>OY728132.1:2121804489-2131804489 GCA_963277665.1 Viscum album | reverse complement strand
TATGATGGAAAATGGAATGATATTCTTCATGAGAAACCAAATGAAATGGGATTTGGAAGTCCAAACATCATTATTATGCCGAATCATAAATTTTATAATATGATCAATAAACTCAAATTTGGTAAGTTTCCTGACTCGGCTAATAAGAGAAAGATGGAGTTTCATGATGATCATAGAGGAAAAAAAGTTCAATTTTACCGTATGTAAATCATGTGGGAAGAGGCATCAAGGAGAATGTTTAAAAGGAACTAGAAGATGCTTTGGGTGTGGAAAAGAAGGACATAAAGCCAGTAAGTGTAAAGGAAAAGGTTCAGTTAACACCATGGATGAGGATAATGGTATTTCTACGACATCAATAATGGTTAAATGTTTTAAATGTGGAATGTACGGGCATTATGAAAACCAATGCCCTAAGGGAAAATCTCATAAAGATAATCAACATGGTCATATGGGTAGTATTTATGTGGATGATGATGAAAAGACTACAAATGATATTTGAATTGAATGAATTGTTGAAGCTCAGTCAATGGTTTAAGAAGGTAGTGGAAAGATTACATGTTTATCAAGTGTAATGATGTATAAGTAATCTCATGGTACTATGGAATAAAGAGACATCTAAGGATTGTTACACTATTGTCTTTCCTTAAGTTTTGAAAGTTTGTGATGAATGGTACCAATATTTTTGGAAAGTAGATGATATGCGCATAATGAATGGATAAGGAGAAAATTAAATGTTTGATAGTATTCATGAGCTCATGACTGATATAAGGAGAAGGTTATATCATGGTTTGAGTATATAGAATTTTTGGATTTTGGTATGTGGAAAGAGTTAACTTTTGAAAGAATTCATGTTTTCACTAAGGTTTAATGGGTATTCATTTTTCAAGAGAATACATGATTAAGGTATTCACATGATTTGAATGTGACCAACAAGATAATGGGGGATAAATGATGGTTGGTTGATGACATTTCAAGTAATCATTTTCTTTATACTATGAGCTTGGACCGAAGTATTTTGGATAAAGATTGGAATGAATTATGTTGGACATAAGATAATATTGTTTAAGGATGGAACTTTTTTCGATATTATTAATGGGATGTTATAGTAATGTAGTTTTAGAAAAAGGAAAACCTGTCGGATGGGTGACAACCCATCGCGTCGGACAGGGCTGTGGGAATCGAACCCACAACTGAAGTGCGACTGACCTTTATCGCCTACCACTGGCCTACAGGAAGTCCCTGTTTAGTAGAAAATAGTTTTATTATATTAAGTAGTATGATATATGAAGTATAAGTCCATTTTAGGAACCATATATGATTAATCCCACTATATATCGACTTATGTATATTTAATATCTTTTGCTAACCTTTTGTTTGAGACAGATGGAGAGACCCGTCATTCTATCACATGATCTTCTAACACTTCACGAATAACAAATTCAACTTCATTTCTTTAAGAGATTAAGTGGAAATTGTTCAAGGCATGAACAATAGTGAGATTGTACCAAAATAAAGTATTTATTTTAATTCAAATTATTCAACTTTAGGGAAATGATCTTGAAAACCAAAAATGTTGTCCTAGTGCCCTTATATCCGATGAATCAGATGGTACCCTAGATCATCACAAATTTGTGGCTTTGTGATTGTTGGATTTTTCATAGCCATGTTCTCTTCCACTCTCCATCAGAACTTGATGGTTAGATTTTTCTTCCATATCCATATTTTCACCTATGTTCTCCTACGTGAAAACCCAGTGATGAGTTAATTTGGGTAACCGTTACGTTTCATACTTTAGTTTTTAAAGCCATGTTTTGGTATTCCTTTTTACAACGTGAGTTTATATTAATGAAACTTTCGATTAGTAAACTATTTATAACCTCGATGAATTTTGAGGGCGAAATTTATTTTAAGGGGGGTAGAATGTAACACCCCGAGATTTTATGAAAAATATTCTTTTTAATTTCATTAATGTCTTGTGTTGTACGCTACACCAAAAGGATCTTGCAAAACACGCATCCCTGACTTGGCTTTCATTACACGCAATAAAGACCTTTCTTTGATAGCGTGTGTAGTGCGCAATACCGAGTTTCACTAAACGAGATATTATTATAATATTATTATGAACTAGCCGTTATGAATAGTAATACCCACTTTTTGAAATTTTATAACTTTTATATTTCAAAATGGACTTCATTTTTGGATTTGGAATATCAAAATTAGCTTACGGTGAAATTTTGGTACTTTTTGGATAACTTTCATATTCTGATGAATAGTGAAAATTACTAAATTTTAATTAAAAACAACTTTTTTAATCGAAATAATTAATAGTGATAAATTATTAATTTGAGTGGTTTTAAAGTATATTTAGAATATATTTTTACCATTTAATACAATGTTGGTCATTTTATGTAATTTCACATTTAAACCAGACATAAACAAGTGTTAATCTTTTGATAGTTATTAGCTCTTAAAAACACGCTATTTGTTTTGACGATGAGAATTTATTTTTAAATTAATTAATGCAACTGATATGTTTTGAATTTGGTAAAATAGACACCATTTTTGAATTCATAATATCAAATATAGCTTAGGCCTAATTTTTGGAATTTTTCTAGAAACTTTCATTTTTTGATGAATAGTGAAACCACTAAGTGGTAGTTAAAAAACTGAATTTTTCATAAAACTTAATTTTACCGCTTCTGTGAGTGGAATTTTGAAAATCCGAGAGACACGGTTAATATCAAGGACTAAAATGTGGTTCAATGAGATGAAAATATTTTTTTGGTGAATAGTACCTTTTTACTTTTATTTACCACGGTTAAAAGTAAATAGGATAATTAAGGATAAAAATGATATTATTATTACCCTAAAACATGTCCTAATTCTATTGGATAAGTGTAATTATACCAAAAACAACCTTAGGAATAAAATATGACCATTTAGGCCCACTTGGATTAGATTAGGACATTTAAATTAATTTATTTAAAGAAGGGTTAAAATAGTTAAAATCAAAGTTTAATAAGTAAATCATTTTTAATATAGGGTTATACATAAGATAAATTCAACTATAAATATTCATTAGAAAGATAAAAATATTTCCTACCTAATGGTATTTTATTTATAATTTTTAGACATTAAATAATTTAAGTTATTTATGACACAATGGTGATGCAGTAATTACCTAAATAATGAAATATTAAAATAATTGATATTATAAATACCCAAATAAATGTAATTTTAGACTTTTTATGAATTCCATTAATTTTATAGGTTAATATGACATGTTAATATTGATTTAGTAAACTTTGTTTGAACTAATCATTCTATTATGATTTTTACAAAAATAAATTACCAAATAGTATCAAAATTGACATAAAATAGTTTTTAAAACAAATATTATATTATTAATTGTTATTTGATTCCAAAAAATCTAAGGTTCGGCCAAATTACTTAGATAAGGTTATATATATTAATAATAAACAACTTGGGGTTATTTTGGCTTGTTATAGTAAGTTTATTAACCTTATAGTGTAAGAAAACAAGAAGACATAGTAAAAGTAAAATTATTTAACTTAAGGTTAAATATAAATGATAAGGTTAAAATAGAAACCTAAACTTGTATAAATTCTATTGGATGAGAGGCTTTATACCCATACCCACATTAGCTTCAAAATAACTCAATTTGGAGCTATTAAAAACAGAATGTGACTTTATAATAAAATAATATTTTTAGTTTTTCCAAAGGTGCCACTCTCCTCCCTTATAAAAGGGCACCTCCTCCCTCTCTTCCTCACACCACTTTGAGCCTTCAAGCTCGCCCAAACTCTGCAAAATTCTCTTCTCCACTTCCATAGAAACATCCTATAGGTTCTGGTCTTCTTCAAAGACCAATTTTAGTTCCCTAAGAGGAGGTTCAGATCCATACGAAGCATATTAGACCTAAGGTAAGGGAAAATATCACAATCTCATTTTTATCTGAGATTTTTTATACTTTGATATTTACTGGGGTGTATTTTATCATCCACATCCATGTTTCCTAAATATGTAATATTATTTCCATCCACCTACAATTGTTTAAATCCAATTTTACCCTTCGGTGAGTTTTTAGTAAAAGATATGAAATGAATCTTTTGTCGTTTTTCGTATGAGGTACTTTTTAAATTTTTCGACAAAAGTACGAGATGAATGTTTTTTTACTTATACGGAATGAATGGATTTTTAAAAAATTATTTTCAAGAATCTTCCTTTACAAGTTTTCAAGTTTATTTTTAATCAACTTATTTTAGTTTAAAATTGTATGACATGTTAAGAAAGGAAAATGTTTTTGAAGTAGAAAGGATATTTTCCTCAAGAATGGAGTTCAAGTGTTTTATCAAAATTATTTTCCATATAAGATAATATAGGGTTAATTTTCTATCCCTATTATTACATTGATTTGATTATTTTGTGATGGAATTATTTTTATGAATTCCTTTATCTTCTATGAATTGTTTTATGATGTCATGATGTTTAAGAATCCCATTTTTATTACATGGGTTATGAAATGATGTATGATTTATGATTTTGTGGCACACATAAGAATGGTATCATTATGAGATGGGTGGGACCTATATCTCCCTCCAATTTATTGGGTAAAGATTTATATCTCATGAGATAGACATGGCTGGAACGACAGGTTAATCTGGTTCAGTGAAACAGGACTAAAACGAGTAGTGAACTCGGTTCCGAAATGGACTTTGTCCGCTAAGATAGTCTTGGATATGAGTCTTGACTACTAAGAAATGATTCCTTATGATTATGTGTGTATTCCAAAAAGTTTCATGTTTTAAGTTATGATTATTGGGATTACATTTCACTTCTATGATTTATCCCATGTTATGAAATTATGATCTCTTTTACAGGTTAATATTTCCAAAATGTTATGTTCTCAAGAATATGATTTGATTGATATTTCTTTTGTTTACCCTTACCGAGCATTTGAGCTCACCCCTTTTATGTTTTCTTTTCCCTAGGATATAAAGAAAGTTTTTAGGTAAGAAAAAAAAGGGGGAAGATCTTTATGGGAGATGTTGAAGATCTTTCACCACGATTAGAAGATTATATTCTGAGTTTCCAAAGACACTAAACTATTACGGTCCTTGTGTGTCTGTTTTTATTATGTATTAATTATTCCTCAAAAGTAATGAAATGTCCATGTACGTCAAGCTTCGGGTCTCTACATTTGGTATCAGAGGTGGTACCCAGCCTTAAGTGCGGTGCACTACCAGGGTTGAGATGTAGGTCCCACAACGAGGGAGTTGTGCTATAAAGGGGGGGGGGGGAGGGTGATTGTAACATCCCCAAATGATAAAGGGTTAAATGACTAAATTATATGACTCATGTCAACAAGGTGCACCTTCTTTTTCGGGAGCCTACCTGATTAGAACTCCACAGTTAAGCGTACTTGTCCTGGAGTAGTGATCAGGATGGGTGACCTTCTGGGAAGTTTCTCAGGGTGTGTGTGAGTGAGGAAAAAGCACACTAGAAAGGACATGTGTTGGCCTATGGGGACTGTCATTAGTCAGATGACTCGTTCAGGCATGTGGGTGGACCCTAGGGTGGGCCACAAATGTCTGCTGGGCAACTAGTGGTACCTGGTGGGCCAGGAACCGAAGACCATGTTATGGCGGGGTGGTTGTGCTGTCACCGGGACCCAATTGTCACAATTGGTATCAGAGGAAAAGGAGGTACGAATGTATCCGATCCTTGGTAACTCTCACATGTGAGCGTTGGACGAAGCATGGCTCTCCGCCCAAGGGCTTCATGAGGAAATGGCTGCCACTGGGGATGGTGGTGTGTCCCACCCAGGGGCTGTAGCCACCCATGGAGTGCCCTGATAGGTATCAATTATAGTCCACCGGAAGTAATTCCAGAACGTTATAGTCAAGGGTAGTGTTCTGGGTATAAAAAGTAATGTTTGGGTAATGTATGTCAAATGGGTTGTTTAATACTAGTGATGATCCTTCCTTTATATGTTGTGAAAAATTTATGTTTTTTGTTCTAAATTTTCATGTTTGGAATTGTAGTGGAATGCCACCATGAAGACATGACCCAGCTGGGTGGATAGGTGGTAAAAATTCTGATGGTGGGAAGCATTGTTTTATGAATTTCCAACATGGAGAAAGTGTGACAAGTAGGTGGAAGGGAGTTCCAATTTCTTAGGGTGGTGATCAGGTATTTTGTTACCAGTGTGGCAGATCGGGTCACATGTGGGGTCAGTTTTCCCAACCACCAGTTGAGTGCCAGTCATGTGGAATGTTGGGAAATATAGAGAGGTTCTGCAAGAACCATTGGTATTTAGGAATAGATGTAGGTCAGAGGTAGATTTCGAGTGTGGGAAGGGGGTTTATCACCCCATACCAAGTAGGTAGTTGGAGCTCCACAGGACGTACTGGTAGGGGTGGTGGATGTGAAACTCTTGGGTGAGACCATCCATACCCCTAGGGTAGTGTAGTACAGGGTACTCAACATGGATGATAGGTTAGGGGTAAATTTCATCTTCATGCATTTCATTATACACCTGGATGTGGTGAGGTTGGGTCATCTACCATTCAAGGTACGATTCTGGTAGCTTCTATGCTTTCTAGTGCTTTATTTGATATAGGTTCTACACATTCTTTTATTTCTGCATAGTTCTTAGTAGTGTTGGTCCTAACCTTGGAAAGTGTGTGTGTGTGGGGGGGGGGGGTTATTTCAATTGATACACCATTGGGAGTGTGAAAATAAAATATTAGACAGTGTAAGGGTTTTCCCTTGGAGGTTGGCAGATATCATTTTCTATGGAATCTGTTTTCCCTTGAGATGTCGGGTTTTGACCTAATTTTGGGTATAGACTGTCTAGTGTTATAGAAAGTCCATATTGACTATTACCAATGTAGGGTAACATTTATGTCTCTAGATAGAGACACTTATGGTCTTTGTGGTGAGTGGGATGTTCTAGCAGGTTGTGCAGGGAAAGTTTTCTGGTAGTTGGGGGAACTCAGATCCCAAGTGGCCTACCTTGTACTAGATGAAGGAGGAAGGGAACAACCAGTTTTCCCTCCTATAGTGGATCTATTCCATGATGTGTTTCCTGAGGAATTATCCGGGCTACACCCCGAGAGGGATGTTGAGTTTACAATATAGTTTCTACCAGGGACAAAGCCGGTTTTCATTCTGCCATATCAAATGGTGCTAGTAAAACTCCAAGAACATAAGTCTAAACTAGAAGAGTTGGAGGGAAAGAGCATTATCCATCCTAGTACATTTCCATGGGGATCTCCCATGTTATTTTCCAATAAGTCAGACGAATCATTGAGGTTATGTGTTGACTATAGAAAGTTGAATCAAATTACTGTTAAGAAACAATACCCATTTCTTATAATTGATGACATGTTTGACCAAATGAGGGGTTCCCCAGTGTTCTCCAAGATCAATTTGAGATTGGGATACCATTAGTTTAGGGTGAGACCTTCTAACATTCCATATAAATCTTTTCAAAGTAGGTACGGGTTATATGGGGTTATGGTGATACCATTTTTATTGACCAATACACCAGCTATGTTCATGGAATTAATGAATCGAATATTTCACCCATGTCTAGATCAGTTTGTGGTTATCATTGTTGATGTAATCTTGGTGTACTAAATAACCCTTGATGATCATTCTAAACATCTCTACATTGTCCTGAGTCCACTAAGAGAGCATAGGATTTAGGCCAAGCTATCATAATGTCAGTTTTGGATGGATAAAGTGAATTTCTTAGGGAACATCATTTCTGAGTTAGGTTTGTCAGTGGATCCAAAGAAGCTACAAGTTTTAGTGCCTTGAGAGCAGCCTAAGAATGTTTTTTATGTTTTAAATTTCCTAGACTTGGTCGGTTATTACCAAAGTTTCATTAGGGATTTATCTCATTTGGAATCTTCACTCTCAGGTTTAACCATGAAATGGGTTATGTTTGAGTGGTCGAAGGCATGAGATAATAATTTTCAAGAGATGAAAAAGCGGTTGACTACCGCAGTGATTCTAATCTTACCTGAATCAGGTAAGAGGTACACCTTGTTCTGTAATGCATCTGGTGTTGGACTTGGAGAATTTTTGATATAGGATGATTAGGTTGTAGCTAGTAAATCAATATTGTTGAGGCCTTGGGAAAGAAATTATCCCACTCATGACCTTGATCTAGCTACTGTGGTTTATGCCTTAAAGTGTTTGAGGAATTACTTGTTTGGAGAGTGGTTCATGGTGTTTACTGATCATAAAATTATTAAGTGTATCTTCTCTTAGTAGGATTTTAATCTAAAATAGTGAATTTGAGTTGAGTACCTACAATCCTTTGATTTTGAATTACTTTATACACCAATGAAATGGAATATTATTGCAGATGCTCTGAGCTAGAAGACTTGGAATCAGGTGGTTTAGGAATCCTATTCTGAGTAGAGAATTATGGCCTCATTTGTTGAAATTCACCTAGAAGTATGGGATGGGTATGGGAAGATAACCCTTGCATCGATAGCAGTTGTGTTCATGTTTTTTGAGTTGGTTAAGGATATTTGGCTAGTGGTTCTAGAGTGTTTATATTTGAAGAAAATTATTAAAGGTGGGGAGTTAAATTCTAGTTGGGTTATGGGTGCTAATGGAGTTGTTTATTTTCAGGGTTTTGTTGTGGTGCTGGAAGGTGTGTGAGAAGATTCTATGCATGAGTTACATTCCTAAAATTGGAAAGTACATATTGGTTTGACTAAAATGTATTGTGATCTTCTTCTTCAGTTTTGATGGTCGGGAATGAAGAAAGAGGTTGTGGGTTTTGTAGCACGATGCCTTAACAGTCAATAGGTGAAGTCTGAGCATCACTGCCTAGGTGGGTTGTTATAGCTGTTTCCTATTCTATAGTAGAAGTGGAATGATGTAATGATGGAATTTGTAGTGGTTATTCCAAGGAAATCTCGTAGGAATGATGAAATTTGGGTGGTTTTGGATCGGCTGACTAAAGTGGCTCATTTCTTATTGATCAAGAAGAATTACACAGTTGATTAGTTAGGTGAGTTATATGTTCTAGAGATAGTTCGGTTACATACTGTGCTGAGAACAATAGTTTTGGATTGTGATCGACATTTCACATGACACTTCTGGAAAGGTTTATAGAGGGAACTTGGTACACATGTGTTTTTTAGTATGTCCTATCACCTGCAGATAGACAGGCAGTCAAATCATACGATTAAGGTATTAGATGATATGTTGAGAGCATGTATTTTGGATTTCGATGGTTCGTAGGAAAAGCACTTGTCTCTCTTTGAGTTTTCATACAACAATATTTTTTATTCTACGATTCAGATTGATCCTTTTGAGGAACTCTATAGGATACTTTTTAGATATTCTTTGTGTTGGGTAGAATTCATGGAGTCTGATCTCTTAGGACCGAGTCTTATGTAGGATACATCAGAAAGGGTTCAGTTGATTCAAAAGTGCATGATAAAATCTCAGAGTAGGAATAAGTCATATATAGATCAAAATCATAGACCTATTGAGTTTATGTTGGGAGATATTATGTTTCTTCAAGTGTCTCCAAGTTTGGGTCACCTATGAATTCGAAAACATGTCAAGTTGGTGCCCAGGTATGTGGGACTATTTGAGATCGTGACCAGTGGCTTACCGATTGTCTCTTCCACAGTGGTATAGTACATAATCCATCTCACATGATAAAAATTGAGTATGTAGAGTTGGAGGAAGATGTATCCTTCTAGGAGAATCCTATTTGTATTGTGGACCGTAGTGAGAAAGTCTTGTGGGGCATGATTGTGCCCTTAGTTCAAGTTTTTTTAACAACATGGAGACACCCAAGAGGAAACATGGGAGTGATATTTGGATATAAGGGCCTAGCAGCCCAATATATTTTCTTTGTAAACTTAGTAATTCTCAAGATATATGGCTTTAGGATGACCCGTTATAAGGTGGGGATGTTCTAATATCCCAGACTTCATAGAGGTATTTTGATGTTTAAATTTTTCTTTTAATCACTTGTTTTTTGTATATGAAATTTTTCTGGAGAGTATGTCAGATCTTGGGGGTGTTCCACATTTTTGGGACATGTTAAAGGGGAGAAATTGGATAATATGTGCAAGGTGCATGGTTGGAACACGCTTAAGCAAACTATGTGGAATTTCTAGGTAACTGTGCAACCTTGGAAAGAGGTTTAACGCATAGTCGGTGTAGGTTTTATCAAACTGTGTGGCCTAACCAGGTAATTGTGTGACCATGATTTCCTTAGATAGTGTCTATGTCACAATTTTCACATGGTTTTTTAAATCGTGTGGGTAAACCATGTGCCCCTATAAATTTGAAGAAAATTACAAAACTACCATTATGGGGTTTCAAACCCTCACATGATTTTCACCCCTCATTTCCTCCCTTTATCCCTAGTGATAAAAAAGAGATTTAAAGGGCTTACAAGGGTGATTATCCATCATTCCTTGTCCATTTGGAGTGTCATCAATTATAGATCAAATATCTAGGTAAGTACAATCCCTCTCTTGCTTTTATTTTGGGTTTAGGGTTTTCATCTTTCTCTTATATTCATCTGAAGCTCTAAAACCCCTTTTTTGGTAAAATCAATGTTGAGGAATTAAAGGGTGGTTGAATATGGATCTAAGGCTATGATTTAGGGTGAATTTCTCAACATATTTGAGGTAGGTGGTCTAAAAGTTATATCCTATAGTTTAATTTTAGATTTATGCATGTTGGATTTGTTCTTGGTCACCTGTTGTTGTGATTTTGATTCCTTGGGTGAGGGTTGGTAAAATGGGAATCTAAATGATGAATAGAAACCATCGTAGTCCCTTTGGGATGCATTGATGATTATTTGACCTATTTAGAACCAACTAAGGGGTGTGCTAATATTTCTGGGACTAGAAATTGGTAAGTTAAGAGAAAGGTTGTTGTGTGATAATGTAGAGACCTTGTTGAGTATATTGATATGTATAATGGAAGTGAAAATATAATTTTGTTAATGATTCAATGTTTATTAATGGACTTGGGGTTGTTTTTCATGGAATTAAAATGAGTGAATTTGGTTAATTGGGATCGTGGCATGTGCCTTAAAAATTTTATTAGAAATTCCTAAGAGAGTTAGCGCATATGAAATGGTGAATATGTTAATTGGTAATGGTAAGTGAAATAAATAATATGTTAAATGAGATTATGTAAGGGAATTATTGAATATTCTTAGTGATTTGGGAATGAGAATGGGAGTTTGGATAAATGAGTTAAGTAATGTAAATGGAAAATGTGTTAATGGGTTGTGGCATGATAATAGCTCCCTTATAATTATTTTGGATTATGATTATGATTTATGTTGGTTGTGATATAGTTTGTGTGTGATGAATCGATGAATAATCATGTGCACATGGATTGAGGTGTGGGATAAAGGACTAAGGCTCCTCCCATGGTTCGAGTTGGACAGATTCTCTAACTCCACCCATAATGTGCGGGTTAGGAAAGGGAACATAGATTTATTCCCCTAATGGTTTCATTCCACCCTAAATGAGGCTTCTAGGTGAAGATATTGTGATGTTTTGATGTTTCATCCCTAGTGAGATAGGTACTTTACTTATTTTTTTATGTATAATGATAAATTCCACAAACCTTTTATAAAAGATGTAAATATCTAACCTATGGATTACATGTTGATGAGAAGATACATAGTGAATAAGATGCACATAATTAATTTGGAACCTTGGTTAGTAATATCTAGGTATATATTGTTAACTAGTGGACCATGATTTTTATTTTATTTTCTTGTGATTTATTCAAACTTGCATGCACTATCTATTTAGGCTGTATATTTTTTAGACACCATTAGTGGTGGTATACTGAATTTTACTCACACCATGATCAAGTTTTCATTGGGTACCCGAGTATATTTCATGGTTGCAAGTTAGGAAAAAGGAATAGGGCACATGCTTGAGAAGTGAGATAGATTTGGGATGTGAACAGATGAGGTTCTGGGCATAGAGTCAGGACCATTTTGGGATTCAACTATGATATTTATTTTTGGTTTTTTTCCACATGGCATTATAGCATGACATAACATATTTATTGTTGGTCATGGTTTGTACTCAGTTTGGGATATGGTTATTTATGCATGTTCATTGACTAGATTATTTTGTTTCTTCTATTCTATTTATTTTCTATTGTGGACTACTTTGGTAAAGAGGGTATAGTCTCCCTATGTGACTTTTAGACCCTTGATACTAGTCATCATTCCCTAGCATATGGGAAGGCGTTCTTGAGTTCATGTGGAGACCCAACTCGGGGCACTAGTTTAGTGGCTCCTAGGTCGGAGACGTTACAAATCTCATTGATATAATAACCCAAACCATGTTCAAAAAACCATCAATGAAAGTTTTATTATCACACACCTTACACTTAGGGTGTTATCTAATGTATTTAAGGGATATGTATCAATACCATAATAATATGAATATTTATATTTTATTTTCAATATAATAATATTCATATTTTCTTTTTATTGTTACATTATAAATGATTTTTATTTTTATGAAATAAAACACAAATTGTATTTTTAAATGGTATTTGAATTTAATTAAGAAATTTATTTTGATGAATTAATGGATTTTTTAAATAAATTTTATTAAATATAAATGATCATATAATTTTTATGAAGTCAAATGTAATTTTTATAGGGGTTCAAAAACTATTATTGTAAAAAACCTAGCATTTCTCAATAAATGTTGATTTTTATTTTAAAATTGAAAATAAAATTTTTTATAATATTATTCAGATAAAATGAATATTGTTTTTTGAATCAGAATATTGAATTTAACCAATGGAGAATGTTTCATAATTTTCTAAGACAGTTGAATTTTTGGGTAAAAATTAAATACTATATAAAAATATAGTGTGTATTATGCCATCATAATAACCCAAAAGTGATGTAATAAATAATATAAAGTGTATACTATAACAAATATATATTTTATATTTAAATTAATTTTATTTTATTATTATTTTATTAATTTTATAAATCCTTTATGAATCATGCAAAACCATTAATATATTTTAAGATTTTAAAATCATTTCTTTAAGAGTATGACTCACCTCTACATAGCCAGGGTATTATTTTTATTAATTTAGACCCTTGTAATTATAAAATAATGAAAACCACTCCCCTTTTCTAGGAACTATGGGTAAAAATAATTATAATGTTTTTGGTTTTGGTTATTTTATTATATAGAATCCAAAAACTAAGGTTGAGAAATTATAAAGAATACCTGACTCATTTCCTATATAAACCCACCCAAGCTCCCAATTATCTTCACTAAAAGTCCTTATATCACATCCTTACTCTTCCCTCTTATATCTAGAGTCCTCCCATGGTTCCCCCAAGCTCTCAATAATATTCTCCCAATCATTTGGAGCCACACACTCAAGTAAGGGATACTCACCTTCTCTTCTTCATTCAAGATTATTTATTATCTTTTTTCCTTCTATTTCCAATTAATAATATTGGGATATGTATTTCCATGTCCCTATTACTGACCATTTTATTTAGAAATTAAGATATATCTATTTCACTCTTATCAACCCATTTTATGAAATTTTAAGTCACGTCGTTATGCTTCCAAAATTTCACCACGATTTTCCATGATAAAACAATTGTGTGGTGAATACCATACCCATTTCTTACTAAGGTTATTCACATTTTTACACTTATATCTCTTTTAATTGGTTCATACACTTATTTATTCAACAATCCTTGACCATTTAATAAATATGATGATGAATTAATCCATGTTGTGTGATCTATGTGGCACACTTAATCATGAGAATGAAATGAAAATGACAGGTGCACCCAAAATTATATAGCGCTCTAATGAACTGGGTAATGTTTAGTCAAATGAGATTCCATGTTGGGACAAGGAGTGAACCTGATTCATTCATGTGACTTTTTCCATCACGACGTCTTGTAAATTATCCTTGACTTATGTTTATGATGCAGTGTTTTAAGTTATTTCCACATTTCTCATGTTATGATTATCATGTTACATTAGGATTTATTATTCATGTTTATTATTCTCACTCCTTTTATTCTCCATTGATATGCCTGTTTTCTAACATGTATTAATTTCTTCATGTTATTCCATATTTATTCCCTTAATTGGATTTATATTTCACCCCTTTATTATATATTTCCTCAGATTATCCCATGTAGTATTAAAATCCATAGAATTTTAAAATAATGATAAGGAAGTTTTCAATAATGTTGTTGTATCCCATGTTCAAGATGTTTTTCTATGTACCTAATTCCTAAATACTCTGGATATATCAACCTTTCAGGTTGTATTAATTGTAATTTTATGTAATAAATCATGTATTAATGTGAAATAAAGAGCAGGGTTGTTGTATTTGGTATCATAAGAAAATATAAGTTATTTTGGGGATTAGGATTAGAAAAATATAGTAAAAGAGTTAGGGATAAGAACAAGTATAAGAAAATGTCCCTGAATTTTGGTAATTATGGAGTAAGTGGTTTATCAAGAAAATAGATCCCTTTCTGGATAATAAAAGTCAACATGGTTATGTAATAGATATACCTAGGGGTAACAACTTAGGCAAGGTGTGTTTGGTCTAACTCAATGTAACCTGGTACACGAAAACGAGCCTTAATACATACCTAATTTTACAATCCCAGGGAATATTCTTTGGTAAAATCATAGGATCATTATGAATCATTATTAAGGGAACAAAAATATCCCCTTGAAATATATGTTAGTAAATATATCATGCATAACATATATTAGATCCTAGAAATTCACAAGTTAAGAAAAAAAATGTAAGTTATAATCTATCCCATTAATGTCATTAAATTCCCATTTGTGTGTTTAATATTTTAAAAGTACTCATCCCTATTTTTCATTTTATTTTATCCATTATCCATAAATATGAGAAATTAGGTAAGCAACCAATGTGAAGGGTAATGTGATGACTACCCCAACAAGAATCCCAACTCGATGGGAGCAGAAATTGTGAAAGTTATAATGATACACTCTCATCTATCTCAGGATCTAAATAGAAACTTGGACCAGGAGGAGTATCCAAATCCCCCTAAGAAAGAACAAGATAAAATTAATTCCTTTTTTCAATAATGGCCTCTGGATTTTAATGGTTCATATAATCCCTTAATCACGAAACAATTGATCAAATCTATTGAGAAGATCTTATTCATCTTACAATGTTCTAAAAAATAGATGTATCTTTAACCTATTTATCATATGGAGGGAGAAGTTGATTGTTGGTGGACATTGATCAAGAATATGAATCTTGAGGAAGATATTAAAGCAATGGGGTGGAAGGAATTTCGGAAAAAAAAATTAGATAAATATTTTCCTCACACCCACCAACATAAAATGGAAAGGTATTTTCTTTACCTCAAGGAAAAATAAAAAAAATATCAATTAATATGAAGAAAACTTCACATGAATTGCATGATACACCTCAAACTTTTTCATTACCCCTTGAATTCATGGTTTACCACATATTTGGTGGGCTAAAACCTAGTCAACGAAAATCCCTAGTGATCTGTGACTTTGATATCTATGAGGATATTATCTGATGTGCCCTTAAAGTAGAAATAGAGATCGGAAAATCCCAATGGTATCATGGGGATAAGAAGTAGAAACTAGAGTTTAATTTTTTTCCTGATTTATAAATATAATGGTTCTAGAAAATTTCAATATCCCACTTGTCAAAGGTGCAGAAAGAAGAACCCCATAAAATGACTATGGGGAATGAAGAAATAAATTATGTGTGAGAATAAATGACACCTAAGTAGTTATTTCCAGTAGAAGAAACACACTAATATGATAGATTAAATGAATACTCTAGGGAACTTTACAAACTAGGGCATTAATACAAGAGTTTTCATAGATAACCAACAACCTCCAAGACAGCAAGGGAAATTTTTTTCCATCGCAACCACTGAGGTGGATCCCGATAATGAAGTGATGATAGGTACGCTAGGAATTTATTCAAGAATAGTGAACATAATTTTTTTATTCTAGATTTTTTCATTCCTTCATATAAATTTTTTTAGAACTATTCAAATACCACCATAAAGAATATATGTAGATCAATCAATGAAAAACATGGGGAAATTATTGCATCCCAAGTATATAGCTCCTCTGTGAAAATTTTTGGGATGAAATTTCTAGTTAACCGTGTACTATTACCTTTATTTTATTTTGATACATTTATGGGTATGTATTAAGTCTACCTATATATATCTAACATAAATTCCCAGAATAAGAAAATCACTCTCTGTATTGAGAATCGTCCCCCGATTCTGTACAATTACAAGGAAGAGGATGAATCTTATTTTGCACCAACATCTCAAGAATGGATATTATTTTACTATGAGAAATAATATCTAGCTCAAATGATTGAGTATAAGGAAATAATAATCCTTGAAGACATACCCATTTTGAGGGAATACATTGATTTATTTCTCAAGGAATTTTCTAGTCTTCCTCCTAGAAGAGAGGTTGAAATTCAATCAAACTTATACATAGGGAATGAACATTATTTAAGATTATATATATAATGGATGTTGTGGAAATTTAGGAGATGATGAAAAAAATACAAGATAATTTGGAATAATGTTTCATATACCCAAGTGCTTCACCATGGGGTGTACTGGTCCTCTTTATCAAGAAGAAGGATGGGTCAATGCACTTTTTCATTAACTATAGTGAGCTCAAAAAATCACAATAAAGAACAAATATACTTTTCCACGTATTTATTACTTATTGGATCAGAAATGTGGAGAAAAATACTTCTTCAATGTGGATATGTGGTCAGGATATTATTAGGTTAGGGTGAAGAAGAAGGATATACCAAGACTTCTTTTTTATATAATGTACGGGCACTTGAGTTCATAGTGATGCTATTTAGACTCACTAATTCTCCAAAAATATTCACGGACTTGATTAATAGAGTTTTTAGATATTACCTGAAGAAATTTTCGATAGTATTTATAGATAATATTCTAATATACTTAAAAATAAATGAGGATCATGAGGAGAATCTAAGAATTGTGCTAAAGAACCTATAATAGGAGAATATTTATTCCAAGTATAACAAATGTGATATTTGGTCGAAGTAAGTATCTTTCTTTGCGTATGTTTCACAATCAATGTTATATCTATGATGGGACCAACATACGCCTCTGGTTTAGTTTTCCTATAATAACAGTTTCCACTCAAGAATCCAAATGGCTCCATATGAATCTCTTTAGGGGAAGAGGTACAGAAAACCTGCATGTTTTGACGAAGTTGGGGAATCAAAAACTGTTAGGTACAGAAATGGTTGAGGAAATGGTGGAAATTTTTAAGACTATTTAGCAACACATCAATGCTGCTCAGAGTCAACAAAAGATCTATAATAAAAAACATAGACGATACCTAGAGTTTGATGTTTTAGACATGGTATTCCTCCACATATCTCCATGGATGAAATTAATAAGATTTTGGAAGAAGGGAAATATTAGTTCAAGATACATTGGGCCCTTTGAGATCCATGATCACATCATAGTAGTGGAATACCAACTTTCAATCCCACATAACTTATCTCAATTACATGATGTATTCCTTGTATACCTCCTAAAAAATACTTAGCAAACCCCTCACATGTATTCCATCCATAGGTAGTACCATTGGAGAATGTCCTTTCCTGTAAGGAGAAGCTAGTGAATATATTAGATAATAGAGACAAATTTCCAGGGAATAAAACAATACATGTGGTCAAAGTGTTGTGAAGAAACGATAATTTTAAAGAAGAATCATGGGAAATAGAGTATGTGATGAAATAGAGTTACCCTTATCTGTTTTAATTTGGGAAAAGAAATTTTCAAGGGATAAATTTCTTAAGGGGGAAGATTGTAACAACCCAAACTTTTATAAATACAATTCCCCTTATGATTTAATTAATTGTATTATTATGTAATATGGTTATAGAAAACACATTCAATTATTTGTTTTTATCCTTTAATATTTAAAAGTCCATTAAGAATCTTTACCATTTATAATATAGTCATTGAACAATGATCCTATGATTCGTATGAATATAGGTTTTTAACAAATCCAATTGATAAAGACAAAGGAAGTAATGGCCTCAACCAGTAGAATCATACTGTATGAATCCCATTTATTAGAGATTTCAAGGGAGATAACATCACTGGGATTTTTCCTTAACCAATCCCAAGCAAAGATCCAATAACTTAATCATGAGAAAAACCATTTATGGGATAAGTTCAAACTCATCGTGATCCCGACCCAAACTATGTTCGTCGAACCACCCCATAAAAGTTTCATAGTTATGCACCTTACCCTTAGGTAATTTTATAGTGTGTTAAATGGATATGTATCAAGACCATAATAATATCAATATTTATATTATACTTTCAATATATTAATTTTTATATTTTCTTATTCTTGTTACTTTATAAATGATTTTGATTTTTATATAATAAAATAAAAATTTAATTTTAAATTAGTATTCAAATTCAATTAAGAAATTTATTTTGATAAATTAATGTATTATTAAAATAAATAATATTTTAATAAAATATTATTATTATATCATTTTTATTAAATATAAATTATCATTTGATATTTATGAACTCAAATTTAATTTTTATAACGGTTCAAAAACTGTTATTGTCGAAAACCCATAATTTCTCTATAAATATATTTTCTAAAGTTAAAATTGAAAATAAATATATTTATTAAATTATTCATATAAAATGAATATTATTTTTTGAATTATAACATCAAAATTATCCAATTGTAAATTTTTCATAATTTTCAGAGAGTTGAATTTTTGGGTAAAAATTAAATAATATATAAATATACAGTGTGCATTATGACATCGTAATGATCTAGAAGTGATGTAATAAATAATATAAAAGGTATCATGGACCAAATATATGTTTTCCCTTCAAAATAATTTGATTTCATGTTTATTTGATTAATTTTATAAATCTTTTATGAATCCTCCGAAACCATTAATATATTTTAAGATTTTAAAATCATTTCTTTATGAGTATGAATCACCTCCACAAAATCAAGGGTACTTGTTTATTAATTTAGAAAATTGGTAATATAAAATAATTAAAATCAATCCCTTTTGGTAGATACTATGGTCAATAACCATGGTAATTTTTTTGTTTTTTCTTGTTTTATGATATAGATTTTGAAACCTAAGGTTGAAAATTGATAAGGAATTCCCATCTCATTTCCTATAAAAACCCACAAAAGATCCCACTTATCTTCACTAACAATCCTTGAAGCATTTTCTTACTCTATAATCCCATATCTAGAGTCCTCCCAAGGTTCTCCCAATCTCTCAATAAGTTCCTCCCAAACATTTGGAGTCACACAATCAATTAAGGGATCCTCACATTCTCTTCTTTATACAAGTTTCTTTATTATCTTATGTCTTCTATTTCCAATTACTAATGATGAGATATGTCTTTAAATTTCCTTATTACTATCCATTTTATTTTAAAATTATTATATACTCCTTTCACTCTCATCAACCCATTTTAATAATTTTTATGTTACATCGTTATGCTGTCAAAATTTCACCACAATTTTACATGCCAAAACAATTGTGTTGTAAATACTATGTCCATTTCCTACCAAGGGTGGTCACCTTTATAAACTTATACCTATTTTAATTGGGAATTACATGTAATTATTATACACTCCTTTATCTTTTAATAAAATATAATAATGAATTAATTCATGTTATATGATCTATGTGGAACACTTAAGCATGAGAATAAAATGAATGTGATGGGTGCACTTGAAATTATATAGTGATCCAATCCATTGATTAATGTTTAGTCTCATGACACATAATTTTGGAATAGGAAGTCAAAAAAATTACTTTATGGTACTTTTTCCATCATTATGTCTTGTTAGTTATCCTTGAACTGTGTTTATGATGTAGTGATTTAAGTTGTTGCCACATTTCTCATGTTATGATTATCATACTGCATCATTTCTTATTATTCATTTTTATGATTCGCACACCCTTTATTACCAATTAATATTCCAATTGTATAACATGTACTATTTTCACTATGTTATTCCAAGTTAATTCCCTTACATATCTTTATATCTCACCCCTTTTTTATGTATGTCCCCAGGTTATCTTGTGCAGTTTTAAAATCAATGTAATTTTATAAGCCTGTTAAGAAATTTTTAAATGATGTTATTGTATCCAATGTTCAAGATGTTATGATATGTACCTAATTCCCAAATAAACTAGAATTATTGATCTTTAAGGTTATATTAAGTGTAATTTTATGTAATAAATCATGTTTTAATGTGAAATAAAAAGCAGGGTTGTTATAAAGTCGACTACACAGAAACCTAAATCAAAATAGAAGATATACTTGCATCCATGACTTATAATCCAAAATTTCTAAAATCATTAACCAAAGGATCACATTAAAAATGTATCATGGTTAATTTAGCATTATTTTTTAAACTCTAATAATAATCCACATTGTTTTATTTTATAGGATGGTAATGAATCATGAAATCATAATCCTTGATCAGTTTCATCCATCTTCTCTATATCATGTTTAGTTCATTCTGAGTGAATATATACTTGAAAATTTTATGATAAATATATATTTTATACTTTAATCCATATTTATGATGCCTCTAAATTTTTAAATGAATCCTATAGAAACTAACCCCAGATCATGTGTAGGGTAATTTAACTCTTGTGGTGTCAACTACCATGAATTATAAGAAATTACCTAATCATTATGAATTAGAGAACTACCAATTCATTTCAAAAAATCATCACTATAGATGAAAAATTCTCTATTTATAGATGGAATTTCTAAAACAGTATCATTAACCAATCTTATTTTTAGTTCCTGAAAATAATCATCACATTATTTTGTCCAACTGAATTTAAATCCTTTTAGAGTTAACTTATTCAATGGGCTAGACAATCGAGATAATTTTCCAAAAACCCATTGGTAGTAACGTACAAATCCAAGAAATCTATGAATCTTTATTATATTTTTGGGTCTTGGAAATTCTTTGAATACTTTTTTTAGATGGTTCAATGGTTATTTCATCTTTAGAAACAATATGTACAAGGAAAAAAATTAATCAAACCAAAATTCACCCTTATTAAATATCCCATATAGTTTATTTTATTTTATGATTTGAAAAACAATCATTAGGTGTATTTCATGTTCCTATGGACTTTTAGAATATACCAAGATTTCATCAATAAACAAAAACACAAAATTTTACAATAACTCATGAAAAACCCTATACATAAGGTCCATAAATATAGTAGGTGAATTAGAAAACCCAAAAGGAATAACTACAAGCTTATAGTGCCCATATATAGTCTAAACTATAGTCTTAGAAATATCATCATCCTTTACCTTCAGCTGATGGTACCTGATCCACAGGTCAACCTTTGAAAAATATTGTGCTCCATATATAAGATCATAAAAATAATCTATATGAGGAAAAGGATAATTTTCCATAATAGTGATGTTATTCAAAGATCTATAGTCAATGAAAAGTCTCATTGAACTATATTTCTATTTAAAAAAATAGGATCACCCCATGGTGAAGTTCTAGGTAGAATAAAACCATTATCTAACCATTCCTATAATTTAATTTTCAATTATTAAATCTCCACTTTAACCATTTTATAAGGGGGTTTAGAAATAGGATTATCATTAAGTACTATATCAATAGTAAAATCAACCTCTCGATTAAGAATATCCCAATGAAAATCATCCATAAAAACTTCCATGTATTTATTCACTATTGAAACATCCTAATTTGAATGGTTTATTTATTTTAAAAAATATAATCTAGGTAACATTAAATACCATATCTAATCAATTTCTCATCTTATTGGTATTTTCTCAAAGGCATGAAATCATTGAATAAATTTTTCTTGGATCTGCAATTTATCTTTTCATGATAAACTAAAAGCCAATCCATAATGAAAATGATATCAAACTCTAATATGGCTAGTTCAATAAGATTTATAATGAGGACCATCAAACCGATAATAATGACATGATTCCTATAAATCATGATTTCTTTAATAATTATAACCAGTGTTTTCACCAAAAGTTGCATCTTACTTTCATGAAGTTATATTTCTAATTTACATGAAAATTTATTAAAATGAAAGAATGGAAAATACATAGTCAAATAGGGTATTGGAATAATTCAAATACACATGTAAAATACCTTTCACCAATTCATTTGATGGACCAACACCAACCATAGTAGTAGAAAAATATTTTTACACACCCTTTTAACACAGATCTTGATGATTTCTAGCCTGAGTTACTAGCTTCAAGAACACATTAACATAACAACCCAACTCATTAAAACTAAAACACTATGTAGTTGTTTTGATATCGGTTACCCCAATCTTTGATTATCCAGGATTGTTTTTATTGAAATCATAGGCCATATGGAAAAACATTCCACATCGGTAACAATTCTCTGATTTCATAATACATTCTCCAGGGTGATTTTTACCAGACTTACCACAAGAGGGGAACTTCATTTTATTAACTCCATATATATTTGTTGTATGTTTTTTCATCACCTTTCATCTTGAATTATTCTTACTTTCATCATCATGAGGCACATAATTTTTAGAAAAGTCCATCTTAACTTTTTCATCATAACAAACAACTTTCTCATATATTTTAAATACTCATGTGTCCAAAGCTCTTCATAGACTTCATTTCAATATTGAGTAAAATTTATTAACTTTACTATCAATTTCTTGAACAAAATATGGTATGTACCTATCCAGTCTTTTAAAATTGGCTTCATACATGGACACATAATCTTTATCTCTTTGAATCAATTCTATGAATTTTTTTATATCTGGAGTCGAACAACCTTAGGGAAATATTTCTCAAGAAAAAAATTTCCTTAAATGATTACGATTCTATTTATCAATATCATATTTATCTCTGGTATTGTAAACCAAATACCATAATTGATCGGATTCACCTACTAAATGATAAATATAAAAAGTTAAGTTTTGATGTACTGAACATCCCATGAATTTATGTATCTTCTCCAGAGCATTGAATGATCTTTAGGATACCACATTTTTAGATAATTAATTAAATTATAGTGGAAATTTACTTATGAAATTATTCAAAATAGCCATCTTCCTTTATAGTAGATCAGATTTCTATCAATCATGGATACCACCACTATTTATATCTTGTGTAAACTGAGCCATTACTAAAAGTAACTATTATTTTCTAATTTTAACCACCCTGGGATGATTATTTGGAAGAATATTTTTATCTCATGACTTCCCACTACAGATTCCCTATTTTATCTATGTAATAACATTCTAAATAGACATAGTTTAGAAGAATCAACATGGTAATTATTAAATTCAATATCATTTTAACTTAACCACAAAGTAAAATATTTCAAGGGTATTCTCTTATAAATTTCTAAAACGCTAATTTTATCTAAACTGAACCCTGATACTAACTATATGGACTTGGCGTTAAACATTACATAATCTTGAGTTTTAAGTCAATAATTCATTATCTTACATTTTAGGATATTTTAGGTCTATATTTTTATATAATATACTCATAACTTAAACATAAAAAATCATATAAAAAAATCAGACACCTCCATTAAATATTTAGTTTTTTCACCATATAAAACTTATAAAATAATAAATGATTTCTTTTGGTGAAAAATATTAATAAGTTTCAACTTAACCTCTTCCTTTACCTTACTCATCATTAAATCCTGTATTTTTTTAAACATGGGATGATCAAAAAAATATCAATAAGGGAAAAGAAGAAGAAAACTATTAGTCCAATGAAAAACATGAAAACCCATGAAAACAATTTCTTAAAAACGTAACTTTTTACCCAAAGGGAATTATCATTCCTTTAAAAATATAATTTATATTACCTTTTATTAACAAATTATTTGTATGAAATATCATTAGAAAGAATAGAAAAATCATATAGGTATCTTGGGACATCATCATATAGAATCCTTACAGAACCATTATAAAACCCTTACAAATTGTAATAACCATATGGCTAACTTCCAATATAATTATCCGGAGAATATAATCACTTCCCAATGAATTGAAACATTATCTGGGTATACCCATTATAAAAGCTATAATGGGATCACCTAGTTCTATCTGGGTGCACCCATCATATATAATTTTCAAAAACCACATCATGAAAAAAACATGTTTTCACTTTTTCATCAAAAAACATTTGAAAACCCTTTTAAACCTGTATGAAAATCACTTTTAGATATCAAAATATAATTTTTATTAAAAAACTCGTTTTCAATACAAAAATACCCAAAAGGGGAAATATATTTTTTCCATTAAATAAAACATGAAATATTTTAATGGAATATAGAAATCAAATAATGGTCGTGATGGTGGAAAAAAGTTATTTCTTCCATGTATGTTAAAAATATAACATTCCTTTTTTTGTTAAAACATTCCATATGAAACACATAATAAGATTCCTTTTTAAAACCGTTGGAACTAAATTAAAAAGAGATATAAAATGTACTTTATAAATATCTTATGTCCATATAAAAACATTCATAAAAACATTTTAAAAACATGGACATGGAAAAGGAAGATTTGGAAGGAAAACATTCAATGAGAATTTTTATAAGAAAATTACTTTATCACCTTGGAAATATTTGAATCATAATCCCCATGAAAGAATAACATTACAAAAAAAATTAAATAACATGATAATAGATAAATATTTGGTCTAACATGTTAAAGTGTTTGTATAGTCACCACTCAAAAGAATATAGGTTCATAACATCAAAACATGTCTCAACAAAAGGAAATTGAGATTAATTCTCTTACCTTGAGTCAAACTCATCATCTAAGTTCTTTATCATACTAAATAAAAAACTTATATTAATTATTTACTTACTTAAGAACCTTTTTCATGTTTATTATTACTTTTCTTTCACTTATTATGTGGTAAACCCAACCTAGATACCCTCTCAAACTGGTACCCAAACTGAATTTTCACATACCCGAAGAGCATTCCTGATCCCCATGGGTTGGCGACTAGCACTCGAGAATCAACAACAACCATAGCGAATAATTTTTCCCAACATGATGTAAAGAAAATGATATAAATATACATGATATGAAAAATATTAGAATAATAAAGAAGAAATATATGTCATATCAAAAAGGGAATTATATAAGTGATACAACTCAAAATTAGTTGAACAATATCCAAGAGACAAGTCTAACAACTTAGAAAATAAAAACCAAAATAGTTATACCATGTGATATCATGGGAAACTCCCATCATCTCACCACCAACTACCCATAATTAACTAAGAAAACATCACCACCTCACCTTTTCACCTTGCATTTCCCTGCATCGAAAGACATAAAATGGTCTACGCACCACCAAAGGGGTGTGCATGGTGTGAGATAAACACATTCACTAGGATCCCACCCAGGTGTTCCATAACAAGTCTCTGTATAAAAATATGATCATGCTTCACTTTAAAGAAAAAAAGGTATGAATAATAGTTAAATAGTTTTTTGTATCAAAAGCATGTTAAAATAGTTACTTTCCCCTTTTTCAAAATTTATCAAATAATCCAGCTAAAAAAATTCAAAGAATTTAATATGCATCAAATAATTCAAATAAAATCATATCATTTGTCACATATAATATCAAATCCATGGAAGTACAAGATAAAACAATATAATCCAAAATTACAGGTAACATCAATCTAAGGATCAATATTGGTCATGCTAGCTAAAACTGTAACACCCCGAGATTTTATGAAAAATATTCTTTTTAATTTCATTAATGTCTTGTGTTGTATGCTACACCAAATGGATCTTGCACAACATGCATCCCTGACTTGGCTTGCATTACACGCAATCACGACCTTCCACGATAGCGTGTGTTGTACGCAATACTGAGTTTCGCTAAACAACGATATGCTATATGAACTACCCGTTATGAATAGTATCAACTACATTTTGAATTTTATAACATTATTATTCATCTTACACATTTTCTAGAACATGGTATGAGAACAAAATCAATTTTTCGAGTAAAATAAGTAATTTTCAAAAAATGTAGTTTTGCCGCCTTTTGATGGCGCACCCACTTTAAATCTTGTTTTTGAATTGTTTATAAGTTCAATTTGACAAAATAAAATTCTTATTTGGAATCAGGATATAAAAATTTACTTTGGATAAATTTTTCATATTATTCTGATAACTTTCATATTTTAATGAATAGTAAAAACACGCTATATTTTAATTAAAAACAACTTTTTTCATCGCAATAATTTATATGGTTAGATTATATTTTTAATTGGGTTTAATGTGTAATTAGAATATATTTTTACCATTTAATCCAATGTTGTTCATTGGAATTAATTTCACTTTGAAATTGGATATAAACAAGTATCAATCTTTTGATTGTTTTTGTTTCTTAAAAACACGCTATTTGTTTTGATAAAGGGAATTAAATTTAAAATTAATTAATGCCACTTATATGTTATTAATTTGGAAAAATAGACATCAATTTTTAATTTGTAATATCAAATAATTCTTAGGCTTAATTTTGGGTATTTTTCTGAAAAACTTCAATTTTCGATGAATAGTGAAACCACTTAGTGGTAGTTAAAAAACTGATTTTTTTTAATTTAAATTAAATTTTATCACTCTTGTGAATTGAATTTCAAAAATCCGAGAGACACGGTTAATATCAAGGACTAAAATGTGGTTTAATGAGATGAAAATCATTTTTGGTGAATAGTAACTTTTTACTTTTATTTACCACGGTTAAAAGTAAATAGGATAATTAAGGGTAAAAATGATATTATTATTAACCTATCACATGTCCTAATTCTATTGGATAAGTGTAATTCGACCAAAAACAACCTTAGGAATAAAATATGACCATTTAGGCCCACTTGGATTAGATTGGGACATTTAATATTAATTTATTTAAAGAAGGGTTAAAATAGTTAAAATCAAAGTTTAATAAGTAAATAATTTTTAATATAGGGTTATAAATAAAATAAATTAGACTATAAATATTAATTAGAAAGATAAAAACATTTACTACATAATTGTATTTTATTTATATTTTTTAGACATTAAATAATTTAATTTATTTATGACACAAAGATGATGCAGTAATTATCTTATTAATAAAATATTGACATAATTGATGTTATAAATACCCAAATAAATGTAATTTGAGACTTTTTATGAATTCCACTAATTTTCTAGGTTACTATGACATGTTATTATTGATTTAAGTAACTTTTTTCGAACTAATCATGCTGTTATGATTTTCACAAAAATCAAGTACCAAATAGTGTCAAAATTGACATAAAATCGTTTTGAAAGAAAATATTATATTATTAATTGTTATTTTATTCCTAAAAATCTAAGTTTCAGCCAAATAACTTATATAATAATATAGATATATTAATAATGAACCACTTGGGGTTATTTTGTCTTGTTATAGTATGTTTATTAACCTTATAGTGTAAGAAAACAAGAAGACATGGTAAAAGTAAAATTATTTAACTTAAAGTTAAATCTAAATGATAAGGTTAAAATAGGAACCTAAACTTGTCTAAATTATATTTTATGAGAGGATTTAGAACCATACCCACCTTATCTTCTAAATAAATCATTTTGGAGCTATTAAAAACCGAATATGACTTTATAATAAAATAATAGTTTTGGTTATTCCAAAGGTGCCCCTCTCCTCCCTTATAAAAGGGAACCTCCTCCCTCTCTTCCTCACACCACTTTGAGCCTTCAAGCTCGGAAAAACCCTGAAAAATTCTCTTATAAACTTCCATAGAAACATCCTAGAGGTTCTGGTCTTCTTCAAAGACCAATTTTAGTGCCCTAAGAGGAGGTCTCAAAGAGGCGCTTCAAAGAAGAGGTAATGTCCGTTACCGATTCTTTCAACTCTATTTCTTCTTCCACTTCTTATTCTTAAGTTGTTTCATTATGAATTAATAACATAAGTATAACTCGTATATTGATATGTTATTATAAGTATGAAACAACCCTATTTTACCATCTATCCATCCTACGGAAAACGAAATCACCATGCGTGCGTACGTACGGAATACCGTCTCCACGCCGTGGTGAAATCTGTTTTTCCACCAACACCTTACATGGATGGGTATAATGGTGTAAAGAATAACTATATATGGTTATTATAACATCATACTTATTATGATATATTATACCATCCACTCCAATTCTATTCAATAATTATGGGAACGATATCAGCGCTTTTGCATACGTACGGACTACCGTCTCCACGACACGATGAGATTCATTCTCTATGTTAACCATAAATGAATGATCATAAAGTTTATATAATGAATAATAATGAAATATATGAAATAATAATTCTACTGGATTTATGTATATATATATTTATGCCATCTATTTAGTTTCATTCAATTCAATAAGGAAACGAAAACAGCGTTCATGCGTACGTACGACCTACCGTCTCCATGAATGGTGTATTTCATTCCTTTTATTGATCTATAATATATATATGTATATTATGAATATATATTATATATAAATCATGTTTTACATTCAAGAATTATTTAAATCAGGATATAAGTAATAATATCAAGAACGAAAAGTCGAAACACATACGATAAATGAAATAATTTTACCCAAAACGCTGGTTTAACATGGAATTTACAAAAGAACGGGTAATATAAAGTCATAAGTGAAACATATATGATATAATAACAATGAATATTATTCTTTAATAAGTCAATGAAATTATTTAAATCATTATACAGGAGGTTCAGATACGTACGAAGCATATCGGACCTAAGGTAAGGGATAATTTTGCAAATCTCATTTTTATCCGAGATTGCTTATTCGTAAGTATTTACTGGGGTTATTGCTATCATCCATGTCCATGTTTTATAAAAATGTATTCATGTATGTTTAAAGTCCTTTTTAACCATTTTGAATTTTACCCCTTGGTATGGAAGGAATCTTCTTTTATTTACCCTACAAGGTATTTTTTTGACTTTTCCGACAAAAGTACGAGAAGAGTGTTTTTTTAACGTATATGACATGAAAGGATTTTTACGGTTTTATAAAGCCTTATTTTCATGGAGCTTCTTCCAAAATATTTCACGACTATTTTCAACAAAATCCTTTTCTTTTAAAATTTCATGACATTTTGTAAAAATAAAATGATTTTGAAGAAGAAAGGATATTTTCCTCAAGAATTCATTTCAAATGTTTTATCAAAACCATTTTTTCCATCTAAGATGACATTATTTCATATGTTTATGTTTTAATTATAATGTATCTATGATTTACATGGTTTCACTATTCTTATGATGAAATGATATCCATTTTTTTATATGGATTATGTCATGATGGGATGATGTTTATGATACCCATTTTATTCTTTGGGTTATGATGAATGATTTATGTTTATGTTGTGGCACAAGTAAGAATGATTTAATTATGAGATGGGTGGGACCTATATCTCCCTCCAATGCATTGGGTAAATATTTATATCTCATGAGATAGACATGGCTAGAACGACAAGTTAAACCGGTTCAGTAATATAGGACTGGAATGAGGAGTGAACTCGATTCAAAAAGGGACTTTGTCCACTAAGATGGTTTTGAATGCAATGCCTTGGCTACCATGGAAATCATATCATGTGCTTAATGGTTTTCCACAATTACATGTTTAATTCCCATGACATTTTATCATGATTAATGTTTCTTTATGATCTATGCCTTACGCACTTCCATGATTTATGTCATTACTCATGATTGTGATGTTTAAATATTATGTTCATGTTTTGAAGTTCAAATGTATATGATTTGTTTTATTTTATCCATGCTTACCCTTATTGAGAATTTGATCTCACCCTTTATATGTTTTCTTTTCCCCAGGATTTAAAGAAAGGTTTTAGGTAAGAAAAAAAAAGGGGAAGATCTTATGGGAGATTTTGAAGATCATTCACCACGATTAGAATATTATATTCCGAGTTTCCAAAGACACTAAACTATTACGATCCTTGTGTGTCTGTTTTTGTTATGTATTAAGTATTCTGCTAAAGTAATGTAATGTCCATTTACATCAAGCTTCGGGTATATTACAGTTGGAATCAGAGGAAAGGTTTATTCAACCTTTGGAAACTATGATGCAAAAACGTTAGTGAGATCCCTAGAGATATTTCTAAGGTATGTCTAGGGATGTCCCTAAGGATAAGTATACGTATAGGATATAGTCCTAGAACTACGGTAACGATCTTAGAATTTAACCTAAGATTTTAGATATTGAGGGTGCTCCCCCTTTAATATGTTTTTTTCCCTATCATTATTTTTGCCTCTCACACTATTCTTTTTGGGTTTTAGAAAATGGCTGGAAATAAGAAGATTCATGATAATGGAGGATATGACGGACAATGGAATGATATTCTTTATGAGAAACCAAATGAAATGGGATTTGGAAGTCCAAACATCATTATTATGCCTAATCAGAAATCTCAAAATATGATCAATAATATCAACTTTGGTAAGTCTCCCGACTCAGATAATAAGAGAAAGATGGAGTTTCATGATGATCATAGAGGAAAGAAAGTTCAATTTCCCTCATGTAAATCACGTGGGAAGAGGCATCAGGGAGATTGTTTCAAAGGAACTGAAAGATGCTTTGGGTGTGGAAAAGAAGGACACAAAGCCAGTAAGTGCAAAGGAAAAGGTTCAGTTAACACCATGGATGAGGATAATGGTATTGCTACGACATCAACAATGGTTAAATGTTTTAAATGTGGGATGTACGGGCATTATGCAAACCAATGCCCTAAGGGAAAGTCTCATGAAGAGAATCAGTACGGTCGTATGGGTAGTATTTATGTTGATGATGATGAAGTGACTACAAATGATATGTGAGATGAAAGAATTGTTGAAGCTCGGTCAATGGTTTAGGAGGGTAGTGGAATGATTACATGTTTATCAAGTGTAATGTTGTATAAGTAATCTCATGGTACTATGGAATAAAGAGACATCTAAGGATTGTTACACTATTGTCTTTCCTTAAGTTTTGAAAGTGTATGATTAATGGTACCAGTAACCATGAAAGGTTATTCAGATATTTTTGGAAAGTAGATGATATGCGCATAATGAAGGTATAAGGAGAAAATTAAATGTTTGATAGTATTCATGAGCTCATGACTGATATAAGGAGAAGGTTATATCATGGTTTGAGTATATAGAATTTTTGGATTTTGGTATGTGGAAAGAGTTAACTTTTGACAGCATTCATGTTTTCACTAAGGTTTAATAGGTATTCATTTTTCAAGAGAATACATGATTAAGGTATTCACATGATTGGATTGTGACCAACAAGATATATGGGGGATAAATGATGGTATTCACATGCTTGATTGTTGACATTTCAAGTAATCATTTTCTTTATACTATGAGCTTGGACTGAAGTATTTTAGATAAGACTAAAGATTGGAATGGATTATGTTGGACATAAGTTATTATTGATTAAGGGTAGAATTTTTTTTGATATTATTGATGGGATGTTATAGTAATGTAGTTTTAGAAAAAGGACAACCTGTAGGATGGGAGACAACCCATCGTGTCGGACAAGGCTGTGGGAATCGAACCCACAACCGAAGTGCAACTGGCCTTTATCGCCTACCACTGGCCTACAAGAAGTCCCTGTTTAGTAGAAACTAGTTTTATTATATTAAGCAGTATGATATTTGAAGTATAAGTCCATTTTAGGAACCATATATGATTAATCTCACTATAGATGGACTTATGTATTTTTGATAACTTTTATAACCTTTTGTTTGAGACAGATGGAATGACCCATCATTCTATCACATGATCTGCTAACACTTCACGAATAAAAAATTCATCTTCATTTCTTTAAGAGATGGTGTGGAAATTGTCCAAAGAACGACCAACGGTGAGACTGTACCAAAATCACGAATGTATTTCTTCTAATTAAAATTTCATCAACTTTAGGGAAATGATCTTGAAAACCAAAAATGTTTTCCTAGTGCCCTTATATCCGATGAATCAGATGGTACCTTAGATCATCACAAATCTATGGCTTTGTGATTGATGACTTTTTCATATCCATGTTCTCTACCACTCTCCATCAGAACTTGATGGTTAGATTTTTCTTCCATATCCATATTTTCACCTATGTTCTCATACGTGGAAACCCAATGATGAGTTAATTTGGGTAACCGTTACATTTCATTATTTAGTTTTTAAAGCCAAGTTTTGGTATTCCTTTTTACGATGTGGGTTTCTATTAAACAAACTTTCGAGTAGTAAACCATTTATAACCCCGACGAATTTCGAGGGTGAAATTCATTTTAAGGGGGGTAGAATGTAACACCCCAATATTTTATGAAAAAATATTATTTTTAATTTCATTAATGTCTTGTGTTTTACGCTACACCAAAAGGATCTTGCACAACACGCATCCCTGACTTGGCTTGCATTACACGCAATCATGACCTTCCACGATAGCGTGTGTTGTACGCAATACTGAGTTTCGCTAAACAACAATATGTTATATGAACTACCAGTTATGAATAGTATCAACTACATTTTGAATTTTATAACATTATTATTCATCTTACACATTTTCTAGAACATGGTATGAGAACAAAGTCAATTTTTTGAGTAAAATAAGTAATTTTCAAAAAATGTAGTTTTGCCGCCTTTTGATGGCGCACCCACTTTAAATCGTGTTTTTGACTTGTCTATAAGTTCAATTTTACAAAATAAAATTCTTATTTGGAATCAGGATATAAAAATTTACTTTTGATAAAATTTTCATATTATTCTGATAACTTTCATATTTTAATGAATAGTAAAAACACGCTATATTTTAATTAAAAACAACTTTTTTCATCACAATAATTTATATGGTTAGATTATATTTTTAATTGGGTTTAAAGTGTAATTAGAATATATTTTTACCATTTAATACAATTTTATTCATTGGAATAAATTTCACTTTGAAATTGGATATAAAAAAGTATCAATCTTTTGATTGTTTATGTTTCTTAAAAACACGCTATTTGTTTTGATAACAGGAATTAAATTTAAAATTAATTAATTCCACTTATATGTTATGAATTTGGAAAAATAGAAATAAATTTTGAATTTGGAATATCAAATAATGCTTAGGCTGAATTTTTGGTATTTTTTTGAAAAACTTCAATTTTCAATGAATAGTGAAACCACTTAGTGGTAGTTAAAAAAACTGACTTTTTTTTAATTTAAATTAAATTTTACCACTTCTGTGAATTTAATTTCAAAAATCTGAGAGATACGGTTAATATCAAGGACTAAAATGTGGTTCAATTAGATGAAAATCATTTTTGGTGAATAGTAACTTTTTTACTTTTATTTACCACGGTTAAAAGTAACTAGGATAATTAAGGGTAAAAATGATATTATTATTACCCTAACACATGTCCTAATTCTATTGGATAAGTTTAATTCGACCAAAAACAACCTTAGGAATAAAATATGACCATTTAGGCCCACTTGGATTAGATTAGGACATTAATTTATTTAAAGAAGGGTTAAAATAGTTAAAATCAAAGTTTAATAAGTAAATCATTTGTAATATAGGGTTATACATAAGATAAATTCAAATATAAATATTCATTAGAAAGATAAAAAGATTTACTATATAATGATATTTTATTTATATTTTTTAGACATTAAATAATTTAATTTATTTATGACACAAAGATGATGCAGTAATTATCTAATTAATAAAATATTGACATAATTGATGTTATAAATACACAAATAAATGTAATTTGAGACTTTTTATGAATTCCACTAATTTTATAGGTTAATATGAAATGTTATTATTGATTTAAGTAACGTTTTTAGAACTAATCATGCTGTTATGATTTTCACAAAAATCAAGTACCAAATAGTGTCAGAATTGACATAAAATAGTTTTTAAAGCAAAAATTATATTATTAATTTTTATTTTATTCCTAAAAATCTAAGGTTCAGCCAAATAACTTATATAATAATATATATATATTAATAATTAACCACTTGGGGTTATTTTGGCTTGTTATAGTAAGTTTATTAACCTTATAGTGTAAGAAAACAAGAAAACACGGTAAAAGTAAAATTATTTAACTTAAAGTTAATTCTAAATGATAAGGTTAAAATAGGAACCTAAACTTGTATAAATTCTATTGGGTGAGAGGATTTAGACCCATAACCACCTTAGCTTAGAAATAAATCAATTTTGAGCTATTAAAAACCGAATATGACTTTATAATAAAATAATATTTTTAGTTATTCCAAAGGTGCCCCTCTCCTCCCTTATAAAAGGGCACCTCCTCCCTCTCTTCCTCACACAACTTTGAGCCTTCAAGATCGGACAACCCCTGCCAAATTATCTTCTCCACTTACATAGAAACATCCTAGAGGTTTTTGTCTTCTTCAAAGACCAATTTTAGTGCCCTAAGAGGAGGTCTCAAAGAGGCGCTTCAAAGAAGAGGTAATGTCTGTTACCGATTCTTTCAACTCTATTTCTTCTTCCACTTCTTATTCTTTATTTGTTTCATTATGAAGTAATAAAATCAGTATAACTCATATACTTATATGTTATTATAAGTATGAAACAAACCTATTTCACCATCTATCCATCCTACGGAAAACGAAATCACCACGCGTGCGTACGTACGGAATACCGTCTCTACGCCGTTGTGAAATCTATTTTTCCACCAACACCTTACATGGATGGGTATAATGGTGTAAAGAATAACTATATATGGTTATTATAAAATCATACTAATTCTAATATATTATACAATCCACTCCAATTCTATTCAATAATTATGGGAACGATATCATCGCTTGTGAGTACGTACGGACTACTGTCTCCACGACGCGATGAGATTCATTCTTCATGTTAACCATACATGAATGATCATAAAGTTTATATAATTAATAATAATGAAATATATGAAATAATAATGCTAATGTATTTATATATATATATGTATTTCATCTATTTAGTTTCATTCAATTCAATAAGGAAACGAAAACAGCGTTCATGCGTACGTACGGCCTACCGTCTCCATGAATGGTGTATTTCATTCCTTTTATCAATATATAATATATATATGTATATGATAAATATATATTATATATAAATCATGTTTTACATTATGTAATTATTTAAATTAGGATATAAGTAATAATATCAAGAATGAAAAGTCGAAACACATATGATAAATGAAATAATTTTACCCAAAATGCTGCTTTAACATGGAATTTACAAAAGAACGGGTAATATAAAGTCATAAGTGAAACATATATGATATCATAACAATGAATACGATTCTGTAATAAGTCAACGACATTATTTAAATCATTATATAGGAGGTTCATATATGTACGAATCATATCATACCTAAGGTAAGGGATAATTTTTTAAATCTCATTTTTATCCGACATTGCTAATTCGTAAGTATTTACTGGGGTTATTGCTATCATAGATGTCCATGTTTTATAAAAATGTATTCATGTATGTTTAAATTCATTTTTTCCCATTTTGACTTTTACCCCTTTGTATGGAAGGAATCTTCTTTTATTTACCCTACAAGGTACTTTTTTGACTTTTCCGAAAAAAGTACGAGAATAATTTTTTTTAACGTATACGGCATGAAAGGATTTTTACGGTTTTATAAAGACTTATTTTCATGGATCTTCCTCCAAAATATTTCACGACTATTTTCAAAAAAATCCTTTTCTTTTAAAATTGCATGACATTTTCTGAAAAGAAAATGATTTTGAAGAAGAAAGGATATTTTCCTCAAGAATTCATTTCAAATGTTTTATCAAAACCATTTTTTCCATCTAAGATGACATTATTTCATGTGTGTATGTTTCAAGTATAATGTCTCTATGATTTACATGTTTTCACTATTCTTATGATGAAATGATATCCATTTTTTTATATGGATTATGTTATGATGGGATGATGTTTATGATACCCATTTTATTCTTTGGGTTATGATGAATTATTTATGTTTATGTTGTGGAACAAGTAAGAATGATTTAATTATGAGATGGGTGGGACCTATATCTCCCTCCAATGCATTGGGTAAAGATTTATATCTCATGAGATAGACATGGTTGGAATGAAAAGTTAAACCGGTTCAGTAATACAGGACTGGAATGGGGATTGAACTCGATTCAGAAAGGGACTTTTTCCACTAAGATGGTCTTGGCAGCAATTCCTTGGCTACTATGGAAATCATATCATGTGATTAATGGTTTTCCAAAATTACATGTTTAATTCCCCTGATATTTTATCATGATTAATGTTTCTTTATGATCTATGCCTTACGTACTTCCATGATTTATGTCATTACTCAAGATTCTGATGTTTAAATATTATGTTCATGTTTTGAAGTTCAAATGTATATGATTTGTTTTATTTTATCCATGCTTAACCTTACTGATAATTTGAGCTCACCCTTTATATTTTTTCTTTTCCCCAGGATTTAGAGAAAGGTTTTAGGTAAGAAAACAAAAAGGGGAAGATCTTATGGGATATGTTGAAGATCTTTAACCACGATTAGAAGATTATATTCCGAGTTTCCAAAGACACTAAACTATTACGATCCTTGTGTGTCTGTTTTTGTTATGTATTAAGTATTCCGCTAAAGTAATGTAATGTCCATGTACATCAAACTTCAGGTCCATTACAAAAACACTCCTACCCAGATAGAGATAATAGCATGCATCAAGCCTCTAGAAATATGCCTCAAATATAGAAAGAATAGGAACAACCTAATAATTGAACTTCAAAATAAGTCTATTAATTCCCTAGTACAATAGGCCTAGGGAGCAGAGGAACACACCATGAGTGAATCACCCAAAAGTGTCAATAGATGAGACATATTACTACACCTTCCACCTAAGTACCCAAGGCTTCCCATGTGCAACATTTTCCAAACCATTTCATCAAAAACATGATTTTAAACCCATTTTATAAACCTATTTCATAGTTACTTAAAAATACCTTTTTTTCTTACCAAAAATGGGGGAAACCATATTTTCCCAAAAACCCATTTGCACGTGCCTAAAAATAAATCAATCATTCATGTCATTCCATTTATAAAATAATTTCTCAAAAGCAGAGAAATAAAATTCATCCAATATCGGATATACATTGAGCCACATACCTCAAATTCAGGTCACATACACCGATAAAAAGATACACCAATCATAAAGGAACACAAGGTCAATAATAGAGGACCTAAGATTGATTCACATGTCTTTGGATTACATCCCAAAAACAAATTAGCTGGAAAAAAGGTTTGATCCTGAAAAACCTCAAAGAACCTGAACCTATCATGCAACAACCAACAAAGGATCGACCCCCAAATAAAGATCACATGGTGGATATAGAAGGAAAAACACCACAAGATCAAAATATCTAAAAACATAGTTCAATGGAACAAATATGATCAAGGGAAATGAATAAATATGTAGATAACTTACCCAAAGATACTTACTGCAAGAAACCTATTGATCAATCATAAAACAAAGAAATATAGAAGTAATAGAGGTCCACAAAATTATCTGGGAGATATATTGGTTTGAGAGGGAAGAGGTAAAAATAAAAATAAATCATGTTTTAAACTCCCTAAAAAGAACAGACCATGATAATTACATAGCACAAAACCCCATTTCACCACATGTAATTCACAAAACCTGGAAAAAATGAAAATTGATTCACCTTACATTAAAAATCCCAATATAACCATTTCATGATATGAAAAATATTCATAGTTTTTAATCCTTTCATGCCTTTTACCAGTTTGTGAGATATTTCTGGATACCAATACATGAAGTGAAACATATTCATGGTGTTTAATCATTTCATGCCTTGTACTAGTTCATGACATCTGACTAGAAAACAATACATGACTTGAACATTTTTCATGGTGTGTAAAATTTTCACATTATGTAATATTTTCAGTCCTTGAACCCAACTCATGAAATATTCCTAGAAATCAATACACGTGGTGTAAATTGTTCATTAAGTGTAAATATTTCTCGATGTTTAATCATTTCACAATGTGAAATTTCCTAGTAGATACAAACAGACCAGATCCTAATCAAAATCCCAGAACAACACCAGCATTCTTGGAATGTGGGGAGAACCCTTAAAATCCTTCAACATGTTTATAAATAAACTCTATTATTAAAAAAAATATACATCACAAAACTTTAGGTTATTTTCCCAATAAAACACACTCCATCCTTAGGAGTCCCAAAATGAACCCAAATTAAGAGGGAAATGGAATGAGATAAGAGAAATACCAAAAATTTAGTAATAGTATGTTACAAACTCACCACTATAAGACCTTACACCTCTAAGAAGTCATGTATAATAATGATGTTTAGAAAGAGGTGATGCCACTGCTCCCTCATCAATGAATCATTCTCCTAAGTCTCATGAGAATATGATCTAGGTCACAATAATACTCTGACAAATGGAATTAACATCCCATGCAAGATATTCACATGATATTGAATGGTCTACATTATCTTCTCCAAAATAGAAATGGTCGGCTCCAACTTGATCTCTTCCCAAATCAATGAATGAGAGGGATCAATATGGTATTTATTTAGTTTTGATATATTGAAAACATCATGAATTACCATTAATTGAACTATAAATACCAACTGATAAGCAACCTGTCCAAGTCGTATGGTGACCCTAAATGGTCAAATATATCTTGTAACCAACATTACCTACTTTATAAGACAATGGTGACCCAATTGAGGAGAAACGTTCAAGAAAACCTTATCACTAATGGAAAAATCAAAAAAGGTGACACAAATGATATGAATATGATTTATACCAACTCTACACTATAACCAGACTATAAAATATATCTTAAATCCTCACTAACATCTCTAGAGTGAGACTCAGTCCAACCAAAGTGGTCTCTCCCACCTTTGTCCAACAAAGAGGAGACCTGCATGGGTGACCATACAATTCCTAAAATGGAGCCATTATGATTGATGAATGATACATTTTTTATAAGAAAAATCAACCATTTCCAAATGGTTACCTCAAGATCCATCGAAATCCAAGACATTGGCATAAAGTATATCCTCTTGGATCTAAATAGAATTCTAGGTCTGATAATCTTTCTATGAATGATAAGATTTACCCATCCTAACCTAAGTCCTAATTGCCTCTTTGAGACTCCTATAGAACCTAGAAGTCCCCCTCAGATACCTATCTAAAAAAATGGTAGAAATTACCCAAAGTAACCTCATGATCTCTTTCATATATAGGTTAAAAATATCTTAAACTTTAGTGGTGTCCATAATTAGAATGAAGTGAGATGACTTTTTCAACTGATAATCACCACACATATAACATTACTCCCTTTGGGAGACCATGGTAATCCAAAAATAAAGTACACGGACACCTTGTACCATTTAGAGACTAGAACCAAAAGAGGTTGAATAAATCCATAAGGCTTTAGATTCTCTCCCTTTATCTGTTGGTAGGTGTAACAATGGGACACATAATCTGCAATATCACCCTTTATACTAGACCACCAGAATTTCCATCTTGTGTCATAATACATCTTCATTGTGCATGGATGAACAACTTATGAAGAATTATTATAGTTAAACAAAACATATCTCCCCATATATACTAGGATGAAAAATTTATCCCCAAAATACGGAATACCATCTAAATAGAGAGACCAACCTGAAACAGTCTCCCTACCATATAGGGTTTCATGAGTTCCTCTAAACTCATCATCCTATTACCAACTCAACATAATAGACTCAATAATTTATGGTGATAACTAAAAATTGATCATAACTGTACCTAAAACATCCTCTTGATAATCCAAGTGCAACTAAATGAAAATCCCCATGATGTTTTACACTTCTGTTGATTCCAGAATATCTTGTTATAGTACTTTCCTACTAATATATTCTGAAACGCCATTCCCCTTCTCTGTGGTATAGGTGGTGTTTAAGTCAAACTTATAAAGGTAATACAAACACTTCCCCTATCTTGGATTCATGTTTTTTGGGAAAATATATAGCTTGTGACTCTTATGGTTAGAAAATACTATGAACCTCTCCCCAAAAAAAGTTACTCAATCATTTAAGAACATGAATAAACATGGTTAACACTAATTCATGAGTGGGATAATTATTCTCATGCATTCAAAGTTTTAGAGAGCTTAAATCCACCACATGATCATCTTATATAAGAACACTACCAAAACCAACACCAGAATAATCACATAAAACCACATACCCCTCCCAAAGATCCAATAATATTAGAATAGGATCCAATGTCATAATTCATTGAAAATCATCAAAAGAACATAAAAATTTTCATGTCATATGAATTTCACCCCTTTCCAGGTAATATTAGTCAAAGGTGATTCTTAATTTGTGAAATTATTTACAAATCGTCGATAATATCCAACAAGACCAAGGAAGCTCCAAATCTCAGGATCAACTGATAATCAATGCTCAGAAATAACATTCCCCAAGAACTTCACTTATTGGATCTAGAAATTTCATTTTTAAAGATTTATATAAAAATAGTGACTCTTTAGGATTTTGATAACCAACACCAAATGGTGGTCATGCTCATTCTCATATCTCAAATAAACCAAAATATCATCCAAAAAAACTACCAAAAACTGTCTAGATACCCATTGAATATATTATTAACAAAATCCTTAAAAACTATAGGATTTTTGGTTATACCAAACAAAATCACAATATATTAATAATTTTCATACCTACTCCTGAAATTAGTCTTCGGTATATCAAACTCCCAAACTCTGATCTTATGATAACTTTACTGAAGATCAATATTTGAAAATCACTTTTCTCCTTTTAATAGATAAAAAAATCATCTACATTAGGAAAAGAATGGTTATTCTTAACAATTACCTAGTTTAACTTCTGATAGTCTGCACCAAATCAGAGTGAACCATTTTCCTTCTTGGAAAATATCATTAGGTCTTCCCAAGGTGATTCACTAGGTCACAAAAAACATTTCTTCATTAGATAATACAACTAAATATTGATCACTTTCATCTATTCTGGTGCCATAATATAATAAGGTATCAAAATTGGATACGTACCTGACACCATATCAACAGTAAACTCTACCTTCCTCTATGGAGGAAAACTAGATTAATCATCTAAGAAAACATCAGGAAAATTATAAAAAAATGTAGGAATATCAACAATAGAAGAACTTTTATTAGGATCAAATGATAAATTTGACAAAAAACTCATGAGATCTTGTAATGAAGGTCCTTCCCAACCTGGCATTGGATCCCACTATCCATCAAACACTCGTTGGCTCCCATTAGCCACCAAAAATGAGACACATAGATGATTAAAAGAAACCTTGTCGTGAAGATAGATAATCTAATCCATCCTGATGATGATGTAAAAAAATCCAAATCAAGAATGATGAAATCCCAGATTAACTCTGTGTCAGCTATCAATAGTGAACAAGGATATCGAACACACGCTCTTTGTTATTCCCAAGAGTTATCTATAACTCCATAACAAAGGAAATGGTCTCTATTAGAAGTTTAATAATATAAAAAATTGATAGATATAAACCAGTGGTAACCAACTTTATCAAATAAAGTAATCTCTAATAAATATTTGATAAAGAAGGTACCTCTCATTTTCACTGGACCCGCACATACCTCCACCAGAAACTCATCTACTACATGAATTTTATTCACTCCTGAGGCTAGTGGTTGGATACCAATAGTCTTTAAAGCATCTGGTTGTTCCATAGTATCCTTTTTATCTAATATCCATGAACATGGTGAGGCATAAACATATCCTTATAGAAACATTATAGATGACCATAATGTCCACAATTGTTACACATATTTGAAGGAAAAGAATAAGAACATCGAGTGTGGCTAATCTTTCCACACTGATATATGATTAGGGGCACACTACTAGTGGTAAATGAAGTTGAAGAGGAGGTATGACACTGATAACCACCTCCAACACTCCTATAATGATCTTTAAACTTCTTCTTTTTCCATTAAATGCCACTAAAGTTACCACTGGGTGGGAGAGAAGGGGTAGAATGACAATAATTTCCTACCATATTCATCTTTTTCATTATCGTCTTGTCTACCATCTCCGCATGGGTCGAAAGATTTATCATAAATACCTTTGATCTAATATCTAGTCACAAACCCTATAGGTAATTTTAATCCTTCATCTAGTTATTATTTACTACCTCTAGAGAAAAATGAACCAAATCCACAAACTATTTGGTGTACCCTAACACAGAATTCTCTCCCTTTTATAAGGAGAGGAACTATAGATACTTTTCTATCATCAGTGAATCTGGAGAAAACTACTATAATGATATATTCATTAAACCATTACAGTCTGAGCCCAAATTTTTATCCACCTATACCATGGATTCCCATCATATCTTACTAGGACCCTCTAGTTTGAACATCATACACTCCACCATGATACTCTTAGTTGTATCTAGGAATTCAAAGTTCGGATCAATATTTTCTAGATATCCATCCATATATTAAGGTTCATTTTTACCCTTAGAGGATGGTGAATTCTCATGTAAGAACTCTTATGATCAATCCATGTCGCATCCCGCTCCCGGTTGTACATCGATGACTATGTTCTGGACTTGTGTATGTTTTGTTCTATAGTATGAACATCCCACACGATAGCCTCAATAAGATTCTGATCTTGTAGTGGATTCCCTTGATGATAATCCACAACACCCTCCTAAGGAACCCATGGAATTCATCTCAAAGGAATAATGTTTCAAACCAAAATAAAATAAATGACCAGACAATAGAATAATCTTGGTTCAAACCAAAAACCATAAGAAAAAACTAATATTAATATCAAAAACTCAAAATACGAAACACACATCCCAACATCCCATGGTAACTTGAGTCTCGTCATGGAATGATTTGGAAAAAAACTCACCACAATCAACCTCTAAAGTCCCTACAATAATATCTCCAATCCACCAAATTTCACAAGATAACAAATTTTGATGAAAGATTAACTCTGATACCAAACTGTGATGAACTTGACCTGGATACCCTCTCAAATTGTTACTCGGCCTGAATTTCCATATACCTTAAGGGTATTCCTGATCTCCATGGGCAGGATACTAGCACCTGGGCATCGACAACGGTCAGAGGGAAAAAATTATACCAACGGGAATTAGACAAAAAGATACACACACACACACACACAATGATAAAAAACAATGGAATAATAAACAAGAAATATATTTCATATCAAAAATTAAGTAAAAGAAGCGATGAAACTCAAAAGTGGCTAAATAGTCTCCAAGAGAAAATACCAATAGCAAGGAAAAAAATAATATAGTTACTCCATGTGATAGTATGGGAAACTCCCATAATATCACTAATATCTACCTAGAATCAGATGACAGAAACCTCACTACCTCATTGTGGCGCCTTTCCTTTACATTCATCAAAATACATACAATGGTCTACAAACTGTCGAATGGGTGTGCAGGGTGTGATCTAAACAGGCTCAGTAAGATCCTACCCATATATTCTATAAAAATTATCTATATAAAAATATGATCATTCTTAAATTTAAAGGAAAAAATAAGGCAAGAATAAAAATTAATGATTTTTTATTTAAAAATCACGGTAAAACATTTAACTTCCCCTTTTTCTACATTTACAAAAATAATCCAGGTAAATCTGTTTAAAATAATTTCTTATAAATAAATTTAGTAAAATAAAATAAAATCATGTATCGCATATCATAAAAAATCCATATAAGTATAACTGAGAAAAGTATAATCCAAAGGAATGGGTAAGACCACGTCAAGGATCACTATAAGTCAAGGTAACTTGTACACTTGTACCCAAACATAGAAAATAACATGAATCAATCCTCTTGACATGAATCAAATCTAGATATTAGATGATCACCCAAGAAAGTGAACCACCCAACAAGCCTATCAAGTCCCCAGAACAACAGGCCTAGGGAGTTGAGGAACACCCCATGAGTGAACCCCCATGATAGTATCAATAGACGAGGCCTATTTCTAAAACATCCACATAAGTACCCAAGGCTTCCAATGTGCTACAGTTTCAAAACCATTTCAACAAAAATATTCTTTGAAAAATATTTTAGAAATCCATTACACAATTCTTTGAACGTGCCTTTTCTTTTTTCCAAAATAAGGGTAAAACTATCTTTTCCCAAAAACCTGTTTCCACACACATAAATAAATCAATAAATCATTTCATTTCATTTATAAAACAATTTATCAAAACAAGATAAATATATTTCATCAAACATAGGATAAATATGGAACCACCTATCTCCAATATCGTCCACACACACCCAAAACAGGATCCATTAACCAAAAAGGAACACACATTCAATAATAGAGGCTTTGAGATTGATTAACATGTCTTAGAATCACATCCCACAAACCAATTTGATCAATGAAATGTTGGATTTGGAAGAACATCAAAGGGAAAAAACCTGACATACTAAACAAACAAAAGATCATCCCTAGAATAAGATCACTTAGTGGATCTATAAGTAAAAACACCACAAGATCAATTGATCTGAAGACATAGCACAACGACGCTGATGCGATCAAGGTAAATGAATAAACTAGAATATCACTTACATGGAGAGATGTAGTGCAACAACCACAATGATTAATCACTGAAAAAAGAGAACCAAAAGGAATATAGGTCCCCAAAATCACCTGGGAGACCTCCTAGGTATAAAGAGAATAGGCCTTCGGTTGAATGATAAAAAACCATAAGTGCAGCACCCTAAAAAGTACATATCGTGAGAATTACATGGTGTCAAACCCCATTTCATGGTGTCTAATCCATGAAACCCAAAAAACACATCAATGGAAATTAAAAATCCCAATTTTAACATTTCATGATGTGAAATATATTCACATCATGTAATCCTTTAAATCCATTTACATATTCATGACATATTCCTAGAAACCAATACATTATGTAAACCATTTCACAATGAGTAACCCTTCCACTCCTTCTACGAGTTCATGACATCTTCCAAGAAACAAATACATGATGTGAAAACTATTTTTGATTTTTAAACTTGTCATGCTGTCTCTGTTTTTATGCCTTGAAACTAACTTATGACATCTACTTGAAAACCAATACACGACATGTAAAATTTTCAAGGCATGTATATATTTCACGGTGTGTAATATTTTCATGGCGTGGAATCACCCAGAAGATAGAAAATAGATCATATTCTTCTCAAAATCCCAAAACAACATCAGTGTTCTCCAAACATAGTGAGAACCCTATAAATCATTTAAAATTTTTATACATGGACTCCATTAATTCAAACAAACATACATCCCTGAACATTAAGTCATTTTCCCTAGCAAATGATATCTATCCTTGAGAGTCCGAAAATGCACCCAAATAACGTGAGAAACAAAAAGAGAGGAGATAAATACCTGAAAGAGGGTAACAATATGTTACATATTACCATATTATATATGATTAATTAAGCAATTAATTTTATGTCAAATTTTGATCTGATATTTGGCTTATGTATTAAAAATGACTTTGGTAGGATGACTATGGTCAAAGTGGTCATTATATAAACATATCTAGAAAAATAATCAGGACATAATTATCATATTTATAAATTAATTATAATTTTAAACTAATCATGATATATGGTTTTTAGAAATGAATTATTTTACAATCATGGAGACCGTATGTCGTACGTACACATGATTGACGTTTCCATTTTTCAAAGATCATTGTGGAAATGAGGTGAGTAGTATTTTAACATTATAGAATGATCATAATATAATATATTCCATATTATCTCTATAAATATACTTATGTATATCATACATGTGGTGTGGTGATAAAAAGATAGTCACATCACTTCGTGAAGGAGGTAGTCTACATGTTCACGAATGACGTTATCATTTTTCAATGAGTAAAAAGGTAAGAAAGAAAATGATATATTATATTTTCATAGTGATAAATATGTCATTAATATAATAATTATTCCATGTATATAACATATATTCATTATTTTTACCCATATTACCATACATGTAAACCGTTAGTTAAAAATGAATCACATCACTTCATGAGGCAGTAGTCCTCTATACACATGAGAGATGTTATCATATCCCTTGCAGAATGGAAAATAAAAAATTTATATATTATATAATGAATTTAGAGGTATAATTATGTTATAAATATCATATATATACATTATATCCATCATAATACCCAATCTTGATAGGTGGTAATGGAAAAAATAATGGCATCAGTTCACAAGGTGGTAGTCCTTCATACACACAATTGATGATTTCAAAACTAATTTGATGTAAGATGATAAGGATTTATGTTATTAAATTAACATTATAACATATCATTATGTGGTATATAATAAGGTTACTATATAAGAATGTTTTGATAATAATTTAAGGTTTTGGAGGAAGAAATAATTTAAAAATTCTCATCGAAGAACATTACCTCCTCTTTGGGTAACTTCTTTTTGTTTGCAACAAAAGGTTTATTAGGTTACCTTTCTTATAACACCCCACGTTTTTATGACCTTTTTTCAGAATAAATTAACTATATTTTATGTCTTTATTTTAACTCTAAAGTAATTCAAACATTCATTATACACTAAACTAATTTATTGTTTTTCTACTTGAAAATTGACTTTTCTTACGTTACACGCAACAGTGAGTTTCTACGAAACAACATTTTATTATTATAATTATTTAAATGAGATAGTTATAACATAGACATTAAACTTAGTAATATGAATATGAATAACTAATTTTAAGATATTATTTATAATTTTTTTATATGAATAAAACATATTGGCAATAAAACACATAAATTCTGTGAAAGTCTTTAAATGTTTGAAAATATGATTTTCTCAAAAGAACTGCTTTTTATATCCTTCTGTAAACAATAAAAAAAATTAATTTTAGACACTTTTTTGAAATTTAATTTGATTAAATAAAATTAATTTTTTAATTCATAAAGTCAATATTATCTAAGGGTTAATTTTTGAGATTTTTCTAAAAAACGTCATTTTTGGATGAATAGTGAAAAATATGAAATAATAATTCAAAACTGCATTTTCATAAAATTTATTTATATAGCTAAATTATATTTTAAAATGTTTTTAAATATTAAATAGATAAATTTTAAATAAATTGATTTAATTTAGTTATTTGGAACCAATTTCACATTAAAATTAGTTAAAAAACATTTCAAACTTTTAAACATTTTCGCTTAAAAGCATGCTATCGTGACACGTCTATGAGATTAATTTTAAATTAATTTATGTCAATTATAGGATTTGAATTTTGAAAAAAGTAATAAATATTTTTAATCATAATAATTTATAATTTTAATAAGTTCAACTTAGTTTTTGACCAAAAATATTAGTGAAAGTAATTAAAATTAGTTACAGTGGTTAAGGTTAAAATGAGCTTAATTAATAACTAAACATAGAAAATAAGATGTAAAAATGACCCTAAACGAGTCAAAAAAATATATTTTATGGACATATTTCTTACATTAAACCTTTAATTATATATAATGATCTATTTTTAACCCTTGGGGGATAAGTAAAACATAGGGATCACTCAAATATTTTCAAGAATAACCAATGTGTCCTTTTCTCCTCTTATAAAAGGCATTCTCTCCTCCCACATATTTACACCTCTCAAGAACTTTTGTATTAGAAACACTTACCCAAATATCCTCCCAAAATAAATCACTTTATCTTATAATCCTCCATTTAGGAATAAATTTATCCAAGGAATCCTTTCGGTGCAAACGAAAAGAAGTTTCCCAAAGAATATGTAACATAATTTCTCACGCTCTTTTGATTTATTTTCATTCTCCACACCCTAAACTCTTATTATTACATGATAATATAATAAATTAATTATCCTAAATATACTAATATGTTTTTATAATAATTGTTTTATCTACACCTACACACACTTCCATAAAATGTTTAAGGAACTTACTGATCTTGTGTACGGTGAACTACCGTCTCACGAAACGATGTTGTTCCTTTTTTCCTTTACCACCTCTCTTAGTTAGAAATTATGATTGAAACTATGATTTTATATTATATATATTATATTTATGATGTATTTATTCTTCTTTAATTTTTATCTAACATATACCTTCCTTCTTTTTATATTTATTAAAAACGATAACTTCGTTTGTGGATGTGTAGACTACTGCCTCCTCAAATCGATTTGATTCATTCACACTCTACATGGAATGTACTAAGAATAATTTTAGTAAAAATATATAATATATAATATATAATAATTATAATTCAATGATAATATATATTCATATATATCATTTACATTCTTTCTTTAAAATTAATAATTAAATGGAAATAATGTCCACGCATATGTACGACCTACCGTCTCCATGAATAGTGTATTCCATTTAATATTTCTATTGTTTATTGATTATTATAAATATTTATATAATGAATATATATTATTTTTTATCACTTTTTACATTCTTTAAATAATTAAATCATGATCTAAGTATGAGGATCAAGAATAACAAGTCAAAACCTATATGAAAAACAAGCAGATATTTACCAAAACGTAACACTAACATGGAATTGTTAATAAACGGGTAATAGAAGGACATAAGTAAATAATATATGTTATTATTTAATTAAACATGGTTATTTAATATATTTATAATAAAATTATATTTATTATATAGTATTTTTAAATGAGTACGAAGAGAGTCAATATATAAGGTAAGGGGATTTCTCGTCTCACTTTTATTTCTATGAGACTTATGCTTTATTCTCCACTCATTTAATTTGTGTGATGTATATACATCCTATAAATGTATTATATGATTATTATTATTTCATTTATGGATATTTCGATATCCATTTTATTATCTCTATATCATGAGGTTTTATTTTTCGAAAGTTACCAAATCATTAAGGTAGCTTTGTCTCAATTTGCGTTCTTTGAGACACATTTTTTGTTATGCACCTATATTTTTTTATGAAGTGTATATAATTTCATTTTAAATTTTATATAATTAATATATTTATTTTCATGATATTTTAAGCTTCATTTAATTTCATTCTCTAATATGGGGATTGTGATTCAATGTTACCAAGTGGTAAGATTTTATTAAAACAATCTCATCATTTATCGGGATTGTTTATGATTATGATTCCATTGATGAAATATTATGATCCATATATCAAAAAAAATCATGAATTTTTATTCTCATATGTTTATTCATGATTTAGTATAATTTTTTTTAATATTTTGTACTTAAGATAATTAATAAAATATTTTTACGAAAATATAACCTCATTTCTCTTTTCAGTAGGAAATCTGTTTTATTCCAAAACCATGTTTTCAAAAATGTTTTTAAAAGTGTTTTAAAATGATATTTAAAAATAATTTTCAAGGAAAGGTATTTTAAAAATGTTTTATGGTTTTAAAATCTTCCCTTATAAGTTTTTAAATTTATTTTCAAATAAAAATGTTTTCAAAAATGTTTTTTATTTTAAAAAACATTTTTAAAGAATAAAGGATATTTTCTTTAAGAAATGTTTTCAACAAAAATTTAACATCTAATATGAAATTATTAAAAATATTATATGATTCAAGTAAACCATTATTATTCTTTATTTTAATTTTTTATTTTTAATATTACAATTTTTATATGATATTTGTTCCTCTTCCACAAGCTATATGCTTTTGAAACCCACTTCTTTTCATAGGTTATGCATTGATGAAATGATTATGAAACCTATCTCTTTTACATAGGTTATGATATGATGACATATTTATGATACTCATTTATTTTCATGGGTTATGATATAATGATTATTAAACCCATATATTTTTATGGGTCATGATATGAATAATATTTTAATGTTTTGTGGCACATGCACATAAGATTTTATTATGTGATGGGTGGGACCTATAACTCCCTCTAATGAACTTGGTAAAGATTTATATATTATGAAATAATTATGGTAATAAGGTTGATGGGATTGAGCCACTATGTAATATGGGGAAACCATATCCACTATGGTAATATGGGGAAACTCGATGCCTTTTAAGGAAATGACCATGACTAGGGATGGTGGTGTGTCCTTACCAATATATTTAGTCCTCATTAATTGAAATTATAAGTTTTTGAAATGTTTTTTGACTTATAATTAATATTTTTATATGATTATTTGAATACCAAAAGTCTATGTATTATGCCATCCTTATGCTCTCACAAATCATGTTCTTTGATTCCATTATTATTCATGTCTTATAAATTTTAAGTATTTATTCCATGACTAATTTATATGATATTTTTTATGCAGGTTATAATATTCTAATGTTACTATCATGTTCTCATACCCTTATGTTCATTATTTTTCTTCATATCTCTCTTTTTTACCCTTACTGAAAATTTGAACTCACCCTTATTTATGTTTCCCTTCCTCAAGTTATGAAAATATTTATTATTTATGATGTGTATAATAAGGGTTAAAGTCATGAAGAATCTAGTGGGAGACAATTTAGCTCACTTATGTACCAGTTTTTACATTACTATATTTCCAAAGGCACTAAACTAATACGGTCTTTGTGCATCTTTTTATGTAATGTGTTAAGTATTCCGCAAAAAATATATAATATAAATATATGAAAAGAATGGGTGTATATATTTTTTACCAATAAATGATTCTAATATATTATTAGGGAAGCGATTTGGGTAATTATTGTTTGAACCAAATGTATTTTAAGTTGTTAAAAGGAGAGGAGAGTGGGTGGAATTTTATACGTGAGGTGAGTGGAACACTTGATATTTTTGAAAAGAAAAAGTTTTACCCAGGTTTTCCACATGGAATAAAGGTAAAAAATGGAGCATTATTGATAATTATACATTTTAAGGTCTAAATATGGCATCCAGTATATTTTATTAAAATTTTTTGGTCATTTTAACAATTTTATTTTTAGTCTAACCCCATAGTAAATCCATTTTTACATTTACAATGGAAATTAATTTTTTCTGTTTTCATAATTCATTTTGGTAAAAAAAATAGTCGAAATTATTAGATAATAAAAATTATTATGATTATAAATATTTAATCCATTTTACCAAGTTCATTTTATACAAGTGACAAAATTAAATTCAAATCAAAACTCACAGGCACAACGAAAAGTCTGGTTTTTAAGAAGTGTATTTTTTCAAGTAAAAGTTGATTTTTTATTAACTCTATGACTAATAATAATCATTGCTTGAATAAAAATTAATATTTATTTAAATATAATAAAAAATAATATAAAAATTTATCATTATGGATTATCTTAGTTAACTAAAATGTACAAACATACTGTATTTTAAAAAAAATTAAAAAAATCTCATTTTTAAACCCAAAAACCAACTTATAATAAAAACCAACATAAAGTTTATTCAATAGTAATTAAATGGATTAAATATAAATATATAATACTAATGTTACTTTAAATCATATTAAAAAAATATTGTTACTTTAAAAATACTTAAATTATTGAAAAGAAAGGACTTTTTTACCAAAAAAATTAGTACTTTTCACTTTTCACTAAAAATAAATATTTTCTATAAAAATCCAAAACAAATTCCATAGAAAATTTTGATATTGTTATTTAAAAAATTATATTCCTATTTTCAACTTCAAATTATAAAATTTAGAAATTAAACTTTTATATAAAACTATATAAGAAAAGAGTTTAGTAAAAACTATTTCTTTTTTGATTTAAAAATTAATTAATATTATTATAATGAATATAACTATTTGATTCATAATAATAAATATGAAAATGATTTATTATATCATTAAATATTTTTTTACAGTATCAAAATAAATAATTTCTCTTTTAATAAAATTTTAAAAATTATTGCCAAATGGACCCTAAGTATATTCATTAGGACATATTTAGATTACTAGTATTAAAATAAAAATGAAAAATATAATATTTATACCTTTTAAATGACAACATGAAAAATCATGGTGTGATCATTCCCTAAAAATAATAATTCTAAATTATTCATATATTTTTGGCTTCTTCCCTATTTCTATATTATTTATTACTTTCATTCATTATGTCATTCCATCCCTTCAGTCCAAATAAACCATTATGGAAAAAATCACTAAACTTCAATCAATTATATTGATCAGATTACTCATCATAATCCATGTATGAGAAAATAAATATTACATAAGTCCAGGTAACATCAAAATAATAATAAATATTTGAATCCAATACACTATATTTATAAGTAATTCCCCACCTGGTATTATAGGATTGGAATCCATCCATAACCAATGGTACAAACTCTTTTTCACAATTCCCTCCAGTCACCATCCATGGACTAATACATGTAAGTATATAGATCAGACTGAAAATGTTTCCTAATAGTGTTTCATGTAATTATCATATTAATTATCACTTATAAGTAAATATATATCATTCTTGTACTGATTTATATGATCTAAAGTTGAATTCATCCAACCAGTTTGTCCCAGATCATCCACCATAGAAAAGGTTATCAAGAATTGAGTTGGATGAATCTTTTTCTAAAACGTACTGTTTTTCTATCCACATATTTAAAAATAAATGGTTCCATGTTCAAGTGTCCCAATGAAGGTTCAGTTTATCTTTCCATATCTTTATTAAAGATAATTATACAATTCAGTTTCACCTTGATTCACATAGTCATATTTCCCATAGGATGTTTCATTCTTTACTATTGAAGGAGAAAATTCATCATTAGTGGACCATGATATCAATATGTTATTTTCACTATCCAATGAGATGTTTACCTAAAACAAAAAAATATAAGAACCCATGTTTAAATGGTCAACTAATTAATCAATTTCTCATTTGGTTATACAAAAAATGAATTTTCTATTTACATGAATGTTTTTTATTTTATAATGTAATAATACATTAATGCTTCTAGGATATGTTTTGTATGAAGGAATAATAGTATTGAAAAATATATGGTTGAGGGATAATAAAAAATCATGTTTGTTATGAGGTAGAGTAAGTTTCAATTCAATCATTTAATTAAATCCAATTTCCTTCCAATTTAGGCCAAATGATCATTCCTTAAAAAATAGAGATATTTTTCCATGATTAAAGGTATTATTGAAAAAATAACCCTTAAGAAATTTGAACAATCTATTCTTTTATAAAATTGATCCCTTTTCATTCTAAAACAACCATTTCTTTGCTTGAGCAGTGTGAGGATTAAATCCCATACCAATTTTTCCTTTAGTGTGGGGTCTATAATGGTTAAGGCAGTCATTCATATTTATAGATCATTAGTTGGAATTATCTACAATGATTCAAAAATATGATATAATAATATAATATCATATAATATCATATAATATCATATAATAATAATTTTTAAAATTAATAAATAATGAATGATATATATAATATAATATAAAAATAAAATAAATTAATATAAGATAAATATATAAATATTTATAATATTATAGTATAAATGATAATAATATAAAAAAATAGAATAAATAATCATCGAATAGAAGATAGAGTTTAGTTATAAAAGTTTGATTCAGTCTATTCTTCCTTTTAAAAAAGGCTCATCTGAGATGCTCTTGAACTTTATGAACTTATCTACAATTACATTATCCTCACAAATTCCATATTAATTTTTGCAACAAGCACCTCAACCACTATAATCTCAATCCATATTAAATTATATTTAGCCATTTTATTCAAATAATTTATTATTTTCACTTGAACCTAAACCATTTCCTTCAAGTCTGACAAAATATCAATGATAGTATCAGCTCTTTATACTCCTAGTTCTCCTTATGTTACTTTTGTCTCTTCTTCCTTTAACAGAAGAATATTATTTTACCCTATTGTAACATCATTATTCTTATTCACCTTTTCAATTTGATTATAAATTTCTTACACGGAACATTCTTGTTCTGATTCAATATAAATTATGGTTTTATCATGTTTCTCACTATTAGTAATAGCTTTATTAGCAATTTTTTATCAATAACGATCATTAATGCATCTTCTCTATTATATTTGCAATATTTTATCTCTTATACTTATTAAAAATCCTATTAACCTTTAATTTTCATTAAAAATAGGTTTCTTATTTGTAAATTATTTTAAATTTTATTTAATTTGTCATTTTTTAAATTCCTAAATGTTTTAATTTGAACATACTCCTTAATATCATTATATTAAAACCTTTGGGAAAACTCTTCAATGAGGTTTCCCACTTTAAAAATTTTAAAGTAACCAACTAGTAACTTGACATTGAAATTTATCTTTCCACTCTTTATGTCATTATAGAGAGGGGCATTAGTTCATTAGATTCTAATTTTTAATTTGCTTCAAATTTAAGTTTATCCATGTCCTTAAAAGTTATCTATTTAAAAACACTCTATAATATCTATGGGACATACATCATCCTTATATAATTTTCAACCAATTAACTTAGTATATTATCAATAGATACTATCACTAAGTACCTATATTTACTAAAAACCTATTATTAAAGTGATATGTATCTAAAAAAGATAAAGTTAATCATGAATGAATTATTACCAGGAAGGTATAGACTCACTATTATAGAGGACTCGATCAATGATTCCTGGAATAAATATGAGAGAGAACACTTTCCCGAGATGAGGTGTGTGACCTTATTTAAACCATGTAACCAAATATACCATCCATTTGCAATACAATTCCCCTTATATTCCCCTAAAAACTAAGACAACTAACTTAGTATATCATTATTTACAATACTTCCCCTAGAAGTATTTTTTACTCCTTTGGTATACAAAGTGTATAGGAGGTCATATACCCATAGGAATAACTATATAACTAATAGAAATACACTCTCTAACTCCCCAAACTCCCATTATTATAACCCCCTTGAAATTACACCCTGTCCTCAAGGTGAATATATGGAAATTAGGCCTTTAATAATGCACCATCCTCCCAATTCCCTTTTTCAACAGTTTTTATATTCCACCTTGTGATCTATATAATATTTCACCTATACATCTTATAAACCAAAATATATTCTCAATAAATTAGATTTTTAGTGGATTCACTCGATAAATTTGGTTCTATGAGAGGGTTTCCAAATCCCATGTTGAGTTAGGATACATGGAGCACTATATATACCCTAATATTTTTAGGAAGTTGTGACTAATAAGCAACAGATTCATTATTTTAAATAACCAAAAGGGCCCATAATACCAATAATCCATATTTTGGATTAATCTTCATGAAATATACTAGTCTTTTCAGCCTAAATTTGATGCAAAATAAATCTCCCTCTTTGTTATATATTTCCCCCACATCATTGGTTAACATACTTTTATATTAATTGTTGTACACGCTAAAGATGTTCCCAAAGTTATTGATGAGCCACATATATTTAAATTAGATAACTAACCACCACTTATATTGACACCTCTCCCTTCATGTGGTGAAATATTTTTGTAGGTTTTTGTGCATATACCACCTTAAATTGGGTTTTCTTAGTAGAGGTATGGAATGATGTATTGTAATTGATTTTTTTCCACAAAAACCACTTTACCCAATACTTGGGATGTTATAAAGAAAAACATTGTAAATATACTTATAAATACAAGTTGAGGACTTTCGTCTTCACATCACTATGTGGGTGGTAGAAATATCTCATCTGCAAATTTTTACCCTATAGTTTAAAAAGTTCGCAACAAAATAGACCTATGAAAAATGGGTTTCTATCACTAACTATGGAAATATGAATCCTATTAAAGATCACAATTTCTTTCAAAAACATTTATAAAACTATTTTCACTAAGTATGGATGCTTAATTGAAATAAAGAGTGTGTACCATCTCAATATTTCTACCAAAACCAACACATCTTTATAGCAAGGTTATTTAGGTATCCTAGACATGAAGTCCATAGAGACTGCTTCCCAATCTATTTCTAAAACCATCAATGGATGAATGATCCCAACAAGGATCAGTGCCTCACATTAATTATTTTAAAAAACCATACACTTTTTAATATACATTTGTACCAATCAAATCATACCAAGACAATATACCCCCATTGGCTATGAATTTATAAATGTTGTGGTACACTAAATTCCCCCTCTAGTGAAGATTAGTGGTATTTCAACAACTTGTGTACCAATGTTGACTTCTATGGTAATTCCAGTTAGTTTCATTTAAAAAAAATCCATTAAAATAAACATACCCCATGATTCTCTTTACTATCCCACATTAATTATTCCTGGATAACTAGTAGATAACCATCTCATAGCAGCTCATCCCACACCACTCAAATCACTTATCAACTTGACCTTGATATCACTATATTCATGTATAAACTATAAATGGGAACCCTTGAAAATGTATCAAACATGTTGTTTAGTTTCCCTATCTTATAAATAACGAAAAAAATATCCCATCAATTTTTCTTACCAGTGTTGTTGATCAAGAAGAAGGAACCTTTGGCTTAGTAGATGTTTGAAGCTTCACTAGTAAATATAAACCTTAAGACATATCCCCATAAAATATTACAACTAATATTGTATTAAGAGGACTAATTCCATGAAATCTTTTTCATACACTGACTTTATTAAGTTGGAGTAAAAAAAATATTTTTTGTAATAAGCAATAGGTTATCCTTATTTAATCAATATATCACCAATTCCTGAACCTGATACATCACATTCCACTATATAATTCCTTGTAAAATATAGTATACAAAATACTAGGTAAGAAGTCACAAAATCCTTTACGCTATCAAAGAATTTTTTTCCTCAAAATTCCACTTGAACCCATCTTTATCGGTTAAATATATTAGTGTTATTTCTATCTTTCCATAGTCCCTTATGAACTTCTGATAATACCCAGTTAGGAAAATAAATCCCCAAACTTCCTTTACATTTCATGAAACTAACCGATTTTTCACAACCACTATTTTCTTTGGGTATATAGATACTTCTTCTGAATAAATAATATGTCCCAAATATTCTACAAAACTCCCAAAAAATATTTATTTTGGTTAGCATAGAGTGAATTATCTATCATCATTTTATATACATGATGTAGCTTTTCCAAGTGTTCATCCCACCCACTATTTTATACAATATATCATTAAATAATACTAAAGAACCCTTCGTCAACATGGCCCAAAAAAATTCATTCATTGTATATTGGAATATAGAATGAGAATTCATCAATCTAAAAGGCATTACCAAATATTTTTAATTCCCTGTATGGGTTTTGAAGGATATTTTTCCTAAATATCTTTCCCTTATTTTTACTAGATAAAAACTAGACTTAAAATAAATTTTAGTGAAATAGAAAGCCCCATGAATCTAATCCATTAACTTTTCAAAAACAAGGATCAGGTACCTATCAGGTACTATCTTTCAGTCTAATGTATGATAGTCTAAGCATATCCTCCAATTTTCATCCTTATTCTTCACCAAAATAATTTGATTAGAATATGGGATGCTGATATGTTCAATAAATCCTTGGGTTAATAGCTCTTGTACCTATTTTCTTATATAATTATTTAGAAAAATTTTATGTTTATAGGGTATGATATTTACCGGTTCATCCAACTCTTTAATATTTATGGTTCGGTCCATCTCTTACACTAGAAATAAATTCCTAGGCACTGAAAACACTTCCATATTCTATGCTAACACATTCTGTAATCTTTTCTATTAAAACATTCTAACCCCAAATTAGTTTTGTCTTATTTTTCTTCCATTGATAGTATCATTACATGAACCGATATAATTTTCCCTCTAAGATACTCTTATAAAGTGCTAGATGTGAACTAGGTCTTCCTTAGTCCCTACAAGGTTATATTTCGTTCTTCCCAATCAAAATTCATCGGCATGTTCCTCTAGTGATTGGTAATATAACCCAAGGTTTCTGGGAATTTTATGCCCATCACCAAATCTAGCCTAGTGGTGTTAAATACATAGTCTTACACTACAAACTCCACTCCTCACAACTTAATTTTTTAGAGATCTATATACTCTCCTTGAAAACACATGATGACCATCTCCCATCCTAAAGAAAAAAAGCCTTAAAACCATTACCTATGATTAAAAACACCACATTATTCACTAAGAAAATTTTTTTTGGCTTCTTCCACTATCCACTAATGTCGTAATTAGTACCCTTTTAATGATTCCTTCTATCAGTATCATCTTCATTATTTTTTCACTCACTTTATCCAGAACACTTATGGACACACCATGTTGCTCTATTTCATATAAATCTACATTATGAACAAATAACTCTTTCACTTCTTATGGTTCTTGTTCTTCCACCTCACATGGTTCAACAAACATCCATAAAACTAGCATGAACTGTTTTTTAAAACATCGGTGTTTGGTTCTAAACCTATGGTAAAATCATTATATTTTCCACATAAAGCTTTGGAATATATCTAATGATATTTTCGGATCTATTCGCTGTGATGGCGTCAGATTCTGATGTTCAGTGACCATAGTATTGATAATATAAAAACATAAAAAATATTAATATGACATGTATATAGTTTTACTCAAATGGTGAAATAACTCTCGAATGGGGACTCAAAAAAAATGGGACTGTTATTAAGTCTAGAATGTGTGATTTACCCTAGGCATGATATAACCTGTATCACCATCAGGTGTTTTGTAAAAAAAATCTTCGTGGGAAAAAAATTAAAATTAATAAATAAATTTATTTATTTATAATTTTTAGCATAGTGATATAACCATATACTTATTTTAACATCCTTATGGTCAACTCCCATGGCTAGCCGCATAACCTTATGCATTGAGAGGGAGAATTAGAAGAAGGCTTTGTGAATGAAGATGACTGAATGTGGATCATGATCCCCAACACAGTTCAATGATCTCTCTAATTATGACAATAAATATGTGTTCTTCATCATTGATTGATCCAACCTGAGGTAGGGAATTTCTTTCTATAGTTTATTTCCCTATTTTTTATCCTATGATTAATGTGAATCAATTATTCTAAAATTTTGATTTATGGGTCTATCAAGTTTCTTAGTTTAGGTTTAATTATTTATGTGATTTAGGGGAATTAATTTTTTGAATGTTATTACTCTTCATTCTTCATTCTAATGGAAATGAATCAAGGTTTACTTGAACACAGCTGAGGTTCATTCCTCGTTTATTCATAATATTCTTCATTATTTATTCCTTTAATGGTGGTAAATGAAATTCCCAATATTAGATCATTACATGAATATTCTTAGGTGAAATAGATCGATAAATTAGGTGTGGTTTGATACTGAGGTTGTGATCAAGGTGCAATGAAAATTGTGGATGATCAAAAGTGGATCGATATTAGATTGATGATTCTTATATTTCCAGGTTTTACATGCAGTGACAGTGTGATGCAATTGTGGTGATTCCTAATTAGATTTAATGGTTGTATTTCAGTGAGTGGTGATGGAATGGATGATCAACCATAGATCCACAATATTCAAGAATGATTTTCAGTGGCAGTGATTAAATCACAAGACACACAGATTAACCACGGGATTCTAGAAAATTTTGTATTACATGTCTTGTACCCGAAGAACACACACCGTGTGGGGCCCTAGCTATGGATCTAGGGTTTATGCATGAATAAAAATATCAAATTCCATGTGACACATGCCACATTCAATGTGACCCTATAATAGAGGCTCATCATGTATCTCAGAGGATACACAGTCACTAACATGACCAATCACACTTTCAAAATTATAGTACACATGCATGGATCGGTACTTGGACATGACCCTATACATGGACACAAGAAAAGTATATGGGTATGGCCTGAAGTACAAGAGAATGGAAATGTGAACATGGGTATGGGATGTTGGAATATCGAGTGGCATCTAAAACTTTACGTTCTATGTAACCCTCAAGGACACACTATGTATACAGAGGTTTACATGTCTTCTGAGATGGAGAAACATGGGAAAAAACCCCGAGTAGGTTATATACTCTATGTAAATTTTTGGGGTAGTGTGAGGCCCTTCATATCTTTAGTATAGACTGGGTTTAGTTGTGTGTGATTATTTTTTCTATCCCTATGAGGGTAGAGTGTGAAATTATGTCCTTGTCATAGGATTATAATCCCCTATATGGGTTAGGTTTTATATAGAGTTCATAATATCCCTCTATGAGTCCTGGGGTGGGATCCTTTATCACTACTTTCCTATAATGGATTTTTAGAATCGGCCTAACCACCATGAATAGGGAATTAATACCATATCTATAAAATTGATCCAGAAGGGTTGGTTTCATCCCCTAGTGGTCCTAGGTGTGATCCCCTATCTGGGAAGAATGATCTTTGGAGATTCGATGAGTATATTTTGGCAAGGTCAGATGACCATAACCTATTGTAATAGTGTATTTAGTGATATCATGGCTCATGGAGTGAGCTCTTACAAAAAATCATTACTTTTAATCCTCAAGAAAAAACTTGTGGCTAGAAGTGGTTAAGACCTATTCGAGACTTGGTGTCTGTTATGAGTATACCTAGGTTATTTTTTTTATTATCATTATGTCTCGTATATTGATTGACATACATGTGTATTGATGAGATGACTAATCTTGATTCTTTATATTTGGTTAGGTTGGGGTGTCCTACTGGGCATTGTTATACCCACCTATGAATGGGCCCTTCCCACATATATTGTTTATTATGTAGATGATGGGCCGTTTAATGGGGTCCTAAGAGGACTCAAAGTAGGAGGAGATGATTTTTGGGCTAAAAATACCTATTTTATTTCTAGTGTTTCATTTGATAGTTGTCCCCTACTTCTAAGTAGGTTGGACTCATTTTCACATTTTGGGTGGGATTTTATTTGGGCCTTTTATTTCTACATGTAATTTTTATATACTATGGTTGTGGGGATATAGATATATGAATTCATTGCTATAAGTTTCACTTTACTCTCATAATTTTATGATATTGAAGATGTGTTAATGAATATAGGTGCTTTAGATAATGCCTCCCATGGTTGGGGAATTCCTACTTGGAACTGGCCTCTATCCACTAGCCTATTGAAGGTGGGATTGGGGTTTTAATACTCATTTTATCATTGGACTAGAAGGATCTGGTGGTTCAGGTCATGAAATAGTGGTATTAGAGATTGATTATACCATAGGATCAGTGTTTGGATTTTTTTAGCTGTGATATTGGTTTGGGAATTATGGAAATAATATTTATGTATTTCAAATTTAGCTTTTAGGCCAGGTAATCCAATGTTGGTGGGGGCAGTTGATGTATCCATTAACTAATACTCAACTAATATACTTGTTTAATCATTACATATAAGTATTTTTTATAGGAAAACATTATTATATAAATCTATAGGAATGGTTTTTGGTTTTCATGTCCTTATTGTGTCATCTCCCCTGATATATTCATTAAATATGGTGTGTCTTATTTATTTTCAGATTCCTTCATGAAGATATCCATCTAGGATTCCACTACATGATCATGAGGATAATCCACCAAGTGATGAGGATTCATTATAGACACTTGTACATGAGGTAGTACCTATGTTTGGTTTTCCAGTTATGCCACCACCCTTTGATTAGCAGGCTATGTCAGCAGTACTTTTTGATGATGTTCATAGGATGAGAATAATAAATGAGTATTAGAGGCAATTACCTCTTAGGTTTTAGGGTGATACGGACTCAAAGGTATATGTGGACTAGCTAAAGGTATCCACCAACATTTTTTGCATTGTGAGGACCCATATAGATCAGATGGTGGTCCTGGTGATCAATCTTCTCTAGGGCTCTATTGGGTGATGGTGGAGTCTTTTGAATCATTCACATGATGAGACAACTCTCTATTGGTTATATTTTTATTGTCTCTTAAATGATGAGTTATATCAATCTACATTGTGATTGGTGTAAATTCAGGAGATTATGGAGTTTCAGAAGGGCAGTATGGTCATGGTAGACTATTCTATGAGGGTCACTGACCCTTCATGACAATCTATGTATATGGTTTGGAATACATTATTTAGAATATGGAATTTTGATCAGGGATTATGATGAGATATTAGGGCTAGTTTGGGATCTCTTTAAATTCTCACCTATGGTGGAGTGCTTGATTTGTTCTTATTATTAGAGAGATTTATAGAATAAAAGGTGATGATAGAAGGTGTTGGTAGTGGGAACATGGGATCAAAGACCTTAGCAGCCGGTAGATGATGGTATTCATAGGTATTTTGGTGTATGATGTTATTTAGGTTATTATCATATGATATAGGATTTGTGTTTTAGGGATCTAAAGGTGTATCGATTCAGCCTAGAGAGAGTTGGTGCTTCTCTTGAGAAGATTTGAGACATATTGCTTCAGATTGTCTAACCCACCACATAGATGACAAAGAGATGGTTGATGGACCGACTATATAGATATATAAGCAAGAGTATGGAGGTCCATAGGGTAGAAAATGTGGTTGAGGTCCATGTAGAGTAGTTATAGGTGGCAGAAGTTTTAAATTTTTTCCACCACCACCCTCTAGGAGGTCGACTACAGGCTCAGGAAGCAAGTATTTATGGATAAGGATAGTCACAAAAAGTGGATGCCTATAAAACTGAGGCTCCCAAGATGATTATAGTCACAATAAATGTATTCTCTAATTTAACTATGGTACTAATAGATACAGGAGTGATCCAATCTTTTATTTCCACTTCTTTGGTTCATGACTTATAGATTCTGATTGATCATTTGGCTCACCCCTTGCGCTAGGATACTCCAACCATAGGTGACTCAGTAATCAAAAACTTCTATTGATTGTGGGACATGACTCTTGGAGGAGATAGATTCTTATGGGGTCTCTTTATATAAGCAATGACCATTATGATATCATATTAGGAATATATTGGTTATCCACATTTCATTCCAATATTTATTGTTATAGGAAAAGGATATGGTGTATACATGAATATGGATTGAGGTTCTTCCTCATGGGTGATAAGGAAACCTAGGAAAATCATGATGGGATCGTACATAGGAGGATATAGCCTATTAATCATCAGTTGGATAGTATTTCTCTTGGATAAGTGGATGCTATAGAATTTTAGTTTCCTATAGTGGTGTAAGAGTATGAGGATGCCTTTATTGAAGAAGTGTATGGATTACCTCATCATTGAAAGATATACTTTTGCATTGAATTTCACTTTGTGACTTCCTTAATATCTATTTCAGAATATAGGATGGATCTTATAGAGCTTTGAGAGTGGATGGTGTAGATGGAGGACATACTGAGGAAGGGATTTTTCAGACCCATTATTTCCCCCTGGGTACCCCCAGTGTTATTTTCCAAGAAAATGGATTGGATCTTGAGGTTATGTGTGGATTATGTGTTCCTGAATTGTAAAGACCCGTCAATTTCAAGAAAATTGTTTTTCTTAAATTCTTTGGAATTTTATAAGTATGTTGTTTCTGACGACACCTGATTTTGAGGCCCGGTGTGCCTGGAATAAGTTTCTGAAGTTTAGCTCAGGTATGTTCAGTAAACGTACGAGAGGGTTTTTCTATATTTTGAACCGGTGCTCAGAATTGAAATATGAGGACACTGATGAACTTGCAGCGCTAATATTCGCTTAAGGGGACCTTTACCGCAAAAGCATTTTTTGCAGGTCAAAAGTTAATTTTTGGAGTTTAATCCTAAATTAAATAAAATTTTTTGGTATACAATTTTAATTTTTGAGTTGGTTATTTCCTCCCAAGTGTGTATATTTGTGAGGTGGGTCCCACAAGAGCCCCAACCTTCATCTTCCCATAACTCTCCTCAACTCCCCATTAATTCCCTCCTGTTTTCTTTGTCAAATCCTCATTAATGGTGGAGCCTTCTCACCTCCCTCTTCCAATTAAATGTGCCAAATCTTATAATTAATGACAATGTTAATTAATTGAGACCTCTTTTGAATTAATATATGAATTGCATAGAAATTCTATTAATTGGAGAGCCTCCTTATTTCTTTGCGTGGGAAAATCAATTGTGGGAAAAAGGGCTCTATAGAATTAAAGATAGGTGGTCCTTCTCTAACAAAGAACATCGTTCTTCAACAAAGAACATCCCTGACGAAGAACACAAAGGACTTCTTCCAATGACGCATCTTCCTCAGATGCACCTCGACGTCAAGGAGCCTACATCGCCTACAACAACGACTCCTCCTCCATCGTTGAAGGGATGACACCGTCCTTCCACGACGCCCGACAACCGCGACGCTCGTCTTCTGCGGCTCGACGAAAAACAACATCAACTACGAGGTAGAGGGATTTGAATATTTCATTTATGTGATTTATACCCTTGATCATGGCATTTAATTGTTGGGTGATGATTTGAACAACTAATGCGGTGGGTACGGACTAATGAACAAGTCCGGACCCATCGTCGTTTTGTTCTTGATGCGTGGGATGTTGTCGACAATGAAACGGGACCGCAATGTAGATTTGGATCCTTCATAGTGGAGTTCGGATCCCGAGATGACTGCAGGCACAGACGGAAGCAAAAACGGACCACCAGAATGACTCCGGTGGTCCGCGGAAGACCGTGGCGGCGAGGGTCGCCGGCGCGGCGCCGTCGGCGACCGGAGGAGGTGGCGGCGCCCCAGCACGCCGCCAGCAGAAGCCCGCCGTGGCACCGGCCGCGGCAGCGAGGAATGGATCCTGCAGCCACATGGGATTCGGGAGACAAGCAGCGCCAGCCTGGCACCGCGTTCACGGAACCGAGGGCTGCGCCCTCCGCTCGGCCAACTGGCTGAGCCAGGACACCCCCCGGCCGGCCCGGGGCGGGTCGCGTGGATCGGGCCACGCTGGTAGGGCCGGGCCGTTCCCTACAAGGCCAAACCCAGACCCAGGTTGGGTAAACCCGGTTTGGTCCGACCCAGGGTGGGTTGGGTCGGGTTGGAGAGGGCCTAGACCCCCCACTTCGGACCGTTTTTGTTGTTTTGCCCATAACTTGAGCTACGAACATCTGATAAATGCACCGTCAGTTGTGTAGGAATCTTTGGATCGAGACGATCATTTCAGTATATTACACTTGAGGTTTCAGCGAAGTTTGGGTATGGACGGGTTGGTTTGAATCTGAAACCAACCGGGCCTGTGCAGCGAAAATGCTTATAACTTAAGGATCAGATGTCCGATTGACGTGTCGTCAACTACGTTGAATTCCTGTTGATGGGAAGATTATTTTGGAATACTCAATTTTAGGTTTGGACGTAGCTAGAGTATGGTCGGGTGGGTTTTATCTTAAAAACCAACCGGGCCCCTAGAACGGAAAATCCAATAACTCTCAGACCGGGCGTCCGTTTGACGCACCGTCTGTCGTGTTGGGTTTCTTTTGAATAGACGGAACTTTGGGATACATCAACTATGGACTTCGTGATAGTTGATGTATCAACCCCCTTGCTCGAGGAGAGGACCCTCTTGGAATCGAGCGTGATGTGTGCGGGAACCCTAGAGCTGGATGCGACTGCATCAACTACTATACTGGAATCCTCCGTGGGTTCGACAACGATGAATACCATACTGAAATCCTCCGTGGGTTCGACAGCGATGACTACTGGTCTTGTATCCTATATGGGTCCGACAGTATTGACCTTTGTAATTGTATCCTGTGTGGGTCCAGTAGAGTAGCTGGTCTTGTATCCTATGTGGGTCCGACAACTTAACTGGACTTGTATCCTTTATGGGTCCGACAACTTAAATGAATCAGTGACTACATCTGATTATCTTTATCGATATACGAAATATGTATACCTATGTGAGCTGAGTCTTGAATTTCAATATTTACCAATGGTTTGATTGACTTCCTTTCTGTGTGGACTGGGTTGTGATTGGGCTCCAGAGTAGGAGTTGGACTGGGATTGATGACTTAGGTATATATATGGGCATATACCTACGTAGAGTTGGTTGATACTTTGTGTTGTATCTTTCATTGTGGTTTATCCTTTGTGGATTCTGGGAGACCTTCGGGGGTCTCGGGGTCCCTACTGAGTACCGTATACTCACCTCTGCATGGGATATGACCGCACTATGTTGTGTTGGATGCAGACGATAGACAACACTGATCATGGAGGAGTCCTGTGGAGCTGGATGGTACCCAGAGGAGGACCACCTGGTGATGCATACACGGAGAAAATGGACGGAGCCGAGTTGCCGAGGAGAAAATATGTACCCACCCTTCAGGTGAGATTTCCAAAGGATGAATTAGTGGTTGCCGCTTTACTTTACTATTGTTGTACTTTCTTTTCAGTTGTACTGTACTATCAGTTGGGTTTGTATATTGGCCCATTTACTTTTCATCACTTACTTTTGTACTTAGTTTTTCTTAGTTCTTACTCACTTGCGTACTCTGTTGTTTTTGTTACTAACATAAAGGAAATGAATTCCCTTTTTATCAGAATTTATGTCTTTGGTGCTAGTCGCCAGCCCCTGGCCTATGGAAGGCTGGATTGGGGTAGTCACGACATGGGCCCCGAGGAAGGGTCGTGACAAATTTGTATCAGAGGAGTCAGTTCTACCGCAGAACTCAGGACTCCAATATTTCCTTTCAGTGAAAAAATAGTGTTAAGAGTATTGAGTGTGGTTTTTAGTCCAGGGAGTCCAGTGTTGGTGCGGCGACTGACATATCCATACACCACGACCCTGACCTCTGATTTCCTACCCAGTGCATGAAAACACTGTTTGCGTGTGTGTTTCCTTTCAAAAAATATCTTTATGATTACTTTGTATCATCTCACTAGGTATACTGTTTGACTGTGGCACACCTGTTTCTTTTCAGGATGGCCCCATGAAGGCAGCCATCTAGTGTTCTTAGTTACGTGCGAGATGGTATCCCAACGAGCAACGAGGCCTCGGTGCAGGGACCCATCACAGCGGAGGCACCAGCTATACCACTACCCGCTGAGCCACCGATAATACCAGCCCTAGCAGTAGAGAGTGCATTCCAACTGAGTGTATTGCATGAGTTTCAGCGACAGAGGCCGCCCAGGTTCCACGGAGAGATGGACCCTCATGCAACCGAGGATTGGATGGAGGCTATCATTAGAGTCTTCAGATTAGTAGGGACACCAGCTGACCTTATGGTGATCCTTTTCGTGATTCTACTGCACGTAGCAGCAGGTAGATAGTGGAGCTTGATGCTCCAGGTGCACGATGAGGCATCTCTTATTTGGATGGACTTCGAGAGCCTCTTCCACTCGGTGTTTGTTCTAGACACCCTCCATGCGAGGCGCATCCAGGAGTTACTACATCTACAGCAGGGTAGCATGATAGTAGCCAAATACTCGGCGAGATTTACCAACCTCTCGCGCTACTCTACAGACATGGTACGGGACCCATTCTTCCAGGCCCGGACCTTTGAGTAGGGACTGAGGCATGAGATCAGGGCTTCGATGATTCCCCTCAGCATTCTGACGCAGAAAAGGGTGTTGGAGTGAGCCCTTTTATTGGAGAGATTTCTTACGGAGCAGCCACCAGCAGCGGGACCCACCGTAGGGCGACACATAGCGGAGTCTTTTGCATCTGGAAGTAGACAGATGTAACAGGGATCCAGGTGGACTAGGCCATCAGGTGGGCGACCTCAGGATATAGTTTCGGTTGTGCAGGGCACACGAAACAAATCCATCCTTACGAGGAGTAGACAATTCTATGCATGCGGCGGGCAGGGCCACATTGCTCGTGACTGCCTGACCCACCATGAAGACAAGCAGCAGATAGTGGAGGAACCTCCCAGACAAAGGTAGAGGTTTGACCGTGGCAGTCCGCTGGGAGCAGGAGGATGAGGCAGAGGAGTTGGCCAAGCAGTGGGTGGTGGACGACGTTTCAAGGCTCTACCACAACCACCCCCAGGAGGTCCACCCCAACCACAGGGAGCTGGAAGACAGAGGCAGGCTCAGCTTCAGGCAGTGGAGTCTTATGACCACGACACACCTGAGATGATTCGAGGTACAATCTGTGTCTACTCCACCATTTTTTCAGTTCTTATAGACACAGGTGCGAGTCATTCTTTCATTGCTGCTACCCTTGTTCGGATCTCGGAGATTCTGACGGAGCCGTTGGCTGGATCCTTACGGCTAGAGACTTCTACAGGAGCAGAGTCGATGATTACGCACTAGTGCCGACAGTGTGAGCTTACTCTAGGAGGCAATATCTTCAGCTGGGATCTTCTTGTAGCGGCATCAAGTCCTTACGACGTCATCTTGGGTATGGACTGGTTACCTACAGTCCATGCTCAGATCGACTGTATTAGGCACAAAGTGCGGTGTGTCCACCCATATGGGACCGAGTTCACCTTCACCAGCGAGAAGGGATCCTTTGTAGCGCAGGATGGACTTATGCAGAGGAGAGGGCAGCCAATCACACATCAGTTGGCTAGTCTCATCCTTGGAGTAGTTGATGTGCAGAGCCCGATTTTTTCTTTTGTGGTGGATCAGTATGCGGACGTCTTTCCTGACAACGTTCCAGGACTACCTCATCGAAGAGAGGTAGGCTTCTACATAGACCTTTACCCTGAGACAACACCGATATCTACTCCAACATATCGGATGGTTCCCGCTGAGCTTTGTGAGATGTGAGTATAATTGGAGGACTTGCAGGGAAAAGGATTCATCAGACCCAGTGTTTCACCCTGGGCTTCTCCGATTTTGTTCTCCAAGAAGGCGGATAAGATCTTGCGACTGTGTGTCGACTACCATTGCCTGAATCAGGTGACCGTAACGAACAAGTACCCACTTCTGAGGATTTATGACCTCTTCAATCAGCTCAAGGGAGCACGATGATTATCGAAGATAGGCCTCAGGTCAGGCTATCACCAGCTCAGATTTCGAGATGAGGATGTGCAGAAGATGGTCTTCAGGTGTCGGTATGGCCACTATGAGTTCTTGATTATTCCCTTTAGTGTGAAAAACTCTCCAGTAGTGTTCATGAGTCTTATGAACAGAATATTCTAGCCTTACCTCGATCGGTTTGTCGTAGACTTCATTGACGACATACTGATTTACTCGACCACTGAGTATGAGCACGCCTACCACTTGCAGGTTGTTCTGGATACACTCCGACAACACCAACTTTATCGTGAGCTCTCAAAGTTCCAGTTCTAGATTCGAGAGGTCCACTTCTTGGGGAACATCATCTCAGAGGCAGGAGTTACAGTAGATCCTGTGATGATCGAGGCATTACTTGATTTGGAGCCACCCAGGAGTGTGACGAAGGTGCGGAGTTTTCTAGGCCTGGTTGGGTACTATCAGAGATTTGTGACAGACTTCTCCAGAGTTTCAGCACCGCTTTCAGCTTTGACGAAGAAGGGGAAACCCTTTGTATGGTTAGATAGATGCCAGTATGGCTTTCAAGAGCTGAGACGGAGATTGACCAGTGCGCCCATCTTGAGGCTACCTGAGGAGGGTGTAAGGTACGTAGCTTACTACGACGCATCAGGGATCGGAACCGAGTGTTTCCTAATGCAGGAGTGATCAATGATCGCTTATGGTTCATGGTAGTTGAAGCAGCATGAGCAGAACTACGCTACCCATGACCTGGAGTTAGTAGAAGTGGTCTTCGCCCTGAAGATGTGGAGACACTATCTGATGGGTGAGTGCTTTACAGTCTACTCTGACCACCAGAGTCTCAGGTACATTTTCTCATAGAAGGACCTAAACCTGAGACAGCGGTGATGGCTTGAGTTCCTCTAGGACATTGAATTTGAGATAGTATATACTCCTGGGAAGGGGAACGTTGTGGCTGATGCTCTCAGTAAGAGATCAGGCATTCAGCTACTTGGAGAGGCGACATAGTAGTTAGCTTCTTTTCAGATATCCTTCATGGATAGAGATGGGGCAACCTTTCTATAGTCCCTCACAGTCACTCCTCCACTACATCAGCAGCTCATAGAATCATAGTGTGGGGACGTTGACTATGATACGCGACGTGCTCATATTTCCACAGGGCAGGTGCCTAATGGATTTTCTGAATGAGGAGAGCACACCATTCTCTTTAGGGGACGTACCATGGTACCAGTTTCACTACAGGAGGAAGTTCTGAGGGATTTTCACACTTCCCCTCTAGTGGTACATCCTGGAGTGGAGAAGATGTACCAGGACCTCAGACGACAACACTAGTGGCCGGGTATGAAGAAGGTTGTAGCAGAGTTCGTTTCATGATGCCTCACTTGCTAGCAAGTGAAGGCGGAGCACCAGGTACCCACAGGCTTAGTACAGCCCTTAGAGGTTCCAGAGTAGAAGTGGGATGGGATATCCATGGATTTCATGATGGGGATTCTACATACTTCCAGAGTACACAACTCCATCGGGGTAATTGTGATCGACTCACCAAGTCGGCAAACTTCCTACCAATCAGAGAGTAGGGCTCAGTAGAGAGCCTAGGGATCCTCTACATTTAAGAGATCATACGGCTTCATGGTGTGTCATCGTCTATCATCTCTGATCGAGATGCTCTCTTTACTTACCATCTTTGGAAGGGGTTATAGGAGGCATTTGGGATGCAGCTACGCCTGAGCACTTCCTTTCATCCTCAGACGGATGGGCAGATGGAGAGGACCATTCAGACTCTCGAGGACATGCTTCGTGCATGTGTCCTTGACTTTGGTCACCGCTAGGAGGATCATTTTCCCTTGGTAATGTTTGCGTACAACAACAACTACCACTCCACCATCAGGATGGCACCATACGAGGCACTATACAGCCGACCATGCAGATCACCTCTGTGCAGGACTAACCCTGGGGAGTAAGCACTTGTAGGAACAGAGATGGTTCAGGCTATGACGGAGAAGGTACAGATCATACAGGAGCAGATCAAGACTGCACAGAGAATACAGAAGTCCTATGATGATAGGAGACAGAGACCACTGGAGTTCGAGGATGATGACCACATTTTCCTATGGGTCTCACCTCGACGAGGTCTACGAAGATTTGGCCGTGGTGGCAAGTTATCTCCATGATTCATCAGACCTTTCTAGGTCCTCAGCAGAGTAGGCGATGTGGCTTACCGCCTAGACCTTCCACCTCAGATGCACCAGGTGAATGATGTCTTCCACGTATCTCAGTTGAGGAGATACATGCATGACCCGACCCACATAATCAATCAGGGGGAGATGAACATCAACGACGGGGCAACATTCTCAGAGGTTCCGGTAGGGATCAAGGATCGACCAGAGCAGGTCCTTCATGGATGGTCGATTCCTCTGGTGCGCGTTCGCTGGCAGTATGGGAACCTTCAGAAGAGCACATGGGAGCGGGTGGCTCAGATGCATGCTCAATACCCCTTTTTGTTTCCCTAGTGTATGTTTTAGCTTTACGGGGATGTAAAACCCTGAGGTGGTAGTAATGTAAAGACCTGTAAATTTCAATAATTTTTTTTTCTTAAATTATTTGGAATTTTACGAGTACTCTGTTTCTAACGACACCTGATTCCGAGGCCTGGTGTTCCCGGAATAAGTTTCTAAAGTTTATCTCAGGTACGTTCTGTAAACGTACGAGCGGGTTTTTTTATCTTTTGAATCGGTGCTCGGAATTGAAATCAGAGGACACCGATGAACTCGCAACGTCAGTATTCTCTTTAGGGGACCATTACCGCAGATGCGTATTATGCAGGTCGAAAGATAATTTTTGGGGTTTAATCTTAAATTAAATAAAATTGTGTGGTACACAATTTTATTTTGTGAGTCGATTATTTCCTTCCATGTGTGGATATTTGTCAGGTGGGGCTCACATGATCCCCAACCGTCATCTTCCCATAACTCTCCTCTACTCCCCATTAATTTCCTATTGTTTTATTTTTCAAATCCTCATTAATGGTGGAGCCTTCCCACCTCCCTCTTCCCAATAAATGTGAAAAATATTATAATTAATGACAACATTAATTAATTGAGACCTCTTTTGAATTAATATATGAATTGCATAGAAATTCTATTAATTGTAGAGCCTCCTTATTTCTTTGCATGGGAAAATCACTTGTGGGGAAAAAGGGCTCTGGAGAATTAAAGAGAGGTAGTCCTTCTCTGACAAAGAACATCGTTCTTCAATGAAGAACATCCCCAAAAAAGAACCTGAAGGACTTCTTCCAATGATGCATCTTCCTCGGACGCACCTCGACATCAAGGATCCTATGTCGCCTACGACAACGACTCCTCCATCGATGACGGGATGCCACCGTCCTTTCGTGACGCCCGACAACCGCGACGCTCGTCTTCCGCGGCTCGATGAAGAATAATGTCAACTACGAGGTAGGGGGATTTCTATATTTCATTTATGTGATTTATACCATCGAGCATGGCACTTAATTATTGGGTGATGATTTGAACCACTAACGTGGTGGGTATAGACTAACGAACAAGTCCGGACCCATCACCATTTTGTTCTTGATGCGTGGGATGTTGGAGACGACGGAATGGGACCAAAACGGCGATTTAGAGCCTTCGTAGTGGATTTCAGATCCCGAGATGACCGCAGGAGTAGATGGAAGCAAAAACGGACCACCGAAATGACTCTGGTGGTCCGCGAAAGACCGCAGCGGCGCGGGTCGCCGGCACGGCGTTGCCGGCGACCGGAGGCGGCGACCGGCACCGGTCGGCCTCCTGGAGGCGGCGGTACCCCAAAGCGCCGCCGTTAGAAGCCTTTCGTGGCACCGGCCACGGCGGTGAGGAAGGGATCCCATGACTGCACGGGATCCGGGAGACAAGAGGCGCCCGCCTGGCGCCGCGTTCGCGGAACCGGGGGCCACGCTCCCCGCTCGGCAAGCTGACCGAGCCCGCACACCCCCTCCCCCCCCGGCCGGGCTGGGGCAGGTCACACAGACTGGGCCACACCCTTCCAGGCCGGACCCGTACCTGGTTCGGGTCGACCCGGTTCTGGTTGACCCAGGGTGGGTTGGGCCGGGTCGGACCGGGCTCAGACCCCCCACTTCGGACCGTTTTTCAGTCGTTTGCCCATAACTTGAGCTACAGACCTCCGATCGATGCACCGTCAGTTGCGTAGGAATATTTGGATAGAGAAGGTCGTTTAGGTATATTAAAATCGAGGTTTTAGAGAAGTATGGGTATGGATGGGTTGGTTCGAACCCAACACCAACCAGGCCCGTGGAGCGGAAACGCTTATAACTTAAGGACCGAACGTTCGATTGACGTGCCGCCAAATACGTTGAATTCCTATTGATGGGATGGTTATTTTGTAATAATACACTTGAGGTTTGGACCCAGATGGAGTATGGTCAGTTTGGTTTTATCTTAAAAGGCAACCAGGCCCCTAGAAAGAAAAATCCAATAACTCTCAGACCGGGCATCCGTTTGATGCACCGTCTGTCACGTTGGGTTTCTTTTGATGAGACAGAAATTTAGGATACATAAACTCTGGAATTCATGATAGTTGATGTATCTAACCCCTTTCTCGACGAGCAGACCCTCCTGGAATCGAGCGTGCTGTGTGCGGGAACCCTAGAGCTGGATGCAACTACATCGACTATTGTACTGGGATCCTCCGTGGGTTTGACAACGACGACTACCATACTGGAATCCACCATGGGTTCGACGGAAATGACTACTATTCTTGTATACTATGTGGGTCCGGCAGTATTGACCTCTATACTTGTATCCTATGTGGGTCAAGCAGAGTAGCTGGTCTTGTATCCTGTGTGGGTCCAACAGCTTAGCTGGACTTGTATCATCTGTGGGTTTGACAACTTAGATGAATCAGTGACTACATTTGATCATCTTTATCGCTATAAGAAATATATATACCTGTGTGAGCTGAGTCTTGAATTTCAATCTTTACCAATGGTGTGATTTACTTCCTTCTTGTGTGGACTGGGTTGTGATTGGGCTCGAGAGTAGGAGCCAGACTGGGATTGATGATTTGGGTATATGTATGGGCATATACCTACGTAGAGTTGGTTGATACTTCGTGTTGTATCTTTCCTTGTGGTTTATCCTTTGTGGATTATGGGAGACCTTTGGGGGTCTCGGGGTCCCTACTGAGTATCGTATACTCACCCCTACACGGGCTATGCCCGCACTACGTTGTGTTGTATGAAGATGACGGACAACACTGATTGTGGAGGAGTCTTGTGGAGATGGATGGTACCCGGAGGAGGACCACCTAGAGAGGCATACACGGAGAAGACAGATGGACCCGAGGTGCCTAAGAGACCATCTGTACCCACCCTTCAGGTGGGATTCCCAGAGGACGACTCAGTGGTTGCCTCTTTACTTTACTGATGTTGTACTTTCTTTTCAGTTGTATTGTGCTATCAGTTGGGTTTGTATACTGGCCCATTTACATTTCAGCACTTACTTTTGTACTTAGTTTTTCTTAGTTCTTAATCACTTGCGTACTCTATTGTGTTTGTTACTAACATAAAGGCAATGCCTTCCATTTTTATCAGGATTTACGCCTTTGGTACTAGTCGCCAGCCCCTGACCTATGGAAGGTGGGCTTGGGGTAGTCACGACACGGACCCCGAGGACGGGTTGTGACATGAATCAAGTAACCATGAAGAATAAGTATCCACTACTAAGGATTTAAATCTTCTTTGATCAGCTGATATAGGCACGATGGTTCTTATATATTTACATCATATCAGTCTATCACCATCTTCAAGTATGGTATGAGGATATACTGAAGAAGAATTATGATATTTCTATGATCACTATGAGTAATTAGTGATTCCTTTCAGTGTGATGAACTCCCCAACAATGTTCACGGGACTCATGAACTGGATCTTTCATCCTTTCATAGAATTCTTTTTATGGTCTTTATTTTGGACATTCTAGTGTAATTGGAATTTGAGGAGGAGTACACGAGACACTTGAGAATGGTTCTAGATATACTTTGAGAGAACTAGATTTATGGAAATATCTCAAAGTGTCATTTCTAGATTTTAGAATTATACTTTCTAGGATATGTCATCTCAGTAGAGGGTGTAGTAGTAGACCTCGTGAAGGTTGAGGTAGTTATAGCTTGGGATTTGACTAAGAGTGTGACAGAGGTGCATAGATTCCTAGGGTTCAATGGGTATTACAGGAGATTTTGGCCATATTTCTCTAGGATATTAGCACCTTTGACTGCTTTAAACTGGAAGGGGAATCCTTTTATGTGGAAAAATATGTTCCAAAAAGATTGTTAAAAGTTATGACAGAGTTTGATGAGCTCTCACATTTTGAGATTTATAAAGGAGGGCGTCGAGGATGTAGTGTTCTGTGACTCCTTAGAGACCAGACTCGTTAATTTAATAAAGTATAAAAATTTAATGATTGTATGTGGTTCCCAACAATTGAGACCACATAAGAAAAACTATGTAACCCAACATATAGAGTTGGAGGTATAAGTCTTCACCCTAAATATTTGGTGACAAAACCTTATATGTGATTATTTTATTGTCTATTTTTACCATAGTATTCGTAATTATATATTATCTCGTAAGGATCTCAACTTCAGATGGAGTTTATGTCTTGAGTTCCTATAGGATTATGATTTTGATATAGTCTATACTCTTGAGAAGGGGAATGTAGTAGAAAATTATCTTAGTAGGATATATGGTTCATAGTTTTTGTTTGATTCATCATAGTAGTTAACCTCATTGTAGTTGTACCTTGTGGATAAGGATGGTGTTTGTTATCTCCAATCGATGGTTTTTACCCAATTTCTTCTATATCATGTTAGGTATGGTTGACATGGAGATGATTACTGTGAGACATTATGTGTTCTTATATTTACTGAATGTTTTCATGATAGATTTTTCTAAAGGTTGGAAGCACATTTCACTTTTTAGAGGAAAGATTATGGTTCCAATGGAATTGTGTAAGGATGTGTTGATGGAGTTCCATACATCCCATTTTTGGGCACATCCAGGTTTGTAAAATATGTTCTAGGACCTTTAACATCAGTTATGGTGTCTTGGTATAAAGAAGTGTCTAGTATATTTTGTCTCTTGATTCCTCACTTATTAGCAAGTGGAGGATGAGAACTAGGTTCTGGTAGATTTAACTCAAACCCTTGTGGTTCCAGAGTAGAAGTGGGATGGATATCTATGGACTTCATTATAGATATTCCACATATGTATATAGTACATTATTCCATCTAGGTGATCATAGACCAAATCCCCAAGTCATCCCACTTCATATTTATTTAGAAGTATAGTTTAGTAGATAGATTAGGATGCCTTTATTTGTATGAGATAGTCTAGCTCCATAGGGTTCCCTTAATGATCATTTAAGACTATGATTACTGATTCATAACACGATTATGGAGAGGATTTCAGGATGCATTTGGGACATAGTTGCATTTGAGCATGGAATTTCACTGCCAGACTAGTGGCTAGAATGATCAGACCATTTAGGTTTTAAAGAAATTTATTTAGGCCTATGTGTTGGTCTGGGTTCATATATTGTAGTATCACCTATCCATTGTGGAGTTTCAGTACAACAATAGATACTATTCCACCATCAGTATGGAAATATTATAGGATTTGTATAGGCAACCCAAAAAGTCACCACTACATTGGTCTGATCCAGGTGAGTCAGCACTCATGGGCCTAGAGTTGGTGTGATCTATAATATAGAAGGTGAATAAAATTTAAGACAGGATGAGGACTACACAAATCCATCATAAGTCCTATACAAATCAGCATTAGAAGCCTTCAGAGTTTGAGAAGGGAGACCATGTGTTCCTAAAAGTCTCACCTTGATGTGGATTGTGGAGATTTGGATGGGGAAGCAAGATATCTCCTAGATTTATTTTCCCTTTCTAGATACTATGTAGAGTTAGTTTGGTGGTGTACCTCTTGGAATTACCACCATAGTTAGACTGGGTACACGATATCATCCAATTATCACAGTTGAGGAGGTAAATACATGACCCATCATATGTTATTAACTAGGGTGATCTGGACATTGAATATTGAGAAACCTTTGTAGAGTACCTAGTGGAGAATGAGGATCAGTAGGATAATATCCTATATATATGATTATTTCCATTGGTGCATGTCTAGGGGAAAAATGGGAATCTTCATGAGATCACCTGGGAGTAAGAGACCTAGATGGGAGCTCAGTACCCATGTTTTTTTGAGTAGTATTTTTCACTTATCAGGGTGAAAATACCTATGGTGGGTATATTCTAAAATCTCTATTTTTTCATGTAAAGCATTGAAATATATCTAATAACATTTTCAAAACTAGGAACTAAGACGACGTGAGATTCTAAGACCTAATGAGCCTAGTATTGATATTATAAAAATATTAAATATATTAATATCACACACATTCTTTTTTTAAAATATCTGAATAACTCATGAATGAGGACTCATATGGTAAATCTAGGACCATCATTGAGTTAGGAATTTGGTTTTTACCCAAGGCATGACATAACCTATGTTGGTGTCATTCATTTTGTAAAAAAATGTTTTCAGGATCACAAATAATGAAATATATATATATATATATATTTATTATTTTTATCACAATGACCTAAACCTATCCTTATTTAACCATGATTATGGAAAATTCTCACGGTTATCCACATAACCTTGAGGATTGAGAGAGTGTATTAGAGGAAACTTGGTGAATGACAATGATGGATCTAGGATCATTCTCACAAATGAAGTTCAAGGATCTCACCTACGACAGTGATGCAGATTCATTCTTCATCAGTTATCGATACAACCTGAGGTAAGACATTGTTTTTTGTGGTTTCTTTCCCTATTGTTTATCCCATGAAGAAAATGATCCAATCCATCTAATAGTCTTATTCATCGGTCGATTGTGCTTGTGGTTTTGGGTTTAATTATTCCTAGGATATAGAGGAATTGATTTATTGATTTTTATTACTCTTCATTAATCATTATAAATGAAAATAATCTAGGAAAACTTGAACATGGATACTGTTTGTTCCTTATTTCTTGTTTATTCATTTTTACCCCGTTTCATTGCATGATTCATAACCAGTATTTCCTTTAATGGAGTTTTGATGAAATAATTGGTATTTGATCATTTCATGACCATTATTAAATGAAAAAATTAATATCACGAGTGTGGTATGAGATTGAGGGTGTGATTGAGGAACAATGATTATGGTAGATGATTGGAAGTGTATCGAGATTGGACTGGTGATTCCCATTTTTTTGGTCTGGCATGTAGAGATGACATGAAGTGATGGTGGTGATTCCCTATCATATTTGATAGTTAGATTCTAGAGAATTGTGATATCAAGGATGATCAACCTAAAATCCACAACATATGAGCATGATTTTCACAGGTGGTGATGAAATCATAAGACGCATAGAAGAACCATGAAATTTTGGAAAATCTCACAATACATGGTGTGTACCCAAAGAACACACATCGTGTGGGGCCCTAACTATGAAATTAGGGTTTAGGCATAAAGAAAAATATCACACACTATGTGATATGTGTCACATGACCTGTGAATTTATATCGATGGCTTTACTTGTATCTTAGAGTATACATGGGCATGGACATGGCCAAGAATATGGGCATGGGTAAACTACATGGGCACAGCTCAGTACTCATACATGGCCTCATACATGGGAACAAACATGTACAGGCACACAGGCATGGCCTGGTACTCATATATAGCCCCATACAGAAGCATATTCATACTACACGAGCACGAACCAAAGTACATTGGAATGGATTGGTGTATACATGCACATGTTATGGAATGTCGAGTTACATCCCAACCTCTACATGTAGTGTACCCCTCAAAAAAACACCTTGTATATGGAGGTTTACATGATTTGTAAGATGAAAAGACATGGGTAGACCCCTAGGTAGGTGAGACATGTTGTGTAGCCCAAGTACACACCATTAACTTTTTATAGGGTGGTGTGAGTCCCTTTGTATCTTTAGTATAGACCAAGTTTAGTTAAGTGTTATTCCTTTGTCTATCCCTATGAGGGTATAGTGTTGTATTATGCCCATGGAATAGGATTTTGATCCTTTGTACAAGTTCAATTCTAGATAGAGTTCATGAAATCCATCTATAAGGCATGGATGGGATCCTTTATCAAATATTTCTTAGGTTGGGTTTATGATATTGGTATGAACACCATGGGTAGGGAATCAATACCCTATATAAAATATTGATCTAGTGGGATCGGTGGAATCCCCCAGAAGTCCTGTGTGTGATTTCTTATCTTGGAAGCATGATCTCTTTTGATCCAGAAAGTATATCATAGCGAGTATAGACAAGAATGACCTATCAAATGAGTGTTATTAGTGACAACATGGTTTCCAGAGTAAGCTCTCCCAGATGATCATTACCTTTAATCCTCAAGTATAATCCTATGAAAGGCAGTGTTTGATACCTCTTTGAGGCTTGGGTTCAATTATGAGTATGTATGGTATAAATATGATTATTATTATGTCTTGTATCTTTATTGGCATACCTATGTATTGATTAGAAAACTATTATTGATTCTTTATGTTTGTTTATTTTGGTGTGTCTTATAGGGTACTATTATACTTACCCCTGCATGGTCTCTACACAGGCATGTCATGTCTTGTGCAGATGACAGGCCATTTGATAGTGTTTGGGGAGGACTAAGAGAAAGTGGCACTTAGTTTTGGTCAAGAATGACCAAGTTTATTACCTATGTTACATTTTATTATTGTTCCCTCCTTATGAGTAGGTTAGACTATTTTTCCAGTTTTTGGGTTGTATTTTAATTGGTCCTTTTATCACATTCAGTGCTTTTTCATACTCTAGTTATGAAATTATAGATATATGCATGTATTGGTATCAGTTTTATTTTACTTTCAACATTTTATGATCCTGAATATGTGTGTGTTATTATAGATATGTAGGCTAATTTCTCCCACGTGTGAGATTTCTTACATGGTGTTAGTCACCTACCCTTAGCCTTCGGCTTGAGGTTGTCACACCCAACTCATCATTTTCCAGGAAGGCCATGATGGGTTAGTTCATGAAACATCTATTCATAGGTATAACTCAATAATTTTTCCTTTTATTCCTAAAACTCTTCTATAAGAAAATTATCACCCCCCCCATTTAGGTGCATAATCTCATTTATTATCTCATTCATTCCCTTCAACCAATGGAATTGACATTACTATATTTATAGTTCCACTTATTCTTTGAATTATGAAACCATTCCTCTTATTTTGTGACTTTGTTTTCTTAATAATAACCTTTACTAAAATCAGTCTCTTGACTCTTTGGGTTAAATTCATCAATAGAGATTTGTTTTTTTCATCAAGATTCATCATTATTCTTCTTATCTCTATTTTTAAACCTCTAAAAAAATACTCATTTATAATTTATCTAATATTTCTGGTATATGAATTGTTATCCACTCAAAATTATTAATATATTCATCCACCACACCTACATATCATAGCCCTTTCAAGAATACAAAAGTTTCCCCTTTATCCACCCTTCCATACCTTCTGAGAAACTAATCCTTGATTTTAAGCTACATGATCTTAGGATTGATTTATTATAGGGATAAAATACAATACTAAACCATTCCCTCAATACTCATATGTTCCAAAGTCACCTTTAACTCATCTTGTGTCTGGTGGATCATAAAATATTCATTGACCTGAGTAATCCAAGCCATATGATCATCACAAAAAAATATGGGAATCCCAAAAATCATAGAATCCTAACACACTTCATCCCACTCTATAATGTGAAATTCCTAGATGTTTGACTCTTCCTCATTTTTCATTTTTCTATGTTCATATTTTGTTCATCGACATCTACCTTCATCTTCCTCAACAAATGAATTTCTATTACTAGTGTTTCAAACAATGATATCTACATGGAAATTAACTAATTTTATGAAGGACACTTTTGACCACTATAACCTTATACTTAGCTCAAAAATGGATTATTCCACTTTATCCACTATTATCTCAACCATAGTTATCTGGTTTTCCATTTTTGTGGGCATAATATTCTTATATTCCTTATTTGAACCAAATTCAAGAACCTTTTGAAAGATTCTGTCTTTAAAAATTATAAATTCAAGCACCAATTTGATATGTATCATAAAAATAAAAATAAAATCATGAATTAATTTATATCAAGAAGGTACAGACCCACTACTATAGAGGAATCTATCAATGCTTCTTGGAAAAAATATGGGAGAGACAACCTTCCCAAGATAAGGTGTGTGGCCTTCTTCGAACTGTGTAACTGAATACCCCTCCATTAATAAAAATATTCCCACTATATACCCTCTAAAATTGAGACAACTCACTTATTATATCCCTATTTACAATACTAAATATGGTATTTTTTACCCTCCTTTTATATACAATGTGTTTGGGAGGTCATATCCCTATGTGGATAACTATATAACTAATAGATTAAAAAACCCCAAACTCCCCATTTAAATCATAAAGTATTCATAGAGTCTTCTCAAAACCCTCTTTACAATTTCAATATCTTCAATAATCTCTCTTATACCTTTGAGAGATCCAATTACTTCAATGTCTATTAAAAAATGAGTCTACTAATTCTGAAAATGAGTTTTTTATATCTTCAAATTGATTTATTTACATTTGAAGTTTAACTTCCTTTTCCATGGAATCACCCTCATAGATGCTTGGGAGTTTTTTAAAAATTTCATTGGATTCATTTTAACCAATGATATTTATATAAGTTTTTTATAAATAAAGAATCGATTAATGCATTTATTGTCTTTTCATTATTAACCAAATCTTTCCTATATTTTTTTGAATGTTGTTAATATATTATCAAAGATAGTAATACCATGTGTTATTGTCAAAAAAACATCCAATAATAGATATAAAAAATAGTAAATCATCATTATTTTACACATATAATGGTTTTTTCCATCAAAAACTAGGATTACCTTGTGATTCCTTTATATCTACATGTTAATAATAGAAATAAACAATCCCTAATCCCAATTAAATGGGGTTAAATACATAGATCAAACATCACTATTTAGATATATTAAATAAAATATTTTCATTGAAACTATTTATAAAAATATTATATTGAATGATTTTTTTAGTTTTCTTTTAGGATTACCTAGACATAGTTTAATAAGTGAATTTTACATTAATCATACCCTGTTAATAGTTGAATTTTTCTCCATGTTAATAGTGATAAAAAAATAATATTTAATTGAAGTTAAAACCTTTGAACATTGATACTAACTGTTATTGAAAAAGATAAGGTCCCAATCACTACCACAGTTAGTCCCTTTAATAGTATAAAAAAGGTATTTAACAACACTAAAAAGCACTTCTTCATTAGCTCCATTAAATGTGGTAACCCTTTATCAATGATTTGTTGGCTCTAATAAAGGCCCTACTGTTGTAGTGTGCTATTTAATCATAGTACACTAGAAAATATACTTATATGAAGATAAAATAGTATGAAAATTTATAATTTAATTGAAATAAAATTTACATCAAAAATATAAAAAACACTATTATATAAATTTGAAAAAAATGTTTTATATAATTACATTTACAATTACTATCCACAAACATTTTAAAACAATAATGTTTAATTGTCTTTGGCACCCACAAACCCCACTTAAAAAGGTATGACCATGGTATCAGTTGTCGAAAAAATCACCCCAACCCGAGAAAAAGAATACACCTATATACAAAAAAATTCATAGGTTAATAATACTATAAAGAAATAAATAAAAAATAAATATGAAAGAATACATTAATAAAATGTCAATTTTAAATAAAAGGAAACACTTGGAGTTTTATCAGTCACATAGTGTTTTAGTTTGAGGTGGAGATGATTCCTACACATCACAAATGACTTATGGATTGTTTTCCTAAAGTTTCAAAACAATCCGAATATGTTTTCTTGGTTTTGTGTATGCCACTTGTTTTTTTCACTAAAATGACATTTTAAACTATAAACATGCACTTTGAGTCATATCGGTTACATCATGTGTCATTGTGACATGAGATTGACCCATACATGTCAAAAATGACTTATGAATAATTTTACTAAAGTATAATGATAATATGAGTGCATTTTATCATTTTTCAGTGAGTGACACATGTTTTCAACTAAAATGTCAATTTTAGACTAATAACAAACACTTTGAGTCATACCGGGAACACCATGTATTATATTGAGGTGAGAATGATTAATTCATGTCAAATATAACTTATGGATCATTTTATTAAATTATCAAAACAATATAACTGTGTTTTCTCAGTTTTGAGTATGTCACATGTTTTTTTTTACTAAAATGACAATTTTAAATAAAAAGACACAATTGGAGTCATACCAGTCACACCACGAATCAAATTGTGGTGTGGTTGATTCCTACAAATAAAAAATAACTTATGGATCATTTTTATAATGTATCAAAACAATCCAAATGTTTTTCCTTAGTTTTGAGTATGTCACTTGTGTTTTTTACTAAAATGTCATTTTAAAATGAAAACATGCAATTTACCAGTAACATCATGTGTCAGATTGAAATTATACTGATTTCTATATGTCAAAAATCACTTATGAACCATTTTAAAAAATTATAATGATAATAAGAGGTTTTTTTATTGTTTTATAGTGAGTGACACATGTTTTGAACTAAAATGTTAATTTTAAACTGATAACAGACACTTTGAGTCATACCGGGAACACTGTGTGTTAGATTGAGGTATGGTTAATTCCAAAACAACATAGATTTATTATGGAAAATTATCCTAAAGTATAAAAATATTCCAATTGAATTTTCTTGGTCTTGAGTATGTCAATTGTCCTTTTTACGAAAATCTATGTCAATTTTAAATAAGGAGACACACTTAGAGTCATACCGATTACACTACATGTCGGATTGAGGTGAGATTGATTTCTACATGTAAAAAATTACTTAATAGATCATTTCCCTAATGTATAAAAACAATATGAATGTATTTTATTAGTTTCGAGTATGTCAATTTTTCTTTTTACTAAAATTAATGTCAATTAGAAATAAAAAGACCCACTTAGAGTCATACCGGCCACACCGTATGTCGGATTGAGGTGCGGCAGATTCCTATAGATAAAAAATGGCATGTGGGTAATTTTTATAAAGTATTAAAACAATTATAATGTGTTTTCTTGGTTTTAAGTATACTATTTGTTTTCTAAAATGTCATTTCAAACTGTAAACACACACGTTGAGTCATACTAGTCACATTTCAAGTCATTTTGGAATGAGAGTAATTCATACACATAAAAAATGACATATGAATCATTTTCCTTAATTATTAGGACAATTAGAATATGTTTTCTTGGTTTTCAGTGAGTGACACACTTTTTCAACTAAAATATAAATTTTAAACTGATAACAGACAATTTGAATCATACAGATCACACCGTGCATCATATTTATGTGAGGTTGATTCATACATGTTAAAAATGACTTATGGATCATTTTCTTAAAGTATAAAAATAATTCGAATGCATTTTATTGGTTCTGATATGTAACGTTTTTTACTAAAATTAATGTCAATTTTTAATAAAAAACGGTTTGAGTCACCCCAGTCACACAATGTGTTAGTTTGAGGTGAAGATGATTTTTACACATCAAAAATGACTTATGGATCATTTTACTAAAGTATCAAAACAATATGAATGTGTTTACTTGGTTTTGAGTATGTCACTTGTGTTTTATACTAAAATTTCATTTCAAACTGGAAACTTGCACTTTGTGTCATACCAGTTACATCATGTGTCATATTTACCTGGGATTAATTACTACACATAAAAAATGACTTCTGAATAATTTTACTAAATTATTAATACAATTAGATTTTTTTGGGTTTTATGTGAGTGAAATACTTTTTGAACTAAAATGTCAATTTTAAACTGGTAACAGAAACTTTGAGTCATACCATCCACACTGTGCATCAAATTGAGGTTTGTTTGATTACTACACATCAAAAATGACTTTTTTTATTATTTTCCTAAATTATTAGAATAATCAGAATTTATTTTCTTAGTTTTGAGTATGCCACTTGTTCTTTTTAGAAAAATTGTGTCGATTTTAAATAAAAAGATACACTTTAAGTCATACCAGTCATACCGTATGTCATATTATGGTACGACTGGTTCCTACACATCAAAAATGACATGTAGATTATTTTTATAAAGTATAAAAAAAATATTAATGCATTTTCTCAGTTTTGAGTATGTCACTCATGTTTTTACTAAAATATCATTTCAAACCAGAAGCACACACTTTGATTCATATATGCCACATCATGTGTCAGTTTGATGTGAGACTGGTTCCTACACATCAAAAATAACTTATGAATATTTTCCCCAAAATATAAATACAATAAAAGTATTTTTTATAGGTTTTTAGTGATTTCCATTCTTTTTTAACTAAAATTTCATTTTTAAACTGATAACAGACACTTTGATTCATACCAAGAACACTGTGTTTCAGATTGAGGTTCAACTGATTATTACACATTGAAAATGAAATATGTATTATTTTCCTAAAGTATAAAAAATAATATGAATGTACTTGATCATTTTTTAGTATGTTAGTTGTCTTTTTTACTAAAATTAACATCAAATTTAAATAAAAGGACACACATGGAGTCATATCAGTCACACTGTGAATTGGATTGAGGTGTATCTAATTCCTAGACATCAAAAATGAATTTTGAATCATTTTTTTAAAGTATCTAATCAATATGAATGTGTTTTCACAGTCTTGAGTATATCACATGTGTTTTTAAAAAAATTAATATCAATTAAAAATAAAAAGACACGTTTAAAGTCATATCGGTCACACAGTGTGTGTAGTTGAGGTGAAACTTATTCCTACACATCTAAAATGACTTATGGATCATTTTACTACATTATAAAAACATTATGAATATTTTTTCTCAGTTTTTAATATGTTATGTGTGTTTTGAACTAAAATGTAAATTATAAACTAAAAACATATAGTTTGAGTCATATTGATCACATTGTGTATCGTATTGTGGTGTGGATGATTGATTATGTGATGTGTATTTTTATTTCAAAGGTCTAAAACAATCTAGAAAATATAGAACTGTTCCATTTGGATAGAAGAGAAAACCCTATGCTGCTTGAAATTCCCCATCCAAAAGTCACATGTTCTCTCTTTTCGAGCTTACTACAAATAGTTCAAAGAAAAATATTACTTTTGAAAAAGAATACACCTATATAAGAAAACAATTTTTATATTATTAATACTATAAATAAATAAATTAAAAATAAATATGAAATAATATATTAATAAAAAATCAATTTTATATTGAACCCACATGATTTGAGTCAGGCCAGGTACACCAGGTATTAGATTGATGTATGGTTGATTCCACTGTGTATTTTTATCCTATAGTTCATGATCAAACTACATGAGTCAATCATCCATGTTGATTAATTCATTTCTTCAGGACATCTATGAAAATTCATAAAATAAGTATCAAATAAAAATAATGATGAAATTAACTAAAAAAGTAGATAAAATGATGATAAAATAAACTAAATAAGTAGTAGTAAGTCACATATTCATGATATATTTGTAAATTATGACACCGGGTCTGCAACCCAGTAGTTTCTAAAAAAAATATTTTTTCTTATGAATATTAGGACATTAAATAGTCATGGTAGTACTACAAAAATATAAATACAACAAGTATTAATAAATATTTTCAATTAAATAGTAATTATCTTTGAAAATACCTCTTTAGTGATACTACTTTGGTGACGATATATGATATCTCTCATAAATTTAAAAACATAATAACCATAATATTTTCCATTGTTTTTTTAGACAATACAGAAACATTGAGAAAAATAAGTAATTAGATTTTATATGTGTTTTTATATTGAAATCTTATAATATATACCCCAATAATTATCCACTTATAGAAGTCAACAAGATCCATACATGGATGGATTGTCCTCGTGCCATGATCTTCTTGATATTTAAACACTACCCTATCATAACATAATTCCCATTAAAACATAATATAAAATATATAACTTTAATTTTATTTTTAAAATGTTTGATTTAGTTTATTGAAATTTGAAAAATGTCATCATGTGTGGTCGGTTTGTTGGGTATCCATGAAATGAATTTGGAAAATAAATATTTGGAGTGTCCAAATTGACCACAATGAGTACCCAATGTTTCCTAAAAAGTAATAAGTAATGGATGGAATGAAAAAATATTTAATATGATTAAATTATTTAGTTTTACTATAAGGCCCCATCCTTAAACATTACTTAATCTTGATTTATTACAAGATTACACATTGAGAATCTTTTTAGGTTTAGAGTTTTAGAGAATTAGATCATAAATCATGCATTACATTCCACATTTAAACAAAGTGGTTATATAAAAGATAGTATTCATTTTTTCCCATAAACAGAAACATATTTAAAAAAAACATGGATTCTTTCATGACACTTCCTTGACCCTATCATCACATCATGTATCTTTCCCTTGACCTGTGAAAAACATTTCAAAAACATGGGATGAGCATAAAAAGATCAGTAAGGGATATAAAAGTACGAAATGAAAACATTAGTCCATGTATGAAATCATACTTTACTCATAAAACATAAACATTTTAACATACCTCATCAATTCATGAATAAATTATAGAAATCATAAGACATAAAGGTAACTTGAGGCATTCATAACATTCTTACGTAGGGAGTAACCCTCTTAGTTACGTTTGGAATACCCATCACAGTATATTCCCTAAATATCTTCGGAGAAATCTTAACGTTTAACCCCTTCACGTTACCCAATGCATTGGAGATCTATATCGGGCTCACCCTCCCTTAGTTTATCACAGAACCACCCGTTTTCATAACAATTCCCAAGAACCATAACATAATCGTATCACATAAAAGATGCATAAAGGAAACATAACATTTCCAAATTTCAATCACAAGATATCAAAAACACATTGATATTATAAAAACATTATCAAAAACATTTTCAATACCAAAATAAAATAAAATTAAAACATGGTATTTATTTTTCATTTAAAAAAAAGTTATAGCTTGTAGAGGAAGCTGAAGCTCAAAATAATGGTCACGGCGGCGGAGAAGTCGTTGTCACCGCATACGTATGACAAAAAAAAACATTCCCTTTTTTTTGTTTAGTAAATGATTCATATAAAAAAATATTCCTTTTGAATAAACGTAAAAGTCAAAGGGGTTTATACACCTTATAAAACAAAGTTGTGTATAAAACAAAATATGCCTCAATGAAAGGAGATTGAGACGAAGTCCCATACCTCGGGTCCGACTTGACTCGATCGTTCTTTAACGTCCTGAATAATAAACTTGAGTTAATTTATACTTGATTAAGAACCTTTTTCAAGTTTATTATTCCTTTTATATCACTTATTACCATGTTATGAAGACTATGTAATTATTTAAGTTAACAATGCTTGTTTTGTCGATCATTGGTACTTGAGTCAAAAATAAACTCTTTATAATTACAAGTTGTTCATGTGGTAAAATATCCATTATATCCAGAATTATATTCATGATTTATATATCATATATGTCATATATATCCATTATATACATGAATTTACAATATTACATAACATTGAGAGGTAAGAAATGAAATGCACTGTTCATGGAGACGGTAAGCCGTACGTACGCATGAACACTACTTTCATTTCTATTTCATATTTTATGGAATGGAATCATAATTATACAAAGGTATATTATAATTAAAATATAATATCATATATAATATCATTAATTCCATCCTTTATACGTCCCACATATGGCATTAACGAATCAAATCACTTTGAGGGGGCGGTAATCTGCACTTCCTAAAATGAAGATATCACGTATACCCATAATAGAATCCATAAAGGTATGCCATAAATGAAAAATACAGAAGCTTAAGGAAAACATAAAAATATTATATATTATATATAAATATAGTGACATCTTAATGGCCACCTTTTCAGGTGTTATAAGAATATTGAACAATCATCGTTTCGTGAGGCAGAAATTCGCCATCCACTGAAACTTTGTGTTCTTTAACCATTATATGTAGGTTTGTGTAAGTGTAGCTCAAATAATTCTTATAAAAACATCCTAGTATATTTAACATACTGGTTTTGTTACAAAATAAATGAATAAAAAGAGTTTAGGGGGTTGGAGAAGCAAAATAAAACAAAAGAACATTAGAGAAGTCTTTACCTTTAAATTGGTTAACTCATCTTGGTTAGAACCAAAAGGGTTTGTTGAAGAGCTTTCTACCTAAGGTAAGGCTTCTAGGATGAAGAGAGGTATGTATAAAGATAGAATGAGTAGATCTTGGCCGATCCAATGGCTTTAGAAGTTTGGTTAAGGAGGTAGAGGTGGGGGCCTTTTATAAGAGGAGAGGTGGGGCACTCTTGGAAAGGTATAAAATGTTACTTTATTTTCAAATGAGTTTCGGATTTTAAAGGTCCCACATTGATGTATTTCTAGGATAAGGTGATAAGGGTTATAAATATACTCATCCAATAGGTCTTTGAAAAGTGTAAGTCTTATATGTTACATTATCTTTTCATTTTATTTAAATCGATCATTAATGAGGTAATTGCTGCATCATCATGATGTCATAAATAATTTAATTTATTTAATGTCTAAAAATTATAAAAAAATACTATGATGTAGGAAATATTTTTATATTTCCAATTAATATTTATAGTCCAATATATCATTTATGTATACAAAATTAAAAATGTTTTACTCAGGTGATACATTCATTGTTATATTTAGCTTTCTTTAAAAATAAAAAGATAAAAAGTCATTATCACACAAAAGTGATTCCATGGGGTCCCCAAGTTTGGAACAAGGCATTCCATGGTCGGCCATGACACAAACAGTATCATTAGGACACATGTTGGGGTCATTTTGTATTATTATGATATTATTTTATTATTCTTAACTACCCGATTACTAATTAATCAAGATAATTAAAGATAATTACCGTCGTTACTATTCATAATGTCCAAAAACAAAAGAGTCTTAATTAGATAATTTGGGCCTTATGATTACAAATATGGAATCCATTTTACCAAATTCCAAACATACAAATTGAAATAATTAATTTGAAAATAATTCTCGTTGTCAAAACAAATAGCGGGTTTTTTTGAAACAATATCTATGAAAAGTTTGGCACTTGTTTATGCCCAATTCCAAAGTGAAATTAATTATAATTACCACCATTGGATTAAATGGTAAAAATATATTCTAATTACACTTTAATACCAATTAAAAATATAATCTAACCATATAACTAAATTAGATGAAAAAGCAGTTTTGAGGTAAAATGCTGTATTTTTCACTATTCATTAAAAAATGAACATTATCAGAAAAATACCAAAAAATTATCCAATGTAAATTTAAATGTCTCAATCATAAAGAATAAGTTTATTTTGACAAATAGAGTCTATAAAATTGTCAAAAGTTTGATTTAAAAAAAATTATTCTCCATCAAAAGGCAGTAAAACAATATTTTAAAAATATTAGTGTATTCCATGCTTAAGATTGGATTTATTCTCATTTTAAGCCTCTAAAACAATATCTAATTCATAAATAGACATAGGTAAAAATATCTATTATTAATTAATTACTAGGGATGTTATATCCTTCCCCCCTTTAGAAAATTGTGTCCCCACAATTTATTTACTTAACGAATAAGTGGGGGTATTTATCCCTCATTCCATTTTTAGATTCCCATGTTGCCTCTTCACTCATTTGGTTTTTACACAAAACCTTTACTTGATGAATCACCTTATTCCGAAATAGTTGCTCCCTGTGGTCAAGAATCAGGACCGGTTGTTCCTCATAAGATATATTCTCTTCCAGCTGAACTACGTCTGGACTCAAAACATGAGATGGATCTGGTATATACTTCCTTAACATTGAAACATGAAAAATATTGTGTACCAGAGATAAAATCAGAGGTAAATCCACTCGGTATGAAACTGATCCAACTCTCTCCAGAATTTTATATAGTCCAATGAACCTCGGACTCAGCTTTCCTTTCTTACCAAATCACATCACACTTTTCCATGGTGAAACTTTGAGAAAAACTTGATCACCTACCTCAAAATAGAGATCCTTACTCCTGTTGTACGCATAAATCTTCTGCCTACTCTGAGCTGTTCTCATGTGTTTCTGTATCAGTTGAACTTTTTCTGCCAACTCTTCTACCAATTTTGGTCCCATCAACTTCCTTTCACCTACTTCATCCCAAAAAGCTAGAGTTCGACACCGCTTCCCATATAATGCCTCAAATGGTGCCATCTGTATACTGGAATGAAAACTGTTATTATAAGAAAACTCAACCAAAGAAATATGTTGGTCCCAAATTCCCTAATAATCCATTGAACAAGCACGTAACATATCCTCCAAAGTCTGAATCATTTGTTCTGACTGCCCATCTGATTGAGGATGAAAAGCCGTACTAAAATTTAATTCAGTACCCAATGACTTCTGAAGGCCTTTCCAAAAGTTAGAAGTGAACCTGGGATCACGGTCAGATACAATAGAGATAGGAACTCCATATAACCTGACTATATCTTTAAGATACAAATGGGAAATTTGATCTAGGGAAAAAGTATCTCGTATAGCAAGGAAATGAGCAGATTTAGTCAAGCAATCAACAATAACCTAGATTGCATTATTACCTCGAGGTGTCTTCGGAAATCCCACAATGATGTCCATGGATATATTCTCCCATTTCCACTCAGGTACTGGTAAAGACTGAATGCATACCTTTCGGTAACTGCCGCTCTGATTTAACCTATTGACAAGAAAAACACTTCATAGTAAAATCAGTAATGTCTCTTTTCATTCCGTCCCACAAGTAATACTCTCGAAGATCTCTATACATCTTAGTACTACCCGGATGAACTAAAAACGGAGAACTATGAGATTCAAATAATAAATCTCTCTTCAACTGTGAATCACATGGAACACACAATCTCTTCCCAAATCTCAAAACAAAATCATTATCAATGTTGAATTCAGGCAACTTACCCTTCTGAACCAGCTCTACCCTTTTCTGTAACTCACTGTCTTGCTTCTGTGCTTGCTTAATTCTATCTGATAGAGAAGATTTCACTGATACCTGAAAAAAAACAGAAGAACATCCTGTACCAACAACTTCTATGCCAAAGTTCATCAAATCCTTAACCAAAGGATCACATTCCAAACACAACATCATTAATGAAGCATTACTTTTTCGACTCAAAGAATCAGCCACTTTATTTTCTTTTCCCGGATGGTAATGAATTATACAATCACAATCCTTGATTAATTTCAGCCATCTTTTCTGTCTCATGTTAAATTCTTTCTGAGTGAATATATAATTTAAACTTTTGTGATCTGTATATATTTCACACTTTACTCCATACAAATGATGCCTCCATATTTTTAAAGCATAAACAACAACAGCTAATTCCGAATCATGTGTAGGGTAATTTACCTCATGAGTTTTCAACTAAAGTGAATCATAAGAAATTACCTGATCATTCTACATTAGGACGCAACCAATTTCTTTCAATGAAGCATCACTGTAGATAACAAAATCACCATTCCTGGAAGGTAGTGCTAAAACTGGAGCATTCACCAATCTTCTTTTCAATTTCTGAAAACAATCATCACATTCTTTTGTCCAGATAAACTTAACACCCTTCCAAGTTAGCTTAGTCATTGGATAGATAACCGTGAAAAATTTCTACTTCCTTCGAAAATAGCCTTCCAAACCTAGGAAGCTACGAATCTCAGTTACATTTGTGGGTCTTGGCCATTCTTCAACAACCTTTGTTTTTGCTGGATCAACAGTTATCCCATATTTAGAAACCATGTGACCAAGGAAAGAAATTTGTTGCAACCAAAACTCACACTTTCTTAATTTCCCATACAATTTCTTTTCTTTTAAGGTTTACAAAATAACCCTTAAATTTATTTCATTCTCCTCTTTACTTTTAGAAAACAGAAAAATATCATCAATGAAAAAAACCACAAACTTATCCAAGAACTCATGGAAAATTCTATTCATAAGGTCCATGAATACAGCAGGTGCATTGGTTAGCCCAAAAGGAATTACTACAAATTCATAATGGCCATATCTTATACAAAACGCGGTCTTCGTAATATCTGCTTAATTTACCTTCAACTGATGGTACCCCGATCTCAGGTCAATCTTTGAAAAAAATTGAGCTCCCTGGAGCTGATCAAACAAATCATCGATATGAGGCAAAGGATATTTGTTCTTAACAACGATGTTATTCAAGGCTCTATAATCAATGCAAAGTCTCATTGAACCAACTTTCTTTTTAAAAAATAAAATAGTAGCACCCCATGGTGATGTGCTAGGTCGAATGAAACCTTTCTCTAACAAATCTTGAAATTTCCCCTTCAACTCTAAAAGTTTAGTTTGAGCCATTCGATAAGGGGTTTTTGAAATTGGATTAGCATCAGGAACTAAGTCAATGGTAAATTCAACTTCTCGATCTGGTATTATTCCAGGAAACTCATCAGAAAAAACATCAGGATACTCATTTACCACTGGCACATCATTAATCTAAACAGTTCCCTTGTTTTCAAAGATATGTGCAAGGTAACATTCATTTCCATATTTTACAAGTTTCTCAGCCTCTTGATATGTTATCAACAGTAAGGGTTCATTCTTATACACAAACTGAAATTCTTTCTGAAAAGAAACTTCTTTAGCTCTACAGTCAATCTTAGCATGGTAAATAGAGAGCCAATCCATACCCAGGATAACATCAAACTCTACTAGAGGTAAAACAATAAGGTTTTCAAGTAGGTTCTTTCCACGGATAAGGATAGGAAGATTCTTATAAATTCTTTTTGCCTCAATATTTCCCCCAGGTGTTTTTAACACAAGTTCAGGAGTCATTTTTTGAGGTGGTATTCCAATTTTACTAGAAAAGTTTTCAGATATGAAAGAATGTTTAGACCCCGAATCAAACAATACACTGGCATAATCTGAAAAAACAAACAAAGTACCTGATACCACTTCATTTGATGGCCCAACATCTACTGAAGTAGTTGCAAAGGATTTCACCACCCCTTTCTGCTTGTAGTCTAACTGCTTCCCATCACTCGAGCTCTTTGTCAGACACTTGTTTCTATAGTGACCCATCTCATTGCACTTAAAACATTTCACTAACTATAAATCAAATTTGGTCTTACCATCACCCTGATCTTTTTCAGTGCAATCACGAGCCTTATGTACCATCTTACCGTATCAGTAGAACTTTCCAGAATTCAGAAGACATTCCCCAGCATGCCTTTTACCACATTTATCACAAACTGGAAACTTAGTTTTCTTACCGTCAGACCTTTTTGAATAATTCTTTCCTTTCTCCTACCACCTCGGTCTCTTCTTCTGCTGGTTGTTATAGAACACTTGATCATCAGCAAACTCCATTTCCACCTTCTCAGCACATCGAACAAGCTTTTCATAACTCTTGAACTCGCGAGAAGCTAAATCCCTTCGATCTTTTGGATTTAATCCTGAGTAAAAATGATTGATTTTACTATCAAGGTCTCGGATAAAATTTGGAGCATACCTTCCCAATCGAGTGAACCATTCTTCATAGGCAGCCATTGAGTCTTCCTCTTACCTCAATTCCAGGAATTGTTTTTCCATCCTAAGTCAAACAGCCTTAGGAAAATACTTCTCAAGAAACATAACTTTGAATTCATCCCAGTCGAGAGCATCAATCTCATCAACGTCCCTGTTATTTTTAACCATCGCCCACCACTGATCTGCTTCACCCTCCAAACCGTAAATAGAAAAACTAACCTTTTGATTGTCTGAACACCCCATGACATCGAAAATCTTCTCCAGTGCTTTAATCCACCCTTCAACTAGCACAAGGTCAGATGATCCTCTGAATGATGGGGGATGTTGCCTCATTAAATGTTCCGCCACTGATATGTTCCTCTGCGGTTGATCTGACAGATCTCGTGCATGGATACCACCACCATTTATCACTTGAGTCAACTGTGCCATCACTACAACAAACTGTTCACTTCCAATTCTGACCATCTCAGGATGCTAATTCAGAAGGTCATTTCCTTCTGTATGCCTTCCTAGCACTTATTCCCTATTTCCTCTGCGGAAAACCATTCTGAACAAACATGTCTTAGATGAAGCAACATGGTAATCTTCAAATTCTATATCATTTCAATTTGACCATAAAAAAATATTTTTGGATAATCATTTAATAGAATTCTAACTCATAAAGTTATCTAAACCGACCTTTGATACCAAATATAAGGCCTCACCCTTAAACATTACTTAATATTGAGTTATTACAAGATTACACATTGAGGATATTTTCAGGTTTAGAGTTTTAGAGAATTAGATCATAAATCATGAATTACATTCCACATTTAAACAAAGTGGTTATATAAAATATTGTATTCATTTTTTCCCATCAACGGAAACATATTTAAAACAAAACATGGATTCTTTCATGACACTTCCTTGACCCTATCATCACATCATGTACCTTTCCATTGACTTGTGAAAACATTTCAAAAACTTGGGATGAGCATAACAAGATCAGTAAGGGATATCAAAGTACAAAATGAAAACATTAGTCCATGTATGAAATCATACTTTACTCATAAAACATAAGCATTTTAACATACCTCATCAATTCATAAATAAATCATAGAAATCATAAGACATAAAGGTAACTTGAGGCATTCATAACATTCTTACGTAGGGACTAACCCTCATGGTTACGTTTGGAGTACCCATCACAGTATATTCACTAAATCTCTTCAGAGAAACCTTAACTTTTAACCCCTTCGCGTTACCCAATGCATTGGAGAGCTATATCGGGCTCACCCGCCCTTAGTTTATCACAAAACCACCCATCTTCATAACAATTCCCAAGAACCATAACATAATCGTATCACATAAAACATGCATAAAGGAAACATAACATTTCCACATTTCAATCACAAGATATCAAAAACAAATTGATATAATAAAAAAATTATCAAAACCTTTTTCAATACCAAAATAAAATAAAAGTAAAACATGGTATTTATTTTTCATTTAAAAAAAAGGTATGGCTTGTAGAGGAAGTCAAAGCTCAAATAATGGTCACGGCGGCGGAGAAGTCGTTGTCGCCGCATACGTACGACAAAAAAACATTCCATTTTGTCGTTTAGTAAATGCTTCGTATAAAAAATATTCCTTTTGAATAAACGTAAAAGTAAAAGGGTTTATACACCATATAAAACAAATTTGTGTATAAAACAAAATATGCCTCAATGAATGGAGATTGAGACGAAGTCCCATACCTCGGGTCCGACTTGACTCGATCGTTATTTAACGTCCTGAATAATAAACTTGAGTTAATTTATGCTTTCTTAAGAACCTTTTTCAAGTTCATTATTCCTTTTATATCACTTATTACCATGTTATGAATACTATGTAATTATTTAAGTTAACAATGGTCGTTTTGTCGATCATTGGTACTTGAGTCAAAAATAAACTCTTTATAATTACAAGTTGTTCATGTGGTAAAATATCCATTATATCCAGAATTATATTAATGATTTAGATATCATATATGTCATATATATCCAGTATATACATGCATTTACAATATTACATAACATTTAGAGGTAAGAAATGAAATGCACCGTTCATAGAGACGGTAAGCCGTACGTACGCATGAACGCTACTTTCATTTCTATTTCGTATTTTATGGAATAGAATCATAATGATACAAAGGTATATTATAATTCCAGTATAATATCATATATAATATCATTAATTCTATCCTTTATACATCCCACATATGGCATTAACGAATCAAATCACTTTGAGGGGGCGGTAGTCCGCACTTCCTAAAATGAAGATATCGCGTATACCCATAATGGAAGCCATAAAGGTATTCCATAAATGAAAAATAAAGAAGCTTAATGAAAAAATAAACATATTATATATCATATATAACGATAGTTACATCTTAAAGGCCACATTTTTAGGTGTTATAAGAATATTGAACAATCATCATTTCGTGAGGTAGAAATTCGCCATCCACGGAAACAATATGTTCTTTAACCATTAGATGTAGGTGTGTGTAAGTGTAGCTTGAATAATTATTATAACAACATCCTAGTATATTGAAAATTATGTTTTTGTTACAAAATAAATGAATAAACATAGTTTAGGGGGTTTAAGAAGCAAAATAAAACAAAAGAACATTAGAGAAGTCTTTACCTTTAAATCGGGTAACTCCTCTTGGTTAGAACCAAAAGGGTTTCTTAAAGAGATTTCTGCCTAAGGTAAGGCTTCTAGGATTAATAGAGGTATGTGGAGAGATAAAATGAGCAGATCTTGGCCGATCCAATGGGTTGAGAAGTGTGGGTAAGGAGGTAGAGGTGGGGGCCTTTTATAAGAGGAGAGGTGGGGCACTCTTGGAAAGGTATAAAATGTTACTTTATTTTCAAATGAGTTTCAGATTTTAAAGGTCCCACATTGATGTATTTCTATGATAAGGTGATAAGGGTTTGAAATATACTCATCCAATAGGTCTTTGACAAGTTTAAGTCTTAGATGTTACATTATCTTTTCATTTTATTTAAATCGTTCATTAATAAGGTAATCGCTGCATCATCATGATGTCATAAATAATTTAATTTATTTAATGTCTAAAAATTATAAAAAAATACTATGATGTAGGAAATATTTTTGGATTTCCAATTAATATTTATAGTCCAATATATCATTTATGTAGACAAAATTAATTAATTTTTACTCAGGTGATACATTCATTGTTATATTTAACTTTCTTTAAATATAAAAAGATAAAAAGTCATTATCACACAAAAGTGATTCCATGGGGTCCCCAAGTTTGGAAAAAGGCATTCCATGGTCGTCCATGACACAAAAAGTAGCATTATGACACATATTGGGGTCATTTTTTATTATTATGATATTATTTTATTATTCTTAACTACCCGATTACTAATTAATCAAGATAATTAAAGATAATTACCGTCGTTACTATTCATACTGTCCAAAAACAAAAGAGTCTTAATTAGATAATTTGGAACTTATTATTCCAAATATTTAATCCATTTTACCAAATTCCAAACATATAAATTTCAATAATTAATTTAAAAATAATTCTTGTTGTCAAAACAAATAGCGGGTTTTTTTGAAACAATATCTATGAAAAGTTTGGCACTTGTTTATGCCCAATTCCAAAGTGAAATTAATTATAATGACCACCATTGGATTATATGGTAAACATATATTCTAATTACACTTTAAGACCAATTAACAAGATAATCTAACCATATAATTAAATTAGATGAAAAAGCATTTTGATGTAAAATGCAGTATTTTTCACTATTCATTAAAAAATGAACATTGTCAGAAAAATACCAAAAAATTATCCAATGTAAATTTCAATGTCAAAATCATAAAGAATAAGTTTATTTTGACAAATAGAGTCTATAAAACTGTCAAAAGTTTGATTTTAAAAAAATTGTTTTCCATCAAAAGGCAGTAAAACAATCTTTTAAAAATATTAGTGTATTTCATGCTTAAGATTGGATTTATTCTCATTTTAAGCCTCTAAAACACTATCTAATTCATAAATAGACCTAGTTAAAATTATCTATCATTCATTAATTACTTGGGATTTTACATTTACCCCTCCAATTTTGGTAATAAGAAGAGTCTTTCATCCATAAGTTTTACTTCAAATGCTACAGAATGTTTTTCCACTCTTACATCAATTTGAACTAAATACAATTAGGTTAGTTGTGTAGAAGTAATGTGAGGAATAATGGGTCCATATCTATGTTAACAAGGTGATCCCTCAAAATAGTATTTATATTAAAACATGATAAATATACGAATTTTATTTATTCATAATTAACATAGTAGATCAGCTATTGGAAAAAAATTATGAAAACACACCTCATGTATATATTTACAACTAAGAATCCTAGCCAGTTATAGTTTAGTATTTCATTTACACTTTCAAAATAAATTTAGTTTTTAATGGACTCTCCATATATTTGTTCTTCAAAATAAAATATGACATTAAAACTATTCTTTAACCTTGTATTTACAAGAAACATTAATGTTAGTAAATGCAGATATTAAATATGTGGGGTAAGGGTTATTTGTGAAGATCTTTCCAATTGTTCGGTTGATCCTTTGGATTTTTTTTATTCAAACATGTGTTTCACCCCCTTACCTTTTTATTTCTTTAATTACATTCATCCTTTCAGGCTTTTTTCATTAATTATTAAAGGTTTAATATGAAAAATAAATTGGAAATTAATACCTCCTTGTTGACATGTTTTTACAAGATCTGATATCCATGATATGAATGTTCCAATAGATTTCTCGACCATATAAATATATATAATATCAAGTGGAATAAGTATCTTGGTGTTGAGCTCATGATCTATGCTAATCCTCTCCCTTATATGACATATTATAATTTTTATGTTGTGTAGAGTATTTTATCAGATATTGAAAATGGTATCCCTCATAATAAGGCGATGGGTATGTGTTGATAGTTATAAATCACAATCACTATCACCCTATATAATATCAATACAGGAAAGGTATTAATCTATACCTATTTTAAATTTCATGGAAACAATTATTAGAATATTGAATATCTAATATAATACATCCCTTTGAAGGGAATGGATGGCCTCAAAGATGGTGTGGTGTGGGGGGGTTATTAAGCAGTGGTTTTTCTTGAGTTTATTCTTCTCTTTAATTATCCCCCATAATAATTTATAGTATCTCAAACTGCTAATAAGATTTTTCTTGAAGTGAATATAATCATGCCTACATCTCTTCCATTTTTTTTTATCTTTATCCCCTTATTATTTTTGTTTCTCAAAATATGTTCAGGGCATCTCCCCAAAACTTGCACCCCTGACACAACCATAATGTTTTGGACACTTAAGTACATTGATAATAAATATTCATCTGGTACAATAGATGATGATTCCTATGTATAATTCAGAAAAAAATATAGGAAAATAAGTAATTATTGTAATGTAATTGTGATTTAAAGGAAAAAAATTATTACATCATAATTACACATGAATCCCACACAATTTTGTGTTTTCAGCTATTATAATCCCATCATTAATTACACGTGACTCCTTCCATAGCACATGACGTGGGATGTAAGTGGATTTGGATTTATATTCATCAATCTATATATAAATAGAGGAACATAATTATTTGTTCATTTAATGTAACATAAAATTATTATGGTAGATTTAAAATACATAAAAAAAGTTTTTTCAAGTAAAACATAACCCATCCTTACTTTACAGTAGGGGTGCATTGGTTTTACTTCCCATTGATTATTTTCAGCATTCAATTACTATTTCATAAATTAAAAATTCTTAATCATAGTGATTAATACAGTTATTTTCAAACAATGAATTACCAGCCACAATGTACCCAAAAATATGTCTCCTCATGATGACCAGTAAATACATACCATGTTTCATGTATTATCTAGTGTGCATACATATGCAGTGGGTGACATTTTATTTTCCCTTCAGCATATTAGAGATGAAACTTCATTAGAATTGTGTAAAATCCTTTGTGATACTTTCTAGGAATCATTAATAGAAATTTATTATTGGATTCATATACTATAAATTCTATTTATAATGGATAATTAAGAGTAGGTCAATGTTTCATTATTTTATTTTTTTAGTAAAATAAATAATGTATATCATAATGTTACCCTAATCTCTTCCCAAATCAGTGTCATAATTGTGGGAACAACATGGTTACATGAATCTATATCAGTCAGTACATGATACCGAGTGTTGAGCCTAATGAAACTAATGACCATGGCCTTGTTTGGGTTAATAAGATGGTCATGTTTATTCCATGTAACATCAAATTTGATTCCTTGATTTTCACCTTAATAATTTTTTTATAATATAATCATGCTAGGACACTCATATTTTTTCTAGGACATTATTTCTTCACCATATACCATTTACTTGTGTTCAACATCACAAATATGTTATTCATATAGATTGGTAGCATCAATATGTGTAGAAGTGTGTTGTTCCTTTGCACTGGGAGCACCATCAGGTTAAGAAACCTATTGTTGATCAGGGTTGGAAGCATGAGGACGTGCAAAATTACTTATCTATAGAGGTGGTTCAACATTTAATTTAGATTTCATAAATGTAGTAGTGAACAGATAATAATATGAGGTGATTCAATATAAATTAAAAAATATATAACCTGATTATTATACTCTCATTTTTTTAAACGTTTAAGGGATTTTACCCCTCTATCGAGTATCAAAATCCCTTAATTATAGTATTATCTAACATAGAAGACCCCATCTATATTGGGACTGCTATGAAATGATTACGACGTCCAAATGAAAGGTCTATCCTCAGTTGAATTTTCATCTTACCCTATAGTGGTTTTGGTCGATAACAAAAAAATGACTTCTTTTAGTTTGTGGGATCTATAACATAAAATACTTGTACTTCCAATGATTCCATTATAAATAGTTCATCTGTGTAACCTTCCTTACTAAAATCCACTTTCAAAAATCCCAATTCATTTATTTTAATATCACTCTTGTTATCAACCTACTTACATTGAAAACTCCTAACTTGGATGTTGTATAATCTAACTCCCTTATTTTTTTATGATGCCAAAGTATGGCATATTCACCTAAATTGGATTTTTTTGTTGGTACTAGATATATGCACCAATTTAACCACAAGTGTAACAAATTTTTTTTTCATGGTACTAACTTCATCATGTTCATTTTTATAGAACATATAGCCATTAATTACATAACCATTATTAGATAATACATGCACACTTGGTCCTCTAGCTAGCCATCAATGTTGTTATGAAATTGAATCTAGATTTTTCATCTGAATACTTAAAAGTATGGTCTCTAAACTATCCTATAATTTTTTTTTTATTATTATTTTATTTCCAACATTAATCCTCTAGTGGATTTAAATGCCTAAGAATTTTTTTATGGAATTCAATATATGGGGAAACCTCTAAAGTGTTATGAAAAAAATAAAGGTGGTCCTGCTCTAGTTCTGTAATAGTGACTGTGAAAACATCTATTCTAGAAATTCCTACACCTATAATCCACCTAGTGTGACATGATTTTTGTAAACCAATGTTTTCCACACTAGATAAGTAGTTAATAAAGAATTCAATGGATTCCTTAGAAATATATCACTCAGTAATAAAAACTTATGATCGACTTTGGTTTTTGACATACCCTTTAAAAATATTCATATACAGTTCAATGAGGTATATCCGTATATAATGTATAGGTTCACATAGTCGAATATATCTTACCAAGTGAACCATAAAGTGAACCGTCATATCAAAGAATATGAGTGGGAAGAATATTTCCATTTCATATAATATGACGGAAAATTCATTTTCCATAGTTTTAAATCTTCCTACATCGATAACTTTATCTCATATAGCTTTGAAAATAAATAGAGATTGGTTAATGTATGACATACATTCTTGGGAAAATTTAATGTAAAGATAATGGAATTAGATCTTTCATTAAAACATAAAATTCATGTGATTTTAGACCCTTAAACTTTAAATCAGTCATTGAAATGGTATTATTGATATTCAATGAATACAATTATGGAACCTTTACATCATTGAAGAAGTTTTAAAACTGGTATTTCTCTTTCCTGGAAAGAGTGTAAGCAGCTGGAAAAGGAAAAGTCTATCTTTCATCCTTCATTATCACAAACTCTTCTTGTATTTTCATGTCAATAATATACAACATATCCTTAATTCCATCCATTTTTTCTAGGTGAATTTAGTAATTTGACAATGAAACTATAATATACATTTTTTTCAATATGCATAACATCAAAAAAATTTCTGACACATAGATAATTTCATTAGGATAATTCAAGAAAAAATGATCTCTTTTTTCAAATGGTTTTTATAAGGTTAGTCAAAAAAAATCCAAAATTAGTGTCCATATCTTTTAATTTCTCAAAAATTTTATCACCTGTTAGTGGAGATGGTGTTGTACATTCTTTTAAACTCCCATTGAATGATGTTTTCCATGATCGGTACTTATATCACCAGGGTAAGAATATGTGATGTCCTAAAATCACAGTTTTTTGATGAATGTTTCAACCTAATTGACTATGTTCCTTGTTCATAAATGGGACACCATTGAGTTCCTTTAATTCTATATCCTAAAAATTTTCCATAAGCAGAAAATTCATTTATCTTCTCATGAAACTTGGCTCTCAATGTGAAATCTTCATTTCTGTAAACATCATACAATATAACACTTGAATACCACAATAATTTCAAATATTTGTTCAATGGATCCAAATAAACATAAATATCATTACCCAGTGGTTTTGGCCCTAATATTATCATAGATAACTAGACTTATTTTTGTTTCCTACATAACCATGACAGAAAGTTATAATTTACCAACATAACCAGCCATTTATTGTGGGTGATGCTTTGAAAGCCAAAATGATTTACACCATTTGTAGATAGAAAAAGATGAAAGTTTCTCCACTCATTTCCAAATTAAGGATACTCGTGATAAATTCTCTTCCATTGAGATGATTTTTTCAGGGGATGAAGTTTCCCATATTTGTTTCTTGTATCTTATTTCCATGTTAATTTCCTTATAGTATCCTCACTTTTATATAGGTTCCTAAACATTATAATGATTATAAAGTACCATAAAACTTTCATAGGACCCAATTAATCTTTCATTGTATCAAGAATAACCACACGTTGGAAATTATTTATTGATTTTTGGTCCCTGAGAAATATTATATAGTCATTTGGAAAAACATTTATTATTATAGAGATCATTCCCATTGAATGTAGCATTCTTTTAGAATTATATTTTTAGCTAGGAAGATCACTATATTTTTGGAGCATATAATTCAAGATAGCAAATAGTTTATTAAAAATGTCATCACTCCATTTATTTCTAGATTTAAAACTATATAGATTCAGTATAGCTAAGAATTTTGTATATTTAGTACAACTAGCATACAATTTTGTCTTTTCAAAACTCTTTAACTTCTCAAACAATTTTGGGAAATCAAAATTTTCAACTTAAAATATCATTTTAATTTCCTCAATACGATCTTCATCATCATTCACACCTGAAATCACATCCTCGATATGGTCTTCTTCATTATCCACATATGTAATCATACCAGATGATCCATAAAACACAGTGATATCCCAATCAATACCTATATTAACTTTTTCCTCATTTTTAGTCTAAAGTTTATAACTTTGATCTATTCTATGATAGAAAAAGTGTTCTTCCTACTCTAGAATAATTAATATTTAATAACAATAGTGTAAACATGGATAAAGGATTTGAAAAGGGGTATATGCATGATCTTTTTCAAACTTTATGAACTCGCTCACCCCAAATTTATTCTTTTTTTTCATATGTTTTACATCTATCCATTTATAATTCATATCCATCCAATTTTATTCGGTAATATAAATATTTACCAAAACAAATAAATACAAAAAAATGGGCCTTTCAAAGAAGGGAAACCCATCATTTGAATGATTAAAATAATTTCAACATACTTTGAAGTAAATGAGTAATTGAATTTAATAAAATAATTACTCCACTGGCGGTAGGTATTATCCTCTAAATTCATCCACAATGATCACAGGTACCTAGTATGAGATGAATACTAATTAGGGTAGTGCAAGAAATATAGGTTCATATCCAAAATATATGGGGGATGAGTATCTGAAAACAAAATGTAATAATAAATGGTTGGGAGATAAAATCGATGAGGATGATAGCAATCCCCTTATATATAAATTTTCCATGACTCGGGAGTTGGAAAAGCGCCATACAACATTTATAAGTTTGTTTTTTTAAGTTGAAAAAGAATCAGTAGTAATCTAATCCACACAAGTAAATCCTTGATTAGTGCGACCATAAGAAGGCTGAGCTGGATGGTCCTATATGCACTTGTGTTGACACAACCATTGAAATTTCAACATTCAAAGTTATCCTTCAATTACTCCATGGAAAGGAAAATTATTTTGGTCTAAGGACTAAATTTCATTAGAACTTAGATTTCTGTGAGGCCATGGTTGCATGAGTGGGGTCATGATGGATATCTTATGGGTTTAATAGAGTAAGTGACATTCCCATATGATGGTGTTATTTTCAATCTATATTATATAGGAGGTGATATTATGTGTATCTAGTAGGTCTCTAAAAGTTAATATAATCATATAAATATAGATACCACCCTTTTTATTTACACATGTCTGCATTTATAAATACAAATAGCACTCATCACATTGCATTTTTAAATATAAATACCAATCAAAATTTTAAAATATATTTTAAGGAGTGCTCAAAAAGGAAAATAAAATTAGTAAGTGAGTGGATCAAGACTCTAATCAATAAAATAGGATAATTTCTAAAGACTAATTGTAAAAGAAAAAGTGAATCACTTATTTATCATCCCTTCTCGGTGATAAAATACCACTACCCTAGAATCATTAATGTTACTTTAGTTAGGTTAGTATGGATGGTTTTTTTGGATGATACCAAGGTAATATATTTTTTCTTTATTATATTTTCATACTTCATATAAAAAACAAACTAATATCTAATTTTATAGATGTATTTTAATAATAGTTCAGTGACCAAAGTAAAACCCTAATTCAATAGGGTGATGTGGGAAATTCATTCAACATATATATTAAAATATGAATCCAATTATAGAATAGACATCTTGACCATCTTAGAAAAAACATGAGTTGTATCACTTACGGAGAAAATATTTGTGAACTTACAATACTAAAAAGATAAATGAATATAATTTTCTCCACATTCCTAAAGGTAAAAAATTTTCAACTATTCATAGACTAATTTAGAGATACAATAACCCAATAATAGAAAACAATTTGTTTATATAATTGTGGTATTATTAGGAAGTATTCAAAAAATAGAGGGAATTATATTATTTACATTATTTATAAATTTACCTAAATTAAATCTTTTTTTGTGTGATACATAAATCATAGGATCTAAATATGTTTAATTGTTTTAGAATAAAAGTAGATAAGGATTGGAATTTCTCCTAATATATGACCCATACAGATAATGGTATGTAATTTATAAGGGTAACAATTGAAAATTATTTAGAGAATTGTTCTATTCACCATGAACTTGTTGTACCATATACCGTATAATAAAATGTTGTTTTTGAATAGAATGATAAAATTTTACCTGAGATGGCGCAAACATTATTGATAGAGAAAACAACATTATAAAAAATAGGTGAATCTATTCACTCTGATTCCAAATAAAAAATTTCTATTTTAAATTCAATATGAAATTTAAAAGATACTTTATTTATATCATTATTAAAATCCAAAATATCATCCTCATTTTGAAACATCATTGAAATTCAAATTATTAACTTTAAAACCAATCATTTACCCTTAAAATTACATTTATATTATAAAAACTGGATGAATCTTGTCATAATAAATCATTGGGAAACTTTTTATTAGTGTGTATGTGTTTCTAGTTTATCCATTTTACAAATAAAGTTTAAAATATAGTGGGGTAATTATTGGTTACCTTAAATTTCAAGGTTTATGTTGAATTTTATAAGGAGATTGTGTTACCAATCTATTAGGGTTCTTAAAGAATTAAGATGGTGATCTATCTATAACCATTTTTAATAGGTACATCCTAGCAATTTCCTATTAGTTTGAATTTTTAATTTTCTATATATCTCGAGTACTATATATTGTTATAGACTTTTGAAAATAATTTTTTCACCTTATTAATGATGAAATTTTTCGGTTCTATTCTTTATATAATGTATTAGAGCCTAGAAACTTTAGAATTCTCCTTTCGTCCCTCCCACTAACATTATTTCTTTTGAATTTCCATTTTTATCTCATATTCTTTCCATACCTATTTTCCAAAAAATTATCTTTCAAGGTATTTGAAGATATTATGTTTTATTTCATATGAATTTTATATTTCATCCTAATCCAAAAAACCTTGTACATGCATCCTTTTCCACAAGTTATTTTCCATAAATCATTTTTGAGATAACCATTTTTAAACCAAGTTTGAAATTTTTTCATGTTTGGGAAGGCCATGAAATCCATATAACTAAAAGAAGAAAAAATATTTCAACAGTTTTGGAATCATCAACATTGGATATTTTTATGTGCCAATAATATCTCCTTTGAAAAAAAATTATCATCACATGTTCCATTTAAAAAAATTAGTGAAATTAGATAGGGTATGATCTAGTTTGAGATATTGTTTTAGAATGATTAAATATTGAGGGTATTGATCTATCTACAATTGATATATTTGAATGGGTCTTTCATATATATTATCTCTTTAGTTGAATTTTTTTATTTTATATTTATCTTGAGTTTTGTATATCGATATTCATCTCTATAAATAGAGTTTCAATATTATTGAAGTGGTAAGGCTTCTTGGCCTAATATTTTAAACTATTAACAATGTTGGATGTGATTGTCTGGTTGTAGTTTTTTGGAAAATTTTATCATATATGGGAAATTATTGAGGTAAGAGGATTCAAAAAAATGGTCTAAGAGTCTTGGTCCTCACTTACATGTTTTTCATCATTTATTTAGTTAATAAATACATAAGTGTTATTTCATTATTCTAAAATAAAATAAATTTGTTTCCTATTACTAAAATAAATTTATTCATGAAACTCACTTGTTTAAATTTTAAAAACATAACTAACTTTAGGGTATTTTAAAAAATAATCAAGAAAATTGAAAACCAATATTTTGTGTCTAAATTATAAAAAACATTATAGTTTTAATTGCAAAATTACTTTCAAAAATATAATAAAAAATGTTTTTAAGGAAAAAAACTTAATCACCATAAATTTTTAGAAAGTATAAATAATTGTTTCTAAAAAAATTCAAATATAAAAGAAAAAAATTTTCAAAAAAGTTATTTTTTAAATAAAAGACATTTTCTATTTTTGAAAAATATTAAACAAAGTGGTTGTGAAAATATTTTAAAAAACTAAACTATGTTTTAAATGGCGCAACATGTTTGGTTAACTTGTACTCAATTAATTATTTCATATTAAAATAACAATTACATAGGTCAATAAATATAAACAAATTGTATACTTTGAATGAATTTATTGATGAATTTAAAAATAAATGATATTCTAAAAGACAAAACAACTATCAATATTTTTAAAAAAAAATATTATAAGCGATAAATGTTGTGTAATTGCATCAAACATGGCCTAAAGATGCATTTGAAAATACTAATTAAGAGTATTTTCACCCCATTATTATTTTTAAATTGTTTAATAAAAAAGAATGTTTTTCTACCAATTATTTTATTTATTTTTTAACATAAATGCCAATATTTTTTAGAAACAAAACAAACATCAATTTTTTTAAAATATATTCATCAAGATTAATGATATTTATGAACTATTTTAAGTTTTATCAAATGAAACCAAAAATTTTAATTACATTTTTAGTGGGAGGTGTTCCATGAAATTGTTTAATATCACTTATTCTATACCACTTGTAACTTATATAATTTTTTCCATGCTGGTTGTTTTAAAAAATTATTTCAATATCACTTGAAAATATAGAAACACTCACATAAAAACACTTAATAAGTGATTGAATAAGTGTTTTCAAATGAAAAACTATTCTTAAATGCATATCTATCAAGTTTTAATGAATTTTTTATAATAAATAACATTGAAATATTTTCTTAGTTTTTTTTATCCTGTTTGAATTATTTGATTCATATATTAAGGTTTCCTAGATTGAAATCGATGGTGATTAAATATTTAAATAATCAATTTAGTTTAAATTATAGGTAGATTACTATTATTACTCCTTTATTTAAATACATTTATCTTTATAATATTGGTAAAATTATATTTGTGTGGAAGAAAATCACATTGGAAGTGAAATTTGGAATCCTTTCCAGGAAAGGTAAGGATAATTAGAGGCTTCCTTCACATAAAAGTTCATCATAAAATTTTAAACCTTCAAGAACACAATAGAAAGGTAAGGGGGAAAAGGGTCACTATTATAGCGCCACTAGAGGAGTTACAACCAACCTCTGACTTCACCATTAACAATGAAAGGCATGAATCCAGACTGAATGACATGGACCTAACCCAATCAAGAATGAAATGAGAAATATTGAGAAATAAATGTGATTTGAGAGGTAGGAGAAAATAGAAAACAAAAGAGTGGTGACAAAAAATGGAAACAAGAATCATAAAAAAAATACTGGAAATTAAATAGACAATAGTATTTACATGATTTGAACCTCTTCGGTACTATATGCATGGAGGTCAGAGGGGGTAAAGAACTAGATGGAATAATCAATTAAAGATGGTAGAAATAAAATCATACTTTAGATCTTGAGAGGATTAATTCATTGATGAAGATCATTGATGGTTTGTTTCCATGAGGGTTCAATTCTATGAGGGTTCGGTTTTATGAGGGTTAGGTTCTGTGAGGGAGTGACAATGATAATAGGGGCGATGGAAAGGAGAGTGGTGATGGCAGTAGTACAGTTATGCGAGAGCCTAAAGGCATGAGAGAGGGTGGCTATATTAGGGTTCTTTTTATAAGATTGAGTAAAACTTTTGTTAGTTCTTTCAAAAAAGAGTTGATAAAGATATGTTTTATCAATGCTAAAATAGTAAGAATTGATAAAAACAACTTTTTATCTACTCTAAAAAAGCACTCATAAAACTATTATTTATCGGCACTAAAATTACAGTGCTGATAAAGATCTAATCTTAATAATATATTTATTTATTTATAATTATAATTATAAATAAATATATTGAAAAATATTTCTATATTGTTATAAATATTTGTATATATTTATAAATATATTTATATAATTATATATATATAATAAAAATTTATAAAATTATAAATATATTTATTATTTAAATATATTTATTATAATTTTATAATTATTTAAAAATATATAAATATATTTATTTATAATTATAATTTTAAATAAATATATTTTAAAATTATTTATATATAATTATAAATATATAATTATAAATATAATAAATATATTAATTATTTAAATATATTTATTATAATTTAATAATTTTTTAAATGGGTATTTATTTATTTATTTATAATTATAAATAAATATATTTAAATGTATTTACATATAATTATAAATATATTTATATATAAATATACCTATTTATTAATATATAATTATAAATATTCTAAATATATTTATTATTAAAATATATTTATTTTAATTTTATAATTATTTAAATATGTATTTATTTATTTATAATTTTGTAAATAATTTTTATAAAAATTAAATATATTTATAATTTTATAATAAAATATTTAAATTAAAAAATTATTAAAAATCATTTAAATAGATTAATTATATAAATTTCAAACATATTTTTAATGTCAAAAATTAATAAATAATAATAAATAAATATTATTCATATAAATTACAAACATATTGAAAATATTACATGTATATTAAATAAATATATGTATAAATAAATATTAAAAAATAATTAAATATATTTTTAACATTATTAATGAATATATAATAATAAATGGGTAAATTAAATTAAATAAATTACAAAAATATTAAAAATTGAATTCGTAACATCTACATGAATTAAAAACATACATATGTACACATACACATCTACACAAACATATATATACACATATTTATATACACACATACACATACATACATGCAGTTATACATGTACATATATTTTAAATTATTTAACATCAATATAAATATATATCTAAATAAATATATTCATTTATATATTATATAATTATTTAAATAAAATATTATTATATTATATTTATTTTAATAATATATAAATTCTTTAATGAAAGTATATAATTAAACTATTAAACATTTTTGACTAACATAAATTTGATAATTTTTTATATATAAAATTATGAAATAAGATTCATTTTTTATTAAAAGTTATATAATTCATATTTATATATTACTTTAAATATATATAAATATACTTATTTTAGTATAAATATTATTTAAAAATATATAAATATTTATTTATAATTATATATATATATATATATATGTATATCTAATTATAAATATAATAAATATATATTATTTAAATATAATTATTAAAATTTATAATTATTTAAATATATATATTTTTTGTATAATTCTAATAATAAATAAATATATTTATAAATATGTATATAAATATAAATATACATATATAATTATATATATTTATATAATGTCAATAGGGACTCGCTCCTAAGGACATCATTATCGAGTGACGCGGGATCAAATCCCCATCATCTCTTATTGTGCCTGATTAATTTTGGGATTCATGTGGCCGCCTTCGGGCGGCATGATATGGTGGGGGCCCACACTTTGTGTGGGGTGGATGTGTAGGCGAAAGGTGATTATGATGAGGGTCGGGTGATCCACTGTTGGCCAGCAGTATAGCTTCATGAAGGAAGAAACCGACTACTGACAGTGGTCTCTAGGAGGTTAGGGTGGCAGTCTTCAATGCAATGTTGTGCGGTGGGCCGATGACGGCCTTTGATGGTGGGAAGGTCAGAGGCCTCCTAGGGTGGTAGATGTATGCACTTATTTGGGATGGTGGTCTCCATTGTGGACAATGGCGGTGCTCGGGTCTACAGTCTTTGACCATGGAAGGGGGTTGTGTGATGGGGCCCAGTGCCCTATTGATGAAGGGGTGAACTGTACAGTAGCGTGGGAGGTTTACGATGCCATTTCCCTATGGTGGGGGTTTCATTCGGTCAGTTGAAACCCGTTAGGTGCTGGGATGCGGCGTCAAGACGGGCTGGCCCTTTGGGGTCAATATTCAGCAAGTGTGGTCGGCGTCAACCGATGTCGGTGTGAGGAGATTCCCCCACCCACCGACAGGGGGGGATATGGTTGGGGGTAGTGTACGACTACCCTAATATATATATATATATATATATATATAATATGTATAAATAAGTCAGGGGAATTCCTGATCTACCCTTAGGGGTGCTATGTACTGGGTTTGATCATGACGTGTGGGTGTCTGTGTGTGTTTGATGTAATTGTACCCCCATGTACCTACCTAATATATTTATATAATTATATATAGTTATATATGTTTATATAAATATATTAATATATATGTTAATATATAAAAATATATAATTTTAAATATAATAAAACTATTTATTATTTAAATATATTTATTATAATTTTATAATTATTTAATTATATGTGTATTTATTTAAATATATTTATTATTTAATATATTTATTATAATTTTATAATTATTGAAATATATATATTTATAATTTTATAAATACATTTTTTAAAACATTATATATATATATATTTGACTTATTAAAAAAATATAAATATAATATATTTATATTAATTATAAACATGCATTTTTTAATTAATGTATATAAATAAACATTAATTCTTGAATATAAATATGATAATTATATATATATATATAATATTTTTTATTAAATTTTTTTATCATCGCTAAGAATAGCACTGATAAAAGTTACATTTATCTGCACTTTTAGCTAGCACTAATAAAGGTAGCCCTTTTATCAATGCTTTCTGTTTAGCGCTAATAAAATAAGACACTGATTTAGCCATGATCTTTGGTAGTGAACACGTATTTTGTGTCCTGAGGGGATAAGATGAATCAGGGTAGTGATAGGTTTTAATAACCTCATCACATTGTTTTATAGTTCAAATGATGAATCTTTCTCCCAAGTGAATAGGAACAAACTACTTTGTTTTGTTTTGTTGATTCATGCCATGAAGCAATTAAAGGCATATGTTACAATGTTTACCTGGTACACCTCTAATAGGGAGGCTATTCTGTGGTGTGTGAAGAGTACATTACTCACACAAATCAAAAGGACCCACATGAATAGTGATAATTCACTGAGAGGGGGTTTATTAGTGAATTTGATTCCTTTTATGATTCTTCTTAAATCAACCTTTGAGAAATATTAAAGTGACTAACACAATTGTTCTCTAAGCTCCAAACACATGTCAATGCACAAACATGATATACACAACATATTTTTACAAGGTTCGCCACTCAAAACGAATGGTTATAACCTTGGAATGATTCGGTAAAACTCATCATCACAAGATCCACTAATAATGATAGATTACAAACAAGTAGGGATTATCCTTTAACTTCTGATACAAAATGTGTCTCCTAACTTTTGTAGTGTGTTCCCACAAAAAAAAAGATAAGATTATTTCAAATGGTAAAAACAAGAGAGTCTTTGTAGCGACTCAGGCTTATCATACATAGACATTACATCATTTTTTTATTAATATTCATTACATTACACAAACACACACCTGAGTACCATAATAGTTTGGATACATGGAAACATAAACACTAGTCCATAAGTGAGATACATCATCTCCCACTACGTTCTCTGCAACTAGAACCCTGTTTATACATGTCATACATAATACATATCTTCATAACTTGGGGAAAGGAAACATAAGAAAGGGTGATTTCAGATGCTCAGTAAGGGTAAAAGGGGATACAGGTAAGAATAACATGAACATAAGGGTATAAAAATATAAGAATGACATTTGAAAAGCATACACTGAAAATCAAAGATCATAATCTTGAATCATGTCACAAATAATAGTAGTTAATAAGACATGAATCATAAGAAAATAAAATAACATGAGCCATGGGAGCATAAAATTGAAATAAGACATGGAATTTGTGGTATAAACCTAATTATAGAAGATAATTTCCATATTTTTCAAGTCTCACAACCAAGAAAATCACAGCAGGAAAATTATTTTACTGTATTGAGTTCACTCCCCATTCAAGCCCTATCTTACTGTACTGGGTTCACTCCCTATTCCAGTCAATTCTATCAGTACTAGGTTTACTCTCTGTTATAGTCATTAATATATCATGAGATATATAAATATTTACCCAATGCATTGTAGGGATACATTGGTCCCACCCTCTCATAATGAGAACCATATTTATGTGTGCCACAAGATCATAAAATTCATCATATCATAACCCATGAAATGAAATGGGTATAATAAACATTTCATCATATCACAAACTAAAAATAAGAGATGGATTTCATAATAATTTCATCATAAAATAACCCATGAAAATAATCAAGTCACATAAGCATTTTCTCATGGATAACCTATCGAAGAGAAATTATTTTCATAAACATCATGTAATAAAAACATAAACCATTCAGAGAAAGAATATGAATGGTATCCTTAGATCATATCCCTGGTACAGATTAAGTAACAGCAATGGATTTCATCTTAAATGGAAATAATTATGAAATATCATTTTAAACATTTCTTTAGTAAAATATAATTTACAATTTTAAATACACTTTTAAAAACATAAAACCTTTTGAAAACCTTTTTATTTGAAAATAAATTTGAAAATTTATAAAGGAATCTTTGAAAATAATTCTAAAAACAATTTAAACATAAAAATTTTCAAAAAAACTTTTCCTTGAAAATTATATTAAAATTTCATTTAAAAAAATTTGAAAACATTCTTGGAAAATATTTTTTTGGATGAAAATATATTTCTGACCAAAGAGAGAAATAAATTCGGATTTTGGTAAAAATATCCTTATTTATATTAAGTAAAAAAAGTCTAAATAAGGTACCATTACTTGAAAATATCATAACTAACCAAATGAGAAGAAAATTCATGATAATTATCAAGAATTAGATCATGATATTTAAACATTGTATACTTCATCATAAACAATCTTGATAAATGATGAGATTGTAACACAAAATCATTACCACTTTGGTAACCTTGAATCATAAACCCAATGAAAGAAGAACATAAAATGAAACTTAAAATATAATTATGATGAATAAATTCATGATATTCCATATCATTGGGACATTATATACACCTAATAAAAGAATATAGGTGTATAACAAAACATATGTCGCATAGAAGGAAAATTGTGGGAAAATCCATTACTACTTGAGTAACTTTTGAATCATAATCCCTATGAAAGAATGAAACACCCAAAAAATTTACAAATAGACTTATTATAGAATTCATGGATCACTGAGTCTCTATAAACACCACTACATTATAACCTATCCAATTAAGCATAAGCTCGTCACTTTTGTGATGTGACTTTTGAAAATCTAACACACACAGTTGTAATGAGTAAGTTATTTGGAATCCGATAAGAAAAAATTAATTTTTGGTGAATAGTAACCTATCCTTATGAATAGTAACATACCCTTATGAATATTTATATACCATAATGAGTAGTAACCTTACCTGTGATAGTATATAAATAATATTTAAGATGAAGTATGATATACCTATGTTTTGGAATAAGTAAATAAATGTTTTAAAACTGTTTTTTTAATAAATTATAATTTTAATTAAATATTAAATTAACCATATTTAGAAAATTACATTTGAAAAATAGAATTCATTTCTGTATTCTAAATGTTGAATAATTATTGGGGTGAATTTTTGGGATTTTTTTTAAATACTTGAATTTTTATGAATAGTGAAATACCATAATTTACAAAATAAGATAAATACACTAATTATAGAGTAATGTTTGATGTTATGCTGATGTATGCCCAATATATTGGGATTCACATGATAAAATTACTATTCTTGGTCAGGGAAGACTCGCTATACCTTGTCTTGTAGAGAAATAATAAATTAATCAATATAAAAATGAGAAATCCCCTCTCCCCTCCACTAAAAAACCCCCCATCACTCCCTCTTCTCTTCACTCCTCTCAAGCCCTATGCCTTCTCCAAATTCTGTACAAATATTTTCCTAACCTACTCTCCAACGTCCGGAAAGCCTTGTTCTCATAAAAATACCAAAACTTATTTCCTTAAATAGGCTCTCAAGGAAGTTTGGTTCAAGAGGTAAATTCTTCTGTTCAATTATTTGTCTTTCCTTTCAAGTTCATTTGTTTTATTTTTCTATTATTACCTCTCCTTATCCAAATGTTGTGATGAATCCATTAACTTACATGTAATGGAATGTTTTCATGATAGTGGAATAATTTATCATCATCTTTTTCTTTTACCTTCTTTTATACTAGTAGCAAGAACAAAATCTGAGATGTGTCAATTTACCACATTCAAGGATGATGGGATTTCGATTTATATTATCATTCTCAATTATGGTCATGAAAAAATTATTTTTATGGTTTAATTATATTATTATATATGTAATATACCCTATGTAAGGTATTTTAATCCTTTTTTTCAAATTTTATTAAGTTATAAAGAAAAATGAGTTCGTTGTAATCAAAACCCACAAATTAACTTAAACAGTTATCAATAAAGTTATATATAATAATTCATCCTCATTCCATGTAAATAGATTTTATAAATTACCACTAACACCTATAAATTATCATAAATAATATTATAATTCAATTCTGGAGATTTATATCCATTCCACATGAATTCTATTACCCAAGAACTAGTGAACCGATTATGAAAACAAAGAAAACGAACACTGCGGAACAACAAAATTTAATATAATAACTTATCAAGAAGGGCATAACTGAACTAAAAATAATTATGATAAACTAAATAAATGTCTAATAGGTTTTGAAATTAGTTATTAATAAGTCTAATTTCATATTCCAGGACCTTATGTTCAAGAGCAGAACACATTCAGACTTAAGGTAAGGGGTTTCTTTATCTCACTTCCATTTTTGTGAGGTTTCCTGTATTCACTAATAATACTTGTGTATGGTGTATTTATAATTACTATTGATGTAACATATCATTAATATATTTATTTTAATGGTATTAAATGTATAATTTTAATAATATTATTTTTGGGTCATACAAATCGATTGATTACAAAGTGGTAAGGGTTTTTCCACCCGAACCACCATTTTCATTCGGGTTAATTTTATTGTCTAATTAACTTAATGAAACTCCTGTGTATTATTATGTACTCCTTATAAATTATATGTGAGTATTATATATATTTTCACCAACCAGAATCATTTATTATTTTATGGATAGTAACATGTTTTAAAGGTAACTTTCAAAAAAAAAATCGAAATACAAACCTAATTCAAGGAATATTTTCATATTCTTACCCGTTTTCAAGTGTACTCAAAAATATTTTTTAAGAAACCATTAGTTTTATCAAAACACTCATTTTATCATGAAAATATATCTTAGATAATTTCCATATTTAATAGAAAAAATGTGTCTTTCCACTATAAAATTCTCTTTAATACTTTCCTTAAAATGCTCTAAAATGTTTTATTTATGAAGAATATTAAGAACTCATTTTACATGATTTCACTTCAGTGGGACATAATTTATGCCTAAAATATAATTTCAATGTACTAGTATTTTATTTTATGGGATATTCATGTTTAAAATATGATTTCATGGAAAATATAAATGATTTTCCAAAAGGTATCTTCTTTCAAATGTAAAAAGGTTTTTTCTCATATTTCATTATCTTTTATGAGATATATACCTTGTTCACCACTTATTTATTCCTTGTGGTGTATGTAATGAACTTTGGTATATCATATCAAGAGTATCCTTTTTCTCATAATATTCTAACGGATTATGATTTTAATATTTCAAGGTGGTATGGGACACTTTGTAATGTTTAAGTATTATTTCCTCAAGAATTTGTCAATGGTCTCATTTATAAATATATTCGTCTATGTCTACATTCCTTATTAAATGTTGTACTTAATTGTGGTTTATCTATTATGATATCATCTAAAATATTTTTGTTAAGGGTTTCAGGTTATTATAACTATGGATGTTCTATTTTTATATCATTCACCATATTATTCTGAATGGTTAGTGTTTATGGTCAATTATTGGGGAATGTTATTTACATTTCATATGTTAGTTTAAATATGAATGTATATGTTGATTATGTTCACCCATTTCATATGAGGAATGAATTGGACATAGTAAGTGTCAGGTGGGGATCGTTATTTCCCCTCAGTGCATCGGTAGGACTCATGAGACAAACTATGCTCTTAGCACAACGCCTTGACAAAATGATTATTTATGGTCTTGGCACGAGGCCTTGACAGGATGGTTATGTTGTACCACATTATTCATTCCCTAATTATGATAATAGAATTTATGGTTCAGGTGGTTATTCGACTAGTAGAATACCCATGATTATGTTTATTTATGGCATTACTTACTCTACTCTTATTCTTTCCATAATGTGTTCATGTTTTTGTTAAAGGTACATGTTTTTATGTATTCAACATGAATAATGTTTATGTTATGATATATTGCACTATATTTCTTACACTTAATAAGAATTTGATCTCACCCCATTCATTTGTTTTTCCTTCCTCAAATTAAGAAGAAGAGACCGTTTAATGAGTTTTCAAATATGTAGTTTATTATCTTTTGTTATGTATCAGTTTTTGTTTCATTTCAAAATGTAAAATGGGATCTATGTATGTATCTAGTTTCTTTAATAATACTAAACTGATTGGTCCTACGTGATTCTTATTCCTTGTTTATATACCAATGTAATCAAATAAGGCACCGGATCCATGAAGCTGGGGTCGGGTCCTTACAGTTGGTATCAAAGGAAGTTTAGTAGAAACCTTGGGAACTAGATTTAGAAAACGTAGGTTTGGGAACAAAGCCCTAAGATGGTCTTTGAGGATAAAAAAACAAGAACATCCTATAATTTTGGTAAGTAATATATTATTTGGATATTTCTAGAAAATATATCCATGTTTGGATACAAACAAGTAGAGGTGGATCTGACACAAATGTACATAGGAGTGAAAAATATGACAAGGAGTTTTGGGCTTGACCCGGGATATCCTGGTACACGACAATGATCCTTATTGCACGGTTGGTTTGACACTCTCGGGGGATATGCTTAGGATAATTCCCATTTTATTTACCCACCATTGTGAGGAATTTATGTCCCCAAATTAACCAGAGTATATGGTTCTAGGATTTACGATTCATAAATTTATGCTATGTGTTATACCATGTTTAGAGTTATAGAGAGTTCATAATTTTATGAGCTAATATATAATATGGAATTGATTATATAAGGATCCTAGAATAAGGAATGAGAACTTCACCAATGCGTGGTATGCGAAGAGTAAGAAGCATCATATATCTAATGGTCTTAATCCATCTTTTCAAAGGAATATTGTCTCACATGTATCCTCATCATATGATGAAATAATATCATGTGTTTACAAGGTATGTAAAGACTTCTTTGAGTCCTATGGATTTAAAGGGAAGCAAAAGAATAAGAGTATGGAATATAGATACAAGGATAAAGGGAAGAAGGGAAAGAATTGTTTTCCCACATGTGATAGATGTGGAAAGAATCACCCTGGTAAATGCTTGAAGGGAATGAGTGTTTTCTACAAGTGTGGAGATAAATGACCCCAAGTTTATGATTTCAAGGGTAAGAAAATGGTTTCCAATGTACAATGATTCAATTTCAAGTAGATGTGACACTAAGAAAATCAATGTCCTAATCGTCAAAGGAATATACCCCAAATGATGATTTTGGATAATGATCAAGTTATGATGCTACCGCAGATGAAGTAGAATGATTAATATTCCTAGTCAAGAATCATTCCATTTGTATAATTTCTTAGTAATGTATTGGTTGTATGAATTATGGGATATATAAGGATTTTACTGTAGTACTCTTTCATTAAGGATTTGAGGTCATATGATGAGTGGTACAAAGGAAACGTGATTCAGTGGAAAGTAAAAATTTTTAGAAAAAAACATGATTGAGGGAAATATAACCCTTAATATATATCTAATGTTGAGATAATGATGAATAAATGATTGATTCAGATAATTATTTTCTAACTTGGAACTGATTATTGACTTGTCGATAAGTGGTCTATGATATCATCAATGAATTTTACATCACATTCGGATTTAAGGAATATATATAATAACATGTATCTTACTAAAGGAATATGGAAGAATGCATGTTTCCAATATGGTTTTTACGATAATTAAAGTTATTATGATATGTCAAGAGGATACATGATAAAGTTATTCACATGTTTGGAATGTGAGTTTTAGGGATACTTCTTATTGATTAAGGGTTAATGATAAGTTCTTCTTAGAAATTTAGAGGACTTCATTATAATGTGTTGAATTGTTATATTTTGGAATTTTTTAACCATTTATGAAATATTTTAAGTTAATCATTGTATGATATTTTAGAGGTTAATGTATTGCTTCACCAAATGGCGTAAACCATGCTATGTGATGAGGTATAGATAGTTAAACTACAATAAAAGGATTAGTTTATAAGTAAAAATGTATATTTATACTCTTATAGAGTGGAATAATTCCTCGACTCAAGGAAAATAGTCTTAAATAAAAAAATTTCCTACTATCCTAATAATTGATAATATCGATTATTTTTTTAGTTTATAGTTTTGTAGTAATCAACATTCATCTGAACATTCCCTCTATCATGTTCCATCAGAACATCATAGTTAGATTTTTCTTCCATGTCTAGTTTTTTTCTTCCAACTAATGTCACCTCATTCTAAATCATACTTTCTGGGGTGACCCCACCTTCTCCATTAACCTTTTTTAGGAGGATATTTTATTAACCCTATTTCTGATATGTGTTTCCATAAAGGAATTTTCAAGTATCAACCATTAACTTTCGAACTTCAATTTCAAATTTTGAGGATGAATTTTTTTGTAAGAAGGGGATAATGTAACACCCTAAGAATTTAAAAATAGATTTATTATTGAATGCATGGATCACTGAGTCTTTAAAAACACCACTTTGTTATAACCTAGCCATGTAAACAAAAGTGTGCCACTTCTGTGATGTTAATTTAAAAAACTCAACATACACAGTTGCGATGAGTAAGTTATTCGAAGTCTGATAAGAAAAACATAATTTTTGGTGAATAGTAACCTATCCTTATGAATAGTAACATACCCTTATGAATAGTGATATACCCTAATGAATAGTAACCTTACCTATGATAGTATATAAATAATATTTAAGTTGAAGTAAGATATACATATGATTTGGATTAAGTAAATAAATGTTTAAAAACTGTTTTTTAGAATAAATTGTGATTTTAATTAAATATTAAATTAACCATATTTTGGAAATTATTTTTAAAAAATGGAATTCTTTTTTTGATTCTATACATTGAAAAATGGTTTGGGTGGATTTTTGGGATTTTTTTTGAAATACTTGAATTTTTATGAATAATGAAATTCCATAATTTACAAAATAAGCTAAATACAGTAATTATAGAGTCCTGTATGATTTTATGCTGATATAAGCCCAGTTTATTCATATTCACATGATAAAATTACTATTATTGTTAATGTAACACTCATTATTCCATGTCTTGTGGAGAAATAATAAATTAATGAATATAAAATTGAGAAATCCCCTCTCCCCTCCACTATAAAAACCCCTCATCACTCCCTCTTCTCTTCACACCTCTCAAGCCTTGTTACTTATCCAAATTCTATCCAAATGTACTACCAAACTCCTCTCCCACATCCATCAAGCCTTGGTCTCATAAAAATACCAAAACCCTTCCCTCAAAGAGGCTCTCAAGGAAGTTTGGTTCAAGAGAAAAAATCCCTCTTTTCAATTCTTTGTCTTTCCTTTCAAGTTCATTTTTTTTATATTTCTATTATTACCTCTCATTATCCAAATATTGTGATGAATCTAGTACCTTACATGTATTAGAATTTTTTCATGATAGTGGAATAAGTTATCATCATCTCTTCTTTTTACCTTCTTTTATACTAGTAGCAAGAACACCATCTGAGATGTGTTAATTTACCACATTCATGGACAATGGGCTTTCAATTTCTATTATCATTATAAATTATGGTCATGAAACCATTATTGTTATGGTTTAAATATATTTTTATGTATTTAATATACCCTATGTAAGTTTCTGTAATCCCTTTTTAAAAATGGCATTAAGTTATAAAGAAAAATGAGTTCGTTGTAATCAAAACCCACAAATTAACTGAAACAATTATCATTAAAATTCTATATAATAATTCATCCTCATGCCATGTAACCAAATTATATAAATGACCAATAACACCTATATATGATAATAATTAATATTCAAATTCAATTCTGGATATTTACATTCATTCCACATGAACTCCAGTACTTAAGAACAAGTGAACTGATTATGAATATAAAGAAAACGAACACTACGGAACAACAAAATTAAATATAATAACTTATCAAGAAGGGAATAAATGAACTAAACAGAATTATGATAAACTAAATACATGTCCAATAGGTTTTTAAATGAGTTATTAAAATTCTAATTTCATATTCCAAGACCTTAAGTTCAAGAGTGGAACACATTCAGACTTAAGGTAAGGGGTTTCTTTATCTCACTTCCATTTTTGCGAGGATTCCTATATTCACTACTAATACTTGTGTATGGTGTATGTATAATTACCAAAAATTTAACATATCATGAATATCTTTATTTTCATGGTATTAAATGTATAATTTTAATATTATTAATTTTGGTTCATACGAATCGATTGATTACAAAGTGGTAAGAGTTTTTCCACCCGAACCTCCATTTTCATTCGGGCTACTTTTATTGTCTAATTACCAAAATGAAAATCTTGTTTATTATTATTTACTCCTCATAAATTCTATGTGCGTGTTATATATATGTTCACCAACCAGAATAATTCCTTATTTTATGGATAGTTACATGTTTTAAAAGTAACTTTCAAAATTGTTTTCGAAATACAAACCCGATTCAAGGGATATTTTCAAATTCTTACCCATATTCAAGTGTACTCAAAAATATGTTTTAAGCCACAATTAGTTTTATAAAAACACTCATTTTATCATGAAAAATTATCTTCAATCATTTCTGGATTTAAGAGAACAAATTTTCATTTCTACTTTAAAATTCCCTTTAATACTTTCCTTAAAATTCTCTAAAATGTTTTATTTATAAAGAATCCTAAGAACTATTTTAACATGATTTCACTTCAATGGGACATCATTTATGCCTAAAATATAATTTCAATGTCCTAGTATTTTGTTTTATGGGATATTCATGTTTAAAATATGATTTCATGGAAAATATAAATGATTTTCTAAAAGAAATCTTCTTTGAAAAGAAAAAAGGATTTTTCTCATCTCTCATTATCTTTAATTAGATATATGACATGTTCACCACTTATTTATTTCTTGTGGTGTATGTACTGCCCATTGTTATATCATATCAAGAGTATCATTTTTCTCATGATATTCTAAGGAATTATGATTTCAATGTTTCAAGGTGGTATGGGACACTTTGGAATGTTTAAGGATTATTTCCCCATGAATTTTTCAATGGTCTCACTTATAAATATATTTGTCTATGTCAAAATCCCTTGTTGAATGTTGTACTTAATTGAGTTTTATCTATTACAATATCATTTAGAATATGTTGTTGAATGGTTTCTAGTTATTCTCACTATGTATGTTCTATTTTGATAGCATTCACCATATTATTCCGAACGGTTAGTGTTTATGTTCAATGATTGGGGAATGTTTTTTGCATTTCATATGTTAGTTTCAATGTGGATTTATATGTTGATTATGTTAACCCTTTAACATGATGAATTCATTGGACATAGTAAGTGACGGGTGGGGCCTACTATAGCCCATCAGTGTATTGGTAGGTCCCATTAGATAAACAACGATCTTGGAACAAGGCCTTGAAAAAATGATTATTTATGGTCTTGGCACGAGGCCTTGACGATATGGTTATGTTGTCCCACATTATTAATTCCCTCATTATGAAAATAAAATTTATGGTTCATGTGGTTATTCAACTAGTATAATACCCATGATTATGTTTATTGATGGCATTACTTACTCAACTCTTATTCTTTCTATAATGTGTTCAAGTTTTTGTTAAAGTAACATGTTTTTATATATTCAACATGCCTAATGTTTATGTTATGATATCTTCTACTGTATTTATTACCCTTACTGAGTGTTTAATCTCACCCCATTCATTTGTTTTTCCTTCCCCAGGTTAAGAATAAGAGATCATTTATTGAGTTTTCAAGGATATAGTTTATTAGATTTTGTTATGTATAATTTTTTGTTTCATTTCAAAATATAAAATGGGTTCCATGTATTTATCTAGTTTATTCAAGACTACTAAATTGATCGGTCCTTCAGGATGCTTATTCCTTATTTATACACCAATGTAATCAAGTAAGGCACCGGCTCCAGGAAACTGGTGTCGGGTCCTTACAAAGAATAAAATAAATGGAAGCATTAATTATCATAAAATTATTTATGTTAATTATATATCATGTCATAGGTATATATATATACCAAAAAAATAAATGAGTGGTGAATATGGAATAATTCTCTAAAAAATAACAGTGAGACTAGAAATCCCCTTACCTAAAGTATTAACTTTCGTTGTACTCATTGTAAAATAATGTATAATAAATATAAGATTATCATAAATCTAATACATAACCATATTAATATATATATCATACCATATATTATTTGGTTAGGAATTTATATTACATTTTTATTAACAATTCCATGTTAAATTTAGGTGTCTGGTAATAACTGCATTGTTTTTCATATATGTTTTGACTTGTTGTTGATGATTCTCTTACTTAGATCATGATTTAAACATATATATAATGTAAAAATGATATAAATATCATATATATTAGTTTTATATGTATTTATATTAATCCATGAAATTTAGTAATAGGAAATGAAATACACTATTCATGGAGACGGTAGGTCGTATGTACGCATGAACATAGTTTTCATTTTATTGTCAGTTTGAAAGAAAGAAAAGAAAATGATATATAATTATTCAATAATAATTTTTATTTCATATATATAACATATTTTTATTAAACTCATCCTTAATACATTCCATGTAATGTGTGAACAAATGACATTGCTTCTCGAGGCGGTAGTCCACCATGCACACGAACGATGATATCATATTCCTACAAGATGGAAATCATGAAGGTATGTGTGATATAAAAATTACAATAGCATAATTCTATCATTAATAACATAAATATCATATATAAATATTATTTATATCTTCATTCCCAACCTTTAGAGGTGGTAATGAAAAACAAATGACATCGATTCGTGAGGTGGTAGTCTTCTGTGCACACGAATGATGATTTTGTAACCTATTTGAGGGAAGTGTGTGTGGTTGTATGACATACCCTTAATAGAAAAAAAATAAAATTATATTTAAGATACTAAGGATATTATATAAGGATGATATAAAAATAATTTATGGGTTTTGTGGAAGAAATAAATTAAAAAAATTCATTGTAGAATGTAACCTCTTCTTATGGTATACTCCTTAGGTTTTCACTAAAATCCTTCATTGGTAGGATTTATATCCAAAATAAGGATTATAAGATGAGGGGAGGGAATTTGGAAAGTGATTTTGGGAGGTATTGGATGAAACAAATAGGTGTGAAATTTGTGAGGAAGATAGGAGAGGGGTGACCTTTTATAAGTGGGGTGAGTGGAAAGCTTGTAAAGTTTTGAAAAAGATAATTACACCCATGTTTTTTATATGTCAAAAGAGTCCAAAATGGACCATTATAAAACTTAATAGGTGGAATGGTGGAAATTTATCCATAAAATAGTTTTTATACAAGTTTATAGGTTAATTTTACCCTTATATTTTTAGTTTAACCCCTGGTAAACCTATTTTTACCTTAACCAGAATAATTTATTTTTATTGCATTTACTGTTCAATTTGGTAAAAAATTATGTAGTCCTTATTATAAATTATAAATTATTATGATTCCAAATATAGAATCCTTTTTTCAAAACTCTAATTAAATAAGTGTAAAAAATTAATTTAAAATTAATCCCATAGACATGATGAGAACGCTAGTTTTTAAAGCGAAAATGATCAAAAGTTTATAAATTTTTTCTATTCAATTTCAATATGAAATTGAATACAATAGCATAAAATGGATTAATATATGTATAATTGAACTAATTAAAATATAAAATAAAATGAAAATATAATTTAACTTTATAAATAATTTAAATAAAAAGTCAATTTTCAATTAAAAATCAGCATTTTTCATTATTCATTAAAAATAAAACCTTTCCTGAAAAAAAACCCAAAAAAATCACCATAATCTGATTTTTACATTATAAATTGAAAAATTAATTTTATTTTATCAAATTTATTTTCTAAAATTTTCAAAAATTTAATTTTATTATTTTAAAAAAGAAATAATAAAAACATTTCTTTGAGAAAATAGTATTTTCAAACATATAATAACTTTACAAAAAATTATGTATTTTATTATCAACATGTTTCCTTTATATAAAATCCACTTGTAGAAAAATGGTCTTTAACATCAATTTTTTTAATTTTAATGTCATTTTTTAACTGACGTTGAATCCACTCATGTAAAAAATATGTCTTTTGATGTCAATTTTTGTAAACTGATTCCAGAAATGATTCAAATATATTTTTTGGCATCATTTTTTTTAAAAAAAATGATGCCAAAAAGACCCATCGGTATTATTTTTTGCATTAGTTTTTAAAAAAACCAATGCTGAATTGTAAAAAAAATACTTTTTGTGTCGGTTTTAAAAACAAAACGCAAACAATGAAATTATTTTTATACCATGTTTTAAAGAATTTTATAATCTTATATTTGACTATTTTTGGAGCCAAAATGGAGTTACAGATCAAAAGTTCTAGTTATTGGAAATTGAACATCTCAAAGTTTTGATAGATAAAAATCGTTTCAAAGAAAACATGAGAAACTTGAATGGAAATTACATACACCAAATGAAATAAAATAAACCTAAGGATTCCAACATTTTTCAATTCTTTTAGTAGTTTATATCAAAACGATAGGTTGTTTATCACCATATCTCTTAATTTTAGGGTAGAACTCATGCGATAATGAAAATGGTGATCAATAATGAATTTTGCACCTTGGTTGGTAAATTTCATCTTGATGTTTTATATTTTTAACTCGATCATAAGAATAAATCATCATTTTAAACTATATTACTGAAATTTTTAGTAATGAATAAAAATAAAAATAATAAAATAAATGATTAGAATAGATACCATGTTCAAATCATCGATTAATGATGCCTTGAAAAATTGATTGAATCAAAGTGGTCAAAATGATGAACGAAAGAGAAAATGGATTTATATATATTAAATGAAAATATTTTCAATGGTTTTGAATTAAAATTTAGGCGGGATTTTAAAAAGTGAAAAATGCATTATGAAAAAAAATTGAAATACCAATCTAGCGTATTTGTGGATACTTTATGGTTTCAGTTTTGTTTAAAACTGATGAAAAATAATATTTATATTAGTTTTTTTACAAAACAAATTCAAAAAATCCTTATCAATATCATTTTTTCAATCAGTTTAAAAAACTGATGTAAATAAGTTAAAAAAATTGTCGTTAGTTTTTAAAAAACCTAACACCTAAATTTTTAAAAAAAAATCCGTAGGTTTTTAAAAAAACTGATGTCAAAAATTAAATATATTTTTTATAATGATTTAGATCATTTCTTAATCTTCTATTTTAATGGTCATGTATCTAAAATTTAGTTACGGATTAAAACGATACAAAAAATGAATCTTTTTAAATTTTTGGGTCATATTTTTAAAAAATCGATGAAAATATTATACGATGGGTATTTTTGGCATTGGTTTTGTAAAAAATAGATTCCAAAAAGAATCCGAGAACATATTTTGTGTCGTTTTATAGGAAACTAATTTCATATTTTTAATGTTAAAGACAATTTTTCTAATAGTGACCATTATAATTAACATTTTAATAGTATTTATTACTATTCATTTTTAAGTCTAACATCTAGGTTATAAAGGTCACATTTGAATAATATTAATAACATATCGTGGTTTTGTTAAAATTCGATGTCGTTTTTCACAAAATCTAAACAAGTGTTTCATGTAGTGAAAGATATCACGGGGTTTCGTGTAATGTAATCTTGACTTGGTATTATGTGTAACACAAGACATTAAATAAATTTAATTTATTTTTTAAAAAGTAATTCACAAAATCTATCGGTGTTACATTCTACCACCCTTAAAATGAATTTTTACCCTGAAATTTACCACTCTAATAAAAAAAAATTGGATACTAATGCATCTTCATATCCTCAAGTTCCCACGTAGCTTCCTCAATATGGTGGTTTTACCACAAAAATTTGACCAAGTGAGTGGTCTTGTCTCATAGAACATTCTCTATATGATCCATAATCTTCACCAGTTTTTCCTCATAAGAAAGATCTTACTCTGGTAGTATTACCTCTATATTCAGTACATGTGAATGGTTAGGTATGTACTTCATTAGGATAGATACATAGAACATGTCATGGACTTGATATAGGTTCGGTGGAAGTTCCAAGTGATAATATGAAATCCTGATATGATCAATAATTTAAAAGGTACTGATATACCTTGTTCATAGTTTCCAATTTTTCCTAAATCTCATAACCTTCTTCCTTGGAGAAATTCTTAAAAATACCTTATCACCAAATTCAAATTCTATATCACACCGGTTATTATAAGTATAATTTTTTTGACCAAAACTGACCTTCCATGATGTGTTGTTGAATGTCTCTAACCTTCTCTATCATTTATTCATCCATCTCAGTTCCCAATAGCTTTCTTTCTCTAACTTCATTATGGTACATTAGGGATCTATATTTCTTTTCATATAGAGATTCATAAGGATTCATCTAAATTATTTATTGGAAACATTTTTTATGAAAACTCAACTAAAGGAAGGTGTTTATCCCAACCACCCTTAAATTGAAAATAAATGGATCTCAACATATTTAATAGGGTTTGAATTGTTATTTTAGACTAACTATCTATGTAAGGATGATACACAGTGCTGAAACTTAACTCTATATCTAGATCTTGATGAATAATTCTCTAGAACATTGAGGTAAACCTCATATCCCAATTAGATACCATGGAATGTGGTACTATAATGACCAATACTTTACATACATTTTTAATACTTCAAAATTGAAGTACACTTATTACAATATATAACAAAACCATGAAAGGACCGTATAGGTATAGTGTCTTTAGAAACTGGGAAACATAAACAACCGGTTCATAAATCATCTACGTTCTATCCTATTTATTTCATCATATGTAGAGTCCATTTTGACATATCCTACTTAATAACCTTCTTCCTGACCTGGGGAAAGAAAACATACAAAAGGTTGAGCTCAAATTCTCAGTAAGGGTAAACAAAAGAAATATCATATTTATAAGAACATAGCATTTCGAAAATCTTAACCTGCAAAACATATCATAATATCATAACATGGGATAAATCATGGTAGTGAAATGTAATCCACATAATCATAACTTGAAACATGAAACTTTTTTTCATACACACATAATAATAGAGAATCATTTATTAGTAGTCAATACTCATATCCAAGACTATCTTAGTGGACAAAGTCCATTTCTGAACCGAGTTCACTACTCGTTTAAGTCCTGTTTCACTGAATCGGATTAACCTATCATTCCACCCATGTCTATCTCATGAGATATAAATCTTTACCCAATGCATTGGAGGGAGATATAGGTCCCACCCATATCATAATGAAACCATTCTTATGTGTTCCACAAAATCATAAATCATACATCATAACATAACCCATGTAATAAAAAGGGGATTCTTAAACATCATGCCAACATAACATAATCCATATAAGATAAAACAACTTCATAAAAATAATTCCATCATAACATAATAAAATCAATGTAAAAATAGGGATAGAAACAGAACCCTATATTATCTTAGATGGAAAATAATTTTGATAAAACGCTTGAACTCCATTCTTGAGGAAAATATCCTTTCTACTTCAAAAACATTTTCCTTGTTTAAAATGTCATATAATTTTAAACTAAAAGAAGTTGATTATAAATAAACTTTAAAACTTGTAAAGGAAGCTTCATGGAAATAATGTTCTAAAAATCCATTCATTCCGTAGAAGTTAAAAAAACATTCTTCTCGTACTTTGGCCGGAAAAGTCAAAAAGTACCTCGTACGAAAAATGAAAAAAGATTCCTTTCATATATATTACTAAAAACTCACCGAAGGCTAAAATTGGATTTTAAAAATTTTATGAGGATATAAATAAGATTACATATTGATGAAACATGGATGTGGATGATAAATATTCCCTAGTAAATTCTGAAGTAAAAACAATCTCAGATAAAAATTGAGATTGCGAGATTTTCCCTTACCTTAGGTCTGATTTGCTTCGTAAGTGTCTTAACCTTATGTATAATGATTTAAATAATGTCATTGACTTATTAAAGAATCATACTCATTGTTATGATATCATATATGGTCATATTCTTAGCTTCTTATTAGTAATATTTCATTCCTACTTGTTATTCGAGTGTTTATTACTTTTTGTTCTTATTCATGTTTTGTCGAATAAATTCTTATTCTTCTCTTTAGGTTATATATACCTCATTTCCACAATGGTATTAGTGTAATATATATTTTATTTATTCATTAAATTCATTTATATAATCATTATGTAATGAAGATCATGTAGAACGAGTCGCATCACATCGTGGAGACGGTAGGCCGTACGTACGCATGAGCGATGATATTGTTCTCATGATCGTGGAATTGTATTGAAGGGTATGTATACTATTTCAGAATCAATATCACTTTACAATAATCATATATAGTTATTATCTACACCATTATACCCTTCCAAGTAAGGTGGTGGTGGAAAATAGATTACACCACTGCGTGGAGACGGTATTCCGTACGTACGCACGCACGGTGATTTCGTTTTCCATAGGATGGATAGATGGTGAAAAAGGGTTGTTTCACAATTATAATAACATATCAGTATATGATTGATACTGATGTTATTACTTAATAATGAAACAACTAAAGAATAATAAGTAGAAGAAGAAATAAAGTTGAAAGAATCGGTAACAGACATTACCTCTTCTTTGAAGTGCCTCTTCTTAACCTCCTCTTAGGGCACTAAAGATGGTCTTTGAAGAAGACCAGGACCTCTAGGATGTTTCTAGTGAAGAGGATAAGAGAAATTGGTAGGGTTTTTCCGAGCTTGAAGGCTCAAAGTGGTGTGAGGAAGAGAGGGAGGGGTGCCCTTTTATAAGGGAGGAGAGGGGCACCTTTGGAAAAACTAAAAAATTATTTTATTATAAAGACATATTCAGTTTTTAATAGCTAAAAATTGATTTATTTTGAATCTAAGGTGGGGATGGGTCGAAATCATCTCATAAAATGTGTTTTAGACAAGTTTAGGTCACTATATTAACCTTATCTTTTAGTTTTAACTCTTAGTTAATTAGATTGACATTTACCATGTCACTTTGTATTTTTATATTATATAGTTAATAAACTGACTATATACACCTAAGAGTCCCCCAAGTGGTCCATTAATGATAAACCTATCATGATATAAGTATCTTGGCCGAACCTTAGATTTTTAGGAATATAATAACAATTAATAATATAATATTTGTTTTAAAAACTATTTTATGTCAATTTTGACACTATTTGGTAATAGATTTTTGTGAAAATCGTAACAGAATGATTAGTTCGAAAAAAGTTAATTAAATCAGTACTAACATGTCATATTAACCTAGAAAATTAGTGTAATTCATAAAAAGTCTTAAATTACATTTATTTGATTATTTATAACATCAATTATGTTAATATTTCATTAATAAGATAATTACTACATCATCATTGTGTCATAACTAAATTAAATTATTTAATGTCTAAAAATTATAAATAAAATACCATTATGTAGAAATTTTTTTTATATTTCTAATGAATATTTATAGTCTAATTTATCTAATGTATAACCCTATATTAAAAATGTTTTAGTTATTAAACATTGATTTTAACTATTTTAACTATTCATTAAATAAAATAATATTAAATGTCCTAATCTAATCCAAGTGGACCTAAATGGTCATATTTTACTCCTAAGGTTGTTTTTGGTCGAATTACACTTATCCAATAGAATTATGACATGTGTTAGGGTAATAATAATATCATTTTTACCCTTAATTACAGTATTTACTTTTAACCGTGGTAAAAAAAGTAAAAAGTTACTATTCACAAAAAATTATTTTCATCTCATTGAACCACATTTTAGTCCTTTATATTCACCGTGCCTCTTGGATTTTCAAAATTCCACTCACAGAAGCGGTAAAATTATGTTTTATGTGAATTTTCAAATTCTCCTTGGAGCTGGGTAAAAGTCGGTGAAAAATTCAATAAAATTTTTATATATCTAAAATTATTATAAAATGACTGCAATGAATTAATTTTAACTTATATAGGTATTATGTATCAATTTTGACGTAAAATAAATTTAAATAAAATAAATAATTATTTAAATAAAAATTTGGTTTTTAAATAGTAACCCAGTGTTTTCACTATTCATCAAAAATTGAAAGTTTTCAGAAAAATACCAAAATTTCACCCTAGGATAATTTTGAAATTTCGAATCCAAAAATGAAGTCCATTTTGAAAAATAAAATTTCAAAAAGTGGGTATTACTATTCCTAACGGCTAGTTTTAGTAATATTTTAAGAGCATATCGTTGTTTAGTGAAACTCGGTATTGCGTACAACGCAAGCTATCGAGGAAGGTCGTGATTGCGTGTAAAGAAAGACAAGATAGTGTTGTGTGTAGTGAATGATTTCTTTGATGATTTATATAACATAAAAACAAAATATTTCTCATAAAAATCTTGGGTGTTACATTCTACCCCCCTTAAAATGAATTTCACCCTCGAAATTCGTCACTTTGTAACAAACAGATAAGGATACTTCTCCCTCATCATATCCTCAAGCTCCCATGTATCTTCTTCTAATTTTTGGTTCCTCCATAAAAAATTCACCAAGTGAGTGGTCTTGTTCCGTAGGACTTTTTCGCTATCATCCAGAATCTCTATCGGTTGTTCTTCATAAGAAAGATCTTGTTCCAGTGAAACTTCTGAGCTGAGTACATTTGAAGGATCAGGTATGTACTTTCTCAGGAGAGATACATGGAACACATCATGAACTTAAGAGAGATTCGGTGGAAGCGCCAATTGGTAAGCTACCTTCCCAACATGATCCAATATTTCGAAAGGACCGATATACTTAGGGCTCAGCTTTCCCTTCTCTCCAAATCTCATTACTCTCTTCCAAGGAGATATTTGTAAGAACACTTTATCACCCACTTCAAACTCTAGGTATTTTATTCGGTTGTCGGCATAACTTTTTTGTCGACTCTGAGCTGCTCTTATGTATTGTTGAATAGATCTGACCTTTTCTGCCATCTCATCAACAAGATCAAGTCCTAACAGCTTTCTTTCCCCAACTTCATCCCAGCAAGTTGGAGTTCGGCATTTATTTCCTTAGAGAGCTTCATAATGAGCCATCTGAATACTAGAGTGAAAGTTATTATTATAAGAAAATTACACCAAAGGTAGGTGTTGATCCCAACCACCTTTTAAATCCATATAGAAAGATCTCAACATATCTTCTAGAGTTTGAATTGTCCTCTCAGACTGATTGTCTGTCTGAAGATGATAAGTAGTGTTGAAAATCAACTCTGTATCCAGAGTATGCTGAAGACTTCGCCAAAACATTGAGGTAAACCTCAAATCTCGATCAGATATAATGGAAAGTGGTACTCCATGCAATCTTACCACTTCTTTTACATATATCCTGGCAAGTTGATCCACAGAGAAATCCTCTCTAATAGCAATGAAGTGTGCTGACTTTGTAAGATGATCAACTATGACCCAGATAGTATTATTTCCTTTGGATGTTTTAGGAATTCCAGTGAAAAAGTCCATAGTGAAGTTTTCCCATTTCCATTCAGGTATGGGTAATGTTTATAACATCCCCTTAGACTCTGTCTCTCAGCTTTAACTTGCTGAAAAACCAAGCATCGAGAGACATATTCAACAACATCTCTTTTCATGCCATCCCACCAGAAGTACTCTTTCAGGTCCCTATACATCTTCGTGCTTCCAGGATGAATAGAGAATGAAGAACTATGAGCCTCATCCAGCATCTCCTTATTTAATTCTGGGATGGGAGGAACACAAACCCGATTCCTGAACTTTATTATTCTGTCACAATAAAGGTTGAATTCAGGAACATTTCTCACCTTCTTTTGTAACTCTACATCTTCTTTCTGTGCCTCTTTAACCTTCACATGTATAAATAGTTGAACATTCATTTGAGAAAGATACGATTTTCCCCTTCCATTATAATTCCAAGATCCATCCTTTGTAAATCCATAAATATTGGATCTTTTGTGATCCTTATCATGGATAAGCTAGCATGGTCTTGTCGACTTAATGCATCTTCCACCTTTTTTGCTTTCCCAGGGTGGTAATGAATTGAGCAGTTGTAATCCTTAATCAGCTCCAACCATCTTCTTTGGCGCATATTCATCTCCTTTTGTGTGAAAATATACTTTAAACTTTTATGATCAGTATAAATATCACACCTTTCTCCATAAAGATAATACCTCTAAATCATTAATGAAAAGATTACCGCAGCTGACTCCAAATCATGAGTTGGGTAATTTTGCTCATGGATTTTCAACTGTCGTGAGGCATAAGCTATCACCATATCATTTTTCATGAGAAAACACCCCAACCCTTTCTTGGATGCATCAGTATAGATCACAAACCTTTCTCCACTACAAGGAAGTGTGAGTACAGGTGCACTGGATAACCTTCTTTTTAACTCCTTGAAATTCTCTTCACATTCCTCCATCCACACGAACTTAACTCCTTTTCGAGTCAACCTGGTGAGTGGATTAGATAATCGTGAAAAATCTTTCACAAAACATCGATAATATCCATCCAAACCAATATAACTTTGGATCTTAGTTACTATTGTTGGTCTCGACCATCTTTCGATAACTTCTGTTTTTTCCGGATCCACATATATCCCCTCTTTTAAGATTATGTGACCAAAAAATGAAACTTTTTGAATCCAAAATTCACACTTGGTAAATTTGGCATAAATATTCTCCTTTCTCAGGGTCTTCAATACAATTCTCATATGATATTCATGTTCTTCCTTGCTATTTGAATAGACAAGAATATCGTCTTTAAAGACTACCACAAACTGATCAAGATAGTCTCTAAAGACTCTATTCATCAGATCCATGAAGATAGCAGGGGCATTTGTAAGACCAAATGGAATCACTATAAATTCATAGTGTCCATTCCTTGTACGGAAAGCCGTCTTTGGTATATCCTCCCTTTTTACCCTTAATTGATGATTCCCTGAACGAATATCAATCTTGGAAAAGTATTTAGCTCCTTGTATTTGGTCAAATAAGTCATCAATGCACGGGAGAGGATATTTGTTCTTGATCTTGATCTTGCTAAGTTCTCGATAATTAATGCAGAGTCTCATTGATCCATATTTCTTCTTAACAAATAGAATAGGTCCTCCCCAAGGTGACGCACTAGGGCATATGAATCCCTTATCAATATTCTCTTGGATTTGTTTCTTCAATTCCTATAACTCAATTGGGTCTATTCTATAAGGTGTCTTTGAAATAGGTAAAGCACCCGATATGAGTGCTATTGAAAAATCAACTTCAAGATTTGGTGGAAGACCCGATAATTCCTCCAGAAATACATCATCCAACTCCCATAAAATGGGCATATTCTTAATCGTGAGTTTCTCACCAACCATTTGAGATAAATAACCTTCATTTAGTGGAATCAAGACCCATAAGATGGAAGAAATTTCCACTGGAAGGTTATGTTCATCCTTGCATCGATAGACAATCGTAGATTGATCTGGAATATGAAATGTGACTTCCCTTCTTAGGAAATTGATATGAGCTCCATATAAATAAATCCAATACATGCCAAGAATCACATCAAATTCCACTATATGAAGGATCACAAGATTTGTAGGAAGCACTTTCCCACAAACTTCAATCGGAGAAGAATTATAAACTTTTTATGCGCTTGTTGTGCCATTAGGGGTTGTCACAGCTAACTCAACATCTAATTATTTAGGTAATACGACAATAAACTTAGAAAATTCTTCAGAAATAAAAGAGTGGGTGGATCCATAATCAAATAAAACATTTTATAATTTAGATTGGATGGTAAGTGTACCTTTCACCACTTTGTTATCATACTCCACATCGCTGATAGAAATTGCATGTGACTTTCCTTTGTATTTAGCCTTAAGAGTTTTTTAAAGTAGATCATCATCAACAACCCTTGGATTAGGGCATTGATTGGAATAATGCCCCATTTCCTTGGACTTGTAACATTGAAGTGTAGGAGGTGCACTCTGTGTAGCCTTTTCTTTTTTCGCATCACTAGACATCTTCTTCCCATTATTGCAGCATTCAAATTCCTGATTACCTTCCTTTCCACATTTGAAACATTTACTTGTCCCTTTAAGACAACTCCCTCCATGTTTCTTTCCACACTTTGAGCATAAAGAAAAACTCATCTTCTTTTCAGCGTGGTCTTTAGATTTTCCTTTGAATTCCATTTTCCTCTTCTTATCAAACCCATATGAAAGATGGGTTACTCCAATCTCCATCTCAACTTTGAGAGCACATCGAACGATTTCCTCGTAGCTATTGAAGTCCCTTATGGCTAACACTCTTAGAAGACTTGGTTTTAAGCCACTAAAGAATTGATCGATCTTACTCTCAGGTTGGATAATAATCCCAGAAGCGTACCTTGCAAGTCTTGTAAAATTTTCTTTGTAGGTACCAACATATTCATCATTATTTTGATTCAATTCAAGAAACTCCTTCTCCATATTTGTTCGAAGAATATGAGGGAAGTACTTATTGAAAAATAAGTTCTTGAACTCGTCCCATTCCATGGACTCAATTTCATCTCTTTTCCTCGTATTCTTGATAAGATTCCACCATTGATCATCATCACCTTCCAAATGATACACTGCTAAGATGACTTTGTCATGTTCAGAACATTAAAGAACTGAAAATATCATTTCAGTAGTACTGATCTATTTTTCAGCAACTAGTGGATCAGTAGACCCGCTGAATGAGGGTGGACGCTGACTAATGAAGGATTCAACAGAATGTTTCTCCTTCCTTTTCTCGTTTGGAATTATGTATGATTCATAGCTTGATAATGTTGTGTGATCATGGCTACAAGATTTTTCATTCTAGATCCCATAACGTTTGGTTTCTCAGGAGTACAATCATTGCATTGCCCGTCGCATTCCGCATTAACACGGTTCCTTCAGGTTCCATTCATTGACCAAAACCATGAAGAATAGTGTGAGAAACACTAATTATAATAGGAAAACCACATAATCAAGAATAAAATTTAACACTTAAGGTCTCATCATAGGTTGTTCATGGCCATTTTTAAAACACTAATACTATGTTCTATGCTTAGAATTATCCCTATGGTTCTTACTAAGACTTTCACATCCTAGTTTCCAAAGGTTGACTATAACTTTCCTCTGATACCAACTATAACGACCCATACTTTACATACATTATTAATACTTAAAAATTGAATTACACTTATTACAACATATAAAAAAACCATGAAAGGACCGTATAGGTATAGTGTCTTTAGAAACTGGGAAACATAAACAACTGGTTCATAAATCATCTACGTTGTATCTTGTTTATTTCATCATATCTAGAGTCCCTTTTGGCATATACTACTTAATAACCTTATTCCTGACCTGGGGAAAGAAAACATACAAAAGGGTGAGCTCAAATGCTCATTAAGGGTAAACAAATGAAATATAATATTCATAAGGACATAGAATTTCGAAAATCTTAACCTGCAAAAGAGATCATAATATCATAACATGGGATAAGTCATGGCAGTGAAATGTAATCCACATAATCATAACTTAAAACATAAAACTTTGTGTCATACACACATAATCATATAGAATCATTTCTTAGTAGTCAAGACTCATAGACAAGACTATCTTAGTGGACAAAGTCCATTTCTGAACCGAGTTCACTCCTCGTTTTAGTCCTGTTTCACTGAACCGGATTAACCTGCCATTCCAGTCATGTATATCTCATGAGATATAAATACTTACCCAATTCATTGGAGGGAGATATAGGTCCCAACCATCTCATAATGAAACCATTCTTATGTGTGCCACAAAATCATAAATCATACATCATAACATAACCCATGTAATAAAAATGGGATTCTTAAACATCATGCCAACATAACATAATCCATATAAGATAAAACGATTTCATAAAAATAATTCCATCATAAAATAATCAAATCAATTTAAAAATAGGTATATAAACAGAAACCTATATTATCTTAGATAAAAAATAATTTTGATAAAACTCTTGAACTCTATTCTTGAGGAAAATATCCTTTCTACTTCAAAAACATTTTCCTTGTTTAAAATGTCATATAATTTTAAACTAAAAGAAGTTCATTGAAAATAAAATTGAAAACATGTAAAGGAAGCTTCATGGAAATAATGTTCTAAAAATACATTCATGTCGTATAAGTTTAAAAAAACCTTCTTCTCGTACTTTGGCCAGAAAAGTCAAAAAGTGCCTCGTACGAAAAACGACAAAAGATTCCTTTCATATATTTTACTAAAAACTCACCGAAGGGTAAAATTGGATTTAAAAAATTGTAGGAGGATATAAATAACATTACATATTGACAAAACATGGATGTGGATGATAAATATTCCCCAGTAAATTCTGAAGTAAAAACAATCTCAGATAAAAATTGAGATTGTGAGATTTTCCCTTACCTTAGGTCTGATTTTCTTCGTAAGTGTCCGAAAATTCTGTATAATGATTTAAATAATGTCATTGAATTATTCCAGAATCATACTCATTGTTATGATATCATATATGGTCATATTATTAGCTTCTTATTAGTAATATTTCATTGCTACTTGTTATTCGGGTGTTTATTACTTTTTGTTCTTATACGTGTTTTGTTGAATAAATTATTATTATTCTCTTTAGGTTATAGATACCTCATTTCAAGAATGGTATTAGTGTAATATATATCATATTTATTCATTCAATTCATTTATATAATCATTATGTAATGAAGATCATGTAGAACGAGTCGCATCACATCATGGAGACGGTAGGTCGTACGTACACACGAGCGATGATATCATTCCCATGATCGTGGAATTGTATTGAAGTGTATTTATACTATTTCAGAATCAATATAACTTTACAATAATCATATATATTTATTCTCTACACCATTATACCCATCCAATTAAGGTGGTGGTGTAAAATAGATTACACCACGACGTGGAGACGGCATTCCGTACGTACGCACGCGCGGTGATTTCGTTTTCCATAGGATGGATGGATGGTGAAAAAGGGTTGTTTCATACTTATAATAACATATCAGTATACGAGTGATACTTATTTTATTACTTAATAATGAAACAACTAAAGAAGAAGAAGTAGAAGAAGAAATAAATTTGAAAGAATCGGTAATGGACATTACCTCTTCTTTGAAGCGCCTCTTCTTAACCTCCTCTTAGGGCACTAAAGATGGTCTTTGAAGAAGACCAGGACCTCTAGGATGTTTCTAGGGATTTGGAGAAGAGAAATTGGCAGGGTTTTTCTGAGAGTGAAGGCTCAAAGTGGTGTGAGGAAGGGAGGGAGGGGGTTCCCTTTTATAAGGGAGGAGAGGGGCACCTTTGGAAAAACAAAAAATATTATTTTATTATAAAGTCATATTCGGGTTTTAATAGCTCCAAATTGATTTATTTAGAATATAAGGTGGGGATGGGTCGAAATCCTCTCATCCAATGGGTTTTAGAAAAGTTTAGGTTATTATATTAACAATATCTTTTAGTTTTAACTCTTAGTAAATTAGATTGACATTTACCATGTCACTTTGTATTTTTATATTATATAGTTAATAAACTTACCATATACATCCAAGCAACCCCCAAGTGGTCCATTAATGATACATCTATCATGATATAAGTATCTTGGCCGAACCTTAGATTTTTAGGAATATAATAACAATTAATAATATAATTTTTGTTTTAAAAACTATTTTATGTCAATTTTGACACTATTTGGTAATTGATTTTTTTGAAAATCATAACAGAATTATTAGTTCGAAAAAAGTTAATTAAATAAATAATAAAATTTCATATTAACCTAAAAAATTAGTGTAATTCATAAAAAGTCTTAAATTACATTTATTTGAGTATTTATAACATTAATTATGTTAATATTTCATTAATAAGATAATTACTGCATCATCATTGTGTCATAAATAAATTAAATTATTTAATGTCTAAAAATTATAAATAAAATATCATTATGTATGAAACCTTTTTAGATTTATAATGAATATTTATAGTCTAATTTATCTTATGTATAACCCTATATAAAAAATGTTTTAGTTATTGAACATTGATTTTAACTATTTTAACTATTCTTTACATAAAATAATATTAAATGTCCTAATCTAATCCAAGTGGACCTAAATGGTCATATTTTATTCCTAAGGTTGTTTTTGGTCGAATTACACTTATCCAATAGAATTGGGACATGTGTTAGGGTAATAATAATATAATTTTTACCCTTAGTTACCCTATTTACTTTTAACCGTGGTAAAAAGAAGTAAAAAGTTACTATTCACAAAAAATTATTTTAATAACATTGAACCACATTTTAGTCCTTGATATTAACCGTGTCTCTCGGATTTTCGAAATTCCACTCACAGAAGCGGTAAAATTATGTTTTATGTGAATTTGCAAATTCTCCTAGGAGGTGGGTAAAAGACGGTGAAAAGTTCAATAAAATTTTTATATATCTAAAATTATTATAAAATTACTCCAATGAATTAATCTGAACTTATATAGGTATTATGTATCGATTATAACCTAAAATAAATTTAAATAAAATAAATAATTATTTAAATAAAAAGTTGGTTTTTAAATAGTAACCCAGTGTTTTCACTATTCATCAAAAATTGAAAGTTTTCAAAAAAATACCAAAATTTCACCCTAGGATAATTTCGATATTATGAATCCAAAAATAAAGTCCATTTTGAAAAATAAAATTTCAAAAAGTGGGTATTACTATTCATAACGGCTAGTTTTAATAATATTTTAATAGCATATATTTGTTTAGTGAAACTCGGTATTGCGTACAACGAAAGCTATCGAGGAAGGTCATGATTGCGTGTAAATAATGTCAAGCTAGTGTTGTGTGTAGTGAAAGATTCCTTTGATGATTTATATAACATAAAAAAAATATTTCTCATAAAAATCTCGGGTGTTATAGGTACTCTATGAAAACTTACCACTTTTTTAATGTACGTCCTGGAAATATGATCAAGAGAGAAGTCTTATCTTATGGTGATGAAGTGTGCTAACTTAGTAAGGAGATCAACTACATCCCATATAACATTATGAAATTTATATGTTTTGGGGAGTCCAATTAAAAAATCCATGGTGATGTTTTTCTATTTCCATTCTGGAATGGGTAATAGATGCAACATCCCCTTAGAATTTTTTCATTCAACCTTAACATGATGGCATACCAAGAACTAAGATACAAAATCTATGATATATCTCTTCATGTTGTCCCAATAAAAGTTTTCTTTAAAATATCAATGCATCTTCATACTTCTTGTATGAATAAGGAATGAATAATTATGAGCTTCCTTTAACAAAACTTTCTTCAAATCTGTACGGATGAAATGGATACATGGTTCCCAAACCTTATCATTCCATCATGATCAATCTTAAAATTAGAAACATTTCTAACCTTCTTTTGTAGATCTACATCTTCATTTTTCACCTCTTTATTCATCAATTCGATAGATAATTGAATATTCAATTTGAAAAGATAATATTTTTCTCCTTCCTTCATGATTTCGAGACCCATCCTTTTAAAATCCAGAAATATTAGATATTTTGTAATCCTTGTCATGGATAAGCTATCATAATCCTTTCAACTCAAATAATCATTAACCTTTTTTACTTTCCCAAGGTGGTAATGTATTTGGAAGTCATAATCTTTAATCTCCTCTATTCATATTATTTTTCATATATTCAACTCCTTCTATGTGAATATATACCTCAAACTTTTATTTTTAATTATATTTGTCACACTTTTCTCCATGAAGATAATATAACATCCTCAACTTGGAAACCACTAAACTGGTGTCCCGAGCAAGGTCACCACATGACCTCAAGCGCACCTCCATATGTGACATAGGTTTCTGACTAGCAGTGAGGGTTTAATGCATTATATGTGGATAATATACCCTATTTATTAGATTAATTCGAAAAATATAACATATGAAATAAAGGAAACAATAAAAAATTAACCAGAAACATGTATTACCAACCATTTCTCAAATAGGGTACACGCTACAACCAAACAATAAAGATTCCATGTAATACCAATAGTGTTAAAGTGAAGAAAACCCCAAAAAAGTCAAACAACTGAATCTCCAAAATGGTTCCTGACTCCAAGTCTATATCCTTATCTATGAACATCCCAAGACCCCACTAAACTCCCTTGAAAATGGACTTTTTCATTGTCTTGGCATGCAACCATGAAATCTTCTCGGGTACCCAATAGCGGCCCAAGAAGGGTGTGAGTACAAATCAGTAGGCAACCACCAATGGTGTCTACAAAAAAATACAATCTAAATAGGTAATTCAAGAAAGTAAAAATTAAATGACTATATAAAAATGACTCAGGTTCCATTAGTTTACAATATTCACTTTAAGCATTCCCATCATTTGTTCCACTTTCATCACTTAGTTCATTCTCATTATTAAATCCCTAGGTTAAGCATTTACATCATTTTCATTATAACCTCTACTAATAAAATTATCATGCATGAGGTAGTAATTCAAGTCCCTAACTCTCTAGGGGAAACCATTGAACAATCAATTATATAAAACTTTTTTTGGAGCCTCAGTCAAGGTAGTGTCATCTAATTCATCTGTTAGGGGCATAGAGCTTTAGTCTGACTTCCTAACTTGTGTGTTCTAGGGGTGGGGCTTAGAGCCTCATTCCAACCCGACCTATGGGTGTAGAACCTCAAGTCAACAAACCACATACCCTAAATCCATGTTCACATACTTATTTATCCATTTACCTCATATACCATATCATAAACCATGCATAAACAATACATATAAAATTCGCATATTATAATTCATTCAAAAAAATCAACATCAATCCTTATCCCGTTATCACATTTAAAATTTATAATGTATAGCCCATTTTACTCATTTACCTTTTTTTCATGACTTAACTCATTAAGTATATTTAGCGATTCCCATACATTAGCCCATTCTCATAAATTACAATATATTATCCCATTTATCTCAAGTATCATTTCACAATCACTTACCCACTTTACATGTTCAGAATTTTATATGAATTAAACCACTTATAAATTCCAAGTACAATTCATAACTCACATATCACAATCAATTTATTTCACCCAATCCATTTCATATTAATCTAAACAATCCCTTATTATATTATCAAAGTCTAGACACAACAAAAAATATTCCCTTTTCAACTCGACCAACCTATCAACAGGTTCATCATGGGATCTATATAAATCAAAATACATTTCTATGATTAATGTCACATTTTTCCATGTTCATAAAGGTCGACACACCCCATGGGTGGACCTAAAACGGTCTATTCAACCTTGACGCATCCCATGGGGATCATGATGGGTTAAAATGATCATTTAGATTACCATTTTACCAAATATTAATCAAGTAAACAAATGTGTATCAAGTTGGGAGAAATATCACAACTACACATTCACAAATATACAACAAAACTATGGTATATAACTTATAGAGCACCTACCTTGAATCTGACAATGAATATACCCATAACCTTAGCCTAAGATCTATATTCAAGGACCATTTATATCCCTAACCTAAGATCCACAGAAAAAAAGAGGGTTTCAAGGATTTTGAAGAAGATGAATGATACCAAAATCCCTAATCTAGAAAATATAATCAAGGGAAGTATTACACTCACCTGGAGCTTCAATTCATAACCAACAATGCTCCAAATGGATTAGAATCGAAGGAGATTGGTCCTTGAGAGGTCTTGACGGATTTGGTCCATCACTAGGGATGGAGGTGGAATAAATGGGAATAAAATTGGGTGAGGAACCTAAAATCCCAAGGGAGAACTTTGGTAATTTTTTACTTTTTAAGGGGGCACATGGTTTGGCCACATGGTTTACCAAACTGTGTACCAACCTCGGTCCAAGAGGGGTCCAAGTCACACAGTTACCTAAGAATTCACCACGGTTTTACAAACCATGCACCAACCATGTGTAATTCCTCTATCCAAGTCAGTATGGTTTTTATTTACCCCTATTATAGTTTTTCTTAACCATGAACCCCTCCTCTTGGCTAGCAGGGTTTGAGTGCATAGTTATCTCTAATAGTGCGCCAACTTTGAAACATTAATTGGAAGGCCATTTTCCCTTTATTTTATATCTTGAACCCCCAGAACACCCATCATCTTCCAAATACACTCGGTAACCATTCCATTAACCAAAATTAAGAGATTTAAACCAAAATTTAAACAAATACATACCTCCATGAATTCCAAGATCTTACACATAATGCCTCCATATCATTAATGAAAAAAATACCACTACTAACTCCAAATCAAGAGTTGGGTAATATTTATCATTAATATTAAATTTTCATGATTCATAAGCTATTAACATGTAATTATTCAGAATAAAACATCCCAATCCCTTCATGGATACAAAATTATAGATTTAAAATCATTCTCTACTATAGAGTAATGTAATCACAGGTGTACTGACTAATATTCTCTTTCGTTCCTTGAAATTTTCCTCACATTCATCTATCTAGTGGAACTTGGATTCATTCTGATGTAACTTGATTTGAGAATTATATATTCATGAGAAATGTTCCACAAATCATTAATAATATCCAGCTAAACCAAGAAAACTATAGATCTCAGTCACTGTGGTCGGACTGGGCCAACACTCAATGGCCTTTGTCTTTGATGGATCTACTGATATACCCTCTCTTGAGATTATATGACCTGGAAATGAAACCTTTTTCATCCAAAATTATAAATTTGTAATTTTTTCATATATTTTATCCTTCCATAAGGTCTTTAGTGCATTTATCATGTGATCTTCATGCTCTTCCTTGATTTTTGAATAGAAAAAAATTGTCTATAAAGACTACCACAAATTGATGAAAGTAATCTCTAAAGACTCTATTAATTAAATCCATAAATATATCAATGTAATTAGTAAGACCTAAAGGAATAACTATATATTCATAGTGTCTATAACTTGTACAGAATGTCATCTTAGGTATATCCTCTTTCTTAACCCTCAATTTATGATATCCATAATGAAGTAAAATCTTGGAAAAGTATTTATCTTCAAATAGTTGATCAAAAAAGTAATAAATATAGGGAAGAGTATACTTTTTCTTTATTTTGATCTTATTTAACTCACAATAATAAATACAGAGTCACATTAATCCACATTTCTTTTTAACACATATAAAAGGTGCACCCTAAGGTGAAACACTTGTCTACATGAATCCCTTATCAAGGTTTTCTTGGATTTTTTCCTTTAATTACTGAAACTAAATCTGGTCCATTCTATAAGGAATCTTTGAAATTGGTGTGTAAATAGTAATTAGTTCTATTGAGAACTCAAAATAATTTTTTTTTTCAAATTATTAGGCAATTATTCTGGAAAAGAATCAACAAATTCTTGTACATGGCCATATCATCAATGTTATGTTTCTCCCCAACCATATGAGATAAAAACTTCTTATGAATGGGAATTAATGCCCATAAAATGGATATGACCTCCATCAGAATCTTTTACTTATCATCACATTGATGGATGATCATAGGTTGGTAGGGAATATAAAAACATTAATTACTTTCCTTTATAATTGATGTGATATTTATATAGAGAAATCCAATCCATGCTTAATATGACATCATATTTATTGAGATGTAGAATGAAAATATTTTTAGGAAGTACATTCACACCCACATCAACTAAAGAGGAATCATAGACTTAAGATGTGATTATCATACCATTAGGGTTTTTCACTTCTAATTATACATCTAATAGTTTGGGTGTCATCTTTATACACTTAGAAAATTATTTAAATATGAATGAATGTTCCGATCCATAGTCGAATAAGACATTATTAGTTTTAGACTAGATGGTAATTGTAGCTTTCACCACATCGTTATCGTACCCCCTCATCAGAAACAATGATCACATGAGACCCCCTTTTCCTTAGCTTAAGAGGTTACTATTGTTGATCAACATCATTAAACCTCAGGTGTGGGCATTGGTTAGAATAAATCCTATTCTCCTTATACTTAAACAACTAAAGTGGGGGAGTTGAATTATGTGAATCTTTCTCTCTATTCTAATTTTTACTATCTTATTCCCAAAAATTCAACAATACATTTTCTAATGAACTTCCCTTCCACACATAAAACATTTATTATTACCCTTAATACAATTTCTTTCATTTTTCTTCACACACTTTTATCATAATGTAAATATATTCTTATTCTTTAATCAATGGCACATTAGGTTTATCCTAGGCCATTCATAGTCAATCTTTCGTGATGGTTCATAAAGATTTTTTGAATTTACAATGTATAGCCATCAGGAGTTTCAAACTAGGTGTTTAGAAAGACCCATTTTCATTCACAAGATCCTGATCAATTCCAACTCAATAGGGTGTTTTTTGGGGTTGTTATCCCTATGTACATTTGTTCCATTTCCACATCCACTTCTAGTATCCATACAGGGATGTAATTTCTTGAAAACAACTCAATATATTCTTTAACAAAATTCCATTACATTTTCCTATACTTTAAATAATCCTTAAATGTATTCTTAGACATGTCCTTTGGGGTATCAATAAGTTTTTATCATCATAATTTCTAAATGTTAACTAAACTTATCCTTTGATACCAAATATAGTGAACCATGATTATAATACTTAGATATTACATCATTTTTTATGAATATTAATTACATAACACAAACACACAACTAATGACCATAATATAGTTCCTTTGAATAATATTAAATATAAAAACTGGTCTATAATTGAACTACATCATCTCCCACTATGTTCTTCACAACTAGCACCCTGCTTAGACATATCATACATAATATATATCTTCATAAACTAGGGAAAGGAAATTTATGAAAGGTTGAGCTAAGATGTTTAGTAAGGGTAGACAAGGGAGATATGTAAGAATAAGATGAACATAAGGTTATGATAACATGATCATAAAATTGAAAAGGATACCCTTCATGTCAAATATCATAATATTGATTCATGGAATAAATATTGGCAGTTTATAAGGCGTGAATCATAAAAAAAAATTAAATAACATGATCCATGAGAGCATAAAATTTTCATAAGACATAGAATTTTTAGAATATACATAATAATATAAAATCATTTCCATATTAGTCAAGGATAACTTCCAAATACATCATAGCAGACATATTTCTTTACTGTACTCGATTAACTCCATGTTCTATCCCTATCTTATTGTACCAGGTTCCCTCAATGTTCCATCCATATCTATTTGTATTGGGTTAAATACATGATCTATTCATATCTATATCATGAGATATTTAAATATTTACATAATAAATTGGAGGGATATATAGGTTCCGCCCATCACATAATGAAAACCATATTTATGTTTTCCAAAAGATCATAAACATTCATCATATCATAACCTAAGAAATGAAATGGTGTCATAAACATTTAATAATATCATACACCATGGAAAAGAGATAGGTTTCATAATAATTTCATCATAGAATGACCGAGGAAAACAAGTGGGGTTTTTAAACATTTCCTTGTGGTATAATTCATGGTAGATAAATAGGTTTCAAAAATATCATGCAATCAAAACATAAATCATTCAAAGAAATAATATGAATGGTTTACTTCAATTATATTCCCATTAAGGAATATGTAACACGAATATATTTTATATTATATAGAAAATATTTTTTAAAGATCATTTAAAAAAATTGAGTAAAATATATTTTACACTTTGAAAAACACTTTTTAAAACATAAAACATTTTGAAAACTTTTTTCTTTGAGAATAACTTTGAAAACCTATAAAGTTAGATTTCAAAAGAATTTAAAACAATTTTTAATCATAATTTTTTTTTAAATAATTTTAATTGAAATTTATATTAAAATATCATTTAAAAAAATTGAAAACATTTTTAGAACACATGGTTTTGGAAGAAAATATATCTCTGATCGAAGAGAGATATAAAGTCATATTTTCTTAAAAACACTTCCTCAATTATCTAAAATACCAAAGTGTAGAAATATGGAACCATTACTTGGGGATATCATGAATAACCAGAGTATATGAAAATTCATGAGAATTAATTATAGGTAGATCATGATATTTCAACATTGGATACTTTAATATAAATAATCTTGATAAATGATGAGATTGTAACATAAAATCATTACAAATTTGGTAACCTTGAACCATAAACCCAATAAAATAATTAAATAAAATGAAACTTAAAATATCATGAGGATGAATATATTCGTGATATCCCATTAAAATGGGGCTTTATATACACATTTTGAAACAATATAGGTTTATAACATAACATACGTCTCAAAGAAGGAAAAGTGAGACAAAAACCCTTTACTGCTTTAGTAAATTTTGAATCATAATACCCATGAAAGAATTACATAAATTGATAAATTAATTATCATAAAATGATTTATTTTTATAATATATAATTTCATAAGAAAATATATACACCAAAAAAAATAAATTAGTGGTGAATATGTAATAATCCTCTCATAAATAAAAGTTAGACTAGAAATTACCTTACCTTAAGTCATGAATTTCATCGTACTCATTAAAACTTATTGTATAATAAAAATAAGTTTAGTATAAATATATAACAGAACCATATTCATATATATATATATCATGCCATATATTATTTCCTTATGGATTTATATTACAGATTTATTAACAATTCCCGGTTAAAGTTATGTTAGGAGAATTAACTCCTTTGTTTTTCGTATATTTTTTGATTTTTTATACTTGGTTCTCTTAGTTAGATCATGATTTAATAATATAAATAATTTAAAACATTATATAAATATCATATATATTCAGTGAATATTTAATTATATTAATCCATAAAATTTATTGATAGGAAATCAAATGCAACATTCATGGAGACAGTCAGTCGTATGTACACAAGAACACTGCTTTTTCATTTTCTTGTCAGTTTGAAGGATATAAAAATAAATGATGTATTATCATTAAAGAATAATTTTTATTTAATATATATATAATAGTTTTATTAAATACATACTTAGTAAATTCCATGTAAAGAATGATAAAATCACATCGCTTCATGAGGTAGTAATCTGTCATACACACGAATGATGTTATCGTATTCCCACAAAATGAAAAGCATGAAATTATGTGTGATATAACAATTAAAAAATCATAATAACATTATTAATATCATAAAATATCATATTTAAATATTATTTAAATCTTTATTCTTATCCTTGATAGGTGGTAATGGAAAAAACAAACGACATCAGTTCCTGGGGTAGTAGTCTTTCATACACACGAACGATGATTTCATTACTCATTTTATGGAAGTGTGTGTTGTTGTAGGTCATAACCTTAACATAAAAAATATTTTTATATGTAATATAATTATTTTATTATATAATCATGGTTTAAAAATAATTTAATGGGTTTGAGGAATAAATAATACAAAAAATGTTTGTTGGTGATTGTTACCTCTTCTTCAGGTATCCTCCTTAGGTTTGCACTAAAGGCCTTCATTGGATGGATTTATATCCAAAATAAGGATTATATGATGAGGATAAGGAATTTGGTAAGTTATTTGTTTAGCTATTTTTATATCCAAATATTTCTTAAGGTGTGAGGAATAGAGGATAGGGGGTGGGAAGTTATCAGTGGGTGATTGGAAAACTTGTAAATTTTTTAAAGAGAGAATCCCCCAACGTTTTCCATGTAATAAGGGTAAAAAATGTATAATTATCAAACCTAATAGATTTAGTAGTCTAAATATGTCTATAAAATTGTTTTTATACAAGTTTATAGGTTAATTTTACCCTTATATTTTTAGCTTAACCCCCTGGTAAACCCATTTTAACCTTAACCGCGGTAATTAATTTGTACTGTATTCACTATTAATTTTGGTCAAAAATTAAGTTTTCTTAATATAAATTATAGATTATTCTTATTTATAATATTTAATCCATTTTTTAAAATTATAATAATATAATTGGAAAAAAAATAATTTAGAATTTATCTCACAAATGTGATAAGAAAGCATGTTTTTAAAGAAAAAATGATCAAACATTTACCAAGTTTTTGTAATAAATTTCAATATAAAATTTATTATAATGAATTAAATTGGATTAATATATTTATAATTTAACTAATTATTTTTTAACACAAAATTAAAATATAATTTAACATTAAAAATAAATTAATCAAAAAGGCAGTTCTCAGTTAAAACTCAGTATTTTTCATTATTCATTAAAAAATAAATCTTTTTAGAAAAAACCTGAAAATTCAAAATACGATAATTTTTAAAATATTAATGAAAAAATTATTTTATTTAATCAAATTAGTTTCTAAAAAGTTTAAAAATTAATTTTATTATTGTTCAAAAAATAAACAAAAAACATTTCTTTGAGAAAATAATATTTTCAAACATATAAATTCTTTAACAAAAAATATATATTTTATTATCAATATGTTTTCTTTTATGTAAAACCATTATAATTAATATTTAAATTTTTTTTATTAATACTCATTTTTATAAGTCTAATGACTAGGTTATAATGTCCATATTTGAATAATATTAATAATATATCATAGTTTTGCTAAAACTTAGTGTCGTGTGTCACACAAGCTAACTGAGTGTTGCATATAGTAAAATATAAACTAAGGTTGTGTGTAATGTATGATTTAATTAATGTTTTATGTAATTCAATCCATCAAATAAATTGAATTTATTCAAAAAATAAAAATTCATAATAACTCGGGGTGTTAGAGTTTTCACCCAAAGTAGAATTTCATTAAGTTTTCTTTATGATTCTTCCTCGTTCTCTTCTTCTTTAACATACTATTTATTTGAATATTTTCTATAAACCTACTACACACACTCTATCCTCCATTATAATTCTCCTCTAATTGTACAACACCAATATTTCTTCCCCTAACTTCAAATCTGATTTCCATATTTAAATTCAAAAAAGTTACTTAGATTCCACCATTCCCACTTCATTTTTAGTCATCGAATAAATATATTCCTCTTATCCTACCTTTTATATGACTAAGGGGCTTAAATAATCAAGTTGGAGTAGCCATTTAATCACCAATTGGACCACTTTAGTAAAGAATTAAAAATTTAGATTCTAGCATAAATCATGATGTCGTCAACATAATTGTGCTGTGATAATGGTCTTCACTGAACAATGAGTAACATTATAGGGTTATAGACTAGTTACATTTCAATTAATTTAAAAAATGATACTCTAATGAGGCATGACCATCAAAAACCATCAAAAATATAGTAACATAAAAATTTCATGGCCCAAGTATTGTGGTGTTATTGGATGCCTCATGGAATAATATTTTTTTCCCAATGCACTTTATCTTATCCTCCATATGCTTTAAGGAATAATATATATCTCTAAAACATGTACCTTTAGAACCTCCAATCCATAGGATCATTGAATTCTCAAATCAACCTTACTATAGTGTAATTTTGGACTTCATGACATAACCAAGTTCCTTTGTGGTGTGATCTCCATGTCATGAAATATCATTACATGCACCATTATATTTATACTTAAATCGCAACATGAACACTAAGGTTGTCATGTGATCTAATCTTACCTCAAAAAAAATTAATCTTATACATCATGAATTGAGGAATGACAGCTAGTATTTCAGTCTGATTTTATCTACAGTGCCAAAACTTTTCCAAAACTTCTTCAAAATTCCATACTTCTTCCAAAATATTCCAAGCTTAAAAAAAATTCATCTAAACTGAAACACAATTAATTACTTGATATTTAATATTATTCACAAAATAAATGATGTGTTAACAACAAAATCCAACACCAAAGTTAATAAGTCTTAATAAATTCTTTCTATAAATTTAAATCCCAAAATAACATGAATCACATTAAAAACTCATCAAATTAAACCTCAAAGTGTATCTATATCTTTAAATTTATGATCTAACTTAAACTTATTAACCCATAATGGTATTTATAGATCTTAAAATATCTTTATTTGACTACATCCTAACATATAAAGTTATCTAAAACCTTCTCTAATATCAATTAAGAAGACCCGAACATGTACTCCCATATATAGTGCTAAAATCATATTTTTCCAATATTGGATTTGATACCAACATTAAGTGACCCAAAATTAAACATTACATTTCTAAAATAAAAAATCATTATTGAGTCACTATACACCCAATATATTTTTATGGTTTAGTCCTTTTGAGAATTAGGATAACTATTAAATATGAGAACCCATATTTTCCTTTCTAATATGTGAAATTGCTCACTAGTTAAAACTCTCCAAATGATACATCTTCACTTCACAAAGCTAGAACTCACAACCAGTATAATCAATCATAGACATCCCTAGACTTTTGAAACAAAATTCACTACATGGATGGATCACAAAATCTTAGTAATGGGTTCCTAAAAGGTGAGAATTTGTTAAACCATTGTGAAACCTATAAAACCCATTTTATCGAGTGTTTCATTTAAATTATAAAAAAATTGAGTTTATATAAAACATTCCATTAAACATGATATCACTTTTTACCCAAAAAGGGTTCATATATCAATTATAGTAACCAACATAAAATAATAGAATGGTTTTGAAACTTATGTTGAAGTGTAATAAAAATATTAATATAAAACCTCATTCAAAATCATTAAATTTAAATTACACTATGCATTTTTCTTAAAATATAAAAAAATTATTCGTGGAAGGATCAAAACTCCACTTTCCTCAAAAATAAACTTTTCCATAAAATCCAAAGTTTTTTTATAAAACATATCACAAGTATAGAAAATCATTACGAAACTTGGAATATTATAATCATCATCCTTTAAATTAAATTGCTTTATTAGAGATTTCTATCATTATTTGTAATGGAATCACCTAAACTGATAACTCTAACGTCATCTTTCACAATGGAATCACCTAACTGGATAATTCCAACATCATATTTTATAAATTAATAACCTAACTAGATAATTCTAATACTATATATCATAATTCAATCACCTATCTAGATAATTCCAAAATCATATTTCAAAATAGAATGTAACATCCCCAAATGATATAGGGTTAAATGACTAAATGATAGGACTCATGTCAACAAGGTGCACCTTCATTTTCGGGAGCCTGTCTGATTAGAACTCCACAGTTAAGCATGCTTGGCCTAGAATAGTGATTAGGATGGGTGACCTTCTGGGAAGTTTCCCAGGGTGTGTGTGAGTGAGGACAAAGCACACTGGAAAGGACATGTGTTGGCATGCGAGGACTATCATTTGTCAGATGACCCATTCAGGCATGTGGGTAGACCCTAGGGTGGGCCCCACGAGTCTGTAGGGAAACTGGTGGGTGGAGCCCCACGAGTCTGTAGGGAAACTGGTGGGTGGAGCCCAATTCTCACATTTGGTATTAGAGGTGGTACCCATCCTTAAGTGTGGTGCACTGCCTGGGTTGAGATGTAGGGCCCACAACGGGGACGTTGTGCTCTAAAGGGGGGTGATTGTAACATCCCCAAATGATATAGGGTTAAATAAATAAATGATAAGACTCATGTAAACAAGGTGCACCTTCCTTTTCAGGATTCTGTCTGATTAGAACTGCACAGTTAAGCATGCTTGGCCTGGAGTAGTGATCAGGATGGGTGAACTTCTGGGATGTTTCCCAGGGTGTGTGTGAGTGAGGAAAAAGCACATTGGAAAGGACATGTGTTGGCCTGTGGGGACTATCATTAGTCAGATTACCCGTTCAGGCATGTGGGTGGAACCTGGGGTGGGCCCCATGTGTCTGTAGGGAAACTGGTGGGTGGAGCCCAGTTGTCACATTTGTCACGACCCGTCCTCGGGGCCCGTGTCGTGACTACCCAAGCCTGCCTTCCATAGGCCAGGGGATGACGACTAGCACCAAAGGCATAAATCCCGATAACTGGGAAGACATTTACTTTATAAAACATAACACATCCAACCAGAGTACAAGCAGAAGTAAAACACAAAGTACAAAAGATTGTGCTGAAAAGTAAATGGGCCAGAATACAAACCCAACTGAAAAGGTACAGCTACACCTGAACGAAATTAAAACGGAAAAGACAACAGCTGGAAGATAGAAGAAACTCTTGGGTCGTCCACCTCGGATCCTACTTGAAGGGTAGGTACAGATAGCGCAACTCCTGGATCGTCCACCAAAGATCCTACCTGAAGGGTAGGTACATATATCCTCCAAAATGCTCTCGCCCGTCAACCTCCTACGAGTACCGTCTCGTCATGAAGTCCACCTCCGGATACTGACTCGTCATGTGGTCCACCTCTGGGTACCGTCCAGTCCTCGAACACTCGGCCTCTATCAGCGTTGCCTGTCGTCTGCATCCAACACAATGAGGTGCGGGCATAGCCCATGCAGGGGTGAGTATAACGATACTCAGTAGGGACCCCGAGACCCTCAAGGTCTCACTAAATCCAACAAGGATAACCACAAAGAAGGTTCTAATAGATAACCCTTACTTAGGTATAAGCCCATAATTATACCTAAGTTATCAAGTAACTCATCTCAATCATGAGGTATCACACAGATATGAAATCAACGGATAACCACTACTTAGGTATATGCCCATACATATACCTAAGTTATCAAATAACCCATCTCAAACATGAGGTATACACAAAGGTCAACGACTCAGCTCAAACCGGGATTTTCATTATCCAAACCGCAACTGCTGAAGAGCTCCTCCTCTGTCGAGTACACTGATCCTATCACGACTCTAAGGCACTGCTCACTAACCTTAGACTACTGAGGTACTCCTCCTGTCAATTATCTCGGGTCATCCACCCAAACACAGTAGTGCTCCCCGCTGGGGTCTGCCACCCAAACACAGTAGTGCACCCCCCAATAGCCTGCAGAGGTACTCCTTCTGTTGAGTACCGTGGGTCTGCCACCCAAACACAGTAGTGCTCCCCGTCGTGGGTCTTCCACCCAAAAACAGTAGTGCTTCCCATTGGGCTATACAAGTCACTCCTACTCGAATCGGACAAGCAGTCATCAGGTCTTAGCCAGCTATAGGGTCTCCATACTCCGTACACTCATCTCCGGGAGGGTCCGCTCCATGAGATACTGGTCAATACTCCCAGTATCACAAAGTCCCATTAAAAAGATTCTCAAAGGACCGCCTCTTCATAGGGGTCTCAACTCAATAGACAGTGCATCAATCAGATGCCTGGTCTGTGAGTTATTAGCCTTTTAGTCTCGGGGGACCGGTTGATTTCGTGTACGAACCAAACCGACCGTATCTCAACTGTACCCCGAACTCACATAGGGTATACTCAAAGGGACCATTTCTCAACATGATCACCAATGTTGCTGATGGTTCGTCAAACAGACATTCGGTCTGAAAGTTATCAGCTTTTCCGTTCCAAGGGCCCGGTTGGATTTCAGGTTCAATCCAACCCGGCCATATTCCAACTAACTCCAAACCTTAGGTTAAGTATGCCAAAATATCCTTCTCACCAAAAGGAATCCAACTAAGTTGATGGAACGTCAATCAGACGTCTGGAGCTCAAGTTATAAGCATTTCTGCTTCAAGGGCCCGGTTGGTTTTGGGATTGAACCAACCCGGTTGTACCCAAAATTTGCCAAAACATCAAGTGTAATATACATAAATGACCATCTCGATCCAAGGATCCCAAAGCAATTGACGGTGCATCGATCGGAGGTCTGTATCCCAATATATGGGCATTTCAACGAAATTGACCGAAAATAGGGGGTTTGGGCCCGGTCCGACCCGACCCAATACCCACTGGGTCGGCCCGATAGGGCCCGGCCTAGCCCGGCTAGCGCGGCCCGGCCCGGCCGGTTGAGGATCAACTAGCGTGGCTGAGCGGACGCGGAGCAGGGGGCTTGGCCCCTCACCGTTAATTGGCGCCGGCGGCGGTTTGCACCGCCGCCGTTCTTCCAGGATCCCGCGCGACTGTGGGATCCGCCACGACGGGTTTTTCTCCGGCGGCGCGCTGGGGCACCGCCGCCTCATGGTGGTCGGACGGCGCTGGCTGCCACCTCCGGTCGCCGGCGCTTCCGTGCCTACGCGGTGCGCCGACAGTTCCTTCTGCGGACCACCGGACGCGTTCCGGTGGTCCGATTTGCCCGTCGTCTTCTCCAGCGGTCCTCCCAGGACCTGATCTTTACTACGACGACTTTCAAATGCCATTGAGGTCCCTTTTAATCATCACCTTTAATCCACGCATCAACAAAAATATTCAGCGGGTCGTCGGGCCGTGTTTGTTTGGCCTGCGCCCTTCGCGTTAGGCGTTATCAAATAACCAAGATTAAACAGGATTTTACAAAGAACAAACATTCAATTTTATTTAAATAAAATTGAATCAAATCATCCCACGATCTCTTAAATAAAAATTAAAGCATACCAATATTCCCAACCTACAATTAAAATAAAACATTCATGGATCAACTTAATTATGAGTTGATCCGCGTTATTTTTTTTAGAAGGAGACAACCATGGAAATAATATCATTCTCAAATTAATCCCCTACCTTGAATAAAGCTCGCGGTTGTCAAGCACCGCGGGTGATGGCGTCGTTCCCGTCATCGTTGGTGTCTCCTTTCTTGTCGTGGAGAAGGAAGAGAATGGAGAATTCCGGGACTTCCAAGTTGATGTTCTTCGTCGGAGTCTTGGCATTCTTCAACGAAGGTGATGAAGTTCTTCAAGAGACTTAGAATTCTCTCCCAAATATCCTCACACAACATGCCAACAAAATAAAATAAGGCCTTCCTTCATTTTATTAATTCATGTCAAGCTTTTCAAAATTACAAAATTCAAAACACATAATTCAATTAATTAAAGAGGTTCAATTAATTTAATTAATGTGTGTTGGAATTAAATTAATGTGAGGAGAGGATAAGTCACCCAATTTATGGGGAAGTTTAACCAAGATAAGATGAGTTACACAACTTAAGAGGGGGTTTAGAGGAGTTAGGGAATTTGAAGAGTTGGGGATCATGTGGGCCCCACCTCACATTTATCCTCTCAAGGGTAGTTAGTAACTAGTGGGTCCCACCCCAACTTCCACACATAGGATATAACCACTTAGAAAAAGAAATAAAATTGTAACACAATTTTATTTTATTTTTAATTTAATCAACATTTTTTTATAACTCCTCCCAAGCAAACGCACCTCCAGTAAGGGTCCTCTTAAGCAAATATCAGAACTGCGGTTCCATCGGTGCCCTCGGATTTCAATTCTGAGAACCGGTTCAAATGATAGAAAAACCCGCTCGTTCGTTCACTGAACGTACCTGAGCCAAACTTCGGAAATTGATTCCGGGCACACCGGGCCTCGGAATCAGGTGTTGTCAGAAACTACAGACTCGTAAAATTCCACAGAAATTAAGAAAATAATTACCTTCAAATTTACAGGTCTTTACATTACTCCCACCTCAGGGATTTACGTCCCCATAAAGCTTCGACACACACTAAGGAAAACAAAGTGGTACTGAGCATGCATCTGAGCCTTTCACTCCCATGTGCTCTCCTGGAGGTTTTCATGCTACCAGTGAATGTGCACCTGAGGAATCGACTGTCCACATAGGACCCGCTCATGTCGATCCTCGATCTCCACTAGAACCTCCGTGCATGTCGCCCTGTCATCGACGTCCAACTCCCTGTGGTCGATGATGTGTGAAGGATCGTGCACGTATCTCCTCAACTGAGATACATGGATGACATCATGCACCCGATGCAAATTAGGTGGAAAGATCAAGTGGTAAACCACCTCGCCTACCCTACTAAGGACCTAGAAAGGTCCGTTGAACCTTGGAGATAACTTTTCACCTCAACCACATCTCTGTAAACCTCGTCGAGGTGAGACCCGTATAAGGACGTGGTCACCATCCTCGAACTCTAGAGGCCTCTATTTCCTGATTAGAACTGAAACTCAAAACTCCTGCTACCACGAGGGTAAGGTTGACCGACTCAAGAGTGATCTACCGCACCCTCATGTGCATGAGTTTATCCTGTGCTGACTGGGGTTTCCTTTTTTCCGACCAAGGAAAAACCATCCCAATGTTGTAGATAAACCACAACCTTTTTGCCTAATACAGTCAATCTGCGTATGAACTATGGATCCAATCCATACTCAGACCAACGTCGTAAGGCCTCGACACTGCCACCAAGAGGTTCCAACCGAAACTCTCCCCTCAAGGGTCAGATCACACTGTCAGCGTAAGTGTGATTATCGAGTATCTTCCCAAAGGTATCTCCAGACGCGAGGGTCGAGTCAACGGTTTTAACCAGAAACTCTAGGTCTAAGACAAGATTTGTGGAAGGAAAGAATGATCTATATCAATGTCTGTTGTTACGGTAGCTAGTAGTGCACACAGACTATCCCTCGAATCATTCTTAGAGCAAATAGGTCACACTCCTTGACCGCATGCACCTACTCTTTTTTATTCCTGCCCTCCAACTCCCTGAACTTGGTAGGGATAACAAAGGCGGGTGGTTGTAACATGTTGAAATGTACACCACCTCATGCTTCTCTCCTAGCTCTGCCTCCATGTCTGCTGCTCCGCAGACTCATCTGTCCTTAACACTTATTCTTCTTGAAACATTTTACACGCCCGAGTCTATGAGACTGGCACCAGTTTCCTGTTTCTTACTGCACTGTACAGTCTTCATCTACTCTTGGATGATCTGCACCTTCTCCATCGTAGCTCGTACCATCTCTAGTTGGTAGGAAGTTTGACGACGTGGTAAGTCGTTCAATGACCACCCTTCTTCGCCTACGATCTGTAAGAGCTGCTAAGATTTCTCCTTTGCCGAAAGGAGAAACTTGGTCTCATCCCCTGGATGAACCACGCCCATTACCTAATACAGTCAATCCTGACATGAATGATGCATTCATGCCATGTATGATGTTGTAAGGCCTCGACGTTACTACCAAGAGATCCAACCGTCACTCTCACCTCCAAGGGTCGAGTCACATTGTCGACATCAGTGTGAGGTCACTGGGTCTCCTCCAGTAGAAATATCAAAAGTGATGTTCAAGTCAACAGTTTTAACCAGGACATCTTAGTATCAACCAAATAAAAGGACAGGAAAGTAAACATCACAAAGACAAGTGTCTTTTATTACTGCCGCTCGAAGTACAAAGACAAAAATGCAACAGCAACATGGAACTTGAAGAACTAAGAACAAAAATGCATCCACTAGTTCCGCTCCTATCCACCTGCTTTCAGAGCTCCACTACCTTGTCCACCGCTCGGTTTTTTCTCAAGCACCTGCCGCTACTTTTGTCTCGGTGGATCCTCCAATGCCTGCGGATCAACAGTGTGGGGAGTTAGGAAGTCACGTGCCATGTGACCCTTCCTTCCGCATGCATAACACTTCCTTCTCCTCATATGGATGACTCTATTTTGTGTGCCTCGCACAACCAAACCTGTATCCCGAGGTTTCCCACCTGCTGGTCTGGTCCTCTTGGACCCCTGAATCATCTGTCTACTGCCTACAAATGATTCAGATGTTGATGGAAAATCCTGCGGCAAAGGCAGCAGCTCCTGAGCACGCTCGGAGTGTAGAGTCACTGGTATAAACTCCACCCTGAAGAAGGTCTCTAAGTCTCCCCAGGTGAAGGTCATCTCATCACAAAACAGGAACATCCAGATCCACCATCTACCTGCTGCTCCCTAGAAGAGGCTTACAGCTAGGTACACCATCAAGTTTGCGAGTGTCCCAGCTGTGTGGAGAGTTCGTGCTACAAACTCCAACCAGTGTCCAGCCGTCTAAAAATCTGACTCGCCTCGAAATGTCGGAGGCCTCTGACACTGGAACTCGTGCATCGTGCTCAAGCGGCGTGCACTCTCTACTGGTGTCTCAACTGGTAGAGGGCCCTATACTGAGGCCTCACTGCTCGGTGAGCTATCATCTCACTCACCACTCGGTACCTGCGCTGTCTGACTAGGTGAAGACATCCTGAAAGAAACAGACGTGACACAGTCAAAAGATTATACATGGTGAGATGACCTGGTTTGAGCTAATTTAAAAGAAACCTTTTTGAAAACACACACGAAATCAGTGTTTCCGTGCACTGAGCTGGAAATCAGTAATCAGGGTCCTGGTGTATGGATATGTCGGCCGCTCGCACCAACACTCGACTCCCTGAACTGAAGACCACACTTAGTACCCTTATCACTATTGCTTCACAGAAAAGAAATATCAGAGTCCTAAGTTCTGCGGTAGAACTGACTCCTCTGATACCAAATGTGACAATTGGGCTCCACCCCCCAGTTGCCCTACAGACACGTGGGGCCCACCCCAGGGTCCACCCACATGCCTGAATGAGTCATATGGCTAATGATAGTACCCACAGTCCAACACATGTCATTTCTATTATGCTTTGTCCTTACTCGCACACACCCTGGGAAACTTCCCAGAAGGTCACCCATCCTGATCACTACTCCAGGCCAAGCATGCTTAACTGTGGAGTTCTAATCAGACAGCCTCCTAAAAAAGAAGGTGCACCTTGTTGACATGAGTCTTATCATTTAGTCATTTAACCCTATTTAATTTGGGGATGTTACAATCACCCCCCCCCTTTAGAGCACAACGTCCTCGTTGTGGCCCCTACATCTCAACCCAGGCAGTGCACCACACTTAAGGCTGGGTACCACCTCTGATACCAATTTGTCACGACCCATCCTCGGGGCTCGTGTCATGACTACCCCAAGACCACCTTCCATAGGCCAGGGGCTGGAGGCTAGCACCAAAGGCGTAAATCCTGATAACCGGGAAGGCATTGCCTTTATAAAACATAACACATCCAACCAGAGTACAAGCAGAAGTAAAACACTAAGTATACAAGATAGTTCTGAAAAGTAAATGGGCCATAATACAAACCCAACTGAAAAGGTACAGCTACAACTGAACGAAAGTACAACGGAAAAAACAACAGGTGGAAGATAGAAGCAACTCCTGGGTCGTCCAGCTCGGATCCTACCTGAAGGGTAGGTACAGAGAGCGCAACTCTTGGATCGTCCACCACAGATCCTACCTGAAGGGTAGGTACAGATAGCCTTCACAACGCTCTCACCCGTCAACCTCCTCCGAGTACCGACTTGCCTTCAAGTCCACCTCCGGATACTGACTCGTCGTGTGGTCCACCTCCGAGTACCGTCTAGTCCTCGAACACTCGGCCTCTGTCAGCACTGTCTGTCGTCTGCATCCAACAGAACGAGGTGCGGGCATAGCCCGTGTAGGGGTGAGTATAACGATACTCAGTAGGGACCCCGAGACCCTCAAGGTCTCACTAAATCCAACAAGGATAACCACAAAGAAGGTTCTATTAGATAACCCTTACTTAGGTATAAGCCCATACTTATACCTAAGTTATCAAGTAACCCATCTCAATCATGAGGTATCACACAGATATGAAATCAACAGATAACCACTACTTAGGTATATGCCCATACATATACCTAAGTTATCAAGTAACCCATCTCAAACATGAGGTATACACAAAGGTCAACGACTCAGCTCAAACTAGGATTTTCATTATTGAAGCTGAAACTGCTGAATAGCTCCTCCTCTATCGAGGACACTCATCCTTTCATGACCCCAAGGCACTTCTCACTAACCTTAGATTACTGAGGTACTCCTCTTGTCGAGTACCGCGGGTCAGCCACCCAAACACAGTAGTGCTCCCCACCGGGGTCTGCCACCCAAACACATCAGTGCACCCCCCCAATAGCCTGTAGAGGTACTCATTTTGTTGAGTAATGTGGGTTTTCCACCCAAACACAGTAGTGCTCCCCGCCGTGGGTCTACCACCCAAACACCGTAGTGCTCCTCATTGGGCTATACAAGTCACTCCGACTCGAATCAGACAAGCAGTCATCAGGTCTCGGCCAGCTACACGGTCTCCGTACACTGTACACTCGTCTCCGGGAGGGTCCTCTCCATGATCTACTGTTTGATACTCCAAGTATCACAAAGAACCATGAAGAAGTATCTCAAAGGACCGACTCGTCATAGGGGTCTCAACGCAATAGACGGCGCGTCCATCAGACGCTCGGTCTGTGAGTTATTAGCTTTTTAGTCCCGGGGGCCCAGTTGGTTTCGTGTACGAACCAACTCGGCCATATCTCAATTGTACCCCGAACTCACATAGGGTATACTCAAAGGGACCGTTTCTCAATGTGATCACCAATGTCGCTGACGGTTCATCAAACAGACGTCCGGTCTGAAAGTTATTGGCTTTTCCGTTCCAGGGGCTCGGTTGGATTTCAGGTTCAATCCAACCCAACCATATTCCAAATGCGTCCAAACCTCAGGTGAAGTATGCCAAAAGATCCGTACCACCAAAAGTAATCCAACTAAGTCGATGTCACGTCAATCGGACGTCCGGAGCTCAAGTTATAAGTGTTTCCGTTCCGAGGGCCTGGTTGGTTTCGGGTTCAAACCAACCCGGTCGTATCCAAACTTTGCTAAAACATCGAGTGTAATATACCGAAACGACCGTCTCAACCCAAGGATCTTAACTCAACTAACGATGTTTCTATCGGAGGTCCATATCCAAAGATATGTGCGTTTGAACAAAACTACCCGAAAATAGGGGGTTTGGGCCTAGTTCGACCCGGCCCAATACTACCCTGGGTCAGCCAGAACCGGGTCGACCCGACTCGGGTCCGGGTTCGGCCCAATATGGAACGGCCCGACCCATCTTGCGCAGCCCGGTCCGGCTTGTGCAGCCCGGCCCGATGCTGGCGGCCCGGCCAGGCGCTAGCGGCCTGGCCCGGTGCTGGTGGCCCGGCCCGGCGTGGTTGGCCCGACCCGGCCGGTTGAGGCTCAGCCAGTTCGACCCGGCCCAATACTCCCCTGGGTCAGCCGGAACCGGGTCGACCCGACTCAGGTCCGGGTTCGGCCCAATAGGGCACGACCCAGCTTGCGCAGCCCAGCCCGACGCTGGCGGCCCGACCAGGCACTGGCGGCCTGGCCCGGCGCTGGCCGTCCGGCCTAGTGTGGGCAGCTCGGCCCGGCCGGTTGAGGCTCAGCCAGCATGGCTGAGCGGACGCGGAGTGGGGGGTTCGGCCCCTCGCCGCTAATTGGTGTCGGCGACGGTTTGCGCCACTTCCGTTCTTCTAGGATCTCGTGCGACCGCAGGATCCACCGTCGCGGCAAGCCGCGATGGGTTTTTCTCCGATGGCGCGCTGGGGCGCCGCCGCCTCCTCTAGTCGTCGGTGCTGCCGCACCGGCGCGGTGCGCCGACAGTTCCTTCCGTGGACCACCGGACGCATTCCAGTGGTCCGATTTGCCTGCCGTCTTCGACAGCGGTCCTCCTGGGACCTTCTCTTTACTGTGACGGCTTTCAAACGCCGTTTTGGTCCCATTTCATCATCACCGTTAATCCACGCATCAATAACAATCTGCGGAGGGTCATCGAGCCATGTTTGTTCAGCCCGCACCCTCCGCGTTAGGCGTTATCAAATAACCAAGATTAAACAGGATTTTATAAAGAAAAAACATTCAATTTTATTTAAATTGAATTGAATCAAATCATCCCACGATCTCTTAAATAAAATTTGAAGCATACCAATATTCCCAACCCGCAATTAAAATAAAACATTCGCGGATCAACTTAATGATGAGTTGATCCGCGTTCTTTGTTTTTAGAAGGAGACAACCATGGGAATAATAACATTCTCAAATTAATCCCCTACCTCGAAGAAAGATCGTGGTTGTCAAGCGCCCTAGATGATGGCATCATTACTTTCGTCATCAGTGTCTCCTTTCTTGTCGCGGAGAAGGAAGACAATGGAGAATTCTGGGACCACCAAGTTGACGTTCTTCATCAGAGTCTTGGCATTCTTCAAAGAAGGTGATGAAGTTCTTCAAGGGACTTATAGTTCTCTCCCAAATATCCTCACACAACAAGCCAACAAAATAAAATAAAGCCTTCCCTCATTTTATTAATTCATGCCAAGATTTTCAAAATTAAAAAATTCAAAACACATAATTCAATTAATTAAAGTGGTTCAATTAATTGAATTAATGTGTGTTGGCATTAAATTAACGTGAGGAGAGGAGAAGTCACCCAATTTATGGGGAAGTTTAACCAAGATAAGATGAGTTACACAACTTAAGAGGGGGTTTAGAAGAGTTAGGGAATGTGAAGAGTTGGGGATCGTGTGGGTCCCACCTCACCTTTATCCTCTCAAGGGTAGTTAGTAACTAGTGGGTCCTACCCCAAGTTCCACACATATGATGTAACCACTTAGAAAAAGAAATAAAATTGTAACACAATTTTATTTTACTTTTCATTTAATCCACATTTTTTTACAACTCCTCCCAAGAAAACGCACCCCCAGTAAAGGTCCTCTTAAGAAAATACCAGCGTTGCGGTTCCATCGGTGCCCTCGAATTTCAATTTCGAGAACTGGTTCAAATGATAGAAAAACCCGCTCGTTCGTTCACTGAACATACCTGAGCCAAACTTCAGAAATTGATTCTGGGCACACCGAGCCCCAGAATCAGGTGTTGTTAGAAACTGTGGACTCGTAAAATTCCAAAGAAGTTAAGAAAAAAATTTCCTTAAAATTTCCGGGTCTTTACATAGAATCACCTAACTAGATAATTATAACATTAAATTTAATAATGGAATCACCTAACTGGATTTCAACATCATAAGGGAGTAATTTTTATCCAGTTAACTACACCTTTATTGTCAAATGCATTAGAGGTCTATAACAGACCCACCTATCACATAATAGACAAAGTTCTTTAAGGTTGTTGGTTAACTCCACATTCCCTATTTTCATAAATATTACCTAAGTTCCATATTTGGAATCCAAAACACCTAATATCTTGCATTAATCACCATAAATTTCATTTACACTTTCTTTCCAAATCCTTAAACATTAGGGTAAAAACTAAATCCACAAAAAAATATTTTAATAAATGAAAGGATTGTAAATAAAATAAAAAAGAATTAAAGTATTCAAGAAGGAAATATTTTAAGACATAAAATAATGGATTTGAAGAAATTCAATCATATGACTATAAAACCACTTTAAAAATAAATATTTATTCTAACTCATGAAACTTTTTTCAAATAAAATATGGTTTGTTAATGAAAATGTGGAGGAGAATATTTCTTCAAAATTGAACACTTTAAAATCAAATTGATAATTTTTTAAATAAATAATATCCCTTACCTTACATCCAATATCTCAGATAAATCTTCTCCTCCTATGGAATCAACTTTCTAATATAACCTCAAAAGGTTTCTCTTTTGAATTTAATTTCAGTGACAGATCCCTAGACCTCACTCTCCCTCTCTTTCTAAAGTAAAAAAAAATGTGTATTACCAAGAACAGAATATAAGAAGCACACTTATGGTAGTACCATAGGGAAATTTTCCATTATTATATCCAAAAACAATTTTTTTTAATATATATATATATATGTATAATAAAAAATTATTCAATATGTATATACATGATAAGACTTATCTCACACTTGAAATTTTCATCCAACCACAATCTATCCTTATTGTGTAATAATGATATAGATCACAATAAGATAATTTTTATAGCTACCCTTCCAACCTATCCATGCGATATTTTATAAAAAAATAAATGTGAAATCATCATGGATAAATCATATTCATTCCTACTAACAATAGGGGTATGACAAATTCACTACTTTCTGGGATTCCTTTAGTATGGTTATCACCACTGATTATATTATTACATCCCTTATAAGTATTGAAACTCATCCTAGAGTCATAATATTTCCATGTAGTCCCCTCCAAGAATGATCTCCCTCCATGAAATATATATTACCCTCAATCCTTCTAATATTTTCATAATTATGGCTATTGAAGTCTATTGAGATCACCATCATCTTATTGATTCTGTCTGTATATACTACATGTAGACATATGTGAGCCACATCTTCATATATCCTTCATGAATGCATTCATATTCAACCACACAAATATATATTCATGAAACTCATTTGGATACAACTCTCTCAATTATAAAATATGATACACATTTCCATCTAAGTTCACAAGTTATATAGTGGGCTCACTGCGTTTATGACTACTGTTGAGTTATAAATAGGTAGATCTAGAAATCATATATTTTAAGTAACCTACAATAAGGAATAACATACACATGTTTTATGTACATATAATGTGAATATTATACCTTTCTATTATTATAGGTTTCTCACATAAGGGTGATCATTCTATAATAATGCATGTGTAGAAGTTATAGGCCGTTGGTGTGTAAGGGTGAACTGAATGCCTCACGTAAGGGTAAGCCACAGCTAACATATGGTTAACATGGTTAAAACATAAGGTCATCATGTTTACCCTGTAAGTATAGCCTAAATATAGATACTACTAGATTAAACACATTCTTGGTTCTTCATTCTATAAGCATGGATATGAGAACACTTGCATGAAGTTTGATTCGTCTTCTAGAGTTGCATACTCAAACATTGTATGGGGGTGATAATATGTCATGTATTAATGTTAATAAAGGATATGGTGTTTTATGGGAACACTCCATAAAAATTTTAGTGATACATCTGTATATAGAGTTATAACCTAGTATTGAGAACTTCATGTTGAGTCACTATATTATATCCACAAACAACATTTTTTATTTCCCGTACTGTGGGAAATTGTTCATGTGATACCTAGATCCTCTCTATGTATACCTACTATATATAATCACTGGATATACTTCATCATATATATATATATAAACTGATTGATCTTGAAACTTTCATGTGTTTTGGAATAATACGCTGACCTTTGACATCATTTTAAATGAATCGCACACTTTTTAAAATGGTTTACAGTGCCCACATCACTGATCCCCCATCAGTTTTGCAGTTTATATTTTTCTCCTTCATATATTGAGATCTGGAATAGGTCTATGATTAAGTTCAATTGGAATTAGTTCTCTTCAATATCCCATCATGCCTAACCCCCATGGAGGAGGATAATCACTCTTACACTCACTCCTGTCTTTGATCGAACTAACCTATGCCTTTTTCCTAATACATTGTGGTTGATGATTGGTTGGACACCCACATGGTTGGTTTGATCTTACATATTTTTCTCAGATATCTTGAATTTATTTTTACTAAGATTCTATACATTTCTTTACTATGGAAAATTTATCATTTAAGTGTCAATTTGATATTCTAACATTTACATTTTCTATATTTAATCTCATACTATAAAATATTGTAAATCTTATAATTTATTAATTTATTATGAATAATTTATTTTCACATATCAAATAATTCTAAATTATTCATAATTAATTTAATTTACATATGGCCCAAACATCCAACTACATAAAATCATTTTAATAATAACTTAAGTTTAAATATGGTTAAAGTAGACTTTTTTTAATTTGAATATATTAATTATGACTTCAAGTATAATAAAAAACTATCTGCGTACTATTTTATGCATAATAAAATAAATAAAAACATCATTAATGTAGTAATTTTCTAACATAAACATTTTAAATGGAAACATTCAGTTTTCAATATTTATGGAATTTGTTCAAAAATGTAAGTAACCAAAATTAAATTAATTTTTAGTGATTAAAAAAATAAACTAGAATTATAATTTTATTAAAATCAACCAATAATTCAAGGAGAAATATCATTATTTACCCTTATAAATATACATATATAATTTTTAAAAATACCCAAAAATATTAAAATAACTCTATCTTAATTGTAAATATTGAGTAAACACAAAATATATAATCATATTTTTATCTTTTATTCCCAAAGTTATTTTAACAATTTTACTCCCAAAGACTACCTCTTTCAATAACAATGTGAGCCCATGAAATGGTCATATCCTCATTCTTTAAATAACCATGAATCATATCCTCTTCCTTAAATCAAAAAATTATTCCCATATTTCCTATTGTATTAATTCTCTCTATTATCATCATTGGATGAGTTATTTTCACGGTTGACATTGAAATTGTGTTCTTTAATAGTTATATTTTTTCATTTACCACCCCATGGTGATTTTATTTAATTATAGTATTTATTACTTTATTTCCATATCCTTAATAAATAAAGTCTTATGAATCTATTATAAAGTATTGCACACATAAATCCATGGTGTTACAAGTACTATCTATTATTTTTTAAAATTATGGGATTATCATTTTTTTTCTTTGGGTTAGTAGTACGAATTGAGCTAATAAAGATAATGAACTAGAATATGGAAAATTGAAGGTAATGGAGTGATTCACATGTTTTTACCTACTTCCATGGTACTCATCTCTCACTTGGTGCTTGTTTTCTTCGAATGATGAAAATCATTGATGATGTTGGACCCTGTGTATTAACTGTAAAGACTCCGACCCCCATTTCCCATAGCTGGTGACCTACTTTATTACATTGGAATAATAATTAAGGAAGTCATATCTGGAAGGAATTAATTGTTTAGTAGCTTTGTAAAATAAGATACATACATAAGTTCGACATTACAACTTGAAATGATGTAAAACATAGTAATTATATTTGAAACACCCATAAACTTCTATATTATCCTTGAAAGTCATTAATAATATACATATATGAATCCTAGAAAAAAATTTAATAAAGGGTTGAGATCAGATATTCATTAAGGGTAGGTAATACACTGAAATCATAAAAATAAACAATTAGGCAAGGTGAATAACTAAAAAAACTTGTCATTAAAACAAAAACTTGAGCATAATATGGCAGTAATAAAAAATGATTAAATAAATCCATATAAGTGATCATAAGAACATAACTATGGAAATTATACTAGTTGAATAATCACATGTAATATAAAATAATAATCTCATAATGAGGTAATTCAGAATGAATGACATCATAAACATATCGTCAAGGCCTCATGCCAAGACCATACATAAAAAGTTAAAAACAAAAAATAGTTTGTCTCATGAGACCTACTGATGAATCGATGGGATATAGTGGGCCCCAACCTACACTTACTAATTCCAATGCATTAATCATATGAAAAGTTTGAAACATAATCAACATATACATTCATATTGACCCTAACATATGAAATGTAAATAACTTTCCCCAATCAGTAAACATAATCACTAACCATTTAGAGTAATATTGTAAATGGTATCAAGATAGTACATCCACAGTAAAAATAATCACAAAACATTCAAATAAATATGGTATATTATATCATAAAATATTAATACAAATTAAATATAAGAATCAACAATGAGGTTTAAATAGATGAAAATACTCTTATAAAATCATCGAGGAATTTTTGAGAGAAATATTGTTTTATTTTGTAAAGAAGAGTTATTTTTGGAAAATATTTTTCTAAAACTAGAATTTAACTAAGTTTGTTTTTACACAATAAAATTAGTGATTTTATAAAAATAATGGTTGTTAAAAAAATATTATATAGTTCACTTGAAAATAACATAGAATTCAAGTTGTTCCCTTAAATCGGGATTGTGTATCAGGAAGAATTGAAAATGGAACCCTGTAAAAACAAGTATTACCCTTAAAATAAAGATGAACTGATCAAGTTATATGAGTTTGGAAAATATACAAAAAATATATAAGAATTAAAAAAATCATTACATTGGGGTAAATATAATGAAATAATAACCCGAAGGAAAAAAATGAAGTTTTGTGTAGAATCGGTTACCTTATGTATGAATGTGTTCTGAAATTGAACTTAATGTCCTAGATAATAAAATTAAATCAATTAATTAATTATTTAAAAACCTTATATACATGTATTTTATTTATAATAATTTTATAAAGTTCATTTATGGCCTCTTTGATGAGTTATAAGATTTAATTTTATTTCTTGGGAGTGTTCGTTTCCTTGGTTTTCACGATCGATATACATGTATATGAGTATGGAAGTTCATGTCTAATGGGTATAATTATCCAGAATTGAATTTATATGATATTAATGAAAATACTTAATTGTTAATGGTTATATTTATCATTTTTTTATATGTAATGAGTATTAATAATTAGATAAGACAATTAGTGATAATGATTTACATAATTACGGCAGTTATTGATCATAATGAACTCATTTTGTTTTATAATTTAGTATTATATAAATATGTTTATTCTAGAACATAATAAAGGTTTTAATAAATATATTTTATTCTGTTTTAACCATAAAAATTTTTCAATTACCATCTTTTAATGAGAAATTGAAGAACAAAATTTTTTCATCCATGAAGGTTGTAAATCAGCACCTCACGGATGATGATTTCATTTTTAAAATAAAAGATAAAGAGAAAGTATTTTGATGAAATATATTACATTAACATGATATCAGTATATTATATATATGTTACTGGAGATATCATGATCATTTAGATATAGAATGTGAGAAGATAATAATAAAAGAAAATAATTTGAAAAGAAATTAAAAGGAAAGGAAAGATGATTTTACCACTTGAATAGTTCTCCTTGAGAACCTCCTTAAGGGGATTGGTTTTGGTATTTTGATGAGAAAAAATAGATCTTGGACATGGGGTAGAGTCTTGGGGAGTGTATTGGACATAAATTTGACAAGTCTTAAAGGCTTAGAGGTGTGATGAGAAGTGGTGGTGAGGGGTGATATTTATAGTCGAGAAGAGGGGTGATTTTTGAATATTTAATCCATTTTTTTATTATTTTGGATCAAGACAATAAATAGTTTGATCATTATTATCAAATATTTTCAAATAATTAAGGGATGTTCTATATTATGGTGCTTACATCTTTTATGACTCAAGGAATTGTGTATTTATCTTATAATGTATTTATACCGTAAATTACCATATTTTACTATTCACCAAAAAATCAAGTCTTTTATAAAAAAAACCCAAAAATTCACCCTAACCATTTTTCTATGTGTTGAATTAAAAAATGTACTCCATTTTATGAAAATAATTTTCTAAATATGGATAATTTAATTTTTATTTAAAACCATCATTGACTCAAATAATAAAAATTTTAAATTTATAAATGATTTTATAACACATTCAAAAAATTAACTATGGTATCATAAAATTATATTAAAATAATAAGAAATCAAAATCTTAATTGATGAATACATTTTATGAAAATAAATTTTCTTTTAAATCATTTTAATAATTCTAAAATTTTAATTAAATATTTATGACTTACTAAAATACCAGCACTTAATTTATAATTTTTAAAATATTCATTTACCTATATTATGATATAATTATATCATAATTTAATTTATAAGATGCCTAAATTTTATTTTTACAAACATGTATGACGTTACTATTCATCCAGCTGATTTACTATTCATAAGATTCATATTACTATTCCTAAGGTCAAGTTACTATTTCATTTGTATAGGTTTCTTAACTTCTAGAAATACCTCTTATTTCATTCATTATTCATTTATGATGTTTGTATTATGTTCTCTAAGATATTTCATGTGATCTATACTATTTTAAATAAACATAATAATGGAAATTTTATTGATAGAGTTCGGGGTCGTTACATTCTCCCCTCTTACAAAAATTTCATCCTCAAAATTTCTAGATTGTCACCCCAAAAAAAGATTTGGGTAGTTCTTTATCATATTCTCCTCATGATCCCACGTCGTATCTTCAATTTTATGATTTTTCCAAATTACATTTACCAGCCGAGTCATTTGATTCCTCAATGCCTATTCTTTAGTGTCTATAATCCGAATAGGCTCTTCACAGTAAGATAAGTCAGGTTCCAATGATATTCCATCATAAGTGAGTACATGTGTTGGGTATAGCATGTAATTCCTTAATAAAGAGATGTGGAACACATTTTTTTTCCTTAGAAAGGCTAGAAATCATTTCTAAATGATAATCCATAGTTCTAATTCTATCTAGAATTACAAAGGACTAATGTACCTAGGGAACAGTTTCCCTTTCTTCCTAAATCATATAACACCCTTCCATTGAGATACTTTTAAGAAAATGTGATCTCCCAATTGAAATTACAAATCCTTCCTTTGATTATCGCCATAGATATTTCTCCTAATTTGAGCTTCTTTTATATGGGTTTGAATAGTCTTTACCTTTGATATTAATTCATCCACAAGCTCTGGGCCCCCAAGATTCCATTCAGCAACTTCATCCCAACAAGTTGGTGTGTAAAATCTCTTTCCATACAATACTTTATATGGTACCACTTGAATACTATAATGGAAAATATTATTGTATGCAAACTCCAAGAAAGGTAAATACTGATCTCACATACCTTTTAAGCCAAGTTATCATGATCTCAACATATCTTCAAAAGTTTGGATTGTTCATTCTGACTGCCTGTCAGTTTGAGGGTGATAATCAGTACTCAAATAAAGCTCAGTGTCCAAATATTTATGGAGACTTTTCCAAAATTTTGATGTAAATCATAGATCATGATAAAAAAAATTGAAAGAGGTGCTCCATGAACTCTTTAAACTTCATTAATATAGAGTCTTGAAAGGCTCTCCTATGTAAAACCCTCCCTTATAGTAAAAAAATGTTCAAATTTGGTACTTCAATCATCAATCAACCCTATTGCATCATTCTTTCTTGGAGTTTTTGTTAATCCAATGACAAAATCCATAGTGATGTCAACCCATTTCCATGTAGGAATAGGTAGGTATTTCATGACACCTCTAGGATGATGTCTTCTAGACTTCACCTATTGATTGATTAAACATCTTGATATATAATCAGTAATTTCTTGCTTCATATTATCCCACCATAAATTGTTCTTCAAATATCTATACATATTAGTGCTACCAGGGTGTATAGAGAAATTTGAGTCATGGGAATCATCTAATAACTACCTTTTAGCTCGGTTATATAGGGAACACATAGCATCCTCCCAAATTTTATAATTCCATTCTCACACACGAAGTCTAGAAACTTCTAATCATTTACAGATTTAATTTTCTTTCAAGATTCTCATCATTACACTAAGAACTTTAAATTATTTATAATAAAGTTGGTAAAGAAAAGTTTTGAAAAAGTAATTATGTTTCACCTTCCTTGATAATTCCCATATCCATATTTTCTAGATATATGTACATAAGATCTTTTTCAATCCTCATTTTTTCATAACTCCATGATGCTTACAACTCAAAGAATATTCTACATTATTTTCCTTCCCTAGGTGGTAGTGTATTGAACAATCATAATCATCGAGTATCTTGAGCCATTTACTTTTCATCATGTCGAGTTCCTTCTGTGATAAGATATATTTAAAACCTTTGTGATCCTTATATATCTCACATATTTCACCATATAGATATTTTCTCTATATCCTCAAATTAAATATTACAGCTGCTAACTCAAGATGATGAGTTTGATAGTTCTATTCATGATTTTTTTAATTGCCCTGATGCATAGGTGATAACTCTTTCATTCTATATAAAGACATAGTCAAGTCCTTTATTTTATGTATCAATATATATCACAAACTCACCATTTCTAGATGGTAGAGTTAGGATCAGAGCATTCACCAATATCCTCTGGTTAATGGGTTAGATAATCGGGTGAAGTTATGAACTAAATGCTAATAATAACCTATTAAACCAATAAATCTATGTACCTCGGTTAATTTTATTGGTTTAGGGTATTCCTAAACCACCTTTTTCTTCATAGGATAAACTAATATTCCATCATTAGAAGAAATATGTCCAAGAAAAGTAACATTTTGAAGCCCTAATTCACACTTGATAAACTTCCCATATAACTCGTTTCTTATAAGAGTCTTCAAAATAATGCGCAAGTGATTCCCATGATCTTTGTATATTTTGGATTATAACAAGATATCATCAATAAATACCATAGTAAATTCAACATGATATTCCTTGAAAACTATATTCATTAGATTCATGAAATCATAAGGTTCATTAGTTAGTCTAAAAGGCATTATTGTAAACTCGTAATGCCCATACCTAGTTTGAAATGCTATATTTGGAATATATTACTTCCTCACACATAACTGATGATATCCAGATCAAATTTCAATATTAGAAAAATATTGGGCTCCCTGAAGTCAATAAAATAAATCATCAATGTGAGGAAGAGGATACTTATTCTTTGTCATAATAGCATTTATTTCCTTATAGTTAATACACAACATCATGGATTCATATTTCTTCTGGAAAAAGAGAATAGGGGCTCCCCATAGAGAAACACTAGAGTGAATAAATACTTTATCACTAAATTACTCTAGTTTTTTCTTTATCTTGACTAATTCCATTGTCTTCATTCTATAAGAAGCCTTTGATATAGGATTTTCACCATTAATTAACTCAATTTCCCATTCTTGAGGATATCCAGGTAAATCCTCTGGAAATACATCAATGTATTATTTCATAATAGGTACATCCTCAATTTTAAGATTTATTTCCTCACCAAAATATATTTTTTTCTCTTCCTCCCCAATAATTTCATTCATAAGAGCTTCTAGGGATGGATCAATAAAAGAATCGGATGGTGAGGTTTCTTCTCTAAAGATATGGGACTATACATCATTCTCAAAAATTATAACTTCTTTATTCTTACAATATATTTTCACATCATAATTTGAAATCCAATCCATACCAAGAATTATATCAAAGTAAATCATAGGTATGATGATAATTTTAGAAACTAAATCATGTTTATGTGTCATAAATGGGACTAATTGACACATCTTTGTTGCAATGATACTTCCCTTAGGAGTTTTGAATGATAACTCCTTTATTAAATAAAATTGGAAATTCATAATTTTATTGGAAAATTTGGAAGATATAAAACAATACAATGATCCAAAATTAAATAAAGAATTGGATAAGTTTGAGGAAACTATTAAATTACCTACCACCACATCATTAGGAACTTCAACCTTAGTAGTTGTGACTGCATAAGATTGGCTTTTCTCCCTTGGAATTCTTTAGAGAAAGTTTCCTTGATGTCTTGTAAATTCATGATCATAATGTCTCGTTTATTTAAAATTATATCATTTAACATTGGAAGGTTATTTCCTTCACTTTCAATCACCATCTTTGTGGAATTTTCTCTACACTTGTAAAATACTCCCATTCCCTTCAAAAAAGTGATGGTGTGTGTCTTCTCACAATTACTGCAGGGTGGAAAGTCAAATATTACATTATTAACGATTTTCATATTTAAATTTTCAGAGTGTTTATAAAACCTCTTCTTCTCTTTATTTACTTTGACGTCATATGACATAGAAAATTGTGTTTCTGTCTTGATAGTGCAAGAGACTATATCTTCATATGATAAGAAATTTTGGGAGACTAGTAACCTTTGGATGAATGGTATTAAACCATCAAATAATTGATCAATATTTATCCTTGTATTATGTATTTAGTCCTCAATGTGCCTTTCTAACCTTCTAAAGTTGGATTCATACATTACAACATTTTCATCCTCTTTTTATCTTAGACTCAAGAATTGACTCTCCATATCTTCTCGTTTGCGAGGAAAATATTTTTCTAGGAACATTTCATTAAAATCCCTTCATTCTATATTTTTTATTTCTTCCTCCCCATTTTTTTTTGAATTAGTGACCATCATTGATATACATCTCTCAATAGATGATAATCTGCCATTAAAACCTTCTCTCTTTCGTTACTTCCCAAAGCGAGAAATATCTTCTCTAAGGAACTTATCCACTACTCTGCTATAAATGGGTTTTTAGTCTCATTGAATGATGGAGGATGTTGTTAAATAATGTGGTCTAACATTTCTCCTTCACGTTGTGGTTTAGGATGCTCCATATGGGTAAGTTTATTGTTCATAACCTAAATCAGTTGTCACAATATAGTTATAAGTTTCTCATCACTATTTGCAGCTCCAATAATAAAATCATTATCTTTAATATGAGGGAAATACCTTCATGGGATATGTGTGTTGATACAGTTTCCATTCCTTCCACTATACTACATTTCTAAATAAATTCATACACTAGATTAGGTTATAAATCGTAATTTATAATCTCAAAATAGAAAAACACTTAACATAAATTGAAATTTTATGCATAGTTATTCTCATAATCATAAACATGGTTTATTTGTGGACCTATTTAATTTTAAATCCTTAATAATGGTTTGTAAAGAAAATGTGACTTGTCTTAAGAATATCTCTCAAGAGTGTCAAACCAGGTGCACAGTAAGTCCCATTTTCATGTTCCAGGTTACCCTGAATCAGGATCCAGGAACCTTGTCAGATTTGTTACCCCTAGGTACATTTTTTCCAGAAACAATTCTACTTATAGTATCCGTATAGGGATATATTTCTAGTAAGATCCACATAATATATACCTTACCAAAATTCTAGTATTTTCTTCTATTATTATCTAAAAATTCTATCTTACGGTTGCGTTCACCAATCTATGTTTTCTAAATCTATTTTCCAAGGTTTGTACTAAACATCCTTTCATACCAACTGTAAAGACCCCAACCCTAGTTTCCCAGATTTAGTGCCTTAATTCACTACATTGGCATAATAAACAAGGAAGTCATATCCTAAAAGAAAATATAGTTTAGTAGATTTGGAAAACAAGATACATACTGAAGTTTAACATTACAACTTGAAATGAAGTACAACATAGTAACTATATCAGAAACACCCATAAACTTCTAGATTATACTTTCAAGTCATTCATTAAATACATATTTGCATCCTGGGTAAAAATAAACATAAGAAAGGGGTGTGGTCAGATTCTCATTAAGGGTAGGAAATATAGTGTAAGCATAAAAATAAACTATTGGGTAAGGTGAATAACTAAAAACACTTTTTATTAAAACAAAAACTTGAGCATAATATGAAAAGAATAAAAACTGATTAAATAAAGACATATAAGTGATCATAAGAGAATAAAACCTAACCATGGATATTATACTAGTCAAATATTCACATGGAATATAAAATATTAATCTCATAATGAGGTAATACATAGTATGGGAAATCATAAACATGTCATCAAGGCCTCGTGAAAAAACCATACATAAATGGGTAAAAACCCAAACTAGTTTGTCTCAATAGACCTGTTGATGTATCGAGGGGATATAGAGGGAACCACCTGACACTTACTAAGTCCAATGCATTCCTAATATGAAAGGGTTGAAACATAATCAACATATACATCCATATTGAAACTAACATATGAAATATAAATAACTTTCCCCAATCAGTAAACATAATCACTAACCATTCAGAGTAATATGGTAAATGGTATCAAGATAGCACATCTATAGTCAAAATAATCATAAACCATTCAAATAAATATGGTAGACTATATAAAAAATATTAATCCCAATTAAACATAAGAATCAACAAGGGTGTTTAAATAGATGAAAATACTCTTATAAAATCATTGAGGAATTTTTGAGAGAAATGCTCTTTTATTTTGAAAATAAGAGTTCTTTTGGAAAAACATTTGAATAAACTAGAATTTAACTAAGATATTTTTTCCATAATAAAATTATTGATTTTATAAAAATAATGGTATCTTAAAAAAGATTATATAGTCATTTGGAAATAAGTAAGAATTTGAGTTGTTCCCTTAAATCGGTCATGCATATCTGGAAGGATTGAAAAGGGAACCCTGTAAAAACAAGTATTACCCATAAATGAAAGATAATATGATATAGATATATGATTTTGGAAAATATACACAGAATATATAATAATTAAACAAAAATAAATATTCATTACATTCAGGTAAAGATAGTGGAAAAATAACCCAAATGAAAAAAATGAAGGTTTGGGTAGAATCCCTTACCTGATGTTCGAATGTGTTCTCCACTTGACCTTAATGTCCTAGATAATCAAATTAAATCCATCAATTAATTAATAAAAAACTATTAGGACCACATTTTGTATAAGGATGTATTTGTTGTCAATTGTTGTCAATGAAGATCAAAATGAAGGAGATCAAGAAGAACTCTAATGAAATGGAGGAATGGTGAGGTATCATCCATCTGAGGATGATTGAAGAAGAACACCATGATTTTATGATAACCATGAAAGATATTACTTGAAGAATTGAATCATATGATTTGTATAAAGTAGATAATGATTGTTGAAGAAGAAGAGAGAGTGTGAAAGGTCTTGGAATTCTGATATGGCCATGCATTTCATATTGTATCTAAATCTAACGATGATTTATTGATTTGTATTTCCCAAATATCATAAGTTTGGGGAACTTGTGATGCAAGGATTATGATGGAAAGGGGGAGTATAGATATTGTCAGTCATATTTTGGTTTTGATTAGAAAGATTGTTGCTGCTGAAAGATAGGGAAAGGATGTGACTTTGGCAATAGATATTATGCACAAGGTACAAAACGACCTAATATTTTGAGTTTAAGTGGAGTTTTAATATCAGAACATCAATATTTGGAAAATGAAGGAGGTGCGTGAAAAAATAGAGTTGTGTGTGGAAAAATGTTGTGCATGAAATATATGGTTGAGTTTTCTTCACGTAAGAAGTGCCTCGGATCAGAAATACTAAAAATTGGAAAGGCATGCAGTGTGCGAGAAATCAGAGATGTTCACGCAATGTGCATGGAACATCAGACTTCTGCCCATAAAATTGGTTGTGCGTAAAATGTTTGTTTGAGGTTTTATGCACAAGGGGTTCCATGGGATCAAAAATCATAAAATCAGCAGATGCATGAAGTGTGTGAAATAATCCAGGATGTGTGTTAAATAAGAAGTTGTTGCACGAAATAATACAGGTTGTGCGTGAAATTGGAATTCATTCGAAATACCGGTTTGATGTTTTACATATAAGAGAGGATTCATGTTTAGAATGATGAAAAATGGAAAATTCATGAGGTGTGCGAAAAATCCAGGCGATGCATGAAAATAAAGGAAGGTGTGCGTAATATAAAGAACATAGAGATAGTTTTACATGCAAGAAGGGGTTTTATGCGCAAGGTCAAAAACACCTATAAATAGGAGGTGACCCCCCCTTATTTGATAGAGGATTGACACTTAGACAAATCCCGAGCTCTGATGTATGAAAAAATTGATGTATAGAGTGGTGTGAAAAAAGAATAAGTGTTGCGCGAAAAAGAAAGTGTTGTGTGAAAAAGGGAAGCTCTGCTCGAAAAAGAAGAGTTGCGCGAAAAGCCTTTTTCGTGCCAAAAGGTGTTTTTACGTGCAAGGCTTGAATTTTATGTGAAAGACACCTAGAAGGGTGAATGAAAAATTTAAGGGTCCCACAAGCCTTTGATAGGTTTTTATCACTCTCAAAGCAGATTCATGAAGAAGGAAGTACTGTGAACCATTCGGCTTTACGAAGAGAAGTTTTTCCGCACACACACGACTGGTGTTTAACACCCTCGTTGTGCTTTGAGAAGAGACGAATAAAAATACATTAAACTAAACTTAGATATGCATATAAATAAGGAAGTATATAGATAAACTTAGGTGTTGGTATTGGGAATGAAAGGAAGAGAAGAAGAAGAAGAAGAAGAATAGAGTGTGCCCAACTGAAGATTGTGAATTATTTGGGGCATCACAATTGTGATGATTTCTTGAACAATCACACAGGATTTTGTGATTCTAGACAAGAAGTGAAGAAGATCGAAAACAAAAGAGCATCAATTCAAGACTATTATGCAATAAATGTCTCATGCTAAACAGGATACAAAGACTTCCATGCTTATATATTGAAGAGACCTTCATGTCTATAAACTGAGTGGGACTTTACCCAAGGAAGTGAGCCAGGGGGAGTCAAAGGGAGTGACCCGAGGGATGCAGTGAGCTATCCCTAAACATTTTTAAAGGTAGTGAGCCTGGGATAGATTGACTATTCCAAAACCTTTGTAATCTATAGCTAGTGAAGATTAGTGGAATTTGGTATGACCAAAACCTTTTCGGCGTATGCTCTTTAAATGTATCCCTTAGTGGAGAACCAAGTAAAAAGTGTTGTGTTGTCCGTCTATGTGTTTTAATTACAAAACATATCCATCATACAGGTTTAAAAAAGTTCCTACCAATGTGGTAACAACATCCAAAAAAATGAGAGAAAAAGTTGACACACTGATTCACCCCCCCCCCCTCAGGGTGGTCTAGGGTCCTTCAATTCATATCATAGGCAAAGGTTCTCATATGTTGGATACTCTACCGTAATTCCATTCAGAAGAGAATTTGAGTTTTTTCCTAAAGTCAAAAATAAATTGCAGTATTGATGAAGATTAAGTCATTTCTGAGTAGAAGTCTACATCCATCAAGACCATGACAAATAGGAAAAAGAAAGAGAAGAAGCATTTGAAGAAGTACCTCATGTACAAAGAAGATTCAGTGTCTGGTTCTCCATGTCCTTCTAATAATGAAGAAATATCAGGATTTGAAAGTAAATAGCAGGTGGCTCAGGTTTCTACCATAGGAAAGGAATACACTTCTTTCTGAAGTGATCTAGATAAATTAATAACCTATCTGCGTGATATTCCAAAAGAAAGAGTTGGTGATATTTGTAGAATATTTCAATGTATACTGCTTGAGATCAACTGATTGTAAGTATAAGCTAATAATGTGGAAAATGGATTAGAAGAAAAAATTATTGAATGTTTAAAGCTCACCAAACAGATTAAATCCTTTCAAGAAAAATAAGGATTCAATAAGACTCTAGAAGAAAAGATCCATGCACTTGAAGTTGAGCTGAAGAAGAGAATTGAAGTCAAAAGTTTATATTTGGAAGAAACTTCCAAGAAGATGAAGGAACATGACTCTTTGATTCAAAATAAAATCATACTACATGAGGAAGAATATTTTAGAATGAAGAAGTCTTGTGAAGAGAAGATGACTATGATTGAAGATCAGAAGGTCATTCTCAATAGTCAATGTCTAAAACTAGATTCTCAGTTGAAAAATCTTGAGAAGTCACATATTGAGAAATCACAAAAGAATGAATTAGTTGTTGCTAGTATTCAATGCTCACTGGAGGATTCTACTGTCAAAAAACCTCTAATATGTGATAAGAAGATCATGACTTAACTCACATATCTATCACAAGTATCTGAGAAAGTGAAGGTACCATCCATACCAACTTGTATTATTGTTTCTAAATATGTTTCTATAAAAAGTGCAGATTGGAAGAAAAATTATAAATAGGTATGGATAAGGAAAGGTGAGGATAAGAAACCTACGACCATGACTAGGGTGGATAGAAAGAAAAAGTTGTAAGATTGTTCCCCAAATAGAGAAAATACATTAAGAATAAGGCCCAACTACCTTATACAGAAGAAATAAAGAAGACAATATTTTTGGGTCAATGTTGGTACTGCAACAGATTTGGGAATTGTGCACTGGATTTCTGGTACAAACCCTTAAATGAAAAAGCACAGAGAAAGCCTATATCAAAGAGAAGAAATCCATAGAAGAAGAAGCAACATCTGCAGGTCCAGAATCATTTGTTTACCGCATGAAGATTTGGAATTCTTGATAACATCTGTGATTTATACAACTGTGGTGGTCAGAAGGTAGGTACATGCCCATCTCAATATTCATTCACTATTGATAAGAAAAGAGGACCTATGATCCTGGCTACATATGAATGAGCTACCTTGGGAATAAATAAGAAGAATATCATGAACACACACTTCCCCAAGAAAATATCAAGTAGGGAAGATGAGAAATCCCAAGATTTTAGATCCATGAAATTTAAGGGAAATACATCCAAAAGAGAAACTAAGAGGGATGACACTCTGATGAACCCATGTGAAAGATCCAAACCTACTACAATAGTTCCAAATGAAATTTTGGTCATCTGGCCAAAATATTTGGAAAGAGTAAGGAAACTTGAAAATGAACAGGCTAGGTATAGTGGTAAAGGAAAATGAAAACTTCTGCGTGATGAAGATAAAGTGCATGAGAGATTTCAAACCAAGAGAAACGCACGTGTCAAAGAAGTTCTATGTGAGAGATGCAAGAAATATGATCACATTGAAAAAGGTTGTCTAACCTTAATACCAGAGAAATAATCATTCCTTAAAAGGAGTAAGAATGTATCATTCATGATTGATGTTAAGAAGAACAACTCTCTACGCAAAGAAGAAGATAATGTGAAGAGAGCCATGACACATCAACACAGATCAGAACATATGTTCAATTGTCCAGGCATGAAGACTGGAGAAAATGGAGAAACTTGGTTGAGAAAAGCATCTCAACCATGAAACTCATATTGATGAAGCAAGGAGGAACCACCTTATTCCCTTGAATATTTGTGTATTGTATTTTAGCTAATAATATAGGTCATTGAAGTTGAAACTTTCTCTCAGGGGGAGAACTTGAGAAGTAGTGAATGTTGTCAACTCCTGATAGCTAAGCTGAAGAAGATGCCATCCTTGGAAGATTATTCAATTTATATTCAAATATTAAAATGATGAGGGAACACCCTTGATGAAGATGAAGAGGATTGTTTCCCTTGAAGAGGAGACACATGAATAAGCCTCTAGAATTTTTATTTCGATCAGTATCGACTTCAGTTGGTATTAAATGCAATTAATATAGAAATTTCTTGAAGAACATTTCATTAGAAAAGGTATGTAATTTCTCAATATCTTGTCCTTGGTTACTTAGAATGAAGATCATTTTACAAAGGGGGAGTAACTGAATTAATCAGTGAGATAAGAAGAATAGAAGTGCCCCAAGGCCACTTATCTTTCCAATTGCACTTGAATGTTTTTGATCTATTTATTGATGTGAGTGCCGGAGTTTCAAGTTGATTATTTTCATTCACATTCAATTTCTTCATCCGGAAATGAAAGTGGAAAACCCTTAAAGATAAAGTACATGAGTTCTCATCTCATGTGGTATCATGACCAGTAAATAATAGGCAGCCCTGTTGTTTAAATCAAATCCTATTGTTTTCTACACCAAGAATTTCTCAAGTATACTTAGTGTGAAATGATTGATGACACATTGATTAAGTATAGATTTATACCCTCTCTACCATGAAATTTATATATCTTGTCAATAAGGGGGAGAGAAAGTGAAATGAAAGTTTGAAAAGTAAAGCTGATCAAGAGAAGAATATCATTTTGTCATTGACGTATTCATTTTAGGAGATATTTAAGGTATTGAAAACAAAATATAAAGGGGTAGATTGTTGGGACCACATTGTGTATAAGGTTGTATTTGTTGTCAATTATTGTCAATGAAGATAAAAATGAAGGATACCAAGAATAACTCTAATGAAATGGAGGAATGGTGAGGTATCATCCATTTGAGGATGATTGAAGAAGAACCCCATGAAATTCTTCGTGATTTAATGAGAACCATGCAAGATATTACTTAAATAATTGAATCATATGATTTCCATGAAGTAGATAATGATGTTTTAAGAATAAGAGAGAGTATGGAAGGTCTTGGCATTCTGATATGGCCATGCATTTCACATTTTATCTAAATCTGACTACGCTTTGCTGATTTTTATTTCCCAAATATCATAAGTTTGGAGGACTTGTGATGCAAGTGTTATAAAGGAAATGGGGGGTAAAGATACTATCAGTCATATTTTGGTTTTGATTGGAAAGATTGTTGCTGCTGAAAGATAGGGAAATGATGTGACTTTGATAATAGATATTATGGACAAGGTACAAAATGGCCTAATATTTTGGGTGCAAGTGGAGTTTTAAGATCAACACTTCATTATTTGGAAAAGGAAAGAGGTGCGTGAAAAACTAGAGCTTTGTGAAAAAAATGGGAATCTGTGCGGAAAAATGTTGTGCATGAAAAATTAGGTTGAGTTTTTTTCGCGCAAGCAGTGCCTGGGATCAGTAATACTAAAAATCAGAAAAGGCATGAGGCGCGAGAGAAATCGGAGATGTTCGTGTAATGTGCGTGGAACATCAGACTTGTGAATGTAAAATTGGTTTTGAAAAAAATGTGGGTTTGATGTTTTATGTGCAAGGGGTGCCTGAGGATCAGAAAGCAAAAAATCAACAAAGGAATGAAGTGCGTGAAATAATCCAGGATGTGCATGAAATTGGAAGTCGGTGCACGGAATAATACAGGTTGTGCACGAAATTGGAAGCCGTGCGAAATACCGGTTTGATGTTTTACTCATAAGAGATGATTCATATTCAGAATGATGAAAAATGGAAAATTCATGAGGTGCATGAAAAATCCAGGCAATGCGTGAAAATAAAGGAAGGTGTGTGCAATATAAAGAAGTGAGAGACAATTCTACACGCAGGAATGGGTTTTACACACAGGGTCAAAATGCCTATAAATAGGAGGTTACCCCCTATTAATTGAGAGAAGCTCAACACTTATCTAAATCTCAAGCTCTAACGTGCGAAAAAATTGAAATATAGAGTGGTGCACAAAAATAAGAAGTGTTGCCCGAAAAAGAAAGTGTTGCGCGAAAAAGGGAAGTTCTGCGTGAAAAAGAAGAGTTACACGAAAATCCTTTTTCGTGCAAAAAGGTGTTTTTACATGCAAGGATTTAATTTTATGCGAAAGACACCTAGAAGGGTTCACAAAACATTTGGGGGTCCCACAAGCCTTTGATAGGTGTTTAGCACTCTTGAAGCGGCTTTGCGATGAAGGAAGTACTGTGAACCATTCCGTTTTACGAAGAGAAGTTGTTCTACACACACACGACTAGTGTTTAACACCCTCTTTGTGATTTGAGAAGAAAAGAAGAACAATACATGAAACTAAAATAAAATATGCATATAAAGAAGGAAGTATACTGATACACTTAGGTGTTGGTGTTGGGAATGAAAAAAAGAGAAGAAGAAGAAGAACAGAGTGTGCCCAACTGAAGATTGTGAATTATTCGGGTAAGTACAATTGTGATGATTACTTTAACAATTGCAAAGGATTTTGTTATTATGGACAAGCAGAGAATAATATCGAATACAAAAGAGCATCAATTCAATACTCTGATGCAATCAATGTATCATGCTAAAAAGGATACAAAGACTTCCATGCTTATCTCTTGAAGAGACCTTCGTGTCTATAAACTGAGTGGGACTTTACCCAAGGTATTGAGCCTGGGGGAGTCAATGGGAGTGACCCAAGGGATGAAGTGAGCTATCCTTGAACATTTTTAAAGGTAGTGATCATGGGACAGAGTGACTGTTCTCAAACTGTTGTAATCCACAGTTAGTGAAGATTAGTGGAATTTGGTACGGCCAACAACCTGTCGGCATATGCTCCTTGGATGTAGCCCTTAGTGGAGAACAAAGTAAAAAAGTTTTTTGTTGTCCTTATGTGTGTTTTAATTATTACACATATCCATAATATAGGTTTAAACAAGTTCATACCAATGTCGGAACAAGATCCAAAAAAATAAGAGAAAAATTTGACACCCTGATTCAGCCCCCCCTCAGGGGGGCCTAGGGTCCTTCAAAAACCTTATAAACATTTATTCAATTTATTATAATTTTATTAAGTTCATTTATGGTCTATTTGATGAGTTATAAGATATAATTTTATTTCTAGGGAGCATTTGTTTTTGTGGTTTTCACGATCCGTATACTTGTATATGGGTATAGAAGTTCGTGAGGAATGGGTATAATTCTCCAAAATTAAATTTATATGATATTAATTAACATAAATAAGTTTAAATGGTTATATATATAATTTAGTTATTGGAATGAGGATGAATAATTAGATTATACATTTTGTGATAATCGTTTACATTATTACAGCAATTATTGATCGTAACAAACTCATTTTATTTTATCATTTAGTATTATGTAAATATTTTACTTACAGAACATAATAAAGGTTGTAATACATATATTATAGTCTATTTTAACCATAAAAATGGTTTCATTACCATATTTTTAGGATAAATTGAAGAACAAAAATTTTTTGTCCATGAAGGTTGTAAATCAACACCTCACAGACGATGATTTTATTTTTAAAATAAGAGAGAGAGAGAGAGGAGTTTGATAAAGGTTTATCCATTAACATGATATCATTATAGAATATATATTATATTAGAGTTATCATGATCATTTGTACGGAGTATGTGGAGAGAGAATAACAAATGAAAATTAGTTGAAAAAAAACTAAAAGGAAACGGAATAGGATTTTACCTCTTGAATACTCCTTGAGAACCTTGTTAAGGGGATTGGTTTTGCTATTTTGATGATAACAAGAGCTCTCGGATGTGGGGAAAAGTATTGGGGAGAATATTTGGTTGAAAGTTTATAAGACTCAATGGATTATATGTGTGAGGAGAAGTAGTGGTGAGGGGTAGAATTTATAGTGGAGGAGAGGAGTGATTTTTGAATATTTAATTCATTTGTTTATTATTTTGGCTCAAGACAATGAATAGTTTGAGCATTATCATAAAATATATTAAAATAATGAAGGGAATTTATATATTATGGTTCTTACATCATTAATGACTCAAGTAAGAGTGTATTTGACTTATAATGTATTTATACGGTAAATTACCATATTTTACTATTCACCAAAACATCAAGTCATTTAGAAAAAACAAAAAAAATAACCCTATACATTTTTTGAATTTTAGAATTAAAAATTGGACTCCATTTTATTAAAATAAATTTCATATTATGGTTAATTTAATTTTTATTTAAAACCATCATTTACTCAAAGAATACATATTTTAAATTTATAACTGATTTTATAGCACTTTAAAAAATTAACTAAGGTCTCGTAAAATTATCCTAAAATCATAAGACATAAAAATATTAATTTATAGATAAATTTCATGAAAATAAATTTTCTTTTAAATCCTTTTATTAATTATAAAATTGTAATGAAATATTTATGACTTACAAAAACACCAGCACTTAATTAATAATTTTTAAAATATCCATTTACCTATACAATGATATAATTATATCATACTTTAATTTATAAGATGCCTAATTTTTTTTTATACAAACATGGTTGAGGTTACTATTTATTGGGAAGATTTACTATTCGTAAAGGTCATATTACTATTCTTGTGATCAATTTACTATTTCAGCGGTATAGGTTACTTAACTTCTATAAATACCTATTATTTCTTTCATTCTTTATTTATGGTGTTTTTATTATGTTTTCTAAGTGATTTAATGTGATCTATACTATTTGAAATAAACATAAGAAGGTAAATTTCATTGATAGAGTTCTGGGTTGTTATATTTCATCCATTGGAATCAACTTTTATAAAATTATAACCACTTAAATATGTTCATGAACTAATTTCATGGATTAAAGGAATTGATATAAAATTATTTTTAATATGTAAGTGTGAGATAGTACTAAATGATAAAAATTTTGTTGTGTATTTTAGTAAATCTTGTTGTTGTGGCTATGTTTTTGTGATTATTGTGGGGTTTTTCCTGAGGTTTATGAAATGGGTTATACAACATATTTCATGAGTATAATAGTGGGATAAAATTGAGTTTTTGAATTGTGAAGTGGGGGTTTGATTTCCTTTCCATGGTTAGAAAGAGGTAATGAGTTCATTATTGTGGGTGATGACTTGGTTGGTTGATGTGGGATCTTTAAGTAGTTTCCTGGTGGCATTGATTATATTTGGTAATGATGAACTCAAAATGATTTTTCATATAATTGAATAACTTCATGGTTAAAAATTAAATATTGATTCTTGAAATTAATGGATAATAATTGTAAATAATTTGGTTGATGGATTGATTGGTTTTTCATTAAATATTAAAATAAATGGTTTAATGAACATGATTTTGTTAGAAAATGGTAAATATGGAAATTGATTAATAATACAATTAATTTATATTTTATTAATGTTTATGGTGGATATTTTCATGATAAGTGGTGTCTAGTAGTGGGGTCATAGTTGGTAGTGGTGGTGATGTGTGGCGATGTTGGTACGATGATGTTGGTGGGTTTTTATAGTGTTTTTTGAGTGAAACTTCTAGGTTAGGATTGTGTGTGGCTATAACTATACTTATATTTTCCTTTTGATTTCTATTACACACCCCACCCAAGTTGGATACCCTTTATAATTCCCAAAATTCTTTGGGTTTCATGTTTTTTCCCCTAACATCCAAGTTGGTGAGGGAACGGATGGCTAAATAATCACTCTTACATGCTCTCCCTTTAAAGTGTAGCATCGTCTATGATGGCCTAAGATAGTTAAATTTTTTACTATAAGACCGTAAGTAGTATTTGTGTGATGATACGTACATTAGGTACTATTATGCACTATGGGTATTGGTGTGATGATAGGTCCATGGTGTATTGGAAAATCCTATTGGGTAGTGGCATGGATGAGGAGGTATCTGGTGTGCTATAAGACCCTATGGTGTATTGGATGAGATGATATCACCTCATGGGGGTTATGAATACTAGTGAGAGGTAACATGGTTAGTGTACTTCATGTTCATGATACCCTAATGTAATGGATATACGGTGGATGGATGAGGTTCGAGATGTGTCAATGGATATATTAGGATGATAATGATGTGGTTATGGATATGTTTTAGCATGGTTGTGGAAGGGACTAGGATAACATGATTTTTAACATTGGGGAACGAGAGAGAGAAAAACAAGTGGAAAGTGATTATGGGGTGCCTTCTTAATATATCCGTCGATATTATTTTACTATATAGGGATACAATATTTATTGAATGAACTTTGTGGGGATGGGTGGTTGTTAACCTAATAAGTTTTGGTTGTTTTAGTTTTTTATTCACTGATGAATTATTATGCTTTTTCTACATTGACATGATAGATCTAGCATATGATCCTACTGATTATACATGTTATTCTCAACCATATATATATACACACATATATATATATACTATATTTTAGGTTTATAGGGTGAGTTTTGTGTCCTAGCTAGACATTTCAATCTCGGATCTTGGTTTTGGATATGGAGTTGTTTCCTAGGACTATTGTTATTTTATCTTGGGATTTTTTTTATGGAATCATTCTTGAATTCTGTGATTGTTGTGGATATTTTTTAAATTATATTACGTTGTTTATTGGTTGTTTTTTTTTGTATTTCTAGGTTATATGAGAATAATAACTCATATTGTAAGTTTTATACCCTTAGTTCTAGTCACCAACTCATGGCCTATTGGAAGCGGGCCTTAGGGGTCACTCTTGTTTTTATTATATACCCAAGAGGGGATCCCAATGGGGGAGGGTCATTATAATACCATTAATGATATGAGATTTTTATTAAATCTTGAGTTTCAACTCAATAAATTTCTCTATATTTTGAGAATTTCTAAATTTTAATGATTCCACTTCTCTCCTTAATCTATATTTGATTTTTTAAATAAGTTTAGTAGTACTAGTGAATATTTTAGTGGTTGGGCTAACAACCCAATCCCAACACCTATCCAAAAATCAATACACCAGAATTTGTACTTGAGAATCCACTACTACAAAACCCACATTTAACAGCACCAGTATTTATCAAAGCTAAAAAAAGAACTGTTAAACGAAATCATTATCAATACTAGATAAAGAAATGATAAATTTAATCTTCTATCATCTCTTTTTTAGCACTGATAAAGGGAACCTTTATCAATGTTTTATTTTTTGTGCTAATAAAGGGTATCTTTTGTCAACACTTTATTTTTAGCACTGATAAAGGGTAACCTTTATCACTACAAAAAATAATGCACTGATAAATATTTATTTCATCAATTATTTTTTAGTGCTGATAAAGGACCGAATAAATAAAATGATATAATTAAATAAATAAAATATAAAAAATGAGTTTATTAAAAAAAATTACAAATTTTATTAATTAAATAATTATTGATAAAAATTAATAAATTGATTATACATTATTAAATATTAAAAAAATTATTAATTAGATAATTATGATAATTAATGTTATTAAATTGTAATTATTAAATATATAGATATATATTAATGTATAAAAATATGATTTATATATTACAAAATATTTATGGCTTTATATTAGATATTCATTAATAATGTTAAACATATATTTGTAAAAAAAATATTTATAAATAAATATATTTATAAATGTACATTTACTATATTTATACTATTATATATTTATAATTATAAATAAATAAATATTTTTTTAAAAGTATTTATATAATTATAAATAAATAATTATATATATTTAAGTAATTATTAAATTTATAATAAATTTACTTAAACAATGATTATATTTACTATATTTATATTTATATATATTATATATATATATATATAATTATATAAATATATATAAAGATATAAAAATTATTATTTTTTAAATATAATTATAAATAAATAATTATAAAATTATAATAAATATATTTAAAAAGGAATATATTTAATATATTAATATTTATATATATTTATTAAGTATATATAAAAATTTACAATTTTTTATTTATAATTATAATTATAAACCCTTTATCAGTGCTTAAGTAATAAGTGATGATAAACGCATCTCTATGAACACTATTTTTCACTGATAAATATGAGGCTTTATCAGCGCTAAACAAATAACTGATAAAATGAATATTTAGTGCTGATAAAAATTGATTTTATCAGAACTTTTTTAGCACTGATAAAGACCTATCTTTATCAGTGCTAAAAAAAGCACCGATAAAGAGTCATTTTATCAACACTTATTACTTAAGCACTAAAAAAAGAACCCTTTATGAGTGCTTATTTGTAAGCACAGATAAAATTTTCCTGGTCTATTTAAAAAACCCTAAACATTTTCGAACCCATTGTGGTATCAAAAGTTTTCTATGAAAGCTACCCACTACCGGCACTCCTCCTCGATGAATCGAAGCTCGAATCACACCACTCGACTACCTATGGTTGTTGGAACATCTCATCCAACATCCAGTGTTCGATTTCAGTTATGGTTTTCAAAGAGGGTCTCATATTTTCTTCAGCCTAGTGAGGTAGGCCTTCCAATTTTATTTGTGCATTTTTTGTTTTGTTTTTTTATTTCTTCTTCAACGATGTTATTATTTTTGGTCTGGTGATTGTATACTATTTTGATTTTAGATTATGAGCAGAACAATTTCTTTATTATCCATTGTTTGATTGACTACCTATGTATAGACCTTCTCGATATATGGATTTATTGGTAATATCTTATGTTGACCCTTGGATTTATTCATTTTTGTTTCACTTCTATCTTTTATATGTTCTTAATAAATAATTTTTTCATATATGTATATAAATGTGTATAAATTTTCATGTATATTATTTTTTATTGACTACTGATTTGAGGCACATTAGTGGTTCCTAATGATTATATATATATTGACGCCTTTCATGGACACCTCAGTGGACATGCAGCTTTAGATGCTATTTTTATGAACCAAGTTAGTCTAGTGATGTATGTTCCTATATTAGTTATATGTATCATAGGATATAGTTCCTCTTAGAATTCACAATGGTCCTTAGTTTTCTTAAGGTGAATATTCAAAGGGGCCTTCCCCGGTTAAGCACATGAGGTTTTATTATATCAAGCCTTCAATTTTTGAATCATTATAGTTCCTTTTGTTCATTTTATGTTTGAATATCTTGTTTTTATCTATTTGATATTTCTTATAGACTATAAGTGAGTTTTTATACATGACATTTATGTGTGTCTATATTGTTATTACATCATTTATTTCTATAGTTTTTTTTCTAACAGGTATGCCTATATCGAGAAATGATGATTTTGGGTCTTCATGTTCATTGACCCCAAGGGCCATGCTGGAAATTTGTTCAACCTTTGGTACTAATTGTTTCTATTTGGGGGGGACCACCTCTAATTTATGGTTTTTACACCCAAATTTTAAACCATCCTTTAGTGACTTTGAGGTGTGTTAGAGGTTATATGACGATCTGGCCTGGTTTTGTTTGGGTAATTTATGCTAGGGTCATTACACTATCCATATTTCAGTTTACACCTATAAATTTTAGTGATAATGTCATTTATTATCTACCTTTACCTCCCTCTAATTGTCATATTCTTTTATATGATTCCACATAGTGTAACTATCCATGTCTTTATCATGTATCCTTATATCAGAGACATAACTAATAACATGATTCATCATAAATATGATGCATCCCCTATGTGCCTTCTATAGGAATCCTTCTCACCCTCACTCTCTCTACGTGGTTGATAATGAACTATAGAGGATTCCAACAAATTTAGCTTTTATTCTAGGTACAATATAATGCATTAGTGTATGTACTACTTCTAGAAGTTTTCACTGGATATGAGATTCTCTTTCTCCAATTTAGATCATAATTAATGTGATATAGTCAATTAAATATCCCTTATCTAAAACAATAAAATAATATTTATTACATTGTAATGATTTCTCATTGTGAGGTTGTTAATGATTATATTATATCTCCCACTATTTTTTCAAATCCCCTCAAACCAATATTTATTCATTTCTTTCCAAATGCACCAAAATGAAACAAAAAGAATGATAGTTATCTCCCTTTTATTGTTAGCATTATTTCTCAATCCATGAAACCACTAATCTAATTAATTGAATGCGAGTTTATTATTCTTTTTCACCATTTTTTAGATTCTAATTTCTCCTTAATTTCCTATATTATATTTTTATTTGTTTATTGGATTTAAGAAAGATTTTATGTGGAGTGATTATTTTGTTAAATTAAATTACCCATTTTCTTCAACATATTGAAATTCTTTGAAGCAATCAAATGTTGAGTTTCTCTTATTAGAATTTTCTATAACTTTCACTTTTGATAATGAATATATTATTTGTATTTATTTATATACAATATAAAATTAATATTTTATGTACCTGATAGGATGGATATGAACTAAAAATGGATGCACGATAATCGTTTGACAAATGAATATAAAGATGGATTTAAATAGTTCATTAAGTTTGCAAGAGAGCATGTAGAATACCCTTCTAAAGAGTTTATCAAGTTTAACAAACGCATTAAAATTATTTAAATACTTTAGTAAAATGATCCATAAGTAATTTTTGATGTGTATGAATGATTCATACCACAATCCAATACACAATGTGATCGGTATGAGTCAAAGTGTGTGTTTCAATTTTAAAATGACATTTTAGTAAAAAGGAAAAGTGATGTACTCAAAACAAATAAAACAAATTTATATTATTTTTAAAATTTATGAAAATGATCCATAAGTCATTTGGGAAGTGTAGGAATCAGTCTCACCTCAATCTGACGTATGGTGTGACCGATATGACTCAAAATGCGTATTTTTATTTAAAATTGTCATCAATTTTAGTAAAATGGAAAACTGTACTACTCAAAACTGAGAAAAAACATTATGATTGTTTTGATACTTTATGAAAACTATCCTTAAGTCACTTGTGATGTGTAGAAATAAGTCATGCCTCAATATGATACACTATGTGCCCAGTATGACTCAAAGTGTCTGTTATCAGTTTAAAATTGACATTTTAGTTCAAAAAGTGTCACTCACTGAAAAAAGAACAAACATGATTGGATTTTCTTGATATTTAGGAAAATAATTCATAATTCATTTTTATGTAGGAATCCTTTTCATATCAGACTGATACACGATGTAATGAGAATGAGTCAAAAGTGCGTGTTTCTAGTTTAAAATGAAATTTTAGTAAAAAAAGACTAATTATGTACTCAAAACTGAGCCAACATATTCATATTGTTTTGATACTTTTGAAAAAAATCCAGTAGTCATTTGAAATGGTTTGGAATCATCCTCACCTCAATCCAATGTATATTGTGACTAGTATGACTCCAAGTGAATCTTTTTATTTAAAACTGACATCAATTTTAATAAAATTAACACTTTCTATTAATTTATTTATTTATATTATTACTAACATAAAAATTGTTTTCTTATATAGGTGAATTATTTTTCTCGAGTAGGGGTGGTTTGTTCAAAAATTTCACAAGTCGGGTCTGGAATAAAATATAAACGAACATTGATGTTTTTAATGTATGTAATAATTTGTATTTATGTAATTATATAAACTGATGTTTGAAATCTCTATAAAATAGTGTTTTTTGTGTTTGTGTTGTAAATTTCATTTCATTTAAATCCTATATTGGTACTTATTTCTGTTGATATATGGCATGCTTCTAATGCTTCGGTGTACTGTTACAACACACTATATTATGGACCTTTATCAACACTTTTAAAAGCACTAATAAAAGGTCTTTTATCAGTGCTTTTAGAAGCATGGATAAAGGTATACCTTATTAGCACTTTTATAAGCACTAATAAATGGTTCCTTTAGTAGTGCTAAATTAAAGCGCTAATAAAAAACCCTTTATCAGAGCTTTTTTAGCACTAATAAAAGACCCGGACTTTTAACCTCGATCATGTAGTCCGTGATTTTCTAGCACTGATAAAGTTTATTTCTAGGAATTGTTAATGTCTTATTTTGTAGTAGTGGTCCCATAACCCAATGTCTACGAAAACCAAAAAAATAAAAAATAAAAAAGATAAGGTGGGTCATATAAGATGTATGTGAAGTGAAAAATGGTGGGAATGATGAGGCACATGGAACAAAGATGATGAAGAAATCTAGGAATCCTCATGATACACATGTCATGTGACATACCAGTTGAGGAGATTCTCACTGCCATACATTATTCATTTCTCACCATTAATAACTATTCAATTATCGTTAATCATCATAAAAAACTATTCCTATCGAAACTATCTCTATTGAAGCCACTAGCATCTCCAAGTATCCTCTAGACAATCAGAACCACCAACCATCACTGAGAAATCCCCCAATACAACATTAACAAAACTGCAACTAATCCACAATTGATTCCACCTAAAGAACTAATGAAAATTATCAAATCATCACCTTTACAACCAAACATAAAGTATTTTCCTCTCATCTTCAACTCCCATGGTATCTTATTATATTTATTTAATCATTATATTCTTTGAATACTCCATTATATTTATTTTATTTACCTCTTTGAACATCAATTTAATTCAAGTTTGTTTCAAGTTTTACTTTTACATCAGCCAATGCTTCTTTATCCTCATGGTTATCTTAATTTTCCTCTTCTTATTTGGTTTATCACTCATGTAAAACCCACCTTTAACTTTAAAATATTTTATTTCCCCAATTTTATATTCGTCAAAAGATTATTCTTCTTGAGAAATAATTTTTTTGTTTTGATATTTATCTTTGTGGGTATTTATTTCATCTCAATAATTTTTAAAGGTTCTAATTGGGTTGATTTATTCCTCTTATTCAACTTGATACTTTTTATACCCTTAGCATTGAGATAAAAAACATTACCAAAACAAGGCATATGAGTAGAAATTTTTCATTAAATTTCCCTTTCCCTCTTTTAATATTAAAAGAGAGTAATGAAATCACCTCATAAACTTTATTATCTTAAGGATTAGTTTACATAATGATCCATTTATTGAAATTAAATAACATATCTTTAATATTCATATTTTTAATTGGATTTCCCCTCTTCATCCACATCTCATGTTCAATGAGTATTATTTGAAGATCATTGAAGGAAACCATCTTGAGATTTATTTTTTCAATAAATTACACTTTTTATTATAATATATATATATATATATAATATTTTCAAGATATGATTCAAAATTATAACATAATCAATTATGTTACCAAGTCATCATATATCTCTATATATTTCATTCACCAGATTAAACAATGTGTCATCGAACTCTTCCAGAAAAATCTTCAAGCATTCAAACATGTTTCATGTAACTTGAAGTTTTTCTTCCTTAGATTTTGAATAACCATCAAATATTTCCCACTTGTCCTCATATATATCTATTTAATATTTTCATTATATAGTCTCTATGTATAAAGTATGATAAAGTTATCTTCTTAAAGATATGACGTCCTATCCATGTTCACTCTGAATAGTAACTAGACCAAAGAGCTATTGGACCTCAAGTGTGCCTCCCCTTATGCCAAAGGTTGTTGATTAGAAGCACAGGTTTACTATGGTACAATGAGGAGACTATAATTTCATATCAAAGTAAAACAATAGAAGAAATAAAGGCAATAATGTACACCATCCAAATAAAGTGGAAAATAAACACCATGAAAAGTGCCTACAAAAGTAAACACAACTCATGATATATCAAAATGAACTGTACAATACATGTCAGGAGATCATAAATTAGTAGAAAATCATAATAATAAAAACCCCAAATGAATAAAAAAAACCATGAACTCCACCAAATATTTTCCTGAGTCTTAACACAGTACAAAACTCACATGCTACATCCCAGCTATATAGATAAAAAATTAGTCATAAGGTGCTTGTTTGTATCTTATCCTACAATCAAAAAGTCTACTTGGGTACCAATCGATACCCCGAGTAGGGTTTGAGTATAAATCAGTAGGACACCACCAATGATGTCTATAAGAATATGTAATTTGTGTTACAATTTCATGTGGATGTGTATATCAAAATGAAAATGAAAATACAATATAATTAAATAAACCATCATCAACCCATGTGATCCATAGTGACACCCAGGATTGACCATACCTACTTTGGACTAAGATAGATATCTCTATCCAATATATATCAATAGGATTAAACGTTATCCCCTTTGGATTAAGCTTGGGTGGTCAAAAGAGATCAGGAAATACTACCAAACCTTAGGAGAATGATCCTAAGTAGTCTACATAATCAAGTATCACTGTCAATTCCTAGGAGTATGACCCTAGTGAATGAAACTAATCATGAAAAGTTTTTAAATACAAGGGGAATCACCCCTAGAGGTGTTCCAAAGTAGCAGGTTTAATCACCAAAGCCAAGGGGAATCACCCTCAAAGAATTCCAAAGTAGTATGAATCATCATAAAATCCAAGGTGAATCACCCCAAGGCAATCCAAAGTAGAATAAATCATCATCGAACTCAAGGGGATTCACCCCCAGGAGTTCCAATAGTAGAAATTGTCATCTCTAAATCCAAGGGGAATCACCCCAAGGCATTCCAATGTAACATGTTTCATCATAGAACCCACGTAGAATCACCCAATGTGTTTCTAGTGTACATTATAATTAAATTACATAGTCAACTCATTAATAAATTCATTTAATTTAGTTACATCAGGCCTCACAAAAGAAACATGTACCATGGATCCTAGATTATGTATTAGGAATCACTATGCAAAAATATGATCAATTACTTAAGTCACAACACCCCTAAGGTCACCCATTTTAAATACCCAAATTATGTCACAAGTCAACGACACCAAAATTATTGGCTAAAGTTTTTTTCACATATACATGGTTACACCATAAATCTAAGGAATTCCTAGGTTCACCCATTTAAATCTTCCAATTTAATCCTTAGGGTTAAGAACACCTCATGGGTATCCAAATTTATGGTCTAAAATCATCAACGAGTTATTTATGTCTTGTGGGGAGGTTCCATTTCATTATTTAAGTCTAAAAATATTTAATTATATTTTTTTCAAACTCACAGTAAATTCGATGTGACCACACATCACACACATCAATAAAATAGTGAGACATTGAGGGAAAATATTATAACTATATAACTTATACTTATTGATTTTCACTCATCCAAAATTGGTCTTTGATTTGATCTAAAATAGTATAAAATATAAAAGAAGAAGAATAACCTGGAAATAGGGAATATTAGATAAAAACTATGAGATTCCCATTGATAGAAAAATAATATTTGAAAAACAAAATTTGGATGATTATCATTACTACTAGCTTCCAATAGCAACTAAAAACATTCAATTTGGAATATAAATAAGGGATATACCCTATTTAAAGAGAGAGAAACCCATGGGAGAGGGGATTCTTCATGTGAACTATCCAAGGGATAAATCCCCCTCATATTTTTAATACCCCACAAACAAAATAATTAATTTAAAAGTCAAAAAGACACTCAGAAAAGAATTCACATCCTTAATTTTTAATTCAATCCATGAACCATTTGAGAAAACGTTCTCATCCCCCAAATACAAAAAAAAATCCTAGTGTGACACAATATCTCATGTCATAAAAGGTTATTGTCTGTATTTTTTTAATTGTAGGCTATCTTGATCTCCCCAAAACTAACTTTGGGAAACTCCAAACCCCATGTAACTTTTATAGCCAATTAAAATACACATGACTTGAAAATATTTATGATATTTTATACCTAATAAAGGTTCACTATTTTAATATCTCCACACCATAATTCTTTCTATCCTAGATCTACTCTCTTGAACAACAATGGGCCTCAATCGTAAACAACACGATCAACTGAGCCTGCATTTCCAGCTCATACTCTCATGTATCCTCTTGTAAACGTTTGTATTACCACTATACATACTCTAGGGTAAATTTATTTTCATGTGGAGCCTTCACACTATGATCAAATATACCAACTACACACTCCTAAAAAGATGTGACATCCTCTGGTTCAAAATCTTACAAATAACCCCATATGAAGGGTCCTGCTCATACCCACATGCCACAACACTAGCTTAATTTTCTTCCCAAACACTGATTACTTAAACTTATACTTCATTGTGTTTCATCACATGATCCATCCCATGAATAACATGAATATACATTATTTACCCCTAAAACATGTGAAAAAATGGTGTTCACCCCCAAAATCATGGGAAGAACTAGGGTTCCCCCCTTAAATCATGTCACTAATGCATAATATCCAAATGAAATCCTTCATAAAGATACATGCCTCACTCCACTATTTGGTTTCAATAGTATGAATAAGATCTCTACCTACTCAAGTAAGACTACATCCACTTCTAGATCAATTGAACATGATCTGATGTATTCTGCATCAGACTTAGTATGATCATCATTGATTCACCAGCCCCATTGGTTATGGTCATTCCAACACTACACCCAAACCAACTCCACTCCTCTATACTACACTGACCCATGAATTTTGGAACTGATTATTTTAACTAACTACATTTTTATACCCCCAATTTTAGAAGCATTCATAAAATCAAAAATACCAACATCACACCTTGTTGGTAAATGCCACTAATCCAAACTAGTCCATTTCTCACCTGAATAATTGTTTTTGGACCCACAGTCTCACTCCTAAGACTAATTACAATACATTGATTTTTCTCAATATTCACGATGACATGTCATTCCAAAACACCAAAGTCCTAAAGACTTGGTTAACTTACCATCTTACTTCCCAAAAATCAAACTCAGTCATACTGCATGGCTGTTATTCAATATCTAAATGTTTTCAAAACCCGATCACACTAATCCCACAAAAATTTTATCAAATGACACCCATACTTGGGTTCGTTCCATTTTTTGTATCTAACTTGGTCACTTATACGCAAGAAAAATCACAAAATTAAAAACACCCCTGGGTTTCATTTATCAACATGCATCTTTTAATGTCTACTAAAAAAATCAAAAAAAGAGCACTATGTGATCAACTTTTCCATGTTATTATCCCAACCATAGGAATTACTTATTACCAATCTTTGAGAATGATCCTACCTGATATCCACCGTCATCCAAACATAGGAATTGTCACGGCCTATCCCATGGGGCCTGCACGTGACTACCCCAAGCCCGCCTTCCATAGGCCAGGGGTTGGAGACTAGCACCATAAGGCTTTTACCAAATATGGTAGGAATTTCCTTAGAGATATATACACACTCAAAAAGGGAAACTGAAGTAAAAAACCAAAAAACAAATTAAGGTATAACCACGATAGTAAAGTATAACCAAAAATACAATTTTAAACTAAGAAAGTGGTCTGGAATACAAGCCCTAAAGAACTGAAAAAAGTAAATAGTTGTCTCATCTTCCCTGGATATCTACCTAGAGGGTAGTAGCTGTAAGTATGAATTCAAAGAAGAGGATCTCTACTTCTCTCATCGCACCAAGCTCCACCAAGTCCCAAACATCCAAAGTCCGCCTCAAAGCGTTAGTAGTCTACACCAGACACAACAAGGTGTAGGCGAAGCCTATGTAGGGGTGAGTATAACAATACCCAATTGGGACCCTGATACCCCCTAAGGTCTCTCTGTAATCCACAAAGTAAAACATCATAAGAAATACCACAAAGTTAATATCACAAGCATAATCTAGATCATGAACTATAAAGAAAAAGAGACAGCTCACGCTAACGGTATAACTTCAAGGTTATTGGGATATAGATGTATAGTCATAAATCCAGATCATCATATCCATAGTAACTCTACTAATAACCTGTATTGGTCACTGTATGCTGACTTGTATTGGTCTCTAGATGATGACCCATATTGGTTGCTGGTGTTGACCCGTATTGGTCGCTAGTGCTGACCCATTTTCATCATTGGTGCTAACCTATATTGGTCAATAGTTCTAACCCATATTGTTCATTGGTACAAAGGTAGGGATGATTATTCATACAACTAGATCATCCAACTCTGGAGTTTCTAATGCTGACCCGTATTGGTCGCTCTTCTTCTTCATGTCACATCCAACCACTAGATTCTCATGCAAAGAACGCCTAATATCCAGAAGACTCTTATAATCAAGCCATAAGTCATGTTTCAAATAGTAAGAAGTCCCACAAAAATCATACCCAAGGGACCACCACGTCATTGGGGTCCCAACGTGATAGACGGTGCGTCGATCGTACACCCGGTCTGTGAGATATGGGATCTTTTGTAAAAAGGGCCTAGTTGGATTCAAGTCTGATCTAACCCAGGTCGCACATCAAACTCCATAAAAACTCACTTAGAGTATCTCCAAAGTACCACCTTGTCACAAGGGTCCTTATTCCATAGACGACACATCGACCGGACACCCGGTTTTTTAGTTACATCCTCTTCTGTGAAACGGGGGTGATCACACCTCAGTCCGGACTGGCTTGGTTGGGCCCACCAAAATATTCCCAAAGGGACCGCTTCCCAAAAGGTGTCCCTAGGCCACTGACGGCCTATCAAACAAACACCCAGTTTGTTAGTTATGGGCATTTCTTTATTTAGGAACAGGTTGGGTCTAGGCCCAGTTTGACTCAGTCAAGCTGTTCTGAAGCAACGGGTCCTAGGGTCTACCTAGCCTCGTCTGGGTCCAACTATTAAGGGTCGGCCCAGTTCACTGGTTCTGGCCCATCGGGGTCGGCACGGCTGGTTCGCGGGCCCGGACCGTAGTTGGCCCGGCCCACCGGGTGGGGCTCGGCCCACCTGCACTGGCCCGCTAGGCCACGGGTCCGGCCCATTGGGCAGGTCTGGCCTACTGGGAAGGTCTGGCCCACTAGATGCATCCAGCCTATTCATCCATCCTGCGTCCACTTCATGGCGGACCCTTCCTCCAGCTATCCCCATGGATGCAGGGTCGTTTCTTCCAACCGATGGGGCACTACCACACTATTTCTTCAACACACGCGGAGTTGCATGGGGCTGCAATTCCCCCTGTCATAGCCCGTTTTCCACGGCTACTATCGCCGGTGGCTCTTGTGGAGGTCGCCCTTCTCCCATGCGGTTGGCTCGGGCCGACCACCTCTAGCCACCACGGAACGCAACAGCACTCTGCCTCCCCTCCCCTCACGATCCGTTTTCATGGTCCTCCTCTGGAAATCGTCGGTCGTCATCGTCTTGGCACATAGAAGATTCTTTCTACGGCCCACCGGATGTGCTCTGGTGGTCCGTTCTTGGTGTCTTCTGCACCTACAATCCTCCCAAAACACCACCTTCACTGTGTGGTATTCTGTTCTGCATTGCTGACAAGTTCATCATTCACCCACAAGGAACACATCAAGAACAAGTTTTACGGAGGGTCTGGGACTTGTTCGGATTGGCATGTGCCCTCCGTATTAGCGTTATAACATATGGGTGAAACAAAAATCATCATAAGATTTGATAAAACCCCAAAATGAGTCCCTGCGACAACTATCCGTAAAAATGAATGAGTCACAGATCAACTCGTCAGTTGGTTGATCCGTGTTCTTAGTATTATTCAAGAATGAAGAGATAAAATAATTTAAATGCATAAACAATTTAAACCCCCAACCTAGATGAGATGCCCACCGACAACGATCGACGGAACCTCCTTCGTCGTTGTAATCAGTTTGTAATTCGGTGGCGCTCGTCACCACTCGTTGAATCTAGTATTGTCTTCCAGGTTGATGTTTCTGTAGGACTTCTCTAGAGTTTCTTCACTTGGAGAAGTCGTTCCAAAACCCCACCCTGAGCTCCATTTAAATATGAGGTGGAAAGTTGAGCAACATGTTAGAGAATTTATGAGGTTCATTAAATGAATTAATAAACCTCTTTCAATTCACAATGGTGGAGTTATGTAGTTGGTGATTGAAGCCATTAAATGGATTGACAAGTCATCAGTATCACCACCACCGCTCATCCGTTAGAGAAAAAAGAAATAAAATAACAATTACATGTTATTTTATTATTCTTTAAAAATTCCAAAAACTATATTTTTCTCCTGACCAACTGTGGTCGAAGTGAATCTTCCCTTAAGAAAATCTCGGCACTGTGGATTCAACGGTGCTCTCAGATTTCAATTCCTAGCACCGGTACAAAAGATAGAAAATGTTGCCCGCGTGTTTACTAAACCTACCTTTAAAAAATGTTCAAAAATTCATTTCAGGCACATTGGTCCTCAGAATCACACAACGTCAATTTTTTGTAGACCCATAATATTCCCAAATAATTAAAAAAATTACATTAAATTATTCAGGTATTTAAATTCTCCCCATCTTGGGGATTTACATCCCCGAAATCCAAACAAGGCAACATAAACAACGAGGGGTATTGGGAATTAATATGATCCTCTTGATCCCATGCGTTCCCCTGGAGATTCTTGTGCTGCCACAGAACGCACACCTGAGGTATCGACCGCCCACAAAGGATCCACTCCTGTCGATCCTCTATCTCCAATGTGTATTCCGAAAAAGTCACTATGTCTTCAATCTTCATCTCTCTGTGGTCGATGCCATGAGATGGGTCATGCATGGATCTCCTCAGCTAGGATATGTGGAAGGCATCATGCACCCTCTTCAACTATAGTGGCAGTGCCAAGCGGTATTCGACCTTGACAATCCTCCCAAGTATCAGGAATGGTCTAATAAACCTCGGTAAGAGTTTATCTACTCGTCCAAATCTACATAGTCCTCATCGAGGGGAGACATGAAGGAATATTTGGTCCCCCTCCTGGAACTCCAGTGGTCTATGTCACCTATCAGTATAGGACTTCTATTGGATCTGTGTAGTCTTCATCCGTTCTCGAATGACCTTCACCTTCTCAGTGGTAGCCTATACCATATCTAGGCCCACGAGTGTTTTCTCTCCTGGATCCGTCCAGTACATGGGAAATCTGATCAGCCATCCGTAAAACCCCTCAAAAGGGGCCATACCAATGGTGGAGTGGTATTAGTTGTTGTACACGAACTCCACCAAGAGTAGGCAGTCCTCCCAACTACGAACAAAATCTAGGACACATGCATGAAGCATTTCCTCCATGGTCTGGATGGTCTGCTCAGTCTGACCATATTTCTACGGTTTAAAAGATGTGATCAAGTGAAGTTTATTTTCGAATTACTCCTACAATCATTTCCACAACTGGGATGTGAACTGTGCGTCAAAGTCTGAGACTATCGTCAAAGGCACCCTGTGAAGTCGCACGATCTTTTGAATGTAGAGATGTCCCAAGCCTTCTACCGAACCCTTCTCTCGAATAGTAAGGAAGTGGGCTGACTTGGTGAGTCGATCAACGATCACCCATATGGTATCATTCCCTCTGGACGTATGTGGTAAACCCATCATGGAGTCCATCGGTTTTTCCTTCCCACTTACACTCTGGTATCTCAAGGGGTTGGGTCAAGCCTACTGGTACCTGGTGCTCAACCTTCACTTGCTAGTAAGTGAGGCATCTAGAAACAAACTCTAGCATAGCTTTCTTCATCACTGGCCACCAGTACTGACACTGGAGGTCCTGATACATCTTTATCACACCTGTATGTACTTACAAGGGGGATGTGTTTAACTCCCTCAACACCTCCTCTTGTAGAGCCACTGGTAAAACTATACATCCTACGAAAAGGATATCATGCTCCCCACCTTTAGAATATCCGTCAGGTGCATGGCCTAAGGATATCTGAGCACGTGTAGTCTCACAGTTATTGTCTCCGAGTTGTGTCTCCCTAACTCACTGAATGAGTGGAGGGGAATCTACCCTCGACTGAAGGTAGACTGTCTCATCTCTATCCACGTAGGATATCTGAAGTGAGGATAACTTCTTTGAAGCCTCATTCAGTAGCTGAAAACTCGATCTCCAGCTAAGTGAATCTTCCACTATGTTCCCCTTCCCATGAGTATAGACTTTCTCAAATTCATAGTCCTAGAGGAAATTTATCCAACATCATTGTCTCATATTCAGATATTTCTGTGTGAATATATATTTTAGAATCTTGTGGTCTGAGTAATTAATGAACCACTCTCCCATCAAGTATTGTCAACACATCTTCAGTGTGAAGACTACTGTTGCCAACTCCAAGTCATGAGTCGCAGAATTCTTCTCATGGGGCCTCAACTATCATAATCCATAAGTAATCACTGTATCATCCTGCATCAGGATGCAATCAAGTTCAATCCCTGATGCATCACAGTAAACCACATAGCCAGTTCCCTCCTCCGGAAACCTCGGGATGGGATCTCTGGTCAAGCTCAGCCTCAGTTGTTGAAATCTTTGTTGGCATGTGTCTAACCATAGGAAGGGTTTCCCCTTCTTCATCAAGGTAGTCATAGGTGTTACAAATCTGGAGAAATTGGGTATGAACCTTCGATAGGAGCCTGCTAATCCAAAGAAGCTCCGCACCTCAGTAACACTCATGGGTGGATTCCAAGCAAGTACTCCCTTGATCTTTGCTGGATACACTACAACTCCAGCCTCTGAGATGATTTTTCCTAAGAAGTGGACCTTCCATATCCAGAACTCACGCTTTTAGAGCTTCCCATATAACTGGTGCTCCTGTAGTGTGTCCAGAACTATCCTTAATTGTAAATCGTGCTCTTCCTTGGATGCTAAGTACACCAAGATGTCATCAATGAAGACCACCACAAAGTGGTCGAGGTACATCTGAAAGATCCTATTCATGAGCCCCATTAACACTGCAGGAGCATTGGTCATGCCGAAATGCATCACCAAGAAATATTAATGGCCATACCGACATCTAAAGGCTATCTTCAATATGTCCTTGTCCCATACTCTAAGCTGATGATAGCCTGATCTGAGGTCTATCTTTGAGAATCTCTTTTCTCCTTTCAACTGATAAAACAGATCATCAATCCTCAGTGAAGGATACTTGTTCTTCACGGTCACCTGGTTTAGGCGCCAGATGTCCACGCATAGTGTAACACCCAAGATTTTATGAGAAATATTTTTTTTATGTTATATGAATCACCAAAGGAATCTTTCACTACATACAACACTGTCTTGGCTTGCGTTACATGCAGGAGCAACCTTCCTCGATAGCTTGCATTGTACGCAATACCGAGTTTCACTAAACAATGATATGTTATTAAAATATTATATAAACTAGCTATTATGAATAGTAATACCCACTTTTTGAAGTTTTTAAATTTTATCTTTCAAAATGGACTTCATTTTTCGATTCAGAATATCGAAATTAGCCTAGGGTGATTTTTTGGTATTTTTCTGAAAACTTTCAATTTTTGATGAATAGTGAAAACACTGGGTTACTATTTAAAAACCGACTTTTTATTTAAATAATTATTTATTTTAATTTATTTTAGGTCAAAATTGATACATAATACCTATATAAGTTCAATTTAATTCATTGGATTCATTTTATAATAATTTTAGATATATAAAAATTTTATTGAACTTTTCACCATCTTTTACCCACCTCTTAGGAGAATTTGAAAATTTATATAAAACTTAATTTTACCCCTTCTGTGAGTGGAATTTTGAAAATCCGAGAGACATGGTTAATATCAAAGAGTAAAATGTGGTTCAATAAGATAAAAATAATTTTTGGTGAATAGTAACTTTTTACTTTTTTTACCATGGTTAAAAGTAAATAGGGTAATTAAGGGTAAAAATGATATTATTATTACCCTAACACATGTCCTAATTCTATTGAATAAGTGTAATTCGACCAAAAACAACCTTAGAAATAAAATATTACCCTTTATGTCCACTTGGATTATATTAGGACACTTATTATTATTTTATTTAAAGAAGAGTTAAAAGACTTAAAATCATAGTTTAATAACTAAAACATTTTTATTATAGGGTTATAAATAAGAAAAATTTGATTATAAATATTCATTAGAAGTATAAAAATATTTCCTACATTATCGTATTTTATTTATAATTTTTAGACATTAAATAATTTAGTTTATTTTTTACACAATGATGATGCAGTAATTACCTTATTAATGAAATATAAACATAATTGATGTTATAAATACCCAAATAAATGTAATTTGAGACTTTTTATGAATTAAACTAATTTTTTAGGTTAATATGACATGTTATTATTTATTTAATTAACTTTTTTTGAACTAATCATGCTGTTATGAGTTTCACAATAATCAATTACCAAATAGTGTCAAAATTGACATAGAATAGTTTTTTTTAAAAAAAATATATTATTAATTGTTATTTTATTCCTAAAAATCTAAGGTTCGGCCAAATGACTTAGATAATGTTATATATATTAATAATTAACCACTTGGGGTTCGTTTGACTTATTATAGTAAGTTTATTAACCTTATAGTGTAAGAAAACAAGAAGACACTGTAAAAGTTAAATTATTTAACTTAGAGTCAAATCTAAATTATAAGGTTAAAATAGTAATCTAAACTTGTCTAAAACCAATTGGTTGAGAGTATTTCGACCCATACCCACCTTATATTTTAAATAAATCAATTTGGAGCTATTAAAAACCAAATATGACTTTATTATAAAATAATATTTTAAGTTTTTTCTAAGGTGCCCCTCTCCTCCCTTATGAGAGGGAACCTCCTTCCTCTCCTCCTCACACAATTTTGAGCCTTAAATCTCAGCCAAACTCTGCCAATTTTTCTTCCCAAATTCCCTATAAACATACTAGAGGTCCTGGTTTTATTCAAAGACCAATCTTAGTTCCCTAAGAGGAGGTTTAAAAGAGGCTTGTCGAAGAAGAGGTAATATCCGTTACCGATTCTTTCAAATTTATTTCTTCTTCTACTTACACTTCTTTAGTTGTTTAATTATGAAGTAATAACTTCAGTATCTCTAATATACTGATATATTATTATAAATATGAAACAACACTATTTCACCTTCTATCCATCCTACGGAAAATGAAATCACCGCGCGCGCGTACGTATGGAATACCGTCTCCACGCCGTGGTGTAATCTGTTTTCCACCACCAACTTACCTGGATGGGTATAATGGTGAAAAGAATAACTATATATGATTATTTTAAAGTGATATTGATTCTTAAATAGTATACATACACTTCAATACAATTCCACGATCATGGGAACGATATCATCCCTCGTGCGTACGTACGTCCTACCGTCTCCACGATGTGATGCGACTCATTTTACATGATCTTCATTGAATAATGATTATATAAATTGAATGAATAAATATGATATATATTATACTAATAATATTTTGTAAATGATGTATCTATAACCTAAAAATAATAATAAGAATTTATTCGACAAAAAACGCATAAGAACATAAAGCAATGAACACTCGAATAACAAGTAGCAATGAAATATTATTAACAAGAAGATAAGAATATGACCATATATGATATCATAACTATGAACACGATTCTTTAGTAAGTAAATTACATTATTTAAATCATTATATAGGAGGTTTGGATACGTATGAATCAAATTGGACCTAAGGTAAGGGAAAATCTCACAATCTCATTTTTATCTGAGATTGTTTATACATTAGAATTTACTGGGGAATATTTATCATCCACATCCATGTTTACTCAATATGTAACATTATTTCTATCCTCATAAAAAAATTTAAATCCACTTTTACCTATTCGTGAATTTTTAGTAAAAGATATGAAAGGAATCTTTTGTCGTTTTCAGTATGAGATACTTTTTGACTTTTCCGGCCAAAGTATGAGAAGAATGTTTTTTTAACTTATACTGCATGAATGGATTTTTAGGATTTCATAGTACATTATTTCCATGAAGATTCCTTTACAAGTATTCAAGTTTATTTTTAATTAACTTCTTTTAAAATTGTATGACATGTTAAGAAAGAAAAAATGTTTTTTTGAAGTAGAAAGGATATTTTCCTCAAGAATGGAGTTCAAGTGTTTTATCAAAATTATTTTCCATCTAAGAAAATATAGGGTTCTGTTTCTATCCCTATTGTTACATTGATTTAATTATGTTGTGATGGAATTATTTTTATGAAGTCCTTTATCTTATATGAATTGTTTTATGATGTCACGATGTTTAAGAATCCCATTTTTATTACATGGGTTATGCTATGATGTATGATTTATGATTTTGTGGCACACATAAGAATGTTTTCATTATGAGATGGGTGGGACCTGTATCTCCCTCCAATGCATTGGATAAAGATTTATATCTCAGGAGATAGACATGGCTGGAATGGAAAGTTAATCTGGTTCAGTGATACAGGACTGGAACGAGGAGTGAACTCAGTTTAGTAATGGACTTTGTCCGCTATGATGGTCTTGGAAAAGTGCCTTAACTAATATGAAATGATTTTATATGATTGTGTGTGTATGCCACAAAGTTTCATGTTTTAAGTTAAGATTATTGGGATTACATATCACTACTATGAATGTGACGGGAGATGCGAAGGAACCGTGTTAATGCTGAATGCGACGAGCAATGCAATGATTGTCCCCCTGAGCAACCAAACGTTATGGGATCTAGAATGAAAAATCTTGTACCCATGCTCACACAACTTTCTCAATCTATGAATCATGTAGGACTTCCAAACTAGAAAAGGAAGGAGCAACATTCTGTTGAATCCTTCATGAGGAAGCATCCACCTTTATTCAGTGGGTCTTCTGATCCATTAGTGGCTGAACAATGGATTAGTACCCCTGAAAAGATATTTTCAATCCTACAATGTTCTGAACATGATAAAGTCATCTCATCAGTATATCGTTTGTAAGGTGAATCTGATAAATGGTGGAATCTTATTAAGAATACGAGGCAAAGGGATGAAATTGAGTCCATGGAATGGGACGAGTTCAAGAACTTATTTTTCAATAAGTACTTCCCTCATATTCTTCGAACAAAGATGGATAAGGAGTTTCTTGAACTGAAGAAAAATGATGATGAATCGGTTGGTACCTACGAAGAAAATTTTACAAGACTTGCAAGGTACGCTTAGGGAATTATTATCCAACTTGAGAGTAAGATCGATCGATTCTTTAGTGGCTTAAAACCAATTCTTCGAAGGGCGTTAGCCATAAGGGACTTCAATAGCTACGAGGAAATTGTTCGATGTGATCTCAAGGTTGAGATGGAGATTGGAGTAAGCCATTAGTCATATGGGTTTGATAAGAAGAGGAAAATTGAATTCAAAGGGAAATCTAAAGATCACACTGAAAAGAAGATGAGTTTTCCCTTACTCTCAAAGTGTGGAAAGAAATATGGAGGAAATTGTCTTAAAGGGACAAGTAAATGTTTTAAGTGTGGAAAAGAAGGTCATCGGTCAGTTGAATGTTGAAATAATGGGAAGAATGTGTCTAATGATGTGAACAAAGAAAGGGATACACAGAATGCACCTCCTACACTTCAATGTTTCAAGTGCAAGGAAATGGGGCATTATGCCAATCAATGCCCTAATCCAAGGTTTGTTGATGATGATCGACGTCAAAAAACTATTAAGTCCAAAGACAAAGGAAAGTCACATGCAATTTTTATCGGCGATGTGGAGTATGATAACGTAGTGTTGAAAGGTACACTTACCATCCACTCTAAATTAGAAAATGTTTTATTTGATTCTGGATCCACCCACTCTTTTATTTCTAAATAATTTTCTAAGGGTATCACCGTACTACCGCAACAATTAGATGTTGAGTTAGATATGACAACTCATAATGGCACAACGGTTGCATCAAAAGTCTATAATTCTTCTCAAATTGAAGTTTGTGGTAAAGTGCTTCCTACAAATCTTGTGATCCTTCCTATAGTGGAATTTGATGTGATTCTTGGCATGGATTGTCTTTCTTTATACGGAGCTCGTATCAATTGCCAAAGAAGGGAAATCACATTTAATATTCCTGATCAATCTACTATCATCTATCAATGAAAGGATGAATATAACCTTCCAGTGGAAATTTCTTCCGTCTTATGGGCCTTGATTCCAATAAATGAAGGTTATTTATCTCAAATGGTTGGACAGAAACTCACGATTAAGAATATTCCCATTGTACGGGAATTTGATGATGCATTTCCGGAGGAATTTCTAGGTCTTCCACCAAATCATGAAGTTGAGTTTTCAATAGAAATCATACCGAGTTCTATGCCCATTTAAAAGATACCTTATAAAATGGCCCCAATTGAGTTGCAGGAATTGAAGAAGCAACTCCAAGAGAATCTTGATGAGGGATTCATACTCCCTAGTGCATCACCTTGGGGAGCACATGTTCTGTTCGTTAAGAATAAAGATGGATCAATGAGACTCTACATTGATTATCGAGAACTTAACAAGATCACTATCAAGAGAAAATATCCTATCCCACGCATTGATGACTTATTTGACCAACTATGTAGAGCTCAATACTTTTCCAAGATTGATCTTCATTGAGGGTATCATCAATTAAGGGTCAAAAAAGAGGATATACCAAAGACGGCTTTTTATACAAGGTATGGACACTATGAATTTATAGTGATACCATTTGGTCTTACTAATTCCCCTGCTATCTTCATTGATCTAATGAATAGAGTATTTAGAGACTATCTTGATCAGTTTGTGGTATTCTTTATAGATGATATTATTTTCTATTAAAAGAGAAAGGAAGAACATGAAGATCACTTGAGAATTGTATTAAAGACCCTAAGAAAGGATAAGCTTTATGCCGAATTTACCAAGTGTGAATTTTGGCTTCAAAAAGTTTCTTTTTTTGGTCACATAATCTCAAAAGTGGGGATATATATTGATCCAGCAAAAACAGAGGTTATTGAAATATGGTCGAGACCAACAATAGTAACTGAGATCCGAAGTTTTCTTGGTTTGGCTGGATATTATCGACGTTTTGTGAAAGATTTTTCATGATTATATAATCTACTCACCAGGTTGACTCGAAAAGGATTTAAGTTTGTGTGGATAGAGGAGTGTGAAGAGAATTTCAAGGAGTTGAAAAGAATGTTATCTAGTGCACCTGTGCTCAAACTACCTTGTATTGGAGAAAGGTTTGTGATCTATAGTGATACATCCAAGAAGGGATTGGGGTGTGTTCTCATGAAAAACGATATAGTGATAGATTATGCATCACGAAAGTTGAAAATCCATGAGCAAAATTACCAAACTCATGATTTGGAGTTAGCTGTGGTAATCTTTGCATTAAAGATTTGGAGGAATTATATTTATAGTGAAAGGTGTGATATTTATACTGATCATAAAAGTTTAAAGTATATTTTCACACAAAAGGAGCTGAATATGCTCCAAAGAAGATGGTTGGAGCTGATTAAGGATTACAACTGATCAATTCATTACCACCCTGGGAAAGCAAACAAGGTGGCAGATGCATTAAGTCGACAAGACCATGCTAGCTTATCCATGATGAGGATCACAAATGATCCAATATTTATGGATTTATGAAGGATGGATCTTGGAATTATAATGGAAGGGGAAAAATCTCATCTTTCTCAAATGAATGTTCAACCATTTATACATGTGAAGATTAAAGAGGCACAAAAAGAAGATGTAGAGTTACAAAAGAAGGTGACAAATGTTCTTGAATTCAACCTTGATTGTGATGGGATAATAAGGTTCAGGAATCGGGTTTGTGTTCCTCCCATCCCAGAATTAAAGAAGGATCTACTGGATGAGGCTCATAGTTCTTCGTTCTCTATTCATCCAAGAATCACGAAGATGTATAGGGACCTGAAAGAGTACTTGTGGTGGGATGGCATGAAAAGAGATGTTGTTGAATATGTCTCTCTATTCTTGGTTTGTCAGCAAGTTAAAGCTGAGAGAAAGAAGTCTAAGGGGATGTTACATCCACTACCCATACCAGAATGGAAATGGGAAAACATCACTATGGACTTTGTCACTGGACTTCCTAAAAAATCCAAAGGCAATAATTTTATCTGGGTTATAGTTGATCATCTTATGAAGTTGGCACACTTCATTGCTATTAGAGAAGATTTCTCTCTAGATCAGATTTCCAGGATATATGTGAAGGAAGTGGTAAGATTGCATGGAGTACCACTTTCCATTATATATGATCGGGATCCGAGGTTTACCTCAAATTTCTAGAAAAGTCTTCATCATACTTTAGATACATAGTTGAGTTTCAGCACTACTTATCATCCTCATATAGATGGTCAGTCTGAGAGAACAATTCAAACTCTAGAAGATATGTTAAGAGCTTACTCTATGGATTTCAAAGGTGTTTGGGATCAACACCTACTTTTGGTGGAATTTTCCTATAATAATATCTTTCAATCCAGTATTCAGATGGCTCCTTATGATGCTCTCTATGGAAATAAATCCAAGACTCCAACTTGTTGGGATGAAGTTGGGGAAAGAAAGCTATTAGGACCAGATCTTGTTGATGAGATTGCAGAAAAGGTCAGATCTATTCAACAACACGTAAGAGCAGTTCAGAGATGAAGAAAAAGTTGTGCCGACAACCGAAGAAAAGACCTAGAGTTTTAAGTGGGTGATAAAGTGTTCTTAGGAATATCTCCTTGGAAGAGAGTAATGAGATTTGGAAACAAGGGAAAGATGAGCCCTAGGTATATCGGTCCTTTCGAAATACTGGATCGTGTTGGGAAGGTAGCTTACCGATTGGCGCTTCAACCAAATCTCTCTCAAGTTCACGATGTGTTCCATGTATCTCTCTTGAGAAAGTACATACCCGATCCATCACATGTACTAAGCTCAGAATTTGTACTGCTGGAGCAAGATCTTTCTTATGAAGAACAGTTGATAGAGATTCTGGATCGTAGTGAAAAATTCCAACAGAACAAGACCACTTGCTTGGTGAAAGTTTTATGGAGGAACCACAAATTATAAAAAGCTACATGGGAACTTGAGGATATGATGAGGGAGAGGTATCTTCATTTTTTTGTTACAAAGTGATGAATTTCGAGGGAAAAAATCATTTTAAGGGGGTTAGAATGTAACACCCAAGATTTTATGAGAAATATTTTGTTTTTATGTTATATGCATCACCAAAGGAATGTTTCACTACACACAACACTTTCTTGGCTTACGTTACACACAGGAGCGACCTTCCTCGATAGCTTGCGTTGTACGCAATACCGAGTTTCACTAAACAACGATATGTTATTAAAATATTATATAAACTAGCCGTTATGAATAGTAATACCCACTTTTTAAAATTTTATAAATTTTATCTTTCAAAATCAACTTCATTTTTGGATTCGGAATATCAAAATTAGCCTAGGGTAAATTTTTGGTATTTTTCTGAAAACTTTCAATTTTTGATGAATAGTGAAAACACTGGGTTACTATTTAAAAACCGAATTTTTATTTAAATAATTATTTATTTTAATTTATTTTAGGTAAAAATTGATACATAATACCTATATAAGTTCAATTTAATTCATTGGAGTCATTTCATAATAATTTTAGATATATAAAAATTTTATTGAACTTTTCATCGTCTCGTACCCACCTCCTAGGAGAATTTGAAAATTTACATAAAACATAATTTTACCACTTCTGTGAGTGGAATTTATAAAATCTGAGGGACATGGTTAATATCAAAGAGTAAAATGTGGTTCAATAAGATAAAAATAATTTTTGGTGAATAGTAACTTTTTACTTTTTTTACCACGGTTAAAAGTAAATACTGTAATTAAGGGTAAAAATGATATTATTATTACCCTAACACATGTCCTAATTCTATTGGATAAGTGTAATTCGACCAAAAACAACCTTAGGAATAAAATATTACCCTTTAGATCCACTTGGATTAGATTAGGAAACTTATTATTATTTTATTTAAAGAAGAGTCAAAAGAGTTAAAATCAAAGTTTAATAACTAAAACATTTTTAATATAGGGTTATACATAATATAAATTAGACTATAATTATTCATTAGAAATATAAAAATATTTTCTACATAATGGTATTTATTTATTAATTTTAGACATTAAATAATTTAATTTATTTATGACACAATGATGATCCAGTAATTACCTTATTAATGAAATATTAACATAATTGATGTTATAAATACCCAAATAAATGTAATTTGAGACTTTTTATAAATTCCACTAATTTTTTAGGTTAATATGACATGATATTATTGATTTAATTAACTTTTTTCGAACAAATCATGATGTTATAATTTTCACAAAAATCAATTACCAAATAGTGTCAAAATTGACATAAAATAGTTTTTTAAAAAAATATTATATTATTAACTGTTATTTTATTCCTAAAAATCTAAGGTTCGTAAAAATGACTTATATAAGGTTATATATATTAATAATGAACCACATGTGGTTCTTTTAACTTTTTATAGTAAGTTTATTAACCATATAGTGTAAGAAAACAAGGGGACACGGTAAAAGTTAAATCTAAATGATAATGTTAAAATAGTAACCTAAACTTGTCTAAAACATATTGGTTGAGAGTATTTAGACCCATACACACCTTATCTTATAAATAAATCAATTTTAAGCTATTAAAAACCGAATATGACTTTATTATAAAATAATATTTTAAGTTTTTCCTAAGGTGCCCCTCTCCTCCCTTATAAAAGGGCACCTCCTCCCTCTCATCCTCACACAATTTTGAGCCTTAAATCTCAGCCAAACCCTACCCATTTCCCTTCTCAACTTACCTAGAAACATACTAGAGGTACTGGTCTTTTTCAAAGACCAATTATAGTTCCTTAAGAGGAGGTTTCAAAGAGGCGTGTCGAAGAAGAGGTAATATCTATTACCGATTCTTTCAAATTTATTTCTTCTTCTACTTCATCTTATTTAGTTATTTCATTATGAAGTAACAACTTAAGTGTCACTAATATACTTATATTTTATTATAAATATGAAACAACCCTATTTCACCTTCTATCCATCCTACGGAAAACAAAATCACCGCGCGTGCATACGTACGGAATACTGTCCCCACGCCGTGGTGTAATCTGTTTTCCACCACCACATTACTTGGATGGGTATAATGGTGTAAATAATAACTATATATTATTATTGTAAAGTAATATTGATTCTGAAATAGTATACATACACTTCAATACAATTCCACGATCATGGGAACGATATCATTGCTCGTGCGTACGTACGGCCTACCGTCTCCACGATATGATGCGACTTGTTTTACATGATCTTCATTGAATAATGATTATATAAATTGAATTAATAAATATGATATATATTATAATAATACCATTCTGTAAATTATGTATCTATAACCTAAAAATAATAATAAGAATTTATTCGACAAAACACGCATAAGAACATAAAGCAATGAACACTCGAATAATAATTAGCAATGAAATATTATTAATAAGAAGATAATAATATGACCGTATATGATATCATAACAATGAATATGATTATTTAATAAGTAAATGACATTATTTAAATCATTATACAGGATGTTCGGATATGTACGAAGAAAATCAGACCTAAGGTAAGGGAAAATCTCGCAATCTCATTTTTATCCGAGATTGTTTGTACTTTAGAATTTACTGGGGAATATTTATCATCCACATCCATGTTTCCTCAATATGTAACATTATTTCTATCCTCCTAAAATTGTTTAAATCCAATTTTACCTATTGGTAAATTTTTAGTAAAAGATATGAAAGGAACCTTTTTTTGTTTTCAGTATGAGATACTTTTTGACTTTTCCGGCCAAAGTACGAGAAGAATATTTTTTTAACTTATACGACATGAATGGATTTTTATGATTTCATAGTACATTATTTCCATGAATATTCCTTTAAAAGTTTTCAAGTTTATTTTTAATTAACTTCTTTTAAAATTGTATGACATGTTAAGAAAGGAAATTTTTTTTGAAGTAGAAAGGATATTTTCCTCAAGAATGGAGTTCAAGTGTTTTATCAAAATTATTTTCCATATAAGAAAATATAGGGTTATGTTTATATCCCTATTGTTACATTGATTTGATTATGTTGTGATGGAATTATTTTTATTTAATCCTTTATCTTATATGAATTGTTTTATGATGTCACGATGTTTAAGAATCCCATTTTTATTACATGGGTTATGTTATGATGTATGATTTATGATTTTGTGGAATACATAAGAATGGTTTTCATTATGAGATGGGTGGGACCTATATCTCCCTCCAATGCATTAGGTAAAGATTTATATCTCATGAGATAGACATGGATGGAATGACAATTTAATCTAGTTCAGTGATACAAGACTGGAATGCAGAGTGAACCTGGTTGAGTAATGGACTTTTTCCGCTATGATGGTCTTGGAAAAGAGCCTTTAATAATATGAAATTATTTTCTATGATTATGTGTGTATTACAAAAATTTTCATGTTTTATGTTATGATTATTGGGATTACATATCACTACTAGGATTTATCCCTTGTTATGATATTATGATCTCCTTTGCAGGTTAAGACTTTCAAAATGTTATGTTCTTATGAATATGATATGATTGATATTTCTTTTGTTTACCCTTACTCAGAATTTTATCTCACCCTTTTTTATGTTTTCTTTTCCCCAGTTCAGAAAGAAGGGTATTAATTAGGATATGCCCAAAGGGACTCTAGATATGATGAAATAAACGGGAGACAATGTAGATGATTTATGAACCAGTTGTTTATGTTTTCCAGTTTCTAAAGACACTATACCAATACGGTCCTATCATGGTTTTGTTATATGTTGTAATATGTATGCTTCAATTTTGAAGTAATAACCATGTATGTAAAGTATGGGTCGTTATACATAGCCTAAAAATTCCATCTACCTTCTTGGAAAACAACACTGGGGTGACCATGTAGAAACACTAGTCCTTATGAATCCCTTCCTCTGTAAGTCCTCCAACTGTACCCTCAACTCCCGAAGCTCTAAAATGGCCATTTGATATGATGGTGTATATATTTTTGTTGTTCTTGGGTACAAGTAAATGTACAAGTCTACCTCTCTACGAGGAGGTAGTCCTGGGACATCTTCTGCAAAGACATCCTCATACTCACCCACCACCACTGGGAACTATGGACTTGCCTCATCCACCATGTCGAAGGCCATGAAATCCAGCTGATATGTAATTGGTTGCACCCTCCTGATCACAGTCTATCTTGTGCTACTCTATTTTTCTTCTCACCAACAATGGAAAATTGGCCTCCATCTCTGTGTGTACATCTCACTGTACGTCTCAAGCAGTAAATTTGTGCGTGAACTGCTGATAACCAATCCATAACTAGACTGACGTCGTAGGGATTCAATGCCACTACTAGAAGATCCCCTATAAAACTCTCTCCTCCAAGAGTAAGATTACATTGTTGGCACCAGTGTGTGACCACTAAATCTCCTCCCATAGGAGTATCCAAACGCAAAGGTCGAGCTAAAATCTCAGTAGGAATCCCAGAGACCCAAACTAAGTCCATGGAAAGGAAATAAAGGCCATCACCTGTGTTGAAAATCACTACTACTAAAGTAGAGAAGATACAGATCATACCTCATATCATCTCAGGGATGTCAGGATCGTGAGCCTCTACTTCCTGTATCTGGTCCTATCCTTGTCCACCTGCTCCCTGATCTTTGGTGGACTGCCTGGAGGGTGGGGGTGGTAGTTCCTGGTGATCCTGAACACCTCTTGCTACATGTCCAACTCCCATACCCCATCTTCCACCTAGATGATGCTTGTGCTCCTGTCGATGTCGCTGCCTCGGTGGCCCCTCCACTATTTTTAGATCATCTGCATGGGGATTCAGATAGTCACGATATATGTGACCCTATCCCCTGTAGTAAAAACATATCATACCTCTTTGGTGTCTCCCTCGGCCTATTGAGCCTCTCACATATGACCATGCATCCTGTGATCGGTCTCCAGAAGGCCTATCCCACTTGGATTTCAGCATCGTCTGTCTACTACCAGCTGTAGATGACTCTGCTACCTATCATTTGGCAGGGGCTCTCACTGTCAGTGCCTCCTCAGCAAGGAATATCTCCATCAACAGGTCTCACTCTAGCACCCCATCCTGTGTTGGAATGTGGGGAGAAACTATCGCAGCTCTGATCTCTCACCGGAACCCCTGCTCAAAGGTCTGGGTCCTAAATTAAGGTTCTCGTACCATGTTGGTGGAGTATCAAGAGAGGTTAGTAAATCTCACCGAGTACTGATCTACAGTCTAGCTGCCCTACTACAAATGCAGCAGCTCCTGAATATGCACAGATCATAGTTTCACTGACATAAACTCCACCCTAAAAAGGATCTCAAAGTCCAGCCGGGCGAGGTTCGTCTCTTTATGCACTTGGAGAGTCGAGCTCCACCATCTTCCTACCGAGCCCTAAATAAGTCAAGCAGCCAATATAGTCATTTTCTCGGAGAGTGTTTCTACTAAGAGAAAGACCCTTGAAACCACCTCGAGCTAGTCCTATGCTTCCGGAGGGTTCTTCTCACCTCCAAACCTCGAAGGAATCTGTCTTTGGAACTCATGTAACATGTCTAGCTGGCGTACATGATCCACTGGTAGAATCTGTTGCTCAACGGGTGGTTGTGTTGGTGGTACACCACCCGAAGGTGCCATTACTGTGAGTGGTCCCAATATCGATGCCTCGTCATTTGGTGGGACACTGTCACAATATCTAACCAAGATCCTAGATGACTGTATCTGTGGAGGAATCCTCTAAGAAACAGATGTTCCATGATCAATAAGTAATAACTAGTGAGCTGACTCAAGAAAGATCAAGAGAAATTTTCAAAACACTAGTAACCATTGTTTTCATGTACTGAGTCAGAAAAACAAAATTCAAGGTCCTGGTGTATGGATATGTTGGCCACCACACCAACACTAGACTCCATGTACTGAAAACCAAACTCAAGGCACTTTACACCATTGCCTCATTAAAATTAGACTCTTAGTTATTCTGGTAGAACCGACCTCCCTTTGATATCACTTTGTCACGACCCGTCCCATGGGGCCCGAACAAGACTACCCCAAACCCACCTTCCATAGGCTAGGGGTCGGCGACTAGCACCTGAATGTTTTTCCCAAATAGGGAAGGCATTGCCTTAGAGATTTTTATGCACTAAAAAAGTAAAACTGAAGTAAACAACCAACAAAAGTAAAGTATAACCATGAGAGTAAAGTACAACCACAAGTACAACTATAAAATGAAAACAGTGGGCCGAAATACAAGCCCTAGGAACTGAAAAAAAAGTAAATAGCTATCACATCTTCCCTAGAGATTTACCTAGAAGGTAGTAGCTGTAAGTATAAAGTCAAAGAAGAGGATATCGACTGCTCTCATCGCACCAAGCTCCACCAAGTCCCACACCTCCAAAGTCTACCTCGGAGCGTCAGTAGTCTACACTAGACACAACAAGGTGCGGTTGAATCCCATGCAGGGGTGAATATAACAATACCCAGTAGGTACCCTGAGACCCCCGAAGGTCTCTCAGTAATCTACAAAGGAAAAATTCACAAGAAATACCACAAAGGTAATATCACAAGCATGATCTAGATCATGAAGCACAAAGAAAAAGAGACATGTCACTCTAACGGTATAACTTCAAGGTTACTGGGATATGGATGTCTAGTCGTAAATCCATATCATCCTATATATAGTAACTCTATCGTCAACCCATATCATTCACTGTATATTGACCCATATCGGTCGGTAGATGTTGAACCGTACTGGTCGCTGGTGCTGACCTATATTTTTCGCTGGTGCAGAGGTATGGATGATTAGTCATACACCTAGATCGTCCCACTCTAGAGTTTCTGATGTTAACCCGTATTGGTCACTCTTCTTCTTCACATCACAGTCAGCCACTGGGTTCCCGCATGAACCATGCCTGATCTCCGGAAGACTCTTCTCCCCAAGACATAGTTCATATTTCAACCGATATGAAGTCCCAAAAAAAGCATACCCAAGGGATCTCCCTATCATAGGAGTCCCAACGTGATAGACAACGTGTCGATTGGATACCCGGTCTGTGAGATATGGGCACTTTTTTAAAAAGGGACCGGTTGAATTCAAGTCTGATCCAACCCTGGTTGCACGTAAAACTCCATTAAAACTCACTAGGAGTATATCAAAAGGACCTTCTTGTCATAAGGGTCCTTATTCCATAGACAATGCATCAATCAGAAGATCGGTTTGTTAGTTTCACCCCTTTTCCTGAAATGAGGGTGATTTCACCTCGGTACGGCCCAGCTCGGCCAGGCCCAATGGAATATGCCCAAAGGGACCACTTCCCAAAAGGGGTACCAATGACACAGACGGCATGTCAAATGGAATCTAGTTTTTTCAGTTACGAGCGTTTCTTTATTCACGGACTGGTTGGGTTTGGGCCCAGTCCGACTTGGACAGGTCGACTCGACACAATGGGTCCCGAGGTCTACCTGACCCCTAGGGTCTGGCTGGAATGGGTCATCCCATTTCACTGGGTCAAGCCTGTTGGGGTCATCCGAGCCGGTTCGTGGGCTCGGTCCGCAGTTGGCCCGACCCACCGGGTAGGGCTCGGCCCACCTGTGCTGGCCCACTGGGCCGTGGGTTCGGCCCACTGGGCGGGTCTGGCCCGTGTTCGGCTGGCCTGTGTTCGGCCTGGTCATCCGCCCCCATCTGTCCTAGTCCGCCTGATGGCAGACCATTCCTCCATCCGTCCCCATGGATGCGGGGCCGTTTCGTCTGGCTGGTGGGGCACTGCCCCAACATTTCCCCAGCACACGCGACATGACGCGGGGCCACACCGCCCCCTCCGGCCATGGTCTGTTGGTCGCGGTTGCAACTGCCACCAACGCCTGCGGGCACCGCCATTCTCCCATGCGGCTAGATCGGGTCATCTATCTTTGACCACCAGAGTGCGCGACGGCACTCCGCCTCCCCTCTGTCCATGGCCGGTTGCCGCAGGTCTCCTCCGGCCACCTCCAGCCACCGCCAGCATGGTTTTCCAGAGATTCTTTCTGCAGGCCACCGAACATACTCTGGTGGTCCGTTCTTGGTGTCGTCTTCACCAACGATCCTCCCAGAATTCCACCTTGAGTGTGTGGCCCTCGGTTCGGCATTGCCGATAATTTCATCATTCGCCCACAAAGAACAGATCAAGAACAAATTCGGTGGAGGGTTTGGGCCTTGTTCGGATTGGCCTGCGCCCTCCGCATTAGTTTTATAACATATGGGTGAATCAAAATTCATCATATGATTTGATAAAAACCCAAAATGAATCCTCACAACAAAATTACATAGAAATGAATGAGTCATAGATCAAACCATTTTTTGGTTGATCCGTTTTCTTCGTATTAATCAAGAACTAAGAGAGAAAAATCTTTTAAATGCATAAAAAATTTAAACCCCCAACCTGGATGAGACTTCTGCTGACGACGATCGAAGGAACCTCCTTTGTTGTTGTCGTCAGTTTGTAATTAGGTGGTGCTCATCACTTCTCTTTGAATCTGATCTCATCCTCCGGGTGGATGTTGCCGTAGGACTTCGCTAGAGTTTACTCACTTTGAGAAGTCATTTCAAAACCCCACCCCGAGCTCAATTTAAATAGGAGGGGAAAAGGTTAACAACGCGTTGGAGAATTAATGAGGTTTATTAAATGAATTAATGAACCTATTTTAATTCATAATGGTGGAGTTACACAGTTGGTGATTCAATCCATTAAATGGCTTGAAAAGTCACCGGCCCCACCACCATCGCTCATCCATTGTAGAAAAATAAAATAAAATAACAATTACAGGTTATTTTATTATTCTTTAAAAAGTCCAAAAAACTATCTTTTTCTCCTAACCAACTATAGATAAAGTGAAGTTTCCCTTAAGCGAATCCTGGAACTGCAGATTCAATGGTGCTCTCAGATTTCAATTCTGAGCACCGGTTCAAAAGATAGAAAATTCCGCTCGCGCGTTTACTGAACGTACCTTTAAAAAAATCAAAAATTTATTCTGGGCACACCGGGCCTCAAAATCACACACTGTAAATTTTCACAGACTTGTAATAATCACAAATAATTAAAAAATACATGGAATTTTCCATGTATTTACATGAATTCTTAATCCCTTCTCATGTTACTTGAATAAGTTCTCATCTTGATCCTTTCTCAAGACTCTATTAATATTATTCTTCCCCACACAACTAATTTCCAATCTTATGGGAAAACCACCATAGTACACCTGATCCTCATAGTTAAAACTCTGGTTCTATAACCTTTCTCACCATTATGAGACTCACATGTTTATCCCACTATGATCTATACCTATACCCACTAGAAACTCACAACTATATCAATTCCCAACTCTCCAAAATTGAGGAAACTTATGATTTTTTCACTATCACAACAAGTCACTAAGCATTTCACAGGACCCCATGATTAACTCACCAGATATCGCTTTTCAAAAAAGGTCACAACTCATTATTTATATGTGTTGACTACCACAACATCATTGAGTCTGCACGACCCCATGGTCAGTTCATTATCACTTACAAATACCTTGTCTCACATGTCAGTCTTAACCTTATGCATTCACTTTCTAAAATAGTCTACTACTAGTCATACTCTATATTATATCTTTCACTAACCAATATATTCTATAGAATAAATGGTCCATACCCTATTTATATTCCTTATAAACAAGTAATATATCACCTTATCATATTCATTTCATAAATAATCATCCATTGATCCCATCAGAAACCCATGACCTCACTTCACATGTCGAGGAAAACTAAAGAGTCGTATACCCAACCAGAACACACCATTACCTCATAAGGTTTTAACACCAATGGGTATCTAAAAATAAAACATATATATCCCTAAAAATCCATCCACATACTAGTATCATCAATGAAACCATTGTACATTTTTATCTTTGATCATGGCCTCACCTCATGTGTCACATAATTTTCCCAAATCAATCTCTATATCCCATAGATTTCCCAAAATATTTTTTTCAACTTGTCTCACATGCCACCCAAATCCATCTATATAAATTAAAACATTAATCTTACATCCATAATTCTAATATTAGGCTTCACCAACACACTTACCATATAGATTAAAAAAAACTCCCAACCACTTTATACATGGTAAAGAAGTTTCTCATTAAAATTTTCACTACGGTGCTTAACAATTCTCATTTCCAACATGGTATACTTAGCAGGAACACAACCCCGTGTCAATCTACTACACCACCTGACTCAACCAACTTTGGTTATATCACACTAAACCGAATCTCAAAAGCCTAATCATTATCCATGCTTATTTCATGTTGACCTCATATAGTTGAAATAATCTCACTAGTTTATTTTTTTTCCAATAAGATTAAGGAATTTCACTCATGTCAATGCCAACCACATGATCACCAGACTCCATAGAATCACTAAAAAACTATGAGTATTTACCCATGATCTGATCATTATAGATTTAACCATCTAGGTTCACCCAACTAGGGGTTAGGCATCCAACCAATCCCACCCATATGAAACCCAAACATAAGCTACAACATCAAAGTTGGGCATCTACATCCACACACATATGGAATCTACACACTCATTACAAGTATCTATTAAAAAACCTCATACATCAATCTCAAATTAAATCATCTACTATGATTCACATATCAAACACACCCACAATCCTGGGATAACATTTCCCTTGTTTACCCTCATATATTACAACTCATATAAAAAAATAGTAAGAAATTTTCCTTCTACTAAGCAGCAGAATTCAGTTCAACAGTATCCTCGGCCATATCTCAACACCATAAGGAAACTCACAAACCAAAACTTACCCTCTAGGGTTCTTATACACACATATATACGTCAAATACCCCATACTGAATAAAAATAATCACTCCATGTTTATCTTCAACTCATATCCCTATAAAACATAAGCAAAAGTAGTGGCAGACAACACATCTTACTACTCCACACAAGACATAAAACAAAATATCCTTGCATATAGGTTTGATTATAGTCTATATTACCCACTCTTGAGTTAGTCACAAACCCACAAGGGTCATAGACATTCATGAAATATCATATTATTAATTTCACCATTAAAACTAAGGTTGCAACAATCATACCATCGTGATAAGTGATCATGTAATACACTTTTAACCATTTACTTTAGCTTTAAATTTTCACAATCGAGGATCAGTTAAAGGAAATTATAATTACAAGTTATTGGGGAAAACACTTTATAAGATAAAATTGGTGTTTTATTTATCTGATTTCATATAATAATCATGGTAAGTAATCATGTAACATGATTTTACCCATTTATTAGATCAGTTAGGTAAGATGTCACCATAAATTTATATTATAAAACACTATATATATGGTTATGGACACTTTAACTAACTAAAACATATATTAGTCAAAGTAAACAACCAAAGGAAATCACAAAAATGACATGTGAATCTTGTATTCCTAGTATGATTCATGCACACACACCCTCTTATCATTCCTAACAAGTGAAAAAATGCCATAAATAATTAATCAAAAGTTATGTGCATCACCCAAGGTAAAATGAGTCAATATAAAAAGAAAAAAACATGAACCTCAATCCCATCCCAAGAAATATGGATGTCTCCCATATGTGGTATGGACATTCCCAAACATAAGTTTCATATTATATTCCAACAATACCCTATCTCTTGTTAACCTAACCCAAATAATCTAAAAAATTAAAATGGATTTGATACTACCTTATGATTACCTAACATAGTACACTCTAAACAATAAATAGACCATAGATCCACTATATCTTAGGAATTCCTTCTCATATTTGATAGGCTTATTACTATCATTATAGTTTTATGTTTTTATAGTGGGGAAACTATATCGACATGTTAGGATAAATACAATGAAAATAAAACAAATCACATGCACCATCAAGATAAATCAGTAAATAAAAACAAAAAAAAGTGCCCAAAAAAGTAGAAAAAAATCATTTTATATCAAAATGAATTGTATCATACATGTCACATATCCATAATATATAAACCCAATCCTTAAACACATATTATTTCATAATTATTAACATGTTATCCCAAAAAAGAAAATTTGAGGATATATAGTTCTAGTGACTTTGAAAGATTATACACACAAATACATCATATTAAATATAAAAACATTGTATTTATTTAAAACTCCACAGTGTTCTTAATTCACATAGATCTTATAAAACTATATGGGATACCCTAGGGAAAATACATAAGGATAAAGTTGATCTCAAAAATCATGTTAAGTGAATAAATATGGAAATAAATCACAATATGTTATTCAAAAAGAATAACATGATACCGTAAATAAAATTGATATAATCATGGAAACATGGAATAATGAAATAAAATCATAAGATAATGGAATAATGGAATATGTGGAAACAAAAAAACATCACTTCATAAACATATTTCAAGGGTCACTCCCAAGACCATCACCATAAAGTGTAAAAAGTCCCATAATGGATTGGGTTCACTAATTAATACCTTATATAGAATCAGATGAGATATAAAGCATTACCCAATTCATTTAAGGGATGTATAATATTAGGCTAAACAATCACGTTACATAGTGTTCTTAGTCTAACCACTAATGCATCATACATAGTGTAAAATACCTATAATGGATTTGGTTCACTATATAACCCCTTACATATAATTTTATGATATATAAATCATTACCCGATGTATTGTAGGGATATATAATTTTTTCCCACCCATTACATAACATAGTGTGCTTAGGGTAACCACCCATGCACCATACATAGTGGACAAAGTCCTGTAGTGAATTAGAATTACTCCCTAATCCTATACATAACATCTCATGAGATATAAAGATTTACCCAATGCATTATAGGGAAATATAATTCTAGGACCACCCACCACATAAATGAAAATCATATATATTTGTGCCACATGAAGAAAATAAACCATATATAAATCATAAGCATGATCAACCCCATGAGAAAGCAATGGATCTCAAAATTTTGATTCAAGAAATAAACAGTGGCTAAATAATAAGGATTACTAAGAGAATAAATAATTCAATTGTTTTGGGATTTAATACTTTACAAAGGGACATTGGTCTTGAACATGGAGTTCCATTATATAAAATTCATGAGAAATATCTTGAGAAGAAAGAATAAAAACTGAACCACTTGGGTAGAACTTTTGTGAAATAACTGTAGGATATTTAAAAGAATTAAAGATCTTATTATTTTATATAAATCTATAATTAAACCATAATGGTTATAAATAAAGTAATTAGTGATTTTAGGAATATATTAATGTTTTAAAAACATCTTTTGGGGGTGATTATTTACATGATATAAGAAATAGGGAAGTTCCCTTAAATCAGGTTTACTTAAAAATGGGAATTTAAAAGGGAAATGAAAATATATATAACCCCAGTGATGGAAATAAAATTTAACTAGGTATATATGTAAGGTAAATTAATAAAAAATATAATAATTTAATGAGAATAATATTTCATAAAAATTGATAAAAATAAATAAAATGTGTAACTCAAAGGTAACAAGGATGGTATGAAAGATCCTTTACATTGTGTCTGAAAGAGCTATAAACTTCCACTTAACTTCTTGAATAAAAAAATTATTTTATTAAAAAAGTTTATAATAACCTTATCCATATATATTTAGTTTTATAAGGCCATCTTATCATGATCTGTCACTAATTTATTACACTATTTCTGCTTATGTCATCTACTTGAAGTCTTTAAGTCTATTTCTCAGAAACATCCATGGTATGTTGACCAAGTTAAAAGATTTTTAAAAATACTTTTATAATATCCGTAATTTTATATTATTATGTCCTATATTATTCCATTATCACATAATTTATATAGGTGAATAGGTTTTACATGAATGTAATCAAATTAGAAAGGTACTTTGATATGTCCTTTTTAGCATTTAAATTCACAATAATCATTTATGGTTAATATCTCTTATTAAATTTATAATATTATAATTTGAGAATATTAATTGCTCAGTAAATAATTTTTTTATAAAATAAATACATTTTTAATTAAACCCATGTAATTTGTTAAGGATAATAAAATAGAAACATCATCATGTGGAGGTAGTAGTCCACACATACACAAAGACAATACTCTCATTTTTCCAGAATTGAGAGAATAAAATAAAATATATCAGCATTTAAGGATAATTAAATTTTTATAAATATAATATTATCATATTAAATATCCTATTTTTAACCATCTATGAAAGGAAGTTATGAAAAATATAACATCTCATTTATGGAGGTACTACTCTACACTCTTGCATGATGATGTTTTCCTTTTTCGAAAGGTTCTGGAGGAAGGTGAGAAATGGATGTTTATTTATTATAAAAACATTATAAAATATTCATAATTCAATTTTTATCATAATATAATGTATATAATATATTTTAGGTGGTATAAGTAGAAAATAATAAATAATTTGTGGTGGAAAATATTACCTCTCTCTTTAGATGTTCTCTATGGTCACCACCTTAACTTAGATTGGTCTTTTGAAAAGATAAAAGAATATAATCCATAGAGAGAGGGTTTATGAGAGTCCAGTTTATATTATAGTTTGATCTTAAGGGAATTTTTAAGTTTTCATAGGTGTAGGGATAGCTGTTCCTTTTATAATTGAAGAGAAGGGCGTTTTGGCACATAAAACACTTTAATATAAAGATATCACATGTTTCACATGGAATGTGAAATAAAAAGTGGATAATAATAGATTTTGGTAATTTTTAATGTTTATAAATCAATAGCCACACTTTTTCACACATGTTTTAAACGTTTTTTTAATCTATTTACTCTTAGATTTCTACTTTTACCATTTTGGGTTTTTAACTCCGGTAATTAATTTTTTCCTGGGTAATTTATTTTTAATGCCAAAAAATAAAACCATCCTTATTAGAAAATTTAAAACTAAGTATTATATATAATAAATAAAATTTATCAAATAAAATTTCTATGTTTAATAAAAATTAATTTTAATATTAGTGCATGTAACGAACAAAAACCCGTTTTAATAAAAAGTGTATTTTTAAGAAAAAGTTTTATTTTTATGATAAAATTATAAATGTTACTAATTATATTGACATTAAATTTTTTAATATTATTAAATAATATTTAATTAACATTAAAATAAGTTGAAAACCCAATTACCCCATGTGAAAATTTTATTAAGAGAAACAAACAAAAACAATTTTCATTAAAACATTTCCTAGATTATCTAAAATGGTAAGCGTAGATTTTATATATCAACATAGTATTTTAAAATAATTATTGTATATTTATAAAATATATTTTTATAGTTAAAATGGTTTCAAAAACTTTAATGTAATTCTTGTATAATAATGACAAGAAACTTACTGTATTAGTAAAATCGGTATTTTTCACTATTTACCTAAAACCAATTATTTTAAAAAATAAAAAAATCATGATAATATTATTCTAAAATTATAAATACATAAATAAATTTATTTTTATCTAATTTATATTATAAAATTTATAAATTTATCTTTTAAATGAAAATATATAATATAAAGAAAAATTACTTTTATTGAAAAATGACATTTTTAAACATTAAGTGTTCTTAATATTATATGATTTAAATTTAAAAATTAAAGGTTGTTAATATATTAGTTCATATTTAATAATATTTTAAAATTGTGAAAATTAATTTATTCATATGAAATATGCAATATTTAATAAAATGGTTCTTTAAAAGAAATAAATATTACTTTTGTACTAGATGCACTTTAACAAATACCATTAAAAATAATTATTCATATTATAAAATTTAACTTTACTACTTATTGATATTAAAATATTTATTTGAATTTTATATATACCTCATATTATATTTTAATAATAATATTATTAAAAAATTATATAAATCATAAATATATATATATATATATATATATCATATTTTAATATCATATTTTTATTTCATTATGAGTTATATTATTTTAAATTTACTACTTAAAAAAATACAGTACTTTACTATACCTATTAGATATATAAAAAATGTTCATATTTTGAATGACCACATTTACAATGACCATATTTGAAATGACCATATTTATAACGTCCATATTTCATTCCAATATATAGACTTACTAAATCATTTATTAATTTAACTCTCACTTCACAAGGCACAGTTTTTATTTCATATTTTATATTTTTCATAATGATTTCTCCTTTCATGGAACTCTTAATCATTATAGGTTTTTTTGGATATTGGTGATCCTAAAGGTTAACGATGATCAAGGATATTTCTTAGTCATGGAAATTTATTCTTTTCTATCTATTTCCCTCTAATAATTTATACACTTTTAATGGATGCACTTCATCCATGGTGAGTAATATTTTATGGTGTGCAGTAATTATTTTTATGTGGTTTTTTTATAATTCCCCTCTTATTAATGAATAAATTGTATTTAGCTTGTTTCATATCTTATAGGGAACATTTTTTATTCTTGTTTCAATCCTTTTGAAATAATATAAAAATGTTCTTTAAAATTATAAAAATAAATAATGATAATAATAATAATAATAATAATAATAATAATGTCTCCTAAAACCTAGTGCATTAAATTATTCCCCCACCCCAAATTATATCCATGATATTATATAGGTGACTTAGGATATAATTTTTATAAATATTTTAACCATAAAAACTTGTGGAAGATATATATTTCCTAAAAATAGTCTTATCCCTAATATTGAGTTTGTCTCAAAGGATTTGGGCCAAAATGCATTCATTATTTGGTATCAAGAACCACATTATATAATATATTTTAATAGAGGGTGTTTATTTTTATCCTTTAATTAATGGAATATTATAGGTTAATATGAAATGTGTTTTCCTTACTCTAAATAATATTTCCACTAAGTAAAGGGAACCAATCCATCACTATAATCTTGTTAAATTTATCTAAATAAAGGATAATAATATTTCCATAAGGAAAATTCCTATAAGATTCAACATAGAATAAAATAATCATACCACACAAAGATTTCATTGACAATGAAATCATTGGGGTGGTGATTTAATGATATTAAAAAAATTCTTATATATATTGGAGTTCCTAGAATCCAATTCCAATAAGACATCTACAACTCTGGATTTTAGGGAATGTGTTCCTTAAATATCAGGATCCACTTTTGGAGTAGTTCTTGCATTGGTATTCCATTGTCCCCATGGTCTTTCAGGTTGATGATGATCATCATTTTGGTTTTTCCTTGATTTAGATCATTGAATTAAAAAATACCCAAGTTTTCCACACACAAAAATACATTGAATTATTAATAATACTTTAGGATGAACTCTATTTATTTCAATCTTGTTAACCAAAATCTTCTTTTTCCAATGGAATTTTGATGCTTGATGACCCCATATTCTATAAGTAAATCATTTTCCATTCACCTTCAAGAAATTTCATTGGTATGTCTTCCCACATTTTTGACATATATGTGTTTTAATATTACTTATTTCATTATATTAATTACCTTAATTATCATGAACTTCCATCATTCTCTTCTTTGTTGCACTAAGGATTTCAAAAATGGTTGCATTATTAATCATGTTTTTTGATAGTTAGTTTGGTATAATAACTATATTTCTTAGTATATCTCTCATTTTGATGGTTTTATCTTTGATTTAATCATTTCATTGTCCCTCATGTCCATGTTTTACTCGGTTCCATATAGTTATAGCCATCACTAAAACCAAAAGGGTTAACATGATTAAAGAAAATTTAATATCATAGGGGTATTTTCATAATCAATAACATAAAATATATTCAACCTTAAAACCTTTTATCATTTTACATAATTATGTTAGACTATAATTCAATTAGTTCAACCTATATCAATCTTAGTTTAACCTGTTTTACTTTAAGTTGGGTTATCGTATAATTCTCAACATAGTCACTCAAAGTAGGAATTTAATCCTTCATAGTGATTCGTAAAGAGAATATGATTAACCAAAGCATGTCTCTCAAGAGGGTATAGCTAGGTGTGTAGTATTAGGACCAGTAAACGTGTATCAGAGTGATGATCAAGTCAATACTCAACAAAACCTTTTCAAGGTGATTACCCCTAGGTGCATCTGTTCCATAGTTAAATCCTCTTTCAAGTATCCAGAAAGGAATGTAATTTCTAGTAAAACAATACAATCACTATTTTACCAAAATTTTAGAATGTTCCCCAATACTTAGTCTTATAACTAAGACTTATCCCTTTGGTTTTAAATTAGGTTTTTTCATCCTAATCTTCAAAAATAACTTAACCTTCCTCTAATACCAACTATAGTGACTTAATCCATAAACATATATTATTTCACAACTATTAACATAATTTTCAACAAATAAAATTCATGGATCTAGTTTATTTGGAATATTATACATAAAAATAAATCATCTTATATATAAAAAATCATATTTATTTAAAACTTAAATTAGTGATCTTATTTTTTATATATCTTCTAAAATTTCTTAGGATACCCTGGGGAAAATACAAAGGGAAAAGGGTGAGCTAGAAATCCCAATAAGGGAACAAAAATTGAAATAAAGAATAACATGAGATTCAAGAGGAATAACATGATATCATAAAGAAAATTATTATAATCATGGAAATATGGAATAAGGAAATTAAATCATAATATCATTGAATCATGGAATATGCAGCAACAACATAAGACATGACTTCATAAACATTAGTCAAGGATCACGCCCAAGACCATCATCATAAAGTGTAAAAAGTACCATGGTGGATTAGGTTTACTCCATAACCCATTACATGGTATATCATGAAATATAATGCATTTCCCAATTCTTTGGATAGATATATAATTTTGATTTCACCCATTTCATAGCATAGTGCGCTTAGGCTAATCGCACATGCACATACATAGTGGACAATGAACCATGGTGGATTAGTTTCACACCTTAATACCTTATATATAATATCATGATATATAAATAATTACCTAATTAATTAAAGATATATATAATTATTATACCACCCTTCTCATAACATAGTGTTCTTGGGCTAGTCACATGTGTACTATGCATAGTGGATAAAGTCCTATAATGGATTAAGTTCACTCCTTAATCCCATACATAACATGTCATGAGATATAAGGATTTAAAACATAATTTTATGGCTATATAATTTCAATACCACCCATTACATAAATTAAAATCATACACATGTGTCTCAGGTGATGAAAATAAACTATACATAAATCATAAGCACGATCAAACCCGTGATAAGGAAGTGGGTTTCATAATTCTGATTCAAGACATAACTAGAGGTTAAATAATTCCAAAGAGAATAATAGATTAAATTTTTTTATACTTTAATAATTTAAAAGGGTAAATAGGTCTTTAATATGGAGTTATATTTTATATAATTCATGAGAAATATTTGGAGAATAATGAATAAAAAATTTACCACATGGGTGTAGCTTTTGTGAAATAACTACTCTTTTAAGAAGGAAAATTCCTTATTGTTTTACATAAAATAAAAAATGAACTAATAAGGTGAAATATAAAATAATTAGAGTTTTTAGGATCTATTAATGGTTTAAAAACATTTTATGCTGGTTATCTTTAACATAATACAATAAATAAGAAATTTCCCTTAAATTAGGTTTACTTAGAAGTGTGACATTTTAAAGGAAATTAAAACATGTATAACCCTAGTGATAAAAAGGATATTTACCTAGATATATATGTAAGGTATATATAAAATAAATTTAATAATTCCATGAGAATAATATTTCATAAAAAGGGAGAAAAATAAAGATACCATGTAACTCAAAGGTAACTAGGGTGGTATAGAAGATCACATACCTTATGTAAAAATGTGCTCTTCACTTGCACTTTACTTCATGAATAATAAGATTAAGCTTATTAAAAACATTCATAATAACCATTTCCATATATATTTATTTTTATAAGGTATATTTATCATCATGTTTGGCCAATTTATTACATCATTTCTGCTTATGTCATTTACATGAAGTTCTTATTCAATTTCTCTAAAACTTCATGATATGTTAACCAAGGTCAACATGTTATAAAACAGCTTTATAATCATAATAATTTTAGATTATTATTTCATTTATTATTAAATTATCACATAAATTATATAGTAAAATATTTTTTCCATGAACGAACTGAAATTAGAATAGGTACACTGATATGTCCTTTTTAGTAGTAAAATTTACTATAACTATTTATTGTTAATATCACTTATGGAATGTATAATATTATAATTCCAAAATTTTAATTTTTTTTAAAAAAAATTATACATTTAATTCATTTTTTATTCCATCCAAGTTATTCATTATGGGAAACAAAAGAAAAATGTCATCACATGTAGGTAGTAGTATGCACATACACATGAACAATGCTCTCATTTTTATAGAATAGAAAGAAGGTAGAAAATAAAATTTATTATTATTTAAGAATAATTAAAATTATATAAATATAATATTATCTTAGTAAATAATATTTTTTAACAATCTATGAATGTTGGTGGTGAAAAATAGAACACGTCGTTTATGGAGGTGGCAGTTTGCACACACACATGACAGAATTTTATTTTTTCAAAAGGTTTTGGAGGAAGGTATAAAATGGATGTTTAATAAGTATAAATATAAACCATAATATTAATAATACTATTTTTATAAAACTCTAATTTATAGAATTTTTTTTAGAATTATAAAATAATTAAGAAGGTGTGGTGGAAAATATTACCTCTCGCTTTGGATGTTCTAATTTGGTCACCACCTTAAAGAACCTTAGCTTGGTCTTTTTGAAAAATAAATCTTCTATAAAATTTTGAGAGAGTTTATCATAGAATTGGATATAGTGTGGGAATATCCTAAGAGTATTTTTAAGTGTGCATAGGTGGTAGAATGGTGGTTCCTTTTATAATTGAAGAGAAGGGAATTTTTGGCACATATAACTCTTTAATATAAATAGATCACATGTTTCACATGAAATGTGAAACAAAAGTGGATAATAATATATTTTGTAAATTTTTAAGGTCTATAAATCATCAAACATGATTTTCTACAAATCTTTTAAACATTTTTTAAGTCATTTACTCTTAAATATTTAATTTTACCATTTTTTGTTTTGCAAGGTAACTAATTTTTTCCTATCTAATTTACATTTAATACATAAAAAAATAAGGATTATTATATAATTTGAAACTACATACTATAAATATTAAAAAAATTATCAAATAAAATATATGTATGTAATAAAAATTAATTTTAAAATTAACACATGTAACATGAAAAATCCCATTTTAAAAAAAGTGTATTTTTAGGCATACGTTTTATGTTTCAGATAAAATTATAAATATTATTGATTTTACTGAAATTATAATTTTTATTTTTATTAAAATAATAATTAATTAATTTTAAAATAATCCTAAAACTTAATTCCACTGTGTGAAAATTTATTAAGAGAAATAGATAAAAAACTGTTTTTGTTAAACCATTACATAATTTTTCTAAAAATGTTAAGCATGGGTTTTATATATCAGCATAGTATTTTAAAATACTTATTATAACTTTATAAAATATATTATTTATATTAAAAATTATTTCAAAAACTTTCGTGTCACTATTTTTTAATAACGTTATAAAGTTACAGTATTAATAAACTCGATATTTTTTACTATTCACCTAAAAATTTATTTTAGAAAAAGAATAATGATTAGATAATTTGAAATTATAAATAAAAAAATGAAGTTATATTTATCTAATACAAAATCTGAATTTTATACATTTTTATTTTAATCAAAATACAAAATATAAAGAAAAATTATTTTTATTGAAAATTAGTGTTTTTAAACATTAAGTATTATTAATATTATTTCATATAAATTTTTAATTTGAAGGATGTTAATATTTTAGCTAATATATAATAATATTTTTAAATTATTCAATTTAATTTAGTAGGATCAAATATGCAATACATGATAGAACAGTTCTTTGAAAAAAATTAAAATATTACATTTTTACTAAATATAATTTAAAAAATACCATTAAAAATAATTATTAATATTCTAAAATTTAATTTTACTAATAAATTTATTTTAAAAATTATATTTTAATTTTATATATAAATCATATTATATTTTAATAATATTATTATTAATATTTTTACACAACGCATAAATAAATATATGTATATATATATATATCATATCTTAATATCATATTTGTATTTCATTATGAGTTATATTATTTTAAATTTATAAATTAACAACACATTACTTTAGTATAACTATTGGATATATTACTAATGATCATATTTTAAGTGACTATTTGAAACAACTAAATTTGCAATGACCATATTTATAACTGCCAAATTTTATTCCAATATATAGACTTACAAAATCATTCATTCATTCCACTCTCACTTAATAAGTCATAGTTCTTATTTTATATTATATAATTTTCATAATATTTTCTCCTTTCATAGTGCTCATACTCATTATAGGTTTTTTAACTATTGGTGATCCTCATGTTTGAAGATATTCCAGGAGATTTCCAAGTCATGAAGATTTTATTATTTTTTATATATTGTCCCTTATTGATTTATACACTTTTAATGGATGTACTTTATCCATTAGTAGTAATAATCCATGGTGTTTAGTACTTAGTTTTATAGGATTTTATTGCAATGTCCCACTTATGAATGAATAAATTGTATTTAGTTTGGTTTATATCTTATAGGGCACATTTTCTAGTCGTGTTTCAATCCTTTTGAAAGAATAAAGAAACATTATTTAAAACTATAAACATAAATAATAATAATAATAATAATAATAATAACAATAATAATAATAATAATAAAATTTGGTACCTTGCACGCAAGGACCCTAAAAAAATATTAAAAAGGAAATTCTAAAGATGAAAATGTTACACTGTTGGGTTACTTAAACAAGTGTAGATATCACCCCTGACATCTGAGTTAAAAAAATGAGAACATGAGTTTGGGATCACAAAGGGACAAATTGAGCATGACTTTGAAATTACAACCTTTGATAAAGAATCTGCAACCCAGTTGGCCTCTTTGTATGCATGAGTAACATGCAAGTGAATATCATTGATTTTTTGAAGACATTAAATCTAGTGTAGAAGAATCCTCTAGGGAACATTTATTGATCTAGTTATTATGGCATTAACTTCCATAGTTGAATTATATTATATACATATAAAGTCCCACCCAAAAAATATAGCTTATCTGATCGCATAATTCATAGGCCATAGCTCTACTTCATATGCATAGTCATTTCCCAAAATGTGGTAGAAGTATCCCTTAACAAAGGCTCGGTGGATTTGAAACAGCCTTCCACATCCAGAAATACCTAGTGCACATGAAAAAGCTCCATCAATATTGAATTTTATCCAATTAGGAAGTAGTGGAATCCACCAAATGTATTTCATCACTAAAGGATCCTTGGGCCTACTAGAAACACCAAGCATATGCAATATTATGAGTTAAGATACATCATTATTCATTTATCCTATTTGAAGCTTAAAGTAATCTTAGAATCCTCTATGAATAGATAAGGCACCTTCATGATAAGACACAGGTTCGTTGTCAAATCTCATCCCATTCCTACTCTTCCAGGTAAAAGCAATAGTCTCCATAGTAAAAACTATGAGAATATTGATGACCTATTCACTTAATTCAGAGTTGATAATGGATATCATAAGATCATCAAGAGTTCCAATAAAAGAAATTGAAATGTTAAAAATAATATTAAGGTAATCACATATCCTTTTAACATATTAGAAATCAATAAAAAAAGTAATGCATGTTTTCAGGTTCTCTAAGACAGAACACACAGGCCAAAATAGTGGGAAAGACAACCCCCCAATATTTTTCATACATGGGCAGCCGGTTACGCTAGAGTTTCCACAGTAGGAGGAAGCATGAGGGGAAATAAAATTATTTTTGAATATGCTAATACATTTTTTCATAATATAGGCATGAACACATTTACTCTTGTATAAGTCTCTGGTGTTGTGGCAGCCATTCAAATTTGGATTCTAAATAATAATATCCCTATCAGTATAGACATACTTTTGGATTTACAAACAATATCCAGATTAAGAAACTCTAATAGTTCATGGATATTTTTATTCAATCCTGAAATAATAAGTTACTACATGTTCATAGGAATATATACAAGCTCCTTTAAGGTTTTATCAATACATTTAGTATTCTAACAGTTGAGGTTAGACTATTTGGAAACCAACCATCTAGGGAAATCCATTAGTTTATGGTAAGATGACTGAATAATAGTCTAAACAGTTGAGGGAAAATAAAATGAATTATTATCATGCAGTTTTGAAGAGAACCTGGATTTGAGAAAATAAATATCTTCATCATTTGAGGTGAGAATATTCCAAGTGAACTTAGAGATCATAGATTCATTAAATTTGTGGAGATATTTTATTCCAATTCCACTAGAATCAATGGACTTAAGCAAATTTTCTATGAAACTGTGATTATATTCTTATCATGAATGATCCCTATCTAAATAAAGTATTTCACTGTGCCATGAATGTTTTCAATGATATAACATGGCCATTTATATATGTAAAATTCATAAAAGAACATAGAGGTGATAACAAAGGAGATTCTTTAATGGTCAGCTTTGATCCAGCATGGGAGCTTTCTTCCTCTCCCCCTCCTGCTCCTCTGGATCTTGTCTCATCTAAATTTGAAGTGGAAAGCCTCGAAATCCCTCTTCGCTCTTTACCAATCTCCTTCCGCGATGCCTTGAAAGGATCGGATCTCAGTAGCGTGAAGGATTTCAAGCAGCCACTCTTCAAAAAGCTCGAAGATGGTGGTTACTTAGTTGACACAGATCCAGAAGCCCTGAAACAAAGGGAGAAGTTATTCAAACACTCGGTTCTCGGCCGAGTATCTTACAACACAGGTGACCGGCCTTGGCCCCTCTTCGAGCTTAAGAACCGGATTTCTCACTATTGGGGCTCATCAAAATGGAAGATGGTTCCCATTGGTAAAGGTTACTATCACATCCTCTTCAGCACTCAAGGTGAGCTTGATCAGGTATGGAAAATGGGTAATTTACAGATCATTCCGAGATTTCATAGATTGTCAGGCTGGGATGCTTCTTTTAACCCATTCACACACAAAAATCATATGGCACATGTATGGGTTAGAATTCATGGACTTAATTGGTTTTACTGGCACCCAAAGATCCTGAATGACATTTCTTCCTGTATAGGATCCCCCATTAAGATTGATCGTAGAACTTTGAATGGGGATCTTGGTCTCTATGCTAAATTAATGGTGGAATTTAATTTGGCATGTGAGCTCCCAACTAGTATAGGCTTCAATACTCCTGACAATAGAGTTGAACTTAGCATTGAATATGAAAAAAAACCACCCTTTTGTGAAGTATGCAAACTGATTGGTCATAACTATGCTAATTGCAGGGTGGTCCGAAAAAAAATGGACCAAAAAACTATTAATGACTGGCAAGACCCTAAACATGCCAAGAAAGGGAAGAAAATCATAGACAAAACTGGGCTTCCTGAGAAAAAACAAGACATTTGGGTTAAAAAAGCTAATGTCCCCACAACCTTGGATGGTAAATCCTGGGGGGATTTGGTTGAGGAGGAAGAGGCCAATCAAAGGGAAGATGACACTGTTATTGGATGTCAAAAAATAGTGACTGAAAGTGATAGTAATAACCTTAATATAATCAATCCCAAAACTACTCCTAATTCAGTTAATATTGCTTCCATTTCTGGTAAATCTACTTTGAATGAGATTGATTGTAGGGACTTAGAGACCTCAGTGCCTTCAGTGCTGAATGGTCCCTCTGATGTCTCTAAGAAGAGTCAAAGTGGCATGGAAAAGGTTTCAGATCCAGTTATTTCTGTTCTGCACACTTCTATTTCCGAGTCCTATCCTCCAGTTTCTGTAAATCCTGCAATAGAGTCCTATGATCCTAATGTTGATACTATTGCTAATACTACTGCACACAGCATCACACACAGGTCTGTTCCTATCCCTATTCCTCATAATGAGTCGGCTACTGTTAACAGAGGAGTGTCCAACCCTCCTGTTGGCATATAGAACTCAGTTGTGTTCCAACATCACAAATCTGTTGAGATAACTACCACTCCTACTCCTATAACCACTGTTTGTGTTGATACTAATAACATTGTTAATCCTTTTATGCCACACAGCATCTCACACACTTCTCCTGTTGTTACTATCCTGCAACCTGAGTTTTCTCAAGCTCCTGCTTCCTGTTTGGACAACAGGCTATTTCCCATCCCCTCTATTGACAAACAGAACTCTGATATGTATCAGCCTCATCCTACTACCTCCTCTTCCATTTCTGTTCCCTTGCAACCTAAGGATTTCACTGAAAATAATGTGAAATCCTCAGCCAATCCTGTCAGGAAAGCAGCTGGAAATTGTCACCCCCTGCTCAAGTTGCTGTTTTGGACCATGACCAGACCAGTTCTTCTATTGCTTCTCCCCCTGCTTTGGATTACAGGCTGGTTTCCAGCCCTTATGTTGCAAAACAGAACACTGAAATGCCTCAGCCTCACCCTATTATTTCTATTCCCACCCCGGAACCCTTGAAACCTGAGGATTACACTGTCAATATACCCAAAAATGATGTGAAATCCCCAGTTAATTCTGAACCTGTACAGATAGTAGCTGGAAACCCCCCTGCTCAGGTTGCTGTTTTGGTTCATAACCAGACCATTTCTCCTATAAATTCTCCTCCTTCTCTATCTAATCCAGTTCAAGGTTCAACAGATTATAATATTTCTCTGGTTTGATTAGAAATAACTACTTCAATTGAACACAACACTACTCATGGAGCCATGAGTGATACCCCCATGGACAGTACTATCAATACTCCTATTCCTGAACATAGTTCAAATTCTGTTTTGAAAACAAATTCTCTTAAAAGTTCTGAAACTTATGATAACAAACATAAACCTGCTTCCTCCCCTATGGTCACACGATCCAAAGGGAATAAGGGTTCTGGAAAATCAAAAAAAAAGAAGGGTTCCAACCCAAAACATAAATAATTATGAATCTTCTTTATTGGAATTGTCAGGGAGTGGCTAACAAGGATAACTTCACAACTCTTAGGAGGTTTTTAAACAACCATAAGCCCCATCTCTTTGCCATTTCAGAACCTAAAGTCAATTTTAATACAAGCTTCATGAGATTTGGCTCTCTTAAATACATTTTTCTTAGCTCTTGTCAAAATAGTCCTCAGATGGACTCCATGTGGATCTTTTTTCATAATTCCCTTAAGAATATCAACATCTTTAGAATTTCTGAACAGCAACTCACCTGTGATTTCTTGTGGAATGGAAGGCACATTTTTTTCACTATGGTTTATGCCAGGAATAGATATCAAGATAGAAGAGTTCTATGGCATGAACTTATTGATTTAGCCAATGCTATTACTGATCCTTGGGTAGTGATGGGTGATTTCAATTCCATCCTTAGCTCTCTTGAAAAAATTGGACCCTCGCATCTCTCCATATCCTCTAGGGAATTTAGGTCAACAATTGAAAATTGTAGCCTTTTTGAAATCTCTCTTGTTTGTGCTAAATATACTTGGTACAGGAAACACTACAACAAAAATGTTTTTAGTAAGCTTGACAGAGCTTTCGTTAACATGAAGGCTCTTGAAAACTGGGATAAAATATCCAGCGTTACTCTCCCTAGACTCAACTCTGATCATCACCCCATTTTTGTTAGCTGCCTTATGAATGATCGTAAGCCTATTCTCCCCTTCAAATTTAATAATGTTTGGTCCACAAACCTGGACTGTGTCACTTTAATCTTTAACACTTGGAACTCTATGAATCATCATAATGATTCCTTTTCCTGTTTACATAAATTCAAAATTCTTAAACAGGCCCTTAAAGATTGGTGTAAAACTACAAACTCGCAAAGAGATATTGATATCTCCTATATTGAAAGTGAGCTTAACAGGGTTCAAATTCAAAATACCAATTCAGATTTCAATATGGATCCCTAATTGGAAGCAAGCATTTCCCTCAAACTTAACTCCTTGCTCACTTTTAAGGGTGATATTCGTAAACAAATGTTTATGACTAAATGCCTTATAGATGGCGATCGTAATACCAAATTTTACAATTGCCTTCAAAGAATCAGAAAGGTCAATAGTCCTCTTTCTATGATTATCCATAATGATTCAATCATAGATTCAGAAGAGGCCATTACGGACCATGTTACCTCTTACTTCTATAACATCTTTAACGGCCCAGATATTAATACAGATCTTAAACCTGACATCATTCCCTTAATGGTGGATGAAAGGGACAATGTAATGATTTTAAGCATTCCTCTCGACCATGAAATTAAAGACACTGTCTTTGTCCTTAATCCAGATAGTGCACCTGGCCCAGATGGGTTCAATAATGGTTTCTCTCATAAACATTAGGATATTATCCACAATGATGTTTGTAAACTTTTCAGGACCTTCTTTATTCATGGATCTTTACCACATGGGATCAATGCTCAATTTTTAACCTTAATTCCCAAGGTTGAAAATTCCTCTCAGATCCATCAATTCAGACTGATTGACCTGATTAACACTCTTTATAAGATTATTACCAAAATCATTGTGAATAGACTTGCTCCTATTTGTAATAAAATTGTTTCTTGGAATCAATTTGGCTTCATCAAAGGTAGGTCCATTTAAGACTACATTTTTCTTACCTACGAATGTACCAATAGTCTAAATAAAAACACTAGAGGAGGATGTGTGGATATTAAATTAGATATCAGAAAGGCTTCTGACACCATAGACTGGAATTTTATCTTCAAAGTCTTAAAAAACTTTGGGTTTAATGATACCTTTATTGGAAGAATTAAGAATCTTTTTCAATCATCTTTCATCTCTATTCTCATTAATGGCACTCCTAGAGGTTTTTTTAAATGATCTAAAGGTGTTAGACAGGGCGACCCCCTTTCTGCCATCCTTTTTGTTATCGCTGAGTATTACCTAAGTAGGCTTCTCAGCAGTCTGGTGGATCAGGGTAAACTTAAGCCTATTCAAGTTACCAGAAACTTAATGGCCCCTACTCATCTTTTATATGCTGAAGATATTATTCTGTTTCTTAAAGGGGATCAAAAAAACATTCAAGTTTTCAAGAGATCCATAACCCACTATGAGGAAGTTTCTGGTCAAGCTATCTCTTGGAATAAATATCATATTTTTTTTGTAAGAACTTTCTGGTTAGAAGAAAATCTACCATTACCACTTATCTAGGTATCAAAGAAGGTCTCTTACCTTTCTCTTATTTAGGTGTTCCTATCTTTTGGGGTAGACCCAAAGTTAGCCACTTTTCTAATATCATAGATCAAATCATTAACCAACTCTCTAATTAGAAGGGTAAATCCCTTTCCATGTCTGGGCGAATATGCTTGGTCAAATCCACCATTGTTTCTAAAATGGTCTACGCCCTCATGATTTATAAATGGCCTATAAGCATCTTCAAAAAAATTAATACTTACATTAAAAACTTTATTTGGACTGGAAGTATTTTTGAAAAGAATCTTGTCACTATCCCTTGGAATTCTTGTTGTAAACTGATTGATAAAGGTGGAGTTGGCATTAAAAATCTAAAGTTGTTCAATAACGCTCTGCAAGCCCGTCTAACATGGCGTATTATCAATTCTACTTCTAATGTTTATGATTTTTTAAATCATAGATTTATTCATAAAATTTTACTGGGTAATTCAACTTTCATCAACTCCTCAATCTGGCCTTCTATCAGAGACTCTTACCGTAAGATCATGGAAAATGCTAGATGGATGGTCAGTGCTGATTCTTCCATTAATTTTTGGTGTGGAAAATGGTGTGGTAACCCCCTGATCTCTCTGTTACCACCCAATTTCATTCCTGCTGATACTAGTAAGTCCATAAAATATGTCTTACATTCACATAGACATGACCTCCCTGAACATATTGTGCAGACTATTGATAATTATCCCTTTTCCTCTAATGGGGACTTCCTTGTTTGGGAACCTGCTCCAAATGGTATGCTTGACTCAAAAAACTTTTATAAGCATAACTTTTCTAATGAGGATTCTAATTATCTTTGGGTGATTCATTTCAATAATCCTTGGATTAAACCTTCTAGGCTCACCCGTATTTGGCGTATTTCCCATAATAGATTGCCCACTGAAATTATTCTGCAAAAGTTTGGCATTCAGCTTTTTTCTAAATGTCGCTTGTGTAATCAACATAGGGAGGATGCTGATCATATTTTTCTTTCTTATGCCCCGGCCTCTGCTTTATGGAATTATGTTTTTGAATTATTCAATTGCAGATGGATCTTAACTGAATCTATTTCTTCTTTTTTTTAAAATTGTATTAGACATGAAGCTTCTTCACAGGTTAAAAATATTTTTCTTGCAGCTGTGGCGGAACTCCTGCATGAGATCTGGTATGCTAGAAATGATCTCATTCATAATAATCGCTCATTTAGTCTCAATGCAGGAAAATCTTGGATTCTTATTACAATCCATGAAGCCGCCTCAATTCAAAAAGACTGTTGCAACAACTCGGTTGGTGACTTTGAGATTCTTCGTCATCTCTGTGTTCCTGGAAACTACCCTACACCCAAACGCTCCTTTGAAGTTTTCTGGCAATCGCCGATACCGGGATGGATCAAAGTGAACATTGATGGTGCTTCTAAAGGCAATCCAGGCCCTTCCAGTTGTGGTGCTATCTTCAGAGACTCAGCTAGCCAATGTCAGGGTTGCTTCTATGTTGGTTGTGGTCACTCTTCATCTCTGGAGGCGGAAATGCTTGGAGTCATTCACGCTGTTGAGTTTGCGCTTCAAAAAGGATGGAGAAAGCTTTGGATTGAAAGTGATTCTACCACCATCATTCATGCCATCTGGAATGGCATCATTCATCTCACCTGGCCTCTCACTACACGCTGGATGAATTGCTTGAAGACTCTCCATGGGATTGATTACATTGCTACTCATGCCTACCGTGAAGCAAATATTGTTGTTGATGCCCTTTATAACAAAGGAGTCCATCAAAGCATGACTTGGTTTGACACTCTGCCAACTGATTTATCTTATCTTTTTGACATAGATTGTAAAAAAAATCTCATCTTTTCGTCTCTTGTAACCTTTTTTATTTTATATATTGTGATTTGACCTTTTAAAAAAAATAGAGGTGATAACAGAGTTGACCAAACATATTCTCATGGATTGGGACATTATTTTACCCTTATATTTGGAAAATCACACAATGATTCTAGAGAATATGTTTCCAAAGTAACTAGTTTTACCTTCTCTCCAAAACAAGGGAACCCCATAGTGCTCAAAAGGGATTGATACCTTCTTCACACCAAGATCTCTGGGAATCTTGTTCTTTTTTGAGATCAAAATTTCTTTTCCAAAGAAAATACAATATTTATTCTATCCAATCTCCTAGATGGAAACTTTCTCATAGTGATTGAAAATATATTCGATGAATCTCATTGTATTCTTTAAGTCCTCCCCAAAAATAATAATACCATCTACATAAAAATTATTTTAGGGACCAAGAATATTCTTTCCAACTCTCATCTACATGTAATCTCCATTATGAGAAAGATCAGTGAGACACGTACTTAGGTAATCCTCAATAATAGAAAAAGGATTCTAGAGAGATGATCTCCTTTATTGATACCTCTTGACAATCCAAAGTAACCTTTTTGGGTCCCATTAACAAGAAATTAAAGTCTATAAATTTTTATAACACCATTTATCATCTTGATGAATGTATTGGAGAAAAAATATTTCTCAAGAATGGACCTGATAAATCTTCATCTAGTGGTATCAGAGTCCTTGGAAATGTCAATTTTAAGTGAAAATTTTCCATCCTTATCCTTATCTCTTAAGATATTGGTACATCATGATGTTGTAAAGTGGAAATTATAGATGTTTCTTCCAATACCAAAACCAATCTGATTGGGAGATATTAAGTCCCCAATGAACTTCCCTAGCCTCATGCCTATAATGTTTCTAATAATCTAGGGAATAGTATTACCAATCATAATTGGTCTAAAGTCCCTCATATCAACTGCATGTTCCTTCTTCAGAAGAAGGGAAATGAAGTGATAAGTGATCCCAAAAGGTATTGAGGAAGAATAAATTAATTCCCTCATCACATTGGTGAGTTCAACATAAATGATGTCCAAGTAGAACATAAAAAACTTGTTAGAGAAACCATCAAGTCCCGAGTAACTATCTAAAATTAAAGATAATAGAGATTATTTAATATCATTATCAAGAGGATCCACAATATGATCTTGACTATGATGATCCTCAACACAATATTCAATGTTATCAACCATGATAGGATTTCTTCTATCCTCATTATCTATGTACAAATTTTGAATGTATTTAATAACATCTTTAGAGATGTCATTGACTGTGGTATATAGATTTCCATAAACTTGGATGGAATTTACCCTTTTACTATCCTTCTTTTACTTGTGTAAAATATGAAAACATCTAGAATATATATCACCATATTGGAGCCATTTATTTTTTTTATTGATTTTTAGCATGATTATACTTGAGGGTGAGAGGTCCATATAGTTTGGTGTGCATCTGATGTTCTTCAGGATGTGGAGAGTCATGAAATTGTTTGTCAATATGGAGGGAAGATAAAGCTTATTCAAAAGAATTAATATCATCATAAAGCCTTGAAAAATAGGCCTTTATCCATTCTATTATGATAGAATTAACTTTCCTAAGTTTCCCATCCATAATTTTAAAGGGACATCCCTCACTTGGATTCCTCCATCCAGCAACTACAATCTCCCTACATCCAGGAATTTCTAGCCAAGAATTATTGAATTTAAATGGAAAGGGAGATAGCCTCATAGATATCATATGAGAAACAATCATAAAAGGATTATGGTCATAATTGTATCTAGGGAGAGTGAAACCATAAATTTCAACAGGAGTGTTCCTATCATCCAAGTAATGTAATAATCTATAAAGATTGATTTATTTCCTCCCATTAATTATGAATATACTCCATGTAAGTTAGAACCATCAATTGGTATTTCAATGAGGCTTTAGTATTCGATACAAGAACTAAATTCATCATATTCTATTTTGATAAAATTAGATCCAATATTTTTCTCGGGTATCAAGAACACATTGAAGTCACCAATCAGGATCCAGTTCTGATTAAGATGAGTAGATATATAATTTATCCCCCTCTAGAGATCCCTTCTCTTTATATAAGAGGTGTGTGGATAGACAAAAGAAAAGTTAGTGGTAGCACAATCCATGATGATTGAAATAGATATGTGTTGACAACATGCAATGCACAAGACAACCTATACACTGGATTTTCTTAGAACCCATAGTTTTCACTCAACTATTGTATGAGTTGGGAGATACAAAGGAATAACCAAGTCTAGGCCAATTAAAATCCTTTGAATTTCCAAACATAATCATTTGATCAACAATACCTTCCAAAATTTGCTTATTGGATCCTATAAAATGTCTAATGGATATAATAGTTGGATCATTACCAAGACCTTAACAATTCTAGAAAAAACCTTCAATAGGATTGAGATTTGGCCCTATTATGGGGCCCCTTTTTCTGAACCACCCCAGAGGGTTCCTCTTTACCTTTTTCTATTCCCTTATTCCCATTTTTAGGTCTAGGTTGGTAATATCGATATTTTTTATCATGAATATGTACAACCACATCAAGTATATCATCAATATGTTCCATGCTCTATTTTTCTACCTCATCAACCCAAAGATGAACACTAATTGGTGAAAACTGGTTTTTAGTAATTACCTTATCTAGATGGATATGTATAGTGGTCCTTATATTAGTATACTTGTCAGAGGAAACAAAATTAAAAGACCCCTAACCCTTCATATCAGTGTGAGAAATATCCTTTATAGGATTCACATTAAAATACCTAAAATTAGACTAAACCTTTACCACAATATCATCCTTTCTTCCTGAAGTAGTCATAATAACTGGTAAGGAAATGAAAAGTAAATTCTCATAAGGGTTTGAAGACTCCATGTTTTGATCCACATGAGAAGACAATAGGATTGGAGACATTTATTTATATGAAGTAGATGGAACTTGAGGATGCTACCCAAAATATTCAACCAACTTAGAAATAGGGGTACCAATGCCAGCAGGAGCCATTTCCTAGGTTGGATGATAATAAATACCATCATCAAACATCCCATAAGAAAATTAATCATGGTATAAAATATTGTAAAGGACACCTACTAGAGTAGGCTTAACCATAGAAGGTATATCAGTAAGAACATTGGCCTCATTTTTAGAGAAAGTAGGGGCCTTTCCCTTAGACTTTATTATAGCCTTCATCATTATAAAATCATTATCAACATAACCTTTGATTTTGTAGAAACTACAAGTGACCTTAGTCCTCATACATTTATTAGACCCATGCGTAATGAATTTGAAGTCAATATAAAAAAGAGGGAACCTCTCAAATAATTTTAAGGTTATTGTTATCCTACATTACTTTCAAAATAACCTCCTCAATCAAAGTGGTAGATAGGTATACCTATACCAACATACATGCATAATGGGAATACCTAGACCTACTAGTATCACAATCCATCCTAATATGTGTGGACACCGATGAGGAAATATCCCATAGTATCATCTAGTGGTAATAAAACTAGTTAATTCCATGAACACAAATCCCTGTCTAATCATGATTTTAAAAAAACATTAGTAGGATTAAAATTAATGTATCATTCATGGATCTTAATAATTCTAGGATTCATAGATAGGGTTGAAAACCCCCATACTTTTCTTTGAAGATCATCTGAGGGGCCCAAGATGATAATTCTCTATTTGGAGAAACCCAATGTATCAGCAACATACTTGACTAGATACATGATCTTCCATGGGACCTCAACCTTTGGAATGATTAATAAAGCTACAATAGAGAACATACAAAGTTCCATTCACTCCTTGATTACATCTTGGTTGGAACCAACATGAGAAACCAACACCTTATTGTTCTTATCATCCCAGATTTGTACGTTTTCAAACGAATCCCAAAAATTTTGGATCAGTGATGAGAGGGTTGGGGGTTTCTCTAACCAAGAGGCCTTGGCATCTCCTCAGAACAAATCCTGTATGGATTCACAAGATTGAGTTTCTTTCCCTGTCCTCCTTGTAAGATCAGATTTAATGAATTCAATTTCAAACATTATGTATTCCAATCACCCAAATAATAATAATAATAATAATAATAATAATAATAATAATAATAATTGATCCTAAAACTTTGAGTGATGCATATACATCAACATCAGATCATATATATCAAAACCCAAAAAATAAAAAAAAATTGTGAACTCCATAAAAACTATCCAAAGTCATAGCCCGATCCCAAAATCTCATACTTCATCCTAGATATCTATGTCAATCCTTAGTTATAGGGTTTTTTCCCATGTCATGTCCTATGATCATAAATTCTTCTTGGGTACCAACTAGTGGCCCAATCAAGGTGTGAGTATAACTATATAAGATACCACCTCTAACATCTATAAGCATATCTAGTCTAAGAAATAAGTGTATATTGATGCACATATAAAAAATAAAATATAAAAAAAATATAACTAAATAAACCATCGTCAGCCCTCGAACACCATGGTGACACCTATGATCAACCATACCGTCTTTTTTCTAATCCAAACAACTGTGAACATAATATATCAACTGGAGTAAACTCTGAACCTTAGGATTAATCCCAGATAATCAAAAGAGAATAGGAAATATCATCATCCCTTATGAGGATGATCCTATGTGGTCGAAGTAATCAAGCATCACTACTGATTCCTATGAGTATGATCTAAGGAAATTGAGGTAATGAGGCAACACTTTCAAACCTAAGGGGGTCACCCTGAGGCATTCTAAAGTACCATGCATCATTGTCGAACCCAAGGGGAATCACCCCAAGGAATTCCAAAGTGGCATGTTGTCATGAATCAACCCAATGGGGCTTGAGACACAATTATCCCAAGCTCACCTCTATATGCTAGGGACTAGCGACAAGTGTCAAAAATAATAACTAATATGGGAGTCATTTTCCTAATGTAGCTGTATGAATAAACCCAACAATATTCATAAACAAGTGTATAAGTATAATAATAAAATATTAAATATCTAAATAATAAACCATGCATGTGAAACCTCTAGGGAATACAAGAGTATGACAGTGTAATCAGAAAAATAAAAAGGGTGAAAATAAATGCCCAACCTGAAAGATTCCCTAGCTTGAAAAATTAAAGTGATGAGAGAGCCCCACTCTAGATCTCCAAACCCCAAACATTGTATGTGGTCTAATAAACTAGGGTATCCTTATTATCCTTGATAATCATTTTTGACTTTTCCATTATCTACATAAGAAATGACACGTACAAGAAAATCCCATGCATGGGTGAGTATATACATACCCATTAGGACACCCCAAAAGCTGAAGGGGGGTATTAAGAGACATAATAGAAGTAGGAATATCAACCCACAATAAGAGATAAATTATAACCAATCAATATGAATGTATTCTCATAAAACAAACCCAAATGAGAGAGAAAGGGTATCTTTATCTCACAACCCGGCCTAGAAAAAGAGTCTTCCATCAGTTCCATAGGTTTATCAATGATGATCAAAATCTAGTGTTTCTGTGAAAATAATCATCTATGTCAAGCCATGCCTCTCCACTATGCCTCATAGTTGAGGGGCCAAAATATCTAGGCAGAGGACCCATGCCCTGGTACAATAGGTGGATTCCACTCTGATAGTCGATAAATGACCCATACCCTATCCCAGTAAGAGGGATCCACTCTAGTTGTCATGTAATCATTCCCTAACACCATAGGAGGGTGAAACTCCGATAGTCGATAGAGGACTCATGCCCTGTCCTTACAAAAGGGTTCCACTCTGATGGTCGAGGACTCATTCCCTAACACAACAGGTGGGTGTTCCACTCTAATAATCGATAGAGGACCCATTCCCTATCCCGGTAGGAGGGTGTCACTCTAATGGTTGAGTAACCATGCTCTGATACTGTAGAATGGTTCCACTTTAATAGTTTATAGAGGACTCATACATGTCCCAGTGGGAGGGTTTCACTCTAGTGGTTGAGGACCCATGCCCTAACACTACTAGATGGTACCACTTTGACAGTTGATAGAGAACCCATGCCCTTTCTCAGTATGAGGGTTCCACTCCGTTGGTCAAGGACCCATGCCCTGACATCGTATAAGGGTGCAATTATGATAGTCTATAGAGAACCCATTCCATGTCCCAACAATAGGGTGCCACTCTGATGATCCCATCTGATCACTATCATTGTTGAGTGCTACCTAAAGAAGAATCAAACTTGTAAAATATAACATGGTATCTAAAAGGCCACTATAAATGCCACCATCATGTTATATGTAAATAAACTCAGTATATTCTACTCTTAGGAAAAAATATGAGTCTTGTCGAAGGATATATCAGAGATACAAGTTTCCTCAAAATGATGTACATGGCCTATAGGGGACCCACACAGCATGTGGTACTTCTCTAATACCTAGACATGCCCTTTACATTACAAATATCACTACACATATATCCCTAAATGGCATGTAAGGATACTACATGACATGTATCAACCACCTAGTGATGATTTGGGTTCTCCTAGTCATGCCCATGTCCTTTGGGCCATGTTTGTGTACCCTATTTGTGTTTGTGTACCCTGATCATGTTTCAATATATGGCATGTGCCTAGAAGTTCTTATGACCATGTACTCCCAGAATACATGTTGGGATTCCATCACTGAGTCACACGGCATGTGAGGATCCTACATAGCGTGTGATATTTAACACACCTAGAAACCCTAGCGCTGCATATTTTTGAAGAATATGTCATGTGTTCTTTTGAACTACATGGAATGTAGTCAAGGTTTTTATATAATCTCATATTTAACATGAGTTCCTCCAAATATTCCTCCACTACTTAGAATCATGCCTGATGCTCACCCAAAAACAATGTAAAGGATTCCATTCAATGATTTTGGCCATCTGATGTCCAAAAATCATATTTTGGATCCATGATGGTTTTTCACATGCCTTGTGCGCCACCCACCATCGTCATTCAGTCTCGGATCCTAGATTCATGGTAATCATCACCCAAATCTAGAAACACGCCCTGATATGTCTATAAATAATCATCCTGATCATTGTACACATATCTTCCATGAATCTGAGGGTCTGATTGTGCTCGATCCTGCCCAGCAATGTCAATCTGTAGTCTTCATAGGCCAATAGTGAAGAAATCAAAGAAATATGGGGATAATTCACAAGAAAAAATGGTTAAAAATAATTTTCCAATAATTCATGGCCAACAAAACTATATTAGGGAATATTAGGTGAGAAAATATTACACAATGGGGTAAGTCAAACAAATGATTAAATTTGATATGTTTGAGCATGAAAAGGCTCAAAACAAATGAAGATCAAATAAATAAATTTGATTATGATCAATATTTTAATCATAACGGTTTAAATACACAAATTATGAGCCCTATCTTGATTTGGACCAATCATTGGTGAATAACACTACTTCCAATGAAGGAGGAAGATTCGTTGTGTTCTATGTGCCTCAATTCATATGGATTCAGAAGATCTTCTTCATCCGATCTCAATATTCCAATGAAGAACATGGTAATTATCATCTAAATAGTACTAGGGTTATGCACCTAACCCTGGTGATTTTATATAATATTATATTTATAGAGGAAATTAGGTTTGAGGTCATTTAATTAATTAATTAATTAATACACTGAATGCAATTTCCAATAGCTGTTTTATCCAAACATTCTACGTCGACCCACTTTTGGTTGAACCTAGGGTAGAACTACATTATATATTCAACTGTACTCTTAGATTTTTGATCTGAGACTCTATTTAAGAGATATACCATTTATTTTGAAAACTTATGTACATGAAATATAATATATATTTAATATTTTTATAAAATTAATTTTGGGAACACCAGACCTCAGAATCATGCGTCGTATCAGCATCTGGATCCAAAAATATTCCATGACCTATTTCAAGGTCTTAGAAGGCAAAAAGGTTCTTTGCATGATTCCATCCTTCAAGTATTTTATCCCTAAAATAAAAAAATAAAAAAAAAGATAGGTACACTAAGCCCACATATCGCTCTCCCACTCCCAGGATCTCTCACACATGCTCCTATGCCACCATAGCACATGAACCAAGGGAATAGTCCATCCACACAAGATTATCTCCTGCCAATCCTCTATCATCATCAGCTGATCTACAAAAGTATCTCAATCTGTGATTTCTAGCTCACCCTAGTCAATAATGTATTTGGTTTCATGTACATATCTCCTCATATGAGACACATGGAAGACGTCTTGAACCCGATCCAACTATGGGGGTAGGGAGAGGTGGTAAGTAACCTCGGTAACCCTATAAAAGAATTCAAATGGATGAATTAACCTCAAGGATACCTTTCCTCCCTATAAAAATATTCAAAATACTCATCGTGGGGAGACTATTAGGAAAATTTGGTTGGTCTACTCGAACTCCAAGGGCTTATAGTGTCAATCTGCATAAGAATTATTTCTGATCTAAGTTTTTCTCATCTACTTGCAGATCACCTAGACCTTCTCCATCATTTCCTGAACCATATCTAGACTGATAAGAGATGTCTCACTAATATCATTCTAGTATAAGTGTGACCGTAATGTTCTCTTATATAGGTCCTCTAAAGGTTCCATGATGATAGTAGAAAGGTATCTATTATTATACACAAAATCTAGCAATTGTAATTGATCTTACCAACTCTGGAAAAATCCTAAAACACAAACCCTCAACATATCCTCCAACACCTAGATAGTGTACTCAGACTACCCATCATTATGGTGGTGGAAGGATGTAATCAAACTCATTTGGGTCTTGAATGTCTCATGTAGACCTCTCCAAAACCATGGAATAAAAATTGTATCACGATCATAGACAATAGTAGAGGGTAGCACATGAAGGTGTATGATCTCCCCTATATATAACTTCCTTAAACTCTCCATTGAACTCTGCTCCCTGATAGAAAATAAGTGTGAAATCTTCATAAGTGGGTCAACTATCAACCAAACATAATTTTGGCCTCTTGATATCTGCGAAATCCTTATAATGAAATCCATGGATATTCCATCCTATTTCCACTCCATGATCTCAATAACCTACAATAAACCTACTAGTACTTGGTGTTCAGCCTTCACCTGCTAACACGTGAGGAACAGAGAGATGAACTAAACCATGCTCTGTCTCATGTTATCCCACAAAAATTAACACTAATGGTTTTTTATATATTCCCTATACCAATATGCACATTCATTTGAGAAGTGTGAAATTACATCACTACCTCCTCCTATATCATGACTGGTACCACCATCCATTCCCAGAAAAGGATAACATGATTCCATCCCTATTAAAATTCATATAGTGAATCTCCTAAGGATTTATGGTCATGTAAGGTCTCACAGTCGATGTATCCAAACTGGGACTCTCTCACACACTAGAGGAGAGGATGATTCAACACAATCGACTGAAGAAAAGTTTCACCCACCTCTTCAAATTGGGTTAACTACAAGGAATCCATCTTCTCTCACACCACTGGCACAAAACGAGCCTAAGAAATCGTATTAAGTGAATCAAACACCACATTTCCCTTCACTAGATTATAGAATATCTCAAATTCATAGTCATTCACAAACTCCAACTATGCCTATATCTTGGGTTTATGTCTCTCTATGTAAATACATACCTAAGACTATAATGGTCTGAGTAAACAAAAAATCTCTCTCCCAGAAGATAGTGCCTCAACATCCTCTAAGTGAAGACTACCTCTACCATCTCTAGGTCATGAGTCATGTAGTTCAGCTCATGGGGTCTCAACTAACTCAAACCATATGTGATAGCTGCCTACGTCAACATGTAGCCAAGCCTTTCTCTAGAGGCATTACAATACACTACGTAATCCATTCCCTCCTCCTTTAGACTAAAAATAGGATCACACATTAGCCTCAACTCCTCAAAGGCTCTCTAGCACTACTTAGTCCAGGTAAACCACCACTCTTTACATGTTAGGGCATTAAAAGGGGATCTAATCCTAGAGAATTCCTCCACAAACCTCATGTAGTACCCCACCAAGATAAGAAAACTCTGAACCTCTAACACACACTTGGGTGGATCCCAATAAAGCATTGCATCAATCTTCATTGGGTCCACATCCAATCCAGGCTTAGAAATTACATGCCCCGGAAATTAAACCTCATGGATCCATAATTGGAACTTCGAGATCATACCCTAAAGATGGTGCTCCTGGAGAAATTATAGGACTATCCTCATGTACTCTGCATTCTCTTCCTCTGATGTAGATTATATGAGTATGTATTCAATGAATACAACAATAAATTGGTCCAAGTATGGATGGAACATCTATTTCATCAAAGTCATAAAAAAGTGGCGGAATTATTCAAATCGAAAGGCATCACCAAGAACTCGTAGTTTTTTTAGCAACATCAAAATGCCATCTTCAGAATATCAACCTTTTGACCTCTCAACTGGTGGTAGCTAGACCTAATATTGATCTTTGAGAACCATCATGCACCACGTAATTTATCAAATAGGTTGTAAATACTCAGTAAGTAGTACTTATTCTTTATTATGGCCTAATTTAGGTGATGATAATCCATACAAAGCTACAAGATCCTATCCACTTTTTCATGAAAAACATAAGAGCTACCTAGGGGAAACATTGGGTCTAATAAAATTTTTCTCTAGAAGTTCCTCCAACTACAACTGCAGGTCTTGGAGCTCATTAAGAGGCATATGATATGTCATAGAATATATAAGAGGGATACAAGTCAATGAAAAACTCCACCTAACTCCTCATAGGTAGTCCCGAAACATCCTCAATTAATAATTCCACATGATCTTCTGCAAATAAAGGAATACAGATACAAGAAGAGAATGTTTTGATATGGGATACACTTTCCAAGTAATGGATGATGGGTTGTAGCCTCCTACTCACAAAAACCAATCATCCTTCCATGAAATCTCTCTCACCCAAAAAATATAATCTCATCCCATCAATTCAAAGGTATGTGACTCATATGTAGTGATAGTCAATATGGGATCAGAATGTGGATAACCAATCCATACCCAATATGATTTCATAAGGTCTCATCATTAAAATTAAAAGGTCCCACAAGAAACTCTATCCACCAAAAGATATATCATACTACTGGAAGATAAAGTATATTGAAGAATCATTCCCTGTATAAACCTAAAGGCAAAGTTGATGGGATAAATCCACAACTAGGAGCTACATCTCCCACACCATGACTAAATAGATGAATTAATGACTTGAACCTATTTCTTATAGTACTAAAGAAATTTTATAATAAACATAGATCATACCTATATTATTCTCAGGATCCATCAGGTCATATGACTTCATAGCCTATAGCTGGACACATCCCCAACTTCCAACTCCCTGAGCCTGACATGGGTTGCCTAGTGTTAGTTATGTAAGGATCTCAAAACATCTTCCATCACCCATACATACTCCTCTTAGAGACCCAGATACTCCCCTATTATCTCTGCCTCCCTAGGTTCCACCCTTCCCTCACCTGGGAGATACATCACGGTGTTACCTCTACCATGGTCCGTCTATTATCTTTCTCCCATCCTCAGCATGTCGGGTCGAGAAATAACCTTCCATGGGACCTATACCATCACATGCATAGAACCACCCCTCTCTGGGATATCCCAGAACATTATGAGGTCTCTATAATTCATGAATGCATGCTCGATTCTGATCCTTAAAAAATCACATGTGCCAAGATCCTATTGACTGACACCTACTAGCTGCTGCAGAAGACCCATCCCTAAATACCAACCAAATACTCATAAGGGTAAAACTAAAAACACAAATCCAAGGAATAAACTCCTCTTTCAGCAATATGTCATGACCCAAACCAATGGGGTTCAATTTGTAACTACCCCAATCCCACATTTATAGGCTAGGGTCTTTCGAAAAGTTATGAAAGGAATAACTAATATGGGAGGCCTTATCCTAATGTACCTGTATGCACACACCCAAACATATCCATGAATAAGTGTAAAAGTATAATAATAAAAGATGTAACATCTAGAGAATAAACTATTCATGTGAAAACTCTAGGGAAAACAAGATTATGATAGTGTAATCTGAAAAAGAAAACGGGGGGAAATACACACCAAACCAAAAAGATGTCCCAACTTGACAAAATTGGAAATGTAAAGTGATAAGGGAGCCACACTTCATATTTCTAAACCTAGACCACTGTGTGTTGTATAATGCACCATGGTATACCTATCCTACTCTATAATCTTCATTAACCTATCTGTCATTTGTATAAGACAAGACACATGTTGTAAAATCCCATGCATGGGTGAGTATATACATAACTAGTAGGATGCCACAAAAACTAAAGGGTAGAATTAAGAGAAATGATAGAAGAAGAAAACTAAACCCATAATAATAGATAAATGATAATAATTCAATAGGGGTATATGATCATAAAATAAACCCAAACAAGAGAGAAAGGGGGTCTCTATCTCACAACCCAGCCCAGGAAAAGATTATCCCATCAGTTCCATAGGTCCATTTGCAATGTCCATCATCTCATGTGTATATGATAATAAGAATCCATGTTAAGACACACCTCACCACTATGACACACAGTCAAGTGGCCACAATCTCTAGGTAGAGGACCCATGCCCTGGTACAACATGATGGTACCACTCAGATAGTCGATGGAGGAAGAGGAACTATTATCTATCCTAGAAATAAAGTTCTACTCTATTAGTTGAGGAACCATGCCTTGACACTATAGGAGTGTGAAAATCAGATAGTCAATAAAGAACCCATGACCTCTCCCAGTACAAGGGTTCCACTCTAGTGGTCGAGGACCCATGCCCTGACACTGAAGGAGGATTTCAATTTGATATTCGATAGAGGGTTCATGCCTTTTACTAGTAGGAGGGTTCCACTCTAGTGGTCAAGTAACCATGCCTTGACACCACAGGAGGTTGTCAGTATGATAGTTGATAGAGGGCCCATATCTTGTCCCAGTATGAGGGTGTCACTCTAGTGGTCGAGGACCCATGCCCTGACACCACAGGAGGGTTTCACTCTGATAGTCAATAGAGGACCCATTCCCTATCCTAGAAGGAGGGTTCCACTCTCATGGTCAAGGACCCATGCTCTAACACTGTAATAGGTTTCAGCTCTGATAGTTGATAGATTACCCATTCCCTATCCTAGTAAGAGGGTGCCACTCTAATGATCTTTTTTGATCACTATCGTCGTCGAGTGTTTCCTAAAGAAGTGACACACTCATAAAACCTCAAATTGTATCTCCAAACACACTAAAAAGGAAACCATAATTTTATATATTTAAAAACACTAAGTATAGTCTACTCACGGGCCAAAATACAGGTCCATAATAAGTATATATGAGAGATATATTTTTCCTCCAAAGGATGTACCCGACGTGTAGGGGACCCACACAATGTGTGGTCCTACTCTAATGTTTGGTCGTGTTCTTTCTAATACATGTATCACTACCCATGTATCCCTACATGGAATGTAATGGGACTACCCAGCATGTCTCATCCACCCAGGGTCGATCTGTGATCTCCTAGTCATGCTCGTTTCCTTCAGGTCGTGTCTGTATACCCTGGTTGTGTGCTAGTACACTACATGTGTCTAGCTGTTCTCATGCCCATTTACTCAAAGTGTACATGTTAGGACATCCGCATCAAGTCACACGGTGTGTGGGATTCCCACATAGTGAGTGATATTTAACTCACCTAGAAACCCTAGCACTATATATTTCTGAAAAACACATCCTATATTCTTCTGAACAACACAACGTGTAGTCATGGTTTTCAGAAAATCTTAGATTTATCATGTGTTCCTCTAGATATACCTTTACCACTAATAATCACACCTTATGATCACCCTAAATTTAAAGGGAATTATTCCATTCACTGATTTCAACACTCTGGTGGCCAAAAATCAGATTATGTTGATCCATGGTGGTTCATCGTGTGCCCCGTGTGCCTCCCTTCATATTCATTCGGTCTCAAATTCCAGATCCATAGAAATCATCAACAAAATCCTATAACAATTCTTGTTCCATCGTAAAATATGAATCTCGATCATTACACAAAAATCTTCCATGAATCTTGGGGTCTGATTATGATCGACTCTACCAGGTAATGTCAAACTATGGTCCTCATAAGCCAATAATAAATAACATGAATAATGATGTGGAAAATAATAATAAACATGGGTAAAACAATAATTTTCCAAAAATTACTGGCCAAAAAATTTAGATCGGTGAATATTGGGTGAGAAAACATGGCATAATTAGTTAAATCGAATAAATGATTAAATATGATTTATGGGTGCATGAAAAGGCTAAAAAAATTGTAGATCAGAGAAATAGATTTGATTATGTTCAATATTTTAATAATAATGATTAAAATACATAAATTATGAGTCCTACCTCAACTCAGGTCAATCTTTGGTGAAGAATTCTGCTTCCATGGAAGGAGAAAGATTCATTGTGTTGGTTGCACCTCAATTTTCCTAGATTTGAAAGCTCATTATCATCCGATCTCAATTCTCCAATTAAGAACATGGAATTATCCTCTCAACGGTCCTAGGGTTATGTGAATAACCCTATAAATTTTTTATAATATCATATTTATATGGGGAATTCAGTTTTAGGTTATTTAATAAATAAATTAAATAATTGATTAATTAATCCACTGAACACACGTACAAATGGTTTTTTTATCTGAAAATCCCACACTAACCCACTTTAGGTCACTTCTAGGGTAATCCTTACATCATGGATTCAACCATTGTCTCCAATTTTTTATCTAAGACTCTGTTTAATAGATATCTTATTTTTCTTAATAAATTGTGCACGCGTAATATAAAATATATTTAATTTTTTTATAAAATTAATTCTGGTCACATTGGGTTTTAGAATCATGATCTGCCTCAGCTCTTGGTACTGAAAATATTCCTTGATATATTTAAAATTCATATAAGGAAAAAATAGGGTCTATGTAACACCCCACCCCTACCTCATTGGCTGGAGGAGGCGGTGAGGGTTACTTGGCGTTAAGTGACGTTCCCAAGGTGCCAAAGGCAGGTAATAAATGCCAAGGGCTTCAAGGAACAGTCGGGAATGATTTCCCCTTAAGAAGATAACCCAACTCAACCAACCAACAACTAAAGATTCATGCACTTTCAAACCCAGCCATGTGATACTAACAATTCCATCACAGAATCCAAAACCATTCAACTAGACATGTCCACAAAACATCAGAGTACAAAGTAGAAACTAAACAATGAACACCACGGTCCATGACACCACCACAGCTCCACACCAAGGTCCAAGCTCCAAGCTCCACCAAAACATCATAGTGCACCACTAAAGAAGGGTGATTCCATACCTTTTCCCACTTCACGGTACAAGACATATACAAAGACACCAAAGTACCAAATCAGGGGTTGAGTACAACTACTGAGTAGGATTTCCCCAACTGACTTCCCTACACACACCACTAGGATAAAATCATTAACACATTTATATAAACATTTTATATAAAGAAAAACCAAGCTACCAATTGTTTAAAATCCAAAAATTCCATAAGACAAACATGACACACAAGGAAGCCAAATCAACCATGCCACAATCCAATTACCATTTTCATATTTCACTCACAAGCCCCATCTAAAAACATCACCAACAAAGCACACAACAAATCATAGTGTCACTTCCTATCCAACCCATTCATTACCATTCCACTCAAGTGGTACTTCTCTTCCATCCACTATCCATCCCCTTTTTATAGTGGCACTTCCTCATCCACTCCACCATGTCCCAACATCATCCACCCAATGATATCACCCATTTTTACACGATCCACAATAATAATCATGAATTATTATCAATACCAAAAATACCATTTCCATGCCAAAAACATTTCAATATCACCCATTTATTGAAATCAATACTCATGGTCACAATCATTACCATTTTAAAATCTCCATTTTAAAATTAACCAATTGATCCCATTTCAACAAAACCCCAATTTCATGCCAAAACACCCAAATCATCACCCATTTGATTTTCCAACAAAATTCACACAACATGATTACAATTAAATTAAAGCAACCTATTTAATTGTAAATGAACTTCATATTCTAACCTAGTGGAGTTGAGAGAGAATCCACCTACCTCTTAGGGTTTGGAGAAATAGACCCTTCTCCCAAACACACTCCAAACCGGGTGAACGCCTCCACGAAACCACCTCAAAAACCATTCCCTAACATCAACAAGCTCAAACTTTAACACACAAAGGAAAAACAACCCTAGATCTACATGAAACCCTTTTAGATCTAGGAAACTAAGAGGGGGAGAGGGATAACCCTAACCAAAACCTCAAAGAACCAAAAGAGGGACTTACCCGAGGAGAACCGCCTTCTATCCACCAAGAAACCCCTTCGATTTTCCTCCAAAACAAGATAAGTAGATCCACCAACCTCTAAAAACCGGAACTCCCGTGTGATCCACGAGTGGGAGGAAGAATGAGGGGAAAATGGTAAATCCTGAGTGACCCGGGACTTCAAAACCCAAACATTAAGTGGTCGCATGGTTACCCCACACGGTTTGGAAAACTGTGCGCCAACCATGTCATTGCCACTATCTCACCTAGGGACTTCGCACGGCTTGCCTGCATGGTCTGACAAACCGTGTGCCACCCATGTGGATCCCACTGTCAAGGGTGCATGGTTTCCTGGGCTGGCCTCACGGTTTGTTCAGACTGTGCTCCCTTGCACAACCTCCAAAAATTTAAAAAAAATTCCCAGAATTGTCCAAAATTCAACCAACCACTTGAAAAAGCACAAACAAACCAAAACAAGTGTCACATACCTCAAACTGGGGGTACTACATTCTCCCCACCATTGGAATTTCCGTCCTCAGAAATTAGTGAACCCACCCTTTGCCGAAAGAGCTCGGGCCATTGCTCAACCATCTCTTTCTCCCACTCCCAAGTCTCCTTTTGGATCAGGCCATGCGGCCACAAAACCCGAACCAGACCGATGCTTCTACCCCACAAGACTTTCTCTTGCATATCCATAACCCGCACTAGCATGTGCACCAATGAAGCATTCAGCTCTAGCTCAACATGATCCCATCTGATAACATGGCCCGGATCCGGCTGATACTTTTTCAACTGAGACACATGAAACTCGTTGTGCACCACACTAAAACTAAGTAGAAAAGCCAAAAAATAATCCACCTCACCAACCCACTCAAGAAACTCAAAATGTCTAATATACCTCGAAGATAACTTTCCCTACTTCCCAAACTGACAATGTCCCAACCTAGGAGATATCCTCAAGAAAACATGATCACTCACCTCAAATGACAACGATCGTCGACGATAATCTGCATATGATTTCTGAAGACTCTAGGCCACCTCCATTCTCTTCCTGATTAACTTGATCTTCTCTGTAGTATCTTGGAGAAGGCTTGGTCCAACCATCTAGGAGTCACCCGTTTCCACCCAGCATAGTGGAGAACGACACGGCCGCCCATACAACACTTCAAACAGATCCATATGTATGGATTTCTAATAAGTTTTATTTTATGAGAACTCAACCAACGACAAGTGATCCTCCCGCGAGCCACCAAAATCCATGACACAAGCCCACAACATATCCTCCAAAGTTTGTATCATCCTATCGGATTGACCATCCGTCTGAGGGTGATATGTCGTACTCATGGTCAACTTAGTTCCAAGGGTTTGCTGTAAGGATTTCCAGAAATGATATTTAAACCTCGGATCTCTATCAGATATGATAGAAACTGTAACATCATTCCTCTTTACCACCTCCCAGATATAGATTTTGGAAATATCCTCCACCGTATGAGATTCACGAATTTGAATGAAATGGGCCGACTTCATTAGCAGATCCACTATCACCCAAATGGAATAATTCTTTCTGACCATTCTTGGGAGACATGTGACAAAATCCATCACTATTTTCTCCCACTTTCAAACATGGATTGGTAAAGACTGCAACATTCCCGATGGCCTTAGATGCTCTACCTTGACATGCTGGTAAGTCAATCATCTCGAAAAAAACTAAGCCACTCTTCTTTTCATACAGCCCACCAGAACTGCGCTTTCAACGTTTTATACATTTTATGAATTCCAGGATGAACAAACCACCTGGAATGATGATACACCTTGAGAAGATCCTTCTGAAAAGAAACTGGTACAACCATCCAATTCTGAAAACGCAAAACTGAATCTCCATTCAGTTTCCAACCCTTAATGGTCTCCCCACCATTGAGTTTCGACCTCATGGTCACACACTCAGAATCAGATATCTATCCCTCTTTAACCAAGACAACCAAGTCAGGAGTCAATAAAATCAGAAAGAAGACCGCTCTATCTCCCTGGTCCTCACATTCCAATAGCATTTCAGCTATAACCGACATCAACTACCAATGGTCTGATGCCTGTTTCACCACTTGAGCATATGATTTTCTACTTAATGCATCTGCCACTGAATTTCCCTTACCTGGTGTGTACATCAAGTCAAAATCAAACATCTGGAGATATTCCATCCATCTCCTTTGCCTCAAGTTCAAATCCCTTTGTGATAAAATGTTCTTCAAGCTCTTATGATCTGTATATACCATGAATTTCTCACCAAAGAGATAATGACACCACACTTTCAAAACATGGACCACTGTTGTCAATTCCAAATCATGAGTTGGGTAGTTCTTCTCATGCACCCTCAAATGTCATGATCCATATGCAACCACATGATTCCCTTTCATGGGAACACACCCCAACCCTAATCCTGATGCATCCCAATACACCACATACCCTTCTCCTGGTTCTGGAAAAAACAAGATTGGTTCTGATGTAAGGTGACCCTTTAGCTCTTCGAAACACTACTGACACTGTTCATTCCACTGGAATGAAACATTATTTCTTGTCAAAGCTATCATCGGTGAATCCAAACGTGAAAAATCACAAACAAAACACTACTAATACCCAGCTAGACCAAGGAAACTCTGTACCTTAAACACATTCTTTGGTGGTTTCCACGAGATAACAGCCTCTATCTTTTCTGTATCCACTAAAACACCCCTTTCAAAAATCACATGGACAATAAAATGGAATTCATGTATCCAAAAGTCACACTTTGACAATTTGGCATACAACCAATGATCCCTCAAGATCCCTATCACTGTCTCTAAGTGCTTCTCATGCTCCACCCTTGTCTTTGAATTCAACAGAATATCATCTACAAACCCCACCGCAAATGAATCCAGATATCTCTAAAATATCTGATTCATCAATTCCATGAACATCGCCGGCGCATTTGTAAGACCAAAGGGCATAAACACATATTCATAATTTCCATATCTACTTCTGAAAGCTTTTTTAGGAATATAATCCTTCCTCACCCGCACCTGACCTCAAGTGGATCTTAGAGAACCACTAGGCTCCCCTCAACTAGTTGAAAAAATCATCAATTCGTGGAAGTGGATATCTATTATTTATTGTAACTTGGTTAAGTCTATGATAATCAACACAAAGCCTCAAAGTTCCATCTGTCTTTTTCCCAAACAACATCGGCACTGCCCATAGAGACATGTTAGGCCAGATAAACCCTTTGTTTTCTAATTCTTCCAACTAGACTTTCAATTCCCACAATTCAGTAGGTTCCATTCGGTAAGATGGAAGTGATATGGGACTGGTCCTCATAAGGAGATCAATTGTAAACTCCACTTCTCTTAAGGGAGGTAACCCAGAGAATTCTTCAGGAAAAAAATCCATGAAATCATCCACCACTGCCGGAAGAACACTCTGCTCAACACCCTCTACCGATTCCAATGACAACACCGCCAACTGATATGATAACGTGCCCACTGCTAGTGCCAACAAACCTGTTTCACCCTGCCTTTCATGCCTCTCTCCTCTAAAGAGATTTCTAACGCCATCACGTGTCGTAAAACCCACTGTTCATGCATTACAGTCGATGTGATCCTTAAACGCCACCAACCAATCTATTCCTAGGATTACATCATACCCATCCATCTCAAGTACTGAGAAATTCAACATTAGCTCAACCTCACCCACAAAGATACAACATGCTCTACACAAGAAGGCTTGACACTCTCTTCGACCTAGAGAAGTTTGAAGTTTCAAAGATGAAGGCATCATTTCTACCCTTAAACCCAGAAACTCAACCATATGTGCAATAATAAAAGAGTGTGAAGCACCTGTATCAAATAGCACTTGCATCAAGGTAGAATTTAAAAGAATAGTACCTCACACCGTGGATGGTCCCGACTGATCATCCACCACAACCTTCTCATCTCTGAACAATGCCTTGGTTACCACACTCTGCTCTTTATTTCCCTACCAAGGAGTTGTGGTGTTCTGAGAATTACCATGACTAACTTTTCTTTGCTGATTAGGGGTATGTTTTTGTCTTCGTCCCGTCGAAGAATAGGACATCTGCGATCCCTGAAGAGTGCTACACGCACCCGACCTCAGATAATTCCTACCATAGCGCTGAATATGCCCCATTTGATTTCAATTGTGACATGATCGAGGTTGTTCCATAAAGTCATGCTTGATGTGTGCTGTAGAGTCACACTGAAAACATCCTGGTTTTCTCTGGGGCTTCAGAGGAAGATTTACTAATCCTGCTGTCAGATTATGTGTCATACTCCTACACTGGGAATAAGTTTCCCTCCTCCTCTTGAACCCAACATTAGAGTTACCACTATTCACCATGGGTACCACCATGCTTCCTCCGCCCGGAGCTCCCAATAGATCCCGCTCAACCACCGATGTTCGATTCACAATCTCTTTGTAATCACCGATACACAGAACTTCTATTTTTGAACGGATCTCTTGCATTAACCCTGCTTCGAAGATTCTTTCCTTCAATGACATGCTACCCACCACCTCAGGTGAAAACTGCACTAATCTCATAAACTTAGTTACATACTCCATCATAGACATATGCTCTTGCTTCAGACTGAAGTAATCAGTTTTGTGCTGAATTCTGAACGTATGTGGGTAGAATTTTTTATTAAATAATTCCTCAAAGCCTTCCCACATCATACCCTGGTTCATCCCCTCTTGGACTACCAACTCCCACCCCTAAATAGAAAGATCCTCTAGCTTATACATTGCTAGCTTTAATTTCAACTCTACCGGTGTCCCTAAGAATTCGAAAATTATATTCATTCTGGAAAGCCATGCTTCTGCCCTTTTCGGGTCCGTATCACCACTAAATAGGGATGGATCATGCTTTTGAAACTAATCCGCATAATCAACATTCTTTGGCTCTTCCACTCTATTCACACTTACTAAAGCTTGGAAATCTTGCACTATGCTCTGGACTAACTGCTAGTTCACTTGGGGATCAGGTGCAACCACATTCTCATCGGCCACTTTCGGTTGGTCTCTACGACGCCTACCCGGTTCCATTTCTATAAACAAAAAACAAACAACCATGAGTCTCACTTCTGTAGACATCAAGAATTCCCATTTCAAATTGCATTACACAACACTATCACAACGAGGCTTTCCACCTTTCCACATTTTCCATGTTTCACCATTTTTGAAAACCAAACCATTTTCAAAATATCAAATTTATTCACATTACAATTTCACATATTTGAAAAAAAAAATTCTCAATTCATACCATAAATCATTATTCCCAATGAAATATGAATTCTAGAGGGAAGTCATTTCTACCATATATTCCATGCACATCTCATTGGCTACACCCATGACAATGAGATTTCCAATGCCTATAAGTGTCTCCAAAACACTTATGTACCCAAATCCTTGGTAACTTGAAGTTCACCATAAAATGGTTAGATACATCCTTTTATGATATAAATTACAAGTTCCAACATTCCTACGCCTTGCTACCATCCCGACTCAAGGAATATACCACAACGAATGTCAACTCCAAATCCAAGAATCAACTCCAAAGGAGCGAACAAGTTGATACCACTTGTAACACCTCGCCCCTACATCATTGGCTGGAGGAGGCGGTGAGGGTTACTTGGCCTTAAGAGACATTCCCAAGGCACTAAAGGCTGGAAATAAATGATGAGGGCTTCAAGGAACAGTTGCGAATGATTTTCCCTTAAGAAGATAACCCAACTCAACCAACCAACAACTAAATATGCATGCACTTTCAAACCCAACCATGTGATACAAACAATTCCATCACAAACTCCAAAACAATTCAACTAGGAATTTTCACAAAACATCAGAGTACAAATTGGAAACTAAACAAAGAACACCACGAGCCATGACACCACCACAACTCCACACTAAGCTCCAATCTCCAAGCTCCACCAAAACATCACAGTGCACCACTAAAGGAGGGTGATGCCTTACCTTTGCCCATGTCACGGTACATGAAATCTGCAAAGAAACCAAAGTGCCAAAGTAGGGGGTGAGTACAACTACTCAATAGGATTTCCCAAATTGACTTCCCTACACATGCCACTAGGATAAAACCGTTATCACATTTATATAAACATTTTATATAAAGAAAAACCAAGATACCAATTGTTTATAAGCCAAACATTCCACACAAGGAAGTCAAATCAACCATGCCACACAGGGAATCCAATTCAACCATTCCACAAGACGATTACCATTTTCATATTTCACTCACAGGCCCCATCTACAAACATCACCAACAAAGCACACAACAAATCATGGTGGCACTTCCCTTCCAACCCATTCATTACCAATCCACTCAAGTGGTACTTCCCACCCACTTTCTATTGATGGTGGCCCTTCCATCCACTATCCATCCCCTTTTTATAGTGGCACTTCCTTGTCCACTCCACTGTGTCCCAACATTATCCACCAGATGATATCACCCATTTTCACACAAGCCACAACAATAATCATGCATTATTGTCAATACCAACAAATACCATTTCCATGCCAAACACATTTCAAGATCACCTGTTTATTGAAATCAATACTCATGCTCACAATCATTACCATTTTAAAACCACCAATTTAAAATTAACCAATTGAGCCCATTTCAACAAAACCACAATTTCATGCCAAAACCCCCAAATCATCACCCATTTGATTTTCCAACAAAATTCACACGACATACATAAAATTAAATTAAAACAACCAATTTAATTGTAAATAAACTTCACATTCCAACCTATTAGATTTGAGAGAGAATCCACCTACCTCTAAGGGTTTGGTGAAATCAACCCTTCACCCAAACGCACTCCAAACCGGGTGAACGCCTCCTCAAAACCACCTCAAAAAATCTTCCCTGACATCAATAAGCTCAAACTTTAACACAAAAAGGAAACACAACCCTAGATCTACATGAAACCCTTGTATATCTAGGAAAATAAGAGAGGGATAGGGATAACCCTAACCAAAACCTCAAAGAAAAAAAAGAGGGACTTACCCGAGGAGAACCGCCTTCAATCCACCAAGAAACCCCTTCGATTTGCGTCCAAAACTAGCTAAGGAGCTCCATAACCTCTAAAAACCAGAACTCCCGCATGAACCATGAGTGGGAGGAAGAATGATGGAAAAATGGGAAATCTCGTGTGGCCCGGGACTTACAAACCCAAACTTTAAGTGGTCGCACGGTTACCCCACATGGTTTGGCAAACCGTGCACCAACCGTGTGGTTTCCACTGTCTCACCCAAGGACTTCGCATGGATTTCTCACACGGTCTGATAGACTGTGCGCCACCCATGCGGAGCCCACTATCAAGGGTGCACGATTTTCTGGGCTGGCCGCACGGTTTGTTCAGACCGTGCACCACTGCACAACCTCCACAACTTTAAAAGTTTTTCCCAGAATTGTCCAAACTTCAACCAACCACTTCAAAAAGAAAAAACGAACCGAAACAAGGGTCACATACCTGAAACCAGGGGTACTACAGTCTCTACACCTGAATTATCACAAAACCCAAGGGGAATCACCTCAAGGTATTACAACAGTAGTAGGAATCGTCATCAAACCCAAGGGGAGTCACCCCAAGGCATTCCAAAGTAGCAGGCGTCATCGCCGAATCCAAGGGGAATCACCCCCATGTAATTTCCAATAGATATTATAATTAAAGTACCAACAAAACTCATCAATAAATCCATGTAATTTAGTTACATCATGCCTCACATAATTAACATGTACCTTATAACCTAGAGCATTTACTAGGCATCCCCAACCATAAATATGGTCACTTACTTATGTCACAACACCCCTAGGGTCTCCAATTTTAATTTCCCAAACTATATCCCAAGTTAAGTGCACTAAAAGTGGTGGATAAATTCTTATTCACACATACATGGTCACATCATAAGTCTGAGACTCCCCTAGGGTCTCACATTTAAATCTTACAATTTAATTTCTAAGGTCAAGTGTAGCTAATGGGTGGCCAAATTTCTTATCTAAACTCACTAATGGTTTGTTCATTTCCTATGGTGAGGTTCCATTTCATGATTTATAGGAAAAATTTAATTTTATTATTTTTTGAATATGAAATAAAGTTTTTGTGACCACACATCACACACATCAATAAAATGGAAAGACTTTGATGGAAAGGATTTTAAACCACCTACTTTAGACTTATATATGTCCATTCATCCAACATCAACCATTTATTAGAGATAAACTAATAGAAATTGGAAAAGTATAATAATATCCTAGAAATAGGGCATATTAGATAAAAATAGTGATAAATCACTTAATAGAAAAATAAAACTAGAAAAAAATATGGTGGAATATTATCCTTACCGCAAGCATAAAATCAAAACTAATGATGTTCAATTTGGAATATAAACAAGAGAGATATCCACTTTGAATGGGGATAAAACCATTGTAGAGGGGATCCTTCTTGTGTGTTGTCCAAGGGAGAAATAACCCTTATATTTTCAATACCCCCAAACAAATTATATAATTTAAAACTTTAGAAACACCCAATTAATCATTCAAAATTCTATTTTTTATGTTTTAGGCTATAAACTAGTTAAGATAGGGGCCTCATCCCCCAAATCCTAAAAATTCATAGTGTGACACAATATGTCACACCGTGAAAGGCTATATCATGTAGTTATTAGACTGAAGGCTTGCCCAATCTCCCCAAAACCTACCATGGCCCACTCCTAACCCCTATAACCTTTATATCCAACTAAAATAAATGGGATAATCAAATATTTAAGAGATTTTATACCAATTAATGAGTTATTATTTTATGAGAGCATTCAATCCTTTATCATATTCATTTATCTTCTTATAGTCCTTTTTAGTGAGATATCCATCATTCATGTCTCCAATAATGATTCCATGGGTCACATATCCATTAAAGACATCTATTCTAAGTGATCAAAAATATTTTTGCATAAGTTTCTTTCATAACTAAAAGTTTTATCTTTCAAATATAATAAAACTTTTATGATTCATCTAAGACATCATGATATACACTTTGAGATAAAATATACCAATAGTAGAATAAAATGCTTTGATACCAATTATTATGATCACAAGGTAAATACCCTAAGGGGTGAATTAGGGTATTGAATTTGAATATTTCTCTCTCTTAATTCTAGTTGGAATCTAGGTTGATCAAAAGAGAAAAATGATAGAACATATTCAAAGTTGGATGTGTTTATTTTTAATTGATATTAATATATGAAATATGGTTATAGTGAATGATGGATAATTTTTGGATAAGTTTTAATAGTATTTGAATCTTATTTAGTGAATAGAACAAAAATCACATAGTAATATTTATAAACTTATCATCATTATTTTTTTGAAGTTTAGAATAATTTTTTTAGATAAAAAGGGAATTATTATGTTATAGTGGTATTAATTAGAATTTTGTTTTATTAACTTGGGAAAAAATAGGATTGAATGTTCAACGTGTCAAATCCAATCATGTCATAATGAGAATTCATAGTGTAAAATTATTTCATGTTGTTTAACACGCTTTGTGGATTACACCATAGTGGAAAACCATGATTTGTGAAGAAGATTTTTTTTGAGGGAAGTGATTCAGGATGAGAAAAATGATGAATTAGGTTATTTCGTAGCCAAAATATATTATTTTAAGAGTATTAAATTACTACAACATGATATTATCTATCACATCATAGAGAATTTTTTGGATGGATTTCCTAAAATTCAAAATTTGTGGTTTTTGGGATAAAGGGAGATTTAGATGACATGGTTTCTGGAGAGATATACTATTAGAAGAGTAACATGAATCAATACACTACATTACACTATGATTTGATATATATATATATATATTTATTTATTATATTTGAATATTTTTTCAAATATGGGATGATATAATTGATTAAGGGGAGATTTAACTTGGCTGGTATGAATAGTTTTAAAGACCAATCAGAGTTGAAACTTGGAATAACAAGTTATAAATTTTTGGAAAAGATATATTGAGTAGATTAAGGAATTTAATAGAATATAGAGTCATAATACATTAAGAAAAAAATATATTAACTACTACATATCAAAAAATATAATAAAGTTGTTGTGACGACTCGAACTATTGGGACCCTGGCTAGGCTGGTAGTAAGCCGATTCTGACACCCCAAGCCTACCTTCAATAAGATAGGGGCTACCGAGAAGCACAGAGTAGTAAAAATAATAAAATTTAAGGCCTTATACTAAATTAACTATATGAATTCACACAATAAGATCTATGAAATAGTGTAGACGTAAAATAAAATTTTGAACATCTAGAGTGTAAACCATGCATGCAACAACAACTAGGAAATACATAAAAGTATAGTAGAATAATACAATAAGTATAAATGGTAAAAATACATGTTCAAAAAAAAATGAGGTCCCAACCTAACAAAAACTGGAAATAGGTAAAGATTGAATATATCCCATCTCAAAATCTCCAAGGTTGACCACCGAACATGGTCAGCACCACCAAGTACTACTATGTTCCTTCGAAGTCACTTTCATTCTTCATTTCATATGCATAAGACACAACATGTATAGGATAATTCCATATAGGGGTGAGTATATACATACCTAGTAGTACGACCCAAAACTAAAATGGGAGTAATAAAAATAAAAATATTTAGATCAACCCATAAATAATAGGTTAAAGAGAAACCCCAACAAATATGCTCATAAAGAAACCCAAGTGAGATGGAAATAAGATCTCCATTTCCAAAACTATATAAGATTGAAGAGTCATCCTACAGCTCTAAAGTTACATCTATAATGACCAGAACCACATGAAACCACACAAAAATTAGGGTGGAGTGGATCACTCCTCGATATTTACCTCCATAGTCGAGGTACCACTAAATCCCATAGAGGACCTTCTCCATGTCAGAACTCAATGATGTGGGAGTATCACTCCCTATATGAAAGAAATGAACCCTCTATAGTATGGTGGATTATTGAATCAACCTATGTAAAGAGTATGGGGACCCACGTTCGGGTAAAATAGGGGAGTACTGACCCTGAAATCTCTATGATGATCAAACCTGATCACTACCATCGACAAATAATCACTAAAAGAATCACCATGCTCGTAACACCATGTATCATATCTCTAATGAAAAAGAAAAGGCCACCATCGCATCTTATGTGAAAAAATACTTAGTATAGTCTACTCACAGACTCAAATCTGAGTTTCTAAGAAGAAGATACACAAGGTAGAAGTCTCATAAAAAATTTCACAGCATGTCTTGGATGACCTGGGTATGCCCGTGTCTTTCAGACCATGCTCATGTACATCAGCCCATGAATTTGTACTCTGTTCATGCCTATTTACATTGTTCATGTTCAGTTACCCTATCAATGTCTAAGTACTTGATCATGTTTGTGCACTCTATCCATACTAGTGTACAGTAGCCATGTTCGAGTACCCTGGTCGTGTCCGGATACATGGTTGTGCCCATGTAATCTGGTTGTTCCCATGTACCATTCCATGTCTATGCCAGTGTACCTAGTCATGTCTACGCTCATGTACTCCAGGGGTGCATGTTGAGCTTCCAATACTGGGTTACACATTGTGTATGGGTCATACATGGAATGTGATATTTAATTTCCCCTAAAATCATAGTGGTCACAGCAAGGGGACTACATGGAGTGTGTTTATAGACTACACATTGTGTATTTATAGATTTTATATAGTTTCAAAAACTCTTAACATGACTCACCTACACCTTCACTTCCACTATATCCACCAAAAAATTCAATAAGGGGCATAAATCTGGAGTTGACCATGCCTGAAATGTCACTAGTGGCAAGATTCTGGCTACTAAAATCACATGTGGATCATCCCCATAATATTGTGTAATTATGTTCCCCCACCCATTGATTAATACCCATGATATAGCTTCCAATCCATTTCTCCAATGCCCTAATTTCTCTTATCATCATGATTCAATTTTAAAACACCAATCTGAAACTTGTTCTCTCATTCTCTATGGATCAGGGGGTTTGATCTCACTCAAACCTAGCCTGGAAATGTAAAATTGTGACATCATTGGATAATAGTAAATAATTCAAAGAATAGTGTGGGATAAGTACAATAAAAAAGTTAACAACATCTATGTATTATTTGATCCCATCCAATGATTTCATAATGTTGAAACTAGGGTCAAATCAGGGGTGAAACAATTTTAAAAAATATTTGGGCTTATGCGAAGAATGAAAATTGTTGGACTAAAAGGTATATTTAAAACCATGCTTGGAAATTAGAGAAAAATCCATAAAATAACATACCCTACCTCAAGTTTAGAATAATCATTGATGAAGAATGGTTCCATGCTATTTTCATTGGTGAGATCTTGGAATTTCATTGGTGAAGACAATCCATTTTCAAAATAATCATCACTCCAAGATCTATTATCATTCATCAACAGATCTCCTCCATGACTCCTCTAAAATCACATAGGGATATATGGATAACCCTATAGATTTTTTATAATGATACATATATATAGGATAATTACTTTTTGGGTTATTTAAGTAAATTCGTTAAATAAATTCATTAATCATTTAACGCACCTGCCAATAGTCACCTTCAACTAGAAACCTAACACCAACCAACTTTATGTCACACTTAAGGTAAATCCAAAATTCCAAAAAAATAAATAAATTATTGGATTTACCATCTAAGGTTTTGATCAATTAGAAAAACATTTATTCTGAAAATATGTGCGCACATGCATTAATATATATATATATATATATATATTCTAAATATATTAATTTTGGGGTCCTATGATGCACAAACACAGTGCCAAATCTAAGAAAAAATCCAAATTTATATATAGAAATATTCAAATAAATAAACCAACAAAACTAAAGACATTTAATTATACCCTCCTTAGAAGATTTTCACTCCAAAAATCACTATCTATACAAAAATGTGGGGGTACTAAGCCTGCATCTAGCTCTCACACTCCTAGGATCTCTCTTGTATGCTCTCATGCTGCCAAAGCACTTGAACCAAAGGGATGATCCATATGCATAGGGACCTCTACTGTCAGTCCTCAGTGTCTATGCCATCAATTTCCATCTCACCCCAATATATATAATGCATCAAATCATACACATATCTCTTTTGTTTTGATTCATGGAAGGCGTCATGCACTTAGTCCAACTATGCAAAAAAGTCTAAGTAGTAATCAACCTCACCAACCCTCCATGGGATCTAAAAATGCTTGATGAAACTCAGATATACATTTCTTCCCCATCCAAATTTATGCAATCCTCATCATGCAGAGACTCTTAGGAAAACATGTTCCCTGTGATCAATCTTTTAAGGCCTACTATATTGATGTACATAAAATTTATATTGGTTCTAGGCTATCCTCGTATGCTCACAAGTCAACTGAACCTTCTCTATCATTGCCTGCACTAGCTCTAACCCAACAAGAGATGTCTCACTAATCCCAATCTATCACAATAGTGACCTTTAGGGTCACCCATACAGAGCCTTTAAATTTTCCCTGCTAATAGTTTAGTGATATCTATCATTATATGAAAACTCTTCCAATGGAAAGCTATCCTCCCAACTCCAACTGAAGTCCTACACATAGGCTCTCAAAATATCCTCAAAAATATTGATAGTCTTATTGTCCTATCCATATATATAGGGGTGAAACATTATACTCATTCATAAATGGGTCTCGAAATCCTCCTTAAAATCCCTCCACAAATGTGACATGAACTGAGCATCACAGTCGAAAACGACCATCATGGTCACCCCATGAAGCCTAAAAATATTTTATATATAAAAATGCACTAAATTTGGCGATGAACTCTTCTACTTGGTGAATAAAAAGTGTTCTGACATAGTGGGTCATTAAAAAATAACCCAGATAGCATTTTGGACTCTAACTAACCATTGAATCCCAATTAAATAATCCATCGATATTCCATCCCACTTCTATTCTTGGATCTAAAGAGATTGAGTTACCCACTGGAACTTAATGGTCAGCCTTTACCTATTGACATGTGAGACACCTAGAAACAAACTCATCAATTCTCCACCTTATAGTATTGGTGGAGTCACCACCAATGGCAAAAGATAAGTTTCACCCCTCTCCTCTATCAGGGTCAGCTGTAATAAATACAATTTCTCATATGCCTCCTCCACTAAGTGAGAATGGTATTTATAGATAAGGGAGTCTTCCCCCACATTTCCCATCTATGGAGTATAAATTATCACAAATTATTAGTCCTATAAGAACTCTAATTACATTTTTCTTATGTTTATATCTCTCTAAGAGAAGAAAAAACATAAGTCTCTAGCAGTATGAGTAAACAATGAAACACACTCCAAGAATATAATTATTCCACATATTAAAGGAGAAGACTAATAATACCAATTATAATTCATGGGTCACATAATTCAACTCATGGGGTCTCAAATTCCCTAAAACATAATTGATCACCACCTACCTCTACATCAATTCACAACCAATCCCAACTCTAGAGGCATTGCAAATTACCATATACTCAAAACCCTCCTCCAAAGGTCTCAAAAAAGGATCACTTGTCAACCTCAACCAAAACTACTCAAAGTCTCTCTAACATTATTCAATCTAAGTAAATGTAAACACTTTTCGCATGAAGGAAGTAAAAGCTTATGTGATCCAGGAAAATCCTTTTGAAAACCTCTGGTAGTACCCTACAAAACTGATAAAACTATGTACCTCTAACACACTCTTGGGTGGTTCACAAGAAAGAATTGCGACAATATTCATCGGATCCACAATTAAACCATGCTCAGAGATAATATACCCAAAAAATTGAACCATGCATATTCAAAAATGACACTTTGATAGCTTACCATAAAGTTGGTTCTCCCTTAGTAAGTCTATGACCATCCTAAAATACTCTGTATACTCATCCTCTGACATAGAGTATATAAGAATGTCATTAATTAATAAAACTATGAATTAGTCTAACTATAACTGGAAGATAAATTTTATAATATCCATGACCATAACAGGGGAATTAGTCATGCTAAAAGGCATCACTAGGAACTCATAGATTATGTAGCAACATAGTATTGTCATCTTCAGAATATAATCCTTGTGAACCCTCAACTAATGGAATCTAGACATGAGATAAATTGTTTAGAACCAACTCACACCTTTTAATTGGTTGAAAAGTTCATGAATCCTCAGTAAGGGGTACTTGTTCTAGATTATTAATTGATTCAAGTGACTACAGTCAATACAAATCCTCGAACTCTCGTATTCTTTTTTCACAAACAAAACTAGATCCACTCATGGGAATACACTTCTTTTTATAAAACCTTTCTCTTGAAGGACTTCCAACTGCACCCTCTACTCCTAGATCTTGGTAGGGTCTGTTTGATATGCTACATAAGATATCAGTGCAGTTCCATGGTACAAATCAATGCACAATTCGATCTCCCCCTCAGATGTTTTCCAAGTACATCTTTTGGAAATATGTCTATATAATCCTCCACTACCACTATAATCCAGTTGCCTAAAGAGCCCACTGAACTAAGGGATAAACTCACCAAATAATGGGTTATGGGTTTCATCTCCCTACTAATGAGACCCAGTCACTCATCCATAAGATCTATCTCATCCAATAAAGAGAATCTCATCTCATCTACATGAAGGAATATAACTCTCCTATAATTTTAGTCTATTTGGAAATGCATTGTGGATAACCAATCCATAACCAAGAATATGTCATAATGTTTCATTGCAATGATTGAGAGTCCCCATGAGAAAATATATCCATTTATTTCTAACTCACACTATCATTAGATGTGTGATATAGAAGAATCACTCTCTATAGGAACCTCTATCCAGAGATGTTATTCTAAAGAATTAACTGAAATCTCTATCTCTCACGTGATGGATATGGAGATAAATTAACAACTCACTCCTATGTATAAAATTACTAGATAGAGTTTATAAAAGACTCATATTGTGCCTTGAATCATACCATGAGTACCCTTGTCATATCCCTCCACGGCCATAAACTAACCACACCCTCAACCACTAGACCTCTACACCTGGTGTTGACCACCTAGTGGTGGTGGTGGAAACAACTTGTAGCATCATCCTCTAATAGTAACACCTCCCTCTGAAGTTCCACCTACACCTCTATTAGTACCACCTCCTTGGGGGCCTCCCTGACCATGCATGTGAGATCCCTGATCATGGAACTACCTATACTGTACTAGTTTATCCACTACCTATCCACCTTCCCCAGCATGTTGGGTCAGGAAATCATGATCCATGTGATCTATCTCATAATAGGAATAATATATCCCCTATTTTGGATGAATAGACCCACTATGTTAACACTATGTCATAGATCTATGTGTCTGAGTTTAGGCATGGTTATGTCTCCTAAATCGATTCCCTGATTAATAATTCATACTAGCTATTGTAGATGACTCGGCCCCATGATTTCCACTACCGATTCACACTATCTGACATCCCTCTACTAGGAATCTTGTTGTAACCAAGGTTTACTACAACACTCTAGCATAAGTGGGGATTCATAAGGTGACCACACTAGAATGGATGTCTCTGCAAATTCCGTTTCCAAAATTATGCATCCTAATGTATCCATATCACACCATATTGAGAGAGTAATTCATGAGATCAGAAAACCTCACAACATACTCAAAAGCTGACATATCACCCTGATAAGCTCAAGAATCTCCTATATTAAAATAAACCATATGTTAAAATCATAATACTAATCAAATAACAACTTCTAGAAGTCTAACCATGAGATTTTTTCCTCATCATGAGTCTAGTTGATCAGACTCCACCAACACCTAGATGCCCTATGAAGAAAACTAGTTGCAAGCATAGCCATCTGATCAACTAAGGTCTAAACAAGCATGAATACTTAGACAACCACCTAAATCCAATATTATGCTTCTGTAGGTATATATTTCCATGAAAACTTATTATTAACTATCAGTATAACTCACATAATGTAAGGACCCGACCCCAGTTACCCGAAGATGGTACCTTATTTGATTATGTTGGCATACATACAAGGAAATCGAATCCTGAAGGACCAATTAGTTTAGTATTATTGGAAACAAGTTACATACATAAGTTCCAATTTACATATGTAAAGGAAAAACAACACTAAATTATTCCACTAGCAACATCATGTCTCCTAGATTATGCTTGCATGTCATTCATAATTTACTTCTTCATATCCTGTGAAAATTGAAACATAAGAAAGGGTGAGATCAAATGCTCAGTAAGAGTAAGCAATACAGTGGAAGATAATATAAACATTAGACATGGTGAACTATTGAAAACACATTCCTTTAATAATAAACTTGAACATATTATGGATGGAATATAAGCTGAGTAAATATTAACATAATAAAATATAATCAAGGGTATTCTACTAGTAGAATACCCACATAAACTTTCAATTACTAGCTTCATAAAAAGGGAAGTGCATATTCTGGACATTCTGAATCATTTTTTCATGGCCTTGGCCAAGACATATAGTGATTAAGGCCTCGTCCAAAATCCATATCACAGTGGGGAAGGCCTCGGCCAATTCCACGTCTATTTGTGTCATGATACCTACCGATGCATAGAGGGGCTATATCGGGCCCCAACCGTCACATAATAAGTCCAATTAATTCCTTGTATGAGCGGGGATCAACATAAACAATATATACATTCATATTGAATCTACCATATGAAATGTAACTAACTTTCCCCAATCATTAAACATAAAACACTAACCATTCAGAATAATATGGTGAATGGTTTTAGGATAGATCATCCACAGTAGAGTTATTCATAAACCATTAAATAAAATATGGCAGATGGCTTCATAAATTATTAAACCCAATAATACCATGGAATCAACAAGAGTGTTGAATTAGACGAAAACACCCTTATAAAATCATTAAGCAATTCTAGAGATGAATACTCTTTTATTTTGAAAAGAATAGTTCTTTTGGAAAATTCTTTGTATAAAACCAGAAGTGAATTAATATAGTATTTTCATAAGAAAACTAGTTTTTTATAAGAATAATGGTTTATAAAAACATATTATAGATTTCCCTTGAAAATAGATATGAATTTGAGAAATTCCCTTGTATCGGGCTCATATTTTTTGAAACAGTTTTGAGCGATTCTTTTAAAACATGTAACTATCCATAAAATAATGAAAGATTCTAGTTTTTAAACATATATATGATACTCACACAGAATATATGAGGATTACATAACAATACATAAGAATTTCATTGAGGTATTTAGACAATGAAAGTATCCCGAATGAAAATGGAAGTTCGGGTGGAAAAACCCTTACCTTAACTCCAAACGTGTTCCGATCTTGTACTTAAGCTCCTGGAATATGAAATTATACTTGTTAATAACTTATTTAAGAACCTATTAGACATGTACTTATTTTACCATAATTATGGTTAGTTTCAATTCTGGAGTGTTTGTTTCCTTTATTTTTATATTCAGTTCACTTGCTTTTAAGTAATGAAGTGGAATGGATGTAAATCTCCAGAATTGAAATTAAATATTATTTATGAACATCCAGAATTTTTAATGTCCATTTATATCATTTGGTTACATGGAATGAGGATGAATCATTAGATGACCACCACTTCGATTATTCGGCGGTATTTGGAATATTATGAACTATTTTTGTCATATAACTTAATTATTTGTACATATTTTGGTTCATGAATATTAATTAGGTTATAACACATATATTATAGTCTAGTTCAACCATTAATATGGTTTCATGACCAGTAATGAAGAATAAATTGAAGAACGAAACTTCGTCGTCCACGAAGGTTATAAATCGGAACCTCAAGGATGTCGATTTCATTTATAAATTAAAAGGGAGGGAGTAAGAATATTTATGATGTTTCTTCCATTCACATGATATAAATCCAGTATATAGATGTTACTAGAGTTATCATGATCATTTGGACAGAGGAGGTGAGGAGAGGATAATAAAAGAAGATAAATTGAAATGAAACCAAATGAAAAAGAAGGGTACTTTACCTCTTGAAATAACCTCCTTGAGAAACTCCTTAAGGGAAGGGGTTTTGGTCTTTTGGAAAGACCAAAAGCTTCTTGGAAGTGGGGAGAGACTAGGGAAGGGTAATTGGGTAGAACTTTTAGGAGCTTCAAGGCTTAGAGGAGTGAAGAGAAGAGGGAGTGGTGAGGGGGTTTTATAGTGGAGGAGAGGAGTAAATTTTAAATATTTAATTCATTATTTTATTATTTCCCTCAAGACAACCAATAGTATTGTTTCATGTGAACCCTAATAGTAATAATGGCATGTGAGTTTGAACCAAGTGGCCTTACATCACATATGATGTCATAATTAGTGTATTTAACTGATAATTTGTATATACGGTATTTTATCGTATTTCACTATTCATCAAAAATTCTAGAATTTCAGAAAAATCCCAAAAATTCACCCCTACCATTTTTCTCCATGTAGAATTCAAAATTGAAATCCATTTTTCAAAAATAATTTTCTAAATATTATTAATTTAATTTTTAAATAAGGTCATAGTTAATTTGAAAAATAACAATCTTGAAGTGCAATTAGTTTTATGTGACATTGAAAAATTAATTAAGATCCCATTATCATATTACCTTAAGAAAATAAAAAAATGTTGTTATTTACTATTCAAGGGGCATATTACTATTCATATTACTATTCATAAGGGCATGTTACTATTCACCAAAAATCATGTTTGTTCTATCAGACTCCAAATGACTTACTGAACACAACTCTTGATGACCATTTTTCAAAATTCAAAACATAGAAGAGGCAAAGTTGTGTTTATAAAATTGCATTCTATATTTATTTTCAAAACCTTGGGGTGTTACATTCTCCCCTACTTACATAAATTTCATCCTCAAAATTCACATAATATTACCTTAAAAGATTCGGGTATGTCTTTAACATAAGCTCCTCAGGCTCCCATGTTGCTTCTTCCATTTTATGGTTCCTCCATAGAACCTTTACCAGTAGAGTCATCCGATTTTTCAATACTTGTTCTCTAGTATCAAGAATCTTGATAGGCTCTTCACAATAAGATAGATCGGGCTCAAGTTTCACTTCTTCATAAGTGAGTACATGTGTTGGTTCTGGCTTTTACTTTCTTAACATTGACATGTGGAACACATTGTGAACCTTGGAGAGACTTGGCGGCATTGCCAAACGGTAAGCTACGACTCTAATTCGGTCCAGAATTTCAAAAGTTCTGATGTACCTGGGACTTAATGTTCCCTTCTTACCGAATCATATAATACCCTTCCATGGATATACCTTTAAGAAAATGTGGTCACCTTATTGAAACTCCAAATCCTTCCTTCGGTTATCTGCATAGATCTTTTGCCTACTTTGAGCTATTTTGATATGGTTCTGGATAATCTTCACCTTTTCCATTGTTTCTTCAACAAGTTCTGGGCCCACAAGATTTCTTTCACCAACATCATCCCAGGAAGTTGGTGTATGACATCTCCTCCCATATAATGCTTCACAGGGTGCCATCTGTATACTTTAATGGAAGCTATTGTTGGAGGAAAATTCTACGAGAGGTAAATATTGATCCCACATGCCTTGAAAATCAAGTGAACACGACCTCAACATGTCTTCCAATGTTTGAATTGTTCGTTCCGATTGTCCATCAGTTTGTGGGTGGTAGGCAATGCTCAAACAAAGATCAGTATCTAGGGCCTTCTGAAGACTTTTCCATAATCTTGATGTAAAACATGGATCTTGATCAGAAACAATCGATAGGGGTACTCAATGAAGTCTCACAACTTCATTAATATATAGTCTTGATAGACATTCAAGTGGTAGATCTTATCTTATAGAAAGAAAATGTGAGGGCTTGGTAAGACGATCAAAAATGACCAACATTTCATCGTTTCTACTAGGAATCTTTGGTAGTCCCATGACAAAGTCCATCGTGATATTATCCCATTTCCACTTAGGTATGGGAAGAGGTTGCAATACTCCTCCAGGATATTGCCTTCCAGATTTCACTTGTTGACAAACCATACATCTTGACACAAAATCAACAATCTCCCTCTTCATGTTGTCCCATGAAAAATGTTCCTTCAAATCTCTATACATCTTAGTGCTTCCAGGGTGTATAGAGAAATTAAAACTATGATCATCATCCAATAATTCCATTTTTAGATCAGGTATATTAGGAACACAAAGTCTCTTCCCAAATTTCAAAATTCCATCTTCAAATATGAAGTCACTCAATCTCCCATCATTCAAAGCTTTAATCTTCTTTTGAAACTCCCCATCATCAGCCTAAGAAGTTTTTATCCTTTCTAGTAAAGATGGTTTAGAAACCATTTGAAAAGGTATTGATGTTTCACCTTCCATGGTTATTCCCATATCCATCTTTACTAGATCCATGAAAATAGGATCCCTTTCAACTCTCATCTTGTTCAAAACTCCATGATCATTTCTGCTCAAAGCATCTGCCACCTTATTTTCCTTCCCCAAGTGGTAGTGTATTGTGAAATCATAATCCTTGAGGAGTTCAAGCCATCTCCTTTGCCTCATGTTGAGTTCTTTCTGTGAGAAAATATACTTCAAACTCTTGTGATCAGTATAAATCTCATATTTTTCACCATAGAGATAATGTCTCCATATCTTCAAGGGAAAGATTACAGCAGCTAACTCAAGATCATGAGTAGGATATTTTTGCTCGTGAATTTTTAGTTGTTGTGATACATAAGCAATAACCCTATAATTTTCCATAAGGACACAACCAAGTCCTTTCTTTGAAGCATCACTATAAATAACAAACCCTTCATTCCCCGATGGTATAGTCAATATAGGATCATTGACTAATCTTCTCTTAAGTTATTCGAAATATTCTTCACAATATTTTTTCCAACAAATTTAACCCCTTTACGTGTGATCTTCGTTAGCGGGTGAGCCAGTCGGGAAACATTCTGTATGAAATGCCGATAATAACCTGCTAAGCCAATAAAATTGCATACCTCAGTTATGTTTGTTGGTGTGGGACAATCTTGGATTTCCTTTGTCATTGCAGGATTGACTAGGATTCCATCCTTAAAAACAATATGGCCAAGAAAAGAAATCTCCTAAATCTAGAATTCACATTTGTTAAACTTCCCATATAATTCACGTCTTCTAAGAGTCTTCAGGATAATGTGCAAGTGATTTTCATGTTCTTTGCATCTGTTGGAGTATACCAAGATATTATCAATAAATACCACTAAAAAATCATCAAGATGTTCCATGAAAACTCTGTTCATTAGATCCATGAAGACAGAGGGTGAATTAGTCAATCCAGAAGGCATTACTGTAAACTCGTAATGCCCATACCTGGTTTAAAATGTTGTCATTGGAATATCTTCCTTCCTCACACGCAACTGATGATATCCAGATCGAATATCAATCTTCGAAAAGTATTGATCTTCATGTAGTTGGTCAAACAAATCATCAATGCGAGGTAGAGGATGCATGTTATTTATTGTTATAGCATTGATCTCCCTGTAGTTAATATATAACCTCATAGATCCATCTTTCTTCTTAACAAAAAGGACAACGGATCCCCATAGAGAAACACTAGGGAAAATAAATCCCTTATTACTCAATTCCTCTAGTTGTTTCTTTAGTTCCACTAATTCCAAAGTGGCCATTCTATAAGGAGTCTTTGATATGGGCTTTGAACCAGGAATTAAATCAATGGAAAACTCAATTTCTCATTCTGGAGGATGTCCAGGTAAATCTTCAGGAAACACATCAACATATTCTCTCACAATAGGTACATCATCTATTTGAACATTCCTTTCCTCACCCACAGTTATTTCATTCTCTTCCTCCCCAATAATTTAATTTAGTTGAGCTACTGGGGGTGGATCTAGATAAGAATCAGGTGGTGATGATTATGCTCTAAAGATAAGGTGTTCTTTATCATCATTATCAAAAATCATAACCTCCTTCTTCTTACAATAAATTTTTGCATCAAGATCTGAAATCCAATCCATACCTAGGATTATATCAAATTCAATCATGGGTATGATGATGAGATCACAGATAAAGAACATTTATATACCTTAATGGGAACTGATTCACAGAACTTTGTAGCAATGATACTTCCCTTAGGAGTTTTCACTAACAACTCCCTTGTTAAATCAAATTGGAAATATCTAATTTTCTTAGAAAAATGGGAAGATATGAAACAATGCGATGATCCAGAATCAAATAAAGCATTCGATAAACTTGAGGAAACAATTAAAGTACATGCCACCATGTCATTAGGAACTTCAACCTCTACAGTTGTGATTGCATAATATTGTCCCTGATCCCTTGGCCTTTTCTGTTGCATATTACCTTGACGTTTTGGACAATCATTAGAATAGTGTCCCATCTCCTGAAAACTATAGAATTGAACATCATTGGCTTCCTTATTTCCTTTTTAATCACCAGCAATATGGCCTTTCTGACCACATTTGTAGCATACTCCTTTTCCTTTTAAGCATGCATCAGGGTGTTTCCTTCCACAATTGTCAATGGTGTAAATTTAACTCTTACCTTCTTTCTCGTTTCCTTATTTCCCTTCCTAGTGTTTTTAGCAGCCCTCTTCTTTTCTTTCTTTTCCTTAAAGTCATAAGACTTATAGAATTCTTTTTCTATCTTGATGGCACATGAAACTATATCCTCATATGATGAAAAACTTTGGGAGACCAGTGCCCGCTAGAGGAATGGATTTAGTCCATCAAAGAATCGATCAATTTTGCTCCATGGATTTTGTATATAGTCCAAAACATGTCTTGCTAACCTTGTGAAGTTGGCTTCATACTTGGCAACATTTTCATCCTCCTTATGCCTCAGATTCAAGAACTGTCTCTCCATATATACTCACTACTCATGAGTAAAATATTTTTCTAAGAATATTTTCTTAAAATCCCTCCATTCCATCACTTCTATCTCTTCCTCCTCCTTTGTGTTTTGGATTAATGACCACCACTTATCCACATCTCCCGATAGACGATATACTACCATGAAAACCTTCTCTATTTCATTACATCCCAAAGAGAGAAATATCTTCTTAAGGGAACATGTCCACTGCTCTGCTATAAACAGTTTTATAGTCCCGTTGAATGATGGAGGTTGTTTTCGCATAAAGAGATCTAGCATGGCTTCTCCACGTGGTGGATCTAGATGCTCCATACGGGTAAGGTTATTATTCATAATTGTAAGTTGTCCCAGTATAGTTATGAGTTGCTCAGCACCAGTCACAGCACCAGAACCAACATCATTATCTTGCATTGGAGGAAAATCTCTATAGGGAACACGTGCATTTGTGCGATTTCCATTCCTTCCACTAGGCTCCATATCTAGATAATGGCATACACTAGATTAGGTTATGAATCATAATGTATAATCTTAACTTAAAAATACTAAGAAAATTTGAGATCCTATACATGGATAATCCCATATTCGCAAATATGGTTTCTTTGAGGAATATTTTACATTTCAATCCTTAATAATGGCTTGTAAAGAAAATGTGAATTATCCTAAGAATATCCCCCGAGAGTGTAAAAACCAAGAGTGCAGCAAGGCCCGTTTTCGTGCACCAGTTCTCATTCAAGTCTAGCTCAAAGTGGTGTTTTCGGGTTTTACCCCTAGATACATCTGTGCCAGAGCCACCTCTACTTACTCATATCCAGACAGGGTTGTATTGTTTGAAAGATCCATATAATCTATTCCTTACCAAAATACCAGGACATTATTGTATTTATATCCTCAAAGACTAACTTAGGGACTCTTACCTAATTCTACATTTTCTAAATCCAGTTTCCAATTATTTTACTGAACTTCCTCTGATACCAACTGTAAGGACCTGATCCTAGTTGCCCAGAGATGATTCCTTATTTGATTATATTGGCATACATACAAGGAAAATGAATCCTGAAGGATCGAGTAGTTTAGTATTATTGGAAACAAGTTACATACATAAGTTCCAGTTTACATATGTAAAGGACAAACAACACTAAATTATTCCACTAGAAACATCATGTCTCTGAGATTATGCTTGCATGTCATTCATAATTTACTTCTTCATATCCTGAGAAAAATGAAACATAAGAAAGGGTGAGCTCAAACACTCAGTAAGAGTAAGAAATACAGTGGAAGATAATATAAACATTAGACATGTTGAATTATTGAAAACACATGCCTTTAATAATAAACTTGAACATATTATGGCAGGAATATGAGCTGAGTAAATATTAACATAATGAAACATAATCAAGGGTATTCTACTAGTCGAATACCCACATGAAATTTCAATTAATAGCTTCATAAAGAGGGAAGTGAATGTGCCGGACATTCTGAATCATTTTTTCGTGGCCTCGGCCAAGACATATAGTGATTAAGGCCTCGGCCAAAATCCATATCACAATGGGAAAGGCCTCGGCCAATTCCACGTCTATTTGTCTCATGAGACCTATTGATGCATATAAGGGCTATAGTGAGCCCCATACATCAAATAATAAGTCCAATGAATTCCTCATATGAGCGGGGATCAACATAAACAATATATACATTCATATTGAATCTATCATATGAAATGTAACTAACTTTCCCCAATCATTAAACATAAAACACTAACCATTCGAAATAATATGGTGAATGGTTTTAGGATAGATCATCCACAATAGAGTTAGTCATAAACCATTAAATAAAATATGGTAGATGAATTCATAAATTATTAAACCCAATAATACCATGGAATCAACAAGAGTGTTGAATTAGACAAAAACACCCTTATAATATCATTAAGTAATTCTAGAGATGAATACTCTTTTATTTTGAAAAGAAGAGTTCTTTTGGAAAATTCTTTGTATAAAACCAGAAGTGAAGTAAGATATTATTTTCATAATAAAACTAGTGTTTTTAAAATAATAATGGTTTCTAAAAACAGATTATATATTTCCCTTGAAAATAGATACGAATTTGAGAAATTCCCTTGTATCGGGCTCATATTTTTGGAAATAGTTTTGATAGCTTATTTTAAAACATGTAACTATACATAAAATAAGGAAGTATTATGGTTTTTAAACATATATATGATACTCACACATAATATATGACGAGTACATAACAATACATAAGAATTTCATTGAGGTATTTAGACAATGAAGGTATCCCGAATGAAAATGGAAGTTCTGGTGGAAAAACCATTACCTTAACTCAAAACGTGTTCCGATCTTGTACTTAAGATCATGGAATATGAAATTATACTTATTAATAACTTATTTCATAACCTATTATACATGTATTTAGTTTAGCATAATTATGGTTAGTTCATTTATGTCTTTATTGACAAGTTATTGTATTGAATTTCGTCGTTCTGGAGTGTTCATTTCCTTTATTTTCATATTCAGTTCACTTGATTTTAAGTAATGATGTGGAATGGATGTAAATATCCATAATTTAAATTAAATATTACTTATGAACATCCAGAATTTTTAATTTCCATTTCTATCATTTGGTTACATGGAATGAGGATGAATCATTAGATGAACACCACTTCGATTATTCGGCGGTATTTGGAATATTATGAACTAGTTTGTCATATAACTTAACTATATGTACATATTCTGATTCCAGAATATTAATTAGTTTATAACACATATATTATAGTATGTTTAAACCATGAATATGGTTTCATGACCAGTAATGAAGAATAAATTGAAGAACGAAACTTCGTCGTCCACGAAGGTTATAAATCGGAACCTCATGGATGTCGATTTCGTTTATAAAATAAAAGGGAGGGAGTAAGAATATTTATGATGGTTATTCCATTAACATGATATAAATTCAGTATATATATTTTAATGGAGTTATCATGATCATTTGGACATAGGAGTTGAGGAGAGGATAATAAAATAAGATAAATTGAAATGAAACCAAATGAAAAAGAAGGGTACTTTACCTCTTGAAATAACCTCTTTGAGAAACTCCTTAAGAGATGGGGTTTTGGTCTTTTGGAAATACCAAAAGCTTATTTGAAGTGGGGATAGACTAGGGAAGGGTAATTGGGCAGAACGTTGAAGAGCTTCAAGGCTTAGAGGAGTTAAGAGAAGAGGGAGTAGTGAGGGGTTTTTATAGTGGAGGAGATGAGTAAATTTTGAATATTTAATTCATTATTTTATTATTTCCCTCAAGACAACCAATAGTATTGTTTCATGAGAGCCCTAATATTAATAATGGCATGTGAGTTCGAACCAAGTGTCATTACATCACATATAATGTCATAATTAGTGTATTTAACTGATAATTTTATATACGGTATTTTATCATATTTCACTATTCATCAAAAATTCTAGAATTTCAGAAAAATCCCAAAAATTCACCCCTACCGTTTTTCAAAGTGTAGAATTCAAAAGTAAAATCCATTTTTAAAAAATAATTTTCTAAATATTATTAATTTAATATTTAAATAAGGTCATAGTTAATTCAAAAAATAACAATCTTGAAGTGCAATTAGTTTTATGTGACATTGAAAAATTAATTAAGATCCCATTATCATATTGCCTTAAGAAAATAAAATAATGTTATCATTTACTATTCAAGGGGAATATTACTATTCATATTAATATTCATAAGGGCATGTTACTATTCACTAAAAATAAAGTTTGTTCTATCAGACTCTAAATGACTTACTGAACACAACTCTAGATGACCATTTTTCGAAATTCAAAACATAGAAGAGGAAAAGTTGTGTTTATAAAATTTCATTATATATTTATTTTCAAAACCTTGAGGTGTTTCACATAATGTGACAATCCTACACACATCATCAGCCTAAACTTGTAGGACTATCGACTTCTCATTAGGTGGTGGTACTGCCCTATGTCCACCTGGAGTAAACACCTCATGAGTGGGTCCCTGAACTAGGACCTAATTGATCAAATAATCTTCATCATGTTCTTTTATCGGTATCCTAGTTGGATTCAGGTGAAATTAATCCTAAAAGTTACAAGTTTTACCATTGTAATATGGGAATATATGGGTAGCTTACTAAAGAAGGACAATAAAGTGAAAAGACACAACCCTATATAATGAATTCACCATTGGTTCTTTATAATCAGTTTCTCTATATTATAAGTGGACAAGAAGGTAGTTAGAGTCCCGGTGTATAGATACATCAGCTAATTCACCAACACTAGGTTTCTTATCCTGAGAGCCAAACTTAATATGCTATTACATCATTTACCTAAGTTCATCAAACCAAACCTCACATAGTTCAAACTCCAAGCACCAATAGGGGAGGAAAAAACCTATGATACCAATCTATCATGACCTAAACCACTGAGACCCCACTTGGGATGGTAGTAAGCTAAGTGTGACACCCCAATCCTACCTCCAATAGTCTATGGGTTAGTGAAAAGCACTGACCAGAAAAAATAATGAAATGGGAGTCAATATCCTAAAGTCCCTATATTCATGCACAATATCCATGTAACAATGAAAAGGTATAATAAAAAATACTTAATAAATATATTGTAATCCATGCATGAAATAACCTCAAGGAAGTACATCAAAGTATCATATCATAATACAGTAAGTATAAAAGGGAGAAATATATGCCAGTCAAAAAAGAGGTCCCAACCTAATAATAATTATAAATAGGTAAATACTAAAGATAACCTGACTTTAATTCTCAAAGACTGACCTACAAACACATTCATCACCTCCAAGTACTAATATACTCCTCCAAAGTCATCATTGATTTTTTTGTCATCTTCATATGACACAACATATGTTGGTGAATCCCATGTAGGTGTGAGTATATATATACCCATTAGGATGCCTCAAAACTAAAATGGGATCAATAGAAATAGAAATAGTAAGTTCAACACACAAAAAAAGAGAGTAAATAAAAACCCATCATATATTCTCATAAATAAACCTAATCAAGAGATAAATGGGATCTCCATCTCTACAGCCAGATAAGAATAAAGAGTCAGCCTGCAACTCTAAAGGACCATCTCTGATTCCCAGCACCATGCTTAACCTAATAAGAATCTAAGTGGAGGGGCCCACTCCTCTCTATTTCATGCCACAACTATGGGATCACTAACTCCTATGGATGACCCTCTCACTATTGGAGCTTAATGATAGGGGATTACCATTCCGAAGATAGAGTAATTTCACCCTCTATAGTATGAGGGATTACTGAATCTACCTATATAGAGTATGGGGGTCCATGCCATGGTGTAATAAGGTGGAAACAGCCATGGAATATATTTTATGATCAAACCTGCTCACTGCCATTGACCAAGCATCACTGAAAGAAGTGACATTCTTGTAACACCTTGTGTCGTATCTATAATGCCAAAACAAATTCCACCATCATGTTCTGTATGGAAAACTAATAGGTATAGGATACTCAAGATCATAAATATGAGTATTGAAAAAGGGGACACATAATGTAGAATTTTCATAGGAAAGTAAATTACATTTATAGGGTATACCTAGCATGTCTTAGCTATTGATCGCACCGTGATTCATTGTTTCATTTTCACCCTTACACCACTGTGCTAAACTAGTTTTGTATTGAAACTTATAAAAACAATCACTCCATTTTTTATTCAATTATTCTGTGTTTTTCACTGTTAAAAAAGTAAATTTTACTTGTTTTGAAAATTACATTGTAGGTGAAGATGATTTGGAGGGCCCCTAATGAAGTCTAAGAAAAATGGGCCAAACTGTGTAGGATCCAAGCACACCAATGGACTAAACTAAAAACTTCTACTAAAAAGTGCATCCAAATGGGCTTAAATTTTTTGGGATGATCCAAAATTTAATTTTATACATTTCATATGAAGTAACCTAAGCCTCATTAATCAACTAATAGGTACATCCTACCTGATATATCCAGCACACTGAATCTGCATGAAGTCAAAAGTGGTGTGTTGTGATCGGTTCATACCTCGAGATGTAGGTGTCCAAATTAAGTAAAACATTCAGTGGAGATATTCAAGAGGTTTGGAAATAACTTTTAGTTTTTTTCAAAGAAATATATGGTTTTATACCCACATAAAACAATGGTCCAAGTGGTTTTACACAATCTGTGTGCCCAAAACCACCTTCCACTTTGCCTATAAAATGATACCTTGGGAAACTCATTTGTAAGTTAGGAAAAGGAGTGAAGTGCTGCCAATTTAGAGTTCCATATGATTCCTATCTTAATTATATAATTTCTATAGGCCCCAATCCTTATATGGGTATCAAGAATGAAGAAGGAGTTCCACCTGAGCTTCATCCTCCTCTCGATGGTGGGATAAATGGTGGGTGATCATTGTGAGGGAGTTACACACATAAAGAGAGAGTTACAGTATATAATTATATAATGGTTTGGTGTATATTTTGGTTTTAAATTATTATTTTATATGTATCTTAACTTTTTTATGCATTTAATTGAATCACTTTTTATTTCATAAATGATGGAAAACATAAGACTCCTATTATTTCCAAAACATTTGAGATTTCAGTGTTCCTTGAAAACCTATAATTCATGATAAGGTGCCAAAACGTGATTTTAAGATTGGTATGTCAAGGTTTAGTCCTATTTGAAGTGTTTTAGGGATGTGGGTACCCAAGATCTTAGTTAACCCTCTATAGAAGGATTTCACCAAAACCTAATGATCAATTAAGAACAAGGAACTTTTAAAGTGGTGTAGTAACTTAGCATTGATCACATAATTATCATATATTTTAAAAATATACTTATTTCTCAACTATTAAACTCTTTAAAATAAGTTAGTTTCTTAAAGCTGTTTTCAAAATCACCCCCATTTTTAGTAATTTTTATTAAAAATGCATATTCTAAACCTATCAATGATCCTTGAGAGAAGTCCTAGGGTCTTCCCTATATTATAAATCAATATTAAAAACATAATCAATTTGATGTTTCATGAAAACACGGAAAAAAAATTTCATTGTTTTCAGGGAACACTTTTGTTTTTAGTGTGTGTTTTTTGTAAAAGTATTGTGTATTTTGTAATTATTTGTTCATATTTTTTTTATTTCTTAATATTTTTATGTTTATTTCTAAAATAATCCTTTTTAGGCCTTTTTCATGACATAATATTCATTGGAGGAAACACTTCCATTCGAACATGAAATAGAGAGGATCTTATATCAGCGACACTGAAATGCACAAGATAACCATTTGAAGGAGGACACACAAAACATTGAAACTATTCTTGATCCTTATTCTTCTTCTAGAACCAACATTAAAAAAAATAAACTTGAATAATATGAATGAAAACAACCCAACATTAAAATAACTAACTTCACCTGATGTTGACATCCAACCCACCTAAATTGAATTGCAAGGAAAGGCACCCAATTTTGAACTAAAATATGGTTTAATTCATTTATTACCAATATTCCATGGACTCATGCGAGAAGAACCACATAAGAAATTAAAATAATTTCATACTGTGTGTTCTAAATTAAAACCAGCTAATGTGGATAAAGAATAAGTAAATCTTAGGTCATTCCCATTTTCATTAAAAGACACTACAAAGGACTGGGTGTATTATTGTAATTCCCTAATTAGAGGCTAGGAGGACATGAAACACCTTTTTATTGAAAAATATTTCACATCCTTTAGAACTGAAATAATAAGGAAATAAATATGTTGGATAAGACAATCTCAAGTGGAAACACTTCATGAACACTGGGAAATATTTTAGAGGCTTTGTTCAAGTTTCCCACACCGCCAAATAAGTTATCAACTTTTAATTCATTATTTTTATGAAGGATTAATTCCTATTGATCTAAACATGATTGATGTTGTTGCAGGTGGTGCATTAGTTGATAATACCCCAATTTCTATAAGAACCCTAATTGATAACATGGTGTAGAACACACAAAAATTAAGTTCAAGGTCTAGTGTACCCATTTGATGTGTCCATGAGGTACAAAGTATTGAATTTCAGAAGAAGGTGGAATTTTTTTTTGAAGAGGTAAGTACCCTTCCTCAAAAACTTTCTCTTTACCAAGCTAAATCTCAATCTCCTCCTCACATCCACTATGGAATATTTTGATCTAACACCCATTATTCTGACCAATTATCCTACCTTAGATAACTTCTGAGAGTTTTGAGGAAATACTTCTAGGTAGCCCCTATAACTAACCCTTTAGGAAAGAACCTTACAATCCATCCAAACCTGGGTGGAAAAAAAACCAAGATTATAGGAAAGGGAGTATTTATACAAACCTCAACAACAGTGGAACCAACTAGGAAAAATTAGTCAACCACCACCATCCTGAAATCTTCAACCACCCCAAAGGCCTTACCAACAACCCCCTCCAAAACTCAAGACTAGCCTAGAATAAATGATGAAAAAAATGGATTTCAACAATCTCCAATTCCAAAAAACTACCCAAGATTCCATAAAATACCTAAAAACCCAATTAGTACAACTATCTAACTTTGTGGGGGAAATTCAGAGTCATGGGTTAGGTAAACTACCATGTCAACAAGTATTTAACCCTAGGGGTAAGGGAAATGTGAGTGACATCACCCTTACGAGTGGAACTCAACATAAAATCCAAATGTCCCTTCTAATAGATTTATCACCTCTTGAGTAAACCACCATAATAACCGCTGTAAATGGTCCAAATGAGGTAAAACCTTGTCCTGAGAGAATCTATTCCAAAGGAAAGAGTGTGTATATTGATGAGTCACCTATCCCAACCATTCCTCTTCCATTTCCCCAAAGGTCCAACAAACTAAGAAAACAAAAAGAAACTAAACTCAATAAATTAATATTGGAAACTTTCAAAAAAGTGTAGGATAACATCCCCTTGATCGATGTTTTGAGGAAAATTCCATGAAACACAAAGTCTCTTAAGGAGATGTGTACACACCAAAGGAGACTCTCAGGTGATGAGAAGATGATATTGGGGAGGAATGTCTCAGCATTGATAGATTCATCACTTCCCACAAAATATAATGATTTGGGAACATTCACAATTATGTGCATCATAGGGGAGTATTCATTTTCCAATGCTATGCTTGATTTAGGTTCTTCTATAAATGTGATGCCTCACTCTATTTACTCTCCATTGCAGTTCGGGGAACTGAAGCCCACCGAAATTGTTGTTCAATTAGAAAATCAGATTATATCACACCCTTCTGGTGTGTTTGAAGATGTTCTTGTGAGGGTGAAAATTTTAATTTTTCCTACTGATTTTTATGTGCTTAAAATAGAAGATGATAGGATGAATGGAAATTACCCGATTATTTTGGGGATACCTTTTATGAAAAATACCAAAACCATAATTAATATTAACAATGATACATTATCTATGGAGTTTGGCGGTGACATTGTCCACTTTAACATCATTTATTCCATGAAGCACCCCTCGGAAAAACATTCCTCTCTCTTTAGTAATTAAATTGACGTAATCCATTCCCCTAAAAAACTTTGTTTCATTCCACTGATCCCCTTTCTGAGTTTTAATCATTTATTGAAATGTTAGGTAATGAATCATGCATTGAATGTTGTATTTTTCTATAAAAATTTCATGCATGTTTGTTAATTTATGATTTCTTGAACACTGAGGATCGCATGAACACCGATGATACTACTAAGATTTTAAAATATCATTCCTCATATGAGGATTATTCCATTGACTAGTTAGATGAGATTAGTGATTGTTAACTTTCACACACACTCCCATCAATCCAAAATTCCCCTGAACTTAAACTAAAACTACTACCTCAAGATTTAAATTATTCATATCTTGAGAATGGAAACACGTTTCCTGTCATCATTACAAGTTCACTCCCTCCTAATCATGAATTGTGACTACTTGAACTTTATAGGGAGTATAAAAAATATTCGTTATGGAAACTTACTGACATTCCTTGTATTATCCCATCAATTTTCACACATCATATATTGTTAAATGGAGAGGTTAAACCAGTGAGGCGGTCACAACATCAACTAAACCCGAACCTCCTAGATGTTGTTAAAATGGATATAATAAAATTATTGTCTACAGGAATAATTTACCCCATCTCTGGTAGCCAATGGGTCAGTCTAATAAAAGTGGTTCCTAAAAAACTGGTCTTACAGTAATAAAAAATGAAAATAATGAATTGGTTCCAACTCGTGTGTAGAATAATTGGCATGTCTGTGTATACTATCAACTACTAAATCAACACACTAGGAAAGAACATTTCCTATTTCCATTCATTGACATTAATCTAGAGAGGCTATTAGGGAAGTCCCATTATTGTTCCCTTTATGGGTATTCTGGATACTTTCATATCCATATTGTCCCTAAGGATCAGTAAAATACAACCTTCACTTTCCCCTTTGGCACATTTCCATATAGGAGGATTCCATTTCATCTGTAAAATTCCCTAGGTAATTTCTAGATATGAATGGTTATTATTTCTTTTAGATTACCTAGATAATTTCATGGAAGTATTCATGGATGATTTCACTATTTATGTTTCCTCTTTTGATGAATGTTTGAGTAGTATTGGTTCAGTTCTACATTGCTATATTGAAAATAATATCATATTAAATTATGGGAAATTCCATTTCATGGTGTGATAAGTTATAGTTTTGGGACATGTAATTTTTAGGGATGGTATCCAAGTAGATAAATCAAAATTGGATTTCATTTCTTCCCTACCATTCCCCAGAAATTTATGGGATGTGTAGTATTTTCTAGGTTATGATGGATTTTACTGTTGTTTCATTCAGGACTTTAGTAAAATTTCGCACCCCCCCCCCCCCTCTCGATTTCTCCAAAAAGAAAAGGAATTTTTTTTTGATAAATAATGTGAGGAAGCTATTAATAATTTAAAATGGAGTCTCACATCACCCTCGGTAATCCAACCACCTTGGTGGGATTTACCATTTATGCTCATGTGTGATGCCTCTAACTATGCAGTTGGGGAAGTATTATCACAAAGGGTCAATCTTTATCTACCTTTCATTGTCTATGCCTCGTGTACATTGGACCCTGCCCAAGTAAACCACACCACAAATATAAAATAACTTCTTTCCATTGTATTTTCCTTGGATAAATTCAGGTTGTATCTTTTAGGTTCCAAAGTCATTGTGTTATCAGACCACGTATCACTCCAGTATCCCCTTAAGAAAATAAAATCCAAACCACATATCATTTGTTGGATGCTCCTCTTTTAGGAAATCAATTTATAAATTTGAGGTAAAAAAGGAGCAAAGAATGTGGTGCCTGACTATATCAGTAGGATCCACCCATCCTCAGACATTAACTCATCTACCTGTATTCCCATAAATGAAATGTTTCTAGATGATCGATTGTACTCAGTGCATGATTTTATTCCTTGGTATGATAAAATTATAAATTATTTGGTATCATGTTGCAATCCTTATGATTTCAATAAATACCATGTCAACCATCTAAAACATGAGTCTTGTTGGTACATTTGAGATGACCCATACCTTTGGAACACATGTAGTGATCAATTACTTAGGAGTTGTGTTCTTGATAGTGATTTTCAGTCTATCCTTGGGTTTTGTCACACTCTTTCTTCTGGGGGACACTTTGGCCCCCAACTGACAGCTCATAAGGTACTCGATTCTGGTCTCTTTTGTCCAACATTGTTTTGAGATTCCCATGACTTCTGTAAATGTTATCCTCACTATCAAATAATGGGGAATGTCTTCTAAATAAATGAAATTCCATAGCGACCCTTTATCTTCCATTAAATTTTTGATGTTTGGGGAATTTAGTTTATGGTATTATTCCCCAATTCATTTGGGAACTTGTACATTCTTCTGGTAGTTGATTATGTGTCAAAATGTGTAGAATAACATGACATAAGGACTGATGATTCCAAGACTATTGTAGAATTTGTTAGAACCCAAATCTTCTATAGGTTTGGATTACCAAGGTTTATCATCAGTGACCAAGGTTCTCATTTATGTAACCAAACAATGCGGTCTCTTTTGTGTTGATATGGGGTCAGGCATAGAGTGTTTATTGCATATCACCCACAAACCAATGGTCAAGTTGAGGTGTCAAATAAGGAGGTAAAACATATTCTTGAAAAAATGGTTTAACCTAATAGAAAATATTGGAGTATTATAGTTGGTGATTCATTATGGACTTACCATATTTCCTTTAAAACTCCCATTGGAATGTCACCCTATCGGTTTGTGTTTGGAAAGATTTGTCACCTCCCTATTGAGATCGAGCATTGGGCCTACTTGGACATAAAAAAATGAAATTATAATCTTTATGGTGTAGGTTCTTAAGGGGAAGTTTCATATTTATAAGATAGGTGAAATGAGAAAATATTTATATAAGAACTCCTAGATTTATAATGAGCAAACCAAGGCTGTCCACAACCATCTCATCCTCCATCGTCAATTCCACATTGGGAAAAAGGTCCTCCTCTACAATGATAGGATAAAATTTCATCTAGTTAATCTTTTTTCTAGTTGGTTTGGACCATACACTATTACTAATGTCTCTCCATTTGGTGTTGTTTAGGTTCAAAATGAATAAACCAAGCAAACCTTCACTGCCAATGGGCAGTGACTTAAGTACTTCTATGAAGCCCTTCTGGAGTTCTCGATAGAGGAACTCCAAGTTCAAGAAGCAACCTACCAATGAAAACCACCATGTTTTATCCTTCCTTCCCACATTATATTTTATTACAGTGATGAAACTGCACATTCTAGGTGTGGGGGTGGATATATTATTGGGTTAGTTAGTAATTTTCATCATCTTTCTTATTTTTATTTTTTTGTCTTGTTTGATTGTATTGTCACTTGCTTCTCCTATCCCCCCCCCCCTCACTTTTGTGCCAGAATGTTAATTGTTTATGCCCAATTTATCATTTAAAATTATTCCCACTTAATCATTGAAGTTATTGAAAATTCATGAGTAATTTCCCTATTTCATTCATGTTGTTTTAACATTCAAAAAAAATATGCTGAAATGTGAATTTTAGAAAGAATTCAATACTATGGTGTTAATTTATCTAAAAATTTGGTTGTTTCTCAATGATATAAATGGTTTTATCATTTTTAAACCTTTGAGAATAATGGTACCCTTTATTTTAATAGCTTAAGAGAAAAAAAAATCGCATAATTTGTCCACACATCTTTGCACCCAACCATGAAGTGTGACAATTTCTTAATTAATAAATGGTAAATATAAGTTAGGTTAATTTTTATATACCTTAAAAAATGATTTTTATAAACTTTTTTTCTTATCCAATCTATCTCATTACAATACCATATTTACATATGTGTGTGTAACTATTATCCGACTATTGTAAGCCCTCAAAAAACCAAAACAGCAAACAAATAAACATTAAGGGGGGTGATTAAATGTAAAAAATATGGGGATATCTAGGTTGGTAGATTATGGATTGACTTTATGGAATGCTTAAGTGAGTGGATATTGAAATTTTATTTCAAAGGATGTAGGGCCGGTTCGATGGAAAGAATCATGTAAGTAGACAATTTTTAAAATAACTTATATTTAATCAATAGAAAGTGGAATGAATAGCATGAAATTTTTATCACACACACATATAAATAATTAGTGACATGATTATATTTTGAATTAATTTATTTTATTGGTATCATGCATCTCTTGTAATTTTTTTTTATACAATTTTTGAGATGTCTTTTTCCATGATAACTGAGAATAACTCCTTGGTGTGATTTTTTATTTGATACCATTTCTATCAGGAATTAAATTTTAATTTAATGTTAAATATTTATGAAGTTGTAAATATATCCATCCATAATTTTTGAAAATATTATTTTTCCCAAGAGTGAAAATGTTTAGATGTGGGGGTGTGATCGCACCTTGATTCACTGTTTCATTTTCACCCTTACACCACTGTGCTAAAATAGTTTTGTATTGCAAATTATTAAAATAATAACAAATTGAACTCTATGTTTGATTCAATTATTTTGTTTCTTACATTTTTAAACATTTAAATGTTACTTGTTTTGATAATTACATTGTAGGTGGGGGTGATTTGGAGGGCCCATGATGAAGTCTAAGAAAAATAGTCCAAACTGGGAAGGATCCAAGCACACTAGTGTATTAAACCGAATACTACTACTAAACCTAAAATCAAAATTGTATGAAATTTTTTAAATAGATCCAAATTTTAATTTTCGACATTTCATCTGAAGGAACTCAATCCCAATTAGTAAACTAAGTGGTCCACCGGACCTAATCTTTCCAGCACAACGAATCTGCACGGAGTCAAAAGTGGTGTGCTATGATTTGTCCATATCTAAAGTTGTAGATGTCAAAATGAATCCAAACGTTTGGTGGATATATTAAATGGGTTTTTAAACAAATTTTTAGTTTTCCCCAAATTGATATAATACGTTATACCCACCTAAAACAATGTTCCAAGTGGTTTTACACAATCTCTGTTCCCAAAACAACCTTCCAATTTTCTTATAAAATGATACATTGGGAACCTCATTTGTAAGTTCCTACAAGGATGAAATTTGTTCTAATTTGGAGTTCCATAGTATTCATATCCTCATCTTATAATTTCTGGAGGCCCCTATCTTCATAGGGGGATCGAGAATGAAGAAGAAGTTCCACCCGAGCTTCCTCCTCCTCTCGATGATGGGCTAAACAGTGGGTGATCATTACGAGGGAGCTACACACTTGATGAGGGAGTTATAGAACATAATTATATACTATTTTTGGTGTATATTATGGTTCTTAATTTTTATTATATATATATATATATTAACTTGTTTTGATGCATTTAATTGAAACACTTTTTATTTCATAATCGGTCGGTGTGCAATTCTAAGTGTGCGACTTGTGTTGTTTCAATTGGACAACATAATACTCCTCTTATTTACCGAACATTTGAGATTTCAGTGTTCCTTGAAATACCTTAATTCATGCTAAGGGTCTTGAACTTGACTATATTATTATTATTTTAAGGTTTAGTCCTATTTTCATTGTTTTTGGGATGTTGGTACCCAAGATCTTGGTTAACCCTTAATCAAAAGATTACACCAAAACCTAATAATCAATTAAGAACAAGGAAATTTTAAAATGGTGTGGTAAATTATAATTGATAACATAATTATCATATATTTTCAAAATCTACTTCTTTCTTAACTATTAAACTCTTTAAATTAAGTTATTTTCATAATGTTGTTTCCAAAATCACCCCCATTTTTGTACTTTTTATTAAAAAACACATACACTAAACCTATCAATGCTCCCTGGGAGAAGTCATAGAGTCTTATATATATTATAAATAAACCTTAAAAATATAATAAATTTGACACATCATGAAAACATGGTTAAATATTAGCGCTATTCTCAGGGAGCGCTTTTGTTTTTAATGTGTATTTTTTATAAAAGTATTGCGTATTTTGTAGTTATTTATTCAATTTTTTCTTATTCCTTCATTTTTTTAAGTTTATTTCTAAAATAATCATTTTTAGGACTTTTTAATGACGTGATATTCATTAGAGGAAACACTTTCATTCAAATTTGAACCATAGAGAATCATATGTCAGCGACACCGAGACGCACAAGAGAACCCTTTGAAAGAGGGCGCACAAAACATTGAAACTTTTTTTGATCCTTCTTCTTCTTATGGAACCAAAATTAAATCTAAATTAAACATGAATAATAAGGCTAAAAACAACTAAAAATTAAAATTACTAACCTCACCTGATGTTTATATCCAACCAAACCTATATTCAATTGCAATGTGAGGCACCCAATTTTAAACAAAAAACTGGTTTAATTCATTTATTACCAATATTCCATGGACTCGCAGGATAAGATCCACATAATCACTTAAAATAATTTCATATTGTATGTTCTAAATTAAAACCTTCTAATGTGGATGAAAAATAAATAAATCTTAGGGTATTCCAATTTTCATTAGAAGACACTACAAAAGATTGGGTATATTATGTTAATTCCCCAATTAGAGGTTAGGTGGACATGAAATGCCTTTTTCTTGAAAAATACTTCCTAGACTCTAGAACTGAAACAACAAGAAAATTAGTATGTGGTATAAGACAATATCAAGGGGAAACAATTCATGAATAATATGAAATATTTAATAGGAATTGTTCAAGATTCCCACACCACCAAATAAGCCATCAACTTTTAATTCAGTATTTTTATGAAGGTTTAATTCCTATTGATCGAAACATGATTGATGCTGCTATAGTTGGTGTTCTATTTGACAAGACCCCAATTACTACAAGAACCATAATTGAGAACATGACACATAACACTCAACAATTTGGTTTAAGGTCCAGTGTACCCATTCGAGGTGTCCATGAGGTACAAAGTATTGAATTCGAGAAGAAGGTGGAAACAAAGTTTGAAGAGGTAAGTACCCTTCTTCGACAACTTGGTCTTTCCCAAGGTAAATCCCAAAATCCTCCTCCCATCCACTATGGAATATGTTCATTTTACACCCATTATTTTGACCAATTCCCCCAACTAAGAGAAACTTCTGAGAGTTGTGAGGCATTCTTTCAAGGACGCCCCTATAACCAAACCTTTAGGAAAGAACCTTACTATACATATAACCCTAGATGGAAAGAAAACCAAGATTATAGGCAATTGGGTATTCAAACCAACCTCAACAACCATGGAACCAATTGGGAGAAAGTAGTCAACCACCACCACCCAGAAATCCTCAACCACCCCAAAGGCCTTACCAACAACCCCCTCCAAAACCCAAGACTATCCTAGAAGATGTGATGAAACAAACTGATATAAACAATATCCAATTCCAAAAAACCACTGAGGATTCCATAAAATACCTAAAAACCCAATTAGACCAACTAGCTAACTCTGTGGGGGAAATTCAAAGTCATGGGTCGGGTAAACTACCCTCTAAACCAGTAGTAAACCCTTGGGGTAAGATAAATGTGAGTGTCATCACCCTTAAGAGTGGAAATCAGCTTAAAATCCAAATAACCCCTCCAATAAAGTCATCCCCTCCTGATGAAACCACAATCCCAACCACTGTAAATAGTCCAAATGAGGTAAAACCTTGTCATGAGAGAAGCCCTTCTAAAAGAAAGAGTGTGTCTATTGATGAGTCACCTAGCCCAACCATTCCTCTTCCATTTCCCCAAAGGGAAACCCAACCAAGAAAAAAAATAAACTGAACTCAATAAATAAATATTGGAAACTTTCAAAAAAAGTTCAGGTTAATATCTCCTTGATCGATGCTCTGAAGAAAATTCCATGATACACAAAGTTTCTCAAGGAGATGTGTACACACCAAAGGAGACTCTGAGGTGATAAGAAAGAAATCTTGGAGAGGTATGTATCACCATTTATATATCCATCACTTCCCACAAAATGCAATGATTTGGGAACTTTCTCAATTACATTCACCATAGGAGAGTATTTCTTTTTCAATGCAATGCTTGATTTAGGATCTTTTATAAATGTGATGCCTCACTTTATTTACTCTTCATTACAGGTCGGGGAACTGAAGACCACTGGAATTGTTGTTCAATTAGAAAATCAAAGTACAACACACCCTTATGGTGTGTTATAAGATGTTATTATGAGGGTGAAAATTTTAAATTTTCTTTCTGATTTTTATGTGCTTAAAATGGACGATGATAGGATGAATGGACACGTCCTGATTATTTTGGGGAGAAATTTTTTGAAAACTTCCAAAACCATAATTAATGTTCCCAATGGTAAATTATCTATGGATTTTGGGGGTGACATTGTCCACTTTAACATCCTTAATGCCATGAATCACCCCTCGGAAGAGCATTCTTCTCTATGTGTTAATTCAATTGATGTACTCCCTTCCCCTAAAAAAATTATTTTCATTCCACTGATCCCATTTCTGAGTTTTCATCATTGATTGAAATTTTAGGTAATGAATCATGCATTTAATGTCATACCAGTATAGTTAAATTCCAAGCATGTTTGTCAATTGATGATTTCTTGAACACTGAGGATCACATGACCATCGATGATACTGATAAACTTGTAAAAGCTCACTCCTAAAATGAGGATGATTCCATTGAGTATTTATATGAGATTAGTGACCTCTCTCTTTCACACACACTCCCATAAATCCAAAATACCCCTGAACTGAAACTAAAAAAATGCCTCAAGATTTAAAATATACATATCTTGAGAATTCAAACAAGTTGTCTGTTATCATTTCTAGTTCACTCCATCTTGATCATGAATTATGACTGCTTAAACTTATGAGGTAGTATAAAAAAGCTTTGGGATGGGCATTTACTAACATTCCTGGTATTATCCCATCAATTTTCACACATCATATATTGTTAAATGATGAGGCTAAACCAGTGAGGTAGTCACAACATTGACAGAACCCAAACATCCCAGATGTTGTTAAAAATAAGGTAAAAAAATTATTAGTTGTTGGAATCATTTACCCCATCTATGATATCTAATGGGTCAGTCCAGTACAAGTGGTTCCTAAAAAACTAGTCTTACATTAATAAAAAATGAAAATAATGAATTGGTTCCAACTTGTGTGAAGAATATTTGGCATGTTTGTATAGACTATCGCTGACTAAATCAACACTCTAGGAAGGAACATTACCTATTTATATTCATTGACCAGATTCTATAGAGGATTTTAGGAAAGTCCCATTATTTTTTCCTTGATGGGTATTTTGGATACCTTCATATCCATATTTTCTCTGAGGATTAGGAAAAGAAGACCTTTACTTGCCTCTTTAGAATGGTTTTATATGGGAGGATTCCATTTGGTCTGTGAAATGCTCTAGGTACTTTCCAATTATGCATGGTTAGTATTTGTTCATATTACATGGTGAATTTCATGGAAGTATTCATGGAGGATTTCACTATTTATGGTTCCTATTTTGATGAATGTTTGAGTATTCTTGGTTTAGTCCTACATTGCTATATTGAAAATAATATAGTATTAAACTATGATAAATTCCATTTCATGGTATGACAAGGTATATTTTTGGTACATATCATTTCTTAAGGATGGTATCCAAGTAGAAAAGTCAAAAGTGGATGTCATTTGTTCCCTACCATTCCCAATAATGTATGGGATGTGTGGTATTTTCTAGGTCATGCTGGATTTTACCATCGTTTCATTCATGAATTTAGTAAAATTGAACTCCCCCTCTCCCAATTTCTCCAAAAAAAAGAATTTTTTTATAAGGAATGTGAGAAAGATTTTAATAAGTTAAAATGGAGTCTAACATCACCCCATTTAATCCAACCATCTCGGAGGGATTTACCATTTGAGATAATGTGTGATGTCTCTAAATATGCAGTTGGGGAATTATTATCACAAAGTTTCTATTGAGATTCACATGTCATTACACATTCCTCACGTACAATAGACCCTACCCAAGAAAACTACACCACAAATGAAAAATAATTTCTTTACATTGGGTTTTCTATGGATAAATTCAGGTGATATATTTTAGGGTCCAAATTTATTGTATTCTTAGACCATGAAGCCCTACGATAACTCCTTAAGAAACTGAAAGCCAAACCACATCTCATTCACTGGATGATCCTCCTTTAGGAATTCAATTCAAAAATTAGATATAAAAATGATCAGAGAATTTGGTGGATAACCATAATAGTAGGATCCAATCATCCTCATACATTGAATCATCCCCATGTATTCTCATAAATTACATTTTTTCATATGGGGAATTATAACGAGTGCAAGATTTTATTCCATGGTATGCTGAAATTGTAAATTATTTGGTATAATTTTTCATTCCTGCTGATTTCAATAAAAACCATGCCCATCATCTAAAACATGAGTCTCTTTGGTACAATTTAGATAACTCATAACTTTGGTTCACATCTAGTGATCAAGTCCTTAGGCTTTGTATTCCCAGTAGCGAGTTCTAGTTTTTCCTTAGGTTTTGTCACACTGTTTCTTGTGGGGGGCTACTTTTGTCCCCAATGGACAGTTCGTAAGGTCCTCGATTCCGATCTCTTTTGGCCAACATTGTTCCGGGATTCCCATGACTTCTATAAATTTTTTCATCACTATCATAGAATGGGGAATTTATCTAAAAGAAATAAAATTATACATAAACCCTTTCTCTTTCATGAAATTTTTTATGTTTGGGGAATTAAATGTATGGGACCATTCCCCAATTCATTTGGGAACTTGTACATTCTTCTGGTAGTTGATTATGTGTCAAAATAGGTAGAAGCATGGGGAATAAGGGATGATAATTCCAAGGATGTTGTGGAATTTTTGAGAACTTGTACATTCTTCTTTATCATTCATGACATTTTTTATCATTAGTGACTAGGGTTCTCAATTCTTCAACTGAACAATGAAATATCTTTTGCATCGATATGGGGTTGTGCATAGAGTGTATATTGCATATCACCCACAAACCAATGGTCAATCTGAGCTGTCAAATAGGGAGGTAAAATAGATTCTTGAAAAATTGTTCAAACTAATATAAAATATTGGAGTCTTAGACTTGATGATTTTTTATGGGATTACCTTACTTCCTTTAAAACTCCCATTGGAATGTCACCCTATAGGATTGTGTTTGGAAAGAGTTTTCACCTCCCTATTAAGATTGAGCACCAGGAATATTGGGCCATCAAACAATAGAATTATAATATTTATGGTGCAGGTTCTCAAACTAAATTTTAGATTCATGAGATGAAGGAAATGATAAGAGATTCATATGAGAACTCCTGGATTTATAAGGAGTAAACCAAGGCTGCCCACGATAGTCTCATCCTTCATCGTCAGTTATACATTGGGAAGAAGGTCCTCCTCTACAATTAAAGGCTGAAGTTTCATCTAGATAATATTTTCTCATGTTAGTTTGTACCATACATTGTTACTAATGTCTCTCTATTTTGTGTTTTTAGGTTTAAAATGAAGAAACCAATCAAACCTTCACTACCAATGGACAGTGGCTAAAGAACTTCCATGAATCCCTTCCAGAGTTCTCGATGGAAGAACTCCAAGTTCAAGAAGTAACCTACCAATAACACCCACCAGGTTTTATCCTTCCTTCCCACATTCTATTTTATTATAGTGAGAACACTACATACTCTAGGTTTGGGGGGATGGGTATATTCCTGGGTTAGTTAGTAATTTTCATCATCTTTCTTCTTTTTCTTTTTTTGGCTTGTTGGATTGTATTTTCAGTTGCTTCCCCCCTTTCCCCCCCCCCCCTCACTTTTGTGCTAGAATGTTAATTATTTTATGCCCACTTTATCATGGAAAATTATGCCCAATTAATCATGGAAGTTATTGAAAATTCATGAGTGATTTATCTCTTTCATTAATGTTGTTTTAACATTCAAAAAAATTATAATGAAATGTGAATTTAAAAAAGAATTCAACACTATGGTGTGACTTTCTCTTGAAATTTGTTTGTTTTGTTGATGATATTAATGGTTTTATCATTTTGAATCCTTTGAGAATAATGGTAACCTTTATGTGAATAGTTTAAGGGAAAATTGTTTCAATTAATTTCTCCACACATATTTTTCACCCAACCATCCATTCAATGGCCTGAAGGCCTTCATTTTTTATTGATTTTTTGATAATCCACCTTTCAAGGGGTGAGGTGGAACCCTTACAAGGCTCGTAAGCGTAAATATTACATGGATCATAGGCCTTATTGGAATTTACTACTCATAGGCTTCAAACCTTACATACACTCCAGACTAACTACTTAGAACTACTCCTCCCCAGCATCTTCATCGTGAAATCATCTCTCCACCTTCGTATGGCTATTCGGATAGGCTTTCCCAAGCATGCATAGACTTTTCCTGATGGCAGGTGACATACCCTCTCATTCTTGCAATCCGTTTAACTTCTACTATGGTGAAAGCTCATTTCTCATCCTCCTTCTGAAGCTTGTTCCTTGTAGGTTTTCTATTTTTAATCTACACTTAAGGTGTCCTAAAGGCCTTGAGGTGGCCCGAAGGCCTTACTGACCCGAAGGCCTGGGTGGCCCGAAGGCTTTAAAGGACTCGAAGACCAAATCGGTGGCCCAAAGGCCAAAACAGCAGAATATTCCCAGCTGCTACAGTGCCAAACAGTGACTACTATAGTACCTACTATAGTACCACACAGTTCCTTCTACAATACTACTACAGTACCCTAGAAATTAGCCTCCACATGGGTTTGATCCTGGGTCTCCTAGATTCACTTAATGAGTCATCACTAACTATTATGAGTCTCATGTTCTTTGCACCCAACCATGAAGTGTGATAATTTATTACTTAATAGAAGGTCAACATAAGTTTTTTTTTATCTACCTTAAAAAATGAATTTTCCAAACTTTCATTCCTTATCTGATCTATTTCATTATTTTACCAGATTGACCAATATGTATGTACCTATTATCTGACTGTTGTATGCCCTAAAAAAATAAAAAAAACGAAATCAAAAAAATAAAAATTTAGGGGAGTGATGAAATGTACAAAATATTGGGATATCTCAGTCAGGAGCTTATGGATTGACTTATGGTAATGATTAAGTTAGTGGGTCTTAAAATTTTATTGCAAAGGTTATAGGGTGAGTTCGGTGTAAAGGATCATGTAAGTAGACAATTTTTAAAATAACATATATTTACTCAATAGAAAGTGGAATGAATCGCATGAAATGGTTTCCACACACATATGTGGAGAATTAGTGAAATTATTATATTTCATATTATTTTATTTTATTTCTATCATGAATCTCTTGGAATTTCTTTTTGATACAATTTTTGACACATCTTTTTCAATGATCACTAAGAATAACTCCTTGGTGTGATTTTTACTTTGATCACATTTCTATCAGGAATTAATTTGAATGTTAAATTTTTATGAAGTTATAAATATCTACATGCATAATTTTTGAAAATATAAATTTTCCTAAGAGTGGGAATGTTTAGTTGTGGGGTTGTGATCACACCGTGATTCACTATTTCATTTTCACCCTTGCACCACTATGCTAAACTAGTTTTGTATTGAAATTTATAAAAATAATAACATATTTCACTCCATTTTTTATTCAATTATTTGGTTTTTTCAATTTTAAAATTTTCAATGTTACTTTTTTTTATAATTACATTGTAGGGGTGATTTGGAGGGTCTATGATGAAGTTTAAGAAAAAGGGCCAAACTACGCAGGATCCAAGCACACCGTTTGACTAAACCACACTCTTATACTAAACTGTGAATTCAAATCAGATGAAATTTGGTAGGATGATCCAAATATTAATTTTATATATTTCATCTGAAGGAATCCAATCCTAATTCATCCACTAATAGGTCTATCCCACCTGATATTTCTAGCATATCGAATCTACACAGAGTCAAAAGTGGTGTGCTCTGATCTGTCTATATCTTGAGTTATAGGTGTCTAAATAAATCCAAATTTTCGTTTTATATATTCAAGAGGTGGGGGAAAATATTTTTAGTTTTTTTAAAAGTGATATAATGCTTTCTACCCACCGAAGACAATGGTCCAAGAGTTTTTACACAATCTGTGTGCCCAAAATCACCTTCCACTTTGCCTACAAAATGATACCTTGGGCGCCTCATTTGTAAGTTCAGCCAAGGAGGGAAGTTATTAAAATTTGGAGTTCTATAATATTCCTATCCTCATACTATAATTTCAAGAGGCCCCTATCCTCATATGGTTATCAATAATGAAGAAGGAGTTCCACCATAGCTTCCTCCTCCTCTCGATGGCGGGCTAAACGGTGGGTGATCATTGCAAGGGAGATACACACTTCAAGAGGGAGTTATGACACATAATTATTGTAGGAACTTATATCTTCATCTCAAGTATGGATCTGGATTTATGGTGTTTTTCTGAGAAAAAATTGAGTTTCTGTAAATTTAAGGAGTACATGCCGTGTACTTTGGAGTACACATCGTGTACCCGGTTTCGACGGGTGACTATGTACTGGTCGTGTAGTGGCCGAGTACATGGCCGTGTGGGGTGACCTGAAGACCACCTAAATCAGGGGCCCATTAAAGAAAGTACACATCGTGTAATTTTAAAGAACATTTTGTGTAATTTTCTTTTTAATTATTATATCGGATCGGGGTCGCATCTCATTCACAGAAAGCACTTCTTCTCAGCATGTCTCATCCAGGAGCGACCGAGGAGCACGATTCTTCCTTGAGCCCCCAATAGATCATCTATTCTCTGAACCAACCACCATTAATTGAATTGGAATTTCCACGGTGAGATCTTCCTTCTTCTAGAGCATCATTCCTTGATTTCTCCTCTCTCACGAGATATTATTGGTTGAGTGTTTTTTGAATGTTTTGTATATCTACTGCATTATAGGTCAATTCAAGGGCTGATGACGATGCATATCAATCGTAAAACGTCTAGGTAGGTAGTTTTTTCCTTTCTATTGTTAGTCTTTGAATTTTATGTGCAAAATTACACAATACCCTAGATTGGGGTATTGGGCGTTTAGGGATTTTAACCATGTTGATGCATGTTATTCTTGTTTGATTGAGTTAGGGATCTTATTTGTAAATAGGTTTATTTTCTATGCTATGGAGGTGTTTTCCCATGTTTTATTTGATATTTACCATGTGGTTTATTTTTTCCTATTAGGCTACTTTCATTCCATTCCTGGTGTTGTTAGGATGGAGTATTTTATCTGATGTTGTTATATTCTTATAGTTGTTTAGACAAGTAGTTCTTAAGGTTTACTTTGGATGTTGAACATCATTGTGAATGATTGACTTACACAGGGATATGGAACCTGGTGTAGTAGACCATAGGGGGAATGGATGTTGAGGGATTCCCCAGAGTGTTTGTTTACTTTTACGTTGTGAGACCATAGGGGGGATGTACGTTGAGTGCTCCCTCAGAGTGTATGTAGTTCCACGTTACAAAACTACAGGGGGAATTAGATGTTGAGTGCTTCTCTAGAGTGTCTATAGTTACCGTTATGAGACCACATGGGTAATTGATGATGAGTGATTCCTCATAGTGTCTTTTCTAAAGCTGAACCATAGGGGTTAGACTATGAGTACTTCCTATAGGGTTGCTTGTGTTTGATAGGTTAAACCAGAGGGGATAGGTTGTGAGTACTTCCCATAGGGTAAGTTGTTTTTTAATTTATGTTTACTTAATATATGAAAATGAATTCAATTGAAACTGTAGGATTGTTTACTTTTGAGTACTTTTTTGTTTACTGCTTAATTTTTCTAATTGCCTACCATATATATTCACTGACTTTTATGCATAGATCTTTGGGTGGTTTCCTACTGGGATTTGTCTCACACCTTATTTGGGTCATGATTTTGGACCCAAATAGATTATATTGCTGCAGTTATAGATAAGGGAAAGCGACCTTCTACTTCATATACTTGATTTTTGTGGTGATGGAGAGCATGGGACCAAGCTGAGGCTTGTGATGCTGCTGGAGTTTATTTTTTTTTCTTTGCACTTTAGTTTAGAACTGTATTCTAGCATTGTGACTTGTTTGACTACTTTCATAGACATATGTATCATGCATCATTTATATATGTGTGATCCATTTGTTTATTACTTCCAGTCTTCCACTGTTTATTGTTTTATGGTATTATTACTGCTTCCTCTACTGTTATCTTTTTATTTCTGCTGCATTACTCTTCCAATGAGGGCATTGTTTCCCCACTATCACACCCAAGGCCCTCGCTACTATTCGGAAGCCTCTGGCGTTTGGAGAAATGCGCTTGAGGCCATGTGACCAACCGGGTATGGGGAACTTCTGGGTGGCAACCGGAACTAGGACGTTACAATTATATACTATTTTGGTGAATATTGTGTTTTTTAATTGTTCTTTTATATTTATATTAACTTTTTTATGCATTTAATTGAAACACTTTTTATTTCATAACCGATCGGTGTGAAATTTTATGTGTTTGACTTCTGTTGTTCCGATTGGACAACATAAGACCCCTCTTCTCTCCCAAAAATTTGATATTTCAGTGATCCTTAAAAAACCTTAATTCAGTCTAAAGGGATGGTACTTGACTATATGATTTTTATGTCAATTTTTAGTCCTAATTGCATCATTTTAGGGATGTGGGTACCCAAGATCTTGGTTAACCCTCAATCAAAATATTACACCAAAACATAATAATCAATTAAGAACAAGGAAGTTTTAAAGTGGTGTAGTAAATTAGTATTTATCACATAATTATCATATATTTTCGAAATCTACTACCTTTGAAACTATTAAACTCTTTAAATTAAGTTATTTTCTTAAAGTTGTTTTCAAAATCACCCCCCCCCCTTAGTGATTTTTATTAAAAATGCATATTTTAAAAATATCATCGCTTCTTGAGAGAAGACCTAGGGTATTCCCTATATTATAAATAAACCTTAAACACATAATAAATTTGATGTGTCATGACAACACGGTCAAATTTTGGTGTCATTTATAGTGATCACTTTTGTTTTTAGTGTGCGTGTTTTTATAAAAGTATTGTGTATTTTTTAGTTTTTTTTTTAGTTTTTTTCTTATTCCTTTATTTTTTTAAGTTGATTTCTAAAATAATCATTTTTAGGCCTTATTCATGATGTGATATTCATCAGAGGAAACACTTCTATTCAAATAAAAACTAGAGAGGATCTTACATCAGTGACATCGAGACGCACAAGAGAACCCTTTGAAGGAGGACACAAAAAACATTGAAACTCTTCTTGATCCATCTTCTTCTTATGTGTAAGGACCCAACCCCAGTTTTTTGGAGCCAGTTCCTTATTTGATTACATTGGTATATAAACAAGGAATAATCATCACAAAGGACCGATCGGTTTAGTATTCTTGAATAAAATAGATACATATATAGAACCCATTTTACATTTTAAAATGAAACAAAAAATGATACATAACAAAAGCTAATAAACTGCATCCTTGAAAACTCAATAAATGATCTCTTCTTAACCTAGGGAAGGAAAAACAAATGAAATGGGTGATCTCAAATGCTCAGTGAGTGTAAGAAATACAGTGGAAGATATCATAACATAAACATTATGCATGTTGAATATATAAAAACATGTTCCTTTAACCAAAACTTGAAAAAATTATGGCAGGAATAAGAGAAGAGTAAGTAATGCCATAAATAAACATAATTATGGGTATTCTACTAGTCTAATAACCACATGAACCATAAATTATATTTTCATAATTAGGGAATGCATAATTGTTGACAACATAACCATACTTTCAAGGCCTCGTGCCAAGACCATAAATAATCATTTTGTTAAGGCCTTTTTCCAATACAGTAGTTTGTCTCATTAGACCTACTGATGCACCAAGGGGTTATAGTGGGCCCCACCCAACACTTAGTATGTCCAATGAATTCCTAATTGAAAGGGTTGAACATGATCAACATATACATTCATATTGAAACTAACATATGAAATGTAAATAACATTCCCCAATAATTGAACATAAACACTAACCATTCGGAATAATATGGTGAATGATATCAAAATAGAACATCCATAGTCAGAATAACCAGAAACCCTTCAAAAAAATATTGTAGATGATATAATAATAGATAAACCTCAATTAAGTACATCATTAAACAATGCATGTTTACATAGATGAATATATTTATAAATGATACCATTGACAAATTCTTGAGGAAATAATCCTTAAACATTCCAAAGTGTCACATACCACCTTGAAACATTCAAAACATAATACCTTAGAATATAATGAGAAAAATGAGACTCTTGATATGATATAACAAAGGTAAGTTAATACACCTCAAGAAATAAATAAGTGGTGAACCAGGGATATATCTCATAAAAGTTAATGAGAGATGAGAAAAATACTTTTTACTTTTGAAAGAAGATTCCTTTTGGAAAATAATTTATATTTTCCATGAAATCATATTTTAAACATGAATATCGCATAAAATAAAAAAATAATAAATTGAAATTATATTTTAGTAATTAATGATTTCCCACTAAAGTGAAATCATGTAAAAATAGTTCTTAAGATTCTTTATAAATAAAACATTTCAGATCATTTTAAGGAAAGTATTAAGGACAATTTTAAATTGGAAAGGAAAATATGTTCTATTAAATCCAGAAATTATCCAAGATAATTTTTCATGATAAAATGAGTGTTTTTATAAAACTAATTGTTGATTAAAACATATTTTTGAGTAGACATGAAAATGGGTAAGAATTTGAAAATATCCCTTTAATCGGGTTTGTATTTCAGAAACAATTTTGAATGTTCCTTTTAAAACATGTAACTATCCATAAAATAAGGAATGATTCTGGTTTTTGAACATATATATAACACTAAAACATAATTTATGAGGAGTAAATAATAATACACAAGAGTTTCATTGAGTTAATTAGGCAATACAAGTAACCCAAATGAAAATGGAGGTTTTGGTGGAAAAACCCTTACCACTTTGTAATCAATCGATTCGTATGCCCCAAAAATATTAATATTAAAATGATAAATTTAATACCATTAAAATAAATATATTAATGATATGTTAAATTAATGGGCATTATACATACACCATACACAAGTATTAGTAGTGAATACAAGAAACCTCACAAAAATGGAAGTGAGATAAAGAAACCCCTTACCTTAAGTCTAAATGTGTTCCGCTCTTGAACTTAAGGTCCTAGAATATGAAATTATACTTATTAATAAATTATTTTAGAACATATTATACATTTATTTAGTTTATCATGATTATTTTTAGTTCATTTGTGCCCTTCTTGATAAGTTATTATATTGAATTTTGTTGTTCTGTAGTGTTTGTTTTCTTTATTTTCATAATCGGTTCACTTGTTCTTAAGTATTGGAGTTCATGTGGAATGGATGTAAATATCCAGAATTGAATTCACATATTATTTATGATCATATATAGGTGTTATTGTTAATTTATATAATTTGGTTACATGTCATGAGGATTAATTATTATATAGAACTTTAATGATAATTGTTTTAGTTAATTTGTGGGTTTCGATTACAACGAACTCATTTTTCTTTATAACTTAATACCATTTGTACAAAGGGATTACATAACGTTAAATAGGGTATATTAAATATATAAAAATCTAGTTAAACCATAAAAATAATGGTTTCATGAATAGAATTTATAATTATAATAGAAATCGAAATCCCATCATCCTTGAATGTGGTAAATTGACACATCTCGGATGGTGTTCTTGCTACTAGAATAAAAGAAGGTAAATGGAAGAAATGATGATAACTTATTCCAATATCATGAAAACATTACATTACATGTAATGTACTAGAGTCATCACAAAATTTGGATAAGGATGGGTAATAATAGAAAAAAATGAACTTGAAAGGAAAGACAAAGAATTGAAAAGAGGAATTTACCTCTTGAACCAAACTTCCTTGAGAGCCTCTTTAAGGGATATGTTTTGGTCTTTTTATGACACCAAGGGTTTTTGGACGTGGGATAGGAGTTTGGGAGGATATTTTACCAAATTTGGAGAAGTAACAAGGCTTTAGAGGAGTGAAGATAAGAGGGAGTGATGGTGGGTTTTTATAGTGGAGGGGAGAGGGGATTTCTCAATTTTTTATTCATTAATTTATTATTTCTCCCCAAGAAAAGGAATAGTGTGTCTTCCATGACCAATAATATTAATTTTATCATGTGAGTCCAAATAAATTGGGCTTACATCAGCATAATATCATACATGACTCTATAATTATTATATTTAGCTTATTTTGTAAATTATAGTATTTCACTATTCATCAAAAATTCAAGAATTTCAAAAAAAATCCCAAAAATTCACCCCAACCATTTTTCAACACGTATAATAAAAAAATGAAGTCCATTTTTCAAAAATAATTTTCTAAATATTATTAATTTAATATTTAATTAAAATCATAATTTATTCTAAAAAACAGTTTTAAAACATTTATTTACTTATTCCAAAACATAGGTATATCGTACTTCAACTTAAATATTATTTATATACTATCACAGGTAAGGTTACTATTCATTAGGTTATATAACTATTCATAAGGGTATTTTATTATTCAAAAGGATAGGTTATTGTTCACCAAAAATTAAGTTTTTCTTATCGGACTCTAAATAACTTACTCATTGCAACAGTGCATGTCAGATTTTTGAAATTCACATCATAGAAGTGACAAACTTATATTTACTTGGATAGTTTATAAAAAATTGGTATTTGTAGATACTCAGTGATCCATTCATTCTATAATAAATCAATTTTAAAATTCTTAGGGTGTTACATTATCCCCTCCTTACAAAACATTTTGTCCTCAAAATTTGAAATTGAACTTCGAAAGTTAATGGTTGATACTTGAAAATTCTCTTATGGAAATCCACATCAGAAATAGGGTTAATAAAATATCCTCCTAAAAAAGGTTAATGGAGATGAGGTGGTCACCCTAGAAAATTTTCTTTCGAATGAGGTGACATTAGTTGGAAGAAAAAAAACTGGACATGGATGAAAAATCTAACAATGAAGTTCTGATGGTACGTGATAGAGGACATGTAGAGACCCAATATTTACATACATGGACATTACATTACTTTTTAGGAATACCTAATACATAAAAAAACAGACACCAAAGGACTATAATAGGTTAGTGTCTTTGGAAACTCAGAATATAATCTTCTAATCTTAGTGAAAGATCTTCAACATCTCCCACAAAGATCTTCCCTTTTTTTCTTACCTAAAACCTTTATTTATATCCTGGGGAAAATAAAACATATAAAGTCTGAGATCAAATGCTCATTAAGGGTAAGCATGGAGAAAATAAAACAAACCATACACATTTCAACTTCAAAACATGAACATAAAGTTTACACATCAAAATATTGAGTTGTGAAATAAATCTTGGAAGTACGTAAGGCATAGGTCATAAAGGAACTTCAATCATGATAAAATAGCATGAGAATAAAAAATTTAATTGTGGAAAACCATTAATAACATGATATGATTTCCATAGTAGCCAAGGCATTGCTTCCAAGACCATCTTAGTGGACAAAGTCCCTTTCTGAATCGAGTTCACTCCTCGTTCCAGTCCTGTATCACTGAACCGGATTAAATTATTATTCTAGCCATGTCTATCTCATGAGATATAAATATTTACCCAATGCATTGGATGGAGATATAGGTCCCACCCATCTCATAATTAAATCATTCTTACTTGTGACACAAAATAAACATAAATCATTCATCATAACCCAAAGAGTAAAATGGGTTTCATAAACATCATCCCATCATAACATATTCCATATAAAACAAATGGATATAATTTCATCATAAGAAAATTGAACCCATTTAAATCATAGAGAACTTATACTTGAAACATACACATATGAAATAATGTCATCTTAGATGGAAAATGGTTTTGATAAAACACTTGAAATGAATTCTTGAGGAAAATATCCTTTATTCTTCAAAATCATTTTCTTTTCACAAAATGTCATGAAATTTTAAAATAAAATGATTTTGTTGAAAATAGTCATGAAATCTTGTAGAGTAATCTTCATGAAATTGAGGCGTTATAAAACCATAAAAATTCGTTCATGTCGTATAAGTTAAAAAACATTCTTCTCATACTTTTGCTGGAAAAGTCAAAAAGTACCTCATATGGTGAAAAAAAGAAAGATTCCTTACACACCATGTAGTAAAAGTCAAAATGGTTAAAAAAAATTAAACATAAATGAAACTATTTTTAGAAAACAGGGACATGGATGATAAATATAACCACAGTAAATACTTACGAATAAACAATCTCCGATAAAAACGAGATTGGAAAAGTTATCCCTTACCTTATGTCTGATATGCTTCGTATGTATCCAAAACTCCTGTATAATGATTTAAATAATGTCATTGAATTATTACAGAATCATATTCATTGTTATGATATCATATATGGTTCACTTATGACTTTATATTACCCGTTCTTTTGTAAATTCTATGTTAAAGCAGCGTTTTGGGTAAAATCATTTCATTTATCGTACGTGTTTTGATTTTTTGTTCTTGATATTATTACTCATATCCTGATTTACTTAATTACATAATGTAAAACATGATTTATATATAATATATATTCAGTATATAAATATATATGATAGATCAATAAATGGAATGAAATACACCGGTCATGGAGACGGAGGTCGTACGTACGCATGAACACTGTTTTCGTTTCCTTATTGAATGGAATTAAGTAAATGAAACATATATGTACATAAATCCAGTATCATTATTATTTAATATATTTCATTATTATTTATTATATATATACTTTATAATCACACTTTAATGGTTAATCATGTAAAATGAATCTCATCGCGTTCGTGGAGACGGTAGTCCGTACGTACGTACGAGCAATGATATCGTTCCCATAATTATTGAATAGAATTAGAGTGAATGATATAATATATCATAATCAGTATGATGTTACATAACCATATATATTAATTATTTACACCATTATACCCATCCAATTAAGGTGGTGGTGGAAAAACTAATTACACCACAGCGTGGAGACGGTATTTCGTACGTACGCACGCGCGGTGATTTCATTTTTCGTAGGATGGATATAAGGTCAAATGGGGTTGTTTCATATTTATAATATTATATATGTATATTAGTGATACTGATTGTATTACTTTAAAATTTAAAAACTAAAGAAGAGGAAGTTGAAGAAGAAAGAAACTTGAAATAATCGGTAGAATAGATTACCTCTTCTTCGCCGCATCTCCTTTAAGCTTCCTCTTAAGGTACTAGAGATGGTCTTTTGAGAAGACCAAAACCTCCAAAATATTTCTATAGAAGTGTATAAGATAAATGGGAAGGGTTTGTCCTAGCTTAAAGGATCAAATTGTTGTGAAGAGGAGAGGGAGGAGGTTCCCTTTTATAAGGGAGGAGAGGGGCACCTTTGGAAACCTCAAAAATATTAATTTATAATAAATCAAACACCACTTAAAAACCTCCAAAAATGACTCATATTAGAAGCTTAGATGAGATAGGGTTTTAATCTCATCAACCAATAAAATTTATACAAATTGTGAATTTATTTTAAACCCTATCAAATTGATTTATCCTTATTTAATCTATTTAGTTTTATTTGTGGTAATAATATTCTAAATTTTAAATTGATATAAATAATTACTTATGTGTTGTGAATTATCCATAATTAGATAATTTATGAAATTTTAGACCATATAAATTTAAATTTATAATTTTTAAATATTTTTGTGATTTTTAAACAATTTTATAATATGTTATTTTTATAAAATAACAATAGTATCAATTTTGACACTATTCATTTATTTGAATTTAAATAAAATCTAAATAGAGTATATATTCGAACTAAAAGCTTTAATAGATTCATAACATGTCATATTTATCTATAAAATTAGTTTATAACATTAAATAGTTCATATAATATTTATTTTAATATTTTTAAAACCATTTATTTGATATTTAAATCTATAAAATAATTTCAACATCACTATTGTGTCACCTTTAATGATTATTATTTAATCCCTAAAAATTCAAAATAAATTCATATGATGTAGATAATTTTATTATATTTCTGTATACTATTCGTGTTTGTAGTTTCATGAATTTTAGCACTAAATTAAAATTATTATACTTATAGGATTAAAGGGAGTGACATGTTGTCACTTTCTTTGGTTTTAATAATAATTAAATTATTTTCATGGTCAAAAGTCCCTAAAATGAATCTATTCCGACCCTTAGGTGATATGGGTAGACTTTTAGTCATCCAATATAATTTTTTCAGGTGTTAGGGTAATTTTATAATCTTATTTTTACCCTTAATTACCAGATTTACCTTTAATTGTAGTAAATAAAAATTACCGTAATTACTATTCATAATGTAAAAAATAATAAAAGTAACCTATTAACATAATTTGGACCCACTGAATCCAAATATGGAATCCATTTTTCAAAATTCAAAACATAGAAGTTGTAGTAATTAATTTAAAATTAATCTCGTTGTTAAGAAAACGAGTTTTAAAAGTTAAAACATTGTCAAAGATTGAAATGTTTTTACCAATGAATTCAATATAAAATTAATGGTAATGACATGAATTATATTAAATGGTAAAAATATATTCTATTTATACTTTAAAACCATTCAATATTATAATTTAACCATATAAATTATCTCTATGAAAAAAGTTGTTTTTAATTAAAATTTAGCATATTTTTACTATTCATCAAAATAAGAAACTTATAAGAAAAATATCAAAAATTTATCAAAAGTAAATTTTTATATCCAGATTCAAAATAAGAATTTTATTTTGTCAAATTGAACTTATAAACATGTCAAAAACTAGATTTAAAGTGGCTGTTCCATCAAAAGGCAGCAAAACTGCATTTTTTGAAAAATACTCATTTTACCCAAAAAAATTATTTTTTTCTCATACCATGTTCTATAAAATGTGTAATATGAATTATAATTTCATAAAATTCATAATTTAGTTACTACTATTCATAACAGCTAGTACATAATAATATTATAATAATATATCATTGTTTAGTGAAACACGGTATTGCGTGCTACACACACTATCGAGGAAGGTCGCGATTGCATGTAATGCAAGACAAGTCAGGGTTGTGTGTAGTGAAATCTCCCTTTGGTGTTGCATATAACATAATCAAAACTTATTTCATTTATACATTAAACAAAATCTATACTTAATTTTTCATAGAATAATTTCTACAAAATGAACTTGAAATTGTGTGTAACACGGGCCAAGAATAGTGTTGCATATACTACAAGCTAATACAATGTTGCGTATAGTACAATATAATATTAGTGTAGTGTAAAATAGAAGACATAAAAGAAATTAAAAATAATATATCTCATAAAATCTCGGGGTGTTACATTCTACCCCCCTTAAAATGAATTTTGCCCTCGAAATTCGTCGGAGCTATAAATCGTTTACTACTTGATAGTTTCTTTCATAGAAACCCACATCGTAAAAAGGAATACTAAAACTTAATTTTAAAAAGTGAAGTAAGAAATGTAATGGTTACCCAAATTAACTCATCACTAGGTTTCTACATAGGAGAACATAGGTGAAAATATGGATATGGAAGATAAATCTAACCATCAAGTTATGATGGGGAGTGGTAGAGAACATGGCTATGAAAAATCCAACAATCACAAATCCATAAATTTGTGATGATCTAAGGTACCATCTTATTCATCAGATATGAGGGTAATATGACAACATTTTTTGTTTTTAAGATCATTTCTCTAATGTTGAAGAATTTTTTAATTAAAAGAAATACTTACTTGATTTTGGTATAATCTCATTGTTGTTCATGCCTTGAACAATTTCCACTTCATCTCTTAAAGAAATGAAGTTGAATTTGTCTTCCATGGAGTGATAATGGATCATGCGATAGAATGATAGGTCATTCCATCTGTTTCAAACATAAGGTTAGCAATAGTTATATACATAAGTCCATTTATGGTGAGATTAATCGTATATGGTTCCAAAAATGGACTTATACTTAATATATCATACCACTTAATAAAATAAAACTAATTTCTACAAACCAGGGACTTCTTATAGGCCAATGGTAGGCAATAAAGGTCTGTCGCACTTCGGTTGTGGGTTCGATTCCCGCAACCTTGTCTGGCGTGATGGGTTGTCACCAATCCTGCAGGTTGTCCCTTTTTTTAAAACTACATTATTATAACATTCCTAAAATAATATCAAAAAAAGTTCTAGCCATAAACAATACTATCTTATGTCTAACATAATTCATTCCAATATTTAGGCTTATCCAAAATAATTCGGTCCATGCTCATAGTATGAAGAAAATGATTACTTGAAAGGTCACATAACAAGCACGTGAATACCATCATTTATCCCCCCATATATCATAAGATATATCTTGTTGGTCACATTCCAAACATGTGAATACCTTAATCATGTATTCTTTTGAAACATGAATTAACATAGAAACTTAGTGAAAACATGAATTCTGTCAAAAGTTAACTCTTTCCACATACCAAAATCCCAAAATTTCTATATAATCAAACTATGATATCACTTTGTCCTTATATCCGTCATGAGCTCATGAATACTATTAAACATTTCATTTTCTCTTTATCATATCATCTACTTTCCAAAATCACATTTTAGGGTTACTGGTACCATAAATTTATTGAAAACCACAATAGACCAATACATAAATATTCCAATATTCAACGATACTATATACGACATTATTTTGGAATCCCATTACATAAACACTTAATCATTCCACCACATCGTTGTCATATTAGACATCGCCAATAGTGATCGCATGTGACTTCCCTTTTTCCTTTTTCTTAAGAGGTTTTTGATTTCAATCATCATTAACCCTTGGATTAGGGCATTGGTTAGCATAATGCCCTATTTCCTTGAAATTGTAGCATTGAAGTGTTGGTGAAGCATTCTCTGTAGTCTTTTCTCTATTCACGTCATTAGAAACATTTTTCCCATTACTTAAGCACTCAGCTTCTCAATGACCTTCTTTTCCACACTTGAAACATTTTCTAGTACCTTTTATACAATCTCCACCATGCTTCTTTTTACACTTTGAGCATAAAGAAACATTCACCTTCTTTTCACCATTTTTCTGAGATTTTTCCTTGAACTCCATCTTTTGTTTCTTTCCAAAACCATGAGATGGATATTTAACACCAACTTTCAGTTATACCTTGATATCACAATGCGCAGTTTCTTCATAGGTACTGAAGTCTCTTATAGCTAATGCCCTTCTAAGACTTGGTTTTAATCCACTGAAGAATCGATCAACTTTACTTTCAGGTTGGATGATAAAGCCAGATGCATACCTTGCAAGCCTTGTAAAATTCACTTCATATATACCAATAGATTCATTATCCTTTTTCATAAGCTCAAGGAACTCCTTTTCTATATTTGTTCAAATAATAAGAGGGAAGTAATTATTGAAAAATAAGTTCTTGAAATCATCCCATTCCATGGATTCAATTTCATCTCGAGGCCTCATATTCTTAATTAGAGTCCACCATTGGTCTGCTTCACCTTCTAAACGGTAAATAGCCAGAATTAATTTTTCATGTTCCGAACATCGAAGTATGGAAAATATATTTTCAATGGTATTGATCCATTGATCTGCAATAAGTGGATTGGAAGACCCACTGAAAGAAGGTGGACGTTTCCTCATGAAGGACTCAATAGAATATTGTTCCCTTCTCTTCTCATTTGGATGTCCAGAATGATTTTTAGCTTGTGTATGTATAGCAATAATATTTTTCACTCCATATCCCATAACATTGGTTTTTTCAGAAGGACAATCATTTCATTTTCCATTACATTGATCAACACGGTTCCTTCGGGTTCCATCCATCGTCTAAAACCCAAAAAGAATAGTGTGAGAGGCAAAAAACATGCTAGGGAAAACAACATAATAAACGGGGAGTACCTTAAACATCTAACATATTAGGTTTAATTCTAATATCGTTACCATAATTCTAGGACTATAACCTATACTTATATTTAACCTTAGGGACATCCCTAGGCATACCTTAGAAATATCTCTAGGTATTTCACTAAAGTTTTCACATCCTAGTTTCCAAAGGTTAACTAAACCTTTCCTCTGATACCAACTATAGAGACCCAATCCTAAAATACATGGACATTACATTACTTTTGAAGAATACCTAATACATAACAAAAACAGACACCAAAGGACCGTAATATTTTAGTGTCTTTGGAAACTCAGAATATAATCTTCTAATCTTGGTGAAAGATCTTCAACATCTCCCATAAGGATCTTCCCTTTTTTTCTTACCTAAAACCTTTCCTTATATCCTGGGGAAAAGAAAACATATAAAGGGTGAGCTCAAATTCTCTGTAAGGGTAATCATGGAGAAAATAAAACCAACCATATACATTTTAACTTCAAAACATGAACACAAAGGTTACACATCAAAATCTTGAGTTGTGAAATAAATCTTGGCAGTACGTAAGGAATAGGTCATAAAGGAACATCAATCATGATAAAATAGCATGGGAATAAAAAATTTAATTTTGGAAAACCATTAAGCACATGATATGATTTCCATAGTAGACAAGGCATTGCTGCCAAGACCATCTTAGTGGAAAAAGTCCCTTTCTAAATCGAGTTCACTCCTCGTTCCAGTCCTATATCACTGAACCGGATTAAATTACCATTATAGCCATGTCTATCTCATGAGATATAAATCCTTACCCAATTCATTGGAGGGAGATATATGTCCCACCCATCTCATAATGAAATCATTCTTACTTGTGCCACAAAATAAACATAAATCACTCATCATAACCCAAAGAGTAAAATGGGTTTCATAAACATCATCCCATCATAACATAATCCATATAAAACAAATGGATATAATTTCATCATAAGAAAAGTGAAACCATTTAAATCATAGAGAACTTATACTTGAAACATACACATATGAAATAATTTCATCTTAGATGGAAAATGGTTTTGATAAAACACTTGAAACGAATTCTTGAGGAAAATATCCTTTCTTCTTCAAAATTATTTTCTTTTCACAAAATGTCATGCAATTTTAAAAGAAAATTATTTTGTTGAAAATATTCATGAAATCTTGTATAGTAAGCTTCATGAAAATAAGTCATTATAAAACCGTAAAAATCCATTCATGCCATATAAGTTAAAAAAATATTCTTCTCGTACTTCTTCCAGAAAAGTCAAAAAGTGCCTCGTATGGTGAAAAAAAAGAAAGATTCCTTACACACCATGTAGTAAAAATCAAAAATGGGTAAAAATGAATTTAAACATACATGAAACCATTTTTAGAAAACAGGGATATTGATGATAAATATAACCCCAGTAAATACTTACGAATAAACAATCTCAGATAAAAACGATATTGGAAAAGTTATCCCTTACCTTATGTCCGATATGCTTCGTATGTATCCAAACCTCCTGTATAATAATTTAAATAATGTCATTGAATTATTACAGAATCATATTCATTGTTATGATATCATATATGGTTCACTTATGACTTTATATTACCCGTTCTTTTGTAAATTCCATGTTAAAGCAGCGTTTTGGGTAAAATCGTTTCATTTATCGTACGTGTTTTGATTTGTTGTTCTTGATATTATTACTCATATCCTGATTTAATTAATTCCATAATGTAAAAAAATATTTATATATAATACATATTCAGTATATAAATATATATGATAGATCGATAAATGGAATGAAATACACCGTTCATGGAGACGGTAGGTCGTACGTACGCATGAACGCTGTTTTCGTTTCCTTATTGAATGGAATTAAGTAAATGAAACATATATGTACATAAATCCAGTTTCATTATTATGTAATATATTTCATGATTATTTATTATATATATACTTTATAATCATACTTTAATGGTTAATCATGGAAAATGAATCTCACCGCGTTCGTGGAGACGGTAGTCCATACGTACGCATGAGCGATGATATCATTCCCATAATTATTGAATAGAATTGGAGTGAATGATATAATATATCAAAATCATTATGATGTTAAAATAACCATATATAGTTATTCTTTACACCATTATACCCATCCAAGTAAGGTGGTGGTGGAAAAACTAATTACACCATGGCGTGGAGACGGTATTCCGTACGTACGCACGCGCGGTGATTTCATTTTCCGTGGGATGGATAGAAGGTGAAATAAGGTTTTTTAATATTTATAATATTATATAAGTATATTAGTGATACTTATTTTATTACTTTAAAATGAAACAACTAAATAAGAGGAAGTTGAAGAAGAAAGAAACTTGAAAGAATCGGTAGAAGAGATTACCTCTTCTTCGACGCACCTCCTTTAAGCTTCCTCTTAAGGGACTAGAGTTGGTCTTTTAAGAAGCCAAAACCCTCTAGAATGTTTCTAGGGAATTTTATAATAGAAATGGGCAGGGTTTGTCTAGGATTTAAGGCTCTAATTTTTGTGAAGAGGAGAGGGAGGCGGTGCCCTTTTATAAGGGAGGAGAGGGGCACCTTTGGAAACCTCAAAAATATTAATTTATAATAAATCAAATCTCACTTAAAAACCTCTAAAAATGACTCATATTCAAATATTAGATGATATAGGGTTTTAATATCATCAAAAAATAAAATTTAGACATATTTTGAATTTATTTTAAACCTTATCAAATTGATTTATCCTTATTTAATCTATTTAATTTTATTTGTGGTAATAATATTCTAAATTTTAAATTGATATAAATACTTACATATGTGTTATTAATTATCTATAATTAGATGATATATGAAATTTTAGACCATATAAATTTAAATTTATAATTTTTAAATATTTTTGTGATTTTTAAACAATTTTATAATATGCTATTTTTATAAAATAACAATAGTGTCAATTTTGACACTATTCATTTATTTGAATTTAAATAAAATATACATAGATAATATATTCAAAATAAAAGATTTAATAGATTAATAAAATGTCATATTTATCTAGAAAAATATTGGATCACATTTTCATATTATATTTATTTTATTATTTTTAAAACCATTTATTTGATATTTCAATCAATAAAATAATTTCAACATCACTATTATGTCACCTTTAATGATAATTATTTAATCCCTAAAGTTTTTAAATAAATTCACATGATGTAGATAATTTTATTATATTTATGGATAATATTCATGTTTGAAGTTTCATTAATATTATCACTAAATTAAAATTATTATACTTATAAGATTTAAGAGAGTGACATGTTGTCGCTTTATTTGGTTTTAATAATAATTAAATTATTTTCATGGTCAAAAGTCCCTAAAATGAATCTATTCTGACCCTTAGGTGATATTGGTCGACTTTTAGTCATCCAATATAATTTTGGCAGGTGTTAGGGTAATTTTATAATCTTATTCTTACCCTTAATTACCCGATTTACCTTTAAATGTAGTAAATAAAAATTACCGTAATTACTATTCATAATGTCAAAAAAAATAAAAGTAACCTATTAACATAATTTGGACCTAATGAATCCAAATATGGAATCCATTTTTCAAAATTCAAAATACAAAAGTTGTAGTAATTAATTTAAATTTAATCCCGTTGTTAAGAAAACGGGTTTTAAAAGTTAAAACATTGTCAAAGATTGAAATATTTTTACCTATGAGTTCAATATAAAATTAATGGTAATGACATTCATTATATTAAATGGTAAAAATATATTCTATTTATTCTTTAAAACCATTCAATATTATAATTTAACCATATAAATTATCTCAATGAAAAAAGTTGTTTTTAATTAAAATTTGGCGTATTTTTACTATTCATCAAAATAAGAAACTTATCAGAAAAATTTCAAAAATTTATCCAAAGTAACTTTTTATATTCTTATTCAAAAGAAGAATTTTATTTTGTCAAATTGAACTTATAAACATGTTAAAAACTATATTTAAATTGGGTGCGCCCTCAAAAGGTGGCAAAACTGCATTTTTTGAAAAATAATCATTTTACCCGAAAAAATTATTTTGTTCTCATACTATATTCTATAAAATGTGTAAGATGAATTATAATGTCATAAAATTCATAATGTAGTTACTAATATTTATAAAGGATAGTACATAATAATATTATAATAATATATCGTTGTTTAGTGAAACACGGTATTGCGTACTACACACGCAATCGAGGAAGGTCGCGATTGCGTGTAATGTAATCCAAGTCAGGGTTGCGTGTAGTGCAATCACCCTTTGGTGTTGCATATAACATAATAAAAACTTATTTCATTTATACATTAAACAAAATATATACTTAATGTTACGTAGAATAATTTCTGCAAAACAAACTTGAAATTGTGTGTAACACGAGCCAAGAATAGTGTTCCGTATACTGCAAGCTAATACGGTGTTGCGTATAGTAAAATCTAATCTTGGTCTAGTGTACAATAGAATGCATCAAATAAATTAAAAATAATATATCTCATAAAATCTCGGGGTGTTATAGGACATGTTCATATGAATGTTGATTACTACAAAACTATAAACTAAAAAATCATTGATATTATCAATGATTATGATAATAGGAAAACATTTTATTTTAGACTATTTTCCTTGAGTCGAGGAATTATTCAACTATATAAGAGTATAAATATACATTTATACTTATAAACTCATCCTTTTATTTTATTTTAAGTATCTATACCTCATCACATAACATGGGTTATGCCATTTGCTGAAGCAATACATTGAACTCTAAAAGATCATACAATGATCAACCTAAACCATTTCATAAATGGTTAAACAATTTCAAAATATAACAATTCAACACATTATAAAGAAGTCCTATAAATTTCCAAGATGAACTTATTATTAACCCTTAATCAACAAGAAGTAGCTCTAAAATTCACATTCCAAACATGTGAATAAATTCATCATGTATCCTCTTGAAATATAGTAATAAATTGAATTATTGTAAAAACCATATTGGAAACATGCATTCTTCCACATTACTTAAGTAAGATACATGTTATTGGATATATTCCTTAAATCCAAAAGTGTTATAAACTTTGTTGATGATAGCATACACCACTTCTCAACAAGTTAATAATTAGTTCCAAGGTAGTCAATACTTCTCTGAATCAATAATTTCTTCATCATTATCTCAACATCAGATATATATATTTAGGGTTGTATTTCTTTCAATCATGTTTTTTTTCTAAAAAGTTTAACTTTCCACTGAATCACTTTCCTTTGTACCATTCATCATATGACCTCAAATCCTTAATGAAAGATTACTTCAGTACAATCCTTATATATATCATAATTCATATAACTAGTACATTGCTGACAAAATATAAAAATGGTATGATTCTTGACTAGGAATATTAATCATTCTTCTTCATCTGTGGTAGCATCATAGCATGATAATTATCTGAAATCATCATTTGGGGTATATTCCTTTGAATATTGGAACATTGATTCGCATGGTATCCCATATCCTTGAAATTGAAGAATTTTACATTGGAAACCATTTTATTACCCTTGAAACCATGAACTTGGTGTCCTTTTTCTCCACACTTGTAGCAAACACCCATTCCCTTCAATCATTTACTAGGGTAATTCTTTCCACAGTTATCACATGTGGGAAAACACTTCTGTCCCTTCTTCCCTTTATCCCCATATCTCTCTTCCATCCTATTATTATTTTTCTTCCCTTCAAATCCATAGGACTTAGAGAAGTCTTTACATACCTTTTTAACACATGATATTATTTCATCATATGATGAGGATACATGTGAGAAAATCTTCTTTTGAAAAAGATGGATTAATACTATTAGATATGTGATCCTTCTTACTCTTCGCATCCTGTGCATTGGTGAAGTTATCATACCTTCTTCTAGGCGCCATATCTAATAAATCCCATATTATATATTAGCTCATAAAATTATGAACTCTCTATAACTCTAAACATGGTATAGCACATAGAATAAATTTATGCATCGTAAATCCTAGAACCATATACTTTGGTTACTTTAGGGACATAAATCCCTCATAATGGTGGGTAAATAAAATGTGAATTATCCTAATAATATCCCCCAGGAGTTTCAAACCAAGAGTGCAGTAAGGCCCATTGTTGTGTACTAGGATACCACGGGTCAAGCCCGAAACTCCTTGTCATAGTTTTCACTCCTATGTACATATGTGTCAGAGCCACCTCTACTTATTTGTATCTAGACGAGGATGTATTTTCTAGAAAGATCTAAATAATATATTACTTACCAAAATTATAGGATGCCCTTGTTTTTTTATACTCAAAGACCATCTTAGGTCTTTGTTCTCTAACCTACGTTTTTTGAATCTAGTTCCCTAGGTTTCTACTCAACTTCCTTTGATACCAACTGTAAGGACCTGACCCCAGTTGCCTGGAGTCGGTGCCTTATTTGATTACATTGGTATATAAACAAGGAATAAGAATCTTGAAGGACCGATCAGTTTAGTAGTCTCGAAGAAACTATATAGATACATGGAACCCATTTTATATTTTGAAATGAAACAAAAAATGATACATAACAAAAGCTAATAAACTGCATCCTTGAAAACTCAATAAATGATCTCTTCTTCTTAACATGGGGAAGGAAAAAAATGAAAGGGGTGATCTCAAATGATCATTAAGGGTAATAAATATAGTGGAAGATATCATAACATAAACATTAGGCATGTTGAATACATAAAAACAAGTGCCTTTAAAAAAACTTAAACACAATATGGTGGGAATAAGAGCTAAGTAAGAAATTCCATAAATAAAAATAATCATGGGTATTCTACTAGTCAAATAACCACATGAACCATAAATTCTATATTCATAATTAGGGAATTCATAATGTGGGACAACATAACCATACCATTAAGGCCTCGTACCAATACTATAAACAATAATGTTTTCAAGGCCTTGTGCAAAGACCGTAGTTTGTCTCATGAGATCTACCGATGAACCGAGGGGATATAGTGGGCCCCACCCGACACTTACTATGTCAAATTCATTCCTCATATGAAAGGGGTGAATATAATCAACATATACATTCATATTGAAACTAACATATGAAATGTAAACAATATTCCCCGATCATTGAGCATAAACACTAACCATTCGGAATAATATGGTGAATGATATCAAAATAGAACATCCATAGTCAGAATAACCAGAAACCCTTACACAAATTATTTTATATTATATCGTAATAGATAACCTTAATTAATTACAACATTAAACAAGTGATTTTGACATAGACAAATATATTTATAAATGAGACCATTGAAAAATTCTTGAGGAAATAATCCGTAAACATTCCAAAGTGTATCATACCACCTTGAAACATTCAAATCATAATCCCTTATAATATCATGATAAAAAGGATACTCTTAATATGATATACCAAAAATAAGTACATACACCACAATAAATAAATAAGTGGTGAACAAGGCATATATCTCATAAAATTTAATGAGAGATGAGAAAAATCCTTTTTACTTTTGAAAGAAGATTCCTTTTGGAAAATAATTTATATTTTCCATGAAATAATATTTTAAACATGAATATCCCATAAAATAAAATACTAGGACATTGAAATTATATTTTAGTCATAAATAAAGTCTCACTTAAGTGAAATCAGGTAAAAAGAGTTCTTAAGATTCTTTATAAATAAAACATTTTAGAGCATTTTAAGGAAATTATTAAAGAGAATTTTAAAGTGGAAAGGAAATTTTGTTATCTTAAATCCAGAAATGATCCAAGATAATTTTTCATGATAAAATTAGTGTTTTTATAAAACTAATGGTGTCTTAAAACATATTTTTGAGTACACTTGAAAACGGGTAAGAATTTGAAAATATCCCTTGAATCGGGTTTGTATTTCAGAAACAATTTTGAAAGTTCCTTTTAAAACATGTAACTATCCATAAAATAAGGAATGATTCTGGTTGGTGAACATATATATAACACTAAAACCGAATTTATGAGGAGTACATAATAATACACAAGAGTTTCATTGATGTAATTAGACAATAAAAGTAACCCGAATGAAAATGGAGGTTCGGGTGGAAAACTATTACCACTTTGTAATCAATCAATTTGTATGCCCCAAAATTAATAATATCAAAATGATACATTGAATACCATAAAAATAAAGATATTACTGTTATGTTAAATCAATGGTCATTATACATACACCATACACAAGTATTAGTATTGAATATATGAAACATCACAAAAATGGAAGTGAGATAAAAGAAACCCCTTACCGTAAGTCTGAATGTGTTCCGCTCTTAAACATAAGATCCTGGAATATGATATTAGGATTATTAATAACTTATTTAAGAACCTATTATAAATTTATTTAGTTTATCATAATAATTTTTAGTTCATTTATTCCTTTCTTGATAATCTATTATATTGAATTTTGTTGTTTGTTAGTGTTCGTTTTCTTTATTTTCATAATCGGTTCACTTGTTCTTAAGTACTGGAGTTCATGTGGAATGGATGTAAATATCCAGAATTAAATTTGAATATTATTTATGATAATATATTGGTTTTATTTTTCATTCATATAATTTGGTTACATTCCATGAGGATGAATTATTATATAGAACTATAATGATAACTGTTTTAGTTAATTTGTGGGTTTTGATTACAACGAACTTATTTTTATTTATAACCTAATTCCATTTGCACAAAGGGATTACAGAACCTTAAATAGGGTATATTACATATATAATAATCTGGTAGAACCATAACAAGGATGTTTTCATGACCATAATTTAGAATGATAATAGAAATAAAAATCTCATCGTCCTTGATTGTGGTAAATTGACACATCTCGGATGGTGTTCTTACTACTGGTATAAAAGAAGGTAAAAGGAAGAGATGATGATAACTTATTCCACTATTGTTACAAAATTCCAGTACAAGTAAGTTAATGGGTTCATCACAACATTTGGATAAGAATAGGTAATAATAGAAAAATAAAACAAATGAACTTGAAAGGAAAGACAAAGAATTGAAAAGAGGAATTTACCTCTTGAACCAAACTTCCTTGAGAGCCTCTTTAATGGAGAGGTTTTGGTCTTTTTATGAGACTAAGGATTTCTGGACATGGGAGAGGAGGTCGGGAAGATATTTTGGACAGAATTTTGAGAAGGCACAAGGCTTGAGAGGAGTGGAGAGAAGAGGGAGTGGTGGGGGGTTTTTATAGTGGCGGGTAGAGGGGATTTCTCAATTTTATATTCATTAATTTATTATTTCTCCAAAAGACAAGGAATAGTGAGTCTTCCATGACCAAGAATAGTTATTTTATCATGTGAATCTGAATCAATTGGGCTTACATTAGCATAACATCATACATTACTCTTTAATTAGTGTATTTAGCTTATTTTGTAAATTATGGTATTTCACTATTCATAAAAAATCAAGTATTTCAAAAAAATCTAAAAAATTCACCCCAACCATTTTTCGACATTTATAATCCAAAAATGAAGTCCATTTTTCAAAAATAATTTTCTAAATATGATTAATTTAATATTTAATTAAAATCATAATTTATTCTAAAAAACAATTTTAAAACATTTATTTACTTATTCCAAAACATAGGTATATCACACTTCAACTTAAATATTATTTATATACTATCATAGGTAAGGTTACTATTCATTAGGTTATATCACTATTCATAAGGGGTTTGTTACTATTCAAAAGGATAGTTTACAATTCACCAAAAATTAAGTTTTTCTTATCAGACTCCAAATAACTTACTCATCGCAACCGTGTATGTCAGATTTTTGAAATTCACATCACATAAGTGAAAAACCTATGTTTACTTGGCTAGGTTATAACAAAGTTGTGTTTGTAGAGACTTAGTGATCCATGCATTCTATAATAAATCTATTTGTAAATTCTTGGGGTGTTACATTATGGAACCAACATTAAAACTGAATTAAACTTGAATAATATGTATGAAAACAACCTAACATTAAAAGAACTAACCACACCTAGTGTTGATATCCAACCCACCAATATTCAATTGTAAGTCGAGGCACCCAATTTTGAACTAAAATCTATTTAAATTCATTTATTACTAAGATTCCATGGACTCGTGGGAGAAGATCCACATAAGCACTTAAAATAATTTCATACTATTTGTTCTACATTAAAACCTACTAATGTGGATGAAGAACAATTAAAGCTTCGGGAATTTCCATTTTCATTAGAATAAACTGCAAAGGATTGGTTATATTATGTTAATTCCCAAATTAGAGGTTGGGCGGACATGAAATTCCATTTTCTTGAAAAATACTTCCCAACCACTAGAATTGCAACAATAAATAAAGAAATATGTGGGATAAGATAATCTCAAGGGGAAACACTTCATGAATACTGAAAAATATTTAAGAGGATTTGTTCAAGTTTACCACACCACCAAATAAGTTATTAACATTTAATTAAGTGTTTTAATGAAGGTTTAATTCCTATTGATCGAAACATGATTGATGTTACTGCAGGTGGTGCACTAGTTGATAAGATCCCAATTGATGAAAGAACCCTAATTGAGAACATGGTGCAGAATACTCAATAATTTGGTTCAAGGTCTAGTGTACCCATTCAAGGTGTCCATGAGGTACAAAGTACTGAATTATATAAGAAGGTGGACATAAATTTTGAATAGGTAAGTACCCTTCTTCAACAAATTGCACTTTCCCAAGGTAAATCCCAATATCCTCCTTCCATCCACTGTGGAATATGTTCATCTAACACCCATTATTCTGAACAATTTCCCCAACTGAGAGAAACTTCTGAGATTTGTGAGGCAATCTTTCCAGGACACCCCTATAACCAACCCTTTAGGCAAGAACCTTACTATCAATCCAACCTTTGGTGAAAAGAAAATCAAGCTTATAGACAAGGGGGTATTCAAACCAAACTCAATAGCCATGGAACCAACTGGGAAAACGTAGTCAACCACCACCACTAAGAAATCCTCAACCACCCCAATGGACTTACCAACAACCCCTCCAAACCTGAACCTAGACTAGAAAACATGATGAATCAAATGGCTGTAAACAATCTCCAATTCCAACAAACCACCCAAGCTACCATACATGACCTAAAAACCCAATTAGGCCAACTAGATAACTCTGTGAAAGAAATTCAAAGTCATGGGTTAGGTAAACTACCCTCTCAACCGGTAGTTAACCTTAGGGGTAAGGTAAATATTATTTCCATCACCCTTATGAGTTTAACTCATCTTAAAAGAAAATGACACCTCCAATAGAGTCATCCCCTCCTGAGGAAACCACCATCCCAACCACTCTAAATGGTCCAAATGATTTAAAACCTTGTCCTGAGAGAATCCCTTCTAAAGGAAAGAGTGTTTATATTGATGAGTCACCCATCCCAACCATTCCTCTTATATTTCACCAAAGGTCTACCCAACCATGAAAACAAAAATAAACTAAACTCAATAAATAAATATTGAAACTTTCAAAAAAAAGTGCAGGTTAACATCCCCTTGATCGATGCTATGAATAAAATTCCACGATACGAAAACTTTCTCAAGAAGATATGTACACACTGAAGGAGACTTTGTGGTGATGATAAGGTGAGATTAGGGAGAAGCATCTCAACATTGATAGAGACATAACTTCTCACAAAATGTAATTATCCTAGAACATTCTCAATTCCATGCACCATAGGGGAGTATTCCTTTTCCAATACTGTGCTTGATTTAGGTTATTCTATAAATGTGATGCCTCGATCTATTTACTCTTCATTATAGGTCGGTTAACTGAAGACCACTATAATTCTTATTTAATTAAAAAATTGAAGTATATCACAAACTTCTGGTGTTTTTTAGAGGATGTTATTGTGAGGGTTTAAAATTTAATTTTTCCTCCTAATTTTTATGTGCTTAAAATGGAAGATGATCGGATGAATGGATATGACCTGATTATTTTAGGGAGTCCTTTTCTGAAAAATTCAAAAACCATAATTAATGTTAATAATGGTACATTATCTATGGAGTTTGGTGGTGACATTTTCTACTTTAACATCCTTGATTCCATGAATTACCCTTCAAAAGAACATTCTTCTCTCTTTGTTAATTCAATTAATGTACTTCCTTCCCCTAAAAAACTTCTTTTCATTCTCCTGATCCCCTTTCTGAGTTTTCATCATTGATTGAAATGTTAGGTAATGAATCATGCATTGAATGTTCTTCCAATCTAGAAAAATGTCATGCATGTTTGTTTATTGATTATTTCTTGAGCACTGAGGATCACATGACCATCGATGATACTGATAAGATTGTAAAATCACATTACTCATTTGAGGATGATTCCATTGAGTTGTTAGATGAGATTAATGACTTCTCACTTTCACACACACTCCCATAAATCCAAAATCCCCTAGAAATGGAACTAAAAAACTACCTCAAGATTTAAAATATACATATCTTGACAATGGAAACAAGTTGTCACTCATCATTGGTAGTTCACTTCCTCCTGAGCATGAATTGAGACTGATTGAACTTTTGAGGTAGTATAAACAAGATTTGTGATGGACACTTACTGACATTCCTATTATTAGACCATAAATTTTCACACATCATATATTATTAAATAATGAGGCTAAACTAGTTAGTCTGTCACAACGTCGACTAAACCCAAACCTTCTATATGTTGTTAAAAATTAGGTAACAAGACTATTGGCTGCTCGAATCATTTACCCCATATTTGATAAGAATGGGTTAGTCTAGTACAAGTGGTTCCTAGAAAATCAGGTCTTACGGTAATAAAAAAAATGAAAATAGTGAATTGGTTCCAACTTGTGTGCAGAATAGTTAGCATGTCAATATAGACTATCGTCGACTAAATAAACACACTAGGACAAACCATTTGTTATTTCCATTCATTGACCAAATTCTAGAGAGGCTAGCTTGGAATTCTCATAACTATTTCCTTTTTGGGTATTCAGGATACTTTCAGATCTATATTTCCCCTGTGGCTTAGGAAAATACAACCTTCACTTGCCCCTTTGGAACATTTTCATATAGAAGGATACCATTTGGTATGTGCAATGATCTAGGTACTTTCAAGTGATATAAGGTTAGTATTTTTTCAGATTACCTAGATAATTTCATGGAATTATTCATGGATTATTTCATTGTTTATGGTTTCTCTTTTGATGAAAGTTTGAGTAGTTTTGGTTCAGTCCTACGACACTGTATTGAAAAAAATATCGTATTAAATTATGAGAAATTTCATTTCATGATGCGATAAGGTATAGTTTTTGGACATGTCGTTTATAGGTATATTATCCAAGTAGATAAATCAAAAGTCAATGTCATTTCTTCCCTACCATTCCCCAAAAATTTATTGGTTGTTCGTTCTTTCCTAGGTCATGCTATATTTTACCATCGTTTCATTCATGACTTTAGTAAATTTTCACTCCCTATCTCTCAATTTCTCCAAAAAGAAAAGGAATTTTTTTATAAATAATATGAGAAATATTTTAATAATTTTAAAAGGAGTCTCACATCACCCCCAGTAATCCAACCACCTTAGTGGGATTTACTATTTGAGATCATGTGTGACGCCTCGAACTATTCAGTTTGGGCAGTCTTATCACAAAGGGTTGATCAAGCTCTACATGTCATTACTTATGCCTCACGTACACTGGTCCCTGCCCAATAAAACTACACCAAAAATGAAAAATAATTTCTTTCCATTTTTTCCCTTGGATAAATTTAGGTCATATCTTTTAGGGTTCAAAGTCATTTCATTCTAAGACCATGCAGCCCTATGGTATCTCCTTAAGAAACTATAATCAAAATCAAATCTCATTCGCTGGATGATCCTCCTTTAGGAATTAAATTTAGAAATTAGAGATAAAAAAGGGAGTAGAGAATGTGGTGTCTGACCATATCATTAGGATCCACCCATCCTTGGACATTGAATCATCCCCCTGTATTCCCATAAATGACATGTTTCCAGATGAGAAATTGTACCAAGTTCATGATGTTATTCCTTGGTATGCTGAAAGTGTAAATTATTTGGTATCATGTTTCATTCTTTCTAATTTAAATAAAAACGAGACCAACCATATAAAACATGAGTCCCATTGGTATATTTGGGATGACCCATACCTTTGTCACACATGTAGTAATGAATTACTTAAAAGATGTGTTCCCAATAGAGAGTTTTAGTTTGTCCTTAGGTTCTATCACACTCTTTCTTATAGGGGCCACTTTGGTCCCTAATAGATAGATCGTAAGGTTCTCAATTCTGGTCACTTTTGGCCAAAATCGTTTTAGGATACCCATTACTTCTGTAAATGTTTTCCTCGCTATCAAAGAATGGGGAATGTCACTAAAAGAAATTAAATGTCACAGCAAATGTTTCTCTTCCATGAAATTTTTTATGTTTGGGGGATTTACTTTATGGTACAATTTCCCAATTTATTTGGGAACTTGTACATTATTTTGGTAGTTTATTATGTGTCAAAATAGGTAGGAGAACATTCCACAAGGACTGATGATTCCAATATTGTTATGTAATTTTTGAGAACCCAAATCTTCTATAGGTTATGATTACTAAGGTTTAGCATCAATGACCATGGTTATCATTTCTATAACCAAACAATACAATCTCTTTTACGTTGGTATGGGTTTGATCATAGAGTGTCTACTTCATATCACCCACAAACCAATGTTTAAGCCGAGGTTTAAAATAGGGAGGTAAAATAGATTCTTGAAAAAATGGTTCTACCAAATAGAAAATATTAGAGTCTTAAACTCGATGATTCTTTATGGCATTATCATACTACATTTGAAACTCCCATTGGAATTTCACCCTATCATATTTTGTTTAGAAATAGTTTTCTTCTCTTTGTTGAGATTGAGTATTGGTCCTACTAGGCCATCAAATAATGAAATTCTAATCTTTCGGGTGAAGGTTCTCAAAGGAAGTTGCAGATTCAGGAGATAGAGGAAATGAGAAGAGATTCATATGAGAACTCTTGTATTTATAAGGAGAGAAACAAGGCATCCTAAGACTGTATCATCCTTTATTGTCAGTTCCACATTGAGTAGAAGGTACTCCTCTATGATGCAAGGATGAAGTTGCATCTAGGTATGCTTTGTTCCTTCTGGTTTATACCATACATTGTTACTAATGTCTCTCCATTTGGTGTTGTTTAGGTTCAAAATGAAGAAAAAAAATGAAAACCTTCACTGTCAATGGGCAGCAGCTTAATCATTTCCATGAAGCCCTTCTGGAGTTCCCAATAACGGAACTCCAAGTTCAAGAAGAAACCTACCAATGACACCTACCAGGTTTTATCCTTCCTTCCCAGATTCTATTTTATTATACTAAGTACATTGCACACTCCAGGTGTGTGGGTATGGGTATATTCGTGGGTTGGTTATGAATTTTTATCATCTTTCTTTTTTTTTATTTTTTTGGATCGTTGGATTGTATTGTCACTTGCTTCCCCCCTTTCTGCCACCCCCCCCCCTCACTTTTGTGCTGAAATGTTAATTTTTTTATACCCACATTATCATGGAAAATTGTACCCACTTGATCATGGAATTTACTAAAAATTGATGAGTAATTTTTCGATTTCATTCATGTTGTTTTAACATTCAAAAAAAATCTGATGAAATGTGAATTTCAGAAAGAATTCAATACTATGGTGTGACTTTATCTTGAAATTTGGTTTTTTCGATGATATAATTGGTTTTATGATTTTGAATCCTTTAAGAAGAATGGTACCCTTTATGTGAATATTTTAAGAGAAAATTGTTTCACTTAATTTTTCCACACATATTTTCACCCAACCATGAGGTGTGAGAATGTCTTACTTAATAGAAGGTAAATATAAGTTTGGTTAATTATTTTATACCTTCAAAATTGATTTTTCCATACTTTTGTTCCTTATCCAATCTATTTCATTACTGTACCCGATTTACCTATGCATGTTTACCTATTATCCAATTGTTTCATGCCCTCAAAAAAACCAAAAAAACAAAAAGAAAAAAGAAATACAAATAAACATTGAGGGGAGTGATGAAATGTACAACATATGGGGATATCTAGGTTGGGATATTATGGATTTACTTTTGGGAATTCTTAAGTGAGTGGGTCTTGAAATTTTATTTCAAAGGATGTAGGGAAGGTTCGGTGTAAAATATTATGTAAGTAGAAAATTATTAAAATAACTTATATTTACTCAACAAAAAGTGGAATGAATAGAATGAAATGGTTTTCACATATAATGTGTAAAATTAGTGACATGATTATATTTTGAATTATTTTATTTTATTTTTATTATGCATATCTTGGAATTTCTTTTTGATACAATTTTTGAGACATCTTTTTCTATGATCATAGAGAATAACTCCTCAGTGTGATTTTTTCTTTGATCACATTTCTATCAGGAATTAAATTTTAATTTAATGTTAAATATTTATGAAGTTTTAAATATATACATGCATAATTTTTGGAAATATAAATTTCCCTATGAATGAAAAAATTTAGGTGTGGGGTGTGATTACACCATGATTCACTATTTCATTTTCACCCTTACACCACTGTGCTAAACTAGTTTTGTATTGAAAATTATAAAAATAAAAATAAAATCACACTCCATGTCTGATTTAATTATTTTTTTACTATGTTAAAAAAGGAAATGTTACTTGTTTTTATAATTAAATTTTAGGTAGTGGTAATTTAGAGGGCCCATGATGAAGTCTAAGAAAAATGGGCCAAACTATGCAGGATCCAAGCACACCAATGGACTAAACCACAAACTACTACTAAATTGTGTATCTAAATGGGATGAAATTTTGTTGACTGATCCAAATTTAATATTCTACATTTCATCTGAAGGAACCCAATCCCAATTCGGCAACTAAGAGGTTCATCCAACATGATCTGTCCATCACACTGAATCTGCATGTAATCACAAGTGGTGTTTTGTGATCTATCCATATCTCGAGTTGTATGTATACAAATGAATCCAAAATTTTAGTGGAGATATTAAAGAGGTTTTAAAAAAATAGTTTTTCCAATAGGAGATAATTCTTTCTACCCACCAAAAAAAATGTGTCAAGTGGTTTTACACAATTTGTGTTCCCAAAACCACCTTCCACTTTGCCTATAAAATGATACCTTGGGCATCTCATTTGTAAGTTCCTCTAAGGAGTGAAGTGCTACCAATTTAAATTTCCATAGGATTCTTATCCTAATCTTGAAAGTTTTGGAGGCCCTTATCCTCATAGGTGTATCAAGAATGAATAAGGAGTTTCACCCGAGCTTTCTCCTCCTCTTGATGGAAGGTTAAACAGTGGGTGATCATTGCGAGGGAGCTACAAACATGAAGAGGGAGTTCTGGAACATATTTATATACTATTTGGTGTATATTGTGATTTGTAATTGTTATTTTATATTTATATTAAATTTTTTATTCATTTAATTGAAACACTTTTTATTTCATAACGGATCAGTGTGAAATTATAAGTGTGTGACTTGTGTTGTTCTAATTGGAAAACATAAGTATAAGTCCCCAGCCTTAAACCTTACTTAATCTTGAGTTATTACAAGATTACACATTGAGGATCTTTTCGGTTTTAGAGTTTTAGATAATTAGATCATAAAACTTGCATTACATTCCACATATAAACAAAGTGGTTACAGAAAGATAGTATTCTTCATTCCCATCAATGGAAACACATTTAAAATAAAACATGGATTATTTCTTGACACATCCTTGACTCTATCATCTTATCATGTACCTTTCCCTTGACCTGTGAAAAACATTTCAAAAACTTGGGATGATCATAAAAACTCAGTATGGGTTATATAAAAAAACATGGAAAGGAAACATGAGTTCATATATACATAAGAATGAAATCATACTTTACCCATAAAACATAGGCACTTTAACATACCTCATAAAATCATGAATAAATCATAGAAATCATAAGACATAAAGGTAACTTGAGTCATTCATAACATTCTTACGTAGGGATTAACCCTCTTGGTTACGTTTGGAATACCCATCACAGTATATTCCCTAAAATCTCTTCAGAGAAACCTTAACGTTTCACTCCTTCGCGTTACCCAATGAATTGGAGAGATATATCGGGCTCACCCGCCCTTAGTTTATCACGGAACCACCCGTCTTCATAATAATTCCCAAGAACCATAACATAATCGTATCACATAAAACATGCATAAAGGAAACATAAAATTTCCACATTTCAATCACAAGATATCAATACAACACAAAAAACATTGTGAAAAGCATTTTCAATACCAAAATAAAAGAAAAGTAAAACAGGGTATTTATTTTTCTTTTTAAAAAGAAGGTATGGCTTGTAGAGGAAGCCGAAACTCAAATAACGGTCACGACGGTGGAGAAGTCGTTTTCGCCGCATACGTACGACAAAAACATTCCCTTTTTCGTTTATTAAACGCTTAGTATAAAAAAGATTCCTTTTGAATAAACGTAAAAGTCAAAGGGGTTTATACACCGTATAAAATAAGGTTGTGTATAAAACAAAATATGCCTCAATGAAAGGATATTGAGACGAAGTCCCATACCTCGTATCCGACTTGACCCGACCGTTCTTTAATCTCCTGAATAATAAACTTGAGTTAATCTCTACTTGCTTATGAATCTTTTTCAAGTTCATTATTCCTTTTATACCATGTTATGAACATCATGTAATCAGTTAAGTTAATAATGTTCATTTTGTCGGTATTTGGTTCTTAAGTCAAAAATAGACTTCTTACACTTACATGTTGTTAATTTGGTCATAGGTTCGTTATATCCAGAATGATATTAATTATTTGGATAACATATATATCATATATATTAATCATATACATGTATTTATAATATTAAATCACATTTAGAGGTAAGAAATGAAATGCACCGTTCATGGAGACGGTAAGCCGTACGTACGCATGAACGCTACTTCCATTTCTATTTCATATTTTCTGGAATGGAATCATAATGATATAAGAGTATATTATAATTCCAGTATAATAATATATATAATATCATTAACTTTATCCTTTACACATCCCACATATGGTATTAACGAATCAAATCATTTTCAAGGGGCGGTAGTCCGCACTTCCTAAAATGAAGATATCGTGTTTACCCATAATGGAAACCATAAAGATATGACCAAAATGAAAAAAACAGAAGCTTAAGGAAAACATAAACATATTATATATCATATATAAAAATAGTGACATCATAATGGCCACCTTTGAAGGTGTTAAATGAGTATTGAACAATCATCGTTTCGGGAGGCAGAATTTCGCCATCCACGGAAACCGTATGTTCTTTAACCATTTGATGTAGTTTTGTGAGAGTGTAGCTCAAATAAATATTATAACAACATCCTATTATATTGAAGATACTGGTTTTGTTACAAAATAAGTAAATAAAAAGATTTTAGGGGGTTGGAGAAGCAAAATAAAACAAATGAACATGAGAGAATGAATTACCTTTAGAAGTGTAACTCCTTTTGATTTGAGCCTAAAGGCTTCCTTTGAAAGGATTCTGCCCAAAGGGAATCCTCTAGGATGAGTATAGGGATGTGGAGAGAGTAAATGGGCAGGTTTTGGCCGATCCAAAGGCTTGAGGAGTGTGTGAAATGAGGTCGAGGTGGTGGCCTTTTATAAGAGGAGAGGAGGGGAACTTTTGGAAAGTAAAGAAATATTACTTTATTTGAAAATGTGTTTCGGTTTTAAAAGGTCCCACATTGATATAATTCGTGGATATGGTGATAAGGGTTCTAAATCCACTCATCCAATTGGTTTTGTCCATGTGTAGTTCATAGATTTTGTATTATCTTTCCATTTTATTTAAATCGTTAAATAATGATGTCATCGCTGCATCATTATTATGTCATAAATAATTTAATTTATTTAATGTCTAAAAATCATAAAAAAAATACTATGATGTAGGAAATATTTTTAGCTTTCCAATGACTATTTAAAATCAAATATCTGATCTTTATAACCCCATGTAAAAATTGTTTTCGTAAAACGTATTATGTTCGTGTCATTTTTACTTTTACATTAAATAAAAAGTTATTTATGTCATTTCCCAACCAAAATGTCTCCATGGGGTCCCCAAGTTGACCCATGGCTTGTCTTGGTTGGCCATGACACAACCAATAAGGTTGGGACAAGTGTCTAGGTCATTTCATATTATTAAAGCATTATTTATACCTTAAACTACACTAATTACCACTAATCGCGATTAAAAACTTAATAAGTTACTATTCACCAAAAAATTATTTTAATCTCATTGAACCACATTTTACTTATTAATGACAACCATGTATGTAGGATTTTCAAAATTCAATACACATTAGTGGTAAACTTTTATTTAACTGAAAAATCAGTTTTCTTGATTACCACTTAGTGGTTTCACTATTCATCAAAAATTGAAGTTTTTCAGAAAATTACCAAAAATTCACCCTAAGCTATATTTGATATTCCGAATTAAAAAATGAAGTCTATTTTACAAAATTCAAATAATATAAGTCACATTAATTAATTTAATAATTAATTCCCACTGCCAGAGCAAAAAGCGTGTTTTTACAAAATAAAAAGTATCAAAAGATTGACACCAGTTTAAGTCTAATTTCAAAGTGAAATTGATTCCAATGACCACCATTGGATAAAATGGTAAAAATATATTCTAATTTCACTTAAAAACCAATTCAAAACATAATCTAATCATATGAATAAATTAGATTAAAAAGCAGTTTTGATGTAAAATGCAGTATTTTTCACTATTCATTAAAAAATGAACATTGTCAGAAAAATACCAAAAATTCACACAAGGTAAATTTTGATGTCCCAATAATAAAGAATAAGTTTATTTTGACAAAAATAATTTATAAAATTGTCAAAATATAGATTCAAAAATGGTTTTCCATTAAAAGGCAGTAAAACAATCTTTTAAGAATATTAGTGTATTCCATGCATAAGATTGTATTTATTTTCATTTTAAGCCTCTATAACACTATCTTAATCATTAATAGACATAGATAAAAATATATATTATTCATTACTTACTTGGGATGTTACATCTTTCCCCCCTTTAGAAAATTGCGTCCCCGCAATTTATTTTCTTATCGAATAAATGGGGGTACTTATCCCTCATTGCATTTTCAGATTCCCATGTTGCCTCTTCAATCATGTGGTTTTTCCACAAAACCTTTACCTGCTTAATCACCTTATTCCGTAACACTTGCTCCCTGTGGTCAAGAATCTGGACCGGTTGTTCCTCATAAGATAGGTTCTCTTCAAGCTGAACTACCTCTGGACTCAAAACATAAGATGGATCTGGCATATACTTTCTCAACATCGAAATGTGAAAAACATTGTGTACCTGAGACAAACTCGGAGGTAAAGCCACTCGGTATGCAACTGATCCAACTCTCTCCAGAATTTCGTATGGTCCAATGAACCTTGGACTCAACTTTCCTTTCTTACCAAATCTCATCACACTTTTCCAAGGAGAAACCTTGAGAAAAACATGATCACCTACCTCAAAAGATAGATCCTTCCTCCGGTTATCCACATAACTCTTCTGCCTGCTCTGAGCTGTTCTCATGTGTTTCTGAATCAGCTGAACTTTTTCTGCCATATCTTCTACCAATTCTGGTCCCATCAACTTCCTTTCACCCACTTCATCCCAGAAAGCTGGAGTTCGACACCGCTTCCCATATAATGCCTGAAATGGTGCCATCTGTATACTGGAATGAAAACTGTTATTATATGAAAACTCAACCAAAGAAAGATGTTGGTCCCAACTTCCCTGATAATCCATAGAACAAGCTCGTAGCATATCCTCTAATGTCTGAATTGTTCGTTCTGACTTCCCATCTGATTGAGGATGAAAAGTTGTACTAAAATTTAATTCAGTACCCAACGACTTCTGAAGGCCTTTCCAAAAGTTAGAAGTAAACCTGGGATCACGATCCGATACAATGGAGAGAGGAACTCCATGTAACCTTACTATCTCTTTAAGATACAAATGGGAAAGTTGATCAAGAGATAAAGTATCTTGTATAGCAAGGAAATGAGCAGATTTGGTCAAGCGATCAACAATAACCCAGATTGCATTATTACCTCGAGATGTCTTCGGTAATCCAACAACAAAGTCCATAGATATATTCTCCCATTTCCACTTTGGCACTGGTAAAGGCTGAAGCATCCCTTTTGGTAATTGCCGCTCTGCTTTAACCTGCTGACAAGTCAAACACTTCACAGTAAAATCAGCAATATCTCTTTTCATTCCATCCCACCAGTAATACTCCCGCAGATCTCTATACATCTTAGTACTGCCCGGATGAACTGAAAACGGAGAACTATGAGCTTCACATAACAACTCTCTCTTCAACTGTGAATCACAAGGCACACACAATCTCTTCCCAAATCTCAAAACACAATCATTATCAATGTTGAATTCAGGCAACTTACCTTTCTGAACCAGCTCTACCTTTTCCTGCAACTCACTGTCTTGCTTTTGTGCTTGCTTGATTCTATCTGATAGAGAAGATCTCACTGATACCTGAAACAAAACAGAAGGACTTCCTGTACCAACAACTTCTATGCCAAAGTTCATCAAATCGTTAACCAAAGGATCGCGTTCCAACCGCAACATTGTTAATGAAGCATTACTTTTTCGACTCAAAGCATCATCCACTTTATTTGCTTTTCCCAGATGGTAATGAATTGTACAATAATAATCCTTGATTAATTCTAGCCATCTCATCTGTCTCATGTTTAACTCTTTCTGAGTGAATATATACTTTAAACTTTTGTGATCGGTATATATTTCACACTTTACTCCATACAAATGATGCCTCCAAATTTTTAAAGCAAAAACAACAGCAGCTAGTTCCAAATCATGTGTAGGGTAATTTACCTCATGAGTTTTCAACTGTCGTGAAGCATAAGCAATTACCTGATCATTCTGCATTAGGAAGCAACCAAGTCCTTTCAATGAAGCATCACTGTATATAACAAACTCACCATTCCTGGAAGGTAGTGCCAAAACTGGATCATTCAGCAATCTTCTTTTCAATTCCTGAAAACAATCATCACATTCTTTTGTCCAGATAAACTTAACACCCTTCTGAGTTAGCTTAGTCATTGGACTAGATAACCGTGAAAAATTTCTAACAAACCTTCGGTAATAGCCCGCCAAACCAAGGAATATACGAATCTCGGTTACATTTGTGGGTCTTGGCCATTCTTCCACAACTTTTTTTTTTGCAGGATCAATAGTTATTCCATCTTTAGAAACAATGTGACCAAGGAAAGAAATTTGTTGCAACCAAAACTCACACTTGCTGAATTTCCCATGCAGTTTATTTTCTTTTAAGGTTTGCAAGATAACCCTTAAATGTTTTTCATGCTCCTCTTTACTTTTAGAAAACACCAAAATATCATCAATAAAAACCACCACAAACTTATCCAAGAACTCATGGAAAATTCTATTCATTAAGTCCATGAATACAGCAGGTGCATTGGTTAGCTCAAAAGGCATTACTACAAATTCATAATGGCCATATCTCGTACGGAACGCGGTCTTCGGAATATCTTCCTCCATTACCTTCAGCTGATGGTACCCCGATCTCAAGTCAATCTTTGAAAAAAACTGAGCTCCCTGGAGCTGATCAAACAAATCATCGATATGAGGCAAAGGATATTTTTTCTTAACAGGGATATTATTCAAGGCTCTATAATCAATGCAAAGTCTCATAGAATCATATTTATTTTTAACAAATAAAACAGGAGCACCCCATGGTGATGTGCTAGGTCTAATGAAACCTTTCTCTAAAAAATCTGGCAATTGCTCCTTCAACTCTAAAAGTTCAATTTGTGCCATTCGATAAGGGGGTTTTAAAATTGTCTTAGCATCAGGAACTAAGTCAACAGTAAACTCAACTTCCCGATCTGGTATTATTCCAGGCAACTCATCAGGAAAAACATCAGGATAATCATTTACCACTGGAACATCATTAATATGAATAGTTCCTTTATTTTCGACAACGTGTGCAAGGTAACATTCATTTCCATCTTTTACAAGTTTCTCGGCCTCTTGATATGTTATCAAAAGTAAGGGTTCATTCTTGTAAACAAACTGAAAGTCTTTCTGAAAAGAAACTTCTTTAGCTCTACAGTAAATCTTAGCATGGTAAATAGAGAGCCAATCCATACCCAGGATAACATCAAACTCTACTAGAGGTAGAACAATAAGGTTTGCAAGTAGGTTCTTTCCACAGATAAGGATAGGAAGATTCTTATAAATTCTTTTTGCCTCAACATTCCCCCCAGGTGTTTTTACCAAAAGTTCAGGAGTCATTTCTTGAGATGGTATTCCCATTTTACTAGAAAAGGTTTCAGAGATGAAAGAATGTGTAGACCCCGAATCAAACAACACACTGGCATAATCTGAAAAAACAAACAAAGTACCTGATACAACTTCATTTGATGGCCCGACATCTGCTGAAGTAGTTGCAAAGGATTTCACCACCCCTTTCTGCTTGTAGTCTAACTGCTTCCTATCACTCAAGCTCCTTTTCGGACACTCGTTTTTATAGTGACCCATCTCATTGCACTTATAACATTTCACTAACTGTAAATAAAATTTGTTCTTACCTTCACCTTGATCCTTTTCAGTGCAATCACGAGCCTTATGTCCCATCTTACCACATCGGTAGCACTTCCCAGAATTTAGAAGACATTTCCCAGTATGCCTTTTGCCACATTTATCACAAACTGGAAACTTAATTCTCTTACCATCAGACTTTTTTGAAGAATTCTTACCTTTCTCCTGCCACCTCGGCCTCTTCTTCTGCTGGTTGTTATAGAAAACTTGGTCATCGGCAAACTCCATTTCCACCTTCTCAGCACATCGAACAAGATTTTCATAACTTTTAAACTCACGAGAAGCTAATGCCCTTCGATATTTTGGCTTTAATCCTGAGTAAAAACGATTGATTTTACTATCAAGGTCCCGGATAAAATTTGGAGCATACCTTGCCAATCGAGTGAACCTTTCTTCATAGGCAGCCACTGAGTCTTCCTCTTGCCTCATTTCCAAGAATTGCTTTTCCATCCTAAGTCGAACAGCCTTAGGAAAATACTTCTCAAGAAACATACCTTTGAATTCATCCCAGTCAAGAGCATCAATCTCATCGGCGTCCCTGATATTTTTAACCATAGACCACCACTGATCTGCTTCACCCTCCAAACGGTAAATAGCAAGACTAACCTTTTGATTGTCTGAACACCCCATGACATCAAAAATCTTCTCCAGTTCTTTAATCCACCCTTCAGCTAGAACAGGGTCAGATGATCCTCTGAATGATGGTGGATGTTGCCTCATGAAATGTTCCACCACTGACATGTTCCTCTGTGGTTGGTCTGGCTGATCTCGTGTATGGATACCACCGCCATTTATCGCTTGATTCAACTGCTCCATTACTGCAACAAACTGTTCAGTTCCAATTCCGACCATTTCTGGATGCTGATTCGGAAGGTTATTTCCTTCTGTATGCCTTCCTAGCACTGCTTCCCTGTTTCCTCTGCGGAAAACCATTCTGAACAAACATGTCTTAGATGAAGAAACATGGTAATCTTTAAATGCTATATCATTTCGAAAAAAAATATTTTTGGATAATCATTTAATAGAATTCTAACTCCTAAAGTTATCTAAACCGACCTCTGATACCAACTATAAGGCCCCAGCCTTAAACCTTACTTAATCTTGATTTATTACAAGATTACACATTGAGGATCTTTTCGGGTTTAGAGTTTTAGAGAATTAGATCATAAAACTTGCATTACATTCCACATATAAACAAAGTGGTTACAGAAAGATAGTATTCTTCATTCCCATCAATGGAAACACATTTAAAATAAAACATGGATTATTTCTTGACACATCCTTGACTCTATCATCTTATCATGTACCTTTCCCTTAACCTGTGAAAAACATTTCAAAAACTTGGGATGAGCATAAAAACTCGGTATGGGTTATATAAAAAAAACATGGAAAGGAAACATGAGTTCATATATACATAAGAATGAAATCATACTTTACCCATAAAACATAGGCACTTTAACATACCTCATAAAATCATGAATAAATCATAGAAATAATAAGACATAAAGGTAACTTGAGGCATTCATAACATTCTTACGTAGGGAGTAACCCTCTTGGTTACGTTTGGAATACCCATCACAGTATATTCCCTAAAATCTCTTCAGAGAAACCTTAACGTTTCACTCCTTCGCGTTACCCAATGCATTGGAGAGCTATATCAGGCTCACCCACCCTTAGTTTATCACGGAACCACCCGTCTTCATAATAATGCCCAAGAACCATAACATAATCGTATCACATAAAACATGCATAATGGAAACATAACATTTCCACATTTCAATCACAAGATATCAATACAACACAAAAAACATTGTGAAAACCATTTTCAATACCAAAATAAAATAAAATTAAAACATGGTATTTATTTTTCTTTTTAAAAAGAAGGTATGTCTTGTAGAGGAAGCCGAAACTCAAATAACGGTCACGACGGTGGAGAAGTCGTTGTCGCCACATACGTACAACAAAAACATTCCCTTTTTTCGTTTAGTAAACGCTTAGTATAAAAAAGATTCCTTTTCAATAAACGTAAAAGTCAAAGGGGTTTATACACCATATAAAAGAAGGTTGTGTATAAAACAAAATATGCCTCAATGAAAGGAGATTGAGACGAAGTCCCATACCTCGTATCCGACTTGACCCGACCGTTCTTTAATCTCCTGAATAATAAACTTGAGTTAATCTCTACTTGCTTATGAATCTTTTTCAAGTTCATTATTCCTTTTATACCATGTTATGAACATCATGTAATCAGTTAAGTTAATAATGTTCATTTTGTCGGTATTTGGTTCTTAAGTCAAAAGTAGACTTCTTACACTTACATGTTGTTAATTTGGTCATAGGTTCATTATATCCAGAATGATATTAATTATTTGGATAAAATATATATCATATATATTCATCATATACATGTATTTATAATATTACATCACATTTAGAGGTAAGAAATGAAATGCACCGTTCATGGAGACGGTAAGCCGTACGTACGCATGAACGCTACTTCCATTTCTATTTCATATTTTCTGGAATGGAATCATAATGATATAAGAGTATATTATAATTCCAGTATAATAACATATATAATATCATTAACTTTATCCTTTACACATCCCACATATGGTATTAACGAATCAAATCATTTTCAGGGGGCGGTAGTCCGCACTTCCTAAAATGAAGATATCGTGTTTACCCATAATGGAAACCATAAAGGTATGCCCAAAATGAAAAAAACAGAAGATTAAGGAAAACATAAACATATTATATATCATATATAAAAATAGTGACATCATAATGGCCACCTTTGAAGGTGTTAAATGAGTATTGAACAATCATCGTTTCGGGAGGCAGAATTTCGCCATCCACGGAAACCGTATGTTCTTTAACCATTTGATGTAGTTGTGTGAGAGTGTAGCTCAAATAAATATTATAACAACATCCTAGTATATTGAAGATACTGGTGTTGTTACAAAATAAGTAAATAAAAATAGTTTAGGGGGTTGGAGAAGCAAAATAAAACAAATGAACATGAGAGAATGAATTACCTTTAGAAGTGTAACTCCTTTTGATTTGAGCCTAAAGGCTTCCTTTGAAAGGATTCTGCCCAAAGAGAATCCTCTAGGATGAGGAGAGGGATGTGGACAGAGTAAATGGGCAGGTTTTGGCCGATCCAAAGGCTTGATGAGTGTGTGAAATGAGGTCGAGGTGGGGGCCTTTTATAAGAGGAGAGGAGGGGCACTTTTGGAAACTAAAGAAATATTACTTTATTTGAAAATGTGTTTCGGTTTTAAAAGGTCCCACATTGATATAATTCGTGGATATGGTGATAAGGGTTCGAAATCCACTCATCCAATTGGTTTTGGCCATGTGTAGTTCATAGATTTTTTATTATCTTTCCATTTTATTTAAATCGTCAAATAATGATGTCATCGCTGCATCATTATTATGTCATAAATAATTTAATTTATTTAATGTCTAAAAATCATAAAAAAAAATACTATGATGTAGTAAATCTTTTTAGATTTCCAATTACTATTTAAAATCAAATATCTGATCTTTATAACCCCATGTAAAAATTGTTTTTGTAAAACGTATTATGTTTGTGTCATTTTTACTTTTACATTAAATAAAAAGTTATTTATGTCATTTCCCAACCAAAATGTCTCCATGGGGTCCCCAAGTTGACCCATGGCTTTTCTTGGTCGGCCATGACACAACCAATAAGGTTGGGACATGTTTATAGGTCATTTCATATTATTAAAGCATTATTTATACCTTAAACTACACTAATTTCCACTAATCGCGATTAAAAACTTAATAAGTTACTATTCACCAAAAAATTATTTTAATCTCATTGAACCAAATTTTACTTCTTAATGACAACCATGTATGTAGGATTTTCAAAATTCAATACACATTAGTGGTAAACTTTTATTTAACTGAAAAATCAGTTTTCTTGATTACCACTTAGTGGTTTCACTATTCATCAAAAATTGAAGTTTTTCAGAAAATTACCAAAAATTCACCCTAAGCTATATTTGATATTCCGAATTCAAAAATGAATTATATTTTACAAAATTCAAATCATATAAGTCACATTAATTAATTTAATAATTAATTCCCACTGCCAGAGCAAAAAGCGTGTTTTTACAAAACAAAAAGTATCAAAAGATTGACACCAGTTTAAGTCTAATTTCAAAGTGAAATTGATTCCAATGACCACCATTGGATAAAATGGTAAAAATATATTCTAATTTCACTTAAAAACCAATTCAAAACATAATCTAATCATATAAATAAATTAGATTAAAAATCATTTTTGATGTAAAATGCAGTATTTTTCACTATTCATTAAAAAATGAACATTGTCAGAAAAATACCAAAAATTCACACAAGGTAAATTTTGATGTCCCAATAATAAAGAATAAGTTTATTTTGACAAACATAGTTTATAAAATTGTCAAAATATATATTCAAAAATGGTTTTCCATCAAAAGGCAGTAAAACAATCTTTTAAGAATATTAGTGTATTCCATGCATAAGATTGTATTTATTTTCATTTTAAGCCTCTATAACACTATCTTAATCATTAATAGAAATAGATAAAAATATCTATTATTCATTAATTACTTGGGATGTTACAATAAGACTCCTCTTATTTTTTTAAAAATTGAGATTTCAGTGTTCTTTGATAAACCTTAATTCATTCTAAGGTAATGGAACTTGACTATATGATTATTATGTCAAGGTTCGGTCTGATTTTCATCATTTTATGGATGTGGGTACCCAAGATCTTGTTTAACCCTCAATCAAATGATTACTCCAAAACCTAATAATCAATTAAAAACAAGAAACTTTTCAAGTGGTGTAGTAACTTAGCAGTAATCACATACTTATCATATATTTTCAAAATCAAATTCTTTCTCAACTATTAAACTATTAAAATTAAGTTATTTTCTTAAATATATTTTCAAAATCACCCCATTTTAGTAATTTTTATTAAAAACGCATACTCCAAACCTATCAATGCTTCTTGAGAGACAACCTAGGGTCTTCCCCATATTATAAATCAACCTTAAAAACATAATAAATTTGATTTTTGATGACAACATAGTCAGATATCCAGAGTATTCACATGTGTTCTAACCCATACCTATGTACATTGGCCATGTCTGAGTACCCTAGTAACATCTGAGTACCCTAGTCACATCTGAGTACATGGTCATGCTCACGAAATGTAGTCATTCCCATGCACACTAGTCGTTTCCAGGTCCCCTGATCATGTTTGAGTACATGGTCATTCTCATGTACTCTAGTCATGCATGTTTACCTGGTCGTGACCAAGCCCATGTACCTGGTCATGTTTGTGATCATGTAATCTTGGGGTACACATCGAGGTTCCATCATCATGTCACATGAATTGTATGGGCCACACATGGTTTTTGATATTTAATTCCACCTAAAACCCTAGCCACCATAGTAAAGGGACAATGCGACAAGCATTCCTAGACTACACATAGTGTATGTCAAGATTTTTTATAATTCCAAGAACTATTCATGTGTCTCGCTTGTGCCACATATGCCACTGAATCCACCACAAAATTCATTAGGGACCTTGAATATGAAGTTAACTGAACTCAAATATTCATAGGTGGATGTATTTAAACCACTCAAACCACATCCAGATCATCCATGTCGCACTGTGCTACCATGTTACCTCACCCATGGAAGAAAAAACATGATCTTACCTCTAATATATGTCACCAACACCCATATACTTCAACACATCACTCCACAATTACAAAACATAGATCTCTAAATTGTTCACACATCCTCTAGGAGTTTGAGGGTTCGATCAGGCTTGAATCCATCCCAAAAATGTCAAACCATGACTGTATGGTCCATCAATGAAGAATGTAAAGAATAGTGGGGGGAATTACAAGAACAATGTGAACAAAATCATTGGTTGGTGTGATCCTACACAACAATTTCATTATGTGAAAACCAGGATGAAACCAGGGATGTAACTCTTTAATTAAATATCCAAGCTCATGTGAAGAATGATAATCATCATAAAATAAAAGTATATTTAAAACCATTCTTTGAAAATAAATAAAACGGTGTAAAACCATAAAATAACATGTCTTACCTTAATATTGTATTAATCACTAATAAAGAAAATTTATGTGTTTTTATAATTGGAGAGATCTAGTAACTTCATTGGTGAAGAAAATTCCTTTTCAAAATGATCATCACTCCACAATCCATTGCCATTAATCAATGGATCTCATCCATGGCTCCTCTCAAATCACCCAAGGTTATGTAGTTAACCCTAGAGATTTTTTTATAATGATCAATTTATAGAGTTGAATTAGGTTTTGGGTTATTTAACTTAACTAATTAAATATATTAATTAATCACTTAACACACCTGCCAATTGTCACCTTCAACCGGAATCACAGCACCAACCAAATTTATATTTCACATAGGTTAAACCCTGAATTCTGGAAACAACCAAGACCTAAAATTTCCCATCTGATGTTTAAATCAATTGGAAATACATTTACTCTAAAAATATGATCACATTTTCTTTAATATATATTAATATTTTTAATATATTAATTTCAGGGTCCTACCATGCCCAAACACTACGCCTACTTCGAGTAAAATCTAGAGATATATATAGAAATATTCAAAGGACTAAACCAACAAAAATTGATTCATTTTATCAATTGTTTCAAGGATAAATAATATGCATGTTATTGAGGATTTAGACCTATTCTTGTAGTATAGTTAAAAATAAACACTTATGTTATATTGGTATACTAAATTTCCTTGTTTCTTTAATTATAATGACCTATGAATTGATGTTTTATGACCATATATTGAGAGGGTGAGTCAAAAGACAATAAGATAAAGTAATCCTTGGGATTCATATTAAGAGATCCTAAAATTATATTCAATCAATATTAAATTAGTGGATTCTTGGTATGTCATAAAAACATCAGTGTATGGTCCATGGATATATCCCTTTTAGGTGGACCAATTAAAATATTTTTGTTCATGTGATTTACTTTCTTTATTTGGATTTTATATTTGGTTTGATGAGGATGAAAAATTTATAAGTTCCTCTTAACCCATGAACATGATCTATTTAGTGATAAAATTTATTCTCTATAATCCCCCTCTTAAGGTGATTGGAACCATATTATATAAAATAGTTCAATTTTAAATCTTTCTTATATGATTAGTTAGAATATTTAAATCACTCTAAACCTCTCTTTTCACATGTAAGTATATAAAGAACATAAATGACCCACATGAATTTACATATTTCTCACCCCCCCTATAGTGAGGAGACTACATCAGTAGTAATAATAATGACTCTCTATCATCTCACCCAAATCACTATTATTATCACCAAATTATAAAGAGGTTTGAGTGAAATAAATATCCCTCAAGGATCACTACCTCACCATGGATTTGGGTCATTATTATTTCAAATATCTTACAATAATAATAATAATATATAACCTTTATTATAAAGGTGAAACCATGAAATACATATTATTTAGCCATTCGGATTTGCTAACAAATTTTCATTCCAATGAAACTAATTTCTCCCTCCGGAGAATCTCCATAGTAGCAAGTTTTTCTATTGTATAGTTTCTTCACACTCTCCACCTCTATTTATATATTTCCTCACCATGTTATTGAGTTCAATATCTCTATTGAAATATATCTTAAAACTTTTTATCAATATTTCCTCAATTTTAACATCTTTTTTATAGATTTAAAGTGATTCAAATACCCTTCATATTTTTCATTAAAATATGAGTGGAATGATCTCATAATATATCCAAGAATTCAATATTTGAGTGAGATAAAACTATTCATTATTTTCTTTTCATTTCCCAATCTATTAATGTGGTTTCTTGTCACTGTGGTTTAGTGTCTTACAATCAATAATTTGTTCCACAAAACATGGCATGAAATCATGATCACCCTAAGATTTACACCTCTTGTAAAACATAATATGTTTATGTGTCTTTACATAAAGGGTGTGGTTTATACATACACAATGTGGTTTTTTTATCCAATATATTGAGTATTACTATGCCAGTTAAATGTTCAGTGAAGTGCCTCCAATTTTATTTTTATTCAAGATGTGAAAGTACCATGACTTCCAAAATGAAAATGTTTTTATAATATCCTTGTTTTATTCAATGAGAACATGATCTACCTATTTCAAAATATCTTCCTACCACATCATGGTATTAAAGTCATCACTATTTCATCTAGAATATCATCATGAGCCTTTTTTCAACATGAATTAATCCACTACATAGTTTCAATTCTCAAACAATCTATTTTAGTGTCTTTAAAACAACTTTTATATAATATGCCTTTAACCCATAGAATGCTACTCTAAAGCATGGTATAATTTTTTTATTATCTCTATTTTTTTAAGTGATAATGTGGTATTATTCATTAAAAATATTTTTTCACAATGACACAGTCTTATAGACCTCACTATTTCATTAAGAATCGCATCCTGGTCCTTCTATCACCATGTATTCCTCCAGGATGTGGTTTCTCTGATCAAATAGTTTCTTCGATCAAATTGTTTCTAATAATTTATTCAAAATGACTTCAATTAAAATTCACTTCAACTAAATTATTTTACTTTTCACCATGGTGTGGTTTCCATGGATGTGATGTCCAGAGACTAGTACCTTTTTCTTCATCAAATCATGACCATTTAACCATGTGAAATAACACACACCACAGTGTGGTTCTTGACATGATGACTAGATTTTGTTATTTAACCCTAAACCACTTATAAATACTTACAAATTCCCTGAAAAATCTTAAAATCCTATTTAATAATTATATGATTTCTTTATTCATCATGATTTTCAAAAAATACAACCCAGAATCCAAACTAAATTTTTCCTCAAAAAATTATTTGGAATAATTATTTGTAATTTTCTTCATCAAGGTATTTCTTATTACCTTGATACTTAAATATTATTTAATTTTATTGAGTAAATCAATGTATTTAACATTACACCAAATTAAATAATTCTCTTATATTGAAAATAAAACCTATATTAGTGTATAAAAAACTCACTCATGTGTTTTATTTTAGAATTGTTCCATTTTTCCTTGTATTGTATATGTGATTATTATTCTGATTAAATTTTTTTTAAATATTTTTCATTTAACCCACAAAAAAAATCATATGGATCTTCTTATATAAGTTTCATTAATTTCTTTTGCACCCTCTTCGATTTTATATATATTTTTAAACTCTTAAAATATCAAGATGTGTTGTTTTTTCTATTAAATTTGTATTTCCACTTGGATAGTGGGAATTTATTATGTAAATTATTTAAAATTAATTTTTTATACAATATTCTACATTTAGATCATTCTTAATTAATGTGTTAAAAAATTCCCATTATAGTTTTTTATAGTTTCTCCTTATGTCCAGTTATAATTTGCGTTCTATTATTTTCATATATATTATGTATATTTGATTCATTTCATAGATATATTTAGGTACATGTTCTATTTATAAAAATATGTTATTTATGGTATGTTTAGAGTAAACAATAAAATTTTTAGGAAGAACTAACATGTGTTGACACATTTTTGAATAATATAAAAAAAATTGTATAAAATGTTAACAAAATATATGTTATATGATCTTCAAAATTTACTTGCTACTTAAAAAACACTAAACTAGTATAAAAACTTCAAAATAAAATATAATATAAGAGTTAAATTTTTATAGTACTTCTAGGACACATGTTATCAAGAAATTTAGAACAGTGAGGCACATTAAGTTTGAGAAAACGATACACATAATATTTGTTATATGTTTAATTATATACAAAAATTAAATTAAAGAGATATATTTTTAATATTTTAATTGGTACTTATTGAATTTTTATGAAATTTTTTACTAGAGTAATATTGTTTTTAATTTAAAAGAATTAAATCATGAATTGCTATATTATATTTATTTGTTTTGGCAATTCAAACATGTATCTCTTCAAGTGTAGCCTCTAAGTTCACTTTGAGGTCTACAACACCCTCAACCTCACCATATTCATTTTCACTTTACTTCTCACTTTATGGTTTCTCTATAACATCAATAAAAACTTTTTCATTTATGAATTTACAATCCTCAATCTCCTCCCCTTACATTTTCTTTAAGTTGTTATCTTCTTGTGAAATAAAGTTTTTCTTCATAAAGAACTTATTTTTTAAGCTCATTTTTCCTTTACCCAAATTAAAATATTTCTTTATAGATGGGTCTTCCTCTTAATTAAGTTATTTTTAATATTTAAATCATGATATTATCCCATCGTATTAGTCAATTATGATGGGATCCCGTCGTGGTTGGCCCATGGCCAAAATGGCATTGAAAAAAATTATGACGGAAACATTTCCTATTGCAAATAGTTTTTTTCACTATAAATAGGACAAATTCTCATTAGTGAAATAATAATATTTTCATCATAATAGGTTATTATAAATGGAAATCTATATCTATCACTAATAACCTATTGTGATGGAAATAATATTCCATCACAAAAAACATTAAAAAATAGCATCAAACCATTTTTTTTAAAATAAAATATATAAAACATTATACATATAAATTAATTCCCATATTACACATAATATGTTAATAAAAAACTTATCATAATATGTTTATCAATAAAATATATCATTGATCATTGTGTAGGTGGTGGTTCATATGAAGGTTCGAGTGAAGGTAACTTCATCTGTATACCCTGTGCAAGTCATCGCATGTACTTCATCATCTGCTCATGTTGCTGCTCTAGTCATCAACACTACTACTCATCCTACTAATATTGGTTTCATATAATATCATTCTTCTCTCTACACATGCTCTCTATAGCCTCATTATGAGCTCAAAACTTCTCTTTATACTCTATCTATGATGATGATGACTATGCATGAGATTCCCCATGGTCCCATAATAACTAGTAGTCATCATTAAAGAAACAATACAAACCACTAATCATTTCTTGATACCATATTGAGTCACCTAAATCTAAGCTACCTCTTCAAATCCAAACTCACAGGTGTCCTGGCCCTCCGTCTCAGCCTAACTCTCATCATGTGTGTAAGAAGGCATGGCCTCATATGCCTCTTTCAAATGAAATTAGAAATTAAAATAGTTAAAATATTAATTTCAGTTAATTTAAATATATATATATATATATAATAACTATAATCTAGCAATTTTAGTCACCAATAATATCTTCATTGGGAGTATTTGTGTACATATTCTTAAAAAAATGAATTAGGAAACATCGGGATGGTCAACTTCCTATATGAATATAAAATAAACATTTCACATTTAAATTAGTTATAAAATATTAAATAAAATCACTTACCATATATCATCGATGAATACTAAAGGTACAACTTCCAACTTTATGTGTGACCTCCTATCTCCCCCAGTTCTATTATCCAGATGATGATCCCCTCTAAAAATTATCTTATATCTAGTAGGAGAAAAATCCATCCCAAACACAGGGTGAGATTTAAATAATTTGATGACTATAAAAATACTAATAAAAATATATGGCTCCAACTCCTTCCATGGATCTCTTTCTTAGATTGTACAAAAACTGATGACAACACTCATGAATAAAAATCTCCCATGACTCGTAGATGGTGGATCTCATGTTATCATCAATGGGATACCATAAACCCTAAAAATAATTAATAATAAAATAAATTTAAAATTAAATATAATTTTTATACATACCATCAAATGATCAAATGTATGATGATGAACATCAATGGGAATATGATCCCACATCACCCATGGTCTGGAAAAATAATTACATATAGTCACACCCCCATGTCCAATAGGTATATATGAAAAACTTTGGGAAAAATAATAAATAATAAAACAATTAGTACATAAGAAAATTATGAGAATTAATGAAAAATTACTAAAATAAAAAAACTGAATATACCATTGTATGCATGGATTAAAATCAAGAGGCGAGTATCACTTAGGAATAGGGTTGAAAAACATAAATCAGGATAGAACACAACCCCTTTGAGTCAACAATGTAGTGGAAACAACCTATGAGTTGGATGATGAGTCATTAGGATGATTACCAGGAAGCAAAACATATGTAAGGGTACAAAACATCTCATCGATATCATCACTATCCATCTGAAACAAGAAAACAAATTTGTTTCTAAATAATCTAAATAAAGGTATTATATATTAATTATGAATATTACCAGCATGTAATTGTATCATTCTTCATATTCACACTCATATTCATATTCATTATTGTTAATATATTCATTTTAATCCTCAGCATCATCAATTTCCATAGGAGCTTCATCTTTATCATCCCTTTTTATTTCAAAATCATTGGTTAGATCATCAACATTATCAAAACCATCATCTCGTAACTGTTAATTTTCATCAAAAATATTTATATCTCTTAAATTAAATGATTTATTTGGTGTTGTATCTTAAAAAAAAATTATTTCTTGCACTTAAACAAAACCAATTTCACTTTGCATAAAAAAATTCATGAGATTTTTTTTATTATACTCCACCACTTAATTAAATATATTAAAGTAGCACAATAATTTTTATAATAAATTTAATATTCTTGATGATCCAACATTAATTTTTTGTTTAATATAATAATAATTATATATTTAATGTCAATAATTCAATTATGTGGATGAATGCACAACCCTATGACATTATCAAACAAATGACATTTAAACATTGTTACATAATTTTTTCCTAGATAGCATAAATCAATTATTTCATCCAACATGCCATAAAAATCAACTTTAATTTCTTTATGATGAGATCTTTTGAAGAAAAAAACTATTCATTGTTTTTTTATTTACCATATGTGTTTGTATGAAATCAAAATCCATTAACCATATATGTATTATAAGATTTAACCAATTTTTATGGTTGGTTACTCAATACACATAATTGATTGTCAATTTTATATGCATGTTAAAATATCTATAAAATTTAAAAATATATATATAATAAATTTATTTTATATATTAAACCATAAATAATTTACTTTACTAGTCTTTGAAACTAATAGGAAAAATTGTGTTTTTGGTATTCTTCAAAATTAAATGGAGAAATTTGTGTGAAATTTCTCTTGATATGATCATCATATAATCCATAAATGAATTAATATTAATTTATCCCATGGGGTGTTAGCTGAGTGGTACCCGCTGGTTGTACCCCTCGCTCTCTGTGGGAACTGGCACAGGCTCGAGTCCCGCCAGACTCGAACACTGTGTGTATTATGCATAGGGCGATTCAAAGCCATTTGCTTAGCTGGGGAGTGTGGAGCGCACCTAGGCTTGGTCGGGGCCCCCCACTGAGATTCGGTGTTAGCAACCCACATTTTTTCCATGGGGTGTTAGCTAAGTGGTACCCACTGGTTGTACCCCTCACTCTCCATGGGAAATGGCACAGGCTCAAGTCCCTCCAGACTCGAACACTGTGTGTATTATGCACAGGGAAATTCAAATCCATTTTCTTAGCTGGGGAGTGTGAAGCGCACCTGGTCTTGGTCGGGGCCCCCTGCTGGGAGTCGATGTTAGCAACCCACATTTTTTCCATGGGGTGTTAGCCGAGTGGTACCCGCTAGTTGTACCCCTTTCTCTCCGTGGGAACTGGCACATGCTCGAGTGCTGCCAGACTCAGACATTGTGTGTATTATGCATAGGGTGATTCAAATCCATTTGCTTAGCTGGGGAGTTTGGAGCGCACCTAGGCTTGGTCGGGGGCCCCTGCTGGGATTCGGTGTTAGCAACCCACATTTTGCCCATGGGGTGTTAGCCGAGTGGTACCCACTGGTTGTACCCCTCACTCTCTGTGAGAACTGGAACAGGCTCAAGTCCCGCCACACTTGAACACTATGTGTATTATTCACAAGGCGATTCAAATCCATTTTCTTAGCTGGGGAGTGTGGAGCGCACATGGACTTGGTCCCCCCCTGGTGGGAGTAAGTGTTAGCAACCCACATTTTTTCACATGAGCCTCAGCCCGGATGGTGAGGACTCTTAAGTGCATCCAGTTGACCTGGGATCAAATCCAGGCGGAGGCACAATTTCCAGGTACTGTAAAAGTACTGTAGCGGGACTATGCAGTACTGTAGCGGGAACTGTAGCAATTACTGTAGAGGAACTATAGCAGGCACTGTTTGGCACTGTAGAAGTTGGGAATTTGCCCCTATTTGGGCCTTTGAGCCACTGATTTGGTCCTTGAGTCCTTTAAGGCCTTCGGGCCACCCAAGCCTTCAGGCCAGTAAGGCCTTCGGGCCACCTTAAGTGCAGATACAAACCAGATAACCTACAAGTAATGAGCTCTATAGGAGGATGAGCAAGGAGCTTTCACCATAGCAAAAGCTACACGGATTGCAAGAATGAGAGGGTGTGGCACCTACCATCAGGACAAGCCTGTGCATGCACGGGATGTCTAGCCGAACAGCCATGAGAAGGTGGAGAGATGATTTCATGATGAAGATGCTGGGGAGGAGCAGTTCCAAGTAGTTATTCTGGGTTGTATGTAATGTTTGAAGCCTATGGGCAATGAATTCCTCTAAGGCATACGGGCCATGTAATACTTGCGCCTACGGGCATTGTAAGGGTTCCACCTCACCCATTTAAAGGTGGATTATCAAAATCAATAAAAAATGAAGGCCTTTGGGCCATTGGATGGAATTAATATTAATTTTATTTTAAGAAAATATAAATAGTAGTCGAATATATTCCTTACTATAAAAATCATTTCATTTATTTACAATTGAGTAGAATATATATAGGAATTAGTTTGTTCATCATATGAAAGAAATCATTCATAAACTCTACTAAATATAAGTTATGGTTGATTAAAAACTGATAATTTATGGTTCATTGCATCAACAAAATTTCTCTCATTACTACTCATTGGATTATGTTTTCAAGGAAATTCAGGTTAAAAATAATGAGAGAAGAAAAACAAAATTTTCTCTTAAAAATATTCTTCTACAATTGACTCTTCAACAAATGCTTCATTACATACCTTTTTCTTCAATTTCTACATTCATCTCTCATATGGGTACATCCATCAAAACATTAATAGTCCTCAAAAATTTCATTCATGCAGTAAATGTAATATTAAATTTTTCATTGAATCAAAGGAATCTAGAAGAATTTTATTTCAATTTGCTTAAAATTAATTCAACATATTTTTGCAGCCTACTTAGTATATCATATTCTACTATCACCATAAAAATGTATTAAAAATATAATATTTCTATCATCCCATCCCAAATTAAATAATTTAACAAACCTATAGGGAAAATTAGTATTAGTCCTTCCATTATAACATGATCATCATGAATTTTTAATCTGGTAATATAACCATTTCTAACACATATAGTCAAATCATATAAATAACCATCTAGTAACCTCAAATATAAAATACACTAACATAATAATAAATATTTTTCTTTAGAAACTCTATAATCTACTTTTGGAATCATTAAATTCTTTGATTTTTCCTTTTAAAATAAATCAAGTTATATATGCCATCAAATTTAGGCAAGATATAATCATGCCTTTACATTATATCTAGTCTTATCAGGTGTGTCTAAAAGTATATAAAATATGTTAAAAAAATATTTATTCTCAATATTCATGAAATCTATCATAGGATGGACTAATAAATAAAACCAATATAGTAGATCCCAAAAAATAATTCTTTTTAACCAATTGTGATATTTCCCAAATCCATCTATTTTTATTGGATTATAGTTGGTCCAAAGATAATATGAGGTAATGAAAAGATAATATATTTTAAATTAATACCTTATATCATTGTTGGGGGTTCATCTCTTTCAATTATACCTTTAATAGAATTTTTTCTTCTCATTCATAAGGGATAGTTTTTAGGAAGAAATCTACAGTGATAGTAAAAAAAATGGTTTTCTTCCATTGAATAGAATAAACACTTTGATGTCACTCATATGGAACATGAATTATTTTGGACCATGTATACTCTACCCAAATAACATTCCATGCATTATAAAGTCCCTAATTATCCACATTAATGTAGCTTTCATTGTGAAATTTTATTTTTCAACTACATCATATGTACTAACACCATTACTCTATAATAATTTTAACTCATTGATCAATGGATTCAAATAATCATCAATATTATTTTTTGGATGTCCTAGAATTAATAATGTAAAAAAGATATATGGTTCATTCATCAATATCCAAGGAGGAAATTTGTATAGAGTTATAAATATGGGCCGACAAGAATATTGAATACCATAAGAACCAAATGGACAAAAACCATTAGTAAAAAGACCCATTCACATGTAATTAGATTCTAAATAAAAATAAAGATTCACCAGATCAAAATATTTCCATGAATCACCCTCGCAAGGATTATTCATGTTTTTACTGATATAAATATTTGATTTGTTTAATTTCATCAATGATAATGTGTTGTGAGACATAAATAAATTATGTAATCTAAGAAAATACCTAAAATGTTTAACACTTAATTGTCCCTTCAGATAACCAAGACCCAGATTACAAACCAACCTCTTGCTTCCATATAAATTTTTAGGCAACACATTTCTCTTAGGTAAAAAAGATTTAACCAAATAAAATACTTGATCGAAATAACTATTTTACATTTCACTATCTTATTTAATAGCCATGAATTTAGTGATAATTTTAAATGTAATTATCATGCAATATGGATATAAGGAACCCTCATTAGACATCAACAACTCATAAAATTAAGACGGTTATAACTCAGGAGTTGAATTATCATTATAAGTTTCTTTTTGTAAAAAATGGTCCAGAAACCTCATATATTAAAGTTTGAAACTGTGATGAATATGGAAATAAATTATATGTATCATCTCTTAAATTGTGTTCACTATTTTGATACCAAAAAACATAATCATTTAGAAAAAACAAAATTTAATTTATGAACCCCATCTTTGTCAAATGTTTCAAATATCCTCAAATAAAATTTTTTATATGAACACTTAATTGTCCCTTCAGAAATAAATTTTGGTTTTGATGATGAGAATGATAAAAAAGTTTCGAAACCCTCAACATATACAAGATTTATACTGGAACCATTTGGATTTATGAAATGATTTATTCAATCATGATCTCATAATAAAAATTATTTCCTACTTCCTTATTCCATAGTTTTCAAAAAAATAGAAAATATAAATATTAGTTATGATTAATCTTATGGACGGAAGGGATGACCTAATAAAAAATTATAAAAATAGAAAATTACTAATTACTTGAAATTATTACCAATTATCAATAATTACTTGTAATTATAATTAAATATCAGAAAATAATACTAACTAAAAAATAATAGTGAACAGAAATATTGCTTACTAATTATTATAAATTATAACATATTAATAAAATTATTACAAATTGTTACTAATTTTAGGTAATTGTTAATAATTATTACTAATTATCAGTAATTATTACTAATTTTTGGTAAATTTTACTAATTATCGGTAATTATTATGAATTATTACTATTTATTGGTAATTATTTTTAATTATTTTTAATTATTTACTATTTATTAGTGGTTATTACTATTTATTGGTAATTATTACTATTTATCAATAATTATTATTAATTATTACTAATTATTACTAATTATTACTAATTATTACTAAATATAACTAATCATTAGTAATTATTTATTATTTATCAGTAATTACTATTAATTACTGTTAATTACTGCTAATTTCTATTAATTTTTACTAATTAGAAATTTTTATCGATAATTATTACTAATTATTGGTAATTATAACTAATTATTACTGATTATAACTAATTATTACTAATTAATTACTATTTATTTGTAATTATTGAAAATTATTACTAATTATCCGTAATTATTACTAACTATTACTAATTATTGATAATTATTACTAATTATTTTAACGTCCCTGACCCGGGAGCCACTAAACTGGTGCCCCGAGCTGGGTAGTTATATGACCTCAAGTGCGCCTCCCCGTACTCTAGAGGTTTCCAACTAGAGGCAAGGGTCTAATAAGTCATGTGGGGAGACTATACCCTCTTTATCAGAGTGGGCTATAGTAGAACACAATATAAATAGCAGAAAAAATATGAATAACCAATAAACATGCATAACCAAACATTTCTCAAACGGGGTACAAACACAAATCAAATAAAACAATGTCATTCCATACTAGTAGTGCAAAGTGAAAGAAACCCAAAATAAAACAAATGGAGAAAACTCAAAATGGGTCCCAACTCTAATTTTGGATCCTTCTTCATGTACATCCCGAGACCAACTCAGTATCTTTGCATAGGGCCTATGTGCTTGTCTTGTCCTGTAACCAAGAGATCTGCTCGGGTACCCAAAGGCGGCCCGAGTAGGGTGTGAGTACAAAACTCAGTAGGCCACCACCAACAGTGTCTACAAATATCCAGTCTTATATATAGTGCATAAAATTAAAAAATGAAAGGTAAGTAAACAAGGGACAGTTCATGTGACATTAGTTAACAAGGTTCATTTAATTCATGACTAGTATTTATCCCAATTCCATTTCTTATACCATTTTCACCACATAATCCATTTTCAACACATTCCCTTTTGTTTAGGAATTTACATCATATATACATGGGTCTAAGAAAATAAATCACAATGCATAGGGGAAATAAATCAAGTCCCTATCTCACTAGGGACACACATATCACATCAACACATTATCCTCACCTAAAAGCCTCAGTCCAGGTGGAATGAAACCATTAGAGGAATAGAGCATTTGTCCCCTTCCATAACCTATTCATTTTGGGGTGGAGTTTAGAGCCTCAGTCTAACTTGATCTGTGGGCATAGAATCGTAAGTCAATACCCCACTCTTCCAAGCCATGTGCACATGCTTATTTATCAAGTCACCACAACCATACCATAACTCAACCAATCATATTCAAAGCCATTAGAATTAGCAATTCATGACAACAACATGGTAATTAATATCATTCCCTAACCCATTAACACATTTACCAATTACAATTCATATTTATCCAAATTCTCATTCGCATGCCTTAACCCATTAGGTGTATTCAACAACCCCTATGCCTTATCCAAATTTATCATTTACCATTCATTAACCCATTTATCCCATTTACCGTTTCAAAAGCATTTACCCACTTATGAATTTCAAGTAAAGCTCTGATACCACAAAACAAAATCCCTTTATTACATCCCATTAACATATTCCCCATTTCCCATTCCATTACCCAATTGCAAATTCACCATTTAATATGCCCTAATCCCCTTAGGCATTTTTAACAAAAAATCATGAAACAATTGACACAATCTCTTTCAACCCAATTACCCATTTTCATGTCATTCCAATAACATATCATACCATTATTTCCCTAGTAATATTTATCATCATTAAATTTATAACCTAATAAACCATTGAACATGTTCTACATGTGCTTCACACTTTACTCGGTAATCCTTCACTTAACCCTACCACTCTCTAGGTTCGAGTTTTCCAGTGCACCCCATGGGTGGACCTAAAATGGTCAAGTCATCCTCAACACATCCCATGGAAATCTTGAGGGTTTCAATTGGTCACTTAGACACCCATTTTTATCAAACACTTCAATGAAACCAAGAATACAAAAAGGGAAAACAAGAACACCAACTTCCATGTACAAATCCAACATGATACTATGGGATAAAACTTATAGACCACCTACCTAAAATCTGATGATGAATGCACTCATAATCATGGTCTTAGATCTAGATTAAATCACCTCTGGAAGCCCCAACCTAGGTTCCACCAGAAAAATAGGGTTTTAGGGTTTCGGAAGAAGATGGGAAAAACAACAAGCCCTAATCTGAAAAAGTGAAGAAAGAGGAGAATTAGACTTACTTGGGGCATCAATCTGCAACCAACGGAACTCCAACAGCCAATAATTGAAGGAGAACCACCTCTTGGAAGCTTGGGTCATCTAAGTTCATCAGTAGGGTTGTAGGGGGTGAGAGGGAGGAGAAACCCGAGTTGCGGTTAAAAATCCTGGGATGGAATTTTTGTAATTTTTTAGAAGTTTCCAGGCCACACAGTTTACCCACACGATTTTCCAAACCATGTGTAAACCGTGCAAAAGATACTGCCTGAAAATCACCCCTTCATACGGTTTCTAGGTAATTTCGCACAATTTTTTAGACCGTGCACAAACTGTACGGATTGCTACTGCTCACACAGTCTCCCCTCACATGGTTTTCCAAACTATGTGCAAACCATGAAGATTTTCCAGAAAGCCCCCTTTCCCTCTTTTTCATGTTCTGAACCCCCAGAACATCCCCTCCTTCTCAAGGACTTGGGAAAACACTTATCTAGACAAAAAAAGAGGCTCAATCCAAAACATAAACAAAAATATACTTTAAGAAAATCTGGGACCTTACATCCTCCCCACCTTATAATGGTTCATCCTCAAGCTTCTCTTGCAGGCATCACTAGGATTTCATAACTAAAGGTCATTCCACTAGTCCTACCTATCCATTTCTGCTTTCCAAGTTTCTAATTGCACATCACAATCTCATCGAACATGAAACAAGGGAATGGACTTACCCCACAATCCTTCCTCCCTACAACCACAACACGAGATGAAAACTCCTCAAGGATGCATCCACTTCAACCATTCCCACAACGAGAAAGTCATGGGAAAAACTTAGATGACAACACCTAACTCAAAAAACATGTAAACTTAACAAACATCATCACATCATCATGGAGGAACTAATTCGCACCTCATCGGCCCATTATCGGGCTTCACCCTTGGTATGACACCACATCACATGGCCAAGGTTCACTCAAATTCATGATGTTTAAAAACCACCCAAGGAAAAATTACTCGAGTCTAACCCCAATCTTCATTGAAGTTATAGAACCCAACCTCTCTTAACACAACCTATTTTCATGTCCAACCACATACTTCTACGACTTAGTACAGACATCACAAGCTTCACTTGGAACCACCCTGAGATAAAGACAACACTTGTCTCATCAGAAACCACATCCAAGGCCCACATGCCTCTCCGAGGAACCTAATATGAACCACACAGGTTCTTTATTGGAACCTCGGTGCCACTACTTCAACTTGATGTTCTATTCTCCACATCTAGGACCGACTTATCACTCCTCACCTTAGGAGTTTTGTTACAACTTCTCTCAAGAGGAATTTCAACAACCGTTTCTTACACTTGATCACAAGATGAACCCCCAAAACATTGACATTTCTATCTATATTTCTCCAAAAACCAAAAATCAAATGTCACCCAGTTCCCATTCTCAGCTTCTTTGAATGGCACCCATGACGTGTGTCAAAATTCAGTTCATACTAGGGACCTCACCCAAAGCCATATAGGGTATACATCCCATCATCAGGCTTCACAGATACCACTCCCATACATGTAAACTCCATGATGTCCCTCTTCCAACCAAACACCTTCATGTCTCTTGGTGTGAGCTAGAGCTTCTCAACATACCTAAGATGATGTTAAGATGTTGGGAATGCTCTTCACTAGTTTAGGTACACCAAGAAGTCATCGAAGAACACCACCACTAACTTATCTATTTCTAGTGTCAAGTTATGGGACACCATGAACTTCCAAGGATTTCATGCCTTCCTGTCGAACGCATCTCACCAACACTTAACCACCAGCACTTAGGTGTGATTTACAACCAAGTTTAACCATCGCTCCACGACCAAACCGCCAAGTATCCATGAACCAAAGTTTCATGTGGAACTACTTCTACCACACCGCTCGAGTTATTTTTATGTGTCCCTAACAGCTAACTACTGAAGCATAATAGTCTACCACACCAATCAAACCATCAGTCTCTCACAAAACAACCTTAACGTGCATATATCCCATCACCATCTTACTTGCCTAACCATGTCTATTGGTTATTCAGTATCATCATTCATGATTCAGACTCTGCATCTCGCTCAAAAACCAACTCATTCATACTAACATGTTCATCCACGTGACCACCCTAACCATGGTGTCACCATCGAGCGCAATTATATAACCACACTTTAGTCACCCTTGTCTATTCTGCACAAAACAAATTCGAGACCTCATTAATCATAATCCAAACAGGTGAGTTAGGAATTCATATGATACAGCTCTACGAAACAATCCTTACCTTCTATCACAAGCACTAAGGTGTTCTTATGAAAGAACCAAGCACAACTATACCATTCACTAAAACTTTGGGTACTTTGTATGCATTGAAACCACCTCTGAAGCATATTCCATGCTTCATATTCCAAGGTAATTTCACTACTGGGATAACCTCCCCTGAGGTCACCCTTTATTTTCAAAAACTATCATTGTGTAACCACAACTCGAGTGGCACAACGAACCATCGACCTTCCCACTTAGCCCATTAGGCCAAACCCGCATCATGGGACACTCTGAGTCCCACTAACAAAGTACAAAACATCTATATGTGTGAGACACACCCAAAGGAACTAGAGACTCTGTCTGACCTCCCTTATAGGTCACCTTGAAGGTTGAATGATACCAACTCCCTAGACTGGAGTCACAACCAGGAGAAGTCATTGGTCCTCTCTACAAACCATACTTATCAAGACACGAACAAGGCAGTGATCATGAATGGAAATCTTACTCCAATTATGATGCACACTCTTCCAAGAGCACCAAAAAACCATCTACTCTAGGTCCCACGCCAAAGGTGTACACATTCATCGGCACTATGATCAAAACATCCTATCCGGGATTCAAGACACAACTTGCAAGGTCTCTACTCACAAGGTCACCAAGACCTGGGCACCATCTTTAGGGTCCAGCATGCACTTCGTATAGTCAGAAACCACGAGAGTCTTCTCACTCTCATTACTGAACAATGCCTCACAACCCAATGACCACAACCCTACCAAGGGTTACCTAAACACACCACCTAGGCCATATCACAACCGGCAAGGCCTCGCAATCCAAATCCAAAGTCTCAAACTAGATCACTTTAATTTCCCCAACCCACACATACAAGGGTCCAACTGACAACACAAGGGATATCCACCTCTAAACTCAAACATTCTCATTTTTAACTTCTCATTCACCAGATGTTTTAAAGAATGGACGACAAAATTTAACCATAGATGGAAAAAGGACTCACGCTAGAAACCTTAAACAACCCATTCTTCATGCTCTATCCTAAAGGTCATCATCACCCTTAGAACACCACCCCTACCATACTTACCATGGTCATGGTCAACATGGAATAACCAATTTACTTAATCACTAGTCTTTCATCAACACATCTTCAAACCAATTTTTCTTTTACAACAATCTCCTTTTCTCTTGGGCACATTTACCATTTCCCAACATGTTAAAATCATCATTTTAACTCATTTTCACCCTTCTTCAGGATAAATTTATTAACAATTTTAACATCATTATTCAATACATTTTCTTTTAGACACTGAATCAACCTTTATAATTTATCACAACCAAAAATTTCAACTCGGTCACAACATTTCTTTATTCATGATATTCCTTAACTATTAATTTTAATTCTTTTCATTCAACTACTTTCATTACCATTATTAGGCATCATTTTCTTCATATTTATCAAATAATTAAAATGAATTCTACTCTATATTCCCCACACACCCATCCCATGGGTGTCCCTATAACGATGCATGCCACCTATATCCTTAGGTTCCTAAAATGATGCATGAATACATAAACTCATTCCATTTTGGACATGTGTAAAATATCATAAATTAGTTAAATCATACAAAATGTGCATCACCCAATGGTGAAATATCATTCCACTATAACAACACACATCAAGAACAACAATTCCCACCCAGGGTAACTTCGGTTTTCCCTCATACATGGGTTAGCTACACCTAAGAATGAGCATATTACCAAGGCCCAACACATACTAATCTCCTATATACCATCCCCAAATAGTATTAAAGATATAAGAACTCCTCTGATACCACTTTGTAACATCTGTGACCAGAGAGACACTGAACCATTGCCCCGAGCTGGGTAGTTACATGACCTCAAGCACGCTTCCCCATATGCCAAAGGTTGCTGACTAGCGGAGAGGGTCTAATAAGTCATATGGGGAGACTATGCCCTCTTTATCAAAGAAATCCACAGAAAAACACAATATAAATAGCGAAAACAATATGAATAACCAATAAATATTCATAACCAAACACTTTCCAAATGGGGTATAAACAAAAATCAAATACAATGAATCCATGCCATACTGGTAGTGCAAAGTGAAAGAAACCCCAAATAAAAAAATGGAAAAAACACCAAATGGGTCCTGACTCTAAGTCTGGATCCTTCTCCATGTACATTCCGAGCCCAACTCATTATCTTTGCGTAGGACCTATTCCCTTGTCATGTCTTGTAACCAAGATATCTTCTCAGGTACCCAACGACAGCCTGAGCAGGGTGTGCGTACAAAACTCACTAGGCCACCACCAATGGTGTCTACAAATATCCAGTCTAATAGATAGTTCATGCAAACACAAAATTAAAGGTAAGTAAACAAGGGACATTTTGGGTTCCATTAGTTAAAAAAATCATTTAATTCATGACAAGTATTTATCCCAATTTAATTTCTTATACCATTTTCACCACATAATCCATTTCCAACACATTCCCTCTGGGTTAGTAATTTACATCATCTATACATGGGTCTAAGGAAATTAATCACAATGAATAGGGGCAATAAATCAAGTCCATATCTCACTAGGGACACACATATCACATCAACACATTATCCTCACCTCGAAGCTTCGGACCGGGGGGAATGAAACCATTAGGGGAATATAGCCTCTATCCCCTTCCCTAAATCATGTATTTTGGGGTGCATTTTAGAGCCTCAGTGTAACACCCCATGGTTTTAAAAATAATTTTAAATGCATGAAACATAGTCTTAAGTAGATATTTATAACTAGTCTTTAAACATAATTTTTTAGCTTCTATGTTTTGAATTTCGAAAAACAGTCATCTACAATTGTGTTCAGTAAGTTATTTAGATTTTGATGGAACCAACTTGTTTTTTTGGTGAATAGTAACATACCTTTATAAATAGTAATATGAATATTAATGTGACCCTAATGAATACTAAATTGTATTATTATTTTATTTTCTTAAGTCTTTAATATAATGACATCTTGGTTAATTTTTCAATGTGACATAAAAGTAGTTATAGTTTTAAAATTGTTAATTTTTTAATTAAGTATGATTTTATTTAAAAATTAAATTAATAATATTTACAAACTTATTTTCAAAAAATGGAGTTCATTTTTAAAATCTACAAGTACAAAAATGGTAAGGCTAAATTTTTGGGATTTTTCTGAAATAGTTTATTTTTTAGTGAATAGTACAAATATAGTTTTGAGTTTCAGTGTGTTAATGACATAATTAATGGTGTAATAATGATGTAATAAATCTGGTAGACTTATGTACATTAAAATAATATGATAGGTGACCCAAGTGGATAATACCTTGGAAAAATACCATGGTCAAGCCCATGGTTTTTCAAATACCACTAATGAGGTGTTCTATGGAAATTATTAAAATATTCCCTCACTTTTGCTATAAATACCAACTCATTATTTCATTAAATTAATTCAGAATTATTCCTCAACGAATATATGGAATATTTACCACCCTATTAGTCCTCCAAAAGTTTTATCAATCCCCCAAGGTCCAAACCTTCAAGTTCTAGGAGTTACTCTACAAGGTAAGAAAATTCTCAATTTCTTTCTTTTTCCATTCATGTTCTCTTTAATGTGGTATAACATTCAAGTTTTCATAACATGTTCTTATTTCCTTATTATTATTGATATATTATGTATTATTATTCATTTATGTGTGGTTTACCCTTTTCCCCTCTATTTTTAATATTTTCTAAAACCATGTTGCATAGTCGTTAGGTTGCCGAATTTTTGTAAGGGGTTTCTCAATTATTCTTTTCTTTTGAGTTCTTTTCTTTTATTATTATTTCCTCATATCCTCTTACCCAAGAGGCATGAAATATCCAGAAATAATTTATATTTTTTATTTTATCATGTTCATGGAAAATTATTAATCATTCTTCTTCTCCTGTCCCGCTTATTAAAAGAATAAAAACATTGTTCGTAACGTATCGAATTACCGACATCATGGACGATGTGATTTCAATTTGAATTAATTATTTCAGGTCTGCCCATAAAACCATTTTTATGGTTTAAAAGGGTTATAATATATGTATTATGTATCATCCATGGTTATGGAATTATTTTTTACTCATGGATTTAATTTATAAGACAAAATTAGGTCGTTATTATCAAAGAACCACTAAAATGATCTAAACGAACATCATTAATGTTTTAACTTATGAATCATCCTCAAATCAAAATTCAAAGTGATAAATGTTATAAATTATGGTACTGTAAATATGTAAATTCCTTTTCATTCCAATTCTATGGTTTCACTTATAATTGACAAGAATATCCATCATTAACCAATCATGGAAAACATTTAAAAAAACACCCCAAAACAATACAAGGAACAAAATACTAACAAATAAAGGGTAAAATGATGTAATGAAATGATCATATAAGATATTATAAAGATGGATATGTTTCTGTAAGATATTAATAACACTATTTTAACCATTATACAAAATGTTTAAACACATTTGAAGTAAGAATAATCTGAGGTAAGAGAATTCTTAACCCGATTTCCATTTGTTGGGTTAACCTTCTTCTTTATTCATTATGTGGCATTAAGATTGTTGGTGTGAAATTTTTTTTTATATTATGTTGTATTATATGTATTTAAATTATATACACATATTATTTCAATTTTATTAATTCTCTCTCCAATTATTTTTTAAATGAATTTCCTTTTAAAATCCTTTTAAAACTCTCTTTAATAAATTTCAAAAGATTGTTTTTTTATATGTATGGAATGAGAGGTTTCACCTGATTTCAAGATACATTATTACCATGATATGTTACTTGTAAATTATTTATGTTGGTTTAATACCATTATAGCTCAATATATGTTGGTTTGATCCCATTATAGCTCAAGATATCTTGGGTTGAGCCCATTATAGCTCAAGATATGTTGGGTCAAGCCCATTATAGCTCAAGATATGACAGGTGATCTCCATTATATATCTCCAATTCATTGGGTACTCTGGAGATGGAAGTTGACCAAAATTTTATTCCATTTGTAAGGGTTAATGTAAGATTCATATGGTAAATATTTCCAAAGGCAACAACATGAGTATTCTATGCATTCTAGTTTTTATGATATGGGTTTTACTAGTTTTTATGTTATCACTTGACTAACACTTTCTATATTTATATACCTTACTGAGTTTTATACTCATCCCATGTTTTTTTAAAAAAAAAATTCAAGGGATATAATGATTGGTAAGATAAAGAATGTATTCGTGTTGTTTCATATAGAGTTTTGTCAAAGAAATCACGCTTTATGTTTTAATGTTTTTATATTTTGGAAAAAATGGAAACTATTCCTCTTTATATGAATGTGGTATGTTATGTATGTAAGTTATCCTAATTATTTAAAACTCTAAACCATAAAATATCCTAAATGTGTAATAATGTATATTCTTGACTAAAATTCAAGATTAAGTAATGTTTTAAGGTCAGGTCCTTATAGTTGGTATCAGAGTATTGTATAGAAAACTTTAGGGGTTGGGATGATATTAAAGAATAAAATAAAAGATTTTTACTCTATGGTAATTTTAAATGTTATAGAATTTAAAGATTATCATATTTCTTCATCTAATTTATGTTTGTATAGAATTTTTTTCCATAGAATAAATAGGTAAGAAAAAGTAAGAAGGCACCAAGAGGCTGATGTCTGTCCGAATCTGCATCCCAAAATGGTGGGAATCAGAACCGAGCAGTTTGTGACAGAAATTGCTCTGTTGAATCAAATGATAAATGGTGGTGGTATCCATGCTAAAGAGTAACATGATCAACCACGAAGAAACATTTCTTTTGTGGATCATTTATAAGGAAAAATCCTCCAACATTCAGTGGAACTGCAGATCCAGTGATAGCCAAAGGATGGATCAATGCTCTAGAAAAGATATTTAATGTCATGGGATGTTCAGAAAGTCAAAAGTTAATACTAGAAATTTATCATTTGGAAGTTTAATCCGATCAATGGTGGTCTTTGGTTGAGAATACGAGATAAATAGATGATCTAGATAGTTTGGAATGGGATGATTTTAAGAGTCTCTTTCTGGAAAAGTATTTTCCCAAAACTGTTCGACTCAGAATGGAGAAAAAATCCTGGAACTGAAGCTAAAAGATGATGATTCTGTGAAAGCATATGAATCCAATTTTACAAGACTATCCAAGTATGAACCAGATTTTACTCGGGATTTTTAAAGTAAAATTAATAGATTTTACCCTGGTTTGAAACTGTTTTTGTGAAGAGATTTGGCCTCATGAGAGTTTAAAAGCTATGAGAAGCCTGTTTGTTGTGCTGAAAAAGTTGAGATAGATTTTTCTGAAACATATGTTCCACGTGATGACAAGAATAATAAGCGATCATGTTCATAGGAAATGGGGAAGAAATCGTAAAAGAAGTCTGGAGGTAAGAAAATGAATTTCCCTTCTTGTGAAAAGTGTGGTAAAAGGAATCCTGGTGAATGTCTTGTAAATTCTGGGAAATTCTACTGATGTGAGAAGTTTTGACACATATCTCTTGAGTGCAAGGAAAATGATTCAAAAACTAATGAGAAGTCAATGGTGAGATGCTTTAACTGTAATGAATTGGGTCATTTTGCTAATTTTTGTCCGAAGCTAGTTACTCAAGCAAGGAATCAGTATGATTGGAAGCAGAAGGGTTTGGTAAAATCTTTTTTAACCAAATAAGAAGATGTTGAGTCATCAAATGAGTTGGTATCAAGTACATTTCTTATTTTTATAGATTTATCAAATGTGTTGTTTGATTCAGGGTCTACATATTCCTTTATTTCTGAGAAATTTTTAGAAAAATTGGGAATTCAACCTCATGAAATGAAAATAGATCTCATGGTAAAAAAACATAGAGGAAATATTTTAGCAAAAAGAAATTATAATAATATTCTCATCCTTGTTTGTAGAAAGATTTTACCAACAAACCTTGTTGTTTTTCCTCTATTAGAGTTTGATGTTATTCTGGGTATGTATTGGATTTCTTTTTATCATGATAGGATAGATTGCAAACAAAAAGAAGTTTTTTTTTCAAAAATAATTTCAGTTTGTGTACAAGAATGAACCCATAACATTAATAACATATTATAAAGCTAAGAAACTGATAATGTATGGAAATGAAAGTTTTCTTGCTCATTTTTTTGAAGATAAGGGAACTATCCAGATTAATGATGTACCAGTAGTAAATTAATACCTGGATGTTTTTTCCGATGATTTTTCTGGTGTTATTCCTAATCGAGAGGTTGAGTTTACTATTGACTTAGTTCCTGATGCTAATCCAATTTCAAAACCTCCATATCTAATGGCCCAAATGGAACTTCTGGAATTAAAAAAAATTAGTTTCAAGAATTATTAGATAAAGGCTTCATTCGACCCAGCACTTCACCATGGGGAACTCATGTCTTGTTTGTTAAGAAAAAAGATGGTTCAATGAGACTTTGCATCGATTATAGAGCCTTGAATAACATTACTATTAAAAATAAGTATCCTTTTTCCCATATTGATGATTTTTTTGATCATATCTAGGGAGAATAGTATTTTTTGAAGGTTGACCTGAGTTCGGGGTACCATCATTTGAAAGTAAAGGATGAAGACATCATGAAGACTGTGTTTTGTACTATATATGGTCATTATGAGTTTGTATTTATGCCTTTTGGGTTAACTAATGCACCTACTGTATTCATGGATCTTATGAATAGAATATTTCATGAGTTATTGGATAAGTTTTTGGTTGTATTTATTGATGAAATTATGGTATTTTCTAGAAGTAAAGAGGATCATGAAAAACATCTAAGGGTTTTTTGAAAACATTAAAAGAAAAGAAACTGTATGGAAAATTCAGCAAGTGTGATTTTTGGTTGCAAAAAAATTATTTTCTTGGGAACATTTTAAATAAAGATGGAAAAATATTTGATCCTACCAAAAGAAAAGTGGTTGATGAATGGACAAGACTTACAAATGTTATGGATATTCATAGTTTTCTTGGATTATCAGGTTATTGTTGACGGTTTGTTAAAAACTTTTCACGATTATCTAGCCCGCTAACTAAGTTTATGCAAAAAGGGGTTAAATTTTTCTAGACAGAATAATGTGATGTTTATTTTCAATAACTAAAGAAGAGATTGGTGAATGCTCCATTTTCGGCCTTGCCTTACCAAAATGGTGAGTTTGTTATCTATAGTGATGTTTCATTGAAGGGACTTGGTTGTGTTTTGATGCATAATGATCAGGTAATTTATTATGCTTCAAGAAAACTTAAACCTCGTGAGTTAAATTATCCCACACATGATTTGGAATTGGAATCTATGGTTTTTTCTTTGAAAATATGGAGACATAATTTATACGGATCCAAATGTCAAATATATACTGACCATAAAAGTATGAAGTATATATTCACTCAGAAGGAATTAAACATGAGGTAGAGAAGATGGATTGAACTGATAAAGGATTATGATTACACTATCAATTACCATCCAGGAAAATCAAACAAAGTGGTGGATTCCTTGAGTCGAAAACATCATGCATCGTTAACCATGTTACATTTAGAACATGATCCCTTGATTAATAATTTGATGAATTTTTTCTTAGAAGTTTTTGGTGTAGGGAATACATCTTTTTTTCTTCAGGTTTCAGTACAGTCATCATTATCAGACGGAATTATGAAAGAACATAATGAATACTATGAGCTACAGAAAAAGGTAGAATTGGTTAAAATGGGTAAGCTTCCAGAATTTAACCCTGATAAAGATTGTTTTTTAAGATTTGGTAAAAGGTTGTTTGTGCCTCATGATTCTCAGTTGAAGAAAGAATTTTCGTTTGAATCTCATAGTTCTCCAATTTTTGTTCATCCTGGAAGTACTAAGATGTACAGATACCTTCGAGAATATTACTGGTGGGATGGAATGAAAAGGGATATTTTTGATTTTACTGTGAAATGTTTGACATGTCAATAGGTTAAAGAAGAGAGGTAGTTACCGAAGGGGATGCTTCAGACTTTTCCAATGCCAGAGTGGAAATGGAAGAATGTATCCATAGACTTTGTGGTGGGACTACCTAATACTTATCAAGGTAACAATGTGATTTGGGTTATTGTTGATCAGCTAACAAAATATGCACATTTTATTTCTATTCGAGATATAATGTCATTGGATAATATTTCTCAACTATACCTCAAAGATATTGTCAGGCTACATGGAGTTCCTCTTTTTATTGTATCTGACCTAGATCCCAGGTTCACTTATAACTTTTGGAAGGGACTTCAGAATTCGTTGGGCACATAGTTAAATTTCAGTACAGCTTTTAATCTTCAATAAGATGGGCAGTCAGAATGAATGATTTAGACTTTGGAGGATATGATTCGATCTTGTTCAATGGACTACCAGGGAATTTGGGATCAGCATCATTATTTAGTTGAGTTTTCTTATAATAATAGTTTTCAATCTAGTATTCAGATGAAACCTTTTGAGGCATTGTATGGGAAGTGGTTTTGAACTCTAGCTTTTGGGGATGAAGTCGGGTAAAGGAAGTTGATGGGACCAGAATTGGTAGAAGAATTAGCTGAGAAAGTGAAGATGGTCCAGCAACACATGAGGATATCTTAGAGAAGGCAGAAAATTTGTGCAGATAATAGAACGAAAGACTTCTCTTTCAAGGTAGGTGACTATGTTTTTCTTAAAATCTCTTATTGGAAAATTGTGATATGTTTTGGTAAGAAAGGAAATATAACTCCATAATTCACCGGTCCTTTTGAAATCCTAGATAAAGTTAGACCACTTGCATACCGAGTATCTTTTCCTCTGATTTTATCTTAGGTACATAATGTTTTCATGTTTCGATGTTGAGTAATTATATGCTAGATTTATCACATGTCTTCAGCCTAGAAGCAGTTCAGCTGGAAGAGAACCTTTCTTATGAAGAGAAACTAGTTCAAATTATTGATCGATGGGAACAGGTATTGCGGAATAAGGTAATCCACCAGGTAAAGGTTTTGTGGAAAAACCAAATGGTTGAAGAAGTAACATGGGAGTTTGAAAATTCTATGAGGAAAATTTACCCTCACTTGTTTAATAAGTAAATAAAATTGCAAGGACACAATTTCCAGAAGGTGGGGATAATGTAACACCCCAAGGTTTTAAAAATAATTTGAAATGAATGAAACATTTTTTTAAGTAGATATTTATAACTATCCTTTAAACATAATTTTTCATCTTCTATGTTTTTAATTTCTAAAAATAGTCATCTTTAATTGTGTTCAGTAGGTTATTTAGAGTCTGATGGAACCAACTTGTTTTTTTTGTGAATAGTAACATACCTTTATAAATATTAATATGAATAGTAATTTAAACCTAATGAATAGTAAATTGTATTATTATTTTATTTTCTTAAGGATTTAAGATAATGACATCTTGGTTAATTTTTCAATGTGACATAAAAGCAGTTATAGTTTTAAAATTGTTAATTTTTGAATTAAGTATGATTTTATAAAAAAATAAATTAATAATATTTATAAAATTATTTTCAAAAAATGGAGTTCATTTTTAAAATCTACATGTAAAAAAATTCCAAGGGTAAATTTTTGGGATTTTTCTGAAACAATTTATTTTTCGGTGAATAATAAAAATACAGTTTTGAGTTTCAGTGTGTTAATTACATCATTAATGATGTAATAATGATTTAATAAATCTGGTTGACTTGTGTATAGTAAAATAATATGTGAGGTTTCCCAAGTGTCTAATACCTTGGGAAAATACCATGGGAAAGGTCATGATTTTGCAAATACCACTAATGAGGTGTCCCTTGGAAATTATTAAAATATTCCCTCACTTTTGCTATAAATACCAACTCATTCCTTCATTAAATTCATTAACAATTCTTCCTCAATGAATATCTGGACTCCTTACCTCCCTAGTAGTCCTCCCAAGGTTTCCTCAAGCCCCCAAGGTCCCAACCATCAACTTCTAGGAGTTACTCTACAAGGTAAGAAAAATCTCAATTTCTTTCTTTTTCCATTCAAGTTCTCTTTTATGTGGTATAACATTAAAGTTTCTATATCATGTTCTTATATCTTTCTTATTATTTATATATTATATATTATGATTCATTTCTGGATGGGCGACCCTTTTCCTCTCTCTTTTTAATATTTTCTAAAACCATGTTGCATAGTCGTTAGGCTGCTGAATTTTTGTAAGGTATTTCTCAATTATTCTTTTATTTTGAGTTCTTTTATTTTCTTATTCTTTTCTCATCTCCTCTTAACCAAGAGGGATGAAATATACATAAATAATATATATTTTGGATTTTCTCATTTTCATGTAAAATTCATCATCATCATTCTTCTCCTATCCCACTTATTAAAGGAATAAAAACATTATCCGTGATGTGTCGAATTACCGACATCATGGACTATGTGATTTCAATTTGCATTAATTCTTTAAATTATAGCAATAAAACCATTTTTTGGTTGATACAGGTTATAATATATGTATTATGTCTCATACATGGTTTTTTAATTCTTTTTTACTCATGGATTTAATTTATAAGACAAAATGAGGTCGTTATTATCAAACAACCACTAAAATGATCTAAACGAACATCATTAATGTTTTAAATTATGAATCATCCTCATATAAAAATTCAAATTGATAAATTTTATAAATTATGGTACTGGAAATATTTAAATACCTTTCCATTATAATTCTGGAGTTTCACTTCCAATCGATAAGAATATCCATCATTAACCAATCATGGAAAACATGTAAAGAAAACACCCAAAAACAATGAAAGGAACAAAATACAAAAAAATAAAGGGTGAAATGATGTAATGAAATGATCATATAAGATATTATAAAGATGGATATGTTTCTGTATGATATTAATAACACTCTTTTAACTATTATACAGGAGGTTTAAACACATTTGAAGTAAGAATAACCTGAGGTAAGGGAATTCTTAACCCAATTTCCATTCGTTGGGTTAACCTTCTTCTTTATTCATTATGTGGTATTAAGATTATTGGTGTGATGAATTTTTTTTATATTAGGTTTTATTATATGTATTTATAGTGTATACACATATTCTTTTAATTCTATTAATTCTCACTCCAATTATATTTTAAAGGACTTTTTTTCTAAAATCCTTTTAAAACTCTCTTTAATAAACTTCAAAGGGATTGTTTTTTTGTATGTATGGAATGAGAGGTTTCTATTGATTTCAAGATAAATTATTTTCATGATATTTTCCTTGGAAATTATTTATTTTGGTTTGATCCCATTATATCTCAAGATATTTTTGGTTCAGCCCGTTATAGCTCAAGATATGTCAGGTTGAGCCCATTATAGCTCAAGATATGACAGGTGAGCCCCATTATAGATCCACATGCATTGGTTACTCCAGAGATAGAAGTTGACCAAAATTTTATTCCATGTGTAAGGTTTAATGTAAGATTGATATGGTAAATATTTCCAAAGGAAAAAACATGAGTATTATATGCATTCGAGTTTTTATGATATGGGTTTTATTGTTTTTTATGCTATCACTTGACTAACGTTTTCTATCTTTATATACCTTACTGAGTTTTATACTCTTACCGTGTTTTTAAAAGAAAAATTTCATAGGATATAAGGATGGGTAAGAGAAATAAGGGATTCGTGATGTTTGATATGGAGTGTTTTCAAAGAAGTCATGCTTTATGTTTTAATGTTTTTATATTTTGGAAAAATTGGAAACCGTTCCTCTTTATATGAATGTGGTATGTTATGTATGTAATTTATCCTAATTCTTTAAAACTCTAAACCCAAAAAGATCCTCAATGTGTAATAATGTATATTATTGACTAAAACTCATGATTAAGTAACATTTTAAGTCTTGGTCCTTATACTCGGTCTAACTCAACCTGTGGGCATAAAACCTCAAGTCAATACCCCACTCTTCTAAGCCATGTGCACGTGCATATTTATCAAGTCACCGCAAACATACCATAACACAAACAAGTATATTCAATGCCATTAGAATTCAAAATACATGAAAACAACATGGAAATTAATATCATTCCCTAACCCATTAACACATTTACCAATTACAATTCATAGTCATTTAGAAAAAATACCATTCACATGCCTTAACCCATTAGGTGTATTCAACAACCCCTATGCCTTATCCAAATTTATCATTTACCATTCATTAACCCATTTAGACAATTTATCATTTCACAATCATTTACCCACTTATTAATTTCAAGTAAAGTTCTCATACCACATAACATAATCCCTTTATTACATCCCATTAACATATTACCCATTTCCCATTCTATTACCCAATTTCAAGTTCACCATTTAATATTCCCTAATCCCCTTAGGAATTTCTAACCAAAATTCATGAAACAATCGATAAAATCACTTTCAACCCAATTACCCATTTTCATTTAATTCTAAACACATATCATGCCCTTATCACCCTTGGAATATTTATCATCATTCCATTTAAAACCTAATCAACCATTGAACATGTTCTACATGTGCTTCACACTTTACTCGGTAATCCTTCACTTAACCCCACCACTCTCTAGGTCCAGATTTTCCAGCGCACCCCATGGGTGGCCCTAAAAGGTTCAAGTCATCCTCAATGCATCCCACGGGAATTTTGAGGGTTTCAATTGGTCACTTATACACCCATTTTTATCAAACAGTTCAAAAAAACTAAGAACACAAAAATGGGAAACATAAACATCAACTTCCATGCACAAATCCAATATGAAACTATGGGATAAAACTTGCAGAACACCTACCTCGAATCCAATGATGAACATGCTCTTAATCGTGGACTTAGATCCAGATTCAAGTACCCCTTGAATCCCTAACCTAGGTTCCACATAAAAAAGAGGGTTTTAGGGTTTTAGAAGAATATGGTAGACACCACAAGCTCCAATCCGAAAAAGAGAAGCAAGAGGAGCGTTAGACTTACCCGGGGCTTCGATCCACAATCAACAGAAATACAAACAGCCAAGAATCAAAGGAGAAACACCTCTTGGAAGCTTTGGTCATCCAAGTTTGTCACTAGTTTTATAGGGTGTGAGAGGGATGAGAAACTCGAGTTGGGGTTAAAAATCCCAGGATGGCATTTTTGTAATTTTTTAAAAGTTTCCAGGATGTGTGGTTTGCCAAAGCATGTGAAAACCTTGTGAAATCCACTTCCCAAAAATCACCCCCTTTGCACGGTTTCTTATGAATTTCAGACGGTTTGCTAGACAGTGCACAAATCGTGCGGATTGATATTGCCTGTACAGTCTCCCCTCGCACAATTTTCCAAACCGTGCACAAACTGTGTGAATTTCCTAGAAAGAACCTTTCCCCCTTTTTCATGTCCCAAACCCCTGGAACACCCATGCCTTCTCAAGGACTTGGGAAAACACTTATCTATCCAAAAGAAGAGGCCCAAGACAAAAATTAAACAAAAAAATACTTTAAGAAAATCTGGGACCTTAAAATTATCATTAATTTTTACTAATTATCAGAAATTATTACTAATTAATACTATTTACTAGTAATTATTAATAATTATTGATAATTATTACCAATTATTTCTAATTATTAGTATTTATTTACTATTTATCAATAATTTTTACTATTAATTACTAATTATTACAAATTTTAATTAATTATACACGAGGACATACATACATAGAAGAAAAAGGAAGAACACATGCTAAACCTGTAGAACCTGAACACTCAAGGAGTGAAGAGCTTCAATGACTACACCTACACTCAAGTTAATCAAGCTGATCAAGCTGGACCTAGATGTCAAAACTAGAAAAGGACTCAGAGCAAATTCTGATCAATCCAAGAAGTCCAGAGCTTCATTGAAAACACATAGAGCATTCCAAACTCATCTCTATTTGTTTAGATCTATTGTGTTTCATTTATTTACGTTTTGATCAGTGTTTGTGCTCTGTATTTTAAGCACACACTGTCTCCTATGCTGAACTGGAGGATTTCTAAATCCTCACTCAATATTTCCCTTACACTCTTGTATCCCACTATGGATAGTGGTATAGATCAAGTGAGACCTCGACAGCATGTGTGTTGTTGTTTAGTTTTCCCACGTAGAACTGTGGTAGAGGTTTGAGGACCTAGATAGTCTGTGCACTATTTTAAAACCCCAATCTAGGGTGTGGATCATATTTTATATAAAACTATTTGAGAGGAATAAGTATCTACTTGAGACTGAACCTCTTGTTTAAAACTGTTGTGCATTTTTATTTTAGTTAAAACTATTTTTAATATTCCGCTGCTAAGTACTTTAAATATAAATCTATTTTAAAGTTACTCTAATATTTAAACTAGAAAGTGTTTGTATTTATTGTAAACCAGTAGGTTAGTTTCAAAATATAATCTAATATTCAAATTAGATTAACTAAGAACTAATCAATCTCTTGAGAACCTAACTGAACCTTTACTGTATTACAAATTCACTACAGTGTAACTTGTTATTTAAATTGGGATATTTTAATAGAAATATTTTAAATCAGAAATTTTTAGTAGGAACTCAATTCACCCCCCTCTTGAGTATCCACTCTGACCAACATTTGGTATCAGAGGATTGGATAAATGTTTTTCAAAACACTCTATTTTTTAACTATGATTTTAGTTTCATATTAAAGATCTCAAAATTTTTGTTAATTCTAAATTTTTATATCTTTATATATCTTTTAAAACTTAGTTATTATGGATAACAGATTATGAGGTGTAGCTACCAATAGGACACCTTTCTTTAATGGTGTTAATTATGCCCAATGGAAAATTAAAATTAAAATTCATTTAGAAAGTATGGGATTTGACATCTAGACTGCTATAGAGACTCAGTATAAGGTTACAGAAACTATTAGAACTACTTGGGATAAACCTACTAAAGATGCTTACAATAATAATTATAAAGCAATGAATGCCCTGTATTGTGATTTAGGAGATGAAGAATTCAATCGAATATCAGCTTGTAAGACTACTTTTGAAATATGGGATACTCTGGCTGTTTCCCATGAGGGAACAACCAATGTTAAGGAAATGAGACTAAATACATACACTATTAAGTATTATAATTTCAAAATGAAATTTGATGAATCTATTTCTGATATTTATCTCAGGTTTAATGAGATAGTTAATATAATGATATCGTTGGGAAAATATGTTCCATAAAAATAGAAAATCATGAGAATACTCAGATGTATGCTAGAAAGATGGAGAGGCACATTAGTTTCAATAAGAGAATCATGTGACATAAGTTCACTACATGTTAAAGAGTTTATTGGTAAGTTGATGATGTATGAAGAAGAGCTGAAGGTAAACAAATAAGAAGATGATGAACCAAGAAAGAAATCAGTAGCCTTCAAGACCTCTACATCAAAAATCAAGGACAAAGATAAAATTCAAGCTGCAAGTGATAGTTCAAGTAGTGAAGAGAGTGAATCTGACAGTGATGCTAAAATGGATCAGATAGCCAGACAATTTAATAAGTTTTATAGGAAAAATAAATTTTTCAGAAAATAAAATTACAAGGGAAAGTATGACAATAAAGATCATTAGAAGAAGGATTGGAAAAGGACTGATAAAAGTGATGACATAGTCTGCTACGAATGCAAGAGTAAATGACATGTGAAAGCTGACTGTCAGAAGTTAAAGTAAAAGAAGAAATATGAGTACAAGGACAAAAAATATAAGAAAGCTATGAAAGCTACCTGAAGTGCTTCAGAAGATAGTTCAAGTGATTCTGATTCCACTCAGGATGAAAAATCTCAAAATGTCAATATGTGTTTCATGACAAACTCATCTGAGGTAACATTTGATACTCCTGCTTTAGACACTTATTATTATGGAGATGATTCTGATTCTGAATCTGAAAACATGTCTAGTGAAGAATTATTTGAATATTGTAACATGCTAGAGGATACCTGCAATGAGATGAAATATAAGTATAAAGCCATAAAGAAACAGCATGCTTTAACTAGCACTATCAAATCTACACTATAAGTAGAAAAGGAAAAGAGTTCTCAACTGCTAAAGGAAAATATTGAACTGAAATTGTCTAATGAGAAACTCAGGAAAGATTTAGAAAAATTTACTAATGGAAAGAATACTCTAACTCAAATTCTTGGAGAACACGTTGCACCAAATTATACTACTAGTTTAGGCTATCATCCTGGACAGAGACAGATTACAAAGAATAGATTCATTCCTAAATCAAGATAGTATGTTGATAGTTCTAGTTCTGGAAATTTTTATGTCTCAACTAGGTACTCACATAGTTATAGATCAAACAAAGTTTATCTTTCAAAATCATTTAAATTTATTGATTATATGAAACCCATTAGACAAATCTAGGTACCAAAATTTCTTCTTGCTAACCTGTTTGGACCCAAGAAAATCTGGGTACCAAAATCATTTTCTATCTAAAATTGTGTTATAGGAAACTTGCTTAAAAATTTCCTATAGGAAGACATGGTACTTGGACAGTGGATGTTCAAGACATATGACAAGAGACTTTTCAAGTTTTAAAAGCTTAATCAAATTTGATGGAGGATATGTCACTTTTGGGGATAACTCAAAAGGAAAGATCATCAACTTAGGCCAGATTGGTAACACTGATTCAATTTTAATTTCTAAAGTTTTATTTGTTGATAGACTAAAGTATAATTTGTTAAGAATTTCTCAGTTGTGTGATGATGGATTTAATTTTAAGTTTGAAAATTATTCATGTAATTTTTTTAATTCAAAAATGTTTTGGTATTTACTGCATTAAGAAATGAAAATGTTTATGCTGTAGATTTGAATTCTTTAGTTAAGAAAAATATTACCTGTTTAAAGGCTTTTCATAAAGAATCTTGGATTTGGCACAGAAGATTGGGACACTGTAATATACACTCACTTAGAAAACTGACTAGGAAGAACTTAGTTAGAGACTTACCTAAACTTGAATTCCCAGCTGATAAAATTTTTAATCCCCGCCAAAAGGGAAAGAAACATAAAGTTTCTTTCAAATCAAAGAAATAAGTTTATACTTCTCAACCTCTCGAGTTGGTTCACATGGATTTGTTTGGACCATCAAGAGTTTGAAGTCTAAATGGGAAGCATTATGTTTATGTCCTTGTAGATGACTTTTCTAGATATACTTGGGTATAATTTCTTGCTCACAAAAGTAAAGTCTGTTCTTATTTTATCAAATATTCCAAGCCTGTAGAAAACCTTAGTGGACTTAGGATCAAGAACTTGAGAAGTGATCATGGTCGTGAGTTTGAAAATCATGAATTTGAATCATACTGCTCACAAAATGGCTACAATCACAACTTCTCTGCCCCTAAGACACCTCAGCAGAATGGTGTAGTAAAATGAATAAATATGACTCTTCAAGATATTTCTAGGAGAATGATCAATGAATATGATTTACCTATTTATTTTTGGGCTGAAGCTGTAAATACATCTTGTTACATTATAAATAGAGTTTTGATTAGACCAGTACTTAAGAAGACCCCTTATAAATTATGGAATAATAGAAAACCTAAAGTTAGTTATTTTAAAGGTTTTGGTTGAGAAGTTTTCATTCTGAATACTAAAGATAATTTGGATAAATTTTCATCTAAAAGTGATGAAGGAATTTTTCTTGGTTATTCTTTAACTATCAAATCCAGTAGAGTTTTTAATAAAAACCAAATGTGTGGAAGAATCTATTCACATCAAATTTGATGAAACTGATCCACACGAACCTAAACCCTCTCTTGAAAATCTTGAAGAATATTTGTCTGTTCTGAACCCTAATGATAAAATCAGTGAACCTATTGTAAAGACAACCAATTCTGGAAATATTTTAGAATATACTACTGGTGAACCCGAACCTAGAGAAGAAACTGAATTTTCTAGTCCTGCCTTTACAAGATCAACTAGGATTCTAAAGAATCATCCTTTAAATGATGTTATAGGTAATCTTGATAGAGGGATACAGACTAGAGCTTCTCTAAGAAACTAGGTTGAACATCATGATTTTATTTCATAGTCAGAACCTAAAAATATCAATGATGGTATCAATGATGAATTTTGGGTAATGGATATGCAAGAAGAGTTAAATAAATTTGAAAGAAAAAAATTCTGGGAGTTAGTATAAAGACCTAAGGACACTTTGACCATAGGCACAAAATGGGTGTTTAGAAATAAGTTTGATGAATCTGGAAACATAATTAGAAACAAATCTAGGTTAGTTGCACAAGGTTACATTCAAGAATAAGGAATTGATTATGAAGAAACCTTTGCACCCGTAGCTAGATTAGAAGCCATTAGGATCTTACTTGCTTATGCAGCTCATCTGAATTTCAAGTTATATCAAATGGATATTAAAAGTTATTTTCTAAATGGTTATATAATTGAAGATGTTTTTGTTGAACAACCACCTAGATTTACAAATCCCTATTTTCAAAATCATGTTTTTAAACTTTCTAAAGCTTTATATGGTTAAAAACAAGCTCCAAGAGCCTGGTATGATAGACTTACTAATTTTGTTATTTCAAAAGGTTTTTCTAAATGAATTGTTGATACCACTCTTTTTATCAAAAATATTTCCAAAGATGTTTTAATAGTATAAATATATGTTGATGATATTATTTTTGGATCTTCTAAAAATTATTTATGTACTAATTTTTCAAAGATTGTGCAAAATGAATTTGAAATGAGCTTGATGGGAGAACTCAAATATTTTCTTGGATTTAAGATCTTCCAAAATAGGGATGGTATTATTATAAATCAAAGTAAATACACAAAGGATCTATTAAAATGTTTTGGGTTGGATAGTAATAAGGGAAGTGATACACCTATGAGTACCACTAGTAAGTTGGATATTGATGAATCTGGGAAACCAGTAGATCAAAACAATTACATAAGTATGATTGGAAGCTTACTTTACCTTAATACTATTTGACCTGATATTATGTTTAGTGTATGTATGTATGCATGATTTCAAGCTAATCCAAAAGAATCACACTTACTTGATGTAAAAAGGATTTTCAAATATCTTAAACATACTACTAATTTAGGTTAATATTACCCAAAATGACAATATTTTGATTTAATAAGTTATTCAGATGCTGACTTTTCTAGTTTCAAGTTAGATAGAAAAAGAACATCTGGAACGTGTCATTTATTAGGAAAATACTTAGTATATTGGTGTAGTAATAAATAGAATCCATCTGCATTTTCTACTGCTGAAGCAAAATATATAGCTGCTGGTAGTTGATGTGCACAGATTCTGTGGATAAAACACACTTTGTTGGACTATGGATATGTTTTTAAACATGTTTCTATTAATTGTGATAACACTAGTGCAATCAATATCTCTAAGAACCTTGTATATCACTCTAGAACTAAGCAAATTTATGTAAGGAACCACTTTCTAAGAGATCACTATCAAAAGGGTGATATAACTCATGAATTTATAGGCACTGAATGTCAACTAGCTGATATATTTACAAAACCTTTAAGTTCAGAGAGATTAAGTTACATTAGACATGAATTAGGAATGATCAACTACCCATAAACCTCACCGTTAGATAAACCTCACCGTTATACAAACCTCACCATTAGATAAAACTCACTATTAGATAAACCTCACCATTAGACACACCTCACTGTTAGACACACCTCACCATTAGACAACCCTCGCTGTTAGACACACCTCACCGTTAGACACACCTCACCGTTAGATAAACCTCACCGTTAGACAAACCTCGCCGTTAGACACACCTCACTGTTAGACACACCTCACTGTTAGATAAACCTCACCATTAGACACACCTCATCGTTGTAGAAACCTCACCATTAGGATACTTCACTGGTAGTTCTTATCTTTATAATCCTCACTGGTAGAACGGTTACCAATATATCGCGTTGTTTTAAATTTTTGTGTTTTAATCCGAGACACTTTATTGTTTTTTTTTATTATGTTTCGATTCCTAAATGATATAAGTTGAGTCTAAATCAAATTCAATCCACCGAGAACTCCACCCTTCCAATTCCTCACCTAGACAAGCCTCTGAAATCTTTCGAACCATAATTTTCTCGATTTGGAAATGGCTCGTGTTAAGTGACAGATAATTGATGAAGGTAATGAGCCGAGTGCGAAGTGACAAAAAGTCGGTTATGGAGCCACTGGAAGTAGTATTGGTACTAGTAAAGAGAAAATAATGACTGAGAATCCGCATTTATTGAAGAGGGAAATAGTGATTGAGAAGGAGCTTTGTGTTGAGTGGTTGATGTCAAGAAAGTCTCTGCTTTTGAGGATTTTAGAAGAGAAAGGATGGCTAGATTTTTTTTCAAACAACAATGGTCCTTATTACCCGAAACTGGTTAAGGAATTTTATGAGTTTGTTAGATTTTAAATGAATAAAGATAAGAATAGGATGGTTTCTATGGTAAATGATAAGGAGATATCCTTTTCATCTGCTGAATGGGATGAAAGTCTAAAAGTACCTCATGAAGGATATTATGGTTTTTCATCTAAATCAGTACCTGCAGCTAGTGACCATTTTGAGTATGAGGCTGCTTTGCTTGAGTTAACTGGGAATGGATCACCTAGAAAAGTGATTGCTGCTAAAATAGAAGGAGAAAACATATTGTTGTTTAAGTTCATTCAACATGTGATTAGTCCCAGGAGAGGAGATTTTTCAACCCTGAAGTTCCAAGATATATATTTGATGTACCTGTTTAGTCATGGAGTGAAGGTAAATCTATGCATATTATTGATGATTCAGATAAAAGATATGACCAGACCTAAATCAAAGACAAATACCTTGTTCTTTGCTAAGCTGATTTCTATTATGATAAAAGTCAAAGGTATTTCTGAATCTGGGGGTGAAACTGTCGTTGTTAAAGAAAATTTCTACATTACTAAGACTATCTTAAATTATATGAAAGTAAGATGGAACCCTTGGAAGAAACAATGGGTGAATGATGATGGTAAATTGTATGATAAATTTAATCCTATGGATAATCCTTCTAGGCCTAAGGATAAGAGGGATCTAGGTCTATGACCTGATGATGATGAACCTTATTATAGTGATGATGAGGATGAAGTGACTTCAGTGGAAGAAGGAGGAGACCCTGACCTGCCTCCTAGACCTGCACCTCAGAGTATTTCTTATGAAGAGGCTGGTCCTCCAGCTACTTTACCCATAAGAGAATCTAATTCTGATAGCTCAGATGAGAGTACTTTGAGTTTGAGTCCAGTAATTGGGAGTTATATTATGCATGTAGAGGTTGTTTTGGTTGAGATGATAGAACCTGCACCTATCCCTGATGAGCCTCCTATTGTTGAAATGGAGATGATTGTGGATGATTCATTTGAGGAAGACCTGCCTGCTGAGGCTTCTATTGATGTACATGTACAAGAGAATGCACAAATTGAGGAGGATCATCCCACCAGACATGGTACTATATTAGTAGCTCATGAGATTGAAGACTGGGAAGAAGACCCTGGTTTTGCAGTTTTTGGGTTGGAATATCCTTATTTTGAAGATGAGACACCCATTAGAAGACCACATGTCAATTATAATATCCTTTCTGAGACTTTACCTAAGGATTCAGTAAGAAAAGATGACCAAGACCAGTTGAATTCTGATCTCAAGACCTGTTTTGTGGAAGAAATGAGAAGAATGTAAACCTATTTAATATCATCCATTCAATATATTATGACTAAATCTATATCTAGTATTTTGGATGAAGTCAAGACCTACCAGGTTCAAGTTTCAATCTTGGCAGAGGATGTTGAATCTCTAAAGAAATCAGTTGTCTCTATGGAGTCTTATGTGAGTTTTAGATCTCAAGAAGACAAGGATTTGACATCTGTGTATAGTTGGCCATATGGTATCAGTTTTTGATGAATTTAATAATTCCATGAAGTAGCATGTCAGCACCCAGGACCTTGTTGTGAAAAATCTCATTGGTGGGATGACTAAATATTTTAAGGAAATAGTATCTTTTATTGTTGCACCTCTGAGTGCTCCCAGACCTTCTTTAGATGTTGAACATATTAGATCTGTGATGAGAGAAGAGCTTGGATATTCTTCCACCAGTGGCTCTGTAGACTATGTTGCCTTGACCCAAGTGGTGACTACCACTAGGGATATAAGGAAAATTGTTTAGGATTTTATGAGGGAGGCCACTGCTTCTCAAAAATATGTAAAGGACAAGGTGGAGGTACAATCAATTCAAACTTTTGTTAGAAAAATTGAAATTACCTCCTGTGGCTCAATCCTTCAGAGAGCAAGTGAGTAAGCTCAGGGAGCTGACTCCAGCTTTGGAAAAATTCCTAGAGAACAAGGATGAATTCATTTCTGCTATAGAGATAGGAGGAGGTATTATCATGGATTTCAGAAATCTCTTGCTGCCCTTTTTGCATGTTGATGCTCAACCAGTGATTGTACCTCCATCTTTATCTGCATCTAGCTCTACTACTTCTACTTTTCAGATGACCCCAGCTCAAGATATTAGAATCATGACACCAATGATTCCTCAGAGGAGTACCCACTACAGGCCAGGAACAATTTCAGTTGCTCAACCTCCAGTGGTCATTTTTGGAGTTCCCAAGCCTTCAACCAAAGCTACCCAACCTGAGTCTACCTCAGATCCAAAAGAAAAATCCAAAGTGGACATTCAAGAAGTGGATTGAGTGGGTTTAGATGAATTTTATAGGGATCATTTGTACCTTGTATACTGTTTTTATAATCCTTATGTACTTTTGACTCCTTAATATATACCTATTTTGAAATATCTTTGTCTCAGTTTTTACCTATGCTTTCTACTTCCTTTATTTCTCCTTTACTTTTACACTTTTGTTTTTACCTATGATCCATACTTGTATTGTATAATTTCCCTTTGTTAAACAACTTCATCTCTTATCTTTTAACTCTAATTCCCCATCTTTTCTATTCTCTGATACATTCCTTACATCCTTATCTTATACCTCCCTTCTTTTTCCTAATCCCAAAGGTGGAGAAATATTTCCCAAGTGGAAGAAATGACAAAGGGGGAGGATTATTTATTAAAAGAGGGACAGATGTCAGACATGGATATTGATATTTTATTTATCTTCTAACTCAATTTTATCTGATACATTTGAACTTGATAATTTCTATTTATATCTGAAACATATTTTACCTATGTTGGAACACACTAAGAAATAAGAATAATTGTCTTTTAGTCTGATACATTTGGATTACCAGCCATAATTTTTGATTATCAAAAGGGGGAGATTGTTGGACTCACCTATTTTGATAATCTCAATTATGATTAATTATGTTTTGATAATCCCAAATGATGTTTATTGATTCAACTTTTCATTATTTTAGTTACTATTTAAGTGATTAATTTCAAAATATAGATACTATTGAATATGTTCAAATGATATATCTTTCATTCAAGAACATTCGGTTAATCAAATGTTCATTTACTTTGTAACGTTTTATACTAACTTAATCTGTGGATAGTTTGCACAAACAGACAAATAGATACCTATATAGAAAGGTCGATGGTATGCAAATGAGCTACCAATAAAGAAAGGTCACTGGTATGCAGATGAGCTACCAATACAGAAAGGTCACTGGTATGCAGACAGTTACTGTTACACCTGAGCTACCAATAGAGTAAGTCTACTGGTATGCACAAGTCGACTGATACATAGTGACAGCTACTGTTATGAAGTCTACCATTACAAGATCACTGGTATGGGTCACTGGTACATAATTATACCACTACCGAGAGCTACCGCTAAAGGAAGTCACCACTACATATAGTCACTAGTACTTGGAGCTACCGCTAAAGGAGCTACCACTACATACAGATACCGTTACAGAGACCACCAGACACCTGACACTGTGTCATCTCTTTAACTTTGTTTATTATAAGCAATGGTCATATTTAGCTAATTTAATGCATCTTTTATTAATTAATGATAGTTGTTGGCATGTTAGGAACCGTACCTCGTACAAATCATTACTATTGTCGGATCTCAAGGAATATAAAAAAAGGAACCTCGAGCTACTGGAGAAAAATTCTTTCAACACACATACAAAACAAGTTTCTGGATATACACGAGGACCTACATACATAGAAGAAAAAGGAATAACACATGCTAAACCTGTAGAACCTGAACACTCAAGGAGTGAAGAGCTTCAACGACTACACCTATACTCAAGCTGATCAAGCTAATCAAGCTGGACCTGGAAGTCAAAAACTAGAAAAGGACTCAGAGAAAATTATAATTAGTCCAAGGAGTCCATAGCTTCATTAAAAACACATAGATCATTCCAAACTCATCTCTATTTGTTTAAATACATTGTGTTTCATTTATTTACATTTTGAGTATTGTGTGTGCTCTGTATTTTAAGCACACACTATCCCCTGTACTGAACTGGAGGATTTCTAAATCCTCACTCAATCTTTCCCTTACTCTCTTGTATCCCACTGTGGATAGTGGTAGAGTTCAAGTGAGACCTAGACAGCATGTGTGTTGTTGTTTAGTTTTCCCATGTTGAACTGTGGTAGAGGTCTGAGGACCTAGATAGTCTATGCACTACTGTAAAACACCGATCCAGGTTGTGGATCATAGTTTATATAAAACTGTTTGAGAGGAATAAGTCTCTGATTAAGACTGAACCTCTTATTTAAAACTTCTATGCGTTTTTATTTTAGTTAAAACTATTTTGAATATTCCGCTACTAAGTACTTTAAATATAAATCTATTTTAAAGTTACTCTGATAGTTAAACTAGCAAGTGTTTGTATTTATTGTAAACTCATAGGTTAGTTTCAAAAGCTAATCTAATCTTAAAATTAGATTAACTGAGAACTAATAAATCTCTTGAGAACCTAACTGAACCTTTACTATATTACAAATTCACTATAGTTTAGCTTGTTATTTAAATTGGGGGATTTTAATAGAAATCTTTTAAATCATAAATTTTTAGTAGGAACTCAACTCACCCCCTCTTGAGTATCCACTCCAACCAACAATTATTATTAATTATTACTGATTATTGCTAATTGTTACTAATTATTTCTAATTATTAATAATTATCAATAATTATTCACTATTTATTGGTAATTATTACTAATTATTACTAATTATTAATAATTATTTACTATTTATTGGTAATTAATATTATTTATTAATAATTATTACTATTATTTACTATTTATCAATAATTATTACTATTTATTTCTAATTATTAATGATTATTACTAATTATAGGTAATTATTACTAATTACTGATAATTATTACTAATTATTGGTAATTTTTTCTAATTATTACTAAATATCGGTAACTATTGCTAATTAATACTAATTAACGGTAATTATTAATAATTATTGATAATTATTACCAATTATTACTAATTATCGATTATTATTTACTATTTATCGATAATTATTACTATTTATTACTAATTATTACTAATTATTGGTAATTGTTTCTAATTATTACTAATTATTGGTAATTATAACTAATTATTGGTAATTATTACTAATTAATACTAATTATCGATAACTATAACTAATTATTACTAATTAGTTGTAATTATTAACAATTATTGCTACAATTACTAATTATTTATAATTAATATCAATTGGTACTAATTACTGTTAACTATTACTAATTAATACTAATTGCTGCTAATTATTACTGATTAATACTAATTATTTCTACAGATTACAAACTGTTAATAATTATTTATAATTGTTTTAAATTAATAATAATTAATCATTATTATTACTAATTATTAATACTTATTCCTAATATAAAATAAAGTAAATAAATTAACAATTAAAAAAATTAGAATAAATATTTCAGAAATGACGCTTTGCCGGAATGAAAATAGTGATACAAACATGAAAACGTTTCTGTAAAAATGAAAATTTATACACGGAGAAATTTGTAAAGGAAGAAATTGTGATGAAATAATGTTGTTGGGGGCCTTATATAGGTTAGATTAGTTGTGATGGAATATTTATGATGAAATCCATCGCAAATAGTGCCCAACATAAATAGTTATGGTGGTGAATGGAAAGGCATTTGCATCAGATGACAAAATCCATTTCAAATGATACCTAACCTAAATAGCCTTTATTTACTCGAGCGATAGAGTATTGTGATGTAAATCCTCATTCCATCGAAAATAATATCATTTACATGTCGTAATAGTGGGTTCCCTAGACCCAAAATTATTAGTAATCTTCGATTATCATACCATGTATACAGTGAGTTATACATGATATATACTTACCATTATAACATATACATTTCTACGTCTAATGTTTAAATGGTAATGTCCATATATTATTTTTCATATCAAAATGTTATACCAGTTCTCATGCTATAATGAGAACCTCATGATACTATGACATTAATCATAAACAAAATTTCATAAGGTCTAGATACATCATACTGACTGGACATGTATCACCCCTGGTTTCAGGTAATTAACCCTTTACTTATTTATTTTAAGTATATAAAGTAATTGGGTTAATTTTGGGAAGGTTTGGAGGATTTTTAGAAAGTTTTTTAGGATTTTCTTGAGGTGCACGGTTTGAGCACGGATAGTAGAAACTGTGCAACACCTCCAAGAAATCGTGCAAAGGGAAACTATGGGCACTGGGTAGGTGCACAGTTGGCACATGGTTTTCCCAAACCATGTGTCCACCTAGGTGAAATTGTGAAAAGTGTAATAGAGGGGCTAAGAATGGTTGGAACACGGTTTGTCTAACCGTGCAATCCAACCATGCAAGGGGTGTTTGGAGGCAGTGGTTGGTTCATGGTTTGTGCATGATTTGCCTAACTGCATGCCAAAACCATGAAGCATTAAAAATTAGATCTGGATTTTGTGGATATAATCAAAATCAACTCTTAAACCACTCGTTTTTCCCTAATTCAACCCTAACTCTAATTTCTCTCCCTCTCAAGGCTATGGAGACCCTTCCTCTTGATTCGAGATCAATCCGTTGATGAATCTTAGTGCGTTGGAGGCCAGATTCCTTAGTAAGTGCTCATTCTTGGTGGTTTGCCTTAGTTTTCTTCTTCTTCCCTCCCTTGGACTCATGGATCCAATCCATTAGGGATAGATCCATGTTGTTTGTTTCCAATCATGTTGATATATGGTTATGTTTATGGTGGTGAACAAGATCTAAGGCGGGTTTTGGAAGATCTAAGACAAGCTTTTTGAAGTTTTTATGTCATTTTTCATTTTCGCCTAAGTTTGTGAGATAGGTGGCTTCACTCTCAACTCCTCTTATTAGAACTAGAAGGCTAAATTTCAAATTGTTTTAATTTATTAATTTAAACTATGAAATTTATGTGAAAAGTTGGTGGAAACCTTCTTTAATGATTGTTTGATAAATAATAGAAATTGGTTTTTTTGTGGAATTTGAAATTGGTAACATGATTTTAAAATGGTTGTTTGGTTTTGATGCATGGAAAATTGGTTGGAAAATGTTTTCGATAAAAGGATTTTTTTACTAAAATGGTTTGACATAATTGGTTTGGCATGGTTTCTGGCATAAATGGTTGGTGTGTGTTCATGTGTATTTGGTATGGATAAGGGTATAAAATTTCCCCCATCAAAAGAGGTATGGATAAGGGTATGAACATTTCCCCCTAAAAATTGTTCACCAAGTGGTGGATTGGTGAAAGGATGACTCACCACTTGTGATTATAATAAGGTCCATGGTTTCATGCATGTGTCTTTGTGTAGATGTGTGGATGTGTGTAATGGAATGGGTTATACTAAATGGATTTTTGAAAAGGTTTGAAATACTTTTTTGGTTTCCTTCCATGGAAAAATATTTTTCTTAGAAATTTTTTGGCTTTGATATAAACTGTTTCTAATTGTTTTATATAAATGTTCTAATATGTTATATCCTAATGGCATGAGTAGGGAATTCATTGGGGAAATCCTACTGAGTTTTGTAATCACCCCATACTAGGTCACTTTTGTGCATTTTTAGATATTTTATATTTAGATACGGGTAAAAGTAAAGGAATCTCAGTTATTTAGTAATTCATCATGATACCTTGGGCATGGATTATTGAGTTGGAGCTTGGAGCTTTGTGAGAGTTGTTGTTATAGGTCTTGGTTGTCTTTGGGTGTTGGTTTATGCTTTGTAATCTAATATGGTTCTTGGTTGTAGCTTTTTATTATTTTCAGTTGGTATTACTTTGTGTTGTATTACATTATACACATTCATCATATAGTGGTTTTTTTGTTATATTTATCTTGGTTTAGTTGTTTTATTTCAAATGGAAAATTGTCCCCCCAACTTTCTATGAATCCCTTAGAATTTATTTCCAGCCTTTGGTTTCTTATGGATGTCACATAAGGCCTAATAATGTCAACACCTCCTCCCAAGACAATGGCCAGGGGTGAAGTGTTACAAATGGTATCAGTTTTTTAATTCCAAATATCTTTTGGGGACAAATGGTATCATTTTGTTCGGTCCTGGAGTTGAAAATCATTCTGGTTTAATCCTTGATTTGGATTGTTAGTAAGGAGTAAGATCGTCAGGACTTGAAATATAGAGCATAAAGAGGTGTATCTAACCTATTTATTTTTAACTTCAAGTTACCAGGGAGTTTGGGTACATGAGTGTTTAGTACACTCCTAGGAATTGTTACCTCATTGTTATGGGTATAGACAATAAGTAGAGAATGACATGCATTGATAGATTTGACTTCCCACTAGGATGGAATAATTCATTCTTAGTAATGATTTATGATATGATGAATTTATTTTGATTTTTTAAAAGTGTTGAAGATGTTTTAAAATGTGATATTTTGAAAATGCATGGTAGTGACATTTTGAAAATGGTTTTAATTTCAAAGAGCATGGTGTAATTTTCAAAAATGGTTTTGAAGTGGAGAAATATTGCATTTTGGAAAGCCTTTTTGTGATATGTATGATGTGGAAAATTTGAAATTGCTAAGAATTTAGTTTATAGAGAGTGATACTTATAGGAATTTTATTTTCGTTATAGAAAATGGAATCGGTTAGGTGTAGAAGAAACCAATCAAAAGAGGTTATTGAGAATGTGGTTGTAGTTGAGCCACAAATGAACCAACAGTTGGTTCAAATTATTGTCCAGGATTTTCAATTTATGGATAGAGGAAACAAAAGAGATGAACCAAGGAAAGTGGATCATTCCGCTCAGTTCCAGAAATAAAATCCACCCATCATTTAGGGTGATTCAGAACTAGAAAAATAAGTGTGGCTGAATAGGAAGAATCAAATATTTTATTTCCTAGGTGCACCGGTTGAGGTGAAATTAAAGTTTTTAACGTACATGTTGGAGGATATAATACATCAGTGGTGGGATTTAGAATTTTAGGCTAAATTTAACCAAGGCATTACATATGATGATTTTTAAGAATTTTTTAACAAACAATTCTATACTCACAGGTTTAGGATTTCTATAACAATAGACTTTCTCATCTTAAAGTGGGAGAATCTCTTAGTGACAAAGTATACGGATAAATTTATGAATTTAGTAAACTTTTCACCTGAAGTTTCTGCAAGTGGGTCCTTTAAGGAAAACATTTTTAAATTGGATTAGAGGCCAAATATTTTCTCAAATATTGTCTTGATCTATACAATAGATTATACAAATATATTCAATAGAGATACAATAGTAGAAAGAGGCATCTTAGGAACTACTGGTGGAGGAATCATGTTGTTGTGTATGGGAAATAGTGGGAACTCTAATGTTGGGAATAAGTGTAAGAGGGAAAACTATTTACAAGGGAGTGGAATGACTCAGAATTAGATAGCTAGATTGGTGGATCTTCTCCTAAACCAAAGATAAATATTTTCTGTTTTCAGTGTAGTTATTTTGATCACATAAAGTAAGATTGTATGGATCCACATAGATCATGTCATAATTGAAACTATATGGTGCATTTTTAGCACTATTTCCACAGTTCTCCAGGGTTGGGTGATTGGGACACATCTCATGTGTCACAGAAATTGTATGTTTTGATGATACAAGGGCAGCAGGATAGTTCTCATCACTATAACTGAGCTATCCATAGTTATTACAGAAATAACATGACCCCTAAACAAAATAAATATCAATAGGGTAATAAAGATCAAAGTACATAAAGAAAGCAATTGTATGGAACTGATCAAGTGATTGTGGATGATCAATCTAGACCATCGATAGTGAGGGGTACAATTGTTTTGAATTATACCCTTATGAAAGCTTTATTTGACATAGTTTCATCCAATTTTTTTATTTCTTCTCATGTCATTGATGTTTTGAGTTTCATGCTGAGATGATGCCTTCTATTTTTAAACTTCAAAATAATCTTGTTCAAAGAGAATGTTGATCCTTTATGTGAAAATAATTTTCTAAAACTTTTGATGAGGATAAATTGAGTTAGGATTTCTCTATTCTTAAGATTGTAACATCCTGACCTAGATGCCACTAAATAGTGCCTTGATTCGGTGGGTCACATGGACACAAGCACACTTCCCCATATTCTAGAGGCTTCTAACTAGTATTGAGGTCCTAGGGTGTGTTTGTGTGGACATTATGACCTTATATAAGAGTGTAGCATAGTGGTAGTAAGTACAAAAATCAATAGCAGAAGCATTAAATCAACCAAACATAAGATAAACGTCCAAGACAAGAATATATAAACAATGCCAAAAGAATTATCATATATGTATGATGATCATGTCATGTCTCTACAAAATAGGAAAACAAAAGTACAAACATCCATTAAAACACATGTATCAAATACCAAAAATTCCAAAAATAACTATCCCATCTAGAATCATGATCCTAGATCAGTTTTTTGATTTCCTACTTCTAAGAAACAAGAAATCAAGAATCATAAATTGGGCACTTTTCCCAGTCCCAACCTACATCCATGAAGCCTATACGAGTACCCAACAAAGGCCCAAAAATGGTGTGAGATAACACTCAGTAGGACACCACCAATGGTGTCTATAACAAGTCCAGTCTGTTTGATATAAAAAAAGAAGTCTACAACATATCACAGGTATAAAAGTACTGAATGTAAATTAATATAAGTCCAGTAATACTATACATCCTACCAAGGCTCCCTAAAAAAATTTCAAGCTCCCATAACAAGGGTAGTTATAAATAGAAATAAATAATTGATACTATCTAGTCTACTTACTGGAGTCAAATATCCATACTCGGGATATCTGTAAAGCATAGAAAAATGATATCCACGTTGTCCTAACTATGTAAAAAAAAGTGTAAAACAACTACCATGTCCACTATGTATAATCCAATATATAATACCAGCATGGCCATGTTGTATAATCAAGTTTCATTCACAATGTCCATGTCATGTAATCAAAAGTTTCTGACCATGAAGGGTCGAATCCAAGGTATATAAGACCAAGGAATCCACATTGAGTCCTAGGAGAATCTCTATGGAAACTCAGTAATGACCTGGTTGGATTCCTTGGATAATTTAAACAAACCATGTCCAATGTAATTCTAAGAAATCCAGATCCAAGGGTTAGCAAGGCCCAAGGCATCCTATAGAATTGAGATATAATGAGTAAATAGGTCCAAGTCATCCACTACTGCAATCAATACTCATGATAGAAATTTCCATAGAATCTAATGGAATCAAGAACCAAGGTATATCGACTAAGTAATCCACTACCATAATCATTTCATCATTCCATACACTCATCATTTCATGATTTATCATATTCTATTAGTTTATCAAACTCATTTAAATAATTTATATAAAATCCAATTAAAAAATAAAATAATTCACATAATCTGTCACATGGAAAAGGAGGCATCAAGTCTCTCCTAATCAGTTAAATTCAACTTTATTTAATTAAAATGTATCCATTTAACTAGGAAATAACTCTCACACCCATCAGGGTGGAATAAAGAAAGGTAGATAAAAATTTACTCCCCATGGTTCATTTAGGTTGGGCTAACAACCTCCAACAATATCAATGGAACTAGTGGGCATCCCTAATAGTTTACAATTCATTCAATTCAACCATTAAATTAATTAAAGTGGAACTTTCAGAAATTCTGGTGTGTGGAACAATAGTAACTATTCTTATAAAACACAAAACCCCAAGGGAAAGGTATAGAACACCTATTGTAGGTCCATGGTAGATAAATCATCTAGTATTGATCTATAATTAGGTCCATATTGAGATAAAAATGAAGAATGAGTGAAGAACATGGAAATAGGGCCTATTATATTGAACCAAAATAACTCCTTCGATACTAAGTTAAACTAAGAATGGAACAAGATGAATTAATAACTCACAGGCATCAATCCAATGAGACTGAAAATGTTCAAATACAAGTTTGGATAGAGAAATAAGATCAAAATCTATGGTTTGAGCTTCAAAGGGATCTCCCACCTTGAGGGTTTATCCACTAGTGGAAGAAAGAAATTATATTTAGGTTTTAATATATTTTAAGGTGAAAATGGTCATTTTCCATCTTTTAATTGGGTCCATAATTTGGAAGCATGGTTAGCCAAACTTTGCACCAACTTTGTTTCCTTCATTGTGTCAAGGGAGACCCCACACAGTTTCATGTGTGCGGTTTGATTAACTATGTGAAAACTATGTCTCAGCCTCTATCAAAAATTTCAAATCCCCCTGCACTGGTGTGCGACTGAGGTTATATGATTTCCTCAAACCATGAGAACTCCTACACCCCTCTATCAAGCCCCACACTGTTAGGAATAACTATGTGGCCTACACTTCATTGTTTCTATTAATTGTGTGATCTACCTTATTATTCTAAAAAGTGGGTATTTGGGCACCAAACAAGCCCTAGACACCCTTGATACACACATGATCTCATTGAAAAGTCACATTGGACCATAAAAAATCATTTAAACCAAAAAACAAACATTTTATACCATGTAAGAAAAACCAGGTCTTACAATCCCCCCTAAAGTAATTCATCCCTGAATTTCCCTCTCAAGGGTGGTCAAGAATTTACTGGGAAAAACTCTGCCCACTGAGCATGTATGTCAGCCTCCCGCTCCCAAGTATCATACTATAAACATTCATGATTCCATAGCACCCATATTAGAGTAACTAATCGGACTTGGAAAACCTTTATGATCCTATCAAATATAAGTATAGGATGCTCCTCAAATTATGAATCTACCTATAACTCCACCTATTTCAGATGCAGAGTGTGGGATGGGTCTGAGTGATAATGGAATAGCTGAGATGCATGGAATACATCGTTCATGGCATGTTACCTCTATGGTAACTACAACTGATATTGTATAGTCTCGACTCTCTAAAATCTCAAACAGCCTGACATATCATGGTGAAAGATTACCCTGTATCCTAATCAATTTGTGTCCAATCCTTGGTGAGATACGTAAAAAGACCTGATCCCTAGCCACAAACTCCATAGGTCATCGACGGAAATCATTATAATATTTTTTTTCTTAAATTTGTAGTATCCATCCATTTCTGAATCTACTGAACCTACTCCAAAGTCTCCTGAATGAGAAGAGGTCCAAGCAATGCTTCCTCACCTACCTTTATCCAGTACAGGGTCAATCAACATGGTCTACCGTACAAAGCCTCATATTTTTTCATCTATATGGTCACCTGATAACTATTATTATAGGCGAACTCAACTAGGGTAATATCCCTCTCCCAATATCCTATAAAATCAAGGATGAATTCTCACAGCATTTCATTAAGAACCTGTATAGTATGCTCTGAATGACCATCAGTCTGAGGGTTGTATGCCATACTCAAAATCACCTATGTACCCAAATCCCTCTGAAATTCTTCCATAAATGAGATGTAAACTAGGAATTCCTATCCTATACAATGGTATAATGAACCCCATGAATTCTCACTATCTCATCGATATACAACCACCCAAGGTCATCTACTAAGAAGTTTTTTCTTATTGTAAGGACATGAGTGACCTTTGTGAGCCTATAAAAAATAACCCATATAGAATCACTACCTTAAGGTGACCTTGGAAACCCAGTTATTAAATCCATCACAACAGCCTCCCATTTATAATCAAGAATGGGTAACTATTGTAAAATTATGGTTGGTCACTAATGTCCCACCTTCACCTACTAGCAGGTGAAACACCTCCTGACAAAACCATCTACCTTGTGTTTCATTCCCAGCCACAAATGCTGGCAACATAAATCATGATACATCTTGGTAACACTAGGATTCACTACCCAAACTAAGGCATGATACTCTCAAATTAGATCCTCTTGTATGTTTTTTGGAACTCATATGCGACCATGAACACATAGAATTCCATCCTCTCTCATATTATAACTAGGAGGTGGGTCCTCACCTACCACACTCTCCTGTAGGACTAGGCCCTCAGAATCAGATAATTGTCCCATTCTCACTATATCCAGAAGAGTATAGGTCACGGAAAAATAATAAATAAATTCCTATCCTTACCCATCCTATACCTCTAAGTTCATCTCTAAGAATAATTCCATAAGCTTCCACTCTCTATTGGCCTCTTGAACTACCTGTATTTGAGTCCTATTTCTCAGTGCATCTACCACTACATTACCCTTTCCAAGAATATAGGAAATATCAAAGTTAAAATACTGTAGATACTCAACCCACCTTTTTTTGCCTTAGGTTTGTGTACACCACAAAATTCTCTCCCAAAAAATAATGTCTCTAGCATCACAAAGCATAAAAAATGATTCTAACTTGAGATCGTTCATCGGGTAATTCCTCTCATGTGGCCTCAATTGAAGAGAATTTTATTCCATGACTCTATCCCCCTATATCATAATAGGTCCTATCTTGATACCCAATGCATCTCAAAACCCAATGTATTTCCTACCCAACTCTAGTATAATCATGACCGATGTTGAATTTGGTCTCCCTTTTAGCTCCTGAAAGGCTATTTCATAGGTATTTGTACAAAAAAACACCACAAACTTCTTAATCAATCCCATAAATGGTACTTATAAGCATGAGAATTCCTATATTAAATTCTTGTAATATCTAGTTAGCACCAATAAACTTCGTATGTTAGATACATTCTTGGGATGCTCCTAGGAAACTACAACTCTCACCTTCTCTAGGTAAACTAATACTTCTATATCTGAGATACTATGACCTCAAATGTGAATCTTTCCATCTAGAAGTGGAACTTTATGATATTATCATATAACTGATTCTCTCTCAGTGTATCCAAAAATATCTCAATATGTTTGGTATGGTTGTGTCGATTGTGAGAATACACCAAGATATCATCCATGAAAACCACCACAAAAAAAATCTATCTAAGGATAGAAAACTTGGTTCATAAAAGCCATAAAAACTACTATCACATTTATGAGACTGAACTCAATAACCAGATACTCATAGATACCATACCTATTAAAAAAAGTTTTATGAGGTATGTCTTTAGGTTAAACACATACCTATTGATAAATTGATCTCAAATCAATCTTCAAGAAAATTTTATCTCCTTAGATTTTATCAAAAAGGTATTATATATGTGAGAGAGGATACTGGTTCTTAATCTTCATCTGATTCAAATTATAATAATACAAAAATATTTTAAGGGTATCATATGCCTTTTTCATAAAAAGGACCATTGAACCCCATGGATAAGTACTGGGTCAAATAAACCCATTTGCCTCAAAATCCTCTAACTGCCTCTTGAGCTCCTTGAACTCTATAATGGTCATCCTATAATGTGGAATGGATACTAATGAAGTTCCTAGAATTAGATCAATAGAGAAATCCACCTATCTCTCTCTCAAGAGGTAAACCAGAAAATCTATCCAAGAAAACATCCCTAAAATGATCAACCACTAGAGGGAAGTCTGCCTAAAAAGTTCCCTAATCATCTAGATACAAACTATAAATCTGTATTGTCATCTCTCCTAGCCCATGATGCTCTAGTATAGCTTCTCTTTCCTGGAAATCCCATTCATCATTGTAAATAAAAACTCCAACCTTTGGTGATGTAAAATTCACCCTTCGGAGATAGATTCCAACATGAGCTCAATAAGAAACTAGTTAGTCCATCCTGAGTATTACCTCAAACCTAATCATCTTTAGTAAAAAAATATTTCATATGAAGTGGAACCCACCTATATCAATGGGGAACTCCCTCCACTATCCTACACCCTCTGTTATGATCCTCAACAGAGTATTCAATGTCATAACTCCATTATAAAATTGAACAACAATCCCAAGGCTCTCCACAATAAGTACATATATAAAACTATCAGAAGAACTTGTATCAAAAATAGAATCTACTAGAATATAGGATTATAAGATCATACCTCTAACTATATATGACTTGGTTCTCTAATCCTTAGGGGCTCTAAAAAATATATATGGCATGAACCAAGGCCTTGTGAAACAACATCACTAATTGGAGTAGTCCCATGTTGTTGTCTAGGTACAACTGGTGCCTGGATGCCTTGGCCACAACCACCACCTCATCTTAAATGACCGATACTACTCTATATCCTAGCCTTTCATGGAGCTATAAAACTCACTCTTGAACATATAGTTGGATTTTATCCCCTTCCACTGACTTTTGGAGGGAAGGTCCTAAAAAACGATGTACATAACCCGTCCTGCCGCAATCTTGGAACTCTATTGGCTCTCTATAGAATTGATTCATCATATGTACCCATCTTCCACACTGATGATAGAAAATATAGCTACCATCACTAAAAACATAGCTGGTACTTCCCTTAAAATATGTTATAAAATGGAACTTCCTACCATTGGAATTCGAACCATTAGGTCGAGAGACTACACTGATCTAATTTGAACCCCCATATTTCCTCGGGTTTCACTCTATAATTAGTGCATGATTTACTATCTCAGTAATATTCATCATCCTAAACATGTAAACCTATGATCTAATGGAATTTCTGAGACCTTCCTCAAAGGATCTTTCCCTCTATGCCTCGTGAGTAAGATATATCAGCACAAAACGTTGAATCTATGTAAAGAATTATGAATATTCCATAATGGTCATTATTCCCTATTTTAGAAATATAAAATCAATATCCTACTCATCTCTCAAAGTATTTGGAAAAAATTGTTCATAAAACCTAGATTGTAAACCCCTCTAAACCATATCTTTCAGCACATCATCCTGGTTCAAAACATACCACCAGCGCTTTTCTTCCCCCCAAAGAATATAAGTCACAAGCTTCACTCTCCTCTTAAGAGGTGTCACTAGATGCTAAAAAATCAAAAAAGTAGTCTCAATCCATATCTAAGTAGCTTTTGTACCACCATCCCCCAAAAACGTGGGTGGATACTACTGCTGGAACACACATGTCATCTCTTCTATAGACGATGAAGGTTTCTTTACTCCTTGAATGGTCTACATAAATCTCATAAACCTCTCACAGAACTATGTCTCAGCACCTATATCTAGTAAAATAATTGGTTCCTTATGTACCACTATAGGAGGATTTATTGGTATCCCATGGCCCAACACCTTCATAGCATGGTCTTTTCCACCCCACTAGCGTCTGACTAGAGGTCGTGGTGGTGGAATATCTTTATAATGACAAACACACACCTTGTAAAAGATCGATAACATCAATGTCATAGTTTGAAAGCATAGGATAGGTTAAAAACTCTTATAAACAATTCACACCCGTCTTCCTGCTCCTAAAACTAGGACTAGGAAAAAATAAATAGTTGTAAAGATCTCTAGAGACACAGACTACTACCCACTCAAAAGATGGACCAAGGTAAATACCTCTATTTTACAATTTAAATTTCCATTTAAATTCATATTCATATCACATTTATATTTAAATATTTGAACCAAATGGTTCATGACTTCCAATCTATAAGGTCTCATACACCTTATGAATCAAAGTATGGCATCCACTTAATCCATACTATAACACATTCCAATCCATGTAAACAATGGTCCATGACTCAACATGCTACAATTGGATGCTTAAGGTTTCAATTGTAGCCTAAGTAGGAAAATAATTTTTAATTTATGATTGTAACTCTAATTACCAACTATTTTTGTCAAATATCTGTACAAAAATCTAGTAGAACCCATTCATATCACACAAGGCACATATCATGAGTTATGAAATCAAGAAATGCATCCTATATAGAATGGAATAATGCATGGCATGTGAATCCTCGAAGGTGCCTAAAATTATTAATGATATGAATAATCTCATATCATCAAGAAATGGTAAAAAAAAATATACTCAATTATATCAATGATAACATCACAATTCAATTGCATCACCCAATGGTGGAATCAATTCAACTGTATTAATAAAAATAAAGAAAATAGTAATTTCCATCCAAGGGAATTTGGATTTTCTCTATATATAGGTTAGATACTCTCAAATACATCTCATTACCAAATTCCAAAACATTCCTAATTCCATATATATTATTTCAAAATAGTAAGGAAAAAATAAAAATCTTCTTATACCACTTTGTAAGGTCCTGACCCAGATGTCACTAAACGGTTCCCTAATCTGGTGGTTCACTTGGCCTCAAGCGCACCTCTATTCATTCCAAAGGATTCCGACTATCAGTGAGGGATAATGGTGTGTCTATGGGGATGCAATTTACTCATGTAAGAGTGTAGCATAGTGATAATAAACATAATAGTCAATAGTAGAAGCAGTAAATCAACTAAACAAAAGATAAACATTTGAGATAGGAATATATAAATAATGCCAAAAGAAGTCTCATATATGTATGATGATCATGTCATGTCTTTAAAAAATAGGGAAACAGGTGTACAATCATCCAGTATAATAGATGTATCAAAATACCAAAAATACTAAAAAGGACTATTATGTCTAGCATCACGATCCTAGCTTAGTCGTGTGCTCTCCTACTCCTAATAAGAAATAAATCAAGCAGTATACATTTGACACTTTCCCTAGTCCCTACCTACATCGATGAATTCTTTTTGGGTACCCAATGACGTCCCTAAAATGGTGTGAGATAACACTTAGTAGGCCATAACCAATGATGTCCATAAAAAATCTAGTTTGTGTGATATAAACAAAATCAGTGTGTAGTATATCATGGGTATAAAAGTACTAAAAATAAATTGATACAAGCCCAGTAATACTATCCAACCTACCAAGGATCCCTGCAAACAAATTTCAAGCTCCCAAAACAAGGGTAACTATAAATAGAAATAAATAAGTGATATTGTCCATTATAATCACTGGAGTCAAATACCCATGCCAAGGCTATCTATAAACATAGAAAACCAATATCCATATTTTCCTCACTGTGTAAACAAGTGTAAAACTACTATTATGTCCATGTAGTATAATCTAGTGCATAATACCATTACCATCATGCCATATAATTGAGTTTCATCCACAGTGTTCATGCCATTTAATCAAAAGTATCAGACCATGAAGGGCTAGATCCAAGGTATAGAAGACCAAGGCATCCATTTCAAGTCCCAAGAGCATCTTGATGGAAACTCAGTAATGACCTAGTTGGAGTCTTTACAAAATTTCAACAGACCATATCCAATGAGATCCTTAGAAATCTGAATCCAAGTGGTATCAAGGCCCAATGCATCCTATGGAATTAGGATCTAAGGAGTAAACAAATCCAAGGAATCCACTACCGTAATCAAGACCCATGGGAGGAATCTAATGGAATCAATATATGAGGTATACTAACCAAGGAATCCACTACCATAATCATTTCATCATTCCATAAACTCATCATTTCATGATTAATCACATTCCATGAGTTCATCTAACTCATTTCCACAATTAATATAAAAGACAATAAAAAATAAAAAAAATCACATCATGTATCACATATTAAAGGTGTCATCAACTCTCTCCTAATAAATTTAATTCAACTTAATTTAATTACAATGGCTCCCTCTAACTTAGTGATCACTCATACATCCAACAAGGTGGTATAAAAATGTAATTGCAAAGTCACACACCATGGTTGCCATAGGTTAGGCTAACAACCTCCCAAAATATCAATTGAAGTAGTTGGAATCCATAACAGGTTACAATTCATCCAATTCAACCATTAAATTAATTAAAGGGGAACTTATGGAAAGTCCGGAATATAGCACCAATCCCCAAGGGAAAGGTATATACCACCTACCATAGGTCCTTAGTAGATCATTCATTCATTATTGATCTCTAATTCAGTCTATATCGAGAGATAAATGAAGAACGAGTGAAGAACCCAGAAATATGGCATATTATATTTCTCCTAAATAACTTCTTCAATATGAAGTTAAATTATAAATGACACAAGATGAATGAATAACTAACCGGCATGAATCTAATGAGACTGATAGTGTTTGAATATGAGTTCGGAAAGATAAATGATATCAAAATATATGGCTTGATATTCAAAAGGAGTTCCCACACATGATGTCCAATCCATCAAAGGAATAAAGAAATTAGATTTAGGTTTTAATAGATTTTAAGAGAAAAATAGTCATTTCCCATCCTTTAACCGAGTGTTTCATTTTGGATTCATGGTTGGCCAACCATGTGCAGACTATTCTCCCTTCACTATGTCAATAGATACACCACACGGTTTCATGTGCGTGGTTTTATTAACCAGACACAAACTGTGTCTCAACCTCTATCAAAAATTGAAGATCTCCCCACACGGGTGTGTGCATAAGGTTTCATGGTTTCCTCAAACTGTGTGACCTCTTGCACCCCTCTATCAAGCCTCTCATGGTTATGGATAATCATGTGTTTTATCCTGTGTGGTTTTTACTAACAATTCGGCCAATCTTTTTTAAAAAAAATCTAAGGATTTGGGCTACAAACAAGCCCCTGACACCCCCAATACACCCATGATCTCGTTGGGAACTCATATTAGGCTATAAAAAATCATTTAAACTGAAAAAAAAAATCTATACCTCATAGGAAAACCCAGGAACTTAAATATATGGATGTTAGTGACATAATCCTAGGTATGTATTGGACAAAAATGTTTAAATTTCACATAAATTTTTATACCCAAATGGATAGTTTTGCAACTGATTATGGCATTGAGAATATATTTAGAGGAGATCAGAATATAAGGGTAAGTGAAGTCAGCTTGTCGGCACCAGCTGTTAGAACTATCTCATACCAGTTGGTAGTTTTGAATTTGGAATCGGTGTATGAGATTTCAAATATAAGTTTTTAAGCAATTTTTGATCTATTTCTAGATATTTTTCCTAATAATTTATTGGGGTTTCCACCCACAAGAGAAGTGTAGTTTACGATTGATCTCTTAATAGGGACCAGTCCTATATCACTTCCATATTATCAGATAGAACTAATAGAGTTAAAGGAATTGAAGGTCTAGTAGGAAGAGTTGGAAATAAAAGGGTTCATTCAACCTAATACATCTCCTTGGGTAGCACCAGTCTTGTTTGTGAAAAAGGTGGATAGAACTCTTCGACTTTGTATAGACTACCATAAGATTAACCAAGTTATAATAAATAATAAGTATCCTCTTTCTTGAATTGATGATCTATTTGATCAATTTAGAGGATCATAATGGTTCTCTAAAATTGATTTATGTTTAAGATATCACCAATTGTGGGTTTGGAAGGAATATATTCTAAAATAGATTTTAGGAGTAGATATTTCCATTAAAAGTATGTGGTTATGCCTTTCGGTATTACAAATGCACCAGTTATCTTTATAGAATTGATGAATTGAATATTTTATAAGTATCTGGATTATTTTTTTGGTGGTGTTTGTGGATGACATATTGGTGTATTCAAGGACAAAGGTTGAGCATGAGAAACACATGGTGATAGTTTTGGTTATATTTTAGGATCATCGTATATATTCCAAACATTCAAAGGGTGGTTTTTTGATATAAGAGGTACATTTACTTAGCCATGTTATCTTTGAAAGAAGTGTTTCTATGGATCTAGAAAAATATAGGTTTTAATCTCTTGGAAACTACCAAATAATGTCTTTGAGATTCACAATTTCCTTAGTCTGGATAGTTATTGTCAATGTTTTATTTGTGAATTTTCATGAATAGAATCACCAATGATAGCTTTTACAAGGAAAGGTGTTCCATTTAAAAGGAATGGGGAATTTCATAAGTCTTTTCAATAGCTTAAATATCACCTAGAATCAGCACCAATCTTGATATTTCCGAAATCAAGACTAGGTTAGGTGGAGTATTGTGATGCTTTGAGGATTAGGTTTGGGATGTGTTCTCATGTAAGTAGATCATTTTGTTACTTATATATCACGAAATTTGTGGTTTTATGAGAATAACTACCCAAATCATGAATTTAATTTATCTATTATAGTTCATTCTTTGAATACTTTGTGTCATTACCTCTTTGGTGATAAATTTACTATGTTTATGATTCATAATAGCTTGAAACACATTTTCTCAAAAAGATATTTTAATATGAGATAAAGAATATGGATGGAGTTTATTCAAATGTTTGACTTTTAATTAATCTTTACACTAATTAAAGGCAATTTGGTAGAAAATTCATTAAGTATAAATTTATATAGTCATTTGGAAAAAGAGGCTTCAAACTAGTGGAAGTTGATGTCGGTGTTAGCCAACATGAAATTAGATTGTGAAGACTAAGGTAGTATTGTAGTTTTCTTTCCAATTACATTTGTTCCTGATTTGGTTGAGATGGTTAAATAGTCATAGGCATCCAATTCATAATTTTTTGCGATGAGGTCAAAAATCAATGGTGGGGAGACCATTAAGGGATGGAAGCTGGATAGGAGTTCAGTTTTGTGGTTTTGAGATCATATGGTCATACCAATGGCTTTTCAAGAAAAAATTCTTCATTATTACCACCATTCAAGATGGTTTGTTCATCCTGGAATGAAAAATATTTATAAGGCATTGAAATCACAATTTTGGTGGGTTGGAATGAAAAGAAAAGTGGATGAGTTTTTTATGAGATGCCTCACCTTTCGGTAGGTTAAGGCTGAGAAACAGTGGTCGGTGGGTATGTTGTAGTCTTTACCTATTCTTATTTTTAATTGGGAGTATATGGAAATGGATTTTGTGATAGGTCTCCCAAGGATGGTTTGGAAACATGATTCCATATGGGTGATATAAGATTCTCTCACAAAGTCATCCCATTTCATCCTTATTCATGAATCTCATATGGTGGAGGACTTATCTAAAATCTATATCCAAGAAGTTATAAAGAGGAATGGAATACCAATTTCGATAGTATCAGAATGAGATTTTTGGTTTACGTCTCATTTTCAGAAATCCTTATAGAAATACTTTGGGACTCATTTAACTATGAGTATGGCATATCATCCTTATATGGATGGAAAATTTTAAAGGGTGATACAAAAATTAGAAGACATGATTTTATATTATGTAATAGATTTTGGTGTCTCATGGGAGGATCACATACCATTAGTATATTTCTTGTAAAATAACAGTTTTCAGGACTCAATACATATGGATCCTTTTGAATAATTATATGGGTGTCCTTATTGTTCTCCACTTTATTGGGTGGAAATATGTGAGACTTCACTGGTTGGACCAATACTTGTCCAATAGATAATAAATAATATTCAGTTGATTAGGAAGAGAATTGAGATAGCTCATAGTCATCATAAATCATATGAGGATAATCGTCTAAAGTCATCGTTGTTTGAGGTGAGTGATCATGTGCTTTTGAGAATCTTTCCAATGCTTGGGAATAGTCATATTGGGAATTATGTAAAGTTATATCCTCAATACATAGGCCCATTTGAGATACTTAAATAGGTTTTTTAGGTGGATTATTGGTTGTCTTTACTACCAAGGTTCAGTTTGGTGTATAATGTGTTTCATGTATCTCAGTTGAAGAAGTATCGACCTGATCCTTACCATGTGATTTTATGGGATCATGTTGACCTAGATATGGTTACTACATTGGTTAATGTACCAGTTCAGACTGTAGATAGGCAAGATAAAATCTTGGGTGGGGAAATCATCGGTCTAGTGCAAGTTTCATGGAAGCATGGTTAGATTTAAGAAGAAACATGGGAGAATGAGAAGTAAATGGTTGATCAATGGCCCAAAATCTTTCATGATAATGGTGGTTTTATACTTTCCAAGTATGGAAAAGGAAAATGTTGGGTAGAATGTATCACCTAGGGTTTCAGGTAATTAACCTTTTATTTATATACTTTAAGTATATAAAGTAATTAGGTCAAGTTGGGGATGTTTTGGAGGAGTTTTGGACAGTTTTTGTGGATTTTATGGAGCTACATTGTTTGAACATGGTTAGAAGAAACTGTTAAATGTGTCTAAGAAACCATACAAATGGAAACAGTGGGCACTGGGTAAGCACAAAGTTGGTTCATGGTTTATCCAAACCATGAAAACACCTAGGTGAATGTAACGACCCAAACTTTTTAAATAGTATATTAACTTACTCTTAATGATTTAATAGAGATGTTAATGGTTAATGTAGAAAGAGGAGTCGATGGCTTCATCCAGTAGACTCGAACCTTATGAATCCCACTTATCAGAGCTTGGGAAGGAGGTGGCATCTTTGGGCTTCGCTTTGGACCAAGCCCAAGCCGAACTCCAACGTGTCAAGCTTGAACGGAAACGCCTACGGGAGAAGTTCAAGTTAGTAGAGATTACTACTAGGGCAATGTTATCTGAGCCTCCCTCAGATTCTCTCACCATAGCACACCTTACACTTAGGTCATATGTCGGTGTTATAAGGGGCTATGTGACGAGACCCTATCTTCTTTGTGTAATCCTTTGGGATGAATGAATTGAGATTTCTTCCTTCAGTTATGTTAGTGAAATTTCAAATGTCTGAATAATTTTAGGATGTATTTTATTGATGAATTTTGAAAAAGGGGATATTTTAAAATATTTATGTAAACCTTAAATAATTAATGATGTGTAATGATTTTCAAAAAATGGTCTTCTGCGAAAGTGTTTAGTAAAGAATTTGGAGTCTAATAAGATCAACTTAATTTTTGATGAATAGAAAATTATGAATTGTGATTTTAACCTTAGTATTAGTAATGTGACCAAATTGATTAGTAATTTCACTCAAAGAAAGTTTTAATATAATTTAGACACCTAGATTAAGTAATGTGATTCAATAAAATGGGTAAATAACAGTTTCATAAATTATTAGTCAAGTATTAGTTTTTTTGGGGTGAATAGTTTTTTTAATTAAAAATTAAATTAAAAATATTTAGAAAAATATTTTTATAAAATGGACTTTATTTTTGAACTCAGAGCACCGATATTATGTTATGGTAATTTTTGGGGTTTTTTTGAAAAAAAATGAATTTTCGGTGAATAGTGTTTTTATTTAAAAATTAAATTAAAAATATTTAGAAAATTATTTTTATAAAATGGAGTTCATATTTGTAATAAGAGCATCGATATTTGGTTAAGGTGAAATTTTTGGATTTTTCTGAGAAAGATGAATTTTTCAGTGAATAGTAAAAATGCAGTTTTAGGGTTTCGGTATGTTTAATGACATCATAACTGTGTCATGATGATGTCATGAGATATTTTAAGGTTTGGCCGGCCAAAGGTGATGAATTATTGTATTGGGGGCCCCATGTGGCCTAACTCCATGGTAAATGCCATGGGAGAGCACATGGTTTTGAGAAAAGCACTTGTGAGGTGTCCATTGGCCATTAATGCCTTGTCCCCTCACTTTCCCTATAAATACCAAGCCCTCCTCTCATCCATTCGACTCAAAAACCATCCTCAACTAAGTTATGGTCTCCTTACCTACCAAGGAGTCCTCCCAAGGTTCCCTCAAGCCTCTCAAGGTCCCAACCTTTAAGTTTTAAGAGTTACGTTTAAGGTAAGGGATCCGACCTCTCTCTTTCTTTTCATGTAATCTCTTTTATGTAATTCCCTTTATGATCCATGTTATTATGTGAGAGGATGTTCTTTTATATTCCTCTTACTTCCCTCTTCATTTTTATATGATGAGATATCCCCTCTTACTCTCATAATTTCATTTTATGAAAGTTTAAGTGACATCGTTAGGCTGCCGAATTTATAAGGGATTCTTTCACCCTTCCCATTTTCAAGTTCTATTTTCATGTCAAATCTTTAAAGTTATTTTTTTATGTTGGGGTATGATCTATATACCTATCATACTGATATTTTATGATCATATTATGAGAGACCCTATTTTATCTCATCAATTCATTTTTATTGAAGTGTAAGTGACGCCGTTAGGCTGCCGAATTTTCATAAGAGAAATCTTATTTTTGTCTCACTTCCATGTTTTTTATTTCATATGATATATCTTTCAAATTTCATTACCATGTTCTTAAATCCCTTATATTATGTCCCCCTACTATTTTATGGATCATTTATGAGTGGGTGACCCATGTCCCCTCTCTTTTCAATGTTTTCTAAAACCCTGTAACATAGCCATTATGCTGCAGAATTTTCGTCTCAAAATGCCTCTCTCTTCATCTCAAAATTATTTTATGTTATTAAGTGAATACTCAAAGCTCTTATTTCTACAGGTGTATTCACATATATATCAAAATGTTCTATTTTAAATTCTGGGATTTACATACATGAAACTCGCTTTCCCTTTCCGTGGGTTTAAAGTGACATAAAGATCATGTCTTTAAAGCAGTTTTTAAAACGTTTTGATTATGAAATGAAACCCATTTATTTTATTCTATATGGGTTGTTTATGAAATGATTGATGATGATATATGTGGCTCACATGATAATAAATACATGTCAAGGGTTCACCCATATAGCGCTCTAATGCATTGGGTAAAGACTTAATCTCTAGAGATGACTTTTTAGACTGATACCTTGGTGAATAACCTTAGTAATTTTTAATGACACCTTGGGGATGGACCTTGGTGAAACTAAATGATTGTAAATATTAAATGTTTCATCCACATATTCAAGTTATGAAAAATGTTATTTTTATTATGATTTATTTCATGATTTCTTCTCATGCCTTAAAGTTCTTTTCATGTCCTTATTGAAGTATCTCAAGTTCACATGTAAAATGTTTCTCTTATTTCCCTTACTGGGCCTTCTTCTCACCCTTTCTTTTGATATATGTCCCCAGGTTATGATATGAAGTAATGAACCTAGGATGAACTTAAGGATAAGCCTTTCAAGTGTTTAAGAAGAATGTTTTATGTTGTTTTCATGTATTATGTTCCTTGTTTCCAAGACACTAAACCTTAAAGACCCTCAGTTCCGTGTAATGAAATGAAAGTTTATGTTATAAAAAGACGGGATTATATAGTGAAACCATGGAATGTGGAATAGAGGAGATGATAATTATTTTAAAATAGTTTATCTAACCATGAAATCCAACCATGAGAGGGGTGTTTATAGGTAGTGGATGGCATGTGGTTTGCACACGGTTTACCTAACTGTGCACCTAAATTGTGCAGCATTAAACATTAGATATGAATTTTTTATATCTAATATAAATCACCTATTAAATAACTTTTTTCCTTAATATGACCCTAACACAAATTCCTCTCCCTACTAAGGTTATGGAGAGCCTTCCTATTGATCTGGGAGTGATCCATTGGTGAATATTGGGGTGTTGGAGGCATAATTCCTTGGTAAGTGCTCATTCTTAGTGGTATCCCTTAGTTTTCTTCTTCTTCCCTCTCTTGGACTCATGGATCAAATCTATTGGGGATAGATCCATGTTTTTTATGACAATAATGTTGATATATGGTTGTTTTGATGGTAGGGAACAAGATATAAGGTGTATTTTGGAATATCTAAGCTAAGTTTGTTGAATTTTTTGTGTCTTTATTCATTTTCACCTAAGTTTGAGAGATGGTTGGATTATTTCTTGACAACTCTTATTAGAACTAGGAGTCTTGATTTTAAATTGTTTTAATTTCTTAATTTGAATTTTGAAATTTATGTTAAAATTTTGTGGAAACCCACTTTATTGATGGTTTGAGAAATTTTAGAAATTGGTTGTTTTGTGTAAGGTGAAAGTGGTTACATGATTTTAAAATTATGATTCTAAAATGGTTTTTTTTGTTTTAATTCATGAAAAAATGGTTGTAAAATTTTTTCATCAAAAGGATTGTTTTATTGAAATGGTTTGACAAAAAAAAATTGGCATGATTTTTGGAAAAAATGGTTGGTGTGTGTTCATGTTCATTTGGGATGGATAAGGGTATAAAGTTTCCCCCATAAAAAGTGGAATAGATAAGGGTATGAACTTTCCCCCATCAAAATAGTTCACCCAGTGAAGGCTTGGTGAAAGGATGACTCACCACTTGCAAGTATAGGGAGGTATATGGTTGTATTCATGTGTGTATGTGTGGATGTGTGGATGTGTGGAATGGAATGGGTTATTCCAAATGTATTTTTGAAAAGGTTTGAAATACGTGTTTGGTTTCTTTTCATAGAAAACTATTTTTCTTAGAAATGGTTTGGCTTTTATATAAATTGTTTCAAATTGTTTTATATAAATTTTTTTATATAAATTTTTTATATAAATTTTTTTATATACTCTTTTTTATATAAAATTTTTTATATAAATTGTTTTATATAAAATTTTTTATATAAATTGTTTTATATAAATTTTATAACATGTTCTATCCTAGTGGTGTGAGTAGGGAAGTTATTGGAGAAATCCTAATGAGTTTTATACTCACCCTCTGATTGTGAAATTTTTTGCATTTATAAATGTTTTAAAGGAAAGTTATCCCATTTATTTAGAAATGAAGCATGATACCTTGGGCATGGATTTTTGAGTTAGAGCTTGGATATTGTTGGGAGTTTCTATTAGAGGTCTTGGTTAACTTTGAGTTTTTTTGGTTTTTTGTTTTCTATTTATACTCTGATATGGTCCTTAGTTATAGTTTGGTATTGTTTTTAGTTGGTATTACTTTGATTTGTATTACATTTTACGCATGCACCATATAGTGGTTTCTTGGTTATGTTTATCTTGGTTTGGTTGTTTTATTTTCAAAGGGGAAACCATCCCCCAACTATTTATGAAGCCCTTGGTATTTATTTCCAATATTTGGTGTCTTTGGGATGTCACCTAAGGCCTAGTAATGTCACTACCTCTTCTCAAGACAATGGTGAGGGGAAAGATGTTACATGACATGGTTGATGTCTGACTATCATGTGTTTGGGGATCATAGGCATTGATACTTCTTCTCATGAAGTTTTCACTTGGTGACCTCTAGTGTGTGAGATCATGAAGAAAAACCCACCAATAGTAACACCACATCTTTTAGGTGTCATTGGTTGTTCTTATATATAGACATGTGTATTGGTCTCCTAACTTGAGATCATTATAAATGTGTTCCATTTGATCATGTACTTTGATGCAAGGAAAAATCATGACAATGAAGTTGTGGCTAGGTAGATTGTACTGGGTGTGTCATTGGTGGTATATCATTGGTTGAATGATCAAGATAGAATATTTCACTTTCAAGTTGAGGAAGTTATATCTCAAGCCTAGTTTATTAGGATGGTAGTACATTAATAAATACATTTCCATGTTAGTCAAAAATAAATTCATCCAGTTAGATCAACAAATAATAAAGAAAAAAAGTAAGATGACACAATTGTGTGTCCTACTTTATGAAATATCATATGGAAAAGATAATATATTACACATTGCATGTTCGTAGGAATGGCTATTGTTGTTATGACTATTTCTTATCTATTTAGGGGAATTGATGGGTTGCTAGACTCTACTCTTGGCCTATAAATACTATTCACTACTAACAAGATAAGGGCCTAGAAGGTCACACACAATATCGTATTCAAGAATCCACGCTATTCTGGTGAATGGGTATATAGGTTATAGTGGGACCCACCACAGGGTCTGAGAGATGTCTAAGTATTATCGATCAACAATAAATAAATTCATTATTATTTGAGTATAGAATAATTTTGTTGAATTTATTTATTTTAATTATTTACAAGTGTTTAAGTAAATACAAGGAATAATATCATACAAACAAATATTATTTTAATATTCAAGGTTCATTTAATATTATAGGGAATTAGGAGTCGATTTAATGACTTGAGTTTTATCATGTAATTTATTTAATATATAATATAAGTATGTGATAAAATATAAATAATATTTATGACACGGTTAGTTCATCATAATTATTTATTTATTACTTATTTAGTGGATGTTAAATATATGTGGGTCAGGGAACCCTAATCAGGTATTTCAGACATCCACTATATAAGTTGAGGAGAATCTCATTCCATGGACTATTAATCAGTCGGAATTGAGAGTTTATCTCTACTCCCAAATCCTAGATAGGTAATCACTCTAACCGAGCGACTGATCCAAGAATGCCTTCACGGATCAAAGGCAAGGGATCAAGGTGATCGTCGCAACATCAAAGAAATCGTCAAAGCTATGTACTTGCACTTGGAATTCGATGAATGATGTACACATGGATTCTTCAAGCATGTGTGGACGACCTATAGGGGTTCGACTATGGATCCTTCGAGCAATGGTCATCAGTGACATGTGACAAATGAACATTCTTTGATTCAAATGGGATAATCATTATTTTAATTTATATGCTCTAATTAATTAACATGCGATCCTCAAACCATACCAGGGATCATATTGCAAAATAAAATGAAGTATGTTCACTTCGATGATGAAAAATTTTAAATCACTATCCCATCGGCTTCCGCTGCGCACCCAGATACCATCAATCGGTATCAGATGGATTTTGTGGATTTTTTGAGCTAATAAAAAATATTTTTATTTAAATTTAAGTAGAGGGTATGAAATTGGTCTCAATGGATCTGACCGCGCTTTGATCCGATCTTGTATGGCCAAGTTGTGACCATCCGGAAAAAAAATTATATCGAAAGCAATGTTTTTTTTAATAATAAAATTGAATAACACATATTTATTATATACATTTTGTTTTCAAATAAATCATACTAAAAAATAAATAGGAAAATTATTTCTAGAAGCTCATTTAAGTCTGGCCAAAAACTATCCAAAATTTTTTAGTCAAAACTCATTCGTTTGGTGACCCGAAATTCCACATAGTCTATGCAATTTCCAGTAACCAAGATAAAAAATATATATTAGTTAAATATTTTTTGGTGGAAATAACTAAAAAAAAGATAAAAATAATTGTCTAAATCTTATTTCTAGGCATTATAATTTAAAAAAAATAAAAACAAAAGGATGGTTTTTAGGGAGAGCGACGATTGTGTATTTCTCCACAAGAAAAAATGGGAGGGTTCTTCTTCAAGCTTGCATGGGTCCCCCCTTCCCCCATCTCCTTCTCTCTAAGCTTCATGACCACCTGAAACCCTTGAGATTATTGGAACCCTCTTCATAAATCTCCCTCCTCATGATCTCACTACCCAGAGCACCACTGTCGCCTCCCTCTTGATGCACGAGTGCGCCGACCGTTGTCGTCCCCTGGTCTGGATGAGCTCGTCGCTACTAGACACCCATCCACCACCTATGTCGAGGATAATCCCACACTTCCAACTAAAAATATCTGTGGATAATCCCCCTACTAGTTCCCCTCCATGTTACCCTAGATCTATGCTTCATCATCGTCATCATGGCTAACCTCATAAAATCCCTCCTTGTACGTCGAACACCGCATGCAGTAGGTCACCACGTGACCACTACACTACTGCTGTTACCTACCTCTGGTTGATCCCTTTAACTTCAGCACCTCCCCCCAACTAAACCAAATCCTTCCCAAGCCTAGAACCCCCTTTTACACAAAACCAACCTCACTGAACCCCCTATGCGACGCCCAAGCAGCAAGGTAACCCCTGTCACGGACTCCCTTAGATTCTTTTGGGCCTGATCCACCCCGTAGTGAGTCTGGGCAGGTCGGCCTAACTCAAAATGGATAGGGTGGGCCTTCATGGCCCAGAACAGTCCTTCATAGGGTCTTCTTATCCCAAAATGGGCTTGTGGGGTTACGGCCTAACCCGTAATGGCTCTGGATGGGGTTTCAGGGCCCAAAAAAATTATTTAATCAAAGATTAATTTTATTAATTGATTTAATTTTAGTATTAAATTAAATTAATTAAAAATTAAGTTTTTGTTTAAAAATACTAATATTTTAATATTCTAAAAAATTAATTTCATTTTGGTATTGAATTAAATTAAATTTTTTAAATTTTTTTAAATAAAATTAAATTAATATCGATATAAAATGAAAGTAAATTATATGAATTTAATTTATTCACTTAATTTATTTCCTATCCCTAGTAATTTAAATTTATTGCGATTTAATTTTATCATGTGTTTATTGAATATATTTACTGGTCTTGAGTAGTGACTGACCATGTGCATGTCTAGTTAATTTCATTTAATTACTTATTATTGTATGTGATTTTTGTAATAAGTAGTTGTTTTTATGATCATCTACACATCATCTTATTCATTTAAATATTTATAAGTCCATGTGTTTCCATCAATATTTTTGTATGTACATTGCACTTCATGAGACCCCCTCATCTACATGTGAGTGCATTTTTATTATGAAAAATATGATGTACAACATAGACCATGCCAAGTTGAAGTGAAAACAAAGACAAGATATGGACACACTGAAGTGGGGATGAGTTATATCATGAGTCAAGATTAGACTCAAGTATGTTACCCCTAGGTCGTGTTTGATCCATTGATTCTAAATGGATCAAAAAATATTATATTCTCAAGACCAGTTGAGTAAACTTATTTACTTTATGCATTGTTTATTATTTTATGAATTTTCATGATAGATGGAACCACATAAAATAATAAACATTAAAATGCATAAATACATGATGAATGTTTTTCTATTAATGTTTAGTTTTGAGTGTGACAACATATAATGAACATATTAATATAAATATATTACATTCATTGAGAAATATAAAAACCCTTAAATAAATATTAAGACACATGCATATTTCATTATTTTAATTTTACACGACTAGGTGTTCGGGGTTCTCATCAGTCATAGTTGAGGTTTCCTCCTACTACTGGGGAGTTATTATAAAATTGATGGGTTGAATTAACTAACTGTGGTAGAAAATAAGTATACATATCTATATATTTTCATTTTTAGAAGAAATCATTTAGTAAATAAATTTTTTGATTTTAGAATTTGGGACTTCACTCAATATATCAAGGAGACACGAGATAATGTGGTTGGCCAGTCAAACATCTATCTTGAACTCTCCAAGTAGTGGTGTTTCCATTTCTTGTAGACTATTAGGAGAGGTTCATGGATCCTTATCACTAGAATACTTAAGAGAAATTTTATTTTGATTCTAGTATAGAGGGTTTCTAGAGTTTGATAAAATAGTGGAAGACATTTAATTATTTAAATAATCGGTAATGTATAATTGGTAATCAAGATAAAATACTAATCTATTAGATTGTTTTTGTATAAAATGAAAATTAATACCATAAGAACACTATGATAATATTTTAAAAATAAAATTTCCAAACTGACATGAGTTTCTAAAGAGTAGTGCACAAGCTCTTACAAAGTACTAAAACATTGGAAATTTAAGGTGTTGGTGTCACCAGTACCTGTTAAGCCACCTCATAAAGATAGGGTGAGAAAAATAATTACAGGAGACTCATGTATGATTCATATGATGGTTATTTCATAACTTTATCATAAACTTATGATGTGAGTTATGGATACAACATCAGGATGTGGATGATTTCACATGTTGCCTCGTCTCTTAAAAGCTTGCATGGAGAAAGTAAAGAAATATATGAATGGATGATGATTATGATGGATATGTGTAAATTGAAATATGGTTTATAATATTTCAATGTATCCTTTTCATGTATCATTTTCACCTATTTACTCCAATTTTTTTAATATTAAAAAATGACCAGTATTGAGAAAAACGCTTCATTGCCTTTTGGATAAGGTTCTTTAAGAAAATAAGAACTTAAAGAAAGTTTAATATTTAATTATTATAGTGAATAAGATAAAAGAAAAGGTAAAAATTAAAATGATAAGTTTCAAACCAAAGGCACCTTCAAAAAAACCTTTAAATAAAGAGTCATTAAACCATAGGTTATTTTATTTGCATATCATGAAATAAATTTATGGAAGTTTAAATGAAATGAAATAAATTAAAGAAGCAAGTAGTTGTTTTTTATGTAGGGATATTCACCAATTGTAAGTAATGTTTCATTTATAATTTTTTGGTATTAAATAAAATATTATTAATACAAATGTTTATTTAAATATAGTAACCAACTAAGTAAAGAAACATTACTATAAGTAATGTGTGTTCTCCAAGCAGCTGAGAAAGTGTGGTTCCTAATTCAGTGATGAGAAGCATAAAACCTCTAATTTCAAAGTAAATGGTTCTATTTGAACTTTTGTTAAGTATTTCTAGAAAATTTTTCTCACATGTCCTTTGGACACAATGAGACATTATTTCAGTTTATGAATGAATGTTTTTTTGGTGTTTAATAATCAATGAATAGTTCAATAATGCTTGAATCATTAGCAATACACTACAACAAAATAGGTGGATAGTGGTGATTTTTTTTGTAATTTGGTGGTGGTTTAAACCACTTCTAAATATTTACATAGTGGTTTTTAAAAACATCCATTAAATTTACAGTCAGTATCCAACTTTTGACAGTTTCATCCATTTAGCAGCAATTTTTGGGAAGTTTCGCTAAATATTTTTTTAGTGTTGGATTTTTTTTAATGATGGTTTTCCCTATCAAAATTAATGAGGAGATAGTGGTAGTTTAAACCATCACTAAACTCAATAATATATAGAGTCGGTTTAAACCACTGTGAAATAATTTTTTACCATATATAGTGGTGTTTAAACCACTAAAAAGAATTTTTACCATATATAGCGGTGTTTTATACCACTTCTATATAGCATTGTTAAAAAAATATAGAAGCAGAAACTCCAACCCTATAAATGTAGAAAATGATTAATATAAAATTATACAAACAATAAAAAACTATTCTAGTATAATAAAAACATGATCAAAACATCTCAAGTTTAATTTATACAAAACCATAATACAACAGATCCTTAATATAATAAGAATAAATACCAACAATTAACATTCAGAATCAATGATAGTGATAAAAACTAATCAAAACATAAATGAAAATAGATTTTATATCAGTAAAAAAATAGAGAAAGGTTCTAATTGATTCAATACACAATGTTCAATAATTAATAAGTTCGAATAAATTAGAAAATGGAAATTAATAAAAGGACATATAGATTTATATACTTTGACCAATTGGTATATGTGAATGAGGTATGATCATCAAGGGATTCTACTATAAAACAATAAAATGAGTATAAGAAAAACTGATATTAGAATAAAATTAGAAAAATACACATATACATGTTTCATATTATAAAAAAACAAGAAAAACACACAAGACTTCAAAAAATTGACAAAGAAAAGGGTAGATAAATATTAATATATATACACAAATGGTAGATAAATAAGATAAATCAAAGAAAAGGATAAATTTATTTCAACACTCAACAATAAGGAAGACATGTCAAATTTTATATATCATGGGAAATACCATAGGTTCTAGTGAGAAAATCCTATACATACTCATGTGTAAGTATCTTATGACCAATTGATGAAGTTTCTAACAAATAACATCCTAAATTTTTCAAACTTATCCACACTGGGTGGAACTCCCCATAGCATGATCTTGTCATTCATAATATGATGTTAGTCAGAGTCTCATCATGACTAGAAAAAAATTATTTTTTGATCTCTCACCTAGATGGATCCACGGTATGCATGCATGTGTGTGTGTGTGAACATGGGATGATTATTCTATGTGGTAGGAAATGTTGAAAATATTTTTTTAATGTTTTATTACATGGAACTTATCTATAGATTGTGTTAAATTGTTTTTATGTATCTCCAAAGCATTCTTTCAAGCATGGCCATGGTTTTGACACCATTATATTTCTACCTAAGTGACCTATATTTGAACTACACTGGATTATTTAAATTTTTCCCAACCTCTACTGATGATATAACATGATCATGGTGCACTTGTTTGAAAAAAAACATGTCAAAAAAGGGTTAATTTTAATGTGATCTCATCAAAATCATATGAAAATAATTTTTTGAAATTATATATGATTCCCATGAAACACCATCATAATGTGGTGGTTTTGGGTTTTTTTAAATTAGCAATATATGCTATTACCTATTGTTGGGCTCTTTTTAGAATGGCCCTAAATCAGGTCACTTACTTTTGTGGACCATATGAATTTATACAACCTAGTCTTTTCTATACTTGTCTATAAATCCACTTTGTAATTGATATACTTTTAATCTAATAATTTTTATGATATAAGTCTAGTAGTCACATTTTATTCATTAATTCTCTTTTATATGAGTGGTGTAGGCCTTAATAAGAAGATCTAAATTTTTGAATTTCCTCTCCAAAATCTACTATTTCATTCTCTTTTTCTCCTAGGGGTCCCCTTCGACTGAGATGAATTAAAATGAGAATGAGGTGACCCAAAAGATGTATTAAATTAAAAGAGTTTTTTTGAGATTTAAATTAGTTGTTGTTAGTGAATTAACAAGTGTAATTAAAAACTAAATAAATTTCATAAATGGTTGAAAGAGACTAGAGATTCCCAAAAGAACAATAAGAGGTGTAATTTCAAGGAGTAAGAAGTAGAGGAGTTTTTGGAGATTTAAAATTGTTGTTGTTATTAAATTACCAAGTGGAAGTAAGAACTGAATAAAGTTTGTAAATGGTTTAAAGTGACTATAGATTTTTAAAAGAATAATAAAATTTGAAATTTAAAGGAGAACTAAAACAAAAAAACCTGAATAGACTAAAAATGATGAGTATAAGATAAATATCGAAATAAAACATAGAAAATAAACCAATAATATAGATTTCATGCAATGTAATGGAAATAAAAAAATGCCCTACCTCAAAAAAAACATGGTTTCTCAATCACCATATTAGTGTTAGTCTGTCTTGAGTTTAGATACACATCACCATCACCAAATCCAAAGTAAACCTTAATCACTACTTGATGAACTAAGATAAAAATTGTCTATATCTCCATTTCCACTCCCAACTACCAATACCTATATGAAAATTTTCTTGAAAATTAAATAGTGTTGTATATTTAAATTTAAACTTAAAACTAATAAAATTTTGTAGTAAATGATTATGAAGTTGTGTGATTTACCTTCTCACTAAAACCATCTATCGATGCAATATCATTGGTGACACATCCAATAATCTTACGATATAATTCAACAATTTATTTCTATAGAGAAATGACATTTTTATCTTGAATATTTATATGATCCCCATGAACCTGTATTGTGCTCCCTTATTGTTGAATTTTTATTTTCATTGTAACAAACTCCATATGATCATATCTAGGTATGTAGTAACTAAAATTAGGATTAGATGTTGTTGCAATCTCTGGTGACCTTCCAAAGACCTCAGATAGTAATGGTCCCAAACCTATCCCATGCATGTGACCAGGATGCTCCTTACCAAGGACTTGACAAGTTGGATCATCCTGGGAGACCGAGAAAGACTATACGGGATTGTTATCTCATAGTTCTTTTATTTATACCTATAAATAAAATATAATTCATATTTAAATAAATACATATTAAAAAGTGAAAACATACAATAAATTATTATAATGAAAAATTAATTCATACCCAACTTCTTTGACAGGATCATTCACATAACTCCCATAATATTTTTCATGAACATCAAAACAAAGTTACATTTGGGAGACATGGTGCCCTAAATTCTTTGACTACATTAAACAAAGATAAATCAAAAATTTAATATATGAAACAAATAATGTTATCGTATAAATATTTAAACTAATGAAAATATTACCATAGTCGATCTTTTTCTAGAAAAAACTCTTTGAACCAGTAGTCTGGGGGATGAATTGTTTAGCTCGACTAGATGCATTCTTCCATGAAACATCCTAAAATAAATAACATGTAATTTAATAGTAATGTATGCAATATCATATCCTATTAAAATTCATATATATATATATAATGAGATTAATATAATAATATATTTTTCAATACCATGTTCTTCTCATGGAGATAGAAATAAATAATTACCATTCACTGCTCTCTGGGTACCACTTCAGGTACCTTATCATAATTCTTCTAAGTATTTAATGATGTATCATTGAATTCCTTCCATAATCTCCATTTAAAATCTTTCTATTTCTTACATAAATTTTTCAACATCAAATTTCATGCGATAATATTAGAAATGGTAAAGTGAAATTATATATGTATAAATACATTCATTTTTAAAATATTAAAATTTAATTACATAATGACATTCAATTGAACCATAATTTATTAAAATTACTTTTATCTAGGAATCAAAAACTTCATTCTTCCAAGATTGATACATATGACTCCAATCAAAATAGGTAATCAAAAGGGTAACTGATTAGCCACTAAATGAGGCCAATATTCATTGTTAATATATATAATATTCATGTACTTTATTATTCATAAACATCATTTTAGTGCATTTTACACTTTGAACATCATTTCACATTATGATTGTAATACCTTCTTAAAATGCACTATTATGTGGTACATTTTTTAACATCATTTATAGTACCCAATGATTAATCTGATTTTAAGGAATCTAATTATACATATTTTAATTTTATATTTTTGTAAATTGATCTACACTTAAATATGAACATGTTTGATTCAGGGATCAGTGGAAAATTCATGGAGGATGATGGAGATATTTGGCAATGAAAGGAAGCAATTCTGGAGAAGGTAGATTGGACACCAGCCCACTGATGAGACTGTGGGTCCCAACATAAAGTCCCAATTAATACCAAATTTCGTGGGATTCTAGAATACATGTATAGGAACAAATCACTCTTCATTATCCAATGTTAATTCTGCTTCCATGGTGTTCATTTAGGTGGCCCAAGTTAGAGATAAACTTATGTGCCATATTCTACGGCCCAGAAAAACATCCCACTAATATGATCGTATCTCGGAATCCACAACTCAAAATGAGCCCAAATTTTACAGTAGGATATAAAACATCTAGATATACATTTTCCTATTCTATGTCCCACTCTGATTCGGACATATAGAAGGTCTTACAAGCGCGTCTGTTCGGTGAAGGAAATATGGCTTCCACATCGGGTCAAGGGTGGAAAAATCAACTCTCCCTTACTTTCCACCAACCTATGGCCTACCACAATCAATTGAAGAGACTTGGACTGTTGGAGGATAGACCCAAGGGCTCAAAAATTCCTATTTAAGGCAGTATTATTGGATGATTGAAAAAATCTTGGATGCTTTGTTCAATTGTAATGTTATGCTGCAATTTTGGTGTCTCAAATTTGTCTTTCACATGTAAGTTGTTCAATTCACTTTAGTTTCTTAATAAAAGTTCTTCTTATACTCTTATTCTGTTGTTCTTCATATCACTTTGATACCTTTGGATCAAAGTGTGAATTTATTCACACCAAACCTTGTGAAATTATTCACACAATGGTGGAGTGATCATTTTATTTTTGTTGTTTTCTTTACTTCTCCATTTCCTCCCTAATGAGTCTACTTTCCGCTTCCATTGAAACCATGAGATCAATGGAGGTATAACCCACTTATGGGTTGATCCAAGGTAGTAGCAATGGTCTGGATTGGATTTTATTTATCACCTCATTAATGTATAATCACTTCTTTAATTGATATTTTTATTTGATGATTTTTAAACTCCATCATCCTTGTTGAATTTAAGGCCACACACTTCAAGTGCTAATTCGAACCTTTACCTTGAAGTGCTCAAAACATTGATCCTTCAAGTTTATAGGTGATTAGTATTAAAGGGTGTAGGCATTAAACCAGTAAGTGATGATGTTTTTTTATCTCCTTAAATGAACCCATCTCAAATATAAGAAATTGAAATCATTAAAAAGGAAATACGTCCAATCCACCCCGAGCGATAACCTAGGATCAACTCATTATTTTAAATTGAATTCACTTAAGTATCTTAGAGTTACTTTAAACACATCTATAATCAACTCAAGTTGGACACTTCATAGCCAAAAAAACATTCCATAGAATGTACGTGTCTATAGGTTACTTCTTAGGTTTCTGAGGATTTGACAACCCAAGCTAAACTACAAGGACCGTCTTACCTTCTTCTCTTGGGTAAATTTGAGCGAGAATCAAATTTTGGCACCGTTGCCAGGGACCCAAGTAAGTCATCTAAACACCCATTCTATTCTCCCCAATTTCTTCTTTTCTCATCCAAATTCTCTTATCTTGTCCCTTTCTCGTTTTTTTTCTTTTGGCACATGTTCGGCTACACCCGCGATCAATCAAACCGTCTAGTTAGGGTGGATAGTCCTGGGGTTGGTGAGTCAAGTACACCAAGGGAACTCTTTCCATTAGATCCTAATATTCCAAACACCCCTGAGTCAAAAATTGAGGCCATTTCAATGGAAGGTATTCAAAGAAACCAACTCATAAACCCGGGTGGGAACCAAAATGGAAACCCAAATGAGGCAGCCCCAAACTTGGGGAATGCAATTGATCAAACCATGAATGACTACCTCACACCTTCCTGTACCAATGCCCCGTCATGAATTAGACACAATTACCTAGGAGATACTAACTACATCTTTAAACCCCATGTCCTAAACCACCTTCTCGCATTCCATGGAATGGAGTCCGAGATGCCATACCTGCACATTAAGGAGTTAAATGACATTGTAGAAACCATGTGTCCCCCACATCAACTAGAATCAGCTAAGATGAGGTTATTTCCTTTTTCTTTAAAGGATAAAGCTAAAAATTGGCTAAACAATTTGAGACCATCATCCATAAATTCTTGGGACCAACTATAAAGAGAATTCTACAAAAAATACTTTCCCCGCCACAAAACAATTGCACTTAAAAAGAGTATCCAAAACTTTTTTGAAAAAGAGGGAGAGTCATTCTATGAAACATGGGAGAGGTTCAAAGACACTCTAAACATGGTTCCACACCCTAGTTTTTCTATTCCTGAACAAGTGAGAATTTTCTATGAAGGGTTGGGTCCAGGGAATAAACAATTCATTGACATGATGTGTAATGGAACCTTTAAAAACAAAGCCCCAAATGATGCTTATGAGTATCTAGAAATCCTTTCTGAACAAAACCAAACATGGGGAACTTCGCCTTATTCTGAAAAGCCACAAAGAACTACTGGAATTCATACACTTAGAGAAGAGGAAATCCTTAGGGCTAAACTCGCAGCACTCTCTATGAAGGTTGAAGAGATAGACCTTAGGAAAGTCCATGAAATCCAAACTATTGACCTTGTTTGCACAATTTCTGAAAAACATGACCATAAGATAGACAAATTCCCAACCATTCCATCCATCAAGGATATTATCTTAGGAGGACCCCCAGTGGAAGTAAATTCTTTGAACTTTCAAAAGCCTCAATACCAAAACAACTTCAACCCAAGGTATAATGACCACCCAGGCTTCCGCTGGAAAGATAACCAACAGCCTAGCCAACCACAGGGACACAATCCTTACCCCCATCAGAACTACCAAACCCATAACCACTTCCAAACCCAACCTATCCAATACCAACAGCCACCAGTCCATTTTCAACAAAACATCCCACCTCCAAAATATCCCCCCAGGATAAACCAATCTTCTCAAGAACCAACCCAAACTGTTCTACAAAGCCTACTAGAACAAATGTGCAAAAAAATGGAGAGGATGAACTCAGAAGTCTCTTCCCTAAAACAAGAACTTCAAACCATCAAAACTGGAAAGGCACCAATGCCTACTCAGGCAGTGCCATCCTCAATTTCAAGGGGAGAGTCAAGTTGTGCTCAAACAACTCATGAACAACTAAAGGCTGTGACTATTTTAATAAGTGGGAAATCAATTGAGAAACCTGCACAACTAATTCAGAACCCACCTAAAGATTCAAACTTGGATGAAAATTCAAATGAACCCCAAGATAAAACTGAGGAAACTGATAACAATGTGAAAGAAACAACTCTTCAACAAACAACCCCACAACCTGCACCATTTCCTCAACGCATGAGGGGGAAACCCAAGCCTGAACTGAGTGAAACATTGAGGGAAATCTTTTCACAAGTCAAGTTGAACATACCCCTTCTCGATGAAATACAAACCATACCTGCCTACTCAAAGTACCTTAAGGACTTTTGCACTTTTAAAAGAAAATTTTCACATAAAAACCAAGTCCTTTTGGCTGCTAATGTGAGTACCACCATTCAAGGGATCATTCCTCCTGAGTTGAAAGACCCGGGTTGTCCTTACATCAATGTTGAACTAGGAGAGAGCAAAGTTGACAAGGCCTTGTGTGACCTAGGTTCTAGTGTCAATCTCATCCCATATGATGTGTACTTCCAGTTAGGCCTAGAAGAGCTCCAACCCACATCTGTCACACTTCATCTTGCTGATCATAGCATTAGGGTTCCAAAGGGGATTTTGAAGGACGTTCTGGTAAAGGTTGAAAACTTCATCTACCCTGCTGACTTCATAGTCCTTGACAACCATCCAAACTTAGGAAATAAGGAACAAACCCCAATCATCCTTGGTCGTCCTTTCCTTGCAACAATCAACTCTATTATTCAAGTTCGGAATGGGAACATGACCATCACCTTTCGGAACATGAGTCTAGACTTGAACATCTATAATGCAATCTCACAAATAGGGGATGATGAGGACATTAATTAAGTAAACACGATAGTAAGCATTGATAATGAATCCATGGAACATCAAGGAATATTTAATGAATGTTTAAGTCAGGATGAGATTGATTTCCTTTGTTCATATGAATGAATTTTATCTCCTTGGCTTGAATCATTTTCAAATTGCTCTTATGATGAAGTCTTAGGTCCAACAATCAGTGAAACCTTTCAAGAAACCACTTTCATGGAGACCACTCCAAATTCCTTCCCTAAATCTGATAAATCCAATCTAGTAGTTGAAACTTCTACATTTGGGGAATCAATCCTATCTGAAACTCTAAAAAAATAAATTGAAATTGATCCAATGTCCCAATATTCTGTTGAAATTCCGAACCAACCTGATCTTGAATTGAAGGAACTTCCTGCTACACTCAATTATGATTTCCTAGGGGAAAATCAAACACATCCTATTGTCATTTCTTCTTCTCTTAAATCCAATCATGAGAGGATGCTTCTAGATGTCCTTAGGAAACATAAGAAATCCATTGGTTGAACCCTGTCTGATATTCCTGGGATTAGCCCACTTATCGGGACTCATAGGATTGTTCTGGAATCTGATTCAAAGCCATGTCGTCAACCTCAACGGCGACTCAATCCTAATCTCATGGAGGTAGTAAGAAAAGAACTCCTGAAATTGCTAAAATCTGGTATCATATATCCCATAGCTGAGAGTGAATGGGTGAGCCCAATCCAAGTGGTTCCAAAAAAGGCTGGAATTATAGTGATAACCAATGAGGATGGAGAGATTATTCCAACAAGGGTGAGTAGTGGATGGAGGGTCTGCATTGACTATAGGAAGTTAAACTCATTCACCAAGAAGGACCATTTCCCCTTACCATTCATTGACCAAGTCCTTGAAAGAGTGGCAGGTCATGCCTTCTACTGTTTCTTAGATAGGTACTCAGGGTACAATCAAATTGAGGTCTCCCCAGAGGATCAAGGTAAGACTACATTAACATGTCCATTCGAAACCTTTGATTTCAAACGCATGCCCTTGAGGTTATGCAATGCCCCTGGAACCTTCCAACGGTCCATTATGGGAATCTTCTCATACATGGTAGGGGATTTTCTAGAGGTCTTCATGGATGACTTCTCTGTGTTTGGGGATAAATTTGAGGGATCTCCGCAGAATGTGGAGAGAGTCTTTTCAAGATGTGAAGAAAAGAATCTTATCCTAAACTGGGAAAAATGCCATTTCATGGTTAAAGAGGGACTAGTTCTAGGACATCTGGTCTCAGGTAGGGGGATTGAAGTTGATAAATCCAAGGTTGACATCATTCGTCACCTTCCATCACCCAAAATTGTCAAGGAAGTGAGGTCTTTCTTAGGACATGATGGTTTCTATAGAATATTCATCAAGGACTTTAGTTCAATCTCCCGTACCCTTTATGCTCTCCTAGTAAAGGATGCTCCATTTGTTTAGACAGAAAGCTGTGAGGGTTCATTATCAACCCTCAAATCCTCTCTCACCTCTCCTCCCATTATGAAATCTCCAAATTGGAACCTTCCTTTAGAAATTATGTGTGATTCCAGTGACTTTACTGTAGGAGCTGTGTTAGGACAACGTTGTGATAAAACTCCTTATGTCATTGCTTATGCAAGAAAATCCTTAAATGATGCCCAAATCAACTACACCACTACTGAAAAGGAGTTACTTTCTATTGTGTTTTCCTTAGAGAATTTTAGGTCCTACCTCTTAGGATCCCCCATCACTGTGTTCACTGACCATTCTTCACTAAAATACCTCTTCCAAAAACAAGATGCTAAGGCTAGACTGATTAGGTGGGTTCTTCTCTTACAATAATTTACCTCACAATCAAGGATAAAAAGGGAGTTGAAAATTTTGTAGCTGATCACCTCTCTAGGATGGAATTAAAAGATAACTCAAATCACCTTTCTGTGTCTGATTCATTTCCTGATGAACACCTATACTCTGTGAGTGACTACCCTTGGTATGACGACATAGACAATTTCTTAGTTACAGGAGTCATTCCAAAATTCTTAGGGACTCAAGCTCGAAGGAAATTCCTTTCTGATGTTAGAAACTATGTGTTTGATGATCCATACCTCTATAAGTTTTTCCCTGACCAAGTCATTAAAAGGTGTGTCCTAGAATCTGAACAAGAGTCCATCCTTCAATTCTGTCATAGTGAGGCATGTGGAGGTCACTTTTCCTCTAAGAAAACATCTTCTAAGATTCTTCAATGTGGTCTCTTCTGTAAAACCCTCTCAAGGGACTCCTACACCTTTTTTCAAAGCTTTCCTAGGTGTCAACAAGTAGGGTCCATCACAAAAAGGAATCAAATGCCACTCACTCCCATATTAGTGGTTGAAATCTTTGACTGCTGGGGAATTGATTTCATGGGTCCCTTCCCAAACTCTAGGGGACACCTCTACATACTCTTAGCTATTGATTATGTCTCAAAATGGGTTGAGTCCATTCCCACTAAGTCCAACGATCATCAAGTTGTGATTCGATTTATAAAAGAGAACATATTTTCTCGATTTGGAATTCCTAGGGCTATAATCAGTGATCGAGGAACCCATTTCTGCAACCGCCCATTGTCTTCACTCATGTCTAAGTATGGTATTTCTCATAAATTTTCCACTGCATACCATCCTCAAACCAATGGACAAGCTGAGTTAGCGAATAGGGAGATTAAGCAAATTCTTGAAAAAAATGTCAACCCCTCTAGGAAAGATTGGTCTGAGAAACTCTTAGATGCTCTCTGGGCCTATCGAACCGCATATAAAACCATTTTAGGAATGTCACCCTATAGGTTGGTTTACGGAAAATCATTCCATTTACCTATTGAAATTGAGAATAAATCCTTTTGGGCAATTAAGAAAATGGATTATGACCTCTCATTGGCCTGAAAAAAAAAGGAAATTAGATCTCAATGAACTGGAGGAACTAAAGATGGAGGCTTATGAAAATTCAAGGATCAATAAAGCTAGAGTTCAAGCCTACCAATCTAGGAATATCAAGGTCAAACATTTTGAACCTGGAAAACGTGTGCTCTTGTATAGTTCAAAACTTCATTTACACCCAGGAAAGTTAAGGTCTAGATGGTCGGGTCCTTTCATAGTGCATCATGTGTACCCCCATGGGGCAGTAGAGATTCATGATCCCACAAGTGGTTACATTTTCAAGGTCAATGGTCAAAGGTTAAAACCATTCATTGAATCATTCAATAAACAGGAAATAGAGGTTGAGTTAACTGACCCAACCTATGAACCAGGAAAAAAATTGATAGATTTAGGGTTCAAGTCGAGTTAACGACGTTAAAAAAATCGTTGCATGGGAGGCAACCCATGGTTTTCAAGTTTCCTATAATTTTGTTGTTTTAATAAAATTTATATTTTAATTAATCATTTTTATATTTAAAAAAAAATAGACTATTGACATGTTCTTCTATTATGAGTATGGATGGGCATGAAAGGGGAGAACCATATTCATCTGTGTCACGTGGTGTGATCCTTGAGTAATACCTTACCCATAAATTTAAAAAGAAGACAATGTATCATCAGTCTATTTTATTTTATATATGTACTTATATTTTACTTATATATATATATATATATACTCTTTTCTTTTGTTTTGTTTTTCATTTTTCCACTAGGGAACTCTACAAGCGACATGGATATCAAAGGACTAAATTGGAGCAGCAAGAACTTCAAACTTCAACCACCATGTGACTTCATTCCATGACCCTCATTTTCAATTTCTTTTTTGAACTTTCATTCTCTACCTCTACCCCCTTCTAAATTTTATTTTCTTTAAACACTAGGGACAATGTTATTTTAAGTTGGGGGGAGATAAAATAAAAAATGTTTTTGTGTCAAAAAATGATAAATGATTTGAAAAAAAAATTGTGAAAATGGAAGGAAAAATTCATTTAACTTTAAACATGGTAATACACATTGCACACTTTGAAACTGAATATCAAATAATTTAACATACCCTGATTCTGATTTTAATCCTTGTATAATTTCATGAGCATTGATTTTGGAAAGTGTGGCTGCCCAATGTGATATTTCATCATTTATATTTTCATCCAAATAAAAAAAATATCACAATGCACTTCCTTTGGATAGTGGGGTATTAGTTTGAGTTCATGTGGTCCCCTAAATAAATATCATAGGTTTGGTGATCATTTTAGTTTAATATGAGTATTCAAAAAAAATTAAAAAAAATGCGCGTAGAGCAATGAAATGACATAATGCGTGGCTTTCGGCACTTGGGGATCGTGACTCCATAGTTGTCTGGCCTAGAGTTAGTAATTTTATCTCTATTTTTGGTAATTTGAATTTTTTTTTTGATTGAGTTAACTCGAGATGATGCCTGAGTATGTGGGCTTCACTTGGTGCCCTAAGGTCTTTGATCCTGGGAGTCATTGGCAAAGTCTCGCTACAGGGGTTGACTCTTTTGAGTGCAACTTCAATTACCATGGCAAAATTTAAAAAACAAAAAAAACAAAAAACAATTATACAAAAAAAATGAATACTCATCTTAATATTGAAATGTTATTCCACCTATCGCTTCCGTAATTTCCCCCTTGAATAAAGATGAACCCTCATGTCTATTGTGATGCACAACACATCCTCATACTTAATTGATATTGGATGAAATATAAAAATGAATTTGAACAAAGGAATGGGATTGGGATTGGGATCTACTTATGAAACTATCTTGTATTAAAATATTTTGATGAGTTTCAGGATTCTTTGGTATAAGGGTTTTGGTGATCATTTTGTATTAAAATGTTTTTGGAAAAGGGAATTCGAATTTCATATTGTTGAGATATATTTTGCTCGGGACTAGAAAAACTCAAGTTGGGGGGTGTGATTAGACACTAAATGAGGATAATATTCATTGTTAATATATATAATATTCATGTGATTTATTATTAATAAACACCATTTTAGTGCATTTTACACTTTGAACATCATTTCACATTATGATTGTAATACCTTCTTAAAATTCACTATTATGTGGTACATTTTTAAACATCATTTAAAGTACCCAATGATTCATCTGATTTTAAGGAATCTAATTATACATATTTTAATTTTATATTTTTGGAAATTGATCTAAACTTAAATATTAACATTTTTGATTCAGGGATCAGTGGAGAATTCATGGAGGATGATGGATATATTTGGCAATGAAAGGAAGCAATTCTGGAGAAGGCAGATTGGACACCAGACCACTGATGAGACTGTGGTGCCCAACATAAAGGCCTAATTAATCCCAAATTTAGTGGGATTCTAGAATACATGTATAGGAACAAATCACTCTTCAGGATACAATGCTAATTCGTCTTCCATGGTGTCCATTTAGGCGGACCAAGTTAGAGATAAAATTCTGGACCAGATTCTGCGTCCCAGAAAAACATCCTACTAATATGATCATATCTCATAATCCACAACTCCAAATGAGCCCAAATTTTACAGGCGGATATAAGACATCCGGATATCAATTTTCTTATTCTATGGACCACAATGATTTTTCCATATAGAAGTTCTTCAAAGCGCGTCTGTTCGGTGAAGGAAATCTGGATGCCACCTCGGGTCAAGGGTGGAAAAATCAACTCTCCCTTACTTTCCACCCACCAATGTCCTACCACAATCAATTGAGGAGACTTGGACTGTTGGAGGCTCTACCAAAGGTCTCAAAAATTCCTATTTAAGGCATTAGTGTTGGAGGATTGAAAAAATCTTGGATGCTTTGTTCAGTTGTAATGTTATGCTGCAATTTTGTTGTCTCAAATTTGTCTTTCACATGTAAGTTGTTCAATTCACTTTAGTTTCTTAATAAAATTTATTCTTCTACTCTTATTCTGTTGTTCTTAATATCACTTTGATACCGTTGGATCAAGGTGTGAATTTATTCACACCAGACCTTGTGAAATTATTCACACAACGGTGGAGTGATCATTTTATTTTTGTTGTTTTCTTTACTTCTTCATTTCCTCCCTCATGAGTCTAATTTCTGCTTCCATTGAAACCATGGGATCAATGGGGGGATAACCCACTTATGGGTTGATACAAGGGAGTATCCAGGGGCTGGATTGGATGTTATTTATCACCTCATTAATGTATAATCACTTCTTTAATTGAGATTTTTATTTGATGATTTTTAAACTCCATCGTCCTTGTTGAATTTAAGGTCACACGCTTCAAGTGCTAATTCGAACCTTTACCTTGAAGTGCTCAAAACTTTGATCCTTAAAGTGTATAGGTGATTAGTATTAAAGGTTTTAGTCATTAAACCAGTAAGTGATGATGTTGTTTTATCTCCTTAAATGAACCCATCTCAAATATAAGAAATTGGAATCATTAAAAAGGAAATACATCCAATCCAACCCGAGCGATAACCTAGGATCAACTCATTATTTTAAATTGAATTCACTTAAGTCTCTTAGAGTTCATTTAAAACCATCTATAATCAACCCAAGTTGGCCACTTCAAAGCCAAAAAACAGTCCATAGAATGTACGTTTCTATAGGTTACTTCTTAGGTCTCTGAGGATTCGACAACCCAAGCTAAACTACAAGGACCGTCTTACCTTCTTCTCTTGGGTAAATTTGAGTGAGAATCAGTAACCAGATCCTCTTCTAACTAGCCTATAACATATCCAAATAATCCCATGACATCATCCATGGGGACCCCATAATAGTCAAAGGGGGAAACTATCTTCAATATGTTCAAATTACAGACATCTAAACCTTTCATATTTTTCATGGTAGTAACATTGTTTTTGTATTTTATGAAAAAAATAGTTGGTAGTTTAAAAAAATGCAATAAATTTATTCTCATTAAAATTTATACCTATAATTTTCACCCTTAAATATCCTTGTGAAGAAACAGGAGTGAAAACCTTTTCCCTCATTGTTGAACTAGCTGAATGGGGAGGCAATGTGATGGATATTGATGGGATGGAGGAGGGTATTCCAGACATTGATGGAAGGGAAGAGGGTGTGTAAAATGATTACGGGGGGTAGATGGAGGATTTATTAGATTTTTTAGGGAGGGATCCCAGTGGATCATCAGTTGTCTATGTGGTTGAGGGAACTGGGATTCAATTGGTATCAGTAAAAATATTCTTCCTTGGCATTCATGTCATTTAAACAAATAAAATTAACTTCAGAACATATATTTCTAAAAATTCCTAGAGAAAAAATATAAATGATAACCTATTGAAATTACTGGAAAACAAAATATGCATATATATGATAATTAATGGATTCACATATAACATAGGTGGTTGATAAGTTAAGGAATTACTATACATGCAATCATTTTTTCCTTCAATCATGCCATTATCCTGCTCCATCATTACTTCATATACTGCATCCACCCTTGCAAGACTAATATTTTCAATATCATGATCAAAAAATAATTCCATTTCTTATTGTTTATGGGATTCATTGTTATAGGTCAAATATTACACTTCATCACCCATATCATACAATTCCATTTTTTATGTAAACAACTACACAACGCCCATCATCCATGACATATTCCACATAATATTCCATTTTTTCTTGCGATAAGAATATATATGTACCGTATAATTCATATACACTAACATCAATCAATAAAGGGAAGTTCATAGAAGTAAATTGTAAGGAATCTCTTTTAATACCCCTGGTAATATCGACTCACTTTCATTTGAATAAAACAACTGAAAAATTCTCATGGTAGTTTAATTTGATAATATCAGCCAACCTTTTATAGTATCCCAATTCAGAAACTATAAATATTCCACTATTATATGTTTTCAAACCCTCTTTCTAATCAACTGTATGAAATTTAAATCCATTCATAATGTAAGAATTGAACTTTATTTCTTGTTTTAGAGGACCTTGATCCAGAAACATCAAATATTCTCACAACTCATCCCAAGTACCAATATTCATGTTCTATAAAAATTAATATAAATTATTAGATTTAAAAATTACATGTTTCAACCTAATATCCATATTGATATAAATATTTATAAACTTACATTGTGTGAAAACCATTCTACGTACTCTTTATTAACATATTTTTTTATAGATTTCTCATTTTGTGTTGAACTTCTCATTCATCTATTTTTTTGTATCTTGATCTCTCTAAAAAATGGATCTAAAATTTCATTATTCATCAAAACATATCTAGGTGCCTGTAATAATTTCATTTATGTCGGTGTAATATTTGAGATCCTCCCAATTGATCGACCAATAGTAGGAAAGATTTTTGATTTCCCATGTATTTGATATTGAGTTGATGTGTATTCAATTCATACAACTCAATTGAATCTTGTCTCAATATCATCCAAGTATCAAGTAAAAAAGGAAAGACATTCCTCTGATAAATATCTTTCAGAAATAGATCCTTCAAGTTGAGATTTATTTTTCACATATGATTTCAAATGACTAAGATATTTATGAAATAAAATAAATTAAATATAATTATGTATTTAATAACATTCCAATAATTTTTTACTTAAGATTAAAAATATATAAATAAATCTCCTCTCAATTGGATACATCCATTGATAATGTATAGGGCCTTATAATTTAGTTTCCTCAATCAAATTCACAATTAAATTCATCATGAGAGTAAAAAACGATAGAGGAGAGATCATATCCATTGCATAAAGTGTCATTACAAATATATCCTGATAGTTTTCAAGATCATCTGGTTGTAGAGTTTTCTCACATAGTTGTCTAAAGAATTTTCAAAATTAGAGTAAAACTACAAAAACCATTTTAGGTAACAATGTACTCAATGCCAATGGTAGTAAATATTATAACAAAATATGTGAATCGTGACATTTAAATCCATGTAACTTATGATTATTTAAGTTAACACACCTTGAGATGTTACTTTAATACCCATCAGATTCCTTCAAATGTTTTAAAATTTGAAGTAATGTATCTTTATCCCTATTTTTCATTGAAAAAAATTTCGGGGTAAACTTTCCATTTTAATCTGGACATAGATCACACTTTATATTCATTATTTGTAATTACTTATGAGAATTGAGATGGTCCTTAGATTTTTTATTCTCATTAAGAAATGTGAAGATAAAATTGTCACAAAAATTATTCTCAATATGTATAATATCAAGATTATGATGCAACAAATTAAATTCTCAATACATAATTTTGAATAATATACTTTTGTTCTTACATTGTTGTGTTCTTATTTCAATTGATGAATCACTTCAAACTCATTTCCCACTATCATTCAAATAATTCACCTTCCAAATTATATTTCAAAATCTAAAAGTTTTTTCAATATTTTAGAAAATTTCAACAACTTTGGAGGTTGTCTACAATCAATAAAACCATTGAATTTTGACTTATTCAAATAAAATCTATGATATTCATCAAGAAACCTGTGATGACACAAGAAGTAACATTTTTAATATAAGTAAGTCATTAAAGAACAAAATTAATGTTATAAATAGTGTTGGTCAGAGTAGATTACTTGAGAGGGGGTGAATTGAGTATCTATAAAAATTTCTGGTTAAAAAGTATTATTAAAATGGTTTCCCCAAAAGGTTAAATACAGCTCAGTAAATCAAGGTTATAATGTTATAAGAGTTTGACTATTTAAATAACTTCTTAGAATATTGATTAGTTCTCAGTAATCTTAATGTCATTTATTAATATTACTTTTGAATCTATTCTACTAAGACAAGACAATTATAACTTCTTTCCAAGAATAACTATCAAAGTGAATGTAGTGATTTATGAATTATACAATAAAGCAGTAAAACAGAGAAGACTAAATTAAGTAGCACATCGGATATGAAACAAGTGGTTCAGTCTCAAGTCAAGACCTAATCCACTCCACTTGTTGATCACCTGCCACCAAGCAGTTTATATAAATAAACTTGATCCACACCATGGATTGGGGTTAAACAATAGTACACAGGATTGTCCAGGTTGCACAGGGACCTCTTCTAAAGTTCTTCGTGGGAACAAACAACCAGGCCACACAGGGACCTCTTCCAAACTTATCATTGGGTATGAAAATATAAAAGATGTTTGAGTAAGGATATTTTTTATCCTTCAGTTTTATGTAGGAGACAGAGTGTGTTGTTATACAGATACACACACTGCTCGAAAGATATTAAAATGATACAAAATAGAGAAGAAATATTGAGATAGGTTTATAAATGCTCTGAATGTTAGTATTTGCATCTATGGACTTCTAATATGAAGAAAAGGCATAAATAAAGTCCTCATATAGAAAACAGAGTGTTTCAAGTCAGACAGATCTGGCTTGTGTTCTTCGTGATGTTTGACAGTGGGAAGATGTTCTCAATTCTGGTATTCATTTGAGCTTCGTGTGTTCTCTAGCAGCATTGAGTTACATGAGACAATTATTTCTTTAATAATTATCTAAGTGTATTCTATTGTCGTGCTCACGGCCACCAGCTTATTATCCTTTTTAGTATTGTGCCACACTTCTCATTTTTCTTGGGATGCATTACTCTTTTATCTTGTAGTGCACATGTTTGAGCTGACAGGTTTCATGTATTCTGCACCTCGTACCTCACACTATCATATGACAGGTCTAAAAAGAAATATTAATTATGTCATTGCATTTAATATCTTCAAATATGACCTTTAGAGATTAAATTGAAAAAGGGGAAAACATATTAAGAAATGGGGTCACAATATGTCATGGAAACTGTGTCTCCTTCACACGGTGTCTGGATTGGTCATGGTGTCTTGTGGACACGGTGTCTGGTTCACGGTGTCTCGATGTCACGGTGTCTTGTTCACGGTGTATTGTTCACGGTGTCTTGTTCACGGTGTCTGCTTGTTCACGGTTTCTTCTTGTTCACGGTGTATTCTTGTTCATGGTGTCTCGCACTTAGGCAAATATCTATATTCAGACTTAAGTAGTGATATTTATAGAATGAATTAAAATTAATCATTTTTTAGAAAAATAATTATAAAGTGAATCAAAATATAGTGTATAGTAACTAAATTTAGTGTATAGCACTTAAGAGCTTTGGATAGATTTTACTAAACAACTATACATTTGATGTGAGATAGATTACATAGAGTTAACATGGTTTATAGACTGAATAGGATTTGTGATCATTAAAACATGATTAATACATGAGGAGTCCAACAATATCCCCCTTTTTGATGATCACAAATCAAGTATATTTAGAGTGTATATTTTTTATAACAACATAGTTTGAATGTGCATATAAAATATATAGAGTGAGTGTTCTCCTCTTCTATATGTCTCCTATATTTCTCCCCCTTTTGGAATTATCAAAAAGTAGCAAGAAAAAGAAAGAAAAAAAAGACAAGAAAAGGGCATAATGTATTAGATAAAAATAGGTGCATTACAAAAAGTAAAACAAAATTAACAATATTTCCATCAAAAAAGAGTAAGAATTGTCCTTCTTCACTGGCTAGTCTTCTCTTTGCCCTTAGTAGCAGCAGCAGAAGAGGAATCCATAGGAATAGAGGTTGAGGTAGAATAAAGTAGTGAGGTGGTTGATAGAGAAGGTAAAGGAAGACCTTAAAAGACATAGGGAGCTATAGTAGATGTAGTAGAAGACCGAGGCAGTTTTTGATCAAGGATCACAGGACTGATCTAACTCAGTGCTTGACTGACAGACATAGAAGTGGAGGCTAGGGCAGAGGTGAAAGTAGGCAAGCCAGGCCTCAGAGGGGTAGCCGCAGGAGCAACAATGGCTGTACTCTGTACATGAAGATAGGGCCTCATAAGCTTAATAAAATCCACAATGATCTCTCCACCATACTGCATATCTTTCTCAAAGTCATCCTTATTTTCCATAAACTTTTCCAACAGATTAGTGAACTCTATGATTTTTTGGACTTGAGTCTTGAAAGCTTGAGTAACATAAAGAATCCTCAAATTTTCTATAAGATATTTGAAATGATTGGTCATGTCAGTCTTTGAGAAGATTCATTTGAAGTATAAATCCACTTTATTGGAAATTTCTTACTGAGAATCATTAGAAATTTTGGAATGGATTTAGACCAGATCAATAATTTTGTCACTATTCTTGATAACTTCAGATAGAGAATCTTTATTGAAACCACTAATCACAGTTTGAAGTTCTTATTTGACCACTGTTCTGAGTAGGTCACTAGCTAAGGAATATTGAGATGATTGTCTAGATGTCTTGGAAGTAGTGATGGCTGAGGTGATAGATTTCAGTTGATTAAGAACTTTTTGAAGTCACCCCGTATACTCATCAGTGATCTTTTTAAGATTAACCACAAGATCTCACATTTCTTTCACAATCAGTTTGTTTCTTTCTACCACTTTTTCAACTAAGTAATCTAAATGAGGTTGAATCTAAGAGACAACATTCTGTGGGGTTTGATGAACAATAGGCTCCACAGGATGAGAAGCAAGATCTGATCTCTAATTCATCACTTTATGAATGTCTTAAATCATACCTCTTAGAGTCTTCACTTCATCACTAAGCAGTCTGTTTTCAACTCTAACTTTTTGAATCTCATGAAGCATTTTGGGTTGAATTTTCCAAATAACTTTTTCCAACAACATTGAGGCATCTATCTCACTTAGATTTTTTACAGAAGTTGGTTGGGTATTCAATATTTTTTCAACTCCATCCAAAATGGTAGTTCTAAATTCTTTCAGATCATCTTTACTCACCAAGTATAGTTGTTCTGGTGATGGTTCTGAGATAGGGACTGATACGGGATAAGGTTCTTTTTCAGGGGAAATATTAGAGACAAATTTCAATTGGAACATAGTGGAAAGGTCAAGGCCTTTTACTGAGACTTACTGGGAGTCATTCACATCATAAAATCTAGGGAATTTATACCGAGTGTCTACAGGGCTTGGATCAATCAGGTTTGGTACTTCAAAAGATTCTAGATTCAGGGGTTTCTCCCCCTCAACAGTTTCATACTTCTCAGGACTGAGAGTCTTAGAGTCTTGATCTAGTTCCAAGAATTCATCTCTTATTTCCTATCTCATTTCCTGTCTAGACAACTGAAAAGCTAGCTCCAGCCTTTCTTTAGCCGAAGGAATGACTTCAAGAATAGATTGTTCCACTGGGAGTTCCTCAAGGTCAAATTCTTGCATAACAGGAAATTATTCTTCTATAAGATCTTCCATAGAATTATTTTTGGTTTCATTGACAAGAGATTCTATTCCAACTTTGGGTTGATCTTCCAGATTAAAAACATATTTAGAAGTAGGGACTTCCTTTTCACTTACTACATGAGGGACAGGAGTACTTTCTTTCTTATCAGAAACAGCTTTCATGGGAGGCACATCAGCCTCTTCCTCTTCTTCTTCAGAATACTCAACAACTTCATCTGATTCCAAACCGGGATCATTAATATATTTTGGTCTTGAAGGATGTTCCACTGGATTAAACTTTTCATAAATCCTATCATTGTCTTCCACCCATTCCTTTTTTCAAGGATTCTAGTTGATTTTCATCCTATTGATAATGACTTTTGAAAGGCAGAACTCACAATCCTTGATAACTTCTTCATTAGGTATAACCATACCTTTGGCATGAATCATGGCTAAGATAAGCCAAGAATAAAATGGGGAGGTTTACTTGGATGTGGTTTTGATCAACTCACACATATGGTGTATGGCATACTTACAAAGGTTGATCTTATGTCCATTTTTTATAAAATGAATTAGAAACACATCCTAATATTTCAGTACAGAAAAATCACCTTTTATGGGGCTAATCAAGTACTATATAAACTTAAATAGAAGTCTAGATTCTCCATCCAGATCAGCAGCAATGGATCTCCTCTTGGTGTCATTTCCGGTTAATCTTTTCAGAGCATCTTCCAAAACAAAGAATTCACTAGAAGGTGGAGGTCCTCTCTGATAGTCCCCACATATGCCTTTATGAGGTATCCTAAGGCATAAAACCCATAACCTCAAAGAGAATGAGAATTTTTGGCCATTTATCCAGCTTCTCACGTCATAACCATCTTCATAATCAAAGGAGAACTGAACATACTGATAAAATTAATCCACAAGATTAGGGTAGATAGGTCTATCTTTCTTCGAAACCCATTCTAACCATCCTTTCTCTTTTAAAACATTCAAAACCAGAGACTTACTCGACAGAAGACACTCATGGAATATATCTTTCTCAGGTACTACTACTCGGTTCACCAGATTTGGATTTAGAGGACCTTCAGGTGCCAGCTTAGGTGCAATCTTCATCTTCTTTGAGCTACATTTCTCTGGAGTCGAGGATGAAGGGAATTTCATCCTAGGCATTCACCAAAGGTTCAAGAGAGAGAAGGGTTGAAGGATTCAACAAGGGTTACAAATTGAGTGAATAGAAGAAATATTGATTTAAGGACAAGTGACACTTCCTTTATTTTATTATTTAGGAATACCAAATGTCGCAAAATTAAAAGCGCGGGAAAATAAAAAGGTGAAATGAATAATTACTAAGATACGGTTTTTTATTTGTAAATAAAAATCATAAAAAATCTTTATGGTGAGATAGTGAATGAATTTTACGGTGAGATAGTGACTAATCCTTATGGTGAGACAGTGACTGGTCCTTACGGTGAGACAGTGACTAGTCCTTACGGTGAGACAGTGACTAGAAGACAGTAATCACGAAATACTAACTGTGAGACCGTAAACATGAAACAGTAAGATATAAAACAATAAGATATAAAATAGTAAGATATAAAATAGTAAGACATTTACTTAATATTTGTTATTAATAATTCATGTATGATGTATTCTATTATTTTAGAATTTAAAGGTTTGGTAAATATATCAGCAAGCTGATACTCAGTACCAATGAATTCCAAAGTGATATCACCTTTTTGATAATGATCTCTCAAAAAGTGATGTCTTACATCAATATAATTTGTCCTAGAATGTGAAATAGGATTTTTTTTGAGATGTTAATAGCACTTGTATTGTCAAAATTTATAGGTACATGCCTGAATTGATATCCATAATCTATTAATGTGTGTTTCAACCACAAGATTTGTGCACAACAACTACCAGCATCTATATATTCAGCTTCTGCAGTAGATAATGCAACAGAATTTTGTTTCTTACTACACCATGATACTAGTGAATTGCCTAAAAAGTGACATATTCCAAAGGTTCTTTTTCTATCTAACTTACAGCCACTGAATTCAGCATTAGAATTACTAACTAATTCAAATTATTGTCTTCTAGGATAAAATAATCCTAGAATGGGTGTATTCTTGAGGTATTTGAAAATTATCTTTATAACATTTAAATGAGAATCCTTAGGATTTTCTTCAAAACGAGAACACATACACACACTAAACATAATGTCATGTCGACTAGTAGTTAAGTAGAGTAAACTTCTAATCATTCCTCTATAAGTGGTTTGATCAACAGATTTTCCATCATCATCAAGATCCAACTTACAAGTGGTACTCATGGAAGTGTCACTAATTTTAGTGTTATCCAATCCAAAACATTTTATAAGATATATAGTATATTTACTTTGAGTTAAAATAATACCATCATTATTTTTAAAGATTTGAAATCTGAGAAAAAAATTTAGTTCACCCATTAAACTCATTTCAAATTCATTTTGCATCATTTTAGAAAAATCAATACATGAAGAATTTCTTGGAGATCCAAATATAATGTCATCTACATAGATTTTAACAACTAAAAACATCATTAGAAATTCATTTTATAAACAGGTTAGGATCAACTATTCCTTTTATAAAACCTTTGGAAATAAGAAAAGTACTCAACCTATCATACCAATCTCTTCGAGCTTGTTTTAAACCATATAAGGCTTTTGATAATTTAAAAATATGATTTGGAAATTTGGGGTTTGTAAAGTATAGGGGTTGTTCAACAAATAAATCCTCAACTATATACCCATTTAGGAATGCACTCTTAACATCCATTTGATATAGTTTGAAATTAAGATGTGCAACATAAGCAAGTAGGATTCTGATGGCTTCAAGTCTAGCTACTGGTGAAAAGGTATCCTAATAGTCAATTCCTTATTATTTACTATAGCCTTGTGCAACCAATATATCCTTGTTTATAACTATGTTACCATCTTCATCTACCTTATTTATAAACACCCATTTAGTGCCTATGGTGAATGTGTCCTTAGGTCTTTTAACAAGTTTCCAAACTTTGTTCCTTTCAAACTGATTAAGTTCTTCTTGCATAGCAATCACCCAAAATTAATCATTGATAGCATCATTAATGTTTTTAGGTTCAAGTTGTGACAAGAAGACTTGATGTTCAACCTAATTTCTAAGAGAATCTCTAGTTTGAGTTCTTTTTTCTAGGTATCCTACAACAGTATCTAAAGGATGGTTCTTAAGAGTTCTAACAGCTCTAGAAAAGGAGGGACTAGTGATTTCAGGTTCATCAATAGGTTCAGGTTCATTGTGACTTGAGTCTAAGGAATTTACAGAACTAAAAGTTTTCAAAGATTCTTTCACCGAATGGTTTGATGATTTTTAATTAATGTTCAGATTTGATACAACATCCACCAGGTTCTCTAGAATGGTTTTAGGCTCATGTGGATCTGCTTCATCAAATTTTACATGGATAGATTCTTCCACACATTTAGTTCTTTTATTGAACACTCTATAGGCTTTACTATACATGGAATATCCTAAAAATATACCTTTATCACTCTTGGATGAAAATTTATCAAGATTGTCCTTAGAATTAAGAATATATAATTTGCTACCAAAAACTTTGAAGTAGTTAACCTTGGGTTTTTGATTGTTACATAACTCATAAGGAGTCCTTTTAAGAATAGGTCTGATCAACACTATATTGATTATGTATCATGATTTATTGACAACTTCAGCCCAAAAATAAATAGGTAGGTCATATTCACTAAGCATTTTTCTAGCAATCTCTTACAGGGTTCTATTTCTTCTTTCTACAACTCCATTTTGTTGAGGTGTTCTAGGGGTAGAGAAATTGTGACTATAACCATTTTGTGAGAAAAAGGATTCAAACTCTTGATTTTAAAACTCACGGCTATGATCACTTCTTAACTATTTAATTCTAATTCCACTAATATTTTCCACAGACTTGGCATATTTAGTAAAATAATAGCAGGCTTCACTTTTGTGATCCATAAATAAGGTCCAAGTATATCTAGAAAATTCATCTATAATAAAATAAACATAGTGCTTCCCATTTAAACTAAAAACTCTAGATGGTCCAAACAAATCCCTGTGAACCAGTTTGAGAGGTTGAGAAGTTGAAACTTGTTTCTTTGGTTTGAAGTAAATTTTCTGTTGTTTTCCATTTTGACAGGGATTACACACTTTGTCATTTGGTAACTCAAGTTTGGGTAAGTCTTTAACTAATATTTTTCTAGTTATATTTCTAAGGGAGTGAATATTACATTGTCCTAGTCTTTTATTCCAGAGCCAAGAGTCTTTATGAAATATACTTAAGCATTAATCATTTAGAGAAGCTAAGGAATCTATGTTAACAAAGTAAACATTTTCATTTCTTAATGCAGAAAATACTAATTCTTCTTTAGAATTAAAGATATTTCAAGCATCATTTTCAAATATAACATGAAATCCATCATCACATAATTGTGAGATACTAAGAAGATTATATTTTAATCCATCAACAAATAGTACTTTAGAAATTAAAACTGAGTTAGAGTTACCGATTTGGCCAAGGCCAATAATCTTTCCTTTGGTATTGTCACCAAATGTGACATATCCTTCATCTATTTTTATTAGGTTCTTGAAGCATGAGTAGTCTCATGTCATGTGTCTTGAATATCCATTGTCCAAGTACCATAAACTTTTACAGGAACTCTTTAAGTAGCTTTCCTAGAAGATGATTAATCAAAAATAGATTTTGGTACCCATACTTGTTTGGGTCCAATAATATTAGTAATGAGTGCTTTAGGAACCCATATCTACCTCATAGGTTTTCTATAATCATTAAGTAAAGTATTTGAAAAGTAAACACTATTTGGTCTAGAAAAACTTGAAATAGTAGAAAGTGTATCATAAATTGAATTAGTTTAATTGTGTCAAGAACTAGGAGTAAAACTATATATCCTAGATATAGAAACAAAATTTGTTCTACCAATATTTCTTTTTCAAGGTTGATAACCAATGCCAGTGTTATATTTAGGGGAAATTTGTTTACCTAGAATTTTATTAAGGGTATTTTTTCCATTGGTAAAATTTTCTAGGTAATTCTTCAATTTCTCATTAGAAATTTTTAATTCTTTATTCTCTTTGAGCAGTTGAGAATTTTTCTCTTTTTCAGTTGTGAGTTCAGATTTAACAGTCACAGTAAGAGAATATTGTTTCTTCAACGATTTATATTTGTCTTTTAGTGCATTTCATGTTTCTTCAAGCATGTTACAGTATTCAAACATTTCTTCATTAGTAATATTTTCATAGTCACTCTCATCTCCAAAATAGTATGAATTATGTACAGGAGAGTCCAGTGTTACCTCATATGTGTTTGTCATAAAACACATATTGGCTTTGTTATCTTGTTCATCATGTGATGTTTCTGAGTCGCTTGAATTGTCCTCAAAAGCACTCCAGGTTGATTTCATTTCCTCTTTATACTTCATATCCTTGTCCTCATATATCTTTTTGTACTTGAGCTTTAGACAGTCATCCTTGATATGTCCTTTGCGCTTACATTCATAGCAGACAATCTCATTAGTCTTGTCACTTCTTTTCCAATCCTTCTTCCAACTTCCTTTTTGGTCATATTTTCCCTTGAAGTTAGGCTTTAGAAAAAAGTTATTCTTCTTGTAAAATTTATTGAATCTTCTGGTTAATTGAGCCATCTCCTCATCTATGTCAGGTGATGATTGGTCACTACTAGAACTTTTTATAGAAGCTTCCAATTTCCCTTTGTCTTTGTGTTTAGAGGTGGTGGTTTTGAATGCAATAGATTTCATTTTTGGTTCATCCTCCTCTTCCTTGCTGACTTTCAACTCTTCTTCATACATCATCAGTTTCCCAATGAGTTCTTTTACAGGTAGATTGCTGATGTCTCATAATTCTCTAATAAAGACAGAGGTTTCTCTCCATCTGTTAGGCAGACATCTGAGAATTCTCATGATCTATTCCTTAGAAGTGACTTCCCTTCCAAGAGAAATAATTGTGTTGAAAATATCATTAAACCTAAGATACATGTCAGAGATAGGCTCATTAGGTTTAATTTTAAAGTTATCATATTTAATAGTATAATTATTAAGTCTCATTTCTTTTACACTAGATGTTCCTTCATGTGAGACAGACAGGGTATCCCAAATTTCATGGGTAGTTTTACAAGCAGAAATTCTATTGAATTCTTCATCTCCTAAGGAGCAGTATAAATCATTCATATCTTAGAAATTGTTATTATAGGCAGTTTTGGCAGGTTCATCCCATGTGATTCTATTAGTATCAGTAATCTTATATTCATCTATAATGGAAGACCAAATTTCAAAACCCATACTCTCTAAATGAATTTTCATTTTAATTTTCCATAGAATATAGTTGGTTTCATTAAAGAATGGTGGTATGTTGGTTTCAACACCTTCCAATCTATTATCCATAATACAGAAATATTTTGAGAGATCTAGAAATTTATAATTAACTGAAATTTATAGATCTTAAAATTACAACTACAATCACAGTTGAATACGGTTAAACAAAGTCTTAATAAAACTCCTCTGATACCAAATGTTGGTCGGAGTAGATTACTCAAGAGGGGGTGAATTGAGTATCTATAAAAATTTCTGGTTAAAAAGTATTCTTAAAAAGGTTTCCCCAAAAGGTTAAATACAGCCCAGTTAATCAAGGTTATAATGTTATAAGAGTTTGACTATTTAAATAACTTCTTACAAGATTGATTAGTTCTCAATAATCTTATTTTCAATTATTAATATTACTTTTGAAGCTATTCTACTAAGACAAGACAATTATAACTTCTTTCCAAGATTAACTATCAAAGTAAATTTAGTGATTTCTTAATTATACAGTAAAGCAGTAAAACAGAGAAGACTAAATTAAGAAGCATGGAAGATATGAAACAAGTGGTTCAATCTCAAGCCAAGAACTAATCCACTTTACTTGGTGATCACCTTCCAACAAGAAGTTTATATAAATAAACTTGATCCACACCCTGGATAGGGGTTAAACAACAGTACACAAGACTGTCCAGGTCGCACAGGGACCTCTTCCACAGTTCTTCATGGGAACAAACAACCAGGCCACATAGGGACCTCTTCCACACTTATCAGTGAGTATACAAATATAAAAGATGTTTGAGTAAGGATATCTTTTATCCTTTAGTTTTATGCAGGATACAGAGTGTGTTGTTATACAGATACACACACTGCTCGAAAGATAGTAAAATGATACACAACAGAGCAGAAATATTTAGATAGGTTTAGTAATGCTCTTAATGTTAGTCTTTGAATCTCTAGACTTCTAAGATGAAGCAGATACAGAAATAAAGTCCTCGTATAGGAAACATAGAGTCGCAAGTCAGATAGATCTGGCTTGTGTTCTTCATGATGTTTGATAGTGTGAAGATATTCTCGATTCTGGTATTCAGTTGAGCTTCGTGTGTTCTCCAGTAGTGTTGAGCTGTATGAGAAAATTCTTTATTTAATAATTCTCTAAGTGTAATATGTTTTCGTTCTCATGGCCACTAGATTATTCTCTTTTTTAGTATCGTGCCACACTTCTCATTTTTTCTGGGCCGCATTACTCTTTTATCTTGGAGTGCACGTGTTTGAGCTGATAGGTGTCATGTATTCTGCACCTCGTACCTCGTACTGTCAGATGAAATGTCTATAAAAAAATATTAATTATGTCAGTGCATTTAAAATCTTCAAATATGACCGTTAGAGATTAAATTGAAAGACGCCAAAACATATTAAGAAACGGTGTCACAGTATGTCATGAAAATGGTGTCTCCTTCACATAGTGTCTGGATTGGTCACGGTGTCTTGTGGTCACAGTATCTGGTTCACGGTGTCTCGATGTCATGGTGTCTTATTCATGGTGTCTTGTTAATGGTGTCTTGTTCACGGTGTTTTGTTCACGGTGTCTTATTCATGGTATCTTGTTCACGGTGTCTTGTTCATGGTGTATGCTTGTTCACGGTGTCTGCTTGTTCACGGTGTCTGCTTGTTCATGGTGTCTGCTTATTCATGGTGTCTCACACTTAGGAAAATATCTGTATTCATACTTAAGCAATGATATTTATGTAATTAATTAAACTTAATCATTTTTCAGAAAAATCATTATAAATTGAATCAAAAGATAGTGTATATTAACCAATATGAGTGTATAGAACTTAAGAGATTTGGATAGATTTTATTAAACAACAATTCATTTGATGTGAGATAGATTATATTGAGTTAACATGGTTTATAGACTGAATAGTATTTGTGATCATTAAAACATGATTAATACATGAGGATTCCAACAAACAGGATAATCCAGACCCATGTAAGTATTCCAACCAGATAATTTCCCAAGTCCACGGAAGTCACTAATGGTCCACATCATAGTAGTGTTCATTTTGAACATTGTTCTATAAGATGCATCATATATCTCAACACCGTTGCTTTGTAAATATTGTAATTATTTAATTTGAGGCTACAAGTATACATCAATATCATTTATAGGTATTTTTTTCTAGGAATAATCATTGAAATAATAAAAGATATTTTTTTCATACACATCCACATAGGTAGATTAAGGGTCAAAACAACTGACCAAATTCTATAACTAGTACTCAAAGTCACAAATGGGTTGAATTCATCAGAATACAATCCCAATCACATATTCCTATGATCAAATGAGAAATTTGGATATAATAAATCAAATTTATTCCATGATTTTGAATCTATTGGATGTCTCATTAACCCATCATTGTTATTATATATAGAATTCCACTTCATGTGCTTGGTGGTTTTTTATGACATGAATAATCTTTACAGTCAAGGTTTTAAAGGGAAGTAACACAAAACCTTTATAGGTGTGTTATTTTTATTCTTATTTATAGTATTATGTTGATTCATACTTCCAAAATCACCCATTGACTTCCATATAGAAGACAAACATTTTTTTCAATCTTGTCTACTTGAATCCTCTCCCTGAAAAATCATACAATCATTGGGACAAGCATGTATTTTTTTTATAATTCAGACCAATCTTGGTAAACAAAATCATATAAAAAATACTCAGGGATCCTATCTTTAAGAAAGGAATCAAGAAAAAAATCTAATATCATGTGAATTGCCTTATTTGTAATTCCTCTTATATATTTAATATAGTACAACTTTAGCCGAAAAGAAAGTTTTAAATATTTCAAACATCCACCATATAGATCTTGATTTCCATTATCAACTAAATCATGAAACACATTTTTATTCTCATTAAAGTTCTCTCTTACATTATTCTCTATAAAATCAAGAGGGGATCCAATGATATTTTATGATCATGATTCGGTTTTCCTATAGTCCCAAAAATATCATTTGTCAAGTTACTATTTATAGCACCCGCAACCAATTGTTCTGATAGGTTTTTATGTTGATGTTGTTTCCTTTTAATTCTAAAAACATCAATTATAAGGTTTTTCATTTCATTTTATATCATCAATGAAGTTGGGATCACATTCTATTTACTGACATCAGTGCTCAAACTTTATGTAATGTTCTATTCTCTATGCCAAATCTAGCACAAATATTGAGTAAGGAAGTGCTTCAATATCAAGTGTTCATAAAATTCATGTATATTCAACCAAATTCTAAATTTACATTTAGGTAATGGATATCTTATTTTACCACCATCATATTGATTGTAAATTGAAAAATCTAAAAACTCCTCCAAAACCTTAGCATACTGAGGTGTGTTCTTTGGTAATGTAATCCAGTTTTTATCCATATATCACAATGTGAGAACAATTCATTAAATAAAATTAAAACATATAGAAAATATTATTTTATTTTAAAAAAAATTACTAATTTATTCAAAATCAACAACATAAAAAAATTCTTTATGCTTTTTAATTTTATGACATTTTTGAACAATATAGTTTTTTTTATATTTTAATTCAAATATATATAATCCATCGCATGGTGCAAGAAGAGATGATCTAAAATTTCTCCTTTAGAGTAGTATAAATTAAACCTTGATGGAGAAACCCTCGATTTAAAACTGAAAAATCTTATCCTAACCTTAAATCAATGAGGCACAACAATAATAAATAATTACATAATCACCATAAAACATGAAAATTCTATAAACAAGATAAAAACAAGTTGAAACACGCAAATAATTCCATTTAAAAGTGAATTTCAAAGAACCCCACTTAACACCAAAACATCCATTAAATAATTTAACATATTAATTAATGTTAATTAGGGAATTTACAAAACAACTAGTATACAAAATTATTTCAAATCGATTTAAAAAAAACTTATAAATTAGGAAATTATTTAAATTGAAGTATATGTCAACTAAAATTTGATTTCCCATTCAAACATCCATTAAGAATATTTATTATAATAATTGTATATCTAAACTAGGGATTAAAAATAAAAACAAACTAGGTTCTAGAATTTAAAGACCTAAAATAAGGGAACCTACCTAAAACTCATTGCACTTGAAAATGATGGTGAAATTCCACCTCAAAAGAACCAATGACACCCTAGAAATTTAAGAGAAACCTAAAAATCACAAAATACCAAATTTAATTATATCCAAAATGGAAGAAAAAGATAAAACTCTACATTAAATAGGGTAAAAACCATCACATTCAATGAATGTCACCAGAATGGGCCTCAAATCACTCCTCATGTACCCTAAGAACCAAAAATCAAAAAAATAAACCACACAAATTCATTAGGGTTACACCATGGGCTATATTGAACTAAAAATGTGAGGGGGAGGTAGGGGGATCTAGAATCAAGGAGTGGCAGTGATGGGGAATGGGGAATGGTGGTGAGGGGAACAGGGGGTAGCGATGAGAGGGATCAGGGAGCGGCAATTAGGGGAAAGTGGCGGCTGAGGCTCAGGCATGGCGAGGGGGGATCAGGGGAGAAGGGGGTGACCGGGGGAGGAAGTGATTTTTTTATGAAATTTAAAATGTTTAGAAGTGATTTTTTAAAAACCATTGATAAATATTTTAAATATTTTTTAGTGGTGGTTTCTGAAAACGCTACTAATAAACTATTGATATCCCCTTATTTTTTTGTAGTGAAACCTGATGAATATAAAATGTAAGAATTATATATCTAATTGTGTAAAGATAATTCTTTTTAAATTAAAAATAAAAGTATATGTCAAGTATATATCTAGTATGGTATTTAGACTCAATGAAGCTAAACACATTAGGTATTATTTATGTATATACTTATTTAGTTTCTACAAAGAAACCTTTAGAAATAAAGGTAAGTAAAAAAAGATTTTGGAACTAGTTCAGTTAGAGAGCATGAACTATTCCATGGGTAAGCTAGTGGTAAATATATATACTTCATAATATTCCTTTAATTTTTTTTAAATAATGATAAATTGAATTATGTTATATGAATTTTCATAAGATATGAGATGCTTCAGTCTGGTTTACTGAAGAATATCTTGACCAAGAATTCATCGATCAATATAATGTAGTGTGTAGTAATTCCTAAACACAAATTACCTTATCCAAATCAAAGATATGATACTAATAAAAAGGATTTATAGATATTCTTACATGTTAAAATTTATCAATAAAATGTAGCATGAATAAATTCCTAAATTACCATTTTCTTATACACATCAGAGTCATGATGTAAGTAAAAGGTGCATCAATGTTGAGATTTATATGCATTGTGAAAAACTTCTATTTTGAGACATGCTTCAAAAATAACAGCATTATCCCATAACCATATGCTAAATATCATAAAAATTAATATCATATGAGTTATATAATGATATAAATCCATTATTTAATAAGAACATGTGTTTATGTGAAAAGAGTTTATAAGGATATAAACAAACTTGCATCATAAAAAGAACAATATGCATCTAAAGTAATTATCTGAAAATTTTATAAGGATATTAAATAAATACCTATGATAGAAAACTATATTCAAGTGATAGAAAACATTTCTATAAAAGGGTGTGAATATCTATTTGATATAGTGGTGGAAATATTGACTTGGTTTTCGTCAATGATAGAGATGCACAAATAGTTGGCATAGGAAAAAGTTCCAAAAGAGAATTCTCTAGAGACACATAATGTGTAGGAAGTATGGAACCATAGTGATGTTTTATATTCACTGAGTCTGGTGATACATTATTCATTGAGAATAATAATTCCTAAAAGTAAGCGGTATATGGAAATTATCTAAAATTTAAAATACCAATTAAAAAACAATAATGGAATCCATGTTTCAAAGAATAGGGTCATATTATTTTGAATATTGTGGTGGGTATTCAATTGAAACTATAAATGGATGGTATAAGCATGGTACAAATAAGGTTTGATTGGTTATACCAACTTTTTGTTCCTAAATCCATTAGAATTATACTTTTCATTGCTACTTTCTATGATCATTAAATTGAGCAGTGGATGCTAATACCACTAATCGTGGAAGATTTCTATAAAAAGTAATTATAAATGGATGGTGACATCATAGAATATCAATAATGGTGAAAGTTACTAAAATCTAGTTCAGGATTAAATTAATCAACAAGCTCATAGAATATTCATTTGTAATGAATCGTTTCCATGTGTCTACCAAAGGTTAGTGGGAGCATCATTGTTTTCTAAGTAAAATATGTCTGGTAACATATAGAAAATATTTATTAGTATTATAGTTAGTTAAGACCAAAATAAAAGTATATGTACATAGATTTACTTAAAGAAACAACCAATGTTTTAGGGTATGTCATCTAATGAGGTAGATCTAAGGGTTTTTTAGACCAAGTCAAAGTACATATACTAATAAGGTATTGAAAATTTTTTGGAACAATTTGATATAAAATTGTTCCTATATTCACATGTCATAAATATCTCTAAGAATACATACATGGTCATAGTAGAAGATTAATGTATTGAGTTGAATTACATACACTTCTATGATGGATCAATCACATATTCCATGATATATACAAGAAATGATATTTTCAACATAAACATTATGATAGGAAATTATCAATTATATCCAAGAGAACTACATGGTTATTAGTCAGAACTATCTGATTATACTTAATTGAGTATAAGTGTATGTTCCTGGTATGTTGAGATTAATGGATACTAGTTACAAGGGGATGCATAATAGTCTTCCTTTATATTGATATGATCTAATATCATAGTTAAGCTAGTATAATGAGCAAGAAGCCATGTCTAAAAATACCACATGTGTTGTCGCTTCTGGGGTAGCTAAAGAAGTAGTTTATAATACACAATGATTTGTTCTAGTTCTTGTAATTTCACCTAGTAAGTAAATTTTTATCATTATGATAATTCTATTACCAGTACTAAATAATATGTTAAGTTTAGATAGTGTAAAAAATAGATATACTCAATGATATCATCTCTTGAGAAGTTTTAATCGAGGAGGTAAAGTCACACATATAAGAATATCCATGAAACAGAGACATGGAAGACACAGTAAATAAATCTATACCTCAGTAGAAACATGATATTATCATGAGAGAGATAACAAGGATATTTAGAAATTTGTAGCTAGTGAAAGTGTGAGTGTTGTAATAATGAGTTCTCGAGACCAAACATTATCAGTACTTTTAGATTATCATACCATGTATACAGTGAGTTATACATGATGTACACTTACCATTATAGTATATAAATCTCTATATCCACTATTTAAATGGTAATTTCCATAAATTATTTATTGTGTCAAAAGGTTATAGCAGTTCTCAGGCTATAATGTGAACCTTGAGATACTATGAAATTGATCTTAAATAAATTTTTGATGTTATAGATACATCATACTAACTGGACACAATTTATGAATGACTATTAGGTGTTTTAGGATCATAATCATTGAGACTTAGTCTCATAAAGTTCACACTTAGTGATCTCTAGTAGGTGATATCATGAGGATGGACCTACTAATAGGAACACCACATGTTTTAGGTGTCATTGGTTGTTCCTATCTGAAAACATGTTTATTGGTCTCCTAACTTGATATCATTATCAATGTGTGCCATTTGATCACATACTTTTATAAAAGAAAAAATCATGACAATAAATTCATGGTGATATTGCTTGTGTTGGGTTTTTTATTGGTGGTATGGAATTGATTGAATGATCAAGATGGAATTTGTCACTTTTGAGTTGAGAAATTGATATCTCAGGCATGGTTGATTAGGATGCTAGTAGCTTCATAAATCCATGTCCATGGTAGTTGAAGGTAAATCCGTCTATTAATAACAAAAAATAATAAATCAATAAAATACAATGACATAAGTGTGTGTCCTTCTTTATGAGATATCATATGACGAAGAGATTATATTACATAGTGTGTGTTCATAGGAAAGGTAGTTATTGCTATGACTATTCTTTATCTCATTAATGGTTTTGATGGGTTGATAGACTCCACTCTTGGTATATGAATACTATTCGTTGTTGTCAAGATAAGGTCCTAGAGGGTCACACACAATAGTGTATTCAATAATCTTCCCTATTCTGGTGAATAGGTATATAAGACATAGTGGGCCCCACCATAGGTTTCAAGAGTTGTCCAAGCATTATCGATCACTGATAAATTAATAAATTATTATTTTAGTGTATAATAATTAGGTTGAATTTATTTATTAAAATTATTTATAAGTTTTTAATTAAATACAAGGAATAATATTATATGAACGAATAATATTTTAATATTCAAGGTTCATTTAATGTTAGTGGGAATTATGATTAGAGTTAATGAATTAGGTTTTATCATGTAATATATTTAATATATATTAAAATTATTTTTATAAAATAAAAAATATATTTATGATGTTGTTAGTTCATCATAATTATTTATTTATTCCTTATTTAGTGAACGTCAAATATATGGGGGTCGGGCAACCCAAATAGGGTATTTCATACAGCTATTATATAAGTTGAGGAGAAGCTCATTCCATGAACTATTCATCATTATAAATTGAGAGATTCTTTATTCTCAAAAATCCTAGGGAGAGGATCTCTCTAACCGATCAAACAATCCAAGAACGTCTTCACGAATCGAAGGCAAGGGATCAAGGTGATCATCGTAACATCGAAGAAATCTTAGAAGATATGTACTAGCACCCAAAATTCAACAAACGATATACATGTGGATTCTTGAAGCATATGTGGATAATATAGAGGGGTTCAACCTTGTATCCTTTGATTAAGGGTTTCTAGAGATGTGCCATAAATGAGCGTGCTTCGATTCGAATGAGGGGATTGTTCTTTTAATTTATGTGTTGTGATTAATTCGCACAAGATCCTCAGACTATATTGGGCCCGGATCACTAGAGATGATGAATTATCATCACTTTGTTGATGAAACTTTTTAAATACCCAGACCACCAGATTCTTTTGTGCACATTGGTACCATCATTATGATGGAAGAGTATTTATTTTTTTATTTACATGTATTTGTGATGGAAGTGGATCCCATTGAAAATAAATTTATTTGTGATGGAAATCATAATTCCATCAAAAATATCCCTTTACTATGATATAGAATGTGTTACTACCAAAATTATTTGTAATAGGAATCATATCCCATCATAAATAACATGAAACATATAGTTATTTGTGATGAGTATATCATTTGATCAAAAATAACTTGGTGATATTGATTATTTGTGATGTGTTAATATTTTGTTGCAAATGACCAGTCACTTGAAAATATTTTAATCTGGTGGATAACTTTTCCACATCAAAATCATGTGAGTGGAAGATTATTTTTGAACTTTTATTTCTCTCTTTTCAGATTTTAGGAAATTAATGACATAACCTCATAAAACTCTTTCTATGGTGTCATCCTCCACCGAAAGCTTCTTTAATTCCTTAAATTCTAATTCATGATATTTTTACTTTACCATTGGATCTTCATCATTACACTACTATATATCATCCTTTTATTAGTTATATAATTCACATTTATCAACACTAATAAAATATTTTCAAAATATTTTTTTAATGAAAATATTCTTTATGAATATTTTAAAAAATATGGAAAAAATCTATTGACTTGAAGACCCATAACACACACGTGACTCCATCTCATCTGGGAACCCACACAGGCATACGACGCTGCCACCACCCCCCCCCCCCTCCAGTCCCACCACACACACATGACCTCACCCCCTAAAATATATAATTAATTCATAAGTGGTTAGATTTGAACCCCTAACCACTGTAATCTCAACAGGAACCCTTACCACTAGCACAGCGGATTCTGCTTATCATATATTGACATATATATATATATATATATATTCAATATATGCCTATATAAATAAATAAATTTATTTATTTATTTATTTATTTATTACATATATTAGAATATATATAAATATATATTGGTTTATTAATAAACACACACATATTTATATATATACATATATATAGGTATATACATATCCATAAATTTTAAAAAGATAAATAAAATGATTAAATTTTTATTTTAAATAAAATGGATAATTATTTTTTTATTTTCATATGATTTATATATTTAAAAACATATTTTATATCAAAATATGTTTGAATATTTATTTATACAATTAAAATTTTATATATAAACACATATATATTTGTTTATATATGTATATATGTTTTTATAAATAACACTAAAATATAAAAAATGTTAAAATTTCAACACCATAATATATATATATATAAATGTATTCTCTAGGAATAAATTCAGTCTCCATCGAAAAAAACTAAAAGAACTTCTTAAATGAAGATGAAAGCCCATTGAATATTCAAAAATTAGGGTACCCCAACTAAAAAAAAGTTTTGGATGCCTTGTAGACCTTTTCTACTAAGAAAAAATAGGGACTGGAGTCCCCTAGTCTAAACAACTTAGAAAACTTCGTAGGCTTTGATTTGACATCTTGGGGAACCCAAACGAACACTTGGATCAAAATTTATAGTTGTTTGAAGTTAAAATCATGTTTTCAATTTATCTTAAGAAATTAATTGGTTTATTAATTTTTCTTATCACCGAAATGTTCTTAAAAGTCTATTACTTGATACTGATTGGAAAATTATTAATTAATATTAATTTTTAATTATTTTATTAACCATTTTTCACTAAATATATTATATATTAAGTGTAAATACATGTTTAGTATTATATAAATCATATTTGATCAAATAATATATATATATATTCATATATTAAAATATTATTTTATATATATATAATTTTTTTATGAATGAAACCTTTTATCATCTCTAAAAATAAGATTTTTAGTGCTGATAAAGGAAAAAATTTATCAATACTTTTTTTAGCAATGATAAAGGTACATTTTATCAACAATTTTAGCTAATTCTGATAAAATTAGACCCTTTATCAGTTATTTTTTAACACAGCTAAATGGTAGTTCTTAATTTATTTAAATATATAGTATTGTTGGTCTTTATCTCATATGCAATAAGAGTGTATGTTCTAGGCATAGCAGAACCACATGGATGGCATGACCAATTTGAATTTTAGTCATAATTTATGGATAATCATTACTACATGTGAAAAATAATGTTATTTCCAACAAAACCACTAATTACTTGAATATATAAAATTATGGAACTAGAAGGATGATCTTCACACATAATTTATAATTAATTTATGAACAGATATATAATTACCTCAACTTGTAATTCTTCTTCTGTTGATGATCTAGTTGACTATATATCATCGTACTATCATTGCATTGCATGATCCAAGTGTATAATTCCTCTATAAGTTATCCACATATATACCATAATCTATGAACATCATCATATAATCATCAGGTGCTAGCATGGAAGATCCTGGTTGCTTGCGTTGTTCATGGTTAATCGCAGTAGAATTCTTCTTGAAAGAGGAATAACTCTTGATGTTCTCACGATGGCTTGAGAGAGGATTAATATAGAAGATGTTCTAGATCTCTATATATCTCTCTAGGTCTTGAGAAATTCTCTCTCTATACTTTATGCACACCAATAGTGATAATGGAACATGTTGTAATTATATATTTATTATGTGAAGTTTAGGGTTGGAAAATTTCACAAAAAACCTTTCTAACTTTATAATTTTTAGTTGACCACATTTCCAATAATAATAATATTATTATTAATCACTTTACATTCACAACACTTTAACAATATAAATAAATATCATTTATACTCTTTCCAATCAGATCATTACACTGGGTTTTCTTTCCCTCATCAATATTTACCAATCCTTGAATAATTAATATTTATTTAATTAATAAATAATACTACATTATTCATAGATAAATATAATAAATATTATATTCACCAAAACATAAAAAAAATTGTTATTATTTAACTTGTATATCCTTTCAAATGACTTCAGATTAAATCATGGTGATCAACCAAACCTGATTAAATATTATTTATTCTAACTTGTTAAATTCAATAATGTAATTTAACTAAGATTACAAATATACTTAGTGTGTGACCCTATAGACCTCTTTCTAAGTGTAATTAGGCATGTCCACCTAAAGTACAAGATTAGCATCTAGAAACATTCCAATTCACACATAGAGAAATAATTTTATGTTTCAATGACATCTAACCTCCTATGAATGCTTACCATGTTATATAATCCATTTATAATGATATCTCAAATCAAGCAGGTTGAATACTAATTCCATTAACATAAGTGCTCTATGTCTCTTTCTTTGAATTTCCAGAAATAAAATTTCCCACTGAACACCAATTCCATGGTTCATCTAGGTAGTTGTATTCCATCAAATGGGATAATATATTAACTTTCACTAAAGGAAAAAATGGATAAATCCTTTCTTACATTATCCATTAATGCAATATCACCCATGATGTACCCAACACATCCTACCTCACCATGGTCATATGTAATCATGGTTTTTTTCAATACATCAAGTTACATGAGTCATTATATTCATTAATGATAATATTAAATTATAAGGATCAATACACACGTTCATTGATAGGAACATCCAATGATAATGGAAATGTAAATTTTCTATTGAAGGTTTTATTATCATAACCTCCTATCTTGCAGATTTCCAAGGGTGAACGCCATGAGAAGGTGTCTCAATTTTTTATGAGACTCTTACACTTGATATACTCTATCATCTATTTCCCATTAGAAAATATCATCCAACCATAGAATAATATTCAAGAATACTATCGTGGCATCACCTGGTTCTCATCATAGTGGGGAACTACTATAACCTTTCAGTGTAACTCGTATTCTTAATACATTATCACATAAAATTTTCATGTAGAGGAATAATCATGATATGATAATAAACTTCATTAATAATGAAATAAAATAATCATGTACTAAGAATTTTTGTTATAGGGCACTAAATCCAATAGACCACCACTTTCACTAGAGCCAACTAACAATAACTTTCAATCCACTAGCTCTCACATGATACTTATGCCTCTACTGAGGTAAATATTTGGTTAAGGTGTCCACCAATTTTTCCTCTATGGATACTCTACTCATTGCAACTTCACCTCATTGAGAAAAATCCCTCAAGAGATGAGACTTATGAAGTATGTGTTTTATCCTTTTATGCGATCTTGGCTCTTTGTAAAGGGTCATTGGTACAGTGATATCAAATTAAACTATGATAGGTTCTTGACTATTAAGAACCACATCAATCCCTTGGACAAATTCATGAATCCAAACCACTTCCTTTGTTGCATCAAAATCCAAAATATACTCAGGATCTACTATATAATTGGTGGAAACCAACTGCTTTGAATGTTTCCTGCACATCTTCTCCATTGATACAAAATACATATCATTTCTGTGACTTCTGATTTGTCTAAAAGCTAGCATATGTATAACCCTTGATTACTAGATCTTAATCTTCTCCATATACCAAGAAAATATCCTTAGTTTTCTCACATGATCCTCAGACCGGTTGGTGAGGGATCCTTAAGTGCATCCAAGATACCCAAGATCAAATCTAGGCATAGGCATAACCCCGGGGGGATTGTAGTAGTACTGTAGTAGTACTACAACAGGAATTGTAGTAGGTACTATTTGGAACTGTACTAGCCATAACTATTCACCTTTTTAGGCCTTAGGGCCATCGGTTTGGTCCTCGGGTCCTTCAAGGCCTTCAAGCCACCTAAGGCCTTTGGGATAGTAAGTATTTTAGGCCATCTAAAGGCCTTAGGGTCACCTCAAGGCCTTTGGCCCACCTCAAGGCCTTCGGGACACGTGAATTGTAGATGTAACAGACCTACTTACAAGGAACAAGGCCCTAGATTAAGATTGAGTGAATTAAAATTCACCAGATTAGAGCTAATCAGACTTGGAAGAATGAGAGGGTATGGATTTTCCATCAGTACTAGTCTTTTGGATCCCTACACAGGACAGCTAGTTGGCCAATCATGCGAAGGTGGAGTGGTGATCGTGATGTAAACACTAGGGAGGGGTAGTTTCAAGTAGTCATTGTCTGGGATTAATTCCTTTAAGAAATTTGGGTCTTGTAATATTACTAAGACTACGGGTCATGTATGGGTTCCCCTTCAACCCTTAAAAGGGGGATTATCAAAAATGAATAGAAAATGAAGGCCTTCAGGCCATTTGGGAAGGAATATCTTTAGTTTTCCTCATATACTTAAGGACATGATTAATAGTAGTTCAATGTAGTTAATGTGGTTCTTCTTGATATCTAACTACCAAGCTCAAATAATAAGAGACATAAAGCCTCATACATAACATGGCATACATTATAGATCCTATCACATAATCATATGGGATCTTACTCATTATCTCTCTTTTCTCTTGTGTATGAGGACACATTTTCTTGTAAAGATGTATACCATGGGATGATAGAACCAATCACATCTTAGATCATTCCATACAAAATATCTTCAGTGAAAGGTCAATATATGTACCTTGACTTATCCCAAGAATCATCTTAGATCTATCATGCATGATCTTGATCCCTATAATGTAAGCTATTTCACCTAAGTCCTTCATGAAGAATCATTTTCTCAACCATTCCTTGACCTCTTGTAAGGATGATATATTGTTTATAATTAGTAATATTTCATCAATATATACTATAATGAAAACAAATGTACACCCACTAAACCACTTGTAAGAACTTGGATCAAATCCATTCTTAATGTAACTAAATTATTTTATTGCTTCATTGAACTTAATGTTCCATGATATAGATGCTTACTTTAATCCATAAATGGATCTATGAAACTTTAATACCTTTTAGGAATTTATTAGAATCACAAACACTTCTATTTGTGTCATATATGCATCCTCCTAAAGGTCCACGTTAAAGAAGTTAGTGTTTGATATCCATTTTCCAAATCTTATAATAATGGAAAGATGCTACGGAAAGTAAAATTATGATGGATTTAAACATGAAAACTAGAGAAAAGGTTTCATCTTAGTTAATGACTTGATCCACTATCCATCCTTTATAGGTATTTTCTTTACCTTCCATGTCTATTTTTCTCTTGAATATCCATTTACATCCAATAGGATTTACATCAACTAGCGGTTCAATCAGAACCCAAACTTGGTTTTGATATATAGATTCCATTATAGAATTCATGGATTCTTTCCATCTTGTAGATTCAGATCTATATTATTCCTCCTTATAGGATAGAGGATCATTAATTTCAACCAATAATGAGCCACTGTCATTAGTGACTAGAAAACCAAATCTCTCAAGTTCTCTTACCTCTCAGTGCTCCTATGAAGTAATTGTGTTTCATGAATAACTTCTTACATGGGGACCTATAGAGTTTATTCATATACCAACTCTTGTATATATTGAGAATCAACTTCATTTAATTCAATGTTACTCCCACTATCCTCTTTGAGGATATTCACCCTCTCAAGAAATAAGATATGTCTTGTGATAGTAAATTTTTGTATGAAGGGTTGTATGGATAATATCACCTTATTTACTTGGGATGCCTTATAAAGATAAACTTCATTACTCAGGGTTATAGTTTTTTTCTTGATTTATACTTAACAAATTCCTCACAACCACATTCATAAACATGTGAAAAAATGGGTTTATTTCCACTCCATAACTCAAAGGTAATATTGTTTTCCTTTTTAATCAGTACTTGATTTAGTAATTATGATGCATCTATAATGTATATCCCCAAAAGGATGATAGAATTTTTTTGTGAATCATCATAAACCTTACCATGTGCATTAGTTTTTGATTCCTCCTTTCACTAGATTTATTCCTCTATGGTGTACAAGTTGAAGTAACTTCTAATAAAATATCATACTCTTATAGAAATTTGATAAAGTCTGGGTTAAGATATTCACCACCTCAATATTATTGAAGTTTCTTTATCTTATTACCATGTTGATTCTAAAATTCATTATTTAACTCTTTTTCCTTCTCAAATAATTTATACTTATACCTCATCAAGTTGATATAACCATACCTACTCAATTCATCAGTAAAAGTAATAAAGTATGAGAATCTACTTCTAACTTCTACTTGAAATGGTCTACACACATTAGTATGTAGGAACTATAGAAGCTCTATGTCCATTTAACCTTGACCAAAGAATGGTGGTTTGGTCATATTTTCTTGTAACCAATCATGATATCTTTATAGTGTTTTAATCTCAGAAGATTCTAAGTAACCATCTTGATAGAGGTTTTTCAAAAACTTCTCATTTACATGACCAAGATGGTGATGCCACAATTGGGTGCTAAATGTTCCATGCATATATGCTTCATTATCAATTTATAATATTATTTTTTCATATTTTAATACATAAATACCATTATTCAATTGTTACATACCATAAAATATGATATCTTTATAAAAGTATCAACTCTTATTTCCAAAATTGAAGATAAACCCATCTATGTATAAACAAGAAACAAATATGATGTTCATGGTAACACTAGGAACATAATAAAAAATATTTAAAACTAAAATTAATCATGTTTTAAATTTGATATGGTAGTATCCAATGGCTATAGCATCTATCCTTTCTCCATTGGCAACCCATATATCCACCTCACCTCTGTAAACCTTTTAAAATATACTTAGTTCTTGTATTTATATACAAATGTGAGAACCACATGTAGTATCTAATAACCAAATTGTAGATATAGAAATATTAAACTCAATAATGAATGAACATGAAGCTTCACCTTGATTATTTGGATGAATTCAATTCCTCTTTCAGTGGCCTTTCTTGCTACATGAAAAAAATACTACATCGTGTTCCTTGACTCTAGATCTTCTTATTTTTGGAAGGATAGTGCTCTAGATACTTAGACTTAGAATAAATATTAATACTATTTTCCTTATTTTGCCTCTTAGTATTCACCATAAGGACCACGGGTTTGTCACATACCATTTCTTTATCAACTTGGTGAATAAGAATAAATTTTTTTGAAAGTTTCTTCTTGTTATTTCTCCTATAATAATTAAAAAAATAAGTAGTGAGGATAGAATGAGATCCATGTGCATATCATCAGGGATATTACACCCCAATATGTCTAAAATTTTAATGTATCCAATCATCTTTACTGCATGTGGCCCAGCTAGTGCCAACTCTTTGAGATTCCATGTGAACAATGAATTGGATATCTCTCTCTCTAATCTCACCTTCTCTTGATAGAGATCCCAAAGGTGAGAAATGATACTATGGACATCCATATCCTCATATTTCTTTATAATCTCATTATAAATAGAGTATATCATAGAAAATGGGAATCCATTACATCACTCTCATATTTTATAAAGAGATATATTTCTTCCTAACTAGAATCTTTGGAAAGTGACTCAGAAAGTTAGGTTTCCAGTATGAATAATTTATGTTCATGGTGTATTATAACATGTAATCTCTAATATAATTTCTATAAATTCACATTGATCGTAAGGTTATCCTTATTTAGTATGGATCATAGTGATATTGTAAAAAAAATATTTTCCATTTCTATAAATTAAGAGCATATGATTAGTAATTTTATTACAAAAATATATTAATAAATTAAATTATATTAATATCTTTCTATTTTTTCAAAACCTTATATCCCTCGTAATTAGTTTATAACTATATTATCACTTAGATATTATAGTGGTAAGGGTCAATATTCCCCTTCTCATAACCCAAACTTGGGGCTAATAGGTTATTTGAAGGGTTTTAGGTAGGCATAACTTTTCAATTATATTAATTCATAGTTCCTTGATTCGTTGATTGGGATCCCAATATTGAAATCATGAATAATTATTTTCTCAACCCTTTCCTCTTAGTTACAACAAGTTTTTCTTGGTTAGTTAACCCTTGATGTAAACTAAGTTAGGTCAACCCATAACTTCAAGCTAAAAGTTCCCCAATAATTGAAATCACCCCAACTTGGGTTAGTCAATCACTTTTAACTATGAGGTTAATTGTAACTTAAATAGTGGAAGGCTATGCCAACATGATATTTTAGTTGAGGGATTTTTTATCATAATGTGTAAATACCATTTTGTATTTATCACATACCATGTTAATATTAAGTGTATTTTACTTATTTTATTAACCATGTCTAGTAAATCATTCATGCATAATCCATTTATATATTATTCCATCTTTCATGATTGTTAATTCATTTATTAGGTGATCATGTAGTATCTACAAACATAAATAATTAATAATGAAACTGAAAGAAATAAAATATAAGTGTAATGATCATGAGATTCTATAATTTTTAGTTTATCTAGTGGATGATAAATTAACCCTTTACCTAAGGGAAAAACACCTTTAAATGCACCTTGGTTCATGTTGCATCATTACACCATGGTTCATATGTATCTCTTGGTTCATATGAATCTCCTTGATTGTTTTTTCCATGGATCCTAGACTTAGACAACCTCCTCTCTCCTATATCTTTATCCTTATATAATCTTTACACACACACAGGTTAGGGGATCCAATGGATTGAATAAATGGGTTTTTAAATAAATGAAATGATAAGCACAAAAACCCTTACATAATAAGGAGGAAGGAATGACATGTAGGCCATCAATTTTAATTTAAACATAATAAATTAAATAAATCAATGTCATATATAGGATTGGTCTAATATCATGATCATCCACACAACATTCAATGAGAATAAATTTTCAATCTAGTTACCAATTACATCGATTCATTCATTAATTAAGATAATGTGCCATGAATTGATCCAATTAATTCGATTTATCTTAAGTTCATCCATGAATACTTAACTCACCATCATTAATAATTATGAATAAAATTAATTTCATTTAAAATTAATTAATTGCACAAGTGTACTTGAAGGAAAATACATGTACTCATCCAAATCACTTGGACTTGTAGATTTGTAATTTAACATGTAAATTAATTCAATATATAATCATCAATCATATTAAATGGAATGTATTGTCAAATAAATGACACACGGAACACATGTAAATAGGTTTAATCATTTATTTAATTTTTTTCTACATGTTAAATTAAGTACACTACCTACAACAGACTACACAGTGTGTACTATGTTACATGACATGTGTTATCTTATACCTATGTCTACAGCACATGCCTAGGGACTCAACATGTTTCTTATCATGGATGAGTTTTAGGTACACAGAATTGTATTTGTATTATATAGTGTATGGACTTAGAGTTATATGTCATGTTATTCCATGTATCATGTATTTGATACATGACATTCTAGGACACCCCATGTTCTCATTCATGAGAAAACAAGGAATAAACATCATATATAGTGGTCACACTGTGTGTAGTTCTTCGAACTATGTACCATTCTCTCTGGATCGACATGATGAACCATTTTTATTGGATCTTAGATATAATTTTATGATATATAACTTTATATAGAAATATTAAAGTGATAAACACTAATACATGGTGTGTATTTAGGTAGTACACATCTTGTACTCTAGCTTTGTTTGGGTAGAACCTTTGGCACCTCTAGTTGGAGTTTTTTGTATGTTTCTTTGTCTTCAATCTTAACCTTTTTACTGGTTATGTTAGTGAGAATGAATAAGGGAAGCGATTAATATGAACGTATATTAAGACAAATCGATCTAAAATAAAAGAAATTTAAAATTCATGAAAATAATAAATAAATATTAAATAATTATAAAATAAACATGTTACTACTCTGAAACCATTTATTGGTTTTGGGTGTAGAGGAAGCACCTAAATGGCATGAATAATTTGGATTTTAGTCTTAATTTATAGATAATCATTACAGAACATGAAAAATTACATCATTTCCAACTGAAACTACATATTACATGACTAAAGAAAACACTAAAACTATGAGGTGTATCTTCACATATAATTTATAATTAATTTATGAAAAGATGTAGAATTACCTCAACTTGTAATTCCTCTTTTGTTGACGATCTGTTTTACTAGATCTCATCATACAATAATTGTGTTTTAGTATTAAATTATATAATCCCTCTAGTGATGATCCACATTTTCACTAAAATCTCTTAACGTCATTGTAGAATCATCGAGTGCTAGCACGGATGATCCTGAATGCTTGCATTTTTCGTGGTTGATCGCATTAGAATTCTTCTTGATGGAGTAATAACTATTGATGTTCTCTCGATGGATTAAGATAGGAGTAATATAGAGTGGATTTGATATCTCTAGATCTCTCTCTAGGTATTAATAGAGTCGCTATCTATCCATTTTTCACACCAAGAGTGATTACTAAAAATGTTATAATTAGATATTTATTATGGTGGGTTTAGGATTGGAAATTTTCACACAGACTCTTTCCAACTTTAAAATTCTTAGTAGGCCCCATGTCCATTAATAATATTATTATTATTATTAATCACATGACATGTGAAATTATTTAATAATATAAATAAATATCATTTATACCATTTCTGATCTACCATTAAACTCTTTCCACTTTCCCTCGCCAACATTTACTGATCCTTGAATAATGAAAAATTATTTAATAAATAAATATCAATACATTATTCATCGATAAATATAATAAATATTATATTCACCAAACCATGAAAATAAATATTTATTATTATTTAACTCACATATCCTATCTAATAACTTGTGATTAAATCATGATGATCAACTAAACCCAAATAAATATTATTTATTATAACTTGTTAAATTCAATACTTGAATTTAAATAAGTTTTTTGTTACACTTAGAGTGTGTCCCTCTAGGACTCTTTCTTAGTGGAATTAGGAATATCCACTTAAAGTCTAAAGTTAACATCAAGAAACACACCATGGAACCCATAGAGAAATATGTTAATTTCATAATGACATCCAACCTCCTACAAACACTTACCATGTAATATAATCTATTTATCATGATATCTCAAATTAAGAAGGTTTCATGCTAGTTCCATCAAAATATGTGCTCAATGTATTTTTATTTGACTTTCCAGAAATGAAATCACCTACTAAACACCATGTATATGGTTTATATAGGTAGTTTTATTCCATAAAAGTTTTGATATATCAACTTCTATCAAGGGACGGAAGGGATAATTACTTTCTCACATTATCCATTAATGAAATATTACTTATGAAATACCCAACCCATCCCACCACATCAAGAGAATATGTCACCATGGCTTTCATCAATACATAAAACTATGAAATTCATGATATCCATTGATGATAGTATTAATTTATAATGATCAATACACAAGACTGCTAGTAGGAACATCCAATGACACATAGAAATGTGGATTTCCTATCGACAGATCTATTCTCATAACTTTCAATCTTGGAGGTTACCAAGGGTCAAACACTATGATAATGTATCTTAATGTCTTATGAGACTCAGACCCTAAATATACTATATCATTTGTGTCCTGTTACACAATATCATCTAGACATATAACAATATTCAAGATTACTGTCATGAAACCTCTTAGTTATCATCATAGAAGATAACTTATATGACCTTTCACGTAACACATATTATTAGGACATTATCACATACAAATTTCATACAGAGGAACAATAATGATGTGATAAGAAACTTCATTAATAATAAAAACACATAATCAAGTACTAAGAAATTTTTTTCTAGGTAACCAACTCCAACAATGAGTACTATAAAGACAATCCAATGTGATTTCCTTTGGAACATTTCCCTTAACCACTAAAACCTTCAAATAATGCATCAAAAAATTCATTTAGGTGAATCCTTAAATCATCATACTTATTCCATAAAACCTATAATTTCACTTCATGCACTTTTAATTCATATTCATTGAAGTTTATCAGTTTTTCCCACATAGTGTGTGAGGTTTTACATGAAATTTCTTTAATGTAGATTTTGTTTGACAAATATAACCCTAACGTGTTCATTCCTTTGGTGTCAGAATCCAACTCCTTATGATATCTTTTTGATAGAGATTAAATTTATATATTTTCCATAATTACATTTATAACACCCATGTATACATTCATACCAATATATTAGAAGTAATTCTGCATCCAATTTCTTCAAAGATAAAAGTTATGACCATAAAAAAAAGCATAATTTCTATATGATTCAAAACTATTATCATGGGTTAAAAATATAAAAAACTCATTTATATTGAGCCTTCCACTTTGATACTATGTATTATTCATGTCACGAACCCCTCCCTCCAAAGGTACCCAGTATGCTCTGACAATGAAGGAAGAGAGATAATGACCCCAGAGTCCCACCTTTAGTAGGATTTGGGTTGGAGACTACCGAAATTACAAGAATATCACATATAGAATGAATTTCCCTCAATTAATTAACAAGTATTGGGAGATAAAATGAATACCACTAAGAAAATACAACTCCAAAAGGAAAAGTAAACCAAAAACCATCCTATCATGCTTGTATAAAGTAAACAAATAAAACGAAACTCTCCAAATAAATTCCAAAATAAATACTAAGGTAGTGAATCGGAAATAACTCTAATGCTCAGGCTAGTAATGTCAAGATCAATCCCTAAATCCCTCCTAGAAACTTGAAAAATATTTTGTATATACATAGGGTGAGAATAATATGTATACGTAGTAGTGTCATACCCAAGGTATTTCATGAACATTTGAAAACTAATTCCCTAATGGAAAAATAAAAAAACCAATATAAACCTAAACAAGTCAACTAACCAATATAATCCTCACCATAGCATGATCACCGAATAATTCATCTAATATAGTAACATGATAGGAAAAATATTAATAAAGGGTGCCTCACACTGCTTTCCCATTAATTTTCCACTCTTACACCATAATGTTGTACATTCTGGTTCTCTCGTCACTTTCATAATATTCATGCATGAAGACACTTGGGAAACCACATCACATATTTTTTATAGATTCCTTGGAAACCACATCATACCATAAACCCCATGAAACATATCATCACATACACATCCTCCCATAACCACTGCCATATAACCAAAATAATAGGGTATCATGAACATGAATGACATAAAACTATTTCTATATTCCTATCATGCATGAACCCCACCAAGAACCACCTCATCCTTTCATCAATCACTACCTATAGTGCATTGTTTACATGTACCATCACAGCCCATGCATATCAATATCTCCTGGAAAAGAGATCGAGTAAAAGGGGGTAGCCAGCTATCCATCCTCACCATCAAGGATAGTAGGTAAAAACACTTGGAACCCAAAACCTTTGGGTTTTAGTGTAAACATGTGACTCGGGTGCATATATAAATAACATAAAAGTATATGATAGATAAATATCACACAATACTAACCTAGGGGTTTATAATAAGGGAACCAACATATCTCACCACATCCCCAAAAGGTCTCACAACTTCCACCACTATCATTTCCACCTATAAATTCACCACACTACAAAAAAAACCACACATGATCTATACTTCATCTTTCCTTCCCAAAAAAACTCATTTCTTGATTTTCCAACTACCAACCATTTTCATATATCAAGCCTATTCATTTTGTTGGAGTTGGTGCCCAAGAACTGAACCTCTTAGTACTTTATTACATGTTTTTTAATTATTAATAAATTTTCTTATCACATCATGATTATTACTTTGCATGACTCTGGTATGTGATAATTTCCTAAGAATATGTGTCTCAATGAAAGTTCATAATCATTCCACAACATGATCAGAACCTAGAGGTTCCACAAAAATATTCTTGAATATTGTTCTATGGATGGATGATATTGTTTAACGAGACAAAAAAATATAGGTTATCAATGGTAGGAGGCTTATAAGACATTGATACACCTTCTCATGGTGTTCACCCTTGGTAATCTCCAATATAGGAGGCTATGAGAATAGGCCTATTAATAGGAAATCCATATTTCTATGTTTCATTGGATATTCCTATTTTTTTATGTGTGTATTGATCTTTAGACACTAAGATTATCATTAATTAATATCATGACTCATATAATTTGATGTATTGACAAAAACAATTATGAAATATTCTTGTGGTGAGGTTGAATATATTGGGTTCATCACAAGTGATATTGCATTAATGGATAATAAGGGAAAGGATTTATCCCTTATGTCCCTTGATAGAAGTTGATATCTCAGGCTCTTTGATAAGAATGGAATCACCTAGATAAATCTATGTCCATGGTGTTCAGTGGGTGAGTTAATTTCTAGAAAGTAAATCAAAGAGAAATCAAGAATATAGTTTGATGTCACTAGTATGCAACCTACTTTATTTGAGATATCATGATAAATCAATTATATTGCATAGTAAGCATTCGTGGAAGGTAGAATGTCATTGAGACATTATTTTCTTTCTCTATGGTATCCTTAGCATGTTTCTAGATGTTAACCTTGTACTTTAGGTAGTTATCCCTAATGCTATTGGGAAAGAGGCCTAGAGGGTTACATGATAAGTGTATCTGTAGTCTTAGATAAATTCAAGTATTCAATTTAATAAGTTAGAATGAATAATATTTATTTGGGTTTGGTTGATCTCCATAATTTAATCACAAGTTATTCAAAACAATAAGTGAGTAAAATATTAATAATAAATATTTATTTGTAATTTTAGTGAATATAATATTTATTATATTTATCATAGAATAATACAGCGACATTTATTTATTAAATAATCATTATTTGAGGATTAATAAATACTGATGAATAAATGATAACTGATATTAATGTTTCGATTATAAATGTTATAAATGATATTTATTTATATTCTTAATGTGTTTCACATGCCAAGAGATTAATAATAATATTATTATTATTATTGGACATGGGGCCAACTAAGAATTATTAGGTTTGAAATGGGATTGTCTGTGATTTTTCAACCCCAAACCTACCACAATAAATATCTAATTATATCACTTTACATAATCACTTTTGGTGTGCACAATAGATATAGATATAGAGACTCTCTCAAGACATAGAGAGAGACATATACATCTAGAGTGAACTTTCTATTCCTCCTCTCTCAAGACATCGATAAAACATTAAGAGTTCTTCTTCTTTTGAGAATAATTCTACTATGATCAACCATGAACAACACAAGTGATCAGGATTAGGCGTGCTAGAACCCGACAATTCTATGGTGATGTTTATATATTTTGGTGCACATGTAGATCACCACTAGATGGATTATTCACTTATATCCTACATCAAAATTATGTTACAATGAGATCTAGTTCATCAGATCATCAATTAAAGCTGAATTAAAAGTTGAGGTAACTCTATATCGGCTCATAAATTAATTATAAATTACATGTGAAGATCCTCCTCTTCTGGTTTTGACGATTTAATCTAGTCAAGTAATCTTCAGTTTTCATTAGACATGAAATTTTAATCATGTGATTCAATGAAACCAACAACAACAACCATTATTATTTTATTAAGTAGAAACAAAGTCACAAGGAAGCATGAAAATAGAAAACCAAAAAAACATACACTTATAAAAGGAAACATGTGGACTAAGGGGGTCTAAAGTAATGTAAACCAAGAGCATTCGCACAAACAATACCCACACATTTAGAAGGGAGGATTCCTATGTTAGAGAAAAGAATAAAATGATCGGTTTATTTTACTTTTAAGACCAAGAAATATGCCACTTTGTTAACATTATATAAACCCCCTTTATCCAATCCATTGGATCCCCTCACCTACGTGTCAATAAAATCATATATAAGGATGGAGATCTTAGGAAATAGGAGGCATTCCAAGACTAAGAGCTGAGGTGAAACCAATTGAGGTGATACATAGGAGCCAAAGGTGGAATGCTATAACATTAAACAAGTTATGGTTCAAGTTGTTTTACCCTAGGTTTGGGGGTAAGTTTATCATCTTCTAGATAAACTAAACATTAGATAATCTAATGATCATGCCACATATATTTTATTTTTTCAGTTTCAAGGTTAATTATTTATGTTTGTGAATATTGTGTGATCAACTAATAAATTAAATAATAGGTATGCAAGATGGAATAATTTTTAACCATATTACGTGTGAATGTTTTATCAAATATGGTTAATTAATTAAGTGAAAATCCACTTAATATTAATAAGACATGTGAAAATATAAAATGGGATTTACGTATAAGGATAAAAATACCTCAACTAAAATATTAAGTCGGAATATCCTTACACTACTTAAGTTCTAATCAACCTAATAGTTTAAATTGATTGACCAACCCAAGTTAGGGTGCTTTCAAATAGCATGGAAATTTTATTTTAAAGTTTTGGGTTGAATTAACATGGTTTACATCAAGGGTTTAGTACCCAAGTAGGAATTGATGTAACTAAGAGGAAAGTATTGAGGAAATATTTAAAATGGTATTTTAGGATTGGGGAGTCCTCTCAACATATCAAGGAACTATGAGTTAATACAGTTAACAAGTTACGCCTACCTAAAACCTTTTGAATAACTTTTTATTCTCATGTCTGAGTTATAAGAAGGGAAATATGGATCCTTGCTACTATAATATATAAGAGATAAGATATTCTAAAACTAATGGTGAGGTATATTAGGTTTTTAAAAATAGTGGGAGATTAATGAAATTTAATTTATTTTAAATTTATTAATCTGTTTTTATAATCAAAATAGGTACTAATTATCTTCTCTTAATTTTTATAAAATTCATAATCAAACGAATTCAATAATATCACTAAGATCCATACTATAGAATGATAATATTTTCATTGGTGTGAATTTCTAGTATTGGTATAGGAACTAACGTGTTATACTATTCCATGACTAGAAATTATATGTGCTAGAAACCACACTTCTTGAGTCGCTTGTGAAAGAGGATTATTAGGAAGAAGTATCTCTCTATTTGAGGCATGTGGATGATAAAATGGATGTACTATGTTTTATGTTATAATCCATTTAAAATAATATTCTAAATTAATATGAGGATATGGATTCGGATATCATTTTTTCTCACCTTCAAGATCTCTACCAAGATAAGGAAATATCGTAGAGATATGAGATCTCCAATTCATTGTTCATGTACAAGCTTAGAGAGTCATCACCAGTTGGGACACATGTAGTCAAGATGATTGGAAACATTGGGTACCTAGATATATTGGGTTTTAATATCCCTGATTATCTACACACATACCTTATTTTATCCTCACTACCTAAAAACTTCTCAAATTTTATTGTGAATTATAATATGATAAATAGTGAGAATATGATTTCAAAACTTCTAACTCTTATTTGCCAAGTTGATAAAGACATGGGATGTGACAAAAATATGGTACTTATGGTGAAATAAGAAGAGTAGGAACAAGGGAAAAGGGGTTAAAGACTAATTTCATGTCTAAGGATATGGATCAACATCCTTCCAAAAGGAAGAATATCCATAGGTAAGTAAATGAATAGGATGTGGTATGTTTTGTATACTACAAGCAGGGACACTGGAAGAGGAATTTCACCCATCCAAAGAAGAAAGGGGAAGCTTTAGGCGATTTTTTATTGAGTGTAATCTTTCCATATCTACATGTTGGGTATTAGATACTTCCTTTGGTTCTCACATTTTTATCAAAACATAAGATCCAATTATATTTTAGAACATTTATAGAGATGAGGTGGATCTACATGCTACCAATGGAGTGAGGATGGATACTCTATCCATCATATACTACTATCTCACATTGCTGACAAGATTGATTTTGGTTTCAAAGAATTATTATTATGTTCCTAGTGTTGAAAAAATAGTTATTTATTTTTCTTATTTAGACATGGATGGATTTATTTTAAGCTTTATAAAAAAGGTTTGATACTTTTATAAAGATGTAATATTTTATGGTATGGAATAGTTGAATAACGGTCTTTATGTATTAAATTATAAAAACAAAATATTGGAAATTGATATAAAAAAATGCACACGAATAAACTAATACCCAATTATGGCATCACCATATTGGTCACATAAATGAGAAGTGTTTGATAAAGATCTATCAAGATGGTTACTTATATTCCTTTGAGTTTAAACCACTTGCAATATGTCATGATTGTTTATAATGAAATATTACCAAACCACCATTTAGTGTTTAAGGTGTAAGGTCCATAGAGCTTCTAGAATTAGTACACACTAATGTGTGTGAACCTTTTCAAGTAGAATCTAGAGGTGGATTCTCAAAATTTATTACTTTTACCAATGACTTGAGAAGGTTTATCTATATCTACTTGATGAGGTATAATTATGAATCCTTTTATAAGTTCAAATATTTCAAGAATAAAGTTTAGAATAATATTGGTAATAATATAAAGAAACTTTTATCAAATTGAGGTGGTGAATATCTTAAATAATATTTTATTTAATTTCTACTAGATTGTGGGACTTTATCTCAACTTACTCCACTTTATACACCATAGTGGAATAATATTAGTGAAAGGTGGAATCGTACACTACTAGACATGGTAAGGTTGCTTATGAGTCACACAAGTCTTTCATTATCTTCTTGGATATATGAATTATAGATGAAATCGTACTTACTAAACTAGATACTAACTAAAGACAAAAAAAATAGTATTCCCTTAGAGTTATGCAGTGGAAAGAAACTTGTTTTGTCACATGTTCCTTAATGGGGTTGCGAGGCATGTGTTAAGTCTAGTTAAAGAAACAAACTATCAACTTGAGGCATAAATTTTATCTTTATAGGGTATCCTAAGTAAATAAGGGGATATTATCTATACAAACATTCAAACAACAAATTAATTGTCTCAAGACATGCTATATTTATTGAAAGTGATCACATCCTCAAGTAGGATAGTGAGAGTAATATTTACTTTGATGAAGTTAATTCTCAAGATACACAAGAGTTGATATATGAACATATTCCACTAGTCCTTATGGAAGAAGTTGTTCCTAAAACACTAGTACTATGTAGCATCACTAAATAGATAAGAGAACTATAGGGATATGGTTTTCTAGTCACTGATAATGATGAATCATTATTGATTGAAAATAATGATCCTCTCTCATGTAAGGAGGTATTATAGATAATATAATCTACAATATGGTAATAATACATGAATTTTGAGATGGATTCCATGTATCAAAACCAAGTTTGGGTTTTGATCAATCTTCCAATTGACGTAATTATTGTTGGGTGTAAATGGGTATTCAAGATAAAACTTAACATTGAAGGTAAAGTAAATACCTATAAAGCATGGATAGTGGCTAAAGGTTTGATACAATATAAATTAATTGACTATAATGAAACCTTTTCACTATTTCCCATGCTTAAATCCATCAGAATTTTTCTTGACATAGTATCTTACCATGACTATTAGATTTGGAAAATGGATGTAAAAAGTGATTTCCTAAATGGGAAACTTAAATCGAATGTTTATATAACAAAACTAGAAGGTTTTTTTACTCCAAGAAATGACAAGAAGGTATGAAAGTTGTAGATATCTATTTATGGATAGCATCCAGGTCATGGAACATTAAATTCAATGAATCTATAAAGGAATTTGGTTTCATTAAGAATAAATGTGATCCATGTGTTTACAAGTGGTTTAGTAGGAGTATATTTTTTTATTGTATTATATATTGATGAAATATTACTAATTAGAAATGATATACCATCCTTACAAGAGGTTAAGTCATGGTTGAGAAAGTGTTTCTCTATAAATAAATTAGGTAAAGAAACCTATATTTTAGGGATCAAGATCATGATTGGTAGGTCCAAGAGGATTCTTGGACTAAGTCAAGGTACATACATTGACCATATACTAAAGAGGTTTAGTATGAGATAATACAAGAGAGGATTAGTTCTAGTGTCACATGGTATACATCTTTCTAATAAACTGTGTCCTCAGACAAAAAAGGAAAGAGAGAGATACTAATTAAGATATCATAAGTTTCTATGATATTATCCATCATGTATTCCATGTTATGTGTGAGGATTTATATTTTATATTATTTGATAATGGTAGGTAGATATCAAGTAAATCTAGGTGAACAATAGTGGACTATTTTTAAGGATATCCTTAAGTATTTGAGTCAAACTAAGGAAATGTTCCTGGTGTATGGAGGAGATGAAGATCTAGTAATTTGGAGGTATATAGATGATATCTTTCATACAGATAATAATTATTTTAAGTTTCAATATATATATATCTTTTTTCTCAATGGAAGATTTGTGATCTGGAAGAGTTTAGAGTAGCAAGTTGTCACTGATTCTACAGTAGATTATAAGTATATTATGGCTTCTAATGTATCCTAGAAAGTAGTTTGGATTTAAAACTTTTTATAAGATCATGATGTGGTTCCAATCATTAAAGGCCCTATCATAGTTTATTGTGATAACACTGCGGTGGTGGCTCTCTCTAAAGAGATGAGGTCACACCAAATGAGAAAAGAAAATAATTCATATGATTCATATCTTGAAGGATTTTTCTCAATGAGGTGAAGTTATGGTGATAATATTATGCATAGAGGAAAATATTTTAACCCAATGACAAAGGATTTATTTCAGAAAAGGCATGATTATCATGTGAAATCTAGTGGATTGAAATTTATTGCTAGTTGGATCTAGTTCAGGTGGAAGTATGTTGTTGTTAATTCCCTAGAATCTAATTTCTTAATACTTGATTACATTTTTTTCATTATTAATAAATTTTCTTATCACATTATGATTATTCCTTTTCATGTATATCATATGTGATAATGTTATAATAATATATTTTGTACTGAAATTTCAAAGAAGTTACCTATTATATTGAGAACCTTGAGGTGCAATAACAGTATTATTGAATATTGTTCAATGGATGGATAATATTTTTTGATGATACATAGAAAATACAATATATCATGGGTAGGAATCTCATGAGACATTGAGACACCTTATCATGGTGTTATCCCTTAGTAATCTTCAATATATGAGGTTATGAGAATATACCCATTAATAGAAAATCCACATTTCCATGTGTCATTAAATGTTCCTATTTGTGGATGTGTGTATTGATCCTGAGACTTTACGATTTCCATTAATAGATATCATAGATAATGTACTTTGAATTATTTATGAAAATCATGATGACATATGCTCACGATGAGGTATGATATGTTGAGTGTGTTATGCGTGATATTTCATTAATGGATAATGAAAGAAAATATTTATCCTTTCTTTTCCTTAATGAAATTTGATATCTTAGGAACTTTAATAGGAATTGAACATCCTAGATAAATTCAAGGTCAAGGTTTTCAGTGGACGGGTTCATTTATAGAAATTAAAAGAAAGTGAAATTGAGCATATAGGTTGATAGCATCAGTATGAAACCTTCTTTATTTAAGATAGCACGATAAAGGGATTATATTACATGATAAGAATTCATGAAACATTAACATATTTCTATATGGGATCCTTATCATGTTTATAGAATACAACCGTGTAATTTAGGTAGTTATGCCTAATTCCACTGAGAAAGAGTCTTAGAGGGTCACGCACTAAGTGTATCTGTAGTCTCAGTCAAATTCAAGTATTGAATTTAAAAAGTTAGAATGGATAATATTTATTTAGGTTTGGTTTATCACCATAATTTAATCACAAATTATTTAAAAAATAAGTTAGTTAAATAATAATAATAATAAATATTTATTTTCAAGTTTTTAAAATATAATATTTATTATATTTATCATATAATAATTTAGTGACATTTATTTATTAAATAGTCATTATTCAAGGATCAGTAAATGTTGATGAAGGAAAGCGGACCGAGCTTAATGGTCTAATTATAAATGGTATAAATGATATTTATTTATATTATTAATTTTTTTCACATTTAAAATGATTAATATTATTATTATAATTGTGCATGTGTTCGGCTAAGAATTTGTAGGTTTGAAAGGGGCTTGTGTGTGATTTTCCAACCCTAAACATGTCATAATAAATATCTAATTATATAATTTTCCATAATCACTTTTGGTATGAAAATTGGATAAAGAGAGACTCTCTTAATACCTAGAGAAAGATCTATAGATCTAGAGTTAACTCTATCTTCCTCCTCTATCAATCCATCTAGATAACGTCAAGATTTATTCGTCCTTTGAGAATAATTTTGTTGTGATTAACCATGAATAACACAAGTGATTGGGATCGGTCGTGCTAGCACTTGGTGATTCTATGGTGATATTTATAGATTTTGGTGCATGTTTGGATCACTGATAAAGGGATTATACACTTAGATCCTACAACTCAATGATGTTATAATGATATCTAATCCATTGGATCCTTAGTAAAATCTGAATTACAAGTTGAGATAATTCTATATCTAATCATAAATTAATTACAAATTACATGTGAATATCCTCCTCTTATAGTTTCGTTGCTTTAATATAGTAAAGTAATTTACGGTTTTCATTGTACATGACATTTTAATGATGTTCATAAATTATTACACATAAATTAATACTAAAAGATGATTTGATCATGTCATAAACTGACACTTCTACTATGCATGGAACCTTCATATTCATATTTAAAACTCATCCAATTCATTACTCATTATATAAATTAATCCATTTACTAAACACGTTAATTTACACCCATGTTCATTACCATGTCAACATTTCAAGTTCATTCCATATTAACTGAAAAAATACACAACACAACACATAACAACCCAACCATCTCATGCTAATGAACCCCACTTCACAACCACCCCATGTCAAAACCACCACGCAACTCAAGAACCGCACATCATAACCATAACACATCTCAACCACCACACATCACAACAACTTCACATCTCAACCACCACACATCTCATCCAGTTTTAACAAAAGTTATTTCTTCACAATTACTACATTTTTTTCAAGTGTATTCTCACAAAAATCTAAGATTTCATGGGCAACCAATTTATTATCCAGATATATTTTCTTAGACTTTTTCATGTGTTGTGAGTTTAATCAAACAAATACAATTATTTTCAAAAAAAATCAATGACCATAAAAACAGCCAAACTTCAACATAGGTTATATTTAGAAAAGCAATAAGTAAGAACAATTATGTAGTTAAAATCATAAAAATGAGTAAATATCATTTGATTTCTCTCTTACCCTTAAATTTTAATTAAGTTGGTTAATTATCTTCACTAAGACTATGAGTACCATTTATCCAAAGGAATACAAAAGTGTGATATTCCCACATGCACATCTAAAGAAGGAGATATGAATAATACCCTACCTTGATTAAATATTCAATGAGAACCATCACTCAAAATAGTAGAAAACAAGAGATCAATCCCCGCCAAGATTGAAGATAAACTCACCAAGATATAAAAATAGAAACCCTTCATCAAAAAATATCCAAGGACTAACCAAAAAACGTCTTATCACTAATGTGATCCTCCCTAAGAAAGAATAAAATAAGGATAATGTGAAAAGAGAATAGGGGAGATTGTAAAAAGATCTAAAAGTCTTAATCCAGAAATAAAAGGGATTAAGATTCATAAAGGAATGATTGTAGAGGGATGGGGAGGTCTATAAGTCACCTGGAGATCTAATATTGAATGAAGGAATTGAAACAAAGGAGGTTGAGTCCCCTATTTATAATTGAATCCCAATGGACTCCACCATGATGTGGTATAAATCCAAAATACCTGTGTTGGTTATAGTCAAAGGGATATCTAAATATCTCATAGCCATTTCCCCCTTTATCACCCATTTTAAAAATAGGATTTTACTACCACCGTATCCTACACCACATTATAGTCCAAGTATTGGTGGTTCCACCCTCATCTTCTACAACCTGCCACCATACCCTCTCACCTAAAACATGGTCCTTTTACCCTCACCACGCCCAAGTCCACAGTTTATTGAGATCCTCTTCATCAATTTGGATAGTATGCCCTCCTAGATTCCATGATTGACTCTACGCCCTTCACTAGGTGTTTCAAAGCTACCCATTTTACATAGGGTTACCTCCCAGCCAATACGCCCTTCGCCACACCCACCACCAAGGCATGGTGGCCCCTATAATGTCCCAAGGCCCTCTATTAGCCTCTATAACACCACCAAACTCCACATCGAAACCAAAAAGTATCAGGAAACAACAAAGGAATGGTTCGGGAAGGTTTGAACCATTACAACATATACCTCGCAAACAATTATCATCCTCAAGAATCATAACTGAACCTAAAACAAAGAAAAAAAGGGGAGGTCCAAAATACCATCATGTGAGATACCTCTCAGGGATCTCGTTACAACTAAAACACTTACATTATCTCACACCAGCCTCAAACCACCTATTTTCCACACAACCATATGAACCACCATTTCAAATCTACATAACCCAATCCAATGATCACTACAACTATAACACAAAAGTACCCCAAGGACAAAAATAAAGGAAACCCACTCCCAATATCAATATATTTTCTACTTTAGGTGGCATTGACTCACCCGCATGGTTTTAAAAAATTTCGTAAAACATCATGTCTTGATTGGGAAGGGGATCTCTCTTCTTCATATGCTTTAAGTCTTGACACACATCATCATTATGGAAAAAGAAACATCTCATAAATCAGCATGATTCAAGCATTACATTCTCAAAGAAAAATAAAATAAAACTCAAAAAAATTCAGGGTACTAGGAACGCATCAGCATCTCACACTCCCAAGTATTCTACTCTAAGATTCCATGGATCCATAGCACATGAACCAAAATGAGTGGTTCATCCACACAAAACCTTTCCTTGATGATCCTGGATCTCTATAGGTTTCTCCATGAACATCACATTATCATTGATATCCACCACTCCCCAGTCAATTACATGGGAGTCATTGTGAATATATCGATAGAGATGGGAAACATGGAAGATGTCATGGATCCTGTCCATCTAGTGTGGGAGCACCAACCAATATTCCATTATGCCAACATGATCCAACACCTCAAAGGGTCTGATGAACTGGGGATAAATCATACTTCCACTATCAAAACTTCACTACCCTTGATGAGGGGAAACCTTCAGGAACACATGGCCTCTAACCTTGAACTCTAAGGTCCTCTACCTTCGACTAGCATAAGATTTTTGATAGTCATGCTTCAATTTTATCCTCTTGAAAACTACTTGAATCCTCTCTATTGTGCATTGTACCACATCGGTATTGAGAATAGAGGGCTCTCCAGCCTTGGTCCAATGTAGAATGGATCAACATAGCTTCCCATAATATTCCTAAAATGGATCCATACTAATGGATGAGTTGTGTGTATTGTTATAAGAGGACTTATCCAGGGAAAGTAATTTACCTAGAATCCATTGAAATCCAGGATTCACACTCGCAATATATTATCCAGTGTTTGGATGGTTCTCTTTGTCTTTCCATCTATTTGACGGTGGAAAATGTCTATTAGGAATAAATAAGTTCCAAAATCATGTTACAATACTCCCCAGACTCATGATGTAAAATGAGCATTCTGATCCGAGAAAATGTACATTAGAAACCTATGCATCTTCACATCCTTATACACATACCTCCATGCCAAAACATCCATGGTGATTGACTCCTTTATTGGTAAGAAGGGATCAAAATTATCCATTTTATCCATGATTTACCAAATAGCATCATATCTTCCCTAATCCTGGGGTAATCATGTGATGAAGTCCATCAAGATATTATCTCATTTACACTCAAGGACATCCAAGGTTTTCAATAAACTACCATGAACATAGTGTTCTACTTTTACCTACTAGAAAACTAGACACTGAACCATGAACTTCTTCACTACCTGTTTCACCCCAGGCCACCAAAAGTATGCCCTCAAACCACAGTACTCCTTAGATTCTCTTGGGTACACTACTAAAGGTGATCTGTGAAAATCACGAAGGACTACCCCATGCATCATCATCGGGATGAACATCCTCCCCTGAGATAATGTCTATTTTTTACCATCCCTTTAGGGAATTAACATGGCCAATGTAGTTATGCATTACCTTTTCCTATGAGTCTCCTTATTGAGACTCCTCCACCAATTGGATTAGATAATACTTCACTGTAATCTAAAATAAGTAACCTTCACCATCAACCACCACTACATCAAGGTGTAGGGATTCTAACTCCCCCATATCCCTCTAAGAATCCCTGGACTCTGTAAAACATCCCTTCATGACTATCTTCTTAGTAAGTTATCCATGAAATTATCCTTTTCCACTGTGTAGGAGATCTCAAATTCAAAGTCCTAAAGAAACTTTATCCACCCTTTTTCAAATATTTAGGTCACATTGAGAGAAAATATTTCTCAAGATCTTGTGATTTGTAAATAATACAATGAGTTATTTGATGAGGTAATTTCATCAAAAATTTTGTGGAAATACAATCACCTCTATCTCCAAACCATGGGTGGAATAGTTACACTCATGGGGATGTAACTACTTAGACCAATAAGAGATCACTTCATTTTTCTGCATCAAGTAACATCCCAATCCTATATGGGAAGCATCATAGAAAATCTCAAACATAACCCCTTATACAGGAAACTGAAGCATCAGAGAACTTATCAATGTCCCCTTTAGGTAGTCAAACTCAACCTAACACTGATCCATCCAGATGAAATCTAGGTGCTTCCTAGTCATATCATTCAACAGGGCCACAATCCTTGAGAAATCAAATACTAAACATCAATAATAGCTCGTGAGGATGAGGAAACTATGAACTAATGCCACATTCTTGGGTGATTCCCAAGAAAAAATTGCCGCATCCATTGATGGGTTCATGACCACACCCTATTGGGACACAACGTACTCAAGGAAATGCATCGCCCATATCCAAAACATACTATGACAACCCAACTTTTTATTACAACTTAAACATGATTTATACATAAAACTTCACTTGATACAACAAAGAAGATCGAGAGGTTTAGTGTCTTTGGGGCTTAGTATAATTACATAAAAAAATTAAACATGAAATACAACATCTTTATTGAAAACTTCCATTTCATGACCACTACATTCCTTCGTACTTAGCATTGCATGGGATAACCTGAGGAAATGCATAAGAAAAGGGTGAGCTATAAAGCCCAGTAAGTGAGTACACATGGAATAACATGAGGAGTACAATACATGTTAGACAATAGGCATATAAATAGATCATAAGAAAAACATGAACATAAAGGCATGATAAAGCATGATAATCATAACATGGAAATGTGGCAACAACACTTAACATGGAGTTAGCATGAGCCAAGGCCCATTGCACATGAAGCATGAGTAAATCCTCATTGCACATAAATCACGAGTAAACCCTCGTTGAACTTGAATTAGCATGAGTCGACACTCATTTCACATGACGTATCATTATACTGCACTTTACCCAATGCATTGGAGTGCTATAAGGGCGCACCCTTCTTAAACATTTCATTTCATGCATAAGTGTGCCACATGGATCATAAAACATGGATTCATAAAATATAATCATGTATTCCACGATAAAGGAATGTGGAATTAATACATGAAACTTTGTAATCAATAAGTAAATGTGCATAAATGTGAATACCCTTGATGGAGAAATGGGCATGGTATCCACTACACAATGGCATTGGCTTAGAAAATCGGTGCGATTTCGGCAGCGTAACAGCGTGACATAAGAATTCATAAAAAAATGTTTGATGAGAGAGAAAGTGGTTCCTCATAATATTTACATGTAATTTACAGTAATTAGTTCATATATATACATGTCCCAACAATTGTAATGGAATTTAGATTCATGATACAAAATTATTGCTTGAATGTAAAAGAAGAGAGAGAAGTTCCTTTCAGAATTTCGGCATAGTAACGGGTGTACATGGGAGGAATTAAATGAGAGAGAAAGGGGTCTCTCATAATTAAAACAATAATAGGAAAGTATGGGGGAGGTTATAAACCATACCCCAACATTCATAATTGAAATTAAAAGGGTAATACAACTTAATGAAAATTGACAAAAATGAGAAATGAAGAAAAAAACCCTTACTTGGAAGTGTGCTTCCAAAGGCTAGAGAGAGGCTTGTGAGAGGATTATTGGGAGCTTGGGGAACCTTGGGAGGATTATAGAGAGATTAGGGCAGAGGTTGGACGAACTACAAGGGATTTTAGTGAGGAGGAAGTGGGAGATTGGGTGGGTTTATATAGAAAAGGTGAAGGAATTCTTTATTATTTAGGTTTGGGACCCCTTGTATTAAATTAATACAAACCACAAACCATCCCCTGGTTTTTGCCCATGGTTTTTGGAAAAGGTAAGAGGAAAAAATTATTTTATAATTCCAAAGTCCGAAATTCTTAAAATAATGAGGTTTCTTATGTGGAGGTGAGTCACACTCCCATGGAAATTAATTTAAAAAGGAAAAGTGTTGAATATGTCTTGAGGGGTCCATTAATGCCTTGAAAAGTAAGTCAAACAAACCCAAAATCACATTATTTTAATGGTAAAACATATATTGGCCGAACATAAGGATTATAGTATTTTATTACATCACCATTGGGTCATTATGATGTCATAAAACACATTATATATTTAAACGGTATTTAATTTTTACCCAAAAATTTGACTGTCTCAGAAAATTATGAAAAATTCACCGTTGGATAATTTCGATGTCCTGATTCAAAAAATGACATTTATTTTATCTAAATAATTTTCTAAATATGTTAATTTTCACTTTTAAAATAAAAACCGACATTTATCGAAAATTCACGGGTTTTGACAGAAATGGCTTTCAAACCTTAATAAAAAAAATTAATTACATTCATAAAATTATAAGATCATTTATATTTAATAAAAATTAATTTAATAATATTATTATTTTATTAAAATATTATTTAATTAAAAAATCCCTTAATTTAATAAAATAGATTTCTTAATTAAATAATAACTAAAAACACCATTTGTACTTTAAAAACTATTTACAATGTATCAAAAATGACTAGAAATTATATTAATTATTATATACCAAAAAAATAATGTATATGAACATAGTACTACTTATTTGTTACATAACCCCTTAAAACAGTCGCATAAGACCTAAGGGTAAGGTGTGCGATGGTGACAGACTCTTGGGGTGGCTCGGATAATATCGCTCGAGTGGTAATTTCAATCAACTTCCACTTTTCCTGTAGACGGTCACGTTCGAGCTTGACATGATGAAGCTCAGCTTGGGCTTGGTCAAGGGAGAAGCCTAAAGACACCACCTATTTTCCGAGCTCCGACAAATGGGCTTCGTATGGGGAAATTCTACTGGATGAGGCCATCGCTTCTTTTGTCTAAGTAAATTGGATTTGTTAAAGTCCTATATTTATACTAATCATGTGATCACTGTTCAATGGCTATATTAACAACGGTAAAAATTCTGAACATAAAACCAAAGAAGTTGACATCTTATAAAATATTTTGCATAAAGAGACATTTAACTAGATCAAGAGGGATTTTTCATTAATGAAACTTTGGGTCGTTACACATACACTTGGAAAACTTTCCATAGATATAGTGGCATCAAAGAACCTGTAATTTTTCTTTGACATAGTTGGCATGCTCCTCCTCATACATAGAGTATATCAATATGTCATCAATGAACATGAATACAAACTAGTCTAGGAACTCATGGAACATAGAGTTCATTAGCTCCATAAACACTATTGGTGTGTTCATGCCACCGAATGGTATGACCATGAACTAGAAGGGCCTATACCTACACTAGAAGGCATTATTTGGGATGTATCCTTACTTCACCCTCAGTTGAGGATATCTATATCATAGATAGATCTTAGAAAACCAACTAAATATTCTCAACTAATTGAAAATTCCATATATTCTCAGGAGAGAGTAACAATTTTTAATCATCGCCAAATTTAACCTCCAATAGTCTACACACATTCTTAGACTACCATCCACCTTTTTGGAAAATAACATTGGATCACCCCATAAAGTCACAATGGACCAGATGAAACCTTTATGGATTATGTCATCTATCTTAATCCTTAACTCCCACAACTCAAATGGTGTCATCTAATAAGGATACATTGAAATTGGTGAATAGGCCAGTTGTAAATATATCCTGAATTCAATGTAATGTTGAGGGGGTAGTGTCTCAACCTCCTTGAGGAAGACATACAAAATTTATCAACAAATATAGGAGAATAAACTATCCTAGATCCTAGTAAATTTATTAGAAACTATTCTATTAGGGAAATAAGGGACTCCATAAACCTACTACTCATATGAAAACCTCATTCACTAATGAAAACTGCACACTGACCATCCACATCTGAGAACACAACCTTCCTATAGAAGTAGATGATAAATACACATATAGAATACAACTAATCAGCACTGAGGATGACATCATTAGGTTGTATTAGTAGAAATAATAGATCCCCACATGAAATATGTTTCCCTATCATCATCATACACCTATGGTACACATCAAACAAAAAGTTCTTGCCTCCTGATGGAATAATCAACATCAGGGTCATGTGAAGCCTCTCCACCTCCAGTTATAATTCAAAAACTAAGGTGGGTGAAATGAATTAATGTGAGGATCCTAAATAAAATAATGAAGAAAATGTGGTATACTATAAGCTAATCACACCTTTGATGATATATTTCTCCTCTGGTGTCAGCACATCCATGTATGAAACTATCTGCACCCATATCCTCTACATCACTACTAACGTCCACCTCCATCACCATTATATAGACTAGGCCTTATAGGATAAGGGTCATCGTGGGGCTGACCTATACCAACTCCATCTCTCCTTGATTTTAAAAAAAATGGAAGTATCCTCTATTGCTGTTATGGATAATCCTAACATCATAAAGCAAACCATCCTCCCTGAGTGTTTGAGCACTAATCTTGATAGTGACCATAACCTTCATATATATATAACATTAAAAAAATCCACCAATAGACACTCAGGAACCACTATCCCCATAAAAACACATAGAAAATTACTACGACTGAATCCCTAGTGGTAAAAACATCAAAATCCCTGGTATATGAGACTTTTTATTAACAACTCTGCTACTTGAGGAACCCTATTTTCTCCCCAATTGTAGTATCCCTCCTTGTGAGTGCATATTCTTAATAACATTTTCCTTATTTTTCACTTATAAATATGTTTTAAATGTAAATGGATTATGTAGCGACCCGACACCAGATAGCCTAGAGTTGGTGTCTACTACTATTACATTGGCATAATTACAAGGAATCAAATCCTAAAGGAATGAGAGTTTATTAGTCTTGGTAAACTAGATACATGCATGATAAAATATTGCACTAATTACAATATATATATTTGTATTCTTCTTTATAAATAAATAACTTTGAGAATAACTCTAATCCATCTAGTAAATCCCTACATATCTTTCATAATATGCTTCTTGGATTTATGGGGAAAGAAACATAATAAGGGTGAGCTAAAATTCTTGGTAAGGTAAAAATATAGAGGAATAAATAATGAATCAATGAGAGTAATAATTATGTAATGGTAAATAAATGAACACACATACTATGTAATCAATAAACTGAGAAGAAAGTGAGTAAATAATATGGAAATGTAAATAACTAAACACACATTCCATTTAAATAACTAAATAAAGAAAAATCAATATAGAAATCTATGAAACTAAAACCCATTCCATTTAATAAATGAACTGAAAATGAAATTTATCCATAGATATGTTGACATAAAATCTCATGAATGAATAATAACTAAAACTAAATGAGGTAAATTCTTGATTATTGGATGCCATGCTTCCTAGGTACATAGTACATTTACCATCAAGACCTTTCAAAAGACAGTTTACAAGATATCGGGTAAAAACCTATCTAAGTATGCTAGCCAAATGAATCATCTCATGAGACTATTGATACATCGAGGGGATATCTATAACTGGGTCATGCCTGTGTCATACTAGTCCAAAACATTCCTCATATATTGAATAATCGATTTAACAATGTGCCTTATAAAATAACCATATTAGAAAAAGAATTCAAATTTATCAATATTTCACCAAATAATAAAATAAAAGTAAAAGTAGACATCATATGTAAAATGGTATATGGTTTAGGAAATATTAATATCCATGATAGATGATATGGGTAATTAGGGTAAATTAAATTATCATAGGATATTTAATGTTTCAAGGGGATTTCAAAAATGAATCAAGGATGTGAATATAAATATTATCCTTGAACAAATCAGTAAAAAACCATATAGAGGAAGGATAATGATGGTATCCATAAAACATACCCCAGGTGGTTTAAATTAAAGGGTTGTGACCCTTGATTAATGGAAATGTTATAAAAATATTTTTTTAAAACATTCTTGATGAAAATATCCTTTTTATTTGAAAAACCTTTTGAAAAAAAAATCTTTGAAAATAAATTTTAAAAATATTTTCTTTAAAAATTAACCTTTTAAACATGAAAAGGAAGCTTCAAATGAATGACGGTGGGTAAATCTATACATGTTGAATAATTTAAAAAGAACATTCCTTTAGCACGGTAAAAAAGTTTAGAAAGATGCCTTGTTTGAAAATATAAAAGAAGATTCCATTGAAAACATTAGTAAAATAAAAAAAGGGTAAAATTTATTTGCCAAATAATTTTGAAAAAAATCGAAAACATTTTAATAAAACATAGTTTTTATAATAAAATAGGTTCTCTAACTAAAGAGAGAAACAAAGTTGGGTTTTATTAAAAACATTTTCTAAAACATTTTGAGTGCCAAAGAGTGGGAAAATGGTACTAGTACTTTAAAATGGTCATAAATAACCATAGGAGAGAAAATTAAAGGTTTTATTGAATAATTTTCATATAATTTCCTCAAATGTAAATACCATTTAAATATTATTAAAGTTATTGTTGAGGAAAATAAAGTTTAAACATTCCAAAGTGTCCCATACCACTTTGAAACATTTTAAATAATAATTCTCATAAAGGAATAAAATTAAATTAAAGTTATAATATAATTAGAGTAATTATATTCATGATATATCATGTAAAAGGGTAGTATATACACTATATAAAATAAACTAGGTTCATAACAACAAATAAGTCTCAATGTAATGTAAATTGAGATGAAATCCATTACATTATGCTTCCTTTCAGGTGAATGTCCTTTAACCTCCTGTATAAGAGTTTTAAACATGTTAATAACTTATAATAGAACCATATTAATATTTATTATATCATATATTTTCCTATTATAATATCTTACTACATGTTTTTTAATAACCTTTAATTATTTTAACTATTTCTGGTGTTAATTTCCTAGTTTATCGAGTATGTTTTAACTTATTATTCCTTTTTATTATTAAATATTTTATGGTTTCATCATATACTGAATGTAAAACATGATTTTAATGTCATATGTTTCCACTATATATTTATTTATAGTAGTCTTTAATATTTAGAGATTATAAATGAAGTGTACCGTTCATGGAGATAGTAGGTCGTACGTATGCATGAACGATACTTTCATTTCTTTATCATATTAAAAGAATGAAAAGTAAATGATATGTATATATATATATTTATATTTATATTATAATTAAATTAAAATACTTATGTAATATTTATCATATATTTTCAATATAATTATCCTTAATATGTTCCATGTTTAGTGTCAACGAATCACATTACTTTGAGGGGGCGGTAGTCCACACTTCCTCAAAAGATGTTATCATATTAACGTAAAATGTAAAGTATTAATGGTATGTGTAATAAAAGTATTATAGAAGTATAAATAAATAATAAATATCATATATAAATATATTTTCCATCACAATGGCCACCATGATAGGTGGTAAGGGAAAAATGAGCAATCGTCATTTCTTGTGGCAGTAGTTCGTCGTACACAAAAACAGTATATTCATTACCCATTAGATGAAAGTGTGTATAAGTGTAAGTTTAAAACTTAAAATAAAATAATCATATTATATTTAGTATACTGTTTTTTTATACAATCATATAATAATAATTTTTTATGGGTTGGATAATTGAAATAAAACTAAAAATCTTAAGGAAAGATGTTACCTCTTAATTGGGTAACTCCTTTTGGTTTGAACCAAAAGCTTCCTTGGATTACTTTATTCTCAAGGGTAGGATAATATGATGAGGGTAGGGATATTGAGGGTATATTTTTTTATATATTTTTTTATCCAAAGTGTTTTGAGATGTGTGAGGAAGTGGTAGGAGAGGAGGTCCTTTTATAGTGGAGGAGGAGAGGCGCTCTTGTGATATTTTGAAAAGGGAATTCCGTTAATGTTCTTCATGTTGAAAGTGGATCCAATAATGGGCCCAATTTTAGAAAATATATTATAGGGTCTATATATTTCCATCCAATGGAGTTTGGATATTTTTATAGGTCTTTTGGGCCTTATAGTTTAGGTTTATTCCTTAGTTAAGCTTAATTTTACCTTAATTGATGTAATTAATTTTAATTACTTTCACTAATATTCTTGGTAAAAAAATTGTTCTTATTAGAAATTATAAATTATTATGATACCAAATATTTAATCCATTTTTCCAAATTCCAATCACAAAAGTGGCATAAATTAATTTAAAATTCATCCCGCATGCAGGACGACGATGCAGGTTTTTAAAGTAAAAATGTTCGAATGTTTGCTATGTTTTTATAATCAATTTCAAAGTGAAATTGACTCTAATGAAATAAATTTTATTAATTTATAAAAATATTATATAATTAAACTTTAAAACTAATTAAAATTATAATTTAACCTTATAAATAAATTATATTAAAAAGCAGTTTTAAACTAAAATTCAGTATTTTTAACTATTCATTAAAAATGAAATCTTTCAGAAAAATATCAAAAAAAAATATCTAACCTAATTATTATGTTTATATTTAAAATATTTAGTTTATTTTTACATATTAAATCAATTAAATTTTCAAAATTCATATTTAAAATGGGTTCTCCATTAAAAGGCGGTAAAATTGCCTTTATAAAAATATAGGTTTTTATGTGTAATATAGAATTTGTTCTTATCTTATGCATATAAAACCTAATGGATGAATATAAAAAATATTTAATTGAATATATAACATATATATTTCATTAAAATCATTCACTAATTATAGTTAATTATGTTGATTAATACAAAACTCCTTTGGAAGCATAATAATAATAATATTTTTTTATATCCAATTGGTTCTTATTTCGTTTCTCATTAATTGGTAACCAATGAATTAATTTTATATTTATATAAACCATAAATTTTCATAATTTATTTAATAATATTTGTAACCACCAATATAATAGTGAGGTTATATCTCATTATATTTTAATAATATATTATTGTTTGATATAACGTGGTCTTTCATGTAACGCAAGCCATCGAGGAAGGTCGCTCTTCCATGTAACACATGCTAACCCGATGTTGCATGAATTGAAATATATAGAATATATTTTAAATAGTAAATATATTATAAATTATCTGGATATTATATTACCTTATGCACTTTGTTTCACATTTCATACACACTATTGAATACAAGGTTCTTACTTTAGATTTTCGGTGTGTCACATTCTCCCCACCTTATTCAAATTGCATCCTCAAAATTTAAACTCGATCACAGTGATAGATTTTTTGATAATTCCTATGTTTAAAATATCACATCATGAGTAGGTTTCATAAAAAATCCTCTATAAAATAGATAATGGTAAGTACAAAGGTTACATGGACTACCATGTAACTAGGTTTCTAAGTAGGAGAACATTAGTGGAAAGTGAAAATACATACTTAGAGGGAAAGCATAAATATTTATAGGGATTTAATGAGTTAATCAATAAAAAAATTAATTATAAATATAAAGTTGAGGGCCTCAAATCCATAAATCTACAATGATTTAAAAGACCATCAGTTCAAAAAAAAATTAAGGTATTAGGACAACATTTTATTTCAAAGTCATTATCCTAATTTTGGGTAATTATTTTACTACCTAAGAATATAAGGAAATATTCTTACTTGATAGGTTTCAATTTCATATGATCAATCCTAACTGTTTTTGTACTTCTATCAAATTCTAATTCATTCAAAAATTAATTTTGATGCTTGAATCACTAAAAGAAACTTTTAAAGGATCGTAAGGCTTATAAAAGAGTAAAAAGTATAACTATTTTTATTTAACTATATTACAAAACCAATATGGTTCATATATTATTCTCTAATACTAATAATTTATACTACTAGTTCATAATTAAAATTTATTCATAAAATTTTTTAACTAAAAGAAATGTAAATTTAACCAGGACATTGCGTAAGTTAGTGGTTGTTGTGAAACCCTTATCATCCTTCAATCATGGGTTCAAGAACCATAGCCTTTCTGAATTTTATTAGTTGTCACCTAGATTATAGGTTGTACTTTTCTAAAACCAAATTAATATAATCTCAAAAAACAAATATGATAGAAATCCTAGAAATAAGGTTAATAAATAAATATCATTTTAACTACGATTTTCAATACAACATCAGTACATAAATACTTCATCTATTTTATTTTAACACAAGTCCTTTTATGGTATAATTCTTATCTATAATATCATTGGTAGAATTTATATACCATGACACCTTATCTTAAATCTAAAACACCTTAGGTTTAACCTTGATCATTCATTGTCATTATCCATTCAAATTTTTTATAATGGTTTATAAAGAAAACACAGATTATCCTAAGAATATCCCTTGGTACTATCAAACTAGGTGTGCAGTAAGGTATGTTGTCATGTACCAGGTTACCTCAAGTCAGGCTCATAACACCTTGTTGGAGTTATTACTCCTAGGTATATCTTTGCAATAATTTTTCCCACTTGTAGTATCCAGATAAGGATGTATTTCTAAGAATACCCACATAATATCTACCTTACCAAAATTCTATGTTGTTCTTATATATTTATCCTCAATTTCTACCATAGGGATATGTTCTCCAATTAATGTTTTCCTAAATATAGTTCTCAATATTTCTACTAAACTTCCTCTGATAGCAACTGTAGTGACTTAACTCCAGATATCCTAGAGTCGGTGTATGTAACTATTACATTGTCATGATTACAAGGAATCAAATCCTAAATGAATGAGAGTTTAGTAGTCTTGGTAAACCAGATACATACATGAGAAAATATTATACTAATTACAATATATATATTTTTATTCTTATTTATAAATAAATAACTTCAATGATAACTCTAATCCATCTAGTAAATCCCTACATATCTTGCATAGTATAATTTTTGGATTCATGGAGAAAGAAACATAATAAGGGTGAGCTCAAATGCTTAGTAAGGAAAAAATATAGTGGAAGAAATAATAAATCAATGAGAGTAATAATTATGGCATGGAACATGCCATGTATCAACAAACTGAGAAGCAAGTGAGTAAATAATATGGCAAGGTAAATAACTGAACACACATGTCATTCAAATAACTAGATAAATAAAAATCAATATGGAAAGATAGGAAACTAAAACTAATTCCATTTAATCAATGAACTTAAAATGAAATGTATCTATAGGTATATTGATGCAAAATCTAATGGATGAATAATAACAGAAACTAAATTAGTGAAATTATTGATTATTGGATGTTATGTTTCCTAGGTACATGGTACTTTTACCATCAATACCTTTCATAAGACGGTTTAAAAAAATATCAGGTAAAACCCCATCTATGGAGGCTATACAAATGAATCATACCATGATACTATTTATGAATCTATTGGTTATCTATAATTGGGATCTTCCCATGTCATACTAGTCCAAAAAATTCATCATATATCAAATAATTGATTTAAAAATGTGCCTTATCAAATAACTGTATTGAATAAAGAATATGGATTTATCAATATTTTCCCAAATAATAAAATAAAATTTAAATTAGACACTGTATATAAAATGGTATATGGTTAAAGTAATATTAATATCCATGATAGATGGTATGGATAATTAGGGGAGATTTAATGAACATAGAATATTGAATATTTAAAGGGGGTTTCAAAAATGAATCAAGGATGTGAATATAAATATTATCCTTGAACAAATAAATTAAAAACCATATAGAGGAAGGATAACGATGGTATCCATACAACATACCCAAATTACTTTAAATTAAAGGGTTTTTGTAATTTATGAATGGAAATATTATAAAAAATATCTTTTAAAACATTCTTAAGGAAAATATCTTTTTTATTTGAAAAAAAATTGAAAAAAAATTATATAAAAATCAATTTTAAAAGAAATACTTAAAAATTAACCTTTTAAACATTAAAATTAATCTTTTAAGGAATTATGGAGGGTAAATCCATATATGTCGTAGAAGGTAAAAAGAACACTCTTTTTACACTGTAAAAAGATTATAAATATCCCTTGTTTGGAAAACAAAAAGAATATTCCATTGAAAAAATTTGTAAAAGAAAAAAAGGGTAAAAAAATCATTACCAAAACATTTAAAAAACGTTTTTTAAAGCATTTAATAAAACATGGTTTTTAGAATAAAACAGGTTCTCCGACTAAAGATAGAAACAAAGTCATATTTTCTTAAAAACATTTTCTAAAATATTTTGAGTACCAAAGAGTGGGAAAATGGTACTAGTACTTGAAAATGGTCATGAATAACCAGAGGATAGAAAATTAAAGGTTTCATTGAAAAAAAATTATATAATTTCCTTGAATGTAAATACCATTGAAATATCATTAAATTTATTGTTTAGGAAAATAAACTTTAAAAATTAAAAAGTGTCCCATACCACTTTGAAACATTTTAAATAATAATTATCATGAAGAAATAAAATTAAATTAAAGTTATAATATCATTATAGTAAGGATATTAATTATATATCATTTAAAATGGTATTATATACACCATATAAAAGAAACTAGGTTCATAACAACAAATAAGTATCAATGGAATGTAAATTGAGATGAAATCTCTTACCGTGTGTTTCCTTTCAGGTGAACACACTTTAACATACAATATAATTGGTTTAAACATGTTAATAACTTATAACATAACCATATTAATATTTATTATATCATATATTATCCTCTTATGATATCTTATTACCCGTTTTTAATAACCTTTCATTATTTTAACTATTTTTGGTGTCAATTGCCTAGTTTGTCGAGTATGTTTTAACTTGTTATTCATTTTTATTATTAAATATGTCATGTATTAATCATATAAATAATTTAAAACATGATTTTAATGTCATATATATCCATTTTATATGTATTTATAGTAGTCTATAATATTTGGAGATTATAAATGAAGTGCACCGTTCATGGAGACGGTAGGTCGTACGTATGCATGAACACTGCTTTCATTTCTTTGTCGTATTAAAAGAATGAAAATTAAATGATATGTATATACATGTATATTATAATTACAGTACCATATTTATTTAATATATTTCATATATGTTTAATATAATTATCTTTTTTGTGTTCCATGTTTAGTGTGAATGAATCACATCGCTTTGAGGGGGCGGTAGTCCACACCCCTCAAACGATGTTATCGTATTAAGGTAAAATGGAAAGTATTAATGTTATGTTTAATAAAAGTATTAAAAATGTATAAATAAATAATAAATATAATATATATCATATATAAATATATTTTCCATCATAATGGTCACCATGATAGGTGATAAGGGAAAAATGAACAATCATCGTTTCATATGGCAGTAGTTCGCCGTACACAGAAACAGTATGTTATTTATCCATTAGATGGAAGTGTGTGTAAGGTTATTTTGAACCCTCATAATAAAAAATCCTAGTATATTTAGGATACTTTTTTTTCTACAATAATAAAATAAGAAGGTTTTATGGGTTGTATAATGGAAATAAGACTAAAAATGTTAAGGAAAGAAGTTATCTCTTAATCGGGTAACTCCTTTTGGTTTGAAGAAAAAGATTCCTTGGGTTAATTTATGCCCAATGGTAGTCTTATAGTATTAGTGTATGGATTTTGAGTAGATATTTTGGTAGATATTGGTCTATCCAAAGTGGCTTGAGAGGTGTGAGGAAGTGGGAGGAGAGGAGGTCCTTTTATAGTGGAGGAGGAGTGGCACTCTTGTAAAATTTTGACAAGGGAATTCCATGAACATTTTTCATGTTACAAGTGGATCCAATAATGAAAAAAATTATATAAAATATATTATATGGTATATATATGTCCATAAAATGGAATTTATACAAGTTTATATGTCGTTTTGGGCCTTAAATTTTAGGTTTAGTCCTTAGTTTATGCTTAATTTTACCGTAATCGATGCAATTAATTTTAATTACTTTCACTAGTATTTTTGGTCAAAAACAAATTTTTCTTGTTATAAATTATAAATTATTCTTATTCCAAATATTGAATCCATTTTTCCAAATTCCAATCATATAAGTGGCAGAAATTAATTTAAAATTCATCCCACAAGAGGGACGACAATGCGGGTTTTTAAAGTAAAAACGTCTGAAATCTTTTTATGTTTTTATAATCAATTTCAAAGTGAAATTGACTCCAATGAAATAGATTGTATTTATTAATAAAATTATTATCTAATTAAACTTTAAAACCAATTAAAATTATAATTTAACCTTATAAATAAATTAGATTAAAAGTAGTTTTGAACTAAAATTCAGTATTTTTAACTATTCATTAAAAAATGAAATGTTTCAAAAAAATATAAAAAATTAACCCTAACCTGATTATTATGTTTATATTTAAAATATGTTGTTTATTTTGACATATTAAATAAATTAAATTTTTAAATTTCATATTTAAAATGGATTCTCCATTAAAAGACCGTAAAATTACCTTTATAAAAATATAGGTTTTAATGTGTTAAATAGAGTTTGTTCTTATCTTATGCCTATAAAACCTAATGGATGAATATAAAAAATAGTTTATTTAATATATAACATATATATATCATTAAAATCATTCACTAATTGTAGTTAATTTTTTTTATTAATACAAAACTACTTTGGAAGCATAATAATAATAATAATTCTTTTTTATATCCAGTTGGTTCTTATTTTTGTTTCTCATTAATTGGTAACCAATAAATTAATTTTATATTTATATAACCCATAAATTTTCATAAGTTAGTTAATACTATTCATAAACACTAAAATAATGGTGATGTTATATCTCATTATATTTTAATAATATATTATTATTCGATAAAATGTGGTCTTGTGTGTAATGCAAGCCATCGAGGAAGGTCTCTCTTACGTGTAATGCATGCTAACTCAGTGTTTCATGAATTGGAATATATAGAATATATTTTAAATAATAAATATATTATAAAGTATCCAAATATTATATTACCTTACGCACTTTGTGTTATATTTCATATACGCTATTGAATACAAGGTTCTTACTTTAGATTTTTAGGGCGTCACAGAGTAACCATGTACTGGATAGATGGGTACAGTGCCTCCTAAAGACACTAAACATGGGAATACTCATCAGGAAAAAGATATAGGGTGAAACAAAAGTGATCCTTAAACTTTATCTCAAGCTCTCACACTGAAAAAATCCCCTACTAATGAGAAAAAATCTCTTGCCTCTTCACTACCTTCGTGATCGATGATAAGAACTCCAATAAGAACTCCTAGAAATCTACCCAAGAAACATATGCCTCTTGCCTGTCACCAAGATACAGAATCCGCCACTAATATGAAAACCCCTTCATCTGATTTGATATCAACAGAACCCAAAAACTCATCAAGATCATGAATCAAACCTAAATAAATATTGATCTCCTCTAACCAGCGATCTAACTCCAGATTAAAGACAATCCCATCATACTTTTCCAATACCTTCCACTAAAAATCACACAACACTCGATGTCATGCCTCATATTCCATTATCAGGTCAATTATTTGATGATCAACTAGATCATCCGGCTATCCCTATTATACTTGAGCTACACACAAATGAAGACAATGAGTCATCCCTAAAAAATAAGGATAAACCCTAATCCTGATAGCATTGAATATTATTAAGGTTTATTTAAATTAATTCATTTTAATTTATCAAAGATCTCCCAATTCAAACATGAACACAATCAATCATGATGAATGCACACCTCCTGGGTATATATTATACAAATCATATCACCTTAATTGGTCATTCAGTAGAATCAGGGTCCTCACATCAGATTAGAGGGGGATAAAATCTTATGTCCTAACTGGTCTCCCTAAACTATGTCACACACTAAGAACAACTGAAACTATTTCCCTACTAACTCATGAAATCCTTACAGTTTCTAACTCCAAGATACATATTATCTCTCAACCTAAACCTTAGATACCACTCCATCATGACCCCCTCCCTCCAAAGTTACCCCTCCTGGGCCACCAATGAAGGAAGAGAGATAATGGCACATGGGTACTGCCATAAGTATGTCTTGGATTGATTAATAGAACCAAGGGTATAGAAATTTAAAATTTATAATGCATTAACATAAATTAATTAACAAGGATCAGGATATGAAATAAAAACCACCAAGAAACTTCAACTCAAAAAGGGAAAGGAAACTAAAAACCATCCAATGATTCAGGTATAAAGTGAAAGTTCTGGACATAGTGGAAGCGTGTGATGGGCCATTCCCACATTTTCTTTTTTTTTCATGATAAATTATTAATCTGATATTTTCATGATGATGAAAATATTGATCAATGGAATTAAATCAAAGAATATAGACAATGGATAAATTCTGGAACCAAAGCACAGGATAATCACATACTATTTATAATTAATTTAAGAAATTAAAGAATTACCTTTTATTAAATTATTTCTTCATTGATGAATCTGAAAATATATCTAAATTATATTGTAGTTTCATTTTAGGAATCAAGAATATATTCCCTCTAGTGGTGATACACACACATTCCACAAATCTTCAAACGTCATCATAGGAATATCTGGGTGCTAGCACGGTAGATCCTATCACTTGCAGCATTTTCCTTTGATCACCCCAAGAATTACTTCCAAATGATTCTCCTTGATCTCTATAGACTCAAGAGTAGAAGGTGTAGGAAGATCACTCTCTATTCTTGGAGAAGGGAGATCTCTAAATCTTTGAGATGATTCTCTATATTTCATTATACACAATAAATTAAATAAATTTTTCTCTCTTTAAAAAATAATATAATTGGGTTTATATACTAATAGGGTTAGAAATCAATAATTACATAATTTCCCTTTAATGTTTATTTAATCCCTATAGAATCCGATGTTTATAATAGTAATATTATTATAATTTATTTGCATGCACTTAACTTGTGAATTAAATTAAATATTATTTAATAAAATGATATTCAATATATATATATATATATATATATATATATATATATTATTTCTCATCAGACCTATAAACTTGTCCCATCATTCCTCCATAATATTTATCATCCCTTGAATAATGAATATTTATTTAATAAATAAATATCACTACATTATTCTCTAATAAATAAATAAATATTATATTCCCTAAATTGAAAATAAATATTTATTAAATATTCCTCTCACATAATATTCTCTCGAATAAATGGTGATGAAATATATACAATCAAGAAAACATGAATAATTATTAAACCACATATGAGAATAAAATTTATTCAACTTGTTAAATAATAAATAATAATATATTATTTAATTGAGATTTTGGATACACTTAGTGTGTAACCCTCTAGGCCTCTTTCTCAGTGGCATTAGGAAAAGAAAACTAAAGTCCAAGGTTAGAATCTAGCAACATGTCAAGGCACCCATAGAGAAATAAGTTAATTTTAAATGACATAATACCTCATATGGATTCTTACTCTTTAATATAATCCTAATATCATGATATCTCTAATCAAGAAGGTTTAATTTTGGTTCCATCAACCTATGTGCTCAATGTTTCTTTCTTTGACTATCTGGAAATCAAACTTTCCTATAGAACACTATATCCATGGATTTATTTAGGCTATATCATTTCCATAAAATGTCCTTATATATCAACTTACATTAAATAACGTAAGGGAAAAATCATTTCTCACATTATTCATCAATAAAATATTACTCATGATGCACCCAATGTATCCTACCTCATTGTGAAAATATGTCACCACGGTTTTCATCAATAAATCAAATTACATAACTTATTACAATAATTAATAATATTAGTAAAGTCTTAAGATCGACACATACATTCGTAGATAGGAACATCCAATGACACATATAAATGTGAAGTTCCTACTGTTGGGTCTCATTCTCGTAATATCCTACATCGGATATTACCAAGGGTATAAGGACCCGGTGATGAAGCATTGTCGTGCGCACTCTCAAAAATATTTATACTAAGTGCAGCACAGTGGCTGACCAAGGTCGATCTCTTGAGGAGACTTTTGCAGTCAGTCACTCACTATTTCTAATTCACTTTATATATAAATATATGAAATGAAATAAAATAACCAGAAATGGGATTTTGGAATTGAAAATGTGAAACTAAAATTAAACATGAAAATGAAATGCAAACAGAATGATGTTAAGACAGAAAGGAGACATTCTCGAGAGCATCACCCAGAGTGAACCTTCATCATCTCACTATTAGTTTCGAATTTACTTAATGAACATGCTTCATCGTATGCATGAACATCCTCCTCTTCATATGGTTGTGAACATATGTTACTCTCAATCATCTCCGAAAGACCACACATCCACCTCCTCGATCGAGGGAAAATATTGCAGAAGTGAAAGCTAAACCTCGGGTGGCAAGTGGAGACACAAAGGCATCTTACCCACTAAGATCCCCCTCGGTATAACTCTAAGAAAATAAGAAACATTAATACATGAATGATCAAAGACTTGGTTTCATAACTGGATTACTCCCCCAGGAAATTTCTCAGGTTAGCTACTCATGATCATGAGCATAAGAGTTTACAGTGATGGAGAAAACAGGGGAAGAAAACAAAAAAGAGAAAGAAAAGAGAGAAAGGAGAACACTTAAATTAAAACATGAAATGAAATTATAGAATTAAAATAAAATAAATAAAAAACTAAACTACATAAAATGGCCAACAAAGGCTATTCCTAAGTTTCCAACCATTTGAAATGAAAGAGGGATACACTTTTATAGGGAAAGGGGGTGACATTTTGGCTCCAAAAATCAACTCTGAATGTAGGCACATGGATGGACTCTTTAATGACATAATTTGGAACTTGGTACTTATTTAAAGTTTTTATTATATCTATCCTATGTCTACCCACAAAATTTTAGAATAATTGGACACATGGGGAGAGAGATATATCTAATGTACGCCTAATATTCAATTCTTCCAAACAGACTCTTTGTCTTCCAATGCACCGAGTTCCAACGCATTAATGACCTTGAGAATGAAAGAATAATGCGCGGTCATATTAATAAAACTTGTTCCTACGGATTTATTCTAGCTCCATGTAAAATTTCATCTCCAATGGTTTTCCCATTTATGAGATACGGGCCCCATAATAAAATAATGCAGTTCTGTGCACAGTTTTCGAGGCCTAGTTTGTGAGCTGGATTTGATCTTACAAATGATTGATTGAGCTTTGGGTCCATAAGGATAAAATAAATATCATCAAACATAGAAACCTATAAAAGAATAATTTTTCAATTTGAATCAGTTTAGAAAATGTTATGGCCGAAACATTATAATAAATGAAAAATGAAGATGGGTTGTATTTTGCTTTCCTGAAGAATCTTTTTGAGCTGAATTGAAAGTGTTTACATATTTATTGCTGCTTGGGTGGAATAAATGTCATGATGGAAAGATGGATGGGTGGACCAAAATATCATTACACATATGGGCTGGGTGTTCACCAATTTTTGAACATCAAAAGCTGCCTCTCTTTTCCTCCAAAACATGATTCTGAAGAGAAATCTGGATCTGAATTCAAGCTGAAACAATGCTACAAATGGAGAAAAGGGTGATAAAAATCATTTATTCTGAAATTATAAGTGTGAACTTCCCAAAATAAGAGGTTTTTGGATGTTATTTGTTTTTTATCTGATTGAGGAGCACGCCATTCTTGAGAAAAATTGTTTTCATGCATTTAATTCACTTTAGAGCATCACCCTCCTCATTCTGCCTCAGATGTTTTTACATTTTAAACTTGCCAACCCTAAGCCTCAGAACAACCCATGAAAAATACCTCATGATTGAAACATTTGTGACTCTGTGAAGTGTAGATACTAGGAGGATATCAAGCCTATGGAAATCACACATGTTCTTGGGAATGACAAAAACTCCACATTAAATATCCTTGAGTGAAGAGAGAAATATTTTTCTGGGGAGGTAGGTACAACATGAATGTGAGTATTAACATGATATTGAATGGATTAATATTATTTTTGAGGATTTCTGAAATTATGATCCATTTAGGATGCATGATATTTTCTCTGATATGATAATTGATTTGTGTTGTCATTTATGCTTTGAAAAGTTTGTTTTTGACCATGGTATAAGATGATTGTCCAGGAGTGTAATGTTTAAGTGTGGGGGAATTGATAGAACAAATATTTTCAATTATTTTATTCTTAATTTAAATGTTTTTAATCCCACCAATTTGTTATTTAAAGGGCAATTATCACGTTTTATGTTTTAGAAGTATTTTGATCTTAATTGCTAAAATAGATTATTTTGGATTTAAACAGTTTTCATTTATTATAATGTTTCAGACATAACGTTTTATAAACTGATCCTAATTGAAAAATTCTTCTTTTATAGGTTTCTATGTTCGATGAGCTTAATTTTTTCCTTCTAGACCCAAATCTCAATCAATCATTTGTAAGCTCAAATCCATCTCACAAACTAGGCCTCAAAAATTGTGCACATAACTGCATAATTTTATTTTGGAGCTCATATCTCATAAATGGCCAAACCATTGGATATGAAATTTTACATGGAGATATAATAAATCCGTAGGAACAAGTTTCATTAATATAGATGTGCATGATTATTTCATTCTTAAGGTCATTAATGCGTTGGAACTCGGTGCATTGGAAGACGAAGAGTCTGTTTGGAAGAATTGAATATCCGACATACATTGGCTATATCTATCTCCCCACATGTCCAATTATTCTAAAATTTTGTGGGTATACATAGGAGAGATATAATAACATCTTTAAGAAGGACCAAGTTCCAAATTCTATCAATAAAGAGTCCATCCACGCGCCTACATTCAGAGATGATTTTTGGATCCAAAATGTCACCCCCTTTCCCTATAAAAGTGTATCCCACTTTCATTTCAAATGGTTGGAAACTTAGGAATAGCCATTGTTGGAAATTTTCTGTAGTTTAGTTTTTTATTTTCTTTTATTTTCATTATGTAATTTCATTTAATGTTTTAATTCAAGTGTTCTCCTTTCCCTCTTTTGTTTTCTTCCCCTGTTTTCTCCATCACTGTGAACTCTTATGCTCATGATCATGAGTAGCTAACCTGAGGAATTTCCTGGGGGAGTAATCCAGTGATGAACCCAAGTATTTGATCATTCATGTCTTAATGTTTCTTATTTTTTTAGAGTTATTATGAGGGGGATCTTAGTGGGTAAGGTGCATTTTTGTCTCCACTTGCTACCCAAGGTTTAGCTTTCACTTCTGCAATATTTTCCCTTGATCGAGGAGGTGGATGTGTGGTCTCTCGACGATAGTTTAGAGTACCATATGTTCACAACCATATGCAGATTAGGCTATTCATGCATACTATGGAGCATGTTCATTAAGTAAATTCAAAACTAATAATGAGACGATGAAGGTTCACTCTGGGTGATGCTCTCGGGAATGTCTCCTTTCTGTCTTAACATCATTTTCATTGCATTCATTTTGTTTTCATTGCATTTGAATGTTTAATTTTAGTTTCACATTTTCAATTCCAAAATCCCATTTTTGGTTATTTTATTTCATTTCATATATATATATATTAAGTGAATTATAAATAGTGAGTGACTGACTGCAAAAGGCTCCTCAAGAGATCGACCTAGGTCAACCACTGTGCTGCACTTCATATAAATATTTTTGAGAGTGTGCACGACAATGCTTCATCAAAAATATTTATACTAAGTGCAGCATAGTGGCTGACCTAGGTCGATCTCTTGAGGATCCTTTTGCAGTCATTCGCTCACTATTTCTAATTCACTATATATATATAAACTAAAATACCAAGAAATGATATTTTATAATTAAAAATGAAAAACTAAAAGTGAATATGCAGATGAAATTCAACATAATGAATGCAAACAGAATGATGTTAAGACAGAAAGGAGACATTCCCGAGAGCATCACCCAGAATGAACCTTCATCATCTCACTATTAGTTTCGAATTTACTTAATGAACATGCTTCATTGTATGCATGAACATCCTCCTCTCCATATGGTTGTGAACATATGGTACTCTCAATGATCACTGAAAGACCACACATCCACCTCCTCGATCGAGGGAAAATATTGCAGAAGTGAAAGCTAAACCTTGGGTGGCAAGTGGAGACACAAAGGCGTCTTACCCACTAAGATCCCCCTTGGTATAACTCTAATAAAATAAGAAACATTAAGACATGAATGATCAAAGACTTGGGTTCATCACTGGATTACTCCCCTAGGAAATTTCTTAGGTTAGCTACTCATGATCATGAGCATAAGAGTTCACAGTGATGGAGAAAACGGGGGAAGAAAACAAAAGAGAGAAAGAAAAGAAAGAAAGGATAACACTTGAATTAAAACATAAAATGAAATTATAGAATGGAAAGAAAATAAATAAAAAACTAAACTACAGAAAATGGCCAACAAAGGCTATTCCTAAGTTTCCAACCATTTGAAATGAAAGAGGGACACACTTTTATAGGGAAAGGGAGTGACATTTTGGCTCCAAAAATCATCTTTGAATGTAGGCGCATGGATAACTGCTTTAATGACAGAATTTGGAACTTGGTCCTTCTTTAAAGTTTTTAGTATATATCTCCTATGTCTACCCACAAAATTTGAGAATAATTGGACATGTGGGGAGAGAGATATAGCCAATGAATGCCGGATATTCAATTATTCCAAACAGACTCTTCGTCTTCCAATGCACCAAGTTCCAACGCATTAATGACCTTGATAATGAAAGAATAATGCACGGACATATTAATAAAACTTGTTACCCAAGATTTATTATATCTCCATTAAAATTTCATCTCCAATGGTTTTTCCATTTATTAGATACGGGCCCCACAATAAAATTATGCAGTTCTATGCACAATTTTCAAGGCCTAGTTTGTGAGCTGGATTTGAGCTTACAAATGATTGACTGAGCTTTGGGTCCAGAAGGATAAAATGAATCTCATCAAACATAGAAACCTATAAAAGAATAATTTTTCAATTTGGATCATATTATAAAAATTTATGGCCGAAACATTATAATAAATGAAAACTATTTAAATCCAAAATAAGTCATTTTAACAATTAAGATCAAAATACTTCTAAAAGATAAAATGTGATAATTTCCCTTTAAACAACACATTTTTGGGATTAAAAACATTGAAATTCAGAATAAAATAATTGAAAATATTTTTTCTATAACCTGGCCTTTAACCTTACATAATATTGAATTAAATGAATAATTCACATTGAGGATCTTTTCAGGTTTAGAGTTTTAGAGAATTAGGACATAACTATTACATATCAAAAGATTAAAAAGTAGACACTTCTACCTAGTATCCATTTTTTTTTACAAAACATGAACTCTTGAAAAAAAGAGTCATGTCTAGTTCCATGTTTAAGACAGCATGAATTTTCCTTGGTCCCATCCTTGACCCTATTCGACATTATGTCCTGTGAAAACCATTTCAAAAACATGGGATGAGCATAAAAAGCTCAGTAAGGGATACACAAAGAAGTAAAACTGTTAGTTTTTCAAAACACAAAGTAAACCATGAATACTTTAACATAAGTAATACTTTTCACCTTTATGAAGTAGTAAATACACTTCACTAAATAAAAGACCATTAATTACCATTTTGTAACCAAAGGATTACCATAAAACCCATATAAAGAACACATAACATATAAAGGTAACTTGGGACATAAACATACATAAATAGAATAACCATATGGTCAACTTCCACACATATCACTAAATGGAATAGTCATACATCTGACTTCCATACATATCACTAAATGGAATAGTCATACGGCCGACTTCCATACCCAATGCATTGGAGGTTATAACGTAACCACCCATCCTGGTATTCATGGCACCACCCGTCATTTGGTTTATCACGTAACCACCAATCAAATGTCTAACTACCATTATAAAATCATAACACATAGAACAATTGTAAAGGAAAGAAGACATTTCCACATTTCAATCACAATATATCACTTAAATATATTGACATAACAAATACATTATCAAAACCATTTTCAATACCAAAATATATAAAAGATTATATGGTATTTATTTTCTTTTAAAAACATTATGGGTTGTTGAGAAAACTAAAGATCAAATAATACTCGCGGCGGCGGAAAGGTTGTTGTCACCGCTTACATTAAAAGAAACATTCCTTTTTGTCATTTTGTAAAAAGCTTCATAGAAAAATATTCCCTTTGAAAAGTCAAGGGTGTTTATATAACATATATAAAAAAGAGTCGTGTATTAAAACAAAATATGCCTCAATGAAGGGAGATTGAGATGAAGTCCCTTACCTCGTGTCTGAATTGACCCGTTCGTTCTTTAATCTCCTGAATAATAAACTAAAGTTAATTTATAATTGCTTAAGAACCTTTTTCAAGTTTATTATTCCTTTTATATCACTTATTATCATGTTATAAACATTATGTAATCATTTAAGTTAATAATGTTCGTTTTGTTGATATTTGGTACTTGAGTTAAAAATGGACTTCTTATAATTACATGTTGTTCATGTGGTAAAAGGTTAATTATATATAGAATTATATTCATGATTTGGATATCATATATATCATATATATCCATCATATAAATGTATTTATAATAGTACATAACCTTTAGAGGTAAGAAATGAAATGCACCGTTCATAGAGATGGTAAGTCGTACGTACGCATGAACGTTACTTCCATTTATATTTCATATTTAATGGAATTAAAACATAATGATACATAGTATTATTATAATTCCAGTATTTTATCATATATAATATAATTAAATATATCCTTTATACATACCACATATGGTATGAACGAGTCATATCACTTTGAGGGGGCGGTAGTCCGCACTTCCTCTAATGAGATTATCGTGTTTACCCATAATGGAAACCATAAAATCATTCTATAAATGGAAAATAAAGAATCATAAAAAAACATAAATATAATATATATCATATATAAATACAGTGATATCATAATGGTCACCATGAGAGGTGGTAGGAGATAATCGAACAATCATCGTTTCGTGAGGCGTTAGTTTTCCATCCACAGAAACAGTATGTTCTTCACCCATTAGATGAAGGTGTGTGTAAGTGTATTTTGAATACTTCTTATAAAAACATCCTAGTATATTGAGGATACTAGTTTTTTTTAAAAAGAAAGTAATAAAAAGAGTTTAGGGGTTGGAGAAGTAAAATAAAAGAAAACAATTTAAGAGAAAATGTTACCTTTAATTTGGTTAACTCCCTTTGGTTTGAACCAAAGGACTTCTTGAAGTGAATTATGCCTAAGTTAATGCTTCTAGGAGGAGGATAGGGATGTAGGGAGCTTAATTGGGTAGATTTTGGATGAGAAAAATGGCTTGAGAGCTGTGAGGAATTGGTTAGAAATGGTCTCCTTTTATAAGGGGGAGGAGGGGCTCTTTAGGAAAGTGTGAAAAAATTATTTTATTATATAATGATATTCGGTTTATAATGGTCCAAAAATCATTATAGACAAATATAAGATGAATCATGGTCGAAATAAAATCATCCAATTGGAATTTTATAGGTTTTGGATAATATTTTAATCATTATAATCTTATTTATTTAAATGATTTATTAATGAGGTAAACACTTCATCATTATTGTGTCATAAATAATTTAAATTATTTGATCTCTAAAAATTATAAAAAAAAATACCATGATTTAGGAAATATTTTTATCTTTCCAATGAATATTTATAGTTGAAAAGATAATTTATATAACCCCTTCTAAAAATTAATTTACTAAAAGATATTTGCTTTTGTCATTTTTGCCTTTACTTTAAGTTAATTAATCTAAATTGTCATCATCACTCCCAAGTGGATCAATGGGATCCCAAAATCGACCCAAATATTTCTATTGTCTTAAATGACTCAACCAATATGGTTTGGACAAGTGTTAAGGTAATTTTGAATTATTATAATATTCTTTTAACCTTGAATTACCCTATTTACCTTTAACCGTGGTAAATAAAAGTCAAAAGTTACGATTCACCAAAAATTATTTTCATCTTAATGAACCCAATTTTACTTATTTATAACAACCATGTATGTTGGATTTTTGAAATTCAATTCACAGAAGTGGTAAAATTTCATTTAAATGAAAAAGTCAGTTTTTTTTAACTACTACTAAGTGATTTCACTATTCATCAAAAATTGAAGTTTTTCAGAAAAATACCAAAAAATCAGCCTAAGCTATATTTGATATTCCAAATACAAAAATTATGTTTATTTTTCCAAATTTAAAACATATAATTAGAATTAATTAATTTAAAAATTAATTCCCGTTATCAAAACAAATAGCGTGTTTTTAAGAAACAATAACTATCAAAAGATTGATACTTGTTTATGTCCAATTTCAAAGTGAAATTAATTCCAATGATCAAAATTGGATTAAATGGTAAAAATATATTTTAATTTCACTTTAAAACCAATTAAAAAGATAATATAACCATATAAATAAATTATATTAAAAGTCACTTTTGAATTAAAATACAATATTTTTCACTATTCATTAAAAATGAACTTTATCAGAAAAATACCAAAAAATTACCCAAAGTAAAATATGATGTCCCCATTATAAATAATGATTTTATTTGGTCAATTTGAATGTATTAAAGTGACCAAAACTATATTTAAAGAGGTTTCTCCATTAAAAGGTGGTAAATCAGTCTTTTAATGTATATTATGCTTAAAATCAGATTCATTCATATTTTAAGCCACTAACTTTTTATTGGATAAATGTAAATACATTTAACTATCATGTATAATCATATTGTAGTTAGTTTTGTTCATTCCCTCCAATACAATGGTTAGGAGTTAACTACTATTTAAAATAATAATATTATATTATTAGTGTGCAACGTAAGATTTCAAAGAAACTTGTTGTTGTGTATCGGGTACGCTATCAAACATAGAAACCCTTTTCAAGTAAAATTAATATTTAATTAAAAAATATTAATAAGTATGAAAATATCTTATTCTTCATTTACTTTGAATGTTTTATCCTTCCCCCCTTTTGGAAATTGCGTCCTCGAAATTTTTATTCACTTATCAAAATAAGTGGGGGTATTTATCCCTCATAGCATTTTCAAATTCTCACGTTGCATCTTCAACCCTATGGTTTTTCCACAAAACCTTTACCTTGTGAATTACCTTATTCCGCAACACTTGCTCTCTACGGTCAAGAATCTGGACTGGTTGTTCTTCATAAGAGAGATACTCTTCCAACTGAACTACCTCTAGGCTCAAAACATGAGATGGATATGGTGTATACTTTCTCAACATTGAAACATGAAAAACATTGTGTACCTAGGATAAATTTGGAGGTAAAGCCACTCTATACGCAACTGGTCCAAATTTATCCATAATTTCATAAGGTCCAATGAACCACGGGCTCAACTTTTCCTTCTTACCAAAACGCATCACACTTTTCCATGGAGAAACTTTGAGAAAGACATGATCACCTACCTCAAAAAAAAGATCTTTCCTCTGTTTATCTGCATAACTTTTCTACCTACTCTGAGTTGCTCTCATGTTCTTATGAATCAACTAAACTTTCTCTGTCATCTCTTCTACCAATTCTGGTCCCATCATCTTCCTTTCACCTACTTCATCCCAAAAAGATGGAGTTTCACAATGCTTTCCATATAATGCCTCAAATGGAGACATTTGTATACTAGAATGAAAATTGTTATTATATGAAAATTCAACCAAAGAATAATGTTGGTCCCAGCTTCCCTGGTAATCCACCGAACAAGCACGTAACATATCTTCCAATGTTTGAATTGTTCATTCTAACTACCCATCTGATTGAGGATGAAAAGATGTACTAAAATTTAATTCAATACCCAATGACTTCTGAAGGCCTTTCTAAAAATTAGAAGTAAACCTGGGATCACGATCAGATACAATGGAGAGGGGAACTCCATGCAACCTGACTATCTCTTTAACGTACAATCAAGAAAGTTGATCTAGAGACAATGTATCCCGAATAGGAAGGAAATGAGCATATTTAGTCAATCGATCAGCAATAACCCAGATTTCATTATTACCTTGATATGTCTTTGGTAATCCCACAACAATTCCATTGATATATTTTCTCATTTCCACTCGGGCACCGGTAGAGGCTGAATAATCCCTTTCGGTAACTACCGCTTTGCTTTAACCTGCTGACAAGTCAAACACTTCATAGTAAAATCAGAAATATCTCTTTTCATTCCATCCCACCAGTAATACTCCCAAAGATCTTTGTACATCTTTGTACTACCAGGATGAACTAAAAACAGGGAACTATGAGCTTCACGTAACAACTTATTCTTCAACTGTGAATCACAAGGCACACATAATATCTTTCCAAATCTCAAAACATAATCATTATCAACGTTAAAATCAGGCAACCTACCCTTCTGAACCAACACTACCTTTTTCTGCAACTCACTGTCTTCTTTCTGCACTTGCTTTATTCTGTATGATAGAGATGATTTCACTGACACCTAAAACAAAACAGAAGAATTTCCTACACCAACAACTTCTATTCCAAAGTTCATCAAATCAAAAATTAAAGTATATCATTCCAAACGTAACATGGTTAATGAAGTATTACTTTTTCGACTCAAAGCATCAGCCACTTTATTTGGTTTTCCCGGATGGTAATGGATTGTGCAATCATAATCCTTGATTAATTCCAACTATCTCCTCTGTCTCATGTTCAATTCTTTTTGAGTGAATATATACTTCAAAATTTTGTGATCAGTATATATTTCACACTTCACTCCATAAAAATGATGCCTCCAAATTTTTAAAGCAAAAACAACAGCAGCTAATTCCAAATCATGTGTAGGGTAATTTAACTCATGGGGTTTCAACTAACGTGAAGTATAAGCAATTACCTGATCATTCTGCATTAGGAAACAACCCAGTCCTTTCAATGAAGCATCATTATAGATAACAAACTCACCATTTATGGATGGCAGTGCCAAAACTGGAGCATTCACCAATCTTCTTTTCAATTCCTGAAAACAATCATCACACTCTTTTGTCCAAATAAACTTAACACATTTTCGAGTTAACTTAGTCATTGGACTAGATAACCGGGAAAAATTTTCAACAAACCTCCGGTAATAACCTGCCAAACCAAGAAAACTATGAATCTCAGTTATATTTGTGGGTCTTTTCCATTCTTCAACAACTTTTGTTTTAGCAGGATCAACAGTTATGCCATTTTTTTAAATAATGTGACCAAGGAAAGAAATTTTTTGCAATCAAAACTCACACTTTCTAAATTTCCCAAATAGTTTCTTTTCTTTTAAGGTTTGCAAGAAAACCCTTAAATTAATTTCATGTTCCTCATTACTTTCGGAATAAACCAAAATACCATCAATGAACACAAACACAAACTTATCCAAGAACTCACGAAAAATTCTATTCATAAGATCCATGAATACAACAGGTGCATTGGTTAACCAAAAGGAATAACTACAAATTCATAATGGCCATATCTAGTACGAAATACAGTCTTTGGAACGTCTTCTTCCTTTACTTTCAACTGATGGTACCCCGACCTCAAGTCAATCTTCGAAAAATACTGAGCTCCCTAGAGCTAATCAAACAAATCATCGATATGAGGCAAAGGATACTTGTTCTTAACAGTAATGTTATTCAATGCTTTATAATCAATGCAAAGTCTCATTGAACCATCATTCTTTTTAACAAAAAAGACAGGAGCACCCCATGGTGATGTTCTAGGTCGAATGAAACCTTTATCTAATAACTCCTACAATTGCTTATTTAACTCTAAAAGTTCAATTTGAGTCATTCGATAAGGGGGTTTTGAATTTGGCTTAGCATTAGGAACTAATTCAGAAGTAAATTCAACTTCCCAATTAGGTATTATACCAGGAAACTCATCAGGAAAAACATCAAGGTACTCATTTACCACTGGCACATCATTAATCTGAATAGTCCCTTTTTTTTCAACAATATGTGCAAGGTAACATTCATTTCCATCTTTTACCAGTTTTTCAACTTCCTGATATGTTATCAAAATCAAGGGTTCATTCTTGTACACAAACTGAAAATATTTCTGAAAAGAAACCTCTTTAGCTCTATATTCAATCTTATCATGATAAACAGAAATCCAATCCATGCCAAAAATAAAATAAAACTCTACTAGATGCAAAACAATAAGGTTTGCAGGTAGATTCTTTCTTCACACAAGGACAGGAATATTCTTATGTTTTCTTTTTGTCTCAAAATTTTCTCCATGTGTTTTTACTGTAAGTTCTATATTCATATCTTGAGATGGAATTCCCAATTTACTAGAAAACTTATCAGAAATGAAAGAGTGTGTAGACCCTGAATCAAACAAAACATTGGCATAATCTGAACAAACAAATAGTTTACCTGATACTACTTCATTCAATGGCCCAGCATCTGCTGAAGTAGTTGCAAAGGATTTCACCACCCCTTTCTGCTTGTAGTCTGGCTGCTTTCCCTCAGTTGAGTTCTTCTCTAGACACTCATTTTCATAATGACCCATTTAATTACACTTAAAACATCTTACTGATGGCTTTTCATTGCCTTCTTGATCATCTTCCTTACAGTTACGAGCAATATGACCAGACTTACCACACTGGAAGCACTTTCCAGACTTTGATAAACATTCTCCAGTATGATTTTTACCACACTTCTCACAAGATGGATATTTAGTTTTCTTACCTCCAGGATTCTTTGATGAATTCTTACCCTTTGCCTGCCAAATGGACCTCTTATTCTGTTGTTTTTCAAAGATCACTTGATCATCGGCAAACTCCATTTCCACTTTCTCTGTACATCGAACAAGTTTTTCATAACTTTTGAACTCATAAGAGGCTAGTGCTCTTCGATATCGTGGATTCAGTACTGAGTAAAATCGATTTATCTTACTATCAAGATCTCAAATGAAATTAGGTGCATACATTTCCAGTCGAGTGAACTTTTCTTCATAAGCAGCCACTGATTCATCCTCCTGCCTCAATTATAGGAATTGTTTTTCCATCCTAAGACAAACCACCTTAGGAAAATATTTCTCAAGAAACATACCTTTGAATTCATCCCAATAAAGAGCATAAATCTCCTCACTATCCCTGATATTTTTCACCATCGACCACCACTGGTCAGCTTCACCTTCAAAATGGTAAACAGCGAGACTAACCTTTTGATGTTCTGAACAACCCATAACATCGAAAATCTTTTCCAGTGCTTTAATCCACCCTTCTTCTAGCACAGGGTCAGATGATCCTCTAAATGATGGGGGATGTTGCCTCATCAAATGCTCCACTACTGACATGTTCCTCTGCGGATGATCTCGCTGATCTCGTGCATGGATACCACCACTATTAATAGCCTGAGTCAACTATTCCATCACTGCAAATAACTATTCAGTTCTGATTCTGACCATCTCATTTTGTTGATTTGGAAGGTCATCTTCCTTCTGATGTCATCCCAAAATAGCTGCTCTGTTTCCTCTGCAGAAAACCACTCTGAACACAGAAATATATTAGGCGAAGCAACATGGTAATCTGTAAATGCTATATGATTTCAATATTAACATAAATTACTTTATGGATATTAATTTAACAATACCCTAACTCCTAAAGTTGTCTAAACCGACCTCTGATACCAACCATAAGGACTCGGCCTTTAACCTTACATAATATTGAATTAAATGAATAATTCACATTGAGGATCTTTTCAGGTTTAGAGTTTTAGAGAATTAGGACATAACTATTACATATCAAAAGATTACAAAGTATACACTTCTACCCGGTATCCATTTTTTTTACAAAACATGAACTCTTGAAAAAAAGATTCATGTCTAGCTCCATGTTTAAGACAGCATGAATTTTCATTGATCCCATCCTTGACGCTATTCTACATTATGTCCTATGAAAAATATTTTAAAAACTTGGGATGAGCATAAAAATCTCAGTAATGGATACACAAAGAAGTAAAACTGTTAGTTTTTTAAAACAACAAGTAAACCATGAATACTTTAACATAAGTAATAATTTTCACCTTTATGAAGTAGTAAATACTCTTCACTGAATAAAAGATAATTACTTACCATTTTGTAACCAAAGGATTACCATAAAACCCATATAAAGAACACATAACATATAAATGTAACTTGGGACATAAACATACATAAATGGAATAACCATACGATCGACTTCCACACATATCACTAAATGGAATAGCCATATGGCCGACTTCCATACATATCACTAAATGGAATATTCATACAGTCGACTTCCATACCCAATGCATTGGAGGTTATAACGTAACCACCCATCCTGGTATTCACAGCACCACCCATCATTTGGTTTATCACGTAACCACCCATCAAATGTCCAAGTACCATTATAAAATCCTAACACATAGAACAATTGTAAAGGGAAGAATACATTTCCACATTTCAATCACAATATATCAATTAAATATATTGACATAAAAAATCCATTATCAAAACCATTTTCAATACCAAAATATATAAAAGATTATATGGTATTTATTTTCTTTTAAAAATATTACGGGTTGTTGAGGAAGCCAAAGATAAAATAATACTCACAGCAGCAGAAAGGCCATTGTCACTGCTTACATTAAAAGAAACATTCCTTTTTGTCGTTTAGTAAAACGCTTCATAGAAAAAAATTCCCTTTGAAAATTCAAGGGTTTTTATACAACTTATATAAAAAAAGTCGTGTATTAAAACAAAATATGCCTCAATGAAAGGTTATTGAGACGAAGTCCCTTACCCCATGTCCGACTTGACCCGTTCGTTATTTAATCTCTTGAATAATAAACTAAATTTAATTTCTACTTGATTAATAACCTTTTTCCACTTTATTATTCCTTTTATATCACTTATTACCATTTTATAAACATTATGTAATCATTTAAGTTAATAATGTTCGTTTTGTCGATATTTGGTACTTGAGTCAAAAATAGACTTCTTATAATTATGTTGTTTATGTGGTCAAAGGTTCATTATATCCAGAATTATATTCATGATTTGGATATCATATATATCATATATATCCAGCATATAAATGTATTTATAATAGTATATAACATTTAGAGGTAAGAAATGAAATGCACCGTTCATGGAGACGGTAAGCCGTACGTACGCATGAACGCTACTTCCATTTCTATTTCATATTTAATGGAATTAAAACATAATGATAGATAGTAGTATTATAATTATAGTATTGTATAATATATAATATCATTAAATATATCCTTTATATGTACCACATATGGTATAAATGAGTCATATCACTTTGAGGGGGCGGTAGTCCGCACTTTCTCTAATGAGATTATCGCGTTTACCCATAATTGAAACCATAAAGGAATGCTATAAATGTAAAATAAAGAAGCATAAAGAAAACATAAATATAATATATAACATATATAAATACAGTGCTATCATAATGTCCACCATGATAGGTGGTAGGAGATAATCGTACAATCATCGTTTCGTGAGGCGTTAGTTTTCCATCCACAGAAACAGTATGTTCTTCACCCATTAGATGGAGGTGTGTGTAAGTGTAGTTCGAATAATTCTTATAACAACATCCTAGTATATTGAGGATACTATTGTTGTTACAAAATAAAGTAATAAAAAGATTTTAGGTGTTGGAGAAGTAAAATAAAAGAAAACAATTTAAGAGAAAGTGTTACCTTTAATTTGGGTAACTCCCTTTGGTTTGAACCAAAGGACTTCTTGAAGTGCCTTCTGCCTATGGTAAGGCTCCTAGAAGGAGGAGAGGTATGTAGGGAGATTAATTGGGCAGAGTTTGGATGAGCCAAAATTCTTTAGAGGTGTGAGGAATTGGTTAGAAATTGTCTCCTTTTATAAGGGGGAGGAGGTGATCTTTAGAAAAGTGTGAAAACATTATTTTATTATATAATGATATTCGGTTTCTAATGGTCAAAAAATAATTATAGTAAAAGATAAGATGACTCATGGTCAAAATAAAATCATCCAATAGGAATTGGACAGGTTTTGGATAATATTTTAATTATTATATTCTTATTTATTTAGATGATTTGTTAATGAGGTAAACATTGCATCATTATTGTGTCATAAATAATTTAAATTATTTGATGTCTAAAAATTATAAAACAAATACCATTATATAGGAAATAAGTTTATCTTTACAATGAATATTTATAGTTGAAAATATAATTTATATGACCTCTTTTAAAAATTAATTTACTAAAAGATATTTTCTTTTGTCATTTTTGCCTTTACTTTAAGTTAATTAATCTAAATTGTCATTATCACTCCCAAGTGGCTCAATGGGGTCCCAAAATCGACCCAAAGATGCCCATGGTCTTAAATGACTCAACCAATAAGGTTTGGACAAGTGTTAAGATAATTTTTAATTATTATAATATTCTTTTAACCTTGAATTACCCTATTTACCTTTAACCGCGGTAAATAAAAGTCAAAAGTTATTATTCACCAAAAAATTATTTTCATCTTAATGAACCCCATTTTACTTCTTGATAACAACCATGTATGTCGGATTTTAGAAATTAAATTCATAGAAGTGGTAAAATTTCATTTAAATGAAAAATTCGGTTTTTTTTAACTACTACTGAGTGATTTCACTATTCATCAAAAATTAAAGTTTTTCAGAAAAATACCAAAAATTAAGACTAAGATATATTTGATATTCCGAATACAAAAATTATGTCTATTTTTTCAAATTCAAAACATATAAGTGTAAATAATTAATTTAAAAATTAATTCTCGTTATCAAAATAAATAGCGTGTTTTTAAGAAACACTAACTATCAAAAGATTGATACTTGTTTATGTCCAATTTCAAAGTGAAATTAATTCCAATGACCAACATTGGATTAAATGGTAAAAATATATTTTAATTTCACTTTAAAACCAATTAAAAAGATAATCTAACCATATAAATAAATTATATTAAAAGGCACTTTTGAATTAAAATACAATATTTTTCACTATTCATTAAAAATGAAATTTATCAGAAAAATAAAAAAAATTACCCAAAGTAAAATTTGATGTCCCAATTCTAAAGAATGATTTTATTTGGTCAATTGGAATTTATTAAAGTCATCAAAACTATATTTAAATACGGTTCTCTATTAAAAGGCGGTAAATTGGTCTTTTAATGTAAATTATGCTTAAAATTAGATTCATTCATATTTTAAGCCTATAACTTTTTATTGGATAAATGTAAATACATTTAACAATCATGTATAATCATATTGTAGTTAGTTTTGTTCATTCCCGCCAATACAACGGCTAGGAGTTAACTACCATTTAAAATAATAATATTATATTATTAGTGTGCAATGTAAGATTTCAAAGAAACTCATTGTTGCGTATCGGGTATGCTATCGAACATAGCAACCCTTATCAAGTAAAATTAGTATTTAATTCACAAATATTAATAAGTATGAAAATATCTTATTCTTCATTTACTTGGGATGTTACAAAGGGAGTACACCATAAGAAGGTTCCTCAAAGTCCTATGAGTCTCTACCCCTAATAGATTACATCATTTTTTCCTCAAATGATATCATATAGATATTGAACATATATTTAAGAATATTTTCATGGAACTTATGGGTTCTCATCATAGTGGGGTACTATTATGGACTTTTAGTGTGACAGATACTCTTAGGACATTATCACATGCTATGTTGCATAGAATAAAAATCATGGTGTTATAAGAAGATTATTAATATTCAATAAAATGAATATGATTTATCATAAAGTACACCAAAATTGGTTCTACGGCACTAACCCCAGTAGAATCCTACTTTCACTAGATCTAACTTCTAAAACATTCAGTCCTCTAGTTCTTAAATGATGCTCAAGCTTCTAATAATATGTGAATTTAGTCAAGAGTTCATCCATGTTTTCTTCTGTTGGAACTCTGTATACTTGAACTTCACCCCTTTGAGAAAAATACCTCTATAGGGGATAATTATGGAGTATGTTCTTTGTCTGTTGGTGTGACCTTGTATCTTTTTCAAGAACCACCACTATAGTATTATCACAATATAATGTGATAGAGTATTTACTTCTAGGTACCACATCAAGATCCTGGAAAAAGTTTCATATCCAAATGAATTACTTAGCTACATTAGAAGTCTCTATGTACTTAGAATCTATTTAGAATTAACAATAACTGGATACTTTGAACTCTTCTAACTCACAACTCCTCCATTGAGACAGAAAACATAGTATGACTATGACTTCAAATCATTTTGATCTATTTGAAAACTAACATCAGTATAACCCCTGATGACTAGCTCCTCGTCTCCTCCATACACCAATAATATATCCTTAGTTCTTCTAAAATACTGAAGGATATCCTTAACATCATACCAATTATGTTCTCCTAGATCTTCTTGATATCTGCCTACTATTCTCAATGTATAGACAATATCAAGTCTAGTACATAACATGGCATAGATGATTGATCCTATCACTGAATTGTATGAGATCATACTCATTCTATCTTTCTCCTATTATATCTAAGGAAACATTTTCAAAATATTTATACCAAGTGACATTGGAACTAATCCCCTCTTGGATTGTTCTATACTAAATATCTTTAGTATATGTTTAGTGTACATACTTTTACTTAGTCCAAGAATCCTATTAGATCTATCAAGAATGATATTGATCCCTAGAATATAGGTTGATTCGCATAAGTCCTTTATAGATAAGAACTTGTTTAACCAGTACTTAATAGACTATAAGACTAGTATGTAGTTTCTAATAAGTAATATATCATCAACATATACTCCTAGTATAATGACTTTATTCCCACTAAACCTCTTGTAAACACATGGATCACATTCATTCTTAATGAAACCAAATTATTTTATAGCTTTATAAAATTGAATTTTCCATGACTTGGATACTTACTTAAATCCATAAATGGATATATTAACCTTGAAAATATTTTTGGAATCACCTGAAGTAACAAACCCTTCTAGTTTTTTCATGTATACATCTTTATAAAGGTTCCCATTAAGGAATGATTTTTTTACATCCATCTTCCAAATTTTATAGTCATGGTAATGTGCTATAGAAAGTCGAATTCTAATAGATTTAAACATAAAAAATGGTGAAAAATGTTTCACCATAGTTAATTCCTTGATTGTGTTTAAACCCTTTTCCATAAGCCTTACTTTATAGGTATTTACTTTACCTTCCATGTCTAGTTTTCTCTTTAATACCCATTTTCATCCTATGGGATTTACATCAACTAACGCATTGACTAGAACCCAAACTTGGTTCTGATACCTGGAATCCATTTCAAAATTCACAGTTTCTTTCCATTTTGCAGCTTTTGAGCTCTCTACTTCCTCTTTATAGGATATAGGTTCATTATTGTCAACTAATAATTATTCATCATCTTCAGTGACTAGAAAACCATATCTCTCTGGTTCTCTTACCTATCTAGTGCTTCTATTTAGTACTTTTGTTTCAGTAACTACTTGTTCCATGGGTACCTATATAATATATTCCTATACCAACTTTTGTTTATATTGATCATCAACTTCATTAAATTCAATCTTTCTTCCACTATCCTTTTTGAGGATATTCTCCCTCTCAAGAAAGATGGCTTGTCTGGAGATGGTCACTTTCTTGTTTGAGGGGTTTTATAGGTAGTATCCATTTTTTTTCTTAGGATACCCTATAAAGATAAACCTTATTCCCTTGTGTGCTATTTTTTTCCTAATAAGATCTTAACAAACTCCTCACAACCCTATACACATGTATGTGACAAAACGGGTTTCTTTCCACTCCATAACTCGAAATTAATTTCTTTTTACACTTTATTTGGTACTCGATTTAGTATGTATGATGCATTTTGTAATGAATATCCCCAAAAGGATAACATAATATTTACATGACTCATCATTGAACTTACCATGTCTAACAAGGTATGGTTCCTCCTTTCACTAATACCATTACACTATGGTGTGTAAGGTGGAGTGAGTTGAGATATAATCCCAAACTGCCATAAAAAGTTGATAAGATCTTGGTTAATATATTCATCACCTTGATCTGATCAAATTTTCTTTGTCTTATTTCTAAGTTTATTCTCTACTTCATTCTTTAATTATTTGAATTTCTCAAAGGACTCAAACTTATACCTCATTAAGTAAACATATCCATATCTACTCAAGTTAATAGTGAAAGTTGTGAAGTTAGAATACTCACCTCTAGATTCTACTGGAAATGGTCTACACACATCAGTGTGTACCAATCCTACAAGCTTTGTGGCCATTTCACCATTTCCAATGAATGGTGGTTTGGTAATTTTTCCTTGTAAACAAGCATGGAGTCTTTCAAGTGGTTTTCTCTTATAATAGTATAAATAACCATCTTAACAGAGATTTGTCGAATGCTTATCATTTACATAACCAATATAGTGATTCCATAGCTGGGTGTTATATAAGTCATGTGAACAAGATTTGTTACCTATTTCCAATACTTGGTTTTTATAATTTAATGCATAAATATCGTTATTTAAATGTTCCATAATATAACATGTGTTTTATTTATAAAAAAACAACTTTTATTTCCAAACTTGAAAATAAAACCATTTTCATATAGTCATTTCATAAAAATTATGTTCTTGGTAATAGTTGGTACATAATAAAAATCCATTAAAACCAATATCATTCATGTTGAAAATGAAAGGTGGTAGTCACCAATGGATAAAGAAGTCATCCCCATACCATTGGTAGATCACAAATCTATCTATCCTATAGAAATATTTTGGAATAAACTTGGTTCTTTAATTTGGATATAAATGTGAGCACAACAAGCTATATCTAATACCCAATATGTAGATATTGAAATATTACACTCAATAATGAATGCACCATTATCTTCCCCTTGATTCTGGGTATAGTTATTCTTCCAGTGTCCTTTATTTCCATATAAAAAACATACGGCCTCCTTTTACTTACCCTACCTATGGATCTTCCTATTTTTAGAAGGACGGTACTTAGGAGCTTTAGACTTGTTATGATTCTTGGACCCCTTCACCCTATTCTTACTTTTCTTATTCACCATAAGGACTATGGGTTTGTCATGACCCATGTCCTTATCCACTTGGAAAATTAGAGTAATAATTTATGAAATACTCTTCTCATTATTTCTCATGTTATAATTAATAATAAAACTAGAGAAGGTATTGGGTAGTGAGGAAAGTATGAGATATGTGTGAAACTCATCTAGGAATTTAATCTCTAAGATGTCTAAGCATTCAATATAGAAAATAATCTTGACTACATGAGTCCCAACTGGAACTGAATCTCCAATCATTTTTGTAAACAGAGCATTGGAGATATAATATCTCTCATTTATCTCCTTCTCTTGACATAGATTCTGATGGTGAGACATCATGTTATATGTATACATGTCCTCATGTTGCTTCAAAAGATCATTTTCCATAGATGATAGCATGAAATATTGAACATTTATAGCATCATTAAAATTTTTCTCATAGAGAGATAAGTCTTCCCCACTAGCATCATTACTAGGTGCATTAGGAATTGGTTCTCCTGACACATACAATTTCCTTTCATGGTGTAGGATAACACGCAAGAACCTTTTCCACTCCTGGAAATTTTTACTGGTGATAAGGTTATTCTTATTAAGTATGGATTTTAGTGATATGTTTAAAGTCATTTTTATTATTGTTTCTAAAAATAAGATGAGTATAGTTTTATTAATTTATCTAATAAAATTTAGAAAAAAATATATATATTATATTTATTAATCTCCCACTATTTTATTGAAACCTAATATCCCTCACCATTGGATTTGGAATATCATGTTTCTTGGACATTCTAGTTTCAAGGATCCATATTCCTCTTCTAATCACCCTAACTTTAGATGGTCAAGCAATTTTTAGGGTTTTAGGTAAGTATTCCAAATTCCAACTTCATTAACTCGTAGTTCCTTTATCTGTTGAGTGGAATCCCAAATCCTGAAATCCTTAAATTGGATTTCCGTAACCCTTTACTCTCAGTTACATCATGTCTTACTTTTTCAATTAACCCTTGATGTGAACTATGTTAAGTCAACCTAAAACTTCAAGTTATAATTCCTTAATAATTGAAAGCACCCCAACTTTGGAAGGTTAATCACTTTGAACTATGGTTTGATTTTAACTAAAGTAGTGGAAGGCTATACCATCTTAATATATATAATTGATGGATTTTATCTTTTATGCATAAATTTTCAATTATTATATTTATTACATGCTTGTTAATATTAATTATATTTACTTAATTGATTAACCATGTCTTATATAATATTTACACATAAGCCAATTTATTTTAGTTCTATATTGCATGCTTTTTAATTCATTAATTCATGTGATCATGAAAAAATATCCATAATTAAATAACCATTAAACTTGATAGAAATAAAATAATAAAGCAGTATGACCATGAGATTTTACTAATTGTTTTTTTATCTAGAGGATGATAAACTAATCATTTACCTAGGGAAAAACACCTTGAACCAATTAAGGTTTGTGTTGAAACTTTTCACCTATCCACCTATGTATCACTATTGGATTAGTTTCACCTAAGCTTCAAACTTGAACCGCATCCTCTAGCTTGGAAGATACATATATTACATATGATTTTACTCACACATAGGTTAGGGAACCAAAGAATTGGTTAAAGGGTTTACATAAAATAAACCATGGGAACACATGTCCTTACGTAATGAGATGAGAGATGACATGCAGGCCAAAAATTTAATTTAATAATAAATTAAATAAAAACAATCACATACAAAGGTCTAGTCTGGGCTCATTATCATCCACATGCATGAAATGAATTATGCATTTAATAAAATTATCATTCAACTCTAATTTTTCTTATTTAAGATAAATTGTGCCCAAATTAATTAATTATCTTCTCTAATTAATCAATTATTTTATCTTAATTATCATCCATATTTCCTTGATATTAACATCCATCATAATTTTAAACAAATTAAATAGATTTATTTAAAATAAACTATGTAATAAATGTGCCTTTGAGGCAACACGGTGAGTAACCGTCCGAACTACCCAATGTGTATTATACTTGTATACTATTTACTCTTATAACATGTGGAATACACAACTTATCACATAATATCATGAGGTGTACTATAAACTTAATGATAACATGGTTTACATGATTTTTTTTATTTTATGTTGTGTGTTATGCTTAAATACACATACAGTAATAGCTATAATATGACTTATACATGATATATAGATCCAAAGATTACACAAAAATTAATTAAACATTTATATATATATAAACTCATCACATGGTATGTCATATAAACTTAATGACCACATGAAAGTACATGTTTATAATGTAATCATAGTGTAATAATTAATTTTAATTCTATATAATTTGGTAAAAGTTAACAACATGCACAATTAAGATACATGGAATGTATTATTTTTATCATCTATCCACAGCACATGCCTAGGGACTCTATGTGTAACCATTCCATGGAAAATTTTGGAGTACACGGCATATACATGGTCTACACGTCATTTGGTCACTAAGTTATTCATACACCAGTCATGTAGGTCATGTAAGAAGATACACTGCTCATCTATGACTAAAGTACTACACATCTTGTGTAGAAGTTACACGGCGTGTACTCTGGATGACCATGCACTAGGATGGATCAGTCAAAACATGGTGTATAATTAAATTCACCACATGTAATAAATGAAAACAAATTTAATTAATTATGAATTAATTCTTGGTGAATTAAACACTAGTACAAATCATGTACCTCCGAATTACATGGCGTGTACTCTTGTGTTATTTGTCTAGATTACTCGACACTTTTGGATGAGATCATTGAATTTATTTCAATCATAAACTTAATCGATTTGATTATATTTATAAGAAAAGAATAGGAAGAAAATATATCTCACAATTTGGATTAAATAATGATTGAACTGGAATTGAAAACCAATAATGAATGCATAAATCAATCAATGATATTTAAATAATTATGCGACCTCTCAGATACCACTTGAAGGTTTCAGGTACAACAGAAGCATGTGATAGGTGATGCCTAACTTTTATTTTTATTATTATTGACGATTAATCTAATATTTACACAAATATGAATGTTGTGATCAATATAATTAAATCAAAAATATAGATGATGGATAAAATTCAGAACCAAATCACAGGATCATCATATATTATTTATAATTAATTTAATCAATTAAAGAATTAACTTATGTTAAATTATTTCGTCATTGATGAATCTGATTAAAAAATATACATCGTACCATCATTGAATTGTATGAATAAAGAATATATTCTCTCTGGATATGATCCATGCATGTTTCATAAATATCAGAACATCACCATAGGAATCTCATAGTGCTAGCACAGTAGATCTTATCACTTGCATCATTATCCTTTGATCACCCTGTGAATTTCTTCCAAAGGATTCTCCTTGATCTCTCTAGACTCGAGAGTGGAAGGTGAAGTAAGATTGCTTTATGTTCTTGAGAGTGTTCTTGTAGAAGGGATCTCTCTATGGCTTCAAGAGGATTCTTCAGAGTTCATTGTGTACAACAAATGAAATGAATTGGATCTCTTGAAAAATTAATATAATTGTGTTTATATACCAATAGGGATATAAATAAATAATTACACAAGTTCCCTTTAATATTTATTTAATCCCTATAGAACCCCATGTCAATAATAATATTATTATTATTATTTCTCGACATGTGCTTAACTTGAGAATTAAATTAAATACTATTTAATGAAATAATGTTTAATATATATTATTTCTCATTAGACCTATAAAATCATTCTATCATTCCTTTTAAATATTTATAGGACCTTGAATAATGATTATTTATTTAATAAATAAATATCATTTTATTATTCATAAATAAATAAATAAATATTATATTCACTAAATAGAAATTAAATATTTATTAAATATTCTTCTCATATAATATTCTCTCAAATAACTAGTGATAGAGTATATGCGATCAATAAAACATGACTAATTATTAAACTATATGCAGGAATAATATTTATTCAAAATATTAAATATTAAATAATAATATATTATTTAATTGATATTCTGAATAAACTTTGTATGTATCCCTCTAGGCCTCCTTCTCAGTGGCATTAGAAAAAGTAGCATAAAGTCCAAGGTTAGAGTCTAGAAACATGCCAAGTCACCCATAGAGAAAGAAGTTAATGTCGCGATGACATAGTACCTCATATATATTCATACTGTGTAATATAATCCCTTTATCATGACATCTCTAATCAAGAAGGTTGAATGTTGGTTCCATAAAACTATGTCTCGATGTATCTTTCTTTGAATATTTGAAAACCAAACTTTCCTATAGAACAACATGATCATGGATTTATTTAGGCTATATCATTTCTATCAAAGGGCCTGTGATATCAACTTCCATTAAAGAATAGGAGGGAAAAATATTTTTCTCATATTATTCATTAATGAAATATTACTCATGACGCACCCAATGTATCCTACCTCATTGTGAACATATGTCTCCATGGTTTTCATCAATACATCAAAGTAAACAACTTATAACACTAATTAATAATATTATTATTATTAAATTATAAGGATCAATAAACATGTCCATAGATAGAAACATATAATGACACATATAAATTTTGGATTTCCTATTAGCTAGTCTCGTTCTCATAATATCCTACACTGGATATTACAAAGGGCATACACCATGAGAAGTTTTCTTAAAGTCCTATGAGTTTCCAACCCTAATAGCCTGAATAATTTATGTCCTTAAAATGATATCATCCAATTATAGAACATATATTTAATAATACTATCATGGAACTTCTATATTTTTATCATACCAGGGAACTTCTATGACCTTTCACTGTGACAACTACTCTTAAGACATTATTGCATACTATGTTACGTAGAAGAATAATCATGATGTGATAAGGAGTTTATTAATATTCAATAAAATGAATACGAGTTATCATAAATTACAAAGAATTTGGTTTTAGGGAACCAACTCCAACATAAATTAAGAAAATATAATCAAGGTCTCTAAATAAATACCAAAAGAAATTATAAGGAAACAACTCAGTAATAGATCCAATACCTAGGTAAGTAATGTCCAGATCGGTCTGAAGTCATCCTAGAAACCTAAAAAATAGTTTGTATGTATGTAGCGTGATAATAACATGTATACTCAGTAAGGTCAAACCCAAAGTCAATCATGTACATCTGAAAATAGAATATTAATGCACTAGTGGACAAACAGAAAAGTTAACATACACCTAAACAAGTCAGTTAAACGATCACATCCTCACCATGGAATGCTTACCAAAATAATGCATCCAATATAGTAACATAATAAGAAGAATATCAATAAAGGGTACCTCATACTACTTTACCACTGATTTTTTTTCTCTCAAGAACCAACATCATACATCATGGTGTTGTCATCCCTTCCATAATAGTAATTCATGAAGACCCATGGTAAACCACATCACATCTTGTCTTATGACACTTGTAAAACCACATCATACCATGCTCCCTATATAAAATATAATCACATAAAAATCCTCTCATAACCACTTATATATAATCAAAATAGTATGGTATCATGAACATAAAGTACATAAACATTGTTTCCTCCTCCTACCATGCATGAACCCACCAAGAACCACCTCATTCTTTCATCAATCTACACCTCTATTTCACTTTTTACTTACGGTAATCATAGCCTATGCGTATCAATATCTCCTATAATAGAGAGTGGGGATAGGGTGTAACCATCCATACATCATTTCCATCATGGATGTTTAGGAAAAATACCCATAACCCAAAACCTTTGGGAAATGGTGTAAACAAATGACTTGGGTGGGGTGTGCTTAGAAATGTCATAAAAGTACATGATAGATAAATGTCACACAAGCCTAGCCTATGGGGTTTATAACAAGGGAACTATCATATCTCACCACATCACCACAAGGTCTCACAACCTATTCCCCTATAGTTTATACCTCTAAATGAACCAAGCCACACAAACAATCCACACACAAACCATATTCTATATTTACTTTCAAAATAACCCATTTCCATATTTTCCAATTACCAAAAATTTTCATTTATTATATTCGTTTAATCATATTTAAAACCCATAACATCCATTACCCATTCCAAAAATCACTTAATTTACCACACACATTAATTTCCACCCATGTTAATTCTCAATTCAACATTTCAAGTTCATTCTAAATCTACTAAGAAACTACACAACACAACACATAACAACCCAACCATATCATTCCAACAAACCTTGCCTCACAACCACCCCAAATCCCAACCAATACACACCTCAACCACCATACATCACAACCACCACACATCTCAACCAACACACATCACAACCACCGTACATCTCAATCACCACACATCACAACCACTACACATCTCAACCACAAAAAAAGTGATTTCTTCACAATTACTTCATTATTTTCAAGGGTATTCTCACCCAAATCTGAGATTCCATGGGCACACAATTTATTAGTCGGATATACATTCATATAATTTTTCATGTGTAGTGATTTTAATCCAACAAACACAATGAGGTTCAAAAAATTTCAACAACTATAACAACACCCAAACTTCAACAAAATTCATATTTGAAAAATAAATAATTAAGCACAACCATGTAGGAAAAATCATAAGAACGAGTAAAGCTCATGCAATTTCTCCCCTCCCCTTAAATTTTAATTAATATAGTTAATTATATTCATTAATATGATTCATACCATTTACCAAAAGAAATAAAAAATCATGATATTCACATATGAACAACTAAATAAGGATATGTGATCGATTGAATCTTCAAAGAGAACCACCGATCACAATGAAATAAAAAAAAAGATATCAAGCACCACCAAGATCGAAGGGAAACACACCAAGATCAAAAAACAAAAATCCATCATCAAACCATATCCAAGGAACACTTGAAATAGGGAATATCACTATTTTTATCCCCCTAGTAAAGAATAAACTGAGGAGAATGGGAAAATAGAATATGGGAGATCGTACCTTAATCCACAAGTCTTGATCCAATGATCCAAATGTTTAATCTTCACAAAGGAATAGATGTGAAGGTTTAGAGAGGTCTATAAGTTTCCTAGACATATAAGGTTGAAAAAATTTGTAACACACCAAGATTTTATAAAATATTTATCTTTAAATAAAAAAATCTTTGATTGCTTGTGATACACTCAACACCGAGTTTAAACGAACCATGATATACTATTAAAATATTATTATGTTTCATTAATAACATAGAAATTGGATTGGAGGGTATGAATAAGTCTAAAATAAATTATGAAAAACATATGGTTACAAATGTATAAAATTAATTCATTGGTTATAAATTAATTATAAATAAAAATAAAAAACATTTGAAAATTAAAAAGAAATTATGAAAAAATGTTTTTATGTGCGTAATGTATTTTTATCTTAATAAATTAAATTAATCACTATTGGTGACTGATTATAATGAAATTTATATACTATATACTCAATAACATGTTTTAACATTCAACTAATATTTTTCTAAGAATGGGATAAGAATAGATCTGATTTTATGCTTAAAAGTTATATTTTTATAAAAAACGATTTTCATCACATTTTTCACACTTTTTTTAAAATTAATTTCTTCCACTTATAAGTATTTAATTTTATAAAATTTATTACATATTTTTAATCATGAGGTATAAATTTGGTAAATATATCCCTTTTTGTCAATATAAATAATAACTATGGTAAAATTTGTCACATCAGTAATGTATAAATAGGGTTAATCAAGGTTAAAATTAGGTGATAAGTCCATAATTTTTCATTATAATTATTATTTAATTAATATAATTCCACCCTTATCACCCTATAATTAAAAAATATTTGTTTACTGTGCACTTTTTTATGAAAATGACATATATACTATTTAAATAAATGGAAGTTACATATTGTCACTCTCTTAGTTTTAAATATCTATTATGTACATAGGGAAAAAATTAAGTTATTAATGAATATAAATGTATATTTTAAAATTAATGAAATTATTCTAATGATTTAAATTTATTTATAATTTTTAGAAATTACATAATTACCTTAAATTTTTATGCAACACTGACACGGTATTTATTTAATTATTAGAAAAACAAAAAAAATGATTTTAAAAATATTAAAAAAAATATAATTTGAGGGATTTATAGTGATCCACAAATTTTATATACAATTATGAAATATTAGTATTTGTTAAAATGATTATATTCTAATTCAAAATTTTTATTTATGTCTTTTAAGTCAAATTAAATGAATAGAATCAAAATTGACATTAATGATATTTTATAAAAATAATATTTTATTAAATAATTTAAAAATTATAAAAATATTGAAATAGGAAAATTAGGATAATATGTAGTTAAACATTTCTTAATTTTTTCATTTATGATACAATATTTACCTTAAAATTAAAATTATAACCCTTTAACAATGAAAATTTTGTTATCGTGGTAAATGTTAAAATAGGTTAACAAAGGGGTTAAACAAAAAGATAGTTTTAAAACACCACTTAAACCTATAAAATTTTATGTTTTGATTCTATTTCAAACTCATCCTATATTATATTAAAATACCTTCCCTTTTGGATTTATTTGGTCTAGATAATGACCTTATTATATTTTAATCTTTTAAGAAATTCCAAGAGTGCCCCTCCCCTCACTCATAATAGGGCACCTCTCCTTTATATTCTATAAACCACTTTGAGAATTATCTATTGACAAAAAACTATAAAATTATTTTCCAAACTCCCCTATCCACATTATAGAGTTTTTTTTTCAAAATACCAACCATAGGGCCCTTAAATGGAGATCTAAAGGAGTTGTTCCAAAGAAGAGGTAGTCGCCTTAACTAATCGCTTTCTTTTTAATTATTCTTTTACCTAATCTAAATATTTTATATTCCTCATGAAATAATAAATTTGATATAATAAATATACTGAAATTTTATTATGATTATGAAATCACCTTTATTCACAACCTTCTCCATCAAATGGGATGTGAAAGTATCGCTTGTGTGTATGTACAGCTTAACGTTGTCACATAGAGATAAAATTAATTTTCCATAACCATATTTAATGGATGGTTATTATGATGGGTTTAAAGTTTATATGTAATAATTATGATGTCACGAACCAGCCCGAGTCGACCCTGAACCGGTCACCCAGGCCAGCCCGCGACAAGTCCCGAGAGGCGTTCCCGATCCTCCCGGGATGGCAAAAAGCACCAAGGGAATCAATAGAGTACACAAGGGAACGATTTCGCCCATACATAAACAATCAAACAAACAGCGGAAATAAACGGACAGCCCAAAATGAATTTATATAAAAATTGAAGTAAACGTTATTTGTACAAGAAACTAAAAGTAGAACAAAACCAAAAACTCAACTGAAAAATCCTGATGACCAACTAACTCCATGTGACACTTCTGTTCACTCTTCAACACAATGATCAAATTTCGCCCAAGGTGATCAAACTCAAACTGAAACCTGCACAAGGGCTAAAAAAAGAAGAAGATTATAGGCGTGAGTATTAAAACTCAGTAGGTTAGTCCGATATTCTATTCCCAATGCACTTCCTTTAAAATAAAAGAAACATCAATTTCATGTTTTAAATACAAGATATAAAAGTATGTTTTTCAAATTATGTTCCATGATATAATAGTTATCAGAAAAAAAAACTTTCATGTTTTATAAACCAAAAATGAAAGTAACAATTTTTCAAAGAGGTGCAACTTCAAAATGAAAATTGTTTTAATGAGGGATGCTTTAAAGATTGTACACTTTTAAATAAATAACACACACTGATTAATTTACCAAACAAACACATTGTATGCCGACGGTGAGTACAAAATAGCTAATGAGCACAACTCACGGGAACACCCCTAGACACTAGTTAGTTGTGAGCCCCAGGTACCTCGTATCTCGGTGAAAGAAACCATAATAAATATCTGTTCTCATGAACATGAGCCACTAGTAGGGAGAATACCCATAACCTAGTGGTCACATAAAATCGTCATCATCATAGTTTAGTTAGTGTTGTCGTCGTCAAACTTTCTACATGAAACAGGGGCCAAACCCCACAGAATCACTAGCATACTAGTACACGTCCGCCCACCTAGATACTCGGGATTCCCTTTAGTGATCAATAAAGTTAAACACATTATCAAATAAACATTTCACATCCAAATTAAATTCCCAAACCATAAAAACACAAACATCCCATAAACCTTCTTCACATTTCTTTCACGAATCAACAAACCACTACAAATTTTCGTAAAACAATTTCCAGGAGTGTATTGAGGATTTTCACATAAAACTCATTCAAAAACACTATTTGAATTATAAACACACAACAAGACCATACCCAGACATATTTGGCAGCCCTAAATACATTTAATAAAATCATTTCAGGGATTATAAAACAATCCCAATTGACACAACATGGTATATACAAGTAAAACACTCATTCTTCATTTTAAGGAAAGGCCGAACAGGCCTTTAAACATTTTCCCAAAACAATCATTTGAAAAAGTTATGCATTTAAATTTTTTTAAAGAGTTGTATACACACCATATAGAGCATCAAACCACATCCATAAATCCCATAAAACACTCAGGTTACATATTCAAAACACAACCATTTTCATAAGAATGTGAAACATGCCATTTTCCGGAAACATGGGCCAAAACATGTTGTAAACCAAAATCCATTTATTTTTAAAACCAAATAAAAATTGGAAAGCCATAAAAGGATCCAAAAATAATTTTTTTTACATGCTTCCAATGTATTTATAAATCCAAACAAATCATTTTAAATTGCACTAGAAACATAAAATCCAACCGGGCAATTTACAGAATATGTGGCATGCACTCTTAAAAAACAACTTATGTTAAACACTTAAAAAGGGATAAAATATTATTTTCATGCCATAAATTTATTCAAGATACTGAAAAATATTAAAAATACCATAAACCATGTGCGGAAGCTCATGGAATAATTTATCAAACAAGAAGAGTGCACATTTATACCAAAATAACTATATTTTTAACAAAATAAGTCATAAAACGTAATTTGCACACAAAAACTTTAAAACCAAGGTTTCACAGAAGCACATATCATATAAATAATGTTATAACAGTATTATAATGATGAAACTTAAAGGATAAAGGCTTGTTCAAGGGACATCCTACCTCAAATCCTTGGCGTAACGGAAACGCACACCCGAAATCACCCGTCGCGGGTTTATAAACCCTAAAACAATGAATACCAAACCTAAATGAATATAAACTCTATAAAAAACCATGGTATAACATAACCCTAGGTCTATCATGACTATTTTAGATTATAAAACCAAGAAAAATTGAAAGGAGGAAGAAGAGGGAGGATAAAGGAGATGGAATCTCACCTTCTCCACTAGAAAACTCTTCGTATTCCATTAGATATGCACCCCTAGAGAAAAGTTAATGGGATGAAACTTCTTGTAGAGTCGTATAAGGTCTGTAATAACCATTTAAAGATGTGTTTTTTGAAAAATATCACGAATTGAATGATTTATGTACAAAACTATTTACCTTATCAATTCTGGAATATTTGAGGTAACCTGAGAACTTTATCCCTAATCCGTGACACATATGAGATCCAAAGAGGGTAAATAGAAATTGGATGTGAGTATAGGGGTATTGTCTTATAGGGTGAGGTTGAATCACCAAAAAATATTAAAAATTGAATTAGATATAAAAGAAACAAATATTTTTTTTTAAACATAAAATGGGCACATGGGTTGGCCCAATGCCTAAATAAGTAACCCCAATTCCCCATGATTATTAATTTCTATGGGGTAAAAAAGGATATGGAAGTTTTAATATGTCATTATAGGACAAGTGAGAAGTTTAATGGGTGAAAAATGATGAAAAACAAAAGAGTTAGAAAAGAAAAAAATTTGGTTTTTAAAACTGGAAATGGGCTCATGGTTGGCCCAAATCATGATGTAACCACCCTTTCTTCAAAAACTCCTAAACTATCAATGAGGATCCCAAATTAGGGTGGTTAGAAATATATGAAACTTCAAAAATCAAGATTCATATCACCAAATACCCATTAAAAGGATCGGTATTTCCAATGGACCGGATCAATATAAAGACAAAAAAACCGGGTTTCACAATTCTCCCCACCATTAAAGCTTTCCGCCCCCGGAAAGCCATAACACTTTCCGGCTGAAAAAATAAACACCTAAGGATTCATTAACAAAATAATCCAGCCTCTAAAGATAAGGAAATATCAATCACCAACAATGAAACTTAATACTCTTGCCCAAACAAAACACAACTCACAACCACGCCTGGAGAACCAACGGAAAGATGAAGCCACCACCTCCACAACCAAGCCAAGAACCCGATTGTTGGGCCTTCTCCCAATGAACCCAACCATCACCCAAACCAAAGAGCACTCAAAAAAACCAAATTTTACAAGGGAGTACCGAATGGAATCCCCACCATTATGAAACAACTAGCACTATAAAATTTATTAGGATGAAAATCCAGGAGACCCATGGTGGGTCTCCCCACCATTAGAAACCAACTAGCAACGAACAGACAAGAATTCGACATGAGCTAGAATTGGTCCTCACTCACACAAGCCCAAAAAAACACTCCTAAAAAAACCTAATATACCAAGTTAATATGGTTACAACATGAACATATAAACCACCCACTCCCGAACGGAGGGGACAATAACTTGGCCAACACATTCAGCACAGATCTGGACCCCCACCACTCGTGGATGGGAGGGAAGGGGAACCAATAATTTGGCCACTGAAACCACAAAAGAAACAAAGAAACTACCCAAAACTCTACACATACGAATAGGTAACACCAATACTGCACCTAATTTTCACAGATGGTCCACACAAGGACATTGATTGAAAACCCACATCCATGAAGGAATATCCATAGACACTGTGTGAGGGGTAAGTCCACCACACTTGTTGCGGAAAAGGGAAATTAAAAGAAATGAGGAACCAAAACATTGACATAGAAACTAACTTAACAAAATAGAGTATGAATGATCCTAATATAGCACTACACACCTCTGGTGATTTCCTAACTGCGTGAAAAGCTTCACTCCAAGGCCTGTGGCTGGAGCTCTGATTCTTGAAGCATCTGCTGCACCGCAGTCAGGTGATAAGGATCACACCACTCAAAAAAACTCACTTTCTCACCAAAAAAAACCTTTATATAAATAGGAACTCGTAGATATATATCAAAATTCTGTCTCACTCAGAACTAGGGGTAGAATGGACAAGGAATACGACAAAACACATCAACATCACCGAACACAACTACTCTGTCCAAAAGAATTATCACAACCTAGAAGCACTTTTAATAGATCCCAAACAGCTCTCTATTCCAACAAACAGGTTGAGTCATCATTAAAAGAGGTGGATTTAACATTTTAAATGAATACTTAGGTTGATCAGAAGGAAATATTTCCAACGGAGAACTATCCATGGCCACATCACAACATCAAACACATCTTCAGAAACCCAATGAAAATTACTCCAAAACCGAGACACCAACAAGATATCATCTCAAGATACAACAAGAGTATGAATTATATATCACAAGGAAGCTTACTAAATAAAAAACTCTTATAAGAAATATAAAAAAACTAGCCACATAACCATTGGTTTATAAAAAAAAGGCCAAAATTTTTCAACTCAAAACACTTTTGAAAAACAAACTAATGTGGTGGGTTTCCACATTCACCAATGGAGTTCCATCAAGTCTCACCCACATGCACATTTCCATGTCTGCCCAGTCACCCAACCACCATTCCATATAGTCCATCCTTCCAGATATCAATAAAACCATGCATGTGAGCACCCATGAAAGCACCAAAGGATAATACAAAACAACATCATTCCAAAAATAATTTACCTTCAAAAGGAACACCAACCACTAAGTCAAAAACCCTTTTCATATTTCACAAAAAAAAACCACAATTCATTAAGAACCATTTTCTTAAAACCTACTCATTTTAATTTTTAACAACTTTTAAAATAACCAAGACACTCCAAAAAACCCCTTCCCATTTTTTTAAAATTCAGCAAGGTATATTTTCATAATCTGAGGTCCATTGAGACCAATACCCTTTCTAGGAAAACACCAACCGATCAAAACCAATTTCCAAAAATAATTCATCTCATTCAAAAAAAAATTAACATCCCAAAATACCCCATTTAAAACAAATATCCTGAATCACCTTAAAATGATTCACAATTTCAAAATATTTTATTTCAACAAACCTCAATTTTAGATTATGGATAATCCAATCCCTTTAAATAATTTCCACTTCCCTCAATTTTTTTCACAAAAACACAACCTTCCAAAACCATTATTATATTTAATTTTTGAAAACCCCCTTTTTCAATTTTCAAAATATAATCCTTCCTTTAAAACTCATTTCCAAAATTCTCACACAAGGATTTTAAAAACAAAAATTCAGAATTCAAGAAAGGTTTAAGAGACCCAAAAAAAGGGAACTAGTGTCGGTGGGTGACTTTACCATATGGTTGGCGGTCATAGGTCAAACACAACACCAACACAGAGAGAATTATTAGGACTATTCCCCAGCTCCACATGGCTTTCCAGGCCCTGCAAGCTCATGGAGGCCATTATTCAGACTCCCCTTGTCATATCCCAACACCAAACAATCAACTAGAACAAAGGACACTAATAAAACCGGACTTCCCATGGAAACACTAGGATTATAACGAGAAAGAGTTCACGATACTATTATTTCACTTACCCCTCAAGTCCCAACAATCCTAATCCATCTACCTTGAAATCCCCAAAATAACAAGGGCGCTCTAAAAATAAAGGTCTGTTAAGAGTCGACCTCCTCTGATACCATTTTGTCACAAACCAGCCCGAGTCGACCCTGAACCGGTCACCCAGGCCAGCCCGCGACAAGTCCTGAGAGGCGTTCCCAATCCTCCCGGGATAGCGACAAGCACCAAGGTCATCAATAGAGTACACAAGGGAACGATTTCGGCCATAAATAAACAATCAAACAAATAGCGGAAATAAACGGACATCCCAAAATGAATTTATATAAAAATTGAAGTAAACATTATTTGTACAAGAAACTAAAAGTAGAACAAAACCAAAAAATCAACTGAAAAATCCTGATGACCAACTAACTCCATGTGACACTTCTGGTCACTCTCCAACACAATGATCAAACATCTCCCAAGGCAATCGAACTCAAGTTGAAACCTGCACAAGGGCTAAAAAAAGAAGAATACTATAGGTGTGAGTATTAAAACTCAGTAGGTTAGCCCGATATTCTATTCCCAATTCACTTCCTTTAAAATAAAATAAACATCAATTTCATGTTTTAAATACAAGATATAAAAGTATGTTTTTCAAATAATGTTCCATGCTATAATAGTTATCAGAAAAAAACTTTCATGTTTTATAAACCAAAAATGAAAGTAACAATTTTTCAAAGAGGTGCAACTTCAAAATGAAAATTGTTTTAATGAGGGATGCTTTAAATATTGTACAATTTTAAATAAATAACACACACTAATGAATTTACCATACAAACAAACCATATACAGATAGTGAGTACAAAATAGCTAATTAGCATAACTCACGGGAACACCCCTAGGCACTAGTTAGTTGTGAGCCTCAGGTACCTCGTATCTCGGTGAAAGTAACCATAATAAATATCCGTTCTCGTGAACACGGGCCACTAGTAGGGAGCATACCCATAATCTAGTGATACCCCAACATCATCATCATTATATTTTAGTTAGTGTTGTCATCGTCAAACTTGCTACGTGAAACAGGGGCCAAACCCCACAGAATCAATAGCATACTAGTACACGTCCGCCCACCTAGATACTCGGGATTCCCTTTAGTGCTCAATAAAGTTACACACATTATCAAATACACATTTCACATCGAAATTCAATTCCCAAACCATAAAAACAAAAACATCCCATAAACCTTCTTCACATTTCTTTTACAAATCAACAAACCACTACAAATTTTCATAAAACAATTTCTAGAAGTGTATTGAGGATTTCCACATAAAACTCATTAAAAACACTATTTGAATTATAAAAACACAACAAGACCATACCCAACCATATTTGGAATCCCTAAATACATTTAATAAAATCATTTCATGGATTATAAAATAATCCCAATTGACACAACATGGTATATACAAGTAAAACACTCATTCTTCATTTTAAGAAAAGGCCAAACAGGCCTTTAAAAATTTTCCCAAAACAATCATTTGAAAAAGTTATGCATTTAAATTTTTTTAAGAGGTGTATACACACCATATACAGAATCAAACCACATCCATAAATCCAATAAAACACTCAGGTTACATATTCAAAACACAACCATTTTCATAAGAATGTGAAACATGCCATTTTCCGGCAACATGGGCCAAAACATGTTGTAAACCAAAATCCATTTATTTTTAAAACCAAATAAAAATTGGAAAGCCATAAAAGGATCCCAAAATAATTTTTTTTACATGATTCCAATGTATTTATAAATCCAAACAAATCATTTTAAATTGCACTAGAAACATAAAATCCAACCGGGCAATTTACAGAATACGTGGCATGCACTCTTAAAAAACAACTTATGTTAAGCACTTAAAAAGGGATAAAATATTATTTTCATGCCATAAATTTATTTAAGCTACTGAAACATATTAAAAATACCATAAACCATGTGCGGAATCTCATGGAATAATTTATCAAACAAGAAGAGTGCACATTTATACCAAAATAACTATATTTTTAACAAAATAAGTCATAAAATGTAATTTGCACACAAAAAATTTAAAACCAAGGTTTCATAGCAGCAGATATCATATAAATAATGTTATAACAGTATTATAATGATGAAACTTAAAGGATAAAAGCTTGTTCAAGGGACATCCTACCTCAAATCCTTGGTGTAACGGAAATGCACACCCGAAATCACCCGTCGCGGGTTTATAAACCCTAAAACAATGAATACCAAACCTAAATGAATATAAAATCCATCAAAAACCATGGTATAACATAACCCTAGGTCTATCATGACTATTTTAGATTATAAAGCTAAGAAAAATTGAAAGGAGGAAGAAGAGGGAGGATAAAGGAGATGGAATCTCACCTTCTCCACTAGAAAACTCTTCGTATTCCATTAGATATGCACCCCTAGAGAACATTTAATGGGATGAAACTTCTTGGAGAGTCGTATAAGGTCTGGAATAACCATGTAAAGATGTTTTTTTTGAAAAATATTACGAATTGAATGATTTATGTACAAAACGATTTACCTTATCAATTCGGGAATATTTGAGGTAACATGAGAACTTTATCCCCAATCCGTGACACATATGAGATCCAAAGAGGGTAAATAGACAATGGATGTGAGGATAGGGGTATTTTCTTATAGGGGGAGGTTGAATCACCTAAAAATCTTAAAAATTGAATTATATATAAAAGAAAAAAATATTTTTTTTTAAACGGGAAATGGGAACATGGGCTGGCCCAATACCTAAATAAGTAACCCCAATTCCCCATGATTATTAATTTCTATGGGGTAAAAAAGGATATGGAAGTTTTAATATGTCATTATAGGACAAGTGAGAAGTTTAATGGGTGAAAAATGATGAAAAACGAAAGAGTTATAAAAGAAAAAAATTTGGTTTTTAAAACTGGAAATGGGCTCGTGGTTGGCCCAAATCATGATGTAACCACCCTTTCTTCAAAAACTCCTAAAGTATCAATGGGGATCCCAAATTAGGGTGGTTAGAAATATATGAAACTTCAAAAATCAATATTCATATCACCAAATACCCATGAAAAGGATCGGTATTTCCAATGGACCGGATCAATAAAAAGACAAAAAACCGGGTTTGACAATTCTCCCCACCATTAAAGCTTTCCACCCCCAGAAAGCCATAACACTTTCCGGCTGAAAAAATAAACACCTAAGGATTACTTAACAAAATAATCCAGCCTCTAAAGATAATTAAATATCAATAACCAACAATGCAACTTAATACTCTTGCCCAAACAAAACAAAACTCACAACCACGCCTGGAGAATCAACGGAAAGATGAAGCCACCACCTCCACAACCAAGCCAAGAACCCGATTGTTGGGCCTTCTCCCAATGAACCCAACCATCACCCAAACCAAAGAGCACTCAAAAAAACCAAATTTTACAAGGGAGTACAGAATGGAATCCCCACCAATATGAAACAACTAGCACTATAAAATTTATTAGGATGAAAATCCAGGAGACCCATGGTGGGTCTCCCCACCATTAGAAACCAACTAGCAACGAACACACAAGAATTCGACATGAGCTAGAATTGGTCCTCACTAACACAAGACCAAAAAACACTCCTAAAAAAACCTAATATACCAAGTTAATAGGTTTACAACATGAAAATATAAACCACCCACTCCCGAACGGAGGGGACAATAACTTGGCCAACACATTCAGCACAGATCTGGACCCCCACCACTCGGGGATGGGAGGGAAGGGGAACCAATAATTTGGCCACTGAAACCACAAAAGAAACAAAGAAACTACCCAAAACTATCCATATACGAATAGGTAACACCAAATCTGCACCTGATTTTCACAGATGGTCCACACAAGGACATTGATTGAAAACCCACATCCATGAAGGAATATCCATAGACACTGTGTGAGGGGTAAGTCCACCACGCTTGTTGCGGAAAAATGGAAATTAAAAGAAATGAGGAACCAAAACATTGACATAGAAACTAACTTACCAAAATAGAGTATGAATGATCCTAATCTAGCACTACACACATCTGGTGATTTCCTAACTGCGTGAAAAGCTTCACTCCGAGGCCTGTGGCTGGAGCTCTGATTCTTGAAGCATCTGTTGCACCGCAGTCAGGTGATAAGGATCACACCACTCAAAAAAACTCACTTTCTCGCCAAACAAAAACCTTTATATAAATAGGAACTCATAGATATATATCAAAATTCTGTCTCACTCAGAACGAGGGGTAGAATGGACAAGGAATACAACGAAACACATCAACATCACCGAACACAACTACTCTGTCCAAAAGAATTATCACAAACTAGTATCACTTTTAATAGATCCCAAACAGCTCTATATTCCAACAAACAGGTTGAGTCATCATCAAAAGAGGTGGATTTAACATTTGAAATGAATACTTAGGTTGATCGGTAGGAAATATTTCCAACGGAGAACTATCCATGGCCACATCACAACATCAAACACATCTTTAGAAACCCAATGAAAATTTCTCCAAAACTGAGACACCAACAAGATATCATCTCAAGATACAACAAGAGTATGAATTATAGATCACAAGGAAGCTTACTAAATAAAAAACTCTTCTAAGAAATAGAAAAAAAACTAGCCACATAACCATTGGTTTATAAAAAAAAGGCCAAAATGTTTCAACTCAAAACACTTTTGAAAAACAAACTAATGTTGTGGGTTTCCACATTCACCAATGGAGTTCCATCAAGTCTCACCCACATGCACATTTCCATGTCAGCCCAGGCACCCAACCACCATTCCATATAGTCCATCCTTTCAGATATCAATAAAACCATGCATGTGAGCACCCATGAAAGCACCAAAGGATAATACAAAACAACATCATTCCAAAAATAATTTACCTTCAAAAGGAACACCAACCACTAAGTCAAAAACCCTTTTCATATTTCACAAAAAAAACCATAATTAATTAAGAACCATTTGCTTAAAACCTACTCCTTTTAATTTTTAACAACTTTTAAAATAACCAAGCCACTCCAAAAAACCCCTTCCCATTTTTTTAAAATTCAGAAAGGTATATTTTCATAATCTGAGGTCCATTGAGACCAATACCCTTTCTAGGAAAACACCAACCGATCAAAACCAATTTCCAAAAATAATTCATCTGATTCAAAAACTTTTTAACATCCCAAAATACCCCATTTAAAACAAATATCCTGAATCATCTTAAAATGATTCACAATTTCAAAATATTTTATTTCAACAAACCTCAAGTTTAGATTATGGATAATCCAATCCCTTTAAATAATTTCCACTTCCCTCAATTTTTTTCACAAAAACACAACCTTCCAAAACCATTATTATATTTAATTTTTGAAAACCCCCTTTTTCAATTTTCAAAATATAATCCTTCCTTTAAAACTCATTTCCAAAATTCTCACACAAGGATTTTAAAAACAAAAATTCAGAATTCAAGAAAGGTTCAAGAGACCCAAAAAAAGGGAACTAGTGTCGGTGGGTGACTTTACCATATGGTTGGCGGCCATAGGTCAAACACAACACCAACACAGAGATAATTATTAGGACTATTCCCCAGCTCCACGTGGATTTCCAGGCCCTGCAAGCTCATGGAGGCCATTATTCAGACTCCCCTTGTCATATCCCAACACCAAACAATCAACCAGAACAAAGGACACTAATAAAACCGGACTTCCCATGGAAACACTAGGATTAGAACAATAAAGAGTTCACGATACTATTCTTTCACTTACCCCTCAAGTCCCAAAAATCCTAATCCATCTACCTTTAAATCCCCTAAATAACAAGGGCGCTCTAAAAATAAAGGTCTGTTAAGAGTCGACCTCCTCTGATACCATTTTGTCACAAACCAGCCCGAGTCGACCCTGAACCGGTCACCCAGGTCAGCCCGCGACAAGTCCCGAGAGGCGTTCCCGATCCTCCCGGGATGGCGACAAGCACCAAGGTCATCAATAGAGTACACAAGGGAACGATTTCGCCCATAAATAAACAATCAAACAAATAGCAGAAATAAACGGACATCCCAAAATGAATTTATATAAAAATTGAAGTAAACATTATTTGTACAAGAAACTAAAAGTAGAACAAAACCAAAAAATCAACTGAAAAATCCTGATGACCAACTAACTCCATGTGACACTTCTGGTCACTCTCCAACACAATGATCAAACATCTCCCAAGGCAATCGAACTCAAGTTGAAACCTGCACAAGGGCTAAAAAAATAAGAATACTATAGGCGTGAGTATTAAAACTCAGTAGGTTAGCCCGATATTCTATTCCCAATTCACTTCCTTTAAAATAAAATAAACATCAATTTTATTTTTTAAATACAAGATATAAAATTATGTTTTTCAAATAATGTTCCATGCTATAATAGTTATCAGAAAAAAACTTTCATGTTTTATAAACCAAAAATGAAAGTAACAATTTTTCAAAGAGGTGCAACTTCAAAATGAAAATTGTTTTAATGAGGGATGCTTTAAATATTGTACAATTTTAAATAAATAACACACACTAATGAATTTACCATCCAAACACACCATATACCGATGGTGAGTACAAAATATCTAATGAGCATAACTCACAGGAACACCCCTAGGCACTAGTTAGTTGTGAGCCTCGGGTACCTCATATCTCGGTGAAAGTAACCATAATAAATATCCGTTCTCGTGAAAACGAGCCACTAGTAGGGAGAATAACCATAATATAGTGATACCCCAACATAATAATCATCATAGTTTAGTTAGTGTTGTCATCGTCAAACTTTCTACGTGAAATAGGGGCCAAACCCCACAGAATCACTAGCATACTAGTACGCGTCCGCCCACCTAGATACCCGGGATTCCCTTTAGTGCTCAATAAAGTTACACACATTATCAAATACACATTTCACATCCAAATTAAATTCCCAAACCATAAAAACAAAAACATCCCATAAACCTTCTTCACATTTCTTTCACAAATCAACAAACCACTACAAATTTTCGTAAAACAGTTTCTAGAAGTGTATTGAGGATTTCTACATAAAACTCATTCAAAAACACTATTTGAATTATAAAAACACAAAAAGACCATACCCAACCATATTTGGAATCCATAAATACATTTAATAAAATTATTTCATGGATTATAAAATAATACCAATTGACACAACATGGTATATACAAGTAAAACACTCATTCTTCATTTTAAGGAAAGGCCAAACAGGCCTTTAAACATTTTCCCAAAACCATCATTTGAAAAAGTTATGCATTTAAATTTTTTTAAGAGGTGTATACACACCATATACAGCATAAAACCACATCCATAAATCCCATAAAACACTCAGGTTACATATTCAAAACACAACCATTTTCATAAGAATGTGAAACATGCCATTTTCCGTCAACATGGGCCAAAACATTTTGTAAACCAAAATCCATTTATTTTTAAAACCAAATACAAATTGGAAATCCATAAAAGTATCCCAAAATAATTTTTTTTACATTCTTACAATGTATTTATAAATCCAAACAAATCATTTTAAATTGCACTAGAAACATAAAAGCCAACCGGGAAATTTACAGAATACATGGCATTTACTCTTAAAAAAACAACTTATGTTAAGCACTTAAAAAGGGATAAAATACCATTTTCATGCCATAAAGTTATTCAAGATACTGAAACATATTAAAAATACCATAAACCATGTGTGGAATCTCATGTAATAATTTATCAAACAAGAGGAAAGCACATTTATACCAAAATAACTATATTTTTAACAAAATAAGTCCTAAAACGTAATTTGCACACAAAAACTTTAAAACCAAGGTTTCACAGCAGCACATATCATAGAAATAATGTTATAATAGTATTATAATGATGAAACTTAAAGGATAAAGGCTTTTTCAAGGGACATCCTACCTCAAATCCTTGGCGTAATGGAAACGCACACCCGAAATCACCCGTCGCGGGTTTATAAACCCTAAAATAATGAAGACCAGACCTAAATGAATATAAACTCCATAAAAACCATGTTATAACATAACCCTAGGTTTATCATGACTAGGGGATATTATAAAACCAAGAAAAATTGAAAGGAGGAAGAAGAGGGAGGATAAAGGAGATGGAATCTCACCTTCTCCACTAGAAAACTCTTCGTATTCCATTAGATATGCACCCCTAGAGAAAAGGGAATGGGATGAAACTTCTTGGAGAGTCTCCTAAGGTCTGGAATAACCAGGTAAATATGTTTTTTTTTTTGAAAAATAGCACTAATTGAATGATTTATGTACAAAACGATTTATCTTATCAATTATGGAAGATTTGAGGTAACCTGAGAACTTTAGCCCTAATCCGCGACACATATGAGCTCCAAAGAGGGTAAATAGATAATGGTGGTTAGGATAGGGTTATTTTCTTAGAGGGTGAGGTTGAATCACCTAAAAATATTAAAAATTGAATTGTATATAAAAGAAACAAATTTTTTTTTAACAGGAAATGGGCCCATTGGCTGGCCCAATACCTAAATAAGTAACCTCAATTCCCCATGATTATTAATTTATATGGGGTAAAAAAGGATATGGAAGTTTTAATATGTCATTATAGGACAAGTGGGAAGTTTAATGGGTGAAAAAGGATGAAAAACAAAAGATTTATAAAAGAAAAAAATTCGGTTTTTAAAACTGGAAATGGGCTCACGGTTCGCCCAAATCATGATGTTACCACCCTTTCTTCAAAAACTCCTAAACAAGAAATGGGGATCCCAAATTAGGGTGTTTAGACATATATTAAAATCCAAACTCAAGATTCATCTCACCAAATATCCATGAAAAGGATTGGGATTTCCAATGGACCGGATTAACACAAAGACAAAAAAAACGGGTGTGACATATGAAATAATTATACTTATATAATAATAATATCACATTTATATTCATACTTTCCAATCCATTTGAAAACAATAATGTAGCTCGTGTGTGCATGTGGAATAAAACCTCCACGAAGTGATGTGATTAGTTTTTCATTTCCATTTTAATTGGATGGTAATAAGGATAAAATTAATTAATATATATTATATATATTATATAATAATTATTGTATAAATTTGAATTATTATTTTTTTTTTTCTTTCATTACAACTATTAAAAATTGAAAACAGTGTCCATACGTACGTATAGCCTACTATCTCCGTGAATGGTTTTATTAATTTTTATATCTATAATTTTATAGATATCTATAAATATACATATATATATAATTAATATATATAATATTTATATCATGATTATAATTCTATAAATTATGGAACCACTATTAAGTTAAATGGACTAAAACTACCAAACCAAAACATACATGAAAAATGAAGTAGATATCACCTGGAACAGTGATTTTAATGAATAATTGTAATAAATGGATAATAAAATGATATAAGTAAATCATATATGGTGTGATATATATGATTAATGTTATATAATATATTTATAATAAATCTATATTTATTATACATGAGGTTTGAATGTTTATAAAGGAAGTCAGACTAGAGGTAATGGATTTTCATCTCACTTTTATTTCATGAGACACGAGTCATATTCACCACTTGTTTCTTTTATGTGGTGTATATTATGCACATGAATTTATTTTATGATTATTATTATGAAAATTATGGGGATTTAAATATCCATATAATTTTATTTCTTTCATGTATAATATGATTCAAATTTTACTGAAGTGGTAAGTGTTTTATATTACAATCTCATTATTTATCGGGATTGTTAATGATTAAGTTTATTATGTTAAATTATTATGATATACCTCTCAAAAATTCATTAATTTTCTTATCCTATGGTTATTTATTAAAATTACACATTTTCCTTTCATTTTACCCTCTTTAAGTACTCAATTTATTGAAATAATGCTTTTAAGGAAAATTATCTTTATTTCTATCTTTGGTCGAAAACCCTTTCTCTTCTATGTCTATGTTTTATAAAAATGTTTTTAAAATGTTTTTAATATTCTATAATGATTTTTCAAAGTCATTTTTACCCATGTTTGACTATTCATGAAATTTTTTAAAATGAATCTTCATGTCAATTTTCAAATGAGGTAATTTTTGACTTTTTATAAAAGTATGGAAGGAATGTTTGTTTTAACTTATATGGAATGAATGGAATTCCCTACTATCATGACCACTAAATACTTTTAAGCTTACTTTACAAGTTTCTGAGATTATTTTCAAAGAAAAATTTTTCCATAATCTTTTGTAAATTTTTAGATTTTAGAGAAGTGGTTTCAAAGTGAAAAGGATATTTTCCTCAAAAAATATTCCAAGTAATCTTTAAAGACATTTTCATTTAAGATGAAATCCTTTGATGTTACTAATGATTTACAGGGGATATGATCCAATGATGTCATACTTATTATTTCTCTAGATGGTTTATTTTTATGATTACAAGATGTCAATGAAAATAATTCCTTTTACATGGGTAATGTTATGATGAAATAATGAAATTTTTATGAAACTTGATTCTTTTCCACGGGTTATGCTATAATGAAATGATTATGAAACCCATTTATTTTCATGGTTTATAAATAATTAAAGTTTTATGATCTTGTGTAAAACATATATATGATTTTCATTATGTGATGGGTGGGCCCAGAATTATATATACCTCTAATTCATTGGGTAAATATTGATATCTTGTGAGATAAACAGGACTGGAATGGGGAGTGGCCTCAGTTTAGTAAGGGAATATATATCCTATGATATTATTGGGAGTGAACCTTGATAACTATGATGGTTTGGAGAGTGAACTCATTCCACTATGATAATATTTTCAATTCGTATTGACTATTAAGTAAGGAGATGATTTTCTATGCATATGTGTATTCCATAATTCTACGTATTATGCCAATGTTATGCTCTCATGGTTAATGTTATTTGATTAATTTATGATTAATGCCTTACTAACTACCATAATTTATTCCATGACTCAAGATTATAATCCATGATACGAAAGTTATGGATTTCAAATGTTAATCTCATGTTTGTATACCCTTATTCTCATTTCATGCTTATTTGATCACTGATATCTCCCTTGTTTACCCTTACTGAGCATTTGAACTCCCCCTTTCTTTTTTTACTTAACCCAAGTTATGAAGAAATATTTTAAATATGATATTTCTATAAAGGTTTCTTGTTATGAAGAACCAAATGGGAGATGATGTAGTACATTTATGAACAATTTGTTTATATGTTCAGGTTTCTAAAGGCACTAAACCTATATGATTTTTGCACATATCATTATATTATGTAATGAATGGTTATCTAATAATATGTAATATATATGTATTAAAAGTTTGGGTCATTATATTTAGTATCAAATAAAGTTTTAGTTAACCTTTGGAAACTAGGATGAGAAAACATTAGTGAGAACCCTGAGGAGAAGTCTAAGTATATGATAACATCCTAAAGTTTTGGTAATGATCATGGATGTACACATTTAAACCTAAGGATTCATAGATTTAAAATATGGTGTCTTGATTTAGACATCCGATAAATTATTTTTCATGATTATGCGGTTTTCTACTATGATTATTGCTCATCACTCTGTGCTTTTATGTTTTAGTCAATGGATGGAACTTGAAGGAATCATGTTAATGATTAATGAAATAGAAAATTCAATGATTTTCATCCTAATAAACTAAATGTTATGGATTATGGAATGAAAAATCTCATTTCTATGCTCACATAACTTTCTCAAACTATGAATCATGCTGAACTTCCAAATGATAAAAGAGGGGAACAATGTTCTTTTGAATCCTTCATGAGGCAACGTTCAACTTCTCTTAGTGGTTCTACCGATATACTAGTTTATGAATAATGGATCAGTACCACTAAAAATATACTTCCTCTTCTCCAATTTTTAGAACATAAGAAAAGCATTATGGTTGTCTATCATTTGGAATGAGATGTTGATTAATGGTGGAATATTATCAAGAATACGAGGCAACAGGAATAAATTGACTCCATGGAGTGAGAAGAGTTTAAGATCTCATTTTTTAATAATTATTTTCCTCATATTATTTATATAAAAATAGAGAAGTAATTCCTTGAGATAAATCAGAAAGATGATGAATATGTTGGTACCTATGAGGCAAATTTTATGAGACTTGCAAGTTACACTTATGGTATTATCATCCAACCTGAAAGTAAGTTTGATCAATTATTTAGTGGCTTAATACCAAGTCACTAAAGGGAGTTATACATAAGAGACTTCAATAGATATGAAGAAATTTTCTAATGTTCTATTAAGGTATAAATGTATATTGGATTTACCTATACATACCATAGTTTTTATAAAAAAAAAGAAATATAGAATTCAAAGAAAATTCTAAAAATCATAGAGAGAAGAAGTTGAGATTTCCCTTATTCTCAAAGTGTAGAAGGAAACGTGATGGAAATTGTTAATGTTACTGGTAAATGTTTTAAGAAATGTCATCAGGAAATTGAATACCGAAGTGATGGGAAGAAGTTATCTTATTAGAATAATAGATATAAATCTCCATATAATTCACCAAACACACTCCAATGTTTTAAATTCAAGTAGTATGTGAATTATTCTAACCAGCTCTCAGATATAAAGGTTAATTATGATGATCGATGTCAGTAACCTCTTAAGATGAGGGAAAAATAGAAATCTCATGTGATCACTATTAGTGATGTGGAGTATGATAATGAAGGGTGAAAGGTACACTTACAACCCACTCTAGAACTACTAATTTATTTTTTGATTTTAGATCTACCCACTATTTTATATATGAAGAATTTTACCACCTCAAATATTATATGTTGAGTTATTATTAAAAACTTCTAATGGAATGATGATTGAATCTCAAGTCTATGATTCTTCTCTGATTAAATTTTTTTAGAATGTGATTCCTGAAAATCTTTTTATTCTTCTTCTAGTTGAATTTGATGTTATTTTGAGCATAGATTGGATTTCTTTACATAAATACCATATAAATTATTGGGGAAGGAAAGTCTCATTTGATATTCTAAACCAACCTATGATTTTTTATTAGTGCGATGATAAATATTAACTTCCAATGGAAATCACATCCATTATATGGGTATTGACTCCTATTAAAAAGGGATGTTTACTCAGATGGTTGGGGAGAAACTCAAAATAAAATATATACTTATTGTATGTGAGTTTGTTGATTTCTTTCTAGAAAAAATTCATTTTCTTCCATCTAATCGTGTAGTTGAGTTCTTAATATAAATTATACCTAGTTCTACACCTATTTCAAATACTCCGTATAAAATTTCCATGATTGAGTTGCAGGAATTAAAGAAAAAACTCTAGGAGAATCTTGACAAGGGATTCATTCATCCAAGTGTGTAACCATGGGGGAATTAGTTCTTTTTGTTAATAAGAAATATGGATCAATGTAACTTTTCATTGACTATTGAGAAATTAACAAGATCACAGTCAAGAACAAGTATCCTCTAGCCTATATTGATGTCTTATTTGATCAACTTAATGGAGATCAATACTTTTCTAAGATTTGCCTTTGTTCTATATTTAATAAATTGAGATTCAAGAAGGAATATATACCCAAGAAAACATTATATACAAGGTATGGACACTGTGAATTTATATTTATTCCATTTTTTACTAATACCCCCATTATTTTCATGTATTTAATGGATATAGTCTTTATAGATTACCTTGATCAGTTTGTGGTAGTCTTTATCGATGAAATTATTATCTATTCAAATAACAAGTAAGAGAATGAAGATCAAATGGAACACATTGATAATGATCTCAAGTTAGGTGAACATTATACATGTCAGTAGATAGGAATAATCAATTACACCTAAAACATGTGGTGTTCCTATTGGTGGGTCAGTCCTCATGATCTCATCTACTAGAGATCACCAAGTGAGAACTTTGTGAGAATAATTATCAATTCTTATAAGCTACCTGCACTTGATAGTTAGACATCATCTGTGTCTAGTCAGAATGATGTATCTAGACCATAGAACATTTTTTTAAGATTAATTTCACGGTATCTCTAGGTTATCATTATAGCTTGGAAACTAATATAACCTTTTGATGAAAAAATCATATGTGGAAATTTCCATTTAAATAGTGAATGCAGAAATATCTTCACTATAATGGTAGGTTTAAATCATTCATAACTCACTGTATATAAGGTATTATAATTGAAAAGTATTGTTTAGCTGATTCTAAGGAACCCACTATTACAACAATTTTCTCATAGAAAGACCTAAATATGTGTCATAGGAGATGGTTGTTTATAATTAAAGTAAATGAATAATCAATAAATTACCACCTTGGGAAAGCAAGCAAGGTGAAAAATTATCTAAGTTGAAAGGATCATGCTAGTTTATCTGTTATGAGGATCAAAAAAGATCCAATATTTCTGGATTTTCAAATGATAGATCTAGAAATCTTGAAATAAGGGGAGAAATATTGTCTTTCTAAAATGAATGTCCAACCATCTATTCATTCGAGGATTAAAGAGGCATAGAAGGAAGGTGTGGAACTGTATAGGAAGTTCAAAAATGTTCCTAATTTTAACCTTTATTATGATGGAATGATAAAGTTCAGGTCCTATGTTTTTTGTACCCACAAATCCAAATTTGAAGAAGGAGTTGTTGGATGAGACTCATATTTCATCATTCTCTATTCATCCTCGAAGTATGAAGATGTATAGATATCTAAAAGAGTATTTTTGTTGGGCTAGCATGAAGAGAGATATTGTTGAGTATGTATAATGGTTCTTAGTATGTCAGTAGTTTAAGGCAAGAGACAAAAGTCTAAGGTGATGTTGCATCCATTACCTATACTAGAATGAAAATGGGAAAACATCACCATGGATTTTTTTTCATTGGACTCTACAAAACATCTAAATTCCATAATGTTATTTGGGTTGTAGTTGATCACCTTATAAAATTATCACACTTCATTTCCATTAGATAATATTTTACTCTTGATCATATTTCTAAAATATACATTAAGAAAGTGGTAAGGTTTCATGAATTACCACATTCTATTGTATATGATCATGATCTGAGGTTTACCTAAATGTTCTAGTAAAGTCTTCAGCATGCTATGGATAAAAATGTGAGTTTCATCACTATGTATGATCCTCAAATAGATGGTCAGTCTGAGAGAACAATCCATACCCTATAGGATATGATGAGATCATGTTCTATAGATTTTAAAGGTGGTTGGGATCAACACCTTCCACTAGTAGAGTTTTCCTAAAAAAATAGTTTTCACTTGAGCATTCAAATGGCTCAATATGAAGATCACTATATAATTAACTGTAGAACTCTAACTTTTTGGGATGAAGTTGGAGAAATAAGTCTATTGGGACATGATCTAGCTAAGGAAATGGTAGATAAAGTTAGATTTATTCAGTAGAACATCAAGGTATATTAGAGTTAATAGAAATTTTATGCTAGCAATCATTAGTTTGATCTATAATTTGAAGTTAGTGAGAATGTTTTTCTATTAATTTCTCCATAGAATAAGGTTGTGAGATTCGAGAAGAAAGGAAATACAACCCCTAGGTGTATTGGATCATTCAAGATTCTTGATCATATTGAGACAGTAGTTTATCATTTGGTGCTTCCACAAAATCTCTCTCAAGTTCACATTTTGTTCCATGTTTCTTTCCTAAGAAATTACATACATGATCCATCACATGTACTAAACTCAAAGTTCATAATTTCATAGCACGATCTTTCATATTAAGAACAACTAGTAGAAATATTGGATCGTAGAGATAAAGTTCTATGGAACAAGACTGTAGGGTTAGTATATCTATAATACTAATTAGGATCGTAATAATAATCTTATGATGGAAATACTTAAAAGAGTGGGGTGAATTGTAGTTTAAAAACTTAGTTTAAATGAATTAAACTAACCAATGCACAAATCCTCTTATAGTAGGTTATCGAACTCAGAATCAATCTGATGAACAATGTCACAGTATCGGATTCAGTATATGTCCAATTATATCAGAGTAAAAATCGTAATCACTATGGATTTGATTTATCAGAGTATGTTTATTATCATGATCATAATAGTAATGATAAAAAAAATAAAGTATAAGGTTTAATATGATAATCAACTTCCTATTACATGTAGCATAATTGAATCTTGTAAAAACAAGAAATAGAATAGAAAAAAAGTGTACAAATTAATTACAAGCTATTTAAAAAAGATAAATCTTTTAAAATTAAGAGAAAGGTATTCAATAATATTGAATAAAGGTATCCTATATTTTGTACTTATAGGAAAGTATGTCTTCCCTTACAAGGGAATCTCTCGATATGAAGATCGGAATGGATCTGTCTTCCTATCCCCAAAATCCCTCGATATGATGAACATATTCTCTATATTATTATCCCCATAATCCATTGATCTGAAGGATTAGATTCTTCATCTTCCTATACCCAAAATCCCTCAATCATTGTGATTATCGGATGTAGATTAAAAAAGAAAAATTTCTTAAGGAAACATCCCTAACAAGGATTCCTTAGAACTACAAAACTCTAAACAATTACAAAGACTAAGAATAATATGTTCACACTAATAAATTTCCAGAGATCTCAAAAAATGATAAAATTTAAATGAATCATCTCCAAACTCTTCGGATGACTTGGTATTCATATGAGACTTCCCAACAGCCATATTTTTAGAGTTTTTTGAAACATCCTCAAACATGTGGAACTTAACAGTTCATCGTAACTGAATGTCTGACATCATATTGATTTACACCATTATAGTGTAAAAAAAAATTCCTTATAATAGAAACAATTATTCTGAATACGTTCATAAACTTAAGTCAGACTGATGGACTTCCTTATAATTTTCATTACAATAACCTTTATGAGTATCAGTCTGATTTTTATCAGTACTAATATCAGTCTTATTTTTAAGATTTTTGTCATTGTGAGAGACATGACTAAAGTCTAAATTTTGGTCAAATAAAGATGAGTCTGATTTATCATACACATACTCATTATGATAATCATAATGAAGAATGTAAATTTTATTTTCTTAATACTTTATAAATTTTTCTAAGTATGGTAAAATGTAATGTTTTCTACAAAAACATGCTAAAAAAATTAGGGAATAAAAATTTAGTAAATATGTTTTAGGTAAGTTTTTGTGATTTCCAAAACTAAAGGAATGGAAATGTAAGAAGTATAACTTCTAACTCAACAATATCTCCCTTTTTTAAAGCACAAACCCCAAAAGTTAAATGTAAAAAGTAACTTGAAAAACATACAACCCATTTATTTTATGAAATTAATATTCAAATATAATCTTTAATCCTTAACTCCCCCTGAGTTTATAAATCTTTCGAATATGATGGAGAGTATGATATTGAATACTATAAAATCCCTGTTAGGATAATATCTTCCCTTTTGATAAAATATTCTCTCTTTGAAAGATATTATCCCCCTTAAAGAAAAAACTTATATTTATAAAATACTTATCCCCAATTAAATACTTTCTACCCCTTTAAGAATTTCTCCCCCATTTAAAACTTTTATCTCCCATTTAAGACTTTTCTCCCCCTTTGTGATTTATAAAAATGAATGGGAAACAATTCAGAGTTTCATAAAATGTTATAGAATAAAAAATATATGAAATAATACTTTGAATTAACTAATCATCCATATAAATATGAAATAACATTCAAATAATCAGAATTGGGAAAACATTAAAACAATCATATTAGGATGAAAAATCAATCCATTCATAAATAAATGAACTTTTAAATGTTTTACATAATAAGTACAATGAGAGTTCAAAATAAAAAATCAATCTTTCTTCATTAATGTCTTCGTAGGGTTTTTCATATTTTTGATCTCCTTGCAGTCTTTCTCCAGCTTCTCAACTTTTTCTTCCAAAATTCTCAGCTTCTTGACTTCCTCTAAAAGATTGTTATTCTCCTCCTTGACAAAGAAAAGTTTTGATTTTATAGATCAGAGTATGGTCATTTCAAGCTCCATTTCTCAAATCTTCTTGTTCGAAGCATTAACTTTTTTGGTTCTTTAATCAGTGGAATCTTTAAACTCCTACACAAACTTTACTCTTTCATCCATGTGTGAATATAAGTCATTTAAAGAAATTTATGATTCTAAAAAAATCCTCTTAACTTCATCAAATTTTTCATCGTTCATTTTTTATATAATCATAAACATGATGAGACCATTTAACCATATTATTACATTCCTTTCTATGATTTTTATAACTTTTTTGAAGAAATTTCAACTCTACCTCATTTTGAATCACTTACTCTATTAAAAAATTTAGAGATTCTGATTTTTGATCAAGAATTTCTTGAATATGATAACCTTTTTATTCAAGAATTAGGAAGTAAGGAATGGTTACTTTTAACATTTTCAAAACCTGAACAATATAATCAACTCCTTCAAGAGAAATGGTTTTAGTAGATTCTGATTGATCTTGTTGAACTTCAAGATGCCTGGTTCATCTTATACCAAATTCCACTTCTTTTCCTTTCCCATTATATTTCTCTGAAAGATACTTCTTAGGTTGTTTAGAAACTTTTTTACCATATTTATTATCATTAAACAGTTCCATGATCTTCACATCCTTAGTATCGAATTTATCATAAACTTCAGTCTTTGAGTTTTGATCACCTTCTTATTTCTTAGATGAGGATTCATCTTCCTTTGATGATGACTGTTCTTTTTATTTTTCTCCTTTATCAGTCTTAAAAGGTAAGTTGAATTAAGAAATCTACAATGAAGAATCTAATTATTTCTTTTTCATCGGAGTTTCTTTACTATCATCCCATTTCTTATCTTCATCTTCATCCTATACTTGTCCCTCTTATTCTTCTTATCCTTCCTGGACTTGTTCTTCTATTTTATTTTAAACTTCTTCATATTATTATTCTTTTTATATTTCATCAACTTTTTTTATTCATTATACTTCCCTTAAACCTCTTAATTAACACCCTTATCTAGTTATTCTTTTAGTTTCCTAGCTATTATAAGTATTCCCTTTCCATTTGGTTTCATTTTCTATTATTTTTATTGAACTACCAGCACTGATTCTTTATCAATAACTTTCTCTTTCCCTTTATCATCTATAAATGGAACATATTCATAAACCACATATGTTTCTTAAAAAGATAATATAGATCCTAGATTCAATTGATCGGTCTAATAAATTGGTAGAACAACCTTCTCAGGGGCCCTTTTTACTCCTTTAAATAAATTTTCACATATTACGGCTTCAGTCAACTTTTTATTCTTATTCTTATTCTTGTATTCTTCTACAAGATTTTCAGTGGCATGATTTTTTAAAAAACTTTTTTCTGTGGGTTTGAGTCTAAACTCTGGATCCCCTAACTTATTTTGGGATTTATTTTTCATCCAATCTTCAAAAAAAATATCTTGAAATTTATTCTGATTCTTTTCCTTCTTTGAAGGGGAGGTCTCAACCTTCCTAATCTTTTTCTTATCAGCCTTCTCTAATTTTCTTAATGTTTCTTCCTCTGATGTGGTTCCATAAACCTTCTCAAAAAACTTCTTTGATGTTTTATAAAACACTAACCTCATCATGTTCATCATAATATCACTTATAAATGAGGTCTTCTTACTCATTGGATATGACTTATTTATGAATTTGAAAACTTCCAAACATCTTTCTATCATCTTTCCAATCAAAGTGAGGAACATAATAATTTTTGACTTAATTGATCCTAACTTGATGTTTTCAACAGTGATAAAGAAAAACTTGATCAGATCTATCTTCTACATATTTACTAAAAAGTCCAATATGAAAACAACAGATACTTTTAAAGTATACCTATCTCCCTTTCTTCATATAAGGAAACTTTATATCCATAATGTAACTAATCTATTATCTAGAGTAAGATGGGATACTTTCCTTGTCTTTTCATACTCTAAAAACGTGGAATCTTTGGCTCTAGTTTTATTAAACATACCAAGAGAACTTGGCAATTTGTGTTAAGTAAAATATGCTTCACCTTCAGTGGGTAATCTAACTAACTCTGTAATATTCTTTAAAAAACTTATATTTCTTCCCATAAATAGAAAATGAAACTTTTTCTTTTCCTTCTTCCATCATAAATTGAGTAGTCGAGTAAAATTCATGAACAAGATCAGGGTAAAACAAATAAAAATTATTTTCTACATTTTCCACACAAACTGACTCCCATCCCTAAAATGAGATTACCTTATTCAAAATAGTCATATTTTTTATACCATTATTTCTCAATCAACCTCTCTCTGAAAACGTATCAATTTTCATATTCCTCCTTGGTGGCTATAGGATTATGATCTGAAGATAGTAAATCAAACTAAAAGATGATCTTTCAGACTGAGTAACATAAAGAGATCAGTAATTTGGGAGCACAATCACTGGATATCTGATGTGGGATAAGGGGCGGTCCCTCTTTATATAGGCATCGGGTGTGATAGTCGAACTTCTAAAATATATTCAATAGTTGATATTGAATCTATTTTGATATGATAGTTGTGGTTGATCCAAAAAAGTTTTAAATATTTTCAAACTCTCAAGGTTTTAAAAGGTTTTATCAGATTTAGAGTGAATCTTAATAGGAAAAAAATTAAAAAAAAAATCAAAAACAAAAAAAAAAGTTTTTATAAAAAATAAAAGTATAACAACAAAAGTTAAAGAACTAATGTAATTAAATAGTGTAAAAATTAAAAATAATAGAGAAGTACCTTTTAGAGTGAGGAGTTCCATTGGTATGAATAACCTTTTCTTCTTGGTTTTTATAAACTAATCATATTACAATAGTTTTGAAAATAAATAATGAATATGATAGTTTTAGTATGAAAAGTAATTACAATATTTTTATTAGAAAAACCAATTACGATAATTTTTGAATCCAAAAATTTTATTACAAAAAAATTGAGTGCAGAAATTTTATAACATATTCTGAGTCCAAATAACCTTTTGATAATTCTAACTCTACAAAATTTATTAATAAATATGAGTTTGGAAAAATCATTATGATAAAATATTTTAAAAAAAATTGAAAACTAAAAGTTTTAAGAAAACTAAAAGTTTTGAAGAACACAAAACATATATACTCCCCCTATGAAAATGAGTAACTTAATGTAAGGATATGGGTAAACAAGAAGTAGATATGGATGATTTATTTACATTTATCATTACTAGATTTTTTTTGATATATTCAAATCTATAGAAATAAAGAGGTTTTATAAAAATGTTAGAAAGTTGTTCTTGTGTTCTGATGAATTGTAAAATGATATCTCTTTTGAGTGTGTGATCCCAAAGGAAACGGTGTCTTATATCTATGTTCTTATCATGTGAGTGATGTGGTGGGTTTTTACTTAAGGAAATGTAACTTTTATTATCGCAAAGTATTTTAGTTTTAGTAAAACTCAAGCTATAGTCATTGAGTGTGTGTTGCATCTACAACATTTGAGCACAATAACTTCCAACTACCACATATTTGGATTCAGCAGTGGAAAGTGCTATTGAGTGTTATTTCTTACATGACCAAGAAACTAAATAATCTCTTAATAAATGAAAATTTCTAGATGTGCTTTTCATATCCACTCTATATCCACCAAATTTAGCATATGAAAAAAAAATTAGTTTAAAAACGTCTCTAGAAGAATAAAAAAGTCCTAAATCCATAGTTCCTTTAAGATAATAAAAAAATAATTTTATATATTGTAAATGGGATTATTTTTTATTTTCTTGATATCTTGCACATAAGAATACAGAAAACATTAAATTTGGATGACTATTAGTTAAGTAAAGAAAACTTCATATCATACCTCTAAAAATATTTTGATCAACTGGTTGCCCAACCTCATCAAGATATAAAGTATTTGAGGAATTGATGGTGGTAACATTACTTTTAGTATTGTCAAATCCAATTTTCATAAGAATATCTTTTATATAATTATTTTGGGATATAAAATTTCCTTCTGGTTTTTGTGAAATTTGAAAACCAATAAAATATGTTAACTCACTCACCATACTCATTTTAAACTCATATTTCATAATATTCGTAAAAGAATATATTAAATATTTTTGATTTGATCCAAATATAATCTCATCAACATAAATTTGTAAAATTATAATATTTTTATTAACTTATTTTAAAAAAAGTTTTGGATCTTCAGGTCCCTTAACAAAAAAAAATTGTAACAAAAATCATGTTAACCTATCATACCAAGCTCTTGGGACTTGTTTAAGTCCATATAAATCTTTGGTAAGTTTATAAATGTATTTAGGATGTTTTTTATTTTTAAAATCAAGTGGTTATTCAACATAAACTTCCTCCTAAACATATCTGTTAAGAAAAACACACTTCATATCCATTTGAAAAAGTTTTAAATTAAAGAATGTTTTTAAGGATGGAAGTATTTTAATAGCTTCAATTCTTGATACCAATGCATCGGTTTCATAATAATATATACCTTATTTTTTATTATAACCCTTATCAATAGTTCTAGCTTTATTTCTAAAAATTATTCCATTTTCATCACATTTGTTCTGAAAAAACCCATTTTACTCCAATTCTAGAAGTTTCTTTAGGTTGTTCAACTAAAGTCCAGAATTTGTTTCTCTCAAATTCATTGAGCTCATATTTAATTGCCTTAATCCAATCCTTATCAACTAAAACATCATCAGGATTCTTATGTTCAAATTGAGATAAGAAATCTAGATGTTCAATTTCATTCCTTAAGTAACTTCTAGTCCTAACTAGTTGATCAACATCACCAATGATATTATCACTAGGATTATTCCGAATAAAAAACTGACTTATTGGGTTTTCAAAAAAAATATTCAATAATAGATAGAAAATATTCCCTAGGAATAACTTTAGAAACTATTTCTCGAGTTATTTTCTTATGTGAAGAGCTTTCTAACAAAGTTTTAAAATTATTTTTATAAATAACATCTAAGGATGTAGGTTGAGGTTGTTTGAAAACACAAGGTTTGGTTTTATCAAACTTAACATGTACTATTTCTTCAACAGTACGAGAATTTTCATTAAAAACTTTATTGGCCTTAAAAGTAGTGGAATAACCTAAAAATATTCCTTCATCAGATTTGGGTGAAAATTTATATAAGTTATATTTTTTATTTAGAATTAATACTTTAGAACCAAAAACTTTAAAGTAAGAAACTCTTTTTTTTCTTCCTTTCTACAACTCATAAGTATTTTTATTAAGAAAATATATAATTAAAACTTGATTTATAGTATATAAGGTAGTACTAACCACTTCAGCCTAAAAAAATTTAGCAACTAAGTATTCACTCAGCATGGTTCTAGTTATTTCATGAATAATTCAATTTCTTATTTCAACTACACCATTTTTCTAGGGGGTCTAGGTGATGAAAAGTCATGTTTTATGCCTTTCTTGCTACAAAAAGTTTCAAAATTAGAATTTAAAAATTATCCACCATGAACCCTATGAATAGTTATCAAGGATAGTTTTTTCTCATTTTTAACTTTGGTTATAAAATTTTTAAAATAACAAAAATCTTTGGATTTATTTGTGAGAAAATAAACCCATGTATATCTAGTGTGATCATAAAATAATACATATACATAGTATTTTCCACCAATACTTCCAACTTTTTTAGGAAAAAATAAGTCCATATGCACTAAATATAAATCATCATAAGTTGAGACTTCACTAATAGATTTAATACATGACTTATGTTTCTTACTATATTGACAAGATTCACAAACTTTTAAAGTATCAAACCTAAGCCCTAGTAGATCCTTAACAAGTCCTTTCTTGGTTAACTTGGATAAGTTTATAAGATTATATTTTTCTAACCTTTTATTACATAAACAATATTGATCTTCCATTTCACTTAATCAAGGGAGGTCTTGGCTCCTAAGGTCTTCTAAGTTTAGTGTATAAACATTCTCATGCTGATTGGAAAAAAGAATAAATTAATCCTTGGAATTATGTACTGAACATTTATCATTCCTAAAGTTCACAGATTAACCTTCATCACATAAATGAATTATTCTTATAATTTTTTTCTTAAGACCTTTAACAAATAAAAAATTTTAAATAAGATCTTTACCAAGAAGAAAAATTTTACCAATTCCGACAATCTCACATTGATAATTATCTCTGAAAGTGACTTTGACACATTTCATTTTGATTATATTATTGAAGAAATATTTGTTTATAGTCATGTGCTTGGAACATCCACTATCCATGTACCAAGTATTCTTGTTATTGGTACTATATTTGTTTTCTTAAAAATGAAAACATTATACTTTCAGAACCCACATCTTCCTAGGTCAAGTAATGTCAGAAAACAAAAAAAAATGGAATCCATATTTTTTTAGAAAAATAATATTTATGAAAACCAATAGATTGAACTTTATTTAATGAATAATTATTCTTCCAATGTCCACCATTTTTACACTTGGTGAAAAGGGGACACTTTAGGAACAAATAAATTATTACTAAAAATGGTTTTTTATATGAAAACCTCATTCCAGAACTATTCCCATGAGGATGAATTTTTTTATACATTTTATCAAAGTTTTATTTACTAGTGTTAAACTTTGAAAAAAATTTCTTCAAAGAATAAATTTCATATTTTAGTTTTTTAACTAAATTTTTATCTTCATTAGTAATAGTTTTTTAATTAAGTTTTTCTAAACTAGTTTGTAACATAGTTTTCTCAGAAACTACTTTTTCAAAATCTTTATAAATAGATTCTTTTTATAAATTAGTTTTATCATGATATTTAGAAAGATCTAACATTTCATTTGTTAAAAAATATATTATTTAATTATACTTAGCTAGTTTTTCCTTAACATTATCAAGTTTTTTACAAATTTTACAATTTTCACTTTCTAACAATTTTGAAAAATGAGAAACTTCATCATAAGAAGGTAAAGAATTATCATCACTAGATAAGGAAGATTCTTCATCATAAGATATATAATACTTCTCATCGGTATAATTAGCACTTAAAGACATATTTTTAAGATTTTTCTTAGTTCATACATTAGTCATGAAACATTGATTATCTTTAGATACATTGGAAAAAAGACCAATGTTCCACTAATTAGAACTTTAATTGACTAAATAACTCTCAGAAGAATCAACTCCACTAGAACTCCATGTTTCAATATCTTTTATAAATTTATTTACTTTAGATTTATAATACTTATTTGAATTCCTTTTTGAATTATTTTCCTTTTTATCTTTTCTCTTCAGTTTTGGACAATCTTCTCTGATATGTCCAGCTTTCATACACTCATAGAAAGTGAATTCATATTTATTATCACTTATATCCTTATGAAATTTTATATATATATATATATATATTTAAAATATATATTTCCCATGATCTTATTCATCATTCTTGATAGGTTAGCTAGTTCATTCTCAGAATGTTCAAAAACACTTGAATCGGATTGAATGACTAATTTCTTCTTTCTTGAATATTTAACAATTTTATCATCAGATTGAACTTTTGAAGGTAATGTAGATGTTGTAGAAAAGGAAACACCACCATTTTTCTTTTTCTATTTTTCAACATCTCTTTTAAGACTACCCTCATACTATATAAGGGTTCCAATCAAATCGTCAAGAGTAAGGTTTTTTTATTTTCTTGTATCATAAACTGTTGTTCTTTTAGATTCCTACTTGTTGGGTATAATATCAATAATATTTTCCTCAATAATTTCATCATCAAGTACTTTTTCTCCAAGAAATTTTAAGCTATTTATAATTTTCATCAATCTCTAGTTCATCTTTTCAATAAACTCTCCAGGAAGAAAATTGAATGCTTGATAATCAGCTCTTAGCATTTATCATCTAGTTTTCATAAATTTTGATGTGCCGAAATGAGGAACTTCCAATTTACTCTATATAATATTAGCATATTCACAATAAGATATATAATTATAAATATTTATTTTCATATAACACAAAAAAGTATTTTTTTTTTTTACTTTTTAATTCAGCTGGTATTCTAATTTCTTAGCATTTGTAAACACAAAAACTTTCTTATCAGGAATATTATTTTTTCTAGTTAGCATAAGAAAATTATCAACCCCAGTGTTGATTACAAAATTATTCATTATGTATCTATAATATTATTCATATACATTTCCATCAAAAATTGGTGGTTAACTAGGATTAAATTTTTCAAGAGAACCAACATTCATTCTTGTCATCTCTAAGACAAAAAAAATATTCTTTTCTAAAAATAAATGTCAGTGTAACAAAATTTTATAAACAAAAATTTTATTTCAGAAGTTAATAAAACATGAATTTGATAGAAGAAGTAAAAACTCAAGAATTATATGAGCAGTAGAAACCTGCTCTGATACCAATTGTGGGATCAATGTATCTATAATACTAATTAGTATTTTAAGAATACTCTTATGATAGAAATACTTACAATAGGGGGTGAATTTTAGTTTAAAACTTAGTTTAAAATAATTAAACTAACCAATACACAAAACCTCTTAAAGTAGGTTATCGGACTCATACTCAGTCAAATGAACAAAGTCATGGTATCAAATTCAGTATGCATCTGATTATATCAGATTAAAATTCATAATCACTATGGATCTGATTTATCAAAGTATGTTTATTATCATAATCAGAATAGTAATGATAAAATAAACAAAGTAAAAAGTTGAATAAGATGATCAACTTCCTATTACATGCAGTGGAATTGAAACTTCTAAAAAAAGAAATAGAATATAAAACAATTGTAAGAATGACTTAAAAGATATTTAAATAAGATAACTCTTTTAACCTTAAGATAAATGTAGACAATAACCTTTACTAAATGTATCCCATGTTTTATACTTATAGGAAAGTTTTTCTTCCCTTACTAGGTAATCCCTTGATATGAAGATCAGAATGGCTCTGTATTCTTATCCCTATAATCCCTAAATATGATGATTGGATTCTCTATCTTACTATCCCCATAATCCCTAGATCCAAAGGATATAATTGTCTATATTCCTATCCATGGAATCCCTCGATTATTATGATGATCGTATATAGATTACAAAATAAAAAGTTCTTAAGGAAAAATACCTGATAGGGATTCCTTAGAACTACAAAACTCTAAAATATTACAAAGACTAAGAAAAATATGTTCATGCTAAGAAATATTCAAAGATCTCAAAAAATTATAAAATAAAAATGAATCATCTTCAAACTCTTTGAATGACTTGGTATTTATAGGCGATCTCCCAACTGTCATATTTTTAGAGTTTGTTTCAATAGCCTCGGACACCTAGAACTCTACAGATCATCGCAACTAAATGGATGAAATCGTATTGATTTACACCATTACAATGTAAAAAAATTCCTTAAATTAAAAAATTATTATGAATACAATCATAAATTTAATTCAGTATGATGAACTTCCTTACAATTTTCATTACGATGACCTTTATGAGTATCAGTCCAATTTTTATCAGCACCAGTATACGTCAGATTGTTAAGACTTTTTTCAATATGATAGACAAGACTAAAGTCTAACTTCTAGTCTAATAAAGGTGATTTTGATTTATTAGACACATACTCATTACAATCATAATGAATAACATAAAGTTTATTTTTGTAATACTTTAATACTTTTTCAAGGTATGGTGAAATGTAATGTTTTCTACAAAAACATGCTAAAACACTTGGGACATAAAAATTTAGTAAATATGTTTTACGTAAGTGTTTTTGATTTCTAAAACTAAAGGAATGGAAAAGTGAGAAGTATAACTTTTGACTCAACAAAGGCTACTCACCTAGTGAAAGTTTTCTAGAGAAATCACAAATTTGAATAAGCTACTTAGGAACCGAAATATGTGACGAAACAAAAATATCCGCATTTTTTATATCACAGTGAAAAATTTAAAGGTCCAAATTCATTTTAAGTGGGGTAGAATGTAACACCCTAATATTTTATGAAATATTTCTCTTAAAATAAAATAAAAAATCGATAACTTGTGATACATATGACGCCAATTTTAAACAAACCACGATATACTATTAGAATATTATTATGTGTCATTATCACCTAGCAATTGGATTGGTAGATATGAATAGGACTAACTAAATTATAAAAAAAATATGGTTATATATGTATAAAATTAATTCATTGGTTGTCAATTAATTATAAATAAAAATATAAAAAAATGTTAGAAATATAAAAAATATATTTTTTTGAATAACTTTTTTTATGCGTGCGATGTATTTTTATCTTAATAAATTAAATTAATCAATATTGATGAATGGTTTTAATGAAATGCATATATTATATACTAAATAAATTTTTTTAACATTCATCTAATATTTTTCTAGGCATGGGATAAGAATAAATCTGATTTTATGCTTAAAGCTGTATTTTTTTTAAAAAATAGTTTTCATCGAGTTTTCTACGCTTATTTTGAAATTAATTTATGCCACTTATAGGTATTGAATTTTATAAAATGGATTATATATTTAAAATAATGTGGTATAAATTTGGTAAATATTCCCCTTTTATTTTGATAAATATGAATATTAATCATTGTATGATTTATCACCTCGATAAAGGGTAAATTGCGTTAATCGAGGTTAAAAATAAATGATAAAGCCATAATTTTTCATCATAATTATTATTGGATGAATATAATTCAAAAATTATCACCTTAGTATCAAAATTGATTTTTTTAATGGAAACTTGTCCCTGAAAATGACCTATATACTATTTAAAGCTAAGAAAACTACAAAATATCACTCTTCTAATTTTAAATATCTCTTATATGTCTGCATAGGGATAAAAAATGTTATGAATGAATACAAATGTCTATTTTTGAGATTAATTAAATTATTTTCATGATTAAAATTTATTTATAATTTTTATAAATAATACAATTACCTTAAATTCTTATGCAATGCCAACACAGTATTTATTTACTTATTAGAAAAATAAAATAAATGATTTTAAAAATATTAAAAGTAATATTATTTGAGTGATTTATAGTATTTCATAAATTTTATAGATTATTATGACATATTAGTGTTATTTTGAAGTATTATATTTGAATTCCAACATTTTATTTATTTATTTTAATTCAAATTAAATGAATAATGTCAAAATTGACATTAATGATATTTTATCAAAATAATATTTTATTAAATTATTTTAAAATTATAAAAAATTTGTAGGAGGAAAATTTTTATAAGATATGGTCTAAATTTTCATCCTTTTTAAATTTATGATTCAATAGTTACCTTATAAGTAAAATTATATTCCTTTAAGAGTGAAAAAAATTATTACTGTGGTTAATGTTAAAATAGGTTAACTGAGGGGTTAAACTAAAAGATAAGTTTTAAAACACCACTTAAACTTGTCCAAAGTTTATTGGTTGATGGTATTTCAAACCCATTCAATATTATATTCAAATCACGGGACTTTTGGAGGAATTTTATCTAGAGAATGACCTTATTATATTTTAATCTTTTAAGAAATTCCAAGAGTGTCTCTCCCCTCACTTATAAAAGGGAACCTCTCCTTTCTCTTATTTAAAACACTTTGAGTCTTCTATCTCAACCAAACCCAACCAAATTATCTTATCAACTCCCCTAGACACATTATAGATATTTTTTTATTCCCAAAATACCAACTCTAAGGACCATAAGATGATATCTAAAGGAGTTGTTTCAAAGAAGAGGTAATCACCTTAATCGGTTACTTTCTTTTAAATTCTTATTTTACCTCCTCTAGATCAGTTATATGCCACATGAAATAATAAATTGAATGTAATAAATATAATTTAATTTTATTATGATTATTAAACTACATTTATTCAAATCCTTCTCCATCAAATGGGAAGTGAACGTATCGCTCGTGCGTATGTACGGCTTAACATCTCCACATAGCGATACAATTCATTTTTCATCACCATATTTCATGGATGGTTATTATGATGGGTTTAAAGTTTATATATTATCATTATTAAATAATTATACTTTTTTAATCATAATATCACATCTACATTTTTTACCTTCCAATCCATTGGAAAATGATAACATCACACATGCGTACGTGTGGACTACCACCTCCACGAAGTGATCTAATTCATTTTTCATTTCCATTTTACTTGGATGGTAATAAGGATATATTTAATAAATATATAATATATATATGATTTAATAATTATTCTTGAAATGTGAATTATTATTTACCTTTTTTCATTCCAACTGTCGAAAAGTGAAAACAATGTTCATGCGTATGTACAGCCTATCATCTCTATGAATGGTGTGATTCATTTTTCTACCTATACTTTTATGGATGACTCTAAATATTTATATAATTAATATATGTAATATTTATATCATGATTAAAAAATTTGATATTATGTAACCATGATCAAAGTACATGGACCAAAACTACCAAACTAAAACATACATGAAAAAAGAAGCATATATCACCCAGAACAATGATTGTGGTGAAGAATTATTAATAAACGGGTGATAAAAGGTTATAAGTAAATCATATATGGAATAATATATAAAATTAAGGTTCTGTAATATATTTATAATAAATCAATATTCATTATACAGGAGGTTCGAATGTGTATGAAGGAAGACGGACCTGAGGTAAGGTATTTTCGTCTCACTTTTATTTCTGTGAGACACATGTCATATTCATCACTTGTTTGTTTTATGTGGTATATATAATTACCAGGAATTTATTTTATGATGATTATTATGAAAATTATAGAGATTTAAATATCTATATAAGGCTATTTATTTCATGGGGATTACGATTGAAATGTTACCAAAGTGGTAAGGGTTTTATATTACAATATCATTGTTTATCGGGATTGTTTATGATTGAGTTTTAGATGATAAATTATTATGATTTACCTCTCAATAAACTCATAAATTTTCTTATAATATGGTTATTTCTTGAAATTATATGTTTTAATTTCATTTTTATCTCTTTAAGTACTCAAGTGACCAAAATAATGTTTTTAAGGAAAATTGGATTTATTTCTCTCTTTGGTCGAAAACCCTTTCTCTTCCATGTCCATATTTTGTAAAAATGTTTTCAAGGATGTTTTTAATATTATCTAATTATTATTCAAATTTATTTTTTCCCATGATTTAATTTTTAAAAAATGGTTTAAAAGGAATCTTCATGTCCTTTTTTGAATGAGGTAATTTTTTACTTTTTACAAAAGTATGAAATAAATGCTTTTTTAACTTATAAGACATGAACAGAATTTCTCGCCATCATGACCACTCAATACTTTTAAGCTTCCTTTACATTTTTTCAAGGTTATTTTAAAAGAAAATTTTTTCCATAATATTTTTTAAATTTTTAGATTTTAAATAAGTGATTTCAATGTGAAAAGAATATTGTCCTCAAGAAATATTCCAAGTGATCTTTAAAGGAATTTTCATCTAAGATGAAATCCTTTGATGTTACTAATGCATTAATGGGGATTTGATATAATTATATCATCCTTATTATTTATCTATATGGTTTATTTTTATGATGAGAATATTTTTATGAAACTCGTTTCTTTTTCATGGGTTATACTATGATGAAACAGTGAAATGTTTATGAAACCCGTTTATTTTCCATGGGTTATGCTATGATGAAATGTTTATGAAACTCATGTATTTTCATGTTCTGATATGATGAATGTTTTATGATATTATGGAACACATATTTATGATTTTTATTATGTAATGTGTGGGCCCGAAATTATATATCCTTCCAATGTATTGAGTAAAGATTGATACCTCATGAGATAAACAGAACTGGAATGAAGAGTGAACCCAATTCAGTAAGGTACTTTTTCCACTATGATGGTTTTAGGAGTGAACCTTGAATACTATGATGATTTGGGGATTGAACTCATTCCACTATGATGGTCTTGTAAATGAGCCTTGAATATTAAGGAAATTATTTTCTATGCTTATGTGTATGTCACAGTTATATGTATTATGTCAATGTTATGCTCGCATGGATGATGTTCTTTAATTACTTTATGATTCAAGTATTATAAAATGACATTATTTATTCCATGACTCAATATTATGATCCATGATATTTATATTATGGATTTCAAATGTTAATATCATGTTCTCATACCCTTATGCTCATGTTCTGCTTATGTGATCACTGATATCTTCCTTGTTTACCCTTACTAAGCATCTGAGTTCATCCTTTATTATGTTTCTTTTCCCCATGTTATAAAGAAAGATTTTCAATATGATATGTCTAAGAAGGGTGCTAATTATAAAGAAATAAATGTTATATTATTTAGTTGATTTATATACCAGTTGTTTATGTGTCCAAGTTTCCAAAGGCACTAGACCTATATGATTTTGGCGTGGATCGTTGTGTTATGTTATGAATATGCATCTAATAAGACGTGATATCTATGTATGAAAAGTATAGGTTTATATAAAATGAATCAAAACAAAGGAGGTTGAGCCCCCTATTTATAAGTGAATCTCATTGGACTCCACCATGGCATGGTGGATAACCAAAATGCTCATGGTAGGCCCTGTCAAAGGGAGATCCGAATCTCCCATGGTCACCCCCCCCCCTTCTCACCCATTTTAAAAATGGGATTTTACCACCACCACTATAGAGACCCAAAACTTGATGTACATGGACATTACATTACTTTTAAGGAATACTTAATACATAACAAAAACAGACACCAAAGGACCGTAATAGTTTAGTGTCTTTGGAAACTTAGAACATAATATTCTAATCATGGTGAAAGATCTTCAACATCTCCCATAAAGATATTCCCCTTTTGTTTTCTTACATAAAACCTTTATTTATATCCTGGGGAAAAGAAAACATAAAAAGGGTGAGCTCAAATTCTCAGTAAGGGTAAACATAGAGAACATAAAACAATCCATAAACATTTGAATGCAAAAACTTGAACATAAAATCTAAACATCAAAATCTTGAGCAAAGACATAAATCTTGGAAGTACGTAAGGTATATATCATAATGGAACATCAATCATGATAAAATGGCATGGGAATAAAACATTTAATTGTGGAAACCTATTAAGCATATGATATGATTTCCATAGTATCCAAGTCATTACTGCTAAGACCATCTTAGTGGACAAAGTCCCTTTCTGAATCGAGTTCACTCCTTGTTCCAGTCCTGTATCACTAAACCGGATTAAATTAACATTCCATTCATGTCTATCTCATGAGATATAAATCTTTACCCAATGAATTGGATGGAGATATAGGTCTCACCCATCTCATAATGAAATCATTCTTACTTTTTCCACAACATAAACATAAATCATTCATCATAACCCAAAGAATAAAACTGTGTTTCATAAATATCATCCCATCATAACATATTCCATATAAAACAAATGCATATCATTTCATCATAAAAAAAGTGAAACTATGTAAATCATAGAGATATTATACTTTAAACATACACATATGAAATAATGTCATCTTATATGGAAATGGTTTTGATAAAAAAATTGAAAATAATTCTTGAGGAAAATATCCTTTCTTCTTAAAAATCGTTTTCTTTTCAAAAAAAAGTCACACAATTTTAAAATAAAAGGATTTTATTGAAAATAACCATGAAATCTTGTAGAGTAAACTTCATGAAAATAAGGTGTTATGAAACCTTAAAAATTAGTTCATGTCATATAAGTTAAAAAAACATTCTTCTCGTACTTTTTCCGAAAAAGTCAAAAAGTACCTCACATGGTAATCAAAATAAAGATTCCTTACATACCATGTAGTAAAAGTCAAAAACGGGTAAAAATGACTTTAAACATACATGAAACCATTTTTATAAAATAGGGACATGGATGATAAATATAACCCCTGTAAATACTTACGAATAAACAATCTCGAATAAAAATGAGATTGGCAAAGTTATCCCTTACCTTATAGTCTGATATGCTTCGTATGTATCCAAACCTCCTGTATAATGATTTAAATAATGTAATTGAATTATTAAAGAATCATATTCATTGTTATTCTACCATATATGGTTCACTTATGACTTTATATTACCCGTTATTTTGTAAATTCATGTTAAAGTAGTGTTTCGGGTAAAATCGTTTCATTTATCATCCGTGTTTTGACTTGTAATTATTCATATGATTACTTAGATCATGACTACTTACTTCTATAATGTAAAAAATGATTTATATATAATATATTTTCAGAATATACATATATATAATAGATCAATAAATAGAAATAAATACACCATTCATGGAGACGGTAGGTCATACGTACGCATGAACATTGTTTTCGTTTTCTTATGAAATTGAATGGAAGTAAGTAAATAACATGTACATAAGTCCAGTATCATTAATATGTCATATATTTTATTATTATTTAATATATATACTTTATAATCATTCTTTAATTGTTAACTTGGAGAATGAATCTCATCGCGTCGTGGAGACGGTAATCCGTACGTACGCACGAGCGATGATATTGTTCCCATATTTATTGAATGGAATTAGAGTGGATGATATAATATCCCAGAATTAGTATCATGTTATAATTACCATATATATAGTTATTCTTTATACCATTATACCCATCCAATTAAGGTGGTGGTGGAAAAACAGATTACACCACGGCGTGGAGACGGTATTCCGTACGTACGCACGCGCAGTGATTTCATTTTCCGTAGGATGGATAGAATGTGAAATGGGGTTGTTTCATATTTATAATAACATATCATTATATTATTGATACTGATGTTGTTACTTTATAATTAAACAACTAAAGAAGAAGAAGTTTAAGAAGAAGGAAACTTGAAAGAATCGATAGAAGAGATTACCTCTTCTTCGACGCACCTCTTTTAAGCTTCCTCTTAAGGCACTAGAGTTGGTCTTTTGAGAATACAAGAACCTCTATATTGTTTATAGGGAAGTTGAGAATGGAAATGGTCAGGGTTTGGCCGAGATTTAAAGCTTGAAATTGTGTAAAGAGAAGAGGGAGGAGGTGCCCTTTTATAAGGGAAGAGAGGGGCACCTTTGGAAACATAAGAAATATTAATTTATAATAAATTCAAAACCCACATAAAAACTTCCAAAATGACTCAAATCCAAATATTAAGTGATATAGGGTTGTAATATCATCAACCAATAAAATTTATACATGTTGGAAATTTATTTTAAACATTATCAACTTGATTTATCCTTATTTAATCTATTTAATTTTATTTGTGGTAATAAGATTCTAAATTTTAAATTGTTATAAATAATTACTTATGTGTTGTGAATTGTCAATAATTGGATAATTTATGAAATTTTAGACCATATAAATTTTAATTTATAATTTTTAAATATTTGTGTGATTTTTAAACAATTTTATATTATGTTATTTTTATAAAATAACAATAGTGTCAATTTTGACACTATTCATTTATTTGAATTTAAATAAAATCCTCACAGAAGATATGTTCGAACTAAAAGATTTAATAGATTCATAACATGTCATATTTATCTATAAAATTAGTGGAGAACATTAAATAGTTCATATAATATTTATTTTAATATTTTTAAAACCATTTATTTGATATTTCAATCAATAAAGTAATTTCAACATCACTATTGTGTCACCTTTAATAATAATTATTTAATCCCTAAAAATTCTAAATAAAACCACATGATGTAGATAATTTTATTAGATTTCTGGATACTATTCATGTTTGAAGTTTCATGAATTTTATCACTAAATTAAAATTAATATACTAATACGATTTAAGAGAGTGACATGTTGTCACTTTCTTTGGTTTTAATAATAATTAAATTATTTTCATGGTCAAAAGTCCATAAAATGAATCTAATACAAACCTTAGGTGATATGGGTCGACTTTTAGTCATCCAATAGAATTTTGGAATGTGTTAGGGTAATTTATAATCTTAGGTTTACCCTTAATTACCTGATTTATCTTTAACTGAAGTAAATAAAAATTACCGTAGTTACTATTCATAATATCAAAAAAAATAAAATTAACCTATTAACATAATTTGGACCCACTGAATCCAAATATGGAATCCATTTTTAAAAATTCAAAACACAGAATTTTCAGTAATTAAATTAAAATTTATCCCGTTGTTAAGAAAATGGGTTTTAAAAGTTAAAATATTGTCAAAGATTGAAATGTTTTTACTTATGAATTCAATGTAAAATTAATGGTAATGACATAAATTATATTAAATGGTAAAAATATATTCTATTTATACTTTAAAACCATTTAATATTATAATTTAACCATGTAAATTATTGCGATGAAAAAAGTTTTTTTTAATTAAAATATAGCGTGTTTTTACTATTCATTAAAATATGAAAGTTATCAGAATAATAAGAAAAATTTATACAAAGTAAATTTTTAAATCCTGATTCCAAAGAAGAATTTTATTTTTTCAAATTTAACTTATAAACATGTCAAAAACTAGATTTAAAGTGGGTGCGCCATCAAAAGGCGGTAAAACTGCATTTTTTGAAAAATACTTATTTTACCCGAAAAATTTATTTTTTTCTCATACCGTGTTCTAGAAAATGTGTAAGATGAATAATAATGTTATAAAATTCAAATTTTAGTTAATACTATTCATAACGGCTAGTCCATAATAATGTTATAACAATATATCGTTGTTTAGTGAAACCCGGTATTGCGTACTACACACGCTATCGAGGAAGGTTGCGATTGTGTGTAATGCAAGCCAAGTCAGGGATGTGTGTAGTGAAATCTCCTTTTGGTGTAGCGTACAACACAAGACATCAATGAAATTAAAAATAATAATTCTCATAAAATCTCGGGTTGTTACATTCTACCCCCCTTAAAAAGAATTTCACCCTCAAAATTCATCGGGGTTATAAATGGTTTACTACTTGAAAGTTTCTTTCATAGAAACTCACATCGTAAAAAGGAATACTAAACATAATTTTAAAAAGTGAAGTATGAAACAAATCTATTACCCAAATTAACTCATCACTGGGTTTCCACATAGGAGAACATAGGTGAAAATATGGATATGGAAGAGAAACCTAACCATCAAGTTCTGATAGAGAGTGGTAGAGAACATGGCTATGAAAAAGACAACAATCACAAAGCCATAAATTTGTGATGATCTAAGGTACCATCTGATTCATCGGATATAAGGGCACTAGGACAACATTTTTTTTTCAAGATCATTTCCCTAAAGTTGAATAATTTGAATTAGAAGAAATACTTACTTTATTTTGGTATAATCTCACTGTTGTTCGTGCCTTGAACAATTTTTACTTCATCTCTTAAAGAAATGAAGTTGAATTTTTCATTCGTGAAGTGTTAGAATATCATGTGATAGAATGATGGGTCATTCCATATGACTCAAACAAAAGGTTATCAAAAGTTATCAAATATACATAAGTCCATCTATGGTGAGGTTAATCATATATGATTCCAAAAATGGACTTATACTTACTCTATCATACCGCTTAATAAAATAAAACTAGATTCTACTAACTAGGGACTTCCTGTAGGCCAGTGGTAGAAAATAAAGGCCTATCGCACTTCGGTTGTGGGTTCGATTTCCGCAACCTTGTCTGACGCGACAGGTTTTCACACATCCTACAGGTTGTCCTTTTTCTAAAACTACACTATTATAACATTACAGAAATAATATTGAAAAAAAATTATATCCTTAAACAATACTATCTGATGTCCAACATAATCCATTCCAATATTTAGTCTTATCCAAAATACATATGTCCAATCTCATAGTATAAAGAAAACGATTACTTGAAATGTCACATAACAAGCATGTGAATGCCATCATTTATCCCCCATATATCATAAGATATATCTTGTTGGTCACATTCCAAACATGTGAATACCTTAATCATGTATTCTTTTGAAACATGAATTACCATAGAACCTTAGTGAAAACATGAGTGCTGTCAAAAGTTAACTCTTTCCACATACCAAAATCCCAAAAATTCTATATACTCAAACCATGATATCACCTAGTACTTATATCAATCATGAGCTCATGAATACTATCAAACAATTTATTTTCTCCTTATCCCTTCATTATGCGTATATCATCTGCATTCCAAAATATTTGAATCACTTTTCATGGTTACCGGTACCATATTCTTATAGAAAACCACAATGGACCAATACACAGATATTTCAATATACTATAAAAGTACCTCAACAACATTATTATTGAATTCCAATACATAAGCACTTCAATCCATCCTCTTCAATGATTGGCATGAAATATGTCCTTCCTCTATTTAGAAGTAACTTCTTAGGTCAAGGCATTGATTTGGGTAATGCCCATGTTCTCCGCAGATAAGACATTGGACTCCATAACATTCTGTCACTCTATGACCCTTTTCTCCACATAGATAACATCTTCCCCTCCATTTGAGGTATTCCTCAAGGTTCTTCTTCCATTCTTTAGAAATCTCAATCTTCCTTTCTCTATGCTCCTCACCATGATAACATGCTTAAAATTCCATCTTCCTCTTATTTGATGACTTAGGAATACAACTAAAGTTCACAATGTTAATCATATATCGAGATGACTGATTCGGCATAATCACAATATCTTTCTCTCCAGGCATTACAAAAAAAATTTCATCATAGTCACCAATTTTTTCATTGGAATCAATGTTAACTGAATTCCTTCTCGTTCCCTCCATTGACTAAGACCAGAAACCATAGTGTAAGAAACAGTTAAAATAACAAGGAACCACATAATCATAAAAAGTCACTTATGGGATGTCTAACTTATCAAAAATTCTTTAATCCATGACACCTTAGGTTCACCCTAGTTTATTCATGATCGTCAATATAGTTCTAGTATTCTAACCTATATGTATACTTAACCTTAGGGACATCCCTAGACATACCTTAGAAATATCTCTAGGTATTTCACTAAAGTTTTCACATACTAGTTTCCAAAGGTTAACTAAACCTTTCCTCTAATACCAACTGTAGAGACCCCAAACTTGACATACATAGACATTACATTACTTTTTCAGAATACTTAATAAATAACAAAAACAGACACCAAAGGACCGTAATAGTTTAGTGTCTTTGAAACTTGGAACATAATCTTCTAATCATGGTGAAAGATCTTCAACATCTCCCATAAAAATATTCCCCTTTTGTTTTCTTACCTAAAACCTTTCTTTATATCCTGGGGAAAATAAAACATAAAAATGGTGAGCTCAAATGCTCAGTAAGGGTAAACATAGAGAACATAAAACAATCCATAAACATTTGAATGCAAAAACTTGAACATAAAATCTAAACATCAAAATCTTGAGCAAAGACATAAATCTTGGAAGTATGTAAGGAATATATCATAATGGAACATCAATCATGATAAAATAGAATGGGAATAAAAAATTTAATTGTGGAAAACCGTTAAGCACATGATATGATTTCCATAGTAGCCAAGGCATTGCTGTCAAGACCATCTTAGTGGACAAAGTCCCTTTCTGAATCGAGTTCACTCCTCATTCCAGTCCTGTATCACTGAACCGGATTAACTTACTGTTCCAGCCATGACTATCTCATGAGATATAAATCTTTACGAAATGCATTGGAGGGAGATATAGGTCCCACCCATCTCATAATGAAATCATTCTTACTTGTTCCAAAACATAAACATAAATCATTCATCATAACCCAAAGAATAAAAATGGGTTTCATAAGAATCATCCCATCATAACATATTCCATATAAAACAAATGGATATTATTTCATCATAAGAAAAGTGAAACCATGTAAATCATAGAGATATTATACTTGAAACATACACATATGAAATAATGTCATCTTAGATGAAAATGGTTTTGATAAAACACTTGAAAATAATTCTTGAGGAAAATATCCTTTCTTCTTAAAAATCATTTTCTTTTCACAAAATGCCACACAATTTTAAAAGAAAGGGATTTTATTGAAAATAACCATGAAATATTCTAGAGTAAACTTCATGAAAATAAGGAGTTATTAAACCGTAAAAATCCGTTCATGCCGTATAATTTAAAAAAACATTATTCTCGTACTTTTTCCAGAAAAGTCAAAAAGTACCTCGCATGGTAATCAAAAGAAAGATTCCTTACATACCATGTAGTAAAATTAAAAAATGGGTAAAAAGTACTTTAAACATATATGAAACCATTTTTAGAAAATAGGTACATGGATGATAAATATAACCCCAGTAAATACTTACGAATAAACAATCTCAGATAAAAACGAGATTGGAAAAGTTATCCCTTACCTTATGTCTGATATGCTTCGTATGTATCTGAACCTCCTGTATAATGATTTAAATAATGTCATTGAATTATTACATAATCATATTCATTGTTATGATACCATATATGGTTCACTTATGACTTTATATTACCCGTTCTTTTGTAAATTCATGTTAAAGTAGCGTTTTGGGTAAAATCGTTTCATTTATCGTCTGTGTTTTGACTTGTAATTATTCATATGATTACTTAGATCATGATTAATTACTTATAGAATGTAAAACATGATTTATATATAATATATTTTCAGAATATACAAATATATAATATATCGATAAATGGAAATAAATACACCGTTCATGGAGACGATAGGTCGTACGTACGCATGAACGTTGTTTTCATTTCCATATTAAATTGAATGGAAGTAAGTAAATAACATATAAATAAATCCAGTATCATTAATATGTCATATATTTTATGATTATTTAATATATATACTTTATAATCATTCTTGGATGGTTAACTTGGAGAATGAATCCCATCGCGTCGTGGAGACGGTAATCTGTACGTACGTACGAGCGATGATATCATTCCCATAATTATTGAATGGAATTAGAGTGGATGATATAATATCTCATAATTAGTATCATGTTATAATTATCATATATATAGTTATTCTTTACACCATTATACCCATCCAAGTAAGGTGGTGGTGGAAAAAACAGATTACACCACGGCGTGGAGACGGTATTCCGTACGTAGTATTCCGTACGTACGCACGCGCGGTGATTTCATTTTCCGTAGGATGGATAGAAGGTGAAATGGGGTTGTTTCATATTTATAATAAAATATCAGTATATTATTGATACTTATGTTATTACTTTATAATGAAACAACTAAAGAATAAGAAGTTGAGGAAGAAGGAAACTTGAAAGAATCGGTAGAAGAGATTACCTCTTCTTCGATGCACCTCTTTTAAGCTTCATCTTAAGGCACTAGAGTTGGTCTTTTGAGAAGACCAGAACCTCTATAATGTTTCTAGGGAAGTTGATAATGGAAATGGGCAGGGGTTGGCCGATCTTGAAAGCTCAAAATTGTGTAAAGAGAAGAGGGAGGAGGTTCCCTTTTATAAGGGAGGATAGGGGCACCTTTGGAAACATAAGAAATATTAATTTATAATAAATTCAAACCCCACATAAAAACTTCCAAAATGACTCAAATACAAATCTTAGATGATATAGGGTTGTAATATCATCAAACAATAAAATTTAGACATGTTGGGAATTTATTTTAAACATTATCAACTTGATTTATCCTTATTTAATCTATTTAATTTTATTTGTGGTAATAAGATTCTAAATTTTAAATTGTTATAAATAATTACTTATGTGTTGTGAATTGTCCATAATTGGATAATTTATGAAATTTTAGACAATATAAATTTTAATTTTTAATTTTTAAATATTTGTGTGATTTTTAAACAATTTTATATTATGTTATTTTTATAAAATAACAATAGTGTCAATTTTGACACTATTCATTTATTTGAATTTAAATAAAATCCTCACAGAAGATATGTTCGAACTAAAAGATTTAATAGATTCATAACATGTCATATTTATCTATAAAATTAGTGGAGAATATTAAATAGTTCATATAATATTTATTTTAATATTTTTAAAACCATTTATTTGATATTTCAATCAATAAAATAATTTCAACATCACTATTGTGTCACCTTTAATGATAATTATTTAATCCCTAAAAATTCTAAATAAATCCACATGATGTAGATAATTTTATTATATTTCTGGAGACTATTCATGTTCGAAGTTTCATGAATTTTATCACTAAATTAAAATTATTAGACTAATAAGATTTAAGAGAGTGACATGTTGTCACTTTCTTTGGTTTTAATAATAATTAAATTATTTTCATGGTCAAAAGTCCATAAAATGAATCTAATCCGACCCTTGGGTGATATGGGTCAACTTTTAGTCATCAAATAAAATTTTGGCATGTGTTAGGGTAATTTTATAATCTTAGGTTTACCCTTAATTACCTGATTTATCTTTAACTGAAGTAAATAAAAATTACCGTAGTTACTATTCATAATATCAAAAAAATAAAAGTAACCTATTAACATAATTTGGACCCACTTAATCCAAATATGGAATCCATTTTTTCAAATTCAAAACACGGAATTTGAAGTAATTAAATTAAAATTTATCCCGTTGTTAAGAAAACGGGTTTTAAAAGTTAAAATATTGCCAAAGATTGAAATGTTTTTACATATGAATTCAATGTAAAATTAATGGTAATTACATAAATTATATTAAATGGTAAAAATATATTCTATTTATACTTTAAAACCATTCAATATTATAATTTAACCATATAAATTATTGCGATGAAAAAGTTGTTTTTAATTAAAATATAGCGTGTTTTTACTATTCGTTAAAATATGAAAGTTATCAGAATAATATGAAAATTTTATCCAAAGTAAATTTGTATATCCTTATTCCAAAGAAGAATTTTATTTTGTAAAATTAAACTTATAAACATGTCAAAAACTAGATTTAAATTGGGTGCGCCATCAAAAGGCGGCAAAACTGTATTTTTTGAAAAATACTTATTTTACCCAAAAAAATTATTTTGTTCTCATACCATGTTCTAGAAAATGTGTAAGATGAATAATAATGTTATAAAATTAAAAATGTAGTTAATACTATTCATAACGGATAGTCCATAATAATATTATAATAATATATCGTTGTTTAGTGAAACCAGGTATTGCGTACTACACACGCTATTGAGGAAGGTTGCGATTGCATGTAATGCAAGTCAAGTCAGGGATGTGTGTAGTTCAAGCTCCTTTTGGTGTAGCATACAACACAAGACATCAATGAAATTAAAAATAATAATTCTCATAAAATCTCAGGTTATTACAACCACAGCCTCCACTACGATGTGGTCCAGGCCACGGTGGTTCCTCTATCATCTTCCACAGCCATCCACCATGGCTTGGTGCCTAACACCTATTCATTCCACCCTTACCACACCAAAGTCCATGGCGTGGTGAGCCCCTATTCCTTATTTTGGATATGAGGTCCCCCAAGATTCCACATACTTCACTAGGCATTTCGGAGATACCTGTTTTACACAGGGTGAGCACCCGGCCAACACGCCCTTCACCACACTCACCGCTAGGGTGTGGTGACCCCTAGAATGGCCTAACACCATCTCTTAGCCTCCAGGACACCCCCAAAATCCTCCTCAATACCACTAAGCCTTGTGAGACCACAAAGGAAATATCAGGAAGGTCTGGACCATTACAAGTCCAACACAAATAATATACCTTTAGAGGGAGGTGAATCAAGGTATGAAAATTAAAAATGTCCCTTACCAATGATCTTGTTTTATAGTTAGTTGAAACTCTCTTCTCTCCCTCTAAAAAAATGGAATTGATATAACAAAGAGATACACATGAAATTTTTACTTTTTTCATCCACACTAGACTATGATCAAGGAGCATACACTCGCTGATGTGTCGGTGCATCAAAATACACTATAAGTGCGCTGCTTATTCATACAATTTTATAGAGGAATCACTTTACCTCTAGGTTTAAAACTCTCACAAAGACTGATAACACACTTCTCTCTTCACTTTAAAGAACTCGTTTCTCCTCTAATTTAATACCTTGATCTTCCAAGAACCAAGAACAAGAGTTTACACCAAGATAGTTGTAACAATATGATTCATCAACAAGAATAACTCCACAAACTTACAATAATAATCTTCTAGAATCCACTTGATATCTCTCTCTTTCAAGCACTTTCAATTCTATAATCTCTTCTCTTAATTTCCCAATGGGAAAATCTCTATCTTTTTATTTTTTGTGTGAGAAGATATCTCTCTAACTTTGAGAAATTATCTAACATGACCTTGAATAAATTATTTAATTTACTTTAAGTATGTTGGGAAAATTCATTCATCCATGATATTCAAATCCAATTAAAATAATCCCCCTTTGGATTACAAGATATTTATTGAAAGATAGGAAATTAAAAATATGGAAAATTTACCACCATGAAAAAATCATAATGTGACTATGTTACCGTGGTGTAATTCCTTCATCCTTCGAAAATCATGGTGTCAACCGATTCAAACTCTACTTTTTACATTGTGAAGACTCTTTTGAAAATATATTCACTCATCATATCACTACATAAGCATTCATTCATTAAAAAATCACCCCTTTCCAGAGCGACACAAAAAATTTATGAACATCAGTTACAACCAGACCCTACTTTCCTCATTTTCATACTGATATAGCATTGTAGCGTGACTTAACCTATTACGATGTGATACTTGAACCCAAGAAGACAGCCTGAACTAAATTTGTCACATGGTCCTCTATATAGCGTAAAGCCTTCCCTTCACAGTGCAACCACCTATATTACAACGTGAATCCTTTCCTATAATCCAAACTTCTCCAAATTTTACTCTTACATAAGAATCATGGAATAATATTCTTCCTTCAAGGCATAAACATCCAACCATCTCTAAAAAAATATACACCAAATAATAATGGTGTGATGATTAGTGTGTTGTGGGGTGATTTCTATCATCTAGGACTAAACTTCTCTATGTTCCTCCAAACTTATCCAAAACTTCATGATACCAATTCTCATGATTTATCGAGTCCTATGATACCACTATTGGGTGAGTCTTCGACAAGGTCTCCCTAGAAATTCCATTTTGGGAATCCAAAAAGGCTGTAAAAACACTCTGAAGCAAGAAAGAAAAACCATATCCATGAAAAGGATAAGGGGATTACCTATCATTAACTTGTAGGATCATTTCTTAGAACCTCTTCACATGAAGAACATAAAGGCTTTAGAGAGAACTTAGAGTGAGAGTGTCTGAAATAATTTTGATTTCTATTCAAGATCATTTCCCTAAACAAATGGGTTGGAGGTCCCTTATATAGGCCTCTAGGCTCAACTTACGAGAGAAGATGACTCGACTATGACTTAGAATGCACATTTTTGACAAAGATAAAAGACAAATATAAAGAAAAATAAAAAAGAAAACGGTAGAGAGCACAACCATGAAACTTCCACCACACACTTCACACTAAAATAAAACTACACAGTTGACATATCCGATTTGATTTGATCGTCCATGCTAGATATGACGTGTGTCTGGATCAGCACCTAGAATACCTCTAAATCGTACAGAGCGTCGATAATTTCACCAACTAAGATTTCTTTTTCTAACTCTTTAATTTCCATCAATTCTTTGATGGTGTGTTGGATTTAGTCTCTAGAAATAAATATATCTTCTTTATGTCCCTTCCATATCTTGAGTTATTCAAGAATTGTGTCTGCCTCCACCGCAAAGTCTATCAGATGTGTTATTTTTATATTTTGCATAAATCTAGAGTTGATAGAGACTAGCACATTGTATCCTACAAAAAATATACAATCTATTCTTGTTGATTTTTATTCAATTAGATAAACACTTCATGCAATATAGATTCACTCGTAATGGATTTTATTCAAACTGAACTATAGCCAGTCTTCATCAATAAATTGCAATTCTTCAAACTCTTTCTGAATAGATCCTTAGTCCAGTGCCCTGGGTATAGATTCTATAACATGATCAATCTATCTTCTAATTTGATGGGTTTGATGTGTGCAACCCACCATAGAAAACATGGATATACATTTTTTAGAACTATTCTTACCATTTACGGTACCCAATTGAAGGTGGAATTTATTTTATTAAATCTCAAGAATTGAACTGCTCCCATTCTGAAGGATTTCTGGCATTTGATGAACTCTTATAATTCTAATGGCATATCTGGTATATAGAGATTTGGAATCCATGCTCCTAAAATTCTCCAAAACCTTTTCAGAACTAGATATTCTTCCACTCTCATCTCTTTGATCCTTTTAACTTTGTCAAGAATACCAAAAACTTGTACTTTTAGCCTGGTCACTTTAGTGATTATCATACTGATCATATCTTGATCAATCTTTTTATAATCCTTTATAAGGTCTTCAGATTCTTCAAGAATGTCTAAAACATGGTTCAAGCCTCTCTTGAATACCCATTCATATTTATTTTTCTATATTAGATTATATATAGTTGTGGATTTATTTGTTGAAATATTTGGAATCCTTTGAAAATATTTCCATATTTCCTTTGCTGGATTGGGATCCTCATCTAGATCATCATCTAAAATCTCTTGATCATGTTCCTGTTGAGCATTATTTCGATGAAGTTATTTTTGAGACCTTTTTTCTTTTCAAGTTCTTCTTCTACTTGATCATCCCATCTTATAGAAATAGTTTTCTCTTTTCCTTTAGAGCTTGCATCTTTTTCTACCTTCTGGTTCTTTCAAGCCTTCCCGTTTCTCTGATTTTTTGCACATCGAGTCTTGTAATGTCCTTTATGACCACATACAAAGCATTAAATATGGATTTTATCCTTAGAATTTCTATCTAGGGATATTTTTGAATCATTTATTGGTTTTTCATCCTTCCTGGATGAGGAACCCGTGGTTTTTTATCTTTCAACCTTACTGGATGAAGATCCCTATTTCTAAAGTAGATTCTATGCCAGAATATCTATCCTTTTCTGACATATGTCATTCATTTCTTTGATAATTGTTCATTCTATCACAGAATGGTTATCAATTTAAATTGGGAATCTCATTGATTTTCTACCTTCTTTCATTTCACCTTAAAGATTAAAAGTAGCATGTGAGTGCATCTGGAATGACATTATCTTTTAATTTAATATTTTATATATTAAATTTATAGTATTGCAATTAATTCCTCCACCATACTAATTGTGCATGGGTAAACCTTTTTAATTTAATTCTATGAAATTATTTATATAAGAACTATATGTTCGTATAGTAAAATGTTTTCCCAAGAAAATATCATTAGCACTAATTCCTTTAAGGACTGTAAGTAAATGTCTTTCATGGACAGGATAATTATTTTTTGAACAATTAAATCATCCACTCTAGTATCTACTGATAATTTAATCCTGGTTTTTCCTTATCTTTAGGATGAAAACCCATGTTGAGTCGGGTTCATCTGTTTTTAAGATAATTTCATCTTCACCCCCATCTAGATACTCCAATTCTGGGAGGTTTTGTGATTTTTGCTTCAAAATTATGATTATTTCATAATCTTCTTCTCTCCAATTCCAAGGTACCTTACTGGACACCTTTCTTTGTATTTGTAATGATATTTTTTCTAAATCTCTAATGTATTATCTAGAATAACTTAATATACTAAGAAATATTTGTACCTTCTTATAATCTATAAGCTCCTCAAGTAAAGTTTCTAGCTTTTATGCAATATGTGGTTAAATATTTTCTCTACTTCCTTGGATTTGTAATCCCAATAATTTTATCTTTAGTTATATCTAAATGATCTTTCTTTCTAAAATCATAATCCCTTATTTTATGAACACTTTAGCCACCTGTTGTAAATGTTTGATATGATCTTCTATATTTTTAATAAATATGATCACATCATCAATATATACTTCCAAGAATTTTGATAATCTACTGAATGTCCTTCCCATTATTCTCTTGAATATTCATGGGGCATTCTTGAGTCCAAATGGAATAATTATCCATTCAAACAAGACAATTGGCATTGTAAATGTTTTTAGTAGTATATCCTCCTCTTTGATCTTTATCTACCAATATCCTAACTTGAGATCAAACTTAGAATATACCATTGTCCTTTCATTCCTAATCCTGCCTCATAAAACCTCCTGATTATGAATATTGTATCCATCATCCTTTGTGGCACAATTAAGATAATGATAATCAATAACCATTTTAGATTTAGCACGTTGTTTTCTATCTTGATTCACTACCATAAATGTCGCACTCCTATGAGGAATTTAACTATGCCTGATTGATCCAAGACTAATTAGTTCTAGAATATATCTCTCAAATTCCTTAACCATCTCATATGGGTAGGAAATTCCCTTATGATCACAGTGCTAAGATATTTAAGGGTGATTTTAGCCTCTGGCATTGTCTTCTTCCATAGTTTTGTAGGGTTTTTTGACTAAAATTCTGATAAAAAATCTTTTATCTTAGCCAATGCCACTTCTTAATTAATATTTAAAACTTTAAATCCAACCATTTCTTTCCACTGATCAATATTTTTGTGTTATTATCTATCCTTGTATGGGTATTTTTCCACTTTCACCATAGATAGTTGCTTTTCTGGAACCATTCTGGTTTTTCCAAAATAAGTTGGAATCATATTTTTGTTGAGTATAATTCCTTCTGAAAATATCATTATAGGATGATATCTTCTAAGGAATTGATTTCCAATCAAGAAGTCATCCGGAAATTGAGGAATAAAACAAACCATATACTAAAAAAATATTATTCCATTGAGTTCAATCTGAACCTTCTTTTCTACTTATTGAATCAGAATTTTTGTATTATTACCAATTGTAACTTGCAACTCTGTGGATTCTCAAGTTACAGCTGAAAATCAGATTCTTGAGAAAGAGAAAGTATATCATGAATCAACTAGGGAAATATGTGCAGTTTCATTCATAATTAATTTTATTAATGTATCTCACTCCTCTATATTTTCACTAAGTAATGAAGATCTCATATATCCTACATGAGTTTCTTCATCCTCATAGATTGGTAATTGAATAGTCTTTTGCCCGAATATCTTTCTAGAAATTGATGTTCTAGGTGCTTCTACTGAAGGACCATTATCTTTTCCAATTGAGATCCTTGTATTTTCCAAAGGGTTCTCTAGTATTTATGATTTGAAATCTTCAATATTTAAATATAATCTACCTGATATTGATCCTTATGATCTAAGATCATCTTCATATTCTCTGATCTCAGAGATGACAAGTCTATTTCTGACTTATTTAATAACATCTGGAAGAAGTAGCTTCTACCTTCATTCTTCCTCTAGATCTGGTGAAACCCATTCTCTAGGACAAGTTATCCTATTAGGGTTTACCACCTATGGTTTCATTTCACTAATTGATTTTCCTTCATCTTGGAAAATATGTGTAAATCTTTCCACTCTCTTCATTGGAGATGGCCTCCTAGTGTTATAGAACTTCACATAAAGATGAGTAATTACTCTAACACATCTTCTGTCGGGTGGATATCCCAATTTCTTCTTCCAGTTTATTGCGTTGATCTTTACTTCTATATTTCTACTAATACTTATGTCTATAAGTTCTACATGCATATCTGGGATCACTTTTACCCACGTAGCTCCTGGATGTAGATTTTCTCGTGCTCCTCCTAATTGTGCATTGGAGAAATTGGCTAAACTATTTTCCTCCACTACAATTAGGATTGGTAGATCTTGTACTTTTCTTCCTAGGAGATCTTCTATGATCTGGATTATTCCAAAATCTACATACTTAGAATTTTTCTAGATAACCTTACTAACCCTTTCTAGTTTTAGGAAAATCATTGTAAATAGTCCTCTATCTGTTTTATAGACTTCAGTTGTCTCTTCATCTTTGAAGATCTTAGTCATTTCTCGATATGGTAACCAAAACTTATAGTATACCTCGGACCAATAAACTTTAGGAATCTTCTGTTCTTTCCAATCTCTCCCTTCTGAATAGATTTTAGTTTCTAAATAATGCACTAGATCACCTTCCATCTCCTCTAACTTTACCAATTTTGGAGAGTCTTCAAGTGTACTAGCCCATCTTCGAATCATGGCTATTCGAAGCTAGAACAAAATAGGGTTATTTACTTCTTTCTTGTATGATTTGGATTCTTCCACCTTTGAGTACTCTGAATATAAATAATATAAACTTTCATCATCTGAGTCTATATCTTCCCCGCATATAGGGTTGAACAATAAATCTGATGAATCTTCTATCATTATTTTCTTGAGTCTTCCTCTTTGTATATCTACATCTGAGAAAGTTTCATCTCTGTGACCTTTCTTCCTATAGAACCAACAACATCACAACTATATAGATATTTTCCTTGAGGTTATTTGGGATACTTCCTATATTTTTCCTTAAATTTTTCTCTCGCGTCTTTATGGATTCTATTTGTTCCAAGAAATATCTTAGATATTTCTGGCCTTCTACCTAAAAATCTACTTGATGATTTTCTTTTACCAAATCATTTCTAGACTTTCATGTGTGATTTATTTCATTCACATTGAGTATCTTGAAATTGTGTTCTAAATGATCTTTTTTGGGATTTTCCAAGCTCCTACCTGGTTGTACCACGCCCGTATCTTCCTGCAGCACCCTCTACCTTTGGGAAAAAAGAAGAAATCATATATGGAATATTTCTTACATCCTTAAATGCATGACTTTGCATAAAATATAGTCTTATCACCTGCCTAATTGTTTCTTCTCAAACTCCCAGAGTATCCTGCAAATCTGCACTTTGGGAAAGATGAGTCTTCAATACTTGGTGAACAATTTTAGGCTAACTACCTGGAAGTTTTTGGATAAATACGTCTAGATCATATGCTTGATCTCTATATCTAAAAAGATAATACCAATGCTGAAAATTTCAAATTTATTCTTCAAAATAACACATGTCACAAATTTGGAACTTTGTTAAAGTTATTCTATATTTTTATACCAATTCTACATCCCAATAGACCAGTGAATTTCCCACAAACTCATGTTTAAGGAAATCAGCTACTACTAGTATAACCTCAATTGGAAATGTAATGTATTCCTAGATAGCTGCTCTCAATTATGAGTGCCTTAGTAGTATATCTCGAAATCTCCTTACATTACCTATCAAGGTATCCCCTGTGAAATTGAGTGCACTATCTATGGTCCATGATTGTAAACCAACTGATAGCATGTAATATCGAAGGTCTAGATCCCATTAATCTATGGTTTCTCTAAGATCATTTTCATAATATAGATTTAGGGTCATACCATGTTCATAAAGACCTTCTAGATTTATTTTACTTGGCCTATATTCTTCCTGAATATAGATGGGATATGAGGGATTGGTTTCCCTATTGATCTTTTGAAAAAAATCCTTGAATGGTCTTTTCTTTCATTCCCAAGGGATTGGTTTCTAGGAGATCGCTTGTCATACCGACTTTTCTTCCCAAGGTTTTACACCAAGTACTTTAGTGGGAGATGACTTAGTCTCTTTCTTTTTCTTCTTATCTTCAAGTTTAGCTTGTAGGTCTTCTAGTTTCTTGAGCTTTTCATTTAGGTTTTTAGAGACATGTTCAATATCTCCAAGTTCCCATTTCTATTGAGTAATAATATCAGGGATTTGTTTCTAGTATTCCTATATACTTCAAGGAATATCAAAACTTCTTTCTGTTATTCTTGAGCTTCTCTTACTAAAGGCCATGCATAATCATCTACGGTATATCATCCTGATATACTTTCCCTTTCTGTATCTATGTGTGGATGCATATCTAAGACAGTGGATTCTAGAAAATTAGAAGCTTCTCCTGAAGCTTTCCCTTCAATCCCTATGCCAAAATCTCAAATATTTGGTCCAAGACCAGATCCTCTTCCAGCCATTTTTTACTTTTCGAAGCAAAATACTTCACCTTCTAGATCTCCTAGTATCCTTTTCAGGTTTTGGACTAACTGATTTTCTTGTTGAATTTGAGATTCAATGTGCCTGATTTATTCCTAGGAAACTCATGACAAACTCGAGGAGTTGAAGAAAGAAATTTGGCTTACTGAATCTTATCTTTGACAAGAAAAGTGGTTAGTCCAAAACCTGAAAAGGACACTGGAAGATCCAAAAGGCGAAGTATTTTTCTTTGAATAGTAAAATATGGTTGGAAGAGGATCTGGTCTTAGACTGAATATTCTAGATATTTGGAATAGTCTTGAAGAGAAAGCTTCAGGAAAAGCTTCCAATCATCCAGAATCCATTATCTCAGATATGCATCCACGCAGAGATACATAAAGGGAAAGTATATCAGGACGATATACTGTAGATGATTACATGTGGCCTCTAGAAGGAGAAGCTCAAGAATATCATGAAGAAGTTTTGAGTATTTCTTGGAGTATCTAGGAATACCATAAACATGTCCATGATATTATTACTCCATAGAAATGGGAACTTGGAGATATTGAACGTGTATCCAAAAACCTAAATGAAAATACCAAGAAATTAGAAGACCTATAATCCAGAATTAAAGAGAGGAAGAAAAAGAAAGAGACTAATTCATCTCCCACCAAAGGACTTAGTGTAAAAACTTGGTAAGCAGAGCCAGCATGGGAGGAGATCTCCCAGAAACTAATCCCTTGGGAACGACAGAAAGGATCGTTCAAGGATTTGTTTCATAAGATCAATAGGGAAAAAAATCCCTCATATCCCAGCTATATTTAGGAAGAATATAGGCCAAGGAAAACATATCTAAAAGGTGTTCCTCAACATGGGACAATCCTAAAGCTAGATTTAGAAAAGGATCCTGTAGAATCCATAGATGAATAGGCTCTAGACCTTCAATATTACATGCTATCAGTTGGTTTACAGTCATGAACCATAGATAGTGCACTCAATTTCACAAGGGCTTCCTTGAGAGGTAATGCGGGGTGATTTTGGGATATAATGCTAAGGTACTCAAAAGTGAGAGCATTTTTCTAGGAATACATTACATTCCCAGTTGAGGTTATACCGGTAGTAGTTGATTTCCTTAAACAAGAGTTTACAGAAAATTCACTAGTCAGACGGGATGAAGAATTGGTAGAAAAATCTAGAACATCTTTAACCAAGATCCAAATTTGTGACATGTGTTATTTTGAAGAATACCTTTTGTGAGTTTCAGCATTGGTATTATCTTATTGGACCAAGATATTAAGCATATGCTTTGGATGTTTTTATCCAGGAACTTTCAGGTAGTTGGCCTGAAATTTTCACCAAGCATTGAAGACTCATCTTTCCCAAAGTACATATTTATAGGACACTTTGGGAGTTTGAGCAGAAAAAATTAGGTAGGTGATAATACTATATTGTATGTGGAGTTATGTCTTGTAGGATGTAAGAAATATGCCATATATTAGTTCTTGTTTCCCAAAGGTAGAGGGTATTATAGGAGGATATGAGTGTGGTCCAACCAGGAAAGATCTTGTAAAACCCCAACAAATATCATTTAGAACATAATGTCAAGATGGTCAATGTGAACGAAAAAAAGCACACGATAAATTCTAGAAATGATTTGGTAAAAGAAAATCATCAAGTAGAAGGATAGAAAAATCTAAGAAATTGTAGAATCCATAAAGATGTGAGAGAAAAATTTAAGGGAAAATATGGAAAGTATCCCAAATTCCCTTAAGGAAAATCTCTATATAATTGTGATTGTTGTTGGTTCTATGGAAAGAAAGGTCAAAGATCTGACACTTTCCCAGATACAGACAGACGAAGAGGAACTCTCAAGGTGATAATGATGGAAGATTCATCAAATATATTGTTCAAGCCTATTTGGGGAGAAGATATAGACTCAGATGATGAAAAATTATATTTTGTATATTCATAGTACTCGTAGGTGGAAGACTCCAACTCAGATGAGGAAGAAGGAAATAACCATATTTTGAGCCATCTTCGAATAGTCATGATTCGAACAAGGGATAGTACGCCTAAAGACTCTCCAGAACTAGTAAAGCTAGAGGAGATGGAAGATGATCTAGTGCATTCTTAAGAAACTGAAATCCCTTCATAAGGGAGAGATTGCCAAGAATGGAAGATGCCCAAATTTGATTGGTCTAAGGTATACCAGAAGTCTTGGGTACTATATTGAGAAGTGGCCAAGATCATCGAAGATAAAGAGACAATTTAAGTCTATAAAATAGATAGAGGATTATTTATAATGTCTTTTCTAAAACCAAAAAGGATTAGTAAGGCTATTCATAAAAATGATAAGTATGTGTATTTTAGAATAATTCATATTGGAGTAGATCCCCTAGTCAGAAAAGGACAAGATCTATCAATCCTAATTATAGTGGTGGATGGCAGTTTAGCCAATTTCTCCAATGCACTATTAGGATGAGCACGAGAAAATCTACATGTAGGAGCTATGTGGGTAAAGGTGATCCCAGATCTGCATGTAGTACTTATGGATAGAAGTATTAGTAGAAGTCCAGAAGTAAAGATCAACACGAGAAACTGGCAGAAGATGTTGGGATGTCCACCCAACAGAAGATGTGTTAGAGTAATTACTCATCTTCATGTGAAGTTCTACAACACTGGGAGACCAGATCTAAGGGAGTGGAAAGATTTACACATCTTTTCCAAGATGAAGGAACGTTAATTAGATTAATGACACCATAGGTGGTAAACCCCAAGAGGCTAACTTTTCCTAGAGAATGGGTTTCACCATATCCAGAGGAAGAACAAAGGCAGAAGCTACTTCTCCCAGATTTTATTAAACTAGTCGAAAATAGACTTTTCATCTCTAGGATCATATAAGATGAAGATGATCTTAGATCAGAAGGATCAAGATCGGGCAGATTAGACTTAGAGATGGAATATTTCAAATCAGAAATACTAGAGAACCCTTTGAAAAATCCAAGGATATCAATTAGAAAAGATGAAGGTACTTAATTAGAAGCGCCTAGAACATCAATTTCTATAAATATAGTCAGAAAAGGGATTGTTCAATTACCTATCTATGAAGATGAAGAAACTTGTGTAGGATATATGGGATCTTCATTACTCAGTGAAAAATAGAGTGGGCTACATTAGTAAAATTATGTATTAATGAAACTAAATTTATTTCCCTAGTTGATATAGGATGTGCTTTCTCTTGCACAAGAATCTGATTTTTAGATGTAACTTGAGAATTTATAGAGTTACAAGTTATAGTTGGTAGTAATGAAACAGTTCTGATTCAAGAAGTAGAAAAGGAAGTTCAGATTGAACTCAATGGAAGAATATTTGTAAGTAGATGCTTTATTTTATTCCACAATTTCTAAGTGAAATCTTGATTGGAAATCAATTCCTTAGAAGATATCAGCCTGTAACGATATTTTCAAAAGGAATTATACTCAATAATTTTCTGATTCCAACTACTTTTGGAAAAACCAGAATGGTTCCAGAAAAGAAAGTATCTACAGTTAAAGTGGGAAAATATCCAGATGAAGATAGAGAATACCATAGAATGATTGAGCGGTGAAAAGAACTGATTGGATTGAAAGTTATAAGGATTAATGAAGAAGAGGCATTGGCTAAGATAAAAGATTATTTATCAAAAAATTAGTTAGAAAAAACCCTCTGAAATTATGGAAGGAAATGTCAGAGGCTACAATCACCCTTAAAGATCATAGCATTGTGATCAGAAGTAATAGAATAGTCTATCCATATGAGATGGTTAAGGAATTTGAGATACAGATTCCAAAACTAATTAGTCTTAAATTAATCATGCATAGTTAAAGTCCTCATAGGAGTGCGGCATTCGTGGTAATGAATCATGCTGAAAAACAACATGGTGAATCCAGAATGGTTCTTGATTATTGTGATCTTAATTGTGTTATAAAGGATAATAGCTACAATCTTTATAATTAGGAGTCTTTATGAAGAAGGATTGGGAAAGGCCAATGATATATTATAAGTTTGATCTCAAGTCAAGAAATTGGCAGATAAAGATCAAAGAGGATGTTATACCACTAACAGCATTTACAACACCATTTGGCTTGTTTGAATGGCTAGTTATGCCATTTGGACTCAAAAATACCCCATGAATATTCCAGAGAAGAATTGATAAGACATTCAATATATTATCACAATTCGTGGCAGTCTATATTGATGATGTGTTCATATTTAGTAAAAATATAGAAGAGAATATCAAACATTTACAACAGGTGACTGAAGTGTTCAGAAAAGAAGGGATGATACTTTCATAAAGAAAGATCATTTGAATGCAGTCAAAGATAGAATTCTGATGATTGCAAATCCAAGGAAGTAGAGAAAAGATTCAACCGCATATTTCATAAAAGCAAGAAACTTTCCCCAATGAGCTTACAGGTCGTAAGCAAATATAGGTGTTTCTTGGCATATTAAGTTATGTCAGAGCATACATTAGATATTTAGAAAAAAACTCAGTACTAATACAAATAAAGTGTTCTAGTAAGGTACCCTGGAAATGGAAAAAATAAGATTATAAAGTAATCATAATTTTGAAGTAAAAAAGCACAGAACCTCTCATAATTGGAGTATCCAGATGGGAGTGAAGGTGAACTTATCTTAAAAGTAGATGCATCAGACTCGGCATGGGTTTGTATCCTAAAGATAAGGAAAAACCGTGATAAAAGTATCGGTAGATATTGGAGTGGTTGTTTTAATGGGTCAGGAAAGAATTATCATGTCCATGAAAGAGAATTGATTGTAGTTCTTAAAGAAATTAGGGCTAATGATCTTTTTTTAGGAAAACTTTTTACTATAAGAACAGATAGTTCTTATATAAATAATTTCATGAGAATTAAATTAAAAAGATTTACCTGGGCACAATTAGTATGGTGGATAAATGAATTGTAATACTATAACTTTAATATAGAAAATATTAAAGGAAAAGATAATTTCATTCCAGATGCACTCACACGCTACTTTGACTTTTGCAAGTGCAATGGCAGAAGGTGGAAAATCAAGAAGATGTCTGGTTTACATTGATAATCATTATGTGGCAGATTGCCCAGTTATCAAAGCAATGAACGACAGATGTTAGAAAAAGAAAGGGATTTTAGCATAGAATCTTCTTCAGAAACAGGGATCTTCATCCATTAAGGTTAAAAGACCAGAAAGCACGGGTTCCTCAACCAAGAAGGCCGAAAAACCAAGAAATGCTTCAAAAAGATCCCTAGACAACAAGTCTAAGGGTAAAAGTCATATTGAATGCTTTATATGTGGTCAAAAAGGCCATTATAGCACTCAATGTGCAGAAAATTTGAGAAACAGGAAGGCTCGAAAGAACCAGAAGGTAGAAACAAATGGAAACTCTAAAGGAAAAGAGAAAACTATTTCTAAAAGTTGGGCTGAACAAGTAGAAGCGGAACTTGAAAAGCACCAAAAGTCTCATAAAGAACTTCATCGACATAATGTTCAGCAAGAACAATATCAAGAGTCTGGATGATGATCGAGATGATGAGGCCAATCCAGCAAAGGAAATATGGAAATATTTGCAAAGGATTCCAAATATTTCAAGGAATAAATCCACAACTGTTTATAATTTGATCCAGAAAAATAAAGATGATTTGGTGTTCAAGAGATGTTTGAACCATGTTTTAGATGCTTGAAGAATCTGAAGACATTATGAAGGATTATAAAAAATATTGATCGAGATATGATCAGTATGATCATCACTGAAGAGATCAGGCTGAAAGTCCAAGTTTCTAGTCTTCTTGACAAAGTTAAAAGGATCAAAGAGACGGGAGTGGAGAATATCTAGTTCTACAAAGGTTTTAGAGAATGATAGGAACATGGATTTCAAAGCTCCATATACAATATACGGTATTAGAACCATAAGAGTTCATCGAATGTCAGGAAGCCTTCAGAATGAGAGCTGTTCAATTCTTGGGATTTAAGAGAATAAATTTCACCTTCAATTGGGTACCGCAAATGGTAAGAACAGTTCTAAACAATGCATATCCAAGTTTGTTATGGTGGGTTGCATGCATCGAACCCATCTGATTAGTAAACAGATTGATCATGTTATGGAATTTGTATCTAGGGCACTGGACTAAAGGACCTGTCCAGAAAGCGTTCAAAGAATCATAGTTTAGCAATGAAGATTGGCTGGACTTCAGTTTGAATAACAGTCATTATGAATGAATGTAGATTGCATGGAGTGTTTTGCATGGATTGCATGGAGTGTCTATTGTATATTCTTTACGAGTGTTGCTAGTCTCTATCAACTCTAGAGACATGTAGTATGGAGAAATGACACATCTGACAGTCTTCGCGGTGGAGGCAGACATAATTCTTGAAGAACTCAAGATACGTAAGGGGCATAAAGAAGATATCTTTATTGTCAGAGACTAAATCCAACGTGCCATCAAAGAATTGATGGAAATGAAAGTCATAAAAAGAAGTCTCAATTGGTGAAATGATCGATGCTCTTTACGATTTGGAGGGATTCTACGCGTTGATCTAGACACGCATCATGTCCAGCATAGACGATCGGATCAAATCGGACATGTCAATTATGTAGTTTGATTTTAGCGTGAAGTGTGTGATGGAAGTTTCGCGGTTGTGTGTTCTACCTTTTGCTTTTGCTTTTGCTTTTCCTTTTTCTTTTGTCTGTCAAAAGTATGCATTGTAAGTCACAGTTTAGTCAGCTTCTCGGGCAAACTAAACCCAGAGGCCTATATGAGGGACCTCCGACCCATTTGTTTGGGGAGATGATCTTGAATAGAAATCAAAACGATTTCAGACACTCTCTCTCTATGTTCTCTCTAAAACTTTTGTGTTCTTCGTGCAAAGAGATTTCAAGAAACGATCCTACGAGTTAACGACAGGTAATCCTCTTAACATTTTCACGGATATTGTTTTATTTTCGTGCTTGCAAGTGTTTTTTGTAGCCTTTATGGATTCCCAAAATGAAATTTTCAGGAAGATCTTGTCGGATACTCACCCACTAGTAGTGTCAACAATCATAACCCATAAATGCATGAGAATTTTTGCTAACACTTACCTCTACAAATATACTATGGATGTCTAAGATGTTGCTTCTATGTATTTAGGAACCTACTTCATTCCTACAAATATAATATAGATGTTCGATTTAGGATATAAATAGAAAAGATAGCAAAAAAACAACCTGAGTTGTTAAATTATTGAATTTTGTACAAAATCATAACAAATACGTTATACGTTCCCCAAAAAAAAATTGTTGCTTATAGAACACTCAACTGGTCTACAAACTACAAGTATCAAAATTATATAGTAACTTCAGAACACATGTTATTGAGAATTAGAACAACGAAATAAATCAAGTTTGAGAAAACGATAAGCATAAGCAATTTCTCAACCCAACACATCAAATTTCTGTTGACCCCAACAAATTTGTCACATTGTATTGAGAAGGCAAATTTAGGAGGGTGGGTTTTTTTTAGTTTTATAGGGTAGAGTTTGTAAATAATGGGGAAATGAGTTGGTTCAGCGCCACATGAAGTGGCGCTTTGACCCCACACCACCCCAAACCCCATATATATATATATATATAATAAATTTATTTATTATAATAAATATAAAAAATACAATAAATACATAATTATATTTTTTGTAATAAATACAAAAAATATAATAAATTTATTTATTTATAATAAATATTTATAATAAATATCTAATAAATATTTATAATAAATATCTAATAAATATTTATAATAAATATCTAATAAATATTATAATATTATTATAATAAATATACATTTATTATACATTTTTTTATAAATATTATAATGTTATAATATTATAATATTTATTATAATAAATATCTAATAAATGTATAATAAATACTATTATAATAAATGCACAATAAATGTATAATAAATGTTTAATAAATATTTATAATACATTTATATTTATAATAAATACTTATTATAATTAAATATTATAATATTTATAATAATAAAAATCTAATAAATGTATAATAAATATTATTATAATAAATATACATTTATAATATTTATTATTATAATATTTATTATAATAAATGTATAATAAATGTATAGTAAATATTTATAATACATTTATTATAAATGTATATTTATTATAATAAATATTATAATATTTAATTATAATAAATGTATATTTATAATTATATTTATAATAAATATACATTTATTTATTATAATAAATCTACATTTATTATTGTATTTTTTTATATTTATTATAATAAATAAATTTATTTTATTATAAATGTATATTTATTATAATAAATATTATAATATTTAATTTTAATAAATGTATATTTATATTTATATTTATATTTATAATAAATATACATTTATTTATTATAATAAATCAACATTTATTTTATACATTTATCATAATAAATATGTATAATAAATGTAATATGTAATTATTTATCTTTATTATATAATTATCATATCTATAAATAATTATATACTATAATTATATAATTATAAATATACATTTATTTATTATGATAAATATGTAATTATTTATAAATGTAATATACATTTATTTATTACAATAAATATACATTTATTAGATATTTATTATAAATGTACTATACATTTATGAATGTAATTATTTATTATAATAAATATGTAATAAATATACATTTATATAAATGTAATATACATTTATTAACTAAATAAATGATTATTTATTTATAAATGTAATATACAATTATTATAATAAATATGTAATTACTTATAAATGTAATATACATTTATTTATATAAATATACATTTATTTATATAAATATGCATATATTATAAATGTAATATACATTTATTTATTATAATAAATATGTAATTATTTATAAATGTAATATACATTTATTTATTATAATAAATATACATTTATAAATGTAATTATAAATATACATTTATTTATTATAATATTCATTAATAAATATACATTTATTAATATTCATTAATAATATTTATTTATAAATATACATTTATTACAAATATACATTTATAAATGTAATAAATCTACATTTATTTATTATAATATTCATTAATAAATATACATTTATTAATTTACATTAATAATATTTATTAATAATATTTATTTATATAAATATACATTTATTATAAATGTAATATATGTTTATGTATTATAATAAATATGTAATTATTTATAAATGTAATATACATTTATTTATTATAATAAATATACATTTTTAAATGTAATTATAAATATACATTTATTTATTATAATAAATATGTAATTATTTATAAATGTAATATACATTTATTTATTATAATAAATATACATTTATATATGTAATTATAAATATACATTTATTTATTATAATAAATGTAATATGTAATTATTTATTTATTATAATAAATGTAATATGTAATTATACATTTATATTTATTATATTTATTATACATTTATATAATTATAAATATACATTTATTATAATTAAAAAATAAATGTATCGTATTACATTTATCATATTATATTACACATTACATTTATTTATAATATAATTATATAATTATAAATATAATAAATATAGATATGATAATTATATAATAAAGATAAATAATTACATATTACGTTTATTATATTATAATTAAAAAATAGATGTATTATAATATTTATTATACATTTATTGTACATATTTATTATAATAAATGTATAAAATAAATGTAGATTTATTATAATAAATAAATGTATATTTATTATAATAAATATTATAATATTTATTATAAATATAAATATAAATATACATTTATTAGTATTAAATATTATAATATTTATTATAATAAATATACATTTATAATAAATGTATTCTAAATATTTATTATACATTTACTATACATTTATTATACATTTATTATAAATATTTACTATAATAATATTTATTATACATTTATTATAATAAATATTATAATAATATTTATTATAATGGATATTATAAATGTATATTTATTATAATAATATTTATTATACATTTATTAGATTTTTATTATTATAAATATTATAATATTTAATTATAATAAGTATTTATTATAAATATAAATGTATTATAAATATTTATTAAACATTTATTATACATTTATTGTGCATTTATTATAATAGTATTTATTATACATTTATTAGATATTTATTATAATAAATATTATAATATTATAAAATTATAATGTTTATAAAAAATGTATAATAAATGTATAACAAATGTATATTTATTATAATAATATTATAATATTTATTAGATATTTATTATAAATATTTATTATAAATAAATAAATTTATTATAATTTTTGAATTTATTATAAAACAATATAATTATGCATTTATTGTATTTTTTTATATTTATTATAATAAATAAATTTATTTTATATATATATATATATATGGGGTTTGGGGTGGTGTGGGGTCAAAGCGCCATTTAAGTAGCGCTTTGCCCACTTTTGGTTCAACGCCACTTCATGTGGTGCTGAACCAACCCATTTCCCAATTAGTTACAAACCTTACCTCATAAAACTAAAAAAAAAAAAAAAAAAAACTCACCCTCCTAAATTTGCCTATTGAGAACCAAAGGGTAAAGTAGTTGAGAAGATTCTGAACCCAATACAAGCTCCCAAAAAGCAAAATTTGAAGAAGACTGAACAGAATAAACTCCTAATGCGGCATGAGCATCTTCGTCAACGCATCCCGATTCTCCGTCACGCACCTCGTGCCAGCCAACGACATTATCCAATCACGATCCGCCACCACGGCCTCGTCATCCTCATTCCTATGCCACGTCCACATGCCATGGCTCGAGTTCAATAACCTCAGCTCACCATGCCCAAAGCTTGCCTCCCGGAAGACCGACCATTCAGGCGATGGAGATTTAAACCTGTCACACACATTCCTAAAGATCAACAATTCAGCCTTCTCAAATATCATAGTAAAGGCAACTCAGCCTTCCTCTCTCCGTTCCTCATTCTCCAGAGTTTTCTCCACCCATAATGAGAATTCTGGAATATTCTAGACATCTCTTGAGAGTGTAATATTTTAAACTTCTCCGGAGTAATGAGAAAATCCGCTTCCAATCATGGAACTCTAAAACATTCTAGATCCCTGTATGATGGTGTGGAGCCCAAAGGTTTCTAGAATGATCCATATACATTCGAGCAGGCTAGACTTATAGACATGAAAATTGAATGGAGTTTTTAACAAGACACATTTGTCCACATTAAAAGGATTGGAGAATGTTTTAGCATTTTATTTATTTGTTTGTTATATTGGTAAGGGCCCTCGAGGTGCCCCTGTAGGTCTCGACGAGGTCTCGAGTTCGAACCATGCCGAGTACTTCTCTGTATTTGTGTGTTGCGTGATTTTCTTCATAGTGTAGCCCCTTCCCCACAAATCGATATGAATATATTGGTAAGGGCAATTTAGTCTGCAAATATTTAACTCATTCCCAGAATAGCCACTAACTCGATTATTCAAAGTAATCCGGATTCCTTAAAATGCGATAATCAAGACTACTTGAGGTATCTAGATTCCAGGATTATTCCAGGAATCACCACTCTCTCACAGGTTTCTTACAACCCAAACAGGACCTAAGTTCAGATTTTCATTTATGAGGCTTTAGCAGCAAATAAAAATAATACAAAGGAGCACATACCCATGAGCAAGGCCTTCATGGTTTCCGCCGTCACCAACGGTGATGTGGACAGCGCCACAAGGATCAGACTTTCCCTGATGGACGCGTTTCTACAAAGGACAGATACAAATATAATCATTCAAGCAAGTTGAATTAATCCAAAATGGAAAAAAAAATTGATAAAATGCATACCGAGCGTTCATAAGCATGCACATGACCAGCAAGCACGATATCAACGCTTGCAGCATGCAGCAGGTGCTCCATGGAACTCATCATTCCATCCCCTTCACCTTGATGCACTTGGTTACTGTTATACCAGGGAACATGAAAAAGCACTATTAACCAAGGCGTCCTTTGCCGATCCACCTTGAAAAGATCAGCCTGCAAAATCGAGAAACCCTAAATTTTAACAAAATTTAAAACATGAATTTCAAATTACATTCCTTTCATTTCATCATACATTACAGAATTTTTAATTTAAAATAGGCTTCGTGTTGTCAAACAAAGCCTTTCACTTAAGTGCATCTATAAGCGTGTTTCCCGGTCACCCATTGAAAAAGTGCTTATAGCACTTACAGCACATGGTAAACAATTTGAAAAAACAAGTAGTGCTTGTATTGTTTCAGAAAAAAAAAACACTTGAATTCTAGAAGAAAACCAGTTAAATAAATGACAGAAAAACTCCTTTTCAAGGGTCTGCTTGACAACAATTATTGAAACTGCTTTTCAGTGTTGTTCAATGGATCCTATGTGTTTTTTCAGAAAAAGAACAAACATCACATATTTTTTCAAACTGCCTATCATAAGAGATAAGTGCTCCTATAAGAAAAATCTAACATTTGTACCTTTTGCATGCCAATATAAAAAATCATGGTGTGATCATGTCCTAGCAATAACCATGCCCAAGTATTCATAGAGTTTTGTTTCTTCCCTATTTCTATAACATTTAGTTCCATTCATTATCTCATTTCATCCCCACAGCCCAAATGAACCATTATGAAAAAAAAAACACTAACCTTCAACCAATTATATTGATCAGAGTACTCATCATAATCCGTGTATGAGCCAAGCATTATCACATGAGTCCCACTAACTTCAAAAGAATAATAAAGATTTGAAGTCGATCCACTCTCTTCATAAGGCATTTTCCACCTGGTATTATAGGCTTGGAATCCATCCATAACCAGTGGTATGGACTCCTTTTCATGATTCCCTTCAGTCACCATCCATGGCCTTGTACTTGCAAGCGGCTGGATCAGCCCGCCAAATGTGTCCCAACGGTGTTGCATGTAATTCGCATACGAAAGATCTCCGGGAAGTAAATGCACATCATACTTGCACCGATTTATATGATCTAAAGTTGACTTCGTCCAGCCGGTTTGTCCCAGATCAGCCACCACAGAAAAAGTAATCGGGAATTGAGGTGGAGGTGTCCTTAGCTGAAACTCGGTACCTTGCCCTCCGCATCTGTAGAAATAAACTGTGCCATGTTCAAGTGGCCCAATGACGGTGTGGTGTATCTTTCCGGATCTGTATAAAAGATAATTATACGATGTGGTTTCGCCTTGATTTGTGTAGTCATATTTCCCAGGGGATGTTCCATACTCCACTGTCGAAGGAGAGAATTCATCATCGGTGATCCATGAGATTCGCATGTGCTTTTCACCGGCCAATGAGATATGTACCTAAAACAAAAATTATGAGAACCCAGGTCAAAATGATTAAATTGGAAATCAAGGTCTCATTTAGTTATGCAAAAAATGAATTTTCTATTTACATATCAAAGTTCTTTATTTTACAATGTAATAATGCAATAATGCTTCTAGGCTACGTTTGGTACAAAGGAACGATGGTCTTGAAAAAAGGAATGGGTGAAGGACAATAAAAAATCATGTTTGGTACATGGCAGAGGTGCCAAATCCATCATTTAAGGGAATCCAGATTCTTTCCAATTTAAACGAAATGCTCGTTCCTTAAAAAATAAATTTTTTGGAGATAGTTATCCATGATTCAATGTATTATTGACAAAAATACCCCTTAAACAATTTGCACCTTCTGTTCTTTTACGAGCCTGATCCCTTTGCATTCTACAGCAACCTGTTTCTTAGCTTGAGCCGTGTAAGGATCAAATCCCAATCCAACTTCCCCTGAAGTGTGGGATCTCTGACTGTTGAGGCAATCGTTCAGCTTTCTAGATCATTAGTCGGGCTCATCTCCAATAAATCAAAAAAAATGATATAATAATATAATAAAATATAAGTATATATAATAATACAGCAATAAAAATAACAATATAATAATAAAAAAATAATACAGTATAATATTAAAAAAATATAAATTTAATAAATAATGAACGATATATATATAAATATATAATATAAAATAAAAATACATTAAATTAATAAAATAAAAATATATAAATAATAATAATATAAGAATATAAATTATAAGAATATCAAAAAATAGAATAAATAATCATCGAATAGCAGATATGGTTTAGTGATAAAAGTGTGATTCACTCTATTCTTCCTTTTTGCAGCAAGCACCTCAGCCTCTAGCAATCTCAATCCATCTGCACTTTTCTTCAGCTATTTCAGTCAAATCACTTCGGATTTTTACTTGATCCTCAACCTTTGCCTTCAAGTCTAACACAATCTCACTGATTCTATCAGCTTTCTATACTCCTAGTTCTAACAGTGCTTTCATCTCTACCTTCTTTACCAAAAGAACATTCTTTGTACCCTCTTGTAACATCATTCGCCTTCTTTACTTTTTCCATTTGATTGTCAATCTCTTCCGAGGCACATTCTAGTACCGCTTCAAGATCAACTATGCCTTCCACATGCTTTTCACTATTAGTAGCAGCTTCATTAGCAGTTTGTTGATCAATAACAGCCGCTAATGCATCTTCCCTATTATCTTTGCAATCTTCTATCTCTTCTGCTTGTGACTCATCCTGGTCACTTTCAGTTTCCTTTAACAATAGGTTTCTGCTTTGAAAATTCCTTGAACTTTTATTGAATTTCCCATTGTTTTCCTTCCTGAGTTTTATTTTCAAAATCTTCCTCGGTATCATGATATTCAAACCTTCAGGAAAACTTCGCAACGAGGTGTCCCACTTTACCACATTTAAAGCAGGCATGTGGCAACTTCCCGGCCAAGTGGGCCACATCATCAAACAACTCAAATTCTGGATTCGAGTATAAATCACGACGTGGTCACCATCACTGCAGTGTGACTCTCTGGAACCTCCAATAGGAGCACCGATTTCTCATGACCTCCACACCGCAGCGTGATTTTGGACTTCATGGCGCAACCATTCTCCTTTGTGGCATGATTTCCATGACATGAAAGACCAGTACAAGTATCGTCAGATTTAGACGTCAATCACGATGCGGCCACTTGGGTTACGGTGGGATTTAATCTTACTTCAGCAGATTTTAATCTTATGCATCATGCATTGCGGCGTGACAGCTAGCATTGCAGCGTGATTTCATCTGCAGCATCAGAACTTCTCCAAAACTCCATCTTTTCAGTTTCAAACTTATTCCAAACTCTTCCAAGCTTCAAAACCAACTTCACCTCAACTGAAACACGATGAATCACTTAAGATTGAATATGATTCACAAAATAACTGATGTGTTGACAACAAAAGCCAGCGCCAAAGTCATTAAATAATATCCACTAGATTTTTCACTTCAACAAACTCCCCCTTTGACAAACGTTTCTTCTCGGGGTTCCTTCCCCATGGCCACAACTTGGTCTCAACAATCTTCTCCAACCTCTTGGTCTCAACAACACATACCACTAGAAAATCATTTACATTACAAGATATAGGTTCATACTACCACCCTAGGCTCATTGCCCAATTACAGGGTCTCGGCTCAATGCCAAATGTGCACTGCAGGAATCAACAGAATATAGGAAAATTAATGAAAGATACATCGCTCCTTAGTTGGATGTGCAATGCAATATCAAGTCTTCTCTTCTTCAAGTCTTCAGAAATTGTTCGCCATTACACGTGATTCTTCACTCTATTTCTCTCTTTTCAATGTTTACACAACGTCAATCTCTAAAGTCCTTGTCATTTTCTTTATATAGGTTGAGGGTCATCTGAGGAATCATTTTAACATCACTCCTAGGTTTTCCCTTGGTCAAAGAATCATAAAAAAGCATTTTAGTTATCCCTTTATCTTTTCCTCAAGTCTTGAGGATTTGTTTGCCTCAAAATAAAAAAGGAAATATTTGCCGAAAAATTAAGGTGCCTCCTAAACCGAAGATAAAGTAAGTTCATCTAAACTTGATGTCAACCGTCTCTTAGACATTGAATCATCATTTATCCCTCATTTGACTCCATAAATGGATGCAAATCATCCTTTAAATGATCATACAAAAATCTCCTAAAATCCAAGTATGGAATTTAAAGGTGTTGAAATGTCATGGTAGTATCGCCCATGCCATGATATGTTGAAACAAAAGATCTTGTATAAATGTCATCATTAGGGGCAGCAATTTATAACATGATATGATAACAAGACCCAAAAACAGCAAGAAATTAGCAGGTTTGTGTTTCAATTTTCCAACAAGGTTAATAAACAGGTCATGTTCGTGTTGATATGATTAATAATCGCGTCATGTTTGGGTTGATCTGTTTAACCCAAACCTGACACGAAATGACCCACTTAATTAAATGTGTTATAAGTTAACCCATTTAATTTGCCAAATTGTGTTAATCATAGGGTTGAGTCATGTTTAATCGGGTCCAAAATTGTTTACTAATCGTGTTAAATGGGTCGTATTGTGTTACCCATGTAGTAAACGTATTGCGCTCGTGTTTGAGTTTTATGACATGATTAATAAACAAATCATGTTTGTGTAAGCTGATAATGCGATACGAGCACAACCCACCAACACAAATTGTCACCCCTGCACATATTGTATGGTACGATATACCTTTGGCATAGCCTGCATGTAACATTCCGCCCCTCCTCGTTGGCTTGAGTCGAGGCGGAATTGCTACTTGGTTTTAGATGACATTCCCAAAACACCAAAGGCTGGTAATAAATGTCAAGAGCTTCAATACAATTGGGGGACGATTTGCCCTTTGAAAATAAAACAACCACAACTAACATACTATAACCAAACAGCAATCTAAATGATGCATGAAAATAATGTGATACAACTCAAAATAATACCAACTGATATCAAAACCAAACTATACTAGAGTACCAAAGCGGAAGACCGCCAACATCAAAGTACAAAGCGGGAGACAAAACCACAAAACTCAAAGACTCCAAAGAAATAAACTTCACAGGTCCCAACATGCTCCAAGCTCCAACTCCACAAACAATGCCCAAGGTATCATGCAGCATCACTAAAGAAATGAGATACCTTGCATTTACCTGTGTCTCGATAAACAATATCTGCAAACGCACTAAAGTGTCCAATGAGAGGGTGAGTAATGAAAATCAGTAGGTTTTCATCAAATGATTTCTCTACTCACGTTACTCGAATAGAACATGTTCACACATTTATATAAAACAATTTATATAACACTTTAAAAGATTTTATTTCAAAATCAAACCATTTTTCAAACCAATCCATTTTTCCAAAAAAAGCAACCAAACAATTCTTTAAAACCGTTCCACAATTTCCATTTTGACATAATCCATTTCATTTCACATATCCACACATGCATGCCCGGGTGACAATTTCATATTCATGAGCGGTCTCTCATTGATCTACCAAGTCGTCACAAAGTAACCATATACCAGTGCCCCAATGGCAAACGCCCCTCCAGTGTCACGTCAATGCAAATGAACACACGCCAACCAATTATGCCAAAACCCTATCAAACCATTTGTGCCGAACCATTTCAATAAAACAATCTTTTTATTGAAAACCTTTCCACAAAACCTCTTTCCATGAATCAAACCAAACAACCATTTTAAAATCAACATTTTAAAATCATTCAACAAAGCACTTTGTACAACAATTCCACAATTTCACAAATTATCACTAAAGAAAGTTTCTACCGAACTTTGCACAACAATTTCACAATCAATACCTAGCAATTTAAACAATTTGAAACAAAGCCTTCAAATTCTAATAAGAGGAGTCGAGATGAAGCCACCTACCTCAGAAACTATGGAGGAAACGAAGAACGACACGAGTTCTTCAACAAAACAAGTTAGAACTCTAAAAACTCGTCTTAGATCTTGTTCCTTGTCATTAACACAACCAAAACTCATCATGATTGGCATAAACTAAAATAGATATATCCCCAACGGATTAGATCTATGAATCCAAAAGAGGGAAAAAGAGGAGATCTAAGAAAAAACATCAAGAACAGAGACTTACCAAGCAATTTGGCCTTCAACGCACCAAGATTTGCCAACGGATCACTCCCGAATAAAGCAAAATGATCTCCATAGTTGTTGGGAAGAGAGGAAATCGAGTTAGGGTTGACCTAGGGGAAAAACAAGCCATTAAGGAGCAAAACCAAGTTAGATCCACAATTTTCAAATCTAACTTTTAACTGTACAAGATTAAGCAAACTGTGCGCTAACCGTGCAAATGTCACTGTCCCCAAATGCACGATTTCTCTTAAATGGTCGTACGGTTTGGTCAAACCGTGCGCCTAACTGTGCGCCTACCCAGAGCCCACTACCCAGAGCCCACTGCCTCACTTTGCACGGTTTTTTGTAGGAGCTGCACGGTTTGCACCAACCGTGCTCAAATCGTGCATCTCTAGAAAAACCCCAAAAACATTCCAAAAGTCCTCCAAACCTTCCCAAACTTCACTCATTCACTTTACATACTTAAAATACATAAAAGAAAGAGTTACTTGAAACCAAGGGGTGCTACATTCTCCCCACCATTGGCTTTTTCGTCCCCAAAAAGTAAAAAACCATCATTGCCCTTAAAGAGTTTGGGTCATTGCTTAACCATTTCCTTCTCTCATTCCCAAGTTTCTTTCTAAATCCGACCATGTTGCCACAAAACCCGCACTAGACCGATATTTTTTCTACGCAAGACTTCCTCTTGCCTATCCATAATGTAATGGCCCAGACCCTCCTGGCCCATTACTTTGCCAAAATAAGGCTCCACCGAAACAGTGGCACCGTGACGGTGGCACCGTGTCCTCACCCAGCCCTCCGTTTTCTTTTTCCAGTCCCGCTCCCGCAACGTAAGTTTTGACGTAAATTAATTCTTTTACCCTTTTTAAAGTCATTTAAAGCCCATAATTAATTCCTAAAAATCCCGAGAAACCTCCCCGATGGGGGTATTAAATAACAACTTAATGTCATCGTGCGTAACTGTCAAACCACGTGGGAAACCACGATCCGACTTTCCAGGCGTTCAAAATTCTCATATCCCATAACAACGGGATTTTATCTATATATCGCACGGCAAGTTCTTTTCCTCTTCTTCCTTTGGCCGGCTTCGTTCTCCCCCCTGGTCCGCCTGGAGTCCCTTCTTCCCGTGGCTTGTGGTGCGCCTCTGCCGGAGCTTCCTGCACCCCTTGGAGTCCACGGAATTCCTCCCCTGCAAGTCGCGCATCTCCTGTTCCTGGCGCGTGGAGAAAAACGTCGATCCTTGATCAATCAAGTAGGGATTTTTCCTTCGTCTCTCCCTTCTGTGTATCATATGGGGTGGGTGCGCTATTGTTTCTATGAGAATGGGCTAACCAAACCTTAACAAAGATAATAAACGGGTTGTTAAAGGATGATGGGGTGCGTTTGGTTTTCTGTTGTACTCTTTTAAATTGTTATATGTTGTGAACTGTATGAATTTATGCCTACTGAAAATCATGGTCGTTGGTGGTCTTTCTCTGTGCACTAATAAACTCTTGTCTCCTGTGATGATTAAATGGCTGTAACATAGAAATTTGTTAATCACGTGAACTCGGTGGATTAAATGGATGCTCTGCAAACATATACCCTTGCGTGGTCACCCCGGTTAACTAACAGAAAGAGGAAATAGATAAATGATGTGTTTGAACCTAGAAGTTTCTCTACTCTATTTTGGTAGTAGGTGAATTGTTCTGTTTGTTTTCTTATGGGGTGATGTGGGTGAGGATGGGATCATCTGATGTGGCACGGTTGCTGGTTGTGAATCTGGGGTTGTGGTTGCTCTGCTTATATCACGAATTGGGGTGGAATCCTCTTCTGTTGTGAAACCTTTTTATCCATAGTTCTGGGGATGTGGGGGTTGTATCTTGAAGCTTGATTTGGTTCCAATACTTGGAGGAATCTCACTTTGATGTGAATTTACAAGAGAACCAGGTATGAATGTTTAAATTGTTGTTGGCTGTAACTTATTCCCCTAGGTTTGTGCTTGTGCCTGTTAGTTGCCCAGCAGTGCAGAATTTACTTAGACGGGATCACTTGAACATGAAAACAAGAATGGGTTAATTGGGAAATTGATTCTGGGAATGAGTTGTGACTCGGTTGTTAGTATGGTTTCTATGAGTAGTGACTAGGTTGTTCGTGCTTGGGTTAGGCATAGAGCCCTAGGTTGGGTTGAGTGCTTGTTACCTATATATATAATTGTAGTTCTTGTGTTTCTTATTCGCGTCCCACCCAAGTTGAGCATTCAGTGTCGAACACCCCCATTTCATGGGGGAGGGTGTTTTTCCCAACACTCCTACGAGTGGCTGGTTATTAACTCATTTTCTGCTCCCTTTCCCGAATAGCCTAAGACTCTTCGGGCAGGCTGTGATGGCCTGAAGTCCATTATTAGCCCATGAATCTTCGGGCAGGGTAGTTGTGGTGGTTGACCCAGGTGTTTGCGGGCGGGTTGTTTACCAAGTGTCTTCGGGATGAGGCCCAGGTGTCTTCGGGCGTGACGGTAGCTTTCTGGCTCAGGTGTCTTCGAGCGTGGCAGTAGTTTTCTGGTCCAGGTGTTTGCGGGCGTGGTTACGTGTGGTTGTTGTGGCCCAGGTGTGTGCGGGCGGACGTGGCAGTGGGACTGCGGTGAGAATGGCGGGATTGGTTCGATTCGTAGGATGTCTTCAATAACCAGTGAGAAAGTGGCGCGGGATACCCAAACATCGATGTGCTATTACTATACCTTACTTGACTTGCGTTATTTGGGGAGTGTGCCTTGGTGAGGCTTGAGTGGATAGTTTTTTCTTGCTAGGTGCTTTGATTATCTTCTTTCTCACAGGGCATTAGAATGTCTCCCCACTTGTGCACGAGAGTTTTTGGTTTTCCCTACTGGGTATACTTGTATACTCACCCTACGTATATAAAACTGTTTTTAGGTTTCCAGGAGGACTTCGGGGATCGTGCAGGGTCGTACTAGCTCGGGCGTCGGGACCGTTGCAGTTGTTGTTTTTCTTGCTTTTGGTACTTTACCTTTGTAGACACCTTGTACTTTCTGGCTTTTACTTTTGCAGCATGCATATGGGAGTGGTTTTCTTTGTCTTTACTTTTACTTCCAGTTTTGGCGTTGTTGGGTTTCATCATCTTATCTCCCGATCCTATTAAAGAAAAGGGTAATGCCTTCCATTTTGTGTGAGATTCTATACCCTTGGTGCTAGTCGCCACTCCGGGACCTATTGAAGGCGGGTCTCGGGGGTCATTATCTCTCCTTCAACTTAAAGAAGGAAGGGTCTGGCAATCTGTTGTCCCTTCCCTCCTTTTGGTGAAGGCGGATCGTGACACATAATCTATACTAGGATATGAGCCAACGAAGCATCCGGCTCTAGGTCAAAGTGATCTCATCGAATCACATGGTCTGGATCAAGCTGATACGTTTTCAACTGAGATACATGAAACACATTGTGTGTAAGAACCCGGTTCTTCCCTTAAGGTACGGATCTTTCCTTTTCAGTTTATACTTATGGAAATGGAGGAAAAGAGGTCAAGGGTTGGTTGCAGGCCTGTTACACGACGTGACTAGGGACTACACGTCGTGTACATAGGGCTACACGCCATGTAATCCCAATACACGGTCGTGTAATGGACTGGTCAGAAATTGTACGGACACGACGTGTAGTCTCAATTACACATCGTGTACTTTTTTTTATTGATTAAATCGGGCAGTAGCGTCGTTTTTGTGAAAACAGACAGAGGCTCTCCCGGGTTGGCGAACAAGCTGCGTCGAACCTTCAATCCAATCTCGATTGATCATCTGAATACCGATTCCTTCGTCGGTGGTTTCGTTTGAACCCAATCGGTAAGCTCTCGATTCCTTTTGAGTCGTTCTTCGTGATTTTTTCTCTCGACGAAGTTATTTAAGGTTGAGTGTTTATCGTCGTTTTGTAGATCTACGTCGTTCTAGCTTGAATTGGAGGTTGAGGCTGGACGAGGAGAGTCGTACTACGACGAGGTAGGTGGTCTTGTGTCTTTCGCTCAATGGCGAGTTGTTTATATATGTCGTACTGTCGTTCACCCATGTTTAGGGTGTAGCCTTGAATGGAAATTGACCGTTGTTGTTGCCTAATGATGATTAGGTCATGAATTAAATTAAATTAAGCATGTTTGAGCTTGTTGGTTTGATTAAGGGCCTTTCGTGGGTGTGTTTCCCTCGGGTGACCATTGTTTAGCCATTTGGCCTTGGATGCCTATGGGCATGCCTTTGTTTCCCTTTTTAGGGTTGTTTAAAATGAAATTGGTTAATTGAATGTTGCCCACGTGAGATGACAATTGCTTAAACCTTGTGATAGTTTAATTCATATGTTTGCTTGTTATACATAAACTACCCATGTGAGTATATTTGTTTAAGCTTTGTAATTGTTAGATTACATATTAGGCTTGTGATATGAACTGCCCATGTGAGTATAATTGTTTAAGCCTTGTGATAGTTTAAATTCACTCGTTGCTTGTTTGTATGATGCCCACGTGAGTTGTTATTTTGTCAACCATGTAATAGTGTAATTTAAATGTGTTATCTTTTATGCTGAAATACTGATATACCGGGCTCGACCCTATTGATTTGTTATGCCTGCGGGCGAGGATTTGTTATGCCTGCAGGCGGGGTTTTGTTATGCCTGCGGGTGAGAGGTTGAATTGAGTATTGAAATGGAATGACTTGTGACGCGTCTGCCAAGTCAAAGCACAGGCTTGGATTCGGTCTTTCACTTTATTTGTTTAGATAACCTTCTGAGGTATCTGTTAAGCATTCTTTATACGGGGGATTAACGGGCTTAGCCCGGATCTCGAGACTTATATAATTTAATGTAATTGAATGGTTGAACTGAACATAATGAATGAAAATGGGAAACAGGACTTGTAGGATTAATTACTTTTAAGTACTTCCTAGTTTACTGTTTTTCCTTTTTGTTCACTACCTATTGCATATACTCACTGACAGATAAGCACAGAACTTGGGTGGTCGCCTACTGGGATTTATTTCTTACACCCTGTTTAGATCATGCTTTTGGGACCAAACAGATTATATTATTGCAAGTGTCGATAAGGGCAAGTGCCCTTCTACAGGTACTTGGGATGCTGTTTGGGAGCCGGAGAGCATAGGACCGAACCGAGGCTTGCGATGCTTCTTAATTTCCTTTGTTTCTTTTGCTTTTGGAACATATATTGTTGATTCCTGCAATGTACTTGTTTTGGTTGTTTTCTTAGAACATAACATGTTGCATCATCTTTTGTATGGAATGATGCTTGGTTATTTATCTTATCAGTCTTCCGCTGTTTATTTCAGATGTATGTTGTTTACTGCTTCTGCTATTGTATTATTATTTATCCCGTTGTGTTACACTCTACCAATGAGGGCATAGTTTCATCACTATCACACCCTAGGTTTTCGCTGCTAGTCGGTAGCCTCTGGGGTTTGGGGAAATGCGCTTGAGCCCATATGGTCAACCGGATACGAGGCACCAGTTGAGTGGCATCTGGATCCGAAACATTGCATTGTGCACCGAACTGAACCTGGGTGGCAAAGACAACCGATATGCCACCTCACCAACTCGTTCAAGTATCTCAAAAGGCTCTATGTATCGAGTAGATAACTTGTCCTACTTCCCAAAACAACGATGCTCAAGCCTTGAAGAGATTCTCAAGAACACATGATCACTCACCTCGAACGACAACAGTTGTCGACAATGATCCACATAGGATTTCTGACGACTCTGAGTCGTCTCCGTGTTTTTCCTGATCAACTGAATCTTCTTTGTTGTCTCTTGCACAAGGTTTGGCCCAACTAGTGAAGTCTCACCTGTTTCCACCCAACAAAGTGGAGAACGACAAGGATGCTCATACAATCTTCAAAAGGAGTCATATGTATCGAGGCTTGATAACTGTTGTTATATGAGAACTCCACTAACGGTACGTTCTCCTCCCATGAGCCACCAAAATCAATTACACAAGCCCGTAGCATGTCTTCCAATATTTGTATCGTCCGTTCAGATTGTCCATCCGTCTGAGGATGATACACCGTACTCATAGTCAATTGAGTTTCAAGGCTTTCTGTAAGGATTTCCAAAAATGAGACGTAAACCTCGAATCTCGATCCAATACTATCGAAACCGATGAGTCATGCCTCTTTACCACTTCTCGGATATAGATTTTGGACAAATCTTCCACCGTATGAAATTCACGAATAGGGATGAAATGGGCCGACTTTGTGAGTCGATCCACTATCACCCATATGGCAACGTGTATCTGAACCGTTCTCAAGAGACCTGTCACAAAATCCATGGTTATCTGCTCTCATTTCCAAACAGGAATAGCTAAAGAGTGCGACATAACTGTTGACCGTTGATGCTTTGCCTTAACCAGCTGACAGGTGAGGCATCTCGAAACAAACTCAATCGTCTTCCTTTTCCTGTCAACCCATCAAAATTGTGCTTTCAACGCCTTGTATTCTATGATGAACAGTGTATCTCGAATGGTGGTAAGCATTGAGAAGTTGTTCCTAACAAGCTAAAGGTACAACCATCTGATCTCTGAATCACAACACTCAACTCATGTCCAGCTTTCGTCCCTCAATGGTCTCCCCACCATTGAGTTTTGACCTCATTGCAACACATTCTGAATCGGATGTATGTGTCTCTTTAACCGTCTCCGCCAAATCAGGAACCAAGGAAACCGAGAAGAAAACCGTAACACTACCTCGATCTTCACAATCCAAGTGCATGTCAGTTATCACCGACATCAACTGCCATTGTTCTGAAGCCTCTTTTGTCAACTAACTATATGACTTTTTGCTTAATGCATCTGCTACCGAATTGCCTTTACCCGGTGTATACAGAAGTCAAAGTCAAACATTTGGAAATACTCCATTTATCTTCTTTGTTTGAGATTCAAATACCTTTATGAGAAAATATGTTTCAAACTCTTATGATCCGTAAACACCGTAATTTTCTCACTAAAGAGGTAATGACGTCAAGTCTTCAAAGTATGGACTGCAACATCTAACTCCAAATCGTGTGTTGGGTAGTTCTTCTCATGCAACAGTAATTGTCGTGAGCCATGAGCAACAACATGATCTCCCTGCATGAGAACACATCCCAACCCAGATCCTAAAGCATCACAAAACACCACATACTCTTATCCTGAATCTAGCAAAATCAAGATTAGTGATGATGTAAGATGAACTTTAAGCTCTTGAAAAGACTTCTGGCATTCTTCATTCTAATGGAATGAAACATTTTTTCTTGTCAAAGTTGTCATAAGTGAAGCTAGTCATGAAAAATCACGAACAAAACATCGGTAATAACCAGCTAAGCCAAGAAAATTGCATATCTCAAAGACATTTTTTTGCGATTTCCAAGAGATAACGGTCTATCTTTTCTGGATTCACAGAAGCACCTCTTTCAGAGATTATATTGCCAAGGAAACATATCTCTTGTATCCAAAAATCACATTTTGAAAGTTTGGCACACAAACGATGATCCCGCAGAATTCCCAACACTGTCGCCAAGTGTTGCTCATGCTCAGCCCTTGTCCTTAAATACACCAATACGTCATCCACAAACACCACCAAAAATCACATTTTGAAAGTTTGGCACACAAACGATGATCCCGCAGAATTCTCAACACTGTCGCCAAGTGTTGCTCATGCTCAGCCCTTGTCCTTAAATACACCAATATGTCATCCACAAACACCACCACAAAAGAATCCAGATACCTTTGAAATATATGATTCATCATTGCCATAAAAACCACTGGTGCATTCGTAAGACCGAAAGGCATAACCACATACTCGATATGGCCATATCAATTTTTGAAAGCTGTTTTCAGAATATCCTCCTTTCAAATCCACAATTGGTGTATCCTGAGCCCAAGTCAAACTTAAAGAATCATTGAACTCCCCTCAGTTGATCAAACAGATCATCAACGCATGGAAGTGGATACCGATTCTTTATCGTAACTTGGTTAAGCTTACGATAATTCACACATAACAGAAGAGTTTCATCCGCCTTTTTGACAAACAAGATCGGCGCTGCCCACGGGGACGTGCTAGGCCGAATGAACCATTTGCTTTCCAACTCTTCCAACTGGACTTTCAATTCTCTTATTTTTGTTGGTGTCATCTGACAAGATGAAAGGGAAATATAACTGGTCTCTGATAAGAGATCAATCGTAAACTCCACTACTCTTGTGGGTGGCAACCCTGAGAAATTTTCAAAAAAAATGTTAGGAAACTGATCAACAACTGCTGGAAAACTATTATTCTCGATCTCTTCCACCGATGTCAAGGTCAAAGCTATCAACTCGTACAAGATCGTTCCAACTGTTGGTTCCAACAAGCTCGTTGCACCTACCATTACATTCTGGTCTCCTCTAAAGAGATGTCTGACATCAACATCAGTCGTAAAACTAACCCTTCGGGTATAACAATCGATATGAGCTTTGAACATAGTCAACCAATCCATACCCAAGATTATGTCACAAACATCCATCTCAAGCACAGAGAAATCTCATATCAACTCAGCTTCATTGACAGTTATAGAACATGCTCTACACATAAAGGCTTGACATCCTTTTTGACCAAGAGGAGTTTGAAGTTTCAAAACAAAAAGCAGCATCTCAACATGAAAACCCAGCAAATCAACAGCACGAGAAGCAATAAACGAATGGAATGCGTCCGTATCAAACAAAGCTTGCATAAGGGTATAATTCAAAAGAATCACACCTCTCACCGTCGATGGTCCAGATTGATCATCCAGAATAACTTGCCTAGCTCCATATAACTGCTTACTCGCTACACGTTGTTCTTTATTGTCCTGTTAAGATTGTCCTTTCTGAGGAGTCATGGTATTCTTGAAATCACCATGTCTAGCTCGGGTTTTGCTGACGAGAGGTATTATGTTGCCCCTGTCTCGTCGAAACATACGACGTCTACGACACATGAGATATGTCTCAAACACCCGACCTTGGAGCACTACGACAATAGCACTGAAGAAGCCCCATCTGATTGCAATTGTGGCATGCTATAGGTGGCGTCGTACAATCTCACTTCATGTGATCGAACGAACCGCATTCAATACATTAGGTTTACCATTTGGTTTTAGAGGAAGATTCACCGATTCAGCCGTCTGGTTTTGAGTCATCCCACTACCTTGGAAATAGGTGTCTTTCTTCCGCTTGTTCCCAGCATTAGAGTTCCCACCGTTTTCCGTAGGTATCAATGCTCCCTCCACCAGTAGCTCCTGAGATGTCTGTTAGAACTGGAGGTAATCTTGCCACCTAGCAGGTTTATACTAGAAGAAATAGGGCTACAGGAGGTCTTTAGACAGTCACATGATAAGTTGGTTACACGTGGTTGTCTAACAGAATAAAAGGGGAAGGGGGGTTCAGTCGAGCAGTTAGTTCTGTTTTAAAGTCTTGGCTGATAGCTTGGGCGGGAGACCAGAAGGGGCCTCCCGAGTCACGTCTGGCGTTTCTCTCTCTCAGTCTTCTTCTGTGAAGTCTGTAAGTCCTTGAGTCTGTAAAACCAGGTAAGACCAGCAATTCTACTTAATCCATTTGTGTTTTCTGCGCTCCCGGTAAGAGATCCTATCAATTTTGGTCCGACCTGCCGGATAATTCCATCCCCTCCACAACTCCTTGGGCTCATTTTATCCCCGCTTCTGTTTGAGCGAAAGGATCATGGAAACTCGTCTACAATCGTGTATGGAGGCTTTGGAACAGAAATCGGAGCGGGCTGAGTCTTCACGAGATCAACGATTGGAAAGGGTGGAAACAATGGTAACTAGTTTAGCAAATACGGTTGGGGCTTTCCGGCAGGAAATTTCTGATTTGAAGGAACTGCAGCGGTCCATGGCTGGAATAGTGCAGCGGCTGGAGAAATCACCGGTTCAAGATGAGGTAGTGCAATCTGTACCGAATCTTGCAAATCGAGAATTGTTGTTTCAGTCGCAGGAACGCTCGGAACCAGCTGAAGGTACGTAGGGGACGGGGGATTCAGTTGGAGAGGGTCCATTACCGATGTTGGTAGTGCGGCGAGTGGAACTCCCTGTTTTCGATGGGCAAGATCCTCAGAGAAGGCTTAATAGGGCAGAATTATACTTTAGGATAAATCAAACTCCTGAGCAGGCCAAAATTGTTTTTGCTCAAGTGAGTATGGAAGGGGTGGCCCTACACTGGTTTACTATGTTGGAAGAGGTGCATCCACAGTTGACCTGGCAGCAATTTAAAACGGAAATTGTGGAACGGTTTAGTGGATTAGAGGTGCAAAATCCTTAATTAGTTGCAAATCGACAACAAGGATCGGTTCAGGAATATATTGAACGTTTTGAATTCTTGACGTCTCTAATCCCTCGTTAGCCGAAGTCTCAATATGTGGGATATTTTCTCCATGGACTGCGAGAGGAAGTCTGGAGTTGGGTACATGTCCATAATCCGTAGACTCATCTACAAGTAATGTGTTTGGCACGGCATGTGGAGATGGTGCTTGGTAAAGGGATAGGTCCACGACTCATGTTACAAGTCCACGTTGGACCAGCAGTAGGAACTGTAAGCAATCATCCCGGGGTTTTGTAACCCAGGAGTCGAACTCCTCTCCAATAGCAAGAAGGGGAGAAGAGTTAACAAACAGGTTCAACAGGGAGGTGTCTTGAATTGCTCCGAGTGGAGGGAAAGGAGTTAGGCAATTGTCTACCCAGGAGTGGGAAGACCGACGGAAGAAAGGATTATGTTTCTGGTGTGGAAAACCTTATGACCCCATGCATAAATGCTCTGATCCTAAAATGAGGGTGTTAATTTTGGGAGAAGATGATTATGAGAATGAAGCTACATTACAACAAGAAGAGGTGAATCTATTAGATGAAACCGGGGTGGAAGATTGTGAGGCAGAATGTAAATTTGTTGACTTACAAGGTTGGGGAATTATGTACAGTTCCAGAAATTGTACAAGGGACTCCACCGTGTCGATGAAAGTAAAGGGAAGCATTAAAGGAATTTCGGTTTTGATTCTTCTTGACAGTGGCACTTCACACAATTTTATTAGTCCAAAATCGGTAAGGATATTGGGATTGCAAGTTGAGAATTCTTCAAAGATGAAGGTGAAGCTTGAAGATGGGCAAAAAACTGGATCTGTGGAAGTATGCCAACATATTTCGTTAATTATGGGAGCTTATAATTGTTCAATTGAAGCTCATGTTTTGGATATAGGAGGGCTGGATTTGATTTTGGGAATATGGTTGAGTACCCTGGGGGATGTATGCATCAACTGGAAAACTATGGTGACTAAGTTTGTTGTAGACAAACAGAATTTTACCCTGGTGGGAGCCCAAAATACTAACCGGGCAACTTCTTCATTAGATCAGTGGGTTCGTGGACAATCTCGCAGTCGTACTCTTTGTCAAATTGTTGGCGGTAAAAGTAGCAGTGGGGGTCACCAACTGTCTGAACAGCAGAATAGAGAGCTACAGCGGATTTTTTGTTGTTAATCCTCGGTTTTTGACGAACCAAGGGGGCTGCCAGCACAGCGACAACGTGAACATGCAATCAATCTTTATCCAAGACAAGGACCAATTATGGCCCGACCGTATAGGTACCCCCATTTTCAAAAAAATGAAATAGAAAAGCAGGTTCAGGATACGTTTGACAGTGGCATTGTACGACCAAGTTCTAGTGCCTTTTCAAGTCCGGTATTATTGGTCAAAAAGAAAGATCATGGTGATTGTGTGTTGACTATCATGCGTTAAATAAAGTAACTATACCGGACAAATTCCCCATTCCGGTGGTAAAAGAATTACTCGACAAATTACATGGGGCAACTTATTTTTCCAAATTGGATCTCCGAGTAGGGTATCATCAAATCCGTATGCGAGAAAAGGATGTGGAAAAAACTACTTTCTGGACTCATAGTGGCCATTATGAGTATTTAGTGATGTCATTCGGTTTAATGAATGCACCCTCTACTTTTCAGGCAACTATGAATGAGTTGTCCCGTTCCTTACTCCGACATTATGTTCTGATTTTTTTTTTATGATATTCTTGTATATAGCAGGGATTGGCCGTCACATTTGCAGCATGTGTCACACGTGTTTTGCATTCTTCGGGATAATCAGTTTTTTGCCAACAAAAAGAAATGTCATTTTGGGCAACAAAAAATTGAATATTTGGGGCATATTATTTTTGTTGAGGGAGTCTCTATGGATCCTGGAAAAGTACAAGTTATGCTTGATTGGCCAGCTCCTACTACAGTCGAAGGAGTTCAAGGTTTTCTTGGCCTCGCTGGGTATTATCGAAAATTTATCTGCGGATATGGTAAGGTGGCTCGTCCTCTTACTAACCTTACTCGCAAGGATGGATTTCTTTGGACAACCGAGGCCCTCCATGCCTTCAATCACTTGAAACAGTTAATGACTGAGGCTCCAGTTTTGGCTTTGCCTGATTTTTCCAAAAGCTTTAAACTCAAGTGTGATGCTTCAGGGGGGAATAGGAGTTGTCCTTATGTAGGAAAGACGGCCTATTGCCTATTTTAGCACCGCCTTATCAGACCGGCAATTAGCCGAATCAGTTTATGGGGAAAAAAAATGTGGCTCTTGTCCTTTCCATTTAGCATTGGAGGCCATATATTTTGGGTCGTCCATTCGTCGTTTATTCGGATAATCATAGCTTAAAATATTTGCTGCAGCAGCGCATAACAACTGTGGATCAACAGAGTTGGATCACAAGGTTATTGGGATATCAGTTTGAAATTCGTTATAAACCAGGCAAAGAAAATTCAGCGGTGGATGCTTTGTCTAGGAAAGATAAAGAAGGGTTGCACCTCAATCTTCTGGAGACTCGACCGGTTTGGGAGGCAGGCCGTAATATCAGATGGGGTAACTTCTTATCCCTTCCTGGGAAAAAATTTCAGCACGCTGCAAGTTGGACGGCCCTCTGTCTCAGGATTTACCCTCCATCAAGGAGTCCTACACTATCATGGCCGCTTGGTTATTCTGGCTTCTTCTCCTTGGATTCTTATATTGTTAACGAAATTTCACTCCTCTCCTCAAGGGGGTCAAAAGGGATTCGTCCGGACTTACCGCAACTTGGCTAGCAATTTATACTAGGTTGAAATGAAAAAAGTTGTACGGGATTATGTTCAGCGGTGTGAAATTTTCCAGTGATTTAAATACTTTACTTTATCCCCTGCAGTACTGCTTCAACCATTGGAAATTCCTACAGCAATATGGTCGGACATATCTATAGAATTATTTCTGGTCTTCCAAAATCCAAGGGGTATGATGTAATTTTAGTCGTTGTGGATCGTTTGTCCAAATACGCTCACTTCATGCTCCTTAAACATTCGTTTACATGGAGTACCAGTCCCTATCATAAGTGATCGTGATCCACTCTTAGTAATTTTTGTACATAATTATTTCGTCTTTATGGCACTACTCTTCGACTTAGTTCCGCCTATCACCCACAAATAGACGGACAAGCGGAAGTTGTCAACCGTTGCCTTGAAACCTATCTGCGGTGTTTTGGCAAGGAATCAGCCTCGCACTTGGTCTTTTTGGAATCCATGGGCTGAATGGAACTACAATACCCACTTGGCACAGGTCCATACAAACTACTCCGTTTGAGATAGTTTATGGGCACAAACCACCGACCATTCTTGGTTTTTTGCCCTCTGAAGTTCAGGTTCCCGCAGTCGCTGCAGCTTTGGGAGATCGGGATGAGGCACTTCGTCAACTCCGTCGACATTTGGCCCGATCCCAGAATTATATGAAACGTACCGCTGATAAACATCGACGAAATGTTGTTTTCCAAGTTGGAGATCGTGTTTACTTAAAGTTGTGACCCCATAAACAACACATTATCGCTTCCTGTATCCATCAGAAACTCACTACCATATTTTATGGCCCTTTCACGGTTCTAGAATGGATTAGACTGGTTGATTATCGTTTGGATTTACCTGCAACCACACGGGTTCATCCGGTCTTCCATGTTTCCCAATTAAAGAAAGCAGTCGGTACTCAGCAGGTGCATTCCTCCCTGCCACTTGGGTTGGACAGCGACTCTACCCCTTCCTCCGAGCCTTTGGCAATGCTATCTCACCCTTTATTTACAAAGGAAGGCGTGGTTCACCCACAATATTTGATCCAGTGGACTGGCGGCACAACGGATGATGTGACCTAGAAGGATGAGTTTTCCATTCGCAACCAATTTCCCTCTTTCAGTCTTGAGGACAAGACTGATTTCCAAGGGGGGCAGTGTTAGAGCTGGAGGTAATCCTGCCACCTGGCAGGTTTATACTACAAGAAATAGGGCTACAGGAGGTCTTTAGACAGTCATGTGATAAGCTGGTTACACGTGGTTGTCTAACAAAATAAAAGGGGAAGGGGGGTCCAGTCGATCAGTTAGTTCTTTTTTGAAGTCTCTGTCTGATAGCTTGGGCGGGAGAGCAAAAGGGGCCTCCCGAGTCACGTCTGGCACCATCGTCTATTGACCATCTTCGTATAATCTGTTATACAAAGCACGGCAATTGTCGAGCAAATTTTTTGCCTTAGTTCCGATTCAAAAATGTTTGCCTCCAAGGATGCACTAGCAACAACTTCAGACGCAAAACAGACTAAATTCATAAATTTAACCGCATACTCTGTCACTCAGAGATGTTTCTGCTTCAAGGTGAAAAAGTCCGTCGTTCTAACAATTCTGAACATGTGAGGATAGAATTGTTTGTTGAAAAAAAATTCAAAATCCTCTCATGCAATGACTTGGTCCAGTTTAGCCTAAACTGCTAAATCTCACCACTAGCGTGTAATATCTTCCAACATATACGTCGCCAACTTGACTTTTAACTCTGCTGGTGTGCCTAGCAAATCGAAGATTTGATTCATCCTATGAAGCCACACCTCTGCTTTCTCAGGTTCCGAATCCCCCCGGATGATAGGTGGATTCTGCTTCTAGAACTGAACGGAATGATCCACTTGACTTGGTTCATCCCTTCGATTCCCTCTATCCACAGCTTGAAAAACTTAGACAATACTTTGAACTGGTTGTTGGTTCACTTGTGGCTCAGGTGCAACCACATTCTCAGCAGCTTCTTCCAGTTGGTTTCGATGATGCCTATCAGGTGTCATTTTCTATAAACACAACAAACGTCATAAGTCTCACTCTCTAGCAACTGAGTGCTTAACAATTCAAATTTACCATATCACAACTAACACACTAGGCATTCCAAAATTCAATATTTTTCCTCTTCAAACCGTTTTTGAAAATTCCACTATGCTTTTGAAAATCAAACCATTTTCAAAATACCACTATGATGCCTTTTCAAAATTTTCCATTTGAAAACAATTTCAACATTTTTCAAAAATCAACACGTTTGCACCACATCTTAAATCATTACTCAAAATGAAATATGCACTCCTAGTGGGAAATCATTTCTATTAATGTGTGTCATGCTCTTCTCATTGGTTAAACCCGTGACAATGAGGTAACAAATCTTATAAGTGTCTCAAAACACTTATGCACTCAACTCCCCGATAACTTAAGGTTCAGCATAAATAGATTAGCTACGCATTTTTATGTTCTACATTTCAAGCTCCGTCAATCCTACTCCTTTCTACCATCGCAACTCAAGGACTAATCAAGAATGATTTTCAACTCCAAGACCAACACAACTGATACCCAAAGATCGAACAAATTGGTATCACTTGTCCCAAAAGATTTGGACCGACCAAGATTGATTCCACTTGTAACATCTCGCCCCTCCTCATTGACTAGAGTCGAGGCGGAATTGCTACTTGGCCTTAGGTGACATCCCCAAAACACCAAAGGCTAGCAATAAATGTCAAGGGCTACAATACAATTGGGAGACGATTTTCCCTTTGAAAATAAAACAACCACAACTAACATACTATAACCAAACAACCATCTAAATTATGCATGAAAACAATGTGATCCAACTCAAAGTAATACCAACTGATAACAAAATCAAACTATACCAGAGTCCCAAAGCGAAAGACTGTCGACATCAAAGTACAAAGCGGAAGACAAAACCACAAAGCTCAAAGACTCTAAAGAAATAAACTCCACAGCTCCCAACATGATCCAAGCTCCAACTCCACAAACAATGCCCAAGGTATCATGCAGCGTCATTAAAGAAATGAAATATCTTGTCTTTACCTGTGTCTCGATAAACAATATTTGCAAACGCACCAAAGTGCCCAAGCAGGAGGTGAGTAATGAAACTAAGTAGGTTTTCCCCAAATGACTTCTCTACCCACGCTACTAGGATAGAACATGTTAGCACATTTATATAAAACAATTTATATAACACTTTAAAATATTTTATATCAAAGCCAAACCATTTTCCAAACCAATCCATTTTTCCAAGAAAAACAACCAAACAATTCTTTAAAATCATTCCACAATTTCCATTTTTGCATAACTCATTTCATTCCACATATCCACACATGCATGCTCGGACAGTTTTATACTCATGAGCGGTCACTCATCGATCTACCAAGTCGTCACAAGGTAACATATATCAGTGTCCCAATGGCACACGTCCCTTCCATAGGGTCACGTCAATGCAAATGAATACATGTCAACCAATTATGACAAAACCATGTCAAACCAATTGTGCAGAACCATTTCAATAAAACAATCTTTTTATTGAAAACTTTTCCACAAAACCTTTTTCCATGAATCAAACCAAACAACAATTTAAAATCAACATTTTAAAATCATTCAACAAAGCATTTTGCACAACAATTTCACAAACCATCGCTAAAGAAGGTTTCTACCAAAACTTTGGACAACAATTTCACAATCAATTTCTAACAATTTAAACAATTTGGAACCAAGACTTCAAGTTCTAATAAGAGGAGTCGAGAGTGAAGCCACCTACCTTGAAAACTATGGCCGAAACGAAGAACGGCACGAATTCTTCAACAAAACGGGTTAAAACTTCAAGAAACCCGCATTAGATCTCGTTCCCTATCATCAACACAACCAAAACTCATCATGATTGGCATCAACTAACATAGATCTATCCCCAACAGATTAGATCTATGAATCCAAAAGAGGGGAAAATATGAGATCTAAGAAAAACCACCAAGAACGGAGACTTAACAAGCAATTCGACCTTCAACGCACCAAGATTTGTCAACGGATCGCTCCCAGATCAAGCGGAATGGTCTCCAGCCTTTGGAAAGAGAGGAAATCGAGTTAGGGTCGACCTAGGGGGAATTGAGCCATTAAGGAACAAAACCAAGTTAGATCCACAATTTTCGAATCTGACTTTTAGCCGTGCACGGTTAGGGTGCATGGTTAGGCAAACCGTACGCTAACTGTGCAAATGCCTCTGTCCCCAAATGCACGATTTCTCCTAGGTGGTCGCATGGTTTGGCCAAACTGTGCGCCTATCTAGAGCTCACTACCTCACTTTACACGGTTTTCTGTAGGAGTTGCACGGTTTGTACTAACTGTGCTCAAACCGCGCACCTCTAGAAAAGCCCCAAAAACATTCCAAAGGCCTTCAAATTTTCTCAAACTTCACCCAAACAATTTACATACTTAAAATACATAAAGAAGGGGTTACTTACTTGAAACCATGGTGCTACACTACGATCCCCTAATTTGTCCTATAATATACCATAGCATAGCATACGACTAGCCCAAAGCAACAATACAACGTGCACCTATCTAGAGCTCACTACCTCACTTTGCATGGGTTTCTGTAGGAGTTGCACGGTTTGTACTAACCGTGCTCAAACCGCTCACCTCTAGAAAAGCCCCAAAAACATTCTAAAAGTCCTCCAAACTTTCTCAAACTTCACCCAAACACTTTACATACTTAAAATACATAAAGAAGAGGTTACTTACTTGAAACCATGGTGCTACACTACGATTCCCTAATTTGTCCTATAATATGCCATAGCATAGCATACGACTGGCCCAAAGCAACAATACAGCCCTGCTTCCATCCATTTCGCCTTATACAACATGATCTCTGGCTTTATGATATACCATATCGCCTTCATGATTCATGTTCTAGTTGCACAATATGTGTGTATCGTAGCGTATGATGTCAGATTCCTCTATACAAACCATTGCCCTAATATACATCGTATCTTTCAATATATCTATGTCGTCGAACACAATAGTCTCCTTACCCGAATTCTCTGCAAATCACCTTATACAATTAATGTTGCATGGTGTGAAATCGTCATCTTGCAGCCTATGATTCTCGTCGTTGCGTAGACCAACTTTATATCAATATTTGCGGTTCATACTACACCTTACAATATAGTCATATTGGTGTTGTCGGCTTGGAGAAAATCAAATAACTATGCATATCATAAAAGCTCCTTAGCACCTATCATAGTCACTGGTTCAACAAACCCATATTCATTTTAAGGTGGAAAACAGAGTGTCGCATTGCCTTGGTCAATATACCTCATACCACATATGATATGTTAGATTTCAAAGGAAACCTCTCTCGCATTACACCGTTGTCCATGGTATATACCGCCACATGTGATAGCACAATGTCACAGCATCATAGTTCCAATCACAAGGAGTGTTAACCCATACCACAAAACCAACCAATCTTATTTTGTTTTGCAAAACCACATCATATATTATGATACCTCCATATTGCTCAATATAAAAATTGGTTGAGTATAATCTATTCATCAATTCTCATATCATATAATACAATATACATACAAACCATATAATGCGATTTCAATACAAAATTTCCCAAAACATTATCACACCACACCAAAACTTCATGACTCTTCAAGAACACCTTCAACAAACATCAACAACTGTTGTTGACAACTAATTCAACTCAAATGACAATCTAGGGTGGAAAGGTTGCCTTAGCAATCATGAGTCATCTTGTTATGCCTTCATTGATTGACACCAAATGTCTAAAGCCAATGGGCAATTTTCTCCAACAGTAACTTAATACTTAGCCATACAAAGTTCAAAAACAAGAACTGCAGAGTGTTTTGAAAGCTTCAATTTTCAAAATTTCAATGGATGTTATAGAAAATTAGAAACATAAAATAATCATAGTGAAAGACCATGCCATGTTTGCAACGCCAAAAGATTGGTACGTTCGAAACTGTTGGGTTGGTATAGCACGGTCCGTTTTTTTTTTTTTTTGATGATATTAGGTCGAATGTTTGCGATTCATATTGAACACCAGGCCGCAACTCCGCGGTTTGAGCCCCACGATGAGCTCGTTGGGGGTTACAGTGGGCAATACGCCTATACTCTAGAGGTCTGGGAGCCTTTGGCCCCCGACCCAGATTTTGGGGTGTTGTAGCAACTCTGACCAACTATAATAGAGCTGATCGGGCGACACTGACAGAGCATTGTAGCAGTGCGGACTTTGACGCGACTATTGTAGCAGCTCAAACTTTGGAGACAGCGGTACTACAGCTATGCGGACTTTTTGCCACCGACCACAGTAGCAGCTTGGGCTTGGGTGACCGCACCACTGTAGCGGTGAGGACTTCCAACTACCTTTCACTGTAGTACAACAGACTTTTTGTGCGGTTGGTGGAACAGTGTTTCGTCCTCCTTATTAGCTCATTTCAAGCTAGGGTTTTTGTGATTGAGAACTCTGAAAACTCCCTGTAATTTTTACTCCCAACTACAGTGACATTTTTGTCTCTCCGTGGACATAGAGATTTTTCCCGAACCACATAAATTGTTGTCCTGTGATATCTTCTTCTCGTTCTTTTCTCGTTGTTTTATTCTGTCTTTTCTTCATCTGCAAACTGTTTTGTTGCTACGACTCCCGACGTTTCCGCATTAAAAACAAGAAAACAATGAAAAATAGCATCCTTGTTCTCATGGTTTCTTTTTTTTTTTTTTTTTTTTGCAACACTTTTGAGTAAGTGCTAATTAAATCTAATAACAATGATAATTTGTCCAGATTGTGTTCATAACTAAACAGTATTAAATGAAAAAAACCGTTACCCAAAGCAAAGGGTGAAACAACAAATTTTATGCCTTTTCAGCCACTCCCTATCTCACGGATAAGAAATTGAATAACCATTTTCACGCTGAAAAAAGTTCTCCGTGAATTTAGCGGTCAGATTATAACAATATAAAGCAGTGTACACACAGAACCAAAAAGCTCAAAGGGAGTCCAGATTTCTTAATTTGTTTTGTTTGATGATCTAAAAAAGCATGAAGATGTCAAAATGGAAAAGAGGCTGATCACGGAGCCGTTCGACCAAAAGAACTAACAATACAACTGCCATAGAAAACAACAAAAATAAGTAAATGAATAAAGAACCAACATTCGAATTAAAAAGTTCTTTCCATTTTCTCACCTCCCGCAAACCAAACGAAACAATAAATACGTATTCAAATCAGAAAAGGATTCTTAGAAAATAAAGGCAAGAAAGAGATAGGGAGGCTCACTTGCTGGGGTTGAGAGGAACCCCTAGAAAGCCCCGGAAGATGCAGAACTTCTCGAGGCCTCGGGCGAATGTAATCAGCCAACGCAGTCACAAACAGCGCAACAATAACTCCTAATGCCCACTTCGGTGCTATAACCATCATTCCGGGGCCTGTGTACACCCCAGAAAACTGAGGAATAAGGCAGCTAGCTCTTCGCAGTCACCGTATTTTATTCCCATGAGAGGTGGGAGCCGCCGAGCTTGGCTGCTATTGGAAGTAAGCATTTTACATTTCCTCATGAAATGACCAGAAAATCCTTTCGAATATGGAAGCCCCGCAGCATTCTCGTTCTTCCCCCAGCTCCAACAAACGGCCACCATCGTGGTGGGCCGTCCATGATAGAGATTCGGCAGCTTTTTGACTTAATGGTGAAGCTTTGGAGCCGCGAATCCGAAAAACAACTGGGCAAATTATTGGGTGCAGGTTTTCAATTCAAATTAAATTGATAATTTTTGGGGGGCGTTTATAAACATGATGTTTTCTAATATAAAAAATATAAGTACTGTTTACTACGGTGCAACATCATATTCAGCGTTGTGTTATTCTTGATCTCCAAAATGGCGTTGATTTTAGCAGAGGTTGGAGACAAAAAAAATCTCCATTTTACAGTTTTTATCCTATTTGGCATGGATTGGTGATGCACTTATTCTGGTACATCGTAAGGCATTAAATAATGGTTTGATGTCGGTGTATTATCCAATCGTACTGTTGGACCGGATGATATCGTACGGAGTATTATGAGTATAATCGTAAGATACAATGTACACTAACATTCTACAATCTTAGCAGCAGAATGATGACGGTTACTATTCAAAGGTATTTCACATTAACTATCATGAATGAACTGTTTTATACGATGAAACAAACGCGAGTTTGAAGTATTCATGCAATGGTTGCATGAACTGGCCGAGTGACATTCACTAGTGTCTCCGAAGACTTTGTAAATGGGCATTCATTATTGGAAAAACATATTTTAATGTCGATTTTTTGAAAATCGATATCGAAGTTTCAACTAAAAGCGAAATTAAGCAGTGTTTTGCCATCAGCTTTTTAAAAAAAACAACATCAAAACAACATTTCTATGTTTTTTTTTATTTTAACCGGCGTGGAAACAAAAAAATGTTGATTTTAAAATAAAACCAACATGGGAAAATCCGCATAGAACTTTACACGCCGGTTTTAAAAAAAAAACGATGTTGAAAGTGTCTTTCAACATCGGTTCTTAGTAAAAACCGACATTGAATAAAATTATTCTGCGGTCTTGAGAATAATATTTATTTTATTAATTAAATTCAAATAGAATTTAACTGAAACCACCCAAAATACTTAGTGGGTGACCCTTTAAGATTTTGTCTCGTTGACATTATGTGGATTTGCCTGAAGTCCAAGATTACTGTCTAGTAACGTGTCAAGGCACCCAAGAGAAATAACTTAAAGTCGCAACGACGACATTCACATACGAACACTCATGGTGTAATATAATCATTTTGTCTCAATATCTCATCAAGTAGGTTTCGTGATAGTGTCATCAAACTTTGTGCTTGATACGTCGCTTTTTGACTACCTGAAATAAACTCATCGTTACACCATGGTCATTAAATTTTGCGCGACGGTTCTATTTCAATCAAAAGGCCAAGATATCAACTTCCATAAATAAAAGAGATAAATTCTTCTTCGACTTATCCATTAATAACATGTCACTCATGACGCACCCAGCGTACCCTACTTCCCGCTAACATATGATATGACAGTTTTCATCAGTAAATCAAAGTGTATGAGTCATGACACGTATTAATGGTAATATTAAAGTCTAAGGACCATTACACAAGCTCGTATATAGGAATATCTGATGATACCAAAACATGCAAAATTCTTACTAGCGGATATATTCTTATAATCTTCCGTCTTGGAGATTACTAAGTGTGAACTTCATGAGAGGAAGTTTCATCTGCTTATGAGTATTCACACCTGACGGTCACTATGTGTCGCATCATAGTATGTCATTTAACCGCAAAACTATATTTAAGAATATTGTTATAGCATTTTAAGGTTCTCATCATAGCGAGAAACTGTCATGACCTTATCAATGCAATAAATACTCTATGACATTATTACATTATAGTCATGCAGAACAATGAACAATATGTAATAAGATGTTTAATATTTAAATACATTAAATATCCATGCAATCAAAGTACAAATAGTTGGTTCTAGAACATCAACCCAACAAACTCCAACTTGGACTAGTGCCCACTGCCTACGACTTTCAGTCCGCTAGACCTCACATGATAATCATGTTTTTGCTGAATCAAGGCTTTAATCAAGGGGTCTGACATGTTGTCTTCCATGGAAAACTGAATACGTTACACAAATAGATGCTCAAAGATCGTATTAGTTTAGTGTCTTTGGAAACTTGGAACACATTATTCTAACTCGGTGAAAGATTTTTAGCATCTCCCATAAAGACCTTCCCCTTTAGTTTTCCTACCTAAAACCTTTCTTTATATCTTGGAGAAAAGAAAACATAAAAAAGGTGAGCTCCAATGCTCAATTTGGATAAACTTGGAGAACATCAAACAAAACATAAACATAAGAATGCAAAAACATGAATATAAATTTTGAATATCAAAATCTTGAGTTATGAAATAATTTTTGGCAGTTCATAAGGGATAAATCATAAATGAACACGAACCATGATAAAATAGCATTGACATAAAACATGAAATTATGGAAAACACATAAATATAGAAAATCATTTCCATATTAGTCAAGGCTCATTGCCAAGACCATCATAGCAGACAAAGTCCATTGCTGAACCGAGTTCACTCCTTGTTTCGACCCTGTATTACTGAACCGGATTTACTTGTCGTTCCATCCCTGTATTACTGAACCAAATTTACTTGTCGTTCCAGTCATGTCTATCTCATGAGATATAAATCTTTACTCAATGCATTAGAGGGAGATATAGATCACACTCGTCACATAATGAAAACCATATATATGTGTGCCATAAAAACATAAATCATTTATCACAGCATAACCCAAAGAATAAAATGACTTTCTTAAACATCATTCCATTATAATCCATATAAAATAAATAGATTTCATAAATAACATTCCATCATAAAAACAATCAATTAATATTAATAATGGGTATAAAAACATAACCCTATTTAAAGAATGTCATCTTATATAAAAAATAATTTAGATAAAACACTTGAAATTAATTATTGAGTAAAATATCATTTATTCTTCAAAAACACTTTCTTTTCTCAAAATGCCACACAATTTTAAAAGAAAAAAAATCTTTGAAAATAAACTTGAAATCTTGTAAAGGAAACTTCATGGAAATAAGGCGTTATGAAAACATAAAAATTCATCCATACTGTACAAGTTAAAAAAACATTATCCTCGTACTTTTGTTGGAAAAGTCAAAAAAAACATCGTATCGAATAACGATAAAAGATTCCTTTCATACCGTTTAAATTTTTTTACCAATAGGTAAAATTGACTTTAAAAAATTATAGAATAATATAAATAATATTACATATTTAAGAAACATGGATGCGAATGATAAATACACCTCAGTAAATACCTATGTATAAACAATTTCAGATAAAAAAGAGATTGTGAAATTATCCCTTACTAATTTATAATCAGCCGAATCGTATGCGACATTAAATAAAGAAAATTATATGAATATTATAACATTCATAATAAGAATCATAAAAACATTCATGGGCAGCATAAACACCACACAAAAGAAATAGGTGGTGTATAAGGCATATGTCCCACATAAATAAAAGTGAGACAAAATAACCCATTACCTTAGGTATGTTATCATTTTTATGTATTCGAACCTCCTATATAATGATTTAAATACCTATGTATAAACAATTTCAGATAAAAAAGAGATTGTGAAATTATCCCTTACTAATTTATAATCAGCCGAATCGTATGCGACATTAAATAAAGAAAATTATATGAATATTATAACATTCATAATAAGAATCATAAAAACATTCATGGGCAGCATAAACACCACACAAAAGAAATAGGTGGTGTATAAGACATATGCCCCACAGAAATAAAAGTGAGACAAAATAACCCCTTACCTTAGGTATGTTATCATTTTTATGTATCCGAACCTCCTATATAATGATTTAAATGATGTCATTGACCTATTCCAAAATCATATTCTTTTTTTATGATATCATATATGATCATATTATCATCTGTTTGGTAATAATATTTCATTATTACTCGTTATTTGGGTATTAACTGCTTCATTTTCTTATGCATGTTTTGTCAAATAAGTTCTGGTTATCTTTCTTAGGTAATAGTTATATCATTCCAAAATGATATTAACATAATATATATAATATTTATTTATTTTGTACATTTATATAATCATGCTTTAATGGATACCATGTAGAGTGAATCACAACGCATTGTGGAGATGGTAGGTCGTACGTATGCACGAACGATGATATAATTCCTTTAATTACGGAATGGTATCAAAGTGGATGATATATATATTTTTCCAAAATAAATAATTTGTTATAATAACCATATATAGTTATTATTTCCATCATTATACCCATAAAAGTCAAGTGGTGGTGAAAAATAGATTACACCACGTTGTGGAGATGGTAAGTCGTACGTACGAACGCGTGATGATTTTATTTTTCATATGATGAATAGAAGGTGAAATATGGTTGTTAAATAATCTTAATAACATCTTAGTATACAAGTAATACTGGAGTTATTAATTTATAATGAAAACAACTCACAAAGAGAAAATAGAAGAAGAAATAATTTGAAAGAATTGGTAGAGGAGATTACCTCTTCTTTGACGAGCTCCCTCTAGATCTCCTCTTAAAGGCACTAGAGTTGGTCTTTTGAGAAGACTAAAACCTATATAATGTGACTAAGGAAGTTTATAAGGGAAATTAGCAGGGTATGGCTGAGTTATAAACCTCAATGTGAATTGGAATTGTGAGGGAGGATGCACCCTTTTATAATTGAGGTGAGGGGCACGTTTGGAATCTCCAAAAATATTAATTTATAATAAAATAAAACCACATCCAAAAACCTCCAAAATGTCATAGTTTTTAATATTAGATGAGATAAGGTTTTAAGACCATCAACCAATAAATCTTTTACAAGTTTTTATGTTAATTTAAACCTTATCATTTTAATTTAACACTTATTTATTCTATTTCATTTTAATTAGGGTAACAAATATTTCAATATTAAAAAGGTGAAATATTTACTTATTTGATGTAAATTAAATAATAAATAAATAATTTGGATCATTTTATACCATATAATAATTATTATATATTTTTAAAAATGTTTTATGATTTTTAAATAATTTAATAAAACATTGTTTTGACAAAACAACAATAGTGTCAATTTTGACACTATTCAATTCATAGATTTTTAAAAAATTTAAGATAAGATGTTATCCTCAAAGAAATATTTTATTATATCCATATAGGGTCTAGTTCATTTATAAAATTAATTTCAAATATTAATTATCTCAAATTATATTTATTTTAAAAATTTAATAACATTAATTTGATATTTCAATTAATAAAATAATCACTACATTAGAATTCTTTAATTCATTAATATACTTATTTGTTGGGTAAAAATTAAAAATAAAATACTATTATGAAGATAAATCTACTATATTTAATTATAATACTTGTAGTTGAATATATATTCTGGAAAATAAATCATTAAAAATGTTATACTTATTAAAATATGAATGCGACAAGTTTAACATCACTTTAAATAAAATAATATAAGTGTCATAACCTCTTCTATAAGGCTCCAAATGATCCATAACTAGACACTTAGATGATTATGGTCTATATATACTCAACCAATAACATTTGGTCAAGTGTTTATGTCTCTTAATGGTTATTATCATTTTAATAAAAATTAGTTTATTGATTTTTCATCAATTAAATAATTTATGCATCATCAATATATAAACCTTTAAGGTAATTATTTATTTTCTAAAAATTAAAAATAAATTACCATGATAAAGAAAATATATATATATTTCAAATGAGTATTTATATTCAAATTTATATTATGTATAAAATTATTTTTAAAATGATTTATTATTAAAACATGAATGTGACATCTTTAAATTTTCATTAAATAAAATATTATAAATACCATAATATTTCTCAAATGGCCCCAAAACGTCAAAAATAAATTTATATTAGGGAAATATGTTTATTAAGTTGAAAATTACCATTTAGATTAGTTGATATCACCCATTTTTTCACATGTAGACACATAATAGATATTAAAGACAAAAAATGACACTTTGTATCTTTCTTTGATTTAAATATTATTTAAGTCATTTTCATGGAAAATTGTCCATTAAATGATATAATTTAGATCCTTAAGTGTTAAGGGTCGAATTATATTAATCAAATATATATTTTTTCATTTGTTTTGGTCATCTTATAGTTATTATAATTTTATTTTTAACCTAAATTACCTAATTTACCCTTTACCGTGGTAACCAAATTTACCATGGTTATTATTCATATTAGTCAAAAATAAAAGGGACCTATTTACCAAATATGTATCTACTAAATAAAAATTTTACATTCATTTTTAAAAATTCAAAATAGAGAAGTTTCAGAATTAAATTTAAAATAAAACTAGTAAAATGTCACGAAAAACAGTTTTTTGAAAAAATGCCCCTTTTTAAATGGAAAATGTTTTTTATAATAAATTAATGTATAAAATCATTTTCAAAAACCATAATTGGATAAAAATGAACTAATTAAAATTTAAAACTAATCTAGAACATAATTTTACTATGTAATGAATTTAAAAGAAAATAAAGTTTTCAATAAAAATAAGTATTTTCACTATTCATCAAAAAATGAAACTTATCTGAAAAATACCAAAAATTAAACCAAAGTTTTTTTATATTCCTCATTAAAAGAAGAAGTTTATTTTTTCAAATTGAATATAAAAAGTTTCAAAAAATAGATTTAAAATGGGTGCGCCATCAAAAGTCTACAAAAACTGTATTTTTTTTGAAAAATACTTCTTTTATCCAAAAAAATTGAATTTGTTCTTATATCATTTCTAGAAAACATATAAGATGAATTTTAAACATTAAATTGAATATATTACACATATTTTTCATTAATAGAATCCATAAATAGTGATTTTATTATTTTATAGACTCACTTATTTTCATTTAAATAGTTTTCAGAAAAAGTTAATACTATTCATACTCGCCATTATAATAACTAGGTTATAATATTTAGTTGTTCACTTATACTTGGTATTTTCGTGAAATGAATTCTATCAAAAGAGCTTTAAATTGTGTGTAAAACAAGAAAAGCATAGATTTGCATATACTGCAAGCTAAACCGGTGTTGCATATAGTGCAAGCTTATCTTAGTGTAGCGTACAACATAAGACATCAAAAAAATAAAATATATCTCATAAAAATAATAGGGTGTTACATTATACATGGTAGGTCTGGGGTGAAGGTACAAAGGAAATAAAGTGGTAGACGCGGAGGTTTGAAATAAGGACCTCCTCAACTCATCATCACAGGTACAACAAGGGTGTAACCACTGAACTGCACCCCATGGAGCTTCACTTGAAGTCATCTTTATTTAAAGAAAGAAAAATTGAAACATAAATTTACTTACATAAAAAACAATTGTAACACAGGTACGCCGAGCACATAAAAAATAACAAGATCCATGATATATTTTTGAATATTCTCAATGGATAACCTATTCCACATATATCAAATGTCATTTGAAACTCATAAATATTATCCAATGAATAAGAAATATGAGATAATTCTTTTAGCCCATTAAAACCCCCAGAAGTATTCAAACTAATCGGTTTCTGATCTTTTGTTTATTTTGTACTACTTCTTTTGATTTTAGATACCCCTATATAAATTAAATATAAGAAAACATTATAAGTATTTTTCAATCAAATGTAAATAATATTTAAAAAACAACATATACCTCGTATGTTAGATGAAAAAGAAGGCTAGTCAGTCAAAGTAAAAAATGACCAAAATAATCTCTAACTCTAGTAACCTCCTTTGTAGACAATGACGATAGAGTATTTGGATCAATAATATGTACTGATACTCTTATCCGACCCACATGCATAGGCTGGTGATGTACAAAATCCCCCAAAATATGTACGACTCCGTACACGCACTACTACAAAATAGGCCTTTAATAGCGGTGATAGAAAACATTGATAAAGGGTACCTTTTATCAGGGCTATAAAAAAACACTGATAAAAGGTACTCTTTATCAGCGCTGATAAAAGACAACATTTATCAACACTTTTATGTAGTGCTGATAAAATGTACCATTTATTAGCGCTTTATTTTCAGTGTTGATAAAGATCCAGAATAAAATAAAATAATTAAACAAATAAAAATTTAAAAAATATCAACAATTTTATTAATTAAATAATTATTGATAAAAATGAATAGATTGAATATACATATATATAAATTATAAATATTAGTAAATAGTATATATTAAATATATGGATATGTAAAATGAATAAAATGAAACAATTAAACAAATAAAAATTAAAAATGAGTAAATTAGGAAAAGTATTAAACATTTTATTAATTAAATAAATTATTGAAAAAATGAATAAATTTAGTATACATATATATAGATTATAAATATTAATAAATAGTATATATTAAATATAGATATATGAAATGAATAAATTGTAATAATTAAACAAAAAAACTAAAAATGAATAAATTGTAATAATTAAACAAAAACATTAAAAATGAATAAATTAAAAAATCATTAAAAAATTTATCAATGAAACAATTATTAATAAAAATGAATAAGTTTAATATATATATATATTAATTAAAAATAGTAATAAATAATATACATTAAATATAAATATATAGAAAATGAATAAAATATAACAATTAAAAACATATTAATGTCTTGTTCATTTTTAATGTTGTTCTATTTTTCAATTTAACATATATCAAATGTGTGTTACATTGATTTTACATATATATACATAATTAATGCATTTTTATATACAATACACACACAAATATTTACGCAATTAATGAAATCTTGTATAGAAACACATCCACATAATATTTATGTAATTTATTCAAATTTAAGTATATTTTAGAATTTCACTGTAACATGATACATTTAATATATGATGTTTTTAATTCGTAAATTTTATTTATTTATTTTTAATATTATTACATTTGGGTATTATTTATTCATTTTTTTTTATTTTTTTTGAATTTAATCATTTTTTACTATTTATTTATATATATTTATTTATTATGTTTTAGTATTTTCAATATGAATTCATCTTTACTTCAATATATATCTCTATTTTTTTAATAATTTATATTTAATTATTAAAACTTATAATTTTTTTCTATATTTTTAAAGTGTACTCATTTTTAATTATTCAATTTCACTCATTTTTAAAATTCATATATTTAAGATTATATATTCATTAATAATGTTAAAAATATATTTTTAAATAAATATTTATAAATAAATATATTTATAAATGTATATTTAATGTATTTATAAATTTAACTATATATAATTATTATAAATAAATAGATATTATGTTTAAAAAAGTATTTATATAATTATAAATAAATAAATATATATGTTTAAATAATTATAAAATTATAATAAATTTATTTCAATAATGAATATTCTATATTTATATTTATATTTATTTATTATATATATATAATTATTTAAATATATATAATGATATAAATATATAAATATTATTTTTTAAAAGTATTCGTATATTTATAAATAAGTAATTATATATTTAAATAATTATAAAATTATAATAAATATATTTAAATAATTAATATATTTACTATATTTATATTTATATTTATACATATTTATTATATATATATAATGATATAAATATATTTATAATTATAAAATTATAATAAATATATTTAAATATTGAATATATTGAATATATTTATATTTAAATATATTTATTATATATATATATAATTATATAAATATATATAATGATATAAATATATTTATAATTATAAATAAATAATTATAAATATATTTACAAATATATTTATAAATGTATATTTACTATATTTATAAAATTATATATTTATAATTATAAATAAAAAATTATAATTTTTTTAAAAATAATTTATGTATATATAAATAATTAATTATATATTTAAATAATTATAAAATTATAATAAATAAATATATAATTATATAAATATATTTACAATTTTTGTATTTATAATTATAATTATAAATCCTTTATTAGTGCTAAAGTTTTAACACTGATAAAGATATATGTTTATGAGCGCTTATCAATTTAGCGCCGATAAAAAGTATATTTATCCGCGTTTTTTTGCAAGCGCTAATAAAAGTGTCCTTGATCTATTTAAAAGAACCACAACCACGACTAATTCATTCAAAATTCTCAAGCTCTCATAGAATTCCCTTACCATCGACACTCCTCCTCTACGTTCTCTCGGACGAATCAATGCTAGAATTTAAGATATGTTATTTTCTCCTTTTCCTCTCTCGTTGATTGTTTGTTTGGGTTCCACGGTTTGCGTTTTTGTGATGTTCTCAACCATGCCTAACCTTACTCATCTTCTCCCATAACTAAAGTCGTGATTGGTATCTCTCATTCTTCCTCATTGTTGTCATTCTTATCACCACCTTCACTATGGATCTTGCCATTGTTAGTGCTATTATTGTCACCATCACCACTGTCCACATTGATCCACCAAACATTCCCTCTGATCATTCCCCTTATGCTACATGATCACTGCATATCATAGATATCACATTAAACAATAATGGATCTTTTAATGATGGAAAATGGAAATGGGTTGTGTGCTTCACATATAGTTTTGGGGACTCATTCCTTCCTCATTACAGTCTTCACGACTTCCCATGGAGCGAGATCTTCTATTATAGAGTAAGAAAAAGATATTTGTGTAACGATCTGAACTTTTGTGAATGAAATTCCCCTTTTTGATTCAATTTAATGTCTCATGAATATAAAAAAAACATGCAATTATTTTGTTTTATTATATCCAATTCAATATAAATGTTCATTAAGTATCTTTACCATTGATAATATAACTGTTGAACAATGATCACATTACTAGTATAAATATAGGGTTTTAACGAATCCATTTGTCACAGAAAAAGGAAGAGATGGCCTCAACCAGTAGGATCATACCCTATGAAGCCCATTTATCAGAGCTTCTGAGGGAGATAACATTTCTGAGTTTTTCCCTAGATCAAGCCTAAACTGAGATCCAACAACTTAAGCACGAGCAAAACCATTTACAGGATAAGTTCAAGCTCATCGAGATCGTGACCCAAACCATGTTCACAGAATGACCCCATGAAATCCCCACCATCGCACACCTTACTCTTAGGGCATATGCTGATGTAATAAAGGGATATGTATCAAGACCCTAGAAATAGGAATATGTACATTATTTTTTATAGAATAATGAATATATTTTCATCATATTATTATTACTTTGTAAATGATTTTTAAAGTAAAAATAGTATTTTTGTTTAATATTCATATTCAATTAAGAAATCTATTTTGTTGAATTAATGGTTTTTTGAAAAAAATAATATTTTAATAAAATATTATTATTAAATAATTTTATTAAATACAAATGATCATATAATTTTTATGAAGTCAAATGTAATCTTTTTATTAGGGTTCAAAAACTCTTATTGTCAAAAGCCCGTCAATTTCCAATAAATGTCATTTTTTATTTTAAAAGAAAAAATTCACATATTTAGAAAATTATTTAGATAAAATGAGGTGAATTTTTCATAATTTTATGAGAGTATAATTTTTGGGTAAAAATTAAATACCATATAATTATACAATGTGTTTTATGACATCATAATGGCCCAATAGTGATGTAATAAATACTATAAAAGGTATCCTCATACAAATACATGTTTTTCCTTTAAAATAATGTGATTTTAGGTTTATTTTATTTATTTCATAATGCCTTAGTGAATCCTCCAAAACTTATAATATATTTTAAGATTTTAAAATCATTTATTTGAAAGTGTTACGCACCTCCACTTAGGCAAGGGAAATATTTTATTATCTTCATCACTTGGCCTTATAAAATAATTTAAACCAATCCCCTTTGGTAGAAACCATATGATAGTTTTTGGTTTTTAATATTTTATTATGAAGAGTCTAAAACATAAATAATAATGAAATCCCCCTCCTTTCCTATATAAACCCACCCAAACTCCTACATCTCTTCACTAAAACTCCTTCAATCACATCCATACTCTTCTCTCTACTCCCTATATTCCTCCCAAGGTACCCCAAGCTCTCAAGAGGTCTCTCCCAAGCCTTTGGAGTCACACATTCAAGTAAGGGATCCTCACCTTCCTCTCCTTTTTTAATTCAAGAATCTTCCTTGAAATTGGAATTTATAATTTCAATTGGTTATATTGTAATTCATTTACTATTACTATATTACTATCCAATTTATTTAATTTTAATGAGATATTATTTATCCTCTCTCATTTTTACATTTATCTAAGTCATCACTATGCCTAAATTCCTTAATGGATTCTCTCTCTCCTTTTTTATCAAGCATTTCATTTATGATATGCCTTTTAATTCCCATTTTCATAAGTTTGGATATATTCTTACCTATGACACTTAATTTCCATTTGATGTTTAAATTATGGGACCCACTTTCACTCTCAATTATCCCTCTTATTAACCCTTATGTACACTCGTTACTATGCCAAAATTCTGTAAGGGATTTTCCACCCTCCTCATTTATCAAGCACTCATTTTATGTTATGTCTTTTAATTTCCATTTTTCCTATGTTGGGATATTTTCTTAAATATACCCCTTACTAAACATTTTATTTATAAATTATTAGAGTCCCTTTCACTCTCATTTAACCCTCATAATAACCTTTATGTACACCCATTACCATGCCAAAACTTTGTAAGGGTTCTTTTCTTTCTCCTCTTTCTTTAAGTCTCTTTATTGTGTTACACCTTCTATTTACAATTCCTTATATTGAAGAATGTATTTACATGTATCTATTACTTTTTATTTCATTTATAAATGATGAGATAACCATTTCACTCTCATTAACCCATTTTATGAATTTCTATATGACGTCGTTATGTTTCCAAAATTACACCACGATTTTCCATACCAAAATAACTATGTAGTGAATACCGTACCCATTTCTCTATCAAGGGTATTCAAATTTATTAATATATACTTATTTATTAGGGACTTACATGTATTCATTCCATATTCCTTGATCATGTAATAAATTATGATGTTGAATTAATCCATGTTATATGATATATGTGGCACACTTAATCATAAGAATGAAATGATTATGAAGGGTGCACCCTAATAGAACTCCAATGAATTGGGTAATATTTAGTGTCATGATACGTCATGTTGGGAAATGGGTTTATCTAATTCCTTTATGGGAATTTTTCTATCATGAAGTCTTGGCAGTTTAGCCTTGACCTATGTTTATGATGCAGTGTTTTAAGTTACTTCCACATATTCCATGTTATGATTATCAAGCTATATCATGCCTTATTATTAATGTTCCTTTTATGCTCTATTGATATTCCTATTATATAACATATATTGTCTTACTCATGTTATGCCTTGTTTATTCTCTTAATGAGATTTATACCTCACCCCTTTCTTATGGATGACCTCAGGTTATCCCATGCAGTGTTAAGTACGAAGGAACATTTTGGTCGTATTAAAGAAGTTTTCAATAAATATGTTTCTCTTTCATGTTTTAAGTTATTATGTAATGTACCCAATTTACCAAATAAACTAGACCTATCAATCTTCTAAGTTGTATTAAGTGTAATTTTATCTAATAAATATTGTTTAAATGTTTAATAAAGAGCAGGGTTGTAATAGTTTGGTTCAGAATATTATTATGCATCGATAAGGGCATCATCCCATCAATTGTTGTAATTGAATCTACATTTTTTCAAACATGTTCCTATCAAAAACTAAAACCATTTGGCCAATTACCTACTTAATATGTAGTTCAATGGTATTTATTATAATCATTTGAGTTTCCCAAAAATTATTATTGAACAAAATATGGATTTAGAAATTTTATCTTTAATTGGAAGTACCAAGGTCTCCATGTATGTTTTCTATGGTTTTAGGTCTCTCTATGATGTCTATTAATGATACAAGAGTCTGAATCCCCTCAAACTACACTATTATAGGCCACCATGATTTTTATTTCTCATTTATATACATATGTTAATATTATATGCATGTCAATTTAATGTAATATTTTTAATGAAAATTTGGTTCAAATAATATTGATTCTCACCTTATATTATTTGATTTTATGTTTTTTTGTTGTTTTTTATTAATGTGATAAAAATGAACACTTATGTTTAGAGAATTATATTTTCTAAATTTAATATGTTAGAATCCATAATTAAATTTTCCTTTAGGGTTTTTTGGATATAAGTGGTTTTAGAGTATACATGTGATAAACATATTTTTAAAAAATAACAAGTTCTAGGTTTTATTTTGTTTTTGAAACAAAATTGTCTTTAGTTTTTTGTTTTAATTAGATGTAATAAATAGTATCTCATTAAATATACAAATTACTTCATGATTTCCTTTAAGGATAAGTTTATCTATATTAATTTCATAATATTTAGATCATGTAGGATATGTAAGAGTTTATAATGTATATCTTTTAGAGTATTTTTTGAAAATAGAGAATTTTTTGTTTATTAACCATTGAAATATCTTATTCATGACTTAAATAATTCAATACTAATTAAATAAATCCATTGATAAGGGTTTTATATTGGTTTTGAACATAATCAATGACAATGAATGGTTTTAATTATGTTAGATCTGAGAAAACATGGGTTATATAGAATCTTGATCAATTATTATGTATTACACATGCTATAATAGAAATATTTAAGTGATTATCATGTTTTATTATTCAATTAAGTAATTTGATGTTTACGATACCAAATTAGCTATAGTTTTTATTTATGCATTTAATATTTTATTTTTTATATGAAATGGTTCATAATATATATATGTTGATAGGATAAATATATTCTTCAAAATTATTTTACCGAAATCATACACAAATATGGTTTTAATAACCTTTATATTGTAAAATGAACCAATACAAATTTATAAATATTTTTTTTGACTAAGGGAACTATATCAATTGTTATAAAATTTAACATTATTTTTTTCTAGATATTAAAATTTTAGGAAATGGAAAAATTCTGACTTTTATTTATTAATTATTCATTTTTATCTTTGTATACATTTTTACTGATTGTTTAACTAATGTTTTTTGTTTACTTATATAATAATTTGTTCTCTACAATATTTTTTTTGAAAATTATTGTATTAAACTTAATATGTAACTATTTTTTTGTTAAATTTTGATAAATATTTCCTTATAATATTTTCTTTGAATAACCACTTAATATTATTTTAAATGATTTTTAATATACCTCTCAATGTATGATTATAATATTTTTCTACAAGAAATACATGTGTGTATGTGATAAAAAATAATTTATATTATATATTAGAATATGATGGGTATTATGTGAGGTCTATGTATGGTATGTTAGAATGTGAGTTACTATAGAAATGTTAGTGATTCATCGAGGGCTAGGGTGAGGGTGATATGATATTTGTTTTGTTGTTTGTTCTTCTTTATGGTTCTTCCGAAGTTAGGTTTAACTAATGTATTGTGGCACCCATTATGTGGTTATTTCCTAAGGGAACCTAAGACTTCACCATATTTCAAATTCACTTCCTAATAAAAATGGTTATGTTATCCTCATTTCATGATTTGGATTTAATAAGTACATGTGATGTTTATCCCTAAGGGATAGCATTGGATGCTAGGGGTTTGAGGTCAAATCTCATGGTACCCATGATGTGGTTATTTCCAAAGGGAGATAAATAATTTTTTCTCCACCTATGATTCAAATGTTAACCTCTTATTAGTAAAATGTTTTGAATGTTAGGGAACAACCATGGTATAAACTTATGGTATGATTAGTATAATTCATAGGTATGAAATGAAGTAGGTACATTTGAGTATCATGGTGTCCTGGTTAGTACACGATGACTTGAATTAAATTTGTGTTTTTAGTGTTATTACTTTGAACATATATTCAAATATATGCATTGTTGTATATTTTAGGGGCCTTGTTAGTATTTACTTGTTTATTTTTATACTCAGACCCTACACATGAACCATAATGGATATATAACTCTTATATTTGAGATATAAGTGATGAAAAATGACTAGTAACATATATTAGAGTTGGTGCAGCTCAGTGGGGGTGAGTTGATGTTCTCATGGTAGTGTCAGGGACGTTTTAACATTTTGATACGAGATTTTAAATTTTAAATTAATATTTGGAAATTTAAAAAGTTTTAAGGAGACAAATTTCATTTTCACCAGTTTCATCTCCTGAACAATTATTATTGCATTCTGTTTCTTGGGACTCATCCCCCATATCTTCTATGTTTCTTGAAATACTATGAGCAATAGTCATCCAAAATGATCACCGATACCCGATATAGGACGATTAATTCTTAGAGTAGTTCGTGCAATGTAGGTTCATGTTTAGAAGAGATGTAGGATGAGTCTCAATCAATAAAATAAAAAAATAACTATTCGGGAGATGAAGCTAATAAGGATGAAAGTTATCTATAACTTTCACTTCTGGATGAATTTAGAGGATAAAACCTACCATAATGGAGTAATTATTTTCTTAAATTCAATAACTCATTTCATTCAAAATGTATGTATTCTAATCATTTGAAAAAATAGTATGAAGATAGAGTTAAAGAGTTCATCAAGTTTGAAATAGAGCATGTAGACGACCCTTCTCAAATACTTTTTTCATGTTTACATTGTTTTTATTCAAGATAAATTAAATGTTTTACTACTCATGCATATAATGTCTTCTGTATGTGATGATGTTTCCAATACTAAGGAAAACCAGACTATTGATGATGAAACTACATAATTATTATGGGATCAATAGCATGTTGATGAAAAAACAACAATGATGAAAAATCTTAGTGTTGAATAAAATTATCAAGTCAAGAAGTAAGGGTAAAAAATTTGATGTTGGTTGGAATTAATGTGGACAACCTATTTACCCAAACAAGTCAATGTTAATTAGTTATGTTGGGGTCACAATGAGGATGAATGTACCGATTGATATCGATTCATGGTTCCATGTCCAACCTGTAATGAAGGAAACCATTTGGAAATATATAATAGTAATGCTACAATATACTTTCTCTATGTTACTGGAAAATTATATAATGAAACATTGATTTAATTTTCATTATTCCTTGTAGATTTCATTTATTTTAGAATATTTTTGTATGAGATTTGTCTTAATGGCCGTTGAAAAAGTCCATAGAGGCTTTCGAACACTTCTTACCAAGTTACATCTTTAGGGATGCCGAGAGGAAAGTAAATCCCCACCCACTAGTTAGTTATGCACACATTATAAAGCAGGAAACATGGATTTCTTTCATCAGTCGTCGTAATGAGAAATCATTTCAGGTGTATTGCTATAAGAACCCAATTTTTGAATCAGGTATAGATCCTTTAAATTTTGGCCTAAATCCTTATTATAGACCTATTTCGGATGCCTAAGGAGTTTACAAAGGTCTCAAGGGTGTAAACCATGCGGGTAGGGAACACAGTTAGATCTAACCTGTGGATGATCTGCATTCACAGGTAGATCCATTCCACACGGTTGGAACATAGTTTCCCTAAACATGTAGGTGCCCCTCTTCTCTAGGCACTCGTTCATGGTTGGTGCACGATTTGGCAAACCATGCTTCCAAACCGTGCACATGCTATTTTTTGGAAAAAATGATCATTTTAGCCTTAATGATCTAATTTAACCTCATCCTTCTTCCCTATTTAGATTTCCAACAAGATGAAACTCTATTTCTCCCATTTTGGATCTTTTTAAGGCCAAATACATGGATTGATAGATATCCTTCATCTGGGGTCCAATTGTGCTTCTGTTTGTCATGTTGGATGCACAATAGTAAGTACTTGAGTCCTTTTTAGATATTCTTCATTTCTCTTTCTTTCGACCTAGTTATCAAGGTTTTGTATTTTTTGACCATCTTTCAAAACTACTCTAATCCAGGATGAATTAGAGGCTGATACTGGATGAGGAGAGTCATACGAGTACAAGGTGGGTGGTCTATAACTCATCCCTCAAGTTTGTCGATTTTGGAATTGACGTGTGGGGCCTGTCGATTTCATTGGGTGCTGTTTATTGAATTTATATGACTTACTTATAGTCATTATAACAATATGGTTATGATCTTTCCATAAATGTGATTGGTTTTTAGTGGTTGTGTCCACAACTCCCAACACCCCATGTAGGGTGATATGTCATAATTGGGTTTTTAGTGTTTTGACACTTTTGAGCCATTATTTGGGTGTGCTCGAGCTTGACCATACTAATGGTAAACATAATTATATTAATTTCCTATTGAATCATGAAATTGTGAATAAATTATACCTTGTAACTTATACTCAACCCACCTAAGGTAAGTGATTAAATGTAAGTGATTGATTTAAATGATATTATGGAAATCATGCCAAATTACATGACTTGGCCTTATTAAATACAGATTAATGTTTGGTTTCAAATCCATAGCACACCTTTCCATGTTTATGAAAGGAAAAATAATGATACTTATTAATTGAACTTGATTTAAATGGTTTTAATTAAAGGGTTGCATGCTACTTGGCCTTGTCAAACTAATGAAATACAAGGCTTAAACAAAGTGAATTTGTTAATGACATAGTTATCATATGACCAAATTAATTGTAATTAATTAAATGTAATGTGACTATTTATGCACATGGAACTTGAAATATTTATATGAAGGTTTTAATCATGTTATCTATTGGATTCCTGAGGGAATTCCTTGGGTACTCGAGTTCATCATTCTGATTCAAGGATGTCGATTGCCTTAGGTGAGACCTACCCGAGAACCCGAACCTTTTCTACCTTTAGATACCTGGCGTGGCACCATAGTATCCCTTCATTATTATTATAGGATTCCTTAGATATACTCCTTGGATCCAACATTACATGAGGTTCCTTGGTTACATCCTTGGGCTCGACCACTGCTTATCTCTCATTTTACCTTGGATGAATTCCATGGACTCAGTTAGAAACATTATTGTGGTAATTCCTTGGATGATACTACTTAGATCACACTCTTGCCCCTTAACTAGGCTTAGTTATTATTGATTTGGTGTCCCTTGAGTTCTTGGTTTCCTTGGTGATTACCTTGGAACCACTTCATATTAATTATCAATCATGGTTGTCTTGTTACACCTTGGAACCTTCACTATTTATACTATCACGAGGTGATGTTAGTGCTGGATATGCCTCATGTGACCTATTAAGATAAATTGATAATTAATTAATTAATTAACATGTTACATGTTCAGATACTAGCCAAGGGTTGAAGTAGGTACTTGGGAATTTAGTTACATTTTACTAGTTTACCTTATATATGCATGCTTGTACACTATTACATTTCCATTACATGGGCTAGATTTTATAGACACCATTGGTGGTGGCCCATTGAGATTTATCTCACACGCTATCTAGGCACCATTGGTACCTAGGATAGATTACATGCATGCAGGTGTTGATAAAGGGAAACATACCACTTAACACACTTTATTTCTTGTTGTGTTAGTATGAAGCTGGTACCAGACGACCGAGCTAGAGCTTGGGATGCTTGGGATAGTTTATGTATTTTATTTTTTCTACATGGGGTTTTTTAATGTATTCCTGCTAATTTGTATCCATGTTTTTTGAATTTCTAGTGACATTACATATATCATCATCAGTTGTATTATGTTATTATATTTATTTCAGTTATCATTGATTTTTCTTTTTTCTAATGTGCATTCTATTTACTTATACAACTTCCTTTATTTACCTCATATTGTATCATATATGTTATCCACTATGATTCACTCTGGTAATGAGGTTATAGTCTCCCCACAAAAAAACCCTAGGCCCTCACTGCTAGTTGGAGGCCTCTGGAATTTGGGGAGATGTTCCTAAGGCCATGTGGCTCACTAGGCTCAGGGCACCTCCTAAGTGGCATACGGGTCCGAGATGTCACAAAGTGGTATCAAAGATAGTTCCTTTCTTGATTTAATATTTAGATACAATATATTGAAGATTAGGAATGCTTGGAACTTGGTCATAAGTTTTTCTTGGGTGTCGTGAACCTATGTTAGGGGTAAAGGCTGATTTTCCTAAATTATAATTGTTGTTATGATTTTTCCTATTATAGTTGATATCATAGCACTGTTGGGTGACTCAAATGTTATATGCTGTTGTTGACTATTCTTATGATTTAGATTCTATTTTATCCTTAGTTAGATGATATGAGGGAAAGGATCATTATTATATGCATCATATAAGTACCTAGGATTTACATGTCATGCACGTTTCCATGCTATATAGATGCATTTCACCGCTTTCATTGCTTGATATGCCTATGATTATTGAGTGATCCTTGCTTGTATATATGTTTTTACTTCTTTTGGGTTGTGGTTCAGTGATTGAATATTTTAATTCATGAGGTTTTATGGGTCCTCGTGGGTTGGAATGAGTAATTTACTAAATCAAGCCTTTATTTAGAAATTCAAATGGGTGTCTTTTTTAGTGATAAGATGTATGGGCCCTGATTCAGCTGGAATGAAAATCCATTTTAAAGGAACTTTGATATAAGTTCTAAGAAAATAAAAACATAAAAGTTAAATTAATTCACGTCCTTATCCCACCTTTTCATGATTATGAAAGGTAAAGGAGTGAACCTAGTAATTAAATATAAAATGAAATGAAATAGTTGCCAATAAATGATGAGGCAAGGTATAAGGACCCATCCTTATTACATTACATAATCTTGATTTTAGTCAAGAAAACACTTCCTTTTACATTGAGAATCTTTTCAAGTTTAGAGATTTAGATAATTGGGACATAATAAATTCATAACCTTACACATTGTTACAGAGTGAATACCATAAAAACAGTTTCCATTTTTTTCAAAATATAAAACATTAAAGCTTAAAACATGATTTCTTTGTAAATTCATCAAAAATTTAACATGGCTTCCTTCATTGTTCTACAAATCCTTATAACCTATAAAAAAATATTTAAAAACTTGGGATGAGCACAAAAAGCTCAGTAAGGGATGTAAAATAAGGAAAGAGCACATTAGTCCATGAATACTTGTAATGTATGAAAACATTTTCAAAAGACATGCTTGTCACCCATATATACTTACTTTGTGAAACATGAGATTTACAAAAGATCCAAAAAAACATGAGAACATAAATATAGTCATAAAGGTATCTTGGGGAATTACTTACATAACTTTGTAACCCTCTCAACTACCTTATAGTTTGTAACCCTCATGGGTACCTTACAATTTGTGTAACCATCACAGTTACACTTGGAGTAACCATACGACTGACCTCCAAGTTACACATAACCAATGAATTGAAGGGAGATATAGGTCCCACCATTCATCATAAAAAATTCCCAAGAACCAGAACATAATCATACAACATGAATAATAGCATAAAAACATTGCTTTTGAATTTTGTAAAATAGAATTTTAAAAGAGGATTTTAAAAGAAAATTCCCTTACATAAATTATATAATTGAAGCGAGAATTAATAGAGTGGATGAAATATGTATATAAACTATAATTATAAATAATTAAACATAATATAAACAAAACCCATCAAACAATCAATTTTAATACCACATAAATAACGAAGTAGAAGGCTAACCCAAAGGATGGAAACCAGGTTAAGAATTCCCTTACAAAAATTCGGCAGCCTAATGGCTATGCAACATGGTTTTAGAAAATATTAAAAAGATATGGGACAAGGGTCACACATCTAGAAATGAATCATAATAAAAAATATATCAATAATAATAAGTAAATAAGAACATGGTATGGAAACTTGAAAGTTATACCACATAAAAGTGAACTTGAATGGAAAAAGAAAGAAAATGAGAATTTTCTTACCTTGTAGAATAACTCCTAGAACTTGAAGTTTGGGGCCATGGAGGCTTGAGGAAACCTTGGTAGGACTACTAGGGAGGTAAGGAGGCCAGAGATTTGTTAATGAGAAATTTGGAATGAAGTTAATGAAGTAATGGGTTGGTATTTATAGCAAAAGTGAGGGATTATTTTAATAATTTCTAAGGGACACCTCATTAGTGGTATTTGAAAAACCATGGGATTGACCATGGTATTTTCCCATGGTATTAGCCACTTGGGAAACTTCACATCTTATTTAACTGTACACAAGTTGACCAGATTTATTACATCATTATTACATCATTAATAATGTCATTAACACATCGAAACTCAAAACTATATTTTTTACTATTCACTGAAAAATCAACTATTTTAGAAAACCCCCAAAAAATTCACCCTAACCATTTATCGACGCGTAGAATTAAAAAATAAAGTCCATTTTTTGAAAATAATTTTCTAAATATCATTGATTTAATTTTTAAATAAAATCATACTTAATTCAAAAATTAACAATTTTAAAACTATAACAGCTTTTATATCACATTGAAAAACTAACCAAAATGTCTTTATCTTAAAGCCTTATGAAAATAAAATTTACTATTCCTTATGGTCATATTACTATTCATAAGGGTATGTTACTATTCACTAAAAAACAAGTTGGTTCCATTGGACTCCAAATAACTTACTGGATACAATTGTAGATGACCGTTTTTCAAAATTCAAAGCATAAAAGCAGTAAAATTATGTTTAAAGGCTAGTTATAAATATCCACTTTAAACAAAATTTCATGCATTTAAATTTATTTTTAGGAAACCTTGGGGTGTTACATTATCCCCACCTTCTGAAAATTCCATCCTCACAATTTTATTTACTTATTAAACAAGTGAGAGTATTTTTCCCTCATAGCATTTTCAAACTCCTATGTGGTTTCTACACAAAATCTTTAACTAGTGGATTACCTTATTCCACAATACCTGTTCCCTTCGATCAAGAATCTGAACTGGTTTCTCTTTATAAGAAAGGTTCTCTTCCAGTTGAACTGCTTCTGGGCTCAAGACATGTGATAAATCTGGCACATACTTTCTCAACATCGAAACATGAAAAACATTGTGTACCTAAGACAAACTTGGAGGCAAAGCTACTTAGTATGCAACTGTTCCAACTTTCTCTAGGATTTCAAAAGGGCCGATTAACCACGAACTTAGCTTCCATTTCTTACCGAAACACATCACACTTTTCCAAGGAGAGTATCTAAGGAAACCATGGTCACCTAACTTGAAAGAGAAGTCTTTCCTTCTGTTATCTTCATAACTTTTCTGCCTGCTCTGATCTGTTATCATGTGTCACTGGATCATCTTCACTTTCTTAGTCACTTCTTCTACTAATTCTAGCCCCATCAAATTTCTTTCATTGACTTCATCCCAAAACGCTGGAGTCTGACACTGCTTCCCATACAGTGCCACGAAAGGTTCCATCTGTATACTGGAATGAAAACCTTTATTATAAGAAAACTCAACTAAATAAATATGTTGATCCCAACTTCCCTGGTAGTCCATTGATCAATCTCGAAGTATATCCTCTAAAGTCTGAATCATTCATTCTGTCTGCCTATCTGATTGAGGATGAAAAGTTGTACTAAAATTTAATTTTGTGCCCAATGACTTTTGAAGTCCCTTCCAAAAGTTATAAGTAAACCTGAGATCCCGATTAGTTACAATAGAAAGATAAAATACATGTAACCTAACAATATCCTTTAGGTACAGTCAAGAAAGCTGATCCAAAGACATTGTATCTCAAATAGAAATAAAATGTGCAGATTTTGTCAGCCAATAAACAATAACCCAAATCGCATTATTACCTTGAGAAGTCTTTGGTAGTACCAACAAAAATTCCATGGATACATTCTCCTATTTTTACTCCAGCACTAGCAAAGGCTGAAGCATCCCCTTTGGTAACTATTGCTTTGCTTTAACCCGTTGACATGTCAAACCTTTCATGGTAAAATCAACAATATCTCTTTTCATTCCATCCCACCAATAATACCCCTGAAGGTATCTTTACATCTTAGTACTATCAGGATGAACTGAAAATAGATAACTATGAGCTTTACACAATAATTCCTTCTTCAACTAGAAATCACAAGGCACACACAACCTTTTTCCAAATCTTAAAACACAATATTTATCAAGATTAAATTTTGGAAACTTAACCATTTCAACTAATTCTACCTTTTTCTATATCTCACAGTCTTCCATCTGCTCTTGCTTAATTCTGTCTGATAACGATGGCTGCACTGAAACCTTATACAAAACAAATGTATTCCCTACACCAACAACTTCTAAGCCAAAATTCATCAAATCATTAATCAATGAATCATTTTCCAAACGTAATGTGGTTAATGATGCATGATATTTTTAACTCAAGGCATCCAACACTTTGTTTGCTTTTCCAGGATGGTAATTGATCATGCAATCATAATACTTTATCAGTTCAAGCCATTTTATCTACCTCATGTTTAATTCCTTCTGAGTGAATATATACTTCAGACTTTTATGGTCGATATATATTTGACATTTGGCTCCATATAAATGATGCCTCCAAATTTTCAAAGAAAAAACCACAAATACCAATTCCAAATCATGTGTGGGATAATTTAACTCACAAGGTTTAAGTTGTCTTGAAGCATAAGCAATTAACTGATCATTCTACATCAAAACACAACCAAGTACCTTCAAAGAATCATCACTGTATATGAAAAACTCACCATTTAGAGAAGTAAAGGCCAAAACTGGAGCATTCACTGATATCTTCTTCAGTTCCTGAAAACAAACATTATATTCTTCTATCCAAACAAATTTAACCCCTTTTTGTGTTAACTTAGTTATCGGGCTAGATAACCATGCAAAGTTCTTAACAAACTGTCGGTAATAATATGCCAATCCAAGAAAACTATAAATCTATGTAAAATTTGTAGGTCATGGCCATTCATCAACTACTTTTGTTTTTTTAGGATCAACTTTTATTCCATCCTTATTTACAATGTGCCCAAGAAAATAAATCTTTTGCAACCAAAAATCACACTTGCTGAATTTTCTATACAGTTTATTTTCTTTTAAGGTTTGTAAAACAACCCTTAGATGTTTTTCATTCTCCTCTTTATTTTTAGAAAATACCAGAATGTCATCAATAAACACAACCACAAACTTATCCAAGAACTCATGAAATAATCTATTCATAAGATTCCTGAATACAACAGGTGCATTAGTTAACTCAAACAACATAACAAAAAATTCATAATTCCCATATCTAGTACGAAAGGTTGTTTTTAGGATTTCATATTCCTTCACCTTTAGCTGGTGGTATCCAGATCTCAAGTCAATCTTGTAAAAGTACTGAGCTCCCTAGAGTTGATAAAATAAGTCATCGATGTGAGGCAAATGATACTTGTTTTTAATAATGATGTTATTAAAAGATCTATAATCAATTCAAAGTCTCATGGAACCATCTTTATTTTTAACAAACAAAATAGGATCTCCCCATGGTGAAGTGCTAGGATGAATGAAGCCTTTATCAAGCAAATCTTGTAACTGATTTTTCAATCCAAGAAGTTATATTTGAGCCATACGATATGAGGGTTTTGAAATTGGATTAGTATTAGAAACTAAGTCAATTGTGAATTTGACTTCCCGATTAGGTATGACACCAGGTAACTCATCAGGAAAAATATCAAGGTATTAATTTACCACATGCACATCATCAATCTGAACAGTTCCCCTGTTTTCAACAATATGAGCAAGATAACTGTCATTTCCATCTTTAAATAGTTTCTCAGCTTCCTGAAATGTTATCAATTGTATGGGTTCTTTATTGTATAAAAACAAAAATCTTTCTAAAAAACAACTTCTTTATCTCTACAGTCAATATTTGCATGATAAACAAAAATCCAATCCATTCCCAGAATAAAATCAAACTCAACTAAGGGTAAAATAACAAGGTTTGTAGGTAAATTTTTTCCACAGACCACAATAGAAAGATTATTATAATTTCTATTTGCTATAATATTCACTCCTGGTGTTTTAACAACAAGTTCCAGTCTCATTTATTGAGGTGATAGTTCCAATTTACAAGAAAATTTTCTAGAGATGAAGGAATGTGTAGACCCCGTATCAAACAAAACTTTAAAAAAATATGAATAAACATACAAAGTACCTGATACAACTTCATTGTATGGACCGACATCTGCTGATGTAGTCGCAAAGGATCTCACTACACCTTTATGCTTATAGTCTGGCTTCTTTGTATCATTTGGATCTCTCTTTGGGCAGAAATTTGCATAGTGACCCATCTCACCACATTTAAAAAACTTTACAGTTTTCTAATTAGGATTATTCTTAGGATCATTTTCATTACAATCTAGGTCTATATGTCTAAACTTACTATATTTAAAACACTTCCCAATTTTTATAATACATTCCCTAGGGTGCTTCTTGCCACACTTTTCACAAACTAGAAACTGGATTTTCTTACCATCATATTTCTTTGGTTGATTCTTACCCATCACTTTCCATATATACCTCTTCTTCTCCTTATTTCCAAAATGCACATGATCATCATAAAACTATATCTCTACCCTCTCATCACATCAAAAAAGTTTTTCATAACTTTTGAATTCACGGGAGGCCAATACCCATCAATACCTTGGCTTCAATACTGAGTAAAAGAGGTTGATTTTCCTATCAAGATCTAGAATAACATTTGAAGAATACCTCGCCAGTCGGGTGAAGTTCGCTTCATACACAGCCACTGAATCTTCCTCCTTTTTCTTCAATTCAAGGAATTGCTTTTCCATCCTAAGTTACACCACCTTAGGAAAATATTTTTCAAGGAAAATACTTTTAAATTCATCCCACTCTAAGGCATTTATATCCTCTCTATCTCTGATATTCTTTACCATTAACCACCAATGATCAACTTCACCTTCAAAACAATAAATTTCAAGACTTACCTTTTGATTATCCGAACATCCTATAACATCGAATATCTTTTCAAGGGATTTAATCCATCCTTCAGCCGCTACTGGGTTAGAAGATCCATTGAAAGTAGGAGGGTGTTGTCTCATAAAATGTTCCACTATTTTCATGTTCCATTGTGGTAGCTCAAGTTTTTATCTTGAATGGATGCAACCACCATTTATTTCTTGCGTTAGCTGAGCCATTACTGTCACAAACTGTTCGGTTCCAATCCCTACCATTCCAGGTTACAAATTCGGAAGGATGTCGTTCTGTCGATGCCTCCCCTCTTTTGCTTCCCTGTTTCTTCTGTGGACAACCATTCTGAACAAACATATCTTAGATGAATCAACATGGTAATATTTACATTCTATTACATTTAAAACTAAACATAGAGTAAAAATAATTTACGGTATTCTTTTAACATCATCCTAACCTTTAAAGTTATCTAAACCATCCTTTGATACCAACTATAAGGACCCGACCTTATTACATTACGTAATCTTGATTTTAGTAAAAAAAACACTTCCTTTAACATTTAGTATATTTTAAAGTTTATATATTTAGAGAATTGGGACATAATATATTCATAACCTTACACATTGTTACAGAGTGGATGCCATAAAAATAGTTTCCATTTTTTTCAAAATATAAAACATTAAAACTTAAAACATGATTTCTTTGACAATTCATCAAAAATTTAACATGGATTCCTTAATTGTCCTAAACATCCTTATAACCTATAAAAAACATTAAAAAACTTGGTATGAGAACAAAAAGCTCAGTAAGGGATGTAAAAGAAGGAAAGAGCACATTAGTCCATGAATACTTGTAATGTATGAAAACATTTTCAAAATACATGCTTGTCACCCATATATACTTACTTTGTGAAACATGATATTTAAAAAATATCCACACAAAACATGAGAACATAAATATAATCATAAAGTTATCTTTGGGAATTACTTATATAACCTTGTAACCCTCTCGACTACCTTATAGTTTGTAACCCTAACGACTACCTTACAATTTGTGTAACCATCGCCGTTACACTTGGAGTAACCATACGGTCGACCTCCAACTTACACATACCCAATGAATTGGAGGGAGATATATGTCTCACACTTCATCATAAATAATTCCCAAGAACTAGAATATAATTATACAACATGAATAATAACATAAAAATATTGTCTTTGAATTTTGTAAAATAGAATTTTAAAAGAAGATTTTAAAAGAAAAGCCCCTTACATAAATCATATAATTGAAGTGAGACTTAATAGAGTGGATGAAATATGTATATAAACTGTAATTAGACATAATTAAATATAATATAAACAAAACTCATTACATAATCAATTTTAATACCACATAAATAACTAAGTAGAAGGTTAACCCAAAGGATGTAAATCAGGTTAAGAATTCCCTTACAAAAATTTGGCTGCCTAATGGCTATGCAACATGGTTTTAGAAAATATTAAAAGAGAGGGGACAAGGGTTACCCATCAATAAATGAATCATAATATAGAATATATCAAGAATAATAAGGAAATAAGAACATGTTATGGAAAATTGAAAGTTATACCACCTAAAAGAGAACTAGAATGGAAAAAGAAAGAAATTGAGAATTTTCTTACCTTGTAGAGTAACTCCTAGAACTTGAAGGTTGGGACCATGGGGGCTTGAGGAAACCTTGGTAGGAATACTAGGGAGGTAAGGAGGTCAGATATTCATTGATGAGGAATTTGAAATGAAGTTAATGAAGGAATGAGTTGGTATTTATAGCAAAAGTGAGGGATTATTTTAATAATTTCTAAGGGACACCTCATTAGTGGTATTTGCAAAACCATGGGCTTGACCATGATATTTTCCCATGGTATTATACAATTGGGAAACCTCACATCATATTTAATTGTACACAAGTCGACCAGATTTATTACATCATCATTACATCATTAATGATGTCATTAACACACCGAAACTCAAAACTGTATTTTTTTTACTATTCACCGAAAAATCAACTATTTCAGAAAATCCTCAAAATTCACCCTAACCATTTATCGGAATTTATAATTCAAAAATGATGTCCATTTTTTGAAAATAATTTTCTAAATATCATTAATTTAAATTTTAAATAAAATCATGCTTAATTCAAAAATTAACAATTTTAAAACTATAACTGCTTTTATATCACATTGAAAAATTAACCAAAATGTATTTATCTTCAAACCTTAAGAAAATAAAATAATAATAAAATTTACTATTCATTATGGTCATATTACTATTCATATTACTATTCATAAGGGTATGTTACTATTAACCAAAAAACAAGTTGGTTCTATTAGAATCCAAATAACTTACTAGAAACAATTGTAGATAACCATTTTTAAAAATTCAAAACATAAAAGAAGTAAAATTATGTTTAAAGGCTAGTTATAAATATCTACTTTAAACAAAATTTCATGCATTTAAATTTATTTTTAGAAAACCTTGGGGTGTTACACAAGGTATTATTGAACCTTTATCTATTAGAACCCCTAAAACTTATAAATGACCACTTACCGATACCTATCCATCTAAGTGAGTGGTTGGGGTAGTATGCCTTAGGTAGCGAGCTTCCTTATGTTCAGCTTCTGTTAGTGTTGCTATTTTTTTCTTAAATCTTGTTCTGAGGTGTGTGCTTGGAAAATGTTTTTAGACCAATGCCATCATGACTTCCTCGTTTCATGTTCCATGAGGATGAAGATGACCATGCTTCAGACGTGGTGGGCCTTGAGCTGCCAATCTTACCTTCAAGAGTGCCACATGAGGTACCACCTGTTGTACCTAAATTGGTCATTGATTCTCAAGTTCATGATAGTTTCCTACATTTGATGCAATCCACGCATGATACTCTAAAAGATGCTTCTATGATGGCTGATCTGACCTATGAGTACCATTAACAACATCCTCATACTTTCTCAGGGGATGGCGGCCCATATACTACTAATACTTGGCTAGAAGTCACATTGTCTATCTTTGAGCATCTGTAGATGCCACTAGAGTGGAGGGTCGAACTTGTTGCATACATGATCAGTGATAAGACCAAACATTGGTGGGATGTGATTACTCAAAATGGTTTCCATTAGGACATGGTATGGACTGATTTCTAGACTACCTTCTATGATCAGTTCTTTCCTTAGATGCCGAGAGCAGATAGAGCTAGAGAGTTTATGAATCTTGAGTAGGATTATATGTTAGTTATGGAGTATTCAATGCATTTCACTGAGTTACAACACTTTTCACTACTTCTATTCGATGATGATCTTTTTCATTATAGACACTTCAAGGATGGGATCATGTATGCCATTCATACTTAGGTGAATGTATTTCACCTACCTACTTTATTTGAGATCATAAATTAGTCTCTAATCATTGAGCGTAACTTAGGGGACGACAAAAATATCGGGCATGGAGGACCAGTGCCATGTTAGACCAGTAGTTCTTCCGGTGGCAGGAAATATCTCCTCAAGGTTTCTCATCTGGGTAGTGGCGGCCAGGGTACCCATATAGGCAGCTCTGTAGTATGCCATTAGTGCAGACTTACAAGGCATCTGAAGCCTCAGTGTGATAGAGACCCTCTGAAGTGTCGGGATTGTGTCTATATGGGGTACTTGAAGAGATTCTACCAGACCTTTCCATCATCTTCTAGTGGAAGAGGTTCCGTAACATCCTGACCTTCAGGGGTAGGTTATTTTATGCCACATCAGGCAGGAAGTTGGAGTAGCACCAGTAGGACTATTCAAGGAGGAGGTCATATCCATGATAGCCAGACCCCTGATCATCAACAATGCCAACAAAGCAATTTTGATCGTGGTAGTCCAACTATTGTTCAAGACCATAGATCAAGCTAGATACATTCTTTACAATCGATACCCTAGGATCAAGCTGCGAGACAGTCTACAACATGAGGTACTATTCTAGTAGCATCCACTATAGTATATGCTTTATTTGATACATGTGATTCACACTCTTTTATCTATTTATCTATCATGGAAAGTCTAGGGCTAGAAATACAATTTGTTTGTGGTGATATGACCCTAAATACACTATTTGGAGTCCGGTCAGAGGGAATACGCCAATGTAGGGGCTATCCCCTTAATGTAGGTGGTTACCCTTTCTTATGGGACATTTTTTCCTCGAGATGACAGGCTTCGATGTAATTCTCTGGATGGATTGGTTGGTTCCATATCATGGATTTGTAGAATACTATCACTAAAGGGTATTATTTACATCACCAGAGGGCATCAGTTATCTACATAAGGGTGAGTGATATGTTTAGGATAGTAGGGATTAACTAGAGAATCATGGGATAGGTGTGGTGACCACCTAGATTGAAAATATCTTCATGGAAAATCAAGGTTTATACCAAGTTGATTTCACTCTAGTACTAGATCATTTTATGGATGTTTTTCCATTGAATTTTCTGGATTACCTCCTAATAGGGAGGTATAGTTTACAATTGATCTTGTTCTAGGAGTATCTCTGATGTCCATTCCTCTGTATAGGATGACACCTACTGAGATCCAGGAGATCAAGCGGCAGTTAGAGGACTTGGAGGCTAAAGGTTTCATAAAGACCAACACCTCCTCTTGGGGTTCAATCATGCTTTTCATCAAGAAGGTGGATGAGACCCTTCATTTCTGCATGGATTACAGACAGTTGAACCATCTTATGGTCAAGAACCAATATCCACTACCTCAAATAAATGATCTCTTTGACCAGATCTGAGGAGCTAGGGTCTTCTCTAAGATCGACCTAAGATCGAGCTATCATCAGGTGAGAGTCAAGCTATCATACATACCTTGTACAACCTTCCATAACAGGTATGGTATGTATGAGTACCTCTTTATGCTATTTGGTCTTATGAACATGCTCACTGTCTTCATGGATCTGATGAATAGGTTGTTCCACCCCTATTTGGATTCTTTTTTCATAGTATTTGTGGATGACATCTTGGTGTATTCTCACACTCGTAGAAACTAGTAAAAGTACCTTGAGATCATTCTGAGTACACTGAGAGTGCATTAAATTTATTACAATATTTTTAAGTGCCACTTATAGATTGACAAAGTTCACTTATTGGGTCATATTATCTCATAATCGGGAGTCTCTGTGGACTAAGAGAAGGTCAGTGCTGTGGTTTCCTAAGAGAAACCCAAGAATGTGTTTGATATACAAAGTTTAGTAGGGATGATTGGATGCATTTCATATAGAACTTCTCATGCCTTTCTTTATCTATTACTGGTATTAAAAATAAGGGTGTTAAGTTCATGTGGTCAGAAGAGTGAAATAAAGCCTTTCGGGATCTGAAAGAGAGGTTGTTCTAGACACCTATTCTGACTCTGCCAAAGCCAGGTAGAGGTTATACTATATTATGTGATATATCAGGCATCAAACTTGATGTAGTAGGACAAATCCATTGCGTATGGATATTTACAGTTGAGGCCTCATGAGAGAAATTATCTAACACACAACCTTGAGTTAGTAGTAGTTGTCTATTCCTTATGTTGTAGGAGAAGCTATTTGTTGGATGAGCACTTTATGGTGTACATGGACCAAAAGAGAATTAAATATATCTTTTGATGTTGTGAATTGAATATCAGATAGTGAATATGGGATGGATATCTTCAATACTTTGATTTTGAGATTTACTATATGCCTAGAAAGGGAAATGTAGTTGCTAATGCACTGAGTCGGAAAACTCATGCACAAGCCGTGTGGGAGGGAAATGATGAATGGAAGTTAATGTACATATTCTCTAAGTTACATATAGAGTTTCATGATAATAATGAGTAGTCTTACTTCTTATAATTGACAGTTACCTCTTCCCTCCTTGAGAAGGTGAAGGGTAGGAAATTTTTAGATCTTGAGGGTTTGGTTCTCTATGAGAGTATATCAGGAGATGACCTACCTCCGGATTGGTTTTGGATAGATATAACATCCCGTATATTCATGGGAATGTTTGGGTTCTTACAGATATGAGAGAGGAGTTGATGCAAGAGTTCCATGATTCTTAGTGGGGATTTCATATAGGCATCTCCAAAATGTATCAAGATATGAAATTCTAGTATTGGTGGCCTAGGATAAAGCACTAGATAACAAGATTTATCACTAGGTGTTCTACCTGTCACTAGGTGAAGGTAGAGCACCAGAGACCTGTAGGATTGTTACATCCACTTCTAGTCCTATAATAGAAATGTTAAGACATTTCTATGGATTTTGTAGTCAGCTTACCTAGATTACTGAGGGGTAGCGATGCTGTATGGGTAGTTATTGACTGAATAACGAAACAAACCACTTCATTCCTATTCGGGAGAATTTATCAGTTGATGATCTAGGAAGATTGTATGTATATGAGATAATATGAATACACATGGTACCTCGTACTATTGTTTTAGATAGGGACTCTCATTTCACGTCACAGTTTTGGCAGGGTTTTCAGAAAGCTATGGGTACACAGGTGCTTCTAAGCACAACTTTTCACCCCCAGACCGATGGACAATCAGAATAGAAAATACATGTTCTAGAGAACATTCTCTGGGCATGTGTACTTTATTTCGGCAGTACTTGGGAGAATCATATTCCTCTCATCAATTTCACTTATAATAAAAGATTCTAGGTGGCAATTCAGATGGATCCTTTTGAGGCCTTATATGGTAGGTCGTGTTGTTCACCCCTGTGCTAGCTAGAAGCATGTGAGGCATCCCTACTAGGTCCTCATCTCATACAGGAGAATTTAGAGTAGGTTTAACTAATTAGGAAATATATGACTACTACTCAATCTAGACAGAAATCTTGTATCAATCATTGTTGACGACCTCTAGAGTTCAAGGTCGAGGATCGTGTTTTCCTATGGGTATCACCCAGGCTAGGGAATAGATGGTTCCAGAATCAAGGGAAATTACCACCTTATTATGTAGGTCTATTTGAGATCTTGGAAAGAGTTAGGCCAGTATCCTATCAGTTGTTGCTACCTTAGAGGCACATCTCTATGCACGACGTCTTCCACATTTCACATCTTCTCCATTATCATGCCGACCCATCTCATAATTTTGATCCTAAGGAAACTGAGCTTGATGATAATTCTTATTTTTAAGAGTATCTTATACACATAATCAATAGAATCATGAAGGATATTTAAGGCCGATATTTCCCTCTAGTATGGGTTCTATGCCAGCACGACCATGTAAAGGAAGAGACTTGGGAGCGAAAGGCCGATGAAAATGCTCAGTGGATAGAGTTATTTTTAGAAAATATTTCACCACCCTTGGAAGGTGAAATTGGGGATGAGTTCCTTTAAGGGGGGAAGACAGTAAGAACCCTGTTTTTGAATCAGGTATGGATCCTTTAAATTTTGGTCTAACTTCTTATTATAGACCTTTTTTAGATGCTGAATGAGTTCATGAATGTCTAATGGGTGTCTGAGGATTGATCAGAGCTTGGAGCCCAATTTTTTGGCAGAAATTGACCCATCACATGGTTAGTGTAAACCGTATGGGTAGGGTGCGCATTTAGATCTAACCATGCAGATGGTCTATATTTGTGAGCAGAGCCATTCTGCATAGTTTCCCCAATCGTGTGGACTAACTATGTGGGTGCGCCTCTTCTCCAGGTACATGTGCATGGTTGGTGCACGGTTTGAAAAACCATACGACCAAACTATGCATAAGATATTTTTCTAGAAAAAATGACTATTTTACAATTAATGATCTAATTTAACCTTATTTTCCTTTCCTATTCATATTTCTAGTGGGATTAACCTCTATTTATCTAATTTTGGATATTTTGAAGGCCAAATCTAGAGATTTATAGATCTCCTTCTCCTAAGATCTGATCAATATTTTTTTGTCATGTTGGATGTGCAACGGTAAGTATTTGAGTCCTTTTTAGCCATTCTTCACTTCTATTACTCTCGACGTAGTTATCGAGGTTTAGGCTTTTATGCCTGTTTTTTAGATCTACTCTGATTCATGCTTAATTAGAGGCCAATACTGGATGAGGAGCACATGAGTAAAAGGTTGGTGTTCTATAACTCTCCCCTCAAATTCGTTGGTTTTGGAATTGATGTATGAGGCCCAAAAATTTCATCGGGTTCCATTTATTGAATTTATATTCCTTGATTATAGTCATTAGAATCATATGGTTATGATATTTACATAAATGTGATTGGTTGTTGGTGATTTCATCCATAATTCCCAACATCCCATGTAGAGTGATATTCCATAATTGGGTTTTTAGTGTTTTGACACTTTTGAACCATCGTTCGGGTGTGCTCGAGATTGACCACACTAATAGTAAGAATCCTTATATTAAATTCCTATTGAATTGTGAAATTGTGAATAGATTGTACCTTGTCACTTCCACTGGACCCACCTAAGGTAAGTGATTAAATGTAAGTCATTGATTTATATGATATTATGGAAAGCATACCTAAGTACATGAATTGGACTTATTAAATATAAATGAATGTTTGGTTTCATGTCCACATCACACCTTGTTTTGTTTATGGAATGAAACAGAGTGATAATTATTAATTGAAATTGATTAAATGGTTTTAATTAAAAGGTTACATGCTACTTGGGCTTGTCAAACTAATGAAAGGCAATGCTTGAACCAAGTGAATTTGTTAATGGAATAGTTATCATATGAAAAAATTAATTGTAATGAATTAAATATAATGTCACTCTTTATGAACATGGAACTTGAAATATTTATAGGAAGGATTGACTCATGTTAGCTCTTGGATCCCTAAGGGAATGCCTTGGGTACACGAGGACGTCATTCTGATTCAAGGATGCTAGTTTCCTTGGGTGAGACCTACCCAGAAACCCAATCCTTGTCTACCTATGGATTCCCAGTGTGACACCGTAGGATACCTTCATTATTATTATAAGATGCCTCAGATACACTCCTTGGATCTAGCATGGCATGAGGTTCCTTGGTTACATCCTTAAGCCCAACCATTTCTTATCTCCCATTTTACCATGGATGAATTCCTTGGACTCAGTTAGAAACATTATTGTGGTAATTCCTTGGATGATTCTCCTTGGATTACACTCTTACCCCTTACCCAAGCTCAATTATTACTGAGTTGGTAGCCCTTGAAGTCTAGGTTTCCTTAGTGATTATCTTGGAACCACTTAATATTAATTATCAATCATGGTTTCCTTATTACACCTTAGAACCTTCACTATTTATATTACCATGAGGTGATGTTAGTGCTGGCCATGACTCATGTGACCTATTAAGATAAATTGGAAATTAATTAATTAATGAACTGGTTACATGTTCAGACACCAACTGAGGGTTGAAGCAGGTACTTGGACATTTAGTTACATTGTACTACTTTACCTTATATATGCATGCTTGCACACTGTTACATTTCCATTACATGGTCCAAATGTTATAGACATCGTTGGTGGTGGCCCACTGAGATTTATCTCACACCCTCTCCAAGATCCATTGGTACCCGGGGTAGATTACATGTATGTAGGTATTGATAAAGGGAAGCATGCCGCTTTGGACACTTGATTGCTTGTTGTGTTAGTATGGAGCTAGTAGTAGATGACCGAGTTGGAGCTCGAGATGCTTGTGATAGTTCATGTATTTAATTTTTTATACATGGGGTTTTTCATGTATTAGTGCTACTTTTTATCCATGTTTTCTTTCTTTCTAATGGCATGACATTTATCATCACCAGTTGTAGTATGCTATTCCATTTATTTTAGTTGTCATTGATTTGTATTTTTCTATTGTGCATTCTATTTACTTATACTGCTTACACTATTTACCTCCTATTATATCATATATGTTATCCACTATGATTAACTCTAGTTATGAGGGAATAGTCTCCCCACGAACACACCTTAGGCCCTCACTGCTAGTCTACAGCCTTTGGAATTTGGGGAGATGCGCCTAAACCATGTGGCCCACCGGGCTCGGGGCATCTCTTAAGTGGAATCTGGGTCTGGGATGTCACAATTGCAGTCGATAATATTTTATTTGACATTATTTATTTTATCCAATTTGATTAAAAATTGTTAATTTATGAAATATAAAAAGAAAACTGAAAATAAAGAGCGTGCATCAAAACAAATGTACCCCTATCGTAAAGCAAGGATGGAGTACACTTCACTGGAGAAGAAATTGGTATGTATTTTAAATCAAAAATAAAAGTTTTATGTGAAATGAAACAATATTTATTACTTTTTTTATATTTATATTGATGAATCAAAATCCAAATCCACTTCCATTCCACGCCATGTGCTATAGAAGGAGGCTCACATAAATAAGGAGGGTAAACTAGTTGATGAAAACACAAAAGTAGTATGAGAAACATGTATAAGTATGACATAATAGTAATTCATTATGATTTATAACAATATTATATAAAAATATATATTTATTCTCATATTTTTTATTCATTTTAGAAATAAGAATCGACAATAAGCCTACCAGAAGAAAAACTAATTTTAGTAGCTTTGAAGTGGTCAGAACAATATGGTCATGTTAGAGGATTGAGTTTTGGTGTGTCTCCTCGAACATATTTCAAGAAGATGAAACCAAATTAAGATATATATAAGATGGTAAAATTATTTCAAACAAAAATAGATTCTTTGTAAGATATTATTGTTTGGTATGGTTTAGCATAACAATGTATGAGAAAGGATCAAAGAAAACTGGCGATGAAACAAAGATCTGCACACGAACCAAATGACCCCACTAGCTTTGAAGCTAGTCATTACCATCAAGTGCATAACTTACTTGAGTTAATCAATTTTATGATTACTCTTTCTCCTAAATGTGAATCAAACAAATTTTGATAACTTTATATTACTAAAATTTTGTAGGGTACCATTGTATGTGATTTGTATCTGTAAACACCCACACACCGCCTTATTGTGAGGGGTACGATGTATAATATCCCGAGAGACAAGATACACCAGAAAGACCTCCAAAAATATCACATGAGAGTGGGAATTGAGGTAGCTCATGATCCGACTGTTGATTTGTGTGTTCCACTTGATGATCTCGATATTACAATGGTCAATGATGTTATTAAAACTTTCATAGCATAGTCATATAATGTTATAAAAATACACAGGGCATGACTTTAACAGATTTTTTCATATTAAAAACTTGTAATAGTTGATACAAAAAGGTTTGAAGTGAGGTATGATATTACATATAGATAAAGCAATGGGGAAATAGAAGGTCAAATCAAGACAATCTAGGGAATTGACCAAGAAATCAAAATGACCTTCCGAGAGTACCTTATCCCCGCCAGTTCTAGAGAAACATTTATTATCATTACAACTTCATATAGAGACCACATTTAAAGATGAAAATATGTCTTAAATCACATATAAAAAATAAATATATGGAACTTTAATGATAGATGTAATTGGTCTCGAGTATATAAATGAGATTCTTAATCATGAATGGATGGGAGCCTTAGTCGTGAATACACATATAAGGCACATTTTCATAATACGTATATCCAAATAGTGAGTTAATATTTTTATTAAAGTTAATAAATATTCATATTTTCTATAGGTGTTTATATTACTACTATATAAAGGTAAAAACATGTGAAGAATGATTTGTACTCATTAATCCCTGTATCATTTTTATAGAAAATCTTAATTTGGATAAGAAATAAATCAAGAAGAAAAGAGATGATCTAATTGAAGAATTTGAGCAAAAAATATCAGATGATAGAATATTTTTGATGCCTAAAATACATAGGTAAAACTCTACAATCTAACCACATAACATATATTTTTAATTTTTTCATTACGTATTTGTTTTTGTTTTTTGGTAGTACTGGATGCTGATCGTAGTCAATCTGGATACCCAAAATATTTATTTTTTTTGGATCCAATGAATGGATATCAAACAAACTGACCACAAATTATGTGTATTGTGAATTTTTAATATGATTAAATCAATATTTTATAGATAAAATTCGAATTATATGTTTTAGTATGTGTTTTGACAAGAATTTTGTTATAATAGGGCGATCACTAAATATAGGCTAAATCATGGCATAAAGTTGGTGTCTGAACATATCAAGCCCATGTATTACTACAAATGGAAATAGATTAAGGTATATTTAGAAATATTTAACTATCAAAACATATTTAAAAACAATTTAATTATTTTGGTCAATGTTTTTATAGTGTCTGAAGTAAGATAATGGAAAAGATTGTGGATATTATCTCTGAAAATTTACGAGAGAGATCATAAACCATGAAAAGACCAGTATCCCTGAATAGGTAATTTTTGTAGGTAATTACAATTTCATTAAAAATATTTCTTAATCCTTTTTTATCTATATTTTATAAGTACTAACAAGATTTATGAAAACCTTCATACTCAAAAGAAGAAGTAATTTTTTTAGAGATGAGTGGTGAACATAAATGTTCATATAATGTTTGATGACAAAAAATTTAGGTGATTACCTATAATGTTTATGATCTAGTATGATCTATGACCTTAGAAATATATTTGGGGTGTGAAGAATTAGTGTCAAAATGCTTATATATTATTTTTGATATGTTTCTCAAGGAGAAGTATAATGGAGGAAATCAATTTGTTTAGAAGTGATTAACCACAAACAATAAAATTATTAGGAAGTGGAGGAGGTAGAGGTGGAGATGGAGGTAGAGGTGGAGGTATAGGCAGATGTAGATTCAGAGACCGAGGTGGAGGAGGTGGTAGAGGTGGATACTGAGGTGGAGGAGGATATGAAGTGCTGGATTAAAAATAATAAAATTGTTGGACAATGGAGTAGAATGAGAATCATAAAAAGGTTGTGTTTGAGACCAATTGTTTAAAAGTGCACACAATAATTTTCACTTAAGATAAGAGACACTATGGAATTGTTTCAGGTGTCTTATTGAAAAAATGTCTTTCACCACTTGTTTAAGTGATTTTATATAGTAATTTAAGTGAAGGTATTTTTTAGAAATAAAACAAAAACTATTTATTTTTTCAAATTGATTATTATAGGCTATAATTTCTATCAACACATTCCAAGTACTATTAAATATTACTGAAGTACGAAATAAACCCCTCACTAAGAACAAACTAAACAATAACAAAAAAATAGATGCAGTTGCTTTCCCATGACTTATCTACACTACAAAGGGTCTTATTAGTGGATCCAATAGTCATTTGAGAGGAATACAACACCAATTAAATCATCAAACAAGTATATAATACAACTCAAATGTTTGAATAAATATATGTGTAATAAACCACCGAAGCCAACAGGGGTATGAGAGAACTATTGTAGGAAAACCAACATTGAGAGATCATTTTCATCAAAGAGGTATGGTGTTAAAGGAAACATGACATAAAATGAAAATAAACCTCTTTATGAAGAAATCCTTGAAAATGAAAAAACCACTTAAAATGAAATAGTGAAGGATATACTAATCTATTGAACAATCCAAGAAGACTAAATTGATGCACTAAATTTTAGTGTCATTTGGATACTATAAAGGGCTATACCTGATGTTTAATATTATAAAAATAGGAAAACAATTTATAATGGAGTTTAGTGTCTTATGAAAATACATAATGGGTCACATTGAAGTTTTTTTTCCATTAAATAAGGTAAATGGTTTATCATGAAGTTTGTACTCTCTATGATGAAATGGTAAGATAGATTTTATTATGTTCTATAAAAACTCATATGTAAATATTTATTTTAGTTCAATCAATGAATTCTGATAGGATTACACTAATATTTAATTTTTTCTTGAAATAAATTACTTCATCAATAAGTATGATTCAATCTTATACTATGATCATGCACTCAATAAGGATGATTCACTCATGATGATGCAATTTTATTTTTATTATCCAATGAATTAAACATTATAGGTTATCAAACTATAATATTTTTTGATGACCTTGAGTGTTGGATGAACTATAGGATAAAAAGACATAGTGTAATCAACCATACCTTAAAACAATACATGGTGTACCTGGTATGACTCAAATTGTGTGGTTTCAGTTTAAAATTAACATTTTATTAATTTATTATTTCATATTTATGTTTAATTTATTTATTAATAGTACTATTAATATAAAAATTGTTTTATTATATAGGTGGATTCTTTTTCTCGAGTTGGGGTGGTTTGTTTGAAGCTGATCGTGATTGTGAGAGATTGGACTTCGAGGTTGTAACTGAGATAACAACAAAAAATAAATGGGTCAAAAATGTATGAAAAAATCATGAAAAGGTGAAATTTTAAAGACCTGGATTTTACATATATATTTTTTAATTATATGGAAATATTACGAGTCCGTGAAAATTGACGGCACGTGATTTTGAGACCCGGTGTGCCTGAAATGAATTTCTGAACTTTTTTTTAGGTACGTTCAGTAAACGCGCGGGCGACATTTTGTAACTTTTGAACTAGTGGTCAGAATCGAAATCTGAGGACACCATTGAACTCAAAACACTGATATTCGCCTAAGGATACCCTCACCTCGACCGTAGTAGGTTGAGGGTGGAAATTAGATTTCAGACTTTTCGTGGGAGAAAATAAAATAAACATGCTTTATTTTGTTTTTGAAATTGAAACCACCCATTTTGAATTTAGTGGTAGAGACCACCCAAACTATCTTCTTTAATGGGAGGTGACTATTGGTTTAATCCCCCTAGTTAATGTGCCAATTTTAACTTAATTAAAGTGCCAAATTTGATTAATTAATAAACTTAATTTATTAAGTTGGCTTCTCACACTGCTTGAGGTTGGAAAAATCATTGGAAAAAGAGGAGAACCTTGGAGAGAGATTTTAGAGGATCATCTTCCAATGAATAATATCCCCGGATCAAGAACGAGGATGACGTGTGAGCTCAGATCGGGAGCGTGGTGTGGGAGCAACGATTGCCGATGTCACCAACATCATCTCCTTCCTCACGACATCCTCAACTAACGTCAAGGTAGGGGTTTAATTTGAAGTATGATTAAATCTATTTGTTGATTCTTCATATTCTCGTTTCACAATGATGATGGCCAAACAAACATTTCCATCGTTCCACATTTATACCTTGAACCCATTTTCTTTCGTTCTTCACGCGTTCTTTGTACGATCTTCAATGACAAATAATTAAGCGCATTGGAAACTCAAAGTTTTGTTGAGCGCGACATATGGACGCAGATCCCTCAACCCAAGGATCGCGAATATGCAGTCATTATATTTTTCGGGCCTAGAACGAAGTTTCGGTGACCCGTCGAAGAGGAGGGCGGCTGATAACCGATCGGCCGTGGTTCGAGCAGGCGGTAGTGGAGGTAGGGCGATGCGTGTCTGCGACGTCGGTTGAGAAGGAGGTCACAGACCATCAGCCGCGGTGGAGTAGGGTGGCGAACAACACGCCCGTCGGCCGCGTGGTGAAGTGGTGGTGCATGTATGAACCGTCGGAATTGAAGACCGCGACTTCTTGGTCGTGCCATAGGATGGAGGGTGGCTGACACTCGGCCGAACGCAGTGGAGCAGCGACGCGCGACCGCACCGCTGGGAGGAGGACCGGACGGAGCACCGACCAGATGTAGCAGATCGGCAGGACCCACTCGGGACCCGCAAGAGACATGGAAGCGCCTAAAGGCTATGCCCTTTGCTGTTCCGAATGGAAGGGGGACCGCTCCCCCTTCAGTGCCAGCTCGGGTAGACCACACTGCCCAGCGGACTGCGCCCAGTGGGCTGGGCCACCCCCTTCGCGGGTCGAGCCGGACCACGACCCAGGGGTCCGGGCCTGCCGCAGCCCAGGACAACCAGGATGGACCTAGACTGGGTCAGGTCGACCCAAACCAGGTCGGGTCGGACCGGACCCGAGCCCATCTGGACCCAGTTTCACCTTTTTGGCCATAACTTGTGATCCGGGCGTCCGTTTGATGAACTGTCTACGACAACAGAATACTTGGATCAAGATAGTCCTTTTGGTATAATCCACTTGAGTTTTGGGATAAATTTAGAGTATGGACAGGTTGGATCGAACCCAAATCCAACCGGGCCCTCAGAACGGAAACACTAATAACTTACAGATAGGGCGTCTGATTGACTCGCTGTCTGTTGCGTTGGGTCCCTTATGATGTGAAGGACCTTTGGGATAATTCTTCATGGAACTTCTTGGTAGTTGAGGTTCAACCGATGACTTGAGGAGCGGTTCTACCAAACATGCTATTAGCAAGAATCCAATGGGTGGCAGCGAGGTAGAGGTTGGAGACAGATCATACGGAGGTTAGTACCGAGCGATCCTATCTGGGTCAGCACCGATCCTATGTGATTTAGATCCTATGTGGGTCAGCGCTCAGCGATCCCATGTGGGTCAGCACATACCGATCCTGTGTGGGTCAGATCCTATGTGGGTCAGTACTCAGTGATCCCGTGTGGGTCAGCACATACCGATCCTGTGTGGGTCAGATCCTATGCGGGTCATTACGGGGGTTATTACCTATCGATCCTATGTGCTTCAGACTCCGTATAATCAGCAGTAGTACCTCTTGACAGAATAAGATGATCTAGCTTCATGACTGATCATCTGTACTTCTATACTTCCCTTATACCTAGTGTGAGTTGAGTCTTTACCTTTGTGGTATTCTTCTATTTGGCGTACCTTTGTGGTGTTAACTTCATGGTATTATTTCCTTCATGGAACAGTTGATTTTTTGGCTAATGAGTTGGGCCTTGTGTTTCCTCATGGATGAGATGGGTATACTTGATAACTTTGGTATATGTATGGGCATATACCTAAGTAGGGTTGACTGTTGTTTCCATGCTTTTTGGTTTATCCTTTGTGGATTTTGAGAGACCTTCAGGGGTCTCGAGGTCCCTACTGAGTATTATTATACTCACCCCCACACGGGCTACGCCTTCACCTTGTTGTTCCTTGTGTAGAAGATGAACATCGTTGAATGAGGACGAGGGTACCGGGACTGGAGGCTGCTTAGAGGTAGACCCTAAACGAGGCGTATCGTAGAGACGACCGTTTGAGAGATGTACCTACCCTTCAGGTAGGATCCTTGGCGGGTGTTCACAGGAGCTGTTTTTCAGTTTTACTTGTACTTTCCATTTTTACTTGTACTTTCCAGTTGGGCTTGTATTCTGACCCCCTTTATTTACTTTACTCACTCTATTTACTAAATAGTTTACTTTGTGCTTATATCTTTCTGAGTGCTTGGTTGTGTGAGATTATAGGTTATAAAGGCAATGTCTTCCCAGTTTTAGGGATATGCCTTTCCGGTGCTAGTCACCAGCCCCTGTCCTATGGAAGGTGGGCTTGGGGTAGTCACAACACAGCTCTGATATTTTTTGTGTGGCAATAGTGTTAAGTATGATGAGTTTGGTTTTCAGTTTTGGGAATCCAGTGTTGGTGCAGCAGCTGACGTATCCATACACCGAGACCCTAACTTCTGATTTATGACTTAGTGCATGAAAACACTGATTGCATGTATGTTTTTGAAAAGTTTTATTTGTGATCTCTTTGAGTCATCTCACCATGTATAACTTATTGACCGTGGTGCACCTGTTTATTTTTAGGATGCCTCCATGCAGATAGATATACAAGGTTTCAAGTAGATTACATGATGACAGCCCACCGAGCAATGAGGCTTTGGTGCAGGCCCCCCTTATGGCAGTTTTACCATCGAGTGGTGTACCAGTAGCACCACTACCCATTGGAAAACCAATACCACTAGCCCCAACAGTAGAGGGTGCATGCCTCTTGAGCGTGTTGCACAAGTTTCAGTGCTAGAGTCCACTGAAGTTCCAGGGTGATATGGATCCACAGGTGGCTGAGGATTGGCTGGAGGCTGTGGTTAGAGTTTTTCGACTGGTAAGGACACCAACTAATCTCATGGAGATCCTTGCCGCCAGTCTTCTTCAGATAATAGCAGACAGATGGTGGAGCTTGATGCTTCAGGTTCATGATGAGGTTACTCTCATCTGGGCGGACTTAGAGAGCCTTTTTAGGGTAGAGTTCATCTCAGTGAACTTACACTCAGTGTGTATACAAGAGCTTCTCCACTTGCAGCAGGGTAGCATGACCATGTCTCAGTATTCAGAGAGGTTCACCGAAATCTCGCGCTACTCCACTGACATGGTGCATGAACCTTTCTTCAGGGTCCGAACTTTCGAGTAGGGGCTCAGATGAGATATTAGAGCTTTGATGGTTTCTCTCATCATTCCGACACAGGCGGGGGTGTTAGAGAGAGCACTATTAGTGGAGAGCTTCCTTACTGAGTAGTCACCGACAATGAGACCCACTACCGGATGACACATAGCAGAGTCATCGGTAGCTGGTAGCAGATAGATGACGCAGAGGTCCAAGAGGACCAGACCTACAGGTATACGACTGCAGGATATAGGGTCGGTGGTGCGGGGCTCTCGAGATGGAGTAAGACAGGCGAGGGACATGCAGTGTTACTCATGCGGCGGGCAGGGTCACATGGATTGCGACTTCCCGACCCACCGTACGGATGAACAACAGAAGGTCGAAGGATATCTTGAGCCGAGGCTAAGATTTGATCGGGGAGGTCCGTAGGTAGGATGCGAACGTATTAGAGGAGCAGTCCATGCAGCTGGCGGTGGGTGAAAATTCGAGGTTCTACCGCCACCACCTCCAGGTGGTCCACCCTGACCATAGGGAGCAGGTGGATAGGAGAGATCTCAGCTTCATCCAGCTGAGGCTTATGACCACGGTGCTTCAGATATGTTACGAGGTATGATCTGTGTCTACTCCACCTTAGCTGTAGTACTTATAGACACAGGTTCCAGTCATTCTTTTATTTCCACAACCCTAGTTCGGAGCTCGGAGATACTGGTGGAGCCTTTTGCATGATCCTTATGGCTAGAGACTCCTATGGGAGCAGATTCGATGATTACACCCTGGTGCCGGTAGTATGATCTTACTCTAGGAGGTGAGATCTTCGGCTGGGATCTTCTAGTAGCGGCGTCGAGGCCTTACGATGTCATCTTGGGTATGGAATGGTTATCTATAGTCCATGCTTAGATCGACTGTATTAGGTGCAAAGTTCAATGTGTCCGCACGGACGAGACCAAGTTTTCCTTCACTGGTGATAAGGGAACCTTTGCAGCATAGGATGGACTTACTCGAAGGAGGTTGCAGCCGATCACACATCAGTTGACTATCCTTACCCTCAGAGCGGTTGATGTTGAGAGTCCGAGATATCCTATAAGGGTGGACCAGTATGATGATGTTTTCTCTGATGATGTTCCAAGTCTACCTCCTTGCATATAGGTGGACTTCTATATCTACTTGTACCCCGGGACATCACCGATATCTACACCAGCATATCAGATGGCCCTGCAGAGCTACGAGAGCTACAAGTACAACTGGAGGACTTGCAGAGCAAGGGGTTCATTAGGCCCAGTGTTTCTCCTTGGGAAGCCCTGATTTTGTTTGCCAAGAAGGCAGATGAGAGTTTGAGACTCTATGTGGACTATCAGCGCCTGAACCAGGTGACCATGAAGAACAAGTACCCACTCTTGATGATTGACGATCTCTTTGACCAACTGAAGGGAGCACAATGGTTTTCGAAGATAGACCTCAGATCAGGCTATCACCAGCTTAGGGTATGAGATGAGGATGTGCAGAAGACGACCTTCAGATGTCGGTATGGCCACTATGAGTTCTTGTTTATGCCATTTGGTGTGACCAACACCCCATCAATGTTCATGGGACACATTAAAAAGATATTCTAGCCATACCTCAATCGCTTTGTAGTAGTCTTCATCGACGACATCTTTATTTATTCAGCGATGGAGGAGGAGCATTCCTATCATCTACAGATAGTTCTGGACACACTCTGAGAGAACCAGCTCTATGGTAAGCTCTCGAAGTGCCAGTTCTGGATTTGAGAGGTTCAATTCTTGGGACACGTCATCTCAGAGGCTGGAGTTGTGGTGGATCCAGTGAATATTGAGGTTGTACTTGCTTGAGATCCACCCAAGAGTGTGACAGAAGTGCAGAGTTTCCTGGGTTTGGCCGGTTACTACCAGAGGTTTGTGCCTGGCTTTTCTAGAGTTGCAGAACCATTATCAGCGTTGAAAAAAGGGAAACCCTTCGTGTGGTTGGAGAGATTCCAATAGATTTTCCAGGAGTTGAGTTAGATACTGATGAGTGCCCCCATATTGAGTCTACTGGAGGAGGGCGTTGGGTACGTAGTCTACTGTGACGCGTCATGGACCAGACTTGGATGTGTCCCGATGAAGGAGCGAGCAGTGATCGCGTATGGTTCTCGATAGCTAATAAAACATGAGAAAAACTACACTACCCATGACCTGGAGTTAGTAGAAGTGGTCTTCACCTTGAAGATGTTGCGACATTACTTGATGGGTGAACGTTTTATAGTTTACTTTGATTACAAGAGTCTCAGGTATATCTTCTCTCAGAAGGACCTGAACTTGAGGCAGCGGTGTTGGATTGAGTTCCTCTTGGACTATGAATTCAAGATAGTCTATACTCTTGGGAAGGGGAACGTAGTAGCAGATGCACTCAGCAAAAGATCTGGTATATAGTTTCTGAGTAAGGCGACAGATCAGCTAGTCACTTTGCGGATATCCTACATGGATCGAGATGGTGCATCTTATCTTTAGTCTCTGACATTCACTCCCCTAATCCTTCAGCGAGTTAGGGAGGCATAGCTTGGGGACACTGACTGTGAGGCTCGACGTGCTCAGATATCTATAGGACAAACACCTGATGGATTTTCTGAAGGTGGGGATCACTTTATCCTCTTTAGAGGACGTACTATGGTACCAGTGGCACTTAGGAAGTAAGTGTTGAGGGAGTTCCATATTTCCCCTCTAACGGTACATCCAAGAGTTACGAATATGTACCAGGACCTTAGGCGTCAGCACTGGTGGCCGAGAATGAAGAAAGCAGTGGCATATTTTATCTCATGGTGCCTCACTTGTCAGCAAGTGAAGAAAGAGCATCAGGTTATAGCAGGCTTAGTTCATCCACTAGAGGTTCTAGAGTGGAAGTGGGATGAAATTTCCATGGACTTTGTGATAGGACTTCCACGTATATCCCGGAGTCATGATTCTATCTAGGTGATCATTAACCGATTCACCAAGTCGTCCCACTTCCTACCTATCAGAGAGCAGAGTTTAGTAGAGGGATTGGGATGCCTCTATGTGCAAAAGATTTTGCGGATTCATGGAGTTCCATCTACAATTTTCACTAATCATGATGAAAATTTTACTTCCCATCTATGGAAGGGGTTGCAAGAGGCGTTCGAGACACAAAATTGGTTGAGTACTGCCTTCCATCCTTATACGGATGGTCAGATTGAGTAGACCATTCAGACCTTGAGGACATGCTTTGTGCATGCATCCTAGATTTCGGCCACAGCTGGGAGGATCACTTGCCTTTGGTGGAGTTCACATACAACAACAGCTATCACTCCACTATCAGTATGACACCATTCAAGGCATTGTACGGTCGACCTTGCAGATCGCCTCTGTGCTGGACTGACCCAGGGGAGTCAACACTTGTGGGACTAGAGATGGTACATGCTACCATAGAGAAGGTGCAGATCATCCAGGAGTGGATGAAGACTGCACAAAGCAGACAGAATTCCTATGCTAATAGGAGACAAAGACCACTTGAGTTCGAGGATGGTGACCATGTATTTCTACGGGTCTCATCTCGATGAGGTTTGCAGAGATTTGGCAGGGGCAGCAAGTTATCTCCGAGGTTCATTGGACCCTTTCAGGTCCTCATCATAGTTGGAGAGGTGGCATACTGCTTAACTCTTCCCCCTCATTTTCACTGGGTGCACGATGTTTTCCACGTATCCCAGCTGAGGAGATACGTGCATGATCCTTCGCACATCATTGACTGGGGTGAGATGGACATCGACGAAGGGGCGACATTTTCAGAGGTTCCAATGGAGATTGAGGATCAATAGTATAGATTTCTATGTGTGAAATCAATACCTATGGTGTGCGTAAGATGGAAGCATGAGAACCTCCATGAGAGAACATGGGAGCAGGAGGCTCAGATTCATGCCCAGTACCCCCACTTGTTTCCCTAGTTGTGTTGTGGATTTTGGGGACGCAAAGCCCTGAGGTGGAGAGAATGTAAAGACCTAAATTTTTCCATGTATTTTTTTAATTATATGGAAATATTATGAGTCCACAAAAATCAAAGGCATGTGATTCCAAAACCCGGTGTGTGTGGAATGAATTTCTGAACTTTTTTTAGGTACGTTCAGTAAACACGCGAGCGAAATTTTGTAACTTTTGAACCAGTGCTCAGAATTGAAATCTGAGGACACTGTTGAACTCACAACACCGATATTCTCTTAAATATACATTCACCTTGACCGTAGTAGGTCGAGGGTGGAAATTATTTTTTGGAATTTTCATGGGAGAAAATAAAATAAACATGCTTCATTTTATTTTTGAAATTGAAACCACCCATTTTGAATTTAGTGGTAAGGACCACCTAAACTCTCTTATTTAATGGGAGGTGACTCATGGTTTATTTTCCCTAGTTAATGTGCCAACTTTAACTTAATTAAAGTTCCAAATTTTATTAATTAATAAACTTAATTTATTAAGTTGTCTTCTCACATTGCTTGAGGTTGGAAAAATCATTCGCAAAAGAGGAGAACCTTGGAGAGAGCTTTTGGAGAATCATCTTCCAACGAAGAACGTCCCTAGATCAAGAATGAGGATGATGTGCGAGCTCGGATCTGGAGCATGGTGTGGGAGAAACGAACTTCGACATCACCAAAATCATCTCCTTCCTTGCAATATCCTCAACGAACGTCAAGGTAGGAGTTTAATTTGAAGTATGATTAAATCTATTTGTTGATTTTTCATATCCTCATTTCACAACAATGATGGCCAAACAAACATGGCCATCATTCCACATTTATACCTTGACCCCATTTTCTTTCATTCTTCACGCATTATTCATACGATCTTGGGAGACAAATAATTAAACGCGTTGGAAACTCAAAGTTTCGTTGAGCGCGACATATGGACACAGATCCCTAAACCCAAGGATCGTGAATATGCGGTCATTATATTTTTCAGGCTTAGAACAAAGTTTTGGTGACCCATGGAATAAGAGGATGGCCGGTAACCGACCAGATGCGATTCGAGCAGCCGACGATGGAGGGAGGGAGGCGCGCGTCCACGCCGCCGGTTGAGTAGGAGGTCGCGGTGGAGTAAGGTGGCAGCCGGCACGTCGGCTGATAAAACACTATTTTGTTGAATATTTTATTGATAATAAATTATATAATTTCCTCACATTGTGTTAAATATGTTTATTTATAAAATATTTGGGATTTGATCATTCATTTGAAAATTTGGTGAAAATTCCAGTTTTACCCTTTATAGTGCACTGTAGTATTTCGAAGATAAATATTTTTATGTTTATTATTTGAATTTTAAATTTTGTAACAGTATTCCTAACTTAATTATCTACAACTTTTATTCAGGACACTAGAGCTAAAAAGTTCATTTGGTTGTTTAAAATGGGACATGAAGTCAAAGTTGGGATGGACTCGCCAGAATGGAGAAGCTTCTGTATTTCGGCCATAACTCCTTCATATGGGCCTAGATTAAGACCAAATATTTATAGGAGATAGAGGACCCATATACTCACATATTATCCTTCTGTAAGGCCGGAAAATTCATGCTTTTGTTGTGGTCAAATGGGCAGTTCAATTTGGAATAAAATATTTGGCTGAGATTTCCCATTCACACTTGAAACTACTTTGAACCTAGCCTCCCCACCACTCTATAAATTTGTGTTTTTCTTATTTGGTAGGGTTGGGACGTACATTATGATATTGGAGGTATAGTATAATTTGTTTCACCCAAATTCTCCAACCATTGTAAGAGGGGTAGCTCTTGAAGCAAGGATCCCCTCATTGAAGCCTCCTTCTCTTCTTCATTTTGCAATGTTTTCATTTGTGTAATACACTTCTTTGATATTCTTTTATTCCTCATATTTTCTTCTGTTTTGTTTAAATTTTTTCTTCTCTTAATCTTACTAATTGGGTTGTAATTATTTAGTAGAATCGTTATTGGGTTATACCCATTATAAACCTTTGCACATGCAAAACGCTTCTACGATGATTACGCCACCCATGGAAGAGTAGTCTTTTAGTAATCGATCTATCTATTACCTTCTTCATTCATTTATTTTGAATAAATGAGCTAATTTAATTCAATTAATATGATATATTAATTTATTTTTCATTTTAAATGAACCTAAGCAAGCAATTGAACAATAAACACAAATCACGCGAGGTAGAGAATTGTGTGAATTGTGAGAGCGTGAACTTAACTGGTAATTCAAAACCACACGGGATCAATTTGTAGTGTTCAAATATAATCCCTAAACTCAATTAATTCCAATTTCCAGAGAGGATATGTGCCTTAATTTACCACTTACCATAAGCTAACCTTAGAACATAAATCAAAGCAGGGTGTTGCGATTGCATGTTCCGAAGTTAGCCTAAGGTTAAATTCACTTCATCTTTGTGGTAAAGTTAATTATCGTAGGGTTCGGGATTTAACAAATTAAGGGATCATAATTAAGTTAATTTTAATTTAAATGATAATGATTAATAATTAATTTAAGAGTTATAGTTATATCAATTACACCTTTTAAAATATTTTCTAAAAAAAACATCTTCTTGTTGTGTCTTTTTAATCAAAATTCATTTCAAAATTAAAAACAAAAAAAATGAAATATTCTTCCAGCAAACTTCTTCAAGTTTTATAAACTATACACAACCACCCCATACTTTCAAGTAGTATTTTTATTCTCTTTTATTTTATTTCTTTAATACCTCTAAAAAGTTGTTTTAATTCACTTCCTCCTTTGAGAGACGACCTTGGTCAGCCACTCTGCTACACCTAAATACCCCAAAATCACACTAATCATTTGAGGGCACCCACGATAGTACTCTTTCAAATTGGCACCATTTCTGGGGAGGAAAGTAATTTATTCAACCATTTAGAGGTATTTATTTTATTTTTCATTTTATTATTTTCTTCACCTCTCTCTTTCATCTTTCCCCTTTCTCAAGTTTTCATATTTTTTTCATCCTCTTCTTTTCTTTTTAGACCATCAAATCAAAACTATAATTTTTATTTTACTATGGTCCACTTTCCTTATTTTCATCTTTCATTGATTTATGACACAAACTAATCCCGAGGATCTCTTAGATCTTGACCCTGAGATTGAACGTAGTCTTAGGGCTCGAATCAGACATTCTCAGTGTACGGGAAGTTTCAATATTCAACCAGTTGGTGAATTCCTCTCTTCTAGAAACATTGAAATTGGAAGTAATTAAAATTCAAACATAAAAGAGGAACCAATGGCTGGAAATAATGGAAATGAAATTAATATAACCATTCTAGAATTGGCTGCACCTGATATTAACTATCAACCAAATTGTATTGCATACCCAAATCTCGAATCAGACTTTGAGTTAAAATCTGGGTTAATTCACCTTCTTCCAAAATTTCATGGCTTATCTGATGAGGATCCAAGCAAACACCTTAAATAATTTAATGTGGTTTTCTCAACCCTTAAACCAAGAAATGTTTCTTAAGATCAAATTAAATTAAGATCATTCCCATTCTCACTTGATAGAGCTGCGAAATATTGGATGTATTATTTACAACCTGAGGATGTAACTTTTTGGAACGATTTAAAATGTCTTTTCTTGCAGAGATTTTTTCCAGCATCGAGGACCACTTCCATTCCTAAGGAGATCTCGGTGATCAAGTAAGCACAAGGAGAGTCAATGTATGAGTATTGGGAGAGATTCAAGAAGTTGTATGAAAGCTGTCCACATCACCAAATCAGTGAGAAAATCCTCATTTAGTACTTCTATGAAGGACTCACACCTATGGAGAGGAGCATGGTGGATGCCCCAGTAGGAGGGGCATTGGTGGACAAGACACCAGTAGCCGCACGTGCATTGATTGACAAGATGGCACAAAACTCCCAACAATTTTGCGATCGAGGTACACCACATGTTAGGGGAGTACATCAGGTAAGTCCTTCTTCTCTTAAAAGTCATTTGATTGATACCAAGTTGGAAGAATTGACCACTATGGTGAGGAAGATTTCATTGGCTCAAAAGACATCCCACCCCCTCCTTCAAGGCCTTGCGGCATTTGCACTGAGATAAGCCACCCAACTGACTGTTGCCCACAACTACAAGAGATAGAGGATTGCGCATCAGTATTCCCAGGGAGACCATTTCAGCAGCAATAGTAACCATATCCCCAAAATAAGTTTGATTCATTTGCTCCAACATACAACCAAGGGTGGAAAGATCAACCAGACATGAGTTATAGCTCTGGAAAACAACAAAGGCCACCCTTTCAACAAAACTTCCAGCAGCCTCTGCCTTACCAGCAGGGTTTCCAACAACCCCAAAGGAGATTTGAAGCCCAAGAATCAACAAGCCAACAACAAGGGAATCCCCCACCAAAGGTAGATTCTAATACTAATGATATTTTGAAGTAAATTGTTCTTAATCAATAGAATGATATGAAGAGTCAAAGTTCAGAGCTGAGGGAGTTGAAGACTCAAATGAACCAGATTGCCACCGCCCTCCATGAACTTGTGAGTAAGAATTATGGAAATCTACCTTCCCAACCCACTCCAAATCCAAAGGGGAATGTTAGTGCCATCACATTGAGAAGTGGGAAGCAAATGAACGATGCATCTGTACCTACCATTCCACCGGGATTCACCTATACTCCAGAGAATCCGCATTCTATACCAATTGATGAGAAATCCAAGGACAAAGATAAAGGTAAGAAAAAGATTGATGATGTTCCTCATAAACCCCTTCCTTTTCTAAACAGTATTGTTCAAACCAAGAAGATGGCTGAAGAAGCAATGAAAAAGGAGTTTTTGGACACATTCAAGCGTGTGGAGATCAACATTCCTCTACTTGAATCCATTAAGAAAATCCCAAGGTATGCCAAATTCTTAAAAGAACTCTACACCAATCGAAGAGGGCTCAAGGGAAATGAGAGGATCAATCTTGGAAGGACTATCTCAACACTCATTACACCAACTCTAGCAATGCCAGCAAAGTGCAAGGATCCCGGGACATTCACCATCCCATGTACCATAGGGGAGTTTCACTTCTCTGATGCTCTTTGTGATTTAGGAGCTTCAATAAATGTGATGCCTCACTCTGTATTCTCTTCCTTGCAGGTTGGTGAGTTGAAGCCAACAATAGTAGTGGTGTAGTTGGCAAATAGAGCTAAAGAATATCCAGCGAGAGTCCTTGAGTATGTACTTGTCCGGGTAAGAGACATGATCTTCCCAAAAAATTTCTACATGCTTAACATGGAGGACGATCAGGTAAGTTCTCATGATCCCATAATCTTAGGTATACCCTTCATCAAAACTGCAAAAACTATCATAAATGTCAATGAGGGTACACTTTCCATAGAGTTTGGAGATGAAGTTGTGAGATTTAATGTTATGGATTCCATGAAGTATTCCTCAGAGGATCACTCTGTATTTGTTATCTCCCATTTTGAACCACCAAATAAAAACTCCATGGAATTTGATTATCCTATGATTAGGGAGATTATGAGTATTGGTTTGAGTTTGATGTCTAAGAGCACTTCCACACATGTTTCTGATACACAATCCTCTCTTGTATTTGATTTTGATGTGGATTCATATTATGATTTTGATCATGTTCGCTCTGATTATGACATGGCTGTTGATTATGCTGATGGATTTGATGATTTATTCTCTAATTTTGATGATGTATATTCTGATACTGATGCTCTTTGTGCACATATTTCATTTCCTTCAATGTCTCCATCCATACTACACCCTCCTTCATTAGAACTCAAGCCATTGCCACCAAATCTGAAATACTCATACTTGTTGAGTGGTGAGAGATTACCTGTTATCATTGCTAACAATCTCCCTTTTTGAACATGAAGAAAATCTTTTGAATATTTTGAGTGAGAACATCAGGGCGATTGGGTGGACCTTGACTGACATATCAGGTATTAGCCCCTCTATTTGCATGCATAGGATTCTCTTGGAGGATGAGGCTAAACTGGTGAGACAACCACAAAGGAGACTCAATCCCACCCTCCTGGAAGTTGTTAAAAAAGAAGTTGAGAAATTTCTCGAGGCAGGTATAATCTTTCCCATTTCAGATTCTCAGTGGGTAAGTACTATTCAGGTTGTGCCTAAGAAGAGTGGTGTTACTGTTGTTAAAAATGAGAAAGATGAGTTAGTTCTAATGAGGGTGCAAAATAGTTGGAATGTGTGTATTGATTATAGGAAACTAAATCATTCCACTCGCAAGGACCATTTTCACCTCCCATTTATTGATCAAATGATTGAGAGACTAGCTGGGAAAACACATTATTGTTTCTTGGATGGATTTTCTGGATATTTTCAGGTTTCTATAGCTCCGAAGGATCAGGAGAAGACTACATTCACCTATCCCTTTGGCACATTTGCCTACCGGAGGATGCCATTTGGACTTTGCAACGCCCCAGGTACCTTCCAGAGATGCATGGTGAGTATTTTTTCTGATTTTATTGAGACCTGCATGGAGGTATTTATGGATGATTTTATAGTGTATGGATCCTCATTTGATGAATGTCTAAACAGTTTGGGAAAGGTATTGAATCGTTGTATTGAGAAGAATCTGGTCCTGAACTTTGAAAAGTGTCATTTCATGGTAGAGCATGGAATTTTCTTAGGGCATGTAGTGTCAAAACATGGGATAGAGGTTGATAGATCTAAGATATAAATTATTTCATCCTTACCATATCCTTCATGTGTGCGTGATGTTACATCTTTCCTAGGGCATGCAGGATTTTATCAGCGCTTCATCAAATATTTTAGTAAGATTGCTCTTCCTATGTCACGATTACTTCAAAAGGATTATGATTTTGTGTTTGATGGTTCTTGCAGGACTTCCTTTGATGATATAAAGAAGTTTCTGACCACTCCACCTATCATACAACCCCCACGGTGGGAGATTCCTTTTGAGCTTATGTGTGACGCCTCTAACTTCACGGTTGGAGATGTATTATCTCAGAGGGTGGAGGGACGTTCACATGTGATCGCCTATGCATAGAGGACACTGGATTCAGCCCAATCAAACTACATAACCATGGAAAAGGAGTTTATTGATATCATATTTTATTTAGATAAATTCTGTTTATATTTATTAGGCTCTAAAGTAGTTGTTTTTTCTGACCATGAAGCTCTGAGGTACCTCTTGAAGAAGCCAGATGCAAAGCCCAAGTTGATCTGATGAATGCTCCTTCTTCAAGAATTTGATATTGAGATAAAGGACAAAAAGGGGTCAGAAAACTTGGTGGTGGACCACATGAGTAGGCTTACTCACACACTAGAGGGTGACACCTTGGACCAGGTACCACTTTGGGACACTTTCCCTGATGAGCATCTCTATACCATCTCAAGTACACATCCTTGGTATGCTGATTTAGTTAATTACATTGTTGCCTCTGAAATCCCAGTAAATTTGAAGAAGCATCAAGTCCAAAAATTAAAAAGTGAGTCTAGGTTTTATGTGTGGGATGATCCTTACCTTTGGAGTATGTGTAGTGACCAAGTCATTAGGAGGTGTGTTCCCGATCATGAGTTTGAGTATGTTTTTCATTTCTTTCATACACTTGCTTGTGGTGGACACTTTGGACCCCAATAGACATCTAGGAAGGTTTTGGACTCTAGATTATATTGTCCTAGCTTATTCCATGACGCCCATGTGTTTTATAAGTCATTCTCTCGTTGCCAACACACTGGGAACATTTCTAGGAGACATGAGATGCCCCAACAACCTATACTATTTTGTGAGATTTTTGATGAGTGGGGAATTGATTTTATGGATCCTTTTCCAAGTTCATATGGTTTCTTGTATATTTTTATTGTTGTTGATTATGTGAGCAAATGGGTGGAGGCCAAGTCCACCAGGACTGATGATTCTCATGTTGTTGTGGATTTTGTGAAGGCACAGATTTTTTGCAGGTTTGGAGTACCAAAGGCCATCATCAGTGACCAAGGGACACACTTTTTCAATAGAAATTTTGCTTCCCTCCTTCGAAAGTATGGGGTGACACACAAAACATCAACACCATACCACCCCCAAACAAATGGCCAGGCTGAGGTTTCAAATCGTGAGTTGAAACAAATATTGGAGAAAACCGTGCAACCAAATAGGAAGGATTGGAGCAAGCGCTTGGATGATGCATTGTGGGCTTATAGGATAGCATACAAGACTCCCATTTGTATGTCCCCATTTCGGATTGTTTTTGGGAAAGCGTGTCATCTCCCCATGGAAGTTGAGAATCAGGTATATTGGGCTATAAATAAATGCAACATGGATTTGACCCAAGTTGGAATTCAAAGGAAGTTGCAAATTCAAGAGCTTGAGGAGATTCAACTGTCATCATATGAGAACTCAAGGCTCTACAAGGAAATATCAAAAGCATCTCATGACAAAATGATCCAACAAAGGGAGTTTCATGTTGGAGAGAAAGTCCTTCTCTATAGTTCACGACTAAAGATGATGCCTGGTAAGTTGCGTTCCAGATGGTTAGGTCCTTATATTGTATCTAATGTTTTTTCTTATGGTGTAGTGGAGATAACACAATAGGACACTGGAATGAGATTTACAGTCAATAGGCAACGTTTGAAGAGATACATCGAGGGACTTCCTACTAATGTAGTGGATTTTATCACACTGCATGACCCCATCATCACTTGAGCACATCAGGCTGTTCCTAACCCTTTCACTTTTATATTATTTGTCCTATTTAAAAATTCTGCATTTCATGTGCATATATCATATCATGGGTTCACATTGAGGACAATGCAATATTTTAAGTGTGGGGGAGGTAACCATTTAGTTTAGTAATTTCAATTGTTTTCCTGTTTAAAAAAAATTGTGTGTTTTTTTCAAATTTTGTGTGTTTTTTTTTCAAATTTCTTTGGGTTTTTAAAATTTTTGAGCTTAAATGATTCTCATCACAATTTTTAAATGCATATCAATGAGTGAAACAATTTATCCCATGAAACTGAGCTTAAATGAATGCTGAAAATGACTTTGTTTCAAGTTCAAATATTTAGTGATTTCATGAAAAGTACATTGAATTTTGAATCCCATGCCACATCTCACTGTCTTTATATTTGAAATCACTTTCCTATGAGGCTTCTGAACCATTATTTTAATATTCTTTATATTCACCTCAATTCTTGAGAGAACCAAACCATGCTTGATTTAACTAGAATTTGATTTATTCCTGTCAAAACTTGAGGGTTTGAGGTACTTATGTTTAAATGATTGAGGCATTTGTTTGGTATTAAAGCTCATATTTTAAGGAATCCTTTTTTATAATAGCCTAACTTGAACATTTAATCCTTATAGCCCTTATAATACATGAACAACCTATTAGGTTAGCCACATTACAATCCAATTTTCCCTATCCAACCAACTCTTGAAGTGAAATTGCATAATCTAGTTAATCTTAAGTGTGGGGGAAGCTATGTTGTGTTGTGCTACAACATTCTGTGATACTTTGGGTGGAAAATTAAATTCTGAAGAGATGTTTTTTCTGTAGAATAAAGTCATTATATTGAAAGCTGTGCCTTTTCTAGAGTTTTCATGACAAATGAAGCTATGCCTTTTCTAGAGCTTCTAATTGAGGTTGAAAGCTGTGCCTATCTGGAGCTTTCAAGAAAATCATGTTTGAGAAGATTGACATTTTTTATGCTGAAATGATGAATGGTGAAAACTTTTCATGACTTTTCATGATAATGGAGCTGAATTTATACTATGAGGATTGATGAGAAGACCATATTTAAGTGAAAATTAGATTAATGCAATTTTGCTTCAAAAAGAGTCAAGCCCTCCTCATTCAGCCTCATAGTTTTTCACATCTTAATCCTACCAAACGAAAGCCACAAAAAAACCCTGAAAATTCCTCATGATAAAAATATGTCCTTGACTCACATCAAGTGGTGATGTAGGAATTTATCAAGCATATGGTTACCCTTGTATGAGTTTGGATGAGAAAGACATTGCAAAAAAAAATTGATATTTGAGTGATGAGAGAAAATTCAAGCGAGGTAAGTGTTTTGTGCATGGAAGGATAAATGAAGTGGAAATATATTGAATGATATAAATGGAGAACTTGAAATAAGGTTTTTTTATGAGGCATGAGATCTTTTGATTCTTGGTGTGAAATTGATTGATCTCAAGGATATGTGTTTTAAAATTGGTTTTGATTTGATATTGATGTTTACTTGACATGAGGTTTTGCCCAGGAGTGAAAAAGGGTAAGTGTGTGGGAGTTGATAAAACACTATTTTGTTGAATATTTTATTGATAATAAATGATATAATTTCCTCACATTGTGTTAAATATGTTTATTTATAAAATATTTGGGATTTTATCATTCATTTGAAAATTTAGTGAAAATTCTAGTTTTACCCTTTATAGTTCACTATAGTATTTAGAAGATAAATATTTTTATATTTATTATTTGAATTTGAAATTTTGTAATCGTATTCCTAACTTAATTTTCTACAACTTTCATTCAGGACACTAGAGCTAAAGAGTGCATTTGGTTGTTGAAAATGGGCCATGAAGTCAAAGTTGGGCTGGACTCTCCAGAATGGAGAAGCTTAAGTATTTCGGCCATAACTCCTTCATATGGTCCTGGATTAAGCCCAAATATTTAGAGAAGATATAGGACCCATATCCTCACATATGATCCTTCTGGAAGGCTGGCCAATTCACGCGTTTTTGTGGTAAAATGGGTGGTGAAATTTGGAATAAAATATCTGGCCGAGATTTCCCATTCACACTTGAAACCACTTTGAACCTAGCCTCCCCACCACTCTATAAATTGGTGTTTTTCTCATTTGGTGGGGTTGGGACGTGAATTATGATATTGGAGGCAGAGGATAATTGGTTTCACCCAAATTATCCAACCATTGTAATAGGGGTAGCTCTTGAAGCAAGGATCCCCTCATCGAAGCCTCCTCCTCTTCTTCATTTTGTAATGTTTTTATTTGTGTAATACACTTATTTGATATTCTTTTATTCCTCATCTTTTATTCTATTTTGTTTAAATTTATTCTTCTCTTAATCTTACTAATTGGGTTGGAATTATTGAGTAGAATCGTTATTGGGTTATACCCATTATAAACCTTTGCACATGCAAAACGCTTCTACGATGATTACGCCACCCATGGAAGAGTAGTCTTTTAGTAATCGATCTATCTCTTACCTTCTTCATTCATTTATTTTGAATCAATGAGCTATTTTAATTCAATTAATATGATCTATTAATTTATTTTTCATTTTAAATGAATCTAAGCAAGCAATTGAACCGTAAACACAAATCATGCGAGGTCGAGAATTGTGTGAATTGTGAGAGCGTGAACTTAACTGGTAATTCAAAACAACACGGGATCAATTTATAGTGTTCAAATATAATACCTAAACTCAATTAATTACAATTTCCAAAGATGATATGTGCCTTAATTTAACACTGACCATAAGCTAACCTTAGAACATAAATCAAAGCAGGGTGCTGTGATTGCATGTTCTGAAGTTAGCCTAAGGTTAAATTCACTTCATCTTTATGGTAAAGTTAATTCTCGTAGGGTTTGGGATTTAAAAAATTAAGGGATCATAATTAAGTGAATGTTAATTTAAATGATAATTATTAATAATTTATTTAATAGGTAGAGTTAGATCGATTATGCCTTTTAAAATATTTTCTAAAAAAAACATCTTCTTGTTGTGACTTTTTAATCAAACTTCATTTCAAAATTAAAAACAAAAAAATGAAATCTTCTTCCAGAAAACTTCTTCAAGTTTTATAAACTACACACAAACACCCCATCCTTTCAAGTAGTGTTTTTATTCTCTTTTATTTTATTTCTATAATACCTCTAAAAAGTTGTTTTAATTCACTTCCTCCTTTGAGAGACGACCTTGGTCAGCCACTCTGCTGAACCTAAGTACCCCAAAATCACACTAATCATTTGAGGGAACCCACGACAGTGCTCTTTCACTGGCCATATATGTGGTGAAGTGGCGGCGCGTGTCTGCGCTGCCGAAACTGGAGACCACGACCGCTTGGCCGCGACAGAGGATGGAGGGCGACCAACACTCAGCCGGACACAGTGGAGTAGCGGCGCATGACTACACCGTTGGGAGAAGGACCGAACAGAGCACTGGCTAGCCATAGTGGATTGGTGGGACCTTCTCGGGTCCCGCAGATGACATGGAAGTGCCTAAAGGAACTGCCCTTTGCTATTCCGAATGGAAGGGGGGCTGCTCCCCCTTCGGTGCTAGCTCAGGCGGACCATGCTACCCAGCAGACTGAGCCAGTGGGCCATGCCCAGCGGGTTGGGCCGAGCCCACTACGGCCCAGGACAACCGTGCCGGACCCAAACCGGGCACACCAGGCCTCGGAATCAAGTGTCGTCAGAATCCATAGACTTGTAAAATTCCAAAGTATTAAAAAAAATATTCCTTGAAATTTTCGGGTCTTTACATTACTCCCACCTCAGGGCTTTGCATCTCTGTAAAGCTACAACATAAACTAGGGGAACAAAAGAGGGTACTGAGCACGCATCTGAGCCTCCCGCTCCCATGTGCTCTCTTAGAGGTTCCTGTGCTGCCAACGAATGCACACAAGAGGAATTGACCTCACATGTAGGAACCACTGCTGTCAATCCTCGATCTCCACCGAGACCTTCACAAAAGTCGCCCTGTTATCGATGTCTAGCTCCCCGTGGTCAATGATATGCATCAGGTCATGCACATATCTCCTCAGCTGAGATACGTGGAAGACGTTGTGCACCCGGTGCAGCTAAGGTGGAAGGGCCAAGCAGTAAGCCACTTCGCCTACTCTGTTGAGGACCTGAAAAGGCCCGATGAAGCGCGAAGATAACTTGCCACCCGACCAAATCTCCGCAACCCATGCTGAGGTGAGACCTGTAAGAAAACGTGGTCGCCATCCTCTAACTCCAGTGGTCTCCGCCTCCTATCAGCATAGGACTTATGTCTGCTCAGTGCAGTCCTCATCCGCTCCTGGATGATCTAAACCTTCTTAGTCGTAGCCTGAACCATCTTTGGTCCTACGAGTTTTGACTTCCCAAGGTCAGTCCAGCACAGAGGTGATCTACAAGGTCGGCCATACAGTGCCTCGTATGGTGCCATCCCGATGGTGGAGTGGTATCTTTTGTTGTACGCAAACTCCACCAAGGGTAGGTGATCATCCCAGCTGTGACCAAAGTCAAGGACACATGCACAGAGCATGTCCTCGAGTGTCTGAATGGTCCTCTCCGTCTGGCCATCCGTCTGAGGGTGAAAGGCAGTGCTCAGGCATAGTTGCATCCCAAAAGCCTCCTGTAACCCCTTCCAAAGCTGGGAAGTAAAGCGAGCGTCTTGATCAGAGATGATAGACGATGACACACCATGAAGCCGTAGGATCTCCTGAATGTAGAGGCGTCCCAAGCTCTCTACTGAGCCATGCTCCCTGATCGGTAGGAAGTGGGCTGACTTGGTGAGTCGGTCAACAATCACCCATATAGAGTCATGCCCTCTGGAAGTACTTGGAAGCCCCATCAAAAAATTCATGGATATTCCATCCCACTTCCACTCCAGGACCTCTAAGGGTTGTACCAAACTTGCCGGTACCTGGTGCTCCGCCTTCACTTTCTGACAAGTGAGGCATCGAGAAACGAACTCTGCTACATCCCTCTTCATACCCGGCCACCAGTACTGTCATCTGAGGTCCTGGTACATCTTCGCCACTCCAAGATGTACCGCTAGAGGGGAAGTGTGGAACTCCCTTAGCACCTAATCCTGTAGTGAAACTGGTACCATGGTATGTCCCCTGAAGAGGATGACGTGCTCCCCACCTTCAGAAAATCCATAGGGTGCCAGCCCTGATGATATCTAAGCACGTCACACCTCACAGTCAACATCCCCACGCTGTGCCTCTCTGACCCGCTGAAGTAGTAGTGGAGTGACTGTGATGGACTTTAGATAGGCTTCCCCATCTCTATCCACGAAGGATATCTACAAAGCGGTTAACTGCTCCATCGCATCTCCAAGTAGCTGAATGCCCGATCTCCTGCTGAGAGCATCAGCCACAACGTTCCCCTTCCCAGGAGTATAGACAATCTCAAAGTCATAATCCTGGAGGAACTCGATCCATCACCGCTGTCTCAGGTTCAGGTCCTTCTGTGAGAAAATGTACCTGAGACTATGGTGGTCAGAGTGGATTGTAAAGCACTCTCCCATCAGATAGTGCCGCCACATCTTCAGGGCGAAGACCACTGCTGATAACTCCAGGTCATGGGTAGAGTAGTTCTGATTGTGCTGCCTCAACTGCCGTGAACCGTAAGTGATCACTACTCGCTCCTGCATCAGGACACATCCGAGTCCGGTCCCTGATGCGTTGCAGTAAACTACGTACCCTACGCCCTCCTCTGGCAGCCTCAAAATGGGCGCACTGGTCAATCTCCACCTCAGCTCCTGAAAGCTCTGCTGACACCTATCTGATCACATGAAGGGTTTCCCCTTCTTTGTCAAAGTTATAAGCGGTGCTGCAACTCTAGAGAAGTCTGGAACAAATCTCTGATAGTACCCAGCCAGACCTATGAAACTCCACACCTCCATCACGCTCCTAGGTGGCTCCCAAGCAAGTACCGCCTCAACCTTCGCGAGATCCACTGCAACTCCCACCTCTGAGATGACGTGCCCTAAGAAGTGAACCTCTTGAAGACAGAACTGGAAATTTGAGATCTTACCATAAAGCTGGTGCTCTCAGATTGTATCTAGTACAACCCGTAAGTGGTAGGCGTGCTCCTCCTAGGTCGTTGAGTAAATCAGTATGTCGTCAATGAATACTACGACAAACCGATCGAGGTAGGGCTGGAAGATCCTGTTCATGAGACTCATGAACACTGCTAGAGCATTGATCACACTGAAGGGCATGACCAAGAACTCATAGTGGCCATACCAACACCTGAAGGCCGTCTTCTGCACATACTCGTCCCGAACTCATAACTGATGATATCCCGACCTGAGGTCTATCTTCGAGAACCAACATGCTCCCTTGAGCTGATCAAAGAGGTCGTCAATCCTCAGAAGTGGATAATTGTTCCTTACAGTCACCTGGTTCAGGCGACGGTAGTCGAAACAGAGTCGCAAGCTCCCATCTTCCTTCTTGGAGAACAAAATCGGAGAAGCCCAGGGTGAAACACTGGGTCGAATGAAACCTTTCCCTTGTAAGTCCTCCAGCTATACCCATAGCTCACGAAGTTCGGCGGGAGATATCTGATATGATGGAGTAGATATCGGTGATTTCTATAGGTATAGGTCTATATAGAAATCTACCTCCCTATGAGGAGGTAGTCCTAGAACATCGTTAGGAAAAATTTCCGCATACTGATCCACCACAACAGGAAAACTCAGACTCCGCACGTCAACTGCTCCGAGGATGAGACTAGCCAACTGATGTGTGATCGAATGAACTCTCCTCTGCGTGAGTCCATCCTGTACTGTGAAGGTTCCCTTCTCACCGGTGAAGGTGAACCTGGTCCCATCCATGCGGACACACCGCACCTTGCACCTAATACAGTCGATCTGAGCATGAACTGTAGATAACCAGTCCATACCCAAGATGACATCGTAAGGCCTCGATGTCACTACAAGAAGATCCCAGTCGAAGCTATCGCCTCCTAGAGTAAGCTCACATTGCTGGCACCAGTGCGTAATCATTGAGTCTTCTCCCATAGGAGTCTCTAGCCATAAGGATCGAGCCAACAGCTCCGTCGGAATCTCCGAGCTCCGAACAAGGGCAGCGACAATAAAATAATGACTTGCACCTGTGTCTATAAGAACTGCAGAAAGGGTGGAGTAGACACAGATAGTACCTCGAATCATCTCAGGTGCACCGTGGTCATAAGCCTCCGCTGCCTGGAGCTGAGCCTGCCTCTGCCCGCCAGCTCCCTGTGGTCGAGGTGGACCTCCTGGGGGTGGTGGTGGTAGACCCTTGAAGCATCGTCCACCACCCTCTACTCAGACATCTCTTTTTCATCATCCGCCTACTCCCTGTGGACTTCCATGGTCAAACCTCTACCTCTGCCTGGGAGGTCCCTCCACTTTTTGCTGCTCGTCGGCATAGCGGGTCGGGCAGTCACGAGCCATGTGGCCCTGACCGCCGCATGCATATCACTGTCTGCTCCTTGTAAGGCTGGATCTACGCTGTGTGCCCCCACACAGTCGAACCTGTATCCTGAGGTCGCCCACCTATCGACCTGGTCCACTTGGACCCCTGTGTCATCTGTCGACTACCGACTGCAGAAGACTCCGCTCCGTGCCATACTACGGTGGGTCTCGCTGCTGATGGATACTCGGTGAGAAAGCTCTCCACTAACAAGGCTCACTCCAGCACCCCGGCCTGCATCAGGATACTGAGGGGAATCGTCAAAGCTCTGATCTCATGCCTCAGTCACTGATCAAAGGTCCGGGCCTGGAATAATGGGTCCTGAACCATGTTCGCGGAGTAGCGTGAGAGGTCGGTAAATCTCACCGAGTACTGAGCTACGGTAATACTTCCCTACCACAGATGAAGTAACTCCTAGATGCGCACCGCATGGAGGGTGGCTGGAACAAACTCTGAGCGGAAAAGTCTCTCAAAGTCCTTCCAAAGTAGAGATGCCTCATCGTGCACCTGGAGCATCAAGCTCCACCATCTACCTGCTGCTGCGTGCAGAAGACTCACGACAAGGATCACCATAAGGTCTGCTGGTGTCCCTACTAATATGAAGACTCTGACGATAGCCTCAAGCCAATCCTCGACTGCCTGAGGATCCATCTCTCCGCAGAACCTGGGCAGCCTATGCCTCTGAAACTCGTGCAATGTGCTCAGGCAGCGTGCACTCTCCGCCGCTGGGGCTGGTAGCATCGGTGGCTCAGCAGGTAGTGGAACCGCTGGTGCCTCCACTGTAATGGGGCCCTGCACCGAGGCCTCGTCACTTGGTGGGCTGCCATCCCTCACATAACTAGGAACCCTGGCTGGATGCCTTCGTGGGGCCATCCTGAAAAGAAACAAGTGCGCCATGGTTAAACAGTATACCTGGTGAGCTGACACAAAGTAATCACAAAGAAAACTTTTGAAAGGAAACACACACTTAATCAGTGTTTTCGTGCACTGAGTCGGAAATCAGAGGTCAGGGTCCTAGTGTATGGATACGCTGGCCGCCGCACCAACACTGGACTCCCTGGACTGAAAACCGCACTCAATACTCTTAACATTATTGCTTCATAGAAAGGAAAGATCAGAGTCCCGAGTTCTACGGTAGAACCGACTCCTTTGATACCAATTTGTCATGACCCTTCCTCGGGGCCCGTGCTGTGACTACCCCAAGCCCTCCTTCCATAGGCCATGGGCTGGTGACTAGCACCAAAGGAATAAATCCCGAAAAATGGAATGCATTTCCTTTATAAAGTAAACAAAAACAATAGAGTACGCAAGTGAAGGAAGAACTAAGTAAAACTGGGTACAAGGTAAGTGTTGAAAAGTAAATGGGCCAGTATACAAACCCAACTGAAAGTATAGTACAACTAAAAGGAAAGTACAACAACAGTAAGTAGAACAACAACACCGAGTAGTCCTCCGGAAATCCCACCTGAAGGGTGGGTACAGATAGTCTCCTCAGCTCCTCGGGTCCAGCCGTCCGCTCCGTGTATGTCCCGCCAAGTGGTCCACCTCCGGGTACCGTCCAGCTCCACAAGCCTCCACCTTGATCAGTGTTGTCCATCACCTGCATCCAACACAACGTAGTGCGAGCATATCTCATGCATGGGTGAGTATACGATACTCAGTAAGGACCCCGAGACCCCGAAGGTCTCTCAGAATCCACGAAGGATAAACCACAAATGAAAGATACAATCATGAATTATCAACCAAATCTACTTAGGTATATGCCCATACATATACCTAAGTCATTAATTACAATTTGGCTCCAACTCTAGAGCCCAAGCACAACTTAGTCCACACAGGAGAACACAACCCAGTCTACACAAGAAAGCACAACCCAGTCCACACAGGAAAAACACAACCCAGTCCACACAGGGAAGCAAGTCAATCACATCGATGATAATAATTGAAGTCAAGACTCATCTAACACAGGTATACATCTTTATTATAGTGATATAAATGATCAGATGTAAACACTGTTTCATCTAAGCTGTCGGACCCACACAAGATACAAGTCCAACTAAGCTGTCGGACCCACACAGGATACAAGACCCGCTACTCTGCCGGACCCACACAGGATACAAGTACAGAGGTCAATACTGCTGGACCCACACAAGATTCAAGAACAGTATTCATCGCCTTCAAACCCATGGAGGATCCCAGTACGGTAGTCGTCACTGTCGAACCCACAGAGGATTCCAGTACAATAGTCGATGCAGTCGCAGCCAGCTCTAGGGTTCCCGCACACAGCATGCTCAATTATGGGAGGGTCCACTCCTCGAGAAAAAGAGTCGATACATCAAATTTCACAAATCCCAGAGTTTATGTATCCCAAAGTCTCATCTCATTAAAATAAACCCAACGCGACAGACGGTGCGTCAATCAGACGCCCGGTCTGAGGGTTATTGGCTTTTCCGTCCTAGGGGCCCGGTTGGTTTTTAAGATAAAACCAACCCAACCATACTCCAACAATGTCAAAAACTCAAGATAAGTAATCCAAAAGGACCGTATCATCAAGAGGAATTCAACGCAGTTGACAAAACGTCAAACAGACGTCTGGTCCTTAAGTTATAAGCGTTTCCGCTCCAAGGGCCCGATTGGTTTTGGGTTCGAACCAACATGGCTATACACAAACTTTGCCGAAACCTCAAGTGTAATATACTGAAATGACCATCTTGATCCAAATATTCATACACAACTGACGGTGTGTCGATCGGAGGTCCGTAGCTCATATTATAAGAAAAAGACAAAAAAACGGTCCGAAGTGGGGGTCTGAGCCCGGTCCGACCCGACCCACCCCCCCTGGGTCGACCCGAACCAGGTCTGGGTCTGGCCTGGTAGGGCGTGGACCGGTCCGCATGATCCGGCCCGGCCCGGCCGGGGGGCAGGCTGACTCGGCCAGCAAGTTGAGCGGGGGGCGCGGCCCCCGCTTTCCGCGGACGCGGCGCCAGGGTGGCGCTACTGCTCCTCTGGATCCCGTGTGGCCGCGGGATCCATACCTCTCCTCTGCGGCTTCAGACGCGGTAGGCTTCTGCTGGCGGTGCACTGGGGCACCACCGCCTCCGGGCGGCCGGCCGGTGCCGGCCGCCGGCGACCCGCGCCGCTGGGGGTTTCTGCGGGCCACCAGAGTCATTCCGGTGGTCCGATTTTGCTCTCGTCTACACCTGCGGTCGCCTCGGGACCTGTACATTACTGCAAAGTCCTCCAATTGCCATTTCTTTCCTGCTTCGATGTCTCCAAACATTCCACGCATCAAGAACAAAATAGATGCGGGTTCAGACTTATTCGTTACTCCACACCCACTGTGTTAGTGGTTCAAAACATCACCCAAAAATTACACGCCATGCCAAGGGTATAAATCACATCATGAAATATACAAAACCCCCTAACTCAACAAATGAAGATGAATGTCGGCGTCGCGATAGATGACGTCACGGGGAAAGGGTTCGTAGGCGTCGTCGGAGTGCATCGAGGAGGAAGCGTCGTCTCCTCTCTTATCGCGGAGAAGAGGATTGGTGGCACGTCATTGTTCTTTGAAGAACCGGTGTTCTTCATCATTCTTCGTCGGAGGCCGGAGTTCTTCATCGTTCTTTGTCGGAGGCTGGAGTTCTTCCAAAACCTCAAGAGTTCTCCTGTTCTTCCTCGCACAACGAAGCTCTCTCCCTTAATAAAATAATAGGTTCCTCCTATTATTTAATTATACACGCAAAGTAACTCTCCCATAATTAATTCACCACATTAAATAAAATGAGTTGACAATAAATTAAGGAAGAGAGAGGGAAGGTCCCCACTTATTAAATTCATGTTGGCAATTAATTAAAAGGGGGGAAAAGAGGAAGGATCCTCATTAAATTATGGGTTGACATAATTTAATGGATTCAGGTGGAGAGATTGGCATTTAATGGGGGTTTTCCAATTTAATGAGGGTTTCTTAATGAGATTAGAGGAAATTAAATGGTGGGGCTCATGTGGGATCCACATCTCTAACATCCACACTTGGGTAGTTAAGTGGCTATGGGCCCCACCCTTAACTACCCATGGGAGGGAAAAACCACCCTATAAAATAAAAATTGTTCCAAAATTTTTTATTTACTTCTTGAATAAACCACAAATAAAAATCTTCTCCTCCATTGCAAACACAACTACGGTAAGGATCACGTTAAGCAATTACCAGAATTGTGAATTAATCAGTGCCCTCGGATTTTAATTCCGAGCATTGGTTCAAAATATGAAAAAACCTGCTCGTTCGTTCACTGAACGTATCCAAGCTAAACTTCAGAAATTGATTTCGGGAACACCGGGTCTCAGAATCAAGTGCCGTCAGAAGCCACAGACTCATAAAATTCCAAAGTATTTAAAAACAATTCCTTGAAAATTCCAGGTCTTTACAGAAATTATGAAATAAACCCTTGCCACAAGTTCAATATACTTATTAAGTGATCACATCCTCATTTATATTAAATTAAAATTTATTATAATTCTAAAAAAACCATTTAAATAGTTATAATGTCAGATATAATACACTTATAAAATAATATAGAGGAGGAAGTGGTAATCATCCATGTATTTATAACTATATGGATATTGGGGAAAACACATATAGATCATCTGGGTGTCGGTACATAGTACTCGATACTAGTGGGATGAGTATAGAAATAAAAAGAAAGTATAAGAATAAATATATATGTATATAGAGAATAAAAAAGGCATTCCTAACAATTTCATGTCATTAAATTATCATCTATTCCTTAACATCAACACCATACTAATGTTATCATATACAGACACAACTAAATGCAACTCCACCACACCTTACTACTACTCACAACCCACATTCATTTATTTTGAATACTGATTCAAAAAATTTCTAGATAGTTACATTACCGGCCTTTATTCATTAATAAATACATTTAACTTTATATTTAATGAAAAAACTAGAATCTTACACCAGTATTAATTTTCATTTTATGTCTTTCCTTTTTATAAATATTCAATTCATTAATCTAATTACCAAAAATAAAATCCAATCCACTTCTATTAATTTCCATCACATACCATTACCCCTTTCATCATTATAAACCTCATATTCCATCTCTACCAGGAATATAAAATGAGTAACCACATAAAAACCCATTAACTATACTCTAATAAAAATCACATATCCTAAAAATCTATCACCACAACCAAACCTTCATATCACAACAACCAAATTTTTTCCAGCACACTTTATTTGTGCATAACACATTCTACATCTGAACCATACACCAACATCATCATACCACCCCTATACAACCCACATAGTGGAAATAATAACAGAACAAATTCCATCATCACACAAAATCATATTTTAAAACCACATAAGTCCAACATTCATTTGAAAGTGGTTTTATCACTTCTTCATTATTTTGAGAAATAATATTATCACATAGTTTTCACATTGTCATTCTACAATTTCATTAGCTATATATATATTCTTACCATTTTATGAGTGGAGGGTTTATCATAAAACTACTTCTCAACCCACAAAAGGATTCTAATTAACAATATCCACATGATTCTTATCACAACATTTTAAATATTTCCAGAGAAAATAGTTGAAAACAACAAGGAAATAAATATACTCATGTGATTACACCACTTCCCGAACAACTAAAATTATTCAAGTTTATCATCTTTATTAGTTAATTTGAACCACCCACCTACTAAATAAAGCATGATAACTTTATAGATACACAAACTATAAGATGAATAATGATCACATACTAGGAAATGAAGTACAAAAACACACTCCACCAAAAATATGGGACTAGGAAGATTATGTCTCTACAATGATATTATGATGGTAACATCTTGATCAATCATAAAAATCATATAGATAAGGTAGGAATATGAATGATAAAAAAATCATACATAAAACATAGTACACTACTATAGAAAATAGGGAGGGGACTAGGATGATAAGAAATCTTGTAATTACAATATGAAATATCCTATGTCTATAGTAGATGTCTCGAAGGCTCAATAGAATGGTTTTGTTTTGTCAATACATGAAGGAATCAACTAATTACTCAAATGGAGAAAATACTATACTTTATGATTTTAAATACATATCTAGTAATAACTCCAATGATTAATGTGGTTAACCTTCATTTTCAATTTTCATTTAATAAAATTTCACATAAAACACTTGGAATGACCCATTTAAAACCACAAGCTTCAATGAATTAAAATACTAGATTTAATTATTGATTTTTTAAAAAATTATTGAAGCCTTTGAATCCATACATTATATTGAAATTATTTTTCACATAATTAAGGAAAATATATAAATTTTTAAAAATTGGTAAATTTTGGAAACATTTGAGCTTACCATGAAATGGGATTTACCACAAAGAGACATGAAACCACCCACATGATAGAACCAACTAACTGAAATAAAGAACCTACTAAAAACATGATAAAACAAACTGAAAACATGATGGAACCAACTAATCACATGAAGGTACAAATTGATCTCATGAAGGAACCAACTAACAACACGAGGGAACCAAATGACTATACAATAGAACTGAACAATGGAATGAAGGAAACAACTGAACACATGAATGAACCTACAAAACAAACAAAGTAACTAACTGACCCCATGAAGGAACATACTAATCATATGATGGTACCAACTGACTTCATGTTGGAACTAAATAACTACTTGGAGGAAGAAACTGACCACATTAATGAAACAACCGACCAAAAAAAGAAATATGTTATTGCATGGTCATTTAAGTGATAATGAGATAAAACATAGAAATATCAAAAAGGAAATGACCCTTAAGTCTCTCATAGAATTTCCTAGCCTTGGTAAATCATAATGGAATAATTTTTAATAACATGATACATTACATAAGATATATATCATAAAATTCTCATCCTCAAGAAACATAATATAACTTCGTATAAAAAAGAAAGAGCCCCCAAAAACTTCCCCACAAGATACCTCTCAAGGATCAATCCCAAAAAATAAGACGACCACACATTAGAGGAACAAAACACATATAAAAGAGATATCACAAACACATAGAGAGAGAGAGTTACACTCATATAAAGTGTAATGTTAAACTCACCACCTTAACAAAAAGGAAAAAATAATCATCACAAAAACTTTGGGGTATTGAGAATACATTTTCAACTCTTGTTCCCAAGTTTTCTCCTATAGTACACCTTTTTTACATAGTACATGGACAAGGGGGATAAATTGCTCACATAGTACCTTTTCTTGAAAATAATGGATCTCATCCAACCGATCCCCAAGTTTCTCATAATCCTCGTTGTCTAAATATCCCCAATAAATGATAAGAGAGTCATCATAGAGAAAATATAAATGTTGTGACACATGGAAGACATCATACACTCTGATGGGATATCTAACCTATAATTTCATGACCCAACGACCCTAGGCCATGAACCTAGTCCCCATGGGTATCCTGTAATACCTTTGTTTCAATGTCATGAACCAAGATGGAGTGCCACCCAACCCTAAACCTAACCCATACATGGAATGGATCAAAGGGCGTTCCTAATCCCCACGGGCTGGAAACCAGTGCTTGGGTATCAACAAGATTCCTTGGGAACAATTTCACCCATTCACATATGCATAAACAACCAACATAAATAAACAAAAAAATTATAAATAACCAAAGTCAAACAAGGAATACCATTTTTTATATTCAATATTTTGAAACTTTAGAAAAAAACTAAAAAGAGCTATAACAAAGTGTGAATAACAAGACTATCCCAAAAATCTCTGAGTAATAAGAGGAGCATCATTCCCATGACACCACAACCAACACCTACAAGAGAAAACCAATAGAAAACCAAATTGCCATCCTGATACACCTTTCCTTTACTTGAGTCAAACACAACAAAGTCTACATACACCTAAAGGTTTATGTAGGGTGTGATCCAAATACTATTAGAACATCACCCAATAAAAGAGATTCCATGAAAAAATATTATAAGAAAAATTAACATGCAATTTTTACAAAAATGAAAGTTGGAATTTTTTATAGAAAACAATTTAAAGGGAAACATGATTTGCTTTTGAAATAACCCACAAAGTTCACCGTATGCTGATGATAAGTAAGATATCACAAAAGAGCACTAAGTGACGGGAAATACCTATAGGCACTTGCTATAGTGTAACACTAGGTACCTAATATCTCGATGAAATGTGGTATAACAACCACACTAATCATCATACTTATGCACGAGCCACTAGAAATGAATCTATATAAAATTATATTGGTCTCCAATCATCATAGTTTAGTTAGTTTTGTATCATCAATCACTCTAGAAATAACCGAGTCTCAGCCCCACCGATCCAACTAGCATACTAGTCCTAGTTTTCCCACCCAATCACCTAGGATTACCTTTGTGCTAAATTTCCATTATAGTTATATATATGTATCTCCACATTCACATGAACACACAAGCAATGTGAACACACAAATAAAACCACAATTTATCATAAAAAACCTCTTTTAAGTTCACATTCACACCAATTACACTTTAAAACATGTTTAAAACCACTTGAACAATTTATTAAACCAATTACACAATTTATAAAACACCCTAAAGAAGATCAAAAAAGGAACACACTTGAAAACAACCAATTTACTTTAGAAAAACCACTTTTAAACCATACAAATCTCAAAAACTTTTTTAAAAAACATTTCTCACATCATACACAATGCATAGAACACAAACAAGAATAAAAGAAATCATATCAAAATCACCAAATAATGTTTAAGCATGGAACCAACTACCTCAAGTGTAGAGACTTATGAAAATTGGTGTGAAACCATAACCACACCTCAAGAGAACCCTATAAAGGCAAGATCGAACCATAAACATCAACATTTAACCCTACAGAACAATATTCAACCCAAAATGGGTCACCCAACATGCGGGAGATATGAAACCCCAAGAAATAAGAAGAGAAACCATAGAAAAGAGGAGAAATTGTGGAGAACCACTTACTTGAAGGTTTCTTGTAGAATATCCACCAAAATCACCTAAAAATGGAGGTAAAAGGGATAAATGAGGAGTGTTGGAGGCACTTAGGGCTATAAATCCTGAGTGGCGTAGAAAATGGGGGATTTGGGATTAAATCCTTAGATAACACAAATGTTATTTTAAAATATTTAATGACTTGTACATGGGGCACGATTTTCAAAACCATGCGGAAACCGTGTTCCACTCACCATACAAGAGGGACAAGCTGCATGGTTTTCCCACACAACCTACAAACTGTGTGGTTCACCTCTATCAAAAAATGTCACATGGCCGCATGGTTTCCTAGGTAATGGAATATGGTTTGACAAACCCATGCGCCAACTGTGTACCCCATGCTGTCAAACCCAAAATCTAAAATTGTCATCAAAATTCAAGGGGAAACACATTGATTATCATTAGACAAAAAATAAACAAAGTAATACCTCAAAATAAAGACACTAATGTGACAATTATCCCCAACATGAAAACTTTCCTTCCTGAAAAGTCAACCCGAATCTTGATCAGAGAATAAAAATGGATAATCCACCTCAACCCAAGACTTCCACTCTCAAGTATCATGCTAATAATTTGTATGATTCCAAAGAATTTGGAACAATGGAATAGACTTCCCATGAAGCACTTTATCTTGTAAATCCACAATTCACACTAGCTGCTCAAATACTAAAAAATTAGGATTTATTTTAAACTCTTCCTAATTCAATACATGATTCAAATATAGGTTTAAAATTTTTAGCTAAGAAACATGAAACAAATCGTGAATTGATGTCAAATTTGAGCATAAATCTAGCCTATATGCCACCTTACCAACCCACTCGGTAATCTCAAAAGGCCTGATATACATCGGCGGTAACTTCCCTTGATTACCCAAGTAATGATAAACCAAACGAGGTGGCACTTTCAGGAACACCCGGTCACCCACATAAAACTCTAAGGCTCGATACCTCTGATCAGCATAAGACTCATAGTGACTATGAGTTGTAAAAAAATTCTACCCGGTCAATTTGACTTTATCAGAAGTCTCTTACATAAGGCTCTGTCCCAATAGTGAGGTTTCACCCACCTCATCCCAACACAAGGGAAATCAACATGGACAAACATATAACACCTCATAAGGAGCCATTCAGATCAAGGATTGGTAACTATTTTTATATGAAAACTCAACAAATCCTAAATGGATATCCAACATACCTCCAAAATACAAAACACATGATCAGAGAATGTCCTCCAAAATCTAATTTTCCCATTATGTCTGACCATTCATTTGAGGATGGTATGCCATGATTAATTTGACCTATGTTCCTATTGCATTTTGAAGGCCTTCCCAGAACTGATAGGTAAAATGGGGGTCCCTATCTGATATGATTTCAGATGGTACACCATGAAGTCTCACTACCTCTTAAACATATAACCGACCCAACTCATCTACTTATGCTGAATCTCTGATTAGAATGAAATGGAATGATTTTTTATCTGATCAATCACTACCCAAATAGAATTATTCCCCTAGGGAGTATGAGGTAATCCCATGATAAAATTCATCACAATATCATCCCACTTCTAGATAGAAATAGGTAGTGTATAGAGAAAATTAGAGAGCCTTTGGTGCTCTACTTTTACCTGATGACATGTATAACACCACAATACAAAGTTAGCTATACCTTTCCTTATACATGGCCACTAGAACTGCTAACACACATCATAATACATATTGGTTGCACCAAGATGAATAACCCACTAAGACTATTGACTATCCTACATCACCACATTTCTCAACCATAACAACTCTATAAAGAGAACCTTGAAACATAAAACTATTTTAGGAGATAATGACCAAACACAAGGCATCTCTCCAATATTAAGGAACTTCATGTATTTCTAGAAAAACTCATCATTAGGATGCTCCGTCCGAATCAATTCTAGAAGAGAGGGCGTCAAATAAACACTATCCAAGAACACACCTCTACTGTGCTCCTTGGTCTCCAAGTGCATCTGAGCAAAGAGCCCCATCAAGGTCCAATCATCATTGGACTCTTTCAATGCTTGCACTGGTACCTTTCTACTCAAATCATATACCACAATGTTACCTTTTCCTGGGGTATACATGATATCAAAATCAAATACCCAGAGATACTCAACCCAATAATGCTACCTCAAGTTCAAATACTTTTGGGAGAAAATATAGGACACAATTTTATGATCTGAATAAACTATAAAATTCTTCCCAAAAATATAATGACATTACGTTTTTAGGGAATGCATCACTACTCATAGTTCCAAGTCATGGGTTGGGTAATTATTTTCATGTGTTCGGAGTTGGTGAGAACCATACGCCACCACATGGACACCTTGAAGAATAACACACCCAAGATCTATACCTGAGGCATCACAATAAACCATATATCCCTTCCCATATTCTAGAAAGTTCAACATAGGAGTAGTAGTCAATCACCGCTTAATCTCCTCAAAGGACTCTTGGCTCTCTGGGCTCTATTAAAACTTCACCCCTTTCTGGGTGAGCACCATCATGGATGAAGCAAGCTGAGAGAAATATAAAATTAACTACCTATAATACCCTGAGAGGCCTAAAAAGATTATAATCTCAAACACATTCTTTGGACACTCCCTTGAATTTAATACATTGATATTCTTAGGGTCCACTTAAACCCCAAGTTCTAAGATCACGTGGCCTAGAAACTTGACCTCTTTAATCCAGAAGGTTCACCTAGAAAACTTTGCATAGAGATGATGTTTCTAAAGAGTACCCAACATGATATGAAAATGGAACTCATGCTCTTCCTCAGACCCAGAATAGACCAGGATGTCATCCATGAATACCACAAAAAAGTAATCAAGATACTAGTGGAAAAACCTATTCATAATATTCATAAGGATCGCTAGATAATTTTTCAATCCAAAAGGCATGAACAAATACTCAAAATGGACATATCTTCTTCAGAACAATGTTTTGGGACATCTGCCCCTCTCACTCTAAATTGATGATACCAAAAATGAAAATCAATTTTGGAAAACTACCTCTTATCCTTAATCTGATCAATGAGTTCATCAATTTAGGGAAAATAGTACTTGTTATTGATCATTAACTTGTTCAAATTCTAGTAATCAATACACAATTGGAGATATCCATCATCCTTTTTCATGAATAGAACTAGGGAGGCCCAATGAGAGATTCTTAGGTGAATGAATCCTTTATATTCCAAATCATATAGATGCATCTTTAATTCCCTCAAATCAGTGGGGGGATATATGATATTAGGGAAGAGATATCAGCTGTGTTCTTGATGTCAAATCAATAACGAAATCCACATCCTGCTCTGAAGGAAAAATTGAGAAATTCTCTAGAAAAACCTCTAAGAACTCATCCATCATAGGAGGTAATATACCCTCAGGAGAACCGCCATCATACTCTAGCACGAGTGACAATAACTAAAAAAATGATATTTCCCAAATTCAGAAGTGGAGGTCCATCACGTCCTGATCGAGGATCCCATTCACCATGAAAAACTTGGTTACTTCCATCAGGTTCCACAAAAATCACTTGATGTCTATAAAAATTGATGTGTTCCTAAAATCAAACTATCCAATTCATATAAAGGATTACATTAAAGTGGTCTATTTCCAAAATAAGGAAATCCCATCCCAACTCATCCCTTGACATAGTGAGTTCACAAGATAGACATCTGAAACCCTTCTCTCACTTCTTACCAAGCAGTGTCACAAAACCCATCACATACAGCATGGTATCAGTTGGAAATTTCAACACATCAATAAGATAAGAAGAGATAAATGAAACAGATGAAACAGTATAAAAAAAATGATGATTTAATAAAAATAGTACCTTGAAATGTTGCAAGTCATGCATCTAAACCTATTGGTGTATGGTTCACAACATGAAGATTTTTCACTTTAGCCTGAGCCCAAGAATGAACACTAGCATGTGGCTCTGCCCTGAACTGACTTTGCCTATAAGATGATCCAACCATGCTTCCACGAACACCAAACTAAGAACCTAGTGATTTGGATGGTTCTGACTAGGCTGATATCCCCTTAGAAGCTATAGACCCCACACCACCCTGATAGGAATGTGTGGCCCTGTAGAACCATTTCAAGTGTCCCATATGTCCATAATGATGGAAAGATCTGGGTGGGGATGGATATAATGACCGCACAAGCCCTGACTTCCCACACTAGTGGAACACAACTGAACTAGTGTCTAAAACTACAAAATATAATAGTTGTGAAGGATGGCCTGACCTACCACCACCCTTCTTCTCCTGTTCTTACTGATTCCTCTTCTTTTTTGATGAACCACCACTACCCACAGTAGACAATGCTCCTAGGAATCCATAATTTCCTTTCTGATCGATATAATCTATACAAGTATGATCAAATACCTTAGTGTAGGTCCTTATCTTAAAAAAAACCCTGTGAATAAATCTCTAGACTTAGTCCTATCTCAAACCTCTGAGTTTTCATCTGTTCATTGGAAATGATCTTGGGTGTGTTCTGTACCATCTCCATAAAGCAATTAGAATACTCCATCACTATATGGTATCTCTGGGTAAGATCCATGAACTTCTGGGACCTGTTATAGGCTAGAACCTTAGTAAAATATTGCTTGTTGAAAACTATCTTGAAAAATTTCCAACTCATCTACTCACTCTTCCTAGTTTGAACCACTGAGTCCCACCACCTTCGACTGGGGACTTCCAACACAGATGAATCACATTTAATGCTGATAGCCTCAGAAGTGTCAAGAAACTCAAAAATCCTCTATATCTTCTCAATCCACTCCTTTTCTTCTTGAGGTTACACATTGCTCCGAAAAAGAGGATTGTTCTTGAGTACCTCCTGAGCTTTGTCCTTCCCAAGACTTAGTTCAACTTCTCTAACCAGAGCAGGACCAGAACCCACTCTCTACCCAAATCATGGATATCCCAGAACACAAATTCTACTAGTCTATGATCAATTAGTGAGGTAAAACTCTCTCAGGCCTCTTCCTATGGATGCACATGAATTCTATGGGGAGACATTTTTCTATAATAAGAAACAACCACAAAGAAAACCATCAATATCACCATTCTGGAAATTTTCTGCAATAAAAATAAATCTCAAACAATTTTGAAGATCAAAACAAAACCAAGTCCATTTCAATATCAATTCAAACAACCAAACCACTCCACCCCACCTAGTTTCCATATACAGTCTGCAGATTGTATGTATCACCTAGAGGAGAAGTCAAGAAAAATCCCAATATCCCATGGAAACTCAAGATCCATCATGAGGTGTGCTGTCCAGGAACCCTACTCACAACCAGAACCTCAAGACCCAATGATCCTAGCTCAAGTATATCTAGAATTATCCAAAATAACTTGACCTAAAAAGAGATTAACCTTATTTGATACAATTTTTTCATAAACCAAGCCAGAGTTCCATCCAACCTAACACCCAAATCAGTTTGTGGCATGGTCCAAAGGGCATTCCTGACCCCCATCGGCTAGAAACTCATGCCTAGGTATCAACAAGATGCCTTGGGAATGATTTCACCTATTCATATAAACATAAAAAACCAATAGAAATAAAAAATATAATGATAAATAACCAAAGGAAAAAAAGGCATAATAATTTTTAGATTTAAGGTTTTACAACTTTAGACAAAAACCAAAAAGAGATACAACAAAGTGGGAATAATAATAATATCCCAAAAATCTTTGAACAATAAGAGGATAATCATCCCCATTCCACCACCACCAACACCTGCAAGAGAAAACCACTAGCAACCCGAATTTCCATCCTGATACACCTTGCCTTTACTTGAGTCAAACATAAAAAGGTCTACATACACCAAAAGTTGTATATAGGGTGTGATCCAAAGCCCAGTAGGATTCCACCTAATAAAAGATATTCCATGACAAAAAATTATAATACAAATTAACATGAAAGTTTTATAAAAATAAAAGTTAGAAACATTTTCATAGAAAACAATTTAAAGGGAAACATGATTTACTTTTGAAATAACCCAAAAAGTGCATCATATGTCGACGATAAGTATGATATCACAAAAGAGAACTAAGTCATGGGAAATCCCTATAGGATCTAGATATAGTGGAACACTATGTACCTCATATCTCGGTGGAAAATGGTATAACAACCACACTGATCATCATCCTCATGTATGAGCCACTAGAGAGGAATCTATCCAAATTATTTTGATCTCTAATCATCATAGTTTTGTCAGTGTTTTATTGTCAATCCTGCTAAAAATAACTAGGCCTTGGCCTTGCCGATCTAACTAGCATACTAGTCCTAGTCTACCCACCTAGTCACCCAGGATTCACTTTATTCTCAATTTCTATTCTCATGACATATATGTATCACCACATTCACATGAACATAAAAAATGTTTTTTTAAAAGGTAATGCCTTGGTCAAATACCAAGACACAATTTATTAAAAAGATATCAAAGAACAACAAAAGTATGAAAGAGGGGATTTTATTACAATCTCTTTCATAGAGAGGAAGAAGATCAACTGGAAGATCATCTCTCCACGTAATGCTCTGGTTGATTCCATTATTAGCAAGACCATCAGACACAATGTTTCTCACCACTTGCACAATTTATTAAACCACTTTCACAATTTATAAAACTCTTTCAAGAATCAAAACAATGAAACACACTTGAAAACAACTAATTTACTCTATAAAAACCAATTTCAAACCATACACATCTCAAAACCTTTAAAAAAACATTTCCCACCTCATAAAAAACACATAGAATACAACCAATAAGAAAATAAATCATATCAAAATCACCAAATAATGATTAATCATGGAACTACCTACCTCAAGTGTAGATACTTCTAAAAATTGGTGCGAAACCACAACCACACCTCAAGAGAACCCTATAAAGTCAAGATCAAACCATAAACATAAATATTAAACCCTAAATAACAAGATTCAACCCCAAATAGGCCACTAAAACCCCTGAAGATATGAAACCCCAAGAAAGAAGAATATAAACCCTAGAAAAGAGTAGAAATCGAGAAGGAGAACCACTTACTTGAAGGTTTCTTGAAGAATCCCCACCAAACTCACCTAAAAAATGGAGGTTCAATGGAGTAAAGAGGAGGGTTGGAGGTTCCTAGGGTGGGGAATCATGAGTGGGGAAGAAAATGTTGGATTTGGGGTTAAATATAAAGAGTAAAAAACCATAATTTTAAAAAATTTAATAAACTAGACATGTTGAACAATTTTCCAAATCATGCAGCAACTGTGCGCCCCTCACTATGCAAGAGGGACAAGCCGCACCATTTTTCTGCATGGCCAAAAAACTGTGTGCCAACCGTGCGGTTTGACTCTATCCAAAAATGTCACTTGGCCGCATGGTTTATTGGGAAAGGGAACATGGTTTTACGAACTGTGCACCAACTATGCGCCCCATGCCCAAAATCTCAATTTTCACCAAAACTCTAGGGGGAAACCCATGGATAAGCATTATAATGAAAATAAACAATGAAATACCTCAAAATGAAGACATAGATGTGACATTAAATCCCATAAAAACATTTTATACCACCCATTAGGGTAACTTGTCTAACTAGTGATGGTCCCCACAGGCTTATAGTATTCTTTTTCCTCACTCACACACATACAAACTATGAAACATCCTACGAGGTTACTCATAATTAAAACTACTAGATGTCAAGAATGAATAAAATTGGAATTATAATATTGTAGGATCCCTAAAAAATGGTGTGACCTGTTAACATTATAGAAACAATTAGAAATTTATGTCTCACTTTTACTAGGTTGTTATATTATCCCCTATCAAAAGAATAATGGCCTAGTAGTGGACCCAAAACCATAATCCTAGGTAGTTCCTATGAAAATTAGGCTTGTTATTTCCTATAATAACAATATTCACTATCAAACCTATGTAGGCCATAATCATTCTCATCTGATCCCATGGGTCTCCTATAATACCTCAATTTCTTTCCTAGAACACCATATTCTATCATTCATCGGGGTCACTTGACTAATGAATGTCCCCACAGACCAATAAATTTTCTTTTAGTGATCATTTTATTCACCTAAACACACCCTAGTATACTTCCCAAGAGGTTACTCATCTTTTACACTACTCTACAATAATAATACATAGCTATGAAGTTATAATCAGATAGGATCATGAAAGGGAAGGTTCACCTTGTTAACATGGGTAGTAAATTTTTTTATTTTATGTATCACCTTTTTAGGGGTTTTATTGATAAGAAACCTTGAAAACATTCTCAAACACCTATAAAGTCCTAAATAACCTAGAAGAAAGATTACTCTCTCATCCCAAATACCACCACCCCCGATGAGTGGAAACCTTCAAGATTACATGGTATCTTACCTCATATAGAATGGACATATGCCTATGATCATCATTGAAATTATGGAGGTCATATGAATTATTAATTTTATTTTGAAATACCTATATATTCTATATTTTTATTTTTAAAACATCGGAAAAAAAGATAACTGACTCCCCAACCTTAGACCAACACAACAGAGAATGCCTCAACCCCCAATAAAACACCTCGAATAGAGCCATAATGATTGAGGAGTGTTATCTATTTTTTTTGTAAAAACCAAACCAATTATATATAATTAACCACACAATCCAAAAAAATACATAATAGAATCCCAAATCATATCCTTCATCATCACTATGGTTTACTTCATCTTCTCATCTATTTGGGTATCGACAATAGTGCTAAAGGATAGATAAGATCCAGAAGCATGTTGTAATACTCTTAAGATTAAAATTTTAAATTTTTTAAATAGTTAAAATATAATGATTTTTCATACCACAAGGAGTCCTGCAACCTTATCCACATACCACCTCATTATATCATTGGTTGTGCCCAAATTTACCCTACTGGTAAAAGCGGTTGTTGAAGTACAAGTAGGGATTGAATCCAGAGGGACCGAAGAAGAAACCTTGAGACACTCAAATTTGTTGATGGATTGGCTATGAAGTGGCCAACTTTGAGGTAGATTTTAATTGGAGAACTAATGATATAATTTAAATAACAGATAAGGAAAATGATGTGAACTAAACAATTATTGATGATGGGTTGATCTTAGGGTTTCTCTTGGGGTGGATTGGATAAATTTATTTTCTTAAAAATTTCATGTAATTAATTGAAGACACATCCAAACAACAAGATAATTCTCCCAAATCATTCACCAATTTAATCCCTACACAATTCCAAGTCCAATCACTAATTCACTTTGAGGATCAATTTACTGAGCACTCAAAGGAAATAGATTGTACTAGCACATAAAATGTGTCGTCGTTAAACTTGGCAAAGACGAAGAAGAATATAACTCATCGAATGGAAATCTTAAAATAACAAACAGATTTAAAAATTAAAGTATATGAAATAACATCCAATCCCTGACCTTGCTACTCCCTTGGATCAACCCTTAAGTGGTTATCCCTCCATCGATGCTATTCTACCAATGGAAGCGAGATTTAGACTTATGAGGGCGGAATTTAAGAAGAACAAAATTATTAAAAAATGAACACTCCACCGTTGTGTGATTGAATTCACAAGTGCTGGTGTGAATAAATTCACACCTTGATTCAACGGTATCAATGTGTGAAGAAAAGGAAAATAAAAATTGAAGAAGAAGAAGAAAATTTTATTAAAATACTAAATGTGAAAGAAAAACTTACATTAGGGAAATTGACGATGCCATTACAAAACGAAAGTGGGAAATTACAATTGAAAAAAATACAATGGACGAAAGAAAAAACTTGGATTCAAAGAAAAATGTTAGATGATAATTACCTTCACCACCAGATAATTATATAGGTATATTAGGAGCCTTAGGTCCACCCCAAAAATAAATTCACCTCCTAACAATTAAGAGAGTCAAAAGGAGGGTGAAGAATCAAAAGGAAATTGACGTTACAAAGTTGACCACAAAACCATCCAGATTCATCTACTGTTTTGAAGTCAGAATTTTTAATTTAAGAAGGAAGAATCCGGATGGGTCGTAGAAGAAAAATATTCTCTTCTATATGTCCTCTATGAGATGAAAAAATTTCAGGAAATTTGGCTCATCCTTTTGAAATTTATGGCCGAAATTGTGGGACGACTTTATGTGCATTTATGTCGGGCCCGCCATTTAAATCTCAACTTCAGATCCCTTTATCATCATGAAAAATTCAGAATTAGCTCTGGACATAGTTTAATAAAATGATCCTCATATTTTTATATTTCTAATGTAAAAGTTTTAGATTCATTGGGATTGGTTTGTTGGCCCCACATTTGTTTGATGGGCCTTAGGCCCATCATGCTTTCTCCAGCAAATTTCTGCATTCAGGCACAAAAATCTCCATCTTCCCTTGGGATTCATCCATATGACCTAAAAGATAAAATGTTCCAAACAAAGTGATAAATCATATACCAATATATCAAATTCAGAAAATGAATATAATTTTGTCCACAAGCAGATGAATAATTGGGCCCAAATTGGCATTTTAAACATGAATTGCATTTAAGATGAGAAAATGAAGTTCAATTTATGTAATGCACTAAAAAAAATGTTTATGGACTTTGGAACAATGAATATAAAGATATTAAAAATGAATATTAGCCACTTTTAGTGACTAATAACAACCCCCAACTTGAGTTTTTCTAGTTCTGAGCAAAATATATTACAAATATGAAATTCAAATCCCCTTTTCCAAAAACATTTTAATACACATTGCTCACCCAAAGACCTCATGCCAATTTTTTTTTTGAAACCCATCAAAATAATTTAAAACAAGCTAGGTCCATAAGCATATCCCAAGCCCAAGCCCATTCCTTTGTTTAAATTCATCACCACATTTCATCCAATTTCAATTAAGCATGATAAAGTGTTGTGCATCACAAAAGATATGGGGCCCATTTTATTGTCAAGGGGAAAAAATGGAAGCGCTAAGTGGGAATCACATTAATACTTAAAATGAGTATCCATTTTTTTTTGTTTTTTTAACCACAATAGATATGAAAAGACTAACTCTGGGAAAGAAAACTATGGAGTCATGATCCCCAAGTGCCAGACGCCACACATATTGTCAATTACATGCTCTACAATAAAGATATAAAGCCTAACTCTAGGAAAGACAACTATGGAGTAACGATCCCCAAGTGTCAGAAGCCACGCATTTGGAAAAAACATTGCTCTATGTGGTCATTATTTTTTTCAATTTTTTTTATTAATTTTTTTGGATACTCAAATTAAACTAAAAGTGACCCCAGAAACCTATGCTATAATAAAAGGGACCCAAGAACTCAAATTTACACCCAAGATCCAGTAGACGTGCATTGTGACATTTTTATTAAGAGGATGAAAATATAAACTTTTAAAAATCACATCAGACAACCGCACTTTCCAAAAACTATGCTCATGAACTTAAACTTGCATTAAAATCAGAATCAAGGCATGAAAAATTATTTGATATCCAATTTTAGAGTTTGAAATCTATGTTATCATGTTCAAGGTTAATGGAAATTTTCTTTCCATGCATGTTATTATTAAAAAAATCATTTTTTATTTCATCTCCCCCCAACATAGAATAACACTGTCCCCAGTGTTTAAAGAAAAGAAAAGTTAGAAGGGGGGTAAGAGAGGAGTTCAAAGATGAAATTGAAAATGATAAAAATTGAACAAATTCACCTGGTTTTTGAAGTTGAAGTTCATGATGCTCCAGATTACTCCTTTGATCTCTTGGGGGATGTAGGCACCTCCTTGATTGAATATGTATCACCCAAAATAGTTTCTGAACCATACAAAGAAGAACAAAGCAGACAAAACAAACAACATAATGATTTATTTAATTCCAAGTATCATCATTTTTATAGTTTTCCCTGTTTTTTTATTTTTTTTTAATTTTAAAAATCAAACTAATGATACATTGTCTTCTTAATATTTTCTGGGTAAGGTATTACTCAGGGATCACACCACGTGACACAGATGAATACGGTGCTACCCTTTCATACCCATCCATACTCATAAAAGAAGAACAGGTCAAGAGTCTAATTTTTTTAACCTATAAAAACATAAATAAAATAAAATAAACTGATGATACATTGTCTTATTTATATTTTCTGGGTAAGGTATTACTCAGGGATCACACCACGTGACACAGATGAATATGGAACTCCCCTTTCATACCCATCATTACTCATAAAATAAGAATAGGTCAATAGTCTATGGTAATTTATTATATGAAAAATAAAATGATTCAAAATTATTGAAAACATGAAAACCATGAGTTGCCTCCCATGCAGCGCTTTTGTTTAACATCGTTAGCTCGACTTGAACCCCCCAACTTATCCAATTCCAACTTTCAAAATTTTAATGAACCCATATTTCTACACTTCAAATTGATGGAGATTGATTGTTTTCTTTGATTTCTTTTCATATAAAAATCCATGTTCAACAAGGAGTGTGAAAATCCAAGGAATTTTAGTAATGGTTGATTCAGTTTCTTCTATAGTCTTTCCTAATATTTCAAGGGTTAACCCCCCTTTGTGGGTTTCATGAGATGACTGAATGACTAATGCAAGGTCAAGGTTATCACCTATGATGGGATGCCTGATTGGGGAAGTAAGGACATAGATTTTGAGTTCAGGTTGGATAGGAAATTCAAACACAGATAAAGAATTATAATCAAAATCAATTTCATTTTCAAAATTTCTGAACACAATTGGTTCCCTTTGAATTGAAGATTCAACCCTAAAATTTTCTAGATGAGTTTCATGAATGGGTATGGATTTGATGTTTGTGATTTCTTCTAATGGTTCAGTGATTGGTGTTTCTAAGAAATCATCATTGGAGAAATATTCCGGACATTCAATCCATGATGAAAAATTTCCCTCTTGTGAATTCATGAAATCAATTTCATCTTGATTTAAACACTCATTAACAATACCCTTATGTTCTTTAGCTTTAATTTCAACATTACCTGACCGATTCTCTTCATTATCTAACTCTGTTTTCCAAGATTTTAAAGTGGGTTCTTCACTAAATTCAAATGAGTTATGTGGGTAACAAGATTCTTCTATAAGTGATGTGTAAGGGACAACCTGATTTGGAGTGGGTTCCAAAAACGATTCAATGCTTTGTAGTTCTACTCTCAGTGATGAAACTTCTGAATTAATTTTATCCATTTTTTCACACAAATGTTCAATAATTTTTTCAGAATTAGGATTTATAGATGTTTGGACATCATGAACTTCATTACGTTTTATCTCTTAGATCATTCTTAAGAGGTATGGAAATTGATCCTTTAAACAATCAGCATCTCATTGATTGTACATCTCATCTGGTGTAGTGTATTCAATTAAGGTTTGATCAATGAAATTCCCTATATGGGGTGATTCCAAATATTTATTTTCTAATTGATTATAGCCTTGGTCTATCAATGGGTATTGTGGAAGATAATCCATTTGAGTTGATTGAAATTTTGATTCAAAGTGAAGAAAAGGGAAAAGATAAGAGAAATGGGGGTGAGAAAAGAGAATTTGGGGTGAGAAAAGAAGATGAGTGTATAAGGTAACTTAATTGGTCCCCGAAAATGATGCCAAAATTTGGTTGTGCCCAAATTTACCCTACTGGTAAAAGCGTTCATTGAATTACAAGTAGGGATCGAATCCACAAGGACCAAAGAATAAACCTTGAGACACTCAAATTTTTTGATGGATTGGATATGAAGTGGACAACTTTGAGGTAGATTTTTATTGGATAACTAATGATATAATTTAAATAAAAGATAAGGAAAATGATTTGAACTAAACAATTATTGATGATGGGTTGATCTTAGGGTTTCTCTTGGGGTGGATTGGATAAATTTCTTTTCTTAAAAATTTCATGTCATTAATTGGAGACGCATCCAAACAACAAGATAATTCTCCCAAATAATTCACCAATTTAATACCTACACAATTCCAAGGCCAATCACTAATTAAATTTGAGGATAACTTTACTGAGAACTCAAAGGAAATAGATCGTACTAGCACTTAAAATGTTTCGTCGTTAAACTTGGAAAAGATGAAGAAGAATATAACTCATCAAATGGAAATATTAAAATAACAAACAGATTTAAAAATTAAAGTATATGAAATAACATCCAATCCCTAACCTTGATACTACCTCGGATCAACCATTAAGTGGTTAGCCCTCCATTGATTCTATTCTACCAATGGAAGTGGGATGTAGACTTATGGGGGTGGAATTGAAGAAGAAGAAAATTATTGAAAAATGAACACTCCACCGTTGTGTGATTGAATTCACAAGTGATGGTGTGAATAAATTCACACCTTGATTCAACGATATCAACATGTGAAGAAAAGGAAAAGAAAAAGTGAAGAAGAAGAATAAAACTTTATTAAAATACTAAATGTGAAAGAAAAACCTACATTAGGGAAATTGACGATGCCATTACAAAATGAAAGCGGGAAATTACAATTGAAAGAAATACAATAGACGAAAGAAAAAACTTGGATTCAAAGAAAAATGTTAGATGATAATTCTCTTCAACACCAGATCATTATATAGGAATATTAGGAGCCTTAGGTCTACCCCCAAAAATAAATTCACCTCCTAACGATTAAGAGAGTCAAAAGGAGGGTGAAGAATCAAAAGGAAATTGACGTTACAAAGTTGACCGCAAAACCAGCCAGATTCGTCCACCGTTTTGACGTCAGAATTTGTAATTGAATAAGGCCTAATAAGGAGGGGTCGTAGAAGCAAAATATTCTCATACATCTGTCCTATATGAGCTGTAAAAATTTCAGGAAATTTGGAACTTCCGTTTGAAAGTTATGGCCAAAATTGTGGGACGACTTTATGTGCATTTATGTTGGGCCCGCCATTTAAATCTCAACTTCAGATCCCTTTATCATCATGAAAAATTAAAAATTAGCTATAGAAAAATTTGAATAAAATGATACTCATATTTTTATCTTTCTACTTTAAAATTTTGAGCTTCATTGGGCTTGATTTTTGGGCCCCACATTTGTTTGATGGGCCTTAGGCCCATCATGCTTTCTCCAGCAAATTTCTGCATTCAGGCGCAAAAATATCCATCTTCTATTGGGATTCATCCATCGGAACCAAAAGATAAAATGTTTCAAACAAAGTGATCAATCATATTCCAAAATATCAAATTCAGAAAATGAACATAATTTTGTACACAAACAGATGAATGATTGGGCCCAAATTTTCATTTTAAACATGAATTGCATTTAAGATGAGAAAATGAAGTTCTATTTATGTAATGCACTAAAAAAATGTTTATGGAATTTGGAAAAATGAATATAAATATATTAACAATTAATATTATCCACTTTTAGTGACTAATAAATCATCCATATCCATTGAATCTTTTCTATTTGATAATGGTATGGCTTCATCAATTAGTCTATAATCACCCAAATAGGGACAAAAAATCCTCGAACCTGGGGTAAACTAGTGATGAAATCCATTAATATTACCTAACACCACCACTCGAGAATATACAATGGATTAAATAAAAATCTAGGAACACTGTTCTCTTATATCACCTACTAACTAACCAGACATTGTTCCATGAAATCCACCACTGAATGCTTCATCCCAGAAAACGAGACATGCCTCCTCAAATGAATGTAAATATCAGATAAAACTATATACACAACTAAGGGTGAGTTATGAAACTCGTGTATAAATAAATTATGTATGAATAATAGAACAAATGGTTTCTATATGAACATCATTTAATTCTGATCATCCACTAAACACCCCACTAGAGAATCACCATGACTGAAATGGTATCACATCAGTTCCACCATTTATTCTCCCCACTAAGAATCTTTCACCCAACAAATTATAGAAGATTACACATTTATATGATAGAGACATGATCCTCCACTAGATCCCTCTATATTAAGATATATCATTGTATGATCATTTTTCCCCTTTCACACATCCTTAGACTATCAAACAATGTCTTCCCATGAAATCCAGCTTAGCATGTTAGTGAATATATTCCCCTTTCATGGGTGTAAAATTTCAAAAAAACATAATACTAGACAATACCTATCCACCTTCAATGAAGCAGGTTCAAATCCAATTGAGATAAATCATACCTTAAACTCTTGTGGTTTAAAAATAACAAAAAGCATTCATGGATGATGGATTGTCTCCAAAACATTAGTGAAGTCACTAATGCCACCGACCAAAGGTCATGAGTGGAATGATTATTCTCATGGATATTTAATTTCCAAGACCCATGAGAGATCACATAATTTTTTTGTATCATTATATGTAAGACCCTGATATTTTAATTAATATTTTCCTTTAAATAATTTTAATTCTTCAATAGCTTGCGTTGCACGCAACTATGAGTTTAAACAGACCACAAGAAAATATTATTATAAAACAAAAATTATAACCAAGATATTAATTTTAAGGGAATATATATAAACAAATAATTCATAAAATTAATACAAAGGTAAAACTCAATATGAATGTATTGGTAGTAAAATCACTTTATTATTCAAAAATATATTTTCTTCAAAAAAGATTTATCATTTTTTTATGTGTGAATATTAATTTTTAGAATTTATAGAAAATAGATTTAAGAAAATAAATTTAATTTTTGAATTCAGCATGTCATAATTATTATAATATTTTCTTTTTATAATTTTCTAATAAAATTTATTTTTTAAGGAATAATGAAAATACTAATTTTCATTGAAAATAATATTTTATTTAAATGTATTTATAAGGTAAAATTATGTTTTGGATTAGTTTTAAAGTTTAATTTGTTAGTTTTTATTAAATATAATCCAATTATGGGTTTTTAAAAGTTTTTTTACATGAATTTATAATAAAAACATTTTATGTTTTAAAAGGTAATTTTTCTGAAAAAAAATTCATGGAAGTTTACCGGTTTAATTTTAAATTAAATTATAAAACTTCATTGTTTTGAATTTTTAAAAATGGATGCCAAATTTAGATTCATAAGGTATGATTTGAAAGGTTTTCAATTGCACTAACCTCAATCAATATTTTCCCCTTTTGAATGCAGCATAGTGGTGACTACAGGGTTGTCTCTCGAGGAGGTTGCAGTGTGAGTCCCAATACTGTCACTATTGTTTAGGTTATTTTTGAAAGAAGTGAAAATGGGGGATTTTATTAATATTATGAAAATAGAATGTAACTAAATTGAAAGAAATTTAAAGTGAAAGACATAAAAATTGATGAAAAATAAAGTGGTTTGAAAATCAGATTTGAAACAGCAGTCTCAGACAAGCTTCAACCTCCCAGACACTCCCCTCCTTTGCCTTCACAATAAAATGTACTAGGAGCTTCATGAATGCCAGAAATTATGGGGTAAGACAATGGGTGGATCCTTGGCGGACTCCACGCTGAGTATTAATGCATGAAGGTCCCCCTTTATGTCCATGCTTCTTCCCATTTTCTCTGCCATTAGCCTGCATGTCAGATGGATCATTGGGGAAAGAAAAGTCTCCTTTTGGCATGATAACTAGATGGGTGATCTCCTTGGTTTTCCCGGATGTCCAGCACACAACATCACATATGAGGAGGCCAGCAGATTTCTTTCTTTCATCAAGGCAGTTCTCAACAAGGACCAGCTGAATTATTTTCACCTCATTGATATCTCAGCGGAGCCAGACAAGTGCATTTTCACTCCCTCACACGCGGGAACCTTCTCCTCCAAGGACTATCGCCATGCTCTTATGCCTCAACCACAAGACAACCAATGGAACACCCTTCTCTGGAACAAGAAAATCCCTTTGAAATATAACTTTCTTACTTGGAGGATCAGGCATAATGCTGTCGCAATGGATGAAACCATCCAAAAATGTGTTGTCCCCTTTCCTTCCAGGTGCATGTGCTGTAAAGACCCCAGTGTGGAGAGCAGTGAACACCTGTTCTTTAAAAGTGACTAGGTGCGGGAGGTCTGGTCTTCTCTCGGTGGCTTCACCTCTGTTAGCATTCATCCCCCGATTGATGGCCCCATTATCGCTCGTTGGTTTCTCGGCTTAGGTGATAAGGGAGTAAAGCACACTGTAAGATCCTTTATTCTTCATGATAGCATGTAGTGTATTTGGCATGCTAGGAACAAGTCCAAGTTCGAGGGTATTGGATCATCTGGAAAAGCTATCTTCGCCTATGCCCGCAACCTTCTTCTTGATCTTACCAGGTGCCTGGATAATTGGAGGGATGTTCCCTCTCTTCAGATTATCTTCCCCCACTCTCAATCCGACCTCCCTTATGGTTGTCCTAGTGGTCATTGGGTTAGATGGCAGACTCCTCACTCTGTTATGAAGCTCAATACGGATGGCTCCTGCATTTCAAGTGTCATGAGGGGCGATGGTGTGGTTCAAGACTCCCAGGGTCACATGGTCTTGGCATTCACGGTCTTCCTAGGCCATGGATACTCTCTTCAATCGGAAGCCCTCGCGTTTCTCTCTGGTCTCACTCTTTGCGGGCAAGGTGGTATCATTATTGAAGAAGCAGAGACAGACTCCCTGACTCTTTTCTACTCGTTGCATGGCTATGAAACTCCCCCTGGTCAATCTCTTACCCTATCAGGAAGTGTCACACCCTCCTCTCTAGCAACACTCGATTGAGACACACATGGCGCGAGGGAAACAAGGTCATGGACCACTTAGCCAAGCTTGTGGTGCAGGGTTCGGGCACCACCTAATTTTACAACCTCCAAGTTACAAAACCTAATCAAAACCACTATGATCAATGACAATATTTTTATGAAGAAGTTTTAATAGAGAAATTGATTGAATTAATCATATATGGAATAGGGATACAAACTAATTTCATGAAAAATATAATGAATAAGGAAAACAGTTTCATTTATTCAAAATATATGTTCAAAATAAATTCAAAGAGAAATTACACGATAAGAATGAAACTTGGAAGAGAGTGTCCATCAGGTGTCACCATCTGCAACCACTTGGTTATTAGCCACTCATCACTTGGGTAGCCTCTAAAATCTCCATTCTAGCACCGATGGATGACGTCTTGATCAAGAGATCAATATCCACTGTGGAAAAGAAGATAGAGGTGGATTGTCTGGGGGTCAGGTGCTGCACTTCCTGGTTTGGAATGCCCTAAAACAACGACCAAGGGGTTCTTTTTATAGGAACTCCCATCAAAATTTTGGGCTGTTTTGCCTTTATTTTTTTTCTACATGTCAACTGGTACACAACATGTACTGGGGGTTCATGACGTGTACCCTCCTCCGCGTCTTCTAGATCTGCACAAATTTCTCACGCGAATCTCATACGTTGGTTTGATTGGTTGACTCACTACATGACATGTACTTAGAGTACATGATGTGTAATTTCTCTTCACAGTGTTTCTTGAAGTCATGACATGTCTTGTACGACAAATTATTTTTGAAAATGTAACGATGTATACTTGGGGTACACGACGTGTAGGTGTCCTGCTTCAATTTTCCAGCTTCACTTCTCTTCTCCAAAATTTATTGTCACGCCTCTTCGCTTCCCTCGCGGCATGAAGTTTACTTTACCTATAATCCTGGGATACATAAGATAATTAAAAACATTTAAAAGTACAGAATTGTTGAATTTTAACAATTTATCTCAAAACATCCTTTAATTACAAAAGCAATGTAATTTCACATATACTATCAAATTGGTGGGGTTTAAATCTTTAAATTATATATGAAACATAGTGGAAATATTAGATCTATAAATTACCCCACACTTATAATTTGGACTACTAGACAAATGGACAGTAAGAAGGAAAGTTCCAAAACACATACCAATGGATTTTTCCAATTTATCCCAAAGAATCAAAAGATATCATGCCTAATTAAAAACAAACATTTCAAATTCTCAGTTCAGATTATTCAATCCATTTCCACTTATTTTATCCTCCCATTCACACAACACACTTACCTTTCATTTATTTTCTCAGAACACATGAAAATGGATTTTTGAAAAGGATTTTCTCATCCTAACCTATGCAAGAATCACCATAGTCTTGATAAAGTTTTACATATCCACCTGATGTAAACTAATAACATGTGATTATCATGAGAACTTTACAATGTTTTTCTATGGCTTAGGGTTGGTAGGTTTCAAATGTGAAAAATTCTAAGGCTAAAAAAGGAGGGTTTGGATCCTTTTGAAGTAGAAATGCATGATTCTAATTTTCACTCAAGTATGGTATCCACCCTACTCTTCTCTGAAGAAAATAATCCCCGATCATCTCTTTTCCATCAATATTACAACAAAAATATGACACCCATTTTTTTTCAGGGAAAGATCTAGATAGGGAACAACTTCCTTTTCATTTGAGTGCTCCAGATAGGCACATATCCATTTTATTTGAGAAATCTAGATAGGCACATCTCTCAGCAAAATATGTTCCAACAACACAAATATGTCTTCAATGTTTTAATATCCTCCCAAAGCAACACCAAATGAGGTAGAACATCATGAGTTATCTTCCCCCTACACTTAAGTTCAACTACATCATGCATTTATAATTCCAGAGTGGGTCGGATAGGGAAACTAGCTTGTAATGTGGCTATCCTAATAGGCTATACATGGATACTAAGGGCTCAAGAAAGATCAAATGTACAAGGCAGGCCAAAATAAAAAGGATGAACATTAAAAGGGGGCTTCAAAATCAAATCAAATGCCTCAATAATTTTAATCACAAGAATCCCAACCCTTAAGTTTTGAAATAAATAGATCAAGTTCTGGTTCAAACAAGCGTGAATTGGTTCTCTTAGTGAATGTGAATAAGAGGTAAAAATAGGGTTTAGAGGCCTCATAGGAATGGTAATTCCAATAACAAAGACAGTGATTCGTGGAATGAGATTAAAAAATTAGAGGTCTTTTCAAGAATTTTCCAAATTTTTGAGCTTAAAACAATGTCAATTTTGACATTCATTTATGTTCAGTTCAAAGAATCAATTTCTCCACTCCTTGTTATGAGATTTTAAAATTTTCTCATGGAATTTCAAAAAAAATTGAAATAAAACACACAAAATTTAAAAGAAAAATGCATAGAATATGAAAAAGATGAAAAGAAACACACCAAAAAATGGAAAGAAAATTTGAAAACAAAAAAAATCAAAGGAAAGCACACAAAATTCTAACCTAACTAGCATTTTGTCTCCCCCACACTTATTATGTGTAGTTTCCTCATTTTTCAATAGTTTATACGAGTATTAAAATTCAATAAATTATCGACATAACAAAATAAGTGAGAAGTAAAGACACAACCTAGAATCAATTGTATTCCGCATCATGAAGTTTGATCTCCTCCCCTAGAGGATCTTGAAAATTCTCCTGAAATAGCTTCAACTTGTTCCCATTGACTATGAATGGAATCCCTTTGTTTGGTTATTTTATCTGTATGGCACCAAAAGGAAAAATATGAGTAACAATGAATGGACCATACCATTTAGAATGAAATTTACCTAGGAACAACTTCAATTTGGCATTTAACATCCTAACTTTGTCTCCCTACTTGATGTTTTTGTTTAGAATCATCCCATTATGAAATGATTTCTTTTTTTCTTTATACAACTGATAGTTTTCATATGCATTATTTCTTATCTCCTCCAACTCTTGTAAACAAAATTCTTTCTTTTCTAGCAGAAAACAGATTCATGTTAAATGTTTTTATAGCCCAAAAATATTTGTGTTCTAACTCAACTGGCAGATGATAAGCCTTTCCATAGATCAATATAAATGGTGAAATTCCAATCAGAGTTTTGAAGGAAGTCCTGTAGGACCAGAGAGCATCATCAAGTCTCAAACTCGAGTCCTTTCTATTTGGGTTCACAGTTTTTTCTAGAATTTGTTTGATCTCCCTATTGGATAACCTAACCATTCCATTTTTTTGGATGATATGGCATAGTGACCCTATGATGAAATCCATATTTCTTTAAAATAGTTTCTAAATACATATTAAAAAAATGGGTACCTTGATCCGTAATTGTGAACTTTGGGAATCCAAGCCTTGAAAACAAATTTCCTTTAATAAATTTAGACACAATTTTAGTATCATCATTTTTTTTGGGAATATCCTCTACCCACTTGGACACATAATCAACAATAAGAAATATGTAAAGATATCCAAAGGAATTTGGAAAATACCCCATGAATTCCATTCCCCACACATCAAATACATCACAAAATAGAATAGGTTTTTGTGGTATCTCATTCCATTCAGAAATGTTTCCTTGAAATTAACAATTTCTATAGGTTCTACATAATTAAAACAGATCTCTAAAGATTCTGGGCTGGTATAAACTGGAATCAAGAACTTTTCTTACTATTATTTGTGGGATGAAGTGTTCTACATAGCTCAGAGTGTGACAAAAATGTAGGATGGATTGAAATTATGAATTTGGAATTCATCTTCAAATAATTTGATTACTACCAATGTTCCACAGGTAAGGATCATACCAAATGAATTTATTTGAATCAATCACTAATTTATTAATTTTTTTCTTGGAAAACTAGTGGGTAAGTACATTGAAAGACAAATAATTCACAATATTAAAAAACCATTGTCTTTCACTTTGATAAGAAAACAATTCCTCATCTGGAAAGGTTTCTTTAATTGGTGGACAAATCTAAAGTTTTTTATTCTCAACAGATGGTATTCTACTCAAATGACTAATAATAATGTTCTGACATACTTTATTATCCTTTATTTCAACATCAAAATCCTGTAATATCATTATCCATCTCAAAAGTCTTGGTTTTGAATCATGTTTCTTCATTAAAAATTTTATTATAGAATGATATATGAAAACAATCACCTTAGATCCCAATAGGTAGCATCTAAACTCGTCCAAAGAAAAGACAACTGCTAGCAATTCCTTCTCAGTTGTTGTGTAGTTTGTCTATCTTGATACATAGGCAACCACATGATATTTATTTTACAACCTTTAACTTAATACTACCCTAAGAGAAAAGTCAGATGCATTAGTAATGATTTCAAAGGGAAGGTCCCATTTGGGAGGTTGAATAATGGGAGGGGTTATCAGTTTTTCTTTCAACTCATGAAAGGATTGTTTATAATTTTTGTTAAAGACAAATGGGGAATCTTTTTGGATCAATCTTGATAATGTAATTTCAACCTTAATAAAATACTTTATAATATCTTTTAAAATCCTACATGTCCAAGGAAGGATCTCATATCTCTCATAGTTTTTGGGTAAAGAAATGAAGAAATGAACTCAACTATGGATTGATCAACTTGAATTCCATCGAGTGACACAACATGTCCAAGAACAATCCCCTTACGAAACATGAAATGGAATTTTTCATAATTGAGAACAATGTTATTGTAAATGCATGTTTTCAGAATTTTTACCAAACTTTTCAAACAACTTTCAAATTATGAGTCATAGACAGTGAAGTCGTCTATAAAAACTTTCATGAAAGTTTCAAGATATTCAGAGAAAATGGTCATCATACACCTTTGAAAAGTTCTAGGTGAATTACACAAACTGAATGACATCCTCTTGTACAAAAAGGTTCTAAAGGGGAATGTGAATGTGGTTTTCTCTTGATCCTTTGGTGAAATGTGAACTAGGAAATAACTTGAGAATCCATCAAGAAAACAATAGTGGGTTTTCCCAACTAGTCTTTTGAGGACTTGATCAAGGAATGGTAATGGGAAGTGGTCTTTTCTTGTAACCAGATTGAGCTTCCTATAATCAATGCACATCCTCCACTTATTTGGAATCCCAAAAGAGATAAGATCACTAAATCCATTCCCTGAAATTATAAATCCTCCTTTTTTGGGAACCACATGGACTGGGCTTACCCATTGACTATCAGATATGGGAAAGATAATTCCAACAACCAGTAGTGTGGTTACTTATTTCTTGACAAACTCTATAAATTTAGAGTTCAATTTCCTTTGAAATTTTCTTACTGGTTTAGCATTGTCCTCCAACAATATTCTATGCATGCATACTGAGGGGCTGGTTCCTTTTAAATCAGAGAGTCCATCCTATAACATTATTTTGGGACTTGAGGACTTCCAACAATTGGTTCTCTTAGTTTATTGACAAATATTTTGATATGATGACTGGGAATTATTTATTATCTCCTAAGAAGGCATACTTGAGGTTCTCTAGAAGGGGTTTCAATTCTATTTCAGGAGGGGTGGTTTTGTTGATCACAAGGAACTTCTCAGAAGTTATATTGTTTAGTGAAGCTCCAAGTTCATCATGGAGATCTCCTTCCATGATATCAAGACTTATTTAATGTGAAAAATTAGAAACTTATCTAGGGATACCACTAACATATTTAGTGGTTTATAGAAATTCATCTTCATTAATGCTCATATATTTAGTCTCAACATCCCAAGACTCATCACAATCATCCTCTACATGAGTAGATTCAATATCAGACAAATTTCCATCCTTTGAATCAATAGTTGATATTTCATGAAAGGAAAAATCAGGGAAAATATCAATGGAAAAAAGTAAATCATATTTACTTGGGGGTATGAATGATCCTCAACTGGATGTTTCATGGACTGAAAAATATTCAAGTTCACAACATCTTCTCCAAATTCTAGTGAAAGTGTTCCTTTGTGCACATTGATTTTGCCTTGGCAGTTTTCAAAAATGGCCTCCCAAGAATGAGAGGTGCATGTGTACTAAACCAATCATCTTCCATATCCAAGAAATAGAAATCCACAGGGAAAATCATGTCTCTTACTTGAACGAGAACATCCTCTATCACTCCAACATGCTTGGTGGTACTTCATTTATCAAGTTTAATGATGATTCTAGAGGGTTTCAATTCTATAACTTGAAGGGGTGAGTAAACAGAATATGGAATAACATTGATGTAGGACCATAAATAAATCATGAAATCCTTTAATTCACATTTCCCAATGGTGTAGGGAATGGTAAATGTTCCTGGGTCTTTACACTTAATAGGAAAAACATGTTGAATCATAGATGAAATGTTCCTCCCCAACTTTAATTTTTCCCCACCTTTGAATTTCCTTTTGTGGGTACACATGTCTTTTAAAAACTTAGCATACCTTGGAATTCATTTCACAAAATTGAGGAAAGGAATTTTGACTTGGACTTTCTTAAAAGTTTCCAAAACCTCCTTATCCAGTTCTTTTTTAGCACTTGACTTCACTGGTGGTTCACACCTTGGATAAGGCAGTGGTGGTTTGTATGTTTCTAGGGTATTCTGAGTTTGGTTTGGAGACACATAAGGACCATACATACTCTTCCAATCATTCCTTTTTTCATTCATATAGGATTTACTCTCTTGAATTTGTGTTTCTATCATCTTTATATTTTTCATCATTTTTATCAGGGGTGGTATTTTTATCAACAGTATCAGCAAGAGGATTAGTGTTCTCAGTTTGAGGGGTATTAAATTTTGTGCCACTTCTAAGTTCAATTGCACTCACATTTTCCTTTACAGTATTTCTCAACTTTACTTGATGTTGCAAGGGAAAACCTACACTCTTTTGATTTTTCAAGTACCTAACATCAGAGGAAAGTTGAACCATTTGAGTCATCAAGGTATTCAATATGTTTTTTTGTTTTTTGAATGCTTCTTAAAGATTACTATATGATTTTTTAGTGGAAGGATCAGGCTGAAAGTTTCTTCCTGAATGATCATTGGCTTTCTAATTAAAATATCTTGGTTGATAATTACTTTATTTTCCTTGGAAGAAGCCTCTTGGTTGTTCAGGCTATCAAAACCTTTTGTTAGATTGGTTTTTCTGGACTTGATTGAAATTTTTGTTTGTTTGAAATTGACTTTGTTGAAAGTGTTTTATAGGAAAAAATGCATTGTAGTTCTCATAGGGATCTTGCATTTGTGGGCATTGGTCACTGAAATGATCATTTGGAGAGAAAATTCCACAGTGCACTTGTACTTGGAAAGTTCCTTTAGGTTTGGGTGGTGTTGGAGGGTTGTTTGATAACATCATTGACCTTACCATGGTGGTGATATCAGACAATTGACTTGCAATGGTGTTGTTTTCTAGAAAAATATTTGGGAATTATTGTACAACTTTGACATGAAGAAGGCCTATTGTTCCAAATTATTGAGAATTTTGGGACATGTTTTCAATTCAGATCCTACCAGCTTCTGGTGTCTTATCAACTAAATCTCCTCTCATAACCACATCGATCATACATCTATTACTCTAACACAATCCTTCGTAAAAGTATTGAATGATAATTTGTCCACTAATTTGATGATGGGGGAAGCTAAGGTAGAGTCTTTTTAATCACTCCCAGTATTCATGCAATGTCTCTCCTTGAGTTTGTCTGATTCCACAAATTTCCTTCTGAATGGAAGTAGTTCTTGAGTCAGGGAATAATTTTTGAGGAATTTTTTTTTCAATTCATTCCAATATCTAATCAAGTTTGAGTGAGAGTAGAAAAACCATTCCTTAGAAACTCCTTCTAGAGAAAAGGGAAATGACCTCAAATTCATTTTATTTGCATCAACTTCATAAGGTCTCATGTTGACATAGAGGTAACTGAATTCTTGAAGGTGTTTTTGTGGGTCTTCTCTAGAAAACCCATTGAACTTTGGAAGTTGGTGGATGAAACCATATTTGATTTCAAAACTGGTAGGTGCTCTAGGATATTCTAAAGTATTTTCTTGGTTTTCAACATAAGATGATGCCAATTATTTTAGGTTTCTATTTTTATCCATTGGGATTATAGGATCAACCACTTTCCTTCTAGGCATGTTGGTGGAAGATTCAGAACTTGGGATAAGGGGATTTTTGGTGGCTCTAACCCTAGAGTGAAAAGTTTTATCAATTTTAGAATCTAATGGTAGAAAATTTGGGTCATGAAAAAAGAACTTTAAATAAAATTAACTCAAGAAACCTCTCCAGAAACGGTTCCAGTTGATGTGAAAGGTTTTCCTTCACGTTAACCTCAATCAATATTTTCCCATTTTGAATGTAGCATAGTGGTGACCATAGGGTTGTCTCTTGAGGAGGTTGCAGTGTGAGTTTCAATACTGTCACTATTGTTTGGGTTATTTTTGAAAGAATTGAAAATGGGGTATTTGATTAATAGTATGAAAACATAATGTAACTAAAGTGAAATAAATTTAAATTGAAATACAGAAAAATTGATGAAAAATAAATTGGTTTGAAAATCATATTTAAAACAGCGGTCGCAGATAAGATTCAACCTCCCAGACACTCCCCTTTTCCTCATTTAAAATTATTTCACAATTGAATTTATAAATGCACCCCAAAGATCCCCAGGAGAACACTCAAATTTATATAGATATAATATTAAGATCTTAATATGAATGTTGCCCCACCTATTGAAGTGATTCAATTACTTGAAGATGTCTACATAAAAAAACCCAATAGAAACCACTATGCTCAATGACAAGATCTTACTGAAGAAGTTTAAATAGTGAAATTGATTGATTTACTCATAGATGGAACAATGATCCAAACTAATTTGATGAAAAATATACTAAAGAATGAAAAATATTGCATTCATTCAAAATTATATGTTCAAAATAAATTCAAAGTGAAATTACATGATAAGCATGCAACTTGGAAGAGAGTGTCCATTGGGTGTCGCCATCTATAACCACTTGGTTCTTAGCCACTCATCACTCGGGAATCCTCTGATATCTCCATTACAACACATATGGATGACATATTGATCAATAGATCAATATCCACTATGGAAAATAAGATGTAGGTGGATTGTCTGGTGGTCGGGTGCTGCACTTTCTGGTTCAGAATGCCCCAAAATAGTGGCCAAGGGGTACCTTTTATAGGCACTCCCATCAAAAGGTCGGGCCACATTGCCTTTTTTTCTTCCGCATGTTGACTGGTACATGATGTGTACTGGGAGTTCATGACATGAAACCTCCTCTATGCCTTCTAGATCTATGAAAATTTCTCGTGTGAATCTCGTATGCTGGTTTGACTAGTTGACTCACTACACGATGTGTACTTTCTCTTCAAGGTGTGTCCTGAAGTCACGACATGTACTGTATGACAAATTATTTTTGAAAAGGTCAAGATGTGTACTTGGGGTACATGATGTGTAGGAATTTTGCTTCAGTTTTCTAGTTTCACTTCTCTTCTCCAAAATCCATTGTCGCACTGCTTCGCTTCGCTCGTGGTGTGAAGTTTCCTTTACCTATAATTCTAGAAAACATAAGATAATTAAAAAAATTTATTATATCATTTTAACAATTTAGCTCAAAACATCCTTCAACTCCAAAAAAATGAAATTTCACATAGATTATAAAATTTGTGGGGTTTAAATCCTTAAATTAGATATAAGAAATAATGGACATATTAGCTCTATCAAGGTCCAAATTTATTTGACAGGTCCCTTTTATTTTTGGCCAATATGAATAGTAACTTTGGTAACTTGTTTTACCATATTAAAGGGTAAATTGAGAAATTTAGGTTAAACATAAAATGATAAAGACTATAAAATGACTCTAACACATTATTTTTTATTTAATGATGATAATTCGACACTTAAACCATAAGGATATAAATTAAGTTGTTTAATGGAAACTTTTCCATGAAAATGACTTATATAATTTTTAAATCAAAGAAAAACACAAAATTTCACTTTCATTATCTTAAATATACCTTATATGTCCGCATGAGGAAAAAAGTATTTTATAAATGAATAATAATGTAAAATTTTAACTTAATAAATTTATTTTCATGATATAAATTTATTTTTGACTTTTTGGGCCAATTTGATTAGATTATGATATTTATAATATTTTATTTAATGAAAATTTAAATATGTCACATTAATGTTTTAAATATTATATCATTTAAAACATATGGGTAACCAAAATATATATTCAACTATAAATATTATTCATAAATCTAAAATATGTATCTTTATCATGGTATTTTATTTTTAATTTTTTGTGAACAAATAATTATAATAAATAATTATACAATATTGATGTAGTAATTTTTTTATTAATGGAAATATAAAATAAATTTTAAAAAAATATTAAAATAAATATAATTTGAGATAATTAATGTGATCAAAAAATTTTCTAGATGAAATTGACCCATTAGGGATATAATAAAATATTTGGTTCAAAATTAACTTGTTATCTTGATATTTTTAATATTCCAAGTAACGAATAGTGTAAAAATTGATAGTAATGATATTTTATTAAATTATTTAAAAATAATAAAACATCTTTACAAATAAAAAATAGTTAAAATATGGTAAAAAATGTTATAAATTATTTATTTATGTTATAATTGACATAACATAAGTAAAAAATTAAAACCTTTTATTATTAAAAGTGTGGTTAATTTAGTTAAAATGAAAATAGGTTAACTAAGGTTTAATCAAAATGATAAGATTTAAAATAATACCAAAACTTGTAAAAAATATATTGGTTGATGATATTACAATATTATCTCATCTACTCTAAAATAACTAATGTTTTATTTAATTTTGGATCCACTAACTATTTTATTTTTAAATAATTTTCTAAGGGTATCTTAATATTACCTAATTAATTATTTGTTAACTTAGATGTGAAAACTCTTAATGGAACATAAATCACCTCACAAGTTTATAATTCTTATCTGGTTGAAGTTTGTGGGAAAGTACTTCCTTCAAATCTTGTGATCCTTATTTTTTTTGAATTTGATGTGATTCTTGGCATGGATTGACTTTATTTATATGGAACTCATATCAATTTTTGAGGAAGGGAATCCACATTTCATATTTTGAATGAATCCCTAATAACCTGTTGATGTAAGGATGAATATGAACTTCCAATGGAAATTAATTCAATATTTTGGGTCTTATTTCCTATAAATAAAGGTTATGTATCTCCAATGGTTTGAGAGAAACTCATTATTAATGGTACACATATTGTATAATTTTTTTTACATCTTTCTAGAAGAATTTCCAAGTATTGCACCAAATCGTGAAGTTGAGTTTTCAATAGAACTCATACTAGATTCTATTCTTATTTCAAATAATCCTTATAGAATGGACCCAATTGATTTTCAAGAATGGAAGAAGAAAGTCTAAGAGAATCTTGAAAAGGGATTCATATTCCCTAGTGCATCATCTTGGGGTGAACCTATTCTATTTGTTACGAAAAAATATGGATCAATGAGAATCTTCATTAATTATTGAGAACATAACAAGATTAATATCAAGAAAAAATATCCTCTCCCTCGTATTGATGACTTATTTGATCAGCTACCCAAATCTCAATATTTTTTTAAGATTGATCTTAATTATGTGTATCATTAATTGAGGGTCAAGAATGAGGATATACCCAAGATGACATTACATAAAAGGCATGGAAACTATGAATTTATAGTGATTTATTTTGGTCTTATAAATCCCCCTCTATCTTCATGGATTTAATGAATAGAGTATTTAAGTATTATATTGATTAGTTTGTGGTAGTATTTATAGATGACATTCTTGTATATTCATAGAGAAATAAAGAACATGAATATCACTTAAGGATTGTACCGAAGACCCTGATAATGGAGAATATTTATGAAAAATTTACCAACTGTGAATTTTTGCTTTATAAACTTTCATTTTTGGGTTACATAATCTCCTGAGAGGGTATATCTGTGGATCCAACAAATACAAAAGTTATTGAAAGTTGGCCTAGACAAACAATGGTAACTAGGATATAAATTTTTCTTGGTTTAGATTTATATTATCAAATTTTTGTGAATTACTTCTCACGATTATCCAATCCACTTACGAAGTTAACTCAGAAAGGATTTAAGTTCATATAGATAGGGAATGTGAAGAGAGTTTCAAGGAGCTAAAAATAAGGTTAGTTAGTACGCCATTACTCACACTACCCTATAGTGGAGAAAGGTTTTTGATCTATAGTAATGCATCCAAGAAGGGATAAAGATGTTTTCTCATGCTAAATGATATAGTGATAGCTTATGCCTCACAAAAATTAAAAATCCATGAGAAAAATGACCCAACTAATGATTTGGAGTTTACTATAGTAATCTTCGCATTAAAGATATGGAGGAATTATCTTTATGGAGAATAGTGTGATATATATACTAATCATAAAAGTTTAATGTATATTTTCACTAAAACAATGATGAATATGTGCCAAATAATATGGTTGGAGTTGATTAAAGATTACGACTACTGAATACATTACCACCCTAGGAAAGAAAGCAAGATGGAAAATGATTTGATTTGAAAGGGACATTCTATAATATCTATGACAAGGATAAAAAAAGATCCAATATTTATGGATTTGCAAAGAATTGATCTGGAAATTTTAAAGCAAGGGGGAGAACATTATCTGGATCAAATGAATGTTCAACCATTTATAAAATAGAAGACTATGGAGGAACAAGAGGAAGATGTTGAGGTATAGAAAAAAGTGATTAATGTTTCTGAGTTCAAACTTGATTTTGATAAAACAAAACAATTCTAGAACTGTGTTTGTATCCATCCCACACCAGAATTAATGAAGGAGCTGTTGGATGAGGCTCATAGTTCATCATTCTCTATTAATCATAGAAGCATAAAGATGTATAGGGACCTGAAATATTATTTTTGGTGGGATGAAAGGGAGAGAGATATTACAGAGTATGTTTCTCCATGATTAATATGTTAGAAAGTTAAGAATGAGATAAAATATTCTAAAGGGATGTTATAAAACTTAACCATACCATAATGGAAATGGGAAAACATCACCATGGTATTTGTCTTCATACTTCCCAAAACATATAAAGGCCATAATTCTACATGGGTTATAGTCAATATAAACACTTCATTTTTATTAAAGAAGACTTATCTCTTGATCATATTTCTAGAATATATATTAATAAAGTAGTGAGATTTCACGGAGTAATAATTTCCATTATATTTGATTGATATTTGAGGTTTTCATCGAATTTCTAGAGAAGTATTCAACATGCTCTGGATACAGAGTTATGTTTTAGAACTTCTTATCATCCTCAGACATATGATTAGTCTAAGAGGATGATTCAAACTCTAAAAGACATGATGATATATTGCTTTATAGATTTTGAAGGTGTTTGGGATCAACACCTACCTTTGGTAGAATTTTCTTACAACAATAGCTTTTAGACTAGTATTCAGATGGATCCTTGTGAAGAACTTTATGATAACAAGTGATGAAATCCAACATGCTGAAATGAATTTTAGGAAATAAATATATTGGGACCTGATCTAGTTTAGGAAATGGAAAATAAGTTTATATCTATTCAACATCATATAAGAGTATCTCATAGTTGATAAAAATTTATGTTGATAATCGATGAAAAGACATAGAGATTGAAGTGGGTGAAAAGGTATTTATATGAACATCTCTTTAAAAGATATTAATTAGATTATGTAAATAAGGGAAACTAGTCCTTAGGTATATCAATCCTCTTGAAATTATGGATCATGTTGGGAAGGTATATTATCGATTGTAAGTACCATTGAATCTATCTCAAATTCATGATGTGTTCCATGTATCTCTCTTGATAAAGCACATACCTGATCCTTCACATATACTAAACTCATAAGTAATACCAATGAATAAAATATAAAAAAAAACTGATATAGATTCGAGATTGTAAAGATAAGGTTATATGAAACAAAACCACTCGCTTGGTTAAAGTTTTATGGAGGAACCATAAATTTAAGGAAGCTACATGGGAACCTGAGGATGTGATGAGTTAGAGGTATCCTCATATTTCTATATCCAAGTGATTAATTTTGAGCATGAAATTCATTCTAAGAGGGTATATTGCAACGCCCTTATATTTTAATAAATATTTCTCTTTAAATAATTGTAATTATTCAATAGCTTGCATTTCATGCAAATGTGAGCTTAAACGAACCACGTGACACTATTAGTATAAAATTACCATTATAACCTAGCCATTAATTTAACAGGAATTAATATAAAAAACTAATTTATAAAAATAATACAAAGGTCCAACTCAATATGAATTTATTGGTAGTGAAATCACTCTATTCTTCAAAAATATGTTTTCTTTAAAAACGAGTTTATCTTCTTTTTATTAGTGAATATTAATTTTTAGAAGTTATAGAAAATTTATTTGAAAAAATTAATATCATCTTTTAATTTATAATGTCAAAATTATATTTTTATATAATTTTCTAAAAACATTTATTTTTTACGAAATAAAGAAAATACTGATTTTTATTGAAAACTATATTTTCTTTTAAAGCCTTTACAAGGTTAAATTTTGTATTTGATTATTTTAAAATTTTAATTAGTTCATTTTGATTTAAATTAATCCAATTTTTTTTAAAACAATTTTATACATGAATTTATTATAAAAACATTTTATATTTTAAAAAAAGAATTAAAAAAATAGTTTTTCATGGCAGTTTACCAATTTTATTTTAAATTAAATTCTAAAACTAATGTGTCTATTATTTTAAAAAATTGATGCCAAATTTGGATTTATAAGGTCTATATTTAGTAAATAAGTGTAATGGTCCAGACCATCCTGGTCCATTAGTTTGACAAATTCTGGTGTTTGGGGTGCCCTGGACCTTATCAGTGAGTTGTGAGGGCGGTGGTGTTGGCGGCAGGGTGTCACCATGGTGTCACCGATCGGTGGGTCACCAATCAGTGCCATGGGGGGTTTTTGGGGGTTGCTATCCCCAATTTTCCTGTAACAACTCCTTTAAGGTTTAATACCTCTTTAAATTACTATGAGGCAATTTTAAAGACCATAAATGATGTTCTAATCCCCAAGAGTGGGGCAACCCTCGACGGACCCAAACTGTGTGTCACTGTTACACATTTTACACTATTTAAATGAAATCCTTTAACTCACAGATTTTATGGACACCTCTACAATGAGAATTATTAAATATCAATTTATTCCATCATGTGTAACCGTCCAATAGCATGGTGAAACCACGATCTTCCTTTAAATCTGTTCAAGATTTCATATCCCGTAACTCCATGATCTCACCTTTTATGACATGAAGTTTATTTCTTCTTCTTGGCTGGCCCCTCTTCCTTCCCTTGGCGTGTTTGGAGTCCCTCTTCCCGAGGATAGTTTTTCACCCATGCTAGAACCTTTCCTACCCACTCTTGGAGTCCTTGGAGTTTCTCCCCTGCAAGTTTCACATCCCCAGTTCTTGGCACAAAGAAGAAAACTTTGATCATTGATCATCAAAGAAGGGTTTTCCTTCATCTATATTTACTATGTATCATGTGGGGTGGGTACGATAATGTGACTTCAAGGATATATGAAACCAAAACTTAACCAAGATAATAAATTGTTTTTTAAAGAATGAAGGGGTGTACTTGATGATGATGCTGTTGTATTATTTTATCTTCCTTTATATGATGTGAATTGTATGGGATTGTGTACATAGAAAATTGTGACTATTTTTGGTTCTTCCTTATGCACTAATGAACCTATGTTTTTCTGGATAATCCTGTGATTGAATGGCTGTAAAATGTAAACTGGTTAGTCATGTAAACTCAGTTGATTAAATGGATTCCCAATGAACAATAATCCTTGTGTGATCACCCCAGTTAAATAAATGGATAGATGGAACTTAATGAATGGTGTGATTTAATATGAGAACACCCTTTATCTGTTTTGGTGATGTGTATGGTTGTTCTTCCTGATGCTTATGAGGTGACATGGATGGGGATGGGATCCCCTTTTGTGCAGTTGTTAGTTTATGGATTTGGGGACATGTGGGTCCATATTTTGGGTCTTGGTTTGGTTATAGTACTTTGAGGGATCTCACAGATTCCTTTTATTGTTGTAATTTTACAAGAGAACCGAGTGTGAATGCTTAAATTACTGCTTGGCTATTTTTACTTCCTTGGCATGTGGCTATGTCTGCTAGTTGCCCAGTAGTGAATAATTATTTAAATGGAATCAATTTAATATGATAACAATAATGGGTTTAATGGAGAATTTTTTTCCAGGAATGAGTTGTGCTCTGGTTGTGGCTGTTGTACTTTTGTATGAATGAATAGTAATGAGGGTGTTTGTGTATGGGATGATTTCAGAACCCTTAGGTTGGGATGAGTGCTTGCCTACCTATGTGTATAAATTTAGTTTTTATGTTTCTTATTCACACCCCACCCAAGTTGAGTACTTTGTGCTGAACATCCCTATTTCATGGGGGAGGGTGTTTTTCCAGACATCCTATTGGGTGGATGATTATTAGCTTATTTATGCTCCCTCTTCTGAGTAACCCAAGACTCTTCGGGCAGGCTGTGATGGACTGAGGTCCATTGTAGACCAAGATTCTTCAGGCAAGGTATGTTGTGGTGGTTGGCCCAGGTGTGTGCGGGCAGGGTTTGTTTCCCAAGAATCTTTGGGATGGGCCCCAGGTGTCTTCGAGCGTGGCCGCAATTATTCTTTCCTAGGTGTCTTCAGGTGCGGTAGTGATTGTTGTTCCCTAAGTGTCTGTGGGTGAGGATGTGTGTGGTCGCCCAAGTTTCTGCAGGCAAGGATGTGCTATTGTTGTAGCCCAGGTGTGTGTGGGTGGGGTATGGTAGTGGGACTACTGTGATAATGGAGGAGGAGGTCTGAAGAATAGGGTGTCTTCAATAACTAGTGGGAAAGTGGTGTGGGGTACCCAAACATCGATGTGCTATTACTATTATTTTACCCGACTTGTGTTATTTGGGGAGTGTGCCTTGGTGAGGTTGGGTGGATATTTTCCTTTCTAGGTGATTTGGTTATCTTCTTTTTCTCACGGGGCATTATAATTCCTCCCCACTTGTGCATGAGAGCTTTTGGTTTTCCCTACAGAGTATACCTGTATACTCACCCTACGTATATAAAACTGCTTTTAGGTTTCCTGGAGGACTTAGGAGACTATGCAGAACTATACTAGCTCAGAATTCGGGATAGTTGTCTTTGCTATTTTCTTTCTTTTGGTACTTTCCCTTTGGAGTTTTTCTTGTACTTATATGGGTTTATCTTTGAAAATGCATATGGGAATGGGTTTTGGATTTAATTTTACCTTCAGTTTTGGAGTTTTTTTGGGTTTTTACCATTGTATCTCCTGATCCTACTAAATGAAAAGGGTAATGCCTTCCATATTACATGTGATTCTATACCCTTGGTTCTAGTCTCCACTTCGGGGACTATTGAAGGCGGGACTCGAGGGTCATTATCTCTCCTTCAAATTGAGGAAGGAAGGGTCTGGAAGTTTGCTATCCCTTCCCTCATCTCGGTGAAGGCGGGTCGTGAAAGAATGATATCAAATGGGATGGTTGAAAGATAATATGAAGCTTAGAGTTAGGCATAGTAAGGATTTCATGGGATGGTAGGAAAAAAGTGTTAGGAAATCTTGGTTCATGAAATAGTCTAGGGAAGATTGGCCAGGACACGGGATTTTAGGCCCCCCATGATCCGATGCAAGGACTCTGGACCTACCAAACGACTAAGTGAAGCTACACTGATTGTAGGGTAGAGACCCTAAGAAAGGTACATGCATCATAATTACTTGTGTTCTTGTGTGTTATGGGAATTTTGTGAATTTAAATAAACAACAAGTTTAAGAAAAATTTAAAAGAAATATTTTACACTACTCGGGATTAGGCATTCCTTGTCTACCTTGCATCTATGGCACCCGGAAGACACCCATGAGTATTGTGGCCAATCAAGGCCCAAGAGGTTGATCTGGATAATCAATGGAGGACTGATCTATAGGAGGATGATGACCAGTGGTAGAAGAAGCTTCGTTCCTTTCAGCGGCAGACCCTCAGGAAGTAAAAGGGCAACATCTCATACATGGATACCAAAAGCTGGGTTGAGGAGTTGGTGATAGATTTTAGCTTGATCTGGGCTTCGGTTGAGTACTGGGTTCCATTGAAAGTCAGTCAGATGAGGGGAGCATCACGTCAGTGGTGGATGCTCTACCTCGGAGAGAGGACGAAGAGAGAGATTTTGTGGGCCGACTTTGAGAAGGAGTTCCGGGAATAATTCCTTTCTTCTATGATGATGGCTGATAAGAGACAAGAGATACTATCCCTTCAATAGGGGAGTATGTCAGTGAGGGAGCTGGGGATCAATTTCAAGGATCTCCTTCCTTTTTCTCCAAACCTTTTTCCAAATGAGGAGTCTTAGGCAAGGTGTTTTGAGGAGGCACTCTGACCTTCTCTTCAGTATGATATTACTCCCTTCACCCTATCGATGAACTTGGAGGTCCAAAAGAAGTCTGAAGTGGTGAAGAGAATGCACATGCTGGGAGGTGTGACACGAGAGGGTAGAGTTGGGCTTGACAAAGGGGAAGTCCATTAGTAGTAGGCCTCCAACATCAGGGCCTTCCAATTTTCATCTAGTGGGGAGCAGGCCCCTGTAGTTCTATTTTTGATCTCCTAAACCTCTCCCTTTCCTTACGAGCCCAGGACCGAGATTCTTCATCCGTGGAAACCATGGTCACCTTTGAAATCAGTGCCCATACCGAGTGCAGTACAGTGGGGGTGGTCAGGTTCAACACCCACCTCAGCAAAAATAGTTTCCTACTAGGCCCTTTTAGCAGAAGCAACAGGGACAACGAGCTCCTACTCCCCTGAGGGAAAACATTGTAGGAGGAGGCCGACCTCAGGGTGATCCTCAGGGACCTTGACCAGAGGGTGGTATAGGAGGTGGGAAACAGCTGAGGGGAATAGGAGCTGGGCATGGGTAGTATCACACTGCAGAGGCATCAGTTCTAGTTGGGCCAGAGGTTGTTTGAGGTATGATTAACTTGTTTAGAACTCTTGCCTGTACCTTGTTTGATTCTAGAGATTAAAACTCCTTTTTTTCACCCATTTTATCCTATGCTCTGGGTCTAGATATAGAGAGACTTCCTATGCCCCTAGTTTTGAGTATGCCAGTCGGAGGTCATACTAGCTTGTCTCATGTTTGTCGAGGATGTAGACTGATATTGGGGCCACATCAGTCTTGTGGGGACCTTATTTTGTTACAGATGCAGCCGTATGATGTCATTATAGGCATCTAATGGCCGTTCTCTATGTGTTATGTTATCTACTGATTCTGAATAAGGGTCGTGTTTTCAGAGATGGGAAGACAACATGTGACTTTCATTAGAAAATAGGGTTTATAGAAGGGAAACTGATGAGTGGATTCCCTTCTGTACTTATTAGATAAGCTATTAGTAGAGTCGGTAGATATAGATATGGTGGAAGTCCCAAGGATTTTCAGTGAATTTTTAGATGTCTTCTCTAGAGAGGTGGTGACTCTGCCCCCTCAACATGATGTTGAGTTCGTGATAGACTTTCAACCTGGTGCTCATCTGATTTTGATGTCTCCTTATTGGATGGTGACTTCTAAGTTATAGGAGTTGCAGATTCAGATTTATGATCTGAAGAAAAAAGGTTTTTTCTGATCCAGTGTGTCGCCATGGGGTGCTCTGGTCTTGTTCACGAAGAAGGCAGATATTGGTCTCAGGCTGTTCATAGACTACCAAAGACTGAATCAGGTAATGTTCAAGAACCATTACCCTTTGTTGAGGATCGATGACCTTTTTGATTAGTTGAAGGGGGAAGGATGGTTCTCCAAGATTGAACTGTAGTCAGGATATCACCAGCTGAGGGTGACATCTCAAAGACTACCTTCAGGTGTAGATATGAGCACTTTGAGTTCATGGTTATGCCGTTTGACATCATGAACACACCAACCGTGTTCATGGGACCCATGAACTCCATCTTCCAGGAATATCTGAACCAGTTCGTAATCATGTTTATTGACGACATACTAATTTACTCAAGATTAGAGGAGGATCACACCGAGCATCTAAGAATGATTTTATAGGTCCTCTAACAACACCAACTCTACATGAAGTTTTCCAAGTGAAATTTCTAGACATGAGAGGTGAACTTCCTTAGACACGTGGTTTCCGAGTAGGGAATAGCAGTGGACACATTGAAGGTTGAAGCAGTTGTTTCTTTAGAAGCACCCAAGAATGTGGCAGAGGTTTGTAGTTTCCTAGGTCTAGTAGGTTACTACTGGATATTCATGACCAAATATTCCTGAGTCGTAGCACCTTTTAAATCCTTGAACAATAAATACCAGGATTTTGTGTGGAGATATAAGTGCCAGGAAACCATTAGTTATGTAAAATGGAATTTGGTTAGTGCCCTAGTGTTGAGGTTTCCATAAAAAGAGGTGACATTTTAGGTGTTCTGTGATGCTTTAGGCCAAGTATTTGGGTGTGTACTGATGAAAAAACATAGAGTGATCTCTTATGGTTCTAGGAAGTTACTCCCCCATGAATGTAACTATGCCACCCATGATATGGAGATTGTAGAGGTCGTGTTCTCACTAAATTTGTGGTGGAATTACCTCATTGGGGAGCACTTTGTGGTCTTCACGGATCATAAGAGCTTGAGGTATATCTTCTCCCTGAGGGACCTGAACTTGTGGAAGTGGAGGTGGATGGATTTTCTTCAGGACTACAACTTTGAAATATCTTACACTGAAGGTAAGGGGAATGTGGTGGCCGATGCTTTGAGTAGGAAGTCATGGAAGGATGCAGTTTGAGAAACAGCTGATGCTTAGAAGATGATGGAAGAGTTGGCTGCCCTACACCTAGATGCAAGGGTGGATGATGGTAGAGGCTATCTATTCCAGATGATAGTGCAGTACTATCTGTAGCAACAGGTGGAGGAGTCTCAGTGGGGGGACTTAGAGGCTGAAGTGACGCGCGATCATGTTAGTCAGGAAAATGATCCAGAAGGATGGTTAGAAGATGGAAAAAATCATATACTGTTTCATGGAAATTTATTCATCCCAATAGAAATTCATGAGAGTGTTCTTGGTGAGTTCCCAAAATCATCCCTTTTAGTACACCCCAGAGTTTCTAAAATGTACCGAGGCTTGAGGAGTCAGTTTTGGTGGCCCAGGGTGAAACGGTTAGTGACGGGGTTTGTAGAAAAGTTCCACGTGTGTCAGCAAGTGAAGGATGAGCATCATGTTTCGGGTGGTTTGTTGTAGCCTTTATATGTCCCTGAGTGTAAATGGGATGACATCTTGATGGATTTTGTCATAGGACTACCCATGGTTCAAGGAGGCTGTGATGCTATCTGGGTAGTGGTAGAATGACTGATGAAATCAGCTCACTTCCTGGTAATCAAGGAGTCGAGTGCAGTGGATGCCTTAACACAGAGGTACGTGGATGAGGTGGTGTGGTTTCATGGAGTTCCAAGGTCCATAGTCTCGAATCGAGATACATGGTTTACCTCATAGGTCTAGAAAGTATTACAACATGCTTTTTTCACCCAGCTATGCCTTAGCACTACTTTCCACCCCCAGATGGATGGATAGATAGAGTGGACCATTCAAACATCGGAGGATATGTTACATGCATGTGTTTTGGACTTCGGGGGATTGTGGGTATGATACTTTCCTCTGGTAGATTTTTCCTAAAAAATATATCTATCACTCTACCATTGGCATGGTTCCGTTCAAAGCCTCGTACGAAAGACCGTGTCTCTCACCTGCGTACTAGACAGAGGTCGGGGAAGGAGGTTTTCTTTCCCCAGAGGTGGTGCAGAGCATGGTGGAGAAGGTTCAGTTTATACGGGAGAGGATGAAGGTGGATCAGGACTAGAATAAGTCGTATGCCAATCATAGGAGGAGACCCTTGGAGTTCGAGGTCGGGGACCACGTGTTCTTGAAGGTCTCCCCTTGGAATGGGAAACGGAGGTCCGGTAGTGGAAATAGGCTTTCTCCCAGGTTTTTCAGACCCTTTGAGGTGTTGAGGTGGGTTGACGAAGTGGTTTATCATCTAGCGCTACCACCATAGCTATAGAGGGTGCACGCCATCTTTCATGTGTCTCAGCTTTGTCTGTATCTACATGATGATTCACACATTCTTGATTGGGGATAGCTGGATATCTAGGACAAAGCGACGTTCGTAGAGAGACCAGTAAGGATCAAGGATCATAGGGAGAAGGTGCTTCATGGAAAAACCATTCCCTTGGTTCATGTGTTATGGAGGCACAGTGGACTCAAGGAGAGTACCTAGGAATGGGAGGTATAGATTCACACCAAGTACCCAGAGCTGTTTTGAGTTTTGTTCTCTTTTGTTTTGTACTTTTTTGTGATGTAGTTCTAGACCTTATTAACTGTGAGATGGGATGTTTCACTTGTTATCTAAATGTGTGTGAAGAGTACTAACTATGGGGAGGAGAGGACCTGATCCCTAGTCAAGATGTATTAATGTGGATGCAATTAAACCCATGTGGACGAGTCAATGCTACCCAAAGCGGATAATATCTTGACATGGAGGAAGGGACTTCCTGATCCATATGACTGGATGGTGTGACCTTTTTATGTTTGTGTGGTTACCTCAGGGAGGGGAGCGGTAGTGTATCCATAGTTGTTTAAGAGATATATGAGGGAGAGGTGTTCCTAGAGATCTAGGTTTGTTCTGGATTTCGAACAACTCTAGGGTGGTTCAGCCATGAGAGGTATCTTTCGAGGTGGTTATTCAGACCCCTCTCTTTTCTTCAGGTTTATATTTGATTCTCGAGGAAGATAATAGTTTGAGAGGTATCTGATGTAATGTCCCGGATCCTCCTGGTCCATTACTTTGCCAAATTCTAGTGTTTGGGGTGCCCTGGACCCCATCAGTGGGTTGTGAGGGAGGTGGTGTCGGTGGTAGGGTGTCACCGTGGTGTCACCCATCGGTGTGTCACTGATCGGTGCCACGAGGGGTTGTCAGGGGTTGCTTTCACCAGTTTTCCCTTAACTAATCCTTTAAGGTTTAATACCTCTTTAAAGTAGTATAAGGCTATTTTAAAGACCATAAATGTTGTTCTAATCCCCAAGAGTGGAGTGACCCTCAACAGACCCAAACTGTGTGTTGCTGTTACGCGTTTTCATCAATTTAAATTAAATCATTTAAATCACAGCTGTTATAGACACCTCTCCAATGTGAATTATTAAATAAAAATTTATTCCATTGTGTGTAACCATCCAACATCATGGTGAAACCATGATCCACCTTTAAATTCATTCAATATTTCATATCCTGTAAATCAAGGATCTTGACTTTTGTCACACAGATTTTCTTTCTTCTTCTTGGATGGTATCTCTTCCTTCTCTTGTTGCGTTTGAAGTCTCTCTTCTTAAGGCTAGTTGTGTGCCTATGCTGGAGCCTTTCCTACTCACTATTGGAGTCCTTGGAGTTTCTCCCCTACAAGTTGCGCATCACCAGTTCTTGGCATGAGGAAGAAAACTTCGATCGTTGATCATCCAAGTAGGGTTTTCATTCGTCTCTCTTTATTGTGTATCATTCAGGATGGGTGTGATAATTTTACTTCAGGGATGGATGAAACCAAACCTTAACCAAGATAATAAATGGTTTTTTAAAGAATGAAGGGGTGTACTTGATGATGATGATGCTGTATTATTTTATCTTTATTTATATGATGTGAATCATATGGGATTGTGTCCACTGAAAATCATAGCCATTGGTGGTCATTCCTTGTGCACTAATGAACCTCTATTTTTTTGGATAATCCTGTGATTGAATGTATGTAACATGTAAAATGATTAATCATGTAAAATCAGTTGATTAAATGGATTCCCAATGAAAAAAAATCCTTGTTTGATCACCCTGGTTAACCAAACGGAAAGACAAAACTTAATGAATGGTGTGATTTAATCTGAGAACTCCCTTGATCTGTTTTGGTGATGTGTATTATTGTTTTTTCTGATTCTTGTGAGGTGACATGGATGGGGATGAGATCCCCTATTGTGAAATTGTTAGTTTGTGTATTTGGGGCCATGTGGGGCCATATGTTGGGTCATGGTTTGGTTCCAGTACTTCTAGGGATCTCACAGATCCCTTTTATTGTTGTGACTTTACAAGAGAACTGGGTGTGAATGCTAAAATTACTACTTGGATATTTTTTTTCCTTGTCTTGTGGCTATGACTGCTATTTTCCCGATAGTGAAGGATTATTTAAATAAAATCACTTGAATATGATAACAATAATGGGTTTAATGGGTAATTGTTTTCCAAGAATGAGTTTTGCTCTGGCTGTGGATGTTGTGCTTTTGTATGAATGAATAGTAATGAGGGTGTTTTTGTATGGGATGATTTAGGAACCATTAGGTTGGGATGAGTGTTTTCTTACTTATGTGTATAAATTTAGTCTTTATGTTTCTTATTCGCACCCTACCCAAGTTGATAAATTCATGCCGAACCCCCCCATTTCATGGGAGAGGGTGTTTTTCCCAACATCCTCTTGGGTGTCTGGTTATTAGATCCTTTATTCTCCCTATCTCGAGTATCCCAAGACTCTTTGAGTAGGCTGTAATAGCCTAAGGTCCATTGTAGCCCAAGATTATTTGAGCAGAGTATGTTGTTGTGGTTGGGCCAGGTGTGTGTAGGCAGGGTTTGTTTCCCAAGAATCTTTAGGATGAGGCCCAGGTGTCTTCAGGCGTGGCTACGGTTATTCTGGACCATATGTATTTGGGCCTGGTAGCAATTATTATGGCCTAGGTGTCTACAGGTAGGGATGTGTGTGGTGGCCCAGGTGTCTACGGGTGGGTACGTGTGGTTATTGTATCCCAGGTGTGTATGAGCGGGGTATAGCAGTGGGACTGTAGTGAGAATGGCGTGGGAGGTCTAATGCATAGGATGTATTTAATAACTAGTGGGAAAGTGGTGTGGGGTACCCAAAAATCTATGTGCTATTACTATTATTTTACCTAACTTGAGTTATTTGGGGAGTGTGCCTTGGTGAAGTTAGGTGGATAGTTTTCTTTCTAGTTTCTTTGGTTATCTCTTTTTTCTCACGGGGCATTAGAATGCCTCCCCACTTGTGCACAAGAGCTTTTGGTTTTCCCTTTTGAGTATACCTATATACTCACCCTACCTATATAAAATTGCTTTCAGGTTTCTAGGAGGACTCCAGGGACCATGCGGGACCATACTAGCTCAGACATCGGGACAATTTTCGTTGCTGTTTTCATTCTTTTGGTACTTTCCCTTTGGAGTTTTCTTGCACTTGTATGGGTTTGTCTTTGAACATGCATACAGAAATGGGTTTTTTATTTACTTTTACCTTCATTTTTGGAGTTTTTTGGGTTTTTACCATTGTATATTTTGATCCTACTAAATAAAAAGGGTAATGCCTTCCATATTACGTGATTCTATACCCTTGGTGCTAGTCGCCACTCCGAGGCCTATTAAAGGTGGGACTCAGGGATCATTCTCTCTTCTTCAACTTGAGGAAGGAAGGTTCTGGTAGTTTTCTATCCCTTCCCTCATCTCAGTGAAGGCGGGTCATGACAATAGGTCCCTTTTATTTTTGGCCACTTTGAATAGTAACTTTGGTAAATTTTATTACCAAGATAAAGGGTAAATTGGGTATTCTAGGTTAAAAATAAAACAATAATACTATAAAACAATTCTATCACGTGAAAAAATTTATTGTATGAATATAATTCGACTCTTAACACATAATGATTAAAATTATGCTGTTTAATGGACACTTTTTTAGGAAAAGGACTTATATAATATTTAATCCAAAAAAATACAAAAAATGTCACTATCTTTGTCTTAAATATCCCTTATATGTAAACACAGGGAAAAATGTTTTTTTACAAATGAATCATAATGTAAATTTTTAACTTAATAAATTTATTTTCATGATATATGTTTTTACTTTTTGGGCTACTTAGATAATATTATGATATTTATAATATTTTATTTAATGAAAATTTAAAAATTACACATTCATGTTTTAAATATTATATCATTTTAAACATAAGGTTAACCATAATATATATTCTAATATAAATAGTCTTTTTAATTATAAAATATTTATCTTTATATTCATATTTTATTTTTAGTTTTTAGTGAACAAATAGGTATATTAAATAATTACACAACAATGATGTTGTAATTATTTTATAAATGGAAATATCAAATAAATGTTACTAAAAATATTAATATAAATATAATTTGATATAATTAATGTGATAAATTTTTTTTATATATTATCTTTACCTATTATTGACACAATAAAATATTTTTTTCGAAGTTAACTAGTTATCTTGATTTTTTTAAAAGTCTAAGTAATGAATAGTGTCAAAATTGACACAAATGATATTTTATTAAATTATTTAAAGATCATAAAACATATTAAAGAATAAAAATTAATTATAATATGGTATAAAATGTCAAAAATTGTTCATTTATGGTCTAATTTAAATCAAATAAGTAAAAATTATAACCTTTTAATATTAAAAGAATTTTCACCTTAGTAAAAATCTAAATAGGTTAACTAAGGGTAAATCAAAATAAAAAGGTTTAAAATAATTAAAAAACCTATCAAAAATCTATTGATTGATGATATTACAATATTATCTCATATTTTATTTTAATTCATGTAATTTTTGAAGTATTTGGTTTGATATTTAATTTATTATAAATTAATATTTTGATAAATTTCACAAGTTCCCCTCACCTCAATTATAAAATAGAACCTCCTCCCCCACTTCTTCACATCACATTTAGCCTACAAGCACAACCACCATATACCAATTTATCTTCTCAAATTCCCTATATATATTCTATAGGTTCTTTTATTCTAAAAATACCAACCCTGGTGTCCCTAAGTGAAGATCTAAAGGAAGTTCTCTAAGGAATAAGTAACCATATTTACCAACTATTTCAAGATTATTTCTTCTTTTACTTTCTCTTCATGTGTTGTTTCAATTACAAAGTAATAAATTCAGTATAAAATACATTATGAGATTTTATTATGATTATTGAACAATTATATTCCACATATTTTTCATCCTACAAAAAATAAAATCACTGCACGTGCGTACGTATGACTTACCGTTTCCACACCATAGTGTATTATGTTTTTCATCAATACTTTATTTAGATGAGTATAATGATGGAAATAATATATATTTATGATCATTATTACTTTATATTGATTTTAGAACAAAATATATACCATCCAATTCCTTACCCTTTTATAATTAAAGTAACGATAACATACCATCAACTTCCTTACCTTTTTACAATTAAAGGAATGATACCAATGCTCATGCATATGTATGACCTACCATCTCCACGATGCGATGTGATTCATTTTAAATATTCACCATTCAAGAATTATTATATAAATGTATATAATGAATAAATATGATATATTTTATATTAATATCATTATTAAAATGATGTAACTATATCATATACACAAGAACTGAGACTTATACGACAAAACATGCATAGGAAAATGAAGTAGTTAACACTCGAAAGAAGAGTAATAAGGAAATATTATTAACAAATAGGTGATAAGATGATATAATAGGATCATATATGATATAATAAATATGAATATGGTTTTGGAATAAGTTAAAAACATTATTTAAACCATTATATAAGAGTTTTAGATACACATGATAGAAATCAGACCTAAGGTAAGGATTAATTTCATAATTTGATTATTATTCTGGATTATTTTTATGTAAGTATATACTAAGGAATATTTATATTCTATATATATGTGTCTTAATTTTTTTTATTTTTATAAAATTGATAAATCTATGTTCACCCATGTGTAAATTTTTATTAAATGGTTTGATAGTAATACTTTGTCATTTTAATAATGAGGTACTTTTTGACTTTTATAACAAAAGTATAAGAATAATGTTTTTAAATTATAAGGAATAAATGTCTTTTTATGCTTTCATAATGCCTTAATGACTTGAAACTACCCTTACAATATTATAAGGTTATTTACAAATATTTTTTTTAAATTATGTGGAATTTTGATAAAATAAAAAATTTTCAAAATAGAAAGGATATCTTCCTCAAGAATTATTTTCAAGTGATCTTACTGAATTATTTTCCATCTAATATAAAATTATTTTATGTTACTTTTGCTTTATTTGAGGGCATGATTCAAGGATTAAATACTTATTCTTTCTACAGTTGGTATTTTATTATTATGGAATGATATTTATGAAACCTATTTCTTTTCCATGGGTTATGTTATGATGGAATGATGTTTATGAAACCCATTATTTTTATATGGGTTCTAATATGATGAATGATTTATGTTCTTATGTAACACATATGTATGAATTTCTTTATGTGATGTGTGGGAATTATATCAACCTCCAATGCATTGGGTAAAGATTGATATCTCATGATATATACATGAATTGAACAGGTAGTAAACCCAGTTCAGTAATACAGAGCTGGAATGAGGAGAGAACTCACTTTATTAAGGGAATTTTTCCACTATGATGATATTGATAGCAAGCCTTGATTGATATCGAAACAATTTTCTATGCTTATTTTTATGTCACAATTTAATGTATTATGGGGTTCTCTTATAGAATATGTTTTTTGATTCTTTATGAACTTATAAGATTTATTCAATTAAATGATATCATTATATTTGATATGCAGGTAATAATTTTCAAATGTTATTTTCATGTTTTTATGACCTTATGCTCATGTTATATCCCTTGATTTACCCTTACAGAGCATCTGAGATCACCCTTTTCTTATGATTCATTTCCCCAGGATAGTAAGAAATATACTAACTAAGATGTGTAGAAAAAGGGTTATATTTATGAAGGAATAAGTGAGAGATGATGTAAATGTTTTATGAATTAGTTGTTTATGTTTACTAGTTTCCAAAGACACTAAAACTATATGGTTCTAGCATAGTTTTGTTATGTAGTGTAATGAATACTATTTTATTTAGATTTAATATATATATATATATATATGTTTGAAAATTATGGTACGTTATATGATACAACCTAATTTAAATTGTATGAATTAAAAAAGATAACAAACATAACTCCTTAGTCTAAAAATTGAATTATAGGGTAACATATTAACCTCTCTTTATGGTTTTTGAAATCTGAATGACATTGATCATTCCAAATAAAATCATGATCCTTGCTTTTCAAATCTATCAATGAGGCTGAAATATATGTGATATTGGACACAACCCTCATGTAATATCCTTTAATAAAAGTATGTTTTGATCCTCTACTACATTATTTAATATTTTTGAAGAAACATATTCTTAGAACATTGATAAGCCTATGACCACCCCCAAATATGACACTACATGTCCAAAGAAATGCACCTATAATTTCTAAAACATGAACTTATACAATTTTTCATTAGTTAATAGTGTCCAATAACCTAACAAAGAACTGTTAGATGCTCGATATTCTCCTCTAATTACTTGGTGTATATAAGGATGTTACCGATGAACAAAAATATGAACCTTTCTAACAACTCAATGAATATAGTGTTCATGATCCCAATGAACACAACTATTATGTTCATGAAACTGAATGACCTAAAAAAATAACTAATTATTTGTACATGTATTATAAATAAATATTCTAGATATCCTCCTCATTCACCCACATTTATTGAAATCAATATCACATATAAATCTTTGAAAATTAATTATCCCCCTTTATCTGTTCGAACAGATCATCTATTCTTGAAGGGGGGGGGGTAATGGTTCTTGAATGTTACCCGATTCAATTTTCAATAGTCCACACATAGCCTAAGATTAAAATTTTCCATCTTAGTGAACAACACTCACTACAAAAAATAGTGTTTCCCAGTGGTTTTGAAAACTACCGTTAAATGTTTACCCGAAAGAATATTAGTGATGGTTTTTTTAGCAGTGGTAGTTATAACAACCACTAAATGTTTTTTAAATATATATTTTTAATTTATTTATTTTTTCAAAAAATAATTCTAATTTATTTAGCGGTGATTTTTTAAAAAACCACTGGGAAATAACAGCAATTTTAAAAAACCACAACTAAATTAAAGGAAAAAAATAAAAAAATATTATTGATTTATGAATTATTATTTACTCTTATATATAGTTTATTATTTACAATTTTAATTAATTATAATGTTTCAATTAATAAATATTTATAATTATTAGTTAATAATAATATGAAACATAAAACAAATGTTCAATAAGTTGAAAATCAGACTTCGTCATCAATTGAACATATATTTTGATCTGAGAGTTCATTTTAGCTCCATAACTAGTCAAATAAAATCTTATTAAATGAAATAAAATAAAATTAGATTTAAATTTTTTAATAATTAAAATAATAAAATTTATTACAGTTTCAAGAAAAGTAGGAAATCAAACTTGAACTTCAAATGACCATAAATTTTTATCTGGGTGTCCATTTAGGCTCCACCATATATAAAATCAAAGGCTGTAGAGAGATCTATTCCGTAGAGTAATGGACTAAGATCTATGAGCTATGTTTTATTTTTCAACCCCCAAAAGGCCCATAAGGCCTAAAAAACTGAGTTTTAAGTCGGGGTACCTCAATTTTTTAACATTATATAGATTTTCAGCCTCATTTAAGGGTGTTTTATTGTTTTTTTCGATGAGGATATAATTTATTCTTAGGTATTACATTCATATTGATATCATGGTTTTGAAATTTTATCATTTTTCATAATATGGTTTTATTTATAATTAAATATATGTATATTTTCTTATATTTACTTACAATAAATCACTTGTATAAATACATATTTACATAAAAATATTTTTAAGCATATAAACCAAATAGAAATAAATATTTTTTATTTATTTCATTTGAAATAAATAATTATCAATTTTATATACATTTGTAAATATTTATACATATTTATGTTTATATATTTTTATATCATATATGTATATATATATATATATAGATATTTATATTTAACTATGTTTATATATATATTTATATTAATATACAATTATATATCTGAGTGTGTTTATATATATTTATGTAACATAAATATGTGTTTATATATATTTATGTAAAATTTGTTATAAGTATATATACTTATAGATATTTATATCCATTTATTATTTTATTATTTATTATTTATTCAATTATTATTTATTATTTTAATATTTATTTATTATTGATTTATTTTTATTATTAATTTACTATTAAATTACTATTTAATATTTAATAATTATTATTTATTCATTATTTATATATTATATATTATATATTATATATTATATATTATAATATATTATAATATATTATTTTAATATTTAATTATTATTTATTTATTATATATTATATATTATATATTTATTAATTATTTATTATAATTTATTACAATTTATTATTCATTTATTATTATTTATTGATTACGTTTTTAAAATTTATTTATGTAATATTTAATTATTATTTATTTATTACATATTTATTATTCATTTATTATTTATTTATTATTTATTTGTTAGTTATTTATTAAGTTATTTATTATTTATTAATTATTGATTATTTATGAATTATTTATTTATTAGTTATTTATTATTTGTTATCATTTATTATTATTTATTATCATTTATTTATCATTATTATTTTTATTTATTGATTATTTATTTATTTATAATTTACATATCATTTAATTATTATTTTTTATTACATATTTTTGATTTATTTAATAATTATTTATAATCTATTTATTATTTATCTATTATTTATTAATTTATTATTAATTTATTACTTCATCATATATTCATTATTTATAATTATTTAATATCATTATTTTTTTTATTTGTATATGTATAAGTATATTACATATTGTCTACTCACGAGATAAGGAGCTTGGTGGAGTGGTAAAGTTTGTATGTATGGCATGCATAAAATAATAATAATAATAATAAATAACAAATAAAAAAATAAAAAAAAAATAAAAAATAAATAATAATAATGATAATAATAATAAATAACAAATAATAAATAGTAAATAATAATAATAATAATAATAATAATAATAATAATAATAATAATAATAATTATTTATGCATGGTAGGATAAATAATAATAATAGTAATAAATAATAATAATAATTTATTATTTGTTTATACATGACATGCCTAGTAGGATAATTAATAATAATAAATAATAATAAATATTTATTATTTGTTTTTATGCATGACATGCCTCAAATATGCATGAATGGTTGGATAAATAATAATAATAAATAATAATAAATAATAAATAATAATAAATAATAATAAATATTAATAAAAAGTAAATAATAATAAATAATAAATAATAATAATTAATAATAAATATTAATAATAATAAATAAATTAATTACATACATAAAAAAATTTTAAAAACAAAAAAAAAAACAAAAAAACCGTCGCCAAAAGAAACGTCATGAAATAAAAAACTACTGCCCAAAATACACCACGAAATGATTCCTGACATGTAAATATGCAGTGCTTTTAAAAAGCATCATGCATCATTTAGCGGCAGTTTAAACCACTATTAAATTCCAAAAAAACCGATGGGAAATGACTTTTTTTTATAGTGATTGGAGCCCGCCAAGGAGATAAACTAGGCCATATGATGCCCTTTTTCTAAAAAAATTTAATCACAGGTCTCAACACACAATTCTCTATTGGTTCCTTAAGATAAAGAGCCATAGATTTTAGAGAAGTACCTCGTCATAACTCCATTCCAAACTCAAAGATGGGATGAGGGGTAGTGTCTCAACCTCATCTTGGAATACATTAAGAAACTCCTAAAAAATATGGGAACCTCCACACCCTAAGTTTCCACTTACAACTACACCAACTGAGATATAAGAGGTTCTATACGGCTATATCCCATTTGATAGGTTTTCTCTCCAATGATCCCGACCCATTAGCCCTCCCAATTAGAAAACAAGACACTCATTTTAAATCAATCAATAACTTCAATCGATGAGTATAAGTAATCCATACATATGATGACACGATAAACATGTATCTATAATAAGAATAAAATCCACAGAGACCAATTCTTCCGCACCATCAGTAAATATCCCTAAAATAAATCAAATAAGAAATAATGGCCTCTAACTATGGTGATAACCACTGGGGAACTAGAAGCCTCTCAATTACAAGTCCTAATCAAAATGACCAAATCATGTTTAACAATGGGGTGCATATATCCAAAATAAAACAAAGATTAAACTAAAGTGAATGATAAAGTGATCGTACCTCAAGAATAATCTAGCTCCTCATGAAATAGAAACTATATAGTAGGAACCTTTTAGTGTCCTATTCATCGTTCACTTTACTGAAAACCTTTATTATCATACTCTAGTATAGATCCTCGAGGATGAGGTATATCATGGGGAAAACAACTACTAGCTCCATCTCATATCAGTTTCTAAACAAACGATGGAGGCCTCTAATGCCGCTACATATGGAGAGGGGTCTCATTATCCAAACCTGACTGACCTCACTAAGAGTTCATCCATTGATCCTAAATGTGACCATAAACTATGGTGGAATACTATGAAAATGATAGGCCTCTATTGGATGCTCCAAAACCACTAGATCAATAAAATCATAATGAAGACTATACCTATTGACTCTAAGTTGATCAAAATATTAATTTCCTTAACATACATGATCAACCACATAATGTTATACTCTCAAATAAGATATTTTATCCTTCCCATCAAGGGTCTACTCTATGTGAGTGCATTCCCTAAATCACTTCCATCATCTTCAACATCACTAGATACGTAGGAAATGTATATGGGGTGATAGAATATCAGATTTTTTGATGAAAAACCTCCCAAATACAATATATTCTTGACAACTCATCTGGATATAGATTTGTATAATATTATTTGAGGTTTTTTAGCATAATATTGTGTTATCACACACTTCAGATACCATGGGGTAGGGAGAGGTGATCTTAACTCTTTGCTACTTTATTTGTCAATGGCATGATGTCCATATGAAACTTCTTTCGAAATATAGCACATGAAAAATCTTCCTCCACCTTTTCCCTAATATACAATGTCCACCACTAGCATGAACCTCCCCACATATGATTTACTACCAAAAAATAAAAATACTCATCTAGATCCCGAATCAGACAAAAGGAAATCTCAAGATCCCACAACCAATTCTACATCCCATGACTAGAGACACTCCCCTCATACATTTCCAAGACATAAAACTGGAATTAATGAAATTACCACTTCCACATCTCACCATCCTCTATCATATTGATCCTCTAATAATCCAATGGATCCTCCTGTCGAATCTCTACATCTATCTATGTAGAATAAAATGTAAAGAAATCACAATCCTTGTATCATGGAATATGTTTACATTAAGTACTTAAATCATTTTTCATCACCTAAACAACTTTTTTAATTAAAAGAAAAAAATATTGCATTAACCTCCCTTAGGTATATACCCTGAAATTAACATTATCTCATCTGGGGTGATAAGTAAGCTTATTGTCATTATGTCAAGTCATAAGGGGAACTAAATGCCTATGTCCTAGCTGGTCTCCCTTGACCCATATGCACAAGGTTTGAATAATGATGTTTCCCTACCATTCCAATATAATCCTCCAATTTTATTTACTCTAAAATCCACCCAATATCAAAAACAAAAATAAGAATACCAATCTTTCATGAGCCCCTCCAATAGTACCCCTATGATGGTGGTACTGAAGAGAAGGAATGAATTCCCATGTCTTTCCCTCTGTATGCCTCGATTTGACAAGTAGTATCGTAGGTGTATAACATTGAAATGGGAGGAATTACACTCATCATATAAAATGATTGAGAGAGAAGAGGGAAATTCACCAAATAACTCCACCACATTACATAAAACAATTAAAACCATCCTCCATGTGTATGTTATGAAATACATAAAAATTCTATAAATAAAACTATAGGTAAACCTATAGTAGAAACTCAATGACAGATATGACCTCCATGCTTGTATTGTCTAGCGTGATATCTGAATCCCTATAGGAAACCTAAAAAATAGTTTATAAATACATAGGATTAACTTAAAACGAATACTCTATATGATTATACCAAAGGAATTTTGGGAAAATGTGAAAAGGATATACTAATTTCTGAGTTAACAAATAATAAAAACAAAACACACATAAATAAGTCAACTATCACTTACAACCTCACTATGGATCTATCACGAAATAAAAATAGCATGTAGTAGGATAATTACAAGAGAAAATCAATAAAGCTTCCCCCATCTAATTCACCCCATGTGATGCCACTCTTTGGAACTGCAATGGCCTTAAATTTCATGATTTATTTTCAGTATATAATTATGATTTCTATAGATTAATCTACATATAACATTGAACTAAAACAATCAATGACATAATAGATAAGAAAAATAATAGAATAATAAAACCTGTAGTTGATAAAATGATAGTAATAAAATATAAATTCATACAAAATAGGATTAATAATACTTAAACCACAAATAGTTTATTTTTTTAGTAAGAAAATTATTTATTTATAGTTTTTTATTAAAAATGTAAATTTATAAATTATATAGTTTTTATTATGTAAAATGAATATCAATTTTTAGCATAGAATTTAAAATTTATATTTTGATTACTTTTTAAACTTTTATAAAATAAATAATTTTTATGTGAATAAAGAAAAATAATTTCTTTTCAGAAACAATACATTTTATTACATTATTATTATATAAATAAGACCTAATGTTTATAAAAAATTTTAATTAATAAAATATATATTTAAATATTACAATTATGTAGTTTAAAATTATATATTAATCATAGAAAACCTATGACCAACATTTTAGAATATAATTAACCTTTAATTATACATTAAATATTATTTTTGTTCTTTTAATTTAACTAAAAATTGTAATGGTGATATTTAGTTTTGGATTTCATTGGAAGATAATTATCTGTTATTTGTTTTATAATAAAAAAATTTGTAATGAATAATGATTTTAGTGAAATATTCCACGCTAAAGAAATATTGGTTTTGAGGTCTTTCTCCACACACAACACCGATCCCTAATAGACCATGGAACATTTTATTAGTCTAGATATAGACCACTAGAGTATATTCCTTAAATAAAAAGTTTCTAACAGTTATGACCACATTATGAAATAATGGTCCCATGAAATTCTATTTCCACTAGTCTAGTATTGAAACTAATATAAATATTTTTATAATTAAAATTTATTTTTCTATTTGAATATTTTTGAACTATGATATGTTTGGTATTAATAATAAATCATCTTTAATTTTAGAATAAATTATAACAATCATTATCATTGATTCCTTATAAAATATAACCCCCATATTTTTTTAAAATTAATTTTTTTTGAATTATAAATTGATAATTTTAGAGAATTAGAATCATTTTTTGAAATATCATGAATATATTTTCTTAATATTAATTTTTTGATTATTCCAAACATATTAAATTTTATATGGATGGTGAAAAATAATAATATTTTTAAAAATACCAAAACTTTTACAATAGTAATAGTTTATAAGTATTACGTACAATGTTATTAAACAAATTTCATGAAAAAATTAATTTTATATTTGAATATATAATATTCATAGTAATTTTCATATTTATATTTTACTTTTTAGGATATAAGACATATTTTTCTGAGAAATTATTTTAATACATTATACACTTATTATTTTAAAACTTATTTCCATAAAATATATGGTATGTATAAAATTAAATGGATTTTATATATAGAATTATAATATTAAAATTATGTAATAAGGACCTTTTTAGGGTATAAAGGATGTGTTACCTTGGTAAAAAAACTAGTAACTGTCATAGAAAATAAAAATTATAAAATTGAAAACTTAGGGAATAAAAGGAATGACCTATTAATTATTTTTTATAATTTATTAGTTGAGGAGTGGATTTACCAAAACTTATCTCCACTCAGTTATTCCTATTTCTTATCAATAATACCTGCTTAACATATTCTCCCTTTATATTAATTTATTTTATTTACAAAAATTACATTCTCAACAATTATAAAAGGGGCCACTATCAACTACTTTAGGACCACTAAAATAATTTTCTATCCATGTGAGAATGTACCCTTGTTTAAAAATTTATAATACAATCCATTTTTCTTTGAGACTATGGTAATAAATGATTAGTGTAAGACCTCCATTTACAAGGAGTCTTCCATCAGAAGGCTTAAGTTCTCAATATGAGTACATTTTTTCCTAAATTCCATTCTTTAATTTCATACCATCCAAATATGATTTTTTAATTTCAATATAATTAAATAAATAATTTTTTGAAATTAATGTTATTATTCCTAGGGAATAACTATTAACCACTTGTCTCCCTTTTTATATTATGAAAAATGAAACCATCATTCGTGTGTTGTGCACACTACAACCACTACAATACAATGAATTCTATTTTTCTCCAATGGCACTCTTTATAGGTTTTAAGAGTGAAATTAAAAAAATAAATATGACATATATAATATTATTATGATTATAAGGATAATTATTTTCTACCACCTTATTTCCCAGTCATTCATCGTGAATTTAAAATGTTAATTATTCATTGTATGGACTACAACCTCCACAAAGTAACACATCTCATTCATCATCTAGTTAAAATATTATTTATATATGTCTCATAAAATAAGATTAAACACCATAAATAAAACTAAATAATATCTTTATTCTTTTATAATAATGTTATATTGGAATCCACATTCATAATCAAAATCATCCATTCCTTATGGAATGTTAATGTTTGTGTCAATTTAACCACTTAAAAAAATATAAAATAATATCATGGATGGATATGATAAATTAATTATATATTATATATTATATAAATATGAAAATAATTATATTAATTCTATTATTGTTTTTATTGTAAATATTAATCTCATTAATTAAAATATGGGCACCACTTCATTAAAAATTACTAAATCATACTCAATGATTATTTTATCATTAATTATTATAACAAAATATCCAATAGAATTAAATTATAAAATTATATAAAATTAAAAATATTATATTAAAATACCCTTTATTCTTTAGTAATGATGAAATTTGGGTGAATAATTAATAACAAAACCGGGATTATGAAAAAAATTTCAAAATGATTAATATTACTCAGACAAAAAACTAAAAATGGATCAGAACTAAATAACATAAATTTTTATAATAATTATAAATTATGTTTATCAAATGGCATGAATATGAATAAGGTTCTAATATAATATGATAAAAAATTATTTTTTTATACATAATCTTAATAAAATTCACTTGAAATCAAGAGTAAAATTAATTTATTTGTAACTCAATCGGTGTCCTTGGAGTTCTATGAATTATACATGAATTTATTTCCAAAATTATTTTACATTTCAAATTATTTTAATTGATATATATATATTGGGGGAAAGTTTTTAATTCGTGTACAAAACCAATCTGTTTTTATTAACTTTTTATGTAAAAGTTAACTTTTGAAAAGAGACTCATGAAATTGACTATTACATTGATGATTACATAATGGATTTTGAAAAATCAATTTTTTGATTTGATTTTATTTTTTCACTATCATAAAAATGATCAATATCCAATATATTTTTTTAATGTATCACCATGTAATTTTCTAGTATTATGGGATTATTTTTGGGTGATCATGTTTTCAGGATCAATTAATTTAATTTATATTGATATTCAATTTTTAAATTATATAAAATCCACTTTTATTTCCATGGTATAGTTATACTATGGAGTGTGAATTATTTTCATTTGAATGTTTTGTGAAACCCATTTTTATTTCCCTAGTCTCTTTATAAAATGTGAATGATTTTCATTTAAATATTTTAGAAACCCCCTTTAGTTTTCATTTGTTCATTATGATGTGACAAGTAAAGGATTTTAAAGTTTCCCACATATGTATGGATGAATGATTTGTGGGATCCTATACCCCACAATAATTAATTGGTTAATAAATTTAATCTCATGAAATATGAATACGATAACATAATTTACTTGTCAGTGAGCATGGGTTCCAGTGTGTGACTCATGAAGGTGATGCATATATGCAGGTAAAATTATGTTGTCTCACAAGTACTGGTGTTAGTTTATGAACCATGAATTTAATTTTTCCCTATCATATATGTGACATCATTGAAATATGTTATGAATTATGATATTATGAGTTGAGGACTAATGGTTTATGTTTAATAAAAATTATACCATTCTATATCTATTATGTTTCCTTGCTGATCATTTTTTATTTTATATTATAATTCATTTTCATTTTAATCTATCTAAATTTTATTATATTAATTCATGATGATATTATATTTATCAAATTCTCATGTTTATTTTATATTCTTATGATCTTATTCTTGTTGATTTTTTATTCACCCCTTAATGAGCATTTTACATCACCCCTTTTATTATGATTTCATTCCCCAAGTTATGAGGATGAGTTTTACTAATACGATGTTTAAATGATGTTCTCGTATGTTGGATTTTATAATAAATGAATATAATCTTTGTAAAATATATTGATTATGTTTCTAGACTCTAATGAAAATAAAACTATTGGTCCCTGGTATGTTATTTTTATTATTTATGAAATTTAATGATTATATCATATAAAATATGTAAATTTACTTAATTTTTATCATGGGGAACTATAATTGGTATTAGAGGAAAGGTTTAGCCATTTTTTGAGATTAATGAAGCTATTTTAGAGAATTAGGGTTATAAAACCTTAGCAGAAACCCTAGATATGAGCATATGTATAGAATGATATTCTAGAACATTAGTAATATCTTCAGTATGTTGTTTTTATATAAATAAATTCCCTATCTAGATATTAATATGTGTATTCAGTTGTGGAAAAAAATACATTTAGGATTAATCACCTAAAAATGGGATTATTAAGCATTTAATTGATCTTCACCTTGGTACATAATAACTTTTCCTAAGAATCCACATCTATCCAGATGCTCCTAGGGGATATGATTTAGTGACTGAAATTACCTTTTTTGAAAAATTAATAGGTATTTTACCTCATTATAATGGTATGTTTTTGGAACCTAATAGGAAGACGACAATGAATATCCATGAGTGAGGGATTAAATTTATATGTCAAGAAACTCATATTATTTATTATTCATCCATTTTACTAAGAAAGCCACTTTTTCGACTATGTATTCTAATCCTCTAATTTTCATTTTTATGAAAATTTTAGTGTAAGGAGAAATATAGTTAATAATTAGTGTGATGGGAAATGGAATGATTTTCTTAATGATCTATCACATGGGATGTGAGTTCGGGAATAAAATATCATATCCATTCCCATCCAAATGTCAATAGTTATAAATAATAACACCTACCAAATTGAGACCCCAACCATATAAAAAGTATGGGTATCTTTCTATCGATCCATTCATATGAAAAGATCCACCTCCTTCAGTGGATCTTATAATACACTTATTACTGTGCAATGAATTATTGTGATTAAAAAGTTATTTTCCATTCTTCAGTGTTCAAATAATGAAGTGGTTATCTTGGATATCTATCATTTAGATGGAGTGGTTGACCAATTTTGGGATCTCATTAAGAACACAACATCGAAGTAATAAATATAAACTATGTAATGTGATTATTTTAACAAAGTATTCATCATCATAAACTTTATAAGAAAACTTTTTCTAAGTATGGAGTGAAAATTTATTGAGTTGAAACCAAATAAAGATAAGTTTATTGGAAATTATGAAGAAAACATCAAGAAACTTACATAGTATGCCATGGGTTATATCTCCCAATATAAAATAAATATTTTAAATTTCATTATTTATTTAAAACCATGTATTTAAAGGGAATTATCCCTAAGGAACATTGGGCACTATATGGAGATTGATTTATGTGTGCTAAAGGTGGAGACAAAAAATGTGTGCCTTTATTATTCTATGGAAAAGAAAATAGAGGTGTAATTTTAAGGAAACTCAAATTGTATATCACATGGGGGATGAAATTAAAATATCATACTTGAAAAATTTATATTAAGAAGCACTAGATTAAGTTATTTATAGGAACCTATAAGTGTTTTATGTGCGTTAAAATAGGAAATTGAGCCCACAAGTTCTAATATAGGTCTATGAGGTTGATTAATGAAATTGTGGAAAATATAGTCCCAACTAATGACCCACCCACACTAAACTGATTCTTAAGAATGTAGTTTTTATATTATGTGAATAAATTTCCTACACCTCAGTACAATTAAGAAAATATGCCCCAGTAACTACCCAATCCAATGGAAAAGGGAAAAGAATTTATGATCACTACAATAATGTAGATCATGATAATGATTTAATGTGAGGTACACCTGATCTATTTTAATGTGAAATTAATACATTATTTAATTTCAGTTTTTTATATTCTTTTATATAATACATGTTTATTAAGAATGTGTAATATCCACCTAAATAAAATCATATTAAACTATCTTTGAAAAAATATGGTGGTATATTGATCATGTTTAAGATATAAGAATATTTAATGGTTTATATTAATGGGAGGATGAAACATTTAGATCTAATTATTATTCCTTTGGTAAAATTTAAAATAATATCATGTAGAGAATTTCATTCCATGCATATAGGATTTTAAATTCCTAGGGAAAAGTGATATAATTTAATATCCCAAATCATTAAGTTAACATTTATGAACATAATATTAATCATTATATCCCCTTAGATGAAAATTCTATAATATTTGTCCTGATACCCAACAATAATGGATCACCAATCCAAATAATAAAGGTAGAAGTCAAAATTGATGACATGCTTATTGTATGGGAATATAATGATGTATTTATAGATAAAATCCACATTATCCCACTAGAGTGTGAGCAAGAGTTTTAGATTGAACTCATACATGGATCCATGAATATCTCAATGATTCCTTATGGATTTTCCCAGATTGAATTAGAGGAATTGAGGAAGTAACTTCATGAGAATCCAAATAAGGTATTTATATGCCTGAGTTCTTCTTCATAGGTTGTAAAAGTCATTTTTATCATAAAGAATTATGGATCAATGCATCTATGAGTTGATTGTCACGTGATTAATAAAATCAGGATAAAAATAAGTTTCCTATTACCTTATTGATAATATTATCAATAAAATTTGGTGATATCAATAATTCTTAATGAATGACTTGTGATCTAGATATCATCAGTTAAGGGTCAAATGGGTGGAAATCTACAAAAAATATTTTCACACAAGTTATGAAGAATATGAAATTATAATTATTACATTTGGACTGATGAATTATCATATTGTAATTATGGGTTTTATGAATATATTCATTAGATATTATGTTGAAAATTTCATGGTAGTATTAAAAAATGACATTCCTATATATTCTATGAAGAAGTAAGATCATGATGATCATTTTGATTTATTGTTGGAAACCTTTAAAAAGGAGAAACTATATGAAATTATTACTAACATTGAATTCATGATAAAAAAGGGATATCTATGGGTAATGTTATCACATGTAATGGAATATTAATATATCCATCAAAGATAATAGTTAAGGAACAATGACCCAAACCAACCAATATAAATGAGATTCTTATTTTTCTTTGGATAGTTGGATATTAATTTTTTTGAGATATTTCTAAAGTATATAAAATCAATCAACCAAGTTAACATAGAATCAAGTAAAGTTCCTTTATATGGATGGATGTGAGGAAAAGCTCATGAAACTAAAGAAGACATAGGTCACTGCTCCTATACTAAAAATACCTTGAACTAGGGAGGGGTTTTTAATATATGGTGATTCTTCAATAAAGTGATTAGGATTAATCCTAATGTAGATAGATAATTTAATTTCTTATACCCCAGGTGATTTAAAGAATCGTTAGAATAATTACTAGACACATGATATAGAGTTGTAAGCAGTGATATTTTTATTATTTATTTGGATACATTATATCTTTGGAGTGAAGTGTAATACATATACTAGTTGCACGAGATTGAAATATGTAATCACATAAAAGGAGTTGAATATTCAACAAAGTATATGGATGTAATTGATTAAATCTTATGAATTATCATTAAATTACCACCTAGGGAAGGTAAATAAGGTGGATGATACTTTATAAAGAAAATATCAAGCTACACTATCCATGATAAATATGGAAAAGACCCAACAGTCCTGTATTTTAAAAGGGTGAATCTTTAAGGAATAAGGGAAGGTGAGAAACAATTTCATTCCCAAATGACTGTTCAACTATCTATTCATATGAAGATCAATCAGTCCCATAAATATGATGAGTAGCTACAAAATTATGTAGTGAGTATTTGGAGATCAAAATTAATAATGTTGAAATTATAAGATTTGGAACATTAATAAGTGTTATTAAAAACCAATAAATAAATATGAAACATTTGGATGATTTTCATATCTCATCCTTTCAACTTCATCCATAAATAATGAATATATATAGAGATTTAAAGAATTACTTATGGTTGGAGAACATGAAGAGGAGATCACATAATACATATCTTGATGCTTGGTATTATAACACGTTAAGTACAAGTGAAGGAAGTCTAAATGTATGTTTCAACCATTACCTATATTAGTATGTGTTTGGAGGTATGTTGGAAAATTTTATTCAAGAATTGGTGAGAGGGGGGGTGAATTTTTATTTTTAAAACAAACATAAAAATTTCATCCTTTTAAAGTATTATTTTGAACATTTTTTCACATTACTGATGAAATAAATGATCAGGGTAATATGAATATATACTATATTAAATATAGTTAATAATACATATCTAACATGATCATTATTTTATCTTCTGATGAAAGTGTTAGAATATTTGATATTTATACTAACATATTTTAAATTGGCGAAGTAGTAATTAATAAAACTATAATTCAAGAAAAGAGACAACGACATGAATTAAAAAAACTATAATTCATGAAAGAATAAAAAAAATTACAAGAAAATCAATGGGCATTGGTTTGCAATCAAAAAACACCATTAAAATTATATTTATTAAAAAATTACATTTTAATATGATTGAAAGGTAAATATATCGACCAAATCATAGGTATACACAACATTAAATATTTTTTGGTTATTATAGATTTTATATATATTGTAAGTTATATCTTATAATACCTTGAATCTCTTGACTTATCCAATGAGTAGTAGCTCACTTCCACACACTGCAAGTACTATAGCTCTGTCATCCTAGCCATATAAACCCTTGATTAGACCATCATATGTACCTTTTTTATACTTAATATGGAATCCCACAATCGCATATGATTGTTAGATAAATGATTACAACTCATATACTAAGATATTTGTAAGGAAAACAACACTCAATGGTAGATTGTAGTAGAAATAGTTAGAAATAGAAAGTTTAAATTGATTGAATGTTCTCTCAACAATAATAAAATGTAATGCATCAAAATGAGCAGAAACATTTAGAATTATATAATCTCATGTATATGTTTTTTTTGAAATTTGAGATATAAAATTATTTATAGGAAACCATTTAAACTTCGATATATTAATTCCATAAAAATAAAGTTATTTATATCTACATCAATAAAAATATCATTATTTTCTGATAAAATAATCATATTTCATCATCTATATATGAGTTAGATAATCAAAACTATAATTATTCAAAATAAAATTGATCTATTCTATCACGGATCTTTTAAATAATGGGTTTTTGATAAAATTATCTTATTGATCATGTATTTAAGTTACCCGATTATCAATTTACATAAACATAAAAAATTAAACAATAAAAATAGCCCAATCATTTTCATATGAAGTGTATTTTGATTTTTGAAATAAATAAAGAAGTGTGTCACTCACTCAACAATATCTATAAAAATATCTAACTTCATGGAAAGCATATGATATGCCATTATATTTTAATAGAGAAATTGAATTAAAAAAACAATACTAGTATTATCCATGAAAAATAATTTCAGTCCCTTTGTTTTGAAAAAAAAAATTTCACCCTTTTTTATTTTCAAGAGAAACAAACATCCACAAAAATCTATTAACAAAATAAATTATAGAGAGAAAAAAATTTATTAAATTCCCACACTTAAATTATCCATAGATAAAGAACAAAAATATAAACACAAAAATATTTAAATATAATAATTTTCATATATTTATCTCTTTTTTAGTTTTAATAAAATAAATATATAGTAGAAAAAAATAAAGTAGGATATTAAAAATTTATTTTTTATTGAGAACTATTAAATTATATGTTTTTATTTTCATTTTAATTTTTTTTATCTCTTTATATCTTAAAGATAAATAATTTTTTCATGTTTGAGGTAATTTAATATGTCTATATGAATTTCATTATGACCATGTATTTCTATATGAAAAGGTCTTCTTAAAAAATATGTTCATGTTGAACTTCAATTTCTTCACTAAACATATGTATCATATCAGGAATATACATACACTTGAAGACATAATTTTTCATTATTAGACTTTGAACTCCACGTTATTTAGCAATAAACTATGTTATTTTTTAACTAAATATGACTCTATTACTATTTTAGCTTGGTAAACATTATATTTATTTAATTATTTTAAGATATTATTATGATAAACTCATAAAAATATACATATGATAAGAATATTTTTTGCATAGAAAAATTAATATAGAATATTTATTAAATTATAAAATGGAATTAATATTGCATTACTTATATATGAATTTAATATAACTATTATAAAAAATTTAATCATTTGACATACAATAGATTCTCAATTATATTCATAGAAGTTGAAATGCCAAAGCATATTTCATAAAAATTCATTAAATAATTAAATTAAAAATATAATTTAATTGAAAAGAAAATGATACCTTTTTTAAAATTAATAAAAATTCCCCCTATAGGAGGTAATTGAATAAATTTATTAAATTTTAATACCTCCCTCAAAATTAATAAATAATAAAAAATTAATAGTGAATGATGTAGTTGAAAATCATTAGACACTCTTGAATTAATATTCTAGAAATAAAATATGATCATACTCATTTAAGGATGATTCATGATTAGATTTAAGAAGAATGTGAATATTTTATAGAGAAACTATAAATGCATGGATTAAAAAATGTGAGAAATTTTTAAGTTTAAAAAATTGATAAGTTATAGAAATAGTTACATTTTATATATTTCTTTTTAAAAAAGTGATATGTTTTTAAATATAGATAATTTTGTAATTTAGTTATATTTTGAAATTATGATTAGTTTTAAAATAAATATATGTTATGAAATACAAAATATTTTTTTAATTAAGATGATATTTTTAAATACATATTAGTTATGAAATACAAATAAGATTCTAAAATACATGATAGTTTTCAAGTATAGAAAAGATCCTGAAAACATATCAGTTTTGAATTAAATATAATTTTTTGGAATAAAAAATAGTTTGGAAATAACAAATCTATTTTTAAATACATATTAGTTTTGAAATATAGATAATATATTAAAATTAATATTAGTCTATAAATACACATAATATTTTTATATATAGATTATTTTATAAATACATATAAGATTTTGAAATAAAAATTACTTTTAAAATTAAGATAAAATTTTGAAATATAGATTAGTTTCAAAATATAGATAATAATTTATCCTCATTAGGAGTTTTTAATATAATTAGATTTATATAAACAAATTTTTAATTAAGGGAACTCAATTTTGATCAAATGAAACTTCTATCTAATAAATTTGAAATTATTATAAGTAAGAGGTTTTATAAAAGTACGAACAAGTGGATTTTCCATTTCGAAAATATAAAGAATGATATCTATTTTTTTGTGCTTCTTAAAGAAATGGTGTATTAAGTCGATTTTAAATCCTTGGGTATGATGTGCTCAGTTCTTAGATAATGAAATATAAATATTATTGTCATAATGAATTTAATTTCATGTAATACTAAAATCAATATTTATGATTGTATGCTGCATCTGAAAAATTTGAGAACAATAATTTCTAGATGATATATAATATACTTAAGTAGTGGAATGGACATTTCTTCTTTCAAGACAACAAGACTTAAGAACCTCCTTTAAAATTATATTTTATTGAAATAGATTTTCTATAAAACGTACAACCACCAATTTCAGCATATGAGTATTATTTTAGAATAAAATTATTTCTAAATGAATATAATAATCCAATTTATAATGTACCTTTAAGGCATTTAAAAATTTATTTTATGTATTTTAAAATAAATACAGTTGAATTAGAATGAAATTTAATTCATAATCACACTAAAAATATTACAACTCTTTTGTTGGATCGTAAAAGTTTATGATGGATACATGAGGGGGGGGGGGTGAATTGTAATTTAAATATAAAACTAAAACACAACAAAATTTATCTTAAGTAAAAATGATTATAATCATAGATCATATGATTATTAGAGTGTTGGAATTTGAACCAAAAATCATCCAATTTTATCAGAGTGTTATTTGTCTTAGAGTCACATCGATAAATAGTTTTTTTAGAAATATAATTATAGAACCAACATTATAAACACATACATAATAGAATATAAAAATTTTATAAAACAAAAATATGAAAGATTTAAAAAGTAATAATTAATTATAATATTTAATAAATGAATTTACTCTCAAACCTTAAGAGTTAAGATAATAATAAATCCTAAATAAAGATATCAACTGTTTCATACCTACTTTATGGTACGTCTTTCCTTAATAGGAAAGAACTAGATACTATAATTAGTATAGATCTATCTTCCAATCCCCAGAAGCTATCAGTATGATGATTGGTCTTTGTGTTCCTGGCCTTGAAATCCTTTAATCCGATGGATCAAATTCAGCATCTTCATATCCCTATAATCCTTTGATCATTACCATAATCAAACAACAAATAAAATAGATATTTTTTCTAAGGAATATACAATCCTTAAAAGGATTCCTTAGAAATTCCACTCTATAATGAACCACCAAGACTATGAACAAGGTGTTTGTGTAGAGAAATCTTTAGTTGATTTGAGTTGTAAATTCATCAGATCCCAACTATTCAACTAACCTTCTATTTATATGTGAACCACCAAGACTATGAACAAGGTGTTTGTGTAGAGAAATCTTTAGTTGATTTGAGTTGTAAATTCATCAGATCCCAACTATTCAACTAACCCTCTATTTATAGGTGAACCACCAATGGTCATATTTTAGAGTTAGTTTCGGTGGTCATAGAAAAAATTCACTTGAAATATAAACAATAGTTTAATATTAAACATCATTTAGTATAGCACCATTATACTAATTTTTTTATTCCATTTGATTAAAATAAAAATATATACCCTAATTATAAACATTGGATAGTCTAATGGAATTTATAATTATTTTTAAAATTAATATAATAAACAAAGTCTAGTCAGAAGAATCATCACCAATGTTAGTTTGACATTCATGTATTTTGTAAATATGATAGACAAGACATAAGTCTAACCACTGGTCAAAACAATAGTCAGTCCAATTAATCGAACACACCTTCAGTCTATTGGATCAAATTGAATAATAAATTTTTATAATCATTATATATTAGAAATGTTTCTATGTTTGGTATAAAATAATTTTTTCTAAAAAAACATACTATAACACATGGGAAACAAAAAAATAGTAAACATAGTTTAAGAAAGTGTTTGTGACTTTCAAAACTAAATAAAGGAAAATTAGAATGTATAACTTTCAACTCAACAATCTACCCTTTTTTGGAAAGAACAAAACACAAAACCTAAAAAATAACAAATTTTAAAAACTTACATCCCTTAATTATTTTTGATCATAAAATATATACTATATATCTTTACTACCCCTTAGTTTATCTTTTCTGTATAATCAGATGGAATATAAGATAGATAAATTGAATTACCCCTTTTATGATAATAACTCCACTAAGGAAATTATTATAAAACATATTCATATAAACATATTAAATACTTATCCTATTTTAAGAAACCCCCCTTAAAAAAACCTTCTTTATAATTTATCCCCCTTTATAATTATAAATTTCTCCCTATTTATGAGTTACAAAAAGAACAGGGAAGGAAATTATTGTATTATAAAAATTTATTAAAGTAATAACAAGTGAAACAATGTATGTGAATTAACTAATCATACAAGAAATAAAATAAATAACATCCATTAATATAAAATTGGAAGATATTTAGAAAAAATGTATTCAGATGAAAAAGTCATTAAGATTCAACATTTATTCAAAATGTTTCAAAAATATTACATCAAGAGATAAAAAGGAAATGTTCATTAATTATTCATTAACTTTTTCACAATCACATTAATTTTCTTAAAATCATAATGATCCTTATGAGCCTTTATGAACAAATACGGAAGCTTCATTATCTGGTCCTCCATCACTTCATACTTCCAAACTTATGACTTTAGTCTTTCAACTTCCTCAGTCAACTTTTTATTTTCCACCTTAACAAGGAAAATATCAGCATTACTCATTCTTAGTATTATATTTTCTAATTCCATATTGTGAATTTTTTATTTTAAGACTCTTACTTCCACATCATGATCATCAGTTTTATCTCTAAACTCTTCAACAAACTTATCTTGGTCTAAAATATCTGTTGATAACATTTCATAAGATTCATCCATTTCCAATAAAATTTTCTTTGCTTATAAAAACTTATCATCATGATCCATGAGTTTACTATCAACTTTATTTGACCACATAACCATATGATGGTAGGATCTTTTTTTTACCTCAGAATTGTCTTTGAAACTTTTAAAATACTCCTCTTTATTAACTATTGATTCTATCAAGAATTTCAGAGACTCATATTTTTCATTAAAACTATTTTGAATCAGTTTACACCTTGCCTATATATTTTGATGATAGGATATAGAGTCACATAACCACTTTAAGTTATAGTATATATAGTCAAATACTTTATATGAAATGGTTTCTTCTAGATCTGATGATCCTAGTAAAACATCAGGATCATTTTTTCTGTAGGTTCTGATATCTATTTTTTCTTTCATCATAACATTGTCTTTACCTTTTTTAGAAAAATTCCCATATTTTGAAACTTTTACAATTTTAACATACTCATTAGATTCATCCTTATATGATATTTTCATATTAGATTTGTAAAGACCCATAAATTTCAAGGAAATTTTTTTCTTAAATTCTTTGGGATTTTACGAGTACGCATTTTCTGACAACACCTGATTCCGAGACCCGGTGCGCCCAGAATCAATTTCTGAAGTATAGCTCAGGTACGTTCAGTGAACGAACGAGCGGATTTTTCTAACTTTTGAACCGGTGCTTAGAATCGAAATCTGAGGGCACCGATGAAACCACAACGCCAGTTATTGCTTAAGAAAACTTTTACTGCAGTTGCGTTTGCTCGGGAGGTGTTGTTAAAAAAAGTGGTTTAATTGAAGAGTGAAATAAAATATGTGTTACAATTTTATTTCTACTCTAAGTAATTTTAACCTATGTGTAGAAGTTGGGGTGGGACCCACTAAATCCTAACTTCTCTTGTTAGGATATTAGTGAGGTGGGGCCCACACGATCCCCACCCCTTCAAATTCCCTAACTCCTCTAAACCCCCACATGAGTTATGTGGATTCTCCTCTTCCACATTAATGTTGCCAACTTAACTCTCCATTTAATTTGACAACACTAGTTTAATTAATTAAGTGTTTTCAATTTGGAATTTTGTATTTTCGAAATGCATGCCAAGCTTTAATAAAATAAGGCGAGTCTTATTTTATTTGGCTTGGCTCGTTGTGCGGAGATTTTGGGGGAAAGTGAGTTCTAACTCTTGAAGAACTTCATCTTCTCCGGCGAAGAACATCCCTACTTTGACGAAGAACGCCGTCACGCCGTTCCATCTTCTCCCCGCGTCAAAGAAAGAGAGATACCGCTTCTTCCTTAGACGTTCTCCGTCGATGTATACAGAGCCTCACCCCGCGATGTCGTTTTCCACGACACTAGCTTCCGCAAACTTCTTTGAGGTAGGGTTTGAGTTCAAATTTAATCAATTAAATTTGCGCTTTGTCTATCGTTGAGCATGTAGTGTTTTTGGCCACTTATGATCAATATAATGGAGGAGGTCGGACCGCACAAACACGGACGAAGATCCTCCCCTTTTTGTTGTTGGTTTTCTTTGTGGCTGGAAATGGAGGTGACACAGTGCCGATGTACCGCATGGGGATGAGAGAACCGCGGCCGGAGTGGACCGTGGTGGAGATGCACGGCGCCGGAGTACCAAGAGGCCGCGGCCGGGGCGGGCCGCGGCGGAGGGGCACGGCGCCGTCGCGCCGCGCTGGTCGCACAGGGGCTACGACCTAAGGCCGCGGCGGTTGCAGAGGAGGCGGCCAGACTCGGCCGGCCACCGGCGCACCAGGAGGTGGGACCAGCGGGTCCCGCGACAGCCACACCGGCCGGCCAATACGGCCGACCGTTTCCTAGAAGTCCGAGGGTTCAAAACCCCCAACCAGATCACCAAGGGAAGACCCCATAGGGGTCCGCCGATTTGGAAATCAGGGGGGCCACGCCCCCCCTTCCGCGTCCGCCCACTGGGTCGGACCGCCCGAGCTGGGCCGGACCGCCCGCGCCGGGCCGGGCCGCCCACGCCGGGCCGGGACGCCCGCGCTGGGTTGGGCCCCTGTGCCGGGCCGCACCGCGCCCTATCAGGACAGACCCAGACCCGAGTCGGGTCGACTTGGTTCCGGCCGACCCGAGGGGGGGGGGGGATTGGGCCGGGTCGGACCGGGCCCAAACCCCCTGTTTACGGACAGATCCGTTCAAATGCCCATAACTTGGGCTACGGACCTCCGATTGATGCACCGTCAGTTGCATTGGGATCCTTGAATCGAAAAGATCATTTTGGTATATTAAACTAAAGGTTTAGTAGAACTTTATGTATGGAAGGGTTGGTTTGAACACGAAACCAATCGGGCCCTCAGAGCAGATTCGCTTATAACTTGAGCTCTGGACGTCCGATTGACATGCCGTAAACTTTTTTGGTTTCCTCTTAATGAGACAGTTCTATTGTATTACTCTGATCAAGGTTTGGATGCAGTTGGAGTATGGTCGGGTTGGTTTTAGCTTAAAAAACAACCGGGCCCTTGGGACAAAAAAGCCAATAACTCTCAGACCGGACGTCCGATTGACGCGCCGTCTATTGCGTTGAGTTTCTATTGACGAGACGGAACTTTGTGATACATCAACTCTGGACTTTGTGATAGTTTATGTATCAACCCCTTGGCTCGTGGAGCGGACCCTCCTGGAATCGAACGTGCTGTGTGCGGGAACCCTAGAGCTGGCTGCGACTGCGACGACGATGCCGACTGTACTTGGATCCTACGTGGGTTCAGCAGTGAGGATGACTGTACTTGGATCCTCCATGGGTTCGGCAGCGATGATGACTGTACTTGGATCCTACATGGGTTTGGCATCGATAGTTACTGTACTGGGATCCTACGTGGGTTCGACAGCGACGACATCTGTACTTGGATCCTACGTGGGTTCGGCAGAGGAGATGATTCAGAGGCTACATCAATCATCTCCACCCCTCTTCATGAATAGTATACCTGTGTGATCTGAGTCTTGACTTTCAATCATTATCTTTGATATGATTGACTTGCTATCCTGTGTGGATTGAGTTGTGCTTTCCTGTGTGGATTAGGTTGTACTTTCCTATGTGGACTAGGTTGAACTTGGGCTCATGAGGTTGAACAGAACTGGGATTGATGACTTAGGTATATGTATGGGCATATACCTAAGTAGAGTTGGTTGGTACTTCGTGATTGTATCTTTACTTTGTAGTTTATCCTTCGTGGATTCTGGGAGACCTTCGGGGGTCTCAGGGTCCCTACTGAGTATTGTATACTCACCCCTACACGGGCTATGCTCACACTACATTATGTTTGATGCAGATGACGGACAACACTGATCGAGGTGGAGGCTCGTGGAGCTGGACGGTACCTGGAGGTGGATCACTGGATGGGATGTACACGGAGTGGAAGGCTGGAGCTGAGGAGCTAAGGTGACTATCTGTACCCACCCTTCAGGTGGGATTTCCAGAGGACGACTCAAAGTTGCTTCTTTACTTTTCTGCTGCTGTACTTTCTTTTCAGTTGTACTTTACTTTCAGTTGGGCTTGTATTCTGGCCCATTTACTTTCCAGCACTTACTTTTATACTTAGTTTACTTAGTTTTTACTTCAGCTTGCGTACTCTGTGGTGTTTGTTTAATTCATAAAGGCAATACCTTCCCTTTTATCAGGATTTATGCCTTTGGTTCTAGTCTCCATCCCCTGGCCTATGGAAGGAGGGCTTGGGGTAGTCACGGCACGGGCCCCGAGGACGGGTCGTGACAAATTGGTATCAGAGGAGTTCAGTTCTACCACAGAACTCAAGACTCTGATCTTTCTTCTATGTGAATAAATAGTGTTAAGGGTATTTAGTGTGGTTATCAGTCCAGGGAGTCCAGTGTTGGTGCGGCGATCGACGTATCCATACACCAGGACCCTGACTTCTGATTTTTGACTCAGTGCATGAAAACATTGATTGCATGTGTGTTCCAAAGTTTTCTTTGTGATTAATTGTGTCAGCTCACTAGGTATACTGTATTGACCATGACTCACCTGTTTCTTTTCAGTATGACCCCACGATGGCAGCCAGCGAGGGTTCCGAGCTTTGTGCGAGATGGAAGCCCACCGAGTGACAAGGCCTCGGTGTAGGGCCCCATTACAGCGGAGGCACTGATGATACCTCTACCTGCCGAGCCACCGATTCCACCAGCCCCAACAGCTGATAGTGCATGTCACCTTAGTGCACTGCACGAGTTTCAGCGTCAGAGACTACCCCGGTTCCACGGGGAGACAGACCCTCAGGCAGCCGAGGATTGGCTGGAGGCTGTTGTTCGAGTTTTCAGATTAGTAGGGACACCGGCTGACCTCATGGTGATTCTTGCGGCGAGTCTTCTACACGCAGAATCAGGTAGATGGTGGAGATTGATGCTCCAGGTGCATGATGAGGCATCACTTCTTTGGGCGGACTTTGATAGCCTCTTCCGCTCAGAGTTCTTTCCAGCCACCCTCCATGCGGTGCGCATCCAGGAGATACTACAGCTGCGACAGGGCAGCATGATAGTAGCCCAGTACTCGGCAAGATTTACCGTTCTCTCGCGCTACTCCATGGACATGGTACATGACCCATTCTTTAGGGCCCGGACCTTCAAGTAGGGACCGAGGCATGAGATTAGGGCATCGATGATCTCCCTTAGTATTCCGATGCAGGTAGAAGTACTGGAGCGAGCCCTTCTCGTGGAGAGATTCCTTGCCGAGCCTACACCAGCAGCGAGACCTACCACAGGGCAACAAGTAGTGGGGAATTATGCAGCTGGCAGTCGACGGATGTCACATGGGTCCAAGCGGACCAGACCATCAGGAGGACGACCTCAGTATACTGGCTCGGAGGTGCGGGGCACATGTAGCAGAGCTAGTCATACGAGAGGAAGACAGTGCTATGCATGCAGCGGGCAGGGCCACATGGCTTGTGACTGCCCGACCCCGCCATGCAGAGGAGCAGCAGACGGTTGAGGGACCACCCAGTCAGAGGCAGAGGTTCGACCGTGGTGGTACACATGGAGCAGGTGGATAAGGCAGAGGAGCTGTCCGAGTAGCGGGTGGTGGGAGACACTTTGAGGCTCTACCACCACCACCAACAGGAGGTTCACCTCAACCACAGGGAGCTGGCGGACAGAGGTAGGATTAGCTTCAGGCAGTGGAGGCCTACGACCACGGCGCACCTGAGATGATTCAAGGTACTATCTGTGTCTACTCCACCCTTTCTGCAGTTCTTATAGACACAGGAGTGAGTCATTCTTTCATTGCCGCTTCCCTTGTTCGGAGCTCAGAGATTCCGACGGAGTCGTTAGCTCAATCCTTACGACTAGAGACTCCTACGGGAGTAGACTCAATGATTACGCACTGGTACCGATAGTGTGAGCTTACTCTAGGAGGCAAGAGCTTCGCCTGGGATCTTCTTATAGCTGCGTCGAGCCCTTACGATGTCATCTTGGGCATGGATTGGTTATCTACAGTCCATGCTCAGATCGACTATATTAGGCGAAAGGTGCGACGTGTTCGCACCGATGGGAGAAGGTTCACCTTCACCGGTGGGAAGGGAGCCTTTGCAGCGCAGGATGGACTCACACAGAGGAGAGGACAACCAATAAATCATCAATTGGATAGTATCATCCTAGGAGCAGTTGACATGTAGAGTCCAAGTTTTCCTGTTGTGGTGGATCAGTATGCAGACATTTTTCCTGATGACGTTCCAGGACTACCTCCTAATAGAGAGGTAGAATTCTATATTGACTTGTACCTGGGGACAACCCTGATATCTAACCCAGCATATCGGATGGCTCCCATTGAGCTTCGAGAGCTACGGGTACAACTGGAGGACTTGCAGGGAAAGGGATTCATTCGACCCAGTGTTTCACCCTGGGCTTCCCTGATATTGTTCACCAAGAAGGCAGACGGGAGCTTGAGACTGTGTGTCGATTACCATTGCCTAAACTAGGTGACTGTGAATAAAAAGTATCCACTACTGAGGATTGACGACCTCTTCGATCAGCTCAAGGGAGCACGATGGTTCTCGAAGATAGACCTCAGGTCAGGCTATCATCAGCTCAGAGTTCGAGACGAGGATGTCTAGAACATGGTCTTCAGGTGTCGGTATGGCCACTATGAGTTATTGGTTATGACTTTCATCATAAACAATGCTCCAACAGTGTTCATGAGTCTCATGAATAGGATCTTCTAGCCTTACCTCGATCGATTTGTCGTAGTCTTCATCGACGACATATTGATTTACTCGACTACTGGGGAGGAGCATGTTTACCACTTGAGGATTGTACTGGACACACTCCGAGAGAACCAGCTTTATGGTAAGCTCTCAAAGTTCCAGTTTTGGATTCAAGAGTTCCACTTCTTGGGACACGTCATCTCTGAGGCGGGAGTTGCGGTGGATCCTGCGAAGATCGAGGCAGTTCTTTCTTGGGAGCCACCTAGGAGCGTGATAGAGGTGCGGAGTTTCCTAGGATTGGCTGGGTACTATCATAGATTTGTGCTAAACTTCTACAGAGTTGAAGCACCACTTTCAGCTTTGAAAAAAATGGGAAACCCTTCGTGTGGTCAGATAGATGTCAGCAGAGCTTCCAGGAGCTGAGACAGAGATTGACCAGTGCACCCATCTTGAGGATACCAGAGGAGGGTGTAGGGTACGTAGTTTAATATGACGCATTAGAAACCTAACTAGGGTGTGTCCTGATGCAGGAGCAGGCAGTGATCACTTACGGTTCACAACAGTTGAGGCAGAAAGAGAAGAACTACGCTACCCATGACATGGAGTTAGCAGCAGTGGTCTTCGCCCTAAATATGTGGCGGCACTATCTGATGGGAGAGTGATTTATAGTCTATTCTGACCACCAGAGTCTCAGGTACATCTTCTTGCAGAAGGACCTGAACTTGAGATAGTGGCGATGGCTTGATTTCCTCTAGGAATATGACTTTGAGATAGTCTATACTCCTAGGAAGGGGAACGTAGTAGCTGATGCTCTCAGCAGGAGGTCAGACATCCAACTACTTGGAGAGGTGACATAGTAGCTAGCCGCGTTGCAGATATCCATCATGGATAGAGATGGGGTATCCTTTCTATAGTCAGTCACAGTCACTCCACCACTACTTCAACGGGTCAGAGAGGCGCAACATGGGGACATTGACTGTGAGATGCGACGTGCATAGTTACCCTCATGACAGTCACCTGATGGATTTTATTTTGGAGGAGAGAACATCATCCTCTTTAGGGGACGTACCATGGTACCAGTTGCATTACAAGAGGAGGTGCTGAGAGAGTTTCACACTTCCTCTCTAGCGGTACATCCAGGGGTAGCGAAGATGTACCGGGATCTCAGACGACAGCACTGGTGGCCGGGTATGAAGAAGGCTCTGGCAGAGTTCGTTTCAAGATGCCTCACCTGTCATGTAAAGACCTGGAAATTTCAAGGAAAATTATTTTCTTAATTTTCTTTGGAATTTTACAAGAATGCAGTTTTTGACGGTGCCTGATTCCAAGGCCCGGTGTGCCCAAAATCATTTTCCGAAGTTTAGCTCGGGTACGTTCAGTGAACGAACGAGCGAGTTTTTTCTAACTTCTGAACCGGTGCTCGGAATCGAATTCCGAGGGAACCTATGGAATCACAGCGCTGGTATTTTCTTAGAAATGCCTTTTCCAGAGTTGAGTTTTCTCGGGTGTGGTTTTTTAATTTTTGGGGTTAAGTTAAGAAATAAAATAAAGTGGTGCAACAACTTTATTTTATTTCACTTAAGGCCACTTAAGCTAAGTTAAGCGGATAGGGTGGAACCCAAAATATCCTACCCACTTGGTAGGATATTTGTGAGGTGGGTCCCACACAATCCCCACCGTTTCTTTTCCTCTAAGTAACGCACCCGCAACCCCCCTCTTTAATGAAAGTCAACCGTGCGTTTTTCTGGTTAAGAAACGCCTCATTAATTGGGTGGTTAAATCGTTACAATTAATTCATTGAATTAATTGTTCGTTTCTTTTCTTTTTAAATTCAATTTCTTATCTTGTGTTAATAAAATAAGACTTGGGCTTATTTTATTTTTGGTTAGAGTCTTGTCACGTCGGGAGGATTTGGGAGGCTTGAAGAACATCTTCTTCAACGACGAAGAACGTGAAGAACGAATCGGTCTCCGATGAAGAACGTCATCACATCCTTCTTCCGAAGAACGACGATGCACCATCCCACATTCTTCTTTCCATGTCAAAGGAAGGGAGACGCCGTTCCACCTTGGACAACCTCCGTCTTCGTCTACGAATCCTCTTCCGCGACACCGAACCGCGGCGTGACATCGACGATCCCCTTCCTGCGACGCTTTCTTCCGCGACGAGAAAATCCGCGACGAACCCTCGCTCGACGACGCTTGAGGTAGGGGAATTTATTTTGGTGTTCTATTATCTTTTGAGAAAAGAACGACGAGCGCGGACCAACCAATTCCAGGTTGATCTGCAGATCGTTCATTCATGCGGATTGATGTTGAGGGTTATTATTTAATTTGTTTGTGATTATTACCTTGATGATCTTCGTGAAATATGACCATTTGCTATCAACTAACGAGAGGGGGATGGACCGCACAAACACGGACGACCCTCCACCTTATCCTTGTGGGTTTCTTTTGTGGATTGAAACGGGGATGGCGCGGTGCCGTCGCACCGCGCGGAAATGTGCGGCAAGGAATGCGCGGCGCTGTCGCGCCGTGCCGTGAAAACTAACAAGGGCGTGACGCCGTCGTGCCGCGTCGGAGAAACCCGAAGATATCCGCAAACGGAGTCGGGCCATGACGAAGGGGCGCGGCGCCATCGCGTCGCGCCGGAGAACCACGAAGACGGCGCGTTTTGTTAATTAATGTGCGGATCAATGGACAACGACGAAGCAGTCCGCTATGGCATTTGAATCCCTTCGTAGTGAAGGTCGGGTCCTGAGAGAGGACCGTTGGTGAAGAAGGCAGGAGAAACGGACCACCGGAGCACGTCCGATGGTCTGCGGAAGGCGGTGGCGGCGCGCCACCGGAGGGCTGGCGGCGGCGGTTGCCGCCGGCTTCAATTAGTGGCGAGGGTGGGGGAGCCGCGCACCCCACCCGCGGCTTCCACTCGGCCGCGCTGGCCGAGCCGCGCCGGCCGGGCCGGGCCGGGCCCATACCCCCCGTTTTCGGACCTTTTTGGTACTTTTCTCATAACTTGAGCTACGAGCCTCAGAACGATGCGCCATCGTAGTGATGCGATCCTTGGATCGAGACGGTCATTTCGGTATACTACACCCAAGGTTTCAGAATACTTTGGGTTCGACCAGGTTGGTTCGTACACGAAACCAACCGGGCCCTCGGAGCAGAAACACTCATATCTTGAGCTCCAGACGTCCGATTGACGTTCCGTCGACTTTGGTGGATTCCTCTAAGTGAGATGGATCTTTTGGCTTACTCTGATCGAGGTTTGGATGCCGTCAGAGTGCGTTCGGGTTGGTTCGCTCACGAAACTAACCGGGCCCCTGGAACGAAAAATCCATAACTCACAGACCGGGCGTCCAATTGATGCACCGTCTGTCTCGTTGAATTCCTCTTGATGAGACGGAACTTCTGGAATGCTTCACCTGAGTTTTGGTTGTAGTTGGAGTATGACCGGGTTGGATTGTACCCGAAATCCAACCGGGCCCCTGGAGCGTGTAGCCGGCTGAGACCTGACGACTTTGTGTTACTTGGAGCATCGACCAGTAGATCATGGAGCGGACCCTCCCGAAGGCGAGCGTGCGGAGTACGGAGACCGTGTAGCCGGCTGAGACTTGACGACTGCTTGTCCGATTCGTTTCAGAGTGACTTGCATAGCCCAGTGGGGAGCACTACTTTGTGAGGTGGTAGACCCACGGCGGAGGAGCACTACTGTATGAGGTGGCAGACCCATGGTACTCGACAGGAGGAGTACCTCTGTAGGCTATGAGGGGGAGCACTACTGTGTGAGGTGGAAAACCCATGGCGGGAAGCACTACTGTGTGAGGTGGCAGGCCCGTGGTACTCGATAGGAGGAGTACCTCAGCAGTCTTAGGTTGGTGAGCAGTACCTCAGAGTCGTGACAAGACCACTGTACTCTCCAAAGATGGAGCTCTTCAGCAGTTACAGTTTCGATAATGAAACTCCTGGTTTGATCTGAGACTTTTGACCTTTGTGTTTACCTCATGATTGAGATGGGGTCACTTAATAACTTAGGTATATGTATGGGCATATACCTGGGTAGGGGTTATCCATTGATTTCATGATATTGGTGTTTTCCTCATGATTGAGATGGGTTACTTGATAACTTAGGTATATGCATGAGCATATACCTAAGTAGAGGTTATCTGTTGAGATCTTCTTTGTGGTTATCCTTGTTAGTTTTAGTGAGACCTTGAGGGTCTCGGGGTACCTACTAAGTATTGTTATACTCACCCCTACACGGGCTATGCCCACACCTCGTTGTGTTGGTTGCAGGCGACGGGAAGAGCTGATGGAGGCCGAGTGTTCGAGGACTGGACGGTACCTGGAGGTGGACCACTCGACGAGTCAGTATCCCGGGGTGGACGATCCAGGAGCTGCGCTATCTATACCTACCCTTTAGGTAGGATCCGTGGTGGATGACCCAGGAGCTGCGCTATCTGCACCTACCCTTCAGGTAGGATCCGAGGAGGATGACCCAGGAGCTGCTTCCTTCCTTCCAGCTGTTTGTCTTTTTCTGTTGTACTTTCTTTCAGTTATAGCTGTACTTTCAGTTGGGTTTGTATTCTGGCCCATTTACTTTTCAACACTTTCTTTTGTACTTAGTTTTTTACTTCCGCTTGTACTCTGTAGTTTTTTGTTTACTTTTATAAAGGCAATGCCTTCCCAGTTATCGGGATTTATGCCTTTGGTGCTAGTCGCCAGCCCCTGGCCTATGGAAGGCGGGCTTGGGGTAGTCACGGCACGGGCCCCGAGGACAGGTCGTGAAAAATTGGTATTAGAGGAGTCGGTTCTACCGCAGAACTTATACTCTGATATTTTTCTTTTTGTGAAGCGATAGTGTTAAGTGTACCGAGTGTGGTTTTTAGTTCAGGGAGTCCAGTGTTAGTGTGGGCGGCCGATGTATCCATACACCAGGACCCTGACAACTAATTTACGACTTTGTGCATGAAAACATTGATTGCGTGTGTGTTTCCATAAGTTTTAAAAGTCAGCTCAAACCAGGTATAAATCATTTGACCGTGTCACGTTGTTTCTTTCAGGATGCCTCCCCGTGGGACGACCAGCTAGAGCCCCGAGAGTGGTATGTACTGACAGCCCGCCGAGCGATGAGGCCTCATTACAGGGCTCTATCCCAATTGAGGCACCAGCGGAGGCACCAGCGGTACTGCCATACGTTGGGCCACCGATGCCACCAACCCCAACAGCAGAGGGTGCACGTCGCTTGAGCGCACTGCACGAGTTCCAGCGCCAGAGGCCACCTAGGTTCCAGGGAGGGATGGACCCACAGGCGGCTGAGGATTGGCTGGAGGCTGTGGTGGGAGTCTTTAGGCTAGTGGGGATTCCAGCAGACTTCATGGTGATCCTTGCTGCCAGCCTTCTTAAGGCAGCAGCTGACAGATGGTGGAGACTGATGCTCCAAATACATGACGAGGCGACACTTCTATGGGCAGACTTCGAGAGCCTGTTCCGGGCAGAGTTTGTACCAGCCACCCTTTGAGCGGTGCGTATACAGGAGCTACTTCAGCTGCGTCAGGGCAGCATGACAGTGGCGCAGTATTCAGCGAGGTTCACAGAACTCTCACGCTACTCCACAGATATGGTACAAGACCCGTTCTTCAGGGCCCGAACTTTCGAACAGGGAATCAGGCGAGAGATTAGAGCTTCTATTGTTTCTCACAGCATCCCGACGCAGACAGGGGTGTTGGAGCGAACCCTCTTAGTGGAGAGTTTCCTTGCTGAGCAGTCTCCAGTAGCAGGACCCACCACTAGCCGGAATGCGGCAGAGTATTCTATAGAAGGCAGTAGATAGATGATGCAGAGGTCCAAGAGGACCAGACCTATAGGTGGTCAACTGCATGACTCATGGTCAGTAGTACGAGGCACCAAGGGGAGGGATAGAGCCAGACCTGCCATGCAATGCTACTCCTGTGGCGGGATTGGTCACATGGCACGTGACTGTCTGACCTGCCATGAAGATGACCAGCGGATAAATGAAGAACATCCCAGGCAGATGCATAGGTTCGATCGAGACGGACCGCAAGGAGCAGAAGGCCGAGGGAGAGAAGCTGGCCGTGCACCTGGAGGTGGACGACGCTATGAGGTGTTGCCACCACCACTACCAGGAGGCCCACCCCGACCGCAGGGGGTTGGTGGACATGGGAGAGCTTAGCTTCAGCCAGCTGAGGCCTACGATCTTGGAGCTCCAGAAGCATATGGACTTGAGCGGAACTAGTGGATACTTCCCTTGTACTTCTAGTTCCATATTTCTGTTGTATTCGTGTCTTTGTACTATGAGCTGAAATAATAAAAAGACACTTATCTTTGTGATGTTTGCTTTCCTATTTCTTGTTTGGTTGATACTGAGTGGTCCCGGTTAAAACTGTTGACTTGACCCTCACTTTCGATATTTCTACTGGAGGAGACCCAGTAACCTCACACTGATGCTGACAGTGTGACTCGACCCTTGGAGGCGAGAGTGACAGTTGGATCTCTTGGTAGTTACGTCGAGGCCTTACGACGTCATCCATGGCATGAATGCATCCTTCATGTCGGGATTGACTGTATTAGGCAATGGGTGTGGTTCATCCAGGGGATGAGACCGAGTTTCTCTTTTCGACAAGGGAGAAATTTTAGCAGCTCTTCCAGATCGTAGGCAAATAAGGTGTAGATCATCCAGGAGCGGATGAAGACTGCACAATGCAGTAAGAAACAGGAAACCGGTGCCAGTCTTAGAGACTCGGGTGTGTTAAATGTTTCAAAAAGAGGAAACTTTAAAGAGATATGAGTCTGCGAAGCGGCAGACGTGGAGGCAGAGCTAGGAGAGTAGCATGAGGTGGTGTACATCTTAACATGCTACAACCACCCGCCTTAGTTATCCCCGCCAGGCTCAGGGAGCTGGAGGGTGGAGGAAGAGTGAAGCTGCATGCAGTCAAGGAGAGTGACCCGATGGCTCTAAGAATGATTCAAGGGTCAGTATGTGTCCACTACTAGCTGCTGTAGTAACGGACGTTGATATGAATCATTCCTTGCTTTCAAAAATCTTGTTCCAGACATAGAGTTTCCGGTAAGCCGTGGACTTTACCCTCACGTCTAGAGATACCTTGGGAGGAGACTCGATAATCACACTTACGCCGATAGTGTGGTCATACCCTCAAGATGAGAGTTTCGGTTGGAATCTCTTGGTGGAAGCGTCGAGGCCTTACGACGTTGATTTGAGTATGGACTGGGCAATCACAGTTCATACACAAATTGACAGTATTAGGCAAGAAGGTTGTGGTTTAACTACGACGTCGGGCTGGTTTTTCCTTGGTCAGAGAAAAGTAAACCCCAGTCAGCACAGGATAAACTCATGCATAGGGGGGGGGGGGGGTGTGACCGAACACTCTTGAGTCGGTCAACCTTACCCTCATGGCAGTAGTCATTTTGAGTTCCAGTTCTAACAGGAGTTGGAGACCTATGGAGTTCGAGGATGATGATCACGTCCTTATATGGGTCTCACCTTGACGAGGTTTACGGAGATGTGTCCAAGGCGGCAAGTTATCTCCGAGGTTCAACGAACCTTTCTAGGTCCTCAGTAGGGTAGGCGAGGTGGTTTACCACTTGACCCATTCACCTCATTTGCACTAGATGCACGATGTTTTCCAGGTATCTCAACTGAGGAGATACGTGCTCGACCCTTCGCATATCATCGACCATGGGGAGATTGGACGATGGCGATGGGGTGTCTTTCACGGAGGTTCCAGTGGGGATCGAGGATCGACAGGAGTGGATCCTACGAGGACGATCGATTCCTCGGGTGCACTTTCTTTGGCAGTATGGGAACCTCCAGGTGAGCACATGGGAGCAGAAGGCTCAGATGCATACTCTGTACCGCTTTTGTGACCCTAGTTTGTGTTGAAGCTTTACGGGGACGTAAAGCCCTGAGGTGGGAGTAATATAAAGACCCGGAAATTTCAAGGAATTTTTTTTTCTTCATTTTCTTAGGAATTTTACAAGAACGCAGTTTCTGACGGAACCTGATTCCGAGGCCCGGTGTGCCCGGAATCATTTTCCGAAGTTTAGCTTGGGTACGTTCAGTGAACGAACGAGTGGGTTTTTTCTAAATTCTGAACCGGTGCTCGGAATCGAATTCCTAGGGCACCGATGGAATCGCAGCGCTGGTATTTGCTTAGAAATTCCTTTTTTGGAGTTGCGTCTGCTCGGGTGTGGTTTTTAATTTTTGGGGTTAAGTTAAGAAATAAAATAAAGTGGTGTGACAACTTTATTTTATTTCACTTAAAGCCACTTAAAAGCCACTTAAGCTAAGTTAAGCGGATAGGGTGGAACCCAAAATATCCTACCCACTTTGTAGGATATTTGTGAGGTGGGGGCCACACGAGCTCCACCGTTTCTTTTCCTCTAAGTAACGCACCCGCAACCCCCCTCTTTAATGAAAGTCAACCGTGCATTTTTCTGGTTAAGAAACGCCTCATTAATTGGGCGGTTAAATCATTACAATTAATTCATTAAATTAATTGTTTGTTTCTTTTCTTTTGAAATTCAATTTCTTATCTTGTGTTAATAAAATAAGACTTGGGCTTATTTTATTTTTGGTTAGAGTCTTGTCGCGTTGGGAGGATTTGGGAGGCTTGAAGAACATCTTCTTCAACGACGAAGAACGTGAAGAACGGATCGGTCTCCGACGAAGAACGTCGTCACATCCTTCTTCTGAAGAATGACGACGCACCATCCCACGTTCTTCTTTCCACGTCAAAGGAAGGGAGACACTGTTCCACCTCAGAGAACCTCCGTCTTCATCTACGAATCCTCTTCCGTGACACCGACCCGCGACGTGACATCGACGATCCCCTTCCCGCGACGCTTTCTTTCGCGACGAGAAAATCCGTGACGAACCCTCGCTCGACGAAGCTTGAGGTAGGGGAATTTATTTTGGTGTTCTATTATCTTTTGAGAAAATAACGACGAGCGCGGAACAACCAATTCCAGGTTGATCTGCAGATCGTTCGTTCATGCGGATTGATGTTGAGGATTATTATTTAATTTGTTCGTGATTATTACCTTGACGATCTTTGTGAAATATGACCATTTGCTATCAACTAATGAGAGGGGGCCGGACCGCACAAAAATGGCCGACTCTCCACCTTATCCTTGTGGGTTTCTTTTGTGGATTGAAACGGGGATGGCGCGGTGCCATCGCACCGCGCGGAAACGTGCGGCAAGGAATGTGCGGCGCCGTCGCGCCACGTCGTGAAAACGAACAAGGGCGCGACGCCGTCGCGCCACGTCGGAGAAACCCGAAGACATCTGCGGACGGAGTCGGGCCACGGTGAAGGGGCGCGGCGCCATCGCGTTGTGCCAGAGAACCACGAAGACGACGCGTTTTTTTAATTAACGTGCGGATCAACGGACGACGACGAAGTAGGCCGCTATGGCATTTGAATCCCTTCGCAGTGAAGGTCGGGTCCCGGGAGGACCGTTGGCGAAGACGGCAGGAGAAACGGACCACCGGAGCACGTCTAGTGGTCCGCAGAAGGCGGTGGCGGCGCGCCGCCGGAGGGCTGGCGGCGGCGGTTGCCACCGGCTTCAATTAGCGGCGAGGGTGGGGGAGCCGCGCACCCCGCCCGCGGCTTCCGCTCGGCCGCGCTGGCCGAGCCGCGGCTGGCCAGTTGGGCCGGACCGAGCCGGGCCCAGCCGGGTCGGGTCGACCCGTTTCGGGCCGACCCAGGGGGGTCGGGCCGGGTCGGTCCGGGTCCAGACCCCCCGTTTTCGGACCTTTTCGGTACTTTGCTCATAACTTGAGCTACGGGCCTCCGAACGACGCGCTGTTGGTGGCGATGCAATCCTTGGATTGAGACGGTCATTTCGGTATACTACACCCAAGGTTTTGGAATACTTTGTGTTCGGCCGGGTTGGTTCGTACACGAAACCAACCGGGCCCTCGGAGCGGAAACGCTCATATCTTGAGCTCTGGACGTCCGATTGACGTGCTGTCGACTTAGGTGGATTCCTATAAGTGAGACAGATCTTTTGGATTACTCCGATCGAGGTTTGGATGCCGTCGGAGTGCGGTCGGGTTGGTTCGCTCATGAAACCAACCAGGCCCCTGGAACAAAAAAGCCAATAACTCACAGACTAGGCGTCCGATTGACACGCCGTCTATCTCTTTGAATTCCTCTTGATGAGACAGAACTTCTGGCATGATTCGCCTGAGTTTTGGTTGCAGTTGGAGTATGTCCAGGTTGGATTGTTCCCGAAATCCAACCGGGCCCCTGGAGCGGAAAAGCTGATATCTTTCAGACCAGACGTCCGTTTTACGAACCGTCAGTGGCGTTGTTGATCCCTTTGAGAAACGGTCCCTATGAGTATACCCTATGAGTGTTCAGGGTACAGTTGAGATACGGCCAGGTTGGTTCGCACACGAAACCAACCGGGCCCCTGGGACGAAAATGTTAATAACTTATAGACCGAGCGCCCGATTAACGCGCCGTCTGTTGCGTTGAGACCCCTATGACGAGGCAGTCTGTTGAGATACTACTTCATGGGACTTTGTGTTACTTGGAGCATCGAACAGTAGCTCGTGGAGCAGACCCTCCCGGAGGCGAGCGTGCAAAGTACGGAGACCGTGTAGCCGGTTGAGACCTGATGACTTCTTGTCCGATTCGTTTCGGAGTGACTTACATAGGCCAGTGGGGAGCACTACTTTGTGAGGTGGAAGAACCACGGTGGAGGAGCACTACTATGTGAGGTGGCAGACCCGCGGTACTCGACAGGAGGAGTACCTCTGTAGGCTATGAGGGGGAGTACTACTGTGTGAGGTGGCAGACCCATGGCGGGAAGCACTACTGTGTGAGGTGGCAGGCCCGCGGTACTCGACAGGAGGAGTACCTCAGCAGTCTTAGGTTGGTGAGCAGTACCTCGGAGTCGTGATAGGACCACTGTACTCTCCAGAGACGGAGCTCTTCAGCAGTTACAGTTTCGATAATGAAAATCCTGGTTTGAGCTGAGACTTTTGACCTTTGTGTTTACCTCATGATTGAGATGGGTCTCTTGATAACTTAGGTATATGTATGATTATATAACTGGGTAGGGGTTATCCATTGATTTCATGATCTTGGTGTTTTCCTCATGATTGAGATGGGTTACTTGATAACTTAGGTATATGCATGAGCATATACCTAAGCAGAGGTTATCTGTTGAGATCTTCTTTGTGGTTATCCTTGTTAGTTTTAGTGAGACCTTGAGGGTCTCGGGGTACCTACTGAGTATTGTTATACGCACCCCTGCACGGGCTATGCCCGCACCTCGTTGTGTTGGTTGCAGACGATGAGAAGAGCTGACGGAGGCCGAGTGTTCAAGGACTGGACGGTACCCGGAGGTGGACCACTCGACGAGTCAGTATCCCATGGTGGACGATCTAGGAGTTGCGCTATCTGTACCTACCCTTCAGGTAGGATCTGTGGTGGACGATCCAGGAGCTACGCTATCTGTACCTACCCTTCAGGTAGGATCCGAGGAGGATGACCCTGGAGCTTCTTCCTTCCTTCCAGTTGTTTGTCTTTTTCTCTTGTACTTTCTTTCAGTTGTATATGTACTTTCAGTTGGGTTTGTATTCTGGCCCATTTACTTTTCATCACATTTTTTTTTGTAGTTAGTGTTTTACTTCTTCTTGTACTCTGTGGTGTTTTGTTTAATTTTATAAAGGCAATTCCTTACCATTTATCGGGATTTATGCCTTTGGTGCTAGTCGCCAGCCCCTGGCCTATGGAAGGCGGGCTTGGGGTAGTCACGGCATGGGCCCCGAGGACGGGTCGTGACATGTTAGCAGGTGAAGGCGGAGTATCAGGTACCAGTGGGCTTGGTACAACCCTTGGAGGTCCTGGAGTGGAAGTGGGACGGGATATCTATGGATTTCGTGACTGGACTTCCACGTACTCCAGAGGTCATGACTCCATTTGGGTGATTTTCGACCGACTCACCAAGTCGGCCCACTTCTTACCCATCAGAGAGTAGGGCTCAGTAGAGAGCTTGGGACGCCTCTACATTCATGAGATCATACTTCTTCATGGTGTTCCATTTTCTATCGTCTCCGATCGTGACGCTCGCTTTACTTCCTGGATTTGGAAGGGGTTGTAGGAGGCATTCGGGACGCAGCTATGCCTGAGAACCACCTTTCACCCTCAGACGGATGGTCAGACAGAGAGGACCATTCAGACTCTCAAGGACATGTCCTCAACTTTGGTCATAGCTGGGAGGATCACTTATTTTTGTTAGAGTTTTCATACAATAACAGCTACCAATCCACTATCGGGATGACACAATACGAGGCATTGTACGACCGACCTTGCAGATCACCTCTGTGCTGGACAGACCCTGGGGAGTCAGCACTTGTGGGACTAGAGATAGTCCAGGCCATGACAGAGAAGGTCCAGGTCATCCAGGAGCGGATGAGGACAGCTCAGAGCCGACAGAAGTCTTATGATGACAGGAGTCGGAGACCACTAGAATTCAAGGATGGCGACCACATTTTCTTACGGGTCTCACCTCGACGTGGATTACAGAGATTTGGACATGGCGATAAGTTATCTCCATGATTCATCTGACCATTTAAAGTTCTCAGTAGGATAGGTGAGGTGGCTTATTGCCTGAATCTTCCACCTCAGTTGCACTAGGTGCACGACGTCTTCCACGTATCTCAGCTGAGGAGATACGTGCACGACCCGACGCATATCATCGACCATGGTGAGCTGGACATCGGTGACGAGGTGAATTTTGTGGAGGTCTCAGTGGAGATCAAGGATTGACATGAGCGGTATCCTACGTGGACGGTCGATTCCTCTAGTGCACATCAGGTGGTAGCACGGGAACCTCCAGGAGAGCACTTGGGAGTGGGAGGATCAGATGCGTGCACAGTACCCTCATTTTTTCCCCTAGTTTGTGATATATCTTTATGGGGATATAAAGCCCTGAGGTGGGAGTAATGTAAAGACCCATAAATTTCAAGGAAAATTTTTTCTTAATTTTTTTGGGATTTTACGAGTACGTAGTTTCTGACGGCACCTGATTCCGAGGCCCGGTGTGCCCGGAATCAATTTCCGAAGTATAGATCGGGTACGTTCAGTGAACGAACGAGCGGGTTTTTATAACTTTTAAATCGGTGCTCGGAATAAAAATCAGAGGGAACCGATGAAACCGTAGTGCCGGTAATTACTTAAGAAAACTTTTACTGGAGTTGAGTTTTCTCGGGAGGTGTTGTTAAAAAAAGTGGTTTAATTGAAGAGTGAAATAAAATATGTGTTACAATTTTATTTCTACTCTAAGTAATTTTAACCTATGTGTGGAAGTTGGGGTGGGACCCAATAAATCCTAACTTCTGTTGTTAGGATATTAGTGAGGTGGGGCCCACACGAGCCCCACCCCTTCAAATTACATAACTCCTCTAAACCCCCACATGAGTTATGTGGCTTCTCCTCTTCCACATTAATGTTTCCAACTTAACTCTCCATTTAATTTGACAACACTAGTTTAATTAATTAAGTGCTTTCAATTTTGAATTTTGTATTTTCGAAATGCATGCCTAGCTTTAATAAAATAAGGTGAGTCTTATTTTATTTGTCTTGGCTCGTTGTGTGGAGATTTTGGGGGAAAGTGAGTTGTAACTCCTGAAGAACTTCATATTCTCCGGCGAAGAACATCCATACTTCGACTAAGAACACCGTCACACCATTCCATATTCTCCCCGTGTCAAAGAAAGGGAGACGCCGCTTCTTCCTCATATGTTCTCCATCGACGTATACAGAGCCTCATCCCGCGACGCCGTTTTCCATGATGCTAGCTTCCGCAAACTTCTTTGAGGTTGGGGTTGAGTTCAAATTTAATCAATTAAATTTGCGCTTTTTCTATCATTGATCATGTCATGTTTTTGGATGATTATCATCAATATAACGGAGGAGGTTGGACCGCACAAACACGGCCGAACCTCCTCCCCATTTTGTTGTTGGTTTTCTTTGTGGCTGGAAATGGAGGCGACGCGGTTCCAATGCACCGCGCGGGGACTAGAGAACCGCGACCGGAGCGGGCCGCGACGGAGATGCGCGACGCCGGTGAATCCAAAGGAACCGTGGCCGGAGCGGGTCGCGACGGTGGTGCGCGGCGTCGTCGCGCCGCACCGGAGTACCAAGAGGCCGCGGCCGGGGCGGGCCGCAGCGGAGGGGTGCGGCGCCGTCACACCACGCCGGTCGCACAGGGGCTGTGGCGGTTACAGAGGAGGTTGCCGGACTCGGCCGACCGCCGGCGCAACAAGAGGTGGGATCGGCGGGTCCCATGGTAGCCACACCGACCGGCCAATATGGCCGGCCGTTTCCTAGAAGTCCGAGGGTTCAAAACCCCCGACCAGCTCAGCAAGGGCGGACCCCATAGGGGTCTGGCGATTTGGAAATCAGGGGGGCGACGCCCCCCCTTCCGCGTCCGCCCGCGCCGGGCTGGACCCCTGCCCCAGGCTGCGCCGGCTGGGCCAGGCTGTGCCAGCCGGGCCGGGTCGACCCAGTTCAGGCCGACCCGGGGGGGGGGGGGGTATTGGGCCGGGTCGGACCGTGCCCAAACCTCCTGTTTATGGACAGATCTGTTCAAACGCCCATAACTTGGGATACGAACCTCCGATCTCCGCACTGTCAGTTGCGTTGGGATCCTTGGATAGAGAATATCGTTTCAGTATATTACACTCAAGGTTTCAGAGAATTTTGGGTATGTCCAGGTTGGTTCGAACACTAAACCAACCGGGCCCTCGGAGCAGAAACGATTATAACTTGAGCTCCGGATGTCTGATTGACGTGCCATCAACTTTTTTGGTTTTCTATTAATGAGACAGTTATATTGGATTACTTCGATTGAGGTTTGGACGCAGATGGAGTATGGTCGGGTTGGTTTTATCTTAAAAATCAACCGGGCCCCTGGGATGAAAAAGCCAATAACTCTCAGACCGGGCGTCCGATTGACGCGCCGTCTGTCACGTTGAGTTCCTATTGACGAGATGAAACTTTGTGATACATCAACTCTAGACTTTTTGACTGTTGATGTATCGACCCCTTGGCTCGTGGAGCGGACCCTCCTGGAATCGAGCATGCTGTGTGCGGGAACCCTAGAGCTGGCTGCGACTGCGACCACGATGGCGACTGTACTTGGATCCTACGTGGGTTCGGTAGTGAGGATGACTTTACTTAGATCCTCCATGGGTTCTTCAGCGATGAAGGCTGTACTTGGATCCTACGTGAGTTCGGCAACGATAGTTACTATACTGGGATCCTACGTGGGTTCGTCAGCGACGACATCTGTACTTGGATCCTATGTGGGTTCGGCAGAGTAGATGATTCAGAGGCTACATCAATCATCTCCACCCCTCTTCATGAATAGTATACCTATGTGAGGTGAGTATTGACTTTCAATCATTATCTTTGATATGATTGACTTTATATCCTATGTGGATTGGTTTGTGCTTTCCTGTGTGGATTGGGTTGTACTTTCCTATGTGGACTGGGTTGAACTTGGGCTCGTGAGTTGGAACAGAACTGGAATTGATGACTTAGGTATATGTATGGGCATATACCTAAGTAGAGTTGGTTGATACTTCATGATTGTATCTTTCCTTTGTGATTTATCCTTCGTGGATTCTGGGATACCTTCAGGGGTCTCGGGGTCCCTACTGAGTATTGTATACTCACCCCTGCACGGGCTATGCCCGAACTATGTTGTGTTGGATGCAGACGACGGACAATACTGATCGAGGTGGAGGCTCATGGAGCTGGACGGTACCTGGAGGTGGATCACTGGAAGGGACATACACGGAGTGGACGGCTGGATCCAAGGAGCTGAGGAGACTATCTGTACCCACCTTCAGGTGGGATTTCCAGAGGACTACTCAGAGTTACTGCTTTACTTTTCTGCTGCTGTACTTTCTTTTCAGTTTTACTTTACTTTCCGTTGGGTTTGTATTCTGGCCCATTTACTTTCCAGCACTTACTTTTGTACTCATTTTACTTAGTGTTTACTTTAGCTTGCGTACTCTGTGGTGTTTGTTTATTTCATAAAGGCAATTCCTTCCCTTTTATCAGGATTTACGCCTTTGGTTCTAGTCGCCAGCCCCTGGCCTATGGAAGGCGGGTTTGGGGTAGTCATGGCATGGGCCCCGAGCATGAGTCATGACAAGATTTTTGATATTTTACCAATAATTTTGATGATTACTTTTCTTTTTATTTAGATATATATTTTCCTTCCCTTGGATCTTCTATGTTTGGATCCTTATCAGATTCAGAAAGAAGTGGAGTTAAATATGTAGATGACTAAAAATAACTCTTCTTTTCCTTTTAATCTTAATCTATCTCTATTTTAAATTCATCATCATAATCTTATTCTTCATCCTTCTATTCTTTATCTTCATCCTCCACTCCCTCTTCTTCCACTTCATGTTCATTCTCTAACAGCCTCACAATTTTGATAATACCTTTACTTAATTTTTTAGGTACCAATTTTGTTAATTCTTAAACTATTTATTTACTTTTCCCATACAAGTAGACATTGTAATGATTTTAGGAATTACTGAGGTTTCATAAAACCATATACTTGAATTAGGATTTAACTAATCAGCTTGAGCAGGCCATGCTACAGAAAATGGAGAAACTAAATACACTATATTCTCTGGAGCTATTTCCACATTCTTCATTAAATTTTTTACAATTTTAGATTCTAAAAACCTCCATTTATATATTTATATTTTATGCTTATTTCATTTAATAATTAATATATATTTTCAAGGATAAGGTATCATCCTTATCATGAACTAATTCGGGTTCACTGGGTTTCTTATTATCCTTTTGTTCCATGAACACATTGAATTCCTTATCTGTCATTCTATTTTCGTTATAATTATTTTTATGAGGAGATTAATCAACCTTTATTTTATCTTTATCAACATATATCTTGTTATCATTTTGTTATTTGGACACAACTCCATCTACCTTTTCAACAAACTTCTTTAACTTTTTATCAAAAACTAACTTCATTATCGAGATGGGTTTTTCACCAATGAAGGATATCTTTTCCCTAATGGGATAATTCTGACTCATAACCATGAAAAATTCTATAAAATTGACTAAAACTTTGTAGAAAAAACTTGGAAACATCAAAATATTGAATTTCATCAAGTAATTCTTGACTGATTCTATTGTAATAAAAACAAATTCCACTGAGTTGATCTTTCTCATGTTTATAAAGAAATATAGAAAAAAAACATTTAATAACTTGAGGGTATCCCTATATACCTTTATTTTAATAAGATATCCCAACATCCATATGGTTAAAACCCTGGAATCTGGCGAAAAGTGTTAAACTTCTCTAACTTTCTCATAAAAAGGAAATAAGGATGCCTTAGCCTTCGATTTCACAAAGTTCCAAATCTTGTTCATTAATTTTTGAGAAGGAAGATACACTTATCCCTTATAAGTTACTCCCACTAAATCTACAACTTGTTTTTATGAAATCATATATTTTTTAGAAAATAAATTAAAAGCTAATTTATCCTTATTATTGTTTGATAAAAACATGATTAAAGCATAAAATTCACTTATAATTTCTGGATAATGTAAGTCAAATTCCTCATTTGGTTTTTCAACACAAATATTTTCCTAGACCTAGAAAATAACAATATTTTTAATAATATAATCATATTTTACATACCATACCATTTCAATCAGCCTTTCCCTAACAAATTCTCTTTTCATAAAATATTCTTTAGTTGAAATCTTCCTGAGACTTGTACCAGTGATCAAAAGAATACCAAAAAGTTAGACTGAGCACTAGAAAGAGTGATGAGGTTTGACAGAAAAAGTTCTATAGATCTATGTGGGATACACAATGACCCACCTTTATATAGGAACTAGCAGATATGGTTGGAATTTCATGAATCTCAACGGCTCAAAATAGAATTCATTTTCGAATAAAAAATCAATATTTAATTGAAGAATTATATTTAAAGATATTTTTAATTATTAAATATTTAATAAAACATTTAATCAAAGTGTATAATAATATAATTATAATTATATTGATGTTTAAAAAAAATAAAAATTATTAAAACTAAAAGAATATGTACAAAAAAATTATAAACTAAAGTAAAGGACAAGTACAAATACTAAAATAACAGAACAATAACTTTTAGAGTTGAAAAGTTTCATAGGTATGAGTTTCTTTTTATTTTTAGTTTTTGTAATTAAAAATGATTATAATAGTTTTTAAAAAATTGTGTAGTATGTAAAAAAATTCTGAAATAATTTTTGAACCCAGAAAGTTTTATTATGATAAAATTTTAGAAAGTTAAAAACATTTAAAAACTAGAATTTTTTTAGAAAAACTAAAATTTTAAAAAAATAAAAAACATATGTACTAACCCTTTGAAAATGAGTTAATTAATGTATGAATATTTGTAAACAATAAGTATTTATAAATAATCACTTAATATTGATCATTCCTAGATAATACTAAATATATTCAAATCTATTGGAACTGAGGGGTTTTGTGAAAATATTAGTAAATTATTCTTACATTATGATGAATTATAAAATTATTACTCCTTTAAGTGTGTAATCCTAAATAAAATGGTGTCATATATCAATATTTTTATCTCATGAGTGATTTGTTAGTTTTTAACTTAGGTAAGTGGAACTTGCATTATCACACAAAATTTGAGTTTTAGTAAAACTCATCCAATAGTCAGTGAGTGTGTGTGTCATCCACAAAACTTGAGCACGACAACTTCTATTTGGAACATATTTGGCTATAACAGTGGAAAGTGATACTATGTGTTGTTTAATACAATATTAATAAACTAAATCTTCTCCTAATAATTAACACATTCCATATGTTCTTTTTATATCAATTCTATATACACTAATTTCAGAATTAGAAAAACTTTTTAGTTCAAAATTATTTCCAAATGAGTAAAAAAATTTAAATCCATAGTTCTCTTAAGGTAAAAAAGAATTAATTTAAAATATTTAATATGAGATTATTTTGAATCATCTTGATATCTAGAACATAATAACAATGAAAACATTAAACCCATATGAATAGCTGTTATGTATAGTAAACTTCCAATCATACCTCTAAAAATATATTGATTGTTAGCACTAAAATGTGTACATAGGAAAAATATGCAAAGAGAACACCAATTCTAAAAGGGTGCTTCACAAATAAACTTTGTAGATCCCTTCAGCACCACGACCAGTGTAAATCTATTCAGTATCATAGCCAATGCAAAGCCATGTCCCCCTCTACGATCACCGTAGAGGAAAGAGGCGAAAGGCTCTGCGGTTACAGTGTAATTGATGGAAATCTTCACACCATGGAGGGAACATGATTGCCTCTACTATCCCTTGGAAATTGATAGATGCCTCTACGAGTTCCATGGAGGTAATGAAGGAGGCCTCTGCGCTGCGAAGGGGATGATGGTCGACTCTATGGTTACAACAAACTTTAAGCAATCCACTTCCAATGGAAAAGCACCAGCGGCTTCGCAACGCACTGTTAGAGCTTCGTGCCACCTCTAGCCTATAAATACCAGGACAAATACCCTGAAATTTTGTATTCTTAGATCTCAAATCATGATGCACCCTATACTCTATGAATCATTGAGAAAAATGATCTCTTCAAGGTATTTGAGCATTGTAAAATACCTTTTCCTTAGCTCAAATACAACCCCTCTTCAAGAAGGGATTCCCTTCGCGAAGCCCACATGCCATTTCAAAGGAAATATCTCCCTAATGGAACTCATGTCTTTCTAAAGCACTCATGCTTCGTGAAGTACCTTCCATGCACATGTGGATCCCATGCTAAAGAAGGATCACTGTTCTTCACGAAGTATATCTCTTCACAGTGCCGCGCTTTGCAAGGCACCCATGCTCCATGAAGTAATACTCTGTGAAAGCACTTTCACTTTACGAAGCACCCTTTATACACATTTATACCTCACTCCTAGGCTAGGACACTCCACTTCACAAAGAATACCCCTTCGTGGAGTCTCTCCACTCTGTGGATCACCAAAGCTTCATAAGGTCCATTCCTGTGAACCCTTTTACTTCAAAAACCCTTCTCCCATACGGCCCTCTGGGTTTGTAAGAAGTGATTTCAAGGTCCCTTGGGTGGTGCTTCAAATTATGTTTCTTGGTCTTATGCTTCTTCTCCTAGGAACGCTAACAACTATTGCTTCTTCTCATAGCCACACTAATGTGATCCCCTTAATGGATAACTCCACAATATCGTATCCACATGACATCGCCGGTGCCTTCCCTTCACCAAGGGTTAAAAATCAGTGGTTATGTAAGTCCTAAGGGTGAGGAGTGAATCCTCATCATCCGAGCTATAGGATGTTAAACTGCCAAGCAACATCGTCCCCAACACATGATGTTAAACTGTGGCCTCTCCCCATGAAATATACATGGGGTGCTTTACCTAGAACATTTTCTATTCCCACTAGTCTCCACAGGAGTGAGATATTCCTCACATGGAATGATATCCTCATTTCATGGAAATACATCTATCCATAGGGAAGGGAAACCATCTTAGTGTAAGCCCCTATCATTTCTTGCAGGAGGTATCATCCTTGCTCCTCCTCTCTTCTTTTGTGTGCAAAGTCTAGAGGAGAGATGAGAACATAGACCTACGATACCCCATCCCTCTACCTTTGGTATTTGTCACCATTGGGCCTCCATCCTGGAGTAAGTCACAATCTAAATCTCCCTAGCCCACCAACCATGTGTAATCCCCGCTCTGTTCCTCACTGGAACAATTTTCACAATGTGATCATTAGGTCTTTGCTGCCTCTTGTTTCTCACACTGGTCATGAATCGTGTGGGCTTAGAGTAATCACCGACCATGGAATAATCCCTAGGCTACCTTAGCATGTAAGTATGAATCCCCCCATTCCAAACTATGTGGAATTTGATCCTTTTCCTTTCCAAGAAAGGTACGTAGGAAGCCTCCCTGAGGTTCAATCCCAACACCCATCGGTCCTGACCACTTTAAATTAGTTCACCCTCATCTCGCATGATGTTAAAATGTATGACCATTACATACCGAATGATGTTAAACTATACCCATACAAACTATGTGGGTTTTAATCCTTGTCTCCTAGATAGGGTATGTAGGAAGCCTCTCTGAGTTTCAACCCCAAACACTAGTAAAACCATACAAACTATGTGGGTTTTGATCCCTATCTTCTAGGTAGGGTATGTCAGAAGCCTCCCTGAGGGTCAACCCCAAAAACTAGTAAACTTCAGTGTTCCCTTTGTTGGGACCCAAATCCTTGGTCCGTCCCTTAGTGGCGTCAAACCAGCTTCTGGGATGCTAAACACGCGTAAGCCCCAGCTTGTCCTCAAGTCATTGTCCTCTGTGCACACCCTAATTCTATTCCCCATCCTAAACTATGTGAAATTTTATTCCCTTCCATGGGGATACTTAGGAAGCCTCCCTGAGGTTCAATCCCATCATCCATGTCTCATCTTAGTATCTCCCTTGATCCTTTGCATTTCGGGAAGTTCATACCCCAACCCAGAGGTTCTAATTCCTCCAAGTCCTATTCATGAATCCATTCTTGTGGACCGCCTCCTCAGGCATCCCATCACCCCACCTAACTACGTGGACTTTGATTCTCTACCAAGTGGATACATAATAAGCCTCTCCAAGGTTCAAGACCAACATCACCGTCATCTTCACATTGGTTTCATCCCATTCCTCTCATTCACTTCATTTAACCATCCATCATCCATCTTGATTCTTATCTGGGCCGCCACATACCGATAAGATCATGCCATCCACCTAGGTAGATAACTGTGCATAATCCCAACACAATCCATAACCATATAACCAAGAGTTACCCTCTTGCGATGGGCCACTATCTATGCGTAAGCCCCAACATGTCTATGGGTTGTTGTCCTTTGTGTACACCCCAATTAATCACCCCTTTGAACTACATGGGTTTTGATCCCTTTATCTCAGGACAGGGTCTGTATGAAACCTCCCTAAGGTTCAATATCTATTAATGGTAAACCCTAATGTCCCCTTTATAGGGACCCAAGCATCCTCAGATCCTTCTTCATTGGATGTTTTGATCTATTCATCCATTAAACCCCTTAGTTTCTCCATTTTAGGGATGCACCCAGCTGATTCACTTCTATCAGTGTTCCAATTAGTTTGATATGTCTCCTCTTGACATTAACCTTGTGGCGTACCCTATGTTAACATGGTAAGCTAAGGAAAACCTATGACAACCCTGATCTTTTATTACACAATTAAACATAATTTATTACATAAACATCATTTGATACAACATAGAAGATAGAGAGGTATAGTTTCATTGGGGATTAGGATCATTACATAACAACTTAAAACATGAAAAAAACATCCTTATTGAAAACTTCCTTTACATGACCACTACATTCCCTCATACTTAGCATTGAATGGGATAACCTGAGGACATGCATAAGAAAAGGGTGAGAAATAAAGCCCAGTAAGGGAATAATCATGTAATAACATGAGGAATACAATACATGTTAGAAAATTGGCATATCAACAGAGAACAAGGGAAGTATAAACATAAAGGCATGATAAATCATGATAATCATAACATGGAAATCTGACAATAACACTTAACATGGAATTAGCATGAGCCAAGGATCATTGCACATGGAGCATGAGTAAACCCTAATTGCACATGGAGCACGATTAAACCCTCGTTGTACTTGAATTAGAATGAGTAAACAACCATTTCACATGGTATATCATGATATTATACTTTACCCAATGCATTGGAGCGTTATAAGGGCACACCCTTCTTAAACATTTCATTTCATGCATAAGCGTGCCACACAGATCATAAAACATCGAATCATTCAACATAATATTTTATTCCACGATAAATGAATTTGGAATACATACATGAAACTATTTAAATAATAATTAAATGTGCATAAAGGTGAATACCCTTGATAGAGAAATGGGCATGGTATTCAATACATAATGACTTTGGCTTGGAAAAGCGCGGTGCAATTTCGGCAGCATAACGACGTGACATAAGAACTCATAAAAATGGTTTATGAGTGAGAAAGGGGAATATAATCACATTTAAATGACATTTAAAGTAAGGGGGTCATATAGATATATTTACCAACAAATTTAATGGAATTTAGATTCATGATACAAAATAATATCTTGAATGTAAAAGAGGGGAGAGAAATCCCATACGGAATTTCGACATAGTAACGAGTGTACATGGGAGGCATTTAATGAGAGAGAAAGGGATCTACCATCATTAAAACATAAATAGGGAAGTATGGGTGATGTTCAAAACCATACCTAAACATTTATAATTGAAATTAAAAGGGCACAACAATTTAAAGAATATTGAACAAAAATGAGAAAGGAAGAAAAACCCTTACTTGGAAGTGTGTTTCCAAAGGCTTGAGAGACGATTGAGAGAGGCTTATTGGGAGCTTGGGGGACCTTGTGAGCATTATATAGAGAGGAGGGTAGAGGTTAGGCAAACTAAAAAGGTTTTGAGTGAGGATGAAGTGGGATCTTGGGTGGGTTTATATAGGAAAGGTGAGATAATTCTTTATTATTTAGGTTTGGGACACCTCACATTAAACTAATCCAAACCACAAACCAGACCATGGTTTTTGCCCATAGTTTTTGGAAAAGAGAAGTGGAAAAAAATATTTTATAAGGAAAAAGTATGAACTTCTTAAAATAATGGGGTTGCTTATGTGAAGGTGAGTCACACTCCCAAGGAAAACAATTTAAAAAGACAAAATGTTTAATAAGTTTTGAAGGGTCCACTAAAGATTTGAAAAATAAATAAAAAAAAACCAAAATCACATTATTTTAATGGTAAAACATATATTGGACGAACATAAAGTTTATAGTATTTTATTACATCACTATCGTGTCATTATGATGTCATAAAACACATTATATATTTAAACGGTATTTAATTTTTACCCAAAAATTTGACTGTCTCAGAAAATTATAAAAAATTAACCATTGGATAATTTCAACATCCTGATTATAGAAATAATATTTATTTTATCTAAATAATTTTATAAGTAAGTTAATTTTCACTTTTAAAATAAAAACAAACATTTATCGGAAATTCATGGGTTTTGACAAAAAATGGATTTTAAACCTTAATAAAAATTACAATTGCATTCATAAAATTATACAATAATTTATATTTAATAAAAAATAATTTAACAATAATAATAATAATATTTAATCAAAATATTATATAATTCAAAAATCCATTAATTCATCAAAATATATTTCTAAGTTGAACATCAACTAAAAATACTATTTGTGATTATAAACTATTTACAAGGTAATAATAATAAAATAAAAATATATTCATTATTATATACAAAAATAATGTGCCTAACCATAGTTATAATGTCTTATTACTTAACCCCTTATAACACTCGCATAAGACCGAAGGGTAAGGTGTGTGATGGTGACCGACTCTTGGGGTGGCTCGGATAACATTGCTCGGGTGGTAATCTCTATCAACTTCCACTTATCTCATAGGAAGTTCCGCTCGAGCTTAACATATTCATGATAGACTTGGGCTTGATCAAGATCAAATACCAATGACGCCACCTCCTTTCTGATCTTCGACAAATGGGCTTTGTACATGGCATTCCTATTGGATGAGGCCATCGCTTCCTTTGTTTGAGTAAATTGGATTTGTTAAAGCCTTATATTTATACTAATCTTGTGATCACTGTTCAAAAGCTATATTATCAACAATCACAATTATTAACAGTATTTTAAAATCCAAAAACATAAAACCAAAGAAGTTGACATTTTATAAAAACATTTTACATAAAGAGACATTTAATTAGATCAAGAAGGATTCCCATTAATGAAAGTTTGGGTCGTTACAATCTTCCCCCTCATGAAATTTCTCCCTAAAAATTTCCTTTTCCCACACTAAAATAGATGTGGGTAACCTTGCTTCATCATTTCATCTGATTCCCATGTTGCTTCTTCAAACTTTTGGTTTCACCACAACACCTTGATGAGAGGAATTGTCTTATTTCATAGAACTTTTTCTCTACGATCTAAGATCTTCACTGGTTGCTCCTCATAATAAAGATCATCCTCCAACTGTACCAACTCTGAAGAGAGTACATGTGAAGGGTCCGGTATGTACTTCCTTAATAGGGATATATTAAAGACATCATGTACTTTGGCCATGGTAGGTGGAAGTGCTAGTCGATAGGCCACAACCCTGACACGATCAAGAATCTCAAAGGGGCCGATGTATGTTGGACTTAACTTCACTTTCTTTACAAAACTCATGACCTTCTTCCACAAATATATGCATAGAAATAACATGTCTCCAACTTTAAACTCAAGGTATCATTGACAGTTATCTGCATAAATCTTCTATCAACTCTGGGATGCCTTGATATACTGCTGAATGGTTTTCACCTTCTCCACCATTTCTTCGATCATTTCTAGTCCAAGCAGATTATGCTCTACGACCTCATCCCAACACGCTGGTGTTTTTCACCTTTTCCCATAAAGGGATTCATATAGTGCCATTTGGATGCTCGAGTGGAAACTGTTATTATAAGAGAACTCAATGAGAGGAATATTTTTATCCCATACTCCTTTAAAGTCCATTGAGAATTCTCTCAACATGTCCTCAAGTGTTTGGATAGTACGATCGGATTGGCCATCAGTTTAAGGATGATAGGCCGTACTGAAGTTCAGTTCAGTATTTAGAGAATGTTGAAGACTCTTCCAAAACTTAGAGGTGAATCATGGATCTCGATCAGACACAATAGATAGTGGTACTCCATGCAGCCTTACTAATTACCTGATATATATCCATGCCAGTTGATCCAATGAGAAATCCTCTCGAATAGAAATGAAGTGTGCAACCTTTGTAAGACAATCCACAATAACCTAGATTACATTATTGCCATTGGATGTCTTCAGAAGTCCGGTGACAAAGTCCATGGTGATGTTCTCCCATTTCCATTCTGGTATGGGAAATGGTTGCATCATCCCCTTAGACTTCTGCATCTCTGCCTTCACTTGCTGACACACTAGGAACTTTGATTTATATTCAGAGATCTCCTTATTTATATTATCCCACCAATAATTCTCTCGAAGATCTCGATAAATCTTTGTGTTTTCTGGGTGAATAGAGAAATTTTAACTATGTGCATCATCCAAAAGTTCCTTCTTCAGCTCCTGACTTGATGGAACATATAGTATTTTCCCAAATCTCAAAATTCCTTCTTAATTAACATTAAACTCTGAGGATTTACCTTTTCTGATATCTTCTACTTTTTCCTTAATTCCCACACCATCCTTTTGAGCATCCTTTAACCTTTCCAAAAGTGACGGTTGAGAAATCATTTGTGAAAGGATTTATGATGTTCCCTTATTTATGATTCCCATGTCCATCTTCATCAAGTCTAAGAAGATTGGATCCTTTTCAATTCTCATCAATGATAGAATCGCTGGGTCCTTTCTACTTAGGGAATCTCCCAGGGTAGTAATGGAATGAGCAGTCATAGTCTTTGATCATCTCTAACCATATCCGTTGGCGCATGTTCAACTCTTTATATGTGAATATACACTTGAGGATTTTCTGGTCCGTATATATTTCATACTTCTCCCCAAAGAGATAATGTCGCCAATTTTTCAAAGCTAAGATCAGTACAGCCAACTCGAGGTCATGTATTGGATAGTTCTGTTCATGATCTTTCAATTTCCTTGAAGCATAGGCAATGACTTTTTCATTTTTCATCAACACACATCCCATGCCCTTCTTTGAAACATCAGTTAATACCACAAAAAGTTCTCTACTTATGGGTAAAGTGAGCACGGATGGAGTGATAAACCTCCTTTTCAACTCCTTGAAGCTTTCTTCACATTCATCACTCCAAGAAAACTTTACTCCCTTCCGAGTTAGCTTGGTAAGAGGGTTGTAAAATCATGAGAAATTTCTCACAAATCGTCGATAATATCCATCTAACCCTAAGAAGCTACGGATATCCATTACCGATGTTGGCCTCAACCATTCCTCAATTGCATCTATTTTGGAAGGATTCATAGATATCCCATTGCTTGTGATGATATGGCCCAATAATGAGACCTCCTTCAACCAGAACTAACACTTGCTATACTTTTCATAGAGCTTATCCTTCGCAAGGTCTCTAGTACAGTTCTGAGATTCTCTTCATGATCCTCCTTGGTTTTAGAGTATATCAGAATATTATCTATAAAGACTACCAAAAATTTGTCGAGTTAATATCTAAAGACTCTATTCATCAAGTCCATAAATATTTCTAGAGAATTGGTGAGTCCTAAAGGCATTACTATGAATTCATAGTGCCCGTATCTTGTACAAAAAGCAGTCTTGGGGATATCTTCCTTCTTCACCCTTACCTAATAATATCCCGACCACAAATCCACCTTGGATAAGTATTGTGATCCACGCAGCTGATCAAACAAGTCATCAATTCGTGGGAGAGGATACTTGTTTTTTATCGTGATTTTGTTGAGCTCACGATAATCGATGAAAAAGCGCATTGACCCATCCTTCTTCTTGATGAAGAGGACTGGTGCACCCCATGGTGAAGCACTTGGGAATATAAACCCTTTATCCAGATTCTCCTATAGTTGTTTCTTCAGATCCTCAAGCTCTACAACTTCCATTCTATATAGAGTCTCGAATATTGGAAATTCACCAGGTATAAGATCAATTGAGAATTCAACATCTCTTCTAGAAGGAAGATAAGAAAATTTCTCAAGAAATACTTAAGAAAATTCCCTCACAATAGGCATGTCTTCAAGGATGGTTGCCTCCTTAGACTCAATCATCTAAGCCAGATACCCGTACTCATAGGGCAGTAATATCCATGCTTGAGATGATGGAGCTAAAGAAGATTCATCTTCCTCCTTACACTTTTAAAGAATCGGGGGTCGATTCTCCACATGGAGAGTGATTTCCCTCTCACGACAATTTATGTTTGCTCTATATAAGGAAATCCAATCCATGCCAAGAATTGCATCAAATTCTACCAGAGGGAGTATGATGAGATTCGCCAGGAAGTTCAATCCACAGATTATGACAGGGGAGGAGTTATATTCATGAGATGCAATTATTTTCCCATTTTCCGTAGTCACCGACATCTTCACTCCCATGATTTTTGGTGGTGTTGGGATTGTTCTACTAAAATTTCTAGATATAAAAGAATGAGTAGAACCTGAATAAAAAAGTATGTTCGATTTTCTTGAATGAATAACCAGCATACCTGTCACCACTTCGTTGTCGAGGTTCACTTCGACAGTAGTGATGGAAAAAGCTCACCCTTGCTACCTTGGAGGTTGTTGGTTGCCTCTGAAAACCCTTGGTTTAGGGAAATAATTTGAAATATGCCCTGATTCTTTGTAGTTGTAGAAATGAACCACATGTTGAGGTTTGAATGAAGCATTCCTATCCTCTATCGCAGTCGTGAGTCTTTCTTTCTGATAGTTAAAAGCTAGGTGACCTTCTCTTCCACACCTAAATCATTTCCTCACCCCCTTCAGGAAATTTACAGGGTTCTTCTTTTCACACCTTTGGAAAGTGGGGTGCTGGATATTCTTAGCACCATTGGATTTATCCATTGTACCACCAAAATTGAATTCCACCTTACACTTCTTATCCCCTTGATACCCCTGATATTCTACAATATCCATTTCAACCTTGAGGGCACATCAGACAATTTCCTCATAGCCGTTGAAGTCACGGATCGCCAGCGATTTCTGTAGGCTAGGTTTCAGCCCACCAAAGAAGAGGTCAAACTTGAATTTAGGGGTAACAACAAAGACGAAAGCGTATCATGAAAGCCTTGTGAATTTTTCCTCGTACGCTCCAACAGATTCATCGTCTTTTTTTCTTAAAGGCAAGGAAGTACCTTTCCATCTTAAGACGGAGGGTGCGTGGAAAATATTTATCAAAAAACATATTTTAGAAATCCTTCCATTCCAACACCTCGATCTCCTCCTTAGGCTTCATATTTTTGATCAATGTCCACCATTGATCAGATTCACCCTCCATACAATAAGCATCCAGGAGAACCTTCTCTGGTTCAAAACATTGAAGGATGGGGAAGATCTTTTCAATGGAGTTGATCCTTTGTTCGACGATTGAGGGGTCATATAATCCATTAAAAGTAGGAGGCCTTTGTCTCATGAGTCTCTCGATAGTGACTTGTTCATTTTTAGGGGGGAGGGTTGAAATTTCCTCTTGACCCATGTTTCTATTCAAATCCTAAGTTAGCTAAGAGAGATGTGTGGAAAAGTTCACGATTCCCACTCCCATTGGATTTGGCATCTCATTAGTACAATCATCACATTGATCTTCACATCGGTTGTTATCCTGAGTCCTTATATTACCGGCCATTGTATGGAATAAAAGGAATGTTAGGGGTAACACATAAAGGGTAATACAAGGAACAAACTGATGACTTATAAATAAGTTTTATTTCCTTAACATATGAATCTATTGGCTTTAGTCTATGTTATCCATGATCTACTTTCTAACATATATTCTTAGGGAATTTTTTTGTCCCTTAATAATGGTTCATACTAAGCTTGTGAATTTACCAAAGCATATCCCCCGGGAGTGTCGTAACCAAGAGTGTAGCAAGGCCCGTTATCGTGCACCAGTTCCTGTTTGAGTCTAGATCAAAGCGGTGTTTTTGGGTTTTACCCCTAGGATACATCTTTGCCTCTACCTGCTCGTATCCAGACATGGATGTATTTTCTTGATAAACCACTTAATCAATACTCACCAAATCTTAGGGATGTTTTTATTATAATTAGTCTTGTATCTAAGGCTTTACTATGGTTTTCTAATCCTAATCCCAATAATAACTAAACCTATCCTTTGATACCAACTATGAAAACCCTGATCTTTTATTACACAATTAAACATAATTTATTACATAAACTTCATTTGATATAACATAGAAGATCAAGAGGTATAGTGTATTTGGGACATAGGATCATTATATAACAACTTAAAACATTAAAAGCAATATCTTTATTGAAAACTTCCTTTACATGACCACTACATTCTCTCGTACTTAGCATTGAATGAGATAACCTGAGGACATGCATAAGAAAAGGGTGAGCTATAAAGCCCAATAAGGGAATAATAATGGAATAACATGAGGAATACAATACATTTTAGACAATATTAATATCAAAAGATCATAAGAGAAGCACAAACATAAATGCATGATAAAGCATGATAATCATAACATGGAAATGTGGCAACAACACTTAACATGGAATTAGCATGAGCCAAGGCTCATTGCACATGGATCATGAGTAAACCCTAATTACACATGGAGCATGATTAAACCCTCACTTCACTTGAATTATCATGAGAAAACACCCATTGTACATGATGTATCATGATACTATACTTTACCCAATGCATTGGAGCTCTATAAGGGCACACCCTTAAACAATTCATTTCATGCATAAGTGTACCCCATGGATCATAAAATATTGAATCATTCAACATAATATTTTATTATAAGATAAATGAATGTGGAATACATATATGAAACTATTTAAACAATAAGTAAATGTTAATAAAGGTGAATATCCTTGATAGAGAAATGGGCATGATATTCACTACACAATGACTTTGTCTTGGAAAAGCGCGGTGCAATTTCGGCAGCATAACGGCGTGACATAAGAACTCATAAAAATGGTTGATGAGCAAGAAATGGGTGTCTCATCATATTTACATGACATGGAAAGTAAGGGGGTCATATATATACATGTCCCAACAAATGTAATGGAATTTATATTCACTATACAAAAGAATTTCTTGAATGTAAAAGAGGGGAGAGATATCCCTTACAGAATTTCGGAATAGTAACAGGTGTACATGGGAGGAATTTAATGAGAGAGAAATGGGTCTCCAATCATTAAAACATAAATAGGGAAGTATGGGGGAGGTGATAAACCATACCCCAACATTTATAATTGAAATTAAAATGGCATAATAATTTAAAGAATATTGGACAAAAATGAGAAAGGAAGAAAACCCTTACTTGGAAGTGTGCTTCCAAAGGCTTGAGAAAGGCTTGAGAGAGGATTCTTGGGAGCTTGGGGAACCTTGCAAGGATTATAGAGAGAGGAGGTCAGAGGTTGGAAAAACTCAAAAGGATTTGAGTGAGGAGGAAGTGGGATCTTGGGTGGGTTTATATAGGAAAGGTGAGGGAATTCTTTATTATTTAGGTTTGGGACACCTCACATTAAACTAATACAAACAACAAACCAGACCATGGTTTTTGCCCTACGTTTTTGGAAAAGTGAAGTGGAAAACAATATTTTATAAGTCCAAAGTCCTAAATTCTTAAAATAATGTGGTTGCTTATGTGGAGGTGAGTCACACTCCCAAGGAAAACAATTTAAAAAGACAAAATGTTTAATAAGTCTTAAAGGGTCCACTAAAGCTTTGTAAAATAAATAAAACAAACCCAAAATTACATTATTTTAATGGTAAAACATATATTTTCTGAACATAAAGTTTATAGTATTTTATTAAATCACTATTAGGTCATTATGATGTCATAAAACACATTATATATTTAGACGATATTTAATTTTTACCCAAAAATTTGACTGTCTTAGAAAATTATGAAAAATTCACCGTTGGATAATTTCGACAAACTGATTCCAAAAATAATATTAATTTTATCTAAATAATTTTCTAAATATTTTAATTTTCAATTTTAAAATAAAAACAATGATTTATCAGAAATTCATGGGTTTTGACAAAAATGGCTTTCAAACCTTAATAAAAATTACAATTGCATTCATAAAATTATACGATCATTTATATTTAATAAAAATTAATTTAATAATAATAATAATAATATTTTATTAAAATATTATTTAATTCAAAAATCCATTAATTCATCAAAATATATTTCTTAGTTGAACATTAACTAAAAATACTATTTGTGCTTATAAACTATTTACAAGGTAAACAATAATAAAATGAAAGTATATTCATTATTATATACAAAAATAATTTACATAACCATAGTTATAATGTCTTATTACATAACCCTTTATAACACCCGCATAAGACTAAAGGGTAAGGTGTGCGATGGTGACCGACTCTTGGGGTGGCTCAGATAACATTGCTCGGGTGGTAATCTCTATCAACTTCCAATTCTCTTGTAGGTGGTTTCACTCGAGATTAATGTATTCAAACTTATCTTGGGTTTGATCAAGAGAAAATCCCAATGACGCAACCTCCTTTCCGAGCTCCAAAAAATGGGCTTCATATGGGGCACATCTACTGGATGAGGCCATCACTTCCTTTTTCTGAGTAAATTGGATTTGTTAAAGCCTTATATTTATACTAATAATGTGATCAATTTTCAACGGATATATTAGAAACGGTCAAAATTATTAACAGTATTTTAAAATTCAAAAACATAAAACCAAAGAACTTGACATTTTATACAAACATTTTACATAAAGAGACATCTAATTAGATCAAGAGGGATTTCCATTAATGAAAGTTTGGGTCGTTACAAAACCTCAACGATATGCCTTTAGAATATAATTCCCTACATTAAAAATGGGATTCCTCGGGCTTATGTGACCTAGAGAATCCCTATCATAAGGGGAAATAACTAAGACACATAAGTGTTTCAACGTCTAGACACGCTCGTGATTTCCAACGTAACTACTCCCCCAATTGAAGGTTGCTGGCTTGACTTGACCCCTTGGAATGTCTTGATAGATGCAGTGTAATTAACCGACATCCATAAAGATATTACACTGGGGAAGAGTTTCACGAACAATGTCTTAATCTATGAGGGGTACCCAGACTAGGCGACAAGTTATGAGGAGGAATCTGTGGAAGGAGAGACTGACATCCCATCATCCCATTTCAATCAAGGAGAAAATGTCCCTGAATAAGCAATGGATGCTGCCTGCCATTGGAAAGCAGGAATGTGGGGAAACAACCAATGTGTCACAACACCGAATGATTCACACCCTGAAAAAAGAATTGGAAAAAGAAATGGTGAACCCAGCGTGAAATTCTTCTCTTCAATTTGGAGATTAGTAGCGTTCGAGACATTAGTGGATAAGTGTGTCACCAGATCCAACTATCTGGCGCTAGGTCCCACCAATAAAATTGTGGGATTGGCACAAAACTCACCAAATATTTGGGTAATTGAACATTGGAAATCCCAGTCTTCGACATTCTCAGTGTGGATCCTTCTTACCAATCATGGGAGATAGAACCAAACTAGGGAACCAGATGTCACTTTCCTCCTTTTAGCACTAATAGTTGAATCTCCCTTATTTTCAAGACCCAATCTTATATGTTAAGAAACCGATCACCAACCACCCACCGACGTAGGGGTCGGGGAAACACTAATGCAACAATCCCACATGACTCCATCTCTTCTATGATGACCTCCACATCCACAACTATTGGGAACCCATGCCCCATCTCACCACCTAAACCCATTCAAAGGAGGGTGATCAACGACCTAGTTTAATGGTATGAGTAAAGAGAGATTATCCCAACTCAGGATATGGCCCAACAGGACCTCGAGGCTTCTGCACCTCCCCGTTTCTTCCTCCCCAAGGGCCACACAGGGAGAAACTGCTCTCCACTCCAACCTACAATCTTTTCGGGAGCCTATCCCCAGAATGCTTTGATGACTCACTCCCTTACACCAATAAGGTGAGGGAAGTCTGGGCCAGACTGGCTATGATCCTATCCTAGGGGCCACTAAGGAGCGTTCCCACCAGGCCGCATCAACACCACCACCCGGTCCCATAGGATGAAGAGTGGGTGAGTTATACACCTGCACCCCCAGCCCCAGTCCAGTTAACCCAATGCCAACATTGGGTGAAAGATAAAGAGGACACCTTCTAGGGGGTTTCATCATCAATGGCTATAGTGGACTATTCCACCACTAACGCATATGATCAATTCCCCATTTATACTGAGCAGGGTCAATTATAATCTTGACCCAGATCGAGTCCCCAACCTCCCCATGGGTAGGTTGAGATGACTCTCTTGGTTACCGACATAGGTAGCACCCTTCACGCACAGAGTTCATACATGTGCCGCCACCAATGAGAGAATATATCCTCCATGATCCCAAGTGTGGTGTGGAGGTCCTCCCCATGCCATAATTAGTATGAGTGAAGGCACTCCCCTCTATACTGATATATCGCATGGAGGTTTCTTTCGCACTCATGATCCCAGGTATAGAGCCATTACTCCTATCACAGGTCTCTGATGTGAAGATCCTCCTCTCTCAGTCAACCATCTACATGGGGGGATTCCCCATGTTCTTATCGCAACCAACGAAGGTCCTCCTCATCTCGGAAATTAGAGAAGCGGAGGTCTGCCTCGCTTCATTGGCATCCAACGTAGAGGTATTCCTCATGTTCAGTTTGAGCAGTATGAAGGCCCCCCCTCATACCATCACTGATAAGGGGAAAAAACATGGAAGTACTGCCCATGCTCCCAACATATCTAGAAGTGGTCCTACCCACCCCAACACTTCCCACAAAGATTCCCTCAGCATTCCAACTAGTGGAAACAGAGGTCCTCCCCATATTCCTTTTGACATTTTTATGAGTGCTCCTCACACCCTAAATCACCCAGGTGGAAGTACTCTCTTCCACAGTATTAGTTCAGCTAAAGGTCCTCATATTAAAAACCAACCCTATCCTAAAGAACCATATTGGGGTAGGAGGGTAGGTCACTGCCCCCAAAGGAAGAATGTTGAGAAGTTCCAGACTATGATTAAACTCATCTAATTCTCAGATTCTAAGGAGGAATGTGATTCAATAATGGAATCCCCACCCGATTATCTATGTCAGGGGTTTGGGAAGAAACAAGGCATATAAGAATCATCCTTCTGAAAAGTGAGGTCCACCGAATCCTCACCTCCCTTTAAATATACATCCATGAGGAGGAATATTTAGCCTTTTTTCAAGGCCTAACCATGAAATCCTCCCTATCGTCAACATGATCATTCTCTACCTAAACCAAAGATCACGAAGAGTTGTTTTGGGGACCAATAAAGGAAGAGAAACAAAATAACCCATCATCAACAATCGTAGCACCTGTGCGAGAAGCTATGGCCGCTAGTCTCTCTTACCAAAATGTTGTGGCTCAGTCATTGAATTCTTCGAAAGATAACCCAAGATGCAGAGACTTATCAGCTTACTCTCCGTATTCTCTACCGGCCAGTATACCATCTAAATGGTCCGCTTCAGTGCAATTACTGATCCCACATCCTCCCTCAGTCGGTGAATAGGGAAACAAAGGGCCAAATCCTGAGTCTGAGCTGAGAAACTTGTGGGAAATCCTTGCAACGGACCATTTCTCAAAAATTTTCTAGCCAGTTGCAACCACAAACTTCAGTGCATCAGAATATCTTACCCAGAAGGAGGTTTTGTGCTTTCACCAAACCCTATAGGTGATGCACTTCCATCTTCATTATCGATGGGTGGCTTACCCCAAGAGCTAGGAACACTTTGAAGATATTGGACAACAATGTCGCATGGTTGAATTGGTTGTGCTCTCTATGGACTAACACCCTAAGTCGGCTGGTCACCATCTAGACCTCCAGTAATGATGCGTACAAAGATTTAAAGTTCTTCTTATATTTATTAAGGATAATTCCCACCACGTCCAGATCTGTGGTTAGGGGTAGTATGCTTCCATTCATTTCAGTTCTATCCGATGCCAGCCTGACTTTCCAAGTGAAATTGAGGATATGACTTTAGGTATAGTTACGATTAACATGTCCGACCTATTAGTGGAAGAGAACGAGTTGGAGCTCCTTGAAGAGAACTTACCCCCTGGAGGGTACCACACCTATTGGATCCATTGGAAAGGGTTACTCACTAGTAGATAAATTTACTGGGACTTCTTCCACCTTCCATTTCAATATCTCTCAGTCAGAAATCCTAATAAGGGAAAAGAGAATCTTGGAGTTGTAAAACCCTCTGACCCATTTGGCTGAGTAAAAAAGATGGAAGATGACCCAGAAAAGGCTGAGTAGCATCAAAAACTCATAAAGAATAAAAATATGGTTGATTATTTTATCATAGAACGTGCCATGGAACAACAACTAGACTTTGATAATCCTTGATCGGGGCAGCAGGGGAAGGTACACCCTCCCCCCAATGAGTTGCCTCAGGGTGACCTTGACCATTCTTCCCTCATAGATAGGTCATATGTAGGAGTTTATGGAAATTGGGCATGATATATATCACTAAATCCACCTGATCTATGCGATAACCCTTGAGACCCAACTTAGATCCCACAACTGCTCCGCAGGTCGTCCCCCTGGTAGTCCCGCATGTCATCCCACCAGCCGCTCCATGAGCCGCTGAGCCTACCTATCATGTTGAAGAACTTTCCAACACACTGGTGGTTAGAGATCCTCATCAAGACATAAATCCCCACCTAGATAGTCCAATGGCAGTGCTCATTGCCCGCCTCAAGGCTTTGGAAACTCGATATGTGGCAATTCCGCCTGACAGCAAGCCATATCCGACATAAGTGGATGATATTCCAGTACCCCCTAGTTTCAGAAATCCTACCTTTTCCCCCTTTAATGGGACAAGTGATTTTCTGCAGCATCTGGACCACTTCATCTCAAGGTGTGGACCCATGTTGGGAACTCCAACACAACAGGAGGCCGCCAAACTCTAGTGTTTTGTATAAACATTGGAAGGGACCACGTTTTTCTGGTACAACCAGCTACCCATTGGGTCAGTAGATGACTAGGATGATCTTCATAGGTAGTTTCTTTACCAGTTTAGCTCCACCACCTAGAAGATGAGTATTATAGACCTCATTTTTTGCAAGAAGAGGCCCGACGATCACGTTGTATACTTTGTCGCTAGGTGGAAAGGACTCAAATATTCCCTAAATATGCCAATAACTCAAGAATAACTACTAACAATGTGTGTGGGGAATTTCAAGATCAAACTAGTCCCCTATCTCATCATGCAGAACTACCCAGAGGGATTTTGGGATTTCTCTAACAAATCCCAACATTTAGAGGAAGCCTTGCAGTAGGCCAAGCATGCACATTCATTGGATCTTATAGTTTCCACGAGAAGAGCTTCTAAGGACAAGTCCATTGTAGTAGCCCAAATAGAGGCCCCTAGGTAGATGAAGTTATTACTAGTGGATCCACCAATATAGCCTCACATAGGCCCACCACCTCAGCCACAACCTCTATCCCAGTAGTGCATACCTCAGAATCAGTAGGAGACCTCCGTGTAACGCGCTACCACCACCTAGGCGAGATAACCAGATTTGAAATCCTCGATATGATCCTCCATAACCTCATTAGGGTCAGGATCCTAGACCCCATTTATAGATATAAGGAACCATACCTACTCATTTAGTGAGTCTTAGGTCCCCAGTTATTTCTAAAGTTCCTTGGAATAGGGAATTTTATGGTTGCCGGAATGCAGGACGCCTGAAGAGGCAGATCTCACTGATTACACCAATTACTGCCCCTATCACTAGATCCTGGGGCACACCATTGAGAAGTTATATGTGTTTAAAGATAGGATCTAAGACCAGGTTGATAACAATATAGTCAGGTTAGGTTTGGGCTCAGAAGAGGTGGCATGTGTTTTCATAAATCCTAACAATGACAATGAAAATGAAGGTGAGTGGCAATGGGTTTCTAACCATGGGTATAAAAAATAAAATGATAGGATGGTTCATAAGGTAGTCATCTCCTATTCCCATGGTATTATTCATGCACATTTTAATCAACCGGAACCTTTAGAAATTGCCACATTACCTACAACCACTGTTTCTGTGTTGACATCTCATCCTTCCTCTTCCTAGAAGGGTAAGCATCAGTAGTGAAAGGGAAAACAAAGTCCCCCACTGATGCCATTTTCATCCCATACTATCAATGATTTCATGCCCCCAGAGTTATATAATTCCCCCAGAATCCACATAGTGATGGAGGATCCTTCAAGTGACGACCAAGGTTATGCTTCAATTAATACCATGGAGCTGGTAAACCCCTACATGGTTCCTGATGACGAAGAGTACTGAACAGATCCTCCCAATGTCCCCAGCTGAAGCCAATGTCAAAAGAGATGTGATTATATGAGTCACTGAGATGTATTGTCCAGTGCTTCCAGAAAATATGTGCATGCCACCGAAACCAGACAATAGGCCCAACGTAAAGCTCAACATGCACATCCTTCTCATTTTATTTCACCAGAACTGCCTCCACCACCGTTTGTGATACTTGATAAGGTGGAGCCACCACGATCATGATACGATTAGCTACATTCTATTGCAGATCGTCCTTATCCATATGGACCTCATTCGATAGTCACTCCATGACTGGTGAGTAAAGGGACATTCCCAGTACCAGTCGGCTGTTGGTTTAGCCAGAAGGGCTCTTCATACCTCCTATCACAAAACAACCTCATGTCAGTAGAAGTTCACGCTTGGAACAAAAGTATGATATTATTAAGAATCTTTCCATCATTTCCACAAATCTCTCTATCCTAGAGGCTCTTATCCTTTTAGCAGATATGCGTGAAGCCCTTACCGAGGATTTAAGAATCCCCTTTCAGTTTGAGATGGAGGTAGCAGCCATAGAATCCTTCCTTACTAAGGTAGTCGCGAATGCAGAATTTTAGGCCATTATCTATTTCTATAGAGAAGATGAAGGCTCTCCCATACAGGGGAACATCCACCCACTGTACATCACTAGCCATTTCAACAGCGTGGAGGTTCATCATTGTCTTGTTGACATAGTCTTAGGTATTAACCTTATCCCGGAACAGACATTCCATAAGATGGGGCTGTCCGAGGCTGATCTGAGTCCCTATGATCTAAAAATTCAAGGTTATGATAGGAAAAAATAGGTACTAGTTGGAAATATCCTCCTGAAGGCTTAGTTTAGTGGCCTAGTTTCCATAACCGAGTTTATGGTTGTCTCACAAGACACTGCTTACAATACATTGATGGGTAGTCCATGGCTCCACCTACATACAGCAGTCCCTTCTTTATATAACCAATGACTTAAATACTCCCTTAATGGTAGAGTTGGCATGATCCAAGGTGATGCGTCTCCCTTTTCCTCTTGTGAATCCTGCTACCTGGATGCCGACTACTACAAGATAAAGAACAATAAGATTCAGGATAACGAGTTCGAACATGCCGCGATTGCTACTAACCCATGGACAGACCTGGATGATGCCTACATTTTCCTAATCCATCTGTTGGAGGCCATAACCCCAGACTTGGGGCAATGATTTGTTGTCTCTGGAACAAGGGGGAAGCACATTCCCAAGTCTAAGGGATTCTAGAATATCACCTCGTATTCCTATACAAATCAAGATCAGGCAATCCCTGAGCCCCCTACTACCATATGGTATCGAGATGTCCACCCTATGGCAACGGAAATATGTCATACTTGCTTGTTTTGCTGGGCTGGGATAAACCAGCTCAAGCCTACACACCACTATTGCTTTGATATCATCAAGAATGTCCCCTTGGTTTGAAGGCTATATGGGATCGGGTTGATATATTTCGTCATCAAGGTTTCAGCAGCACATGATCCCCCCAATTAGGTTTCCACTACCGCTCAGGCTAGTACTAGTTTCCTATTAGGATCTATCGAATTAGAATAATCACCTCCTATAGATGATTCCTCCTTTGTAAATTAAGAAGAGGATTTAGAGGATGGTCCTCCCATTTTCAAAGAGGGTGTCTCCACCACTATCAATGAATTGGTATAGGTGAACCTCAGTAACGAGACAGATCCAAAAACCACATTGATCAGCACCGTTATGCTGGTAAAAGAGCAACAATGATACATGGATTTACTAAAGTAGCATCATGATGTATTTTCTTGGATTTATGATGAGATACTAGGACTAGATCCTCAGGTCGTCTTCCACCACATCAGTCTTTTAGAAAATCATCGTGGGTCTAAAAAAACTCCCAAAAATATGCACACTTCTCATGGTGCTATGGTCGAGGTTGAGGTTGATAAGATTATCAGAGCCAACTTCATTAAGGAGGCCCAATACCCTATATTCTTAGCTAACATTATGCCCATCAGTAAGAAGAATAGATAGATCAGAATCTGCATCGACTTCTGGGATCTCAAACATCACTGTTCTAAGGATGATTTCCCCTTCCTATGAAGGTACTGTTGATTGAAGCCACCATTAGGTTCTAGGTTCTCTCCTTCATGGATGAGTATTCTGGGTATAACTAAATTCAAATGGCCCCCGAGGATGAAGAGTCTACATCTTTCAGGGCACCACAAGGTACTTTTAGCTACTAGGTAATTCCCTTCGGTCTAGATAATGTAGGTTCCACCTATCAGTGTTCCATGCATCACATATTTAAGAAGATCCTTAAGAAATTTTTGGAATTCTACGTGGATGATCTGGTGGTTAAATATCACCAGAACTGTGACCATATCAAATATATATATAAAGTGTTCGACTTCCTATGATCCCAACATCTGAATATGAAACCCTTGAAGTGTTCCTTTGGGGTAACCTCTAGAAAGTTTCTCGGCTTCATTTTCAAATATAGAGTTATCGAGATCGATTCGAAGAAGATCAAGGCCATTAGTCAGATGTCTTCTCCGAGCAACATTCAGGAGCTCCAAGGATTTCAAGGCCACTTAGCCTATATATGCCGATTCATCTCAAATATGGCTGGTAAGTGTAATCCATTTTCTTATCTCATGAAGAAAGGTGTCGATTATCAGTGGGATAAGGAGTGTTAGACTGGTTTTTAGAAAATCAAGAAGTACCTATTACAACCTTAGGTCTTAAAGCTACCCATTTTTGGAAAGCCACTGGTCCTTTATGTGACTGCTCTGGAGAAATCTCTCAGCACCGTTATCACCTAGAAGAACAAATAGGGAATAGAGAACAATTTATACTATCTCAACTGCATGCTCCTCAATATAGATACCAGATATTCCTCTATCGATAAGAGATTCCTTGCACTGGTATTCATAGTGCAGAAATTGCGACATTACGTACAACACCATGAGATACAGCTAGTGTCCCGAGTGGATCCGTTGAAGTACATTCTGAATATACCTATGTTGAAAGGATGTCTATCATAGTGGGGAGTGATCCTCCAGTAGTTCAACATAAATTTTGTCCTCTATAAGGACATCAAGGGATAAGCATTAGCAGACTTCCTTGCCGCCCATCCATCTCCTACAGACCAGTCTCTGGATCTTGATTTTCTAGACGAAGCAATCATCTTGGTAGATCAAGACATTCTATGTTGGAAAATGAATTTTGATGGTGCTTATTGAAGCCCTACCAGAAGAAGACTCAATGATCCCAGACTCAACAGAGTGGTCCTTGGTATCGTCTTCATCACACTGGAACAAGCTGTTCTACCATATTCATTCCTATTGTCAGAAGGCTATACCAATAATGAGGCAGAGTAGCAGGCTCTCATAAATAGTCTCAAGCTACCACTCAATATCAATGTTCCCCACTTTCATGTGAAAGGAGACTCTGAACTAGTCATCAAACAGATCAACAATGACTATGTCATTAGGAAGCTGGAGCTCGTACCACTGTTAGAAAGTACCCACCAGTTGATGGCTCGATTCGCATCTCGGATAGAAGTTACTCATGTCCTTTGGTCCCATAATGGTCAAGGCAACACCTTGGAAAGCTTGGATGCATCTCTTTCAGAGCCTGATTAGAATTATTTGATTATCCATGTGGCGCATCAAAGATTCATCGCCCCCGTTACTCCTGATGATGATGATAACTCATAGGTAATCCACCTTACCACTGATGCCTCCACATTAGGACCCCCAGTTCCCCCTTCCATAGTATTTGAAGTGACTCCTAATTAGAGGATCCCCTTTATCAAGTATCTCTATCATGGTAATCTCCCAGTAGATCGAGCTGAGCGTGAGCGAATCCAATGGTACATATTGCAGTTCACCCTCCAGAGTGGTCTTAGTCTTGAGCAGATACTCTATAGAAGTGGGTATGATGGGATTATCCTCCATTTCATTCAGGGAGGTGAGATTTCTTAGGTCATACCGGAGGTTCATGCTGGTTTCTTTAGGGCTCACCAGACAGGGCCGAAAATCTTTCATCAGATTCAGATATTGGGGTATTTTTGGCCCTCCATGATCCGTGACTGTATCGAGTTTTTTAGGAGGTTCCATGAGTTCTAAATCCATGCTAATTTTATTCATCGGCTTCCAGAACCTCTCCACACTACCAAGTACTCTTATCTCTTTGTGGTCTGGGGACTTGATGTCGTGGGACCTTATCCACCGACGATGGATCGCTAGTGCAGGTTCATCCTGACCGCTACAGATTTATTTTCCAAGTGGGCAGAAGAAGTTCCACTCAAGGAAGTCAAGGCCTGTTCTATCATTGAGTTTGTGAGCTCCAATATCATCTATCGATTCAGATTCCCTCGTTCTATCCTCACCGATACTAGTACCAACTTCCGGGTAGCCAAACTGAAGAAGTTGTATGCCAAGTACAACATCCGTTCTAATCACTCCTCTCTCTATCATGCACAAGAAAATGGGCAGATCAAGGAATTCAATAAAACCCTCTATAACATTTTTTAGAATATGGTTGGTTAGAACAAGAAGAGTTTTCTGAAAAAACTCCCCAACACTCTCTGGGATTATCGGATGATGACTCGTAATTCCACTCAGGTGACCCCATACTTCCTAGTGCACGGAACAAAAGAAGTCATTCCCATCGAGATTCATTTTCTTTCATTTTTCACGACTTTCTATGATCTGTAGACACCCGAAAAAGTAGCCTAAATTTATCTGTCTGAACTAGAAGTGCTTGACGAGAACAGGCTTTGTGCCCTGCACAATCTGAAGAGGCATCAAAATAAGATAGCTAGATATTTCAACAAGAAATTTTTCCTCCTCTCTTTCATATAATGTGAAATAGTATTGGCCCTGATAATTATAATAATACCCGGTAGGTATACACCCAAGATGGAACCCAAATGGGAGGGACCTTATATCATTCACAAGGTTTACCCAAATGGTGCATACTCCCTGGTCACCATGGATGGTGAGCGTATTAATCATCCCAGAAATGCTAAATTCCTCATGAATTATTTTGCTTGAATAGTCCCACATGAATTTAAACTATCCCGTCCTTACTGAATGACATTAAACTATGTGATCCATCTGAGCTGAAGGATGTAAAACTACTTATCACTCATCCTGCATGATGATAAACTGTAAACTGGTTGGGACCTTTCATCTGTGGCCCAGCCTCAGGTCTCTCGACCTTTCTGACCTCCCGGACCAAGTTCTCACTTAGGATTGTACGGTGCAGTATAAAATTTATGCCCTCATTCACGTTGGGCTATATTTTCCACACCACACACATCCCCTTGAGACACCCCTCCTTCATCCATCATCCTTGACACAAGGCATTAAACTGTACGGGTACCATCATGCTTTACGCATCCCATAATTTGGGTTTCCATAATCTTTTACATCCAAAAGAACCCTAGAATAACATGGATGTAAGGCCTCAGGGCTCTCCTACTGTCTTAGTCCAATGTCCCTGAGGATTTTGAACAACAATTTGACACAAGTCCCACATTTTGAATATGTTCAGTAGTCAATGCTCAATTGTTTGTTCCCTTTCCAAGCCACATGAGATGGATACCATGTTACGAACATGGTAAACAATTATCTTCAATCCTTATTGAAGTTATGTGGTCTCCCAAATTATATGCATGGTGATTCACCCTTTCCACCCATCTGTCCCATGCACATGACATTAAACTGGGCATATTTTGGTCCAATATCTATGACATTAAACTAAGATCTCCCCATGTCCTTGTCGTATGATGTTAAACTGCATGACACTTCAGAACTATGTATGGATTGATTCCCATCCTCATGGGATATGTAAGAATTCCTGAACATTTTATCTTCGGGCCTTGCCCTGTTTCTTAGAAACCATCTCTTCCTTCCATCTAATTGGCCTAATTCCTCCAAGGGGGTATGCAGTGTGGTGTGGGATTATGTCCTCATTCATGGTGGGTTTGTAATATCCATGCCATGTACCTCTCTCTTGAGGTATCTCCATCCCCCTTTCCTCCAATCATCTTCTCGATTCGTCTGCTCTCAAATTGGGCCCCTCGACCCTCTTTCAAAATTCACCAACATGCCTAGGAGAACTTTGGTTTAGAACCTAGAGTGTTGGGTTCTACATGGACATGTTTCCATCCATTTCCATGCTTCATGCTTCCCATTATTTGGGCTTTAATTATCTTTCACATTCAAAAGGAACACCGAATGACATAGATTCTAGGCCTCAATTCTCTACTACTATCTTGGGCCAATGTCCCTGAGGATTTTAAATGAAATTTTGACACAATTCCTGCATTTTGAATATGGTTAGCGGTCAACGCTCATTTGTTTGTTCCCATTTCAAGTCACATGATATGTATGTTTTGTTTCAAACATGGTCAACAATTATCCTTCATCATTAAACCAGCCCCATCAATCCTTAAATATTGGTTGCATGATTCACAAAATTTTCCACTCCATCATGTAAAAGTGGAATTGCAACACTCTTGGTGCTATCCCTTAGTGAACATTTGCACATTAAGTGGATGAATCCACAATGTGGTGTCATTTGAGGATCCTCGCCATTTAAACTTTCTCTATATTACACATGTCGTGAAGATATTATCCACCCTTATTTACCACATCGAGCATGGCTCACGTGGGCTTAGGGATTTGGTCAAGGTTTACACCTGCTTGGAAGAGTCTCACTTATTTCGGTCTGAGCTTTATTACCATAAAATAAGATCTAACCTCATCCTTATCGCATGAAATTAAACTACACAAATATTTCTAGAACTACGTATGGCTTGATTCCCATACTCATGGGATACGTAGGAACATCCAGACATTTCCTCTTCGGGTCCAGCTTAGGCTTCACTAATTATCTATTCTATTTTGAATTTTAGCCCTAACACTCATATAATTTCATGGTTTAGAGTATGTTGGATTACGTCCTCATTTACATCGGGTTTGCAATAGCCACACCACATACTCCCACTTTAGGAGCTAGTTTATCCTTCCCCTGTCCTTATTGATTGCTTGTCCTCTCCTGGAACTAGGTCCATCAATACATTTTCTAGTGGCAGAATCTACTTCGGTTCCTCCCATATATTCACAGTGAGGAGAAACTTGTCATACATCTCCCTAAATATTAGAATCTCCAAGATTTTGTGAAGGTCTTAGAGGCTGATACCGACCTCCCCATAATGAAGATGAAAAATGTTGGTCCTTGAAAACTACATACTCAACAACACTGAAATCAGTTTCTTTAGCTGGTAGATATAGAATTGGGAGGCCCATGCTACCTCATACAAGCCTACTCACCTCATATCCACCCCAAACTCCTCAAAATAGGCATAGACCCAGTAAAACCATGACCAGTCATTTGTGAAATTACTGCCCTGGTGCAGATCCCACTCATCGGTCCACACCTTCTCCGGGTTCCCCAAAGCCACCTTCCAAATGGTGTGGTACTACGGGGGATATACCTCTGGCTACAATGACTTCCCATAAAAATTGGTAACATGATTATTCAAGTAGTCAACATTGAAAGGTGTATTATCTTTCCTAGTATGACCATCAGCAACCCTGAACCACTAGTGATGGCACAACGTACTCCTGAACCAATAGGCTGGCTCTTCCCTATTTTCTTTTGGAATGAGAACATCATCCCTCAGACTAAATACATATAGGGGTAGTCTTTTTCACAAAGGGTAGTTCTTCTAGATGTCTGACAATAGCTCCATCAGGGATTCATGGTCCAAATAGCTTTGCACGCATTCCCCAATGCCTAGGTTATCCGCCATATCTACCCTTCGGAAAAAATTCACAAGGACCCACTTGACAGCTTCTTGGTGAGCCATTTCGTCTCAAAACTTTAGATTTTTTTGTCCTAGATCATAGAGATCGATCACAGATCTCGACCATAGAGATAGATTGTAGAGATAAGTTGCAGAGCTCTGCCACAGACCTCGTGGGAACAAGCTGCAGAGTGCACAATCACAGTTTCTGAAGACTCGCTATGTGCCGCAGAGCAAAAGAGGGATCGATTCTCAAAGAGCAGTTGTAGAGTGTGCATAACTTCAAAAATCGAGATCCAAACACCAAAACTTGTAGATAAGTAAGGAAAAAAGAGGTTTCATCCTCCCCTATTTATAGTAAACAACCTTAGAGAATCGTGGTGCACCTGGATTCGGTGAGATTTGTAGCGTTATCAACTAGCACACCACCTATCCACATCGCGACCCTGCTTTGTGATCTGGATTTGTGATTAGACTAAAAATTTTGGTGTTCTACCCTCAGAATTTGACCCTTGTTTTCTCCTCAACTCCAAGTCTAGGGGGGGGGGGGTGCATTTGTTAGCACCAAAATATATGCATAGGAAAAATATTCAAAGATAAAACCAATTTAAAAAAGGGATTCTTCGTGAAGAATATTCACAGATCCCTTCAGCACTGCGGCCAGCGCAAAGCCATTCATCACCACGGTCAGTGAAAAGCTATGGCTCCCTCTGTGATCTCCATAGACGAAAGAGGAAGAAGACTCTGCGGTTACAACATAATTGAAGGAAATATTCGTTCCATGGAGGGAACAAAATCACCTCTGCAATCCCTTGGAAATTTACATAATCCTCTATGAGTGCTGTAGAGGGAATGAAGGATGCCTCTATGCCATAGAAGGGATGAAGATTGAATATGCGGTTATGAAAAAATTGAAAAAATCATCTTCCGATGGAAAAGAACCAGCGGATTCGTAATGAATTTTCAGAGCTTCGCGCCACCTCTCACCTATAAATACTAGGTTTCCCTTCGACCCAAAGGATGGATACCCCAACCTTTCGGATTATCAGCTCTCAAATCGTGAAGCACCCTCTGCTTTGTGAAGCATTGAAAAAAAAAGAGCTCTTCAAGGTATTTGAGCATTGAGAAATACCTTTTGCTTAGATCAAATATAACCCTCTTCAAGCAGGGATTCCCTTCACGAAGTCAATTGGCCATCACAAAGGAAGGATCTCCCTAAGGTAACTCTAGTATTTTCAAAACACTTATGATTTGAGAAGTACCTTCCATGCACATGTGGACCCCATGCTAAGGTAGGATCACTGTGCTTCACGAAGTACATCTATTCTCAGTGCCACACTTTGAATGGCACCCATGCTATGTGAAGTCCTACTCTTTGAAATCACTTTCACTTCTCAAAGCACCCTTTATACACATTTATACCCCACACCTAGGCTAGGACACTCTACTTTGTGAAGCATACCCCTTCACAGAGTCTCTCTACTCCATGGAGAACCAGAGCTTCACAAGGTCCCTTCATGTGAACCCTTTTTCTTCACAAACTCTTCTCCCATATGGCCCTCCATATTTGTACGAAGTGATTTAAATGTCTATTGGGAGGTTATTAATATTTCATTTCTTGGACTCATGCTTCTTCGCATAGGCATACTAAATACTATTTCTTCTTCTCATAGCTGCGCTAAAATGAGCCCCTCAATTGATCACTCCACAATCCCGTCTTCACATAAAATTTCCGTTTCCTTCCCTTCATAAAGGGTTAAAGCGCACTGGATATGTAAGTCCTAGGGGTGAGGAGTACATCCTCATCATTTGATATGAAATATGTTAAACTGCCAAGCACCATCGTCCCTAGCACATGATGTTAAACTGTGGCATTGCCTAGTAAAATATAAATGGGGTGTCCCACCTTAGACACTTTCCATGCCCACTGGTCTCCATGGGAGTCTGATCTTCCTCACATGGAATGCGATCTTCTTTGCATGGAATGACATCTGTCCACGGGGAAGGGAAACCATATCAGTGTAATCCCCTAGACTTTATTGTGGGAGGTAACATCCTTGCTCCTCCTCTCTTCTTCCATGTGCAAAGGACAGAGGAGAGATAAAAATAGGGACCTCCGATACCCTGTCCCTATACCTTTGGGATTTATCGCCATCGGGCCTCCATCCCGGAGTAAGTCCCAATATCTATCTCCTTGGGCTTCCAACCATGTGTAAGATCTACTCTATTACTCACGGACTCACCTTTTGTGATGTGATCATTAGGTCTTTGATGCCTCTTTTTTCTCACACCAAGAATGACTCATGTGGGATTAGAGTAAGCACCAACCATGGTATCCTCACTGGGATACCTTAGCATGTAAGTCCCAAGCCCCCCATTCTGAACTATGTAGACTTTGATTCATTCCCTTTCTAAGCAAGGTATATAGGAAGCCTCCCTAAGGTTCAATCCCTACACCCACTGGTCCCGACCACATCAAGTTGGTTCACCATAATCACACATGATGTTAAACTATATTCCCCTTCCACCCCGAATGGCGTTAAATTGTACCCATACGAACTACGTGGGTTTTTATCCCAATATTCTAGATAGGGTACTTAGGAAGCATCCATGAGGTTCAACCCTAAACACTAGTAAACCCATACAAACTATGTGGGTTTTGATCCTTGTCTCCTAGGCAGGGTACGTAGGAAGCCTCCCTGAGGGTCAACCCCAAACACTGGTAAACTTCGATTTACTCTTTTTTGGGACCCACATCCTTAGTCCATCACTTAGTTGTTGGAACCACTCTGTGTATAAGGTTGTATTTGTTGTCAATAGTTGTCAATGCAGATCAAAATGAAGGTGATCATGAAATACTCCGATGAAGTAGAGGAGTGGTGATTCAGATGATTGTTGTACTGTTCGTAAGTTCAAAGAACATGTGTCAAAGGTGATACATTGTTTACAACAATGAATATTGTGAGGAGTAATCCATCCAAGGATGATTAAGGCAGGATGGTGTTTTTGGATGAAGACCATGCAATTCCTCCTTATTGCATAAGGACTATGGGCTTTGATGAAGACCATGCAATTCCTCATTATTGCATGAGAACAATGGGTTTTGATGATGACCATGCAATTACTCATGATTGCGTGAGAACCATGCTAGAGACTTCTATGGCGGTTGATGAAGGAGGCAATGTGCCAATGCGTTGACTTATGACATGGCCATGCACATCACACTGTCATAGAAGATGATGGTACTAAAGTTGTTCCTTCAAAGAATACATATCACAATGGTGGAGTTTGTGATAAAAGAAAAAGAGTTGCTGAAGGATACAGATCACCAAGAAGAAGTGTTGTTGAGGTGATCGTGCTTGTCGACAAAGCAAACAAACGACATTCAAATTTGTTGACAAAGGAGATTCCATGGTGACATGTCGAGTTCAAGAGTTGTGGTCAACGACCTATGGTTTATTCAAGAACATCGACAGAGGAATGGATGATCTGGAGGCGGTACAAAAAGAGCAGATACAAGGTGGCGCCGTTTTCCAGTGTTTGCCAAATTTTTGGGCCTCAAAATCGGAAAATGAAGACATGGATTGTCTGCAAAAGGAGGTTCGCACAAAAAGGAAGTGGTGCGCGAAATATAAGTGACTTGCGCGAAATACATGAGTTGGGCGCGCAAAATTAGCGGGTTGCGCGAAATTATATTTCGCGCAAAAGATGTTTCAAGGCTGAAAGCTTGAAAATCGGTAAAGGCATGGGGCGCGCGGAATTTTGGAGGCGTGCGCGAAAAAATTGAAGTGGCGCGCGAAATAGAGGATGAAGTATTTCGCGCAAAATATGTTTCAAGGTTCGAAGCTCGAAAAATGGCAAAGGCATGCGGTGCGCGAAATTATGGAGCAGTGCGCGGAAAATGGTTGTGCGCGGAAGATTTGTATTTCGCGATCAAAGCGGATTACGCGCTCAAGGAGGGTTTTTCGCGCGGGGTCGATTTTGCCTATAAATATGAAGTGACCCTCCTCTATTCGAGAGAGTTCAAGACATAGAAAATACCTGAGCTCTGGTGCGCGAAATTGAAGTTAGAAAGGGTGCTGCGCGTAAACTTAAAGTTTGCGCGTAAAGACAACTGTTGCGCGAAAAGCTAAGGCTGCGCAGAAAGTTGGTGTTGGTGCGTAAAAGGAAGGTTGCGCGAAAAGCGGATATCGCGCAAAAGCGGTGAATTGCGCGCAAGGCAGTTTCCAGGCTGCGCGTAATATTTGGAGGTTGCGCGAAAAAGGAATTTCGCGCAAACCATAGAAATTGCGCGCAAGACAACGTAAGGGTTGCGCGTAAAAACTGAGGTTGCCCGGTACATCCGGTGCGAAGTAAGATTCATCTGCGGGTGAAAGTTGGACTTCAACAGAGCATCTACATACAGAGGAAGATGCATTCCTTCATGAAAATGAATAGACCTACAGGTCTATAAACTGTGACTTAATCCCTTCCAAGAGCAGTGAGCTTAGGAAGAGGAAGAAGGTGATCCTCTCCACCGGCAGTAAGCGAGGGGGAGTCAACGGGAGTGACCTGAGGGACGCAGTGAGCTATCCCTAAACAATTGTAAAGGCAGTGAGCCTGGGACAGAGTGTCTGTACCCGAACATTTGTATCCGCAGCTAGTGAAGCATAATGGATTTAGGTACGACCGGCAACCTGTCGGCGTATACTCCTTGGACGTAGCCCTTAGTGGTGAACCAAGTAAAAATAGCTGTGTCATCTGTCTCTGCATGTGAATGTTTAATTGCTGATCATATCCATCATACAGGTTTAAGTAGTTTCTACCAACGTGGGAACAAGATCCACAACTAAAAGAAGAAAAAGTTGCCACCCTGATTCACCCCTCCCCTCTCAGGGTGTCCTGGGGTCCAACATTAGTGGCATCAAACAAGCTCCTAGGCTGCTAACCACGCGTAACCCCCAACATGTCGTCGGGTCATTTTCCTCTGCACACACCCTGATTCTATGCCCCATCCTTAACTATGTGGACTTTGATTCCTTACCATGGGGATATGTATGAAGCCTCCCTAAGGTTCAAGCCCATCATCCATGCCTCATCCTGGTCTCTCCCTGGAGACTTTTCATTTCGGGAAGGTCATGAAGCAACTTGGAGGTTCCACTTCCTTTGGGTCCCATCCCTGCATCCATTCTCATGGGTCACATACTTAGGTGTCCCATAACCCCACCAAACTACATAGACATTGATTACCTATCATATAGATACATAGGAAGCCTCTCTGAGGTTCAAGCTCAACATCACCGTCATCTTTATGCTGGTTTCGTCCCATTACTCTCATGCAATTCATTCAACCATCCATCATCCGTCCTGATTCTTAACTGGGCCACCACATCCCGAAAAGATCATGCCATCCACCTAGGAAGCTAACCGTGCATAATCCCCACAAAATATATAACCATCCAACCAAGATTACCCCTCTTGAGATGGGACACTATCCATGCGTAATCCCAAGCATGTCTACGGGTCATTGTCCTTTGTGTACACCCCAATTAATCACCCCTTTGAACTACATGGGTTTTGATCCCTATCTCTCAGAATATGATACATAGGAAACCTCCCTAAGGTTCAATCCCCACTAACGGTAAACCCAGGAATCCCCTTTATAGGTACCCAAACATACTCAGATCCATCTTCATTGGACGTTTTGATCCACTCATCTAGTAAACCCCTTAGGTGATCCCTTTTAGGGATGTACCCATCTGATCCAATCCTATTAGTGTTCTGATCAGTATGATCTGTCTCCTCTATATGTTAAACTCACGAAGTTCCCTGTGTTAACATGAGAAGGTGAGGAAAACCTCTAGGATATGCCTATATCGTATAATTCCCCGCATTTGATGTGGGATGCCTTGGGATTCCACGCCCTCAGGAAGCCCTATCATAAGGGTAAGGTACTAAGACACATCAGTGTTTCAGCATCCAGACATGCCAATGATGTCCAACATAACTACTCCCCGGATCAAAGGTTTCTGCCCTGACTTGAAACCTTGGAATGTATTAACAAAAGTAGTGTAATTAACTGACATCCATAAAGACATGGTACCGAGGAAGAGTTTCACAAACAACGTCTTAATCTATAAGGGAGACCCAGACTAGGCGACAAGGTCTGAGGAGGAATCCACAGAAGGAGAGACTGACATCCCATCATCCCATTTAAATCAAAGATTAAATGTCCCTGAATAAGTGAAGGATGATGCCCACCTTTGGAAAGAGGGAATGCGAGGAAATAGCCAACACATCGCAACACTGACAGATGTGTTCCCTGGAAAAAGCATCAGAAACATTGATAAAATAGTTTCCTAGCTTCATCAGGATCTAAATTATTTGAGGTTATGATAGGTGTACTAATACTTTTAGGGTTTTCATACCCGAATTTATTAATTTAATATTTTATATACTAATGTTGAGATATACAATTTCCTTCTAGTTTTTGTGAAATTTAAAAACATAGAATGTATGTTAACTCACCCATAATACTCATTTCAATGTTAGATTTCATAAGATCTGTAAAGGAATCAAATAAATATTTTTGAGTTGAACCAAATATAATTTCATAAACATATATTTGTACAATAATAATATTTTTATTTACTTGATTTATAAAATTAATGGGATCCACATATCCCTTAAAAAATTGTTTTGTAACAAAAATCTAGTTAACCTATCATACCGAGTTCTTAGTTCTTGTTTAAGTTCCTATAGTGCATTGGGATGTTTATAAACATGTTATTGATTTTTTTTATTTTCAAACCTGGGGTTTGTTTTACATACACTTCCTTATGAACATATCCATTCAAAAAATAAAACTTCCCATCCATTTGAAATAGTTTGAAATTTAAGAATGCTGCATAAGAAAGAAGTATACAAATAACTTCATGTCTTTCAATAGGAGTGTAGGTTTGTTCATTGTCTATTCCATTTATTCTGATTATAACCCTTAGAAACAATTATATCATTATTTCTAACTATTATACCATTTTCGTCACATTTATTTTGAAAACCCATTTTTACTCCAATTACATAAGTATCTTTAGGTCGTTCATCTAAAGTCTAGACATGGTTCCTCACAACCTCATTGAGTTCATCTTGAATTTATTTTATCTAATCCTCATCACCTAAAGTCTCATCAATATTTTTAGGTTCGAACTATGATAATAATGATATATTTTCAATTTAATTTCTTAAAGTACTTTTAGTCCTAATTGGTTGATCTACATGAACAATGATATTATCACTAGGATGATTAATAAGAAAAAACCGATTTATTGGTTTTTTAAAAATCTCTTCTTCAACAATAGGTTGTAAATATTATATAGGATTATATTTTTAAACATAATCATGAGTTATTTATTTATAAGAATAACTTTCTAGCATAGGTTCAAAGTCAGTTTTATAAATCACTTCCGAAGATGTAGGTTGGGGTTGTTTGAAAACAAAGGGACCAGTTTCAGCAAATTTAATATATAAAGTTTCCTCAACGGTACTTGTATTTTTATTAAAAACTCTATAAGACATACTAGTGGTGGAATAACCTAAAAAGGTTCCTTCACCAAAATTTGGAGAAAATTTATGTAAATTATCTTTAGTATTCAGGATGAAAACTTTTGAATCCAAAAAAATTGATGTAAGAAACGTTTGGTTTTCTCTATATTCACAACTCATAATAAGTTTTATTAATAAAATATCTAATTGAAACAAAATTTATAGTATAATAGGTATTACTAACTGAATTATCCCAAAAATTATTAGTAACTGGGTATTAAATCAACATCATTATAGTAATCTCATGAATAACACTGTTTCTTCTTTCAACTATACTATTTTTCTCTGGATTTCTAGGTGTATAAAAGTTATGTACAATACCATTCTTACTAAAAAAGTTTCAAAATCATAATTTAAAATTTTCCACCATGATTACTATGAATAGTTATCAAGAGGTTATTTTTCTCATTTTTTTACTATAGATACAAATTTTTTAAAATAACTAATTGTTTCATTTTTTCTTTCTAGAAAATAAACCCATGCATATCTAATATAGTCATCAACTAAATCATATACATTGTAATTTACACCAATAAATATAGCTTGTGTAGGAAAAAATAATTCCATGTGCACTAACTATATGGCATTAGGAGTTGAGACTTCAATAATATATTTAAAACATGACTTATGTTTCTTACCAAATTTACAAGGATCATAAACTTTTAAAGAATAAAACCTAATTTTTGATGGATCCTTAACTAATACTTTATTAGTCAACATAGGAAATGTTCTAGGATTATAGAGTCCTAAAATTATATTAAATAACCAAGATTGGTCTTCCATTTCACTAAAACAAGGTTGGTCTTGGATCCTATGGTCTTCTATTTTTAATGTGTAAACATTCTCATGCTAATTGGAAAAAAGAATAAATTCATTTTTGAACTATGTAAATTACATTTTTTATTCCAGAGGTTTACAAGATAACTATTATCACACAATTTAATTATTCTTATAAGGATATTCTTAATTCCTATAAAAAATAAAACATTTTAAATTAAGGATTTTATATGAAGAAAAATATTACATATACTGATAATATCTCCTTGATCATTATCTTTAAAAGTAACTTTTCCACCTTTCAAATCTACAATCTTCTTAAAAAAATATGTTTTTTAGTAATATTTATATAAAAACCACTATCCATGTACGAAATGTTATTTTTTTTTGTTACTTTCTCTATTTTATAGAAAAAAATATTAGTTATTTAGAACCCAAACCATCCTAGGTTTGGTGTTATTAGAAAATAGGATTTTAGGTAACCACATTTTTCTAAAATTACTACATTGAGAAAATGTCAGTTCATTTGAAAATAAATCTATTTGAAAACCTAGATAATAAAATCTATTTAGGAAACATGTATTTTTCCAAAGTCCACCAATTATAAACTTTGTGAAAAATGGATCACTTTTTGGAAAAAAATTGTTAGTATTAGAAATTGGTTTTTGGTTTGTAAAACCCATTCTTGAAATATCAGTAAAATATATATTTTTTACATATTATTCATGTTTTAATATCTATAAGTAAACTTAAATATATGTTTCATCAAATAAACATTTAAAATTTTAGTTTTACAACTATTTTCTTATTCTCATTAGTAAAAATATTATAACTAAGGTTTAATTGTAAACTATTTTTCTAAAAAATTGATTTTTTAATAACTTTTTAAAGATATTATTTTTCAAAATTAATTTCATCAAGATCATTAGAATGATATGATATATCATTATTATGTGTATTTATCCTTTAGATTTCCTTCAAATTTCTGTGTTGGGCATTATTATGTTTTTTACAATCCTTACAAATTTCATTTTCTAAAGATAGGTGGTCTGCTCTGATTCATAATTTCAAGGGTTCCTATAGTGAACCTCACTTTTCATACATAAAATTACATAGATTTTTTGGAATACTTAAAAAAATATACAAAGATACACCCAAATACTGTACTAGTATAGTTCCTTTGTAAACATGGAAACATAAACACTAGTACATAGGTGATCTATATTTTCTCCCACTAGTCATTTCTTTACTAACACCCTTTTTAGACATATCAAACATAATACATATCTTTATAAACCAGGGGAGGAAACATAAAAAGGGGGGATCTCATATGACCAATAAGGGTGAAAAAGGGATACATGTAAGCATAAACATGATCATAGGGGTATGAGAACGTGATCATGAAAATAGAAGATCATGCCCTGCATATCAAAGATTATAAATAGGAATAATGGAATAAACATTAGTAGTTAATAATACATGAATCATAAGAAAATAAATAACATAATACATGAAAGAATAACATAACAATAAAACATGGAATTATGGAAAACACATAAGGATATAATATTATTTCCATAGTAGTCAAGGCATCAATAAAAAGACTATCTTGGTAGTATTGGTTCACTCCCTATACCATCTTGGTAGTCATGGTTCTTTCCATGGCCATATTAGTAACATAAGTTCACTCTTCATTCTATCTTGGTATTCATGGTTCACTCCCATGACCATCTTAGTAGTTAAGGTTCACTACCAAGTCCATCTTAGTTTTTTCTCATGAGATATAAATCTTCACCCAATACATTGGATGAAGATATAGGTCCCACACATATCATAATGAAATCATACATACATGTTCCATAAGATCATTAAAAATCATATCATAACATATGAAATGAAATGGGTATCATAAACATGTAATCATACCATAACCTTTAAAAAAAGATACGGGTTCTATAATAATTTCATCAAAAGAATAACCTATGAAAAGAATAAGGTTTCAAAATCATATAACCCGTGAAATAGAACTGAGTTTCATAAACATCATGCCGTAAAAACATAATCCATTCATTGAAAGAATATGAATGGAAACATTGAACCATTTCCCTATAAAGGAATGAGTTAAAACAATGGATGTCATCTTATATGTGAAATAATTTTGAGATACCCTTTAAAAAATTTCCTTGAGGAATATATACTTTATTCATTGAAAAACACTTTTTAAAACATAAAACAATTTTAAAACCTTTTTATTTGAAAATAACTTTGAAAAATTATAAAGGAATATTTTATTTAAAAAAAACCATTTTTACCTTAAAATTATCTTCAAGGATCATTTGAAAACATTTTTGAAAACATTTTTGAAAACATGGTTTTGAAATAAAACAGATTTCTGACCAAAGAGAGAAATATGATAAGTTTTTTTATAAAAACATTTTATTAATTATTTTAAGTACCAAAGAGTGAAAAAATGGTACTAATACACATATATACCTTGAATAAATAGAGGATAAGGAAACTCATGATTCTTCTTGAGATATGAATAATAATATTTCATCAATGAAAGCATAATCATAAACAATCTTGATAAATGATGAGATTGCTTTAATAAACTATTACCACTTGGAAAATTTTGATCATACTATCTATATAAGTAAATGAAATTACATAAAGATTAAAATATCATGAAATTAAGGATATTCATGATATAAAATTTTAAATGGAATTATATACACCTAAAAAAATGTAGGTGCATATCAAAACATGTGTCTCAAAGAAGGATAATTGGGACAAAACTGTCTTACCGATTTGGTAAATTTTGAAACATTAACCCCATGAAAGAAATATCATAGGATAGATATTTAAATACCAATAAATTTAATAATAATAATTATTTAATACATTCATGATCATTATATACACCACATAAAATAAAAGAGTGGTTCCTAAGGTATGTATCTTATATAAATAAAAAGTGAGATGAAATTTCCTTTACCTTGTGTCTTGAATCTCTTCATAATCATACAATATTCCTGTATAATAAATGTAATTTTATTATAAATATTTTACATAAAAATATTATTATATATAATACCATATATGGTTTTATTATGACCTTATATTACCCACTTGTTAACAATTCTATGTTAAGGTTTCACTTCAGGTAATATCCACCTTGTTCTTTGCATGTGTGTTAATTTGTTATATATTGGTCTTTATAATTATATCAGGATTTAAAGAATTTATAGAATGATATTAATATTATTTATATTATTTATATTTTATTATAATATTATATAGTATATATAATTATGAAATCAAATACACCATTCATGGAGATGGTAGGCCGAACGTACGCATAAACACTGTTTTCATTTTTATCATCATATTGAAAGAAATAAAATGAAATATATGTATATATGTATATAATATAATTATAATAGAATTATTATGTTATATATATCATATAATTTCACTAAAACCATCCTTAATACATTCTATGTAGTGTGTGAATGAATCACATCACTTTGAGGGGGTGATACTCCACACTTCATCAAATGAAATTATTGTATTTACACCAAATATAAAGTATAAAGATATGTGTTTTAAAAGGATTAAATAAGATTAAATACATAATAAATATAATATATAACATATATAAATAAATTTTATACCATTATTTCCACTAATATATGAAGTAAATGAAAAATGAACCATCATTGTTTTGTGATGCGGTAGTTCTCTGTACACGTAAACAGTATGTTACTTACACATTAGATCAAAGTGTGTGTAATTTTAGGTAAAAATATAAACATAAAAACATCAAATTATATTTTGAATACTATTTTTGTTATAAAATCATAGAATAATAAGATTTTATAGTGTGTATAATTTAAATAAAATAAAAATATCTTGAGGAAGAATGTTACCTCTTATTCAGGTAACTCATTTTGGTTTGCATCAAAGGGATTCCTTGGATTTATTTATTCCCAAGGGTAGGATTATAGGATTAGGTAAGGTATTTTTAGGAGATTTTTTGGTAGATATTGGTCAAGTCAACGTTTTCTGATCATTGTGAGGAAGTGGGAAGAGAGGCAGCCTTTTTATAGTGGAGGAGTGGAACTCTTGTAAATTTTGGAAAAGAGAAATTCCACACACGTTTTTCCCATGGAAAGTGGATATAATAATGGTAAAAAGTTTAGAAAAGTTATTATAGGATCTAAATATGGAAAAATTTCTTTTGGAAAAGTTTATAGGTTATTTAGGATCTTAAGTTTAAGGTTTAGTCCTTAGTTAAGCTTAATTTTACCTTAATCGATGTAATGAATTTTAATTACTTTCACTAATATCTTTGGTAAAAAACTAATTTGACCTAATTATACATTATAAATTATTATTATTAAAAATATTAAATCCATTTTTAAAAATTCAAATCACCTAAGTGTCATAAATTGATTTAAATTTAATCCCGTAGTTGGGTCGATAATGCGAGTTTTTAAAGTAAAAACATTCAAAAGTTTCCTATGTTTTTATATTCAATTTCAAACTGAAATTGATCACAATTAAAAAAATTTGGTTGATTGATAAAAATATTATCTAATTAAACTTTTAATCCAATTTAAAATATAATTTAAACTTTTAAATAAATTAAATGAAAATGTAGTTTTGATTTAAAATTTGGTTTTTTAAAATCTGTTTTTTTCACCATTCATTCAAAAAATGAAGTTTCTCAAAAAAATCCCAAAAATTAACCCTAAGATAATTTCAACATTATAAATTAAAAAATTAATTTTATTTTATAAAATTAAATTTATAAATGTGTCTATATTTAATTTTATTTTTTTTTCATATAAGGACATGAAAATTAGTTCATTTGAGAAAATAGTATTTTTAAACATATAAGGACTTTAAAAAAATTATATTTTTCATTATCAATATGTTTTATTTATATAAAAAATTATAAAAAATATTTGAAAATTATTTATTACTATTCATATTACTAAGTTTAATAGCTTGGTTATATTTATCCTATTTAAATAATTATAACAAAAAAAAGATGTTTCGTAGAAACTTAGTGTTGTGTGTAACATACATCAAGTCAGTGTTGCTTATAATGTATGTAAAGTCTGTGCTATGTGAAAGGAATGTTTGAATTAGTTCAATTAATGATATCAATAAAAATTTAATTTATTCAAGAAAAAATTTCCCTAAAAACTCAGGGTGTTACAGTTCCACCATCTAACCCTAACATCTTGTAAAGAATAGAAAATATTTTCTAAAAATAAATGTTCATGAAATTACAATTTATAAACAAGCAGTTTTTTAAACCTGCAATATATAATGAAATTAAAATTATAATAAGTATTCTATTGAACTTTCTCTCATACCAATAGTTATATCATAAGATTTTATGATGGTTACAAGAGGCGAGGGTGAATCTTAGTATAAAAATTAAACTAAAACAAAAAATTACTATTATATAAAAATGATCAGACTCACAGATCATTTGTTGATCAGAGTGTTAAAATAATAAATATAAATCCTATGATTTTATTAGAGTGTTATCAGTCTTAGAGTCACACTGATTAATAGTTTGTTAGAAATATAAGTATATAACCAACTTTCTAAACACAAGGAAAGTGGAATATAAAACTAATATAAAAAAGAAATATGAATGCTTATAAAAGTAAAAATTACATACAATAATTAATAAAATAATATAATCTATAACATAAAGTGTTAAATTAGTTAGAAATCATGACTAAAAAGATCCAAAGTTTTATATCTTTTATAGGTTATTTCATTAATTACAATTGAATACCTCGATATGATGATTGGTATGGATCTATCTTACAATCCTAGAAATACCAAAATATGATGATTATTATTAATCTTTCTAGCCTCAAAAGACCTCAATATGATGAATTAGATTCACCATATTCCTATCCTTAGATCCCCTCGATCATTACCATTACTTGACAAAAAATACAAAATAAAATTGTTCTATGTAATACACAATACATACAAGGATTCCTTAGAACATCAAATCTTTAAAAATTACAAATAATAGGAATAATGTTCTCACATAGATGATTATTTAGACATTTTTAGTTGAAAATGAGTCATATCCCAATTCTTTAAATGAAATTATATTTATAGGAGAATCTAAAACTTTTATATTTTAGAGTTAGTGGAAATTTCCTTCGATATCTTTCACTTGACAGCTCATAAATAATGGAATGTATGATTTGTTTAGCTTAGAAACTTTATATTGTTATTTTTTATTCCATATAATAGAAAAAAATATATATACTTAGATTATAAAAACTGGATAGTCCAATGGACTTCCCAACTATTTTTAAAACCAATAAACATAAAAAAGTTTATTCAGATGAATCAAAACTAATGTCATCCCGATGGTCATAAATTTTTTTAGTTTGATAGACAAGACATAAGTCTAACCATTGGTCAGAACAAAAGTAAGTCTGATTAATTGGACACACCTTCAGTCTAATGGATTACATTGAATAGTGAGAGTTTATATTCATTATATATTATATCTATTTTCACATTCATTATAAAACAATGTTTTTTAAAAAAACATACTAGAACACCTGGGAAATAAAAATTTAGTAAACATTGTTTAAGAATATTCTTGTTATTTTTAAAAATAATTAAAGGACAAGTAGAAAGTATAACTTTTGACTCAAGATGGTTGGAATTCATTAATATATAGTAACCTTTATATAATACATTCATAATATTTTGATTTTCCAATTTACTGTATTATTCCAGATCTTTCATTATAGAATTTTCAACCTATGTACTTATGTTTTATAGACTATTAAAACCAAAACGTTTGAGTAAATCATTAAAATAATCAATATATTTATATTTGTGAAAATTTTTTCATTTTGATTTTGAAAAAAATATGAAAACCATGGGAAAAGATAAGTTATCCCATCATGATCATTTAAAACTAATTATTCATATGTTCGAAAGGACTATCAAAAAATATTTTTAAGTGGAACAAAAAATAAATTTATCAGCAACTATTTAAAAAAAATCATTTTTAAAGTATTATTTTTTAAATGATTTAGATCAATACATCCTTTAAAAAAAGTTTATTTACATAAATTTATGGTAAGTCTGTTATACTTAGTTATTGGGGGTTAATTTAGTCTAAAGGGTTATTTAGTATGTTTATGTAATTTTTCTATAATTTTAAAATATTAAAAACTAGAAGTATGGTTATCTTAAAAATCCTATTGATCATAACAATTATATGAAGAACTAATCAAATCCATTTTATATAAATTATAATTTATATGAGAAATAAAGGATAATAATATTCTAATTGATTCTAATTTGGCTATTGATGATAATTTTTCAAATTAATCAATATATCATTCTTAACAACATGATTTAACAAAAATTCTTGCATTATTTTTATTAATGATTCTATTCTAATCATATTTCCTTTTAAAAACTTATTTTACACCAAATACATGTAGATATGTATGATGTTAAAGTATGGTTCATACATTAATCCATTGAAACTGATTGTTCTATTATTATATGGCCCTTATAAAAATTTAATCATTTAAAAAATAATATTTTATTTTGGGATTAAATTTAGATAGCATGGAATAATGTTCACAGTGATTTCTATGGGATATTCTATTTTTAATAGGTTTATATACACCAATAAAAATATAATCATAAGGATTATTCCTTATGATTGATTTATTTCTGGGTAAAGTTTTAAGATTATATTTAACTAATGGTTGACCATTTACTGTTAAAGTATCCTATAGTTACTAAAAATTTGATTACCTTACTTATGGTGGATTTATAATCAGTTTTTTTAAATTATATTCAGTAAGGTTATAAAATTATTTCTAAAAGTGTCATCTATTTTATTAATTTTTGATGGTTTGAGAAATAAAAGATTACATTCATCAAACGTTACATAAAACATTTCTACAGTAACATTATTTATTTTATTATAAATTCTATAAGCCCATCTGGTGATAGAACTACCATTAAAATTTCTTCATAAACTTTAGGATCAAATTTATGTAACTATTGTTTTATATTCAAGATGAATACTTTTTATCCAAAAAAACTTATGTAATAATGTTTTGAATTTATTCCGGTTCACAAATCATGAGTAGTTTTATTAATAAAATGTCTTACTAATACATTATTTTTAGTATTACAAGTAGTAATGACAACCTCATCCCAAAATATTCAAGTAAAAAATATTAAATCAGTAATATTTGATTAATTTCCTGAAGAATTATATTTATTCATTAAACTAAGTCATTTTTATATGGAATTATTATTGAAGAAAAGTGATGGAAAATTTATTTTTTACTATAAAACAATTGAAAATAATATTTAATAAACTCACCACCATGATCTCTCTAGATAGTAACCAATGGTGATTTTTTATCATTTTTAAATAAGGCATGAAATTCTATAAATTAATTAAAATATTTAGATTTATGTGTTAGAAAATAGACCCAGTTATATCTTTTTTAATAAAATAAAATGACATAAATATATAGTATTTTACTCCAAAACATAAATTTTATGATGGAAATAATTGATCAATGCGAACTAACTATAATACCTCAATAGTTGCGACTTCTCTTTTAGTTTCAAAACATTACTTATTTTGCTTCAAAAAATTGAAAAACATCATAGAATCTAGATGAATTAAAAAAAAGGTTATTGCAGATCCCTAACATGTCCTTTCTTAGAATTAAACATTAATAATTGTAAATTATAGCAACCTCATATCCTTTCCCATAACCATTATATGTACTCAGTGGAAACTAAATAAGGAAAATTATGATAAATTATTTCTTTTATATTAGGAATGTAATAATTTTATTTTTTTCAAAAGTAAAAATGAAATTAACTTTTGAATATTGAACAATAATTTTTTTTCTTCATATAGTTAAAAATATATCCCATTTCCTCATACTATATTTTGGTGATAGGATTATTCTTATGTTAAAAAACATATAAAATATTTTAAATTTATGCCTTTATATGAAATGTAAAATCACTAATTCAAATGATTTTACCCTTTGTATTATCTTCAAAAGTAACTCTTCCACATTTCAATTTATTTAAATTATAGATATTTGACATGTCTCATATAATATGTTTAGAATAAACACTATCCACGCATCATTTTTTTTTTCTATTGCTGGTTCCCAACATCTTTTATAGAAAATTATTAAATTATGTTCTTGAGACTTAAAATTTTTTGGGTTTAGTTATGAAAGAAAATAATTTTTTTATCCCACATCTATCCCACCCTTTTATGTTATAAAACTACATTTTATTCTAAAATAAAGGATTTATGAAAAAATGTGGATAATTGTTTAGAAAAAAATGTAGTCTAGAAATTTCCTTATAGAAATTTATTATAGAAATGTGTAATATTAGGCAATTAAATTTTTTAAATAAGATTTATCAAAATTAAAACAAATTTTATTCAATTTTATGGAGGGTATTATTTGTGTATACATTTTACAAAATTTTCATCACCATATGTAATGTAAGATAAAGTTTTTTCTAATAAAAAAATTTCATATTTATTTATAATAATAAAATTATAAATTTCTTTATTATTTTTATGATTAAAAAAATTTATCAACTAAACAGTGATAAAATAAATTTTGATTAGCTAAATTTTTATCAATAGAATTTATAAAGGAATTTTATTTTAAAACTAATTCAGTTGAATGTTTTAAAATTTATAATGATAATTTAAAAATTCTTTTATTAGTATCAATATGATTTGATTAAGTAAAAACATATATTTTTTTATATTATTATTATCTTGATTCATTAGGGATACATATCTAACCATTTTAGCTATATTAGGTAATGATTCTTCTTTTTATTATGAATTGAATTTTTGACTCCCTGAGATTTTATAAAATATGAACATCATGGATGATAGATTGTATGGAAAACAAGATAAAATTTAAAAGATCATGTAACACCATAAGAATTTATGATTTATTTATTTTAAAAAAAAATCAATTTGTTTGACTACTTTTAGTATACTCAACACCGTGATTTAACAAAACATGACACTTATTTAAAATATTATTATCTAAATATTACCATTATAACCTAGTTGTTAAGTCATTAGAAATGAATAGTATTAAATAAATTATGAAAATTATATGGTTTAAAAATTTATAAAATTAATTTCATGGTTATCTATTTATTATATATAAAATAAGAAACATTTTAAAAAAAATGAAATGATTCCAAAAAACTTTATTTTTTAAATAGTGGTCTATTCGTGCTTTGTGAGTATAATTTAAAATTAAAATTTACCAATTTTTGATTTTTTTGAAAAAATATATATCATTTTTAAAATAATCATATCAAAATCATTTTGGGGATACTTTTTTATAATTTTCTAAAAAGATTAATTTTTTGATGAATATTGAAAAATACTTAATTTTTGTTGAAAACTACCTTTTCCTTTAAAATATTTATAAAGTTATATAATATTTTAAATTAGTTTTAGTGAAAAATTATAATAATATAAATATATATAAATATAATTTATTTAATTGGAATTATTTTCTTATTTAATTTTGATATAATAACTTTTTAAACATTTAATCAATTTCTCTTTGAAAACCTGCCTTCTCATCGCATCTGCAGTATTATTTTTAAATTCAAATTTTCTACTTCAATGATAAAAAAACCAATAAAAAACCCACTTTATGGCCATATATATACCTTATAATGTTTAATTATCATGAATAATGCATTTCTTTTTATCCTTTTGGCAAGTGAAAATCATGGGTATACCTTTTTATTTTCAAATATTAGAAGTGCGAGACTCACCTAAACTATAAGAGTCCACCCCAATCCTCTCTTATTCAAACCATAAAATTATTTTGGATCACCCAATATTTACCCATATAAATTCAAAATATCCATACCCTATTCATAGATTCATTTTTTAGTCAAAAATACAATCTAGGTATACTTTTTGTATAATCCTAAAGAAGTTATCTTAGAAGAGGTAATATCCCAAACTATGCATTTTTATTTTATTTATTTTTCCACCTCCTTAAAATCTTCATTAATTTATCCTTATGTAATTTAAATAGTATCTAAAATATAAATATATATTATTTGTATATATTCATTACCTATATTCATATCCTCTTCCCTTAAATGGGAAATGATAACGTCCCTCATGTGCACAACAGACTACCACCATGAAAATTGATCTGACATGTTTCTTGTCAACACCTCTCACAGTTGGGTATGATGATGGATATATAGTATATATATTATATATATAATATAATTATACCTTTTCAGTTATTATATAACATTTACCTTTTTTAAATTCCATTTTTAGGTGATACGATAATGTCACTCATGTATATGGTAGACTACCGCCTTACAAAGTTATGTGATTCGTTTTTCACTAACCCTATACATGGAAGGTAATAAGGATAATGTTAAGGAATATATGTTATATACATGACATAATTATGATATTCATGGAATATATATCATTCCTAAAATATAATATATCATTTTCTTTCTTACCATTCAACCCAATAAAATATGTAACTTCATTTGTGTACTTGTGGATAACCGCCTTCACAAATCAATGTGACAATATTTACATCACAACACAACATAGATGATATATTTTTATATTTAAAGAAATAATATGAAATTTATGATATTATTTTAATTCTATAAAGATAAATTATTTCTTACCTTCATTCCATAATGATCATGAAAAAATAGGAACGTTACACATACATATGTATGTCATATCTTCCCCATGATCATAACATACTTCATTTATCAAAAAAAATAATTCATGTTTTTTCATAAAATTATAATTTATTAATAAATATGATAATTATTTGATGATTAATATTCTGGATATTCTGAAATAACTGTAGTTTAGATCAATAGTAAACCAACCTAAGTCATTTTTGATACATTTTTCAAATATTGTAGAAATACCCGAAACAAATTTAATTTATTATGTAATTGTATAAAACATGGTAATAAGTGAAATATATTAAATAATAAAAATTAAAAGGGCTCTTAATAAATTAAATAATTATCAAATGTTTATTATTCAAGAAGATAAATAACGTATGTGACAAGTCAGGCTCAAGGTAATAGTTTCTCGTCTCACTTTTACTTCCATGAGACATATACCATATTCACCCCTTATTCCATTATGTGGTGTATATAATAAATATTCTAAAATTTTATATCATGAATTTTTTTCCATTCATGGTATTTAATTTTTTATCTAATGTTATTTCATTCATGGGACTTATGATTCAATTGCTACTAAAGTGGTAAGAGGTTGTTTCAAAATTTCATAATTATTCAGGATTATTTTTGCTTAACTCTCCATCAGGGGAATTATTTTTTATTTCCATATTAAACTTAATAAATTTTCTTCTCCTATGGCCATTCATGAAATTTTTCATGTAATAGGTCCAATTTTCCTCTCCTTGGTACATAAAATCATTAAGAATACGTTTTTATGAAAATACAACATTATTTCTCTCTTTAGTGAATAATATTCTTTCTTACAAATCATTGATTTATATAAATAGTGTCAATTTTTTTTAAAATTATCCAAATGATTTTTTATAGAAATATTTACCCATGATTGAAATTTTAAGTTTATTTTTGAATGAAATTATCTTGTTATTTTCCAAACATGGAACTTTTCTAACCCTTTTATAGTGTAAAAGAATGTTCTTTTTAACTTTTATGATATGTATATAATTACATGTCCTCATGAAAATCATTTAATTAAAGTTTAATTTTACATTTTAAAAATTTATTTTTAAGGAAAATAATTTTATTAATATTATATAAATTATTATTTTTAAAAATTTAATTTTAAAGAAAAGGATTTTGAAAATAATTTATGAATTTTCTAATTTTAAAATAAAAATGGTGATTTTAAAATAAATATTATCTTCTATAAGAAATGTTCCATGTGATATTTCAAAATAATTTTCAATAAACTTAGACATACATTGATGTAAATTATACTTTAATGGGGATATTCTCCAATGATACTATCCTTAATATTTCTTCTTGTGGATTATGATTTGTTTGACTAGGGAAATATAATGTCGATACAATTCATTTCACTCTACCTGGTTTATGGTTAGGATTATTGATTTTAGAAAGTATTTAAATTCCATATTCTATTTTAAATATGATTTTTTATATGTATTAGGCCTCACACCTTCCATATAAGGAATTCAATGGATATATAAAGTGACGGTTGGGGTCTGATATATTCTATTGATGGATTGGTAGGTCTCATGAGACAAACTTGTTGGGTTTTGGATGATAAATTAACCATATATTTAGATGTTATGGAAAAATGCCTTGATATTATGTTTTAGATGTTCATAATTATACATTCCATCATTATGAATCTGATTATTGATGTTCCATGTAATTATTTGATTAGTTAGAATATCCAAGGTTAAGTTCTGAATCTAATGTGATTATTTATATGAAATTTTTAATAATCATATATTCATGCCATATTATTTTCAAATTATTGATTAAATGGTACATGTTTCAGAAATTTACCTTTCCATATTTATTAAGACATATTTTTCATAACTTTCATTGTATGCTTACACTTACCGAGAATCTGTTCTCACAACTTTATTAAGTTCCCCACCCAGATACTAGGAAGTGTTTTTTGATTGATATTTAGGGAGATTCTATGAGGAATAATTATGTTCCAAAAAAATACTTTGTGTATTTTATGTTATTAAATGTAAATTGTCTTTAAAGTATGTATTTATTTCACCAAGTCTACTATACTATTCAGTAAATTGGGATGAAATTACTTATATCTTATACCAATGTAAGAAATTAGAAACTGGACTTTGACTTCTAGGGTTTGGTTTACTATATTTGGTATTATAGGAATTTTAGTATAAAACTTGTGAACTAGATTTAGGAAAATATATTAGGAAATATAGACCTATGACAGGCTTTGAATATTTTTATATAAGAACATACTAAAGTTTTGGTGAGGAAGAGATTATGTGATTTTTTCCTAGAAATACATCTCTTTATAGATACTATAATTATATGTGGTTCTATAATATACATACTTAGGAGTAATGATTTTGAGAAGTTCTCATTGGTCTTAAACCGATTATCACCTCGTAAAAAAAAAACGGTGTAACAACCTAGAATTTTATCAGTGAAATTCCTTTATTATTATTATGGTATATAGTATAAAACACATATGTCGCATATAAAACCTAATGAAAACATTATTATCATAAATTAATAATAAAATAAGTGTTATTCATAGAAATAAACGAACCTATACTAATAGAATAGTAATATGACCCTTGGAATAGTAGTATGACTATTAGGAATACTAATATAGCTAATAGAATAGTAACCTCAGTTATAAAATTATAATTAAAATTTAGTTATCAAATAAATGAAAATAGGATATATTTATATCATGGTATAAGTAAATAAATGTTTTAAAAATGATAAATTAAGTGTTGGTATTTTTTGTAAAACATAAATTTTTATTAACAATTTTATAATTAATATAACGATTTAAAAGAAAATTTATTTCCATAAAATTTATTAATAAATTAATATATATTTTCTTATGTTTTTAATATAATTTTATGATACATTAATTAATTTTTCAAAGTTTTATAAAATCAGTTATAGTATTTAAATAGGTAGTTTTCGAATAAATGATTATTTTAATTAAAAATTAAAATTTATATATATATAAAATTATTTTCATAAAATATAGTTGATTTTTTAAATCTGCACATCCAAAATTGGTTATTAATTTTTTTGGGATTTTTCTAAAATAGTTGAATTTTTGGTGAAAACTGAAATACGACAATTTAAGATATTTAACATTATAAGTAAATAAATTAATTTTTGAGTCATTTTTGAGTCATGGATGTGGAAAGTGACAATTATCTTTAAATAAGATGCTCTATTTAGTGTACCTAGTCTCAATTATCAAAACTATTGATAGTCTTGATCCAAAATAACAAACTAGTGGAAAAATAACCAAAAAACATCACTCTCCTCCCCTATAAATACCACCCTCACCACCTCTTCTCCTCATAACCTCTAAGACTTGGATATTGATTATATTCTTTCTAATTCCTCTTCCAAGAATCTTCCCCATATCCTAGTCATACTGGTCTAACCAAAATACCAATTCTAAGTTCCTTAAGGTGGTTCTAAAGGAGATGATATTCAAGAGGTAAACCCTCATTCTTTCACTTTTATTTTCTTTTATTCTCTTATCCTCCCCTTAAAACTTATAAAAAAATAGACATGATAACTCCAGTATCATAAATATACTATAATTTTATATTTTTAATGTAATATCCATCATCTAATCTCTTATCCTCTCCTTTTTTCTAAAAATGAAAACATTGTTCGTGGGGTGTCGATTCTCCGCCTTCGTGGATGGCGACTTTTTGTTTTTCATTACCATATTCAAGGCTAGTAATAAAACCATTTTATGGTTAAAACAGATTATAATATGTTTATTATAACTTATTTAATGTTATAGAACCATTATATAAAAATAATATTGAAAAATTGATACTAGTTCGTGATGGTCATAAAAAACTGAAAAAATAAACTAATAATTTTTCATTAATTTTTTATCTAATAAATTATCCTCATGTAGAAAAATAAAATGATTTGTAGGACCATTTAAATTTATGTAAGTGAATTAATACCATATAATTTCACCTTTGTATAATTATTCCAATTTGAATATAACTTCCACAATTATACAAAAATGAACTAACCATGAAACCATGAAACAAACACTCCCAAAATAACAAAATTAAACTCTATTACTCAGTTAAATAGCCATAAATGAACATTATAAAATTATAATAAATCAAATATATATAGAATATGTTTTTTAATTAATTTATTAATTGATCTAATTTGATTATCCAAGACATTATGTGCAAGTGAAAAACAAATTCAAACATAATGTAAGGTATTCTTTCTGAACCACTATTTTTTCCTTTGGGTTATAATTTATCTACCATTAACCCAATGCAATTATTAATTATTCTTATTTAATCCTCCTAAATTCTATGTTAATGTTCCAATTTTTTTACCTATATCAATTATTCTTTATTTTATGGGGAAATGCATGTTTTATAAGGCCCCCTATTCAATTCCTCCTGATAAGTAAGACCGATTAAAGAGAACATCCAAATTTATTACCCATTTTCAAGTAAACTATATAATATACCTTTATAAACTGTTATTTTTCTAAAATAAATCACTTTTTACTGAAAATATATATTTTTTAATCTATATTTTTATAAAAACAATTATTTTTTTGTCAATTTTAAATATTCTTTAATATTTTCCTTAAATGCACTAAAGTGTCTCATTTTTAATATTTCTTAAAAATCCTTTTTACATGTTTTCAATTCATTTAGACATTATTTATCAAGATCAATTCCTATTTTACCTTATTAATTTCCATTTATGTTTTAAATCCATTCTATCATGGACTCAATTTTTATATTCCCTTTGGTTATTCTTTATGATATTTTTTTTGATACCCATTCCATTCCTCGAGTAACTCTTATGTTTATTAATTATTTTTTATTCTTCTTATTTCACACATATGAATGAACATGTTATGATTCATGATCCTAAATAGTTCTCTAATGAATTAGGTGATTTTTAGTCTCATAAGACATCATATTGGGATAGGGGTGAACCTAATTCCTATATGGGACTTTGTACACCATGTGATATAGTATTGATAGTTAGCCTCAAATCATGTTTATGTAATGTTATATGTTACTAACACATTTCTATGTTTTCATGATCACATGATTCCATGTTACATATGTTATGATTCTATATGTTTATTCATGTGCCATGCCATTTTTATATTTTCATGTTATTACTTTTAACTCATGTTCTATTCTTTATTCCTATTTTTATTCCCTTACTGGAATTTTTAGCCCATCCCTTTATTCATAAATTCCCCAGGATATCCTATGTAGATTTAAGAGATCAAAGGAATTCAGGATATTGTTATATAATATTAATAAATTGTTGTTTTGTTTTAGTTCCATTATTTCTATTTTATGTACCTACTCTTATAAAGATAAAATAATTTGTGATCCTTGGTTTTTCTCTAATGGTTAATTATGCTTAAAATAATTTAATTTCATGTGTAAAAGGATAGGGTCATTATAGTTGGTATCATAGGATGATCTAGTTATTTATATAGAATAAAACTCGGGGATTTTTTTAAGAACTCTATAGATAATCCAATCACCATGGATAACCTATAATGAAACATAGTGAATACAATTTTAGGATATAAATTTAATTTTCAAGTTTATCTTTATTTATTAAATGTTTCCTTTTATTATTCTTATTATCTAAGTATTCAAGCCTGCCTAATTATACCTTATTTTTCTTAGTTAATTTATAGAAATATGAGAATCTTTCCCAATAATTAATGTGATTGGAAATGTGATGATTTCACTGATGAAATGTCAAATATAATGGGAAGGGGAGCTCAACAATTCATGGAAGTACTGGCACAACTATATGAATTTATGAATAATAACATGAATAATTTAGAACAACATCCTTCTCGAATGAAAGATAAAATTTAGTTGAATCCTTTATGTGACAAAGGCCTCCCATCTATAGTGGATCTTTTGAACCCCTCATATTAGAATAATGGATTAATTTAATTTAGAAGATATTTTCTATCCCTATGTGCTCAAAAGAATAGAAAGTTGGGATGGAGGTCTATTGTTTGGATAAAGAAGATGATCAGTGATGGAAACTATTCAAAAAAAAAATTATAATGATGAAATTGATTCCATGGGTTGGTAAACCCTCAAGAAAATATTTTTTAATAAATATTTTCTCCGAACTATCCATCATAAGATAGATAAGGAGTTACTCAGACCGAATCAAAAGGAATACATGTATATTAGGGCATACGAGAAAAACTTTGCAAGTATTTTATGATATGAATATCTTATTTCATGAATACTAGAAGAAAGTTGGATCACTTATTTAGCAGATTAAATACATATCTATGAAAATCCTTGGCGATTCAAGATTTTGAAAGTAATTAGAAGATTGTCGGATATTCCCTTACGGTTGAGATGGAAATTAGAGACTCTATATGGTATGAGGTCCCTAGATATAAAAAGAAGAAAATGAAGTTTAATATGGGAGGATATATAGATAAATACCATGATGGATTGAAATCCCAACAAACTATGTATCAAAATTTTAGGAAGAATCATCATGGTAACTTTCTAAAGGGAACCATGAGTTGCTTCAAATATAGAAGAGTGGTTCATCTGGTTAATTTTTTCTGAAGGGATTTATATAAGCCCCATAATTTGGAAGAATAAAGGAAGTTTCATACCAACACCCAGCATGTAGTGTAGTGAATCAATTTCAGAGAACATGGGAATTATACAATCCAATTCAATAAGCCAAGGGTTGTCAGGGGAAATCAATAATAACCTCCAAAGCATAAAAGAATCTCATATGTTATTAATACAACTAAGGTGAAGCCTGAAAATGACGTTGTGAAAGGTAATATGTTTATTCATTCAATAATAGATAACATACTATTTGATATCAGTTTTATGCATTCTTTAATATCTTTCAAGTTTAGTAAAACTATTAAAACACCCCTCAAAATATAAAGGTTAAGTTATCTATGAGAACAAAAAATGGGGAAATTATTACATACAATGTATATAACTCCTCCCTAGATAATGTTTGTGGACTGAACCTCCCAGTAAATCTTATATTACTTCATTTAGTTGAGATTCATTCTATTATGGAAATGTATTGGATATATTTATATAAATCCAACATCAGTTGTCGATAAAGAGAGATGAATCTTTTCATCCTAAGGAATTCTCTAATTCTGTACAAGTGTAAGGAGGAGGATGAATCTCCTTCCAAATAATTATCTCAATTGTGGATATTATTTTCTTACAAGCACGTATATCTATTTCAAATGATTAAGACAAAGTAGAGAATCATATTTGAAGACATACCCATTGTGAGGTACTACAACGATGTGTTCCCTAATGAATTTCATGGTCTTCCTCCTAACCAAGAGGTTGAGTTATCAATTTAACTTATTCTTGGATATTTTACAATATCAAAGACCCCTTATAGAATGGATACCATTAAGATGGAAGAACTTAAGAAGCAGTTACAAGAGAATCTAGACAAGGGTTTTAAATGTCACAGTGCTTTACTATGGGGCATGTTTGTCCTATTTTTCAAGAAGAAGGATGAATCAATGTTCCTCTTCATTGATTATCATGAGCTCAAAAAAATCAAAATAATGAAAAATTATCCCCTACCATGAATATATTACTTGTTTGATCATCCATGTGGTGTCAAGTATTTCTCAAAGGTGGACCTTGGGTTAGGATATCAAAAATTAAATGCGGAGATGGAATATATTCCCAAAACTACATTTTAAATAAGGTATGAAAACTATGAGTTCATAGTGATACCCTTAAGACCCACTAATGCTATAATAATTTTCATAGATATAATGAATAGATTCTTTATATATTCATTTTTTTACTAGGGTAATATCGACATTTTGTAAAGAATTTATCATGATTGTCTAACCCACTAACTAAGTTATCATATAAAGAGGTAATTTATGTTTGGATGGAATATTGTGATAAAATATTTAAGAATCCAAAGAATAGGATAATCACTACACATATGCTCACACTACCAACAAGTATAGAAGATCTTGGGATATATAATGATGCTTCAAAAAAATTCTTGGGTTGTGTACTCATGCAGAATGATAATGTGATAACCTATGCCTTATGATAGTTACCGATCCATGATAAGAACTACCCTACACATGATATAGATCTATAAGTTGTGATTTTTTTCTTGAAAATTTAGGGGCACTAACTCTATGGATAGAAGTGTTACATATATACTAATCAGAAGACCCTAAAGTATATATTAACAAAAAATGATCTCGGCATGCATCGATTGATATGGTTAGATCTAATCAAGGACTAATATCACTCTATTCACTATATTCCTAAAAATTAAAACAAGGTAAATGATGCTCTTATAAGAAAAGAACCTGCTAATCTATCCATGATGTAGATTGTGAAAGACCCTATATTCATGGAAATAAAAAGGATGAATCTAGAAATCATAACATTAGGGAATACATCCTATTTTTTCAAATTGAATGACCAAACATATATCTAAGGGAAGACCAAGGAGGCACAAAGGGATAATATAGAGCTAAAAAAGAAGGTGAGTTCAGTAAAAGAAGGGAAGCTACATGATTTCCAAGTTAATGATGATGGTGTGATTCAGTTTGGAATTGGGCTTTGTGTGACTTTGTCACTTGAGATAAAGAAGGAGCTACTAGATAATGCACACAGATCATATTTCTCCATCCATTCTGGAAGAAAAATAATGTATTGAGATCTCATAGAGAACTATAGGTGGGTCAATATAAAGAAGGAGATATCTAAATATACATCAAAGTGCCTGGTATGTTAGCAAGTAATGGATTAAAGGAAAAATTATAAGGGGGTGATGTAACCATTACCCATACCAATAAGAAAATGGGAAAACCTCACCATGAAATTTGTCACTAGACATCCAAAGATAGTCATATGAAACAATTATATATGGGTCATTATGGTCATCTTACAAATACAACTCACTTTATTTCAATTTTATAGGACTTCTCACTCGATCAAATCACACATATATACCTCAAAGAAGTAGTTTGGCTGTATAGAGTACCATTATCAATTATATCTAATCGAGATCCGATATTTATCTCCATGTTCTGGAAAATTATCCAAAATGCTATAAAAAATGAGTTGACATTATTAAAACCTATCATCATCAAACTTATGGCCAATATGAGTGGACTATTCAGACAATGGAAGACTTGTTGAGAGATTGTTCTATAGAACTCAAGGGAGGATGGATAAACATCTACCAATGTTCGAGTTCTCTTAAAACAATGGTTTCCACTCAAGAATATAAATGGATCAATATTAATCCCTTCATTGAAAAATATGAATAACACTAGAATGTTGGGATGATGTCGGTGAACGTAAGCTACTAGAAGCGGAAATGGTCTAAGAAATTGTAGAAAAGGTAAAAACCAACCAGTATCACATCAAGACAGACCAAATATGAGAGAATAGATACACATAAAAACATTGATAGGAACTATAGTTTAAGGTTGGATACATAGTATTCATCCACATATCTCCATGTAAGAGGATAATGATATTTGGAAATAACAGAAAGCTATGTCCCAGGTTCATTAACCCTTTAGAGATTCCTGATCATGTTGGAGTTGTGGCCAATCGACTAGCACTCACACCAACCATTTCTCAAGTACATGATGCATTCCATTCACCCATATAGAGTAAGTACATACCAGATCCCTCACATGTATTGAATTCATAGGTGGTATAGTTAGAAAATAATATCTCTTAAGAGGAGTAACTGGTGAAGGTCTTGGACCATAGAAATAAATTTCTACACAACAATACTGATCACCTAGTCAATGTACTATGGAGGAACCATAAGTATGAAGAGGAAACATGGGAACTGGATAAATCAATTAAGGATATGTCCCCCTATCTATTTTCAACTTATAATGTAAAACAATTTTTTGAGGGTGTCATTTCCTAAGGGGAGAAGAATGTAATGACATATAATTTTATCAAAGAAATTTCTTTTATTGTAAATATGTTATATAGTATAAAACACATAAATCATATATAGAACATAATAAAAACATTTTTCTCAAAAATTTAGAATTAAATAAGTGGAATTCAAAGAAATTAAGGAACCTATGCCAATGTAATAGTAACCAAACTTTTGGAATAGTAATATAATAATTAGGAATAGTAATCTGAAAAATTGAATAATAACATCACCTATGAAAGTATAAATAAAATTTAGTTATCTTATAAATGAAAATATGATATATTTATATCATGGTATAAGTTAATAAATATTTTAAAAATGATAAATTAAGTGTTGGTATTTTAGTAAAATGTAAATGATTATTTACAATTTTAAAATTAATATAATGATTTAAAAGAGAATTTATTTTTTGAAAATAGATTAATAAATTAATATTTTGTTATATTACAATTATAAGATAATTTTATGATATCTTAATTAATTTTTCAATGTTTTATAAAATTAGTTATAATATTAAAGTTAGTAATTTTTGAATAAATGAATATTTTAATTAAAAATATAAATTTTCATATTTAAAAAATTATTTTCATAAAATGAAGTCAATTTTTAAAATCTAAATGTCTAAAAATGGTTAGTTTTTTTTGGATTTTTTCAAAAATATTTTAGTTTTGGGTGAATAATGATATACAATAATTTATGGTATTTAACATTATAAGTAAATGAATTAATTTCTGAGTAATGGATGAGTCATGGTCGATGCATTTTCCTATTATATAGAAATCACATTCCCTAATTAGTATAATTATTCACAAGAATCAACACTATTTATAGCCTTGTGCTAAAATAATAAACTAATGTATAAAATAATAAAAAACCCCTCGCCTCCACTATAAATACAAGCCCTCACCACCTCTTCTCCTCACACCTTATTAACCTTGCATCTTAAAAATATTATACCCAATTCCTCCCACAATACTTTTCCCCATGTCTTGGTCTTATTTATCATTCCAAAAGGAAAATTACAAGTTCCTTAAGGAGGTTCTCATGGAGATGATATTCAAGAGGCAAAACCCTCCTTCTATCTCTTATCTTATCTTATATTATCTTTTCTTTTCTTATCATCCCTTCACTTCACGTATCCAAAGTGACATGATTACTCCAGTATCATACATATACTATAATTTTATTATATTAATGGAGTACCCATCATCAAATCAATTATCCTCAACTTTTGTTCTAAAAATGAAAACATTGTCCATGGGGTGATGATTCACCACCTTCATAGATGACAAGTTTTCATTTATCATTACCACCTTTAAGGCTGGTCATACAACATTTTTTATGGTTAAACCAGATTATAATATTTTTATACAACTTATTTTATGTTATGTAACAATTATAAAAACATAATATTAAAAAATGATACTGGTTCTTGATGTTCGTAAAAAAACCTATAAAATAAACTAATCATTTTTCATTAATGTTTTATCTAATGAATCATCCTAATATAAAAAAATAAAATGATATATGAGACCATTTAAATTTATGGAACTGAATTAAGTCCATATTATTTAACCACTTGATAATTATTCTAATTTGACAAGAAATTCCATAATTATAGACAAGCGAACCAACAATGAAACCATGAAACGAATGCTCCTGAAACGACCAAATTAAACTCTATAACGGATTGAAATAGAAATAAATGAACACTATAAAATTATAATAAATAAAATATATGTATAATAGGTTCTTAATTAATTAATTAATAGATATAATTTGATTATATATTTAATTTCCTAACCTAGGTTCCACACACCGGTGCCCCAAGTCAGTCGGTTACATGACCACAAGCATGCCTCCCCATACGCCAGAGGCTTGTAACTAGAAGAAAGGGTATAATATCAATCATGGGGAAAATATAAACTCTTTATTAAAGAAGAAAAATAGTGTAAATAAATAAAAAATAACCAAATTAAATAACTAATAAACAAAAAGCTATTATCATATATAACTAAAACACAAATACAATATCCAAACTAAAATAGTACAAATGTTAGGCCACATACGTGTCAAGCGTAAAATGAAAAACCAAAATAACAAAACAATGAAACTCCCAAAAGGGTACTCACACCATATTTAGTTCCCTCATCCATGCTCCATTCCGAATCATCCATCTAACATGAGGCCTTTTCCCTTATCCTGTATTGTAAACATGAAGTTTATTTAGGTACCGATTAGGTAGCCCGAGTAGGGTGTGAGTACAACTTAGTAGGACATCACCAATGAAATATAAAACAATATACAATCAATAATAGTGTATGTATTTATATTAATAATGATGTAAAATTAACATGTAAATAGTTATCACATATTCATTTATTCTTTTTATAGCCCATCCTTACACCCTTTTCCTATTTTAAGTTTGAATTTGGTGCTGTGTATGTTTTGAATTTTGAAATCTCTGGTCATATGTGAGGTTACCACTAACCTAAAAGTGGATTTTAAAATAAAAAAAAGGATTTGGATGGGATATTAATTTATTCTTTAATTAACCAAATAAACCCCTGAGTTCCTGAGGACACCCGAACCCTCAATACCTGCTTCGAACCATGTTAGAGTCTAAAATATCACAAAGAGATATTTCATATCACAATAACATGATTATAATATATCATTTATTTTTGAAATCATATCATAGAAAATTGGAAAAATAGTCCAATTCCAACTCATGGGTGTAGAATGTCGGGTCAAACAACCCATGAGTATTTGGAGCCTCAGTCCCTATCCCACACCTCAATGTCACATGGGTATTTGGAGTATCAATCCATGTCCCATAATCTCTATCTAACATGGGTATTTGGAGCCTCAGTTCATTTTCCACACTTCATTTATCACATATGGGTATTTAGAGTATCCATCCATGTCCTACACTCATATATCACATATGGGCATTTGGAGCATCAGTCAATGTCACACACTCATATATAACATATGGGTATTTGGATCATCAGTCCATGTCCACAACTTGTATATAATTTAATCACACATATATCACATTTATCACATCATTCATGGTTAATCAACCTTAACTATCTTATCACATTCCACATCCACAATTTTCCATTAATTAATTAACTAATTAGTTAATAAAATTTAAAAAATCCAAATATCCCATCAATTACACATTCATAATATTTTATTAAAAAATTCACCAATTAATTAATCCAATTTAACAAATCCCAATATCCCATAAATTCTACATTCACAATATTCCATTAATCAATTCACTAATTATCACGAACCAACCTAGGTCGACCCTGAACCGGTCACCCGAGCCGGTCTGCGACATGGACCAAGAGGCGTTCCCGATCCTTCCGAGTTGGCGATAAGCATTGAGGCATCAAAAGAGAGCAAGAGGGAACAATTTCGCCTAATAAAATAAATAAAGTAGTGGAAAGAAAATAGAACAATGAAAAGTAACTAAACAACACAAAAAGAAAGAATGACCAACAACAACCAACTAACCTGAACATGATCAAAACTCCTCGTGACCTCGATAGTCACTCTCCAAACCACAACCAAATCTCACCCACGTCGAACAAGCTCAAGTAAAACCTGAAAAAAAAACTAAAAATATGAAAACACTATAGGCATGAGTATTAGAAACTCAGTAGGTAGGCCCAACTAATTCTATTCCCAATGCACATACCATTAAATAAAGAATTCACTAATTCCAGGTTTGAACTAAATGATATAAAGTATTATTTTTCCCGCACACTTTCATTTCTAAAAAAATTAATAGTCCATTGACCTTTTTAATTAAAAAAAAGTTTAATGTTTGAAAGGAGCACATGCATTGAATTTTAAAACATTTTTTAAACAATTTAGAAATCCGAATTTCAGTTGTTAGTAAAAAGGAAGACCACACACAACACACAACACACACTAAGGGCAATGAAAAAAGTGGCACACAAGGGACAGTAACCAAACTAGACCTCTCAATCATCCTCCACATACAAAAAAAAAAGACTAAAGGAAACATGGTTCGAACCTAGGATCTCGTGAACAATCCAGAACGCACTATACATGTGACTCATCCTAAAGGCATGCCTACTCTCAATGACGTCATAACGCCCTAACGCCCGGTGTTTCCCTACATGGCCTAACCGAGGGGCCCAATCCCCTAGCAGAGTGTCATCCATACTAAGGGCCACTAGCAAGTGCATAATCTAAACTAGTGCAGCAATTGTTCTCCAAATATTAACTTACCATGAAAGGTTCCCATGTCAACACGTGTAATAAAAAGTGGGGTGATTCAAAAATTACAATCAAGTAACCAGTCACGATGCAAAAACATCATGCCCAACAACTCACACAATCACCGTACAAAACAAAATCACCCTTGAGTCACATAAAAGAATGTTTTTACAAAATAATTAATTTTATTAAAGTGTCAAACTGGATTTAAGCATCCTTTGAAAATCACCCATATTTCAAAAGAAACCAACACTTTCACATCACAAGTAAAACCAATTTTCAAATATACCAACACACTCTACTTTTATCAGGTTCCAAACGATCCTTAACCAACTTTGAATAAAAACACCATTTATCAAGAGAAACCAGGATGTTTGCTCATGTGTCAAAAGAAAACATTTAACATCAAACTAAAACCACATGTGTGAGTACATGAATTATGTTCAAAGGCCAAAGGGGAATCCTTTTACTATTGTGCTTCAACTCGTCAAGAAAGTAATTCAAGTGCCATGCATAAAATAACTAGTTTCGTTTACATCAATATTTACTCCTAAAATAATTATCTAATAATATTTATCATTTATCAAAAATTAATGAAATAACAATCAATTAATAAATTCTAAATTTAAAGGCAAGTGCAATGGGAGACCTAACTCGACTCACAGATCAAACACGGTGACACGACATGCCTCGCACAGACGTACAAGCATGCGCAAGCCGATGACCTGGGTGTCGTGGGGTCACCTCACCAACATGCTGCAATAAACACACAACAACTAAGAACACATAACCAATGACTTAAAACAATTCAAACGGACAACCATCATAAAAGAACCATCTATGTATGTTTTAAAAACACACTCGCACCATTAATACTATTTGTTAAACCCCTTTAAAATCCATAAAGTGTTTACAAAAAAACAACCAATGCCAAAATAATTCACTAATCATTTTAAAGATCCACCATGCTATTTCAAGAAAACACTAAGAGTGCAAAACCAGACAAAAATGCATGGCACAATGAAATTAATATTTAAAAGAAAATGCGCCTAAAAACTTTTTCCAAGACCAAATTCACAACATCTATGATATTTAATAAATCATTTAAAATTTTATAAAACAATTTTTGAAAATCATAAAGCGACTTTAAACACACGAAACAAACTTAAAACTATTTAAAAAAACACTTTTATGATCAAATTCACACCAACAAATTTCTAAAACACAATTCTCAACCCTTGTACATTTCAATAAACCAACTACGTGATTTAATAAAACACTATTTGATGACACAAAGTGAATTTCACCAAAACTGTACCATACCACATACGAACACACCACTTTGAAAATCAAACGCATAAGAAAATATCTTAAAATTATTTTCACAGCACAAAAAAACATTTAATAAATCAGTTAGACACTTAATAGAACATTTCCATGGTGCGCAACAAAGTTTTATCACAAAACTACACTGAAAAGATTCTATTTAAAATTCAACACACACACTAAGACACAATTTAACCCTAAATAACTACCCTAATGAGGATAACACCAAAAATAACTAAATACTACCACAAGGGGGGGGGGGGGGGTTGCGGGTCTATCGAACCAGGGGGTGCGGTGGTGGCCTGTTCGAGGGAGCCAAAAGGTGTCACAGGCGGGTCCGGGGTGTGTGCTGGTGGCCGGACAAGGGTTAGGGTGAAGGGAGGTGGTGGCGTGTGGTGTGGTAGCGCTGGCTAGTGAGGAGCCCGAATGGGAGGGGGACACGCACCGGTGGGAGGCTAGGGAATGGGAGTGGGGCACTGCAGGTTTGAGTGGGGAGTGCGATGCAGGTAGGAGAGGATCTAGGGTCTTGTGTGGAAGGAAGTAGGCTGAGGAGGGTGAGGCGAGGCCGGCCGAGGCGTGAGGTGAGGGCGGAGACCTGGGGAGTGGCTGGCTTGTGCGACGTCTGGGTGATAAGGCAGGGCGGAGGGGCACGAGAGGCACGTTGGTGTCGGCAGGTGGAGGCCGGCGGTGCGGGAAGAAGGAGAACATGAAGAGGGACTGTGGGATGGGTAGCTAGAGGGCGTCAGGGGCATGCGATGCAGGACATGCGGAGCAGCTTCACGTTGCAAAGGAGAAAGAGGATAGGGGGTGGCGGCACACAGGGCCACGGGAGAGGGACCCAAAAAAAACCGGAGAGGGGGCTGCCAGGGTTAGAAAGAAGAAGGGAAAAGAGAAAATAAAATAAAATCAAATTAAATAAAAACCAAAAAATAATAATAAAAAATGAAAATAATAATAGTAGTAATAATAATAATAATAATAATAGTAATAATAATAATAATTTGAATCTATAATAATAATAACACTAATATCAACAATATTAATAATACACCTAATAATAATAAAACAAATTTAATAATAACAACTCTTTAATAATTACATAACATTATTATACACGAAAAGGTGATATTTTCATACTTTAGTGAGTTATCTATTTAACTAAATTTTAATTTTTCAACTCATTCAATTAATCTTTATTACTCCAAGTCAAATACTAAAACTGCGTGGTACCCAGGCTAACCACTCAACTTCCGCTGGTCGTGCGGTGCCTGTGCACCGACCTAAAATAATAATAATAATAATAATAATAATAATAATAATAGTAATAATAATAATAATATTTATCATTTTCTCTTTAATAATAATTATAAAATTATTAACAATAATAAAAATTTTAAATAACACAATAAATCACCATATTTACTCATTTTAATTTTTCTGAAGGCAGGAGAATCATTCCAATGCCTAAGCAGAGCCACGTGGGGTTTCCAACAAACGCTCCGCCCGTGTGCCCAGCGACATCAGCTGAAAAACATGCACCTTTTAACATAACTCAAAAGTTTTTTTTTCATACGGGACTCAACCCAAACCCAAAAAAAAATTTAAAAGTCAAAGAAAATTATAAAATAAAATAAAATATGGAGCGGGGTGTGACACTAATTAATCAATAAAATTTCATGAATCCTAATATACCATCAATTCCATGATTCCATAAATCAGTCAATTAATTAATTTATTTAATTAAAGATTAAATTTTCAAATGTTCCAATTAAAATTGCACAACATATACATGAAATTTTAATTCAAGTCTATAAAAATTAAATTTATAGCACCTAAATCAAGATTTTTGATGAATGATCACAAAAAAAAATCCACAATTGAGGCAAAACACTCAATTTCACAATAAAGAACAAGATATAGATCCAAAACCAAGATCCAAAATCTTCATATTAGATATGAAAAAACCTATATCTAGAACCATTACCAATATAGTAATTATCCCTTCAAGGATTAGAGAGATAATGGGGAGAGGTAAGAAACCATACAAAATGAGAATGTCTTACTAGGAGAGGTAAAAATCTTCAACCAGGGCTTCAAATCATCAAGAATAAAGATATTAAGGCCTTGGAATCCATTATAGAACCTCAGAAAAATTATAGGAAATTTTTAGGGTCAAATTTGGATTATTTAGGGTGAATTTAGTGAGGTTCAAGAATTTTTAATCCAATTTTTAGGGGTTTAAAATTCCGGGTACACAGTTTCCTATATAGGGTGCACAGTTTGACCTAACCATGTGACAAACCATGCACCTAACATAGGGGTGTGACAAAGTTACTACAAGGAGGACACATGGTTTGAAAAACCATGTGTAATATGCCAATATTTTAATAAATATTTATCTTTAAATAATTTTAATTCTCCAATTTCTTGCGTTGCATGCAATTGTTAGTTTAAACGAACCACGAGACACTATTAGTATAAAATGAATATTATAACATAACTGTTAATTAGGAGTAAATAAATATAAACAAATAATTTATAAAATGAATATAAATTTCCAACTCAATATGAATATATTGGTAGTAAAATCACTTTATTCTTCAAAAATAATTTTCTTTAAAAATGATTTTATCTTATTTTTATGACTGAATATTAATTTTTAGATGTTATAGAAAATAGAATTGAAAAAATAAATTTATTTAATGAATTATTCATTTTATAATTATCATAAAATTATCATTTTAATATAATTTTCTAAAAACATTTATTTTTCAGAAATAATGAAAATACTTATTTTTATTGAAAATTGTATTTTATTTTAAAGTCATTACAAGGTAAAATTATGTTTCTAATTAGTTTAAAATTTTAATTAGTTAATTTTGATTTAAAATAATTCAATTTATGTTTTTTAAATGACTTTATACATGAATTTCTTATAAAAGCATTTTATGTTTTAAAAAGGGAATATTTATGAAAAAACTGTTTTTCATGGCAGTTTACTAGTTTTATTTTAAATTTAATTCCACAAATTATTTGTTTTGATTTTTTAAAAATAAATTAAAAATTTGGATTTAGAGGTTCAAAAAAATTTATGGAATAATTCAATTTTTTTTTGCCAATATGAACACTAACTTTGGTAAATTTTGTTACCACTGTAAAGGGTAAATTGAGCAATTTAGGTTAAAAATAAAGTGATAAAGCCAATAAAATGATCCTAACACATGATCTTTTTTATCTTATGAATATAATTATACACTTAACACATAAGTATCAATATTAACTTTTTTAATGGACACTTTTCTATGAAAAAAACTTATATAATATTAAAATAAAATAACGACACAATATGTCACTTTCTTTGTCTTAAATATCCCTTATGCATCCACATGGGGAAAAATATATTTTATGAATAGATAATAATGTAAAATTTTAAATTAATAAATTTATTTTCATGATATAAATTTATTTTTTACTTTTTAGGCCACTTATATGAGATTATAAAATTTATAACATTTTATTGAATGAAAATTTAGAGATGTCACAGTCATGTTTTAAATATTATATCATTTTAAACATAGGGTTAACAAAAATATATATTAAAATATAAATATTATTTTGAAATATAAAATATTTATCTTAATAATGGTATTTTATTTTTAATTTTTACTAAAAAAATAATTATATTAAATAATTACACACCACTGATGTAATAATTATTTTATTAATTGAAATATCAAATAAATGTTACTAAAAATATTAAAATAAATATAATGTGAGATAATTAATTTGATAAATGTTTTTTATATATGACCATGAAATCATAGGGATACAATAAAATATTTTTTTCAAAGATAACTTGTTATCATGATATTTTTAAAAGTACAAGTAATTAATTGTGTCAAAATTGACTCTATTGATATTTTATTAAATTATTTAAAAATAATAAAACATGTTTAAAAATAAAAAATAAATATAATATGGTCAAAAGTGTCATAAAATATTCCTTTATGTTCTAATTTAAATCAAATAAGTAAAAATTACAACCTTTTAATATTAAAAGAGTTGTTACCTTAGTGAAAATTAATATAGGTTGACTAATGGTTAATCAAAATGATAAGGTTTAAAATAATACCAAAAATTGTAAAAAATTTATTTTTTATGATATTACAGTCTTATAAAATCTTATCTTCGAATACATATAATTTTAGAGGTATTTGGATTGATATTTAATTTATTATAAATTAATATTTTGAAAAATTCCAAACTCGATCTTCACCTCAATTATAAAAGTGGACCTCCACCCTCACTTATTCACATCACATTGAGCCTTCAATATTGACCACCCTATAAATATTTATATTCTAAACTTTACTAGACATATTCTAGTTGTTATGTTATTCTCAAAAGACCAACCATAGTATCCCTAAGATTAGATCTAATGAAATTTATCTAATGAATAAGTAATCATCTTTACCAACTATTTCAAGATTATTTTTTCTTTTACTTTTTCTTCATGTGTTGTTTCAATTAAAAAGTAAAAAATCTATTATAATATTTATTATGATATGTTATTATGATTATGTAATAACCATATTCCACATTTTATCCATCCTATAAAAAACAAAATCACCGCGTGTGCGTACGTACGACTTACCGTCTCCACACCATGGTGTAATATTTTTTTCATCACTACTTTATTTGGATGGGTATACTAATGGAAATAATATATATATATATGTATATATGATAATTATAACTTGATATTAATTCTTCAAAAATATATACCATCCACTTCCTTACCATTTTACCATTAAAGTAATGATACCATCGCTCATGTGTATGTATGGCCTATCATCTCCACAATGCGATGTGATCCATTTTACATATTCACTATTAAATAATTATTATATAAATGTATATAATGAATAAATATGATATATATTACATTAATATCATTCTGTAAGTGATGTAACTATATCCTATGCACATTAATTGAGACTTATATGACGAAAAATGCATAGGAAAATGAAGCAGTTAACACCCAAAAGAGGAGTAATAATGAAATATTATTAACAAAAAGGTGATAAGATGATATAATAGGATAATATGTGATATAATAAATAGAAATATTGTTCTATAATAAGTTAATAACGTTCTTTAAACCATTATACAGGAGTTTCAGATACTCACAAAGGAAATCATACCCAAGGTAAAAGTTTATTTCACAATCTCATTATTATTGGGGATTGTTTATACACAAGTATATACTGGGAATATTTATCTTCCATGTGCATGATTCTTAATTTTTTTTAATTTTTTTATAAATTTTTTAAATTCATGTTTAAAAATCTGTTAATTTTTACTAAACGATTTGAAATGATTATTTTTTCATTTTCCCAACGAGGTACTTTCTTACTATTTCAACAAAAGTACGAGAGGAATGTTTTTAATTTATATTGAATAAAAAGATTTTTAATATTTTTATAATTCCTTAATTCCTTGAAGCTTCCCTTACAATATTACAAGGTTATTTTCAAATAATATTTTTTTTACAATTGTGTGTAATTTTAGTAAAATAAAAAAATTTCTAATTAGAAAGGATATTTTCATCAAGAATTATTTTCAAGTGATATTTCAGAATTATTTTTCATTTAAGATAACATTATTTTATGTTACCTATGCTTTATTTTGGGTTATGGTTAAAGGATACAATCCTTATTCTTTTTATAGTTGGTTTATGTTTATGATGTAATGATATTTATGAAACCCATTTCTTTTATATGGGTTATGTTATGATTGAATGATGTTTAGGAAACACATTCTTTTTATATGGGTTCAAATATAATGAATGATTAATGTTATTGTGTCACAAATATGTTTGGTTTTAATTATGTGATGAGTGGGACCTATATATTCTTCTAATTCATTGGGTAAATATTTATATCTCATGAGATATACAGGAATAGAATGGGTAGTAAACTAAGTTCAGTCATATAGGGCTAGAATGAGAAGTGAAATCAGTTCGGTAAGGGACTTTGTCCGCTATGATGGTCTTGGTGGTGAGCCTTGACTAATATGGAAATGGTTTTCTATGCTTATGTGTATGCCCCAATTTCATGTATTATATTATTCTCTCTTGGAATATGTTCTTTGATTCTTTATTAAATTCTATGATTTATTCAAGGAAATAATGTCATGATCTTTGATATGAAAGTTATTGTTCTCAAAAGTAATTTTCATGATCTTATACACTTATGATTTTGTTATTTCCCTTGATTTACCCTAACTAAGTATCTAATATTACCCTTTTATTATTTTTATTTTTGCCAATATAAATAGAAATATATTAACTAATATGTGTCAAAAAGGGTTTTACTTATGAAGTAATAAGCAGGAGATGATATAGATGTTTTATGAATCAATTGTTTATGTTCCCCAGTTTCCAATGAAACTAAACCTAAACAGTTTTGGTGTGTTTTTTATGTTACATAACGAATATTATTCTATTTAGATTTAATATATATGTATGAAAATTAATGTACATTATAATGTAGGCTATTTGTGTAGATCCCCTCCACCCGGGTTCACATAGTTTGCTGGGATGGGAGCACAGTTTGGGAAAATAATTCACTGTTCCACTTACTCCAAAAATTCTCTAAATTCACCCAAAAACACCCCAAGTAAAAACCCAAACATTATATCCTCAAAAAAGGTAGAAGAGTACTTGTAAATTAGCTCGATACATCTCCTGAAAAGGTCGATATCTGAAAACCTACCAAACTTAAAATAGCTCCTCCATGAGCTATACTCTCAAGAACATCTAAGATTCCAAGGAAAAAAGTTCATTCCACTGATCCCATATTTCCTCTTCTCTTATCCATGTTTCCTTTTAAGAACAATTTTTATTTCCAAAATACGTGAACTATCATCATGGTATTTCCCCTCAAAACTTTCTCATTATAATCCAACACATGTATCCGATTCTTATCAAAGGACACATCAATATCAAGCTCAACATCATCCATATCAATCTCATGAGAAAAGTTGGGGTGATACTGCCAAGGTTGTGACACATGAAAAAAATAGTGTATATAACTATACCATTTTATAAGGGCTAATCAATATGCCACTTTCCTATTTATCTCCACAACCTCAAATAGTCAAACAAACTTGGGTGCTAACTTTCCCTATATCTGTATCCTATGATGACCAAATCTATGCCAAAACAGAAGGAATACACGACCATCCTCTGTAAACTCTAGTGGTCATATATGTCCATCATCATATGACATCTATCTACTTTGAGTTATATCCATCCAATTTAAAATATGTTGATCATGCTATGAAATATCCTATATGAGACTAGGTCTCAACAGATCTGACTCACCTGCCTCCACCCACCATAGAGGTGATATGCATGGCCTACCATAAAGATCCTCATATGGTGCCATCTGCATAGTCTCTTGAGAACTGTTATTATAGACAAACTAAGTGAGTGCTAAGTGATTCTCTAAAGACCCATCTAAGACATGAACATATGCTCACAATATATTCTCAATCACATGTATAGTACATTAAGACTTCCAATTTGTTTGTGGGTGGAAATCCATACTCAATAAAACCCGTGTACCAAGCACCTTCTGTATTCCATTCCATAAGTGATAAGTAAAGAGAAAGTTATAGTATTAAACTATACTATGTGGCACCTCGTGTATATTTAATATCTCTAGAACATACATATCTCCCAATTTATCCACTAATAAGGTCACCCATATAGGAAAGAAATTTTCTACTTTCATCATTCGGTCTATAATTACCTAAATAACATCATTCTTCTAAGGTGTCCTTGGGAGACCCATCACAATGTCCATGGTAAATTCATCTCACTTCCATTAAAGAATGGGAAATGTTTGTAGTAAACCACAAGGCCATTGATGCTCAGCCTTAACCTACTAGAAGGTGTATCATCATGTCACGAACCCTACTATATCCTTTTTCATGATCATCCAACAATATTGTCAATGTAGGTTATGATATATTTTGGTCAAATTCAAATGAACTTCCCACTTAAATGCATGAAATTCATGCATCATCTCTCCCACATACAATTAGGCATAATAACATAGAACCAAACATATATGATCTCATCCTCATCTATTGTCCAGTCAGAAGGTAACCCTCCACCAGCAAGGATTTCCCTCAAGGTCAAACATTACAAATAATTATACTTTCGGTATCTAATCATGCTTAAAAGATTATAATCCACTAAAACTGATATGAGAGTCATATTCCCTTAACCCTCCTAGAAAAAAAATTCATCTCATCTTGTAAATTCATCATTTTCCACTTAACACTAGACTCTATAACTCCCTGAATCTAAGTTTTTCTACTTAAAGAGTCAGTAACACTATTTACCTTATTGGGTGTATATGATTGATCAAAATATAATGACTACATATACTCAATCCATATCCACTGCCAGAGATTCAAATCTCACTATGAAAAGATGTAATTTAATCTCTTGTGATTAGTCTACATAGTAAACTTCTTACCCAAAATAGAATGTTTCCAAAAATTCAAAGCGTAAACCAATATTGCTAACTCAAGGTCATGCTTAGGTCAGATTTTTTCATGTGGCCCCAACAATGCCACAACTCAAACTCCCTTCATCAACACTTCTCCAAGAACTATCCTAGATGCATCACAAAACATCATGTATTCCTCACCTAGCTCATTTAGGATCAATATTGGTGTCGTAGTAAAATTATTCTTCAACTATTATAAATAATTATCACATGATTTTGTCCATTAAAACTTTATCCACTTTTTGATCAAGCCCAAAAGATGTGCTTCCAATCGGGAAAAGTCATGGATAAACCTTTTTTAATAACCTTATAGCCCTAGAAAACTCTGGATATCAAAAATATTCTTGGGATTCTCCTATGATACAACTACCTTAAACTTCTCTAGGTCCACTAAATCACCTTCATCCAAAATGATGTGTCCCATGAAATGTATCTGATTAATCCAAAACTGAAACTTAGATATCTTATCATATATCCAATACTCTCTCAGTGTACTTAGGATGATGTCAATATGTTCGATATGATCATAACGTGTCTTGAAATACACCAAGATTTCATCCATAAACACTACCAAAAACTAATCCAGGCATGAGTGGAAGATTCTATTCATAAGGGACATGAACAATACTGGAAAATTATTCAACCCAAACAACACCATGATGAACTCATAAAGGACATATTTTCTTCTTAAAATATTCCTCATTATATCAAAATGTCAAACTCTCAAAGGATAATACCCTAATCTAAGGTCGATCTTGGAGAAAATAGAAGCTCCTCTCAACTAGTCAAATAGGTTATCGATACACGGAAGAGGATATCAGTTCTTTACTCTCATCTGGTTTAACTTCTGGTAGTCAACACATAAGCACAAATTCCCATAATCCTTCTTAGAAAACAAAACAGTAGAACCCCAAGGTGACATACTTGGATAGATAAAACCATTATCCATCAACTCTTCTAGTTGAGTCTTAATCTCTCCTCCAATGGCCCGAAGGCCTTCATTTTTTATTGATTTTTGATAATCCACCATTCAAGGGGTGAGGTGGAACCCTTACAAGGCCCATAGGCATAAGTATTACATGGCCCGTATGCCTTAGAGGAATTCATTGCCTGTAGGCTTAAAACATTACATACAACCCAGACTAATTACTTGGAACTTCTCCACCACGACATCTTCATCGTGAAATCATCTCTTCCCCTTCGCATGGATATTCTAAAGGCTTTAACATGCATGTATAGGCTTGTACTAATGGCAGGTGCCATACCCTCTCATTATTTCAATCCTTTTATCTTCTACTATGGTGAAAGATCCTTGCTCCTCCTCCTTCTAAAGCTTGTTCCTTGTAGGTTGTCTGGGTTTTCATCTGCACTTAAAGTGGCCCAAAGGCCTTGAGGTGGCTCTAAGGCCTTAATAACCCGAAGGCTTGGGTGGCCCAAAAGCCTTAAAGGACTCGGGGACCAAATTGGTGGTCTGAAGGCCTAAACGGGGGAATATTCCAAGTTTCTACAGTGCCAAATAGTGCCTGCTACAGTTCCCTCTATAGCACCTGCTACAGTTCTGCATAGTTCCTGCTACAGTACTGCTACAGTATAGCTAAAATACTGCTACAGTCCCCCCCCAGAAATTAGCCTATGCTTGGATTTGATTTCGAGTCTCTTGGATGCACTTAAGGAGACCTCACCAACTGGGTTGAGGCTCATGTGCGTCTTAATCTCTTGAATATCTGTTAGTTCCATTATGTAGGGTGGAATATAAATTGGATCATCCCCGACATGAGCTCAATTATAAATTCTATATTACTCTCAAGTGGTAGTACTGAGAAATCTTCAAGAAACATGTCTCGAAACTAGTCCACTATGGATAAAAAGATATCTTACTTCACACCTACATCATCCAAAAAAAGACTTGCAAAATGGGATGTAATATCCCCTAGATTTTGATGATCTGGACATGTACATCCCTCCTTTATATTCAACTATCCAAAAAAAATTGTTACCTTTAGGAGATTTAAAAGTCACTCTCCTTCAATAACAATCAATGTGGGATAAGTACACCACCAACTATTCCATACCTATAAATAGGTTAATGCATGACATACCTACAATTTACATAAACCTAAGGAAATAATACCCTAGAACCTCAAGAGAACACCCCTTGCACAAATAAATGTCTCTCGACCATACCCCAAAGGTGTATCAATCATCATTAACCCACTCATAAAATATACTTTCAGACTCAACCCATTTACAAGTTATGTAGTTATAAAATAATGAGAGGCAAAAATATCAGATAAAGCACTTTCAAGTGTAGAAACTACAAGAATAGTACCTCTAACTATTGGGGGTCTAGCCTCGCTATCCACAAGTGTAGGTTGAATGGAAATTAACTGTCCTACCCCTCTTCTCTATGATGCAGTATAAGTCCCCTAATCTATACCTATTTGATGATATGGTCTCTCTTTCCAATAATTACCTACTTCAATTCTTCAACCGCCAAAACCCATAGATCTCTAACTTCTAGCCTGATGCGGTGTAGAATATCCTCTTACCACACTCTAATCCTACATAGTTTCACAATCATTAACTATCTATCAAGGGTTACTACAGAACTTCTATAGATTTCCCATCCTGTAACAAGCTCAACACTCTACTAGTGTTCAGAGAAAATGATTACAATAGTGTTCTGGCCTACCAAATTGGTAGAAAAGCACTCGTGTAAGATATTTAATGAAATATTCCCCCCATAGAAACTATTGTTTCCAAGGATTTGGTCAACATTCTCATAAATATGCTTCCTACCCATAGAATATATACCCCCTAATAATTCAGCAGAAACCACCCTTCCTTCACTAGAAGCCTCCCTTAGGTTCCCCTCAACTATGAGAGCCTGATACACCACCTAAAAAACTTATTTAATCAAAATATATTAACCTAGGACTTAATCTCATATTTAATTCTATCCTAAAACACCTTTTCATAGTTGTATCATCCCCTTCCAGCATTGGTGTAAAGCACTGAAAGTCAGAAAATCATCTAGCATAGTCTATCACGGACATACTCCCCCGAGTGAACCACATGAACTCAATTACTCTATCTTTTATCCTTGTATATAGATAAAAGTTATCCAACAACTTCTCTAAAAAATCCTTCCATACCATACCTTCATCCTATCCAGTCCGAGAATGAACATCCCACTAGTGCTTCACTGATCCTTGTAACATGTAAGCAACCAACTTGACCCTCTTCTCAGTAGGAGTCTCCAAATGGTCAAGTATAGCCTAGATGGGCTGAATCCAAAACTCAACTGCCTCAAGTAAAACCTCTCCAGTAAAATTCAGAGGGTGCTTTAGGTGGAAACCCCATGTCAGTTCAGACAAACTCTTCATAACCTTCTCTAGGTCTCTTTCCAAAAAATGTCTGAAGCAAGAAAAGTTCTCATGGAATTGCTATCCAAATCCTCACCCGACACTATCGATGCCTCATGTTACACTACTATAGGATCACTTCCCACCATATTCTTCTATCATCCTATCAGAAAATGTCTTCATGGAGGAATATATCTACAATTCCAAACACACGTCACATGACACATAACACGACATTATCACAATTTTATATATTCACATACATCCATAACAAGTCATGCCCCACACCCCACCACATGGTAAAAACCAAGGCACTATTACTACACTTAACCATCCTACACCTAGGTCTTTATTAACAAGGGTAAAAATATTCTCATTTTTTTCATGTTTCTTATTAGACAACTAGTTTCCATTTCAACTTATCACACCTTGTATCATTTCACAACATTAAAATTTACATTAGGCACTTTTTTCATTAAGTTTATACAAGCAAGGAAAAACATTTCAATTTAAAATATTTACCCAAAATATGATTTTCCATGCGTGCCCAAAATGATTCATGTCATAATAAATATTGAGTTTATAGAATGATTCATGACACACTACTCTCATGCCATACTAGGGCATGAGTTTATTCTCATAAAATATTTGAAACAATAATCACATCACACAAAAAGTGCATCACTTGAGGTGAAATAGAATCCAACAATTACAACACACATCAATAACAGTAATCCCACCCTGGGTACTTGAATTTTAACCTCATACATGGGTTAGGTACTCCATTTTATGATCTCTTAACCAAGGCTCGAATCATCCTATTCTTATATCTACATTTACCAAAAAAGTAAGACAGACAAAAAAAAGAAACACCCTTGATACCACCTTTTAGTGTCCCAACCTAGATTCCACACAATGGTGCCCAAAGACTGCATGACATCAAGAACACCTCCCCATATGCCAGAGGCTAGAAACTACCAGCAAGCATCTATTATAAATCATGGGGAGACTATACCCACATTATCAGAGCATAAAAATAGAATAAATAAATAAAAAATAATGAAATGACATAACCAATAACTAGACAAATCCATATCACATTTTGACTAAAATAAGAATATAATATCCAAACCAAAATATTAGATATATCATGCCACATACATGTCAAGGTTCAAATGAAAAAAAAATAAGGACACAATGACACTCCCAAGTAGGTACCAACACCATGAACAATTACCTCATCCATTATACATCCCGAATTATCCATATAATGCGAGGAATTCTCCCTTATCCTATCTTGCAAACATGAAGTATATTCATGTACCGACCAGAAAGCTCAAGTAAGATGTGATTAAAACTCTATAGGCCATTACAAATGACTTATAAAATAATAACCGGTCAATAATTGTGTATAAAGTTGTATAAAGAATAAATTATAGTGCATAAGTAAAAAGTTATCAAATTTTCAATTATTCTTTAATTGAATACAAAACCCCTGGGTTCCTGAGGACACCTGAATCCTCAATACATACTTTGGAATGTGCTAGATTCTGAATTATCCCCAAGGGATATCACATATCACAATACCATGCTTATCACATATCATATTATTTCAAATGATATCATGGAAAATTGGAACCACATTCTAATGCTAACTCATGGAATATAACATCTTGTTTAACACCCCGTGTATATTTGGATCATCAATCCCTATCCCACAACTCAATGTCACATGGGTATTTGGAGCATCAGTACCTACCCCATACTCTCTATCTCACATGCACATTTTGAGCCTCTATCCTTATCCCACACTTCATTTATCACATATCTGTATTTGGATCATCAATCCATGTCTCATACTCATATATCATATATGGATATTTGAAAAATTAGTATATTTCCCACACTTATATGTCACATATGGATTTTTGGAGCATCAATATGTATTCCATTCTCATATATAATTTATTCACACATATATTAATTAATTTAAGGTTAATCAAAATTAACCATATTATCACATTCTATATCCACAATATTTTATTATTTAATTCATCAATTAATTAATCCAATTTCAAAAATCCCAACATCCTATCAATTCCACATTCACAATAATCTATTAATTAATTTACCAATTTATTAATCAAATTCCAAAAATCCCAATATCCCACCAATTCAACATTCAAAATATTTCATTAATTAATTCACCAATTAATTAATAAAATTTCATAAATCCCAATATCCAATCAATTATATGATTCCATAAATAAAATAATAAATTAATTTATTCAATTCATGATTCAATTTTAAAATGTTCCAATTGAAATTTTACAACACATAAACATGATTGGAATTCATGAATATGGGAATTGAATTTTGTAAAGACCTGATTCCGGGTGCCGCCCAAAGGTTCCCCCTACCCGGTTGGTCACATGGCCTTGCGCATTTCCCTGAACACTAAAGGCTTCCGACTAGCAGTGATGGCCTTGGGTGTGATAGTGGGGAAACTATGACCTCATTGATAGAGTAACATAGTGTAATAACAACAATATACAACAATGAAAGTAGCAATACCAAACAACAAGCAAATAGAGGAAGACTGAAGTAAATAAACAAATGGAGCACATATATAAATGATGCATGTCACATATGTCTAGAAAAGCAGGCAAAAAAGTCAAAATGCTGGAAATATAGTACTAAAACAAAATAAAAAAGAAAAAACGTAACTCCAGCAGAATCACATGCCTAAACTTGGTCCCATGCTCTCCATCTCTACAACAATCAAGTACAAAATAACAAAGGGAGATTTCCCTTATCTACACCTACAACCATATAATCAGTTTGGGTCTAAAATCATGACCCAAACATGGTGTGAGACGAATCCCAATAGGCAACCACCACAAGATATGTGCCTAACTGTCAGGGAGTATATATAGTAGGTAATAATAGAAATATAGAAAAGAAACCAGGAGTACAAAAAAGTAACCAAAACCTACAATTTCTATTTACATTCATTAGCATTTAATGTTCATGATTTAATCAAGTAAGTATCACAAATATATATCTCAGAAGACTACCTATAGGACCGAATCTAAGCTTATTCTTTGTCTTGGAAGATGTGTCACAAACATTTAATATTTATGTTAACCCTATGGGTAGCTCACACAGTCTAACCCCTCTAACCAAGTAATTCAATAAAAAGGAAAAGGCACTCTGAGGAAACACTCACCATCAATTCCCCCTATGATATTCCCATAATAACTATTGAATCTCTGGGGAAACACTCAAAATTAATTCCCCTTGTGGTCTCACAACATAATTATAAACACTTCGAGGGAGCACTCACCATCAATCCCCCCTGTGGTCTCGTAGAATGAAATATAAAAGACACTATGAGGAATTACTCAACGTCAATTCCCCCTGTGGTCTAACTACACCAGGTTCTCACAGCCCTGTGCAATTCAATCGTGTGTAAATGATATTAAGAAAACCAAAGTAATCTCAACTAATACATGGATAAACAATTCCAATGCATATCATAAGCATTTAACATGCAAAAAAGTCAAATAGTTCCATCATATCAAGAAAGGTAATGAAACAAGGTATGGCTCATAGGCAACCTTGACCAAACAAACCTAAACATTCAAACAAGGAAAAACACTCATGGGGTGTTCCTTAAACATGTAATTTCACATAACATCATATCAAAAAACCCTTAATCCAATTATCAATCTAAGGTAGAGAAAATAGGTTTCAATTTCCTTAACTTGAAATACCCAAAACAGGGGTAATCAGCACTTTGCAATATAAAACTCACAGACAAACAACGAATGGCAACAAACCACCTAACTAGACATTTTAGGATCAATATAGTTGAATATAAGCCTCTGAATTAAACTACAATGTCTTAGATCCACAAAAACATAAAAAACGTTCAAACTTGAATAACTCGAGGGAGAGAAGAAATCAGGAAGAGAGGATCTAGAAGAAGGAATAACTCACCGGTGAGATTCCAACGCACCCACTAGAGTTCGGATCAGACCTTGGATAGAGAAATGGTGTCTTGTAGAAGATTCGTCTCTCTAATTATCTCTCGGATGAAACAAGGCTAGAAGAAGATAAATTTTGGGGTTAAACACAAACCCAGTCTGATTAAAAAAATAAAAAGAGAATTACAGGACATGTTCATTTAATGTACACACCCTGTACATGCCTCAACTGGCCACCACTTTAGGCGGTCTCTAGGTCAACTCACACGACCATGTCTTCGCCATTACTTGGCCAGTACATGGCTGCCTGCAAAAACCTGGTACATGGTGTTTACTCTTAAGTACATGACACATACTTATAAAATTTCCAAAAATATACCATTTTTCCTCAAAATACCAGAAAACAAGATCCATACCTGAAAAGAATATCTGGGTTCTTACAAACTTCCCCCTTAAAGAAATTCATCCTCGAATTTACCTAACAAGGTGGTGAAGAAGAATCCTAGAATATCTCTAGCCACTGTGATTTCACATTGGTCTCCCTCTCCTAAGTCTCGTTCTGCACTCGGCTGTGTTACCACAACACCCGTACCAAAGGTACAGACCAACCATTGAGAGCCTTCACACTGTGATCAATAATCTGAATAGGACGCTCCTCGAACGATGCGTCCACCTCTACCTCAACATCCTCGGGTTTAAAAATATGAGACATGCCTGAGAAGTAATGCCGTAGCTGAGAAACATGGAAGACATCGTGAATATCCCGATACCTCTTAGGTAACTATAGCTGATAGGAAACCGGCCCGAATCTCTCCAAAACCTCAAATGGCATGACATATCTTGGTGAAAGATTTACCTGTATCCTAATACTCCTGTGTCCCAACCTCGGTGTGACAAGCAAGAAAACCTAATCTCTAACCTCAAACTCTAGAGGTCATATCCGTCGATTAGCATAAGACTTATGCTGAGACTATGTAGTATCAATCCTCTTCTGAATCAAATCCACCTACTCAGTGGTCTCATGGATAAGACGAGGTCCCAACATAGCTGTCTCTCCTACCTATAACCAACATAGGGGTCATCGGTATGTATTACAATACAAATAATCATAAGGTGACATCTAAATAGTTTTTTGAAAAATATTATTGTAAGAAAACTCCACCATAGATATATGATTCTCCCAAGAACCTCTAAAAACTAGGACACATGCTCGAAGAATTTCCTCCAGCACCAGAATCCTATGCTCAGACTGGACATATATATGGAGATGGTAAGATGTACGCATAAGTACTTGTGTACCCAAATCCTTCTGTAGCCCTTGCCAAAAATGTGAATTAAAATGAGCGTCTCTTTTTGAAATGATAGAGCCCAGAACCCCATGAAAACATACAATATATCAGATGTAAAACCTTCCAATTTTATCAACACTGAAGGTATACTTGATTAGTAAGAAGTGATACACCTTCATGAGACTATCGATAACAACCCAAACCACATCATTCCCTCAAGGAAATATCAGTAACCCTATCAAAAAATCCATCACGACATCATTCCACTTCCACTTGGGAATGGGTAACTGCTATAAAATCCATACTGGTTGCTGATGCTCCACCTTCACCTACTAACAAGTGGAACATATCATCAGAAAACTAGAAACATCTATCTTTATACCTGGCCACCAATACTGATGGTGTATATCTTGATACATCTTGGTGACACCAGGATGAACTGCCCAAACTGAGGTATGAAAATTCCACATCAGCTCCTCACGTATGTCTACTGACACCCATACACATCCATGAAAGTGAAATACCTAATCCTTGGATATGGTCCATCTAGGAGTAAGGTCCTCTCCTGACACACTCTCTTATAGTAACCGGCCTTCAGAATCTGATAGCTACCTCATTTGCACTCGATCAAGTAGAGTAGAGGTAATAGTTATGGAAGAAAGAAGCATCTGCCCTTGTCTGTTGTGCACCTCCAAATGCATCTCAGAGAACAAATCCATAAGCTTCCACTCACTACTAGCCTCCTAAACTGCCAATATCTAAGTCCTCTTTCTCAAGGAATCAGCCACTGAATTGCCTTTCCCAATCATGTAGGCAAGCTCAAAGTCAAAGGATTGAAGGTACTCAACCCACCTTCGCTATCTCAAATTCAGGTCATGCTGGGTAAAGATATACTTGAGACTTTTGTGGTCAGTGTACACCAAAAAATGCTCTCCTAGAAGGTAATGTCTCCAACAGTTCAAGGCATGCACATCTACAACCAACTTGAGATTGTGCTTCGGGTAATTCCTCTCATGTGGCCTAAACTACCGAGACCCGTACGCAATGACTCCTTCTCCCTACATAAGTACTGCACCTAGACCGATACCTTATGCATCATATTAAATAATATAACTCTTTCTAGGATCTAGTAATATCAGAATCAGTGCTGAATTCAACCTCCCTTTCAGCTCCTAAAAGGATGAATTGCATGAATCTGTCCACAAGTACTTCGCTCTCTTATTAGTCAGGCCCGTCAGTGGCACTGCTAAGCATGAAAATTCCTGTATAAAGCACCTGTAGTAACCAGCCAACCCCATAAAACTCTGTACCTCAAAGAAGTTCTTTAGATGCTCCCAGAAAACTACTGCTCTCACTTTCTCTGGGTCTATTGATACTCTTGTCTCTGAGATAACATGACCCAATAAGTAAATCTGGTCCATCCAAAAGTGGCATTTTGAGATATTAGCATATAACTGTTGCTCTCTCAGTGTACTAAAAATGATATCAAGATGTACATAATGGTCGTGTCAAGTGTGAGAGTACACCAAGATATTATCCATTAAAACAACAAAAAATAAGTCCATATAAGGATGGAATACTTGGTTCACAAGTGCCATCAAAACTGCAGGTGCGTTCTTGAGACCGAACGACATAACCACATACTCATATAGACCATACCTACTCTAAAAGGCTATAAAAGGTATATTTGATGGTCTAAAGTGCAACCGATGATAACTAGATCTTAAGTTAATCTTTGAGAACACCTGGGCTTTTAAAAACTGATCAAAGAGATCATCAATCCTCAGTGAGGGATATCAATTCTTAACTGTCAATTGGTTCAAATTATGATAATACATGCAAAGTCGGAGGGCATCATCCACCTTCTTTGCAAAAATGATAGGTAAACCCCAAGGAGAAGTACTAGGTTAGATGAAATCCTTCACCTGTAACTCCTCTAACTACTTCTTGAGATCCTATAACTCTAGTGTAGCCATCCTATAAGGAGGAATGGACATCGGTGCTGCCCTTTACACAAGTTTAATAGAAAAGTCTACCTATCACTTCAGAGGCAAACCTAAAAAGTCATCAGGAAAGACATCCCTGAAACAATCGATCATTGGAGAAAATTCCATCTGTGAAGTACCCTGGTTATCTAGATACAGACTAGAAATATGGGTTGTAACACCTCTCAGCCCGTGATGCTCGGGTCCAGCTCTGCTCTCCTGGACATCCCATTCACCTTATGTAGAAAAGAACCACCCTATAGTGATGTTAAACTCACCCTACAGTGATAGAAATCAACAAAGGCCTAGAAAGATACTAACTAGTCCATTTCGATAATGACGTCATAGCCCATCATCTCTAAGACATAAAGGTCCCATAAGAAGTGACACCCACCAACCTCAAGAGGGCACTCCTTTCACTAATGTACACTATCCATTCTAGTCCCCAATGGTGTATCCAACATCATGATATCAGCCGAATTAAAGATAAAGAGCCCAAGTATCTCCACATTAGGCAAAAATATAAAGCCATGGGAAGCCCCTGTATCAAAAAGAGTAGAATATAAAACTGAGGTAACCAAGATCGTACCTATAACTGTAGAGGTTCCGAGATCCTACTCCTATTGGGTCTGATCCACTAAAAAAGTAGAACCTATACCTCAGCCCTATGACCCTTCCAGACTACCCTGAGCTGGTTCACCTTAAGATCACTGAAAACCTGCCATATGGATACCACGACCATGACCACATTCACAACCTGAATGGTCAGACGAACTCTAGTTCCCTGACTGATGAGAAACTAGTGGTTCTTCTCTTGAATGTGGAGTCGCTACATAACCCCTATCACCAGCTGCTGGTGAGAAAAACTGACAAAAATTATGAATATGGCCCATATTTCCATAAGATCGGCACTTGAATGGGTCCCTCAGGCATTGGGGTCTTGTATTCCCACTCTTCCCACACTAGTATCATACCACCTGACTATCTGAATAAGTATCCCGTCTACTCGGATGTTCTCACATAGAATCCCTACGATGTTTCCTACTATCATCCAGAGAATTACTAACTCTAGATGTCGAACCACCCTAGCCCACATCTCCATAATCCCTCAGGTTATGCTTGGTGATCAGTTCCTGGTGTAACGTCCCAGTTCCGGAAGCCACCAAGAGGCGCCCCGTACCCAGTTGGTCACATGGCCTCAATCATATTTCCCCAAATGCTAGAGGCTACCAACTAGCAGTGAGGTCCTTGGGTGTGATAGTGGGTAAACTATTACCTCTTTGGTAGAGTAACACAATAGAAAGGAAAAAAATACACAATAGAGGAAGTAGTAAATATACCAATAATAGTAATAGTGGAAGACATGAATAACAACCAACTGAAAAACATATATAAATGATGCATGGTAACATGTGTCTAGGAAAGCATCCAAACAAATCACAATGCTGGAATACAAAAAATACTAAACCAAAGCACAAAATGAAAATAGATAACTGCTCCTCAGCATCGCAAGCCTCATCTTGGTCCCATACTCTCCAGCTCCACAGTTAATCAAGAACTTGAAGTAGAAGGGCGCTTTTCCTTGTTTATAATTGCAGAAATATAATCTGTTTGGGCCTAAAAGCATGGACCAAATAGGGTGTGAGACTAAATCCCATTAGGCAACCACCCAAATATCTATACCTAACAGTTAGTGAATATATGGCAGGTAAAAGTACAGAAAGTAGTAAATAGGAAAGTACTCAGCAGTAAACAATCCACAGTTTCAAAAACAACGAATCAACCATAGTAACCATCTTGGAAGTGCACACAACCTATCCCCTCTGGTTCAGTTATAAGAATATATAAAGACTCTATGAGGAAGCACTCACAATCAATTCCCCTTATAGTCAAAGGTAAAACAAGACTCTCTGAGGAAGCTCACACAGTCAATTCCCCTTATAGTCTAAGGTAGTCAAGGAATCTCTAAGGAAGCTCACATGGTCAATTCCCCTCATATCCCCAAGGCCAAGGACTCTCTGAGGAAGCTCACTTAGTCAATTCCCCTCACAACCCAAAGTTATTCAAGTAATTCAAATAATCTCTGAGGAAGATCACTTGGTGAATTCCCATTATAGTCTAAAGCAGTCAAGGACTCTCTGAGGAAGCTCACTCGGTCAATTCCCCTTAGAGCCCCAAGTGGTCCTAGAATCTCTGAGAAATCTCACTTGGTTAATCCCCCTTATATCCTAAAGTGCTCAAAGAATCTCTAAGGAAGCTCATTCGATCAATTACCCTTATAGTCTACTACACCAGGTTCTCACGGCCCTGTGTAGGTCAACGAGCATAGCAGTGGAATATGGCCAAAGTAAACCTACAGAACTACTTGGATAACTAGTCTACACCACATCAAGCATGTCAAAATACAAACTCTCCACCCTACAACAACAGGCATCAAAAACAGGCAAGGTGGCTAAAAGGATAAGGAGGACCAAATGGTCGTAAACAGATCATGCGTGGGTAAAACATCCAAATCATGGAAATAAACCCTATTAATATCTAATTAACATCTATACAAGAATACAAGCATGGAATAAAAACAATAGGGTCAAAATGGTAAACACGCAATACCCCATTCAAGGGTATTTGTAAAAATTGCATATAATACTCAAAGAATTTCAACAAAAAGGCACAAACCACCTACCTTGGCGTTGTGAGATTGATATACTCCGGCGTCATCCCTTGGATCAACATAGAATGTGGTAGATCTATAAAAATGTCTAAAAAATTCAATGAAGGACAAATTGAGGAAGAAGAGGAATCATGAAATGAAGCTCAAGAAGAAGAGAGAGATTACCGAGGTGATCCTAACATGATTGACAATGGTAGAATCAGAGATCAGATGGAGGCTCTGGGGATCGGAGAAGGATTGTGGCTATATGGGTTCTCTGGGATGAAGAAAACATAGAAGAAGACAGTTCTAGTGTTTAGATGTGACCTCGTTGCGTTTAATGAAAAAAAAGAAAGTACACAGAGTGTAATTTTGAAGTACATGGTGTGTACTCTCTATCTCCGTACTCTATTTTAGGAAGCCTCCAAGTCACCCCCACATGGATGTGTGCATGGCTGCTAAACGGTTAGCACTCAGCTACCTGCGTTAACCGAGTACATGGCATGTACTCATAAAGTACACAACTTGTACTTCAAAAATTTCCATAATTTCCTCTTTTTCTAAAAAATTTCCAAAAAAGGAAAAAAATACTTGAAAAGAAGGTCCGAGTTATTACAAACTTTCCCCTTTAAAGAAATTCATCCCCAAATTTCCCTAGCGCAGCGTAGAAGAAGAAAAATAGAATAGTTCCGGCCACTATTCTTGTACATTGGCCTCCCTCTCCCAAGTCTTGTCCTATACCCGCCCGTACTTCCATAGCACTCATACCAGTGGAATAGACCAGCCACAGATAACCTTTGTACTGTGATCAAAAATCCGTATAGGATGCTCCTCGAATGACGCATCCACTTCGAGGTCAACCTCCCCAGGTTGAAAGACATGATACGGGTTTGAAAAGTAATGTCAGAGCTGAGAAATTTGAAAAACACCGTGAATAGCCTGGTACCTCTGGGGTAACTACAACCGATAGGCAACCATCCCAACTCTCTCCTACACCTCAAATGTCCTGGCATACCTCGGTGAATTCTTACCCTGTCTTTTAATCCTCCTGTGTCCCAACCTCTGTGTGAGATGTAGGAAAACCTGATCCCTAACCTCGAACTCTAGAGGTCGTCTCTGCTGACCAGCATAAGACTTCTATTGAGACTGTTCAGTAGCCATCCTCTTCTGAATTAACTATATCTGATATGTGGTCTCTTGAACAAGACGAGGTCCCAGCATAGCTACCTATCCTACCTCCAGCCAACATAAGGTTGATCAGCATGTCCTACCGTACAAAGCCTCATAAGGTTCCATCTGAATAGTTTATTGAAAACTATTATTGTAGGAAAACTCTAAAATATGTGTATGATTCTCTCAAGAACCTCCAAAATATAAGATGCTTGCTCGGAGCATGTCCTCAAGCACCAGAATCATACACTCGAACTTGCCATCTGTCTGGGGGTGGTAAGTTGTACTCAGAAGTACCTATGTACCCAAATCCTTATGAAGAACCTACCAGACTCAAGAAGTAAAATGGAAATCCCTGTATGAAATAATGGAGTGTGGATTTCTACGTAGACGTATAATATCACATATGTAGAACCCTCTCATCTCATCAACACTGAAGGTCTCCTTGATCGGAAAGAAGTGAGAAACCTTCGTAAGCCTGTCAATGACAACCCAAACTGTATCATTCCCTCGAGGTGACCTTGGCAACCCTATTAAGAAATCCATCGCGACATTGTTCCACTTCTAATTGGGAATGGGTAACTGCTGTAAAAGCCTTGCTGGCTGCTGATGCTCCGCCTTCACCTGCTGACAGGTGGAACACCTCATGAAGAAACTAGGAACATCCCTCTTTATACCTGGCCACCAATACTGACGGTGTAGATCACGATACATCTTGGTGAAGCCAAGATGAACTGCCCAAACTGAAGAACGAAAATCCCGCATCATCTCCTTGAGTATATCTTCTGGTACCCATACGTGCCCCTGGAAATACAATATATCATCCTTGCCTATGGTCCATCCAGGAATAGTGTTCCCTCCTGACACGCTCTCCCATAAGACTAGGCCTTATGAGTCTGATAGCTACCTTATTCTCACTCGATCAAGAAGAGTAGAGGTAATAACTATAGAAAAAAGAAACATCTTCCCCTGACTATCGTGCACCTCCAAATGCATCTCAGAGAATAGATCCATAAGATTCCACCCATAGCTGGCCTCCGGAACTGCCTGTATCTGAGTCCTCCTGCTCAATGCATCAGCCACTGCATTGCCTTTCCCAGGCGTATAGACAAGCTCAAAGTCAAAGGACTATAGGTAATCAACCCACCTTCACTGTCTTAAATTCAAATCACTCTGATTGAAAATGTACCTGAGACTTTTGTGTTCGGTGAAAACCGCAAAATGATCTCCTAGAAGATAATGTATCCAACAGTGTAAGGCATGAACAACTGCAGCCAAATCAAGATCGTACGTCAGGTAATTCCTCTCATGTGGCCGCAACTGCTGAGACCCGTACAAAAAGACTCCATATCCCTGTATAAGCATAGCTCCCAGCTCAATACATGATGAATCACAGTAAATAGTATATCGCTTGCCCGACTCTGGAAAGACTAGTATCAGTGTTGAAGTCAACCTTCCTTTTAGCTCCTGAAAGGCTGACTCACAAGAATATGACCACATGAACTTCACACCCTTCTTAGTCAAACCCATCAGTGGTGCTGCTAATCATGAAAAGTCTTGTATGAAACCTCTGTAGTATCCATTCATCCCTAGAAAACTCCGCACCTCAAAGATGTTATTTGGATTCTCCCAGGAAACTACTGCTCTCACTTTCTCTACGTCTACTGATACTCCTGTCTCTGAGATAACATGACCCAAGAAGTGAATATGATCCATCCAAAAGTGGAATTTTGAGATCCTATCACATAAATGATGCTCTCTCAGTGTACTCAAAACGATCTCAAGATGGGTAGAATGGTCGTGTCGAGTGTGAGAGTACACCAAGATATTGTCCACAAGAACCACCATGAAGGAATCCAAGTATGGATGGAACACTCATTTCATCAGTTCCATGAAAACTATAGGAGTGTTTGTAAGATTGAAAAGAATAACCATATACTCGTATAGACCATATCTGCTCTGGAAGGATGTGAGAGGTATATCAGATGGTCTAATGTGAAACTGATGGTAACTAAATCTCAAGTCAATCTTTGAGAACACCCGGGCTCCATGAAGATGTTCAAAGAGATCATCAATCCTAGTCAATGGATATCGGTTCTTGAACTTCAACTGGTTTAGCTTCCGATAATCTATACAAAGCCTTAGGGTACCACCCGCCTTCTTCGCAAACAAGACAGGTGAACCCCAAGGAGAAGTACTAGGTTAGATGAAACCATTTTCCTGCAACTCCTCCAAATGCTTCTTAAGCTCTTGAAACTTGGGTGTAGCCATCCTATAAGGAGTAATGGACACCAGTTCCACCCCTGGTACAAGATCAATAGAAAAGTATACCTCACGCTCCAGAGGAAAACCTGAAAAGTCCTCTGGAAAGACATCTCTGAAACAATCCACTACTGGAGGAAAGTATAACTGTGAAGTCCCCTGGTCATCTAAATATAAACTAGCAATATGGGATGCAACTCCTCCGAAACCATGATGCTCAGATCCCTCTCTACTTTCCTAGACATCCCATTCTCCCTTATCAAGAAAAGATTCACCTTATGGTGACATGAAACTCACCCTGCGGTGATAACAGTCGATGAATTCCTGGAATGGAACTAACCAGTCCATCCCAAGAATGAAATCATAACATGTCATCTATAGGACATAGAGGTCCCATAAGAAGTGACACCCAACAACCTGAAGAGGTCACTCCCTGCACTGACATACACTAGCCGTTCTAGTCCCCAACGAGGTGTCTAGCCTCAAGATATCAGCAGAAGAAAAGATGTAGAGACCAAGGATCTACATAACAACAACAAATATAAAGCTATGGGAAGCACCTATATCTAAAATAGGATAAGCTAAAAATGAGGCTACTAAGATTGTACGTCGAACATTAGAGGGTCCGGGATCCTGGTCCTGCTGGGTCTGCTCCACTGCAAAGGTCTGACCTGTACCGCGACCCTGTGACCCTGCCTAACCACTCTGAGCTGATCCACCCTGATGTCATTGGAAACTGGGCGACTGGATACCATGGCCACAACCTACACCTCAGACTGAATGGCCGGAAGAACACCAGTTCCAAGACTGGTGAGAAACTGGTGGCACTGCTCTTGAATGTGGAGTCATAGAAGAACCCCTATCACCAGCTGCTGGTGAGAAGATCTGAAAGAAGCGCTAAATGTGACCCATCTTGCCGCAAGATCAGCACTCCACTAGGTCTCTTGGGAAACATGGCCTCATATAACCGCTCTTCCCGTACTGGTAGCACACCACCTGACTACCAGAAGATGCATCCCGCCTACTCTGATCTCCTCGCGCAGTCTCCCTCAGGTGCTTCCTACTATCAGTAGGAGGAGTACTAACTCTAGATGCCAAACCACCTTGAATCAAAGCTCCAGAATCCCTCAGATTATGCTCTGTGATCAGCGCCTGGTTGACGATAGAGGATATCTAAGTCAACCTAAAGATGTTCACCTGATATTGGATGTCATGCCTCAGACCATCCTCAAACTTCCATTCAAGGAAAAAATCATCACCTCTTGTAATAGATGTAAAATGCTACAAATTTGTGAAGCGAGAGGAATACTCTATAACAGTAAGAGTACCCCTCTTCATAGTCATTAACTCTCAGGCTTGATTGGACCTCAAGGTCTCTGGGTAAAATAAATCATATAAGATGCACCAAAACTCATCCCAAACCATATTCTACTAGTGTCCTACCTATGAGATCATATCCCACCAACTCTTGGAGGAGTCTCAAAGAATATAGGTAGAGATCTTCACCCTCTTCTCTGAAGGTATCTCCAGATGATCAAAAATCATCATCATGGCTTTTATCCATGACTCTACAGCCTAGGGTCCTCTATCCCCTAAGAAAGTGGGATGATGCTGCTTCTGAAAGACCCGTGTCAATTCTTCCATTGATGCAGTAGGAGGCAGTGCCCCCTGAAAAGTCTACATCATCCTCAAAAATCCCTCTCTGAACTATGCATCAACACCATGTAGGGTATAATGGTTGGTGCCAAGAATGGCACGATAGGAGGATCTATAGGTAGTCCCTGATCAGCCATGTCTAGTGTCTGATCACCACCTGGAAACTGGCATACAACCGGAGGATGTCTCGGTGGCATGACTCTACAAGGTCAAATGCACACCTTAGAACAAGATTATCAAGGAATGACAACTGAAAGTGTAAGAAGGTAACAATAGCAATAAAGCACTCAAGTTTTACAAAACATGACTACACGACATGTAAAATTCCTACACGGCATGTTCCCTTAAGTCATCTACATGGGCGTGCACTCCTGCCTAATCTAGTCATGTAACACCCCAAATACACGACATGTTGTATTAACAAACAGCGTGTACTTAAATCCTCTTCCCCTACCCAAGTCCTTATACACAGTTAAGCCACATGACTCTCCTTAGACAAGACTACACGGTGTGTTCACGGTAGACACGACGTGTACTAGACAAGCTTCACCTAACCCGTGTTGTTGGTGACATGACCTGACACACGGCTCACACTACACGACATGTTCAAGGTGGACATGGCGTGTACGTGAAAGGATAACATCGACCCGTGTTGTTCATGACACATTCGGGTACCTAGGTCATACTACACGACATGTTCAATCCTGAAACAACGTGTATAACTTAAGGTTTATCTGTCCGTTTTGTTAGTTACACGGGCAGACACAGGGTCAACACTACATGACATGTTTGGCTGGTACAAAGCATGTTTCCACCAGACTTTCCCCATCCCGTTTCTCTGCCCACATGACCTATGACATGGTTAGAGACTACACGACGTGTACATAAAGTAAATATCAAGTACTTAAGAAAAACAGTTTCTTCCCGAACAGAAGAACACATGGCGTGTACTTAACATTATACAACGTGTATTTTTGGGTTTTCTAGACAGTAAGCCTCATAAACTACTTCAAAACCCAGAAAAACACTAAAATGAACATTGAAGGTTCCAAATTCCGATCCATAAGTGATCATACTCCCCATGAATCAAATTTTGGAATCTTATATACATTATAACATGGAAAACAAGGCAAAGATCCACCAAATTCTGGTCCATGAGGGCCCATAACACCTTAAGAACCAAAGTTTGGTGTTTATTCAAAAAAAACTTATCCAAACAATACCCTATCAAACAAAAGGTATTTTTATCAAGGAATCTATCAAAACATCATGCATATTCTACACAACATCTATCACAACAACATGAAATCGCTAATACACCCTAAATAGCATGGCAAGAATGCATGACATGTGATTTCTAGCAAGTGCCTATATGGTGCATGAGATGAAATACCCTCATCTCATCAGGTTGTGACATAATTAGAACCTCAATAACATTAAAAGTAACAACACAAAACATGTGAATCACCCAATGGTGAAAACCAAATCAACTATAAAGTTGAAAAACCAGAAAAATTGAATTAAATAAGGTAGATTGGCTTTTACCTATACACGAGTTAGCTACTCCCTGACACAACTTATTACCAAGTACCTATTCCATCCTATCCCTGGATAAAGGCTCCGAAAACTAAGTCAAGAGAAAATAATGCTCTGATACCACTTTTTAACATCCCAGTTCTGGAAGCCACCCAAAGGTGCCCCATACTTGGTTGGTCACATGGCCTCAAGCACATTTCCCCAAATACCAAAGGCTGCTGACTAGAAGTGAGGGCCTTGGGTGTGATAGTGGGGAAACTATGACCACATTGGCAGAGTAACACAATGGAAAGGAAAACAAATACACAATAATAGAAGCAGTAAATATACCAACAATAGTAATAGCGGAAGACAAGAATAACAACCAACTAAAGAACATATATAAATGATGCATGGTAACATGTGTCTAGGAAAGCAGCCAAACAAATCACAATGCTGGAATACAAATAGTACTAAACCAAAGTAAAAAAGGAAAATAGATAAAAACTCCTCATCATCGCAAGCCTCAGCTTGGTCCCATGCTCTCAAGATCCACAGTTAATCAAGAACCTGAAACAGAAGGGCACTTTCCCTTGTTTATACCTATAGAAATATAATATGTTTAGGCCCAAAATCATGGCCCAAATAGGGTGTGATACTAAATACCAGTAGGCAACCACCCAAAGATTCATGCCTAACAGTCAGTGAATATATGACAGGTAAAAGTACAGAAAGCAGTAAACATGAAATTACTCAGTAGTAAACAATCCACAGTTTCAAAAACAACTAATCAACCACAGTAACCCTCTAGGAAGTTCACACAGCCGATCCCCTATTATTTAATTATATAAATATATAAAGAATCTCTTAGGAAGAAATCACAGTCAATTCTACTTATAGTCAAAGGTAAAATAAGACTCTCTAAGGAAGCTCACACAGTCAATTACCCTTATAGTCAAAGGTAGTCAAGGAATCTCTAAGGAAGATCACATGGTCAATTCCCCTTATAGCCTCAAGGTCAAGGAATCTTTGAGGAAGCTCACTTATTCAATTTCCCTTATATCCCAAATTTATTCAAGTAATTCAAAGAATCTCTAAGGAAGCTCACTCGGTCAATTACACTTATAGTCTAAAGCAGTAAAGGACTCTCTGAGGAAGCTCACTCGATCAATTCCACTTATATACCCAAGTGGTCTTAGGCTCTCTAATGAATCTCACTCGGTCAATACCCCTTATAGTCTAAAGTGCTCAAAGACTCTCTGAGGAAGCTCACTTGGTCAATTACCCTTATAGTCTACTACAGCAGGTTCTCAAGTCCTTGTGTAGGTCAACAAGCATAGCAGTGAAATATGGCCAAAGTAAACCTACAGAACTACTTGGCTAACCAGTCTACAATACATCAAGCATCTCAGAATACAAACTCTCCACCCTACATCAACAGGAATGGAAAACAGGAAAGGAGACAAAAAGGCTAAGAAGGACCAAATAGTTGTAAATATATCATGAGTGGGTAAAACATCCAAATAATGGAAATCAACCATATTCATATCCAATTAACCTCCACACAAGCATACAAGCATGGTAGGAAAAAAACTGGGAAAAAATGGTAAACATGCAATACCCTGTTCAAGGGTATTGGTCAAAATTGCACATAATACTCAAATAATTTCAATGGAAAGGCACAAAACACCTACCTTAGCATTGTGAGATCAATATACTCCGAATTCGGCCCTTGGATCGACCTAGAACGCAATATATCTACAAAAATGTCTAAAATTTTCAATGAAGGATAACTCGAGGAAGAATAGGAATCATGAAACTAAGCTCAATCAAAAGAGAGAGCTTATCGAGGCGATCCCAACACAATTAACGGTGGTCTAATCAAAGATCAGATGGATGCTTGGGGGCTCATAGAAGGTTCGCTGCCGTATGGGTTCTCTCGAATGAAGAAAACCTAGAGGAAGACAGTTCTGGCATTTAGATGCAACCCCGGTGTGTTTAATGAAAAAAATAAAGTACACGGTGTGTACTCGCAATTTCGTACTCTGCTTTAGGTAGCCTCCAAGTCACCCCCACATGGCTGTGTGCATGGACGCTACACGACCAGTACCCAAATACCTGTAGTAACCGAGTACACGACCTGTACTCATAAAGTACACGACATTTACTTCAAAAATTTCCAAAATTTCCTCTTTTTTCTCAAAAACAACCAGAAAAGGAAAAACATACCTGAAAATAAGGTTCAGGTTCTTACACCTGGTTGCAGATAGAAGATATGGAAGTCAACCTGAATATGTTCACCTGAGATTAGATGTCATTCCTGATACCAACCTCAAACTTCCTCGCTAGACAAAACTCATCACCCCCAGAATGGGTGTGAAATGCTACAGATCTGTGAAGTGAGAATAACACTCCATGACTGAGAGAGTACTCTATTCCAAACTCATGAAATCTCAGTCTCAATCAGCCCTCAAGGTCTCTGGGTAGAAGTAGTCATAGAAGGTTTGCTGGAACTCATCCATAACCCACTAGCATCCCACCTGTGATATCACATCTGACCATCTCTTGGTGGAATCCCAAAGCATGTAAGTAGAAAGCTTCTCCCTCCTCTCTAAAGGTGTCTTGCGATGCTCGAAGATAGAAAACATGGATTATAACCATGAATCTGTAACATGAGGTCCTCCATACCCTAAAAAAGTGGGTGGATGCTACTTCTAAAAAACCCACATCAACTCTTCCATAGACGAGGCAAGATGCAATGTTCCCTAGAAAGTCTGCATCATCCTCATAAAGCCTTCATAAAAATGTGCCTCAGAACTTGTTTCCATTATAATAACTGGTGCCAAGACAAGCATGATAGGAGGATCTATTGGTAGTCCATGATCTACCATTTCTAGTGTCCAATCGTTGCCCTGTATCTGACGTACAACTGGAGGAAATCTCGGTGGCATGACTCTTCAAGGTCAAGAACACACCTCAGTTCAATATTATCGAGGAATGAAACTTTGAATTGAAATAATGGAACAGGAGAAAGAAAACATTCAAGTTTTACTAAATAGGGTTACACGGTGAGTATACCCTCCACACAGTGTGTTCCCTCAGGTTTCAACATGGGCATGTACTTCTGCCAAACTGGTCATGTAACACCCCTACACATGGCATGTTCATCCAGTGACATGAAATGTACTTGAATTTTTTTCCCATACCAAGTTCTCCTACACAGATATAACTATATGGTTATTTTAGAAAAAAACTTCACAGTGTGTTTAAGTCAGACACGATGTGTACTAGAAGGATTTTACCATCCCGTGTCATTGGTCACATGGTGGGAGACACGGTCGACTTCTACACGATGTGTTTTCACTATACATGACATGTACTACCTGAAGTTCATCCACCCATGTCATTAGTCATATGGATGGATACGTGGTCTCTACAACATGGCATGTACTCCTAGTACATGGTGTGTTATACCAAACATTTCCTAACCCCGTGTCTCTGCCCACATAGTCAATCACATGGTCAAAGACTACAAGACGTGTAGAACAAGTACACAGTGTGTACTTAATAAAAAATTTTTCTTCCCAAACAGAAGGATACTTGGTGTGTATTCATCATCACACACCGTGTATTCTAAGTTTTTACAAACAGTAAGCCTCAAAAACTACTCCCGAACCCCATGAAAACACTAAAACAGGAATTAAAGTGCCAAATTACAATCTTTGGGGGCCTATAATCCCTGTAAATCAAATATTGAAATCATTTTCATGTATATCATAACAAAATTCAGTTAAATTTCAATATTATACACAAAATTCCGATCCAAGAGGGCCTATAACACTCAAGGATTGAAGTTTGGCATCCATCCGAATGAAACTTTATGTCTTCTAATACCCTATCAAAATAGCAGGCATTCTATCATGACATCTATCACAATAGAATTCATACCTAGCACAAAATCTATCACAACATCATGAAATCAGTAATGCATCCTAAATGGATTGATAAGAATGCATGACATGTGATCCCTATTAAGTGCCTATATGATGCATGACATGACATAAGCTCATATCATCAGGTTGCATCAGAAACAGAACCTCAATAATATCAATGATAACAACACAAATCACGTGAATCACCCAAAGGTGAAATTAAATCAACTGTAAGCATTGAAAAACCAGAAAAAATGCAATAATCGAGGTAAATTGGATTTTCCTTATACACAGGTTAACTACTATCGGGCACATCTTATTACCAACTACCTATTCCTTCCTCTCCCTATCTATAGGATCCAAATAGTAAGTTAAAGAAGAAAAGAAACTGCCCTCTGATACCACTTTGTAACAACCTGGTTCTGGGTGCCACCCAAAGGTGCCCCATACCCGGTTGGTCACATGGCCTCAATCGCATTTCCCCAAACTCTAGAGGCTTCTGACTAGCAACGAGGGCCTTGGGTGTGGTAGTGGGGAACTATTACATCATTGGAAGAGTGAAACAGTAGAATAACAACAATATACAACAACATAAGCAGTAATACCAAACAAAAAGAAAACAATGGAAGATTGAAGTAAGTAAACAACTGGATCACATATATAAATTATGCATGTCACATATGTCTAGGAAAGAAGTAAAACAAGTCACAATAATAGAAATATAGTACTAAACCAAAATTCAAAAGAAAACAAGTAAACTCCAGCCGCATCGCAAGCCTCACCTTAGTCCCATGATATCCATCTTTACAATAATCAAGTACCTGACGATGAAGGGCACTTTCCCTTATATAAACCTACGACCATATAATCTATTTGGGTCCAAAAGCATGACAAAAATAGTATGTGATAAAAATCACAGTAGGAAACCACCAAAAGATCTATTCCTAACTATCAGTGAGTATATATAGTAGGTAATAATGGAAATGTAGCAAAGAAACTAGGATTATACAAAAGTACCCAAAACCTACAGTTTTATTTACATCCATTAGCATTTAATGTTCATCATTTAATAAAGTAAGTATAAAAAACATATATCTTAGAAGACCACCTATAGGACCGAATCCAATATTTTAGTTTGTCTTGGAAGATGCATCACAAACATTTAATATTTATGTTAACCCTTTGGGTAGCTCACACAGTCTAACCCCTCTGGCCAAGTAATGCAATAAAAAGGAAAAGACGCTCTGAGGAAGTAGTCACCGTCAACTCCCCATATGGTCTTTCCAAAGTAACTATAGAATTTATAGGGAAGAACTCAATATAAATTCCTCTTATGGTCTCACAATGTATCTATAGACAGTCTGAGGGAGCACTCACCGTTAGTCCCCCCGTGGTCTCTTATCGTGAAATATAACAGACACTCTGAGGAAGCACTCAACATCAATTCACTCTTTTGTCTAACTACACTAGGTTCTCACAGCCCTGTGCAATTCAATTTTGCGTAAACGATATTAGGCAGCCCAAAGTAATCTCAACTAATACATAGCTAAATAATTCCAATGCATATCAGAAGCATTTAACAAGAAACAAAAGTCAATCAGTTCCATCCTATCAAGCAAGGCAAGGAAACAAGGTATTCCTCACAGAAAATCTAAACCAAACTACCCTAAACATTCAAATAAGGAAACAAACTCATGGGGTGTTCCTTAAACATAAAATTTCACATAATATCATATCAAAAAACCCTTAATCCAATGATCAATCTAAGGAAGATAAAATACGGTTCAATTTCCTTAACCCGAAATACCCGAAACATGGGTAATCAGAACTTTGACATATAAAACTAAAATAAAAACAACAAATGGAAACAAACCACCTACCTAGATGTTGTAATATCGATATATTTGAATATCAGCCTTTGAGTTGACCTATAAATTCGTATATCTACAAAAATGTCAAAAATGTTAATGCTTGAATAAATCAAGGGAGAGAAGAAATCAGAAGGAGAGGATATAGAAGAAGGAAGAAATCACTGGTGGGATTCTAATGCACTTTACAAAGTTTGGATTAGTCCTTGGATGGAGAAATGGTGGCTCAGAGAATATTTGTCTCTCTTTATTGCTGCTAGACAAACCAAGGCTAGAAGAAGATGAATTTGGGGACTAGACCCAAACCAAGTCTGGTTAAACAAATAAAAAGAAAATTACACGGCGTGTTCATTTAATGTACACACCATGTACATGCCTCAACTGACCTTGTCTTTAGGCGGTCTCTAGGTCACCTCACACGACCATGTCTCGACCATTGCATGGCTAGTACACAGCTTCCCCTGACAACCTGGTATATGGCGTGTACTCCTATGTACATGGTGTGTACTTATAAAATTCCCAAAAATCTCCCCTTTTCCCTCAAAACACCTGAAAACAAGATCCATACCTAAAAATAAGATTTGGTTTCTTAAAAATTTATACCACCTACATTAATATTGTTGATGAACGCTTGCCAATGAAAATTTCCAACTAAGATGAAACATTCAACCACACAATGAATAAAGATATCTATATCCAAAACCTAGATCCAAGGTTAAGGGATTAGATCAACAAAAAACTAGATCTAAATCCATCAATAGTAGAGGAAAAATACCTTCAAGGATGATATAAATACAAGAGATGGGGAGGAAACCATACAAGATGATAACTCTTACTATGAGAGGTGAAAATATTCAATCTAAGATTTGAATCATTAAGAACAGAGGTGGTAAGGCCTTAGAATACATCCTAGAGCCTTAAAAAATGATGGAAAACTTTTAGGGTATAATTAGGTTGAGTTAGGGTTAATTCTGGTGGGTTTGTGAAATTTTAATATAATTTTTAGGTGTTTAAAATTTCTCATGTGAGGTTTTCAGTACAAAGAACATTGTTTTTCCTATCCTTGTACCTAATCGTGTGCATCACCCAGGGCTATCACATTATTACTACTAGGAGGTTGCAAAGTTTTAAAGACCATACAATGTCCATGTGAATCCCCTCTACCTGTTTTCACATGGTTTTTTGAGTTGGGAACACGGTTTGGGAAAACCATGTTCCAACTGTGCACTACCCCACTTCCTCCCAAATTTCTCCAAAATCACCCAAAACCCCCTAAGAAAAAACCCAAACAATATATCCTCAAAATAAGGAAAAATAGTACCTATAAATGAGTTTAAGAAATTGATAGAAAAGGTTGGGATCTTAAAATCAAGGACACTATGTTCAAGTGAAAAACACATTTAGACTTAAGGTAATAGATTCTCTCCAAACCACCTTTTCCATCGAATTATGCTTTCACACTATTTAACCCAATGAAATTATTAATTCTTCTTATTTTAAACTCCTTCATTATGTGTGTATGTTTTAAAAATATGTACCTAAATTAATTCTTCTTTCTTTGATGGGGAAACACATTTTTTATAAGGTTCTTTTTTAATTCCCCTTGATAAGAAATCCCAATTAAATGGAACCTCCAAATTTGTTAACCATTTTCAAGTACAATCCACAATTTATTTTAATCCACCATTATTTTTCTTAAATCACTAATTTTCTCATAAAAAACTATATTTGTTAATTTTTGGTTTTATATAAATAATTATTCCTTTTTCCATTTTAAAGACTCGTTAATATTTTCCCTTAGACCTCACCAAAGTGGATCATTTCTAATGTTTCTTAAACACTATTTTTACATTTTTTCTATTTAGTTGGACATAATTGATCATGATATATTCCTATTTTACCTTATGAATGTACAATTATGGTTTAAATCCATTATTTTATAGACACCATTATGATATTCTCTTTGGTTATGCTTTATGAAATGGTCTTGATACCCATTTCTTTCCATGAGTAACCCTTATATCCATTCCTTATGTTTGATTCTTTGTGTGGAACACATATGCATGAAAATTTTATAATTTTTACTCCCGTGTAGAACTCTAATGAATTGGGTAATGTTTTTTCTCATGAGATGTCATGTTGGTATAGGGAGTAAACCTAATTCCTTTATGTTACTTTGTCTACCATGTGATATAGTCTTGGTAGTTATCCTTGACCCATGTTTATGTCATGTAATATGTTTCTTCCCTATTCCTATGTTTCCATGATCACATGATTTCATGTTCTATATTTTATGATTCTATATGTTAATTCATATTCCATTTATTTTTATCTCATCATGTTATGCCTTTTAACTCATGTTCTATTCATTATTCCTATATTTATTCTCTTACTAGGAATTTTAGCTCATCCCTTTGTTCATATTTTTCCTAGGATATCCTATGAAGATATAAGAGATCAAAGTAATATAGGATAACATTATTGAATATTAATAAAATATAATTTATTTAAGTTCCATGTTTTTAGTTTTATGTACCTAGTCTCCTAAACACACTAGACTTTACGATCCTTGGTTTGTATTTGATGGTTAATTATTATTAAAAGAATATAATAATATGAATAAAAGTATATGGTAATTATAAATGGTACTTAATATGCACATGGTTTGAAACTCATGGGGATATTCTTAGAATAATTCACATTTTATTTACAAAAAACTATAAAAGATAAAAATAATTATATCCCCAATGAAACCATATTTAGGATTATTAGATTATCTATGCATAAAATTTTCAATTTATGTTAAGTGTATCACTAGTTTTGGGATAATAAATTATGTTTTATAATGTTATGATCTAATATAGTATATTACATCATTTATAAATAGAGCCTATAAGAAGGAATTAATATCATATCAATTCACATACACCATAGAGGGATTTCCTCATAAGGAAATAATGATGTTGGAGATGGATATGGAGATAAAATTAAACAAATTAATACCATATTGAGGAAGTTGACTTAGGTTATGATTAATAACCTTTTCCATATGGAGAAGCCTATTGATTCACCATGTGGTGTAATGATGTTATACCACTTCATGTGTCAACAAACTATATCATTAAATAGGACTAAAAATCCATTTTTAGCTTAGAAATGGATAAGTTCTATAGAGAAGATATTTCCCACTCTAGGAGGTAGTGAAAGGGAGAAATTTTTCATGGTATTTTATCATATCTCAAGATATTTGGATCAATGGTGTTCATTGATTCAAAACACTAAATATGAAGAACAAATATAAAATATGGAATTTATGGATATTAAGGTACTCTTCTTAGAAAAATGATTTCCTCATGAACAAAAAGAAGATAGGAAAATATAGTTCACGAGTATAATACATAAAGAAGAAGAAAATATTTCTAAGCATGAAACCAACATTACAAGGTTAAAATGGATTTCTACAAACTATATACATAATCTAAAAATAAATATTGAATATTTATTTGATGGGATTAATCTAATAATTTGAATGAAACTCGTATCACACAAATTTTCATAATATGAGAACATAGTTTCACGTTCTATAAATATAGATAATTAATTATCTAAGTATTATGGAATTTAAGTAAAAAAAGATAATAAGAGGATGATGAATATAAATTTAGATAATGGGTTGAAGGGAAATAAGTATTTTTCCCATGTGATAATTTTATAATGAAACACCATGGTGCTTGATTGAAGGGAATGTGAGTTTTATTCACGTGTGGATAAAAGGACACCATGCTCATGATTTAAAAGGAAATAAATAATCAGCCAATGTAAAATGATTCTACTATAAGGATATGAGGAACTACCCAAATGAATACCCTGAGCATTAAGGGAATAAATCTCAAATGTTTTTATGGGGTCAATGTCAATATTATACTATTACCATAAATGAAGTTAAAAAATTAATATGATTGGGGTTTGGATTCAATAATTTTGTTATAAGAGTATTTTAATGAATGATATTCTAGTTACACAAATAATAAAATGAATATGGATTGTACTAAAATACTATTTCATTAAGGATTTGAGAGCATATGTTGAATGCTACAAATGAATATTAAAAGTGATTCAGTAACAAGTTGAACCTCTCAGAATACACATTATTGAGGGAGGATAAACCTTAATATATTCCCGATGTTGATATAATTATGAGATTTTAATGGGATAATGATGGTTACTATGAAATTGGTTTTATAATTGATGGTTTATATCATCATTGTTGGAGTTTACTGTAAGTATTGATTTAAGGAATAAATTTGACAACCTGTGATTTCATATTGGGAATAATGAATGTTTTAAATAAGAATATATCATGTATGTACATTTTCATATGTTTTCAATCTACATTGTAATGAAACTCCACAACTCTAAGAAAAATATCATGAAAGAAAAAATTTATCCAATTCCCCTCATTTCTGATGAACTGATGATCTTCCCCCATTACAGAAGTATAGATTTTTGGTGGTTAAACTTAAATGGATAAACTAAATTATTGTGATCTACGATCTTAAACATTCTCTATAATTATTTATGATTTTATTCCATTTATGTGTCTTCACATCCCACTTATTTTCTCCTACTTAGAAACCAAGTCATTTAATTATTCAAGATGACCTTCTTACTTCCATATATCTCTTATAAAGTTGATTTTTTATAAATAATTTTTATGATGTGGGTTTTAAATGGAGGTATTTTAAAATGTCATATCCTTGATTATTTATATCATGATTAAATTGTGTGGAAACAATTTATTTAGGGGTGGTGAGAATGTAACACCCTATGATTTTTTAAAATAGTAACATCATGTTCACTAGTGTGTATGACACAAAAAATGTACTTATAAGATAATGTAACACCCTAAGACATTATGATATATTAATTTTCAAATAAATTAAATCTATTTTATAGCATGAAATGAACACAACATTGGGTTTGAATGAAACACGATACTCTATTAAAATATTATTATTTAATCAATAACATTATAACTTAGATGTTATGTTGTTGGATATTAATAATAATAACTAAATTATAAAATTAAATGATTTTAAAATTTATATAATAATTTAAATGGTTATATATATTTTTAAAAATAAAATTAGAATCATTTCAATAAAAATGAAATATTTCCTAAAAAAATTTATTATTTAAAATGGCTGTCTAGTCATGTTTTGTTCACATAATTTATAATTAGTTTTTAATTTTTTTAGAAATTTTATTTGTAGAAATAAAAAAAATTAATTTAGAACATCAAAATTAACATTGGGTTATTTTTTGATAATATTTTGAAATTATTAATTTTATGATTAATAATGAATAATTATGAATCTTAATTGAAAATAGCCTTTTCATTGAAATTATTTATAACAAAATATTATATATTATATTGGTTTTAAGGTAAAATTAGTTCAATTATATATATATATATATATACTAATTCAATTTCTGTCATTGGAATCATTTTTATAAGGCCACACTCTATACTCTCTTTTTCACACCTTCATACCTTTTTGGATTAGCTAACAACTGCCCAAATAAATTCTAAACTACAGTCCCCTCATATTAAAATCCTTGTATTGGTTATAAATCCATTATAGTAATATTTTATGTGTAATCCTAAAGATTTTTTTCGATAAGATTTAAAGTTAATAACTATTTATTTTTGTTTTATTTATTAATCTAACTCAATAAAATCATCCAAATTTAGTGTAACATCCCATTTATTTGGACTGGATGAAATATTCTAAAGGAACATGAATTTTTAGTTTAGTGGATAGACCAAATTGTAAACCATGATTCAAAACGTAATTATAAGAGTTTGAACACTCAAATGTATTATTTTTAGACTTGGTACAAAGCCTGAGTGGTGCCTTAGGTGTTCTGTTGAGTTTCTTTAGAACGAGAACCAAATCCTAAAATCTAGAGAAGGATGGTATAAGAAAAATATTTATCTAAAATAGTTCATATCACCAAATAAAACTATGTATCTGATCGAATGGACCTAAAGGAATCACATAATGTGGTATAACCATGTAAGAGGATACACACAACCATGCACATAATTGGAGGTTTTGGAAAATGGTAAACTCACCATTTTCACATAGTTTCATCAAACTTATGTGTTAAACGTGTGACCCCCCTCATTGGATAGTGTATATTTCATGGTTGGGTCATGGTTTGTCCAACCACATGACCAAAACATGTGCCTCTTTTAAGCCAAGGAGGATGGAGGATCTTGTCTGCCATTTATCCTCTATTTGGTGATTTAAGTCTTGGTGGTGTATCTCATTATGGAATTGATTTTTTCATATTGTTTTACCTTCTAAGGAGTTGAAGTTGAAGGATTTGGGATTTGGGTCCATTTAATTCAAGATGGGATATATGCACATTCAATAATGGGATTAAAACTTTAATACCTTTGATCACAAGTTTTATTGTGTTCAAGTTTGGGTAAGAATTTAAGGTCTTAATTGGATAATTTTGAACCCAATAATTCTTTATGATACTGTGATTTATATTTGTGTCCTGATTAAAATTTATAAATAAATTGATATAATTGGATTTGGTCATTATGCGCATGTATTAGTGAAAGATGATCTCTTCTGAACTCTTTTTGACACTGTCAGCCTCTTATATCTTAAGGATGAATTCTATTTGAGAATTTTGCATGAAAAGATCCCTGGTTTTTGTTTTTATTTTGAGGATATTGGTCATAATATATTAAATTGTAGGAGGAATTTTTCTTGTAACCTTTTTCACTTGAGTGGACATTTGGAAAATGATTGTCATAGGAAGGGAAAAGGGGTTCAACATAATGATGCGGGGAGAGGGGGTTAGGATCATATTACTAGAAGGGATCAGGGTGCCTCCCAATCATATGATGTTACCATAGGACATGATATGGGTCTTGGTTACTCTTCTGGTTAGTTTTAAGGTCTTGTCCATCCTTCTGGATAGGTTTAAGGTGTTTGGAAGTATGTGAGGCATTCTCTTCTGTATATCCATGGTTCCCTAGTGTGGCCTGATGATGTTTTAGTGAATGGTTCTAAGGATGGTTCACATGTTATTTTAGGAACCTCTCAATATTGTGTTAGAATTGCAGATGGCCTTCATGCTGTTGTTCCAATGTTCACTTCTTCATAGCCTGCTAAGAAATATTGTGTTGTGCATCCACTGGTTGTAAAATTATTAGCACTTGTTCAATAGGAGGATGGTGTTCAACAAAGTGTGAATTATTTTCAAGAGATTCAAATTGTTTTCAGATCTTCCAAAATTCCTAGTAAATGGAGTAGTGTCTTGGATTATAAAAGTAAAAAAGATGATCCAATGTTATTATTGAACACCACTCATCTTAGATCTATGAGCAGTGGGGGACTTGTTTCTTTTAAGGATACTATTTTACAGGGTAAGGGGAAAATAGTCAGTAATAAAGGGTTGACTCTAGCTCCCCCAAAAACAAAGCCGAGGAAGGATTTTTCTTATTTTCCAAGGAATGTGTCCACCAAGGCTTTTAAGTAATCTTTGATCAAGCTCAGTATAGAGCCAAAAAGGTCAAAAATAACGATTCTTGGGATTATTAATTAAGGAAATTCATAGTTAGAGTGGGAAATTACTGATGATGCTGATTAATCTGAATATAATTTTTTTAGTGATTTTACTTTTTTTATCAATATTCTAATTTTCTAGATGAGGGAATGTATATATGTGTAACCTAATATTCTATCTTCCTTTCATGTTTACTTTACCCCTAAAATTTAATAAATGGTCAAGGTATTCTAGCTCTGTATTGACCCTTTTTGATAGTACATGGCATTTATTATTTTGTAATTAAAATGCTAAATGAGTGTGGCCCCCTTAATTTGTTTTAGAATAATGTTAAGTAGGACTATGATCATGGAATTAATTTATTTACATTTCATATGTACATGAAATGATTTGAAACTTGGCCTCTTTAGTAAATACATTTAAAAGGAATGAATATATATTGTTTAAACCTTGAGAGATACCTGGGTTCCATATTTCATAATGAAAAGGATATTCTAATTTGTTTTTGGGCCATATATGATGTATGCGATAAATTTTATATCTTGGATGGGATCTTGGTGTGGTTTACACACCTCCATATGAGCGACACCAGTTCCCTAGGGAGAACCCATGGATAAACTCAGTGGAAATATGGTTACACCATGTGATGAGTGAGACTCATACCCCTTTATGAGATACATTTGATGGGATCATAGGGGATATTATTTTAATTATGTTGAGATTTATACTTGTGATTCCATTTATGGATAACCATTGATGGAATCCCATGTATTTGGATGTTTGATAAGGTCCCAATGTTATACTAGAGTTCCTCTATAAGGTTGGCCTCAGATAGGCCCTAGATGATGTTTATTAAACATTAAGAGATTCCCTTATAAAATTATGATGATGACTTAATGTTAAATATTAATAATTTAAAACTCTTATTCAGGGACATTTCTACTAGGCCAAATCACATACCTAGGCTCAGTTCCTTCTTACTATGTATTTATGATGACCCATTTTTACTTTATATCATTAATGTGAATGTTCAACTTAGTTAGTGACATTACAGCTTAGGAAAAAGTTGGTATGGTTATCTAGGTGTCCTTGAGGAACCCAACCCAACTTGTTATGTTTATTTATTTATTTATTTTTATTATTTAATTATTTCTGAACATTATTGTAATTTATAAGAACAAACCCTATTATTCTTTAAACACCATTAGTGGTGGCCTACCAAGTATATCTCACACCTTTCTTGGGATGAATTTACAATTGGGGTACTTGATAAAACCTCATTTGTAGTAGGATCAAAATCCTCAGATGATTCCTTGTGTTTTTCATCATACATGGGAGCTTACGAGCATAGGACTGAGCTAGTACTTAGGATACTTGTAGAGTTATCCTTTTGGATCTTATTATTTTAGTTAGATTTTTATTATTATATATTGTATCACATGTTTTATGTTTCCCTACTTATTTCTATAAAATCACATAGATATTCATGCATGATTTTATTTTTCTTGAAACACTACATTTTGAACAAGTTATTATATTTATTTTCCATTGGTTGGTCTTTACTTTATCCAAAATTCTTGAGTTGGGTTTTGGTCATTTCATTATTATTAAACCAATGTTCTACTCTAATCATGAGGGTATATTCTAGCCACAATACCACCATCAAACCCTTGCGAAAATTCAGATGGTTTTGGTGTATGGGGAGGAATTCTTGAGGCCACATGGCGATTAGTCTAGCGACTAGACTCATAGTCAGTTGGGATGGATGGTATAAAGTGGTAAAAAATGTGTTATCTATTCCTTTTTATTACTATTTTTGTATGGTATACCAAAGTCTAGGAATGTTCCTATGATTGGTAATTAGTCATTCCTTGGAGTGATCAACCCACTTATGGGGAATGTGTAACTAGCTAGAGATGAGACTATTGTTCATATTGATTGTTATTGAAGTTGACTTTGATTTCGCCTTAGGTGATTAGTGTACTTTACACTACATACCAATTCATGATATTTATGGACATTTACCCTTGTCCTGGTATGGAAAGGATGTATCATTACATGCATCATTATATGCATATAGGGATTCACATATAATTTATATTTCATGGAATGTATATTGAATTATTATACTATTTGGAAATTTTTATGTGCCTTTCATGTTTATTGGAATGTATAATATATACCAGGTTAGATAATTTAGTTACATGCATGATTTTATACCCAAATTGATAATCCATTAGCCTTCTTGTTTTTGTGACATGATTTATGATTTAATTGTTATTATTTTCTTTTATAACATTCTTGGGTGTTTTATCTACTTAAATTTTATCCTACTAAGTTAAATCATATTTATTGTGCATTTATTTACCATTTTTCTCAGTAATTATATCCATATAGACCTATATTTATTTCTATTTTTAGCACACCAACTTATAATTTTAAAATAAAATTGGTTATTAAAGTGCCAACATCATCCTAAACAATGTTTTCCCATATAGATTGATGGTGACTTATTACTAACCAAACATGACATGTTTTATCTATGAACCATCAGTTTCATGGGATGAATCATTATTGGTTGTGATTAAATTGGATACAATTTTAAATTTATAAAGTGTATGGGAACTTTATAAATTGCAGAATGCTGACCCATATAATCAAAATATTTAGTATGAATTTAAAATACCTTGAGACTATTGTATAAATTAAAAATATATTAAATATTGATCATAAATGAATTTATTTCCTTTATAAATTATTGTTCCTCTATCACTTCGGAATGATGACCCATATGACCAAACTTTTAAATGCACAACTGGACCCACATTGGTCAGTTAGGGCTTGTTTCTTATGAGTTAGACCTGACTCGACCCAAGTAGGTTTTTCATGGAGTGTTGTGATTATGAGATAAATCCATTAAGGATTATTTTAAAATTTTTCAGTGTTTTAAATAAAATGCGGTGGCATTTAGATAAAACCAAAATGGTTTAACTAAAACCTTGCAGGTCACCTTGTCATTTTATTCCTTGGTATGTCACCGCATTGGTGCATGTTTATACTATATAGGGGTGGTTATTTAAAGTTTTTTAGTCATTTATATGGTTACATATAAGAGTAGGGTGGCGTCTTACTTGAAAATTCACCTCTATAACTGATAAAACACATATTCTATGCTTTTGAGCTTTATTTTTTCTAAGGATTCTATTAAATAAAATCCCAATTTAATCCTAAAGGGTGATTTACTCTTTAGTTTTGAACTAACATTTTCTTTGAATAATCCCAATTTTATAGTCCTTTTGGATAAATAAAATTACTAAAAGGAATTTATATGATAAATTTCCTAATTATGATAGAATTTCAGTTAAATGAATAATGTTAAATGAAAGTTTGATAAAAATTTTTGTATACCTAATAGTTTTCCTAAATAAAGTACATTTTCTAGATTTTTTTCATATATGGTACTTGATGTTTAAATTAAGGATTTAATTTTTTTAAGTTCAGACATAAAAAACCTTAAAATTAGTAACTCTAGTTTTAACCCTCTTGTAAGGGTTGTTTAAATGTACCCTTGGGTGGTTTCCTTGAAACAAGAACATGAGCATTAACCATCATCTCCTTATTATATGGATCAAACCTATATTATAGACCCTTAATCCTAGTTACCTTTTTAGGCATGATCACTTGTTAGGATCGAATTTTTTTAGTGAGTGTCCATACCGAGGTAGGTAGCGAACTCAGTGATTTAAAAACCTTACTAAATGATTGTGAATCATTTCAAATGTGTGGTTCCATTTGGGAACCAATGTCCCTAGTTGGAATTTTAGATCCAATATAGAACCCTTGACTTTATTGGTGATCATGTGACATTTTTACCTTATTTACAGGCAAGATAATAATGTAATGCTCAGTTTCACAGGGTTATACATCCATAGGGAATGGTTAGTTTCTCAGTAGGTTGTGTGCCCTTTATTCTTTATTATTTAGTATTGGAAAACTATGGAGGTTTTAAACCTATTTTACATTTGTATGGGATGTTGAGAATCTACCTTGGTTTTTATATGTTCCACCAGATACTATAATTCATAAGACCAAAAATCCTATGGATAGTATCAAAGATGTGCTATTTGTTTGTAATATCTCAGGGTAATATGCATTGATACCTGCTGTACCCATAGAGTTGATAAATGTTTACATGAACCATTTAAGATTTTTAATAATATTTTAGAGACATGAGATACTACTCTTTGGTCATAGTTCATCTCTAAGGTAGAGTGACCTGGGTGTTAATGGAAATCAGACTCAACCCATTTCTCAGGTAGATGTCAAAAAAGGATCAGGTGGTTGACTAATGGTCATGGTTGTTTTAGATCTTATGACTGATTCCTTAATGTATATAAAAACATTGGAGGAGTGTCACACATATGTATAAAATAAATCATATATATAATGTTTTAAAGAGGTTAGTTTCATTTTCTTTGGTTTAACTCTTGATAAAGCGTGTTTAGACACACCAAGAAGCCATGTTTAGTATTGATAGGGTGTGTGATGTGGGGTGAGATCCCTTTTTAATAATATAAATTGAATAAAACACTCCCAAGGTTTTTATCAATGTATTAATTCTGTTAATTCATGTCCTTTTAAGTAGAAGAAACAAAACCAAGTAGAAGCATTTAGAAATGGTCAATACTTCTTAGAAATTCACTTGTGGATATAATGTTATCAAAGTTGTTGGTGATTGTGAGGTAGAATCATGATGGAATGGTTGGATGTTCATGAGACCCTTGAGAAACACCATTAGTAATGGATTAATATCATTTTGTACTCTTGATTAATCATTGAATTCCATGGGTGGTAAATGTAATTTGATTGGTGAATAATGATGTGCCAGAATGTGAAGTAGAGCTCTTCCAAAAGAAGTCAACCTATAGTGGTTTGACTTCTCTTCATTATGGTGGTTGGGTATGGTGATATGGAACCCATACCAAGAACTTCATTGAGATACATTGGGTGTTTCTTGAGTCCTTTTTTGGAATCATTAAAATCTAGTTTTTGTAGTCTCAACTTAAGGATGGCCATATCTCCTATCTTGACATCATTTGAGTACACTGAGAGAGCATTGTTTATATACTGTGCTAAACTAATATTCCCTTATATTTTGATAAATATACTCTATATAAGTTTCTATCTATTTGAATGATTAATTTAGATTCATGGTTAGTTCTGAGTGATACATGGGATCTCAAGAAGGAACAAATTGCATGTGATCACAGACACCAACAATCCCTTTGACTTAATCTCCTAGAGAATTCGGGTTTGGGATCAGTCAGTTTCATGATGAGTGGATGTTACAGATATGTTTGGACATCACACCTATATAAATAGGAATATTTATACATTTTATAAGCTCCTTAGACTCTAGTTAATGATTTATAGGTTATATCAGTCTTCAGTCTAGCTTTCATTGGATGAATGAAAGGGTAATGATCCAAGGGTATTGGATCGTGTATACATCATGTTTGTGATGGGTAATGATAATTTAAATGGACCTTTTGGCTAGATATATCACTATAATATGATTAAATTATTTAGTGAGTGTGATATGATAAAATCTCAAGGTGACTTCATCTAAAGGAACCGGGTCAAACTTTTAAAATGGACCAGCCATCTAAGCTGAGGGTTTTTAGGGTAATAGACCAGAGACTGTTTGACATGATATCTCTCTATACTATCATATGTGGTCGATGAGGAGCCAGTTTTGGCATGTAGTTTGGTTGAGATGAGTGTATTGTAGACCAGTTGGGTATTTTAATGAAAATTTGGATCAACTTGGCTAAATGATGTCGATTGGGTGTCAACCATTCATTAAAGCTGAAGAATCATACCTTGAGCATCATTAAAACACTACAAGCATGCCTAAAGAAAAAATTCTGATAGTATTGATACTGTGTCTTGTAATTGACCATTTAATTCTAGAATCTATGATGGGGAGTTCCATAGACTATATGTTTAAAGAGATGACGATTTGATGGTGTCTTCAGATAGATGGGTTCGTCTAAGCTCTGTCACAACGTTTAAGTTCGGGTATTGTGTGTTTGCATTTGGAAGCACAATGTTACTATTTAAATGAAACTTCAGGAACCAATTAGGTCGGGAGAGAATATCTTCTTTTCCCCAAGGATTTTTAGGGACATTAAGTTTTATGGTTGGGAAATTATAGTGTCCCTTACTTTTAGAAAAAATTAAATTTTACGAAATAACTTTAATTTTATGTTTGGTGGAAGAAAAAAATAGTGAAAAAATCATAAAAACATAATTTAGAGAGTCTGAAAAATAAAATGTGTTATTTTTAGACTTGTTTTAAGTCCTGAGGGGTGCCTAGGCTATTCCATTACGTTTCTAGAGTGAAAAAACCAAAATATAAAATCTAGAGAATTATAATAAGGACTCACAGTTTGTCTGAAATTGTGTAGCCCACCAGAGGAAACCAAGAAGTTGATCTAGTGAACTTGGAGGACTCTCATTATTTGGTATAATTGCGTGAGAGGAGACTCATGTATATGAAACTAATTTCAGGTTTTCGGAAATTGGGCACATAGTTTCCCAAACTGTGTGAATGAACCATGCTGCCTACCTTCTTAGATAGTGACTCTTGCACGGTTATCATACAGTTTGGAAATCCATTGGGCCAAACCACATGCCTTTTTAAATGGGGTGAAATTAAAAAAATACCCCACATTATTTTATATATTTCTTCCCTCTTTTCCTCTCCCCCTTCACTCGCAACAACCTCCTCTATGGATTTCTCCACTCCTCCCCTTCTATGAAGAGAGCTAAATCTTTCTATGTCATATTTGAGCTTCATCAATTTAGGTAGAGATCCCTCAATAATTCAACAAATATTCCTTCCTCTTTTATTCATTTATATCCCCTCTTGATGTGTTATTTTGGAGTGACCATATTCAACCTAATTTTAGGGCGTTCATCCGTTTCTTCAATTTCAATCGAAATAGAAAAAATAGAGCCTTGATTTTGGAAGTGGGGATAATGCTTGTTATATTTTTGGTGGTCTATAGATTTTACCCCCATGTGTATATTTTTTATAAAAATTTTCACTATGTTGGGAATCATACTTTCTAGTTGGCTCTTCTAATTCTTGAATTTATTTTAATTAAAAAATCTTATAACTCCTTTTGATATGTTTAGAACCCACTTAGCATGGTTGGAGGTTATGAAATCAACCCGAAACACCCCTTAGTGTGAGTTAAAATAATTAATCACATAGAATTCACTCTATCTTCCTCATGAATAGAACAACCTTTATAATAATCAAATATTTTTTGATATGTATCTTCTTAAATAAATTCAATTTAGTTGATATCTCACTGTGATATACTATTAAATATTAACATGAACATTATGAATAGTAATGTGTACATTATAATAATAACATCAACTATGAAATTTTAATTAAAATTTAGATATCCCATAAATGAAAATATGATATATTTATATCAAGGATGAAGTAAATAAATGTTTTAAAAATGATAAATTAAATGTTGGTATTTTTCTAAAAGGTAATTGTTTTATTTAAATTTTCATAATTTCTATAATGATATAAAAGATATTTTATTTTCCTGAAATAGATTCATAAATTAATTTTGGTTTTTATTATAATATAAAATAATTTTATGAGACCATAATTAATTTTTCAAAGTACGGTAAAATCAGTTATAATATTAAAATTGGTATTATTTGAATAAATGATGATTTTAATTAAAAATTAAATTTATCATATTTATAAAATCACTTTCATAAAATGGATTCTTTTTTTAAATATATATTTTGAAAAATTTTTAGTTTTAATTTTTGGTATTTTTCAAAAATAGTTGATTTTTTGGTGAATAATGACATACTGTAATTTACTGTATTTAACATTATAAGTAAATAAATAAATTATTGAGTCATGGATTATGTATGGATGAGGTAATAACCTATTATTTTTAACTAATATTCTCTTTTTTTTTGCATAGTCACAGGATTCTACATTATTGATAGTATTGAGCCAAGTAATAACTAAATGAATAAAATAGTCAAAAAACACCCCTCGCCTCCACTATAAATACCACCCTCACCAATTATTATCCTCATACATTATAAGAATTCATGATTTTATAAATTCATCAAAAATATCTTACCAAGACTCTTCTCACATTCAAGACCTACTAGTATTACCAAAAGACCAAACATAGTTTTCTTAAGGAGGTTACCAAGGAGACGTTATTCAAGTGGTAAAATCCTTCTTCTTTCTCTTTTATTTTATTTTATTTTAATATTATCTCCCCACATCCCCTTATCCAAATAATAATGATAACTATAATATCATACATATAATATAATTTTATTATTATTATAGAATATCCATCATTAAATATCTTCTCTCCTCCTTTTATTCTAAAAATGAAAACATCATCCATGATGTGTCGATTCACTGCCTTCATGGATGAGGAGATTTTGTTTTCCATTACTGCCTTTATAAATATTCATAAAAAATTATTATGCTAAAATCGGATTTTAATATACATATTATAAGTTATATAATGTTTTTAACCAATATATAAACAAAATATTAAATAAAATTATAAAAGTTCATGACAGTCATAAAAACTGTCAAAAATAAACAAAACATTTATCATTAATGATTTATCTAATGAGTAATCATAATACTATATAACCAAAAGATATATTAAACCATTTAAAAATATACAATTAAAATAATACTAAATAATTTCACTTCTCCAGAATTTATTCCCATTTGATAAGAACTCTCATAATTATACACAAAGGAACCAACCATAAAACCATTAAACGAATACTCTCAGAACTACAAAATTAAACTCTATAACTCATAAAAATGAAAATAAATTAACTTAATAAAATTATAATATATAAAATATTAGTTTATTAGGTTATTAATTATGTAACTAATTAATCTAATTTGATCATCCATTCCATTAAGTACAAGTGAGGAAAGCTTTTAGATATAAGGTAACAAACTTTGTCTTAATATCTATTTCATTGATACATACCTAGTATTGTGAAACTAATCATTTTTATGAGGTGTATCTACTGCCCTTTTGAAATCATTTTTCATTTGAAATTATATTTATATTAACTATCCATATTTCTAGTATCATTGGTATGATTATTTTATAAGCCACATACCATTTTTTATGAATGGTGTTTACTTTGAATGTTATTTACTTAGCTGTGAAATAATGTTAAATAAGTTTCTTTTACTCAATATGGATATTAATTGATAAGGAATATTTAATTCATGAATTAAATATATCGTTTATATATTTGAGGAATTATTTGGACATAAATACATGGGTGTGTCCCAGTTATAGATAGCTTCTCGATGCCTCAACATGTCTGATGTGACAAAAAAGTTGTTGAAAAACCCTTTGAATTTATTTCCAAGAAAAATCAGATGGGTTTTTAACCTAATACTTAAACCATATTGTGAAATGTACTGAAAATAGTGATTCATATTCTATATATATGACATCCAATAATTAAGCATTCCCTTCCTTCAATATTCAATTATTACCATTCATGAGATTTTCACTATGAAAAAAATATATCTATGAATTTTCATTCTCATTTTATTGATTATGAATTATTGATGGTGCTTTAATTATTATTTATTCATTTTTATACTTTATGTAACCCTTAATAATAATTTTAGTTCACCCTTTCATTTTTCCCTTCCCTAGGTTATGAAGATAAAATCATTTAATAAGTATCAAGGAAGTATTTTATTTTCCTTTATTATGTTCTATGTCTAATTACTAATGTAATATGGGAACCATGTGTGTATCTAGTTATTCAAGTCTACTAAACTTATCAATCCTTGGTGATGTAATCTATTTTATTAATTTCATTGTAATAAAATACCCATCGATTCTAGGCTTCTGGGGTTGGGTTTGTTATAATTGGCATCAGATCAGTTTTAGTAGAAACCTTGAGAAATAGATGTTTAATAAACATGAGAATTATAATAATTACTTATAGTTAATTTTTGGATCATTTATCTTGATTATTATGAGATAACTCTCTGTGTGACATTATTTAGTGATGGATCATAATATAATAAATGGAATAAATATCCTTAGTCAATGTTTGGATTTCCCCACTATGAAATTCAATACATTTTGTGTTGGAGCTAATAATATCATGACCATATCAAGAAATCATACTTAGGTTATAAATAATAACCATAATACACTTATGTTTTATCATTTCATATGAAAAAATCCCCATATTTTAGTGGGAATAATAATCCAGTAGTATCTGATTAATGAATCAAGTCCCTTGAAAAGTTTTTTCCATCATTGGGATGTGATGAAAGGGAAAAGGTAGTACTAGCATTATATTTACTCAAAGGTGATGGTGATCAATGGTGGTTATTAATCCATAATACTAAGAGGAATATGACATATAAGACATTGAATAAATAAATTTTAAAGAAACAATATTCGAAAAATACTTCCCTCGTGTGAAATAAACTAAAATGAAGAGAAAATTACTTAACATAAAAAGTAAGAAGAGAGTTTTGTAGAGTATGAGGATACCCTCAAATGGCTAGCCAAGTATGACACAGATTACATACATGTTTTGAAACACAAGATTTATCATTTCATTTATGGTCTTAATACAAGTCTCTAAAGGGAACTAGATTCTCAATCATTTTCATCATATAATGAAATAGTATTAAGTGCCATCAAAACAGAGAAGGAATTTTATAGATCTTATATGTTCAAGGGATATCATGAGTTGAAGAGGTCTTATGGTAACCAGAAAAAAGTTAAAGCATCAAAGAAGAATAGGGGAAAAAATAAATTCCCATTATATGAAAATTGTAGAAGGAATCATCCTGGGAAATGATTGAAAGGAATGAGAGTTTGTTATATGTGAGAAGGAAAGGGTCATTGAGCTAAGGAATACAAGGGGATAAAAAAATTAATGATGTTCAATTATTCATCTGTAATTAATTAGGGAATTATTAAAATCAATGTTCCAAGTTTCAAGGGAATCTACCACACTAGAGGCCAAGGGGAGATATCCAAGCTTATGAAATCACTATAGATGAAGTAGAAGTACCTAGTGATATGGTGGGAAGTACGTTAATCCTATATTTAAATTTATCCAATGATTTATTTGATTTTGTATCATCAAACTCTTTTATATATACTAATTTGTCTATGAAAATTAGATATTTACTTTTTTATTTAATAAGGGAGTTATCATTCAAAACCCTTAAGGGAAGCATCATTGCAACAAAGATGTGTCAGGATATCCCCATTATGGAATATAAGCATGATTTATTTTCTAACCTTATCAGTATACCTATGTTTGAATTTGATATAATGTTTGGTATGGACTAGTTTTCAAAATATGATGTGATAATTTATTGCAAGAGGAATGAAATTATGATCTGTGAGGAAGATTTAGAATTCCTTATCTTTAGGGATGAAAATTCATTATCTCATTCTTATATATCTACCCCCAGGTTACCTACTAAATGAAATTAATTGGGATGAATAGAAAAAAACATCCAAGGATGAGAAAAGTATTCTTCAAATTGAAGATGCATCAATTCCACAAGAATACATTGATTTATTTTCTAAGGACTTACCTAGACAGCCCCCATAGCTTGGATTTGAGTTTACCACTAATTCAATCCATAATGAAAGAATAATATCAAATAATATTTATATAATGACCACTGTGGAATTATTGGAGATGATGAAACAACTAGATTATTTTAGTAATAAGGAATTTATTCTCTATAGTGTTTCTCTATGGGGTTCCCATGTTCTCTTTATTATGAATAAAGTTGGATCTAAGAGGATATGAATTGAATATAGATAGATCAATGAAATTATAATAAAGAATAGGTATCCTCTTCCATGAATTAATGATTTATTTGATCAACATAAATGACTTCAATATTTTTCAAATATTAACATCTATTATGGGTATCATCAATTAGAACTAAAAAAGGAAGAAATTAAAAATAATTTTTTTGGACGAGGAATGTACATTATGAGTCTACTATAATACCATTTCTATTTATTAATGAACCATATATTTTTATGAATATGATAAATATAATATTCAAGGAAGATTTTTACAATTTTTTTGTGGTATTAATTTATGATATTTAAATATATTCTAAAACATATGATGACCCTTATAATTACCTGTGGATCATTCTTAAGACTCTCAGAAGGAAAGATTTATATTGTAAATTTAGAAAGTGTAAATTATGGATTTAAGAAATTACTTTTCTTGGCCATATTGTTTCTAAGGATATAATCTCAATTGATCCAATAAAGAAAAAGGAAATCCAATAATGGCCTACTCCAACTAATATAATCAAGGTATGTATTTTCATTGGTTTATCAAGATACTATCAAAATTTCATTTAGGATTTTTTCTTATTGGAAAAACCATCAACTAAGCTCACACATAAATGGATTAAGCTCATATAGACAAAAGAATGTGATTAATTTTTTGAAGAATTAAAAATAATATTAGTAAATGCTCTAATTCTGAGTCTAACATCCGGAAATGATGTTTTTTTATATATAGTGATGCATTGAAGATTGTATTGGATTGTTTCCTTATAAAAAATAATAAAGTTATTTCATATGCATCAAGGAATTTGAAGATTCATGAACAAAATTACCCAACTCATGATCGTGTTCTAGAAGCTATAATATTTTTTTTCTAAATAAATAAAGACACTGTCTCTAGGGTGAAAGACGTGAGATATATATTGATCATAAGAGTTTTAAATTAATCTTTACAAATAAAAAACTCAACATGAATCAAAGACTATGGCTTGAGTTAATCAATGATTATGACTTCTCAATACACTACCACCCAAGAAAATCAAATAGGTTATCAGATGCATTAAGAATGAATGATCATGGAATTTTAGCCCAAATGAGGATTGATAAAGATCCTATGTTCATTGATATAGTAAAGATATATATGGGAAATTTTATGGAAGAGGAAACATCACCCCTTTTCCAAATGACCGTGAAACCATATTTATTGTAAAAGATAAAAATCTCTCAATCTGATGATGAGAATTATCAAAAGAAAATTAAATATGTTAAGAATGGAATATTTGAAAACATCATGTATGAAGATTGAATTTTGAAATTTGGAAAGTGGTTATGTGTTCCATCAATACCTGAGATAAAAACGGAGATATTAGATGATGATCATAGATCAAATATATTTATAAACCCAGGAAGTACAAGGCTATATAGAGATCTAAAGGGACAATTTTTGTGGGCTAATATGAAGAAGGAAATTGCTGACTATATGACATGATGTCTAGTTTTTCAAAAAGTGAAGGCTAAGAGACAAAATACTAGAAGATTCATGCAACCTATACCTATTCTTATGTGTAATTAGAATGAAATTACTATGGAATTCATCACTGGATTATCAAGGACCCTTGGAAAGAATGATGTGATATGGGTTATTATTGATCTCCTTAAAAAATCAGAATATTTTCTTACTATAAGAGAATATTTTTCTCTTAAGATCCTAGAAAGACTATATATTAATGAATTTTTAAGACTTAATGATGCACCTATATTGGTTGTGTTAGATCAAGATACTTTTTTACATTAAAATTCTATAAGAGTATTTAGAATTCCTTGGATACTAATCTTCATTTGTGTACTGCCTATCAACATCAAACCGACAGAGAGTATAAAAGTACAATTAAAACTTTGGAATACATTTTGAGATCATGATCAATTGAATTTCATGTTATGTGGGATATGCAATCAACTTTTGTAGAGTTTTTAAAAAATAATAGTTTCCATTATAGTATTCAAATGGTTCCATATGAAGCAATATATAGAAAGATATTTCATACTCAAACTTGTTGGGATGAAGTTTGTTTAAGGAAACTTATAGGCCTAAAACTTATTGAAGATACAAAAAAAAGGTAAATATTATTCATGATCATATTAAAGTAGCTCAAATTAGGAAAATGAGTTATTCTAGAAACCATAGAAATGATTTGGAATTTCAATCATAAGATCATGTATTTATTAAAGTATCTCTATGTAATGGTGCTATAAGGTTTATTATGAATGTGAAACTGAGACCCAAGTACATCATACCATCTAAAATTCTAGAAATATCTGTATCTTTATCTTATCAAATATAAGTGTCAACAAGTCTCTCTAAATATCATGATGTGTTCCAAAATCATAGTTAAGGAAGTACATACCATACCCAAAACATGTACTCAACTATGATGAAAAAAACTAGAACCTGATATGTCTTACTATGATGTGTCTATAGAAATTATTGGCACTAGATAACTTGTATTTAGAAATTAGACAACTTGACTAGTAAATGTTCTTTAGAAAAACTCTAAAATGGAAGAAGAAATGTGGGAACCTGATGAATCTAAGAAGAAGAACCGACCTCATTTGTTTAGAAGTAAATATTCATGAAAAAGTTCAAGGAAACAATTTTCATAGGAGGGAAGAATATAACCCCCAATTATTTTTCAGTATGTATCTTCATAAATAAATTCTATTTATTTGATATCTCCCCATGATATACTATTAATTATTAACCTGACCGTTAGGAATAAAAATTATTACGGTAGAATAATAATCTCACATATGAAATTATAAATAAAATTTAGGTATCTCATAAATGAAAATATGATATACTTATATCAAAAAATAAGTAAATAATTTAAAAAAAAAGATAAATTAAGTGTTGTTATTTTTGTGAAATGTATATGTTTATTTAAATTTTTATAATTAAAAAAATAACTTAATTTTTTTCTTCATATAATAGATTCATAACTTAATAGTTTGTGGAATTATAATTATAAGATAATTTTATGATACCATGATTAATTTTTCAAAGTGTTGTACAATCAGTTATAATATTAAATTTTTTATTTTCAGAGTAAATAAATATTTTAATTAAAAATTAAATTTCTAATATATAGAAAATTATTTTCATAAAATAAATTCCATTTTTAAATATAAATTTTGATAAATTCTTAGGGTTATTTTTTGGGATTTTTCAAAAATAGTTGAATTTTTAGTGAATAGTGAAATACAGTAATTTATGGTATTTAATATTATAAGTAAATAAATGAATTATTGAATCATGGATGATGTATGGTTGAAAAAAACATCCATTATTTATAATTCAAACGCTCTAGTTACTGTACATATTCACAAGAATCAACACTATTTATATTCTTGAGCCAAATAATAAACAAATGAATAAAATAGTAAAAAAAACATCCCTCTCCTCCAATATAAATACCGCCCTCACCACCCATTATACTCACACCTTATAAGACTTTAATATTATATAAATTATTACAAATTCATTTACCATGTATCTTTCTCATATAAAAGAACTTCTTATCTTACAAAAAGACCAAATTTAAGTGTCTGAAGGAGGTTCCCAAGGAGATGATATTCAAGAGGTAAAATCCTCCATCCTTCTCTTTTATTTTATTTTATTTTGTTATTATCTCCTAAAATACCTTTAAAAAAATTGGAATGATAACTCCAGTATCATATATATAATATAATTTTATTTTTAATGGAATATTCATCATAAAATCTATTCTCACCTTCTTTTATTCTAAAAATGAAAACATTGTCTGTGACATGTCAATTCACCACCTTCATGGATGATGAGATTTATTTTCCATTACCATATTCAAATATGGTCATAAAACCATTATAATGGTTAAATAATTTTTTAATATACTTATTTTAAGTTATATAATGTTCTGTAACAATCATATAAATGTAATATTAAATAAAATGTTACAAGTTTGTGATGGTTATAAAAACCGCCAAAAATAAACCAAACATTTATCATTAATGTTTTTTATAATGAGTCATCCAAATATATATAAAAAAAGTTATATATGAGACCATTTAAACTTTTTTTAGTTCATTAATACTAAATAATTTTAATTTTTAAGAAGTTATTCCCATTTGACAAGAACTACCATAATTATACATAATAGAACTGACTATAAAACCAAGAAATGAACGCTCCTAGAACAATGGAATTAAACTATATAACTCATCATAATGGCCATAAATGAGGTTAATAAAATTAAAATAAATAAAATATATGTTTAAGAGGTTCTGAATTATGTAATTAATGAATTTATTTTGATTATGAAGGACATTATGTACAAGTGTGGAACACTTTCAGACATAATGTAAGGGAATTTGTCTCAATCTCCATTTCATTGAGACTTACTTGGTATTGCACACCTAATAATTTTTTATATGGTGTATCTACTACCCTTTTGAGATCATTTTTCATTTGAAAATATATTTATCTTAAATATCCATATTTTTTTATCATGGATATTATTTTTGTCTAATCTATATACCAATTTTTTTCATACGGTGTTCACATTGAATGTTATTTGATTAACTAAGAAATAATGTTAAATTAGTATATTTTACTCAATATGGATATTTTTTGATAAGGTATATTGATTTAATGAATTAAATCAATCATTTAGATATTTGAGGAATGATTTGGACATACAGACATAGGCGGGGCCCAATTATTAATAGCCCCTCATTGCATCGACATGTATCATGAGATAAAATAGTTGGAGAAAACCCTTCGTGTTTATTTCCAAGAATATTCATATGGGGTTCTAACCTCATACTTAAACCATATTGTGAATGGTGTTGAGGGTAGTGGTTCATGTTCCAGATACATGGATTGAAATAATTATGCATTCCCTTCTTTTAGTATTCAGTTATTACTAACCATGATATTTTCACTATGAAAAAAATATATGGATGCATTTTAATTATTAATTTATTGATTATGTATTATTTATTATTATTAACTTATTATTGATTTTGGTTTCTATTATATGCAACCCTTTCTAATAATTTTATCTCACCCTTTTATTTGTTTTATTTCCCCAGGTTATGAAGATGAAATCTTTGAATAAGCATCAATAAGCATTTTATTTTCCTTTATTATGTTTTATGTTTATTTACCAATATAATAATGAAATAATGTACGTATTTAGTTCTTTAAGAATACTAAACTGATCTATCATTGGTGATTTGAAATCTTGTATATATTCCATTGAAAGAAAATAAATACCATCTATGGACTACTGTGGTCGAGGTTGTTACACCCTTAGAGTGTGTGAATTTAATGCAATGAATGAGATGGTCTTATTATGTTTGGAATAAATTTTTTGGTGTATTAGATTGTTTCATTTTTATGAGATATATAAAGTTTAATTAAATAAATTGTTTGATAAGATTATTTATTTATAATAATAAATTCAATGATGTGTTTTATTTTATAAAAAAAAATAGATATATTAATTCTTTATATTGATTAGATTTTGTAACATGCTTATTAAATAGACTTTATTATTCTATAATTAAAATGATACATGGGATTGGCCCTCTTAATGTGTTTCTGAATAGTGTTAAAGAAAACTTATGAGTATGGAATTCCTTTATTTATATTTAATATGTACATGTAATTTTTATACACTTGGACTATTTAGTAATAATATTTTAAAGGAATGTATATATATTATCTACCACTTGAGCGACACTCAGGTTCCTTCTTATAGAACTATAAAAATGGGATGGTTGGTTGTTGAGGCTATATACAGTGATAATGATACATGTTATATATTTTATGGAATCTTTATCTGTTTTAAACACCTCCATATGAGTGATAATTTTTTCCATGGGAGAACCTATAGACAGACTCGATGAAAATATGGTTACATCATGCCATGTGTGAGGCTTGAACCCCTTTGTGATATACTTGGGATGGACTTTGAGGGGACATGATTTACATTACTTTGGGATTAATACTTGTGATTACATTTATGGATCAACATGGATGAACTCTCATGGATTTGAATATTTGATATGATCACGGTGCGATACATGGGTTCATTTGTAAGGTTCACCTTGGATGGGTCCTGATGCCGATTAATTCAATTAAAGTGATTACCTTACTAACTTTTGATGATGAAATAATGTTAAATATTAAGAATTCATAACTATTATCTTGAGACGCATCCACCAGGACATGTCACATGACTGGATTGGTCCTTTATTACTACATAATTATGATGACCCATTATTACTTCATATCATATATCTGTAGGTTCACCTCAGCCAGAGAAATTCTTTACTAGGATAAAGTATGTATATTTATCTAGGTGACCTTGAGGAACCTGAGCCAACTTTCATGTTTATTTATTTATTTAATTATGTATTTTCATTCTACCTTCACAATTTTGTAATTTATAAGAACATGATGGATTATGATTTAGACGCCATTGGGGGTGGCCTAATAAGTATATCTCACACCCTAATTGAGCCTCCATTACACTTGGGATACCTAATAAGGCTTAATTGGTTATAGAATTTGGATCCTTGGATGATTACTTGTGTTGTGCATTTTATATGGGATCTTAGTAGAACAGAACTAAGATAATACTCAGGATTCTCATGGAGTTAGTCTTTGGGATTTTATTATTTTAGAAATATTTTTTTGTTGTATTTTGGATCACCTGTATCATGTTCCCCCACTCATTTATATAACATCACATAGAAATTAATGCATGGTTTTATTTTTTTAAAGTTTCCATTTTTATCAAATTATTATATTTATCTTCCATTTCTTGATCTTTCATTTATCCATATGGATTATATAGTGGTTCATTCATTACTTTAATATTAAATTGTATTTACACTTTTATCATAATGTTTTATTATCTCCAACATACAAACATTAGCCCCTTGCCACTTGTCTACAACCTTTGACTTTCGGGGAGGTGCGCTTGAGGCCATGTGGTGACCGATCTGACTATTAGTTTTATAGTCAGGTAGGCCAGGACATTACATTTATGATTTATAAAAACAAATGTATATCCCATATACTATTATTTTGTTATGTTATGTTCATAATTTATATCCATATCCTCTCCACTCAAATGGGAAACAATACCGTCTCTTTTATGTACTTAAGACTACCTCCTCACAAAATAATGTGATACAATTTCCATCAAAACCAATCAAGGTTGAGTATGATGATGGTTATAAATTATATATATTATTTTTATAATATTTTTATACCTATGTAGTAATTATTTTTTATATAACTTTTTAATTTCAATTCTTTAGGGGAAATAATAATTTTACTCGTGTGTATGATGGACTACCGTCTCACGAAGTGATGTTATTCATATTTCACTAACTCTTTACATGGAAGGTGATAAGGATAGTGTTAATGAATATCTTTAATATAAATTACATAATTCAAATATTAATGATATATTTATTATTTTAAAAATATTATATATTAATTTATATTTAACATTTTCACTCATTTATTGATGATAAATACATTCGTGTATATGTAGACTACTGCCTTCATGATGAATGTGACTCTATTTTCATCACCACACCACATAGATTATATATATAATAATATTAAAAGAAATAATATGATATTTATGATATTATGATAAATATATAATGATAAAATATTACTAACCTCTTTTCCATAATGATCATTGAAAAATTGAAATGTTACTCATGCATACATATGGCCTACCATCTCCATGATCGCAATGTATGCCATTTATCAAAATAATAATTCACGATTTATCTTAAAACAATAATTTATTTATAAATATTATGATTAATTCCTAATTATTATTATGTGTATGATGAAATAATGACCTCTTAGACCAATAAAAACCCTACTGAAGTCATTATTGACACATATGTCAAATTTCATTGTAACACCAAGCGAAAAATTATTTGACTTTGTAATTTTATATGAAATTGTAATAAGTGATATAAAATGAACAATAAACATGAAAAAAGTTATTATTTAAGTAAATAATTAACCTATGTTTATAATTAAGGAATATAAATAACTTACATGACATGTTAGACTAAATCTTAGGGTTTTTTATCTCACTTTTACTTCCATATGGCATACACCATAATCACCACTTATTCCATTGGGTGGTGTATATATTTCCACATTTAATTTTTTATATCATGAATTCATTTCCCTTAATGGTATTTAAAGTTTCATTTGAAGTTATTTCTTTCATGGGGCTTATGTTTCAAATGTTACCAAAGTGGTAAGGGTTCATTTCACAATCTCAGCATTATTTATGATTGTTTTTTAAGTGTCCCTTGGTGGAATAATTTGATATTTATAAAATAAAATAAATCTATATTATTAACCTATAGTTATTCATGATATTTTTTAAGATATAATACCATTTTCCCTCTCCTTGTTACTATAAATTAATATGAAAATGTTTTAAGAGAATCTGACTTTATTTCTTTCTTATGTCAAATATCATTTTTCTTCTAAAACCATGATTTCTGAAAAAGTTTTAATTTTTTTTAAAGTTATCCAAATGAATTATTATTGAAAATTTTAACCATTTTTTATTTTTTAGAAAATGGTATGAATGGAATATTCTTGTCTTTTTCTGAATGAGACACTTTTTTATACTTTTTACAGTGAAAAAGGAATGTTCTCTTTAACTTACAAGGAATGTATAGAATTACCCACCATCATGAATGTAATTTATTCGATTATTAATTTGAATTATTAAAAGGTTATTTTTAAATAATTTTTACCTAATATATAATATATTCATATTTTTTTTAAAAAAATATTTTCAAAGAAAAGTATTTTAAAAGTATTTTATAAATTTTCTAGTTTTAAATTAAAAAGGCTGATTTTCATTGAATTTTTATTTTCCTCAATAAATTTTACAAGCGATCTTTCAAAATAAATTTCATTATAAAAATACATACATTGATTTAATGTATGATTTAATGGGGATGTAATCAAATGATAACATCCATATTTGTTCTCTATATAGTTTATGATAAGTTTGACCGGGGATGTACTATGTCAGTACCATTCAATATACTATGGATATTTTATAATTATATTTGTGGATTGGGGAAATAATTTAAATTTCATATTATTTTTTATATATTAATGTTTATATGGATTATGTTTGAAAACTTTATTTTTGGAATGAATTAGATATAATAAGTGATGGGAGGGTCCTACTTTATCCCATCTATGCATTGGTAATTCTCACGTGGAAAACTATATTTTGTTTGGATAAGGACATGAAAATTTATTTAGACATCTTAGAGAAAATCCTCATTGGTTTTTTAGATTAATAGTATTATGTGTTCCATAATTGTGAATTTATTTATTGATATTACAAGTTATTATTCTATTAGTTAGAATATCCATGGTTATGTTTTCTTGGTCATGTGATTATTTACATGAAATTAATTGATCGTCATTTAGTCCTTCAATATTATGATCATGTTATTTATTAAATTGAAAGTGATTCAATTATTTTTCTTTCCATATTTATTATTACTTATTTATCCATTGATTTCGATATATGATTACCCTTAATGAGCATCTTATCTCACCCCTTTATTTTGATTTATTTTTCCATAGATGTCTGGATGTGTATTGTGACTTATATGTATAAATACACTAGGAGTAATAGTTGAGTTATAAAAGAAAATAATTTGTGTAATTTCTTATTTTAAATGTAATGTGAATTTTATTTATGTATCTAGTTTACCAACACTACAAAACTATTTTATCCTTTGGGATATAGTTTATTATATATTTTTCTAATGTAATACTGTAAAAACTATATCTAAACTATTGGATTTGGGGTATCTATAACATTTTTCAACATAATATGGATTATCCTTTTCATCTTCTAATGAATTTGAATAATCATATTTTGTATTTTAATTAAATTTAGAATATATATTTAAAATTGAAATGGATTTTATAATTACCTATTCAATGAATAATTTTTTATACAATGAAATATTTTAATAGAATATAATTTTTCAATATTTTTTCCATGATAATATATTAAACTATCTTATGATATGTCAAAATAACTTGTGCACCAAGTATTTAAGAATTTTAATATATTACTTAAGATTATTTTAGATTAACCTTTTGTATTTCTATTTTTAATTTTCACTTTACAAAAATTATCTCATATCTAACCATCCTTACTAAATCTAGAATGTATAAATTTTGAAGTATACTTCATGTATATTTTCATATCATTTTGATTAATATTTCAGATGTTTAAATCAATAACATGTTTATTCATTCCTCATATAATTTTAGCAAGTTCATTATTAATGACTTCTAAATAACTTTAATATAACTGATTATATAATTTCATGTAAATAATATATTTTTAGGTGTTATCACAAGTAATACAATTAGAATAATAAGGATTACTTGTAGTAGAATAAAACTATACTCCATATTTCATTTTAAAATTTTTAATTTTTTTTCTCAGTGATCTTTCATACAACATTAATATTTCAAATAATTCATCCAAACATAAAATTTTAAATTTTTTTGTTTGATCAATTGATGTCCTCTTGTAAAACCATTTTTAGTCATAATGTAAACATTATTTTCAATGAGTTTATATTCTAATAAAACTTTTTCACCCAAGATCCATAAACTTTTCATAATTACAAGGAATAATTTATGACAGTATTTTATAGTTTCTCCATGAATAAATTATAAAAGTATTGATATTCATGTCTATGAATAGATCTGGGAGTTTCTAAAATATGGGAGGTTTCAAAATATTTTATCTTTAATTTCTTTGAAATTCTATTTTACATTTCATATGATGTTATATAGCTAGAGATATTAATTTTAAATGTATAAAATAAAGTATTATTACTTTTATGGTTTACATGATATTCTAGTATATATTACCAAAAATATTATCTTATATCCTTCTTTAGAGAATTATTAGTTCATTTCATAATCATAACATTGTCAACTACAGTATTGATGATCATGTATATCATGCGATCACACCGATATTCGTAATAAAATCCATTAAAAATATATTTTCTTTTTGGATTTATGTTTTTTGAGTGTTCTAATTGACACTCCATTCATCAAAAAAATATCACTCCACTGTGAACACTGTTAGTGTATGTTAACTATAATTTAAATCCAATTAACTAATAGAAATATAATACATAGTTTCCAAAAAATTAAAATTAGGTTAAATAATACTTTGATACCAATTTTTTGGGGTTGTGATGGTAAATACAATACAATATGAGGTGAATTGTATTTTTAAAATAAGAATAATTTTTTCCCTCTTCATGTAATAAATTGATCAATTTTTATAATTAATGATCAAATAAAAGATCAAATTTAAGGGAATAAATTCTATACTAAATATAATTAAGATTATAAAAATAAAATTATTGGTATTTTAAACTACTGATAAAAGAGATATCACAACATTAATTTAGACTAACTGAAGTAATATAAATTAAGAATAAAAAAACTAAAATTCAAGAAATAATGATGTGTAAGTAATTACCAAAAAATTAAATAATAGAAGAATACATCATATGTTTAAAAAATATGTAATATTGTTTATAAAAAAAATACCCCGATAAAAAATATTTATTAATACATTACTATTTAAATAAATTTGTTGGTATATCTATAAACCTGATCTGAGGTATCCATGACATTAAACAAGTCACAAGGTATCCTTGATTTTATACCTATAGAATGTTATTCCTTCCTAACCCTAGATTACCTTGACTCAAATATTTTGTAAAAGGACCCTTCCTTACACTAAAAGTACATGAGACCTATATTAATTTCCATGTATTCCTTCTATTAGATGATCAGATATAAATCTATATTCTAATACTTATAATCCCTTAATCATATAGATATGGTATAAAAATTATTACAACTGAAAAAAACCATGAATTAGAAAACCACACAAAAATGGATTCTCTTAGTTGAAACACAAGAAATGAAAATATTAAAATACTCTATTGGGATCCCAATAATATGATATTTCAATGACTGAAATCTAAAAATAACTTCATAATCCTTGATTCTCATGCATATTTTTTTATTATGATGTTGTACATGCATATTTATTTATATTAAATGTTATAATAAACACAAACGATAAAAATTATCATGTATCAAATTCATTTTTAACTAAATAAATAGAAATTTCTTTATCTTAAAATGAACATAACATGTTGTATCAAATTACAATGATTTATATCATCACAAATAAATTTATTTTAAGTCTAATTGATTTATTATATCTGGAATCTTTAGAATACTAGTATACTTGTAAAATATTATTAGATATTTGGTATTTTAGTTACCTTAAGATAATTCTTTATAAACATAGTAACATAAATAAAAATATATTGTAAATCATATTAATATGACTTTTATTTTTATTTTTGAAATAAAATATGAAGCAATAACTTATCTCAACAATATCCCTGATAGTATGGAAATGGGAAAATCATTCTATAGGAATCCCAAAAATGTGATAGTTTTATAATTTTATTTAGTTATAAGATGATATTCATACTATATTAGAAAATTTTATTTATATATAAGAAAATACCAATAAAGACCCAATTATTTTACACATATTATTTCATGGTTTAATAAAAAATATCCCATAAATAAAACCCATGGATCAAGAGGCCTAATGTATTTGGAAAAATAGGTTCATTTAAAATAGAAATGAAACTAAAATAAAATCATATTTATTTTAATATTAATAATGATATACTAAATACATTTTATCGCAAAAAAATGAAAAGGATAGTGTTGAAAATAAATAAACAAATGGGGATAACTAAATATCCCAATAAGGGAATAATCATGATAAAAGAGAATAACATATGAGTCAAATAGAATAACTTGATATCATAAAATGAAAGGATCATGAGTAATCATACAAAAGTAAAAAATAAAGAATATGGAATAATAATATCATTAAATTAATTTAAGTTTAAAACAACATAAATAAACACATAAAAACAAGTCAATGATAACTGCAAAGACAATATCACATGGTGGAAACAATCACATCATGGATTAAGTTTACTCCCTAATCCCATTTATATCATATAATTATATGTAAGCCTTAGAAAATGAATTTTTGTGATACATGGGAAAAACCATAATAGAATTTACATGTATATATGTCCCATGTAAGGAAATCCTATATAAGGAACAAATAGAAAGAGTAATAAAGAAAAGAAATGGGTTTCATATTCATGTATTATATCATAACCAAAAGAAATATCAATATGGTTTACCTTAAATATGATAAAAAATTATTATTGAACATTAATAAAAAATAAATAATAATAAAACATAAAAATGATGTCCAAGTTAATTGAATACATAAAAATGAGTAGAGAAACAATTTATGAAATATCCCTTTTATGGGAGTGTTAGGAAAAGGGTACAGAATAATTAATGAGGATAAGTGAATAATTATTTCTATAAAAATAAATGAACTAATTTTTTTTCTCTATAAAAATTTGTAATTTTATAAAACATGAAATGATATAAAATATTTCATTTTTTGGTACTTGAAATAAGGTAAGAAAACAGAGATGTTACCTTTAATTGACTTTTCGTAAGGAATGAAATTTGGAAGGGAACAATTAAAACATGTACATAGCTATCAAAGAAAATGTGAATTAATAAAGTTATATATTTTTTGGAAATATATTAATAATATTGAATAATTAATTAAGAATTATTTATGGATAATGTAGGGTAAGATAGAGAAAGAATAACCCTAAAGAAAATAGGGTGGTTATGAGAGATCCCAAATCATAGGTTCGATAATTATTATACACTTGCACTGAATTACCTATATAATAAAATAAAATTAATTAATTATGTAATTAAAACCTTTTAAACATATATTTTATTTAATATAATTATATATTTTTTATTTATATCCATTTCAATGAGATAAAATTTTAAATTTTACTATTCTAAGGGTGTTCATTTCATAGTTCCAAGGTCGGATAACTTGAGGATAATTATAGATGTTCATTTAAAATGGTACGAAAAATATATAAGTGAAATTAATTGAATTTAATTTACCTATTAAAATTTAATTGGTCCCAAATATCGTATTTTTTTATATTGGTATGATTCATTTAGTATTGAAACTATTGTTATACGGTCATTTAGGATGCTTAGCATACATTGTGACATAGATTTGTATTATTGTATTGAAATGGTATTAATACATTAAAAAACAATGAAATAAGTTATGATATTATTATAATCATCATATTTAATAACAACAATACGTCTATAACTATCCCTAAATGTGGGGAAAAAAATTACCTACGTTGTTTATAGAAGTGGTGAATAAACCATTTTATGAAAAAAGTTTTCATTTTAGTGGAAAATTAGGGGGGTAAAATATGGATATTACACATTAATAATAACATATAATTATATTTAGGATAATAATATTACTAAGTCTATTTTTATGGAAAATATATGGTGGTGGAAGAAGAAGAATAAAATAAAAATAATTTTAGTTGAGAATTAACCTCTCTCTTTTGTTGTATCCTCTTAGGCTACCACTTAAAGTGCATTCAAACGGTCTTTTGTGAGAAAAAATATTCTAGGTATATGACTATAAATATTAGGATAAATTTTCATTTTTTATGCATGAAATAGTGAATAGACGGTTTGAGAAGAAGGGGTGGTATTTGTAAGGGAAGGAGAGGGTTATTTTTAAATACAATATTGATTAGTTTTTTGTTTTTGACCAAGACTACTAATCATGTGGAATATTGTGAAAATTAATAACAATTAGTACATGTGAGGCCAATCCATTGGTAACTTAAATCTTCTATAAATAATTTCTACATGAAATTTTCATATAATATAAACTACTATAATTTTTTTTATTTTCTTATTCCATAAATAATTACCTATTTAAAAAATTCCAAAAGTTCAACCAAACCATATTGTAACATATAAATTAAAAATATTAAATCCATAATGATAAATTAATTTTCTACATGTGTGGAATTTAATTTTTAATTGAAAAATTATTTATTGGAAGAATAAAAATCTTAATATTAAGATTATTTATCTAACCCATTTAAAATTAATTATGGTCTCATTTAATTAATTTATAATTATAATATAAATTAATATTTATTTATAAAAAATATTAAGAAAATAAACTTTATTTTAAATAATTTTATATTTTATAAAATTTAATTAAACCCTTTGTGTCTTAAAAAATATAAAAACATATTTTGTCATTTTTAAAATATTTATTTAAATGTATAATGGTATAAATATGTCATATTTACATTTTATCTAATATCTAGATTTTTCTCTCTTCTATACGTGATTCGTTTCTTCTAATGGTCTAGTTACCATTCATAATGACTATATTACTCTTCAAATGGTCATATTTTTATTCCAACAGTCAGATTTTTAATAGTTATATGGGTTATCTACTTTCTATATATACCAAATATTTCCTTAAAAATTCATTGTAATCTATTTTCCCTCATAGTTATATTAATTTTCATTTTCAAGATAAATAATTTTTTATTAATATTGTATTTGATTTATAGACTATTGTTCATGAGTGTAGTTATTCTGTTTGATTGACTAGATCTAAATTTTCTTATTATAATTTTATAATTTTTTATTTTTTACCCCATTCTAATATTTTTAATTATTATGACCATATTTAATCTTTAAATGTGATTTTTAATTTAATATAATAAAATTTTATGGGAATAATATTGTGGTTCATGTGATTTACACGATACAAAATTACAAAATATGAAACATTTATATAATAAGGGAAATTATAGTGATAAAATTATGGGTTATCACATTCTTCCCTAATTAAGAAATATCATCCTTGCAGTCTCATTTTATATTGTATATTGAAAATAGGTGAGGGTGAATCTACTCTATTTCTTTTCATAATTCCCCTAATCATTCGTATTTGAATGGTTTTTCTAAAATTATTTGACTAGGTGAGTGGTTTGGTTTTGTAGAACATATCCTCTATAATATAATATCATTAAAAGATACTCCTCATAAGAGATATAATTTTTCATCTATACCACCTATGAATTTAGTATATGTGAAGGATATAGTAATAAAATCCTTAATTTTCACACATGGAACATTTCATTTACATAATAACATATTAGAGGTAGTGTTAGTCGAATGGAAACATCTCTATTGTGATAAAAAATTCAATGTGTATATTGTACCATGGGATTATATTTCCCTTATTATGAAGTATCATGAATATATACCACAAATAAATAATGAGTAACACTTTATATATATCCTAAAACTCTAGGTCTCACTCATGATCTTCAATATAACACTTCTATCATATTTAAGGATCTCTATTTTTCTGAAAAATGGTCTTGATCATTTCCATACATTCTTTGACCATTTCAGGTGATGTAAGGTTGAGTTTACCAACTTCATCCCAATAATCATGTGTTATATATATCTTCCCATAAAATTATTCATGTATATCCATATGTATAATTATATAGAAGCTATTATTGTGTGACAACTCATCTAGAGGAAAAATTTGACCCCGTCCTGCTTTGATACTGATTGATCTTTCTATCAACATATCCTCAAGTGTCTCAATAGTCCACATACATTTTACATCAGTGTGTGGGTGATGAGCCATATTGATGTTAAAATATTTTTTTATAGTATATCGGATAATATTACATAATTACAAGATAATACTTACTTATTGATCAAATAAATTCTATAATAGTATTCTATATAGCTTCACCACCTCCCTTATCTATTTACTTTCATGTTGATCTGGTGAGAAGACCACCAAAATTGTAATGAAGTGATCAATCTTTGTAAGATGATCCACTAAAAACCATATATCATTATTTCCTATGGATATCATTTGAATACCTATGACAAATTCCATAGTAATGTTTTTCTATATCCACATTTTTATAGGTAATGATTACATCATATTCATTGAATTTTTCCTTTCTTATTTCACCTGTTGATATACAAGGAACATTGATACATCTTCATGCTCCATGGATGGATGGGGAAGGTCCATCCATGTGGATCATTCAGAAAAACATTATTCATATTAGGATTTGATGATATATATAGCCATAACCCAAATATTATAATACATTCTTCATCAATTTTAAACTCTATATATTTCCCTTCTCTTATTACATCATCTATCTTATATATTTTATTGTCATCCTTTTATAAATATCTTATAATTTTTAGAATATATGGTTAAGAAATCATATGATAATGGACTGATGATGTCCCTTACATTATTATTCTCATGTATATCCTTTTTATGTTTTTTATAATCAGTTCCTATCAATTCTTATCATATATAAGGTATCAGGATCCTTTCTACATATATAATATTCCACATTATTTTCAATCATAGGATTTAAATTAATTGAGAAATCAGAGCCATTTATTTTCCTTTACCATCTTCACTGGGGAATAATAAGATCCATATGTGTGAGAATATATTTTTGTCTCTTATTTTAATATATATTTAACACTTCTTAGCATAGAGATAATTCTTCTAAATAATTAAAATGATAATTTCTTCATATCACTCTTAATCATGAATTGGATAGTTCTTATAATGACCATTAAGATACCTTGAGTCATATTCTATCATTTTTTTAATTTTACATCAGTACATATTTCAATCCCTTATTTGAAGCATTTATGTATTCAATAAAAATTTCCCCACCTAATGGTAGTTTGAGTATTGGTGCAGCGATAAGAATATTTTTCAATTACTTGAATCCATATTTGCATTAAATGGTACATAAAAAAATTACTCCCTTCTGAGTTAGAATGGATATTGGTTTTGAAATTTATTATAATTTTCTCTAAAATCATCAATAATACTCACATAGTAAAAGGGAATTATGGATCTTTAATTAAAATTTTAGTCCTGGATATTTCTTAATCACCTTTTTCTTATAAGGTTACATAAATATCAAATTATTGGTGATAAAATTACGCAAAAAATGACACTTCCTCCATCAATAATTCAGAATTAATATACATTTCCTATAATATATCCTATAAAAATGTATTTAGTAAAATAAGCAATTTCTCTTTATAGTCCTCAATGCATTTATAGTATATCAAAATCTCATTTGTAATGAGTATAATTTTTTTTCAGGGTAATCTCTAAATAATATTTTGATTATGTCTATTTATAATTGATGGATAATTAGTGATTATTAATAAAATAACCATTAACTCATAGTGAATATAATTTTTTATAATGCATTTTATGGGAATATCCTCCTTACTCACCATTATTTCATGATATTATAATAAATTGTTCATAATATATAGGTACTAGGCCCCACATAGGTGATCAAACAAGTCAAAAATTCAAAAAAGTGGATACATTTTCTTTATTATGATCCTTTTGATTTCATGATAGTAAATTTGGAGGAACATTTTACCATCCATATTTTTTATGAAGATGAATTGTTCTCCCCATAATGAAGTACTTGGCTGTATAAAACACTTGTCAAGAGTCTCTTGAAACTGGTTTTTCAATTCTTAAAACTCCTTGGTGCACATTATATAGGGTGTATTAGATATTGTTAGAGATAGATATATATGTTAATTTGAGAACACAAACTCTTAGTAATGAGAAATGATTAAAAAATTAGGATTAAAATCATTATATCCACTCATTATGTGGATTCCTTCGAGCATGATTTTCACATTTTTATTAATTATTTTAGTTATAAATCCATTCTCATAAGATAAAAATATTATTGAATAAGAATAATAATCAATATGAGATTCAACCTCCTCTTTACACCTATACAGAATTGAAGGTTGTCTCAAGATATAAAGTGTGAACTCCCACTATAAATAGTTTATGTTGGATTTATATGATGGTGGAAAATATATTATTAATATAACATCAAATTATAATAAATGGATTATCACTGTATTTTATTGGATATTCATTCCATAGACCTTTAATGTGGAGGAGTTATATAAATGGGATGAAGTAATTTCCCTATTTTATGTTCTCAAAGATAACATAACCTTCATGTTTTGATGTAGTGTTTGAATAGTTCTAATATTCATACAATATATGATAGAGTGGTTAGAACTATAGTCATATAAGATTTTTAAATAAAATTAAGAGATATTAAGTTTACCACTCTCTATTTTATTTTTATTTTAATCATTTTTTGAAACCATAAAATGGTTAGGTATGATAACACTATATCTTATCAAAATATAAAAGAGAAACTAATAATTTTAATGGAATAAATTTTAAATGACATTTATATCATAAAATATTAGAATCTAGGTTTATATCTAGGTTTTACTTAGTAATTTTCCAATTATGATTCCCAAACTAATAGTCCATCCAGGTCCTTCATAATGGTTCATAATGTGATTTTGAATTTTAAAATTAATATCCACTAGGAGTGTCATAATAGGTGTGATTTAAGAATTATATTTCCTACTCTAGGAAGAGGTATTGTTTTTACACAATGAACCCTTTTGGGGTTATTTTCTTTTGAAATATCTTTTTAAGTGTCACATCCACTAGCAGTATCTAGGGAGGGATTTCATTGCTCTGAAACAACTCACTCTATACATCACTAATATTTTAGTATATTTTTATATACATATACATATACTTAGGGTTTTCACCAAATAATTATAGTCCTAATAACAAAAAATAATGAATCCTTTCTCTTTATACAAACCATAATGACCAAAGTCTTTTACACATATTATTTAATGATTTTTAATATACATACTAAATAAATAAAACTAAAGGATCAAGAGGAATGGTGTCTTTAGAAGACAAGGTTCCTAAAATAATGGAATAGAACTAAAAGTAAAAAATATTTATTTAAATATACATCAAATTCTCCAAAATCCATTTGAGCTCTAAAAACTACATAGGTCAATATAGGTTATTCATAAATAGAATAAGTGATCTAAAAAACCTAGTAATGGAATAAGTATAATAAATGAGCATAAGATTAGTTTAAATTGGATTAAATAGACATTATTATAGGAAAGTATTATAAATAATAACATTGATTAATGATATATATTATATGGAATCATAATATTTTTAAAACATAGGAATGTTGAAATAATATAAATCATGAAATAAATATATGTTAAGGATTAATTCCAAGAAAACATCTCAAGGTAGACAAAGTCCCATCATGGTTTAGGTTTACTCCCTAGTACCGTACATATCATCTCATGAGACAAAAACATTTCCCAATGCATTGGAGTAATTTCTTGGCACACCAATAATAAAATGTACATGGATATGTGGGACAAAAAAGAAAATAAAATAATGGGAGTATAAATAAGGTTTGTCTATTGAAATAAATGGATTTTATATTCATGTATTATATAATAACCAGATAGAATATCCTAATGGATTACATACTATAAGGGGATAAAGTATTCATATAAATTTATAGATAAATAACAAAATACATGACATGAAAATGATTTCTATATGAATTTTAGTTAAATAAAGGAGTGAATAAATAATTTTAGAAATATTATATTTAGGAGGTGTTTTAAGAAAATTGGTAATGAATCATTATATAGGGTATGATACTAATAATTTATATAAAATAAACAATTAAATAATATGGTTATATATATTAAAATTAGTTTCTTATAATTCATTTAAGGTTAATAAACATTTAAATGAGTAGTACTTGAAATGAGAATGAAAATATAGAAATTACCATTAATATTATTTTCTTATTGAAATATATTGAAAATAAATACATTAAATAAAGTATATTATGATCAAGTAAAAGTGAATTAATATAGATATATATGTGTAGTTTATATATAGAGAATATAGAAGAAGTAATAAATAAGTGATGTAGTAGAGAGAAATAAAAACTCTAACAAAAGTAGGCCAGGTTAGAGATTTCTCTTACCTTAAGTTCAAGAATAATTTGACACATGTAGTTAACATAATGTATCATCAAATTATATTTATTACTAAAATAATTTACAACATTTTACATATATATATTATTTAATATAATAATATTGTGTTCATTTACAACCATTTCACGATGATATGATGTTTAATTTCATAGTTATGAGGGTGTTCGTTTCATGGTTCTAAGGCCAGATCTGATGACGATAATTATGGATATTCATATAAAATGGAAAAAAAATCTAAATGTAAAATTAAATTATCTTAATTTAATTATATAAATATATGGGGTCCAAAATATTGATATTTATTCTGATATATGTATAAATCCTTTACTATTGATAATTTCAATAAATTGTTTATTTATTTTGGTGGTTTACCAACCATCATTAAGTATACTTGTTTTATTTTACATAAAGATCATTAATAAATTTAAAAATAATACAATAAGTTATATTTTAATTATAATAATCATATTTAAAAATAATAATATTTCAGTAACAATCTATGTAAGTGGTGGGGAGAAACAAAGTATGTTGATTATGGAGGTGGCGAAGCAATCAGATTTTGAACAAAATTATTTTTTTTAAAATAAAATGCATTCATTGGATATTACAACCTATTAATAAAATATTAGTATATTTAGGATATTTATTTTACTATTCCTTGGTGGATGGAAAACATATGAGGGTGGTAGAGGATGAATAGAATTATAAGAAGCTTAGTTGAGAATTTACATCTACTTTTGGTTGTCATGTCTTAGGCTACCACTTAGGGATCCTTAGAATGATATTTAGTGAGAATAGGTACACTAGTTATGTGGAGAGAGATATTAATATATATTTTTAATGTTTTTGAGTATATTTCATGGAATTTATGGTGTGAGGAGAAGGGGTGATATATATATGCTCTAGAGAGGGGGTTTTCTTGAATATAATATTGATTAGTTTTTTATTTTTGCTAAAGATTTTTAATACTAATGAATCATGTGAATATTTAAATAAATTAGGGCATGCGTAGATGATACAATTTTCAAATACACTAGTGATGACTAAAATATACTTGTATAATTCTTATAATTAATTTTTTTATTTTTAAGTATTTTACTATTCACAAAAAATTAAACTCATTTAGAAATAAACAAAATATTCTTCATTACCATTTTATGAATTTATGAATGTGAAAATACAATTCTATTGATAAAAATAATTTTCTATATTTGAAAATTTTATTTTTTAATTAAAAATATAATTTATTTGATGTAGAACAATTTTAATATTTGGATCAATTTTACAATTGAAAATTGACTTTGGGTTTAATAAATTTATAATATCATTTAAATACAACATAATATTAATTTATAACCCATTTCACGAAAATAATATTTCATTTAAATAATTAATTTTTTTTATAATAATTAATATAAAAAAATATGTTTTACCAAAATACAAACACATATTTTATCATTTTTAAAACATTTATTTATGTGTACCTGAATAAAAAAATTCTATACTATCATTTAAAATGATAAATAAATATTATTTTACACATTAATTGGTGCATATTCTATTCTAATAGTAAGATTACTATTCCTAATTGGAATATTTCTATTGTAATGTTAAAATTACTGTTCCAACAGTCAACTTCATAACAGTTATATGGGTTCCCAATATTTTATAAATAACTCATATTTCATTCATTCTGTATTCCTTTAAATTTTATCTCATGGTAATATTTATTTTAATTTATATGATGAATATTGTATTAATAATATTTTGTTTCATTTAAATAGTTTTGTTTGTGAGTTATGAAACTATAATGGACCAGTGAGATACAAATTTTCATATTATAGTTACCTTATATTCTAATTTTAATTTAATTATATTGTTTTCAATTCTTATGGTTATATTTATTATCAACGTGTAATGTACACATTAATAAAATAAAATGTTATTGATTTTATCATTTTTTATCTTATTTATATGATAATTCATTAATAAATATGAAACATTTAAATAATTAAGAAAATTTGAATGAAATAATTATAGATTGTTATGATTTCTCTTTTGAAAAAATCAAAAAGATATATGTAATAGATTTGGTAGGGATATAAGGATTACCAATATTCATTGAAATTGGCATGGATCCATATAATTTCTCATGGTATGAAGGTAGTATTTTGAAATCATTGGAAAGAGAGTTGAGTTTTCACATGGGTTATCACCCATAGAAAGTTGGTCAGTCTGAGAGGACTATTCATACTCATGAGGATATGCTATGATCTTGTTTGATGGAAATCCAAGTATGTTATAATTAAATCCTCCCCTTGGATGAGATATCATATAAAAATTGTTTCTATTCTAGTATTTAGATGACACCATACAAAAATTGTTATTGGAAGAGATGCAAGACCCTGACATGTTGAGATAAAGTTAGAGAGAGGAATCTCACAAGTCATGACGATATTTATGAAATGATAGAGAATGATCAAACCATTTAATAGTATATGATTGTATCATAATGTAAATATAGGGTTTATATATATAATTATTGATCAGATATATAGATTTTAGTTTGTGATAAGGTTTTCCTTTTTTTATCTTCATGGTAGTAAATTATTAGATTTTGGAAGAAGGAGAGGCTGAACACTAGGTACACCAGTCCCATTATTATCCACGACCATTTCAGGGTGGTAGATTATCACCTAAAAATCTATCCAAACCTATGCCAAGTGTATGATGTGTAACATGTATCTCTTTTTATTAAATATATACCAAACTCATCACATGTACTGAATTCTGATGTCATGCACTAGAATGTGATATCTCACCTGAGGAATAATTGATTGAAATTTCAAATAGAAGTGATAAGCTATTACAGAACAACACCACTCATAGTGTTAATGTTATATATTATAATTATAATTAAAAATAAGAACTATGGGAACCTAAGGATGTAATGATACAAATATACTATCAATTTTTTTATTTGAGTAACAAAATTTCAATAATTAATTTTTTAAGAGGGGTATAATGTAACAACCCTATATTTTAGTGAAATATTCATGCATAAATAACTATTTTTTGATAGCTTATTCTATATGAAAAAATATGCATCAATAGAATATGAAACTTTTTCATAAACTAGATATTGACCACAGTAAGATAGTTGTAAAATAATCAAGTACAAAAAATTATAATGGCATTTTGAAATAAATACCCCTTTTAATTCAATTTCAACTAGTTCCGTTTAATAGGTAATAAACAATCTGTTTATAAAAAATTTATTTTCTAGTGTATATATTTTTTTGTGATGTATTATTGGTATAAACAATATATTTTTAGTAATTTTATATTAATTGATAATATAAATAAAGAATTATTCAAAAAAAATTTCACAAAAAAATATGATATTATTTAAAAGTTATATTAGTTAATTACATGTTAATAAATTTAAAATTTTAATTTAATTTTGTTCTTATAGCTAAAAAATATTTTATGATTAGTGTTTTGGATTTGTCTAAAAAATATTAATTTTTAGGTGAATAATCAAAAAAAATCTTGTTTTATAAATACAATTTTTTTTAAGAGGTGGTGCCTTCTTCCAAGACCAAGGCACAATTTATTGAAAAAAGAGAAAACATGTTACAAAAGCCTGAAATATGAAAAATTGTTACAATATTAATCATAAAAAGGGATTAATTCACCAAGAAAATTGTCTTGACATGTAATGTCCTGGTTGACCCCCTTATTTTCAAGACCATCAGCAACCATGTTCGCTTTATGAAAATCATGTGTAGTAATGTAGTTGGTATCCAAGAGCGAAGTAAGGCAATTCATCTAACGGGAGGTAAGAGGACAGACAAGACGAGTCAACACTTACAAATATCTTGGACTATTGTAGTTGAATCACTTTTAATCCAAAGGTTATTACAACCTTTTTTTTGGCCAAATCCACGAAATGAATAACCCCCAACATTTCTTCTTCTAGTGACAAGGCCATACCACAACCTGCAAAGAAAAAACCACGACACCTACCAAGATAGTCTCTGAAAATTTCTCCACATCCAACAGGTCCTGGGATTCCTTTTGAAGCACCATCCAAATTCACTTTGATCCATCCTGGAAGTGGAGCTTTCCAGAATACTTCAAAATTTCGTCATGGTTGCTGGTAGGAACCAGCAATCCGTAGATGGAGAATTATCTCAAAATCGCCAATAGTGTTGTCACAATGGGATTTCTGAATTGAGTCAGCCTCTCGTATGGAAATGAGGATTCATGCCTTACCTGCATTAAGCCTGGATGAGAAATTATTAAAAAGGATATTATTTCTATCATACTAGATCACATAAAGGAGTTTAGCCACCGTAGTTAGAAAAATATTCTTGAGTTTTTGAGAAGAAATATAATCAACACAATGATGCAATTGAGAACTGATAGAATTAAGAAATAACCATTTGAAAAAAAATTGTCAATGATGTAATTCCAAAGGGCTGTAGCTGTAGCATAAGATAGAAAAAAATGATTAGCATCCACTCTGTGTTGGTTGCACATGTGGAATCTAGAGCAAAGAGAAATCCAAAAGTTTATAGGCAAGCTTCCGTAGGGATCCTATTATAAGCAATACGCCAGATAAGAGTAAATCCCGAGGATTTGATCCAAGATTTTTTAAATTATTTCAACCAAAATAGATTAGAGTCAGAAATTATGAAATTGTTGTGGTAAAAAATTTTATATTCTATGACACCATTGCAAGCAGGTTCCCAAATAAGGAAATCCTCAGAGTTGGAAAATGGATAATTGTCGATAACTTGACTGATATTATTAGGGAGAATGGTGCTATGGGAGTTTATGATATCCCTAATAGTGGATTTGATGTTGTTCAGAGGAATATTAGAAGGGATCATGGAGATTAAAGGCATCCCATTCTAGTTATCAATCCAAAATTTCATAGAGGAATTAGTACTGACCATCCATTGATAATTGTTCATAATGTTGGTAAAGGATTGTCTAATAGACAACAAGATGTAAGAGTTGATATAGCAGAAATTTCCATTCTTAATTTTAGGAATGAATCTTTTTTTAAGAAAAACTATGGAATCAGAGTTATTATGAAGAAAACTCCAAGTCATCACCACTTGAAGAGAGTCATTAAAAATATTAGGATTTTTGATTCCAAGACCACCTTTGTCCAAGGTTTTACAACAGGTGACCTAAGGAATGGTTACAAGCTTCTGTTTAACCATACTACCGAACCAGACAAATTTTTTTATATAAACATTGAGCTTCTTAAGAAGGCCATCATGCCACTTGTAAACCATCATTGAGTAAACCATTTTGGAGACAATTTTATATTTCACAAGGCAGATTATTCTAGCCATAGAGAGAGATTTACCTTTCTAAGAAGGGAGTTGATTGGTAATATTATCAACAATGTTATAGAAGTAATTGGATTTATGCCTTCCCCAAAAGATATGAACCCAAAGATAAGTGTAGGGGGAGGAGCATTCCTTGATACCTAAATAATTGATGATGTAACTTTTTCTGTTAGAATAAAAATTATTCCCAAATAAAATAAAGGATTTGTTCTAGCTGATAGACTGACCAAAGATTTCCTCATAGTGAGATAGGTCATTTTTAAGGTTTTGGATATTCCTTTTTTCACCTTGTAAGAACATAATGATGTCGTCATCATATAAGATATTGGTGGTAACATTTATGTTTCTAGAGGCCTGGATAGGATTTATCTTATTTTGTTCCCCAAGGCCGGTGATAAGTATGCTTATGTAATATTTAGAAATAGAAAAAAGAATGGCAGAAATAGGATCTCATTTTATAACGCCTTTGGTGCATTTAAAGTAGCCTTTGGGTGAACCATTAACTAGGATGGAGATGGAAGCTGAGTTGAACAAATAACTGATCATACCAGTGAAAGATTCATTGAACCCAAAGTTTTTGAGAACCTTTATAATGAAACTCCAATCCATGTTATCAAAATATTTTCTCATTTATAGTGCCACTTGGAGTGATTAACATGTGCTTTATTTATATTAAGAGGTTATTTTAAAAAAAATGTCATTCCCACCCCTTTTAAAAGGGGCCTCTCACCGCCCCATCAAGAGAATTAATAGATTTTTTTCCTACCTAGAAATTTTATCATTAAACATCCTTTATAATCCAATAACTTTTACTTAGCCCTCTGGTCAGATGATACAATATTATTACCTCCTTTTCCAATGGGTCTTAAATGGGAAAGCCTAATTTATCATCATAAGTAATTTCATTTCCTAACATTTTTTCATTCAATTATTAAACTCAAAATCAAATTTTCTAATTAAAATATAAATAAATATGTTTTATTTTATAAATAATCCATTATTATTAGGTAATAACTACTAAACAAATTTTTGGGTTGTTGCTATATGGGAAAAAACAATGCCAACCCTCTCTTCTGACCCACTCTCTCAAGAGAGACTATCCTCTGAAGGATTATTCCACATATAATTAGAGAATTCGTCATCAGATAATGATTCAATCTTCTCTTCTTTCCATTGTTTCATCTTCATCTTCGGTTCTCTTTACTCCATCCTTTATGTTACAGGTTCTTCCACTGATCTTTTGATCTTATGCATCATGATTAACCCTATTATTGGCTAGAAATGATGGTAAGAAAGAAATATTAGGAGGTGTTGGTGGATTCTTGAAATGGAACTCCTTTAATCTTCTTGGCTCTAGATTCTTCAGTTCATTATTCTGGGGTTTCAGCCCTGGTCTCATCAATATTATTTTTAATGGTTCTTTTATATGTTCTGCATAAATCCAATTGTTCTGACTTCCCTTAGGGTTTCAATCCTAGTGTTCATCCTTATTTTACCACAAAGGATTAGTTCCTACCTTTCCTTTTCTTTACCACTCCTTCCCTCCCTAGCCTCCTAGTCATTTTCTTTCTTCCAGGTTAGTCAGGTGTGATAGATTCCATGTTGGTTTTGGGATTTTTTGGGGGTGCAGTATGAGTTTACGGGTGGTGAAAATGGTGGTGTATTTATATAGTTTCTATATCTTTATAGTTTTCTTCTATCACGATGGATACGGTTCCATATCTTTTAGATTATGTAAACTTTCATTGGTGGAAATGGCTATGAAAATAAGGATTGTTTGTTGCTCTTTTTTTGTTTTTATTTCTCAGTGTTATTATTAAAGTGTTGTTTGTCTCTAGTTTTTTTGTTCATTACTGGTTATGATGTCTACAAATCATGTTTTTCGTGATGGTATAGTGATTTATAGATAAATTAATACAATAATAAAGTTGATGTATATAGGTTCTATGGTTGTGGTAGTGGATTTTGATGAAGTGGATGTCGTTGAAAGATCTCAATTATCTTCTCTGGTGGTGAGGATGAAAATGATGATGGTAGGAGTAAACAATGTGAACACATATCTTAGTTCAAGGTATCCTCATGATGGATGATGGTTTGTGTATTTATGTGGGTAAGCTCATGGTTCAAGGTGGATAATGGCAGTATTTTTGAATTTTTATTTTTAAAATCTGAATGTTGAATTTTTGAATTTTTAATGTGGCGTGTATTGGTTTAAGTGGATGTGGGATATGCATGAATAGGTGGATCTCTATGTATGGTTTCCACTTAACCAAAAAGTATCTATTTTAAAAATTAAAAAAGGATTGTGAGTAACTATTAAACGTATTTATTCCTTTTCTGTTAAGGAAAATGAAACTATTATACATATGTTGGTCGGATCATTGCCACCATGAAGAGAAAACCTCTATTTTTAGCTGATACAAATCCTTTATAGTTATTAGGGTTAAATTGAAGAATAAATATTAATATATAATTTAATTATGATTATGAATATTTAAATTATAATCTACCTTTCTTACCTCTAAATCTTTTTGGAATGAGAACATTAACTATGCGTTGTTCGGGGTACCACCTCTATGAAGTATCATATTAATTTTTTACCTATATTATTTATTATTTATTTTAAAAAATTTAAATATTATTTAACACATTAAATGTATCAAAAAATGTATTTATTATTCCTTATTAATTATATTGAGAAAAAATAAACTGCTTTAATAATCATAATCATCAATTAATTATGGAATGTTCATTATAGGGTCGGTCCAACCACCTATATAGAAAATGATCTAAAATGATATCATGTATTAATATAAAATAATAAAATCTAAAGATTAATTATTTAAAAAATAATATGAATACAATTTTATTATGGAGTGGTAAATTTAATATTAAATCCATTAATTAATATATTAAGTCCCATTCAATAAAAGTCATGGAAATATGATAATATATGACTTCATCATTAATAATTACAATATAAAGTTCAATATAATGAAATTAAAAATTATAAATAATTATAATTCATAAATTATAGTAACATATATTATCTGGTAATGAATATAATTTAGATAATAATTAATAACAACTCCACCATTATAAAAATAGTTCAATATGATCAAGATTACTCACACCTAAAATAGAAAATGAATATGAAATAACTAAAATACTTAAAAGTAGTAATTATAAATTACGTTTAAAATAGTATTGGGATATGAATAATGGTTTTAAAAATGGGATTAATAGAGTTATTTATTAAATTGGAGGTTAAATAATAATCATGGAAATTAAGAGTAAAGTTAAGGCATTAGGTAGGTTAATATTCTTCCACTGAATTATATGAATTCTTTTGGAATTTATTTCCTAAATTATTATACATTTTTAATATGAATACACATTCATGAAGTGTTTTTTGTCACTTTATTTTCATAAAAGGTATATTTTTTAATAAAGAGTTGTGACTATGAATTATAAATCGATGATTGATAAATTATTATCAAAAAAATTCTTTTCTGGTTTAGATTTAACTTATCGCTATCATAAAAATTATCAATCTCCCATGGTGTTATGGTTCATGTTTCACCCTTAATTTTTTTTTCTATTATGTAATTTATTTTGGTTGTTCATGTTTTTAATGTAAATAAATTTAATTAATGTTTTTATTCTATTTGGAAATTTTATATAAACCGCTTTTATTTTCATTGGTTCTTTATTATATTAATGATGAATTATTTTAATTCGAATGTTTTAAGAATTCCATTTTTATTTCCATGAATTATTTATGAATAGTGAATAATATTAATTTAAATGTTTTATGATACCCATTTTACTTTTATGGGATCTTTACAATATGATATGTGAGTGATTCTGAAGTAGCACATCTAGGTATGGATGGATCATGGGTGGGGTCCTAAATATTCCTCCAATGATTTGGATAAAAGTTTTAATATCATGAGATAAGTATATAAGGGAACAATTTAGTTTTTTTAAAATCATGGTTAAAAATATGTGACTCATTGCGGTGATATATACATGGGTACAATTATGTAGGATCGCAATCATGGATGAGACTGCAATAATCATGAATGAAATTATCCCCAATTATAATGATTAAAACCTAGTTAAATGATTCTATGGATTCAAATCTTATGGTTTCATGATTCGTAGTTAATGATGAATTTTTATTAACACATGTTTGGACTATTATGTTTCTTTATTGATGTTACAATTCATTATGTTCTAATTTTCTATTCTTTGAAGATCACTTATGTTTTATGATTATCACTCATTATTTTATGATATTAATATTACAATTTTTTTTATTTATATTCTTATGAAATCATCCATGATGAAATGATGATTCATCCCTTAATAATAAATCATGTTCACCCCTTTTAATATATTTTATTTTCCTATGATATGAGGAAAAGTTTTAAAATTTTATAGTTTGATGATGGTATTTTATGGTTATCTTAAGAAGAAATGATTACATGCATTGTAAAATAAGAATATTATGTTATTTATCTCCAAATAGATCGAACATGTCAGATCTTGGGATATTATTACTTTTATTTATGAATATTAAAGATTATATCATAAAAAGTATGTAATATAAATTTATATTTATCATTTTTCTATACAATATACATTAATAATGATAAAAAAATATATAAATTTATACTACACATAAATTTTTAACTTAAAAACACAATTTTTTCTAGATTTTTTTATTCTTTATGTGTTATAATATTAAAATTTACATCAATATAATTTATAAATTTTATTTTTTAAAATATTTTTCATATTTTATATAAATATTTTGATATTATATAAAATTTTAAATTTCATTTTTAGTCTTAAATGCATGATTATGTGGATTAATGTTAATTAGCAGGATAATAACAGAACACTTGTTTTTAAACAAATGATTTATTAACATTGTGTAATTTTTATATTATCAAATAAATTACAACCTTAAAAATAGATAATATATTATAAATTTTAAACCTATATATTAATATAAAAAACCTCATTCTATTGGGAATAAAAACTAAATAAGATTAAGAACACTTAAGGGTAAAAAATATTTTCCCGATAACCATCTTCATATATGTTTAATGTTTTATATTACAAGTTAATTTTATATTATTTATAAATTAAAATATATTATATGGGGTCTAAATGTTGATTCGTCCCACCAAAATTTCTAAATATGGGTCATCTTGTATTTTAGATATATAACAAACTAAATAGATCAAAACTAGTTATCAAGTAAAAAATGAAAATGGTAAAATCTAAGAACAAATCATATTAATTGATATGAATAATGTTTAAATAAGTTTTAAAACTTCATTTATGAGGTTTTATAGATCCAATATCACACTAATATCCATAATTTATAACTTTTTTAACCAATGTACCATGAATAGTGTTATTCCATTATTGAAAATAATGGATGTCTACAAAAGTTCAATTTTCATCACTTATAAAAGGAGATCACATACTACCTTTAAAATTCACACAAAACCATTGGAATTTCTATGAAAACTTACCCAAATTTCCTCTATTATGTGACCCTTTATTGACCTATAACCCTAGGTCACCAGAAATTATCCTAACACCATAATCTCAAAGGATACTTCCAAGTGAATGTTGAAAGTACTAAAGTGAGTATTACCTAATACTTAACCTTTTCTTCCACCATAAATATTTATAATTATAATAAATAAAGGAAGATATAAATAAATAATTGGGGTATAAATAAATGGAGACAAAGAACATCCCTGATAAAAAAATTGACACTCCCCAGGGGAAGTGATCCAAGGTTGGTGAATATAATAAGAGGGGAATTCTGGGTAGTAGTGGAGGGCAAATAGTTAACCAACCAATTAACTTAGAACCATTTATTGGGGGGATAAATGTCATTGTAAAGAAGATACTTTCACTTATGTATCAAATAGGTGATTATCTAGGGGTTGTAGGATTCACCTTTGAGAGAGATCCAAATGATTTTAGAGTCCTTATCCATCATTGACAACATGATGTTTCTTGAATAAAAAATATTTAGGTTATTGAGCATGGACAAGGACTCCACATTTAAGGATTCACCAAATCCATAATAAGTGATAAAGTAACATAAAACTAAAACATATTAATCTCTTACCACTCCCCTAGCATTCCCCTCTAGATTTAAGCTCCATTAATGTTGATATTCAGACCTTGGGGGGGCATCACACCCAGTGGCCCTCTTCCAAAGATCTGGGTGGGTTGGAGGGGGAGCTATGATTAAAGTAACGTATGATAAAGGGTGAAAACACATGGTGCTTCAAGAGGTTAACAATACCATCAATAAGGCATGTGAACCTCACAATCAGCACCAGGCTCTATAGGGGTGGCCTATGTGATGAGATTGGTTGTGCACCTGCCATAAGCTCCAGCATCCTGATACAATGAGAATCAGATGTGCTTCCTACTAATTTTTATTCCTAATGATTCCCCAAAACCATTTTTTAATTAACTTCTCTTAGGATATGGTCACCCCAGATATGCTTGTGAATTCTCCCAAATCCCTCTATACAACATTTTCCCACTCACTTTGTAGGAAGAGGTGTGTTGTGGTCTCTTCTTTGGGGACAAGAAAGTAATGACATTTTAAGGAAAGGTGAACACATTTACTCTTAATATACCTATTAGTTTTAATTGAACGGTGGATGATCCTCCACACGTATGAAATTACACTAGATATATCTTCCCCAAGGGTCGCTAGTAGGCTACATGAACAAGAACTTCTTGTAGGCCTTGGTGGGAAACACTCTAAATGTTGAACCTGTGAAGATACACTATTTAGGGGACCAATCCAACCGGATATTTTATAAATCACTTTACTCGGAGGTGTTTAGGTTTACATGGGTGAAGTAGGTAAATGATCTAGCTCGATTGAAGGTCAAGTCTAGCACAAGGAACCCTAGATATCACAAAAGCCCCGCCGCCCCAGTTACACTCCCAAAAGTTGATTTCAATGTGACCTAAGATCCAATGGTATTTCTCCTTAAGAAATTGGATATGGATATATATAGAGTTACATAAATAGGAGGGGATCTAATTTTTCTTCTTTAGGTCAAAACCATCCTTGTCTTTGATAAACTTTATCCAGAGGTAATAACTCTTAATAACCACCCACACAAGCATGAATTGAAGAAAATTCATAGAATAAACCATATAAGGATCATAAATTATTACTTCCCATAAACATAAATAAACTAAAGAACATATATAAAGATAAACAAAAGAACATCGATCAGGTGATTCAAATGATTACCGCCTCACGATTCAACATCATCGGTTATGCACCACAACATCTCATTTATTATTATAAGGATGAAATTAAATAATGAATGAGTATTTTATTATATAATTACAATTATAAAGAGAAAAATTATAATTCACCTTCATTCCAAATCATTCATTGGGAATTAAAAAATTAAATTTTTTTTTGTGTAGACTATCTGCACCCCGAAGCAATGTATGTCATTTATCTTCTTGAAACATTAAAATAACTTAAAACACTATATTTATTACAAAAAATTATAAATATATAAATACAATCATTATTCTTATATATTGGTGATATTATTAAAAAAATAATCCAATTTCATTACTATTATTATCCATTAATTATTGTATGTTAATATATGGGTATGTCAAACCCACTACTTGAGAAATGATATAAAACTCTTCAATGGATGAAAATGAGAGGTTATATAAAAATATTATTATGTGTTAAAAATAATATAGTTTTTAGATTATGGAATTTTAAAGGTTGTATTATGTATCAAACTTAGTATTAAAATATCAACATCATTCACTAAAATTAGCAAAATAATTCTACACTGATTCAATTTTCACCAAAATATACTAAATAAATTTTATAATGAGATAATATATTAATAAATAAATATAAATTATATATTTTATTACCTATAATGATATAGTATTTACTAAATCAGTATAAATTAATGGGTACCGAAGTCTACATCATAAACCACACACGAAACAATTAATGTTAATAATACCAGTTGGTAAAAATAAGTTATAACCATGTAATATATTAATAATAAATGACTATAAATTAATTATATATAATGAAATGTATATGGAAATAATATTTATATAATATATTAATATATTTATGTTTGATTTAATGGAGTTTATAGTGTATTTTACTAATCATTGAAATAGGGTAAGGGGTTATTTTTCTCAAATATAATTTCTTGAGACATATTTCTTATTATGAACCACGATACCATTAATAATGTGTGATTACTATATAATGAATTAGCTTCATACCATAGTTTTTAATTCATGGAACTTTAATATCCATATCACATTCTCATTTAAATAGATTATTATTCAATAGATACAAATATAGAATTGGTTTTTTGTAAACACAACTCCATTTTTTGAGTTATAATGCTTCTTCTTGAACTTATTTATTACAATATTTTTTATTTACACCCATTAATATTATTCTATGGAATATTACACAAAATTATGGTTCATGATTAATTTTTAATTATGTTCTTTTACCTTGATAATATATTTTTTGAATAGTACATCATTGTTAAGAATAATTACCATCATCTTTAATTGTAGTTTACCACCCTTTTCTATATTTCCATTTCCCATAAATGTTCTTATTTTTAATTGGAAATTTAATTATATATTATCTAATTTATCCTTCATGTTTTCCTTAATATTTATTAATAATAATTTTTTGAAGCACTATATTTGATGTGGGTTTTTAAAAAAGGTATTTGGAAATTTTTAAAAAAATTGTGCTCTAATGCATTCAAAATTAAATTTTTTATCTTCCACTTCAAATTTTTTTAGATAATAATTATTTCATTCTGAAGATGAAATACTGATGTAAATTTTATAAAAGTAACTATTTTCTAATTTTTATCATTTTAGATTTTTTAATTTTACTTTTGAAAATGAACTATAATTTTTTTATGAAAATCATAAAATAATTACATAAAAATAATGTTATTGTTTTTATTAAATTTTCTTGTTTATCTAAAAATGATTTATTTCCTTTAATATTTCTAGTCCAAATTACCATCTAAGATATATTATATTATTTTGGAGGATTAAACTCAATGAAATCCATCACTACCTTTTTTATTCCTTATCATTGATTTTTTTTGATTTTTCTTCCAAGGAAATTCATCATTGAAAATTATATATTTACTCTAAATGATTTAAGGGTGTACAACAAGAACCCACATGTTGTTTTATTTGGAAAATTATTGAATAAACTATACAAATTTTATCTATAGGTTGAAAATACCCCATACATCATTATCTCAATTGAAGGGTATTTAACTTGAATGTTTTTAAATATAATTACACACATTTATTTTCAACGGGTTTATCATGTAATACATATTGGTGGAATTATAAATGATTTAATTTTTAGAATCCATTTTACAAGGTTATGAACCCCATTTTTTACCCTGGCTTCTTTATGATATGATAAATCAAATGATTTCACATTGAATATATATATATATATATATGGATGATGATGGTTAGGTCATCTATATCCCCCCAATGGATTGGTTAAAGATTTATATGTCATGATATATTTATTTTTGGGAATAAATTAATTTGTTCACAACAAAAGGGTTGGACAAACATGTAGTTTTTTATAACATTAAGGACGAAAATATATGGATTTGTTTATAATTTGTTCATGGAATTATGTTTGTCCCATAGTCTTGTGAATATTGTTATGAATATTTTATTATCTCTCTGATCATATTTATTGATTCATGGTTTCACACCCATTTAACTAATTTTTTATGTTATTTAATATCTTATTCTAAAATTTATGTTTTATTATTTATTGGTTATAAAATTTTTATATAATAATTAATTTATATGATAATATTATTCTAACATATTATCTTTGAATGTCTTCATTTAGGTTTATCATTTATAATAATTTGAGGTCACCCATTTCTTATGATTTCATTTTACATGGTTATTAAGGAAGTTATTATGTTTAATGTGTATATATGAGTATATTGTGTGTATAATTTGTGTGAGACATTAAAGTATTGTTATGGAATAATAATTTTATTATATTATGGGTAAAATTAACATTAGTTAAAAAATACATGAGTTTTTATAGTTAATATACTTTTATAATTATCTGAAATAATAAACCTAAATGATCATGGGAATGTATTTAATTGATATATTTACATTAATTCATTTAATTAATATAATCATGTCTTGGTGGAATTACTATTGTTATCATAGAAGGGTTGAGATACCATTAGAGGATGTTATATTAGATAAGGATAATTTATGGGTAGATAAGAAATATTTAAACATAATATAAAAGTATGAGTTAAATATTTTGGTTAGTTGAGGTAATATTCAATATTTTATAGATTATGAAAAGAAAAATTTAGATAAATCCATACTAATATATCTAAGGGATAAATATAAATATAATATAACATCATGATATTTTATTAATATAAACATTATTTTCTTTTACTAGATATTATATACCTATTAAAATATAAGTAAGTGGATATAGCTATGAAATAGACTCACTTAGGGGGAATCACAATAAAAATTGATAGTTTAGTATCAAATGAATATAAAATATGGTTCATGGTGAGTGGGACTAAGGAATCATGCCTAGTTATACTATCCTAAATGATATCATTTGGTTAATGACATTCACTTTACAAGTATATATATAAGATTTATTTCATAATTATATTAACATATTTGGTTAGGAAGTTTGAGAGAACACAACTTAATGAATCCAAGATTAAACATAGAGTTATTTAAGATGATATGGAAGGTAGAATAATAATTTTGATGAGAAGTATAAAATGTCGTTGAATTTTTCAAATAATTATCCTATAATAATTCTATTCTAGTGTACACCACACACAATAACACATTTTAGTTTTAGTAATGGATTAAACCTAAAGTAATAAAATTAAAAATGGATTCCATTAAAAATATTGAGATTCCCAGAATGAGAAACCTAACAGTATAAGAGTTGTAGTGAGAAATATTTTGGTTATTCCAAACCAACTATCATGAATCATGATTAATAACATAAATATTATTTAGTTTTTAAAAATAAAAAATTAGTTAAGGATGGATTCTTATTGATGTTTAGGGGAATAAAATATGAATGAAAGAGGATTCAATTTCCTTCATTTCGAAAATGATGGAATATACACAAAATAAAATGGAATAAAGTAACTTGGACTTGTTTTATATATGAAAGTTGTAGGTATTAGAGTAACTAATTTCAAAGGAAAATTGAGGAGATAAATAGACACAATAAATGTATATATATTTAATCTATTAGTAAAACTAATAGTTTAATTATTTTAATAATGGGGAACTTACACATTATCCTTGTTAATGCTATAATTCAATGGATATCAGGGATTATTAAAGAAAAAAACATCTAAGTGAAGGGAATTACTATGAAACTAGAAATAAAAATATGTGTTTTAAAAATTATATTGAATGAGTGAAATTGATCAAATAGTCATGAAATATGAGAATTGTATTGATATTTTGTTCATTCTACTCTTTTATACCTAGTTTGTTTTCTAAGAACATTAAATCACCACCACGATGATAAGATGTTAAATAATTGGTAAAAGAATTTAGTGGTATGATTAATGTATTCAATGTATATGACTCATTTATAATTAGTTTCATTTTATTTCTTCACCAATAATATCCTATTAACTTTTATTTAGTCAAATATGATACAATATTTTGCATGAAGGGGTGATCATGACATAAAGGCCACAATAATGTCCAATCTATGGATATCAAATGCAGAAAATAAATGAATGTTCCCATATTATTATAAAGATTAATAATAGAAAAATAGAAAAATAATACCAATTATATAAGGCCCCAGCCTTAAACCTTACTTAATCTTGAGTTATTACAAGATTACACATTGAAGATCTTTTCGGGTTTAGAGTTTTAGAGAATTAGATCATAAAACTTGCATTACATACCACATATAAACAAAGTGGTTACAGAAAGATAGTATTCTTCATTCCCATCAATGGAAACACATTTAAAATAAAACATGGACCATTTCTTGACACATCCTTGACTCTATCATCTTATCATGTACCTTTCCCTTGACCTGTGAAAAACATTTCAAAAACTTGGGATGAGCATAAAAACTCAGTATGGGTTATAAAAAAAACATGGAAAGGAAACATGAGTTCATATATACATAAGAATGAAATCATACTTTACCCATAAAACATAGGCACTTTAACATACCTCATAAAATCATGAATAAATCATAGAAATCATAAGACATAAAGGTATCTTGAGGCATTCATAACATTCTTACGTAGGGAGTAACCCTCTTGGTTACGTTTGGAATACCCATCACAGTATATTCCCTAAAATCTCTTCGGAGAAACCTTAACGTTTCACTCCTTCACGTTACCCAATGCATTGGAGAGCTATAACGGGCTCACCCTCCCTTAGTTTATCACGGAACCACCCGTCTTCATAATAATTCCCAAGAACCATAACATAATCATATCACATAAAACATGCATAAAGGAAACATAACATTTCCACATTTCAATCAGGAGATATCAATACAACACATTGATATAATAAAAACATTATGAAAACCATTTTCAATACCAAAGTAAAACATGGTATTTATTTTTCGTTTTTTAAAAAAAGGTATGGCTTGTAGAGGAAGCCGAAACTCAAATAACGGTCACGACGGCGGAGAAGTCGTTGTCGCCGCATATGTACGACAAAAACATTCCCTTTTGTCGTTTAGTAAACGCTTCGTATAAAAAATATTCCTTTTGAATAAACGTAAAAGTCAAAGGGGTTTATACACCATATAAAAGAAAGTTGTGTATAAAATAAAATATGCCTCAATGAAAGGAGATTGAGACGAAGTCCCATACCTCATATCCGACTTGACCCGACCATTCTTTAATCTCCTGAATAATAAACTTGAGTTAATCTCTACTTGCTTAAGAATATTTTTCAAGTTCATTATTCCTTTTATACCATGTTATGAATATCATGTAATCATTTATGTTAATAATGTTCATTTTGTCGGTATTTGGTTCTTAAGTCAAAATAGACTTCTTACACTTACATGTTGTTAATTTGGTCATAGGTTCGTTATATCCAGAATGATATTAATTATTTGGATAACATATATATCATATATATTCATCATATACATGTATTTATAATATTACATCACATTTAGAGGTAAGAAATGAAATGCACCGTTCATGGAGACGGTAAGCCGTACGTACGCATGAACGCTACTTCCATTTCTATTTCATATTTTCTGGAATGGAATCATAATGATATAAGATTATATTTTAATTTCAGTATAATAACATATATAATATCATTAACTTTATCCTTTACACATCCCACATATGGTATTAACGAATCAAATCACTTTCAGGGGGCGGTAGTCTGCACTTCCTAAAATGAAGATATCGTGTTTACCCATAATGGAAACCATAAAGGTATGCCCAAAATGAAAAAAACATAAGCTTAAGGAAATCATAAACAAATTATATATCATATATAAAAATAGTGACATCATAATGGCCACCTTTGAAGGTGTTAAATGAGTATTGAACAATCATCGTTTCGGGAGGCAGAATTTTGCCATCCACGGAAACCGTATGTTCTTTAACCATTTGATGTAGTTGTGTGAGAGTGTAGCTCAAATAAATATTATAACAACATCCTAGTATATTTAAGATACTGGTTTTGTTACAAAATAAGTAAATAAAAAGAGTTTAGGGGGTTGGAGAAGCAAAATAAAACAAATGAACATGAGAGAATGAATTACCTTTAAAAGTGTAACTCCTTTTGATTTGAGCCTAAAGGCTTCCTTTGAAAGGATTCTGCCCAAAGGGAATCCTCTAGGATGAGGAGATGGATGTGGAGAGAGTAAATGGGCAGGGTTTGGCCGAGCCAAAGGCTTGAGGAGTGTGTGAAATGAGGTAGAGGTGGGGGCCTTTTATAAGAGGAGAGGAGGGGCACTTTTGGAAAGTAAAGAAATGTTACTTTATTTGAAAATGTGTTTCGGTTTTAAAAGGTCCTACATTGATAGAATTCATGGATAAGGTGATATGGGTTCTAAATACACCCATCCAATAAGTTTTGGACATGTGTAGTTCATATATTTTACATTGTCTTTCCATTTTATTTAAATCGTCAAATAATGATGTCATCGCTGCATCACTATTATGTCATAAATAATTTAATTTATTTAATGTCTAAAAATCAAATAAAAAAAATACTATGATGTAGGAAATATTTTTAGATTTCCAATGACTATTTATAATCAAATATCTGAGCTTTATAACCCCATGTAAAAATTGTTTTCGTAAAACATATTATGTTTGTGTCATTTTTACTTTTACATTAAATAAAATGTTATTTATGTCATTTCCCAACCAAAATGTCTCCATGGGGTCCCCAAGTTGAACCATGGCTTGTATTGGTCGGCCATAACACAACCAATAAGTTTGGGACATGTGTCTAGGTCATTTCATATTATTAAAGCATTATTTATACCTTAAACTACCCTAATTACCACTAATCGCGATTAAAAACTTAATAAGTTACTATTCACCAAAGAAATATTTTAATCCCATTGAACCACATTTTACTTCTTAATGACAACCATGTATGTAGGATTTTTAAAATTCAATACACATTAGTGGTAAACATTCATTTAACTAAAAAATCAGTTTGCTTGATTACAACTTAGTGGTTTCACTATTCATCAAAAATTAATGTTTTTCAGAAAATTACAAAAATTCACCCTCATCTATATTTGATATTCCTAATTCAAAAATGAAGTCTATTTTAAAAAATTAAAATCATATAAGTCACATTAATTAATTTAATAATTAATTCCCGCTGCCAGAGCAAATAGCGTGTTTTTACAAAACAATAAGTATCAAAATATTGACACCAGTTTAAGTCTAATTTCAAAGTGAAATTGATTCCAATGACCACCATTGGATAAAATGGTAAAAATATATTCTAATTTCACTTCAAAACCAATTCAAAACATAATCTAATCATATAAATAAATTATATTAAAAAGCAGTTTTGATGTAAAATGCAATATTTTTCACTATTCATTAAAAAATGAACATTGTCAGAAAAATACCAAAAATTCACACAAGGTAAATTTTGATGTCCCAATCATAAAGAATAAGTTTATTTTGACAAAAATAGTTTATAAAATTTTCAAAATATATATTCAAAAAATGGTTTTCCATCAAAAGGCAGTAAAACAATCTTTTAAGAATATTAGTGTATTCCATGCATAAGATTGTATTTATTTTCATTTTAAGCCTATATAACACTATCTTAATCATTAATAGACATAGATAAAAATATCTATTATTCATTACTTACTTGGGATGTTACATCCTTCCCCCCTTTAGAAAATTGCGTCCCCGCAATTTATTTACTTATCGAATAAATGGGGGTACTTATCCCTCATTGCATTTTTAGATTCCCATGTTGCCTCTTCAATCATGTGGTTTTTCCACAAAACCTTTACCTGCTTAATCACATTATTCCGTAACACTTGCTCCCTGTGGTCAAGAATCTGGACCGGTTGTTCCTCATAAGATAGGTTCTCTTCCAGCTGAACTACCTCTGGACTCAAAACATGAGATGGATCTGGCATATACTTTCTCAACATCGAAACGTGAAAAACATTGTGTACCTGAGATAAACTCGGAGGTAAAGCCACTCGGTATGAAACTGATCCAACTCTCTCCAGAATTTCATATGGTCCAACAAACCTTGGACTCAACTTTCCTTTCTTACCAAATCTCATCACGCTTTTCCAAGGAGAAACCTTGAGAAAAACATGATCACCTACCTCGAAAGATAGATCCTTCCTTCGGTTATCCGCATAACTCTTTTACCTGCTCTGAGCTGTTCTCATGTGTTTCTGAATCAGCTGAACTTTTTCTGCCATCTCTTCTACCAATTCTGGTCCCATCAACTTCCTTTCACCCACTTCATCCCAGAAAGCTGGAGTTCGACACCGCTTCCCATATAATGCCTGAAATGGTGCCATCTATATACTGGAATGAAAACTGTTATTATATGAAAACTCAACCAAAGAAAGATGTTGGTCCCAACTTCCCTGATAATCCATAGAACAAGCTCGTAGCATATCCTCCAATGTCTGAATTGTTCGTTCTGACTGCCCATCTGATTGAGGATGAAAAGCTGTACTAAAATTTAATTCTGTACCCAACGACTTCTGAAGGCCTTTCCAAAAGTTAGAAGTAAACCTGGGATCACGATCCGATACAATGGAGAGAGGAACTCCATGTAACCTGACTATCTCTTTAAGATACAAACGGGAAAGTTGATCAAGAGAGAAAATATCTCGTATAGCAAGGAAATGAGCAGATTTGGTCAAGCGATCAACAATAACCCAGATTGCATTATTACCTCGAGATGTCTTCGGTAATCCAACAACAAAGTCCATGGATATATTCTCCCATTTCCACTCTGGCACTGGTAAAGGCTGAAGCATCCCTTTCGGTAACTGCCGCTCTGCTTTAACCTGCTGACAAGTCAAACACTTCACAGTAAAATCAGTAATATCTCTTTTCATTCCATCCCACCAGTAATACTCCCGCAGATCTCTATACATCTTAGTACTGCCCGGATGAACTGAAAACGGAGAACTATGAGCTTCACATAACAACTCTCTCTTCAACTGTGAATCACAAGGCACACACAATCTCTTCCCAAATCTCAAAACGCAATCATTATCAATGTTGAATTCAGGCAACTTACCTTTCTGAACCAGCTCTACCTTTTTCTACAACTCACTATCTTGCTTCTGTGCTTGCTTGATTCTATCTAATAGAGATGATATCACTGATACCTGAAACAAAACATAAGGACTTCCTGCACCAACAACTTCTATGCCAAAGTTCATCAAATCCTTAACCAAAGGATCATGTTCCAAACGCAACATTGTTAATGAAGCATTACTTTTTCGACTCAAAGCATCAGCCACTTTATTTTCTTTTCCCGGATGGTAATGAATTGTACAATCATAATCCTTGATTAATTCCAGCCATATCCTTTGTCTCATGTTTAACTCTTTCTGAGTGAATATATACTTTAAACTTTTGTGATCGGTATATATTTCACACTTTACTCCATACAAATGATGCCTCCAAATTTTTAAAGAAAAAACAACAGCAGCTAGTTACAAATCATGTGTAGGGTAATTTACCTCATGAGTTTTCAACTGTCATGAAGCATAAGCAATTACCTGATCATTCTGCATTAGGACGCAACCAAGTCCTTTCAATGAAGCATCACTGTATATAACAAACTCACCATTCCTAGAAGGTAGTGCCAAAACTGGAGCATTCACCAATCTTCTTTTCAATTCCTGAAAACAATCATCACATTCTTTTGTCTAGATAAACTTAACACCCTCCCGAGTTAGCTTAGTCATTGGACTAGATAACCGTGAAAAATTTCTAAAAAACCTTCGGTAATAGCCCGCCAAACCAAGGAAGCTACGAATCTCGGTTACATTTGTGGGTCTTGGCCATTCTTCCACAACTTTTGTTTTTGCAGGATCAACCGTTATTCCATCTTTAGAAACAATGTGACCAAGGAAAGAAATTTGTTGCAACCAAAACTCACACTTAATTAATTTCCCATACAATTTCTTTTCTTTTAAGGTTTGCAAGATAACTCTTAAATGTTTTTCATGCTCCTCTTTACTTTTAGAAAACACCAAAATATCATCAATGAAAACCACCACAAACTTATCCAAGAACTCATGGAAAATTCTATTCATTAAGTCCATGAATATAGCAGGTGCATTGGTTAGCCCAAAAGGCATTACTACAAATTCATAATGGCCATATCTCGTACGGAACGCGGTCTTCGGAATATCTACCTCCTTTACCTTCAGCTGATGGTACCCCGATCTCAAGTCAATCTTTGAAAAAAACTGAGCTCCCTAGAGCTGATCAAACAAATCATCGATATGAGGCAAAGTATATTTGTTCTTAACAGTGATATTATTTAAGGCTCTATAATCAATGCAAAGTCTCATAGAACCATCTTTCTTTTTAACAAACAAAACAGGAGCACCCCATGGTGATGTACTAGGTCTGATGAAACCTTTTTCTAATAAATCTTGCAATTTCTCCTTCAACTCTAAAAGTTCAATTTGTGCCATTCGATAAGGGGGTTTTGAAATTGGCTTAGCATCAGGAACTAAGTCAACAGTAAACTCAACTTCCCGATCTGGTATTATTCCAGGCAACTCATCAGGAAAAACATCAGGATACTCATTTACCACTGGCACATCATTAATCTGAACAGTTCCTTTATTTTCAACGACGTGTGCAAGGTAACATTCATTTCCATCTTTTACAAGTTTCTCGGCCTCTTGATATGTTATCAAAAGTAAGGGTTCATTCTTGTAAACAAACTGAAAGTCTTTCTGAAAAGAAACTTCTTTAGCTCTACAGTCAATCTTAGCATGGTAAATAGAGAGCCAATCCATACACAGGATAACATCAAACTCTACTAGAGGTAGAACAATAAGGTTTGCAAGCAGGTTCTTTCCACAGATAAGGATATGAAGATTCTTATAAATTCTTTTTACCTCAACATTTCCCCCAGGTGTTTTTACCAAAAGTTCAGGAGTCATTTCTTGAGATGGTATTCCCATTTTACTAGAAAAGGTTTTAGAGATGAAAGAATGTGTAGACCCCGAATCAAACAACACACTGGCATAATCTGAAAAAACAAACAAAGTACCTGATACAACTTCATTTGATGGCCCGACATCTGCTGAAGTAGTTGCAAAGGATTTCACCACCCCTTTCTTCTTGTAGTCTAACTGCTTCCCATCACTCAAGCTCTTTGTCAGACACTCGTTTTCATAGTGACCTATCTCATTGCACTTATAACATTTCACTAACTGTAAATCAAATTTTTTCTTACCTTCACCTTGATCCTTTTCAGTGAAATCACGAGCCTTATGTCCCATATTACCACATCGGTAGCACTTTCCAGAATTCAGAAGACATTCCCCAACATTCCTTTTTCCACATTTATCACAAACTGGAAACTTAGTTCTCTTACCATCAGACTTTTTTGAATAATTCTTACCTTTCTCCTGCCACCTCGGTCTCTTCTTCTGCTGGTTGTTATAGAACACTTGGTCATCGACAAACTCCATTTCCACCTTCTCAGCACATCGAACAAGCTTTTCATAACTTTTAAACTCACGAGAAGCTAATTCCCTTCGATATTTTGGCTTTAATCCTGAGTAAAAACGATTGATTTTACTATCAAGGTCTCGGATAAAATTTGGAGCATACCTTGCCAATCGAGTGAACCTTTCTTCATAGGAAGCCACTGAGTCTTCCTCTTGCCTCAATTCCAAGAATTGCTTTTCCATCCTAAGTCGAACAGCCTTAGGAAAATACTTCTCAAGAAACATACCTTTGAATTCATCCCAGTCAAGAGCATCAGTCTCATCGGCGTCCCTGATATTTTTAACCATAGACCACCACTGATCTGCTTCACCCTCCAAACGGTAAATAGCAAGACTAACCTTTTGATTGTCTGAACACCCCATGACATAAAAAATCTTCTCCAGTGCTTTAATCCACCCTTCAGCTAGCACAGGATCAGATGATCCTCTGAATGATGGTGGATGTTGCCTCATGAAATGTTCCACCACTGACATGTTCCTCTGCGGTTGGTCTGGCTGATCTCGTGTATGGATACCACCGCCATTTATCGCTTGAGTCAACTGCACCATTACTGCAACAAACTGTTCAGTTCCAATTCCGACCATTTCTGGATGCTGATTCGGAAGGTTATTTCCTTCTGTATGCCTTCCTAGCACTGCTTCCCTGTTTCCTCTGCGGAAAACCATTCTGAACAAACATGTCTTAGATGAAGCAACATGGTAATCTTTAAATGCTATATCATTTCAAAAAAAAAAATATTTTTGGATAATCATTTAATATAATTCTAACTTATAAAGTTATCTAAACCGACCTTTGATACAAACTATAAGGCCCCAGCCTTAAACCTTACTTAATCTTGAGTTATTACAAGATTACACATTGAGGATCTTTTCGGGTTTAGAGTTTTAGAGAATTAGATCATAAAACTTGCATTACATTCCACATATAAACAAAGTGGTTACAGAAAGATAGTATTCTTCATTCCCATCAATGGAAACACATTTAAAATAAAACATGGATTATTTCTTGACACATCCTTGACTCTATCATCTTATCATGTACCTTTCCCTTGACCTGTGAAAAACATTTCAAAAACTTGGGATGAGCATAAAAACTCAGTATGGGTTATAAAAAAAACATAGAAAGGAAACATGAGTTCATATATACATAAGAATGAAATCATACTTTACCCATAAAACATAGGCACTTTAACATACCTCATAAAATCATGAATAAATCATAGAAATCATAATACATAAAGGTATCTTGAGGCATTCATAACATTATTACGTAGGGAGTAACCCTCTTGGTTACGTTTGGAATACCCATCACAGTATATTCCCTAAAATCTCTTCGGAGAAACCTTAACGTTTCACTCCTTCGTGTCACCCAATGCATTGGAGAGCTATAACGGGCTCACCCACCCTTAGTTTATCACGGAACCACCCGTCTTCATAATAATGCCCAAGAACCATAACATAATCATATCACATAAAACATGCATAAAGGAAACATAACATTTCCACATTTCAATCACGAGATATCAATACAACACATTGATATAATAAAAACATTATGAAAACCATTTTCAATACCAAATTAAAACATGGTATTTATTTTTCGGTTTTTTAAAAAAAGGTATGGCTTGTAGAGGAAGCCGAAACTCAAATAACAGTCACGACGGCGGAGAAGTCGTTGTCGCCGCATACGTACGACAAAAACATTCCCTTTTGTCGTTTAGTAAACGATTCGTATAAAAAATATTCCTTTTGAATAAACGTAAAAGTCAAAGGGGTTTATACACCGTATAAAAGAAAGTTGTGTATAAAATAAAATATGCCTCAATGAAAGGAGATTGAGACGAAGTCCCATACCTCGTATCCGACTTGACCCGACCGTTCTTTAATCTCCTGAATAATAAACTTGAGTTAATCTCCACTTGCTTAAGAATATTTTTCAAGTTCATTATTCCTTTTATACCATGTTATGAACATCATGTAATCATTTAAGTTAATAATGTTCATTTTGTCGGTATTTGGTTCTTAAGTCAAAATAGACTTCTTACACTTACATGTTGTTAATTTGGTCATAGGTTCGTTATATCCAGAATGATATTAATGATTTGGATTACATATATATCATATATATGTATTTATAATATTACATCACATTTAGAGGTAAGAAATGAAATGCATCGTTCATGGAGAAGGTAAGCCGTACGTACGCATGAACGCTACTTCCATTTGTATTTCATATTTTCTGGAATGGAATCATAATGATATAAGAGTATATTATAATTCCACTATAATAACATATATAATATCATTAACTTTATCCTTTACACATCCCACATATGGTATTAACGAATCAAATCACTTTCAGGGGGCGGTAGTCCGCACTTCCTAAAATGAAGATATCGTGTTTACCCATAATGGAAACCATAAAGGTATGCCCAAAATGAAAAAAACAGAAGCTTAAGGAAAACATAAACATATTATATATCATATATAAAAATAGTGACATCATAATGCCACCTTTGAAGGTGTTAAATGAGTATTGAACAATCATCGTTTCGGGAGGCAGAATTTCGCCATCCACGGAAACCGTATGTTCTTTAACCATTTGATGTAGTTGTGTGAGAGTGTAGCTCAAATAAATATTATAACAAAATCCTAGTATATTGAAGATACTGGTTTTGTTACAAAATAAGTAAATAAAAAGAGTTTAGGGGGTTGGAGAAGCAAAATAAAACAAATGAACATGAGAGAATGAATTACCTTTAAAAGTGTAACTCTTTTTGATTTGAGCCTAAAGGCTTCCTTTGAAAGGATTCTGCCAAAAGGGAATACTCTAGGATGAGGAGAGGGATGTGTATAGAGTAAATGGGCAGGGTTTGGCCGAGAAAAAGGCTTGAGGAGTGTGTGAAATGAGGTAGAGGTGGGGGCCTTTTATAAGAGGAGAGGAGGGGCACTTTTGGAAAGTAAAGAAATATTACTTTATTTGAAAATGTGTTTCGGTTTTAAAAGGTCCCACATTGATAGAATTCGTGGATAAGGTGATAAGGGTTAGAAATCCACCCATCCAATAAGTTTTGGACATGTGTAGTTCATAGATTTTACATTGTCTTTCCATTTTATTTAAATCGTCAAATAATGATGTCATCGCTGCATCATTATTATGTCATAAATAATTTAATTTATTTAATGTCTAAAAATCAAAAACAAAATACTATGATGTAGGAAATATTTTTAGATTTCCAATGACTATTTATAATCAAATATCTGAGCTTTATAACCCCATGTAAAAATTGTTTTTGTAAAACATATTATGTTTGTGTCATTTTTACTTTTACATTAAATAAAATGTTATTTATGTCATTTCCCAACCAAAATGTCTCCATGGGGTCCCCAAGTTGACCAATGGCTTGTCTTGGTCGGCAATGACACAACCAATAAGGTTGGGACATGTGTCTAGGTCATTTCATATTATTAAAGCATTATTTATACCTTAAACTACCCTAATTACCACTAATCGCGATTAAAAACTTAATAAGTTACTATTCACCAAAAAAAAAATATTTTAATCCCATTGAACCACAGTTTACTTCTTAATGAAAACCATGTATGTCAGATTTTCAAAATTCAATACACATTAGTGGTAAAATTTCATTTAACTGAAAAATCAGTTTGCTTGATTACCACTTAGTGGTTTCACTATTCATCAAAAATTGATGTTTTTCAGAAAATTACCAAAAATTCACCCTAAGATATATTTGATATTCTGAATTCAAAAATGAAGTATATTTTACAAAATTCAAATCATATAAGTCACATTAATTAATTTAATAATTAATTCCCGCTGCCAGAGCAAATAGCGTGTTTTTACAAAACAATAAGTATCAAAAGATTGACACCAGTTTAAGTCTAATTTCAAAGTGAAATTGATTCCAATGACCACCATTGGATAAAATGGTAAAAATATATTATAATTTCACTTCAAAACAAATTCAAAACATAATCTAATCATATACATAAATTAGATTAAAAAACAGTTTTGATGTAAAATGCAGTATTTTTCACTATTCATTAAAAAATGAACATTGTGAGAAAAATACCAAAAATTCACACAAGGTAAATTTTGATGTCCCAATCATAAAGAATAAGTTTATTTTGACAAAAATAGTTTATAAATTTTTTAAAATATAGATTCAAAAAATGGTTTTCCATCAAAAGGCAGTAAAACAATCTTTTAAGAATATTAGTGTATTCCATGCATAAGATTGTATTTATTTTCATTTTAAGCCTCTATAACACTATCTTAATCATTAATAGACATAGATAAAAATATATATTATTCATTACTTACTTGGGATGTTACAAATTATATTTTTGGTATTTAATAAAAATGGTTATATAAAAACTAAAGTATAATTATATTACTATTATGGGGAAATAAGAGTTCACTTGTCAAAAACAATATTGACGATGAAACCTCATTAGTAATTAAATTTGGTCCCATGTCTATATTATGTAAACCCTTACCTGATTCATTAGTTATGATTAATTAAAATTTAAATGATATAGTTTAATTAGGTGGATATATTGAAATGAAAGTTTACTATACATTTTCCTTAAATAAATATTATTTTAATAGGTGGTTATACAAGAAACACCAAACCTAAATGATCCATGAAATATTATATAATAAAGTTATATGAATAATGAATCTTATAGTAGGTAAAAATATAGTTATTAAATAGAAATTCATAAAAAATAATATTACGAACACTTAAAGCATAAAAATATTATTATTTTTCCAGTAAATATAGTATTTATTATAAATTTTTTATGAAATAAATTTATAAATTATAAAATTTTATTTTTGTAAAATGAACATAATTATTTAATTACTAATGTAAAAATTATATTATAATTAATTATTGAGACTTTTTTATAATAATTAATTTGAAAGATAATAGTGAAAAATAAAATTTTCACATAAACTATACATTTTTGACATTATTTTATATAATTTTGCCCAAGAGGATTCAAAAAAATTATTTTAAAAAATATATTTTATTAAGTAAAATTAATTATTTTAAAAATATAAATTAACCATAGAAATCCAATTTGTCATTTTAGAACCTAAGTAACATTACTTTATACTTTAAAATTTCTTTTCAATATTTTTTTAAATTAAAAATTTTAATGGTGATATTATTTTCTTGGACTAATTTAAAATCCTTATAAATCATATTTTTTTACAATAAACCAATTTATATCATGGAAGTCAATGAACTTGATCAATCTATACTACACCTAAATTTAAAGTGTAAAAAACACTTTTTCTATTCACACTTTTTAAATTTGATTTGATCTAATATTAAAATTATATTTTCAAAAAATTATATAAATTATTTGAAAAAAATATTTTCAAATATTATATTAAAATTTTCAATTTTTTTAATAAGGATAATTAATTTTTTAGGGATAAATTAATGATTATATATAATAATGTTAGTTAATGAGATACTGATAAAACTACTATTTTCAAAGAATTGTTTATAAAATAATAAATTAAATGATTATCCAAAAAAGATTGTGATATAAATTTTGCAACTCTATATAAATATATTATCTCTCAATCACTAGGTAATCAATACAATATATATTAAGTACACTTGATGATAAAATCAATATTTAGTCAAAAAATATTTTTCTTAGATATTATATGTTTTAATTTTAATTTTATTTTAATATTATATTAAAATTGAATTATATTATATAGGTAATGGATTTAGGTTCTTAATACAAAAATTTTTATTGATGGGATATCATATTTTTTTAGTAAATCATAGATTACATATTTAAAATTTAGTTACCAAGATAAACAATTGTAAAATATAAAAATCATAATAGTAAATAACATGAAACATGTGTAAAAAATGTGTGGGAATTCATAGTTGTAAATTTATCAACAAAATATCACTCCAAAAACCATTATTTTTCACTTTTGGATCTATTTATCCTTGAATTGTGTCATTTCATTGTTTAAAAATAATTAGTGATCACAAAAGAGGCAATTTATTAATTTATAAAATGTGATCACTTACACCCTCTGAAAAAGGAACATTACCATTTAAATGTACATGAATAAATACATTATAAAAATCTACTAGAATATAATTTTACTGAATAATTCCCTAGGTCCCAAAAATTATCCAAATCCCTTAATTTCCATAAAGAATATATAGATAATATTGATGGTCCCCAAGTAAGTATAAATTAATCTCTAAAATTTTCTTCTTAATATTTATCATATAAAAATGACATAAATCAAGTAATATACTATCCTTGGTATAATTATTATACCTTTTTCATTATACTCATGGATGAAACTTCATTTATTACTTCACATGAACATAGAAACATAAATTTTTTTGAATTATGCGTTTGTACGGACTGTTGTCACCCTGGAGGGACCTCTTCTCTTTTCCACCACTACCTATATTATCTATTTATAATGATTGACTTGAAGAATAAATGTGAAATATATCATATATTTACAATTATTAAGAGACAAATTAAAACCCAGAATCATTACTACTCATTTTTTGGGAAATGAAAATATCTAATGTGTGTTATGCAGACTACCGTCTCTACCAAGCAATATATATCATTTTTCATATATTTTCTTTTTTATTTTATTATAATTTAATATAATTTAATTAAAAATAATAAATATATTCATATAATTTAATTATTCTATTATAATAATGATATTTTTCAAATGAAACCACTTTCACACCCTTAATCATCAATATATTATAGAATATTCTTGTTTGGGTCAGACTAAGCACCTACTAAAATAGCTCTAAAAAATATATAAATTATTAAAATGGGAAAAAATACTAATATAATTATAAGTTAATTATAAAATAATGATTTTTATGTAATTTCTATATTATTTATTTGACTATGTTCTAAAATTTCATATTGAATCACTAAAATTACGGAAAAAAATGACACTAATTCAATTTTAACAAAAACTAAAGAAAATAGTAATTGATTGAGGAAAGGTATTTATAAGACAATATAATTTAACTATTAAATTACCATTAATTATCAAGGAATTATTAAATTGTAATCAATTAATGGTTACCAAATTTGACATAATAAATCATGCACGAAGCAATTAATGTAATTGACCCATGATGTAAAAAATGAGTTCTATAACACGTTTAGATTTATTAAAAATGATCATAAATGAATTATGTAAATGTTAATTTAAATGAGTAATGTTTAAAAAATATTATAAATATATATTTATTTTCTTTAAATGATTTTATAGCATATTTGACAATGTGGTAAAACAAGGTAAGAAGTTCTTTCTTTACAATTTATTTTTTTAAAACATAATTCTTATTTTTCACCAAGTTATCTTTAATATAAAGTGATTAATACCGAATTAAATCATTTTTACCATATTTATTCAACCCATAGGATTCTAATATCCAAATATTTTTCTTTTTTATATTGATTTTGATTGAAAAAAAATCCAAAGTTCAAATGATATTTCTTTTTTAAACTCACTTCATTGAGTTTTAATGTTTATTACTTAACATATTTATTCCAAGATTAGTTTATTTTAAAATAAAATTATATTTTATGGTGAATTACCTTTAGTTATGGTAGAAAATATATTTTTAAATCAGATCTTTAAAATTTATAAAATTTCTATCTCAAAAAGTATCTCATTTTGGGAAAAATCCACATCCTCTTTAATGATGGTTTCCAAGTATTGTACATATTTACATTTACCATAAATGTTATACATTATAATTTAAAATATAATTATGTATTATCTCATGTAAATTTTTAATTTTCATTCCCCATTTTAAAAGGTAGCCTTCTATTGTTTTTCAGATGTGGGTTATCATCAAAATAAATTCAAATTTTTAAAAAACAGGGGTTTCAATACTTTCAAAATATTTTTTTATCATACATTTAACATTTTTTGATAATATTCTTATACTTATATGGTTTAATTATTTATATTTATTTAAAAATTTAAATTTTATACAAATATTTCAATAAAAAATTTGAAATTTACTTTTAAATGATACATGTAATTTCTACTTTTGTGAAAATATTAGAAATTATTAATAAAAAATATTTTATACTTTAGGTTTAATATTTGTTTTTATCTCAAAAGTATTTATTTACAATGAAAATTTCATTCATGAATTTTGATAAAAAAATATATTTTACAATTTTAGGGGATTAAGATCTTAGAAATCCATGAATTCCTTTATCATATATTTTAATTTAATGTTTTTTATTTTTATTACAATAACTTCCCTCCATTAATTGTATTTATTTCATTCCATTGATTTAAGGGTGTTCACATAAAATGCATATATCAATTGGGTAGGGAACTTATTGAGTAAAATGTATAACTTTTATCTATATGGTGTAAATAACCCATTCCTCATCCTCTTAATTTAAGGGTATTTACCTAGAATGTTACTAAATATATTTGGATACAAATTTATATTCAATGCTTTATCATGTTATGATTTTTTATAGAATTATGAATGATTTCCATATGTGAATTCTTTATAATTTTTTATGAATCTATCTTTCATTACATGGGTATTTTGTGATATTATGAGTCAAATGATATCCATTGGAACTAATTTTTATGGGTGGTGATAGGTGGGGTTTATATTTGATACAAATAAAAATGTTATGGATTTATATGTTAGGAGAGAATGATGGATGAATTTTCATGGACCTGTTCTAAATAAAAATGTCTGACATACCTGGATTTATTCACAACATAAATGGTGGAGATATATGGATGTGTTCACAATGTGTCACTATGCTTATTTTTTCCCCAAATATAATTCTTATTATTAGGAAAATGTTATTCTCTTTTAGATCATGTATATTGACTCATGTTTCAACATTTCTTTGATTCATTACATATATTACGGAATAACTAAATCCATGATTTATGATATATTATTTATTGGGAGTGAGTTTATATGTATCTCAATTATACCTATATTTTTAAAATATGATCACTTATGGTAATTAAATATCTTCACTTATGTTTACCATTAAAGAGGTTTTTAGTTCAACCCTTTATTGTAATTACATTTACCAATGTTATAAGGAAAATAAATAGGAACTTGGTATCTATAAGAGTATTACATGTAGATAGTTTAATGATGATATTTAATACTTGTTATGGAAAAATTATTTTTATATATAGTGGTAAAATTTAAATTAGTTGAAAAATAGATGAGTTTTGTTAGTAAATATTTTATCATAAATCTCTAAATCACTAAACCTAAAAAATCATTTAATTTTATAATGATGAAATATTTGTTTTTTTATTATGAAATTGAGATGATCATGTCCTTAGGGTGGTACATTCCCCATCATCCAATGTCTATTTCACCATCTATTAGAACATGAAACATATTTTCCTCCCATCCCTTCCATTCCATCTCAGTACCACGTATCCAAAAATCCCATAAGTGGGTTGGGAAGAAACCCTACCTCCTAAAGTACCTTTCATCCTATGTTGTCATCAATTTCATTGTGATCATATCTTATTAAATTATCACATCACTATCCACATTATCACAAATCAATCCACAATATTATAACTAGGGTAGGAGGTTATAAAAAATGTGATGTAAATAATCCTTTTTCATCATTCCTAAAACACATGACCCCTAAAACAAATCATATTCTCTAGTACCCTGAATTCACCCCCAAATGTTTCATCATCAAGGGATATGTTCTTAAACCAAATGTTATATTACCTAATACTATAATTAAAGGGGTAATAAGTTATATGGAAAAGAGAGGCATCAATTTCTCACCATCTGATGTTGGAGAAAATAATACTCAAATATTCAGGGAGATAGTACATAGTACAAGAATCAATTGGGGTCTTCATTGAATTATATATAAAATATAAGAATATATATATATATATATTTCATTCAATCCTAGCCTAAATTTGTAACATAAATAATTCAACATATACACCTTTGAATAAGCGCTATACTAACGTTACTAAATTCTTACACTACTAAATGACACTACACCATATATAAATACCAAAAAACCCATTTTCCTTATTTAAAATATAGGTTAAACTCATTTCAATATTATTAAATTACTAACCACCATTCATTAGTTAACCCCTTTAACTATATATTTAAAGAAAATAAATTATTCCCACACCCAAATTTTATTACAATTTTTTATTTAACATATTCATAATGATTCAATTAATTAAACGAAATGTAATTTATAAATTTTAGAGTGATTATATTAAATTATATCCCACACCAATACCTCTTTAATTATTACCAACATAATATACCATCACAACTAGAATAATACAATAATGCACCATTCAACAACCCATTCACATTACTATATCAACCATCTCAACTCGGGAAAAATCCAATACCATAAACCATCAATCACACAAAGACAACCATATATATACAAGAAAAATTCCACTATCCCCAAAACACACCATAATTGAACTAGTCACCACTAATATACTACCACCCTTACATATCCCACATAGGCACTAGGAGAAAAATTAATATTCCACCAATACATAAAATAATATTTCTATACCACACATGTATATAAATCATTTTAAGGAGTTTTTCTCATTAATTACACTTTTTTGGGTTTGTTAATTTTCAGATAACATCAATATTAACAATCAACTAGATCATTAGATGTATTTTTATTTATACCCCTTTAAGAGTGATGGGTTTATCATAAAAATGACTCTCAATCAACAATAATGAATTAAAATGAATAGTATCTATAATATACATATCATAATAGTAAAATGTTTTTGAGAGAAAAAATATCCAATAATAGAGAAATAGTTAATAACAAGTGATTTTATCCATTTTTAGGAAATATAATATCTTCTTGTTTATTATCTCGTAAATTTATCTATAAGAACTACCCACTAGAAAAAATAATTCTAATTTGATGAATTCTCAAAATAAGAGAAGAACAAGGATCACCATTATATAAAAGTAGATTTAAAATATATTACATAAAAAATAATAGAAAATGATGAATATTTTACTCCCTAGATATCATAAAGTCATGGGATTGATCAAACATAAAACATATATTGAGTAGGTTTAAATACAAAATAAAACATGTCCTACCTTGAATGTAAAACATTACTATATAAAACATAGTTGGAAACAAGCTATTTAACATTCCAAGTATAATGGAAATGAATGATCTATATCAAATTTTTATTACCCCAAGTATCAAGAGAAATAATTTGGTTTATCTGGACTCAAATAAGACCTGAAATTACTAAAATTGAGAAAATTTTATACATTAATATTATAGATAATAATATTTAAATAACACTATAGATTAATTCATTCAACAATTTAAATTATTATTAAGTTTTGTTTCATTTGAAACATGTGAAAATCCCCTTTTAGGAATAAATATTTAAGTAATTAAAATAACAGTTTCAATCCCTAGAATATAGATTTTATTAATATTTATTAAATCCTATAATTTCGAATTTTATGTCAAAATAATTTTTCTTGTCATTATAGTAAATTAGTTAATTTTGAAAAAATGGAAATTTTAAAAATTATTAAACTATCCGTGAAAAGAGATTAACCAACTAACATTATGAAGGAACAAAATATCCTCAATAATGAATCTACTAATGACAAGAATGAATCAACTAACTAAATGAAAAAAATCAACTGACCACATGAAGAAACTGACCGACTAGTTGATGGAAATAACTGATGGATTTATGGAACAAAATTAAAACATATATATACCTACCAACTATATAAATTAACCAACTAACATCTTTATGAAACAAATAAAGAACATGATTGAACCAAATAAAAAAAATATTTAACCATCTAACAACTTGAATGAACAAAAAACCGCATGTTAGAATCAATAGAATGCATTAACAAACTAACTAACTGAATGAAGGAATTAAATGATGACATGAAGAAAATAACTCACTACATGAAGAAACCAACTACCCATATAAAGGTTCCAACTGAACTCATTAATGAACCAACCAACCACAAGAAGGAACCTACCAACAGGAAGAAGTAACCAAACAACCGCATAAACAAACCTATTAACCACATGAAGGAACCTACCTACTACATGAAGGATAAAACTGACTACACAATATAACTAAATGAATAGATAATGAAACCATTGAAAATATGGAATATCATTTGACCATGAGATAAATCATCAAATTTTCAAAATGTAAAAGGCCTCAAATTCCATTTATAAAATTCATGGCCTTAGAAAATCACAATGGAGAGTTATCTAGGAATCTAGAGAATTACATTTCATGTTTGGGAGTATTATTTCACTATTAGTTAATAAAAAATTTATCAATTTTTAGATATACATTAATTATTGTTTTAAAAGTGAATTTATATTGAAAATTATTAATTGAGTTTGAAGGATCAATTTAAGGTGAAATGTCATAAAATACCTCTAAAATTATCTATAAATTTATTGGATGATATGATGAATAACACATATCCATTTTTATATATCTTTAGACCCAATTTACTTGAAAAATTACATTTAATATTTATTAAATAAATATAATTTGGAAACAACACACACATTATCACCAATATAACGACCCTTCCTCAACCCAATTAAAACAACACTAATCCCTTAGTTTCCACTTGACTATATTTTAAAAATATCGCCTTTGAAATTCTCTTCCATTATTGAATAATTATATCCAAATTCCTATAATTTTATCATTATTTATTTTATTTTTTTCAATTATTTTCAAATAATAATTTTTATATATTCTTATCAACTTTTGGAAAATGTTTTGAAATGTAATGTATAACACTGTTTTATAACATTGTTAAAAAATATTACAATAACTGCTTTTCAATGATTTACCTTCCATTTTACCTTCCTTTACCTAAATTATAATTCAACTATTTTATGATACATTCAATATCACCGTTGAATTTTTCGTTCAAATATTATTTTTGGTGATTTAATTTTTTCTATCATATAAATAAAATTATAATTTCTTTTTATGTGATTCCTTAAGAAAATTTTCTAAAACCACTTTACAACCATGAGTTAATCTTACATTGATGCAAGATTATTTTCTCATGGTTCAAATATGTTTGTATTATCATTATGTGATGGGTGATCCTAGAATTATGTAGCCATATAATTCATTAGTTAGAGCTATATATCTCATGATAATTCTTTGGGAAACTCGTTTTCAAACCTTATCTACAATGTTATGGGTTACATGTGGTCAACACATATAGACTATATTATAGATAATAGGTGGTTATCCTTATAAAATATGATATGAATTCCTTTATGGTAAACCAAGTCCTAGACCATGGTTTTATATTCATATTCTAAGGCCAAATTATAATATAATATTAACTTGGTGTATAATTATTGATTTCTTATTATTATGAAATGAATTATTTTTCACTTCTTTGAATATTATTTTATAACTTTATATTATTATTTCATTCTATTTGAATATTAAATGAATCAATATGATGAAATTTTATGATACCATGTTATTTTCATATGATTCAATATGATGAATATTACATTTTTTCAAGTAATTACCTATAAGTAACTGATATGTTTTATTTAACTTAAAATTTTATCTAACTCCTTACATTTCTTAACTCAAAAGAAAAATTTATTCAAGAACATAAATAAGATTTATTCATGTGTAAAGAATTTTTTAGGAGATATTGAAGTAATTTAGTATAATTATATGTTTATATAGTTAATCTCCAATGAAACTATTACTTTGGGTTCGAAGGTTATGTGTTTTAATATTTTTAAATTAATTTTAATTACTTAAATGATTTAAAATATAGAAAAGTAGTTTTGGGATATATGAGTTGGTATTGGAGTGGTGTTGAATTAATATTTGTGATTATTTTTAGAAATATATGAGAAACTAACTTAATTTAACATATGTGAAACTGATAGTATCATAGGTTAAAATGATTAATTGATTGAGTAAATCATATAATCACTGAATTATGATTTTTTTATGATTATTTAATATATTTTTATTTTGATATTATAGTTGATTAATAATGTTAACCCTTTTAGTATTATTAATTTTTTGTAATGAAGAAGAACAATCTTAATAACCATTGTAATAAAAATACACTTTTTTCCAAATAAATAATTCAGTAGGATATTATATTCTGTAAAAAACATCCTAGTTTTTAAATCTCAAGTTGTGATTAATAACCTAAACCACATAGGGATCTCAAACACAGTAATGAATGAGAAATAAAATACTGAATCCATTTTTAAAAAATAACCACGATCATTGAATAGATCTTTTTATCCACTAATTATTTGGCAAAGGATCAATACAATAGAAATGAAATTTTGTGTTTTTTATTATTAAGATAATGGTAAGGTGTTTTGAATATTTTTCTTTACAGTAATGAAGTGGAAAATTCCCTTTCTTTGATGAAGAAAATGAGGAAAAAGGAATAAATATATTCCTTCTAATGGGTTTAGTTTAAGAACATATTTTTCATAAAATATTTCCATTCAACTATTCACATTCAAATTGAGTGATATCATATTAGGAAAAAGGAGAAAATATGATTGGTTTATATGAAGAAAATATCATGAGACATGAAAAGTAAACCTATAGTTTTATTAATATTCTTGAAAGAAAAATTTGTCATTTTGTTAGTGTATCGAAAATAAGTCTCTAAAAATAATTAGCTATAATAGATTTTATTATCCATGAGGATATAATTTTATTTACACATAAGGCTGAAAAAGTAACTACAAAGGCTTATTGTTACCATTGGTATAAGAAAAAAAAAAGAAAAATTAATTTAATAGGAGTTACAATGATAAGGCCCATGGATGAAATGTGATTCAACTATCTATATGCATAAATTATGGAAAAAATCCTCAAGGAAATTTCCTCAATAGAATATAGAAATACTTCAATTGTATAATTATATGCTACCAATAATATGAGTTTCAAAAATAAATTATGATTCTAATAAACAAAATGAATTAGTTAAAAGTAACAACTAATTCACCTATAACTGTTCAATATTTAATGTCTAAATAATATATAAACTATTTTGATAAGTTTACTAATATACTTTATAACAAGGACAATTAACATCAACATCCACTAGAACCAAGGTAACAAAAAAGTGACTATGAAAATACAAATTTTAATTACATTCATGATAATTATGTGTTGAATATTTCACTAAATTAGTAGTATTTAAAATAGATTGAAATATTTTATCACTTTTAATTATTTCAATAAATTACTATTTATTATCATTTTTTAAAATTATGAAATATTTTAATATTAAAGTGTTTTTCTCTATATCAATATTTTTATTATATTTAAAAAAATAGTTTTGTAAGTGTTTTTTTAAAATTTATTTATTATACATAATATTTTAGTGTTATTCTTATGTTAAATATAATTTTGTTTAAATAAAAAATATGTGAAATCCTTGGTGAGGACATAGCTAGCCCTCAACCACACATGGGAAACCTTGGGTTCCACCCCATGGGAAGGCTAACTGAAGGTATCCCCCCAAGGAGGATTTGTTTGTATGTATACATTATCCATGCATTATGCATATGAAGCCTGTGTATAAGGCCCCAAGGATCATGACTGTAGAGTGAATTGAGTGGGATAAGCCACTACCATGGTCTATGGACCCTAACTATGTGTACTTTTTTTAATTATTAACCATGATTCCCACATCTTGGTTGATATTCCAATCAACCACCATATGCTTGTTTTGATATGGGATGCTCTTTTGAGTGTTACAGTTTAGTTTTTTAAAAATCAGTAAAAATATCTATAGTTAGATTACTTTTATTTTACTATCATCCATGAAATATTTTTTAATATACTACTATTTTATAATTTTAACTCCAATCCTATTTTAAAAATCCCACAGTTCTCTTATTCATCATCTTCCTCGACATCTTCTACAGAATACTGTCTACTCATCTCCAGTTTGACAGTGTTGAACCAGTGCTTCTCTTCCTTTTAGGATAAATGTATTTTTTTGAAATCCCTTTACTCATTTTTTGGCTCATCATTTCTTCATGACTATAATTTTTTCTTATTAAGTATCAATTATTTTTTCTTTTCTTATTCATTTATTATTCCAATAGTATTATTTTCATCATCATGATTTAATATATTTATCATCATCTTTTTCCTAGTTTTTTTTCTTCAGGTTCGAGTTTTCATCTCCCTGTTGGTTGTTTGTCAATTCTCCATTGTTTTTTCTTAATGGTGGGTCTTTTACCCACTATTGGACATCATTAGTGGGTTATTTACCAACTATTGAACTCAACAGTTGGTCTTTTTTACCAACCATATGTGTTTATTATTGACTATATAGGACCTTAATAGGTGTTTCTTCAAGCTCCAACATGATTATTTCAATCCATAATTATTATGTTTGCTTCTTTAGTGATTCTATTGTTTTTTAGGTAGAATCTTCATCTGTGTCTCCCTATCTATTTTAGTTTTTATAGATGTTATTTATTTCTTTTTTATATTATCATAATATCATTTTGTATATTGTTTATTTCTGTACATTTTAATCACTTACGGGTATAAATAGGATTGTTAGAAGATTTTTATTTTTTAGTTTGTGATTATTACTATTTTAAGTTACCTTTAAATTTATTTTTTTTTCTAAAAAATAATTCATCTATAAATTTCTGGATAATTGGAAATTTTTTCACGAAACCACTGATGTACATTACCAATGTTAGGTCATGATCCACCATTGACATCATGAAACAGTGGTCCCGAGTCACTATTGGTCTTCCAATGGTGAAAACATTAACATTACTTCATAAGAAGCCTTTTAATGCTTAGATTTGTGGAAGTGATTTAGTTTTCACTAACCCATTTTATTTTTTCTTAAAAATAAAATGGTAGTTCATGCCTTATTTAGCCACCATTAAAACCCAATGGTAGTTCATAAGTCACCATTAGTTAAAATTTTAATTTTTCAAAATTTTGTTTCTTATTTTTTTTTGTTTTTAAAAATATTATTATTTAATGATAAAATAAATATGTATAGTGTTAAAAAAATAATTATAACATTATTTTATGATCTTTTATACATGAATATTAGATTTCATATGATGTACTATTTTAATATAACTTTTGCTGCATTTATAATCTAAATGACTATATTTTTATTTCAATAGTTTTATAATTAAAAATTTATTACAATTATTTTACATAATATATTAATTGTATTATATTAATATTCCATGAATAAATAGAAACCCCAAATTTTATTTTATGTTATTCATAAAAACTGTAACAAACTATAGGAAATAGTTCTATTATTATATTATTTTGAATTAATATGTGTCATGCATAAATTGGAAACAAATAAGATCCTAAATAATTTTATTTTAATAATATGTATTACATCTTTAAGGCTTTAAAATATTACCAGTGGAGATCATTCAATAGATCATTATATATAACTTTGACATTCCTACTACTCTCAAAATTGTTCATGATATTCTACGACTTATACATTATTATTGTGACCATTTAAGGACTCAATCATCAACATTTGTTCCTTCAAGTGATCAATGATCATCGAGTTTAAACATCATCGACATTCTGATCATATTATGTATTTATTATGTTTGTTTTATTCATGTAATATTTTTAATATCTATTTGTAATTTTTTATTTCAAGTTTATTATATTCCCATCAAAATAAGGTATTTCTCTTTATATGGTCATTCTACCACCTAAAATGAAGTTTGGGTTGTGACTGTCGATTGAAATTCAGGAAAGCAGACCGTGTTGGTCTTCTATATCAACGACTAGGTTGTTCCTCCTAATTGTTTAAAATATAGGGTCTATAACTTAAGTTATGTCATATTTAAAAGTGTAGTTATTAGTGGGTACCTGTATCCTCAAAGAGTATAAGAGATAAATGAGTGCACTATGATCATTGTGATCTGAACCACTATAAATCTGGTGTTCTTTCATTTTTATTTCCACTATATCATAACTCAAGAAAACTAAACTCACTATTATTTTAAAATTTATAAACTTTAATTGTTAATGTCTTTATATTTTTAATATACTATTCACCCGTAATCATATTTTCCATTAATAATGATCCAAAAATTTGTATCAAGGGGTAGGTATCTGATAAGTTAGTATTTCTGTCCTAGACATAACAGTCCAAGTATCATAAGAAATGTTTTATTTTAAAATGAATAGTGTTAATGAAAATTATGGATGGATAAAAAATCCTCATTCTTTTATGGGAGTTACTATGGATACCAATAAGATAGAATGAAATCCTACTTGAAAAAACTATGTTTGGATCACTGGACCATCATGGGAAATGTCTATGAGCTACTTAAGGGTTATTTAGAGACATTGGTTGGAAATGAAATGCTAAAATATGTTTTAAATTATATGGTTAATAATATTTTATACTATTCTATAAGTGAAGTGTCTATAGATATATTTCAGCTTGTAAGATAGCCCATGAAATATAGAGGAAACTGAAAGTGACTCATTATGGAACTGACAATATAAATAGAAGAAAGCAAAAAATGTGCTGATTAAAATACCAATAACTCATGATAGGAGATGAAGAATGTGAAAACTAACAGTTCCATCAGTTCATAAGCATCGCCAATGTAATTAGTGCTCATGGATAGGTCTTGGACTACACTGCTCAAGTGGAGAGATTATTGAGAGCTCTTCCAAAGAGATAGAATTAAGGGAATATGTCCATCAATGAATGTAATAATTTATAGTAGTATACTTTAGAAGAACTGATAGGCTCTTTTCTACATTATGAATTAGATATGAATAATATTTATGATGAGGATTATACTATAAGAAAATGTATTGCATTTAAATAAAAATGTTATTGATACCTCAAATTCTATTAAATATGATTTTAAGTAAAGTGACAAGGAGATGACCCACTTCAGTAATATATTTTACATGTTCATGAAAAACAAAGTTGGGAAGTGGTAGTTCAAGAGGAAGTACAAAAAGTATTATAAAAATTTAATTCAAATAACAGTAATGTTGTTTAATGATTAACCATTTATGAGTGCATGAATAAAGGTAACATAAAGACTAATTTCCCTAAACTCAACCACCCAAATAAATACAAAGATAATATAATAAAGGAAAAATTATTTGTTTTGAGGTTGGGACTATTCAAACAGTTTCAATACAAGTGGTTATTCTGGAAGTTAACATGAGACAAGGAAATCTTTCCTTGAGGGGTATTACATGTGAGGAAAATGATTTTATTTTTACTCAATTAATAATTCCTACAAATTTTGACCGTAATGCTTTATCTATAAATGAAACTAAAATTTTTTCTGACTCATGTTCGGACTCTGATTTCAAAAATTACAAAGTTAAGAAAATGATTTATGAAAATGAAAAATAAAATAATGATAAAGATATAATTATTGAAAAGTATATAGAATTTAAAATTAATAATAAAAAATTGATCAAGGAAAATGAGAAATTTAAAATGGAATGTGAAAATTATGAAAATCTATATTTCATAGAATGATAAATCTAAATAGTATTAAATTTTTTATTTTCTTAAACTAAAACATGAAAATTCATAAAATAAAAACATTCTAGGATTTAATGATAAAGATAATGATATAATACTTAATTTAATTATTGATGATCTAATTAAACTAGAAAATTAATGTATTAAATTAAAGAAAGAATATAAAAAATTTAGAATCACACATTCTGGAACTATTGAAAACATCATTACATATTTATAAACCATTAAAAAGAAAAATTTAATTAGTAAAAATTAAGTTTTTTATCATAAAGATGAATTATCTACTATTTTATTAGGAAAAAAATATGATAAGATGATGTATTTAATGAAATTAAACACCAATAACAATTGTTTTGGATACAATAGTATAACTCTAAGTTTAAATAAAACTATCTTTTTTAAAAGTTAAAAATGAATCATTTAATGTGTGGAATTTTGTAAATTCAGAATGAATGAGTATTAAGCTAATGAGTTTTCACTTATATTTACATAATTTTTTTATAAAAATAGAACATTCATTACTATTTATTTAATTTCTAAATAATCCACTAATATATTCTTTAAATCTATTTGGGTGCCAATGTTTTCTACTACTAATCCAGTTGGACCCAAGTTTTTATGGGTACCAAAAAAATATACTTGATTATTTAATTTTATGAAGTCTTCCATAGAATTATCAATAACTCATGATACTTATAAAGTGGTTAATACAAAAACATGATAGGTGAAATTTCAATGTTTTCATCATTTAAATGATGTGATGGTTACCTTGTCACATTTAGGGACAACACTAAAGGCCAAATTAAAGGTATATATGAAGTTGGTTATTCTAAAATGGTTATATTTTCAAATTTATTAAGTGTATTTGGTTTATAAAATGATCTTATAAGAATATCTGAGTTTTTTGATAATGGATTAAATTTCATTTTTGAAAATGATAAATGCATTGTTATGAAAAACCATAATTTTATTTTCTATAAATTTCAAATAAAATGTATATACTACTTATTTTTTTATCTAAAAAAAATGTTAATAATCTTAGTGATATATATTTAGATGGAATATTATGGAATAAGAGTCTTGAGCATGGAAATTTCATAATTCTGCATAAAGTGTCAAAGAATGAATAGGTTCTACAACTGCACAAGTTTTATACATGTAAGTATTTCATGTGTGATTATTGTTTAAAAGGTAAATAACATAAAGAATGATTTAAATATATAAATTATGTTATTATTTCTATATGTTTAAAATTACTACATCCTCATTTATTTCTACCTACAAAACCTACTAGTTTTTGTGGTAAAATGATTTTTTTAAAAATATACAGGATTACAACAGATTTTTATTGATTTATTTCTTATCTCATAAAAAATGAAACTTTATATTTTATTTATTTATGTAAAATTATTAATTTTTTTAAAATGATTTAAATATATCTATCAGCATTGAAAGAGGTGATGAATTTGTGAATTTATATTTTGATAAATTTTGTAAATCAAATGGATATAAACACCTTTTATTAGCCCATAGGACACCACAGAAAAATTGTGTGATGGAATGAATGAACATATCTATTAATGAAACAACTAGTTCAATGATAATTAAAATAGTCTACTTACAATTTTATCTATATAATATGTAAATAAAACCTTCTTTATTTTAAATATAGTTTCAATCAGGACAATCTTAAATAAGACCCCCTATGAACTTTTAAAAGGATATATACTCAAACATGGTTATTTCATGGTGTTTGGCTATAAAGTGTTCATCTTAAATAAAAAAGTTAATTTAGACATATTTGACTCTAACCTAGATGAATGGATATTTTTATGATATTCCATTTCTAATAAATTCTATAGAGTTTTAAATAAGAAAACACAATCCATTTAAGAATATATTCATGTTAATTTTAATGAAAAAATTCTAATAAGCACGATTTTGAATATTTAAAATAAAATTATAAGTTTAGAGAATTTAACATTGGTTTAGATAATATACAAGATAATGTTAATATATATGTTGAGGGGGTATCATATCTCTTATTAATATGATCCAAATTAAAGGAAAACTCTTAAAGATCACCCTATTTAAAGGTTAATTGGTAATGTAGAATTTATATTTCAAATAAGAAAAATGTTTCACTTTACTTTACCAATTCTTCTATTACTGCTGAATTTTTTACTATCAATATTGAAAATTATTTAATTGATTCAAATTATATTATTTCAATTCATGGTGAATTAAATAAATTTTAATGGAATAAAGTGTGGGATTTAGTTTATTTTCCTAAAGGTAAATCAATTATAGGAAGTAAAGGGATTTTTCATAAATAACTCGATGAAGTTGGAAACATTGTTAAAATTAATGTCAGACGATAGTATCAAGGTTATTCCTAGGAAGAGGGAATTAAATTTTAATATTATTTTTCTCTTTTTTCTATAATGGAATCAATTATTAATTTTATTATAATTTTATAGTTTTCAAAACAAGAAATTATTTCAAATGGATGTAAAAGTTCCTTTTTAAATGTTATTATTCTAGAGGATTTATATGTAAGACAAGCCACTGTATTTAAAAATTTAATTTTCTAGATCATGATTTAAACATAGTAAATCGTTATATGATCTTAAAAAATATCCAAGATATTTTAATGAAATACTTACAAAGTTCTATAAATTTTTTTTAAAGGTAAATTTGATTCAAATTTATTTATAAAAATAGTTTTAAATGATATACTGATTATATAGATATATTATTATAAAATAATATTTGGATCAAAAAATTATTCTCTTTTTAAAAATTTTCCGAGCTTATGAAAATTTAATTTGACATGATCTTAATAGGATAAGTAATGTTTTTCCTTGGTTTACGAATTAATCAAAGAAATGAAGGTATTTTCATAAATCAAGCTAAGTATGCTAAAGAACATGTAGAAAGATTTGGAATTGATTCTAGTAAAACTATGAAAACACCAATAAGAACTAATTCCAAATTAGACTTAGATGAATATGGTAAGTTAGTTTATATTAAAAAATATAGAGGCTTGATTGGAAGACTTTTGTATCTCACTGATTCTAAAATAGATGCCAGTTTTTCAGTTTTCTTGTGTACTAGGTTTCAGTCGAACCCCATAGAAAGTAACCTTAATGATGTTAAAAGAGTAATTTTATAAATCAAGAGAACTATTTGTATCACATTATTATATTCTATTGAGATTTTTTATTTATCATCTAAATATTACTCTGACATTGGTGGTCACAGACTTGACTGGAAAATCACTATAGTTATGCCTCACTTTTTAAATTTTTTTTAATTTCATGGATAGTTAAGAAATAACTATTAGTAAAACTACCAATAGTTAAGGCTGAATATGTTTCTACTACTAGATGATATTCACATAAGATTTAGATAAAATAAACATCATATTTTTTGAATAGTATTTTTGATAAAATTATTATTTAGTTTGATAACTCAAGTTCAATTTTAATTTCTAAAACCCCTCTTCAACACTCTAAAACTAAACACGTAGATGAAAGATTTCTGTTTCAAAGGGATAATGTAAAAAAATTTCATATATGAAAGGAATTTTTTCCTACTGACAAACATCTAGAAGACATTGTAACACCCCAAGCTTCCACGATACGTTTCCCATTGAATAATGCGGTAGCTTGCATTGTACGCAACTTGGAGTTTTAACACACCACGACCAATTAAACTAGACATTATGAATAGTAACACCACCTTTTGAAATTTTATAATTTTATTTTTCAAAATGGACTTCATTTTTGAATTCAGAATATCGAAATTATCTTAGGGTTACTTTTTGGTATTTTTCTGATAACTTTCAGTTTTTGATGAATAATGAAAAACACTGCATTATTGTTTAAAACTGAATTTTTATTTAAGTAATTAGTAATTTTATTTTAATTTATTTTAGGTCAAAATATATACATAATAATTATATCTGTTCAATGTAATTCATTTTAGTCATTTTATAATAAGTTTAGATATATAAAATTTTATTAAACTTTTTACCGTCTTTTACCCAACTTCTAGGAGCATTTACAAATTTGCATAAAACTTAATTTTACTACTTCTGTGAGTTGAATTTCAAAAATTTGAGAGACACAGTTGACATCAGTAAGTAAAATGTGGTTCAATTAGATGAATTTTTTGGTGAATAGTAACTTTTGACTTTTATTTACCACTGTTAAAACTAAATAGGATAATTAAGGGTAAAAATGATATTATAATTACCCTAATACATGTACTAATTCTATTGGATAAGTGTAATTCGACCAAAAAAAACCTTAGGAATAAAATATGACCCTATTTGGTGCACTTGGATTAGATTAGGACATTTATTATTTTTTTTAAAGAAGAGTTAAAAGAGTTAAATTGAAAGTATAATAACTAAATAAATTTTAATATAAAGCTACACACAATATAAATTTGACTATAAACATTAATTAGAAAGATAAAAATATTTCCTACATAATGGAATTTTATTTATAATTTTTAGACATTAAATAATTTGATTTATTTATGACACAATGATGATACAATAATTACCTTAATAATGAAATATTAAAATAATTGATATTATAAATACCCAAATAAATGTAAATTGAGACTTATGATGAATTGAACTAATTTTATAGGTTAGCATGACGTGTTAGGGTTGATTAAATAAATTTTATTTGAAGTTATAAAGTTTTTATGTCTTTCAAAAAAAATCAAATACTAAATAGTGTCAAAATTGACCTAATTGAGTTTTTAAAACTAATACTGCATTATTAATTGATATAATATTCCAAAAAATATAAGGTTCAGACAAAGAACATAGATAATTTTATATATGTTAATATTGAACCACTTGGTGTTCTCTTGGCTTGTTATAGTAAGTTCTTAACCATATAATAAAAAAGTATAAAGAGACATCGTAAATGCCAAACTATTTAACTAAGAGTTAAATATAAAAGATAAGGTTAATATGATGACCTAAACCTGTCTAAAACCTATTTGTTGGGATTTTTTCGACCTATCACCACCTTAGCCTCGAAATAAATCATTTTGTATCCATTAAAAACCGAAAATTATTTTATTATAAAATAATATTTCAAGCTTTTCCTAAAGTGACCCTCACCTCTCTTATAAAAGTGTACTTCCCCTTCTCTTAATTTCACACCTCCAAAGCCATTTGGCCTGGAAAAACCTTACCCAAATATCCTTTCAACTACCCCTTAAACTTTGAGGACTTACTTTGATCAGAAATTCAACCTAAGGTTCCATTTTAATCAACTCAAAAGGAAACAACTGAAAAAGAGGTAATAATTTCACCACCCACTTTCAAGTTATTTTCTTCTTCTACTTCCCATTTCTTTGTTGTTTCCATACCAAAATAAAAAATTATACACATTATAAATATTTTATTGTAAAACCATATTCGTTATTCTAACCATACTATAAATGAAAAAGTCACCATACGTGCGTACGTACGGCTTACCGTCTCCACATCGTGGTGTAGTTTGTTATTCAAACACTTCATTATTTGGATGGGTATAATAATGAGTATAACTAATGTAAATAATAAATATAACATGTTTATTATTCTTTATATATTACATACCATCCAATTATATATGATTTCACCATCAATATATTGATATTGTCGCTCGTGCGTACGTACGGATTACTGTCTCCATGAACGCGATGAGATCCATTTCCCACCGTAATAATTCAAGAATAATTTTCATTTTATGATTAAAAATAATGTTTATGAACATAATATCATTTTGTATATTAATCAAATATATCCCATCCATAACAAATTTGGCTTATGTAACCAAGCACATAAAGGTAAACGAGTCTGTTAACACACGAAACGATGATACTACAGAAATATTATTAACAAAGAAATATTATTAACAAATAAATATTATAAGATCATATATGATATCATATTTATGTATAAATATCTTGTATAATTTAATAATTTTTTTTAACTATTATACATGAGGTTAAAATACCATCGACTAAGGAAAAGTACAAGGTAAGGGTTAATTCTAGAATCTCTTTACTTATCTGAGGATGTTAATACGTAAGTATGTACTAGGACCTCTTTATCATCCACATCTTTTTTTTCATAAAAATGTAATTCAAAACATTTTTACTATTTACTAGACTATGGGTTAAAGTCATTTATACCCTTATTTTACCACATATGTTTTGAAAGTAATCTTTCCGTCGTATTCCAAACAAGGTACTTTATGACCTTCTTGAAAAAATAAAGGTAAGAATGCCTTTTTTAACTAATATGGCGGGTGCGACTAGTTTCTGCTGTTATAACATTTTCGAAGCTTACAATACAATATTCTAAGAATCTTTTCAAAATAAATGTTTTATTTTAATATTATATGACTTTTAAATTGTTTCAATATAGAAAGAGATATTTCTTTACAAAAATATTTAATTTCATCTATGTCAACATCATTTGATTGATTTTAATCTTGTTTGAAGGTTATTTATTATGATACAAATCTTCCATATTTTATTGAAGGTTTTTTGATATATTTGACTGTGGATGTGTTATTTTTACACCATTCATGGTTTATGGATAAAGTATTGACATTTTGTATGCTAGTTTTAATACGAATGTTTATGTCATGTTTAAACATTTTCATATGAGGAATGCATTGGACTTAGTAAGTGAAGGGTAGATCCCAATATATCTCCTCGATGCATCGGTAGGTCTAATGAGACAAGCTAGTGTCTTGGAACAAGTCCTTGACAAAATCTTATTTTTTGTCTTGGCACAAGACCTTGACTATGTGCGCATTATGCATTCCAACATTATGAAATTGTTTATTGATATTACATGTGATTATAAGACTAGTATAATATCTATGTGAATAAGTAAATGGACTTATTTGATTTATCTTTGCCATATTATGATGAAATTTAAGTTTAAAATGCTTGTGTTTTAGTCTTATACATTGCCTTAAATGTTTATTCTTATTATTGAAAGTTTATGCTATATTTTTATCCTTACTAAGCATCTCAGTTCACCCCTTTCTATGTTTTATTTTTCCCAGGATGCAGAGAAGTATATTATGACTGACCTTTAGGGATAGTCTAAGGGATGAATGTGGTCAATGGAGACAATGTTGTTTTTGTTTTTCATTTTATAATGTAATGTAAAACTAATGAATGTATCTAGTACTTCCAAGGATACTAAACTGATTGGTCCTTTGGGATTTTGATCCCTTGCGATAATGCCAATGTTATGTAATAATGCGAGGACTTCAGGTAACTAGGGTTGGGGTGTTACAGTTGGTATTAGACGAAGTTTAGTACAAACCTTATATAAGGACCCGACCTTAAACATTACATAATATTGAATTAAATTAATAATTTAAATTGAGGATCTTTTCAGGTTTATATTTTTAGAGAATTAGGACATAACTATTACATCTCAAAAGATTACAAAGTAGACACTTTTACACAGTTTCAATTTTTTTTTACAAAACATGAACTCTTGAAAAAAAAGAGTCATGTCTAGTTCCATGTTTAAGACAACATGGATTTTCCTTAATCCCATCCTTGACCCTATTCAACATTATGTCCTGTAAAAAACATTCCAAAAACTTGGGATGAGCATAAAAAGCTTAGTAAGGGATACGCAAAGAAGGAAAACTGTTAGTTTTTTAAAACAACAAGTAAACCATGGATACATTATCATAAGTTATAATTTTCACCTTTATGAAGTAGTAAATACTCATCACTGAATAAAAGATCACTACTTACCCTTTTGTAACCAAAATATTACCATAAAACCCATATAGAGAACACATAACATATAAAGGTAACTTGAGACATAAACATACTTAAATGAAATAACCATATGGTCGACTTCCACACATATCACTAAGTGGAATAGCTATACAGATGACTTCCATACCCAATGCATTAGAGGTTATAACGTAACCAACCATCCTGGTATTCATGGCACCACCCGTCATTTGGTTTATCATGTAACCACCCACCAAATGTCCAAGTACCATTATAAAATAATAAGACATAAAACAAACATAAAGGAAAGAAAACATTTCCACATTTAAATCACAATATATCACTTAAATATATTGACATAACAAATCCATTATCAAAACCATTTTGAATACCAAAATACATAAAAGAGTATATGATGTTTATTTTCTTTTAAAAACATTACAGCTTGTTGAGGAAGCCAAAGATCAAATAATACTCACGGCAGCGGAAAGGTCGTTGTCACCGCTTACGTTAAAAAAACATTCCTTTTTGTCATTTAGTAAAATGATTTGTATAAAAATACTCCAATTGAATGAAATGAAAATTCAAAGGTGTTAATAAAACGTATAAAAGAAAATTTTGTATTAAAACAAAATATGCCTCAATGAAAGGAGATTGAGACGAAGTCCCTTACCTCATGTCCGACTTGACTCGATCGTTCTTTAATCTCCTGAATAATGAACTAAAGTTAATTTCTACTTTCTTAAGAACCTTTTTCAAGTTTATTATTCCTTTTATATCACTTATTACCATGTTATAAAAATTATTTAATCATTTAAGTTAATAATGTTTGTTTTGTCGATATTTGGTACTTGTGTCAAAAATGGACTTCTTATAATTACATGTTGTTCAAGTGGTCAAAGGTTCATTATATCCAAAATTATATTCATGATTTTGATATCATATATATCATATATATATCCATAATATACATGTATTATAAGAGTATATAACATTTAGAGGTAAGAAATGAAATGCACCGTTCATGGAGACGGTAAGCCGTACGTACGTATGAACGCTACTTCCATTTTTATTTCATATTTAATGGAATTAAAACTTAATGATACATAGTAGTATTATAATTAAAGTATTTTATCATATATAATATCATCAAATCTATCCTTTATACGTACCACATATGGTATGAACGAGTCATATCACTTTGAGGGGGCGATAGTCCGCACTTCCTCAAATGAAATTATCGCTTTTACCAGTAATGGAAACCATAAAGGTATGATATAAATGGAAAATACAGAAGCATAAAGAAAAAATAAACATATTATATATCATATATAAATACATTGGCATCATAATGGCCACCATGAGAGGCAGTAGGAGATAATCGAACAATCATCATTTTGTGAGGTATTAGTTTTCCATCCACAGAAACATTATGTTCTTCACCTATTAGATTGAGGTGTGTGTAAGTGTAGTTAGAATAATTATCATAAAAATATCCTAGTATATTGAGGATACTGGTGTTGTTACAAAATAAAGTAATAAAAAGATTTTAGGGGTTGGTGAAGTAAAATAAAAGAAAACAATTTAAGAGAAACCGTTACCTTTAATTTGGGTAACTCCCTTTGGTTTTAACCAAAGGACTTCTTGAAGTGCCTTATGCCTAAGGTAAGGATTATAGGTAGAGGAGAGGGATGTAGGGAGATTAATTGGTCATAGTTTGGATGATCCAAAAGGCTTGAGAGGTGTGAGAAATTAGTTAGAAGTGGTCTCCTTTTATATGGGGGGGAGGGGATCTTTAGGAAAGTGTGCAAATATTATTTTATTATATAATGATATTCGGTTTCTAAAGGTCCAAAAATTATTAAAGTCAAAGATAAGATGACTCATGGTTGAAATAAAATCATTCAATAATAATTGGACAGGTTTTAGATAATATTTTAATCATTATAATTTTATTTATTTAAATGATTTATTAATGAGGTAAACACTGCATCATTATTATGTCATAAATAATTTAATTTATTTGTTGTCTAAAAATCATAAAAAAATACCATGATGTATGAAATATTTTTAGCTTTCCAATTAATATTTATAGTCAAAAAAATAACTTATATAATACAAATAGATATTTGTTTATCTCATTTTTCTCGTTACTTTAAATTAATTAATCTAAATTGTCATTATCACTCCCAAGTGGCTCAATGGAGTCCCAAAATTGACCCAAAGATGCCAATTGTCTTAAATGAATCAACCAATATGTTTTAGACAAGTGTTAAGGTAATTTTAAATTATTATAATATTCTTTTTTACCTTGAATTACCCTATTTACCTTTAACCGCGGTAAATAAAAGTCAAAAGTTACTATTCATCAAAAATTATTTTCTTCTTATTAAACCCCATTTTACTTAATAATAACAACCATGTATTTCATATTTTCTAAATTCAATTCATAGAAGCGGTAAAATTTATTTTAAATGAAAAAGTCATTTTTTTAACAACTACTAAGTGGTTTCACTATTCATCAAAAATTGAAGTTTTTTCAGAAAAATACCAAAAATTCAGCCTAAGCTATAACTGATGTTCTGAATTCAAAAATGATTTCTATTTTTTCAAATTCAAAAAATTGAAGTGGAATTAATTAATTTAAAATTAATTACCATTGTTAAAACAAATAGCGTGTTTTTAAGAAACAATATCTATAAAATATTGACACTTGTTTATGTCCAATTTCAAAGTGAAATTAATTTCAATGACCAATATTGGATTAAATAGTAAAAATTTCTTCTAATTAAAATTTAAAACCGATTAAAAATATAATATAACCATTAAATAAATTATATTAAAACACAGTTTTGAATTAATATACAATATTTGTCACTATTCATTAAAAAATGAATTTTATCGGAAAAATTCCAAACATTTACAGAAAGTAAATTTTCATGTATCAATTATAAAGAAGGATTTTATATGGTCATATAGAATGTATTAAAGTGACAAAAAACTAGATTTAAAGAGGGTTCACTATTAAAAGGCGGTAAATCGACCTTCTAATGTAAATTATGCCTAAAATTAGATTCATTCATATTTTAATCCTCTATATTTTTATTGGATAAATGTAAATACATTTAACAAACATGTATAATCATATTTTAGTTAGTTTCATTCATTCCCATAAATACAATAGCTAGGAGTTAACTACCATTTAAAATAATAATATTATATTATTAGTGTGCAACTTAATATTTCCAAGAAACCCGTTGTTGTGTATCGGGTATGCTATCGAACATAGCAACCCATTTAAAGTAAAATTAATATATAAATCACAAATATCAATAAATATGAAATATGTATTATTCTTCATTTACTTGGGATGTTACATCCTTCCCCCTTTTGGAAATTGCACCCTCGTAATTTTTAATCACTTATCAAATATGTGGGGGTATTTATCCCTCATAGCATTTTCAAATTCCCACGTTGCCTCTTCAACCATATGGTTTTTCCAAAAAACCTTTATATAGTGAATTACATTATTCCGTAATGATTACTCTCTTCTGTCAAGAATCTGGACTGGTTGTTCTTCATAAGAGAGATTCTCTTCTAACTGAACTACCTCTGGGCTCAAAATTTGAGATGGATTTGGTATATACTTTATCAACATCGAAACATGAAAAACATTCTATAACTGGGATAAACTTAGAGGAAAAGCCACTATGTATGCAACTGATCCAACTTTCCCCAGAATTTAATAAGGTCCAATGAACCTCAGACTCAACTTTCCCTTCTTACCAAAACACATCACACTTTTCCATGGAGAAACTTTGAGAAAGACATGATCACCTACCTCAAAAGAAAGATCCTTCCTCCGGTTATCTTCATATCTTTTCTATCTACTCTGAGCTGTTCTCATGTGCTTCTGAATCAACTGAACATTCTCTACCATCTCTTCTACCAATTCTGGTCCCATAATCTTCCTTTCACATACTTTATCCCAAAAATTTGGAGTTTAACAATACTTTCCATATAATGCCTCAAATAGAGCCATCTGTATACTAGAATGAAAACTATTATTATATGAAAATTCCACAAAAGAAATATGTTGGTCCCAACTTCCCTGATAATCCAGTGAACAAGCATGTAGCATATCCTCCAAGGTCTGAATTTTTCATTCTGATTTCCCATCTGATTGAGGATGAAAAACTGTATTAAAATTTTATTCAGTACCCCACGACTTCTGAAGGCCTTTCCAAAGGTTATAAGTAAACCTAAGATCATGATCAGATACAATGGAGAGGGGAACTCCATGCAACCTGACTATCTCTTTAACATACAACCGAGAAAGTTTATCTAGAGGCAAATTATCTTGAAAAGGAAGGAAATGATCATATTTAGTCAATCGATCAACTATAAACTAGATTGCATTATTACCTCGAGATGTATTTGGTAATCTCACAATGAAGACCATGGATATATTTTCCCATTTCCACTCTGGTACCGGTAGAGGAAAAAGCATTACTTTTGGTAACTACTGCTCTGTATTAACTTGCTGACAAGTCAAACATTTCACATTAAAATCAGTATTATCTCTTTTCATTCCATCCCACCAGTAATACTCCCGAAGATATCTGTATATCTTAGTACTACTAGGATGAACTGAAAACGGAGAACTATGATCTTCACATAACAACTCATTCTTCAACTGTGAATCAAAAGGCACACATAATATCTTCCCATATCTCAAAACACAATCATTATCAATGTTAAAATCAGGAAACTTACCCTTTTTAACCAACTCTACCTTTTTCTGCAACTCACTATCTTCTTTCTGCGCTTGCTTTATTCTGTCTGATAGAGATGCTTTCACTGATGCCTGAAACAAAACAGAAGAATTTCCTACACCAAAAACTTCTATTCTAAAGGTTTATCAAATCAAAAACCAAATGATCTCATTCCAAACATTTCATGGCTAATGAGACATTACTTTTTTGACTCAAAGTATCAGCCACTTTATATGATTTTCCTAGATGGTAATGGATCATGAAATCATAATCCTTGATTAATTCTAGCCATCTCCTCTGTCTCATGTTCAATTATTTTTGAGTGAATATATACTTTAAACTTTTGTGATCAGTATATATTTCACATTTTACTAGATACAAATGATGCCTCCAAATATTTAAAGCAAAAACAACAGCATGTAATTTCAAATCATGTGTAGGGTAATTTACCTCATGGGGTTTCATCTAACGTGAAGAATAAGCAATTACCTGATCATTCTGCATAAGTAAACAACCAAGTCCTTTCATCAAATCATCACTATAGATAACAAAATCACCATTTCTGGAAGGCAGTGCTAAAACTGTAGCATTCACCAATATTCTTTTCAATTCCTTAAAACAATCATCACATTCTTTTGTCCAAATGAACTTAACACCTTTTTGAGTTAACTTAGTCATTGGACTAGATAGCCATGAAAATTTTTCAACAAACCTCCAGTAATAACCTACTAAACCAAAAAAACTATGAATCTAGGTTATATTTTTTTGTCTTTTCCATTCTTCAACAAATTTTGTTTTAGCTTGATCATAAATTATGCCATTTTTTGAAACAATGTGTCCAAGGAAAGAAATTTGTTGTAACCAAAAATCACACTTGCTGAATTTTCCCAACATTTTCTTTTATTTTAAGGTTTGAAAGACAACCCTTAAATGAATCTCATGTTCTTACTTACTTTTGGAATAAACCAAAATACCATCAATGAACACAACCAAAAAATTATCTAAGAAATCATGGAAAATTCTATTTATAAGATCCATGAATATAGAAGTTTCATTGGTTAAACCAAAATGCATAACTACAAATTCATAATGGCCATATCTAATACGAAACACGGTCTTCAGAACGTCTGCTACCTTTACTTTCAACTGATGGTACCCCGACTTCAAATCAATCTTTGAAAAATACTGAGCTCCCTAGATCTGATAAAACAAATCCTCAATATGAGGCAAAGGATACTTGTTTTTAGTAGTGATGTTATTTAATGATCTATAATCAATGCAAAGTCTCATTGAACCATCTTTATTTTTAACAAAAAAGACAGGAGAACACCATGGTGATGTGCTAGGTCAAATAAAACCTTTATCTAATAACTCATGCAATTTATTATTTAACTCTAAAAGTTCAATTTGAGACATTAGATAAGGGGGTTTTGAAATTGGCTTAGTATTAGGAACTAAGTAAACAGTAAATTCAACTTCCCGATCATGTATTATACCAGGAAACTCATCAGGAAAAATATCAATGTACTCATTTACCACTGGCACATCATTAATCTGAACAGTTCCATTATTTTCAACAATATGTTCAAGGAAACATTCATTTCCATATTTTACTGGTTTCTCAGATTTCCTGATATGTTATCAAAAGAAAAGGTTTATTCTTGTACACAAACTTTAAATATTTATGAAAAGAAACAACTTTAGCTCTGCATCAATCTTAGCATGATAAAAAGAAAGCCAATCCATGCCCAAAATAACATCAAACTCTACTAGAGGCAAAACAATAAGGTTTTCAGGTAGATTCTTTCTGCACACAAGGACATAAAGGTTCTTATATTCACTTTTTGTCTCAACATTTCCTCCAGGTGTTTTTACCGTAAGTTCTATATTCATATCTTGAGATGGAATTCCCAATTTACTAGAAAAATTCTTAGAAATGAAAGAATGTGTAGATCCTGAATCAAAAAACACATTGGCATAATCTGAACAGACAAACAACGTACCTGATATAACTTCATTTTATGGCCCAACATCTGTTGAAGTAGTTGTAAAGGATTTCACTACCCCTTTTTGCTTGTAGTCTGGATACTTTCATTTAGTTGAGTTCTTTGCTGGACACTCATTTGCATAATGACCCATTTCATTACACTTAAAAAATCTTACCGATGGCTTTTCATTGCATGTGTGATCATCTTCCTTACAATTACAAGAAATATGACCAGACTTACCACACCGAAATCACTTTCTAGAAATTGATAAACATTCTCCAGGATGCTTTTTACCACACTTCTCACAAGTTTGATATTTAATTTTTTTATCTACATGCTTCTTTGATGAATTCTTCCCCTTTTCCTACCAACTGGAACTCTTATTCTGTTGTTTTTCAAAGAACACCTGATCATTGGCAAACTCCATTTCCACCTTATCCGCACAACAAAAAAGTTTTTCATAACTTTTGAACTCATGATAGGCTAACAATATTTGATATTGTGGCTTTAGTCTTGAGTAAAATCGATTTATCTTACTATCAAAATCTCGGATGAAATTTGGTGCATACCTTGCCAGTCGAGTGAACTTTGCTTCATAAGTAGCCACTAAGTCATCCTCATTCCTCAATTCTAGGAATTGTTTTTCCATCCTAAGACGAACCAGCTTAGGAAAATATTTTTCAAGAAATATACCTTTGAATTCATCCCAATTAAGAGCATCAATCTCCTCACTCTCCCTGATATTTTTCACCATCGACCACCACTGACCAGCTTCACCTTCAAAATAGTAAATAGAGTGACTAACCTTTTGATGTTTTGAACAACCCATGATATCGAAAATATTTTCCAGTTCTTTAATCCACCCTTCTTCTAGCACCGGATCAGATGATCCTTTGACTGATGGGGGATGTTGCCTCATGAAATGCTCCACTACTGACATGTTCTTCTGCGGTTGATCTGGCTGATCTTGTGCATGGATACCACCACTATTTATAGCCTGAGTCAACTGTACTGTCACTGCAACAAACTTTTTAGTTCTAATTCCAACCATCTCAGGTTTCTGATTTGGAAGGTTGTCTTCCTCCTGATGTCGTTCCAACATAGCTGCCCTATTTCCTCTGCGGAAAACCATTCTAAACACAGAATTATCTTAGGTGAAGCAAAATGGTAATCTGTAAATGCTATATCATTTCAATATTACCATAAATTAATTTATGGACATTTATATAACAATACCCTAACTCCTAAAGTTATCTAAAATAAAACTATGATACCAACTATAAGGACCCGACCTTAAACATTACATAATATTGAATTAAATGAATAATTCACATTGAGGATCTTGTCAGGTTTAGAGTTTTAGAGAATTAGGACATAACTATTACATCTCAGAAGATTACAAAGTAGACACTTAAACACAGTTTCCATTTTTTTACAAAACATGAACTCTTGAAAAAAATAGTCATTTAAAGTTCCATGTTTAAGACAACATGACTTTTCCTTGATCCCATCCCTTACCATATTCCACATTATTTCATGTGAAAAACATTTCAAAAACTTGGGATCAACATAAAAAGCTTAGTAAGGGATACACAAAGAAGGAAAAACATTAGCTTTTCAAAATAACAAGTAAACCATGAATACTTTAACATAAGTAATAATTTTCACCTTTATAAAGTAGTAAATACTCTTTACTTAATAAAAGATCACTACTTACCCTTTTGTAACCAAAAGATTACCAAAAAACCCATATGGAGAACACATAACATATAAAGGTAACTTGGGACATAAACATACTTAAATGGAATAACCATACAGTCGACTTGCACACATATCACAAAATGGAATAGCCATATGGACAAATTACATAGCCAATGCACTGGAGGTTATAATGTAACCACCCGTCCTGGTATTCACGTCACCACCCATCATTTGGTTTATCACGTAACCACCCGTCAAATGTCCAAGTACCATTATAAAATCATTAGACATAAAACCAATATAAAGGTAAGAAAACATTTCCAAATTTCAATCAAAATATATCACTTAAATATATCTACATAAAAAATCCATTATCAAAACCATTTTCAATACCAAAATACATAATAGGGTATATGGAATTTATTTTCTTTTAAAAACATTACGGCTTGTTGAGGAAGCCAAAGATCAAATAATAATTGTGGCGGCATAAAGGTCGTTGTCACTGCTTACATTAAAAAAGCAATCCTTTTTCTCATTTAGTAAAATTTTTAGTATAGAAATATTCCCTTTGAATGAAATGAAAATGAAATTTTTTTTATAGAGCGCATAAAAGAAAATCGTGTATTAAAACAAAATATGCCTCAATGAAAGGAGATTGAGATGAAGTCCCTTACCTCCTGTCTGACTTGACTCGATCGTTCTTTAATATCATGAATAATAAAATAAAGTTAATTTCTACTTGCTTAAGAACCTTTTTCAAGTTTATTATTCCTTTTATATCACTTATTACCATGTTATAAACATTATGTAATCATTTAAGTTAATAATGTTCATTTTTTCGATATTTGGTACTTGAGTAAAAAATGGACTTCTTATAATTACATGTTGTTCATGTGGTTAAAGGTTAATTATATCCAGAATGATATTCATGATTTGGATATAATATATATCATATATATCCATAATATACATGTATTTATAAGATTACATAACATTTAGAGATAAGAAATGAAATGCACTGTTCATGGAGACGGTAAGCCGTACGTACGCATGAACGCTACTTCCATTTATATTTCATATTTAATGGAATTAAAACATAATGATACATAGTAGTATTATAATTATAGTATTTTATCATATATAATATCATCAAATTTATCCTTTATACATACCACATATGGTATGAATGAGTCATATCACTTTGAGGGGGCGGTAGTCCGCACTTCCTCAAATGAAATTATCGCGTTTACCCATAATGGAAACCATAAAGGTATGATATAAATGGAAAATAAAAAATCATGGAGAAAAAATAAACATAATATATATCATATATAAATACAGTTCCATTATAATGGCCACCATGAGAGGCGGTAGGATATAATCGAAAAATCATCTTTTCGTGAGGCGTTAGTTTTCCATCCAGAGAAACATTATGTTCTTTACCTATTAGATGGAGGTGTGTGTAAGTGTAGTTAGAATAATTCTCATAAAAATATTCTAGTATATTGAGGATACTGGTTTTATTACAAAATAAAGGAATAAAAAGAGTTTAGGTGTTGGAGAAGTAAAATAAAAGAAAACAATTTAAGAGAAACCGTTACCTTTAATTTAGATAACTCCCTTTGGTTTGAACCAATGGAATTCTTGAAGGGCCTTCTGCCTATGGTAAGGCTTCTAGGTGGAGGAGAGGGATGTAGGGAGATTAATTGGGGATAGTTTGGATGATCAAAAAGGCTTGATATGTGTGAGGAATTGGTTAGAATTGGTCTCCTTTTATAAGTGGAGGAGGGGCTCTTTAGGAAAGTGTGAAAATATTATTTTATTATATAATGATATTCGATTTATAAAGGTTAAAATATCATTAAAGTCGAAGATAAGATGACTCATGGTTTAAATAAAATCATAAAATAAGAATTGGATAGGTTTTAGATAATATTTTAATCATTATAATCTTATTTATTTAAATAATTTATTAACGAGTTAAACACTGCATCATTATTATGTCATAAATAATTTAATTGATTTGTTGTCTAAAAATTATAAAAAAATACCACAATGTAGGAAATATTTGTAGATTTACAATGAATATTTATAGTTGAAAAAATCTCTTATATAACACCATGTAAAAATTAAATTACAAAGAGATACTTGTTTATATCAATTTTGTCTTTACTTTAAATTAATTAATCTAAATGGTCATTATCACTCTCAAGTGGCTCAATGGGGTCCCAAAATCAACCCAAGGATTCCCATGGTCATAAATGACTCAACCAATAAGGTTTGGATAAGTGTTAATGTAATTTTGAATTATTATAATATTCTTTTTTACCTTGAATTACCCTATTTACCTTTAACCGCGGTAAATAAAAGTGAAAAGTTACTATTCATCAAAAATTAATTTCATCTTATTGAACCAAATTTTACTTAATAATAACAACCATGTATTTCATATTTTTGAAATTCAATTCATAGAAGTGGTAAAATTTCATTTAAATGAAAAAGTCAGTTTTTAACTACTATTAAGTGGTTTCACTATTTATCAAAAATTGAAGTTTCTCAGAAAAATACCAAAAATTCAGCCTAAGATATAACTGATATTCAGAATTCAAAAATGATTCCTATTTTGTCAAATTCAAAATATATAATTGGCATTAATTAATTTAAAATTAATTCCCGTTGTTAAAACAAATAGCGTGTTTTTAAGAAACAATATCTATAAAATATTGACACTTGTTTATATCCAATTTCAAAGTGAAATTAATTCCAATGACCAAAATTGGATTAAATGGTAAAAATATCTTCTAATTACACTTTAAAACCAATTAAAAATATAATATAACCATATAAATAAATTAGATTAAAACACAATTTTGAATTAAAATACAATATTTTTCACTATTCATTAAAAAATGAACTTTATTGGAGAAATTCTAAACATTTACAAAAAGTAAATTTTTATTTCTCAGTTATAAAGAAGCATTTTATTTGGTCATATAGAATGTATTAAAGTGACCAAAACAAGATTTAAATAGGGTTCTCCATTAAAAGGCGGTAAATCGACCTTCTAATATAAATTATGCCTAAAATTAGATTCATTCGTATTTTAAGCCTCTATATTTTTATTGGATAAATGTAAATAAATTTAACAAACATATATAATCATATTGTAGTTAGTTTCATTCATTCTCATCAATACAACTGCTAGGAGTTTACTACCATTTAAAATAATAATATTATATTATTAGTGTGCAACGTAAGATTTCCAAGAAACCCGTTGTTGCGTATCGGGTATACTATCTAACATAGCAAACCCTTTAAAGTAAAATTAATATTTAAATCACAAATATTAATAAATATGAAATATGTATTTTTCTTAATTTACTTGGGATGTTACACCTTAGAAGTTATATTTAGAAAAATTATGATTAGAAAACCCTACCCTAAGATAGACATTGAGGATTAGTATAGAAGAACATCCAAAAATTTTGGTAATGTAAATATTATGTTGGTTTTCCAGGTAATACATCCCGGTCTAGATACGAGTAGGTAGAGGAGGCTCTAGAACAGATGTACCTAGGAGTGAAAATTATGACAAGGAGTTTTGGGCTTGACCTGGGGTATCCTGGTACCCGACAATGGGCCTTGCTGCACTTTTGGTTATGACACTCTTGGGGGATATGCTCTGGATAATTCAAATTTTCTTTACAAACCATTATAAAGTATTTGTGAGTATATACCTCCTCAAAGAAGTCATTTTTTATGATTATGGATTATATCTATAAATTGATCAATTCCTATAAAGTGTTTTCTAAGTTTGGAATTATGTATTGTGATCCATAAACTAATCTAGTGTGTTCCATTATTTAAAAATGGAACCTAGTGGAAGGAATATAAACCATATCAACACACATAATACATGTAGGGATTTCCATCCAACTGAAGATAATTATAGTAGAGCTGGTGATATAATTGGTGCTGATCATCTTATAACCTTACTGGGACAACTCACTCAGGTTATGAATAATAACCTTACCCATATGGAGCGCCCCGATCTACAATGCGTAGGATCAACATTAGACCTCTTCATGAGGCAACAAACACCAACATTCAATGGGAGTAAAAATACATTAGTAGCTGAGAAATGTATATGTTCCTTTGAAAAAATATTTTATGCTCTGGGGAGTAGCGAAAGGGAAAAAGTTGTCATGGAAGTTTATCACCTCATGAGAGATGCAGATCAATGGTGGTCATTAATCCAAAACACAAAAAAGAATAAGAAGTATTGAACATGTAATGGAGGGAGTTTAAAGATATTTTCATATAAAAATACTTTCCTCGTGACCATCAAGTGGACATGGAAAGACAATTTCTGAGTTTGAGGAAAAATGAGGATGAGAATACCCCAAAGTATGAGGCTAACTTTTCAAGGTTATAAAGGCATGCATCAGATTATATAAGTAACCCAAGGAGTAAGATTGATTGATTCTTTGATGAGTTAAAACCATTTCTCCATCGATAATTATTCTTAAAATCCTTCTCATCATACGAAGATATTGTCTCATGCACTATTAAGACAGAAAAGGAATTCTCTATGTCTTATGACTTTAAAGCAAAGCAAGAGAAGAAGAGATCTTCTAATCACTCTGAAAATGGAAATAATGAAAAAAGGGAAAATTTGAATATCCATCCTATGGTAAATGTGGGAAGAAACACCCCAGAACTTTCCTGAAGGGAATTAATGTCTATTACAAGTGTGGTAAAAAAGGCCACCTTTCTCGTGATTTCAAGGGAAAGAAAGAGGCTATCAATTCTGAATACTAAAATTGTAGAGAAAAGAAAAATTATGAAAATAAATGTCCTAAGAGCCAAGGGAACTTACCTTAGAAAAGAACAAGGGAGCAAGGCCAAGATTATGTGATCACTACTACTGAGGTTGAAGTTTCAAATATGTGGTTGTAGGTAATTTAATTGTTTCCTCAAGTTTAGCCAATTATTTATTTGATTCTGGATCATCAAATTATTTCATATCCTACAATTTTGCTAAGAAAATTATATATTTTCAATTTGACCTAACAAGGGAGTTTCCAGTCAAAACTCCTAAGAGAATTATCATTGTAACAATGTTTTTTGATTCAGTTCCTATTAGGGAATATAAATGTTCTTTATCTACTGATCTCATTATCATACCCATGATTGAATTTGACATAATCCTCAGAATGTATTGGCTTTTGGACCATGATGCGAAAATTTATTGTAAGAATAAAGAGGTTATAGTTTTCATTGATGATAAGGAGTACCTTATCTTTAGAGTAGAAATATAGCCACCTAATTCTTATCTAGATCCACACCCAATTTCTCTACTACATTCAATTATTGGGGAGTAATAGAATGAAATAATAATTAGCGAGGAAAAGAATGTTCGAATAGAGGACATACCTATTGTGAAAGAATATGTTGATATGTTTCCATAGGATTTACCTGGACATCCTCCTGAACAATAAATTGAGTTTTCCGTTGATTTAATTCCTACTTCAAGGCCCATATCAAAGACCCATTATATAATGGCCATTGTAGAATTACTGGAACTAAGGAAACAACCAGAGGAATTGAGTAATAAAGGATTTTCCCTTGTGTTTCTCTATGGGGAGCCCTTGTCCTTTTTGTTAAGAATAAAGATGGATATATGAGGTTTTGCATTGACTATAGGGAGATCAATGATATAACAATAAAGAATAGGTATCCCCTACCTCGCATTGATGATTTATTCGACCAACTTCATGGAGCTCAATATTTTTCAAAAATTGACCTTTGATCTGGATATAATCAGTTGTTTGTGAAGAAGGAAGACATTCCAAAAATAGCATTTCGAACTAGGTACGAGCATTATGAGTTTACAATAATTCCTTTTGGATTGACTAATGCACCCTTTGTCTTCATGTATTCAATGAATAGAGTTTTCAAGTAATATCTTGATGAATTTGTAGTGATATTTATTGATGATATCTTGGTATACTCAATAAGATACAAATATCATGAAAATCACTTACACTATTCTTAAAACCCTCATAAGAAATGAATTATTTGGGAAGTTTAGCAAGTGTGAATTCTGGCATCGATGTTTCGTCTAGAATTTTTCCTAGTTGGCTAACCCATTAACTAAGATCACATGTAAAGGGGTTAATTTTTTTTTGGAAAAAATAGTGCAAAGAATGTTATGAATAATTGAAGAGAAGATTAGTCAACTATCTTATCTTGACTCTACCATTAGGGAATGATGGGTTTGTTATTTATAGTGATGCTTCAAAGAAAGTACTTGGTTGTTTCCTTATACATAATGATAGAGTTATTTCCTATGCATCATGACAGCTAAAAAATCATGAGAAAAACTATCCCAATCATGATCTATAGTTAGAATCTGTAATATTTTCTCTAAAGATATGGAGATACTATCTCTATGGTGAAAAATGTTTGATTTATACTGATCACAAGAGTTTGAATTATATTTTCTCACAAAAATTACTCAACATGAAGAAAAGGAGATGGATTGAACTACTCAAGGATTATGATTTCATAATACACTACCAACCAGGGAAGGAAAATAAGGTGGCAGATTCTTTGAGGAGAAAAGATCATGGAGTTTGGAACAAGATGAAAGTTGAAAGGGATCCTATTTTCATGGATCTAGTAAAGATAGATATTGGAATAATCCTGGAAGGTAAAAAATCAATACTTTTTCAAATGGTTTCCAAACCATCTTTACTAGAAAGGATAAAAAGTTCACAGACTAATGATGAGGTGCTTCAAAATAAGATTAAAGGTGTAAATGATCATAGATTGAGTGACTTTGTATATGAAGATGGAATTTTGAAATTTGGGAAGAGACTTTGTGTTCCTGATATTCCTGATCTAAAAAGGAAATTTTTGGATGATGCTCCTAGATCTAATTTCTCTATACACTCGGAGAGCACCTAGATGTATAGAGATTTGAAGGAACATTTTTGGTGGGAAAAATGAATAGGTAGATTTATAATTTTCTGTCAAGATGTATGATTTATCAACAAGTGAAAGATGGAAGGCAACAACCTAGAGGAGTCATTCAAACTCTTCTTATACCTGAGTGGAAATAGGATAATATTATGATGTACTTTGTCATGGGGATACCAAATAATCCTAGAAGAAATGATGAAATATGGTTCATTATTGATTGTCTTACCAAGTCATCACATTTTCTTGTTATAAGAGAAGATTTACCACTTGAACGTCTAGCAAGAATATATATTAATGAAGTTGTAAGACTCCATGGTGTACCCCTATCGATTGTTTCTGATCGCGATCCCTGTTTTACATCAAGATTTTGGAAAAGTCTTTAGAAGGCCTTGGATATTGAACTTCATTTGAGAACTACCTACCACCCTCAAACCGATGGATAATTAGAATGGACTATTTAAACCTTAGAAGACATGTTGAGATCTTACTCACTTTACTTTCAAGGTAAGTGGGATCAATTTTACCTCTGGTAGAATTTTCCTATAACAATAGCTTCTATTCAAGTATTCAGATGGAACCATATGAAGCGTTATATAGAAATAAATGCTACATACCAACTTGTTGGGATGATATTGGTGAAAGAAAACTCTTAGGCCCATAACTTGTTGAGGAAATAATGAAAAAGGTGAAGATTATCCAAACCAACATCAAATTAGCTTAAAGTAGGTAAAAGGTGTATGCCGATAATCAGAGGAAGGATTTTGAATTTCAAGTAGGAGATCATGTTTTCTTAAAGGTATCTCCATGTAAGGGTGTTATACAATTTAGTAAGAAGGGTAAATTGAGTCCCAGGTATATCATCCATTCAAAATTTTAGAACGAATTGGAGTTGTGGATTATCGTTTGGAAATTCATCTAAGTCTCTCCAAAGTTCATGATGTGTTCCATGTATCACTATCATGAAAATATATGCCTGACCCAACACATGCACTCACCTATGATGAAATTGAATTGGAACTTGATCTATCTTATTGTGAAGATCCTATCAAGGTTCTTGATACCAGAGAACAAGTGCTGAGAAACTGGACGACTCATCTGGTAAAAGATATATGGAGAAACCATAAGATGGAAGAGGCAATGTGGGAACCCGATGAACTTATGATGAAGAACCACCTAAATATTTTTATGCAATAATATTCTAGAAATTTCAAGGATGAAATAATTTTAAGGAGGGGAAAATGTAACACCCCAAGCTTCCATGGTATGTTTCCCTTTGAATAATGTGGTAGCTTGCGTTGTACGCAACTTAGAGTTTTAACACACCACGACCAATCAAACTAGCCATTATGAATTGTAATACCCACTTTTTGAAATTTTATAAATTTTATTTTTCAAAATGGACTTAATTTTGGAATTTGGTATCTCAAAACTATCTTAGGGTGAATTTTTGGTATTTTTCTAAAAACTTTCAATTTTTGTTGAATAATGAAAAACACTGTGTTATTGTTTAAAACTGAATTTTTATTTAAGTAATTAGTTATTTTATTTTAATTTATTTTATGTAAAATTAGATACATAATACCTATATACGTTCTTTCACATTGATGATATTTTTAGGTTTAGTGTTTTAGAGAATTAGGCCATAAATACTACATAAAAAATGTGGAAACTTATTATTATTATTCATTTTCCCTATTATATAAAAATTTTAAACAAATAATTATTTCCCTTTATGGAAAATTTAAATTATTTTCAAAATGATTTCTTCCTTTCCCTCACCCATCCTCAAACCGTGTGAAAAAATTTTAAATTATGGGATGAGCATAAAAATATCAATAAGTGATAAATAAATAAATGGACCTATTATTCTATGGAAAAACATGTAAGATCATATAATTATTACATTCACATTCAATTTTCATTGAGTGCATGAAGTAAAAAAAATTCAAAAGAAAAACATAAATACATCTTTCCCAAATAAATACATTAAAACACATAAAATCAATTAAAAACCCTTGTGGGTTACATAGAGGGTTATATTCATAAAACCTTGTTAATTTTGTTATTGTTATAAATATATAGAAAAATTCCAATATAATCATTACCCGATGCATTGGAGAGATATAATGGGGTTCACCCTTTAAAAAAGCTATATCAGGCTCACCCAATTTTAATGAGATATAAATGGTGTTGAATCCTTCATATAAGATATATTAGGATCAATTTTCAAATATAATATGGATCAAAACTTCATATATATTATACCTAGATCACCAATTTAATATAATTATCATATATTATATTATGAATAAAACACTTTCTTTATAAAACCCTTTTAAAAACCCTTTTAAACAAATATGAAAAATAATTTCAGATAAAAATAAAATTTTCTATAAAAAACCCATTTTCAATACTGAAATACACAAAAAATCTAAAATAGGGGTTTTTATTGGAGAAAAAAATGGGAATATTGCAATGGAATCCTGAAATGAAAAAATGACCACAACAACATAATTTTTTTTATCACAGTGTATATTAAGAATTAAACATTCCTTTTGCTGTTTGTAAAATAATTCATATTAAACATGTAAAAATATTCCTTAAAATTAAATTTATAAATGTTGTATTTCAATATAAAAAATTTTATAAAAGAATTTTAAAAAAACATTGACATATAAAATAAAAAGTTTAAAGGGAAATATTAAATATATTTTTCAAAGAAAAGTCACTTATAACTTTAAATATAATTGATTTATAAGCCCCATGAAAGAATAAAATTAAATAAACTGTTAATACGATGTTAATAGAGAAATTATTTATATAAATTTTCAAAGAGTCTATATATACACCTAATAAAAGTGTTTAGTTGTATAATATTAATATATTCTTCAATGAATGGAATTAAGATGAAGTCCCTTTCCGTGAGTTTGACATGTCACATATTCCTTTATCTTCACAAATAATAAAATTATGTTAATTATTTAATTTATTGATAAATTTTTTGATTATATTATTACTTTATATAACTTATTACCATGTTTTATACATTTAATTAATCAAATATGTTTCTGTTAGATTTTGTGGCTATATTCAGCTTATGTGTCAACAATGTCATTGATAGGTCTTATGTTGATAAAGTGGTAATTATTTAAAACTATATCAAATAATAATCCTGACATAATTATCATATTTATAAATCAATTATATTTTTAAAACCAACCATGAATGTTTGTTTTGATAAATGAATCATATTATGATCCTAGATACAATATGGCGCTATACGCATGAGTGATGTTCCAGTTTTTCAATAATCACTATGGAAAGGAGGTAAGTAATATTTTATCTTTGTTTAATGATAATAAAATCATATAAAAACTATTATTTCTTTAAATATACTAATATATATATTCCTTGTGGTTTAGTGATGAAAGGATAGTCACATCACTTCGTGAAGGTGGTAGTTTACACATACACCAACAATGTTGTCACTTTTTCTTTGTGAGTGAAAGGGTAAGAAAGAAAATGATATATTATAATTTCAGGCTGATAATTATTTAATTAATATCATAATTATTTCATTTATATTTAATGTATTCATTATATTTATATTTATTACCATTGATGTAAAGTGTTGGTGAAAACGAATCAATCGCGTCACGAGGCAGTAGTCTTCTGTACACACGAATGGATTTATCATGCCTCCTAATGAATGAAAATAAATATGTATATGATATAACAATTTAATAGGTATAATTATGTTATAAATATCAAATATATAATTTATATCTATCATCATACCCAACCATTAGAGGTGGTAATTGAAAAATGAATTACATGGATTCCTGAGGCAGTAGTCTACCTTACACACGAATGATGATTTCATAACACATTTAATGGAAGTGGAAAATTATTTAGGTCATTAAAATATTATAAGAAAATACAATTAAAATTAATAACCATAGGTTATTATATTATCATGCTTTAATATGAATTTAAGGTGGTGGAGAATGAAATTAAATAAATATTCTCATGGAATAACATCACCTCTTCTTCAGGTATATTTTTTAGAATTATAAAAAATCCATTCTAGGTTGTATTTATACCCAAAATAAGTATTATAAAATTAAAATATTTAATTTTAAAGATATTTTGGTAGGATTTTGTCGAAAAAATAGGTTTTATAGTGTGAATATGAGAGGCCTATGAGTGACAATTTATAAGTGTGGTGACTGGCACACATGTAATTGTTTTTGAAAGTAGTCAATCAAAACCATGTTTATATCATAAAAGAGGCTTCTAAAATGGTATTTTCTCAAACATGGAAGAAATAAGGTGGATATATGCCTATAAAATGGGTGTTGAAAAAGTTTTTAGGTCATTTTGAACCCCTATTTTCTTAGATTAACCCCCAGTAAATCCATTTTTTACATTATTCATGTTAATTAATTTATAAGGTTTTCAGCATTCATTTTGATAAAAGATTAAGTTTACCAAATTATAAAATATAAATTATTATAATTATAAATATGGAATCAATTTTTATAATTTTTTTTCACATAAGTGGATGAATTTAATTTAAAATTAACCCCGTAGACATGAAGAGAAAACATGTTTTTTAAGGAGAAAATGTTCAAAAGATTATAATGTTTTTATATAAAAATTAAATATGAAAATATTAAAATGAATTAAATTTGATAAATATAAATATAATTTAACTAATATTTATTTTAAAAAAATTCACAATATAATTTAACATTATAAATATTTAAAACAAAAATGTATATTTAAATTTAAATTCACTAATTTTCAATATTCATCAAAAAATAAATATTTTTATAAAAATTAATAAATATAAAACTATGATAATTCTGATATTATGATTTTAAAAATTTATTTTATTTTTTTCGAAAAAAAATCTAAAATTGGTAAATATTAATTTTTAATTATGTGTGTAAAGCCTGATTAAACCATCTTTAAGAAAAAAATTATAGTTTTTCAAAAAATATTTATTTTTCTTTCAAATGATTCTAATTTTATATTTAATAAATAAATAAAAAATTAATAGGTGTAAAATATATATTTTTTCAATTTATTTAATATTTTTTATACGCTCTATTCTAATGTCTAGTTTTGAATTTGGTGTTTTTTGTAACATAATATATACTCTATGTTGCGTGTAATTATATCTATTGAAAATATTTAATTTACTTAAACATAAATTTATCATAAAAAATTGGGATGTCAAATTTTATTCTAATATTGGTGTTGCATGTAAAACACACTATAACACATAATTTTAATTTAGAAAATACCTTTGTGGTATATTTTCCTCTATGCTTGGTGTTTGGTGTCATATATTCTATCAAACATAATTTTATTCTTTTAAAATTCCAAGGTGTTACATCCTCCACCCATTAATAAATTTATTCCTCTCAAATTATTCTTTATGTTAGTAATAAAAGGATGAACATTTGAGAATACTTTTGTTGTAAAACCACATCCTAAAAATGGTTGATAAGACATCATCTTAATAAGAGTGAAAGTGATGTAAAACGGTCATATGGAATAATAGATAACTATATTTATACATGTGATAAAATTGGTGGCATATAAAGATATAGAAATGGAAGAAAAGAATAATTATTATATATATTGAATGTGGTAATTGATCACAAGAAAGTGAATGATCAATGGAATGTCAATGACTGAAAATACACAAATATATGAAAATATAATAGACTATATGATTCATAAAATAAGAATTTAATAGGATGGAATTTTTGTTTCATGATCATTTTCCCAATGTTAAGTCATTATTTTACATTCTTATAATATAAAGAAATATATATACTTGATATATTTTTGTTTTAAATAGAAATTTCATCCTTTGGATGTGCATTGATCAGTTTTCTAATTAATCCTTTACTAGATGAAATGAATTTCCAAAAATTATTTTTTTTCTAGAGGTCTAAAATCCAATTTTAATGGATAATATAATATATAAATGAATTAAAGGTATTTAATAATGTATGTAAATATTTTCTAAAACCAATATAGTTAGAATAAGTGATCTAATATACTAACTTAATCTATAAAACTCAAAATTAACACCAGTGGTTCATCATTACTATTTAAGTTTCAATTTTTTAACTAAAAAAATTTCATTTTAACCAAGAAATTTTATATTCTAGTGGTAGGTAATAAACTCATATTATCCTTAGGTCATATGTTTAAGACCTATAACCATGCCTTATGTGATGGGTTATCACCCAGAATGAAGGTTATCTTTTTTGCAAACTATATTAACATAATTCATAAGGTGTTCTCAAAAAATGTTTGACATCATTGAAATTAAATTATTATTTTATACAATTTTACTAAGGTTTTGAATACAACCCTTTTTGTTAGTTTATAATAATATTATTTAAATATTATTAAAATTTTATTAATGATCATATTAACAGTAAACATTATCAATAACATAAATCTTATTTCTACAAAATGTAAAGGCATTATTCCTAAAATAAAATTTCCATTAAAAAATATACTTTATATATCTATAAAAACTCAATAAATGTCTCCCAAATTATTTAAAATACATAAAACAAAAAAAGTGGGCTTCATGATACATTGAGTGTATGATCATCCTTTGAAAAATACCAATAATCCTGGAGCTATCACCACTTCACGAGATGACCCAACATCAACTATAGAAGAAGAAAATGTTTTTCCACACATTTTTTGCATATTATCATGATGATTTAAACCAAATGTATGTAACTTTAGAAAAAAAACATAGAATAATGGACCAACTTATTTAAGCTAAAACATATCACCATTAAATAGATATGTGTTATCTTAGTTTTTGATTGTTAATGACTCTTCTTTACAGTCCCAAACCTTGTGAACAAATTTTCTACACTGAAAACACTTTCCAGATTCAAACATATATTAATAAAAATGTATTTTAACAGATATGGTACATGTTTGAGGCTTACCTCTAGGTTTATTAGTTGGTTTCTTCTCCATTTCCTATCTCTTTGACCATTTTTAATTCTTTTCATCTCATTTCACATAAGATTCAGAAAATACCATCTCAACATTATCATGAAAATTAATAAATTTCACCAAAATATTATATTTTAATGAATATAATTCTATTATTAATCATGGTTTTAATCTAGATTAAAATATATTAAATTTACTATCAATATCTAAAATAATATGGTACGTACCTGGTTAGCCTTATAAAATTTAGTTCAAATGAGGAAATAAAACTTAATCAATTAACCAAAATTCTAATGATTATTTCTCTAAACTAAGCTAAACAACCTTAAGAAAATATTTCTCAATGAAAATATTCTCACATTTTTCCCATTCTATAACATCAAGACCATCTTTCACCCTACTATTCATAAAAAAATACCCATGTTGATCAACTTCACCTTCAAAATGACAAATAGAAAGAGATACCATTTCTCATTCTCAAAATCTATTGAAATCAAATATATTTTCCATATAATTGATCAATCCTTAAGCTACCACTAGGTAAGATGATCCATTGAATTATGGGGTATGTTTCCTCTGGAAATGCCCCACTATATACATGTTAAATCATGGTAGATTAGGTAATTCTCTAAAGAAATCCATTTATAGCTTGTGTAAGCTGGGTGATTACTCTAAAATTTATATATTCTAATTCCAACCATCTTTGGATTCTATTTTGGAAAGATATTTTCCTTATGGTTCTTTATTAAAACATTTTTTTTGTTTCCTATATAGAAAAACATTCTGAATTGTCATAGTTTGGATAAAGAAACTTGGTATTCCTAAAATTATATATGATTTCAGCTTATACATGATGGAAAATATTTCATGGGAAAACTATTAACAATATTTTCATCTCAAAAGTTTTATAAACTAACCTATGATAACAAATATATTGACCATACCGTTAAAATTACAAAATCTTGATTTTTAATCAATAATTTGCATCCATTTACTGTGAGGTTCTTTTTAGGTTTAGAGTTTAATTTAATTAGTTAAAACACATACATAATTAAACAATAAAAATAAAAAGTGTACACCTTCAATTAATACCCATGTTCCCCATAATATTAAAATAGAAAAAAACCATGATTTATTTTCATGGAAAATATCTATTCCTTTTGATGTGACTTCATCCTTTCCCTTACCCATCCTTAAACCCTATGAAAAAATTTAAAACATGGTATGAAAAAAAATTAACAGACATAAAAAGAAAAAACATTATTCCATTAATAAAAAGAAAAAAATAATATAATGTTCACTTATACCTTCAATGTTCTTTGAGCGTATGAAGAAAAACATTTTCACTTGAAAAAAACACAAACATTTTTCTCAATGAAAGCCTTTAAAACCCATATCAAGAAATTAAAAACCCTTTACTAGTGGCTTATAGAATCATATTCATAAACCAATTTCATAATAATTTTTTTGGTATAACCATGTGATCATATTGAATTATAATCATTACCCAATGCACTTGAAAGATATAATGTGTCTCTAATTTTTTATAATCTATATCGAGATCACCCATTTTTAATGATCTATAATGTGGACTAACCATCTGTATAAGCTATATAAAGATCACCCTTGAGCTATAATGGGGATAAACCCTCCATATTAGCAGTATCATGCTCAATTATTTCATATAATTCTCATGTACCATACAATTATTAAAAAAAATTCATCATAAAAACATTTAAAAATCTTTTTTAAATGTATACAAAAAATAATTTTGTATGAAAATTCCATTTTATTTAATAAATAATTTTTAATAGAGAAATACCTAAAACAATAGATATAATGTTTTTCATTTAAGAAAAAATGAAATGTTTCAAAGGAATACATAAATCAAATAATAGCCATAGTGGTGGAAAAGTAATTGTCTTTAGGTATGTTAATAATAGAACACTCCTATTGTTATTTTTTAAAACATTATGTATAAAACATATAGAATGAATCCTTTTGAAAAAAATTAAAATATAGTAAATAGATACATAACATTTAATTTATAAATATTTAATGTCCATATAAATATTTTTATAAAATCATTTCAAAAAAATATTTACATGGAAAAGAAGTAGTTATAAGGAAAAAATTAATGATATTTTTTATGAAAATTTCCTAAACACTTTTGAAATATTTGAATAATAATCCCCATGAAGTACTAAAATTAAAAAAAAACAATCAATACCAGAATAATAGAAATATTCAGGATATAACACATAAGGACCCAACCATAAACATTATATAATCTTGAGTGAAGTCATGAATTTTACTTTCTTTCACATTGAGTATAACTTCAGGTTTAGAGTTATTGGTAATTATGAGACAATGTGTACATAAAAAATCATAAATTACAAACTGGACACTTTTAAAAAGTATATATTTTTTCCATAAACTAAAACTTTTAAAATAAAGCATGATATATTTTATGAAAACTCTTCATGACTTTCAACATGACTTCTTCAAATCCCATACCCTTCATTAAATCCTATGAAAAACATTTAAATTTAATGGATGAACATAAAAATATCGATAATTGATATAAAAAGAAGGAAACCATTATTCAATTAATAAACATAAAAACTCATGAAAAACACTTTCTTGAAAACATAACATTTTACCCAAAATGGAAATATCAATGTTTAATAAATATAATTTATTTTACCTTTTGAAAAAAATATTAATTTCATGAAAACTCACTGGAAAACATAGAAAATTCATATAGGTATTTCGAGAAATCATCACATTGAACCCTTACTGAACCCTTGATGATTGGAATAACTGTATGGGCAACTTCCAATATAATTATTCTAAGAATATAATCATTACCCAATGTAATAGAGAGCTATCTATGATCACCCATAATTTGATCTATAATGGGCTCACATAGTTCTATCTAGGTGATGATATCATTTATATTTTCTAAAAACCACAACATGAAATAAAACATTTCATCATTTAAAAAGTATTTTAAATTCATATAAAAATCACTTTAAATATTTAAATACCATTTTATTTCAAAAATCCCATTTTAAATAAAAAATACACATTTATTTTAAAAGTCCATTTTCAATACCAAATACCAAAAAATGGAAATAAGGATTTTCACTTAATAAATCATTAACACTTTCAAAGGAATCCATTTATAAAATAATGGCCATGATGACAGAAAATTCATTGTCGCCGTGTACATTAAGAATAAAACATTCCATTTTCATTTGTCAAAACATTCCATATAAAACCCATAAAAAGATTCCTTTTGAAAACATATAAATTATATTAATAATAGAAAAAATTACATTTAAAATACCTTTATACAAATAAAAATATTAAATAATATCGATAATATTGACATGGATAAAAATATTTTAAAATTAATTCTTTAAACATTCAAAGTGTAGTATAGCACCTTGAACATATAAATCATAATCCACGTGAAAGAATAAAAATTTTAAATACATTAAATAACATGATAATAGATACAATATGGATATAAAATGTCATATAAGATGTATATGCACCTTTAAAAAAATAATAAAGGTGCATATCATAATGAAATTCCTCAATGAAAGGAGATTAGAGAGAAATCCATTAACTTGAGTCCGACATGTCATGTGTACCATTATCTTCATGAATAATGAAATAATTTTAATTATTTACTTGTTTCATAACCATTTTAGTTCTTATCATTAATTTTATTTCACTTATTACAATGTTGGAAATAACTATTTAAATAATTAAGTTTATGTTGGGTCTTTTGATCATATTTGGTTTATGTGTCAAAGAAGACTTTGGTAGGTCAACTATGGTCAAAGGGGTCACTATAAAAACATATATAGAATAATAATCATGAAATAATTATAATATTAATACATAAATTATACTTTTAAAACCAATCATAAGATATGGTTATGAAAATTGAACAAACATTACATTCGTGGAGGCGGTAGACCGTACATACGCATGAGTAACATTTATTTTTTTTAATTATTGTTATAGAAAGAAGCTAAGTGAAATTTATATTTATAAAATTATAATTATTTAATATATAACATATTATTTAACAATATATACTTATATATAGAATTAGTTTTATTTAAAATCAATCACATCACGTCGAGGAGGCGATAGTCCAAACGTCCACGAACGATGTTATCACTTTATTAGTGTGTGAAAGGGTAATAAAGAAAATGATATATTATATTATAAGAAAGGTAATTATTTAATTAATATCATATTTATTTTATTATATCACATATAATTAATTAAACTCATCCTTAATACATTCAATGTAATTTTTGAACATTTATCATTGCTTTGAGGCCGCGGTAGTCCATATGTCCACAAATGACATTATCATATTTAATAAAAATAGAAACCATGAAGGTATGTGTATATAAAAATTAATTAAGTTTTAATAAATAAAAAATATCATATATATAGATATCATATAAAATTATTTTTTTCATCAAAATTCTCAACCATGAGAGGTGTAAAAGGAAACAAAATGATATCATTACGTGAGGTGGTAGTTCTCCGTACTCGAACGGTAGTTTATATACCCATTTGATGGAATTTTGTGTAGGTTTAAGTAGAAATCTTTATATATAAACATATTATTATATTGGTTATATTTTTTTTAAATATTAAAATTTAATAATAATTACTGAAGGGGTGGAGAAAGAAATAAAACACAAATTCATATTGAAGAATGTTGCCTCTTTTTCAGGTAACTCCTTTTGGTTTCCACCAAAGGACTATTTGGTTGTATTTATGACCAAGGTTAGGCCTATAGGGTTAAGAGAGGGATTTTTGGAGCATATATGGTCATATGTTATTCAAGACAAAGGGTATTGATATGTGTGAAGAAATGGTAAGGGTGAGTGCCTTTTTATATTGGAGGGGGAGTGACATTCTTGTAAATTTTTGAAAAGGGAATTCAAGTGATGTTTTTTTTCATGTGAAGTGACTACAATAATGGTAAAAATTTTATAAAAGGGAGTATAGGGTTGAAATATGATCATAAAATGGCTTTTGGAAAAGTTTCTAGTTTATTTTGGCCCTTAAGATTAAGGTTTACTATGTTGTGAAACCAATTTTCCTCTTAATCACAATAATTAATTTTAATTAATTTCCCTATTATTTTTGGTAAAAAACTAAGTTAAACTTAGTTGAAGTTATAAATTATTATAATTAAAAATATGTAATCCATTAATCCAAATTCTAATCACATAAGTGGCAGAAATTATTTCAAATTTAATCCCATAGACAGGATGATGAAGCAGGTTTTAAAGTAAAAATGTTCCAAAGTTTGCAATGTTTTTATATCTAAATTCAAGGTAAATTTTTTTACAATGACATAAATCGGTTTAATTAAAATAAAATTGTTATAATTATACTTTAAAATAAAAAATAATTTTTCTATATAAATAAATTATACAAAAAACTAGTTTTGAACTATAATTCAGTATTATTCATTATTAATCAAAATGTCAAAGTTCACAGAAAAATATGAGAAATTCACAAAAAGTAAATTTTGATATTTCAATTTAAAAAATAAAGTTTATTTTTTAATTTAATATTATTAAAAGTGTCCAAAATTATATTTAATGTAGGCTCTCTATTAAAAGTCCATAAAACTGTCTTTTTAAAATATAGAAATTTTTATGCATAAAACTAGATTTATTATTATTTTAAGCTTATAAAATTTATTGGATGGATTTATAAAAATTTAATAAAAATGTGTAAAAATAATATAGTTAGTACTATTCATTTGTACCGATAAAATGAATAAGCTATAACAACCACTTAAAATTATAATATTAACAATATAATATTTTTCAGTATAACTCAGTCTTTCGTGCGATGTAAGATTTCAGAGAAACTCATTATTATGTGTTAGGTATGGTATCTTAAATAGAATCTATTCTAAAGAAAAAATTACTATATAATTCATCAATATTAATATATATGAAAAGAAGTATTCTATAATTACCTAGGATGTTACATCCTACCCCCTTTGGGAAATTTCATCCTCACAATTTTATTCACTTATAAAATAAGCGGGGATACTTTTACCTCATATAATTTTCAGATTATCATGTTGCCTCTTAGTCATTATTGATTTACATAAAACATTAACATGATGAATCACTTTACTCCATATCACATGATCTCTGTGGTCACAAACTTGAATAGGTTGTTCCTCATAAGAAAAATTATCTTCCAGCTGAACTACTTGAGGGCTTAAAACAAGATAAGAATATGAAAAATACTTTCTTAAAATTGAAACATGAAATAAGTTTTGTACATAGGATAAATTCAGAGGTAAGACCACTCGATAAGAAACTGACTCAAATTTATCTAGGATTTTATACGTTCTAATGAACTATGGACTCAACTTTCTATTCTTACAAAAAATGCATCACACTTTTCCGTAGAGAAACCTTTAACAAGGCATGATCACCTACCTCATAAGAAATAAATTTTCTCTAATTATCTATATAAATTTCTACCTAATCTGAGACTTCTTCATGTCTCACTGAATCAACTAAACTTTCTTTATCATTTAATCTACCAAATATGATCAAATAAACTTCTTTTCTCTTATATCATCCCAAAATCTAGTGTTTGACCCCACTTTTCATATAATTTCTTAAATGTTTCTATATGTATAATGGAATGAAAACTATTTTTATATGAAAACTAAACTAAATAAAGTATTCAATAACAATATCCCTGGTAATCCACTGAGTAAGAATGAATAATATCTTCCTTATTTTGAATCATTTACTCAAATTAATCATCAAATTAAGGTTGAAAATCTGTACTTAAATTTAATTCAGTACCCAATGACTTCTAAAGTCCTTTACAAAAATTGGATGTGAACCTAGGATCATAGTATAACACAATAGAGATATTCACTCCATGTAACCTAGAAATAATCATAAAATATAGTCTAGAAAACTGATATAGAGACAATATATCTTGAATGAGAGGAAATGTGTAGATTTAGTTAATCGATACAAAATAACCCAAATCACATTATTACCTTGAGAATTCGTTGGAAATCCTACCATGAAATACATTGATATATTCTCCCATTTATATCTAGGAATCATAAAATCTTGAAGCATCTCCTTCAGTATCTTTGACTCTACTTTAACCTAATGAATATTCAAAAACTTCATAGAAAATTCAATAATATATATTTTCATTCCATACTACTAGTAATACCTATGTAGGTCTCTATATATCTTATTACTTCCTAGATGAATAGAAAATAGAGAACTTTAACCTTTAGTCAAAAACTCTTTCCTTAAATGTGAATGAAAAGGCACACACAATCGTTTTCAAAATCACAAAACACCTTATTAATTGATATTAAAATTAGGGAACTTAACATTCATAATGAATTATACCTTTTCTTGTAAAGATTGATCCACTTTATGAGCCCTCTTAATTCTTTCTAAAAAATTAAACTATACCGAAACCTGAAAAAAATAGAGGATGTTCCATAATCCACATCTTATAGGCCAAAGTTAAAAAAATATTAACTGAAGGGTTATGTTCCTAACATAAAATGGTTTATGTAGAATTAATTTTTCAACTCAAATCATTGGTCACCTTTTTTTCTTTTCTTGGGTGATAATGAATCATCAAATCATAATCTGTGATTACTTCCAGCCATCTCCTCTTTCTCATGTTCAATTATTTTTAAGTGAATATATACTTCAAAAATTTTTGATCAGTATATATGTTACAATTTACTCCATAAAAAATATAACTCTAAATTTTTAATGTGAAAATAAAAAAACAGACATCAAATCATGTGTAGGGTAATTCAACTCATGAATTTTGAGCTGATGTAAAGAATAAGAAATTACCTAATCATTATTTATAAGGAAACAACTTGGCCCTTCCAATGAATTATCAGTACAGATGATGAAATCACCATTTCTGAATGGCAAGGAAAAAAAAGCATCAGTCACCAATCTTCTTTTTAGTTCCTAAATAAATCATCACATTTTATTTTCTGGATAAACTTAACTTCTTTTTGGGAATTATTTTATAAATTTTGTTTTTAGTAGGATCATTAGCAATGCTATCTTTAGAAAAAATGTAACTAAGGATATAAATTTGTTACAATAGAAATTCACACATGATAAATTTCCCATACAGGTTCATTTCTTTTATGGTTTAAAAAACAACCTATAAAAGTTTTTATGTTCCTATTGAAATTTAGAAAATACTTTATTGTCATCCATAATCATGACTACAAACATATCCAAGAACTCATAAAAAAATTATATTCATAAGATACATGAACACATAAAGAGAATTAGATATACCAAATGACATAATTAAAATTTTATAATGGACATATATAGTTTTTAACACAGTATTTGGAATGTCACATTTCTTCACTTTCAATTAATGGTACCCCAAACTCAGTTCAAAATTTGAAAAATGTTGTGATCCGTGGATCTGATAAAACAAATCATCAATATGAGACAAAGGATACTTGTTCTTAATAGTGATTATATTCATTCTTATATAATTAATGCAAAGTCTCATTGAATAATATTTATTTATAACAAAAAATATTGTAGAAACCCATGGTGAAGTGCTAGGTCAGTTGGAACCTTCATCTAATAACTTTGGAAATTTATTTTTTAACTATTAAAGTTACACTTGATCTATTTGATAAGGTGGTTTAGAAATAGTCTTATAATCAGGTTCTAAGTCAATAGTATACTAAACCTCTCAATCAAGAATAAAACTATGAAAATAATCTATAAAAACATCACTTTATTCATTTAATATTCACACATCAATAATTTTATAAGATTATTTATCTTAAACAATATGTTCTAGGTAACTTTAATTTCCATATATAATAAATTTCTTAGATTCTTGGTATGTTATCGAAGGCATGAAATCATTGAACACATATTTACAAGTAGTGGAATTTATCTTAGTAAGATAAACTAAAAGATAATGAAAAAAATGATATCAAGATCTAGTATGTCCAGTTAAATAGGATTTATAGGATACACCATACCACTGATGAAAATAAGAAGATTCATTTAAATATTGGTTTCTTTAATTCTTCCACATGGATTTTTTTCCAAAATTTTATTATTACGTTCATGAGGTTATTTCAATAATTTACTTACATATTTATCAAAAAAAGAATGCCAAGATCCAAAGTCAAATAGGGAATTGGTATAATTCAAAAACACAAGTCACATACCTGTCACTACTTCATTTGATGGCCCAACATCAACTGTAGTAGTAGAAAATGACGTCTCTACACATTTCTATTTTTGATCATGAATATTTGAATCCTATAAAACAATCTTCAGACATGAATTAACATAATAACCCATATCATTACATCTAAAACATCTTACAATCATATGCCTATTAATTAAAAATTCTTTGATTCCTCTTGATTATTTTCCTTACAATCACGGGTCATGTTTCTGAACTTTCCACATCGGTGAAACTTCCATGGATTCATAAGATATTATCCAAGGTTCTTTTTACTAAACTTACTGAAATATTGGAACTTCATTTTCTTACCTCCATATTTCCTTGTTGTATATTTCCCCATCGCTATCCATCCCGACTGATTCTTACTTTCATAATCATGTGGCATATATGATTTAGAAAACCCCATATCAACATTTTTAAAATAATGAACAACTTTCTCATAGATTTTAAAATCTCACACAGACAAAGATCTTCATAGATTTGTTTTGAATCTTAATTAAAACTAGTTAATTTTTATATCAGTTCCTAAATAAAATATGGCATATACCTTTCCAATATTGTAAAATTTCCTTCATATGCTGTAATATAATCTTAATCATTTTACCTCTATTCAATGGATTTTTTTCCATTCTAAGATGAACAACATTAGGGAAATATTTATCAAGGGAAATTCATTGAATGTTTCCTATTTCATGGCATCAAGAACATATTTATATCTATTATTCTTAACTGATGAACATCATCGATCAGATTCAAAATCAAAACTATAAATGGAAAGGGTTACCTTTTGGTGTTCTAAATATCACATGACATCAAATATATTTTCCAGAGCATTGATCAACCATTTGGATACCACTGGTTCAGATGATCCATAGAATGATGGGGTATTTTTCCTCATAAAATGATCTATAGAAGATATGTTCTTTCCATGTAGATTTGGTCCCTCTCTAGCATGAATACCATGACTATTTTTCATCTGAGTAAACTGATACATTAACATAAAAAATTGTTATGTTCCTATTCTAACCATATTAGGATGCTAATTTGGAAGGACATCATCCACTCAGTTCCTTCCCACTATAGATTCCCTATTTCCTCTATGGAAAAATATTATGAAAAAACACATTTTAGATGAAGAAACATGCTAATATTCAAATTCTATAACATTTTTACATGGATATATTGTAAAATATTTCAAGGTAAAGTTATTAATATTACCATAACCTCTAAAATTATCTAAACCGACATTTGATATAAAATATAAGGACCCATCCTTAAACATTACATAATATCGAGTTAAGTCATGAATTTTACTTTATTTCACATTGAGGATATTTTTAGGTTTTTAGTTTTAGAGAATTAGGACATAACTCATACATAAAAAAAATATAAAATACAAAGTTGAAACTTTTTAATATTATACATTTTTCTATTAAATTAAAATAGTTAAAATAAACCATTATCTCTTTTATGATAACTTTTGGAAACATTAATCATGGCTTATTCCAATCCCTTACCAATCATGAAATCCTATGAAAACATTTAAAAATATGGGATGAGGATAAAAAGATTAGTAAGGGATATAAAAAGAAGGAAACTGTTAGTCCATTAATAATAATTAAAAATAATGAGAATCCTTTTTTTTGAAAACATAACAATTTACCCAAAAAGTGAAACATTAGACTTTAATAAATATCATTTATTTAACCTTTTGAAAAAATTTGATTTCATGAAAACTCAATAGAAAACATAGAAAATTATTGTAGGTACCTTTGAAAATCATAACATTGAACCCTTATAAAACCCTTATAGATTGGAATAACCACATGTCCAAATTATAATATAATTATTCAGATAATATAGCATTACCCAATGCATTGGAGTGATATCTAGCACACCCATTTTTTAATCTGTAATGGTATCACCCAATTTTATCTAGGCACACCCATAATTTATAATTTCCATGAAACAAAAAATAAAATAAAACATTTCATCATTTTAAAAACCAATTAAAACTCATATGAATATCACTTTTAGATATTAAAATACTATTTTCTTTCAAAAAACTTATTTTCAATACAAAATACACATTTATTTTGATTTTTTTTCAATACCATAATAACACAAAAAATGAAATAAATTTTTTCATTAAATGAAATGTTAAATCTTTCAAAGTAATCCAAAAATAATATAGTGTTCATAATTGTAGAAAATTCATTTTCTCTGTGTTTGTTAAAAATATAACATTCAATTATCGTTTATATAAACATTCCATATAAGACATGTAAAAATATTCCTTTTGAAAAAATTTGAATGAAATTAAAAATAGAAATAAAATGTACCTTTTAATCCCTTTTTATAAATAAAAATATAAAATAATATCAATAATATTTATATAGAGAAAAATATTTGAAAATTTAATCTTTAAGTATTCCAAGTGTCCCATACCACGTTGAAAATTTAAATCATAATTAAAATGAAAGAATAAAATTTTAAAAAATAATAAATAACATTAAATATAATAAAATATAGATATATAATGTTAAAGGGGCTGTATATACACCTTAAAAAATAATAAAGGCACATATCATTAAGAAATATCGTAATGAAAGGAGATTGAAATGAAACCCCTTATATTGAGTCTGAATTGTCACATGTGCTTTTATCTTTCCGAATAATTAACTAATGTTAATTAATTAATTTCTTCAGAACCTTTTTAAAGTTTTTAATTATTGTATTCCAATTATTAAAGTGTTTTAAACCACTATTTAAACAATTAATTTTACTTCGGGTGTTTTGACCATATCCAGTTTAGGTGTCAAAAAAAACTTTGGAATGTAAACTATAGTCAAAGGGGATATCATATAAACTTATAAAGAATAATAATACTTAAATAATTATTATATTTATAAAAAAATTATACTTAAAAAAATCACAATAGATGGTTATGAAAAATGAGATAGTACAACTATCATGGAGACGGTAAGCTGTACGTACTCACGAGTAACGATCCCATTCTTCAATGATTTTTATGGAAAAAATGAAAGTAACATTTATATTTATAAAATGATAATTATATAATATATAACACATTATTTAATCATATATAAGTATATAAATAATTCTTGTGATGTAAAATGAATCAAATTGTGTTGAGGAGGCGGGGGTCCACACATCCACAAACGACATTATCAATTTTGTAGTGTGTGAATGGGTAATGAAGAGAATGATATAGTATATTAATAGAAAGGTAATTATTTCATGAATATCATATTTATGTTATTTATGTTACATATTTTTAATTAAAAACATCCTTAATACATTCCATGTAATGTTTGAACATATCACAACACTTTGAGGAAGCGGTACTCCACACACCATAAATTACGTTATCTTATTTACAAAAAATAGAAATCATGAAGGTATGTGCAAATAAAAATTATAGAAGTATGAATAAATAATAAATAATAAATATATATATCATATAAAAATATTATGTCCATCATAATCCCCAAACATGAGATGCAGTAAATGAAAAATGAACGACATCGTTACGTGAGGTAGTAGTTTGTCGTACATAAACGACAATTTCGTTCGCCATTTTATGGAAGTGTGTGTAGGTGTAGGTCAAAAAAATAACATAAAAACATCTTGGTATGTTAAAAATACTAATTTTATTACATAATTATGTATTAATAACAAATTAAGGGGTGGATAATAAAATAAAACACAAATGCACATTGAATAATGTTACCTCTCTTTTGGGTAACTCCTTTGGGTTTGCACCAAAAGAATTCTTGGATGGATTTATGCCCAAGGAGAGGCCACTAGAGAGAAGGAAAGTATTTTGGGAGATTATTTGGGTAGGGGTTTGATGATAAAATGGGTATTGATGGGTGTCTAGAAAAGGATAATGTGATTTCCTTTTTATAGTGAAGGGGGAGTGACATTCTTATAAAATTTTGTAAAGGGAATTCCACACACATTTTCCCTTAAACGCATCTAAAATAATGTTAAACATTTTATAAAATGGAATATATATTATATATATTATGATAAAATGGATTTTGGACATGTTTATAGGTCATTTTGGCTCTAAAGTTCATGGTTTAGTCCCTTGTTAAGCTAATTTTCTTCTTAATTAAAAAAATTAATTTTAATTACATTCACTAATATTTTTCATAAAAAAATTAATATGACATTATTATAACTTATATATTATTATAATTATAACTCTATAATTTATTTCTTCTAAATTAAAATTATTTAATTTAAAGAAATTAATTTTAATTTAATCCAGTAAATGGGATGTCGAAGCGTGTTTTTAATGTAAAATTGTTCAAAAGTTTTTTAAGTTTTCAAATCTTAATTTAAAGTGAAATTGTTTCCAATTACCTAAATAGTTTAAATGATATAAAATTTATCTAATTATTCCTTAAATAAAAATAAAAATGTAATTTATTTATAAAAATAAATTAGAATAAAAATCATTTTTGAATTAAAATACTATATTATTCACTATTCATCAAAATGTGAAAGTTCTCAAAAAATACCAAAAATTTAACCAAATTAAATTTTTATATTTATATTTAAAAAATTGAGTTTTGTTTTCATATAAAAATTATAAAAGTTTCAAAAATAATATTTAATTTTTGTTTTCCATTAAACAGTGGTAAAAATACTTTTTAAAAATATAGATCTTTTTATGCTTAAAATCAGATTTATTATTATTTTAAGCATATAAATTTTATTGGATTAATATAAAAACATTTAATAAACATGTGTAAAAATAATATTTATATTCCTTTTTATTCCCATTAATATAACACCTTGGCGATAAATACCATTTAAAATATTAATATTAATAATATATTATTTTTTGTATAACTTTGTCTTTCATGAAACATAAAATTTATGAAAACTCATTGTTGTATTTCAGGAACGCTATTAGACATAAAATAGTACTTAAGGTTAAATTACTATCTAATTGATAAACATTAAAAAATATGAAAAAGAATTATTTTATCATTTTTGGAGATGTTACAAAACATGTCAAAAAAATTTTATATACACCTCTTAATAGAGTGTTGGTGTATAATTTTAAAATATTACTTAATTATAGGAAATTGAGATGAAGTCCCTTACCATGAGTCCGAACTGTAACATGTGTATTTATATTCTTAAATTTAGAAATTTGTTAATTATTTACCTTAAGGATAATTTTTTTTTTCAGGTTTATTAGTTCTTTAATTCACTTATTTCAATGTTGTATGCATTTTATTAATCAATTATATTTACATTGGATGTTTTGACCATATTCAACTTATGTTTCAATAATTACCATGGTAGGTTGACTATGTTAAAAGTAGTTCTTATTTAAGAATATCTATAATATTAATAATTAAATAATTATCATGTTTATACATAAATTATAATTTTTAATACTAATCATGAAATTTGTTTTTGATAAATGAAGTATGTTACGATAATGGATACAATAGGCCATACATACGCCTGAGGAACATTTCATTTTTTAACAAACATTATAGAAAATAGGTAGGTAATATTTTATATTTACATAATGATAATAATATAATATATATCATATTAATTATTTAACTAGAATTTAATATATCTTCTTGTGGTCTTGTGATGAAAAGAGAGTCACATCATTTCATAATGGAGGTAGTCTACACATACACAATTGACATTATCTCTTTTTTAGTTAGTTAATAGGTAATAAATAAAATAATATTTTTTATTTTATGAATGATAAATATTTCATTAATATCATAATTATTTAATATATATCATATATATTCATTATATTTACAAATATTACCTTCTATTTAAACTATTTTTGAAAATAAATCACATCTCTTTAGAGGATTTTTTCTACCGTACAGATGAATGACATTTTCATATACCCTGTGGAATAGAAAGTACAAAAGTTATATATGTATAATTACTCCATATTTAGAATTATGTAATAAATATTTTATCTATACATTATATACATCATCATACCCAATAGTGAGTGGTTGTAATGTAAACATTAATGGAATTAGCTCGCAGGATGGTAGTCTACTGCAAACCCAAATGATGATTTCATTACAAAATTTATATAAGTAGAGATGGTTGTAGGTGATTAAAATAGTATAAAAACCTTCCATTATATGGAATATAATAAGGTTATTATATCATTATCATTTAATAATAATTTATGGAGTTGGAGAAATAAATTAAATATAAAAACTTATTGAAGAACGAAACCTCTTTTTCAGGTATTTATCTTAGGTTTACACCAAATCCTTCCCAGGATGGATTTATGGACAAAATAAGGCTTCTAGGATGAAATTAAGGATGTTTAGAAGTTATTTATGCATGTAATTTCTGATCTATAGTGGTTTTATGGTGTTAATAATAGATAGTAAGGGTGGATTTTTTAAGCGAAGTGAGTGGCACACTTGTATTTTTTTGAAAAGATTCAATCATACCCATGTTTCTATAATGAAATAAGATTTACAACTACATGATTATTGAAATTTGAAGATATAGTATGGAAATATATTTATCCAATGGGTGTTTTAAATATTGGTATGTCATTTTTAACCCTTATCTTTTTAGTTTATCCCATAGTAAATCAAATTTAACCTTAACCACATATTTTTTCTATTTTCATTATTCATTCTGGTAAAAAAATTACTTGAAATTATTAAAAGATATAAATTATTATGATTTAAAATAAGGAATATATTTTTTCAAATTCATTTTATATAAGTTGTAAAATTAAATTTATAAATAACCCCACAAAAGTGGTAAGAAAATGAGGGTTTCAAAGAGAAAACAATGAAAAGTTTACAATGTTTCTATTTCAAAATTCTATACAAAAAGGATTCTAATGACATAAATTTTATTAATATATATATAATTAAACTAATTTTACATTAAAACAAAATAAAAATATAATTTTACATTATAAATAATTTAAAAAAAAGGTATTTTTTAATAAAAAATCATCATTTTTCAATATTAATCATAAAATGTAATTTTTTAGAAAAAAAATTCACCCAAGGATATTTTTTATTATATTATTATTTTAATGAATAAGTTTATGTTTTCATTTTTTTTATAAAATTGGTAAACATTATTTTAATATTTTGTTAATAGAGCTCAATTGAACCATCTTTTAGAAAAAATACATTTTTACAGAAAATATTTCATTTTCATTCAATTGGTTATAATTTTTTATCTAATTAATAAATAAAAAACAAACGTGGGAAAAATATATATTTTCATAGTTTAGTTAATCCTATTCATACCTTCCATTATAATGGTTTTGAGATTATTATCACACAAAATAATAATATTTTAAAAACATTTATTATTTCTCTTAAACTCAGTGAAGCGTGTAATGAAAGGTAAACTAACTGTTATGCGTATTTCAAGATATTAAATAGATTGAATTTACTTAAAAATAAATATATCATAAAATCTTACAGTGTCATATTTTCTTATAATATTGGTGATGTTTTTCAAACACACTATTAAACATAGTTTTCATTTCTAAAATCTTAGGGTATTATATTTTATTATAATCATGGTGTTGTGTGTCATATACACTATCAAACATAATTTTATACATTTAAAGTTTAGATCTGTTACACCCCCTTGATTTAATAAATTTCATCCTCAAAACTTTAACTTTTTCTCAGTAATCAAATTATGGAAAATTAAAAAAAATAAACCGACATTGTAAAAAAGGCATATTAAACATAATTTTAATAAGATAAAAGGGTAAGTAAAAGGTTCATATAGAATAACACATAACCGGGATTATAAGTTAAATAAACTTGGTAGAATGTAAGGACATGTGAAGGGAATACAATTATAAATTATTATAGAGAGTGATTGAGGTAATTGATCACATGCATGTGACTGATTAATGTAAAATTAAGAGCCTCAAAACCATAAATCTATGTTGATATAAATGACCATTTTATTCATCAAATATGAATGTATTAGGACATTTTTTTTCAATATCCATTTCTTAATGTTGAGGAATTATTTTACTATCTATTAATATATGGAAAAATAATTACTTGATACATTTATATTTCATAAGAATAATTTCATCCTTTTGTTTTATTTTGATCAATTTTTTAATTTATCACTTCCTCAATGAAATGAATATCCAAAAATGAATATTTTATTCTTGATGAAATCAATTTCACTTTTAATGGATTATAAGATCTATAAAAGAGTTAATAGTCTTTCAGTTTATCTATAAAATTTTTTCAATCAAATATTTTAAGCACTAGTTACCCAATATAATAATTTGATATATAAAAAACAAAATTAACACCACTTGTTCATTATTAATATATTTTTTCAAATTATTTAACTAAAAATAATCTCATATTAACAAGAAAGTTGTGTAGGATAATGGAAGGCATGAAACTCTTATTATCCTTTGGTCTTGGGTTCCTATCATGAAACCTTATCGGAGGTGATGGGTTGTCACCCAGCATTAGAGTTAACATTTTTATAAACTATGTTAATATAATTCTTATAACATTAACCCCAAAAATAATGGACATCCTTAGAATAAAATCAATCATTTAATAAAATTTTTACTAATGTATTCAATACAAACCTTTTTTCTCACAATGTTTAATAGTCATATTTGACTATTATTATAATTTCATTAATGATTATATTAACTCTAAATATTATCATTAACTTTAAATTTATTATTATAATATGTAAAAGAATTATTCCTAAAATATTTTTTATACTAAAACAAACACTTTATATATATATATAAAATATCAATTAATACCTAAGTATTTCCACTACATAAAAAATTAAAATATGTACGAATAAGACATTGAGATTATGATAAAACTTTGAAAAAAATACTAACTCCTTGGATCTATCACCACTTCACCAGATGGACCAATATCAAATGTAGAAGAATAAAAATGATTCTTCAACTCTTTCTTTTATTCTAATAATGATGATTTACATCATGAGTAAGAAACTTTGGAAAAAAATAGAATAATTTCCTAACTAATTGTATCTAAAACATCTCACTGTTGACTTTCTATCCATTATATAATTCCTGAATTATTTAGGACTCTTTTATTTACAGTCACAATCCTTGTGACCAAAATTACCTCACCAAAAACACTTTCCAAAACCTAACATAAATTCCTAGAAATGTATTTTAACATAGTTATAACATGAATGGGTATTACAATCATTCATCTTAGTTGGTTTCATGTCAATTTCCTTCCACTTTGACTATTTTTTTCAATTTTCACATCATGGATCATAAGTTTTGGAAAAATATATCTCAACATTCAAATCACAATGAAAAACATTCTCACATATTTAAAATTATCTAATGGATAAGTATATTCTAAATATTTGTTTTAATCCTGAGTGAAATATGTTTTTTTAACTATCAACGTATAAAATAAAATAATCTATGTACCTAGAAAACCTTGTAAAATTTTCTTCATATTCCGACACCGAATATTCATCCTTTTATTTCAATTACAAGAGTTAATTCTCTATAGTAATCTAGAAAATATTATTTAAATATATCCCAAGTATAATATTCTTAAATGTTACCCATTCTATATCATCATAATAATCTTTCTCCCTAGAGTTATTAACCAAAGACCACCATTGTTCTACTTCACCATAAAAAGATAAATGGAAAGTGTTTACTTTTGAAGTTATGAACATCTCATGACTTAAAATATATTTTACAGTGCATTGATCCATACTTCTGCTACCACATGGTCAGATGATCTGCTGAATGATGGGGGATGTTTCCTAATGAAATAATCCACTATAGACATGTTCCTTCATACTATTTTGGTATCCTCTCTAACATAGATACCACCACAATTTATAAATTTTTCTAACTGACCCATCACTACAAAAAGTGTTCTATTTCAGTTCTAGAATTCTTGGGATGCTGATTTGAAAAGAATATTTTCACATTGGTTCCTTTAAACTACAACTCCCCATTATCCTCTATGGAAATACATTCTGAATAGACATAATTTATATGAAGCAACATGGTAAACTAAAAATTATATATCATTTCAACTTAGCCATAGGGTAAAATAATTCAATGGTATAATATTAAAATTATCTTAACATATATGTTTATATAAATTCACTTTTGATACCTATTATAATGACATGACCTTAAACATTACATAATCATGAATTTTAGTCAATAATTTACTTTCTCTCACATGGATTAACTCTTCCTTTTTAGAGTTAAAGGGAATTTTTTCATAAATCATACATATCAAAACCAGAAAATAAAAAGTGTACACATACAATTTGATTCCATTTTTTCTATAATATAAGAATTTTTAAAAAATAATTATTATTTTCATGGAAAATACCCAAGACGTTCAATATGAATTTTTAACTTCTCTTACCCATCCATAAATCCAGTGAAAACATTTTGAAATGTGAAATGAGAAAGAAAACTCCCAGTTAGGGGAATTAAATAAAAGAAAACCATTATTCAAATAAAAAATAGGAAAACTCATATAATGTTAACCTTATAATTCAATTTTTTGAGTGTATGTATTAAAACATTTTGGCATGAAAAAACACATGTTTTCCTCCAAAAAATGTATTTAAAACTTTTATCAAGAAATTAAAACCCCCTTATTAGTGTCTTAGATCATCATATTCATAAAAACCTTTCAAAAAATTTTTAATTGAAATGAGTATAAAATTGAATTCCATTATAATCATTACCCAATGGAAGATTAAGATAAGTGAGTTATTTTTTTTGTAAAATGGTTCCATTACTGTTATTATATTCCATGTTTTCTTGGAATATTTATTAATGTCTTTATTAAGGATCTACACTTTGTATAAGCTATATTGGGCTCACCCATGTGTTATAATAAGACTCAATGCATCTTATATACTGTATTAGGCCCACCCATTTAATATAATTCTCATGTACCATATCATTAATAGAACAGTTTCCTCAAAAATCATTTTGAAAAAATATTTTAAACCCATATGAAAAAAACTTTTGGATTAAAATACCCCTTTTTTAAAAAATAACATTTTCAATACCAAAATACCCAAAAATAGTAAACGAGGGTTTTTAATTAAAGAAAACATGAAATATTTCAATGGATTCTAGAAATAAAATAATGTCCATGGGGTTGAAAAAGTAGTTTTCATTATGTATGTTACGAATAGAACATTCCTTTAGTCATTTTTCAAAATGTTCCTTATAAAACATGTTAAACAATTAATTTTGAAATCCATTGATACAAATGTAAAAAGAGGTATAAAAGGTAATTTATAAACTTTTTATTTAGATATATAAATGTTCATATATTAATTTTTAAAAAACATGAACATTTAAAAAATAAGTTTTACAGAAAACATTAAAGTGAATAAATTTAATGAAAAGTCCATTATCAATTTAGAAATATTTGAGTCATAATCAAAATGAAAGAATAAAATTTAAAAAAACTATAAAAAATGAGAATAAAAAAAAATAATGATATTAAATTTCAAAGGGGATGTATATAAACCTCATAAATTTTTATTGGTGTATGATATCAAAATGTACCTCCATGAAAAGAAATTGAGACGAAGTTTAGTAAATTGATTCTGAGTAGTCACATGATTATTCGTCATCCTAATTAATAAAATTTTGTTAACTACTTAGTTTTTTATAAAAACTATCTAGTTTATTATTAATTAATTTCACTTATTACCATTTTATATATATTTACATAGTTAATTATTTTTTGGATGTTTTGACTGTATTTAACTTATGTGTCAAAAATGGCATTGGTTGGTTCACTATGGAAAAATAATTCCTTATTTCAAAATATCCAAATTAATAATAGTGAAATAATTATCATATATATTCATAAATTATAATTTTAATACCAATCATGGATGTTAGTTTTGATAAATGAATCACGTTATGATCATGAATTTCACGAACACCTCCCCACAAAGTGTACCCCTCTTAGGCCGACAATATGAGAAGGGAGATAATGACCCCTAAGTCCCACCTCTAGTAGGCCCTGGGTTGGCGACTAGCACCGAGGGTGTAGTAATCACACAAATGGGAGGAATTAACCTCTAAGAGAATGAAAAATAGTTTATATATACATAGGGTGAGTATAATAGTATACTTAGTTGGATTCTCCCCGAATCATCTCGTGAAAATGTGAAGAAAGCATGATAAAGCACAGTGAACAGCAAGTGAAAATAACTCGTCACCTAAACATATATAATATTTTACCAGCCTCATCATGGATACTCTCACTAATTAATTCATGAAAGAGTATATAATCTAATAAAGAATATCAAGGGTACCCCGCTACTACTTCCCCAATGGTTTTTCGCTTTTCCTTAATGTCGCACGTCCTAAGCATCTATCTCCAAAAAGGCTTTCCCGCAGAAACCTGGGAGAAGTACCACAACATGCACCTCATGCAAAAAAACTTCCAAATCCATGTAAACAATGTAATTAAGTAGATTCTGGGAGCCACCATAGCTTGCATAACATGTATCATATGTCAGGTATTATTCCTCAAGCCATTATAGCCCATACACCGAGTAAGTATCCTCAAGCCATCACAACCTATACACGTTAAAACTATAGTATTCCATAAGAAACTATATCTAGAATATATTTTTGTGAATAACCACAAGCCATTAAAGCCCTCTACACACATATATGGGGAAAACTAACCGCTGTGCCTACAAGCACAAGTAACTACCAAGAGAAGGGAGTGGGGCTAAAGGGGGTAGTCAGCCATCCATCCTCCCACCAGGATGTTGGGGAAAACACCCCCAGGGCTCAAAATCCCATGGGTATCAGTTTCCCTAACTGATGTGGTGGAGTAGCGTATAAAAACACAAAAATTACAGAATATACTATAGTTCACAACCACACTATGGGTATAACCCAGTCTTAGACTCAACTGAATATAACGTCTCTTAGACTCCTAGATGCCACTTCTAATACTAGGTATCCTATAAGCACACAAACATTTAAAGATATTTATTACATTACTTCATTCCCTTTTTATCAGTTCCACTTTATGTTAATTAATTCTTTAAATAGTAATTAACTATTAACAATTCCACATTATATTTTATTTGCATTACACCCAAAATCCACTATCCCTTTAAATTGTAACCTCATCATTTCATCCAAGCATGCTCCAACCCCTTAGGTTAACATCATTTATTAAATAATTTATTAACAACATTATTACTTTCCCATATTCCCGGACATTCTAGAAAAACATTATAAGATTCTAAACACAAGGGGGATCAACACGGTGAGTAGATGAAATACTAGTCGAGTCTTTTCCGCCTATAGCAAGAGCGTACACCCATCTTCCCTTTGAAAATCTAAACACGGAAAGCACATGGAATACCCCATGCGTCTTCAACCCTTTCAATAGAAGGGTAAACAAGACTAGCTGACTTGATTAGTGGGGAAATTATAGAAGATAAAAAACCAAAAAGAATCAATAAGAATCCAAACATTCACATCCAACCCATTTCATCATCCCTGATGTCCTCCCCAACACCCACATGCATAAACCGATGCATCTCACCATTCTAGGCATCAATTGCTACCACAACCATTAGGCCTCCATGCCCCCACCTATCAGAACATCCATCTAGGCTCACATCATAACACAAGCAACATGAAAACAAACATCATATCAATTGGGCTCTTGTCTCTTAAATAATCAAGAGGGTAAATTAGAACCCTATTAGGAATTATCTTTTATCGAACAACTGATTCTTTAATCCATCTTGGATTAACCAATTTATTTTTCATAGGTTCAAAATACAAAAAACCTAACCACTAAGCTATAACAAATAATTAAACATTCCTACTGAATCAATTTGATTAACATCAAATTACTGACTGAAAATTATATTTTTAATTTTCAAAAAGCCTCATTGAGGATAAGTGGTAACCACAGAGTTCACATGGGATACTAATTTACATGCTTCTTTATCTTTATCCAAACAATTATCAATTAATTATGGCTTTATGTTTTTACCAATTTACATCAATAATGAAAGTATAAATAAAGAAAGCATAGATATCACACTAGCTATAAAAATAAGAGGCAATAATATACAATCGATATAAATTTATTTATCCAGTTCATATATTTTGTATGTCAATTAGATTGTGATCCAGTGGGATAAAACATACTAACTATATAGTTGCATGTAAAATAAAATATAAGCACTAAATCTACTACCTCAAATGGTTCTTGACGTTCTTTATATGAGAACGAACCACACAACGGGTTACGATCTCCTCCCCCTGTGACAACTGTATCCACTCGAGGATGTAGAGACACCACCACACCAGTCAACACCCAAGAAAAGCACATTAGGAACATGGAGATATAATTCCATAAAATGGTGAGGGAAAACTGAATGAGATGAACCTAAAATAAAGATGATAGAATATACCTTATATCGAAGATTGATTGATACTGCTTGGTTGCATCAAAAAAGAGAGGAACCAATCCAAAGAGGAAAGTTTGATTGAGAAAATCCTATGGGATGGAATGAAAGGTTCGAGTATCTCAAAACTAAGAACAAGGATAAAGAACTATGGAGGAAGATATATCATCATGTTAGAATATTTAATGGAGCAGTGGTTTAAGATATGCTGAATTTTCCATTAAAAGAGTATCGCATTGACCCTTGCAGTTTGACGAAGTAAAATCATCCTGAACCTTAGGGAAATTAATATAGGAGTTAAGACTTTTAAATCAGCCTTAGATTCCTTAAAACAAGGCTTTAAATTCATTTTACATCAAAGGAACCATTAAAGGGGCCAAACTATAGGAAGCTGGAAACACTGTTCACACACTCGAAATTTGGAAAAGGAAAAACACTATTAATAAACCTCACCATTAGAAACTCACCATTCTAGAAAAACTGTTCATGAACCTCACTGTTGGAAACTCACTGTTGAAACATCACCATTCTGGAAACACTGTTCATGAACTCAAAATTTGGAAAAAGAAAGTGGTCACCATTAGAACCTCACCATTCTGGAAACACTGTTTATAAACCTGAAATTTGGAGAAGGAAAGTAGTCACCGTTGGAACCTTATCATTCTGGATACACTATTCATGAACTTCAAATTTTTCCAAGGAAAGAGGTCACCATTGGAGCCTCACTGTTCTAGAAACACTATTCATGAACTTGAAATTTGGAAAAGGAAATAGGTCATTGTTGGAACCTCACCATTCTGGAAACACTATTATTGAACTTGAAATTTGGAAAAAGAAAGAGGTAACCATTGGAACCTCACCATTCTAAAAACACTATTTATGAACTTGAAATTTGGAAAAGGAAAGAGGTCACCATTAGAACCTCATCATTGGAACCTCACCATTGCATTGTTCACATAAGGTCACTGATGACACTATTCACCAAAGGTTACTAATGCACTATTCACCTAAGGCTACCAATGACACTGTTCACATAAGGTGAACGATTACACTGTTCACCTAAGGTTATCGATGTCACTATTCACATAAGGTCACCATTGCACTATTCACCTAAGGTTACTGATGACACTGTTCACATAAGGTCACCGTTGCACTATTCACATAAGGCTACCAATGACACTGTTAACATAAGGTCACCATTACACTATTCACCTAAGGTTACCAATGACACTGTTCACATAGGTCTCATCGATGGAACTATTCACATCAGTCTCACCGATGGAACTGTTCACAACGGTCTCACCGATAGAAATTTTCTCATCGATCTCCCCGATGGAACCATTCACAATGGTCTCCCTGATGGATCTGTTCACACCTATCTCCTCGATGGAACTGTTCACATCGGTCTCACCGATGGAACTGTTCACATCGGTCTCACCGATGGAAGTGTTCACATCGGTCTCACCGATAAAACTATTCAGAGAATTGGAAAATAGGAAAAGTGTTGGTGATAAGTAACATTGACCTCCCAAAACACCTCATACACTATATTTTTTGAAAAAGATGGACCATAGAGGTTCAGACCATTACAATGAAGTTGGTATGTCATACATACTCTTAAGTAACATTTCCATTATCAACAATAATTATGGAAAGGAGGTAAGTAATATTTTATCCTTCCATAATGATCATAATATCACATATAAAAATTTATTCCTGTAAATATAATATATATATCATCCATGTGGCATGGTTATGAAAATAGAGTTACATTGCTTCGTGAAGGCGGTAGTCCACATCTACAGGAACAACATTACCACTTTTTTTGGTATTGAAAAGGTAAAAAATATGTTGATATATTATATTTTATGAATTATAAAAATGTCATTAATGTCATAATTATTTCTTGTATATCACATATATTAATTATAACTACCCTTATTACCATCCATGTAAAGCATAAATGAAAATGATTCATATCTCTTTACGAGGTGGGTATCTACTGCACACACGAATGACGTTATCGTATCCCCTATGAAATGCAAAGTAAAAATGTATATTTGACATAATAAATCCATATGTATAAATATTTTATAAATATAATATATATGCTTTATATCCTTAATCATAACCAATATTTGGAGGTTTTAAATGAGAAACAAATGACATCATTTTGCGAGGTGATAGTCCTTTTTACAGACGAACAATGATTTCGTAACCCATTTGATGGAAGTGGAAATTTTTTTAGGTCATGAACATATTATAAAAACATCCCAGTATATGTAAGATAAAATAGTTTTTATATCAAAATGGTTTAATATGAATTTTAATAGATGGAGAAAGAAATAATTTAAATAATCTCATTGAAGAATATAACCTCTTCTTTGGTAATCCTTTTTAGGTTTGTAGAAAATACTTTTTATATTGGATTTATTAAAAAAATAAGCTTTCTAAAATGAAATGAGGGTTGTTGGTATGTGATTTTTTCGGTGATTTTCATGAACAAATTAGTTTTATGGTGTTAATAATAGAGGTGGGCATGTCCTTTTATATGTGAGGTGAGTAGAACATGTGTAATGTTTTGAAAAGATTCAATCATACAAATGTTTTTATAAAGAAAAAGCTTCTAAAATGGAAAATTATAGATCTATAAAAGTGTAAGGTGGTTATATGGATAAAAAATATTGGTTGGAAAAGTTGGTAGCTCATTTTTAACCCTTATCATCTTAGTTTATCCACGTATTATATCCATTTTTACCTTAATTGGAGTAATTAATTTTTACTATTTTCACTATAAATTTTTATCAAAAACTATTTTGACCTTATAATACATAAAAAATTACTATGATTACATATATAAAATCCATTTAACCAAATTTAGTTAACATAAGTGGTAAAATTTAATTTAAATGCAGTCTCATGGAAATGACAAGAAAATGAGTTTTTCATAGAATAAATCACTAGATGTTTACATTGTTTTTACATAAAATTAAAAATGAAATATATTAATATGAAATAAATTAAATTAATATACATATAATTGAACTAATATTACTTTAAAACAAGTTAAAAAATTATATAAAAATATAATTAATTTAAAAAAGTATGTTTTAAATTTAAATTTAGTATTTTTCACTATTTATCAAAAATTGAAACTTTTAAAAAAAATACAAAAAATTAACCTTAGGATAATTTTTATGTTATAAATTCAAAAATTAAGATTATTATGTTAAATAAATTTTCAAAAATTATTAAAAATTAATTTAATGTTATTTCCCTAAATTGAAACAAAACCGTATTTTAAAAAAATATTGTTTTTTTTTTCAGAATACATTTATTTTTCATTTTAATGGTAATTTTTTTCTAATAAATAAATAAAAAATTATCTTGTTTAAATTATATAATTTAATAATTTAGTTAATCATACGCGTACTTTCCATTATAATAGTTATGTAATTACTACCACATTAAATAATAATATTTAAATAGTATGTCACATTTCATTTAATCTTAGTATTGCGTGTAAAGAAAGATAAAATTAGTGTTGTGTGTAATGAAATATTTAGATATATTTATATATTTATATATATAAAAATAAATATATCATAGAATATTTAGGTGTTATATTTTATTTTCTATCTTGGATTTTCATGTTGAAAATGCAGTTGAATATATTTTTCATTTAAAAATTCATGAAGTTTTATATTTTTATATAGGCTTGGTGTTTCATGCCACATATGGTATCAAAAATTATTTATCATTTTAAATTATTTGGTTGTTACATTAGTTTAAAATAAAGGTAAAATGGTGGGTAATGATTTAAAAAGAAATTATAATGATTTATTACCTATGACGAGGATTAAAAGTTACCCAGAGATCATTATCACATAGTATATAGACATATAAATAATTTTAGAATTAATGAAATCCAACCATTATAAAATAAATTATCAAAAATCCATCTATGTAAAGGCCAAGGTTGAATTGAAGGATTTCTTGGATAAGAAAAGAAATTTAAAAAAAATTCATGGAGTTCATTTAGAATAAAATAGATTATAATAGTAGGATGTTGGATATGTATCACATCCATGCCTGACAAGAAGAAGAGGATTTTGAATATTTTTTATACATAATCCTTATATATTCTCCCATGAAGATGAAAAATTTGTAGAGATCTTATGTATCAACTTTGGTGAGAAAATAATAATAGGGAAGCTTTAGAGTCAGTATCTTGATGATTTGTTTTCCAATAAGTTAAGTATGGATGTTATAATTATAGGGGGATAAGGTTGTCATTTCCTATACACATATGTAAAATGGGGGACATCATCATTAATATAATCATCGATCATATATATACTTTTAATGGTATAAATATTATCTAGGTAGTAGTGGAATGAATTATAATATTGACACCCAAAAATGATTTTCAAGAGTATTTCATAGTCAAATAATTTCCCCTATTATACATAAAGAAAGTGGTAAGGATACATAGAGTAAAACATTTAATATTTCATGATTGAAATTATTGGTTTAACTATATCTTAAATATTAGTGTTTTGTTTGAATTGTATATAGGGAAATTCATTATAAATAATTAAAATACTCAAAATGATAATAAATCTAAAATAACCAATTATTATTTGAATGATATACTAATATCATTATTAATGGTTTTTGATAGATTGTTGGATCAAAAGTTTCATCTAGTCTAGTTCTCATATACCAACATTTCAACTCTATAATTGAAATACAATAACATGGGGACCATAATTAAAAAATATATATAAATCTAACATGTTGGAATCAAGTGACAGAGATGGTTGGAACCATTCGATGACATATCAATGCAAAAAAAAATTGGAAAAAGAAAAATACTAAAAATAATTGAGGATATTAGGTGTATATGTTAAATAGTACCATTCTTCATATAATATCACAATAAAAAAGGTTCATGATATTCTAAATGAATAGAATGTTATTCCCTAAATAAACAAGTCCTTCATGATTCTTGATCACATATAAACAATATGTTATTACTTATTTCCCTAACCAAATCTCTCCAAAGGGAATGATGTATTTGATGTATTAGTTTTGAGGAAGTGGATACCAAATCTATCACATATTGTAAAATAATAGGTTGTATACAATGATCATTGTGTCTCTTCTATGGAACAACTAATGGAGATACAAGGTCATAATGAAAAAATAATGTGAAACAAAAACTCACCCATAATCATTATTTTTTTGGAGAAATAAATCACTTATGGATTTCATGTGAGATACAAAATATTTATTGGGGTAAAATTACCATCATATATATTTTTCATGTAAAAAAATATCATGGGGATAATTATTTTTAAAAAGGGGTCTAGTGTATGAAAATAAAGTTTGAATATGAATTTATCTTTAAATAAATAATTTATGATCAATATACTCTAATACACACAACATCTAACAAAAATGAATGATTACTTATTTATATAAGGAAGATCATTATTATATATAATCAAATAAATTAAATTATAATGAAATTAACATAATTAAAAAATTTAAAAAAGGATTAAAACCATATGTAAATAAAAATACTAAATGGTGGAAATTTTCATCATCATGACCTGTTTTATAGATAATAACATCGATGATAATAGTGTAATGAACATGATAAATTATAAATATGATAAAAATATTCATTAAATAAATTTGTGAATAAGTTGAATATATTATAAACACGTCTAAGGAAATGTATATGAATAAAATGTGGCTATTATATGGTCATTAAATATGTATGACCATTAGACATATTTTATCATCAAGAACACATTGTATTTGGTTACATATGAAAATTAAGGATATTAAATTAAATGGGATTGAAAAAAACTTATTTAAATTTTATTACTTGTTTTTTAATTTTATAATATTAGCTGCTTCATCAAAACAATTATTACATGTGATTATTACTATATAGTTATTGATATCATTTGTATAAATAAAAGAAAAATATTTTGTGGAAGTTAAATTGGAACAATTTTTTTGAATAATATATTATTATTATTTCATATGAGTATTATTTATAGGAAATTTTTATTATGTTGCATAATTGAGGATTTCCCTTGAACAATACTTATCTGAACATCAATAAGTATGGTTTGAGAGGAATCATCAATGGAAGAAGATCAATCTTGTGGAAATGATTATGAGATCAATGCTAGCTGAACCAGTTCCCATAACTTCCACAATATAATACCTCATATTTATGTATTATATTGAATTACTTAAAGTGATTTAAGTAGTTTGTATGATGATATAATCATATAATTAGTAATATAATAAACATAATTTTATTTCATGTTTTTCTAAATATTTTTTATTTTAATTAATATATTAATTTTAGAATAAAAATTAAAAGAGAATTATAAAAATAAAATAATTACATTAATAAAAAAATATAGATAAATTAAATTCCAAGACCATTAATAAATAATCGATTTTAATTAAATAATGAAAGCCCATTTAAAATATATAATAGATTTAAAAAATAATAATTTTAATATATTTTTTTCAATAATATTGAATGTGAATTTTTGTAAAATATATTATTTATATGAAAAAATAGTAAATTAGCATTCATATAATGACGGTTAAATTATATGGTATATTAATGAATTTACTTTTATGCTTAAAAATACAAATTTCTAAAAAAAAATTATATATAATTTGTAATTTTCTATTAATAATAATTTTAATTAATTTTTAAAAATTAATATCACAAAATGAATTTCACATTTTTATTCAGCATATCAAAATTATGAAATAAGTATAATTTTATTTTTTTGAAAAAAATTTGTTATATAGGAAAAGAAAAATTCATTTTTTTCAAAAAATATCTCTAACCATATCTATAAATTTTTAAAATGAAATTATTATTGTACCACATTTATTATTTCTCTAATTTGTGTCTACATACAATGATAAATTTAATTCCCTATTTATTATTAATGGGTATATTTGAAATGAAAATAAATCTCACCTATATAGGGACACCTCCTCTACACAATTATTATCCACCCAATAACCATTTTTCAACATATTCATTCTCCACAACTTTTTAAATCTGATTTATCACATTAATAAAATATTTAAGAAATAAAAACCATTTGATACAAGTAATATTATAAAAATAAAATAACATTTTATCATTCATTCAATCATTATAAAATGTTTCTATTTGTGATGGTTTTACCACCTTAATGAATTATGATTTACCATATACATTATGAATGGTTATGGAAATATAAAACCCATAAATTTATAATAATAATAATAATGTATTTTAATGTTTATAATAATTATTTAATGTTAACATATATGTGTTCGAGACACATTTTTTAAGTAAAGTAACATCTTTATAATTAGGATGAGAGAGAAAACTTATTTGAACAAAAGGACAAAATATTTATATGGGAAAAATTGATAGAGGAATATTTATTGAATTTATAAGAGATTTTGGAATAATGGATCCATCATAATACTTTTATATACAATCTAGTTATCATTTATCAGGCTACAACCATAAACATCACATTACACTTCCCCTATGTAACTTCGCACCACCAGCTATCATGTGACAATATAGAACTCTATCCTCATTACACCGAAGACCCTATGTTGTGATACCATTATCTTTTAAAATTAACCTCCTTTTTAGATATTATGCACTCCCAATAATTTTTACTTGTCAGAATTTTGCGTTTCTCATATTGTGTCACAACACCTGACTGTGTCACACTGCCATATATACCTCCTGATTTCTTCTTCTTCATCCTCCATTCCTAATATGATAACGAGTGGGTTTAATGGATTAAATTAACATGATATCCTGATGTCATGGTGTTCTATAGAAATAAATATTTTTCATAAAATCACAAATTTGGAGAATAATACATCAGTTATTGTACTCCTCTATTGTACCATCTAACGCATTAACAATGAAAAAATGATTTTTTATTTTTATTTTACAATGAAAATAATTCCCCAAAGGGATTTTATATAGTAATTTTTGTGCATTATTACATGAATTTTGTCACATTAAAACCAAAAAAACTACAATATATTTAGAATCAAAACCCTATATAAAAAAATATTTTCATTGAATTAAATCAAGAAATAAGAATATTTATAATCATTCTTTATAATACATCAATATAGAATCCATGAAATTATATTAGGACCATAAAATAATATCAAAATAAAATATATCATCTTCATGAAAACTCAATAGGGTTAAAACATAACATAAAAGAGAACAGATCGAAACAACTATATTAATGTAGGTGTGTTACAGATGGAAGAATTAAAACGAAATGGTTAATTTTAAATCTATAAAAAATAATTATTTAATAAATAATTATAAATGAATACCATTAGGGAAACATATTTGGACTATGTTTCTAGAATAGATGAATAATAAGAAAGTTATTATATATGAAGGAAGAGCATGTGCAGCCATGCGAGAATCTGAGGTAAAGGTTTTGATTGACTCAATATCCTTTTCTTTATTCTATAACATTTATTATTACATTATTATATTATATGTTATATCTCTTCATCCACATATATATCCAAATTTTTATTTTCTATTTTGTTCATGTAAATTAAATTTTCATTTAAATATATTATTGTTTTATTGATTTATTACTACCTAAATATATGGAATTATAGAGAATAATTATCAATCGCTATGTTGGTTATTTATCTCATGTATCCTCATTATTTCATACCATAAATATTATATTGTATTATTTTTAAATAAAAATAAAAAACCACTATGGTAATTATCTTATTTTTCATTAATTTGAGTAAATAAATTTTATCATTCAAATCAATGTGGGTAATTATTAAAAATGTTAAAAAGTTAAAAATAATAACTTTCTACTTCAATGAATATTTTTTTTTCTTTCAACAAAAATGTCTTTTAATTGATCTCTATTTCTTCCCCTTGATCCATTATTAATAATTTTTTTATGATATTTTGAAGAGTATTTTTTTATCTTTATGATTTTTTGAATGTGATATATAAAATTAATTTATACGAATACTACCAAAAGTCTATGATTTTTTATGATTTAACTTCCGTTTTTCATATAATATCTAATTGATCATTAGAGTATATAATTATTAATAATGTGGAACCCTACACATATTCAATATCTTTGTTTTTATTAGTTGATTGGAATTTCATTTTCATATGATCTAATATCAGTTTGAATCACATGTGATACCTCATAATAATTTTATAAATATATATTATATTGATGGGATAAGCAATCCATGATTTATGATTATTATATTATCTAACACATATGTATAGGTTTTCATTATGTGATAGGTGTGACCAAAAATATATATCCTCCAATTCATTCGATAATGATTTTTATCTTAAGATTTTACTATGGGACATTAGTGGTTAACTCATGCCAACTATGTTACAAAATATAGGTGGATGGAACAATTCCACTTTGTTATAGGACATACATGATTTTATCTTTTCACTATTATATTTATTTATTATTGGATGGACATAACATATTCTATTATTTTATATACATATTCTTTTTTCACATTCCACTATTATGTTTCTATTATTCATAATTATTGATTACATGATCATATTAAGTTATTAATTAATGGCATCTAATATATTGTTTTTGGAATAATTGATCTTTTACATTGATATGTGATTTTAGAGACTTTTCATATGATAAAATATTATAAATATATGTTCTAATTAATCATTTATTTCTCCCATGTTGGCCAATTATCAAATGTTTTTTATTTAATTCTATATAACACAATGACATGATATTGAGTTAGTGAGAGTTTCATCTCATTTTTTCTTATTATTATCATTTACTTAGAAATTTATATGCCTAGATATTTATATGATGATATAAAGTGTGGGAAATTCATTAGGATATGTTAATGAAATTATTTATAATATTATTTTTATCTAGATAATATCCAATGATACTAAATCATTGGATTTTGTGATTATGGGTTTTCATATTAAGAAGAATTATTTAACCATGAAAATGATGTAAAATATAAGATTATTTTGTTTTTATTATACCAAAAATGAAATGGTTTTCTTTAGTTGTGACATTCATTCTATCAAATATCTCTTGAATATCCATCCTTTTTTGAACATTACATATTTATAAATTGGCATGACCTGTATGTAATGATATCTCATAAAGATGTTATTTTCCTTTGTTGGGTCTATATATAAAATTCCATAAAATATTCCCATACTCTCTCACTAGAAGCTATTTATCTAAAAACCATGACCACTACTAGGTTTTCATTTTTACTCTTTATGGTACACAAGTTTTTTTTTAAAAAATATTATCCAAACAATGACCAATTTGATACTTTAAATCCCGATAAATCCATTCATAATATTAAAATTGACATGCACAACACACATTTATTTCTTACATTTAATTTTCATTCATTCTTATGTTGTTGTGTAAAAATGAGATACTCTATGATATAGTGTAATATAAATTTAATATTTTTAGATCCTATAAAAGAAACACAATATAGCATCAATATATTTATTAATTATTTTAAAATGTTCTAATAAATATTAATTAATACAGATGAACCATGTCATGGCTTTGGATTCTAGAAAAACTGCAAAAATTATACCTTAATTAATAATTCATGATTATGATAAATTTATATGATAAATAATAAATGATCTTCCATGAATTTATGATAAATTGATATTTTTTTTGATAAAAACATAACATAAAAAACACAGTGTATTTTTATAACAGAAGGTGTTTACAATAAAGTGAAAATCAATTTTAATTGAAAAAATTATATTGTTTAACATGTAGGTTTTACATTAAAAATTAATTAAAAAATTACATATTTACAATTTTAATATTATATAATGTTTTTATATTCACATTACATTTAAAAATTCTATAATTTATGTGAACCCATTTAAAACATTTATAAAATATATGAAATTACCCATAAATTAATGATCATTTTTGTAATATTTGATGGATGTGGAATTGATTTTAGTACGGGTTTTCTATGAAATAATTTTATTTTCTATTATATATTTATTTTATTATATTTTAATGTTAGTGGTGGGAAAATTAATGTAGTGTAGTTAAATTATGTTTAATTTTGATTTTATCAGCACCACATCAATCACTAGTATGGAATTACCATTGTAATAATCATTAACTAGTGTATTTAATTTTTCAATATAATCATAAAGTTAATAAATATAATATATAAAATTATTCAAGAAATATATATTCATAGCCCTCCAATGATTAAGAGATATTATAATACATGTAATATTTTATTAAAGAGAATGTTATAGAAAATCGTCTAATAAAATATTATATAATGAATAAGAATATCAGAAGATTCATATTGGGAATATATGTCTTCTTTAAAGACTCATTAATGTTTTCCCATTTAGAATAATGATTATAACCATATTTCATCACCCTATATAAACTATATATTTTTATTAGGGATTCAATCGAATTAATATGTAAATGATAATACTTGAGAACAACTTTTTCCCCAAATTCTCAAGGATAACATATTAAGAGAAGCCTATAATTAGTCAATGATTTATGAGAATAACTCAATATGTAATCATTTAAAAATTATTTATATAATTTATTTATTGATTTAATTTATTTTATATTTATCAAGATATAATTTTATTCCATTAAAATATCATTCACTATGATATGGATAATTTAATATCACTAATATTATAACATATGGTTTATTGGATCTCATGAGGGATACATCAATACATCTTAAATAGTGAATTAATAACATCAAATATTTTTATGAATGATTTTTAATGAAAATTTTATAGGGTATTACTCTCATGAAATATGAATATAAATTAACACTTATGATTCTTATTTCTAAAGATTTTAAATTTTTTTAAATCATAATATACTTAAAATTTATATATTATTAAATGTGTATCCCTAATAAAAATGGAAAAAATAATTTGTGTGAGAATATTAAATTATTTTATGATAAAGTATGTTTTTAATGAAGGTACATAGAACACCCTGAGAGAGAAGGGGTGAATAAGGGTGTCAACTTTTTATTTTAAACTGTTAGATCTTGTTCCCACATTGGTAGGAACCTATTAAACCTATCTAAAATGAGAGTGTAGAAAAAAACAATCACATGAAAAGAAATGAAAAATTAATTTTACTTAGTTCACCACAAAGGGATAATTCCCAGAAGCATACACCAACAATGTGTCAATCATATCAAAAACAAATAATCTTCTCAAGTTGTGGATTATAAGAGTTTAGTACAACCACTCAATGCCAGGTGCACTACCTTTACAAGGTTTTAGTAATAGCACGCAACATCCCTAAGATCACTTCCACTAACCCCCCATTGCTCACTTATTTGGAAGATTCTTTACTTAATTTATCTACTTTAAGGTCTTTTAAATGGTTTAGCATTAAATAATTCATCCTTAATTGTAAATGGATGCTCATTTGAAGTCCCTTTTTCTTCCACAGATTTATATCAATTTTAAACAAATTGGTAGGTTATGAAAAATAATTTTGAAAACTGATTTGGTCACTTAATAGTCTCTCTTGAGTGTTTCACATGCCACTTTACCTCCTCTAGGTAATGATTACTAGGTATGGTTCACATATCGCATCTCCGTGAACCATCTCCGTGTTCCGCCTCCACAAACTTCCTCCACGTACTGCACCCGTGTATTATATCCGTGTACTGACTTTGTATACTACCTTTGAAAAACACCTTCCACAAACCACCCCTGCTTCGCGTACTACCTCTGTTCTCTGTAGAACCCTACTTACTTCACATACTACTCTTCTCTACTGTGTACAGCGAGAGCTTCCTCCCCAAACCTTGCTCTCCTTCATGGACTATTTTTCCTTACGCGGATCGTTCTCTTCATATATAGTCATTTCCTCTACGGACCACTTCAGACTTCACCCAATTTCTTCTTGAATTTTTAATCTCTAATCTATCCTTATAATGAAGGGGATTACTTATCCATATATAGAAAAAAATCGATCCAAAAAATCTACAGTTCTAAGATTTACCAAGTATTTTATTTGGTACAACATTCACCACATACCGCTTCTGTCCTACGAACCACATCTATCTCAAAAACCTCCATCCTTCCACGTACAACATGCCTCCGTCTGCATAACTTCACCTCAAACTGATTTTGGTTCAGCGAACCGCTCCGCATACACTTCCCACTATTCCACAAGTGGTCTACAAACCATTCCTGGACATGGTATGCAGTCTATGTACTGGGTTACATGGTTCCCTTAATTCTACAATTTTCTTCAGTGTTTATCATGTTGTTCACTCATATGAACAAATTCCCAATTTTGTGGCCTAAAAACATGGAAAACACTGGAAAACTTCCCAACCTTCAATACTGCCTACAACTTGAACTATATGACACCTTTTCTTGAAATCTTCCCGATAATCCATTAGAGTATTGACAAAAAACACAAACCATACTTCAATTACAGTAAAGAACATCCTTGGTTACAAAATTTAATTCTTTCATTTATTAATTATTTTTTTTCATTTTTTTCATAGTTTTATAATTATATTGTTATGTGTCTTCAAAAATATCATTTTTAAATAAATTCCAAAATTCATTTTGGATAACTAATTAATATGTGGGGGATTAATTTATTTTAATAACATATAAATAGATGAATAATTGTTAGTTTTAATTCATTAATTATATTTTTAGAATAATTACATGAATTTTGAATAATTAAGGAAATTCGTATAAATGAATATTTCACATTTTTTATATCTCAATAAAGAGAGATCCTATAGAAATTTTTAAATTTTCTACAATTTCCTCTTTATAGGAGAGAGTATGGAGTCATGAATTATATTATAAAACATGATTTTATTAAAATTTAAGACACTCATTATACTTTAATTGATTAAAAATGGCATATTTTTTTATTTATAAAATAAATTTAAAATTAATTAATACCAACATGGTATTTCAACTTTTTTTAGTCCATTAGAATCAATGATAAACCTATAAGGTGAAATAAATTAAAAGATTATATATCTTTATCTACCAAATCATTGGATAAATTTCATGACTATATTCAAATAAATTATTTTGTGAATTTTATTATTTTCATGAGATTCTTTATAAGGATGAATAACTATATAATGAGGATATAAGTGTATTTTCATTTTTATAAGGAAATGAGATTCAAAATTTAATTATCAATTCAAATTATTTTAATCAAACGTTTCTGTGAGGAAAATAAAGATAAATAATGAATAAATTATATACACTATTTTTTTTGAATAAGGTGGATGGATTAATAAAAATTAATAAAAAATAGCGTACAAAAAAACTAAAAAAATCGAAAAGGATTCTGTTATATTGTAAAATTATAAGGATATATAATTGATAGATTCTTTTTTTATTAATGAATTTCTAATAATAAACCATACAGTAAGAGATAATTTATCTTTTATGTCCATTATATTTTTAAATAATTACCTATCACATGTACACTAAATAAAAACCCAATAACTTTTCAAGATTAATAATTTATTTCATATCCATGAGTGTAGATATGATTATTCAGGAATTATTATGGTACAATTTCATGATCATGATAATGAGGATATAAAATAAACTAATACTATTGACTGAGGATATGAATATTTCAGGGAAGGTAGGTTATTATTATTTATTGGGACAAAATATGATGTTATAAAGGATTTATATTAGATACAAAATAAATTATGTTATGAGGATCTTATAGGATTCATGATAAATATAATGATATATTGAATAAATAATTCTATATATTTTTACTTTTGAGTATTTATTTGAGTTGGGAATAAATTTTAATAAATTCAATGTCGTTTTATTTTATTATTGGGAAAATATAAGTATCAAAAAAACGATACAAGAAAAATAATATGTATTTAAAAATTAAATTTATGTAATTATATTGTATAAAAAATCATAATAATTGGCTATTAATCAGTTTCCATTAATATTGTTTAACTTTTTTATGTGAAAATGGTTTATCTTGATATAAATAATCTTTATAAATTAAATAAAAAATGCAACATTAATTAGAACCATCAATATTCCATTATGATGTCATTAGGGTAAAGTTTAAAGAAAGAATATAATTTTTTCTTGGTTTAAATATTTTAATGAAATTAAACTACATAATTAGCTACTTATTTCATTATAAAGTGAGTATAAATTTTTGAATTTGAAATATAAAAATAATTTTATTAAGTATCATAGCCACCTACTAAACACCTTTAGTAAAAAATGAAAAATATTTAAAGTGACCATGAATGAAGTGATTTAATAATTTTGTAAAAAACAAATTCCTTAATTGATTATGTAGTTTAAATTAAATCTAATTATATCATGAAAAACATTAGTGGAAAATCCTAATTAGTCACATGAAAATAATGTGGAAAACTAATTAAATAAGAAATATAAAACCATCACAAGGGATCCTTTATGGATCATTTTCTTGTGGTCCCTGATCAAAAATAAAAGTAATTCTATACATGTAGAATTTGACCATTTCAGGCATTAAGATTGAAAAGAACTGATTTTTTGGTGAAACACGACCCACAATACTTTGGAGAATATCAAGGAAGGCATGTTCCAAGGATTAATAAAAACTATAAAATAAAATAATTATAAATATAAATGAAATGAATAAAAAAATATTTTTTTCACAATATTATCCAATTGAATTTGTTTATGGAATAACAAAACATATAGATTCTAATTACCTTATGAGTGATAATATTCAATTTCCACGGGGTGATTTCAATTTTATTAGAGTAGAAATGAGTTGTGATGGAAAAAATTAATATCTAAAAGATTCCCAGAACACATAAATGAATCAAATATAACCAATTATACATGTATTGATCCTTGAATTATATAGAAAACTTTAGTATGATTCTATTAATGAATAATAGGGAAATAATATCTCACATAAGGTTTTCAGATTAAAATTTTAAAAGAAATTCTACGTTATATATGAAAAATATATTATTTCAATTCAGGATTAATTTTTCTAAATATAGTAATAGAGGGAAGAATCTGAATAATTTATACATCTGTATGGGGTAGAATCCACTATATTACACATTCTTTATTCAATAATATTACACATTAGTGTAAAATTTCTCTTTTATTTTAGTAATTTAATAATGAAATTAGATGATTTTTAATAGATAAATTATTATTCTCTACTACTTATTTCATTATTAATAGACTCAATTACCTTTATTTATATTTAATCTTATAAGACTAAATTATGTTAGATATGAAGTGAACGAATTTTTATCTAGGTTATCTATTTTAGGATGAATTATTTAACCATATTTTTATGAAGACTATATGTATTGATCAATAGTTCTTTTGAGTAATGTGACCCAAGATATCATTGAACCGTTTTATTATTATTTTGTAATTCAATAATTTTATATTGTAAACAAATATTAGTTCTCTATGATAATAGTGTCTTGATACTCAAAATTAAACTTGATTAATGTTGATGAATTAATTATCTTGTACTTCATTTATATTGTGACATACAAATAAATATAAAATCATTTGATATAATTGGATTTAATAAAATCCGGAAACCATCATAATGGACAAATCTTTTTTCTAATATTATTATTAAAAAATGACTATTTTATTTCGAATTAATCATAAAAAATATTTAATTTCTATTTTATATTTTGAATAACACAACAAATAAAAAAGGTACATAAATGATCATATTGTTTTGGAAGTCCATCTTAAATGTCACCAATGGTATCTATTATACTACACTATATGGGTTTTTTTAAATATAATTAATATTGTAATAGAACGATCAAATTAATTAGTAAAAAACAATGAAAAATAATTTTTTATATATGAAAACAATAAAAGAATGATTTTTACATATATCAATAGATAAAATTATAATTATTTTGGATTATCAATGATAATAACTCATTAATAGTTTTGTAAATTTTAAACAAAAAACATCATTAGATTTTATAGATTAGTACACGTTCATATAAATAATGTGGTGGCTGAGAAAAATAATGTAATTATATTGGTTAAACCATGAATGATGTTATATATTAAAATATTAGAAAATAATTTTTTTGTATGATAAGTGAAAACATCATGTTATGTGATTAATTGAATCCATTATTAGTGATTTATTTTGAAACAAATAAATATATACAAATTAATACAATAATAAAACATTTATAATTAAATAAAAATTCATGTCATATATATATATTAATGTTTTGGAATGATTAATTTTGTATTTAAGATCTATAACATATATCTCCTTGGAATATGATAATGGTGTTACTGAGTAACAATTTTAGGATCTGATTTCCTAAAATATATCAATAAATGGATTTAATCTATGTTGAATAGGTTGTATAAAAGCTAATTGATAGATATATATATAAATTGAGAATATTGAAATTACTATATTCTATGATGGAAATGAGGTAATATATATATATATATATATATATATATATATATCATTAAAAGTGTTACTAGTTAAGGATAATCAAGAACTAATTTACTATTGATCGTAATGGTTAAATTTTTTGAAAACAACATTTATATAAAACAGAGATATTTTCCCCTTGACCAGTCTTATTTATTGTTAGTTAACTAAAGATAGGGATTAATATTATTTTAAATATTTAACTAAGGGTCTTGAAATATGGTCATGGATGATAATGAATGATAATTAAATTAATACTATGTTTAAGAACATGTTGTCAAAAACCAATATGGGTCACCGTCCGATCAGGCGCCCGAACTAGTCTGTGGCATAGCCCGAAGGGTGTTCCCAATCCCCAAGGGCTAACAAAAAGTTCCTGGGTATCATAAAAAATGCATGGGAATGATTTACAAAAAAATAATAATAATAGGTATCTAATAGGATAAACAAGCCAACATCACAACCAAATTTTCAGATTTCAATCTTACAATTTTGAACAAAAACCTCAAAAGACTACGATAAGAAGGAAAATAAAATTTTTCCTCAAACTTCATGAAACAATAGGGCCATAATCTTAAGCCACTGCCAATACGGTCCATAAAGAGATACCACTAAGAACCCCACACCATTAACACAACGTACCATTCCATTACCTAGAACAAAAATAGGACCAAATATACATACACGCAAGGGTGTATATAGGATATGACCCTAAGAACTGTAGGATTACACCCAAATAAAAATATTCCATGCTATAAAATTTAAGGACAAATTAACATTATCATTTATGAAAAGGGATTATTTTTTTAAGGAATCATTTTAGAAAGAACCATTTTCAAGGGAAAAATTCCAAGGAAAGCCATTTCAAAAGAAAAAATTTGATAAAATAAAATTTCTTTGAAATAAAATGCACTAAAGGGTTCACTACATATTGAAGGATGGTACCACATTCTATAAGATTCACATCACAAGAAATAACCATGGGTAAATCCCAAGGTATAATTTAGCTCCAGTGGGACCCTAAAACCTCGTACCACAGTGAAAAGTGGTATAGTAACCACAATTGTCAGCATCCTCGCACATGAACCACTAGAGAGGAGAAGCATCCAAAATTATAATGGTGATAATTTGCCATCATATTTTATTTAGTGTCTTAAGAGTCAATCTATCTGTTTGAAATAGGGACACGCTGATTCCGTATCACTAGTGCACTAGTTCTAGTCTGCCCACCTAGACCCCTAAGATCCCCTTATTCCCATGTTTGTGTTCACATATTTACACTCTCACAAAACAATACAAATAATTCTTAGAAAATCACAATTTTCCATAACAAAAACAATTTTTTATTTTACTCACACTAATAACCCATTTTAAATCTATCTTCCATCACTCACACATTTAAAAATTTCCCATTTTATAAAACAAAAGAATGAAGTTGAAAATTAATCATCCAATTCCATAGGCCAAGACCCTTTTTAAAATCAAACATAAAACAATATCATTTCCAAAACATAACCTTTATAACTTAAACCATTTATAACTCATTTTTAAAAAATTAATAACAATCCAAACATACCAATGTATTACATTTACTTTTGAAAAATTAAACCGAAACCCATTCGCACCATAAGTTCATATGAAAAAATGATTCTCACCTTTCATATAACCCCTAAAACATTCCTATGAAACACCACACTAGAGAACACACACAAATTATATCAATTTCCTTCATAAAAACTTTTCCCAAAATATAAGCATGTCAAACCACTTAAAATATTGTCTTTCACAGCCAAAAATTATTTTATAGAACATGAATAAATAAACAAACAAGAATATTAGAAACATATAAATATGTTAAATCATGGAACCACTTACCTCATGAGAGGAAACTTCTGAAAAAAGACATGACACTCCATCTGAACCTCGACCACTCCAAAAAGAGGAAATAAGGAACCATAGTCATGAAGATCAGACCCAATAGACCAAAATCCAAATCCCAAAATAAAACCCTAGCCACTAGAAAAGGAAATCCCAAAGGAAGAGAACCAAAACCCCAAAATATAGGGATAATTAAGGGAGATAAAGACTTACCTGAAGGTTCCTCAAAGGATAAAAACCAAAAAGACCAAGGGATGGGATACCAGAAAGAGCCATAGAAGAGGTAGGAGGCCCCTAGGACGGGCAGGACTAAGAGTTCCAAGAGAGAGGGGTAAGAGTTAAGAGAAAAGAAAACCTGAAACCCTAATTTTTAATGTTATTGAAGGTCATATGGTTAGAACACATAGTTTGGAAAACCATGTGGTAATAATGGGACCATATATGCCAAGGATAGGGCCAAAAAATGGGAATTTCGCACGATCAACCTAACCATGCAGTCCCTACTACCTCGCCTAGACCTTACAGCATAGTTAACTGGGATGAGGTGCACGGTTACTCCTATCCATGCACCAACTGTGCATTGTAATCTGACTAGCCCAAATTTCATAATTTTCTCAAAAATTGAAATGGAAACCTAAAGTGAAAAATCTAGACCATGTAGAAGGGGAAATATTACCCCAAAACATAAAATTCGTCACACTCTATTCCCAATAAAACAACCATGAACCCGACCCGAACTTGAATGAAGGAAAAATTAAAAAACCAGTTGTGATAATTCTCCCCACCATAATGATTTCATCTCTCATAAATCCATAAACAAGAGTCGACACTATGTTATAGTTCAAATGGATTCCCAATGATTAACAAATGAGAAGAAGAAAGAACACTATCATCAGAGGAAGAAACTTAAAAATTAAATTTTGGAGGCCCAAAATGGACTCATCACTAAGTGCCACCCACCACTAAATATAAGACAACTCCATTTGATCGATAAAGGAATGGAACTTTCACACACCCACCATCCAAACTCTTAAACCAAATCACCATAAACCTTACTAGAAGTGACCCTCACTACTTACCTGAAGTAAAACAAACAAGATCAAATCACAACCAAAGAATACTCCCACAACCTTAATTTAATGAAACCATTAGGGATTCCCCAATCCTAATGTTTACAAAAGGACATTAGGGTTAGATAGATTCGAATGAGACCACCTATTCCCAATCCAACACTAGGAATGAAACCGAAGTACTGACACAAGGATTCCCAAACAAACTCCACGCTATAAGAAACAACCTAACACTCGAGACAAAATTGGGACACCAACATGGGGAGGCCCGAATGGAACCCCCACCATAAGGAATATTCCATATCAATTTATTTTAGAGGGATTTAAGTGAGACCTAAAGTGGGTATCCCCACCATAAAATCCCACTCGCTTCCCTGACTAGTAAAAACCCATAAGAGCATAAGCATAATGTTCAAGTAAATGAAACAATACCACCTCATTATAACCAAGGAAGGACTATTCCATTCAAAAGATTACAACATGCAGGAATAGGGTCACCATATTTTTGTCTACCAAATGGGACCATTCAGGATAAAACAACTAGAAGATAGGCTTAGCTGATTCTACCTCCCATAATGAAGACAAACACTAGACCATAATCCTTTACACCCCTAGGGGTCCCTGAATACATTAAAGCTTCACTTTGTGAATTATGGATAGAGCTATGGGGATTGATGCATCTCTTGCCTCATAATCAGGCACCGATGACCCCACAAACAAAACTCCTTTCTTAGTGCCACAAGAAACCATACTACAACTTAAAGAACACCAAAAGACACAAAACAACCCAACATCCACTTACTTCCACACAATGATCTCACTAAAACAAGGGTTTAGAAGATTCACATACACCACCCCTTGTTACTTTGAATTAGATATGTCCCAAGGGGGGGGGAAGGAATATAGGGGACATATTCCTCTAAAATGGAGGAATATGAAATTTTCCAAATGAAAACACACTTATGTAAAAATATAGGTTCTTAGAAGATTACACAACCTTCATATTTGCAGTCGAGAGAGAAAACGACACTATAAAGCATCACCGAACAAGACTATTGCAATCAGTAGAAACAATAAAAGGAGAAGAACCTTAAACCAAGTCCCAAACAATATGCGATTAATAAAAATGGCCATAACAACCTCTTATGACCGGGTCTTCCACACTGGTGTCCTAACACGAACAGTTAATTAGAGAAAATCGATGAAAAGTCCACATACTATTTTAAGATAGTGATCAATACCAACAAATCAGACAGATTTATGCTTTCCCCACTAGATTTTCCTCCACCACTTCCAGGTGAGACCTTTAGACTTAACAGTGTCAAACTTCATCTTTTAACCATCAAATGACTCAAGGAAACTAAAGTCTCATTCAAACCCTCTCACATCCTCTCTCATGATGTGAGAGGATCCACCTAACCATGAAGGAAAAGGGGACCGACTCACCACTAACACTCAAAGAAGAAATTACTTTATTTGATAAACTAAAGGATCATCCAATGGGGAATTGCCCATGGCCTCACTTTAGTTTCGCATTAAATATTTATAGAGGAATACACTATCCACCATGGAAAAACCAAATACCCAATAAAAATAGTCCATTTTATAACACATTATACAAAATAACACCGAACACATGAGGAGAACAACCAAAAAGGCTTCAAAAAACACTCCTAAAAGTAAACCAATAACCATCATCCCGAACTGATTAAATGACATAGCGCAACTTGGAAAGTATCCCAACTAGAAGAGTTTTCAAACTCAAAATACCATGCTAGAAACAATAACAAATCAAATGGGAATACACCACACAAACACAGATTATAAAACATCACATCCTTTATTTTGTAAAATACCTTTGATAATAAAACAATATGGTAGGGTTTCATATTATCCAATGGAACCACATATGTCTCACACTTTCATGTTATCTTTCCATCCTGGGTACCCATCTACTTTTCCTCACATATCTTATTCATGTAGTCACCTATGTGAATTCCAAGGTTCAAAAAAAAAAAATTCAATTTTCTAAAACAACAATCAACCAACACTTATTCTTCTCAAAACCACTGAAAACAAAATTAAACATATTCCAAATTTTACAAAAACTGATTTGGAAAAGCATCGAGCCTTTAAATAAAACACATTTTAAAATATCAAAAATCCTTTCAAAATCCACTACCCACTAGATCAAAAAACATCCTTAATAAAACATTGTTTCAAACTCCACATAACCATTCCAAATCATTCTACCCATTTGATCAAAATCTCATCTAGTTTCATTCGAATTTTTTTTCCAAAAAGTTATAAATATTTTCAAAAAGTTCACTAGTTTCCAAATAGAAGGTCATTTCCAGTTCCCAGACATAAATTCCAAAACATTTCATTTTGTTCAAAAAAAATTTCAATAGTTTGGTGGATACCATTTAGAATAGATTTTTAAAACCCCCTTTTAACATAACTCATGCATTCCAAACAATTAGTTTTATTAACCCATAAGTTCAATTTGTAAAAATCCAATTCCGATTAACTCACCCACGCTCACTCAAAACCATTTCATAAAAATATATATTTTTAAAGTTTCTTTAAAAAATCCTAAAATTAAATTTTCCACCCATTTGAAAATCATACCATTTAATATTTAAAATCAAGTTTCACAATTTTTCAAAATGGGTTTTAAAATGATTTTCCCAAAACCCAAAGTGATATAAGAAAATTCAAGAGGAAATTAGTGCTGGTGGGTGACTTGGACATATGGTTGGAGCCCATATCATAATAACTCCACCATCATGGACAGAATTATAGATCAATGCCCTTAGATCCACATGGATTTCCAGGCCCTACAAGCTCACTAAGACCACTGACCCAACTCCCTTTTCATTTCCACAAACAAAAAATGACCACATGGACCCAAGGAGTCATATGAAATAATACTTTCCCTAGTAACTCAAGTCCTTTCATGAGGTTTGAGGGCTAGACACCTTACTAATAAATAGAACATCGAGTTTTGACAACCTTAGCTCTGGTCTACCCTGACTCTTCTCCATGGAACATGACCCAAAAGAGTCGACATGCTCTGATACTGTTTTATCAAGAACCAATCCGGGTCGCCATACGACCCGATGTTTGACCCGGTCCATGGAATGGATCAAAGGGATTTCTCAATCCCCACAGGCTGGAAATAAGTTCTTGGGTATCATAAACAATGAATGGGAATGATTTACCCAAAAACATAAAAAAGGAAACTAACAGGATAAAAAAGACATAACTAAAATTAGACAACCAAATAGGTATCAACCAAATTTTCAGATTTAAAGCTTACAATTTTGAACAAAAACCTCAAAGGAATACAAAAATAGGGAAAATAAAAAATTTCCCCAACCTCCTTGCAATAATAGGGCCACAACCTCAAGCCATCACCAATACGATCCAAAAGGAGATACCACTAAGAACCGTGAAACATCCACACAGTGCACCATGCCTTTACCTAGAAAAAACATATGACCAAATTTATATACAACCAGGGGTGCATGTAGGGTGTGAGACAAATCTTAATATGATTCGACCCAAATAAAAAGACTCCATGCTATAACATTTAAGTACAAATTAACATGCTCATTCATGAAAAGGGAATAAAAACAATTTTTAAGGAATAATTTAAAGAAGAACTATTTCAAAAGAAAAACATTATTAAAATAAACATCTTTGAAATAAAATAAACTCAAGGGCCCAGTGTATGCCAATAGATGGTACCACATCATATAAGTTTCACATCACAAGACAACACCATGGGTAAACCCCTATGGGTAATATATCTTGAGTGTGACCCTTGAACCCCGTACATTAGTGAAAGGTGGTATAGTAACCACAACCATAATCTTCATCATGCTTAAGCCACTAGATAGGAGGAACATCCAAAATTCAAATGATGACCATTCATCATCATAGTTTAGTTAGTGTTGTAAGCGTCAATCCTATTAAAAAAAACTGGGAAAAGCAACTTCTGTATCACTAGAGAACTAGTTATAGACTTCCCACCTAGACACCTTGGATCCCCTTGTTCTCAAGTTCCTATTCACATATCTCTATGCTCACAAACCAATACCAAGAATTCCACATAAATCCCCATTTTACATAACACAAACCATTTTTCATTTTACTCACAAATAGTCCCCTTTTTAAATCCATCTACCATCACTTATACATTTCAAAATTTACCATTTAATAAAACACAAGAAGAATATATAATTAATCATCCAATTATGCAGGCCAATCCCCTTTGTAAAATCAAAAATAAACCAAAATCATTTCCAAAACATACCCTTTATCCTTTAAAGAATTTATAACTCATTTTTAAAAAATGAATAATAATTACAACATACCAATGTAATATATTTAATTTTTAAAACTTAAAAACAAACCCATTCCCACCATAAGTTCTTCTAAAAACATGTTTCACACCTTTTAAAGAACCCGTAAAACATTCCTATGAAACACCACACTAGAGCACACATACAACATATATCCATTTATTTCATAAAATCTTTTCTTATAACATAATCTTGTCAAACCAATTAAAATATTATATTTTTCACCCCATAATTAATTTATATAATAAGAATAAATAAAAAAACAATAATATTAGAAACATCTAAAAATGTTAAAGAATGGAACCAACTACTTCATGAGTAGAAACTTATGGAAAAAGACCCAATGCCCCATCTACACCTCAACCACACCACAAGGAGAAAAGAAAGAACCCTACTCATGAAGATCATACCCAATGGATCAAAATCAAACCCCCAAAATAAAACCCTAGCCACTAGAAAAAGAAACCCCTTAGGGGGAGAACAAAAACCCCAAAAGAGAGGGAGAATAGAGGGAGATAAAGACTTACCGAGAGGTTCCTCAAAGGATCTAGGCCAAAACCACCAAGGGAAGGGAGATCTAGAAGATCCATGGATGTGGGGGGAGTCTACTAGGGTAGGCAATATTGAGAGGGCTGAGAGAGAGGGGTGAGAGGGTTCAAAATTGGGAGAAAAGAAAACTTGAAACCCTAATTTTTAATGAGATAAAAGGTCACACTGTTAGTCCGCATGGTTTGAAAAACCATATGGAAACCATGGGACTATATCTGCTGAGGAGAGGACCTATCGAACGAGGATGACACATGGTTTTAATAACTGTGTAGTATCAATGTGATTGTTATTGCCTCACTGAGACCCTACCGCACAGTTACCTAGGCTGATGCACACGGTTACTCCTAACCGTGTGCTAAAAGTGTGCTAAAATTTGACTAGCCCAAATTTCATACTTTTCTCCAAAATTCAAAAGGAAATAAAAAGTAAAAAATCTAGTCCAAGGAGAAGATGAAAGAGTACCCCAAAACATCAAACTCATCACACCCGATTCCCAAGAAAACCACTGAGAACCCGACCAAACCAAAATGAAGGAAAAATAAAAAACCTAGGTGTGACCTGGGTATTGGGGTGTTGTTATATTATATATTGATAGATTATTATTTTAAAGAAATAGGATATTAAAATCATATCAATGTGAAAATTATATGTGGAGAAATTTTTTTTTCGATTGGTGTTTAGTTATTCTGGTAAAAAAGATGTTTAAATATATTAAAAACTATGTAATGATATATTTATATTAAATGGTACCAAATATTAAATTTATAAAAAAATAAGAAAATGTTTTTTTAATTTTATAAAAAATCAATGATTCCATATAAATTCATCAAGATAATGGTACTAAATATATAAATTATTGAACATAAATATTGGGGAAAAAATTCATTTAGACCCTGTTATATATATATATATATAAGGTTTGAATGAAAATGATATAATTATTATTCTATTATATTTTAATGAAATATTGGTTTTTATAATCAAGATGATAACTAATGTAAATGATGAAATAATATTTAATTAAATTGTATTACACATTATATAATTTTAGACATTAGGAGAATAAATATGAAGGAAACTACCAATAATAATAACCAATTACAAGATTAGGGATGAAAATATCTAGCATATTTTTGTATGTAGTTATAAATATATACTTTCATAATAATAAATATAAAATTATCTAATTTAATAATAAATTTTATATATTTATAATCTCTGTTAATTAGATTTGACCCACACGTATTTTTTTCACCATTCACAATCATTCTAAATCCTACTTTGATGTTTTTATCAAAATCAGTTTTGATTCATTATTTCCTCTAACTTTTACATTTTAAGGATGAGATTATAAAATGTTATAATTCCACATGATAAAATATTATTAATTTTTTTTATTCTCAATTACTTATAGTATTACATAAATTATTAAACACATTATAGGGAATAACACAATTGAATTTTTATATAAATTTTATTAAAATTTTTATATTTAACTTAATAAAATAGAATAAAAAACTAATTATATATAAAATATTTTTTAGGTATTTAGAAGATGTAAATATTAAATTAATGATTTTATTAGGATTGGGAGTTAAAAAAATTTCTTATAAATTTAATCTACCCTAATATCAATTGATCTAATCTTAGGAATTAATAGAATTTTGATACTAGAGTTCCATGAATGTTTAATATAATAAAAATGTCCAGAATTATAGGTTTTATGTAATATTGATATGTGCAACTTTTATAAGGGATTATCTCAGAGTACTGTAACTACTTAATTTTTTTAGGTTAAAAATAGAATTCAGAAATCATTGATTAATATTTCAATAATATATATCATTATGTGAAATATGTTGCTCAGATAGACGTTGTCTCAATTTTTATAAAAAATTTATTATTAAAAAATTTCATTAAAATTATTTTCATTTAAAGAATATAAAGATTAAATATTATATAAGTATAAATTTTAAGTAATTATTTGAAAATAACTTATTTGAATAATAGTAGAGAAGGGAAATGACATGAGAAATATTGTTAAAAGAGAGATATATTTTTTATTAAAAATTAATGTTTTCAATTAATATATAATGAAATATGGAAATATAAATTCAGAATACTATATCGAATTAATAAGAATCTAAAACACATCTTATAATTAATTTTTATTAAAAAATATTAAACTATATACTCTTTTTGTGTCAATTTAATGGTTAATTAACAAACATATTAAAACCTATAAAATCTATAACCTCCCAACCAAATTCAAATAATATTAAATTATTGGAACATAATTATTCATTAAATAGTCCTATAAATCTATATTAAGAATTAATTATGTTAATTATAAACATAGTACAATAAATTTTAAATGAAAAATGATTTTTTTACCTTCTTCATAACTTGATTTTATACCCCACAATACATCATTCACTATAGGGGATATCAGGAGGATATAAATAACTTAAATTGTGAGCCATAATTATTATTATGGGTTAGAAATATAAAAAAAATATTGTGAGATTCCACAAGTGATCATTACATGGAATCAATCATAAATAAGTTTGTTAACTAATGATATTTCATGTTATCATTGAAATTTTGAGAAATATAGTAATATTTTATAAAAAAGTCATGTGAACCAAAAAATAGGCATGGGGTTACCATTAATACATCATACATATAGGTTATGGATCACAAATAATAGGAAATAATCCTAGGTAAAGGCTAACTAACATGACAAACCTAGATAAATATAAATTATAAATAAAACATTCCCATAAATAAGGATCCTTTTAGATATTAAGAAATACCAAATATATTTCAGTGATGTATAAATCAAGGCCCAAACATTATCATAATATTTCATTTATATGGGTTCCACTTGAAAAAAAATAAAATTAATTAACATGAAATAAGTCTATAAAAATTAAGCAGGTTATATTAATATGTCAAAAGGCTTATTCAATTTGAAAATTACATAAATTCCCAATATAGTAAGTGTATATTACATATTTTATGATCAAAAAATAGAATTAATATATAGTAAATGGAATTATTAGATGGTTGAAAGAACCAATGTAGAGGAATATAATAATAAAAATTGGGTAAAGTAGAATGAACCATGGAAATTTATCTTATAATGTGTAATGGTTATAACTTATAGAAAAAAATTGAAAGGGAAACAAATAGTTAGTTATATACCAAGAGAAGAAATGTAAAATGAGGCACATATGGAAAAAATATATCACATGATAAATAATGTGAGATAATTATAGAGAGATAGAGGGTATTCTATAATATATCACTAAGAATGAGAATGTGGAGAAAAAATTTGTACCTTGAGTCCCAACACGCTTCAAAACCTCCACTATACTCTGGAATTTACATGTTTTATTCATTAAATTCTTTCTTTAGAATCATTTTTATTTTTTTTACAATACATTTTATCCTATAATAATAATTTATTCAATTAAATATTTCATGTATATACTATTTTAAAGTTCTTTATTTCATATTTTAAAAACAAATTTATTTTATTCATAATGGTCAAAGTCTTATTTGAAATGGTTCCATAATCTATTGATGGGTTATGCATTTTTTATTTTATTCTAGAAAAAGGGGTGTTATTTTTTTAGAGGATACATAAAAATAATTGAATAATCAAAAAAATCATTCATTATACTATTAAAAATGGATATGATTGATTTATTTTCGTAATATTTTTACCACATTTAATTAATTTTTATATGGTCATATAAATGATATTGTTTTATTATTATCATTATATTTTTTATGAAGTATATATTTTACAAACTTTATGAAATAAATTAGTTAAAAATATATCATCATCATTTACTTTCGTAACCTAAAATCACAATGGGTAAACATTTTTTAAGTGTTTAAAATAATATAAAGACTAATAAATATTAAATTTTCCTAAAAAATATATTGTATATAAAATAATATTTTCTTGTAAATTTTAATTATCAAATAAATTTTGAAGGGGTAAGAGAATTATTGAAATAAATAGACATGTCTTTTAAAAAAATTATGCTTATCTTTGAGTTGTTTCTTTTAGATTTGGAATAATCCATCAAAGGATGGGTTTTTTTGAAAGAATTGTGTCATTGGGATATTTTAAGGGGAGTGTATAGTGATATTTTTGTATATATATCACAAATAATTGAGTTTTAAAAGTGATTTGAAATTGATGGAAGGGGGTTAAAGACTCTATAATAATGAATATACTACTTTCACATGAAATCATAAATCACTATTTTTTTAATGAAATGGAAATAAAATAGTAAAAACTATAACTATAATCATATTAAAAAATTAAATGAAGATAAAAAAATAAATATAAAATGACACATCATCATGACCATATTAGAAGATAAATCCTCTGAATAAAAATATTTAGAGAATGAAGATAAGAGGGAATATTAGAATCGTATTATGAATAAAGATATTAAAAGGATGCATGGGTAATTAATTAAAAAAATATGATTATTTCTATTATGTTTGATGTGATCAACAATATTTTCATTGGAGGAGATGATTTGGATTAAAATATAATTAGATGAATATAAATTTTATGAATTTAATATCAAAAGATTTAATTAAATTTTTTTTATTTGTTAGTAATAATTAAATATGGATATTTATATGGAAAAATAATAATATATCAGAATATTATTTTTTAATTTGTTTTTTAGTTTTAAAAAAAATTTAATTCTACTGTAAGTGATTTTTGGACAAAAAAATTATTTTGTGTTTAAATGAAAATTTTTAATATGGTTTATTACCTTTGGGTAAATTCTAGTAAAATATAAAATAACATGTTTTTTTGAAAAGGCATTACGTTATAGAAGTATTACATTTTCTATATTTGTATTTATTAAAAAAGTGACATAGAAGTATGTAAATAGTTATTGATTAAACATGATGTTGTATTTAATATGATTTTATTTAAAAATATATAATTTAACCATGTTTTCAATTATTTATAATTAGATTAAAATTAAGAATTAAATCATTTATGAACATATGGGAAATATGTTAATAATTATTATCATTATTTTGAAATATTTTACATATAATGATAAATATTAGTAATTTTTAATTTTAATATCATAATAAAAAACAATATATAATTTGGTGTCATTTTTGATAAAATGGGAATTATATTTAATATATATTATAAATTTGATATATATTAATTATTAATGTATAGAAATTTATTAACAAATAATAAATGATAGTTTTATATAATTTGGGGATATAATATTTTTTGGTTCGATTATATAGTATTATGATGGGTAAAATATATGTAAAATTACTAATTGAATAATTTATTTTTATATTTTATATAAAAATAATAAATATACACTTAATAGAAAAGGGGCCATATATAATGTGTAACATCCCGACCCAGTCTCCACACATTGGTTCCCCAAGATGGTAAGTCACATGACCTCAATCACACCTCCCTATACACTAGAGGCTGCCAACTATTTACGAGGGTCTAATATCGATCATGTGGAGACTATACACTCTTTATCAACGTATCATAATTGTGAAAACAAACAATAATAACCAAATCATATGATATTACATAACCTGAATAAATCAATATCACAAGATGAGCAGAACTGGTGATACAATATCAAAACTAAATAGTAGATATGCCATGCTAAAGTAAATTCCATGTGTCAAAATGAAAATCAAAACTAAAGACACTAATAAATTCAAAGAATTTTTAAAACCACTTCCATTTACCCCATCCATTATCCCTCCAAACTCAGCCATATAACATAGGGCCTTTTCCCTAATACTGTCCTGTAACTATAAAATCTATTTCGGTACTAATCAGGAAACCCAAGTAGAGTGTGAGTATAACTTAGTAGGACACCACTAATGGTTTTTAAAACAATATCCACTAAATATATGTATTTTTATAAATAATAAATCATAATAAATAAGGTTAGATGTTTACATTTTTAAAATATTATTTCTTTAACCACATAACAACCCTGGGATCCTGAGAACACCGAAATAGCATCATATGTCTGAATTTCATTGTTACTATTAATAATTCATAATTGAATTACTATGTTACAATTAATAAATCAAACCTGAATAACCATGTTACCATTTGCATTTCATAATTTAATGCCCATGATACCATTCATATTTCATAATTCAAGACTGAATGTCATTGATACTATTCATCATTACACAATTGAATGATCGTGTTACCATTCATAATTTCATAATTGGATAAACATGTTACCATTAATAATTTCATAATAAATGAATGAATTTCTATGTTACCATTCATCATCACATAATTAACTAAATAATTAATTATTCACATTCATTTCATTACAAAATTCAAATTTTAGTTAATAATACCAATCCCATTATTCAAATAACCAATTAGTTAGTCATATCAATCCCATTAATTAATTCAAAAATTAATCAATAATCTCAATATCATTAATAATTCAAAAATTATTTTATCAATTATTTCCGCAAAATTAATTCCCCAATTAATTAATCATATTAATCTCATTAATTACTTCACTAATTAATTAATATATATCAAAAAATTCAGTATTCCATAACTAATGATAAAAATAATCATCTCAAATTAATATAATCTATATCTCATAATTAATAAAAAAATTAATTATCTCAATTCATAGATCTCAATATATTATAATTAATTACACAATTAAATCTCCCAAATATATAATCTCAAATATCCTTAATTTCACATCTCCCTTAATTAATTAATTAACAAAATTAATTAATTCAATCAAGAAAACAATTGCTAAAAATATAATAGAAATTAAAAAATTACATACACATAATTTCAATCAATAATTTTGGATTTGAATTATAGACCACCTACCTCAATTTGGAGACAATACTCTCCAATGGAAGAGTCCCCAATATGTGTATAATAATGGTATAGAACGAAATCTAGATCTAAAATCCTAAATCATGATCTAAAAATCAAAATCCAATAAATCTAGATTAAGATACACAACCCTAGATCTAGATTCAAAATACTGGATATATATCTAACCAGAAAATGGAAGAACAAACCTACAACAAATGGAGAAGAATGGTAAAGAGAAATGAAACAACACGGGATAGGATCCTCTTACAAAGAGGGGTGTAGATCTTTAATCTTGGCTTCAAATCACAAAGAAATAAGGTCAGAATTACTTATAATCCCTTTAATAGGATCTATAATTTAGAGAAATTTATTATAGGTCAATATAGGATGTTTGGGGGTGTAATACGAGGGTTGAAGATTTTTTTAATAAATTTCGATGGTCTAAAATCCCATCTGAACAGTTTCCTTCTTGGGGAAAACTACTTCCTCTAAACATGTACCTCTTCTTGGGGGTGCATGGTTTCACATTTTAGGGATCATAGTTTAATGAAATATTTTATAGTCATCAAAAAACCATCCATCCAGGGTTTCATGGTTTGCTGGGCTAGGGCACACAATTAGGGAAAACCATTCACCAACCATTCAATTCTTTCTTACTTTAATTTTTTTCAAACTTTCACCAAAACAAACCTCAAGTTAAATACCAAATAAAATGTACTCAGAACTAATCAAAATATTACTTGTAAATAAGATCAATACATCATCATAAAAGGTGAGGGTTTTACAATCTCTACAATGTATAGTAGCTCATCCTTGAGTTTTACTCCCAAATATATCTAGGATTCCAAGTCAAAAATATTGGGACATTGAGCCCTCATATCTTATTATCTCTACCAAGTTTCTTTATGCACACATCCATATTACCACAATACATGAATTGTTTCACAACCTTTTCCCAAAACCCTTTCTCACTATGATCCAAAACATGTATCAGATGCTCCTCAAAGGACGCATCTATCTCAAGCTCAACATCATCCACATCAATCACATGAGAAGGGTCGGGGTGATACTGATGATGTTGTGACACATGTAAAACATCATGAATAACACTGTATCTTTGTGGAAGATCTAATTAGTAGGCAACCAACCTGATTCATTCAAAATCCTTAAATGTACCAATGAACATGGGCACAAAATTTCCATACCTTCATATCCCACGGAGACACAATCTTGGAGACACCCAAAGGAATACCCAATCATCCTATGTAAACTCTAGGGTTTTTCGAAGTCTATCTCTATTCGAATTTCATCTACTCTGATCCATATCCATACAATTCAGAATCAGCTATAACTATTTCAATGTCTCATGCATGAGACTAAGAACCAATAACTTAGATTAACCTACCTCCATCCAACATAGAGGTGATATGAATGACCTATAATAAAGGTCCTAATATGGTTACATATATATAGTTTCCTAAGAACTGTTGTTATAAGTAAACTCCATTAGGGACAGGTGCTTTTCCCAAGACCCATCAAAGTCCAAAACACACTCTTTTATCATATCCCCAAGCACCTATATAGTAAACTCTAATTTATCATCTTTCTATGGGTGGTAATATGTAATCAAACCAACCCGTGTACCCAACACCTTTTGTAAACCATGCCACAAGAAAAAAAAGTAAAACAAGAGTCAAAATTTTAAACAATATTTTGTGTTACCCCATGTAGACAGACTATATCTCGAATATACAGATACCCCAGATTCTCCACTAACAAAGACTCATGTATAAGAAAGAAATACACTACCTTTATTAGTCTATCCACAATAACCCAAAGAGAATCATTATTCTAACGAATCCTTGGGAGACCCACAAAAAAATACATGGTCACATCGTCCCACTTCCATTCTAGAATGGACAATGTCTTTTGTAAACCACAAGATCTTTGATGCTTAACCTTCTCCTACTGATATGTGTATCAGCTTGTCAACAACTCTGCTATCACCTTTTTCATGCCCGACCACCAAAAATATGGACATAGGTCACGATTCATTTTTTTTCACACATGGATGTAACACACACTTTGAGGCATGAAAATCACACATTAGCTCCTCTCATATACTCATAGGCACAACAACTCAATTCCTGAAATAGACAATCTCATTCTCATCTATGGTCCAATCAGATGGTGGCTACCCACCTTCAAGTATTTCCTCAATTTTAAGCACTAATGATCCTAATATTTCCTATCCATAGATCATAAAAGTATAGAATCTACTAAAACAGATCTGAGAGTCATATTCTACTGACTATCCTATACCACAACATGAATATTAACTAATAGAGTCATCATCTTTTACTCAGTGCTAGACTCCTAGATATTATGAGACTGATTTTTCCTACTTAAAGCATAAACAACACTATTCCCCTTTTTGGGCATATATGATAGGTCAAAATCAAATGAATTTATATACTCAACCAAACTTCCATGTAGGATGTTCAAATATAATTGAAAAATGATATACTTTAAGATCTTATGATTTGTATACACAGTAAATTTTTTCACAACATGTAATTCCCCCAACACTTCAAATCATAAATCTCTTATCTTATTGAAGATCATGCATAGGGTAATTACAGTTATAAACCCTAAACTTCTAAGACCCATTTTTCATGACTCTATCTCCCTACATAAACATGGATCAGATCCTTATCCTAAAAGCTCAACAATACACCATATACTCCTCACTTAGATTAGGTAGGATCTTAATTTGTGGCGATGTTAAGCACTTATTAAACTCCAAGTAATCATTCTCACATGCTATAGAATAGTCAAATTTTATCCCCTTTTTGGTCAAGATTTAAAGTTGTGATTCCATTCAAGAAAATACCTAGATAAACATCAAAAAATATCGAGCCAACCTTAGAAAGCTATAGATATCTAAAATGTTCTTAGTATTCTCCCTTGAAACCACTGCTTGAACCCTTTTTAGGTCCATAGAGATACCCTCCTCTAAGATGATGTGACCAATGAAGTGAAACTATTCAATCCCAAATTGACACTTAGATAAGTTGACATTTATCCAAATCTTCTTAGTGTACTTTGGATGATGTCAAGATTTTGGGAATGATCATCACGAGTCTTTGAGTACTATAAGATTTGTCCCAAAAACACTACAACCAACTAATCCAGGTATGGATGGATGATTTTATTCACCAAGGCCATAATCATTTCTTGTGAATTCATTAATCCAAACCAAATTACAAAAAACACAAAAGGCCATACCTACTTCTAAAAGAAGTTTTTTGGTGTTTTATAAGGTTTAACTATCAAATGATGATACCCTATACTAAATTATATCTTTTAAAAGACACAAACATCTCTCAACTGGTCAAAAATATCATCGATATGTGGAAGAGGATAACAATTTTTTACTTTCATCCAGTTCAACTTCTAGTTATCGACACATAAGCATAGAGTCCCATCATCCTTCTTTCCAACAAGATCGAGGACACCCAAGGTGATGTACTCAGACCGATAAAACCATTATCCTCAAAATCCTCTAGTCAAGTCTTGAGATCCTGATTCTCTATCAGTTATATTTTGTATGGTGGAATAGAAACTGGATCAGCTCCTGGAATGATCTCAGTAGTAAATTCTACATCTCTTTTAGGTGGTATCCCTATGAAATATTTAGGAAAAAAAATCCTAAAATATGTCCATTATAGGTGGAAATACATGATATTTCACACCTTTATCATCTAGAAAAAGACTAGAAACCCAGAATGTGTGATATACCAGTTGCTGAGTAATTGGACCTAATCGGACTGCGTGGATATCCCACTCTCCATGGTGAATATACTTTTCACCCTTAGGATACATAAAAGTCACTCTCCTGTGTTAAAACCTATGCAGGATTGGTATACTACTAACCAACCCATAATCATAATTAGGTCAAATCCTAACATGTCAAGAATATAGAGATCCCATAGTAGAAAATACTCCCCAACCTTTAGATAACATTCCTTGAACAAGAAGATGTATCTTGACCATACTACCAGAGGTGTGTATATCGTTAACACCCCATTCATAAAATCCACCACTAGGATGAAAATATTTACAAGTTTTGTATAAATAAAGGAATGATAGGCACCGACATCAAATAAGGCACTAGATAATGTATAAGCTACAATAATTGTACCTATTGTTTTCTATAGTCCAGCCTCTCTATCCATAATTATAGGATGCATCACATGAAACTATCCTAACCCTATTCCTAGTGATGCTATCTGACTCCCCTGAGATGCACCATTCTTCTGGTATGAATGTTTTTTCCCAGAATCTCCTTGTATATTACCTATAACACCATGTCTAGTAGAACTCAAGCTGCCAGCCAGATATGGCATATATGACCCCCTTCCTACACTCTGATTTTAGCTAGCTACATCCTCACTACCTGTATATTGTTGGGTCCTAAAGAATTTATATAGATGTCCCATCTTGCTTTAAGTCCATAACTCTACTAGTGGTCAAGGGGACTGTCAATGAAGGTTTCCCAAATCACCACAGTAGTGAAATATTACCTGGACAAGGTCTTATGTAACTAGCCATCCCCCTTTCTAACACTCTTACTAACACCATAGCTAACACCCTCATAACAAAGCTCCCTAATCTCATAAGACATACCTCCCTATTTTCTAGTAGAAACCACCTATACTATAATAGAAGCCTCCTTCAGGTTCCCGTCATCTATTAGATCTTAGTTTACCACCTTAACAAACTTATTTAACCAGAAGAGGTTAACTTGGTACTTAATCTCAAATTTATAGCCATCCTAAACATTCATATATATAGCTGTATCTTCCCTTTATAATTTTGGAAAAAAGCACGAAAAATTTATAAAATGTTCAGCATAGTTTATCATTGACATACTCCTTGGAGTCAACCTCATGAACTCAGCTGCTCTCCCATACTTCAACGTCTCTCGATAGATGTTCTCCAGGAACTTTTCAAATAATTCCTTCCATAACATACCATCATCCCATCCAATACATTCTTGAATTTCCCACAAAGCATCAGTAATACTCATAGCATATAAGTAGAAGAAATGACCCTTTTATCATATGGAGTCTCCAAATAGTCAATTATGGTATGGATAGATTCAACCCAGAACTCAGCTCCCCCAGGTCCACCATCTCTAGTAAATGTATGAGGGTGCTACAAATAAAAATCATTTATTAGGTTAGACATTATCTTATCAACCTTACATGGGTCTCTTTCCATTAATTTCATTAATTGAGAAAATTTATCTCAGAACCTCTTCCCTACTTCCTCAACTTAAACTATCAGTGCCTCTGGTTCCATTACTGGTAGCTTGTCTCCAACCATATCCTCCCATCATCATCTCAACTAGACTCATCATAGAGGGGAATATTTTTAAAATTCCACACACAAATATCAAGAAATAGTATCATACTTTATCACATTTATGTAAGAGTAAAAAAACAAGACATTAGAAGTCTTTTCCCCAAACCCCACCACATGGTCAAAACTGAGGTGCTCTCACTACCCTTAACCATCCTATATCTAAGTCCTGGTTAATAAAGGGTAAAATCATTCTCATTATTCAATTTTCTCATTTATAAACCCATTTATTCTCATCTTGAAATATTTCATAATCTTTCCCAAAATTCTTGCAAGAAACAATTTTCAGTTCAATTTCAAAAGCAAGGAAAAAATGTTCAAGTTCAATAACTTACCAAGAACCTATTTTCTGGTTCATACCTCAAATGATGCATGTAAAAATAATCCTTAGTGCCTAGAATGATTCATGAAAACTTTACTCTATTTTCTTATCATTCCATGAGTCAAATCTCATCAATATCTGAAATAATTATCACATCACACCACAAATTCATTACCCATGGTGAAATAACATAAACTGTAACAACAAACAACAATAAAACAATCCCACCATGGGTACTTGGGTTATAACCCATACATGGGGTAGATACTCCAATGAAAAATCTTATAACCAAGGATCAAATTTTACTGGTATCATATATACCTTTCCAAATCGAAATAATAAATAAGAAGAAAATAAAACCACTCTGACACCACATTGTAACATCTCGCCCTGAGTGCCACACACAAGTGCCCTAATCCGAATAGCCACATGACCTCAGGTGAACGTCTATGTACACTGGAGGATACTAACTACTAGAGTGTGTCTAGTATCTATTATGGGGATACTATAACCTATTTATCATATTAGAGAAACAATGTAAATAAGCAAAAATAACCAAATCATATGATCTAAAAAAATGTGAATAAACTTATATCATAAGATTACTAAAACTGGAGATACATTATCAAAACTAAAAAGTAGATACACCATGATAAATTATATTCCAAGTGTCAAAATGAAACTCAAAAGTAAGTATATTGACAACTTCCAAGCGACTCCCAAACCATATCTAGTTCCCTCATCCATTATCCAAACCAACTTAGCCATATAATACCAGGATTTTCCCTTATGCTGTATTGAAGCCATGATATCTATTGGGGTATTGATCAGGAATCCTAAGATGGGTGTGAGTATAACTCAGTATTCCACCACCAACTGGTTATAAAATAATATCAAGTGAATATGGTGTACTAGTTGTATAATGAAAAAAGAAAAATAAATAAGGTGAGTAGTTTACATTATTTGAATATTATTTATTTAACCACATAACACCCCTAGGTTCATGAGGAATTTGGAATAATATCATACATTTGGATGTCATTATTACCATTCATAATTATTAATTGAATTCCCATGACACCATTCATATTTCATATATTAATTCCCATATTACAATTCATATTTCACAATTGAATGCACCTGTTACAATTAATATTTCATAATTCAAGATTGAATTCAATTTTTACCATTCATTATAATAGAATTGAATAACTATGTTAAAACTCATAATTTCATTATTTAATGACCATGATACCCTTCATAATTTCATAATACATGACTGAATTTCCATGTTACCATTCATAATCACATAATTAATTCACCAATTAATTATTAACACAATTTCATTACTAATTCAACAATTAATAAATCATATCAATCACATTTATCAATTCACCAATTAATTAATCATATCAATCCCATTAATAAATTCAAAAATTAATTAATCATCTCAATCTCATTAGTAATTCAACAATTAGTTCATCACATAATTCTCCTTAATTAATTACACAATTAATTAAGCACATCAATCCCATTAATTAATCCACCAATTAACTAATCTATATCCACAAATTCAATATACCATAACTAATTACACAATTAATTATCTCAAATTAAAATTCTCAATATCTCATAAACAATTCAATAATTAATTATCTCAATTCACAACTATTAATATATCATAATTAATTCCATAAATAATTATCTCAAATCTATAATCTCAAATATTAACAGTTTCACAAATCCCTTAATTAATTAATTCACAAAATTTATTAATTCAATTAGGAATTAAATTTCTAAACATCAAATAAAAATTATACAATTATATAGATATAATTATAGTTAAGACATTAGGATTTGAATTATAAACCACATTATTCAATTTGGTGATAATGATTGCTAATGGAATAATCACCAATTTGAGCTGAATAATAGTGTAGAATGAGATTGAGATCTAAAACCCTAAATCAAGATCAAAAAAATCAAGATCCCTTAAATCCATATCTAGATCCATATTCTTATTTTTTGATCTATAAAACTTGATATAAATCTAACCAAAATAGAATAGAACAAGGCAATAATGGATGAGAGAAGAATGAGAAAGGGAATTGAAACTACATGGGATAAGATACTCTTATAGTGAGGGGTGTAAATCCTCAATCCAGACTTTCAATCACTAATAATGGAGGTATGAAAGTCTTGGAATCAATATGATAGGGTATCTAATTGAGAGAAATATATTATGGGTAGATCTAGGGAATTCAGGGGTATAAGATGAGGGTTCATGAATTTTTTTTAATAAAATTTGGTGGATTAAAATCCTGTATGCATGGATTTCAAACTGAGGCTCATAGTTTACTCTAACCATGCACATTAATAATGTTCCTCTTATAGGGGTGCATGATTTCTTCTTTTAGGTAATTTTTTTTTTGAAAAAATATGAACCAAGAATGAAAAATAACTCTATCAAGGGTTTCATGGTTTACTATGAAAGGGCGCATAGTTAGGGGAATCCATGCGCCAACAATGAACTACACTATTTTATATATATTTTTTTTCAAAATTTCATCCAAACACTCCCAAAGTTAAAAACTAAACCAAAACTACTAAAACATAAACAATAGTACTTATAAAAGATCCCAAAACATATTTATAAAATATAAATGTTTTATAAAAATCGTCTAAGATATGGGTGAAGTCTAGCCAAGATAAATATATGATCTTATAGAGAGTGGTATGGAGGGATCCCTTTCGAGCCGCAGGAGTCAGAAAAAGAGTATATAAGGAAAAATATTGTTAGACTTCGCCATCGGGTTTAGGCATGATGGACCACTTGAAATCACTATCACCAAGAGGATTTTATATATCCCATCCAACCCATCATTATATATGAAAGACCACATGAAAGGTCGATGAACTAATATTGTATATTCTTAAAACACTACAACAAACTGATCTTTTTGTGGCGGTTTACTAAACCGCTGCTAAATATTTTTTTAAAATAATTTTATGACAGTTTTTTTTAACCCCCAATAAACATTTAAAAATTTTAATACACACAAAACATTCCCCCTCCCCCAACACCCCTGACCCCCCAACACCCACAACTCCCCCACCCCACTGACTCCCTGAAGCCCTATCTCATCACCGCCCATCGCCGGCCCTCACCACGCCTTGCCTTGCTGTGCCTTGACTCGACACACCTTGCATAGCCTTACCATCCTTTACCACACCTTGCCTCACTGCACCTCACGTCACTACACCTCACCTCGCCTCCCCTCACTGTCAATCCTGACGCCTACCTTGTTGCCCCTTAAAGGTCAAGTGGTAAGTGAAGGTAACACATTGAAAAATTCAATTTTTGGTTTTTTCAAGATTGGATGATATTTTTGGTTAAATGGATGTTAAATCATAGGTTTTTTTCTATTATAGTGTCAAGAGTTCTCCATAGACCATATAAGGGGTATTGGACATGTGCACATTATGATAGTAGTACCTGGTGTGTTTTTTATCATTTATGTCTATTTTTTAAAGTAAATATTTAATTATAATAATTTATAGGTAGTTATTAATGATATGTGATATTTGGAAATTTTTTAGAGTTGATACGGACTCAGATGCAACATGGATGGGATTGGATGAGGTATAAAGGAGTATGGTTTAGGTTCTAATGTAAATACAGATGTTGATGGTCCCTATTATTCATGAAAATATTCTTATTTTTGCATGAATTACAACTACAATATTTTTTTTATATAATTCGGTAGAATTTATAGGGGAATGTTGTTGTAGAGTAAAGGAGATATGATGGTGTTGGGTCTCCTATACTTGAGATAGTTTCACATGATCACCTGGGTGAATTGGGATCACCCGATAACGATTTCACCAAAATGCAACGGTGTCGACATAGTTGGCGGAGGGAGGCCATTGGTTTTTTGTTGTGTATAAAGTGATTAATAGGTTTTGTAAGATTTTTTTTCAAGGTATAGTAATGTAGGTAAGAGATTCTTTGGCCTAGTGATGACTGGTTAAATGATCAGACATTACAACCATGGTGAGTGACACCATGTTGAGGGTTGTTTGGGACATACTAAGCCTTCTAAGTGGGATGGTTCATTCAGGATAGAAAAATGTCTGATGGAGTGGGTATCCTAAAAGTATGATTATTCCATATCACATCATGTAGTTGATCATATACCTCCCTACGATATAGGCTGTGTGATAAGTTGACCTTTATTTAGTATTATTTAGTTAAGGACATCTAATGAGAGGGTTGTGCCATAGTACATTGTGATATGAGATCGATGAACCCTACCTTTATAGATAATGCAGTGGGATGAGAATGTATTCCTATATTTAAATAATTAACTAGTATTCAATTTCATAAAATTTCATGATAATACAATGTCATTTTCAAGGTTTTTACGCCTTGAATCAAGTTATTAGAAACTTATATTTTCAAAAATGAACTTGTAATATTTTCGATCACACTAAATTCCAGATTGATGTACTCTATATTCTTACATTTAATAAATATTCAATGATTGTTTCCATATAATTTCACATCAATTGAGGGTCATTTTATTAGTTTTGACCATTGTAAGCATATTTTATAGTTATAAAATAATAATTTTTTGAATTTCATTCATTAAAAGTGGACCAAAACTCAGATTGATGTGTTTTTTATTTTTATATTTCAAAAATTAATCACTAGTAATTTTCCTAATATTTAAAAATAATCAAAAGTTATTTTCTATAATTTGACCCTCTAAAACATATTTTTAAAGACATTTATATCATCATAAACACATTTTTTGTTATTCTAAATAATCCACACATCGATTGATGTTTCATTCATTTATAAATGTAAAAAATTATCCAATAATAATTGTTCAAAAATTTCAAATCAATCCATGTTTTTTTCTATGTTTAAACATTAATTTCAAGTTTTAAGAATTTTAAAATAATAAAACTACATTTTTTGACATTCAAAGAAAAATAACCTTCATATATATGTGGCCTTTTTCCTATATTTCACATATTAATTAGTAATCATTGGAATAAGATTTAATGAAAATATTAGGTTCTTTTATTGGTTTTAAAACCTTAAATAACCTCTTTAACGACTTTTAGATATTTTAATATATTATTGCAGTCATTTTGAGCACAATGTAAATCAGATTGTTGTTCCATCTATTGTAACATGTAAAAAATTATTCAAAGATAAATTTACTACCATTTAATGAGAATTCATGGTTGTTTTCTAGGTTTTCACATTAAATACATTGATCTTGTGTGGAATGTTTATTTTATTCCTCATGTATAAATGAATATGATAGAATATACTAGGGGAACCTAGTAAGGCCCTATAGAGATGTTTTTCTCACACCATTCATAGAAACATCTATGTGCATGCATACCTTATATTTAGACTTCAGATAAGAACATCACATGTACTGGATAATTCATGTAAATCATGATGCATATATTTAGACAGGGTGTGTTGAGGCCTGAGGATGGATGTAGGTCTATATTTGTGATGTGTTTTTTTATATTTTTCATCATCCCTGGGGTGATTAGTGTTTGTATAGAAATATGAATTAATCATGGCATTTATTATATAATTTTGTTTATATTATTATTTACACTGATATGTGGTAAATGTATGGGTTATTTTTCCATTATATTATACTATAATTTGATGTATTTTTTCACCATAGAATATGGATTAGTACCTTGAAACAAGTTTACAGTCACCTGCATATGTGTTGGAATTATTGAGGTATGTCGAAACTCATCTCATATGATGAGTCTAGAATGGGGAATTACAATGTGACATCATATAATTTAGTTCATTTTATAAATGGGTAGTTGGAAGAGGGAAATATGAGGAATTTATTGAATCCTATGATATACCACATATAGGTGATCCATGAAAACCTTTTCAGTGGTTGTTCCAGGTTACCATGGGTGTGGGATTGTTGTTATTTCATTTTTCTACTATGATAGTGTTTTTATGGAATATAATGTTCTTACAGAAGTTGTCATTTTAAATTTTCATCACCTATGTCACTAGAATGAGGTCCATGTGCATACACCATATTTGTTATATATTACTTTCATGACCTATACATGTATGAATTTAAATAGAATTTTAAAGGATTCAATTGTTTAAAGTGTCAGAAAAACATATATAGAGATCAAAAGTATTTAAACTCAAGGAATTTATGTTACATAATTGACCCCTTCAAATATATAATTATATATAATTTTTGTGATTCAACTCACGGAGTCATGAAAATTGATTCTTGATCCCTTCTTCAGTATTTATATAGGATACACTTATTTAATATATTCAATTTTTTTTCAACTAGTATCTATAAATCCTTTTTCATATCTAGTAATAGTTATGTGTTTTAATTTTATTTTAATAATGTGTTGGTACATAGTGATATATGTAGACAAAACCTAGATCACATTACCAATGAACACACCTCAGTATGCTAAGGATTTTTCACAGTTTTTAGATTTTAAAATTTCCAATCGATCCATTGATGGGAGAATAATATGTCCATGTCCTAAATGTAAATGTAAAACATGGTTGAAGAGAGATAAAGTTTATTAACACTTGATATTAAATAAATTCGTTGCTCAATATTTATTTTGGATTTGGCACAGAGAATCAAACGTTATAGAAAGGTTGATCACTGATGTCAATCCATAGAATAAACTCCCAACTTCATTGAAAACAGAAAGTGAAATTCAAAACCTTATAAATGATTCATTCAAAATTGAAATACACCAACATAAACATCAAAACATGTCATAACAACTAGTTAAGGGTGATTCAAATAGCAACATGACAAGTGATGTTTTTGAGACTGTAGGAAAACCAGATCAAGATTGTAACATATCATTGGATCCTTCTCTTGATTATGTGGAGAATAATGTTATAGAAAAATTAACTGAGAAGAGAGAAATGTTTTATGGTTTAGTTGATGATGCAAATCAAGAGTTTTATAGCGGATGTTTAAAATATTCAAAACTTTATTTTCTATTGAAGTTGTACCATATCAAATGCCTATGTGGAATTACAAGTAAGGAAATGTCAATGATATTAGAACTATTACATGGTCTATTTCCTAAATAAAATATCCCTGAGCCTTTTTATGACATGAAATAAGTTTTTAACAGGCTTGGTGTAGATTTTAAAAAAAATCATGTGTTCCCTAATGATTGTATGCTTTATTAGGGAGAGGATTCAAGAAGACCAGATTGAAAGAATTATTTTTCCTTTAGATGTAAGTCTATGGGTGATGTTGGTAGTTTGAATCAACATACTACCATGAAGAAGAACAAAATAAACACACTTATAAAGGTTTTTCATTGGTTTCTTTTAAAGACTCGTTTGCAAAGATTATTCATGTCATTGAAAATCATCGAACACAGGAAGTGAAATTCTGTAGATAATAACAATGTGGATTAATGCGACATCCAAGTGATTCCTAATCATGGAATAAATTTCATCCATTACACTAATATTTCCCATATGATACAATAAATGTTTGATTGGGATTTTATTCTAAAGGATTCAACCCATTTGGTAATTTGAGTACTAGTTATAAAATTTGGCTGGTTTTTTGGATCCATTACAATCTGCCTCGGTGGTTGTGTATGAAATAAAAGTATTTTATCATTTCAATGATTATTCGTAGAAAACAAATTCTTGTAAAAGATATTTATGTATACTTGCATCCTTTAATTGAATAATTACATGAGTTATGGAGCAACAATGTTGATACATATGATGCATAATCTAGAACAATGTTTAAAATGAAAGATGCTCAAATGTAGACCATTAATGACTTCCCTAGACATGGGAATATATTTGGTTGTAATACTTACATGGGTTTCTATTTTCCTATTTATAAATTTTATTTTGAGACTTAATGGACACCTCACAGTAAAAAATGGTGATTCTTGGGTCATCAAAGATTTATTGATGCATCTCATAGTTTTCAGATGAACAAATAAAAATTCAATGGTTTCATTGATCATAAACAACCTCTAAATTTTTTAATAGGTTCTAAAATATTGGCATAAATTTAAAATGTTGAAACATAATTGGAGAAGTTGCATCATTTTAATGATAGTGGGAAATGAGTTCGAAGCGCATCATCAAGTGAAATCCAAACGCAATAATGAAATAAAAAATTATATTCTTCAAACTTATGTACTAGGAATTTAATTTGTTGAATCATAATATGGATGCGATTAATATTGAAAATAATGTTTGTGATAATTTTATCTTCCCATTTCATGATGATAATGTATTTTTGAAGGATAATATCAAAGTTTGGAAATACTTACAAGCAATGAACATAAAGTGTGATCTCTATCCCAATGAGAATAGAAAGAATTCTTCAACAAATTTTTCAATGAAAAATAGGGATAAAGATACATTCCTTCAAATTTTAAAACACATGAAGGTATCTAATAGGTATTCAAGTAACATCTCAAGATGTGTTGACCTAATGAATCATAGGTTACATAGATTGAAAATCTAAAATTCACATATTTTTTTACAGTAGTTACTTCCATTGGAATTGTATTCATTATTAGCTGAAAAGGTTACTTCTGTTGTACCCCAATTATGCACATTTTTCAGAAAACTATGTGAGAAAAATCTATATCCATTTCATCTTGAGAAAATTCAAGAGAGATTTATATTGACAATTTGTGTAAGGAAGATGAAATTTTCTCCGTTGTTTTTTACTATCATGATGCATTTAACTGTGCATTTGGTCGATGAAGCTAAATTAGGAGGACTCATACATTATTAATGGATGTATCAAATTGAGAGGTAATTTATTTATATGTTTTTCATTTTAGTAAAAAGATATTTTCACTTCATTAAATACATAGAAAATATTTTATTTTATTTTATTTCACTAATATCTTGGGAATTTGAAATCATACGTGAAAAATAAATCTCAAACTGAAGGCTCTATTTCTGAAGGATATTTGGTAGAGGAGTGTATTACATTTTTTTCTAGATACATGGATGATATTGAGACAAGATTCAATAAAGTTGTACATGTTGACGATAGATCGAATCAATCTAAAATACTTGGGAAATAAAAAATCTTCCCTACAGTTGTTCGATCAGATTGGAGGATCTCAAATATTATACTAACAGAAATGAAATAATTAGAGGCACATAGATACATGCTACTAAATAGTAAAATTGCAGATCTATTTATTGAAGAGTTGAGGATACCAAAAAAGATAATAATGAGAGGAAAAAGATGAAATGAGAAAGATATAACAAAAGTTGTTAATAAAGAGATTATAGAATGGATTACATGATGTTTAAGTTTAAAAATATTGCAATCAATATGGATATAAGGTTGATACATATTTTTTGTAAATATAATAATGCTGTAAATTTTTTCATATCATATATACTGATACTCAAGAATATTTTTCAGAAGATTTGAAGTTTCTTTCTCAAGGTCCTCTAAAATAAGCTAGAATGTTTGACTCTTACAACATGAATAGCATTATATTCTGTACAATTGGTGGGGAAAAGGGTTTAAAAAAACATAATAGTGGCATATTTACATTTTCTCAAGTGGAATACTATAGAAAATTGACTGATATTATCAAATTAAACTACCACATGCATTTTTAGTTGTTTTATTTAAATGAAATTGGGTGGATATTATCAGGCGTGTTAAAAGAGATTCCTTTCAATTTACTTTTATGAACTTATCTCACTTGATGGATGTTGGTGACTGTGAAGTACATGATACTTATATATTATCATCGCAAGGGATAATGTTATATTATGTGAAATAGGTTGTGGATGACGGGTGGAGTTTTGTTACTCATGTAAAACAAAGAGACTTGTATGATATGGGTGATGAAGTGGAAGATTTGACCGCTGACATTGAATCCCATAAAAAACAAGAAGAAGACTAATTTTTTTATCATGATATTGAAAATATTAGTCTTGAATGTGTGGATGAAGTTTATGAAGTAATTATGGAGTCAGAAACTGACATTATTGAAGGAGAAAATGATTGTATGTGCAGTTATCCATTCATTTATCAACCAATTATTTCATTTGTACAGTCATTAATTATCGTTGTTATACATATTTTGTTTGTTAGTATTGTACATATGTTAACAATTATATTTTTTTTGTATGTATGAATTTTTTGACATAGATGTTTTGGAACTTAAATTTATTTGATGAAATGACAGAATTTCAAGGAGGAAGCATTATCCTCACACTGTAGGGTCAAAGAGTATTTCTATAAGTTGATCGACTGTGGTAATCTTTTCATTAGTTTAAATATTTAGTATATAATGTTATATATTTAATATATTAATTTTTTTATTTATCTTTGTTTAATGTGGTTACTGAGTTTAATCCACCAAGAATCCTGAACAGAAGTGTGGTTTAATGTTCATAAAAAATATGATGTGAGTTTTGTTAATGAGCCTACCAAAGAAGTTGGGGTATGAATTCATTTTTCATTGTAATAACTTATTATCAGTTGCATCTATGTTAATAAATATTTCTTATAATATTACTGATATTTTATTTATATGTAAAAATTAAAGAACTATGGGATGTCAATCCCACACATTCATACTAAGTCTCCCAGGATGACCCAGTTGGTAAAGTCATTGGGAAGGAGCATCCTGGTCTAGTGTGAGGATGGGTTTGGGACTATTACCATATGAGGTATTTGGCAGGAAAATGGGGATTATAAGTTATTATTGGTGGTGAGAAGGTAAATCACACCACATCAAAAACATTTAGTTCACAAAATTTCATTAATTTTACGTTTAAATATAAATATAAAACATTGATTAATTTTCAATATAATTGTCTTACAGGTGCTAGTGGTAGGATGTAAAGATGGATATGGAGAGGGTGATGAGCATAGTTCATTGTTGGGAAATTATTAGTGGATATGTTTTGTTCTTGTTTTAGTACGTCCAATGTGAGTATTTTTTTTATCTTTTTCTTATTTTTTTTGGGATTGGGACAACGGGTGACCTACGTATGTGTTGTATAACCATGTACTTATATACTGTGTTTCAACTATCTATGGAGATTGAAATTTATATATGATCATATATGATGTTTTGTTTCTTATATCTATTTTAAATATAGGTTGATCTAACTATTAAATTCTACTATTTCCCACTTGTTTTTCACGGTGTCTTACTAAGTATGTTTATACTCACACCTACATGGGCTTTGCAAGCATGATTTTTTTATTATACAGACAACAGGTAGATGGTTTCCTTAGTGGACCTAGTATCTTTGGAACATAAAAGTAAGTGGAGTCACTAATCATTTTTTGTGGTTAGACTTAGGAATATTGAGTGAGGAACACCTCTTCTTTTCTCTTTCAATTGTTTCTAGATTGGTACCTACATTCCTTCTTCTTTGTTAGGAATGTATTTTACCCTTTTCCTTTTTTGGATATTTATCTATCTCATTATGATGTATTTACTAGAGTTTACTACATGATTTTTTTACATTGATATGTTTTATTTTAGTATACCTATGCATTATTTCAGGGACTTGTATATGTGTGCGTGTGTTCATATGAAATAGGATAGAGCCTCCCACTTCTATGATATTCTTACTCTATGCTTATCGCTATCCCTTTAACTATGGAGGGAGAATATGTGGTGTCACTCTCATCTTACCAGTGTCCCAAGTAGGGTCTTTATAGGTCAAGTCATGAAACAAAACCCCATGATTTTCTCCAAGACCATAATCCCTATCTGACCCAAGCCATTATAGGAAAGTCTACACCCTTTTCCAAATCTCACATCACAACCCAGTCCTACTGACCAATGATTATTTAATTTTATCTCTCACCAAACTAAGGTCCTATATCACTTATCCATATAATTATATCTCAAGAATATAACCTATTGGATAACCCATATCTATCATAACATCTATTCAATTAGTATCCTCTTTTTTCACCTTTTTGGTTAGAGATCAATCTTGATGTGTTGGGTGATCTCCCTTTTCAGATATTTTTGTGCCCTATTTGTGAATGGACCTTGTTTTTTGAGCTCTATCTTGTTGGTCTTGGATAATCCATGTGGATGTAATTGGGTAACTTGGAATATTTGGATTCTTGTTAGTCTAGGAACATAGAGGCATATATGTTGTTTTTTATGATCTCAAAAAGGGATGGGATCGGTGTTGGAAGTCCTAGGATTTTATAAAGTATTTACCTTTTGTATAAATCCAAGTCAATTTTAATCCTCTCTTATGTAAGTTTAGATAACTTATGGATATTTAGGGTGATTTATCTTTTGGATAAGCATTGCGTATTGGTTTTTAAGAATTAATGAACCTTTTGATGAAAATGGTATTCATGATGGATGGTTTCATATTGAGAATAATTTGTTTATTATTAAATTAATTTGTCTTGTTTTTTTATTTTGGTGGATTTAGTTTTAACACGTGAAGCCTCATTTTAATGGAAGTACATAAATCCATTATAGCTAGTTTTAGATGTATTAATTTTTTTTCCTTGGAAATGTGTTGTGTAATAGTTTAAAGAATCAATGTACTTTTAATGGGAAATGTATTGAGAAATTTATTGAAAAATGTATTGATTATTTAAATGTATTGAGAAATTCATTATTGATTATTTCAATGTGTTGATTCTTTTAATGTTTTTATGTATTATTGATTATTTTAATGTGTTATGTCTTGTTTGCTTCTTTTAATGTATTGAGAAATGTAATATTTCTTTCAATATGTTATTTTCCTTGGTCAATGTGTCAATTATTTATGTTTTAGGGAGAATAAATGTGTGTCCATTCTTTAGTTTTAACATGTGATGTTTTCCTTGTACATTGATGATATATTTGATGATCTGGTCAAATTTTTAGTGTCACCGTTGTGTTGTTCTGGATGCAGGTTCTAGGGATACAAAACCTACGACCTTCTTTTTTATTGCATGAGATAGCGGTGGTTTAAACCGCCGCTATATATAATATTTTTTTCATAGAAGTTTAAACTCCTACTATATTATGGTATTTTATTTAGGCTGGTAGTTAAAACCACTGCTAAATATGTGAAACAATTTACTCAGCAGCGGTTTTATCCGTATTAGTTGTGTTTTTTTGTAAAAACTCCAGCCTTTAGCAGCGGTCAAAATAGCCTCTAGATCCCAATTAATTTTTTAATATAAAACCACACTAAAACTAACAAAACTGTCATGAAATATGACTTATATGACACTTTCAAGAAACCATTTCTAAATAGAAGAAACTCCTACTTGTTGAATGTCAACACCCATTTTAGTGACGGTTATTTTGAAATTGTATCAGAACCATATAATGTCCATTTAAATATCCTTTAGATAAAAAAACCGCCTCTAAATGATAATTTTTTCTCAGTGTAATGAGTATTGTTCATGGTATTAAAATGAGGCATGAACACATTATATTTATTGGTAACATCCTAGTTAAGTAAAGAATATGAAATTTTTAAATTTATTAATATTTGCGAATTAAATATTAATTTTACATTAAAAGATATGCTATGTTCGATGTAGTACCCAACATGCAATCAAGGGTTTCTTTGAAATCGTATGTTGCACAAAAGGCTGAGTCATACGGAGAAAAATAATAATAATATAATTTTTTTTGAATGGTAGTTGACACCTAGCCATTATATTGGTGGGAATAAACAAAACTAACCATATTATGATTAAACATGTTTGTTAAATTTCTTTACATTTATCCAATAAAATTTAGAGTCTTAAAATGATATTGAATCCAATTTTAAGCACAAATACTCTAATATTTTTTAAAAAGTAGTTTTACTACCTTTTAATGGAGAACCCCTTTTAAATATTGTTTTTTTCACTTTTATATGTTTCATTTGAAAAACTAAACTTATTCATTATAATTGGGACATCAAAATTTACCTGGGGAATATTTTTGGTATTTTTTCGATAAAGTTCATTTTTCTAATGAATAGTGAAAAATACTGCATTTTAAGTCCAAATTCTCTTTTCATTAGATTTACTTGTATGGTTAGATTATCTTTTTAATTGGTTTTAAATTTTAATTAGATTATGTTTTTACCATTTAATCCAATTTTTAGTTATACATAAACACATTTCAATCTTTTAATAGTAATTATTTCTTAAAAACAAGTTTATTAGTTTTGACAATGAGAATTAATTTTTAATTAATTTCTGTAACTTATATATTTTGAATTTTTAAAAATGGATTCCATATTAGGAATTAGGAGGTCTACATTGTGTTAATAGAACGATTTTATTTTTAGACATTATGAATAGTAATTTCAGTAAATATTTTATTTACCATGGTTAAAGGGTAAATCTGGTAAACAAGGATTAAAAATTATTATAATAATATTAAATTACCTTTAAAGGTGTTATAATGCTATTGGATGATACATGTACGACTATGGGAATCCATGGATCGATTTTAGGACCCCATGGAGCCACTTGTAAGTGAAAATGACATTTTATAAAAATTAATTTAAAATTAAGGAAAATGTATCACAAACATATATCTTTTAGTAAAACAATTTTATATGGGGTTATATAAGTTATATTTTAGACTATAAATAGTCATTAGAAATATAAAAAGATTTCATAAATCAAGGTATTTTATTTATAGATTTTAGACATTAAATAAATAAATTTAATTATGACACAATGATGATGCATGAATTTCTTCATTAATAAAGGATTCAAATAAATGATACTAAAAATGTTAAAATAAATGTAATTTGGTTATTTTTATGTCATACACAAATTTTATGGATGATAGTTACATGTTATATTTGTATTAAAGAAGTTTTTTTGAATCAGTCAAGTTGTTAGGTATTTTTTTTTAAAAACGTCATGATATGAATAGTGTCAAAATTGAAATATTTCATATTTTAAAATATAAAATATTTTACTAAATATTATGAAATTTTAAAAAATATAATATTCATCCGAATGGTTATAATAAGTCTAAAATTTTATTATTGACTCTTTAATTGGATATTTTTCATGTTTTGGTAACTATTTTGACTCTCAAAGTGTTAAATGCTTGATAAAACGATAAGAGTAAGAAAGTGTTAAATAAAAAATATAATGATTAAAATATATCCAAAACCTATAAAATTATTATAGGATGATTTTATTTCGACTTATATTTATTCTATATTATATTTTAATGAGTTTTTTACCTTTTGAAACTAAAAATCATTTTATAATAAAATAACACTTTCAAACATTCTTAAAGAGTGCCTCCTCCCTCTTATAAAAGGCCACCACTTAAAACCCATTACTCACAGCTTTCAAGCCCCTTGGATAATCCAAACTATGCTCTAATAATCTCCCAAAATCCCTCTGTTATACCTAGAATCCTTACTTTTGGCAGAAGGCAATTCAATAAATAATTTCGATTCAAACCAAAGGGAGTTACCCAATTTAAAGGTAACATCGTCTCTCAAGTTCTTTTCTTTTATTTTCGTTCTCCAACCCCCTAAACTCTATTTATTACATTATTTTATAAAAAAAAATTATCTTTGATATACTAGTATGTTGTTATGATATTAATTCAAACTAAACATCCACACACCTCCATCTAATGGATACAAACATACTGTTTCTATGGACGACGAACTACTACCTCACGAAATGATGATTGTTCAATTATCTTATGCCCCCTCTCATGGTACCCATTATTATGTAAATTTAGTTATATGTGATATATATTATATTTATATTGTATCTATACTTCTTTATTTTTCATTTATAGCATACCATTATGGTTTCTATAATAGGTAAATACGATAATTTCATTTGAGGAAGTGCGGACTACCGCCCCTCAAAGTGATATGACTCGTTCATGCCATATGTGGAATGTATAAAGGATAGAGTTAATGAAATTATATATGATATTATATTGGAATTATAATATACCTATGTATCATTAGGTTTTTATTCCATTAAATTTTAAATATTAATGAAGGTAGTCTTCATGCATAAGTACGGCTTACCGTCTCCATGAACAGTGTATTTTATTTCTTATCTCCAAATGTTAGGTACAATTATACATACATATAAATATAAATATATATGTATATATATATATAGGATATATATATATAAATATGATATATATGATATCTAAATCATGAATATAATTATGGATATAATGGACTTTTGACCACATGGACGACTTGTAATTATAAGACGTTCATTTGTGACTCAAGTACCAAATATTGACAAAACGACCATTATTATCTTAAATGATTATGTAATGTTCATAAAATGGTAATAAGTGATATAAAAGGAATAATAAACTTGAAAAAGGTTCTGAAAAAAGTATTAATTAACATTAGTTTATTATTGAGGAGATTAAAGAATGAAAGAGTCAAGTCAGACACGAGGTAAGAGAATTCGTCTCAATATACTTTCATTGAGGCATACTTTGATTTATACAAAAATTTATTTTATATGGTGTATAAACCCCTTTTAATTATAATTTCAATCAAATTTAATCTTTTATCTATGTACAATTTTACTAAATTACAAATAAAATGTATCTTTTTAACATACACAGTGACAACGACCTTTCCACCGCCACAAGAATTATTTTATATTTGGATTCTTTAACTAGACGTAATGTTTTTAAAAGGAAAATAAATACCATATAATCTTTTTACGTATTTTTGTATTTAAAATGGTTTTGATAATGGATTAATAATGTTAATATATTAAAATTTTATATTGTGATTGCAATGTATAAATGTTATCTTTCCTTTGGGTTTGTTTGTGTGTTATGATTATGTTATGGTTCTTGGGAATTATTTACACATACGGGTGGTTCTGTGATAAAACTAGGGTCGGTAAGCCCGAGATAGATCTCCAATGCATTGGGTAACATGAAGGAGGTAAATTTTGATGTTTCTCATAATATATTTAGGGAATTTAGTGTGATGGGTATTCCAAAAGTTAATCTCTATGTAGATGTGAAAGATACAATGTAAGAATGTTATCGATGCCACAAGTTACCTTTATGATTTATGATTTCTATGTGTTATTCATAAATCTAATGATTTCATGAGGTATGTTAAAGATCTTATGTTTTGCATGTATTTATGGAATAATTTTTTAATTATTTTATAACTCTTACTAAGCATTTTATACTCATCCCATGTTTTTGAAATGTTTTTCACAGGGTATAAGGAAGGTTAAGAGAAATAAATAATTCAAGAAGATTTATATTAAGAAAAGAATTCTTGTTTTCTTTTATGAGTTTTTATATTATGAAAAAATGGATAATGTGTAGAAGTTTATAATTTATAATATTTGAGATGTATTATAATAGTTATGGCCTAATTATCTAAAACTCTAAACCTGAAAGGATCCTCAATGCTAATTCTTGATTTAACTCAAGACTAAGTAAATGTTTAATGCTGAGTCCTTATAGTTGGTATTAGAGGCCAGTTTAGACAAATTTAGAAGTTTGATAATTGTTAAATTAGTTTCCATAAATTATAATTTTTACTTTATGGTAAGATTAAAATGATATAGCATTTGAAGATTAGCATGTTTCTTCACCTAATATATTTCTGTGTTCAGAATAGTTCTCCGCAAGGAAAACATGGAAACAATGATGGGGAAATACCAAGAGAAAAACAAACTTCCAAATAATCAACTTGAGATGTTTGGATTCAGAACTGAATAGATTTTACATTGATAGCATAATTGACTCAGGCTATAAATGGTGGTGGTATCCATGCACGAGATTAGCCAGATCAACCACAAAGTAACATATCAATAATGAAGCATTTCATGAGGAAACATCTCCCATAGTTCAGATGATCATCTAGCCCTATGCTAGCTGAAGGGTGGATTAAAGCACTAGAGAAGATTTTTGATGTCATGGGGTGTTTAGAACATCAAAAGGTTTGTCTTGCTATTTACAGTTTTGAAGTTTTAGCCAATCAGTGGTGGGAAATAGTGAAAAATATCTGGGATATTAAGGATATTGATGCTATTAATTAATATTAATTAAAAGGTATGTTTCTTAATAAATATTTTCCTAATGTGGTACGTAATATGATGGAAAACAATTCCTAGAAATGAGGTACGCGGATGAATCAGTGACTTCTTATGAAGCAGAATTCACTCTACTTGCAAGGTATTCTCCAAATTTCATATGAGATGTTGGTAGTAAAACCAATCATTTTTACTCAGGATTAAAGACAAAGTATCTAAGGGATTTAAATTATCGTGAGTTAAAATGTTATGAAAAACTTGTTTGATGTGCGTAGAAGGTGGAAATGGATTTTTTCGATGATCAGGTGTTCTTTGACAAACAATCGAATAAGAAGTTGAGGTGGAAAATGAAAGGGAAGAACTCTTCCAAAAAGTCCGATGGTAAGAAACTTAAGTTTACAGTTTGTCAAAGTTGTAGTAAAAAGAACACTAGGGAATGCCTTTTGAATTCTAGTAAGTGCTACCGATGTGGTAAAATGGGGCACAAGGCTCCTAATTGCATTGAAAAAGTTCAGGGTAATGGTAAGACAAAATCTGATTTATAGTCAGTAAAATGTTTTATGTGTAATGAAATGGGTCATTATGAAAATTAGTGTCCAATGATGAACTCAACTGAGGGAAAGTTTCCAGAATATAAGAAAAAATGATGGTTAAATCTTTTACAACTACATCGACAGATGTTGGGCCATCGAATGAAGTAGTATCAGCTCTAGGGAGCTCATTATATTTCATAGATTGACTTGAGTTTAGGGTACCATCAATTGAAAGTAAAGGAAGAAGACATTCTGAAGACCCCATTTCATACTAGATATGGTCACTAATAATTTGTAGTTATGCATTTTGGGTTATCCAATGCACCTACTATATTCATGGATCTTATAAATATAATTTTCTGTGAGTTCTTGGATAAGTTTGTGATTGTGTTTATTGATGATATTTTGGTTTATTTAAATAGTAAATGGGAACATGAAACTCATTTAATGGTTGCCTTTCAAACCATAAAAGAAAAGAAACTGTATGGGAAATTAAGAAAGTGTGAGTTTTGGTTACAAAAAAATTGTTTCCTTGGTCACATTATTTGAAAAAATAGAATAACGGTTGATCATGTTAAAAAAGTTGTTAGAAAATGTATAAGTCCCACAAATATAAATGAGATCTATAGTTTTCATTTTTTATAAGGTTATTAGTAGAGGTTTTTTTAAAAAATTTCACTGTTATTTATCCCACTAACTAAGTTAACTCTAAATGTGTTAAGTTCATTTTTAAAAAAATGCAATGATTGTTTTTATGAATTTAAAAGAAGATTGGTGAATGATATAGTTTTGTCATTACTTTCAGATATGGTGAATTTGTTATCTACAATGATTATTCATTGAAAGGACTTGGACATGTCTTTATTTAGAATGATTAGTTAATTTCTTATGCTTCAGGTTAGTTGAAACCTCATGAGTTAAATTACCCTAGACATGACTTGGAATTAGCTTCTATTGTTTTTTCTTTAAAAATTTGGAGGTATCATCTGAATGGAGTAAAATGTGAAATATATACTGGCCAAAAAAGTTTGAAGTATATATTCACTCAGAAGGAATTAAATATGAGAGAGATGAGATGGCTTGAATTAATCAAGGATTATGATTGTGAATTTTATTACCATCCAGGAAAGTAAAATAAAGTGGCTGACACTTTAAGTCAAAAAAGTAATTCTACATTAACTATGTTACATTAGGAAGAAGATCCTTTGATTAATGATTTGATAAACTTTGGCATAAAATTTGTTGGTGTATAAATTCCTTTGTTTTGTTTCATGTGTTAGTAAAACAATCTCTATTAGAAGGAATTTAGAAAGCACAGAAGGAAGATAATGAGTTATAGAAAAAGGTTTTGTTGGTTCAGAAGGGTAAGTTTCCTGAATTTAACATTAATAATGATTGTATTTTGAGATTTGGTAAGAGATTATGTGTGCCTTGTGATTCATAGTTAATGAATGAGTTGTTATGAGAAGTGCATAGTTCTCCATTTTTAGTTCATCCTAGTAGTACTAATATGTATAGAGATCTTCGAGAGTATTTCTGATGGGATGTAATGAAAAGAGATATTTCTGACTTTACTATGAAGTGTTTGACTTGTCAATAGGTTAAAGTAGAGTGGAAGTTACCTAAAGGGATACTTTATCCTTTACCAGCGCCAATGTGAAAATGGGAAAATATATCCATGGACTTTGTTGTGGGATTACTGAAGAAATCTCAAGGTAACAATGCAATCTAGGTTATTATAGATCGATTGACTAAATCTACTCATTTTCTTCCTATTCAAGATATTCGCTCTCTAGATAAACTTTCTCGGTTGTATGTTAAAGAGATAATTAGGTTACATGTAATTCCCCTCTACATTATATCTGATCATGATCCCAGGTTCACTTATAACTTTTGTAAGGGCCTCTAGAAGTCATTGGGTACCAAATTAAATTTCAGTACAACTTTTTATCCTCAATTAGATAGACAATTTGAATGAAAAATTCAAAAAATGGAAGATATTATATGTGCTTGATCAATGGGTTACTAGGGAAGTTGGGACCAATATCTTTCTTTAGTTAAATTTTATTATAAAAACAGTTTTCATTCTAGTATACAGATGGATCCGTTTGCGGCATTATATGGAAAGTTGTGTCGAACTCCATCTTTTTGGGATGAAGTAGGTGAAAGGAAGTTGATAGGACTAGAATTGGTAGAATAGATGGTAGAGAAAGTTCATTTAATACAGAAACACATGAGGACAACTTAGTGTAGGCAGAGAAGTTATGAGGATAACTGGAGGACAAATATTTCTTTTGAGGTAGGTGATCATCCCTTTCTCAATGTTTCTCTATGGAAAAGTGTGATGCATTTTGGTATCCAGGGAAAGTTGAGTCCGAGGATCATTGGAACCTATGAAATCTTGGAGAAAGATATATCAATTGCCTGTAGAGTAGATTTACATCCAATTTTATCCCAGGTACACATTTTTTTCAAGTTTCATTGTTAAGGATGTATATTCTAGATTCATCTCATGTTTTGAGTTCATAGGTAGTTTAGTTGGAATAAAATCTTTCTTATGAAGAACAACCAATCCAAATTATTGACCAAAGAGAGAAAGTGTTGCGGAATATGGTAATTCATTAGGTAAAGGTTTTTTTGGAACAACCATATGGTTGAAGAGGCATCATGGGAATCTAAGAATGCTATAATGGATAAATACCCCCACTTATTTGATAAGTAAAAAAAAATTGCGAGGATGAAATTTAAAAATTTGGGGTAGGATGTAACATCCCAGGTAAATAAATAATATGAAATTTTCATATTTATTAATATTTGTTAATAAAATATTAATTTAACATTAAAAAATATTCTATGTTAGATAGGGTACTCTATACAAAAAATGGGTTTCTCTGAAATCTTATGTTTCCCCCAAGGCTGAGTCATATTGAGAAAAATAATAATAATGTAATATTATTATTTTAAATGGTAGTTAACATTTGCCATTGTATTGACGAGAATAAATATAACTAACAATATTATTATTAAAATTATTTTTTAAATGTCTTTACATTTATCGAATAAAATTTAGAGGCATAAAATGATAATGAATCCAATTTTAATCACAAATACTCTAATATTTTTCAAAAATTAGTTTTATAGACTTTTGATGGAGAACCAATTTTAAATCTAGTTTTTTTTAACTTTTATATATTCCATTTGAAAAAATAAACTTCTTATTTAGAATTGGGATATAAAAATTTACTTTGGGTAAATGTTTGGTATATTTCTGATAATATTCATTTTTTAATGAATTGTGAAAAATACTACATTTTAAGTCAAACATGTTTTTCATATTATTTATTTTTATTGTTAGATTATATTTTTAATTGGTTTTAAAGTGTAATTATATTATGTTTTTACCATTTAATCCAATTTTGGTCATTGTAATTAACTTCACTTTTTAATTAGACATAAAACCATGTTAATCTTTTGATTGTTATTATTTCTTAAAAACACATTTTTTGGGTTTGATAATGGGAATTAATTTTTAATTAATTTCTGAAACTTCTATGTCTTGAATTTGGAAAAATGGATTCCATATTTAGAATCAAGATGTCCACATTTTGTAAATAGGTAACTTTTATTTTTAGAAATCAGGAATAATTATTTTAGTAAATATTTTATTTAGCATGGTTAAAGGGTAAATCTGGAAAATAAGGGTAAAAAATAATATTATAATAATATTAAATTACCCTAACACATGTCATAAACCTATTTTATGATACATTCCTGACCATGGTCATCCTTGGGTCGATTTTGGGACCCCATGGAGCCACTTTTATGTGAAAAATGTATTTTATAAAAATTAATTTAATGTTAAGGAAAATGTAACATAAACATATATATTTTAGTAAAAATATATATATAGAATTAAATAAGTTATTATTTCAACTATAAATATACATTAGGAAGACAAATTTTTTTCCTAAATCATGGTATTTTATTTATAATTTCTAGACATTAAATAAATAAATTTAATTATGACAAAATGATGATGCATGGATTACTTTGTTAATAAAGGATTCAAATAAATGATATTATAAATGTTAAAATAAATGTAATTTTGTTATTTTGATGTCATACACATATTTTATTGTTGATAGTTACATGTTATATTTGTATTAATTAAGTATTTTTTTATAAATTTAGTTATGATTTTTTTAAAAAGTCATGATATGAATAGTGTCAAAATTGACATAATTCATATTTTAAAATATAAAATATTTTATTAAATATTAGAATATTAAAAAAATGTAATATTCATCCAAATGGATATAATAAGTCTAAAATTTTATTATTGACTCTTTAATTTGATATTTTTAATGTTTTGGTATCTATTTTGATTCTCAAAGTGTTAAATGTTCGATAAAACTGTTGGAGTAAAAAGGGTTAAATAAATATGATATGGATTAAAAAATATTAAAAACCTATTCAATTTTTATTGGATGATTTTATTTAGACTTATATTCATATTATATTTTAAATTAATTAGTTTTTGAACTTTTGAAACCGAAAATAATTTTATAATAAAATAATACTTTCAAACATTCCTAAAGAGCCCCTCTTCCCTCTTATAAGAGGCCACCACCTCTAACCCACTACCCAGACCACTCAAGCCCCTTGGATCATACAACCTATGATATAATAATCTCAAAACATCCCTCTATTCTACCTATATTCATTACTTTGGGAATAGGGAAATTCAATAAATCCTTTTGGTTCAAACCAAAGGGAGGTACTCGATTTAAAGGTAACATCTTCTCTCAAGTTATTTTTTTTATTTTCCTTATCTAAATCACTAAACTATCTTTATTCCATTATTTTATAACAAAAAAATTATCTTAAATATACTAGTATGTTTTTATGAGAATTATTCGAAGTAAAATTCAACAAACCACTATCTAATGGATATGAACATACTGTTTCTGTGGACGAAGAACCATCGTCTCACGAAAAGATGATTGTTAAATTATATCCTACTGCCTATCATGGTGGCCATTGTGATAGAACTGTATTTATATGTGATATATATTATAATTATATTGTCGCTGTGCATATGTATTTTTAATTTATATCATACCTTTATGGTTTCCATAATGGGTAAATACGATAATTTAATTTGAGGAAGTGCGGACTACCGCCCCTCAAAGTGATATGACTCGTTCATGACATACATGGAATATATAAAGCATGGAGATAATAAAATTATATATGATATTATAATGGAATTATAATATAATTATGTATCCTTAAGTTTTAATTCTAATAAATATAAAATAGAAATGAAAGTAGCATTTCATGCGTACGTACGACTTACCGTCTCCATGAACGATGAATTTCATTTATTATCTACAAATGTTATGTAATATTATTAATATATATATATATATACTAGATGTATATGATATATATTATATTCAAATCATGAATATAATTCTAGAGATAGTGTAATTTTGACCACAATGACAACTTGTAATTATAAGAAGTTCATTTGTGACTCAAGTACCAAATATCGAAAAAATGATAGTTATTAAATTAAATAATTATATAATGTTTAAAACGTGGTAATAAGTGATATAAAAGGAATAATATAATTGAAATAGGTTCTTAATCAAGTATAAATTAACTTTAGTTAATTATTCAGGAGATTAATGAATGAACGAGTCAAGTCAGACATGAGGTAAGGGACTTTGTCTCAATCTACTTTCATTGAGGCATACTTTGATTTATACATGACTTTATTTTATATGGTGTATGAACCAATTTAAATTTTAATTTCATTAAAAGGGAATCTTTTTTATATGTATCATTTTACTAAAAGACAAAGGAAATGTTTCTTTTTAATGTACGTGGTGACAACGAACTTTCCACCATCACAAGAAATATTTTATATTTGGATTTCTTAACAAGCCATAATGTTTTTAAATGGAAAATAAATACCATATACCATTTGTATGTATTTTGGTATTGAGAATGGTTTTTAGAATTGATTTATTATGTCAATATATTGAAATGTTAAATTGTGATTTCAATTTAGAAATTTTATCTTTCCTTTCTTGTTCAGGTTTTATGATTATGTTATAGTTCTTAGGAATTTATTACACATATAGGTGGTTGCATGATAAACCTAGGGTGGGTGAGCCAAAGATAACTCTCTAATGAATTGGGTAATTCAACAAAGGTAAAGGTTAATGTTTCTCCTAAGATATTTTGGTAATATACCATTATGGGTATTCCAAATTTAACTCTCTATATAGATGTGAAAGCTACAATGTATGTATGTTATGGATGCCACAAGTTACCTTTATGATTTTTGATTTCTATGTGTTATCCATAAATATTATGATTTCATGTGTTATGTTAAAGAGATTATTTTTGGTATGTATTGATGTAACAATGTTTTCTTTCTTTATTTTATAACCCTAACTAAGCCTTTTATGCTTATCCCAAGTTTTCGAAATGTTTTTTATAGGGTATAAGGAAGGGTAAGAGAAAGGAAGAATTCAAGAATATTAATATTAAGAAAATAATTATTGTTTTATTTTAAGAGATTTTATTTTATGAAAAAAATTGACACTGAGTAAAAGTGTCTAATTTGTAATATTTGAGATGTATTATAATAGTTATGGCCTAATTATATAAAACCCTAAACCTGAAAAGATCACTAATGTTAATTATTTATTTAACTCAAGATTAAGTAAATGTTTAAGGATGGTTCCTTATAGTTGGTATCAAAGATTGGTTAAGACAACTTTAGAAGTTAGTTTTTTGTTAAATTAATATCCATAAATTATTATATTTTACTTTATGGTAGGATTGCAATGATATAGAATTTTAATATTACCATGTTGCTTTGACTAAGATATTTCAGTGTTTAGAATGGTTCTCCATAGAGGAAACAAGGAAACTATGATGGGACAACATCCAGAGGAAAACAACATTTTAAATCAGCAACCTGAGATAGTTGGAATTAGAACTGAACAATTGGATGCACTGATGACATAGTTTAATCAGGCTATAAATGGTATTGGTATCCATACACGGGATCTTCCAGATCAAGCATAGAGTAAAATGTAAGTATTGGATCATTTCATAAGGAAAAATTCCCCATAATTCAGAGGATCATCTAACCCTATTCTACATAAATGGTGGATTAAAACACTGGAAAATATTTTTGATGTCATGGGGTGTTCAAAACGTCAAAAGGTTAGTCTTGCTACTTAACATTTTGAAGGTGAAGTCAATCAGTGGTGGTTGATAGTGAAAAATATCAAGGATAATGAGGATATTGATGCTCTTGATTGGGATTAATTGAAATGTATGTTTTTAGAAAAATATTTTCCTAATGTGGTTCATCTTAGGATGGAAAAACAATTCATGGAATTGAGGTAGGAGGATGACTTAGTAGATTCTTATGAATAAAATTTCACTCGACTAGAAAGGTATGATCCAAATTTCATACGAGATCTTGGTAGTAAAATCAATTGTTTTCACTCAGGATTAAAGAAAATGCATTGAAGGGGTTTCAGTTATCATGATTTCAGAAGTTACAAAAAACTTGTTTGATGTGCTCTGAATGTGGAAATAGAGTTTTTCGATGATCATGTGTTCTTTGAAAAACAACAGAATAAGAGGTCGAGGTGGCATCCGAATGAGAAGAACTCTTCAAAAAAGTATGATGGTAATAAACTTAAGTTTACAATTTGTGAAAATTGTGGTAAAAAGCACATTGGGGAATGCCTTTTGAATTATGGTAAGTGCTACCGATGTGGTAAAATGGGGCTTAAGGCTCTTAATTGCACTAAAAAAGATCATGGAAACAGTAAGAAAAAATATGATTTACAGTCAGTGAAATGTATTAAGTGCAATTAAATGGGTCATTATGAAAATGTGTGTCCAACAAGAACTAAAATTCTGGAAAGCAACCAAACTACAAGTAGAAAGGGGTGGTGAAATCCTTTACAACTACTTCGGTAGATGTTGGGACATCAAATAAAGTAGTATCAACTCTAGGGAGGTCAGTATTTTTCAAAGATTGACTTGAGGTCGGGGTACCAATGCTTGAATGTAAAGTAAATGGACATTCCAAAGACCGCTTTTTATACTATATATTGCCATTATGAATTTGTAGTTATGAATTTTGGGATAACCAATGCACTAACTGTATTTATGGATCTTATGAATAGAATTTTCCTTGAGTTCTTGTATAATTTTCTAGTTGTGTTTATTGATGATATTTTGGTTTATTAGAAAAGTAAATAGGAACATTAAAGTCATTTAAGGGTTGTCTTTCAAACCTTAAAAGGAAAGAAAATTTATGGGAAATTCAGCAAGGGTGAGTTTTGGTTATAAAAAATTTCATTCCTTGGTCACATTGTTTTAAAAAATGGTATAACTGTTGATCCTGGTAAAAGAAAAGTAGTTGAATAATTCCCAAGACCCACAAATATAACAAAGATCTATATTTTTCTTTTTTTAACAGGTTATTACCAGAGGGTTGTTGAAAATTTTGCATGGTTATCTAGCCCACAGACTAAGATAACTTGAAAAGGTGTTAAGTTTATTTGAACAAAATAACGTGATGATTGTTTTCAGGAATTGAAAAGAAGATTAGTGAATGATCCAGTTTTGGAATTACCTTCCTGAGGTAAGGAATTTGTTATCTAAAGTGATGCTTCATTGAAAGGACTTGGCTATTTCCTTATACAGAATTATTAGGTAATTGCTTATGCTTTACGTTAGTTGAAACCTCATGAGTTAAATTACCTAACACATGATTTTGAATTAGATCCTATTGTTTTATCTTTAAAAATGTGGAGGCATCATCTATATGGAGTAAAATATAAAATATATACTAACCAAAAAAGTTTTAAGTATATATTCACTTAAATTAAATTAAACATGAGACATAGAAGATGGATAGAATTAATCAAGGGTTATTATTTCATGATTCATTACCATTCTATAAAGGCAAATAAAGTGGCTGATTCTTTGAGTCAAAAAGTAATGATACATTAACCATGTAACATTTGGAACAAGATCCTTTGATTGACGATTTGATTAAATTTGGAATAGAAGTTTTTTGTGCAAAGAATTCCTCTGTTTTGTTTCAAGTGTCAGTGAAATCAACTTTATCAGACATAATTAAGCAAGTGTAAAAGAAAGACAGTGAGTTAGATAAAAATGTAGAGTTGGTTTAGAAGGGTAGGTTTCTTGAATTTAACATTGATAATGATTATATTTTGAGAGCTAGGAAGAGATTATGTGTGCCTTGTGATTCATAGTTGAAGAATGAGTTGTTATGTGAAGCCCATAGTTCTCCTCTTTTAGTTCGTCCCAGAAGTACTAAGATGTACAGAGATCTTCAAGAGAATTACTGATGGGATGGAATGGAAAGAGATATTTCTGAATTTACTGTGAAGTGTTTGAATTTTCAACAGGGTAAAAAAGATTGATAGTTACCAAAAGGGATCTTTCAGCCTTTACTACTAGAAAAGTGGAAATGGGAAAATATATCTATGGAATTCATTGTGGGATTACTGAAGACATCTCAAGGTAATAATGAAATCAGGGCTCTTGTAGATCGATTGACTAAATCTGATCATTTCTTTCTTGTTAGATAAACTCTATCTCTAGATCAACTTTCTCAGTTGTATGTTAATGATATAGTTAAGTTACATGGAGTTCCCCTATCCATTGTATCTGATCGTGATCCCAGGTTCACTTATAACATTCGGAAGGGCCTCCAGAAGTCATTGGGTACTGAATTAAATTTCAGTTCAACTTTTCATCCTCAATCAGATAGGCAGTCAAAATGACCAATTCATACATTGGAAGATATGATACGTGATTTCGGAATGGATTACTTGGGATTTTGGGACCAAAATGTTTCTTTGGTTGAATTTTCTTATAATAACAGTTTTGATTCCAGTATATAAATAGATCCATTTAAGGAATTATATGGAAATTAGTGTTGAAAATCATCTTTTTGGGATGAAGTAGTTGAAAGGAAGTTGATGGGATCAGAATTGGTAGAAGATATGGTAGAGAAAGTTCAGTTGATACAAAAACACATGAGGACAACTCAGAGTTGGGAGGAAAGTTATTCGGATAATCGGAGGAAGGATCTTTCTTTCTAGGTAGCTGATCATGTCTTTTTCATAGTTTCTCTTTGGAAAATTTTGATGGTTTTTGGAAATATGGGAAAGTTTAGTTCGAGGTCCATTGGACCCAATGAAATTCTGGAGAAAGTTGGACCAGTTACCTACATAGTGGCTTTACCTCTAAGATTATCCTAGGTACATAATGTTTTTCAAGTTTCAATATTGTGGAAGTATATTCTGGATCCATCTCATGTTTTGAGTCCAGAGGTAGTTCATTTGGAAGAGAATATTTCTTATGAGGAAAAACCAATCTTGATTCTTGACCAAAGAGAGCATGTGTTGCAGAATATGGTAATTAATCGGGTAATTTTTTTTTGGAAAAACCATATGGTTGAAGAGGAATAATGGGAATCTGATAATGCTATAAGGGATAAATACCCCCACTTATTTGATAAGTGAAAAAAATTGCGAGGATCTAATTTTAAAAATTGGGGAAGGATTCAACATCCCAAGTAAATAAAGAATATGAAATTTTCATATTTATTAATATTTGTGAATTAAATATTAATTTTACATTAAAGGGCATGTTATGTTCAATGAAGTACCCAACACGCAAAAATGGCTTTCTCCGAAATCTTATGTTGCACACAAGGGTGATTTATAATGAGAATAATAATAATAAAATTATATTATTATTTTAAATGGTAGTTAATGCCTAGCTATTGTATTGGCCAGAATTAATAGAACTAAAGATATTATGATTAAAAATGTTTGTTAAATGTATTTACATTTATCCACTCAAATTTAGAAGCTTAAAATGAGAATGCATCCAAATTTAAGCACAAATATTCTAATATTTCTAAACAAGTAGTTTTACTGCCTTTTGATGGAGAACCCCTTTTAAATATAGTTTTTGTCACTTTTATATGTTCCATTTGACAAAATAAACTTCTTATTTATAAGAGGGACATAAATTTTTTTTGGGGTTATTTTTTGGTATTTTTCCGATAAATTTCATTATCTTAATGAATAGTAAAAAATACTGCATTTTAAGTCAAAAATATCTTTTCATATAATTTAATTATATGTTTAGATTATATTTTTAATTAGTTTTAAGATTTAATTATATTATTTTTTTCCATTTAATTCAATTTTGGCCATTGGATGTAATTTCACTTTCTAATTAGATATAAGCACACACCATTCTTTTGATTGTCATTATTTATTAAAAACAAGTTTTTTGGTATTGACAACGAGAATTAATTTTAAATTAATTTTTGAAACCTTTGTTTTTTGAATTTGGAAAAATGGATTCCATATTTGGAATCAGAAGGTCCATATTGGGTAAATAGGTAACTTTTATTTTTAGACATTATAAATATTAACTTCAGTAAATATTTTATTTTCCAAGGTTAAAGGGTAAATCTAGGTAATAAGGGTAAAATAATAATATTATAATAATATTAAATTACCCTAACATGTATCCTTAACCTATTGTATGACACATTTCCAACCATGGACATCCTTGGGTCGATTTTGGGACCCCATTGAGCCACTTGTAAGTGAAAATGATATTTTATAATAATTAATTTAAAGTTAAGAAAAATATAACATAAACATATATCTTTTGGTAAAACAATTTTTATATGGAGTTACATAAGATAAAATTTAAACTCTAAATAGACACTATAAATATTAAAATATTTACTAAATCATGGTATTTTATTTATAATTTTTTGACATTAAATAAATAAATTTAATTATGACACAACGATGATGGAGTGATTTCTTCATTATAAAGGATTCAAATAAATGATATTATAAATTTTAAAATAAATGTAATTTGGTTATTTTTATGTCATCCATGAACTTTTTGGATGATAGTTACATGTTATATTTTTATTAATGATTTTTTTAATCAATCAAGTTTTTATTGATTTTGAAAAAAAAGTAATGATACGAATAGTTTCAAAATTGACATAATTCATATTTTCAAATATAAAATATTTTATTAAATATTATAAAATTTTAAAAAAATATAAGATTCATAGAAATGGTTATAATACGTCCAAAATTTTATTATTGACTCTTTAATTTAATATTTTTCATGTTTTGTTAAATATTTTGATTCTAAAAGTGTTTAGGGCTTGATAAAACAATAAGAGTAAAAAAGTGTTAAATAAAATAAATAAGGATTAAAAAATATAAAAAAACTTGTCCAATTTTTATTGGATGATTTTATTGAGACTTATATTCCTCTTATATTCTAACTTAATTAGTTTTGACCTTTTTAAACAGAAAATTGTTTTATAATAAATTAATACATTCAAACTGTCCTAAAGAGCCCGTCCCTCCTCTTATAAAAGGCCACCACATCTAATCCATTACTCACACCTCTCAAGCGCCTTGTATTGCCCAAAATCTAATCCAATAAGATCCCAAAATATCTCTATTACACCTATAAGAATTTATTTGGGAATAATTTAATTAAATAAATCCTTTTGGTTCAAACAAAAGGTAGTTACCCGATTTAAAGGTAACGTCTTCTCTCAAGTTCTTTTATTTTATTTTCATTCTCCAACCCCCTAAACTCTCTTGATTCCATTATTTCATAACAAAAAAAGTATATTAAATATACTAGGATGTTTTTATGATAGGTTTATAAATACAATTCCACACACCTTTATCTAATGTATATGAACATACTATTTTTTTGGACAGTGAACTACTGCCTCACGAAACAATGATTGTTCAATTATCTCCTACCGCCTCTCATGGTGGCCATTGTAATGAAAATGTATTCATATGTGATATATATTATATTTATTTTTCCTCTATTATTTTTTATTATTCATTTATATTATACCTTTATGGTTTACATAATATGTAAATACGATAATTTCATTTGAGGAAGTGCGTACTACCGCCTCCTCAAAGTGACATGACTCGTTCATTCCATACGTGGAACATATAAAGGATGGAGTTAATGGAATTATATATTATAATATACTGGAATTATAATATAACTATGTAACATTAATTCTTCATTCCATTTAATAATATATATAAACAAAAGTAGCATTCATGCATACATACAACTTACTGTCTCCATAAAGGGTGCATTTCATTTCTTATCGCCAAATGTTATATACTATTATAAATAAATAAATAAATAAATAAATAAATATATATATATATATATATATATTATATATATGATATCTAAATCATGAATATCTTTTTTAAGATAATCGACTTTGGACCACATGGATAACTTTCAATTATAAGAAGTTTATTTTCTACTCAAGTACCAAATATCAACAAAAAGACCATTATTAACTTAAATGATTATGTAATGTTCATAACGTGGTAATAAGTGATATAAAAGGAATAATAAACTTGAAAAATGTTATGAATTAAGTATAAATTAACTTTAGTTTATTATTTATGGGATTAAAGAATGTACAATTCAAGTCAGACACAAGGTAAGGGACTTCGTCTCAATCTTCTTTCATTTAGGCATACTTTGAATTATAGACCACTTTCATTTATACAGTGTATAAAACCCTTTAACTTTTAATTTAATTCAAATGGAATCTTTTTTCTATATATAGTTTTAATAAATTAAAAAATAAATGTTTCTTTTTAACGTACGTGGTGACTATGACCTTTCCGCCACTATGAGTGTTATTTGATATTTGGATACCTTAACAAGCTGTAATGTTTTTAAAAGGAAAATAAATAACATATACTCTATTTACATATTTTGGTATTGAAAATGGTTTTGAGAATGGATTGATTATGTCAATATATTTAAATTTTATATTGTGATTGCAATGTAGAAAAGTTATCTTTCCTTTATGCTTGTTCATGTGTTATGATTATTTTATGGTTCTTGGGAATTGATTACGCATACGGGTGGTTCCATGATAAAACTAGGATGGGTGAGCCCAATATATCTCTCTAATGAATTTGGTAACATGTCATAGGTAAACATTATTTGTTCTCTTAAGATATTTAGGGAATATATAGTGATGAGTATTCCAAACGTTACTCCCTATATAGGTGTGAAAGCTATAATGTAAGTATGATATAGATGCCACAAGTTACCTTTATGATTTTTTATTTCTATGTGTTATTCATAAATCTTTTGATTTAATGAGGTATGTTAAAGAGCTTATGATTTTAATGTATTGATGGACTAATGTTTTATTTATTTATTTTATAACCCTTATTGATCCTTTTATGCTCATCCCAAGTTTTGGAAATTTTTTTCATCAGGGTATAAGGAAGGGTAAGAGAAAAGAATAATTCAAGAAGATTTATACGAAGAAAATAATTCTTGTTTTCTTTTAAGAGTTTTTATTTCATGAAAAAAATGGATACTGAGTATAATTTTCTACTTTTTAATATTTGAGATGTATTATAATATTTATGGCCTAATTATATAAAAATCTAAAATCGAAAATATCCTTAATGTTAATTATTTTTTTAAATAAAGATCAAGTAAAATTTTAAGGATGGGTGCTTATATTAATAACAATGAGCATGTATTCTTCATCCCTATATTCAAAAAACCTACAAATATGACGATTTATCTCATTGGTAAATAGAAAAGGATTCTTTATAGACTCTGAATATGGGGCATAACAAAATATGAGTAAAGATGAAGAAATTTATAAAATCAAGTTTATATATCTCTACAAATTAGTATATTTAAGGAATATTCTATATTCCAGAGAGAGATCTTTATATATGAAAGTATTGTGTTAATAATTTTAGAGTATATTTTATGGTATAACTAGAATATAAAATTTTGGATAACATTAGTTTGAAATAAACTATTTTTATGTGAGGCATTATTTTTTAATGCATGTGTAAATATGATGTTTTAAAGGATCAAAGATAATATTTTTGTAGTGTGTTTTAAAGTGGTGAAAAATAATAAAGCAATTGGGAATTTATAATTTATTTATTTATTAACTGAGATCTTATCATGTTCATGGTATTTATTACATGAAGATGAACCCATCCAATCATGAGATATAAGATTTTAGCATTGGATGACAATGATTGGTGAATGTAAATATATTAGAAAATTCTATTTCAATACTATTTTATCATCCTAGATGACTTATGTGAAGAAAATATATAAATATATAACTGATTATCAAGTCTATGTTCAACATGATATATGAAAATTAAAAAATTATTCGGTTCACCTATAAAGGTGGAAAATTTTAGAAAATTATGGAAGGTGTAGTTTTCATCCCTGGTCTGACCATAACCTCTTATCTATACGTTTTTTTTATATTCCAGTCATGAAATGTTTTCCTTTTCATACAAAGAGAGTTTCAAGGGAGAATTTTGACCCACTGTTAAATATTATTTAAGAGGGTGTTAAATTTAAATCATTCAAAACTAATAATACGATTTTTTAATAATTTCTATTCATGAATAATCTTTTTTCACATTTTTTTTAAAAGGAACATGCATATGCTAATAAAAATTATTTTATTATTCGGTAATATTTATATGAAATAAGATTTTTTATATAAACTAATTATATAATAAAATATCATATTTTATAAATTGTATATTTTTTTTTGTTTTAAAAGATTCACATGTCACTTTGGACTTCATATAATCTTCCAGCACATATTATGTTTAATGAATATAATTTATTTATAATTAAAATTTATTTTATTTAATGAATTTTCTTAATCTATGTCTTCAAAATAAATTCATTTCTCACATAAATATTATTTATCATCAAGTTCCTTTTTGATGATTAGTTTAAATGGATGTTTCTGAGGATATATGGATAAATTTATTCTAACGCCATATTTTATTTCCTAATATATTTATTCTTCAAATACATCCTTTTCCAATGTTTTCTTGAATTAACCAATAATTTATTAATTTTTTTATCATTATGATTTAATATTAAAAATTAATTTTTAAGTATATTAAACGAATATATAGAAAGATATTATAATAATAAGTTCAGTAATTTAAGTGTTATGACTAAAAATATGGTATTTAGGAATTATTGATTAAATAGTGGTTTAGGGAGTGATCAAAACCCCCATAGGGACATTGTTCACTATGTAATGGGAGGGTTTACTGTTTTACATCCATATATTGGGTAATGATGATATATTTTACAAGATATAGGTTAATACTTTTATGATGTTGGAAATATCCAACTTGGATGTTCAATTGAGATATTATATTGGAATTAACTAATTATTTTATACCATTACATTTTTATCATGTCTAAATTAACGTGTGAATTCATTTAATTAAGATATTGATAAGAATATAATATCCTAAGATTAAATTATTATTTTTCAATGTTAGAATTGAATTTATATATATATTTCATTATAATTGTGTTTCTTTTGAAAACATGAATGTTTTTCAAATAGGTTCCTTTATAAAATTGACATTTGTAGTAATATGAAAACTAGTTTGATAATTTTAAACTATAATGATTTATTAAAAATATTTATTTATTTTTTCTGAAATTGGGATTACTATTTAAATTAACTTTGTGCATAAATTATACATTATACATTGTCAAATATATATATGTTAATAGTTTTTACAACAAGCTATGTTTTTTTCAATTATATAAAAAATTCATTATTATATTTAAAACCCTTAAAAAGGGTTATACCCATCCATGATTATCAAATGATTTTATAGTTCTTATAATTGATTAGGAATTATTATGAGATTTAGATTATAATATTATCTTGGGATCTTAATAAGAGTTAGCAAGTTTTTGTATTATTTTGTTATTAGTGGAAAAGACCTATCATAAAAAAATTATGGGGTTCGATGTGTAAAAATTATTTTTTATTTACCTAAAACTCTAAACCAAAAAGGTGTTGGGTATGTAAGTGTCTTAATATTGTTTATTGATTTTTTAATTAAATATGGTAAAATTTTGATTGTTTTCATTATTATCCTAGCTAGTATGTAAAGTACATGTTTTTAGAAAAAAATATTTGTTTATGGGTCTAGGAAATCACAGTTGGTATTTGAGAAGTGTTTTAATAGATATAGAGTTTAAAATATTAACTATTTAGGATAATTTAATAGTTTCATCTACTAACATGGGTTAATAGGTTATTTGAGATGTCATAAATAAAAGGTATAAAAATTCTTTTTGACATTTTTTGTTTATTGAATTTTTTTTCCGAGTTATTATATTTTGTGTAGAGAAGACCAATAATAATGATAATCATTAAGAATGATCTATTATTAGAGGATGATGTAATTATGAATGAATGTTTTTTGGAATATTTTTTTAATATTTTTAATATTGGTGGAAATAATTATAATATTTTTTATAATATATTAATATTTGGAATGACAAATTAAGAGTATATTTTTTCAGGATACATATTCTATTTTTTGTTATTAATGTTACCTTAAAATATGATTGTTGTATTATTTAGTGGAAACATACAAAAATAGTATATATATAGAAGTATATTAGTTAGTATGGGAATTTAAATATTATAGAATAATGGTTTTTTAATTATTACTATGATATTATTATATTGTGATTACAATTTTGATTGGTTTTAAAAATCAAAGTGGATATTTTTTTGATTACTACGGTTAAATGTGTTTTGGGAGAATTTTTTTATCAAGATAATCATGAGTTTTAAGAATTTTGTATCACTTTATTAATTTTAAATAATATTAAGATTATAGTTTTATTGGGTTTTGAGAATTTATAATATTGGTTTTATCATTTTTAGTGTATATCTGTCTTTAAGGTATTATATTAAATTATAATAGAAAAATCAAAATGAAACCTATTATGAACATATGGTGTTATTAGTTTTATGTGGTATATTTTAATTTAAACTTGATGGTTACTTATTATTTTCTTATGAAAATATTTTCCTATGGATTTACCTAGAGATAAAAAATAGTAGGATCAATTGAAAAAAAGATAAAATAATATGTGATTCGTAATCTTTGGTGGTTAGTGATCATATTATTTAGTGGTTGATAATTATTTCCATGATTTATTTATTATAAAAGAGGAAGATGTATTTATTAGGTATACAAGAAGGAAAATAGACACATACATACTATCTTTTAAAAATGTTATGTTGGTGACTATTATAGATTAGTCATGCATAAGTGGTATTTAAATTTTTTCAATGATTCATGAAAAATGTAAAGGTCTCTATGGTATAATAACACCTCTACTATACCCAAAGATCATAACAGATCACTATTTTTTCATGATATCATTTTGTTGTTTTAATTCTCTTACTTTTCAAGACATTAAATATATCATAAAATCATTTATAAATATTTTACATTATCATGAAAATATGAAGAATATAATGATTTTAAAGATTTTTTTGGATTCAAGAGATCTTATAAAAGAAAATATGTATTTTAATTTAATTTATTTTTATAAAATATATCAGATATTGTGTAAAAATATAAGTTTTATAGATTCAAATAACATTATATCATGTTATTTATATAATTCCAGTTCACATTGATTTACTATAACTATATTTATTAAATATTTAATTTTTAGAGTAATTTCATTATTTTAATCAAATGAAACACGATTTTGAATTTTTTTAAAGAATTATAGTAGAGTATTTTATGAATATATTTAAATAATTTATAAATTCATGGACCCTCAGAGTTAAGGAATGTTCTCTTAAAAAAAGTGCAACCATGTAAATTTGAGGTTTTGATAATGGTATAAATTATATAAAGAAAATTATTTAAATTAAAATTATTAGAATAATATAAGTGAGAGAATATTGCTTTGGATTCTGGAATAAATAATAAAAATACAATGAATAAAACATTATGTATTGCTATAATTTATGGTTTATGATGTTTTGGTAGTGTGAATAATATTGAGGGCATAATGCCTATAAGGTGGAAAGAATTTAACAACATATATTTATATCTGTAATACATTCTCATGAAATACCAAATCTATCATTATTATGAATATTTTAGTATAGTAGTAATGAAAATTGCTACAAATATATTAATATAGTAAATGGTGATAAAAAACAAAAAATAGAATAACTGAAGAATTTATCACCATGATCATCTAATAAGATTACTCCACTAATGATGAAAATATAGATAATTCTAGTATGTTTAAAAAAAATCATTTTGCAAGTGAAGTGGGAGATACTATTATTGAGTATTTAAATAATGTAAACATGATCATTTCATCTATATATGAATTGATTAATAAATTATTAATTTTTTGATAATTGTATGATAACTAGAATAAAATATAATGATTTGATTAGATATTTTATTTTATTTAATATTAATTTTTTTTGAATTTTTTTTGAATATTTTTGGTAATAATAAATTTTTATTTATATGGATAAACAATAATCTGCCTCAATGTAAAATCTTAAATTATAGGTCAATTTAATAAAGACCTATTTTAAGTGCATGTTATTTTGTATATCTTAAAAGGAAATTTAATTTTTTGTGAAATTTATTTTTATTGTTTATAAAATTTTAATGAAATTATTATAAATAAAAAACTGCATGTTTTGATATAAAATATTTATATTATAAAATTATTACTTTAACTATAATTTTATTTTTATCATCACTGAAAAAATAGTATGTAAATAAATGATTATGGAAAATGTTGTTATATTTAAATTTTTAGCATTTCAAAATCTATATTTTAATATTATTTGTATTTAATTTAAGATCTGAATAATATTATATAATTAAATGATTATGAAATTTTGTGTAATAAATTAATAATATAAATTACATGGAATTATTTTATATACAATGAAAAATAATAGTAAAATATATTAGTAATATAATAAACTAAAAAATATGTATATGGTGGTGATAATTATAATAAGAATGCAATTAGAATTATGATATATAAGAAATGATATACATATTAATACTTATGGTATAGAATAAGTTTTGACAAGTAATACAAGATAGTAACAAAACATAAATGCATTGAATATAATTATTTTCTAAATATATAGATATAGTATTAATAGAATATTTGTGAAATTGATAATTGAATAGTAGATTTTGATATGTATTATCAATGGAATATATATATATATATTTGATTAATTAAAATAGTTCTATCTTTCATAAAGCTAAGATATTGGTTGGATCCAACCAATATGAAGATAAGAGTATGTCGTGGGAGGTATGGGGAGAACACATAGCACCTGTGTGGGTCATAGAAATGGTAAAATGGGTGAAGGATACTTGTCCTCTTCCATGGGGGTCAGGAACTATAGAATGATTGAGAGAACCGTGTCATGAACCGGATATGGTCACCATCAAAACTGAAACCATACTCATCCCATGGAAAGGATCTAAGGGCATTTCTTATCCCCACGGGCTGACACAAGTCCCCAGGTATCATAAATAACGGTTTGGAAATGATTTATCCGAATTAGGATACATAAAACAACCAAAAACAATTAATAAAATGAATTTTAAAATTCATGCCAAAAAATCCTTAATTAAAAATTAAGAACTGAATACAAGGTTTTTAACATGAAATAAGAGGTCAAAAACTAAAAAACAAGTAGTGAAAACAACCCAAAGACGGCCACACGAAAAGGGGTCATCACCCATGAGCTGTCTCCTCAACACCACACAACGGAAGCAAGTAGCAACCCAAACCGCCATCTCCAAAAGCCTTGCCCTTACCTATGTCAAACATAACCAAGTATACTTACCAAAAAAGGTGTAAATAGGTTGTGAGCCTAATTATAATAGTATACCACCCAAAGATTCAATGTGACAAGCATTATAATATAAAAATCCTACAAGTGTTATAAACAAAGAATGGTAGTAATGATTTCTAAAGGTGAATCCTATAAATGAAAATAATTTTCAAAGTGGGTAACATTAAATAGTAGTTATATTTGAATAAAACATGTAATATACTGAATTTTCTATCCAAACACACTATAATCCAAAGATAAATTCCAAACAATCAATGATCACTAAACATGAGAACACCACTAGACACTAGTTAGTTGTGAGCCCCAAGTCCCTCGCATCTTGGTGTGAAAGTAACCATAAAAATATCCATTCTCATTCACAATCCACTAGTAGGGGAATCACCCATAACCTATTGGTCCCAGACATCATAATAAACATAGTTTTTTTTAGAGTTGTCGATGTCAAACTTGAATCGTGAAACATGGACAAAACCACTCAAGATCACAAGCATACTAGTACATGTCCACCCACCTAGATACCTAAGTTTCCCTCTTTGTGATTAAAAAAGTTACAAATTCCAATAAATTTTATTTACACATAAAAACACTAGTTATAGTTATACACACTCAAAACATTAGCTAAACATTATTTTCACCATTTGTATTACTCAAACAAACACTTAGAATTTCCATAAAACAATTACATAAGTTATAACAAAACATTGTATATAAAATCCATTTAAAACCCCTCTTGTAACACAAAATGCATACCAATATTACAAAAAACAATATTTATCATTACTAAAACATTTTTTATAAATCCATTCCATGAATTATAAAACAATACCAATTGGTACAACATGGAATGCAGAAGTAAAACAACAATTTTCACACAAAATTGGATCTTAAACATCAACCGATTAACAAATGATACCAAAAACATTTTTTCACTAAAAAAAATGAAATACCAACATAAAATAAATATAAATATAGTAATATAACTGATTTTACAATGCTTAAACACGGAATCATATACCATATATGTCAAAAACCCCATATCCTTATGCGGAACATCAACCGCACCACTTCCACACCAAAAGGAAGTGAAAGTGAATCTAAAACCACAATATTGGACCAAGAAACTCAAAAAAAGACCCTAGTTACAAAGAATTAACTTCTGGACATTTGGCCCTTCAAAAAAATTGGAAGAAACCCTAACGAAATAGAAGAAAAAGGGAGGAAACTCACTTACTTGAGAAACTTTGATGAAATCGCCCCAAATACACTATTAATCGAATCTCCAAGCATCCAAAATTGTAAGGGAGGATTTAATAAGGATGAGTAGGTCAAGTGTGGACTAAAATTGGGGATAAATAGTAAAAAATAAAATATTTATGATGAAAAAAATTACTTTTTTTAAATCTGGATGATTTGAGAAACTATGAGGAAGTTCTCCCTAATACCAAATGAATATGATCATCAAAGAGGGAAAACAGAACATGGGGGTAAGAATAATATTTTTGGGCTCTAGTGAGTGGTGTAATGACAAAAAATATTAAAAAATGAATGATATATGAAATAAATGAAATATGTTTTTTAAACTGTAAATGAGATCATGAGTTGCCCTAATGCCCGAATAAATCACCCAAATACACTATGATTATGAGTTCCTAAGAGGTCAAAATGGATATGGTAGTTTAAATAGGCTAGTGGAGGCTAAGTATAAGTGGAATTGATGAAAAATATAATAAAAATAAGGAGTTATAAAAGATTTTTTTTAAATCTAATAATGGGCTCGCAGTTTGGCCCAAATATTGAAAAACCAAATTTTTTCCAAAAATGTCTAGGAAACCCCACAAACAAATAATGATTATAAATTACATGAAAAATAAATTTAAAAGCAGTCATGGATGTGAAAACCGGGTCCATGTATATTTCTTTTATCACCTCTTCAACAACATGGTGTATTGAGAAATGTTGGATCGAATGAAGAACAATTATGAGATATGGTGAATAAAGGTACTATTTTGAAAATTAAACAGAGCCATGAACACTTCATTTTAAATAATGATGAGGTAGTTATCATTTTTTTGGTCTCATATGTTCCATTAAGGAATATATATATACACAGAAACACACACACACATAGATAGATATATATATATATATATATATCACATTAGTAAATCAATATCCCTGGTTTTGAGTATATATTGATGACTAAGGAGTAAAATACATCACATTCAGGGATGACCACATTTATAAATAATTTTTTTATAAATATATGTCAAAACCACACCGTCTATAAGTACCCCTCTTATGCCATCATTAAATAAAGAGAGATAATAGTGATTTAATTGAGGATCCAATAGGCTATAATTTGGAAATGAGCACTGATTATTTGAAAAAAAACACATGAGAGGGATAAAACTCTATATCGATTAAATAATAAAAGATAAAATGAGAAACCACCAACTAACTATAAATTCATACAAAAAATATGTAATATGAATACATGTTTGTTCTATATATATTGATACCATTGGAAATTAAAAACTAAAAATAGCAAAATAAACCCTGTTTAATGATAGTGAACTCCTGTAACACATGATAACTTCTTAGTAACTACTTGAAGCTAGTAACATCAATATTTATCACACATTTTCCATAATAAACTAATATTTTTTATTTATATATGGTTACCAGAATATATATACATAGTAGTATCCTACCAATAACCTCTATTAAAAAATAGAAAAAGAAAGGTAATAAAGCCTAGTGAGGAAATAAATAAATCTAACACATTCCCTAAATATGTAACACTATTTTTTAATTCTCACCATATATCACTCAACAATTAGCGAGTAGAAGTAAAAAATATTCCCCATGAAAACCACATATAAAAATAAAGGATTCCCACATTTTTCCTTTTGTTTTACATTCTCACCCCATAATACCATACATCACAAACTCATCCCTCATGTATGAAAGTAACCCCTAATTGGATTTTGTCTTTCTCCCTCCCTACCTCAATCCCATGTATAGCCTAAAATCTCAAGTAGGTGTTGGTACACATATCCCCACCATCAGAATCATAATAATTATCCCATCCACCACCAACTGTTAGAATAAAATACACTATATCCTATGTATATGTGTTATAAATCAAGAAATTATAGTCAATTCATAAATGAATAAGGGAATCTAGGGCCACCATGTCTGGATACAATTATGCTTTATACCTAGATATGTAATATCTACCTCATATATATATTCATACTAAACTATCAGCCATTAAATACCTATTAGAAACACACCCTATACCATAATCCATTATATTCATGGATATCCCCCCTCTTATATGTTTTAAGGGATAAGTATGGAGTGAAATATGTCATCCATACATTCCCTCAGTATCCAAGATGTTGGAGAAAACACCCTCCAAAAATTTGTGAATTAGTTACTTATTGGTGTTGTTGAGGAAGTGTATGCAATCCAAAAAAAAAAAGAAATACCGTGAACAACCAAACTATGGGAAAAAACTAGCCTTAGAATCATCTGAATCTATCACGGAATAAGTCTCCTAACTATTACTAATAATACCAAGGTTTTAAATTAACATACAATTATCATGCTCAATATTAATTATATCATTGGTCATTGATTAATATTTTTAATAAATATTAAATTAATAATATTATTTATGTAATATTTTTTACATGTTCTAATGGAAATATTTATACTATTTATATAGTTTCAATAATTCCATCATCCCCTAATAATAACATCAATCTACCCTATTCATTTATTAATTCACTTATCATCTCAAAATTATCTTGGCACACTAGGACCCATCCAATTATACAATCTAAAAAATGCACTCAATGTGCATAACATCAAACACCATTAAATAGTTAAATTATATTCATATAAATATCAATTAGATATCTAACCATATTTATAGAATCAAAAATTAAATAAATATTGATGAAAACCCCCCCAGTTGAACTCATCTTTACCAGTAGGTGTCCCATACCAATGATCATAATAATATCATCGACCATGTTCTCAAAAACATAGTCTATCACAACATCCCTAGTCTCCCAAATCATAATATAATCAATATAAACCTATTATCATAGAACATGAACCATGTAATTCATCTTTATAAGATTTAATTTCCTATGTCCCATAGCTCATTATGAGTTCCAACCCTCAAAATAGGTGTTAGTAATAAAAAAATTCTCTAAAACCATAGAGAACACAAAATTTAAAATGTACAATTATAAACATATTAAAAAATAAATAATATTGTGTAATTAAGGATTTTAATAATCTTATAAAATAAAGACATTTTATTTCATCCACAAATAGTTTTATTAAAAAATTCATTTTAATTACATCTTTAATTAATCGGTTTATTATCTTTAGGTTCCCCTACAAAAGAATACAAAAGGAAGAATCCAACCTTAAATATAAATTATATAAACACAATTACATGAATTTATTAAATATAAATTTCCTCTAAAATTAATTTAAGATATACTAATCACTCAATATTCATTTAATTTTAACATCCATGTATTTATGTTGCTGGAAATTTTAAGAATATCCAATCATGCTATATAGAAATAAAAACCCAACCAATAATACCAAACACATATCACAAAATCTATAAATAAAAAGGTACATATCAGTAACATCAACCAAAATAAATGATCAAAAATTATATCAATTTATTAAGAAGTAAAATAGTAATACATTCAGTGATTATTTTTCCCTCATACGAATAATCCCAAAATAAAAAACAACTTTATTTCACTTTATGAAAAATTATTTCACGGTTCTTATACAATTAGAATTAATAAAATGTTACTTTTAGGTTCTTTCAGAAAAATTATTTGTCTACATCAAGAAAACTCCGAACTAGGAAAATTTCATAATACTTTCACTCTATACATTAATTTCATATAGTGAAGGAAACTAATTATTGTGATATTTTATTACTTAATTATATAAATAATAATAATTTTATATTATCAATAATAAAGAAGAAGAAATGTTATTTTTTATCCTTTTATGGTTTTTAGTTTACTATACTATCAAATTTCACGTGAAATTAAAAGATTATTATCTTTTGGTAGTTAATCATAACCATTTAAATAGTGGAATTTAAACAATTATATGACCAATATTTAAATAAATAATTAAGTATTAAAAATTCCCCTACCTCAAATAAATCATATTAAAGATATTATACACTAATTATATGGGCTACTTGTTGGCCTAGAAACACCATGGGAAGGAAATCAAATCAATAACAGTTGGGTTTTATGTATGAAAAATAAATCTCTAGAACCTATAAACACATGAGATGTACAGAGAAATTGAATAATAGAAAGATATTTTTTTTTGCAATTAATGATATTAGAGTCTTAGGAAACCTATGATGTAGCTCAAGCATTAATTTAATTATTTATCAGTTCCCTATTTTATTTACATAAGGTAAGGCTCAGTTAAATCCCTAATCATGTAGGAATTCAAAGACAATAGTTATCCCTTCTAAATCAGGTTTTAATAACATTATATAAATTTTATACTCTCTTATTTTCATTAATATTGGGGTTTGAAGTCATTCGGGGAGAAACATGGAAAAACTGAAAAATTATTGAATTTTGAAATAAGGATGAACCAAACCCATGAAAAACTAACAAAAATCATGAAAAAACCAACTGACGACAAGAATAAACCGACTAACCACATGAAAAAAACCAACAAACAACATGAAGGAACCAACTGACGATGAGAATATACTAACTGGACACATGAAAAATCCACACAATCATATAATTAAACCAACATACCAAATGAATAAACCAACTTGACACATGAAGGAACTAAATGACCACATAAAGGACCCAACTGTCCACATGAAGGAAATAAAAGATTGATTGAAGGATCTAATAGACAATATGAAGGAAAACAATATCAACATGACAGGTCAAACTAACCACATGAATTAAAAAACTACTCAATAAAGGACCCAGATGACCCCATGAATAAGCCATCCAACCAAATGAATAATATATAGACATATAATTTAGAAAGGGATAAATAATTTGACCAGCCTCCGTTCACTTCTAACCCTTCTGAAATAGAAGAGGAAGGGTTCAAGAAAATGTAGAAAATATAATAGATACCTCTCAAAAAATTATCACCCTAATGATTTTAAAACAAAATTCTATATAAGATGAAATGGGTCTGAACTACCACCATGTGAGATTACTCTAACGGATCTCACTATAACATGAAAAAAACCAAAATATCAGTGAAAAAATAATAGATATTATAAAAAATAAAAAATTATTAAAGGGAATAAATCTCATATAATAGAATAAGTTCCAAAATAATCTTTACAAAAGGAAATCAAAGAATCTTCATAGGGAAGAATAACTATTGAATAATTAAGTATATTAATCATGCATATGAGACTCTAACTCTTGGGTTATGTCCTTTTATCCACTTGAAATTAACCAATGAAATATCTTGAGAAAATAAAACCTTCTTTAGATGGTGTTGAATCTTTAGTGGTTGTTCCTAAAATATCACTAAAAAATTAACATCAATCTCTCCCCAATCGATAATGTGATATTTTTTTGGATATCAGTAAAAACGTAATACATGGATAAAGTCATGAAATTGGATCATCTATAGGGGTAATATTAATCCATACTCTATGTCTTCAAGACATTATAATTCCCAAAGAGTCCTAGATAACATGATTGAATGCTTGAAACATGAATAAGCCTTCACTGCCAATGTTTAGGAGAAAACCACAAGAACACATGATATTTGATGAAGAACTTCAAAGGCCTCATCCTATGATCATCATAAGACTTATGATTATCCTGAACCCACTTCATTATCTCATAAATAAAATGAAACTTATCTATCAGATTCTTCAAAATTTCCTACCTGAAAATAGATTACTCTCAAACCAAGGTCCAAAAAAATAGAGGACAAAATAGTTGAGCATTAAAAGATTCATTAGGATCCATAAAAATAGTGGAGTACTAACTATTTTTGTAAGTTAAATCCCTTAAGGGTAGTCCCCAAAATCATGAACCCTCAAAACCTAGAATGAATTAACACAACAGGTCCTTTAGAGTTTGGATATTCTTCTCTATCTAACCAGCTATCTAAGGATGAAAACTGGTTTTATTGTATAATATAAATCCAAACACACACTATAGACATCTCCACACCACATTAGTGATATAGGGAAAAAATAGAGTCAATCATAATTATAACCCCATAAATACTAAATATATCCATATGATACTTCCTTTACAACACCTATATTGAAATTTAATACTTAATCTCTATGATGTATGATAATTTCTTCAAATGATCCATGATCATCCATATAGAAAAAAATCACCATGATATCTTAGAGAAATTGTAATTATGTCTAAAAATTACTCCCACATATTCTAATAGAATTTGTAAATCTAATTCAAACCACCCAATATATGATTCCTTGCATTCACTTTATAGAACACTAAATCTCAAGAGACAAATTATAACACCCCACCCCTTATCATTGTCTTGAGTTGAGGTGGAATTATTACTTTGCCTTAAGAGAAACCCCTAAGATACCAATGGATAGAAATAAATGTCAAAAGGGATTTGATACACATGGGGGATGATTTTACATTTATGAATAAAACAAATAAATGAAAATACATGACAAAAAAAACACTATATGTTGCCTGATAACAATGAAAGGAAACTCAATATTTCATTTATCAAAATCAAACTAAAACTAAGTGCCACAACAGAATACTACAGTATCAAAGTACACAATAGAAGACATGACTCAAATAATCTAACTAAAACTCCAATATTCAATCATACTCCATGATCTAACACCACAAAACAACCCAAGTATAATGAAATACCACTTGATAAGTGTGATACATTACAATTTACTGGGTCTCAATAATGGATATTTGAAAAACCACAAACGTTCCAAAGAAAGGGTGAGTAATGAAACTCAATAGGTTTTCCCAAATGAATTCCCTACTCAAGACACTAAGATATAAAATTTTATCAATTTTCTATAAATTGTTTTATTTAAAACAATATATAAAATAGTTTATATCAAAATATAAACAAGTTACATAGAAAAACAATTTTCCCAAGATAAAAAAAAGTTCCAAAGAAATAAACCAAACAATACTTTAAAACCATTTCACAAGTTAAATTTTTGTGGGGGAAAGCCCTGACCCATATCCATCCTAGAAATGGATGGGGAGACTTCTTACCATTACCCATTTTTATGGGATAATGCCCCGACCCTTGTCTATCCTAGAAATTATGGGGGAGAATTCACACCCTTGTTCATTAGGAATGCACCTAAACATACACAACTAAATGAACCAATTTTGAAGGGGGAGGGCCCATACCTTTATCTATCCAAAAATTATGGGGATACTCTATACCATTATCCATTTGAATTCATAAGAACAAACAAAACACTTCATTCCAAATCCTAATTCCAAAACAATCATTTCAAAAATTTTAATAAAATCACACTTTTATTGAAAACCTTTCAAACAAAAAATTTAAAATATATTTCAATAAAACCATAATTTTATTGAAAAAATTTCAATGAAACCATTTTCCATAATTATATAATAATTAAAATTTTAAATCTACATTTTAAAATCATGAAACTAAATCACTTACACAACGAATTTCCACAAAACCACCAAATACACAAACCATCACTAAAGAGGGTTTCAACCATGCTTTGCACAAAAATTTCACAACCAATATTTATCAAACTAACCAATTTTAAACTAATACTTCAACTTTTAAATAGAGGAGTTGAGAGTAAATCCACCTACATCAGGGTTTAGGATGAAAACTAAGAATAGTATAAGGAATGCCAAAGAAACTGGTTTAAATATCTAAGAAATAGCCTTAGCTATCATAACCCGTCATAAAGAAAAATATCAACATATTTGGTATCCAATATCTCATATCTATCAGAAATAGAGATAGATATAAGAAAATGAGAGGAATAGAGAAGAGGATCTAAGAAAAATCACCAGTAAAGACCAAGAATGATCACTTACCATGAGGATCTGGCTTCAAAACACCAAGTGAAGCGTTCATATTACCTCCAGATCGATAGGAGAAGCTTTCTTAACCTTTGGGAAAAGATAATATTGAGTTAGAGTGACATAAAATGGAAAATTATGGAGTCAGAGACGAAAACATATGAGATTCACAATTTTAGTATCTCACTTTTAACTCATGCATGGTTAGTCACACAGTTAGAAAAACTATGCACTAACAATGAACCAACCACTATCTCAAGGATGAAACTCACATGGTCAACTCACATGATTTCCAAAACATATTCCAGTAGTGAAAACTTACACTATCCAATATATCACATTTTATCCTAAAATTTCACATGGTTTGGACAAACCATGTGCTGGCTGTGCACCTTCTCTTTAGCCCCTGTATCATTGTGCACTGTTTTCTATAAGTATTTCATGAGTTTACCAAACCATGAACCCACCACACATCTATATAAAAGACCCAAAACATTCCAAAATTTCCCCAAAATATTCAAAACCTTACCCATATTATTTACAAACTTAAAAATCATAAATAAATGGTTAGTTACTTGAAAATCAGGGGAAAAAACTCTCCCCAAAATTGGCATTTCCATCCTTAGAAATTAGAAATCCTTTCACTTTATGAAAGAGTTATGGTCACTGATATTTAATTTATTTCTTGAGTTCCAAAGTCTCTTCCTGAATCTAACCTTATTTTCACTAAACCGACACTAGACTGATGCTTTTACCATGCAATACATTCTATTGATTATCTAAAATCCTCACCAAGATATGTACCAACGAAGCATACTTCTATATTTCACCAATATCCCATCGAATCACATGGTCATGATTAGGATAATACTTTTTAAGTCGAGATACATGAAAATGGTTATGTACCAAAATAAACTATAGTGGTAATTCCAACCAATATTCCACCTCGCAAACCTGTTTAAGTATCCCCAAAGAGACTATGTATCAAGAAAATAACTTACCCTACTTCTGAAAACAATGATGTCCAACCCTTGGATAGATCCTCAAGAATACATGATCACTCAAAAAAAAAATGATAATGGTCATCGATGATTATCTTCATATGATTTTTAATGACTATGTTCCATCTCCATTCATTTCCTAATCAACTGAATCTTCTATGTTGTTTCTTAGAGAAGTCTTGGCCCAACTAATAAAGTCCCACGTATTTCCACCCAAAAAATTTGAGAATGAAAATGACTCCCACACAAATATTGAAATGGATCCATTTGTATCGAGGCCTAATAACTGTCATTATAATAGAATCCCATTAATGCCACATTCTCTTCCCACGATCCCCCACAATCCATTACACAATCAAACAACATGTCTTCCAAAATTTGTATCATCTATTCAGATTTTTTTTGAGGATGATACACAATACTCATTTCAATTGATTACCAAGGTATTTCTATAAGTATTCCAAAAAAAGTGACATAAATGTCATAAATTCATCTGACATGATCGATACCGGTATTCCAAGTCTCTTTACCACTTCTCAAATATAGATTTTTGAAAATTTCTCCACAATATGAGATTTTTGAATAGGGATTAAGTGAGCTGACTTTGTCAGCTGATCCACTATCAACCATATGGAATTATGTTTCTTAACCATTCTTGGGAGGCCTATTACAAAATCCATAGCTATCTATTCCCACTTCCAAAAATAAATTGATAATGACTACAATATACTTGCTGGTCACTTATGTTCTTCCTTAACTTACTAACAAGTTAATCATCTAGATATAAACTCCGCCACTTTCCTCTTCGTACCTACCCTCCAAAACTGTTCTATCAACACCTTATACATTTTTTTTAATTTTAGTGTGGAAAGCCCATGTGAAATGATGGTATTCGTGGAGAAGTTGTTCTTGATATGACATAGGTATGTTAATCCAATTCCTGATCCATAACCCTAAACTCCCATCTAACATCCAACCCTCAATAGTTTCCCCACCATTGAGTTTTTAACCCATATCCAAAAATTATGCATCATATTTTTGATCATATATAACCATTTTTTACTAAATTAGGAACCAAAGAAACTATAAATAAAACCACAATATAACCTCAGTCTTTATTTTCCAAGTTCATGTCAGATATCACAAACATCAACTTACACTAATATAAAGCCTCTTTTTCCAACTGCGCATAAGTCTTTATTATTAAGGCATATTCCACCTTTTTTTCATTACCCTGTGTATACATAAAGTCAAATATGAACATTTGGATATAAACTATTCATCTTATTTACTAAGTTTATAGAATCGATGATCACTTAATATTCCCATCACTATCACCCTATGTTGCTCATACTAAGCCCTTGTCCTTGAATACACCAATATTTCATCTAAAAAAACCACCACTAAAGAATACAAACACATTCAAAATATTTGATTCATAAACACCATAAAGACCTCCATTTCATTCATAAGACAGAAATGCATTACCACATATTCATAATGGATATATCTTCTTCTTAAAGGTGTATTCAGAATATCATCCTTTAGTAATTGTAATTGGTGATATCCTAATCACAGTTAAATCTTAGAGAACCAATAATATCATATTAATTTATTAAACAAATCATCAATTTGGGGAATTGGATACCTATTCTTTATCATAACTTGGTTTTGATTACAATAATCTATAAACAACCTTAGAGTTCCATCCACCTTTTCACAAACAAGACCGATGCTTCCCATAAAGATATTCTAGGTTGAATGAACCATTTTATTTCCATATCCTACAACTTCACCTCAAATTATCATAACTATAATGGTTTATTATGGTAATACATAATGGAATTATGATTTGTCCTTATAAGGAGATCAATCATAAAACCCACTTCTTTCATGGGTAGAAACCCTAAGAAATTTTTAGGAAACACCTATATAAACTGATCGACCTCTAATATAAAACTATTATTCTATATCAAATTAATAGATTATGAAGACAATGTTTCTAACTAGTATGATATAATTCCAACTACTAGTGCAAATAATCTAGATTCCCCTGTGTTTACATTCTGGTCTCCTCGAAAGAGATGTTGGACATTATCTTTAGTTGAAAAACTGACCTTTCTGGTATAATAATCGATGTGGGCCTTATATATTATCAACAAATTAATACTCAAGATTATATCAAGACATACATATCAAGCATATAGAAATCCCACTTCACCTATAATACATCAATAGTTGTAGAATATTCTCTACACACAAAGGCTTGACATTCTCTTTGATCCAGTGGAGTTTTATGTTTTATCCTAGAAGGTATAATCTCAACATTTAAACATAGAAAATAAATAGTATGATAAGAAATAAAGTAATGAGATGCAATCATATTAAACAACACTTTTATAAGGGTAGAATTAAAAAGAATCATACCTCTATATGTCAATGTTTTAGACTAATCCTCGACAATGACCTTATCATCTCCATATAATTTCTTGATTGTGATATTCTATTCTATGTTTACCTATTAATATTTCTATTTATTATGATTCATGGTATTCCTAGAATCACCCTAGATTGATCTATTATACTGATGAAGATTTCTCTATTACCCTTATTCCATCGAGGAATATGATGTCTGTGACCTATAAAGAGCTTCTTAACCACCCATCCTCAAACCCCCGTGAAAATATAACTGAATATGACCCATCTTATTACAATTGTATCATGATCTTTGATGTTCTATTAATTCTCTCTTTATGTAACTTAGTGAACCACACTGAAAACATCTATGATTTTTTCTTGGGTCTTGGAGGAAGTTTAATTTCCATAGTGGTCTAATTATGACGTGTTTTACCTCCTTGAGAATAAGTTTCCCTATTCCTATATATATTATTGTTACAGTTCTCAAAAATTATCATGAATACAACCTTACTTCATCCACCTATATTTCTAGTAGTAACAGATATCATAAAAATATTATCCAGTTTCAGTCTTGACTCAATGGTTTGAAAATCAAAAGTTATGATTTTTACCAAATTTTGGTTCACATGTGTCTTAGGTGCAACCACATTCGCAATGGAATATTTCAACTGGTTCCTATGACACATAATAGGTTCTATTTTGTATAAGAATATTCCATAAGTCTCACTATATATTAACTAAAGTATTAACATTTCGAATTGTACCACATCATGCTATCACAACAAAGCTTTCCAAAAGAAACCTTTACCATGATTAACCATTTTTGAAAAATTTCAACTTGATTTTGAGAATAAAAACATTTTCAAATTACCACAACCACCCTCTTTTTCAAATTCATTCATTTGAAAAACATTTCAACATTTTTCAAAAATAAACACATTGAAGAAAATCATATATCATTACTCAAAATAAGATATGAAATCCTAGTGGGAAGTCATTTCACTAATGCATTTTATTTTCATCTCATTGGATAAACCCATGACAATGGGAATCAAAATTTTATAAGTGTCTCAAAAGAAATTATGTACCCAAATACATGGAAACTTGATGTTCAACAAAAAAGGTTAGATATTTATTTTTATGCTCTACATTTCATGTCCCGAAAAACCTAGTCCATTCTATATTCCTAGCTCAAAGAATAAACCATAATGAATTCAACCCCATGACTGAAAACTATTAAAAACTAAAAGACCACTTATTCTAGAAAAATATAAGGGCCTATATGATAACACTTGTCTCAAATATATTTTTGGACCAAACAAACTTATACCAATTGTAACATCCTACCCCTTATTATTGGCTTGAGTAGAGGCAGAATTTATACTTTGTCTTAAGAGACATTCCCAAGATGACAAAGGCTAGAAATAAATACCAAAGGGATTCAATACATGTGGGAGATGATTTCACCATTAAGAATAAAATAACTATCCAAAAATCCATAACCAAACAAACTAGTATATGATGCATGATAACAATGAAAGATAACTCAACATTTTATTTATCAAAATCAAATTAAAACCACGTACCATAGTGGAAGACTACAATATCAAAGTACATAGTGGAAGATAAGACTCAAAGACTCAAATGAGAACTCCATGATCCTATCATACTCCATGATACAACACCATAAAACAACCTAAGTGTGAATAAATATTACTAGATAAGTTTCATACTTTATGATTTCCTATGTCCCGATAAACGATATATGAAAAAAATACCAACATGCCAAAGAAGGGGTGAGTAATGAAACTCAATAGGTTTTCCAAAATGACTTCTCTAATCACACCACTATGATAGAACATGCTAGAAAATTTATATAAAATATTTTATATAAAACAATTTATAAAACAATTTATATCAAAATATAAACAAGTTTCATAGAAAAACCATTTCCTCAAGACAACAATAAGTTCGAAGGAAAGAAACCAAACAATACATTAAAACCATTTCAGAAGATCCATTTTGGCAGGGGAACACCCTAACCCTCATCTATACCAAATATTATTGGGGGGACTTCTTACCCTTAAACATTTTGATGGGAGAAATCCTTGACCCTTATCTATCCCAGAAATGATGGGGGAGACTTCACACCCTTGTCCATTCTGAATTCACAAGAACACACACAATTAAATGAACCAATTTTTCTGGGGAAGGTACCTAACCCTTATCCATCCTAGAATGTTGGGTGAGATTAATTACCCTTATCCATTTTAAATTCATATGAACACACACAAACCTTTATTCTAAATCCCAATGACAAAACAATCATTTCATCCATTTTAATAAAACTATAATTTTATTGAAAACCTTTCAAAAAAACTATTTCAAATATATTTTAATAAAACCATAATTTTATAGAAAATATTTCAATGAAACTATTTATCATAATTAAAGAAAAATATATATTTTAAAAATAACATATTAAAATTAACATTTTAAAATTAAGAAAAAAATCACTTGCAAAACCAATTTTGAGAAAACCACCAAATACACAAACCATCATTAAAGAGGGTTTCAACGATTCTTTGTAAAAAAATTTCCAAATATTTTTTAAAAAAATCAACAAATTTGAAACTAATCCTTCAATATATAAATATAGGATTCCAGAGTGAATCCACCTACCACGGGTTTTATGATGAAAACAAAGAATGACACAAAGAACACCACTAAAACCAATTTAAATCTCTATGGACCCAACTTAAATATCTTATGATATCATTAACAAGAAAAAATATCAACATATTTAGAATCTAATATCATATATCTATCCATATCGGACATAGATCTAAGAAAATGAGAGGGATAAATAAGAGGATCTAAGAAAAAGCCCCATGAATGACCAAGACTGATAACTTACCATGCTGACCCGACTCCAAAAGACCAAGGGAAGCCATCAAATCACCTTTGAATTGATTAGACAAAATTACATGGAATGTGGTAAGAGGGAATATTGATTTAATGACACATTGGAGGAAAAAAGACATCTTTAGAGATATAAACATGTGATATCCACAATTTTTGGATCTCACTTTTAACCTATGCATAGTTAGTTTCATGGTTAGGTTAATCGTACACAAATCGTATGATAGCCCGTATCTCAAGTATGAACCTCTCATGGTTAGATCAAATGGTTTCAAAATATTACACCAACCATGCCAAAGACCACTGGATGATATAGAATTATTTCTCCTAGGCTTTTTCACAGTTTTAACTAATCATCGGCTAGCTGTGCAACTTCCCTTTAGGCCCTGTCTCATTGTGCATGGTTTCCCATAATTGTTTCATGGTTTTCACAAACTATGGACCCACCGTACACATATAGAAAATTCCCAAAACATTCCTAAATTTCTCAAAACTCTCCCAAGATTTACCCACATACTTTAAATACTTAAAAAAATAAATAAAGGGTTACTAAAAATAGTGGCTACTACACAAACTCAAAAATATTTACACGTCAACCTAGAACACCAAAACTGTTCTCTCAGGGCATGATAAATATTCATTAAAAAATTATTTTATACTTGTAAAAAACTTGGGAACACATAGATAACCCCCTCAAAAAATAGTTAAGGAACTTATAACTTCACTTGAAATGAAAATAAATGATTTCCATCCTCATAACATCCCTCAGGTTCATTCCCACAAAAAAAATAAAATGAATTAATCCTCTTCCATGTGATCGAAAAATTGGGATTCCTCTAGCAGCTATACTAAGTTATATTAAACATTTATTTTATAAAGACAACATATTACATCAACTTCTCCCATATCATCATGAAATTTTCCAAACTCCTCCATCACTATCAATGAGTATCTAGACTTACACATAGTGATAACACATGAATTGTTAATTAAGGAATCATACACAACGTTCCCTTGAAAAAATATAAAGAAAATATTGATGTTTAATTTCTAAAAGATCTGTATCCATCATCAGAACCAATAATTAAAATTATGTAGGGGGGAAATATTCATATGGGTTATATGATTAGTGAATACCATAAAGTGTTCACTGATAATGTAGTGCTTCCATTTATATAAAGTGAATATCACCGTAGAAATATTATGGTCATGAGTGACATCGTTACATTCTTGAGATCATAACTGTTGAGATCCATATAAGTTAAATTCCTTTAACAGTATGAACATATAATAAAATCCATGACGAGAATCATTGTAATAAGACTCATATGAGACACCATATTCTTGAATGTTAAGATCTATGGTAATAACCAAATTCTATTTAATAAATTAATGTATCATAGTACTACTCAGGCTATATGAATTCCTTAACTATTCTATTCAATTATATAATTATATTCTCAATTTGTGAAATGAATGAGGTGAACCTCCGATAATAACACACAAAACCATGGAAACTCCACATATCCTCAAATTATTTGGCAGTTACCCAAAAAACCACATAAATTTTCAAATTATTTATGAATACCCATTACTAAGATAATATATTACCCAAAAGATGAACCCCCTTGTCCTAAAACTCACAATTTTGTAGCTTCAAAAATGAATTCTAAAATCGATGAATCCCCCAAAAAATCTCAGATGCATTACGTACTCTTGTCCACTATAAAAAATCCAAGGATAAATTTTATTAAGACCATTATAAACCTGAGAAAAAACTCCTAGAACTAATAATTCATTAGTCTAATTAACTCAAATAGATAATTAATTATTACAAATTGAATCATAATTAAGTATTATTTTCTATAAAAACATTAAAAATCATTCCTAAAAAATTCCTCATTCTTCACCAAAATTTTATTATACAAAAACAATAAATTTATCTTTGATAAATATATGTATATGTTTATTTTATTGAATAAATTATCAATTCATCAATGAGGAAAGTGTTTATTAATTGTCACATGGTTCAAGAATCAATAATTTGTGTAGAACAATAGATGGAAATTTCCCTTCTTCAAAAACAAAAATGGATCTCCCCACAATAATAAAATATAATTAATAAAATACGATTGCAAAAGGTAATCAATATAAAGATACATATCTTACAACTAGAAAAGTTCCATCAAATATAAAGGCATTGATATTGGTGAACCAACTAGTCTTAGAACTATCCGAAACTCGATATCTCATCAAGGGGGTAAAACCAAATCCTCTCCAAGAAATTAACAAGGGTACTCTTCAATAACCTTAGGAAAGATCACCAAATGTACATTCAAGGAAGTAATCACCAACTCATCAATCATATAATATAGAGACTTAAACCCCCCTAAAACCCATTTGAGGGTATCACTCACAAACAAACACCACATGAACTCCATCAGCATCATATAAAATGATGATACTACTATTTAAATCCACAACATCATACACCAATTAAATTCAATTCATGCTAATGATGATATCAAACAATTGTATACATAAACATATAAAATATACCAAACATAGGTAATACAAAAAAACCAATTAAAAATCATTAGACATGTTATAAAAGTAACATCAACTTATATGTACTATATTCAACATAATTGGGATTGGAAACCTCTCTACCTCATGTCCCAATGCATAGAATAGGGTAGTATTAATAATGGAGTGCATATATAATGAATCAAATAGGGAATAAAACATTAAAGAAAATAGAATTATAGTACTACAAATGACATATGGATCATTATTCATTAGTATTGTTAAAGAATTAATTTTACTATTCCCACCTATATAACCTATCTGGACCTAATGTTGATCACCTCTATATCCATTCTCTACCTGCTATCACTGAGGTCAATGGATATCATGAGGTTTTCCTCTTCCCACCCCATCTACACTTTACTATCAATGGGATATAATTCCATCTATTATAGATAACTAAAATGATATTATTTCAATAGAAGGTCTTTAAATTGGCCACCAGCCACATACTAACTATTGTGAAGGTTAATGTAGCCTCTTATTTTATAGGAATGATACCAATAAAAAACCCAACCCATTATGGGGGGGGGGGTCTGTGAACTATTATCTTTGGTGAAATATATTGAATAATATTAAAACCTTATCCATATTTTGTGGATCTTTTTTATAGATAAACAACTAAAAAATATATATATCATATATCTTCTCCAATTATGGTCTTGGTGATTCATATCTCAAAAAATCCTGGTCATAGAAAATTATTTCTTGATGAACAAATCCTTCTCTATCTTCTATTTATATGAACTCAATAAACACATATTGACATAGGACATCATCTCTGGATGAAGAGATCAATATATATTCCTCTACCTAGACTCTATATGTGGAAGAAGGTTTAACGTAAAATGGGTAATTTTATTAAAGAAGATATTGGACTAATGAGCACCAAAACTCCCATGCCGAAGTGTAAGAATGTGTTGTTGAGAGGAATCCCTAAAAGAGGAAGATATAAAATAAATATGGAACTATTCCATGAATATGTCAATCTCAAAGATGAATCATTAGAATACATGACGTAATAAATACACAACTATTGATTTGACCCATTCTATATATTCACATTTAATTAAAAGTAATGCTTCTTTTAGGAACAAATAGAACTGAATTCTATCACCAAAACCTCTAAAAAATCCCCCGTATCTTGATATTAATAAAATATTCTAGAATTGTGAATTCCCAAATTGGAACTCCCTATGGGTCTTTCACAATATTTTATAATCTTTAACCACCACTCTATAGTGATCCACTATAATATATTATTGAACACCTTCTATGAAAACCTGACAAGCTATTCAACCTCGTACCATATGTAAAAAATTAAAACAATATATAAGAATATAAATCTATAAAATTTAATTTTTATGTTTATTAGTAAATGTATTATTAATGTTCAATTATTTCATATTTTCTATCCAATTAGAACACAAGCATAGGAAATACAGACAAAGGATTATTACCTATATCTTTACCCTGAAATAACCATCACATATCTTATCATGTTCTATAATCATAAAGTTCATTTCATCAGTTAATAGGTTTTCATAAAATCAAATTTCCTAACTGGTATATCATGTTTATGGTGAGAAATAAACAAAGTAATAACTATTTATCAAAAAACCCATTAATTCTCTCAAATGATTATTTCTAAACTCCCTCTCATATCTCCACCTTAACCTTTTATAACACTATATCATGACCCCTACATTAAATGGTATCCTTAAGGGTGAACAACGATGAAAAAAATATAATTAAATGTGATGATCACCACTAATAGGTCACAAGATGGTTACTGTTACTAAGAGTATATCAAACACACACATGGGATAAATTACACATTATATTGTTTAAGGTGTAAAAGTTATGATAATAAAACACCAAAATCACTAAATAGAATAATATATTATTAAATCAAAATACATGAAATGTCATGCATGTAATTATATAACTAGAAAGAAAAAAACTATAAAAATAAAAATAAACCTTGGGCAAGGACCCCAATATCCTTAAAATCCTAATAGTTGTTGAACAACAACTTTAATCTAGTAATTTACATATTGGTCACCAACTTATCCCTTATAACATCAGAAAATTGTTTATATATATAGGGTAAACATAAAATGTATACTTAGTGGGATCATCTAGGTAACCTCTCACAAAAATTTGAAACAAGTATACTAAATCCAAGGGAAAGATAAAGTGAACTTAACTCATAACAAAAACTAGCAATAATAGTTCTTATCCACATAATTGATCATCAAAAAATAACCCATACAAGTAAACCATAATCTATTTAAGAAGTATATATATTGAAAAAATTTTATACTTATTCCACATATCAACTAGTTTTTTAATCTCACACCCCAACGCCACACATACTCATCATATCCCTCCTATATGTAAGTCATCCCTGATTTCAGTTATAGCTCATACATACCATCATATGTCCTATTTAGGGAATAATATATAATATTGAAATCAATCACCACATTTATATTAGCAACATCATCATCTCATACATAACCATGTGTATAATCTCAATCCACTAATTCACATGCACATGAATTATACCTAAATATAGAATAGCTCCTACATGTACAACTTTGTGAATCTGGAGTCACAAAATTTAGATAAATTTTTCTTCTATTCCTTATAATACTATAAACCATACAGAATGTATAATATAATATGGGACATCAATTCCCTGGTAGAAATACACTCTATACTATATTCTATTGTAGATGCGATATTTTTACACATCCATATCTGATAGGATAACATGAGAGATTGATAAGTAAACCATGAGTTCCCTTATCGTCTAGACTGATTGAGAAACCACCCCCTAAAATCCTTTGGATTGCAATTTCCATACCACTATGGGTGGGGTAATGTACGAAATCTGAAAATATAGTGAAATATCATGAACAACCATAGTATAAAATACGTATTATTCATAGAAAAAATTTAACAATTATCTCACTAGACACCTAGATGTGACTTCTATGTTTTAGGTATCTAATTATCATACAGGAATGAAGCTCAATATTAATTAAATCATTATATATAATTAGTATTATTACTCCATATTAAATTTCTAAGATTAATACATTTTTTTGAAATTTTTTATTACACTATACGTCCTCTTGATATAATCTCAATAAATTCATAATCATATGAGATTACCATGAACCATCCCCATTTATTTATTAATCCATTTTCAAATTCATAATCATCTAAGTACTATAGGACTTCACCTTTGCTAAAATATAAAAGCTTAACTCATATTGGATGAAATAAAAATAAATTCAAATGATTAATAGTGAATATATGTGTATATATTTAATACATCAATACATTATGTATGAATAAAAATAATAAATGATTATCAGTGATAAAAATTCACTATAAATCCATCCTAACTACTTGGTTCCCAACAACAATTTGAAAAAAATAATATCTTCCCTTACATCACCAACATTTCCTAGCATATAATTACCATGCTTCCAACCCATAGTATTATCAATATAAACATGGGATATCATTCTATGAATCATGTTGATCATCACTAGAAGTTCCCCTATCATGTAGCCCATAGGTAGTTAAAATTTACGAACAACATAAAAAACATAATCGATAAAACAATGCTCTAAAACCTAAAAGTACACATACATTTAAAATGTATTATTCATCACATTGGTTGAAATAACTTGGACCATAACATCAAGTAAGTCATACCCCAATCATAATATATACAAGCTCATGTATACCTAAATAATTACAACCAGCGAACAACCATTTTAATTCAATCTTGAATTAACTGGTTTATCATACATTGGTTTTCCATAAGAAGATAACCTAAATAGAAAGGCACATCCTAGAAGTAAATAATGTTAACATGATTCCAAGTGTGGATTCCATATCATTTTACTCCAAACACACAATATATTATCTTCTCATGCCTCATTTATTTAATAATAACATCCATGGATTTCTGTTGTTCATAAATTGTTACAATATACAATCCTGTTATATAGTAATCATTACATAGACAACACATACAAACATATAACACAATATCTAAAAAGAAAAAGAAAAAAATAAATAATATTAAAGAACACATGTGATTGCAATCCTCTATCATTTCTAATTAAAATATCTATAATTATTTAATTTATTCTTTTAATGATTTATTTTATAGTTTAATATCATTACATGTGATTTTTTATCTCAAATGAATAATCCATAGAATATGAACTAATATATATTTTACTGATGTAACATCCAATGTTTTGAACTGGATGGAAAAGTGAAGGAATTTAAAGTTTTTTTTCCAGTTGGCTGGGGATTCCATTTTAAACAAACTGAGCATCTGAACTTTTTATTCAAATAAAATGGGAAAATAACAATAAGGGTTTTAATAATAATAATAATTTAATTATTATTATAATTTCCATTATAATTATTATGTTTATTATTATTATTATTTGTATTATTATTATTATTATTATAATAATAATTATTATAAGTTATAAATTAGGTTTAAGAATAATTGAAGGGGCATAATCCCTTCTCCCCCAACTTGGAGGGAAATGTACTATCCCCATTCCACTATAGTGTGAAATCTCCTCTCTAGTGAAAACTCTATGCCCATGACTTCCCTCCCCATGAGCTCCCTCAGCCAAATCCCATACGATAAAACCCCTCCTTGGTCGTGACATCCCTATGGTGTGATATGACCCTATGGTCGAGCCCTTATGGCTCACACCTCCCTATCATAGTCCCCTTTCCATGGACTATTTCTTCTAGTTTCTCATGGATTCTCTTATATTCATTTAGGTATGGTCCTTAGATCCCTTCTCCCCCATCTCATTAGTAGTCTTCTTCTCTTTCGGCACCTAGTGAGGTTCAGTCGAAACCCTAGGTTAAGGTTTGATTTAGGTTTTTGTGGTTTCATTTGGTTTTAGTGTACGCGAATGAACTCTCGTGCCTTGTTTGTTCATGTTGAGAAAACTGCCACAAATGGCGAAGCCATTCGAGATGTTTTGGTTTTCCACTGATATCCAAGGTGAGGTATTGTTCATGTTGTTTGGGTTTTCACCATCTAAATTTGGGGTTTAATTATTTTAATGTCCTTGGTAATTTAATTTGTAGTGAATTGGATTAAGGATATATATATATATATATATATTTATAAAAAGATGTGTGTATGCGATTACGAGCCGATTTTGGGTGGTCAACACCTTTTCTATCAAGTGATGGTTATTAAATAAATGCCACCCTAATGTAAGGTCTCTTTCCTTTCCCATTTAATTTTATTGTTGAACTTATTAATTTCTTATCACACAATTCTTAGTTTTTTAATTAATTTATTTTTGTTTTTAGATTAAATATTTCCTTTGATAGTGTGGATAAAATGATTAAATGTGTTTAATGATTTTTTTGATAAGAAAATTCATGGTTTTATAATAAAACCCCTATGTTGATGGGTGCTTCCTTCAATCTAAAAAGTAGTGAGTAGAATTTTATGCTTTACTTATCTCTAGCCTAGGTTTCCTTTTATGACTTGAAGTTATATTCGTTATATTACATAAGAAACCTTGCCTTCATTGATGTTATACAATGAGTTTCCCCTTTTTCATTGTAATTGTTCATGTAACAGATGCACCGTATAAGGTAATAACTTGAATTGTGTTTTCAAAAAAGCGACCCTTGTCTCATGGGTGTTCTAATGAAACCAAGACACCCCATAAGTGTTTGTTCCACTTAGTCTTAGAATTACCCAATAGTGTAATTGAGTTGTTTCTAAGACCCTTTCTTTGAAATTGACCATTTGGAATTATGTGTGGTGTTGCCACCTCACGAGTGTGCTAATGTTTTTGTTTAGGGATTTAGAATGGTTAGAATAGATTATGAAAGATGGTAGTATCCTTTATGGGTAATGAACATGATACTTTTCTTTGGAACTTTTACCTTAAATCAATTTTCCATGTTGAGGAAAAATAAATGAGACCATGAGTAGAATAGATCACCCAAATGGCATACCTTGAATAAATGGTCTAGTCATAATGAATTTGTTTTTTGTATTAAATGGATTAAATGGAATTTAGCATGACTTGTGGTATGAATAAGATGTATTTCCTTATTCATTATGTTATAAATTAAATGTGTTGGTTTGAATTTAATTCCATGCTCAACAAATATTTTTATCTTGTATCATTTAATGTCATGGATAACCTATGGTTCGAGGAATGTTGATGCCATGTGATTTTTTTGTATTCTATTTCTCATGAAAGTTCCTAATTATTTTTCCCTATTTTAGTGGATTGATCTGTATTCAAAATTCTAACATTGTCATGTAATTGTTAGGTGATTACTTTTGTGATAAATGCCTTATGCCATGTTGATATCTTGGATCATTTTACTTGAGAGCCTGAATAGATTGAGGCTCAAGATACTGATTTTCAATCATGATTTTATGTATATTATTTCCATGTGATATATGTATTGATGGTTTTCTTGAAATTTTATTTGGCTAATATGGTTCACTAAATATGGGTTGGGTGCGAACATGAGTTTCGTATTAAGGTCTCATGGATGGACTCTCATGCTCAGGTGGTTATTCTTGGATGCTCTATGGGAGCGATGTTTTAGGTTCTCTAGGAAAGGGCTTTTCTTGGGCCGTTTTATTATACTATTTGGTGATACCGGTTCTATTAGTGACAACCGATAACATTTCCATTGGTTAGATGGCTACGTCGAGCCTCAAAAGATGCCCGGTCCCCATATGTGTGAGTCCAAGAAAGACTCATAGTTTTCCATACCACGAGTGATACTTGGAATCCTAAAAGGTTTTCCTTATATGGGCTCATGGAATTGGATATAATTGAAAGGATGTACTGAAGTGATGCCACAGGGATGAGCTCAGACTCCAAATATAGATTTATTTGACTTGGATATATTATTTTTTGGGGTTCGATTTCTCATTCTACACGTTTTACCTCTATTTATATTAGATAAAATACTGGTGCCTTTCTATCTTTCTTATTATCATACTTATGTATTGACGTGGTAATTAAACCACAAGCCTAAGTACAAGCTTGAGGGTGCACCTTTTTGAGTTTCCTTGTTACTCTTGGAACTGGTATACATATATTGCTAGTGATGTTTCCTTCTTTCTAATTTCCGACATAGGAAAAAGAAGGTGGTATGGGACGGGTGTCTGTAGGAACCCAACCAATGTTTTTATTATTAATTTGTTATCACTATGCATTTATTTTATATGGAACACTTCTTAGTTTATATTTCCTTGTATGGATTGGGATAGAAACTATGGTTGCCGACCTACTAAGATTTACATCTCACACCCTACTCAGGAACCCTTGGTAACCAAGTAGACCTTATATCTGTAAGATCAAGGTTGACTCCTACATTGACTGTATGTTGGAGTTAGGAGAAAAGGACTGAGATAGAGCTCGAGATGCTCATGGAGATCACCCAAAGAGATTTATTTTTCTTTCTTTATTATTGTATAGTGTTTTCATGCATACTATATTGTTTACTATTTCCAGTTAGATAAAATCACCATGATATGAATTCATCTATTGTATAATTTGGAATTTTCCTCTTTTATTAAATTATTAAATATTGTCTTCTACTACTTTTTCAATTATTTATTAATGTTTTTACTGTTGGTATTCATTTATTTACTGCTTCTAATGTTGTCTTTATTTATTTTCTGATATACCGCTTTACAGATATAATAAGAGGGTATATTCTCCCCACTATCACCTCTTGAAACACTCGTTTCTAGTTTTCAAACTTTGGCGTACAAGTAGATTCAATTGAGGTCATGTTACCCACCAGTCCAACCTCCATCTTAGAGGTGATTCAGGTTGGGATATTACAAAGTGTCATCATAGATTTTTTTCCTTTGTCTTAAGGTTTTGGGTTGGTATACATGAGACTAGAAATGTGTTGGTACTTGATTAATAGCCACATTTGGGACTGATCACCCCACATATGGGAAATGACCAAGTGGGCAGGGCTGTGAATTGATTTTTATGCTTTTGATATTTGAGGTGATATGATTTAAAATTGAGTGATTGGTTTACTTTCCTCTGATTATTGATTTATGGAACTTTTGGTATTTCACCCTTGGCCTAAAATGGAAAGGTAATTGCATTTCAGGAATCATATAAGCACATAGAAATTCACATTCCATGTATAGTACCATACATAGGGCTATGCATAGTGTCAAGCCATGTAGTTGCATTTTAATTTTCCTATTAATTCAAATTGTGTGCCTTGAATATATTCCATTCCTTATATTTATTTGGAAATACTATTTAGATACCATTTTTTGGTGATATATTTGGAATTCTAGCCTATTTCCATCATTCTTATGTACTAGCATGTGGGCCTTGTATCATGATTTTGTTTCTATTTGAATGTCTCTATGATTAAAATGGCATGCTTCTGTGATTACACCATGTATCTCTCTGTTATTTACATGTAGTGACATGCTATCCTATTTTATATTTAATTGATTTCCTTTGCTAAAATATATTGGTTTCAATTAAATGGTATCCAAATGACACCTATAAAGTGTATGGGTGCTTTATGGATTTGTAGATGCCCAAACATATAGCTAGGATGCTATGTATTTGAGCATGTTATAATTTGAAATGAATTGGATAAATGTTAAAATACTCAAATGAACCCAAGTAGGTCAGTTGAAGACATGTTATTATGATATAACCCTTAAATTGAATTTTTGTGATAAATTTCCTAATTAATGATGAGATTTCAAGAGAAGGAAAATGTTTTAAAATGGAAGTTTGCTCAGAATTTCTTGTTTTACTGATCTATTTGTTAACAATCAAGTGATTAGTAAAAAAATTTTCGGAAAAGGGCCCTTGGTGTCTTGAATTAAATATTTTAATGCGATTAAAAGATTAAATGTGAATAAATTTAAAGGTCTTAGAAATGGAACTTATAGTGGTGTCCTCTATTAGATACCCTATTGTAAGGGTAGTTTTTGTTTCTCCTTGAGTTTCCTTGAAACAAAACCATTTGTGTTCCATTATCCCTAGTCAGACCCCCTTTCTTAAAATGAAACTCTTGTTCGGATGGGTGGTCATGTTTTGTTCATGGCCTTTGATACTGGTGTGAGCATAGAGTTATGATCGATTTTTGATGGTTACTTATTCCTCAAGAATGTTTAGCCACTTTGAAGGTCACTTGATCCTTCCTTTTCCTTAGTGATGGGTGACTTGGTATGGTGTTGTCTAGGTTGATAGTCACATGGAGAAATATGATGATGGGTTAAATCACTTGTATGGACCATCTGATACTTGAATACATAGGGAAGAAAACCTATGGATAGTAATCATGAAGTTCCAGTTTCTCAGAAAATATTAAGGTCGTATAAATCGATATACGCGGTAAATGTCAAGTGTCCAATGTTGTGATGAACTAGTTGAGTTTAGTGGAATCATTAAGCATTGTGCTATTAAATATATCTCGGGTCATCTTTCTAGTAGGTTGAATTGTGCATTAAAGGAATCAAGATTTTCCCAATTCCCAGGAAAACTTCTATAGACTCATGTGTTTTCACATACTAGTTAGTTTGATTTTGGTTTTCACGCCAATTGTTTGCACGTTTACATTACTGGTAGTTTTGATCTAGTGCACATTTGAGCATCTAGTCTATCTATTACTTTTGAAAATTTGCACAATCATAATGTGGGGAGAATAAAGTCCGTTCTATTAAATATATGTCCTTTCAGGTAGAAGGAACACAACCAAATAAGACCATTGGAGAATGGTCGGGCTGACTTAAAAGGCTTGAGGCTTATGATCTTTAAATATTTTTGGTGCTTTCTCAACAACACAACATTGGTGTGGTTGGAGGTATATGAAACCTTTGAGTAATGTTGTTTCTCATGGATGGACTATGGTGGTTAAGATTGAATGATCCCAGGATACCTAAAGTGGTAAAGACTTAGTGATTGTTTAATAACGATACATCAACAGGTGGAGTGGAGATTCTTCTATGAAGTCAACCAGTTGTGGTTTAATTATTTTTCTTTCTAGCACTTGGGTATGTCCAAATGGAATCCATTTAAATCCTCTTAGTGTATCATTGTTAGAAATGAAAATTTACCCTATCTTTAAATCCTCTTGGTACATGAAGGAGTGTCAGTCTTACGCCGTACTAAAATTTTAAAAGTTATTGGGTAATCTCTACTCAATTTCATGATAAGAACATGGTTCTTATTGAAGATTGGTTAGTCTTGAGTAATACTTGAATTATAGTGTAGGAATTTCTTGGATGAACTCTTGTACATAATCAATTTCTTTTGACATGACTGCTCGACTGCTTCTGTTTTGGGCTCAATCAATTCTCTAATGCAGATGTCTTGACTTTTTACCAACATCTCACTTGTAAACATGATGTATGGACTACCTTAAGTAATTTCCTTATACTATTTTCTGGTCAATATGAGGTTATCAAAAAATTGTTTTTGGTCTTGGTGATAATTAAATAATGGAACATTTCTGGAAGTTAGGTATGGACTTTTGTGGACATGTTCATGGTTAATGTGAGATACCTTTGAATAAGACACCAGAGTTCAGATTGTAAAATCCTACCGATATAATCTGAGTGTCTTTTTGAATGGTTGGAAAGAGTGGATCGACTGGTTGTCTCTCTTGTTTAATGGATCAGTCAGTGAAGGACCATTTCCAGCACATCTTCAGGTGAGAGTAATGTGGTTTCTATCCCCCATGGGGTTTTATGAAAAGTTGGCTTGACTTGGGATTTAGGTCGACGGGGAATCAACCATTTTATTCATTTTTTAAAATCACACTATAAGCATCATTAGATTTTAAGGGCCCATCCAATGGTAAATTCCAATGGTGGATGGTGTCATGGCTTGAATTTCCCCCTTTCTAATGTTAAAGCCTAAGGTGGAAATTACCTTTGGACAGATGTTTCACAAGATTGTGACATGTTTGTGTCTCTATCTAGATAGGATAGAATAAGTACCATCTTGGTGTTCAATTTGAAAATGAGCATTGGATCAGATATTTATGGATTATGTACAGTTTTCCTAACCAATGTTTGAACATGAGTTGGGCATTTGGAAGTGCAATGTGACCATTCAAATAAGACTTCACGAAACTTGTATATTGGTTGAGGGTTACATTTTTCCTGAAGGCTTATCAGGGATGAGAAGTTCAAAGGTGTGAAGGATGTAACATCCCTTGTTTTGAACCAAATGAATAAGTGAAGGAATTTAATGTTTTTTTCCTTAGTTGGACATGTCATTAAAAAAAAAGAAGAATAACAATTTTTTATTTCAATTAAATAGAAAAATAATAATAAGTGTTTAAAAATAATAATAATTTAATTAATATTATGTTTTCTTTTATGATTATGATTATGATTATTATTTTTATTTTGATTATTATTATTATTATTTTATGTTTTATATTATGTTTAAGAAAAATTGAAGGGGATTACTCCCTTATCACCCTCTTGGAGTGTGACACACTATCCCCCCTCCCCTTTAATGGAAAATCTCTTCTCCAATGCACCCTCTATGGCCATGACCTCACTCCTCACAAGATCCCTTAGCAGGACCACCTACGGGTCCACCCCTCTTTATCTGTGACCTCCCTATGGTGCGATGTCACAAACTGAATCTGGTCACCACCAAAACAGGAAAAAAAACCATCCCGAGAAAAGGAACAAAGGGAATTCCCTATCCCCATGGGCTGGAACAAGTTCCCGGGTATCATATATTTTGGTTTGGGAATGATTTACACAAATATAAATACATAAAACATAAAAAATAATTGATAAACCGAATCTGAAAAATTCATACCAAACAAGATTTAGAGAAAATAAAGAAAAAAATAAATAGGTCTGAAAATAATACAGTAGGTACAAATACAAAAATGAAGAGCATAAAAACATCCCCATGTATTCCACATGACAAGGGGTTATTAGACATAATCCGTCTCTACAATTCCACATAATAGATGTGAACTAACACCCCGAACCACCACCACCCAAAGCCTTTCCTTTTCCTATGTCAAACAAGGCCAAGTCTACTTACCCCCAATGGTTTTAAGTATGGTGTGAGCGTAATACCAATATGAAACCACCAAGATATTCCATATATTAAACAATACAAGATAAAACTAATTCCATTTTTGATAAACAAGAGGTAGTGGAAATAATTTTTAAAGAATGAAACTTTTAAATGTAATTAGTTTTCCAAGGTAATTTTACATGAAAAAGAAAAATTAAGTAAAACATGTAAGCTACTATATTTTCCAAAAAACACACCATATTCAAAATATAATTACAAAATATTCAATGAGCACCAATATCGGGAACACCCCCAGGAACTAGGTTGTCTCGTGCCACATGTACCTCGTACCTCAGTGTAAAGTAACCATAGAGAAATCCTTTCTCGTGCATGGGACACTATTAGGGAACATACCCACAAGTTAGTGGTCCCTAATAATCATCAATATAGTTTTTTAGTGTTGTCATTGTCCATTTTGATCAGTGAAATAAGGACAAAACCCGTACAAATCACAAGTGTACTAGTACATATCCACCCTCCTAGGTACCCGAGTTTCATTCATTGTTCTCAAACCATTATCTCAAGATAAAAAAATCCATTATCACATAAAAACATCATTTATGGATATAATAAACTCAAAATAGTATCTACACATGTTTTTTCACCACTAAATCTACTCAATAAAACCTTCAGAAGTTTAATAAAACAACTTCACAAAATTTAACAATACTTTACACAAGAAAATCCATTTAAAATCCCATGATGAACACCATGGGTATACCCATATTCACCATAAAAGAATTTTCAGAACCCAAAACATTTCCATAAACCCATTACATGAGTTATAAAACAACCCCATTTGGCATAACCTAAAATAGACATGTAAAACACCCAATTAAACACCAAATTGATACCAAATAATCATTTTCTCAACAAACATCACCAAAAAAAGATTTAGCAGCAAGGATAATGGATGAAAAGTGTGATAAAAATCGAAATACCTTATAGATAACTCATCTAGGATTGATTACCTATGGAATCACCAACCAAATTTGTTAAAACTGATGAATCTTTGTACGAAAATCCAACCGCACCACCGCTGCACCACTAGGGACTTAGATAAACCCTAAAACCAAAATAATAGACCATGAAAACTAGGATTGAACCCTAGGTTCAAAAAAATACCTTCTGGAAACAAAGAACTACAAGAATAGAGGAAGAAACCCCATGAAAAAGGAGATAACTAATGAATAGATTCCCTTACTTTAGGAAGTTTGAAGTTTATCCACCAAACCCCCCATTAAAATGGAATTCCAAGGAGGGTTTGAGGTGATTGGGAGGATAGAATGGATGGGTCAAATGGGGGAAGAAAGGGGCGAGTTTGGATAAATATAAGCAGGGAAAAATGGAATTTAATTTTTTTTAATGAGCTGGATAAGGCCACATGATTTTCCTGTACATTTTAGAAAACCGTGTCCCCAAACCGTGTAACCCATTTTGTTCATTAAAAAAGGGTCCATGATCCTTAAAATTCAAGGGGGGACTAGAGGAAAATTAGGTGGGAGAGTTTGGTCAATAATTAATGAAGAAAAAGTACCTTAAATTAAGGACATGGGTGTGACAATTCTCCCCACCATGAAAACTTTCCGTCCAGGAAAGTCAACTTGATGCTTAATCGAAAAACAGGAATGGGTACTATTCCTTGACCCATGACTTCCACTCCCATGTCTCATGTGTATCATTCAAATTATTCTGAAGAACTTGGACCTATGGAATATACTTTCCCCAAATCACCTATTCTTGGATGTCCACTATTCACACCAACCACTCAACACCAGATTAATCGGGCTTTATATCAAACTCCATCCAATTCTGTATTTTGGATGGATCCGAGTTGTATTTATTCAAATTGGAGACATGGAAGGTATCATGGATGAATGTAAACTGAGAATGTAAGGCCAACCTATATTCCACCTTTCCAATATGCTCGGTGATCTCAAAAGGTCTGACATACCCCAACATCAGATTCCCTTGTTTTCCCAATCAAAGATGGCCAAGATGAGGGGAAACTTTCAAGAATACCCTATCAACCAAAAAAAAAATATAGGACTTGACTCATCTAGTCAAGATATGATTTATGGATACTCTGAGATGTCAATAGTCACTTCCTGATCAACTTGACCTTCTCAAATGTCTCATGTACCGGACTCAGCCCCAGCAGTGAGGTCTCACCTACCACAACCCAACACAGGGGGACCGACAATACCGACCATAGAGAACCTAAAAAGGAGACATTAGAATCAAGAATTGGTAATTTTTATTATAATCAAACTTAAGAAATCCCAAATGTCTATCCTAGGAACCTCCATAGTCCAGAACACATTCATGGAGCATGTCCTCCAAAATCTGATTTGCCTGCTCTGTCTGACCATCAATTGGAGGATGGTATATTGTGATCATCTTAATCTGAGACCCCAAGTCCTTATGACGGTCTTCCCAAAAACATGAAGTGAAATGGGGGTCTCTATCTGAGGAAAATTCTGATTACACACCATGGATCCTCACCACCTCTTGAATATACAAATGGCCCAGCTCATCCACTTTAGTTGTATCTTTAACCGAAATGAAGTGGGATGATTTCATAAAACGATAAATCACCCCCAAATAGAATTCTTACCCTGAGGTTTATGAGGTAATACACCAATGAATTCCATTGAAACCTCTTCCCACTTCTTGGTAGTAATGGTTAATGGAGGGAGAAAAGAGAGGGCCTTTGATTATCTGCTTTCACCAGCAGACATGTGTAGCAGCTAGACACGAAGTCTGTTATGTCTTGTCTCATAGCATGTAAAGAACCATAGATTTCAAAGAATTTTTTTTCATAATTTGTTTTGGATTTTACAAGTACGCAGTTTATGACGACACCTAATTCCAAGGCCTGGTGTGCCCGAAATAATTTTCGGAAGATTAGTTCGGGTACGTTCAGTGAACGGATGAGCGAGTTTTTTTCTAACTTTTGATCCAGTGCTCAGAATTGAAATCCGAGGGCACCGATGGAACTATAGTGCTGGTAATTGCTTAAGAGAACCTTTATCGAGGATGTGTTTTCTCAGAAGGAGTTGTTTAAAAATAGGGGATTAAATAAAAAATGAATAAAATGTGTGGTACACATTTTATTCCTATCTTAGGATGGTTATATCTTACATGGGGTAGTTGGGGTGGGACCCAACAGACCCTAACAACCCATGTTAGGATATTTGTGAGGCGGGGCTCACATGAGCCCCACACCTTCACATTCCTTAAACCTCCTCTAACACTCCCATTAAGTGGGTGACTTCTCCTCTCCTCACCTCATCCACTTTAATTCTTGCCAACATAACACCTAATTAATTAGACAACTCATGTTTAATTAATGAAGTGATTTTTTTGAATTTTGAGTTTTTGAATTGCATGGAAAAATAATAAAATAAGGGAAGGCCTTATTTTATTTGGTTAGTTCTTGGTTGTGTGAGAGAATTTGGGGAGAGAGAGATCTTTTCTATTTTTGAATAACTTCATCTTCTCCGGAGAATAAATTCTACACTTTAACGAAGAACGCTAATTCTCCGATGAAGAACATCGACTTGGTGGTCCCAATATTCTTCATCCTCTTCCTCCTCTACGACAAGGGAGGATATAATGACGACGACGAGACCTACACCATCATCTGTGGTGCTTGACAACCACAAACTTCTTTCGAGGTTGGGGTGTCTTTATGAATGAGAAATGTTATTTTCCCTTCCATGTTATTGGTTCCCTCTAAACCTTTTGCTATCGAACTAATACGGAAGGAACCAGACCAAACTAACACGGTATGATTCCTCCGCTGTTCTTGTTGTATGGTATTCTTTGACTGTTCTTGAGCAGTGAATCAAGGCAAGTTTTCGGAGCCGATCGGAGGCCCGAAAACCTCAGAAATGGCCTCGGAACATCGGGATGACCTAGGAATGGGAGTTTTGTAGCAAACGGATCATCAGAACAAAGGACGAACACCTCGGGAGGCGTTCTGGCCAGAGGCGTCATTTCTGGAAAATTCCAGAATACACGGCGTGTACTTCCAAAGCACATGCCGTGTAGTACAAGCGTTCAACGAAAGAAGTAACGGACATTAGAAGAAGTGACACATGGCGTGTGACACCAGTCACACGACATGTACTATCCACACAGTTTGACAGAGGATACTTCGATGGACACAGAGTGTATTCAAGGGAAATACACGGACATAGATAGAAATACACGGTCACAAGGCACGATGCATATTATTTTAATTGAAAGGAAAAAGTGGCTTCACAAGGCTCTCCATGTAATCCGAGAGATACACGAACATGGGAAGAATCACACGGCCAAGAGGAATGGCGTGTACTACCTTCACCTTGGCAGAAGCGGCTTTGTGATGACTCGGTGTGTATTCTAGGAATACACGGACACAGGGTGGAGTACACATGCAGGTACTCCACCACACGGCCATGCATTGCAAGCGTACATGAAGCCGACCCTGGAAGTTTGGACACAACGTGTAACCATACCACACGCAGTGTACTTACTTTTTAAACGAACAACCCTTCGAAATAGGCTGTGGTACACAGAAAATACCCGAGGACTGAAGACATGGCATGTAACAAAACCACATGCCGTGTACTTACTTTTTACATGACCCGCCCCATGACACAGGCCGTTTCAAACGGGCAGTACCCAGTGTCTGATGACACGACATGTATTGCATACCTACACACCGTGTAATTTTGGAAATGGCTTGGTTGTCTTATTCTCTGTGACTCGGGCACATTTTTCTTGGTTTTACCCTATGAAGTGGGATAGAACGTTAGGATAAATCATCTCTGGTGCGCATAAGGTGGCAGCACAGGAACCTCTCGGAGAGCACATGGGAGCGGGATGCTCAGATGCGTGCACAGTACCCCTATTTGTTCCCTAGTTTATGATGTAGCTTTATGGGGAAGTAAATCCCTGAGGTGGGAGTAATGTAAAGACCCATAAATTTCAAGGAAATTTTTTTCTTAATATCTTTGAGATTTTACAATTATGAAGTTTCTGAAGACACCTGATTACGAGGCCCGATGTGTCCGGAATAATTCTCCGAAGTTTAGCTCGGGTACGTTCAGTGAACGAACGAGCGGTTTTTTTTCTAACATTTGATCCGGTGCTCGAAATTGAAATCTGAGGGCACCGATGGTTTGACAGCGACAACTTCTTTACTTGGATCCTATGTGGGTTCAGTAGGGGAGATGATTCAGAGGCCACATATATCATCTGCACCCCTCTTTGTGAGTAGTATACCTATGTGAGCTGAGTCTTGACTTTCAATCATTATCATCGATATGATTGACCTGCTTTCCTGTGTGGATTGGGTTGTGCTTTTCTGTGTGGAATGGGTTGTACTTGGGCTCGTGAGTAGGAGCCGAACTGGAATTGATGACTTAGGTATATGTATGGACATATACCTAAGTAGAGTTGGTTGATACTCGTGTTTGTATCCTTCCTTTGTGGTTTATCCTTCGTGGATTTGTGAGAACTTTGGGGGTCTTGGGGTCCCTAATGAGTATCATATATTCACCCCTACACGGGATATGCCCACACTATGTTGTGTTGGATGTGGATGCAGATGACAGACATCGCTGATCATGGTTGAGACTTTTGGAGCGGAATGGTACCGGGAGGTGGACCACTTGGCGGGATGTATACGGATCGGACGGCCGGACCTGAGGAGCTGAGGAGCTGAGGAGACCATCTGTACCCACCCTTCAGGTGGGAATTCCAGTGTATGGTTCGGTGTTTATGCTTTAATTTTATACTGCTGTACTTTCTTTTCAGTTGTACTTTACTTTCAGTTTGGTTTGTATTCTGGCCCTTTTACTTTCCAGCACTTACTTTTGTACTCAGTTTACTTAATGTTTACTTAGTTTTGCATACTTTTTGGTGTTTGCTTACTTTATAAAGGCAATGACTTCTCTTTTATCAGTATTTAAACCTTTGGTGCTAGTCTCTAGCCCCTGGCCTATGGTAGGCGGGCTTGGGGTAGTCACAACATGGGCCCCGAGGACGGGTCGTGACAAATTGGTATTAGAGGAGTTGGTTCTACCACAGAACTCAGGAATCTGATAATTTCTTCTATGTGAAGCAATAGTGTTAAGGGTATTCAGTGTGGTTATCAGTCTTGGGAGTCTAGTGTTGGTGCGGCGGCCAACGTATCCATACACCAAGACCCTGAATTCTGATTTCCGACTCAATGCACGAAAACATTGATTGTATGTGTGTTTCAAAAGTTTTATTTGTGATTACTTTATGTTAGCTCACCAGGTATACTGTATTGACTGTGGAACACCTGTTTCTTTTCAAGATGGCCCCATGATGGCAAAAATCTAGGGTTCCATGTTTTGTGCGAGACGACAGCCCACCGAGTGACGAGGCCTCGGTGCAGGGCCCCATTACAGCAGAGGCACCAGCGGTACCTCTACCCGTCGTGCCGCTGATTCCACCAGCCCTAGCAGCTGAGAGTGCACATCGCCTGAGTGAACTACATGAGTTTCAGCATTAGAGTCCCCCCAGGTTCCGAGAGGAGATGGACCCTCAAGAAGCTGAGGACTGGCTGGAGGCTGTTGTTCGAGTCTTCAGGTTGGTAGGGACACTAGCAGACCTCATGGTGATCCTTTCGGCGAGTCTCATGCACGCAGCAGTAGGTAGATGGTGGATCCTGATGCTCCAGGTGCACAGAGAGGCATCTCTCCTTTGGTAAGACTTTGAGAGCCTTTTCCACTCAGAGTTCATTCCAGCCACCCTCCATGCGGTGCGCATTCAGGAGTTTCTACAGCTGTGGCAGGGCAGCATGACAGTAGCCCAATACTCAGTGAGGTTTACTGATCTCTCACGCTACTCCATGAACATGGTATGGGACCCATTATTCCTGGCCCGGACCTTTGAGCAGGGACTAATGCATGAGATCAGGGCATTGATGATCTCCCTCAGTATTCCAATGCAGGCATGAGTACTAGAGATAGCTCTTCTTATGGAGAGCTTTCTTGTTGAGCCTACACCAGCAGTGAGAGCTACCACAGGGCGGAACGTAGCAGAGTCTTTTGCAATCGGAAGTAGACATACATCGCAGAGGTCCAAGCAGACTAGACCATCAGGTGGACGACCTCAAGATACTAGTTGGGAGGTGCAGGGTACACGCAGAAGAGCCAGTCATTTGAGAGGCAGTCAATGATATGCATGCGGTGGGCAGGGGAACATGGCTCATGACTATAACATCCCGTCTTTTTATAACATAACTTTCATTCCATTACACGGAACTGAGGATCGTTAAGGTTTAGTGTCTTGGAAACAAGGATCATAATACATAAAAAAAACATAAAACATTCTTCTTAAACACTTGAAAGGCTTCTCCTTTAGATCATCCTAGGTTCATTACTGCATCTCATAACCTGGGGACATACATCAAAAGAAAGGGTGAGCAGAAGGCCCAGTAAGGGAAACAAGAGAAACATTTTACATGTGAACTTGAGATACTTCAATAAGGACATGAACAGAACTTTAAGGCAGAGAAAGAAATCATGAGATACATCATAATAAAAATAAAATTTTTCATAACTTGAAGAAGTGGCTGCAAAATTTAATATTGACAATCGTTTCGTTTCACCAAGGTCCATCCCCAAGGTGTCGTTAAAAATTACCAAGGTTATTCACCAAGGCGTCGTTAAAATGGTAATCTCTAGAGATTAAGTCTTTACCCAATGCATTGGAGCGCTATCAGGGTGCACCCTTAAATTTTAATTTATTTTCATGTGAGCCACATATATCATCATCAAACATTTCATAAATAACCCATATAGCATAAAATAAATGGGTTTCATTTCATAATCATAACGTTTTAAAAACTGCTTTAAAGACATGATCTTTACATTACTTTAAACCCACGGAAAGGGAAAGCGTGTATCATGTATGTAAATCCCAGAATTTAAAATAGAACATTTTCATATATATGTGAATACCCCTATAGAAATAGGAGCTTTGAGTATTCACTTTATAACATAAAATAATTTTGAGAAAAGAGAGGCATTTTGAGACGAAAATTCTGCAGCATAACGACTATGTTACAAGGTTTTAGAAAACTTTGAAAAGAGAGGGAACATGGGTCGAACAATAATAATTGACCCATAAAACAGTATAGGGACAGAATAAGAAGGATATATGGACATGGTGATGCAATTTTAAGGACATACCATTTGAAATGAATAACATGGAAGGAAGACAAAAGTTTGATTTCTCTTATGAAAATTCGGCAGCCTAACGACGTCACTTAAACTTCAATAAAAATGAATTGAACAAATCAAATAGGGTCTCTCATGATATGATCATAATAGATCAGTAAGATAGATATAGAGATCATACCCTAAAATAATAAAAAGGAACTTGAACGATTTGACATGAAAATCGAACTTGGAAAATGAGAAGGGTGAAAGAATCACTTAAACATTCGACAGCCTAACGACATCACTTAAACTTTCATAAAACGAAATGATGAGAGTAAGAGGGGATCTCTCATCATATAAACATGAAAGGGGCAGTAAGTGTAATATAAAAGAACATCCTCTAACATAATAAAGTGGAGCATAAAAGGAATGACATAAAAGAGATTACATGAAAAGAAAGAGAGGGGTCGGATCCCTTACCTTAAAACGTGACTCTTGAAACTCAAAGGATTGGACCTTGAGGGCTTTGGGGCACCTTGGGAGGACTCCTTGGAAGGTAAGAAGACCAGAAATTCATTGGGCGAGAGTTGGGAGTGAAAACCAAAGGAGGAAAGGGTGGTTATTTATAGGGAAAGTGAGGGGACAAGGCATTTAATGGCCAAGGGACACCTCACATGTGCTTTTCTCAAACCCATGTGCTCTCCCTTGGCATTTATCATGGAGTTAGGCCAAATGGGGCCCCCAAAACAATAATTCATCACCCTTGGCCGGCCAACCCTTAAAAGATCTCATGACATCATCATGACACAGTTATGATGTCATTAAACATACCAAAACCCTAAAACTGTATTTTTACTATTCACTGAAAATTCGACTTTCTCAGAAAAATCCAAAAAATTCACCTTAACCAAATATCAATGCTCTGATTTCAAAAATGAAATCCATTTTATAAAAATAATTTTCTAAATATTTTTAATTTAATTTTAAATAAAAATACTATTCATCGAAAATTCATTTTTTCAGAAAAACCCCCAAAAATTACCATAACATAATATCGATGCTCTGAGTTCAAAAATAAAGTCATTTTTATAAAAATAATTTTCTAAATATTTTTAATTAAATTTTTAATTAAAAAACACTGTTCACCCGAAAAAACTAATACTTGATTAATAATTTATGAAACTGTTATTTACCCATTTTATTGAATCACGTTACTTAATCTAGGTGTCTAAATTATATTAAAACTTTCTTTGAGTGAAATTACTAATCCTAAGCGTAAAATCACTATTCATAATTTACTATTCATCAAAAATTAAGTTGATCTTATTAGACTCCAAATTCCTTACTGAACACTTTTGTAGAAGACCATTTTTTGAAAATCATTACACATCATTAGTTATTTAAGGTTTACATAAATATTTTAAAATATTCTTTTTTCGAAATTCATCATTAAAATACATTCTAAAATTATCTAGACATTTGAAATTTCAAAAACATCACTAAAGGAAGAAATCTCAATTTATTCACCCGAAAGGATTACACAAGGAAGCTAGGGTCTCGTCACATAGCCCCTTATAACACCGGCATACGACCGAAGTGTAAGGTGTGCTATGGTGAGAGAATCTGAGGGAGGCTCAGATAACATTTCCCTAGTAGTAATCTCTACTAACTTGAACTTCTCCCATAGGCGTTTCCGTTCAAGCTTGACACGCTGGAGTTCGGCTTGGGTTTGGTCCAAAGCGAAGCCCACAGATGCTACCTCCTTCCCAAGCTCTGATAAGTGGGCTTCATAAGGGTTGATTCTACTGGATGAAGCCATCAACTCCTCTTTCTACATTAACCATTAACATCTTATTAAATCAATAAGAGTAAGTTAATATACTACTCAAAAAATATTGGGTCGTTACATTCTTCCCCCCTTAAGAAATTTCGTCCCCGAAATTTATACTTGAGGCCTAGTCGAAAACGTGAGGGTACTTTTGCTTCATTGTTTCCTCAGGCTCCCAAGTCACTTCTTCATATTTATGATTCCTCCACAACACTTTCACAAGGTGGGTAGTCTTGTTTCGTAGGACCTTGTCTCTACGGTCCAAGATCTCCACTGGCTGCTCCTCGTAAGAGAGGTCATGTTCCAGTTGTACCACCTCTGGGTTCAGTACATGCGAAGGGTCGGGTATGTACTTCCTCAATAGAGATACATGGAAGACATCATGAACTTGAACTAGGTTCAGTGGAAGTGCTAGACGATAGGCCACTGCTCCTATGCGATCAAGGATTTCATAGGGGCCAATGTACCTAGGGCTGAGCTTCCCTTTCTCCCCAAACCGCATGACTCTCTTCCATGGAGAAATTCGAAGGAAGACTTTGTCACCAACACCAAACTCCAAGTCCCTTCGACGATTGTCAGCATAGCTCTTCTGCCGACTCTGAGCAGCCTTTATGTGTTGTTGGATGGCATGAACCTGTTCCGTCATCTCTTGCACGAGATCAGGCCCAAGAAGCTTCCTCTCACCAGTTTCATCCCAACAAGTAGGAGTTCTACACCGCTTTCCATATAGAGCTTCATAGGGTGCCATCTGAATACTCGAATGAAAGCTGTTGTTATAGGAGAACTCCACTAATGGGAGGTGTTTATCCCATCGACCTTTAAATTCCATTGAGCATAATCTCAACATGCCTTCGAGTGTCTGAATAGTCCTTTCAGAAAGGCCATCAGTTTGAGGATGATAGGCCGTACTAAAATTCAATTCAGTATTCAGATCATGTTGAAGACTTCTCCAAAATTTTGATGTGAATCTTGGGTCACGATCAGATACGATGGATAGTGGTACCCCATGCAGCCTTACCACTTCCTTCACGTATATCTTGGCAAGCTGATCCAGAGAGAAATCTTCCCGAATAGAGATAAAATGGGCTGTCTTGGTGAGACGGTCCATAATAACCCATATCGCATTGTTTCCTTTGGATGTTTTTGGGAGACCAGTTACAAAGTCCATAGTGATATTATCCCACTTCCATACTGGTATGGGTAGTGGTTGTAATACCCCCTTAGGAAGTTGTCTTTCTACCTTTACTTGCTGACACACTAGGCACCTTGTAGTGTAATCAGCAATCTCCCTCTTCATGTTATCCCACCAATAATGATCACGAAGGTCTCTATACATCTTAGTGCTTCCCGGATGTATAGAGAATGTAGAGCTATGAGCTTCATCCATCAGTTCTTTCTTTATCCCCGGAATAGATGGAACACATAGTCTTGTACGAAATTTCAATACACCTTCTTGATCAATATTGAAATCAGGGAACTTCCCATCCTTTACAGCCTCAAACTTCTCCTGCAGCAAAGGATTTTCTTTTTGAGCCTTCTTGATCCTCTCTAGTAATGAAGGTTGAGAAATCATTTGGGATAGGGTTGATGATGTCCTTTTCCTTATAATTCCCATGTCCAGTTTTACTATATCTTTAATCAAGGGATCTCCTACGATCCTCATTGTTGCCAGAACAACATGATCTTTCTTGCTTAACGCATCCGCGACATTGTTTGCTCTTCCAGGGTGATAATGAATTGAACAATCATAGTCTTTAATAAGCTCCAACCATCTCCTTTGTCTCATGTTCAATTCTTTCTGTGTGAAAATATAATTTAGACTTTGGTGGTCCGTGTATATATCACATTTCTCCCCATAAAGATAGTGCCTCCATATCTTTAGAGCAAAAACAACTGCCGCCAGCTCTAGATCATGCGAGGATAATTATTCTCATGAATCTTCAACTGTAGAGATGCATAAGAAATTACCTTGTCATTTTCCATGAGGATACACCCAATCCCTTTCAGAGATGCATTGCTAAAAATAACGAATCCTTCTTCGATAGAGGGTAGTGTTAACACAGGTGCAGTAACCAATCTCTTCTTCAGTTCTTGGAAACTATCCTCGCATTCCTTTGTCCCGATGAACTTAACCCCTTTTCGAGTCAACTTGGGTAGTGGATTAGAATGCCGTGAAAAGTTTTTCACAAACCTCCTATAATATCCTGCTAAACCTAGGAAACTACGAATCTCAGTTACTATTGTGGGTTGAGGCCACTCCTCCACAACCATTGTCTTTGCAGGGTCAACCGAGATTCCTTCATTGGTTACGATGTGCCCCAAGAAAGCCACCTGTTGTAACCAAAACTCACACTTGCTGAACTTCCCAAAGAGCCTCTCCTTCCGCAGAGTTTTCAATATAACCCTCAGATGATCTTCATGCTCCTCACGACTTTTTGAATATATCAAAATATCATCAATAAAGACTACCACAAAGTTATCAAGGTAGTCCTTAAAGACTCTATTCATCAAATCCATGAAAATAGCGGGAGCATTAGTCAAGCCGAAAGGCATAACAGTAAACTCATAATGCCCATATCTTGATCGGAAGGCAGTCTTTGGAATATCTTCCTTCTTCACCCTCAGTTGATGATAACCAGATCGAAGGTCAATATTAGAGAAGAATTGAGCCCCGCGAAGTTGGTAAAATAAATCATCAATTCTTGGAAGAGGATATCTGTTCTTCACTGTGATCCCGTTCAGTTCTCTATAATCAATGCATAGCCGCATTGATCCATCCTTCTTCTTCTTCACAAAGAGAACTGGTGCTCCCCAAGGAGACACACTCGGTCGGATAAACCCCTTCTCTAACAAGTCTTGGAGTTGTTTCTTTAACTCTTCTAGCTCCACATTTGCCATTCTATACAGAGTCTTTGATATCGGTTGGGACCCAGGTACGAGTTCAATGGAGAACTCTACCTCTCTTTATGGGGGAGGTCCAGGTAACTCCTCAGGAAATACATCCATGTATTCCTGAACAATCGGAACATCTTCTATTTGTATGCTCCCTTTTCCTTCTTCATCATCACCGATTAACTCCATAAAGAATGCTATAGGAGGTGATTCTAGATAGGGATCAGTTCGGGATATCTCTCCTTGGAAGATAACTGTAGGTCGTTCATTCAAGACTACTGAGATTTCCTTACTTCTGCATTTGATCTTAGCATTATACTTTGAGAGCCAGTCCATCCCTAGTATAATGTCGAATTCCATCATGGGAATGACTACTAGATTTGCGATAAGATTGTGCTCACCAAAGTAAACACTAGAGTCTCTAAATACTGTTGATGCAAGGATAATCCCACTTGGAGTCTTGACAGACAAATCTACCTCTAGCAGTTCGAGGATTGATTCTATATTCCTTGAAAACTTATAGGAAATAAAGGAATGTGTAGAACCAGAATCAAATAAAGTACTTGCTAGTTTTGAGAGGACAACAAGAGTACCTACTACCACATCGTTCGGGACTTCAACTTCAGATGTTGTGATAGCGAAAGAACGACCTTGCTCTCCTGGCCTCTGCTGAGGTTGGTGGTGATTCCCCTCCACCACCCTCGGATTTGGACATTAGTTAGCAAAGTGCCCAAGCTGTCCACACTTGAAGCATGTGACTTCGGGTAGGGCCAGAACCATCTTTCCTCTATCGTTAGTGTTGGGAAGCTGAGGCTTCACCTCACTATGACAATTCCGAGCAATATGGCCTCCTCTTCCACACTTGTAGCACTTGACACTTCCGTTCAAGCAGTTCCCCAGATGATTCTTCCCACATTTATTGCATGTGGTAAGTTGCATTTGCTTTCCACCTCTTCCCTGATCAAAATACTTCCCTAAACTGGGCTCCAACGATCTCTTCTTTTCATTTGGTTTATGAGACCACTGTGTCTCACCAAAATCCATCTCGACTTTCATAGCACTTCGAACTATTTCTTCATAGCTATCATAGTCCCTGTTAGCTAGATTCTTCCGCAGATGAGGTCGTAGTCAACCAAAGAATCTATCAACCTTCCCATTAGGGTCCATGACAAAGTTTGAGGTATAACGGGAAAGCCTTGTGAAGTTCATCTCATAGCTTCTGACAGATTCGTTCTCCTTTTGCTTCAGCTCGAGAAATTCTTTCTCCATTCTCGTTCTCATGGAACGAGGGAAATACTTGTTAAGGAAAATTCCCCGAAATTCTTCCCACTCCAAAGCTTCTATCTCTCCTCGTGGCTTCGTGTTTTTGATCAGTGACCACCACTGATCAGCTTCTCCCTCCAGGCGGTAAACAGCAAGGGTGACTTTTTCTTGTTCCGAACAATGAAGTACAGAAAAGATATTTTCAATGGAGCTTATCCATTGTTCTGCAACCAATGGGTCAGTAGATCCACTGAATGTTGGCGGTCGTTGACGCATGAAGGACTCAACAGAGTGTTGTTCCCTTCGTGGTGAGGTCGGCCTCTCAGCTTGATTCAAGTTATTACTCATAACTTGAGTCAGTTGGTTCATCATTCGCATGAATGTTTCCATTCCGGCTTCCATCGGAGGGCCTTCAGCACATGGTGCATTGCGGTCACCATCGGCACGGTTCCTCCTATTGCCCGCCATTTTCTAAAAGAATAAAACTTTAGTAAGAAACTTATTTCGTTTATGAATCTTTTAACTAAGACTTCATGCTTATACAATTACACTTTTCTATAATTCCTTCATAATGATTCATAAAAAGCTTGTGATTAACCAAACATATTCCCCGGGAGTGTCGTAACCAAGAGTGCAGCAAGGCCCGTTATCGTGCACCAATTCCCGTTCGATTCTAGCTCAAAGCGGTGTTTTCGGGTTTTACTCTTATGTACATCTGTGCCAGAGCCGCCTCTACCTGCTCGTATCCAGACAGGGATGTATTTGTTTGATAAACCACTTACTCAATACTTACCAAAATACCAGGAAGTTTTCCTATATTTAAACTTTTCTATAGGGTTCTTCCTAAAGTTTTTATATCATAATTTCCACAAATAACTAAACCATCCTTTGATACCAACTATAACATCCCGTCTTTTTATAACATAACTTTCATTCCATTACACGGAACTGAGGATCATTAAGGTTTAGTGTCTTGGAAACAAGGATCATAATACATAAAAAAAAACATAAAAAATTCTTCTTAAACACTTGAAAGGCTTCTCCTTTAGTTCATCCTAGGTTCATTACTGCATCTCATAACCTGGGGACATACATCAAAAGAAAGGGTGAGCAGAAGGCCCAGTAAGGGAAACAAGAGAAACATTTTACATGTGAACTTGAGATACTTCAATAAGGACATGAAAAGAACTTTAAGGCATGAGAAAGAAATCATGAGATACATCATAATAAAAATAACATTTTTCAAAACTTAATGATGTGGCTGAAACATTTAATATTGACAATCGTTTCGTTTCACCAAGATCCATCCCCAAGGTGTCGTTAAAAATTACCAAGGTTATTCACCAAGGCGTCGTTAAAATGGTCATCTCTAGAGATTAAGTCTTTACCCAATGCATTGGAGCGCTATCAGGGCGCACCCTTAAATTTGCCTTTATTTTCATGTGAGCCACATATATCGTCATCAAACATTTCATAAATAACCCATATAGCATAAAATAAATGGGTTTCATTTCATAATCATAACGTTTTAAAAACAGCTTTAAAGACATGATCTTTACATTACTCTAAACCCACGGAAAGGGAAAGAGGGTATCATGTATGTAAATCCCAGAATTTAAAATAGAACATTTTCATATATATGTGAATACCCATTTAGAAATAGGAGCTTTGAGTATTCACTTTATAACATAAAATAATTTTGAGAAAAGAGAGGCATTTTGAGACGAAAATTCTGCAGCATAACGACTATGTTACAAGGTTTTAGAAAACTTTGAAAAGAGAGGGAACATGGGTAGAACAATCATAATTGACCCATAAAACAGTAGAGGGACAGAATAAGAAGGATATATGGAAACGGTGATGCAATTTTAAGGACATACCATTTGAAATGAAAAACATGGAAAGAAGACAAAAGTTTGATTTCTCTTATGAAAATTCGGCAGCCTAACGGCGTCACTTAAACTTCAATAAAAATGAATTGAACAAATCAAATAGGGTCTCTCATCATATGATCATAAGAGATCAGTATGATAGATATAGAGATCATACCCCAACATAATAAAAAGGAACTTGAAAGATTTGACATGAAAATCGGACTTGAAAAATGAGAAGGGTGAAAGAATCACTTAAACATTCGGCAGCCTAACGGTGTCACTTAAACTTTCATAAAACGAAATGATGAGAGTAAGATGGGATCTCTCATCATATAAACATGAAATGGGCAGTAAGAGGAATATAAAATAACATCCTCTCACATAATGATGTGGAGCATAAAAGGAATGACATAAAAGAGATTACATGAAAAGAAAGAGAGGGGTCAGATCCCTTACCTTAAAACGTGACTCTTGAAACTCAAAGGATTGGACCTTTAGGGCTTGGGGGCACCTTGGGAGGACTCATTGGAAGGTAAGAAGACCAGAACTTCGTTGGGGGAGAGTTGGGAGTGAAAACCAAAGGAGGAAAGGGTGGTTATTTATAGGGAAAGTGAGGGGACAAGGCATTTAATGGCCAAGGTACACCTCACATGTACTTTTCTCAAACCCATGTGCTCTCCCTTGGCATTTATCATGGAGTTAGGCCACATGGGGCCCCCAAAACAATAATTAATCACCCTTGGCCGGCCAACCCTTAAAATATCTCATGAAATCATCATGACACAGTTATGATGTCATTAAACATACCAAAACCCTAAAACTGTATTTTTACTATTCACTGAAAATTCGACTTTCTCAGAAAAATCCCAAAATTTCACCTTAACCAAATATCAATGCTCTGATTTCAAAAATGAAATCCATTTTATAAAAATAATTTTCTAAATATTTTTAATTTAATTTTTAAATAAAAACACTATTCATCGAAAATTCATTTTTTCAGAAAAAACACCAAAAATTACCATAACATAATATCGATGCTCTGAGTTCAAAAATAAAGTCATTTTTATAAAAATAATTTTCTAATTATTTTTAATTAAATTTTTAATTAAAAAACACTATTAACCCGAAAAAACTAATACTTGATTAATAATTTATGAAACCGTTATTTACCCATTTTATTGAATCACGTTACTTAATCTAGGTGTCTAAATTATATTAAAACTTTCTTTGAGTGAAATTACTAATCCATTTGGTCACATTACTAATCCTAAGCGTAAAATCACTATTCATAATTTACTATTCATCAAAAATTAAGTTGATCTTATTAGACTCCAAATTCCTTACTGAACACTTTTGTAGAAGACCATTTTTTGAAAATCATTACACATCATTAGTTATTTAAGGTTTACATAAATATTTTAAAATATCCTTTTTTTCGAAATTCATCAATAAAATGCATTCTAAAATTATCTAGACATTTGAAATTTCACAAACATCACTAATGGAAGAAATCTCAATTTATTCACCCGAAAGGATTACACAAGGAAGCTAGGGTCTCGTCACATAGCCCCTTATAACACCGGCATACGATCGAAGTGTAAGGTGTGCTATGGTGAGAGAATCTGAGGGAGGCTCAGATAACGTTGCCCTAGTAGTAATCTCTACTAACTTGAACTTCTCCCGTAGGTGTTTCCGTTCAAGCTTGACACGCTGGAGTTCGGCTTGGGCTTGGTCCAAAGCGAAGCCCACAGATGCTACCTCCTTCCCAAGCTCTGATAAGTGGGCTTCATAAGGGTTGAGTCTACTGGATGAAGCCATCGACTCCTATTTCTGCATTAACCATTAACATATTATTAAATCAATAAGAGTAAGTTAATATACTACTCAAAAAAGATTGGGTCCTTACAGTAACTGCCCGACCGGCCATGTAGAGGAGCATCAGACGGTTGAGGGACCACCCAGGCAGAGGCAGAGGTTCGACCGTGGTGGTTCACAGGGAGCAGGTGTAAAGACCCGCAAATTTCAAGGAAATTTTTTTCTTAATTTTCTTTGGAATTTTACAAGAGCGCAGCTTCAGACGGCACCTGATTCCGAGGCCCGGTGTGCCCGGAATCAATTTCCGAAGTTTGGCTCGGGTACGTTCAGTGAACGGACGAGCGGGTTTTTCTATCTTTTGAACCGGTGCCCGGAATCGAATTCTGAGGGCACCGATGAAATCGCAGCGCCGGTATTTGCTTAGAAACGCCTCTTCCGGAGTTGCGTTTGCTCAGACGTGGTTTTTAAATTTTGCGGCTTTAAGTCAGAAATAAAATAAAGTTTGTGCGACAACTTTATTTTATTTCACTTAAACTGCTTGGAAGCCACTTAAAGTCACTTAAAGGCAGCTTGAACTAAGTTGAACTGGATAGGATGCTATCCAGAAATATCCTACCCTCTTGGTAGGATATTTGTGCGGTGGGACCCGCACGAGCCCCGCCGTTTCTTTCGCTAAGTAACGCACCCGCGAAAACCCGTCAAAATAACTGAAAAGTCAACCGACGCGTTTTCTTTAATTCTTAACAGACCATTTAATTGGGCGGTTTATTTCGTGAATTAAATGGACTGTTTCTTCGTGAATTAAATGGGTCGTTTCTTTCGTTGAATTAATTCAACGAATTGATGGATCGTTTCTTAACCGGTTTCGTGTGTTGGCATGTTTATAAAATAAGACCAACCCAAAAAAATCCTTGGAAAGGATTTGAAAGAATCTTCGTTCCTCCACCCTCTCCGCGAAGAACGCGAAGAACGCGAAGAACGCGAAGAACGCCGGCGACCGGAATTCGACGACGCACACCAAGATCTGCGACGTCGACGAGATCTACCCGCGACATTCTTCGGCAACGCCTCTTCTTCCGCGGCCGATCCTCGTTCGGCAACTAAGGTGAGAATCGGATCTTTTCTTCTCCCTTTTTAATTTCAATAACAACGGATTTAATTAATTAAATCCGTTTGTTCTTGATCCGGAGATTGGCGACGTGACGCCGGATACCGCGACGACGCGACGATCTCCTTCCTCCGCGACGAGCGATTCCGCGACGACCCCTCGTCCGACGACGACGACAAGGTAAGGGTTGATTGGAATATTTTCCTTCCCGTGATTTTATTTCTTTTAAAGTAAAGAACTTGATCTTCGAACAATTTTAACATTTAAAATTGTTGTTGATTGTTTTATTGTTCCTCCCGTGGATTATGACTAACGCGGAGGGTGCGGGTCTAACGAACAAGACCCGGCAACCCTCCGCCGATCTATTTTGTTGTGCGGATTTGGCGGACGATGACGAACCGTGCGGCAAGGGCAATTTGTTGATTCCGCAGTGAAGATCGTCCCCCGGGAGGAGCATCGGCGCAGACGGGAAAGAAATCGGGCCACCGGAGCATCTCCGGCGGCCCGTGGAAGGAGGCGGCGGCGCGACGGCGCCGGCGACCGGAGGCGGCGGCGCCAGGCGCGCCGCCGTGGAAATCTTCCGCCGCGGTTGAAGCCGCGGCGGCGGCGGCGGCCGGTTCCGCGGCCGCGCGGAACCAGAATCGGACGCGGCGGCCCGGCCGCGTCCGCGTGACAGGCGGCCCCCCGCGGGGGCCGCGTTTCCTCAAAGCCGCGGGTCAAACCCGCGGCGGCTCTCATTCGGCCGCTCGGCCGAGGCCGAGCCGGCCGGTCCGCGCCCAGGCCGGACCGGACCCGGCCGAGCCGGTTCGGGCCGGGTCGGGCCGACCCGGCTCGGGCCGACCCGGTTCGGCCGACCCCAGGGGGGGTTCGGGCCAGGTCGCCCCGGGCCCAGTACCCCCGTTCCGGGCCCTCTACGGTCTTTCGCCCACATCTTGGGCCTGGGACCTCCGATTGACGAACCGTCAGCGGCTACGCGATCCTTGGATCGAGACGGTCGTTTCGGTATATTATACTCAAGGTTTCGGAAGACTTTGGGTTCGGCCGGGTTGGTTCGTACACGAAGCCAACCGGGCCCTCGGAGCGGAAACGCTCATATCTTGAGCTACGGACGTCCGATCGACGTACCGTCAGCTGTGGTAGTTTCCTCTAAGTGAGACAGAACTTTTGGCATACCCCGCCCGAGGATAGGATACAGGCGGAGTACGGTCGGGTTGGTTTTGCCCTAAAAACCAACCGGGCCCCTGGGACGATAATGCCAATAACTCTCAGACCGGGCGTCCGATTGACGCGCCGTCTGTCGCGTTGAGATCCTGTTGTCGATACGGAACTTTTGGATACATCAACTTCGGACTACGTGTCAGTTGATGTATCAGCCTCTCGGCTCGTGGAGCGGACCCTCCTAAACGAGCTCGCTTTGTGCGGGAACCCTAGCGCTGGCTGTGACCTCGACGACAGAGCAGAGATCCTCCGTGGACTGCGACGACGGCAGAGGAGAGATCCTCCGTGGACTGCGACGACGGCAGAGCAGAGATCCTCCGTGGACTGCGACGACGGCAGAGCAGAGATCCTCCGTGGACTGCGACGACGGCAGAGCAGAGATCCTCCGTGGACTGCGGCGACGACTGTGCAGAGATCCTCAGTGGACTGCGTCGACTACTGCACTCAGCGATCCTATGCGGATCAGTGCCCGATCCTATGTGGGTCCTACTACCGGTTCTGTGTGAGCCACTGCCTACCGGTTCTGTGTGAGCCACTGCCTACAGGTTCTGTGTGAGCCCGATCCTGTGTGGGTCTTCTGCGGGGGTTAGTACCTATCGATCCTTCGTGGGTCCGACGACTTAGATGGATCAGTGATCATCTTTGACGTCATCTGGAAAAGTATACCTGGTTGAGCTGAATCTTATGTTACTCTCCTTTGTGGATTGTGTTGAACTATCCTTTGTGGATTTACTGTTTACTCTCCTTGTGGATTTGAGTCTTGCTTTCCTTTGTGGATTGAGTTGTTCTTGAGATCGTGAGCAGAGCTAGAATTGGGGACTTAGGTATATGTATGGGCATATACCTAAGCCGAGTCAGATGTTACTTCGTGATTGCATCTTTCTTTTGTGCTATATCCTTTGTGGATTTCGGGAGACCTTCGGGGGTCTCGGGGTCCTTACTGAGTAGTTGTACTCACCCCTGCACGGGCTATGCCCGCACCTTGTTGTGTTGGTTGCAGACGACGGACAGCGCTGATCACGGTTGGGGCGTGGAGCAGGACGGTACCTGGAGGTGGACCACTGGGCGGGACGTGCTCGGAGCGGACGTGGGACCCGAGGAGCCTGGAGGCTATCTGTACCCACCCTTCAGGTGGGATTGCCAGTGGACGACACGAGGCCGCCGTCTTTTCTTCAGTTGCTGTAATTTACTTTTCAGTTGTACTTTACAGTTGGGCTTGTATTTCCGGCCCCTTTTCTTTTCTGTACTTTACTTTCCGCTTGCTGACTCTGTGTGGTTGTTACTTATAAAGGCAATGCCTTCCCTGTTTACTGGGATTTTACGCCTTGGTGCTAGTCGCCAGCCCCTGGCCTACTGAAGGCGGGCTTGGGGTAGTCACGGCACGGGCCCCGAGGACGGGTCGTGACAAATTGGTATCAAAGGTGGTCGGTTCTACCGCGGACTCTGATCGTCCTTTCTTTCTATGTGAAGCAATAGTGTTTAGTGTATTGAGTGTGGTTATCAGTTCAGGGAGCCCAGTGTTGGTGCGGCGGCCGACGTATCCGTACACCAGGACCCTGACTCCTGATTTCCGACTTAATGCATGAAAACATTGATTGCGTGTGTGTTTCAAGTTTTTCTTTGTGATTGCTTGTGTCAGCTCACCGGGTATACTGATCTGCTTTATGAAAGTCTCAAGTTTTCCTTGTGATTACTTGTGCCAGCTCACCAGGTATACTGTTCTGACTATGGTGCTCTTGTTCTCCTTTTCAGGATGGCCCCGCGACGACAGCCAGCTAGGGTTCCGAGTGTTGGGCGCGACGACAGCCCACCGAGCGACGAGGCCTCGGTGCAGGGCCCTTTGCCAGCAGTGGCACCGGCGGTAGCCTTACCCGCCGAGCCACCGATGCTTCCAGTACCAGACGCTGACGATGCACGTCGCCTCAGGGCACTGCATGAGTTTCAGAGCCAGCGACCGCCCAGGTTTCGCGGTGAGGCGGACCCCCAGACCGCCGAGGACTGGCTAGAGGCGGTGGTACGGATCTTCAGGCTAGTGAGGACACCAGCGGATCTCATGGTGATCCTCGCAGCGAGCCTCCTGCAGGCGGCGGCAGGACGATGGTGGAGCCTGATGCTCCAGGTTCACGATGAGGCATCCTTGCTCTGGGCGGACTTCGAGAGCCTCTTCCGCTCTGAGTTCGTCCCGGCCACCCTCCGAGCGGTGCGCATCCAGGAGCTTCTCCAGCTGCGCCAGGGCAGCATGACGGTCGCTCAGTACGCGGCGAGGTTCACGGACCTATCTCGCTACTCGACCGACATGGTACGGGACCCCTTCTTCCGGGCCCGGACCTTCGAGCAGGGCTTGCGACAGGAGATTCGGGCGTCGCTGATCTCCCTCAGCATTCCGACCCAGGCGGGAGTGCTGGAGCGAGCCCTCCTGATCGAGAGCTTCCTGGCAGAGCCTTCTTTAGCGACGAGACCTAGCGCAGGGCGGCAGGTAGCTGAGTCATCGGCAGCGGGCAGCCGACGGATGACTCACGGGTCCAGGCAGACCAGACCCCCTCGCAGACGGCCTCAAGACACCGGCTCAGCGGTGCGGGGCACACAGCGGAGTGCCAGCCTTTCGAGAGGCAGGCTGTGCTACTCTTGCGGCGGGCAGGGTCACATGGCTCGTGACTGCCCGACTCGCCGACCAGAGGAGCAGCAGACGGTGGAGGGGCCACCCAGGCAGAGGCAGAGGGTCGACCGTGGCGGTCCGCAGGGAGGAGGCGGACGAGGCAGAGGAGCTGGCCGAGTAGCGGGTGGTGGGCGACGCTTCCAGGCTCTACCCCCACCACCACCAGGAGGGCCACCTCGACCACAGGGAGCTGGCGGGCAGAGACAGGCCCAGCTCCAGGCAGTGGAGGCCTACGACCCCGACATGCCAGAGATGATTCGAGGTACGATCTGTGTCTATTCCACCCTTGCTGCAGTACTTATAGACACAGGAGCGAGTCACTCTTTCATAGCCTCTGCCCTTGTTCGGAGCTCGGAGATTCCGACTGAGCCGTTGGCTCGATCCTTACGGCTAGAGACTCCTACGGGAGCAGACTCGACGATTACGCACTGGTGCCGGCAGTGTGAGCTTACTCTAGGAGGCGAGAGCTTCGGCTGGGATCTCCTTGTAGCGGCGTCGAGGCCTTACGACGTCATCTTGGGCATGGATTGGCTATCCACGGTTCATGCCCAGATCGACTGTTTTAGGCGCAAGGTGCGATGTGTTCGTACCGACGGGAGCAGGTTTACCTTCACCGGCGAGAAGGGAACCTTTGCAGCACAGGATGGACTTCCGCAGAGGAGAGTGCAGCCCATCTCTCATCAGTTGGCTAGCCTCATCCTAGGAGCAGTGGACGTGCGGAGTCCAGTTTTTCCTGCAGTGGTGGACCAGTACGTGGACGTCTTTCCCGACGACGTTCCAGGGCTACCTCCTCGTAGAGAGGTAGACTTTTACATCGACTTGTACCCCGGGACAGCCCCGATATCTACTCCAGCATATCGGATGGCCCCCGCCGAGCTTCGAGAGCTGCGGGTACAGTTGGAGGACTTGCAGACCAAGGGGTTTATCCGACCCAGTGTTTCACCCTGGGCTTCCCCGATTTTGTTCGCCAAGAAGGCGGACGGGAGCTTGCGACTATGTGTCGACTATCGTCGCCTGAACCAGGTGACAGTGAGGAACAAGTATCCGCTGCCACGGATTGATGACCTCTTTGATCAGCTCAAGGGAGCGCGGTGGTTCTCGAAGATAGACCTCCGGTCAGGCTATCATCAGCTCAGAGTTCGAGACGAGGACGTGCAGAAGACGGCCTTCAGGTGTCGGTATGGCCATTATGAGTTCTTGGTTATGCCATTCGGCGTAACCAATGCTCCAGAAGTATTCATGAGCCTCATGAACAGGATCTTCCAGCCATGCCTCGACCGATTTGTCGTTGTCTTCATTGACAACATTTTGGTATACTCGACGACTGAGGAGGAGCATGCCTACCACCTGCGAGTTGTGCTAGACACACTCCGAGAGCACCAGCTTTATGGCAAGCTCTCAAAATGCCAGTTCTGGTTACGTGAGGTCCATTTCTTGGGGCACATCATTTCTGAGGCGGGAGTTGCAGTGGATCCCGCGAAGATCGAGGCAGTGCTAGCTTGGGAGCCACCCAGGAGCGTGACAGAGGTACGGAGCTTCTTGGGCCTAGCGGGATATTATCGGAGATTCGTTCCAGACTTCTCCAGAGTTGCGGCACCACTCTCAGCGTTGACGAAGAAGGGGAAACCCTTCGTGTGGTCAGACAGATGTCAGCAGAGCTTCCAGGAGCTGAGGCAGAGGTTGACCAGCGCACCTATCTTGAGGTTTCCTGAGGAGGGAGTTGGATACGTAGTTTACTGCGCCGCATCAGGGACTGGACTCGGGTGCGTCCTGATGCAGGAGCGGGCCGTGATCGCCTACGGATCACGTCAGTTGAGGCCGCATGAGCAGAACTACGCCACTCATGACCTGGAGTTAGCAGCAGTGGTCTTCGCTCTGAAGACTTGGCGGCACTATCTGATGGGCGAGCGCTTCACAGTCTTTTCTGACCACCAGAGTCTCAGGTATATCTTCTCTCAGAAGGACCTGAACCTGAGACAGCGGAGATGGCTTGAGTTCCTCCAGGACTATGACTTTGAGATAGTCTATACTCCTGGAAAGGGGAACGTGGTGGCCGATGCCCTCAGCAGGAGGACGGGCATTCAGCTACTTGAGGAGGCGACGGAGCAGCTAGCCTCCTTGCAGATATCCTTCGTGGATAGAGACGGAGCAGCCTTTCTTCAGTCTCTCACAGTCTCTCCTCCACTTCTACAGCGGGTCAGAGAGGCTCAGCGTGAGGACGCTGACTGTGAGACCCGGCGTGCACTGATATCCTCAGGTCAGGCGCCTGATGGCTTCTCCCTTGGAGCAGAGCACGACATTCTTTTCAGAGGGCGTACCTTCGTACCAGTCGCTTTACGAGAGGAGGTGCTGAGAGAGTTTCACACTTCTCCCTTGGCGGTGCATCCCGGAGTGGCAAAGATGTACCAGGATCTCAGACGACAGCACTGGTGGCCGGGCATGAAGAAAGCTGTGGCAGAGTTCGTTTCGCGATGCCTCACCTGCCAGCAGGTGAAGGCAGAGCACCAGGTACCAGCAGGCTTGGTACAGCCCTTGGAGGTCCCGGAGTGGAAGTGGGATAGCATATCTATGGACTTCGTGACTGGACTTCCACGTACTTCCAGAGGTCACGACTCCATTTGGGTGATTGTCGACCGACTCACCAAGTCGGCACACTTCTTACCCATCAGAGAGCAGAGCTCAGTGGAGAGCTTGGGACGTCTTTACGTCCAGGAGATCGTACGGCTTCACGGTGTGCCATCATCTATCGTCTCCGATCGAGATGCTCGTTTCACTTCCCGGCTCTGGAAGGGGTTGCAGGAGGCGTTCGGGACGCGGCTCCATCTGAGCACAGCCTTCCACCCCCAGACGGATGGTCAGACGGAGAGGACCATACAGACACTCGAGGACATGCTCCGTGCATGTGTTCTCGACTTTGGTCGCAGCTGGGAGGACCACCTACCCTTGGTGGAGTTCGCGTACAACAACAGCTACCACTCCACCATCGGGATGGCACCATACGAGGCGTTGTACGGCAGACCCTGCAGATCACCGTTGTGCTGGACAGACCCTGGGGAGTCAGCACTCGTGGGACCAGAGATGGTCCGAGCCACGACAGAGAAGGTCCAGATCATCCAGGAGAGGATGAGGACAGCTCAGAGCCGGTAGAAGTCATATGCTGACAGGAGGCGGAGGCCACTAGAGTTCGAGGATGGCGACCACGTCTTTTTGCGTGTCTCACCTCGACGTGGTTTACGGAGATTTGGCCGAGGCGACAAGTTGTCTCCACGCTTCATCGGGCCTTTCCAGGTCCTCAGCAGGATAGGAGAGGTGGCTTATCGCCTGGCTCTACCACCTCAGTTGCACCGGGTGCACGACGTCTTCCACGTGTCTCAGCTGAGGAGATACGTGCACGACCCGACGCACATCATCGACTTTGGGGAGCTGGACGTGGACGATGGGGCGACTTTTGCGGAGGTTCCAGTGGAGATCGAGGATCGACAGGAGCGGGTCCTACGTGGGCGGTCGATTCCTCTTGTGCGCGTCAGATGGCAGCACGGGAACCTCCAGGAGAGCACTTGGGAGCGGGAGGCTCAGATGCGTGTTCAGTACCCCCATTTGTTCCCCTAGTTTTTGATGTATCTTTACGGGGACGTAAAGCCCTGAGGTGGGAGTAATGTAAAGACCCGCAAATTTCAAGGAATTTTTTTTCTTAATTTTCTTTGGAATTTTACAAGAGCGCAGCTTCAGACGGCACCTGATTCCGAGGCCCGGTGTGCCCGGAATCAATTTCCGAAGTTTGACTCGGGTACGTTCAGTGAACGGACGAGCGGGTTTTTCTATCTTTTGAACCGGTGCCCGGAATCGAATTCTGAGGGCACCGATGAAATCGCAACGCCGGTATTTGCTTAGAAACGCCTCTTCCGGAGTTGCGTTTGCTCAGACGTGGTTTTTAAATTTTGCGGCTTTGAGTCAGAAATAAAATAAAGTTTGTGCGACAACTTTATTTTATTTCACTTAAACTGCTTGGAAGCCACTTAAAGTCACTTAAAGGCGGCTTGAACTAAGTTGAACTGGATAGGATGCTATCCAGAAATATCCTACCCTCTTGGTAGGATATTTGTGCGGTGGGACCCGCACGAGCCCCGCCGTTTCTTTCGCTAAGTAACGCACCCGCGAAAACCCGTCAAAATAACTGAAAAGTCAACCAACGCGTTTTCTTTAATTCTTAACAGACCATTTAATTGGGCGGTTTATTTCGTGAATTAAATGGACTGTTTCTTCGTGAATTAAATGGGTCGTTTCTTTCGTTGAATTAATTCAACGAATTGATGGATCGTTTCTTAACCGGTTTCGTGTATTGGCATGTTTATAAAATAAGACCAACCCAAAAAAATCCTTGGAAAGGATTTGAAAGAATCTTCGTTCCTCCACCCTCTCCGCAAAGAACGCGAAGAACGCGAAGAACGCCGGCGACCGGAATTCGACGACGCACACCAAGATCTGCGACGTCGACGAGATCTACCCGCGACATTCTTCGGCAACGCCTCTTCTTCCGCGACCGATCCTCGTTCGGCAACTAAGGTGAGAATCGGATCTTTTCTTCTCCCTTTTTAATTTCAATAACAACGGATTTAATTAATTAAATCCGTTTGTTCTTGATCCGGAGATTGGCGACGTGACGCCGGATACTGCGACGACGCGACGATCTCCTTCCTCCGCGACGAGCGATTCCGCGACGACCCCTCGTCCGACGACGACGACAAGGTAAGGGTTGATTGGAATATTTTCCTTCCCGTGATTTTATTTCTTTTAAAGTAAAGAACTTGATCTTCGAACAATTTTAACATTTAAAATTGTTGTTGATTGTTTTATTGTTCCTCCCGTGGATTATGACTAACGCGGAGGGTGCGGGTCTAACGAACAAGACCCGGCAACCCTCCGCCGATCTATTTTGTTGTGCGGATTTGGCGGACGACGACGAACCGTGCGGCAAGGGCAATTTGTTGATTCCGCAGTGAAGATCGTCCCCCGGGAGGAGCATCGGCGCAGACGGGAAAGAAATCGGGCCACCGGAGCATCTCCGGCGGCCCGCGGAAGGAGGCGGCGGCGCGGGTCGCCGGCGCGGCGGCGCCGGCGACCGGAGGTGGCGGCGCCAGGCGCGCCGCCGTGGAAATCTTCCGCCGCGGCTTCAGCCGCGGCGGCGGCGGCGGCCGGTTCCGCGGCCGCGCGGAACCGGAATCGGACGCGGCGGCCCGGCCGCGTCCGCGTGACAGGCGGCCCCCCGCGGGGGCCGCGTTTCCTCAAAGCCGCGGGTCAAACCCGCGGCGGCTCTCATTCGGCCGCTCGGCCGAGGCCGAGCCGGCCGGGTCGGGCCGACCCGGCTCGGGCCGACCCGGTTCGGCCGACCCCAGGGGGGGTTCGGGCCGGGTCGCCCCGGGCCCAGTACCCCCGTTCCGGGCCCTCTACGGTCTTTCGCCCACATCTTGGGCCTGGGACCTCCGATTGACGAACCGTCAGCGGCTACGCGATCCTTGGATCGAGACGGTCGTTTCGGTATATTATACTCAAGGTTTCGGAAGACTTTGGGTTCGGCCGGGTTGGTTCGTACACGAAGCCAACCGGGCCCTCGGAGCGGAAACGCTCATATCTTGAGCTACGGACGTCCGATCGACGTACCGTCAGCTGTGGTAGTTTCCTCTAAGTGAGACGGAACTTTTGGCATACCCCGCCCGAGGATCGGATACAGGCGGAGTACGGTCGGGTTGGTTTTGCCCTAAAAACCAACCGGGCCCCTGGGACGATAATGCCAATAACTCTCAGACCGGGCGTCCGATTGACGCGCCGTCTGTCGCGTTGAGATCCTGTTGTCGATACGGAACTTTTGGATACATCAACTTCGGACTACGTGTCAGTTGATGTATCAGCCTCTCGGCTCGTGGAGCGGACCCTCCTAAACGAGCTCGCTTTGTGCGGGAACCCTAGCGCTGGCTGTGACCTCGACGACAGAGCAGAGATCCTCCGTGGACTGCGACGACGGCAGAGCAGAGATCCTCCGTGGACTGCGACGACGGCAGAGCAGAGATCCTCCGTGGACTGCGACGACGGCAGAGCAGAGATCCTCCGTGGACTGCGACGACGGCAGAGCAGAGATCCTCCGTGGACTGCGGCGACGACTGTGCAGAGATCCTCAGTGGACTGCGTCGACTACTGCACTCAGCGATCCTATGCGGATCAGTGCCCGATCCTATGTGGGTCCTACTACCGGTTCTGTGTGAGCCACTGCCTACCGGTTCTGTGTGAGCCCGATCCTGTGTGGGTCTTCTGCGGGGGTTAGTACCTATCGATCCTTCGTGGGTCCGACGACTTAGATGGATCAGTGATCATCTTTGACGTCATCTGGAAAAGTATACCTGGTTGAGCTGAATCTTATGTTACTCTCCTTTGTGGATTGTGTTGAACTATCCTTTGTGGATTTACTGTTTACTCTCCTTGTGGATTTGAGTCTTGCTTTCCTTTGTGGATTGAGTTGTTCTTGAGCTCGTGAGCAGAGCTAGAATTGGGGACTTAGGTATATGTATGGGCATATACCTAAGCCGAGTCAGATGTTACTTCGTGATTGCATCTTTCTTTTGTGCTATATCCTTTGTGGATTTCGGGAGACCTTCGGGGGTCTCGGGGTCCTTACTGAGTAGTTGTACTCACCCCTGCACGGGCTATGCCCGCACCTTGTTGTGTTGGTTGCAGACGACGGACAGCGCTGATCACGGTTGGGGCGTGGAGCAGGACGGTACCTGGAGGTGGACCACTGGGCGGGACGTGCTCGGAGCGGACGTGGGACCCGAGGAGCCTGGAGGCTATCTGTACCCACCCTTCAGGTGGGATTTCCAGTGGACGACACGAGGCCGCCGTCTTTTCTTCAGTTGCTGTACTTTACTTTTCAGTTGTACTTTACAGTTGGGCTTGTATTTCCGACCCCTTTTCTTTTCTGTACTTTACTTTCCGCTTGCTGAATCTGTGTGGTTGTTACTTATAAAGGCAATGCCTTCCCTGTTTACTGGGATTTTACGCCTTGGTGCTAGTCGCCAGCCCCTGGCCTATGGAAGGCGGGCTTGGGGTAGTCACGGCACGGGCCCCGAGGACGGGTCGTGACAGCAGGAGGATGAGGCAGAGGAGCTGGCCGAGCAGCGAGTGGTGGGTGACGCTTTGAGTCTCTACAACCACCACCAACAGGAGTTCCACCCCGACCACATGAAGCTGGCGAACAGAGGCCGGCTCTGCTTCAGGCAGTAGAGGCCTACAACCATGGCCCACCTGAGATGATTCGAGGTACTATCTATGTCTACTCCACCCTTAATGCTGTTATTATAGACACAAGAGCGAGTCATTCTTTCATTGCCGCTGCCCTTGTTTAGATCTCGGAGATTTCGACGGAGCTGTTGGCTCGATCCTTACGGCTAGAGACTCCTACGGGAGAAGAATCGACGATTACGCACTGGTTCCGGTAGTGTGAACGTACTCTAAGAGGAGAGAGCTTTGGCTGGGATCTTCTTGTAGTGGCATCGAGGCCTTACGATGTCATCTTGGGCATGGATTGGTTATCTACGGTCCATGCTCAGATCGACTGTATTAGGCGCAAGGTGTGATGTGTTCGCACCGATGGGATCAGGTTCACCTTCACCGGTGAGAAGGGAGCCTTTGCAGCGTAGGATGGACTCAAACATAGGAGAGGACAACCGATTAATCTTTAGTTGGCTAGTCTCATCCTAGGAGTAGTTGATGTGCAGAGTCTGAGATTTACGGTTGTGGTGGATCAGTATGTAGATGTTTTTCCTGACGATGTTCCCGGACTACCTCCTCGCAGAGAGGTAGACTTCTATATCGACCTATACCATGGGACAACCTCGATATCTACACCATCATATCTTATGGCTCCTGCTGAGCTTCATGAGTTACGGGTAGAGCTTGAGGACTTGCAGGGCAAGGGATTTATCCGACCCAATGTTTCACCCTGGGCATCCCCGATTTTGTTTTCCAAGAATACGTACGGGAGCTTGCGACTGTGTGTCGACTACCGTCGCCTAAACCAGGTGACCGTGAAGAACAAGTATCCACTTCTGAGGATAGATGAACTCTTCGATCAGCTTAAGGGAGCACACTGGTTCTCGAAGATAGACCTCAGGTCGGGCTATCATCAGCTCAGAGTTCGAGATGATGATGTGCAGAAGACAGCCTTCAGGTGTCGGTATGGCCACTATGAGTTCTTGGTTATGCCTTTCGGCATAACCAACACTTCAGTAGTGTTCATGAGTCCTATGAACAGGATCTTCCAGCCTTACCTCGATCGTTTTGTCATAGTCTTCATTGATGACATATTGATTTACTCGACTACTGAGGAGGAGCACGCCTACCACTTGCGGGTTGTACTGGACACACTCCGAGAGAACCAGATTTATGGTAAGCTCTCGAAGTGTTAGTTCTGAATTAGAGAGGTCCACTTCTTGGGACACGTCATCTTTGAGGTGGGAGTTGTAGTGGACCCTGTGAAGATCGAGGCAGTGCTAGCTTGGGAGCCACCCAGGAGTGTGACAGAGGTGCTAAGTTTCCTAGGTTTGGCTGGGTACTATCAGAGATTTGTGCCAGAATTCTACAGAGTTTCAACACCACTCTCATCTTTTATGAAGAAGGGGAAACCCTTCATGTGGTCAGATAGATTTTAGTAGAGCTTCCAAGAGCTGAGACATAGATTGACCAGGGCACCCATCTTGAGGCTACCGGAGGAGGGAGTAGGGTACGTAGTTTACGGCGATGCATCTGGGACCGGACTCGGGTGTGTCCTGATGTAGAAGTAGGCAGTGATCACTTATGGATCATGACAGTTGAGGCAACACGATCAGAACTATGGTACCCATGACCTGGAGTTAGCAGTAGTGGTCTTCGCCTTGAAGATGTGGTGGCACTATCTGATGGGTGAGCGCTTTATAGTCTACTCTGACCACCAGAGTCTCAAGTACATCTTCTCACAGAAGGACCTGAACCTGAGACAGTGGTGATGGCTCGAGTTCCTCAAGGACTATGAAATTTATATATTCTATAATATTGGGAAGGGGAACGTAGAAGCTGATGCTCTCAGTAGGAGGTCGGCCATCCAACTACTTGGAGAGGCGACGAAGCAACTAGACACGTTGCAGATATCCTTCATAGATAGAGATGGGGTAGCCTTTCTACAGTCGCTCACAATCACTCCTCCACTACTTCAGCAGGTCAGAGAGGCACAACATGGGGACATTGACTGTGAGATGTGACATTATCAGATTTATATAGGGCAGGCACCTGATGGCTTTTCTATGGGTGGAGAGCACTTCATCCTTTTCAGGGGACGTACCATGGTACCAGTTTCATTACGGGAGGAGGTTCTGAGGGAGTTTCACACTTCCCCTCTAGAGGTACATCCTGGAGTAGCGAAGATATACCCGGACCTCAGATGACAGAACTGGTGGCCAAGTATGAAGAATGCTGTGGAAGAGTTCGTTTCACGATGCCTCACCTGCCAGCAGGTGAAGACGGATCACCAGGTACCAGTAGGCTTGGTACAACCCTTGGAGGTCTCAGAGTTGAAGTGGGATGGGATATCTATGGATTTCGTGATAGGGATTCCATGTACTTCCAGAGGTCCCAACTCCATTTGGGTGATTGTCGACCGACTCACCATGTAGGCCCACTTTCTACCTATCTAGGAGCAGGGTTTAGTGGAGATCTTGGGACGCCTCTACGTTCAGAAGATCGTACGGCTTCATGGTGTTCCATCGACAATCGTCTCCAATCGAGATGCTCGCTTTACTTCACAGCTTTGGAAGGGGTTGTAGGAGGAATTTGGGACACAGCTACGCCTGAGCACCGCCTTTCACCCACAGAATGATGGTCAGATAGAGAGGACCATTCAGACTCTCGAGGACATGCTCCGTTCCTGTGCCCCTGACTTTGGTCGTGACTGGTAGGATCACCTACCCTTGGTGGAGTTTGCGTACAACAACAGCTACCACTCCACCATCGAGATGACACCATACAAGGCATTGTATGACCGACCAGGAAGATCAACTTTTTGCGGGAAAGACCCTATAGAGTCAGCACTTGTAGGACCAGAGATGGTCCATGCCACGATGGAGAAGGTACGGATCATCCAGGAGCGGATGAAGACTGCCCAGAGCCGACAGAATTCATATGATGACAGGAGGTAGAGACCACTAGTGTTCGAGGATGGCGACCATGTTTTCTTATGGGTCTCACCTCGACGTAGATTATGGATATTTGGTCGGGGTGGAAAGGTATCTCCAGGCTTCATCGGACCATTCCAGGTTCTCAGCAGGATAGGCAAGGTTGCTTATCGCCTGGCTCTTCCACCTCAATTGCACCGGGTGCACGACGTCTTCCACGTATCTCAGCTGAGGAGATACGTGCACAACCCGACACATATCATTGATCACGTGGAGCTGGACATCGATGATGGGGCGACTTTTGCAGAGGTCCTGGTGGAGATCGAGGATCGACAGAAGCGGATCCTATATGGACGGTTGATTCCTCTAATGCGCATCATGTGGCAGCACGGGAACCTTCTGGAGAGCACATGGGAGCGGGATGCTCATATGCATGCACAGTACCCCTATTTGTTCCCTAGTTTATGATGTATCTTTATGGGGGTGTAAATCCCTAAGGTGAGATTAATGTAAAGATCTGTAAATTTCAAGGAATTGTTTTTCTTAATTTCATTGGGATTTTATGAGTACACAGTTTCTGATGGCACCTGATTCTGAGGCCCGGTGTGCCAGGAATAATTCTCCGAAGTTTAGCTTGGGTACGTTCAGTGAACGGACAAGCGGTTTTTTTTTTCTAACTTTTGATCCGGTGCTCGAAATTGAAATTTGAGGGCACCGATGGAACCGTAGCGCTGATAATTTCTTAAGAGGACCTTTATCAAGGATGCGTTTGCTTAGGATGAGTTGTTAAAAAATAGGGGATTAAATGAAAAGTGAATAAAATGTGTGGTAGAAATTTTATTCATATCTTAGGATGGTTATATCCTACATGGGGTAGTTGGGGTGGGACCCACAAGACCCTAAATACCCTTGTTAGGATATTTGTGAGGTGGGGCCCACATGATCCCCTCCCCTTCACATTACTTAAACATCCTCTAACTCCCCCATTAAGTGGGCGACATCTCCTCTCCTCACCTTCTCCACTTTAATTCTTGCCAACATATCACCTAATTAATTAGACAACTCAAGTTTAATTAATGAAGTGAAATTATTTGAATTTCGAGTTTTTTAATTGCATGGAAAAATAAGAAAATAAGGGAAGGCCTTATTTTATTTGGTTAGTTCTTGGTTGTGTGAGAGAATTTGGGGAGAAAGAGCTCTTTTCTCTTTTTGAAGAACTTCATCTTCTCCGGCGAAGAACTTATCCACTTCAATGAAGAATGATAATTCTCTGACGAAGAAAGTGGACTTGGTGGTCCCGATATTCTTCATCCTCTTCCTCCTCTGCGACAAGGGAGGATATACCGACGATGATGGGAACGACGCCATCATCCGCGGTGCTTGACAACCACGAGCTTCCTTTGAGGTAGGGGTGTGTTTATGAATGAGAAACGTTGTTTTCCCTTCCATGTTATTTTTTCCCTCTAATACTTTTGCTATTGAACTAATGTGGAAGGAACCAGACCAAACTAACATGGTCCGATTCCTCCACTATTCTTGTTGTATGGTGTTCTCTAACCGCTCTAGAGTAGTCAATCAAGGAAAGTTTTCGGAGCCGATCAGAGCCCCGAAAACATCAGAAATAGCCTCGGAACATTGGGACAACCTAAGAATGGGAGTTTTGTAGAAAATGGATCATCGGAACAAAGGACAGATGCCTCGGGAGGCATGCTGGCCAGAGGCTTCGTTTCTGGAAAATTCCAGAATATATGGCGTGTCCTTCCAAAGCACAGGCTGTGTAGTACAAGCGTTCAGAGGAAGAAGTAACAAATATCAGAAGAAGTGACACACGGCATGTGACACTAGTCACACGACCTGTACTGTCCACATAGTTTGACAGAGGAGACTTCGATATACATGGCGTGTATTCAAGGGAAATACATGGACATAGACAGAAACACACGGTCATGAGGAACAACGTGTATTATCTTCATTGAAAGGCAGAAGCAGATTCGCGAGGCTCGGCGTGTAATCCGGGAGATACACGGACATGAGCAGAATCAAACGGCCATGAGGCATGACTTATACTACCTTCACCTTGGCAGAAGCGGCTTCGTGATGACTCGGTGTGTATTCCGGGAATACACGGACACGGGGTGGAGTACACGGGCATGTACTCCACCACACGGCCAGGAATGACCAACATACATGGAGCCGACCTCGGAAGTTTGGACACGGTGTGTAACCGTACCACACGCTGTGTACTTAATTTTTATATGAACAACCCTTCAACACGGGCTATGGTACACGGACAATACCTGGGGATTGAAGACACAGCGTTTAACAATACCACACGGCGTGTACTTACTTGTTACATGACCCGCCCCATGACACGAGCCATTTCACATGGGTAGTACCTGGTTTCTAATGACATGGTGTGTATTGCCTACCTACACACCATGTTATTTTGGAAAATGGATTGGTCGTATTGTTCTCTGTGACTCGGGCATGTTTTTATTGGTTTTCCCCTATGACATGGGACCAAACATTGGGATACATAATCTATGGTATTCATGAAAATTGATGCATCCACCCCTTTTGACTCGAGGAGCGTACCCTCCCGGAATCGCGTATGTTGTGTGCGGGAACCCTAGAGCTGGCTGCGACTGTGACGACGAAGACGACTGTACTAGGATCCTATGTGGGTTCGGCAGCAAGGACGACTGTACTTGGATCCTATGTGGGTTTGGCAGTGTTGATGATTGTACTTGGATCCTATGTGTGTTTGGAAGCGATGGTTACTGTACTTGGATCCTACATGGGTTTGGCAATGACTACTTCTGTACTTGGATCCAACATGGTTTCGGCAGGGGAGATGATTTAGAGGCCACATCTATCATCTCCACCCCTCTTCGAGAGTAGTATAACTATGTGATATGAGTCTTGACTTTTAATCATTATGATCTATATGATTGACCTGCTTTCCTGTGTGGATTGGGTTGTGCTTTCCTGTGTGGACTGGGTTGTACTTGGGCTCATGAGTAGGAGCCGAACTGGAATTGATGACTTAGGTATATGTATGGGAATATACCTAAGTAGAGTTGTTTGATACTCGTGTTTTTATCTTTCCTTTGTGGTTTATCCTTTATGGATTTGTGAGACCTTTGGGGTTCTCAGGGTCCTTACTGAGTATCATATACTAACCCCTGCACGGGATATGCTCGCACTACATTTTGTTGGATGCAGACGATGGACATAGCTGATCGTGGTTGAGACTTTTGGAGTGGAACGGTACCTGGAGGTGGAACACTTGGAAGGATGTATACGGATCGGACGACTGGATCCATGGAGATGAGGAGACCATTCGTACCCACCCTTCAGGTGGGAAATCCAGTGGATGTCTCAGTGTTGTTACATTACTTTTCTACAGCTGTACTTTCTTTTCATTTGTACTTTACTTTCAGTTGGGTTTGTATTCTGGCCCATTTACATTCCATCACTTACTTTTATACTTAGTTTAATTAGTGTTTACTTCAGTTTTCATACTCTGTGGTGTTTTTTTACTTTATAAAGGCAATGCCTTCTCTTTTATCAGGATTTACACCTTTGGTGGTAGTCGCCAGCCCCTGGCCTATGGAAGGCGGTCATGGGGTAGTCACGACACATGCCCCGAGGACTGGTCGTGACATACCATGCCACCAAAACTACTAAAAAACATCATAATGCATCTTGTTGTCACTAGGATGGACAACCCACTAAGACTGGAGGCTATCATGCGTCAACACATTCTGTAGATACAACAACGCTATTGAACAGCCCTTGAAGCACCAGATGCCCTCGGGAGGCAACGATCAATCAGAGGATGTATCCCCACCATGAAGAAACTGCTTCGAACACTGACAAATATCATCACTATACTTATCCTTCTGAATTATCTCCACTTGAGAAGGAGTCAATTGAAAACTCTCCAAGAACACACCCTTATTTTTCTCCCTAGTCTCCACATGCATCTGAGCAAAGAGTGCCCTCAGATTCCACTCATCACTGGAATTCATCAAATTCTACACTAGGACTATTCTTCTCAAGGAATCATTCCCCATGTTACCCTTTCCTTGGGTATATACAATTTTAAAGCCTAACCCTTGCAATTACTTGATCCAATGAAGCTTCCTCAAGTTGAGGTCCATTTGCGAGAAGATATAAGCCACGCTTTTGTGATCAGAGTAGACCAAAAAATTCTCCCCAAAGAGGTAGTGATACCAAGTATTCAAAGAGTGAATCAAATATAATAAATCCAAGTTGTGGGATGGGTAATTCTTTTTTTTTGGTCGGAGTTCAAAAAATCCATACACCACCACATGATCATCCTGCATAAGAATGCACCAAAGACCCATAACTAATTCATCACAATACAACAAATAACCCTTTCCAGCCTCTAGAAAAATAAGAATGGGGGTGGTAGTCTACTGCCTCTTCAACTACTTGAACAATGCCTGACATTCTAGGCCCCATACAAATTTCACCCCATTGTGGGTGGGCGCGGTCATTGGTAAAGCAAGACGAGAGAAATCTCGAACCAACTACCTGTAATAACCTGCCAGGATGAGAAAAATTCTGATCTCAAACACATTCTTCAGCTTCTCCCATGACATAACTGCACCTATCATCTTGGGGTCTACTGAAACCCCCGGATCCGAGATCACATGCCCCAGAAACTTCACCTCCCTGATCCAGAAAGTGCACGTGGAAAACTTTGCATTAAGGTGATGCTCTGACAATGTTCCTAGAATGATGTGAGTGTTACTCATGTTCCTCCTTAGATCTAGAATTAAATAGGATTTCATTCAAAAATACCATGACAAAAGAATCAAGATACTGATGGAAATCCCTATTCAAGAGTTCCATAAAGACCACTGGATCATTGGTCAATCCGAAGGGCATGACCAAGTACTCGAAGTGGTCATAACTTCTTCGGAAGGATGTATTTGGGATATCTTCCTCCTTCACCTGGAGTTGATGACATCTTGGATTCAAGTCGATTTTCTAAAACCACCTTTCCCATTTCAATTGATCAAATGAGTCATCTATTCGGGGAAAAGGATATTTGTTCCTGATTGTTACCTTATTCAGCTTCCGGTAGTCAGTGCACAACCAGAGGGATCTGTCATCCTTTTTCGTGAACAACATAGGAGAGGCCCAAGGAGAGATTCTTGGGAGAATGAATCCTTTGAATTATAATTCATCCAAATATATATTTAATTTCATCATCTTGGTGGGGGACATGTGATATGAGGGAAGAGATATCAGCTGTGTTCCCAATGCTAGATCAATAGGGAATTCCACACCCTGCTCTAGGGGAAAACTTGAAAAGTCATTTAGGAATACTTCCAGAAACTCATAAACTAAATGAGGTAGTATACCATCAAGATCATGACCATATTCCAATATCACAAGCGAAGATAACTGAAGAACAACATCTCCCAACTCTAGGAGTGTAGGTCCTACACGACTCGACTGAGGATCTCATTCCCTATGAAAAACCTGACGAATCCCATCAGGTGTCAAAAAATGACCTGCTGCATATAGAAATTGATGTGTGCCTGGAATTGTACTAGCTAATACATACCAAGTATTATGTCAAGTAGATCCATATCTAATACCAAGAGGTGCCACTCTATCTCAACACTTGACACGGTAAGCACACATGATGGGAACCTGAGACCCTTCTCATTCTTCTTTCCTAACAGCGTCACCAACTCCATCTCAAAAGACAACAAATCGGTTGGAAAATTAAGTGTGCCCACAGAAAATACGTAAATGAATCAAACAGAGGCACCAATACCAAATAGAGAAGTCACTATATAATATGCGATCAAAATGGTACCTCGAACTATTGACGGTCCCGCCTCTGATCCTGCTGGTGCTTGATCCACCCCATGGAGATTTTCGGTCTCTGTTTGAGGATGACTGCTAGTCTGTGGATATTCCCTAAATTTTCTCTACATAGAAGATGACCTAGCACTACCACCACGACCACCAAATCGAGATCCCCCCTTCCTCGATGGCTCTGACTGAGCCGACACTCCTCTTGAAGCCACTGACCATGCCCCATTCTGAAGCAGACATACCACCGTGAAAAAGCACTGAAAGTGACCCATATCTCTACATTGGTAATAGGGATTCATAGGAAGTGGTAATGGTTGTAGGATGTGCCTCGGCCTTCGACACTGGTGGCACATGACCGATCTCGCATCATAAGCCATAGATGAAAACTATCTGGAAGAGTGGCCTTAACTACCACCTCCCTTGTTCACCTGATCCTCTCGCTTCCTTTTATTCTCTAAAGAACTACCCCTACCCACTACTGATACTATCCTAGAGAAACCATACCTCCCTTTTTGTTAAATCTCAATCATACATGCCTGGTCGACCACCTCAGCATAGGTCCTCAACTTAAACAAGAAAAACTGGGAGTATATCTCTGGTCATAAGCCTTTCTCAATACTCTAGGCCTTTGATTGCTCATTAGAGACAATTTAAGGAGCATACCAAACCATCTCAGGAAACAGTTGCTGTTCTCCATCACATAAAGATCCCATTGAACAAGATACATGAACTCTCGAGACCTAGCATATGGTAAGACCTCAGGGTAATACTATTCATTGAAGGAGGCCATGACATCTCCCTAGTGTATCAACTCATTATTCATGGTTTGAAGTACCAATTCCCACCAACTGCAGTTGGGAACCTCCAATAGAAAATATGCACACTTCACCCTGACCTCCTCGGGTGTATCCTTGAACTCGAACATACACTCAATCTTTTCGAGCCATTCCTCTTCTTCTTGGGGTTCTATGGTATCTCAGAAGGTAAGAGGTTTATTTTTTATGAAGTATTGGGCCTTATTCTTCCTAGGACCAGTCTCATATTCTCTAACAAGATCTAGAATAGGAGACGATCTATGTTCTAGTGCTTGGATAGACTAAACTAGAGCCTCCACTAGTCACTGATCAAGCGGTGAGGAGAACTCTCTCCTGCTTCATCCTGTGGGTTCATGAGAGCTTTATAAGGAGGAATGTTGGTACACAAATCCAATAGTCACAATAGGAAAAATTAGTTCAACAATTCTGAAAATATAATCAATTATATAAAATATAAATAATCCAAACACATTACAACGATTAAAGAAACAACTACCCTACCCCCACCTGATGTCCACGTGTAGTATGCAGCCCACATGTCTCACCTGGAAGTGAAGTCAAAAAAAAATTCCAATATCACATGGTGACTTGAGGTATTCCAAGAGAGGTGTAGGCCAAGAACCCTACTCATGAACAAAACTCAAAGTCCCAACTGTCCTAGATCCTTTCTATCCTGACTCATCACAAAATAATAATACAACCCATAAACATTAACTGACTCTGATACCATTTTTTCATGAAACGAATATGGTAACCACCAAAACTGGCACCAAACCCAGCCCATGACAAGGCCCGAAGGGTGTTCCATATCCCTAAGGACTAGAACAAGTGTTCGGGTATCATATATTTAGGCTTCAGAATTATTTACCTAAATATGGATTTATAAAACATAAAAAACAATGGATAAAATGAATCTGAAAAATCCATACCAAACAAGATTTAAAAAAATACTGAACTGAATAAATATTTCTAAAAATAATTCAAGAGGTCCATGGACACAATGAAATATCACAGAAATATCCCCAAGGACTCCACAAAACAATGGGTCATCACCCACAAGTCACCTCCACAACACCACACCATGGATGAGAACTAACACCCCGAACTACCATCACCAAAAGACTTTCCTTTGCCCGTGTCAAACATTAAAAAGTATACTTACACCCAAGGGGTGTAAGTAAGGTGTGAGACTAATACCAATAGAATACCACCAAGAGTTTCCATATAGTAAGCAATACAAGATAAAAAGCATACCATTTTTGATAAAAAATAGGTAATGGTAATAATTTTTGAAGAATGAAACTTTTAAATGTAAACAGTTTTCAAGTTAATTTTCTATGAAAGAGAACATTTATGTAAAACATGTAAGATAATTTATTTTCAAAAAAAAACCACCATATTCCAAAGATAATTAAAAAAGAGTCAATGATCATTAATCTCATGAACACCCCTAGGCACTAGGTAGTGTCGGGCCCCATGTACCCCATACCTCAGCATAATGTAACCATAGAACATCCATTATCATGCACAAGACATTAGTAGGAAACATAACCATAACCTATTGGTCCCAAATCATCATCAATATAGTAATTTAGTGTTGTTTTAATCCATTTTTCTCAGTGAAACAGGGACAAAATCCATCCAGATCACTACCATACTAGTACATATCCTCCCTCCTAGGTACTCGAGTTTTTCCCATTGTGATCAAACCATTTTATCATGATAAAAAAATCCATTATCACATAAAAACATCAGTTCTGGTAATAATCAACTCAAAACAGTAGCTACACATGTTATTCACTACTTACACCACTCAATAAAACCTTTAAAATTTCAATGAAACAACTTCACAAAATTTAAGAATTCTTTACACACAAAACCCCTTTAAAATCCAACATTGAACAACATTGGTATACCCATTTTCACCTAAATAGAATTACAATGGAAATTATTATACCTTTAAATTCCTCCAGCAATATCCTTCTTTCCATCATAGCCTAAATACGATTGATATAATTATGATCAAACTGAATCTGATTGGAAATACCTCTTTCACCCTGCCTTTCTTTCATCATGTTTCTATCACAAATATGACAACTCACTTATAAATTATGAGAACTCCAAGATCTAAAAAGTGTTGTCACATTTATATCATAGTCATGAAAACTCAGATTCTCCCTCATTATGATCTCTTCTTCTAGTCTGGTCCCAAGATGAGTGTGATGATACTTTTCATTTAGAAAAAACTTATCAATTCAATGGAATTTCTCAACCATTCTGAGACCAATTTTCACTAAAAACAATGTTATGTGATTTATTTTCATCATTTTATTCCTAAAAATTTCTATAAACAAAAAAAAAACACCTCCATATAGCCATCCTTACTAGTATATTTCTAACAATAATTATTATTAAGCATTAATATACAATTTAATCATATTAGAAAAATAAATAAAATACCCAAAGATAATAATGACTTAATAATTTAATATTTTTTATAAATTTCCTAAAATAAAATTTATATATTTTTTTAAATTATAATTTTTAATCATAAAAAAAATAAAAAACATTTTTTAAAGAAAACATATTTTAGATGAATATAATGAATTTATTGAAAATTTTTTATTTAGGAATTAATTAATACTTTTTCATAATTTAAAAACTTCATAAGTATTTATCATAATGAGTATATTTCAATTCATACATTCCAGTTTAACATATGAGTTATAAAGGATTATTATAACATTCTTTATTTATACTAGGGGTTTCATGCAAAGAAATATATTGAATACCTCATGTTTATTTGAAAGGAAATAATTATTAAATATTAGGGTGTTATATTCTACCACCCTAAAATGGTGTTTCCATTGAAATTTCATGTCTATGATAAAAAACTAAGGATATCCTTTCTAAATCACATCCATAGGTTCCCATATAGTTTCCTAAATTTTTTGATTCCTCTATAAAACGTTGATTTGGTGGGAAGTGTTGTTTCAAGAATATTTATTTTTTTACTAATTTTTATTCATGGGAAATATAATTATCCTATAGTAAAACCAATATTTTCAGTTCATGTGAATTATAAGGTATTTACTTAGACCAATGAGATACATGGAACACATGCTAATCCTGAGATTAGTTTAGTGGAAGTATCAAGATAAAATCTATAATCTATACTGGATCAAGTATCTCGAAGGTACCAATGAATTGATGGTTGAAAAATTCATTATTTATAAAACTCATAACCTTATTCATGGAGAAATTATTTTGAATACCTTAGCACCAACTTAAAACTCCATATCTCACAAATTATTGTCAACCCAATTCTTCAATAAAATCTATAATTCCTTGATGTAATACTAAATGTATATACCCTTTTTTCAAGTTACCCTTCTAGATGTGGTCTAAATATATTTCATTATCTAACATAATCCTATAATGTAAGAGTTTTGTACTTAATTCCACTGAGGGTCTTATAAGGATCCATATTAATGCTTGAGTGAAAGCTATTGTTATAAGAGAATTGAAAAAGATGAAGGTGTTGAAAACAACAAAATTTATAATCATAGAAACATATATCAAAATATCCTTTTGAGTTTGAATGGTTTTTGATATTGATTATCTTTTAGAGTATTATAGTTAGTACTAATACAAAACTCTAAATTCATAAAATGCTAAGTAATTCTATAAATCATCGAGGTAAACCTAAGATATCCGAAAGATACTATAGTATGTTGTACTGAATGAAAACTTAACATATATTTGACATATATTTGTAAAATATAATCTTGTTATAAACATTCTGTTGTGAAAATAATGTGTGGTAACTTCATCAGGTCATGAAATGCAACTAAAATAGAATTATGGATTATACTCATTTTTGGGTGTCAGAAAATCAAATCCAAGGTGTTGTTTTCTCATTTTAGTTCTGGGTTGTATAATGGTTGTAACAAAAACATAAAAATATTTCACTCAACCATAAATAGATTAAATTCTATGAACTAAGACATATTCTATATTATATCTCTCTTTGTATTTTTCAAAAATAAATACTCATTTAGATCACTATATATCTTCATTCTTCTCGAATGTATTGATAATGATAAGTTATGATATTCTTCCAATAGATATTTAATGAATTATGGTATTGATAGAACATATAATTCATTAACAAACCTTTTCACTCTATCCCAATCAATATTAAACTCTCCAACATTTCTCTCCTTAGTTTACACTAGTAAATCCTCCTTCAGTGACTCTATAACCTTAAAATGAATATATATGATTACAATCATTGGAGATATATTATATTTATCCCCATACTTAAATATTAAAAGTTATAAAATTTTAAAATATGTAAATATTAGATATTTTATTATCCACATCATATATAATATGGTATAATCAAATTGAATGAAATTATTATCCACTTTATTCAAATTCTTCCTAAATGATTTTAAGGCCTTCAATTTTTATTGATTTATTGATAATCCACCTTTAAAGGGATGTGATGGAACCCCTAAAATTCGCAAAGGCTTATGTGATCTTACATGACCCATAGGTCTTGGGAAATAATCCCAAAGAAGATAACTTGGAACTACCCCTCCCCATAAAATTTTAGGATGTTAGATCTCCAAATTTGAATGAATGGTTGGATAGATGTGCTATGCAGAGCTACACATGCCTAGTACTGAAGGAAATTCTACACCCTGTCATTATTCAATGTTTAGTTAGCTCTACTTTGGTAATCGCACTTACTCTGAATCCTCATCTAGAGCATTTTTCCTTGTAATCTGTTTAGTAAATCTAAATTTTTAGGTGTCCCAAGTGCCTTAAGGTAAATCGAAGGCCTTATGGTGGCCCAAATACCTTGAGGTGTCCCAAAATCTTGACTAGGCTAAAGGCTATTGGTGGCCCGATGGTCTTGATGGACTCTAGGTCTAAACCGGTGCCCCAAAGGCCCAAATAGACGAATAGTTCTGGAAACTACAGTGAAAAACAATACCTGGTGCAGTAAATGCTATAATAATAGCTACAGTACCTAGAAATATGCCTCTTCTCAGATTTGATCTCAGGTCTCTTGGATGCACTTACCGAGTCCTCACCAACTAGGTTGAGGCTCATGTGAACCTTATTCACATTATTACAGTGTTAATTAATTGAGAAATTATTTTTATTAATCAACTATAAGTATCTTATTTGGTTCATTTTTAAATATTTATAATTTAATATATGAAGTAACAATTTATGATTAGTCCATATCTCAGACCAATCCACTTAAATGTAATGCCTCAATATTGTTAATGTAATGATTATTGTTGGTATCTCTACATAAAGAGTTGGGAAATTTTACTAATATAACTTCAATCAGTGTAGGGAATAAGTTATCATCATATAATTTATCATAAGAAACCATCCACTTTATTGATGTATCACTATAAATTACAAACCCTTTCCACAATTGGGTAGTAGGATAACAGGTTCACAACCCAATATTCCCTTTATTTCCATGAAATTTTAGTAAAATTCAATTATCCAATTGAACCTAACTCTATTCGGAGTTGACTTGGATAGTGTAATAGATATCTATGAAAAATACATCATAGAGAATTGATAATATAAAGAAAATCTATGAAAAATAAAGATAATAGATATTATTTTTGGTATGAGAATACGTTCCTGAACATCCATATTTTATAGATCCCCTTATATACTCTCAAATTAGGTTATATGACCAAAAAATGAAACATTATATTGAAAAATTCACATAGGATGATTTTTTTACACAAAATATCCTACCTTATGTTCTTTAGTACAACCTTCGATGGATAATTTCTATCTTTCTCTTAGAATACTTAAGAATAAAATAAATTATTTCTATAAAAAATGGTCAATAGAGTCTATAAAGACTATATTAACTATGTATAATATGATGAATAGAGAATTAAGAAGAACAAATGGAATCACAATAAATTGATAGTGCCCATAACTCGATACTAAAGATTTCATTTGTATTTATTAACTTTTTAACCTCAACTAATAGTATACATATTGAATATTAATCATTATAACATATTAAAATCTACAAAATTAATAAAAAATATATTAAATACGTGGAATATGATACTTATTTTGATTGTGACCTTTTAAATTTATAGATAATCAACAAAGGATCTCATAGATCCATATTTCTTCTTAAAAATGATTGTTTCACCACAAGAAGACACACTTGTCTAAAATATTCCCTTATAAATATTATCCTAAAGTTTATTGCACAATTAATAAAAATAAGCTATGATCATTCCATATAGAGTTTAAGAAATAGGTGTATCATTGGGTATGATATCTATTAAAAAATAAACATCATGTTTCATAGAATCACTAGTAAACACTTATGTAAATATATTCAAAAACCCTTATAGTAGACATATTTCATAAGAAAAGTTTCTCTTAAATATCATATATAAATATCCCCTTTTTAATAGAACAAAGACCCATTAAATGTATTTATTTTACATTAGAAGTTTATACTACTCATGTCATCGATAAATAATGATAGTTGGTTTGGAATATTAAATATAATATACATTCATTAAAAATTTATTTTTCACTTATAAAAATAAATACAATGTATTCCCAAAAAAATATAAAATTCTAAAAAAGTTAGAATGATAATAATTAAAAGAGAAAATTCTCAAAATCATTTATCTGTTATGAATTATATAATTTAGATATGATTATCGTACACTGCTGTGTTTACATTTCTAATCCAATATCAAATTTTTTAGGATATGAAATAAAATTACTATAGAATATTAAATATATAAATAATTTCATTTAACTATTCCCAAATAATATACTTCAATATTAGGTCATACCTATCACCGCCTCAGCTTCACCGTTCTATCATTAAAACATTTCTAAAGTTGAAATAATTTTAGGTCTATCGAAAATCATTAATTATAGTGATCAATCATATAATCATGAAAATATTTCTTTGGTTTGTCTAAACATTGAATAATTATTTTAAATCTATGAGAAAAAAGGTTTAGCCAAGTTTATAAATTTTTATTATCTTTTCAAATAATTACAAATTGTTCATAATAAAAATATGAATTAACTAAATAATTCCCAATTTAGTGTATATATAGGTGTGATGTATCAGGAAAAATAATTATATATGGGTGATGATATATTTAACACCTAATATACCTCTATTAATAGGCATTTCAACTATGTGTATCTATGACATAGCTATATCCACATTATTGTATCCATACATGGATGAATTTTCTTAGAAAGCATCACACTTTTCATTACCATAACATAGTATGTTCTACTAAATAAAGGTTTATATGAAGTGGTATCACTAATTTTTTTCATCATATTCTACAAAAATAACTAATACATCCCATTATTCCAACTAAAGAAACCCAACCATTACATACATAAAAATTATATCATTTTATATGAACATTCAATATAATTCACAATAATACATGCCCAAAGAGAATAATGGTTTATTTTCATTGGAAACATGGTTAGATAGCCAATATGTACAAAAAATATATACATAATTTCACCCATAGTTATTCATAATATTCACTCATACTAGAAATATCATACATAAAACAATTATTCATATCCTAGGGAAAAGGGAATATAAGAATGGGTGAGATTAGATAATCTATATTGGTAAACATGGGACATGTCACTCAATAATCACAATTGATCGCATGATAATCAAAAGTGTATTATTGATTAACCTCAACATTATAAATTCAAACCTAAAAATACATTGACCAAAAATATGACTTAAGAATTTTTTTAATTATATAAGATATGCATCTTAATATAATCAAGGATCATGTTCTATGATGATATAAATATTATATAATAACTTGTTGTATGATACTAGAATATAGTTTTTAATCATAGTAATCATAGAAATATAAATCCAAGGACACCCACCAAGAAATTCATAAATTGTTCTTATTCAAAAAATGACCAATATACCTTCTCCATGAATTAGATAACAACCCTTGTACACTTTTATGGGTGCTGGATAACCTCATGTGTTCCCTTTGTTCTTATATAATATTAATCCTTACCCAATTAATTAGAGTGTAAAAAAATATCCACCTTTAATAAAATCATTATCCACTCACACGTATGAATAAGAAATCACCAAATTATTAATCATTTCAAAATTGAATAACACGTGGAAAAGAAAAATAGTTTCGTCAATATTTTATCATAATAATCATAAAACATCTATAGAATGGTTAATATTCCAAAAATATATCATATCCCCAATAAATCATAAGAAACATTAATGAAAATTTTTATAGATGAATATATATATATATATATATATATAATATCATTGAATTATTTCATGTGAAAAATACCCAATTCATTATGAAATAAATTATTTAAAAATATATAATTTTTCAAAACATTAATGAAATAATTTTATTTTAAAATAACCATGGAATATTTTTATGAAATATTAAAATAAAAGTTTATTCATGGTGGTCGAAACATCCTATCATGTACTGTACGTTAAAAGAAATATTATTTTCACATTTTTTTGTAAAAAAATGTACCTCAATTAAAAAATGATAATATAATTTATTTTAAAAAAGTTTTATATATACGAAAACATGTGTAAAAATGAATTTAAAAAATATTTTGATGATATTAAGAAATTTTTTTTTATGAAAATATAGACATGCATTAAATAATCCTCGAATAAAGAGTGAAATAAAGTTGGTTTTCTATAAAGTCAACATTTTTGTTTCTTTAGAACATAAAGAAATGAATTTTAAAGGAACCCATTTACTATCCAAAAATAATTATAGGTGAAAAAATCTATTATGATTTGAGGGAGAGAGATAATATAATTTCATCATTGAAAATTTAATCATAAATAATCTCTGTAAAAAATATATTGTAACATAAAACCCATAACTAATGTCTATTATTCATCACAAGAAATATAACATCTTATATAATAAAATTTATTTTATTATAATTCTAATCATTAACCATATTGATACATATAATTCCATATATTTCTTATATATAAAATATTATCACCCATTCATTATAAATCCTTCACTATCCTCGTAATTTTGAAAGTTAACTGCTTCTTTTTCATGCACATTGATCATGGTTCATTCCGAACCATAATTTTCGTAATTATAAAAATATAATATATATTAATTATAAATATAATTATAACAATTAAAATAAATTAGAGATAAAAAATTAATTAAATTACTATATAGAGATGCCAATACTTATATACGAAAGAGTGTTGTTTCATTTTTTCGATGGAAGGAATGAAAGAAATGTAAATAATATTTCACCATTATAGAATAATTATTATAATATATATAAAATATATGCACACAAACATTAAATATTTCATAATATCATAAAATGAAATATGTTGATGGAAAATGAAATGTATCACTACATGCAGGCGGTAGTATACACATATGATGGAGCGATATATTTATATACACATTGATTGAGAAGAGGTTGGAAATTTTTGTTCCATTATCATAATAATATCTAAATATATTTATCACGTTTTATTCATCCTGTAATTATGTATACTATAGGTTTAGAGTCCTTTGAATAATAAATATAATTTAAATATCTTGGTTATGATATATAAATATTCTTTGAGAGACCTCCTTCAACTTACACATTAATCCTTGATGGATTGTTTTAGGGGAATAAAATAACATTTTGGATGAAGGGTAGGAATAAATGATGGTTTCAGATTAGTATTTTTTAATCTAAAAGGTTTAAATTGAGTGAATAAAAGAGCATAAGATGTTCTCTTTTATAATTTAGGGAAGGTACACACATGGGATTTTTCAAAATATTTTAATAATAAAATGTAAACTTCATGTGAAGGTGGAAAAAATTAGATATTAAATTGTATGAAAGATAAATATGGTTAAAATATATGAAAATTTTAATATTTATACATGTTTTTGTTTATTTCCTACCATTATATTTTTACCCCACCCCACAAGTAAACTCGTCTTAACTTCAATAATGGTAACAAAATTTTACTTTTTTACTATTCATTATGAAAAAAATTAAGTTGAATATATTAAATTATTTTAATTATGCCTATTCCAAATATATAATCCATTTTAAATTATTAAAATTCTATAATATGAATAATAAATTCCTTAATAAGCCTGTAAACTGAATATAAAAATCATTTTAAAATAATTCATTTTTATGCATGAAATTTAACTAACATCCATTCGTTTCCTTGTAAAAACTATAAAATAAATGTGATAATATTTTATATAATATATAATAAGTAAATTTCAATTTTTTTTAATATATATAGATATATTTAATTCATTAATATAAAAACAGATTTCACATTTATTTTTTTAGAAAAAAATGTATTTTTAATAAAAAATGAATATATACCAAAATAATTTATAATGATGATTACTACATATTAAATTAGATTAAAAATATTTAAAGGATTATTATGTAACTTTATGTTAAAATTTAAAAAATATTATACTTTTTCTTCATAATATATTATAGTCTTTATCTAAATATTTATTTTTCATTATTCAATGAAAAATACATATTTTTTAAAAAATCATAAAAAGTTACTATATGATAATATTGAAATTATTATTCCAAAATAAATAAAAAAGTTAAAAAATAAAAAATAAAATAATTGTACAAATTAATGATAATTCTCTTGCAAAAAATTGAATAAAAAACATTTTTTGAAGACAACATATTTTTGAATCATAGCATGAATTTTCTAGAAAATGAGTGCTTATGGATTAATCAATAAATTTTATTTATTTATAATGTTGTAAATTTTTTTAACAGTGCGATTATTAAAATTAATTCTAGAAAACATAGTACTAGTTTATAAATGATAATTATATCGTGGTTTATTTGTAAATTGGGTTGCGTGTAAACCAAGATATCATATACATCAAGTTTATTTGAAAGGAAATACCAATAAAACTTTGCCACATTTAATTGATTGTCCCACAATGTCCCCAAATGATTCCAAAACCATCCTGATAGAAAATTCATGATAACCATAGCCCAACAATAAGAACCAAGGTATTATACATAATCATTCAAGAATAACTTATCCCTTCAAACTGAAGTATATTCTATCAATGAATTGGATATACACATTAAAAAAATTAAATTTATAAAAAATATAAATATAAAAATATAGTATATTAAAAAATAAACCGATAAAAATTTCACAAACAATGTAAATTCATAGTTTTATGATGAAGTAATGAACATGATATCTAATAGAAAGAACAAAAAACAATCTCAAAGAAAGGATCAAGAACAAAGAAGACAATATATAACATCCCTAACAATAAAAACATCCAAGAATTATCCACATGAGATAAACTCAATGATACTATCATCACTACCATCCCAATCCAATCATGGATTATTGCAATGATGAATTTCCACTAAAAGGCATAGTCCTCTTATATTAAATTTTTCTTTTTAAAATTTTGTTTTCATACACCCAAAGGCATATGAATTATATGATCAAAAGGATTTGTAGTATACCCTAATGAATATAAAAAGTTATTTTTCGACATAAGACAATAAATATAGTTTTAAATCTACATTTTAAATAGTATCAAGTCGAAATTAATCCATAGAAATTACTTTTATTTAAAAAATTATATTTTTAGAACATAAAAAAACATGGTTCAATTTAAAAGAAGTGAAAACACATGTAATATATGAATCCAAAACAATAAAGCATGTCACAAACCATTTCCATTATCCTAATATAAGAAATACCAATCAAATAGTTTATGACACAACTTCCTAGAAATTCAAATAAAAAAAGTCATAGGTAATAATTATAATGGTCTCTAACTAATGAGATTAAGTATGACATAATATATAGAATATTCTTCTAACTGGGTAATAAATTTAAAAAATTGGATACTCACTTGTTATTACCTAGGTAATTAATTACTAAAATTTTAACACCTTGAGTTTTTATGAAATATTTTACGTTAAATAAATTTCATTATTTAATAGCTTGTGTTTTATGTAACATCGAGTTTATATTAATTATGTAACATTATTTAAAATATTTTTTTATATTATCCCCTAGAATATTGATTGAAGGATATTAATGGGAATAAATATAATATTAAAAATTGATGTTTTTATGTAAAAAAATAAATTCATTGTAAAGTAACTAATTAGAAATATATATTTAAATCATCTGAATGACAAAATTATTTTTCTGAAAAACAGTTTTTTATGCAAGAAAGTTTTTTGTTAATAAATTATGTTAATAATTTTAATTGAATTATTTTAATTAAATTTATGTATTATTTACATAATCAAATGGTTTCAAAAATTTTAAAAATATTTCTATGAATATGATAAAAATAATTCCAATTTTATTCTTAATGTGAATTATTTTTTCCAAAAAGTAGTTTAAGTCATATATTTTGAAGATTCCAAAAAATTATTTCTTCTATTTATAGGTATTTAAACAAAAAAAGTGTATTAAATGTTTATAATTTGTATGAAAAAATTTGGAAATTAATATAATTTTATTTCTTGTTAATATTAATTTTAATTGAGGAAAATTTTACCCCTTGGTAAAAGATAAATGTGTTAATGTGAATAAAACATTAGTAATAAATCCCTAATTTTTAATCTTAATTAATGTTTGATTAATTTATTTCCACACTAAACACACTAGGATCAATATTGAGTTGATTAATATACAATTTTCAATGAAAATTAATTATATATTTTTGAAATCAATTAAAGTTACAAAATATCACAATTAATATTTTTAATATCTATTATGTATCCATATCGGAAAAAGATAGTTACGAAAAATATATAAGTGTATATTTTTATATTAATAATAGTATTTTCATGATATATATTTATTAATTTTAATCAATTATATATGGACTTTACTACCTTATGAAGTACCGGTGAAATATTTTTCCATTTTATAAAAATATAATAAATGATTTTGATAATATTAAAAGTGATATAATTTAAGTATTTTATTGTGTTACACAAATTTTATTGGTTAATATGACATATTTATATTTTTATAAAATATTATATTCAAATTAAAACCTATTATTTATGTTTTTTATTCAAATTAAATAAATAGTGTTAAAATTGACCATAATGATGTTCTATCACAATAATATTTAATTAAATTATATAAAAACAATATATTTCATTAAATAGGGAATGGTTTATATTATATAGTCTAATATGTAACCTCATTTCCATTTATGGACTATCTTTTTCCTTATAAGTAAAAATTCATACAATTTATTTTTGAAAGAGTTATTCCCATGATTAAGATTCAAATTGTTTAACTAATGGTCAATAAAAATGAAATTGTTTTAAATGGAACCAAAATATGTTTAAATTATATTGGATGATGTTATTAAAACCCTATACTACCTTACCTAGGAAAAAATTGTCATTTGTACACATTTTCATTGGGGATGAAATTAATAAAATTTATTCTTTTGTGAAATTATAGAAGTACACCTCACCATAATATTAAAAGGGATCCTCCTCCCTCAAAAATTTAAACAAATTTCAAACTTAGAGATCGACCAAAATATACCAATTTTCCATATTAAATTCCATATACACATTCTAAATGTTTTTCTATTCACAAAATTCCAACCCTAGATACTTTTAGAAAAGATCTGAAGAAGTTGTTTCAAAGAAGAGGTGATCACTTTATATGATTAATTTCTTTTCACTATAATAGTTATGAACATGTGAAAAAGATTATAGTTGGAGATGATTAATGATTATGAATTCTCACTCCATTACCACCCTATAAAATATAATAGGGTGAAAGGTGATTTATGTCGAAATATCATTCTAAATTATCTATTTTGAGGATAAAAAATGATCTAAAATTTATGAATTTTAAATGGATCGATATTGAAATCTTAATTTAAGGTAATAAATCATATCTGGCTGAAATTAGTGTTCAAATTTTTTTTAATTGAAGATTAAATTATAAAACATGGGAAATTATATTTTTAAAATAAGGTATTAAATTTTAATGAGTTAAAAACTAATTATGATAAAATAATATGGTTTAAGAACTATGTATATGCCACTTTCATACATGTTTTGAAGGATATTATGGATGAATCTCACAATTATTCATTATAAATTTATCATAGAAGTAAAAATATTTATTTATATTTTAAAGTGTATTTATTATTAGATAGAATGAAGATAGATATTTTTCAGTATGTTTTGTGGTTCTTCAAAAAATAGTAATTTAAGGTTGATAGATAGATGTCAAAGGATATATTACAACCATTACCCATACAAGAATGGAAATATAAAAACATCACAATTAATTTTTTCTTCAGAATCCCTAAAAAATATAAAGGGGAAAATGTAATATGGGTTATTATTGATCACTTTATGGAGTCATCACACTACATTTCCATTACGGTAGATTTATATCTCGGTCATCTTACTTAGTTATACATTATATAAGTGGCAATATGTCATGGTCAACTAATATATATTGTATCTAATCTAGATCCAATTTTTTCCTTAATATTTTAGAGGTCTATTTAGCATTAATGGGATATATAGTTATATTTTATAAATGCATATTATCATCATAAATATTTTCTATTTAATAGGAAAACTAAATCTGTTGAATAAATCTTGAGATATTTATCTATATAATTAAATGGTTATTAAGTAGAAGTACATAATTTCATGTAAATTTATTACAAAAATATTATTTAAGATAACATTCAGATAAATCATTATAAATACCCCTATTATAGGAATTGTATAACTTTATCATACTAATTTTTTTTGGATAAAGAAATGTTTTGGGACCTAATCTAGATAAAGAAATGGTAGAGAAGTTTCGATCCATCCTGTGACAAATAAGAGAAGTTTAGGGTTAATAAAAATTAACCCCAATGATTCGTAAAAAATATCTATAGTATGAATTTAGTGACATGGAATTTTTAATAACATCATTCTAGAAGAGGGTGATAGGATTTGGAATGATGGGAATGATTTGAAATAGTTAAATTAAATATTTTTTATTTCTTATCAAATCTGGATTGTAGATTTTTATTGGTGCTTCCACCGAATCTCTCTCAAGTTTAGGATATGTTACTTGTAACTATTTTGATGAAATACATACATGATTATTCACATTTACTAAAATAATATTTATTACCACTAGATCATAAGGATCTTTTGATAATGAAGCAAAAATAAGTCAACTAACCTGGTCATAGTTGTTTGGTGAAACCACCGACTTATGGAATATATGTGAGAACCTAAGAATTTAATGAGGAAAAAGTATCTTTATATGGTTGTGTTGTTGTGATGAATTTCAAGGGGAAAATTGATTTTATGGGTTTAAAATATAACAACTCGATATTTTTAGGAAACACTTCTCTTTAAATAATTTGATCTCTTCAATAGATTCTGTTACACAAAACAATGTGTTTAAATGAATTGCATGAAATTATGATAATATGTTTTTTGTCAACTATCACCCATACATTGCATATTAAATTATAAATAGGAATAAATAGATTATCAGAAATATATTTTTATATGTTTAGAAATTGATTCATTAATTTTTAGTTGATTATAAGTGAAAATAAAAACATTTGAATGAAAAATATTTTTTTATGAAATTAGTTTTTTTGCACACAATTTATTTTAATAATAGTAAAATAACTTAATTTAAATTGGTTAATTATTTTAATTAAATTAACATAATATCTAATTGATCATATATTTTAAACATTCTATAAATATTTTATAGACATCGGATAATAATAAATCAAATTTTATGCTTAAAATGTATTTTTCAAAAAAGTATTTTTATCGCCTTTTGGGCACTTGTATTAAAATTTTATTTAACAAAATTATTTTTATTAACATAATTAAAATAAATTTAATAAATTTAATTATGAGGTTATAGTTTTTTAATTAGATTTGATTTAATTTTCTCAATATTAATTTTAAATGTGGTTGTTAACACCTCTATAAAGGGAAAATTTTGCTAATCTTGATTAAACATAAGTGTTATGGGAATAATTATTCATACTAATTATTATTATTTGAATTTAATTTTACTCTTAACACCATATTATTTAAATTTAGTTGTTTAATATAATTATTTTAGGAAAATATCTTATATAAAATTTAAATCAAAAGAAAGTTACAGAATGCCACTATCATTGTTTTTAATAACTATTATATATTCAAATAAAAAATGATAGTTATTAATATATAAATGAGTCTATATTGTGTTTAATAAAATTATTTTAAATATTTAAAATTATTTATAATTTTTAGTAATTATATAATGACCTTAATTTATTATGCAACACTAATGAAGTATTTCTACATTTAATAAAATAATAAATATTTTTTGAAAATATTAAAATTAATACAATTTGATTACATTATAGTGATACCTAAATTTTATTAGTGAATATAAGATATTTATGATGTGTTAGAATATTGTATTTGAATTATGACGTTTTTAATTAAGTATTTTAAGTAAAATTAAATTAATTTCATCAAAATTGAGAATAAAAATATTTTAATAAAATATTATTTTATTATTTTCTTTTAAAAACACTAATAAGAAATATTAGATATTATATGGTCAAAATTATCATTTCATTTCCATTTTTTTTATAATTTACTACATACATGTAAAATTAGAACCCATTAATATTGACAAATTTGTTACCATAATGGAAATTAAAACTAGTTAACTAATGGCGAGTTGAACTAATTTGGTATAAAATGACACCAACAATTTTATAAATATAATTGTTTTTTATATTTTTATCCAATTAAAACTTATCTTATAATCCATGTCTATTTGGTGTAATTTTCATCAGAAATAAGTTGTTATAATTTAATATTTTAAGGAATTCCAAAACTTCCCCTCACCTCAATTATAAAAGGGCACCTCCTCACTCAACTTTTTACACCACATTAAGCCTTATAGATAAAAAAACTCAACAAATTTATTTTATGGAATATCCTATCCACAATCAAGAGATTTTTTCCTCCCCAAATTCCAACCCTAAAGTCCATTATATGATATCTATAAGAGTTTTTCAAAGAATAGGTAATCTCCTCCCCCAATCACTTTTATTTATAATCATCACTAGATCAAATAAATAAATTTAATTAGTCATGAAATAATTACTTATGTATCAAAAATATGATTATTATTTATTATGATTATGAAAAAAAGAATACACACTCTTTCTAATCAAATGAGAAGTGAAAGTATCGCTCGTGCATAGGTACGACTTACCGTCTCGACGTAACAATAAAATTTATTTTTAATGACCATAATATATGAATGGTAATTATAATGGCTTTAATGTTTATTTATGATAATAATGAAATAATTATAATTCTAAAATTTTATTATAAGTACTATATTCATACCTTATAAATGGTTGAAAAACTATAATTTCATTTGTGTGTATGTGTAGACTACCACCACTATAAAGCTATGTGATTCATTTTTCATTTCTAGTTTATATTGATATAAATTAGGATAAATTTAATTATGTTTTATGATATTTATAAAAACATTGTTATTAAATAATGGTTAATTATTATTTACCTTTCTTTTATTTCATCTATCTAAAAATGAAAACAAAATTCATTTGTACGTATGACATACAATCACCATGAAATTTTTAATTTATTTATTTTATCTCTAATAGTCATGGATGACTATAAATATGTATATAATGAATATATATGATATTAATTTAATGATTTATATTATATATGTTATTGAACCAAGATAAATGGATAAGTACCATAACTACCGAACTGATACACTAATGATAAACAAATCTGTTAACACCTAGAAATAACATTTTTAAAACAGAATTATTCATTAAAGTGGGTGATGAAGTGTCATAAATAGATCATATATGATATTATATACATTAAAATGAACATATTATATATTTATAATAATATTAAATTTATTTTTCTAGGATGTTAGTGTGCTTTCGAAGTAAGGAAAACTTCTCGTAATTGGTTTTAATCTCACGTTTATTTATATGGGACACATTTCATATCCAATAATTGTGTATTTTTCGGGGCATGTATATGTCCAAGGAATGTTTTATATGATACATATTATTATTATTTTGTATATTTACATATCCATATAAATTTATTTCTTTCATGGGTCTTATGATTCCAAATTTTTTAATTTGGTAAGGGGTTTTGTGATACAATCTCATTGTTTATCATGAGATACTAATTAGTATCAATTTTTAGTGATGTTTCTATATTTTATTGGGGATTTTGTATTTAATGAAAATGAATTGTTTTTTTTTTCGATTCACATGATGGCATTATATTTCATGCTCCAACAATTTTCCATGTTTTAAGTCTGACGATTCTTGAACTATTATCCGTTGAATAATCACATGTGATAAGGAGTGAACAAGGATTTATAGAATTTTAAACCACTTATTTAGGAAAATATGAATTTTGTAAGTCTATTTAATATTTTATTGTTACATGAGGAACCCTGTTGAATACTATACAATATATATGATTACACAAAGATTAGTTTAAAGTCGAATATTGATGAAGGTTTGGAATATTATCTCCTATACTTAGAATATATTATAACTATTATTTGGAATTTATATTAAAATTATGGTCGAAACACAAGATCCCAAGGTTCTAGCTCATTCTTACACATGTGGGTGGAGGTATCAACCATGTGGCAGAGATTTCCCATAAGGACCTGCATGATGGAAAGAGGGGTGAGTTGGATGGGAAGTGTATTTTAACACCTGATCACACACCACTGGTGTTATATGAATGAAATGGGATGCACCATAGGGATGTAAGAAAAGTGAGTTGAGGTTGTGGGGATATGAACACATACTCAGAACTGGGCTGTTGTGATTCAAAAATTTTAATAGAGGAGTGAATCATAGTGGGAGATTCAATTTGGGACTCGAGAATAAATATAAATTTTCATAAATGCCATAATGATAAAAATAAACCATTTCCATCTAATTAGGTTGAAAAAGAAATCCATTAATCACCTTTAAAATCTATTTATCAAGGATTATATATGAATGATTGTGATAATCAGTATTTCCATTCTAGTGTGAAACATTCATCGCTCGACTATGACCACTGATCAAATCGAAGGAAATAAGGTATGAATGAGATTCCAAATCCATACGTTCGATATAGTATTTCATATATACAATGAATCTAATATCCTGGTTTATACAGGAATAATATTTATGCATGAGTTCATCAAAAGATAAAAATACAATCATTATTGACATTAGGTAACGTTTTTGGGATTTTCTAAGAAATCGCATGATAAAGAGATTATGTCGCCTGAAAAATCACATAACACATGATAAAAATAAGTGTCCATAAATTACATATAAAATCTCATGAATTATTTGGGAGTTTGTACATAAATAATTGAACAAAATCATTCTAAGGCATGCCAAAAAATCACTTAAGCATTGTAATATGTACACTAAGGCATCATATGATCAATGAAGCGACCATGGAAAATGATCACATGATCCCATTATCATTGTAAATATGTATAGAGAGGCCAATACGTTTCTATATTTGAAAAATATAAGATATTAGAAGATCATCATGTTTTTAATGGGTATTTTTAATGACATAAAAATTAGAGGAATAGCAGTTTGATACTACATAGATAAATTGGGGCTTGGTCAAAAGTAAATGTTGATGAACTTAAAGATATTGGGATATCTCTAAAAATCGAGTAAAAAATGTTTCATTCACTCGATAGAGAATGAGCTAAAATGGTTCTATCATGGAAAGAGTATCTCATAAACCACCTTGGTTATTAAAAATAAAGAAGAAAGAACCCATTAAAAAACCTTTTTCTCATAAAGAATCACTCAGGGAAAACTCTTATCATGCAATGTAATACACAATAGAAATCTATGTTACTAGAACTTTATCACATGAAGAACCTATTTATTTTTCAAATAAATATGAGAACAAGTGGAAATAACCTTCTGTATAATAAAGCACAAATGAAAAGGCATTGATATGTCACAATATTTATTCATGTGAAGGAAGGAGGAGAACCTAAAATCCTTAACTAGATTTTACGGAGGTAGTTTCCTTGAAGGTATAATATCTTGTGAACCTTTCATGGTCACGTGAATAAGGAGAAATATAGTCACGTGATCCCTACCTAGTCATGTGAGGGTGGTTATAAAAAATTCATGCAAACAACCTGTGCATTCCATGAACCCTACATACAACTTTTGATAAAATTTAGTTGGTTAGAAGGAAATACAATGAAGAAGAGAAATATGGTTGTTGAAATATATTAAAATAACCCAAAAATTAATGTGGACAATAATATAATCATTATATATATATAATATGTTGTATGGTTTATAGTAGTAATCATGAAATACATCATGAATGTATAAAATTTATTGTGATTTTGCTAAGATAAGAGTATATGTTTACTTTGGGAGTGATCCTTCTTGAATAAAAAATTCTTGAAAAAGTATCATGAATCACATGATAAAATTCCATTGGGGCTGGGACTTCATCAGATAGATTGAAAAATTTCATGGTCATATTATAACTATTGAAACTGATTAGAGACATGTGATCGTAGATTATGGACCATGTATAGTAAGCCAAAATGGTTATTGAACATGTAATCAAGAAGGTGTGATTCAAAGAGACCATGGAGAAAGATTAGTAAATCATTATGATTTTGATAAATCCTTGAAGAAATGAAGATATATCCCAAATAGATCAAGGAGAAGGATAATTATCTTGTGTGATTCATGAAATAAAGTATCTAGTTTGGATTCTTGATCAAGATAGTGTGAATTTTGGTTATAATGTCACATGAAGTATAAAGAAACATGTGTGAGTATTCAGGAGAGAAACAATGTGACTATGTATCATCCATTGTAATTGATAATAATATTATAGTGGAGAATCTATTTTGGGTGGAATAGCCAACCCTAAAATGATTTGGTCATTATACCTAAACTAGTAATTATCTTGTGTTGTTGTATATATTATTATTTTGAAATTTAATTGGATATTTTGTGATATCATTTTATTGGATAGAGATCCATATTAGGTACGATAGGTAGAATTTAAAAGGAATAAATTTTAAATATCAAAACATCAATTCACCCAACTAGAGGGAAATTAGTCAGAGGGAACTATAGGTAGTGTTATAGTTTATGTCACCTATAAAGATTCTCTATGTTCCCAATCAAGACCAAGTATTATTGTGACGGGTAGGGGTGAATCAGTGATATATCTTCCTTTTTTGTATGTTTCTTTTCTAAACAACCTTCAACTCATGTTAAATAGTTATCACTTTTTTTTAAAACAAAAAAACTACACATCCACAAGAACATAGTAATTTAGAAGGTTCACCAATCAAAAAGAGTGGCAACATACTTAGATACTATGGAAAGTATCAAATACCACACAATCAACTATAAAACAAAACTTTTTCATGGAATACAATAAGTTGGATATTACATTACACTTGTGTAGAACTATGTGAAATATAATAGTGCATGTTCTTAAAGTAACACAAAAATATGAAATAAAATTTTGTGTCACAGGTTAAGAAACCTGTTAATGTGTTGCATTTTCAACTTCCACAAACACATCACTAAAAAAAATTCATTACTTTCTTACCCAATAGTAGGAAATAACATCATGGACTTAAAAATGATACTTAATTCGATTTCACAGTAAGATTACCGCGTATAATTTCTCAGTATAATGATATTACTATTCCAAAATACCAGTAAAGTAAATCTAAATAACTTCTATCTGAGTGTGGAAGTCACAGTTGGATTTCTTGGACTGATACATATGATTTGATTATAATATTGTCTAATCTACTTTTTTCTTCTATCTAAAAAATTTATCAAGAAAAAATGATCAGGAAAAATATTCACTCTAGAAGTCTTTAGTGACCTACCTTCTCTCTTCAACAGTATATTCATGTCATAAAGTACCTACTATTTACACTATTTATATGTGATAAAATTTTGTTTTAGGTGGGATTCAAAAAAAAATTCCTAGTCAGCCAAATTTTATGAAATATTCAAATTCACATTAATATTGGCTTAATATTTGAATTATTCAATGTTTATTAACTATTATAATTTATTCTTTAACCATATCAATTATTCACAATATCATCTTACTTCAGACTATGTTTATAACCATCCATTCTATTCTAATTTTAACAATTATTTCCCCATTATGATGAATATAACAAATTCATCATTAAGTTTCTCCACACTAATTGAAAAGAAAACATATGTATTATCATTATGATAATAAAAAACAACTGCTCCTTCTGATGGTCTATACCAATATAATAGAAACAAGACATTGAAACTATTCTTCTCAGTATCACTTCAACAACATCTTTAAAAATCTTTGAAAAACATTTTCGATGTTCTTCAAAATTCAAGATCTGAATTACAACAATTTTTTAATTTCTTCAAACAATTATTATTTTATTATTTTTGTCAAACTGATATCTTGCATCCAATGACATTTATTGATGTTATCCGACATCAGATAGATCAGCCTATGTCTTCCTCTAATATAATGTTATCACCTCCAATTTAATTTTTGATACCACATGAAGTCTGATTTCTTTTGAACCACATTAAAATAAAACATAGTTCTTATTTCAATCATTAATCATTTTATAATATTTTTTCTACCACTTTATAAATAGTCAACGACTCATCTTGCTGAAAATGGTTGACAATATTTTAGATTGATCTCTAACTTTCTTCTTCACATAACTCCCAATAGACCTTTGTTAGTTAATTTTACCCAACAACTCCCAATAACTCTACACCCAATTCTTTTGAAACCAACAAAAAATATGTTGATAGGTGTTAGTATGACTCCAATTCTCAGTAACAAACCCCATCTGATGGGCTGATTCCAGTATATTTGAGTTCCGAAACATCTTTCCTTTTTGGATTAGGATACACAAGCATCATTATATTTTTTTTTCTTATGGTGTATTTGTCTAACTGAAAACCAACATCCTAAAATTATAACAAATTGATCAACCTTCTCTACTATTAATCAATATTTTGTCTTGTGATTTCATATCGATGAACTAATACTAGAAAAATTCAATCTTCAGAAAATTCTATCTTCCACAAACTCTTACATTTATCAATACTTTCACATGAATTATAAAATATTTAAGATCATAATATAATCTTCTAAATTATAACGGAATTTATTATAACTTCAAATTCCATAGAAACTTTATTATTTCCATCCATTCCTAAATAAAATTGGAAGGTCCATATCTCCCCCTTTCCATCATAATTCTTTCATAGCAAGTATCCAGAAAAATTATGAATTTTGTGAATTACAAATAAGTAAAGCATCATTATATATACATCAGATCCATAAAAATTTTGATTATCTTCCTCATTATGATAAAAATATAATTATTGACTCAAGGTGAGTTTGATGAGTATTTTATTCCAACAAATATCTTTCCAATATGATGGAAATTATTATTCATTTTCATTTCAAAAATCCTAAATAACATTATGATTCCGATCACCAAAAAAATAAAAATTGGGGTTATTTTTTTCTTATTTTTGTTATTTGAAAAAAAGACAAAACCAAACATATTCTATCTTAAAAGACAACTTATTTCTAACTTAGTCTCAACACCCCCCCTTTAGATTTTTTTTGTCAAAAAGATTCATAAATCACTGAATGTTTCATCCTCATGCTATAGATTAATTATCAAAAATTCTAATCCTATGTGAGCTAACTCATTGTAGGAAAGAATAATCACTAACAGAAAACCATTATATCCAAAATGTGTGACTATTGAAACCTCTTTATATTTTCTCCACATATCCAACATTCCTGTCAACAAACGATTCCTAAAACCACTCTAAAAAGTGTTATAATAGTTCACACACTCATATGATAGATTAACAACTTAGTCACAAATCCATATTTTTACATTATTCATTAAAAGGTTTATAACATAACCATGGATAGATTCATGAATCAATAACCCCCCTTAGATAACACTTTCCAAATATAAGATGAGATAGGGGACAAATACACATACCTTAACCTTAATGAGAGAGAGGATGGACACCCATATTCAACCTCAGCTAAAAAAATGTTCCTTTAGTAAAAGAATTATGAAAATGTCAGAAACTTATTTCAATATAGAGAGATATTACAACTTCAATTCATTATTATCTATATTATATTGGATGAAATACTATTTGATATCAATATTTTTTGAATAAAAATATTATATTTGGTTTTTTTTAAGGTTGATTACACTTTTATTATCACAAACCAAGAGAAATGCTAATTTTAATTCAATAAAAAAATATTTAAAATGAGCCATAATCCATATAAGTTAAGTATTATAATGAGTAAAAGAATTATACTCATATTCATCAATTCTAAGAGTAACTTAAATTTGATTCTTTGAAAGACAACTAACACAACTTTTTCTGAGAATGAAAACTCCACCAAATGCTAATATTCTATCATCAACATTTCCTTCCAAATCAGTATCTGAATAACCAAAAAAGTCCATACATTCTATGAAATCATACTTTATTCATAAATTTGATAAGACTTTGATATATCATAGAATTATTTTTCAGAAAAAAAATTTAATCCTTATGGATCACTCTAAAATATTGAACAAAAGAAAAAAACATAAATAATATTGATTCTTGAGGAATTACAAAACAAAAAACATTTTATAATCTTCTAAACCTCTTTCTGATAATTTTTCTTTAGTATCTCCATATATAATCAACATGGTTCCCAATGAAATTTGTGTGGAAAATAGTTTCAAATCCTATAAGCCAAACTTCATAAAAAGTTCCTTAGAATTATTTTCTGGGGATGAATAATGTATTTCTTCTTTTGTGAGATTTGTAACCCAAGAAATTATTTCACTTCACATATCATGGTTATCTCAAAAATATATTCCATCTCCTTGGAAAATATTTCACAAGTTATTTAATAATTCCTAGAAATGATAATGTTATCAATATAAACAATTACAATGAAAGAAAACTCCAGAATTTTTTTAATGTTAAAATTTCTATCAACCCTTCCATTCTTATAGCTCATCTATTTTATGTGGATATCCAATTTAGAATATCATTCACTCAGTTCTAATTTCATTTAATATGAGGATTAATTCAACTTTCACTCATAAATTTAATCTTTCCCAACAAAAAAGCTACATGGTTGTTCAATATACACTTCCTCATCAATACCACACTTCCAAAATTCTGATTTCATATCCATAAGAATTTTTTTTAACTTCATTGTGAAGAAATAGAAACAATGATTCAGATAGTTTATAACCTTAACACTAGAGAAAAGGCATCATAAAAATAATTTCCTTCAGTCATTGAGTAACCATTGATCACTAATATTGACTTTTTTCTTATCACTTCACCAACATTATTTAGAATTTTCCATAAAAAACAATTTTCACCAATAAAATTTTTGTTAATTGGATTAGGTACGAGTTCCCATGAATCATTATTTTCAATCTGATGAAGCTATTAATTCATAGGCTGAACACATTCAAGATTTTCAAAAACTTTATTCACATCATTCATATCTACTTTTATATACAAATAAGTATGTGTAATTGTTATTATTTTTTAAACCCTTTGTTATTGATCACAAATAGTGTTTTAACCTTCTGATTTCTTCCTCATCCTAGGATGAGAGTTTCAAGATTCTACCTCATCTCTAGAAATAGATAAGTATGATTATTCATCTTTAGAAGGATTATAATTGTTTTAATCCTTATCAAAAGTTATTTCTTCCTATTCATCTTCTTTATCTAAACGAGTCTATTGATCTTCCACAGAATTTTCAATAAATTTAACATCAAAAGAGTCATATAATATTCCTGAATCATTTTTTAAACATATATACTCTCCTACATCTAGAACATAGCTTAGAGAAATTCCATCCTCACATATTTGTTCAACCATTCCAAGGTTTAAACCTTTGTTCATTAGGATGCATGGGAACACACAAAATGTTATGTTTTTCAAACATAGATATTTTATAAAACATTTCATATTGATTACTATCTCATTTTGTTCTATAGAAACATATTTTTTGAATATAAACAATAATACTCATGTTTTTCCAACAAAATTAATGAGAGATACCCTCATTAAGTAAAATTATTCTTCCCATTTATGCTAGACATCTATTATTCCTTTTAGAATAATCATTTTGTTAAGGAGTGTATGGATTACAGAACACATGAAAAATTCAATGATTCTCAATATAACTTTCAAATTATTTATTCCACTATTAACCACCATTATTTATTTCCAATTTTTTCACTGAATACTAACATTTATTCTCAGTATTCCTCTTGAAACTTTTAATCATTTTAGAGAATAAATATTATTCTTTATGTAAAATAAAAAAGTAATGTGATTAAAATCGTCAATTATTGTGATGATGAACTTATCTTTATGATTTTATTGTTTTCTCAGATAATAGAATGAATAAGTTTCATCAGTCATTTTTAATAAATTTTAAATTTCACATAATTCAAATTAGTAATGTTTCCTTTCTGAGAAATTGTTTATTATCAATAAATTCTTATTGAAATGTGAGGAATTACTTTAAAACTGTATATATTTGATAAATTTATCATCTTTATATGAAACATGTGTTAATAAATTTTATTCTACCACTTATTTTATTCCACCATTCCTTTGTAATAAGAGATTTGAGCCTCAACAACTTAAAGAAGTATCCATTTTTTATGTGGAACTCTTGAAATTATTTTTCCATATTCAAAACTTACTTCAAAAAATCCATATTTTCTAAAAAATTGTTTCCTTCATTAAAAAGTTCGGAAATACATATAATGTTTTGTTTTAACCCACTATGAAACAATGATTTCTTGTATTTCAACTTTTCTTCTCCAAGGATGGATGATCGAGAACCATTAATTCAGAGAGATTCATCATTTCCAAATGTCACTATTAATTCTTTTAAGTCTTTTAAATTCATAAAAAAGTTTAAATATCAAATTATATGATAAGAAAACATAATATCTAGAATTCATTATCTTTCTCATTATTATATCTTTGAAATAGGTTTCTACAATAAGATATTTTTCCTTCCCTTTATGTTTCATGACTTTTGGATTTTAAGAACTGTTATCAAAAATTTATTGTGATAGTAAAAAAAGATAATATTTTTTAAGGTTTATGGGTTTTTTACATTTATAAAAGATATTTTTTAAAGGATAGAAACTATTTTTAATTTTTACACCAACCTTGTGAGGTTTATTTAGAACATATTTATTAGAATTATTCTATTGAGTAGATGGAATGCTCCTTAGACTTTTCCTTATGTAATTTGTGGAATAATGGTAATGTTATTGATTGAACGAACAAATATTTATTGTATTTTAGGATCCACTAAAATACTAGCAGTATCCATAAGAAGAATAATTTCCTCTAAAATTTTCATACTGTCTAGAGGTGTGAGAATGTTTCTCAACAAACTTATTATATTTGTTAAAAGATCATTATTAACCACCATCCTTTCTATTATCAACCAGAATATTATTTTTCTGATTAGTCTAATTTTCATCTTTATAGAAACTAGAATAATTAAAAAAATCTACAGGATCAAAATATTTAGAGACTTATGAGTTATCCACTTTTTTTGCCTTGGTGATATATATTACATTCCAAGATTTATTCTTCTTAGAAAAAATTTCAACTTATTTCTCAAGCTTTAAAGTTATTTTTTAATCTTTCTCATGTTTACCCTTTATAGATATTTTAAAAACTATGGAGAAAAAATTATTGAAACTTATTACCCTCTATTCAAATTTAGATTGTTTTTGGGACACATTCCGAATATTCTTATTTTTACACCAACTTTACTTCTAGACGTTCATTATAATTTTTTTTTCTCAAGAGATTTATCTAAATTATCAATCTATTCTAGTAGATTGAATTTCTCAATAATAAAATATTATTAATTATTACTTGAGGAGTCCTAAAATTTTATCTTCCTTATTTTTTTCTCAACCCTCCCCATATTCCTCACATACGTTTTCAATTCTTCTTTCGGATGAAATTTTGATTGGATTTATTCTTCATTTGAACGGTTTCTTCTGAATTCTTTATTGTTCACTACTATAATAAAAGTATTTTCTCTAGCATTTTAAAATTATTTTTATGATTTACCCTCACAATATTATTCTTAATAATGTTTAGATAAGAATCCAATTATTTTATATTTGAGTAATTATTTATATTTTCCTTTAGAATATTATTTATCCTTATCAGCCTATTTATTTCATTATCTCATCTTCCTTCTATAATCTTACCTAATATCATCTTTTTTATTTATTTGAGGAAAATTATCCAAAAATTTCCAAACAACTCCACATTCAAAACATTTCAAGGTAAGTTTTACCCTATATTTACCTGCACCCATTTTCTAATATTTATAAAACAAGGATAAAAATTCATCAATATTTTTAAATACCTCTTTCGTTGGAATTATATTTATGAGATTATTCTTTAACAGGAATATTCTTTTACATTTCCTTCTTGGCAGCATTGATAAAAATTCATATATCTATTTTTTTTCTATAAAGTTTTCCTTATTATTTCATAATTAATGAGAATTTTATACAAATCAGCCATATATATATGTTTTGGATATCTATCTTCAAATGAATATGTTTTTTCATATAACTAATCAGGAATAATTATTTATCACTTTTCAACAATAGTATAGTCTTCTAATTTTTCATAGAGAAATATGATAGTGTTGAAAATGTCATTCACTTTAGTAAAGAAGTAACTAATAGATTCATATTCTCCCATATTAAGACATTCATACTTCAAGATCTAGATTTGTAACATTACCTTCATTAATTTTTTATTTCCTCCATAAGTGTTTACCAGCTTATCCCATAAACCTTTTCCATTGGAAACAAATTTCACTCTTAAAGAATAACTTTCATAATCTGATGAGAGTAAATAATTCTTGGCCCTTCCATTATTCTCTAGATTCTTCTTATCAATAGGTATAAGAGGAAATTATTCACTAATAGGAGAAAATCCATCTATTGTAGAATCACGAACAACATACCCAATAGATATAAGATAAGGAAACATTATATATTTATAGATATGATTAATCTTACCAAAAAAAAGGAAATCATCTTATTATTCACACAATTGAGATTCTAAGTCACAACTTATTGTTAAAAACAACGGTATAGAGTAAATGAAGGGAACTATCAACTCTAATACCACTTATAGGTGCCCATCCGAGATAAAGTATAACTAGGAGGGGGAGTGGGTGAATCAATGATATCATTTTCGTCTTAGTTTATTAATTTATGAAATAACCATCACCTACAATTAATGATATATCAATTTTTTAAAACCAAACAACCACACAAAAATTTAAAATGTTCACTACTCGAAATTAGTATCAATGTCCTTGGTATTGTTTGGAAACAATCCAATACCACAAAATCTACTAGAAGACAATCCTTTTGTGTCGAATAAAATGAGTTGGTAATCCCTAAAAAATCGTATAACACTATGTTCAACACAAAATTCCATGCACTTCAAGATGCACAATATGATGTTATAATTTTTTTTGTAACAAGTTAAAAAACATGTTACTTTTATACCTTATCAACATTAAAAAATATTTGATTCAAAAAAATTATTTACTTTATTAACCATTAAAAGAAAAGAACACCCAAGAATTCATAATGATTCTTAGTCTGATTTCCCAATCCAATTCCCCAACCCGATTTCTTAGTCTGAAAATATAACTCTTCCACAATACAACTAAAAAAATCTGAACTACTTCTTCCAAAGTTCAGAAATCCTAGACCGATTTCTTAGTGCGATATAGAATATCTTATTAAAATAATATCTCTTCTCCTTTATTCTTCAATCAATAAAAATTTCTCAAGAAATAATTATTTAAAAATTTATTCTATATATAACTCTTTATCACTCCACTATCTCTCTTTAACATTACATCGATTTCGTAAATTACAAAGTACTTCCACTATATATCGGCAATCCAAATGTGGTTTAAGAGGGATTCAAAAAACAATTCTCTCTCAAAATAATTTCTAAAAACCATCACCTTAAATTAAATATCATATTCATATTTCACATCATATTATATTCTTAACTATATTCATTTCTTCTCAAATCTTCTCGAATCTTTATAACTTCAACGTTCTTCAAACTTTCTTCACAATATTTAGTCTGATTCATTTTATCACTATGATTTTCCAATGATAATGAAGAAAATATATTGTTCAATAAATTTTTACAAGACTATTAAAAAACATATGTATTCTCATTAAGATACTCAAAACCAACTACTCATGTTTATTTTTTATACCATCTGGATGAAATAATACATTTAAATCATTCTTCTTGGCATCGATTTACCATCAGCTTTAAACTTATTTTAAAAACATTTTCTATGTGATTTAACCTTATAGACCCCCTTTACAATACTTTTTTAATTTCTTCAAACATTTATTCTTTTGTTAATTTTGTCACACTAATGATCTTCCTTCTGATGATGTTTATAGGTGTTATCTTGTGTCAGATAGATCAAAATCTACCTTTCAATAATGGATCAGTGTCTCCTCCAATCCAATGGTCAACACCATATGAAGTCTGATTTCTCTTGACCCACTTGAGAACACATACAATTTAGTCTTTCTATATTGAGAGAATTGATAAGAAAAAAATGTTCCCACTTGAAAAATAATCAATAATTTATCTTGATGAAAATGGTTGACTATATTATTGATTGATCTCTGAATTTAGTCTTTACATCGGTCCCAATGAATTTCTCGTAGTTCATTTTTCCCAAAAACTCCCAACAAATATAAAATTGATTCATTTTAAACCATCAAAACATCTAATGAAAAATTTTCATATAAATTTGATTCTTGATGGCACACAGCATCCGATGGACTGGTTCCAGTAGCTCTGACTTCAGTAACTTCTTTCCTTTTATGATTACAATACAATGACTTCTTTCTAAAAAGATTTATTTCATGCAACTTATTATTTATCCTGGAAACCATCATTTTAATCTTATCACATTATGATCAAAATTCTTATCCTAAAAAAATCATTTTTGGGTGATTTCACAATGATAAACTGAGACTAGAAAATGTTAAACTTCATCAACATACTTCTTTGACAATATTCTTCTTATATCATGACTTTCTGATGACTTCAAAAAATTTTAAGATAATATGAGCATCATTTGACATATAATGGAATATATGTTAACTTCCCATTACTTAAAAAATATATTCTTTCCAACCAATCACCAATATAATTTTCATCTCCACCTATCATCCATTCATTCAAAAGGATTTCATCAGAAGTCTCCAGACAACTTTTGACTTTGGTGAATTAAAAAGAAGAAATGAATCATAAAATATACATAAGATCCACATATAATATGATTCTATTCCTCATTACATTCATAACCTCATTCCATAATCAAGCTGAGTCCAATGAACCATTTCCTCTAGAAAACATCTTTCTAATTCGATGGACTTTATTATGCATTGTGATTACAAAATCTAGAATATAATTTTGATTCCACACACCAAAAAATATAAGGTGATTTGATTTATTTTTTTCATTATCTTATTTGACAACTAGTGACATTAGTAAACATCTTCTAGCTTTAAGAAACAACTTTTTTTACTAACTTTTTCCCAACATATTCAAGAGAGATATTAAAAAGTAAACATTTTGAAAATGTGTTAGCTACCTCAGATAGAGAAAAAAATATTTTACACATGAGGATATTAATCTAAAAAATTATTCTGATTGGTATTTGAACATAAATAAGTGACAAGAAGTAAATGTAAATAATAATCTTATATTATAACCAAATACACCTCTAAGTGAAAGTAAAAAAAATTGTATATGTTACAATAATAATTTTTATTATGATTCTAAAGGAAAATCATACTGAAGATTTTCTAGAGATGGATCACTTAGAGATATTCATTATACATTAAATTATTATCTAATTAATATCCTTAAAGAAGTTATAAAATTTATTTTTAGAGGCATTATGGGTATCCATGATGAAATATTATTGATGGAATAAGTGGATAATGATATAAATGTGGTATTGTATAAAATTTTTGGAATTTAAAACTTTCTCACAAATCATATGAATGGAATTAATGACCCAAATATATTTTTAATGAATGATATAAAAAATTTATTAAAGAAATATAATTAAATTTGTTTGATAATTATTTATTTGGGATTTTATTTGTAGAAGAATTCAATGCATTTTAAAAATTGTGTAATATTCATATCATTGTTAATGATTCTCATTAGAGGATAAGACTAATAGGTAAAATGATATTGACAATACGATGAATTAATAAATAAACATATAAAAAAATAAATAAAAAAACTAGAGGAGGATTGAGAAGACAGCTTGAGATAAGTTAAGGATGATAATAACACCTTCAATATGAACTTCTTAGAGTCGAAGGTGATAAAGAAGTAGCCCGATTCACTAAAAGTAAAAAAATACCAAATAACTAAATCAAGAGACAATTCCACTAATGTTTTTTGAGGAACATGATTCTAAATGATGTAGGGGAACATAATAGAATAAAATAGAATAATCCTTAAATAAAATGATATCCCATAACTTATAAACAATCTTATATACTAATGACGTTTCATGTTCTAGTACATGATTCAATCCACACTAAAGAAATGTATAGATATTAAAAAATTATGATAAACCCATAACATTAACGGTTCCTGTGAAAATAGACATGAATAGTTTTCCCCAAAAAAAAAATCAAAAAGAGTGGTGATTCCACACAAGAACAAAATGTTTTAAAATCTTCAAAATAAAGATAGACTATACAATAATTGATGGGGGGAAAATTCACATGTTATTATTTGAGCTACAAAATATTTTGGAATGACACTTTGGAATATTTTAATAACATAAAAATTACTTAAAATAAAATAGGGGATGAATTTTGAGGATACAAAAAATTAATATAAGATAAGAATTTACCTAACAAAGATTAACTCACTGAAAATTCATATATCTACAAATACCAAATTTAAATGTTTTGATGAGTTGTTTGAGTACTCTAATTGAAGTGGTAACTATTATTTTGTGACATTTTATTTGAAAACATAAAAAAATCATATGATTATGTGATAATAATAGAAAAAATGAAGATAATTAATAGAAGTAGGTGATAAGTCATTCTTGAAATGTGATAAAAATAATAAGACTATTAAACCAACTATTAATAAGAGGAAAAATGGTAGATCCTTTCCTACATCGAAGGGAAAGATAAATGAGTAATGAAAATTATTCCCCCTTTGAAAATGATGTATCATTTATAATAAGTATATACATGAATATTTTATAGAATAAATATAAATAAAAATGAAAAATACATGTTGAATGGGGATTTTTAGTTCAGTGAAACATAATGGGACCAAGACAACTCTTTCAGGTATAAAATTTCATTTCCAAGAAATATGAAATAATTAGGGGAGTCATGATGAAAAAATGAGAATTTTTTTTCAGAGAAATAATTTTGCAACTAAAATTTAATTTAGGATTCCAATTAAAAATAGTTAGAAATTCATAGAAAAATATTGGGGTATTTTTAAACAAAAGGGTAATACATTTCTAAATTTTTTTAAAAACTAAAAAGGGATATTTCATATTCTATAAAAGGAATGTGTCTTTAACTTAAAAGAAATGGTAATTTATGTTATGATTCATTGAATATTGACAATATAAAGAATGAGTGCCTAGTTTTTAGGAAAAATCAATTGAAACAATATAAAAGACTAGAGTCGGATAAAAAATATACTAAAGATAAATGAAATAAATGTGTATACACAAATTGAGGTAGCAAAATATATTATACACAAAGATGTTTAATTTTGTTTAAGGTGTTCTAAATATACAGTTTCCCATAGAACTATATGGATATCCTCCCCAATCATAGGGACTTGGGTAAAATTAAAATGAAATCACTTGAGACATCATGTACTCAAATGACTACAATGGAAAAAGATATGCAACACAAAGTATTGTATTAGATAAGAATAAAGGAACGGTCCAGGTTGAGAATAAGTTCTAATCCTAAATATAATACTAATAAGTAATAAGTTCCCAATTTTTTGCCTAATATATATGATTTCATTTTCACATGTAGGGAATTGAAGGAGGTGAATTCATCCTTTGAGAGGGTCCATTAGTGAGAGAAAGAAGTAAAATATTCCCTATATACTAAATATGGAACATCTGAATATCATTTTAAAATTTAATGTTGATATATTCCAGTCACACATTCATCCTTCATTCATAATTTTATTAATCATATCAATTATGGGGTAGTTATTGGTTGATGATAAGAAGAGTAAAATGGGACGCTATATAAATTTCACTATTAAATTAGAATGTGTTTTTTGATATGGGTGTAGGATTTATCTTTTAATTATTAATACTAATTATTAAAAACCCCTTAAATGAGAATGGATAATTTAAGAGAATCATTTTAGATTCATGGTTCCTTATGGTCCACATAAACACACTTGATGTTTTTATCTATTTTTTTAATTATATTAGCCCACATATGTATAGAGTTGATTAACTAAAGGATATTTGTTAAGAAAACCATCTGAGGTCATCCCTCTCTAATAATTAATAAATAAATTTTCAAAAAATGAAGGATATCATGAATTTTAGATGAAAATTGAGATGAGAATACCCACACTTACATTTTTCATTTCATTTACAATAAGGGGGAGAAAGGTTTCAACACACATTAGCTTGATTTTCATGTGTTGATTTTGGGAAATAAATTCCATAGAGGGATATTATTGATAAAGGTTTCATTTTATGTCAAGGAATCTTCAATATGTGTTTGATGAGGTTAGATTAATTAGTGATTCATGGAATTTTTTTTATTCACTTCATGGAATTGGATATCATGCTTGAAATTTTCTCATGCTATAACTCTAATGGTTGTTAAACCAATCATAAATTTTTAATATCTTGTGCTATGGAGTGCACATTGTTTTATACAAGATTTCATGACTTATATGGGTGAATAAAAATTAAAAAAGACCATGAAATCTATTATTATTGTAAGAGGTGTCTAGTTTAAGGCCATTAAATATAAATATTATTAAATGAATATTATTTTAATGAATAATATTAAATAAAGCTTAAAATTATATATTATATTATTAGAATATCAGCTAAATATTATTTGGTCCTTATATAAAAATTATTGTAAAATAAGATAATCCCAAGGGACTAGATCAATCCCATGAATCTTGGAGGAGGCCTGAAATACTTCGGAGAGACAACCCAAAGTGGTCCATATGGTGACCTGAGGGGAAAGTGGAATGGTCTGTATATTGTATCGCATGAGTGCACATCATGGGTTCGCTAGTGGAAAACTATTCCACCCAACATGGGTAGTATCATAATGATTTAATGTGGTTTTGAGTGGACCCAATAATCACAACTAGTCTATTAAGACATGATATTTATAATAATGTGTAGTGAAGCATAGTGTACAATTCAATGTGGGTCTCAAAACATGGAATACTATTCCTCCAATGCATAAAGATACAGGTAAAATATATATGTCATATGAGGTTGATCTTTCCCGTCCTTTTATACTCTTTAACCTATGTATTTCAAGGCTTATATGTGTGAGGATAAGACTATTATCAACACTATTACAATATGTGATAGTCATCGTTCTTCTATGTCCCCTAATCAAATTGAATGGATAAAGGCATTCACGATTCCCTAAATCCATTCATTAAACAATTTTACCACGCATTCTACGTCTCAATATAGTTTTTTCTAATGGGAATAATTTTTATGCATGAGTTAAAAACAAGAAAAAATTAGATCACCAGTGAGATAACATAATATTTGTTGGATTATTTTTAGTAATTATGAAATATCAAGATTCTCTCGCATGAAAAAGAACATGAAATTTGATGTCAAAAAGAATCTGTCTTTAACAGATATTTTTTATGGAATTGTTCACATGTTTCTCTGATGATCCATCTCAACGAATTGAGTTAGGTCATGCCCTAAGTTTCTTCAACATTTCAAGATGTCCCCTGTGTCATCATATGATCAACTATATGATCATCCTAAGAGATCACATGATTACATGATCATTCAAGTGATTCATGTAGAAGCTAAGAAGTCATCTATTCAAAATATACATGATATTATTAGATCAAATGAATTTAATAGGTCTTTGGCATGTCATAAAAATAATATTAATGTATGTTATATATTTCATAAATAAATCGAGGATGGGTCGAGAGTAAATAATATTTCCCATCGATATGAAGAGATCTCTCTCGAAATAGAGTAATCTAATGATTTAATCACATGGAGAAGAATGATATCATGAGATTCTATAATGTTAATGAGTATCCCACGAGGCACCTTTTTCATATGATGGAAATGATAAGGAAAACATATACATGCCATTATATCATGAACCGGCAATGGGGAAAAACTATTATCACACAATTAATCCTATGAAAAAAAATAGTTTTATGTGAAGCTAATCATATGTAGAACCCATTTTAAAAACTAAAAAAGTTGGTAAGAACCCATAGAAAGAATATCCTTTAACATGAAGGAAATATGTGAAGTTATTAAGACATGACATGTTTATTTCATGCGACGGAAGGAGGAGAACTCACAAGTGTTAATTTGGTTTTGTAAAGGTAGTGTGATAGAAGGTATAATATCACATGAACCTTACATAGTAAGGTGTAAAGGAGTATCAAAGTCATGTGATCCAACTTGCTCATTCAAATTAATTTGGATATAAGTCTTTATTTCAATCCATGCATTCAATTCACCCTATATAAAACATTTGATAAACATCAAGTGGTTGTAAGGAAACACAAATAAGATGATTAAAGGGGTTATTATAATATATTTATATAACCAAAAAATTGATATTGCATATGAAATAATCAATAAATATATTCACTATTTTCTAGGATTTAAAATATGGAATTTCTAATCAATCATTCATGTATGAAGTGAATTTTTTGAGATGGTGTTAAAAATTAAAGAAGAATATCAGATGGCTTTGTGTAATATCCTTCATGGTTAAAAAATTCTTGAATAATCTGTTTTCATCACTTTTAAATATTTTACTGATGTTGATAAATCATTAGATTTAAGAAATAATTTTATGAGTATTGTTTCAATAAATAAACTGATTCTAAATAGGTGGTTAGAGATTATTTATCAAGACCCTTAAGCAACAATGGTTCTTAAATAGGTACACTAGAAAGGGTGAGTTAGAATGCTTATGGATAATTACTAATACATTATCCTAATCCGGATAAATCCTTTATGAATGGTGGGAGTATCTTAGTTGGAGCTGGAAGTAGGAGATATTTTTTGTGTGATCTAGGAGCATACATATCTAGTAAAGATTTTGGATTTGGCATGTGTATATTATAGTAACTCTATGGGATACATTATAAATAACCTCTTATGAGGTTTTTGGAGAGATATTATGTGACTCTATATTTAATAATGAAATTTATAATAATATTATAGTGGATAATCTATGTTGAGGAGAATAACCAACACGATAAAGAGTATGAATTTATACTTAACCTTGTAAATATCTTATGTTGTGTTCTCTCTTATTAATTATGAATACATTGTGATACTATGAGATATCACTGAGTGGAAAAAAATCAAAACAAGTTCAATTGGTTTAATTCAAAATAATCTATGTAAATAATGTAAGACACCCATTCACCCCCATAAATGGTAAGTATGGTATTCAGAGCTGAAATTTATTGTCAATTTTACTGATGTTTGAATTATCAAAATATGGTTTAATGGAATGTTTTCTTAGTTTTCAAAATTAGGTAATTTTAAAAATTTTGACAAAAAATATTTATGGAATATTTTTTTAACTTATATAGAATTAATGGAATTTATATTTGTCATTACTATTTTTTTCATTGAGGGTTCCAATACAATTTTACAAGGCTTTCTTCAATGAAAATTATTTATTATATATTTTAATATTTTTTAAAATAATTTATATAATTGTGGAAAATATATTTCCTTAAAATATGTGGTAATGATGTTATAATGGTATTTCTATTCATCAATGATAGAAATCAGGGATTTCACATATTATTATCTTTGACTATAATCAAAGGATGCAATCTATATTCTTTATAAGTATGGTTTTTTTTATTATGAAAATATGTTTATGAATCCCATTTATTTTCATGGGTTATTCAATGATGAATGATTTCCTTCTTCAAGTATGCATATATATTATTTTCATTTTGTGACTGCTGGAACCTGTATCCCCTCCAATGAATTGTTTAATGTTTTATACCTCATGAAATAACTATTGGATACAAGATAATTTGCTTGATCTAATATGGGATGAAATTATATGTGCTTTATCTATAAAAGGATTTAGGTGGTTCTACTAAATCCATTATGGTTTTATGGTCTTTAGAGTTAACATTGACATTATGATTTTTTATACCTAAATTTTTGTCACAATTTTATAACATGAGATTATGATTCATGAATTATTTTTTATAATTTTTACTCTTATGATATTTGTGTTTTGAAATGATAATTCTTTTTTACATGACTCATTTTATGATCTATGGATGAATGAGTATGAAATTTTTATGATATATTCATTATATGATAATCTTATACATATCATATTCTTTAATATGATCAAAGATTTATATCTTGTATGTTTTCCCTAACTATGAATCTATGCTCACTATATCTAATGTATACATCTCCATAGGTTAGGAAGAATGTGATTAGGTTTGATGTGTCCTTGAAAAGGTTCTAGTTATGAAGAAATATTTTGGAGACAATGTGTTTCATTTATGAACCCGTTGAATATGTGTATATGTTTCCGTATATAATAGACCAATAAGATTTTGTAATCGATCATATTGATATGTATTGAATATTAATATATTAATATATAATATCTATGTGTTGAAAGTATGATTCTGGATATCTATATCCTCCCTTAGTTCACACGGGAAACATACACTCCATGATATCCCTCATCCTGATGGGTGACATAAATTTGAAGAGATCCTATGAACCCTTTGTTAAAATAAGTTCCAATATCATACTTATCCCCCGAGTAATATTTCATGGACATTATAAGACATAGGATAAGGTTTAAACTATATAATGTATCAACATAACCAAGTTCTTCGATGTTCCAATCATTTCCAGTAACATAATTCAAAATAAATAACCATTTCATAGACATCATGTTATGATAATCAACCAAGGATTATAATTAATTGTAACATTTATTCAAAACCCCATTATTTGAACCCATTTTACACCATAAATAATCTTTGATCCATTTTATTGGAAACATTTTATGCATCAAAACCACTTCCATTAGAAAAGGAACATTAAAACATTGAATTATAATTATTTTTAATAAATAAATAGATGAGGATATACCAAAACTATCAACAAAATATAAATTTAATTGAAAAAAAACATTGTAATGAAAGAACCAATTATAATTCTTGGAATGTACACCCTTAGAAATTAACTACTACATTAAAAACAAATTTAATGAGTTGCCTCTCAAAAATACCACAATAATATAGTTTGAGGGTTCACAAGGGACATATGAAACCTAGAAAGTACATAAATCCCCCTCCATAAACCTATATCTGATAACAAGGAATTACAAGGTTTTAAAACTCCGTAAAAATGGATGACTAATGTGAAATATGAGGAAAAGAATAGGAACCATAATAGATCAATATTACCCGAAAGTAAATCAACAAAAAATAATGGATGAATTTCAAAAATAATAATGTAAGAAATTATCTAAGAAATGGGGGTGGCTACACAAACATGTTTTATGGAAGAATGATTATTTTTGTTAAAATAAATTAAAGGAACATTGGTGAAATATGAAGTTATAATTAGATGGAAATCCCTCACAAGTTTTCCTCATAGTAAGAAAAATCATATTCCAACAATATAGTAGTCAATAATCCCCCTAAAGACTTTATTTTTCTTTAAATCTCCCACACATTTAGAAAAACAATTCGAGGATCATTTGAATTAAAAATGATTCCCAACAAATCTGTCTCACACTATTAGTATCATATAATATTATTAAGGATACAATAACTATTCAGTGATTAATGGTTCTCTATTAACTTTTTTATTCACTATCCAACATCATATAAATCTATAATGAAATAAATAAAAAATTACCGAAAGTATGATGTACTTGTAACCTCATGGGTGTTATTATTACACATAACAAAGAAAAAGTGGTTTTGATGGATGTAGGAATACTTGGGAATATGGATGGAAATCATGTAGAAATATTTTTATTGTCACATCAAATAGGATATAAGATGATGGAATAAAATTAGAGGGTTAATATTCTTTCATGTATTGACTAATGTGTGGATTGGGATTTGAGTGAAAATACATTTAATTGATATTTTTTACTCAAGAAATGTTTTTATATAGACACATATGTATATAAGATAAATCATTATATTTTTAATTTTGATATATAGAGTAATTTTATATTATAGTTATCTATGAAACATGAGGAAGAGAAGCCCTATAGTGGAGAGTTTTTAAAAAAAATGTGATTCTAATTTATATTAATATTTTTATATTCACTTTTTATAAACTTTTTATATTAATTTTTAATTTTTTTGGGGGTTTTAATAGATGAAATAGGTGTGTATGATGAATGTTGGTAATGGTGAGGCTACCATGCTATAGAATAATCCACCTGGTGAAAATTAAGAAAGTATCAAGTACACTATACAATTAAAATGGGTAATTGAATGCATCTAAAACAATCACTATGTGGCCAGTTTCATTGGGATGGGTTATTGATACCAATTATAAATTGTTACGATGATGTGTATTTTATAAGGTGATAATTGAAATCTTGAATGCGAAAACATATTTGACACTATTTTCTTATTTTATTTAGCCATATATAAAGTATGTGAGTGTTATAGGGGGATTCTTACCCATCCCATATTCATTAGAGTGGAACAAGATCCTATTTTGGTACTATAATGAATTTAAATATTTCATATTAAGTATAATTAATTGAGAATTATGTTTAATAACTTATCATCCCTTTGTTTATTCATCAATAGGCAATAGGTCTTTATGAAATCATTCAATTCACTATGAAAAAGTTTCATTAAACAGTCTAATTAATAGATACAATGTTAAATTTTTTAATGGTAAAACCACTATTAGAATATTGGTTGAATATATCAAATTTAAAACATAATTTATTACTCATTATAATGTTTTATATGAAATGTATTAATTGATTTGACAAACCTATGATACCCTAATTAGAATCAAGGTTCTGATAAAATATATGAGAGAATATGTGAATAAAAATGATAAGGATCCTATGGTAAAAATGACATATTATAGTTACTTTATACAGTAATTAGCTTTGTTACTTTCAAAATAATATTTTAGGTTTATAGTTTTATAGTGTTAGGACATAACTCATACACAACCAACACATATGCATACAAAGAGGAAACTTCTAATAAGAACCCAATTTTCTTAGAATATAATTCTTTTAAAATTAAAATATTTTTATCTTTATAAAAACTAATCATGATTTTTATCATGAATTATTAATTTCACTTACCCATACTTAAAAACTATAAATAATATTTTAAAATGTGGTTGGAGCTCAAAAATCATAGTAAATTACATAAAAAGATATAAGGATTATATCAGTCCATGAATACTTATAAAAAAATTTCATTTTTAAAAAATAAAAATTGGTCTAAAAAGAAATATTTTTTACATAATATATAATCTTATCTTCACAAATTTATCATTTAAATTTTCAAAATAAATCACACTGGAAAATTAAAAGTCATAATGATTCATTTAAATCATGAATAACTCATAATTTTTTTTTCACAATGTTATAGTTTAAAATATTATGATGTAAAATATACATTACATTACATTGGGAAGTCATTATATTTCAATGAAAATGAATAGAAATAATGGATAAATCTTATTGGTATCTTGATGAATCATTTTATTACCACTATTACTTAGAGAGTAATTGACGTTGTTACTCATAGAATCACCATCATTGTTATACTAGATTTAAAAATTATTGTTACAGTTGAAATAAAAGTCATATTTATACATGGAATAAATATCAAATAATTTTCTTATAACATATTAGGAGAAAGATAATTAGATATGTTTTTACATTAAACTAATAAATTAGAGATCTATAATAGTCCTGATTGACCTTGGGTTTTCACAGAAGTAGCTTTCCTTTGTTAATAACGTAACCACCCACCCTGGGTTTATAACAGAACCACTGGTTAATGGATAATAACAGAACAAACCGTCACCATATAAAATTATGAAAAACCATAATGTAATAATTATATAGAAAACCATACATCAAGAAAAAATTCATTGAACACATAATAATCCATTTTTCAATATTGATATGTCTAATTTTATTAAAACCAAAATTTAAAAACTGAAAATCTTATAATAAAAGGAAATATAGTTTTTAAATGAATAAAACCTGGAATATTATAAAGGAATAAAAATATAATTTAATGGTTCCACTGGAATGAAAAGTCATTATAAACTTTTACATTAAAATAGACATTATTTTTGTCTTTTTGAAAATAAAGTCAAAACAGTATGAAAAAATATTCCTTTTGAAAAACATTGAATGATAGTAAAAATATACATAAAATTATCAATATAAATCATTTATGGTAATTTAAAAACATCCATTAAATAACATATAAAATATGGACTTGGACGAAAAAATATGATTTAAGGGAATCATTAAAAGTGATTTTTTAAAATCCAGCAAATTACCTTGAGTCCAAATCATCTTGTACATTCATTATATTCCTAAATAAAAAAAGTGTTTTAATATTTTAGCTTATGAACTTCCTTTTAAGGTTTATTTGTAATTTCCCCACATATGAAATTCTCCCATATGGCCAAATCGGGATTTTTATAGATCATCAAGTGCACCTCACCATATTTTAGAGGCATCCAACTAATAGCGGGGGTCTAATGGTCATAGGGGAAGACTATACCCCCTGGTATAAAGTTATAATACAACAGAAATAAAAAACATAAATTAAAATTAGAGTACATTTAAATTCCATAAACAATACATCATGGAGCTTGAAGATAAAAGGGAAAACTGGTAAACCAAATAATTAAAGAATATTGTAATGTCAATATATAATGTACAAGATAAACAAATAAAGTAATATAGATAAAATACCACAATTTCATAAATAATCTTAGAAGACCCTAATCCAGAATACTATGTCAGTCCTGTAATAACCCAATATTTTATGATAAGTATTCTCTTTAATTTATTTTATGTCATGTGTTTTATGCTACAACAAGATTATCTTATGTTATACGCCACACTATATTATCTTGAAGTATACACAACACTATTTTTAGATTGTGTTACACACAATTTCAAGTTTGTTTTATAATAGTCATTCTACGCAACATTGAGTGTGTGTGTATATATATATATTCAATGTATAAATAAAATATGGTTGTATTATATTATACGAAACAACGAAAGATTCTTTCACCACACGCAACCCTGACTTGGCTTGCATTACACGCAATCACGACCTTCCTCGATAGCGTGTGTTGTACGCAATACCGGGTTTTACTAAACAGGGATATATTATTATAATATTATTATGAACTAGCCGTTATGAATATTATTAAATAAAATTTGAATTTTATAACATTATTATTCATCTTACACATTTTCTAGAACATGGTATAAGAACAAAAATAAGTTTTTCGGGTAAAATAAGTATTTTATAAAAAAATGCAGTTTTACCGCCTTTTGATGGTGCACCCACTTTAAATCTAGTTTTTGAAAAGTTTATAAGTTCAATTTGACAAAATAAAATTATTCTATGGAATCAAGAAATAAAAATTTACTTTGGATAAATTTTTCATATTATTCTGGTAACTTTCATATTTTGATGAATAGTAAAAACACGCTATATTTTAATTAAAAATATCTTTTTTCATTGCAATAATTTATATGGTTAAATTATAATATTGAATGGTTTTAAAGTATAAATAGAATATATATTTACCATTTAATATAATTTATGTCATTATCATTGATTTTACATTGAATTCATAGGTTAAATCAATTCAATCTTTTGCAATGTTTTAAACAAAAACCCGTTTTCATTCGACAACGGGATTAATTTTAATTTAATTTCTGCAACTTCTGTGTATTTAATTTGAAAAAATGGATTCCATATTTGGAATCAGTGGGTCCAAATTATGTTAATAGGATACTTTTTATTTTTGGGAACTATGAATAGTAACTACGGTAAATTTTATTTACCATAGTTAAAGGTAAATCAGGTAATTAAGGGTAAATATAATATTACAAAATTACCCTAACACATGCCAAAATTCTATTGGATGGATAAAGGTCGACCCATATCACCTAAGGGTCAGATTATAATAATTTAATGGACTTTTCTCCCATGAAAATAACTTAATTATTATTAAAACCAAAGAAAGTGACAACATGTCACTCTCTTAAGTCTTATAAGTATATTAATTTTAATTTAGTGATAGAATTCATGAAACTTCGAACATTAATAGTATAAAGAAAGCTAAAAAAATTATCTACATCATGAGAATTTATTTAGAATTTTTTTGGGATTAAATAATTATCATTAATTGTGACACAATAGTGATGCAGAAATTATTTATCTAGTGAAAAATCAAGGATATAGTTTTTATTAAACTAATAGTGACCCTAAAAGGCACAAAACCCTGACCAAAATTTATTGGTCATGTAAATTTAAACTATAATCATCCAATGGTAGAATATGTGACCATTTTGAGTCTTATAAAATCAATTATGACACTTATATTATTTTATATTAAATGATTCCAAAGTTATCACCTTCATAATTTAATAAATATAACAATTTAACTATTATAATTTTAAGATGAAAAATTCGAGTAAAAGTATTATTGTGAAATTTAATAGAGGTATATTCATCATAGTATTTTAGTTTTAATTTTTATGCAACATATAAGTTTATTAAATAATTATACAAAAATGTTGTAGTAATTATTTTATTAAGTGATAAACCAAATAAATGGTTTTAAAAATAATAAAATAAATATTATATGAACTATTTAATGTTCTCCACTAATTTTCTAGATACATATGACCTTTTATGAATCTATTAAAGCTTTTTTTTCGAACATATCTTCTGTATATAGTTTATTTAAATTCAAATAAATGAATAGTGTCAAAATTGACACTATTGTTATTTTATAAAAATAACATATTATAAAATTGTTTAAAAATCACAAAAATATTTAAAAATTAAAAATTTAAATTTATATGGTCTATAATGTTATAAAGTAAAAAATTATGGAAAATTCACAACAAATAAGTAATTATTTGTTATAATTTAAAATTTATAATATTATTACCACAAATAAACCTAAATAGATTAAATAAGGATAAATCAAAATGATAAGGTTTAAAATAAGATCCAAACATGTCTAAATTTTATTTTCTGATGATATTAATACCCTATATCCTCTTATATTCTAATATGAGTCATTTTTGGAGGTTTTTATGTGGGGTTAGATTTATTATAAATTAATATTTTTGAGAATTACAAAAGTGCCCCTCTCCTCCCTTATAAAAGGTCACCTCCTCCCTCTCTTCCTCACAGAAATTTGAGCCTTCAAGCTCGGCCAACCCCTGCCAAATTATTTTCTCCACTTCCCTAGAAACATCCTAGAGGTCCTGGTATTCTTCAAAGACCAATTTTAGTGCCATAAGAGGAGGTCTCTAAGAGGCGCTTCAAAGAAGAGGTAATTTCCGTTACCGATTCTTTCACCTTTATTTCTTCTTCCACTTCTTATTCTTAGGTTGTTTCATTATAAAGTAATAACATCAGTATCAATAATATACTGATATGTTATTATAAGTATGAAACAACCCTATTTCACCATCTATCCATCCTACGGAAAATGAAATCACTACGCGTGCGTACGTACAGAATACCGTCTCCACGCCATGGTGTAATCTATTTTCCACCACCAGCTTTCTTGGATGGGTATAATGGTGTAAATAATAACTATATATGATTATTGTAAAGTAATAATGATTCTTTAATATTATACATACACTCCAATAAAATTCCATGATCACGGGAACGATACCATCGCTCCTGCGTACGTACGGAATACTGTCTCCATGACGCGATGAGATTCATTCTCAATGATTAACCATTTATAAATGATTATAAAGTGTATATAATAAGTAATCATGAAATATATGACATAATAATGATACTGGATTTATTTATATATATATGTATTTCATCCAATTAATTCCATTCAATTCAATGAGGAAACGAAAACAACGTTCATGTGTACGTACGCCCTACCGTCTCCATGAACGGTGTATTTCTTTCCATTTATCGATCTATTAAATATATGTATATTCGGAATATATATTACATATAAATCATGTTTTACATTCTGGATGTAAGTAATCATGATCTAAGTAATCATATTAATAGTTACAAGTCAAAACACGGACGACAAATGAAACGATTTTACCCAAAATGCTCTTTAACATGGAATTTACAAAAGAACGGGTAATATAAAGTCATAAGTGAACCATATATGATATAATAACAATTAATATGATTCTGTAATAAGTCAATAAAATTATTTAAATCATTATATAGGAGGTTCGGATACGTACGAAGCATATCGGACCTAAGGTAAGAGATAATTATTCCAATCTCATTCTTATTCGAGATTGTTTATTCGTAAGTATTTACTGGGGTTATTGTTCTCATCCATGTCCATGTTTCCTAAAAATGGTTTCATGTAATTTTTACCCATTTTTACTTTTACTACATGGTATGTATGGAATCTTTCTTTTATGAGGTACTTTTTGACTTTTCCGGCAAAAGTACGAGAAGAATGTTGTTTTTAACTTATACAGCATGAAAGGATTTTTACAGCTTTATAAAGCCTTATTTTCATGAAGCTTCCTACAAAATATTTCATGACTATTTTCAAAAAAATATTCTTCTTTTAAAATTGCATGAAGTTTTGTGAAAAGAAATTGATTTTGAAGAAGAAAGGAAATTTTCCTCAAGAATTCATTTCAAATGTTCTATCAAAACCATTTTCCATCTAAGATGACATTATTTAATATGTGTATGTTTCAAGTTTAATGTCTCTATGATTTAAATGGTTTCACTTTTCTTATGATGAAATGTCCATTTGTTTTATATGGATTATGAGATGATGGGTTGATGTTTATGAAAACCAATTTTTTCTTTGGGTTATGATGAATGTTTTATGTTTATTTTGTGGCACAAGTAAGAATGATTTCACTATGAGATGGGTGGGACCTATATCTCCCTCCAATGCATTGTGTAAAGATTTATATCTCACGAGATAGACATGGCTGGAACGGAAGGTTAAACCGGTTCAGTAAAACAGGACTGAAACGAGGAGTGAACTCGATTCAGAAAGGGACTGCGTCCACTAAGATGTTCTTGGCAGCAATGCCTTGGCTACTATGGAAATCATTACATGAGCTTAATGGATTCCACAATTACATGTTTTATTCCCATGCTATTTTGTTATTATTAATGTTTCTTTATGATCTATTCCTTACATACTTCCATGTTTTATGTCATTTCTCAAGCTTTTGATGTTTAAATATTATGTTCATGTTTTTAAGTTCAAATGTATATGGTATGTTTTATTTTATCCATGCTTACCCTTACTAATCCTTTGAGCTCACCCTTTTTATGTTTTCTTTACCCCATGATATAAAGAAAGGTTTTAGGTAAGAAAAAAGGAAAGATCTTTATGGGAGATATTGAAGATATTTCACCACGATTAGAAGATTACGTTTCAAGTTTCCAAAGACACTAAACCATTACAGTCCTTTTGTGTCTGTTTTTGTTATGTATTAAGTATTCTGCTAAAGTAATGTAATGTCCATGTACATCAAGCTTTGGGTCTCTACAGTTGGTATCAGAGGAAAGGTTTAGTCAACCTTTGGAAACTAGGATGCGAAAACGTTAGTGAGATCCCTAGAGATATTTCTAAGGTATCTCTAGGGATGTCTCTAAGGATAAGTATACGTATATGTTATAGTCCTAGAATTGCGCTAAGGATCTTATAATTTAACCTAAGTTATTAGATATTGAGGGTACTCCCCATTTACTATGTTGTTTTCTCTAGCATGATTTTTCCTCTCACAGAATTTTTTTTTGTGTTTTAGTTAATGGAGGGAACCAGAAGGAATTCGGTTAACATTGAATCCAATGGAAAAATTGGTGACTATGGGCAACCAAATTGTGTAATTCCTAGAGAGAAAGATATTGTGATTATGCCGAATCAGTCATCACGATATATGATTAACAAGGTGAAATTTAGTGGTTTTCCTAATTCATAAAATAAGAGGAAGATAGACTATTATGCATGTTCGCATATTGAGTAGCATAAAGAAATGAAGATTGAGATTTTTAAAGAAGGGAATAAGAACCTTGAGGAATACCTCAAATGGAGGGACCGATGTTATCTGTGTGGAGAAAAGAGTCATAGAGTGATAGACTGTTATGGAGTTCAATGTATTATTTGTAGAGAACATGGGCATTACCCAACTCAATGCCATGACCTAAAAAGTTACTTCTAAATCAAGGAAGGACATATTCCAGGACAATCATTAAAGAGGATGGATTGAAGTGTTTATGTATTGGTATTCAAGAATAATGTTGTTGAGGTAATTTTATTGTGTATTGGAATATTTTTGTATTAGTCTATTGTGGTTTTCAATTATTTTAAGGTACCGGTAACCATGAAAAGTGATTCAAATATTTTGGAAAGAATATGATATGCGCATAATGAAGGTATAAGGATAAAATGAAATATTTGACAGTATTCATGAGCTCATGATTGATATAAGGACTAAGAGATGTCATGGTTTGAGTATATAGAATTTTGAGGATTTTGGTATGTGGAAAGTGTTAACTTTTAACTGCATTAATGTTTTCACTATGGTTCAATGGGTATTCATTTTTCAAGAGAATACATGATTATGTTATTCACATGATTGGAATGTGACCAACAAGATATATGGGGGATAAATGATGATATTCGCATGCTTGGTTGATGACATTTCAAGTAATCGTTTTCTTTATACTATGAGCTTGGACTGAAGTATTTTAGATAAGCCTAAAGATTGGAATGAATTATGTTGTACATAAGTTAGTATTGTTTAAGGATAGAACTTTTTTTGATATTATTGATGGGATGTTATAGTAATGTAGTTTTAGAAAAAGGACAACTTGCAGGACGGGCGACATCCCATCACGTCGGACAAGGCTGTAGGAATCGAACCCACAACTGAAGTGTGACTGGCCTTTATCGCCTACCACTGGCCTATATGAAGTCCCTGTTTAGTAAAAAATAGTTTTATTATATTAAGAAGTATGATATATGAAGTATAAGTCCATTTTAGGAACCATATAAGATTAATCTCACTATAGATGGACTTATGTATTTTTTTTTGATAACTTTTCTAACCTTTTGTTTGAGACAGATGGAATGACCCATCATTCTATCACATGATCTTCTAACACATCATGAATGAAAAATTCAACTTCATTTCTTTAAGAGATGAAGTGGAAATTGTCCAAATAATGACCAATGGTGAGACTATACCAAAATCACGAAAGTATTTATTCTAATTCCAATTTCATCATATTTAGGGAAATGATCTTGAGAACCAAAAATGTTGTCCTAGTGCCTTTATATCCGATGAATCAGATGGTACCTTAGATCATCAAAAATTTATGGCTTTGTGATTGTTGGCTTTTTCATAGCCATGTTCTCTACCACTCTCTATCAGAACATGATGGTTAGATTTCTCTTCCATATCCATATTTTCACTAATGTTATCCTATATGGGAACCCAGTGATGAGTTAATTTGGGTAACCGTTATATTTCATACTTTAGTTTTTAATGTTCAGTTTTGGTATTTCTTTTTACGATGTGGGTTTCTATGAATGGTAAACGATTTATAACCCCAACGAATTTCGAGGGTGAAATTCATTTTAAGGGGGGTAGAATGTAACAACCCGATATTTTATGATAAGTATTCTCTTTAATTTATTTGATGTCATGTGTTTTATGCTACAAAAATATTATCTTATGCTATACGCCACACTGTATTAGCTTGAAGTATACACAACACTATTCTTAGATTGTGTTACACACAATTTCAAGTTCGTTTTATAATAGTAATTCTACGCAACCTTGAGTGTATATATATATATATATTCAATGTACAAATAAAATATGGTTGGATTATGTTATAAGAAACAACGAAGGATTCTTTCACAACATGCAACCCGGACTTGGCTTACATTACACGCAATCACGACCTTCCTCGATCGCGTGTGTTGTACGCAATACAGAGTTTTACTAAACAAGGATATATTATTATAATATTATTATGAACTAGAAGTTATGAAAAGTATAAAATAAAATTTGAATTTTATAACATTATTATTCATCTTACACATTTTCTAGAACATGGTATAAGAACAAAATAAATTTTTCTGGTAAAATAAGTATTTTTTAAAAAAATGCAGTTTTGTCGCCTTTTGATGGCGCACCCACTTTAAATCTAGTTTTTGACATGTTTATAAGTTCAATTTGACAAAATAAAATTCTTCTTTGAAATAAAGAAATAAAAATTTACTTTGGATAAAATTTTCATATTATTATGGTAACTGTCATATTTTGATGAATAGTAAAAACACGCTATATTTTAATTAAAAACAACTTTTTTCATCGCAATAATTTATATGGTTAAATTATAATATTGAATGGTTTTAAAGTACAAATAGAATATATTTTTACCATTTAATATAATGTATGTCATTATCATTGATTTTACATTGAATTCATAGGTTAAATCAATTCAATCTTTTGCAATGTTTTAAACAAAAACCCGTTTTCATTCGACAATGGGATCAATTTTAATTTAATTTCTGCAACTTCTGTGTATTGAATTTGAAAAAATGGATTCCATATTTGGAATCAGTGGGTCCAAATTATGTTAATAGGATACTTTTTATTTTTGGGAACTATGAATAGTAACTATGGTAAATTTTATTTACCATAGTTAAAGGTAAATCGGGTAATTAAGGGTAAATATAATATTATAAAATTACCCTAAAACATGACAAAATTCTATTGGATGGCTAAAAGTCGACCCATATCACCTAAGGGTCAGACTATAATAATTTAATGGACTTTTTTTCCATGAAAATAAATTAATTATTATTAAAACCAAAGAAAGTGACAACATGTCACTCTCTTAAATCTTATAAGTATATTAATTTTAATTTAGTAATAAACTTCATGAAACTTCAGACATTAATAGTCTATAGAAATAAAACAAAATTATCTACATCATGAAAATTTATTAATAATTTTTTTGGGATTAAATAATTATCATTAATTGTGACACAATAGTGATGCAGAAATTATTTATCTAGTGAAAAATCAAGAATAAAGTTTTTATTAAACAAATAGTGACCATAAGAGGCACAAAACCCTGAAAAAAACTTATTTTTAATGTAAATTTAAACTATAATAATCCAATGGTAGAATATTTGACCATTTGGAGTCTTATACAAGCAATTATGACACTTATATTATATTATTTTAAATAATGCCAAAGTTGTCACCTTCATAATTTAATAAATATAACAATTTAACTACTGTGATTTTAAGATGATAAATTCTAGTAAAAGTATTATTGTGAAATTTAATAGATTTATCTTCATCATAGGATTTTATTTTTAATTTTTATGCAACATTTAAGTATATTAAATAATTATACAAAAAATGTTGTAGTAATTATTTTATTAAGAGATAAACCAAATAAATGGTTTTAAAAATAATAAACTAAATATTATATGAACTATTTAATGTTCTCCACTAATTTTCTAGATACATATGATATTTTATTAATCTATTAAAGCTTTTATTTCGAACATATCTTCTGTATATATTTTATTTAAATTAAAATAAATGAATTGTGTCAAAATTGACACTATTGTTATTTTATAAAAATAACATATTATAAAATTGTTTAAAAATCACAAAAATATTTAAAAATTATAAATTTAAATTTATATGGTCTATAATATTATAAAGTAAACAATTATGGAAAATTCACAACAAATAAGTAATTATTTGTTATAATTTAAAATTTAGAATTTTATTACCACAAATAAACCTAAATAGATTAAATATGGATAAATCAAAATGATAAGGTTTAAAATAAGATCCAAACATGTCTAAATTTTATTTTATGATGAGATTACAACCCTATATCATCTTTTATTATAATATGAGTCATTGTTTTAGGTTTTTAAGTGGGGTTAGATTTATTATAAATTAATATTTTTAAGAATTCCAAAGGTGCCCCTCCCCTCCCTTATAAAAGGGAACGTCCTCCCTCTCTTCCTCACACCAATTTGAGCCTTCAAGCTCGGAAAAACCCTGCCAAATTCTCTTCTCCACTTCCCTGGAAACATCCTAGAGGTCCTGGTATTCTTCAAAGACCAATTTTAGTGCCCTAAGAGGAGGTCTCAAAGAGGCGCTTCAAAGAAGAGGTAATTTCCGTTACCGATTCTTTCACCTTTATTTCTTCTTCCACTTCTTCTTATTAAGTTGTTTCATTATGAAGTAATAACATCAGTATCACTCATATACTGATATGTTATTATAATTATAAAACAACCATATTTCACCATCTATCCATCCTACGGAAAAAGAAATCACCGCGCGTGCGTACGTACGGAATACCGTCTCCACGCCGTGGTGTAATCTATTTTCCACCACCACCTTACTTGGATGGGTAAAATGGTGTAAATAATAACTATATATGATTACTTTAAAGTGATAATGATTCTGTAATAGTATACATACACTCCAATAAAATTCCACGATCATGGGAACGATATCATCGCTCGTGCGTACGTACGGAATACCATCTCCACGATGCGATGAGATTCATTCTCAATGATTAACCATTCATAAATGATTATAAAGTATATATAATAAGTAATAATGAAATATATGACATAATAATGATACTGGATGTATGTATATATACATATATATATATGTATGTCATCCAATTAATTCCATTCAATTCAATGAGGAAACGAAAACAACGTTCATGCGTACGTACGGCCTACCGTCTCCATGAACGATGTATTTCTTTCCATTTATCGATCTATTACATATATGTATATTCTGAATATATATTATATATAAATCATGTTTTAAATTCTGGATGTAAGTAATCATTATCTATGTAATCATATGAATAATTACAAGTCAAAACACGGACGACAAATGAAACGATTTTACCCAAAACGCTCTTTAACATGGAATTTACAAAAGAACAGGTAATATAAAGTCATAAGTGAATCATATATGATATCATAAAAATTAATATGATTCTTTAATAAGTAAATAACATTATTTAAATCATTATACAGGAGGTTCGGATACGTACGAAGCATATCGGACCTAAGGTAAGAGATAATTATTCAAATCTCATTCCTATTCAAGATTGTTTATTCGTAAGTATTTACTGGGGTTATTGTTCTCATCAATGTCCATGTTTCCTATAAATGGTTTCATGTCATTTTTATATATTTTTGACTTTTACTACATGGTATGTATGGAATCTTTCTTTTACAAGGTACTTTTTGACTTTTCCGGCAAAAGTATGAGAAGAATGTTGTTTTTTAACTTATACGGCATGAAAGGATTTTTACAGTTTTATAAAGCCTTATTTTCATAAAGCTTCCTACAAAATATTTCATGACTATTTTCAACAAAATATTCTTCTTTTAAAATTGCATGACGTTTTGTGAAAAGAAATTGATTTTGAAGAAGAAAGGATATTTTCCTCAAGAATTCATTTCAAATGTTTTATCAAAACCATTTTCCATCTAAGATGACATTATTTAATATGTGTATGTTTCAAGTTTAATATCTCTATGATTTAAATGGTTTCAATTTTCTTATGATTAAATGTCCATTTGTTTTATATGGATTATGAGATGATGGGATGATGTTTATGAAACCCATTCTATTCTTTGGGTTATGATGAATGTTTTAAGTTTATTTTGTGGCACAAGTAAGAATGATTTCACTATGAGATGGGTGGGACCTATATCTCCCTATAATGCATTGGGTAAAAATTTATATCTCATGAGATAGACATGACTGAAATGGAAGGTTAAACCGGTTCAGTAAAACAGGACTGAAACGAGGAGTGAACTCGATTCAGAAAGGGACTTTGTCCACTAAGATGGTCTTAGAAGCAATGCCTTGGCTACTATGGAAATCATTACATGTGATTAATGGATTCCAAAATTACATGTTTTATTCCCATGCCATTTTGTCATTCTTAATGTTTCTTTATGATCTATGCCTTATGTAATTCCATGTTTTATGTCATTTCTCAAGCTTTTTATGTTTAAACATTATGTTCATGTTTTTAAGTTCAAATGTATATGGTGCGTTTTATTTTATCCATGCTTACCCTTACTGAGCATTTGAGCTCACCCTTTTTATGTTTTCTTTTCCCCAGGATATAAAGAAAGGTTTTAGGTAAGAAAAAAGGGAAAGATTTTTATGGGAGATGTTGAATATCTTTCACCACGATTAGAAGATTACGTTCCAAGTTTCCAAAGACACTAAACTCTTACGATCCTTGTGTGTCTGTTATTTTTATGTATTAAGTATTCTACTAAAGTAATGTAATGTCCATGTACGTCAAGCTTTGGACCTTTACAAGTCTCATCTACATGATCCAACACATCTATCATGAAACAATAAACTCCATGGGCCCTTTCAATTTCCAAACCGAAATCTATTTAATCTTCATGAGTACCAAAAAACTGCATGAATAATGATTGAATAAAAATTACTAGGTCAACACCACTTTGACTAAAGAAAACAAGTATGAAAAAACATTTCATGAAATAATGTGTTAAATATTTGCATTAATTAATCAACTTAATATATTGAAATAAAGAACCAGCTTCAGCACAATACCATAATATTTCTAAGCATCTTAGACAACCCTTCCAACCACAACCACAAGATCATATAATAATCACACAATTGGGATATGACCTCTATAATATTCTTTCAACTATCAGTACATGATCTCTATTTATGAATTCTAGTATCGAGGGAAATCCATCTGTATAATCATTTCAACATCCATGCTAATCCCTCTATATAATAAGATACACATAACCAGGACATGCCATATAATCATTACAACATAACTATATTGAGTCTTCAGTATAATCATTACAACATGAATCACAACCAAAATCATAATGTAAATAATAATTCAACATAATATCTTAAGAAACAATTGTTAATTTCTCTTATTTTCATTTGTATTTCAATTAAACTTTCATTCATTAAATTATATCATGAGTGGTTTCCATGAAAATTTCCCACACATTTAATATCATATCATATCATCACCAACCATATTTTTAATTAATTAATCCATATTCCTATGTGAATATATCAAAAGAAATCACTTAAGGTCTCATGTCATTCTAAAACTATTTTAAAAATTCCCAATTAAATATTATTCTAGGGTAGGCTCACTATATGGTCATCCACAAGCCATATCTCAACACCATTGAATCCAACAGAATCTAATGAATAATCAAAAACAGTATTTATCATTATCAATTTATCAATTAATTATTATTCACATTAGGTTGGTAAAATCACACCATATTTCCCATACTTATCTACATAAATAGACTATAGGGTTTTGTTTTAGACCACCGACCATTAACCGAGATCAACACAACACTTTTAATGATAATTCTCATAAGAATGAAGGCACATAATATCATAATAATAACATGATCAAGCATTATTATGATCAAAACATGAATCCAATTAAATGAAAAAAATATACTATGATAATAATGAATAAAAAAATAGTTGGGAAAACTAATGAGAAACAACTAACTAGTGTCTTATCGCTTGATTTGGATGTCTGGAAGGGAGGAATGTAATCCAAAATTGATTAAAAATATCATAGGAATAAATATAAGAGACAATTCACATGGATGATATGAAATAATGAGTACATAATTGATTTAAAACTATTGAGATTGAGAAATACATGCCATGTGATCCTTTTACATTTTTTTCTATTTTTTAATTAAACTAAAAAAATGTGTCTCCTAAAGTTAATATTACCCTGATATAACATTACACATCATAAAATATATTCATAGTGTGTATTCATTTCATGTCAATAACCCATTTTATAGTATTTTACTAGAATAAGTTAATGTCATGTAACAGGTGCATGATGGGTAAAGTCACTTCAAGTAGCTTTTTGTCCAGATTATGCAAAAGATCCCTATATATGTCTGATAGCATCCAAACTCACAGAAACCCTCATGATCCTATTTAATATTTTTACTATCACACCATTAATTATAATTAACATACATAATTTAATAATCAATTATTTTCCCTAGCAATTGATATCCATTCCCAAATTAACCTAACCCCCAAGGTTTAAGGAAGATGAAAACCCCAAATAAAAGTGTTTTATCACTAAATCGAAGAGGGAATTACCTAGAATGTATATGATCATAAAAAATCTACATCATATAATAGCTCTTCCCACATATTTTCCATGAATCATTGTGCTGTCTTGAACAAAATGTCTAGCCAATGTGCTCATATATCAGACTCCATATACTAGGTATCCTCTTTATAATGACCATGATTCTACTTCACTCAAAATTCTGGTATATTTATACAATGGATATAATTATCATTATAATCCACACACCAGATCATATTCTTCTAATTGTATGCATCTACAAAACCCTTGACATTCTTAACATCTATCACACAAGAAAGTATATGATGACATATCTAAAACTATGAAATTTGAAACTCTTTATGTATGAAACTGTATAATTGTGGAAGGGATAATCATTACTACACAAGATATATCCTTTCAACAATCTCAAAATTTTTTAAAAACCTACATGTCATCTTTCCCTATGTTGCTAAAATCACGTTTCCATAACCGAGATGAAACCCAAACGAAAACATGATGAAAACCCTCAAACACAAGAGGTCATATTTTATGATTAGAATAATATTTATTTTTACTTTTTTAGTCTCAAACTAACTCCTAAACATCTGAGACTACTAAAAATATCCTACACCAGACTAGGTCCAACAACAACAAACTCACATGCATCCAACCAACAAAGGGGATAACATCTGGACATTCCATACAGATAATCTAAAGTTTCTATCTAAATTGATTCATATATGTAGTTATTTTATGAAAACTCCACGATTTTTATATGATTATCCAATGATATACTAATTTAATAAAAGTCTCATAATATATCCTCCAAAATCCAAATAATCCACTTAGATTTACTATTTATTCGAGGATGATAGGTTGTGCTCAAAATAACAAGTGATCCATAGTCCTTCTAAATACCCTTATAAATTCAAAAAATTAAACTACAAATCTATCAAAAATTACACTACTCAAAACAACATGAAACCAAACTACAACACACACATAAATACCTTCTAGATCATAAACTATGAATATCTCCTATATAGAAATGAATAGGGATTCAATCATTAGTCGATCCATGATCACACATAATACATCATTTTTGTGAGGTATTATAAGTAATCCTATCACAAAAATCCCTAGTGAAACAATGAAATTTCCATTATAGAGTGGGACGAGGCTGAACAAGCCCAACATTCCACTAATTCTCAGCCTTCACCAGCTAATAGGTGAAACATCTCACCAAAAGACCAATAATTAATTCTTCATTCTAGGTCATAGGTTATATCTACAAGGACCAAAATACACCTTTTTCAATATATGATACACCACCCATATTTAATAATGGAAATCTATCACCAACTTCTCATCCATGCATATGGAAACCCATAAATATTCATATAGAAGAAGAGAATTTACACTACTAAGAGACCATACTGATGGTGGATCCCGACAATATAATCTATCTCTCATAAAAACATCAAGATTATATAACTACTTGGTATTTATATAGTCAATAAGTACATATATTATAGATGTTGAAGTCAAATATAATCATCCCTGGGACTCCTGAACATCTGAATGCATGTCAGTAAAGAGAGCTATCATTCAACACTCATCCCAGGAATCACACACTAGCTCTTTATTCTCCATCCACCTCATATATCATCACTGATGTTTCCCTTTCCTGGTGTAAAATAAAACTCGAAATCAGAAGACAACATATACATTCCCACCTCCTCTACTTAATGTTTAGGAACTACTGAGAAATGATGCACTTGATTCCCATGTGGTCCATATACACACCATACCTCTCACCTAAAAAATAGTTTCTATAGCCTCTCAGTGAATGTAACACAACAACTAATTCCATATCATGAGTATCATAATCCACTCATGATTTCTCAGCTGTCTGGATCCATAAGATACGACTCATTCCTTCTGCATTAGAACTGGTCTGAGTCAAATACTTGATGCATCATAGAATATGATATATTACATACCTAGAATAGGTAAAGTGAATATATGCGTTAAGTCAACACTAATATTTGTCTCCTAAAAATTTCTATCCCAAGAATCTAAAAAAAATCAACACTCCTTTATTGGTTATCCCTATCATAGGTTATGCGAGACAAGATAGTTTTTTAATTAACCCCTGATAATGATATCCTAAACCAGAAAAATCTGAATCTTGAAGACATTATTAGGTTTATCCCAATATAAAATAGATTTATCATTCTCTATGTCCACTAAAATTTCTTCCTTTGAGATTACATGGTCCAATAAGTTATCTTTATCGATTCGTAAACTGCATCTGGATAGTTTGTAATAAAGCTAATTTTCTCTCAATGTACTCAAGATGATGTCAATAAGATGGGAATTATTGTCTATATCTTGGGATTATATTAATATATAATCAATTAAAGTAACCAAAACTTGATCCATAAAATGATGAATGATATAATTCATCAAGGCCATGAATACCCCTGGTTTGCTTATAAAATTGAACAACCTTACCATAAACATGTACAAGTCGTACCTAATCCTGAATGTAATATGAGGTATGTATAATGGTATCACCCTCAAATAGTGGTATTTTATTCTGAAATAAATATTTTATAAGATCTTAACAGCACTAAAATAGTGGAATATATCATCGATACATGGAAGAGAATACCAGTTCATGACCATAATTGGGTTCAATCTTCAATACTCAACACATAAAAGAAAAGTACCATAAATATTCTTAGTGAAAAGCACTAGATAACCCCAATGTAATCTACTAGGAGATAATAAACTGTTAATTTTTAGATCATATAACTATAATTTCATCTCTTGAAGATATTCTAGAACTATCCTCTAAGGAGGGATAAAAACTGGCACTGCTGTCAGCACCAACTCGATCGTAAACTTGGTCTACCAATTAAGCAGAAAGTTTTTGAAATAATAATGATAGACCTATTGAAAAAAGTCCTACAATAGAAGAAATTTATGTCATTTTATTCCACCATCACCATAAAAAAGACCATAATTTTTTAGCCCTGAGACAATCCAATAATAATTGAATTGTTACTACATGACCACCTAGAATATCCCACTCATCCTAGTGAAAATAGTTGTCTTCTTCTAGAAATAAAATATATATCTCCTTTAGAAATAGTTGATATTATAAGGGTATAGAAATAACCAATATATTCAATGAATAAAATTGAAACATTTCATGTCTAGCACAAAAAGTTCCCAAAATAAATGGTATCCTCCGATCTCTATAGAACACACCTTTCAGTATTTAACATTCCTTGACTGCACTCCAAATAATGTACTAATGGTCATGAAAAAAACCAAGATTTCTACAAGAAATACCGAACTATTTGTAGAAATAGGAGAATAGAAGTATTATAATTCTCCTGTATCTAGAAAAGTGCATGAAATTTAAAATTATAAAATAATTATATATCTAAAGGTATAATATCTTCTATTCACACTAGCTAGAGTAAAATGCATATAAGTTAGCTAACTTTACCCTATGCACTAGGTTCTAATATAAATCCCTTGGAAAAATCTCTCTACCTAATACTACTTATTCTAAACTAGTATAACACATCCCCTGCCTTGACCTAACAATCTAATGGAACTCCAAATACTAGTCTTCAGAAGGGTTCCTGAGTCCTTCCTTAGAATATGGTTCCTATACCGATCCCCTTCCACTGCTCTACTATTGTATATCCCTTAATGACCTGTTTATGTGACCTTGCCTATTGAAATCATGGAAAACCAATGAAATGTATGGACACAGATTCTTATTCTGGACTATTATTCTACACTAAATGTACCATAATAGAAAATGGTTTTGAGATGGATTCCCACTACCCTATCTACATTTTCCACTATTTCCTTGGTGATAACTATCATAACAGTGCTTATTTCAACCATAATAAGAGCACACAATTTTCCATACAAAAATAGCCAAAATGATACATGGTGAATATCTCTTATTCACCTAGGTGATGAGTGTCTGGTTCATCACATTTGAAAATATAATAATTTTAAATATGTTCACATGTGATATGATCTCACAATAAATCCCATCATAAAAACATTTCAGCCTGGAGATCTCTTTAGCTTCTAAATAAGTTAAAATGTTCTTCATGTAAATGAAACATCCATCATAGTCCATCACCGACATTCCCTCTAATATCAGATGCATAAAATCAAGAACCTTCCCATATTTCAACGTCTCATGATATAAGTGTTTCAAGAACATCTCCTTGAATTCATTGTAGGATAACGCCTCTAACAACCAATATTTTTCTAAGGTTTCCCACTAATTCTTGGCTAGTCCACGGTCTATGTGTGTAGAAAGGTTCACCCTAATACCTTTTAGATTTTTGAGGTGCATGAATATTATCTAGACAGAATCAATATAGAACTTTATAGCCTAATTCCATTACTCCCTATAGAATGTAGGTAGATTCTACAACTGAAACTATCTCATCATCTCAGACATCAAAGGCATAGTAGGAATAGTCTCCCTTTACTTGGATCACATAACCATTGTGAAGCTACCATGATGATGAAAATCCATATGATCCCCAATAACCATATGATGCAATGGTTCTTCTATGCTATGTGTATTATAAGTACAACTTTCCTAACACTCAATTTGAAGACAGTGAGGATGAATTTTTTCTATAAGACAAATGCACTCCTTATAACTTCGGATAACAATAAGGTCAACCTCAGAAGGTGAAATTAATAGAGAACCACTAGAAAAGATATCTCTAAAAATGTTTTAAAATGTTATTTAGAATGAAATAATAGTTCTATCCTTTCATTTATTATATATAAAATATTTTGTATTTTTACAGTTCATACATGATAATATATCACATGAAATAAATATTTCCCTATCATGAAAAATGCCTATCTGGATATATCCTTATGTGCTAATCATTAGCTATTCATACTTATCTCATTCCATACTAGGACAAGAGTATAAATATCATGTTACAATAACACAATAAAACATTTTAATCCCCCAAGTGTAAATAATAGTATATATAACAAGTGAGTATCATGAAAATCAATCCCATCCCTATGTTGTAGGATTTACCCATATATATGGGTTATCTAATCCCATGAAGATGATCATTACCAAGTACTGACACATACTATTATAATTTCTACCATTCCGAAATAGTAAAGGAATATAAAAGAATAAGCATTCCTTTGATACCACTTTGTATCCACCCTCGATACAATAATCAATAATCTAGCCAAATTGGGATGCTTACAGAACCTGAAGAGATCATCCCCCTAGGAAAAAGGGTTTAAACCAGTAATGAGGGTGTAAAGATCATAGTAGGGAGACTATAACCAATTTTATAGAGTTAAAATAAAGTTTAAATAAATAAAATAAAGAAATATCAAAGTAAAAAAAAAGCTGAAACGGTACATCATACAACATGAATATAAAGGAAGAACCAATTAAACTAATAATTACTGAATCATGTAATGTCATGATGGAATGTATCTATTGTAAAATTGATGTAATAAATTTATAATAACATGATGACATAAATAAAAAAATATGTCCTTAATCTCAAATCCGAGGCCAGTCATTTTTTCATGCACCAACCCATCCTACAAGAAACAATCAACTATAAGGACCCCTTCCCTTGTCCAAACTTATATCAATATAATCTGCTTGGATACTAAAAAACGATACAAATAGGGTGTGAGTAAAACATAATAGGTTAAAAAACCATGTCTAAGTAAACCATTATGATAAATAAGTGTTTGAAATAAAGTGATAAATATATTTATTAATTAATCAATATAAAATAAAAGAACAAACAACTGGCTTCGATACTATACTGGAATATCTATGAGTATGTCGAACAACCATTCCAACCATAACCACACGTCTATGGAATAATCACATAACATGTAAAATCTCTATGTATAATAATTTATGCATCTTATAAAAGACCATAGTGTGATTATTTCATAATCCCAGACAAGCCCTCTAAATAATCATTTATGCATTCGAGTCCAGACCTCTATATAAGGATGTCACAATAATCGATCTAATCCCTATTTAAAATCTTGTATAACTAGATAGAGTCCTATATATTATAATTACAACATGAATCACAACTCAAATTATAATTTAATGAATAATAAGACATCATATCATAATCCACAATGTTGAATTATTTTAATTACCCATTTCCATTCTATTATCCTTGCATTTATTAAATTATATCATGAGACGTTTACATACCAATTGCATTCCAATTTTATATAAAATTAGAAACAACCATATCAATTATAAAATAAACCAATTACTAATGTGAATATATCCTATGAAATCACCGAAGGTATCTTTTTATGTTAGAACACACATTAAGCAATTTTCTAATTAAAGATTATACTAGTGTAGACTCATGATATGGGTAGTCACAATCTAGGTCTCAACACCATTAAATCCAAAAGGATCCAATGAATAATTAAAACATAAGATTTATCATCATCCATTGATAAATTAATTAATTTTCACATTATATTTTCTCAATCGCACAATATTTCACATACATAAAAATATGAACAGATCATAGGGTTTTGTTTTAGACCCCCTACCATTAATCAATGATCAATGAAATATATCCAATAGAAACACCAATAATAATGATGTAACATGATATGTTAAGAAGAATATAATAAAAAAATATCAATATCCACATGTGATTCCACAATGGTCAAATTATTACACTGTGATAATGAGTAACATGGTAAAATGAGTAGAAAACCTAAGAGAAACAACTAAGCAAAAAATGATCACTTGATTATGATGTCTAGAAGAGAGGAAATCATCCCAAAATCACATGGAAATTAGATATTTCTTGATATAAAAGTTTTTTCTTGGGTATTATATCAAAATATAAGTGTATCATGGATTTAAAATTGTTGAACCTGAGAAATACATGACATTTAATCTTTTCACATTGTATATTTCCTAATTTTTGAGTTACACTAAGAAATTTGTCACATTGGGTTAAAATAACCCTAATAAAACATTAAACTATGTGAAACTATTTCAATGAGTTTATTAATTTCATATCATGAATTTATTTAATGGAATATACTAAGAAAAAATTACATGTTATGTAATAAGTTCATGCTATGTAAATGCCCTATAGGAAGCATTATAACCAACTTTTTCAAAAGTTAACTAACCACTGCGGAATCCTTCCAAATTCCTGAGAAATTGTCGTAATCCCATTGGAAAATTTTATACCTTGACCACTATTAATTTAATCAAAAAAAAAACTATATTTGAGTCATTTTATATATAAATTTCTCCCCATTCCAATAGGAAATCGACCACCATGTTTTAAGGAAAAGTAAAATCCAAATAAAAGAGGCACCATCCAAACTCAAAGAGGGACATACTTGGAAAATAATGGGATTATAAATTATTAATTATTTTATATAATGTATTACCATGTTATATACTATTATGTAGTCATCTAAGTTCAAATTTTATGTTTTGATGATATTCATTTCAAAAGTCGAAAATGACTATAGTAGGTTGACTATGGTCAAAGTGGTCATTATTCCACCATCTAAATAATAATAATAATTAAAAAATCATCATATTTATACAAAAATTATAATTTTGAAACAAATAATGAAACGTGGTTATGAAAAATAAACCACATTACATAGGTCACAATCCATCTTAGCAGGGCCCATTCTATGACTACCCCAATCCTACCTTCAATAGGCCAGGGGTTGGAGACTAGTGTCGAGGATGATTAAAAAAAATATAGAAGGAATTAGCCTAAAGTACCTACAAAAACACACACACACACAAATTTACTAGATGACATAATGCTGATATATAATACAACTGAACAAATACATGCATACATCTAAGATACCACATTAGAGTATAATAGTTAAGTACTGAAAATACAAAAGGAGGAAAAAATAATCCTAACAAAAACATTAAAGATTATAACCTACTCTAAGTTAAAGGAATATGTCAAAATTATGCTCCCATTTAACTCCATAATCTGTCAAGCTTCATCTAGGCTCCACACACTCTCTGTTCTCTATGGACACCGTCAAAAGGTCCATCATCTGCAGAAGGAACAACACATGTGGGCAAACCTCCTATAGGGGAAAGTATAACAATACTTAGTAGGACACTCAAAAAACAGTAAACATAAATCACCATGTATAGTTTACTCAATACAATATATAAAAATAAATGTATAATAAAAATAAAGAACCTTTATATACTCAGGAAAGACACCATGCTATAAGGAAGTAATAACCAACTACCAGCCACCTAATTCTACTTGAAGAAACACCCATTTTTGAAGAACTCACTCAATAAGCCATGTTACCATCAAAGACACTAAATGATGAGGTTTGGTTCATTGGGCCCTACCCAAGGAAGATCACTGGTCTAATTAGACCAGGATACACAAACATGGGGTCATTCTAAGAATCAATGAGAGAAAAAACAAACCCAGTCTAGATCAACCAGTTATATAGGGGATCATATGAAAATATTTCAAAAAAACCTACTGATACGACCTGAAAGATGGAGGATCAATACCATACTTTGGGAGGTTATGCTGATTCCACAAACTACAACTAGGGATGATAGGGGATCACCCTCCAGTCTCACGAAGGGGAACCACAACTCTATTTGAGACTCAACCTCTATAGGGGATCACAATCCAATGATGTGGAGGTAATCCCACACTGTACCCTCAGGGAAAAGTATTGAGGGAACACAATAAACCTATACTAGGCCAAAATAAAAAAACTAGGATCCTCAAGTACTCTTGATGGGGGTACACAGTGTGTCCTAAGGTGTACAAGGCATGTCAATCTATCCCAAGTCCCACCCGTGTGAAAGAGCCTCAAACAACATGTATAATTCATAAAAACAATGTATAGAACTATATACATGGAGTATAGAAAAATAAAGCATCCTTACTATGTTTCTTGGCCATATCTTGGTATCGAAGCCATGTCTGTGTACCATTCTATTCATGCCAAGCCATTTCTGTGTATAAGTACATGACATGCCATCTGGATGTGTACTTTTTCTAGTGGCCCTATACTCATTGAAGTACATTTCGAGTCAACCAGGGAGGGTCACACACTATGTGATAAGGTCACATGCCATGTGGTCCTTATCATCCTCCCAAAACCCTAGCCACTAATTAAGGGGCCCCACAAGCTGTGTAATCCCAGATTACACACCATGTATTTTGGTATTTTATAGAAATCCTAGATCTTATTCCGCATTCCTCAGATAATCCTTCGGCCTTTGATCCATTAACTTATATGTTGTGAAACTCAAGATCCATAATCATTTTTCCATGCCATATTCAAATTAACATGTGTCATCACTAGATATTCTCACAAAATAGATTGAATTGACGTTATTCATTCCATGAGAAAGAATGATAAAGAACATGAAATCATGAATCATCCGTCATTCAAATTTCTCAGTTTGCATCATCTCACCTCTAGCATTTCATGGTGATCCCATATCTATGATATCATATTGTTTCAGCAAGTAATGAGTGTGTACAAATCTATTGATCAAGAATAGTCGAACCCCAGACCAAATGAAGAATGCCCATTGTGAATTGAAATATTTGGGGAGAAAATAATATAAAAATATTTAGGAACAAACATCGATCGATGTTTTGGTCAATCTGAATTTATTTAAAAAATATATTGATAATCATAAGTAATTATCCCAAATTACCTAATAATAAACCCATTCTGCAAATATGCATGATTCGCATAACAATCCATTGGTCAATTGATCTGTTCTCATCATAGGAATAAATAATGGAGAATAAATACAAATAAATTGCACACTATACCTTGATTCGGTTAGATCATTGATGAAGAACGATTATTGTGTTGCGTTCATTGGAAAGATCTGTCAAATTGCTTGCATGTAGAACATCAATCCATGATTGTGTTTCTATTCTCTTGAGATCATTCTCCAGAGCTCTCTCTAATGGTCCTTCAACATCTCCATGGTAATGAAGATAACTATAGATTTAAAACCTGACAATCTATTTAAATATTGAAAAATACGTGCATTAGAAAAATGAATTGAAATAATTTTATTTAATTATTTTATTCATTTCCACAGCAATGAATAATTTTCCACAAAAAAGCCTACACCAACAAATGTTAAGTCCCACCTAAGGTAAAAACACTAATCTAAACTCAATGGTAACCCCAAATTTCAGATATGATCACTCTTTTAGATTTTCCCACTTTTATAGAAAAGCTGTGCATGTGGGATATTAAATAGATTAATATATTTCAAACATTTATTCCATGTTCACCAGGTCTTAGAATCTCACTCCATCTTCACAGCTGATCTAAAAAATAATTCATATAATATTAATATATAATAGATAGAAAATAAGATATGTTTCATTATCCAATCCTATGGACTTTACATCCTAAAAATCCAAAATAATGGCTACAAAAATAAAATGTGGGTACTAAGAATGAATATGACTCACTCGCTCCCATGTGCTCTCATGAAGATTCCTATGCTACCATCATACACGCACTAAAGGAATTTATTTCCCTTGGATGATCCTGTCCTTCTGATCCTTGATATCTACTCAGTACTCAACCATGGTTGCTCCATTCTCGATTTCCATTTTACCATAGTTGAATACATGTGATGGTTCATGATTGTGCCTCTTAAGCCACGACACGTGGAAGAAATCATGTACCATTCCCAACTATGGCAGTAGAACTATGTGGTATGGCAACTTGCAAACTCTATACAGAATTAGAAAGATATTGATGAATCTTGGAGATAGATTTCCACCATGTCTAAATCTTCTCAATCCACGTCAAGGTGATACCCCCAGTAACACAAGGCCTTCTTCCTCAAACTCAAAAGGCATCAATCGCCTATCATCATAAGAATTGTCATAGCTCTGTGTAGTCTTCATCCACTCCTGGATGATATGATCCTTCTTTGTTGTAGCTCACACAATCTCTAGTCCCAAGAGTGCTGACTATCTTGGTTCTGTCCAGAAAAGTGGTGACCTTTAGGGCCACATCTGTAAAGCCTCAAATGGTTCCATACTGATGGTGTTATGGTATCTGTTTATGGATGAAAACTCCACCATTGGTAGGTTATCCTCCCAATTGTGGCCAAAATCCAACATGCAAGTTCATATCATGTCCCATAAGACTTGGAAGGTTTGCTCTGCCTGGTCATAATTTTGGGGGTGGAAATTTATGCTAAAGTATGACTAGGTATCAAATGCCTCATGTAATCCCTTCCATAATAGGGATGTAAAGAGATCATCATGATTATAAACATTCATTGGTGGAACTTTATGGATTATAACTATCTCTTACACGTAGAGGAACCCCATGCTCTCTACTGAAATCTATTATTATAATACTAAGATGTGGGAAGACTTGGTGAGTTGGTCTACGATCACCTAGATGACATCATGTCTCTTGGATGTATGTGATAATACCATCAGGAAGTCCATTGATATCTCATCCCACTTATATTCTATCACCTCAAGGGATTGGGTTAAACGTGCCAGAACATGGTTCTCAAACATCAATTACTGAAAAGTAAGGCATCAAGAGTGTAAGAACCCGAGTTTTTAGAAACGGGTCAAAACCCGGCCCTATTTAAACCTTTGACTGGTTTTTGAGAAGTTTGGATAATCTGGGCAGTTTCTGGAAATTTCTAGACTACACTCCGTGTACTTTAAGTACACTCCGTGTATGAGTTACCTAAGTAACTGGCCGTGTGCTCGCCGAGTAAATGTCGTGTGAAGACCATGTGGAACTTTCATACTACACGGCGTGTATTTATAGACACACCTTGTATCCCTTACACGTGTGAGGCTAGGAACATGTCGTGTGGTGCCCAGGTGTAAATTTCCATCTACACGGTGTGTATCCTTCCTTGACACGCCGTGTACCCTTGCCCCGTGTAGTGGCTGAGACCCTGGACATGTGTTGACCATGTGCACGGTCCAGGCCATGTGATGGACTCCGCTTAATTCGAAGTACGGAAACACATATACACAGCGTGTACTTTGTAAATACACGCCGTGTACTTTTTTTATTTGATCGATCGAGGTGTCGTCGTGCCTCATTCCCAGATTTCCCTTCTTCTTTCCCTTTGGACAAAAAGTTCATCCGAGAACTCCCAAAAAACATAAACCCTTCCAGAATCTCTATAAGACCTCCGTTCTTCGATCCGTTAGTGGAAGCAGGACCGCATCAAAAATGCTAACCCACACACCCTTCTTCATCCTTGATTCCTCACCTGTTTCTCTACAGATTCCGTCCAAACGGAATTGTCGGATTTGACGGAAATACAGATCTACCGCGATTCATTCTGATTCAGAGGCTGAAATCAAAGGAGTGTCATCATACGAGTACGTGGTGGGTGGTGCATACCTTCTTTTGTATTTTCGTAGACAATTTGGTGTTGCGACCTTCGGGCGCGACAACGGGTGTTGAGAGAGACCACATTTATTTGTTTTTATTTAATTATATGCATTATGGAATGCCTCTGGGTATTCCCTAACCATGTTACAATTGAGCGAGACCGGGTTAGAGGTCATTTCTCGTTTGGGGCAATTCGGCAGGGGGTGCCAAAGTGTGTGTGAGTTGGACCATTGTTTAAACTATTGTGTTTATACTGTTTGCTGAATGTCTTGAGTTAAACTGTTTAGTTTAATTGTAAAATCGTGAATGAGTTAGGTGATGGTATGGGATTGCACAGGTTAGTGCAATTTGACTATTTATTAATTGCATGTTTAAAGTGATGCTTCCAAGTATGAATATGAAATGTGTGATATTGCCTGTGTTGAACTGCTTGTTGTGTTGGGCGTGGCCCGAATATATTGTTGAGTGATGGGGATCATAGGTTGGGGATTTGGATCAGGATACTTTGGGTGGTTTCTACCATGGGATTGGGCGTCATGGACATCGGTTGAGGCATTTGGACTGTCAGGTTGGTATTTGGCACGGGTTACATGGATGGCGAGGCCATCTGACTTGAGATATAGGTTCGCAGGGACACGAGGTGTTAGAGGTGTTGTGTCTTGGGACATACTAAGGTGATTACCGCTCACCGGGTACTTTTGAGTAGTGTGCACACAGATAAACTCCAAGATGAGGTGGTACAACCACTCTCTGGGTAGAGGCCCCTGATAGTTGCAGTTATGTATTTTTGGATTGGGGGTGCTTTACATAGGAAGCCATGTGGAAGGTGAGGAGCCTTCGGGAGACAGCTTTGAGGCGGTCAGGTTGGGGGCAGAGGCTCGCCGTGATTTGAGGGCAGACATCGCTGTCCCTCCGGTTATCTTTTGAGGACATGTATCGTTGTTCCTCCGGATGTTGTGCCATGGGAAGGATGAGCTTTCGAGCTGGGTTATGATGATTGGGCGTGACTTCGAGACATAGGTACTTGAGACACATGGTGTCAGGTGGCACGAGGTGCCGGGCTGCAGATTAGACTTTCCGGCATTGGCTGAAGTAGGTGACACTTCCGGGTGGCTGCTGAGCACCAGTGAAGTCTTTGTTTACTTTTGGGCATTGCACTGTTTACTATTTTCCTTATATGAACATGTTTTCCTAAACACTTATATTAGGTACGCACCTATGGGTGGTATCCTACTGAGACTTGTCTCACACCCTACACGGGCCCTTCGGGATGCGTGTAGACTTTATGAAATTGCGTGCAAGTAAAGGGTCAGCCTTAGGAGATGGAATTTAGTGCTGTTGACTTAGAGACTGGCACAAAACCTGAGGTTGTGCCGTACTGGAGTTACTTGTTTAGTATTCTTTTCTTGCATCATCATGTCTACTTTATATTGTAGCTACGACTGGTTATCCATTGGCGTCGTGATGTATATATATTAATTTGTATCACTTGTTTGGATGCATGCTTGGTTGTATTAGCAGTAATTTTAGTTGATTGCTGGCATGACGTTCTGTATACTTTCTACTACTGTTGTTTTTATATTTCTTCCGCAGTTTATTGTTTTTTAATGTGCTTCCGCTATGAGGGTCTGGTTCGAGTCGGCTGAGTCATTTATTTCCGCTGAATATTTAGTATTCTACTCATACCGGTACCATTTTATTCCTCTGAGAGGGTATAGCCTCCCCCTATACCTATCAGACCCTCGCTGCTAGTCGGTAGCCTTTGGCGTTCGGGAGAGGTGCACCTAAGGTAGTAACACCCGACCCATTCGACACTGTTTGGGTGGCTGGACGGGTCCGGGTCGTTACAAAGTGGTATCAGAGGTAGGTTATTGACAAGGATTTAGTAGCATTGCTTTGCTGGCTACTAATCAGTTTGAGACTTCTCTTTTTATTTTATGATGGTTTTACTATTTGGGATATGGTATACTAGAGGTAGGTTGTTGTTGGAACTGGATTTTTGAACTTGTCCTTGGGTGCCTGCAGCCCCATGTACGAGGGATGGATTGAGTTGCCGGGGGTGGGAATTGACATTTTATTTTTTCTCAGATTATAGTTTCTATGATTTCCACCTCGGTGGATCACTTGTTGGGTGATGTTACTGATTATGACATGAAAAACTTGGCCAGTATTGCAAGGCTTAATTGTTGGCTTTTGATAGGCACATTTTAGGGTATTTCAATTTCATAAATGCTCGTATGATTTGTGAAGTGATAATACCATGTGAATAAAATCAATTACCATGTTATGTATGCTCTGAAATGTGGATAGGTAAAACTCTTGATATAATTTCTTGTTCATGGAAATGTATATGCCATGCTTTGTATTTTTGAAAAAAATTGCATGTTTTAGGATATTTAGGTATGGCTCGTCTGAGAGCAGACATGTACTATGGTTGAGGCAGTGTAACTGTCAGGATTGGGTGACTCGGTCGTCGGGATTGAGGCAACGTTGGTTGTCAGGATGGGAATGGCCCGAGGTAGTAATGATACTTGGCTCTATTGAGGGTAGGTAAGGAGGCCATGAGGTCGGGATACCGTGGGGAATGGGTTGCGGTGAGGGGAAGTAAGGGTAGTTTTTATGAACTGCCATTTACTATTTCCCTTATCTGCGTAGAATATATTGTTATATAGATTTATGTGGGTTGTCTAACCATTTATGGTATTCAGCAGGTTACTTCTTCACGACACGATGGAGCAACAGGAAGAAGAGGATATGGTACCGCAGGACCAGGTTCAGAATCCGGTGAAGGCAGAGCATGAGCTGTAGGTACAGGCTCAGGGATAGGATCGGGTTCAGGATCTAGTGCAGGCAGGGCAGCAGCCGAGTTTGGCAGCGTTCGGACCGTGGCTTGATGAGCAACATCGAGCTAGCCTAGTTCGCATCTTGTAGGGGATTGACAGAGGCGCACAGGGTACAGAGCCTTTTATGGCGTATCTGACGCGGGAGTTCCAGTCGCATAACCCGCCGCTTTTTCATGGTGAGGGTGGTCCATAGGCGGCATAGAACTGGATAGAGAGTATGCACATGATCTTCGAGCAACTCGAGATGCCTCCAGGGCGGAGGGTCAAACTGGCGACGTACATGCAGAGAGGACCGGTGAAACGTTGGTGGGATGTGCAGGTACATGCTCGTAGGCATGAGGGACCGGCGTGGAAGGACTTTGAGGATAGGTTCTTTGAGAACTTTTATCCAGAGACACTAAGGGAAGAGAGAGCTCGAAAGTTATTGAGTCTTCCACAGGGAGACATGTCCGTCATGGATTACGCAGCTACATTCAAAGATTTGTCCCGTTTTTCACCTGGTATGGTCAGAGATGATGCAGCTAGGGTGAGGCTCTACGAGGACGACTTACGATACACCATTCGGGATTAGTAAACATCTTTATACTAGGTTACTTATCCAAGGCATTGAACCAGGTGCTCATAGCTGAGGGCAACGAGATAGAAAAAGCTCATTTTGAAAGAGGGACAACTTCAGGTGATGGTTCAGACAACAGGAAGCGGGGGAGAGATGAGTTCCAGCTGGGCGGGTAGGCCAAGGACTCAGCTAGACCACCTCGTGGCCGTTTAGCGGTGGTTTGCTTTCAGTGTGGAAAACCGGGTCATGTTCGGGCTCAGTGCGATAAGCCCTCGAAGGAGTGTCGGGTGTGTGGACAGGTCGGGCATCTATAGAGGTTTTTTAGGTAGCCTTCTTAGACAGCCAGTAGACAGGGACCAGGACAGACTGTGGCATCAAGAGTTGGTTCAGGTTCGGTACCAGGAGAGGGTAGCTGAGGTTCAACTACATGCGGAGGATGTGACAGGGACAGTAGGACCCAACTGAGGGGTCTGTGGCCAGAGACCAGGGCAACACTGTAGGGAGGACAGGCTTCAGGGAGCCGTGTGTCAGGTCAGGTGCAAGCCGTGGAGCTACTAGGGTTTGAGCAGGCCGGAGAGCCGACAACGGTGGTAGGTACACCGCAGGTGTGGCTGCGAGTTTCTTTACTTTCTTTTGGCATGTCCTCTTGAGGCATGTCTGGTTGAGTGCACAGGCTGCACATGATACTTGTAGACTAACTAGACGCTAGTTAGTGGGATTGGCATCATATCAGATGCATTTTATATTTTATTTATATAATTTAGATGCATGGCATTAGGAGCATCAAGGATGTAGGTTACTTGAGGTGCTGTGGGAATCGGGGAATTGTGGATGCGGGTTACTTGAGGTGCATGGAACCGGGTTTGGATTGAGCATCTATTAGATGAAGGAACTTAGGGAGGCAGACGCCGATGCAGTGAGAGTTATGTTGGGTGTCGGAAGCGACACGTGAGCACCGAGGAGGTACAGAGGTGACGATGCATCACGGGAGGACCATGGGTCCAGGAAATAGGTCATTGGGACTTGATTGTTTATTTTTTTGCCTTGAGCTTTGTTCGGGTTGAGACCGAGTAGTCAATTCATATGGTGGGGAGCCTTTTTTTAGGAATTTATCCAGAACCTTGAGAATGGGGTAGTTTGGGTTGTTTAACTGGGATGGGCATGTTCAGTTCCATCTCCTGGTTTCGTTTGGTAGCTTGGGGATGAGCTACGTTATGGTGGGGAGTATTTAAGAACCCAAGTTTTTAGAAACGGGTCAAAACCCGGCCCTGTTTAAACTTTTGACTGGTTTTTGAGAAGTCTGGAAAGTCTGGGCAGTTTCTGGAAATTTCCAGACTACACGCTGTGTACTTTAAGTACACGTCGTGTATGAGTTACCCGAGTGACCGGCCGTGTGCTCGCCGAGTACATGCCATGTGAAGACCGTGTAGAACTTTCATACTACACGGCGTGTATTTATAGACACTAGGTGTATCCCTTACCCGTGTGAGGCCAGGAACATGTCGTGTGGTGCCCAGGTGTAAATTTTCATCTACACGGCGTGTAGCCTTCCTTGACATGCCGTGTACCCTTGCCCTGTGTAGCGGCCGAGACCCTAGCCGTGTGTTGACCGTGTGCATGGTCTAGGCCGTGTGCTGGACTCCGCTTAAGTTGGAGTATGGAAACACATATAAATGGAATTTACTTTGTAAATACACGCTGTGTAATTTTTTTATTTTATCGATCGAGGAGTCATCGTGCCTCATTCCCAGATTTCCCTTCTTCTTTCCCTTTGGATGAATAGTTCGTCTGAGAAATCCCAAAAAACTTAAACCCTTCCAGAATCTCCGTACGACCTCTGTTCTTCGATCCTTCAGTGGCAGCTGGACCGCATCGGTAAGGCTAACCCCGCGCACCCTTCTTCGTCCTTGATTCCTCACATATTTCTCCGAAGATTCCGCCCAAACAAAATTGTAAGATTTGATGGAAACACAGATCTACCACGATTTAGTCCGATTTAGAGGCTGAAATCAAAGGAGTGTCATCGTACGAGTACGAGGTGGGTGGTGCATACCTTCTTTTTGTGTTTTCGTAGAAAATTTGGGGTTCCAACCTTCGGGTGAGATGACGGGTGTTGAGAGAGACCCTGTTTATTTGTTTTTATTTAATTATATTCATTATGGAATGCCTCTGGGTATTACCTAACCCTGTTGCGATTGAGCGAGACTGGGTTAGAGGTCGTTGCTCATTTGGGGCAATTCGGCAGGGGGTGCCGAAGTGCGTGTGAATTGGACCATGGTTTAAACTGTTGTGTTTATAATGTTTATTGAATGTCTCGAGTTAAACTGTTTAGTTTAATTGTTAAATCATGAATGAGTTAGGTGCTGGTATGGGATAGCACAGGTTAGTGCAATTTGACTGTTTAGTAATTTCCTGTTTAAAGTGATGCTTCCAAGTATGAATATACAATGTGTGATATTGCCTGTGTTGAACTGCTTGTTGTGTTGGGCGTGGCCCAAATATATTGTTGAGTGATGGGGATCACAGGTTGGGGCTTTGGAATGGTATACTTTGGGTGGTTGCTACCACATGATTGGGCATCGTGGACGTCGATTGAGGTAGTTGGACTGTCAGGTTGGGCTTTGGCCCGGGTTACATGGATGGCTAGGCCATCTGACTTAAGCGACAGGCTTACAGGGACACGAGATGTCAGAGGTGTTGTGGCTTGGGACATACTGAGGTGATTACCACACACCAGGTACTTTTGAGTAGTGTGCACATAGATAGACTCTGAGATGAGGTGGTACGACCACTCGCTGGGTAAGGGACCCCAATAGTTGCGGTTAGGTATTTTTGGTTTGGAGGTGCTTCCCCTAGGAATCCACGTGGAAGGTGAAAATCCTTCGAGAGACAGCTTTGAGGTGGTCAGGTTGGGGGCATAGGCTTGTCGTGATTTGAGGGCAGACATCGCTGTCCCTCAGGTTATCTTTTGAGGATAGGTATCGCTGTTCCTCCGGATGTTGTGCCATGGGAAGGATGAGCTTTCGAGCTGGGTTACGACGATTAGGCATGCCTTCGAGATGTCAGTACTTGAGACACATGGTGTCAAGTGGCACAAGGTGCCGGTCTGCAGATCAGACATTCCAGCATTGGCCGAAGAAGGTGACACTTCCTGGTGGCTGCTGAGCACCAGTGAAGTCTTTGTTTAATTTTGGGCATTGCCTTGTTTACTGTTTTTCTTATATGAGCATGTCTGCCTAAACACTTATATTAGTTATGCACCTCTGGGTGGTATCCTAATGAGACTTGTATCACACCCTACATGGGCCCTTCAGGACCCATGTAGACTTTATGAAATTGTGTGTAGGTAAAGGGTTAGCCTCAGGAGATGGACTTTAGTGCTGTTGACTGGGAGATTGGCATGGACCCTGAGGTCATTCCGTACTGGAGTTACTTGTTTTGTATTATTTTCTTGCATCAGCATGTCTAATTTATATTGTAGCTACAGCTGGTTAGCCACTAGCACCGTGATGTATATATATTAATTTGTATGACTTTTTTGGATGCATGCTTGGTTGTATTAGCAGTTATTGGAGTTGATTGCTGGTATGACGTTCTGTATACTTTTCGCTGATGTTGTTTTTATATTGCTTCCACTGTTTATTGTTATTGAATGTGCTTCCGCTATGCGGGTCTGGTTCGAGTCGGCTCAGTCATTTATTTCCGCTGCATATTTAGTATTCTACTCGAACCGGTAACATTTTATTCCTCAGTTAGAGTATAGCCTTCCCAATATACCTATCAAACCCTCACTGCTAGTCGGTAGCCTTTGGAGTTCAGGGGAGGTGCACCTAAGGTAGTGACACCTGACCCATTCGGCACTGTTCGGGTGGCTGTTCGGGTCCGGGTCGTTACAAATAGACAAACTCTACAACTCATTTCCTCATCCATGGACACCAAAAGTGATACCAGAGGTCCTGGTGAATCTTTTACACACATGGATATACCACTGAAGGAGATGTGCTAAACTCTCTCAGAACTTCCTCCGACAATACCATTGGTACCATATTTCATCCTCTGTAAAGAAAGACATACTCCCCACCTTCAGAAAATCCATACGGATCTTGTACTATGAATATATGATCATGTAGGGTCTTATAGTTAGTATCCCCAAGTTGTGCCTCCTGAACTCACTGTGAGAGTGTAGGGGTGGAAACCATCGAATGAAGGTAAGCTACTCCATCTCCATCCACAATGGATAACTATAATAAGGCTAACTGTTCCAAAACCTCATTCAATAAGTGCAAAATGGATCTCTTGTTGAGTGTATATTCTACCACGTTCCCCTTCCCATGAGTATAGAAAATATCAACGTCATAGTCCTGAAAGAACTCTATCCATCACCTCTATCTCAAGTTAATATCATTTTGAGAAATGATGTACTTGAGGATATTTTGATCAAAGTACAAAATAAATAACTCACCCATTAGGTAGTGTATCCTCAAATTAAATTTGAAAAATACTTCTACAAAATCAAGGTCAGGGATCACATATTTATGCTCACGTGGTCTCAAATGGAACAAACAATAAGCAATAATTTCTTTCCTCTACATCAGAACCCAACCATGTCCAACCCCTGATGTATCATAGAACATTATTTACTCGACACCCTCCTCTGGAAACTTCAAGATGGGAGCACTCATCAACCTCCACATCAGATCATTAAAGAACTGATAGTTGTTTTCCATACACAAAAAATGATTCCCTTTCATGGTCAATATATTAAAGGGTGATTTCACTCTAGATAAGTCAAGTAAAAACCTTCGATAATATCCAACCAATACCAGGGAACTCTTCAACCACTATAGGAAACTAGGAACTCACAACATACAATGCACCAATGGTTAATCTGGCCAACTGATGATTAATCATATGAACCCTCCTATGCATGAGTTTTTCCTTCACTTCATTGGTTTCCTTTTCACCAATAAAGGAAAACATGGTCCCACCATTGTGGACACACCACATCCTCCACCTAAAACTGTCGATCTGGTAATTAACTGTAGATAGCCAGTCCATACCTATGATGATGTCGTAGGTCATAATTTCTACAATAAGGAGATCCCATACAAAACCCGCACCTCTAAATAAAAAATAACACAGTCGACACAAGTGAGAAATAACTAAGTCACCACCTGTCGGTGTCTCCAACCACAAGGGTTGAGTCAAAAACTTAGCCAGAATCCCCATGTCTCAAACCAGAGATGTGGAAAGGTTTGGAATGGATAACACCTATGTCTATCAATAATATAGATAAAGTAAAAAATACCATGATTGTAACTATTATCATCCCTAGAGCCTCAGTTTTATAGCCCTTTATAGCTTGTATATGACCTCATCCTTTCTCACGATCTCCCTAAGCCTAGCGTGGACCACCTGAGGGTGGTGGTAGTATTAGGTCAAACCTCTTACAACCTCCTACTTCTCTAAGGGCCCCTCTTCCATATTCACTACCCTTAATACTGCCAAGATTTTACCTTTCCCTCTATCTTGGCGGTGCCTTGATCGTCTCCTGACCAGCTATAAGATGGGTTAGGAAGTATCAATCTAGTTGTCCTTGACCGTTGTAAGAGAATCACTTCCTTTCCCTTGGCTGTTTCGATCCACCATGAGAGTCCTATAACATTGGACCTTATTTATTAGATCACAACCTAAAGTGTATGGCCCACTTGTATCCCTATGACTACTGTCAGCTACCTGTTTCTGAGGTCTCAGCTAATAGGTTCCCACTTCTAGATCCCACTACTGGTGTCTATTTTACTAGAAAACTTTATACCAAGAAGGATTTCTCATGCAATCTTTCATGGGTATAAATAATAATAGATACCACTGACACCTTGAAGTCTCGGTGTAAGACCTGCTCAAAAGTATAAGCCTTGAATAATTGGTCATATACCATATCCAAAGAGTAATGCAAGAGATTAGTGAATCTCGCTGAATAATCCACTATAGTCATACTACCCTAATGAAGATGAAGAAGCTCCTGCATGTGCACCGATCACAACATGTATAGATATAACTCCTCTTTGAAGAGACACTCAATGTTTGCCCAATAGAGATATGTCTCATAATGTGGATGATTCAATAAGCTCCACCCTCACCATAATGAGCGCTAGATAAGACTCACTACAAGGACTACCATCGGATCTATAAGCATCCTCAATTGGAAAAAAATGCAAGTGACTGCCTCTAGCCATTCCTTAGTCACATGGGGTTCTACCTCACCTCGAAAATTGGGAGGTCGCTACCTCTAAAAATTATGCACCACACCCAGCCTACGTGTATCCTTAGCTAGTAGTGCTGGTGCTTACTACTGCTCAATGGGTGGGGTTATAGCAGGTAAACATCACTAAGGTTCTATCATTGGCACAAGTCCCTGTACTAATGCCTCATCACTAGGTGGATCATACTCATGATCATGCAGTGGGATAATGACTGGATGTCAACGTGGAGGAATCCTAAAATGATACAAGATGTACCACAGTAAATAGAGTATATGTAGGGATCCGACTCAAGAAGGACATGAAAAACAAAACCATTCCAATATGATGAATCTACCAGAAATTATCCCTTTAGATAAATATTTAAATTTACCAAGTCCCAAGGTAGGTGATTAGAGGCATGGTGTATAGATATATCGATCGCTACACGAACACTAGAATCCCTGGCCTGAAATATGAAATCGAAACACTAAAAACTATTTACCTAAACCTATCTCACTGACTCCAGACCTAAAGTAGAACTAACATCCTTTAATAACACTCTTTCAAAATCTATCCCATAGGGGCCCATGTAATGACTACCCCAGGACCACCTCCAATAGTCTTGGGGCTAGTGGCCTATGCCCAGTAGGAGTATCCCACAAATTTGAGGCATTATCCTAAAGTACCTTTACACACACACACACATCTCCAAACCCATAAAATGTTGATATGTAAAAATAATGAACCAAAGAAAGCATAAATATAAGATCCCACAGTAGAGTATAATAGTAAAATATTGAAAACAAAAATATATTCCAAACAAGACCAACCAAAACTGTAAAGAGTAATTTTTTTTCAAAGGTAAAGGAATAAGTCAAAAGTATGCTCCTGGTAAACAACCTGTTCTGTCAAGCTCTAGATAAGCCTCACCCACACCCTGTCCTTCTAAGACATCGTGAAAAGGGTCAACATCTGCACAAGACACATCACATGTGAAAAAAGTCCTTGCAGGGGTGAATATAACAACACTCAATAGGACACCCTGAAAACAATAAACAAGAATCACCAAGTATAGTCATATAAATACATGATATAAATATCAATTTATAATAAAAACAAAGAAACCATATATAATCAAGAAAGACAGTACACCATAAGGTGGTCATAACACACTACCAGCCATAGGATTCTTCTCAAAGAAACACTTTTTCCTAGAGAAATAAATCCACAGGCCATGCTACCATCAGGTACACTCGATTGAGAAGTTTACATTATTGGGAACTACCCAAGGAAGCTCACTAGTCTAAGGGGGACTATAATACATAGATATTGGGTCATGACCAGAACCATAGGGGGACACCACGAACCTAGTATGGATCAACCTGCTTCATTGGGGATTTTACATCAATGATTATAGAAACCCTAATGACTTGGAATTTTTAATGGAGGATCAATTCCATACTCATGGAGGTAATTATAATTTTACAAAATACAACTAGGGATGATTGAGGATCATAGTATAGTCTCATAGAGGGGCACCACAACTCAATTAAAGACTCGAACTCTAGAGGGGATCACAATCTAGTGATGTGGATGTAATGTTGCTCTGTACCATCAAGGAAAATGTCTCATATTACACACTCAACCTATAATTTTCCAAACTAAGAAATGGAAGATCCATAATAACTCTTCAAGGGTGTATAAAGTGAGTCCAAAGGGATACACGGTGTGCCCAACTATCCGAAGTCCTGCCCATGTGGAAGATCTTCACACGACATGTATTATATATATACATGGTGTGTAGAAGTATATATACGATGTGTAGGGAATCAAAATATGATTCCCATTTTTTTGGAATGTGTTTGTGTATTGAAGAAATCTTTGTATACCAATCTCTATCTGCCAATCCGTGTCCGTATATTAGTACACGACCTTCCATCTGGCTGTGTGCTATTTCCCGTGTCTGTGTACTGTTTAGAGTACATGCCTTTTCCACCAGGGAGTGTCAAATAATATGTGATAGGGCCACACAAAGTGTATTTCTTATCTTCCTCCTAAAATTAAAGCAGCTGATAAAGGGTTCCCAAATATCGTGTAATCCCAGATTACATGCCGTGTTCTTCGATATTTCCCAAAAATCCCGAACCTTTCACTACACGCCTTGGATGATCCTCTGACCTCTTATCCATTGATCTCCATGCAGAAAATATATATATCCTACATCATTTTTACATGAAATCAAAAAAATAAACATGTTTTTTCATGAGATATTATTGAAAAATAGATCAAATCGATGTTATTTTTTAAGTGCTGAAGAACACTGAAATACTCAAAATTGGGTGTCAGCAATCATTCAAATTGCTCCATCTCTATTTTCACACCTGCAATGTTCCATACTAATCCCAGATCTATGATATTGGATCGTTGCAACATGAAATGGGTGGGGAATAATCGTTTGATCGGGAATAGTTAGAACCCAGGCCAAACGAAGAATGCCTATGGTGAATCATCGAACCAGATGAGAAAATCCCCTGAACAAAATTCGAGGAACAAACCTCAATTGATATTTGTGTAGATCTTGATTAATTTTCATATGAAAAATAACAAAGAGTTTGATAATAATATTAAATTCTCTCAAATTACCTCATAATAAACCCATCCTGTAAATACAAATGATCCACGAATCAATCCATTTGTTGATTGATCCACGTTCAGCATAGAAATAAATAATTTAGAATAAATCAAAATAAAACACATTCCCTACCTCGATTTGGTTCAATCATCGATAAAGAATGATTGTTTCTTCATGTTCATTAGAAAGATACGTCGAATAAGGTTCACATCGATCATAGATCAATGATCATGTCGTTTTTCTCTTGAGATAGCTCTCTAGAGATCTCTCTAATTGTCCTCCAACATCTCCAGGGTTATAAAGATAAACCATGATTTCCAACATAACAATATCTTTAAAGAATGAAAAATCACTATATCGGCGAGATGAAATAAAATCGTATATTTAATTATTTTATTAAATTTAGGGCCTGTGATGTCTTTTCCACAAATGACCTACACCAACTATTATTAAGTCATACCTAGGAAAAAAATTCCATTATAAACTCAATAGTACCTTATTATTTCTGATCTGAGAACCCGTTTACATGTTATTACTCTTTTATAGGAAAACCATGCATGTGTGCTATTTAATATGTTAATATATTTAAAAAATTTATTCCAAGTCTACTTTGCCTCATAATCGCACGCCGTATCAGTGACTGGTCTTGAAAATAACCCAAATAATATTTAAAAATAATACATGGAAAATATGATATGTTGTAACAAACATGGAGATGGTATGCCATAGGTGTGCAAGGGTAACATTTATATTTTTCATCAATCATTTGGGATAAAAGGTATGTTTTATTTTACCATTTTATAATTATAATAATATGATAAATATTATAATATATATTGACTTATATTTGTATAAATATATTTTATGTGATGTAGTGTTGAAAAATGAATCACATCGCTTTGTGGAAGTTGTAGTCCACACAAAATTTTTTTTTATAATTTTTCAGTGAATGGAAAGGTAAAAAATTAAAACATATATTATATTATAATAATGAAAAATATTAAATGATCATAATTTATATATATATATATATATTAATACAACAATCATAACCTATATTGAGAGATAGTAATAGAAGATGAATTAAATCGGTTTGTGAGGAGATAGTTCATTGTACATATAAATGATGAATTCATCTCCCATTTGATAGAGGTTAGAGAAAAAATATATTTTATTCCCTAAAAAAACAATATCTAATTAATTCTACAGTTGGTATTCTACCTAAAACAAGGCCACTGTAATGAGGTTAGGGATTTGAGGAATGGATTTTTGTGTTGTAATGGCCCATATAAACGGGGTTTTAACATTGAATAAATGAGAATAAGTGGTTCCATTTTATAAAATATGGGAGGGTCACTTTAGGAAATCTCAAAAATAATAAATTAATATGAATTAATTTTGATATACAAATGAATTAAATTGGATTAAATAGTAAGATAATTTGAGAATGAGTATAAACCCTCTCTTAAAATAAAATTTTATCATGTATGGATCACATTTATACCCTTATCTTTAAATTTTGACCCTTAATTAACCCTTTTATAAATTAACACAATATTAAATTTATCATCACATTATTTGTTAAAAATTACTATAAAATAAAAAAGAGACATAATTAGACAATGGTTGATGTAATTAACCACATTCCATTTATTATTCCAAATCAATGTTTGTAGTTATTTTATATCATTTAATGAAATATTATATTCATAAAATATCTATACTAACAATTTTGGAACTATTCATTTTCATTGAATTTTATAACATCAAGGAAACAAAAAAATATATTATAAATAAATATCATATCCCGAAAATGTAATAATTATAAAAATAATTTTTAAATCACACTAATTCCTTAAATTTAATTATTTTAAATAGTTTTAGTCTGATTTTTTTATTTTACCATTAATTGATTATTCACCACGCCACCATTGAGTAAGCATTTAGAGTTATGATTTCATAAATAAAAACTAAAAAATAATTAATATGACAGAGATAAATTATTTATAATTAAAAATAATATTTATAACCAAATATATCACCCATTTATCTCTATGTTAATAATACAATACTCAATAAAACCAAGAGTGATATATTTTTTTGACATTTCTTTAAATAAAATATTATAAATGTTATAATCACATCTATATGGAAAAAATAAAATATAAAAGAATTATAAAATAGTGCTGATAAAATGGACTCATCTAATAAAATTAAGGTATATTTTTTGGGTAATTTTATTATCTAATCATTTTAGTATTAAACAGTAATTGCATGATTTAGTTTAAACACTTGTTACAAAAATTAATTAGGTTATTATTCATATTGACAAAAAAATTACCATTTACCAAATTTGGATCCACTAATAGCACTTGTAGAATCAATTTTTAAAAATTCAATATAAAATAGCGATATAAGTTAATTTAATATTATCATTATAAAACATAGTGATAAACAATTTTTCAAATAAAATCCATTTTTAAGTAAAAAATATTTTTATAATAAATTCACGTATAAAATTCATTTGAAAAGATTTATTGGTTTATTAAAAATAAAAATGAATTAAATAATTTTAAATGATAAATAAAATTTAATTTTACATTATAAATACATTAAACAAAATACACTTTATAATCCAAATTTTTATTTTTCACTATTTATTAAAAAATCAATCTTTTTTAAAAAAATTTAAATATTAATATTATGATAAGAATTATATGTTTAATTTAAAATTGATGTTCACTTTTCAAAATTAAAATTTTATAATTTTAAACTCAATATATTAAATTAAACCATATAATACATAAAAATACAATTTCATTAGAAATAAAAGTGTTTTTCATTTTGACTAAAAACTTGTCAAATATTTTAATAAAATATGTAACCCTTTAAAATATAAATAAAGAAAATATGAAAAACTATTATAAAAATATTACATGAATTTTTATATTATTCCACCTTTTAGAAATTGTTTCCTATTAATTTTTTTCACTTATTAAACAAGTGTGGATTACTTTCCATCACAAAATATTTACACTCACATGAACCTTAATGAACAATATGTTTTTCCTAGAAAACCATAATAAAGTGAATTAAATAGTGCCCCCATAAATTCTATCTGTGATCAAGATTATGAATAATATTTTCTTTATATTAATGGTTCACTTATAATTTAACTACATCATAGATCAAAACATGATATGAATGAGGAACATACATACATAAAATTGAAACACTAAAACAATTGTGTAACTAGGATATTCTCAATTTAAAGTCCACTTAGTAGGAATATTATTCAACATTATATTGGATTTGATATGATATAATAAACCATGGATTTAAATTTACCATTCTATCAAAAATCAAAACACTTATCCTTGGATTTTCCTTAAGAAAAACATGATCACCAACCTAAAAAGAACAATATTTTATATAATTATCAGTATAATTTATCTTCCTAAAATTTACTAGCATCATATGTTACTGAATAAAATTAAAAATCTCTACCATTTTCTCAACAAATTATAGTTCCATTATTATTATTTCTTTTACTTAACCACAAAAATATAGGGTCCACCATCTCATTCATATAAATCCATAAAATTTTTTAACTGTATACTCGAATAAAAACTATTATTTTAAAAAATAAACTAAAAAAATATTCTAAAAATAATATCCCCATTAATCAATTAAACAATAATGAATCATGTCTTCAAGGTCCTGGATATTTCATCTAGAATGAAAATTATATTGAGGATGAAAAAACTATAATGAAATTTAATTCAATTACAAATGAATTATAGTGTCTATTTATAAAATCTAATGTGAACTTAGGATCTTAATTAGATATAATATAGGAATTTAATATATATAAAATTAATATATAATAAATATAAAATAATTAGAGTTGATCTAAATACATATTATCTTTAATGGGAAGTAAATGTGCAAAATTTGTTAGTTGATTAAAAATAAAAAATCCCATTATTTCCTTGATATGTTTTTGGAAGTACCATTATGGATAACATACAAATTTTTTTCCATTTTTAATCTAGAACTAGAAAAGGTTGTTGTGTCTCCTTATGTAATTATCATTTTTCATTAACTAGTTCTCATGTAAAACATATCATATTGAATCCAACAATTTCAATTTTTTTCCATCCCACCAGTAATAATCATGATGGTCAATGTACATCATAGTTTTGTAAAGATAAAAAATAGGGAATTATGAGGTCCAATCAAAATTTTTATATTTAACTAGGAATCGTATGGCACACATAATAATGTTCAAAATATTAACACAAAATCTTTTTAATTTAAAATTCATGAAAATTACCATTCTTAACCAATTCCATCTTCTTATTACAACAAACTATTTTACTTATAATATTGATAAATTCTATATAAAAAATGAATCTATACTATGGAATAGCCTTCATCCATAACATATAGGCATAAATCCATCAATTAATAAAATAAAGATTCATTTAATAAATGTAACATGGTTAATGAAACATTACTTTTACAACTCAAATAACCAACTACATTGTTTTCCTCTCTTGGATGATAATGAGTTGTACAGTAGTAATAATTTATCCATAACATCAATCCCATATGTATCATGTTTAACACTTTTTATGTTAATATATATATACCTATTATGATCAGTATATATTTCACACTTGGATACATATAAATTATTTCTGCATATTTTTTATGAAAAACTCCACAAAATATAATTCCAGGTCATGTTTAGGATAAATTAAATTAGGATATTTTAGTATTACTTAAGAATAATCAATTATCTAATTATCTTTCCTTATGAATAAAAAATAAGCCTCTTAGAATAATCAACATAGATGATAAATTCATCATTTTATTAGGGAAGATCCAAAACTAGAGTGCTCACTTACCTTCTTTTTATATACTGAAAACTACAATCACATTATTTTGAAACTATGGTTTTTAACTATATTTTGAGTTAATATTTTCAGTAGGATAGATGGACATGAAAATTTACAAACAAAAATCCTATAATAGCCTTTTATAATAATAAAAATATGAATTATAAAAACATTCATTAGTATTGGACATTCATCAACCAATTTAGTTTTAGCGGGGTCAACTTTTATTCCATATTTATTTATGATGATTTCAATGAATGATATATGTAGTAATAAAAATAATATTTTCAAATTTTCATTAAAAATTATTTTCATTTACGGTTTTTAGAAAATTCATTTAATATTTTATTAGGATCCTCATAAATTTTTGAATAAATCAAGACATCATAAAAAAACAACCACAACCATATGAAAATATTCATGGAAGACTCAATTTATAAGATTCATAAATATAGAAAGTTCTTTTTCCAAATAAAATTTTATAATTAAAAATTCATATTTTAATTATGTTTTCTGAAATGATGTCTTTAAAATTTCTTCCTCCTTCAAATTCAGCTTATAATACACGTACCTTAGGTCAACCTCCAAAAAATATAGATCTCCCAATATATAGTCAAAAAAATCATCAAAATGAGGAAAGAGATACATGTTATTAATATTAATGTAATTCAAATCATGATAATAAATTTAAATCCTCAAGTATCCAAAACTAATTCAAACAAACCAGATAAACCCATAGTGAAGTACTAGGGCAAATGAAACATTTATCAACATAATCATAAAACTATGTTTTCAATTCTATATGTTCTACTTGAGCAATTCAATTATGGGGTTTGGAAATAAAATAAGTATTAAAAAATATAATGACAGAAATTTTAGTTCCATGAATATGTATTACACCTAGATAACCCTTAATAAAACAACAATTTATTCTTTTATTACCGATACAACATCAATATGTACAGTTCCCATATTGATGAAAATATCATCAAGATAACTATTTTTTATATTTTAATAATTTCTCATCATCTTTATATTTTATCAACGGCATAAATAAATATTTATAAACATACTAAAATTATATTTGGAAAAAATTTATTTAGTAATTAGATCTATCATTGCATGGAAAACATAAATCCAATGTATACCCAGAATGACATCATACTATACTAGGGGAAAGAAGAAAATATTTTTAGGTAATGAATTTAGAAATAAAATGATAAGAAGATTAATATGGTTATTTTTTACCTGGATACATTACCATTATGTTTTGACCTTAAATTATAGATTAATATTTTGTGACGGAGTTCCAAAATTACTAAAAATTTTCTCATAAATGAACGAATTATTAGAATCCAAATCAAAAAATAAATTAGCATAGTTTTAATAAAGAAACAATGAACTCAATTTTATATGGTTTGATGGACCAATATCCACTGAAGTAGTTGAAAAATATTTAAATACACCATTATGCTTATATTTTTTCTACTTCCTGTCATTTGTTTTCTTATTAATATATCTATATACACAATGAATCATCTCTATACTTTTAAAAAAATTTATTACATTTTTATCACAATTGGTATTATAAATACCATGCTCTTTTTATTGACATTACGAGATTTAACCCAATATTTCCACATCAACTGAACATTATATACTACATAAGTCATTCCCCATTGTTATTTTAACCCTAACTATCACAATATAAATATATAGGTTTCTTAACACCAAAATTCATTAATCTATTCTTCACATTTTCCAACCACATGGACCTCTGTTTCTACTCATTATCAATGTAGAAATGATAATCAAAAAACTAAATTTCAATATTCTCTTCATATAAAACAATTCACTCATAATATTTAAATTAACTAGAAGCCAACCCCCTTAGATATATTATTTTAATAGTTCTTAAAACTGATTAATCATTCTATCGAGATCACACAATGAAATTTTGTCTAAACCATACCAATCAGGTGAGTTTTTTTTGTATGAATTCACTGAATCATCCAAATTTTGTTTAAATTCAATGGATTTATTTTCAATATATAAGGAACTAGTAATTACATATATAAATATCACATATTTTTTAATAAATATTCAATAAATTTCATAAACACACCGAGACGATCATAATATTTTAGTGTCGTTATATAATAGAAAAAAAATATTCTTATTTCATTAATGAACTTCAATATCACCCAAAATGATCTTATAAAAAATTATCCCTCTTAGGAATTCCCTTCCTAAGCCTTTGTTAATAACATGGGGATGTAATCATAAGAAAAGATGAATTAAGATTATTAATAAGGGTAAAGATTTTATATTTTAATCTATGATCATATGAAAGAATAAGATAAGAATAAGAGAATATGATCACGAAGAAAGTAACAGAATTTAATATCCAACGTATCATTCATCTTAAACATGATTTATGGAATAAAACATTATCATTTCTAAAAACATGAACTCCAGTAATGAGAAATCATCATAAACCAATCATGACCAATAATTTCATGTTAGATATATTTTTCACTATCATAAATATATAAATCCAGATTATATATCAAGGTTAACTTTCAATACCATAAACATTGTTGATTTGGACTTATGACCAGCTTCTCATTGTGGATTAGGACACACCTATTTCTAATGAAGGATCAAGACTCACATTTTCTCCCTAGCACTTTCATAATATATTACCCTTAACCCAATAAATTAGAGGGAGATTTAGGACCCACTATTATCATTTTTATAACAGTACTTATGTGTTATATAATATCAAAACACATACATCATATCATCACATCATAACCCAGGCAAACAAAATGGGTTTAAAAATGATTTCATTAATAAATCAGAGTATAACCCTTAATAAATTGATAGGTTTCATAAAACTTTCATCAATATAAAATTAACTTGTAAGGGCCCAAATCCACATGGGTCAACCCTTTGCGTGTTTTTGAAGAATGAAGTTCTCGGAGGTGTCTTGGAAGAAGTCTAGAGAAGTATGGTTAAGTAAACTAGGGAAATAGTGGAATACACATTATGTAACTGAATTACATAATGTGAAATCCTATTTTATGGGTTTTTTCATGGTGTGAAACACTACAGGGTATAAAAAATAAAATAAATCATTGAGGCGATGTGTTATTTTGTGAAACTCGACCTCAAGGCATTACACGATGTGAAAGGAGATTGCACATCGTGTAATTCCCCAACACAATATGTTTTACGTGTTTTATAACCACTAGGTTTTTGTCAAACCTATGGCTGTAGCAGCTCTCCATAGACCCCAGATGACTTGATGAACCTTCCTTTACTGTTTTTTGGATTCCTTAATCAAGTAACAATCCCTTACTCCCTTCTTCAATCTGTAGTGACCTGTATTGAATATAAGGTTTGATCTTCCTCTGTTCTTGATGTTTTTTTGATCAGTTTCCATTAGTTTCTTCCTTCATGTGATGGATCTTGATATAATTGTGTCTAATGGATTTTTCTTGCTTTTTGGTTGGTTCGTTTGTGCTATGGAATCCTCTGGGGGATACAGTTATTACCGGAGAGGTGATCATGATCTGTTCCTTTGATCTGTTCTCATGCAAAGAATGTCAATGACCTTTTGAAGTAGGGGATTAATTGCTTCTATTTTTTATGTGAAATCGTATATCTAGCATGATTTATTCCCTGTAATTGTAATGAAATTGACCTAATAATTATATAAACCGAATTAAAGAATTGGTATTGATCGTATGTTGTTTATTATACCATGATATCAGTTTTCCTATTGATTTTCTAGATAGTGTGACATCCATGTCTTGCTTGTTTTGAAAGTTGTTCTAGATGGGTATTTGCAAATAACATAAATCTAAAATTAATTTTTTAATTAATTGGCTAAAATATAAAGTGGGGATTGTTTAATGAATCTAGTTGTTATTGTTGATATTTGATGATAGTCAAATTGATGCAAGTAAGAATGTTTGATTGAATTAGTTGATGGACCCGAAGCATGTTGACGATTTTTGACAAAATTATCAAAGACATGTTAAATTAATTATTTAAATAATTTGGTGATAGTTTTTGATAACTTCGTGCTTTGGTTTCCCGTAGTTGGATCCTATGAATAATGAATCAGTTAATTAAAGATGGAATAAGAACTTGTTGTGTGATAAAGTTAATACCTTATAAGGAATGAATTTCTTTCTTTCTTATAAAGGTTGAGTTTTTATGATTTGGAGCCACGATAACTCCTTGTGTGTGAATGATGGATGCCTTGTTTTATGTCTGAGATCTCATTTCTATGTTTGTTCTCGCTGATTGTGATGTGCTCTAGATACAAGAGTTTTTGTATGTGGGGTAGGGAGGACCGGATGTGATGTGAGATAGGGATGGATAATCCTGGAGGGATATTGTGGTATGTGGGGGTAGGGAGGCCTTGTTTTTGTGGAACTAGTTGAATCTAAGAGCAGTAAGATGCATCGGTTTAAATAGTTGTGTGTTGAGGAGGGAAATTAAAATGATGGAACAGGTTGAAGCTGGGATTACCCATTGATATAAAAGTGGATGCTTGTTGATTATGTTGTTTATTTATCTACTTTACATTATCTACTACCTGTGGTAGATGGTCTTGATTACCCTTCTTCTAAAAGAGTTTAAGCCACATGGGTTATGCCACATGATTTATATGTTTTTCTTATTAAGGATAATGGTTATATCCATCTACTATAGGTTGAAAATAATTGATGGGTAGTTCACCTACTCACCACATTAATCCCCTTGTTCAAGGTAGCTTAGAATGTTTTTTCTAGAATAACTGGAAGTATGGAAAGTGATAATGCTGTTAGCAAATGAATAAATGTTTAACCTAGGGGTTTACAGTTTTCTAGGATACAATGATGGGGTTATACTTTTGAGAAGTCGTGGACTCAGGTTGGTTATGCCTCGAGGGAATGCATATTGGTTGTGATGGTAATGAAATTTAATATGGAAGTTTATAATGATTAATTAATAGTTAAAGAATTAATTAACATAAATTTCAACAAATAAAAGGGATATGAAACTTTATGTATATCTTTAAAGGGTTTTGTGCTTAAAGGATTTATATTCATAACATTGGCAGCTCAGAGTCTGAGAGATGTTAGCTGTAGTTGATTCTAAGACTAGGTTATTCCCATAGTGTGGTTGTGAGACATATTATATCCTATAATTTTTGCATCTCTGTAAGATACTCCACTATCAGTTATGGAAAGTGACAACTAGGGATTCTGATCCCTAGGGGGGGTTTTCTCCAATATCCTAGTGGGAGGATAGATGACTTACTACCCCCTTTGACCCCAAAATCTTCTCTTAGTAGTTACTTGTGTTAGTATGCAAGGAGGTTAGGTTTTCCCATATATGTGTGTAGAGGGATGTAATGGCTTGTGGTTTTTTCACACAAATATATTCTGGATATTGCTTCTAACAGACTACTATAGGTCTAATATGTATCGTCTATGATGGATTGAGGATCCTTACTCAGTGTATGAGATGTGATGGATTAAGGTATAATACCCAATATATGGTACACATTATATGAGCTGTGGTGGATCCTAGAAACTACCTGGTTACTTTTGGTTATATATATGAGGTGGTGTTTTTCATGAGGTGCATGTTGTGGTACCTTGACCATGTGTGTTCACTCTATCCTTTTTGGAGAGAGATTCTTAGGATGTTAAATGTTGGGGAAAAGCGGAAAACTAGTGGGGAAGTGGTAGTAGGGTACCCTCGATAGTTTTATTATATTATATTCTCTGGTATTCAGTACTTGGTGAGAGTATCCATAGTGAGGTTGGAATCTTAGTATACCTATTTAGGTGCTAAGTTAGTTTTACTTTTTGTTCACTGTGATTTATCATGATTTGTTTACTTTTTAATAAGAGGCTTCTCAGATGATCCTACTAAGTATTATATTATATTCACCCTACTTTACATAAACTATTTTTAGGTCACTTGGAGCAGGTTGGGGATCAGGACAATTACTACTAGCTCGGGGTTTAAAAGGATATGTTTAGGGTTCTTGGTTGCTAATGTTTTACTTTCTTTCAATACTAATAGTTTTCCCTTTCAGTTTTTGTAGTTCTTGAGTGGCATTACATATGTGAACTTGGGTTTCTTTTATATTTTATTTTGAGTAAGAGTTGGTTGGTGTCTATCTTATTTCTATATTTCACATTTGTTCTTTTATATGGTAATGCCTCTTATATGTGTATTTACTATACCCTCAGTGCTAGTTGCCAAACCGGGCCCTACTAGTGGTAGTAATCAGGTGTCATTATATCTCTTCTCCAATTTCCAGTCCAGGAGGTGTACATTTTGTTGGGAGGGGGTTATGTCAGAGTGGTGTCAGAGGTCTGGTTGAGGGATAAGATGAATATTTGAGTGAGGCACATGGGATGTTTCATGGGTTGGTTGGGAAACAATGTTAAAAAATTTCAAAAAACTCTTTAAACACTAGATATTATCTGAGACACAAGTATTTAGGGCCCCCTGTGATTCGATGCATGAAACATTATCTTTCCAGTGGATACTAAATGGGGTGACACTTATTATAGGGTAGAAAACATGGAAAGGATCATGCATCATTCTTCATTGCGATTGTTTTCGAATGGGTAGACCATGGGATATGTTAATCTAAAATGAATAAAAGAAAAATAAATAAATATTAAATTATTAAATATTTATGGTTTAAGATATATAAATATTTTTAATTTTGAAGTTAAATCCCATATTCAACATCTTCATCAGGTTTTCACGGAACATGTCCTGCATGTTGAGCCATCATATTGCCGTAGAATAGAGGTTGATGATGATGAAACTTGGACGAGGAAACTCGAATAGTTCCAATGATAGAGTCTATAGAAGTATGAGGGATTTATTTTATATGCAGTCATAGAAGAACAGATGGAGGAGGTTGAGATATCCTTCAGTTTCATATGTGATTAGAAGGAGAAATATATGTCGTTGGTTGTGACAATGTTGCATGGGGAATCGAGGTAGTTGTGGTTATTGTTTGTTAGGGATTGTGAGGAGTTGATAGTATCATGGGAGAAGTTTAGAGAGAATTTTAGATCCAAGTTTCTTTCATCATCCATGAAGGAATCCAATTTCCAGGAGATTCTTACCCTTTAGTAGGGAAGCTCCAATGTTCGTGAGTTTAGGATCCATTTCAGGAAACTTATACGATATGCTTTGGACCTATTTCCAGATGTCGAGTCTAGGTAAAGGAGTTTTGTGGTGGATTTGCATCTAGAGACCAAGTTCCTAGTCACCCCATTTATATTGAATTCATATATTGAGGTGTTGGTGAGGGTATATGTCATTGAAAGTATGTTAGCCAGAATTGGATCATCAAGAGAGGGGAGTTGTGAGGATTCATCACGAAGAAGAGTTGTGGTCTGGGGTTCCTAGGTTTTAGGGCAGAAGAGTTTCAAATCATCCACGGGTAGGTCCCAACACTCTAAAACTATTTTCTATGGGGATGAAAGCTCTTAGGACTATGATAAGGGATCAAGAACTTTCTTTTCTTTTAGAGGCCAAGTCCATCAGTAACATGAGTAGCCGAACATTCGATGTAGTCAGTGTTTTCCAGGTCTTCCAATATTGGTTTCTCCATTGAGGTAGTTTTAGCCGAGGTAGTAGCTATAGGTTGCACTAGATTTTGATCATTAGACAGGATATGGAGGTTAGAGGATATCCCCAAGATACACCCCATATCCAGAGAGTATAGTGCACCTATAGAGGTGGTCATCATCATTTACAATGAGGCCCTGGAGCAGGTCATGGCCATCTTTATGCGTTAGCGTTTCCCACATCAGGTGAGCCATAAATCATTCAAGGTACCCTTTTCCTATTTTATACTTGGGTGAATGCCTTTTTTGATTTAAGAGAGACTCACCCCTTCATATCACCAACCATTGTCCATGTCTTTGGACTTGAGGTAGGGAGGCTCCCATTTCCCCTAGCATAGACTACAACAGTTGGAGGTCAAACTAACTTGTTTGAAGTATGAATAGACGATGTGCTAGGTATGGGGAATCTCCAATAATGGGGAGATTTACAATGTATATGAATAAAACCATATGATGTTATCCTTAACATGGATTGGTTGTATTTGGTATAGTATATATATATTTTTTCAAGTGGTAGGTGGTTTTCTTCAATGCTGATTGAGAGCTAGTAGTATTTTTTTGGTGAGTCATACCCTCAGATGGGTTAGAGGCATGTTATTTCTTGGTAATCCATGATGATTGAGCTGATTTTTGGTTCTTCAGAGGTTAAGTAGTTGGTGTTCCCAGGGTCATAAAAGAGTACCCTGATAAATCACTATAAGAGGTTGTACCATTACCCCCTCGATGAGAGATCAAGTTCAGGATCACTCTATATCTAAGAGTGACTTATATCTCGATATCTTCATATAGGTTGGCATATTCTCAGGTGTGAGAGTTGTGTATATATCTTGATGGCCTATTGAAGTGTCATTTTTTTTGGCCGAACAGGTCACCGTGGGGTGGACCAGTTTTGTTCATGAAGAAGGCTGATGACAGTTTGTGGTTGTGTGTCGATTATCATCATTTAAACAAAGTGAAAGTCAAGAATCACTATCCTATTATATATATTGATGATTTATTAAATCAATTTAATGGTGAAATTTTGTTCTCAATGATCAATTTGTGGTTAGGATATCATCATATGCATGGGAAGGATGAGGATATCCCGAAGAATGTTTTCTATTATCATCCTAGGCATTACGATTTTATTGGGATTTCTTTCGGTGTGATGAATGCTCTAGATTTGTTCATGGGGTTAATTAACATCCCATTCTATGAATTCAAGAATATGTTAATAGTGGTTTTCATCAATGAAATTCCTGTGTACTCCATGTATGATGAGGATCATTCATAGCATATGTGTGCTGTCTTGGGAGTTCTTCTTCAACATTATTTGTTTGGGAAATTTTTAAAGTTTGAGTTTTGGGCTTGAGAAGTCCATTTCATAGGGAATGTTATATCCCAATAGGGATTCTATGTAGATCCATTTTAGATTTAATTAGTTGTGTCTTGGTAATACCACAACAAATTGGAAGAGGTGTGAAGTTTCCTTGGACTTGCAAGATATTACAAGAGGTTTATTGCTGATTTATATCAAGTTTAAACTCCTATGAAAATATTACTAGGAAGGATCAAGTGATCATATGGAATAATCAATATGAGTTATGTTTCGATTATGTGAAGGATAGGTTGGTCAGTGATCCAGTTCTTTATCTTCCAATAGAAGGAGTTCAGTTTTTGGGTTTTCTATAAAGATTCCTATCAGGGGTTAGATTTTATTATGATGAAGCAGAGATTAGTTGTTTCTTATGAGTATTAAAAGTTTCATCCCCATTAATATAATTATACCACCCATGATCTAAAGTGGAGTCAGTGATGTTTCCCTTGAATTTTTGGAGACATTACCTCATTAGAGAGAATTTTGTTGTCCTCACCGATCATAAGAGCATGAGGTATGTTTTCTTCTAGTGTGACTTAAACTTGTGACATTGTCAATGGATGTAGTTATTATAGGATTAAAACTTCAAAATTTCATATACACCGAGAAAGTGGAATGTTGTAGCTGTTTCATTGAGAATGAATTTATATAGTGATGTAGTGCATGAATCTGGTGATTCTTGGAGAGTGAAGGAAGAACATTCAACAATACATCTAGATATGGGAGAATTTGGGGAAGAGGTTGTCTTTTTTAGATGATGGTGTAGTCTTTTCCAATGCAGTAGGTGGAGGAATCCCAGTTGGTGGATCTTAAGGTGGAGGTCTGGAGGTACCATGTTGGTTGTGGGGAGGCCCCTGATGGTTGGTCCAAGGATGAACAACATTAGATGCTGTTTCATGGATGTCCTTTAATTCCTTTGGAAATGCATGATATGGTTCTCATAGATTTCCATAGTTCACCCTTATAAGTACATCCCAGCATGAAAAAGATGTACTGAGACTTAAGGAGTAATTTTGGTGGCTTGGGTTTAATCCTAAAGTTGTAGAGTTTGTGTCTTGATGTTTGGTCTTCCAAAAGGTGAATGATGAGCACCGTGTTCTCGATTGTTTGGTCCATCTGATATATATTACTTAGTGGAAGTGGGAAGACATCTAAATAGAATTTGTTACTAGTTTACCTAGAACTCATTTATTCTATGAAACTATATGGGTGGTAGTGGATCATTTGACAAAATTAGCCCATTTTATAGTGACCAAGGAGTCGATCACAGTGGAGGTTATGTCGAGGAAATATCTGGAGGTGGCGGTGAGAATCCTCAGCGTCCTGAGGATGATCATTTATGATCAAGATCATCATTTTACCTATAGGGTGTGGTGAGGTCTCCAACATGATTTTGTTTCTTAGGTATGACTTAGCACTACTTTTTGTCTACAGGTAGACGATCATATGGAGTAGGCCATCTAGACTCTTGAAGACTTATTACAATCTTGTGTCTTTTATTTTGGATATTAATTGATGATTCACTTACCCTTGGTAGAGTTATCTTACAACAATATTTTTCACTCTACAATCAGTATGGAACCATTTGTAGCCATTTATGGATGACTATTCTGTTCTCTATTGTGATGGAATGGGGTTGGAGAGTCCATAATTCTCATGCCAAAACTGGTACAGAGTATGATGGATATGGTTCAGGTGATTTTCAAGAAGATGAAGGGAGAATATAATCATTAAGAGTAATACGTTGATCATAGGAGGAGACCTATAGAGTTTTGTGTTTAGGATCATATGTTTCTTAAGGTGAATCCCTCTCATGGGCAGTGAGGGTTTGGTCCTGGAAGTGAGATTTCTCCTAAGTTTGTTGGGTCTTTCGAGATGTAGTATCGTGTTGCAGCCGTAGAGTATTTAAAAGTGCTTCCCCTATATATTGGTCATATACACATTGAGTTTCATGTCTCACAGCTCCATAATTATGTTTATGATTACAATCACATAATTTATTAGGGGAATATCTCTGTTGAAGATGATGCGACCTTCGAGGAGTGGCCTGTAGAGATCCAGGACCACTTGGAGAAGGTGTTACATGAGTGTGATATACCCTTGGTTCGTGTCATGTGGCAGCACAGTGGAACGGGGGAGAGTACATGGGAATATAATTCAAAGATATATTCTCAGTACCCTGAGCTGTTTGATGTTTAGCTCTCTAATTATAATGTTGTTCGTTTGGTGCTGGTAGACCTTTTTTGTTAATGGGATGCATTTCTCTTGTTGATTATTGCCTCTTACTATTTTTTGAGAGGTATATCCATCAGAAGAGTGTGTAATAGCTGGTTCTGTTTATCATTTGGTTTCACATTGTTCCTTTGATGAAGCGTCTGAGATCCTGTTGTAGCAAAATCTTGGAGAGGTATTGTAGGTGGTGGATGTTCAGATGACCCACCTATGTTTCCTATTTTGTTTGTTCTTGGATTCTCAAGGGTGAGACTATTTTAAGAGGTATCTCATGTAAAGACATAGATCCACACAAGTTGACCCATTTCATGTTTTTTAAGATCGAAGATCCCATAGGTGGTTCCAAATAAGTTTGGAGAAGTCTGGTTAAGTAATAGCTGTAAAGGGGGATTAAAGTTCATGTAACTGAATTACACAATTTGAAATCCTATTTCATGGTTTTTTTCATGGTGTGAAATAGGATTTTAGGGTGTGAAATACTTCAGGGTTTGAAAAATAAAATAAATCATTTAATAAACACTTTTTTAAATAGAACTCGACCTCGATGCATTGCAAGATGTGAAATCAGGGTACATTTCAAGTAATGGCCTGATGCTGTATGTTTTATGTGTTTTATAACCACAGGTTTTTTTTCAAACCTATAGATTTAGCATATCTTCCTTGACCTTAGGTGACCTAATGACCCTCTCTTAAGTGTTTTGGGGTTTCTTCAATATGGAATGATCCTTCTATCCCATCTTCAATTCCTAGTAATCCTTATTTGATATAAGGTATGTTCTACCTCTGTTCTTGAGGTTTCCTCGATCCATTTCATTTTCTTTCTCCTTTCCATTTGATGGTGCATTATCATTGTGTTTCTAATTGAGTTTTCTTGGTTATTGGTTGGGGTGGTTGTGCTGCGGTGCCCTCGGGTGGATGAAGTTATTATGCGAGAGGTGATCATGATCCGTTTCATTGATCTGTTCTCTTGTGAAGAATGTTAAAAACCTTTTGAAGTAGGGGATTCATTGCTTCTCTTTTTCATTTATATTTAATTATAGAGCTATAATGATTTATCCTTATAGACCATAGTGAAATTGACCTAATGATTATATGACCTGGATTAAAGAATTAGTATTGATCGTATGTTATTTATTTATAACATGATAATGGTATACATCTTAATTTTCTAGATAGTGTGATATCAATGTTTTTGTTATTTATAAATTCATTCTTGATGGAAATTGGTAATGAGAATAAATCCAGAATTAAATTTTTAATTAATTGGATTAAATATAAAGAGGCAAGTTTGATGAATCATATTGTTGTAGTTGTAATTTTATGATAATCAAATTTATGCATGTAATAATGTTTGATTGAACTAGTTGATGAAATTTAAGCATATTGATTCATGTTGACAAAATTAGTAAAGGAATATTAAATTAATTTATTAGATAATTTTGTGATAGCTTTTGACAGATTGTTTCTTACGTTTCCTGTAGTTAGAACCTATGAATAATGAATCAATTAATTCAAGAAGGAATATGAAATGATTGTGTGATAATGTTAATTAATTTCAGGGACTGAGTTTCCCGATTGCATATAAAGGGCGAGTGCCTGTGCTCTGAATCTGTGATATAAAATTGTGTATGAAGGATGTATGCCTTGTTTTTTTTGCTGAGAGACCGTTACTATTTAATTTTCCGCTTCTTGTGAGGTTATCGGGATACGAGACTTATGGTATTTGGTGTAGGGATGCCCAGATGAGACATGAGCATGGGATGGATGATATTAGAGGGATTTTATGGTATGCGGGCTTAAGAAAGCCTACTGATTGTGGTAGTAGATGAAGACTAGAGCGGTGAGATGTATAAGTTTATGCATAAGGGTGTCAGGGAGGGAACCAGAGATGATACAATAGGTTGAAGATGGTATTACTAATTGATATGAATGTGGATTGTTGTTGATTATGTTGTTTTTTTATATTATTTACTTTCCCCACTACTTACTATATCAATCCTTGATTATATTCCTTCAAAAAGTGGTGAAAATGCGCGGGGTATTCCATGTGATTTCCATGTTTATATTTTTGGGGATGGATGGGTCTATTCTTATACTATAGGTAGAAACGACTCCATGAGTAGTTCACCTACTCACCATATTGATCCAACTGTTCTTGGTAGCTTAGATTCTTTTCCTAGAATACATGGAAGTATGGAAAGTGATAATGTTGTTAAAGAATAAATAAATATTTAACCCAAGGGGTTGGAGCTTTTTTGGATAAAATGCTGGGGTTGTACATTTACAAAGGTGTGGACTTTGTTTGGTTATTTTTGGAGCGTATGGATCTTGGTTGTGATGCTAATGCAATTTAATGTGGAATTTTATAACAGTTAATTAATGGTTGATAACTTAATAAACGTAAAGTGAATTTGATAAAAACGATAAGTAACTTAATGTATCTCTTTAAATGGTTTTGTGCATATAGGATATCTTGTTTTAGGAATGGAATCCAAGATTCCGTGAGATGTTATTTTTAGTTGATTCTAATACTAAGTTATTACCATAGTGTACTTGTGAGATATAATATATCCTGTAATTTTTGTGATTCAATATGCTACTCCATCGTATCTGTTAGGGAGAATGAAACCCCAACAATTCTGATCCTTGAGGGTGTTTTCACTAACATCCTAGTGGGAGGATGGATGACTGACTACCACCATTGATCCCACACTCTTCTCTTTATAGTTACTTGTGCTGGTATGAATGATGATTAGGTATCCCCATATATGTGTGTAGATGGCTAAAATGGCTTGTGGTTATTTCATTCACATATATTCTGGATATTGTTTCTTACAGACTAATAAAGGTCTATTGAGTATGGACTATGATTTCTTGAGGATCCTTACTTGGTGTATGTGCTGTGATGGATTGAGGTATATTACCATACATATGATATGCATTATACGAGTTGTGGTGGATCATGGAAACTACTTGTCTAATTTTTTATGTGGATGTGGCAGTGTGTTTTAGATGGTTCATGTTGTGTTGCTTCACCTAGGTGTCTTCGGGCAAGATTTTTTGGATAGAGATTCTCAAGGTGTTCCACATTGGGGAAAAGAAGAAAACTAGTAGGGAAGCGGTAGTAGGGTACCTTTGAGACTCTATTATATTATATACTCTTATATGTGATACTTGGTAAGAGTAGACATGGTGAGGATGGGAACTTAGTTTACCTATTTAGGTAATGAGTTAGTTTCACATGTTGTTCACTCTACTATAACATGCTTTCTTTACATTGTTATGAGAGGCTTTAAGGAGTAATTTATTGAGTATAATATTATACTCACCCTATATTATATAAAAAATTTTTAGTTCACTTGAAATAGGTTCAAGATTAGTTTGGTTACTACTAGATTGAGGTTTTTTAAGATATATTCAGGCTTTGTGGTCATTGCCATTTTAATTTCTTTTGGTTCTTCCAGTTTTCCCTTTTCGTTGTAGTAGTTCTTCAAAGACATTACATATGTGCAATTGGATTTATTTTATATTTTAGTTTGGGAAGGATTTGGTTGGTTTTAATCATATTTATCTATTTTTCATGTGTTATTTAGAGTGTAATGCCTCCCATATATGTGTTTACTATACCCTCAGTGTATGTCTCCAACTTGAGGCCTACTAGAGGTCTGACTGGGGGTCATTATCTCTCTTCTATAATTATTGACCTAGGGGGGTCACACATTATAGGGATGGGGTCATGAAATAACCATAATTATAAATTATATGTATTGTATCATTCAATATTATCCGCACTAAAGAATAAGTATAATTAAAGAATATAATCATACATTGAAAAATATTTTGAAATATCACCTAAAAAATTTATAAACCAAATTGCCATTATAGTTTGAAAAAGGAATTAAAACATAATAAAATTTTAAAATTAATTTATTTGATATTAAACTAAAATTAATCACTATATATTCCCATGATATTAACCCATAATTCAAATTATTACATTCCTGATAATATTTTAGTTTTACAGATTTAGAGAGTTTGGAAAAAACTCCTAAATAAAAATCCCATATATATAAAAAATTGACATTTCTAATCAGTATCATTTTTTTTATTATATAATGAATTTTTAATGAATCACATTTTTTCATGATAAATCATAATAACAATCAACATGACTTCTTCTTCACCAATACCCATAATTTATACCATTAAAATAAATTTAAAATGTGTTATGGGTGAAAAATATTAGTATATGAAATAAAAAAAGAATGAAATTGCTAGTATATGAATACTTCTAATTTTTTTTATTTTGAAAATAAAATTTAGGCTGAAAATAAAAAATTCCATACATAATAAATAAAATTAACTAAGAAAACATGTTCATGAAACATTTCATAAGAAATATTAAAGTCAAAATAATACATATAGATTTTCATTGAAATCATGAAAAACTCATAATAACATTTTCTCCCAAAGTTTTACTTTTCAACCTTATGAAGTATAATTTGCATTCCATTACATTTTTAAATCATAATATTTTCATAAAAACCCATTTTATGTATAGAGAAATAATATAATAATTTTAATGAATCTTCATCATGTCACTCATACTTATCAAGTGACCATATTGGATACAATTAGAATAACGAACATGGTTATACTTGGAGTAACGATGTAAGTTATAGCTGGGATAAAAATAATAGTTATACTAGTACTATCCATAATAATAGATAACTATAATATCTTAGGAGAAACCTAACCAATTATATATTTCCCTTTACCAAATTCATTTGAGAGCTATAACGGGCGCACCCAACTATGGTTTATCATGAAACAACCCATACTTGGTTAATAACATAACAACCCATAAATGATTTATAATTGATCCACCCATAAATGGGTTACAATGGAACCAAATAACAACCTAAACAATTACCAATATCCACAACATAATCAAAACACATAAAATCTAGCATCATAAAAACATTCTTTTCCCCCATGATAAATCATTTTCATAAATTCATATATCTCTTTTCTTTAAATTCAAAATTTCAAAACATAAATTTATAGAATAATGGGAAAGAGGGATTATCTTTGATGAAAACATGGAATCAAATAAGGGAATAGAAACATCAAATAATGTTAATTGTTACTAGAGAATTCATTTTCACTATATATGATAAAAATGACTTTATTTTTGATTTAATGTATTCAAATCGAAAACATTTTTTAAAAAGATTACATCTAGAAACCATTGAATGAAATATAAGTGAGAAATAAAATTTGATTTTATTAAGTTTTTATGTTTATATAAATAAATAATGTTTATAAATATATAAATGGAATAAAAATATAGTTTTAATGGAAACATTAACATATGTATTTGAAACGAAATCCTCATAATATGAGTATGTATTTTCATGTATGTTCTTTATATTATTAAATAATAAACTTATGTTAATTATTTACATTGTTAAAAAACATTTTAATTTTAATTATTATTTCTATATAACTTATTTAATTGTTATATAAAATTACATAATCATTTAATTTCACTTCAGAGGTTTTTATGATATTGAATACATATGTCCAAAATTACATCAACAGGTTGAATATGGTCAAAGAGATAATTATTACATCATCCCTAGAAAAATAATAATGTAATAATTATTTTTTTCTAATTAAATTTTAATTTAAAAAAAATCAAGTAAGATGGTTATGGAAAATTATCTATGTTACAATCATGGAGGTGGTTGGTTGTATGTATAGATGAGTAAAGTTTCTATTTTCAATGATCATTAAAGAACGAATGTAAGTATGATTTTATATTAAAAAATTGTTTATAATATAATATATATCATATTATTTTTTAAATTATATATATATATTCCATGTGATGTGTTGATAACAAATTAACCACATCAATTCATAGAGGTGCCAGTCTACACGTACGCCCAAACAATGTTATAAATTTTTAGTGAATGGAATGGTATGAAATTAAATGATATATTACCTTTGAATAATGATAAATATGTCATAAATATTATATATATATATATATATATATATATATTAAATCTATAATTACATAAATTATTGAGATATGGTGATGGAAAATGAATTACATCGGTTCACGAGGCAGTAGTCCGCCTTATATAGAAATGATGAATTCTTATAACATTTAATGGAGGGTGGAGATAAATAGAAGTTTTTAAAGTAAAATAATAATATATCAGTATATATTTAATTTTTATTTTAGCATGATTTAATATGATTTCAAGGAGTTGAAAAGAAATTATACTAAAACATGCGGAAATGAAACTAGACCTCTTATTTGGAAAGTCTCCTTGATTTACACCACACACACTATATGGTAGGTATTATTAATAATCCAAGACATATAGATCAAGGGGATAAATTCTAAGATTGTATTTCGATAGATAATTTCTAAATAATATAGATTTTTGAAATTGAATAAATGAGAATAAGTGGATTCCTTTTATAAGAGAGTGGAGGAGAACTTTTGGAAATCTAAAAATATAAAATTAGTATAAAATTATTTATATGAAAAAAATGTCCAAAAATTGATAATATAAAATTGGAATATGAATATGATTAAAAATAATAGAAGAAAATAAAATTTGGACAATTTTGGATCACATTTATAGCCATATATTTTTTGTTCTAATCATTCATTAAACCTTTTGAAAATTACTACAACATTAAAACTTTCTACACATTAAGAGAAAATAATGGTACAATAAGATGAAAAATGACTGATAAATGGATCATGGATGATTTCATTAACAATATCCAATTATTTTTTAAGAATTTAATTTTTTTAATTTATATAATTTAATAAAATATTATTTTCAAAAAAATGTCAATAATGTCAATTTTAAAACAATACAATTACATTGACTTTTATAACAAAAACAAAACAATGTAATTAGAATATAATAATTTATTATATCCCTATGATTTTATAGTTATCTATCATTTTTTGGATATCCTGAATACTTTTATATTATATTATATTTATTATTTTTAGTATCATTTATTTTATTTTTACATTAATTAAATTATTACCACGTCAGAGTTGTGTAAGTATTTAGTGTAATTATTTCAAAACTATAATTTTAAAAAAAATACCAGGATAATTATAATTAAATTATATTTAAAATTAATTATTATAACTAAAAATAACCTTATTTTATCCACATGATAACATATTATAGTTTTTAAAAACAATAGTTTGATATTTTCTATTTTTTATTAAATAAAATTTTATAAAACATTAATCACATGAAAATGGATGAAAATTACATAAAACAAAATTTTGGATGATTATGAAAAAATTGACTAATAAAATAAAATGGAGTCATGTGATAGGGTCATTTTATAGTACATATTATTTTATTTTTTTCTTTAGTGACCTGATTTAGACTTAATCGTGGTAATAAAAATTACTGTTGATAGTTTTCATATTGAAGAAAAATAAAAGAGAAACATTTACCAGAATTAGACCCACTGATTATAAATATGAAATACATTTTTTTAAAATTAAAATTAATTACATGGTATAATTTTATTTATAAATTAAATTATTAAAATATAATGAAAAATATATTTCTGGAAAAATTCCCTTTTAAATTATAAAATATTTTTATACTAAATCAATATATTAAATTCATTTCAAAAACTATAATTTGAAAATTTTAAATATCTTTTTTAAATTAATTTATAATAATAATTCAGTATTTATATTTACATTATATATTAAATTAATGAAAATTCCTTTTTAAAAAAATTATCATTTTACACAAAAATTGAAAAAATTAATATTTGTAGATAATTATCAATAATACATATTAAGACAATTCATCCATTTTGAATTTAGAAATGAAGTTCATTTTTTAAAATTATAACTATATTAATTAAAAATGAATATATTAAATAAAACTATATAATAAATAAAAACCAAATTTGGTTAGAAATAAATATTTCCACAAATTGATCAAAAATTATTGACATTATTTAAAATGAATATAACACTATAAAATTTACCTAATTAATATATAAAAATTATGTAAATAATAATTACGCGGCGTGTTTCAAAAATAAGTCTAAAATGAGAATTTCACATGTTATAATTTTATTTTTAGATCATTTTGATAGATTTTATTTATATTAATTATAGTTTTGAATGTTATATGGGTGTCTATTGTTTTTTCAAGTGAGGATGAAAATTTTATAGTCTTAAGTGGTCCTTGTATTACAATGTTAAGTAGTCTAATATGTGTTGAAAAATTAAATTTGAGTTTAATGATAAATTAACAAATTATATTATTACTCATAGAATAGAAATTTATGGTCATTATATGTTGAGTATAAACTAATAGGTGATTAACCCTTTTGTCTATAAAAAAATATGAAGTGTCTCATGAGGCATAGTATAGGAACACGTAATGGTCTAAAAGGCATATAGTAAGGAAATTTTTATCTACAAAATGTTCTCAATAAGGGTTTAGTGTATGAAATTTAAAGCAGGAATCTTAGGGAATGAAAAACTATTTTGTTATATTTAATAACAGGTGAAATAAATAGAAAGCGTTGTTGGGAAAAATTAAAGCAACCTAATGGGAAAAAATTAATATAATGGTGTCTTCATATTGATTTTTAAATTTTTTCTAATAATATATTTAATTAATTTACATGAATTTACATATGAGTCTAATAAGGAAGGGTGGAATCTATGATATCAACAATTATGTGTGATTATTATTGTTAGGTAATTGGGAAATTCGAGAAACTATATTGTTAGTGGGTTAGAAAATGGGCCTTTATAGATTATTGTTTTCGTAAATTTTTTTAATGAAAAATTATTTTGTTTTTAATAACGTTGAATAGAATTAATTTATTAGTGGGTACATTTTGTATAAACCAAAGGGGTTATGTGTAGAAGAAATTTTTGCACCAAAAATCAATTATAAAATAATACCTTGTTAAAGCATGTTCATTGGGGAAAATGCATGTAAATTCTCTTGGGGAAAGGTATTCTTGTTCAATTATTATGTGATAAATAAATTTCATATGCTTAATGTGATAGAAGCAATTATTTTTTAATTTAATAAGATGAAAATTGTGATCAATGGATTATCATTAGTATTTTATTATTATATAAGCCACTAGGGACATAAACTATTGATATTATTGAGGTTAAACTATGATGATCCAATATATTTTGAAAAAAATTATAAATTAAGTGGCATAGAAAGATTTATATTAGTATCATACATTAATTTTAAAGTAAAAAATTATGTTATTATGACTAGAACATGATAACTCAACATTATTATTTTATATTAATGGTTTTTTCAATTTATATTATATTCAAAACAAGAACACATATAATATTTGGGGTATTAATTGGGTAAGTAGGAGTTTTTATTATTTTTTTATACTCTCAACCTTTCTATATTGAATTTTGGATGTGAGATAATTTTCATTAGTATGCCGGGTGTGGCATAGATTAGTTATGTGAGTTTTTGAGGGATATACTTGGAAAAAAGAAGAGTAATATGAGTGTATAATCCCTTAAGAATATTCATATTATTAAATTTTTATTATAATACCTATCTGTTTAACAACATAGTAATTTTCATGTTATGTTTTTGGTGTTGTTTTTTATGGAAGATCTAACAGCCTTAATTTTCATGATAGTTTGAGTTGAAAACCATTATTTTATTTTATTCAAAATGTAGGTGATAACATGGGTTTATTATTAGATAATCTTAAAAATTCATGTTTGTCATGATAATGGGCGGTTGGGCTCATAATAAGCCTTTGAGTTGGAATTATTTCATAATAAAATATTATCTTTTAGATTTAGGATGTAATCATGAATCCTTACCAAATCCCAGAGAGGAACTAGTTACCCATGTTTTAAAAATACGATCAAAATCATATTTTTATTTTAATAAAATACATTGTAATATGTTCTCCACCTCTCTTGTATCAGATCCTATTTTTTTGAATATTCATTAAGGAAATCTATAGTTTGTAGCCTCTTAGGGAAGTTGCTGGTCCTATTTTCTTTGGATTGATACCATGAGTGGGTTTCCTATATATTAATTTAATGGGAATAATATTACAAGTATTTGAATTATTCTTATAGGAAATGATTTTCATTTTAATAAAATGTGACAATGAATAATCACTGTAGGTTAACATCTTGTGGTAAGGGATACTATGAAAATGGTTCCTAGAATTTGTTATTGTGAGAGTTTATAATGGATGGACCATTCTAATTTATCCTATATATCAGTAGAAAAATAAGATAATATATAGTTCATCTAGATCAAGAACATAGGGATCCATTGAATATTAGTAGAAAATAATGATTTTCTATTCACACATTAGCATAAAGAGGTATTATGGTCATCATAAAAGAGGAAGCTATATCTCTTAAGGGAATACACAATATAGTAGGACCATACAAGGGAAACAAGTGTATCATATTGGATGAAGTGATATTAAGAAACCAATAGGAGAATATAGACTCACAATGTATATTAGAGATCTAAGAGGATTACCTAAACTCATAGTAAAATGGGTCATCAAATTCTCATCAGATAAGGGTAAATGTTAATTTTAGGAATCAAATTTTAATCTAAATGATTTGTCCTATGTATTAAAAACAAAAATTATGAGTCATAATCCCATTATTTAGGGTATCACTATTTATTTTTGTATGATAATACTAATCCCTTATTTTTAATATCACACATTATGGTTTTTTACTATGCAGTTTAGAGTCATGCTGCTAATATTGGATGTTTATCACTATGACACACCTCATTTATTCCTATGGAATTATCAAATGAACCTATATTTCCACAATATTCTTTCTGAGTTTCTATAATAATACACAGAATGTTACTTTTATTAATTTAGATAATACAATAGGGTATTGAGTTGGGGTTACACATTAAGTTACCCTAGTTGATTCAAAAATATTGAAATATGATACAACATGATACTAGGTGGATATTATGCATTGGTTCTTCCCAGAGATAAATTATATAGTTGGTTAGATTAGTAAAAAAATGTTGTAAGGATTACACAAAAGAGGTGGCCTAATAAGGGAAATCAAGAGGAGTAACAGAACTCAATGTATTTATGGAACAAGGAAAAATATCTCTACTAGAAGAGTTTTAAGGAACCTACATGGGTATTCTAAAAAAATGTATTTTATTAAGCTATAATTATTATATATACTCATTGAATTATATAATATCATGATTTTGTGTGAATTTTTTTCTACCCAAAAAATATCACCATATTTTTGGAGTTTTTTTCTGAGACAATAAGTTTTTTATGGTGTCCAATAAAGAATTAAAATGGGCTAGGATAATGGCTCAAGAATGAATCCCATAAATGATCAATGAAGTATTTTTGGGGAGACCATATGTAACTAACCCTTAGAGAAGGATCAATATAATGTATTACATGATTATTGTTAAAAGATAAGGGTATCACATAGTGACTTTATCATTAATGTTCTAAAACTAGAGTTTGTAAATAGGGGTCTGATAAAATAGTTCATGGTGGCCTTGTGGAGGGGGTAGTCCACATACATTCCTAAAAAAGTAAATCAAGTGTAAGGGGGCCCATGAAATCACCCTCTTAGGGTTACCTCATGGAATGGAACTTTCACGGTGTATTTGTTGGCTTGACTTTACCATATTGCATTTTATGGTTTCTATGAAAGCTCGACCTCATCATATAAACTAAAGAGGTGAATACGTGAGATCAAACTCATGAAGTGGCCTTTGTGTGGTTTCTCTAGGACATCAACCTCATGGAATGATCCCACAATGTGGCTCTATGAAGTCAACCTCATTTACCATCCTCAAGATGCCATTAATTATATTTCTCTATGATGCTTAAGATTTTAATACTGTAAATATTCATTCCAGGAGATTAGTGCCTCTTATTATCTCTATATATCTCCCTCGATGTGTCTATTTATATAATGAATTTGTTTAATTATTGGGTGTTTTGGAATATAGGTTTTTCAAAATGGGTGGTAATGAAAATTTTATACTTGGTTGAAGAAGACAATAAATTGACTATATGACACATCAAAAAAGTATTCATTGATACCAAATGGTATGTTTATTCACAATTTTGGGAACATTGTGAGGTGAGCCTATCGACTCAACCACCACCTCACCATGAAGTCACCATGAGGTGTTCCAAAAAAATATGGTATGATCCTACATGGTTCATACTTTCACATGATATTATCAATGAGAGTAATGAATTCATATGTTTAGAAGCCACATAAAAATTTATCATAGTGATGATATTTTCAAGGAAAACCCCATAATCTTGGGGAGATTTCAATCTAGGATTGATCCTCATATTCCATGACATGATATAGTGGTAATGAATTTTTTAATTCTTAATTAAATTTCTTCCATAATTTTCATGATATTTCTTACAACTTAAAATAATCATAAATTTTAATCTATATGTTTTTTGGTATCTAAGAATAGTATAATTGAATTAAAAAAGTGAAAAACTCCCTTACCAAGGTTATATTCCCCTATAAAGTAATTTTAAAAGGCTAAAACATTCATATAACACCATTAAAATAGGTCTTTATATAATTTAAATATTTTTATTTAGTAATGTGTTAAGTACAAAGAATTCTCAAAGAATATTGTTCTCACAACCTTGTCATCAGGATGGAAATCAATTTTATATGAATATAAATTAATTTGTGTATGATAAAAATTTTAAATTTTATAAATATTATCTCCTTATTTTTCAACCATTAAGATACATTTCTATACAAACTCAACTAATGTTTTCTATGTGAGGATTACATTAAATATTTTTTTTGTATAATGTAAGGAGAAAGGTTTTTGGTCCCAATAGGTCTATATAAAAAATATAAAAACCTTCGATTTATAATAAACAACATAAACAAAATTTAGTGTTCAATATTATTTATATTTATTTTTAAATAATTTCATGTAATCACAAATTTAATCTAGAATGTTGGATTATTTCAATATAGAGGGAATAGTCTACACACTAATTTTAAAAGGCCCAAATTTCTTGATAGAAATCATATTTTTATGATAAGTCTATCTTGAGGTGATTTATATAACTTTTTGTAACATCCCTTCTTGGATTCCACTAAAACATATTCCCTAAGTCAGTTCCCGAAAAGGTCCAAACATGACATCCTTGTATTCTAGATGCTCCTCATTAGAATAATTGGTATATGGTTGTTCTATGTGGATACTATAACCCCATATGAAAGTGCACAACTAGAAGTAAATATCCAAATATCTTGCACATCATATAATTAGAAGTAATAAAAAAAATGAAACTGAAACATGCTATAATGAAATGATATGAAATAAAGGTCTGAATAGCTATGACATAAAGAAATCATCCTTCACCGATTAGGATGATCAAATATGAAAAATGGACAACAATAAAATAAATAAATCAAGCCCAACTTCCAAATATGGTCCATATCACATACCCAATCTTTAGTAACATATTATGTTGTTCCAACCCAAACATCATACTCCAATTGATCATCTGGATCAATCATGGAATCCTGGTCCTCCCCTATGTGTCGTGCATCCATGGTAAACCTAAAAGAATACATAAGGTCTTCACACTCAACAAGATGCACATACATGGGGTGGAAAATAAATCTGACTTCTTTAACACAATTATGATCTTATAAAACATGTTTATAAGTGAACACTCATAGAATATGATCTGCCCAGCTAAAATAAAAATGAAAATAAATAAAAATAAAATAACCGAAGTTCCTTAGGTCGAATACCTTGATCTAACATACATGCATCATCCAGCGACGATGTGTATATGAGAATATCTCCATTACCATGCCTCTCAAAGGACCTAAGGTATACATATCTCTAAAATCCATAAAATGACACAATAATTCGAGCGACTCATCCTATGATTGTCCTATAATCTGGGATACTAATTTAATCAGTCGCCTAATATGTCTTGATGAACCAAACATTATCTCATACATGTAACCTCACCACATCATCCATATTTACCACAAAATAGTACTAACAAACCTAGACCATCATTCTAACATCTATATCATGTATCATAAACCTTCTTGCTTGAAGCATCGGTACAACAGATTAATAATACATCAAAACAATCATGCATGGAGAATCTTTCCAGCACCTAAACCATATATCAAATCAATTATCCCTAGAGCATTAGTACAGTGGATAAACCATGGATATGAAGAATCAATCTATCACCCATCATATATGGTATACCACCATTTCCTAGAGCATCATTATTTCATGTAAACAATAATGTACACAATTTTTTCTAGAGGCTAATTCTGACACCTAATCCATATAGTATACTATCATTTCCTTGAACATTATTCAATAATCCAACCACATATATGTGAAATCAAATCCAATATACTCAACAATATCATGAAATATTACTATTATATTGGTTCATCATAAAAAACATAAATGATGTTTTGAAATCCATATGATGAATATTGTCCAATATTATCATTTATAGATATCTAGATCTATACCTGTGGACTAACTTTCCAGAACTCTGAACCATCATATCCCTAACTTGTAAATAAATATCTAAAAAATTGAAATACAACCATATCATAATATAATCCTTATTATATTAAAAGTAGAAACAAATAAAACCACGATAAAACATAACAGAGGTTAGTCAATCACCCATTCCGATAAAAATATCATTAAATATCCCAAAGGAAACAACAAGTGTAATACACCCTATGAGGGGTTACTCTCTCTCATAATAGGTCTTAGTCATATCCCATGACAAGAAACATTCTCTAGTGACCCTCATTCTCAAATAACCAATACTCAATCAAAAACACACCAACAAAGGCTTCCAATTATTACTTAATCAGAAATCATCCCACTATGGAATCATTAAGATTCCTTTAGGCTCAAATCAACACCACAAAAACACCCATCCATATACACCATCTTGTAATGTCATCTAATCCCAAGGGCCCTAACCAATATGATCCTCAAACATAGGATCTAAACCTGAGCTGCAGTATCTTCAATCAATTGTTCCTGATATAAAAGGACAATAAATATCTCTTCATAAATACAACTCAATCCTTTTTCAAGGACCCATCTAAGAAATAGAAAAAATATCCATGGAACACTCTGGATAGGCTAATCTCTACGTTCAAAACCCTTACATAGGTTATGTATCTCACAAGCTATCCAACTAGATGAATATGAATCCAATCCTTGATAAAATCCTCCTTCTAAACACCATCGATCCAAAACACAATACATAAGACCTCTATATGTTGAAAGGATTCCATCATTCTGATTTATGTAGAAACATGCTCAGAATGAACTACTCAAAAGTCAGTGTCTAACTCCAGGTCAGAAAGCACCAAAATCCTCAATAGGGAAACAAAAAAGATAGTAAAAAACATGTATTTCTGAGTACATGGAATATACTCACACATACCCACCTGGGCGAATAATTCATTATAATGTGGAATAAAAAACCCATGAACATGGAATGTTTTTTAGGTACAAGGGGTGTACCCTATATGGGGAATATAAATATATATGTCACAAGGCCCAACCATGTGTATTTGTGTGTCCATTTATACCTACATGGCGTGAAACCCACCTCGGGTCTGGCTGTGTACACTACATGAACACATTCTCTCATACATGGGTCATATAACATTCTGAGTGACAGTACATAGAGTTTCCTCCATAATAAAAACAATATAGGCATATTATTCCCTTATTCCTAGAATAGGAAGAACACAAGACATGTGTACAGAAAACCACACATAGTTTAATTGGGTTTTCTGAACCAGAAACCCCTACAAAGCTCATGAAACCCATGAATTGGGTCATATAATTTAACAATGATCCATGTATGAGAGAATGTGTTCATCTATCGTTGGAAGCCACTACACCTTAAAATGATCCCACCGCATCATGAAAACATCAATTCTTTGGGTCTACATCTATCGTTGGAAGCCACTACACCTTGATCTGGTCCCAATCACTTCTAATGGTAGCGTCTAGTGGTATCTTCTCCCCTATCATCTCATTCCAAATTTTGCGTGTAGGGTGTATCCCCTCCTCCTTTAATGGCATGTGTGGGAATCCCCAAATAGGGGGGGGGGGCTTTTAATTACATAATTAATTAATTAATTGATTGATTAATTTCCCATTTATATAACCATTCATGTATTGAAACCCAAAGTAGGTTTATACATCACCTAAGAAAAAACACACATTTTGGACTCAACCATAGAGTTGGATTCTCAATATGACTCTGTTCAAATGGTATCTCCACCCAAATCCAAATGAATAATATAATATTTAATTAATGAAATATTAAATATTCCATGAAAATAAGAACATCCCAGAATTTTACTAAACTCCTATACTAGGGTTAAAACCCTATTATATGACCATGAATGCTGTCATAAAAATTTTCCAAGATCTTATTTTTTTAGGAAATCACCATTTTACCCCTCACAATCACTTTCATGAAACAATTAAATTTTTTTATCCAAATATCAACAATTGAAAAACCAAGGTCTCTATAACCTCTACACCATAATACTTTTAATCTTCAAAAGACTCAATGGTATTCCAACAACACATCCTGAACCACCTTGTTCATCAACTCATCCTTAACTCGTGGTGTTATCCTTTAAAATTCCAACTGATATTCTATTCATAACTCATCAGATAAGGCATATATGCAATTAATGTCCAAGTCAATACTTTCCTCCTTTAAAAAAACTAGGAAAGTTCTAAATTGAACCTACCTATCCTAATATTTCATAGCATCACAAAATACTATTCATCAAACATAGGGTTCTTCCAACCATATAAATCTACCCATACTACTTATTCTTATCAATGATTAATTCCATCTTTGGAGTCTACATTTAGAACACATATATAGCGGTCCACCAACCCACTTGATGTGGTACTCATTGAATTCTAGAAAAATCCCTAATAAGGGTGACACACCATATATGTCAAAATAATCTCTTATATAGGAGTCTCTCTACTATCACATCACAAAAAACATTTTTTTCACAACCCATTATCTAATCAGTACCAAAACCAAGAACATGACAAAACCATCTCTCTCTAAGAAGAGAAAAAAAATAAAAAATATATTCTCTCTCATTACTAGTATTAGAGAATGAAACCAATGTTATTTATCAATATATGTTTCATTACATGTACATAACTCACAAAATGATGATGGTTCACTCTCCACTACAAGACTTCACAAACATCACTTATCAACCCAAGAAAACTACTCCATATATTGGAATAAAGATGGAGATATCATATAATATTTATTATATTTTCATTAAAAGGGGAATGATTATCACTAACTATAATTATTCTAGGATGTCGTCGATGAATACCATCAGAAATAACCATATCCTGGAACATCATAGTCTGTCAAGAAAGACTCGGGTTACCTTGCACAAAATCCCATAATCACACCTAATATTGGTCTCAACCTACTAATGGGATCCAAAAGAAAAATGATATACTTCATTTATAGTGCTCACATTTCTATGATTAAATTATCACATTACTTTTTGAAACCCTTGTGTAAACTATACACAAAACCTTCTTCAACCCCAGCGAGTCACATATCATGAAAACTCAACATAAAATACATAACAATTAAAACTCAAACACTTCTTTTGATATGTATCCAACAAAAATTCTCCATGTTCAACTCACCAAAACAACCATTTTTGGGCTATAACTAAAACAAAACTTACCCTCTCAAAACCAACAATAAAGAAGAAAAACTAGAACCCAAGTTACCCCTCTAAAAAAATTACATTCGATGAACCAAATCCTAAAACCATATTATACCCATACTTCACTATTTTAAAAATTCCCAATACATCCATAGGTGTATAATTCACCAAAAATCACTTTTAACTCAGTCAACCCATCTCACAGGTCACCGTAGAAAGTCAAATAGATCCAATTCCTTAATTTGAGTCATGTAAAAATGTCCACTATGATCTACCACATGACCCTATGAATAATTTCACACATCTGGTCACTATGTCCAACCACCTTAGTCTATGAAAACATACAAAAGGACAGTACTCACGGGTCTTGAAACACACTTTCATCTCATACTTTCACCACATCATCATACCAAAACACTCATACCTAGGGTCTCACATATAAAATGTGTGTAACATAAAACAAATTTCACACATCCATAAAACATGTCCTCTTCGAGCATCTGCACATTAGAACCATCCCTATTGAACCATGCCATATAACCATCATCAATAAAAAACCACCCATACGGTTCCAAATTTTATAAACCCATACCATGTTGACCCACCCATATCAATAAACATATGAAGAACAAAGATTACTTCAATATCCTAACTATCGATGATGTCACCATATTTCAAAAAATCTTACCCATAGGAGAAAATCCATAAAACCACACACAAAAAGCCAACAACATGTGGATCCTATGTTCCTAAAATTATATATGATAAAACTCTTTTATTTATAGGACAAGATTAAAAATCAAATCACATGCCTCTTACCAATGGGCCATGATCCTTAAATCCACCATAAAACACCAAATCCAAAAAAAATTAACTTCACAAGGAGAAATCATATACAACTACAATATCGAATACTAGGACATCAATCCCATCATGGGTAACCTAGAATTCTTACTAGAAAATGTGATAATGACTCACCATATGATATCCATCATATGAAACTACATATTCCTATTTATCTAGTCTTCCATGCCCAAAATATAAATATAATATGAAAGTAAAAATATCTAATACAACTTTGTATTTCCTCAAACCAAATTCCACTAAAAATGATGTCCCAAAATACATAAAGAGTGCCTCCTCGCATTCTAGAGGCTACAGACTAGTAGAAGGGGTCTAAGTCAGAACTGGGAGGAGACTATACCCCCATATCATTGTGAAAAATGAGAATTAAATAACCGAAAATCATATACATCATAGAATGTGGAAGAATAAATAATTTGAAACAGAAAAATGCTATAATAAATTAAAATATAGTTTGATACTGAATTATGATTTCATACATCCAACATAGATATCTTATTGGGATGATCACATATAAAAAATAAAAAAATAAAAAAAATAAATACATCCTACTGCCAACTATGGGACTTATCACATAACTGGTGTCCAGTACCATATCAAGATTCTCTAACATGAACATCAAACTCTAGAAGTGCATCCTGCTCAATCATACTATCATGGGCCTCCTACATATCCATAATTCATATGTTCTCAACATAAAAGAAGACATAAGGTATGTAGGATCAATGAGGAGCATGTACATCAAGTGAGAAATAAATATCATTTGGGTACCTAATTGGTGAAAATATAAACTACATCCATAAGACTATATTCATGTAATATGATCAGTATATTAGAAACATAACTAAAAATAAATAAAAATAAAACCAATGTTGGTTGCCAGGCCAAAGACCTCACTCGACCATACCATTTTCATCCAATTCCGAAGTGTCTATTCGTATATATCCATGAAAGTGAATCCCAAAAAACATGTGGGTTCTATATCCATGTAATCCAAAACCAAAACTAACAATTATAAGGATGCATCCTACGATAGTACCATCCTCCAAAATATTATTCTATGTCATCCCCTATAATGTCTTTATGACCCAATCATTATCTCATACATGTATCATCAACACATATTCCCCAATTACCACACAAAATTACAACTAATCCAAGACCAACTTTCAGACATCAATCTCATATATCATAAACAACAGTGTCTAGAGCATCAGTTTAAAACCTAAATATTAAATCAAAACAATCATGCCTGGAGAATTAGTCCATCACATAATCCATATATCAAATCAATCATTCATTGAGAATTTGTAAATTTCTTAAACTATGGAATTGAATCCTCATTCCACCATCCATCCAAGCAGGTATACCATCATTTACAATCACATAAGTATATAACTTTAAAAAATTATAATATATATGTTTTGAGCCTCAGTATTACACCTAATCTATAAAGTATACTATAGCTTCCTTAAATATAAATTAGTTATCTAAATAAATACATTGGAATTCACATACACTATTCTAAACAGTATCAAACAATTTTCCTAGAACCTCGATCCATCACAAAAAACCTAAAAAATCTATCGGTATTGATATGAACCGTCTTTTCCGACATTATTATTTAAAGATATCCAAAACCATACCTGCAGATCATCTATCCTGCACTCTAATACAACATATCCCTAACTAGTAATTTATTATCTAAATAATGGGAATAAAACAATATAAAAATAAAGTCATAGGCATAATAAATGTCTTTAAATACACAACCAAGAGAAGAAAGAAAAAGGTCTTATCAATCAACCACGCCCAACAAATATTCCTTAAATATCCATAAGGGGATAGCTAGTGTAATATTCTCTACACTGGGTTATTCTATCTCATTAAAGGACTCAGATAAATCCCATCATAAGAAAACCCAAAAAGTATCCATTAGTGGCCTCCAAGTGATACTAGATGAACAACACACCAACAATATCTTTTATTGATAAATTAATTAGAAACCATATCACTAGGGTTGTCATTAAGAGTTCCTTAGACTCAAACCAACAACATAAGAGAACCCAAAAATAAATGATATTCTACGATGTCATGAAATCAAAATGTATCTAACCTATATGATCCTCAAACATAAGATCTAAATATCAACTACTCTAATCATGATAAACTGGTACCAATATTCAAGGACAACAAAAATGTACTATGATATACTACATTATCCCGCTTGCTCAGATAAATGTAAGATTTCTCAAGAGAAAACACCTAGCCACACTCAAGAATTTCAGATCACAAAACTCACAACCCTCAACCAGGAATTGTAGCTCATAACTCACACCATTGGTGCATTATGAATCAAAACCATATGGAAATTCTCCAGATAAACTCTATCAGCCCAAAACAAAATCCAAAATCCCTCTATTTTCTGAAAGTATTACACCATCATGATCTTTATAGAAACATGATCAAAATGGAGTAGGAACATGTCCATGTATGACTAAAGGGCCCAAAACACCAAAAAAATTAAAATTGAAACAAAAAGGTTAGTTATGGTGTGTATGACTCATTAAATAGTGTGTACTCACATATCAGCACCTGGGAGGGTACTACAGTAGGAAATGGCATGTGAAACCCAAGTTCACAGCTTGTAACACAGGCAAAAGATGTGAAACATACATAGGGTAGCTACCAGTGTACCTCACATGGCCTAGACACGTTTCTCTTCCTGGTCATGTATTCTTACATGGTATGTTACCCACATGGTGTCTGTCCGAGTAACCTACATGACCATGTCCCCCCTACATGGTTCATATAGCCATTTACTCACCCAATGCTGAGTTAAACTACTTGGAATGTTCTCTGAACTACATTCCAATTATCCATATTCTTCTATTCTTCCTCGAATAAGAGAACACATGGTGTGTGGTCTAAAAACCAAACGCCTCTTAATCAGGTTTTCTGAATTAGAAACTGCTATGAACCTTCTAAAACAACAATTTTCTCCAATTTCATGAAGATATACCCTATTGGGTCTTTAAAAATCATAATAGGAATTTATAAAATAAATAAACTTAACTATTGTTATCGATACATAAAACTGAAATACCATCCTACCTCATGGAGTAAACACTGATCATTCAGGTGTAAATCTACTCCCATATGCCACTATACCCAGATCCAATCCCGATATCAACTATGAATGAATTTTTGCAACACCTCATACCATTATCCTCTTAGTAAATCCATAATGTCTATAGAAAATCCCCACCCCTTTCTTATATTTGTGGGAATCCCCAAATGGGGGGGGGGAGGTAATTAATTATTTAATGTCCCATTTAAGTACACATCCTGATCCCCAGAACCCAAAGTGGGTTTAAACCTTACATAAGAAAAAAACCTATTATGGACTCAACTGTGGAGTTAGAATCTCAATACAATGCTTCATTCATAATATATCCCCACTGAAACGCTTATGAATAATTAAATATTTTGTTATTGAAAAATTAAATATTATAAAAAAACTAAAAATAATCGAAATTCCACCAATCTCCTATCCAAGGGTTAAAACCCAATTTTTAGAACAAAAAAGTTGTCATAAAATATTTTTGAGATAAACATATAAGGAAAATTAAAAATTTATATAGCACGATCACACGAAAGAAAAAATTAATTTTTTTGATCATATTTCAAAAACCATAAAATCTCAAGCACCTATAATGAGGGTAGGGGAAAATAAATTATTTCAATATCCTCTACAATACCATAAAGTATGAGAACATAGATCACGTTTCATCTATTCTAAAATATTTTAAAAAATATTTTCTTGAAGATATTTAGTGATGCACCTTATATATTCATTTTGGTTAACATTTTGCCCTTAATCATTATTTCAAAAGTTTTGACCGACTTACATAATGGATTGTACCACTCTAGATCCCCATTGAAAATTCAAAGAAAAAATTAATTTCTATATTTATCTTATTAATGTTAAATATATTTATAATTTTAGAAATTATATATATAGTATAATAAATTCATCAATATATAACTATATATAATTCACCACCCATATTGATTTTATCTACCATATAATTTTTTTCAATGTGTCATCACTACTGAGAATAAATACAACTTATTGGTTAATGTAAACATCTTATACGATATCAAAATTAAATATTTTTACTAAATATTGATAAGATCCATATTATAGTTCATGTTAGGTAAAAATATCTAAAAATACCATTTTATAGGTGTTTTCTAACAAAATAAAATACTTGAATACACTAAATTTATATAATTTATGTTTAAACGATTCATAATATCATAACCTTATTTCTAATAACATCTCATTTATTATTTTACTAATTTCTAAAAAATAAATTAGTGAAAACAGTATCTATCCCAAATATTCTACCAAATAAAGAACTTATGATTCCTTGAACTCATTTTAGTCCATATCCAAATTTTTTGAACTCATTAATTGTTTTCCTCTCTACAGAAATTTCCATATAACATGTCTCAACTTATTATAGTAATGAAATGTGGATTTCTATTTTTAGTCCTTTTGTAGTTGATATTGTTTTTTCCTATCAGGAATTGTTTTTATTCTTCCATATGAATTTTTAAAAATGGATAGATCTTTTTAGAGCCCCATATTAATCTCCAAAACCTGAATAATCAACATCACCTATATTTTTATAAATTTTGAATCCTTCTAAAAGATGATTCAAAAAATGTAAATAAAATTACCTTATAATTTTCATTATAATCATTATCACCATCAATTTTTATCATATAATGTTATTGTTTCCTATAATTATAAACTAATTTTATTCTAATACATTATTTAACATTTTATCATAACATATATATCCTCTTCCATTTGAAAAATATTCTATTTACAACCCATTTTCAACATTCTGTTAATTTTTTAATGTTTTCATGTTGTATTCATTTAATAGGCGATTATATGTACTTTTAGAAATTTTATACATATTATTTCCACAGTTTTTTTAATTAATAATATTTTCATATTGAATTTATAGCCCTATGTTCATACATTTAAAAACTTTTGATATAATCTCTCTTTTAAAATTCAATTTTTTTTTCTAATTTGGACAAATTATCCATCCCAGTTCAAACAAACATCTATTAATCCATTAATAAATATTATAACTTTATATTTTTATAGGGTAATATACTAATTATTTATCAAAACATTTTAATTATATTTTTTGTGAATTAGAATATTTAAAATATAATTTATTTTCCTTCATTTATTTCCTAATAAAAAACATGATTTTCTTCAAACAGAAATATAATATTAAAAAAAATCAATATAGAAATTAACATATGATTTATAAATATATCATATGTTTATATTATTGAATAATAATTTAATTAAATGATATAAAAGTAACATTTTAACTATTGATTATTTATTAACAAGCACACAATTCAATGAATACGATCAAATGGACTATTAGAATTTATTAGATTTAGTCGTTAGTAACCCTCCTTTTAGGATCAATAATATAATTAAAAGAGATAGTTAGAGCTTATATATATTTGTTGATGGATATGAATTAGTATCATAGGGTATATGAAACACAAAATTTGGTGGAATTTCCCTTATAAATATTTCCTCTAAAAATAAATTTGTTAGCAAGTTAGGCATATTACCTAAAGAAATATATTCTTAAATTTAAATCTCATGTATATAAATACTGAAATGATGTAAAATATACCATTATTATTTATATATTTTCATAAAAATGAAACAAAAAAAAAACCCATGAAATATTAAAACAAAAAATAATACATTTAGACCTCCAAAATAGTACACGTGTGCTCTAATATTATAGCAACCCCCCAAATCAATGAAAATGACACTAAAATTAAACACTATCTCACAATGAATTATTTAATATATAGATATAACAGATAGTGTAGTATAAATATAAATTATAATTTCCCATGTTATATTAAAAAAACTATAAATTAGATTAATACATATTATTGTAGCTATGTTTTTATTAGATACTTTTGAAAACCAAACCACACCCATGTCTTGTATAGAACCCATATAATTTTAAAATAGATTATATGAAACAAACTCCCTAAGTCATAATAGTGCATGTAATATATATATCAGATAATAAATTCCATCTAATTAAGGTACCCTATAAATTTTTGTCATCACAATAGTAGCTATCTATAAACATCACATGTCATTATATTAACACACTTTTGGTGCTTTTATTTCATAACAGTAACCATTCCCATAATTAATAAACATATACAAGTGGGGTGAAGTGAATTATTAGTCACCCAGATATCCTTTAGACATTAAACCACCTATATGTTGAGGTAAAAATATAAATCCGCTAATCAGGTAGGGATTTATATAAGGAATGAGTTTGTTTCAGTGAAAACACAACACAAAATTGATATCGATATAGTTTGTAATAATTCCAACCACTCATCTCCACACAAATGACATATTTATAGTTATTATAAAAGAATCCCATTGTACCAAATCCTTATCATTGATTCATATTGATATCTAATGTCAATCCATAAACCATTATGGTGGTAATAGTCACATAGCCCATACAATCCTAACACTATATTCTTTATAGGAACTACTACCAAAAAAAGAGAAAAAATCATGGGAAAACCAATAAATTATGAATATACATTCATATAAACATGTATAAAGATAATTTATGTGAATAGTATACCAATCCCCATAATCCAAAAATTTCTATATGAAAATTTATTTCTAGATCAGACTTACTAGAACACTCCATATGAAACAAAATATTCAGATACCAATATATCATTCAAAATATCCACCTAGGTCAAAAAATATTAATCTATATAGCATGGAATTTATTCAAAATGATCACATTATAGGTCAATATCTCTTATCATCACTATTTAAACCTCCAAGACAATACCCACTTAATATACACACATTTTTATCACACTATTCAATAAAATTTATTGGAAGAGAAAAAATTGATAAATTCAAAAGTTTTACCTATACTCAATAATATATTATATGACATACCAGTCATCTGCAAACCTAATAAATAATCACGACCTCTAGAAACTATCCTCAAATCCTTATTCCCACAACCATTCCAATAATGACACTATATGAAATTCATAATGAAAATATTTAGAAATAGTTGTACATAGATAGAAATAATGAATTTTTATAAGAAAAATATAAATATTTTAAAATCCAAATTCCTAGTCACTATATTTTTTAAGTAAAATATAATATTACGATAAATGTTTACATACTAAAACATTTCCACACACCCCAAATGTCTTGATCCTTTTGAAATTTTTTAGAGTCCCATCATCAATTTATTATCATTATAATCACCATTACCAAGAGATTTCATATTTTGCTTAACTTTTGGAATCATACTTGATCCCAAGGGATTAAACCATGCATAATGAAATTTTCAGCTCATTATCATTTATCAAGAAATCTATCTATTAATCATGACTATTAATATCTATTACAACCAAAATCATCCATGGCTCCTTCCATTAAGCTACATACAAACATGAAAAAATAAATAATTTCATTTTACTAGGATAACAAAAATGTTCATCCCTAATAGAAATTATAATTTTCTTCTAAATTAGTGAAAATATAGGGATGTCAATATTTCCAAATGGAATTAATTAAATATGTTAAAAATCACTTATAATAAACTAATTATTAACTCTATAGACATTTTTAAAATACTCCATAGTATTCAAAACATTTTATAATCAATGGATGTTTTTTCGTTCTCTGAAACTATAGAATTCAGACAAACCTTATATGGAATAACAAATCAGATCATCATTAAGTAAATTGATTTTATATAAAATAACTTTTAATGAACTATTCATCAATATTTTCTCTGTATTTAGATGTAAAAAATATAGGTAATAAAGTATTATTTAAAAATAATACTTGAATGGACTTTTATAAGAACATATCATAACACTATCTTGATGAAAAATCAAATTCTCACTAAGAAATAGAAAATATAAATCCATTTATCAGAAATAAAATCAAACAATCATTTAGAAAACAAATTTTAGATAAAATTATATTAATTAAATTCAAATACATGATCATATAAAAAATTAATTTCTAAAATATTTATATTAAGATTAAAAATAATAAAAATGATCATATGATCATAAAAAACATATAAAACGTAATTTATCCATTCATTTTTCCAAAAAATAATATAATTCCCCCTAAAAATATAGAATATAATCTATAAATGAAACATTCACATCGTTTTTCCATCCTCAATAGTGTCCTCATTATCAAAACACCAAATAAGTATAAAAATATTATATAAATATGAAAATAAAATTTCTCTATCAACTAATTCCACATTTGGAAATTTCATTACTTTTTAATATTCTTTACTCCATCTTAAATTAGAATAATATATAACAAAGAATAAAACACTGATAAAAATATAACTTGATGATAATAAGCATTAATAATATACTCTTTAAATATAATATACAGAAATTTATCAAATGAAATAACATATATCAAATGAGAAAGGTTATATAAATACTTCTAAAAATTAATATTATGATATATATAATTAATTTTCTCATACCAAGAAGGATGTAATGATATATATGTCCCCAAAATAACTTAAAAAATTAAATTAAATATATAATAATCAATGTTATAAATTACTATCCATGAAATATTTCAATAGCTTTCACTATGAGGAAACTCAAAAAAATAAAAAACTCAAACATATAATTCCATAAAATGTTTATTTTATTAATATAATGTTCATAATGCTCTAATATATCTTCTTAATCCCTTAAACCATCTAAAAAATAGAAATATACAATATACCACATAAGGACTTATAATCAACATATCTCGAATATCCATATAGTATAATAGATAAAAAGGGTGACTGGAGAAAAACATATATGGTGTATATAATTTGATTAATGGTATCTATTGTTATAATTTAACTCTACTAATGTTATTTGTTCATCCCATGAATAATAAAAACCAATATTTATTCCCACAATATCACCTATGATGTTTTAATCATTCAATATGTCAATAAAAATATACACAGATGGAATTTTTCTATTATACCTAACTTTGTTCCCATAGAATTCTATAATCCTATTGGTATTAATTATGTAAATGAACTATAATGGTAAAACATAATAAAATGTGGTAATAATTATTATATCACTACCTATATCTGATATGAACATTATAAATAATCCATAAAATACTGCTCTTTCATAGGTATTAAATACTAAAAAATTTATTAATGAGATTAAAACTATCCATATATAACCATAACCTCTTAGGGAAGAAAAAATTTCATTCATGAAATCTATAAACATATCCTCTTACATCCACTATATAATTGATAAAAGGTGTAAAAAATGTAATTGGAAGCTAATATTTTATTGTTTATTATATCATATATAGAATATAACTGTATTATCATCAATAGAATAACTAAAACCAAACCAAAAAACATATTAAATCAAAAAATTTCACAAAATCATCACTCAAGGTCTCCTATTATTCATAATTGAATCAAAACCCCATTCAAACATATCATGTATATTGTATAGAAGAATCATTACCCCTTTAAACAATGTTTTAGGAACTATAATTTTAAACAACCAATAACTTACATAACATTAAATTATCAATAAATTAAAAACACCAATTTCTATATCTCCCAAATAAGACTCTAGAACATACTCCACAAATAAAGAATCAATTGGCTTCTTTCACAATTTTTTAAATATCCATTAGTTCAATATTGATACTCAAACTAAAAATTTTATCATAATCATATAATAATATATAAAACTATGAAACTATAGTTTTTTGTGGAGAGAAATTTGTTCCCATATAGAGTGGAAAGTATTAATCTATTTTTTTGTTAAATATCACTCAATTTATAACAGACTTTAAAAAAGAAGAAAAATTGATTTTGTTTTGTGATATTGGTTTTCTTGGTTCCATGATATGCGATTCATAAAATCCCATGAGAATTATTAAAAAGAATACTTCAGCCAAATTTATCCATTATATATGAAATATTTTCAATATATAGGAATTATTCCCTCTTATTTAGGGTTTACAATAACCATATTGTTAGATATGGTGTTTTATTTATTAATCTGAGCTCTTTCATAAAAATATTATAAAAAATTCATCTATTTTACCTAATGAAAAATAAATATCCTATTTATAAATCTATCAAAGAATATTTTACTCATACAAAAACATTCCATAAATGAAATAATACTAAATAAAACATTTAAAAAATAATACATTTGTTTCAAATATTTATAATATATAACACATCATTATGATAAATTTGTAAACAAATTAAACAAATTATATATCTAATCAAAATAATATTATCATCACCACATTTTGATTGTAATGAATATGTTATCATCTAGAGGTACAAAAATATTTCCTACAAATTTATTCCCTCCCATGAACCAATCCACAATGTATTTATACCCACTACAATGTTGTTTAACGAAGAACTATATCTGGAATTGTTCTTATTACTTAACATTAATTATAGAATAATAGATTTTCTTATCAATTAATATATATGAATAATATATTTATATTTGGTTAAATGGGGTTACTTTTATTATAGAGTACTCGAAACTGAAAAATGATTTTCTTCGAAATTTTACGTTTCACACAACAATGAGTTATTCCAAAATATAATACAAAAATATTTTTTTACTTTAAATGGTAGTTAATGCCTAGCCATTTTTTGGTAGATAATGAATATAAATAATTAAAATATTAGTAATTTTTTCGGTTAATTTTTTTAAATTTATCTAATAAATTTTAGAGGTTTCAAATAAGAATGAATCCAATTTTAAAAAAATAATCTAATATTAAAAAATGGTCGTTTTACCACCTTTTGATAGTGAAACCTTTATAAATATTGTTTTTTAACTTTTATATAATATATTTTAATAAATAAACTTATTATTTTGAATTGGGACCTCAAAATTAATTCTCCTTAATTTTGGTATTTTGATTATAAAATTCATTTTTAATGAATAGTTAAAAATATGGAATTTTAATTGTATACCGCCTTTTCATATCATTTATTTATATAGTTATATTATCTTTTTAATTGGTTTTAAAGCGTAATTGGATTATGTTTTTATACTTTAATCCAATTTTGGTCATTATAAGTAATTTCACATTTAAATTTGATGTAAAAAGATGTTAATCTTTTGATACTTTTTACTTCTTAAAACCCCGCTTTCTAGTTTCGACAACGAGAATTAATTTTAAATTAATTAATGAAAAATATGTGTTTTGAATTTGGAAAAATGGATTCCATATTTGGAATTATAAGGTCTAAATTATGTAAATGGGTACCTTTTATTTTTGGCCATTATGAATAATAGCTTTAGTAATTATTTTTATTTACCACAGTTAAAGGGTAAATTATTTAAATAGGGATAAAAATAAAATTATAATAATATAAAAGTTGGCTAATATATGTACTAATCTAATTTTATGAGTCATGGTCAACCAAATAAATCCTTAGGCAGAACTTTTAGCATCTGGGAGCCACTTGGGCGTGATAATGACATGTTATAATAATTAATTTAAAGTAAAGAAAAATATCACATAAACATGTATCTTTTTTGTAAGAAAAATTTAATATGTGGTTTTATAATTGATATATGTGAATATAAAAATTAATTTTAAATATTAAAATGTTGGTCGGGGTAGTTCACTCAAGAGGGGAGTGGTGAATTGAGTGACTATATAAATTTCTATTACAAAAATATTATTTAAAAGAATTGGTTTTCCCCAAGTATAAATACAACTCAATTAATCAAGGTTATACTGTTATAAGAGTTTTACTGTTTAGACAACTTCTTAGAAGATTGATTAGTTCTCACTGATCTTAATATGTATTATTAAAATTACTTTTGAAGTTATCCTACTAAGACAAATCAGTTATAACTTATTTCCAAGACTAACTATCAAAGTGAAATTAAAGTTTACTATATTATGCAATAAAGAAGTAAAACAGAGAAGACTACATTTAAATTACACATCGGATATAAAATAAGTGGTTCAGTCTCAAGACGAGACCTAATCCACTCCACTTGGTGATCACCTACCAACAAGTAGTTTATATAAATAAACTTTGATCCACACCCTGGATCAGGGTTAAAAATAGTACACAGACTATCCAGGTCACACATGGACCTCTTCCACAGTTTTTGTGGGTAAACAAAAACAATAACCATGCCATACAGGGACCTCTTCCACAATTTTTGTGGGTAAAAAGAAATAGAGAGTTTGCTGAAAGGATTTAAAAATACATCAGTTTAGCACAAGCGCCAGTGTGTGTGCAATATATAGAGTACACACACTGCTTAATAGGTAAGTAAAAGAATCAATAAGAAAGAGTAGATATGAGGTTATAATTCTATAGTAATTTGAATTGTATTTTTGGACTCCTTCGATTTAGCAAAAATGCTTCTGAGTCCTTCTCTGATTTTTGACTTGAAAAATAGAGTGTCACTATTCAGATTGTGTTCTCCACTAGATTTGACAATGTGAAGATGTTCTCTGGAATCTAGTGTACTTCGTATGTTCTCCATTAGAGTTAGATTTCATGTATGTGAAAATTATTTCTTGGAAAATCTTGAAATGTGTTCTCTGTGGTTATGCCCACACACTTGTTTTCTGTTCAGTATCACACTCTATCGTCGTTGGGTGCTCTCTACTCTTTATCTTCGAATGCATGATATTTAGCCGATAGGTTCCATGTGTTTAGTGCCTCATACCTCATACTATGTCTAAAAATAAACATTAATTATTTCAGTGCATTAAAGACATCAAATATGATCGTTAAACATTAAATTGAAAGGCAAAAAAATAGTTTACGAAATAGTGTCATAGTATGTTATGGAAGCAATGTTTCATTCACAGTGTCCGAGTGTCACGGTCTGAGTGTCACGATGTTTGAGAGTCACGGTCTGAATGTCACGGTGTCTTGGACATGATGTCTTGTCTTCACGGTGTCTTGGTCACAATGTCTTATCTTCATGGTGTCTTGGTCACAATGTCTTAGTCTACGATGTCTGATCTTTATGGTATCAGGCTTCACGGTGTCAGGCTTTACAATGTCTTGCTCATGGTGCTTGGCTCACAGTGTCTGACTCAAAGTGTCTTGTACTTAAGGAAATAATCAGTATTCATACTTAAACAAAAATATGCATAAATTGGATTGAGCTTAGCCATTATAAAGAATGAGAGAATTTGAAACATAAATACACATGATTGAATAATATGTGTGATCATTAATGAGATTTGGGATTGTTAAAGAGATTTGTGCTAATTATTGAGATTTGTGATCATTAAAACATGATTAATACTTAAGGAGTCTAACAATCTCCCCCTTTTTGATGATCATAAATAATACATAGTTAAAGTGTAAATTAGATGCAAATATAGAGACAATATCATTAAAAGAACATATAATGTATTTCTACCTCTTTTGGGATTATCAAAAAGTGGAAATAAGAGAGGAAAATCAGTGCACATTCCGTTAAAAATGAGAAGAGTGTAGTACATAAGAAAGTAGAAATACAAAAATGAATGACATCCCCATCAAAAATTAGTAAGCACTGGTCTGATTTAAGGATTAGCCTTCTCTTTTCATTTATCAGCAGTAGAAGAGGAATCCATATGGGAAGTGGTTGATGTAGAAGAAGGTAGAGAGGTGGTAGATACAGAAGGTAAATGGAGACCTTCGAAAACTGAGGGAGCCAATGTAAGAGCAGTGGAAGATCTTGGCCGTTTCTGGTCAAGAATCATAGGTCTGATCTGACTAAGTGCTTGGCCAACAGACATGGTAGTTGAGGGTAAGGTAGAGGTAAAAGTAGGTAGTCCAGGTCTGAGAGGAGCAGCTGTTGGAGCAACAATTGCTATACTCTGGACATGGAGATACGGTCTCAGAATTTTGATAAATTCTGAAATGATTTCTCCACAATATTGCATGGCCTTTTCAAAGTCATCTTTGTTTTCCATGCACTTGTGCAACAATATGGTAAACTTGATTAGCTTTTGGACTTGGTTTTTGAAGGATTGGGTTACAGGAGGAATTCTTAGATTCTCTACAAGGTATTTGAAGTGATTATTCATATCAGTCTTGGAGAAAATACGGTTGAAATAGAAATCCACATTCTTAGAAATCTCCTACTAGGAATCATTGGCAATCTTGGAATGAATTTGCACAAGGTCAAGAACTCTATCACTGCTCCTGATAACTTCAGATAAAGAAGTCACATTGAAGCCACTTAAAGCAGTCTGAATCTCTTCTTGGACTATAGATCTGAGAAAAGAACTATCCAAGGCAGGTGTAGAGGATTCACCAGAGGTATTAGAAGATTTGAAGGCTGTGGTTAGAGACTTTAGCTGATTCAATACCTTTTTAAGATACTCAGTGTATTCATCAGTGAGTTTATTTAAGTTCACCACAAGCTCTATCATTTATTTCAACAATTGTTTGTGCCTTTTTTCAATCTTTTCATCAAAGGATAATAGGTAAGGGTGAATCCGAGACACAATATCTCGAGAGATTTGGGACACAGAAGGTTTTAGAGAGGTAACAACATGTTCTGATATGGAATGCCGTTCTTTCTGCATATCTTTAACCATGCTTCTTAGGGATGAGACTTCACTACTGAGCAATTTATATTCAACTCGAACTTCTTGAATTTCATGAAGCATTTTGGGTTAGATCTACCAAATAATCTTCTCCAAAAGTAGTGAGGCATCTCTGTCACTTAGATGTGTCACAACACGAGGTTAGGAATTCAAAATCTTATCAACTTGAGATAGAATATTACTTCCAAAATCCTTCAAAACGTCCTTAATGAAAAGGACAACTGTTCCGGTAGAGGTTCATGTGAAGGTTCAGGTGAAGGTTCAGGTGAAGGTTCATGTGAAGGAATTGGTACAAGGGTAGGTTTAGGTTATGGTTCCTTCTTAGGGACAAAGATAGAAATTGACTTCAACTGAAACAGTGAGGAAAGATCAAGCCCAGTGGCAGTAACTTGCTGAGATTCACTCAAATCATAAAATCAACGAAATTTGTACTGAGTGTTCATAGGACTAGAATCAGCCGGATGTGATACTTCATCAATCTCAAGATATTGTGTTTCCTCCCCTCAATAGATGCTTCCTTTTCAGGATTCAGAGGCTCCAGAGCTAATTCTATATCTACAGGTTCATCTCTAAGTTCCTCAAACATCCCTTGTCTATCCAACTGAAAGACTATCTCCATCATCTCTTCAACAGAGGGTATTATATCAGGAACATGTAGTTTCTATGAGAGTTCTTCCATATTTGTTTCTTCCATAATAGGGAGTTGTTCCAGATTTGTTTCTTCCATAACAAGGAGTTCTTCTACTACAGCCTCTTCCATGGCTTTCTTATGAGATTCTGTGACAACTGCTTCCCTTTCAGTCTCGGGTTGGATTTCCAGATTGACATCATGTCTAGGGATAGGAGGTTCTTCTTCAGTAATAGTAGGAGGAATAATAGTCCTTTCTTCGTCAACAAAAACTTCTTCCCTATGAGATACTTCAGCTTCTTCTTCCACTTCTTCTGAATAATCACCAAGTTCATCTGTTTCCAAACCAGGATCAGCAATGTCCTTTGGCCTTGATGGATAATCCCCAGAATTTATCTTTTCATAAATCTTATCTTTGTCTTCCACCCACTCCTTTTCCCAAGGATTCCAGTTTATTTTCGTTCTTCTGATTATGGGTTTAGAGAGACAGTACTCGCAGTCCATAAGTACTTCTTCATTGAGTCCAACTACTCCTTTGGCAACAAGCATGGCTAAAATTAGCCAAGATTAGAATAGAGAGGTGTATTTGGATGTAACCTTGATCAATTTACACATATGGTGAATGATATACTTGCATAGGTTGATTTTGTATCCATTATTCATAAGATGAATCAATAACACATCTTGTTACTTTAATATAGAAAAATCACCTTTTCTCAAACTAACCAAAATTTGAACAAACATAAACAACAAACTTGTTTCCCCATCAAGTTCAGCAGCTATGGACCTTCTCTTGGTTCCATTACTGGTTAGGGTTTTCAGATAATCTTTAAGGTCAAATAAATCAGTTGTAGGTGAGGGTTCTCTCTGATAATCATCACAAATTCCTTTGTGAGGTATCCTAAGGAATGCAGCCCACAACCTCGATGAGGAGGAACATCTTTGGCCATTAATCTAGCTCCTCACAACAAATATTTCACTAGAAACAAAAGAAAACTATGTGTACTGATTGAACTGAGAAACTAACCTCATATAAATGGGCATATTCTCCTTTGATAACCATTCTAACCAGCATTGTTCTCTTAAAACTTTCCAGACTAGAGATTTGCTAGACAAGAGCCATTTGGGGAAAATTTATTTCTCAGGAACAACACTGCGATTTACCAGGTTCGGATTCAGAGGCCCTTCTGGTGTCATCTTGGGTGCTATATTCTTCTTCTTCGAGCGGAACGTCTCAGGTGTGGATGATGATGAACGTTTTATTCTTGGAATTTACTGAAGGTTTCGAGATAGAAAGAGGGTTTCAAGGTTGAAAGGGTTTGAATCGAGTGAATAGGGGAAGGTCTGGGTGAAGAACTAATTGAATATATTTGTTTCAACATTTGGGAATGTCAAATGTCTTAGAAATAAAAATGTAGGAAAGTAAATGAGGTGAAATAAAAATTAACACAATACGGGTTTAAAGAAAATCATAAATAATTTTCATGGTGAGACAGTGAAGGGTTGTTATGGTGAGACTGTGATCAGTCATCACGGTGAAAAAGTAAATGGTCATTACGGTGGGATAACAAGTGATCATCACAGTGAGAGAGTGAGTGAACATCACAATGACACAGTGAGTGAACTTTTCAGTGTGTGTTATGGTGACACAGTAAATGTAAGTCCGTAAGATTAAAGTCCTAACAGTGAGACCGTAAACATGAGAGACATTAACTTAGAAACCATAATCATTAAACAGTAAAGTAAAACAAAGTAAAAAGATGAACAGTAAGACAAGTAAGATATCTACTTGAGATTTATCATGCCAAGTTCATGTATGATGTAGTCTAATCTCTCAAAATTTAATGGTTTAATGAATATATCAGCAGGTTGATATTTAGTACCTATTAATTCCAAGGTAATATCACATTTTTGATAATGATCTCTCAAAAAGTGATGTCTTACATCAATATATTTTGTCCTAGAATGAGAAACAAGATTTTTTGAGATGTTAATAGCACTTGTGTTGTCACAATTTATTAGTACATGTCTGAATTGATACACATAATCTATTAATGTGTGTTTCATCCACAAAATTTGTGCACAACAACTGCCAACAGCTATGTATTAACCTTCTTCAGTAGATAATGCAACAAAATTCTGTTTCTTACTACACCATGATACTAGTGACTTACCTAAAAGGTGACATGTTCTAGAGGTTCTCTTTCTATCTAACTTACAGCCACCAAAGTCAGCATTAGAATAACTAACAAGTTCAAATTATTGTCCTTTTTGATAGAACAGTCCTATATTAGTTGTATGTTTGAGGTATTTGAAAATTATCTTTACAACATTTAAATGAGATTCTTTAGGGTTTTCTTGAAAAAGAGCTCACATACACACACTAAAAATAATGTCAGGATGACTAGAAGTTCTGTAGAGTAAGCTTCCAATCATTCCTCTATAAGTGGTTTGACCAACAGATTTTCCATCTTCATCAAAATCCAACTTACAGATGGTACTCATGGGAGTGTCACTACTTTTAGGGTTATCCAATCCAAAACGTTTTAGAAGATCTTTAGTGTATTTAATTTGAGTTAAAACAATTGCATCAATATTTTGAAATATTTTAAATCCAAGAAAGAATTTTAGTTCACCCATTAAACTAATTTCAAATTCATTTTGCATCATTTTAGAAAAATCAATACATAATGAATTTTTTGAAGATCCAAAAACAATATCAACTACATAGATTTTAACAACTAAAACATCATTAGAAATTAGTTTTATAAAGGGAGTAGAATGAGCTATTCCTTTTGTAAAACCATTGGAAATAAGAAAAGTACTTAATCAGTCATACCAAGCTCTTGGAGCTTGTTTTAAACCATATAAACCACTTGATAGTTTGAAAATATGATTGAGAAAATGGGGATTTGTAAATCCAGGGAGTTGTTCAATAAAGACATCCTCATCTATATACCCATTTAAGAATGCACTCTTAACATCTATTTGATATAGTTTGAAATTCAGATGTGCCACATAAGCAAGTAGGATTCTGACAGCTTAAAATCTGCATACTGGAGAAAAGGTCTCCTCATAGTCAATTCCTTCTTCTTGAATATAGCCTTTATCAACTAATCTCTCCTTGTTCCTAACTATGTCTCTAGCTTCATCTACTTTATTTCTAAACACCCATTTAGTGCCTATAATGAAAGTGTCCTTGCGTCTTTCAACAGGTTTCCAAACATTGTTTCTTTCAAAATTATTAAGTTCTTCTTGCGTAGACATTACTCAAAATTCATCATTTATGGAATCATCAACGTTTTTAGGTTCAAGTTATGACAAGAAGGCTTGATGTTCAACCTGATTTCTAAGAGAAGCTCTAGTTTGTGTTACTTTCTCTAAGTCTCCTACAACAAAATCGAAGGGATGGTTTCTAAGGGTTATAACCTTTCTAGAAAAAGAAGGACTAGTGATTTCAGGTTCATCAACAGATTCTAGTTCATAATGACTCGATTGAAGAGAATTTCCAGACTTAGAAGTTTTCACAGATTCTTTCACAGAGGAATTTGAGGATTTTGAGTACATTTTCAAGTTTGATACATTATCCTCCAGATTTTCTAGGATGGTTCTAGGCTCCTGTGGATCTGTTTCATCAAACTTGATATGAAAAAATTCATCCACACATTTAGTTCTTTTATTGAATACTCTATAAGATTTACTTAATATTGAGTAACATAGGAAAATTCCTTCATCACTTTTGGATGCAAATTTTTCAAGATTATCCTTAGTGTTGAGAATACAGACTTTGCAACCAAACACTCTAAAGTAATTATCCTTAGGCTTCCTATTGTTCCTGAGTTCATATGGGGTATTTTTGAGAAATTGTCTAATCGAGACTCTATTCATTTTGTAGCATGCTGTATTGATAGATTTAATCCAAAAGAAAATAGGTAAGCCATATTCACTATGCATTGTTATAGAAATTTATTGCATGGTTCTATTTCTTATTTCTATAACACCATTTTGCTGAGGTGTTATAGGGGTAGAGAAATTGTGACTATAACCATTTTGTGAGCAGAAGGATTCAAACTCTTGATTTTCAAACTCATGACCATGATCACTTCTAAATGATTTAATTTTAAGGAAACTAAGGTTTTATACAGACTTGCCATACTTAGTAAAATAATAGTAGGATTTACTTTTGTGATCCATGAAAAAGGTCCAGGTATATCTAGGGAAAGCATATACCAAAAAATAAACATAGTTCTTCCCATTTAATCTAGAAACTCTAGATGGTCCAAACAAATCCCTGTGAACCAATTCAAGAGGTTGAGAAGTAGAAACTTCTTTCTTTGGTTTGAAAGAGATTTTGTGTTTTTTTCCCTTTTGACAAGGATTACACACTTTGTCATTTGGAAACTCAAGTTTGGGTAAGTCTTTAACTAGGCCTTTTCTAGTTAGCTTTCTAAGGGAGTGAACATTACAGTTTCCTAGTCTTCTATGCTAGAGCCATGGTTCTTTATGAAATACACTTAATCATGTAACATTTTGAGAATTTAAGGAATCTAAATTAATAGAATAGACGTTCTCATTCCTTGATGTAGAAAATACTAATTTATCTTTAGAATTAATGAAATTATAGGCATCGTTTTCAAATTTAACATGTTATCCATCATACCATAATTGTGAGATACTAAGTAGATTACATTTTAAGCCATTAACAAACAGTACTTTATAAATTAAAATCTAATCAGAGTATCAAATCTGGCCTATGAAAATGATCTTCCCTTTGGCATTGTCACCAAATGTGACATGTCCTCCATCTACTTTTATCAGATTCTTGAAGCATGAGTAGTCTCTTATCGTGTTTCTAAAATACCAACTATCAAAGTACCATAGATTCTTGTAAGAGCTCTTTAATTAGATTTCCTATAACATGATCAATTAAAGACATATTTTGGTGCCCATACTTATTTTGGTCTAGTAACATTAGTAATAAGTACTTTAGGAACCCAAATTTGTCTCATAGGTTTCCTATAAGAATTATGTAAAGTGTTTAAAAAATAAACTATATTTGGTACACATAAACATGAAATAGTAGAGTATGTATCATTAATCGAGCTAGATGAGTTGTGTCCAGAACTGGGAACAAAACTATATGTCCTAGACTTGGAAATAAAATTCTTTCTACTAAGGTTTCTTTTTCCAGGTTGATAACCAATGCCAGTCTTGTATTTAGTGGAAATTTTTTTTCCTAGAATTTGAGTAAGGGTATTTTTCCCATTAGTAAACTTTTCTAAGTCACTTTTTAATTGCTCATTAGAAATTTTTAATTCATTTCTTAAGCTGTTGTCCATTTTCCCCTTTTTAGTAGTAAGTTAAGACTTAACATTTTCAGTTAGATCATTCTGTTTATTCAGTGATTTGTATTTATCTTTTAATTCATTGAATGTATCTTCAATAATGTTATAGTATTCAATTTTTTTTCATTAGTCATATTTTTAGAGTCTCTTTCTTCTTAATAATAGTATGAATTATGCATAGAAGAGTTCAGTGTTACCTCAGACGTGTTTTTCATAAAACACATATTGGATTTGTTAGCCTATTCATCATGTGATGTCTCAGAGTCACTTAAACTATCATTAGAGGTACTACAAGTTTCTTTCATTTTATTTTTGTAATTCTTGTCCTTATCCTCATAATTATTCTTATATTTGAGCTTTGTAAAGTCATATTTTATATGTCCTTTGCGCTTACATTCATAGCATACAATTTCATCAGTTTTGTCACTTCTCTTCCAGTCCTTTTTCCAGTTTCCTTTTTGATCATACTTTCCCTTGAAATTAGGATTTCTAAAAAAGTTCTTCTTTTTTTAAAATAGTTTGAATCTTTTCGCTAGTTGATCCATCTCCTCATCACTGTCATGTGATTGTTTTTCAGTGGTGGAACTCTCTACATGAGATTCCAGTTTCTCTTTATCTTTGTGCTTTGAGAAGGTGGTCTTGAATGCTACAGATTTTCTATTTGGTTCATCCTCCTCTTCTTTGTTGAATTTCAGCTCTTCCTCATACATCATCAGTTTCCCAATGATTTCTTCTATAGGTATCTTTTTTATGTCACACGATTCTCTAATTGAGATAGAGGTTCCCCTCCATCTATTAGTTAAACACCTAAGAATTCCCGTGATCTATTCTTTGGTAGTGACTTCTCTTCCAAGAGAAATCCTTGTGCTGACAATCTCATTGAACCAAAGATATATTTTAGAAATAGGCTCATCAGGTTTCATCTTGAAATTATCATATTTTATAGTATAAGTATTAAGTCTCATTTCCTTTACACTAGACGTGCCTTCATGTGAGATAGATAAGGTATCCTAAATTTCATGGGTAGTTTTATAGGAAGAAATCCTACTAAATTATTCATCTCTTAAGGAATATTAAAAATCATTCATGGATTTGAAATTGTTATTGTAAACAAGTTTTTTAAGTTCATCCCATGTAATTATATCTATAACATGAAGTTTATATTAATCTATAATGGATGACCAAATTTCCAAGCTCATACTCTCTAGATGCATTTTCATTTTAATTTTCCCTTGAGGGTAGTTGGTTCTATTGAAGAATGGTGGTATGATGGTTGCAACACCTTCCAATCTATTGTCCATACTAACAAATTACTTTAAAAGAGCTAGAAATTTAGAATTAACATAAATTTAAAGATCTTTAGAGTACAACTACAATCACAGTTTAGAAAGATTACATAGAATCCTAATAAAACAACCTCTGATACCAAACGTTAGTCAGAGTAGTTAACTCAAGAGGGGAGGGGTGAGTTGAGTGACTATAAAAATTTTTGTTACAAAAATATTATTTCAAAGAATTGGTTTTTCCCATGATTAGATATATCCTAGTTAATCAAGGTTGTACTGTTGTAAGAGTTTGACTGTTTAACCAACTTCTTAGAAGATTGATTAGTTCTTAGTGATATTAATATGTATTATTAATATTACTTTTGAAGTTATCCTACAAAGAAAAAATAGTTATAACTTCTTTCCAAGACTAACTATAAAAGTGAAATTAGAGTTTTCTGGATAATGCAATAAATCAGTAAAACAAAGAAGACTAAATTAAAATAACACAGTGGTTATAAAACAAGTGGTTCAGTCTCAAGCCGAGACCTAATCCACTCCACTTGGTGATCAACTTCCACCAAGAAGTTTATATAAATAAACTTTGATCCACATCCTAGATTGGGGTAAACAACAGTATACAGACTGTCCAGGTGACACAGGAACCTCTTCCACAGTTTTTGTGGGTAAACAAAAGAAATAACCAGGCCACACAGGGACCACATCCATATTTTTCGTGGGTAAAAAGAAATAGAGAGTTTGGTGTAAGGATTTAGAAATACTTCAGTTTAGCACAATAGTTAGTGTGTGTGTGGAATATATAGAGTACGCAGACTTCTCAAAAGGTAAGTAAAAGAATCATTTAGAGAGAGTAGATATGATTTTAGAATGATCTTGTGATTTCAATTGCAGTTCTGCACTCCTTCGATTTAGTAGAAATGCTTCTAAGTCCTTCTCTAGTTTTTGACTTGAAAAACAGAGTGTCACGATTCAACTTGTGTTTTCCAAAAGCTTTGGCAATGTGAAGATGTTCTCTAGATTCTGGTGTACTTCATATGTTCTTCAATAGAGTCAGATTTTATGTATGTAAAAATGATTTCTTTGAAAATATTGAAAAGTTTTCTTCGTGGTCGTGCTCACACACTTTTTTTCTATTCAGTATCGTGCTCTATCATTATTGGGAACTCTCTAATATTTATCTTAGAATGCATGATATTTAGCCGACAGGTTCCATGTGATTCATGCCTTGTACCTCATACTATGTATACAAAGAAACATTAATTATGTCAGTGAATTAAAGGCCTCAAATATGACCATTAAAAATTAAATTGAAAGACGAAAAAATAGTTTAAGAAACGATGTCACAGTATGTTATGCAAACAATGTCTCCTTTACGGTGTCTTAGGGTCATGGTCTTAGTGTCATGGTGTCTGAGAGTCACGGTTTGAGTGTCAAGGTGTATCGGTTACATTATCTTGTCTTTATGGTGTATTGGTTACGGTGTCTTGTCTTCACGGTGTCTTGGTCACGGTGTCTCAGTCACGGTGTCTTGTCTTCACAGTGTCTTGGTCTACGGGGACTGATCTTTACGGGGTCGGGCTTCACGGTGTCAGGCTTCACGATGTCTGGATCACGATGCCTGGCTCACAATGTCTGACTCACGGTGTCTTGTACTTAGGAAAATAATTAGTATTCAGACTTAAACAAAAATATGAATAAATCGGATGGAGCTTAGCCATACTAAATCATGATTGAATTTGAAACATAAATACACATGATTGAATAAGATGTGTGATCATTAATAAGATTTGGGATTATTAAAGAGATTTTTGATAATTATTGAGATTTTTGATCATTAAAACATGATTAATACATGGTGAGTTCAAAAAAAAATATTTTCTGCATCATGGTATTTTATTTAGAATATTTAGAAATTAAATAAACAAATTAAACTATGAAACAATGATGATACAATGATTACCTTATTAATGAATGATTAAAATAAATTATATTATAAATATAAAAAATGTAATTTAAATTTTTTATTGAATCCATAAATTTTTTGTATTATTATGATATGTTATATTTAAGTTAATGTAGTTTTTTCGAATTAATCAAGTTGTTATGAGTTTTAAAAAAATCAATTACTAAATAGTGTCAAAATTGACATAAATGAGTTTTGAAAACAAATACAATTTTATTAAATGATATAATAGTCATAAAAATATAATATTTGTCAAAATGACATAGATAATGTTAAATTTTTCATTAATGATCCACTTAAGGTTCTCTTTACATTTTATAGTAACAATATTAACCATATAGTGTAAAAATACAAGAACACATTGTAAGAGTTACTTTATTTAACTAATGGTTAAAGACCAAACATAATTGTAAAATTTGTGACCTAAACATGTCAAAAACTTATCAGATGAGATGATTTCGACCAATAATCATCTTATCTTAAAAATATTTCACTTTTATCTATTATAACTTGAGAACCAATTTATAATAAAGTAATATTTCTAGACATTCCTAAAGTTCCCCCCCCCCCTCTTGTAAAAGGAATCCACTTATAACCACTTAATCACACCATTAAATCCCCTTGTATCATCCAAATTATTCTCAAATAATCTCCCCAAATCAAAAAATTCCTCACAAAAGACTTTCCTTGGGGATATGGTAATTAAGTAAAGCCTTCTGGATCAAATCAAAAAGAGTTTCCAGATATAGAGGTAACATCTTCTCTCAAGACCATTTCCTTTATTTTTCTTATCCACTCCATATTCTATTATTATTTTATTATTAGATATCAATTCTATTATCCTCAATATTCAAAGATAATTTTATGTGATGGGTTTGAACTACACTTACACACAACTCCATCTAATAGATATAGAGCATACAATTTCTGTGTATGGCGAACTACTTCCCCACGAAAAGATGATTGTTCAATTTTCTCACACCACCTATCATGGTGGACATAATTATGGAAATGTATTTTATATAATATATATCATATTTATATTGTATCTATTGTACTGAAATTTTTATTTACAACACAGCTTTACGCTTTCCATAATGTGTAAATACGACAATTTCATTTGAGGAAGTGTGGACTAACACCACCTCAAAGTGATATGACTCATCCGTGACATACATGGAATGTATAAAAGTTAGATTTAATTAAATAATGTAACACATGTAACATATATTTTATAATTTAATTATAATATACCTATTTATCATTTAGTTTTCATTCCATTAATGTGATAAAGAAATGAAAGTAGCATTCATGCATTCTTACGGCCTACCGTCTCCATGAACGGTGCATTTCATTTCTTATCTTCAAATATTTTAGATTATTAAAAATATATATATAATAGAATCATGAATACTATTTTGTATATAATTTAATTTTAACCACATGGAAAATTTATAATTATAACTAGTTTATTTTTGACGCATGTACCAAATATCAAAAAAATGGTCGATACGAACTCAAATAATTAACTAATTTCTATAAAATGGTAATAAGTAAAATTAAATGAATAATGAACATGATTTTTTTACTAAAGTTTAAATTAACTTATGTTTTATATTCATGAATATAAAAAATGAATGAGACAAGTCAGACTGGAGGTAAAGGAAATCCTAACTCAATCTCATTTCATTGAGTTAAATATCCATGTCATTGGTTTTGTATTCTCAATAATATGTGTGAATGACCTAAAATTGTTTTAAAATAAATATAAAATTATAATGGGTGAATATATATTTTCCCCACATAATTATTTCATTTATTTATCCTTAATATAATGATATGATATTTTTAAGGGAACTTTTTAACCCATTTTCCATTCTTTGGGTTAATCCTATACTTCTTGATTATGTCGTGCTATAATTATGTGAGAAGTAAATTTTGTAATCCCATATTGTATTTATAATTTAATTATGTGTATTTATATTAAATATAGATAATAAATCTATTTTATTAACAAAATTATCTTTGTATATGAAATCATAACAAAATCTCATTCCATTGAGTTAAATATCCATGTCATTTGTTTTGATTTTCCATTAATGTGTGTGAATGACCTATAATTTTTTACACCAAATATCCTCTTATATAAAGTGTATTCATATTTTTCACACATAATTATGTCATTGATTTATCCTTAATCTAATGATACGATCATTATATGGGACTACCCCTTAATCTTATTTCATTGAGGCGTATATGGATATGTTTCACCTTTATTATCCTATAGGGTGTATATACAACCCTTTTGACATATTATATCTTTAATTTATATATTATCATGATATTTAAGGTTTAGTTTTATTTTATTCTTTAATTATTTTTATTCAAGTGTTTCTCAATTTTTAGATTACTCATTAACTAAAACACCATTTTAAATGTTTTTGAGAATTATTATTATAAATATTTCTCATTAATGTCAATGTATTCAAAATAGTTTTTGGTATATATTTAAATAGATAGTATTATTTTAAAATGTTTTTTCCTTTCAAAATTTTCAAATTATTATGTGACACTTTGATTAAAAAATATTCTTTTTAAATGATTTAAATGTGTTTTAAAATTAGATTGATTATTTTAATAACATGTAATCTTTTATTTAACATATAAGTCATGAATAAAATTTATGGATTTTTTTAAACTATTATGTATTTATATTTAATTTATAATTTTAACATTTTATATTAATATAATGTGTTTTCAATTATAAGTGCATGGATTGTAGAGATGAAATGTGATTTCAAATTGGAAATGTTATTTTTTTCATTTATTATTGTTCATGTGTTATGATTATGTTATGGTTGTTGGGCATTGATTATATATACAAGTGGTTCCATGATAAAACGAGGGTGGGTGATGCCATGATAGATCTCAAACACATTGGTTAACGTAACAGAGGTAAATGACAAGGTTTCTCCTATGTGATTTAGGAAATATACTGGGATTGGTGTTCCAAACGTAACCATAAAGGTTTCTCCCTATGTAGTGGTGAAAGATACAATGTATGTATGATATAGATTCCACAAGTTACCTTTATGTTTTATGATTTATAGGAATTTATTTAGGAATCTTATGATTTAATGATGTAAGATATATAGTGTATGTTTTGTGGCTGAAAAGTATGATTTTGTGAAAATGTTTTCATCGGTTTTAAATATTCATGGACTAATTATTTTATTCATTATTTTATATTACATACTGATTTTTATGCTAATCCCATGTTTTTGAAACATTTTCCATAAGGTATAAGGATGGGTAAGAGAAAGAAAGAAGTAAATAATATTTTTTCACAAGAGAAAGAAATCATGTTTTGTTTAAAGGGTTTCCTTTGGTGGAAAAAGTGGATTGTGAGTGTAACTTTTGACATGTAATGTATGGGTCTATTATGTAATAGTTGTGGCCTAATTCTCTAAAACACTAATTTTGAAAAGATAATCAATGTAAATTATTGAATTAACTCAAGATTATGTAATGTTTAAGGGTGGGGCCTTGTAGTTATGATCATTATTTGATGATTTAAATTGGCAATAATTTTTCATCGATCTCCCAATTTTTTAAAATCATTATACAATTATCACACATTCATGATATGTTACACTATATATATATAAATGTGAATGTTTATACAAAACCAATTTATATATTCTGAAAGTCTTATTTTTTAAATGATTTAGTATATTTTCAATATATGTTAAATCATATGAATCAAAATTTTTAACATTCAAATAATAAATATTACAAATATACTTGACAACATTTATGGAGTTAACTATAACATTTTAATAAAATAGAATTTTAAAAATACTTAAATATCATTAATAAAACAACTATATTTGACCCCAAAATACATGATAATAATGAAATTAATAATAATATGTAATCCATAGTTGTATATAATAAGAATAAATTAGTAATGTATCTATAATACCAACTCAACAACGGGATATGACATTATCTATATCAATAAATTTTATCTTTAAACCTGTTTATGATAAATGGATCATATAAAAAAAATATAATCATATAATCCCTTTTCCAAGATATAATGCGAGCATAATACATAGATTATATCAATTCAATACATCAAACTCATTTATTAATGATTTCTATAGTACATACTAGAATGAATTATGAAAATATGACATGTTATTTTCCAAGATAAATGATAATAAAACCTTAATATCAACCAATTAGTTAACCACATCAGCTATACATTTTCTGGGTATTGTAATACACATAATCAATATATGTCAATAATGGGGATATATTCCAAACTCATTATTTTAGAGGAGATCTTACATCAGAGGTACCAATCAACTGATAACATGAGAAATAAATACTGTTCCACCCAAGGTTTTTCTTAACATCTAGGCTAGTGTAAAAAATGAATTGATCAAAAAATAATCTCATCGAGGGTATCTTTCCAAACCAATTGATGATGATTGAACATAGAACATGAACAATAGATATTATAAAACTCTAACACCTTAGTTTTTAGGACACAATTTAATTCATTGATCCATATATCTATCAAATGTAAATGTTATCTTATATTATATTTCAAGTAAAGAGAATATCTAGAAAATAAATAAAAGAAGATATAAATAAATATAAAATGTTATAAGGCCTTGTTTCATAGTAAACATGTAAGGAATTTAATATATAAAATTGATATTAATAATTTTACAGATTATATATATATATACATTCATTATAAATAATAAATTTGAAAAAAAATATTTCATAATTACAAAATATAAAAGAAAATATTTATAAAAGTAACTTCTTTTATAATGAAATTTAAATTAAAAAATTATCATATTTATTAAATTTATAAATATTATAATAATTTCAATAAAAATATAAATGAATACAATTAATAATAAGTAATATACCTGAATAACATCTAATAAAAAATAAATTATTATACATAATAAAATAAATAATTACCCGAGAAAAAATATTTTTGATTTTAAGATTTTATTAATAAATATTCTTGTGTTTTAAAATAGTAAAATCCATTAATTTTTTATCTAGAGGGAAAAATGAGACTATTTTTTTTAATTATGTTAATATTATGTTATGGGGAAAATTTGGGTCTTATCTAAAATAGATGGTTTCTAGGTAAAAATTAAAAATATGGTTTTTAAATGCCAAAAGTTTTATGAAAAAATTATGATAATATAATTACATAAATTTTTGGAAAATGTTATCTTGACTATTGATTTATTTTATGATTATATTAAAAAATTTATAAATATTATTTTAAATTAAAAAATCCATGTTTTATAATTTTGGCACGAAATTTATATTTTATTTTAATAAATAAATATTTTTTTATTTTATTTTATTTAGTTATTCACCATATTAAAATATATTTTTTATTTGATATAAATTAAAACAATTTTTTATAATAAATAACTAAATTTCATTAGTATCCAAACTACATACAAAATAGGTATACCATCATTTTTTCATAAAATATTTCTCTTGTAATTGTATTTATCTCACTATGAATTATTGTATTGAAATTTATTTTTAACATTTTAAGTTAAGTAATATAATTACATGTATTTTATATTTTTAAAAAATGTTGGAGTATTTGATAATAAGGTTAATTTAATTTATTATCATTAAAACGAGTGATCAAGATACTAGTTAGACATCCTGGTAAAGGCTAAAATAAGGTTAATGTGTTAAATTAAGTGGTATGGTCACAAAATATAATAAATAATAATCTTTAAATAGGTCGATGAGGGTAATATATATAATGAAGACATACTCCCAAATATGGTGCAAAAACATAAAAAGTACACTTCTTTCATTGATATTGATAAGTGTCATCCAATATTTTTCATACTAACCATACAATAACCAAAGTAAATATTGGCTCACTTACATAACCAAGGACTATATTACGATTTTAGTTTTAGATATTTAGGTTAATTTATTTACAAGATGAATTCATAAAAAAAAGTTCATAATGATTATTATCATCTCCCACAATACCCATATTATATTATTCCATATTAATTCATCAATATAACCTACCATTATATTTACATATAATACCTTTTTGAATCAAATTATTCAGCCTAATGCTTCACAATCTATAGATTATTAAAAATAATATGGGTAGGATCAAATTATTAGTAAGGGTAAACAAAATCATTAAAAATTGAATGCCATCAATGAGAGTAAGATGAGAAAAAGGGTATGATGACATAATCATATAGCATGGGATAAACATAAGGAAATTTATACCAATAAATACATGAATCATTAATCATGAATCATGGAATAAGGAAAGTAAAAAGGAAAGAGTTATTAATAATCATGATCCATGTTATGTCAATCATGGTCGAGGAAACATTATAAACAATAAATTTTCACCAATAAGAAGAAAATAATACTTTTTATTAATCATAAACTCATTATCTTACCTTGATAAATAAAATATTTCAATAAAAAAAGGAATAATATATAAAAAATATTGGAAACATGGTACATGATTTTCTTGTCATTCAAACATAGAGAGTAACCATTATGTTTATTAATGGATTAACTATAAGAGTTACACTTGAAATAAGCATTACAATTTTACTTGGAATAACCATCATTGTATATTCCTATAATATAATAAAATAAACCAAATAAGTTAACTCCATCCCTTTTCATAGTGAATCATAGCGAAATAACAAGCTCACATGACAATGGTTTATAATAGAACCACCCACCCTCATAAACAGTTTTCAAAAACAACATTATAAAGAACCTTTTAGATAATTAATGTGGATGAAATAAATAAAAAATTTCCCCACTTGAGCCTAAGTAATATCAAGAGTTATTGAAATTCATGAATGGAAATAGAATTAAAAGATTAGTAAAACAATTCTTGATTAAAACATCCCTTTGAATTTTAAAACCAATTTTAATAATATAATATTCACAAAATATTGTGAAAATAACTTTATTTAAAAATATCCTTCGAACCATATAAAGGATTATTAAAATGAATTAATGGCCATAATTGTGGGAAAATATTTTCTTTATATAAATGATAAAAACAATAATTCTACAAAAACATTATTTAAAGGAAGCAAAATGTGAACCAATTAGAAAATTTTACAAAAATTAATTTTACAAAAACATTAAAATTGGGTCACAGATCATGTAAAATAAAATTAATAAATAATTTATATTTATAAAAAAACAATTTTGAAATTTTTTATGAAACATAGATTTTGAAGAGAAATATTCTCGATTTAAAAGAAGATACCTGATTGATATTAATTAAAAAGAGGCTTATTGAAGCTTAATTAATCTGCATGGTAAGTAGTAAAAATTTCAAATATTAAAGAAATTTATAAACTGAATAAATTAAAATATATGTGGTTTAATAAAATAGGGTTAGATTATTTACCCATAAATACACTTGAATAAAAACTATCCTAAAAGAAAAGATATTATAACATAAAGACACATCAAATTTGGTAACTCTTCAACAATAAACCCCATGAAAGAATAACATAAAATAAAACATTAAATTTCATGAAAATGAGGTGATTCATGAGATATAATTTTGAAGGGGAAGTATATACACCTAATAAAAGATGTTGGTTCAGAACATCAATATATGTTCCAATGACATGGAATTTTTGATAAATAAGCCTTATAATGATCATATCATTGAATTGAGAATTAATTAATGGAGAGAGTATTTTTAATATATTTTAATATAAAAAAACTAGAGAATATATTTTTTTAAAAAATTAATAAATCAATTCATACATAATTTGGCCATAACAATTTCAATGAAAAAGATTTATTTCCCAACAAAACAAAATTGCATTAAAAAATTGTCACTAGTTGGTAACATTCGAATAAAATTCATATGGATAAATAAATTAAAATTGAAACTTATAATACATTATTTTATTAAGGATCATGATATAAGAAAAAAAATTGGGCTTATATATACCGGGTAAAATAAATTATGTACACAACATTAAAATATTCCTAAATGAAATGAAATTTAAAAGAAATTACACACCTCAAGTTTGTTTCATCATTTAAATTCCTTATCATCTGGAATAATAAATTTATTTCAATTATTTACCAGATTCATGGGATTTTATGTTTTTACTATTATTTTTATTTCAATTTTTACCTTAATTAAAATAATTACTTAATTTGTAATGTTCATGTATGATATTTTGATGACATTCAATTCATATTTCCAAAATGAAATTAGTTGGTTGAATATAGTCATTGAGGTCATGATTATTTATCTTAAAGAATAATTATCCGGAAATAATTATAATTTTTATATATAAAATATATTTTTAAATCCAACCATTAAATATTGTGGTGAAACATGAACTATGTTACAATCATAATGATTGTAGGTTGTATCTTTCCATGAGTAAGATTTATGATTTTCAACGATCATTACTAATAGAATTTAATACATGTATTATAATTGAAAAGGAATAATGATTTCAAAAATATCATATCAATTATTTAAAAACACTTATATATATTATCCATATTATGTGGTGATGTAAAATGAATCACATCGATTCCTGGGGGTGGTAGTCCAGAAGCACGCACAGACAATGTTATCAATTTTTTTTGTGAATTGAATGGTATGAAAGTAAATGAAATATTACCATTTAAGAATTAAAAAATAATAATACCATATATATATATTCATAAAACTTTCATTATGGCCAGTTCTAAGTGTTGGTGATGAAAAAAGAATTACATCGGTCCGCAAGGCAGCTGTCCTATGTACACACGAATGATAAATTCCAGTCCCATTGAATTTATGTTAGTGATGGAATTTTGTTATTTCATTATGTTATTAATATAATAGTATTTTAGAGATACTTATTTTATTATATTATCACAGTTGAATATGATTTTAATTAGGCGGTAGAATAAATTGAAACACATTATCATTTAATAACTATACCACTTTATTGGAAAACCATAATTTCATTACACACTAACTCATATAAAGTAGGTATTATGTCCAAAATAAGGACTCTAGAATGTTGTGATGGATTTATCGAAGTTATTTGGGTATATATTGGTTTTAAAATTCATATTTATGTGTGAATAATTGAGAATAATTTGTAACCACTTATATGAGAGTGGATAAGAACTTTTTGAATTTGAAAATATATTAAAGTAGTATAAATTAATTGTGATTAAAAAGTGTTGTAAAATGGGAATAAATATATGCATAGATAAGTATTATTCTAAATCCTCTCGTAAAAAAATTGGACATGTTTTGACCGGATTTTAAAATTATAATTTTTCTTTAACCCTCCGCAACCCTTTTCATAATTACCACGACAACATTGATTCTTACTCTTTAAAGGAAATTAAATTAAATTTAAATAGAAAAATAGACCATAAAGGACCATGGATTATATTTAAAATAATATGTTAATTAATTAATGAAGATTTTATTTTTATGAATTTTATATAGTATTATAAAATATTATTACCATAAAATATCAACAATGTTATTTTTGGAACTATTCATCTACATTGACTTTTAAAATATTGGGAAAAAATATTATTTAAATGATATATTTTTATACATACCTAACATATTATTTTTATATATAATATTTTTATTTACATTAATTCTTTCAAATTATACTATTATTATCTTTAATATCCTTTAGTTGTTTTTCAATTAATTGAATAATTACTTCATCGGTGTCATATATGCATTTATGGAATTAATTATTTATATAAAAATTTAAAATAAATTACCCCGATGTCTATAAATAATTTATATTTCAAAATAATACTTATAAACTAACATGTATTCTAGGTATCCCCATGTTTAATATATTATAGTTATTAAAAATTAGGTTATGAAATTTTGGAATTTTCATTACATAAAATTTTATAATGTTTATAATAATATAAATATGGGAAAATGTAATATAACTGAATCTTTGATGATTAAAGATGCAATGGACTCATCCAATACAATTAATTGAAGTTTTCAAGTGATTTAAATTCCATATCATACTATTGTTTACCCTTAATTACCTAATTTCCTCTTTCTACAGTAAAAAATATACTAATATTACTACTCATGATGTCAAAATATTGAAGGGAAATATTTAGAAAATTTGGACCCTTTGATTCCAAATATGAAATCCATTTTTATATTTCCAAATATTTTTTTGGAAGAATATAATTTAAAATTAATTTTTATAAATGTGATGAATTTTTTTTTTACTATAAAATGTTTTTATACTAATTCAAGTATAATATTCATTTCCAAAAAAATAATTTTATTTTTTTGAAGAAAAATAAACTAATTATATTCTAAAAATAATCAGAAAATATATATTAATATATAAATAATCAAATGAAAAAACATTTTGAATAAAAATTAATATTTTTTTTCAGTATTAATTGAAAAATACTTCATTTCAAAAAGTTCTAAAATATCAGACTAAAATAAAATTGAAATATTAATTTATTAAGTTATGTTTAGTTTATCCTATATAATATCTATTTTTTAAAAATAAATTATAAAATTTTCTAATAAATATAAATTAAAATTATTTTTTTGAATAAAACTTATTTTGGATGAATAAAAAATCATTAAGAAATATTTATTGATTATTTAATAATAATAAATAAATATTTTTTTGATTAGGAACAATATTTAGATTTTTTTTAAATTTTATTAATACTATTTATACTATACCATTTTATGGTTAGGTTATAAAGGTCAAATTTATATAATAATATTTCGGGGTATATTTAAACTCGTTGTTGCATATTTTGTTCTCTATAGAAGATATTGTTTATTTTAAAATATTAGGATATTACATTCTACAAAAATTAATGAATTATTTCCATGTAATTTGATCTTAGGATTAATAACTTGGTGTTTTCCATTTTGAAATTCTTTTGTTGAAATCCATCATTGTAAAATGATTTCATAAAACATCATCTTTTAAATAAGGAATGGGAAAATATGAAGGTAAATTCAAATTACACTGACTAGGATTTTAAATTGAAAAAAAATTATTAGAATGTGAATATTTTAACATGTAATAAAAATGAAATGTACACAAAAATATTGATATTGACAATGATTATTGATCACATGGTGATAAATGATCATAAGAAAGTCAACAACCTCAAAACCATAAACAAAATAGACATAAAAAATACTATAGATACATCAAATATGAATTTAATAAGATATATTTTATTATTTAAGATCCTTTTCACGGTGCTTTGGAATTAATTTACTATCTAGACTATAAGAATAACAAAATGCACTTATATGACAAGTAGAATTTCATCCTCTAATAAATTTCCACCAAAATTTCAAAATTTTCCCCAAACTATGAGTATTCAAGATGATTTTTTCATTCATGGTGTACTAAAAAATTATTTTATTAGATTATATAATAAAAAATAATGATAAAAAATTATTTATACTCTCTTTATTTATTAATAAAAACCAAAATGTTTAGCATATCTAGTGATAATTCCCTATATGTTTAAACCTTTTTATGATGTTGTAATACTTTAAACTCTAAAATTCAAATGTAATTCCAAAAGTTCAAAATTAGTCATTCCATAAATATATATCTTTAAATTTCATTAATATATTATTCAAAAATCATAAAACCAATAAAATAAATGTATTAGGTCAGAAATTACTTCATGATAAATTAACAATTATATATAAATAAAATAGTCACTCATAAAGTAATATACCGAAAATGTATATGACATAGTCTTATACTCTCCAAGATATGATAATAATTTTCCAAAATACCATGAATAAACTAATTTCACATTAAGATCATAATTTATTCCAAAAGATAATCTGAACTTTACTCCTCAAATAATACTTCATGTTAATCCTAAGGGTTATAAATACCTCAATGTAATAAAAAGTACACCAATATATCTGTAGCTGTAATATCCCAAATTTTTGTAGAGTTATATAAAGAAAAGTTTCAAGTAATATTTGTTTTTAATTAAGTACATTTGATGGGAGTTATGTCATGGGGTGATTTTGGGTAAAATATAAGAAAATATTGGAGAAAATAGGTTATACACGGTTGGTGCACAGTTTTTAGAAACAGTGCATCTACCTAGGAGAAATCGTATGATCAATGGTATTTGAGGTAGTAGCTTCATCATGGTTAAACTAAGGTTTTATAGAACATGTGATGTGTCCATGTGATGTTCCACCTTAAAGTTATGGTTAACACATGGTAGTTTTATATTTTGTCTAACCGTGCGACTAAACCGTGCAAGGGCCGATTGTGAGATCCTAGAATTTTTGAACTCACTCATTTTCAACTTTTAATGAATATTTTCACCTTCTATACAGAACTAACTTGGGTATTTACTTTTTATGGGTAAAAAACGTTATACCATCAACCTGGAGGGATACCAAGGCCTTACGAATACTTTTCTTCCAGATTGAAATATCAAATTGAATATTCACTCGGTAAGTGGATTTCATCCCGATGCTTATCCTTCTCTTTATTATATCTTTCCTAGATATTTTAATGTATGGTATCATCTTTTTCAATGGATATAAACCTATATGGTGAGATATAGAACTGGTACTTTGGATATAGATCAAGATTTATGAGACCTTGATGTCTTTGAATGTTATTTTAGTTTAGGGATTTAAATCCGGAACTCCTATCAACATCATTGTGATTCTAAAATTTTTGGGATTTTCATTGGGAAAACAACCATCAACATTCCATGGTGGGTGGTAAAAATCTAATTCCCATATTCATGTATTATATATATATATATAATGGATTTTATAACATCTAGTATCCTTTAGTAGTTGATTTTCTTGAGTTGGGTTTATTAGATTGACACATTTACTTATCAAAGCCTTGATGAAATAGGTCATTTGTTATGGAATTAATCATGAGACAAAGAGAATTCACTATTAGAAAATTAATTTAGGGAAATTTATTATAGGAGGAAGGGGTTATTATCTAGATAATTAATCATGATATTAATGATGAAATTATTGAAATGGATAAGTTGAGATAACAAAATTTTGGATTAATTATATGCCTTTGATAATGTGATCTAGAAAATTAATTGTGGGATTAATTAAGGAAAGTTGAGATTAGAATGAGATTCTAAAATTTGGAAAATTAAATACATAATATGAATTGTGATTTGATTTATTAATTTATGAATTAATTAATGGATAAAATAACTTTGTTAATTGTTTAGTTAACTAATGGAATGTATGTTTTTAAATAATTATTTAATTAATAATGGGATTTGGGTGGATAATTAATTGGTAAATTAATTATTTGTTAATTAATGGTAACATGATCATTTTTAATTGAGAAGTAAAAATGGTAACTTGGACATCATACTTATGAGTGAAGAGAATGGGAACATGGTCATTATAAATTAAGAAGTATGAATGGTAACATGGTCATTATACTTATGAGTAAAGAGAATGAGAACATGGAAATTATATTGAGGATTAATCATGGTAACATGATCATCTTACTTACATTTGTGATATTGTTAACTTTGTAAATGCAGATTTTAAATGTGAAATTAAAGAATGAAAATAATGATACAACGAGTTATGGACTCACATGAGAATATTTGACTCTGGAATGAGTCGAATCAGGTAATGAGATATCATAACACCTTGAATACTTAGAGATTCAGCTAGAATTAGGTATTAAGATATGGTATTACCTAGGGAACACTTAAGGTTATGGTATGAGATGAAGTTAGTATTGAGGTACGAGTATCCTTAGGAATGCTAGAGTTAATGTAGCTAGATAAGAATAAATAAAAATGTGATTAACTATTTATTATTGCATTGTACTTATTTCTTTATAGAATTGCATAAACTATCTTTTTATTGGAATTTTTTTAGACAGTGTTGGTGGTGACATAATGAGATATACTCACACCCTATTTTGGCTACCTGATCGGTACCCAAATAGATTATATTTCTGCAGGATTGGATTAGGTAAAATCCTAAGGGTAAGTGACTAATTGGGGATGGAGCATGGAGGAGGGAACCAGACATGGTTCAGGACCCTCATGGAGAGTCGTAGTGTATTTTTTTAGTTTCATTATAGATACTAGAAACTTATATTGAAATAGATTGTTTTCCCTTTCACATTAATATTATATTTCCTGTTTAGTTATCTGTGACATGAGTATTGTCTTGATTATATATGAATCCGCTATTGTAAATTTCATTCTATGATAATTTTACTTTGATAAATGAGTGTATAATTTCAAAATTAACAACTTACTAGACCTTCACTTTTATTTGTAAGCCTCTAGAGTACACGAATGTTCACTTGAGGTCATGTGGAAAACCAGATTAGGTCACCATTGAGTGGAACATGGGTCGGGGAAATACAAAGTAGTATCATATGTTCATTTTTATTTCTTCTTATTTTTTCATCATATTTTTGAAAAGGTATATAGAAGACTAGGAATATTTGGGGCTTGGATATGTGATCAAGAATGGGTGTATCAAACCCAAGTATGATGGAAAACCCAAGTACTCAGGGTGGTATGGTTGTTATTGCTATTTCCTGTTACAATAGAATATTATTTCACCTTAGGTAATGTACTTGTGGTGTGACATGATTATTTTTTCTAGGAATTTGTAGTATTGATTAGTGAACCATAAAAGAATGAAATTTTAATCTATACGCATCATTCTAGGAATTAAGGTTTATTATGATACACATCATTTTAGGCACACATCAGAAAAAATAGTCATTTGTAATTTGTTAAACGTAAATTGTTTTTCTTCTTTGTGAGATTAAAATGAAAAATTGATCCTAACATGAATTGAAAAAGTTTTTAAAATGATTAAAAATGAGAATAATTGGGCATTTAAATGAGAAATTTTATTATGTTAGTAATTTACCCTTATTAACCAAAACCTATGTGTAAGATGGTTAAGGTTAGTGATAGCACCTTCGTTTTGATCATGTGGAGAGGTGGGGGAAAATGATTATTGTGATTATTTCCTCTTATGTAAATTTTATAAGGTTGTGTTATAATACTTGAGAGATGTTTTGGGATTTGTATAGAGTATGAATCCAAAATTCTTGTTGAGGGGACAACTAAGGTGCATACCTAGGAATGTTATTCCAATTAGATAACTTGAGGAACTGATCGATCCAGCTGAAGATGAAGGGGATATGTTTCTAGAGAACTTTTCTTGTATCATGTAATTAAATGGAAATGATATACAATGGTTTGTGAAATGTATGTTTGTGTTAAAAAGTGAGTATTAGTTGTAGAACCCTCTAACTATTACTGGAGAGAGTGGACCTGAGGGAGTAGAATTATTGGTTCAGTCTATAGAGACAATACATGACAATTTAGATACTCCGGTTGAGAGGAGGGTCATGTTTTCTACTTATGTGATAAAGGGATCAATGAAGCACTGGTGGGATGTTTAGGCGCAGACTGGGCAGACTGATGGTATGTAATGGAATGAATTCTTGGAGAGTTTATTAGAGCACTTTTATCCAAAGACGTTGAGATAAGAGAAAGAAACTGAGTTCATGCATCTAAAAAAGGGGAGCATGTCAGTAATGAATTATTCTAGATGATACACATATCTAAAACTCATTACTCTAACTTTAGGAGGAGGTGAGGCATCTATAGTGAAAAATTATTAGGATGGACTTAAGTGTGATATTAAGTCCCAGGTGAATATATTCAGGTTTAAGTGGATTATAGAAGTGGTGGATAAGAATATAATAGTTGAAGGGAACATGAGGGAGGCTTTTAGTGATAGATAAATAGTTGTTACTAGATGATCAGAAGGTGTGAATTATGAGATTAGGAATTTCCATTATGAAAAATTTAGCATATCCAGTGGAAAGAAGAGTACACATACAACAGGTTTCGTTGGACAAGTACTTAATAGTGTGATCTGTCACCAATGTGGTAGGTAGGGACACTATCATCAAAAATATTCCTAAGCACCAATGGAGTGTTGAACTTGCAACAAGGTTTGAAATCTACAAGAATTATATATATTGATGCGATAAACTGGTACCGAAGGAATTTAAGGGCAATGTCAATGTCTTGGAAGTGGATCTTCTACCCAGAATCAGGCTACAAATTGGAGTTCAAATGGCTGAGGTGGTAGAGGTAGAGGATGTAGTGGTTCTTAGAAGGAGTTCCCACATTAGTAGAGTGATTCTACTCAGGGGAGTCAGACAACATCATAAGGAAGCGAGGTAGAAAAGTTACATGCAGTTCAACCTACACTTGTGGAGAGCGATGCTGGACCATCGATAGGGAGAGGTACTAATCTAGTTTCTTTTACTTTATCCAGTACCTTATTTGATACTTGTGCCTCTCATTCCTTTATATCTACAAAAACATTTAAATGGTTTGATCTTGAAAATGGAATTTGTGAGCAGGGCAATGAATACGGACACACCGTTGGTAATACGATATAGAGATATCTATATTTACAGGCGATGTTCCCCAGAGATTGGGGAATATCATTTTATATGGGATTTCTATGTTCTTCTTATGGAAAGATTCAACCTAATTATTGGTATGGACTGGCTAGTCACATACCAAGCCCACATCAACTATTACCATATGAGGATTATGTTTACGTCACCTAAGGGTGACCGGTATATTCATCATGGAGAGTGGGATATACATGAAGGCTGAGTAGGGATAATTACTTAGCAATTGGATGATCTCTGAACACAAGTGTCTAGTATTTCTTTGGTTGATGGGGGTGTTAAGTAAGTTTTCCTACAACCATTAGTGGAACAATTTTAGGATGTCTATCCTGATGAATTATCAAGGCTACCACCTGGGAGAGATGTGGAATTCACTATTGATCTCATGTTGGGGGCTAAGACAGTATCTATTCCACCATACATAATAGAACTAACCAAGGTTCAAGAGCTTAAGACTCAGTTGTAGGAGTTAGAGGATAATATATTCATTTATCCATGAACTTTTCCTTGGGAATCACCTTTTTTTTGAAAATAAGTTTGACAAGAGTTTATGTTTGTTTTTCAATTACCGAATATTCGACCAAATGACCTCCAATAACTGATATCCTCTTCTGCATATCGATTATTTTTTTGACCAATTTAATGGATATTATGTGTTCTCGTATATTAATTTGAGATCAGTGTATCATAGGCGAAGAGTATGAAATTATGATATACCAAGATCATCTTATAGAAGTAGGTATTTCCTTGATGAGTTTTTTATAATTTCGTTTGAGTAGAAAAATGACCCAACAATGCTTATGGATTTGATGAACAAGATCTTTCATCCGTATCGGGATCAGTTTGGGGGGGGGGGTATTTTTGGATGACAACTTGGGGTACTCCATGACTCATGAAGATCATGCCCAACATGTTGACATAATCTTCAGTACACTAAGAGAGAATCAATTATACTCTATGCTATCTAAGTGTCAGTTTTGGATTGATCAGGTACACTTCCTAGGGAACATCATATCTGAGGACGGTGTGTCTGTGGACCTAGAGAAGGTTCAAGAAGCAGTTTATTTGGAGAAACCCAAGAATTTATTTGATGCCCAAATATTCCTAGGATTATATCAATATTATAGGGGATTCATCTAAGACTTTTCCCATTGGGCAGTGCCACTTTTGATCTTGGACAAAAACGGAGTACAATTTGAATGGTCAAAGGATTGTGAGAGATATTTTGAGGAGTCAAATAATATCTTGACATCATCACTGATATTGATCCTACATGATTTAGGTGGTGAGTATACAGATTATTGTGATGCTTATGGGATTGGACATGGAGCTGTATTGATGCTGAGAGATCATATTGTGTCCTATGGTTCTCAAATGTTGAGGCCTCATGAATGAATTTACCCTATTCATGGTCCCAAGTTAGAATTAGTTGTTTATGCTATTAATTGTTGGGGACACTATCTTTTAGGTGAAAATTTGACATTTTATACAAATCACAGGATTATGAAGTATATATTTTAACAGCAAAATTTAAATCTTTGGCTGTGGAGGTGGTTAAAGTATATGAAATCCTGTGATTTTGAACTGGTATATTTTCCCGTAAAGGGAAATAGCGTGGGTGATTTCTTGAGTAAGAAAACATAGACACAAATGGTTAATGAGTCGAGTGTAGAGTGGTTGATGATAAACTTTCCAGTATAAATACATTTGGTGGTTTAGGAGTGTCTAGAATTGATGACTCTGGTTTCAGTTATAGTGGATTATACACTTTTGATATGGATTAGGGATAGTATGTATGGGGATCCAAAGTTATTAGAGTTGAGGTATGTCTTTAAAGGTGGGGAGACCTCTTCGGAATTGTTGATAGATGAGGATGAGATCATCTATGTGAGGAATTGAGTTTTTGTGGCTACGAGCATATGAGAGGAGATTATATAAGAAATTCATGCTTAGAAATGTGTAGTGAATCTAGGTGTATCAAAAAATTACCATGAAATATGATGATAGTTTTGGTTTCCAGGCTTGAAAGAGGAGGTATCATGTTTTGTGATAAGACGCTTCACCGGTCAGTTGGTAAAAAAGTAGTATCAATGACCTGGAGGTTTACTACTGCCATTACAAATTCCTAAATGGAAGTGGGATGATGTGACTATGGATTTTGTGGTGGGTCTTACAAATAAATTTTGAAGAATAGTGATATTTGGGTCATTATGGATCAACTAACAAAGGTATTTCATCTCATTCCTATAAGGGAAACCTTTATAGTAGAACATTTGAGAGAACTGTATTTTTAGGAGATAGTCCATCAACATCGAGTTCCATAGACAATTGTTTCAGATATTTTTTCAAAATATACATCACACTTCTATCATGGATTAAAGAATGTGCTTGTCACACAAGTACTATTGAGTATAGCTTCCCACCCACAGACAGATGGGCAGTCCGAACACACTATATAGGTGCTTGAGGATATTATATGGTCAAGTGTGCTTGAATTTAGTGGTTCTTGGGAAAATAAATTGGTCTTAGTGGAGTTCTCCTATAATAATAGTTCTTAGGAAACTTTAAAGATGACACCATATGAGGCTCTTTATGGTAGGCCATGTAGATCACTACTATGCTAAATGGAGACTAGTGAGTCATAACTGTTGGGACTAAGTCTAGTGCTGGAGACATATGAAAAGGTATAGTTGATTCTAAAACATATGGATACAGATTAGAGTATATTGAAGGTGTGTGAGGATAGACAGATAAGACCCCTAGAGTTTGAATAGGGTGATAATCTGTTCCTTCAGGTTTCACCAAGCTTGGGTCAGCATAAGATATGCAATTAGAGCATGTTGGTGCCCAGATTTTTTGGACCCATTGAGATAGTGGATAGAATTGGTCCGGTGATGTATCAATTGGATTTTACATAGAGAAAAAATTATATGTATGATATTTTCCATGTATCAAAAATTTGGCAGTATCACCCTGACCCTTGTCATGTGATCTACGTGGATGAGTTTTAACTTGAGATAAATGCATCCATTTAAGATCATCATGTATGTTTATTGGATCGTAGTAAGAAATTGTTGTGGGGGAAAACTATTCCAATAGTTCATGAGTTATGGGAACATGGAAATGTTCAAGAGGAAACATAGGAAAATAAATAATATGTGAGGGCTCAATGGACCAATATATTTGGCTCAGAATCTTAAAGAGGCTTGGAGGTGCAGCCTAAGGATAAACTATTATAACATGGGGAGATTGTAAGATCTCAAACGTTTATGGAGTTATCTCTAGTTAAATTTGAGATATTTTATGGTTTTTACTTAAGTAAAATTTAAGGGAGTTATGTATTGGGTTTCATTAGGGTTAATTATAAAAAAATGTGGGAGAAAAGAGGCAGTGCACAGTTGGTGAATGGTTTTTAAAAATCGTGCTGCTTTCTAGGAGAAACCGTGTGATCTATGGTGTTTTCGGTAGTAGATTCAGTATGGTTAAAGAACAATTTTATAGGCCATTCAAGGTGGACATGGTTTGTTACCCCTTGATGTAGTGGCCAACGTACAGTTATCACATGATTTTTCTAACCATGATACTAATCAGTTTGAAGGAAGATAGTGAGATCCTAAAATTGTGGATCTCACTCATTTTCAACTTTAATGAATTATTTCACCTCCTATGTATCCCTACCTCTGGATTATACTTTTACAAGGGTAAAATAAGGTTCTACCATTTACCTAGAGGGATAACAAGGCCTTACTAACACTATTCTTTGAGATAGAAAGCCTCAATTCAAGATCAAATCTTCTCCTAGTAAGTGGATTTCATCCTGATGCTTATCTCGTTCTTTCTTATATAATTCCATAATCTTATCCTGAAATATATACTCTATTTAAATGGATATAAACCTATGAGGTTAGATATAGATATATAATTGTTGATAAATATCTATATTTATGAGATCTTGATGGATTTTATCTTGATTTTGGTTTAGGTATTTGGATCCGGTTGTCTTATCAACGTCCTTGTGTTGCTCCGATTTTGGGAATTTTCAATGGGAAAATATCAATAAATGAATCGAAGTGGGTGTTCTAAATATAATTCCTGCATTTTTGGATTTTATATGTATATTAAAGATTATAGAACTTCTTGTATTCTTTAACAATTGATTTCCATGAATTGGGATTATTAGATTGCCCCATTTAGTTATCGACGCCTTATTTTATTATGTTATTTATTAGTTAATTAATCATGGGAATAAGGGGATTCCCTAATAGATAATTAATTTAGGGAAATTGACTATAGGTGGTAGGTATTTTCATCTAGATAACTAATCGAGGGATTAATTATGAGATTTTGAAATGGATAAGTTGAGATAATTATTCGTGGACTAATTATATGCTTTTGATAATATGATCTAGATAAATAATAATGGGATTAATTATGGAAATATGAGATTAAAATGAGATAATTAATTATATAATATTAATTATGGAACATGAATTGTGATATTAATTAATTAATCGATTAATTAACTAATTTTTTAAAGAACTTAGCTAATTTTTTTGTTACCTAATGGAATGGATTTACTTAACTAATTATTGAATTAGTAATGGTATTAGGGTGGATAATTAATAAGAAAATTTCTTATGTGATAATGAATAGGAACATGGTCATTATAAATTGAGAAGTAAAAATGGTAATATAATCATAATTCTTATGAGTAAATAGAATGGGAACATGGTCATTCTAAATTGAGAAGTATACATGGTAACATGGTCATTATACTAATGAGTACAGATAATGAGAACATGGTATTTCTAATTAAGAGTAAGAATGGTAACATAGTTATCTTACTTTTGTTTGTGATATTTTTATCATTGTAAATGTGTCTTTTTAAATGTGAAATTATGGAATGGAAATAATAGAACTTTGAGTTATGGACTCACATGAGAATATTGGACTCCAAAATGAGTCAAATCAGGAACGAATATTTAACAACACCTTGAATACTTTGAGATTCATATAGAAGTTGGTATTGAAATATGGTATTACCTAGGGAATACCTAGGGCTATGATATGATTTGAAATTATTATTGAGGTATGAGAATCCTTCGGAACCATAGAGTTATAGTAGTTTGATAAGAATAACTAAAAATGTGATAAAATATTTATTATTTCATTTTACTTATTTCATTATAGAACTTCTTGCATTATATTTTTATTGGAATTGTTTTAGACACCATTGGTGGTGGCCTACCAAGTTGTACTCACACTCTATTTAGGATACCTGATCGGTATCTGAATAGATTATATTTTTGTTGGACTGGATAAGGGAAAAGGCCCTAGGATATGTGGATTATTGGGGATAAATCTTGGAGAAAGGAACCTAACATGTTTAGAGACCCCCTTAGGGATTCATAATGTCTTTATTTCCATTTTCATTATAGAAAAAGGACCCTAATATTAGAATAACATGTTTTACCTTTCAGTTGAATATTGTATTTTTGGTTTGGTTATCTTGTGACATGAGTATTGTCCTAATTATATATGCTTGTGCTATTATTAATTATTTTCTTTTGTTGTTTTACTAGATAAATGAGGGTATAATATCCCCATTAATGACTTACCAGACCCTCAATAATATTATTCACCTTCTAGAATACGAAGAGGCATGCATGAGGTCATGTGGTGAACTGACTCGGGGCACCATTGAGTGGAAGCTGGGTCGAGCTATTACAATAGTCACCAAACAATTAAATCAATTAATACATAAAAAGGGGTGTCTAAAAATTTGATCATTTGACCAAACTAAAAATTATAATCGATTTATGGGACATGTGACTATAAATCTATCATCACATTGATAAATTCTTATTCTCAAAAGTCATCTAGACATAGCTCTGACAACAACTACAGAGATGTCGAAACCTACATATCCAAATTCATTTTAAAAAAAAGTTATATTTCAATATTTGATATAAAAAAATGGGACAGAATTTTTACATAAAAACAAATAACATTAAATGGAAATAATTGATCACTTAGATACCCATATTCCATTTTACCTTTAGATTTTCATTAATTTAGGGAAAACACAGACCAACTTGTATTCATAAACAAATGACTCATAAATATCAATATCATCTCCCACTTTATCTATCCTTCCATATTTTATATTATGTCTTCACTATATCCCACAATATTCATCACCTATGAGACCTTTCAAGGATGAAATAATTTATCATAATTCTCATAACCTAGAGAATATAAAACATAATAATTATGGGCTAAAATGGCCAGTAAGGGAAAAAATAATAATTAAAAATTTAATGTGATAAATAAGAGTAAAATAATCAGAATGTTATGATGACATAGTCATAGTTAATGATAATAAAATAATATAATTCATACCCATCAATACATGTTCCATCAATAATGAAACATGGAACAATTCTTTAACAAATTCATCAATCATCAACAATCATGAGCCTTGTAATGTCAATATGTATCATGGAAACATTAAAAACCCATATCACCTCACCCAAAATAAGTAGATACTACTTTTAATTAATCATAAAATCATTATTTTACCATGATAAATCATTATATTTCCATAAAAACTAACAAAATGCATAAATAAAACACACTGGTTTCTTTAAATAAAAATTTATAATAACTTATACATATTTAATAACAATCATTGTTATAATTTATGTAATAATAATAGATATTCTTGAAATAATAATTATGATATTACTTGGTATAACCCCTGTAGTATATTCCAATTAACTCTTAGGATAATCTTAATCAGTTAACTCCATGCCTTTACCCAAAACATTAGAGAGGTATAATGGGGTCACCTTACCTTATTTATAACCTAACCACCAAAAATAATAATTGATTATCAATAAAAAGTGAATAAATAAGGTATATAAATATTTTATTTCTTCATAAAACTCATAAAACATCAATTATTCCATTCAAAACATGATTAACTTGTGAAAAGAAATAGGTCTCAGGAAAATTTCATTTAAACAATGATAATCCATCAAGAGATAAAATTAAGAAATTATCAATAAAAATATCCCAATTAGAGTATATGTATATCAACAACACATGGTTATGATGAATGTAAGTACCATTAAATTAATATTTAAATAAATTTTAAGGAAAATAATATTTTCAATTTTAAAATAGAATTTATAAAAAAATAATTCACAAAGAATTGGGATAATACTTTTTTCTATATAAATTTTTTTAATGAATAAAAAAATAAAGCTTCTATGAATATAATGGTCACAAAAATGGGAAAATACATTCATATTATAAATGATAAAAGTAAACATTCATTTGAATCATTTTTTAAATTGAATTTAAAGTAACCCATTTAGAAAATGCTAAAAAATTCAGTTCTAAAACCATTTATAATATGGTCAAAGGTCATGTAAATATCATTGATAAATCATTTATGTATATAAAAAAATTTTGAAATCATTTTAAAAACAAGGATATATAAGAGAAATATACCTCGTTTAAATGATATAATTGGATAATATTAATTACAAATGACTTTTTTGTTGTTTATCTTATTTATAAAAAATAAAATTAACTTGAAAAATATAAACCATAATCATAACCCATAGATATTAAAAATTATTTTGTTCATGAAAATTTATACATATGATTCCCCCCAAATAATGATTAGCAGAAACAATACTGAAATGAAAAGCGATTGTTACACAATCCTTTTTCCACTATTCTAAATCTTCAATCATATTCAATAGGAAATAATAACATCAAATGAGACATTAAATATAATTAACCTTATAAGATTCCTGATATAAATTTTCATTGGGAAATTATATACAATTCATAAAGTATGTTAGTTAAATAACATCAATATATGTCTCATGGATAGAGAAATTGAGATGTATAACCTTTATAAAAATCATATAATTTAATTTATAATTAATAAGTCAAGTGATTATCTCCAGAAAATTTGAATCTAAAAAAAGCACGTAGAAATAAATAGAAAAATTAAATATAAATTCACACGCAATGTTTTCATAAAAAAGTAAATGAAAATGTGTTATTACCTAATCAAAGAAAATTATGTTAAAAACATGTACCCAATTAGAAACATTCAAATCAAATGTATTTGGATAAAATAAAAAAAATTCAACCAAAAATTGTATTAATTATAATGGTTTCAGGATATAACATAATAATGGGTCATCATATAATCCATATAATAGAAAATAGCTTCATAACATTAAAAACATCCTCAAGGGAAATAAATTGAGATAAAATCCCTTACCTCAAATATGAATCCTCAAATAATTTTATTATTATCCTATTAATAAATGTACATTAATTATTTAACATAATTAGAAACTTCTTAATTATTATTATTATTATTATTATTATTTCACTTATTTCATTGTTATAAACACTTACATAATCATTTATGTTCATCAAAGATATTTTTACGATATTCTATTCATGAGAGAAAAATGAAATTGGTATGTTGAAAATGGTCAATGTGGTCATTATTATATCTTATCTAATAAAATAAATAATAAATATTTATATTTTTAATACATTAACTATATTTTCAAATAATAGAATTTAATATGGTAATGAAAAATGATCTATATTAAAATTATAGAGTCAATTGGTAGTATGTACACAGGACTACCAATTATAATCTTCAACAATCATAATTTTTAAGTTTATGTATTATTTTAAAAATAAATAATTATTATAGTATTAAAATATAATATTAATTCTTTTTATAAAAATATATACATCATCCAACAGGTGTGGTGATAATAACTGAATCACATCAAATAAGGGAGGAGTTAATCCACATGTACTCATGAACAAAATGATGATTTCATAGTTAATAAAATTGAAAAAAGTAAATGAGATATTTTATTTTAAGAATGGTAAATATTTCATCAATATCATATAGATATATATACATTAAATCCATAACAATAAGTAGATATGAGTGGTAGGGATGGAAAATGATTGACATTGGTCTGCGAGCCAGTATCCCATCATATATAAGAATGAAGAATTTTATTCCCATTTGATGGATATTGGAGATAAATATAAGTTATTAGATTAACCTGTTATCATCCTGGAATATTTTATATAATTTTTTTTATATCATAATTGTGGATGGATATTTTTTTGAGTATGTAATAGTATTAAATCCAAAACACTTGTTTATGAACTATAACTCTTCTTCAGCAATTGCCATTGCATTACATATTATATCTATGAAGATGGTATTATAAAAAATAATTGGACACTAGAATAGGGGTAGGAAGTTTTTGAAGGTATTTGGGAAGATATTGGTGGATTCAATTGGGTTATGAAGTGTGAAGAAATTTGAATAAGTGGTTCACTTTTATAAGAGATGGGTGGGTCACTTATGGATTTTTTTAAATATTAAATTATTATATGTTATTTGTGATATCAAAATTGATAAAAATTGATAATATTATAATATAAGATATTTATGAGTCTAATTAATGTCCTAATACAATATTTATACATGTTTGAGGCCCATATTCACCCTTATAATTTTGTTTTAACCCCCAGTTAACCATTTTTCACAGTTACCACAACCAATTTTTTCGACAATATGTGTCTTGATAATTAATATCAATGGGAAAAACTGATCATAAATGGAACTTGAATTATATTTTAATTCACATACTAACCAGTTTATTGATGACATTTTTTTTAGGAATTTTATATCATTTAATAAAATATTATATTTAGATAATTTCAATAATGTCAATTTTAGAATTATTTAATTACAATGACTTATATAACATCAAGACGAAAAAATAAATTCAATGAAAATAAATTAATAAATCTATAAATTTTTTACCCAAAAAATTAACCGGTCACATTAATTATTTCAAATTATATAATGTTATTTATTTTTAATATCATTTACTTTAATTTTTTAGCAACTGTATAATTACTTTGTGAGTGTTGTGTAATAGTTTAAGATAATTATTCAAAAAAATTAAAAACTTTACATTATAATTATAAATAATTTATTTTTAAAATAATTTTTTATAAAAGAAATAATTTTGGGTTATCCTCTTGTTAATAATATTATTTTCATTTAAAACACGAGTGTGATTTTTTTACTTTTCACTATATAAAATATTATAATGTTTATAATAAAATTAAAATTGAAAACAGTAATAAAATTGAATAATGGATGTGTATGGATGATTTTTATTAATAATATAAAATTAAATCAAGTTTTATAGTCATTTAATATTCAATATAATATTAATTTTAACAATTAATTACCATATTTACACATATTTCATTAAAAATTAGAATTTTTTACTATTTATTTAAAAACCAAATATTCAATAAAAAAACTCCAACAATCATATTATATTAACATAAAAATGATAATGTTAAATATAAAATTTATTTTACTAAACATATTTTTTATATGTTTCAAAAATTGATTTTAAAATTTTTTCTTGACAATAATAAATTTTATTTTTCCGAAAAAAATATATTTTTGATGAATTAATTTACTTAACTAAAAATTGATTAATTATTTAATAAGAATTATTCAATAAATATTTATTGATTGGAATATATATATATATATATATATCAACATTTTTTTAAACATTTTCATACCCTCAAATTCAATTACTAGTTTATAACATTCAAAATAAAAATAAATATATTTCAGGCTTTGTCTATGATAAATGTTGTGTATCTTGTATACTATTGAAAAAAGATCTTATTTTAAATTAATGTTATTTCATAATGTCAATAATATATCTTAAAAAATTTGATATTTTTAAAATTTAGATCTTATTTCATTAAATATGAAATCTGTTTTATATTCAAAAATTTATATTCTAAAAATTTTAACCCCTCACATTTTAAATGTACACCTCCACTAGTAATCCTAGGACATGAGATAAGTTCAAATTTATCAATTTAATTTAACATATTTATTTTCTATATAATTATAACACATGTTATTTAATCCCTTCTTTTCTGAAATTCTCAGAATTCATTACAAATCAAGAAGACCGTCAAGAGGATACACAACTCTTACTTTGTATCTAATACATTCTAATCATTATTTTTCATTTATCTTATTTAAAAAACTATTTAAAATTAATTTTCATCAATTAAATAAAAAATACAATATCATAGTAAATCTTTAAATATATTGTTACAAAAAAACCTCCAAATCAAAATCCTTCCTTTATTAAAGCATGATCTTGTTTTGTTTGGTTCGACCACCTAAATGAAGGATACTATAAATTATTATCCTAAATAGTTATGGAAAAAGAATTAGTTGAATGATATGATACTAATATTTAAATAATTATTTTTTATGTTCATTAATTCAAATAGTATTAGATAAATCAATGTTAATAAACCATATATTCTTCACTAAATATTATCGAAAAAAGCATTCTATGATTTTTATCATAGAGAAATGTATATGTAACTCCCATGGATAGGACCAAGAACATAATTAATAATCATGATAAATGTTTTATATTAACCAGTACATTTTTGAGGTGATAAATTAATTGAAATAGAATGTTTAACATAGCTGTTATTCTAAAATAAACAAGGGATAATTGAAATTTCTATCTACCAATGAACAATAGTACTTAAAATACATAATATCAATGTAATAAATGAATAATAAATATTAATATAAAAGGGAATAAAAATTAATAAGATTTAAAAATAAATTATTAATGATTCATAGTTAATTATGTTGAATTATAGAGAATTACCAATAGGGTGGGAATACAAGGTAAGGTTTTCTCTTATCTTGTTTATTTATTTGAGACATATTTCATATTACCCAACTATTTTCATTTATATTTTGTATATAATATAATTCATAATTATTATATCATGATGGAATTTTTATTTATATAATTTAATGTTATATTCATTTTTATTCAAAAACTATATTTCAATCAAAATTCATTAATCCTATAAGGGTTTTGTCAAATAAATTTACATTATGTTGGAATATAAATGTTTTAAATTGGCCATGTTATTATAAGTTTCATTTAATATTAAATTTCACTATTATATAAGTTGTTTTATCTTTATCACTAGTTAAATTATAATATTAAATTTTAATCTTTTCCATTGATATATTTCACCCTTTATAACGATATGATGATGTTAAGAATAATTCTCATCCTTTAAAAATGGATCTTTTCTCTCTATGACCATATTCATTACATTTTTTCAAGAATGATCATCCATATAATTGAATGATTCATTATAGACACATAAAATTATATTTTATATTCATAAAAATAGAATAAAATGAACATTTTCAATGATATATATATATGATATATTTTTGAATTGTACACAAATTTTGGTAATGAATATCTGTTTTATCGTTTTCTGTATGAACACATTTCCCCGCATGTATAAGTTTCTTCTTAATAAAAATTAAATTTCATGTTTTTATTGTATCTAAAATTAATTATTATACAAATATTTATTTAAATTTACATTTTAAAATATAGTTATTGTATTAGAAGAATAAATAAGGTGATTTCAATCGACATATGTATATTATTAACATCCACTCAATATTCCAAGTCATTAACATTATTTTTTATCAATTGTAAAATATTTTAATTATATTAAAATAATGGTTTTATATTTATACTTATAATCACTTTAAAATTTATTTTTTATGTTACATATATGTTTATTTTTTATAACTATGTTATAAAATCATTATGAAAATTTGTTTTCTTCTATTTTTTTTATCAAACTAAAAATAATATATCTCCTTTATATTTATGTTTCATATATTACCCTTATAATATTTTTTTTATTTCTTTATTTTATAATATTAAAAAAAGGGTTTTAAACTATTCAATCATTCATCTCTTATTACGTGATTCCATTAAAATGTGTTAAATATCCCATATTTTTCTAAAAGTAATATTTATTTATTTCTAGACAATTAAATATATCTTATTATTATCTTTCTATATAATGTACTGATACCATCTCTATAAACCCATGTATTGATTATGAACATATTTTAGTGAAATCATAAAGTAATGTTGTTTTATCCTCATGACCTAATTAAGATACATAAGAATAATGAATATTTTCATGTTCTTCTGGAACAATAATATATGGTTTATCATTATCTGAATTGTGGGTCAATTATTTTCTCTAAATAAATTTTAATTGTTTTATATCTGAAAATATAATGATTTTTTACATATAAATTATTATTTTTAGATTTGTTCAAAAAGGATATAAATATTATATTTTAGTTAGTTTTGTTCCAAATTTTATATGTAGACCTTAGTTCATGTTTCTTTATTCACAAGTTCTGTGTGTGGATACTATTGCGAGAATCTATGTACAATTTTTTTGGCAGCATGATTGTGGGTATATATGTTGAAATTTATGTTCATAGACATGATGGTCGATTTCTTTTTCAACCCTTTTATTATTTCATATTCTTTTGTTTATAAAGTGTTTTTATATCATGCCGCGTGACAATGTTATCGATCCATGGATCCTGATTATTGAATAATGATTACATATAATTATTAATCATGATTTATTTTATGATGAAGGTTAATTACATGAATAGTTTTTTTAAAACTGTGTTTTATTGGATATTACTACCATATGTTTGATCCATGATCACTAATAATAATATCTTACTAATATGATCATCTTATGATAACTAACTATTATTAATTAATAACTCCTATAATTAATGTTTTTGAGAATTTGGGATCACCATTTGTTATGTTTATATTCCATAGGTTATAAAGAATTGTGTTATGGAAGATAGGTTAAAAAGAATATAGGTTGTGGCGACATTGAAGGACAATGTTATTGACCAATTGTAAATTAAAGGGATCACATAACAAATATCCAAACACACTTATCCTATATTTTTGTGGATTTGATGTTTATCTACAATGATGATTTAAATTATTATAACTATGTAAATTATATTCAAGTTATGCTCTGGTTTGTTAGAGTTAGTATAAAAAATATTTTTTTAAATTGTACGTTTTTATACTGGTTCTGGTAGTGCTTGTTTGGGGTATCTCATTTGGTTTTATATAAAGGAATTTTTTTTGTATTATAAGATGAAAAATTAATGGATATAACTTAATAAAACCTATGCTGAATGAAAAGTTAATTATTATGAGAAAAAAGTTAGATTTGTTAAAATGAAGTTGTTATAGGATAAGAAATATTTTGATCAATTTTTATTATTTGAATATTTATTTACACTAATTTATTTTAATATTTATATTATAATTTGGGTTTTAGTATTTGGTGGAGTATGTTTTTATAAAAATTATTCAATGGAATTTAAATCTCTTTGAATTCTTATATATAACCAAGGAGTCCTATTTGGTTCAAATTTTTATAAAAAATTAAATCTAGATAGTTTTATATTATAAGGTTATACTTCCATATCCTTGTACTCTATATGATTTTTTAGTTGGTAACTCATTATAAATTACATCTCGATTCATTTTTATTTTATGGATACCAAAATTTTATTTTTCAGTAACATAATTTAAAATTAGTAATTATTTAAATGGGCATCGATTGTAAAATCCCCAATTTTAGGAAGCATTTTCCTTCAAAAAACCATATGCCTGACAATATTAATTTTTTTCTTATTATTTTAATTTATTTGATCATAATATGGTAATTAATAAAATAGTACGTGAATGAAGGTAAAATGATATATTTTTATTCAGTATAACATTGTAGATTCATAATTTTAATCCTATCATTGAAATAAAAAAATATTATTGATATTATATATATATGTATACATTATTAATAATTTATCTAAATTAAATAAAAGATTTTATTATGGACACAATATAATAATTTATTTGTGATAATACATTCCATAGTAATTTTTCAAAAATATGATTTTTTTAAATTTATTATAGTTAAAATCATTTTAAACAATTGGATTCAATTAATAAGTTTAATTATTACATTTATTTATGAAAAATATCTAATAAAAATGAACTATAGAGATTAAGAATTTAATGATTCATGGAAATAGTGAAATGTTTTATATAAGAAAATATTATTTTTATTATATTTATATGAATTTGTTTAGAGTATATATATATATCCAATATTTATAATTTTAAAATGAGAGATTTAAAATCAATTTTTTCATCATCGTATAGGAATTATCTATGGGTGATGCTTTTGATTTTTTTTAAATGGTTGTTTTTATAAATAATGATGGAACTATGTTTTCCACAAATAATGTAAAATTTTAAAAATCATCTTAATATAAGAATTAATAATATTTTTTTTTCAAAAAATTGTTTTAATGTTGTGAAATTATTAGTTTAAAAATATTATTTTAAATTTAGTAACCATTGTTTGAAATTTTTGAACTAATTTATATTCTATGAATAATTTTTTTCACCTTTTAATTTAATTATGTATTGAAATGATTCAATAAATTTTTTGAATGATTTTAACCTAAAATTATAATAATTTTTGGAATCATAATTTAATAACTTTCATGTGTCATTAGGTTGTTATCATAAATATCTACAATTTCATTTTTATGAATAAAAAATATTTTCTTCTAAACAATGTATTTATTGATTTATGTGTACTTGTACTGTAGTTAGTTTTTATTTCTTTTTTAAATTTGATTCAAATAAAATATATTTCATATATGGAATCATCATATCCTAATTAGGTAAGATGGTAATTTTTTTATTTTAATTAAGGAAAAATTCAAACAACATAGTAATGATGAAAATAAGGAAAACATGTTACATTGTGTGATAAATTCCAAAAAAATCACAAAACATTATCATTAAATTAGTGGATGATGATTTTCATTACCAACCTCACCCCATTATCCTAAATTTTAAAATTTCAGTCTAATTTATTTAAATGTGACATTCCTTTAATATTAATAAACTGATATAAATATATATATAAATTCTAAATTTATCCTTTTTATATAGTTATAAAACCTAAATTTGGAGTTATATTTGTAATGGGGTCCCCTATTGTACCTTAACCAATAATATTGGGGGAGAATTTTCATATCTTATTCCTTGTGTCAATATATATGATTCGTTCCTTTTAGGAATACAATGTGTTTTTTTGAATTTCTTGACAATTTTTATTGTTTAATAGTACCATTTATCATCAATGTGATCCCAAAATTTTCACTCTCCACTATAGATTTATATGAATATTTGACTCTTCCCCACCTTAGTCAAAATTCCTGTTTTTTTTCATCAAACACAAGAGTAATACCTTAAATTTTTTGAATTTTTTGTAGGGTTAAATAGAATTCATGACTATAGGGTTATTGGAACCTTTTTATTACAAGAATCCATTGTTATGGACGATTACTTCCCAACCACTAAGTGAAATTACCCCACCATATAAATGAACTTTAATCCATTATCCTTGAATGGAATTATAATTTTAAAATTAATCATGAATCACCTTATATGGATTTACGAGTAATATTTATTGGGTTTCCATTACCTTTTCATAATAGGGATATATATAAAATATTAGTCATCATCGTTGGATAATTATTTAAATTATATTTTCAGTCGAAATAAATTTTCACCCCATTGCTCCATGAATATTAGTTAATGTTGATTTGACTAAGATATAGATGGGATTAATATTTATTTTCAATGAAGAAGAGTAAAAGTAATTCTATAAGTATATTAATGATTCATGGTGAGATTTTTTTGTCTTATCTAAACATGGAAAATTTATTGTCTTTTTGTTTTATTTTTCCATATAACCCATACATAAAAGAAAATATAGTGATATGTGACTTTATTTCACCATCAATGAAAAGGGATCCGTTGTTAGTATTTGACCATGGGATTTTTTGTTGGATTATTCCCTCAAGTCTGACAAGAGGAATTATGATATCCTTGGGATGTTTAGTGGGAACTTGTAATACTTTAATGTGAATTAATCCTAGAATTCCCAAACAAAAATACTTACTAGGTAATTCACTTCTAGATTCATGTTCTTCATAGATGACCCACGTATGTTTATTATATATGGGGTTGGATCCCTCATAATCCTAGTGTGACTATATAATTGTTTAATCATTTTGTATAACTCTAATATAATAATGGTATTATCAAAATGGATGATATAAATATCACAAATTTGTTTTACGAGGGAATAGATGAAGGAAACATTGGTCAAATTACACATAAAAGAATACTTCAAAATGGGTACATAAAATCAATATTTTACTTAAGAAAATATCATGAACATTTACCAAATATAAAAGAAAATATAGCTTCAAATGTTTTTAATGTAGTGCAGATCAAATTCAATGAAAAAAATGTTGAAAGGAAATTAGTGAAGTAGAATAAAAATAGTAAGTCTTAGGACTAACATCCCTTGGTTGATTCAGAACATTAAGAGAAATCCCAACAAAATCACATTAATCTTCTTAGTATGGATCTTAAATAAATAAATACTCATTATTTTCATCTTATCAAAAATAAATATTGAATAATTGAGACATTTATATATCATAATGGATGAAATGAAAAAATGGAATCCATGATTTGGGATATATGTAATAACAAGTTAGAAGTAATATTAAAATCCAAAAATATAATTCTTTTCATTATATGTAAAATTATACTAAAAAAGAGAATAATTTGATAACTTACATGGATTCATGGAAAAATGATATGAGGATAGAGAATAACAAATAACTTCATTATGAAGAGATGTAAATGATTATTTTCATAGGTTGTTTTATGAATCAAAGGAAATCACATATGAAAAGGTAATGAAAGTTAAGGGAGGACTTTTAGAACCTTCATACAATTTAAAAAGTCCTTTATATTTTGAAATGGATGAAATTTATAAAAATTTGGTGTTTATTTAGGATTTATATGATCTCATGGACTTCATTCCCTCTATTTTTTATAAGATTCAAAAATAATGTATGGTCAATTTGATATGGAAATGATCATTGAAATTGTTAGAATTAAATTTTAGGTTAATGTGATATCCCTAGATGAAATGTAAATACATGATTTTGTATACACACATGGTCTTTAAGGATACAAATTTATCTATCTTTCTTCCCAACAATAAGTTTTTATTTATATTCTAATGATGGATAATTTTAATGTTGATTCATATTATAAAATGTCATCTTTTAGGTGTAAGAATATTTTGATGTTTTTTTTCATCAAGAGAACTATAGAATTTAATTTTCAAAGAATTAATTATGTAACAATATAGTAATATTACATTATTCCCACTCTCATTGTGTGAGTGGCTTGGATTGTGATAATATTAGATATTGTTAAATATTTTTTTTAATTTGGTATAATTTTCTTTATAGTTATTAAAAAATATAGAAACATAATTTTAATATATTACAATCCAAGAATTATTTTTTATTTTATATTATTTTCATGATAGTTTACTTTTGTGGGTGTTTCAAGAAAAACACCTAAAAGAGGAAATTATTAGAAAAAAATTATTTCTGGTAAACAATTACCACCCCTACCATATAAAAGATAAGAACTCCACCACCCACATGAGAACCAAAATTTTTTTATTCCCATTTATAAACATATATTATTTCCATTAAAATAATACCAACTAATTTTTTTGATCCCATGGCCTCAAACTAATGCTATATATCTATTATAACCATGAAGGTTTTAAGAATATATACCACTTATTTTTTTTATGTCACATAATTTTTTTTTCTTTTTTTAAAGTCATATTTATTAAACACTATATATTTATTTTTCTTAACATTTAAATAAAATGTAATTAATATCATAATAATTATATAATAATTAAATTATAATAAAATCACCTCATAATAATAAATTTTCATTGATTTTAGCATGATATTATTTGGGCTGGTTTAACTATTTATAAAAATGATTCTATAATTTTTCATCGAGAGTGGCTATTGAATCAGAATTATTTTTATAATATAATATCATAATGTATATAATTTCATGGGACTTCTAATATAAATATTTTTACATATTAAATTATAAATATACCTAACATTATTTATTAAAGGGAAAAAATGACATCATTATGATATATATCCTTATAAACACACTCAAAACATAAATTTAATGAACTAAGAAGATCATAACTCTTTATGAGACTTATATTATAGTACCCTGAATTTTTAAGAGTTTTATAAATAATGGTAATAAAATAATGATCAAAATAATTTTATTGAAAGAGATAAGGGATAATTGAAACTACTAACAACTAATAATAAATATTTACTAAAAATTAGTATTAATTATGTAAGAAATGAAAATAAAATACTAATATTAAATGTAAAACACATGAGTAAATTTCTAAAATCAAATATTAAATGTCAATTGTTCATTATAATAGATGTTAGAGAGTTCCTGAAAAATAAGGAATACAACATATGGGTTTCTCATCTAAGATTTCCACATTTGAGACATGCTTTATATTATGGTTGTATATTATTTTATAACGAGTACTGTAGTAGTATCTGTATTGTAGTGTCAGAAGTATTGTAGAGGTACCATAGTAGCAAGGGTACTATAGTAGTACTATTCATTAAATGGTAACTGGGACAAAATTTTGGGCATACATGCTATTTAATGGGCTACATGCCCACTAGGCCTTTGGGCCATAAATATATAATCTAATAAAGTGGGTGGTTGGGTGGGTGATTCCTTGGGGTGGGGGCTATGTCCTACCTTTTAGGACTGTGTGTGTATAGTGTGTGTGTTTGATTCAATTTTAAACTTAAGCTCCTATGATATAAAATAATTTTATTTTTATTCATGGTATTTAATGTTCCATATTATTTTCTATTCTAAATTTTATTTTGAATCAAAAGTCAAAACGTCTTTAACGGTTTTAAAGAAAAATTTCCTTAATACTAGGTCATTAACATTCAACCTTGACTATGTTTATGTAATTTTATTCCATTTATTATGTTCACTATTTTTAGGGTAATTTATCCTTCCCACTTTTAAAAGTATACATTCAAATTAGAAACTTATTTTCATATAGATTTCATCGATTATAAAATATATGATCCTTTTATTAAAATTTCAATTCCTTTATACGAGATACTTTTCCACCATATCAATATTTTTACACAATTTCAATTTTATTATTATCTAAATCTAAATGATATTGAGGTTAGTTTCAATTTTTTCTGGCACAATTTATATATGAATAAAATCATTGTTTTTATTGTTTTCCCCATGGATCATTTATGAATTTCATAAAAAATCATTAATAAGAATTTGATAATTATTATTTTCAATATGTATTCCTTATGTAAATATTATTACAATTTTAATACATAAATTATAATCTATATGTCCTCCTGGTTTTGAAATTTAATTTTAATTCATATTTATGTTATATTATTTATTTACAAAATAATTGATAAATATTTAGAAAAATAATTGATGGGATTTAATTCCACTTATGTATTGTAATACAATATAATTATTATTTAATACCATCAATGTTAGTTTTTTTCATGGAATTAATATTTTGAATATATTTCATTTTATGGTTTTCAATTTCATCATTTCATCTAATTAAAATATAGTGTTATGGTGACTTATAATTTTTTTACATTAATTTATTATGGCTTTTTGATAATTATTTTTTATCCATTTTAATTATAAACCATAAATGATATATCTCTTTTGGACAAATATTTTATATATTATCTAATAAATTATCATATTATTTATTATTTTGGTACCATTGAATTTATATTTTCTAATAAAAACCATTCAAATATTTTTATTTTATACCATATAAAAGTGTGAAGTGACCCGAATTATTTTAAAAGTGATTATAATTTATGCCAACAATCATTAATGATTATTATGATTTTATAAGGCTATATTATAGTGATACCAAACACCACTACCTATTTATGAATTATGATAATGTTTTATTGAATTCGTTTTGGAAGTCATTTTCCCTAATTTGTAAAATAAGCTATGCTAAATTTATTAATGTTTTCATGTTCTTATGGAAAAAATAAGCATGGTTTATTATTTATTGATGGGTGGGTATATTATACCACGCTAAAGAATTTGGAAATGTTATATATCTTGTTGGGTAATTTTGTTTTTTGTTTACAAGAATACAATAATCATTTTGTATATGTTGGTGCACATGAATGATTTTTAGTCGCTTTGTTAAAATGTTTGTGTGTGGACATGATTCTGGGTTTATTTTTTTGACATATTTGTTAAAGGAAATTAATTTAGGTATATCATTTCCAAATTTCGTGTGTGGAAATGATTTTGGGTTGCACTGTTCAATGTTTTTTTTGCATTAGAATTATTATAGGAAGCATTCATCACAAATATGTGAATAAATGTGATAGTAGGTAGATTTTTCCACAATCACATCATTTTATTTTCATACGTTTTTACAAAATTATATTTTATGACACATTAATATATTATTAATTAATGTGTCCATAAAATTAAAATTTTTTCTAAAACAATGTTACATATCAATTACATTATGCTATAAATCATTTCAATACTTGTTATTTATAAACAATGTTTTATTATATATACTATATTATGTTATGTTCAACATCATGGATAATGTATAAATACAAATATTCTCATCTTATATTCACATATGATCATCAATTGACATCTTCTATGTTTACCATTACTTTGTATTTAAGCTCATATATTTTTATGTTTCCATTACCTAGTTTAAGAAAATGACATTATGTATGATATTTATAAAAAAAATCATTTGTATAGGATATTATGTTAAAATTTTAAGACGTATTTTAATACAATAAGATTGTATACCGAACATCTAAAAAAACTAATCCCTTAGGTTCATTCAATGTTTTTATTTGTGTAGTGAAATTTTTATATTATGGAAGTGATATAAATTATATGCATATAATAATAATGCTGTATAAGTTGTATCAATAGTAAATTTTAATGAGATTTTTTGAAGAATATATTGGAGTGTGGGTGTGTGGAATATAAATAGTAATAGTTTATGACACTCAATGGTTTATATATTTTATTTTATCATATATAAAAATTGTATTTAATCCTTATTAATGAATTCCATATCCCTATATAAAATCTAAGAAATGATAATTTTAATTTATTATAAAAAACTATAATACTATGTAGTGATAATTAATTGTGGATAATTCAACTAAATTCATTAATATGTTAATTTATACTTTAATTCATGAATATTTGAATACTAACTGTTATATACCTCTGAAATGAGTTTGGGGATGAGTTATACAGAGCATTTAATGTAACGCCCCGACCCCAGCTACCCAGAGTCGGTGCATTACTTCGTAACATTGGCATGATCACAAAAGATCAAGTCTCGAAAGACCGATTAGTTTAGTAGCCTTGGAAACACTAGATACATTCATAATTATTTCATTACATCAAAAAGTAAACAAACTACAATAACATGGTCTTCATAGTCCACACTCATATCCTCACTGACTATTCTTGCAAGTCAGTCATAATACACTTCTTCACATCCTGGAAAATATTAAAACATTGAAAGGGGTGAGCTCAGATGCTCAGTAAGGATAACAATATTGCGGAAGCTTTTATAAGAAAACATAAGCATTTAAGGCAATGCATAACTAAAACAAAAGCCTTATTGAACTTGAACTTCAGCATAATATGGAAAAAGTAAAATAAAATAATGCCATTACTTACTCTCATGGATATTCTACTAGACGAATAATCACATGAGATATCAATAACCACTTTCATAATGAGGGAATGTATAATGCCAGACATTCTGAAACACTTTGTCAAGGCCTCGGCCAAGACGTCTAAAATGATTAAGGCCTCGGCCAAAACCATAAATCAAATTGGGAAAGGGCCTCGGCCAATTCCACGTCTAGTTGTCTCGTGAGACCTACCGATGCATCGAGGAGCTATAGCGGGCTCCACCCGTCACATATTAAGTCCAATACATTCCTCATATGAATAGGTTTAAACATAGCATAAATATTCGTATTAAAACTAGCATACGAAATGTCAATAATTTCTCCATAAGCTATGGATGGTATAAAAATAACACATCCACAGTCAAATATTTCACAAAATGTTCAATGGAAGTTTTGTATCATAAATCAATTTCAATTAAACTTAAAACCCATCAATGGATGTTGACATGGATGAAATCAAAGCTATTTGAGAGTACTATCTCTCCTTTTTGAAATCATTTAAAAGTCCCATAATTATAAAATAATACATTTACTTTGAAGATATTCTTATAAGATTGTTAGGGAAGCTTCGACGAAGTTATAATGGCGGAAAATAGCCGCACCCGCCATATAAGTTAAAAAAACATTCTTACCTTAAATTTGTCAAAGAGGTCAAAAAGTACATTGTTTGGAAAACGACGGTAATATTCCTTTCAAAAATGTATAAGGGTGTAAATGACTTTAACACATTTTCCATTTAATAGTAAAAATGTTTTGAAAGACATTTTTAAGAAACACGGATGTGGATGATAACGAGGTCCCAGTAGATAATTATGTATAAACAACCTTGGATAATGAAGAGGTTGTGAAGTAAACCCTTACCTTGTACTTTTCCTTGGTTGGGGTAGGTTAAACTCCTGTATAATGGTGAAATAATTGTTATTAAATTATACAAGAATCATATATATTCATATGATATCATATATGATCTTTTAACATTGCTTTGTTAACAATATCTTAGATTTATCGTTGTTTCAGGTGTTAACTTACTCGTTTTCTTTTATATGTTTTGTTACGTAAGTCGTGTTTTTCATGGATAGGTTGTATCTTATTCATATCCAGAATGATATCATGTCCTTAATCATTATTTTTAAATCATCAAATGATAATTATACTTGAATGGATACGACAGAGAATGAATCTCATCGCGTTCGTGGAGACGGTAGTCCGTACGTACGCACGAGCGAAAATATCATTATTTTGATATTAAAATAATATATAATTGGATAGTATATCATATATAAAGAATAATTATCATGGTATATTTATTATTTACATGAATTACATATCATTATTATACCCATCTAAATAATAATATATTGAATAACAATTACACCACAATGTGGAGACGGTAAGCCGTACGTACGCACGTATGGTGACATGTCATTCAAATGATGGGTAGAATACTGAATATGGTTGTTCCATATTTATAATAACATTACAGCATATATAAGATACTGGAGTTATAATTTTATAATTGAAATAATAAACAAAGAGGGAGTGGAAGAAGAAAGAAACTTGAAAGAGGGTGATGAAAATGTTACCTCTTCTTCGGGTTCTTCCTTTTGATTTGATCAAAAGGACTCCTTAGGATGGCTCTCTGACTAAAGTAAAGCTTCTAGGATGAAGGGAGAGAAGTTGGGAGAGTATTTGGGCAGAGTTTGGCCGAACCAAAAGGCTTGGAAGTGTGAATAAGGTGGTAGAGGTGGGGGCCTTTTATAAGAGGAGAGGAGGGGCTCTTTTGGAAAGATTGAAATGTTACATTATTATACAATGATTTTCGGATTCTAAAGGTCCCACACTTATATAATTCGTGGATAAGGTGATAAGGGTTCGAAATCTCCTCATCCAATAGGCTTTGGACAAGTGTAAGCCTTGGATTTTTCATTATCTTCTCATTTTATTTAAATCGTTAAATAATGAGGTCATCGCTGCATCATAATGATGTCATAAATAATTTAATTTATTTAATGTCTATAAATTATAAAAAAAATACTATGATGTAGGAAATCTTTTTATCTTTCTAATGAATATTTATAGTCAATATTTAGATCTGTGTAACCCCACTTAAAAACTGTTTTAGTAAAACAACTCATGTTTGTGTCAATTTAATTTTAACATTAAATAAATATATATTAATGTCATTTTCCAACTAAAGTGGCTCCATGGGGTCCCCAAGTTGACCCATGGGTTGTCTTGGTCGGCCATGACTCATCCAATAGGAGTAGGACAAGTTTCAATCTCATCTCATATTATTAAAACATTATTTTTACCTTACACTACACTAATCACCTCTAATCGCGATTAATAACTTAAAAGTTACTATTCACCAAAAAATTATTTTAATCTCATTGAACCACATTTTACTTCTTAATGACAACCATGTATGTCATATTTTTGAAAATTAAATCACATAAGTGGTAATATTTCATTTTAACGAAAAATCAGTTTTTAACAACCACTTAGTGGTTTCACTATTCATCAAAAATTGAAGTTTTTCAGAATAAGGCCAAAATTTCACCCTAAGCTATAATTGATATTCCGAATTCAAAAATGATGTCTATTTTACAAAATTCCAAACATATAAGTTGTATTAATTAATTTTATAATTAATTCCCGCTGTTACAACAAATAGCGTGTTTTTAAGAAACAATTTATATCAAAAGATTGGCAATTGTTTATGTCCAATTTAAATGTTAAATTAATTCTAATGACCACCATTGGATAAAATGGTAAAAATATATTCTAATTATACTTTAAAACCACTAAATATTATAATTTATCACTATAAATTATTTTGATTAAAAAATTTGTTTTTAAGTATTTTTCACTATTCATAAAAATTTAGAAGTTCTCAGAAAAATACCAAAAATTCAACATAGGCTAATTTCAATATTCTGAATAGAAAAATGAAGTCCATTTTGATAAATAAAATTTATAAAATTTCAAAAAGTAGGTATTACTATTCACAATGGCTAGTTTAGTTAGTTGTGGTGTGTGTTAGAGCTCGAGGTTGCGTACAACACACGCTATTGCATTATTCGAAGGGAAACGTACAGTGGAAGCTTGGGGTGTTACATTTAAGGGGCATGATGCGATAGGGTTTCTTCCCTCGTCGTCGCCTCCTTTGTCTTGGGTTGATGCAGTGACACTTGTAGTGCTCAGCGTGTTCTAGCGGTGAATCCTTGGTTGCGGTGGCACTTCGTGGACTCGGTCATCTCACCATTTATACCATTGATGGCCTCTCTCTACCAAACTCCTTTATCACTGGAAAGGGTCTCCCATGGCAGCACGGTGCAGGTCCATGACCAAGATTTCGGATCCAGCAGCCTAAGGTCTCTGCGTTGACTTCGGTGTGTGCTATTGGTGCTTCACCGTGGTCGTCAAGTGCATAATGGTTGGTGGTGATGAGATCTAAGCGTAGGTTCATCAATTTGGCGTACTGGTGACACTCTTTTGATTCTTCTTCCTACAATCGATTTGGTTTGGGTTACGTTGGTTTGTGTTGAGTTTGCATGATGTCATTGTTTTCCCTTTTGTTGAATCCTTGATTTGATGTTGAATTTCTGGTTCTTTGGCATCTGTGAGACTATTGTTTGAGGATTTTCTTGATTTCCTCCTACTGACAAATCCACGGTTTTGTCCACGAGACTATTGTATGAGAATTTTCTTGATTTCCTCCTGCTGACAAAGACACGGTTTTGATTCAGCAATCTACACTTGATTCTATGTTGGTACGTGCCTTTTGTTTGGGTATTTTGGAGGGAATAGGTCTATTCAGCTAGAGGGGCTTGATGATCGGTGTTAAAATTCTGTGTATGGTAGATTGTTTTGATGTTGTTGGTCTAATACTGGGAGTTAGATATTTGTGCATGGTAGATTATATGGTTGAATGTGGTATTTTTCTGTGGAATTTTATTGTTGGTGCCTTGGAATTCGATTTTGGAAGGTTCATCCAGACCCTCTACAAAAACATGTTCCCGAAGAGGATTAGAGTAGGTGATTTTATCGTGAATGACTATCCAGACTTAGAAGTTTGAGTGGGTATGGCTCTGCCATCGGTACTAGGCCGGTGCATTTACTACACGGGATAGTTTGCTGAATGGTCATGCATTGGTGGAGGATCACTATACCGATGATTATGCTAGGGATGGGTATGTTTATATAGTCTTGATCTGGGATTTTTCATCTTATTTTATTGATGTTTTATGTCCATGATCTCTTGTGAGGTTTTCCCTCATTCTTCGTTAAAAGGGGTTTATCCCAAATTTAATTGAAAAATAGGCCTTCAGACCATTCAGTCAATCTAAATAAAATAATAAGAAAGTGTAAATTTTCTTCTTATATAACATATGATAAATTATCTTCATAAACCCCATTAACACAAAAAAAAAACAAAATAGAGGTTTCCATATAATCTTTTTAAAAATGATAAAACACAAGAAACACTATATAATAATATTATTTTTTTGGGTTTTTTTGCAACAAAATAAATAAATTTTTAATTAAAGACACAGGTATTGGTGTTTATATGATATTTAATACTATTAAACACATTTACTGGTTAATAGTTTTGAAATAATATTATTTGAATAATTTATAGAGTGTATTAATAACACTTAGGTCTAAAAAATTGAACACTAAATTCAAAAAAAAATCATTTTTAGCATCCAATGATATAATAAAAAATAATTTTTTAACTTATAAATATTTTAAGATTTATTTTAGTCCTTTTTAGAATATTAAATATCATATTTTCTTTGAGATAATTTTGAAAATAATTTAATTGTAACCCTTTGAATAATATTCAATTATTACAAACATAGCTTAAATTATTTATGGATAAGATCTAATATTTTATTTTAATTCATTAGTAAAATCATTAATTTTTATCGCTATGATTTTATAGAGGTTTAAATATAATACCACTAGTATCTTTGAAATGATATATTTTACATTAAAGCATTTCTTAGGAATAAAAGCGTTTTTCCCAAAAAAGTACACTTATTTTCAACATAAGAATATTTAATAAATAATATTTTAACCCTTATATCATATATGGTATTCTATATGTTATGGAGAATTAATTCAAAAATTGGGTATATTAATAAAAATTTCCCAACATTGGGTTATAGAAACTATTTCAATTTTTTTTAGAAATGTATGGAAAAACAATTCATCCAAGATAATTTTTTATCTCTTTTTGTTATATTGAAACATGTAATAGAACAGGATCAGTCATAATCATACATATTAAAACCATCATCTCATATAATGAATTACAATCATTATTTAGTTTTTTTTGTATACGAGATATGAATGATTAAAATTAAATATTAATTATTTCATTCAACTCAATAATTGATTTATTATAGGACATCCTTGTCATCAATGTTTCAAACCATTTCTTCAAAATGGAAATGTATTCTATAAGCTCTAACCATCAATCATTCTTTAATTTTAAACTAATATATGGGTTTAAGACATATATATAATATAAAATCAATAACGATAACGCTTTAAAGCTGAATAACTGAATAATATAACATTAATATGGAAAATGGTATCTCAAAAAGTTTTCATGTAACACTTTTTGAATTCCAAGGAATTACAGCTAATATGAAATGGGTCACTATAATGGGTGACCTATCTCTTCATCCTTGACTCATCCATTTTAACTCAATTACATAGGTCAATGATTAAACACTTAAATACTACATTTCATTATTATAAACATTACATTTTACACATTTATGAAATAAATTGTGTCATGAAATCCCATTTCATACAAAAATAACACCATTATATTAATGATATTTTGAAAACAATACAATAAAATCATTCATATTATAGTTCCAAATAAATTGAAAGACCCTTTTCAAAAGTTATTTTATAATTATTTCCATAACTGGATAAATCCATAATTGAGTCCTCAATCGCTAATGATGTCACTGTATGTATTCATATTGAGTAAAAAAATACTGATATTTTGATAGTTAAAAAATACCTTTAATACATTATATCGTTGAAGCCTCACTAGTTTATGATAGATTTTTTTGGATTTCCATCATATTGAATGCACCAATGATCTTATGTACTTTATTTAGAATCGATCCAAGGTATGGAACCCTGATATTGGGGATATCAAGTGAATTGTTAAAAATGTTATTGAAAGGATATATATCAATTTTTATAGAGATTTACCAGTTGTTTAAGAACCCGGAGCTTTGGTTTCAGGTACAGATCTCTTTTATGGGATTTTTAAGGAAAAATGGAGAATCTGGAAATTTTCAGAGTACACACCGTGTACTTTATGAGCACACGCCGTGTCCTCCCCGGCCACTCTAAGCTGTGTGTTGGCTGAGACCGGGCCACACACACGGTGTGTGTTTGGAGATTTTCAGAGTACACGCTGTGTACTTTATGAGCACATGCCGTGTACTCCTCTGCCACTCGAAGCCGTGTGTTTGGCCGTGTCCAGGCCACACACACGGTGTGTAAGGCTGAGGTGGAGGCAGGTTATTTCGGGGTACGTAAATTTGAAGTACACGCCATGTGCTCAAGAAGTACACACCATGTACTTTCTTTTTATTTCATTAATCAGACCGGGGTCATCCCTAATGCTCGTAAACACCTTCTTCTCCGTCTATTTCCGTTCAGAGCATCCGAGGAGGCCGATTCTTCTCCAAGCCACCGATCCATCACCGGTTTTCCGAATCGAACTCCGTCAATTATAGAAGAATCGCAGCGGTGAGTTCTTGGTTCTTTTTTTCCCTCGTTTCATGATTCTTCCTATCACGTGAGTTATCCGAGGTTGATAATTTTAGACATTTTTGTAGATATACTACATTCTAGGCCTATTCATGGGACAAGGTTCAAGTATATTGATCTCCAAGGATCGAGGTAGGTGGTTTTTTTCCCTACATTGAAGTTCTTTGAGTTTTGGTTGAAAAAGTGCAAAATACCGATGTATCGGGTATCCCAGGTTAAGGTTTTGATCCTGTTTATTTATCTTCCTTAGATTTATTGTATGATTGAGGTTATTAGATGATTAATAATTGCTTGTTATCAAGTTTTAGGATCACCCCATGGGTGTTTTCCCTTGTTTTGGATGTTGTTTTCCGTTTGGCATGGTTTGCCTACGAGGAAACCCCTATTGCACTGCTAGTATGCCTGTTGACTTGATTGCATGTATTTCCTGCTATTATATGCTTGTGGCTGCATTTTGTAGCTTTTATCCAAGTAGTTTTTTAACTTACTTAGGGATGCTAACAGTCGATTACGCACGACTAGACTACTCAGGGCCGTGAGAACCTGGTGCGGGAGATCAAAGATGGAATAGACGATTAAGTGCTTCCCTAGAGGGTTTGTTGGTTTTAGTTTCGTATGCCGGACCTATGGGGATCAACCATTGTGCTTCCCAAGAGTGTTCTTAGTTTACCCACGCATTGAGACCATAGGAGGAATTAGACTTAAGTTCTTCCTCAGAGTGTCTGTAGCTTTTATTGCAAGACCATAGGCGAATTGACATAAGAGCTTCTCAGAGTGTATGTGCCTTGTTTGATTACTAGACTATAGGGGTCTGCTAGTTTAAGCCACCTAGTGAGTCAGTGTAGATTTTGATGGTTGGTTGTGACGAGTCCACCAAGACAAAGAACAAGCTTGGGTTTTGTACTACTGGTGTTAGGTTTTCTTTTTAGATAACTACTGTGTTACTTTCTTATCTTTGAATAAGAAACTTTTCTGGTTTCCTTGGTTGTGTAATTAAATTAATGTGAATGGTAATTGGTAGAATTGTTTACTACGTTGTTTACCTTTACTTTTGATATATCACTCACTGACAGTAGGGCACAAATCTTGTGGTGGTTGCCTACTGGGATTAGTCTCACACCCTGTTTGGGTCCTGCTTTTCGGACCAAACAGATTATATGGTTGAGGGTTTTGGTAGGGATTGTGGCCCTTCCACCTCAGGTACTTGATTGCTGGTCGGAGCTGGAGAGCATGGGACTGGGTCTTGGCCCGCGATGCTGCTGGAGTTGCTGTTTACTTTTAGGACTTTGGTTTCAGTTGTATTTCAGCATGTTAGTTTGCTTACTGCTTTCCATAGACACATGTACCATCATGCATCATTGTTATATCAGACCTTGTTTTCACTTTAAGTTCAGTTGTTGCATGCTATTTACTGCTTCCCATATTGTGTATGTTCATTCTTCCGCTGCATAATTTACCAAATGTGGGCATAGTTTCCCCAATGACTCACCAAGGCCCTCACTGCTAGTCCGCAGCCTCTCGCGTTTGGGTAAACGCGCTTGAGGTCATGTGGCGAACCAGATATGGGGCGCCAGTGGAAGGGCTCTGGATTCGGGTCGTTACAAGTCGACTACTAAGTGAGAATTTTGGTGGATAGAAAAAATTCTTCTACTTTATATATAATAGTTCATATGATTATATAATTGAATAAATAATTTATTCCATTAATTTACTATTTTTTTGATAAATTATATCAATTTCCTATTTGATGATATTTATTCTTTTTAATAAACAAGATAAAATTTTTTATGTTCTATATCTTATTATAAAATTCATTGGAGTGTATGTCAGTAACTGTTCTATCACTATAATAATAAATTATTTTAAAATAAATCTTACCCATTAGATAATCAAGATAAAAATATATCTATTTAATACCATCTTTATAATATTGATATCTTGTATTAATATTTAATAGAAAAGTATAAAACACTTTTCCAAATCAATAATGTATATAACAATAGACTCATATCAATATACCTATAAATGATTATTTATTATTATATTGGTTACATTTAAAATAACATATTTAGAAGGATTAATGGATGAAATTAATTATTTACCAATAATTTACATTGGTAAATAAAATACATAACAATATCATGTAAGAATAATTACCCATCCATTTTAAATTATTAAGTGATATATAGATTTTATTAGAGTTTCCTCTGTATTTTGGGAAAAAATAGAATGTGGTTAGCTCAATGGATATGTTATGTCTATGGTTAAATTAATTTTATCATGAAATGAATAATATAATATTAAATAGACAAATGTTCCAACAAAATTAAAAACAATAACATTACATACCATTGTATTAAAACCAGTGGAAAATATGGTCACAAGGATTACAATAATTCATATTATAATGACATAATGAATAATTCTAGATATTATAAACATATTATCAAGGCCTCATGCTATTACATTATAGATTAATTGGATGGCATAAAACCAATACTTAGACAAGTTTTTCTCTTGATAACTACCAACTAATCATGGGGATATATAATTATAGCCCTCACCCATAAGATATGATGTTAATTAAATTCATCATAAAAATTTAATATCATAAAAATAAAATATATTATCTTTTCTAAAGAAACTCTTAAATAAACATTTATATATAACAAACAAAAAACTATATAAATATAACATATATACAAAACCTCATTTCCCCCCATCTAATACATTGAATATTATTCATGTAAAACTTTATTGAATTTGGATCATTGAAGATAGAGGGTTCTCACCATCTACTATAAATGATATATAGTCAAGTAAGTACAATATAAAATATTTAAATAGAGCAAAATATTTATAATATATCCTTGGGATAATAAAAACATTCTTGAAAAATCAATCTTATATCCTCATTTATAGGTATAGTATGATAAAAAGTGAAATCAAAATGAAGTAGAAAAGGAGTGGGAAAATCTATTATGAAAACATTAGGGCTATTTAAAAAAATACTAAATATGTTATATGAAAAAATACTACACGTATAAAAGGAAAATACATAAGGATTACATATGAATTATATTTTTTAAATGAAATCAATGTAGGATAGATAATAGAGAAATAATTTTTAAATATAGGGATACTTTTAAGAGAAATAATTTCATTTTGTTATGACATGGATTATATATCCTCTATAAACATGTTTAGTGAAAATATTTTTATTTTTTATATTTTAAAATTACATTTTAAAATATATTTTAAAAAATTTATTGGATTTAATAGTTTTAATAAAATTTATTATAATATTAGAATTTTTTTATATATTTAAATATTTGAGGTTATCTAGTTAATGATTAAAAGACAAATTAAATGTAATTGTTTTAGTATATGGTGATGATTGAATAATTCCATAACCTCCAAATGTGTCATGGTTTAAGTTTTTTTATAATTTCTAATGTGTATGTCTTCATTATATAATTCGAATGAAATAATTCAATATAATCTCCATTTGTAAAAACATTTAATATAGAAAAGTCACATTGATTTTTTACATTTAGCAATATAATTAATTATATTTTATAATTATGAAATCCTACAACTAAAACTAAAAATTTATTCACGTTATTTTAAATATTGAAACTGATTTTTAGGATTAGTATTGATGTAATCATGCAAAATAAAGCCTCATCATTCACTTAGGTAGAATAAAAATAATATTGTTGAATAATATTTTTATTTATTTTTAAAAAAGTAAAAAAAGCACTAAATATTTTAGTTTTATAAAAACATCATAGTGTATTTATAATTTTTTCTATCAATTTTTATATCACTTGTTTTATTTAAAGTGGGAAAAAAGAATAATTTAAATGAAAATGCATGAATTTTGAAAATTGTACTTTGACATGTTAATGGATTATGAAAAAGGGTTAATGTGAAGGGAATACATTATATAAAATTAAAAATAAATAAAATAATAGCATGGGAATAAAATCATTATTTTAAAATATTATATGGTTTCTACTATTTTTGCATAGAAATAATCTTATATAATAAAGGGGGTAAAGAGACTTTGGAACCCTATCTTTGATGTATAGTTGACTTATAAAAATAATTAAATTAGAGGGAATGAGTAATATCCCATAAATAATATGTCATTACAATTATAATACTATATAATTAAAATGATGCTACTATATAATAATAGATATTAAAATATTATTTAGAATAATACTTTTAAAATAAGGGGGATGAATAACCCCTATCATGCTGTTTGAGTTGCCTCATTTTAAATTATTCTCTACCCTTAAGAGGTGGGACTCTTGGTTATAATAGAGACTATCTGATGCATCTATATGTGTATTGGTATGTAATTAATAATATATTTGGAAAAGTTAAGCATTTTGTTAGTGATAAGAATGGGTGGAAAATGGTTGATTGTATAGCCAAAGAGATTGGATATCTTTGAAAAACATGTTGATTATTTTTAATCACAAAATACTGTGGAAGATTATATTTTTAGTGTTTTTTTTATTTTTCATTATATAATATTATTTTAAATGTGAATTCAATATACCTTAAAAAATTTCATCATGTAAATATTTTATATAATGTAATGAATGGAATATTTGTTAATTTTTTATAAAATATTTCATAGGTTTGGAAAAATAATTTATAATATCAAAATTTATCATTATTAATTTTCAATTTTTTTTTATCATTACATTTATTTAAATTAGTGAAAACAATTTAATAATTTTTTATTTAGGTTTAGGTGAATTTGATATCATAAAACATATAATATACATAAGAAATATATTTTCCTTTATTCAATACCTAATTAATATAAAAATATTATAAAAAATTACTTTAATAGAATTTTAATTTTATGATTTAAAAAATTATGTATCTTTTATTAAATTGAAATTCATTTTTTTAGTTTTTTAATTTAATAAATACATATAATAAATATAAATTTCCCCCCGAAATAACATTCTATTTATTTTTCCAGGAGTGTTTTATTTTTTATTGCTACAAGTTTGATTCTTTATTTTATTTACATTCTCAAAATAATATTTCCAATATATATTACACCTTTTAAAGATAATAAAATTTTAAATTTGGAAATTGGAATATTAAAATATTATCTTAACAATAATGTTATACTACATTGATTAATTATTGTTATTTAATTATATACATTCTTATGCTTTAAGATATATAATATGTGAATTCATTTATAGAAACATTATATATATATATATATTTATTATTTTACACATTAACTATTAAAACTTTTACTATTGAACAACATAGTTTTTTACTAAAATGATATTTTAATATTCCAAATAGTCATTTATCAATGTAACAATAATATATTAATTATAATTCATAAAATTAAATATTATTTACTTCTTTCATCATTCTCTGTATTCATTTCAATATTCTATATTCTTCTTATATAAATAATCTATCATATTTCTATTTATTTATTTTGTTTTTAATGTATTTAAAATGTATGCGTAATTCAGTAATATTGTCACACACTCTATTGTCCAATGCTTTTATTTTTTTAATGTTTTTATTTTCCCATTATACAAATGAAAACATTATATATAGTTTATATAATTTTTTTTAAATTTTTATATATCAAATAAAATAATGATTTTCTTTTTTTGTGTATTATATTATTTTTTTATTGTATTGCATTACACTAAAAGTATTATTTATTAACACACGTGTTATAAATTTTTTTAGTATTATTAATATATATATTTTTATATAAATATATCATAAACATAAATAAATTTATCAATTAAGGTTTTTAAAATATAATTTGATTAAAATATTTATAATGATATATTATGATATTCAGGGATGTTGAATACCCCCTAATATAAAAATTTTCATGAAAATTTAAATTTACTATCATCATTGAAATGTAAGGAATTATATCATCAAAATATATTTTATTATATATAACGATTCAACTGAATACAAATAAATTTCATCATATTTTAGACATGATAACATTAAATTCACATTAAAATATTAATATGTTGAATCTTTTTCCTCTTTTTTATATATAATTTAATATTATGATTCATGAGTTTCTAGAAATGATCTTTTATTGTAGCATTTTCAGGATATTTAAATAAAATATTTTTCCTTCGTCAAAATTTTAAGTTATTTAATATGTCTTATATTAACTCATTATTATTATATAATGTAGAAACACTTAATGGTTTGGGAACTAGTTAGAATAATATCCCAAGTCCATGTAAATAATGAATTCAATGTTAGATTAATCTATATTGTTATTAGTCATAGAATATTGAATGATGGTATCCTTGTCATTGAATCAAATACCAATAACCTTATAGGAAGACTCTATGTGTTTATACCAATAATTATATCATATTAAAAATCCGATCATTAATTTCTTCTTGAACTCAGATATACATGATTACCAAATGATATCATGGATTGAAGGTGAAGCCCAAAATTTCCGATAATTAATTAAATTAGACACATGAGGTATTTATTTTTGTTTTATCAATGGATAAGACATACGTCAATGCTAAAATTTAATGTACATTCATTCATTTGAGGCCATAAAAAGTGTGAAATTACTATTCACTTATAGATATATTCTCATTCAGTGCTACCTAATATAAATTTCCCATGATTTATGTAGTAAATAGTGGGTATTATTTAACTATAATATTTATCTAGCATATGAGAAATATGGGTCCACACTAGTGATGATTCAGAACCAATTTTGTTTACCTCTTTCTCATTTGGATCTTGTATGATAAAAAATATCTATCTATATGGGCCACATTGATTAGTTTATTATCTTAGTTTGGGTCATTAAGAGATGTGTAAAGGTTTACAAATGTGTCTACTGAAAATTTTTGATGTAAAAAACCTTAAGAAAATTTGATTCAATGTGGAATTTGACCATCAACTCATAGTTGTATTCACAAAAAAGGATGGATTCATACTTTCTAGAGAATTGTTATCATTAATTTATATGGTATCTAATACATTGTCTCCCTTCACATATATCTAACAGAATTAAATCCCAATGATCAATTTAGGTTCTGTATTTTGGGATTGATATTTTGTTGAATTGTTCATATACCCACTAAATAAATAGGAATGAATCTATCATGGGTCACATTAAGAGATAATTGAGTAAAAATAAAATTCCGTCAATATTGAGTATAGTTTTTTCTATCAACATTGTAGTAGGGATTAATTTTGTACATTAAATTTCATTTCCCATTATAAAATTGTTTTATTAATAAATTAGGTTTTCTCATCTAAAAATTAATGATTTATGAGAAATTTTTCTAGAGTCTATTATATAACTAAGAAAATATACAATTTCATGTCCCCTGATATACTTATGATAGATGAAGTCTATGTAATTTCTTTTTTTAATTATACAATCCATATAATAAATAATAAATTGATAGATTTAATGATTAAAAAATAACAACAACATGTTAATAAATTAGATCAAATAAATACCGTGATGTTGTGGAGAGTGATTTATGTTATGGACCTCCATTATAGGGTCTAGAAAATTCTAATTAATATGAGAGTTTTATTTCTCAATGTTGATCATCATCTATGTTAAATCAAAATTTAATATTTTCCCCCAATAGTCATCTAATCTAATAGTGTTCCAATAGATCACATTATTTCTACCATATATAAAATAAGGGGTCTTTGATGGAAATGTAACATCAATGTTGGTTGATATAATAAGTAATTATTAGTATCATTAAATTAAACTTATAATTTTCAATTAAAGTTTCGGTAGTTCAATGATTTATAAGATACATGACAATGTTAATTTAACAAATATTCTTGGAATTAAATTTTCATATGTTAGCTAAAGTCCCTTTAGAAACCACTCAACTCTATCAAATTGTGTAAGTTGGGGGGGGGGAGGATTTAGATGATCTACTAGAAAATTTTAGGGTAAATATTTATTCTTATAAACTAGATAATGATTAAGAAGGATTTAATAAATGTGAACCCCAGGTAAAATAATAATAATTTTCATTTTTGTTAGAAATAAACCACATTTAATACTCTCTCAATATAACTAAAATGATCTTAGAATAATTGGGATTTTGTCACAAAGTCATTAATACAGAACATCAATATTTTAGATTGATTTATATTAAAAAATTGATGAATAGAAGTTTGATATATCTCAATAGTGTATTTAAAATAAAGGTAATTACCCAATAATATTATGTTCCATGGGATTCCATAAATTTAGTGTCTTATACATTATCAAGGTCCATCCATATATGTTTATATCCAGGGTATCTATATTTTATTTAAAATTCAAGCAATAAAATAGTTATATGGACAATCAATTCTCTAAATGGAATTGGGGGATTGAAAATTTAATAGTGGAGGTAGATATTCATGATGTATATGAAGATTATAATTATTTATTTCTCCTCTATAACCGGGATTATTTTGATTAACCATGTAGGTAATTCAACCTCCATAAAAATGTTTTCATCGATCAACTAATTAACTTGAGAATTAATAATTGAAAAATACCATGGGTTACTATTTATTAGTTCTTTCTTATATCTATAATTTTTCTTTGAGGGACTTAGTTTATCAACTGTTACATGATGAGTTAGAATTAAATATTCTTGTAGTTCTGTGAAAATATATTTTGATATTTCTTCAAGAATGATATATATAGAGGCCCAAAATACAAGTAATCAAGATAAAAAACCAATCAAAGTCATAATTGGGACATTATCATTTTTTGGGTTTATCCTAAATCCAATCCTCAATATCATCGGAAATCCTCTAAAAACATATGGAGTGGATTTAACCAAATCTTCAATATCAAAAAATCAAGAGTCAATGGAGTAATTTTTCACCATGAGAAGAGGTAGTGGCCAATACATGTGATTTTTTTGAATGTGGACAAAATATCCAAATATTTCTATTTGAAATTATAGCTCAGATGAAACCATATAGGTATATATTGATATTCCTTGAATTTATGATATTTTTGAGTATATTAATCTCACTCTATTGAAACAACACATCCTAGTTGATGTAAAATTAGCCAACTATTGATTTAAAAAATAGAAATGTCATTGGTTTAGAGGAATATGGAAGAACTATCAATTAATTTTTTGTGAGAATTACTCTATTATTGAGCATGATTATCCACCATATGTGATGTTATTGATTTTGGATAAATTCTCTATCTCTTGAATAGTGATGTTTCTTATAACATACGTAGTAATTTTATCAAAAGAGTGGATTGGATGTAGAAAACAACTGAACTTATCATTCTATGGATTTTTTGGGAAATTTAATAGATTATTGATCCCTTTAGTCTATATAAATCCTTCCAACTAAGCCTAATTTAGATTATTTATTTATTAGACATCATCAATAAAATGGGTCTCACATGAATAAATAAGGAAAGTATCTTAATATTGATACACAAATCAACCAATAAGGTAGTATTCAAGGTACATATGAAAAATGGAAAGGATGTCTATTTACTATTATAGTGAATGAATGCCAATGATAACATTGAAAATGGTGTATTATTAGAAGAATTTAAACTAAATATTGGATTCTAATAACCAAACTGAGTCTTTTAGATCAAATTATAAAGTGAATTTTTTTTGTTATTATCATACACCATGAATATATTTCTTATATAGGGAAAGACCATAATTTATATATCACTAATAGTGAAGTTTTAATTCTTGATAAGAATTACATCATATATATTATCTACAAATCATTAGTACATATCAATGCCATTGAGATTACTATAAATATATAGGATTTGTATATGAGAATGTATTTGTAAAAACACATAATCAATATATTAGGTGAAAATTTATTGAAATTATTCCAATTAAACTTATTCTAAATTTTATTTTTGGAAGCATACTCTTCTATATAAAATCATTGTGTATTTTTCAAAGAATCATTCATAGATTCACTATGTGTTTTTGATAAAAATTGTATATTTCAGATTGAGAGTAAATCATGGGTAACAAAAATATTCTTGTTCATAATATAATTCTATGTTAAGAATATGTTTCATATACTAATGGTTAATTTTTTACTTGAATCATAGATGGACTACATGACTGGGGAAGTGGTTCTTGTATTTCATGTAGAATATTCGAGGGATTGTTGGATCAATTGTGCCTTACCCAATGATCAAAACGAAAAATTCAGATGAGGAACTTATACTAGATGTTGTCTATTTTGGTATTAGAGAAATCATTTTTATCCTTTCATATAATTATAATATATTAATTTGGGGATGTTCATGAGGAACTATTTATACATGAGGAACATATTTCATTGGGTAACTTATAGGATGAGAAGATAAATGTCGAGAAAAATAACATGAATCTTCCCTAGGCTTAGAAAAAATATTTAGAAACATGAAAAAATAATAAGAAGAAAACTTGTGTTTTTAATCAAAGAATTTTTATGATGCTAGGAATGATATGGGACTTCATACAAACCCGAAGTGGATTAAATCAATTAGATTTATTTCAGGTGAACATTTGATACTGGAAACACTTAAATCATATGTATTATAAATGAAATTTTTCTATAGGAATGTATGAATTGTATTTGGGGGGTTTAGATAGATTTAATCCCACATTAATTATTCCACATGATTGAGTTGAAAACATTTAGACTAAAAAATCATCAAAAAAAATCTTTACTTGAAAATATTTTGTTATTCACCAAATACTTAATCATAATTCATGTTTTGTAGAACTAGTATGATATCCAAATACGGGTTACCCAACTCATCAATGCTATAATATATAGTCATATAAATCATATAATTTAAAATGATATATTTATGCATTATACTTCCAAGGATGTTTTCTTATGGTCTCTAGTCAGGATTGTTCCAACAACTCCTTGTTTATTTCAGAATTAAAAACTATGAGTTTAATAGTAATGATTTAAATTTTTTAAATTATAGCCATATTTTTGGTTTAGAGTATTATATAATTAGGAAAATACAATATAAAGTAGAGATATCCACATGGATTACATTTTCTCTACAAAAAAGGCTCTATATTTACACCCATATCCCAATAATCACACTCTATCTTTTATTTGATGAATCATAAATGTGGAAATATAGACCTTTATAAAATTTCTATTAATCAATAGTTTGAATGAATATGATTTGAAATCATTGGATGAGAAAGAGAAATATCACTAAGGGGTATAACAATAAATGAATTCCATTAGTCCAATGAGAAACATGAATAACCATGAAAATATTTACCATAATAAATACAAAAAATATAGAATATGGAAAACAAATATCCACATGATAAAATATACCATTGAAAAATTAAAACCATTGAAATTAATACCATGAATAAAAAATAATGAATTCATTATGAGGATAATAAGATCTCATGATTTAAAAAAAATCCTTTCATCCATAAAATTTCATATACATTCCTTACAATATGAATTAAAAATATTTATATAAAAAATATAGCATGATTAGATTTTATTTCTTGAATCATTATATATATAATTTCTTTTCAATCATGTTTAACACCAATTATACAAATCGATTCCTTGCTAATTACAAACGAGTAACAATATTTATTATCTCCTTAATTTTTACATTTGATGAAATCATCATTACCAAACATATTGGGGGTATATAGAGATATTATACATTTTTATGGGATAAATCATTCTCACTCATCATCATATATAATGATCATGTACAATATCTGAAATTTTTTTAAACATCCACTTTTTCATCACAAACAATTAAAAATATCATTTTTACCCATACTAAAAACACATTCCCATTTCATATAATCATAATGAGATATAGCCTTAAATAATGAAAGAATACAAAATAAAAAATTTCCAAAAAATGAAATTTTATCTAAAATTAAAATCCAATATAACATGTAGAATAATTTTGATAACAAATTAATGTTTTTCTAGTGTGAACACGTGTTTAAGTTATATAACTCAGAATATTTTTTTTCACTTTGGTAAAAAAAATAAAAATTACCATATGTTAAATTTTTATAGAATTATTTTATAATACATTAAAGAGAAAGTAAAAAAGTTGTTTAAAATGAATTTAAAATCCCTTTTATGTATAAGTAATAAAATTCTATAAATATTTTATGATCATAACTATTTAGAGAAAGGTTTTAATGAAAAATCACTTACCAAACATCACGTATATACTAATAAATTCTAGTAATCCTAAAAATAATATAATAAATGTTTTCTACATTAATAATTAACTCTTACATGTTCATTTAATTATTATTCTTTATTTTATTTCATTTATTACCTCGGATTATTTTGATAATAATATTTTTACATCCACATTGGATATTTATGGGCTGTTTGATTTTTAACATCCAAACAACATCTATGCATTCAATACAGTTAAATTGGTTATGGTTTAATTACCACATCAATCCTTAATAGTTTATAATTTTAAAATTGATAAATTTAAAATATTTATTAAAACAAACAATTTTTTGTGGGGGTGATTAATGAATCATTTATATTCATTGATATGGTACTCCATATATACACATGTATGGAATTTTAATTTTATAAAGGGTTAAAAAAACTAAATTAGGTAATATTGTACATTTAAAGAATCATTAATATGTTATAAATTTCATATTCATTCATTTTTTCAAACACCATGTCCACCCTTTTTTTTAGGAAATGAAAAATTATTAAATATGCATTATAGAGGCGGTCATCCACACGTATGAATAAGAGAAATAATAATTTTATAACAAATTTTAGGAAAATAAGATATGTAGTATGTTATTTTCAATATAAATAATTATTATATTTTAATCATGTTTATTTTTTATCCATTATTTTAAATATTCCTATGATCTAGTGTAGAAAAAAATCACATCACCTCATAGAAGTATAAGAACACATATACACACATGTGATGTTCTAATTTAACATAGAATGTGAAATGAAATAAAAAATGGTGATAAAATAATCATAATAATGTTAATCTATTTTCAGGAAACTCATTTTATTATATCATAATTATTATGGAAGATATAATGAAGCTTGAATAAAAAATAAGAATAAATCAATTTGTTTTGAATTACTTAAGGTTTTTTTGAAATCCTCCATTAACATACAAAATATGAATTATTAAAATTGAACTCTAATTAGAATAGTACCACTAAGATGTTAGTAATATATTTTTTTATGTTAATTGAGTTGGTCATGGTCGATCTAAAAGGGTCAATTTGTGTTAATGTTTGAGAAGAGGAGGCCTCCTTTTACAAGTGATAGAAGTGGAACACTTTTAAATATTCAATTATTTGTAATAATATATATTAATAACAATTGTAATGAAGCTATAAATATATCAAAATTTAAATATACGATTATAAATGTTGAAATATTTTAATCTAATAATAATTAAGTGAAGTTTTTTTATTTGTATACCTTATTTTTTACATTAATTATTATATTTTTTTGTTTACAATGGAAGCTAATTTTTTCACAAAAGATTTATATTAAGAATGACTAAAAATGGAAATGATCATATTTCCAAATTTAAACCTTTGGATTATAAATATGAAATTTATTTTCAAAATATCAAATATAAATATATATTGTAATAATAAATTTTAATAATAACACATTAACCACAATGATTTTTTTAGAAAATTCCATTTCAAAATATAATGTAATTTATTTACCAATAATATATATGAATCAATAAAATTAATATATATATACAATAAGAATTATTTTTTCTTCCTTGATTACCTAGGATCTCAATTTATTTATCCCTTTTTGAAATTATCTCTTCACAATTTTATTCCCCACATTTATAAGCGTGGCTATTTTTACCTCATGACATTTTTTATTACCATGTTTATTTCTAAATAATGTAATTCATATAGGAAATATTATCATAGTGAATCACCATATTTAAAAGTATCTTATATTTAGGATCAAAAATGAAATCTATTTTTTTCATTAAATGATTCTCTTCTAATTATACAACCTTAAGGATCAAAAATTAAGACACATAAGACACATATTTTCAAAGAATAGAAAAATTAAACTCATCATATAAATATAAAAAAAATCAATTTTATGGATAATTAGTAATCACTAAACCCATTTTTAATATATTTTTTTGTGGTTCAATAATATATTTTCTAAAAAATCCATTTTTATAAAAAATTATATCAATTTTCGAAGAAGAAAATTTAATAAAAATAAGGTTTGAAACCTAAAATGAATACTCTTTCCTCTTGGTATCCATATAACATCTTACATATCTGAGCTAACATAAAAGTGTGTTGAATCATTTTTAATTATCAAACATATTCTATTCCTTTTCTTGCCTTGATGACATTAATTTACCATATTTTTCCTAACATGATATTGTTCAAAACCATATTCCATATAATTTCTGAGAATTTTTACTCTGTTTAATGGAATGAATATTATTATTATATGAAAATTACTCCAAAAAATGATTATAATTTTTTTAATAATAAAATTAGAATTTTTGAACAATATCCGTCATTTTATAGAATTTTAATTTTGAATTTCAATTCAATTGAGTATGAAAATATTAAATGAAATTCAATTCATTACCCAAAACATTTGAGAAATAAATAAAAATTAAGGTCTTTATTAAATAGAATACAAAAAATAAAAAAAATTTCTTTTTTTGTGTTGAAAATAATTATGGATAATGGAATCCCATTTTTAAAAAGAATATATATTTCAAAGGAAGTGATCCATTATTCGAAAATATATACAATACATTAACCAAATATCTCCTAGAATCATGAAAATTTTATACCATATTTCGCACCAAATAATTATGGATTAAAATGAAATCTAGGAGGAAAATTATTTAAGATTATTTAATAGAGTACGAAATAGTACCTGGGATGGTACAAAAACCTTATAATTGTTTTACTAATAACAAGAAGTCAAACTAAATCACTAAAATGGATATGTTTTCACTGTAATAATGAGTCTCACCAATGAGCATGAATTTTACCACATATTGAAGATAATTTTCCAATTCAAATAAATACGAGATGAAAAATATGATAGAGGACCATGATTATTATAAAAGGCCACTACCATACATGATGTTTTCTTGAAGGATGGAAACACATAGTCTTTGACCTTCAGTGTGTTCAATACTTTACATTTCATACATTAACCAACAGCCTAAAAAAAATTTGATTTACAACCATATGATATTGGATGAATCATCTTAAATTGGGCTGAAATATATTATAATACCCTCCATAACATTTTGATGACTACTAATGAGAATAATAATTCAATGTGAATACCAAACTAAGTAATCCAAATCACTTTCATATAAAAAATGTATCACTAATTTAATATTGGAATTGGTATAAAATATTTATTTCAATATAAAGAAGATTCAATATTTTTATATGTTCAAATCAATTTATATATAAATATTCTTGATCTTACAAACCATAAAATTAATTTTGGATGGGATATCCTTACATAATAGTTTTCCAGATAGGATTTCTAAATTCCAGGGATGATAATGATATTTTATTAATAATAGTGACACTACATTTTCCCAGGGACTAAGTGAAGATATATCTATCATGTCCATCCATAATTTGGTTGATATGAAACATTTAATTTTTTTACTCATTGAGGAATACATAAATTATAGTTGGAATGGTGGCGGGTTATCTGAAATAGAATTCAAGACTGGACACCCATGGAATAATATATGTTTACCATCCAAATTATTTTTATAAAATCAAATATCCCCCATACCCTAAATCCAATTATATTTATGAGAAATAGTTCGAGGATAGTGTAGAGGATCTTCCCAAAAAGAGAGAGAGTGTGAGGTATTTTCCATCCAGCAAGTTGGTGAGTTATCACTATATTGACATGGACTTAATAATTACATATTAATGTGGATTTAGACTAGAATTATCTTTCATCCACACCAAAATGTATTTTAGGTTTAGGCTTTTAGTGAATTAGTAAACACCGTTTCATTGTAATCCCATACATTACAAGTGGAAAACTATATTTAATATCAATTTTTTTTAAAAACACAATATGTTTTCTTTTCATGAAATATAATGAAAATTTTATATTCACCTCATTCCTTTACATACACATACTTAAATCCCTAGGAAAAACATTTTAAAATTTTGAATGATCACAAAAGTCTTCATAAATAACATAAAATAAATAAATATTTTTGTTAAGTGAAAACATGAAAACTGATAAAATATATACCATTATCTATGTAATCATTTAGATAATGGAATACATAATTTTCACATTAAATTTTTTTCTTTATGGAAACCCTTAAAACACCTTGAATGAAAAAAATGAATTTCCCACTTTCTGTATGAGTTAATTTTTTTAAAATTATTGTCATTTAATGAAAATGGCTAACAATGCAATGTGAATATTACATTGATTTCAATATGATGAAAAATTTTAAAATTTTATGGAGAATGGTGGAATTTTTCAAGTCTTGATTTTCCAAAAAATATCAATTGAAAACTTTGAGTTTAATGGTGATGCATGGAGAATTGTTATGAATTGATTAGCTGACATTGGATGACATTGGGGAATAATTATCCATGTGAATTTTGATAATTTTTGAACTGGTTCATAGTTCAAATATATGTATCAAAGGTGATGTATTATTTAAAAAATATTTTAAAGTTGTATTCATGTTGAATAATTTTTTTGGAATTAATATTTTATAAATAATAGATTAAGGAAATAAGGTCATTCATTATGTCATTATTTTATGAGAAACATAGAGAAGCTAACATCAAGATTATTCAGATTCTGATTTTTCTAGATGAGAGCGATGAATCATAATTACTATTTTCTTGAGGTTATGATGAGTATGAGATATATGGAATTTATTTTCCAAATAGGTTTAATTAATGAAGAAATTTTTTCATGCATTTGATAGAATTTATTATTTCAATGGTGGAAATTTTAATATAGAATAATTTTCTAAGTGTTATTAAAAAATATGGACAACCTTGGATGAAACCATGTAAACATAGACCATGAAACATGTGGGACCCAAAGGGTCAACAATACCCTTATAGATCATTTCAAGACATCATGCATATAAGTGTGAGAATAATTTCTACCAGAGGAATGAAATACCTTGTGTAAGTATTACCGTGAACATCGAAGAGGTTGCACAAGGATTCATCAAATAACCCAATGGAGAAATGACACCACCATGTGGGGCAGCATGACAGTTTTAGCTGGGGGATTTCTGGAAACTTCAGGAGGATATTTTTTGATATTCCACACCCTATAATTATCACCTTTATGACGAGGGATGTGCTTAACATGAAATTGATCACCCATCATTTAAATGATAGACAAAACAAAGGTTATCTGATCAAATCGATCAGATCTTTTCTATCTCCCATTATTATATTTTTAACTAAATTATGCATATTTAATTATGATGATATCTTCCTCTTACCTTCCCTCAACATAGAAAACTTCTCACTAAAGTATACGTATTAACCACCATCAGTTGAACCCAAGACTACCATGATCATACTATGGTTGAAATTTAGAGAATAACTCCATCAAAGGAATCATGCAACTTAATTTATATGATTCATTTGGAGAATCTTATGAACTAGGTACATATGAAATGAAATCATAGTTGTAGGAGAAAATTTGAGATCGTGCATTCTTGATGATAGTTTTCATATATTTATAATTTCATGAACATGATTTATTAACGAGAGGATAAGCAATACAATTAGGAATCAAAACACCATAATATTTGTTGTCTTTTTAATATTTGGATTGAATAATTATAATTAAAAATTTTCATCCACATAAAAATTTCATTTACAAGGAATAAAAATTCATATTTATGTTGTTGATTGAATAAGGTATAGGTGTGTTCCTTAACTATAAAAGGAGAGGGACCAAGCCAAGTTTTAGTTTCTATCGTTATCATTGTATAGATATATTGAGAAAAGATGTTCCTCTAGATCTTTGTGTTATACAAATAGGAAAGGTCCCATAAGAATTCAATGCATAATGAAGAAGAGAAATCTTGTAGTCATTCGATAAGTAAAAATTACCCTATAAGAATATTCACAATTAATAGGTTCCCTAAAACCACATATTTCACAAAGAATAATCGCATACACTTTATAAACGATAGATTCACTCAACGGAAAAGGGTTATGATTGAAGAACATTAGAAAATATTTAATCATAAACTAATTACTTGTGAAAGAAATTGGTGTCATGAGCCAATTCTATGTGATGTTGATCCACATGTCCAACATTTTGTGGAAAAGAAGAAATGGCACAAACGAGTTTGTGTGAAAGAACATGTATGAAGAAGAATACATCTAAAACTAACATCATGTTCATGTATGAAGTAGGAAGTGAACATAGGTTCATTTCCATTCATTAATAGTTATAAAATTTATACATTCCTTTCATATAACACTAACATGTATGAGTTGGATAGAAAATAAAATATAAAAAAATTACATTTTATATATGTGATAGGGTCTGTGTGTGAAAGATGATGATATTACCATGTAGTTTAACAGACATGAAGATAAGAGAGAGAGGATGAATTATAGTTATGTGTGCATCCATATAAATGTGAATGATAATTCTATGTATAATTAAAGTACACACATTATATGAGAAGTTCATTTTAGTTTAATTAGTGATTCTAAAATATTTAGTTTCATTACGAATAACTGATAAAATGAATTTTTGGTATTGTGTATCAATGAAAGATATCGATACATTTTTACTAAATTTCATATAATTATGTGTATAATAAAAATAGCATATACTGAAATCTATATTTTGTATCTTTTAGGTTAGATTAATTTTGATGATTTTTGTTGAGTTGATATTTAGTGTTGAAATAATCAAAATAGAGTTTAAATTTCTATAAATATGAAGTAGATAAAGATTTAGTGGAGTATATATTGTACTACAAAGATTAGGACACTTCTATTCACTATTTAATATATTTGTGTGTTACAGATTAATGGGACATGAGTAAGTGACTGGAAAAGTTGAGATCAAGTGATTATCATTTAGGATCGAGAGAATCTATTTCATTAGTCCACAAAACATCCTCACAAATTTTAATGATTTGGGAAGAAGAAAGTTTATATATTAGTTTACTATAGTGAAGAAGAAAATGGATGTTTGCTTACATTATGCAATGAAATAAACAAAGTGATAAAGAATGTTTTGGACGAACAAATAAGTATAGTGACATCCAAAAGGTCTTAAGAAGTGGAGTAATTTCTTGGTGTTACAAAATGTTATCAACAAGGAGAAGACTATATTTAGAAGAAGTATATATATCCATCCAGGTGTTTTAAAACAATAACTATCAAATTGACTATAGTAAATTTCAATTGAAATCATATTTCATACTTTCTGTAAATGAATTAAAAGGATTAATTTTAAGTGGTGGTGTGCCCAGAATCATTTCTATACCATTTTGAGTACTAGATACTCTTACTGAGTAGTGAACCTTGTAAAAATATCATGTTATATCTTTACTGTTTTAATCATATTAAGTGAAACAAAGAAAAGATAATAGGATCATTGAGTCCCTAATGGATCAAATAGGCAATTGGATAAACTTTTTTGATTAGTTTGAGAAGTCCCTAAAACTGATTCAACCTCTATAGTGTTAGTTTTATCCCAAACTGGTCTGATCAAGTTGTATCAGAGCCAATGTTCGTCACTATTGGATTCTCTACTGTAAAGCTATTATATTTTGAATATTTGAATTTCTTTCTTGACTAAACAATGAATTATAGTTTTGGTGAGGATTTAGTTATCTCTAAGAATAATTCTATATCTACAATGATCATGATGAACATGAAAAAATAAATTGAATAAAATGTTGACGAATAATCCCCTCTTATAAAAATAATAGGAAGTATCAATTTCTCCATGCCATGATAAAAATTAATATATAATAGGGTTGGAATGTAAAGACCATGTGGCTCAATTTTACTCAAATATGATGGGAAATATCTCTACCTCAAGTAATAAATAGGCACGTGTTATTTCCATTCCAAAATTACTTAAGAATATTCTAGATCAATTGGTGATGATGATAAATCTTCAACTTCTAATGAATTCCTAGTGTATAGATTAAAGAATATTTCTTCAATGTATAACTGAATAAAAATAATCCTTTGTTTGTGAATTCCTTGAATGTATGTAAGAAGATATCACCGCCCTAGTAGGAGAAGTTTATGTTTTCAAGAGGGGTTTTCAAGAAAAAATATTTAGATAATTTAAAGCATTATAAATAGGTTGAAACTTTTGAAAAAACAATTAGGAAGTTAAAATACATTTCTCTACATGTATAAAATAATTTTATGAGAAAGATAGAGTCCAAAATGCTATGCAAGAAAAGATACTAGACCATAAAGTGAAATTAAAGAAGTGAAATGATGTAAAAGTTTTACCCAAAGAATAAATACACATTTAGAAAAAATAACATGATTCATTGCTAATTTTTTTAATATGTAGGATGATTAAGTTGAAATAATGAATAATCCTTAGGAAGAGATATTGATTATGATTTAATACCATTAAATCATCCTCAATATAATATGTCTATATTTGGATGTTTAGTTGACCAATATAAGAAGACACATATTTATCCTTCAAAAAATAATCAAATAGCTGATACTGTGAATCAATGCTCACTGGAGGATTCAATAGTCAAAATGTTCATAACATGTGATTATAAGACCTTCAATATTTTAGTGATTTATCTCAATAATTTATGAAGAAAAATGTACAATCCAAACTATATTTTACTAATGTTTATAAATATATTATTAAAAATAGTGTAGTCTTGAAAAAAGAATTATGAACCATTATAGATGAGTACTGGGGATAAGAAACCTACCCCCATGATTATGGTTCATATGAAAAACAACATAAAATTTGGTTCTCTACAATGTGAACAAAAAACCTTGAATATTACAAAAAAAATATAAAAATGATATCAAGAAATCAAAATTCTTGGGTCAATGTTGGTGCTATAATCTATTTGGAAATTGTATATTATATTTCTAGCATAATTCACTAAATTAAATATAATAAAGGAATCCCATCCCATGGGGAATAAAGAAAAAGAAAAAATAGAATCATCTATAGGTATAAAAAATATGTATTCTTCAAAAGGATCCGGAAAGAATGAAAACACATGTGATGTAAGTAATAGTTGTGGTCACATGGATACTACCTTATCATCTCAGCATGTATCCTACTTTGATGAGAAAATATGATCCCAAATATATTTCTTGGAATGAAAATGAAATATTATGAATAAATCATAATAATTTTGGGAAAAAAGTTATCCAAAGAAGATATAATGTATGGAAGATGAGAAGCCCATGGATTTTAAACCAATGAATTTGAAGGGTAGTGCATCTAGAAGAACATATAAAATGTATGGCTCTCAAAATAACCAATGTGAAAGATCCAAACTTGCTACCACAATTTCAAATATCATGTTATTTATTTTATTGTGATATTTGGGAAGAATGATGGAATTTCATGGTTCGCACGATAATTCCAATTCAAAAAAATAATAAAAGATCCCACATGTCGAGGAGTAAGTTCATGAGGGTTTTCAGAAAATTAAAACTATTATGTTATAGAAGTTCAATGTGAGAGACTTAATAAAGTTGGAACATTTCAACAGTAATTTTAACCATTATACTAGAACAAGAGGCATTCCTTGAGCGGCGAAATAATTTATCATCCATAAAGGTTGTTAAGATAAAAATTTCACCACATAAGGAAGAAGATAATGTGATGACATCCATGATTCTCCAACATTAATCAAAAAAATATTTTATATGTACCCGCATGATGAATGAAAAAAATGGGAAAACATGTCCCAGAAATAATCTCAACTTACTATTCATATTGATGATACAAGGAGGATCCAACTTATTCCTATAATCATTGTGTCTTGTATTTGTTCTTATAATGCATGGAATTGAATGTGAATAATGTTCTTAGGGGGAGAACCTGAAAAGTAATGATGGATGATTAATCTTGAAATTAATGCTGAATAAGTCATCATCCTTCAATGATTCCTCAATTTTATATTTAAATAAAAATTTATTTTGTATCATCATTGATGAATTTGAAGAATTATATTTTTTATTCAGGATATCTTGGATAAAGAAGATACCATACTGGCATGATCATATTTTTTGTATCTTGAGGAACAAGTTTTCAAGAAGATCATACATAGTGAAGTAGTGAATGTTGTCAAATCTGATCTATCACAAGTTGAATATCCATTTTAGACAAGTTATAATTTATTGAATTCATTCTTTAAGATCTGTACCATTATTATGATTTTGATATGTGTTTCACTTTAAAGGGAGACAAATGTAGAAAGATGATTATGATTTTAGATTCATTATTTCTATGGGAATAAAACATGATAAATCTTGAAATTTATGAAGATCATGTCATTATAAAAGTTATGTCTCTCTTAATATTTCATCCTTGGTTTTCAAGAATCAAAAACTAACAAATAGGGTGAGTAATTAAATTAATAAATGACATATGTATTGTGGATGTAATGGATGCATCCCAAATCCACTTATCATGCTTAATTACCTTGATTGTTTTTGATCGATTTTTGAAGTGAGTGTATGAGTTTTAGGTAGATCGTTCTTAAAATAGCTTCATATATCATTTAAATATCATCAGAATTAAATAAAAGTGAGAAAAAAACTAGAATAAAAGTATAGCAGTTCTCATTTCATAAGGTACAATGATCATTTAGTAATGAAAACCATTATTTACATAATTAAATCTTTTTTCTTTCTACACCATGAACAGATCATGTAGAGGTAGAGTGTAATTATTGACGACACTTTTATTATGTTTGTAATGATACCCTTTTCCCATGAAAAATGAATTTCTTATCAATAAGGGGGATAAAAATTGAAATGAATGTATGGAAAAATAAAAGGGGGATAGAATATAACCATCCAAATATGGACCCATTAATTTGGAGTGAACATTGAATGTATCATAGACAAATAAAATGGGTGATATTGAAGAGATCACATTTTGTAAGAGTTTTATTTTATATCAATTATTGTCATTGGTTGAAAATGGTGATCAATGAAATATTATTACTACATTAATATAATGTCGATGAAGATGTTCTTATGATAATGGTACTTGGATAATATCCTCTTATCTTGATATTCCCATAAACAAATATTTATGACTTTGAGTTTCATGGTGATTCCTATATAATTGTTATGAATTCATTATATGACATTGGATGTAATGGATTAATTATTATCCCTAAAAATTATGATGATTGTTGAACTAGGTCTATGTTTAAATAAATGCATCAATGGTTATACATTGTTTACAAGAAACAATATTGTTATTTTGATGTTGAAGAAATTATTTGGAATGAATATTCTAAAAATATTAATCCAAGGAAATATGTTCATGAATTATTTCATTATATCATGAGAATCATTCAACATACCAGATAAATATTCTTTAGATTAAGATTTTCATTTAAGAGAACAATGAAACCTAATTAATATTTTCTTTAGGTTTTGTTTATTTTTAGATATATGGAATTTATATTTCAAATAAGAAAACTTCAAAAAGAAATGATGGAATGAATTTGATGGAACATGGTTTTTTATTTTGTGTATATTTTCACATAGAATAATTTTATAAGGGTTAATAAAAAATATGGAAAAACATTTACATAACCAAGCTATACTCGACCAGGGAATATGTGTGACCCAAACGGTCAACCACACCATAGAAGGTAAATTAAAGCCACTATGAATGTATTCATGATTATAGTGCTTGTATGAGGCATGGGAGCCCATTTTTAAGTCCTACGGTGTGAAAGGAAGTGACCATAAATTTATTAGGCCAATATCTGGAAGGAGATGTGACACCACCATTTAAAGCATCTTGGAAGATGTGGAAGATATATTTTTGGATATTTCAAGTGGAATTTGGTTTACATAACACACCCTAGACACATCTCCAATTATATGTGGGACATTATCATCTCACTCGTCATTCACACATCAATTTAATGAAGGAAAAAATAAAGGTTGTCTGATTGGAGTTATCATACCCGTTTGATCTCCTATGAACACATGTTTAGATAAGATTTCCATATTGAATTGTGTTTTTATTTACCTACTCACATCCCTTTAATATGTATTTATCTCACTAGAGATTAGGGATGAACCAACATCAGTCAAACCCAAGACCACCACAATCAAACAATGATCAAAATATTGAGACAAACTCGATATAAGGAATCATGAAAATTTCTTCTCATGATTTGTGGGAAGAATCCAATGAAGTAGATAAAACTGAACTGTAAACATAGTTTCTAGATACCATTTTAGCTCATTCATTTGGGAATATGGTTTTTATGAACTTATAATGTCATCATGTTGATTTATCAATTAGAGGAAAAAATTTTGATAAAAAAACACATACTATAATATTTTTTTTTTCATTTCAATCTGCTGCTTGAAGAATTCAAAGATGATGTCACCATCCATTAAACATGTTCATTTACATGTGATGAAAACCTTAATATAATTCAATGATTGAATTACTTTTATGTGTGTTACTCACCTATAAAATTAGAGGTACTGAGAAAAGTTATAGTTACTGCAATCCGTGTTATTGAGAGGTCTAAAAAAAGAGTTCGTCTTGAGCATTGTGTTGTGTAAAAATGCATTGTCCCATGACCCTACAAGGATTCAAAATGATGTAGATTCCTAATTGACTTCAAAAATTGAAAATAAATATCAAAGGACTTTTTCAAATGAATAGTTCTATGAAATCTTCCTTCACAAATAATAATTTCTTCCAATTAATATGTTACACATGAACATAGGGTTTATAAAAAGTGGCTATGAAATAGCGCCCATGAGTTTATCATAAACTTATTAAATTCAAAAAGAAATGGGTGTCACGAGCTGTTTATCTTCTATATTGATCCCAATGTATGACCTTATGTGGAAGAGGTGATATGACAGACATATGTTTTCACAAATTATATTTTGTGAATAGAAAAAAATCTAAATCTTGCATAGTGTGCATGTAGAATGGAGGATGTGAACCCATGAGAATTCACATTCATGAAGGATTATATAGTTTATACATGATTTACATGAATTATTTAATGAACTAGATAGATAGAATAAAAAATATAAAAACATTATATTTTATATATGTGATAGGGTTCGTGATTTCATGAAGAAGATAATACCATGCAATTGCAGTTGTATGAAGATAATGGTGGGAAGGAGAATAATAGTGAAGTGTATATACAGGGTAATGAGAATGATAATTCAATTAATAATTAAAATATGTGAATTATATGTTATTTTTAGTGAAGTGAAATTAGTGGAACCAAAATTTTTAGTTTTATTTAGAAGAGAAGATACCGTTAATTGTTGATGTTTTCTATCAAAGAAGGTGATCCTGACACTATTAGTCAATTGTAATTCATTGTGTGTCCAATAATAATAAAGTGTGAGTAGATTAATATTTATTATTATTTATTGAAGATAAATTATGATGATATAGTGTTGAGATGATCATCAATGTTTCAATAATCATAATGGAGTTTGTGATTTTACTAAGAAGAAGGGGAAGAAGATAAGTGTAGTATGTTTTTCAATGAAGAGATCTAGACAGTTCAATACACTATTGCTTGTATTTTTGTGCAATAGATCAAAGGTAGAATTGGGACTGACTAGAAAAGTTGATATCAACAAATTATCATTTAGGTTAGGGAATACTAACTTCCTTAGTTCATAACACATTCATGTAAGTTTGATTTATTGAGAAATATGAATGCAAATCTTTCAGTTTGATACTGGTAAGAAAAAAATGGGGAAGGATGCTTCTATGCTTCTTTGTAAGTTACAAATTGAATAAGATGTTTTTGTAAGAATAAAAAAACACAATGAAATCCAATAGGTCAAAATAGGTGGAATACATAATTTTTGTAACAAACCATTCTGAACAATGATAAGACCATCTTCAAAGGAAACATAAAAATACATCCATGTGTTATTAAAAAATAACTGTCAAATTGAATATAGTGAATTTCATGTGAAAGGGTATTAAATATGTTCTATAACCACATTTAAATGATTATTTTATAGTAGTACTGTGTTTGTGATCACTTCATGAGAAATACAAAGACTAGTTACTCTTATTGAGTAGTGAACCTTGTGAAAATATTTTCTATTATCCTTAATTCATTCACATTATTTCATGTGATACTAAAAAGAGAATAATAGTATCAGTATACTAACATGTCAAATATGAAAATTTAATAAAATGTTTTTATTGGGTAAAATTATTCCCATAACTAATCCCCTCTTAGTGTTAGGCAAATCTGAAACTGATCATTTCAATCAAAAACACTTATTAAAAACATAGTGCATCAAATTCATATCCTGTTTTAAACCTATTTAAGAAATAAATAGGTCCCATTTTAATCCTTATGAAAAAACATTGAGTAACTCCACACATATTTCCTCAAAATGAAAGGTACATTAAACTAAAAATTGAAGTGCTATGAGGGCGCACCATAAGAAATAACAGACTCACCCATCACTATCTATATACACCCAATGTTTATGTTTATCATGATCACCCCTGAGCTATAATGGGGATGAACAACTCCTATAAGATATATTAATCTCACCAATTTCACATATAATGAACATGTACCATATGAAACAATTTATTCTTGAACCTTTTTAACATAAAACCATTAAAAAACTATTTAAAACCCATATGAAAGCAAATTTCCATATAAAATACCCTTTTTTCTTTTAAAAATCACATTTAAAATATTTAAAATATGTATGTACTAAATAAATATTTTAATTTTAATAAAACTATGAAAAAATATAAAGGAATAAAAAATTAAGTAAGGGTTCTGGTAGAGGGAATTTTTTTTTGATGTCCTTTAAGTTAAAAAACATTCATTCTGTATGTTTTTTTTGAAAAAAAGATGTATGTCATTTAGAAAAAAAGAAATGATTCTATTCATAGTATTTTATAATAAATAAAACATTTGTAAAAATATATTTAAAAATCATATGGTACTTGTAAAAACCTAATTTAAATCATATTTATAATATATTAATATAGATAAGGAAGAATAAGAGAGTATTGAGGTAAATTTTATATGTGATTCATGAAAATAAATCCCCTTAACTCTAGTTTGATTCATCACATATTTCTTTTATCATACCGAAAAAAATTATTATAGTTTATATTTTCATAATTTTTTTCTGTTTAATATCCCTTTTATATCACTCTTTACCATTTTGTATACAATTTCTTAGTTTGTTATGTTCACATTTGATGTTTTCATGATATTCATTACTTAAGTACTAAATGACTTCAGTCTGTTGACTATATTAAAAATACAAATTCTTCCATAATATCCAGAATAATAATACTTTATTAGTTATATTTCTTATAAATATATTTTAAATTTATATCCAATAATTTAATATGTTGAAAAATAATAAACTATGTTACAATCATTGAGACATAGGCTATATGTATGTTGAGTTACACTTTCAATTTTCAATGATTATTATGGAAATAAGGTAAGTGTCATTTACAAATTTAGGAATGATAATTATATATTAAATATCAAATTAATTCTATAATTATAATTATATAAATTGTAAATGTGATGTGGTGATAAAAAACAAATGACATCACTTCAAGGAAGTGGTAGTCCACATGTACACACAAACGATGTTATCATTTTTCAATGGAAATGTTAGAAGGTAAATGATATACTATAAGTTAATAATTATAAATATTTCATGAGTATCAGAAATATACATTAATTACATCTTTATAATCTACCCATGATATATTTTTATGCAAAATGAATTACATCGGTTCATAAGGTGGTAGAATACCGTAAACATGAGTGACAGTTTTGTTTCTCATTTGATGAAAGAGAAGATGGATATAGTTTATGATATTAATATAATAATATATCATTATATGGATGATACATGGATTATTATTTTATATTTCTTGAATAATATTTTATCATGGTGGAAGAAAAAATAAAACTAAAACATGAAGTTGAAATATATACATATTCTTTGGAAAACCACAATTCCATAACACTTTAAGCCCTATAATATTGGATTTATATCTAAAAAATGACCTATATAATGAGTTGGTGGATTTTATTAATCTATTTGGGAATGTATTGAATGTAAAATAGTCCATTGATGTGTGATGAAATGAGAATAAGATGTTCCCTTATCTAAGAGAGTTGAGGAGCAGACATGGAATTTCTCGAAATATTAAAGTAATATAAATTAATTTTTATTTGAAAATGGACCCAAAGTTAGTTATTTAGAATATAATAATATTATAAATAGAAATATATCCTTTAAATAATAATTATAGAAGTTGTGACTATATTTATTCCCTTATATTTTTGTTTTAACCTCAATTTTACTCCCTTTAACACTTTTTGCAACAAAAAGGATTTTTAATCATTGATAGTCAATATAGTTAATATAAAATACAAAAATTACCAATATAAGGATCAAAACATATATTTTAAAAGTTATAATAATATCATGACTAAATTTATGATTTTAAGGAATTTTAAATCATTTAGTAAAATATAATTTTCTATATTATCAGAAATTTCATTATTATGAACTATTCAATAGATTGAATTTAATTATAAAAATATGACACTATATATTTTTAGAAAATATTTTATAATATCCACATCATGTTAATGGAATCTATAAAATTTTGGTATTAACTTAATTATCACACTTTATATTACTTTCTATTTATTTGATATCATTTATTTGTAAAAATGACTGTTTGAAATTTAAAATGTATTTTTAAATAATTAAACTTTAAAATCAATTTAAAACCCCATAAATGGATAATTTTAAATTAAAATAAATAAATTTAAAATGAAAACTAATCCAAAAAAATCATTTTAAAAACCTAAAAATAAAATATGACTTAAAAAAAATCAGTATTCTTCACCATTTCATAGAAAATAAATATTTTAATAGAATTATCATAAACTAAATCCAATATTATACTCACATTATGAACCCAAAAAATTTAATTTTTCATTTAAAATTAATATTATTTAATTTTAAAATTAAAATTTTAAATAAAATATTATAAGATGTGTGTTTAATAAAACTATTCTCTTTTTATTTTAATAATTAAACAATATATTTATAGTGTATATAAATACATAACTCAAGAATAAAAATAAATATTAAAATAATTTATTTTATAAATACCTATGATGTAAAATCCTCATCCTTTTAGAAATTAAATCTATTCAATTATTAATTCAGGTTTGAAAGCAAAGAGTTTGAATTTTTAAAGTACCTTTCTTGAAGTGTTAATTCCTAAATAAGGATAGAAAAACATCCTCTTAAAATAAGAGAAATAAATTTACATAGTTTATATGGAATAACACATAGTTGATTTCCATGTATGATAACATATGTGGGAAGGGAAAACTTGGATATGTAAGAGAAAACAAACATCCAAGAAACGATAGAGAGTGATAGAGAACATGATCATGGGATTTTTAATCTTCACAAAATCATAATTATATAATGATTTAAAAGAACATTAATTTCATAGTAAAAAAAGTAACCGGATAATATTTTTTTAAATCCTTTTACTAAGGTTGATGAATTTTTTTAAAAAAATATTAAAAACATATAGAAATATATTTAAATTAAATGTAGTGTTCTATATTTTTATAAATTTTCACCATAATATTATCTTTGTATTTAAAAGATGTGTATTTAAGATGAATTTTTTATTCTTGATACACTATAAAAACCTTTAACGAATCAAAAATAGAAGAAAAAATAAAAACAATGTATTCCTCATATATTTAGGCATTATCAATATCCAAAATTTCTAGAACAATATAAGATAAATGCCAAAATGAAGAAACCTCAAAATGAAGAACATAACTTTTAATGTCCAAAATTCAAAAGTAATATTAGAAATTTAACTTAGAACATTTCAAAAAATTTGTGCCATTAAAATTACTAAAAATTATTCATGGTTATGATTGAAACAATAATATTATATATATTTAATCCCATCACATTGAATGATAAATTTATTAATAATTTCCAAATATCATCAATTAATATTAAATTATCATAATAAAATAAAATTTTCTAAATGAAATTATCTCTAAGACATGATAATCATTTCAATAAATCTCTCTAACAAAAAAACCACAATAAAAACAGATATGCTTCTAAATTATAATTCATTTGTCATTCCTCAAGTAAAATTTGATAGTAATATTTTTACTTTAATCATATGGGGTTCCAAATAAAGTGAAATTATTTATCAATAACATTAACCACATAAAACCAAATCAATTTCAAATCCCATGGTTATCTATAGGATAAAACATATGTCCCAAAAAATAAAATTACTTAATATCTATAGTTTTATTGAATAAAAATAAAATTTTATACATACTCGAACAACATATACCTGGAGATATTGGTTAATGGAAAATATTAGAAAATTTATTAAAATAAAATAAAAGTACAATAAACAAGATCCATAATCCAGAAAAGACCACTACAGATCATAAAAATCATACCTGTCTCTATATCCTTGATAAATATCTTCCTCCTTAGTAGCTGATTCCCACTCCAAGATTTCATAGTGCTTCAGATCCTTGGTATACTTTCTTCTTAGATTAAACCTCTCCAAATATAGAAACTGGTTAGAAGATTCCAACCACTTATTCAAACCAGAGACTGCCCCACCTTCCTCTTGACAAAATTCATAGTGGACACTAGCTTCAGTAGATAGAAGTAGTCTTTCCTCATCCTTCTTCATAGTGGGTCCGTTATAACATCCGGATTCCCAAAAACCTTCATCTTCCCTCCCCAAAAAATGTCACTATAGAATGTCTTTACCATGCCACCATCATTTTCATTGTCCCTATCAGAAATATTTCCCCATTTTCTAGTGATATGAACATTTTGGTAACAATCATTCACTCCTCGTTCTTATTGAAATTGACCGTTAGATTAAATAATTGCTAAATATTGTTGGTGTTTCACAAAATCATGACCATCATGTATCTCCTTATTCATTACTCCTTTTCTGGTTACATCCACCTGAAAAGGGAGATCAAGTTGAATACTAACTCCTTCATTCATTAGATTACCATCCTCAACATTCTCATGCATCGAACATCATATAAACTATGGGTATGATATGCGCCCTTTCAATCCATCGATTGATGGATAAAAAATGAATACATTCTAAATACAATTGGTTTTTTCACATCAAGATAATTTACACTTTTAAATCAAAAACCATATTTAGTGAAAACATATAGGTTTATTTAAAATAAATATTTTCTATCCCTTATAAAAATTAATATTTTTTACTTCATAGAATTATATTTAAATTTTAATTTTATAAAAATTAATTAATAAAACATTTTATAAAAATATTATTTATTTAAAAAATTAATCAATTCATTTAAATATTGCATCTTGATTAAAACTATACGTTCCCCAAATTCAAATTCAAACCATTGAGGTCTTGATATACTGAACATTGTTACACTATAAAATACCGTAAGGGTAAAGTGTGTGATGGTGATATATTTATAGGATAGTTTAGTGAACATGGTTTGGGTTGCGATATCGAAGAAATTGAACTTATGCAATAAACAGTTTGGCACATGTATTAGTTATTCAATTATATCTTGGAATTGATGAATGAAAAATAACTGTGATGTTATTTGCCTCCAAACCTCTAATAAATGGGTTTGATAGGGAATGATCCTTTTATATGAGGCAACCATTTATTTTTTCTATATCAATTGGACTTTATCATAGCACTATATATATACAAATAATTTGATTACTTTTAAATTACTATAGTATCAATTTTTATAATTCTTAAGATTATTTTTAAATTATACAAGATATAAAATATGACGGTCCAAAATAACAAAATAAGTCCATGTGTTTTCCATAACCACATTACACAATTCAGGATTTAACTTGATAAAATGGAATTTTATTTATTATAGTTTAGGTTTTTATATTACCCCCCTTTATAAATTTATCCATAAAAATATACATTTCACACACTAAAACTGATGTGGATACTTATTCATGATATCCAATTCTATTCCCATTTTACATCATCAAACTTGTTGTCTCTACACAAATATTTTACCATGTGGGTTGTCTTGTTTCATAGAACATTACTTATATGATCTATGATATTCACCAGATGATCCTTGTATGAAATAGAATTATCTAATGGTACAACATATGAATTTTTTATATTCAAGGGGTCGGATATTTATATCCTAAAGAGGGATTAATGAAATACCCCATTTACCTCAGATAGGTTAGCTGAGAGTTCTTGTTGATTGGGCACCATAGTAATGTGATCAATGAGGAAATTCATAGGAGGACCCCACTAGTGGAAGGTATTGAACCTAATATTCTTGGAAATACATTGTACTTGATCACCAAATATCCTCTAGAAATGGTCCTTTTATAATGACCACCCATATGAGGGTGACAAGTAGTAAATAAGATCAATTATATATCAAATTATTACCAAGGTCTTTACCAAAATATAAAGGTGATCCTTAGATCTAGATCAGAAACAATAGAGAGTGTATCATTATGTAGTCTTATCAATTACATTATATATATCATTATGGGTTGGTCAAGAGAGAAATATTCCATGATTGTAATGAAATAACTGAATTTGTAAGGAGATCAACTACCATCCAGATGGCGCTATTTCCTCTAGGTGTCTTGGGGAGTCCTATGACAATATCCCTAATTAGGATTTCCCATTTACATAGTTTTATTAGAAATGGTTGTGTCCTAAAATTGTGCCTATATCATTCTACCTTAACTTATTGTCCAACCAAGAATCATGATATGAATTCTTCAATATCTCTCTTCATTTTATCCCATAAAAAGATTTTACATATATATGTACTTCTTAGTGAGTCCTTGATGAATAATGAAGGAAAATACATGCATATCATCAAGGAGAACACTCTTACATTTATGTTTTTATGGTACACATATCTTTTTTCCAAAAAATATAACTTCAAATTTATTATAAATAAAATATTTAAAATTTCCAACATTATTATATTGAACTACATCCTCATTATATCCCTCATTTATCATCACATGAATGTATGGTTGAATAGTTTATTGATAACGGTTCGACAAATATAATTTTATTATTCTTAAATCCATCCATTTCGTGTACATTAGGATTGGATCTCTTAAAATCCTCATCATGGATAGAGTAGAGAGATCCTTTATTGTCAAATATTCTGACACATTATTTTTTTACCATTATTTTAATGGAATTAACAATAAAAATAAATGATCATATATAACCATCTCAATTTTCTCATATTAAAACCCTTTTATGTGATGATATACATGAGGATTTTATAATCCATATATATGTAACAATTCTCCCAAGATATAGATTTTTTACAAATATTAATTGAATAGATCACTTTAACAAATTCTATATCATGTGTTGTGTAGTACTTCTTATAGAACATTAATTAATTGGAGGAATAGGATATCAATTCTATATCATGAATGGGTACACAATAGAAACCCTTTTGAATTCATCATTTTAGATGAGAAATTATTCCCCACTAATGGGTAATCTGAGTTTAAGTGCTTTGATTAACCTATTTTATAAAACATTAAAACTTTCCTCACATTAATTATTATCGACAAAATATTCCCCTTTTTGAGATATATTTGTTTGAGGGATTTTCAATCATGATAAATTTCATACAAATTGAAGACAATACAAACCTAATGTAATGAAAATATTGATTTTTTTCATAGATGTACGTCTAAAACATCCATTCACTTTCATTATTATTAATGGATACCAGAATCTACCTTTATTGGTGATAAAATATACTATTAATGTAAATTTCTCCATGTATAAGTTAGATTGAGATCTCAACATCTCTACTAGGATGAAGCTAATTAAATTATTAAGGAAATACATCAATGAATTCCCTTATAACAGGTATGCAATATTTGATGATATTTTCTTCAATATCAATATTTAGAGATAGATAAATTTTCTTCAAGGGTAATAATATCAATTCATAAGTTGATGATACTAATGAAGACTCATCCTAATCCATGTACTTGTATATAAATGAATAATGATTCATGATATGGAGGGTTATTTCCATCTCCTAATTTTTTTTGACATCTCTATATATGGAAACCTAATCTATTACCATAATTGTATTAAATCATGATAAACAGGGTATCACCATGATTTCTTGTAATTTCAACACATAATTATGAATAAGGGAGAAGTTAAATATTTCAAATTACATAACTCTACTATTTTCTATAATTACAGATAATTAGACTTTAATGATTTATTCTAGTGTTTGAATAGTTCAACTAATCACCTTTTATAGTAATAATGCATAGAAAAATGGATAACAAACCTACCTTTTACTATTTTCATCACATTATAATCATTTACTTCATCCAAAATAGACTTACAGATTAAAATTATTAAAATATTAATCACAAAAATGGGAAACCATGAATAATGAATGGATAAGAAATAAATGATATATATTACATAACCTTTTAATTTGTAGTGTTAAATATCTGTAATCCAGGACATTTATCCTAACATTAAATATTATAGATTTTTTGTTCCCATAAAATTTATTCATAATGTGATTTTTAATTTAAAAAATGATAACTCTAGGAGTTTGAAACTAGGTGTTCTGTAAATCCTATTGTTGTGCACTAGTTTATGGTTGAGTCTAGCTTAATATTCCTTTTGGGGTTATTATGCCTAGATACATCTATTTTAGAAAAACAACCACTTATAATGTCTAGATATGGGTTTATTTTATTATAAAATAATCACTCTAGACATCACCAAATTTAGTTATTTTTTCTTATATATATTCATATCCATTTGGATTTTATAAGTGTTTTCTAATCATAATCCAAATAATAAATTGTTTTTCTCTGATACCAACCATTATAACCCATATTTTAATCCACGTGATTTTTTATTTATTTCATAAAGGTAAATATAAAACAATTCAAAAATATCATGAATCCATTTGTTTTTTGGATATTAAGTACAAAAAATATAAACATGATATATGGATAAAACAAAATTATTGAAAACATCCACAACATGCTATAAAATTACATTACTATTTTTCAAACTACATGAAGGTAACTGTGTTTTATACAGAATAAAGGGGTGAGATATAAATCTTATTAAGGGAATAAATAGAATAACATGATGAATATATTACATGTTATTTAATAGGAATTTTATTGGGAGTTAAAATTGGTGGGAACTATAAACATGAACATTTACACATAGAATATAATGATAACATTATGGAAATATGAGAATGTAGAAACAACATAAAGAATGGAATTATATAAATATTTCAAGGTTAACAACCAAGAAAAACAAACCTATTGTACTTATGATTTCCTTTTGCAACCCAAACATGAAATATCATGATATTTAAACATTACCCAATTAATTATATTCCTATATAATTTTTGGATCAACCGTCACTTTTATATCATGTACATGCATAAGTGTGTCACAAATACCATACAATATAGGGATGAAATTCATTAATTTCACCCCTATAATAAATTAATAAAAGTTAAATTAAAAATATTATCCAATAAATGAAGGATATGTATCACTAATTGAAAACCAATGAGTTAAAATGGAAATGTGTATTCACTAAATAGATGTTTGGAATTCAAAATCATTGGAAAATTTTAACAGCAAAACATGCTTGCATAATGGTTTATAAAATGGGTGAATGAGATAAAAAAAATTCTTTCATTGATTGGGAATGATATGTAATGTAATTGGGGTTTATAAGAAACATATCTCAATATTATCTTTTGGAAATAAAAAGTCACAATATAAAGGAGGTGAATGAATAAATATGAGAAGGAAACGATCACTGACATTGAGAGGGTGTTTTCAAAAGAATTAGTAGAGGATCCTAAGATCTTGGGGAACCTTTGGGAATGGGGGGGGGGGATCTGGTGAGGTAAAAGAAAAATTTATTCATTCTCTAATAGGTTTTTATATAGAGGAATTGGTGCATTGGTTGGTATATATAGAAAAAAGATATGGGACTTATATATTATTTCCCAAACATAGTTTTTGGACTTTATATAATAATGTAATCATAACCACAATATTTCCAATGTTATTTTCCAATTTTTTCTACCAAAGTTTTGTGGTTATCATTATTATAAATGAATATGAATCTAGATCATTAAAAAATTTCCCAATGGGGAAGTGGAAGTGTGTTATGATCATAAAGAATATATTTTAAAAACAAAATATATAATATATGTTCTTGTGGATTCATACTGGTTTAATAAAAATAATGAAATAAAAAAATATTATTATCAAAGAGAATATATATTTTTTCATGTATAACCTTTATTGAATATATTATATCACTTTTGGGTTGCTATGATGTCATGATACACACCTTTTATTTATAACAAATTTAATTTTTGACCCAAAAAATATTCTGTCCCCAAAAATTATGAAAACATCACCATTGGGAAATTTCAATAATAAATTTTTTAATAAAAAAAATTTAAATCAAAAAAACCTCTATATATGATAATTTTCACATTTAAATAATAAACCATCATTTCTTAGAAAATAATTGTATTTTTTATAAGAACAATATTCTATACTTATAAAGGTAATTTTGGACTTCATAAAGTTATAAGAACATTTATATTTAAAAAATATTATTTAATAATAATGTTTTATTAAAATATAATTTATTTTAAAAATTATTTAGTTCAATAAAAAAGTGAGTCTTGATTGAAACTATACATGTTTCCAAAAAATAAATATTGTATTTCATCTAACTCTTAAAATACATTATCTAATCATTATAAAATAGTAATAACAATCATAAATGAAAATTATAATAAATATTTTATGAATAATATATAAAAAATCATACTATACGAGTCTTGATAAATATCCAATTATTTCAATAGTGAATTCCCTTATAGTATAGTTTGAGTATAAGAGATTTTCATGGGGTGGTTCAGAAAACTAGGTTTGAGAGATGATCTCAATGAGCCTAAAATTATATTGTAAATTATTTTCTTCATGATTTTGTTTTTTATGATCTGCATGTGTTTGATAAATTGAAAATTAATATGGGGTTATCTCCCATAAATACTTCCATAATTGGGCTTCATAAGAAATGATCATACTAGTCATGTCTGTCACTTATTGCATCTAAATCAAATGTACTTTATCAAATCCATATAAATATATATATATATACTAAACATATAAAAGATATTAATAGAATATATTTTTAATTCTTATGATTCTTTGTAGTATTTTAATTCTGATTGAATAAAAATTATAACCGTCCAAAATATCCAAATAAATCAATGAGTTTTCTATAACCATATTAGACGGTAAATTTTTTTATTTAATCACAAGGGAAATTTTATTTTAAAAAACTGGTGTTTATTTAATTATTTTTGTGTTAGATATATCCAATCCCATGGTATATCTGAAGTCTCAAAAACATTCTTCCCCTAAAAAAATCCCCAATAGTAAGGGGAAAACAACCCATTGAAAAAACAATATAACTGAAATAACCTAATTTACATCCTTCGTGATTGAACAAAAGAACCACATACCCCATTTACATATCCTCGAACATCAGATGTTTTCCTCAATCTATAAAGGTTTATGTATAACATGGAGTGACTATTAATTATCTTATAATAATTTTTTAATGTTCTCTAAAATTTAAATTCTTGTGATGCATGTACACATGCACTGGATGGATGAAGTATATATAATCTGTGAATATATATATATATATATATATAATGTTTACATTTAATAAATAACTATCATTCATATATTTTTCATGAATGCGATGCATTACTATAAAATATATATGATATATATATATATTATTTGTCTTAAATTTTCTATTTATATACTATAGGAATTACAATAATTATTCAAAAATGTTCAGAAAATAATACACAATAAATATAAATGAGTAGAAGGCATTATGAATTTATGGATCCTTATATATTGGCCGCATAAGAGGTTTGGATCTTCATTGTTAGTTTGTTCCTATAACGAGACACATTTAAGCATTTTTGGAATCCTCCCTTTATCACAAAACACCATTTATCATTTTTAATATAAGATACACCCTTTCAATATTTAGGTGTCCACATTCATCATTCATTGAATCATAAGATGGTGTATCATCTCAGATCTATGGTTATTATATTCACTAGTATATATGATATTCATAATGAAATATAGTCTTAGGGGATGAAATCAACTCCCAAATCCTATAAATACTAAGAATGTTATTCTGTATTATTTACATGCTAAATATAAAATATATATCTATATGTGTTTGGGTTTTCATATAATGAAAATTGAAATAAAATCATTTTATAAAATTTATTAGTGGTATTAGATGATGATTCAGTATTTTTTAATATGTTTGAATCCCATGTCTTTTAAGATAAATTTAATACATCATTTTCAGGAATCTAGAAATCTGTTTTAGACCCATAACCAATTTCTGTATGGGTAAATATAATTTACCCTCATGTGAGGTAGGATGTCTAAATATTATAAATTTATTTGGGAAATTTCATAAAGATAAATTTTATTTATCATTATGTGATAATATTAAATAGAAGGTATGTCTAATTGTCACCTCATTGATATATCTATAAAATATGAGTTGGGTAAATGTAGTACCCGTATACAAATGGGCTTATATAAGGGTCATCGTAATTTTACCATCTTGACTAATGGTAGATATGAAGTACACATATGCACCTGTGACATAACACATTGGACCCTCTATATGGTATCCTAATAAAGTGTTTGAAATTTTTGAGTTATCCATATGAAAATGAGTTATATAGGGGTACTTCCTTTATATAAGAAGCTGCAAAAGGATAATTTCTATAGTACCCTTATTTATTGGTTTTCAAAAAAATATATCTAAAGATAACCATTTTATTACTTTTATGTAGGTTTAATAAACTTTTATATAACCTTATTATTGGGTATCTACATAAGAGGAAATTGAGGATACTGTTATGAATAATGGGGGTGTTGAGGTATGGGTAAATTAAATTGGATTAAAATTAATTTTTTTTACATATTAAATGTATGGTTTATAAATATTCTACAAACCATGTTATAATGTATTTTGTGAGTATTAAATTTATATGGATATTATGAATTAATTAAATAATTATAAACTGAATATAAATAATTTAATAAATTTTCATTATTTTTTCCCTTTATATTATAGGTTAGTACGTTAAAATATCTTTTGAAAAATTAATTTTTTAAAAAGATTCAGGGGAAGCCCTCTTTATTGACCATAAAACACAAGCCCTATTTTGAAAAATATAAAAAGAGGAAAATCATTATAATAACAATGAAAAATTACATTGTAAAATTAAAACTAAAGGACCTAATTGTCCTTAGTGACTGGTGGGAGAAAACATCAATTTTTTTTTTAAAATATGATTGATTACCCCCTTCCAAATAATACAATAGTGAATTCCCTCATTGATGAGGCATATCCACCATCCCCAGTTTTTCTTCTGCAAGTCCAATACAATGATATAGAGAAATGATTATGAGCACCCCTCCTATACATTGACATATTAAATTACAATCCTTTGGATATATAAATAAATAGTGTATTCAGAAATAAAAATATATGATTTACAATTTTTATTTAAATTATATAATATATGATATTTAGATTACAAAAATGTATTATAAATTTATTATAATATAAAATGTATATAATTCATGAAATATCATAAAAAATCCCCTTAATAAGATATATATAGGATTTCATATTTAAATGAATGAAAAATGATTATTTTCTTTATAATTTATAAAATATTTATAGTTATCATTTATTTATGAATAATAAATAAATATATCACGTTTTTAAAAATAAATATTTTTTTCATTTATTTGTTAAATTTCATTTGTATTCTTGTTTGGAATTTTCTTTACAAAATATGAATATTTTATATATTAAATTGATTATAGGACCTCGAATATCATATTAGGTTTGATATGATAAATTTTTTTTTCATATACCAGGACCGTGGTTTGTATTTATAATTATATGTATGGTAGTAGTTATTGGGAATTTCGTTTTATATTAGTTATTATTATTTTTATTATTTAATTTATCTCTTATGTAATGTATCTAATGGTAGAGGTAATTGGGGTAAAACCACCTAAATTCCTGACAGTTTACCTTAGCTAGAATAGTGAATGGGGTTGACGATATGTATCATTGAGCTTACACATGTGGTGTTTTTTAATGTAATATAACTATACTTCTTTACATAAAGTGTTCATATAACTTATTCCTATGATATATATGGATATATAGGAATATAGTTTTGTATTGGGTGATTTACATCTACATGTGGGTTTTATAAGGAGGTATATAATAATATTGTGTAAAGACATTTATCTTGAGGTTCAAATATGTATGTTAACTCAATTTCTACAAGAATGCATACACAAAGGGAATAACAAATGATAAAATAATTTTTTCATAATATGTTGTAGTTTTGAATTTAATATGTATATGATGTATATTAAATTTGTGAGGATTTAAATGAAAATACCATAAATACCATTTATATGATTCCATCCAGGGATACACATTTCAATACTTGAAATTCCAACTTGTTATTTTCTATATTAATATTTGTACCCCATGTTTATATTGTTTATGGAAACACAGTTATAATTGAAATTATATTTTCGTGTTGGGTACCAAATATATTAGCACAAATATCCATTGATTATCCTTAATTATCTTATACATTGAGTTTTATATGGGTAAAAAAGGACGGTATATCATAATGGTTAGGATACCATGAGAATTAAGATGAGAGATTAAATATGATGGATTTTGGTAAAGGGATACCCTCTCAACAAGACATGAATCATATCCTCTATGATTGGGATGATTAACTTCAAAAATAATAGTGGCCTTATTAAATGATAACCCATGGAAGACATGATATTTATCTGATAATTTATTATTATTATAGATAAATATATTGTCATCATCAAATAAGAAATTATATTATTTTCTGAAATGATAAGCATAATGTATAAAAATACTATTAATTTTAGATTAAGATATGTTCTTGAGAAATTGAAAAATTTAATGTGTTACAATAGTTACATCCTAAGTAACTAAGTGTTGAAGTTGATCAAAACGAAAATCATGATTCATTTCAAATAATGGAATGATTCATTTAAGGTTTTAAAATAACTTGATAGTAATTTTCTGAAGTAATTATAGTATCATATACTCACTATTATTAATTTTTCAATGATATTCACTATGATAAAATATGTCTGGACAGACAGAAAATTTTCTAAAAGTAATAGTCTTGTAATGTAATTCATTTATTTATCATATTTGTAAATGTTCTAGTGGGATGAGTTTATTCAATAATTTTTTACTCAATATTCTAAATTTATTGAGGATAAATCAACTCTAAATATGGTTTATATGTTATAAATATTTATAGTCAACACATAAAAAAAATTGTTAAACATGGGGAATAAAATATTGTTGAAAATTTAAATATTGTTTCATCATGAAGTAAAGAAAGGGAACTGAATCATACGATTATAAATAAGGAAGAATACTAAATCCATATGATTTGATTATCCATGATAAAAAAGGAGTTTACAAAACACCATGAAATTTCCATGATATGTATGAATGATATAAAAAAAATCATTCATTTTAAAGATTATATGATAATAAATGTATATTTTACAATGTGATTTAAATATGTAATAGATCAAAATAAATGGAATAATTGATAGTATTTGTATTTTATTTTCATGAGTTATAGTGATTTTTTTCTAAAAATGGTTTTCATTATAATATATGTCATCATTATTTATAAAGTTTAAGTAAATAATATGTATCTTTATCTTATTTATGTTATTTTATAAGAGAACATTATCAATAAAAAATGGATTTTACAAACTATTATGAGACGATTAAATGAGGTTAAAGGGTTTATGAATCATTATATTCTATAACATGTTTGTATAAGAAGATATGAAAAAATTTAAATCTAAAATAAAAGTGTGTATCCTTGTATTTAATAAAATATTTGTGAATTTTTCCAACCACATATTGGTGGTATATTTTATCAAATACATTCATTAAATGGATAAATTCATTAGAAACATATAATTCCATATGATATACTTGAATAAATAGTATAATTGATTGATATTTCTACCCATGATTAAATAATGATTATTTATTAAAGGAAAATGTAACTTGTTTTGAGTCTTAGAAATATATTATAAAGAGAATATGTTGTATATGTGGTTAGTTGGATTATGTGTGAATATAGAAAAGTATATTTTTAATAAATAAAAGAATGAATAAAATTTATTTAAGTAAATTTTTTACTTTATATCATTATATGTTCTGATATGTAGTAGTAATGAAAATTTTAAATAATCAAATTTAGTTGGGTTAAGAAAGGAAATATAACTATTATCTAATCATTATACCGAAGTAAGATTATAGTGGTTGTTCCCATAATATTAAATGATTTTTAGGATATGTTATGGAAATAAAAAATCCATTGAAATGTATTTAGTTACCATAATAAGTGATCATCACTATTTCTTGAATGGATTAACTTAGTATTCTCAAAGATTTTAGGGTATGATGGAAAAGAAAATTGTAAAGAGTTATAATAGATACCATAATGAACTGTATATACCAAATCCAATTGTGATGTGAAATAAATATTATAATTTAAATAAATAAATTATTCATAAAATATTACAAGGAAAAATAATAATGGAATTGTTTAAAAGGATTATGATGTAAAAATAAATAGTTCTATATTGATAATAGATGATAAAATTATATTATTTTATTTTATCAAATGAGGAGTTTAAATATAGTTTAATTGAGTTAAATTAATGGAATTTTATTCATAAGTCACACCATTATTCATACATTCATAATGTGTAAATGTTACTCCATGAGATGTTAGTTTGAGTATTTTATTAGAGAGTCTCATTGTGATTTGACAATAAATACATATGGATCTAATGTTTGAAAATTAGTTTTTGTAGCTAAAATATGATAAAAATGTAGAATATCATAAGATATATATTTTAATTATTATATCCATATAATATTATTATAATATTTGAAATTACTATTTATTATTCATTAATGTCTGCTTAAAATTACTTTATATGGAAAATTAAATGATAAATAAACCCTTAATGTATAAAATTTGATGTATAACTAATAAATTATCATCATGGCTTGAAATGTGCTGTGATTATATGTAATTGATTACTAAAATAGACTATTATATCTATTTCAATGTATTATATATGTGATCTAAATATTATATTCGTTAGGTAATATATAGGGGCTCATTACTATGATAGATTGATGAAATTATATCTCATGAAATGTCTTATGTTACTTGATATTATTAGGGGTGAATACTTATTATAAATACCTCTTGCATGATGTTGGAGGGACAAATTACATGATAATATTAAAAATTAAATACACCACTAAAATATTTTAGAATTTGAATTTCTAAAATCATGGGTTGGTTAAGCATGTTTATAATCATGTCATTTATTTGAGTGCATTATTTATAGAATTTATACACTTTTATAGATAGAAAACACATATAGACACTCATTTAAATAAATTGAGTAAATTCATGTCCATACATAGTTAATTCACAGATGATGTGTTCAAAAACATTTTTATGTAAAAAATGACATTCTTATCAGATGTATGAATTAAATCAGATGTATTCATAGACTCGGTATGTCTTATTCATAGAATTATGAAATGTTTATTGGCCAGTACTATATTAGCACATTACATATATAATAGTTTTGCAGTGTCTTTTTAAATGAGATTATATAAGATAAATATAATATATACAATAAATCATGTGGTGGAAATGTTCATATAAAGATATTAGTATATTATAAAGGGAACATAAAAGATAGATTAATAGATTCAGTAACGCTGAGGATTTTTTATAGGATCTTCGTTACATACATATATATGAATTTGACATTTCCAAGTTATTTTAATTGGTGCTAAGTCCAATTGGGACACATAGTTATGCCCATGTATACGGATAAAATATTAGATAAAAATAGGATTAAAAAAACATGTGTTTGAATAAAATCGATAATCTAAATAGTTACTATGGATTCTCAATGTGTTTTGATATTTCACCTAAAGTCCAAATGGGATTGTAATGCAAGTGGGATATTGTTGATTTATCACTAAAATTTACATCAATGGGATACATGTACACATGATATTGACTCATGGAGTATATTTAATATATTAATATTATATATATAGTGTTAACTTAATTTATTTATTTGATTTATGTATTCTTCATTGATGAGCTGAATGTGTATAACATGTAGTTTTCCATTATTTATGTTCTAATTAGATGATCATTGTTATAAATTTTTTATATTGTTAATAGTATATTTCATATTCAAAAGGGATGTTAAAGTTTTTAGTTCTAGCTGATAAGAGGATTGAAGAAGTATACAAAAGAAAGTAATCGTAATGGGAAAAACAACAATACAACGGGTGAAAGATGAGTTATTGTAGAAGATTAGAAATAATTTTTTATGATAGTTGAAAATGTATCCAAATTAAGTATAAATGTAGGTTAATAATGTTCCCTTAATATGCTTCAGAATCATTCCTCTTAAACATTCAAAAACATTCCTTATGGAGTTTATGGTACACTCGTATCGATGATATACAATTCTATGATAGTCATTCATGTTCCAAAATATCATGAAAAAGTGACGGTACAAGATTAAAATATTTCAATGGGAAATATGTAACAAATGTTCTCAATCATTTATAAATAAAAATATTTGGATGAACCAAATTGGAATATATATTCTAGACACAAAAATTATAAATTATCAAACATCTATTTGGTAAGAAGAAGTTATCAATATAAATGGATAAGTTTGTATAAGGGGAAAATCTAAATTTTTCTTCGAATGAAATGTATTATGAGATAGTTTGTATATTACCATTATTCATTCAAGATGTGTACCATAATAAGAAGTATTCCAGATGGATGAAAAATGATTTTTCTACTAATATTGTGATGATTCATAAAATGATAAAAAAATAGATGCGGAGGTGTATAGATTATTTTTATGGAAATATGATCATTATAGAAATATTGGTGTGAAAATTATTAAATTAATAAAAAGTTGGAAATGGTTTATGTTTAAGTATAAATGATAATTTACAAGGTTTATAATTTAATTAATTGAGGACAATGTTATTGAGAAGTATAATTTTGAAATATATTGTAAAAAATTTAATGTTTCTTATGAGAAATAGGATTGTAATGAGGTGGTTTCATGAAAAATTGTTTGTGTAATATTGAAAGAGTATAGTTGTATTACAAGATTAATTATGTCTGAAGGTTATGATGTTATTAAGTGATATGTGAAATTAAGTCCATCATGTGAACTTTTTATAATGATTTCCAATATATAATCTATTTGCAAGGAAATAAATTAGACAATCCATTTATGATGAAGTTAATAAGGGAGAAATTTATATATCATTAGTGTTAAAATATTGATCCTTTGTAAATTGAAAGGATGGAGAAACATTTATCACTAATATATATGATTATTATGATGAATTTATGTCTAAGTTTATATAAATAAGTATGATTATACAATGAATAAGAACAATGATAAATATTAATGACGTTATCAAAGAAACATTTCACTTGGTAATATTCTTATATGAAATATTACAAAACGTTTTTATGTCTCAAATCATGAAAAAGAATTGGTTTGTCTATATTTATTTATTATCAAGATAAAAGAAGGATTTTTTGATAAATTACATAAGATACGTGGTTAATAAAATATAAATAAGTAAAAGGATTATTTAGAAATAATAAATTTTCTGGTATATTCATGAATATTATTGAACGCTGAAGAGGCATATAGTGAATTTAAAATATGTGAGATTTTCAATCATGAAATCTTAGTGAGTGAGAAAATAAAATTGGGTTCCATTAATTACCCCTTTAGGAGAACTTATAAATAAATCATGGAATTTTTCATGGGTAGATAAATCTAGTATTTCATAAATTGAATATACATTGTTGTTTTTTTGTCAAGGTATGTTTCCAAAAAAATTATTCAATAAAGAGTTGTAAGGAAAATATTATTATGAGTGTATCAATGGGATTTTACTTATAATGATTCCAAATATATAATTATAAATAAAAATAGTGTTTTCTTAATAGTGTTCAGGGCCCAGTGATTTTTTCCGATTATGAAAAACTAATATTATTAATGTATTTTAGATTTAGTTAGGAAAAACAAATTAACATTAACAATATTGAAAAATATAACATATGCTATAATTTGATTATATGAAGAAAATTGGAGAAAATTATTCTTGTTATATGTGTAATAAATATACTCATTTGATAACTATGCATGTTAGAAAAAATTTGAATTAATGTAAACTAGAATGGGAAATTCGAAATGTAGTTTTAAGAAAATAGTTGAGGCACATAATTCATAGGCACAATAGATAAGGGATTATTATAGATAATGTGTACCACATCATATGGAATATAGAAAATTATATTGTAGGAAAACAAGATGGAGTACGCTAGATGGAGTTATCATATGGGAATTTCTGGAAGACGATTTTTGGAGGTGCATGCATTTTAATTTTTTTGTCTTAGAAGGTAAAAAATGTTTGTAACAAATCAGTTTTACAATAAAGATGCATGAGTGACATATGTTAATGTTTTTGAATAAGATATTAGTAGATATTCTTATGAGATATATCAAATGTGGGATGACATATAAATACATTTGACTATTAACTGATTAAAAGATTGTTTATAGAAGAAACTATGCATATATTAGAGTCTCCATGGGATGGACACAGGTTCATAATCGAAAGAAAAAATTATCAAAATACATAAGTGTTTATTTTTTTGATATCATATTCCTAGCAGAAGTATAGGGGCTAAAACATTGTGAAAGATATTATAATTATCCACACATCCAAATACATAATAGTATAATGTTCAACTTATAATAATGAAAATATTATTAATATAATCTGAAAAAGGTTTTTCTCCACTAACACATCCAAAATCACAAGGGTACTGTATTATCCACATGAAAATATCAATTTGTATCGAAGATAACATCATTTATATTAGGATATACATGTTTTTATCATATTGTTAGTACATTTTTATGAAGTAATTCTTTCTAGAAGATGAAAAAAATTTAACACTAGAGTTTTTGAAATTTCCCTCTATATTTACTGATATTGATCTTATTTCTTATTGTTAAAACAATAGTTTTTCAGAAAAAACCATGAAGAATTTTACGGATAAAGAATATCATAAAATAAGTATGTTAGCATATCAGAACCATAATAAGGAGGATCAATTAACCTAGATGTTTTGGTGTGTGGTGATAAATCTTACGAATATACTAAATTCATCCTTTATAATAATCCCACTATAGCTAAGAATAAAATTATTATTTCATAATTATTTGAGACATTTAATTTGAAATAAAATCCCATATGAAATACATACCTCTTTAAATTATTACATACATACATCAAAATATCATGGGGAAAAATATAAATTTAAAAGCTAATATCATAACTATATGAATTATAAAATGTTGTTAGAAAGTATATCTTGTAGTGAAAAATCTCACCATTCTTATTGATGGAATGACATACTCTATGATATCGTTTCTAAGAAAGTTAAAACTTATAGAATTAGTTTTATTGATTTATTTTGTGAGTATGCCATTATAAAGAAATTATGTAGAAAATAATGTGTTGAATTATAATTTTCAATTTCAAATTAGTTTTCTCAACTTGAAGAAATATTAATAAGAATATAAGAATATGAAATTTTAGTTCTTATGTAGAGTAAAAAACATGGAGATGAATTTTAGATGAAACACCCATATAATACCTAAAACAATCTTAGCGAACTCATGGATGAATTAGAAATAAAATCTTACGAAATTTTATCTCTTATAGAATAAGCCTTACTAAGAATTTTGTGGAAATATGTGTTAAAAAATTTGTCAATGAAAATCAATATGTATAAGAAGATATAAAAGAATAAATTATCAAGGATCATAATGACCAACTTGATATAAATTTAAGTATAATAAAGAATCATCATTATTCCTTGAAATAGATTAGTAATTTATCTGAATAAAAGATAAAAAAATATAAGATGAATTTCATGAAAATGTTGGGGGTCTTGAAGATTAGAAAGAGATTTTTAGAAAAAATTATATTGAGTAGGTAGTGAGACTAAGAAACATGGAAGCTTCTCAGAATGAATCCTAAAGTAATTTACAGATATTAATCATTCCCAATGATTCTGACGATATTATTCCATCATGAAAGATTATATCCAACTATTTGAAGAAATTAAATTTATCAGAGAAATGATCTGAGAATAATTTGTTAAAAAAATGTAAACCCCTAATCCAACTATTTTTTCTTCTCTAACTTTCCCATTTTTAGGGTATTTTATATTTTTTAAAAATTTCGGATATAAATTTTTTGAAACACACCTCTTATAAGAATTTTGATATTCGAAGGTAAATATAAAATAGTTCTCTTGATTGTGTGCCAATAAAAAATGATAACATTAAAATAAAATATATTTATAATTGTGTTTCCACATACCCTAATACAACACAATGAAAGATGATGAGATTCACCTATTATTGTTGGTACTATAGATTGTACAAAAAATTTAAAATCTATTTTTTGTGTAACATTCCATGGTTTGATTAAAATAGAAACTAAACATAAAGTGGTATAAAGGTGGAAATAAAAGTTATCTCATTAAAGAATACACATTCTTTAATAAATAATAATAGTCTATTGACTTCTAATACATTTGGATATATGGAAATTTTGTAAAAACTAAATAAAAAATTGACAGGATAAATAAAAGGGACACATTAGTACTAAAAATAACAAAAAAGTAAATAGGTAAAAAATGTGAAAGAAAATAAAAGGATGACAGATTACGAATCTACCTTATGATGAAAATAACCAAGAAAATAAAATAATTACTCCCAAGATGAATGTGATTTAGGATTTTATATCCAATATAAGATTCCAATTATAAGATATAAAATTTAAAATAATGGAGTATTTCATACAATCCATGAATGATAATTAAAATAAAAGTAATTTTAGGAAACGATGTTAATAAATATGAGAATGACATTAGCATATTAGAATGGTAGAAGCTATCGATGATAAATAAGATGAATTTCATAGAAACTAATTCTTAAGAATAAAATTATAAAAGAAAATAAGTAATTTTGATGATGTAATTTACAAGTCCATACTCAAAGAAATTGAATGATTATGTTACCAGATTAGAAGGAGATTAAAAAATAAAAATATAAAAAATTTGGATTGAAATAGTTGTTGTAAGATTTACACATCATAAGAAAAAATTTTAATGTATTACAAATATGTGTATGGTTATATGGAAAAAATATTTGGAGGAATAATAGAGATTAGATGTTGATGAAATTAAGAAAAATCCTTGTTCCTTTCAACTTATTGTTTATAAAACATCTCTGCACAATGTTGTAATATAATGAAAAGAGAATAAAACCATGGATCCCGTAATGTAAAATGTTTGAAAAAACATAGGTAGTAGAATGGAGAAAATTATTATTACAAAAAGTGGATCATGGGTTGATATAACAGTCATAGTACTATTAGTGAATATGATGAGTTATGAGATCTCAAACTTATTTGATTATATATTTAAGAGATACTGTATGGAATTGGCGATGGAATTCAGATTCATCTAAGTGGATTGATGAAGAATAAATATGGAGATATATTTTTATTGAATCCTTATATGTAGTTTAAAAATTTATTCCATTAAACAAATTTTTTTCAACACCTCATACTAAAAATTTGAATGATGATGAATGATTGATTCTGTTTTCATCTCTGATGTAGGTTTTCAAAAACCTTATTTTGTAAAACAATTAAGGTACAAATGTTGAAATTATAAATCTATTATTGTTGAATTTTTCTTGAATAATATTTAAAAGGGGTAAAAAACAATTCATTTTAATGATTTAAATTTTTTATATGGGTTTTAATATGGATTTTGGAGATTATTTTGAAGGAAAATATAATGAAATTTTCTTATAAATGGTTTTGTAAAGGTAGGAATTTCTTATTAAAATTAATGGGTATCACTAATGTTTATTTTAATCAATCTTGTTTTTTACGCTAATAATGTATCTCATAGACTATGAAATTATTGAGTTAATTCATTTTAATTATATAAATGAGTTTATTTATATTTATAAAGATGTATAGAGAATATATTTGGCTTCTTAAAACAAAAAATCGATGGAGAATTTTTTTTAAAGAACTTTACTCCTTAAATCCTGATTTCACAAAACATGGATTCATATTTAGATCATTAAGGAGGATATAAAAGTGTCTCATCACATAAATCATTATAAATAAATTGGAATTTAATTTATTATCAATAAGGTGTAGAAATGTCTCATTGAAATTAGAGAAAACCTGGTTTTGACCTCAATACCAAAGGGGGGGGGGATTAAATTTTATATTAGATGATGGTGATATTGAAATATTGTATAAATAGAAATTAGTTTTTTATAATTTCAACATGGAAGGTGAAAAGATTAGTTCAATCAGAAAAGAATATTTAATTATTCTATTGAATGATGTTAGTATTATATGAAACACATTAGAAAAACTAGTGAAGGATGAGTAAATGTAAGAGATTTGGAAAAATTATTTATGGAAAATATGAAATTCTCCATATGATGTACATATGGATGTTGAGAATATTTTTATAACCTAGTTATAAAAATTACTATATAAGGTTAGAAAACATTTATTATGGATGTTATGATAGTTCCCTGATAAATTTAGAAGATGCAATGATGATGAATCATATTCCTAAAAATCATAAAGAAGGTGAGATACAAAAATATGTTAGTTCAAGGGTGAAGCCATATAACTAATTTCAAATAAATAATTTCTAGAAAAACATCTCTAGAAAAAACTAATTGGATTATATTTACAAGACGTAAAAAAGTACGCTTACTAGATAAATATCTATTAAGAAGATATAAGAATTTCAAATGGATGAGTTTGTACAAGGGCATAAAATTTCAATTTTTCATCAAATTAATATTATTGTAAAAATTTTTATATATTTCTGTCAGACATTACCTATTCAGAGAATCCGAAAACCCTAATAAGATAGACGAAATAATTGAATAATTCATAGTTTTTATGGATTAAAAAATTGAATGAAATATTTAAATGGGGATATACATATATTATGAAGTTCAAATTTTTTATTTTATAAAGGCTTGTATGAAAATTATTAATAATGATTAATTGTTGAGAAGGTAGTTGTTTCAGAGTAACAAATAAAATACATTGGGGTAGAATTCATCTAGTAGAAGCCATTTTTGAGAAGTATACCATTCAACAATGTTGTAAACAAGCATTTTTCGTTTATGATAAATTGATAGAAAATTCAAATATTTTTGGATAAATAGTTTGTATGATGATTGAATAAAATAATTTTGTTATTTGTTGAATGAAGTTCAATGATTGAGAATATCTGAAATACACCAAAGATAGATTTTCATCAAACAATCTTTTAACATTGAATTTCATCAAATGTACTTTTTGAGAGGATATACATTGGATAAAACTCTTTCAGAAAAGTATAATGAATGAGAATTTATGATACTTTAGGATATAATTTTTTAGAGAAGTTATATAGATCAGATGGAAAATTATAATTAGATGGATAAATATTTCTTTCAAATAATATTGGTTAAAGAGAAGACGTCGAACAATGAATAGATAAAAACAATTAGATTATGAATTTTTAATAAAATAGTTGAACATACATTTCACCAGCAGTGGTTTTTATAGATTCATTATGTAACATTGTAAAGTACCAAATCATAAAAAATTTGTCTGTATTCTCATTTAATTTATCATCAATCTAAAATGAGGATGTTTTGGGAAGTTCTATAATTATATAATTTAAGGAAATGTAATATTGTATGTGTATATTCGATAAGTAATAAAGATTCATGTGTATTAATTTAGAATATAGAATACTATTGAAGCATGCCGTGAATTTCAAATTTTTGTGATATGAATTTTTTAGTTTAAATTTGTTGGAAAATAGAAATGGTATCCAATAATTTTTACTTCTGGAGAACCTAGAAATTGGGGTGTAAAAATACATGCATACATTAAACTATTCATCATGAAAATGCACATGGTACATAGTATAGAGTATAGGGAAGTGGTGACGTGTGGGTCCCTATATTATCTCTCATTAGAGAAAATGCACATGGTACATAGTATAGAGTAGCACACCCTCACCCATTTATAGTGTTAAGGGATGGGAATCTCTACTTCAGCTTATTCTAGGATCATGGTTGCGGTAGAATTACCTCTGTTGATGGGAACTAGAGTTTGACCTTGTAGGTTTTTCTTGATGTTGCACATTCCCTCAAACATACCACCAGAAATGGTAGTGTTGTTACCTATAAAGTGTACCTCTCATATGGGTTCCATATGGTATATAAGAGTTCATGGAGTCTGTTAATTTGGTTATGGTACTTTGGATCCTTCAAGTAGAATCATATTGCTGACAGTGAGGTTGGAACATAACGAGCCTTGGAGTCTGATATGAGAATATATCGGTACTTTCGAGGAGTACATAATGTTTTTTGACATGTCTGGGTTGACAGCAGTTGTGATCTGAGATGACTAGTCATGTATTTCCAAGGATGGTTTAAGACAGAGTTTATGTCTCGATTGGGTTCCCTCTATCTAGGTCGACCCAACTATTTCCTTTTATTTTCTCTCTTTTCTTTCCGTTTTTTAAGAACCCATTGCGTAGAATTATAATCAACCCTACATTATCATTTTTCCCTTGTTCTATGTCTTGTGAATACCCCTAGAATTTTGACCGAGTCCTAGAAGGTCCCAAGGTCGGAAAGAAATTAGGGATCTATACCAATCGATGTTTTTAGTAGAGTTGGGATAAATAGATTTGTGACAGTTTCATTTGACATCAATCACCTCCTTCTGAGATGCTTGGATGAGTTTACATTGTTTGGGGGTCATGTCTACTTCAGTTTTTGTTCCATAAATTTTTTTTCTACTCTATATTGGGATAGATTTATGCATTCATCTTAGTTTCCATATTTTTATGCCTCAGAACTATTTTATTGAACTATTCGTGGTAGCATTCATACATATAAATTAATAATAGGCCTCCCATATATGTAATATGCGAACTCAGAGAAATTTTCTAGCCCCAGTCTTGTTAGAGGCCATCTTGGGGAGTTTCATCTTGGGCCCCATCATGTCATATCATAGAAGAGTTGTATTGAAGGGGTTCCTCTTTTGGACCCTAGTGTCATTGTCTTAGATTGGTTTTCATAGAGACAATGTTAGGGGGTTTTGAGTTCGGTACTCAGGATAGAGGTTCTAGTGTTTGTGTGAAAACTAAGGTATCCATTCCCCATGACTATAATAACTTGCATTTATACTCAATACATCTAGACATTGTTCATTGGAAAATAATGGTACATACATCATATTGGACAAATTCATGGATTTTTATTATGCTCCTTGTGTCATATCCTCAAATATACTATTTTATTATGGCACATATTGAAATATATTTCTGGATTCCACTATGATTATAAGGCCCCAGCCTTAAACCTTACTTAATATTGAATTAAATGAATAATTCACGTCGAGGATCTTTTCAGGTTTAGAGTTTTAGAGAATTAGAACATAACTATTACATCTCAAAAGATTACAAAGTAGTCACTTCTACTAAGTTTCCATAATAAAAAAAACTCTTAAAAATAAACGTGTCTAGTTCCATGTTTTATATAGGATGACATTCCATTGATCCCATCCTTGACCTTATTCCACATTAAGTCCTGTGAAAACATTTCAAAAAAAACTTGGGGTGAGCATAAAAAGCTCAGTAAGGGATACAGAAAGAATGAAAACTGTTAGTTTTTCAAACATCAAATAAACCATATATACTCTATCAAAGTAATACCTTCACCTTCATGAAGTAGTAAAAACTCTTCACTGAATAAAGTATCATTACATACCTTTTTGTAACCAAAGGATTACCATAAAATCCATAAAAAGAACACATAACATATATAAAGGTAACTTGGGACATAAACATACTTAAGTGGAATAACCATACGGTCGACTTCCACACATATCACTTAATGGAATAGCCATACGGCCAATTTCCATACATAATTAATGGAATAGCCATACGGCCGACTTCCATACCCAATGCATTGGAGGTTATAACGTAACCACCCGTCCTGGTATTCACGGCACCACCCGTCATATGGTTTATAACGTAACCACCCGTTAAAATGTCCAAGTACCAATATAAAATCATAAAACATAAAACCAATATAAAGGAATGATAACATATCCACATTTCAATCACAATATATCATAAATATATTGACAAAATAGAATCCTTTTTCAAAACCATTTTCAATACCAAAATACATAAAAGAGTATATGGTATTTATTTTATTCTAAAAACATTACGGCTTGTTGAGAAAGCCAAAGACCAAATAATACTCACAGCGGCGGAAAAGGTTGTTGTCACTGCGTACGTTAAAAAAATTCCTTTTTGTCGTTTAGTAAAACGCTTCGTAGAAAAATATTCCTTTTGTTTAAAAGTAAAAGTCAAAGGGTTTTATACACCGTATAAATTAAAGTTGCGTATAAAACGAAATATGCCTCAATGAAAGGAGATTGAGACGAAGTCCCTTACCTCGGTCCGACATGACTCGATCGTTCTTTAACGTCCTGAATAATAAACTTGAGTTAATTTATACTTGATTAAGAACCTTTTTAAAGTTCATTATTCCTTTTATTTCACTTATTTCTATGTTATAAACATTATGTAACCATTTAAGTTAATAATGTTTGTTTTTTCAATATTTGGTTCTTAAGTCGAAAGTTGACTTCTTACAATTACATGTTGTTCGTGTGGTCAAAAGTTCTTTATATCCAGAATGAAATTCCTGATTTGGATATCATATAATTCATATATATCCAGCATATACATGTATTTATAATATTACATAATCATTTATAGGTAAGAAATGAAATGCACCGTTCATGGAGACGGTAAGCCGTACGTACGCATGAACGCTACTTTAATTTCTTTGTCATATTAATGGAATTAAAACTAAATGAGAGGTATGTATATTTTAATTCCAGAATTATATTCATCATTTAGATATATCATTAGTTATATATATCCATTATATACATGTACTTTTAATATTACATTACATTTGGGGATAAGAAATGTAATACACCGTTCATGGAGACGGTAAGCCGTACGTACGCATGAACACTACTTTCATTTCTATCTCATACTTTAATGGAAAGAAATAATAATGATATAGAGGTATATAATAATTCCAGTATAAAATCATATATAATAACTTTAAATCCATCCTTTACACATCCCACATATGGCATTAACGAATCACATCACTTTGAGGGGGCGGTAGTCCGCACTTCCTTAAATGAAGATATCGTGTTTACCCATAATGGAAACCATAAAGGTATGACCAAAATGAAAAATACAGAATCTTAAAGAAAAAATAAACATATTATATATCATATATAAAAATAGTGACATCATAATGGCCACCTTGGAAGGTGTTAAATGAGTATTGAACAATCATCGTTTCGGGAGGCAGAATTTCGCCATCCACGGAAATCGTATGTTCTTTGACCATTTGATGTAGTTGTGTGAGATTGTATCTCGAATACATCTTATAATGACATCATAGTATATTTAAGATACTAGTGTGTTTACAAAAGAAGTAAATAAAAAGTGTTTAGAGGGTTGGAGAAGCAAAATAAAACAAATGAACAAGAGAGAATGAATTACCTTTAAAAGTGTAACTCCTTTTGATTTGAGCCTAAAGGCTTCCTTTTAAAGGATACTTCCCAAAGGGAATCCTCTAGGATGAGAAGAGGGATGTGGAGAGAGTAAATGGGTAGGGGTTGGACGAGCCAAAGGCTTGAGGAGTGTGTGAAATGAGGTAGAGGTGGGGGCCTTTTTTAAGAAGAGAGGAGGGGCACTTTTGGAAAGTAAAGAAATATTACTTTATTTGAAAATGTGTTTCGGTTTTAAAAGGTCCCAAATTAAAATAATTCGTGTATAAGGTGATCAGGGTTCTAAATCCACTCATCCAATTGGTTTTGGACATGTGTAGTTCATAGATTTTACATTATCTTTCCATTTTATTTAAATCGTCAAATAATGATGTCATCGCTGCATCATTATTATGTCATAAATAATTTAATTTATTTAATGTCTAAAAATTATAAAAAAACTACTATGATGTAGGAAATCTTTTTAGATTTCTAATGACTATTTATAATAAAAAATATGATCTTTATAACCCTATGTAAAAATTGTTTTCGTAAAACATATTTTGTTTGTGTCATTTTTACTTTAACATTTAATAAAAAGTTATTTATGTCATTTCCCAACCAAAGTGTCTCCATGGGGTCCCTAAGTTGACCCATGGCTTGTCTTGGTCGGACATGAAACAACCAATAAGGATAGGACATGTGTCTAGGTCATTTCATATTATTAAAGCATTATTTATACCTTAAACTACTCTAATTACCACTAATCGCGATTAAGAACTTAATAAGTTACTATTCACCAAAAAATTATTATAATCTCATTGAACCAGATTTTACTTCTTAATGACAACCATGTATGTCAGATTTTTGAAATTCAAAACACAATGATGGAAAAATTTCATTTAAACGGAAAATCAGTTTTTATAAGTACCACTTAGTGGTTTCACTATTCATCAAAAATTGAAGTTTTTCAGAAAATTACCAAAAATTCACCCTAAGCTATATTTGATATTACGAATTCAAAAATGAAGTCTATTTTACAAAATTCAAAACATATAAGTCACATTAAATAATTTTATAATTAATTCCCGCTGTCAGAGAAAATAACGTGTTTTTATGAAACAATAAGTATCAAAAGATTGACACTAGTTTAAGTCCAATTTCAAAGTGAAATTAATTCCAACGACCACTATTGGATTTAATGGTAAAAATATTTTCTAATTTCACTTTAAAACTAATTAAAAAGATAATCTAATCATATAAATAAATTAGATTAAAAAGAGGTTTTGAATTAAAATACAACATTTTACACTATTCATTAAAAAAATGAACTTTATCAGAAAGGTACCAAAAATGTACAGAAAGTAAATTTTGATGTCCCTATTCTAAAGAAGAGTTATATTTGGTCCAATAGAATTTATAAGATCGATCAAAACTATATTTAATGACGGTTCTCCATCAAAAGGTGATAAGTGGACCTTTCGTGAAAAATAGGGTATAAATGCCTAAAATTGAACTCTTTCCGTATTTTAAGCCTTTATCTTTTATTAAGTAAGTGTAAAAACATTTAAAATCATATATAATCATATTTTAGTTATTTATATCCATTCCCGCCAGTACAATGGCTACTCGTTAACTAACATTTAAAATAATATTATTTTATTACTTATGTGCAACGTAAGTTTTAAAAGAAACTCATCATCGCGTACCGAGTACGCTATCGAACGTAGAAACCCCTTTTAATTAAAATTAATATTTAATTCGTAAATATTAATTAATATGAATATTCTTTATTCTTTATTTACCTAGGATGTTACATCCTTCCCCCCTTTTGGGAATTGCGTCCTCGCAATTTTATTCACTTATCAAAATAAGTGGGGGTATTTATCCCTCATAGCATTTTCAGATTCCCACGTTGCCTATTCAATCACATGGTTTTTCCACAAAACCTTTACCTGATGAATCACCTTATTCCATAACACCTTCTCTCTGTGGTCAAGAATCTGGACCGGTTGTTCCTCATAAGATAGGTTCTCTTCCAACTGAACTACCTCTGGACTCAAAACATGAGATGGATCTGGCATATACTTTCTCAACATTGAAACATGAAAAACATTGTGTACCTGAGATAAACTCAGAGGTAAAGCCACCCGGTATGCAACTGATCCAACTCTCTCCAGAATTTCATATGGTCCAATAAACCTTGGACTCAGCTTTCCTTTCTTACCAAATCTCATCACACTTTTCCAATGAGAAACCTTGAGAAAAACATGATCACCTACCTCTAAAGATAGATCCTTCCTCCGGTTATCCGCATAACTCTTCTGCCTGCTCTGAGCTGTTCTCATGTGTTTCTGAATCAGCTGAACTTTTTCTGCTATCTCTTCTACCAATTCTGGTCCCATCAACTTCCTTTCACCCACTTCATCCAAGAAAGCTGGAGTTCGACACCGCTTCCCATATAATGACTGAAATGGTGCCATCTGTATACTGGAATGAAAACTGTTATTATATGAAAATTCAACCAAAGAAAGATGTTGGTCCCAACTTCCCTGATAATCCATAGAACAAGCTCGTAGCATATCCTCCAATGTCTGGATTGTTCGTTCTGACTACCCATCTGATTGAGGATGAAAAGCTGTACTAAAATTTAATTCCGTACCCAATGACTTCTGAAGGGCTTTCCAAAAGTTAGATGTGAACCCGGGATCACGATCAGATACAATGGAGAGAGGAACTCCATGTAACCTAACTATTTCTTTAAGATACAAACGGGAAAGTTGATCAAGAGAGAAAGTATCTCGTATAGCAAGGAAATGAGCATATTTGGTCAAGCGATCAACAATAACCCAGATTGCATTATTAGCTCGAGATGTCCTCAGTAATCCCACAATAAAGTCCATGGATATGTTTTCCCATTTCCACTCTGGCACTGGTAAAGGCTGAAGCATCCCTTTCGGTAACTGCCACTCTGCTTTAACCTGTTGACATGTCAAACACTTCACAATAAAATCAGCAATGTCTCTTTTCATTCCATCCCACCAGTAATACTCCCGTAGATCTCTGTACATCTTAGTACTGCCCGGATGAACTGAAAACGGAGAACTATGGGATTCACATAACAACTCTCTCTTCAACTGTGAATCACAAGGCACACACAAACTCTTCCCAAATCTCAAAACACAATCATTATCAATGTTGAATTCAGGCAACATACCTTTCTGAACAAGCTCTACCTTTTTCTGCAACACACTGTCTTGCTTCTGTGCTTGCTTGATTCTATCTGATAGAGAATATCTCACTGATACCTGAAACAAAATAGAAGGAATTCCTGCACCAACAACTTCTATGCCAAATTTCATCAAATCCTTAACCAAAGGATCACGTTCCAAACGCAACATTGTTAATGAAGCATTACTTTTTCGACTCAAAGCATCAACCACTTTATTTTTTTTTTCCGGATGGTAATGAATTGTACAATAATAATCCTTGATTAATTCTAGCCATCTCATCTGTCTCATGTTTAACTCTTTCTGAGTGAATATATACTTTAAACTTTTGTGATCGATATATATTTCACACTTTACTCCATACAGATGATGCCTCCAAATTTTTAAATCAAAAACAACAACAGCTAATTCCAAATCATGTGTAGGGTAATTTACCTCATGAGTTTTCAACTGTCGTGAAGCATAAGAAATTACCTGATCATTCTGCATTAGGACACAACCAAGTCCTTTCAATGAAGCATCACTGTAGATAACAAACTCACCATTCCTGGAAGGTAGTTCCAAAACTAGAGCATTCACCAATCTTCTTTTCAATTCCTGAAAACAATCATCACATTCTTTTGTCCAGATAAACTTAACACCCTTCCAAGTTAGCTTAGTCATTGGACTAGATAAGCGTGAAAAATTTCTAACAAACCTTCGGTAAAATCCCGCCAAACCAAGGAAGCTACGAATCTTAGTTACATTTGTGGGTCTTGGCCAGTCTTCAACAACTTTTGTTTTTGTAGGATCACCAGTTATTCCATCTTTAGAAACAATGTGACCAAGGAAAGAAATTTGTTGCAACCAAAACTCAGACTTGCTGAATTTCCCATACAGTTTATTTTCTTTTAAGGTTTGCAAGATAACCCTTAAATGTCTTTCATGCTACTCTTTACTTTTAGAAAACACCAAAATATCATCAATAAAAACAACCACCATTTATCACCTAATTCAACTGAGCCATTACTGCAACAAACTATTTAGTTCTGATTCTGACCATCTCTGGTTGCTGATTCGGAAAGTCATTCTACTTTGTATGCCTTCCCTGAAAAGATTCTCTATTTCCTTTATGAAAAACCATTCTTGACACTGAAAAATCTTAGGTGAAGAAACATGGTAATACGTAAATGCTATATCATTGCAATCATATTATAATTTAACACCTTTCTAACTCCTAAAGTTGTCTATACCGACCTTTGATACCAACTATAGGGCCCCAGACTTAAACCTTACTTAATATTGAATTAAATGAATAATTCACGTCGAAGATCTTTTCAGGTTTAGAGTTTTAGATAATTAGAACATAACTATTACATCTCAAAAGATTACAAAGTAGTCACTTCTACTAAGTTTCCATAATAAAAAAACTCTTAAAAAGAAACGTGTCTAGTTCCATGTTTTATATAGGATGACATTCCCTTGATCCCATCCTTGACCTTATTCCACATTAAGTCATGTGAAAACATTTCAAAAAAAAATTGGGGTGAGCATAAAAAGCTCAGTAAGGGAAACAGAAAGAATGAAAACTGTTAGTTTTTCAAACATCAAATAAACCATATATACTCTATCAAAGTAATACCTTCACCTTCATGAAGTAGTAAAAACTCTTCACTGAATAGAGTATCATTACTTACCTTTTTGTAACCACAGGATTATCATAAAATCCATAAAAAGAACACATAACATATATAAAGGTAACTTGGGACATAAACATACTGAATTGGAATAACCATACGGTCGACTTCCACACATATCACTTAATGGAATAGCCATACGCCCAATTTCCATACATACTTAATGGAATAGCCATACGGCCGACTTCCATACCCAATGCATTGGAGGTTATAACGTAACCACCTGTCCTGGTATTCACGGCACCACCCATCATATGGTTTATAACGTAACCACCCGTTAAAATGTCAAAGTACCAATATAAAATCATAAAACATAAAACCAATATAAAGGAATGATAACATTTCCACATTTCAATCAAAATATATCAAAAATATATTGACAAAATAGAATCCTTTTTCAAAACCATTTTCAATACCAAAATACATAAAATAGTATATGGTATTTATTTTATTCTAAAAACATTACGGCTTGTTGAGAAATCCAAAGACCAAATAATACTCGCAGCGGCGGAAAAGGACGTTGTCACTGCGTACGTTAAAAAAAATTCCTTTTTGTCGTTTAGTAAAACGCTTCGTAGAAAAAGATTCCTTTTGTTTAAAAGTAAAAGTCAAAGGGGTTTATACACCGTATAAAATAAAGTTGCGTATAAAACGAAATATGCCTCAATGAAAGGAGATTGAGACGAAGTCCCTTACCTCTGTCCGACATGACTCGATCGTTCTTTAACGTCCTGAATAATAAACTTGAGTTAATTTATTCTTGATTAAGAACCTTTTTAAAGTTCATTATTCCTTTTATATCACTTATTGCCATTTTATAAATATTATGTAACCATTTAAGTTAATAATGTTTGTTTTGTCAATATTTGGTTCTTATGTCGAAAGTTGACTTCTTACAATTACATGTTGTTCGTGTGATCAAAAGTTATTTATATCCAGAATGAAATTCATGATTTGGATATCATATAATTCATATATATCCAGAATATACATGTATTTATAATATTACATAATCATTTAGAGGTAAGAAATGAAATGCATCGTTCATGGAGACGGTAAGCCGTACGTACGCATGAACGCTACTTTCATTTCTTTGTCATATTAATGGAATTAAAAATAATGAGAGGTATGTATATTTTAATTCCAGAATTATATTCATAATTTAGATATATCATTAGTTATATATATCCATTATATACATGTACTTTTAATAGTACATTACATTTGGGGATAAGAAATGAAATGCACCGTTCATGGACACGGTAAGCCGTACGTACGAATGAACGCTACTTTCATTTCTATCTCATACTTTAATGGAAAGAAATAATAATTATATAGAGGTATATAATAATTCCAGTATAACATCATATATAATAACTTTAAATCCATCCTTTACACGTCCCACATATGGCATTAATGAATCACATCACTTTGAGGGGGCGGTAGTCCGCACTTCCTTAAATGAAGATATCGTGTTTACCCATAATGGAAACCATAAAGGTATGACCAAAATGAAAAATACAGAAGCTTAAAGAAAACATAAACATATTATATATCATATATAAAAATAGTGACATCATAATGTCCACCTTGTAAGGTGTTAAATGAGTATTGAACAATCATCATTTCGGGAGGCAGAATTTCACCATCCACAGAAACCGTATGTTCTTTAACCATTTGATATAGTTGTGTGAGAGTATAGCTCGAATAAATCTTATAACAACATCCTAGTATATTTAAGATACTAGTGTTTTTAAAAAAGAAGTAAATAAAAAGAGTTTAGAGGGTTGGAGAAGCAAAATAAAACAAATGAACAAGAGAAAATGAATTACCTTTAAAAGTGTAACTCCTTTTGATTTGAGACTAAAGGCTTCCTTTTAAAGTATTCTGACCAAAGGGAATCCTCTAGGATGAGGAGAGGGATGTGGAGAGAGTATATGGGCAGGGGTTGGCCGAGCCAAAGGCTTGAGGAGTGTGTGAAATGAGGTAGAGGTGGGGGCCTTTTATAAGAGGAGAGGAGGGGTACTTTTGGAAAGTAAAGAAATATTACTTTATTTGAAAATGTGTTTCGGTTTTAAAAGGTCCCACATTGAAATAATTCGTGGATACGGTGATAAGGGTTAGAAATAAACTCATCCAATTGGTTTTGGACATGTGTAGTTCATATATTTTACATTATCTTTCCATTTTATTTAAATCGTCAAATAATGATGTCATCGCTGCATCATTATTATGTCATAAATAATTTAATTTATTTAATGTATAAAAATTATAAAAAAAATACTATGATGTAGGAAATATTTTTAGATTTCCAATGACTATTTATAATCAAAAATATGATCTTCATAACCCTATGTAAAAATTGTTTTCATAAAATATATTTTGTTTGTGTCATTTTTACTTTAACATTTAATAAAAAGTTATTTATGTCATTTCCCAACCAAAGTGTCTCCATGAGGTCCCCAAGTTGACCCATGGCTTGTCTTGGTCGGCCATGAAACAACCAATAAGGGTAGGACATGTGTCTAGGTCATTTCATATTATTAAAGCATTATTTATACCTTAAACTACACTAATTACCACTAATCGCGATTAAGAACTTAATAAGTTACTATTCACCAAAAAATTATTATAATCTCATTGAACCACATTTTAATTCTTAATGACAACCATGTATGTCGGATTTTTGAAATTCAAAACACAATGATGGAAAAATTTCATTTAAACGGAAAATCAGTTTTTATAAGTACCACTTAGTGGTTTCAATATTCATCAAAAATTGAAGTTTTTCAGAAAATTACCAAAAATTAACCCTAAGCTATATTTGATATTACGAATTAAAAAATGAAGTCTATTTTACAAAATTAAAAACATATAAGTCACATTAATTAATTTAATAATTAATTCCCGCTGTCAGAGCAAATAACGTGTTTTTATGAAACAATAAGTATCAAAAGATTGACACTAGTTTAAGTCCAATTTCAAAGTGAAATTAATTCCAACGACCACTATTGGATTTAATGGTAAAAATATTTTCTAATTTAACTTTAAAACCAATTAAAAATATAATCTAATCATATAAATAAATTAGATTAAAAAGAGGTTTTGAATTAAAATACAACATTTTACACTATTCATTAAAAAAATGAACTTTATCAGAAAGGTACCAAAAATTTACACAAAGTAAATTTTGATGTCCCGATTCTAAAGAAGAGTTATATTTGGTCCAATAGAATTTATAATATCTATCAAAACTATATTTAATGACGGTTCTCCGTCAATAGGTGATAAGTGGACCTTTCGTGAAAATTAGGGTATAAATGCCTAAAATTGAACTCTTTCCGTATTTTAAGCCTTTATCTTTTATTGGGTAAGTGTAAAAACATTTAAAAACATATATAATCATATTTTAGTTATTTCTATCCATTCCTGCCAGTACAACGGCTACTCGTTAACTAACATTTAAAATAATATTATTTTATTACTTGTGTGCAACGTAAGTTTTAAAAGAAACTCATCGTTGCGTACCGAGTACGCTATCGAACGTAGAAAACCCTTTTAATTAAAATTAATATTTAATTCGTAAATATTAATTAATATGAATATTATTTATTCTTTATTTACCTGGGATGTTACAACGATGACACCTAGAAAAAGTTTCTTGGAGAGAATGTGGTAGTGATCTTCCACTTGATGAGGTTTCCGTGAAGTGCATTGGTTCTGAGGAGGTACCTTCGGGAGGTCCACCAGTTGAGACACCATCCATTGAGTAGTTTTTTCCCATGGAAGTTTACATAGATGATGTGAAGAGGCTAAGTTCAATAAAAAAGTTCCATATATAGTGAAATCTAAGGTATTAGTGTGATCTAGACCCACAAGCTTCAAATAATTGGCATATGGTAGTCAAAAATGTTTTCCAACTTATGAGGACACATCAAGATCAGATGGTGGTCCAAGAGGGCATATGTCTACATGGTTAGACAATGCAATGGTAGAGTTTAGTTATGAAATCCCATGAAGAGGATATGGTAACTTCGGTGTAGTTTAATTGAATCTTTAGAGGAAAGTTTTACCAAGCTACATTGAGATCAATGCATATGTAGAAGATTCAATGCCTTTTTTAGTGTAGTGTAACTGTGGATGAGTACTCATCGAGGTTTAACGAATTGTCATGATTCTCCCTCGATATGGTTCATGACCCATTCATTAGATCTCATACCAATGAACATGGTCTCCATAGATACATCTAATAAAGTGTGATATTTGTGTGCCTTCTCTCTTATCAGGGGGAACTTGAGTGAGAATTTGTAGTAAAGATATTTTTGGAGGAGGGAAGAGTGGATGTGGCCCATTGTGGTGGTCACAATGATGAGGCGTCTATTATAATTAGTAGATATAACATTAAAGGATAGTGAGAAATGATAAATAAACATGGTCATGCTCAAACACATGGGCCTGTTTCAAAGGATTCGTGTTAGGGATCATGTCATCCACATGAGAGGTGGTGATACACTTATTACAACAGGGGACATCTTGGTAGAGATTTTATAACCCATGTAGTTACTAAGAGGGAGGTTTTCAATGAGATTCAATTTTATATGACTAATTTGATGTAGGTAGTTCTTCAAGATTACAGATGTGGAGGAGGGGATGAGAGGGAGACAGTAGTATAAGGGGGTTCGAGTTGTTTCCCCAACCACCCCTAGCTAGTCCAAACTAGGCATAGAAAGTTGGAGGGCATGAGAAAGGATATATGTAGGCCATAGTGGCCTTTGACCCAAAATATACTAGGAAAAATGGAGGCATAATCTTTTCCCTTTATAATTTTGGTGGTATAAATTAAGAGAAACAATTATAAGGTATCATTTTATTTCCACTTCTAGCACGTGGGTTAGTCAAGGTGATGAGGGAGTCGGTAGAAACATGTGCTATTGTTGTTAGAAGTAGCTTTGAATGCACACAAAATAGGGGTACTTCCCCCCCGAGTCATGTTTTTGTGATGCATGTAAAAATATTAAGGTGATTCAGTGTCTCCTAAATCAGATAGTATCATGTTTTGGTGTATGGGTCCCATAGTTTTTTATGTTTGGGGCCTAGTGACATGTTAGTGGTTTTCCAAAAGAGTACCAGTAAGTACCAATGTGATAAGTTCAATATCCGATTTGTTTAAATTAGTACCCTTGTGTACTTGGTATCATATTTTTAACAGAGACACTCAGTGAGAATGTGGGAAGGTATGGATTAGATTTGGACTCAGGAGGAAGTGAGATGCTTTCCCTAATAAGATTCTATTTTATAACATGATCAAAACCATGTGGGTGAGTTAGTGACTCCCAAGGTGGATATTGTCATTTTTTTCTATGAAAACCCCACAAAATTTTGTTTCATTTCTAGGTTGTGCGATGGAGTGTTAGAGTAGATCCTAGAATTTCCAGTGGTGTTTTTTTGCCCCTTTTAATCTTCATATCCCTTATAGATGGGGATCCTTTCTTATAACCATTACATAGTTTTATAGTTAGAGCCTATGATGCTTTTAAAATACGTATTGGTTTCATACCATCCATATTTTGAAGATATTCCACTATTCGATGTGTATAAGTTTCTATTTTGGCATGTTGGGTTATAATTGTAGGTTCACAGATAATTATCCCAATAAGACCCAAATTTAACTCTTAGGAATCCCTATATTATTCAATGGTACCCTCGTATGCTTGGAATCATCCTCGAATAGAAGAATCATGAGTATGTAAGGGTGTAGTTCATCTAGTGGTGGATGTGAAATGCGGGCTTACATTTGTGTCTTTGTCAGGTTATCGAGTTTGTGTACCTCTAGACCATATGACTATAGAGGGACTATGGTTCTTAGTTATTTTACTCCCATGAAAACTAATGGGACCTTCTCCCTCTTTTTTCATAATTTTGGTTGGGTTAGAGCTATAAGTGGGTGTGGTTTGTCCTCGGTGGTTCCCCTGAGTCTGTGATTGTAAGCTGCATGAGAATCCTTGGTGAGCTCGCTGGAATGAGGTTCCAATGGAGAGCATAGTTTCATTACCTCATGCCTAGGACATCCCTTTTTGTTTAAAAATAACCCATATTGTGTATAAATTTATCGACTCATGTTTTTACATGCATGAATTTGAAATATTTCTAATAATTTTTTTTCTAAATCTATGTACTGAGTCAGCATGTGATTCTAGGCCCAGAGATCCTGAAAGTGGTTAGTTTAGAAATATTAGATATCTTTTATGTACATAATTTTCTTATTTAAATTTGTTATAAATCTCTAGAAGAGTATCATATCAAAATATTTAGTCGACATTTGAGTTAAAGACATCATGTTTACACTTGTTCCAACATAATGTCTTCTATGCCTAGTGCGCAAGTGAGGCAAAGTTCGTGGTTTGTTGAATGAAATGATTATAAAATAGATGAAAATTTTAGTTAAAAAATTTAACCTAATACAACCCCCAATCATACTGGGAGAAAGAAAATATAAGTTAATCACTCTTCTATCCCCCTTTGGTCATAGTAAAAATGATCCAAAATCATAGCGATGAAGAATTGTCTGTCTCTGTTCTTGGCACCAATCACCATCAGATCTAGGAGGAACATGATATAGAAAACATTCTACATATGATGATTCATAGTTTCACCATCAAGGTTAGAGGATTTGAGTTGGCCTTAATCCCTTTTTTGCATTGTTTTAGGGTTGTAGATCCTTATTTAACTTTCTAGTGATATCTTCTAGGTTGATCTATTAGTTTTGGGATAAAACTGGGATAATTGAAATAATCTCAAGGTAATTACCATTTAGAATTACTATATACATGGTGTGTAGTCTATTAATACACATGAAGTATCTATTAATGTATGAGTAACATGATTTTTGGGGATAAAAAACCATGTAACAGGGTTACACACCGTGTAGTGACCCCATTTCATGTGTCCATATGACATGGCATGGGATAGCTAGGTATGAGTACATGGAAATGTAGAAGCACACAACCAATGTTGACGAGAACTCAGTTCCAATCACGGGAATGGAAAAATATCATGTCTAAGTGATTTTTTATCCTACAAACCCCATATAGTATGGGATCTATGATGTGTTAGGGACACCAATACCCAGGATTTGTGGATGATGATACAAAACATGGGGTAGGGTCAGTTTGAACATGCCATGTATAATGGCCCCACTTTTCCTACAATACTTTTACATCATTTTAATGATAAAAAAAATAAAACATTACTCCAATATAATCCAAAGGTATAATGTCTTAGAATGTATAGGACCATTCGTAACATTTATAACATAATACATAAACATATATATAATTCTTCCTTCTCTAGCTTCTTATTGGATCTTGACTTCTCCTTAGTACAAGTAGTCACAAGAGGGATATACCTAAAAACGTTTTGAGATAAAATCATATTAATAGAATAAATAATAAGATGAAAAAACATATCATGGTATTGTCATAATAATTATTATCATAACATAGGCATAAGATTATAATCTTGAGAGGAATCATTAAGAAAATACGTGGAATGTGTGAATGAATAAAAAATGAAACATCATGTCTTAGTGGTTAATGACCACACATTATTGTGAAAAAATATAGAATCATGTTCACAAATAATTTCAATTTAACTCATGAGATTCATCACCTTACCCAATGCATTGGAGCACTGTATAATTCTAGGCACACCTGTTACTTTCAAACATTCATCTTATGCTATATAATTCTGGGCCCACCCCTCACATCGTAACATTTTTATAATAATGCATGCCACATAAAACATATATCAATCATGAATATAAAAAACCATGGAAAGGAATGTGTTATAACTCATAAAAAAACGTCCATAAACATTGGGATCCCAAAATAAATATGGAATAACATACTTGATACAAGAACCATCAACCTTGAGTGAGAAGTAAAACATATGGTTTTGAAAGAAGATTTATTTTGGAAAACATTTTGTTTGACATAAAAACAAGTGGAAAACCTTTATATCCAAAAAAGATAATATAATAATTAAAAATTAATTTTTAAGGAATAACCATACCAAAAAATGGAGTGAAAGTGGGAGAACCCATATAAAGTATGTTGGGTTCGAGAATTTCCCTTTAAATCATATCTGAACGCTTTCTTCACTTTAATGGCCTACGTAATTAAATTAGATTCACTAATTAAAAATTCAAAAACCTTTTATACGGGAATAAGGTTCATTATTTTTTTCATTAAATTCTTTTATAGGCCTTTGGATGAGTTATAGAGTTTAAATTCATTGTTTGTGAGGGTTCTTTCTCGAAGTTATAATGAACGGTTCACTTGTACACATGAATGGATGTTCGTGTAGAACATGGATAAAAATTGATAAATTATATTACATGTTATTAATTATATTAAAATAGTTTAAATGATATTTTAATGAATTATTTTATATTTTTAATGTGGATGAACCATTAGAAAATTTTTAATGATGATCATTTTAAGTAAATTTGGCTGGTTTTTTGATCACAACGAACATGTTTTGTTTAATCAATTAGTATTATTAATGATTTTTTTCCTAAAAAAATGGGTTAGAAATACCTATTAAATTATTTTTTCAACCATTTAACTGCTTCATTGATATCCTTTAAAGAGTTTAAGTAAAATGGATGTGCATTATACATGATGTAGGGAAATTAACACATCTTGAGAAATAATTTAATTTTATTAATATAGAGAGGGTGGGGGAGTATAATGTATAATATTACATTAACATGATATCATAATAGTATTTCAATCATATTACTGTTATCCAGATAGTTGTATAAGGGATGCTGAGTATAAGAGAAGAAAAGAAATGAAATTTGAAAGGAAAATGAATGAAAAGAGAGAGATAAATTACCTCTTCAATCTTACTCTTGAGATCCTCTTTATATAACCTAGGCATGGTCTTTTTATGAGACCAATATATATTGGGCATGTGGGAGGGCTAGGGGAATTATTTTGATTGAATTTGGACATGGATTGAAGCATAAGAGGTGTGAAGTAATGAGGTTGTGGGGGTGGTATTTATAATGGAGGAGAGATAGGTCCTCTCAATATTATATTCATTAATTTATTATTTATCCAAATGATAATAAATAGTGATGATTCCATGAAAAATAATTGTAATAAGTTCATGTGAGTTCAAACAAATTCATATTATATCCATAGAACATCATCCATGACTTATAATCAATGTATTTAGCTTATTTTGTAAATTATAGTATATCACTATTCATAAAAATTCATTTATTTAAAAAAATCCAAAAAATTTACAGTAAACATTTATTGATGTGAAGGATCCAATAATAAGAACCATTCTTCAAAAATATTTTCTAAATTTTATTAATTTTATGTTTAATTAAAATCATACTTTTTGTCAAATATATGAATTTTATAATTACAATTGCTTTTCTAACACTTTTAATAATTAATAAAGATCTCATAAAATTTTATTATACACATAATAAATAAAAATATTAATTTATGAATTAAAATAAATTTTCTTTTTATATTATTTAGTTATTTATATTTAATTATTTATGACTTACAAAAATACCAATACTTTTACTATGGTTATATTGTCACTTATAAGATGCCAACTTTTTATTTAAATATTCAAAGGTGAGGTTACTATTCTTTTGGATGATTAAATATTTATAAGATTTATATTTCTATTCATAATGGTAGGTTACTATTCATAAGGATAGGTTATTATTCACCAAAAAACATGTATTTCCTAAAAAACTCCAAAAATCTTACTGGTCGCAACCGTGTATGTCAGATTTATGAAATTCAAAACACAGAAGTCGCAAATTTATGATTAAAGGTCACATAGTAGTTCATTTAATCCTAATTTGGCATTCAATTTCTTAATGTGATTGATTATGATGTTAATACAAATAAAGGATAAATTTAAATGATAAAAGTTTGCATCGTTACATTTTACCTCTATTTGAAATTTCTCTCTTGAAATTTCATTTTACATAAACAGGTGAGGATACTTCCCCTTAATTGAATCCTATTGTTCCAAAGTTTCTTGATCATACATATGGTTCCTCCAAAACACTATGACAAAGTGGTTTGTCTTATTGTGTATAACCTTATCTCCCCGGTCCATAATTTTACTACCTGCTCCTTATAAGAGAGATCATCTTCGAGTTGTACCACCTCTTATTTCAGTACTTGTGAGAGATCTAATATTTAATTTATCTGGAGTGATACATGAAACTCATCATGAACTTGTGCCATATTCGGTAAAAGTACAAGACGATAGGGCACAACTCTTTTGCGGTCAAGGATCTCAAAGGGACCAATGTACCATGGGAATAACTTCCCTTTCTTTACAAACCACATGACTCTCATCTATAGTGATATTCAAAGGATGACTTTCTCTCCAACGTTGAACTCCATTTCCCTTTGACGATTGTCAACATAGCTCTTTTTCCAACTCTAGGCATCATTGATATGTTTCTGGATGACTTGAACCTTATTTGTTATCTATTGTACAAGATCATGTCAAAGTATATTTTTTCCCACTTCATCCCAATAGGTTGGTGTTCTACATAGATTTACGTACAAAGCATCATATAGAGCCATCTGAATACTCGATGGGAAGCTATTGTTGTATAAGAACTCAACCAATGGGAGATGATTATCCCATCCACCTTTGAATACTTAAGAGCATGCTCTGATCATGTCTTCAAGAGTCTAAATAGTCATTTCATATTGGCCATTAGTTTGTGGGAGATAAGCCATGCTGAAATTTAATTCAGTTATCAAAGCATATTGAAGGATCCTACAGAATTTAGATGTGAACCATGGATCATGATTAGAGAAAATCGAGAGTGGAACACCATGCAGTCTCTCCACTTCTTTCACATATAACTTTGCAAGTTGTTCAAGAGAGAGATCATTCCAAAAAACAATTAAATGGGAATTCTTGGTTAGGCATTCAACCACAACCCACATCTCATTATTTCCCTTTGACATCTTTGGGAGACCTGTGAAAAATTACATAGTGACATTCTCCCATTTCTAAATGGGTATAGGTAAGGATTTCATCATCCCTTTGGACTTTTGTCAGTCTACTTAAACTTTCTAACATACAATCAGCTTGAGATATATTCCACAATATTTTTATTCTTGTTATCCCATCAAATTTTTCTAAGATCTCAGTACATCGTGGTGCTACCAGGATGGATAGATAATGTTGAGCTATGTGTATAGTCCAATAGCTCTGTCTTTTTCTCGGGTGATGAAGGCACATAAAGAGGTGTTCCAAACCGAATCACACCATCATTGTCGATGTGGAAATCCTGTATATTTTCTGTCATTACCCCATTCACCTTATTTTGTAACTATAGATCATCCCATTATGACTCATTAATCGTTTCTAGGATATATTGTTGAACAATAATTTGGAAAGGTAGGATGTATCTACAACCCCTGTGATTTTGAAATCCATCCTTTGCATATCCAAGAAGATATAGTATTTCCCAATCTGTAACATGGAGAGAGTAGTAAGTTATTTTATTCTTAGAGCATCAGCTGCCATGTTTGCCCTTATGGGATGATAGTGAATAGAGAAATTATAGTCTATGATCATATCTAACCATATACTTTGATGCATGTTGAGCTCCTTTTATGTGAATATATAATTTAGGCTCATGTGGGGGGTGTATATGTCATACTTCTCTCCATAAATGTAGTGCAACCATATTTTCAAGGCCGAAATCATGGTTGGTAGATCTAGATAATGCATCGAGTAGTTCATCTCATGGATCTTCAACTACCATGAAGCATAAGCTATCACATTATCATTTTTTCAGGAGTACATAACCCAAGCCTTTCTTTGAAGCATCATTGTGTATCACAAAACACTCTCCACTTTTCCGCAATGTGAGTATAGGTGCAGTGATAAGCCTTATATTTATCTCTTTGAAGCTCCCCATACATTATTCAATGCAGAGATACTTTACCATTTCCTTATTAACATAACTACCGGGCCTGAAAATTCGATGTAATTTCTCACAAAACATTTGTAGTACCCAGCTAATCAAAGAAAACAACATATTTCACTGACACTAGAGGGTCTTGGCCATTTCATAATTGACATCATTTTTAAGTGTCCATAAAAATTTCTTCACTTGTGATCACATTCCCCCAGAACGTGACATTCTTCATCCAAAATTCTCACATGCTGAACATGGTGTAAAAATTATCCTTTCTCAATTTTACTAAAACAAGTATTATCTGTTCTTATTGTTACTCTTTTCTATAGGAGTATATGATAATATCATCAATAAACACTATCAATTTTTTTTTGAGGTAATCTCTAAAGACAATATTCATTAAATCCATGAATATTTTATGGGATTAGTAAGTCATAAGGGAATCACTAGAAACTCATAGTGCCCATACCTTGTACAAAAGTCAATCTTTTGAATATCTTCCTTATTCACCATTAGATGATGATATCCAGAATAAAGATCCACCTACGAGAATTATTGATACACTCATAACTAATTGAACAATTAATCAATCCTTGGATGATGATACTTTTCTATTATAGTGATCTTGTTGAGTTTCTGATAATCGATACACAACCGCATAGTTCCATGATTTTTCTCCAAGAAGAGCACCGACGCACCCTAATGCGTTGCACTAGGGCATATGGAAACTTTTTCCAAGTGCTCTTGTAGATACTTCTTAAACTCCTCCAATTTGATAGGATCTGTCCTATATGGACACTTTAAGATAGGATTATCTCTAAGAATGAGTAATATTGAGAACTCTACATCCTGAGCTAGGGGAAGTCTTGGTAACTCTTCAATAAATCCCGATGTGTGTTTCCTCTAGGTTGAAACTATCATTTGACTCAACAATTTGAGATAGGTATACCCTTTCATAGGGAATCAACATCCACACCGTTGAAGGATTTTTCAAAGGATATTCATGATCTTATTTACATTTTTAGAGGAACATGGGATGGTTTGGAATATGAAAATATATATTTCATTTTCACGATAGCTGATATGTGCTCTATATAATGAGATCCAATCCATTCCCATTATAGTGTCAAATTCCAATAAGAGATGTATTATGATATTCTATGGAATAATCATCCCACACATGGCAATAAGAGAAATTCCAAACTCTTGGGATTCACTGATTGCACCAATTGGTTTTTTTAAAGGTATCTAGACTTTTAGGTTTCAGGGCATGAATTCTAAATTTCTAGAAAAATCGAAGCATATAAAGAAATTGTTAGAACCAAAATCAAATGATTTTTATCCATTATTTAATGAAAAAGAAGTGTACCATGTACGAATACATTATCTTGCTCCAATTATATGCAAGTGATGTCATAAGGCTTCCCTTATTCCTTTGGAATTGGTGGATGCTGAATCTAGTTACCCTCAAGGAATTGAGGTTTAGTGCACTGGATTTCATCGTTCCTATTATCCCTACAATTATATTATTGGACAATGGGTGGTTCTCTTCTTTCATCAACTACATTCTCATTCTTTCTCATGTCTTTTCGACACTCTTGAGCATGGGGGTATTCTTTCCTATACTTGAATCTTTTCCCCATCCCTTTGAAGCAGTTACCATGATGAATATTTCCCAAATTTTGTCATGTGGTAAGTTTAGTTTCCTTCCCTCCATTATCATTAGATCCTCCATCTTGAAACTCCACCTTTTGTTTCCTATCACTATAGCCGTGATACCATTCAATAAACACTATATCTAATTTGAAGGAACATCTAACAACTTCTTTATAACTGCCAATTTCTCAAATTGAATGTGCCTTTAGAAGGTTTGGTTTTAATCTAATAAATAATATATCAATTTTTTTATCATTTTTTGTAACAAAACCTGAAGATAACCATTCAATTATTATTAAATTTACTTCGTAGGCCATGACAGACTCTCCTTCATATTGTGTGATATCTATGAATTCTTTATCCATATTAATTTGAAGAGTTCTTGTGAAATACTTGTTATTAAACATGATCTTAATATTATCCCATTCCATCTCTTCAATTTCATCATTTGGATTAGCATTCTAAATCAAATCCCACCATTGATTAGAATCTCTATCTAGATGATAAACAACTAGAATCACCTTATTCATCTTAGAATAGTGAATCCCAGAAAATAACTTCACCAAGGAGTTGACCCACTATTCCTCATCTAGTGGATCAGACGATCCACTAAACATCAGTTGTCATTGTTTTATAAAAAACTCGATAGCCAGTTGGTACCTATTTGGGGACGGAGGATGTTCCTCACTATTCAGACTATTATTCATAACATGAGATATTTATGTAATCCTCACCATGACATTTTTAACTCCACCTTTTAAAGCATTGAGGTTGTCATTCGAGTAATCATTTAATTGGCCCTCGCACAGGTTGTTGGACTAGTTTCTCCTCATTCCCACTATTTTTTAGAATATAGAATGTTGGAAAAAACAAAAGTCAAAGAGTCCTGAATAAATAAAATTTTCATTTGTACATCTTAAAATAAAAATATATATATTAGGGGATCCATATGTTTATCTAATCTTCTTGTGTGTATATTTTTACTTAGTCTCAAACTAGAGGTTTTCTCTACGGTTTACTAATCCTAATTACCAAATTAACTAAACCTTTCCTCTTATACCAACTATATAGACCATGATTTTCGTACATTACTTTTAAAAAATTTAAATGTTAAAAAAAATAAAACATTACAAAAAGAGAATAAAATGGTATGGCTTCCTTATAAATCTAGGACCATTCATATATTTTACAACATAATACATAAACATTTATTTAATTCCTTCTTCTATAACTTCTTATTGGATCTTGACTTCTCTTTAGTATAAGTAGTCACCTGAGGGATATACATAAAAAAAGGTGACCTAAAATTCTAGTAATATAGTGGATAAGAACAAGAAATAACATAACATGGGTTGATCATAATCATTATCATCATAAAATCAACATATCTTTATAATCATGAGAGGAAACATTATGAAAAGACTTGGATTGTGGCAATGCATAAAAAATAAAACCCCAAGTATTTATGGATAACTACCACACATAGTTGTGAAAAATATTGAATCATTTCTGCATATTATTTCACCTTAACTCAAGATATTCATCAATTTACCGAATGCATTGGAGTGATGTCTAATTCTGGGCACACCTGTCACATTCAAACATTCCTATTGCGCTATATAATTTCATGCACACCCATCACATCAAAAGAATTTCAAAATAATTCACTCCACATAGAATATATATCAATCATGAAAATTAAAAACCCTGGAAAAGGAATGAGTGTCAACTCATAATAACAAATTCATAAACTTTTGGTTTTCAAAAGAAAGAGGGAATAACATACTTGATTCAAGAACCATCAACCTTGAGTGAGAAGTAAATGGTGTGTTTTTGAAAGAAGAGTTGTTTTGGAGAAACTTTTTTTTTGAGATAAAATCTAGTGGAAAATATGTATATCCCATAAAAGGTAATATAATTATGAAAAATTATTTTTATGGAGTAACCACACCGAAAATGGAGTGAAAGTGGGAGAATCCGAAGAAAGTAAGTTGGGTTTGAGAATTTCCCCTTACATCGTATCAAGATGTTTTCTCCACTTTAATTTCCTTTATAATCACATTATATTAATTAATTTACAATTAAATAACTTTTTATACATGAATACGGATAATTATGGTTTCATTATGTTCTTTTATGGGCCATTGGATGAGTTACAACGTTTAAAATCATTGTTTTGGAGTGTTCTTTTTCTTAGTTTTCAAGAACAGTTCACTTGTACCCATTAATGGAATTTCGTGTAAAACATGGATAATAATTCAGGAAAGTTATCACATGTTATTAATGATATTATATGAGTTTAAATGTTCTTATAACGAATTATTTTGTATACTATGTGGATGAATCATTAGCTAAAATTTAATGATGACCATTTTAGGTTAATTTGGGCGGTTTTTGGATCACAACGAACATGTTTTGTTTAATCAATTAGTATTATGAATAAAAGTTGTTTATAGAACATAAAAGGGGATAAAAAAGAAGTATTATAACATTTTTTCAACCATTTAATGGTTTCATCTATATCCATGAAAATTTTTATGGAAAATCAAAGTGCATTTCCCATGATATAGGTAAATTTACACACCATGTAAAACAATTTCATTTTTTTAATAAAGAGATGGAGGGAGGAGTATAATTTATAATCTCCCATTAACATGATATAATAAAATTAAATCAACAATAATGGAGTTATAATGAAATTTGGATAAGATAATTTTAGGATTATAGATGAAAGGAAAACAAATTTGAAAAGAAAATGAATGAAAATAGAGTGAGGAATTACCTCTTGAATCCTCCTCTTGAGATCCTCCTTAAGGAACCTAGGATTAGAATTTTGATGAGACCAAGATCTATTGTAAGTGGGGGAGGGATATGAGATTGATTTGGATAGACTTTGGACATGTCTTGAAGCTTGAAAGGTGTGAAGTAATGGGGTTGTGAGGGGTGGTTTATATAGTGGAGGGGAGAGGGGTTTTCCCAATATTATATTCACTGATTTCTTATTTCACCACATGAGAAGAAACAATGATGATTTCATGATCGGTGATAGTAATAATGTCATGTGATTCTGAAAAAATGGAGATTATATTAGCTGAACATCAATCATGACTCTATAATTAACGTATTTAGCTTATTTTGTAAATTATCTTATTTTACTATTCTCAGAAAATTCTCATTTTTCTAAAAAATACCAAAAATTAAAACTAGTATTAATTCAATTTGTATAATCCAAAAAAACACCATTTTCAAAAATTATTTTCTAAATATGATTTATGGGATTTTTAAGTATGATTACAATTTTTTTCAAAAATAAAAAATTTAAAACTACAACTGGTTTTCTAATACATTGAAAAATTAATAGATCTTATAAAATTATATTATAATATTAAGACATCAAAATATTAATTTATGAATAAAAATAAATTTTCATTTTTTAAATAATTTAATCATTTTTAATTAATTATTTATGACATACAAAAATACTAATACCTTTATTATTGTAATATTATCACTTATAAGATACCAAAAATTTATTTATGTATTCATGGGTTAAGATAATAATCATTTTGAAAATTTTATATTCATAAGGGTCATATTACTATTCATAAGGGTAGGTTACTATTCATAAGTGTAGGGTACTATTCACTAAAAATTATGTTTGTCCTGTCAGGCTCCAACCATCTTACTAATAAAAACCGTTTATGTCTGATTATTGAAATTCAAAACATAGAAGTCACATATTTACGTTTAATGGGAACATAGAAAGTTATTTAACTATGTTGTGGAATTTTGTTTCCTAATGTGATTGATTATGACATTAATAAAATAATGTAGATATTTCATTGATAATAGTTTGAGTCATTACACCACATACGATATGTACACACTGTGTACCCAGACATGGATAAGCTAGGCAATGTGAATGGGAGACATGGCTAGGTTCATGGGTGATTCCACACACCATGTGGCCAACAGTGCATTCCATCTACATTATTGGGGCTCTTGTTCCTATATTCCTACTAACGTATCTCCATCTCAAGATCTCAAATTTTGTTTAGTGAGTAGCCTATCCTAAAATATTTTCCATGTAAAATACCATGGTGGATTCCACTTTGGTCCATGTGGTATGATGTGTAATTTTTTTGGGAATGATGTTTGTGTAGTTATGATTAACCTTGATAGTTATTAGGGCGGATCATTGGGTTGACGTTAGGGTTGGTACTCTTCTATTTCACCTTAGCATGTGGGTCCCCTCAAATCAATAGGCCAGTATAGTGGTGATTCCATGTAATATCAGTTAATGAATCTCTTACCTATGGTTGTGTTTCCATGCAAGGTTTGATAAGAGAGACTACCCTTCAATAGGAAATTGACCAATGATGTATATTAGTGTGGTTAATAGAGAGATATGTTGGGACTATTACTCCCTTATAGATTTAGAGCATGGGTATACCTTATCTCTATTATTGAGTAGATATGGTAATCCTCTGATGAATTAGGGGATGGGTTCCCTGTACTATTTGTATATTTGCATATATGACTCCCTTTCCATTCTAGGATACAGAAAATTCATACTAGTTTTCTAGATAATGTAGTTACTCCCCTATTATACCCGGGTTCACATACTCTATTTATGGGGATAATACTCTTATACCTAGTCCGGGAGTGGGTCATCTAGATGTGTTGTATAGATAGTACCGGTACACCGAAATCATGTTAGAGTGTGGGTCCTATATCCCTTGAGACGGAACTCCCCTGTCGTACCAGTGATTGGGTCCCCCATATGTGTTGTTTCAAAAGAGTTGGTACTCCCTTGTTATACTAGGGAGAATGTCCTCTAGCATAGGGCTGATACTCCCCAGTCGTGTCAGAGTGCAGTTCCTACATAGTGAATGAGCCAGTATAGTGGTACAATCTTTTTTTACTAGGGTATAGGTCCTCATTTATGGTGTTGTACTCTCGTGTTATAATAGGGTGTTGGTCCTCTATTGGAGTCATTACTCCCTTGACTATTCTGTTCAATTACAAATAGTAGGCCCCTCCACTTGTTATGTACAATTCATAGTTTGGAGTTTGTGACCCCTTGATGAATTGAGGTGTGGGACACTCCATCTAGGAGCATTAGACGTTTTTCAGGTCAGTTAGAAGCTATTACTCCCGTGACTATAGGGTAGTGGCAAGGTGCAAGTCCCTATGTTCTCTATCATTATATGGGATTTACACGGTGAATGGTCTATAGAAGAACTCCCTAATATTTTGGTAGTGATGAGAGGATGTACTCTCCACTCAGGATTCTTTAGAATGCATTTGGTGGAAGGTATAGAGAAAATGAATTCAGGTTCTAGGCATCAGAGTTTGACTTGGTAATTTGTTCATGATGAAGTACGTCCACTCAAAAGTACTGTTAGGAATTGTATAGTTCTTTATGTTAAATTTTACCTCTCATACATGTTCTATCTCAGAAGTATAGGCTTGTAGAGTGTGTTCTATTAGTTGGGTTACCTTCAAGTCATCGAGTAGAATCGTGTTGCTGGTAATGAGGTCACAACCTCATGAGACATGGAGTTTGAGATGATTTTATATGGGTGGTTTCTCAAATTCCTTGAATTTATGTCTTATGTCTAGGTTTAACCCCCTTTTGTACTATGATTACTATTCATGCATAACAAAGGATGTCTAGAGATGTAGATTCCCTCCTGATTGGGCTCCCTCTAGCTAGGCTGAGCGAACTATTTCCTCTTAGTTAGCACCTTTTTATTTTCAATTTTTGGGGTTCCTACCGAGTATTTCTATACTCCCTAAAAATAGAATTTTCCATCATGTTTTGTTTATTGTGTAGACCAGATGCCTTTAAATGGCTTCCCTAGAGGACTTGGGGTAGGAAGAGTTTAGTAAGTTTGATCACCAATGGTGTTTACTCGATATGGGATGAGGAGATTTGGAGTAGTTTCATCTCACAATGATACCATCCTTCTGAGAATATTGGATGCTTTTATAATTTTTTTGGAAGTGTTTTTATACATTTCTATGAATTAAATACATTTTTGTACTCTGGTTTGGGATAAAGGTATCCATTCACTTTAATATCTAGGTTTTTATATTTTTCCAAATGAAATCAAGGTATTCTTGGGTGCTTCTGTATAGGTAAATTAGGAAAAGGCCTCCCACCTAGGTAATCTTCCTATTTAGATCTAGTCTCCATCCCATGGCCTATTGATGTAAGGGTTGTGAAGCTATGTCCTGAGCCCCATCTTTTCAGTCCATGATAACTCATCTCCGTTATGTTAAAATTATTATATAAATACTTGTCCATGATTTTCTAAAATGAATATATAAATGTCTTTCCTTTTTTATGTTGCAATTAATATAGGGATCTACCTAGTTATGTGGAATTTACTATATAGAGGGATTGGTAAAATTATGTTAAAAATATTGTATAGAGGTATTTTCTTGGTTATGTGATTATTCAATTGAATTGTGGGTATAGTTGGCATGTCTTAACTACATGCTTAGAGATATTTTAGAATAGTGCTAAATCATGTTGATTATTGTATCATATTAATTGATTAATTAATATTTCTGATTATCACATTATTACATGCACTCATTCATAAACTAATTTTGGTTAGACATGGTGGTTTCTACATACATAGTTTTACTCACACCCTATTTTTAATGTCATTTGGTTCCCAATAAAATTACATAGATGCAGGTTGGGATAAGGTAAAAGGCCTTCTTGTTGATTATATGATAATAGATGGCTTGGATCATTATGGATAGACCAACATGAGGTTCTAGACTATTGTATTTTGAGTTTATTTGGGTCATCATGGTCTTTTATTGGTATTACATTTAGTTTTATATTTATATAAATTATCTATTATCATTACATTATCAATTTATTATTTTTGGATTATTAAGAGACAACTTGTTTTTTGTTTATCCATTATGATGTATTATTTTGAATATTTTAAAATACTCCAGTATTTTTTATTTTTTATATTTAAATACTATATATTATAATATATGTACTTCTCAACATGTTCCCCACACCCCTCCTCTTATTGGTAGCCCCTAGAATACAAGGAGTTGTGTTTGTTGTCCAATAACCAACCAATTATCTGCACATGAGAGAGTGTTTGAACATGGGACATTGATCTTAAATTGGTGGGTATGAATAGTGGTAAATAAATTATGAAATAGATTCATTTTACTACCTTTTTAAAAATTAATATTTTCCTATTTTAGAAAATTTAATTTAAAAAATAAAATATATATTTTAAATTATCTTTTTGAAAATTATATTGAAGTTAAATTTGAATAATTTCATGACAAGATAAATTTTCTGATGAATAGCGAACAATACTTAGTTATATTATGAATTTTCATTTCATTTAAACTATTTAAAACCATAAAACATATTTTAATATTGTTTAAAAACTAAATATAGTTAAATTATTTTGAAAATTTTCAAATTTAGGACACTTTAATCATTTTAATATTTAATTAAGATATAAAAACTTTATTAAATTTTGAACATTTTTTCTTTGAAAACCAGTTTTCTCATCACATATGCAGGTTCAATTGTAAATTAAAAATTTCCACTTTTGTGAGTTTAATTTGAAAAATTGGATTAAAAATTTTAAGGTATAATAATTAATATTTTTAAATTTTTTTAATATAATGAGTGCAAATAATTAATATTAGAAAAAGTAACAATTATTTATAGTGGTTAGAGTAAAAATCAGTATATCCTCGGTTAAAAAACGATATTTTTTAAAAATGATCCAAAACATGTAAAAACAAATTGTATAACTATATTTAAACGTTATATATATTTGATTAAATAATGGACCATTTTAAAAAATTATTTCATTTGATAAACGTGGGTACAACTTTTTATTTTCAAAAATTACAAATGTGGCACAAACCTCATTTATAAAAGGCACGCCCTCTCCTCTACTCTTCACAAAATTTAACAACCAATTGGATATGTCATAAACCTCAAAAATAAAATATTTTCTTCCAAATAAAAATACTAGATTCATTTTCTATCATAATACCATCTAGTGAAGGATTTTTCTAAACATAACAAAGTGAACTAAAAATTTGGTAAAGATCTGAAACAATTGTTTTTATTTTGCTTCTTCATACAAATTCACATATATTGTTTAAGATTTATTATATAATATCCTTAATTTCATACATCTTCATATATTCTATTATGAATTTTCATGAAATATATCCATATCCTCTAACATAAAATGTGAAATAGACCAGTGGATCATGTATACGGTGGACTACCACCTCACGAACTGATTTTATTATTTTTTGAATGTGTTTGTGTCTTTTATATTAGATAAAAATAATTTTAGTTTCAATTTATATCTTTTTTTGGACATAATATGAGTGAATAATGAGATCACATGAGTTATAGGGGCTTTTGAGAGCTTTTTCAGGGCTAAAAGGCCTAGTTATTGGGAAAAAGAAGTTGGGTCACATTGTATGTAGAAACCGTGTGTCCCAAGACATATGATTAATAGTATCCATGCAGGGTAGGACATTGATCAATATTGGGAACCCAGTTCACCATAAATGTTTCCCCAGGGCTTCACACATACATAGAAGACACTAAAATTATTATCATAGGCTAAACACATAGCTGACACATGGTTTGTCTACCCTTGTACCATGAAAATGTGAGAGTTTACATGCGACTAAAGAATATGGCACATTTTTATGGTTTTTAAAACAATGTAAATTTACCACCTAGGTTCCCTATATAGGGTAGTGAGGGTTTCATCATTGGTGTACATTTTCTCCAACCATTCAACCAAAATATTCTTCCCAGTTAAAAAGGGATAAAATAATTATATTACCCTTTATTTAAAAATGACCTAAATAAAATTGTCCTCTTTCCATTTCTATATATATATGGGATTTATATCCTCTATTTAATAAAACTTAAGATATGATTGGCTTCCAATTCTCTACCCATAAATATATTTAGTCACTCATCATATCATTGGATCTAAACCAGTGAGTTCTTCTTACATATTGTATCTTTTATCATTTGACTTCATACTAATAGAGTTATTTTAGTTAAAGGTAATATTACTTATTTTCATGGTTGTTCATTAGTTTCTCAAATTTCATTCAATCTGGATTATGTTTGGAGTCAATATGGTATGAGTGTTATACCATGGTAACACATAGCTAGCATATACAATTCCCTTAATGTTTGGTGGATTATATATCGTGTTTTCATTGTGCGGTATGCTATACATTCCATAGTTTCCACTAGAATTAAATGAGTGTCCTTTATAAATATTTTAGGACCTGTTTAGGTTTCCCAATAGTACCATTATATTGTTTTAGGTTGTTCAACTCATCTCATGCTAGATTTGAGATATATCTATGTATCATCCCCTTGATATACCACCCCATTGGGTGTGTTTGAGATATCCCACTTTACTGAGATCCTTAATTGATTGAATAATAATTGAATAAAAATATAAGAGAATTTGTATACAACCATTCTATTTTATTACATCATTGAAAAATGTGTAATGAATTGGTTAAATGTGTTGAAATTTATAATGGGAATGAGTTGGATGAAGTCATCTATTACTTATAATTATTTATGATTTCTAAATTATATTTAAATTGATGTATTATCAATAGTAGTGTATTAACTAGACATTTTTACTCCTCAGATCCAGACTCCATTGGATTCTATGTGAATTTCAACTCCAAGGATCCATATTGATTATGGTAGTTGAAGTTGTGGAAATTTCTACTCCTTAGATTTGGATTCCATAGGATGAAATAGGAATTAATACTTCATAAATATAAATTTAGTATGGTTGTGGATGCCTCAAAATTTTAACTCCATGGATATCAAATCCTTAGGATACAAAGAAAATTAATTCTCCTTGGATACAACAATCTTGGAATGACTTGTATGAGAACCTTATATTTATCCATAGTCTATACTAAAATTACATCAAAATTATCTATGGTAAAAAAGGCTAACTTGGTCATTTATACCTTGGATTAGGCCCCTTATGGCATGACAATTCATTAAATAGAATAGGTCCATATAGATGCTTTATAATGTTTATAGATATTCCCAGTTTGGGTGTCTAATTTTAGTTGTTTTACTAGATAGTATCACACATTTTTATTGATAAATTATTGTTATAAAATGAGTAAATATTCTTGATTTCATATTCATTTATTTTTTGAAGATTAAATATTGTCCATAGGGATCCATGTTTGGATATATAGGATCACATATTATTTTTACATGTTACTTTCCTTACCTTTATACATATAATATACTGAAGACTGCGTCATTTGATTATATGTATACATGAAATGTTATATAGAGTATTGGTGGTGGCGTACCGAGGGTTATTTGACACCATATTTGGGTAGCTATTGGGTACCCTAAAAAATTTCATGGATTCAAGTGGGGACATGCATAAGAGAACACATTATGATTCTTGATTTGATTGTTTCATAGGATAAAGGGATCATATGATAGAGCTATGGTCATGGTGCTAGAAAGAGATAAGTCATTTTAGTCTTTTTAGTCTTTTGATACATGTATTGTCCTGGATTCCTATTTCCATTTATTTCCATGAACTTTTATAGTTATATGAAATTTGCATCTTATTTTATATAAAACTACTTTTGGATTTATTATTATTACAATATTTTGGATTTTTATCTTCTATAATTGATTTATATTATTATTATCCTTAGTTAATACTTGTGATAACACTATGTTTCTCTATTCATGAGCTTATATTCTCTCAAATATACCACATTGTACCCTCATTGATAGTTATTAGCCTCTAGAATTTAGAGAGCCACACTTGAGTCCATGTGATCCATCAGCTTGGGGAACTATTTAGTTTCTCTTGGGATGTGATATTTCAATGTGGTATCATTAGGGTTCTTATCATTTTATTCCCTAATATTTTGAGAAAATAAATAGTATATTAGAAACATATTAGAAATTTTAAATGAGTTGTTCTTGGGAGTCGCTAACCCATGTACATTAAAAACCTATGTTTTCATAGATCAAGTTACTGTTGTTCTAATTTTTTTCTTTTATAGATGATTTGATTATATTGTTGGGTGATACACATGATTTTTCATATTATTGTTATGATTGAGGGAGTCATTTTATCATTTTTTCACATATAAAGGATATTTTGGGGTCATACGTCATTGTAGGAAAAATACAAGATTCATATTCCATGTGTATTTCATACCATAGAGGATGAATTTCTTTTCTGTTTGAAATTTATGATGTGTTCCATGTGATATGGAATTGTTAGCAGATATTATTATTTTTGAAAATTGAGAATCATATTTTTTACATAGAGTGTCTACCATATCCTAAAATATGTTTTATTGCATAGGCTATAGTAGACAGCATAATAAATCATTTATGGAATTTGTATTCAAGGATTATTGGTCTCACAGGCAAGATTATGTAATGGTTGGGATTAATTGGATACCAAAATTTAGTCTGTGAGGTGTATGGTGCCTTATAATTTGGACACAGTGATCCACTTTTTTCAACCACTTAATGATAGTTTTAATATAAATAGGAATTTAAATGAAATTTGAATTATGAAATTTAAAAATCAGCGATAAATGGATTTATCAAATTCATAGTATAGTCTATATAACATGAATAATATGGTAAAAAAAGAACATTACCATGACAAAAATTTAGTTTCGGAAGTAGGAAATATCATTTTTATTTTTTAACATTGATTCAATTACCCATTCATGGATTTAGAGTGGATAGAGTGGTGTGAATTTATTATAGTACAGATTTAACATGTCCTATGCTTTTAAATATATGATTTGGTCACTATTATATTTTGTATTGATGATTTTTTTCGAATTATAGAGACATTACCCTAAAAATACCTATAGTCACTTTCCAAGAAGTTGGATATTACCATGCACAGTAGATGGTTGGTTGTGATCCACATTGATAGCCTACTATATTGGAAATCATGGCACTAGATGTTGTACTTGATACAAGTTCTTATTTCGAATTCTCTAAGGGTTTCCCGTTCATTATTTCGACCTTTATGGGAGCCCAGAATCTTTCCTCATCTATGGAAGAGATGATAGTTGTGTTACAATAGTAGTATCCTCCCACATTTTCAGGGGATGGAGGTCCATAGGATTTTGAGATATGGATTGTAACTATATATATTTCATATTTTTGATCTTCTGGATACACCTCCTTAGGGGTGACTGAATCTCGCTATGTAGATATTATTTGTGGATATGCTAACCATTAGTGGTATTTTTTGAACAAGGATGATAATATTTGGGTTATGTACTAGAAGGATTTCAACTCTATATATTATGATTACATATTTATTTTGAAATATAGTCCCTAAAAGGCTAGTGAGGTAATGCATCTAGAAAATAGTGTGATGACCATAATGAATTATTCAGTATGAATGATTAAGATTTAGAATTTTTCTCCAATTATTCATTCCATTGAGACTTCATAGGAGATAAGATTAAAGGATGATACAAATAATGTCATTCGATTGAAGACAAATGTATTTAATATGTCTAAAATTGCAAATATAGTGAATGATGAACTTATTAATAAATTGAACCCGAGGGAATCTGAGGATGTAAGGAAGGGAAAATCAACCTCTCGATTTAGTGGTTCAGTGTCAAATGGTAGAAAGATCCATTTTTAGGATTTATGTAAGGGGAATACTATTTAGAGTGCGGATTTGGAAATCTTTTTCTTCTTTAATCAGTTTGAGAGATGGGGATACATGATGATCCAGTGTGTTAGATACCCATGTGATTTTAGAGCATGTGGAAGGACGATTCACATTAAATATTTCTAAAGGACCTTACCTCTTCCAATTTTCATAGGGGTTTGAGTCAAACTCTTCATTCAAGTGTGGGATTCACAGCTTCGTGTCAGTCTGGGAGATGGAATAGTGCTAGTTTTTTCTGACTGAGGAGGTAGTAATGGACTAGGAATCATGGAACTAGTTGTACTATGCCAATATAGTGGGACCGGTATGGCTAGTAGGGTTTTTTTACTGGAGCTCATTTCACCCCATATATATTTTGTAAATAAAATACCTGAATATTAGCATGTTAGTCCATCAATAGTGAGGTAAAATCATTGTAGCCTCTACTTTAAAAATTTATATTTCTAATATAAGTCGACAAAATTAATTAATATAAGTGTTGTAGAGTGATTTGGGCTTTTAGTCCAGTTTTTATACAGTGTTATGAAACTCTATACTTCATTGATGATCATAACAGAGAAAGTATGATAGTTATAGGGGTTACCCATTGATATTGTTGTGTATAAATTCACATTTGATCTTTTTTACCTCGATATGGATGGGTTTTGAATCATACATTGGATGGAATGTATAGTTTCTGATCATACCTGGTTCAATTTCTGTTCATGAAGGGTGACAGTCAAATCACTATATGGAATAGTTTTTATTCATAAGGTTGAATGGGATTTTAAGGTACTTAGATCTGGACCTCAGCACTGAGGGTTGCGCAGGATGATATCCAATATTTATAGTTTATATATGCATGATTTGGGATCACATCAAGCATATTTTCGTCCATTGGTGGATCATTTTTGGTTCATTTTCCTCTACAACTTTTCGGGTTTACCTCATAAGAGTGAAGAGGAGTTCATTAATCAATTGATTCTAACAGATACATCAATATCCATTCATGCATATTGGATGGATACTATAGGGTTGTACGATCTCAAGAGGTAGCTAGAGGACATGGAAGACAAGGGGTTTATATAACCTATTACTTCACTAAGGGGTTCACCCATACATTTTATAAAATAGAGGATGGAAACATAGGGATATGTGTGGATTAATGATAATTGCAACCATTGATAGATAAGAACCAGTATCCCTTACCGCAGATAGATGATCGCTTTGATGATATCCTAAGATCATTAGTTTTCTGAAAGATATATTTGATATGAGGTTATAAGAATGTACATCTTTGACCAATAGAAATAATGCAACCAATATTTCATAGAAGGTATAATCTATATGAGTTTATGGTTATGCCTTTTGGTCTAATGAACATAGTAAAAGTTTTCATGTAGCTGATGAGCTATGGTTTCCATCCTTATCTAGATTCATTTGTGGTGGAATTAATGGGTGATACCTTGATGTATTCTCAAAATTAACAGGACCATTCCTGACATATTTAGGTAATTTTGAAGAATTTATGAAGCATTAGTTATATGATAAGATCAAAAATTCAATGTTCTAGAATGAAAATATTCAAATACATGGTCATATAATCTCAAATAAAGGAGTATCGGTTGACCTAGAGAAAGTGATAGTTATATTTTACTTCAAGAATCTCAAGAACGTCATTAATATACATATTTTCTTTGGGCTGGATGGATGTTACATGAGTTTTATACAAGTATTATCACACATATGAGAACTTATTATGTGATTGACTAAGAACATTTTGATATTTGTATGGTGAAATACCAATGAGACAACCTTTTAGGTTCTTGAAGGAAGACTGAATTTAGAATCAATATTGATTCTCCTAGAGTGGATCAGAAGAAACACCATGTATTATGATTCATCAGGTATTGGACCTTGAAATATTTTGATGTTAGAGGAGTGAGTCTTGGTGTATAAATCTCATAATTTTATTCTAAGTGAGAGGAATTACATGGAACATGAAAACCAGTTATCCTTTGTTGGTCATGCCCTATGATGTTAGAGGAACTATTTTCTAAGAGAGTGTTTAGTGGTGTATATGTACCAGAGAAACATAAGTAAATATTTACAAAAATGTCAATTGAATTAGGGTAATGAAAATAAAATTGAATACTTTCATTATTTTGACATTAAGAATGCCTATATACATTGAAAGGGAAACAAAATTGCTGATGCACTAATAATGAGGGCTCCAATATAAAATTCTTTAAGAGGCTAGTAGAGAGTGTAATACTATGTACTTAATCACAAATAATCACATGGATGTTCATTAAGGGAATTAATATACTATCATATCATAATTATTCTTAACATCCACTCTTTTGGATAGAGTGATATTATGATGGTCATCAGCTTCTGAGGGCCCAGTCCTATGATAGATTATGGAAGCTGAGGATGCACCCCCTAGCTAGACACATGAAAAAGATAAAATTATTAATTTTCATTGTATTATTTAATTTTCAACATACATACACGAGGACCTAATGTTGAATTTTCATGACTTAGATTGGGAATTTTATCTGGGAGAAAGTAAGATGTATCATTACATTCAACATCAATACTGGTGGTTGGATATGAGATGTGAGGTGGCTAGTTTTGTCATGAGGTGTTATACTTATTAGAAGTTTATGTTAGAACACCATCAAACAACTAAGAATTTATAGCTGTTATCCATTACTGAGTGGTAATGGGATATTTTTTCAATGTATTTTGTGACATGGTAAATGTAGTCACCTATAGGTAGTGATGATGTATGGTTTATTATGGAATAGACAATAATGGTATCCCATTTTCTAAAGATTAGGGATGCCTTATTAGTAGATTTTGGTGGGAGACTTTATATGTGGTATCTTGTGCTCCTTCATAGGGAAGCATATACTATGGTATCATATTGGGATACCTTTATTATATTCTTGTTTTTAAAGGGCGTATAGAGGGCGTGTGGTACACATGTGATTCCATGAATGTTAATGAACCCTCAGTCTATTGTCCAGCTAGAAAACACTATACCAGTTCTAGATGAAATGTTTAGAGAATTAATCCAAGATTTTAGGTGCCCTTTGGAGGGGCATATACCATGGTTGTGTTCTAATACAATAATAAATATATAAAGACTATCCATATGGAACCATATGACGCTTTTTATGGTAATCCATACCAATCACCTTTAGGCTGGTAAGAGGTAGTGGTGGTAGCACTTCCTGGACCACATCTCATGAGAGTAAAAATAGAGTAGGACTAGTTCATCCAAAAGTGTACAAATAAAATAGAATTTAGATAGAAATATTATTCTCGTCCTCATCGATGACCTCAAGAGTTCGAGTTATTGGATCACGATTATTTTGCGCATCTCACTGAGGCGAGGACAAAATTGGATTTGGAGAAGAAGGTACGATTTTACAATGACATTTCAGGACATTCAAGAGTCTAGAGAGTGTTAGGATGGTATCTTATTAGTTTCAATTGCCTCTAAAGTACAGATCCATGCACGACATCTTCATTGTATATCAGTTACACAATTTTCACTCAGACCCATCTACAAATTTGTAACTAGATGTGGTTGAGCTTTATTTAGATGAGTCATATGAGGAGAATTATATAAATTTTTTTGATAGGATAATTAAGGGTTTTAATGCCTGGTCAATTAATCAAGAAAGGTAACTTAGGACGTATGACCTTTTATAGGATGATATTTGAGAGATAGAGGCCAACATATGTGTTTAGTGGATGAAGATATTATAACTTAATGACTGGCCTCCATTGGAAGAAAAATTCATGGATGAATTTCATTAAAGGAGCATTGTTGTAATATCTTGTGTTTTTTTGAGGTAGAACACTTTTTTAATTTCAGTTTATGTCCTTTTGTTTTTACCTAATGTGAGTGCCTAATGAGATCACAAGTGTGTTAGGGGTCTTCGGGGCATGTTTGATTCTCATAGGCCTAATTTTGAGAAATGGTAATTCAACATAAAGGTTATCATAATTTGTGATACCCATGGTACATGGTTAACAATACCCATGACGGGTTGTATAGAGAGAAATATAGGGAAGATGATTTAACATAAACCTACACCCAGGGCCACATTCTTGTACCAGATAACCTTATATATTTACCAAAGGATAAACACATGATCGGTTCACATTTTTTCTATCCATCCTCCATGAACGTAAAAGGGGTGATATGGGATAGAGTCATATGGAATGGTATGAAAATTTTTTGCTAAAATTTGTGCATTAAACTTGTTGGATTTCTATAGAGGTAGTGAGGGGATAATAATTAGTGCACAGTTTGTCCAGTTATGTGGTCAAACCATTCCACCTAATTGATAATGGGTAAAATGACAGTCTTACCATTAGTTTTCTTATAACCAACATCCTTTATTTCTCCATTCATTCCATCACATTTAGAGGATTTATCATTCCCATTAAAGATCTCATATGTTAGGCATTGATCTGGATTTCCCATACCCACTCAGAATGAAGTGACAATCATATCATTGGATATGTTATGTTGTATCATTGCTTATTCACAAATCATTAATTATTTAACTTCATGTTGATTGACTTATTTTTGTGTAAAATAGAATCCCATAAATTCTTTGATTTTCACCAATTTATATATTTTCTTCCTTTTAAATGATGTTATGAGACGATAATAGATGAGTGTTCTACCATTGGTACAAAATAAGAGGTATATATCATTCCCTTAATGTATTGTGGTTTATATAAATTGTTTTCATTGTGACACACACCCACTATTCTTGTGTTTCTATAAAATTAAATGAAAATAGTTTTTTAAAATTATTTTGGACCTATTCTGGTTTCCCACTAGTACCATTCTATGGTTAGAGGGCATTCACCAAAAACCATGCCACCTTTGAGGTGTATTTATGTATAATAGACATGATATACCACCTTGTTGAGTGTTTTTGAGATCACCATATTTATTGAGAGCCTTAATTTATTGAATGACAACTGAATGAAGGAATAAGATAAGTTTTATTCCTTCCTTTCCATGTGCTCACATGATTGGTAATTGTGAAATAAATTAGATTAATGGGTTTAAATAGAAAATGTTTATTGTGTTAGATAAAATAATGTATTATTGATGACTATTAAATAATATGTAAATTTATGAATTTTAAATACTTGTGCATTATTTGTAAATTTATATACCATGTATCATAATTCCATTTGATTATTTTTATATTTCAACTCCATGGCTCCATATTGATTATGGTAGTGGATTTTGTGGACATTTCTACTCTTCAGATCTCAGTTATGTATGATTTGATGGACATTTCTTCTCCATAGTTCCATATTTATTATAGTAGTGGATTTCATAGGAATTTATACTCTTTGGATTGTGATTCCATATGATTCCATTTATGCTTCTAATCCTTGGATCTGATTTTCACTAAACTCCTTGGAAGAGATCCTTGGATTCTAAAGAACTCATTACAGAGATTCCATTGAAATTATCCATGGACTTAATGAGGATTCCTCAGTCAATTATTCCTCAGATCCGAACCTTCTGGGCTTGAAACATTATTACAAGTCATTTTCTATTGTATATGATTTATAATGTTCATAGATAGAAATGTAATGGTTATCTCATTTTAGTTATTAAAATGGGAAATATTAAACAAGTTTACTTATGTTTTATTGTTATTATATTATTTCAATTTCTTAATTAGGGTTCTTTTTTATCAAACTTTGACTATTATTGATTTTGAACAATTTTTGGATGTAAGAGACCACATATTAAATTGAAATATTACTTTTATTACTATTATAATTAGGATTTAATGCACAATATTCTATTCTTTATTCACATACTTGGCTAATTGTATACATTATTAGTGGTGACCTACTAAGTGTTATAAAATATCTAATTTGTGTTTCAGTTTGGTACATAGATATATTTCATAGATGTTGTTATAGTCCAGTAAAAGAACCCACTTTATGACACATGATTTGATCATTTCACAGCATTAGGGGAGCATATGATCGAGTTCTTGTGATTCTTGTTAGAGATAGATTATTTTTAGTATTTTTGTTTTCTTGATATATATATTGAAAATGATTCCTATTTTCATGTATTTTCATTAATTATTATATTTAGATGAAATGATCCTAATATTGTAGATGACATTTCTTTTGGATTATTTATTATTACATTCTTATTGATGTTTTTTTGTCTTTGATTTATATTCTACTTACAATAATTTATTACATTTGATACTGCTATGTTTCTCTAATATTGGGGGTATATTCTACCTACTGCACAACCTTATAACATCAAATATATTCATTATCATTTGGTATTAAAGGAGGCACACTTGATTCCATGGACCGATTAGCTCACAAAAACCTTTAGTGGCTCATTAGCGAATAAGTTATAGTTTTCCATCACCACCTATCATGTCTTGATAAAATGTCAGTTTTAACTCAAGAATATTTTATTTATGATATTATTATAATTTTTAAATTATAATATCAAATATATATTCTTATATTAAATTACTTTTAAATTATGATAACGTTTCTACTTAGTACGACGAATCACCTCCTCACAATGAAATGTGATTTGGTTTTCAGTTTATATTTCCATGGAATCTAGTAAAAATAAAGATAATGAATATATAATATATATATGAAATGATACTGAATCCGGGAAACTGATATGTCACCCTGTTTTTTTCCATTTCACTTGATAAGGAAATGTTAACTTTTCACATTTGTACGTGTGTCCTACCATCTCCATAAAGGGATGTGACTGATTCTCCATGTTGAATTTTAATATTTATTTTAAAGATGTATGTAATAGAGAAAAATGATTTTTACAACATTAATATCACTTTGGAGATGATGAAACTATATAATATTCTCATGAATAAAAACTTCCAGGATGAAACACACATGACAATACAAGACAATTAACATTCACAATAATGAAAATGATGAAATATTTTTAATAATTAGGCTAAAAATATTATAACGAGATAAAATATAATATTACCAATATGAAATTGTATTTGTAATTAATTACTATTAATCATAAAACCATTACAAATGATGATAAATAACTTTCAACCAAAAGGAAGAGTGTGGTAATGGATTTTGTCTCAATTTCATTTCATTGAGTTATATTTTAATTTTATTAATATAATTTCATTTATATGGTGTATATAATTCCAATTTTACATTAAATATTATGATTCCACACAATTGAATGGGTTTTTAATTATTTCATCAATAGGGGTTTTGAATCGAATGTTACCAAGTGGTAATGAATTTCATAACTCAATTTTTTTTTGTTTTTAATATTAAATGATTATGTATGTAATTATTTTTTACTATAATTTTTTTTAAATGGAATTATTTTTTTTGTATTATTTATTTTACAAATAAATGATTCATTTATTATTTCTCACTTAAAATTTATGATCTCTTTAAAGGGTTTTTCACAATCTCATTTTAATCGGGATTGTATATTATTGAATTTACATTGAAGAAAATTATTTTATCATTGGATAACATAACACTTTCATTTTATTATTCTATTATTATTCTTGATGTATTCAAGTAAATGTACCAAATTTTTACATTTTGAAACATTTTAAGATTGAGAAATTATTTTATATAAAATCTGGCTTAATTTTTCTCTTTGATTAATAATTATTTTTCTTCAAAATCACAATTTTTTATAAAGTATTTTAAAAACTATCTTCGCATTATCTAAATGATATATTAAACACATTTCCACCCATATTTTACATTAAAAACGTGGTTTGATAGGAATCTTATTATCTCTTTCAGAATGTGTAGAATTTTACCATTTTTACAATAGTGCAAATGGAATATTTTTTAACGTATACAATATATAGAAATTTTACTTCACCTGTAACACCTAATTTCATTAGAGAATCCTTTTCAATTTAAAGTGGTATTTTTGAAATAAAATTTTTTCGAAAAATTTTTGTATTAAAAAAAAAGTGATTTTCAATTTTAAAAACATATTTTACTAAAAAATGTTTTAAACACCATTTCTGTGTATTTCTATTCTTCAATGAGAAGATACATTTATTTTATTTATATTAAATTGGTGGATATGTTTTATTAATAAAAAAATTACGTTCAATGGATGGTTTATGGTTTTTTGAGCATGGAAGGTATTGAAATTTACATTATTAATTCATTTTTTGAAGAATTAATATTCTCTAGAAATATCAAACTGATTGTGATCATTTGACATTAAATTTCCCATAAATATCTATAATATTCACCATTGGTATACTTATTTTACAAACTTTATATAATTTTTAAATACTATTATTTAAATTTATAATTATTTAATTGACTCAGGAAATAAATATAAATCCATATTCATTACTCAATATATATATTGGTTGATAAAGAAAATTTATAATGAATGATGTCGATTATTTGTTATATGTGGAATGCATTAGATGTGTATATATGGGTGGTTCCTGATTATAGATATACCCTTAATGCATCATTAGTATCATGATATGAATCAGTTTGATATTCTAAGATAAATTGGTTTTTGGTGTATACTTGGACAACATTTTAAAACTATATTTTGAACTGTCTTAACAGTAGAGGTAATGTGATTCCGATGATCATGATGTGTAATAATGTTTCATTTACATTAATGATAATTCTATTATTTTTATACATGATATTTTATCAATGATATTATCCTTCAATATATTTTATTCATAGTTTATTGATTAAATTTTATGTGATATTAGTTATTATATCCATATTTATTAGGTCGTATTCAATTGTGATAGTCATATTATTAACTAAACAAAATGAATTTTTAGTTATTTACCTTTCATTTTTGATTATGTGTTACCTTATCGTGATATTAAAGTTTTTTAAATGGAATTCATGTAAAATTATATATATTTCCACATTAATTTTGTGTTATTTTATCCTAAATTTCATGTTATATAAATGACATGTGAGTTTATATAATTTCATTTCATGTTGATTATTTCTGTTTATTAACAATAGATTTAGATGTACTTAACACAAAATATTAATTTGTACTCACTAATATTTTTTCCCTTAATAGGAATCCATGAAGTGTACTTTGATTGATATGGAATGATATAATAAGGATAATTGTATTATCAATAGAAAATTATGTTTTAATTTTTATTTTAAAATTAAATATTAGAATCATTTTTGTATAAAGTTTACCAAGATTATAGAACTACTAAGTCCATTTAGATGAAATTTCATGTATCACATACCAATGTGATGAAGTAGATACCTGGTCTATTATACTAGAGTTTAGGTCATTATAATTAAAAAAATATATCCTATCAATAACCACTATATATGTTTTTGAAAAAATCTCTAATTTGAACCAGAAACCCCTATTACTATACAAACCCCTAGTGGACACACAAATAGAATCCAAATAACAGACCAACTAATATCACACATCAATATATTTCCAAACCACATATTTTACCACTTTTCATTCAAAGAGGGATTCATTATTAAACTATATTTTGGGAATTATTATTTTCAAAATATTATAGTTTTACCTAGGAAGCCATGATTTTTTGAACATATATATATTGAAACATTTTTGAATGGTTGTTTTAATAAAAAGATTAAAAGGGAAATCATTCAATAAAATTTGTTAAGACTTAAATTTTTTTACAACATTCATATCACAATAATTTATATATTTCAAGGGAAAATAATTAGAAAATAAAAATATATTGATAAAAACATATGATTAAAAAAATTAGCTTCCAATTTTAATTAAAAAAGGTTAAATATCCAACAATGTTATCCCATTAAATCCAAAAATGGTAAAAATTATGGCATTTATATATATTCCCTTAAAACAAGGGAAAAATGTCCACCTCTATGGAAAATGAATTCCAAAATCTGATTCACCAAAAAAGGGGATTGAGAAGATCACGTCACATCTGAGATATCACAAAGGGAAAGGATCAATCAATAAAAAAATAGATAAGGGAGACATTTATAAGATAAAAAAACTAACCTCAAAGACAATACAACATTAAAGAGAATGAAAATGATATTGGGATACTAAACATGCCTAGAGTCACAAGAATTAATGATTCAAGATAATGGAAGATGTCTATAAGGATTAAGAGAATCGATTTGGTTCACCTAGACTCATAGAAAATAAGTAAACAAATTAATGAATGAAATAAACACACATTATGTTCCCAGATATATATCCTTGTTTAAAAAATATTATTAGTATTCTCAAATTCCATTTTGTATTTCAATTTAATTTAGTTTCATTTAAAACACACGAATCAACAAATTTAAAACCACAATGTTTAAGTTATTCAAATATTAGGTGTAAATGCTACAAAATAGATTTTAAAATCCATTATTTGATCATCAAATCCAATAGTTTTTATAAAATTACGAAAAAATATTGTTATTTAAAATAAACAAAAATATTTTTTAACTTTTGGATCATTTGTGATGGGATTTGCTTTGAGAACATATTTTTTATTATGTGAAGGAATAAATAGTCCATGATAACAAAAAAACAACAATGGTATGGAATAGTTCTCCTAGTATATGAAATTGAACAAATATCGGAACAATATATTGACTATGTGATGAAATATATCAACCTAGAGAAAAAATAGGTTTACGATGAGATAATAAAAATAAACTATGTAAACACACAAATATACCACAACCAAAATTTATCAAACATGATAAAAAAGTAATAAACTATGAGAAAAAATAATCAATCATGAAAATGAACACATCTACAATGAGAATAACATACTGATATAGAGAAAAAACTATTCATCTTGGTGAAGTAAATGATATATAATGAGAAAAATTGACCAGCCATGTGAATGAATGGATCAACCAGGGTAACCACTGATCGGAAATGAGATGAATCATCTAAATTTAAAGGGAATGAATATAATAAACACCACCTTGGCACCTTTATGAATATTAAAATAACAAGGGATGTATTTTAGGATCCTAAGGAATAAATCATACACCCATCAAATAATTATCAGAATTATTAATAAAAACCACACCAAAAAAGAAATTGAATGGATTTAAAATCTATCACTCATGAAATAACATTCAAGGAGAAAATAGCCCTAGAAATCAATATTAATGAAGAAAGGATATGGCTCCCGATTCTCCTGGTTTGCTCTCTCCCCATGCTAGGGCTCCACGGCGTCGCCATCCTCTTCATACTGCTTGCTCTCCTCGGCCTCCTTTGGTGGTGCTTTGGGGAGGTCGACCAATCCTCGATGGTGTAGATCCTTGGCGGCTGATGATGGGCGTTTTGAGATTGGTAGGTTTTTGCATCGACTTTTTGAAAAGGAAGGATTTGCGTTCTTTAGCAACTGCGTTCATTGACCTCGGATCTGGGTCTCAACTAAGGCGGCTGATGACTTCGCGCAATGGTACTTGGAAGATGACGGATCCGATCGAGTTTTCACGGTGGTGGATTTTGTCTGGCTCGGTTGCGACGCTTAGACCCAGATCTTCTTTTCGGACGGCACTCCTCGGTGGTCTCTAGGATCTGCAGAGGAGATGTCACGTGGTTGGGTCCAGTTGGTGCCTGCGGTTCAGGCCGATTCTATCTTTCCACAGCTGTTGAGGATCAAATCTCGGAGGTTCTGGTATGTTGTCTCTCATGTGGTTCAGGCCAATTCTACTACAGGTTTTCTTCAGTTTTGTTGTGTACTGGTCCATTTTGCGGTCAATAGATTCTTTACTGGACTTTCTGGATTTAATTCGGTGCTTTACAAGATTTTTTGCTTTGTTGCTATGGATGGATTGGATGAGAACCGCTACTGGTGTTGGTTCTTGAAGTTGGGGCGCTGGATACTGTGGTTTGGTTCAGGAATTTTCTACTATGGTATGCTGGATGCAGGCACAACTGTCTTTGTATGTGTGAAAGATTTTTCTTGGTTTTGGAAACTTTGGTGCTAGATGTTGATGGTTGGGAGGCTGGGATGCAATGAAGATGTTGGTCTGGGGCATGGGAAATGGTGGTCCTGTTCTACTAGTTGTTATATATTTTATATGCTAGATGTGGGTGCTTCTATTCATGGATTGCTTTTCTTTGAATGGGAGTTGGTTGGTGCTATTTAATCGTTGCTGGATTCTTTTTGGTATGGATGTATTGGTTGCTGGTTGTTGAGTTGTTGGTTATTGCCTGTCGCTTTCCTTGAGGTTTGGAGGTGGTGGGTGCTGGATGATTTCTATGGTTGTGTTGTTTGGAATTGGTGCTATTGGTTGTTGGAAATGAATTAGGGTGCTGGGATGAGGAGGTGCTGGAGGCTGGAGATAATGAAGTGGGATGATAGACATTGGTTTCTACATGGATGTGGTGCTGTTTAATGCTGGTATTGGCTGGATGTGACGTGATGATGTCGCTGGTTGTGTCTGGTTTTCGTGTATTTTCATTATTTTCTTTTCTTTTTTTGGGCTTGTGTGTGTGTTTGTTAAGGGGTTTTGGGTGTGGTTTGATTGATCCCACCCCTCCCTTGTCTGCATTGTCTTCGTGTCTTTTTTAATAAACATTGGGGGCGGTCAAGAATAGCCTGGCCCCGAGCCTTCCTTTTCCTTTCAAGGATCTCACTATAATGAGAATATAGTAACACATGGGAAGAATAATATATATATCCTGATGATATAATCAACCTAGGGAGATAGATAATATAATTAATAGTATAATATAATGTACGTTAACAAATAAATTTGGAAACAATTGAACCACAAAAATAACATTCTGCATTGCACACACCTATGAGGTACCCTCCCCCAAGTATACTCGTCTATTTCACCATGCCTTTATAATAGAGTAACCAATTAGAATAATCTCCCACTCAACACTATATCTGAATTATAATAGATCTTAATTCACTATTCCAATAATATTGAATCCTCCTCAGTGTCCACTTACCCCCAATAAATGACATGACTTCCATCATGAAGATAAATATTATATTGGGAGATATAAAATATGTTGTGGACACATTAATGTTTTGGTGGGTGGGCATCTGATAATCTAACTAAACAATATACTTCAACACCATGAATGAACCAATAATTATGGGATAATTCAATAACCATCATTGAATCCCTAGCTTCCCCTAATGAGTGGAAGCCTTCAAGAATACATTGTCTCATACATCAAACTATGTGAGCCTCTACCTATTATATAAAAAATCCATCTGGAATATATTTTCATGATCCATCTTCACTCAATCCACCTAGATATTTTATGGTTTACTATTCCCCAAACTTGTTGGGGGATTATTACTAGCCCACCCTTAATTAAACACAATGGAATACCTATCAATATTACATTTCAAGGGTTGATATAATGATGGATCCATGATAACTATTATTGATAGAAATTTCAAACCATACTATGAGTATCACCAACAATATTCCAATCTCCTAGACTCAACCCTACAGAAAATCCCCTTTTGTCTATATGGACCAATATAACATCCCATATATATGGGGATAAAATATTTTGTTATTTCATGAATTTGATCCAAATTCATGATAAAATAATTTCTCGATTGGTGACATAAAAATATCATCGTAGAAAGAAAAAAAGTAATTATAACCCCATGGACTATTGTAACCTCATACATATACAACCAAACAAGATAATCCATAATAGTTGACTCATTGATTACAATGAAATAGGCCTATAAGGATAGTGTATTCAATATTCACAAAAAGACATTAAAAATCCCATATTTTAGGGTAACAAAGTGATTAATCACATGAAACATCCACCCACATCCACTCAGTGACATAAAATGCTCACAAATAGAATTCAGGTACAGAATTCTATACATGCACCTATTGAAAAATAAGACACTATTCGATGAATGTAATTATTTACTACTTCATTATAGTAAACCAAAAGAACATCCTAAATCTGTGATAAATATTCGATACACTCTAATCCACTAATATGGGTATGGTATAAAAAAATAGAGGACTCCCAAGCATAAGGACTATGTAAAAAATAACTTTTCCAAAATCAACATCCAATTTTGACCACCCTTCAACCAACCCTCTAGTGGATCACCATGACTAAAAGAGTCTTATACCACTTACATATATAATTATACCAATTGAGACTCATCTAAAAGCCTCACTAAAGAAGATTACACTACCATCTAATAGAGTAAAACTATGACACTAACTTCATTTACTATTACATTCATTAGTATATTATAACCCATACATTTCAACATATCCTAAAACTATCAAATTAGAGATCCCATGGATTATAGAATTGTATAACAATGAAATCATTCCATTTTCTTAGGGTTCAAGAGATTTTAATATCATAATACTAGGGAATCTCCAAAATACACTTGAAATATCATATGTTTTATAATTATTACAAAAAATACATATTTTTGATAAATTATATGTTTCATATATGAAAAAAATAATTTATCAATGAAAAATAATTTTAATTGTGTTAATTATTTTCAAAAGGATAAAAGTCTAGGTAAAAATTTTAAATATTCAATTTAATATTTTTGGAGTAAGACACTGAGTTAGTGTGAGATTATGAGGCTCATAAAGACTTAGTTAATAAAGAATTAAAATCATAAATATATTATATTAGGCACACACAATTTATTCAAAAAAATTGAATAACTCAAAAATAGTGCATTATATATTAAATATGAGACCACTGTTAGGTCTAAAATGTGATGCTTACCCTTGGAGGGCATAACATTTATACGAATTAGACACTTGGATGACTCACTCTCAATAAAAACCATTATTATTAATTAATTATTTATTCCATTTTGTAATTAATAAATATTTATCATATCCCAAATGGTGCATTGTATATGAAATATGAAACCACCGTTGGGTACGGAATGAGGGGTGTACCATTTCCAGGACAAAAATTTTAGTGCACATTGGGGTTTTGATGACGTCTTGCAAGATAACAATTTTTTAATATTTATTTAACTATTATATTAATTAAATTAAATGTAAATTAAATTTTTTCCCTATTAAGTCTTCTTCTTTGTCAGGCCTTTTCTCCATGGATGATGCACCACCTATCCAAAGCCTTCTAATTTAACCTGTTTTTCAATGTTTAACTTTGAAATGTACTAATAGGTAAAAATAATGACTATGTCATTAAAAATAAGCTCAAACAATTGATTAATACGGGGTTTTATATTGGAATGGTTGAAATGAGCGTTGGGGTTCTTCAAATAGCCCAGACTTTTTGCCTTCATGGTGAATCCATCGAGTTTAACCCGAAAAATCTTGAAACTCAGTATGCATGGATGATAAACCATCAATGTGTTCTATTTACGCATGTCTAAGTGGGTGGTAGTTCCTTCTTATTCCATGGTTATCTAAACCTGTTAAAGGTTAATTCATTCTTAATTTGTTTTTTTTATTTTTTTTTATTTTTTTTATTTATCCAATCTTCTAAATTCAATATATTCTATGTTATTGATTGGAAATATTCATCATCCATTCGATTGGTTTTATATCAATGAGGAAAACATAAATCGTATGTATTATTTGAAGGAACCAATTTATTGTTCAATCTTCTATTTCAGTTTTTAAATGGATTATTTTAATTAAATTATCAAAGGATAATCACAAGGGTAAATTGGGTTGTAATTTTAATATTTTTTCATACGATAATTACCATGAATTATTAAAGGATAAATGAATGTATTTTCTAAAATAACTATGAAAAATTATTAATGAATAATTTCATCAAATTATGAAATGATAACTGGTGGAAAAAATTAATAATGTATAATTGAAAAATTATAATTTTTATGGAGTAATTATTGTTATATATTTATAAAAATTATTAAAGGATAATTTAAAAAATATTCTCTATTATAAATGATAATTTAAAATGAAAATTTTAAAATTATCTAGAAGAGGTAAATTATCATTCAATGTGATAATTTAAAAATATAATAATAAAATTATTTTTGATATATAATTATCATCACATGTGATATTGTAAATGGTAATTGTGAATTATTCTATAGAGATAAAATATCATAAAACGTTACATTTTAATGAATAATTTGAATATTATTTGTGTGATTGAATTTATCCTCGCATATAAAATTTTATTTATTCTTAAAATAAAATAGATGTTTTGGTTCTAGGAAACCCTTGATATACATCGATCATTGACATGAATATAATATGAGACTTTGACATATCGCTTTTGAAGATAATAAAACCGCAAAGAGGTCTTCCTAAAATAAGAGGTGGAAAGTTCCTTACCTTCTTCGGAACACATTTACACTTTTTCCCTTAATGATAATATTCAGTGGCATCTGATTGACCATGATTGATTGTGATTTAATGAGTGTTTGTGCCTATGTAGCCCTTAAAACAATTATGATTATATAAGTGATATTTTTGAAGCTTTTTTTCATGTTTGATTATGATCACATTCTATTATGTATGCTACTACATCCTCAGGTTGATATACTATAACTACTTGTGTGATTTTCCTATATATGTATGAGGAATCATTGTTGGTTGTTAGTTATGTTTGAGACAGCTGGATTTCCATGACTTATTTATATTTTCATGGGGAAGAATTATGAATGCATCCATAGTGATGATGTACCTGAGCATATGGTAGAGGTATGGGTATGGCATGGTTTCATGTTAGGGGTGTGATCAAGGCTCCCTTGATGTAATGTTCATTCACCATAAGATAAGAAGCCCAATGTGAGTTCTATTTATTCTCATATAGAGGATCCAACTGACATGGTCCACTTGAGTGATAGATGACGCTAAATATCACCTGCAAGACACCATCAGGAATCCAAACATGGTTTTTTTGTTTCTTCTAACTCACTGATATATCTTTATGCCTGTAACCAATGTAGATATCAGAGGGGGTTGGGATCAGTTTTTTTGGGCAATATCACTCAGTTTTGGATTGTATGTTTATCGACATCCCGATTTTATTATTTTTATGTAATAAACTTGTATACCTGATAGAATTATGTTAAGGATGCATTGGTGGTGTCCTGATAAGTCTTGTAATCACATAAATCTTAGGAATTTCAATGCACTTGTCGATTTGATTAAAGGCTCGATGAAGGGAAAGAGCATTGTGGTGGATGGCTAAGCAAGTGTAGAATGAAGTTGGAATGGACTATGAAAGGAATTTGAGGATCCTATAGTTCTTTTATTTATCATTTATTTTATTCATTATGGATAGTCTTGACACTTAGTGAAGCTACATTGTTTTAATTACATGTATGTCATCATTAAATTTCATCATGATTACACATATTATTTATTATATTGATTGTTCTGTATTATTGATCCTATGACATGATATTAAGTGTATAGTCTCCCCACTGATAGACTTAGCCCATTACAGCTAATCGGAAACCTATTTCATATAGAAAGACAAGAATGAGGTTATGTGGAATTCCAGTTTGGACCTGACATTTTTTGGACGGTATGTTACTCCTCCACTAGTATAGGATCTAAAATTTCTATGGAAAAAAATACCTCAGATAGTTTTGGTATGTAAAGTCGAAAAACCATTCATTGACAAGGTAATGTCAGAAAATCATAAGGGAAAACACTATTGTAACAATTTCTATGTCACGAGTATAATAGTTAAACTAATGGGGATATAATTAATAGTTCAATATAAACATCCTTTCCATTTTATGAATCATAATGTATCATTTTTCTAGGTGGTAAGGTTCAAAAATTACACTGAATATCTCCACTTCATAAGAAAAATGATGCACATGGGAATAAATCAACCTCAATCTCAATTAGTTGAATGCTTTATGTTATGGATCAACATACATAAATTCATATTCCTTCCTTTTAAAATTAATTTAATTGGGGAAAAATTTAGAATTAGTGTGTTAAAAAACTATAGTAATATTATAAAATACAAAGTTAATTGTGAACATCTACCCCATTCATGTATACTTCGCATGAATGAATTTCCTCGATCATTTTAAAATGCACAACCACACCTTGTTGAGACAGAAAAAGTCTAACTAATTTCACCTTTCCTAAATAATACTTGATATAGGTTAGATTCCCATAGATTTTTGGTTTTTAAGAACATCAGTGATATCTCTAGCATGTTCGATATGTTCCTCATCTTTCCTTGGGTATATATGAATATTTTTAATGCCGATGAAAATGAATTAGGGTTCTTGTGGTCTTCACTTTATTACTATATTTTGGTTAGTTTGAGTAAAAAATAAATAGTGTAACACAAGATTAATCGGTTGAAGAAGATAATTATAGAGAAGGAAATTTATTAATTTTACCTATGATTCAATACCTCTATTATGTTTACTAATCGACCATGGAATTATTAGGGAATTCATTAATTTTAATTTTTCATGTAAGATTAAAATGAAATATTAAAAGGTTTCACATGATTTTCTTAGGTAATAAATATGTGACATGTTTTTATAATTTTATAAATGGAGTTAAATAATATTATAGAAATGTTTTAAATGTAAATTTATTAGTAATACTTAATTTTATTTAGAAAAAATTGATTATATAAAAAGTAAAACCTAAAACATTAATTTTTTATTAAAATATATCATGAATTGTATGAATATTTTTAGTAGAGAATAGTTTGATAAAAAAATAATGGAATCATAAAATGATAATTACGAAATACTTGTTTAATCAGTTGGTCACATATAATTAATATGAGGATAATGTTATAGTAAATAAAAAATTTCAAAGCTCATATATGAGTAAGGATAATATTCATCAAGAGAATAATCATTATACCCATGTCTATAAAATATGTCCAAGTGATATATAGAGTTTTTTACATATAATTCATTTTGAATAAAATTCAAGTATTTTTTGAATTTATTATTTTTTGGATTTGGAATACTTTTTAGACTATAGAAAGATAAGTATTTACTATAAAATTTAATAGAGATAACAATTTAATTTAATTGAATGATCATTCCATATTTGAAATTAGAACATGAGATATTACTAGGAGGGTTCAAGATGAAATCAAGTATGATTTTATTAAACCGAAAAACATAGTGATATTCTACGATAGACATGTGGGAAATATTTTTTTAGAAGAATAATACTAAGAGATATTATACAATTTTAATGTATATAAGTTATAACGCAATATACAATCATTATTAATTGATCTGGTAGAACTGAATACAGGATATAAGATTTATAAGAAAATTATAATGAAAAATTATAATAAGAGATATAGATAATTATATATATATATAAAGTCATGTGAATTAAATTTTTAGTAAATAAAAAACTTAATTGAAGGAATATAAAGAACCACATGTTTTATTAAATTTCTATTATAGAAAATTTAAATCTTATCATAGGTTGGTTTTTAAAATAGTGTAAAAATATGTAATTATATTAAATAAATAAATAAATAAATAAATTTTATTTTTTCTAATATATTTGACATTTTAATCATCTAAGATTATTATTTCATAGATTTCATAGATGAGTTTTACAAATATGGATTTTAAAAAAATTATGAAATAAATAAAGGAAATTGTTTAATCAATTCCAAAGGTATGATAAAAAATAGATCAATTATCTATACTATTTTAGACAAATCCTACAATACATTAAATTCGAATATATTATAGAGAAAATTGTATGGTTAAATAGTAAATGGGATTAATCCTTGGGTGAAAAGTTAGATATCCCTAAATATTATAATGGTGCAATCTTTAATTTATATTAACCGCAAAAAAATGTATCAACCAAAAAAATTATTGAAGATTTTGGTACACATAAAGGTCATAGTTGGTTTTATCAGTGTTCGTTGCTGATTATTGGAGAAAAAAAATAAAAAATCATTATTTTTAAATAATTTAAATATTTTATTCAATTTGGTATTTTATTATATTGATTAGTATTTAGTGATATAATAAATGAATTCTGTTAGATATGGGGCAATGATTTAATTATGTCATAGTGTTTTTATACTATTACAAAAATGTTTAGTATGGGTAAAGATATTATTAACCTACAACTCTTATGGAACCCCAAGACTTATATCATAAAAATTAATACTCAATAACTCCATATATTTTTTTTAATCAAACCCATTAAATCTATTTTTTGGAATATTTGATATAAATTTAAGATACATTTCCATGTAAGTTGACATATAAGGTATTTTATATAAAATGGGTTATTTAATAATATTTTAATATATCTTAATATCCATAATCCATTATCAATAATAAATTGTCTTACAAGGGTGTGGAGATAATGAATTTTATTTTAAAATTCCAGAAGGTATTTTAGGTAACTAGAAATATACATTGTATAAACATAACCATATCAAAACATGTATAACCTTCATTAATATTTATAAATGGATTGGAAAAAAATGTATAGGTTTCCCCCTTTTAACCATGTGTTTTTAGATTGAGTGAGGTTCCATAAAAATTATTTTCTTTTATTAAGTGTATCTTCAATGATGTAATAAATTAAATTTCACATGTTTTATAGTGAATTGTAATTGTTAACTAATTAAAAAATAATATCATATTTTAGTAGGTGTGTCTCAATATTTATGGAATTGAATAATATTGACTATAATTCTAACATTTAACATTATTTGAAAATTATTTTAAAATATTCTACTACAGTTAGATTTCTATGAAGATAATGATGAAGTAATTTCAAGAAAAATCATATAGACAATTATTTAGAACAAATTTTTATCATGTGATGATAATAAACAATAGATGATGAATTTGAATTAAATATAGATAAATAGTCCATATTAAATATATACCTGAGGAGTATGATAATATTATCATAAAATATTGATTTATAAATTTTAGATGAATATTAAAATTAATATTATCTTTTGAGAATATATAATTTTGATGGGATTGTGTTTGGTATTATTTTTTATTAGAGAGTTTGTGGACTTTATGAGGTTATAACATTGAGAATTACTATATTAATCTATTATCAATAATGAAACCCTCATAAGAAATTACTCTAGATAGTTTTAGGATGATGGTTATAATTAAATATATAATTGGGATTATGGTAATACCACAAATCCATTACATTATCATAATATATTTAACAAATTTCCTAGTTTTGTTATAAAACTAATGATAATGGGATTTAAAGGAGGTCATAAATGAAAAAATAGTTATTAATTAGAGATAATTTTGGTCAAAGTATTATTTATTTCAATGGCTGTGTTTTTCTATATATAATAAAAAATGTATCTACCTTTAATGATATTTAAATTTTTATCTCCTCTACCACCCCACCAATGGGGGGAGTTTGGGTCTCTCTAAAGTTCCTATTCATGGATGGCACCCGTTATCGGTCACATATGTCATGTTATGAAATGATTAAAAATTAGATACTACCATCATTCACATCCCTTGAGAATACACTCTAGATTGGTCTCATGAATGAGAGTTCAAAACCAAGTTCTCTTAAAAAATGTTAGGGGTAATGAATAAAAGAATGTATATTACAATCAAAATGTGATGAATTTACAGATAAAATAAAATAACTCTGAGGTAAAATAAAATTAGTTGTATAAATGATAACTAAAATAAAATATAATCACATAAAATATTAAAATCAATGATGGTTTGGAAACAAAAAAAATTATAAAAAGTATACAACGAAATATATTAATTTTAAATAAAAAAAATCATAAACTCAATCAAATTTTTGTGAAATTATATATAGAAATTTTGTGTATGAAAAACACATACTATATAGTTTCAACCAATGTAAGAGACAATGGTACAAATATAAGTCATAAGTGATACAAGAGGTTATTTATGGGAATCAATAGGTCCAAATGCATTGAAATATAAATAACTTACACAAAGTTAAAATATTATTTCTATAAATGTAATCTATAATAATAAAAAATATGAAGACAAGAAGTTTTTTTTTTCCATGAATTATTTTTCAGCGTGATCCATAATTACATCTAAAAAAATAATTTATACCAATTTATTTTTCCATAGTGTCTGAGAGTCACCAAAATCCTTTTTTATTTTATATTTTTTTCTCCATATATTGATTATTCACCTCTAATAAAGGGGTGAATATTTAAAAAGTGTACATTAAATATTGATATATTGAATTGTACAGGATCACCATTGGGTAATGCTTTATTATATAATTATCCCCTATTTGGGATAATATTTAAGGGAATAAAACAATTGTTATATTTGTAAGGGTTTATTATATCCCAAGTCACCCTAGAGTATAGATATATTAGGGTGTCACCCAATTTAATAAAATTAACTTTTTTCCTTTCCGTTAATATCATGTTCCTTTATTATAAAGAACTATATTCAACCAATTAGTTAATCAAATAAACCCAAAAAAATATAATTTAAAATTTATGAACATATAAAATTAACTCACACATAGATTTTACTTGGTTCACCCACACTGGGATACATCCATAGAGAATAGAATACAAATTGGTTTGGTGTAACAATAATCCATATTAACTCATGGTTTTTGAGGACACATTATTTAGATGAAGTTATTTATCACCAAGGATCACATGTAAAAAAATTTATTAAATAATAGCACAATACTATATATGGTGAAAATAAATCTCCTTATTCATAAACATATCCAAAGTATATTAGTGTATAGAAATTTAAATCTATTATCAGTTTATTCACATTGATGTCACATTATGTTTTTATATTTTACATTACTTCCTAATTTATATTTTGAAACACCAATATATATCAGATGCGTCTCTTATATTTCAATTATATATATAATCAAATAATTTTTGGAAGAGTTGAGTCTTTTATCATTAATGAACCTATGTTCTAGAGAAAATAAAATTATATAAATTTAATAATTTTTCACATAAATTATCATCAATTCTTATTATCATCCTTAAAATAGTAATGTGAATATATACATCAATAAATTAAGATCTAATCTTCACTTTATCATAAATAATAGAAAACATAATCCTAATAATTAATAAATAAAAAAATACATGCCATGAATCTCACTCATTTCTCTTACTTCTTGGAAAACCGAGTTCAATTCATATTTATTCTCCATTATCCTCTCTCCATATTATGTTAAGTACATTTTTTTCATTAATTTTAGACATCCCCGTTGATTTTTTATTCATGTTGTTTGAATTTTATATTCAAATTCAAGTAGTTAACAACATAAAAAATTTAACATTTAAAATTATTCTCTTAGATCATCTTCATGAAAATCTCCACCACCAAACAACATTTATTCATTTTAAGATCATTCCATAACTAAAAAATTGTTTTAGAATTCCAAAAAATAAAATTTTCTCAAAATCTCTAGATTAAAAAATGACCAATTATACTTTATTACTGATACTTTATACAATATTTATATAATGGTATATTATATATCTAATGGAATAGTTTTTTAATTATTCAACAATCAGTAATATCATAACGTGACATATATAACTATATGAAAATTTGATCTATATTATATAATATCCTAAAGAATATTTATATCAGAAGTCTATCATCATTAATTATATTACAATCATGGAATTCTACTATCAATATAGAATCCTAAATATGATTTATATTCTATGATATGATATATATTATAATCAAAAAATTTATTATTATCAATAGTATTCTATGATTGATAATGATCCTTATTTCTTGGATTTTCATCCCAGCTACACTAATATATTCTCCCCTATTTAAAGGAAACAAAATTTCTCTATATAAATAACATTTTTGTATTTTCATGATTACACTTACACATCACTATGAGTGATTCGAAGAATTCTAAATTCATTCCAATTTTCTAAAAACTATTCTTTTACATGGACCATGTTACCTTTATATATAATAGGTAAAATTTGGTGCATTTTCGTTTTCTTATAATTCTTTACATGTTAGATCTACATATCATCCATGATTTCATTCCTAAATATATTAAATTTATCAATTGAATTCACCCTTACATATTACTATGTAACTATATAAACTACCCATATTTAATATATTTTTATAATTATTTGATATTCACTCCTAATATATAATTTATGATCACATTTATTATTGATCATACAACATCAAAAATATATTTCATTCTCTAAAAAATAAATATACCAGAATATTTAAAAAATATAAACTTCATCAATCCACCTCACAATTCTAAAAATGATTCTCAAATATCTCTTTAACATTATTTCTCCTAGAACAACTCAAAAAAACTTCTATAATATCCCCATGAACAACTTAGGGTTCATTATATTCTGAAATGGAAAACCATATTCAACCATCTTTGATTTTCATTACCAATAAACGAAAACAACATTATTTCTACAATCTCTATGTTGGATTTTAAGGAAAACAATTCAATAACTTCCATAAACTATAATGGGATGGAGGAAATCACTCACATGTTCTCCTTTAATTAATGATCCATCAATTATTTTACTTTTGTGTAATTATTTTATCATCATTAAATTATAAAAAATATATGTGTAATCATCACAAAATAAAACAACCATTCATATTTATTAATCCTCTTCCAATTTATTTTCAAGAATGACCATCATTTCATGATCATGCATATTCATAGGGTTTACGCTCGAAATACATTCATATATTTCAATTTAATTTTATATTCATTGAACACATTATAATATTTTGAAAACTTATTTAGTATCATTGTAAGATTGAGATTTATTCAAACACCCTTTATTTTAAATTAAATTGTAACTCACATTAACATTAAGTTATAATCTTATCATTAAACTAAATAATGTGAAATTACCAATCAAAAATGAGTTATAAATAATACTCTATGTTATTCAAAATAAACTAATTATTGGAAATAGGAGTCTGTGGTATGAACTTGATTGTTTTAAATATTATACATTTATTTTAAAGAACATATGCATCCAATAAGAATGGTTATTTAGTAAAAATTGTTTTATGATCTCAATGTCATTTAAAAATGACTATCGATTTATAATAAATAAATCATGGATTGTGTGGGTCATAATTTTTTTGAAATTAATGATACAACATGTTCATGCTAAAATAATGATATCATTTATATTTATAATCATAATTTCCTTATAAGTATTATAGGTTCTTGGATTGGACTAATAAGCCTCAAATTGTTCATAACTAAATACCTTTAAAATAAATACTTTTTCATAGAAAAATATTGTGATAATATTTATAATTGGGGGAACACAATTTAGTCATAATAAAATCTTCACATTATTTTTTTATATCCTCAAATTAAGAATGATGATTCCATTTTTTTATTTTATATATAAATTTAACATATATTTATCCATTTACATTACCATTATTAAATCAAATGATTTTCCATCCATTTCTATAATTATCCCCAATTCAATAAATCCAAATAAAAAATTTATTTATTTCAAAATTCTTTAGAAACAATTAGTAAATAATAAAAAATATTTTTTATACATGTTTCAATAAAAATAATGTTTGAAACCACTCATAATTAATCATATCATATTTTATAACAATATTCATCAATTTTTAATTGTGGATACATGATATATATTTTTTGTCATGTTTTTCATTACACCACTAGTATTGATTTATAACTAACTGTATAAACTATTTTAATCAACATTTCCTCCCAATCAGCCTCCTCCATTTGATTCCACATATTATTCATTTAAATTTATAGTGAATAAATTCAACAAAATTTTCTATATTTTATCTTCTCTCAATGTAATCAGTAAAACTCAATACATCCATGTCATTTAAATGTGTAAAACAAATGGATTATATTTCCTACAAAAGAACAAAACATTATGGTCAATATATTTGAAAAATAATTTCATTTTGATAAGTGTACCATTAGTCATCCTGATGTTGATGGATGTGGTTAACCAAATAAATATAACCCATTTCATCAATTTTTATTTCAAGGATTCACTGTGATGGACCATGGATTTTCACTTCATTTAAAATATTTCCATGGGGTATTTTATTTATAATATATTAATTTCCTAATCATTCATATTTGTTTAGTTTTACACTAATAACACATAGGAATTATTCTTCCATTTTTATAACAATAAATCTACATTGAAACAATGATATTTTGTACATTAAATAGAAACTAAAGCAAACATGTTTCCATGATACATAGTGTAATTTTTTAAAATAGAGTGATATTAATCATGACCATACTCCATGATTTTCATTGAACCAACATTTTAATAAACCATTTTTAGGATCTATGCCTCTTTTATACCATGTCAGTGATTACCTTTTGATAGATAATAATTTTAGTTATTTTATAGAGTGTTTGTAAAATATAATAGAGTTATAGAGGGAGCTGCACAGTGGATGTGAAGATATATATCGTGGGAGAAGATAGATGCTTTACGTTGTGAACTGGTATATATTATTCTATTATGATGAATCTACCATTTCTGATAGGTAAATAGAATTTGGCGGAACTACATTGTGGATGTCATTTTGGATGTCTTTACGAATTTGGAAGTGGATATAGAGTTTTGAGAGGAAAACTCTATAGTCATTACCATGATTATAGATTCTAGGATATGATTGAACCATATATTCTAGGGGTGTGGGTGGTTATAGATGGTCACTTCTACTGAATCATGGGCTATATTTTTTCAAAATTTTAGTGGCATAGTGGAAATCATTCCATTGCGGTCTTTTGTTCCTTTGTTTTTCAATCTCACACACCCATTTAATTTCATAGAATACCTAATCAAATATATATTACTATCATGGATTTTGAGGATCCCAAGATGTTTATGATCATCCAAATTCATTTCTTCTAGGATTAAATCATAAGTGGATGTGTATAATCTATCTATAGTAAGGGGAACATTCAATGTTATTATAATCCTATTATCTGCTACACTATGATCTGAGATTTATGATCATGTTTTTGTAGATGTTTTGGATTCATCATTTTTGGGATATTAATATAATTATTAATTTGTGAAATTTCTCACCTTTATCTCTTTATTGCATGGTCCAAATTCATGTGATTGTTTGATCCTATGATTAATTTTTGGGGTTTCTATATTTAGGCTATGTTTTATGTCCCTTTAAATCTATTTTATTAATGTATTTCCAAAAAAATAACTGGTTGTATTCATTGTGTGTGTAATTGTTTTGGGGGAAATTATGGATTTCCCCCTTATTTATGGTGAATGAGTTTTTTTTGAAATAATTTTGAAATTTATTTTGAATAGTTGTTTTCAAAACAGGTTTTGGAAGAATTTTTTTGAACTATATTTTTTATAGATATAAATATTATTTAAATTATTTGTTAAATTATACACATGGAAAGACTGGGGTACATAAAAGAAAAGTGTCATACTGGGCATCTTCTAGCATTATTGTGGGGGATAAGAATTATTTGGTGTTTATCTACTATATAAACTCGATGAATATATGTTAGGGACATGATCATGAAACTATTAGGGGTTTAATCATTAGGTGTTCCTTTTTTACATATGCTATATGTCCTAATGAATTTATATAAATTAATTTGTTAGTATTGTATTGGATTTAATATATATGAATTCACTAATGAAATGGTTATTTGAAATTTTCATTTAATCTATTTTACATGGAATGTTAGGAGATTAATAAAAAGAGAGAAACTAATCACCATGCTTTTGATATAAAACTTTCTAAATAAATATCATTCCATATTTTCCAAAAGTAGATCATATATGGATTTTTATACATATACATGATATTGAATACCTGGGTGGGTTCCTACTGAGAATTTTACCTCAAACCGTACAGATTCCCTTGGGATTTTATAGATCTTGTATTTCCATTTTATGAATGAAATTGAATGGATCCACAATTATATGGTGAGGGTTATGTAATCTAGGTATGGGTACCTGGGGGTGATACTTTTTGATGTTTCCAACATATCACATGTATCTCTATGTTTTTATTTTGTAAGTTTTTCATTTTTTTTAAAATATACCTTTCGTTCTATCTGACATTTCGAGTTATATATCAATTACAGTGTGTTTATATTGGTTTGAAAAATATTTCATTAGGGTTTTCATAGGTTGTATATATATAAAAAAATTCCTTTTATATCATTCTAATTTATGAAAAATAATTCCCTTTAGATATTAAATTATCTATGGGTGCTAGTCAAGATCCCATTGGGATTGGGACATCCATTAATGAATGAGGTGGATGGGTTTTAGTGCATGTTTTTAGGGATTCCTAGTTGAATTTGTTGAAAATTGGTATCAAATGGGGTTGTCCCCAAGGATCACTATATTAGGATATATGTTAGTCAAGATATTGTATTGTTTGTATCTGATGGGTAACTCACGGTGAGTTTATATGATTAGCCTCAAGATACCATTTGATTTTGGGATGTGTTCCCCATGTGTGAGGGTTTTATCCTTGATCTCAGTTTATGCTTGTGGGTTTTTGGTTTAAACTAAAATTATCATGTTTTTTAAAATATTATATCATTTATGGTATCTAGTAACAAGCCTTTGTGATGTCATTTATTGTTTCAATAGGATGGTAAAACAAGGGAATAACCACAATGGAATCCTCATTTGGATCAAAATATGTAATAGGAAATCATGTGGGTTGTTAATGAAATAGATCAGAGTGTGCTATAAGATTTGGATAATGTTTTGAGGGATGAAAATGTGTTGATAGAGAAAAATATCAATTTTCAGAGCTCCTATAGTAAAATACCTTAATCATTAGTGGTATGAATGAACCCTATTTGGTGTAGGATTCTCTGGAAATGAATCATATGATATTCAACAACCTAGATACAACTAAGACTATCAATTTGATGAGTTAAACATTCAGATATGAGGATCCCAACAAGTGGTCGTGGGATTCCATTATGATGGATCATTAATACACGAGAGTTGATAGGAAGAGTTTTAATACATTCTTATTTTGAGGTTCTATCCCAAGCCTTTGATGATAGAAATATCTTCTAGTTCATATATTTTTGGTATGGATAATATTTGATTATATGATTAACTGATCATTTTATGAGTTTTTTTCATTTTGATCAGTATTTGTTATGCTAAAGGATAAAAAATTCCAGCATGCCCTTGGGAATCCATTTTATTATAGGCATATATGATGAATATTATCACCATTTCTAAGACAGTAGATATGAAGATAATGATAAATAAGTATATATAGGAAATGATTTTGTTCATGATATTCTATTCCACATAGTTGATGCTTCGATGGGGGAAATGGTAATATTATGACATGTCATAATAATAAAAAGGGAAGTGGAGGTGATTTGAAATGTAACTCTTATAAATTATTATAAGTAGCTTGACATGTTCTCAAGACATTATATGAGTTTTGGAAGGTTGGGGACCCCCAAATGATCATTTTAAATACCCATCATAATCTTCATATCTTGTGTCCAAAAGATCTATCATAGACTGTCTTCTAGTCTTTGTCAATAAACCATTATGGTTACGGACCTTCTATTCTAAGTGCCATTAAAACATAATCAAAAGCCTTATTATCCATAGGTATCCATCCAAATTCCCAAGGAGTGTAAAACCTTCATGAATTGAATGATCTTTAAATTTTTTTATGTAGATCCATGATAATGAGATATAATATTTTTACTAAATCTTATATAGTTTCTACTATATTTAATTTACATTCCTCCCACTCGTTATATCATACCCTTTTTTTTGTAACAAAACATATAATGAGGCTGACATACTTTATTGAATATTTGAAGAAGTTCTTGGAAAGTGGAAAGAATGATGGTATTTTTTACTATTCTATTTTCTAATGACAGAGGAAGTGGAGTGAGTATGGAATTTCCTATTAATTGATATGGATATATTAAAAAAAATTAATTATAATGATTGAATTTATGGTTACCATACTAAGGTATAATTTTATCTTCAACAAGTTATGTTCTTTACATGTAATGGGCACTCTCAGTAGTTTATGGGATAGTGAAATATAAAGTCTAATCATTCAATACAATCCCACCTAGAGTTCATGAGTTTGTTTTAAAAAATTGTAGATGAGACCTATAATGTATCTTAGGTTATTAATATTCACATTGATGCTTGGAAATTTCTAAATGTTTTTTGAGATGACTTTTCTATAAACCCTTTGGAGAGGGAGGTGGAGTTTATGATTAATCTAGTGATAGAAAAGAACATAATCTCAACATTATCTAAGCACATTTCACCTAATGTGTTGAAATATATCAAGATACATTAAGATGATTTCATGGGGAAATGATTCTATTCCACTATGTTTCATTATGTGTATCCACCATGTCTCTTTCCAAAATGAAAGGTGTTTCACCTCATTAGTGCATGAAATATTGAATTTTTAACCATGTGAATATTACTAAAAATTAACCCTTTCACCTTGTGGATGACATGTTTGGTAAATTAAAGGGTGTGATGTTTTAAAAAAAATATATTTTTTCAAGATATTGTCATACCAAAGTATGAATGTATGGTATCCCAAATAAAAATTTTAGGAATAACTATAAAAATTATGAATATAATTTTATTCTTTTGGGTATGAATAAAACATCATAAGTTGTCATTTCATTGATGAAAAATGTATTTAAACATTACCTAAATACCATTGTCGTTGCGTTTATAGATGATATCCTAATTTATTCGAGCTCTAATCATAATCATGAGTACCATTTAAATTTAGTTATGGATATCTAGTGGAATAATCGTCTTTACAGGAGACTAACAAAAATAATTTTTTGGATACATTCACCGATGTTGATAAGAATGTTTTTATATAAACATGGAATTTCAATTGATCCTCCAAAGGATAATGCAGTATTTTCATTAGAGGAAACTTGAAACATCTTCAAGATATAATTTTTTATGGGTCTATATGGATACCACTAGTGGATCCTCATGGATCTAGATAGATACTACTAGTGGATTGTCATGGATTTATAAAGGTTGGAATCACATTTGATAGCTCTATCAGTGGAATGGGTATAATTATAGTGGGTCATATATTATCAAAATTCATTCAATGAGTTTAAATTACTTATAATATCTACTTCTATTTTGACTATTTATTATATAGGTAACAGATATGTGGTATACTATGATTCTTTTTGTGCTAATTTAGGATACATGCCTATGAAAGAGGATATTATTGGGGAATATGGTTTAGTAATCATAATATCTCATTAACTCTATTCTATGTGTTATGTCATATAATAAAGAGTTCTAGGGAATTAGAAATGGGATTGATGGTGGAGAGACCATATTCCCATGTTCACCTTGTAATGAGGTAATTCTATACATCAATAAATGGTATTAAATACCATAATCCATTAGAGGTACTATGATGGGGGATTTACATAATTTGAAGTGGGATGTAAATCATGGGATAAATAAGATGGTCTATTTTTTGCGGTGATGATTCTACGAGCCTTGTATGTGATGAGATATCTCTGAAATTATTGTTCAATGTAATACGTGTAAAAATTTCATGGTTGATATGAAAAAAACATCATGGAATCTTTAGAGCTATCCTCTGTTGACTTGGATGTCAGATATGATTTATATATATTTCATCCTTGGGATTCCCTATACCACATGTTGGAAGAATGAAATTTGGGTATTTACCAATCCACTGACCAAATTAGATATCATTATAATGATTTTTGATATATATTATGTACAGGAAATTAGAATCCTCAACATACATGATATTTTCATGTTCCATGGAGTTCCATCTATTAGAGTTTGTAATAGAGATCCCTGGTTTAGTACTCATATTTGGAGGGAACACTTAGAGGAGATGGGGTACTATGTGAGTTTGAAAAATTCATGTCATCATCAAATATATGGATAAAAAGAATGAACTACTAAAATCTTGGAATACATGCTTTATTCTACCATTATTGACATTAATGGATCATGGGATAACCACTTCAGTCTGGTTGAGATTTTGAACAATAACATCTTCCATTAATCTATTTATATGGAACTGTTTGAGGCCTTGTATGTACACCCATATAAACTTATGCTATGTTGGACAAAGAATTAGGATGAGTCATTTCTGGGACAAATTTTGGTATAGGAGATGATGAAAATGATATAGTGGATTTTTAGAGAATATTGACATCACAATGCCTATATAAGTCATTTATTGATCATCATATAATCCCTTTAGAGTTATATGTTTGTGAATTAGTGATATTGAGAGATTGATGTAATTTGGGCCACAAATGTCTTGGGAAATAAAGAAATCATTCATCATTATACATGTGACTATTTTTGGTTGTTGTGTATATTTAATAAATTATTTAAATTGATCATTTTCCGCTATATATTATGTCAATTTAGGATGCTTATTTATATCTCATCATTGAACATACCACTCTTACCCATCTCTTATTTTCATGAATTATGTCCTCATTATTGAACCAAATTTATCTGTCAATGAAAAAAAGTTAAGATAATATATTCTAGGATAATGTTTCATTATGTTATGTGTATAAAATTGGCTCAAGTGTGGTGGTAGCACAATTATAATCCACAAGGGAATTGGGTTCATGGGGAACTACTGAGAATCTAGAGACCTCATTTAATTAACATTGATACTTGTTCATATAAATTTTATATGAATAATTTGTTTATTTTTTAGATATTATAACACCATATTACCATCTTTATTTTTCTTTTATAACTAGTAGTTAATTCTCTTTTGTTTGAACAGATTTATAGGTATTTTTAGTGTTTTTGGATAATTAATTTGACTTCTATAGAGAGTTTTCACATGAATATGATGGATTGTTCCATAGAATTGCATAGTTTTAGAACAGAGTTTTTTATTATAATATAATAAACATTTATACCTCTTACATTTTTCACAAGGCTATAGTATGGTGGGAAACTTCGGCATGGGTGTGGTTTTTGGTGTCTCATTCATTTTTCTGGTGCATATAGCACGGTGTGTGTGATTTGATATATCATCACATAGGTTTATAGTAACTAGGTGAAGAATAAACCATTAATTTTATGGGAATGGGTGGCGAAATCATGGTATTTTCCACCACACCATGGTCTAACCATTTTTTACTCTTTTATAAAATAGTGGGAATTTCAATTCCCTGATATTTATTTTTATAGTTTTGAAATATCATGCCCCCATTTTATTCCATTGATCACCTGAAAAATTTTATTTTATAATTGGATTTTGGAAACTCCAAAAAGAAATTTTGTCTATAAAAATACCCATTCTTCTCAAAAAAAGACACGTGGATGAATTTTATCTTGCATTAGAATGTAACACATTCACATTTTCTAGGAATCATATTTTCTTTTATCATTTCATTTGAGAGTAATGAATCTGGATATTGTGTATGGTTTTGATCTTGGATTCATTAACACCAGATTTTTGGGATTAATTGGTGATATTTACCCCAATATTCTTTTTATAATATGTTTAAGATTAATGTGATTGTTTGATCATGTGATTATTATTATGTGGATATACCTATATAATATATTGGATGAACTTAAAAATATCTTTTTTCTTAATTTTATTTAAAAATAAATTTTCATAATTTATTTCTTTTGGTATTCAAATGTAGTTTTTTAGAACAGATTATTTTACCTTGTATGTATAAAAGGAATTTATTATTAAATTATTTGTGAAATGGATTGTTAAAAATTGTTTTCAAGTAATCTTTTTGATGAAAATGGTTTTTATAAACATGTTAGGAAATTTGATAAATGCTTCATAAATTATTTCATAAATGAATCACATGGGAAACCTTTACTAATTATGTAGAAAGTTTAATATTAGGAATATTCTTTTAAATTATTTGAGGGTTTACATTTTTGGGTGTTTTTATACTCCCTATGCTATATGAATATTATCTTAAGACTTGTTAATGAAAATAATAGTGGTTTAATCATGGGGTTATTTTTTATTCCATATTCTCTGTATCAAATGAAATTTCATAAAATGAAGTCATCTTAATGGTACGAGTAGTTGGGATAATATGACTTATTGTGATCTTAGCCACGTCAACCATATGAATTTGTTTTATAATATTTTGTATTTTTTATAAAATAATTTATGAATTGGGTTTTAGTAGTATGAAATCTTTCATATGAAATCTTTATGATATGAAATATTCGGATCAAGAAGCCTTTATGGTGGGTAGATTTTCAAATCTAATTACCAGATATCATGTGTCATTTATCCTTGTCAGTTGATTCCCTTCGGTTTGATAATCATATTAGGTATTTTTTATGGATTTTATAAAATGAGTTTACATATTTAGGGATATACATCATAGAGGTGGTCAGTTACTTTGTAGGATATGATGTTTGTTTCATAGATCACACAACTTCAGAGTTTCAAAATTCGATACCCATACCTTTTTAGGTATGGATGTGGCATGGATGGGGGTTGTGGCATTGATGTTTTTTTGGGTTTCACTTATATTTGGTGTTCTTGTCTATGTGTTTCGTGGTTTTCACCATATCTACCCACTGGATTATATCATCTTGTCAAGGACATTATCATGCATTTTGGGGGTGTGGGTTGCTATGGAATGGTTCCTTCTATTAGGTCATGGTATTGAATTTTCAAGTATTTTTATGATGTTTGTTATGTACTGTGTCAAAATATTTTTTGTTACATTTTTGAAAAAACATACTTATAATATATTCTAAGGGGAACCTTCTAAAAAATCATTCTACTTCTTGGATTTTGGAGACTCCAAAATTTCATTTTGTCTTCTTCAACATTCATTATTTTTTTATTAAATCATTGGTGGATATGTTTAATCTATCCATAGAATAAAGAACATTCTCATTCTTTTTTATTCTACATTTCTTATATTCTCCCTATTAAGAGTTATACATCCAAATGTTGTGTAATGGTTTTAACATGGGTTTATTGGATCATGAATGTAGTGATTTCCCAGTGATCCATTCCTAATTCGAATAATATTTAAATGTTATTTATTTTAGTGACTGTTTTTCCTTGTGAATAAAAGAAGATAGTTTTTATATATCCTATGTTGGATAAAACATGAACAATAATTGTTTTGTAATTTTTATTCTAAATGATTTTTTTTGATTTATTTTATTTTTTGTGTAAACTTATTTGTAAGAAAATACAGGTTTCCCCTTGTTTTAGTTGAGGGATGGTGTTTTTAAAGTCCTGTAAAATGGGTTGTGAAAAGTTTCATTCATATAATTTTATAATTTAACAGGGTTTAGGGAAATATACTATGTAATATTATAATTGTTTTTGAAAATAATTGATAAATTAATTACTTTAGATGGTTTGGGTACTGAGGTGGAAGGTGTATTATTAGGCCTAATCTATTTTTAGTGTTGGAGGATTACATTATAGGGGGTTCTGAAACTCCATATATTCAATGAATATGTTCCATAGACATGATGTAATTAGCATATGGGGTTCAGTCTTAGGGTTTTTCACTATTTCTTATGCCTTGTGTACAATAGATATGAGTTTATTCCAGTGATATTCATAGCATGAGTTTCTAGGAAACCTAGATGATTGTGATCATATATGTGATTAACATTTTGAATTTATTTGATTTTTTGTGGGTTTGATATATGTTAATTTACTGATTAAATGATTGATTTAATTATTCTAAGAAACTATATTACATGGATTTTGTAGAGATCTGTAAAAAGTGGGAAATTGTTTACCATGTTTTTGATACAATTTTTTTAACTATTTATCACCTAATTTTTCCATATAATTGATAATATATCAGTTTTTTACAATTAAATGATATGCAACACCTTTGTGGGATTTTATTTCTCCTATTATATTACACACTATATGTTCCCTTTGGAATTTGTATTCCATGTAAAGTATTTTTATGTAATAAATGAAAATACACCACAATGAGGTCGAATGGTTTATGTCAACTAGGTATTGAGATACAATATTGAGATAGTGGGTTATTTCCAACTTAACACATGGATTAACTAGATACAGTTTTTACCCTATTTTTTATTTAATATCTACATTGGATTTTATATAATTTTATGACTTCTATCATCACCAATATCTATTTTTAATTATTATAGAATATTTTATTATGTTTTTTTGATGCATCAATATGTATTCATTGAAGTTCATTTCAGGTCGGGAGATATCATTATTTATAGAAAGTTTTTATATACATGGTGTAAGTATCCCTCATATAGGGATTATGAATACCCTTCAGATATGTGTTAGATTAGTTTGGGTGAAATTTTTTTATGGAATCATATTATATTTCATTAAAAACATCATATTTGATTATCATTTATTATTATTATCAAATATTCATCAACTTTTTAGGTGAAAAACCACTTTCACATAGAATATAATGATTTTTCATTGACATCATCATTGTTTTCCATTAGGTAAACCTATTCTCTCTTATTTTATGTGCATTGTTACAATCTATCTTTATAGAAAGGTTGGCGTGAGTAAAAAAACAACGATTATTGAATTATTATATATTTTATTAATTAATTATAATTTTATAAATCCATGATTCTATTTTTTTGTCAAAAAAATTTGTTCCTCTTGGTTATTCTTGGAATTATTATTTACATTCCCTTCATACACATACCAAGAGTCTGTAAAATCGTTCAAAAAATATTATATATTTTACATTATCTCTTTGATTGTTATTATAAATAATATATTAATAATAAATTAGGAATATAAAATTTCATTCCAGTATCATATACACCAAACACTAAGAACTTTTTTAAAATGTAAAAAATTTTCATTCCTATATTCATTTATCATTGTTATAATTGAAATATGGTATCTAATGTTTTATCCTCAATTTCTTTTTATTACACATAATACCTCTCTATAACCAAGGTTAGAAAAATTTAAAATATCCTAATATTACATTGGTACAATTTAGTATAATTATTCAAAAGAGACATCTTATTAAGTTTATTATGTTTTCATATTAATTAATTTCTTTTTCATAGATCTATTGTGTGTATAATAATTTGATAAATAGATTTTATTCACAGTATTTGAATTATAATTTTCCATTATAATTCTCTATATAATATTCTTATTCTTTAATTATTCCATATTTATATTTTTTTTATGATGAACAAAATTCCCATCAGAGAATCATTAATGTAAAAGTTGTTTATCATGGTATTAATCTCTGCCTCAGGAATCGTAATTCTAAAATAATTCTCATTCAGTTAGAATTAGATATTACCCAATAGAAAATTCTTGTCAATATGAATATATTACACTTTCATTGTACATATCACTCTTAGGGAATACATTGACCATTTATGGTGTATCAATTTTTCCTTTATCACTATTAAATCATTAAGATGTTCTTCAATTATACGACATTATTGCTTAAATTTTTCATTCATTCAATGGAGTAATTTCAATTCATATATTCCTATCTAAAAACTATTTTTACTTCCTCTAAATACTGTAAGAACACACAATTATATTCACCTTCAACCATCATGAATGGTCACTATTATAAAAGCGGTTTATGGGATAGACCATTAATATGAGTTTTAAATAAGCCGATGTTGAAAGTGATGTGTGCATTTTTAATGATATCTTCCATTGAAAATTGTATTCCTAGGTCTTCAAAATTACCCTTAATGTTGGTTTCATAGAAGAAAATTTGTTAAAAGTAATAAATAGTCATTTTAAAAATGGATTTATATAAAATTGTCTTTAGATCTATATAAAAAATATGGGAGTCTTCAAATATGAATTTCTATTAATAAAATTTATCAAAACCCTCTATCACTCAACAATATTTAGAACCCAATGATGATGGATCTTATCATTCACTTACTTCTCATCATCATTTATTATTTTTTCACCTCATTCTTATATATACAATCCCCTTTTTCCTAGTCATTTACAATATTCACTATATAAAAATCATAATATGGTAGACTTGTAATTGTAGTTTAATTTGTTATTCATTTTTTATACTATATTTTTCAACTCTTTTTCCTCATTAACGTAAAATTCACACTATTTCAACATCCTTTGAATGTTTTAACAAAAATTTTGGTTCTATTTCTCATCATCGACCTCTAAATAGTGTGTGTTTTTTATGTTTTAAGATATTTCAATTCTATTTTAGTTATTAATTTTATTCCCTAATTTAAAATTTTAAATGATTATTATTATCTTAAATATATAATTTCATTAATGTTTATTAATTATATACATTATTTATGATTATAAATTGTTTTTAACTTTAATTTGTTATATTTTGTAATTTTTTATTTATTTTTTATTATTTTTATTTATTATTTTTTATCATTATAATTTTTTATTGTTGGAATAGTTTTTAATCTAAAATTGTTTCATTCATAATTTTTTTTCAAATTATATTTTCTTCAGATTATTTTTTGGGACTGGTTTATAATTTTTATTTTTTTAATATTTTTATTATTATTTTAAATAAATTCATGTACAAATTATTTTATATATACTATTATTTGTTTTTTGATTATATTTATGTTTATATATATATATATTATCAAAATCAACAATTTTATTATGATCTTTAGTTAATTAATTTTTATTATTTATTTAAATAAATTCAGAACATCTGATCAGTATGTAATATGTGTGAGCGTTTCATGGAATTTCGTAAACGAAATCTTGAAAAAAATATGTGATTTATTCCATCCCTGAATTTTTGTAATATGAGTAATTTTGGGTATAGAGAAATTATTTATCAACTAAATTTTACATGGTTTTTTTCATAATTATACACAATTTATCTATAATGTTGAATTAATAAAATTGTAATGATGATATGACAAAGATTATTTTCAACATTTGAAAGATGATATTCTAGAGGATTTATTTCATGATGTTTCTGTGTAGACCATTGAAAAAAAGTATTTTTCAACTATATGATGACATTAGAAAAACAATATTATTCGGCTAAATAACATGGTTAAATTGGTAAACATTTCTTTTAATTTCCGGAATATTTTCAATAAAACATCCATAAGAAAATGGGATTCAATATTTTATTTATGTGTGAAAAAGATAGTATAAGCAATGGGATTGTGGTATAAAAAAATCTTGATCTAACAAATGTGTGATTTTTAGGGACAAATAATAATTTTTTTTCAAAATGTTATAAATATGGGACATCATGATATGAAATCAATGAAAAAAACCAATCATGATTAATTCTCATGAATATTCACTAAACTTCCCTTTAATGAAATATAGTATCTTTCTACAATTCATCATTGGTAGGATATTTTATAAAATTTAAATGATTTAAAGTGGCTAAGATGAAATAAAATGAAAAAATATGCAATGAAATACTTTTCAATATTACTAATATAACTAAATGTAAAATATTTGATAATAAAATATCTGTTTTTGGATATGATGATAGATATATTTTTATTGGTTTGTGTATAGATTAAATGAATCTATATCAGAGTATGATTATACAACATAATTTCTGGCCTAGTATTCAATTGTCTACACCTTTTCCCTATATATATGTATGAAATGTTATTATGTGACAAAGATACTAATAATTTTTGGACTAAAACAACCTGGAATTTATATTATTGATAATCAATCACCATTGATTAATAACATAAAATTTATATGGTAAATAGTGGTTATAGTATTTTTTGTATACAAGAATGAGTATTTAATTTTTAGTTCTATTATAATGTCAAATATAAATTACTTTAATATATATAATCCTATCTATGGACAATATTAATGGACATAAATCATGAATATAGTTCACATAGTGGGCATCATATCATTGATTTATGAATAGAATAATAACATTGCATATGGGACATAAAGTATTTTTTTTGAATGGAACATCTAAATTGAATATTAAAAATTGAATTTAATAGTTTAAAAGAGAAATATTATTCCATACAATCATTTTCACTAGAATAATTTAAAAATGTTGTTAAAAACAATGATGTCACATTTTGGAATGAAAACATGTTCTTAAGGTCTACCAAATCCATAGAATAATTAATCTATTTTATTAAAGAAAACTTATCAGAACTTTTTGAATGTATATAATATCATTAATGTTATTAATGGGATAAATTTTTTTGGATATATTATTCGAAATTTTATAAATAAAAAATGGATGAAAAAACATGGATTTTAGGATATTCTATAGTTAATAGCTATGGGTATACATTTTCATTTATATCTCACAATGAATGGAAAATGAAAATAATTTTTTCCATATATTCACACAATAAGGAGTGAGAGGATAATTTTTTTTCAAATCCTATATATAATTATTGTTCCCTATGGGGTTTCATTAATTGTGAAAATTTTTTTATCATTGAATGAATTACTCTTTATAGGTATGAAATCAAATTATTTTCTACTATTTACGAAACCATTTCTACCCATTCAATTTAGTTAAATATTATTGATACCAACCTAAATTTATCTAATTCGGTAATGTTACTTATTCAATTAAATTTTTATCAATTTCAGATATATTTATTTACTATATTCTTGAGGAATATATATTTCCTTATACAATGCTACCTAGAAATTCATTTTTATCTATTATTTTTTGATATAATGGTTTATCTATTGACTAATATGATGCAAGATATAAGATAAGAAATGATTTTTTTATTAATGCTAGATGTTATAATTTGGATGACGTTTGAAAATTTTGATTTTATAAGTTATGAATATTCAATTAAAAAATGCTACTGATGTCCAAAAATTTATATTAGAAGTTATAATTCTGTTCTATACAGTTCATTTTTTAAGTGTAGAGAATGTTGGATATCTATATCTCATGATTTTATATATGATAGTGATGGTAAAAGGGTTCATGTATAAAAGATAATGTTAGTACTATTTGATAAAATTATACATGAATATTAATATATTTTGAAAAAATGGTGATTTTGGGCCATAAATATAATCATATATTTCTTCATTTAATCTATGATATCATAAATGAAATAAAAATTGTTTATTGAATTAACCTAAAAGAAAATTATTTCATTTATTATGGATTAAATAATATTTGATTAATTCATACTAGAAATATAGTATTTAGTATAAGGGGTACCAAATTTTATTGTGATCATAGGGTTTGGTTTTTATATTATTCATTACACATTTAATAAATATTCAGGGACAATAATAGTACAATTGAATATAGTGGTGTGATGGTTGTTACCAAAGAACTATACTTCTCATGTTTCAAATATAAACACCCTATATCAACATTAACATCATATATTGGATCTGTTGAGGATATATGGTTAATTTATTATAATAAATATGAGTAATGGTATTTATGTGAATATGGGTTAATTGTATAAGTGGTGACAAACATTATAAGTGTTGGGTTATACATGTTTATTTGAAATGATTTGGTTTCAAGGATAAATAATTTATCACGATAATTCATGGAAAAAATATTTTATGTTATTGAACCATAAAAGGATGAGTGATCCATTGTTTTCCAAGGGAAAAAAGTTTGAATGGGTGAAGAGAATACTAATTTTGTAGGACACTTTTTTGAAATTTATCCATCAATAATAGGATTACGAGATGATCCCAATGACTATGATGTGCACATATTCCATGAAACATGAAAAGTTTATACAGAAGGGAGATGGGAAAATACAACATTTTTACCTTAATTAATCTGGTAATTTCTTTTATTGAGTGAAAATGATAGATTTAAAACATTATTTTTTACACTAATTATAAAATATATTAATTTTTAACATTACTACTATTTTTCAATGTTTTTATATTCATTAGATAATGATATTATTTATATAGTTGAAATGTTTTTCCTTTTCCATTTTTTGTGGCTGTTTTTTTATATTATCCATTTTAAGGTAAATTCTTTTATTTAAAAAATAGTTATAATGTACCTCTATTATAATTAATTTCATTTTCACATATATAATGTATGTATTTATGAAAATATATAGCTACAAAAAAATTTCATAATTTTATATAACAATCATTTCTATTATTTACTTGATGTAAATATTAATATACTAATTCTTTTATAATGATTTTTTTATAAATATATTATGAAATTTTTTCTTATTTTATAAACTAACAATTGGTATTTACTAAATTTATTTAATTTTTAAAAACTATTGATATAAATTATTTTTTAATGTTTCATACGTCATTAAAAATGGAATACACCGAGGAATGGGAACCAAGGTATGCATGATTTATTATAAAAATGTATATAAATAGTAATTAATGTATTTTGTTAAACCAAACATATATTTAAAAAAATAATGTACATCTATTTATCTTATCTATATAAGATGGTACATAAATATGGTATTCATAAAATTACACATTAACCAAAAAATTAATATGCATTTAGAGAGCATATAGTGATAATTATAATTAATGGGAGCCACTAGCCAACAATACATCATGGCCAACTATTTTGGTTTTACCTAGCTATGTAGAGTTTTTGTAGGATAAATATTCAATTACCTAATTTGAAGCTATTGACGAGTTGCGGAAACATCTGTTTTTAGTGAAGATGAGGTTAAAATTCAAAACATTATATCAATTGATTTGATTTTTTCTAAAAAAATTATACATTACCAAATACTTTATCTATTTAATTATAGATTAAATTTAAATTTAATGATATGAAAGGAAATGGTAATTTTTTTAAATATTTTATAGATGAAATATGGAGTTGTTTTAAATGATGTTTTTTTATTTTATATTTTTGGGTGTAAAAAAATTGAGAACTAAGCCTTGTTTATGGGATAAAAAATAAGGATACATGAAATTGTTTTCTCTCAAATCGACACGAGAATTCCATTACCTTAATTTCAATATAAATAAATAAATAAATTTAAAATAATTTATAAAAAATTTAATTTCAAATTTATAAATGGTCTCAATTTAAACTCACTAAAGAGATATAGTCATAAAATTTAAAATTATATATGTTTTCATGTAGAGGGTATTTTTTATTAGAGCATAAAATTATTGCTGAAAAACTTATTCAAATAAGAACCAAGTTATATATTGGCCTCAAATATGTTTCACTTGTTCCTCTATCACCCCCTCCTCATCATAAATAGTGGAAAATAAAGAATTGGTATAAAATGGAATGTATATTTCAAATCCAAAAAATTATGTATCTCATAGTATTGTATGAAATAAATCCATAAATTTCATAAATATTATTATTTAGTAAATTTATCTCCCTAATATTTAATTTTATATTAATTATTCAAGGTGTCCATAAAGTGAAATTGACACATAGAATATTTTTCTTTCAGTATAGGATAGATATTCCTTCCATTGTTTTCGAAATATATAACTCTCAGGAATCATACATGTATATTAAGTGGGTATTTGTTTTAAAAAATAATTTTCACAAATCCTGGGTGTGGCATAGAAGAGGGTATAATAAGCGGAAAAATTAAATTATTTAAAGGATGAGATATAAAAAATAAATGATTCAATAGATGATAGAATTAAATTATCTATATAGAAAATTCTTACAGAAGTAATTTGATAAATGTATCATACACAACCTACGTACCATGATCTTCCACCTCCTCTTTCAGACTTGACCATGTTCTGTGAGTTCCATAGTGGGGATCTATATTTACGTATTATAGATTAATGAATTTTCCATCATCTGGTGGGTTATGAACATCATCAACTTGTGAATTTGGGATTGGTAAGAGTAGTGGGGAAATATATCATTGATCCAACTACATTCAGTTTCACTCCATACTAAGGATTTATCTATAGTTTTGAAGAGTACTTGTTATTTTAAATTTATCTAGTTAATCATTATAGTCAAGTGAAATATGGTGTATGTGTTTTTTTCTATCTGTTATTTATCAATGAATTTATAATTAGATATAATAATTTCTCACATTGAACAAATGTGAGTGTATCTGAATTATAAGTTATCACTATAATAGAAATGAATATGTAAGGTTCGAGTACCTTTAGATTCTCCTCTGGAAGAATACTGGGTAAAAATGTTATCACATATTTTTTTATGTTATGTAAATGTTATAATTCAATAAAGATCTATGATGTTTGATAAATATATTATATGTTAAATATTTGTAATAGAGATATCATGGTTTTTATAAAGGTTGATTTTCTCAGTGTACCTGTTTTTTTTGTTTTCAATTGAAGTGAATCTTAATATTAAATTTATATATATTTAATAAACATATGTTATGTAAACATAATAAATTATTGTTATAATGAACTATATCCACATCCTTTTCATCTAATTTTATTGAACTTAAATTTGTTGTTTTATTGAAGCAAAATGAATTTCGATAGAGGAAACATACTTGAACGATGACGCTATAATGTCATATGTTTCTGAATTATTAAAAAATAGGGTTCATGCAAATTCTATTGTTTATTTACATGAATTATAATAATACATATTAAATTATTAACCACTATTTTGTTTAATATTGAAAATGATGAATATTTTATTTTTTAGTAGACAATAGATTTTAATAACATATTTACTATCATAATTTATAATATATTAGTTATGTCATTTATTGAGTGGGGTTTGAAAAAGATATATCATGTTTTTAATGTAGAACGTTTCCTTATATTTTATTTATTATTTGTTATTAAATTAATCATATAATTTAATTTTTAATAATTAATATTTGATATTACAATAGGTCATGTATTATATTTAGTGAAGATCACTATTCAATATTAAATCCATACAAAATTCCATATGATAATGTTCAGTAATCCATCTCTTATATTACTGAAAAATAATTGTTCTTATACATGTCATTTTTTTATTATAAAAAACTATTTCATTAATGTATCTTAATTATCAATAAATTTATATTAAATGTGGATATTATGTTTTACGATTAATTTATAATATCATCATGTCCAGAACAAAAACATATTTTAAAATGGTTATTTTCAATTTTAGATTTTTAATTTAAAGAAATACCTTAAAATTTTTAAATTTATAACAAATTATTTATTGTATTTTTGTTTACGTTTCTCTATATAGATCAAATGATAGGAAACGAATTATGAAATTTTTTGCATAATATTTTCTTTGTGTTTATAAATTGGTGTTTTATTTTCATTTTTAACTATATTTTTAAAAAATTGTTTTAAATTTTATCAATTAGATTTACTCATTTTTAATATTTTCCATATATTTTTTCTCTTTTATTTATTTATTTTAGTATCTAGGTATTAGATCAATTCATTTAATAATGTATTTTCAAATAATTAATCTTCACACATCGTTATTTTAAATAAAATATTTTTGAAAAGGTATTATAGCTATATTTCAATGTTAGTTTTACTAAAAAATAAAATTTTAAAGCCTTACATGTAGAAATTTTACATATTTATAATATAAATCTGATGTTTAAGGGATTTTCGGTCTAATTTCAATGATAGTTTTATAAAATATTGGTGTAAAAAGGTTAGTTTCATGGATTTCTACACTAATTTTTTAAATAAATTTTGATAAAATCATTATTTATTATGCATTTTAGAAATGAAATTCGATGTCATTTAATAAAAAAATGTAACAATTTCCACATTCCATGTGTCCTATATTTAAATATCTTTATAAATGATGTTTAATGGTTACAAAATTATATTTAAAGGTGTTTCATACTAAGATATTCACTCCTCAATTCCTAAAGATTATTATTTATTATTTCATGAACAATATCTTTATTTCACACATGACAGGTTTCCCTATTTTCTATATCATCCTCTAAAAAATTAGATCATGTATAAACTATATCATTTAATATATAATTACCGTCTAGAAAAAATTTAGATACATATATATAATGAATCTAATTTTTTTCTCCTAAATTGGAATAGACAACCTAATGGGTTATTTTACATTTTTTTCTTCTTCTATCTTTTATATATATGGAAATAATCATCAATTGTATTCTTATGGAGGAACTAAAATAAATAAAATTCTACACCAGTAGGGTCACAATGGTTTTAATTGTTCTATAGTAATTCTTTAACATAGTTATCTTCAAACTTAATTGACATATGCTTAGTATATGTATACTAATATATCATCTTGGATACACCCTATTCCATAGAATCCATTAATTAATTCACTAAACAAGAACCAATCATTAAATTTTATTGATTTATACAAAACACAATTCCACACTAATATATAAAAACAAATCCAATTATCCTTTTATCACAAGTGATTTAAAAATTTCCCTATATCTTTGACGTGGATAACAACTTCCAACTAGATAATGTATTTTCAGAATATAAAATAATTTTCACTATTAAAATTTTATTTTTCTGAATCATCATACATTTTCATGAATAATATTTTTTATTGAATAAATAACTAAACCTCTTGGCTCTGATACCAATTTTAATAACCTAGATATCCTGATATGTATTGTTTTAGTGTATTATAAAGATTTATCAAATTTCAACTATTTCATTTCTGATTTTATTAAGTTTCTATTTAGAAGGAACATTATTCAATATTTATTTGAATGATTCTATGCGAAATATAATCCATATGTTATGAAAAAAGAAAAGTAATGATATATTTTACAAGGTTTACACAAACAAGGGTATATCCCATGATCATATAGTAATAATTATATTGGTGTACCAAATATCTACTCTAACACAATATTATTGTAGATATAACATTCTTGTAAATTATCACTGCACCAAGGATTAGTGTATGTAAAACCTTTTTTGTGAAACACCTCTCTAGGTAAAATGGTCAACAGAAAGGTTTAGTGAATAACTCACTTACTCCCAAGGGATACATACCTATCTTCTATTATGAACAATAATATATGCTTTAATTTTAGAGGCATGTATGTCTCTCCCAACATTATTTATTTAAATTCCTCTTCATATTTAGTAGTTTTATTCTATATCTTAATTAATTATACTTTTCTATAATGTATACCTTTTTATTCCCTTAAATTATAAATGTATACATAATAAACTCATTAAGAAATATAAGAATATTCAGTCCTCAAAAAATCATTTTCATACTGAGTATAATATTATATTCATTTTATAATTCCATCTTAATGTTATCTAAATTTTATATTTTTTGATTAATCAAAAAATAAAAATTAATTCATGTTTTTATGAAATATAATAAACATTAAAATGTAAATCAATTATAAAAAAAACATAATAACTTTGATGTTTGATGATGTATATGTTTCTAATTTCTGTCATTTTTATTCCTTCTGGATCACTCAGTTCTATTACCATCTATTATCTTTTAATTTATCTTAATTCTATCATGGAAATTATTTACTTATTTTATTCCATAAATCTTCCTCCATTTAGATTCATGAGATGGTATTTTTTAATTATAATTCATCGAATTGACTACCATAAACATCCCATGACATCAATCAAGCATATTAATTTTATGAAATCCCTACACTTAAACTCTATTTTTTGTTTCAGTCTTCATCCCATAGAAAAAAATTGTTGAACAATTCCACTATGTCATCTCTTTTACATATATATATATGTTCATCATAATTGAAATTTTGTGAATGATATATATAATAAAATCCTAGTGTGTAATATTATGTCACTACATGTCCAATAGGTTCATTATTTTTTCTACCACAAAATAATGGAATAGAAAAAAATCATCACAATGAATCCATGATGTATATTATAGAATATACTAAATCTAAACTATGATAGGCTTTCTTCTTTATTAAGATACTTATCATTTCTGTGTTCCAACATCCACTTATCCTATGCATTATCAATCATATGTCATTATAATTTTTTCATCATAAATCATAATAAGTCTCATTAACCACCATATTATTCTAATGAAAATTTCCCTTATGTCTCATATTTTCCTTCAAATGGCTCTTAAATATGCTTCTAATGTGGAAATAACCAAATTTAACAATCTAAAAAACATTTAAATATACAGATGATTACAAGTTTATATATGATATAGTGTTATAGAATTTATAAAATTTATCATATTATGAAAAAAATAGATTATAATGTATGGATAATGATTCTATCATTTAAAATTGGGAAATTAATTTTTTTTTCCATTTTTAATAATAATTAAAATGTAGTTTCTTACCAATATTCCACAATCAATATCCTAACATTTCAAAATTCATCAATAGAAATTACACATTAATATACCACCATAGCTCTAAAAATGACCCTTATATAATTACTTTTATACTTTTCAATTACCATTAACAAAAACATTATATTTTTGGTCAGGATATAGTGGGTTCCTATTACATGGAAAATATATTTCATCCTAACTAAAATAAATACCTTTCTATAATATTTTACTCAAAAATTCAGGAATCCTAGTCATATATTAATAATTAATTATATATTATCTATGGAATATAATTACTTATATAAAACACATGAACAACATATAAAACATCCTCATGACCAACTTATGGTTCATTAACACTTGAAACATAAATCCATAATCCAGATTTGTTTTTTATTAATTTTATCAATGTATAATATCTTAGATAAAACAAGGATTCAATATATAATAACCTACTATCAATTAATTTATGAATTGTTCCTAAAAAATTTTGGAGACACGTTTTAAACCCTATAAATACACTACATGAGATATTTTTCTAAATATATAATAGATTTAAACAATGAAAAATATTGATATTTCAAAAAAAAATTATTACATAATTATGTGACAATTATATATATCACCATCACATCCAATAATACATGTAATAACACTTTACAACACACAAAGAAAAGCATAAACTATGAAACAAAACAATATATAACATATAATTATATAATCCTATCGTATCCCAAGTTATGGAGTTACTATGGATATTATATTTTAAAATAACCATATAATCTATCTTTAAAAAAATATAGATATTTCATATCATTACTAAACATAAAATACTTCTAATATTTCAATATTTAAAAGAAGTGTATTTTTAATATTGTATAGGGAAGGAAACAGAGAATATAAATTAACCAAAAAAATTATTATTTAAATATAATAATTATAAAATTTCATTTCAATTGGTTGGTATAAATAGGTTTAAAAAAATAATGAAATAAATTTGTTGGTACTACTCAATTGGTTTTATTGAATTATGCTTTAGTAATGAGAATTCAATTTTTAGAAAATTTAATCTATGCTTCCAAAATAAATATTCCTCAAAATAGATTTTATTTATTTTTGTCAAAAAAATAACATAAATAATTATATAACATATTTTTATTATGGTGGATAATTTTTTTTATATAATTCGATTTAAATTATTCTATTATTAATAGTAACCGAAGTAAATATTTTTCACCTTAGTAAGGGTAAATCAGGTAATTAAGGTTCAAAAAAATTTCATAAAGATGAAAAATAAAAATAAAACATTCCATTAATCAATATTATTAATGGTATTCAGGCATAATAATTCATGAATTTCTGTTATTGTGATTTTTTTCTATTTTTCATTGAGAATTTGTAATATTTTATATTATGTAATATAAAATAAAAATGAAGCTAACATTCAATTAAAATTTCTCCATATATTTACAAAGGATTAAAAATTATTTTTTTTAATAATAAAATTTTTATTTAGAATTATGTAATTACTTTTATGGTATTAATATGTTGTGAATTTCCTGAGATGAAATAATTAAAATAAATTCATATGCTACCATGGTATAGTGCTTGGGGAAGTATAAAAAAATTAATAAATGACTATGACATCTCAAATAATAATTTTGTTTTATAGTGTTACAATTTTCCAAGTATATTGTAGATAGATATAAAATTCAAGGGATTTTTTAAAGTCAATATTAAAATTTAAATTTAATAATTATGTCTTTAATATCAATGTAAATAAATTGTAAAAATAATTAATGATTTTTTTGATGAAATGTATATTATTAGTTTATTTAAAATTAATAAAATTAATATCATCAACCATGTAAATTGGATAAGGTTTAAAATATATTCCATATTCCATTTTGCTGTTTAATATAATTTTTGCATTAAATTTCTCGAATCATGAAATTTACGTCACATTGATATCACAGTAGTCATAATGAAGGTTAAGATGGGTAATAACAAAGAGATAAGGTTGAAAACATCACCAGAAAATGTTAAAAGTCTATATTATATAATTATAGAGACTCATAGTTATCCTATATATGTAATATATTATTTTATTACACATTTAAATAAAATTAATCATAAATTTATTTCATACAATATGTAATTCCAAGAGTACCCCTCTCACCTATTTAAAAGGGAACATCATTTCCTAACTTCACAGCACATTTAAATCTATGTTTATATCTAAATAACTACCAAATATATTTCCAAAAATACATAACACATTATAAGGATATAGTTTTTGGATTAATACCTACCACATAGTGATTATGGTGAAATTAAAAGGTTTTTTTTTTCAAAATAATAGGTATATATTGTAACCATATGTTTTATTTTGTATTTATTCTTATATATTGTTAAAAACTATTCAAACCATTTTAATATAATTAAATAAATATCTAATTATATAAATATATTTTAATATAACAATGGATTAATTATAATCTTTATACTTTATTTATAAAATGGAAAATTATACCATCAATTTTGTGTATAGAGGACTGCCACCTCATGAATATATGTTATTCATTTTACATCATCTCCTCTAATGGATGGTAATTTTTATTAGATTTAATGTAAATATAATATATTCATAAAATATGTATAATTATATTATGATAATATATCATATATTATCTCACCTTTCTATCCATTTAAAAATTATAACATCGTTCATGGTCCCATGTGGATTACCACATCTATAACAAAATCTCATTCGTTTTTCATCAACTCACTAATCTGAATACATATATAACATATTTATAAATATTATATGAACATTATTACATATATATATATAATTTAAAAAAAATAATTGTCACATTTGGTTTTCATTTTTATAGAATAAAAAAATATTTACTCATGCATATGTATAAAATATTGTCTCTTTGATTGTAACATAATTGATTTATCATAACCATTTTTGAATGATAGTTTTAATCTTATAATGATTGAAAAATAATAATAAATTTTTTATTATTATTATTATTATATATATGATATAATAATTATAATTTTTACAAATATAATTATACAATTGGCATTTAGTAACTTTTAACCGAATTAACTCAAAATAGATAACATGGAATAAACTGACTATATAATTTAATGTTCCATTATAGTAAATGAAAAACTTTTCTAATGAAAAATAATATTATATATAAAATTTTATTAAATAATTAAATAATTTATTTATGTCAATTATACATTACTTAAATAATATACATTTGTTGTTTGGACTCGAGGTAGGCGATTTCATATAAATTTCCCCTTATTGGTGCATAGTATAATGTTATTCACCTAATTTCATTTATATAGTCTATATACCTACACATATTCAAGAGATATCATGAATTTATTATACATCATGACATTATAAGTTTGAAATCAAATTATTTAATCAAATGAGATTTTACATGAGAGTTGTCGAGTTGTAAGTGTTTTCTTGACTCAATTTCGTCTCATTTGGTTGTAACTCTTAATCCAAGGAATTGTTATTCCATTTTAATGTGTGAGTATATATTTAATATATTTTTTCAAAAAAAAATATTTTGGCTTACATATTTTATCATAAATAATCATGAAATAATTATCACTTCGAATGCTAAGATCATTACAATGGTTTCCTATGTATCAATCTCATTTTCTTGAGACATGCTTCCTGTTATGCATCATTATTTCATTTAATGGAGAAATTAATTACCTATTAATTATTTTTAAAATATAAATTCATGTAATTCATGTGGTAATATTGTTATATTATATTTTATCATTAAAGATATTTTATTTAAAAATATTCTTTAGAAAAAAAGGCATTGTGTCATAGTCTCATTTATTTTTTGGATTGATTATGTTCATGGATCCTTTATGATGGATCATTTAATAACCCATAATTTTCATTAATTTATATCACATCATAATATATAAATATTGGTTACATTACACAATGATCAATTAAATAACCATATAGTTCAAGTTACATTAGAAAATTAGATACAAAACAACTAGTTCATAATTGAACTACATCATATCTATTATGATCTTTATATGTAGAACAATTATTAATATTATAATATATAATAACATTAATCATTACATGTATAAAAGAAAAATAATAAATTTTGGGATTTGTTTCTATTTAAGGGAAAATATTATCGATATGGATGATAACATAAACATAACACGATCATAAGGGTATGAGATCATAAGAAAAACATTTTAAAACTATACTATTCATATCATTGATCATAACATTATTTCATTTCATAATTCATTGTATTTTTATGTAATGAATCCTATAGGATTCAATATACATGATCCATGAGAGCATACGATTGGAATGCGACACGAGTTTGTGGAATACACGAAATTATATAAAACAATTTACATATATGTTATGCATAACTATTAAGAGTATGATAGCGTTTTGGGTTTACAACCCAAAAAATAACAGTTTTAAAGGGTCAATACCAAAACTATCATAGTAGATAACATCCCTTATTTAATAGGGTTACCTTCTAATTCATGTGCACTTTATCTTATGTGAAATTAATCATTAACAGATGAATTAGAGGGCAATATAATTCTGATCCCACCCATCAAATAATGAAAATCACATATAGGTGTTCCATATGATCAAAACAATTTCATCATTTCATAACCCTCTAAGAGAAAATTTGGTTCAAAAACATTTCATCATTCAATCACTGGAAAACCTGTGGAAGAGAAAAATATTTCATAACATAATAAAACCATTGAAAAGAAATATGTTTCATAGAATTATATATAAATAATAATAAAAATAATCCATCAAAATTATAAAAATGAATGGTTCATTGTATTATATCCCTAATAAATTATAAGTATCATCAATAGTTTTTATCTCATATGTAAATACCTTTAAAAGATATCTCGATAATTAATTATGAAAAATAAACATGTCTTTTTTAAAGGATATCATCAAAATCCATCAATATACAAAATAGTAAGACTTTTTTACTTTGAATGACCATTATAAACTTATAAAGGAATAATAAAAGGAATTTCATTGTAATGACTATAAGAAATTCCATTCATTTTATTTTTGTTAAGAAACATTCATATCAAAATTTTGAAAAAACATATAAAAGTAATTTGTTTGGAAAACCTCAAGAAGATTCATTATAAATAATTCTTTTAAAATTTCATCATTAGTAATAACATAATAAAATTCATAGGAATATATTAAAAAAATATAGAAAATATTTTTAGAAAACATAGTCAATGACAGAAAATGAATTTCAACCGAAGAGATAAATAATTTCGTATTTCCATATAATCATTTTTCAGTCTCTCAAATTATTAAATAAAGGAAAATTAATGAAAAAAAATTAATCTCTAGAAATAATTATTAAAGAAAAAACATTATTAGTTCCATGATTTGTACATAATAAAATTTTATCATTTGAAACTAAATGATAAAAATTCCTGGTAAATATTATGATTATGAAACAAAACCCTTACCTCATTTATGAATTTATTCATATTCATATAAAAATACTATTTGAAAAATATTTTTTTAATATAATTATATTCTAGATAAATAATTATATTTATCATACCATATATTATTTACCTATAAACACTTATCACCTATTTATTAATAATTATTTAAAATAATTATTTGTTGTGATACATGCTTTGTAATTAAAATTTATTTTGGTTTATTAAATTTTTTTTTTCACATTGAACATGGTTAATATAACTATATATTGAAAATAACTATATAAATATTATATTTATTCATTATAAAAATATATATATCCATCATGTAAATTTATGTATTAAAAATAAAATTTAATTTTCAGGGAAATGATAGGTTGTACGTATGCATGAATATTGTTTTAATTTTTTATTGAATGGAAACATAGAATATAAATTAATAATTAAAAATTTATTACTCTGTATTATATCATATATATTAAATAAATAATTTTTTATACCATCTATTTCAATATAAATATAAAACTGAATCACATTGCTTCGCAGAGATACTCGTCCATACTTATGCTGAAGGGACGTTAGCATTTCCAAATAGTAAGATACTATAAAGATATATGTGATATTATAATTATGAAATATTTATTTTTTATTCATATCATATAAAAATATTAAATCAATCATTATATCTAGATATGAGAGGTAGTTATTGGAAATGGATTGCGTCGGTTCATGAGGTGATAGTCTGTCATACGCATGATTGATAGTTTCATTTACCATTTGTTAAAAGGAGATATATATTAGTTATTCATTTTATATTAAAAATATATAATTATATTAAGTAAAATTGTGTTATTATTTCATAGTTTTTATGATTATTTTATGGAAATTAAAGGTGAAACAAAACAAAAACACATAGTTATGAACTATACCTCTTCATCGAGAGACAACTTTGGTTTTAAAAATATGACCTCAATATGTGGGTTTTTATCAAACATAGGAATATAAGTTATGTATATGGATTTAATTTTATTATTTGGGAGTTTATTTTCCAAATAAAAAAGATCATTATTTATTTAGAAGAGAGGATAGGAGATCCCCTTTTATAAGTTGTGTGGGGGTACAACTGAAATGTTTTAAAAAAATAAAATATATTAATTTATTATTGAAACAAATATCACAAACAAAGACCAATAATGAATATTTGAGAATTTTTTTTATCAATATTTCTTTAAAACAATATATATACATTCTTTTATTTTATTTTGACAATTGTATATTTTGAACAACCAAGCAATAAAACTATTTTTACCATACCTATGAATTTTTTACCATTTTTATTATCCTTCATAACATAAAATTAATTATTAATTAATAAATTATATTAATTATTCATAATACAAATATTTATTCAATTTTTTCAAATTAATTTTTTAGAAGATTATTATTTTTGTTTAAAATTATACCCAAATATTCGACGAAGAGTGATTCTCAAAATAAATTGTTTTATTATGTATAAAAAGTAATTGTATCAAATTAAATAATTAACTTAGTTAAACAATTAAAATAATAATGATAATAATAATAATATTGAATAATTTTACTTTAATATCATTTTAATACATAATTAAAATTTCTAAATTCCATAAAAGAATGGATAATATTTTAATAAAAGTAAGTAATCTTTTTACTATTCATAAAAAATTAATATTTTCAAAATGTTTCAAAAAACTAATGATAATAAAATTTTTATATTTTTTATTTCAAAAATTAAATTCATTTTTTTGAAAAAATGTTCTTATAGTTTAAAATGTATTTTAAAATAACTGCCCAATGTGCTACGAAATTGTTTTTTAGAAATATTAAATTAAAAATATTAAAACTTGATTTATTCTTATCCCATGCATAAAATAATGTTACATTAATGTTAATACCATTGGATGAATATATAATATAAAATTTTATTTATAATAATTCACAAATATTTTTTAATTTAATTTTTCTTGAAAAAATAGCATTATGCCAAAAAAATTCCTTCAAAAAAGATTATTTTTCTTTGAAATGTTAATTTTATTTTAATTTATAATTTGTTGATATAAAATTAATTTAATTTATTAATGAGTTATGAATATTATATTAATTATTTATTTTATTTTATTCATACCTTCCAATTCATCAACATGGTTAAAATTAAATACTATATTATGATTAATTTTCACTTGGAATTGGGTGTATCACAAGATATTAAAGAGATAAAATATATTTATAATGATATATATATATAATATATAAATGTTTCATTAAAAATAACATATAAATTTTGTAACACCCCTGAATGATAAAGGGATAAATGACTAAACGATATGACTCATGTCAACAAGGTGCACCATCCTTTTCAAGAGCATACGTGATTAGAACTCCATAGTAAAGCATGCTTGGCCTGTAGTAGTGATCAGGATGGGTGACCTTCTGGAATGTTTCCAAAGGTGTGTGTGAGTGAAGAAAAAACACACTATGAAGGAAATGTGTTGGCATGTGGAGTAGTCATTAGTCAGATTACCTGTGTGGGAACGTAGGTTGGTCCTAGGGTGGGGACCACGTGTCTGTAGGGAAACTGGTGGTACCTGGTGGGCCAGGACCCGATCACCATGGTAAGGCAGGGTGTATGTGCTGTCATCAGGGCCTAGTTGTTACATTTTGTATCAGAGGATGAACCCAACGTTAAGTCTGTTTCACTACATGGGTTGACTTATAATGCCCACAATGGGGACATTGTGCACTAAAGAGGAGTGATTGTAACACCCCTGAATGATAGAGTTAAATGACTAAATGATACAACTAATATCAACAAGGTACACCTTCCTTTTCACAAGCCTACCTGATTAGAACTCCCTAGTTAAGCGTGTTTGTCCTGGAGTAGTGATAAGGATGGGTGAACTTCTTGTATGTTTCCAATGGTGTGTGTGAGTGAGGATAAAACACACTGCAAAGGACATGTGTTGTCTTGTGGGTAATTCATTAGTCAGATGAACCGTGTGGGCATGTAGGTGGGTCATAGGGTTGGGACCACGTGTCTATAGGGTAACTGGTGGTACCTGGTGTGCTAGGACCCAACAACCATGTTAAAGTGGGGTGTATGTACTATCACCGGGGCCCAGTTATTACATTTTTTATCACAAACCAACCCGGGTCGACCATGAACCGGTCACCTAAGTCGGTCCACGTCATGTCCCAAGGGGCATTCATGATCCCCCTAGGATAGAAACCAGTGTCGGGCATCAAAGTATACATGAGGGAATAATTTAATCCCAAGAGATAAAAACAAGACTATATAAATAAACATAACAGATAGAGAAAGCAGCAAAATGACAACATAATATTAAATAAACAATAAACTGATCCAGATACGAAGTTCCACTAAAAAGAAAAAACTGGAAACAAGACCCCACTACAATGATTTCTGTGTGACCCATTGGTCACCTCTAACCACAAGCCCATAACTGTACTTACATGTGTTGGCCTATGGGGAGTCATTAATCAGATAACCCATGTGGGCACGTGGGTGGGTCCCAGGGTGAGGACCACGTGTCTTCAGGGAAACTTTTGGTACATAGTGGGCCATGACCCGATGAACATGTTATGTTGGGGTGTATGTGCTATCACCGGGGCCCATTTGTTACATTTTTTGCCATGAATTAACCCGGGTCCACCCTGCACCGGTCACTCGAGCTGGTCTGTGACATGTCATGAGGGGCATTCCCGACCCCCCCAAGATGGCAACCAGTGCCAAGAATCAATGTATACATGAGGGAATGATTTATTCCCAAGAGATAAAACCAGGACTAAATAAATAAATATAACATACATAGCACGCAACAAAATGACAACGTAATATTAAATAAACAAACAATTGATCCAGATACAAAGTACAACTAAAAATAACCGAATTGGAAACAAGAACCCGCTACAACGATCTCTATGTGAACCATTGGTCACCTCCATCCACAAGCCCAAAACAACTCCCACATGAGCAGCCACTAAGAAAAAACTAGAACAATAGCTGAACCTACAACTGAAATTGTAATGGATATGCATGACCACAAAAATGATCAATAGGGATGCCAATTGTAAACCACCAAATCCAAGTATTTGCTAACCCAGTGTTTTTCGATGACACAATATTGGAAATAAAATTATACAAATAAGGTTTTCCCATTTTAAAAAAATAACAGTTCTTTCCCAATATGAGAATCAACTCACGCCATATATTATTTCAAAAATAGTTTACCACTTTATAAATAAAACCAAACAAGTGATATCAGGGCTGTGAAAAATAGAGACAGGTAAAAAATAAAATATGAAAAGAAAATAATGTATCATAAAATAAACATGAAATACAAGATGAAAATAAACCACTGTAACAAATAAATAAGCAAAAAAAAAAAAAGTTCTAACCATGGGTGATCCTAAACATCTTTAGACAACCCCTAGATGCCCTCGGTTAAGAACCACCTACAAGCGTATGTTCAAGCTGCATAGTCTATAACCCACTGATTTCCTTCATGAAAAAATCAGCGAAAAAACCCACCTAGCCTCTCTATCTGCCAGGGGGCACCAACCCATCTAATCAGGGCTGGTGAGTAACCACCATTCAATAATCTATTTGACGCCCAGGAACCCATGGTGGTTATAGTAATACTGTGTAAGTAAAAGGCCCTCGCATGCATGCCTCATCTCACCGTACTTGCCTACCCCAAACATAGACGATTCCTATACATTCACCCATAATGGGTTACACTAGACAAGAGCACCCCATATACAAATTCAGTTATTTCACCAAAAAATGTGTCAACTGGTATATATATAATATAAACTTTAAAACATTTTAGAAAATATATATTGTTTCTAACCAAGCACCCACATTTATTCAAAATACCTTAAAAACACCACTATTACATTTACAATTCTAAACATGCTCTTATATAATAAACACACATTCAAAAACTTCACAATTATCAAACATGCTTTTACCCTTTTCCAACCCACACCAAAACATGTCTCAATTCGAATGGCCAAACCATAAAGAACACATTTTAAAACATGATTTCCAAAACGATTAAAGAAAAACTTTAGAAAAACACATCTAAAATACTATATATAAACCACATAAGGGGACCAAATTTATTTAAAAACTAAAATCCATTTAGAAAACTAAGCATCCAAGAAAAAACAATTTACTTAAAACCATAGCTGGACACCTACTTTATTTATAGAATATAAAACAATAAAAAAACAATAAAACCTTTCCAAAAATTTTTAACATGTTTAGTAGGCTATAAAAACATCAATCCATACACACCTGAAATCCTCTTTTGATATCAAATGTACACCAAGAAAATATTTTGAAGCCTTTCCCAAAAAAAATCACCACTTACCCACATTATTATAAAGGAACTCTAAATAAATACATTGAATCCATTTAAACCCATACAAAATTGTTTTACCACAATAATTAAGTCATTACACAACCAGGAAAAGTTCATTAATAAACAATGTCGTTGCAACATAATAACTGTGATACATTTCATAAGGGATCAATTCCTTCTTAAATAAACATAAGCAATCCAAACAAGCATTCTTGGTATCATTAAACCAAGAAATTTACAATAAAACTCATTTAATACCAAATCTTAACAAATTAAATAAATTCCAAAATACTATAATAATTTAAATAGTGGCGTCAAAGAGTTGTGAAACTTGTTTATAAATTTAATTAAATTGGGAAGCATCAATGGAAAGGATTTTGGAAAAAACCTTGGAAACAAGTACTGAAACCTCATGAGATTGAAATGAAACTTCACCAGGAGGAAGAACGATTACCTATGGACAAAACACACACCCTAAATCCAAAGGAAACCCAAGATACATATTATCCTTAACATTTATGGTTTGGAAAAAAACAAACCCCACATGAAAACACTAAAAAAATAACCAAGGAGAGGAGTGAAAGGGGAAAAGAACTCACTAGAAGGAATCACGGGAGGGAGGAGCAGGTGCCAAATGTAGTCTCAAATGAGAGTAATCATGAGTGTGGGGGGGGTGGGTGGGTGGGTAAGGGGAAGATAGGTATGAGTTTGAAGAAATAAGGGGAAAGAGGGGTGAGTGCATTATGGATAAAATAAAAAGAAAGAAATATGAGCGTGAGGCTGTATTGGGAGAGGAGGGTGAGCGTGATTGGTAGAATAAGTGGCGAGAGAGGGAGATGCATTGAGAGAGTTGTGAGGTAATACAAAACTATTAAAAAAGATTATTAGAGAGAGATAGTGGGAGAGATGCGTGATGGATAAAAAAAGAGGAGGAGTGAGGCGTGATGGGAGTGGGGTGAGTGGAGAGAGGGATAAAATAATGATAGATGAAAAAAAAATAATGGAAATAATGGGGAAGGGTGGTGGGTGATGGGTAAAGGAAAAACAGTGGGTTGTGATTGGAGAGAGGTGAGTGGATAGTGGATTAAAAAAAAGAAATAAACGGGGAAAGAGGGGTGATGAATGAGAGATAAATAAAAGTGGGGAGGTGTGATTGGAGAGAGGGAGATAATGGGGAGAATAAAATCAATAAATAAGATAAGATAAGGAGATTGGAGAGAGGGAACACATAAGAAAAAAAATAAAGGGGAGGGGTGATAGAAGGGGAGTGGGGTTTGTGTGGCGGGTTTATATGGATAGTTGTGTGAGTGTGAGGCATGGAGAATAAAAAAATAGGGACTAAAACCCCTTAAAAAATTAAATTAAAATTTACAATAACACATAATATAAAAAATGTTAATAATAATAGTGACAATGATAATAATAATAATAATAACAATTTAAATAATAATAATAACAAAATTTTAATTATAATATTTATAATAGTTTAAAAAATATATATAATCATAACAACGACATTAATTTTCGTAATGATAATAATTATAAAAATTAAAACAATCAAAATTTCGTAATAATTTTATTTATTTTTATTTCAATAAAAAAAAAATTAATAGAAACCAAATAATAAATATATTTATATCCATTTCAAGGATAATAAGATTATTAAAAATTTTAATTAAAAAACATTTCTATCTACACAACAATGATGTTATAATTATATCTTAAACAATTATTTTATTTCCTTCTGATAAAGTTTTATTATTTTAAGTAGTACATAATTGCATGGACATTAGGGGTGATCAGTGGGTTACCGCCAATCATGCGGAGCCCGTGCACCGACCCAAAACCCAACAAAAACATGAAATATCAAAAATTTAAACATGCACTCAACCTGCACCTTGACATGACTATCTGAAACCAAGAAATAATAAAATAAAATAATTTCAAAGATTAGGGTGTGAAAATTCTCCCCAGCACAAAACTTTCTACCCCCAGAAAGTTACCCAACTGAAATACAAACAAAACTCATGTCAATGCCAAACCCAAACCATCGGGGAAAAAATATGAGTCTCAAGATGACTATTTAGTCTACATGTTACACCCAACCAAATAAAAGATAAACCATAGAACAGAACGAAGGGAGAACACGATAGAGTTCTTCCCACGACAATAATTCCCCTAACACAATAATTTATAACTCAAATACACCAACTCAATAGGGAAATGTGGGAACTCCCAACCAAACCTACCGACATCTCTACATGAGTTGAAGAGGACTACTAAGACTTAAACGGAACTCCACTATAAGGCCAACCAACATACTGGGGCACCAAAATATGAAATTCCCTATAATAAAACCACCGAAATTAAAAATTTTCCACACCGATCTAAAATTATCTAACACCTCACATCTCCAAATGATCACAAATAAAACCAGGACCAGCCCTCACAAGGTCCAAAAACACTTAAAAACTAAAACTTATAGAGGTAACATTCAGAAGAATGTAAATACTATGATCATGAAATAATAATTTCATCATACTATAACCATAAAAAAATGATCTTACAATAACAGGCAAATAAGAACAAGGAAACCCTGAATGTCTCTATTCCAAGATGAAAGATAAAGAACCAAGCCAGTTCTCACATGCCTCTGACACACTGACTATACGCGAGTTTCACCCTGAGACCTGAGGCTGGGGCTCTGATGGCTGAAGCATCATATGCCTCACAGTTAGACACTAGAATCCCCTGATAAGAACTCTTTCCTCAAATAACAATTCCTACCGAACTTCCCTTGGTGACATGAATGGCCATAATGATGACAAGACTTAGTGGGGATGCAGCCCGACGTATTGGAATTCCCAAACCATCCATATTGATGGCACACCCAAAAGCATTTTGACGAATTAAGTGCTTGGATCAACGAAGATAACCTCTTAGGGAAGGTTCCTCTTACACGCACTCCTCACTAGATAGGGAACCATAACAAAAACAAATTATCACCAACTACCCCCAAACTCCAATGATGACAAGATAACCATCCTCCACTGGTCCAGAACTGAACCCTTAAACAAACTCGAAATAGCATGAACCATAATAACCTAGGGGGTTCCCAAACACCCAAAGACACACTCCACTTACCTCATGTCATTTCACCACCTCTACTAGACCTCCAGCACCTCAAAGGGTGGTGACACATAATAGAACTGAAACCTGGGCATGACTCATCAGCAACACTAGGAAACTTTCTGGGTGGCATACTATTAATAACACAAGAGACACTAAACCAAAACATTCCTCAAGCCAAAACACAATAAAAAAGAACACCTTAAGCCAATAAAACTGGACTAGGAGACAATCAAATATAAACACAACCAAAAACCTCTTCCAAAATCCCCATTTGCATTTAAATTTCAGAACTACCTTATCCCACGATCATTTTTCAAATGCCAAAACCACTTTTCAGAAGCAAAAAATCAACTCAAGGAAAAACAAAATTACAAAATCTTTATATATATTAAAACACACACAAGGAATCCTATGGACCATCACATGTGTGTCCATCCATTTCCATCCACATCATCCATAATCTAGTTCCCCCACACACTTACCATACACACTCACACACATGTGACCATCCATAAAGAGTTCCAAGGGACATATCCTTTCCTCTTCACAACACAATCATTTACTAAAATGGTTCCAATTTTAAAACCCCCTTTACCAATTTAACATCATTTTAGAGAAAACATTTGTATTTAAAAAAATCAACTTCCATTTCCAAAAGCATGCTTTCAACAACCATAACCAAATGAGGTACAACTTACAGAGGACCATTAGAATGAGGAACTAGAAGTTACACCTAACCTAGTGACATTGTAGTGAGCCACGACCCAAGTAAGTGTCAAAAAACTAGGAATAAATTAATCCATGCATGCAGACTCCACATGGGTCACTACTCGACGTGAGGTCCCTAAATGAAACTGGCTTGCCTTCATTGTCATCCCTCAATGCAAAAACAAAGACATAAGACTCAAATCCCATTCTACACCTGGCAACTCAAGGGTCAGAATGAGCATGGGTTCATGATGACCTTCTTGAACCTACATCTCGAGTCCCGATAGTCCTAATCTTCATATACCAGACACCAAAATAACAAGAACCTCCTATAATTCCATTTTTTCATGAAACAATCTGGGTATACCTTGAACTAGTCACCTGAGGCAGTCTGCGACATGTCCCGTGGGGTGTTCCCGATCCCCTAGGATGGCAACCAGTGCCAACATCAGAGTATACATGAGGAAACAATTTAAGCCCAAGAGATAAAACCTGGACTAGAAAAATAAATATAACAGACAGATCATGCAAGAAAAATGACAACATAATATTAAATAAACAATGAACAGATCCATATACAAAGTACCACTAAAAATATAAAAACTGGAAACATGACCCCACCAAAAAGATCTCCGCGTGACCCATTGGTTACCTCAAAAAACAAGCCCAAAACTGCTCCCACATGAGCAGCCACTAAGGAAAAGCATAAACAATAGCTGAACCTGCAACTGAAATGGTAAAGGATAGCCATGAGCACAAAAATGATCAGTAGGGATGCCAATAGTAAGCCACTGAATCCAAGTGTTTTCCTACACAATGTTTTCTGATGACACAAGTTTGGAAATACATTTATAAAAATAATTATTTACCATTTAAACAAAGTAAAACTTCTTTCCCTCTATGAGAAGCAACTCACGCCATATATTATTTCAAAAAAATTTTACCACTTTATAAATGAAACCAAGGAAGTGATATCAGGGCTATGTAAAATGGAGATAGGTAACCAATACAAGATGAAAATAAACTAATGTAGCCTAAAATAAACAAGAAATACAAGAAAAAAGTAAACCATTATAATAGATAAATAAGCAAGAAAAAAAATATGTAACCATGGGAGATCCTAAAAATCCCTAGAAAACCCCTTGAAACACTCGGTTCGGAACCACCTGCTGGTGTATGGTCAAGCCTTACAGTCTATAACCCATTGATCACCCTCAAGACAAAATAAGTGGTAAATCCCACCTTGCCTCTCTATCTACCAGGGGCAACAACCCATCTAATCAGAGCTGGTGAGTAATCTTTACTCGATAATCTATAAGACGCCCATGAACCCATGGTGGTTATAGTAATAATGTGTAAGTTGGAGGTTGGCGCACACATGACTCATCTCACCGCATTTTCCTACCCCAAACACATACACTTCCTATACTTCACCCATAAAGTTTTACACTAGATAAGAGCAACCTATATACATATTCAGTTATTTCACAAAAAAATGCCAACCGGGCTACTATAACATATAAACATTAAAACATTTTAGAAAATGTTTAATGTTTTCAACCAAGCACAAAAATTTATTCAAAATACATTTAAATTGCCACTCTTACATTTACAATGCTAAACATTCCCTTACGTTCTAAAAACACATTCAAACATTACAAAATTATCAAACATACTTTTACCTTTTTCCGACCCACACCAAAAAATGTCTGAAAACGAATGGCCAAAACAGAAAGAACACATCAGAAACCATGATTTCCAAAATTCTTAAATAAACACTTTACAAAACCACATTTAAAATACTCTCTATAAACTACTCAAGGAGACCAATTTTATTTGAAAACTAAAATCCATTTATAAAACAAAGAATCCAAGAAAAAAATAATTACATTAAACCCATAACTATCCACTTTATTTATAGAACATATACCAATCCAATAAAATGTAAAACCTTTCCAACACATTTTAACATGTTTAGTAGGCTATAACAACATCAAACCATACACACTTGAAATCCTGTTTTGAAATCAAACGCACACCTAGAAAACTTTTTAAATCCTTTCCCCCACAAAATCACTACATACCGACATTACTTTAATTGAACTACAAATAAAAACATTGAATCCATTTAAACCCTTACATAATTGTTTTAACACAATAACTAAGTCATAACACAACTAAGCCAAGTTCATTAATAAACAATGTTGTTGCTTCATAATAACGGTGATACATTTCATAAGGGACAAATTCCTTCTTAAATAAACATATGTAATTCAAACAAGATTTCTAGGTATCATAAAATCATGAAATTTACACTAAAAATCATTTTAAACAAATTTTTAACAAATCAAATAAATTCAAAATTGCTATAATAATTTAAAAAATGGTGTCATAGAGTTGAGAAACTAGTTTAAAAATTTATTTAAATTGGAAAGCATTAATGGAAAGGATTTAGGAATGAAAAACTTGAAGACACCTACAGAAACATCATAAAATTGAAATGAAACTTCAATAGGAGGAAGAACAACACCCCATGGACAAAACACACACCCTAAATCCAAAAGAAACCCAAGATACATATTAACCCTAACATTTAGGGTTCATCCAACAATAAACCCCACAGGAAAACACTAAAAATGAGTGAGGAGAGGAGAGAAAAGGGAAAATAACTCACTCGAAGGAATCACCGGAGGGAGGAGCAGGTGCTGGAAGGAGTCTCGAATGGGAGGAGTCTTGAGTGAGGGGGGGGGGGGGGGGGGTTAAGGGGAAGATAGGTGTGAGTGTGATGAAATAAGGGGGAGGAGTGGTGAGTGCATAATGGATAAAATAAAAAGAAATAAAGATGAGTGTAAGGGAGTATATGAAGAGGGGGTGAGCGTGATTAGTATAATATGTGGAGAGAGAAGGAGATGCATGGAGAGAGTTGTGATGGAATAAAAAAACAATAAAGAAATATTAATAGGGAGAGATAGTATGGGAGATGCGTGATTGATAAAAAAAGAGGAGTGAGGCATTATTAGAGAGGGGTGAGTGGAGAGAGGGATAAAAAATGATAGATAACAAAAATAAAGGAATTCATGGGGAAGGGTGGTGCGTGATGGGTAAAGGAAAAAGGGTGGGGTGCAATTGGAGTGATGTGAGTTAATATAGGAATAAAATAAAGAAATAAATGGGGAAAGAGGGGTGATGTATGGGAGATAAATGAAATTCGGGATGTGTGATTTGAGAGTGGGAGATAATGGGGAGAATAAAAACAATAAATAAAATAAGATAGGGATATTGGAGAGTAGAAACACATAAGATAAAAAAATAAAGGGGAGGCGTAAGAGAAGGGGACTGTGGTATGCGTGGAGGGTTTATGGGGATAGTGGTGTGAGTGTGAGGCATGGAGAATAAAAAATGGGGGACTAAAACCCCTTAAAAATTAAAATAAAATTAACAATAACACATAATAAAAAATTGTTCATAATAATAGTGATAATGATAATAATAACAACAACAACAATAATAATAATAACAATTTAAATAATAATAATAACAGAATTTAATGAAAATATTTATAATAGTTTAAAAAAAATTATATAATCATAACAACAAAAAAATAAAAATAATCATAATGATAATGGTAATTTTATTTATTTTCTTTTAAATAATAACAAAATTAATAGCCAACAATTAATAATCATATTTATATCCATTTTAATTATAATAAGATCATTAAAAATTTTAATTAAAAAAACTTTTTATCTACACTAAAATGGTGTTGTTATTATATCTTAAACAATTAATTTATTTCATTCTAATAAAGTTTAATTATTTTATGTAGTGTGTAATCATAAGGACATCCGGGCCAACCACAGGGTTACCACCAACCATGCGGTGCCAGTGCACCGACCCAAATCCCACCAAAAACATCAAATATAAAAAAAATTTAAACATGCACTCAACCCGCACTTTGAAAAGACTATTTAAAACCATGAAATAATAAAATAAAATAATTTAAAAGATCAGGGAGTGACATATTATTTATCGATATAATTTTCATTACATAAATATAATAAAATTAATATTTTTCTAAGTCATCACATCATTAGGTTTCCACATATCTTCTTTGAATTTAAGATATCATTTAGAGATGTTTAATCAATTTAATAGTTTAGTTATGTACCACATTATATCAATGATCCAAGATGTATACTAGTTTTTATCTATAAAAAAGATCATGATCCATTGGTATGAACTCTAAATTTGGCACATATTATGGACCAATCATTTTCTTCCTTGAGAGTGGTACATTGAAGACACATTTGAATTGAGATTGGTTTGATGGATGTCCCAGCCAATAAGATATCACCCCTTCTCAACTATGACTGTTGAAATGGACAGTAGAAATAGGTATCAAAATTTAATTATTTCTATATATCATAAACTCATTCCAAGGAAAATTTAACTAGAAAACCATCTCATAGACATCAAATTCTATAACATCTATTTGCTTTTCAATATAACATTCCAATCAAATATGATCAACATTGATGATTTTTTGAATTAATCAAACATTATATTCTATTTATTTATACAGATCAAGCCCCAATATCATTATTTCTCTATATAAAACCTAACATGTTGGAGTTATGACAATGTTTCCAAATAGGTATTTATAATGATCTATCTAAATGATCATGTTAATGGTATTGTTTTACAAAAACTTAGCTAGTGTATGGTATTCTTATGAACCACCATATAAAACTATAGAACATAGTCACATCATATAATATAGGTTTTTAATGGTCTTAATTGAATAAAAATATTCATTGGGATTATATGTAGTACTAAATTGTTTTTCGATATCTAGAAGAAATTGAATAAATGACCATAACATCAAGGGAGACCTCAAATCCTGATCGAATACAATAGAATGTGGAACTCCTACAAATGATACAACTTAGTAAAAATAAATTTAGGAATGGTGATCAATAAATAATTCCTATTTGATTTAAATGAATTGTGCTGACTTCTTGAGTTGATCGACTATAACAAAAATGTTATTTGAGAACATATATTTTTTCTGGATTCTGTAAATAAAATCATTGATTTTGTTTTCTCAATAATATATTGGTATGGGTAATGGTTGTGACGTCCCATAATACAATAGTCTCTTTGTCTTAATATATGAAAACAATGTAAAATTCAATTCAAAATCATCAATATATCTTTTCATGTTTTTCACATTGTATGTACATTTTATAATCAATGTATATATTTATACATCTAGAATTATTTTATAATGATGATATTTGATCCCCATTCAACAGATACTTGTAATTTTGTAAGGGTAGTAAAAATAAATGGGCCCTAAAAATTATCATTCCACCTCAACCATGGTTAATCTCAAGAATATATCTCACCAACTTCTTCTTTTCAACAACGTATTTTTTTCCCAATTTATTCAACAAAATGAAAGATAGTTGAACAATATTTTGAGAAAGATAACATTTATCCCATTAATTAATTATATTAAGATAAATTATTTGAAAATAATTAAATATTATTTCTTTTGTGATCCATGTCATAGATACAACAGAATGATCTTTTTGACAAGGAGAATCTACTATCTTTTTCTCTTTCCATGGGTAGTAATGCATTGGGTAGTCATAATTTTTAATTATCTCCAACCATATTCTCTAGATAAATTTTAATAATTTATATGTGAAAAAATATATTAATCTTTTTTATTAATAAATATGTTATATTATTCTCTACAATGATTATTCCCCCATATCATTAAGTAAAAAAACTCCACAACTAAACCCAAATCATGATATGCGTAATTTTTATCACAAAATATTGATTTTATTGAGGAATAATATATCACTATATGTTTTTGGTGATAATTCATCCCATTCCATTATATTATGTATTAGTAAAGATAAAACACCTTTCTATACTATAGGGTAATTTGACCACAGGTTTTCTGAATAAACTGATAATTTTCTTCACATTCGCATATATAAAGAATTATGGATCCCTTCTAAGTTAATAAGTTGAGAGGATTAAACAACGATGATAAAATATCCCCAAAACATAGATAATATCCATCCAAAAGAAGAAAATTTTGTCTGACAGTATAAGTGGATGTTCAAGAAAGAATTTAATACAATACATTTATGATAAATATTCTAATATACCCTATATTATGATTATATGAATCATAATAGAATCATTTTATTATTGAAATTCACCCATTTAAAATTTAACATTTTATATCTATCATGAACCAACCTATGTCATCCTCGAACTGATCACTGAAACCAATTAGCAACAAGGCCCAATGGACATTCCAGATCCCCACAGGTTAGAAAATTATGATAGGCCTCAATAGAGAGATAAAAGAACAATTTCACCCAATAAAGGTAAATAAATGAGACAAAAAAATATAAAAATCTAAACCTATAAAAATAAATAATAATATTTTATAAAGATGAATGGTTAAACCAAACTATACAACAAAACCGAAACTAAATCATGAAAACCCTACATCCCCATGTGACCTTGAGGGTCACCCTGAAATACCTAGAATAACATCACCCATGGTGATAAATAACATACTGAGATGATTTCTAAAAGCCATAATCAAGATGAAAATATAGTCATGAGTTTTAAAACTATGTAGGTATGCCTAACCAATTCTATTCCCAATTCACTTCCCCTAAATTAAAAGAAACATCATCCTTATGTTTGAAATAAAATTTAGAAATGATTATTTTCAGGTATTTTACATTTTTTAAAATAAATCACGGTATATATCCCTTTTGTCTTTCCATAATCTAGGTTCATTCCAATTAAAAGAATATTAATATTTTCAAGGGGAAAGTAGTTATATCATTTCAAAATAGTGTAAAAGTGTATAAAACATTTTCACATTAATTTTATTCATAAGAATTTGGGAGACAACACATATATTTCTAGTAAATACCACATACATTAGAGCGCTATAAAAAACACACAATAATGGGAATAGAAATAAGTACACAAGAGTAAAAAAATTATCTCAATCATCCAGCATAAGTAACTACGTTTCAATAAACATTAATGTAAACTTGGAGATTTTGAATAATCCAGAACATATTAATAAATGAGACCCATACTCAAAAGATTTCATCACATGGTGAAATCAAAAATTCTCTAAATATACTCGGTAACCCTTAATCTGGATAGACCAATGCGAAAATCCTATAACAATAAAGCCAATATTTTTTCCAACTATGGGCCACTAACTAGTGAATATCATAGATAGTTCATCAATATTTCTTAGAAATTACATCACTATTATAGGTTCTTATGTATCATGTATGATGGGGGGAAAATAAATAATTCAAACTGAGCATCTAATCACATTCATATATAATATTAAATCAATAGCATACATCACCCAAAGTCACTCTAAGGATCTATCTATTTCTTTGAAACCCATAGGTCACAAAGGATTCCATAATGAGGATATTTCATTCCATATAGACTAAATGGGACAAAAGGATTCCTCAGTGAGTACCATTGACTCATTTAATATACATCCATAAAAATGTAAGGATATTGTCTAAGGAGAGTTTTCATGTTAAACAGTTCCACCATTTTTACAAAATTTCCAAAAATCACCTATTATCATTATTCAAAAAACAATCACTTTTAAATGGACAAAATCCACATTTCATGAAGGGTGTAAACACACCATTTTCTATATCTGAACCATTTTTGAAAATAATTTTAAAATATTCACATCTCTGCTTCAAGATAAATTGATTTTCATAAAGATACCAAATGGGAAATTTATCATCACCGCATTCCAGACCCCATTATATCCAAATACACCTTTCCTTTAAATCCAGAAAAACATCGAGAACCCATTAAAGGGACAAGAATCATTATTTAACATTTTAAAAAAAATTATAAGGAAAATCCATCCATCATATATCACGAATCATAATAAGAATCAAATCTGGCATTTCCTGAAACACTTTTCATAAACTATATAAACAAAAAAACTATTTATCAAATAATATGAAAACAATGAACATTTATCACACCCAAAAATTATTCCAAGGATTTCATATCAATATTTAATATTCAAGGAAGTTTCAAAAAGAATGAAATTAATGACTATTAAATTTAAAAGGAAAGCATACGGTAATCCTAAAACAAATCGCACACACTTCAATGACACCCAAGAGAAATGACTCCACAAAGGTTCCAAAAAGAAATAACACCCACAAGGAACCCTAACACAGACCCCCCCCCAATTTTATACGACCCTAGATATAAAAATTGACCAAATATGGCCACTAGGGTTAATATACAATGAGAAAATGGAAGAAAAACAATGGAGAAAAAGAGGGGAGCCCTAACCATTCAAACTGGGTGAAGATTCACCAAGAAACCACATTAGAATCCAATTATAGGGGCTTGGAAGAGACTAAAACCACCATGGGAGGAGTTTTGTTCATAGTGATTGAATGGGGGAAGCTAAGGGAAGAAACCACAATTAAAAAAGAATAATAAAATTCCCAAATACATTTTCCCAGGTGGATTGCAGAGTTAAACAAACCTTGTAAAAACTATGTGATTTCCCACTTTCTAGTACATCACGGGCTGCACACATAGGATGCATAGTTAGCATAACCACATGAATAAACTATGAGACCCCTAAAAAAATATATTAATGATTAATGTAACTATAATCGTTAACCTTATGACCTAGAATATGTCCCAAAAAATCACCATTTTTACACAAAAACTCATCTAACTCAAGGGGATAACCCATATAACAAACATTACCCATAAAATAGTTCCATTAAGGATGTTATAAACTAACTATTCATTCAAAACTACCCACATACATATCATGAAAAATAATAATCAATCAAAAAACTACACAAACCCTCTAAAACAAAAAAGTTAAATATGGAACATCCCTAACTCCGGATAAAATATCAGAGATAAAAGATAATATGGAACAAAGGGTGAAAACAATATTGGTGTAAAAGTTCCTCTGTAATTAGTGACTTTAGTAAAATTATCATGTGATTTGAATTATTTTCCTTTATATATTAATATGTAATATTGTTATCTTTAAAAAATCACATAACAATATCAAGGTAATATATAAATACTCTATTAATTAGATCCTACAGATAGTGCGAGGATAAGTAAGAAAAAATGGAGTAACTTCAAATTACTAGTGTCTATAAATTTTATGGAATGCTTTCTTATATATATCCTTCTTCCTGGCCCTCGATTGATGAAATTTAGAAGGAAAATATTTCATGGAAACGTTCTGAGCTCCACAATGCTGATCAAACAAGTTATTGATATTCAGCATAAGATACATATAATCTATTGTGATATTCATATGTTTCTAATAATCAATGTAGTGAAAAATCTATCAAGTATTTTTCTTACAAAATAAAAAATTAGACCCTATAGAGATTATATTGCCCATTTAAATCCCCTTTTTATTCTCCTTTATTTTCTTCTCAAATTTTCACAACTCAATAATTACCATTATATATAAATTATTAAATAATAGTATATCACTAGGTATGGTTTATATTGATAAATCAACTTTAGGATTAAATGGGATGTTAAAACCCCTATTGAAATGACATCAAAAAAATACCACAAAATAAGAATATAATTTATTTTGATTTGATCCCAACCAAATGAGATGAAATACACTTTTAAATTAGAATCAAGAAAAATAATATTATTTTTATTTACATATAAATTTCATATTTACCATCATAGTGATAACAGAAAATAGGTTGGTTAACAATATTAAATGTGAAATCACTTAGATGGAAAATAATGTGTACCTTATGTATAGAAATTAGATCCATGTATAAGATAACATCATGTTCTACCAGAGAGATAATAATAATATTTTGATGAATCAATTTTCTCAAAATTTCAATGAGATAATATTCATAGACATGAGATGTGGTTATCATACAATTAGATGTTTTTATTTATACTTCAATATTGTACTATTTGGTTATTATTTTTATAACACATAAACATTACATATATATAATCGAGTGGGATGATATTGTTTTTTAATGTAAATTATATGTTCTATAGTGGATATTATGTAGTCCTTCCACCACATTGTTATCACACCCATCATTTGAGATATATTTTATAAGATAGTTCACTTTGTGTAAAAGAATAATAGGGTTTTAAAACCATTTAATATCCTTAAAAATTATATTTTAAATCATTTTAGAATAATTCACATATACAATTCATTTAAATCACTATATTTTTAATGTTTTTTTCTTTAGAGATTTATATTTATTCACATCATTAGATATCTACTTATTATCACACTATAATTCAATTTCTAAATGGCCTTCATTTCTTCACATAAAATATTGACCAGTCTACTAAAATAAATTTTATATTTGATTCCATATATACATTGAGAATATATAAAGGATCATCATATCCATTCCAGGATTTTTAGAGTTTCCTTTGAATTAAATATTTTTTTTCTTATCAAAACAATTTGATTTGAGGGTAACTATAATATCCATTTACACCATTCAAATACATCTAATGAATTATTCATAACTACTAATGTCTTTTATGGCTATCACATTTTTGAGACAAGGTTTGAAGCCACTGAAGAATCCAACATCCTTAATTTTAGTTTAGATGATATTACCAAAAGTGTACTTCACATAACTTTCTAAAATTTTCTCATATTCACTAATAGGATCACCATAATTATTATTTGTATATATAAATTACTTCTTTATTTTAATAACAAAAATAAAATGAATGATTTATTAAAAATATGCATTTAAAATAATCCAAATCATTGGATTCAACTTTGATGTTTTTTCTTGTATTCTTTAAAACTGTCCAATATTGTTCTTCCTCACCTTCAAAGTGATAGATATAAAAAATAACATTTTCATTTTCCAAAAACATGATAACATAAAATATCATTAAATTATATGGATATATTTCTCAAGGAATTTTGGATTAGTGGACCACCTAAAAAGAGGTAGAAGTTACCTTAGTATGGAATCCAAAGAAGATCGACAACTCTTTCTAAAATGTAACCTCATCCAGATTTATAGCTTTAGCATTTTATGTTAGTATATATATGAGGTCTTTTATTCCACCTCTCATAATTTATAGTTGATCAGTAAGAAAATCATTAAACATTTTTTCACATTTCAAATTAACATGGTTCTGTTAGGTTAAATCCACTGACAAAAATTTAAAAGCATAGTGTGAGATACAATATTCATAATGTTAATGCCCATAATCATGATAAATAATTTGTAAAATGTATAAATAATGAAAAATTCATTCTAATCAATGACACTATAGATTCATTAGATATTATTCATGTATATCATCTATAGAAATCCTTCATAATGGTTAATAATGAAAATTTAAATTAACATTAGAATATTTGAAGGGACTGGAAAACAATCTACGTAATTATGGAACCTAAAATGCACCGCCCGATAAATTGATAAGATATGTTGTACCAATTTTTTTTGTTTTTTTCCACCAAATTATTCTATTCCAAAAACCATTTACATGTGTAGTATCTAAAGAGGGGCGGTTCTTTAGTGAAATGAGACTTCATTATCTACAAAATACATGATGTTATCCTATCCACATGATTATTATAAGGGATCACACTAAATTCTTATTATCATAGTCTCAAAAGGATCACTAAACCTTTCTCAGATACCAAATATAATGACTAATAAATTTCAAACAAATATTTCACATCTTAATATATATATATATATATATTGATTACACTATAAAATGATCCCACTATAATTTTATGGGTTTATTTCCTTTTTTATCATGTAAATATAAAAAAATTAATATTAATTGAACTACAACATCCACCACTATGTTATTAATATCTAAAACCATAATTTTACATATCATAAATAATACCATTCTTCATAACCTATTTAAATGATATATAATAAATGTTAAGATCAGATGCAGAATAAGGTTGACAAATGTAGGAATAGATGATAACCTATAACTAACATTATAACATGTGTATGAGAACATGATAATATCATTTTAAAATTTCTAATAACATATTTTATATCATAATATTTATTACTGAAATAATAGAAGCGAGATAAATAGAAAATAATCATAAATTCATCAAAGAACATGAGGAATTAGATCGTAATATAAGAATAATATAAGCGATTGAATCAAATAAATAATCATAGAAAATAATTTCATTAGTTGTCATGAAATACTATTAAGACTATCACTATAAATTACATTCACTCCCTAAATCATCTTAGTCATCATGGTTCACTCCTAAGACCATCATAATGGACACAATCCACTACTGATCTGTGTTAATTCACCATTATAGTCACATATATATCATGATATATCTATCATTATTCAATGCATTGGAGTGATATATAATTCCATTTACAACCATAGAAAACACATATATTTTCAACAAAATCATATATAACTCATAATATCATAACACTTTGAAATGGAAATGGGTTCCATAAACAATCCATTAATTCATTATAGTATCACCCATGTAAAAGAAATGTGTTTCACAACACAATTGATCCATTTAAATGCATTTATTAAATAGAACAATATTAAAATAATAATAATCATAATCAATCCAAATAATGAATGAAATTTTGTATATTTATATTATATCCCCAATAATGTATAAGTAACATAAAAAGGTGTCATGTTAAATGATAATACATTTTAATGATTCATGAAATACTTCATGATGAAAATAACCTTTTCATTTCAAAATAAATTCCTTAAAATACAAAATTATCCCAAATATTAGAGAAATAGATCCTTTTATAGTAATATTCAATTGATTGAATGGTCATGATGATAAAAAATTATATTCTTGTAACATTAATAAAAGGAAATCATTATTACCACACATTCTATAAAAAAAGTCAACAAATATCTTATTCGGAAACTATAAATGTGATTCTTATTAAAACATTTTCCAAAAATCAAAAAATGGGTAGTAATCTATAGTAACATATTTTATATTTTTAAGAATAATAATGTTATAAATTTAAAAAAACATGGACTCAAAGGGAAAGGAAATTCAAAACTATGAGAAAAATAATGTTGGATTTCCTTAAAAAAATATTTCAGTCTCTATTATTATTATAAATGTAAAATTAAAATAAAACCATGTGATCTATATAGATTAATAGTGTATAATAAATGTCATAATATTTATGAGTGGTAGGTCATACAATTTTTCCACCATAATCTTAATCATAATAAATTTTATTGAACCATGATATTTTAACATGAAACCAATACTTGAGGTCTTGATTAGATCATAGAAGTTTGAAAGTATATTATTTAATATATATGTTTGTTATAAAATTATTATAGTACTATACTCATATATATCATACCATTTATGATTTACTTATATACATTTATAACTAGTTTATTAGAAATTCTTAACATTCATTATTTATGGTTATAATTGCCTCATATTTCATGTTTGTTTTAGGTTAGTAGTTTTAGTCATTGTACATTTATCGTTGTCCAATTATTTCTAGAATTTTTTTACATAAAACGAATATATATTCCTTATATACATTTTCAGATTCATCTATAAATGATATTGATCTAAAAGTTAATTTCACAATTCATGTACACAATTGGCCCTTAGAATGATTGAACGCCATTTTAATTTTCTAACGAATAGATCAAAATAAAGTTAAATTGTAAAAAATTTTAAAATAATAATTATGATATCATATATGGAATATATATTATTTAAATATATCCATATTAAAAACTATGTAAGAATAATGTGAAAATTAATCCCAATCACTTGATAGGGGTTGTAGTCGAAACATACATAGGAGCAATGAAGTCATTTTAAAAAATTTAGATTGTAAGAATGATTAATAGAAATTATAATTATGAAAGTATAATAATTTAAACTATATAATATATTTAAAATAAATCCATAATTATTTTTTTGTTATATGTTGTGATGGAAAATGAGTTACATCAATTCATATGGTGGTTTTCCTCAAGAAAAATGATCGAAGGTTTTGTTTGATATTTAATGCTATAAGAATCATCTATAAGTTATCCCATTAATATTATAAAATTCTTGTATATTTATGATAATATTTTTTTTATTTTATCTAATTTTAAAATGATTTGAAGGATTTATAAGACTAATTAAAGGGAAAAAACAAGGTTAAGAACAATGCATATTTTTCAGACAACTACTGTAGGATTATACTTAAAGGCATTCTAAGACATTTTTCCCACAAAAACATGTTCTGTTGGTCATGGGAACTAATTTATGAATGAGATTTTGTTATTTATCTTCTCATATAATCAGATAATATTGTTTGGATGGGAGAGGATATGATGATTCCTTTTATAATTGGGTGGGATAAAGCATTTGGTATTTTTGAAAAGAATAAAATATATTAAAATATTAACAAAAAATGTCGCTAAAATTGATTATTTCAAAATAGTATATGATATAGGGTTGATTTATTAATAAAAAATAGAATTTATACTTGTTGTAATGTTATTTTTACCATTATCTTGTTTCTTCTATACCTAGGTAAACCTGTTTTAACCTTAATCACGACAACATATTGTTAATGTTTTTACAATTAATTAAAAAATTAATTTAAAATTTATATTTAATCTAATAATTTTAATTAAAAATATGAAATACTTTTTTATCAAATTCAAATTAATGTATAAGAAAATTTAAATTTATTTCAAACATGTAAATGTGATGGAATACATCTTTCAAATAGAAATATTTTCCAACGTATAAAATTTATTCATATCAAAATTCAATATAATACTGATTATAGAGAACAGAATTGGATTAATAATAATAATATATATGATCTAATTTTAATTATAATAACATTTTATAACAAAATTAATCTTTTAAAATTCTTCAAAGAAAGGAAAATTCTATCCAAAATTATTATTTTTCACTATTGATCGAAAAGGTAGTATTTTTAGAAAATTAACATAAATTAAATAAGTTTTTTTTATATTAGTTTTAGAATGATGTTAATTTTTTGAACTCAGTTCTATAAAATAAAATAATAATTATTTTCAAATATGTGTGTAAAACACTAGAGAACTATTTTTTAGAGAAATACAGTTTTTAAGTATAAAACTGGATTTATTCTTATCCCAAGCCTAGAAAAAAATATATTATAATATTGGTAAAATATTATAATTAATGTATAATATATAAACATACTTAAAATAATTATGAAATAGTTATTAATATAATTTAGTAATATAATTACAATTTATATTTTAAAGAATATTTTTTCCGAAAAAAAATTTCTTTATCTTTTAAAAGATTTGTAATTTCATTTCTAATAAATCAATTATCGATGAATTTATTCTATACTTTTATAAGAAATATAAATTTAATAATTTAATTATTAATATTAATAAATTTTAATTTAATGTTTATGTTATAATATTCTTATATATTATGGTTAATTTAGACTCAGGATTGTGTGTATCACACAAAACTTAATTTATTAAATTCTATTTAAAAGACATATATCATAATATATCAGGATATTATTGATCATATGATCCTTTTTTCTTAAACCAAATCTCAATTATTAGATTATAGCTATTTATTTGATTTTAATATCGAGTTTCTATTTTAACCATATTTATTAATGAAACATCATGAATATTGTTTGAAAGTGATGTTGAAATTGATTCTCCAATTATATTAAGTATCATTCCATCCCATGTCCTTATTTTCCAAAATGTATTCAATAATTTTTTTAAATAAAAAATTGATTTATTAATATAATTTTATTTATTTTATAATATATAATAAATGGTTTAATAATATATTTTTTAAAAAGGTTATATTTAAAAAAGGAATCATTATAATATTTTTTTAAATGATGAAGATATAAATGGAATTTTCCATAAGAATAAATTATAAATTATTTGAAAACCTTTTAAATGCTTCTAGGGTTCTTATCAATGAAATATTCTACCTATTATTCTAGAGAATTAAAAATTTCAAAATTAATTTTCATCATGGAAAGGTAATTTTCATAAAAAATGTTTTTCATAATCTGTTTTATGGTATTTTAATTAATAGATGAAAATAATACATGATTTTAATAATTATCTAATGGGATATATATTGCAATGAAACAATAATTATTATTTTATTGGATATATTATAATAGTTTCATAGATATTTTCATATGAAATTTTTCAATTCCATGAGCAAATCAAGCTATGGAAGAACTCTGGTTATTGTTTTGTTGAAAAATAAAATCATTCATATGTTATGATTATGTCATTATTATTTTAATTTTCATTGATAATTTTTGAAACCACTATAGATCATTATAATGGGTTAGACCAATAGAGATATCCAATAAATTTTGTAATCTTAATGGAGTTGATAGAATATAAGTCACTCCTAGAAGAAGTTGGGGTTAACCGGTTAGTAAGTTACCCCAACATGATTATGGGTATTATCCAGGTAATATTATCCCTTATTTAAGGGTTATTGTAATATTTATATGAATTAAATGGTTCAATATACATACAAAATATATATATTTATTCTTTATTTTTTAAATGGTTTAATTGAACAAGGTTGACATCATTAGAATCATGATTGATTATTTTCATAACCCTTAGCTTTGGTATTGATTTTTTATCCGAAAACATGTTCTGTGATCTAGTTTTTGATTAATTTAAATTTTAATATGTTATGATCATGAACATTAATTAGGTCACCATACACCTGTGATCATTTTATCCCAATTAATGACATTTAACTATTAATTATTATGTTTACCCATAATAACAGTATGAGATCACCCTTATTTTGTTTTATATTTCTCCAAGTAATGAGTAATGATTTGAAATTGTTTTGTAAATAATGGTTTAAACTTTATGGAAATTGTTTTTTAGGTATTGAATAGAAAATGAAAAATAATATAATATAGGTATAGAGGAAAAAATACTCATATGATGACATATGTTTTTCTATACAAGATATTTTCCTGATTCTCTAGAAATATCTCTATTAAATGTCATTTTTATGTATGTGACTCAATATTTTCTATTGGTATAGGAATTAAAGATGTTTAAAATTGGATCAGGTTTATTGCTATCAAATCCATAAATATAATGATTAGGTTTTAAAAATATGATATTGGAATGCAGGTTAGAGACTATTCTAATTGGTATCATAGATTAGTATTAATAACTATGGATATTATGATGTTTTCATGTGAGGTTAACATAGTTTCAATGGGTAAAATCACGTGATTATAATTTTCTTGAAGTTCATAAGTTCAATGTAATAGAGACCTAAAATAATAATTTTAGTGAATAGATTTTGATAATAAGATGTTGTCTTGGGAGATGATATGTTTTGTTAATGTGTATGTAACCATTAAGTTTAACATGATAGATTATTTTGGAAGAAAAATATTATATTTTTTGGGATATTATTTTAATGGTATGTGAAAAATTTTGTGGTGAAAAATTTATTTAATGTTGATTTTATTGAAGTTAATTAATATTCAAGGTTAACAATTTGAGGAATGATTTAATATTAATTTTTGTGATATTGTTAATTTTTTTAATATATTATTTATTCACATGATGGTTTATTCATATTGGGTATTATCAGATCATGTTCTAAAAAACAATATTTTTAACAAATATTTGAAAAATATATATTATTGTATTATATAACACATTGTTAATCAGAAGTTGATTATAGTTCAATAATAATTAAGTAATCATAATAATATTTTAGATTTAAATATGATATAAAGTTGAAAACAATATGAAACATAAAACTCAAGGATGAGATTTTGTTTATCAATTTGTATAAAATAATGTATGTTTATTTTCTTATATTCATATTAATGATATTAATGTAATCCATAATATTTTACTAAAGTATATTTGTATAAAAATTTTATACTATTTCATTCATTTCTAAAGAACCGATAGTCAATTTCACACATTATTGTTTTATCATTTTGTTATTATGGACTTTCTCATTATTATTAACTTTCATATTAGTAGTGCTATCTTACACTCTCCACATTCACATGGAATTTTTTTCCTCCATTACCAAAATTTTATTTCCCTATAATATTTTCTTATTTGGATACCATGATATATTTTATTCTATATGAATTTCATATTTACCTTTCTCTTATTTAAAAATGTTGCTTTATTAACCCATTATTATATTGTGAGTTTTCAAAAATGGTATTTAATATCTAAAAAACATGATTACCTAAATGAATTTAAAATATTTATGGGTTAATTTATTTATATATAGGATAATGTAATATTTTGAGATTTCAAAATAAGTATGTTTTTGATAGTGTACAAGACATGAAGAAAAATGCTTAAAAACATGATAATATTATTTTTATGAATATGAATGTTACATACATTACATTAAATTGAATGGTATGAATATGACTAACAAAATTATGAGAAATATATATTCCACTAATATAATAATAATTTCTTAATTAACGGTTATTAAATAATTATAAAATTTAAAATAATATTTATTTAACCATTAAAAATATATTTTTTTCAAAAGAAAAATTAATGATTTTTGTGATAATAAAATACTACTGATTTCTAAAGCAATTAAAAATTTTATTTTATTAAAAATAAAATAATTCTTAAAAAAATTAATACCATCATTAACATTGAATAATATTTTTTTTTATTTTTCTAAAAATGTTATTTTTAGTTAATAGATAGAAAAAAAGTTATAATGTTATTTATATTCATTTAAAGGCCACATTATAATTTTATTTTGATCATAATTAAATATATATTTTATTTTCATAAAAATTATCTAATCAATTACGTAGGAATAATTATTATACTTGATTTGTGTATTTATAAATTTTTTGGCGTAGAAAGACATTTATCAAAAAATTACTTTCACTATGTAGTACTAATTTATATTAATACTTAATTATGAAAATTTTAAATTTTAGATAATGAAAAATAAATAATATATTTGGTATGAAGGGGATCAATTTTTTTTTAAATTATACACTTTTAGTTCTTTTTCATTATTAAATGTATTTGTTGTAATTATTTTTCACCTCGGTATGTGTAAATCAGGCAATTAAGGTTAAAAATAATATGATTATAATTGAAAATAACCCAAACAAATTAACTTTATATATTTTATTTGTTTAGATTAACCAAACACATCCATGATTCTACTTCAATGATATATTGTGTCATTTATCTATGAAAATGACCTATATATCATTTTATGAAATAAAATATTCAGAATATCACTAGCTTGAACTAAAATTTAACTTATTTGTTCAAATTAGTGATAATATTGTTGAAAATATATATTAAATTCTATGTTAACAATAATAAAAATATTTTTATGATAGTAATTTTTCATGACTCGTCCCCTCAATGCCCGCATCGTGACTACCCCATGCCCACCTTCTATAGGCCATGGGATGGAAACTAGCACCAAAGGCGTATTTCCCTAAAACTGGGAAGGCATTGCCTTTATAAAATGTGAACACACAACGAGAGTACAAGCGGAAGAAAATACTAAGAAAAACTATATACAGAAGATGTGCTGGAAAGAAAAAGGCGCCAGAATACAAGCCCAACTGTAAAGTACAAATACAACTGAAAGCAAGTACAACTAAAAAGGGACAAACACCAGGAAGGTGAAAGGAGCTCATGGATCATCCTCCTGGATTCCTACCCGAAGGGTAGGTATAGATGTCCTCCTCAGCACTCCACGTCTGTCAGACTCCACCGTGTACCGATACATTGTGAAGTCCTCCTCCGGGTACCGTCTAGTCCTGGCACTCTCTATCACCGTCAGTGTTGTTCATTGTCTACATCCAACACAACGAGGTGCGGGTATAGCCCATGTCGGGGTGAGTAAATGATAATCAGTTGGGACCTTGAGACCCTCAAGGTCTCACAAAATCCAACAAGGATAAACTAAAAATTATTATTTCAACGGATAACCATTACATAGGTATATGACCATACATATATATAAGTTATCGAGTATCCCATCTCAATCATAAGGAAAACACAATGGCCATTGACTCAGCTCAAACCAGAATTTTCATTAACGAAACCACAGCTCCGGGAGAACTCCTCCTCTGTCGAGTACAGTGGTCCTATCATGACTCTGAGGTGCTACTCACTAAACATAGAATTCTGAGGTACTCATCATGTCGAGTACCAAGGGTCTGCCGCGTGAAACAGTAGCGCTCCCCTCACACAGTAGTTCTCCCTCTAATATCATAGAGAGGTACTTCTACTGTTGAGTACCGTGGATCTGCTGCCTTACACAGTAGCTCTCCTCCACCATGGGTATGCTTCCTCACATAGTAGTGCTCCCCACTAGGCTAGTCAAGTCACTCTGAAACGAATCAGACATGTAGTCATCAGGTCTCAGCCAACTTCTAGGTCTCTGTACTATGCTTGCTCATCTCTAGGAGGGTCCGCTCCATGAGCTACAATCTGAAACTCTAAGTGTGATGAAGTCCCACAAAGAAGTATCTCAAAGGTTCACCACATCAGAGGTGTCTCAAGGAAATAGACGACGCATCAATCGGACGTCCGATCTGTGAGTTATTAGCTTTTTTGTTTTGGGGGCCCAGTTGGTTTCATGTACGAACCAACCTGACCATATCTCAACTATAACCCGAACTCCTATGGAGTATTTGCAAAGGGACTGTTTCTCAAAGGGATTACCAGCACTATTAATGGTTCGTCAAATAGACTTCTGGTGACAAGGATATGGACAAAGTAATCAATGGGTCATTAGTGGGCTCGGGTCCATTCCGACCTAGTCGGACCGGCTCGGCTCAACCTAGTCTGGGTCAACTCGGTCAGACTTGTTGTGTCTGACTTGACCTGTTTGGCGGGTCAGTCCGCTAAGTTCGGTGCAGTCTGCTGGACCCAACCCAACGGACTACGTGGACAATTCAGGCCGAAGTCGCCACATGGGTGGCTCGCCCCGAAGGCCAATGGTAGGTTCAGCTTGCACCGCAAGGGGTGTAGCTTGGGAGGCTCAGCCCGAGAGGCCAACGGAGGGCCGCACGGGGTGCGGGCAGGCCGCAGGTGTTCTGGAAAGGGCACGGGGCATGCTGGGAAGCCGACCTGGGCATGAGGCAGGCACCGGGGAAGTGTCCTGGGCATCGGGAAGGCGGCGGAAGGGCGAAGGGCAGGCGGCCGGGTGGGCATCGGGGGGGGGGGGGTGGAAGCGCATGGGCAGGGTGTCGGCGGTTGGGTTTGTCGCGGTTTCGGTCGGTTCGCGTACCAGGAAGCACGCGGGTAGGTTGGTTGGGTGTCGCTCGGCCGGTGGCACAGTTCGCGGAGGCCGTATGTAGCACAACCTATTTTCTTTGTCTTTTTTTTCTTCGCCTTGTTTCCATGCCACTGTTATATCATCGTCGATCCAAGGTTCCGAAACCATAAAGTTCGTAGAGTGGTTGGGGTGTGTTCGTTCAGCCCGAACCCTCCACATTAGAATGATATAAAGCAGATCATGAATTTGATTTAACGAGAGAAGATTAAGTGTTAAACAACTTAAAACACACCCCTACCTTTTTATTCAACTGGAGATCATTCGTCACGAGGGATGATGATGTTGACGTCATTCACCATATGCTTCCACTTGTGAGTTCATGTGTCCGTCCATTTACGATGAAGAGGAAGGATGTAGGGTCATCAAAGAGATCCCACATCGGAAGGGGAGTCCCGAGGAAGAAGCCAAGGAAGGATTTGTCGTCGCAGGCATCTTCGCGTTCTTCATTAGAGAATTCTATTCTCCCAATATCTCCACTAAAGAGATAAAAAACATGGCAAAATAATATATTTTAATCTATTATTTCTGATGGCGTGAATTAATTAATTGGGCCCCACTTAATTATGTTCACGTTGGCACAAATATTCAAAATTCAAAAGTGGAGAGGCTCCGTCAAAATAATTTCACATGATTGGAATAATTAAATTGGGGAGTTTTGAGGAGGTTAGAGGCCCAGGTGGTCCCTAGCTAATTAACTAGAAGAGGGTCAAAGTGTTTCCTTCCATTAATTGGGGGGTTTTGTGGAGGTTTTATCCTCCTCCATTAAGGAAGGAGTTAGAGACCAAGAGGCTCTGCTTCATTAATGAGGGAGAGTTGAGAGGTTTCCTCCCATCCCATTAAATGGAGGGTTAAGCCACATGTGGACCCCACTTAATAACCTCTCATGGGAGGTTATGCTGCTCGGGTGGTCCCCACCCCAGTCTCTAATGGGAGGTTAGGGTGTTGCAGTCCCACCACCAAACCCCATTTGGAGCTTTTAACTAACATTATCACATGGAGTGGGTTCAACTAAAATAAAATAAGTTGTCACTTATTTTATTTTATTAATCCACGTGAAACCAAAAAACCAACTCTCATACCCGACCAACCGCCATCAAGGTGAAAGCCTTCTTAAGGGAAAACTAGCACTGCAATTTCAACAGTGCCCTCATATTTCAATTCCGAGCACCCGTTCAAATGATAGAAAAACCCGCATGTATGTTTACTGAATGTACCCGAAAAAAATTTCACAAATTTTTTATTGGCACATAGGGTCTCATAATAAGGTGCCGTCAAAAACTACAGACTCATAAAATTCCCAAAAATTTTATGAAAATATTTCTTTGAAATTTCAGAGTCTTTACATTCTCCCCACCTCAGGGATTTATGTCCCTATAAGCTACAATGCACACTAAGTGAAAAAAAGGGGGTACTGATCACGCATCTGAGCCTCCCGCTCCCATGTTCTCTCCTAGAGGTTCTCATGCTGCCAGAAAATGTGCACCCAAGGAATCAATCATCCACACAAGACCCACACCTATTGATCCTCAATCTCTACTAGAACCTCTGTGATCATTTCCCTGTGATTGATGTCCAGCTCCCCGTGGTCGATGATGTGGGACAAGTTGTGCACATATTTCCTCGGCTGAGATAGATGGAAGACGTCATGAAACCAATGAAATTGAGATGGAAGGGCCAAGCGGTAAGCCACCTCGCCTTCTCTACTGAGGACCTGGAACGGCCCGATGAAACGAGGATATAACTTGCCGACTCAGCCAAATCTCCACAGACCTCATCGAGGTGAGACCCCTAGGAAGACAAGGTCGCCATACTCAAACTCGAGTTTTCTCCGTCTCCTATCAGCATAGGGCTTCTATCTACTCTGTGAAGTCTTTATCCGCTCCTGGATGATCTTCACCTTCTCCGTGGTAGATCATATAATCTCTGGTCCCATTAGTACTGACTCCCCTGGGTCTGTCCAACATAGTGGCGATTTGTAAGGTCAGCCGTACAGTGCCTCGTAAGTGGCCATCCTAATGGTGGAGTGGTAGCTGTTTTTGTACGGAAACTCCACCAATGGTCAGTGATCCTCCCAGTTGCGACCAAAGTCTAGGACAGATTCATGGATCATGTACTCAAGGTTATGGATGTTCCTCTTGGTCTAACCATCAGTCTGAGGATGGAAGGTGGTGCTAAAGAGAAGCTGTGTCCCGAAATATTCTTGCAACCCCTTCCATAGTCGGGAAGTAAATGGTGAATCATGGTTAGAGACAATATCTGAAGGTACTCCATGCAAACACACCATCTCTTACACATAGAGGTGTCCCGAGCCCTCAACTAAGCCCTGCTCTCTAATCGGTAGGAATTAGGCAGACTTGGTGAGTCGATCGACGATCACACATATCGAGTCTTGACCCCATGTTGTGCGGCGTAGACCCATCAAGAATTCCATTGATATCCCATCACACTTCTACATTGGGCCCTCTAAGGGCTGAACCAAGCCTACTGGTACCTGGTGCTCTGCCTTCTCTTGCTGACAAGTGGGGCACTGTGAGACATACTCTGCTACCGCCTTCTTCATTCCTAGCCACCAATGCTGTCGTCGTAGGTCATGGTACATCATCGACACTCCTAGATGTATCGATATAGGGAATGTGTGGATATCCCTCAACACCTCCTCCTGAAGTGAAACAGGTACCATGGTACGTCCTCTGAAGAGGATGACATGCTCCACATCTTTATAAAATCCATCAGGTGCATGCCCTGTGGATATCTGAGCACGTCGTGTCTCGTAGTCAGCGTCCCCAAGCAATGCCTCCATAACTCACTGAAGAAGTGGGGGAGTGACTGTAAGAGACATTAGATAGGCTTCTCCATCCCTATCCACAATGAATATCTGCAACGCAGACTACTGCTTTGTCACCTCTCCTAGTAGCTGAATGCCTGATCTCATTCTGAGCGCATCCACTACTACATCCCCCTTCCCAAAATTATAGACTATCTCAAAGTCATAGTCCTAGTGGAACTCAAGCCACCATCGCTGTCTTAGGTATAGGTCCTTTTGAGAGAAGATATACATGAGACTCTTGTGATCAGAGTAGATGGTAAAACATTCTCCCATAAGATAGTGCTGCCGCATCTTCAAGGAAAATAACACTGCGGCTAAATCTAGGTCATGAGTAGCATAGTTCTGCTCATGCTGTCTCAACTACCGATAACCATAGTCGATCACAACTCACTCCTGCATCAGAACACACCTAAGTCCAGTCCCTAATGCATCATAGTAGACTATGCACACTACACCTTCTTCTAGAAGCCTCAAGATGGGGGCACTAGTCAGCCTCTACCTCAGCTCATGAAAGCTCTGATGGCACCTCTCCGACCATTCAAAGGGTTTCCCCTTCTTCATCAAGGAAGATAGTGGCGTTGAAACTAAGGAGAAGTCTTGAACAAATATTGGGTAGTACCCATCCAAACCCAAGAAACTTCGTACCTCCATCACACTCTTGGGTGGCTACCAAGCAAGTACTTCCTCAATCTTTGCTGGATCCACTGCAACTCTAGCCTCCGAGATGATGTGTCCCAAGAAGTGAACCTCTCGAATCCAGAACTGTAACTTCGAGAGTTTACTATAAATCTAGTTTTCTCGGAGTGTATCCTGTACCCCCCACAAATGGTAGGCATGCTCCTCATCAGTAGTCGAGTAAATCAGTATTTCGTCGATGAAGACCATGAAAAAGCGATCAAGGTATGGATGGAAGATCCTGTTCACAAGACTCATTAAAACTGATGGAGTATGGGTTATGCTGAAGGGCATAACCAAGAACTTGTAGTGGCTATACCGACACCTGAAGGTCGTCTTCCTCCCATCCTCATCTCGAACTCTGAGTTGGTGATAGCATGAACTAAGGACTATCCTCAAGAACCATAGAGCTCCCTTGGGAAGAGCAAAGAGGTCATATATCCTCAGGAGTGGGTACTTGTTCTTCATGGTCACCTAAGTTAGGCAACAGTAGTCGACACATAGTCGTATGCTCCAATCTTCCTTCTTGGAGAACAAAATTGGAGATGCCCAGGGTGAAACACTGGGTAGGATAAATCTTTTCTCCTATAAGTCCTCCAGCTGTACCCGTAGCTCACGAAGCTCAGTGGGAGCCTTCCGATATGCCGGAGTAGATATCGATGCCGTCCCGGGGTACAGGTCAATGTAGAAGTCCCCCTCTCTGTGTGGAGGTAGTCATGGAACATCATCAGGGAAAACATCCCAGTATTAGTCCACTACTATAGTATAAGTTGGAGTCTCCACATTAACTGCTCCAAGGGTAAGGCTAGCCAACTGGTGAGTGATCAGTTGCATCCTCCTCTGAGTAAGTCCTTCCTGTGTTACAAAGGTTCCCCTCTCACCGGTAAAGGTAAAACTGGTCCCCTATGTGCGGACACACTGCAATTTGTGCCTAATACAGTCAATCTAAACATGGACTGTAGATTACCAGTCCATAACCATGATGATGTCGTAAAACCTCGACGCCGCTACTAGGAGATCCCATCTGAAGCTATCGCCTCCTAGAGTAAGCTCGCACTGTCATCACTAGTGTGTGATCATCAAATCATCTCCTGTAGGAGTCTCTAGCCATACAGATCGAACTGATAGTTCTTTCGAAATCTTCGAGCTCCGAACGAGGGAAGTAGCAATGAAAGAGTCACTAGAACCTGTGTCTATAGGAACTGCAGCTAAGAAGGAGTATACACAGATTGTACCTCAAATCATCTCTGGAGTGCCATGATCATAGGACTCAGCTGCCTGAAGTTGTGCTCTTCCCTAATACCTAATGTAACAATTGTTCCCTAGTGACAGCACAACTACCCTGCTTTAACATGGCGATCGGGTCCTGGTGCACCAGGTACCACCAGTTGCTGCGCAGACACATGGTCCCCACCCAAGGGTCCACCCATATGCCTAAACGGGACATCAGACTAATGACAGTCCCAACAGGCCAACACATGTCCTTTCTAGTGTGCTTTGTCTTCACTCAAAAACACCATGGGAAAATTTCCAGGGTGCTTTACATAATTGTTATTTATTTTTAAGGGATGAAATAATTTCCGTAAAATCATACACAATATCGTCATGGTGATTGTCTATGCCTTATAATAATATAGTATACGATATTTAAAACCACAAAATTAATTTTGAAGGGTGATACATAGTGACCCAAAAATTAAATAGATAATTATAAAATATTATGATTTTCTTAGCAGTCTAAATTTAGATTTCATTGTTATTTTGTCTTCATTAATGTTAAATTAAATTAATAGTTCCAAAATAACATTAATTGAATTTTGAAATGGAATATATTTGATCATAAAAATTATAATTAGTTTAAATAATTTGTTTTGACATTTTAATTGGATTTGGTTAAAATTATCATCCTGATTCCATTTATTATTCATTATTCTTTTTATGGAGAATTTTATTACCTTTAATCATTGAAAAAAATTAATATCTGAGTAATATTTGGAAGGATTAACAGGGGATAAAATAAAGAGATATTATTGATTATATCACATAAAAATTTTCATATTATATTATATTCTACAATATATAATCATATTCGTTCTATATTCTAAATATTTCAATTTAGTTCCACCATTAAATGAAAAATATTTTATATTTATTTCATAATTTATATAATTCCAAGGGTTCGACACTCCTCTCTTATGAAAGGGAACATAATGTTTGATATTCATCTCACATTTTGTGCACATTTGTTCAACCATGTCCAACATAAAACCATTAATATATCCCCTACCAAAAAAATATAGGTCTTTATTTTGGGTAGAATATAAATAGTAGGGGGCATAATGTTTAATGGAGAGGAGGATGTCCAATGAAGAGGTATATATTTTAAACCATATTTAAGTTTAATTTATTATTATACATTGTTCAATAATAATCTAGAAATAACTATAAAATAAAATATTTATCTCATATATGATTCAATGTTATTATGTTATTGTATTAACCATTATTCATATCCTTATTTAATTGAATGGACTATAAAACCATTATTCATGTCAATGGCATTCTATCACCTCAGGAACATATACCTTTTTTCTATCATAGACTATCAAGACTTGATATATTGATGAAAATAATGTATATAAAATATATTCAGGAATGAATTATTATTTTTTAAATATAATACATAATATATTTTCTTATCTTTGAATCCATTGAAAAAATGAGAACTTCACTCTTGTATACTTGCTTAATTGCATCCTTTTTGAAGAAAAGTGATACATTTTTCATAACCACATCTTATATCCCATATATATCGTTTAATTGAAGAGATAATGTGTTATGTATGCTATAATTGTAATTAATTAATGGTGAAACAATAAATACCTTATATTTTCATTTTTATTGAAAATTGGAAATGATACTCAAATGTTGGTATGACCTATCATCCCTTTAATTGTAATGTAATTCATTTTTCATGAATAACATTCATCATTAGTATTAAAAGTTAAATTAGTGTGAAAAATGATATTTATGTCATGATTATTATTTTTTCTCATATGTAAGAAGTTATTTTTTGTCCAGAGTCAACATACTGGGGATGGTTTCCATCTATGAACCTAACGTCCTCAAAAAAAGTGGCGTGGAATTAATAGAATATATAAAAAATAATTTCATTTAAAGATATTAATCAAATGGTTTAATGATTAATTAATATACCTTGAAAAGTTTCATAAATAGGTAAATAATTTATATATGTTTTGTTATGCATGATTCAAACAACATACATGGAATTTCTAGACTCGAGGTAGGGATATCGTATATATTTACATTTATTAAGGTATGTTTAAATGATTTCAAGTAATTTGTTTTTTTATTTTATATTGTACCACATTAATATATTACAAAATTATTCATTGTATTTTGCTTTTTAATTAAAATTATATCATCCAAGGGGCTTTTAAAAGAATGTTACCATGTTCTAATGTGTTTCTTAACTAAATTTCCTACCAATTGTTTATAACTCTTCTTCATTGAAATTGTTATGACATGATTATGTGTGAATTTATCTATATATATTTTTTGTTTATTAATGATTTATCTATATATATACATAGGTTTACATAATTACTTCATTGAATAATTATCACTTTATAAGTCATGATCTTTACAATGGTTTTCTTTGTCTCAATCTCATTTTCATGAGACATGATTCATATTGGGGACCTGATTTCCTAAAACGGTTTACTTACTTCCCCAAGATTGAATTTTTTTCATATTATGTAATTTATTTCATGGGATCCATATATAAATATAAAATTAATTATTTTTCATAATTCTCATTTCAAATCACACCAATGAGGTAAATTCATTTCATTATAATCATAGTTCCATTCAGGATTGTTTATGTTCAAGGATTCTATGGTATATATCATATTCACTAATTTTCTTTAATCAAATACGTTTTTATTCACTAGTTAAAAAATCCATTTTCCATGTTTAGTTTGAATTTGATCTGTTTTTATTAAATATGAATAAAGAATTTTTTCGTATGTGATATCAATCATGTATTAATTTTTAGATCAAGAAATTGTTTCTTCCAATTCATTATTTTCTAAAATATTTAAAAGTATATTTTTAATAGTAATAAATTATTAGATGAATTAATTTTTAACAATGTTTGACTTATTAAAGGAATTATTAAAAATATTTTTCTTCTTATCTTACAAAAAGTGTATTTTTTCCAAAGGTGTGAAAACAATATTTTAACCATTTCAGTATAAATTAATTTCCCCTACTGAATATTAGTAACTTCTATGAGATGAAGGAGCTAACTAGTTATTAGGTTACTCTTAAGAGATTATTTTTATTGAATAGGTAATGTTTTACCATCTATAGTGGTTCTTGAAATAGTTCTATAGATATATTCTTCAAAGTATGAAACAATATTTTTCTATGTTTTTTGTTTGTTTTAAATGGTTTATTTAATCATAATTGATGTCAAAAAGATCATGAATATTAATTTTTATTATTCATGACTTTTTATTTGTATTTATTCCATTTCACATGTTTTATGATCCATGATTTGATTAGTATGAATGTTTGTTTTATGTTCATGAATATTGAAAATTTCATCATAAACTTATTATTTTCATATTATAATTGATGAAATTAAATTTTTAAGGTTTATGTTTACACTTATTGAGTATTTCGGAACAAAAATACTATGGTGTTTATTTACCATTTTTATAGGATATGTGGAAGACTTAATGACGAATAATAAAACCAGTGTATAATAGGAAGAATATATATTTGAAGGAATAAGTGCAGTTATGTAATAGTATGTCATAATTCACAAAAAATCATTTCCATGAACTCTTAGGTATATAATTGGGAAACATTATCTATTGATTTTGTAAATATGGGTGGATAAATATAGCTTAAATTAGTAGTATCAAATCCAAAAAACATAAATATATATTTTTAGTTCTTGATCTAAGAGTGTGGGTTTGATCATGATATAAAATATATACTAAATTATTATCCGAAACCCATTTATATATACTATGAAACTCAATTCAGATAATCCAATATTTATAACTATTAGTTTTATACCAAAAAATTATAAAAATAGAAATAATAATTCACTGAACCATTTTAAACTGATCGAATTGGAAAAATTTTTCTATAAAAATGATTATGATTTCCTAATGTAGAATAATATTAAATGTTAATCAAATAAGGAAGTGTCTATGTTACTCAATCAATAAACTAACCATGCCTAATATCCATTAAATAAATGAATCTAGATTCATATTTCTACCATATGTATCTTATAGATTATGCATAATCATTTATCTTTTTACCTATGACATTGAATGTAACCATGATACAGGAAACATATAAATCATATATTTCCCACATCATTCAATTTTTATTCTTCTTGTAAGGATTGATTAAAACTGATCAATATATCAAAAGTCATTAATTTTGATGAATAATGATCATTTGATCAATTTAAATATATTATTATGTTACATATTATTTTAATAAGTTTATACAAAATCCTTTTCATTCATCATTGTGATGGATGTCGATGTCATGCAATTTATATAAGAAGAAAACTCCAAACATGGTTATGAAAAATGGTTACAATTATCATAAATTTACATAAACACCCCATAATTGGATCATTCTAAATAATTAAATAAGAAATTTTCCACAATATAAAGTATCATTTACTTAATACACGGTTAACCATATTTAATAGAATGTAATATGAAACATTAACCACCAGAATATCAATAAATTATGTATTATAATCCATGTTTTATACTCCATGATATGATCCTTACCACATTTTGAATTTCTATCTCATGATTAAACAATATATATTCATAGGTGATCCTATTCACAATAATTATATCAAATTCTAGGAAAAAAATTCATTTTAATGATGATAATTAATTTTTTATAACATATTTATTGACATTTGATGGGTTAATTGCCATTAAATTATCGTGATAGAAATAGTATACAATAACTAATTATAAAATAAAAATTACTTTATATATCCTAATAGATTTATACACTCTCGAAAAATGAATATAAAAACATTGAAAACACACATACATGCTGATATATATATATAGGTATTATCCAAAATATATATTTTAAAATAGATAAATTAAGTGATTATATTAAATTATTTTAAAGGGTTTGACAAAAAATTATACAACATGTTGTGACACCTGATATATTAGACAATGGTGTATAATATATCACTACATAATAATTTGAATACTTTCTCCCTCTAATAAATTTATTTAAATTTGTTTTTTGAAGAAACAATATTCAATTAAAAAGTAAATTTTTAATTTTATTCATCTTATTAAATATTTTATTTTTTAAAAACAAAATTACATTAGAGTATCCAGTATTTAACATGTTTTTTATTTTTATAGTGAGATCACATAGAATATTAAAATTTGTTTTTTCAAAAGATGTATTTTTAATTTTTTTAGAAATAAGAAGACATATTACACCTATACTAAGATATCAATTCACCAATAATCATTTATATATACACAATAATAGAAATATATATTCAATTATAATTTATGTTTTTACTAAATTTCATTTTGATTAGTCATGTATTTTAGAAATCAACTTTGTTATTTTGTTATATTGTTTAGTCTTTTATCCTCTATATGTTTACTATAAAATCTAACATAAATTTTATATAATACAATATATAAAAAAATACTATCTAGAAATAGGATCATGTTGTTTATTAAATATCAAATTTCATATTATTTTCATTATTTAATATTAGAAAAATATAACATATCTTGAATGATACAATTATATGAATTGTAATTTGAATATAATAAATATCACCAAAAAATTATTTAAATGTTACACAATTTTCACAATATATAATTAATATATTGTATTATTTTACTTTAAACTCTTCAAAAATATTAATAATTTCATTGTTATTCTACATTTGACACTATATATGAGACTATATTCATACAATGAACAAGAACATAAATATATTTTATTTTATCCTAAGAAATATAAATTTTAAAAAACTATACAATTTCATCTATTATATTATATGAAAAAAGGAAATCAATTATAGAAATGTTTAATATATCTATCTTTTAACCTAGATCAAATATTTCATCAATCGAAACAATGACTGTTATGATATTATTCAAACATTAAATCTTAAATTTTCTATTAAATCTATCTCATTCCTAAAATCTTGTACATTTATTCTATAAGTGTATAATATTTTGGAGACAAACTTATTACCAAAAAAATAATAATTTATCCTATAACATTTATTTTAATGATAGAACATCAAGAAATTTTATTAAATAGTTTTATATATTAATGGTGATTTCACTTCTAGATCATGTTCAATCTAAATTAGACACATTTATAATTTATTTCACACATACTTTTGGTTTTATGGATGTATGTGTTGACATTCAATGTCCTAACATATCATTTATCTGGCCACAACATCCCCCATTATTCATTTATATTTTAACTATAAAATTCCATATGAGAAACACATTTTTTCAACATCCCTAATGTCATGACCCCCTCCCCACAAAGTGTACCCATCATAGGATGAAAATGTGAGAAGGGAGATAATGAAACCCAAGTCCCAACTCCAGAAGGCCCCATGTTAGCGACTAGCACCGAGGGTCTAGTAAATGCACAAATGGGAGGCATTACCCTCTTAGAGAACACATGCAGAAGAGAGAGATAATATAGACACCAACCAACTCCGACTCAAAACAGAAATATAAAAGAAAACCGAAGTGAACATATGTAATTTCATGAAAACTTACTACAACTAGAAGGGGAAAACTGGATGTACCCAAAAGAAAGTAAAAAACTCAACAACCACAAGCCCGAATAGCTCTTGCAACCACAAGTTAGTAGTAACCAGCCTTACCTCTAACCATCTCCAAGTGATCTGAATTTTTTTTTGTATATACATAGGTTGAGTATAACAGTATACTCAGTAGGATCCTACCCGAAGCCTATCGTACAAAAGTAAAGAAAGCATGCTAAATCATAGTGAACAATAAGTGAAACTAACTCATCACCTAAACAGGTATACTATGTTCTCAACCTCACAATGGATACTCTCACCAAGTAACGAATACAATAATATATCATATAATAAATAATATCAAGGGTACCCCACTACTACTTCCCCAATGGTTTGATGCTTTACCCCAATGTCATACGTTCTAAGCATCTCTCTCTAAAAATGCTTTCCCGAAAACACCAGTGCGAAGCACCACAATATGCACCTCATGCAACAAAACCACCACAGCCAAATACCAAAGTAACCAGGTAGTTTCCAAGATCCACCAATGCTCACATAACATATATCATACGCCGGGTATTATACTTGATGCCATTATAGCCCATGCATCGAGTAAGGATCCTCAAGCCATCACACCCTATACATGTTACACCTATAGTAGTCCATAGAAAACTATATCCATAATATATTTGTGTGTATAACCATAAGCCAATAAAACCCTCTAGAAACATATATGGGGAAAACGAACCACTTGGTCTGCCATCACATGTAACAACCAAGAGAAGAGAGCGGGGCCAAAAGGGGTAGTCATCCATCCATCCTCCCAACATAATGTTGGGGAAAATACCCCGAGGGCTCAGAATCCCCGGGGTGACAGTTGCCCATACTGAAAGGGTGTTGTAGCATATAGAAACCCAAAAAGTATAGGATATACTATATCTCACAACAACACTATGGGAAAAACCTTGTCTTAGACACAACTGCAGCTAACGTCTCTTAGACTCTGGGCTGCTACTTCTAAGACTAGGTATCATATAATGACACAACCATTTAAAGAGATTTATTAGATTACTTCATTAACTTTTTATTAGTTCCACTTTATGTTAATTAATTATTTAAACATTAATTATCCATGAAAACTTATACATTAAATTTCATTAGCATCACACACAATTCCACTGTTCCTTCAAAATTAAAAACTCATAATTATGTTCCAACAAATTCCAACCCCATAGGTTAACTCCATTCATTCAATTATTAATTATAGAATTAATTTCCCTCATTCCAAGGAATTCTATAAAAACATTCTATGCTATGAAACAAAACGGGGTTCAACATGGTGAGTAGATGTACTACCCATCGAGTCTTTGCTGCTTATAGAAAGAGCATACACCCATCCTCCCTTGAGAAGCTAAACACGGAAAGCACGTGGTATACCACACGTGTCTTCACCTCTTTCGAAAGAATGGTAAGTAAGAACAACTACCTTGAGCAGCGGGGAAAAGTAAAGCAGATAAAAAACCAATAAGAATCAACAAGCATCCAACAATCACCTCCATCCCATTTTATCCTCCCTGGTGTCCTCCCCGAAACCCACATGCATAAACTGATGCATATCGCCACTCTTGGTGTCATCTTCTACCATGACCAAAAGGCCTCTAGGCCACCACATATCACAACACCCATCCTGGTTCACATCACAACACAAGTATCATGAAAAAAACATATTAATAATTGGTCTCTTTTCCCTTTTAAAAACAAGAGGGAAACTCATAACCCTTCAAGGAATTATCAAAAAATAATCAATTTTGAATTAACCTATTAATTATACATAGGTTCCATATTTGGGAAACATGAACAGTAATCTACCACAAATAAAAATAAACATGATTACTACATGATTTTGATTAACATAAAAATTACAACAAGAAGAAACAGATTCATTTCCATGCCTCTTAATCTTTAGCCAAACAATTATCTACTAATCCTGCTTTACGTTCTTTAGCAATTTCTATCAAGAACGAATAAGTCTGCGAAGGTAGCATATATATCACACTATCTAGAAAAATAAGAGGAAATAAAATATGATCGATATCAAGTTATTTATCTGGTAAAAATATTTATTATATCAATTTCATTTTCATCCAGTGGTATTAAACATTCTAACAATATAGTTTCATGTAAAAGAAAAGAGAAGCAATGAATCCCCTACCTCAAAGAGTTCATGACATTTTTTATCCATACAACGAATCACGATCCTCCTCTAACGACAACTACATCCACCCAAGAATGCCACAATACGACCGCACCTATAAAACCCCAAGAAAACTCCATTAGAAGCATAGAGAATACATGCTATAATATGGAAAAGTGAAATAGGAGAAGATGAACCCCAAAAGAACAATGATAAAACATACCTTATATCGAAGATTAAGAGATTCTGATTGGTTGTATCAAAATAGAGCAGAACCAATTCGAGGACGAATTTTTGATTGTGAAACTCCTATAAGAAGGAATGGGATGTTCGAGTATCTCACACCTGAGAACAGGGAGGAAGAACAAGGGAGGAAGATATCTTGTCCCTTTTGAAGATTTAACCGAGCGACGATTTAAGATACCAATAATTTCCCATTAAAATAGGATCACATTAAACCATGTAGTTTGACCATGTAAAAACATCCCAAGCCTTATGAATAATTAATATAAGAGTTATAAACTTTTAATCAGCCTTAGAGTCTATAAATAAGGCTTTAAATGAATTTCATGTCAAAGGAAATGTCAAAGGAGAGAAACTGTAGGAAGCTAGAAACATTGTTCACGAAACTCACCGATAGAACACAGTTCATTAACCTCACCGTTAGACCCTCAATGATAGAACACTATTCATGAACCTCACAAATAGAACACTGTTCAAGAACCTCACCAATAGAATAGTATTCACAAACCTCATCGATAAAACACTATTCATGAACCTCACTATTAGAACCTCACTGATAGAAAACTATTCATGAACCTCACCGATAGAACACTATTCATGAACCTCACTGATAGATCACTGTTCATGAACCTCACCATTAGAACCTCACAAATAGAACACAGTTCACGAACCTCACCGATAGAACATTGTTCACCGACGGAACTGTTCATTGAATTGGAGATTTGGCAAATGAAAGAGAGGCTACCGTTAGAGGTTACTGATAGAACTGTTCACCGATGTAACTGTTCATAGAAATAAAAATTTGGCTATGGAAAGAGAGGTTACTAAAGGTACTATTCACCGAAAGGTAAATTTGGCAAAGTCTTGGGGATGGGTCACCTTGACCTCTTGGAAAACCTCAAACACCATATTTTCACAATGGAATGGAGTAGAGAGGTTTTGGTCATTACATCAGATACCTCTCAAAGAATTCGCATCCTCGAGAATTCAAAGCCCACCAAAATAAAATGAAACAGGGTCCGAACAACCACCTATCAAGATACCTCTAAAGAGAGCTAGCCACAGATGCAACAAAATAAATTCATAATAAAAACATGAATAGTATAACCAAAAAAGGGGACATCAGTACACGAAAAGTGTTAAACATCAAAAAACTCTGGGTACTAAGCACATATATATTACTCACGTTCCCATGTACTTTCCTCCATGCCACCGTGTTGCCACAAGACCCGAAACAAAGGAAATGAATGCCCACAGAACACCTTCTACATGGGGTCTTGGATCTCCACAGGTCGCTCCTAAAAGGATGAATCATTATCAACATCGATCTCTCCCCAATCGATTGTAAGAACCCGGTTCTTAGTTTTGAGTTACAAGTTTCTTCTTTTCTCTTTTCCTTAAGTGTTTTTGAGAAAATAAGGGAAATGGGGAAAATCCTAAATTTTTGGAATACACGCCATGTTCTTTTCCACATGTCGTGTACTTTGGCCATGTGGGATGAGTACACAGGGTGTGTAGCCCTGTTGGCCACAAAAGGGGTCAAAACCAACTACACGCGGTGTAATTTGTATATACATGCTGTGTAGTCAGTTGGCAGGAAAATAGTATGGCGGTGGAGGTATCAACTAGTGGAGTGGAAGTACACGCCATGTACTCAGGTTTCACACGCCATGTACTCATGTCGATGGATGAACAGTGCGGCGGTTCTGCTTGGGGAATAGTTAAAAGATAAAAGTATACACCGTGTAGTCAATAGTACATGTCGTGTAGTTTGTTTTTTTTTTGATTAAAATGGGCAGAAGCGAACCCTGTTCATAGGATTGGCTTAGAACTGTAGGAAGGTGTTGGGAGAGGAGGCCAGACCTCTGAGGATATCTAGATTGAGCATCAGAAATCTGTTTTCGCCTCTGACGATGTCGTTGGAACCGCACGAGTAAGCCCTCCACTCTCCTTAAGTCGTTCATACTAATTCTTCCTCTATGGGAAGTTATTTTAGTTTGAACGGTGATTTATTTTACCTCAAGTATACGTCATCTTTGGGTGTTTCTGGAAGCAACGTTCACTTATACTGTTTAGGGGTGTTTAACGTAGGTGTCTTGGTGTTTAATTTCCAACCGTTGTGTGTTTGTGTGTATTTTTTTGCTACAAACCTATTTTGGGGTGCTGTGTGGATGAGGCTTTTCCTTTTTAAACACATAGAAATGTATATTTAATTAAATTTAATTGTAAAACTACTGTTTTAGATCGCTTCTTAGATCTAGGACCACCCCGGGGGTGCGTTCCTCTTTTTAGCCGTTTGGCCAGGATACCCGAGGGTATGCCATTGTAATAATGTTTATTAATTTTCCTTTAAAGGAATTTTATGTGAATTGATTTTTTACACGTTGGGAATGGCCTGATTACTTGCGTCTGAGGGAATTTTTCTTTTCACCCTGATGGCATTGTTTGTTTAGCCAGAGGGTAAGGTACTGCTTAGCCTGAGGGAAACATCATACTTCTCCTAAGGGTAACTTTTAGTCGGCCTGAGGGAAGTCAATTTTGTGCTTGAGTATGAAACTTCTTACACGTTGAGAGCAATATCTGTTATGCCTAAGGGCAATGCCCGAGGGTAAGATTCTGATTACCTGAGGGTAATCCTGAGGGTGTGGTTATATTAGCTTGAGGGAAAGGATCTTATTATCCCGAGGGCTTAGTTCTGAGGAGAATTTAATGTTATTAAATTGAACTGCTAAAACAATATTTAAATGGAAATTAAATTGGTAAAGGTTGTAACTTTTGTGTACTGCTTAGTTTATTGCATTTACTACTACGCACTATTGTTGCATGTTTACACACAGTTGAGCACAGGCGTTTGGTGGGTGCCTACTGAGATTTATTTATCACACCCTGTTTGGGTCATGTCTTCGTCCCAATAGATTATGTTTAGGAAGGTGTGGATAAAGGAAAGGGTACCTATAGAGGTACTTGATTTGCTGATGAGGAGTAGGGGAGCATGGGACCGAGATTAGGCTCGCGATGCTACCGGCTATTTTTTTTCTGTTCTCTGTATTGTACTGTGTTGTTATGTAACATGTTCTGGCTGTTTTCTTAGAACATGAGGCCTGTTGCATCATTATATATAAATGTTGGTTAACTTTTACTACAGTTGTTTTTTTAATGTGTATGGTTTATTGCTTCCGCTTTTGTTTTATGTTATTTATTTTATTCTGCTGTGCTAAACTTTGAAAAATGAGGGCATAGTTTCCCCACTATCAAACCTGGGCCCTCGCTGCTAGTCGAAAGCCTCTGGCATTTGGGGAAATGCATTTGAGGTCATGTGACCAACTGGGTTTGGGGCACCCGTGGAGTGGTACCTGGGCCTAGGACATTACAAAGTGGTATCAAAGGAGTTATTTTCTTTGACTTACAATATGGATCCTTATTCAGGGATAGGATGGAATTGGTTGTTGGTAATAAGCTATACCCAGGATTAGCTAACCTGTGTACATGGAAAAGCTAGTCTACCTCGTATTTCTGCAATTTTTCTGATTTTTCAAATTTTACATATGATTTCATTTCACCGTTGGGTGATTCACATGTGATTGTGTTGTTATATTTTATCCATGGGTTCTATTTAGTTGCAAACCTATGAGATGAGGGTATTCCATCTCATTCATCATTTAGTAACATGCTATAAATCACGTTCCATGCATAGTTCCATGCCATATAGGTGCATTAGAAATTGAATGTTGTTGTGATAGTTGTTGTGGTATAAAAGCATGCTATTGTGATAACTACTTGGATAAAATACCTTCCATGTGATAGGGTATTGTTTTATGAGCCTGTTAAAATAATGGACGCCAAACTTTGGTTTTTGGGGAGTATGGACCCACATTGACCGGAATTTGGTTGATCATTGACTTTCTATATTGTTATAACACATATAAGATGTCAAACTTTGATTTGCAGGGAGTATGGGCCCTCACGGATCAGAATTTGACACTTAGGTGTAGTTTTCAGTGGGTTTTTCTTGGTCTCGGAGTAGTTTCAGAGGTATATTGTCTGGAAAACCTAGTATACACACCGTGTAGTTCCTCAGACACACGCCATGTGTTCTTCTGTTTGAGAAGAAAAGGAAACATTCAAATTACACACCGTGTACCATCGGTACACGCCGTGTAGTCTCTTTTCTTGTCATAGACCTTATAGTCAGGGACACGAGAAAGGGAAATGCTTGGGGAAAACACATCGTGTCCCAGATGCACACACCATGTAGTGTTGACCTAGATTCCGCCTGTGTAACTAACAACACAGACGGAGTAGAACTTAAGATGTACACATCATGTGAATATAGAACTCGCCATGTAGTGTGATCTGTGTATCCGGCCGTGTAACTAACAACACGGGTTAGAAAATCTCGTCTAGTACACGCCGTGTACCTAAAGAAAACATTGTTTATTATTGTATGAGGACAGACCGTGTGGACTTAGCCGTGTGGTTGGAAAGACGGAGTGGTGTACACGTCGTGGGCGGGAGTAACACGCCCTGTTGTATCAAGCCGAGTGGTCAGCCGTATCACAAACAACACAGGTTGTTGTAAAATTAAACCATACACGACGTGTAGATTATATACACGCTGTGTAGTTTTGTTCAACGGGAGACAAGTGTCATAGCCGTGTAGAAGGACCCGGGCAGGGGAAGAGAAGTCAGGTACATGCCGTGTAGTTAGTATACATGATGTGTAGTCTTGTTTTGAAAATATTAAATGCCTTCTTCCTCCTATTTTCCTTTTTGGTTCCTTCATTTTCAGTCTTTGAAATTCTTGATCTAAGGTGTGTGTTTGATGTTGTTGAGTCATGCTGCCAAGACGACCACACATTGTTCGCCAAGAGAGCATCAACGATTATAATCTAGAGATGGAAGGCCATGGGCTACTAGTAGATCCTCCAGTAGATCCAGATGTGGTGCCATCCGTTATACCAGATATAGGCATGGAGGTGTAGTTCCATGAAGGCATTATGTGGTTTATACAGACCTTTCCGGGAGCACTACCGGCGACCACATCTACGGATGAGTTGACTCGTATCTTCCAGCAGCAGCATCCACCCACGTTTTTAGGGGTTGGCAGACCATAGGCTACGGAGTCTTGGTTGGGTTATATGACGAATTTCTTCGAGCATCTTGATACGCCTCTAGGGTGGAGGGTAAAGATCACAACTTATATGTTGTGTGATTCCTCAAAGAGGTGGTGGGATGTTACCACCTAGTCAGAGCATTACAGAGACATGGCGTGTGAAGATTTTCAGACAGACTTCTATGAATTCTTCTTCCCAGAGAAGCTGAGGGAAGATAGAGATCAAGAGTTACTGAATCTACATCAAGGCGCTATGTCAGTGATGGACTATTTTGGTTGCTTCATCAAGCTTCAGTGTTTTTCACCTATTCTGGTGGGTGGTGAGACTTTGAGAGACAGACTCTTTGAGGATGGTGTTCGATATGACATCCCAGCACTGGAGAATGTTTTCAAGTGGCCTTCAGTACATGCTATTGTGAAACGGGCGCTTATTAAATATAGGAACCTTCGGAAGTCTAGTGGTGCAGGCCAGGGAGGTTCGGTACCAGTTTTTGGTACTATTTCTATCAGGAAGAGGAAGCGCCAGATGAGTTTCTCTCACGACGGCAGTACTAGCCAGGCAGTTTCTTCAAGTGGCCCGGTCTTTTGCTACCAGTGAAGTAGAGAGGGGCACAAGATACCTTAGTGTCCACGTGACCCAGTGGTGTGTCGATAATATAGAAAGATGGGTCATATGCAGCGCTTTTGCAGGGCGTTTCTACCAGTGGCTAGTGAGAGGGGTTCTCTACAGACTCCGCATGCGGGAGCAGGACCATCAGCTTCTTACCAGTCAGGAAACTGGAACACGTCAGGGCATTCAGGCAGGGATGGTGGTCATGGCCGTGGTAGCCAGACACCAGGATCTCAAAGACAACAGGGCGGGACAGCTCAGGGTATCCAGTCTGTGTCGCAGGGCTGCGGCACTGGGCAGACATATGCAGTGCAACTGACCCAGTAGGAGCAGGATCCCAGACAATCCACTGTCAGAGGTACTATTTTAGTAGCTTATGTATTATCTTCAGAACTTTTTGATATGGTTTCTATGCATAGTTTCATATATGTTCCTGTTGTGGATAGCCTTGGGCTCTGTGTTTCTTCTTCATCTTCTGCTGTTATGACGCTGGCCACTACTTCGGGAACTAGAACGACGTGTGTGCATCAGTTCAAGGAGTTCCCCCTTGAGGTTGGTGGGTGTCACTTTCATTGGGACCTTAATGTCTTAGAGATGAATCGTTATGATTTATTTCTTGGGATTTACTGGTTGGTTCCCTTTCGAGACTTTGTAGATTGCTATCATTGCAGGGTGAGTTTTGTGTCACCAGAGGGCAGGGAGTTTCTATAGAAGGGAGAATGGGATGTTTATGCAAGTCAAGTTGGACCGGAACATCGTGGGCGAGGTGGAGTCATAGCCCAGATTGTGAGTTTATATCCGGAAAATTAGGGGACTTTTCAGGTAGATTTCCCTCCAATGTTTGATTGTTTTAGGGATGTCTTCCTGGATGACTTTTCATGTCTACCTTCGGAGCAAGTGGTGGATTTTACTATTGAGCTAGTGCTAGGACCGTCACTGGTATCCATTAATCCTTATAGGATGGCGACAAATGAGTTAGAAGAGCTCAAGAGACGGTTAGAGGAGTTATAGTCAAAGAGTTTTATCCAACCCAATACTTCTCCTTGAGGTTCTCTATTCCTTTTTTCGATGAAGGTGGACGGTACCCTCAGAATATGTGTGGATTATCGGAAGCTGAACTAGTTGACGGTCAAGAACAGTTATCCCTTGATGAGGATTGATGATATTTTTGATCAACTTCATGGGGCACGAGTGTTCTCAAAGATTTACTAGAGATCAGGATATCAACAATTGTGTGTTCGACCGTTTGATATACCTATCATATCCTTGAGGAGTAGGTATGGTCTATACGAGTACTTGGTTATTCCATTTGTACTTACAAATGCGCCAGCAGTTTTCATGGCCCAGATGAATCATGTGTTTCATCTTTATCTAGATTATTTTGTGGTAGTATTTGTGGACGATATCTTGGTGTACTCTCACACTCGACACGACCATGCCACCCATCTTGAGATCGTATTGAGTACACTAATAGATAATAATCTTATTGATAATATCTCAAAGTTACACTTTTGGATGGACCCGATTCACTTCCTGGGTCATATCATCTCAATGGAAGGAGTTTCCATGGACCCATAGAAGGTGAGAGTAGTAGTTTCTGAGAGCATCCTGAGAACATGTTTGAGATACGAATTTTATTGGGGCTGACTTGTTACTAAAGATGCTTCCTACAGGACTTCTCCTTCTTAGCAGCGACGTTGATGAGTTTGACTAAGAAGTGTGTGAATTTCATTTGGTCGGATGCTTGCGAGACAGCATTTCAGGACCTGAAGGGAAGGTTGACATTTGAACCAGTCCTGATACTTCCAGAGCCAGGAATGATCTATACAGTTAACTATGATGCATTAGGTATTGGGCTAGGAGAAGTGTTGATGCAGGGTGATCGAGTTGTTGCGTACAAGTCTCGGCAGTTGAGGCCACATTAGAAGAATTATCCGACGCATGAACTCGAGTTAGCTACAATTGTTCATGTGTTGTGCTTTTGGATACATTATCTATTGGGAGAGAATTTTGTGGGTTTCACTGACCACAAAAGTCTCAAGTATATCTTCACTCAGCATGACTTGAATCTGTGACAGCAAAGGTGGGTCGAATACCTTCAGTCCTTCAACTTTGAGCTTGACTATATACCTGGTAAAGGTAATTTAGTAGCTGATGCACTAAGCAGGAGGACTCAGATACATGCGGTGCAGGAGGCTAGTGGTGAGTGGCAGCTCAGGAATTTGTTCTCTGGGATGCATTTGGAGGTGCACGACAGTCATACGAAAACCTATCTTTAATCTTTAGCTATGAATTCTAACCTCCTGGATAGAGTGAAGATGAGAAAGCTATCTGATTCAGAAGGCCTAGATATATGGGATTCGGTGGCAAGTGTGGAACCTCCTCCTACAGGGACAATAAGCGATGGTGAGGTACTGTGTTTCCATGGACAAGTATGGGTTCCATGGTATATACACGATGATCTAATGCAGGAGTTTCATGCTTCATCTTGGGCAGTTCATCCCAGAGTTACCAAGATGTACCGTGACTTGAGATGACAGTACTGGTGGCCGGATATGAAGTGAGAGGTAGCTGGTTTTGTTACGAGGTTTTCCACCTATCAGCTGGTGAAGGCGGAGCATCAGAGGCCAGCCAGACTATTACAACAGTTACCTATTCTAGAATGTAAATGAGAGAATGTCACGATGGACTTTGTGACTAGGTTTTCAAGGTGACCTTGAGGGAATGATGCCGTGTGGGTTGTTGTAGACAGACTTACGAAGGTAGCTCACTTTTTTCCGATCAAGGAGACCTTCGGTGTTGACAAGCTCGAGAATTTGTATATCCAAGAGATCGTATGTCTTCATGGGGTCCCTCTTTCTATAATTTTAGACAGGGATGCCCGTTTTACGTCTCGTTTCTAGTAGAGTTTCCAGAGGGCCCTGGGTACACAGGTGATTTTGAGCACAACTTACCACCCTCAGACCGATGGTCAGTCAGAGCATACGATATAGGTGTTAGAGGACATATTGCGTGCATGCGTCCTAGACTTTGGGGTCTCCAAGGAGAAACATATACCCTTAGTTGATTTTTCCTATAATAATAGTTTTCAGGAAACTATTGAGATGGAACCATATGAGGCTTTATATAGTAGGCCATTCCAATCACCCTTTTGTTGGTTATAGGCAGGTGATGCAGCTTTACTCGGACCACGACTCGTGCAGGAGACTTCTGAGAAGGTCCAATTGATTCAGAAGCATATTCCTACGACACAGTCTCATCATAAATATTATGATGATCACCACAGATGACCCTTGGAGTTTGTTGTCAGGGATTAGGTTTTCTTGTGTGTTTTTCCAAGGTTGGGACATATGAGGATCAAGAGACAGGGTAATATTTCACCGAGGTATGTGGGGCTATTTAAGATTCTGGAGAGAGTTGGGCTGGTTTCCTATCGGTTGTAGTTACCATAGTGGTACTGAGCCATGCACGACATCTTCTATGTATCAAGTTGCACCGCAATCATTTAGACCCATCTCACGTCTTTCAGCCCGAGGAGGTTGAGATTCAGGTAGATGTGTCCTTTGAGGATCATCTGAATCATATCATGGATTGGATCACGAAGGTTCCCCAAGGTCTGTTAGTTCCTCTCATACGGGTGCTATGGCAGCATTTCCGAGTGTAGAACAAAACATGGGAGCGGGAAACCAACATACATGCTCAGTGGCCAGATCTTTTCTGACCATTATCTTTTCCACCCTTGGAAGGGAAATTTGGGGATGAATTGCTTTAAGGGGAGAAGTATGTAAGAACCTGGTTCTTAGTTTTGGGGTACGAGTTTCTTCTTTTCTCTTTTCCTTAAGTTTTTTTGATAAAATAAGGGAAATGGGAAAAAATCATAATTTTTGGGACAACATTCCATGTACTTTTCCACATGCTACGTACTTTAGCCATGTGGGATGAGTAAATAGGGTGTGTAGCCCTGTTGGTGACAAAAGTTTTAAAAACCGACTACACGCCTTGTAGTTTGTATTTACACGTTGGGTAGTCAGTTGGCAGGAAAATAGTAAGGTGGTGGAGGTAGCTGCTAGTGGAGCGGCAGTACATGCCGTGTACTCAGGTTTCACACACCGTGTACTTATATCGACGGATGAACAGTGCAGCAGTGCCACCAGGGGAACAGTTAAATGAGAAAATTACGTGCCATGTAGTCTAGTACACACAGTGTAGTTTGTTTTTTTCGCTTAAAATGGGATGTAGCCAACCCTATTCACAGGATTATCTTAGAACTGAAGGATGGAGTCGGGGGAGGAGGCTAGACATTCGAGGATCTGTAGATCGAGCTTCGGGAATCCGTTTTCACCTTTGATGATCTCATTGGAACTGCACGAGTAAGCCCTCCACTCTCCTTATTCTGTTCTTATCAATTCTTCCTCTAAGGGGAGTTATATGAGTTTTAATGAGGATTTCATTCACCACAGATCTATGTCGTCTTGGGAGTTTCTGGAAGAGATGTTAACGTATACTGTTCATGGGTGTTTAAGGTAGGTGGCTTGGTGTTTAATTTCCAACTATTGTACATTTGTGTGTATTTTTGTGCTACTAACCCATGTTGGGGTGTCGTGTGGCTGAGGCCTTGGCTGTTTAAACACATAGAACAGTATAGGTAATTAAATATAATTGTAAAACTACTCTTTGGGATTGCTACTTGGATCTAGGACCACCCCGGGGGTGTGTTCCTCTGTTTAGCCATTTGGTCAGGATACCCGAGGGTATGCCAATGTAATAATGTTTATTAAATTTCCTTGAGAGGAATTGTTTGTGAATAGATTATTTACATGTTGGGTATGACCCTGTTACTTGAACCTGAGGGTAGTGTTCTTCTCAGCCTGAGGGAATTGTTTGTTTAGAGTGAGGGCAAGGTACTGCTTAAACTGAGGAAAATCCTATTTTTCCTGAGGGAAACTTTTTGTATGCCTAAGGGCAGTGAGTTCTGTTCCTGAGGGTAAAAATTCTTATGCTTGAGAGTAATATCTGTTATTCCTAAGGGAAATGCCTGAGGGTATGATTTTGATTACCTGAGGGTAAGCCTGAGGACGTGGTTATATTTTCCCAAGGGAAAGGTTCTAATAAGCTCGAGGGCTTAGTTATGAGAAACATTTAATGTTATTAAATTGAACTGCTAGAAGAATATTTAAATGGCAATGAAACTGTTAAAGTTAGTTACTTTTGAGTGATGCTTAGTTTATTGCATTTACTACTGCGCACTATTGTTTCATGTTTACACACAGTTGAGCATGAGCCTTTGGTGGGTGCCTACTGAGATTTATTTCTCACACCCTGTTTGGGTCAGGTTTTCGACCAAAATAGATTATATTTCTGCAGGTGTGGATAAGAGCCAGGGACCCTATATAGGTACTTGATTTGGTGAAGAGGAGTAGGGGATCATGAGACCGGGCTTAGGCTCGTGATGCTACCAACTATTTTGTTTTGTTTTGATGTACTCTGTATTGTACTGTATTGTTATGTAACATGTTCTGGCTATTTTCTTAGAACATGAGGCATGTTGCATCATTATATATAACTGTTGGTTAAATTTTACTGCAGTTGTTTTTTTATATGTGTATGGTTTATTGCATCCACTATTGTTGTATGTTATTTATTTTATTTCAATGTGTAAAACATTGAAAATTGATGGCATATTTTCCCCACTAGCAGACCTCGGCCCTCGCTGCTAGTCGGCAGCATCTGGCTTTTGGGGGAATGCACTTGAGGTGATGTGACAAACCGGGTTTGGGGCACTCGTGGAGTGGTACCCAGGCCTAGGATATTACATCGATGATATGAGAGTCATAATGAATATAACGACAGATATGTGATACAAGAAAAACATCATGTATCCGACTCATCTTTGGGGGAACCTCTACTTGATTTTCCACAGCTCCAAATTGATCTAACACCGCTAAAATCCCAAGAAACCTTGGAGAAAACTTACTCCCATGACCAAACCTTCGCAGCCCATGATGGAGAGTCACCTTCAGAAACACATGATCCCAAAAATTAAACTCTAAGGTTCTCCTTTATTGATCAACATATGATTTCTGATGATCTTGCACTGTCTTCATCCTCTAATGAATCACTTAAACCATCTCAGTTGTATTTTGCACTAGTTCCCCTCAGAGAATTTCTAAAACTAAGACCGCAGTCCATCACAATGAAAAACTGAATGGTTGGATATACAAGTCTTCAAACAATTCCATACCAATGATGGAATAAAAAATATTATTTTAAGCGAACTCCACTAAGGGTAAGTACCTCATCTATGAACCTCCAAAATCAAGAACACAAGATCATAACATCTCATCAAGAGTCTAGATGGTTCACTCTGTTTGACCATCTATTTGAGGATGACAAGCAATGCTAAGGCAGAGATGAGAACCAAAATCAGGTTTGAGACCTCTCCAAACCCTAGAGGTAAAATAAGGATCTTGATCAGAAATGATCTTCCTTGGGACTCCATCAAGTATCACCACATACTCTAGATACTTCATTGACAAAAATTCAACTGAGCTCAACTCCTTGATCTCTATGAAGTGGGAAGATTTGGTCAAATGATTTACTACCACCTAAATAGCATCATGTCCTCCCGAAGCACGAGGTAAACCGGTAACAATGTCCATTGATATTTCCTCCCACTTCCACTGAGGATTCTCTAAGCGCTGGAGTAGACCACTAGGGATATAGTGTTCGACCTTCACCTTATGGTAGACCAAACATCAAGTCACAAACTCTGAAACCGCATGCTTCATCCCAGGCCACCAAAACTGACATTTCAAGGCTCGGTACATCTTTATCATGCCAGGATGCACTGCTAAAGGAGAACTATGGAACTCTCTAAGAAACATCTTTCTTATCATCAAAATAACAAAAATCCTTCCATGATACAACACTCAATGTTGTTCATCCTTAGTCCAACCAACAGGGGCCTCGCCACAAACAACTCGGTCTCTCCAGACGTCCCCCTCTAGATTCCCCAACTGGGAATCTTCCACCTTCTGCATTAGAGATGACTATAACATCATATGAAAAATATAACCTCTACCACCAACTTCTACCATATCTAGATGTAATGCTGACATTTCTTCCATTACTCTCTAGGAATCACTGGATTCACGCACAGTATCACTACGTTACTTTTGACTTAGCATATCAGCTACAACATTCCCTTTTCCAGGTTTATACTATATTTTAATGTCATATTCCTGTAATAACTCCATCCACTAACTCTGTCATAATTTCAAGTCATGCTGGGAGAAAAAATACCTTATACTCTTAGGATCGGTGAAAACCACAAAGTGCTCACCAATGAGGTAATGTCTCCACAACATCAGAGAAAACACCACGACTACCAACTCAAGATCATGGGTGGCATAGTTATGTTCATGGGGATGAAACTACCGAGACCCATAAGAAACAACTGACCTTTGCTACATGAGAACACAACCTAACCCCAGATGTGAAGCATCCCAAAAAATATCAAACTAAACTTTCTCAAATGGAAGATAAATAACTGGAGCACTTACGAACTTCTCCTTTAGATACTCAAAAGCTGCCTAACACTGATCAGTCCATTTGAATACCCTATCCTTCCCGTTCAAAGCTGTTAGAGGAGTCGCAACTCATGAGAAATTGGCTATGGACATTCTATAGTAGCCTATGAGACTAAAGAATCTTCGCACCTCTAACACTGTCTAGGGGGCTTCCCAAGACACAACTGATTCTATCTTCGATGGATCCATAGCTACTTCCAATTGTGACACAACATGCCCCATGAAACGGACTTCTCGAGCCCAAAAATCACACTTCAACAACTTCCCAAATAGCTTATGTTGACTAAGAACTCCCAAAATGGCTTGTAGATTCTCTACGTGCTCCTCCTCAGATGTGAAGTACACAAGGATGTCGTCGATGAAAAGTACCACAGACTTGTCCAAGAACTCCTGGAAATCATCATTCATCAAACCCATGAATATATCTAGATCATTCTTCATGACAAACTACATTACAACAAACTCATAATGCTCATGACGACAACAGAAAGCAGTGTTCAGAATATCCTCATCCTTTACATGTAGATGCTGATATCCTGACTGGAAGTCGATCTTTGAGAACCAACTTGAACCCTTCAGTTGATAAAATAAATCATCAATCTGTGGAATAGGAGAGCGATTATTTATTGTCACTTTATTTAAGCGACAATAATCAACACACAACTGCAAAATGTAGTCGACCTTCTTCATGAACAAAACTGGTGCACCCCACAGTGATAGACTTCGCTGCTCAAAACTGCACTGTAAAAGACCATCAAGATGTATACGTCGCTCTCGTAACTCAAGTGGGGCCATCCTATATGGATACATAGAGATAGAAGACGCTCCTTGCTGTAGCTCAATCCCAAAAATGATCTCTCGTTGAGGGGGTAATGCTATAACCTCTTTTGGAAAGACATCAGGGTACTTCTCTACGTCCCTAGGAAACGCCAACTACTGAACCTCTAATGTACTCAACATCATCTCAAATATCATGATGATAAGGATGGAACACACCTATGACCTAGATGAGGATCTCTATCACCAACAAACACCACTATCTTTCCATCCAGACCAATGAAAACAACCTTCTTCCTGAAGAAATCCATGATACCATTCACCGAATACAACCAATCCATGCTGAGGATAACATCATATGGTTGTATTTGTAAACATAGAAAATATCCCGAAGACCGGTGTTTCCCCAACACTAGCTCACAGTCTCTACATACTTCAAATAAGTCAGCTCAACCTCCAACTGGAATAGTCAACGCCAAGGGCACTGGAGGTCTATCTACCTCAAGTCCCAAAGCATGGACAAGGGTAGGTGATATGAAGGAGTGTGTCACTCCTGAATCAATCAAGGCATACACCATGGTAGAAAAAATAAAAAGGGTACCACGAATGACCTTTGGCTTTCCTGTAGCTGTCAACGCAAGAGTATCAAGCTGACCATAACCACCTCCATAGCCTCTCTAACCCGGATGACGACCACCACCAAGGTCGTGCTCTGCTCTCTGAGGACGGGGAGTGTCATGGGGTAATCCTCTGCCTGCCCCATCTACCCTCTACTGATCTAATGCTAGTGCAACCTTCTCCTGCTGATGCCTCGGCTGGAACTAGCTCAACAGAGGAACCTTGAGCATAGCACCTAGTGCATGATGAGTACTCTGAAAGGTCGGGCACTCCCGCTGCTAATGACCACGACCACCACAAGAAAAAAAAGCGCATGATCCCTTGGTATAGGCTTTAGAGTTGCTGGCTTGAGAGGAATGGGATGTGAAGTGCTGGGACCTACCCCCGACTGAATGAAAACTCTTCTGCCCAGATAACTGGGACCCTCGGACCACATCTCTACAATATGAGGAATCATGAAAATTCCCCTCTCGTGATGATCCAGTCCTGGACAAAGTCCTCTCGACAACCTCTACCCTCACCAGAACCTCAAGATATATCTTCAGCGTAAATAGGGTGACCTGGCGCTAGATCTATGGATGAAAAACCTCCTCAAAATGTCTCGCCCTTGCCTCCTCATCTGGCCACTGGTCCAAAGCATATCATAAAAGGTTCCTAAAACATATTCCAAACTATCGAAAATTGGAGGTCTCCTGTCGAAGGGTAAGAAGCTCCTCGTGACTGGACACCTTTGAGTTCGAAGAAATAAACTCGACTCTAAACTTGTCTCGGAACTCCTCCCATGAGATCTCTAACTCATCGCAATCCAAGAGGAATAGGAACCACCACTTCCCCACTGCTCCACGAAGCATCGTCATAACCATGGACACCCATTGCTCCTTCCAAGAACGTATTGAACTGATACCGATCTCGACCTCCTCTAACCATTCTTTCATAACTGCATCTGAAACGGATCCCTCGTACTTCTGCAGACTCTAGTGCTGAAACTATCTTATTGTCTTCCTCCAAGTGTCATTGTTGTCAACCTCTGCCCTACAACAATCTTCGGGAACATCCTGTTGGACTACTTCTACGCAAACCTGATGAGGACGTTGACCTGGAACTATACCTATAAAATAAAAAATCCTTAGATCTTATAAACATGGAATATGGAAGACTCAACATTAATCAAATAATTGTTTTCTTTCATTGATTATAGGTCAACCATTTCCCAATGTTTACCCATTCAAGCACAGGGATAAAGAAGAATGATGCATGATCCTTTCCTAGGTCTCTACCCTACAACTAGTATCACCTTGTTTAGTAGCCATTGTAAACTTGAAGGTTCGTACATCAGATAATAGGGGGGCCAATACGCTTATGTCTCATCCAGTCTCTTATGTTTATATCACTTGTTAACATGAATTACACTGTTTCCCTACCAACCCATGCAGCCTTGCTTGTCCCTAACACAAATCTCCATCATATCCCTCATCATGTCCTTTGATACCACTCTGTCACGACCCCCTCCCCACATAGTATACCCCGCCTAGGCCGAAAATGTGATAAGGGAGATAACGCCCCCTGAATCCCGCCTCCAGTAGGACTTGGGTTGGCGAATAGCACCAAGGGTATAGTAAATGAAAAAATGGGAGGCATTACCCTATAAGAGAACACATAAGGAAGAGAGAGATAAGATAGAAGAAAACAAACTCCAACTCAGAAGTGAAATATAAAAAAACCACGTGAACATATGTAATATCATGAAAAAGTACTAAAACTGGAAGGGGAAAACCCCAATTACCAAAAATAAAGTAAAACAATAGGAACCCCAAGTCCAAACAACTCCTACAACCCCAAGCTAGTAGTAACCAGCCTGATCTCCAACCTTCTCCCGGTGACCTAAAAAATAGTTTGTATATACATATGTTGAGTATAACAGTATACTCAGTTGGATCCTCCTCGAAACCACTCATGCAAACGTAAAGAAAGAATGCTAAAGTATAGTGAACAACAAGTGAAACTAATTCGTCACCTAAACAGGTATACTATGTTCCCAGCTTCACCATGGATACTCTCACCATGTAACACATACAGGTATATATCATAAAATAATGAATATCAAGGGTACCCCGCTACTACTTCCTTACTAGTTTTCCTCTTTTCCCCAATGTTGTACGTCCTATGAATCTCTCTCCAAAAGGATTTCCCGCAGACAACTGGGCGAAGCACCAAAATATGAACCTCGTGTAATAAAACCACCACGTCCCAACACCAACGTAACCGAGTAGTTTTCGGGAGCCACCAAAGCTCTAATAACATGTATCATACTTCGGGATTTATACCTCAAGTCATTATATCTGATACACCGAGTAAGAATCCTCAGTCAATCACAACATATACATGTTACACCTATAGTATATCATGGAAAACTATATCTAGAATATATGTGTGTGAATAACCAGAAGCCATTATAGCACTCTACAGAAATATATGGAGAAATCTAACCAATGTGCCTGCAAGCACAAGTAACTACCAAGAGAAGAGAGCGGGGACAAAGGGGGTTGTCATCCATCCATCCCCCCACTGGAATGTTAGGGAAAACATCCCATAGGGCTCAGAATCCCCGCAGTGTCAGTTCCCTTACTGACAGGGTGGAGTAGCATATAAAAACACAAAAAGTACATGATATACTATATCTCACAACCACACTATGGTCATAACCTAGTCTTAAACACAACTGAAGCTAACGTCTCTCAAACTACGGGATGCTACTTCTAAGACTAGGTATCCTATAAGAACACAAACATTTAAATAGCCTTATTAGATTACTTCATTACCTTTTTATCAGTTCCAATTTACATTAATTAATTCTTTAATCATTAATTAACCATGAACACTTCCACATTAAATTTCATTAGCATCACCCCCAAGTCCAATGTTCCTTCAAAATTATAACCTCATCATTATGTTCCAGCAAGATCCAACCCCATGGTGTAACACCATTTATTAAATTATTCATTACAGAATTACATTCCAACATTCTTAGGCATTTTAGAAAAACATTCTTTTCTACTAAACACAAGTGGGCTCAACATGGTGAGTAGATGCCCTACCCGTCATGTCTTTTACACTTATAGTTAGAGCATAAACCCTTCCTCCCTTGAGAAGAAAAACATGGAATGCATGTGGAATACCCCGTGTGTCTTCACCTCTTTCGGAAGAAGGGTAAGTAAGACCAGATGCCTTGAGAAATAGGGGAACGTAAAGAAGATAAACAACCATGGAAAATCAGGAAGCGTCCAATAATCACATCCATCTCATTCCATCATCCCCGGTGTCCTGCTTGATACCCACATGCATAAACCGATGCTTCTCACCACTCTAGGAATCATCTTATACCACAACCAAAAGGCCTCTATGCCATAACAAATCACAACACCCATCGAGGATCACATCACAAAACAAGCTGCATGAAAACAAACATTTTAACAATTGGGATCTTGGCCCTTTTACAAACAAGTGTGTAACTCAGAACCCTTCAAGGAATTATCAAACAAATAACCCATTTTCAATTAACTGATTTATTATACGTAGGTTCCACATTCGGGAAACCTAAATCGTAAGTTATCACAAATAAAATTAAACATTCTTACTACACCATTTTGATTAACATCAAAATTACTACAAGAAGAACCAAATTCATTTACATGCCTCTTAATCATTATCCAAACAATTATAAATTAATCCCACTATATGTTCTTTACCAATTAATGTCAATAACAAACAGCTATACGAATCAAGCAAAGATATCACACTATTTATCAAAACAAGAGGCAATAACATACAATCAATATCAATTTATTTATCTAATTAAAATATTTATTATGTAAATTCCATTGTCATCTAGTGAGGGTAAACATGCTAATAATACAAGCGCATGTAAATGAAAATGGAAGCAACGAACCCCCTAACTCAAACTATTCTTGATGTTCTTTATCCACACAACGAGTCACAATCCTCCTCTCATGACAACTGCATCCACCCAAGGATTCCACAGCATGACCACACCAACCTATCCCCAAGAAAACTCCCTTAGATACATAGAGATTACATGCCATAAAAAAGAAAGGGGAAACTGGAGATGATGAACCCCAAAAAAATGGTGATAAAACATACCTTATATCAAAGATTGAGTGATACATCTTGGTTGCTTCAAAACATAACAGAACCCATCCGAGGAGGAAAGATTTATTTTGAAACTCCTATGAGAAGGAATGGTCTGTTTGAGCATCTCACACTCGAGGACAAGGAGGAAGAACAAGGGAGAATGATATCTTGTCCCTTTTGAAGATTTATCAGAGTGACGATTTAAGATACGCTTAATTTCACATTAAAAGCATATCACATTAAACCACACACTTTGACCAAGTAAAAACATCACGTGCCTTAGGGATAATTAATATAAGAGTTATGGCCTTTTAATCGGCCTTAGAGTTTTTAGAATAATGCTTTAAATGTATTTTACGTCAAAAGAAATGTTAAAGGGGAGAAACTGTAGGAAGTTGGAAACACTGTTCAAGAACCTCAATGATAGAACATTGTTCATGAACCTCACCATTAGAACCTCACCAATAGAACACAGTTCATGAAACTCACATATAGAACACTTTTCATGAACCTCATCGATAGAACACTATTCATGAACCTTACCATTAGAACCTCACCATTATAAACTCATAGATAGAATACTCATCGCCAATGGAACTGTTCATAGAATTGAAAATTTGTTAAAGGAAAGAGTGGTTATAGTTAGAGGTTACCGATAGAACAGTTTGCCAATGGAACTGTTCATAGAATTGGAAATTTGGCAAAGGAATGAGAGGTTACCGTTATAGGTTACTGATAGAACTGTTCACTAATGGAAATATTCATAGAAATGAAAATTTTTCAAAGGAAAGAGAGGTTACCGATGCTACTGTTCACTGAAAGGTAAAATTGGAAAAGTCTTGGGGATGAGTCACCTTTGCCTCCCGGAACACCTCCAACACCATATTTTCACAAAGGAATGGACCATAGAGGTCCGGTCCAATACACCAAAACACATTTAGAATGTATATAGTAGTCAATTTTAATATTTTATTATCCTAAAAAATAATAACTATCCAATTAGATTACAATTATTATAGGATAAATTCTATATATAATTATTTTCAAAGATATTTGTTCCCTACTAATAAATAAATAATTTATCAAATTATATTTATAAAATAGTTTCAATTGACATCACCTGGGATAATTTTGTAAAAAATATATCTAAATAATTATATTTTTCATAGCTTTAATGTTCTTATGAAATCCATTTTAGGTTTTTTATTCCCCCATAAGTATAACTTTTTTTATATTTTGTATATAACAATCCATCTTTGGAAATGAGAATCAATTAAGATATGTAATGTTAATTATTTATGTATATATACTATAAAATATTTTATTTATTTTTCAAGCCTCCTTATTAAGAGCCTTAAATTTAGTTTCTCTAAAAAGAATATTTTTTATATTGCATAAAAATAATTCTAAAATTTTTATTATGATCCAAGAGATTATAGGCATGTGTATTGTAATTTTACAAGAATGGTAATAGTGGTATGTGTGGTGATGTATTCAATTTCCACCAAAATCAAATTAGAGTATTTATAAAATGAGTATAGGGATGTATATATACTCAATAATGATATTTATTAATGTAAATCCCACTAATGTAATTAAATAAAAAGTAATTATTTCTATTGGAGTTATAAGAAAAAATTTTGAGCCCAAATAGACAAACTATAATACTTTATATTCTCATTTAGAAATTTATGTATAGAAAATACAAATTAAATCAAATATAAAATATATAAATTCATTTTTTAAATACTAATTTTTTATATATTTCGTACTATGTAAACACTATTCATCAGAATGCATAACCATTTATAATAACCATGTTATTGTATAAAAATATTTATTATATATTTTTGTACATATTTTTTATTTTATACTATAATCAAAGAATAATTAAATTTTAATCAAATGTATAGATGATAATATATGTGTACTCTCCTTTGGAATGGACCTGCAGTACTATGAAATTGGAAATGCAAAAACTATATATTAATTGAATATAAAATATATTATATTTTTAAGTTTTGTATTATCTCTCTATATATATACAACTAATCTATCATTGCCCTCATGTTTCCCTATAAGAATGATATAATTTTTTAGTTAATTTATAAACCATATATGTATCAATTGAATTAACATGTTATAATAATGTCAATAGATAAGACATTATAAAATCATTTAATTTTATAATTATTTTGTAAAAAAGTATAAATTTAAAATATGAAAGCTCTATTAGCGTTAAAACACAAGGATGTAGGAATATATTTCATGTAGAGGCTAAAAACATTAGAATCTAAACTCAAAATAATTTTCTCATATGGAATAAATGTTATCAAATCCCACCCTTCAAATTAGAACACATTTACCCAACCCTATAGAAGTATAAATAAAGACTCAAATATTTATACACCATTACTCATGATTGATTCATAGTTTCAACTATATTTACATTAATTACATTCAATTACTACTATAATATCATATTAACATTGGAATTTTAATTATTGATTAAAACAATTAGTGAAATAAAGTAAATATAGTATTATACATTATCTATTAATGGTATGACATTTTATTTGTGAAATTCAATAATTTTAAACTACCCATATAATCATTAGTAATGTAAATAATTTATATTCATGAACAATAGAGAATATAAATAAAAAAAATCAATATATTTATATATAATTTGAAATTAACAGTTCCATATATGTTTAATATAAACTAATTATTTATTATTATGATATTGTATAATTTCCATGTATTACTAATAAAAATAATTTAAATTTTATACCCTACGTATAAAGACTAATGATTTCTCATTTATATAATATACATACATACTCATTCATAATATATATATATAAAATTTATAATAAAATATATGTTTCGAATTTAGATATTAATTTGATTTTTTTATACTAATAATGTAAATAATTAGTGTTATATAAGTAGCATATATTTTGTATTTATTAAAACATATAATTATAGAATTTTTTTCTATAATAAGAATAATATTTTTGTAATATAACCATTTCAATTTATTATTTATGAGTATATTCTAAAATTAGTGTTATAATTTTAAAGAGGCATCATTGTATAATTTTCAAACACAAATATAGTATTTTTTATGTTCTATATAATATTTTTATATTAAAATTAAAAAAGTAAAAAATAAATCCCGGATTCTAATATTAACATTTTATAATAAATGTTTCATTATCAAATATTTCAATAATAATATTTAATATTTAATGATTAGAAATTATTAACTTTGTAACTTTGTTCTAAGACACCCTTATAGAGTGTTTAATTAGGGTATTAATTCATTTCAATGGACTACTTCATTTTTATATTTTTATTAAAGAGGGATAAAAATAAATTTATTAAGAATAACAACCAATGATATCATCCCTGTAATGAATGTAAAACCATAAAATCTTAATAGTTTTTACTTGGAACACTCCAATAGGCTCATCCATAGTTAATACACATTGTGATGTTTAATTATACTAAATAATTATTAAACCAAAACTATGTGAATAAATTTTGTTAGTGGGATTCCTACAAATTCTAAGTACAACATCCTCATACTCTCACTATACAAACTATTTTGAAAATAGTATTACATGTTGATTTAACAATCATGCAGTTACATTGTTAGATAACTATTACGATAAGAAAAAAATTTGAATTGTTTTCTCCTTTATAAATGTGTTGATATAAACATGTTGCTCATCTAATCCTAATTTTTTACATAATTAATTCATTTAAATATATCCATATGTACAACATAATATACACATTGAAATTATTCTTAATTTATCATTATTTCAGTTAAAAAAATATTATTTTATAGATTATGTGATTCTCAAATATTTTTACTGTATTATCAAAAGTAAAATTAGTTAGGTTATTGAAATATTTTTTCTATATGAAGTATATATCTAATAATTCTCAACATAAAACTCTATAATTAAAATAATTTCCATTAAACTAGTATCATATATTTGAAAAACAAAACTATATAAATTTTTAACTCTTATAAATTTCACTAAACCCCTAAGTAACCATCATGGGCAATTTCATCGTATCGATGGTTATTTTTTTATGATTTTTGATACATGGGAATATATATCTTATGGTTACCTAGATGTAACTTTCACATAATTACAATAGTTATTGAAATTTTTTCATTTCATTTTCCCATTATTTTTTAGGTTTAGATATTTAGTGAATTAGGAATAAAATTAACTAAAATATACTATCTCATTTTCTACTAAATTATCATTTCTTATTTTATAATAAACTATATAATTCATAATAAGCATTCAATATCCCTGATAAATTATTAAATTGTTATGTAAGTGGAAGCAGAAAAAGGGTGATATCAAATTTTTATTAAGTGTAAACATAAGTGATAATCATAAAAGATAATAAATGGGAATAATAAGTGACCAAATAATATAGAAAGAATATATTATGAAATATAATTCCATTATAGAATGAAAATAAAATCATTTTATATCCCAAGATAAAAATGGAAATAAATAAGTCATATGGAATATCATAATATTTGTTGTAGTGATTAATTCTATAATTTTAGAAACCTATTTATATTCTTGATAACAATCCATCATGATCACAGATTTCATGATTTTACCATCAAGGCACTTTGTTGAGGTAATATTTTTAAGGGCTGGAACTACCAAAAATACATAATCTCATTCATATCATGATACTAAAAATTCATATTGGGGATATTTTGGTACCCAACCATGAGAAATTAATTTTTATGAATTCATCATATAACGGTAAAAATAAAAAAATACTATAATAACTGAATTTCTTAAGGAATCAATAAAAAAAATAAGTAAATAAAAATTATACCAATTTTAAAAATTTTCCCATTAAATAAATGGAATAGATTTCAACATAAGGATATCATATACTAACATCATATTGAGAAATGGGTAAACGAATATGTTAATAATTTACCTAATCAATAAAAGGAAAGCATTTCTATGTAATAATCCCAAAAATTGACACTATATCGAGTAATGTTATTCAGTAAAGTCAATAATTTTACCCAATAAATTAATGTGTCAGTTTGTATTTTAAAACCCTAATATATAAGTGATCGATTATTTTTTCAATGTGGATAGCCTTCATATGTATAACTATACCTATACAAAGTATCTGATTTGTAAAAAAACTAGTAATGGATTTCTATGGAATTAATCTCCCAAATGAATGATGTATTGAATTATTTTGAAGGTTATCTATTAAGTAAAATCATATAGTGGAAAAAATAAATTTCTGAAAAAATTGGATGGAATTGAGGAATTGATACTTAAATATAGGATATTTGAGCTATCAATATCCATTATGTATTATTCAACACATAAACTAAAACAACTTTAAATAAATTTCTAGAAATTTATCTTCATGTACCATGACTAAAATGTAATTCATGGTATAATGTATCAAATAAATAACACAAAAATTATAGAAATTAAATTATCTATATAATTCAAAAAAATATAATAAAATAATTAGAGATAGAAAATAGTTATAAATTGTTGTAAAAATAGATTAAAAATTATATAATTATTGAATTTAAATATGACATAATTATCATAATAAAGTATCATCATAGAATAGTAAAATCAAATGGGGATGTAAATACCCAACATAGAATAAACTATGGTTTTAAATATAAAATATTTATTTAATTCTATCTCAAAATATTTTTAAAAACTATTATGTTTAGTAAATGTTAACCAATATAAAAAATTAGTCAAAAAACATCAAAATTAACACCATTAGTTGTTAATTAATATTTATTTTTCAAATTATTTAAATAAAAACATTAACTTATTAACCAAAACATCAAAATGTCCAATAGTAGGATCTAAACCCGTATTGTCCTTCGGTTAGTGGTTGATGCCCTATGGCCTTACCAGATGTGATGGGTTATCACATGTTATGATGGTTTCCATTTTAAAGAATCTATATTCATTTTATTTCTATAATTTAACTGAAAATAAATTATGGCCATCTTAATAATAAAATTAATCATTCAATAAATATTTTACTAGGGGTTTTAATGAAACTTATTATTTCCACAAAGTGTAACAATATTATTTGGATATTATTAATATTTCATTAATTATCATATTAACCATAATAGTTGTTAATACCATTAATCTTATATATATTAAACATAAAACCATTATTCATAAAATACACATTTTGGTAAAGAATTTACAAAACCAAAGGGTTGTATTTTAATAATTTCCTCCTAAAATATCTATGTTCTTTAAATACTCTCACAACATAAAACCTATAAAGAGGTGTTTAAGTATTTGAACATAATTTCAAAATTAAACTAATATCCCATTTTAGTATCCAAAACACAAATGTTAATTATGAAATAATTTTTTCTTATATTTAATATAATCATTATATTTTATAAAAAGAATATTAAAAAAATACCATCGGTAAAATAGTTATAAAGAAATGTATCAATCATTTTATTTTAAATTAGGCTATTCCTTGGTATAGGTTTTATAATTTAGACGACAGAATTGACTTAGATAATTCCCAGGTTATCCACATTAAAGACAAAAAAAATTGATCCATATGATTTATTTATTTTCATACAATGTAATATTCCATTTTCTTCCACAATATTTACTTTACACCATTCTTTTTTAACACATAAAACATATTTGCATCCATTTGTGAGAACTTATTTTTAATCTAAGAAATGATAGGTTCAACAGAATTCATTCATTTTCAACAACTATTCAAATCGTTCAAAATGGTTTTAATGAAAATAGAGAATATACTAAACATATCCATCAAGAGTATCAAAATAGGTATGCTGTAAAGCTTGTTTTTATGCACAATGTAATGACTAGGTCAGGCCAAATGTTCCATCATTGGATTTATTACCTCTAGGAGAATCCGTTTTAGGAAAATGAATAATATTTTAATATAGAAAAGTAATTATTTAAAAAAACCACATGATATCTACCGTAAAATCATTAGTATGAACATATATAAATATCCTTAGATTCTATTATAGTGTTATTTTCCCTAATATTTGTTTACCTAATTCTAGTTTGAATTAATTATACTAATATTCATATAATTATAACAACATCAACCCCAACCCTAGTTGGCTATATCCAATGTTGTGCTCTAATACATTAACATATGAATCAATAAATCGCATACGAAGGGACCAAATAGTTTATTAGTCATAATAAAATAGATAAATACTTTAATATAGAATTAAAATTGAATACAAAAATTAAAATAATTTTTTTAAGAATTACATTATGCCCTCTAATATATACTCAAATATAAAAAATTTAAAAATTCATGGAATCAAGGGAAATGAAAACGAATAAGTGTGAGATGCTAGCCACAATACCTTTTTTTTATTTTATAACACTTTTAAAGGCTAAGTGTGAACCTTAAAATAGTTCCAACTAGCCAAAACATCAAAAGGATTCAAAACCACCAAAACCCAGCTAATTCAAAATCCAAAAAAGTCACACCATTTTAAGAAATCAACCATATCCATCATAGCCGTATAAGGCTCCAAAGTTCCGAAAAATGTAAAACCATTTCAAAATTTAGTATTCAAAACAAACAATCCATCATCATGCCTCGGTCGCTGTCGTCACGAGATGCCTGACACTATCGACCAACATCATGCCTCGGTCTCCATCGCCAATAGAGAAAATAACCACCTTTATCAACGTCGAACACCAAAAACCATCTTCACCGTCGAACCATAGAATCCATCTTCATCATAGAGAAGCTGACACCAATGCCGCTGCATACGGACTATGCCATCGGCAACTACAATCTGTCGTCAAACCTATTTGTGGGAAATGGAACCCCCGAAGTACTCCATCGACATTGAGAATTACACACTAGTACCAGATAGACTGAGAACATCCCGAATGAAAGAACGTGCCAGGAACACTAACGGCCTCCGAACCCACATCCCAAAACCTCAGCATCACCCCGCACCTGATCCACCTCGGAGAGGCGCAAATAGGCATGAGGCCAGAGGAGGGAATAGAGAGGACGAGGAACCCAAACGATTCCAAGAAGACGGGGAAGAAAACCAAAACCAAGAAAGGATGACACCAGAGTGATTTGAGAACCGATCGCCACCGAACCACAAAATCCCAAAACCTCTTATAAACCTTGCTTTAGTTCTGACCTGGAATGTCGTAAGGAAACTAGGGGTCAGAGCAGGGGAGTTCCCAAGGGATCCAAAGAAAACACAAACGACATGCCTCTAAATAGGGAAGGGATAAAGGGAAAGAGGTGAGAAGAGAATTATATAAATGGTTCATCAAGACCATTCAAAAGATAGTTTACAAAATATTAGGTAAGAACCTATTTGTATTGGATAACTATATATCTATTGTCAATACATTTCATATGATAATTTAAAACTACTAGTTACAAACACATGGGGTTTGGCCAAATAAATTTTACACATAAGACTATTGGTAAATCAAAGAGAATTATATAAATGGTCCCCAACCAGTTTATTTCATGTCTAAATAATTTATTATATATAAAATAATATATTTAATTCATGTATAATTTTCCATAACTGTAAATATCTACATTGAGTAAAGTATATTGATTATTCAATATTTCCCTAGATAATTAGTTAAATATTAATGTAAAAAAACCATATTTAAATATGGTATACCATTTAGGATATATAAATATCAATGATAACTAATATTTATATTTAAGGGAATGTTTTTGTCCATTGGAAAGTGAATAATCCAAGAAATATTTAATGAATAAAATATGAATCAAGGAAGTGATGGTCAAAACTTTCTCAGATAAAATCATTATGAACCATATAAAGGAATATTACAGATGGTATCAATAAAATATATTCTAATTGAATTAAATGTAACTGGTTTTTTCATTGAAAACTACTAATAAAATAAAATATATTTAAAGAAAATCAGGTGTAAAATATCTTTTTCATTTTGAAAAACGTTTTGGAAAACTTTTTCATTGAAATGATCATTAAAAAAAGTTCTCATTAAAAATATAACTATAAAAATAAAGGGGAAGATTCAAGTAAATTATGGTCAAGATGGAAGTTAATTTCATACCTTCCATAAAATATAAATGGAGCATTCCATTTGTAATATAAAATGTGTAGGAAAGTGACTTGTTCAAAAATTAGGCAAGAAGAATCTTTTCAAATATTCAATAAATGTAAAGGGGAACTGTTTTTAGAATGAAATAAAATTACTTTGGATTTTTTGTTTTGAAAAATTAAAAAAACGTTGAAAAATAATTTTGGAATTTTTTTTAAAAGTTAGAAACATTTTTTATAACATATTTTGAAAAAATAGATTTAAAGAAAATATATTTTCCACCAAATTGATAGATTAAGATGGTTTTATAAAAAATATTTACTCAATTAATTTAAATACCACAAAGTGAAAAAATAAAATCCTTTCAATAAAATATCATGAATATTCGGTTTATATGAATGTTAAATAGATTTATTAAAAAATGGTCACATAATTTATGTTAATAGGAATTCTAAAATAATAAATCTCAATTAGAATGATATTATGAAACAGACCCATTCAATGATCATAATGCTAATGTGAGAATTATTAAATTAATAAAATATGTGTGTAAACAATAAATCCAAGTAAAAAAAATTAAAATACAACATAATATAAAAATAAAAAATCACATATTGTTATTATAAAATAATCATCGAAGTATAAGTTTAACCCAATGTGTGGAAATTGAGTTATAAAATCCATTATCTCATGTTTCATTTTGATTAAACATTTTTAACCAAATTTATAATTGTTATATACATGTTATTAACTAATTAAATAATAATATTAGTAATTTTAATATTATATATTATCCTTTTTATAATATCTTATAATTGGTTAATTAATAAACTTTCACTTCTATCCTTTTTTCAAGAGTTAATTGCCTTATTTTATCGTGCACGATTCATCAGAAAAGTTATAATAATTTTTCATGTTATATATTTTAATAATATAATTTATAACAAACACGAATTAATTATCATATTTTTACATCAATTATAAATGAAAAAACAAATCATGTAATATGTTTATGAAAAATGTTGTCTCTTATGATCATAGAGACGGTAGGCCACTCATACACATGAGTAACACATTTGTTTCACAATACTCATTATAGAAAGAGGTTAGGTAGTCTATAATAATTCAATAATTATCATATGATTATATATATAATATTATATATATATATATATATATATATATATATCATACATGTTATGGAGTCTCATGGCGGAGCGTCAGGGTCGACCCTAGCGCGGACGATCCTGAGCTGAGCGTGAAGAAGGATGATGATTATTTTCTTGGTAATTCTTCATCGATTGGTAAGATGTTTGAATGTGTTAGTCATAAAGAGATGTTTTGACGAGTGTATACAATGCAGACCGTGGTGGCTTCTGGTTTTGAAGGGATGGGTTTGAGGAAATTCTCGGATGTCTTGAAATCAGTTGGTAAATTTCAGGAATTTTATTGTCCTCTACCTGGAAGGATCATCAAAAAGGGACATATTGCTCATGTTTACGCTGATCAAGTTGCTGTTGAGGAGCGATTCAACCTCCGTCTCTTCTTGATCATTGCTCGGGTTCTTCTTCTGAAGGGAGGGTCACTATAGAAATTTAATGATCTTTATCAGCACGTCTCATAGATTTGGGGGTTTGATGAATGGAAGATGATCTCTATAGGTCATGACTATTATCATGTTATTTTTTCCATCTGAGGAATCGAAGAATAGAGCATGGAGATTTGGCTCTATTTCTTTGAATCCTGGTGTTCTTTGTTTTCAAGAGTGGAACTAGAATTTTGACCCTGAGAATGTCAAGGACACACCTTCCCATGTCTGGATTCGAATTCAATAATTGATCTAGCTATATTTGAATCCTATAATTATATGGGATAATTCTTCTATGGTTGGAAATACTATTGGGATGGACAAGAACACTCAGGATCCTAAATTTGGGCACTTTGGGAGGGTTCTGCTGGAAGTTGATATGACTTCAATGCTAGTGTATGAGGTTGTGCTTACAACCACGGATGAACATTTCAATATAGAGATTTAGTATGAGAGGCGGTCGAGGTTCTATCTCAATTGTCACTTCATTGGTCACATGTACTTTGAGTGCAATAAGAACAAGGTTTGCAGCCTGTGCAAGAGGAAGGGTCACTCTGATGCGTTCTGCAAGAAGGGCACTGTGAAGATGAAGGCCTCTGATGCTACTGTTCCATGTAATCCCAACTCTGAGCAGGTTTTCGTGTCTATGCAGGATAAGTTTGTTACTGGGAATATCTAGGATGTTGTTCAGGATTAGTCTATTCCATTTCCTTCAGTTCATGCTCAGGTTAAACCCACTTATCCAGGGTATATGGATATATCTACAGTTTATACAGAGCAAAATGTTGCTATTTCTGGTCCTTGGGTTACAGTGCCGGTCCAACTAGTTGTCACTCCTAAATCTCTTTTCAATTTTTCCTTGTACCTCTGTTCTAGGTACTGCTTCTCATGATTTTCAGGTGCAGAATGTGCCTTCTACTGAGAAAGAAGTGTAGGTCACTGCTCACCTGGCTTCCTTGAAGGTTCAGAATGAACCTTTTGTTCAGACTGCAGTGCAGGGAAATGATAATCATGCTTCATTGAAGCTGCAATATGGGCCTTCTATTGTGATTGTAGTATAGGATCTAATGCTGATTGTTGATGACCCTATTACAGCACCGTATGTGGATATGTTGAAGAATCTGGATATGGCATCTGGTATTACATCTGGTCAGGATAATGAGGCTATTATTTCTACTGGATATATTTCACAGGGGCAGGTTCATAATTTTTCTGGGTCTGATGGGTTAGAAGCTGTAAAGGACTTGGTTCTGAAGGGTGATAAGAGTAGTAAAAAATGTGTACCTAGATCCTTCTCACAAGTCCCACTATCCAAGGCTTCAAAGATGTCATTGTTGCAGACTATTTAGGATCCAGTTACCTCATTGAATAAATTAACTTCCTTGAGTGGTGTTTTTTGGTCTAATGATAAGTAGGACTATGCCAGTGAAGAGAAGCCTCAACCTTTGGAAGGCTCAGACACTATCACTGGATCATTAGTAGTTTCATTTGTTTCTTCTTCATATTGTCAAGGGAATAAGAAGAATGTTGATAGATAGGTAAATTCAGTGCAATTGCATCAGGATGGAGGGCCTAATACCAGGTCTAGCTCCTCTTCCTCGTGAAGGTTTTCTTTTGGAATTTCTAGGGTCTTGGGAATTCTCCCATTGTCACAACCCTTAGGCATTTCATTATGGCTAATAAACCTATCCTTTTTGGAATTTCTGAGTCTTGTATGTCTTTCTGTAAATGGAAAGCCTTTATGTGGACAACATTTGGGTACTCTTTGGTTTTCCATAATGCTAGTCAAGATTCCGTAGAGACTCTTTGGGATTTTAAACATGATAGTGTATCCTTGATATCTTCTTTTTTTGATCGGCAGTTGATTACTCTCTCTTTTGATATAAGTGGTCATTTTATGTCCTTTTCTTTTGATTATTCTCTAAATCAATACTATGGGAGACATGCTTTATGGTCATCCATGGAAAGAATAGCTCTTCAAATGAATAAAAGTTTGGTTATTATTGTTGAGTTTAATTCGTTACTCTAGCCCGAGGACAAGACAGACACATGCTTCAATAGGTTGGCTGCTAGTGAGTTTTCTGCTGGCATTGATGTTTGTGATATGATTGAAGTTCCTTATATGGGTGCCGAGTTTACATGGCGATGATAAACTTTAAATGGGTTACATGCCAGCAAGATTGATAGGTGATTTTTTCCTATGGATGAGGGAACTCATGAGTTTCTTTATCTAGTATAACTCTTCCAAGGGCTGATTCTGATCACAATCCTCTTTTATTGGACTTAAGTCTCCAAGATTGAGATATTCTCCCTTACCTTTTAGGTTTAATAATGCTTGGTTATCTATTCAAGGTTGTAGACCAGTGGTTATTGAGGCTTGGGAAACCACTGTTATTGGAAGCCCCTTTCATATTATGGTTATGAAGCTAAAGGCTGTGAAAACAAAGCTCAAGGAGTGGAGTAATAAATCATTCTCATGCCTTGATCATGATATCCAAACCACTGAGGATAATCATTTGCATTTTTAAAGGCTTAACGAGGGTCATGATTTTGTCTCTAGGGATGAATTTATTGCTCTTTCTAAATTTAAGGATTTCTTGGACTCAAAGGAAACTCTTTCCCGAAACCAATATAATGTTAGGTCGCTAAAGGAGGGTGGTATAAATACTAGACTTTTTCATTGCTTGCACAGGGAGAAGAAGGTGAAACGTGTAATGGATGCCCTTATGGTTGATGGAGTTCTTTTCAGTTCTGAAAATGAAATCTCTGCTGCAGCATGTATTATTTTTGAAAAGATTTACATGGACTCAGGGCATGTTAACACTCATAAAATGTTCAGGAATATTTCTCCCTCGGTTGGAAAATATCATAATGATATGTTTACTAGTATACCTTCAGAGGAGGAAATCAAGAAACTGAGTTTTTCTTTGAATGTTGATAGTGTTTCAGGGCCATATGGGTTTTCCATAGGTTTTTCATGACTTATTGGGATATTATCCACACTGAGTTTGTGAATGCAGTTCAAGATTTCTTTTATCATTATTATTTTCCTTTTTGTTCCAATGCTAGCTTCATTGTTTTGATTCCAAAAAAGGATAATGCCCTAGATATTTGGGATTTTAGGTCCATCGCTAGAGGGAATACTCTTCCAAAAGTTATCAAAAATTTCATGGAGAATATATTGGGAAGTATTGGTAAGAATTTTATTTATACAAATCAATTTGGGTTTGTGCCTGGAAGTAACATTCAAGATTGTTTGTACACGATGTCTGAATGTGTTAATGTTATGGGGAGAAAGTTGAAGTCTAGAAATATGGCTCTGAATGTTGACATATCAAAGCATATTGATATGTTGAAATGGATTTTCATTTTTTGTGGTTTTAAGAATGCATGGTTTTTTAATGGTTGCATTTATTTGATTTGCTGCATTCTTCAATGTTCTATGCTATCTGTCCTTGTGATTGCCTCTCCTAGAGGCTTCATTAAATGATCAAGGGTAGTGAGACAAGGTTATCCTTTATCTGGCCTTCTTTTTCTATTGCTGAGGATTATTTTAGTATTTTCCTTTTAGATCTTTTCCAGGCTGGGTTTTATCGACAAATGTCTATTGGCATAGGTCCCTTTTCTCATTCACATCTCTTTTATGTGGATGACATTCTATTATTTGGGAAATATGATAGGTCTAAAATCTGTTATATCAAGGCAGCCTTTGAGCATTATGAGGATGTTTCCGGTCAGGTTATCAGTTGGGAGAAATCCTCTGTTTTTTGGAGAAGGGTTTATTGCTTCAAAACAAAACTGAGTTGCCCGGAAGCTTGGGGTTCAAAGGGGTTCTCTACCCTTTAATTATCTTGGGGTTCCTCTTTTCTGGGGTGTTGTGAAAAGTTGTTATCTAGAAAATATTTATCTCATAATGCTTAATCAGATGGCTACTTGGAAGGCTAAATCTATGACTCAGGCATGACATTTTTATCATGTTAATTCTGTGATAACTTCAATGTGTGTCTATACTTTTTATTCATACAGATGGCCTATAACTCTTTGTAAGGATTTACAAAGGCAGATGTGGAATTTTATTTGGACTGGTTCGATTCATGAAAGAAAGCTTGTTACTGTTTCTTGGAATGATTGCATTCGACCTGTTGAGATGGGTGGAATGGGGATTAAGGACCTTAAGCTCTTTAATGAATCTCTCATTAAAAAGACTACATGGTCACTTTTGGCTTCTTGCGATTTTTATTTGGAATTTTTGAGTAATAGAGTGGGATCCAGGATGCTAAATGGTTATTCTATTTACGTCCCTTTCTCGACATGGCCCTCAGTTAATCATGCTTATTGTAGTCTTTCGCAATCTTCTAAATCGGTGGTTGGTAGAAGTTCCTCTTTGAATTGCTGGAAGACTATTTTCTTATCATGTTACATTTTTGATGATTCTGAGATTCCTTATAAATTGAAGGATCTTTCTATTGCTGACTTTCAAAAAAATACCATAGACAAGAGGTTGCTTATGATCCTATGAAAAGAGAGTTGGGGCGTTACCATTATTCTGCGATGGACACTTTGATTGGGTTGCCCAGTTATACTGAATCTTTTAGAACTAAGGAAGATTATAGATCTATTTGTGATGAGCCCCAGGTGGTTCCTTCTTGGATGCTTATGTTTCATTCTGCTTTTATTCCACTGGCTCATTATTTGCTTTTATGCAGGATTTGGATGTGTCAACTTCCTTTACAACAGATGATACAAAGAACTTTATTTTCTATTGCACCTATTTTCTTTCTTTTTCATTATACTGGTGAGACTGTTGATCACTTATTTATTTTCTGTTTCTCTTCATCTGGTTTATGGGATTATTTTTATGGAATTTTTGTATGCCATATGATTCTGGGGAGTTTTGGACAAGTTATGGATTTTTTTATTGTGCTGATTTCAGTTCTAAGGAGAGGCCTCTGCTTTTCTCTACAATCTCTACGATGATTTATTTTAATTGGAGGGCCTGTAATGCTCTTGTCTTTGAGAACCAAGTTACATCAATTTTTGTTGGTATTCAGGAGCTTCAAATTGGTTTTTTTGCTACTGTGTGAGCTCAAATTAGAGTCATGAGAAATGATGTTTCAGATTTGGTTGCTTTACGATCTTTGGTTGTTTCTAGTATATGTAAGAAACAGATTATGATGAAACATATCTGGTGGATTCCTCTTATCTCTCGGTGCCTGAAAGTTAATGCGGATGGAGTGTCTTCTGGTGCACTATGTCCTTCGGGTTGTGGTGGTGTTTTTTGAACTTATTAGGGCTTTGTTAAAGGTTGTTTCTTCCACTTTTAATGGAATGTCTTGGTGATTGAGGCTGATTTATGGGCTATGATTAAGGCTATCTAGTATGCCTTATTTTCATGGTTGGTTGAATATATGGATGAAGTCTAATTCTCTTTTAGAGGTTGATATTCTTAGAAATCGCTCAAGGAATGTCCCTTGGATGATTCTTTTTTTCTGGGATGGTTGTCTTCATATTGTGGAGCAGGTTTGTTTGGTTGTCACTTATGTTTATAGGGAGGAAAATCAAGTTTCTGAAGCTTTATCCAAGTGTGATATTTAGGAGGCTTGTTCTTTATGGTCTTTTGTTACTACAACCTTCTATTGTGGCTTGGTTGCTGGTGATGCACATGGTGATGTGTGCATGCGTTTTTTTGATTCCATGTTTCTCCCATTTTGATGTCTTTACTTTTTTTATTAATAAAATTATTCTCGGAGTGGGATTTCCTGTTCCTGAGTCTTATGATTATATATCATACATGTAGTGTGGTGATGAATAGAGATTCACATCCCATTGTGAATGCGGTATTCCGTACATACCCGAACGATGTTATGATATTAATATGACTGAGAAGAAAATAATTTAAATGTTATATATTATTTTACTTGAATTATAAAAATATCCTTAATATAATAATTATTTCTTATATATCACAGATAATAATTAATATTATCCTTACCACCTTCCATGTGAAGTATTACCTAAATAAGAATCGCATCGCTTCGTGAGTCGGTAGTCCTCCGTACACCTGAGCGATGTGATCATATCTCCTATGGAATGGAATGTAAAAGTATACATATTATATAAGGAATAAATAGGTATAATTATATTATTAATATAATATATATACATTATATAAATCTTCGTACACAACTGTGAAAGGTTGTAATGGAAAAATGAATGACATCTGTTCATAAGGTGCCAAACTACCATACACACAAATAATAATTTAATAATTCATTTGATGGAAGTGGAGATGGATTTATTTCATTACCATATTAAAAAAATAATATAATATTAGATACATTGAGTATATTATTTTATAATGGTATAATAATATTCTCAAAAGTTGGACGAGTATAAAAAAGAATGACCCTAAATGATAAATATCACCTCTTATTTGGGTATCCTCATTAAGTTTTCATTAAATGATTCTAAGGTAAAAATCAATAAAAATAATTCAAAGATGTGTTTAATTATTATTTTAATTTACTTGAATAGGTATTTGAATATAAAATGGGGTTTGATAGTATGAATAGAAGAGGATAAAGGGTGATCTTTTTAAAATGATGAGAGGATATAAAAGGTATTTTGGATAATAATTGAGTACATCCTTGTTTTTCTTATTTAAAAAGATTAAAAAATTGTCCATTAGTCAATGTAATAGGATTAATCCTTGAAATATATCCATAAACAATTTTTATACAATTTTATAGGTCATTAATGACTTTATGTTTTTTTAAGGACCCAGTAAACTAATTTTTACATTAATCATGGTAATTAATTTTTAATGCATTCACAATTTATTTCAGTCAACAATTTCCTTGAAAATATTATAAATAATAAATTATTATTATTCAAAATATGGAATCCATTTTTACCAATTAAATTCACATAATTATAAAATTTTAATTTAATATTATTTCTATAGGCACAATGAGAAAGCGGGGTTTTAAAGAGAAAATGTCCAAATATTTACAAAGCGTTTTATCAAATTTCAATATAAATACGATTATAATGAATGAAATTGAATTATTTATTTTAAAATTAAACAAAATTTACTTTAAAACATTTAATAATACAATTTAACAGTACAATTAATTTAAATGAAAATGTAGTTTTCTATTAAAATCTAGTACTTTTTACGATTAATAAAAAAATAAAGCTTCTTTGAGATATAACTATATATAACCCTATTATAAATTTTGTAATCTAGTTAAAAAATTTATTTTCTAAAATAACTAGGCTGAATTTATTGAAAAAATATTTTATATTATGTCTGCAATGTGCGACTAAATATTCATTTTTAAAAAACTAAACTCTTCTAGAAAACTAACATATTTTTTCCTATTTAATTATCATTATTTTATTTATATCAATTATTAAAATAATATAATACCTAACATATATGTTTTTATAATTTAGTTAATCTTATTCATAACTTTTTTTAATAGCTTATATACAATTATTATAAAAAAATAATAATTTAATAATATCTTAATGTTTGGTAAAACTCAACGTTTCCTGTATCAAAATATATAAAAGCAACTCGTTGTGCTATTTCATATATCCTTTAAAATACTATGTTATTATTCCAAAATTTTAGGGCGTTACATGAAAATAAAAAAGCACAGATTTAAATATTATTGATATCATATAATGGAATGCATAATTCCAGACATCAAAACATTAATATCAAGAAATTGAAAAAATAAACATTAAATATCCTCTAGACCGAAGTCAACACATCCATATGTAAAGAAAATATAAAATGAAAATATCATATTATGGGAATTGGAATTCACTAAATACGAACACCTTTTGCATCATTAGATTACATGATTAATGTAAGGGATATATATTGTTATGATTTACCTTTCAATTGGTTAAGAAATATGGATTAATTAAATGAGTTATTAAGGGATTTCATATCATTTTATAAGGTTCAACATATTGAGTAGAAAAATGGTTTTCAGTATGACATTGAATAAGTAATATAAATACATGGTAAAACTAACTTAGTATTCAAAATTAATCTAGAATATATGTACATATACCTATGATAATAATATTAATAACAAGAACATTACCCAACTTGCTAAAATAGGTAGATAGTCCAAAAATATTAGGTCAACAATCCAATAGTCCTTCATTTTGTAATAAAACTATATTCTATTCCAATAAATTTTCATATATCACTAACATAAATTCATTATTAGTGAAAATAATCCAATATAATTTATCAATAATTTGATATTCACACTATATAGTGAAATATATATATATCTATGTCAACACCAGAATAACATGATTATATTCTTTCTAGAGAATGAAAGTTTATTTTTTTAGAACATCATAACATAAATTTGGTGAATATTCAATAAAGGATTTATGTGTTTGGAATATATTCTTATAGAAAAAATGAGATAAAACCTCATATTAAATTAAATTCATTTAATGTTTCAAAATTAAATGAAATAAGATCAATTAATTATAGTAACTCAATGAACCAAAAATAAGTTACTGAAATTCATCATTATTGGGAAAACATCAGAATCAATTTACACAATAAAAACTAATATTAATTCTGTTGTGAAGTCCCTTGAAATAAAAATCTTATGATAAAAATTCCTCTAAGGTCTATTAAATCAACATACAAAGGAGTCATTTTGCAAAAAATTTATTATTCCTCAATGAATCAGACTAGAGACAAAAAAACCATTACAGATTGAATGAAAATTAATCAAATCAAATTCAGTGATATGTATTATAATTGAACAAAATATTATACATTTAACAGATAATTCATGATATTATATATGAAAATGTAGTATATACAACACATAAAATAAAACTTTGTTTTTCAATACAATACATTTCTATATTAAAGGTTATTGAAATAAAAAAATTACAAACATTGGATTGTTCGACCCAAAATCATAGGAGAATATTAATATTATTTGGGACATTAAATATAATGTAATATAATGAAAAAATGATATATATATATATATATATATTAAAATGGGGTTGTGCGTAAACAAATTAAATTCAATAATAGTGTATATTATATACTTTTTTTAATTAATGGAAATTAAAACAGAAACTATTACATATTACCCTAACATCCAAAAAATAATTGTATCCTCTAGTATTATAAACATAGTAATCATAATCACATTATTATGAAAATTAAACCAAAAAATTTAATTTTATAAAATTTTTAAATATTAATTTTCTATACAAATTATACTAATTTTCCTCATCTGGTGTTTGAGGATTTGATTATTTCTACTAGTATCTTGAAAGGAATGTCTGTGATAATTATTAATTCAATATACATCTTTAATATACAATAAAAATTTTCAAATTGGAATCTTTATAATTATTTGTGATGTTTCAAATTAATTTGATCAGTATTTCAGTATAAACACCCATCCTTAAAAAACATATATATTGAATAATTAGAAAATAAGTAAAAGTCATTCATTTAGAGGGTATTTTTCAAAGAGAGATTAGATAATTTGTTGATAAATTTTAAATAAAATATCATAAATTTAAAAATTTATAAATCCACTCAATATCCATTTTTGAAAATATAATAATTTTAGAAAGAATAATTTTTTTTAAAAACATATTTTTTCATTCAATATGACTTATTATTTATTCTTAATCGTCCTTAATCATAGTGAAAAACATTTTCAATACTTTGAGAAGCCAAAAAACACAATGGTACATATAAAAATTATCGAAGAAGTGTTTTTATATTTTTAAACCATGATATCCTAAAATATTATTTTCTGTAAATATAATAAATGTTGACCTCGAATATTAATTTACATAATCAAAATATAAGCATTAATAAAATAATATTGTCAGAAATATTATTTCAAAACCTAATTCAATTATTGTCTCTACTAAAATTTGTTTCCATGAAAAAAATTCCTAAATATTGTACCATTTTATCACAAAAAGGAATAACCATAAATTTTGAAAAAGATCAATAGATTAACGTTTTAAATTGAAATGATTTCATTAAGAATTATTTATAAATAATAGACAAATAATTTAGGTTTCATGGTATATTATCACTATAGAACCCATAAAACTACCCTTATTAGTGTAATAACCAATAATTCCAACATTAAACATAATTTTTGTAAGTAACATACCAAGAAAAATGAATGTTAAAAACATTCCATATAAATTACATAAAAACAATATTTTTTTAAAAAATTAATCCCTATAAAAAATAAAAAAATATATTAAAATACATTTATTACCAAAAAAATACATTCATTATTTTGTTTTATAAATATTTTCATTTGAGAAAAAGATTAAGAAAAAATCATTAAATCATTGAAAATGAAGTTTTTACTGTAAATTGTCCCTTACAACGTTATACATTTTGAATAAATGAAATATTGAATGAAATAATACGGAATATATTTCTAAACACAATAATTTTGAAATTTATTAAAAAAATACATCAATAAATAAATTTATACTCATCATATAGAAAAAATGTCTTGAAAATAACCTATTCACAATGAATTGGACATGGGACTTGAAAAATTGTACCTTGATCCTGTCATGTCTCATTCATTATTCATCCTCATTATAATAATCTATAATGAATTATTAAATTACATAACATCATTTCCCATGATTAATACCTTATCATTACACCATTTATTTTATTTATTTCAATGTTTTCTAAATATAGAATTATGTTTACAAAAGACTATTTGACGATATCCGACTGATATATCCAAAATGACATAGGTGGGTTAACTATATTCAAATAGGTTTTTATATATATTATATGAAAAAATAATTATAACATATTTATATTTGTATACATTAAGAATACTTTTTAAATCTGTCATAATTATTGTTTGAAAAATGTATTACATTACAAGTATGGAGATGGTCGTACGTACGCATGAGTAATATATCCATCATAAAAAAATATGATTCAATTAATTACAAATTATTGCATAATAAAAAATTTATTATTATATAATATATATCATATTACTTCTCTAAGTATACTCATATAAAGAATCAATGTGATGTGGTCCGGAAAAATTAATCACATCCCTTTTTAGTGGTGGTAATCCTTACCAACACACAAATGACAAGATAATTTTTCAATGGTTAAAAATTTAATAGAGAAGAAGATATATAATATTTTAATAATTTTAAATATCTAATTCATAGAAAATATATACATTAAATCCATAAATATATCCAAATGTGAGAGGTAGTGATAGAAAGTGAATTGTATCAGTTTATGAAGGGTTAACATTTCGCACACATGAATGGGTTTCATTAAACATATGATGAAACAGAGATAAGTATATATTCCATTACATTAAATAAAATACATATAACTATATTTATTTATTTTATTATTTCACCATGTTTGTATAGTATTTTATGGTTGTAGAATATGAAAAAAAATTTAACGCTTAGTTATGAACTACACCTATTTTTGAGAAAACCTATTTATATTTACATCATAACCCTTACAAGGATTTCTTACCAAAAATGATGTGGGTAGTTATGTTAGGATGTATTTTTTCATGAAATACATAAACTTAATGGATTTTCATGTTTTTAAAAATTATTATAGTGGGTGTCCTTTTATATGTAATGGAGTGGAATCATATGGTATTTTTAAATACATTAAAATATATTAACATATTTATCAATAAATATGAATCCAAAAATTACCAAATCTAAAATTTATGTGAGTTAGTTTCTATATAATACCTATAAAATTAATTTATTTATATTTTTGGGTCATTTTTACGATTATCACTTTTGGTTAACCCTATACCATGTAAAATTTCATTATCCTTAACAAAAGTAATAAAGTTGTACTATTTTTACAATTTACATATATAGAAAATTATGTAAAAATTATTAAATAAAAAAGAACCTCATTTGATACATATATTATATTTAATAAAATTTAATTCATAGAAGCAGTAGAAGTAACTAAAAATTAATCCCATAAAAAGAAATCAAAATTTGTTTTCTTGAAAAAATGTCCACATATGTCTAGAATGATTTTATATCAAAATAAAACATAAAAATTCTTTAAAATTATATAGATGTATTTTTACAGTTATTATATAATAAAATTTATATTTAAACCATTTTATAACCAAATGGATATTTTTTTAATGGTTGAAACAGAAATTTCTATTTTCAATTGAAATATGTATTCTCACTAGTCATTTGAAAAAACTTTAAAAATATCTTTAAATTCTAGTCGAGGTTAATTTTTAGTTATCATTATAAATAAGATAGTGATGTTTTAAAATTATAATTTTATTATTTGAAAAATAATCTTTTAAATAGAACCATATAATATATATAATCCAATTTTATAATAAAAAATAATTTCATTTTTTAGTTAAAAATTATGTCATATTATTATATTGAATATATCAATATATAAATTTAATTAATAAATATTAGTAAGCTATAAAATTAATTTACATTTTTAATTAACAAGGATATTAAATTATTTTCCCATTTTTGAAATTCTACCATTGTAATTCTATATTAATCAGTATAATCAATGTTTTAAATTTTAAAATATCTTTATTGAATTCCATAATTATTAAAATAGTTAAAAAATCATTTCAATTGTGTGAAAGTGAAATATGATGGTTATCTAAAATAAAAATTAAGTGGGTTTCCTAATAGGATAACATAGATGGGATGTGAATGTATGAACATTTATGAAATATTAATGTCTATATAATGATGGAATATAATAAAGAAAATTTATCAAAAGAATGTGTTAGATAATTATAATTTTATTGACCAAAAACCAGGAAAGTAAATAGATTAATAAAAGTATATCAATTTAATATAAATGAATTTTATTGTGTAACATTTTTATTTCATGATTATTTTCTTATAGATGATGATTTCCAATACCATTTAGACTATGACAATTCAAAAATACATTTATTAGACAAGTCTAATTTCACAATTAATAAAATTTCCTCCGCATTCTCATCATATTCCCAAAAGGATGATAATTAATGTTAAATGTTATATGTCTGATGTACTAAATAACCTTATATCAAATCACATAATTCCAAAAATCATATAAAATTTTATTCCTCATATATTTAGACATTAACCAGAACAAAAATTTATAGAGAAATGTATTTTAATTCCATAAATCAATAAACCATCAAATTAATAAATACAAAAACTATATCAAATGGCATAATAATAAAAGGAAATGATGAACATAAATCATTCAATAAATAAATAACCTTAATTTTTCTATAATATTCCAAAAAAGATGACTCACAAGAATCAAAAAGATTCTATCACATATTATTTTGAGATTAATTTTACATTTAACTCTAACATCAAAAGAAACTCTTAATGTCATGAACCAAAATATATATTCCACTGTTGTAAAATCATTAAAATACACTATTAATGTTGTTAAATAACTTTAATCTCCAAAAGTACACATGAAAATCATATATTCTTCCCAAATATAATTCAACCTTTATTCCTGAAAAAAAATCCCACCCCATCCAATAATATTTTTTACCTTATTCACTTAATGCTTCCAAAATATTTCATGATAATCATCGAAAATAACAGTAATCGCATAATCAATGAATCACATTTCAATCCCATTGTTATATATTAAATTAAAATATATGTAAAATTATAATAACCCATAATTACTTCAACATAGTCATCAGATAATCCCTAATTTTTTTTGATATATTTAATCTTATGAATGGAAAATTTAAATACAATAATCCAAAAATAAAATTTTCACATGTTAAAATTAATGGTTACATATACATCAAACGTCTATCAAAACCCAAATTTTTTTCCCAATGTATTCCCATCACATAAAATCAAAAAAGTGGTATTTGTGTAATTAATATGATGATAACACTTACACATATCATCCCTAACACATTATGGTTGTGCCATATCACTATATTATATCACATGATTGTATATGATATATACTCTTATTCTTCCTAAATGTTTAGAATAATAATTTTAATTTAAAAAAAATTACCTTAAGAGTTTTTGTATAAGTGTTATGTTTTATTTTTATAAATAATACACTGGTGATGAATGAGTTAATGTCTATTCCTCCTTAATCAGAGTTTTTAAAAATGCATTAATATATTCTATAACCCCAACAATTTTCTAGTACCAAGATAGGAATATTATTTCTAATAATTCACAAAATCTACACTTTACAAGAACATGAGGATGTTATCCTTATATTAGACATATCCCTAATGTTATCACTAATTTGTCAAGCTCATAATATAAAAGATATCAAAACATTAATGTTTAGACCAACTATATAGAAACAACCTTACGAAACCGTGAAATTTAATATTTAGGAATGTATCCAAATTGATTTATATTGGGGATCTGTTTGGTTCTGAGTTTCATAGATGTGTGTCATAACTCTAATATATTACTGACATACATTACAAACTATTAGAATATAATGAGTATAAATTTTAACAAAAATATAAAAATTTTATAAAAAATGTTGATTTTTAATCATGAAAAATCATCATCACATTTATCTTATCATCACATTTGTACTTAATCTTCATTGAACCACATGGAAAATAATTAAAACTGAGGTATTAGTATGTATTGTTTATTAAGGGATGTATACAATGAAATAATGCACAATGTTAGTCTATTATAAAACCATGATTTAAAATAAGAAATTTTTCCATTAACATAATAAACATTAATCTCAAAGAATCTTGTAATTTATCATTATGTTTGCAGTATTACCTAATATTTTAATAAAAAACATTTTATGTCTCGAATCATCCCCCAGGGCTCGTGTTGTGACTACCTTAAGCCCGCCTCCCAATGTCCAGCGGATGACGACTAGCATCGAAGGTGTCAACCTACTAGTGGGAAGAATTTTCCTGAGTACCTGTACTCTCACACATTCCCATCCAAGCCCCACACACTGAACAAGGAACAAGTATCACTAAAACAAGGCTATTTACAAGAAAAAAATAAGTGGGCTATAATTCAAACCCATCCAAATAATTGAAAACCGTAAAGTGAAAAAAGGAAAATCTGATGGCCTTCTATAGAAAACCCCACCTGATCATGAGAGTAGTGTAGCTACTATAAGACAAAGTAGAACATTATATCCTTCCAATCCTACTGTGACCTACTTGATATAGGCCACCAAGTCCATAGCTTTATCATCTGTTAGTCATGTCCCCCTGAGCACCTCTGGGTCCTTTTCCACCAAAGTCTCTGTTGAAACATAGATCAAATGCACCATACACAACACATGCGGGCGAAGCCCATGCAGGTGTGAGTAACAAAATACTCAGTAGTAACCCCAAGACAAAAAAGAAATACCACACAATAATCCTCAATGTAAATCATGTATCACAAGACAACTCACACTAGGTATATAATTTGGGTGGTGATAAAAAAATCATCGGTCACATCATTGAATTCTATGGCTATGAGAGAACTCCTCCTCTGTCGAGTGTAGTGGGCCTAAGAAGTCATGCATAAGTTCTTCACATTAACCATGGATGGCTTAGGTACACCACATCATCACGTATTGTGGGCCCGCAATATGACACATAAGTGCTTCCCACAAACCTTGTCAAATTTAGGTACTCCTCCTCATCGTGTACGGTGGGCCTGAAAAGTCACACTAAGTTTCTCCCCACCAATTTCCTATAAATCCCCACAAACGTTCTTCCCATTGGGCTATATTCAAGACTCATAGAGTCAAATTTCAGTAGTCTTAAAGTCTCAACCAATTGCATGGTTCCATATATAGAACGCCTGGTAGAACTACTCCTCAATCCCTTCTTCTAATTTCAATATCCATTAAGTCGTCTGCAAGAAAATCCAAAATATCATCCTCATCGAGAGGGTCCCAATGCCACAATCATCTCATCAATCTGATTCCTGGTTTGTATGTTATTAGCGTTTTAGTAAACTGGGGATAGTTGCGTCTAAGTCTGGTCTTACCCAATCTGACCAACCTAACCAAACTCACCCATGGGTCCCACATACATTTATTTATGTCAAATGACTACACATGACCCAGTTTGGACCTGGGTCAGTCCGTTCTGACTTGGCCAGTGGGACTGGCCCAATGGGCACCACTAGACCCAGTCTGGTTTGGCAGAGGGTGCCGCCGGTCGGGATGTTAAATGATCTGTTCTAGTTAGTCCTGACCCTAAGCGAATGAGACCAGTGTATGGGAATAGGTCTAGCATGCTGGGTATGGGTCTGACACACTGGCTGCAGGCACAGCTCGCTAGGCCGATGTCCTGCACATATGGTGCAGGACGGTGTGTGCCGCCTAGCCGTGACACGACTGGATGCCGTGTCTGGTCTCTGCTAGACATTTAGATGCATGGATCCCTCCTACTATAGTCGGGCAATCATGGCTCTTCAATCATCCTAAACACAGGTTTTCCCTCCATGCGGTGTCCACATGGAACTGCGTTGCCCCATGACCTCCTCCTGATTGGTGCACTGCCATCCTCCAGCGCAACCGTTGAGGGCCGGTCACCTCCCCATATACGACACCAGTTTGCACCACCCCCTCAACATGACTTGTGTGGGATGGTCACTGCCTTTTTTCGGTGGTGCCACACCAACAGAACATTCCAGTGGCCATCAGGTTTTCTCTTATGGTACATTATCCAATATCTCAATGCCTATGGGGCACTCGGGTCACTTATGTTACCGCGATGGAATCAAATGCGCATTGATTCCATTTTGGAGAATACATTTTTTAGGAGTGCACATTCGGAGTGGTTTGAGCCTTTGTTCATGTTGGCCAATACCCTCCACATTAGATGTTTTAAAACTGGGGAGGCATTGGGGAGATGTTCAATCATAAAAAAGATAAACTAATCCCTAATAGAGAATTCCCCCAAATAAAGTTACCATCCTGCATAAACTCATGATTAGTGGATCAACCTGTTCAGGGGATGTTCCACATTTTTTGTTTATATAAAATAACAAGGATGAAATTTAAAATTAAACAACCCATACCTCTTTGAAATTTGTTGCCACAACGATACCTCCTCAAGGTTTCATGACGTCGACATCATTTGTCACTTCTGGATCCTTTCTTTGAGGTGCATCAAATATTATTGACGTTCGTCAGTTTTTATCATTCTACATTGAAGAGGATGTTTTTCGGGGGGTTTTCAAATAATTCTCAAAGTTTATTTCATTTTTCCACCAATGTGTCACCCAATAAAAGAGAAAACCATGTCACATCTTTTTTGTTACGCTGTGATGTCGCATCGTTATGTTGTTTCATTTATGAAATATTGTCCCTGTTTCGCATCATTAAAGTGTGGTTACACTGTGAGTAAATAAGACATTAATGATCCTCATCAATGCGCCTCATCATTTAACCATAGCATCACCTTCTGCCGATCAATGGCTAGGAATAAAAATATAATAATTTTTAATGTTATTTTATAATTTTCTGAAATGTAAAAAAACTAACATTTCCGTTCAACCCATTCCGGATAAAGTTATGTTCATTCTAGGCATACCTCGTCATTCATAATTTAATGGTACCCTCATATTTTTGATCCGAGCATCAATTCAAAATTTAGAATAACCCACTCGCACATTTACTTAAGCATGCAAAAAAGGTTCAAAATTTCGTTTCGGGATCATCGGGCCTCGGAATAACTTTCCTTCAAAGCACGTGGTCTCAAAAAAATTCCATATAATTAAAAAATATTTACATGGGATATTTTAGACATCAAATTCACCTCACATTAGGGATTTGTGTCCCCAAATTCCAAAACAAAAACTAATCAATGAGATGGGGGTTTTGAGCATGAATTTTATCCTCCCAGTACAATGTTCTATCCTGGAGATTCCGGTGCTGCCACTGAACTCACCCCGGAGGAATAAACTAACCACCTCGGAATTTCTCTTGTCAATCCTCTATCTCAATCAAAAAATCCATGAACGTATCCCCATCGTCAATGTCGATCTTACCCCAGTCAATGATGTGTGATGGATAATGCATGTACCTTCTCATCTTTGACACATGGAAAAAATCATGCTCCCAATTCATATGTGGTGGAAGATCTAGGTAGTATGCCACCTCGAAATCACTTCATAGGATATGAAAAGCTGCGATAAGCCTCGTAGATAGCTTGATGCCCCAGTGAAATCTCTACAATCCTCGTCGGGGTGAGACCTGAAGAAAAACAAGAATGCCCACCTCAAACTCAAAGGGTCTCTATCTCTTGTCGGTATAAGAGTTAGGCCATATCTATATATTCTTCATCCTCTCCTAGATTATCAATACCTTCTCGGTGGTATTCCGTACCATCTTCAGTCTGATGAGTGCCATGTCCCATGGGATTGTCTAGAATTAGGGTGATCTACAAGTCTGCTCATACAAGGCCTAAAATGGAGTGATGCCAATGTGGAGTGACCGATGTTTCTATATACAAAGTCCCCCAGTGGTAGGTTGTCCTCCTAAATACAACCAAAATCTAGGATGCAAGAACATAGAATGTCCTCCATGGTCTGTATGGTCTGCTCTGTCTGACCACCCACATGAGGTCTAAATGATGTGGTCAAGTGAATCTACATCCTAAACACCTCCTTTAATCCCATCCACATCCTGGATGTAAACAAATCATCATGATCTGAGACTATCATTAAATGAAACCTGTGAAACCTCATTATCCCTTGGACGTAGAGGTGTCGCAAGCCACCTACTGGTCCATACTTTCAGATGGGTAGGAAGTGAGCCGACATGGTGAGTCAGTCAACGATCAACCAGATAGAGTCGTGGCCCCAGGTTATATGTGGAAATCCTATAAATAAGTCCATTGATATTCCATCCCATTTCCACTCTGGTACCTAGAGTGGCTAGGCCAAGCCTATAGGATCCTTATGGTTGGCCTTCACTTGCAGACAAGTAAGGAATCATGAAATGAAATCATCCACCGCTTTCTTTATACATGTCCACCAGTACTGACGTCGGAGGTCATGATACATCTTCTCCACTCCATGGTGAACCTCCAAGGGGGATGTATAGAGCTCCTTAAAAACCTTGTCCCGCAACATCACTATTACTACAATGCAGCCTCTGAAAATGATGACATGCTCCCCCACCTATAAAAAATCCATTAGGATCCCGTATTGAGGAAAAATGAGCACATCAAGCCTCATAGTAAACATCCACTAGCTATGTCCCCCCTAACATGATATATGAGTGGGGGAGTAACAATCATCGACTGATGTTAAGTAGCTCCACCATCATCTATGAAGGACATCTGTATCATAGACAATTGATTCATCAACTCCCTCAACAACTATAAACTTGTGCTCCTACCGAGCACGTCTTCCACCATGTTCCCCCTTTTATGAGTATAGAAAATCCCAAATTTATAGTCTTGGAGAAACTCTAGACATCACGGATGCCTCAAGTTTAGGTCCTTCTATGAGAAGATATAATTGGGACTATTGTGACCGGAGAAAAATGTAAATCATTCACCCATCATGTAGTTCCACTATATCTTGAAGGAATGACCACTACTGCTAACTCCAAGTCATGGGTTATGTAGTTCTTCTCATGTTCTCTCAAATTTCACATGCCTTAGTTGATCACTTCTTGTTCCTGCATCAGGAAAAAACATAGTTCGATCCCTGATGCGTCGCAGTAAACTATTTACCCAACGATCTCCTATGGTAATCTCAAGATGGATCCACTAGTCAGTATCTACGTCAGTTCCAGGAAACTCTTTTGAAATTTATCCATCCCCACGAAGTTTTTTCTTTTCCCTGTCAAATCTGGTAAGGGTGTTTCTACTACAAAGAATTCGGGTACGAACCATTGATAGTAACCAGCCAACCCTAATAAGCATCGCACCTTAGTTACTCTATTGGTTAGATCCTAAAGAAGAACAACCTCTATCTTCGCTGGATCCACTTCTACTCCATCCTCTAAGATGACGTGTAAAAAAAGAGGATTTCCCAAATCCAAAACTAACACATTGAGAGTTATCCATAATGCTGGTGCTATCATAGTGTATCCATGACTATCTTCAGGTGTGTAGAGTGCTCCTCTTCTAATGCAGAGCACACAAAGATGTCATCAAGGATGTCCACAAAAAACCAGTAAAGGTAGGGTAGGAAGATATTGTTCATGAGTCCCATGATCAAAAATAGGACATTGGTAATTTCGAAAGGAATCACCAAGAACTCATAGTGTCCATACCCAAACTTGAAGACTGTATTCAGCACATACTTATACCATACCCGATGTTAGTGATATCATGACCATATGTCTATCATTGAGAACCACTTCACCCCCTTCAAAAGGACAAAAAGATCATCCATTCTCAACAGTTGATAGCTATTCTTTGTGGTCACCTTGTTCAGGAATAAGAAGTACACACCAAACCTCAAACTAAAGTTTGACTTCTTGGAACAAATCACCAGGGCTACCCATAGTGAAATTATGGACCTTAAGAAACCCTTATCTTGAAAATCCTCCAGTTGTATCCTCAGCTTGCGAAGCTCTACGGGATCCATCTGATACGTTGGTGTTGATATCGGTGTCATCTCAGGTTATAGGTCATTGGAAAATTTTACCTCCCTACAAGGAGGTAGTCTGGGAACATGCTCCGGAAAACATCCTCATACTCATCCACCACTACAAGAAATCATGGACTCCTCTCATCCACTATACTGATGATGTGTTTAGGAAAGTAGTGAGTGATCAGCTACACCCTCCTCCCAGAAACTCTGTCATGTTGTTCAATGGTTTCCTTCTCACTGGTGAAGGGAACAATTTTCCCATATCCATAGACACACCACATTGTACCTATGAAATAGTCTATATGAGCATGGAATGTGGATAAATATTCCATACCCAAATGTCATCTTAAATCCTCGACGCCACTACTAGGAGATCCTAGAATGGTCTCTCAACTCCTATAGTAATCTCACAATGTCTACACCATCATGTAATCATCGCCCACCTCCTGCTTCTTGGCCTACTCCCCTGCCACATCCACTGCATTGCAGATATCCTCACTTTAACTGCTGCCACAACATCAGGGTCCCCTCGACCATCTATTGGTAATCTGTACAATGGGTCAGACAGTCACATGCCATGTGTCCCTACCTTCCACACAAGGAGAAAAATCCTGATTCTTGGCTACCTCCATCTTTCTTGGGAGCATCACACTACCTGTACTGAGTCATGGGGTCATCCCCTAAAAGACATAGCCTACTTGGGTGCTTGCGTCTGATGTCTACTACATGTAAAAGACTCCACCACTTGAGGTCTGTAGGTAGCTCATATTGTGGGTGTCTGCTTTTCCACTACATTCTCTTCCAGAAGGGCTCGCTACAACACCCCAGCCTGAGTACGGATGTTGAGAGACAACACCAATGACTTGATCTCCTACATGAGTCCCAAATCAAATGCTCGAGCTCGAAACAAAGAGTCTCATACCATATCTATCGACTAGAGAGATACCCTAATGAACATTGATGAGTACTCGATCACTATCTTGATTCCTTGATGTATGTGAAACAACTCTTGAATGTGCAATAAGCACTAGGTTATAGAGGAAAAATCTTCCCAGAAATGATGCTTGAAGTCTTCCCAGGTGGGGGTTTCCTCATCATGTGTTTGGGTGGTAAAGCTGCACCATCTCCCTCTTGATCCCTATAGAAGGCTCTCTGCAAAGATCTCAATATGGTTGGGTGGTGTCCTCACATAGAGGAAGTCCCATGTCTCTAATTCTATCCATTCATTAGTAACCAGAGTATCTATCTCTCCCATGAACCTAAGAGGTCCCTGTCTCTAATACTCAGGATAGGCATTGAGTCTGCACACATCTTCTGCCGGAACCATAGGATATGGATGTTGACCATTGAGTGGTGGTAGAATTAGTGCATCCATAGATGGGGCTATCTCTAGAACTTGTCCCTGGACGGATTCCTTGTAGCTATGTATGTTATCCTTACGTCCCCGTATTGGGATACTAGCTATTCGTCCACACTGAGGCATCCTAAAATAGATTAAGATAGACCAGGAAAAAAAATACATGGTGAGATGAATCTTATTAAAAAGAACACAAGTAGGCACATATTCAACCAATTTTTTTATGTATTTAGCTGAAATGTAGAATTAAAGGAATTAATTAATGGATATGTCAGTTGTCACACCAACACTGGACTCCCCAAATCTAAAAGTTGAATTCTCAACACATAACACAGTTTCCCCAAAACAAAAATCAAGACTCTATATCATTGTGGTAGGATTAAATTCCCTATGATTCCACCTTTTCATGACTTTTACCCTGGGGCCCATGTCATGACTACACCAATCCCACCTCCCAAAGGCCAGGGGCTCGAGACTAGCACCAAAGTTGTCAACCTGCAAGTGGGAGGTATTTTCATGAGTACTCATATGAACACACATGCCAAACTATGTACCACACAATAAAAATGGAACTGGTATCACTAAAACAAGACTGGGTATAAGTGAAACTAAAATAAGTGGGCCACAATACAAAACCAACTAAAAATAGAAACAAAAAAGTAAAAAAAAGTAAATTTTGATGGCCATCTACGGAAAACCCCACATGATCCTGAGAGCAGTATATCTATTGAAATATGATGTATAAATTCATATTCTATGTATCCTACTGGGTTACTCCTAGTCCTAGGACACTAATTCCACAGTCGTAGCATCCATTGGCCTCGTCTTTCTAGGAACCTCTGGGTCCTGGTCCACCAATGTCTCTGTCAAAACGTTGATCATCATCACTAGACGCAACATGTTGGTGAGAATCCCATGAAGTGGGGATTAAAAAAACTCAATAAGGACCCTAAGACAAAAATTATTTACGGTACAACAATCCTAAATGTAAATAACGAATCACAAGACAACTCACACCAGGTATACATTTAGTGTGGTGATAGGGGAATCATAAGTCACATCATCGAACGCCTCATCTAATTGATAACTCCTCTTCTATAGAGTACAGTGGGCCTTTCAAGTCACATAGAAGTTCTTACCACTAACCTTGGACTACTTAGGTACACCTCTTCATCACATACCATGGGCCTAAAAAGTCACCCAAAAGTTCTTCCCACTAATATTGGCCAACTGAGGTACTCCTCCTCGGCAAATACCATGGGCCGGAGAAGTCACACAATAGAGGTTCCCACCATGGGATTTTAAAGTCACACTGTGCTGCTTCCCACTGGGCCATAGTCGAGTCTCAAAGAGTCAAAAGTCCACAATCTTCATGTTTGAGCCAACCACAGTGTTCCATATGTAGTGCACCTAGGAGGACCACTCCTCAATCCATTCCTCACATATCAACATCCAAGAAAGTATTGTAAGGGAATTCCAAAGGATCGGCATCATAGATAGGGTCCAAATTCAAAAAGTGGCTCTTCAATCAGATGCGTGGTTTGTAAGTTGTTATCATTTTAGTAAAGTGGGTTGGTTGCGTCTAGGTCCGATCCAACCAGACCAACGTAACCTAGGGGTCCCCCAGACCCCTATTTAATTCGACTGACTCGACCTGACCCAGTTTGTGTCTGTGTCAATATCTTATGTACTGGCTAGTGGGATAGATCCAATGGGCCTCACTGGACCCTGCTCACATTGGTCTAGGTTCCATCCCGTCAGGTAGCCCGGCGGCCCAGTCTAGTCCGGCCCAGCCCGAAGGGTGTAGGTCTGGCCCGCAGGCTGGGGTGCGGACCGCAAACCTGAATCCTAGCCCACACTGCCTGGACCAGTGTGAACCACTTAGGAAGTACGTGTCCTGATTCCACGATCGACCTTTGTTGGCCCTGCGGACTCCCGAGGCCCTCCTGCCATGGTCGGGCCACTACATCTCGCCTAACCACTGAGATTACCCGGATGCAGGTAGCCCCCCCACGCAACACATACCTAGTTTTGTGTGACCCCACTGCAGCTACAACCTATTTCTATAGTACTATGCCTATGGACATGCTACCATCTTCTAGCATGGCCAACCGCGTCCTCTATCACGGTGCCAACTGTAGCATGCTCGGGCCACGGGAGTCACTTCGATGGTCCATTTTTTAATCTGCCTGCGCCTACAGGCCTCTTGGGTCACCACCATCACCATGATTGTCTCAAATGTACCATACCACCATTATGTAAAATCCTTTAACAAGGAGTTCCCATGCGAAGGGTACTAGGCCTTTGTTTATGTCTTCCCACACCCACCGTGTCAGATGTTTAAAAACATGGTAGGCTAGAGGGAGATGTTCAATAATAGAAAAAGATATAATAATATTGGATTGATAATTTTTCCAAATAAAGTTACACTCCCTCATAAATTCATTATTAGAGGATCAACCTATTCGTGGGTTGATTCATGTTCATAATTTCTATAAATGAATTGGGAAGGACATAAAAATAAAACACCCCCTACATCATTTAAGTTTGTTTCCACAATGTTACGTACTTGAGGTTTCAATACGTCGAAGATGTGAATCACTTCCTTCTCCGTTCTTCAGGGTGAGTTGATGATGTTTGATGTTCGACGACGATTGATTTTTTTATTAGAGAATATGTTCATTGGAGGTTCTCTAGAGAATCCTCATAGAGAAATTCCTCATTCTACCAATGGATCTACCAAAACAACATAAAACACGTTACAACATTTCTATTACACTGCGATGTCAGGTCATTTCACTGTTTCATTTATGAAAGAGTTTCGAGGTTATGCGTCATTAAAGTGTCGTTATGCTATGAGTTAATGATCCATTAATAAGCCTAGTTAATGATTCTCCTCACTGCACTGTGGAATCGTTGTCTTCTTCTAAAAGGATGAGAAAATAAAATAAAATAACTATTTAATGTTATTTTATTATTTTCTGAAACGTTCAAAAAATTAAATTTTCCATTCGGCCCTTGCAGGCCGTAGTTAAGTCGTTTCTAAGAAAATATTGACATTATGAATTTAATAGTGCCCCTAACTTTTTGATTCGAGCACCATTTCAAAACAAATAAAAACTACCTCATACATATACTTATGCGTACTTAATAAAAGTTCAAAATTCAATTTCAGGCTCACTGGGCCTTGGAATCCCATTCCATTAAAGCGCGTGGTCTCAATGTAATACTATATAATTAAAAAAATTACCTGAGTTTTTGAGAGATCAGATTTTATGAAAATAAAAGGGTTAAATTATTATCATAATTGTTTCTAACATTACATGTATCCATTGAAATTGTTTTACAGAAAAAATATATTTTTACCCAAAATTTTAATAATCATTGAATTATAAATATTTAATTATGTTATCTTTTGAAATAATATTTTTAGAAAACATAATTATAATGATTATAAAATTCATTATTAGTGACATTATAATTTATCTTCATAGAAAACATACATGTGTAATTACCATAATCATAATCATCTATGATAATTATATGGAAAAGATAATAATTATTTAATACATTGTATAATTATATCAAGATCACCCTCATCAGAGGTATATAAGGCTGACATATCATTAAAAAAATTCAAAGTACCATGTAAAACATGAAACATCAAAAATATTTTCATTACATCATAAATACAGTAAAAATATACTTTTAAACACATTATTGTTGAATTTTAGAATAATATATCCCTTTAGTTTATAACATAATTCTCAAAACTAAAATACATTGAATAATGGGTAGAAGATCATTTAATTGAAAAAAAATGAAATCTTTTTTAAAATAGATCTACATCAAAAAAATTATAGTGGGAAAATCCATTTTCACGATATACATTAAATCAATATATACATTTTATAATTTTTTAATGAAAGTCCAAATATTCTGTATAAATTATTGAATAATTGTTTTTTTTCATAACCATTAAAATAAAGTCAACGGAAATAAAAAATTCTATTCATAATCCATTTATGTTCACATAAATACATTCAAAAAAAATTATAATATTAAGGAAATGTAATGAAATGATGTATATAGCAAATAATTAAAACATATGAAACAATGGTTTAAAGGTAAATTGTCAATTATCATATAATAACAATTAATCTAATGAATCAATGAAGTAAAGAATATTGAATGGATTTTTAAAGATATTAATTTAAAAAAAATTATAAATGATATCCATAAGATTCTTTATACCCCACAAAGAATAAAATACACGTTCAAAATAGTTTAATTCACTATTAATAGGAATTGAGACAAAAAATCCCTGACCTTGAGCAAGAAAAGTAAATTACTTTCATTATCAACTATGTAATGTTTTATTTATTTTGTAGCTTATTAATATCCTTTTATATGTTTAATCCCTATTTACTAAACTATTTATTTTATTTATTTCATTTAAATTATTAATTACTGAATCAGTAATGTTAATGTCTGATATTTTGATTATATTCAGATCATATATACAAAATGAATTCTATAGGTTGACTATGGACAAATATTACATTATCACATATTTTTAGAGTAATAATAATGACATATTTATTATTTCAAATAATTTACTACTGATTAAAATATATTTTAATAATGGTTATGAAAAATTAAATATGATATAATCATTGATATGGAACATTGTATGTACACATGATTAGTGTTTCATTTCTTCAACAAACATTATCGAATTAATTAAAGTATTAAATCCCAATTAACAAAGGATTAATATATAATTATTATAATATAATTACATTACATACAGATATATATATATATATATATATAGTTCATCCAATGTGATCTTAAAAAAACACATCACTTTGTGGAGGTGGTAATCTATAGACATGAACAAACAACATTATCATATATAAATGGATGGAGAGGTATTAATGATAAAGATATAATTTAGTTCAAGAGTTATAAATATCTCATTATTAATATATATATATATATATTACTTTCTTTAATACTTCATTATAACTATCTTTGAGAGGTGTCTATGGATAACAAATTGCATCTCTTCTTAAGGAGGTAGTTTATAGTTCAGAAGAACGATGATTTCATTTCCCATTCAAAGGAAAAATGATAAATATATATTTCATACATTAAAGTAAAAAATATAAAAAATTTATGATATTGATAATTTTATTGAAGAAATAATAATAAATAGGTATAAAAAATAAAATGAAAAGTAATGGTTTAGAACTACATTTCTTATTCAAACAACCTCTTTAGGATTATAACTGCACCTACCTATAATAGTTTTATGATCAAAATCAGTCATGAAAAACGTATTTATGGATTTATATAAGTGAATTGGTAGTTATTGGATTATCCAAAATTCTTTTTAATTGTATAAAAAAGTGGAGTGGTGGTTTCCTTTTATAAATGGGGAGAAACCACCCTTGCAATTTTTTAAAAAATTAAATTATATCAACATATTTATCTATCCAAACAACATAAAAATGGACAATTTATTAATATTATATGATATATGGTCTAATTATCTCCATAAAATATAATTTATATATGTTTCTAGATCATCTTATCTATAATCACATATGTTTAATATTAAATACAACTGCTTTATCCTTAACTATGGTGACCAATTTTTACTTTTTTAACTATATATTATGACCTAATTTAATTTAAACATATTATGTAATATAATAATAATTATTAAAAATATATAATTAATTTTATACATCTAAATTTTCAAGAAACAACACAACATAATTTATTATTAAACCCAAAATCATAAGAAAAAATAGTTTTTAAAAAAAACATTCTCAAGTATAAAATTTTTCTAATAAAAGAAAGCATCAATTTGATTCAAAATACCATTATGGGATTAATAATAATATTAATTATCTAATCTTAAATTTAAATATTTAAATACGAAATACATCTTTTTAAATTCTTTAAATGAAATGAAATATAATAAAATCCTTATTTTGACTATTTATTTGGTTAAAAAATAATATTACAGAAATTCTAAAAAATAATACTAGATATAATTGATTTATTTTTATATAAAAAAAGAATTAAAATATTCCTTAATTAATATTTAAAATTTCTCAGATTAATATTTTAAATAAAACCATATAATACAAATAAATAAAAATAGTTATAAAAGTAATATTTATTTTTAATTAAAAAATAACTTTACATTCCTATAAATAATATTAATAAATAAAGTATATTTAAAAAAATTAATATTAAATGAAAATTATTTAATATTTTCATTTCCCTTTTTATTAAATTGTGTCTTTATTCTTGAAGGTGAAATCGATAACTGACATGTTTCGGTAAATCAGGACGGCTAAAGTTTGTTCTCATAATTGATGTATTAAACATCGATATAACCAAAGAATAATTTAAAAAACATAGTTCATTTATTTATATCATATTATACCACTGAAATAATTATCATATTTATCCATGACCAAAATTAATTTTATTTTTGAATTTGGTGGTTAGACAAACCTAGGTATGAACATACACAGATTTAATGAATGATTATGTGGTGGTTTTGTTGTAATATAACTATACGAAATTAATAATGATATTATGTGGTGATTATTAATTTTATATTTAAAAAAATATATGGAAATATAACATGAAGTAATGTATATGAAAAACCATTACACAATATATATAAATGAATATCCTCCAGGAATGTTAATTTTAATAATTAAATTTTTATAGATTGTTTATTTCACATGTAATTTTGAGGAACCTAAATTTTTCATATAAAATCATTTATTATATAATTAAATTAATATGTATTCATTAATCCTATATTTATATCACATCATGATTGGGATTGAAGGAAAACAAAATAGATTATGTTGTGGAGGCGGTAGTCTGCATCAGACATGAATAAATAGTTTTTAAATAATTGAAGGTGTATAGGAAAAAATAATTATTATAAAAATATATAAAATAAAATATATAACAAAAAATAAATCAATTTAATTATTATAATTTCCTTATAAAAAATCTTTTATAACAAATTTGGAAGAAAAAATTTGAGATGGAAATTAATATTTTGATAATACTTATATCAAGACGTCAATTTAAAATGGAAGACACCTTGAATTTGAGGATGGTAATATAATTATCTGTCATGTATTGGATACATATATTCCTCTAGCTTCTGTTTTTTTGGTTTTTTGGGGCACCCCATTGAGGTTCTAAGTAAATTGGATGGTATATTAGTGAAAATGTGAGTGTCATTGCTAATAATGGCATGGCTGCAGCATGGATGGATATAAAGAATTGTACTACTAGTGGTTTTCACCTATTGGATCAATGATGGACTCCAAGAGAGATCTAGAGTACTAATTAGTATAATTACATATTATTAATAGTATTATAATGGAGAATAATCTGTGTCATAGTGGGTATTTTAGGCTATTTTCGAAATAGTGGTAGTATTTCAATAGTTGTTGGGCTGCAACATAGACACCCAGTTTTGAAGGGGTTTTTGAGGAAAACATCATAAGGTTATACCAAAAACCCTATATCATATTTTATAACATATAACAAAGATCATAATATGGTTGATTTATTGGTGGGGATATGGTGTGGGATACATGGAATATTTTATAGGATTCCAATTTTTCAATAGGGCATGGCGTGTATCAAGGGGATACATCATGATTACAAGTTTCATTTTGGGTCTATAAATTCTTTGAGGCCCCTAACCTTATTTCTATCCCAATTATTCATATAAATCATTATATTCCATATATTTTATATCTAAATCAATGAATACTCACTCTTATGATAGTGATCAATCCCCAGCTTCTCATCGTTGATCCTTAGTGAATCAAAGTATATTCTAATTTTTTAAGTGATGTATCTATATCTAATTTTGTTTCCTTAAAATCAATCATTCCATGTTATCTAAACATATATTCATTATTATAATGGGGTCTTAGAAATCCATTTTTTCCATAGTTGTGGTGTGGAATATTTGGCGGTACGTAGTTTCTTATGGGATAGGTCATCAGAGATCTAAAACATTAATTGGTTCTCATGCTAATAATGTTGATCATTTTTAGGGAGTCGGTTAATTTATTCTTTAAATAATACATTTTAAATAAAAAGGTTTATTTTTAATCATTTTGGATGGAATTTAGATTGAAATAATAAATAATTATTCAGACAATGAAATATGTTGGTTACTGATCACTTGTCAATGTTTCTATACCATGATACCAATTTATAGTTTTATTATAGACAACATGTATCCTTGTAATTATTGTTTTACTGTTACATTTTATTGAAAATTATAAATAATGTAAAGAGAAAATTTATTTAATAATTTTTATTACTGTAATATATGAGGCATGTCTATAATCCACTATTTTAATTTATTGGTGATCAAATTCATCAAGGATAAATTTTTAATTAAATTGGTAACTCCCTTGGGAATGATAATTGGTTATTAATACTAAAGAATGATAGTTCTTGTAAATGGTATATTTTATAATTTATGAAAATTATTTGATGTTCTATAATCTTGTTGTAGCTGGAATCTATGCATCAAATAATTCCAAATAAATCTCATCATGTTCTAGATTATTCCTTAATTTTTTCATAGATAGAAACTATGAATAATAAATTTTTTAAGCCATGATGAAAAAAATATAATGTTCAATAAATAACATGTTTCTTATGAGATTTCATGTTTGATATAAAGGATGGAAGACTTTTATTAAGGGTTATGAGGGCCCATTTTCATACGAAGGCTGGATTCTTTATTTTAGGGCCACATTTCCATATTGATTATTCTTATTATTTTATACCCACTTGTTTAGTCCAGATAAAATATTCTATATGAGATATGATTCTAGGATTTCTATGATAGGGATGTATGATGAGATATGGTAAGGGAGGAATAATCTTATAGTAGTGGTTGATTCATGTGATGGGGAGACACAAAGCGATATACGTGTGGGTGTAGGGGAGGATTATGAAGATCATGTAGGGTGTTGGTGTTGTTATTACCCATTAATGACATAAAATTAGGTGAAATAATTATATGAGTCAATAAATGTTCGATGAATAGGTTTCCGGTTATCTATACCCCTTTCCACACTGCATCAGGTATCTATAAGTGCTTGTTTGTATTCAATGATTATATATTAAGATGTTTCCCTAGTTTGACTATAAATATGGAATAATTAATAATTTTTATTAAATTACAAAAATAATGGGTTTGATGTTTGAGAAATTACAAAGAGATTATATAGAGAACCATGGATTCAGTTGAAATGGGCCCGAAGGGAATCTAATTCATTTTGATAGTTAATGAAATCTGTATCTAGAATAATGATGATGTATAATTTGTTTACATAGATTTAACTATAAAATAAAATGAAAAAATTGAATCCATTAATTTAATGCTTATCATTAAATTATTATGTATTTATAGGATATATTATACATAGTACTGGAAACTAGGAGAGTGGAGACGCTAGCTAATATTGAGTCTAAGTATATCTTAATTCCATAGTGTGGCAGTGTGCTAAAATATATCTTGTATAATCTATAATTCTATATTCTACCTCACCCATTTTGGGTACAGATACTGGAACCAAGTGTACTATAGTAGGGTGTTTTCCCCAATATCATGATGAGAGGATGGATGGTTGACTACCCCCTTAGGTCCTACTCTCTTCTCTTGGAAGTACTATGTAATAGTACAAATTGTGGTAAGTTTTAAATTTTTTTTGTGTATATGGTTGTAATGGATTGTGTTTATTTCAAAAATAGTATCCCTATACAGTTTATCTAGATCAATTTTATATTTATGACATGCATTGGTTTTGATAACCTGAGTATCCTAACTCGGTGTATGCGATTTAATGTCTTGTGGTATTATAACTAATGTATAATAGAAGACGTAAAACATGTGATGGATAATATAAAATAAATGGTAACTATATGGATATGTGATAAAAGATGATGTGATGAACACAATTCATATTGTGATACTTTGCATATGTTTTTTTTAGGATGGATTAAAACAGAGAATATGGATTAGAACGTATGAAATTTGGGTTATAGTGGAAAAAATATGTGAATAAGTAGTGTGGTACCCAATTTATTGAAATTATATTACATTAACTTTTTTTTTCATGAAACATTGTGTGATATATCAATGGTGGGGTGGGAAACCTAGTACACGTATTTAGGTTATGAATTAGTTTCACTGATGGTCACTACACTTAAAAATTTAATATTTATTAATTTCCATCAGGGGATTCAAAGAGAATCCTATTTCACATTCCATTATGATCTCCCTATGTATATATATATATAATTGTTATCATGTCATCCTAGGATATCATGATTTCAATTTTGATTTTAATAGATTGTGGTTTTATAAAAGAAATTTTAGATTCAACATTTCTATTGGGTTTATTGTTTTTACATATAGATTCCCTTTGACTTTTTTAGTATAATATGACATTACATGTATGTAATTTTGTTATTGTTTATACATCAAAGAAGTTGTCTATTTTTGTAGGTTTATTTTATCTCTTTCCCCATGTGCGTTTCTAGGGTACTTCCACCCATATGTATATTTATTATATTATTAGTTCTAGTCAATATCTTGAGGATAATTAGAGGAGATACTAAAGAGGTTACCATAGCCCTAGTATAATTGTACTACTATAATGGGATACCTCTAGGGAAGGGGTTCATGAAAGAGCTTTATCACTGGATTAGTTTGAGGAATAAGATAATGATTAGTGTTAGGAACTAATAAGACTACATGTGTTAGTAAGAAATCAATTTCATTTATGTGTAATCATAAATTTATACAAGGGAGTATGACTGAGACATGTGTATTTTCGGACCCCAAAGATATGATACATGAACTATTATGTATACTAATCATAGTAAACAATGTGATACATTTTTTAGTGTAGATACCTAGGAAAATATCATCAATCTTTCTTCATTGTGAACAAATTTTAAATGGGTAGACATTGCGATTATTTAAAAACAAAATCAAAATAAAAAAATCAATATTTACATAATGATATGTATTCAACATTCTTGTTGTAGTAGTCTAACAATTTGTTCATTTTTTACTTAAGACTATAGGTATCTACCATAATTAGGTTCATTACAAATGTCCTCTATAAGATACACTGATATTAATCATAGAGTAGAGATTAGTAATGTATAAACATGTCTGAGTACACTAATAGTTCATTAGATCCATAGTATACTAAAATATGAGGGCTCAAATTCAAAATCATTCACAAAAGGTAGGTTAGAGGAGTTGAATATCACTTTCTGTCCCATCTGTGTTCGAAAGGGACACATGGTTTCATTGTATCTAATTATGATATTTTCAGTAGTAAGTATGTTTTGGTTATTTTACGATGAGGATCATGATGGCATAAAATTTTATAGGGTGATGTTCCAAGAGTAGTTTAATGGAGATTTTATTTCATCCATCGTGAATGGGGACATATGAAAGGTGTATCCAATCTTTTGATAGGGGAGTTACAGCTTCTGGGAGTTTGGTATTTGGTTTCTGAACCCGATCTGACGTTATTTAGGCCAATTAAGAAATGATGAGTTCAAGGAGTGTAATTTTCGGGAGACATTGTATCCAAATATCTCGGGTAAGGGCACCATGTTCATGTTGTCAAAATACCATGAGGTGTTTGGGAGGGTTGAGGCTCTTGAGAGGGCACTAGCCCAAAATGTTTCTTCACAAGATGGTAATTAACATGATTGTTGAAAATGAAAATTGGTGGTCTTTAGTTTTCTATTTCACTAACAAAAGGGATTTTTTGGTCAGCATGTAATTTTCCCTGGCCCTTATCATCTCGTTAAATCAAGTGTGGTGACACTTCAACCCATGATAAGGGCTCAGATGTGTTTTTTTCTTATAGAGGATGAGGTCATCAGTAGTGAGAGTACCAAACCATATTGAGTGGTCATCATGACTCAAATATTCTACAATATGTTTCCTCATTGAGGTAGTTCCACACAATGTAGTAGCAGGAGGGTGTTCCATTTTTGGATTAAAAGAGAGGAGATTAGGGCTACAAATGATAGCCTTGATATGATATGTATCCATAGAGAAAATATTTATTATATGCAGGTGGTTGACAATAAGGCCAGATATGTAATAGAGAATGTCATAGTTAGCTTCATGGTCTAACATTGTCTTCTCTAAGAGATCTAGTTAATTTTAAAGGCATTGTTTTCATTTTTTATATATAGATGTGTGTTTGTATTTTATTAGGATCTGCACACTACATCATTTCACCTATCATTGTCCATGATTTATGAATTCATGTAGTGCAACTTCTTGTGACTTTGGGATTGACTACACAATTTATTGGTCAATATCACATGTAGATATAATTTTCTAGTTATGGGGTTGCACTCCTCTTGGTGATAAATCCTATGTTTACAAATAAATATATAAAACATAATACTTAGCATGGATTGCAAATATTTGTTTTTGGATTCCATGTATTACATGTGGAGATATGTTTTGATTTATGATTCTAATGGAGTGCCAAAAACATTTCTTGTAAAGCGAGACCCTCAAATGGATCAGTGGGGTGTCCCATCAATATCATCTTTAGTGGATGACCTGATATCGAGTTCACATGAGGTTCATCCAACGGTTCTTCAGAGGGTTGTGGATGAGCAACATCATGCCTTTATTGAATATACTCTATCAATACCCCCTCAACGAGAGTGTAATTTTTGTGTTGTTTTATAACTATGTGTATCCATAAATATTATGAATCTATATAGGATATATCCTTTTGAATCAGAAGATATTGAAGAACAACTTGAAGATTTGTGGAATCTGGGTTTTTTGGCGGATTGTTTCACCATGGGGTTTGCTATTTTTTCCTAAATAGTTTCAATATTAATTATTGTATTTGTACTGATTATTATTTTTTGAATTAGGGGAACATGTTGATCCAAAAACCTATTTTATTGACTAATTATTTACACTATCAGCTAAACATTGTGAGACGATTCTCAAAGATCAATCTATTATAAGGATATAATTATATTATGGTGATGGAAGAATATATTATGAAAACCACTTTTTTTTGTTGTGATAAGAATTATATGTCCATTTTTCTATCATTCTGTGTGAGGACTATGTTAGTAATTTCCATGGGTTTTCTAAAAAAATGTTTAGATAGAATATAAATATGTTTTTGATGGTTTTCTTGGACAAAAAGTTGTTTATCTCACATCCGTGGAGGAGAAAGAATAAAATTTTCATTCCATTTTGGGTATTATTTTTAAGTATTTTCTATTCTTGGAGTTTATTAATTATTCATCATAATTTCATAAAGATTAATATTAGGGAATTTCATGTACAATAATGGAGTATCAATGGATACTTTGATTATATATGAGATTTTTTCTCAGGATGCTTCCAATAATATTATAGAGGACATAGGTTTCCTTTGTATTGTAGTCTAATACATAGATATTGAAGCCAATTTCACCTAGATTATGAATCCTCAAACAACCATGACCCAAAATGATCATTTATTTATATATACTGACCAATTTTTGGAATCCTTGAAGTAAACTAAGAAGAAATTGTTTTTCAATCATGCCTAGTTTTTTACCTGATGGAGTTCACATATAAGTTTTCTGTTTCACATCAGAACATAGGTCATGATACGTTTTGGTGTAGAAAATATTAGTAATTTTTTATGGGTACCTAAATTTAAATCCCCATTTGAAAAACCATTTCACTGATGATATATAATGAGTGTTTTTCATATATTCCCAAATTTTGTTGTCAAATTACATAATTGGTGAAAATTTTATGATTTTCACAGATAATAGGTTTCTGGGTTATTTATTCATATCCATCATAACATGAACATTCAAAAATTCTTGATGGTGGAATTATTATTGTATTATGACTTCATGATTTCATATATAACCTGAAAGGGAATATTTTTCAACCTATACTGAGTATGTTGTGATTTAGTGATGTTGCGCATGAATCTATGGATTAATAGAGAGTAATAAAAAATTAATAGTTGTAAATATAGTTATTAGAGGGATTATAGATATATGTTTTATTCTCCCATAGAAGGTGTAGTCATATTTAGTATAGTATCTAGAGGATTACAAGCATGGGAATTTTGAGGTGGGGATCGACAGACACTGAGTTGTTTCTAGTTTAAGGATGAACAACACTGGGTGTTTTAATTGGGTATAATTTTCATCACATTAACAATGTTTGATATCGCTCATTGAGAGTACCATACATCACCCTTGGGTTATATCATGAGGTGAAAATGATGCAGTTAGCATTGTGAATTCAGTTTTAGTGTCTTGGGTTGAAGTGTACTTTTTCATAGTCTATTTCTTGATGTTTTTTTCTTTCAGATGGTGATTGTTAATATTCATATTCCTAGTGGTTTTCTTTGTTTGATAAATATTCCATAGTGGTTGTGAGGAGACATATAAATGGAATTAATTATTTTGTCCCTCAATATATTGGTGTTGATTATCTAATAATGGTTATAGAGAACCATTTCATTAAATAAGACCACATTAAATTGATCATTATGTTTTTAATAGAATAGGTTTTTTTAGGCTCATATCTAGAGGAGGTATTGAGACACTGGAATTTTTTGAGGACAATCATCTCATATTTTTTTCATTTTTTTCTTATAGGGCGTGTATAGGTCTCCAATATGAATTTTTATCTTTATTAACCCTTAAAATGAAATTTATGCCACAAAAAAACTGCAAGAAAAAGTGAACTATCCTAGATCATGAGGAAATGTAGAATTATTGTGTCCTATATTTTGGAGGTTTGTGGATGAGAAATATTACATTGGTTGAGTTTTCTAACAAAAATTTTTCCTTTCATAAATTGGTATGTAACAATTTTACTATTCATATGATAACATTTATTATTCTTCTTTGTTATGGTTGAGGTCATAGAGTCAGTAATTCTTGGTCTAGAAATAGTTCTAAATACTAGAGAGATAGTTCAGGTGATATGTGGGGGATGAGGGAAGAATAATATTATTAAAAATATAATAATCATCGTAGGATGAGATCTATGGAGTCTGATGTTTGAGATCACTTGTTTTATAATGTTACTCATAATCATGGGATGTTTTTATTTTTTTGTGGGAGTATGTTCTCTCCATAGTATATTGATGCTTTTGAGGAGTATGTATCATGTCTGATATATATAATATAGGATAATAATTACACATATAAGAGATACATGTATTATGTTTCTCACGTAACTCATATCTTCCTTTGTCTTCATGACTTTTATTACATCATCAATTGGTGAGATATCAATATTGATTTTGGTTATACCATCAAGGAGTAGCCTATACATATCATGTTCATCTAGGAGAATGTGTTTTGTGGGAATGATATTCTCTTCATTTTTGTCTTGTGGTGATAGATTGTAATTCAGGAGAGTACCTAGGAACATGAGTTACCGATATTTGATCTGTACCCCCAGGAAATTTGATGTTTTATCTTCTCTTATTATAATTATACTTTATATTTTTAAACATATTGTAGTTTTTATATGGTTTTATCTTTCAAATTTATCATTACTATCAACATTTGTGATAGGAACCTTCAATGGTGGGATTTCATAGATATAGTTTTTATGGATTCATGGATTTATTATTTTCACTATGATGATGATTTTGAGCACCGGATAGAGAGATACTTGAGATGTGTCTCATGGGGTTTCTCTTAAGATAAATGTTTTCTCTTTACTTATATCTCTCTTTCTAGAATTGGTTTTTATTTATCTAGGAAGAGATAATTTGGAGAGTTATCTTAGGCATGGTCCCATATGCCAATATTACATCAATTTATGATTTTTTCGGTGTTGGAGAGACCTATAGGTGGTTATGAGTAGTTTGTTGTGTAAATTTGGAAAAGGGAGGTTCTAATACTAAAAATGGAATAGATATGGAATGAATGGGTCGCTAATTTTCAGTGTTGGTGGATGCAACATATTGAATCTACTTTGTGAAATAGGGGAGCTTGGGAAGAGAATAGGGGTAACTTATTCTTCCGAAATAACTATAGTATGGTTATGTGTCGATGGATTAGTTGGGTTTTGAGGATACCTCTAAATCATGAGTAGTTTCACCATGATGGTTGGGATGAATTGTATACACCCGATTGGTAAATTAGTTATATGATGTAGTGATTAATGATGAATTATAACCCCTTGATGACCTTTCATTGGATCTACCATTGAAATTCATATGAGTAGTTTACTAGGGGGAAGCCATGTGGGCAAGGGGGATTATATGTTATGAATCTTATTTTTGAACATGATGTGTTATGTCACATGGGGCTACTCCATTTTCATTAGTTTTTTAATGGGTATATAATTACCCTGAGACCCCCAAAATGAATTATCTCCCAATTCATCATCTGAAACCCTACGTACACCAAAATGTTTTTCAAATGTTTACAAGACACTTTTGATAGGTATTGATCCTTATAATCCCATTATCGATCTACATTGATCTGAGTTCTGATATAAAACATATTTATAATGATTTCTCTTCATATGATTTTGTTTCCACTTATTTATTCTTTTCATTATATGGAATTTTCTATCCATAATTATAATTGCTTTTATTGGTTCATTATTAGTTTGGTTTTTGTGTGTAATCCATAAGGGGATCTAGTTTAATTCAGTATAGGTGATCATAGATCCACAACATCAATATATCCTCAGTGGAAAATTTTTAATGCTTTTTAGGGAGGGAAATATTTGAATATCCTATTTGATTACATGAAATAATAATTTTATCATGTTTTATCACATTTGTTAGTATGTTATTTAACATAATAATGTTTTGACATGATTGATAATGAAATTAGACAATAAAACATGTCAAGATTTCGATACCATAATAAATATTTCACTCTTATTTATATAGAATGTTTTCTAAAAATGTTATTCTTATTATCATGATTAGTTTATTAGGAAATGGTAGAGAACATAATTCAATAATTTACTGATTGATTGTGTTTTAAATAAATAATGTTCTAGATTTATAATCTAGTGTTTTAATTTCACGATGATTAAACTTATGGAAGTATGAATATTAAATTGAATTATTTGTTTTTATGGGGAAATGTAATTTTTTAATAAACCTAAATCATTATAATGATTTTTGATGAAATGTTTGAAAATTTAGGTTAATGAATCTTTTTTCTTTATGATGGATGATGGTGGAAGAATTTTTTTGAATCATGTTAAATAAACAATTTAATATGATAGTTGGTGACCTAGGGTTCAGGTAGTTGGAACCTATGAAGAAGGAATTAGATAATTCATGATCTCTTAGAAACACTTTTTTTTATAAATACAATGCTTGGGGATGATAGTTCTTATTTACATGAAAGGTTAAATGCCTTATGTGGGGGGGGGGGGTGAGGGGATATGAGAGCCCATTTCCTTGTGTAAGATTAAAAAAGATTTAGGATATGGTTCCCCTAATTGATTATTATTATTTTTTTCTTCCTGTTTTTCTGTTCCAGATAGAATCCTTTTTATGTGATATGATAATGAGATGGCCGATATTGGGATGGTAAATGAGAAATGGGTGGGGGGGCCATAGGTTATGGAATTTGATGACACTTTTGGGGGTGAGATAGATGGGTATATGCATGTTTGTGTCAAAGAAGAAATTATAGATGATGGAATGAGTTGATGTTGGGATAAACCATTGATTTTACATAGTAGGATGCCAGATTGAAATAAATTTGTCAATGGATGAAGTATGAGTTTCATGTTGTTTAAATTACTTTACAACCTACATGAGGTTGTTAGTGGTGCATGATTTCATCTAATTAAATTGTTCTAGGATTTTTCCTAGAGTACATGGAATTATGGAATTTTGAATAATTTTAAATAAATTACATATCCATGGGGACGAGTTTATTGTTGTAAAACATAGATGATCTTGGTAACTATGGAAAAAATTGGATTTTTCCTAGAGGTTATGAATTTAACATTCATGATAAATTAATTTTGTATTTGGAATAATAGTAATGGATAAATTATAAAAAATATATTAAATAAAAAATTTAAATGATAAGGTGGAAATAAGAAATTTAATATACCTTTTTAAATTCTTGTCTTCTTATAGGATATCTTGTTCTTAGTAGTGATAGATAGAAGACTAATAAACTATAGCTAAAATTGAGTCTAAGGCTTGTTATGAGATTATAGGGGTTATGAGTTATGTTATAGCTTATATATTATATGATTTTTTATTCTGCCCCACCCATGTTGATTAGGGAGACTAAAACCTAATGGACTATAGGATGATATTTCCCCAATATCTCGGTTGTATGATGTATGAAAAACTAACCCCTTTAGTCGTACTCTATTCTCTTGGATGAGTTACATTCCAGTATGCATGGTTGTATGTTTTGTGATATACGACTAAAGTGTGATGTAATGGGTAGTAATTATTTCATGCACACATATATTCAGATATAGTATTGAAATAATTATTATAGGTTTGATGTGTGTGGTTTTTGATTTTTTGAGGTTGCATATATGATGTATGGAATCAGATGGCTTGAAGTACAATACCTAATGTATGATGTACGTCATACATGATGTGATTTATCCCCAAAACTACATTGTTACTATATCTAGATTTGATATGGGATGTAATTTTGGGAAGAAAACTTTTAATGTTGTGATACATATCTTAGGTGTTTTGGTTTCAGCATACATTTTGGGGGAGATTGATCCAGACACATGATGTTGGAAAAACTCTATACACTAATGGGGAAACTTTACTTGGATACCATTTCTATTGATATTATATTATATGATATCTTTTATGTGATATATGCTGAGAAATAGCCATAGTGAGGTTAGAAACATTGTATACCTATCTAAGAGATAATATAGTTTCACTATTGGTTACTATTCTTTAGTATGAATTCCTTATCTTTTTCATGAGAGCCTTTAGGGAGGATCCTATGGAGTATTCTATTATGGTCAAATCACACATATATACAGAAACTATTTTTTAGGTAAGTTGGATCAGGAAAGAAATTAGCCAAGATATTACTAGATTAGGGTTTTATATAAGGTTAGTGGTCTTTCATAACACATATGAGTTTACCTTTTTTATATGTGTAGTTTTTCATTTTTTTTTGTACTATATGAAATTAAATGTTTGATATTGGGAATTAATTTATATATGTCTATGAATGTTTTTATTGGTATATCAGTATTACATCTCTCTTACTCATTTTATAAAAGTGGATAACACGTCCCTTTTATAGGATTATTAAACTCTTTTTTCTGGTCGCAAAACCAGGGCCCACTAGAGCCGAGACATGGGTAGTCAACATCTATCTTTTGCCATTTACATTCCTATAGGGGTACTCTATATAGGGAGGATGTTATGAAATTATTAGTGACCACAAGCTTTTGTTAATGGGATAGGTTTATGGGGAGAAATAAATTCCATAAACGTATGATGAAATTATAACTAAAGGTGTTAATTGAAGGTGTGAATATGTTTACATTTTGTAAGTGATGGGAAGGATTGTTTTGGGAGAATCCTTGGAAACTTCCATAATGTGATGTTAATATTCAAATATAAAAGGATAAAATTTGGAATTTACATTATGGGGCACATGTATTTGTGGACTCATAATAACAAACATTCACATCATGATGTATTTATTTTTTTTGAACTTTTTACTATGTTAAACATAATAAATCGCTTTTACTTTTACATAGGTAATTAGCTTTTAAATATAATAATTATTTTTTGTATAAAATATTAACATTTATAGTTTAAAATAATTGTTTTACTATAGTTTCAAAACATAAATTAAATTTTCAAATTAAATTTTTAATGGGATGAAAAGTTAATTATAAAGAAAATATACATAATCATGATAAATTAGTTTTATGAAAAGAATAATTTTTAAAATTTAAATTTATATATAGTATTAAATTTTCATAGATTTGGGTTTTAATTATATAAAAATATTTTATATAAAACTAATAAAAGGTACAATTATTTCCAACTAAGAAAAAACACCCTCCCTTGAAAATACAAGATATAAAAAAATATAAAAAAATACATTACATTAAAATGTTTATTAGATAAAAAATTATTTCCATATGTTTTACAAGTTCAAAAAATATTAAAAAATGAATAATTTTATAACATAATATAATATTTTTATACAATATTAGTTTTTTATAACATTTATGATATGCATACATAGTGAAAAAATGAAAATTATAATTTTCATATATCTTAAATTTCCTGACAAAAAATAAACCATTCTACAAAATGATGAAAAATTACACCATTGTTAACATTAATATGAGTAATTTTATGATGATGTAATTTTAATCTAAAAAAATTACAAAATATTAATATATATTTTATATTCTGAAATGAAAAATTTAAATTAAATGCTTTGAACTGGTAATAAAAATATTCAACATTAAGTCATATTAAAGAATTATATTCTAGAGGAAATTATTTTTTATTTACTAATATATTAAGATTATTAAAAATGTTATTTTAATATATTTTTTTAATTTTTTTTCTATTGTTGTGTGAAAAGAATATTCTCAAACACTAATAATTTATAATAATAATTAAATTTTCAAGGGGTTTACTTGATAAGAATTCCATAATAAAACTAACAGAGTCAATAATCTTATATAATTGAGATATGATTATAGGAGTAGAAATGCAATTGAGTTTAAAAATTAAATTTGAATTATATGTGAGAATTGGATTGGTTTAGGTTTTTAAATTTTTTTATGTAAAGATAATGTTTGTTTTGGATGTATCCATTATGTTTTTAACAATGTCATGTCACTACTTTAATATCAATGACTCCAAAATTGAAAAATGTTTATTGGAAGTTTATTGGGTTTATAATATCATCATAAAATATTTTTTTAGGAAATATAGATGGTCTCAAGGCTCGTCCTTTAATTTTTTAATTTTTTATCCTAATTTAATATTACAATGGTAATTAATATATATAATTATTAATTATTATTAATGACCAATATTAATGTTAGAAAACATACATAATTTCAACCTTAAAATTTAAAATTATTTAATAATTTAACAAAATAAAATATTTAATGGTTAGAAATAATTCATTCCAAATAATATCACAGAACATTTAGAAATATATTTTGTAAATGTTTTTATTACAAAATTTATACATGATATAATATTAACATATGTTTTAATATTATTGGCAAAATATGTATATAATTAAATAAATAAAAGTAACATGTATTTACAAGTGAGATAAATTTTTATTTCACCATAAAATAACTTAATTATATCAAATGGTTGAAAATAGATTAATTTAATGTATCATTTCTTATTTAGTTCTAAAAATGTATGATATAAGTTAAATATGTTTTAATATAATTTTAAAATGGATAAATGTATTACATAAAAAATATTATTCTACAAAAAACATTCTTTAGTCATCTAATATAATCTTACATAATGATAAATTCACAAATATAATAGTTTTTTTCAAAACAATATTTTTCGATTGATAAAATACCATTTCATAAAAAAAATTACATAAAAATAAAATATTTATATGTGGAATTTAAAAGTGAATATTTATTATATTTAAATTCTAAAATTTATAAATACCTCATTTCAATAAAATCATAAAATATAATGAAATCATATTTTTTTGGGAAAATGATGACTTTAAACATTAATTGTAATTATTCTTATTTAATATCATCTACGTACTATATTATTTTTACATAATTATTTATATAAAAAATAATCTATATTATATAATCTTTAATTTCATTAAATAGAAAGGCATATCACATAAAATTTCAGTTATTAATAATATATGTTGCTAAAAAATAAATAATATCATTAGAAATTTTTGGTAACCTAATTTAATTTACTACATTAAAAAATGTTTAATTTATTTTTTTAACAAATATATATTCTAATTTAAATACTATTATTTAATAATTTTATTTAAATATATTGTTTTTAGTTTTCATTTAGAATATTTATATTTTTTTAATGTCCTATAAATTCTGTATAATTTTTTTAAATTATATGGGATTATTATGAGATAGTGAAAATTGACGACATGTGATTCTGAGGCCCAGAGTGCCCAGAATGATTTGTTGAATAAAATGTTAATCTTCAAAATATGCCGTGTGAGCAGTTTTCCTAAAAAAGTGTAATAACACTTAAATGGGTGGCCGGATCAGATATCCAAGGGTATAGGTGCGTTAATAATGGCGGGTTTACCCTAGGCGCGACATAAGATTAGTCGGCGCAGTCCTCCCATGGGAAAACCTAAAAATGGAATAACCGTACATAAAAAAATTAAATATAATTATTTTAATTTTAAATTTCTTATTACTCACAATCAGTGACTCTGATTAAAAAACGGAGACCACCGATGAGCTCGTAAGGGTATGCTTTCTTTAGGAAGATCCTAGCATTGGCCAACATGGGCCAAAAGTGGATGTTAGTTTTTGGCCATAAATAAAATAATTAGTTAAAAATTATTTTATTGTCAAATTAATTATATGAAAAATGGTAACTCGTATTGGAAATCCAAGAGAACAGTTGAGATCGAGAGGGTATGTTCCCCTTAGGTAGATCCTATCCATGACTGGCATAGAGTTTGGGTGACTGTTAATAATTTTTTGAACTCTTATTAAGGTACGTTTAGTAAACATGTAGGTGGGTATTACTATATTTTGAACCAGTGCTCAGATTAATAATATGAGGGCACCGCTAAATACGCAGTGCCAAGATTTTCTTATGTGAAGCTTAACTTCGACTGTCAAGGGTAAGAAGAAAAAGTTGATTTTTGGACATTACAAAAAAATAATAAAAATAACTCCATGAGGTATATTATTTCTTTTTGAAACATTAGAGTGACATGGTTGAACCGTCAAGTTAATAAGCCATTCAATGAATTGACCCTTGGGTTGTGTAACTTGGATCTTGGTTGTTTAATGCAACACTGAATGAGTTTCATTAATGAACCACATAATTGTTGTGGAACGTGGTTGGTTCCTCACATCTATTTAAACAAATACTGGGCACGGTTTTTGTGCGCTCATGAGAGGAACTTCAAAATATGTGTCGATGATTACTTCCTCCAACATATAATGGAGATTCGACCCCTTAGAGGATTTGAATAGGACAATGACGAACACCAACGAATAGGCTTCGAACACGTTCTCATCTTTCTTATTCGCACTATCAACCAACGTATTCGAGGTAGGTGTTATGTGCTTAATTCCTCCATTTTCCTCATTCTCGAATATTATGAAAATCTCGGATCAACCATCCAATGGGTTGATCTGCGTTTCATTCCTTAATGCAGAAGCATAATGAGGGGTTTCTTTTTGGTAGTTTTTATGATTAAATAATACTTCCAATGTTATAATTAAAACGCAGAGGGTGCGAGCTGATCCAAACAAGGCTCAAAAACTCCGCCGATCTCTAGTTGGTGGAGTTCTTAATGGGGGATAAAGAAATATGGTAGCAAGGTGAAGCAATGGGCCACACAGGGTGGGATCTGTCCAGAGAGGCCTGTAGGCGTAGACATAAAAGGAATCTGACAACATGAATTTCACCAGTGGCCCGCAAAAGCATTGATGGTACAGTGGCCTCGGAAACCGGAGGAGTCGGAGGCTGGATACAAGAAAGTGGTGGCACCTGATAGTTCTGCGGCGGACAAAGGGGTGGATGACATTTTCTAGCCACATCAGAGCATGGCAGTGCACTGCGGTGGTGCACCGCAGAGGAAGGTCATAACATCGTGTTGCTTAGGAAGGTCGCAGCTTCGAGTCATGGAGAATGGCCTCGACATCAAGTCGTGGTGGAGGGTGGACCCACGGTCCACGAGTTATTTAGGTGACTGGTCCAGTGACACTGACCAGTTGGTGCAGTGCCCACTAGTGCGACTGCTTTGAAACCGTACAGACTTTTGTCCGTTCGAGAGGGGAGAAAACCCCCATCCCTAGCATGCGGGCCGGGAAGTTCTACTGCTCGACGGGACACACCCAGCCAGGTGGGCTGGGCCAAACCCATGGCCTAATTTGCCAATATAACAACCTAGCAGCCTGGACAAGGCAAAGGTGAACTAGACCGAGCCCAACTTCATTCGGGCAAGGCCAAGTCGGTCCGATCATGTCAGACCATACCGAGACCCCTTTTTTCAGTCACACTAAAACGAGCGTATCTCATAAACTAGAAATCCATTTATTGAACCTTCTATGGCACCAAAAACACATAGGAAGAGGAGGTACTTTTGATATAATCTACGAGAGACTCATGGAAAGTCTTAGTTTGGCTAGGTTGGAACGTACCAGAATCCAACAGGGCCCTCAGCACTAAAATTCCTATAACATACAGACTGGGCCTCTGTTTGATGCACTTTCTTTTGTAATGGAACACTTATGCAATGATATATCATCAAGTTACATATAATAGGTATTTTGTTCTGGTTGAAATACGACTGATGGATTGAGGAGCGGTCCTCCCAATCACGCTATGTGCAGAACCCTATTACTGGATGAGACCTGAAGACAGCTGACGTTAAACTCTATGTGAGTTGACGGCCTAGTGTGAAGCACCTATGTGTGATTTTCCAGGCACACTGTTGGGAGCGGCTATATGTGACCCGACATACCCATGATACTAGACAGGAGGAGTACCTCAATAGGCCACGGTGAAGAGTGGCACTGTGTGACCCAACAGACCCACATTAAGCGATGGGGAGGAGTGCCTAAGCAGTTCAATGTTAGGGGAAATCACTTATGTGTTACTTGGCATGCCCAATGTACTCAATAGATGATTTCTCCAAGAGACAATGTGTTTGAAGATGAGACTGATGATGCTACTCTTACAACCATAGATTATACATGTTTGAGCAGTCTTTTGCTTTGTGATTTGTGATTGAGATCATGTTTTTTGGTTTTCCCCTTGTGGAATTCTGAGAGACCTTCGGGGGACTGAGGGTCCCTACTGAGTATTGTTACACTCACCCCTGTATGGGCTTCACCAACACCATGTTGTGTCTTTTTCAGATGATCGATGACTCGAATGAGTCTTGAGGAGTCCGGGTAAGATGGTGTTGAGAGGTGATTGAAAGATGGTGCACAAAGGTATCTGTTTCTTGAGGAGAGCTGCAGTGATGATCATTTGCTACCCTTAAGGTAGGATCTTTTGTAGATGACCACACGAGATATTTTTCTATTTGTATGTACATCCATTTCAGTTGTCCTTGACTTTTGACCCTTTTAATTTTAGTACAAACTTTTACACTCAGTGGTGGTTTTTAGTTGTGGTTTTACCATTCTTCTTCAGTTGTGTTTTACATGTGTGTAGTGTTCCTTGTTTGTTTGTTTATAGGTTTTGATCCAATGCCTTCCCAATATAGGGATATTCCTTTACGGTGCCAGTTTCCAACCCCTATCAAATGGAAGGTGGGCATGGGGTAGCCATGACACACGCCCTATGAGACAGGTCATGACAAAGTGGTTTTAATGGGGGATTGTTCTACTAGAAGAACTAAGAGTCTATGTATTCAATGGATAAAAAGTTTTAAGTTTCTTGAGTTTGGATTTCAGTCCAGGGAGTCTAGTTTTGGTGCAGCAACAAACATATCCATACACCAGGACCTTGAATTCCTTTTTCTGACTCGATATATGAAAACAATAATTACGTGTATTTTTTGAAATATTTTTCTTTTGATCTCTTTTGATTCAACTCATCAAGTATAAATTATTGACTGTAGTTTATATTGATTCTAATTCAGTATTCAACCTTGAAGTCAACCATCCAGGATTCCAATGCCTAACTATGATCATGGCCCATAGTTTGATGAGGCTTTAGTATAAGGACTGTTTCCTGAGATGGTTCCTTTGGGCAGTGTCCTACTGATACCACTTCCCATTGGTCAGTAATTACTACTACCGCTACCAGTAGAGGAAACATAGAGGCTTAGTTTCTTACATGAGTTTCAAGGACAAATACCTCTTAGGTTCCATGGCGAGCCAACTCAAAGGCAGCTAAGGACTGGCATGAGGTGGTGACAGAGTTGGCATCTATCTAGGGAACCATTAGATTAGATGGTATTCCGGGTAGTGAGAATTCTATGTTTCTCAGTAGAGAGATGATAGGGTTTAGATTACCACTATCATATGATGAGGTGACTTTTTTCATGGATAGATACAGATAACCTTCCTCAGAGATGGGGTTCTCTTTCTATGAAAAGATAAGGGGGTTTGTGTTCTCGAGAGCTACTACAATTTTGGTATGGAGACATGTCGTTAATTGAATATTCATTGTGGGGTACCGACCATTCTAGGTACTCGATGAATATGACACAACCAGTGCTTCAGGGCTCAAACCATCGAGCGATAAGTATTTAGGGACATCTGAGAAAGCACTATTCCTCTTTGCATTCCAACATATGTTAGGGTAGAGAGAACCTTTTTTGTTGAAAATTATTTTTCTTAGTAGAATCAACTAGTGAATGTCAGCAGTGAGAAATTTGGAAATAGACATCAGTCTCGGAGACTTAGATGTGTAAAATGTTTTGGGAATAGGAAGTGATAGGGACAGATGAATCTATAGGGTAGTAGATGTGGAAGGAGAGAAATGAGAGCAGTAGGAGGTGGTGTAAATTTCGACATGTTATAACCACCACCCCAATGTGGTCCCCACCAGGATTAGGGAGATAAATGACATGGGAAGGGAGTAGCTACATGTGGTCAAGGAGTGTGACCTAATGGCTCCATGAAGTTTTTTAGGTATGGTATCTATCTACTAAAATCTATAGTAATTAATAGACATAGGTACACATCATTCCTTCTTGTCACAAATCTTCTTCAATACCTAGAGATTCTAGTTAAACCATTGACTTGACCCTTATGTCTAGAGATACGTATGAGATGAGACTAGATAATCAAACTTATGATGATTATGTGATCAGACCCTTGGGGTGAGAGTTTCAGTTTGAACCTCTTGGTGGCAGCGTCAGCATCATATGATGTTTGTTTATTTATCAACTTGTCATCCACAGTTTATTCTCAAATTTAATGTTATCGGAAAAAGGTATATGGTATATTTGTACCATTGCAATGATGTTTTCCTTTTTTGGAAAAAACGTAAACCCAGGAAGCACGAGACAAACTCATGTATAGGAGGGTGCAACAGATCAATCGTGAGTCAGACAGCCTTACCGTAATGGCAGTATGAGTTTTATGTTTTCAGTTCCCAATAGTAGTGGTAGAGTGCAGGAACATCCTTTCTAAAGATGATTCTAGGATTACCTCTTGACAGAAATGGGTACATCCTCTTTGTCTTGTAACAAGGGATGAGACTGATATCTACAACTGCATATCGGATGGCTCCCATGGAGATCTGAGAGCTGAGAGTGTAGTTGTGATACTTGTAGAGGAAGGGCATAGTTTGACCCAATGTTTGAGGTTATTTTTAGATTACTGACACTCTAAACAATTGGTTGTGGAGAATTAAAACCCACTACCAGAGGGTTTATGGACCACCAATAAGTTATGAGGGGTAACCTTTCTCGTGGATGGAAAGGTGCTCTTAGGCTTTTAAGTAGTTGAGACAACAAATATTGTTAGAGTTCCACTTGGACTAGGACTTCGAGACAACCTATACTCATGGGAAGGGAGATGTGGTGGGAGACAGACTCAGTAAGATCTCTGGTCAGATGTTTCTGAGTGAGGCGAAAGAGAATCTAATGGCATTGCAGAAATCGTTCATGGATAGTGATAGAGCATCTTACCTCCAGTCTATGATTTTCACTCCCCCCTCCTTTAGTGAGTTCTAGAGGCACAACTTGTGGATGTAGACTGTAAGACCTAACGTGCTTAGATATCCTTAGGACATGCTCTTGAATAATTTTATGAAAGAGGGGAGAACATCATTCTTTTGGGAGGATGCACCATGGTACCGATGATTCTATGAGTGATGGTGATTGAGTGAGTTCCACACATCCCCTTTGGCTGTACATCAGGGTGGGGAAAATATGTACCTGGTCCTATGGCGTTTGTACTGGTGGCCAGGGATCAAGAAAGTGTTGGTAGAGTTCATATCATTACTCCTCACTTTTCAATAAGTGAAAGTTGAGAATCAGGTTCCATCATGCTTGAGCACTACTTTTTAGCCCCATACAGATGGTTAGATGTGGAGGATCATACAGACGTTGGAGGACATGATTCGTGATTGTGTAAAAGATTTTGGTCACAATTAAGAGGATCACATACCACTGGTGGAATTCTCATAAAACAACAGTTATCACTCCACCATTAGCATGGACCAATTTGAGGCCCTCTACAAGAAACCATGTAGAACACCTCTATGTTGGACACACCCATGTGATTCAGCACTTATGGGTCTAGAGTTGGTAGGAGCTACCACTGAGAAGGGGTAGATTATACAGGAAAGGATGAAGAATACACAGAGTATGAATATGTCTTATTCTGATAGGAGACGAAGACCCTTAGAGTTCGTGGAGGGAGACCATGTCTTCTTAAGGGTCTCACCACAATGAGGATTGTGGAGATTCAGCTGGGGAAACAAGCAGTCCTTGAGTTTCATCAAAGAGATCCATATTCTTGGTATAGTTGGTGAGGTGGAGTACTGCTTAACTCTTCCCCCACTGAATTAGTGGGTGCATAATGTTTTCCATGTGTCACTTCTGATGAGATGCATGCAAGATCCATCATCTGTTATTGACTAGGGAGAGTTGTACTCTGATGATGGGGAAACTTTTAAAGAGTTACTGATGGAGACATAGTATCGATAAGAGTGAGTCCTTCATTGACAGTCTATCCCTCTAGTATGAGTTCTATGATAGAACGTAAACCTCTATGAGAGTACATAAGAGCAGGAGGATCAGATTCGTGCTCAGTACCCAAATTTGTTTGATTTTCAATTATTTTGGATTTTGGGGACATTAAAACCTATGGTGGGGGGAATATAATGTCCTTTAATTTCCATATTTTTTAATTATATTATTTTATTTCAAGACTACAAAAATTGATGGAACGTGATTCTGAGGCCCTTTGTGCCCGAAATAATCCGTTGAAAAAAATATTAATCTTTAAATAGAGCACTTCAATAGTTTTCTTAAAAATATTGAATAAATATTAAATGGGTTACATGGTCAGAATTCTGAGGGCACCATTGCATTCAAGATGGAAGGTTTACCCTAGGCATAACGTAAGATTAGTTGGTGCAAGCCTCCAGTGACAAAACCCAAAAATGGTATAACCATAAATAAAATAATTAAAAAAAATTAATATATTTTTCAAATGATTATAACGTACGAACGGTGACTCGGAATAAAAATTTGAAACCACTACTAATCATGTGAGTTTATTCTTTCATTAGGTATATCCTAACATTGGTCAATGTGGGCCAATAATATAAATTAGTTTTTTTCCATAAATAAAATAATTAAGTAACAATTATTTTATTGTAAAATTCTTTAACTCCTAAATGGTAACTCGTATTGGAAATTTGAGAGTACCACCAAGCTTGTGAGGGTGTGTTCCCCTTTAGAAGAGACTAAGATTTAATGGCACGGGTCAAGGGTGACTGTAAATTATTTTTTCAACATTGTTTAAGGTACATTTAGTAAATGTGTGGGTAGCGATTTCTATCTTTTAAACCAGTGCTTGAATTAAAAAGTTGAGGGCACTGTTGAATTTGCAGCACTGGGATTCACATAAGTAAAGCTTAATTTCAACCGAAGTGGGTTAGATGAAAAAGATAATTTTTATACTTTCCAAATATATAATAAAGATAACTCCATGAGTTATTTTATCTCTTTTTTAACTGATGGGTGACTTGGAAAAATCGTAGAGTTAATAGGTCATTCAATGACTTGTCCATTGGGATGCGTAACCTCGAAGATGTTTTTCTAATTTAACACTAAATTCATTTCATTAATGAACTGCACTAATGTTATGAGATGTGGTTGGTTCCTCGCATCTATTTAAAAAATGATTGGTCATGGTTCTTGTAAACTCACAAGAGAAACCTCTAAAGATCTCCCAGTGTTGACTTCCTCTAATGTAGAATGGAGCTTCGACGCCTTAGAGGATTTGAACCAAACAACGACAAATTCCAAAAAAACATGCTTAGAATGCAGTCCCAACTTCCTCTTATGCACTGTCTACCAACATATTTGAGGTAGGGGTAATGTACTCAATTCCTCATATTCCCCATTCTTGAATAATCTGAAAATCACAGATCAACCATCCAACAAGTTGATATCTCTTTCGTTTTTTAGTGCGGTAGGATAATGCATTGTTTCTTTATTGGATTTTTTATGATAAATAATCCTTCAGATGTTATAACACAAACACAGAGGGCACGGGCCAAGCCGAACAAGGCCCGAACCATCCACAAATCTCAGGTTGGTGGTGTTCTTCATGGGTGATCATTAAATATGGCGGAAAGGCCAAAATTTGGGTTGTGCGGTGTATACACTATCCCGAGAGGACCATACGTGCATATGGAAAATGAATTAGGCCACCAGAGCTTCACCGGAGGGCCAAAAAATCATCCCCAGTGCGGTGGCATCGACAACCAGAAGAGGAGGTGGCTGACTACTACCCGCTACGTAAAGGGGGTGGTGCCCAAAGTTATCACAGCGGACAAATGGGTGACCGACCGTTTTCAGCCACAACGTAGAAGGGTATGGCACTATATAAACCAACCAAAGAGGAAGGTCGCAACTTCAAGTTATGGAAGAGGGAAGACCCATGGTCTGCAGGTTCTGCAGGTGACCCATCCAGTGGGACTGGCCATGTGGTGAGGCACCAATTGGTGATGATACTTTGAATCTGAACATACTTATGTCCAATAGGGAGGGGAGTGGACCCCCACGCCAAGCCAATGGGCTGGTTGGTTCTACGCCCTAGTGGGCCACAACCCTCCAGGTGGGCCGGACTGATCTCACTGCTGAACAAACCTATCCAGTGGCTAGTGGGTTGACACCACAGACCAGCGTGTCGAGCCCGTGTTACATCAGGTCAGACTAGGCCCATAAGAACTAATCCAAGCTGAGCTCAATTTGAGTTGGGTCCAGCGGGCTGGGTTGGGTCAGTCTGACCATGTCAGACCAAACCCAACCCCTTTTTTCCAATAATGCTTAAATGGGTCTATCTCCTAAACCGAACGATTGTTTGATGAACCACTTATGGCACTTGAACAATGAAGAAGAGGTGGTCCTTTTGACATACACCACAAGAGACTAAAAAAACATGGTGTTTGGCTGGGTTGGAACGTACGAGAATCCAACCGGGCCCTCAGTACTAAGATTTATATAACTTATAGACCGAGGGTCCGATTGATGAACCATCTGTTGAGATGGAACCCTTATGACCCAAAAATATAATCAGGTTACTTTATTAAAGGAAATCGTGCTCGTTGAAATATGATATGTGGATTAAGTATTAGTTCTCCAAAGTATGCTATTTGCAGAACACTATGACAGGATGAGACATGAAGACTACTGACTTTCAACTCTGTGTGACTTGATGACCCAATGAGTGGAACCTCTATGTGACTTTGAATTCCATCAATGGGGAGAGGATCTATGTGACCTTGCATAACCTTGGTAATAGACAAGAGGAGTACCTCACCATGACATAGTGTGGAGAGACTCTATGTGACACTACGAAATATTTTACGTTTTCCAACATGGGTATATCTGTGGTAAAAGTGCATTTTCTGTTGGAAACGTTTTCCGAAATATAAAGAATCAATCAGATTATGTGCTAAATGTAACGGCATCCTCCACGATCAGCATCCAATAGGTACATATCTATCAATACATATTCAAACATTCCAAGAAAAAATTCCTTCAGCCAAGAATACACTTGATCTAGCAGCTCCAAAACACCATCATATAGAAGTATACAGACCAAGAAGAAAACATGATCTGGAACTTTAAATTCAAAATCAACACACAGACTGCTACTTTATATTAATATCCAAACAAAAAGGAATGTTTCTTATCAATGTTTTATTTTCATTATTTGATGAAGGATAATTGGTTTTTTTCTAGTGTAAAACGATTAACATAAAGAAAAACATTTAACATAAAGAAAAATCATGGAAGTCATTAGCCTTTTTCCACACATAGCTCCCAAAACCATTTATTTAGATAAAAAGAAAAACCTTCATGGATACTAAATATTAAATAAAAATATAAAAGGATCCAAGGCAACAACCACAAATAGAAAAACAACAAACATGGAAAAAGCAAATTCAATTGTGGGCACCATCCTCACATTCGATCTTCTATTTTTTGGGGAGCACATATGATGATCTCAATGACCCTGAGGATCATCTCTGTAGATTTATTGGTAGACAAAAGAACCTCCTGCTTCACCTTAAATGCTTCTGAAATCCCCAGCTTTTACAAGTCCCCTACATGGTCCAAGATGACATCAACCCCAGCATTGATTCCCTCTTGATGCTCTTCACACAGCTGTGAAATCAATCCAGCACTGTCCAGGCCCTTATTATCATCAATAGTTAATAGAATGGATAGAAGGGATCTTCAATAATCTTTTATGGTATTCGATTTTTTCTTGGGAGTCCTCCGTGAAAGCCCATCCATTTCGTTCCCCATTATAATTTTAGGCCACCCACCACCAAGCAATACCCGACTATCATTCACTGTTTGGGACATCACATAGAAGGCATCATGAAGAGACCTTTTTTCCTTATCAAGAACCTAAAAACTTGCACCTATCAAGACTATAGTACAAGCCTGACCCATTATGACATCTAAAAGTGAATTATCCTATCTTCACAGATCATGATTTCCCCAACAAGCTTGAAGTTCTCAGGCTTCACAAACTCTAGATTGTCAATGGTTGATGAAATTTTACCACCTTCCACCGAAGACAGCCATTCAATGCCAGAAAAATCAGCATGCCTGATTGAAACTATGCTATCATATGCAAATAATTCCTTCGGGAAATTGTAGATCGGTTTCCTTTTGATGACACAATTAATTCCATGGGATTTGATATTTTGATACTTTTCACACATCATTTCCTTTTCCGCAATTTTAATGTTAACAACCTTAGACATTGACTCAACACGGAAACATTCTCCATAAATCTTTATGTTATCTATGCCCTTGGGGGTGTTTTCCAACAAAATATTATCATTATACATGAATTTGGGTTCACCAATACCTATTTTTTATCAATAATGAATCCTTTGTCATGAAATGAATCCTTTAGTGAACCTCCAGGCATCTTGATAATTTTCATGGCCTTTAGATTTTTTCATACCTTTAGCCTGAGAACTTCATCCAAAACCAACTTTGCAAATTGTTCCTTTTCATGAGAGAGTATTTTTGGAACTCAGGGTAGTTATTACTATCATCATCAAATATGACCTAAAATTTTCTTCATATCCTTTATTATCTTCAACCTTCTTTAACAATGCATCCTGAGAACATTATAATACCATAAGGTAGCATGAAATTATGGTCTTTAGATGGATCTTTTGTGCAATTAACTTTTCTGCCTCCCTTAAAAGCTCCTCAGAAAAGACAACAACTGATGTAGTGCCATCACCAACTTAATCAACTTTATCTTTAGAAATATCAACATGAACCTTGGTAGCTGGATTGTCAATATGTAGGGACTTCAAGATTATAGAACCATCATTTTTCATAGTGACACTATTCCCTCTACCTACCTGATTATAGATTTTTATCCATTCCCTTTTATTCCAACGCAGTCTTTCCAATTTTGTGATCACCATGGCCCAGAAAAAGGATGAAATCCTTGCACGATCCCCTTTTTCTTCAGTGGCCTCATATTTCATATGTATCTCCATCACTATGAGGAGAGAGCAAGTACAGAATGACTAAACTGAATAAAAAAATGTATGCACATGTAATAAAAAACAAAGGAAGAAATACATCACTTGGTGGTTGTAGACAGGGAATCCAACCAAACACGAGAGAAAGACTGGCCGAGGTATCCAACACTGGGGAGGAACATCGCAGTAATAGGTTTCCACCACTAGTGACGCGACACCCACAACTTTACATTAAAAAAATGGATGTTGTTACCCATGTTCCACACAACCTTCCAGTTCATATTAAAAATTAACAACCGAACACAAGGAAAGTTTCTTATTTGTGTTTTCTTTTCATTCATTGTTAAAGGATTATTTGGGATTTTCTATTGTAAAACAGTTAACATAAAGAAAAAAATACATCAGAACACTAATACATCATGAACACACCAATCGAGCATGTGAGTGTAGGTCAAGATCGCAAAGAAATAAACTGTGTAACAACTACTATCTAAAATATCAATACAAAATTAAAACAACCAAGTTTATCCACTCATCATTTAAAAAGGTAAAAAGATATTATGTAAAATGTATTCATTTGTAATATTAGGTAAATATTGGTTGTTATTTAAGAAAGGGTGGTAATCCATTTCCCTTTTTCCACATATAACACCCACAACTTCACCCTTTATCACTAATTAATAGACGTAATTAATAGACCAAATGGTGAAAGTGTCACTAGTTCATAAAAATTCATGTAATTTTTGCGGGCTGGAGCTCTGGGAAGGGAGTACCCTACAAAAAAACAATGTATCCATGACTGATGATGGCAGCAATAAAAAGACAATAAGTAATTTCTATGTGATCATCCACATAATTCTTCTATAATATGTCTATTTTTTCTCCCCAATCATCGACACCTAGATAATTGTGGGATAAAATCAGATCAGATGTATGTAAGAGGTCAAAAGAAACCTGCTACTAAATACCTAATTTATTAATTATTTTTTAAAAAAACCCCACTAGAAATTAGATATTCAACCTTTCCAGGATTGTTTTGGAAACCATCACTAAATAACCTACACTTTGCATATTTTTCTTATAGTGTACATTTTACTCACACCATGTTGGATCGCTCTCCATTAATGCTCTAATTATAAGGTCTATATATGGTGAAAAATGACATATATTTGACAAAGATTTGGATAAAAAATGGATATTTCTGTTGGTTATTCAGTATTAATGGTAAAATCATTTACAATTCCAACATTTTTTTGTTACGTCAAATAAATTGTGGCATTCCAAATCCCCATTTATAGAATAAGTGATTTTTGATATTGAACAACCTATCACAAAAAATTTACCATGAAAAGAGATATAGGGAGTGGGAATTGATTTTCAACAAAGGTGGATGCTAATATCATCCAAAGCAAGGATGTCAAGAGTAATTAGTTGATCCATTGAATCTCTTAAGAAGAATAGTTGAACATGAGAAATCATGTGCCCTATAAGTTAAAGAATGGGATAATAATATGACATATATCTGAAGTATTCAATAAGGGTGGTTCATAGGGAAGCTCAAATTTAAAATAGACGAATTACTTTTTGATGAATTCAACGTTGTAGGGCCTATGACATCACCTCACTCTTCCGATTTTCTTATTGACCCTATATAATGGTTTGATCCTAGGAGAGGATTCCAAGGATTAAATTTTGACAAAAAACTTGTCAATCTCATCCCCTCGTTTATCATTGTTCCGAACAATTCCATTCTCAAGTTCATCCCAAATAAATTATTAATTTTGGATGATATCAAAATCATTATCCCGGAGAAATTCACTAGGTTTGGATACCTTTCCTATATCCTTCCTTGTTGTGTCATTGGATATCATTAAAAAATAACTTCAAAGTTTTCTAAAACTACTTTTGGGGTGAATTGTTTCCAAAAGTATATACCATTTCCTCCCCTATCCACATTACAATTATTAAACAATCTGTCTCCATAATTTTGACCTATTTTCATGTGCTACGTTGTGTACAAAATCGAGTCCAGAATCCATAATGGTAGACTTGAGCCTCTCCTCTCCATCATATTCTTGTTAGAACAACATGGGATAATTAAAGGAAATTTGATTCAAAGAATAAAATGGAAAAGTAAGAAAATAGAATTGATATGTACAAGTATGGAGGTACGAATCAAATAACTGGAGTAGATTTGGAGAATTAATAAATTAGAAACCAAAAATCACCAGGAAAATAAATAAAAACAAAAACCTGAAATACCCATTTCATAGGAATTTCACTGAAATCCTAACCACTATTCAATTAAAATGCCAACATCCCATGATTTCAATGGAATGAATTTTGAAGTAAAATAGTGCATACATATTAAGGGGTTCAATCATCTACCTTTTGAATGAGAAATGTGTGATGCCTAATATTTTTAGTTGAAAGTGGAAAAAATTAATCTATCATCGATAGACATGGGGTGTAGGTGGTGCTGAAGAATCAAGGGGTGTGGTTGTGGGTGTGGGTGATGGAGATGAACCATGTGTGTGACTGAAAGAAGAGATCATTTTTCTGGGATACAGAGTTGGCGGGAGACAAAGATGTGGAGAGAAGGGAGGTGCGGGATGAGCACGGGGACAGGGTGTGTTTTTCATTTTAATTTAATATATCAATTAATAAAATTTATTTATTTTTAACATTAAATTATTTTGAAATGTATGTAAAATAATTTTAATTACATGTAAAATATAATATATATTTGATCTAATTTAAAATTTATTTCAAATATTGACAATATTTAATTGTTAATAACAACATAGTTTTTTGTAATTATGCTAGAAATTAGTCTTATATGTATTTTTATTTTTGTGAATATCAATATGAATTTTTAGTAAATGATTAATTAATATTTGAAAACATTTTTGTTGTTAAATTATTTGTCATTATTGAAAAAAATAAGGGCTAAAATTTTTTATGTTGTATAAAATTATTAGTAATAATGATTAATAATTACAGATTTATTTGTTGTTAAAAAAACTGTTGGTATTAATATGATAATGTAACAAATTTAATTGTTGGTAAAGTATTTTTTTTATTAAAAGATTAATACCAACATATATACATGTTGGTAAAGATAAATGTTGGTATTTAAATATAATAACAACAAAAATCGATATATGTTGGAATTGATCATTTTTACCAACATATATGATATCTGTCGCTAATGTTATGTTGGTAAAAGTCACTTTTTTTTTGTATTGTGACCTGAAATACCCATAGTACGCAATGTGGTTGAGTGCCTAAGAAGTTCAAGGTCAGTGGGAAGCACCTTTATGTGACTTTAAAGTCCCACTTTACTCGATAGGGTATGATTTCTCCAATAGCCGAGGTGTTTGATGATGAGACTGATGATGCTATTGTTACTACCCTAGAATATACCCGGTCGGAGCTGTCTTTTGTTTTTGGCTTTATGATTGAAGTCATGATTTGTGGTCTTTCCTTTGTGTAATTATGACAGACATTTGGTGGTCTTGATGTCCCTGCTGAGTATTTTTATACTCACGCCTTCACTAAATTCTCCCACACCTTATTGTGTCTTGTGTAGATGACGAACAAATTGAATGGTTCTTGAGGAGTCAAGGCAAGACGATGCATAAAGGTGATTTAAATAAGGAGCACAGAGGTGACTAGTTGATGTGGAGATCCACAATGACATGTTGTACCTACCCTTCACGTTGGATCTGTGGAGGACAACATTATGAGTTGTTTTCACTTTTTTTGTACTTCCTCTTCAGTTGGACTTGTATTCTGGCCCTTTTACTTATATACTTTTACTCTTAGTGGTGGATTTTAGTTGTCGATGTACCATACTTCTTTCATTGTGTTTTTCTTCAATGTAGTGTTCCCTAACTTTGCGTGAACATGTTTTGAGGTAATGCCTTCCCATTTTAGGGGTACGTCCTTCCGGTGCTAGTCTCCAACCCCTGAAAAATGGAATGCGGGCTTGGGGTAATTATATCATCGGCCCTAGGGGATAGGTCATGACATTTTTTCTACATATATATTTGTATAGTTTTAGTTCATTATTGAATGACATAAATCCACAAAAGGCATTTGGATCATTTAATGGATTCCAAATATAAAAATATCATATCACTAAATATTTAATCATTATAAAGTTATAGTAATGAAAATACCCATATTATAAGAATAAATTTCTAAAATATCAATCATAACTCAATAAAAGAAAATTGTTTTAACAATATCCCATGTGATGCATGTAACACAATAATAGAAATATGAATAAATAAATTATCTTGATTAGTATTTTTATATGAAATTATTCACATTAAAAGTATTGTAGAATATTTTCATGGTATTTAAATAAAACTAACACCATATAAAAGTAAAAATTCTGGTCAAAATAAAACTGTTATCAAAGTATTAGTATTGTAACCCAAAAACAATTACATTTACTCTTTCTGGATCGAATGAGCTTTAATCTTCTCTGTATGAAAATAACTATCATTTTCACTCCTTCATTAAAATTATTAATATATTTAAGAATTTATCCTCTTCATTTATAATAACTATTTAGATATATATTAGTTAGTTATTGTCTATATTCAACATCAGGTTTTAGTAGTTGTGATCATTTTATAATAGTTTCATACTATCTGTTTATTCATTGTTTTTAATTATGCTCATCATTCACAGGTCACTCATGGAAAATGAATTATTATTTTTCAATTATTCATGATATGAAATTTTAAATTTTTGAATGTAATATTATGGTTTGTTAAAATGGAATGTGCGAATAACTACATTTTGCGTGTCTTGTGACATAATGTTGAGATATATATAAATATATTAAATTTAAATAACACTATCCAAATCAATAGATAATATTAAATATATTATTATTAAATCAAATTCTCATAATATAATATTCCTTAATAGTTGATTATATAAATTCCATAATATCATTCAAAAGGCAGTAAGAGAGACCCAAACATGTGTGAGTCATAATTTTTCAATGGGTAAGAAATTATTTTAATGTAATGATATTATATATTTCTAAAAAGAATAAAATTTTCATAAAGAGTGTATAAAGTCATCAAATTTATTCTTAAAATCATCCATAATTGTTGGTGACAGAAATTTAAATAAATCATTCATGGAAGAAGTGCTCCGCTTATACACATGATTGAAATTTATATTTTACAATGAGTGGGATAAAATAAATATTGATGTAAAATTTTCATTTAAAAATAATATTTTTGAAAAACTAATCATATTATTTCATAAAATAGACCATTATTAAAATCTATTATAGGATATAATGAAAAATGTATCACATTTTTTTATGGAGTTAGTAGTATATATAAAAACATCATTAATGTTTTTTATTAATGATTTAATATGATTGAAAAATAGTTGATAATTTATTATAAAAAATCTAAAATATATTTATAATACTAATTAAATTATATTCTGGTGTCTATGAAAATTTTGGATGATGAATAAAATTAATAAAATACAATGGATTCATGATTACTCATGGTGGGACAATCAAATTTCTCCTGGAAAAATTATGAGAAAATTCACTTTAGGTTAAATAAATTTAAAAAAAATCAATTTTTGTGCAGACTTTTTGGAATATATATATACTATAGACTCTCAAAAATTAATAAAATTGAATATATTTAGAATGGTGTGTTGAATTTGATAGCCATTATAATTGAATATGGGGGTATCTTTTTAACTACCAATTATATATCAATGATGGAACAAAACTATTAATGGATAAAGTTCACCAAATGTGGGAAATAAAGAATTTTTGGATGATATAAGGTAAAAGAATCCAAATTCACTCATGTTCACATGTTTTTTAAACATTGTTTGAGTTATTTACCAATTTTGTTTTCAATTAACCCTTTTTCTACATCAGTAATTTTCATAACGAATTAAAATTCTTTTTAATAAAATTAAAATATAATGTTATTAAAAATTAATGAAATTATAAAAATAATTTTCTCCCATATAATATAAGTATTTTTTTAAATAGAAATTTTTATATGTCATTTAATAAATATAAAATCTAGAATTTAAAAATTATCATTTTTAATAATAATAATTTTTAATTTTAATTTAAAATAATTAAAAATTAATTGGGAGATATTATATTTCAATCTACTTGTAAAAAAGAATACAAAATAAAACATATAAAATATATCAAATTATTTTTTTCAGATAAAATTAGACAATATTAATAAATGATGTATTCGAAAATAACCCTTCAGACATTTTCATGGTCATGATCAATAATATTTTCTTCATAATATTATGCCTAAAATTTAAATTGACCTAATTATATAATAGTAACATGTTGATATAATTTATGAAGGAAAATTTGTTAGATTTAATTTTTATAAGTGATGAAATCCAATTTATAAAAAATAGAATAAAATGTTATTAAGAAGGTAATATTACTTGCATTAAAAAAAATTAAATATAGTTTTTATAAAATGAACATAAATATTTAAAATGATATATTTTAATCCTCAAATATTTTTTTGGAATAATTATTTGTTTTTATGTGATACATATATCATGGTAATGTTAATAATAATACCATACTAGTAAAATGATATTTTTTCACTATACACCAAAAAAATTATTTCATAAAATCCCAAACATTTCATCTTAAGATAATTTTTTTACATCAAATGAAAAAATTATTTTTAATCTTTCAAATTGGAATTATAAAATTTTAAAATTTAACATTAAATTCAAAACAAAAATATGTAATGAATATTGTTTTCATGAGGGATTACCTTTTTAAAATAATAACTCTACATTTTCTTATTTTCTATCATTTTTTGGTGAATTAAACATTAGATACCTATATATGACTTAATTTTAGATGAATTTTTATTATATTTAAATATTATCCCTTATTTAATAATAAACAATTAGTGTATTTGGAATAAAAGATTCATAATCCACTAACTTATAAAATATCTACATCATCTCTAACTTGGTTCATCAAAAATTGAACCGGTCATATACATATCATACAAAAAACATTTAAAAACACTCTAGTGAAAAGGAAACCTAATAATGGGTGAGCTTTGATTATATGTAAAATCAAAAAAAGAGGTATCATTCAATCATTATTTCTAAACATATTATGATCATATATTTATGTGAAAATTAGATATACATTTTAAAATATAACCCAAACATCCATATATCATAATAATGATTCCTTCCATAATTCTTGTCTGTTCATAAAACATGAATCATAAAAGAATAAAATAACATGATCCATGATAGAATAATAGTACATTAAAATATAGTCCTTAATGTGATTTTGGAAGTGTGGAATAATCATAATCAAAAAATTATTACGTCAATGACACCCACTATAATAATAATCATTTGTTTAGATTTGGATAAATTCCCTTATACGATCTTCTAGCTTAGAAAAACAATTCATGTACCATATTCTTGGTAATGGATTGACCCCTCATATACCCTCTTTAAGGAATAGTGTAACCACCCATGTTCCCTTTTTTCTCATTAAGAATTAAAATTTACATAGATAATGATAGGTCTATAACAGTTCCACCAATAAGAGTCATAATCAATTAATATTTATACTGTAATGACCCAAAATTTCATTAATGGAAAATCCCTCTTGATCCAGTTAAATGTTTCTTTATGTTTTTATATGATGTCAACTTCTTTAGTTTAACGTTAAGATTTGTGACCGTTACTTTTATAGCCGTTGAACAGTGGTCATCTGGGTAGTTTAAATATAAGGCTTTAACGAAACCATTTTTACTCAGACAAAGGAAGCGATGGCCTCATCCAGTAGAATTGCCCCTTACGAAGCCCATTTGTCGGAGCTCGGAAAGGAGGTGGCGTCTTTGGGCTTTGCCCTTGACCAAGCCCAATCTGAGCTTCATCAAGTCAAGCTCGAACGTGATCATCTACGGGAAAAATGGAAGTTGATAGAGATTACCACTCGAGCAATGTTATCCGAGCAACCCCAAGAGTCTGTCACCATCGCACACCTTACCCTTAGGTCTTATGTGGCTATTTTAAGGGGTTATGTAACAAATAAGTAGCACCATGTTCATGTACATTATTTTTTTTATATAATAATGAATATAATTTCTAGTCATTTTTGATACATTGTAATTAGTTTTTAAAGTACAAACGGTGTTTTTAGTTATTATTTAATTAAGAAATATATTTTATTAAATTTAAGGATTTTTGAATTAAATAATATTTTAATAAAATATTATTATTAATATTAAATTAATTTTTATTAAATATAAATGATCTTATAATTTTATGAATGCAATTAAAATTTTTATTAAGGTTTGAAAGCCATTTCTGTCAAAACCCGTGAATTTTTTATAAATGTCGGTTTTTATTTTAAAAGTGAAAATTCACATATTTAGAAAATTATTTAGATAAAATAAATATTATTTTTGGAATCAGGACATCGAAATTATCCAACAGTGAATTTTTCATAATTTTCTGAGACAGTCAAATTTTTGGGTAAAAATTAAATACCATTTAAATATATAATGTGTTTTATGACATCATAATGACCCAATGGTGATGTAATAAAATACCATAATCCTTATGTTCGGCCAATATATGTTTTATCATTAAAATAATAAGTTTTCGGGTTTGTTTGACTCACTTTTCAAAGCATTAATGGAGCCCTCAAGACTTATTCAACACTTCGCCTTTTTAAATTAATTTCCATGGGTGTGTGACTCACCTCCACATAAGCAACCCTAATTTTTTAATAAGTTCTGACCTTGGCCTTGTAAAATATTGTTTTCCTCTTTCCTTTTACAGAAACCATGGGCACATACCATGGGATGGTTTGTGGTTTGGATTATTTTAATATAAGGGGTCCCAAACCTAAATAATAAAGAATTCTCTCACCTTTCCTATATAAACCCACCCAAGCTCCCACTTCCTCCTCACCCAAAGCCCTTGAAGTTCGTACAACCTCTGCCCTACTATCTCTAGAATCCTCTCAAGGTGACCCAATCTCCCAAGAAGCCTCTCACAAGCCTCTCTCTAGCCTTTGGAAGCACACTTCCAAGTAAGGGTTTTTTCTTCCTTTCTCATTTTTTTGTCAATTTTCTTTAAGTTTTATTGCACGTTTATTTTCAATTATGAATGTTGGGGTATGGTTTTTCACCTCTCCCATACTTCCCTCTTATTTTTTTAATGATGGGAGACCCCTTTCCCTCTCATTAAATGCCTCCCATGTACACTCGTTACTATGCTGAAATTCCGAAAGAAACCTTTTTCTCTTCTTTTATATTCAAGCAATACTTTTGTATCATGAATCTAAATTCCTTTTCAATTGTTGGGACATGTATATATATGACCTCATTACTTTCCATTACATGTAAATATGATGAGGAACCCCTTTCTCTCTCATCAACCTTTTTTATGAATTCTTATTTCATGTCGTTACGCTGCCGAAATCACACCGATTTTCTAAGCCAATATCATTGTGTAGTGAATACCATGCCCATTTCTCCATCAAGGGTATTCACCTTTATGCACATTTACTTATTGATTATAAAGTTTCATGTATTAATTCCACATCCCTTTATCGTGGAATAAATGATTATGTTTTATGAATCCATGTTTTATGATCCATGTGGCACACTTATGCATAAAATGAAATGTTTAAGAAGGGTGCGCCCTTTATAACGCTCCAATGCATTGGGTAATGTATAGTATCATGATACTTCATGTGCAATGAGTGTTGAATCATGCTAATTCAAGTGCAACGAGGGTTTACTCGTGCTTCAAGTGCAATGAGGGTTTACTCATGCTCCATGTGCAATGAGCCTTGGCTCATGCTAATTCAATGTTAAGTGTTGTTGCCACATTTCCATGTTATGATTATCATGCTTTATCATGCCTTTATGTTCATGTCTCTCTTATGCTATATTGATATGCCTATTGCCTAACATGTTTTGTACTCCTCATGTTATTCATTGTGTACTCCCTTACTGGGCTTTATAGCTCACCCTTTTCTTATGCATGTCCTCAGGTTATCCCCTGCAATGCTAAGTACGAAGGAATGTAGTGGTCATGTAAAGGAAGTTTTCAATAAGGATGTTGTATTTCAAGTTTAGAGTTTTTATGTAATGATCCTAAGCCCCAAAGACACTAAACCTCTCGATCTTCTTTGTTGTATCAAGTTAAGTTTTATGTAATAAAGCATGTTTAAGTTGTAATAAAAAGCAGGGTTGTCATAGTTGGTATCAGAGGATAGGTTTAGTTATTTTTGGGATTAGGAAACCCTAGTAAAGCCTTAGATACAATACTAAGCATAATAAAAACATCCCTATGTTTTGGTAAATACTAAGTAAGTGTTTTATCAAACAAATACATCCCTGTCTGGATACGAGCAGGTAGAGGCGGCTCTGGCACAAATGTATCCTAGGGGTAAAACCCGAAAACACCGCTTTGAGCTAGACTCGAACGGGAACTGGTGCACGACAACGGGCCTTGCTGCACTCTTGGTTACGACACTCCCGGGGGATATGTTTTGATAAATTCACAATCTTAGTATGAACCCTTATTAAGGGAAAAATGCCCCTAAGAATATATGTTAGAAGGAAGATCATGAAAATCCTGGATTGAATCCTATAGACTCATTAGTTAAAGAGATTAAAGTTTATTTATAAGTCATCAACTTTTGTCTTTGGATTACCCTATATGTGTTACACCTAACTTTCCTTTTATTCCATCCAATGGCCGGTAATAGGAGAACTCGGGCTAACAACCGTTGTGATGATCAGTGTGATGATTGTACCAATGAGATGCCCAATCCAATGGGAGCGGGAATCGCGAACTTTGTCACGCTTCTATCTCAGCTAACTCAAGTTTTGAATAGAAACACTGGTCAAGAGGAACGTTCAACCCCCCCTAAGAAAGAACAAGTCGCTATTGAAAGCTTCATGAGACAAAGGCCTCCTAATTTTAGTGGATCATCCGATCCCACGATTGCTGAACAATGGATCAACTCCATTGAAAAGATATTCTCCATCCTCCAATGCTCTGAAAAAGAGAAGGTTCTCCTGGCGGCTTATCGTATGGAGGGTGAAGCTGATCAATGGTGGACGTTGATCAAAAATACGAAGCCTGAGGAGGAGATCGAGGCTTTGGAATGGAAGGTATTCTGGAAGATGTTTTTCGATAAATATTTTCCACGCACCCTCCGTATTAAGATGGAAAGGGACTTCCTTTCCCTCAAGCAGAAAGATGAGGAATCTATGGGAGCGTACGAGGCAAACTTCACAAGGCTTGCACGATACGCTTCCGGCTTTGTCGTTACCCCCGAATGCAAGGTTGACCGCTTCTTTGATGGGCTGAAGCCTAGCTTGCGGAAATCATTAGCGATCCGTGACTTCGACAGCTATGAGGAAATTGTCCGATGTGCCCTCAAGGTTGAAATGGAGATCGTAGAATCACAGGGGTATCATGGGGACAAGAAGCGGAAGGTGGACTTCAATGCTGGTGGTCCGATGGATAAATCCAACGGCGCTAAGAAATTCCAGCACCCCACTTGCCAAAAGTGTGGAAAGAAGAACCCTGGAAATTGCCTTAGGGGGACAAGAAAATGCTTCAAGTGTGGAAGAGAAGGGCACCTAGCTGTTAACTATCAGTAAGAAGGACCTGCGGCTGCGACGGAGGGGAGGAACACTCCGTTCGAACCTCAACGCATTGTTCAATGTTTCAAATGCAAAGAACCGGGTCATTTTGCGAATCAGTGCCCTAATCCAAGGGTTATCGGAGGCAATCAACAACCTCCAAGACAGCAAGGAAGAGCTTTTGCCATCACTTCTGCCGAAGTGAACCCCGACAACGAAGTGGTGACAGGTATGCTAGTTATTCATTCAAGAATAGAGAACGTACTTTTTGATTCAGGTTCTACGCATTCTTTTATATCTCAAAAGTTTAGTAGAACAATCCCTTCACCACCACAAATCATGGAAGTAAAGATGTCGGTGAGTACGGCAAATGGGGCAATCATTGCATCCCATGAGTATAAATACTCCCCTGTTATAATCTGTGGATTGAATTTCCCGGCGAACCTCTTCATACTCCCTTTGGTGGAATTTGATGCAATTCTTGGCATGGATTGGATTTCCTTATATAGAGCCAACATAAATTGTCGGGAGAGGGAAATCACACTCCATATGGAGAATCGACCCCCGATTCTTTACAAGTGTCAGGAGGAAGATGAATCTCCTTTAGCTCCATCATCTCAAGCATGGATATTACTGCCTTATGAGCACGCATATCTGGCTCAGATGATTGAGTCCATGGAAGAAACCATCCTTGAAGAAATGCCTATTGTGAGGGAATTCGCTGAAGTATTTCCCGAGGAACTTCCTGGTCTTCCTCCAAGAAGAGATGTTGAGTTCTCAATTGAACTTATACCTGGGGCGCTACCAATATCCAAGACTCCATATAGAATGGCTGTGGTTGAGCTTGAAGAACTGAAGAAACAACTACAGGAGAATCTGGATAAAGGGTTTATACGCCCAAGTGCATCACCATGGGGTGCACCAGTCCTCTTCGTCAAGAAGAAGGATGGGTCAATGCGGCTTTGCATCGATTATCATGAACATAACAAAATCACGATAAAGAACAAGTATCCTATCCCAAGAATCGATGACTTGTTTGATCAGCTGCGTGGAGCACAATACTTCTCCAAGGTCGACTTGCGGTCGGGATATTATCAAGTAAGGGTGAAGAAGGAAGATATCCCCAAGACTGCTTTTCGTACAAGGTACGTGCACTATGAATTCATAGTAATGCCTTTTGGACTCACCAATGCTCTAGAAATATTCATGGACTTGATGAATAGAGTCTTTAGAGATTACCTAGATAAATTTGTGGTAGTATTTATAGATGATATTCTAATATACTCCAAAACCAAGGAGGACCATGAGGAGCATTTAAGAACTGTACTGGAGACTTTGCGCAAGGAGAAGCTCTATGCCAAGTACAGCAAGTGTGAGTTCTGGTTGAAGGAGGTCTCATTCTTGGGCCATATCATCACATGCAATGGGATATCTGTGGACCCCTCCAAAACAGATGCAATTGAGGGATGGCCGAGGCCAACATCGGTAACTGATATCCGTAGCTTCTTGGGGTTAGCTGGATATTATCGACGATTTGTGAGAAACTTTTCACGATTGTCCAACCCTTTTACCAAGCTAACTCGAAAGGGAGTAAAGTTTTCTTGGAGTGATGAATGCGAAGAAAGCTTCAAGGAGTTGAAAAGGAGGCCTATCACTGCACCTGTGCTCACTTTACCCACAAGTGGGGAGCTTTTTGTGGTATTCAGTGATGCTTCGAAGAAGGGCTTAGGATGTGTGCTGATGCAGAATGATAAAGTGATATCCTATGCCTCAAGACAGTTGAAAATCCATGAGCGAAACTATCCAACGCATGATCTGGAGTTGGCGGCGGTTATCTTTGCCTTGAAAATATGGCGACATTATCTCTATGGAGAGAAATGTGAGATATATACTGACCACAACAGTCTTAAATATATATTCACACAAAAAGATCTTAATATGCGCCAGAGAAGATGGATAGAGCTCATAAAGGATTATGACTGTTCAATACATTACCACCCTGGGAAGGCGAACAAGGTGGCGGATGCCCTAAGTAGAAAGGATCCATCAATTCTATAAATGATGAGAATTGAGAAGGATCCAATCTTCTTAGACTTGATGAAGATGGACGTGGGAATCATAAAGAAGGGAACATCATCAATCCTTTCACAAATGATTGCTCAACCATCTCTTTTGGAAAGGTTAAAGGATGCTCAAAAGGATGATGCGAGAATCCAAGAAAAAGTGGAAGCTATCAAAAAGGGAAAATCCTCAGAGTTTAATGTTAATGAAGAAGGAATTGTGCGGTTTGGGAAAAGACTATGTGTCCCATCAAGTTCGGAGCTGAAGAAGGAACTTTTGGATGATGCACATAGTTAAAATTTCTCTATTCACCCAGGGAGCACAAAGATGTATCGAGATCTCCGAGAAAACTTTTGGTGGGATAATATGAAGAAGGAGATCGCCGAATATACATCAAAGTGCCTGGTGTGTCAGCAAGTGAAGGCAGAGAGGCAGAAGTCTAAGGGGATGATGCAACCATTGCCCATACCAGAATGGAAATGGGAGAACATCACCATGGACTTCGTCACTGGACTTCCAAAGACATCCAAAAGCAACAATGCAATCTGGGTTATTGTGGATCGTCTTACAAAGACTGCACACTTCATTGCTATTCGATAGGATTTCTCTTTGGATCAACTGGCACGGATATATATCAGGGAAGTGGTACGGTTGCATGGAGTACCACTATCTATTGTGTCAGACCGAGATCCAAGACTTACCTCTTAGTTTTGGAAGAGTCTTCAACATGCTCTGAATACTGAACTGAACTTCAGTACGGCCTATCATCCTCAAACTGATGGCCAATCCGAGCGGACTATCCAAACACTTGAGGATATGTTGAGAGCGTGCTCAATGGACTTTAAAGGAGGATGGGATCAACATCTTCCTCTAGTCGAGTTCTCTTATAATAATAGTTTCCACTCGAGCATCCAAATGGCACCATATGAAGCCCTGTATGGGAAAAGGTGTAGAACACCGGCATGTTGGGATGAGGTCGGTGAACGTAAGCTGCTTGGACCAGAAATGCTCGATGAAATGGTGGAGAAGGTGAAAACCATTCAGCAGCATATCAAGGCATCCCAAATTCGACAGAAGAGTTATGCAGATAATCGTCGACGAGACCTTGAGTTTAAAGTCGGAGACATGGTGTTTTTACGCATATCTCCGTGGAAGAAGGTCATGAGGTTTGGAAAGAAAGGGAAGTTAAGTCCAAGGTACATCGGCCCCTTCAAGATTCTTGATCGTGTTGGGGCTGTGGCCTATCGACTAGCACTTCCACCTACTATGGCCAAGGTGCATGATGTCTTCCATGTATCCCTCTTAAGGAAGTACATACCAGACCCTTCACATGTACTCTCTTCCGAGGTGGTACAATTAGAAGATGATCTTTCTTACGAGGAGCAACCAGTGAAGATCTTGGATCGTAGAGAAAAAGTTCTATGAAATAAGACAATGCCCCTCGTCAAGGTGTTGTGGAGAAACCACAAGTTTGAAGAAGCAACTTGGGAGTCGGAGGATATGATGAAGCTAAGTTACCCACATTTGTTTTAGTGTGGGAAAAGGAAAATTTCGAGGGCGAAATTTCTTAAGGGGGGAATGTTGTAACGACCCAAAATTTCATTAATGGAAAATCCCTCTTGATCCAGTTAAATGTTTCTTTATGTTTTTATATGATGTCAACTTCTTTAGTTTAACGTTAAGATTTGTGACCGTTACTTTTATAGCCGTTGAACAGTGATCATCTGGGTAGTTTAAATATAAGGCTTTAACGAAACCATTTTTACTCAGACAAAGGAAGCGATGGCCTCATCCAGTAGAATTGCCCCTTACGAAGCCCATTTGTCGGAGCTCGGAAAGGAGGTGGCGTCTTTGGGCTTTGCCCTTGACCAAGCCCAAGCTGAGCTTCATCAAGTCAAGCTCGAACGTGATCATCTACGGGAAAAATGGAAGTTGATAGAGATTACCACTCGAGCAATGTTATCCGAGCAACCCCAAGAGTCTGTCACCATCGCACACCTTACCCTTAGGTCTTATGCAGCTATTTTAAGGGGTTATGTAACAAATAAGTAGCACCATGTTCATGTACATTATTTTTTTATATAATAATGAATATAATTTCTAGTCATTTTTGATACATTGTAATTAGTTTTTAAAGTACAAACGGTGTTTTTAGTTATTATTTAATTAAGAATTATATTTTATTAAATTTAAGGATTTTTGAATTAAATAATATTTTAATAAAATATTATTATTAATATTAAATTAATTTTTATTAAATATAAATGATCTTATAATTTTATGAATGCAATTAAAATTTTTATTAAGGTTTGAAAGCCATTTCTGTCAAAACACGTGAATTTTTTATAAATGTCGGTTTTTATTTTAAAAGTGAAAATTCACATATTTAGAAAATTATTTAGATAAAATAAATATTATTTTTGGAATCAGGACATCGAAATTATCCAACGGTGAATTTTTCATAATTTTCTGAGACAGTCAAATTTTTGGGTAAAAATTAAATACCATTTAAATATATAATGTGTTTTATGACATCATAATGACCCAATGGTGATGTAATAAAATACCATAATCCTTATGTTCGGCCAATATATGTTTTATCAATAAAATAATAAGGTTTTGGGTTTGTTTGACTCACTTTTCAAAGCATTAATGGAGCCCTCAAGACTTATTCAACACTTTGCCTTTTTAAATTAATTTCCATGGGAGTGTGACTCACCTCCACATAAGAAACCCTAATTTTTTAATAAGTTCGGACCTTGACCTTGTAAAATATTGTTTTCCTCTTTCCTTTTCCAGAAAACATGGGCAAATACCATGGGATGGTTTGTGGTTTGGATTATTTTAATATAAGGGGTCCCAAACCTAAATAATAAAGAATTCTCTCACCTTTCCTATATAAACCCACCCAAGCTCCCACTTCCTCCTCACCAAAAGCCCTTGAAGTTCGTCCAACCTCTGCCCTACTCTCTATAGAATCCTCTCAAGGTGCCCCAAGCTCCCAAGAAGCCTCTCACAAGCCTCTCTCTAGCCTTTGGAAGCACACTTCCAAGTAAGGGTTTTTTCTTCCTTTCTCATTTTTTTGTCAATTTTCTTTAAGTTGTATTGCCCATTTATTTTCAATTATGAATGTTGGGGTATGGTTTTTCACCTCTCCCATACTTCCCTCTTATTGTTTTAATGATGGGAGACCCCTTTCCCTCTCATTAAATGCCTCCCATGTACACTCGTTACTATGCCGAAATTCCGACAGAAACCTTTTTCTCTTCTTTTATATTCAAGCAATACTTTTGTATCATGAATCTAAATTCCTTTTAAATTGTTGGGACATGTATCTATATGACCTCATTACATTCCATTACATTTAAATATGATGAGGAACCCCTTTCTCTCTCATCAACCTTTTTTATGAATTCTTATGTCATGTCGTTACGCTGCCGAAATCACACCGATTTTCTAAGCCAATATCATTGTGTAGTGAATACCATGCCCATTTCTCCATCAAGGGTATTCACCTTTATGCACATTTACTTATTGATTATAAAGTTTCATGTATTAATTCCACATCCCTTTATCGTGGAATAAATGATTATGTTTTATGAATCCATGTTTTATGATCCATGTGGCACACTTATGCATGAAATGAAATGTTTAAGAAGGGTGCGCCCTTTATAGCGCTCCAATGCATTGGGTAATGTATAGTATCATGATACTTCATGTGCAATGAGTGTTGACTCATGCTAATTAATGTGCTACGAGGGTTTACTCGTGCTTCAAGTGCAATGAGGGTTTACTCATGCTCCATGTGCAATGAGCCTTGGCTCATGCTAATTCAATGTTAAGTGTTGTTGCCACATTTCCATGTTATGATTATCATGCTTTATCATGCCTTTATGTTCATGTCTCTCTTATGCTCTATTGATATGCCTATTGCCTAACATGTTTTTTACTCCTCGTGTTATTCATTGTGTACTCCCTTACTGGGCTTTATAGCTCACCCTTTTCTTATGCATGTCCTCAGGTTATCCCATGCAATGCTAAGTACGAAGGAATGTAGTGGTCATGTAAAGGAAGTTTTCAATAAGGATGTTGTATTTCAAGTTTAGAGTTTTTATGTAATGATCCTAAGCCCCAAAGACACTAAACCTCTCGATCTTCTTTGTTGTATCAAGTGAAGTTTTATGTAATAAAGCATGTTTAAGTTGTAATAAAAAGCAGGGTTGTCATATATACCAATAGACTGTGAAATATTTGACCATTACATTAAATATTAACCAATTTAAAATAAATCATGTTTTATAAATACTTGATCATCATTAAAAAACCATCCTATGAAGAAATAAATATGGTAACATTTTATAATATTACATGAAAATAATAAGAAACACGAAAATAAGTTGTCATATATGAACATGACAAGAGATGATCACCGGAACATTTCATGAGAAAAATAACCATTCAATTTTAAAATAAATTATTTATTTTCATGAACCTCCTATTTTATGATGAGGGAAAGGATAACAAGATTATTAGACCTTCCTTCCTCAAGATGAAGGAGTGATAATATCCCTGAGTCTTAAATCCAATAGGCCCCTGGGTGGTGACCAACACCATGGGTATTAAAATCTCACAGAACTGGGAGGAAATCCCCTTTTTTAGTAACCAAGATTGGAGATAAGATGTATCAACTTCAAACAAATACAATATACTTATATATATATATATAAAATCTAAAATCTTCCCCACAAACACGTTTTAGTAAAACTACTTGAAATACAAATATAAATCCAAAGTAAGTACCAGAACAAAACTAAGAAGTGACGTAGAAACCATCCACAAAATTCGAGCTAGTAAGGTCTATCATGGTCCATGTAATATACCAAGAAACATCAAATAGTTTTATACATGGAGGGTGATCATACAAGTATAATGAGCAGGGAAAACCCAAAGTCACTCCTGCACACAAGTTCGAGAAGCATACTAATGCCCCTACGAGGAAATAGAAGAAACCAACAACAACTATCAAGGAATACTATCTGGACAACCATAATAAGAAATTATCACCATGTAATTCCAATAATATAATGTAATATTAAAAGAACATCCATATTCGGTTACCCTGCGCCACTTCCCTTTGGTTAACTGATCATCCCTAATGAAGAACGTACTGACGCTACCATACTCTTCCACAAGCCTTCCTCTCACTACCTTCCCACACACAACTGAGCCACGAACCATCCCATGTTTATTCTCATAGACTCCTCAGCCACAATCAACACCACAATCCTGTCCTTTGACACCTTGGCCTCATCCCAATGAAACTTGGGAAACGAACCGTCTCTTACAAATCCAATACTATAAATCTAGTAAAAAACCACAAGACATTATAGCCTGATTCAAAACACTAGGGTGATACATGCCAAGATTAGGGACCGAGGTAAAGTCATTAAACATATATCCTTACCTCCACCGAGATGTTGGGAAATAAATCCTCCAATGTAATAATGGGGGTGTTTGACACATAGTACCCAACATGAATGGGGTGTGTATAGAAAACATACAAAACTAAATGTTTATATATATAGGTAAAAAACACCCATCCCATCCTATAGGATTCTAAACACAAAACCAACACCACTCAAAACTGCCCTTTCTGCTACACCTACATTCACAGCCACACAACAGCCACAACCAAAACATCAACCCACCACTCTCATTTAACCAGTTTTTACTCTACATTACAATTTCATTAATTTATTTATATCTATCCCTACCTAGGAAACTACCAAACATAGAAAAAAACCACATAGTCAGCCTTGACACACAAGGAAGAGGGATCAACGTAAAAAAATCCCTACAAACACCCCTTCCGTGAACACCCATTCAACCACTATCAACCACCATTCTTCAAAGTTATCCCACTCAATTTTCCTCTCAAAACTAAACTCAGTATACTCACTTCAAAACAAAACCACACCCAGCACACCCATAAACATGAAATCATGAATAATCCTTATCCTAAAGTTGTACGGCACAACCACTACCCAGATAAAGTCCCAATGCATAATCATTTTTCCCATTCCACAATCAATAAATCTCTCAACCTGAGATACCATCACACCTCCCGTATCAACCCATACATAGAAGCACATAGCTACCACCACCAAAACCTACACAAGGTACAAAACCCAAAATAACACATTACACAACCACACCTATCAAACTTGGTGTTTTCAGATTCGGAAAACACTATTCATTAAATTCCACTTTGATAATAAGGGGTGATCACATAAGGACTTTCATCCCGGGTCATCCATTTATTGAATAAAGTATACATGATTAATTATATTGATAATTATAACAATTTTCATAGGTAAACAATAATAATTATAAATCATCACCCATGCATAGGCGAAGACCGCCAATGAACTTGATTTTCAGAGGCCACACAACCACAATAGATAACATAATAAACAAAGAAAAAAAATAAAAAAAATAATCAACATCAATCCAATCCCATACCATAATCAATATTGTATTAGAAATTATATTTTTATAAGATGGATTGGGATTTTTTCACAAAAGTACATTACTATTCCAACCCACATGATACACAATAAAAGAGAGATAAAGGAAAAATCCCTACTTGGAATAGAAGATGATCAACAATTATTCCAAGCGTTAAATCCCAAGGGTCATACAGGTAACATGAAGGAATACAAAGGGAACTCAATTGATGGATAAACACCACTTATGACTCCATGGGAAGGAAAATCTCTAGGCGTGCCAAGAGAAAAAATAAACTCACGGGGAAATGAAGATCTCGGTTCAGAAGGGACAAATAATATATTAATAGAAGGGATAAGGTTTCAATGGCCATTAAATTCTGTTCATGGACATGGCCATATAGTTTTAGGAGATAATGTATGATTCCAGATTTTAGAAGAAAAATACCATTTAAAATGGTCAAATACTAATAAATATGTAATTTAAATCATTTAACATCAATGAAATCATCCAAGGGAAAGAACTAGCAAAACTGGGATAGCTGAAAATGATTCGTAGATTAGTGAGTCACTAACACAGACATTGAGTCATGGATGGGTGAGTCACAGATGGTAATCCACTGAAACCAATAGTAAGTCAATGATGGGTGAGTGACCAATGATGACTCACTGAGGAGACCTATCGTTACCTGGCTTACCAACGCCATGACTCACCAAATCCCAAAATCACTGATACCCTGAGTCACCATCACTAATGCCTTGAGTCACCAAAAATTATTCCCAGAGTCACTAATGACTAGACTCACTAACACCGACACCTTGAGTCACTGATTGAAAATCTAGAAATTAGAAAATTCTTGAAATGAACCACTGTTGACTCCTAGAACACCCCAAACATTGGATTGTGACAAAGTAATAGACCATAGAGGTCGGATGCATTACATCAGATACCTCTCAAACTATTCTTTCCCTTGATAATTGAAACCAATAGTAGAAGGAAGAGGGGTCCAAACAACCATACCATAAGATACCTATCAAGGAAAAAACCCCTCATTGGAGTGAAACCTAAATATCCAATAACACGTCATCTGAGGATGCCAACCCCACAACCACAAAACATAACACACAATGAATAAATACCCCACTGTATGAACATATGAGTTGGGGAATTCTATCCCCCATTTCAATATATTATATTCTCTGGGTGGAATTGACTCACCCACATGAGTTTAATCGCATCTGCATTAACGCATCGTTATTAGAGATATCGTCCCCCCTTCTTATACGTCATGACTTTATTATAAATTATTTTACATCATGTAACAAGGAAACAAATAATATCATAAAAAAAATTCATGATTTTCATCATAAGGGAAAACACACCAGAGAAACTCAAAAAAAAAATCATGTACTAGGCATACATCTGCATCTATCCCTCCCATGTACTCTTCTCTAGGCCACCATCCATCCACAATAAATGAACTAAGGGGATTTTAATTCCATGTGGAACATTCTCTTGAAGATCAAGGTTCTCCAATTGTCATTACATGAACTTTTCATCATCCAAGATATCCAAATCTCCCCAATCAATGACATGAGAGTCAATGTGATGATACAGACATAGCTAAGATAGATTGAATATTTTTTGGACCCTCCCTATCTAAGGTGGAAACTATAGTAGATATTCCCCCTTTCCAACATGTCCGAAAACCTTGAAAGGTCCGATGAACATATGATATAGCTTAATACCTCTGTCAAAACTCCACTTCTCACATCAAGGGTAAACCTTTAATAATACATTGTCCCCATCCTCAAACTACAATGGAGTTCTCCTGCAATCGACATACAACTTCTTCCCATCCTTTGCTGCCTTTATCCTCTCACTAAAAAGTTGTACCTTATCTTTCATACTCTCTACCACATCATAACAATGAATATCTACCACCCCAACATCTATCTAGAACAATGGTGAACAACATGGTCTTTCATATAATTCTTCAAACAAGGCCATGCTGATCGAAGTGTGATAGATACTCTTGTAAGGAAACTCTTCCAAGGAAAAATATCACACCCATGATCTTCTAACGTCCATAACCCATGGACACAACATTTCCTCCAATGTCTGGATGGTCATCTATAATTTTCTATAGTTCTGAGCGTGTAAAGCAGTGATGTGGAATAACTCATTCCCAAAAGTATGTTGTAATCCCCTCTAGACTCACAATGTAAAGTGCATATCCCAATCTGAGAAGATGGATATCGTAACTTCATATTGCCACACTACCTCATACAGATACCTTCTGGCCAAAATATATTCTACTCTCAACACATTGATCACTAAGAAGTGAGTCTATTTCATCAAACGATCCACTAATAACCAGATATAATCAAATCCTCCAGGATCCCTATGTAATCTTAGGACTAAATCCATCAATATTTCTTCCAACATTAACTCATGAAAATTTAGGAGTTGCAAAAAACCACGAGGAACATGGTGTTCAACCTTTACTTTCTAGAACAGTAAGTAATTTTCGACAAACTGTTCTACTTACCAATTCATCCTAGGACTCCCAAACTGTTCTCTCAAGCCTCAATACATCTTAAAAACTCATGGGTGTACCACTAGGGGTGATATGTGAAACTAATAGAGAACTTTATCACACATTTCTACTAGAACAAATATCTTTCCATGGAACAACATAATATTCTGACCACCTTCCTACTATCCCCTCGGAGCATCACCCCAGTCAAAGCAATCATTCATCTCCTCCACCACTGAGTCTCCCAACTGAGACTCTTCCTCCAACCACATCAGAGAAGACTGAAATGTCATCTGAAACATGAAACCTATTCCACCATCCATTCCTGAATTTATGTTCAAGGTAGTTAACTCCTCCATTTCCCTCCAAGAACATACAGATTCTTGAACCACTTCTTTATATGACCTCTTGATAAAAGCATCAGCTACAATATTCCTCATTCCTGAGGTGTAGGAGAACTAGAAATAATAATTCTAGATAAACACTATCCACCTATACTGCCACATATTTAGGTCTCACTATGAAATGATTTTAATTAATCTTTTGTGATTTGTGAAGAACAAAAATTACTACTCAATGAGGTAATTTCACCACATATTTAGTGAAAAAATAACCACTACTAGTTCCAGAATCTAGGTGGCATAGTTACGTTCATGGGGATGTAATTTCCTAGACCTATATGAGATCACTTACCATTGCTTCATTAGGACACACCCCAAGCCTATGAATGGTGTTTCCCAAAACACATTGAACCTAACCCATTCCTCTAGAACAATGAAAATTGGAGAACTGACCAAATTCCCCTTCAAATAGAAAAACACTACCTCACAGTGTGCACCTCACACAAAATCATGGCTATTTCTGGTTAGATCCTTCAACGAAGAAGCTACCCAAGAGAAATAAAGTAAAAATCTCCATTAGTAGCCTACCAGACCTAGAAAATAGTGAACCACTTTAACATTATTAGGTTATTCCCAATAAAAAAAATTCCTCAGACATCGATGGTTCAATTACTACATCTAGATGGGAAACAAAATGTCCATTTAAGTGGACCGCTGATGTCCAAAACATGCACTTAGACAACTCTCTGTAGAGATTGAGGTGCTTAAGGACTTCCAGAACAGTCTTGGGATGTTAGATTTTTTCCTCTTATGATTTAGAGTAGACTAGAATTTCATGGATGAAAACAATGATGAACTAGTCCAATAACCCATGAAAGATAAAGTACATAAGCCCCATGAACATGGCTGGTGTACTCGTAACACTGATCGAAATAACCAAGAACAAGAAGCAGCCATACCTGAACCTGAACACTGTCTTCAATATGTCACCTCCTTTCACACATAACTGGTGATATCCATAACATAGATTGATCTTGGAAAACCAACTCTCTCCCCTCACCCAATCAAAAATATCATTTATCCTCATGAGAGGGTAACCGTTCTTGACTATTACCTGATTTAGTCTCGAGTAGTCTATGAACATCCTCATACAACTATCTGCATTCTTTGAAAACAAGACTAGATCACCCCATGATGTCACACTGGGTCAGATGAAACCCTTATTCATCAGGTCATGAATTTGGATATGAAACTCCCATAACTCAGAAGGTGCAATCTGATAATGAGACATCAAGATGATATGCTCCCCGGGATGTATGTTTTTCATGAACACAACATCATATCAAGGGGGAAGGGTCCTAACTCCCTTGTTAGAAACATCTAAAAACTCTCTAAAATCTCCCAGAACCATTACCATATCATTATTCATAGATCCAACTAAGAGCTCGACTAACCAGCAGAAAAGAGGCTCCATACGATGGATTCCCACTTAAAATTTCCGCTCAACAATGAAATCTATAGGATGTAGTTTCACATTTTAAAACAAAACTCTTCTTCAGAAGCATTTGATAAAAGCATGAACCAAAAACAACAAGTCAATGCGAAGAATGACATAGTATGTCTAAAACTATAGCAAAAACAGATCCTTGTTGGACTGATGAGACACCGAAATCAGTCTATATCCCCAAAAAACATCATAAAAGATAGTATGGCCTATTATTGGTGTACTCAACACCATGGGTACAAAAATTCTCTTTAGGTCTAGCACCAAATAATGTGAAAGAACAATTACAACTAAGAGGGTGAAGCTCTTGAATCAAACAAGGAACAAGAAAATGTACTCAACAAACTGATCATACCTCGAATGATCTCTGGACCTACTAAAACAACATCCTCTATGGCATGCAACTACCCATGATCATATCTTCTGCCCCTTAGATATTGACTACCTCCCCCCACATACCCTAGATGTGTACCCTGAGGAGCACCCTGTGGTAATCCTCCTCTTGTATCGTCTTCCCTTAGTGGAGTAGGGGCCTCTTATCCATACATCTAGAATGAATTGGATGTAAACTATTATTGAGGTGAGCACTGAACCATCCCACCTCCACAATACTTAGATCAAGTTGGGAACTTCCCCTAGAGGTTCCCACAACCTCCGCAAGAAAAACACCTCAGCCCCAGACCTGTGGGAAAATGGCCAGGACCAGAGGATTAGAACTAAAACTGATTGGGTTGCCTCCCTGCAGGACAATACCTGGAATACCCTAATTCTAGATACTTTCTTCTGAAAACCTTCCCCTTTGAATAACTCGAATGACTTACCTCCCATGGAAGACATCTTCATAAGTGCATCCTTTCCACTACCCCAATATTATTTTGATCCTCTATGTATGTTCGTAGGGTGAAGGGAGTAACAACATATTAGAGAGAAGGAAATACTTCCTCCTCTATGCACCCTTCTATAGACTTCTCATTCTGAAATAGATCTAGAGAAAAGCATATGAGATCCGATAACTTGATCCCAAATCCCCTCACTGACATAATCCCTTACTGGAGGGATAATAACTCCCACCTCTTATCGCCTTTCATCATGGAATAAAAGAATTCCTTCTAGAACACCTTCTCAATGATGACCAACATAAAATCAGTCTTCTTCCTATCCTTGAGATAAATCAGCCACCAGTAAAGCACTATTACCCTCATCTTGCTCACTATTAGAGGAACCCAGTACTTTGTGGGACCCCAAATCAAGATAAAAGTGGTCAACATCTCCTCGATCCAACTCATTGTTTCAATGTCTGATACACCGACTTGTATTTTACAAAAGTCTATTGTTGGAATTCATAAATCTTATTCTACCACTAATCATTGTACTCTTTGGGGTTTACCTTCCATCGGCCCATCGAGTCATCTTGCAAACCATCCACTACTCGTACGACTTTCATGTGACGTTTGAGAGCCATAGCTAAATAGAAAACAAGGATCTCCTAAGCCTGTGTAGTATGTAGTTTTCTCTTATGGTACATTTTAACTATTTATTTATTTTAATATACCGAAAATTCCCAAAACAAACAATAACACAAGACATAATGATCCATTTACATTTCCCTAGGGTCTTTACCCAACAAACGGTGTAGCCTCGCTTAGTTATTCAGTAAGCTTAGAGTCCATGAATCAGATCACGGAGGGCCCTAAGATCCCATGTCCTGATCAGTCTTACTAGGAATATGTCATTCACCAAGATCACATAATATTGTTTTCCTGCCAACCCATGCAATCCTTATTGTGCCTGACTCTAAACATAATCCTATTTCTCAACCATCATCCTCTATTACCATTCTATCACGACCTGCATTCATCAATATTATGAAAGGGATAGTGAGATTCCAATAACTTCATTCGTCGAGATGAAGGAGGGATAATGACCCACTAATTCCCACCTATAATAGTACCCATATTGGTGACCAACACCTAGGGTATAGAAATATCTCAATAGTGGGAGGAATTAACCTCTTTATAGTAACCAAGATCGGATATAAAATGTATCATTCTAAAAAAACTCCTAGATTGATATATATATATATATATATAAACATCCATCCAACATGAATGTTCAACTAAAAATGATAGAAATAAAAATAAAACTCCAATGTAAGTACCAAAATAAAACTAAGTAGTGATGCAACAACCTTACCCAACATACAACCAAGTTAGGTCCAGAAATGTCCACGTAATATCCCAAGAAACATGAAGACAATTTTATATACAAAGAGTGAGAATACATGTATACTATCTAGGGTATAACCAAAGTCATCTGTGCACATGTGAGAGAAGCATACTAATGCCCATGTGAGAAAACATTATAAAATAATAGAACCAATAAAAGAATTCTGACTTCCCTACATTATTATGGCATACTCACCAAGTAAAATAAATCATGTAATGTAATATAATAATTAATTCGATATTTGGGTACCCCACACCAATTACACCTGGTTACATCACATCCCTAAAGGAAAACAACATGAAACTACCATACATTTCATCAAGACCCACTATCACAACTTGGTAGCACACAACTTGGCCAAAAACTAAACCATGTTCCTACCCACAGAAACTTGGGCATCAAAAAACACTGCAATAATTCCCATAGACACCTGGGCCTCATCCCAAAGACACCCAAGAAATAATTGACCTCTCACACATCCAATACCATAAATCTGGTAATAATCTTCAAGCCATTACAGCCTGCCCTAAAACACATCGGTGATAAATGGTTAGAAAATGGTAAAGGGTATTGTCTATAAATAGTTATCCATCTTCCCACCGGGATGTTGGGAAATAAACCCTTCCCATAAAAATGGGGGAGTTCGTCACATAGTTCTCAAAACGGATGTTGTTCTTATAGAAAACATAAGAAACTAAAAGTTTATATATATATATATAAACCACACATCGCAACCTATGGGATTCCAAACATACTACCATCCCACACAAAACAACCCTTGATGCTACCCCTACATGAATAAACACACAACCACCACAACAAAAACATAAACCCACCCCTCTCCTGACCTAAAGATTAATATTTTTATTTCAAAAATCACTTTTATGGAAATAGTGGGAAACCACACAAGTTCAACATCAAGGATCAATAAGTGCAGCAAGAAATCACAAAATAATTAAAAAATAGACTAAGAATATTAGATTCGCTTACCTGATATAGCTCCCACTAAAGTGTCTTAACCTTGGTATGAAGATCCTCCTTGATTAAATCTTCAAAATGATCGACCAGCTTGTCGCAAGTCTGGATGTACTCTTCCGCGTCTATCATCCCTTCACTAATGCCCCGTGCCAAAATTCAGTCTTGTTAGTCAATCCAGGACTTTGGTTACCTGTTGAAATCATTCTAAACCTCTCTTAATAATATTATATTCAACTCCTCATCTAGATAATTGATCTGAAAACCCCCTCCAGGAACTTCATTCTTAGAATGAAGAATTAAGTCACAGTATTTCTTTGTACCACCATAGACCTTTTCTGCCACATCACTCATCCCTTGGACCACGACATATCCACTCTTGGGCTTATTATTCCCACTGTTAATATCCAATAACTCTTTTTGATCCTTGTCTTGAACTATTGGTATGCTTTCTTTCTCCTTGATCATTTTAGCAGATCTTATTTCCATCGGCTTAGAAAGATGGGAGTAATCTTTCTGCCCTTTGGCCTCTCTTTTAACCAGATTTCATTCTGCATTATAATTTAATATATTTAATTATTTATATCACTACCTAGGAAATTACCAAACAAAACACAAGAAACAATAACATAGTTAGCCATGACACCCTAAGAAGAAGTACCAAACTAAAACAACTTATCGCGGAGTCCCATTTTGTGAACACCCATTCAACCACTTCCAACTATAATTCTTCAATGTTATCCTACTCAATATTTTTCTCAAAACAAAACCTAGAGGCCCTACTGCACAACAAAACCACACGAAACACACCCATAAACATGAAATCATGACACAACTGTTTCTTGCATCCCCACTGGAAAACCACTGCCCATATTCAGTCCCACTGAAAAACAATTTTTTCTATTCCACAATCAATCAATCTCATAACCTGAGATACCATAAAACCACCCATTCTACCCCATACTCACAAACACATAGCTACCACCTCCAAAACCCAGACATGGATCTAAACTCAAAATAAAACAGCACACAACCACACCTATAAAATAGGGTGTATTCAAATTTTTCCAACACTATTCCTTAAATACAACTTTGATTAGTAGGGTTGATCACACAAGTGATTTTATCATAGGGAATCCATTTATTTAACCAATTGTATGTGATTAATCATATTGAAACATACAACAATTATTCATTGGGAAACAACAATAATTATAAATAATCACCCATGCATAGGCAAAGTCCACCAATGATGATGAATTTCAAAGGCCACATAGCCAAAACAGATCACATCATAAACAAAGATAACAAATAAAAAATAATCAACAAAAATACACTCCCACACAATTATAATGTTTGTATTAGAATTTATCCTTATTAGAATTTGGGTTGGGTATTCTTCACAAAATAACATTACTACACCCACCACACATGGTACTCATTAAAAGAGAGAAAAAGGAAAAATACATACTTGGAATAGCATAAAATCAACAATTCTTCCTTGCATTAAAAACATAGGGTCATTTGAGTAGCAAAAAGGACTCCAAAGGAAACTCAATAGATGGATATGGCACAACACACAACTCCATAAGGATGAAAATATCTAGTTATTCACAGAGAAAAAGAAAACGAAGGAATGAAGATCTTGGTTCTGAAGGGATAGATTACATATCAATAAAAGGGAGACGGTTTCAAAGTCCATTAATGTCAGATCGTGGAAAAGACCACATAGTCATAGAGGTAAATAGAATCAACAAATATTTTGAAAATAAATACAATTTGAATTAGACCAAAACTCATTAAATATGAAATTTAAATCATTTAACATCAAATAAATTGTCAGAGGCAATAAATTGGAATGATTGGAAACGAGTCACTGATGGGTGAGTCACCAACACCAATAGTAAGTCCCTGATGGGTGATTCACTAATAGAAATACACCGACATCTATAATGAGTCACCAATGGGGGAGATACCGATGCTAAGCCACCATCGTGACCTACCGATTCCTGAATCACCGCTTTGATGAATCACAATCACACTGACACCCGATGAATTGACTAAGTCATGCCCTCATTCACTAATGCACTGACTTATCGATGACCTGACTCACTGACAGCCTGACTCACCAACACCAATGCCCCGAGTCATTGACACCGACACCTGGAGTCACAAACAATGACACACTGAGTCACAAATGCCTTCACTCACCAATTACGTAACTCATCAACACCGACGCCGTGAGTAACCAATTGAAAAACATAAAATATAAAAAACTATTAAAATGATCTCTATTGCCTCCTAGAACACCCCAAACAATGGATTGTAACAATTTAATGGACAATGGAGGTCTGGACTATTAAATTTATATTATAAAAAAAATTAAAAATAAACAAGTAAATATTATTATTTTAAAAGAACCATGAAAATATGTAGATGAATCATTAATGTAAGGGGATGTCAATATGGTTGGAAAATCTCTTCTTATGATGTGTGCTAAATGAAAAATTCATTCAACATTATATATTAAAAGTCAAAAGATCTTCATGTATTAAATTATAGGATTGTTCATTTTAAAAAATTTATGAATGTAAATAAGGTGAACTAATTTTTTATCTAACAAAAAGGAAATTTTAGAAACATTATTGTTAAAATTTTAAATTAAATATTGAAATGGAAGAGTATGATTATTGACCAATGAGAGAAATAATGTTTGTTATCCATAAACATATACCTTCATCCACATGATTCCTTAAAGAGAAGAAAATAAATGGGAAATTTGAAATATTTTTAAATAACTATGGAATGATAAATTAAATATTATTTTTATATAAATATTATACAATATCCTAATGATATATTTAGTCATAGATAATCATGGGGAAGACTGAGATTATTTCATAATACCCTTTCCAAATTGTAAATTTTTTGTCAAAACAAAAGGATTGATATTTTTCAAAACGCATAATTAAAAACCATGATGTAAGAGTTATGTATGATATATTGTAACACCCTAATATTTCATAGTACATTATTTTTCAATGTAATTCAATAACTTGGGCTACACACAACATCGAGTTTGAGCGCATCAAGACATAACAAACTAGCTGTTCAAAAAGAAGTAATGAATAATATTAACATAATTTTGAATTTTATATTCTATATGTAATTTTAGAATCCATATTATGTGATTCTTTGACATAATATAATAACAAGTTAATTTTTATCAGATAAAAGAAGTATTCTTTAGAAAATGAAAATTCACTACATTTTAATGGAGAGACCTTTTTAAATAGGATATTTGACACATTGATATATTAAATTTAATGAAATTAAATTCTTCTATATAATAGGGACATAAAAAATTCGTTTGGATAAATTTTTGATACTATTCTGATAACTTTTATATTTTTATGAATAAAGAAAATTCTAAATTTTAATTTAAGATAACATTTTTAATCGAAATAATTTATAGTGTTGAATTATGAATTGGAATGGTTTGAAAGTATAATTAGATTATATTTTTATCAATTAATACAATTTAGTTCATTATAAGTAATTTCACATTTGAATTTGACATAAAAATTCCAATCTTTCGATAGTTTTTACGTTTAAAAACTCGCTTTTTTGTTTTTGACAACAGAAATTAATTTTAAACAAACTGATGAAAGTTATATGTTTTTAATTTGGTAAAATAGATTTCATTTTTTTAATTATAAATATCAAAATTAGCTTACGGTTATGTTTTTATATTTTTATGAAAACTTTAAATTTCAGATTAATAATGAAAAACACGACGTTATTATTTAAAACCAACATCTTATTTAAATAATTATTTATTTTATTTGAATTTATTTTAAGTAAAAATAGATATATAATACCTATATATGTTCAATTTAATTCATTTTATACATTTAATAATAAAATTATTGTATAATATTTTATTGAACTTTTTAACATCTTTAACCCACCTCTTAGGCACATTTGAAAATTTTCATAAAACATAATTTTACCACTTCTATTAATTAAAATCCAATGATTTGAGAGACACGGATGACACCATTATGTAATGTTTGGTTCAATAAGATGAAAATATTTTTTGATGAATATTAACTTTTGACATTTATTTACGATGGTTGAAAGTAAATAAGGAAATTAAATGTAAAAATGATATTATAATTACCATATCACATGTCCTAACTCTATTGGATAAGTTTATTTCATCCAAAACAAACCCTAGGAATACACTATTATCTTTTTGGTCCACTTGTATTATATTTGGACATTTATTATTAATTTATTTAAAGAAGAGTTAAAAGTGTAAAATTCAATGTTTAATAACTAATCAATTTTAAATATAGGGTTATACATAAGATAAATTCGACTATAAATATTAATTAGAAAGATAATTTTTTTTTAAATTATGTTATATTACTTATAATTTTTAGGCATTAAATAATTAAATTTATTTATTACACAACGAAGATGTAGTAATTACCATATTAAAAAAAGAATCAAATAAATGAAATTATAAATTTTAAAATAAATAAAATTTTAAATTTTTGATTCATTCCACTAATTTTATAAATTATTAAAACATGTTAGAGTTTATTAATTAAATTTTTTTATAAGTGATAAAGTTTTTATGACTTTAAAAAAATCAAATACTATGTAGTGTAAAAATTGATATAAATGAGATTTCTAAAAAAATACTGTATTATTAAAATATATAATTGTCCTAAAAATATAAGGATCAGCCAAAGGACATATATAAGAATAAATATTTTATTAATAAACCAATTGGGGTTTTTTACATTTTATTGTATGTTTATTAACCATATAATATAAAAATACAAGGAGACCTGGTAAATGTTAAATTGTTTAACTTAGAGTTAAATCTAAAAGATAAGGTTAATATGGCAACCTAAACTTGTATAAAACCTATTTTTTTGGGATTATTTAGACCCATAACCACCCATGTCTCGAAATAAATATATTTGGATCCATTAGAAGTTGAACATGATTGTATAATAAAATAATATTTCACGTTTTTCTAAGGTTCCCCTCACCTCTCTAATAAAAGGTCACTTTCTCTTCTCCTAAATTAATAGCTCCAAAACCATTTGGATAATCCATCACCATACCTATCTCCCCCCCATACTCCCTCACATAAATATAGAGATATTCTATTGAGTAGAAAACCAACCTAAGGATCCCTTTTGTTCAAATCAAAAGAAAACACCTGAAGAAGAGGTAATTATTTTATCACCTCTTTCAAAGTTCATTTCTTCTTCCACTTTCTATAAATTTGTTATATCCACACCAAAATATTTATTTCAGTTCCATATACATATTTAAATTCTAATATAAATATCTTTCAACGATATTTATTGTCATATCCATCGTATGAATGATGATGTCATCATGCGTGTGTACGTACGACTTACCGTCTCCACACCGTGGTGTAATTTTTTATTCAACAGTATGTTATTTGAATTGATTTAGTGATGAGTAATATGTATATAAATAATTAATAAAAAATAATATTTTTTCTTTACAATTAATATACCATCCCATTCAATACATTTTAATCATTATGGAAATGATATACTCGCTCGTGTTTACGTACGACTTACCTTCTCCACAACGCGATGAGATTCATTTCCAGGTTCACCATGAAATGATGATTATATAAATATATATTATTAATAATTATTTAATATATGATATAATAATGATACGATATATATATGCACACAGACATACGTATTTCTTATTCTCATACTTCCGTTCAATACGATATGAAAACAGAAAAAACATTTATGCGTACGTACGTCCTACCGTCTCCATAAACGATGTTTTCAGATCATATATGTATATATTATACATATTTATATTATAAATATATATCATATACAAATCATGTTTTATATACTGAAGTATTTAAATCATGATCTAAATGATACGATCAAGAATAACAAGATAAAACACGTACGATAATGAAAACAATTATTAACCAAAATGTTAATTTAACATGGAAATAATTATTAAATGAGAATTATATAGTCATAAATGAATCATGTATGATATAATAAATATGAATATTGTACTATTATAATTTAATAACATACTATAGTCATTATACAAGAGGTTAAATTCACCCTAGACCTAAGGAAAGGCATGGTAAGGGTTAAATCCTGAATCTCATTATTATATGATATAATTTATGTGTATGTATTTTCTGAGACATATTTATTATCAATTATCTTGTTTCATAAAAGAAATTTTAAAATTATTCTTTTAAGGTTATCTTTAACTAAAAAATCATTTTAAATGTTTTTATGATTTATTTTTCTAAATCTTTTTAATTAATTCCCATGTTTTAAAAATGGTTTTGAGGATTTATTTATATAGACCTCATTGTTTTAAAATGTTAATTACTTTAAAATGTTTTAAAGTGGTATGAGACACATTGATTTAAAAATATCTTTTAAATTAATTATTTTATAATTGTATGAATTTTAAATTATTTCACAAAATGTGTTTTTTCACTCAAAATGTGTTACTGAAGATTTTATACTATGTCAACACACTTTAATGGATATTATTCTGGATTAAAGTTGATTTATTATAACAAAATCATCCATATTATATTGAATTAGTTATGATATTTTTGACTTTGGATTTTCTCTTTTTATACCATTCATGTTTTATGGTTAATCTATTGACATTTCGTATGATACTTTGAATACGAATGTTAATGTTATGTTTCAACATTTTCATTTGAGGAACGCAGTGGACACAGTAAGTAATGGGTGGAGCCCATTATAGCTCTTTGATTAATCAGTAAGTCTCATGATAAAAACAAGTGTTTTAGAAAATTTACTTGACAAAAATTTAATTTGTAGTCTTGGCACGAAGCATTGACTATGTGGTAACGATGTCCGGTGTTAGGCATTCCCTCATTATAAAATTAATTATTTTATGTGATTATTAAACTAGTAGAATATCCATGTGCACGTTTATATGGAAATGTTTGATTTATTTTTTCCATATTGTGTTTATGACTATATTTAAAAATGATTTTGTGTTTATTACACATATTGCATTAAATGTTTATATATTCTTCTAAATTATTTAACCTTACTGAGAATCTGAGCTCACCCCTTTCTTATGTTATATTTCCCCAGGATGTGAAGAAGTATATTATGATTTACATGTAGATTTAATAAATAATAATAATGGGGTTACTAAAGTATCATCTATGTTTTATTATATGTAATGTAAAGATCTTACATGTAATCTATTTTTGAAGACTTCTAAACTGATCTGTCCTTCGGAACATGATTCCTTGTAATCATTCATATGTATTAAAATAATGCACCAGCTCCGAGATTATGGGGTTAGGGAATTATAGTTGGTATCAAAGAAAGGTAAGTAAAAACCTTGTAAACTAGATTTAGAAAAAACTCATATTAGATAATATTACCCTAAGATTGACTTTGCGGATTAATATAGACGAACATCCTAGAATTTTGGTAATGTATAGATTTTATATATTTTTAAAGCAATAAAGACCTGTCTGGATACAAACAATTAGAGGCGGATCTGGCACATATGTACTTAAGAGTGAAAACTCTAACAAGGAGTTTTGGGCTTGACCCGAGGTTTCTTGGTACATGAAAATGGGCCTCGCTGTACACTTGGTTGTGAGACTCCTAAGGGATATGCTTAAGATAATTCACATTTTATGTACAAATCATTATGATGGATTTTTGAGAAAATACATTCACAAAGATTTTTTTTATGATTATAGATTATATGCATAATATATTAAATTTAAGTTAGGTATTTTACTTGTTTGGAATTAAACATTGAGATTCATAAACTAACCTAGTGTATGAAATTGTTTAGGAATTACACCTAGTATAAGGAATGAGAACTCCAGAAAGACACATGATCCAAAGAGTAAGAAGAATCCTATATTTCATGGTATTAATCCATCATTAAGAAGGAAAACAGTCTCCCATGTATTCTCTTCATATAAAGAAATAGAATCATGTGTTAATAATATAATTAAAGAATTTTCTAAGTCCTATGGATTTGAAGGGAAAAAATAGAAGAAAATGATGGGGGATAAAATGATGGAATAAGGGAAAAGTGGAAAGAAGGATTTTCCTATATGTGGTATCTATGGAAAGAATAACAATGGTAAATGCTTGTAAGGAATGTTAGTTTGTTATATGTGTAGAGAAAAAAGGACACCATGTACGAGATTGCACGGGTAATAAAAAGGTTTCTAATGTATAATGTGTCATCTGTAAGGAGTTGGGACACTACATGAATTTTTGTCCAAATCATCAAAGTATGCCCCAAATGATGCTATTGGATAATAATCATGATATGAATCTACCACATATGAAGAGGAATGACTAGGGTTCTTATGTTGTCATTAAAAAATATTTCATTTCAGTGTTGTATCAATATTGTACTGGTTATATGTATTATGGAAATAAATAAGGATTGTACTACAATTCTATTTAATTGAGGATTTGAGATTATATGGTTCTAATAAAAGGGACTAAAAATAAAGTTAAACTTTTTGAAAAATTCATTTTTAAAGGAAAGATAAACCATAATATTGTTATGATAACGAGGTAGTGATTTTGGAATAAGATATGATTTATTTGGATAAATTATATTCGATATTCTTGACTACATTGAAACTAATTAATTGTCTGTTTATTCAATTATTGTTGGAGTTTACAAAATTTTTGTATATAAGGAGTATATCCAGTTTTATATTAGGAATAAGGGGAAATGAATGTAATTAATAAGTTTTTATTATAATTCAGGGTGTTACCATGTTTTAAAGGAACACATGATAATGGTATTCACATGTTATTACATTTCAAAATAGATATTCATTGTGTTTACCTTACTTATATATATTGGATTGTGAGTGTGGACATACGTATATTGGATAAGTATATAGGTTGGAATGTATTATGTTTGACATTGGATACTGTTGTTAATTTTAAAGAATTTCGTAACATTATTTTTGAATTGTTATAAAAAGGAAAACCTAGAGGTCAAGAAACAAACCGTCGCATCTAGGAAGTTCACAAGACTTGAACCCGCAACCGAAGGGTGACTAGGGTGCATCACCTAATAATGTAAAACATGATGTCCTAGTTTCTATAATGTAGTTGTTTTAAATATTTTTACAAATTAATTATAAATTAATTATTTTTGGATCCCTATACGATTATGATAAATATAATATTTATGAATTCTATTATCGGTTTGAGTGAATCTGAGTTTGTGGTAGGAATTTGTTGAAGGATGAGACTCTACATATAAGGAATTTTTTCCTCTTATTTTATGAATAAATTAATTCATAAACCTTAGGGAAGGTATGTTAAAACCGATAATTTGTTATCCTAATACCTTATGTTTTGTTGAACTGATGATATTTTAAATCATCATAGATTGAAGGATTTGAGGCCCTCAATTTTTACATTTGTTCGTGATTGATGACCTCAATCACTCATTATAAATATTTACGTTTTCCCTTCATTTATGTGTCCCTAATTTCCACCAATTTTCTCCAAATAGATATTATAATTTGGGGGTGACTTTTTAATTTTCCTTTCCATCTAATTAAGACTAAATTTAATTATCCAAATTTCCAATGTGTGTATTCCACAAGGTTATTTTTATATTTTTAAACATTTATTTTAGTAGATAAATTTAAAATTGTAAGGAAAAAAATTATTTAAGGAGGGGAAAATGTAAAATCCCATTATTTCATAGTATGGTATTTCTTCAAATTAATTCAATAACTTGTACTGCACGAAACACCGAGTTTAAGCGCACCATGACTTACTAAACTAGCCATTCAAAAAGCATTTATGAATAGTATTAACTGAATGTTGAATTTTATATACTCCATATAATTTTAGAATCCATACTAATTTTTTCTTAGACATTATATAAGAACAAATTAATTTTTTTTGATAAAATAAGCGTTTTTTAGAGAATGCAATTTTACGGCCCTTTAATGGCGAACCTTTCTTAAATCCAATATTTGAAACTTTTATATATTCAATTTATTGTAATTAAATTTTTATTAATAAGTGGAACATAAAAATTTAATTTGGATAAATTTTTGGTACTTTTATAATAACTTTTATATTCTAATTAATAATCAAAAATACTAAATTTTAATGGAACAAAGAATTTTAATTGACATAATTTATACTGTTAAAATATGAATTTAAATGATTTTTTAGTATAATTAGGTTATATTTATATCATTTTATACAATTTAGTTCATTATAAGTAATTTAACATTTAAATTTTACATAAACACATTTTAATATTTTGTTAGTTTTTATATTTAAAAACCCGGTTTTGGTTTTGACAATGAGAATTAATTTAAAAAAATAATAATTCAACTTCTATGTTTTGAATTTGGTAAAATGGAATAAATTTTTTAAATCAGAATATCAAAATTATAATGGGGTGAATTAGTTTATTTTTTTAGAAAACATTCAATTTTTGATGAAAAGTAAAAAACACTGCGTTGTTGTTTAAAACAGACATTTTATTTAAATAAATATTTATTTTATTTAAATTTATTTTAAGTAAAAATAGATATATAATAGATATATAAGTTCATATTAATTCATTTGAGTCATTTAATAATAAAAATAGATGTATAAAATGTTATTGAACTTTTTAACGTCTTTTACCCACCTCCTAGGAACATTTTCAAATTTGTATAAAAACATTTACCACTTTTTTGAATTGAATTACAAAAATCAAAGTGAAATGGTTGACATCATTATGTAAAATTTTGTTCAATAAGATGAAAATAAATTTTGATGAATAGTAACTTTTGTCTTTTATTTACCATGGTATAATGTAAATAAGGTTATTTAATGTAAAAATTGTATTATAATTTCCCTAACACTTGTCCAAATTCTATTGGATAAGTGTATTTCTACCAAAAACCACATTAGGAATAAAATAATATCATTTTGGTCCACTTGGATTAGAATAAGGAATTAATTATTATTTTATCTAAATAAGAGTTAAAAGTGTAAAATTCAATGTTTAAAAATATACCTTTTTTAATATAGTTTTATTCATAAGCTAAATTTGACTATAAGTATTCATTAGAAAGATAAATGGATTTCCTACATCATGGTATTTTATTTATAATTTTATACATTAAAAAATAAAAAAAAATTATCGCACAATGATGATACAGTAATTGCCTTATTACTAAAAGATTCAAATAAATGATATTATAAACATTAAAATAAATATAATTTTAAATTTTTTATGAATTCAACTAATTTTATTGGTTAATCGGAACTATTATTGTTGATTAATTTTTTTAAGTGATAAAGTATATATGACTTTAAAAAAATATCAAATACTAAATGGTTTCAAAATTGACATAAATGACTTTTGAAAACAAATACTGTATAATTAAATTTTTTAATAGTCCTAAAATTCTATGTCTTGTAAAAAAGGACATATATTATAATATATATGTCATTAATTATCCACTAGTGTTTTTTTGGCTATTTATAGTATGTTTATTAACCATCTAATATAAAAATACAAGGAGACATGGTAAATGTTAAACTATTTAACTAAGAGTTAAATCTAAATGATAAGGTCAATATGGTAACATAAAATTCAATAAAACCTATTGGTTGATATGATTTATACCCATAACCACCTATGTATCAAAATAAATTCATTTGGAGAAATTAGAAACCGAATAATATTTTATAATAAAATAATATTTCATGTTTTTTTTAAGCTGGCCCTCACCACTATTCTAAAAGGGAACTTCCCCTTCTCTCAAATTCACACCTCTAAAGCAATTTGTCTCTTCCAAACCCAACCCAAATCTCCCCCAAACTTCCCTCGCATAAACCTAGAGGCCTTAACATGAGCATAAATCCAACTTTTTGAGACCCTTTGTTCAAATCAAAATGAAACACCCGATGAAGAGGTAATTATTTTATCACCTCTTTCAAAGTTCTTTTCTTTTTCAACATTCTCTTAATTTGTTATTTCTATACGAAAATAATAACTCCAGATTCTTATAAATACTATGATGTTATTATAAATATGTTACAACCATATTAATTATCCTACCCGTCCAATGATTGACAATGTCACAATGTGTGTGTACGTATGGCTTACCATCTCCACGTCATGGTGTAATTTTTTTTTCAACACTAAATTATTTGGATGGATATAATTATGGGTAATATGTATATAAATAGTGAAAATAAAATGAAAATTTTTCTGTAAAATTAATATACCATCCAATTCCATACCTTTTAATCATTAAGAAAATGATATCCTCGCTTGTCTGTACGTATGACTTACCGTCTCTACGATGCGATGAGATTAATTTACAAGTTCACCATTCAACAATGATTATAAAAATATATATTGTTAATAAGTACATAATATATGACATAATAATGCTACTAGATATATATAGGTACTTTCATATATCTTATTCACATTATTCCGTTCAATACGATATAAAAATGGATACAACGTTTATGCGTACGTACGACCTACCTTCTCCATAAACGGTGTTTCCCATTTCATATATATATCTATTATACATATTTATATTCTAAATATATATTATATATAAATCATTTTTTATATTTTGGATGTATTTAAATCATGATGTATAAGATATGATCAAGAATAACAAGTAAAAACCTGTACGATAAAGAAAGTGATTATTACCTGAAATGTTAATTTAACATGGAAATAATTATTAAATGGGTAGTATAAAGTCATAAATGAACCATGTATGATATAATAAATATTAATATGGTTTTTTTATAATTTAATTACATACTATGGTCATTATATATGAGGTTAAACGTACCCTACACCCAAGGAAAGTGCAAGGTAAGGGTTAAATCTTTAATCTCATTATTATCTGAGATTTTTTATGTGTAAGTATTTTTCCAGGAAATATTTATTATACATGTCCATGTTTCATAAAATACATTTTAAAATGATTCTTTTATAGTTCTCTTTAACTATGAAATCATTTTGAATGTTTTTATGATTAATTTTTCTAAATCTTTTTAATTAATGTCATTGTTTTAAAAATGGTTTTAAGGAATTATTTATATGGACATGATTGTTTTAAAACGTTAGTTAATTTAAAACGTTTCAAAGTGTTATGGGACAATTTGATTCAAAAATATATTTTAAATGACTTACTTTATAAATGTATTACTTTTAAATGATTTTAATAAAATGGATATTTCTATCAAAAAGTTTTACTGGTCAGTTTCAACTATATCAACATGCATTACTGGATATTATTCCTAATTATGGTTGATTTATTATAATAAAATATTCCATATTGTATTTAATGAGTTATGATATGTTTGATTATAGATGTTCTATTTTTATACCATTCATTGTTTATGGTTAATGTATTGGCATTTCCTATGCTAGTTTTAATACGAATGTTAATGATATATTTCAACATTTTCATATGAAGAATATAGTGGACTTAGTAAGTGACGGGTGGAGCCTGTTATAGCTCCTCAATGTATCAGTAGGTATTACGTGACATACCAGTGTCTTGGAAGAAGTCCTTGACAAAAATTTTATTTGTAGTTTTGGCATGAGTCCTTGACTATGTGGTAATGATGTCCAGCTTTAGGAATTCCCTCACAATAAAATTATTCATTACATGTGATTATTTGACTAGTAAAAAACCCATGATCATGTCTATACGGTAATGTTTGATTTAGTTTTTCCATATTATGTTAAATATTATGTTTAAACTGGCTGTTGTTTTTATTACACATCTGACCTTAAATATTTATAGCTTCTGGAAAGTTATTTACCCTTACTGAGCATCTGAGCTCACCCATTTCTTATGTTTTATTTTCCTAGGATAACATTAAGTGTATTATTATTTACATAATGGTTTAATGTAGATGAATAATGATATTCTCATAGGATTATTTATTTTGAATTTTATGTAATGTAAATTTCATGTATTTAATCTATTTTCCAAGACTGCTAAACTGATTGGTCCTTTAGGACATGATTCCTTATAATCATGCCACTGTATTAAAATAATACACCAGCTCCGAGCTTCTGGGGCCAGGGAATTACCTATATTATGTCAAAGGGTAATTACACACACCTCATATTATAAATCACTTTATAACCTCAATCATATCCTAAAAAAACAATATTGAGACATATAACCCGTACATTATACCTTACCTGATTCACAGGGTCTCTAAACTCCCATATAGTAAATTTTTCATATAATTAAAAACTATAATTACATAATTAATTATTATATATCATATAATCCACTTATATCATTTCAACACCCATTTATTAATTATTCTCTCTCAAAATCATCATTTTGGGTGTTAAAGGATTCTTTTCTCATGTTTGTTTTATTTTAGTTTTTCATATCATGATAAATGGATCTAGGATCCATAATCTAGGGGTTCATTATAATTCCATTAATATTATATTTAATCATAACATATAGTTTTATAATAATTATTATAATGTTGTAATTAAAATTAAATTTCATCATATCATGAAGAGGGTAACCCATATGTATATAAGTGTGATGTTTCCACTTTTTGATGGATTGAATTCATGATCGTTAAATAATAATTCACCAATATATTTGAATAAATACATAATAATTATCCTATATATGAAATAAATATATCCTTTTTTAACTATCTATGTAGTGATATAAGATAAAATTAATTGCATCATATTTTTGTGGTGGTAGTCTACATTTACACACAAGTTACACTATCGTTTTCCAATGGATGTGATGTCAAGATGGAAGAAAATGCATTAAAATTACAGATGAATAATTATTTCCAAAATATCATAAATAAAAATTAATTCAATCAAAATAAATAAAATTTATATTTGATGATGAAAAATGAATCATACCACTATATGGGGGAAGTAGCCCAAACCTATGGATGGGTGATAATTTCATATCCTATTTAATGGAGAAGTTATAAAAAAATGGTGTGTCATCATCATTATAATGTCTCATTTTATATATTATATTGGATTTATATTTTATTTATTTATTGATTATTTATTGAGATGGTGGAAGAAAGAATAATGTTAGAAGTGATTATTTAATGAAAAAAAAATTTATAAATGGAAATTTATTTTTTTATAAAAATTTCATATAATCACATTAAATCACAACACAATGAACTAATAACTGCTATGTGACCTTTAAAAATAAGTTTGTCACTTATGTGATTTTAATTCCAAAAAATTGTCATTTACAATTGTGATTTGTATGTTATTTAGATCCTGGTGAGGCAAATTTAATTTTTTATGAATAGTAAGATACCCTTATGAATAGTACCATACCTTTACAAATATTAATGAATAACAATGAATAGAAAATCGGCCAAAAAATAGAAACTTCACCCATGAATGAATTTTTGTCTTTAAAAATGTAAAAATTATTAAATAATAATCATATCAAATTATTAAAAATTAATCATATTTAGAACAACACTAATTAATTAAGTATTTATATTAAAGATATTAGTTGAATTAAATTAATTATTTTAATAGACTAAAAATACACAATATTACTTAAAATATTGACAAAATAAAAAAAATTATTACCAAAATAAAATTTTGATTATTTATTAAAAAGAGTAAAATTAACTAATTAAATCATTAAAAACTTAATAAAAAGATGTCGAAAACTGTGTGTTTTTAAAGCTGTATCAAATTTCCCGACACTTAAAAATTGTCTGTCCTCAAATGATCACATGTTTTATTATCTTTTAGAAATAAAAAAATGTTTTATTATTCAGTTCAATATTAAACATGTCCAGTAATATGTAATAGAGGACAGAAGCATGTCAAAAGGCATTGGAAAAGAATTTTTAAAATTTTGTATTGCCTAGAAAAAATACTCAAAGGGTAATCAAGATATAAAATATCATCAATAAAATAATGTGTCTTTCCACATATGTGATGCTACATAATGACTAATTTTAATCCAAGCTCATATTCAATGTCCAAGAGTGACAAGATGTAAAATATCAATGGAATTAAAAACATTACATGTTAAATTTTTTTACATCAATTCATTATATAGGTTCCAAATATAAATAATTTTCTTTTGAATCACCTTATTGATACAACCCTAATGATTCCCATATAAAAAATTTGTCTCCTTCTTCATTCAGAGTTCATAATTCCCTTCTCCTTAATGATCTCATTTTTGAACCTAGACACTTTATTTAATTTTTCCCAAGCCATGTATCATGTGCTACGCACTGTGCAAGTGCACTTATTTAATGTGAATAGAGGGATTTTAGTAAACAAAAACACAGCCAACATCTAGGGTCTCAAAGATTCACCGTGGGATCCCAGATGCACAAAATTTTATGGTTTCAAAATATTTATATAAAAATCATTTACATTGTAACACTAAGGTGATTACATTAATGATTAAAAATAAAGTGTGTTCCATAGAATAAAATTCAAACTTCTAATTCAAAGGAATATGATCATAACCCCTATAAAAGTTAACCCATATCACTCTAAAAAGTAGTACGTAAACAAAATATTCCATTAAATCACTTTGCAATGATCACTCAGTAATCATCCATCCTCATTAATTTCAGATTCCAAGAATTTCATAAATACTTACGATATACTGAATTTAGTAAAAACCTATCTAATGTAAGAGGAAAGCCTAAAATTGTTCAATAATATTGAAACAAATTACGTATATTTTACAAAATGATTGAATTTGCAGTGGGAATAGATGGAATTATCATTAAACATAGTTTAGATCAGTCAATAATTTACCCCTCCCCCCACACATAAAACACAAAATTTTCCCCAATGTTCAATTCTAAATTAGAGAAGAATAACTAAACATTTAATGTTCAGAATAATATTTCAGTTAAGTAGAATTACAAAATGTTTTATGGGACACATTAATGTTAAAAAATATTGATTTCTGCAATTATTATTAAACATCAGGTTCACAAACAAGTATGTGTATTAAAATTTTATGTCAGTGATAATGGTTTTCATAACAACTAACGATATAACATGTAACATGTGGATGTAAAATGTACTATGGTCAAATCAAGTTCAAATATTGGGTTCTAATGTATTTTAAAGAATGTATACAAGTTCTTCTCTACACCCAATAAAAATAAGATTCAATAAAACAAAAGAACTAGCATGCATGTTCCCCCTCCACAATGTTCAAACAGTGAAATTATTTTAATCATTGATTTTAAACTTCTAGAAATGATATAACTACAGCTTTTTTGTACATGGTAGTAAAATGTAGAGAAACCATTTTCTATAAAGTGACATGCAAAAACAAAGAATATGTGGATTTTTTTTTGAAAAATAAATAGACCAGGTAGTAAAGGCTTCCAAAAAAGAAGACACATACAGAAAAAAGATATCCAGTAATACAGAAATACATGCAACAGATTTTCTTTCCATTAGAAAAAAGAATTTTTTTAAAACAACATTCAATGATTTTCAATTGGAAGTTTGTATGTGAGTCCATGGAATCACTACCAATGATTCGCCGATAGTATTGTATAGGTGGATTAGGTGAATGAGTTAGTGAATCATTTATTTTAGTAAGACTGTGAATCATCAGTGAATTTTAAAAAATGTGAATGGAGAATAAAAATGAATGCAAAAATTAAGACATTTCCAGGAATATTTTTTCCAAATATAATATATCTTGAGAATTCCACTCTATTTTGACAACAACTACAACAACGTACTATAAATCACAGATCAGAAAGTACAATTACAAATCTAGCATAGGAAAAGTATAAAGATAGAATCATGTTGATTATTATTGAAAAAAATATTGTATAAGAGTAAAGACAAAAGAGAACCCATGGGTTGAATCCCATGAAGTACTAACATTAATGACTTCAGTTAAACATTTTTTAATTAATTTTTTTTATTATTGAAAACAAAATAAAAACCATGGGTTTCCTCCCATGCGATGCAAGTTTTATAATCCCTAGTTGAACTCACCTAGAACTAACCATAGTAACTAGGTGTATATGGATTCCTTAATAGGAACCACCATATGCTTTTGGCCCAAAATTATTTCATATATAAATGAATTTTATAGGTACCGAAGCTTATGTAAACTAAAAAAAAATTCTCATAAGATAAAATAATCTCCATGTTTCAAACATTAACAGTTATGGACATGGTGATGTCAACTTCCAGAAATGTTTCTAATTTGACAAAATTAATATTTATAGGTAGAGAAATCGATGAATTGGGTGCTTCAAAAGATGTGACATTCCTATAATATCATTCTCTCACAACATCGACATTAACAGGTTCAATTTAAAGGGTTCTTGTGGGTGAATACAAAATAGTAGGTTCAAGAAGGAGATCAATAAATTGATGAATATAATCTTGTACATTGGATTTCATGTGTAATTACCCCTCTAAACTACTATCATCATCAAGGAATGATTCAGTAACCTACTCAGTTGAGGATTTAAGTGACATACCGAGAAGATATTTAATTTTATCACTAATAGATATAGGTTTGATAATATTGTAAATATCTTCAAATAGATCCTCTTCAGTTTACTCATAATCAACATCTACTGCTTAAAAAAATCCATTTTTCTACCATCGTCAAGTGTGTGTTCAACCTCTCCTTCATGTTAGAGTTCAAAAGTACAACATTTTAAAACAATGTTTTTAGTGTGTTCCAATATAAATTCAGTGGAAAATTGTTCAATTTATTATGAACAAACATAGTTTCTACATTACTCAAATGAAAACAATTATCCCCAACTGTGTCAATATTTTTTTTCATTTTAATTGAAAAAGTTTTACAAAAGTGAACAATGTGAGAGTAGGGAAATTAGAGCTCATCAGTCAACCTTTCATCAAACAACATAACCTAATATTTATCCGCCAACATATCACAAATATTTGGGTTTATTGTATTGCAACATGGAAGATAATTGTTTCGTTATAGTTCCAAAATTTTAGATACCATGTTTTCTATTTTGATGTTCTCTTCTATAGTGGTCACTATTTCTAGTTCAAGTTCAATATTCACATTGTCAAAAATGTTGGGTGAATATTTTATAACATTCAAGTATTCATTCTCAAGTTTCGCTTCTACCTGGTTCATTTAATTTCCAACGCTTTTAAAATAGTGAGTTTTTTTTCTGTAGTTGGAACCATGAAGAGTACTGGGCTTTCTTTTTCAATTTGTTTTATATGAATTTCAAAATTATCTAACTCATCCTCAATTATGTTCTTTATGGAATATTAAATTTGGTTCTCATGATACAGTGGGTTTCTTATTTCTGATTTTGGTTCATCAAAATCATATTTTTCAAAGTAGAAATGTTGTGTCCCAGTTTTAGAAAAACTCTGTTTTGAACTCCATTTTCAAATATTTTATAAACACTTTCCTTTTCCCTCATTTCAACATATTCCTATTCATTAATAATTATTTTCAACTCTAAAATAAGGTTTTATTGTCTTTTCATTGTTTGATCTTTCTATTAAGAATATTTAAATTTAATTTCATAGATTTTATTAAATCAATAATTCCAAGAACCTCCCTATGTTCAAATTTGGTTTCAATCAATTCATGTTTAGGTTGGAATTGAGGATCAGATTCAACGTTTTTATCATTATATTCAAGTTAATAAATTTATTTTGGCTGTTTATAGACGCATTTCCAAGAAGTGTGCCAATAACAACAACAACATACAGATGAAAATTCACTATTGTTATAGTTTTCATAATATTACATTTATTAAAGTCAAACAGATTACGCTCAGATTCAAATTTCAACTGAATTTATCAGTATACACTAGTAGTAGTGAAGTTCTATTTTTAGTATATTTTTTACATATATGTATTTTTTTAAATTGAATATTTTTTAGTTTTTTAAATAACTTAGATTACACTGTTCTTTCCTTCCCCCACAACAAAGCCAAATTTTTGTGTGTCCAGAGGTCGTCACAGACTTCAAAATTACATATATTAACTTCCAATAGAATAATGGTGTAGGGTAGATTCATAGAGAAGGATTGTGACTTTTCTAAGGGTTTATTGAAATTAAAATCCACTATTTTCGGCAGTGGAGGGTTTTTAGGTAATAAAAATGTGAACATAAGAATTTGTCTATGAAAGCTGATCTAACACTAAATATTACACTATTCCTACACTAAAGTAATGATAAAATGAAGGAATACAATGTACTAATTTAATGAATTAGAATTACTAAAACTAGACTGCAAGGCTAATAGATCATAGATCAATTAAGACACTAAAAATTTCAAAACTTACTAGTTATAAAGATAACTCTCAACTAAATTTCTTTATTCTCAACATAAGTAAAGATTGATATATCTTCCTTACAAGAAGATACATCAAATAGATGTATGAATTTTTGAGTTCGCCACTCCAATATTCATCATCTACTATTTTAAAAAAAAATAATTCAGTTGAAATAAATCTATTCGTAAAACATCAAAAGTAAAAATGTTAACACTTCAACAAAATGATGATGATCAAGTTCAACTTCACAGAATGAACATGAATCATTGGTTATTGTTTAATAAGAAAGAGTGAACAAATAAGTTGATCATCAGAGATCATTTCTATGATCAAATATGATGTCATGCAATGATAAAGAAAATAATTTAAGGAATAAACCAACCATGTTTAAAAATTTCAGAGCAAGATGATTCAGTCTTTGACCATATTGGTTAAAAAAGTGAAAAGCATCTAATAACAGAGTACTGAAACTTGGGTACATGGGAAAGAAGGACTTCCCTAGTGCGCCTCTGCGCTTGGGCTCTTTTGCTTTCAAGTCTGCTTATGTTCTGATCTCGTGAGTCATCATAGGTCAGCTCTCGAAAAGATGATCTCGTGGATTTGGAATTGAGAGTTCCCCCAAAATCTGCTTCTTCTCTTCCTTTAAACCCATTGTGATATACAACACACCACATCCACTTTTGTCCAACATAAACTTGTATTTTACCATTGCACCACACACATGTGTTTTTCCACAAACCAGACATCGCATTAGTTTTTCCCTTGCAACTATATTCTATTGAGTTATTTATGTTTCCAGATCTTGTGGGAACTTGCACAAGAAATACAAAACAAAACAGTCCAAAAAACAAAATAAATAATTTAAAAAATATTTATAATTATAGTTATTTGTTTATATAAAATTATTTAATAGAGTTAGTATGTTTTTAAATTTAGATATTATATTAAAAGTTATTTTAATTAAATTTTCAAATTTTTATTTTTTTACTTATACATATTATATTAAATAGTTAAATTAATATTTTTATTCAATTAATATTATTAATGTTAGTTAAAATTATTTAGTCAATTTTAATTTCAAAAATAAAATTATTTAATATTGGTTTAGTTTATTCTAATTTTATTTATAAATTTTTATTAGTATTTTATTTTATTATTAAATAGTTCTTTAATGTGAAACATTAAATAATAATGTATTTACATTTAATTTTAAAGTTATTATTAATTTATTTAGATTATTTAAAGTTTTATTAAAGATAATTAAATTTACGATTTTTTTTATAAATATTAAATATTAAATATTTATTATTATTTTATAATTATTAATGTTTAATATTTGGATTTAATTATTATTTTAATTCAGTTTTTATTTTAGTTTTATTTTAATTTGTTTATTTTTCGGTATCTTATTCTTCGTACCCGAAAATTGGTGCTACCATGGGGGGGGATTCTTTGGCTGCATCCCTTGTATGCTTCAGAGCCCTCTTCATCGACATCTCTTTCCTACTCCTATGCGACACAAAATATCAGAAAAAACAGTGTTAGGAGATTATTCTCCAGATATGGTGGTGCATAATGATGTGGTGTAACAACATGACCCAAGTAGATGGACACTAATTCTCAGATGTGGTCTTCTTGCAGCATCAACTCTCAGCTCGTCCTATGATCATGACGACACCCAGGCTTTCAGATTGGCCTCCACCTGCTTCTCCGGACGATGACACAACTACGACTTTCAAATCAGCGGCACACAACTGGATTTAGTGATCCACGGTGAAGACACCTCTTCCCTATGAATGTTGTAATAATATCTGTGCTCCTTATGTTAGAGGCCATGGTTTTTCAAAAAACACTAATGTGGTGTCATTTGAAATTAATAAAAAACTCTCCCTCATTTACATTAAATACCAACTCCTTCCTTGTTTCCTCTCATTTAAAATTCATAATCCTAAATGATATGGTGGGTTTACATACCTTGGAGTCCTCCTAAGGTCTCCTCAATCCCCAAATCCCCCAAAAACCATGTTTTTTGGAGTTATTCTACAAAGTAATGTTACCCTTCACACTCATCTTATAGTCAACACTTATTTTATGTTATCTATTTGAATTTAAATTTTCACATGTCAGGGTTTGATATTATCTATCCCTCTTACTGTTATTTTCATTTCTATACGATAAAATACCATTTTTTCTATCATCAAATCATTTTATTAAATTTTATGCGCTGCCGTTAGGCTGGAAAATTTTCATAATGGATCTCTCAACTTTTCTCTTATTTTCATGTTCATTTCATTTATTTTTCTTTATTCACTACCTTTCATAAAAATGTTTTGATGACTCCAATACCATACATGTACTGGAATGTTTTTCAGGATTATTTAATATTTCCTCATCATCTCTCATTTTCATTTCTTTTTTACTAAAAATGAAAACACTATACGAGGTGGGCTAATTTTCCAAATTATAGGATGATGGGTTTTCAATTTCCAGTAATGTCTTAAATTATGGTCATGAAACCATTTTCATGGTATATATAGATTATAATATATGTATTAGGTATCATCTAGGGTTGTGGAATCTTTTTGTACTCTTGGATTTTATTTATAATACAAAATGAGTTTGTCATGTTCAAAACACATCAAATTAATCCTAACGGTTATCATCAAATAATTTATATAATGAATCGTCCTTAGGACAAGTAACCAAATGGAATTTACAATAATGTAACCTCGTGGACATTAAATAATAACATATAACTTTAATTCTGGACAACCATCCACATTTTAAATGATTCCCTGAACATGAATATAAGTGAACTGATCATTAGAACCACGGAAAAAATGGGCCCGAATAATGAAATTGATCCTTAGAACCAATCAAAAACGTTTGAATGAACAAAAAAATGTTTTACTAAATCATTTTAATATATAATAGGTACTTGAATTATTAATTAATGAACCTAAATTGATTATTGAGGTTGTTAATATCATGTGGATAATACCATCAGACCTAAGGTAAGTGATCATCTCTATTTCACTTTTATTCAAGGTTTCCCTATATGTTATTCCCTTTTATGTGTAATTCATAGTGATGGGGTATAATTATGAACCTCACCATAATTTCCTCATGATTTTTAGAAGATGATAAATCCACTTCTCTCTAATTAATACCTCCAATGGAAAAATGATATCATGCTGATATTTTATAAGGGATTCTAGATGAACCGCCATTATTCCTTCGGGCTACTCTATCTTTCATTTTACAAATATGAGATTTTCTTTTCATTTTAACTGTAACTTCTATGTACTATTTATATATTCCAAACACATGTTTCATGATCCATCACTTATTATGTTTTTGGGATATACATGTTTTTATGTGATTCTATCCTTAATTATTCCCGATAAGCAATCCTATTTTGAGGGAACATCCTGAATTCGTACCCTATTTCAAGTGCACTCTATCCACTATTTTAATCCACTATTATTTTTTTAAAATCAGTATTTTTTATTATAAAAACCTTCTCATATTACATATGGTCTTATATAAATATTTTTCCTTTTTTATTTTAAAATCTCTATAGTATTTTCCTTAAAACGGAACAAAAGTTTTTTAATGCTAAAATATCTCAAATACAGTTTTTACATGTTTTCAATTTTGTTTGACATCACATAACATGATATCTGGATATTTTACCTTATGAATTCCCATTTATGTTCTAATTACATTATTTCATGGTCACTTTTATGATATGTCGATTGGATATTATTTATGACATGATTGTGGTACCCAATTATTTCCATGGGTAACCCTTATATTTATATCTGATTGATTATGTATGATTCTTTATGTGGAAAATATATTAATGAAATGTATGATGGGTGAACTCAGATAGAACTCCAATGAATTGGGTACGGTTAGGTCTCATGAGATGTTACGTGCGATGGTCTTGGAGGTTAGCCTTGGCTTGTGCTACTATGCGAAACAATCTTGTTGGTAATCCTTGACTCGTACTTAAGTCATGTTTTATGTTTATTACGCATTACAATGATTCCATGTTTATACGATTCCATATTTATATGTAATGATTCCATATGTTCCATGATTTTGTTAACATTATGTTATTCCTGATTACCCTTGTTCTAAAGCCTTATTATTATGTATACTACCTTACTGGGATTTTTAGATCATCCCTTTGATCATGTGATCCCTAGGGTAAACTATGCAGATGTAAGGGTTCAAAAGAATTTAGGACCTATTTTTTAATATTAAATAATAATTTTTTTTTTCCTATGTTTTATTTTTCATGTACCTATTTTTCAATGAAACTAGACTTCACGATCCATGTCTTGTACTCTGATGTATAATTATTCTTGAAATTATTTAATGTTAAATATAAAAGGATAGGATTTCTATAGTTGGTATTAGAGTATGGTGTAGTTATTTTTTGGAGATTAGGAATAGGGAAAGATAGTTAGAACCTTAAGGATGAGACAAAGTATAATAAAACACCCCTCCATTTTGGTAAGTATAGAGTAAGTGGTTTATCATTCCAAAACTTCTTTTTCTGGATACAAAGAGGTAAAGGATTATCTGGAACAAATGTACCTAGGAGTAAAAACATTGATAAAGAGATTTGGGGCTTACTGGGGTATCCTGGTACATGAAAACAGGCCTTTCTTCACTATTGGTTTGAAATTCCCGAAGGATATGACTTGGTAATTCATGATCTTGGTAAAAACCATTATTAAAGGAATAAAAAACCCATAATAATATAAGTTAAGAAATAGATCAATGATAACCAAGATTTAAACCTAAGGAATTATACATTAGGATATACTTATCTTTTACAAGTTTATACTCTTATGTTCATATTTTCCTTTTTAGTCTTATTAGATAGGTATTCAAAACCACTAATTGTATTCTCTTTTTCGTAGTTAAAATATATAAGGTGGAAGATCACGTAAAACTATAATCTCTCTACCTACAGAACTACTTAGAACGATCATCCTAATGTCATGATCATATGACATTTAAACATTTTTGAATATCCATGTTACATGTGAACAACTTTATGAGTCATCCAATACCTCTAGAATTGGAGGATTCATTCAAGGATCAAGTATTCTCTATTGGGAAATATTGTGCTCTCAACTTTCTTACCATGATGATCATGGGTACTACCACCATGGTCTTTCCAAATTCTTCTCTTTATTTAAAAATTATGAAGCACTAATAGGTTTTCTTCATGCTACAAAAGAGGAAGACCTTCGAGTATCCTAAATGCATCAAAATATTGTTTTTTGTCTTTGATAGAAATACCCAAACTCATTTAGGAAATCCATATTTGGAAATATTTCAAGAAGAATATGTAATTATTTTTTTTTATAAAATACATGTTCAAGTAGATATTTCAAAATTATATATAAGAAAGTATGATTTTATGAATTATCGATGCTTCCATCGATATCAACCATGACACGTGAGGTGTTTTTTGGAAAATGAACTAGATGATTTTGAAAATATTCTGAGGCACCATTGTGACTCATGAACAATTTCTACCTAAAGGAAATGATAATATAAATGAATGAAGAAGACGTTTATGAAATGAAGGAAAAGTACCCACACCTATTTATGGACTATAATTTAAAACAAGATTTTGAGGGAGAAATATATTTATGAGGGAATAATATAACGACCCAATGTTTTAACAATGAGAATTCATTTCTTATAAAAATTTCATATAACCACATGAAATCACAACAAAACGAACTAATATGTACTATGTGACCTTTTAACATTAGTTTTTGATTTATGTTATTTGAATTTTGAAAAATATTCATCTAGAATTGTGAGCAATTAGATATTTCGAGTCTAGAAAGACAAAATTAAATTTTTATGAATAGTAACATACCCTTATGAATAGCAACATACCTTTTGTATAGTAATGAATAATAATGATTATAAAATTTGACAAAATTTAGAAACCTCTCCCACGAATGTATAAATACAATTTAGAAATATTAAAAGTGAACAAACGGTCAATGTATAAGCATTGATATTTTGGTATGTCAAAAATATTTTATTTACAATTTTATGATTAATTAAATAATTTAAAATGGAACATATTTTCATAAAATGTAATCATAAATTGTTACTTTTTATTCTTTTGGCTATAAGTTAATTTTATGGGGCCTTGATTATTTTTGGAAGGTGTTATAAAACATGTTATAATTTTAATGTTGTTTTTCTTGAATAGATTATGATTAAAATGAATTAAATTAAAATTATTTATAAAATTATTTTAAAAAAATGTAGTTGATTTTTGAAATCTACATGTAAAAAAATGGTTATGATGATTTTTTGGGATTTTTCTAAAATACATGAATTTTTCTTCAATAGTAAAAATGCAGTTTTGAGATTTCACTATGTTTAATGACATCATAATGATGTAATAAGTAAAATAAAGTTCCTATATAGTTGTGTATAGTAATATAATATATGATGTGTCAGATGTAAATAATACCATGGTCAATCCAATGGTTTTTCAAAAACCACTAATGAGGTGTCCTTTAAAATTAATAAAAAAACTCTCCCACTTTTACTATAAATAACGACTATTTCCTTCATTTACATTCATTGAAAACTCATAATCCTAGAATATCTGGTAATTTTACATCCCTAAGATTCCTAACAAGGTTTTATCAAGCCCCTCAAGGTCCCAACCTTTATTTCTTAATACTTACTCCACAAGGTAATGGAACATTTCACCCTCCTCTTTTAGTCAACCCTTCTTTTATGTTATTAATTTGAATTTCAATTTTCATATGATGGGGTTTAATATTATGTATCCCTTTTATTGACATTTTTATTTCAATATGATGATATTCCTCTTTTTCTCTCTGCAATTCATTTAATGAAATTTTATGTGACACTGTTTGGCGGCCAAATATTTATAAGGGATCTGTCAACTTTTATTTTGTTTTGATGTTCTGTTCATTTATTTTTCTTCACTCACATCCTTTCAAAAAAAAATTGTGATGAATATAGTACCTTACATGTAGTGGAAATATTTAATGATAAACTAATAATTCTTCACCATCTCTCCTTTCACTATCTTTTATTCTAAAAACGAAAACACCATACAAGATGTGAAAATTTACCACATTCAAGGATGATCGGTATTCAATTACCATTACCATATTAAATTATGTTCATGAAACAATTTTAATGGTTTAGATAGACCATAATATATTTATTATGTCACATCTATGGTTCTGGAATCTTTTTTTACTCGCAGTTTTGATTTATAATTCTAAATGAGTTCATTGTGTTCAAAAATCCACCAATTAACCCAAACTGTTATCATTAAATAATTTCTATAATAATTTATCTTTACACCAAGTAACCAAAAGGAATTTAACATCATGTAAACTCAAGGATTTTTAATAATAAAATATAACTCCTATTCTTAGTAACCATCACTAGTTTACAGGATTCTCCGAACATGGATATAAGTGAACTAATCATTAGAACCAAGGAAACAAACATACCCAAACCATTAAATTAAACCTAATAACCAATCAAAAAGGTTATGAATGAAATAAAAAAGGTTTTAATATATCATTTTAAAATATAATAGGTTCTATAATTATTAATTAATGAACCTAGTTTTATTATTAAGGTCATTAATATCAAGTGGAGAATACCATCAGGATTAAGGTAATGGATCCTATATATTTCACTTTTAATCAAGATTTTCATCTATGTTTTCCATTTTATGTGTAATTCCTAGTGATGGGGAATGATTACACACCTCCCTAATAATTTACTAATTATTTTTATTATATGATAAATCATCTTATCACTCATTAAGACCTTCTATGTACAACTAATACCAAGCAGATATTCTATAAGAGATTCTACCCAAACCACCTTTATACCTTTGGGTTTCTCAATCATTCTTTATACTCAAATAAAATTTTCATTTAATTTTATGTGAAACTTATCTATACTATGTATATTCTCTAAGATCAAGTTTCAAGATACATCCCTCATTATATTTTAGGGATTTACATGTTTTTAAGTGATTTTGTCATTAATACTTCCCAATAAGAAAACCTATTTTGAGAGAACATCCTGAATTCTTACAAATTTTCTAGTGCAATCAATACTCTATTTTTATCCACCATTGTTTTTCTAAAATTGGCCTATTTATTATGAAAACCTTTATTGTTCACTTCTGGACATACATAAAACATTGTTCTTTCTTTCAATATTAAAATCTCTATAGTATTTTCATTAAAACCTAACAAAAGTATTTTAATGATAATATTTATCAAATAAATTTCCTACATGATGTCACTTTTATTTGACATAACATATCTTGATATATGAAAATTTTAACTTATTAATATCCCTGTATATTCTAATATATTTCATTCATGGACACTTTAATGATATACCCATTGGTTATGCTTTATGACATGATTGTGGTACCAAATTATTTCCATGGATAACGTATATGTTTTTGTAAGATTTATTAAATATGATCATGTATGTGGAAAACATATTTAGGAAATTTAAGAAGGTTGTGCCCAAGTAGCACTCTAATTACTTTGGTAATGTTATGTCTAATGAGCTGTTATGTGCGACGGTCTTGTCAGTTAGCCTTGGCTTGTGATATTATGTGAAACGATCTTGGCGGTTAACCTTGGCACATACTTTGAAACCACATTAATATGATTCCATGTTTATATGATTCCATGAATATAATTTATGATTCTATATGATACATGGTTTTTTTATCATTATTTCATGCCTTCAAACACATATTTTAAAGCCTTATTCTTATGTATACTCCCTTACTAGGATTTTTAGCTCATCCCTTTATTCATGTGATCCCTAGGGTAACCTATACAGATGTAAGGGCTCAAAAAAAGTTATGATATATTTTTGGAGATTAAATAAATTATTTTATTTGTCCCATGTTTTTTGTTGTTTGTACCTATTCTTCAATGGCACAAGACTTCATGATCCTTGGCTTGTAATCTGATGTATAATTATGATAAAAATCATGTAATTTTATATATAAATGTCTAGGGTCACTATAGATTAGATATGATTTATAAGAATTCATTGTATACTAGATTGGATTACACATTAATGCATAAAATATTTGTATTTTAATAATAGTAAGGAACAATGTTTAAAGGAAGGAATCTGGGATGTTATATTTTTTGTTCTTGTTAAATTTAGAATACATAAAATTTTGTGAATTAGGGAGGGGAAGAGGACCCCTTTTATATGTGAATGCAGGGACACACATGTAATTACTTAAAAAAATCCATAATATAACATCACTTTCGTATTAATGTTTCTCCAAATGGAGATGAAATTCAAGGTTAGATAAAATAATTTTGAAATATATACATCCACTAATAAGTAGACATTTTCAAAGAAAGATCCTGACCTTGGATCCATTAAAAGGGGGAATTTATTCAGTTCTCTATGTAGCCTCAAGTGCATGACCCTATATTCCAGTGGCTAGTAACTAGAAGCAGTAGAATATTAGCGGTATTGTGGGGGGAATATACCCTTTGTATTAGTAATAAACAAATAATATTATCAAAAAAATTATAGTTAAGATGAAGAAAATAATAACATAAAATCAATAATAATAAATGGAAGAGTAATTGTGAATGATCATATTACATTGTACAGAAATTTACATATATTTGTGATATGTAAAAATGATTAAATAAAAGGGAAAATACATAAATAAAATTGACATGAAAATCCAATGAAACTACCATGTCCTATACTCTTAATCTTCTATGTACATTTGTAATTGAACATTGAAAAATAACTCTTCCTGAAACAATAATCATGAGGTCATTTTTACCAAATAAAGACCCAAAAAGTGTTTAATACAAACTCAGTAGGCCTCCACCAATTCTGAATAATACTTTCTAGTACATGAGTATCAATTAAATGATTGTGGAGGTATAATAATCATGCAGTGAGATGAAATAAATAAACGTAATCATGTTAGGTTTAGGTTTCTGATTGACATCTACCCAACCATATATGAGTTAGCCTAAGCAAAAAAGTTATCCAAACAAGTATCACCAAGTATATATATATAGATATATTTATCTAAAGGAAATGAATATATGTTAATATATATAGTCATATATTTAGATATGTAGTGTTAGTGACGACTAGAGGCATAACACAAGAATTCATGCACAGTAAAAATAGTATGATCAAGTAATAAGGTACACCCAACACAAGTATCTCAGTTAATAATGGAATCTATACCAAAATAACAAATTTAATAATGGATTTCATGTTAGAGTATAAAAAAAGGATTTCATTCCTATGAATAACTATATTGATTTTCATTCCCATAAATAATAAGAGACCTCATGACCGAGTATCATAATATGGGATGCCATGCCTGAGTGTCAGAATATGCGGCTTAATTTCTGTGATTAATAAGGGACACCATGAGAGAGTATCATATGAAGGAAATCCATTCCCATGAATAATAAGGTACTACAAGTCTATTTATCAATATAAGGGACACTATTACCATGCATTTTATTGGGTAAAAAAATAATATATAGTTCCAAAAATTTATTTATATCAATTCATTAATATGTTCCATATATGGGTGAGTAAGATGGATTTTCTATTATCTTTTCATTTAATCCAATTTATAAAATTTAGTTAATTCACTAATGGAGGAGAAGGTTATTTACCTGAACATTCCATACACCATTTCAAGTAGTACCATTTAATTTATTCTTTATATTATACAGGATATTGAAATTCAATTGTGGTTTTATTATAAAATATGAAAAAGGGATATAAACTGTAGCATTATAAAATCTATTAAAAAATTATCCATTATATATAAAATAATGAAAATTCCATGAGAAACACCCATTCTATAATATAATTCACCATGAAACATTTCATTTAATAGTTTCAAATTTAATTCAATCTAGTAATATTGGAAATTTAACCCATAATGGAGGATTCAGTAATAAATTAATAAACAATAATAATTTATGAGATTAATCCAAAAAAATTATAAATCATGTAATTCCATTTCATTATTTCCATTAAAATAAATAAATAAACTCACTTAAAAGGATTGTTTAAATTCCAAAATTATGAAGAAGGGGCGAAATTAATATAAGAGAAACTATAAAGAGGGTGGTCTGAGTCTAGGTGGATGACCACCTTTATAAAAATTTAGTGGACATGGAATACAAAAATTATGTTTTTGGATTATATATAATAAATAATACATTTATGAGGTGATTTATGTATTTATGTTCATGCAGAAATTGGTATATTTTATAAATGAATAAAAATTAATGGTAAAGAAATTAGAAAAACTACCTCATGTATATGAAGTTTCAATGGTCTAATATAGAGGTTTGATTAAATTAATATAGAGAGAAATCCGAAGAATCACTATATGCACCAAATATAGTATAAACAAAAACACATTGATTTAGAATTAAATATATAAAAATAAAATGAATTAGAAAGTACAAGTCTCTTTATAAATACTGATTTTTATCCAACAGTATGAATAACATTTGATTTCAAGATTAAACAATAGAATACACACTGTGGGAAGAGTTAGAGGAAGAGTGTGTGGGTGGGAGATATACTTGGAAAATGAACAAAGAAAAAGGGGTGTAAAAGCTATGTATCAAATGAAAAAATGGATGTTTTATCCCATTTAATGAGATGAATGGTTTGGTCTCACATTATAGAAAACCATATTCCAACTGTGCAGTGCCACTATCCTAGGACATCATAACGTTGCAAGGTTGGAACACTATTTTATAACCCTTTCCCATACTATGTAGTTATCCAATTATTTTGTTAACAATAATATCACATATCCATGAAACATCAATCAAATGGTTAAACAATATTTGTCATTCCATTTGAATCCCTTCAAATGGTCTTATAGGTTATCTTAGAAGGTTGCATGTTTTCCAAAAATTGTGAACCCATATCTTTTTTACCTTAAAATTAATTTTATCGCCTATTTTTTGAAAATCATCTAATATATAGAAATATAATTCAATTATTAATACTCATTATAAATATTACTTGTATAGGTCTTAAATATTATATTTACATTCTGATGATAATATAAATATGTGGCCACTATATGAAAGAAAATTTCAAATTTCTCATAGTCTTTTCAACCTACTTTAAAAAACAACATATTAAAAACTCCCCTTAATAGAACATATTATCCCTAAGAAACCCTTAAGAAAAATAAAATCATTAACATACCTACTTGGTTTGAGAAGTTATGTTCTAATGATAATGTTACATTTACATTTTCTCAATGATCTTATAAGCGATATTATAATATTTCAACCCATAAGACACTAAAACTCATGAAAACACTTTTATTAAAATATGATACTTAAATATGGTCTTCAAGCTGTAGAATCTATATTTATATGGAAAATTTGAACAACAATACTCCTACCATTATAATTTTTTATTGAATCATGGGATTAGAAACCTTATGATGCTTCTTAAAGGATTATAAACTTGAAACATGTATTCTATCAGGATGGATCATATCATCGTCATTGAATACATTAAATTAGTAAAATTCATTTAAAAAATATATTAACAATTCATGTAATTTATCCTAAAAAATAACAGTACTACATGTACATTTCACTCATATATTCTGCTTATGTGAATGATGCAGTTACACATCAAACCACATGATACTAACCATGAATGAACATGCCAAACAACCTTCAGCTAAATAATATACAAAATACATAGATTATAATGGAGAATAATTGTATTAACACTATTATTTAGTGATTATAAAACTGCATCCATGGTATTGTATATAACACTCAGAAAGGATCAAAAAAAACTTCCGTTTGTACCTCCTTGAAAAACCATTTCCTAATAAATACCGCTATTGTGCTATGTAACAAAATCATCACATTACTAATATAGCATTCCTAGGAAATCATAAGCTACTAAAATCATAATCCAAATATTCTAGTTTAACCTAAATCAATATTAAAACCAATGCCATGAATTAAATGTGGATTTTTGTTTTACATTTTTTTATTTATTAAAAAACTTACAAGAGGAAAATGACTATCCAATGACAGTTCCCAAGATCCAGTGAACCTTCTCACTTGGGCATCACCAACTAGAAACATATTTCATACTATACTCTTTAGGGGAATCCTTGTCATTATTGTAATGAAAATTAAACATGATTACCACTTCCCACGACCATATATAATGGTTTCCCTATATTAGAAGTCACTTATCCATAACAGTAAAGTAAATTTTATCCATTATTCATCCCCACACCCAAGAAATTATTCAAATAAAATCCTTATATTTAGGTTATAATAAGTACAATGACCCATAATGGTCTACTATTTTACTAAAAACTATATGACATATTTTAGAATTTTCCATTACAAAAACTCCCAGTAGTTTCCTCCATTATCACTAAAACATTTTTTTGCTAGATTTCTTCATGTATATTTGATTCCCTCTCATCACACTAAAGATGATATTCAGATAAGATGAATAATCACCTTTTTACATGGAGTATATTGATAATTTACTAATATGTGTGTATAGAACCATTCATTCCACACTCATATAAATAATGCTTATATTCCCCACTAATATCACATAACACCAAGTCTCTCAACCATGAGTATCCATGTAAAACCATGGTTTCATATGTCATGAAACCTTGTTATTTTTTATTTATCCCTTCTCACCTGGAAAATCATATAATTTTAGAAAAAATATTTAGGTCATGATTCTCATAGGGTATGTTATTTGAAAACTTAGGTCCTCCGTATGCACCTGGACATTTACCGGTGATCAATTTTAATAGTTATTAACAAAAACTAAAATAATCTATAATAGTTCAACCAGTGTCTTCCCAACCATAAACCTAAACTGGCTTTTTGATGGTGAGGTTGAGAAATAAAATAGAAAATATCTTTGTATATAAAGAAACAAGATATAAAACAAGTGTATAATATGGAAGAAAAGGATACGACAATGTCCCTGAAATCCTAAAAAAATAGGAAAAAAATAATGTTTACATATAGAAACTCTAAAAATTCTCCATGTGACCTATAATTGCCTCCAAACAACTCTGATACAAAAGAATATACCAAAGGATAAGGAGATATTCTATATGATGAACTTTTAATTAGCTGTATACTGTAACATAAGACCTACAATTTTCCCTATGAAAATAGTTGAATGTAAGAACATAACCAGTAATATATCACCAGAATTTATATAGAATGTAAAATTTAAAAAATAAAATAGTTATAGATTTTAAAACAAAAAATTGTTTTACAATATGTTTTCATAAATCAAATTAATTTCTAAATATCATTTTCTTTTATTTTCCGTAATCCTTTCATATTCTCAAAATAGATATATGACAAGTAGTAGTGATATAAACTTGAAATCATATTTATGAACCAAGTGTCAATAAAGTAATCACATATCCTTGAAATAAACTATCATGTGAAGCTATGTGATGAATCCTAATATAAAAACCTATGAGCAACAATCCATGATAAAAAAAATCATGCGAAAAATATATTTAAATAAAAAATATTCATATTTGGGCCTAGCTTATGGAAAGAAAATAAAAACTATATTATTATGATTCTAAATAGAAATAATGTTTGATCTGAATAATATCGAGTCTAACCACATTCCACCAATACCCGAAAGGTTACCTCCAAGTGGTGCCACACACACTAAGGCTACCTATGTATCTTTCCTAACACACCTAGGGTTCTAAATTTTTAAAATGTAAAAATACATCGCATAACCATACTCATAATTTTAAAAAACATTTTCAAGACCAATACAATCCACATAAGAGATCAAAACCCATTTCCAAATTAAAAAAATCAGTGTTAAAAGAATAAACCCATTTTCAAAACATATTCATTTAGAAGAAAACCTTTTTTAAAAACTATCACTTCAATTAGATGAAAAATCCCTAATAATTTATCAAGAAAAACATGTGATTAATTTCATTAACCCATTATATAGAAACAACTAACTCAAACTGGTATAATTGTAGATACCTTCAATAATTATAATCCATGAGGTCAACCTTCAAAAAACATGAAACAATAAGAAAATTAAATGGATTTCTAGAAAAAAATATTAGATCACAAATATAAAATCATAACATTACCAATGTAATAACAAGAACCAAGGTAAAGATAACCAGAAGTTATAATTACATGGGGAGGTATACCATAAAACCCTGAAGACTGATCACTAAATGCTGTTATCCAAATATGAGGGAATCACATAAAATCTCACCTAATTGATTCTAGGTCTGTAGGAAGATGGTATATAAATGAATGAAATGAAAAATAATTTGTGATTCACCCTATAATCAAAAATCAGAATGATTAGATGGCATGTAATACATAAAGATCATGTTCATCGAAAGAACCATTTATTTTTAATTAAAAAAATTAATATTTGATGGTACACTATGTGAACCAAGTATATAGTATATAGGACATTCATTCCATAAACTTGTTTCATAGGATATTCATATAGAACATTACATGATATGTAATACACTAAAGTGACATATAATCACCAAAAAGACAATGTAAATGATTGGTTTTAGAGGAAACACTTAGAAACCTAATATCATGTATTCTACAAACATGAGAAAAACCATAATAAATATTTATAATTTTTATTATGGACTCCAGTATTTTAAAAAATATATATACCTTAACATTTTTTCATTTCCCCCAACATAGGGACTCCGTCATAGAGAAGCCCAAAAACACCCTCAAAATAGGATGATAAACATTGCATAAATGAGTGAGTACCTAGAATGCATTACAAGGTGGTACAAAAATCCTGACCGTAAAGAACATAGGGCACAAAAATTCTAATAGATTAAAAGACATTCCAAAATATAAATCCATTTCTACCTTATTAATAATAAACTCCCCCATGTCTCATGGATACCTCATCTATACTGCAACAGTACCCAGACCAAAAGAATGTTTTTTACCCTGTAATTCCTTTTATTAATGATCCATAATCATAACTAGCTACTCAAATAATGTGGTGTAATTCTCAAGATCAACATATTTCCGTCCAATCAAATTGGAAGGATCAGGTATATAACTCCTTGTTAGAGACATAAAACATGACATGGACTAATATCAAATGATATGTAAATTCCAACCTATTGGCCACCATACCTAGACTTCAAATGATCTAGTAGGTACCCAAAAAACATTGTTCTAACATACACTACATAATATACTGGCTATGTCCCAATCGAGGTGAAAATATGAGAAAAACCTCAAAAAAATTCCAAAAATTAATGGTTGATGATGATAGTCAATGTAAATTTTTTATGAAACTGTTCTATGATATCTCCCCTCTGGATCATGTAGACCATCTTTATCACCTCCATAACAAGGCTCAACCCAAATAAAAATTTCTCTCCGAACACATCCCATAACAAGGGATTTCTATATGAATTCACATATAATTTCTCAATGGGTGTCATCTTAATCGAGGAATGATAAATTTATTTTTTTGAAAACACAATAAAAGGTGGATAATCTTCCCAAGATCCTTTAAAATCATGTTTATATGCCTGAATAACCCTATCTATCTGTTAATCTAGTAGTGGATGATAATTCATGCTCAGTCAAAACTAAAAACCCATGACCTATAAAAAACTATTATAGAACATAGATTTGAAACATGGGTTGATGAAATAAACCCCCAGAGGACACTATATTATGTCTCAAAATATCCTATACATACAATTCCCCAATATATTCCACCTTATTCATATCCATTATAGTATTTAAGTGTGATGATTATATGATTCCAGTAATGATAAACCAAATCACATCCTTAGCACTGTGAGTTTATAGAAGGCCAATTATGAAATCCCTATAAATCTCATCCCACTCTAATAATATAATAGGAAATTTTTGAAACAAACACACATAGATATGGTGTTTCACCATAATTATTAAATATTTAATACACTATAATTTAAAATCAGTAATATTTCACATCTTCCCATGGAACAAATGTTGAGGTCTCAAGTAGTGAACAATATTGGAATCCATGGGGTGTATGGACCAACAAGACCATTTTTCACCCTCAATCAACCACTTCCTATAGTAATATAGAACAATAAACCAACTATACATGAAAAATGTTCCACTAAGAGACCGAGACCACTCACCTGAGGTCTTCACATGATAAACACATTCCCTATAGCGTTGGAACATGGTTTCCATCACCTTCTTGAGCCTAACTAAGTCATCAAAAGACACTTCATGTTTAATTGATGAGAATAACACCTTTCCACCAACCTATTCAATTCCAATGATCATGTAAACAAATAAAATCTACAATGAACACTTCTCAAATTATTACTTCATAGATTGGGTCAGTTATGTTTTGATCACATCATCAACAACAAAATTTCACTTCCAAAATGTGTATTCTATATCAAAATAAATTGTCTTAAGATACACTACCATGATAATCTATCTCATGTTTGGATACCACAGTGTCAAAATATATTTTAGGAACTAATTATTTTAATACACTATAATCCAATTTTTTTAGATATAGGAACACAAAATTTTGATGGTATAGATAACAACATACAATATAAGATCAAAGGTAGGGTAGTTCACATCATTAAGGAATAACGGGTATGAACCATATGCCAGTACCAATTTTTTTAGGATAAAAAACATCAAATACCCTTACATGAATCATCACCAAAGAAACATTATAAGTGGAACCAGAATCTAGATGAATTAAAACTAGGGATGAAAAAACAACATCTTCACCATATCCATAAAAGTCCTCTACTAGTTGATGTTCCATTCAAAATTATTAACGTTATTGGTTAAATAATTCATCAAATATGAAATCATAAATAAATATTGAACAAACCGTGGATAATAACAATCCAAATCAAATAATATTCAAATTTAAAAAACGATTATGGGATGCTCTAAAGACATAGATTCATTTTCAATTTTAGGATCCACTATTATTCCCATGTCATATTTCATTAGAACATGAAATTTCACTTCTCGAATAAAAAAATCAGAATTACAATGAATACTATAAAGGTGATGTTATTTCCTCATTTGAATAATGATATCCACATTACCTATGTTGTCCCCTCAGGACATAAAGTATACCAATATATCATTAAAAAATATATTAGGTAAATATATTGTGTACCATTGATTGATATTGTTCATCAAATCCATAAACACTGCATGAGTTTTAGTAATACCGAATGGAAACACCAGAAATTCAAATTTTTTTTACTAACTCCTAAACAATGTCTTGGGTATGATATATTCTTTGAACCTCATCTAGTGGTACGATAACTATAGCTCAATATTTGAAAACAAACATTATCTTAGAAGATGTTTAAAATGTTATCAATCCTAGGAAATGAATATTTATTCATTACAGTCACTCATTTTGAGTTCCCATAGTCAATAAAATTTCTGAAGTTCAAGTCTACCTTCTTATAAAATAGGACTGGTGAATTATTTATTGAAATAAGAGGAAGAATAAACCCTCTAACTTATAGGTTCTCAAGATAGAAATTATGTTCCACTAACTCAAAATCTACCATTTGATAAGATGGAATATGAATGGGCATCACTCCAGGGAGCAGATAAATTGTAAACACAACCAATCTCTATGGTATTAACCCAATACAATAATCCGGAATTACAACAATGTATGAACACACCACTATAGAAAGTATAATGCTATAACGTGGGACATATATATCAAGTAACATCTCTTATAAATGGTATGATAATTTCTCAGCATACATAATAAAAGGACTAGACCTTCGAGATCTAGAGTCCCACTCACTCTGAAATACCTGAGTGACCACATTCGAATATAATAACTATACCTGAAAATGATAAATTTCTATATGGTTTTTAAAATGGATCATCTAATCAAGGTCAATAATGAGTTAAATGAATTAAATATCAATAACCACGAAGTCCCATTAAAATTTAATTGCATCTATCATAACAAGAGTTGTGGGAAACATGAAAACATGTTTATACCTATTTCACAAGGGTATGAAAAAATCCAACAAGTACATCTTAAATTATAAACACAATTTCAACATATAAAAAAACAATAACAATATAAAAGGATGTTTAGTGCATATATATCCAACATATCTAACAACAAAGTGGATAAAATGAACACCAAAAATATAATAGTAGTTGACACTCGATTAGATTCCTTTTCTCATACTCATTCACCTAAACAGGAATTCTCATTGCCACAAGGACATCCCCGTTGGCCAAAGGATTTTACATAATAGACATGGAAACATCAATACAATCCTATGAACCCATTTTGAGGTTTTATCCTTCATTTCTTCCAGAGAAAATCTCTTTAAAAAATTGATTTACCACACTTTATAATAATCAATGAGTACACGTGTTTAGAGATGCCATATAGTTAGGCCTGTTATGGAAATATCACCAAAACTGATAGAAAAAAATTTCTTACTGCCATGAATAATCCCCTAAAACTGGTCCTCAAGAAAATTGATCACCCTAGAACTTTTTTTAGTCCATAAGATAATCTCTGGATAAAAACGTCACAAATTAATTCTCCACTAAAACAACAATCCCATATATGTATGCCTTAGCAACAACTACTTTGTTAACTACCTAAAAATGGTTGAATGGAACATAGGGATCAACATAAACAAGATATCTAGCCTATGTACTATCATTGTACTCTAAGTCTATAGGTATTAAATAGTGAAAAGGTCCTATTACATATTCACCAAATCGGTAAAACATGTAAAATATTCTAGAATAGAATGCTCCCCCACCTCTAAGTCCCAAAACTATTTGGTGTTTTCCACACACAATGTCTCAATATATAATTACTGAGAAATTATTTTTATAAAAGAAGTCAAGGAAATGTCCTCATTCAGATTATATTTAACAATAGAGTCTTTCTATATCAATCTGGTTCACTTGATCAAATATGTGGAAAATCCCACCTTTGATCCTTCATGAATTTGCATAAAATTTACGATCCTCTTAGTCTTTTCAAGGCACTAGTAAGATTCATGCTGTCAATTTTCACCAAATAGGATTGGTAGAGGTTATATAATAAAATCAGGGACCTGATCATGCACATTTCATGAACCAAGGAAATATTCCATCAAATAGGCACCCGACCTAGTTCGAGACTTTTCTCGAAGGGCATTTCCAGTCCCAACTACTAGGAAACAGGTAATGTGAATCAGAGTAATAAAAATGAGGAATATTTTTCCCACCAAATCAGGAAAAAATAAACAAACAAATCACATATTATATCAAAAAATAACTAAATACTATTAATTCATAACTGAAAAATTCATAACATCTAATAAAGAATAGAACAAAATTGAAAACTGAGACCAAACCATGCTGACATGATCTCCATGTGATCATTGGGTCAACACCAACCATAAGACAAACCAGATACTAATGTACAAATGAAAAAAAACCTAAAGTTTCTATACAAATCACATTTTCCAACATTGATTGGAATAAGTAGGGTGTGAGATTAAATTGATCAGTAAGTAATTAATACATAGTCAATTCATTTCCTTTCCAAAAAAGTCCACAAACACTATTTTCAAATACGTTCATAAAATATGAATTCGAATCTTTTCCAGCAAGTAAACAAAGAAATCCACAAATTCTATTTAAAATAACACAAAAAAATTTATTTTTCCAAAAACAGATCCACTTTTCAAAACCCTATTCAAACCCAAATCCAAAATAAAAATCCATACAAAGTAACCAAAATGGGATAATCATATAGTGAAATAAACAAAACAAAATTTCATAAACTATGAATGATAATACTGAAAAAGGTAGCAAAAATAAATGGAAAATAAAGATAGTAGATCATGATAATTTCATGAAAAACACTAGAGGAAATCCCAAGACATACTCAGTTCCGACTGACCAACTAGCATATAGTGTAGCACCACATTCAATAACCAGCTAGTTGCTCAAAACTATCCAATCTATTGGGATGTCGTACCTATCCTCTCAGAAAATAAAGTGGTACCAATCAACTAATTAGGGTGAAAAATATACCATCACTACAACCTCTAGATGAAATCCATGAATCCCATGATTAGATTAATACAGAGAAAAACATTGTATAAGAACCCAATCCCACAACATTTTAATGCTTCATACATTAGAGGGGAACACATCCCAAGGTCTTGTTCACTCAATACCAACAATGTTTCGAAGCACGATCCACTAGAGGGGAACATATCCCAAGGTCTTATTGACTCAATAGCATGGACACAATCATTACAAATACACATGAAGAACCATTTCATTCGTAAGTTCCATTTGGGAAGTCACATCCTTAGAGATAAAAAAAATCACATTCTTAATCTTTTTACCAAGTAGCCCCAAAAATTACCATGATTTAAATTCATTTTTTTTAAAATGAAAACATGGCCACTGGGCCCACACAACACATAAGTTCCAAAATAAATTTCCAAAACATCACATGTTTCCAACCATGCATTCACATAACATCACGTCAAACTATAATTTCAAGGACAACAGAAATTTCCAACCGAACCTTTAAAAATTTCCAATCCAAATACATTTATAGATCCATATACACACCATTTACAATGTTACTATAAAAAAACTTCCACATTCACAATTCCAAACATTCATTTTCATTTAAAATCCAAATCACTTCCCAAACCAAAGTGAATACTTGCAATAACACAAGAATGAATCAATAGATAATTATTTCAGAAAAAACATTGGAATCCACATTTAATGTCACATATAAATTATATTAATGCTCCATGACCATTTGTAATCATGTTTCACACCACTGACAAAACTCATAAAACCCATTTGGAACACAAGAAGAAAAGAACCCATGAAATCAAACTGTTTCAATGGGGAAAATTCTCTGAAATACACATAAACAAAAAACCTATTTTAAAACATTATTTGTACCAATTTTATTATTATTTGAACATCTTTAATAAACATAAAAAATAATACAACATAAAATAATACCCATTTTTTTTTAAAATAATCATTTATTAAATATTTTAGATCAAAACTTTTTTGAAAAATATTTCTGATCATTCACACAGTCCATTGAACACATTTATAGATCATGAAAAAGTGGTTCATATGAAACACACCAAATTACATTAAAAACAATTAACTTGAAATAACCATTTTGATGAAACAATACTTGTTTTATCACCAAAGACAATAATCCAATCATATGCATCAAACCACAATAGTCACAATGTCCCATATTAATCACACAATAGGCAATCTATCAACATAACCATTACATAATAAAGGGAAAGCAACACCCAAATCACCTAACATTACTATAAATTATTTATTCATAATCAATCAAACACCTTATGTAGATTTACATATACGAATAAATAAATAAACCCTTGGAAAATCATTTCAAACCCATTTTCATCATGAAAACACCTAATGATCTTTTATAACAAATAAAAAAATATTATAATGTTTTTAAAGAATAAAATGAATGATCAGGAATCATCTAATGTTCCTAAAAGAAAATTTATGGAAATACCTACCTCAATGATGCAAGAACGCAATAAAAAATTGGGGTAATGAAGAATAATCCTCAAGATACAATCCAAAAACTATAATATCAAACAAAAACATCTCATTTCTAAATATTAACCATTAGGGCTAGGCTAAGGTGAAACCCTACAAAGGGGAACCAAAAAACTAAGTGAGATCATAGAAAATAGAAGGAATTCCCCCAAAACCCTAATGAACACACCATAGAGAACTCAAAATAGATCCATGGGAAATGAAGGGCCTAAGGAGGGAATCTTATGGGCTCACATGGTGATCCTAGGTCAAGAAAGTGAGGTTAAACCCAAAATAGTGTTTTAACATTAGATGGAAAATTAGGTATTTAATGACTCATGACACTCACATAGTTTGACAACACAGTTTTCCAAATCATGCGCTAACTATGCGCCCCTCAATGTTATAGAGTAACATACTACATGGTAATATCACATGGTTTAATGAACCGTGCACCAACCACATAGTCAAAACTATATAAAATGAATATTTGATGCAAAGTTTCTTAGGCGAGGGTGCACAGTTTCTCCTAACCTTGCACTAACAATGAAACACCAAGTGTCATTCCCAATAATTTCTGAAAATAAAAAATTTAAAATGGAAACTGAACCTGAATCCCAAATAAAATACCCTAAGCCAGGCTTAGAATTAAATATTGTAAAATTCTAGATTAGGGTGTGACAATTCTTCCCACCATAAAAAATTAATGACCTTAGAAAGGCACTATACCAAATGAGAAACATGGAACAACAAAAAATCCAAACAAAACTGAATGAAACTATGCGCCTCAGGGTGGAATTCCACTCCCAATTTCACACTTGACCAGTACTAATAAAAACCACAATGGAAAGGATAATGAAGAAGAGGAGGGTTCTCCCCAAGACAAAAACCCAACTAATCACCATGGAATGACATCAAACTAGACCAAAGTGTGACCCATGAAAATAATATACCTAACATTCTCTACAAAATCTAGACAAAGATTCCACCAAAAAACTGAATGTACAAAAATTCTACAATGGGCCAATAACACAAGAATTATCAGTGAAAAAAAACCTCCCACACCAAAAAGGAAAAATCTGGGAAGACATCAAGACCAAACAACAAAAAGAAATACAAATCATCATTTTTTTCAAAATTACAAACATCTCCAAATTGAAAAAAACAAAAAAGTATAACCAATTATAAAAAGGCTGGCCACAAAAAAAAGGAGCAATCGATTAAAAGACTCACATTGAAAAGGTTTAACATTTCTAATTACAAAATAATGAAACCCCTATTCTTCTTAAAACCACAAAGGACTTACCAATGTAATGGAACCATAAAAAATAACATCAACCATATCCACTCCAATGATAGAGAAAATATATGGTCTATGTTTTCCCACTTCACAAAAATTCATAACTATATAGAAGCTTCAATCTGAGGCATCCAGCTGGATATCAGATTCTTGAAGAATACAATGCCTCACTGTTATTAGATGATATCATCTAATCAATGCATCTTGTTGTGCAAATTAATCATCAAAATTTTATATAGTTGACCCAAATGACGAAAATGATGATAGTTATTTAGAGGATTGAAACAATACATCATCATGTGCCCAAATAAACCACATTAAAAACTAAGACTGAATTCTAGGAAAATAAGCGGCCAAAACCAATGAATTGAAGTCATGAAGAACATGTTCCACTAGAATACACTGATCACCAAACGAGGAAACACTAGAAACAACAAGAGACACTAGACTATAATATACTTGAGCTCTATAAACCAACTCATCCAAGAATTCTTCATACAGAAACATCTCTAAATGGAGAGCCTTGTAAGAGAGGGCTCACTCCTTGATCTCTAGAAAATGACATCAAATTAAAAGTTTAGACTTCAATATATCCTATGATGTTACATTTAGATAAAAAGAAATAATATCCTTAAAGTGGTCATCATAGGCCATTTATATTTAATTCCATTGATGAATACTCATGATCTCTTCCACTTTCGGCAACTTCAACTCCTTATGAAAATATCCTCAGATTTAAGTGATATACAACACCTCAAATTTCATCCTAACCTTCATAAATAAAAAATAAATAACATAGAACTTATCTAAAGAAGAAAATTCAAAAAATCCTATAATAACACACACTATCATAACTTCTCACGTTCCCAAAAATCTAAAAATCTATCAACTTCCTCAAGCCACACCACAGCCTCTAACTAAACTCGCTCAACACATAAGATATGAAACAATTGTGAGAAACCATAAATTGGTAAATAATGATTAGAAAAATTAGAGACCTCTATATTTGGAATGTTCTGAGAAAAAAAAATTATAAGACCATAATCAACATCAATTTGATCCTAAAAAAATGTCATCTCAATCCAAAACAACAGGATCACATGATAAACATCACAAACACAACTAAAATTCATTTATCAAAAAAACATTTCATTTTAATTTGAAAAAAATCCTTCTTCCAATGATATATAGAAATAAAAATACTATTTTCACAAATCAAAAACCATATTTTTAAGGAAAAATAATTCCCATAATCAGTTTCCCCCTAAAAAATAATTTTGGAAAAACCAAGGCAAAACATTGATTCAAAAAACACACCAATTGCATCCTAAAAAATATAACATATATGTCCATAACATATATCATTATATAATCCATTAACACATTCCAACATTAACATTCCAGTAATACCCACATATATGTGAACATTCGTAAGGAGTACCATGGGACATACATACCAATTTATCAGAACAACCAATAATATTCCAAATAATCATCCATCATTTCCTACAAATTTTACCAAAATTACCAAAATTATAAATCACTTTATCTTTTTAAAACATACAAACCCTTCTCAATCCAAATACACTTGTAATAATAATTATAATTTCAAAAACTACTCTCATTTTAAAATTAAACTCAATCCAAGTAAAGCCAATATAGAAGACTCAACTTACACCAAAATCCTAAGATTAGGACCTAGTGGTTATGCACTACCTGATGGAATTGATAGTGGAAAATGGAAAATTAAATCACTAACCAATAAGAAGACCTTGAATTGTGATATCAGAGTACAGATGTATCACTACTCCACCTGGGATCATGAAATGACAGAGAGTCGCCTTTATGGTCATTCCCCGTCCAATCAATAAAAAAAATCCAAAGACTAAAATTTAAGACAATGTCAGGAAAATCAAAGATCCAAACGAGTAGTGGTTCTAGAAGTCCATCATGTACCTACCTCTAGAATCTTGAAAATCTCAATATCCAATCTACCCAACACCCGAAACAACAACAAACTCACATGATATCATTTTTTCATGAACCAAGTAGAGATTCTATCCAAATGACACTCTACCCCATCCAAGACATGGATTTATGGGCTCTCTAGATCCATATAGTCTGGAAACTAGTGTTGGAAATGAAATTAATCACAATGGGAATGATTTTTCAAAAAAAAAAAATAGGATCAAATAAAAATAACTAGTAATGCAACTTATCCGAAAATAACAGAATGTCGTTAAATTCAGAACTAAAATAAACAGAAAAATGCTAAACAAAACACAAATAAATATGAAACATAGATTTAACCATGATGACATTATCTTCAAATGACCTCCCTGTCTCCACCAGCCACAAGACCAACCAATTACAAAGGTACAACTAATCTAGAAAACTGAGCCTGAAAAATAGCTTAGGACTACTAAGGTTAACTGGCATAAGTAGGGTGTGATCTTAAACAGCTCAGTAGGTAATCACCACAAAGTCCATGAATTTCCTGTGTATAAATATCCAACAAACACTTATTTGAAATACATTTAGAAAACATGATTTCAAATTATTTCTACTATATAATCAAATATTTCAACAAATTTACATTTTAGAACAACAAAAAAAATGATTTTTTTAAAAGGACTCCACATTTCAAGCCCAGTTTAAAACCAATGTCCAAATACAAATCCATACCATGTAACAAAAAATGACTATGTAGAAAGTAAAGGTAAAAAACGTACTGGAATAAACTAGAAGGAATACGATGAAAAATATAATAAAAAATAAAAAGAACAAACATAGAGTAGATAAAGAGATATTGTTGAACATATCAAGAGGAAATCACTAAATATACTCAGATTGAACTCACGTACTGACATGTGTCACAACTCTACAATAAATAACCAAAATGATTCTCTATACTATCCAGTCAAGTTGTATGTCGCACACAGCCTCTTAGATAATCTAACTTTCACCATCCCATTTAATCTTAGTGAACAAGAAATCATTACTTGACCCTCTAGATGAGGCCAAAACATCCCATGATAATAATATTACTCAGAAAAACATGGTATAATAACCATAATTAAAACCATTTTTGTGCATGAGATGCTACATGGGAATGCAACCTAAGGTGTAGTATTGTCAATACTAATAATGTTCGCATGCATGATCCTCTAGAAGGGTACACATTATTATGTCTTGTAAAATCAATACCTTATTCAAAATCATTATGAATACTCATGTATAACCATTTCATTCACATGTTCTAATTAGTCCTTCACATCATTTGAATTTCAAAAATCACATTCAAAATAATTTTAAGAACCAAACGGGTCTCTATATTCCCACACATGCAATTAATTTTCCACAACATGCCAAATATCCCACCAAGCCCAGACATCACATAAGTTTAAAATAAAATTCAAAAAAGTCACAAGGTTCCAAATCGGCCGTCACATCACACCACATTACATTAAACTGACATTTGATGGACAACCAATATGCTATTCAGAAAATAATCTTTTCCAATCTGAATACATTTAGAATTAAATTACCACACAATTTCCAAGTTCAATATAAAACACCTCATTCACATGAACAACACCAAACATGCCTTTAACTTTTTTATTCAAAACCTTTCCCAAGCCAACGTGAAAACATGAAATAAAACAAGATGTTCCAAATGGTCTATGATTTAAAAACCACATTTTAAACAACATTTAATGACTTATATAAATTCACATAAAGCATCATAGAAATTTTGAAACACCTTTCTCAAAAATTAAACAATTATTATCATGCCTCTAAGAAACAAAAAATAATAATCCCATGTGCAAAAAAACTCATTTTGTTTTGAAAACCAACATTCATCACATTTTTATCTCTAATTTTTTTTGAACATATTTCAAGTTATTCAAAAAAATCCATTAAACACATTTATAGGTAAGGAAATATGGTTATGAATGAAACAAAATCAATTTACTTTGAAAAACAATATTATATTGAATTAACCATTCTGAAGAAACAACACTTGTTTTATCCCCAAAGACAACATGCCACACATATGCTACAAACCAAAAAAGTCCCCACTTACTATATACAACATATAATTCACTACCAAAACACATTAAAATTAAAAAAACAATGGAAAACACCACCTCAATCACCCTATTTCACTTTTAAATATTGATTGACATTTTATCAAAAACCTTGTGTAAATTTACATTTAGGAATAATTAACAAATCCTTTTGAAAACCATTTTGTACCGATTTTCAGTCATGAGAACACTAAATAAACATATTGTAATACATAACAAGCAATATTATATAATTTTTAAAGAATCAAGGAAAATCTCAACAATCAAAAGAATGTGTTGTAAATTAAATGGATAGAAACACCAACTTCAATGATGTACGAAAACAATAAAACTTCAGGTAAGGAATAATACACCTCAGGATATAATAACAATACACTAACATCAAATAAAAACATGCCACATGTCATACCGAACCCTTAAGGTTTGGGAAAGTTGAAACCACACTAAGGGAAACCCAGATACCTAGTGGGAAAGGAGAAAAGTGAAGGAATCTGAAAAAAAAAACTTGAATAACTCACCTTATATACATCAAAATGAATCCATGGGAAAATGAGGGAAAGAGGAGGGAATATTGGGAGCTCCCATGGTGAACCTAGGTTGAGAAAGTTATAAAATCCCATTATATGGTTAAACCATTGGGGGAAATAGGTAATTTACAACATTTAATACACTGGGCAACTCACACAGTTTAGTTATATGGTTTTCCAAATTGTAAACCAACCATGAACCCTTCATATTATAAGAGGAACATGACTCCTGGTAATCTCACAAGGTTTTCTAAACCATGCACCAACCATGTCGTTGACACTATCCAAAATTGACATTTTCTGCACGGTTTCTAGGGAGAGGGAACACAATTTCCTCTAACCATGCACATACCATCTTCCACCTGATGTAAAGAAAAAAATATCAAAAAATAAGAAAAAAATAGGTAACTAAAACCAAATCCCATAAAAAATAACCAACTAATTTGAAACAATAAAATAAATGAATGTCTAAGATAATGGTTGACACCACATGTGTAGGGTTCTCAACGCCCACTAAAATAAGACTCTAAATAGTGAGGGTAACAGATTATACCTTATAATGGTCCACTAGAGGGTTTTCTTATCAATCATGTCTAACTAATTCCCCAATTTTATTTAGAACATCTATTATTAAAATAATTATATAATAAAAAAGAACAATAATAAATTTGATCAGAAGCACTTTCAAAATATCTTAGGACCAATTCTAGAAATAAAATCAATTCTATTAAAAAATTATTTTAAAGGAACAATAAATTAAATCAATTAAAGACATATTAAGTAATTAATATGTAAATTTATATAAAATTCCCATAATTTACATTCAAAATACATGAAAAACCATGTATCAACTCTTCCTAAATTCATTGACCACCCATGGAAATTCATTTTTAATTAAGAATGTAAAGATTCCAGTCCCCTTTTTCACAGCTACTATTTGAATTTTCATATTCATAAAACTATTTTATTAAAGAAAAAAAACCAAAATTATGAAGTGTTTACACACTTACAAATTATCCATCCATCTAATTCCTAATTTTAATAGACCAACCTATTTCAGAAAACACTGAACATATAAGCTGATCATCACATAGAGAGGTTATGTAAGAAAAAAGAACAATGACATTTATACAATAAGAAAAGACCTTCAACCATATATACTATGAATAACAGAAAGATAAAACTTGATCCATACAATATAAGAAAAACCAGATAAACCAATAACTATAAATAATTCAATACGAATAGGTATCTATGTGACCAATAGTAACATCCTAACCAACCTACTATGAATGAAAATCCTAAAAGGTTAGTCAACATGTTATTATATTTCCTTTCATTTACCTATACCATGAAATGAAACATATACAATCAACCAAATATTAAAATTTGGGTGTGAGAAAAACCCTTAGTAAGACACATCCCCAATTTCTATACATGTTCAAATAATAAGAATCCAAGTGTTTCATTTAAAAAAAAATAATAATTCCACAAGTAATATTCATAAATACAATTCATTTTTAATTTTTTTTTCATTTTGTTTTATATAAATTCCATTCATATTTTCAATACTTAAATAAAGAAATTAGACGTGAAAATATATTAAATCCTAACCATGAACCAATATATATGAATGTAGTCATATATACATGAAATAACCGATCATGAAAAACTATATTATTCAACCTCATATAAAAACATGTGAAAATAATCCATGATTGAAACAATAATACAATAAATAATAATAATTGAAAAATGGACACATATTAGGACCTAGACTATGAGATAATAAATACTAGATTCAAAAGAGCCTAAAAATAAATACTGTTAGATTAACCTATATAGATTCTTTCCACAGTTCATTGACATCCAAAAATTTACATCCTTGTGGTGTAACACACACTAAGGCTACCAGTGTCCATTTCATGAAACCCCAATGGTTCCCATTGAAACAATTATCAATATAAATTTTAAATCTATTCACTCAATTTTAAAAAATGAATCAAATAATTATAATCATATTTTGGTGTATGAAAACACATTCTTAAATAAAGAAAATATTTTTGGAATGAAAACCCCCGTTTTGAAAACATTTTTCTGTCCAGAAATTTTTTTTGACCATATATCACTTCAACTAAATGAATAGATCAATGGAATTTAATAATAAAAAATTAAATTAATTTATTAAACCATTGTATAAAAACAACTAAATCAACCCGATATAAACCTTGATACATTGAAAAATAGTTATTGGAAACCATGACATCAACCTTTGGAGGAAAATGTGTGATACGAGACTATAATGAATTTATAGAAAACACTCTTTAAATATTATTATAAACCCTAATCTAGATAAAATAAATAGTCACGAATAAGGAAAACATGTACCATAAGGAAACATTACCTTTATAGGTGAACCAAAACAACCTTAATGATTGATTAGTGAAAAAATTGATCTGGAAGGGAGGAAATCTTCCAAAATATTTCCTTAGAATTTCTCAATCAAGTGAAATAAGGGCTTCCAATGAATCAATTGAAAAATCAGCTGTCTTGAACCCTAAAATTCCAACTCTTGAAAATCACCTAGAGTTCAATACCATTAAACATTGTGTAATCCATAAAGGCCATGTATGCCAAATAACCGAGTACTACTTTATGGAAAACATATTTTTTTATAGTACATGATATGAACCTTGTACATAGTGTGTAAATTCTTCATTCCTAGAACATGTTTCATGTAATATTCTTGGAGAACAATACAAAACATGTAATACATATATTTACATATAATTTCTATTTTTTTTTTTGAAAATGAATGTCAATGTTGAAAAACTTAAAGTCCTCACTCTTATAATTCTATAAACATAGTATAAACCTTGTAATGTCTTTGACACATTTATATCAGGACTCCACTAATTCAATAAAAAAATCCATAAACATTAGGTCATTTACCCCCAAAAGGGCAATCTACCTGAGAGAATCCATCAAAATTACCAAAACAAGGATGAAAAACATATCATAAATAAGGTATTTTTCAAAAATTGTAATGGGTTGTTACATAATCTATCATATCATTCATTGTTGGCACAGATTCCCATAGCTCCAGGTTCTATGTGTATGTCCTATTCCTGGGGGTCATCCATTCACAAGGCCATGAATACCATGTTATTAGATATGGAATTATAAATATATTGGAAGTCCCACTTGGAAATAATCGTCAAAATTTGGAATCTCATATTTTCTATGATTACTCATGTGATCTCCCACCACTTGGTATCATTTTAGAAAACTATGCATCAACCATAGAACTAACAGTCAAAATAGACATCCATAAAACAATCATTTCCATTGATTCTGAATTCCATAAATAGGAACTCTATATTCATTTCCAAAGGAAAATAATCACCATTCCATATTCAAAATTATTAGGCACCCTTTGATGAATAGGTCTAGAAAATTGCGTAAAAAAATGATATTATCCTTGTGTAAAAAATTGAACCATGGGGAAATCATTCCCACAGAAATCATTAAAATTAATGAAATAAAGGTGGTTGATTGACCTATAAGGGTCACAACATAAATGTATTAAGATAAGGACATAATAGTTACCAATTATCTTTATACAAAATACCACATATTGTTTATACAAAGAAGAAAACCAACCTCCCACTCGAGTGTGCCATTTCATTTTCTAAGAGTCCTATATAACTAAAAAATTTAATGATAATCACATAGATTTTCTATCTTTAAAAAATAATGCATATATGTTTCCCATTTCCATTGTAAATACATTGATGGTATATCCCACCAATTTTATTATATGGGATCTACCCTATAAACTAATTTCTTTCCAAAAGACAACTACCTAACGACACAATAATTCATAAATGAAATTACCCTTTTCATTTAATTAAATAATGTGTTATATATTATAGACATAGAAAACACCTGTAATTATTTGGTTTCATTGTGTCCTATGAAATAATTTTTTTAGAATCACTATTGTTTCTAATATATTCATTGATTAATGATCAAATGATTAGAATCCATTTTTGGTTTTTACAAATCCTATTGACATAAAAAATGTAAGTGGTAACCTAGAACAACAAGATCAAACCTATAGAGACCATTTATTAGAGATTCTAAGGGATAGTGTATCCATTCGATTTTCCCATGAACCATCCAAATGTGAGATTAAAAAACATAAGCGTTAGTGAAACCATTTATGATAGAAGTTTGATAACCTAGATATCACACCCCAAACAAAGTATACCAAACCAACCCATAAAAGTCTCACTGTCATGTGCCTCACTCTTAGAGTGTTTTTTGGTTTATTGAAGGGATATGTATCAGGACCCAAATAATGTGAATATGTATATTTTTTAAAATAATGAAAATAATTTCATTAAATTACTATTACATTCTATTTTTTTTGATTTTGAGATAATAAAACAAAAATTATATGTTTCAGTAATATTTAAAACCATTTTAGGCATTTATGAATTAATTGATCTATAAAATAGATTATATTTTATTATATAATATTAATTAAATAATTTTTATTAAAAATAAATTATCATTTAATTTTTATGATGTAAAATTTAGTTTTTACTATTATTTGAAAGTGGTTATAGATAAAAAGCCCCATCATTTCCTTATAAATTATTATTTTTATGTAAAAAGTGAAAGTAAAAATATTGAAAACATTATTTTTATAACATAAATATTTTTATTGGAATGATAATTTTAAAATTATTTTTAGGTAATCTTTTCCTTATTTTATAAGACAATGTAATGTTCTAGTAAAAATTATATACTATATACATATATGATGATTATAATGACATCATAATGACAAAATAACTAATGTAATAAATACTATAAATGTTAACCATGAACAAATATATATTTAACATTTAATATAATCTGATTTTATGTACATTTAATTAATTTTATAATTCCATTATTAATACTCCAAAAACCTAGAATATATTTTATGGTTGTAAAATCATTTCTTTATCAACATGATTCACATAAACATCAGTAGAGTTATTATTTTAATATGTTCAGACCTTATCTTCCTAAAATAATTAAAACAACAAATTATTTGTAGAAATTATTGGAAAAAATAATGGAAGGTTTGTGTTTTTTATATTGTTATATATATTCCAAAACCTATATTTAATAAATTATATAGAATTCCCCACACATTTTCAATATAAAATCACCAATGATGATACATATATTCACTAAAAACCCATGGATAACATCCTTTATCATTCCCCTTATTTCCATATTCCTATAAAGTTCCACCAAGATCTCAAGAATCTCCTCCTAGAAATTTGGAATCACCCTCTTAAAGTAACGAATACTTTCTTTCTCCACTTTATTCAAGAATCTTCATTATCTTATGAATTATATTTCTAATTCCTAATTTTGGGATATGTTTTTGTATGTACCTATAAATGTATTTTCTTGAAAATATTATGAGAAACCTCTTTTGATCCCATCAACCCATTTTATGAATTTTAATTAGCATAATTATGCTGGTGAAATTTCACGGTGATTTTCCTTGCCAAAAAATTATGTACTGAATACCCATACCAATTTACTATAAATTGTGCTCACCTTCCTTAAAATATGATTCCTTATACATGGTATTATATATATTAATTCTATACTCCATGATCATTTAAAAAATGTGAAGAAAAACTATTCCATGTTTTAAAATGTATTTGTCACACTTAAGCACGAGAAAAAAATAAAAGTGACAGGTGAACCTAGAATTATTTAGTGCTCCCATGCATTGGGTAATATATTTTTCTCAGGATATGTCATACACGATATTAAGAGGTGAACCTAATCCATTGTGGGACTTTTTTCATCTTGTTTTCTTGTTTTTTTCCTTGAACTATGTTTATGATTTAATGTTTATATTTTTTTCATCTTTTCCAATATTTCCTTTTTGATTATCATTCTATATCTTAACACATTATTGATGTTTATGGTTCTTAGTAGTTTAATTCACCCATTAATTTATATTTTTCTAAAATATATTACTTTCTTCAATTTATTCAATGTTTATTCCCTTACATGGATTTATAGATCACCCATTTCTTATGTAAGTCCCCATTTTATCCCATCTAATTTTATATATAGGGAATAATATGAGCATGCTAAGGATGTTTTAAATAACAGTAATTTTTTCCATATTTTATGTTTTTCGGTAATGTACCAAATTCCCAATGACACTTGAATTCTCAATGATTAAGGTTTTATTGTGTGTACTATTATATATTAAAGCATTAATTAAAGTGTAATAAAATGTATGGTAATCCTAGTTGGTTTTAAAAGAAAATTTAGGTTATTTTTCAAATTAGGATTATAAAACTCTAGAGAAATAAATTTGAATAAAAATTAGTATAATAAAACATCCCTATATTCTAGTAATGTAGAGTATAAGTAATTTATCAAGAAAATACAACACATTTTAGAATCTTCAAATGGATGAGCCTATGGTACAAATATACACAGGGGAAAACATGAAATCACCATGGGGAGATAAATTTTACCAGGAATTGGTGAATAAAAATAGGCATTACTTCACAAATGGTTTAACAATCCTAGTGTGTATTCGTTCTTAAAAACCCAAGCACATTATAAACCACTATTAAAATATCAAAAATTCCCATAATAGTATATTTTTTGTAATAGATCATGGATAACATATATTGAATCCTATAGGTTAATATATTGGCAAACAAATTCTATTCAAATGTTATACCTTTAATGTAATTTGACTCATGTTTAAGTATATAATAGTTAATAAATAATCGTCCCTAATTTTTCCTGTATTTTTGGATGTAACTAGAAATAAGAGGAATCATGTAAAAAACATATTCAAATGAAAATGTTATGAATACCAAAATGAGATACCAAAACTGAGTGGAGTAAGACTACATAACTTTATGATTATACTATCTAATTAGAATATTGTTCTTAATAGAAAAATAAATTATTCGGATCATCCAAATTTTACTAAGAATAAACTAACATCAATTGAGACATATATGTGACAATGTGTTCTAACTACCAATGGATCATATGATCCCTTAATCATGAAACAATGGATCATATTTATTTAGAAGATCATATCCATTCATCAATGTTATGATAGTTTAAAAATTCTATAGGCTATTTATTATATGTATGGGGAAGTTGATCAGTGGTGGACATTGTTTAGGAATACAAAGCCTGAGGAAGAGAACAATGTGACAGGTGGAAGAAATTTACATTTTATTTTAGATAAATATATATTTTAAACTATTTTGTTTTAAATTTATATGTATTTATTATTCCCCAAATAGAAAAATGATGAATATATTAGGAAATATGAGTAAAATATCAAAATAGTTCCATGATACAACGTTTCCTTTTTCATTAATATCAAATACAAGGTTGAAAACAATGTGGATGGGATGAAATCAAGAATATGAAAATTCCTTGAGATCAATGAAATTAATTTCTATGCGTATATTATATGATGTTCCCTCACTGTGGAAGTAGAAATTGATAAATAATAAGGGTGTCATAGGGATAATAAGAGTAAATTTTAATTTAATTCAGATGGTCTAATGGATAAATATAAAATTGTTACAAAATTTAAGCATATAATATATCAAAAGTATGGAAATAAGTACCACAAAATGTTTCCAATGGTGGATTGGGAAATGATTTATGTATGATAAGGAATGATATTGAGATTGTGATTATCAACAAAAGAGAAAAACCAATGTGTTATTGGAAAATAATGCAACATTAAACCATAAAAACATTGTTTATTGTTTATACTACATATAAAATGACGAATTTTCAAAAAAAATTACCCAATATAAGGGGTTTTGGAGACAACCAACATCATCGATGTCAATAAGGATGAGGCTTTTCCATCATAATCTCTATGTTGGATCACGAAAATAATGTATTGATAAAAACTATAGTTATTATTTCAAGAATAGATAATGTATTTTTGTATTCGAGTTATATTAATTATTTCATATAATGAATGTTTATTAGATCTTTTAAAACATCACCACAAAGAATAGAAGTAAAATTTTTAGTGAAAATGAAAAATTGGTAATTTTTGAGTCCCAAGTATAAAACTCCTCCTCTATTAAAATTTGTGGCTGAACTTCTAAGTAAACCTTAGGATACTAACTTTGTGAAATTTGATACAATTATAGTCATGGATTGTCTTTAATTATATAGAGCCAACAAAATTTTCCTTGAAAATGAAATCACTCTCTATATTTCCAATCATCCTATAATTCTGTAAAAATGAAAGGATAAGGATAAATCTTCATTAGAAAAATTGTTTAACCATGGATATTATTTTACTAGGAGAAATAATATCTAACTCAAATGATTTATTATAAGGAAATAGTAATCTTTGAAGACATTCCCAATGTGAGGGAATACACTGATTATTTCCCACTGAATTTATGTGTCTTCCTCTTAGCTGAGAGATTGAATTTTAATTGAGGATTTTACCTACGGAATTATGGTTATCCCAGACTCTATCTTAAATAGTGGTTTTAGAACATGATTATTTGAGGAAACAACTATATGGGAATATATATATAAAGGTTTCATAAACCCACGCGCTTACTCTTGGTGTCCACATGTTCTATTCATCTAGAAGAAGGATATGTCAATTCACCTTTGAATAGATTATCATGAGATCAAAAAGTTCAAAATTACGAATAAGTATCCTCTTCCATTGATTGAGGAATTGTTCAATCAAGTATATTGAGATGGATAATTCTCCATAGTGCATCTCCAGTATGGATATATTCATGAAATGGTGAAGGAGGTGGATATCTGCAAGAATACATTCGATAAAACATATGAACAGTATGATTTAATTATAATTACATTAAAACTCACTAATTATCCATAAATGTTCATGGACATGATGAATATAGTCATTATAGGATACCTTAAAAAATGTGGTAGTACTCATAGAAGATGTTATAATATAATAAAAAATCAAAGAGGAGCACTAGTAGCATATGAAAACATTGAAAAAACCTTATGAAAGGATAATGTTTATGATGATAAAAAAATATGAGTTCTATCGGAAGGAAGTCTCAATCATGGGTAATATTATCACAAGAAATGTTATATATTTGGACCCTTCAAAGAGAAAATAAATTCAATGATGGTGTAGGAAAACATAAATGATAGAAATCCATAGTTTCCTTGTATTAAATGGGTACTATCATCCATAGTTTCTTATACTTATAGGAAATTAATTGTTCAGAAACATAATTATACAAAACATGATATGTAGTTAGATACAATGATATTTTCATTGGTAATATTTCAGTACTATCTTTTTGGGTAAAATTTTGAAGTATATATAGATCCCAAAATCCTCAAGTATATATTCACATAGAAAGAGATTAATATTTCCCAATAATTATGTTTAGATATGATTAAGTACTATAACTACTCAGTATACTACCACCATAGGAATGAAAATTAATTGGAAATTATTGTCAATTGAAAGAATCCAATAATATAATCACTAATGGTAATCGGGAAGGATATGATCATTTAATATCTGTAAAGGATGTACATTTGAATTATAAATGGGGGAAGATCATCAACCACTTCACAAATAATTGATCAAAAATCCATTATATAAATGGTAAATGATTCTAAAAGAGATGATTTGGGAATTTAGAAAAAACATGATGCTATAAGAAAAGTTAAATCCATGAAGTTAAAATTTAATTAAGAAGAAGTAATATTATATTGTTCTAGGATATATGTATAATAAAATCCTGAATTAAAGAATGAGTTCTTGGATGATTCACATAGCTCGACCTTCTCTGTCAATCCAGGATACAAAATGATGTATCGAGATATTTATGAGCACAATTGATGTGATAATATAATGTGGGATATCGTGGAATATATATACATATGCCTAGTATTCCATAAATTGAATGAGTATAGGAAAAAATACAATAGTATGGTCCAAAAATTACCAATACATAAATGGACATGGGAAAACATTAGCGTGGAAAGTTTCAATTTTATTCCTAATAAAACAAGTAGAAATACTTCTCTATGGGTTGTGGTGGATCGTCACAAAAATAATTATCACTTAATTTAAATTTAGGAGGACATCTAACTTAATCAACATGTACGGATATATATTATAGAACTCATGAGGCTACATGGAACACCACTATAGATTTTATCTAATTCTGACAAAAGATTTGCTGCTATGTTCTTGAAGAGTTTACGATGTGTTGAAATTATTGAGTTGAACATAAAGTCTTCTTAATCAACCTAAAATTGATTTCCAATATAAGTGAAATATACATATAGTAATTGACATGTTGAGATCATTATCAATTGACATAAAAAGAGGATGGTATCAATATCTTTATTTGTTCAAGTTCTCCTAACATATTTTTTTATACTCAAGAATCCGGTGGCTCATAATAATTACCTTTAGGGGAAGATATGTAGAACACCAGCATGTTAGGATGGAGATGGATAAAACAAACATCTGGTTCCATAAATGGCCAAAACGATTGTGTAGAAGGTTAAGACAATTCTTGTTCACATCAATGCAGCATAGAGTAGACAAAATAGTTATGATGAAAATCATTAATGATACCTAGTTTTTAAGGTTGGAGACAAGAAATTTGTATTAAAATAATTATGGAAGAAATTAATGATATTTGGGAAGAATAAAAATCTTAGTATCACAGACATCATCCTTATTGAGATCATGGATCGCATCAGAGTTGTGTCTTACTAGATAGAATACCCCCAATCATATCTCAAGTACGTGATATAATCCATGTATCTCTCTTGAAGACGTACATAATCTATCCCACACATATACTCAATCAAAAGGTGGTGCCATTGAAGAATGACCACTTTTTTTAATAGAATCAAATAGAAATAATAGTTCATAGAAACATAGTTCTATAGAATAAAAAAATGCACCAGGTCAATTTAATGTCGAGAAATAAGTTGTTTGGAGAATAAATATAGGATCTAGAGGATGCGATGAAACAAAATTACCATCATTTTTTCGTCATGTGAAATTAAAATTTTGATGGTGAAATTTAAGAAGCAGGGAATATTATAATGACACCAATATTTATAAATGAAATTCCAATTGTGATTTAAATAAATGTTTTATTAAATGTTATTGTTATAGAAAACACATGCCCTTATTTGATATTATTATATCATAGGATATTTAAATTATCGTTATGAGTCATTACCATTTATAATATATCCCTTGAATAATGATTGTATAATTAGTATTAAGATATGATTTTAACAAATACAATTATCATAGAAAATGAAACTGATGGCATGTACTAGTATAATTTTACCATATGAATCCCATTTATAAGAGATTATAAGAGAGATTTCATCATTGGGATTGTCCTTTAACCATTCACAAGATGAAATCAAATGACATTGAATGGTGGAAACCATTTATAAGAGAAGGTCAAGATCATCGAGATCATGTTACACACCGTGTATGATGAACCACTTAAAGAAAGTATCATGATCATGAACCTTAATCTTAGTGAATTTTATGGTGTATTAATGGTATACGTATCAAGACCCTAAAATTATGAATATGTATATTTTTTGTTAGGATGAACATATTTTCATTATATTATTGTTACATTGTAAATTATTTTTGAGTTTGATAGAAAAAAACATAAATTATATTTTTAGGTAATATTAAAATAAAATTATGGAATTTATATATTAATGTATTTTTGAAATATATAATATTTTTATTTTGTAATTTTTATAATATATAATTATTTATATATATCTTTGATGTCAAATGCAATTATTAAAAGTGTTTGGAAACACTTACTGACAAAAAAACATTTGTTAATAAATATTGATTATTATTACAAATGAAAAAATTCACAACTTTTTTAAATTATTTTTGTAAAATAAATATTTTTATTTGAATTATAATCTCAATATTATCCAACAGTTAATTTTTTATAATTTTCATAGATAGTCAAATTTTAAGTTAAAAATTAAATATAGTATAAGTATATGGTGTGTGTTTTAAATTCAAAATTACTAAAAAAGGATGTAATATATACTATAATGGGTATATACCACAAAATATATGTTTTCCAATTAAAATAATGTGATTATATGTATATTTTATTAATTTTAAAAAGACTTTAAGAATCCTCTAAAACCAATTATATATTTAATGGTTTTTAAATCATTTATTTATAAATAGGACTAACTTCCACATTATCTAGAGTATTATTTTAATATTTTTCTCCCATGACATTGTAAAATAATTTAAATCATCATTTTTGGATGAAACCATGGGAAAAAAATTTGGGTAAGGTTTGAGGTTTTTAAAATTCTTTATAGAGTCCAAAACATAAGTTTGAGAAATGATAAAGAATTCCCCCATAATTTCTTATTTAAAACCACCAATGATCTCTTATATCTTCTATTCAAATCATTGTATCACATAATTACTCAACCATATAATATATAGATTCATCACATGGTCCCAAAAAACTCTTTTGAAGCTCCACCCAAGCATTTGTATTCACCCTCTCAATGTAAGGGATCATTTCCTTCTCCACTTTATTTGGGTTTATTAATTAAATCATGCAATATATTTTTAATTCCAAAGGTTGAGATAATTTTTTCCATGTTCATAATAATTTAAATTTTATGTAAAAAATTTTAGGGACCCCTTTATCTATAATAAAAAAAATTTATGTACTGTTGGGAAAAGATCCCTCAAGGTAACATTGAAGTATTTTTTGGGTTGATTGTGTTTGTTGAAAAAGAAGGTTTTCATGGATATTTGTTGAGTTCCCAAGAAGTTGTTGACAATACTTGTTGACAATGAACGATGATGAAGGAATGGACGATCTGGAGGCAGTACACAAGAGCAGTACAAGGTGGCGTCGTTTCCCAGTGTTTTCCAAATTTTTGGGGTCCAAAATTTGGAGTTTGGTGAGCATCGCGAAATGTGGATTTCCATGAAGAGAATAATTTAATATGGAAAAGGCATGAATTTAGCGAAGATAGGATGCATGGTTTGGAAATCGTGAAGACCAGACGAATGGAGGCGGTGATGCTTCGCGATTACGTCAAGCTTCGCGAACAGAAGAGGCTGAAGCGCATCGCGGCGGTGAAGGGCTTTGCAAGGGAGCTTCGCGGAGAAGGCGTGAAGGAATGTTGGGCTTCACGAGGGAGCTTTGCGGCGAAGTCGTGAAGGTATGTTGATGGTGATTCATTGCTACTACGTCAAGATTTTCGAACGGAAAATTGCCGTGGTGCTTCGCTATTTGGACAGAATTCTGGCGGAAACTTTGGAGCTTCGTGATTTGAGATGACGTGGCGTTGACTTCGCGTGGAAGGGACGAGGGTCGGTGGAATCTCTTATAAATAGAGGCCGACCCTTTCGAGCGAAGTAGAGATAATTTTCAGAGAAAATCCATTGCTCTCGGTTCGCGGAGGTGGTTCGCGAAGGCAGTTTGCTTCGCGAAAGAGGAGCTTCGCGGCGGCTATTGTAGCTCCGTAAAAGTTGTGTGCTCCGCGTTGGCTCAGTGATATTCGCAAGAGAAGTTGCTTTGCAACGAGCTGAGCTTCACGAGAGAGCTTCGCGAGAGAGCTTCGCGAGAGAGCTTCGCGAGGGAGATTCACGAAAAGGCAGGAGCTTTGCGAAGGTTTGTTTGAGCTTCGCGAAATTGGGAGCTTCGCGAAGTCGGGTTCTTTGCGAAGGTACTTTCCAAAAGTAGTTGCTCTGTGGTCAGAGGAAAAGTGATATTCATCAGTGGATGAAAGTTGGACTTTAACAGAGCATCTATCTACAGTTAAGGATGCATTACTTCATGCAAATGAAGAGACCTACAGGTCTATAAACTGTGAGTGGATTCCCTTCTGGAGAAGTGAGGTTAGGAAGAGGAAGAAGGTGATCCTCACCAACGGCAGTGAGCCAGAGAGAGAGAAACAGGGAATGACCCTTGGGAAAGTAGTGAGCTAACCCTAAACTTTGTAAAGGCAGTGAGCCTAGGCATAGAAGTGATCTAGCCCGAATATTGTAATCCACAGCTAGTGAAGTTTAGTGGAATTGGTACGACCGGCAACTTGTCGGCGTATGCTCCTTGGACGTAGCCCTTTGCGGTGAACCAAGTAAAATTGCGGTGTCCAGTGCATTCTTTACTTTCTGTCTACTTTGTGCAACAGGAAAGAGAGAGAAGAGTGTTTTGCTTAACAGCGAAACAAGATCAGAACGGGCTTCAATTTTAAATTAGTCATACCCTAATTCACCCCCCCTCTCAGGGTATTCAGCCTTGTGGACCCAACAATTGGTATCAGAGGGAAGGTTGAAAGTTGTTCTTATCTCAAATGGAGGTCACTAATCATATAGGGATTCTGATCTTCGACGTATGTAATTTTCAGATTTGGAAGAATCGAATGAAACACTATTTCCGATCTTTGGGAATTGATGTGTTTTCTGCAGCTATCCATGGTATCACAGCTGATATTACTAGTGGTGCATTATCAGAAGCTGAGCACAAACAGTTGGATGTTTATTCCAAAGCAATCAATTCCTTAGGGGGAGCCCTCTCTAATCCCATATATACAAAGGTGATGTCATGAAAAACTTCACATGCCATGTGGGAAAAGCTTTTGAATATTTATGAAGGGGATACAAAAGTCAGAGAGGCAAAGATGCAAGTGTTTTGGAACAAGTATGATGATCTCAGAATGAACCCGAATGAGTCTGTTGATGCATTCTTTGACATGGTAAATGCTGTGGTAGAAGACATGCGGGGTCTTGGAGAAATTATCGAAGACATTAAAATCGTAAAGCGCATCTTGAGAAAGCATCCACCTCGGTTCAATCCGAAAGTTTCTGTTTTGGAAGATAAAGATCCGAAAGTGATGACATTGAATAACCTACACAACACTCTTGTTGCATATGAAATGATAAATGATGAAAACTATGTTGTGGAAAAGGGGAAATCCAAAGAGGTGGCATTTAAGGCTATGAAGAGGCTCACTATTGAAGATTCTCAGGAGGAAGAAGAGTCAGATTAGGTGATGTCATTCCTTTTTTCAAATCTGCAAAGAGGAAAAGGAAAGTTTAAAGGGAAACTTCCACTAGCATGATTCCGATGCGGAATGGTTGGTCATCTTACTGCAAGATGCCCCAAAAAGATTCAAGAAGAAAGCGATGATGGTGAAGTTGAGATTCCCATGAAAAAATTTTCAGCCTATGTGAAAGGGAAGAAGCAGTTCAAGAGAAATTTCATTAAGAAGAAGAATCTTCTTTCCCAAGAAATAGACAGTTCAGCTGAGTCTGAGGGTGAAGAAGATGAAGAGACAGAAAACTGCAAGGATCGTGGACAAAATGCGATGGTGGCTGTTGCAAGTAGTGCTCTAGAAAAGAAAGAAACCAAAACTGATGAAGAAGAAGAAGAAATTGAAGGGAGAGTTGACATGGAAGCTGAATTAGAAGTATCTCTTGAGGAGATAGATGTTTGGTGAGAAAAAAAAAAGAAATCCAACAAGATAGTACGTGATACCAAACTCTACATCCAACAACAAGAAGAATAGAAGTCTGAGCTTGAGAATGAATTTGAAAATCTTAAGTCTTCCACGCCAGAGCGCACAGAAATGGTTGATGAGCATAAGCTCAAGATTGAAGAGCAGAAAAGGGAGATCAATTGCTTGAGTCGAAAAGTGAAAGATCACGTCATGTGTATTGAAGAGATTGAAGAGGAAGTTGTCAGTCTGCGGAGAAATGTTAAAGTCCAGGAAAAACCTTTGAATCCCAACACATTCTTGGGAAATCAGGTCATTACGAAGACTAAAAAAAAGAAAGAAGAGCCTAGTAGTTCAGCAGGAAAGAAGCAGCAATTGAACTCAGATGTTAAGGCTGATTCATGGCTTTATCAGAAACAAAAATCTGTGGCAGTTGAAGTTAGACCGCAAGCACCTGTCCTGAGATTGAAAGTGGATCTGAGCACAAAGTAGAATCAGAATACTCAGAGATCCAAAGGGGAAACTCGTAGTGCTTAATTAACACGAAAGAATGCACCTTATATCAGGTGTTATTGTTGTGGAAAGATGGGACATTCACAGTATGTGTGTTCCGTAGACAAAAGATATCGAAGGGAACAAGAACAGAGATGGTATCCAAACAGAGAACGGTTTTCCAGAACATATTTTGAAGGACACTATTTTTGGTGCGGAGGATTTGGACACATGGATAGGTACTGCACTCCGACCATTCAGAAAAATGTGCCAAAGAAGAATCAAAATGTTCGCAAGCAGCAGATCGGTAAACCGACAAGTGAGTTAAAAGTTCAGAACAGATTTGCAGTTTTGCAAGATGAAGCTGGTCCATCATACTATGAGAAAGAACATAAGCATCAATCCATGCCGATTATGAATGATAAAGTATGGACCAGGAAGAAGAAAATTGAGAAGGCCATAGTTAATGAAATTTCCCTTAAAGCATCAGATCGTTCTGGTGTTTGGATCTTTGACAGTGGTTGCACATCCCACATGACGGGTAATAAGGATCTGGTTACAGGCATAAAATATGACAAAGAAGGAGTTGTCAAATTTGGAAATGATGAAGGCCTGAAGATTGTTGGCTCAGGAAAATCCAAGTTTGGGGGTAAAGAAACGAGACATGATGATGTCTTGGTGGTAGAGGGTCTCAGTCAGAATTTGTTTAGCGTCAGTCAACTATGCGACTCTGGGCACTCTATCCTATTTACCTAGTAGATGGGTATTATTAAAGGAAAAGATGTAATTGTCATTATTCAGGGAAAACGAACAAAGGGTAATCTTTTCCTGGTAGGTGGGGAAGAAGATTCATGCCTTTTATCCAGAGAAGAAGAAAATCAGTTGTGGCATAAGCGACTTGGTCATCTATGTCAACCATCTATGGAAGATCTGGTAATGTGTGATGATACTAGAGACCTTCCCAAACTATCACGTGATCGCACTCATACGTGTAATGCTTGTCAACAAGGGAAGATCATCCGGAAGACATACATGCCAAAGGAACAAAAAGAAACTCCAGTGCTCGAATTGGTGCATGCTGATGTATGTGGACCTATCTCACCACGAGCTATAGATGGGAAAAGGTACTATGCTCTTTTCATTGATGACTATAGCAGAATGGTCTGGGTATTCATCATTACCCATAAGACAAAGGTGTTCAGTTGCATAAAGCAGTACAGGAGGGAATTGGAAAAGATGCTTGGGCAGAAAATTTTGAAGTTTCGTACTGATAACGGTATGGAATTTACAAACAGTCAGGTTGAAAACTATCTCAAGAAACATGGGATAAAGAATAAAGTTTCATCATTAAGAACTCCCCAACAGAATGGAGTGCTTGAAAGGATAAATCGGATCATCAACAACATGGCCAGAACAATGCTTTTTGATAAGGACCTACCAGAGAAATCTTGGAAGGAAGCAGTTTTGACATCGGTCTATGTCTCAAACAGGTCCCTGTTATGTCCGAAGCAAGGGAAGACTCCATATGAACTATGGTTCGTAAAGAAGCCAACATTGAAATACTTTCGAATCTTTGGATGTAAGTGTTTCATTATCAACAAAGAACATCATAGGAAGTTTGAGGCACGAGGAGAGGAAGGAATATTCCTTGGCTATTCAGGGAAAATCAAAGCATATAAATTCTTCAACAAGAGGCTGGGAAAAATTGTTGAGAGCAATGATGTCACTATAGTCGAAAATGAATAGACTGCTCAACGACCCAGTGAATAGTTTACGGATGAAAGTGATGATGAGGTAAGCAACACAGGGGGAGTAGAAGTCGCAAAGGCTAACTCAGAAGAAGATACTGATGATGAACAAGAAAGTGTCAAGTTTGTATCTGCAAGGAAGCCAAAGATTCGAGCTGAAATTGATAGGCAAAATATCATTGGTGATCAGACAGCTCCAGTTCAGACTCGAAGAATGAAGTCATTACAGCAGACATCGTTTTTATCTCAGGTGGAGCCGAAATGTTTTTCCGATGTAGCTGAAGATGAAAACTGGGTTCAGGCTATGAATGAAGAACTTGATCAGATGGAGAAGAACCAGACATGAGAGATTTTTTCGAGGCCAGCAGACAAGAATGTCATCGGGACTAAATGGGTCTATCACAACAAGATGAATGAAGTTAGCACAGTGATTCAGAACAAAGCACGACTAGTGTACAAGGGGTACTCCCAGATCGAAGGAATAGATGTGGATGAGACATTTGCACTGGTTGCAAGGCTGGAGACCATCAGATTATTTTTGGCCATAGCAGTGCAACGAAAGTTCAAAGTGTTCCAGATGGATGTCAAATCAGCATTCATGAATGGAGTTTTGGAAGAGGAGGTGTACATTGAGCAGCCAGATGGTTTTCTCATTCATGAGGATGGGAACAAAGTTTGCAGGCTGACGAAGGCATTGTATGGGATGAAACAAGCACCAAGAGCATGGTACTCAAGGCTTGATCAGTACTTGAAGAAGCTTGGTTTTCAGCGTGGAGGAGTTGATTACAATCTCTATTTCAGTAATGACAGTAGTCAAAGGATGATGGTGTTGGTCTATGTCTATGACATAATATTTGGCGGATCAAATGAAGGTCAGTACAGACAGTTTTCTAAATTCCTGAAAAATGAGTTTGCAATGTCAATAATTGGGGAGCTAACGTTTTTCCTTGGTCTACAGGTGACAAAAGGAAGGAATGGAACATTCATTTCTCAATATAAATATGCCAAGGAGGTCCTGAGAAGGGTTGGAATGGAAAATTCCAAGGAGATGAAGACTCCGGTTTCCACCAGGATGAAATTTTCGAACGATGATGATGGAAAGGAAGTTAATATCACAGAATACAGGAAAATTATTGGAAGTTTGTTGTACTTGACTGCAACAAGGCCTGATATTGTTTTTTCCACTTGCCAAGTATCCAGATATCAGAGCAATCCCACGGAAAGCCACATGATTGTAGTGAAAAGAATACTTCGGTATATCCAGGGCATAATGGATTTCGACTTGACATATACTGACAAATCTCAGACGGAGTTATTGGGATATACTGATGCAGACTGGGCCGGTTCAGTAGATGATAGAAAATCAACGTCAGGTGGTGCATTCTATCTTGGTGGATTGTGTATTTCTTGTATAATCAAGAAGAAAGATTTCATTTCATTGAGCACCGCAAAAGCTGAGTATATTGCAGCCACTCAAGCCTGCACACAATTATTGTGGATGAAGCAGCAGCTTGAAGATATTGGAGTTGAAGTGAAGTCTCCGATCGGAATCCAGTGCGATAACTCAAGTGCTATAAATCTCAACAAAAATCCTATACATCACTCAAGGACAAAGCACATTGAGATAAAGTATCTTTTTATCAAGGAGAAAGTTGAGCAGGGGATCATGATGTTGGAGTATGTGCCTACAGAACTACAGGTTGCAGACATTCTGACAAAGGCCTTACCCAAGGAAGCATTTGAAAGGCATCGACTGGCTCTGGGAGTTCAGTCGATTCCCTGCACTTGAAATAGTGTGGATGTGGACCACCCCCCCTCTGCCCGACGTATGATGTGTTTTCCCTACTGTGCTAATGTGTTCCCTACTCTGTTATAGACTGTAAAGGAATGACCTTTGGGTTCGTTGTCAAAGGAGGAGAAAAGTGTTTGTTAAAGGGGGAGAAAATAGTTATTGTTCAAGGGGGAGACAGTGCAGAGAGTTGATAAATCATAATTGATACGGGGAGAAGCTGACAGGTGGAGCAGCCAGAAAGGGGGAGAAATGAGAAAGAGGGAGAGTATTTTAAAACATGACGATGCTAGAAGTGATCGATCAAAGCATAGAAATCACGATAGCTGAGGATCATGATAAACGCAGAACAGTGGTGTTGGAATGGTGTGAGACGGTGTCCAGCTATTCACTAATTGGTATCAGTGTGGTTCAACAATTGGTATCAATTTAAGAATTGGTATCAGGTTGGAATGAGGATCGTAATAAAAGAAGAATAGTGGTGTTGGAATGGTGTGAGACAGTGTCCAGCTATTCACCAATTGGTATCAGTGTGGTTCTACAATTGGTATCAATTTATGAATTGGTATCAGGTTCGAATCAACAATTGGGGTCTGACATGAAGTGATTCATTGATGAACTTTTCATACTACTCTTGTTTCTCACGCCGAGCATTGCTCATGTGGGATTAGAGTACATGTCAAGTGAATCCTTGAACGCTATCAAAATTGCAAGAGGCGAATGGTGGTAGCGACTAGAAGAAGACTCAGTGAGGTATCAAAGTTCAGAAAATCATTTTGAGCAGTGTTGTGAAGAGTTGTCAACAAACCCAAAGGGGGAGATTGTTGGGCAAAAATCCCTCATGGTAACATTGAAGTATTTTTTGGGTTGATTGTGTTTGTTGAAAAAGAAGGTTTTCATGGATATTTGTCGAGTTCCCAATAAGTTCTTGACAATACTTGTCGACAAAGAACGATGACAAAGGAATGGACGATCTAGAGGCGGTACAAAAGAGCAGTACAAGGTGGCGCAGTTTCCCAGTGTTTGCCAAATTTTTGGGGTCCAAAATTTGGAGTTTGGTGAGCATCGCGAAAAGTGGATTTTCATGAAGAGAATAATTTAATATGGAAAAGGCATGGATTTCGCGAAGATAGGATGCATGGTTTGGAAATCGCGAAGACCAGAATAATGGAGGCGGTGATGCTTCACGATTACGTCAAGCTTCGCGAACGGCAGAGGCTGAAGCGAATCGCGTCGGTGAAGGGATTTCTGAGGGAGCTTCATGGAGAAGGTGTGAATGAATTTTGGGCTTCGCGAGGGAGCTTTGCGGCGAAGTCACAAAGGTATGTTTATGTTGATTCTTCGCGACTACGTCAAGCTTCGCGAACGGCAAATTGTCGTGGTGCTTCGCGATTTGGACAGAATTCCGGCGGAAACTTTGGAGCTTCGCGATTTGAGATGACGTGGCGTTGACTTTGCGTGGAAGGGACGAGGGTTGGTGGAATCGCCTATAAATAGAGGCCGACCCCTTCGAGCGAAGTAGAGAGAATTTTCAGAGAAAATCCATTGCTCTTGGTTCGTGGAGGTGGTTCGCGAAGGCAGTGTGCTTCACGAAAGAGGAGCTTCGCTGCGACTATTGTAGCTCCGCGATGGTTGTGTGCTCCGCATTGGATCACTGAGCTTCGCGAGAGAAGTTTCTTTGCAACGAGCTGAGCATCGCGAGAGAGCTTCGCGAAATGGCAGGATTTTCATGAAGGTTTGTTTGAGCTTCGCGAAATTGGGAGCTTCGCGAAGTCGGGTGCTTTACGAAGGTACTTTCCAAAAGTAGTTGCCCAGTGGTCAGAGGCAAAGTGATATTAATCAGAGGATGAAAGTTGGACTTTAACAGAGCATCTATCTACAGTTAAGGATGCATTACTTCATGCAAATGAAGATACCTACAGGTCTATAAACTATGAGTGGATTCCCTTCTGGAGCAGTGAGCTTAGGAAGAGGAAGAAGGTGATCCTCTCCAATGGCAGTGAGCCAGAGAGAGAGAAACAGGGAGTGACCCTTGGGAAAGTAGTGAGATGACCCTAAACATTGTAAAGGCAGTGAGCCTGGGCATAGAAGTGATCTATCCCGAACATTGTAATCCACAGCTAGTGAAGTTTAGTGGAATTGGTACGACTGGAATCTTGTCGGCATATGCTCCTTGGACGTAGCCCTTTACGGTGAACCATGTAAAATTGGGGTGTCATATGCATGCTTTACTTTCTGTCTACTTTGTGCAACAGGAAAGAGAGAGAAGAGTGTTTTGCTTAACAGCGAAACAAGATCAGAACGAGCTTCAATTTTAAATTAGTCATACCCTGATTCACCCCCCACTCTTGGGTTATTTATCCTTGTGGACCCAACAATTGGTATCAGAGGGAAGGTTGACAGTTGTTCTTCTCTCAAATAGAGGTCACTAATCCAAGAGGGATTCTGATCTTCGATGGATGTAATTTTCAGATATGGAAGAATCGAATGCAACACTATTTCTGATCATTGGGAATGGATGTGTTTTCAGCAGCTATGCGTGGTATCACAACTGATATTACTAGGGGTGCATTATCAGAAGCTGAGCACAAAGAGTTGGATGCTGATTCCAAAGCAATCAATGCCTTAGGGGGAGCCCTCTCTAATCCCATATATACAAAGGTGATGTCATGAAAAACGTCACATGCCATGTGGGAAAAGCTTTTGAATATTTATGAAGGGGATACACAAGTTAGAGAGGAAAAACTGCAAGTGTTGTGGAACAAGTATGATGATCTCAGAATGAACCCGAATGAGTCTGTTGATTCATTCTTTGACAGGGTAAATGCTGTGGTAGAAGACATGCGGGGTCTTGGAGAAATTATCGAAGACATTAAAATCGTAAAGCGCATCTTGAGAAAGCTTCCACCTCAGTTCAATCCGAATGTTTCTGTTTTGGAAGATAAAGATCTGAAAGAGCTGACATTGGATATCCTACACAGCACTCTTGTTGCATATGAAATGAGAAATGATGACAACGATGCTGTGGAAAAGGGGAAATCCAAAGAGGTGGAATTTAAGTCCATGAAGAGGCTCACTATTGAAGATTCTCAGGAGGAAGAAGAGTCAGATGAGGTGATGTCATTCCTTTCTTCAAATCTGCAAAGAGGAAAATGAATGTTTAAAGGGAAACTTCCACTAGCATGATTCCGATGTAGAAAGGTTGGTCATCTTACTGCAAGATGCCCCAAAAAGTTTCAAGAAGAAAGCGATGAAGGTGAAGTTGAGATTCCGGTGAAAAAATATTCAGCCTATGTGAAAGGGAAGAAGCAGTTCAAGAGAAATTTCTTTAAGAAGAAGAATCTTCTTTCCCAAGAAATAGACAGTTCAGCTGAGTCTGAGGGTGAAGAAGTTGAAGAGATAGAAAACTGCAAAGATCGTGGACAAAATGCGATGGTGGTTGTTTCCAGTAGTGCTCTAGAAAAGAAAGAAACCGAAACTGATGAAGAAGAAGAAGAAATTGAAGGGAGAGTTGACATGGAAGCTGAATTATAAGCAGCTCTTGAGGAGATAGATGTTTGGCGAGAAAAAACAAAGAAAACCAACAAGATAGTATGTGATGACAAACTCTACATGCAACAACAAGAAGAAGAGAAGTCTGAGCTTGAGAAAGAAATTGAAAATATTAAGTCTTCCACGCCAGAGCACACAGAAAAGGTTGATGAGCATAAGCTCAGGATTGAAGAGCAGAAAAGGGAGATCGATTGCTTGAGTCAAAAAGTGAAAGATCACGTCAAACGTATTGAAGAGCTTGAAGAGGAAGTTGTCAGTCTGCGGAGAAAAGTTAAAGACAGGGAAAAACCTTTGAATCCCAACACATTCTTAGGAAATAAGGTCGTTACGAAGACTGAAAAGAAGAAAGAAAAGCCTAGTAGTTCAGCAGGAAAGAAGCAGCAATTGAACTCAGAAGCTAAGGCTGATTAATGGATTAATCAGAAACAAAAATCTGTGGCCGTTGAAGTTAGACCGCAAGCACCTATCTTGAGATTGAAAGTGGATCTGAGCACAAAGAAGAATCAAAATACTCAGAGATCCAAAGGGTAAACTCGTAGTGCTGAAGTAACATGAAAGAATGCACCTTATATTAGGTGTTATTGTTGTGGAAATATGGGACATTCACAGTATGTGTGTTCCATAGGCAAAAGATATCGAAGGTAACAAGAACAGATATGACATCCAAACAGAGAACGGTTTTCCAGAACATATTTTGAAGGACACTATTTTGGGTGCGGAGGATTTGGACACATGGCTAGGTACTACAATCTGACCATTTAGAAAAATGTGCCAAAGCAGAATCAAAATGTTCGCAAGAAGCAGATCAGTAAACCGACAAGTGAGTTAAAAGTTCAGAATAGATTTGCAGTTTTGCAAGATGAAGCTGGTCCATCATACTCAGAGAAAGAATAGAAGCTTCAATCCATGCCGATTATGAAAGAAAAAGTATGGAACAGGAAGAAGAAAATTGAGAAGGCCGTAGTTGCTGAAATTGACCTTAATGCATCAGATCGTTCTGGTGTTTGGATCCTTGACAGTGGTTGCACATCCCACATGACAGGTAATAAGGATCTGGTTACAAGCATAAAATATGACAAAGAAGGAGTTGTCAAATTTGGAAATGATGAAGGCCTGAAGATTATTGGCTCAGGAAAAGCCATGTTTGGGGGAAAAGAAATGAGACATGCTGATGTCTTGGTGGTAGAGGGTCTCAGTCATAATTTTCTTAGCATCAGTCAACTATGCGACTCTGGGCACTCTATCCTATTTACCAAGAAGATGAGTATTGTTAAAGGAAAAGATGGAATTTTCATTCTTTAGGGAAAATGAACAAAGGGGAATCTTTACCTGGTAGGTGGGGAAGAAGATTCATGCCTTTTATCCAGAGAAGAAGAAAATCAGCTGTGGCATAAGCAACTTGGTCATCTATGTCGACCATCTATGGAAGATCTGGTAAAGTGTGATGCTTCTAGAGACCTTCCCAAACTATCACGTGATCGCACTCATACGTGTGATTCTTGTCAACAAGGGAAGATCATCAGGAAGACATATAGGCCAAAGGAACAAAAAGAAACTCGAGTGATCGAATTGGTGCATGCTGATGTATGTGGACCTATCTCACCACTAGCTATAGATGGGAAACGTTACTATGTTCTTTTCATTGATGACTATTGCAGAATGGCCTGGGTATTCATCATTACCCATAAGACAGAGGTGTTCAGTTGCATAAAGCAGTACACGAGGGAATCAGAAAAGATGCTTGGGCAGAAAATTTTGATGTTTCGTACTGATAACGGTACAGAATTTACAAACAGTCAGGTTGAAAACTATCTCGAGAAACATGGGAAAAGGCATCAAGTTTCATCAGTAAGAACTCTCCAACAGAATGGAGTGGTTGAAACGAGAAATTGGATCATCAACAACATGGCCAGAACAAAGCTTTTTGATAAGGACCTACCAGAGAAATTTTGGAAGGAAGCAGTTTTGACATCGGTCTGTGTCTCAAACATGTCCCTGTTATGTCTGAAGCAAGGGAAGACTCCATATGAACTGTGCTACGGAAAGAAGCCAATGTTGAAATACTTTTGAATCTTTGGATGTAAGTGTTTCATTCTCAACAAAGAACATCATAGGAAGTTTGAGGCATGAGGAGATGAAGGGATATTCCTTGGCTATTCAGGGAAAAGCAAAACATATAAATGCTTCAACAAGAGGCTGGGAAAAATTGTTGAGAGCAATGATGTCACTATAGTCAAAAATGAATAGACTGCTCAATGACCCAGTGAACAGTTTCTGGATGAAAGTGATGATGATGTAAGCAACACAGGGGGAGTAGAAGTGGCAAAGGTTGACTCAGAAGAAGATACTGATGATGAACAAGAAAGTGTCAAGTCTGTATCTGCAAGGAAGCCAAAGAGTCGAGCTGAAATTGATAGGCAAAATATCATTGGTGATCAGATATCTCCAGTTCAGACTCGAAGAATGAAGTCATTACAACAGACATCGTTTTTATCTCAGGTGGAGCCGAAATGTTTTTCTGATGTAGCTGAAGATGAAAAATGGGTTCAGGCTATGAATGAAGATCTTGATCAGATTGAGAAGAACCAGACATGGGAGATTGTTTCGAGGCCAGCATACAAGAATGTCATCGGGACTAAATGGGTCTATCACAATAAGATGAATGAAGATGGCACAGTGATTTAGAACAAAGAACGACTAGTGTGCACGAGGTACTCCCAGATCGAGGGAATAGATGTCGATGAGACATTTGCACCGGTTTCAAGGCTGGAGACCATCAGATTATTTTTGGCCATAGTAGTGCAACGAAAGTTCAAAGTGATCCAGATGGATGTCAAATCCGCATTCTTGAATGGGGTTTTGGAAGAGGAGGTGTACATTGAGCAGCCAAATGGTTTTCTCATTCATGAGGATGGGAACAAAGTTTGCAGGCTAATGAAGGCATTGTATGGGCTGAAACAAGCACCAAGAGAATGGTACTCAAGGCTTGATCAATACTTGAAGAAGCTTGGTTTTCAGCGTGGAGGAGTTGATTACAATCTCTATTTCAGTAATGACAGTAATCAAAGGATGATGGTGTTGGTTTATGTCGATGACATAATATTTGGCGGATTAGATGAAGCTCAGTGCAGGCAGTTTTCCGAATTCATGAAAAATGAGTTTGAAATGTCAATGATTGGGGAGCTAACGTTTTTCCTTGGTCTACAGGTGACACAAGGAAGGAATGGAACATTCATTTCTCAATCTAAATATGCCAAGGAGGTCCTGAGAATGTTTGGAATGGAAAATTCCAAGGAGATGAAGACTCCGGTTGCCACCCGGATGAAATTGTCGAAAGATGATGATGGAAATGCAGTTAATATCACAGAATACAGGCAAATTATTGGAAGTTTGTTGTACTTGACTGTAACAAGGCTTGATATTGTTTTTTCCACTTGCCAAGCAGCCATATATCAGAGCAATCCCAAGGAAAGACACATGATTGCAGTGAAAAGAATACTTTGGTATATCCCGGGAACAGTGGATTTCGGCTTGACATATACTGACAAATCTCAGACGGAGTTATTGGGATATACTGATGCAGACTGGTCCGGTTCAGTAGATGATAGAAAAGAATCGTCAGGTGGTGCATTCTATCTTGGTGGATTGTGTATTTCTTGGCTAAGAAAGAAGCAAGATTTCATTTCATTGAGGACCACAGAAGCTGAGTATATTGCGTCCACTCAAGCCTGCACACAGTTATTGTAGATGAAGCAGCAGCTTGAAGATATGGGAGTTGAAGTGAAGTCTCCTATCGGAATCCAGTGCGACAACTCAAGTGCTATAAATCTCAGCAAAAATACCATACATCACTCACGGACAAAGCACATTGAGATAAAGTATCATTTTATCAAGGAGAAAGTTGAGCAGGGGATCATGAAGTTGGAGTATGTGCCTAGAGAACTACAGGTTGAAGATATCTTGACAAATTCCTTACCCAAGGAAGCATTTGAAAGGCATCGACTGGCTCTGGGAGTTCAGTCGATTCCCCGCACTTGAAATAGTGTGGATGTGGGCCACCCCCCTCTCCCCGACGTATGATGTGTTTTCCCTACTGTGCTAATGTGTTCTCTACTCTGTTATAGATTGTAAAGGAATGACCTTTGGGTTTGTTGTCAAAGGAGGAGAAAAGTGTTTGTTAAAGGGGGAGAGAATAGTGATTGTTCGAGGGGGAGACAGTGCGGAGAGTTGATAAATCATAATTGATACGGGGAGAAGCTGATAGGTGGAGCAGCCAGAAAGGGGGAGCAATGAGAAAGGGGGGGAGTATTTTAAAACATTACGATGCTAGAAGTGATCGATCAAAGAATAGAAATCATGACGGATGAGGATCATGATAAAAGAAGAACAGTGGTGTTGGAATGGTGTGAGATGGTGTCCAGCTATTCACCAATTGGTATCAGTGTGGTTCAACAATTGGTATCAATTTAAGAATTGGTATCAGGTTGGAATGAGGATCGTGATAAAAGCAGAACAGTGGTGTTGGAATGGTGTGAGACGGTTTCCAGCTATTCACCAATTGGTATCAGTGTGGTTCTACAATTGGTATCAGGTTGGAATTGACAATTGGGGTCTGACATGAAGTGATTCATTGAAGAACTTTTCATACTACTCTTGTTTCTCATGCCGAGCATTGCTCATGTGGGCTTAGAGTACGTGTTAAGTGAATCCTTGAACGCTATCATAATTGCAAGAGGCGAATGGTGGTAGCAACTAGAAGTAGACTCAGTGAGGTATCAATGTTCAGAAAATCATTCTGATCAGAGTATTGGAGAGTTGTCAACAAACCCAAAGGGGGAGATTGTTGGGAAAAATCCCTCAAGGTAACATTGAAGTATTCTTGGGTTGATTGTGTTTGTTGACAAAGAAGGTTTTCATGGATATTTGTTGAGTTCCCAAGAAGTTGTTGACAATACTTGTTGACAAAGAATGATGACAAAGGAATGGACGATCTGGAGGCGGTACACAAGATCAGTACAAGGTGGCGCCGTTTCCCAGTGTTTGCCAAATATTTGGGGTCCAAAATTAGGAGTTTGGTGAGCATCGCGAAAAGTGGATTTCCATGAAGAGGATAATTTAATATGGAAAAGGCATGAATTTCGCAAAGATAGGATGCATGGTTTGGAAATCGCGAAGACCAGAAGAATGGAGGCGGTGATGCTTCACGATTACGTCAAGCTTCGCGAACGGCAGAGGATGAAGCGCATCGCGGCGGTGAAGGGATTTGCGAGGGAGCTTCGCGGAGAAGGCGCGAAGGAATGTTGGGATTCACGAGGGAGCGTTGCAGCGAAGTCGAGAAGGTATGTTGACGGTGATTCTTCGCGACTACGTCAAGCTTCGCGAATGGCAAATTGCCGTGGTGCTTCGTGATTTGGATAGAATTCTGGAGGAAACATTAGAGCTTCACGATTTGAGATGGCGTGGTGTTGACTTCGCGTGGAAGGGATGAGGGTCGGTGGAATCGCCTATAAACAGAGGACAACCCCTTCGAGCAAAGTAGAGAGAATTTTCAGAGAAAATCCATTGCACTCGGTTCGCGGAGGTGGTTCACGAAGGCAGTGTGCTTCGCGAAAGAGGAGCTTCGCGGCGGCTATTGTAGCTCCGAGAAAGTTGTGTTCTCCGCGTTGGCACAGTGAGCTTCACGAGAGAAGTTTCTTTGCAACGAGCTGAGCTTCGCGAGAGAGCTTCGCGAGAGAGCTTCGCCAAAAGGAAGGAGCTTCACGAAGGCTTATTTATGCTTCGCGAAATTGGGAGCTTCGCGAAGTAGGGTGCTTTGCGAAGGTACTTTCCAAAAGTAGTTTCCCAGTGGTCAGAGCAAAAGTTATATTAATCGGTAGATGAAAGTTGGAATTTAACAGAGCATCTATCTACAGTTAAGGATCCATTACTTCATGCAAATGAAGAGACCTACAGGTCTATAAACTGTGAGTGGATTACCTTCTAGAGCAGTGAGCTTAGTATGAGGAAGAAGGTGATCCTCTCCACCGGCAGTGAGCCAGAGAGAGAGAAACATGGAGTGACCCTTGGGAAAGCATTGAGCTGGCCCTAAACTTTGTAAAGGCAGTGATCCTGGGAATAGAAGTGATCTAGCCCGAACATTGTAATCCACAACAAGTGAAGTTTAGTGGAATTGGTACGACCGTCAACTTGTCGGTGTATGCTCCTTAGACGTAGCCCTTTGCAGTGAACCAAGTAAAATCGGGGTGTCTTGTGCATGCTTTACTTTCTATCTACTTTGTGCAACAGGAAAGAGAGAGAAGAGTGTTTTTCTTAACAGCGAAATAAGATCAGAACGGGCTTCAATTTTAAATTAGTCATACCCTGATTCACCCCCCCTCTCAGGGTATTCAGCCTTGTGGACCCAACATGCACTTTATGTAATGTTGTTCTACTGTAAAAATTTCCCTACGATATTTCATGCCAAAAATTTTGTAGTGAATAACCATACCATTTTTTTATCAAGGTTTCTCAGATTCATTCACTTTTAATTCATTGATGAGGGGCATTCATGTATGTATTAAAAACTCCATAATCATGGAATAATATTTAGTGAGAAATAAATCCATGATTTATGATCTATGTGGAAAACCTAAGAATGATAGTGAAATAAATTTGACACCCAGAATTATATAGAATTACAATGAATTGGGTAATGTTTTGGACAAATGATACAAGGAAAAAGAGATCACTGATTGAACATATTCCATCAATTAAATTTATCTATCATGATACCTTGTTGGTTAACCTTGACTTGTGTTTATTATGCAGTGTTTTAAGTTGTTTCCAAATTTCATTTGTTTCTTTTATGATTATCATGATATATCATGAATCACAGTTCCTTTTTCTAATTATAACTTCTTTAATGGCCCACTGATATGCCTATTGCATAAAATATATTAGTTTATTAATGTTATGTGATGTTTATTTTATTTATTGGGCTTTATGAATCACCCATTTTATATTCTTGTACCAATGATGTTTCATGTAGTTATAAGTATGATGGAATAATATGAAATTTTTAAAGATGTTTTCAAAAAAGATGACGCATTATATATTTTCTGTTGTTATTTAATGTATGAAATTCCCAAAGACACTATAATTTCTATTCATATTTGTTGTATTGTGTCTAATATTAAATACTAAATGATGAATTAATTTCCCTTAAAGAGTAGGGTTATCAAAATAGGTCTCTAATTCTAATCCAATATCTTCAAGAAAAAGAAAAAAATAAACTAGATGAGATCTAAGGGTAATGCTCATGCTCTCGTTAAAGGATTCTACCAAGGAAAACTAAAGGTAACCATTAAAGTAGTGTTCACATATTATATACTGGTAAATGGTTTTAATTTATGAAATCTAATCAATTCACCTTGATAACTCCCTTTTAAATAGGTGTAATATACAAAATATAAAGTAATAGATTAAAAAATTATAATAAACGAATTTATTTAGTTGAATACATTCGGTATATTTGGTAAATTATCATATAATTTACTATTATAAATTTATCGTTGATTTATTTACCAATAAATTATCAAAAAAACATTACCTAAAGAAAATTTAAATGAGAATATATTGATTAAAACACACTTTAGGACATAATTTGATGTTTAGATAATCAAAAGATCATTATAATAAATATTAAATGTGGGGAAAAATTATTTTATTATAGGAATATGGAACTTTTCAGGTATGATGTAAACATTATCTTATATGGTACACCATATAAAATCTAAAAATAATGTAAATAAGAATCCATTTAATATACTAATTCTTCCATGGGGTAATGAACCAATAATTAATATAAATGCGATCTACTATGGTCCCATTATTTTAAACTCTATTTTAGAACACTATTAGTGGGTTTATCAAAAGAAAATTATTCCCTCTACTACTAGAATTGGGTCCAACTGTGAATTTAGAAAATTATCGATATATGTCTTCAAGTATATGTAATTGAGGTTGAATCATTTATATTTTAAACCATTTTATATATGAATTTAAATTTCTCACATTCCATTATTTAGTTAGATGCATTTAAATTACTGAATTATAAATGTAATTTCATTTATAAGTATCTTATTTTAATAATGTTACTACAACTATGTTTTTCCTTCGATATGAAAATAAAACAATCACATTTATGTTGGTTTAATCATATATGTCACTAATCCCAATTTTTAATGGACCATTGATGTTATAAATTGTTATTAGGGAAAATTTAATCAAAGATTCTAATGTTTTATCCCATAAACAAATGATCAATGGATCAGATGTGTTATACATGGGTTTTTATGATTTCACCACCAAGCTATAAAGGAAGAAACAATTTTGGTTTATCCAAAAAATTTAATAACAAACTATTTTATAATAATATAATAATGACTTTTATATGATCAATAATATAAGTGAAAATAGATATAATCCTGGAGAAATCTTATATGTAGAGAGAGAATAAAAGACACCATGAAAAAATCACAACAAAAAAGGTATATAATAAATAATGCTAAATTATCAATTAGGAATGATGAACACGTAAACATATGATAAATCACAAAAGAATTTTATACAACCAAGCATGCTAAATAATCACTCATGGAACATTTGATAAGTTTTAGATAGTATAGAAATTCAATCTTCATGGCTTGTGATATCCATGGAATGTGAATCTCTATTTGACTATAATGATGAATAGAGCCATACCTTCTCATTTCATACTTTCCAAGAGTTAAATATCACAAATTATTAACCATTAAAGGTACATAATTGAAAAAATATGGAAAATCAACTATAATTTTGATTGACATGAACAACAGCCCCATCCCTGTAAACAAGAACATTCGATTGTAAGTGGGATGGATTAACCATGAAATGATATATCAACCAAGATTCAACACAATTATAGCCTTCTGTATTCCATCCAAAATATAAATTCAAATAAGAGAAGCAATCTACAATACTAGTTTTAACATAGTAATAGGGAATATAATAAAATAGTTCCTTAATATAGTGTTATATATAGCCTCAAGCACATATCCACTTACTCTTAGTACCACTGACTATTAGTGAGCATATATACAATTTATAGTGGTGATATTATACATTTTAGACGAGTAATAAACACAACTAATTCATAGAAAAATGAATATGTAGTGGATGAAAATAAAATCAATAATCAATAATAATAAATGATTTAATAATTATTCATGAACATTCTAGAATGTATGATAATAGATATACATATGGTGATATAAAAACATATTTAATGAAGAGAAAAAATCGCCTAAAGAGATCCACATGACAATTCTTAGGACTATCTCATTAATGTTCTCTTATAATCCCTTGCACAGAAGTAACATCACAAAACAATATCCATGATCCTGAACCTTTAACCATGTTATGTGTTTTAGTTCCAAATAATTTTTTAAAAGGTGTTTCATATATACCTAGTAAATAATTTTTTTTATAATGTTATCTATTATGTGAATAAAAAATAATTCAATGTGCTTGTATAATAATATTTTAGTGTAATGATATAAATAATTTTAATCATGTTGGGGTTGGGATCATTTGGGACACCTCCATGAACATATACACCTATGCCTAAGAAAGATAGGTATATAAAAAAGTTTCACCATGCATATAAATAAGTATATATATATATATATGTATATACATATATATTTATATAATATACATAGTAATATATATAGTCACACACACACACACATATATATATATATACATGTAGCACTAGCTGGGACCTAGGGAGTAACTTAGGCATCCTTGCATAGTCTCAATAGATGCATAGAGTAATAAGTGATGACACACATAATTATAACCTTTAATAAATGAATTCAATCCCAAGTTAAAAATTTAATAAGGGATTCATTTCTCAAGTATGACAATAATAGTATCCATGCTTGTGTATCACAATAAGGGACCCCATGCCTGATTTTTACAATACGAGACACCATGGGCATGAATAATAAGGGACACCATGGTTGACTATCATAATAATTTATATTATTCCCATAGATAAAAAGGGACTCCATGATTGAGTATCACAATAAGGGATTTCATTCCCAAGAATTATATGGGAGTAATTCCCATTTATAGATCAAAGAATAATTTTTTTTCATTTAATACATAGGTGGAAATGATGGGTGACTGATATGGTTATACCATTAAATATATCTTTTATCCAATTCACACAACATAATTAATTCATTTATAATGGATAATTCAATGTACATGATGATTCCATATATAATTTAATGTACCCCCATTTAATTTCCCATTTTAATTAGATAATGTAATGTAGTTAATATACCATTTTTTTATAAAATAGAGGTAAGGGATATAATATTTATCACTATCAAATTGACAATGCAATTAGCTATTCCAATTATAAAAAAATAATGTCCATGTGAAACACCAATTCCAAAATAGAATTCATCATCGAACATTTAATCATAAAAATTCTTATTTAATTTAGTATAATGATGGTGGGGTTTTCACATTGAGGGGATGGTTCAAAAATAAATTATATAATTATCCTAAGATAATTGATTCATCCAAACAACATATAACTCACATATTCTCATTTAAAAATTTCATTTTATAAAAATCATGGAACACACCTCAAATGGTTGTTTTATTTATAAAGATAAGAATACTAGCCCAAAGGTTTATAAGAATCAATCCTTAGGGTGTTTTATGAGTTGAGTTAGATGACATCTAACATTGAAAGATTACACATATTAAATAATAAAATTAACATGTTGATATATATTTGACAAATTTCACATTTATGAGGTGAAACATTTATTTTTTTGGATCTTGAAACAATAGTGTATTTTAGAAATGATTAAACACTAATCGGAATTTAATATCAAAACCTAAAAAATAATTATGAACATAAATCATTCAATATTGGGATATGATTTAATAAGAAATGAGGGATATTGGAATGATTTTCAAACACATATAAAATATATTAATAGATATCACATGGATTTAGAAACTGATATGATAACTGAAAATGAAATAAGAAGCAAGAGGATTTATTGAAACACCAAGTGTGAAAAAAACATGATGAATATTTTTAAGTTTCAAGGTAAACTAGGGAAAACCATCCATTGGATGCATAGGTGGAGGAGTGAATTTGTGAGAGACCATATGGGGGAATTTGAGATGTAAAATTGTGGAAACGTTTTTATATAATGAATGGAAAAATTTTCACGTTTTTATTATAAATGAGCATTAGAGTTTAGAAAACTGTCTTCCAAATGTGCAATGCCAATATCGAAAGACACCCCCACATGTAATAAATAGAAAACTATTGAGAAACACACCCACAACCAATGTTGTAATCCTATTTATTTTTATAAATACAAGTCACTTGGTCATGATAAATTGGTTTAATGGTAAAACAAACTGTGTGATACACTCTACACCCATGCACTAGGGCACAAATTATTCTATAGAAAGACACATTTTTAAAAATCCATGAATCCATTTATGCATCTCTTAAATATTAATTTTCGGATCCCAATGCTTCCAAAAAAAATCAGAACTCATGAGACATATTTTAGTTCTTAAACATCATCGAAAACAACACATTTATGTGTTTTATGTATCAGATATACTTGTTGTGTTTTAGTTTATCAATTAGACAATCCACCAAATGAATGTTTAAAATTCTCATATAATGTTCATCCCATTCCATAACATTGGACATCAAACTTTGGATTAATTACTACCCTATCTCTTACTTCATTCCTATAAATAAACAAACTAAAATATAATCATGGTATTTTTTTAATCATTTTTAGTATATATTATATTTTAAAATTTTATTTTAACTTAATAAATGTTATTAATTATTCCAATTAAAACCATGGAATCCAATTTTCATGTTTCAATATTAATATTATGAAGAATTTATTTTTAATTAAGCACAAAATACACAATAAAATTTCATTTCAATAGTTTGATTTTTACCAAATAAATTAATACTATTTAATTATATTATTTATAAAAATATAAAATAAATGTTAATATTTTTCATTTGATATAAAACCAATATTTTTAATTATAATCATTAGTTGTTTGTTAGAAATATAAATTAATATGATAAGAATAAATTTAATGTATAAATTTTTTTTATAAAAATATAGTTCTATACACAAAAAAAGGTTATACCAAAATAATGTTTAAAATTTACTCAAATTTCAATAGTTATACTATTTATAATTATATGAGAATTATGTTACTTTAATACATAGTAGGAAATTTAAATACAAATATTAAATTTAAATAAAACATTGTTTTATAAAAAAATCAATATTTTTCTTTATTAACTATAAAATAAATTTTTTTAAAAAAATTCAAAAAATTACCCCAATGATATAATTTGTATTATAATTTCAAAACCCATATTCATTCCCAATGATAAAATTTATTTAATTATTACAATTAATTTGAAAAATATTATGAAAAATGCAATAATATTATCTTCAATAAAACATATTTATGATCTATAAAAATACCTGACAAGAAATTGAGTATATATATATTTATTAATTAATAAAAAAAAATTCATTATTTAAATATTTTAACCATGTTTTTTAATAATGTGGTTTTAAATTTCACAAATTCCTATTTAAAAGCTAGGTTATAACAGATTACATTATCCTAGTTAATTAGTACAGGAGATTGTTTGTAGAAAAATTTATTGAATAATTTAAATTTATTTCAACGTAAATAAATACAAAATCATTGGGGTATAACATTATAACCCCATTAAAATTATTCTCCCAATTTTTGTCTCTATGATTAATGTTTTAATATTTTAAATACTCTTTTTTTTGAAAACTATAATTTTCAAATAGATGATAAAACTTCAGTTGTATAGAGGACATGGGAAACAAGACGATTAAATGAAATAAAACAGAATTGGGTTCCCAAAAAGGATCAAATTATCATAAATTTGGAATAGTGAAATCAAGAAGAATGATAATTTAGGATGAATAATATAGAGTGATATTGGACATTTTTATGAGGGTATAAGTGACCACAAAGCTATAAATCGATGAGGGGTGAAAATGATCCAAAATTCATCATGGATAACTATAGAAAAGAAAAAATTTCATTTTGTTGGTCCTTTTCTAAGATATGATATATTATTCTACCATGGAATATAAAAATATATAATTAGTTGTTTTTTCAATTATATATATGCAATTTGATGAATTATTCGCATGTTTTCAATAGATTCCACCTTTTTTATCCCTTATTCCAAAATGGAATGAACCATGTTTATTTTTAATTCCAATGAAAATAAAATAAATTTATAATTGGTAATATAAAAAAAATAATGAAAATAAATTCTTCTCTTTATACATTTATTAAATCAATAAATATAAAGTAAATACTATGAAAACTAGTTTAAATGCACATTATTTTTATAAAATAATATCATTTATTTAAATTGTAACAGCCAACGATCTACTGAATTAATTCCATAAATACATACTTTCTATGAATGATGAAATCATTATTTTTAGGTTTTAGAAACCCAAAAATATAAAAAATTAAACAATAAATTTTCAAGTTGAATATCACAACATCATCAAAATAAAAGAAATTATCTATTAATTCCACATTCCAATCATGTGAATACTATAACAATATAACGATATAAAAAATTGTAAAAAATAACCATAAAATACTAATAAAATATTATATTATTAAAAAAATTATCTATATTAATATTCCTTAAATAAAATTTCAAATTATTATTTATACTCAATAAATATAAATTAAAATAAACAACATCACCTTGTCATAAAAGCACTAATAAATTCAATTTTTAGGAATAATATCCAATTAAATTATTCTCTATAAATCATATAAAATCACATGTATTGAATTGGGGAGAAAATTCTAAGAGAGTGTGATATTTTCATTGATTATATGGGTCATATATAAAACTAAGACTCTAAATGTAAATATGATCATTTAAACACTTACATGTTTATTATTATACATGTGTTAAGGACTAAAAAGTGTTTCTAGTGATTGGTTGAGTTTTTAGGGTGACATGAGATTTAATCCCTATTTTGGAATGACATAAAGAGGTGTACAGTTGGCACATTGTATGTGTTATCTATACAACTCAATAGTGCGACCCCTAAATATAAGCGCAAAGTCTATTACACAATGAAAATTTTGGATCATAGTTCTGTGAGAAGTATGTAATAAATTTGTGAGGTGGAAACATGAGATACACTTGTTTTTTCAAAATTTTCACCTAGTCATGGTAGGAGTATTCCCCTATACATATTAGAACTCAATAGTAGGCACAATGTTAGAAAAACAATTCATCAAAAATATGCAACACAATAAAAAAGAAAAAATAACCAATTTCCCCCATCAAAACCAATAATAAATTTCCCCTCATTTATTTTTTCATATATCCAAGCAAGTAAATATAATACTCCTCCACTTCCACCTTATTCCATTATTGTATTTACTCAGTCTTGGTTGGAATAAAACATCATCATGTGCACTGGATTCTTAATAGTGAGTCTAAAAATCCTCTTTCCCATTTTTTAGTTTTGATCTCTCTTTATATGTGACCATTATATGATCAATTATTCTGTATTTGTTTTTAGTATTATAGTTTCTTTTAATTATATTGATTCGGATCAAATAAAATATAGATAATAGAATAATGAAGTGTCTGTAAGCATGACATAAGTGTTCTATTTGACTTCCCCTTAATGTTTCATCATTTGTATGTTTTTTATCCATGTGAATTACCATCCATTAATTGATAATTAATTATAGAATTATTCCAATTTAATTTATTATTAAAATAGCTTAATTACCATAGGCCCCACATTAAATGTAGGACGTTGATAACCCCAACTCAAACACCTCTTTAGGTGTGCTCAGTTGCATAGTTTCCTCTACCATCTAGTCCTTTATATAACCAAACTGTACAATTTATTCATAAATATTATTAGAACTTTTATAATGCCCTTACAGATTTATGTTATTTTTATAACCCTCAAGGATAGAGATCAAGGGTGGAATGCCTGAAATTTATGAGCTTCATGATTTTAGAATTAATTCAACAAATAAAAATTCAATAAGAATAATTTATATATTTTTAATAAAAACACTTTTTATTTGAACAATTTTATACACTAAAAATGTATTATTAATCTTATATAATTAAATTGTGTTATTACACGTGTGTTCCCCATATCCTTATTGTTTTTTATATTTCAAATTGGCCAATTTTATAGCTTGAACTGTTAATGGCATGCATAATATTCCATAACACATTTTTATTAGTGAATGTGAACTTCTAAATAAATTAAATTAATAATTGAGTGATATATGGTTTCCTTATAGAAATATATTGGATTGCATCATAAGTCATATGTGATTACACTATTCCTCTAATGATACTAGGTTTCTCTTTTGGGAAGTCCTCTATTAAAGGATTATTAGGAATGAGGGATTACCCTATACATTATTATTATTGAGGGAATATATTTTGGGTTATTGGAAATAATTTTTCTCACCCACTTTTTTATGTATGTTAAAATTTTAATTTTACTTTTATTGTTTCACTGTACATGAATTTTCATTCCACCTCTTGATAAGGATGTTGGACATGATGTCACACATCATTAATATAGATTAACATGCCTAATGTCTTTTATTCTCAGATCAGATTCTTCGTGTTATAACCCTTAATACAAATAAGATCCCATTATTATATAATTTATAAATTATGACTAATGGGATGGTATCTCTTATTATTTCTTTGATATTCTTGGGAATTGCATAATATATTCAATATGAGACTCTTATGATTATTTATATATGATTGTGTGACACATCATATCTTGGTTATTACTATGTATCTACACATATATTAATATATGTTTGTTTATAGTGTGTATATATATATTCACACACACATATATATACATACACAAATATAAATAGACATGTTTCAAGTATATTTATATATAGGCCAATGTAGGTATCTTTTTTCATTCATTGAGGAACCTCATCCTGAATTAATTAATTTTACTATACACTGTGTTGTTACAATACCTGAAGAGATAATTATTTTATATTAAATAATTATATTTAATTAGGAACCATTGGTTGGGGCCTACAATATTTATCTCACACCCTGTTCATTTTACGGGTTGATAACCCAATATACCACATGGTTCCAGGTCCAATATATTGGTTTATTCTATATACTATTACTCATGTACATGGGAGTATATGAGTACATGACTGATCCTATTCTCAGGATAATCTTGGAGATTGAAATAGGAAAAATTCAAAATTCATTATCTATATTTATGTATTCCAAGTTATATGTCTATTACTGTATATTGTATCAGGTTCATGAATGAACAATAATTAATTTATTATTGATTTATCATTATTGTTATATTTTTATACCTGTAATTATGATTTCTTCCACTATATTTATTTCTAATACAATGGTTATATTCTCACTACTATACCATCATTAAGCAGTCACTGTTATATTTTAGCCGCTTGCATGTTGGAGGGGATGCATGAATCCTAGTGGGGATCCAACTCACTGAAACATTTTAGCTTGGAGAAGGAAATGACATTACATGATTTCAAAAATATTTCTTTTATTTTATCTTAATGTGTTGGGATGGTAATCTAGAGGCCAATAATATGTTGGTACATGGTAAATAGGTCATGTATGGGTCTATCCAAACCACACACTAGAGAGGTTCATGTTTCCAAGGATGGGATTATAATTCATCTTTTGTAGTTAAAGTATATTATTATTTCACCTTTATTGATTGATGTACTTTATGTTATTACTAATTTTTGTATTTTTACATGTGGAACAAAATGTAAAATATTTATTATTACATTCATTTTGTTATGGACTTTGGTATTAACAATCCATACATATATCATGGTATTTAGGTTCCATTTAATGACTACATGATATTTGTTGGATTTTCCTTTTGTAATAATGTAGCATAATTATTTGTATTCCCTATATGAGAGATTTTTCTTTGTCAATATGTATTATCTATATATTTAATATTATTAAATTATTTATTCCATGATAACTGGTATTATTTATCATTGATATAATTCCTTATTATAACATTGATATATGATTTGGCACAAAATTTTCAATAGCATCCATATTGATGTTTTTAGATATAACATCATGGTGAAAACATAAGTAAAAAATCATCAAACATATTATCCATTAACTATTGGTTTTATAACCTATAATGTTAATATTTGTGATTAAATAGATATCAAATGATATTTATAATGAATATTTTCCTTTATACCTTTGATAATAGTTTCCCAAATATCCAAACCATCACATATAGACTTGTTTTATTCTAATACTAATGGTTATATCATAGTTTTATTTACATGAATACCTCTTTTTAAATAATAATGATATTATCATAATAATATTGTAATGGTAATTCATTGAACTGGTCCATGGTTAATATATCAATATGTAATATCTTAAAACTCTTATAGTTTTGAATGATGAACCAAATAAAAAAATTTATAAATGCACATATGGCCCATATATGTCTCTCGGGGCTTGTGGATTATAAGGAAAACCATTTATGGATATAAAAAATATTTAAATTTCATGTATTATGGTGTTCACTTAAATGTGACAACATTAGTATGAACAAACTGTAATATGTCACCTTTACCTTTTATTATTTTGATTTTGAACCCACAGGGGTATTATTGTGATAAATATCAGATGGTTATTTAAAATATCTATAGCTATATATATGGTTTATCTATAAATTATTTTTTTAATTGTAATGAGTCAATCCACTATAATTAATAAACTCCCATTATATTCATTTAGGGATTTTTATTTAAAGATTCTGTTAATTAAAATTACAATTACAAGATAAAGGGTGTTTTACTCTAAATAATATATTTGAAATTTTCTAAATCCTTTCATATTTTGATAATAATTTTTTTTAAATAATTAATTATTGAATTATAATAAAAAATTAGATAAAAATTTACTTATTATATTTTATTTCATAACCAAAATAATTTCCTAAATGCATTCTAGTTTTACAATCATTAATTGATATCCATTATACACAACCTTGATTATATGTTATCACAATCAATAAATAATTTATGGATCTAAATATGAAGCATTAATCTGTTGTTCTAGAATCAACCCTTGAGTAAGGATAGTTTTTAAATTGTGACATGAACTTCGATTTTTTCTATAGGTCTTAGTTGAATTATTTTCTAATGAGTTTATATATTATGCCGATAATCATATTTTCCTTTTTGGAATCACCATGTTACATGGTCTATATTTTATGCATTACTAAGTTGAAAGATAAGTTAAGGTATTTCCCATTAATGTAAATTTTCCTTGGTAAATTCATTATTATTTTTTATTTGATGTGTGGTAACAATTGGGTTCCTTTTTTCTCGAGTATGACCCTTTGTATTAAAAAAATCCATTGTGTAGATAGGTTGTCATTTTATGGGAAATTCCTTTTAAAATGTAGAATAATGGTGTAATGATCATGTTCATTGGGTTTGACAAGCCTCATACTTGAAAACCCATTTTCATGGAAGATTTTCTTTTCATTTATAATATAGCATGACTTGAGATTAATTTGAAAGTTAGTATTATAATAGATAACATGACTCTAATTTAATCCATTCATACTCAATCAGATGCAAAAAATTCATATCTCACGATACTTTTTTTTGATATCGCAGTAACATACATTGATACATATAGTTCCAATCGATTTAAGGAAGTGACAAATTAATCCAAATGCAATTTCAGTGAAGTAAATGTGAAGTGCCATGAATTATTTTTTATCACAACCACATAGAAAAATGTTCTTAAATAATAAAAAATTGTTTCATAGTAATATTTATAGTAGAGTGACTGGGCTGTGTAAATATACTGAGTTCGACATAGCCCTGATCCATTGTAGGAAGAAAGATTTATTCCAATCTTAAATATAATATTGTAAAAATATAATATACTATAAAATTACTATTCTGGGATAATTTTGATAATTTTAATAATGATGAGGATGTTCTTGAATGAGAATTTATAATAGAATCAAAAGATGATTCTATGGGTGAGCTATTTTTTGAAAGCATATAAGTGATTGGTTCATGTCATCTCCCATTAAAAATTTATATAAATATGTTATCACCATTTATAATCCATGTTTGATGGAGGATATAGTGTGTTTAATGGGATGTGTTACCATTAGTATGAAACAATGACTATGACACTCAAAATATGGGGATGATCACATTGAAGGAGTTTAATCAAGTAATTCAATGTCGGGGGAACATGACCATAAATATTATACATCAAATGGTTTGAGGGGATTAAATAAGATGGTGTATTTTTGAATTCAATATTTTATGTATCGACCATGAATACGAGTTCTAAATATCATGATTTTGGTTAAATTGAGTTTGGAATATTGATTCATGCATGGGAAGAAAAAAAAATAATTTAGTTTTATGGGGTTTTTTCATGTATTTTCTTACAAGGAAGTACAATAGTTAGTTGGTTATTCATAAAACCACCAATGAGGAATTCATGGATTCTAAATTATACATCATTCAGTTTTTAGAACAATCATGAGTACCTTTTTATTTATGGTTAGGTGATTAATATTTCATATACAGTGTTAAATATCTAGATAGAATTTTGGAAATAGTTTATTTTTAATGAAATTAAATTAAATAATGATAATTAATTCTTGATAGAGGGAAGAGTCCATAAAATGTTCATCATATTCAGCACAACATGGAAATTAGGGGAGTGACCCATAAAATTATACCTTCAAATACAAAATAATAGTTTTATATTCTTGTGATATGATTGAAATAAAGTTGGAATCCGTCACACATCATCAGTTGATGTGGCACTAGTGGTTGTTTCATGAAAATAATGACCTATTTTCATGGAGCATTGATTGATAAACCTATATAAGATTATCTAAGAGAATCCTTGATAACTAATTAACGAACACATACATTAATGATGACATTTCTTCATGCATTTATATCATCTTGAGTATACTGTTATAATGTAAATAATAAACTCAGCTAATCAAATGTCCTTTTTATTTGATAGATGGACACTCATGTTAGAATATCCTATCATGAGATCCTTATTTTAATGGTCATTTTTTATACACGGTGTTACAAGGGATAAAATGGAAATTAGTCCGACTTGATTCCTCTTTGAATTATAGGTACATGTTCTTATAAAATATTAGGGGAGTGTTATTTAAATGTTCTCAACCTTCCTCGGTTAAATGCATTATAAAATATTTTTTATAATGAATAATCTCCCGTATCCATGAATTATAAGATAGTTGGAATGAATATACTAGAAATTAATTATCTTGTTTTGATGAATATAGTTAGATGCAGAACCGTGTTGGGAATTCCTTTGGTATGTGAAAGGTGTATTTTAATGATTTTTCCCAGGATTTTAAAGGAAAATTCAATATAAAAATTTTCAACATGTTCAATTTTATTTTAATCCCTTTAATCCAATCATGGGCTTATAATATTATAATTGGGTTTGGCATGATAAAATTATCAAAAGTTCTCTAAAATTATACAAACATGATTCAGTACTCAATTCATAAAAGTGGGTGTACCATCACACAAAATTGTCTATGAAAATCTATCGAATCATTCCTGGAGAAACCAAGGATGGATAATTAATGATATAGTAGTGGGATACTATATTTGGTTTTAAGGAATTAATTAATGCATCATCCTAAAATTTTTGTTTTTTATATGACAGTTGGATCATGTTATAGTAGCATATGTACCTTTTGTTTTATATAGGACTTTTGAGTGTTTTGGGAATGGGAAATGAATCACCCATGTATGTTGAGTGATGTTTTTTATTCTTGGAGGATTATTACGGATGATAAGTACTACGTCATAGAGATTGTGACATCATCATTTTATACTAGGTTCAATATTATCTATGAATTTGTATGGTTGGTTTGGTGGGTGGGTAAAATCATAAATGGAGACTCTTAATGTTAATATGACCATTAAATCACATAAAAGTGCTGTTTTTGAATGTCATTTAAATAATGAGAAGTGTTTTGAGTTATCATTTTTGTTTTGGGGTTTATGGGATTAGATATTCTATTTTATGAAATGAAGGATGAGGAAAATGGTTGTAGAATGGTTAGTGATAAACATACGAGTCAACATTGTGACCCCTAAATAAAGGATCACAGATTTTAAATAATTCCAGATGGGGAATTTATTTTAGAGATGTGAAATAAAATTTATAGGTGGACACACATGATGTGGATGATGTTTTAGATCATGTGCCTAGTCCTGAGAGTATTATTTACATTTTGAGAGTATCATTGCACATTTCATTCATATTTATTAAAACTGTGGGGCTAAAATCTATGAATAATTAGAAGGGGAAAATTTACCAATTTCACAATTGGTTCCATAATGGGTTTTCACCGCTTTTAGACATACTTTTTCCCCATCATGTCTTCCATATTATCATCCTCTTCCTCCCTCTATAATGGATGGATTTCTTCTTCCTCACTCTGAATCATTTTCCATTAGTAGAATTGGAAGAGTAATAGTGACTCTACCAATCCACTTACCTATTTAAAAATATTTTTCAATCAAATTTTCTATGATCATTATACGATCTAGTATTCCTGATTTTTATGGTGTTTGGTGGTATCTATGACTTCTCCCAATCCTGTTCTATTCAATGTATGATAACTGATCAGTGAATCATCCTAAGAATGTGGTATGCTTTCCATATATATTTTACTTAATGGTTCAGTATATATTCAATATTTATAGTTTTCAAACAATTGAAATTACTTTAATGCTGATAATTTATGTGATTCATTAAATTTTATAATTTAGACCTCAAATACGATTCCTTTAGACCCCCTTATATAGTTGTAGGTCGACGAACTCAACCTGAAAAACCTATTAAATAACATTCAATTAAATTTTTCCACTATCATCCTATCATGTGGATAACCCACCCTTGTGGTGGGTTCTAATATTTAGTTAAATTTTTTATAAATTCTTTAATGAGTTCAAGGGTTTAGATAATCCACATAGATTATAATAACATGTGGCATACATGATTATAATGTTTTATTATACATGTAGAATTAATTAATTTTATTAATATTATAGGTTAATCAGGCCTCCAATTTAAAATTCATCCACCCTTGATTTGGGACATTATATCAAGTGGAAAAGGATGATTAATTGTGTTTAATTAAATTTTATTATGCAATGGGTTTTCCCCAGGTTTTTGTTTTTAAAAATGAAATTGACCAATCATATAGATTGAGAAAATAATTGACTAAATGACTTTTCATGAAATGTGTTATATATTTGATATGAATAACTGCACTATAATATTATTACTTGTGTGATAATTGGATTCCAATGTAGAAATACCTTGATTATGATCATTGGTCAGATATGGTTTCACTACACCTTGACTGATATCTGGTTCCTCCTTTTGGAATGCCTTAGTTAAGGGATCATAGAAAATATATGGTTAGACTATACATGAATATAATATGGGGAAAATGGTTATAGTTTTGGGACATGTAATTTCACAACAATATAGTTGATGAGGTCATACATGGGGTTTCAAATTTCATAGGTTTCTAGAAGTGACATTTCATGCCACCTATACATATGGATGATGGACATCACATAATGAATCATTGATTGGGATAGACATACATGATGTTTATTATCTACATTTCATATTCATGGATTTTCCCATTAATAATTATTTGATCCCATTATTATATAATTATTCACATTAGAATAATGGTATTGGAGTGAATTATAACTCCATTGAGATCCATGGGCATAATATACATTATTAAGAATGAGACTCTTATGATTATTCATGGAATCTTCAGTGATGTATCTAGATCTGTATAGTACTATGTATCATTTTATTTTAATATATTTCTATACATATATAGAATATATAATTCTTATATATTATATATATATAATGATACATGTATTTATATAAATTTTATCTTAGGTTGAAGAAAAATTTATTATCTTGGTGTCCGTTGACAAACTTGATCCCAACACGATTACTTTTGTTATGAAATTATTTATTACTATTGTTTTGAATGACCTTATTTTAGATAAATTCACTAGATTTAAATAAAAAACGTTGGTGTTTCCCTATTGAGTTTATCTTACACCATCTTTAAGACACCCTTCAGTTCCCAAACATGCCTCAGTGATTCAAGTCCGAGATCACAAATTATTCTATGTTCTATTAATCATGTTAATATGAGATTATTATTATATGTCTGTGTCAGTTATTATGATGATCATGGTGATATAATTGATTATTTTTCTCTTTTTAATATTCATTTTTATATATTCATAACTGTATTACATTTTTTTTATATTCTGTCCTATTCATATAGGATTAATCATTGATTTCTTATTGATTTTAATATATTATTTTTGTATTATTATATTACGTTTTGATTGTATCTGTTATATTTATTATTGATTGATATTGTATTTTCAACAAAATTTAGCACCTCTAGACCCCTCTATTAGTTGGAATAATTTATCATATGGGGGTGGCATACTTGAATCCGAATAAAATATTAGATCATGGAACTGTCGTAGAGGCTCTGTGGTCAATATTTTACTTATAATATCATTATATGACATAATCATTTTTATCTCAAAATTATAAAATCATTATGTGTCATATAAGAATTTTTTTTCTAAAAATACCAACTTTCAATAAATACACATTTTTATCTTATTAATATAATTAAAATTAATATTAATAATAACAAATTTAATTCCACTAAAAAATAACTCTTATAGGTTTTGATGTTCTTATAAAAATAATATCAATGATAAAATTCTTAAACTTCCAAATTATTGAATCTAACTATAGAAAAAGTTCAATAATTCATCTTCTTACTAAAATAACTGACTACAATTCATCATCCTTTCAATAATAAATTATCAATTCAATAAAAAATATTAATAATTTATTTTTATTTAAAAACCCCAATATAATCATGTTTCATACATTTAAAATACACATTAATATTAAAATAATTCATAACATTCCATTCTCAATCATTGTTTCTTAATCATTAATAGAAAAACCAGTACTCATATAACCCCAATGGTCATTTTCTTAATCATTCCACCGAGTAAATATATTTTCATAATTATAATAAATTCTACAATGAAAACATTCATCTTTAGATGATATCACATAGAAACAATTATTCCCAATCTTTGAGCTGACCAAAAAAATCCAATTTTCCATACTAATTTAGTTATATATAATTTCCTTTCTTACACATAATAGTTATTCTATATAAATTGAAACATTTCACCATTTTTTTCATAAATAATTCTGGATAAATAGGCATATAAATATTCTTTCCTTTTAGTTTTCATAATGCTCATTTTTTCTATAATTTTATTTATCCATAATCTCCACTATATCCATTTTGATACTTATATATCATGATACTTTGTTTATCATATTCAAATTTTTTTGTCATTCCATCTCTAATTTCATAATTATTCTCATGAGGAAAATCTTTTCATTACCCATAAATTTCAATATTATCGTGATTCATCTAGATTCATTCCATTTAAAACCCACACATTTTATAGTATGGGAATCAATATTGAGTTATCATATAATTATTAAAAGCAATTTAGAGGATTTGAAAATCATAAATCATTATATTCAATCATTGAAACCATAGGTTTAACCATATTTAACCGTAGGTACCTATAACCATAATCTATTAAAATACATTTTAATATTTCATAAATAAAAAATTAATTAACATAAGGATATCAATCTAGAGTGTCTACATAAGTGTGAGTTTGACATATTTTTTCTAGACAATGTCAACAATTTCTTTTCTACACAATACAACCACTTCATATTTTTTATCACATGTTGTGTTGTTCGATAACTTCATCTAATTTCTAGAATCCAAACGAGAATGTATTATCTAATATTAACACATTCCTTTTTTTACTATATTACATTATTTTATCCTATAAGTAGAATTTTCAATTGGATTTTACATAATTTATCAAATCCTTGTTTCCAAAGAATAACTAAAACTAACTTTCTAATAAATTATTACTTCCCAAACATTACACATGTTAATGTGAAATCATTTTAGACGAATATTCATTAATTTTTTTTATGGTTCATGCGAGAATATTAATGGTGCAGTGTAATTGAAATATATTATACATAAATTACTTGTATATAAAATATCTATTTTATATACCACATTGTTCTTCAAAACTAGCACTATTATTTGACATATGATTAAAAACCATTATCTCAATAATTGGATATTTAAAATGTATGAATTGGTGTTCTATAATGGTTAGTATGGGTAAATAAGGGATGTATCAATTGGAAATCACATTTATTCGTAACATTGACTTAACGATATGATAAAATTAGCTTCAAATTTGAAAATATTATCGAAAAATTCATATATCAACTACAAACATTGGATAAACTCATTTATAACCTATTTTGGTCTTGGGGTAACCTCTTTATACACTATTATTATCATGCAATATCCAATTATATATTCATTGGCATTATAAAATAATATACACTCACCTATTCATTTAAAGGATATAATATACCCAATATTAAAATTATCATCTTCTATTCATTTTAAACTAGATCATCATTAAATAATTTATCATTACATCAAATCTTATCTTGTGGAAATTAAAATGATCAACATCGACATTTAATCATCATATTCACAATAAATACAACAAATTATTAGGAATGTCAACATTGGATCATATATTAAAAATATGAAAAAATAAGGATTATTTTAATGATTAAACTACCTTTTAAAAGTCACTATTACATTTATTGGCAAAAATTCAATTTCAAATATTGAATAACATATTAAAATTCTAAAAAATTAATATATCAATAAAAGTTTTATTAAAAATAACCATATAATATTTTTAATGTATGATTCACTTTATATTGAAGTCATTATGGCTTGAAATGACTTTTAGTGGTGTACGTTCAAACAAAAAAACATGTCACAAATTTTCAAAAACATTTTAAATGTATGTCATTCTGAAAAATAAAAATATGATTCCGTTTGGACATTTTTATTGATTTTATGACATGGTTTAATATAAATTCATTCAATCATTATGAAATGGATGTATAAATATTGAAATAATTTAAAATAAAATTTCAATACTGAATAAAATTATTCTTCACCAAAGAGGGATATAAAGTTGATTACCCTGTAAATATTCATTTCAAACTTTTGAGTACCTAAGGATACAAAAATTTAAAATACTATGTAATATTAATAAGTAAAAATAATTCTATAAAAAATAATATTTATAGGATAAATCATAGTTAATTTAGTATTTAAAAAATTCTTCATAAACAATCCCATTAAAATTTTATAATGTAATGTTAAACCATTACAAAAATAAAAACATTTGAATAAAAATCCCCTGAAATAATTATTTATATTTAAAATTTTAAATACCGTGAATTAAGAAGATTTAATGATGTATCATGTAAAAGGGAATTATACACTTCTCATAAAAGTATATAGGTGGATTATATAAAACATAGCTCAAAAAATAATATTGAGATGAGGAGTACTTAAATTATATCTAGCATCATTGAAAATTTATTTACAATCATATAATAAATAAGTTGGGTTTATTGTATCACTATTAAAAAATAATATTCTTACGTTTAATTTCAAATGTGATACACTTAAATCATTTTAACACCTCTATATTATCAATTCCTTAATGAAGTTGTGATTTGAGGATTTAACTACTTTGTTTCTCAAGTATATTTTATTTTAATAGATGGTGTCCTTATAATGTTTTCATGGATTAATATTATTAAAAACAATAATCATTTCATATGCATCATATTTAAATATTTTATAAAATTTAATAATAATTCCTTAAATGTTATAATAAATAATTAATTACATCACCTAATGGAAATGGTAATCTGTACGTATAGAAGAGTGATGATTCAACTTTTTAATGCATGAAAAAAATATGTTTAACAATTAATCTTTAGAGAACCATTATTATCACTTAATTGTCCAATAAATTCATTAAATATATCATTGTCAACAACAATGTAATTTCGAAATGAAAAATGAACCTCATCTCCTTGTGGATGTGGTAATCCACATGTAGTCATGATCAAGGTTATCATTTATAAAAATATGGGATGATAAGAAGGTTGATATGTTATTATAATTGAATAAAAAAATTATTTCATAAATTTAATTTATAAAAATTATATTCATCAAAATACTAACAAGGAATGATGATGATGGAAAACAAATCATATCACAACATTAACTTGGATGTATACACATATGAATGAGTGAAACATTAATTTAATATTTAATGGAGAAGATATGGGATATTATTTCACCATCAACATTATTTCAGATTATTAATTCACTTTTAATTCTATCATCTTGTTTTTATAGATGAAATAATTTTAGATAATGTGGAAGAAGAAAAATTGAAGAAATTTATGATGGTTTTGGGAGGCCTATTTTGATTTACACAATAATCTTTGAGTGGTTGGTGTTTAGAGAGTACCAATAGAAATTAGATTAATTGAATAAATTTCGGATGGTTTTAGAGTTTGGAATGATATATAAATAAGGATAAAATTATTTGAATATGGTTGGAGAAGAGTTTCCCATTTATAAGTGAGGGGTGGGAAAAACAAATAATTATATGAAACATTTCAATAATATAATTTCACATTTAAGTGAAATTTGTTGAAAATGGCAATTAATTTGATATTTTTATAAGGTAACGTTGAAATATATTCATCTAAAAAGAACTTTATAAAAGTCATTGGCATTTATACCCTTATCTCTTAGTTGACATTCAATTAAACTTGTTTTAACATATATATCATTAATTTGTTTCTCATATTTTGGAAATTGATTATGGGAAAAATATATTTCTAATATATTAAATTATATATTTTTTATTTCAATTAAAATATATAATAAAATATAAAAAAATTGTGTTCTATATGTTGAATAATTGGAATATAAATAATCACACAAATTTCAATGGAAACCCATTTTTAAATAAATCATTTTAATGATTAAAACTAAATATAACCCAATTATATACCTTATAAAATCTATAAAATTTTTGAAAAAATTATTTTATGAAATTTATAATCTATATTATTATTTATAATCATTAATATAGAGAGATAATTATAATTTAATTAAATTTTTTAAAACACATTACACACATAAAATAAATGTTTAGAAAAATGTGTTATTAAGCTCAAAAAATATGTTTATATGAAAATAATGTTCAACATTGATTCACTAGTAATAAATTAGATCATATATAATTAATAGTGTCTTGTGATACCTTAAAACATATTTAATGTTTCAAATTACATGATTTAATCAATATATTATAATAATTTTTTAAAAATAAGTTTCTTTCGTTATTCATTGACGAATAATTTTTTTAATAAAGTATTAAAAAAATATACATACGATTATATTGACATAAAAAATTATAAATATATAATTATTTATCCAAATATAATTTCCATTATCTTATAAATTAAATATAACTTCTATGAAAAAAGGCTATAAAATCCATTATTGAAGGAGTATTTTTGATGGATTATAAAATTTAAATGGAACTATAGTAATTATTTAATTTACAGTAATAAATAAATTTTCATTATTTAAATATTTTATACCCATTTTTAAATCATTGTTATTATAATTCATAACTACAAAATTAATAGCTAGTCTATAAAGGATTTCTATATACTATTCATGTAGACTTGGGGATGCATGTAATGAACATAAAAGAATACTTTATGTTTATTTAAAAGGAAATATAAAAAACAAGGTGGTGATAAAAAATTAATAACCAATTTTTTTAAGATGTTATTCATATCAATAATAATATATATTTATAAAATATTTTTTATCCTATTATTATACAGATACAAATTCAAATTTTAAAATATTTATATGTTACGTAATGAATATAAAATATTATTTATATATCAACACTAATTTAGTTTCATTAATAATTTTTTATTAATAAAGATCATATTTTTATTTCAATATATATTTCATAATGTTTTTACCTTTAGTTTTACCATTAAATTTATCTCTACAATTTATTGTTCAAAAATTGTTATGTGGTATGTTTATTTTTAGTGTTGCATGTGAAGAATGATTTTAAACACAATTGGTTTTAGTGTTGCATGTGAAGAAATAATGTGAACACAATAGGTTTTAAAGGAAGATATAAGTTAAAATAATATTGTTTTATCTCACCACACTATTAAACAAAATTGATCCTCATAAGTCTAATTATAACTTATTAATAAAATATCAAAGTGTATCCAAATTATAGGAATAGTTTGGGGGAAAAATTATACTATGACATCAACTTTAATATCTTAGTTAATAAAAAGAAATAAAAAAATTAACTTCTAAAAATCATTTATCATGATTTTCATTTATCAAAATAATTTATTTAAAATTTTCATCCATAAATAGTTTTTATTACATAGGAATTTTACATACATACCATTAACAGGTTCATTCTCATGATAAAAACTAAAACCATATTTTAAAACCAAATGGTTATGATAATATCGCATAAAATCATAGTAAACAATATTACCAATTTTAGAACTACATCATATGATCTAATAATCTACAACCCTTCATTTAAACCTATATTTTTTTAAATTATTATATTATTTATTTAACATATAAATTTTTTATTTTAACTTGGTAGTATATTTTAATTTTCATATTAGGTTCTATAAAATAAATTTATTCAAATCTCACATAATATTTTATAAAGAGAATTTTTAATTTAAATGGAATGACCATTGTTATTGTCTATGTAGATATGTATTATTAGGTCCAGTCATCAAGAAATATGTGAAGATAAATTTGATACGCATTCACCAAATTATATATGGTTTAACCCTACATGCATTTTGTGCCACATCGTCATCATGTTTAAAATACTGAGTCTCATATTGATTTTCTAGGAGACAAAAATCACAATACTTTCCAACATATTATATTTTCTATATACACTAACACATCAAAACGTTTTTATTAAAATTATTCTAATCGTATTCTTTATAAATAGTTATCTATATAATTATACTTCAACTAAAAAAATGTGCTATGTATACCGTTGAAATTATAATGAAAAATATATTTTAAACCTTTTATTACATTAATAACTCCAACATTATACTCAATTATTGACATCATAATTTGTATAGTAATCTAAATATGGATATAATAAATATTGATTCACCTAAGACATAACCCTATGATAATTAAATTATTGATATAAAATACATCAGAACATATTTTCCCAAGGCCATTTACGATTATAGTATTATAGTATTTAGAAAAAATGATAAATATAAAATCACATGTATTTCACCAAAAATATAAAATTTTCACACTATTAAATAAAAAATATAGTCAATAATATATCTATAACCTCAAAAGTAAATATACTATAATGTAAATTCTTCATAGTGCATCATCTATAATACATTTGTACATAAGCTAATAAAATGGATACCTAATAAGTGTAGGATTAAATGATTGGTAATAGTAAACATAAATGTTATCAATCCTATATAATAAGTGGGAATAAATAATTTTGACGGAATATATAATAAATTATTTCCATATTTTTGTGAAATTAAGAAAAAATATTAATCGGTAAAGTGTAAACATATAGATCATATTGAATCGAAAACCTTTTACATAGTGATGAATTTAATATTTCCATTAAGATAATTTGGTTCCCTAATCTAATATACCATGATATTATATATCATTATCTTACCCCCATGGCCCTGAGTTAAGGAAATATTTCTTCTTATGCAATAATTCATCAAAATTTACATGTTAGTTTATCACATGAGTCCTACTAATTCATCAACATGCTATCATGGGCCCATCCTATCACTAATTAATTATAATGTATGAATTATATAAAGGATTAAATAAACTATTAAACAGATAAGCAAAATTTCTTTGTAATAATTAAGAATATATATTTAAATAATATATATATATATATAATTTAAATATTTCACTATTTAATAAAGTAATAGATTCTTATATAATTATACCATTTCCTAAAAACATTTATAGCAATGGGTATAAAACTATTTCATTAAGTTCAATAATCATTATATCAAATGGATTTCTATGTATGTGTCCTAAAATTTAACACCATAAAAAATAATATTGTATAATTAAGTCAAAACATTTCCAAATCAGTCAATGTACGAATATCAAGGTGAATTCCAATCAAAAAATTATAAAAAATAAGGCACTCACCATGGAAAGTATTGAGATGAAAAAGACACATAAACACTGTGGATGATTAGGGATGAATTAATAATTAATTTTAACCGCCCACAAATAATTTTGATTATAATGGTTTATAAGGTAGTTCTTGAAATAAAATATACGTGTAGAAGTAACCAATCATGGATGAAATATGTTTAGGAGTAGGTAAAATAATTTAATTAATATATACTTGATTTACCAAAATTCCTAATGACATATGTAACATTTCATTCAAATAAACTTGAAATAGAGTTATTGAAATTTCATATCAAATACCATTATCATATAGAAACTCATTGTATAATTTATCAATTAGAGAGTATAATCATAATTAAAATTAATCTACCACAAAAAAACATACCGGAATGAAAATAATTTATGGTGAAAACCCCTAATGCATTATGGTAACAATAAAATCATTTGTATTTGAAAGGTGGATTTTATAAAATATATTACAATACACATAATTATAAATTAATTGAAAAAAATAAAAGTTAATTAGGAAGTAATTACGCCATATAAAATAAATTATGATCTTAATATCGATTTTTTGTTATGTAATTTAATATAGATAAATAACCATTACAACATTGGTTTCATTTGAATCAAAATACATTTAATAAAAAGACCTGATATGGATCATTAAACAACATAATTTATTATAATTTGGTAAATTACATTCACTAGGTAGTAATCATAATATATCATTGATATCATCATGCATAATATGAGATAATTTTTAGTAAATGAGTCATAAGATAATAAACCCCTTATAACATCAGTTTCATTTGAATCCAAGTCTATTTAAAAAAGATGATATTGGTTTGGAAACCTAATGAATTACAAGAATATTTTATTATACATTGATAATTTACTAATAAAACCTATAAGGAACATTATTATACCTAATATAACAATTGTATTTTTAAATTACATTTTAGTCAAAGAACCAAGTATAATGATATTATAATAAGAATCAAAACAAAATATGAGGTATACTAAGAAATAGAAATTCCAACATCCTGAAATGAAAAATATTCATTTTATCAGAAGGAAATAATGAAATTAATATAACATATTAAATAAATTTCTTTATGAAACATCAAACATTTATTTAAAAATTGAAAATAGAGAAATGAACCTAGTCAAACAATTTATTTTTATATAATAATTAGTGAAACTCGGTTTATAAAATAGAAATGTAAATATAATGAAATTATAGGGGAAAATAATAATAATAATATCATTTGTAAGAAAAGTCCCAACTTCTACTAATGATGATAAAAAATATAAATAATAAATCAATGAAAAATAATTGAGTCACATAAAATACATACATCTTCTATAATAGATAAATCAAAACAAAAGTGATGAAATGAAATGAAATTTTTATTTTTTGACGATGAATTTCATGAAAATTTATGTATGAAAATTTAATGGGAGATAAATACAAAAACACCATATAAAAAGCATATTGCTGAAGAAAATGTAATAAGTCTCCCAGAATAATAATAGATACCAATTATATGTTACTATTATTAATTTTTAATCAAACATGTTATGACATCTTGTATCACAAAAATAAATACCTTATGCACTCATGTAAAAACCTTATTCAATATTATATTCCTTTGTATTCTTCATTAATAATTATGCTTTATATTTATATTAGTTTTTTATTATCTACATTAAATATTTAGTGTTAGTAGTTTCGATAATTTTTGTCTAATATAGAAATAACAACATTTGTTTCAAACGTGGTAAAAATGTCATCATTTTTAGATGGTTTAGGGTACTGTAATAATGGAGTTCAATTGATTCATCATATCCCATTTTCATTTGGTTAATGATAATGGAATAGTTTTTCAAAATTGATATAAAAAATTACTTGTTTAAACCTCTTTGATGGTCACAATGTGAAATATTAATTAATATATTAAATATCAATAAAACCGTTATAAAATAAATAAAAAATAAAAAATATCATGATATCATGATATTATAATTATATAATATTATTTAATTAATCAACATCTATTTATTATAACATCGTTTAAGTAGGTGGTAAAACCAACCAAAGGAGGAGCATGGAAAAATTATTTAATGAGAATAAATGTTTTCTTATAATGAATATAAATAATTTATAGTAACATATAAATATCATAAATAGAATATATATTGAATGAAATTATTTTTTTAGTCATATTAATGCGGTGATACGAAATGGAAATCATTGTTTATAGAGGAGGTAGTTTGTATATATTCAATATTAACATCCCGTTTTCTCAATGAGTGAAATAAAATAGTGGAATATAATGAAATATCACTTCACAATAATATTATTGGAAATAGAATGACATTTATTCATTGGGTCCACCCATTTTTGTATTCTTGATAGCTAGTCATGTAAACAAAATATATGTTTTCATGAATGTTGTAGTCTACATGTACACACAATCGATGTAGTTTTATTTTTCATAGTGAATTTAAATTATTAAATAATGGTAAATAAATGAATATAATAAAAAATTACAATATTAGAAACATTGATGTAATTAAATTATGTTCTCTTAAAAAATATTTTAATTGGACGATTTATAAAATATGACTATGTAGAAATAAATACTCAATACAAGTAGATAATATTTCTATTTGAATTCCCCTAAAAAATAGAGACATTAGAAAAAAGAATTGAGGATAGAGGAATATTATTTTTGAAGAGGATTAAAAAAGGAGTAAAATTTATGGTCATAAGATTTAAATTAAAAGGTATAGTTCTATAATATAGTTGTGAGGATTGATAACTATTTATAGTTAATGGTAATGGTTATTTTTGAATTACCCATTACATTTTATTAATCAAATTGATTTATTCAATGGAGAATGGATCCAATAATATTAAATATGTTTTTTCTCATGTGAGATATGTTCATGAAATCATCTAATACTAATTTTCATCATTTTTGTATCATTTTATTGTTTCTTTTTTCCATTTTTTTACATATCATTATTTTGGGTTTTATATTGGTAACGAATATTTACTAAAGTAAATATTATTTATTTTTAACTAAATGATAAAAAATCATATATAATATCGATTTTATAAAAATAAATTCAATCTCTATATAATATATTTCATTTTTTTAATTATTTATAAATTCTATTTTTATTCAATAAATGATATATATTTAATCATATTTTGTTGAAAAATGTAGTCTTTTCTATTATATGTTCTTATTATTATATAACATTATTTATAAGAAAAATGGGTTATAATATATTTTTTTACATTTCTATACATTAGAACAACATAATTATATAAATTTTATAAATTTATTTTATTTGATTTAAATGTCATGACCCATCCTCGGTGCCCGTGTCGTTACTACCCCAAGCCTGCCATCTAAAGGCCAGGGGCTGGCGACTAGCTCCAATGTCGTAATCCCGAAAAAAAGGGAATGAATTGCCTTTAATAAGTAAAAAACAATAGAGTACGCAACTGGAAGTAAACAGTATGTAATGTTGTATACAAAAGAAAGTGCTGAAAGGAATGGGACTGGAAATACAAGCCCAACAGTAAAGTACAAACAACTGAAAAGCAAGTACAAACTACTAAAAATCTAGTACAACTGAAGAAGTAAAACAACACTACTTAGTCATCCTCCGGAATTCCAACATGAAGGGTGGGTACAGATGGCCTCCTCAGCACCTCAAGTCTGTCCGTCCGCTCCATGTACGTCTCGCCAAGTGGTCCATCTTCGGGTACCGTCCAGCACTAAAACTCTTTACCTCGATCATCACTGTCTGTCGTCTGTAACCAACACAACGAGGTGCAGGGATAGTCTGTGTAGGGTTGAGTATAATGATACTCAGTAGGGACCCTGAGACACTCACAATATCACAATATCCAACCGGGACAAACCACAAGAAAGAAACAATTACAAAATATCAACCAACCCTACTTCGGTATATGCCCATACATATACCTAAGTTATCACTCATAGTCCGACTCTAACTCTCGAGCCCAAAAATAACCCAGTACACACAGGAAGTAAAGTAAATCACTACGAAGATAAATGATTAAAAATCAAGACTCAGCTGACACAGGTATACATCTTTTATAGAGTGATAGAGATGATCATATGTAGTCACTGATTCATCTATGTTGTCAGACCCACACAGGATACAGGACCAACTATGCTATCAGACCCTCACAGGATACATGACCAGCTATTCTAGAGTGATATAGATGATCAGATGTAGTCACTAATTCATCTAAGCTGTCGGACCCACACAAGATACCTGACCAGCTAAGCTGTCGGACCCACACAGGATAGATGACTAGCTGTTCTGTCGAACCCACACAGGATACATGTACAGCAGTCAGAAATGTCAAACCCATTTAGGATTCCAGTACATTAGTTGTCGTTTTTGAGACCATGGAAGATTCCTGTATAGTATTCATCATTGTCTAACCCACATAGGATTCTGGTATAAAAGTCATCACTGTCGAACCCATGAAAGATTCTGGTACAGAAGTCGTCGCAGCCAGCTCTAGGGTTCCCGCACACAGCACGCTCGATTCGGGGAGGGTATGCTCATTGAGTCAAGTGTCGATACATCAACTATCACTAAGTCCTGAGTTGATGTATCCCATAGTTCCATCTCATAATTAGAAACCCAATGTGACTGATGGCACGTCAATCAAACGCCTGGTCTAAGAGTTATTAGAATTTCCGTTCCAGGGGCCCGGTTGGATTTATGCTCATTCCAAACCCAATCGTTTTCTAATGTTTTCCAAAAACTAACTTTGATTATTCTAAAAGGACCTCCTCATTGGGAGGGTCCCAGTTCCATAGACGGCGCGTCGATTGGACACGTGGTCTAGGAGTTATTCAAATTTAAGCAAAAAAGGGCCTGACCTGTCAAGCCTAGTGGGCTGGCGGGTCCGACCCAGATGGGGGTCAGCCTGGCCCGGTGAAACGTGGCCCACCCGCAAACCCGGCCCGACGGGTTCTACATGGTTGGGTGCGGCCCACCCGCAAACTCAGTCCGCATTGTGGGACGGTTTGGTTCTTCGGTGGCACCAAGCGGCGCCGCCCCACTTTTTCTGCCCGGCCGGCCATAGCCGGCCGGTTTTGTCTAGTGCACATGGCCAGCACAAAGGGAGGCGGTTCTCTTCCACATGGCTCCGCGGTCCTTCAGCCTGGCTGGCAGGCTACTGGCCAGTTCGCCCACCGAGCAGCCCGTGGTTGCGGGCTGTGTCTCCTCCGCGTGGTACCTGTGGGTGTCATGGTCTTCTAGCCCGACCTGTAGTAGCCGGTCAGTTCTTCCAGCCGAGTAGCCCACGGATGCGGGCCGAGGTTTTTCTCCATGCGGCTGGCGCATCGGTGCCAGTCCACCACCGTCGCGGCCTGGTATGGCCGCGGCCTTCGGTTCCATGGCGTGGCATGATGACGCCACACCTTTTCATCCTCCATGGTTCTTCTACGGTGTGGTGCGACGACACTGTTCCCCATCATCTCTACCTCAATCTTGAATCAAAAATAACAACTGGAGGCACGTCGGGCCGTGTTGGATCGGCTCGCTCCCTCCAAATTAGATGATATCATTTGGCCAAAGTTGAGCCAAGGCATTAATCGAAGAATGAGAGTATAATTTTATTCAATTAAAATTAATCAAATCAATATACCTCGATTCAAAGGAAGTTGTTCAAGTCGCGGAAGGCCGCGCCGTGGAAGACAGACGTCGTTTCGTCAGCGTCAAATTAAATAGAGGTTGGAGAAGTTGAGGCGAGAGGATGCCTCCGGTGTACTTCGTTGGTGATGGTGCCTCCTTTCCTTGTTCTAGTTGAAGATGATGAGGAGTTGTTGTTTCACGTTCTTCAGAGACATGGAGATGTTCTTTGTGTTCTTCGTGGGAAGAAGGATCTCCTTATTTATCCTTAGTTCTCCCCACAAAGTTTATGCCAACCAAAATAAGATATTATCACCCCTCATTTAAATCATGGAAAAAGTGAATTCCAAAGAATTTAAACACTCCAAATAATTAATTAAGTAGATTCACTTAATTAATTCCATGGAGTGGGCAAGAATTTCAAAGGTCCAAATAATTAATTAAATGGTTGTGTTTTCACTTTAATGGAAAGTCCAAGAGTTTAAAAGGGGTTCATGGGGTGTTTAAGGGGGCTGAGCTTGTGTGGGCACCACCACATAATATCCTCCCATTGGTGGTTATGTGGGGGTGCGCCCCACCTCCAACTTCCCATTGGAGGATTTAACCACCACCTTCATAAAATTATGTCACACATACATTTTATTTAATTTAATAAGAATACCCAAAATTAACTTCTTCTCTCGACAAAATGCAACTACGGTAAAGGTCTCTTTAAGCAAATACCGGCGCTGCGAGGTAATCGGTGTCCTCAGATTTCAATTCTGAGCACCAGTTAGAAATATATATTAAATTATGCTCGTACATTTACTGAACGTACCCGAACTAAACATCAAATAATTATTATCAGTCACCCTCGACCCACGCCGGTCAAGGATAGGCTCTGCCTAATCAAAACACACCGCAACAAACCCAATGGTACTCTCAGATTTTCAATCTGAGTACCATTTAGAAGTTATGAATTTTACAATAAATTAATTGTCACCTAATTATTTTATTTGAAGCCAAAAACTAACTTTCTCTGGTGGCCCACGCCGACCCAAGTTATTATCTTTTAAAGTAAGCCCACCCTTAGGAGTTCAATGGTGGTCTCGTATTTTTAATCCAAGTTACCATTTGTGAGTTATAAGCATTTGAAAATTAAAATAACATTATTATTATTTTATTTACAGTTATTCCATTTTCGGGTTTTCTCACAAGAAGCCCATACTGACTATACATAAGTCACGCCTAGGGTAAACCCACCATCCTGAAAAAAATAGTGGCATTGGATTTTTGATCTGATTAGTTGTTTAAGTGTTATTCCACTTTTTTTTTTTGGAAAACTGCATACGCGCGTTAATTTAAGCTTAACAAAACTTCGAAGGATCATTCCATGAGCTCCAGGCCTCGAAATCGCATGCCGTCAGAAACTACGGACTCGTAAAATTCCCATGTATTTAAGAAAAAAAATTCCACAGGACTTATGGGTCTTTACATTCTTTCCACCTCTGGGATTTACGTCCCCATAAGCTACAATACACACTAATGGAACAAATGGGGTTTCTAAGAAATAATCTGAGCCTCCTGCTCCCATGTGCTCTCCTGGAGGTTCCTTTGCTACCATCGAATAAGAATTAGAGGAATCAACCGTCCACATAGGACCCGCTCTTGTCGATCATCAATCTCCACTGGAACCTCTATGAAAGTTTCCCCGTCATTGATATCTAGCTCCCCGTGGTCGATGATGTTGGATGTATCATTCATGTATCTTCTCAGTTATGATACGTGGAAGATGTCGTGCCCCTGGTGCAACTGAGGTTGAAGGTCCAAGCGGTACACCACCTCTCCTACCCTGTGGAGGACCTGAAATGGTCTGATGAATCATATATATAACTTGACGCCTCAGCTAAATCTCTATAGACCTTGTCAAGGTGAGACCCCTAGAAAGATGTGGTTTCAATCCTCGAAATCTAGAGGTCTCTATTTCCTAGATTTACCACTAAAGTATATGTGTGGAACTTTCACAACACTTTCTCCGTAAGTGACATGGGTGCCATAGTACATTCTTTGAATAAGATGATGTGCTCCCCACCTTCAGAAAATCCATTAGGTACCTATACTTTGTATATTTGAGCACGTCATGTCTCACAGTCAGCGTTCCCATGATGTGCCTCCCTGACATGCTGAATAAGTGGGGCAGTTACTGTAAGTGACTAAAATAGGCTGATCCATCTCTATACACAAAGGATATCTGAAATGTTGTCAGCTGCTCCGTTGCCTCTCCTAACAGCTAAATACCAGATCTTCTACTGAGAGAATCTGCTACAACCATGCTCTTCCTATAAGTATAGACTATCATGAAGTCATAGTCCTGGAGGAACTCAAGCCATCGTCACTGTCTCAGGTTCATTTCCTCAGGAGAGAAGATATACCTGAGACACTTGTGATCTCAGTATACAGTAAAACATTCTCCCATAAGATAGAGCCACCACATCTTCAAGGTGAAGACCACTACTACTAACTCCAGGTCATGGGTAGCAAAGTTCTGCTCATGCAGTCTCAACTGCAGAGAACCATAAGTGATCACTGGTCACTCCTGCATCAAGATACACCCAAGTCCAGTCCCTGATGCGTTGAATTAAACTACGTACCCAACACTCTCCTCCGGTAGCCTCAAGATGGGTGCACTAGTCAACCTTTAACTCAGCTCCTGAAAGCTATGCTGGAATATCTCTAACCATACGAAGGGTTTCCCCTTCTTTGTCATAGCTGATTGTGGTGCTTTAACTCTAGATAAGTCTGGCACAAAGGTATGTCTGGTCGACTCCAGAGTTATCGATTGCACCCTCTTATGCATGATTCCATCTTGTTCAGCCAGTGTTTTTCTTTTTCACCGACCAAGTAAAACCCCATCCCAACAATGTATATAAACCTCAAAATTTTTTCCTAATACAGTCAATCTGTATATAAACTGTGGTTTCCCAGTCCATAACCAAACTAACATCGTAAGGCCTTAATGCTACCACCAAGAAGTTCCAACCAAAACTCTCACCTCAAGGGTCATATCACACCGTCGGCGTTAGTGTGATTATCGATTCTCCTCCCAAAGGTATCTCCAGATGTGAGGGTCATGTCAATGGCTTAACTATAAAATCTAGGTCTGGGACAAGATTCATGGATGGAAGGAATGATTGGTACCTATGTCTATTGATATGGAAGCTTGTAGTAGACACAGACCGTACCTCAGATCATTCTCAGAGCCCTTTGGTCACACTCCTTGGCCACATGCAGCTACTCTCTTCCCTTTCCCTCTAGCTCTGTGAGCCTATCATGGACTACAAAGGTGTGTGGTTGTAACATGTCGAAATGCTCACCACCTCATGCTGCTCTCCAAGCTCTGCTTCCACGTCAGCAGCCCTACAAATTCATCTGTCCTTAACACTTCCTTTTCCTGAAACATCTCGCACAGCCAAGTCTCTGTGACTGACACTAATTTCATTCTTTCTAACTAATATCATTCACTAGCTGTATCCGCTCATCCAATGAACACTCAACCACAAAGGTTCTCTCTATCACCCTAACATAAGTAGGAATGTATAGAGGAAAAATTAATAGATCGTATATCCTTAAACACACCTCTCTTAGAGGTCCGAGCTCTAAATCACAAATCGATTCATATTCATCATGTACCAAGAAATATTGGTATGCCTCGATGAATTCTCAACTACCAACATGTCATCTTGACGAAGCTGCATAAGCTCTAGAAAAATATCAGCCACATTCTCCAGCAAGTCTTTAGCCGTCTGTGGGTCGGGATCGCCTCAGAAATTGAGGGATATCTGGTGCTAAAACACATGTAAGTAGCAAGCCTATACCTTTCCTCTACTGGCACCGTTGGTAGTTTCTGCTGACCAACGAGCTGTGATATAGTTGGCACATTACCCGAAGGTACCATCTCAGAAAACAATCAAAGTACCGAAACCTCATCATTATGCGGACCATCCTCATGGTCACTCACTGAAAAACACTAGTATCTACGATAAAAATCTTCTCTACAAGTGTCTCAACTCGTTAGAAAAATCCAGTAATCGCCTCCATCGAGTCCTATCTTGCCTGGGAATCTGTCTCACCTCGAATCCTCGGAGGCCTCTACTGCTGGAAATCGTGCAATGAGCTCAGTCGGCGTGCACCGTATGCCAGAGCAGCTAGGGGTATCTTCTACCATATTGGTGGTGGTGTTGCTGGTACACTGCCCGATGGTGCCACCATAGAAAGAGGTCCGTAAATCAGAGCCTTGTCGCTCAGTGGATGTCATCGTGTACTATCTCGGAAACCCTAGCTTGCAGTCTACGCAGCAGTATCCTGATATTGAACAGGTGCGCCACAATCAATAAGTTATACTTGGTGAGCTAACTCAATTATTTCACAAATAAGACTATTGAAAACACTCGCACAATTTTTTTTTTCATGCACCGAGCTGGAAACCAGATGTCAGGGTCCTGGTGTATGGATATGTCGGCCGCCGCACCAAAATTGGACTCCCTATACTGAAAACCAAACTCAATAATCTTAACACTATTTCTTCACAGAAAAGAAATATCAGACTCATTAGTTCTGCGGTAGAACCGACTCCTCTGATACCAATTTGTCACGACCCGTCCTCGGGGCCCGTGCCGTGAATACCTCAAGCCCGCCTTCCCTAGCTAGGGGCTGGCTACTAGAACCAAAGGCGTAATCCTAATAAAAAGGGAAGGAATTTCCTTTAATAAGTAAAAAAACAATAGAGTATGCAACTGGAAGTAAAAATTATGTAAAGATATTTACAAAATAATGTTCTGAAAGGAATGGTTCTAGAAATACAAGTCGAACAGGAAAGTACAAAAAACTGAAAAGCTAGTACAACTGCAGATGTAAAATAGTAACTACAGAGTCATCCTACTGAATTCCCAACTGATGGGAGGGTACAGATGGCCTCTTCATCACCTCAATTTTTTCTATCCACTCTATGTACATCTCTCTAAGTGGTCCACCTCCGGGTACCGTCTAGCTCTACAACCCTCTACCTTGATCAGTGTTGTCCGTCATCTGGAACCAACACAATGAGGTCCGGGCATAGCCAGTGTAGGGGTGAGTATAATGATACTTAGTAGGGACCCCAATACCCTCATGGCCTCACAATATCTAACTGGGATAAACCACAAGAAAGATAAAATCACAAAGTATCAACCAACCCTACTTAGGTATATGACCATACATATACCTAAGTTTTCAATAACAGTTCGGCTCCAACTCTTGAAGCCAAGAACAACCCATTCCACATAAGAAGTAAAGCAAATCACTTATAAGATATATAATGGAAATTCTAGACTCATATCACACATGTATACATATTTCATAGAGTGATAGAGATGATCAGATGTATTCACAAATTCATCTAAGCTGTCGAACCCTGACAGGATACAGGACCAGCTAAGCTGTCAGACACACACAAGATACATGACCAACTATTCTAGCGTGATATAGATGATCAGATGTATTCATTGATTCATCTAAGCTTTCATACCCACACACGATACAGGACCTGCTAAGCTGTCAGACCCCCACAGGATACAGGAGTAGCTGTACTATCGGACCCACACATGATACAGGTACAGAAGTCAGAACTGTCGAAACCACGTAGGATTCTGGTACAGTAGTCGTTGTTGTCGATCCCGCGGATGATTCCGGTACAGTATTCATCATTGTAGAACCATTGTTGTATTCCGATACAAAATCTATCACTTTTGAACCCACAGAGTATTTCGGTATAGAAGTCATCATAGCCAACTCTAGGGTTCCCTTACACAACACGCTCGATTCCAGGAGGGTCCGCTCCTTGAGTCTAGTGTCGATACATCAACTCACATGGAGTCCTGAGTTGATGTATGTTGTAGTTCCGTATCTTCTTAAGGAACCCAACGCGATAGATGGCGCATCAATCAGATGCCCAGTCTGAGTGTTATTAGCATTTCTGTTCAAGGGGCCCGGTTGGATTTATGCTAATTCCAAACCTGGCCATTTTCCAAAGTTGTCCAAAAAACACTTATAGAATCAAAAAAGTACTTCCTCATCGTGAGGGTCCCAGTTCCGTAGATGGCGCGTTCACCAGATGCGCGGTCTAGGAGTTATTCACATTGAAGAGAAAACGACCCCGACCCGTCAAACCTAGTGGGATGGTGGGTCGGTCTGACCTAGTATGGTGGGTCCGACCCACCCAGGGGTCGGCCTGGCCCGGTGGAGCATGGCCCACCCGAGGAATTGGTTCGAAGGGTACGACCTGAATGGGGGGTTGGCATGGCCTGGTGGGGCACGGCCCACCCACGGACCCGGTCCATGTTGCGGGCCGGTTTGGTTTGCCCGACGACACCAAGAGACACCACCCCCCTTTGTTGCCCGGTCGTCTGTAGCCATCTGGTTCTATCTGGTGCACACGGCCCACACAGCGAGCCATAGTTCTCTTCCGCACGACGCCAAGTGGTGTCGTGGTCCTTCAGTCTGGTTGGTTCGCCCGCCCAGCGGCCCGCGGTTGCGGGCTGCGTCTCCTCCGCGAGGCACCTGATGGTGCCACGGTCTTCTAGCCCGACCGATAGTAGGCGGCCGATTCATCCAGCCAAGCGGCCCACGAATGCTGGCTGCAATTTTCCTCCACGCTGCCAGTGCGTCGGCGCCGTTTCACCACCATCATGGCCTTGCCTGGTCATGTAATTCTTTTCCATGGTGTGCCACGACAGCGCCATGCCTTTTCATCTGCCGCGATTCTTTTCCGGTGCGGTGCGACGACAGTACGCTCTATCGGCTCCGCCTCCATCGTCAATCAACAATAACCACCGGAGGGATGCCGGGCTGTGTTGGTTTAGCCCACACCCTCCATATTAGATGATATCATTTGTCCAATGATGAACCAAGGCATTCATCAAAGAACGAGGGTATAATTTTATTCATTTAAAATTAATCAAATCCCCCTACCTTGATTCAAATGACATTGTCGATGTTGCGGAAGTTGGCGTCGTGGAAGATGGATGTCGTTTTTTCAACGTAAGAGCAAATATAGCATGGTGAAGTCGAGGCGAGACGACGCCTTCAATGTACATAGTGGACGACAGTGCCTCCTTTCTTTTATCCGGTTGAAGAAGTGGAGGAGATGTTGTTTCACGTTCTTCAGAGATGTGGAAATGTTCTTCGTGTTCTTCATGGGAAGAAGGCTCTCCCTATTTCTCCTTAGTTCTCCCCACAATGTTTATGCCAACCAAAATAAGAGAATATCATCCCTTATTTTAATTTTGGAAAAAGTTAATTCAAAAGAATTAAAAACTCCAAATAATTAACTAAGTTGATTAACTTAATTAATTGCATAGAGTTGGTAAGAATTTCAAAGGTCTCAAATAATTAATTAAATGGGTGTGTTGGAACATTAATGGAAAGTCCAAAAGTTTAAAAGGGGTTCAAGGAGAGTTAAAGGGGTTGAGAATGTGTGGGCCCCACCACATAATATCATCCAATGGGAAGTTATGTGGGGGTCGGCCCCACCTCCAACTTCCCTTTGGAGGATTTAACCACCACTAACATAAAATTATATTACCAATAATTTTTATTTAATTTAATAAGAATCCCCAAAAATTAACTTCTGCTCTCGATGAAACCCAACTGTGTTAATGGTATCTTTATGCGAATATCGGTGCTATGAGTTCATCGGTGTCCTCAGATTTTAATTCCGAGCACCGATTCAAAATATATAAAATCCTGCTCATACGTTTACTAAAAGAACCCAAACTAAAATTTAGAAAATGAGTATTAGTCACCCTTGACCCATTCTAGTCGAAGTTAGGCTCTTCCTAATTGAAACACACCCCAACGAACCCAACGATACTCTCATATTTCCAATCCGAGTTACCATTTAGATGTTATGAATTTTAAAATAAAATAATTGTCCCTTAATTATTTTATTTGCATCAAAAAACTAACATTCTCTAGTTTCCCTTACCAACCCAAGTTAGTATCTTTTTAAAGAAATCCTACACTCACGAGTTCAACGGTTGTCTCAGATTTTTAATCCGAGTTACCTTTTGTGAGTTATAAGCATTTGAAAAATAAAATAACTTTATTATTATTTTATTTACAGTTATGCCATTTTTGGGTTTTCTCACAAGAGGCCTGTGCCGACTAAAATTTAGTCATGTCTAAGGTAAACCTGCCGTCCTGAATGCAACGGTGGCCTCAGAAATTTGATCTGAGTAACCGTTTAAGAGTTATTACACTTTTTTAGGAAAACGACATACGCGCGTTAATTTAAGATTAACAAGACATCGACAGATCATTTCGGGCACTCCAGGCCTCAGAAACTGCGAACTCGTAAAGTTCCCATGAATTATGAAAACAATTTCCACAAATTTGGAGGTCATTATATAATGAATTCATCTTTAATCAAAAAAATATTTTAAAAATCAAACATTTAACATTATCATTGGAGGTATCATTAATATTCAAAATAAATCTTTTAAAAAATATGATATTCATATAATTACATAAATTGATCACGTGGATCTATTATATGAAATAGTTTTTATTTATTTATTCTAGTTATAAAATAAATTAATATAAAGGAATAATAATTATTTTTTGTGTAAAATATTTTATATAATTACAGAATAATTTACTCCACTAATATATGTTTCATCTAGTAAAAAATAAATTGTGAAATAATTAATTCAATATTATGTAATAAAATTTTCATTTTATAAAAATTGTATTTTCTCACAATGAATCTAAAATTAAATAATTTTTGATATGTTAGTGATAGATATCTATATTTAAGAAAATTAAAAATATATCTAAGTAGGAAAGCCTCAAACAAGTGAAGAAAATATCAAGGTGAAATGAAATGTATTATTCCATTAATATTATGGATTTCAATCAAAGATTACCTGCATGATACACATGTGAAACCAATCACCACATGAAAATTTTAACAAATAGACTCATACGAAGAAGATAATTCCTCCCTATACGGGCCCATGTTTTATTATAGACATGATATGTTAGATCAATATTTATACCTTTTAGAATATGTAGAAATATCCCAATAATAAAATCACCCTACACTCTCACCCAAGTTCACATAACCAAATTTTAGCATATTCATCTACAAAACATGTGTAATTATCGAAAATTAAGTTCATTTGAGTTCCCAAAAGGACAAAAACAAAAAAAACCAAACTATTATGAGGAAATGCATCCTCCATAGTTCAATGGAATTATGATGAATAGAGATTAACCAAATTTAAACTTGTGTACCCCTCATTCAAAAGCATCAATAGAGAATCCTTAAAACCAAAAGGATGTATAGCCTATGTATTATTACACGATGAAAAACCTCTCCCTATAATTACATGGGTGTAACCTTTATCAATTCACCATAGATTCATATTGGTGATTCCTTAAACACATCACCCTAACATCACATGGAAAATCATTTATCATATTTCCCATCAATCAGTTGGGTGGAGCATGCATCTTTCACCCTACAATTAGTTGGGTGAGGTATTAATCCTTTAACAATTATATTACCCAAGTGAAGGTCAAACATTTTTTCCTTAGTGTTATCTAACTAAATCCATTCCACTCTCACTAATTTTTCAATGTCATTATTTTTTTCTAACTTTTTACTCTGGAAAACCATTCTATATTTATCTCATATATAATAATAATGAAAACCGTAGATTTGATGGTAGAGAAATACGTTATCCCAATATACCATTATGATATGCAATTATCAAGGATACCTCCAATTCTACTTAATTCATGAAATCAGAGTATAAACATAACCATGTAACTATTTTTATATTAATTTATAGTGATAAATCAAGTCTAATATATGCATACATTAATATAATAGATCCATTGTGGGTTTTCAATATTATTTCACCTTGATTATTTGGGACCGATTGATAATTCCATTAGTGAAAATCCCCACAAAACCATGATTCCAGACTTGGCTAATTGATATCTCATCTCAATAATCATGTGTTACATGTGTATTCCTAAGTACATATATTGTAAAAGGAATCAAGAATTGTAATAAACCCAAAATTTCATCTTTAGAACACATCTTAAAAGTATGTCTCTTATGTTTTTATGTAAAATATCATAATATATGTCCACTATTTTCATTACTATGTGATTTTAAATATCATAGTACAATATTTTCATAAAAATTAACAAATTAAATTTGAACTATATTGGGATGGATTCATATTTTGATGGTATATATAGGAAATCACTTAAATGATCAAACACAACATCATCGACCTTCCATTAAACATTCCGAGTGTCATATTTTGTATTTTATTTTCACGTAATCAATATATATTACATATAAAATAATATACCCACACGGTGTCCATATTCTCCCAAGGAGTCATCAAATTATTTTCATTTAGCCGTACTATTAATGAGATGTATATTTGGAAGTCAATTTCCATGTGAAACATACTCATCATATTTGGTAAATTTTCAATTCATGGTTTTTCATAGAGGTACACATTGGAATATTTCCCACACCAACCATTGTTAGGATATAATTCACCTATTACTCCTTATATAATGATGTTAAATTTTAGGGGTAAGTCCTTATAACATGACATTAAATGTTATGATGTGTCCCCTTAAATCTGGGAAAAGTAAATTAGTTTTGATTCCATTCATAAGGACATAATGGAAGACCCACTATGGGCTTGATCCTAGAACAACAAACATCAAACTCCCTCCTATATAGTAATAAATTTATGAGAACAAAAATATGTTTATTTAAAACAATCTGACATAGGGTACTACAATTCTAATTAATATATGTAACATGATGGATAACGCATAATACAAACATATGGTTTATTAATGGGGAAATATGATATATATTATAATTCATGTCGATGTTTTGCATTTTATATTCACACATATTCATTCAATTTTGATACAATAAACAATTAAAAAACCTTAGGTTAACTGATTCCATATAATTGTTCATGAAAAATATAGAACACGAAGTAAATATAAATTATTGTTTAGTAGTATGTGATAATTTACACATATTTAGTTGAATGAGGATTGCCTATAATTTTATTTAAAATTTAAATTCATAAAAATAGTTTGTAAGAAAACCTCATAATAACCTACCTTTATAAATCGTACCCATTTATTACAATAAACATGAGAGACATGTGGTGTTTTCCTATTCCATGAATAGACCTTGATGGAAGCTATATCAGATAAGAGAAATGGCCTGATGTGAGAATTTTTTATCCGTATTAAACACCAAAGAAACATTCATTGGGATAACTTATTTAATATAAAAATAATGATGATGAACACAACATGAATCTATCAACAAAAAAAGTTCAAATATGTTTTCCACACACAATACATTTATAATTATTCTTACTTGTGATAATCTATTGATTAGTATTGTTATGAAGTAAGGTACCCATCTCATGATTTATTATTAATATAATGAGATAAATTCCATGTCAGGATAGTATTATTACCAATAAAACTACATGAATGCAATAATCCTTTAAGAAGAAGCAAACATTACTTCGTTATCATACCAAAAATTCAGAAACAGATTTGATGGGAAGTTAGTTCCATTGGATTAGTTCCATCATGATGTGTGGTACTTATTATAATGGCCTCTAGGTACCGAATCCAGTTGATCCATCTCATTCATATAAGGCTAAAACTATTTCATTGATAATTTTCACCATACCAACCAATTCGAAAGCCTATCCCATGTGCATGAAAGCTAATACATTCCAAATGATGGTTGATTGGAAAGTCAATCAAGAATTCATGCCAATTCATGAGTTACCTAGAAGAGATAAAGTCAACCATTTCATCATTTATATGGAACCTCTACCCCAAAGCCTATTTATAAGGGAGATATCAATCAAATCACCTGCAACCTCCCCTAACCCCATATCTCCCACACTCAAGAATCAAGAAGATTTCTCCAATCATGGGGAGATATAGACAATAGAGAGGAAGATCAAAACCTCTTCTATTGATGAAGTGTGACTCTATAGTAGAATAAAAAACAATGTTTTGATAAAATAAATTTCTTTATAGACAATGTATGAAAATATATTCTGAGTGAATGTGTGAGAAGATGGATATTTCTATTCCAATTCATGATTATCGAAGATATATCAATATGGGAAATGTAGAATATTGGTTTGATATAATTCTATATTTAATTGAAAATGAATAAAACATATCATGGGGACTATAAATGATCTTTCTCATATTATAGATCAAATCAATCTACACTAAATAAATGTTTGTGAAATAATAGAGGACAATATCCAGAAGATTTTGTGTATCATAGAGGAACATAAACATATTATTATTCGAATAATTTCTTTCACAAATCATCTTCTATTACATGAAATCGAAAATACATTGGAAAAATAAAACATTATTTACCCCATAAAAGCGGTGTATCAACTTACTCCGATGAAAGATATGGCACAAAATCAGGCTTATATCATTGAACCTAATATATTTTGTTAACATAATATTAATGTAAACTAAGTATGTGAACATATTCAAATAAAATAAATATGAATATATATTATAAAGAAAATCATTAATAAGGTATATGTTTTCATTAAAATTTATAGTCCTTGGAATATATAGGAATTCTCCTCCAGTGATATAACATATATTTATAGATAGTTATTATTATTTTTATATATTCCGGTAGCTTATAAAAGTAAAACACATGTTCTTACATTGATCAATTATGGACTACATAAGATTTATAAAAAGGCCATATTAGAAAAGGAAAATATAAATTCTTCCACTATGGTGGATTGTGGGCATATCTTGGTCTGCAATGTATAACAATCCCAAATATTAGAATATATTTTAAACAAAAATATTATAATTGATAGATTATGTTACACATAATACCATGTTTAAATAAACCACTATATAATATTAAAATATTATTAGGTGATAGTTATTCTCTACCTATTTGATAGGAGGGCATGACTAGGATTATATTAATAAAAAATTCATAGTTACATATGTTTAAAATTATTTTATTGGTTACTATATAATTATGAAGAAAAAGAAATATAATTTAAAAATAAAAAACAGTGTTTTTTATAAAAAATTAATTTTTCATGAATGAAATTTATTTATTTTATAATAAATGAAATTAAATAAAATTAATGAATTATTTTAGTGAAATTTTAATATTATTAATTAAATAAATTGTTTATCAATTATTTTTTATTTTTCTAGGAATAAGAGAAGAATCGATCATGATTTATGTTAAAATTGTTTTTTCTAAAATTGATGTTTCATCAAGTATTACCTTCATATATTTAAAATTGTTTATCCAATATAATGATATTGAATCAAGAAAAATAGATTCCAAATATTGAGGTTAGACGTTAATTATTAAAAAATTACCACTATTATTTTTGGCCAAGAACAATATACATTGTGGTAAAACATATCAACACAGTAAAGGGTAAACAAGGTTAACATATTAGAAAACAATGTGGTCTGTACTTAATATATCATAATAATTATTATTGGTTAATGGTAATTCTATCATCATGACCATAACCCCACATTTTATTTTTGATATGTTCTTTTCAATGAATATATCTTATATAATATTTTAACATATAAAAAATAAAAAGAATCCCCGGCTTAGATTTAAATATGTCTTTTGTGTCATCAAACCAAGCATATAGGTATAAACAAAGATAAATTTATATTTAGGATTAATGAAATTATTTTCACTATCTGATGTTATTTATAATTTTTAGTAAATTAATTAATCCCTAAATTTGTCGGTGAAACAGTAATAATATATTTATTTTAGTAATAAATAAAAAAATTATTTGAAAAATAATAAAATGTTTTTAATAAGAGTAGAATACAATGTTCCCTGAATTTTTAAGATAAAAATAAATTAATAATAATTTGTAAATGGAAGATAACCTAATTTCATATAATTATTAATATCTTTAATGTCACAATAATTGAATATTTACAAAATTAACATTAATAATATTTTATAATTAATAATATTTTATAAAATTATTTAAAATTTGTGAAAATAATTTCATAATCCATGTGATTTTAAAATGGATTTAAACATCAACCATTGTATATTTATTCATCACATTCCATTTTATGGAAACATTATTAACCATTTATATTTAAAATAGTTGTCACTACTGTCAAGGTCAAAACATATTATCTAAGGGGTAAATACTAATGATTAGGTTTTATATGACAAAAAAACCAATAAAATTTTTATTGTTTGATGGGATATCAACACCATCATAAAAAATCATAAAACATATATCTGTTTTGAGTGCTTATTATAGATAATGAATTATTTTTATTTTTATTCATTCAAGAACTTCCAAAATTTCCCATCACATGAATTATTGAATGGGAATTCCTCCACTCACTTAATCCAAATATTTTTTCCTAATAGATAAATAATTCAATACAATAATACCTTATAAAATTCCTTCTAATCATATTATTGGTATTTTTCATTATAAAATACTATAGTTATGATCATTTTGTTAATATATAATATAGTTTTTTTGAAAGAAGAGGTAATGAAAATAACAAATTACTTGAATTTGAATTCATTTTTTACATCCTATAAATATATTGTATTAATAATAAAATTATAAAATAATTATCTTCACTATAATTATATGTTATTATTCTTAAAACAACAAATTTATATCCTCTTTCACATAAAATAGGATGTCAAAGAATCTATTGTCATAATTATGACATATTTCCTCCATATAGTGGTTAACATACTTCACCACACCATTTTTCATGGATGGTGATTATGATTTATTTAATATTTAATATTATTAATATTTAATAACAATAATTATTTCCCGATAATAAAATATATACATTATTACCTTCCATATTATTGGAATGCCATAACTTCACTTATTCACTGGTATCAACTACCACCCCCTCAAAGTGATGAGATATATTTTTAAATTATTGTTTTTTAAATTTTTAATAAAGAAATATTTATTGAATATATATGATAAATATTATATAATAATTATTATTTACAGTGAATTATTATTTTTAATTTTTTCATTCCACTCATCAAAAATTTTATCATTTTTATTCATACTTATGTAATATCATATCTCTAAATAATTGTATTCATTTATATATACATGTATATAAGACTATAAATATTCCTATATGAATAATATATGATATTTATATAATTATTAAAAATATTTAAATGAGGAAACCATTTTCAATCTAATGTTTTAAAACTAATAAACCTAAACATACATGAAAAATGAAACAGATATCACCCATAACATTGATTTTAAAATGAATTTTCCACGAACAAGGGATGTATGGTTATAAGTAAATCATATAAGGTAGGAAATTTAAGATTATTTTTCTTTAAAGAGATTTATTAATAATATATATTTAATTAATATTATTATGAAATTCATATAATGAATGTATGACCTAGTGTATGGTATTATTGTCTCAATTTCATCCTTATGTGACCGAAACAATACCCACCACTTATTTTATTTATGTTGTAGATATAAATCCAATGAATTTATTTTTAGATTCATCAAATGATTATATAGGGATATAAAAATACATTTATGGATACATTTTCATAGTTCATGGAAAACAAATGATAAAATGTTATTAAGGGTTTTATTTCACTCCCATTGTTTTTCATGGTTGTTTATGACTTAGTTTCTGAGGATAAAATCCTATGATCTAATTCTCAATAAACTCTCAAAAATTATTATACTCTAGTTATTTATTGATAATTTATTTTTTTGTTTTAATATCTATACATTCAGTAAATTTGAGACCAAAATATATTATTTAAACAAAACAATTTTTATTTCACTCTTGATTCGAAAAACCATTTTCTATCATATTGATTTTTTTTCTCAAAAAATTTAATGACTATTTATACTATTATACTATAATTGTTTAATATAATATTTTATGTATGTTTTAATTTTTAATAATGTGTTTGAAATCATTCAACTTATTATATTCTGAATGCGGAAATATTTTACTTTTTACAAAAATGAAAATTGAAGGTCTTCTTTTGAATATATATGATATGATAAGAATTAACCATCATCATGAACACCCAAAACTATAAAGATTCAATTATAGTTTTCCATTTCTAGTTTCAATAAAATGTATTATAATTTTTTTGTGAATTTATTTGTTTTGAACTGTGATTTTCAATGTGTAAAAATAATTTTAATGTTTTACTAATATTGTAAGTGAATTTTTGTTCATCAAATGTAAAAAACCATAACAAAAAAAAATATTAACATGAAATAGGATCCACTAATACCATAATTATCTATATATGTTTATTTTATCATTATGATATTGATATTTTAATTTAACATGTTAATTTTCCATGTTGTTATGCTATGATGAAATAATGAAATGTTAATGACTCTGATTTCATTTCCATGTGATATTGTATGAAGAAATAGTTATGAAACCCATTTATTTTCGTGGGTATAAATTAAATTAAGGTTTTATGATCTTATGGAACACATAGGTATTATTTTTACTATGTAATTAGTGGGACCTAAATTATATATTTCTAAAATTTAGTGGGAAAAAATACAAATATCATTAGATAAGTAGGATTAGAATGGTGTGTTAACCTTGTTTTTTATGTCAAACTATGAACTACAAATTCGTTTGGAGTAAAACGTGACAATTTTTATGGTTTGGAGAGTGAAAAAATACATTATGGTTATCTTCTTAGTTACCTATGATAATAATTAAATTTATTTTAAATTTATAGGTTTATTCCATATTCTTTTCTAAAATTCTAATGTTTTTATCTAATGGATGTTGTAATTTTATTTCACAAAGATATATTTTTTACAAACTACAATGATTTATTCCATGAATCATGATTATGATATATGATTTATAAGGGTTTATTTTCAAATATGAATAATATCTTCTTAATCCCTTCTGGTTATGTTATTCTCAAATGATTATTTTTTACTCATTTTTTTACTCTTTCCAAGATATCAAGATCACATTTTATTTTATTTTGTTTTCACCATGTTATAAAAAAGGTATTATATATGATCTGTAAAATAATGGTTCATTATAAGATTATGAATGTGGGTGATGATGTACATTTTTTATGAACTACTCATTTTTGTGACCATGTTTCCATGGGAACACAAACTATATGATTCAGGTGGGGATAATTATGTTATGTATTTAATATTGATCTATTATGATTTTATTTCTATGTATAAAAAGTTTGAGAAACTATATTTCTTAATAGTTAATGGTTTAGTAAAGCATTATAAATAAGGATGTGAAAAATTTTATGAGATCAGAGGGGATAAGTCTATTTTTAGAATATCTTCCTAAAAGTTAGGTAACTATCTTGAATGACCAATGTCAAACCTATATTTTATGTAATATAAATATATTTTCTTATTATAGATATTCAATAAATCATATTTAAGCATTTTTTTATTTTCTATAATGATTATTGTTCCCCAAAAAATTCATTTGTGGTTTCTTCAATGTCATGAACCCAAAATAATCATTGTAATGCTACATGTTATGGAAAAAGAAATTATTGTATTTATAATAAACCAAATCCTATGGGTTATGAAATTAACAGTACTTCTATTATTCTCACTAAAAAATCTCTTGATTTGATTCTTGTAGATATTTCAATATGGAAGAGGAGTGAACAATATTATGTTGATTCATTGGTGTGGAAACATATGCCTTATTTTATTGGTTATTAGATTCCAATTTTTTATTAGTAGTGGATCAAAATAATTAAATATATATATTATGTTCATTTGTGTTCTAATAATAAAAATGTAAATGTGATTTTCTATCATTTTCAAGGAATAGAAAATAATTAATAAACTCTTATAAAAAAATAATGTTATAATATGAAATTGAAACAATGAAGTGAGATAGGTTTAGGATAATATATTTTTATAATTACACACCTCATACTATTTAATTAAAAATTGGGAAGGAATTCGAGGATCTACTATAGAAGGATGGTGAAATTATTTTATCCTATGGGGAATTTTCACATGAATGTTTCTGTATAGTTTTCAAACTATCATCAAACTAAATATAATGGTTGATCGATTTTTAGTGGCATAAAAAAGTCTCTATATGGAGTTTTCCATATGATATTGTAGTATTTATGATGTAGTCATTTGATGATCCATCTTGTTGGAAATTGATAAAATATTTACCAATACTTTCCAATTCTAAATATTATAATAAATATAGTATTCAAATAATATTATAAATACCATATAGAGAAGAAGATGATATTTCATTAATTCTCAAAGTGTGGAAGGAAACATGGTGTAATATTTCATAAGGAAGCAAACTGACATAATCTTGGAGGGAAGGTCATCTGGAAGTCCAATGTTATATTGATGGGAAGAAGTATTCGTATTATGTGGATAGAGAGAGAGATATATCCCAAGATAATGCACCATCCAAAATCTTGTGCTCCAAGTGAATTGTGTATGATCACAATTATAAAAATAATTAAATTCAAAAATTTATTGATGTTGATAATGATCGGAATCTTATTAACTAATGAGACAACAAAAAAATCACATATAATCAGTATTTATTATTAGTGGTATAATAAGAAATTTTGAAAGGTCCACATACCATCAAATATAAAAATTTTATTGTCTTATTTGACTCTACATATACAAAAACAATAATATCTTATGATTTTTATATGGGTATCAATATTTCAACACAAATATTAGATGTTGAATTAATATTGAAAACCCTTATTGGAATGATGATTTCTTTTCATGTCTATTATTATCCTCATCATCAATTCTATGGAAATGTTCTTCCATGAAATAGTATTATACTCCCTATATTTGAAAGTGATGTTATTTGGAGACTTGATTATGCTGCATTACATAAATACCATATCAATTGTTGAGTAATATGAGTCATGTTTGAAATTTGAATAAAACCTATAGTTATATATATATATATATATTAAACTATAAATATGAATTTATAATGGATATCAATTCCATTATTTAAGTTTTAATAAATATGAAAATTAAATGTTTATATTATATGTTTATGGAGAAACCTAACATTAACGATATTCATATTGAATGAGAGATTATTTGTTATTTTCTAGATGAATTTATTGGACATCCATTGGAATGTAAATTTTATTTCTCAAAAGAATTAATATATAGTATTACACCTATTTCAAAAAATCTATATAGAATGTCCAAATTTTAGTTAATATAATTGAAAAATAAACTTACGGTGAATCATGGCAATAGATTCATTCAGCCATGTTCATCACCATTGGGTGTTCCATTTATAATTATTTATAGGAGATATAGATCAATGAATCTATGTCATGATTCCCAAAAACATAACAATATCACAATCTAGAATAGGAATCCACTACCATTTATTGAATAGTTTCTTGATCAACTACACAGAGTTAAATAATTTTCTATATCTGTCCTTTGATTAACAAATCATCAAATTAGTGCCAAAAGGGGGATATTTATATGATACTATTAAATATGGGGTATTGAAAATATTAATTTATAGTAATTTCATTTGGGGTTTAAAATTACTCAACTTTAATCATTGATTTTATTAATTGAGTTTTTAGATATTACCTTGACTGGTTTATAGTAGCCAATGTAGATAATATTCATATATATTCAACATAAATGGAATAAGATGATGACCATTTTTGGATAGTCATTAGAACCACTATGAAAGATTATTTTTATCCTTAATTTACTATGTGTGAATATTGTCTTCATAATGATTCATTATCAAGCCATATACTATTATGTAATTCTATATTATAATATCCTCAAAAGATAAGTTATTAAATATTGTTCTGGAATAAAAATGGTGCCAGGAATCTATAATTTTATTGTTTTATCTTGATATCATTATTTTATTGTGGAAACTTTTACATAAAATTTTATTACATTCACAACAAAAACATTGAAGGAACCTATATTTATTTTTAATGTAGAATGCCATAAAAATTTCATTGACTAGAAGAGGTAGATATTTATTAAGCTTTTTCATATATTACCCCACATAAGAGAAGGGATTATAATCTTATAGACAAATATATGATGGTAATGAGATACATTTTCATGAATAACGATATATTGATAAATTATGCCCCACCAAAATTTATGATTCAAATGAAATACAACTCCAATCAAGATTTTAATTTACTGTGATATTTGTTTCATTAATGATATTGAGGAATTATCATTACAAGTAATTATGTGATATATATACATATTCATTAATGGTAAATATATATTTTCAAATATAAATAGTTGAATAAATTATATAGAATATTTTTGGAGCTTATTAATGAATTTGTATATTCATTTCCTAACCACCTATGTAGAGAAAACTAGGTAGTTGAATCTATGAGTCGAAAAGATCATTATAGCATTTTTATGAGGAATGTCACAAAAAACCAATATTTCTATATTTTTAATGGTTGTATCATTAAATCATGAATGAATCATAAAATATTATCTTTCTCACTGGTGTTTTTAACAATATTTCAATGTGAATATTAATGTGGTGTAAAAGGTTGACGAATTAATACAAAAAAGGTAAAACATTCTCCCTATTTTAACATTTTGTTGATGGAATGATAATTTTTAGGAAAAATGTTTTTATATCATCCAAAAAAGATTTAAACCATGATTTTTTAGATGATAATCCTAATTTATCATTTTATATTATTTAAAGAAGTATGAAAATTTATAAATATCTACAATAGTATTTTTAATTGGGAAAAAGAAAGAGAGATATTGTTGGGTATGTATCTTGGGGGATAGTATATCAAGAAGCTAAGATAAGAGTGAAAATTTGAAGGGAATTATATAAAAATTACCCACAATAAAACGGAAATAGAAAAATGCCTCCATGTATTTCATCATCAGAATCTAGAAACGGCTAAAGGAAATAATGGAATTCTTATTTTAGTCAATGATAATACAAAACCATCACACTTAATTTATATCATATAATAATTTTATATTTATCAAATTTGAACATATTATATTAATTATTTATTAACGTTTCATGAAGTACAACTTATTGTTATATCTTATTGGGTTCTACTATTTACCTGGATGTACATGTAATGTCTTTCGTAGGATCTGGATACAAATTTGTGTATCATTATGAAATATTGTAATCCAAAAAAATGGATTGTATTATCAATACATTAAATACCTACATGATATGTTATGATCTATTTTTATTTATTTCAAATGGGTTTGGGAAAAAAACCTTTCACTAGATGAGTTTTTATAGTAATTTCATACACTCTTGAACTCGGATGGCTTCTTATGATGATTTGTTTTGAATTATGTGAATAAATCTATCCATATCGGATGAATTTGGATAATCAATTCCATTGTGTCTATGAAAATTAGTAAATTTTAAAAAAATTTAGATCTATTAAATAAAACTCTAATTCAACTCATATTCGATAGAAAATTTATTCATAAAATCATCATCATTATCTAGAATTTGAAGTATGTGTGAAGGGTATTCTTTTAATATAGATATAGAAGTTTTTAATGAGATTCATAAATAAGGTAAATATAATCATTATTTATATTTCCTCATTATATATTCTTTATTGAGTAGGCATGGTAGAATACAACTTAGGGATTCCACCAAACCACTCTCAAGGTCACAATATCTACAATGTTTCTCTCTTGAGAAATTTCATACCCAGTCCTTCTCATGTACCTAATTCAGAGGCTATACCATTGGTGAATGGATTTTCTAATTTATAAATTATAAATAATTATAAAAAATGGGGATATATTTCTACAGAATATGACTAATGAATTATTTAATGTTCTCTTGAGGAATCAGAAATAAGAAGAAGCTACTAGGAAACCTGAGGATATAATGAAACATATATATCCGAAATTGATTTTATCAAAGGGATATATTTGGATGGAGAAATTAATTTTATGGGGGGTAGAATATAATACATATTTATTATATAATTCATTTAACTTCAAATAATTTGTTTGATATATTGTGTTACACACTACTGAAATTTTAATGCATCCACTAAATACTATTAAAATATTATAATGTGATAGCTATCTCCTTAAGCATGGGATGTATTGTATAAAAATTAATGGATAGAATATAAATAATTTATGGTTAGATATGTATGAATATTATTTATTTTTCAGAAATTAACTAAAATTAAAAATAAAATTGATTTAGATATAGAATAAATAATTTTTATACAAAGAAACTTTTCTAAAAATAATTGTTTTTCCCTAAAGATAATAAATTAATAATTTTTATTGAATGATAATAATGAAATGTATATAACAAAAAATCTATAAAATGTTTTAATATTAATTTAATATTATTTTAAATCATTGGATAAGATTAAACCTTTTTTTATGATTACAAATATATATTTGTAAAAAAGGTTTTTAATCATGTTTTACACAATTTTTTTTAAAATAAATTTGTGAAACTTTTATTTACTAAATCCACAAAATAAGATTCTATATTTAGAATCAATAGTTTAAAATATTTTAAATTGGCTAATTGTAATTTATTTCAAAATGAATACTAATCATGGTAAAATTTATTATCTCAAAAAATGGTATATTGTGTTAATCTTTTTAAAAAGTAATTGATAATGATTGTGTTCATCTTAATTATTATATTAAATGATTTATTAAACTATAATTACATTTTTCCTAAAAGTTATTTTTTAATGAATATTTATAGTGAAAATGAATTATATAATATTTATGAAAAAGGAAAATTAAAATAATTACTCTCATATAATTATATATCACTGATGATACATCATAATGACAAAATAATGTCGTTAATGTATATAAGTGTATCTTTTGATAAGAATAAAATTATTTTCTAGATAAAAAATTATTTATAAGTTTTATTGATTAAATATTTACTTTAATTTTTTATTCAAAGGTAAAAAATTATTTATTCAATTAATTGAAAAATAAAATAATTGATTTTCAAAATATTAAAGGTTATAAAATTTTATTGATTTGTAGTGTAAATTGAATTTTATAGATAAATTTACCATATAAGTAATGTGCAAAGGATTATATTTTAATTTCATATTATTAATTTTTGTATTTTAGTTAATATAAAATTAATATTTAATAAATTGACATTAGTTATATATTATAATGAATAATATTTCATTACATGATTTAAAAATCATAGAAAAATTATCTATTTCTAAGTAAATGTATTGTGGTTTAATACACCAATCCTGGAAATTTTTTTAATAACTTTCCAATTTATTTTTGGATTCTTATCTCATTATGGTTAATTTAATTACCATGGTTATGTATAAAATAATTTAAATAAGGAATAATAAAAAAAAGTAAGGATTAAAATTATACAAAACCAATAAATGTTTTATGTATTAGTGGTATTTAAACTATATCCTATAATTGACTGTAACTAATATGAATTTTGAATATTTTTTATGTTTAAAAAATTTATTTAATATCTAATATTTTTATAACTGTCAAAGTTGACACTCAACATAATTATAATTAGGATCCTTATGACCTCATTTTTTCTCATATTTAAAGCATTCTACATCAACTCTCCATAACCAAAATACCTCATAAAAATTATTTTCTAAATTATATAGTTGTTTGTATTCCCATAATACAGTTCCCATGATAGATAAGAGACCATATAATAGATTTTTATCAAAGAAGAGGTAATAAACCTAAAAAATAAATTTATATTTATTTACTATGTTACATCCATTAAAAATATAATATTTGTCATAAAATAATAAAATCAATATCCAAAATATAATTAATTGTTATTATGATTACTAAATTTTCATTTATTGAATATATTTAAAATAAAAATATATATCAATGTGTCATACGTTCATATGTACAATTTACCATCTCCCCCTAGTGAAACACATCATTTTCCAGGTTCATATTTAATGGATTGAAATTCTGATGGGTTAAATGTTTATATTTTATTCTTGTGTAATAGTTTTAATTAAAAAAATAATAACATTATATCAACCGTATCCCATTCCAAAGCATTGTAATGTGATAACTTCACTCTTGTGAATATGTGTACTACCACCTCCGCAAGGCAATGTGAATCTTTTTTAATTTAAATTTTACTTTTATGCTAGTAATGAGAAATTAAATCAATATATAGGTTATATATATTATAAAAATGATTCTAGAAAGTTTTTTATTCATAACCTTTCATTTTCGTCCTCTGGTAGAAATGTGAAAACTGTATTCATGTTGATGTATGACCTACCATCACCATAAACTATGTCATTAATTTTTAAATCAATAATTTTATGAATGAATATAAATATTATATATGATATTTATATCATTATTATCTTTATAAATATTATTTAAAAAAAATTACAATACAATGATCAAAACAATTTAACCAAAACATATATGAAAAAAAATGATATCCCCTAGAACAATGATTTTAATAATGAATTATTATTGACTAGGTTATTAGAGGTTATAGGTAAATAATATGTGGTATTAAATATAGAATTATTTTTCTATTGTTTATTTATAATAGATATATTTATATTATAAATGAGGATTGAATATGTAAGAATGTTTTTAAACATTATGTATGGATTTTTGTCTCATTTTTTCACTATAAGTCACGTTACATATTCAACATTTGTATCTTTTATATGGTGTATAGATATCTGATGAATGTATTTTAAAATTATTGTAGATAAATTAATGGGATTTTAAATATATATCTAATTTTATTTATTTCATAGGTATTATGATTAAAATCCTCAAATTTTTTAAGAGTTCTCTATCAAAACCTCATAATTTATTGGGATATATTTTTATTCTGTTTATAATGATAAAATAATATTATCTACCTATGATGAAACAATATAATATTTTAATCCTTTAGTTATTTAATTTTGTTCAATATTTTTCCTAAAATCATCTTCATATTAAGAATTCATATGTCCAAAATAACATATTTAGAAAATCATATTTTATTCCTCCCATTAGTATATAATAGTTTTTCTCTTTTCCATGATTTTTGAAAATGTTTTCTATATGCTTTGTAAAATTATACTTTTATTTTTTAAAATTAATTTGAACATGTGTTCTACTTTTTAAAAAATAAATTAAAAGGATAATTATTGTCATATTTTGAACAAGGTAATTTTTATCTTATTACAGAAACTGTGGAAGAAATATATATTTTTTTCAATAAAATATAACATTAATAGACTATTACTTTTCCATGAAAACTCAATACTATAATGTTTTTCCTTTTATATTTCCATGATATTTTACAATGAATTTTCTTGTAATATTTTGTAATTCTATAATTTTTAATATTTAACTTCAATGTGTAAAGGGTATATTCATCTGGACTATTTTAATTAATTTTTTAGTTGTATTTATCTTTATTAGAGGTAATAAATTTTTATTTCACTAATTATTTATTCTAGATAAGACTTAAATATCCAATCATTTTTCAATGTTATCATAGTCCATTTTTACGAAGATAATGTATTTATGAGACAAATTCCAGTTATATGGGTGATGTTATGATGAAATTTTTACAAAAGAAATATATTTTCTATGGGTTAATCTAACTTCAAAGTTTTATGAAACCCATTTCTTTTCCCCAGTTCTGATATGAAGAATGTTAATTTTTTTGGTTACAAAAAAATGTACGATTTTATTTATATGATGGGTGGGACCAGAAGTGTAATTCTATATAATTAATTAGGTACTGATTTATATTTCATGATATAAAGAAAATAATTTATTGGTGAGTAAAATGAACTATGTATGTTACTCTATCAAAGCTGATAGTCATGGGAGTTAATCATAATTTCTATGATGGTTTGAGTAGTGATCCCAATATTATTTTCTTGTTAGTGAGACTTCACAACTATGTAATTTTTTTTATAAATATTTATATTAAAATAATATATTTAATTTGATAATGTTATACTCTCATGGACAATGTTTTGGATTTCCATAGGGATCCTTGTAATATTAATATCCATGAATTATGTAAAGAATCAGGATTATGTTCTATGATATGTTTCAAATGATTTTAAAAAGTAATTTTCATGTTATCAAGATGTTATTCACATATTATGATCATTTAATCATTGATATCACATCTGTTAACCCTTAAAGAACATATGAGATCACCCATTCCTATGTATCATTTTTTTAGTTATGAAGGAAGGAATTTTATCTCTTATATCTTAGAAGGTTTCTAGTTATGAAGGAAATAATTATATATGATGAACTGATTTTATTATCTCATTGTATGTATATTAAAGTATTCAAATTTAGGGTACCTTTAATAATATATAATGGATATTTATATTAGTAAATTAATATTCATCTTAAAATATTTGAATTATATATTTTAAAAGTAAGGGTCTTTATATACAGAATTTAATAATTCAGAATGTATCCTCATTCAGAACATTGATGGATGGTATATTTCTTCTGTCAACTATTGGTGAAATCATATTATGACAAAAAATAATAATCTTTCTAAAATAAAACTATATATTCTTTGTTTCAAACACATATCAAATAAATTACAAAATATATCCATCCACATACATGATCTTCCACCATGTAGTGGGATTATATCCCTGGTCAACCACAAATGGTAGATCATGATATTTTGATTAAATTGCAATATGATGGTCATATTTTTGACCCACAAGAAAACTACAATCTATGAGTCATTATGACACATATCTACATCAGCTAATTGAATCCTAAACATTTTAAATAAATAATAATTATATATATAACATGGAATTTTTTTCCTCGATATTATAGAGATTGATTATTATGATCATTCCCCTGGAATCCCACATAGACAACCATCCAATAGATATAACTCACCCATGTTTCAAAACCTTACCCATGTCCGGGAAGGTTCATATATTTGTGATCTATTATTAATGATGAACTATATATAGTTCCATATAAATCATCTAAAACACCTCACCTTGGTCCATAGATGATCCAATGTAGTGACCACCAACCCTTCCTTATTTAGGTTGTGATTCACTACATGTGAAAATGATATGTATATTGGATAAAAAAATTAAATGAATATACCTTAGATTTTTTTTGAAACGATATTTGGGTGCAGTTATCTATTAAAAATCATCTAACTGTGTTTCATCCCATATATTATTCTATGTATGAAAACAAAAATACATTAAATGAGAAATTCATACCTTACATATGTGAGAATTTGATAATGAATCTTTATCAGTTAAAGAATGTTATCATATAACAATATAAATATAACGATCACTATTTGGCATTAGAAAATAATTTCTATTAGAAAAAACAAAATACATTGTCTGTCACTCATGGCCAAATTTTAGAAAAGAATAGGGATAAAATGTGGCATACTTATGCACAGAGTCTAAATTCTCCCAAAAAGGTAAGTTATAATACCATTTTTATGAATACATATGGGAACTAGGAGATTATAGATAACATTACCCCATCCCTAGGTAATTATATTCCCATAATGTTGAAATCCTATTATTCCATTTCCGTAATAGTTGTGACTTGAATATACAACACATCCACTAATTAGACTGTCCACTAAAATCCTCATGTATGTAAAAAAATGCATCATAACTTGAGAGATCATGCTATTGGTAATATCCAGTTCTAGTAATACGGGTATCCAAATCACACATCATAAATTAGAGAACTAAAAAAATTGGCTCGAAGACAACTACCTATAAAAACAATCCCACATTACTGTCATTCACTATATATATCATGAATGTGTTCAAATGAACTGCATTAATGTTTTTTTTTCTCATCAACCATGGTATTTATAATAGGGAGACTTTAGATAGTAGGCATAATAGAACTTTTTTTACATATTATTCCCCTAGATTTATCACTTTCACATAGGTTTAAAAAACTATTGTTGTTCGATGAATGCAAATACAAACAAAAGGTCTGGGAAAACTTACCACAATCACCACCATAAGAATTTTTAAAACCTTAATATGATCAAAAGTACAATTAGATGTTCTACATAATCCATAGTGAAAAATTATAGGGACCATATTGGTATCCTTTTATATAAAATCAATATTTTATAGTATGGGACATGTAATCCATTAGCTGAAACTCCATTCATTCCCACATCCACCTGACACACCCATTTTAATCATGGAACATTTAGTGAGGGTGATTATAGATTCCATATGGATCCTGATTCATTTATCAAATCAATGGGAATATCAAACAATGAATATCAATACCTATAATGTTAGTTCTCTAAAATGGTACATTTAAAAAATGGTTCTATAAGATGGCCTAAATATAACTCTCAAAGGGTATGCATGCAATTAAGAGAGACTATATTACTAAAATGATGATGACGTTATTCTGGAAGCCTATATGTCAATGGAAGTTTCTAATATCAATCTAGTAGATGATATAGAATGATATATGGAAACATTAGGATAGAAAATATAAATACTATCCCAAGATGCATGATGTGTTGAAAAATAGGGGAATACCACACATAACACAAATTCATGGGTAAACTAGAATATGAGCCATCTAAAAGGAGTCCACCACCTTAAATTCATTATGCTAGAGTTAATAGTAAATTCATGAACATATCAAAGTATCAACTAAGAGAGCCTAAAATAGAATATATATATATATAAATATTAGACAAGGATGTTTAATTTTATTTCCATATATTTAATCAAAGGTAGAATAATGATAAATTAATTAGGATAAATATTTCCTCCATGTATCTACTCTATGAAAAAGTGAATGCCTCTCCTCTCCTCCCATTCATTAGGAGGAGTTTATTACACCTGTATGAGTATATTAAGAACACCTAGTTTTGTCACAAACTATAAATATAGTATATTTGAATAAATTAATTATAGAAGAATATAATTTTCATCAATTGTGATTTTCAATTCTATCATATTAGGAAAACCACTTATTCTTTACACAAACTAGTATACAATATGGAGAGGATGATATATGAAAACATCCTGCCTCAATATTTATTCACAATAATTGTAAAAATCACATTATATTATCCCATATATAATCAACACCATAATCCATATTTACACTTATGTAGAGGAAATTGGAGGGCATCATGTCCCGATATGTTCCAAAATGAAATTATTTCCCAAATGTGTGGATGCCACAATACCTCCACCAAATTTGTAAATCCAATTTTTGAAAAAATATTTCAAAATAGATATGAAGAGACTTATATATCAATCTTCATTCTAGAATTTATTCCTATGATGGTCATGTGAGACTATAAGGAGGTGGCGAATCTAAGGCAATCTATAAAAATTTAGTAGCAAAAGGGTTTTTATTGAACAACGAAGTCCCTATTGGGTACATATTATATTGAGAAGACCTTATATGTCATTTCCTTTTTATATTTACGAAAAAACTAGGATAAATAATTATTATTGATACGTAAAAGTATAAAAATTATTATGAATGGTTCCCCAAAATTATTTCTAGGTGGAATGACCTGACATACTCTTTCATTATTCAACTACCACATGATCTACAAAAGTAACAATTCATAGAGTACCATTATGATGAACTGTACAAAACACTAACCCTTTTGAAATATCCTTGTGTATTTATGGTGTTTACATACAAGACATAAATTTATTAGTAAATATCATACCAGCTTTATTTACTACTAAAGTGATTATGAAATATCAGCATACCATAGATCCCCCTACTGTGTGAGAAAAAATATATCACTAATCCCATCTACAGAAATATAAATATCTTGGATTTCTGGGATATGTACAATTTATGTACACCACCTATTCTTTATTGAATGATTTAGATTTGGGTTACTTCATCATAACCATCGATGTCAATCTAATCAAGTTACATTAGATCTTGATACATGATGATGTTGGAAAAAGTGACCCTTTTATATTTTCATTGTTCACATCAAGAGAGTCTACACTATCCATGACTATAATGTCTTAGAATAATAAATAAATATCATGGTTAATTATTAAATGGATATACTTTGAGGAAACCCAAGACATGAGAACCTTGTTTTTGCTTCCAAATTTGATGAAAATGGTTTCTTGTATGAATTTTTCTATATGTCAATGAATGTATCTCAAATTAATGGATGAAAAGATTATATTTGAGGGACATTATTTTCTAATGGAAAAACATTGTCAATCAATTATGTTCAATAAACTCATGGAATATCAAATTGGTATCAATTTTACTCATCCTCTATAGGAATAAATATCATAAATAAGTAGAATGTGAAATGAGAACAATAGTTTCATTTAAAAACCAAACCGAGCATAAAAAGTTTAGATTTACTTCAGCCACCAGTAAGAGAACAAGAACCACCTAGCATACAGAACCTTTATCCTATAAGGAATCAACTTTTTTATTATGGTAATTTCATTCAAATTGAATAATGATTATCAGAAGATTAGTGTAAATATGAAACAACATTCCTTTTACCTAAATAGGGATAAAAAAGAAGAGTCCCTAAAATATGAAGGGAATAGAACCAAAAAAAATCTTGTCAAGCACATTATTCTGACCATACCATCACTAAAGGTTTATACATGGATGAGACTATTGTGTAATCACTTCAAATATACTAGTAGGATCATCGTTACACCCAATATTTATTAAGGGGTTATAAAAAACCCAATTTTTTAGAATACTAGTTTGTGGGTGTTCTCTTATCTAACTAGTATAGATAATGCAGAAGATATTTTTAGAACAACATTTCTGTTAAAGAATTATTTTAAATTTATGTTAATGTGATCGATTTATCTACATAAATAACATCATCCCATATGCCACATACTTATTAGAGAAATTGAAAAAATGTATAACACAAGATTATAAGTATTGAAGTTTCAAATAGTTGGTGGAAACAATAGATAATAACCTGATATCAAATACTTTTCATTATCAAAATTTCATAGATATTCTCTTTGAGAGGACTTTTTAATTCCATATGAGTTTGATATGTATATCACAGTAGTTGTGGTTTTCCAATAAAAATAATCTTTAATAGAATGAAATAACATAATTTAATTCAATGAATATTATAGAGAGGTAATTTTGATGGGAATATTAAACCCATATATGTTTTTTGTTACTGTGATAATGTTATTATTTTATGGATTGTTATTGAAAATGGTTCTGAGATTAATCATATCCTAGAATCGTATAAATGATGTTTGGGATATGGGTAGGATGACTTTTATCCCTTGATGAATAATTTTGAAGGGATTAAAAAGAAAAGAAATATCAAAGGAATAACCAAAGTCAAGTATTATTTCAATGAACTAATATATAATTTAGATTTCATGGTTATCCAACAACACACATGTTATAACATTTTTCATAGAAGAACTTGGTTTCATATCCATGTAGAGAAGTCGACGTCCAAAATTTAGTACATAAATTATATAACCAATTGAATAATTAGGGTATTAGATATAAATGATTACTACTTTAGATATTATGAACATGAATACATTAATGAAATATTCATCATGATAGAATAATTGAATATGATAATATAAGATTAAACATGGGTTTCTAAATATAATAGTTGGGAGACCACTCATGTATTCTACAAGAGATTCTCAAAAATTATTCTATATTTCTCATAAATCAAATGGAATTTGGATGTCTTGATATATAGATATGTTACAATTGAAATTCATCATGGGGTATTTTTTATATAGTTCCAATCATTCGAGATGATGTAATCCCATCGAGAAGAATTAATTCTACACCTAGATAGATTAATTATCTAGGTTGTAATTTTATGAAGAACATTAATAATTATCCATTATTAATATTTGAGGAGACCCTTTATTGGACGTTCGATATTTAGAAATCCTCCATATAATTAGAAGATAATAAAATGACCTGATGATACCCCCTTATTCTAACGATTAAATATCCACCTACGACTACTGATAATAAAGTGAGAATCCCTATAGAGATCATATTAATAATCCACATGAATTAAAAATGTCATGGTATAATAGTTGATTCCAATGTTTCCAAAGGTTACTGGACTCTCATATGTTATCTAACACTCCTATATACACTTTATTTAGTTTTAAGAGGGATGAATGAGGGGATGAACATAATGATTAACCTATAGTTTTCGTAGAAGGATTGTCTATTATCATTGATGAGATCAAATAGGTAAATCATTGTAAAAAATAAGTTTTTGAAAACATATTTATAAATTTATCTATCCATATACAGTAAAAAAAATACTTACATCTCTTTCTTGAAACAACTGGATTATGTTGATTTCTATTATTTCAAATTTATTTGGGGTCTATTTCATGATGTGGCCACCCATCACCCATTATAATAATATGGTCATCAAGTATTTATGCATGTGGAATGGATAAAATTTAAATCTCATTATAAAATATTAGTGTGTTATGTTTATAATTTAACCGAATCATACTTCAATTAATAAGTGAAATAATAGAAATCGATCTCCTAAATTATTACTACTACGAAAAAATTGGATGTTCGGGATGAAAATCAATTTTTAGTATCTTAGTAACTATTTTGTGATTGAGGATTCACCAGTTCAAATTATGTAACTCTTAAAAAATAACTATATAACTTCAATACCATTCATTTATTCATGTGTAATCATGGTATAATCAAATCAATATGTACCTTAATTATGGTGAATACAATACTTTTTGAGTTTTCTTACAGATATCGACTATCATTTCATGCCCATCCATTTGTAAAATACATTTCCATGAAAAAATGTTCTTTGAATAAAATTTTTAATCCTAGTCTAGGATTAATTGTTGATTTTCACATAGTTTATTTTGTTTTTATGTATCAATGGATTAGTTAACATATCTCCGACCTCCAAAAATCAATATGAAATTGTTGCATCACATCATGAAAATGAAAAATTTGAAGAATCCCTTTAGTGTAACAACATGGAAATTCCTTGGTTTTGGTGAATTACCATGGCCTTGAGGTGGTCCATGATAAGATAACTATTATCAATTAAATTAAACATTATTTTAAAATTTTGTGAATTGAGAGATATTCATGGTTTCCTCACATACATTATATGTTCCCCAAATAGTATGGATTGTAAATGATCCCCCTCCTTCATGAGTTTAACACACTTTTATTTTTTGAAATATATATTTTTTTAAATAAAATTATACCTTATTATATTTTTCATTACATTTATTACAGATTTTACCACATGTTTAAATAAAAACTGATTTTATCTTACGACACATGAAACACTGAGTTTAAACAAAACATGACATTATAATTATTTAATTTTGTTGTTATCACATAGACATATAACATGATCATATAGATGCAATTAATATAATTTATAATATATATAGGTTTTTACTGTACATAAAATAAAACTCTTCTTGACTAATTAAATAGAAATGAAAATAATATACATTTGAAAACAAAAGGATTATATTCTGAAAATAAACTTTTATTCACAAAAAAATGATTTAACACAATAAATAAACCAAATAAATATGGGTGAATGATTATAAATTAATGAATATATTATATATTCTATATAATATTTACCATTATTCATATATTTTATCAGAACATGATATACAAATGAATCCAATCTTATGGTTAAATCATTATTTTTCTAAATTACAGTTTTTTTTTCATTTTGTCAAATTTTATTAAATTTAATTATTCCAAAATATATATAATATCCATATCAGATAAATAAATTTTTTAAATCATCATTCTAAAATAATCATAGGGATATTTATTGATAACTTTTGAGAAGATAAATTTTTAGATGAATAGTAAAAATACAAGTATTTATTAATAATTTTTATTTCTATAATGAAATTAAAAACAAATTTTTTTCTGCTATTATTAAATGAAAAATTATTAAACATATATATTTATAAATCCATTTTAGTTCATTAAAATTAATATTATATTTATTTTTGAGATAAATACTTTTTAATCTTTTGAACTTTTTCCCTTTTAAAACATTCTTTTTCATCGCATCTACAACATTAATTTATTTTATGTTTTTATGATTTTTGGAATAAAATAATGGAAGTTGATTCCAAACTTTTAATGATAATGATTTATATTTTCTAAAAATATCAATTAAAATTTTCACCAAAATGAATAGGGAAAATAGGAAAAATTATATACCATGGTTAATAAGAAAATCTGGCTATCGAAGTGTAATAATAAAATGATAAGGGGTAAATATGACACACAACATTTAAAAAAACCATTTAACTAACATATTTATACCAAAAAAATTCTATAATAGAGTAAATCCCATTTTAATTCTTTAATTCATGTAAAAAACATGGATAAAAAATGTTCTTTTACATAATTATAATTATTCCAATCACCTCACATATAAAAGGACACCCCCTATTCTATTTATTTACACTTGAAAATAAATTTTTTTGTAAAATAACTTATCATATAATTTCAATAATTCTAAAAATTCATGTTATAATCCATAATATGTTTATAATATAATCTATGTAATAATATTTATGAAAACCAAATGTTGTTTTCATAAGAAGAGGTAAAATCAGTAATCGAGTATTTTATTTTATTTCTCCATCCACCAATATAGATGATTATTAAAAATTTATGAAATAGATAAAAAAATATCAATTATATAATAACATAAAACTATTTAAATAGAATATCTTAAATCATTATCATTTACCATCAAATGATTTATGAAATCATCATTCGTGTGTAAAATGGATTACCATCTAACAAACTGGTGTTATTTTTTCTATAACCACCTATCAGGAAATAATATAATGGTTTATTTTTTGTGTATTAATTATATTTTGGAAACAATTATGTTTCATTAATTGTGATCCCATAAATTCTTTCTTACATTACATTCTATGGAAATATGATAAATCCATTTGTGTATACAGGGGACTACCACTTTATGTAGCGACATAATTTATTTTTCCCTACCAAAATGAATGTAATGTAATTAGGTAAAATTTAATGAATATATGTAAAATAAATGAAATAATTTTTTTTCTATTTTGGTAATATATTATTTAAATTTTTTTCTTCTAATAATATTATAAAATGGAATCAATGTGAAGGCATACATATGGCCTAATGTATCCATGAGCATTGTTTTTCATTTTTAATCTCCAAAATTTATATATTAATCTATAAAAATATATAATGAATATATGACCTTTTTCTATCATAAATGAAATTATATATATTATGGAACCATGATTAATGTAATGTTACTGAAAATAAAAAATCAATAGTTATAAGAAAATGAAAGAAGTTTTTACCTAAAGTGTTTTATTCGCAATGAATTGATAATAAATGGGAAATAAAAGTTATAAATATAATTATAAAAGTAATGTTACATATGAGTATGTCTATTTAATATATGTATTATAGTTTAATATTTATTTTACAGGTGGTTTAACCATGTAAAAATGATGTCGAGAGATATGTTTTGGGGTTTCTGTCTAACTATTATTTTCTACGAGACAAATTCCATATTCACCATATGCATATTTTATATGGTGTTTATATTACAAGTAAATTTCTTGAATCATGATTCCCTAAAAAATTGGGGGGGATCTAAATATCCATTTTTGGATTCCATGTTCACTGTCCTGATGATTTAATGTAACTCAATTGGAACGGATTTTATGGTACAATCCAATCATTTATTAGGAAAGGATATGACTATGTTCCCAAAGAGGAAATATTATGATCGTTATATCGAGAACATATTGAATTTTATTATATTTTGTTTATGTCTATAAGATTTATATTCTCCCCCCATTTAACTCTTTTATGTACCTAGTATTTAGGAATAATATCATTAAGAAAAATATTCATTATTATTCTATTTGGTTGAAAATTATTTTTCTTCCAAAAATATGTGCAGGACCCTGGGAAACCCTGAGAGGGGAGGGGTGAATCAGATTGACAACATTTTCTTTTAAAAAAATGGATCTTTTCACACATTGGTTGGAACTTGTTAAACTTTTATCATGAAAATGATCAGAAAACAAATCTTGACATGTTGGGAGAGGATACAACACTTTTTAGTTGGTTTACCACTAAGGGATACGTCCAAGGAGCTTACGCCGACAGGTTGTCAGTCATACCTAATTCCATTAATATTCACTAGTAGTGGATTACAAAGGTTTGGGAATAGTCACTCTGTCCTAGGTTCACTGCCTTTACAAAAGTTCTGGGATAGCTCACTGGGTCCCTTGGGTCACTCATGTTGACTCCCCCTGGCTCACTACCATTGTTGAAGTCCCACTCAGTTTATAGATGTGATGGTCTCTTCATCATTGAATGATAATGGATCTGTTGAAGTCCATCTTTCACTTGTCAAAAAACTCACTTTGTAATGAAGGTATCGGGAAATCTCCCAGCTTTCGTGTAGCTCCAAGAAGACGGGAATACTTCAACCTCACCTGGCATGCTTCTCCAAGACCAGCGCGCAAGTTTCAAGACCGACGTGGAAGTCACATGCAAAGTACAAATCTGGCGCACATGTGATACCAACCCACTTATGTGACACTGCCTCCTTCAACTCCAAACTTGCGTGAATCAGCACCTTTAACTCCCAAACCACTTTGAACGTGCCTCCAACAAATGGCGTGCAACCTCTACTTGCGCGGCCCAACTACCACTTGCTCGACTCAACCACTTACACAACGGGAGATCGAAAAATCTATAAGTCTTTAACTTCGTCACAAATGAGGAGGGGTGCTCCTCTATACATAGGCAAACTGGACACCCTGCGTGGTGGCGAGCAAGTGTAATCACGACACACAAGTCCCGGCGCACAACTCCAACCGCCCTAGCCTCTGTCGCGCTACTCACTTACGTGACCAAACCAATACTTGTGTGACCCTCTTTCCTTTGCCATATTTTGATTTTCTGATCATGAAGAACAATAGGCGCCCACGTTTCCAAACCTTCTAGCCACCGACACACAAGACCTTTCTCGGCGCGCAAGTCACATGCATGACCAACCCAAATCTTGCGCGACCATTATCCCTTTTCCATTTTTCCATGTAATGATATTGAAAAAAGATGATGTGAAATTTTTATCTCCTTCAAGTACCCAGCGTGCAAGTCCCTTTTCCAAAATCACATTTCGCCATTTGTCTATTTTTAGGCCCAAAAAATTAGCAAACCCTATAAAATGGTGGCACTATAAAACAGTAATCTACTTGACCTGTAAGAGCACTTTTCTAGAACACATTCTGAACATCCTATGAGGATTGACAACAAACACAAACCATATTCTAATTCATACAAAAATGACCATGGTTCCAATAATCTCCACCTTTGGATTTGTTTTAAATCTAAAAATAAATTCAATAGATTCGCATCCACATGTAACCCAAAAATGAAAAAATTAACTCAGCCAACACTCTAAGTCTACGTGAGCAATGCTCGGTGTAGAAAAAATAGAGAAAGCTTGAATGGGGTTCCAGTGTTTTGGAATTCTCAATGACGCCCAAGAGGCATTACATGACCGATGTATTCCTCCTCATCGTTCTCATCCTATCACCGACTTTTCCAACCCCATCTGTACCATACTTGTCTTTTTTTTTGGTTCTCTTTACTTCTAGCAGTTGATGTCTCAGCATTACATCCAATTTCACTCTTTCCCATGCAAGTGACTCTTTAATTAGTTAAGACTTTTCTAACCCCATCTGTACCATACTTGTCTCTTGTAGTAATTCTGCATCTGAGAATATTCCAAAATGAATTTTCTTCTTGCCCTCATTTGTGGTTGATTGACATTCAATTTTACTTCTAATAGTAAAAAATTCTTCCTCAAGTCCTTCAACAGTCTTGGACTTATATTCTAGTATTTATGAAAGGTCATTAATGAATTTTTATTGTTCTTCAATTATAAAATTTAGTTCCAAAACATCATCTATGCTTTCAAGGTTTGAAGACTGAACTCTAACTAGTTATTCTAGTTATTCAATCTCTGATTCAAGATCATCAACATATTCTGATTATTCTTCCACCATTTCCTTCCACTTATTTCATCTCTAAAATTTATTCTCAAACTTGGAAAACACATCCTTAATTTGAGTCTTTGAATCACCATTAGAAGTAATTTGATTATCTATGCCTTTATTGTTCGAGGGTTATGACTTTTAAACGGTAGCCATCATGGAAGCATGCTTTCCTATTTTAAATTCAGGTTCTTCTTCTTCACAAAATTCAGTATCCTTATCTTCCTCTTCATAGAAAAAAAATCATTCTCTATATTTTCTTTCAAGATTTGAAGTCTCACTTTTCGAGAAACCTTTTTCTAGTATTTTCGATGTTTTAATCTTCACTATCTTCATCATTGATCTTTTTTAAACACTGAGAAGAAATGTGCCCAACATTTCTGCAACAAAAATGTGAGAGGTAACTTCCCACCAAATTTCCCTTTTTTCTTTTGGAACTTCATTGCAATGAGAGAAAGAATTTATTTATCTTTGTTAACTTCAACGCTACTATGTTTTGAAATTTTCAGTTTATCCAGGGCCTTGAATGCCATTTACTTCCTCACACGAGTCTTAGAATATTCTGGTTTGTCTCTCATTAAATATGCTACCAAACTGCTCAGTAGATCATCTAGATAAAGTTTGAAAAAATCCCTTTCCTTAAGGGCTAACACCTTTGCATTGTACAAGGGTGGATGTCTTCTTAATATTTTCATTACAATATCAATTTATTTGATTTCTTCACCTAGACCCTGAATTGCTCCAACCACTTCAGTAATTTAATTGAAGAATGAATCTGCATTCTCATCTGGATGAATCTTCAGATCATAAAACCGATTGTGTAGGACTTTTAATTTTTCCACCTTCACTTTTCTATCTCCTTAATAAATGTTTTCAAGTTTATCCCACATGGATTTTGCTTAGGTGAAACTCATCACCTTAAGATAGATCGGATCAGAAAGGGATACAGTGGGTAAATTTTATGCTTTAGCATCTGCATCAAGAATTTTCCTGTCTGCGTTAGCCATAACCAGGCTTGTTGGATCAGTCACATTTATACCTTGAACAGTGGAAAACAAAACTTCAATTCCAAGGGATCGTAGATGAGTTCTCATTTTGTTCTTCCAAATCTGAAAATTACTTCCATCGAAGTGAGGTACTCCCCTAGTATTGACTTTATTTTCCATGATGACAAATGGCAGATCTAACACCAGTAACCTCGCTCGGATACCACTTGTAGGACCCTGGAAAACCCTTAGAGGGGAGGGGGAATCAGGGTGACAACTTTTTCATTTAATGAAATGGATATTATTCCCACGTTAGTAGGAACTTGTTAAACCTATATGGTGAAAATTATCAAAAAACAAACATTCACATGAAGAGATATGACATGTCACTTTTTACTTGGTTCACCTCTAAGGGCTATGTCCAAGGAGCATAAACCAAAAAGTTGTCGGTCGTATCAAATTAAACTAATCTTCACTTGCTATGAATTACAATGGTTCAGGAATAGTCACTCTCTCCCAGTCTCACTACCTTTACAAAATTTCAGGGATAGCTCACTATGTCCCTCGGGTCACTCCCATTAACTCCCCCTGGCTCACTGCCTTTGGAAAAGTCCCACTTGGTTTATTGACGTGAATGTCTCTTCATAATTGCAAAATAATGCATCCTCTGTTATATGTAGATGGTCTGTTGAAGTCCAACTTTCACTTATAGGAAAAACTCACTTTCCACCGATGGTATCGTGCAATCTCCCAGCTTTCGTGCAGCTCCAAGAAGATGGGCATACATTAACCTCACCTGGAGCGCTTCTCAAAGACTGGCACACATGTTTCAAGACCGGTGCACATGTCACTTTCAGGCTACAAATTTGGCACACAGGTGATACCAACCCACTTGTACGACACTACCTCCTTCAACTCCAAACTTGAGTGACTCAGTGCCAATATCTCCCAAATCACTTTGAATGTGCAACCTACAACAGGCATGCAACCTCTACATGTGCGGCCCAACTACGACTTGCGCGACTCAACTACTTGCGTGACGGGAGCTCGAAAAATATCTAAGTCTTTAACTTCATTGCGAATGAGGAGGGGTGGTCATATATATATAGGCAAACTGGACACCCTGCGTGGTTGCACACAAGTGTCATCATGGCGCTCAAGTCCCAGCGCGCAGCTCCAACCACCCTAGCCTTTTTCGCGCTACTCACTTGCACGACCAAAACATACATTCGCAACCCTCTTTATTATTCCATATTTTGATGTTCTAATCCTGAAGAATAATAGGCACACAAGTTTCCAAACCTTCTAGGAACCGGCGCGCATGTCAGTTGTGCGACCAGCCCAAATCTTGCGCGGCCCTTATCCCTTTTCCATTTTTCAATGTTCTGATCTTGAAAAACATATGACACACATGTTTTCTATCCTTAAAGTACCCGACACACAGACACAAACCATATTCCAATTCATGGAAATATGACCACGGTTCCAACAATATATTTTCTTAAAATGATTTTGAAATTTTTGTTAAAATTTTCCATATGATTTATTGAAGTCACATTTACACATTGTTATCTTTTTAAAAAAAATTTAGAATGGAGCCATAATGTTGTTTTCAAAAAAATTTATAATTTATTTTTCCAAAAAAAATGTGAATTGAATAATTAATATAACATGTATGCTAAAAAAGATATTTTTTGTATTCATGGAAAATTACTATTCCATATATCCATTGATAATAGTATAAGTTTAGTTTTATATAAATATATTTTCAAAAAAAATTAATGTTTTAAAATTTAAATTTAGTAGAATATTTATTTTCCCCATGAAATGTTCCTTGTGATCATTCTATATAATTTTACATATAAGATAAAATCCTTAAATAATACTTATTATTTAATGGGAATATGATCAAAGGATGAAATTATTATTCATTAATTTAATTTTATATTTTATAATTATCAGATATTTATAAAACCCATTTATCATCCATGGGTTTCACCCTAATATTATTCTTATGGAACCCACTTATTCTTCCATGAGTTATTATGTGATGAAATAAATAAATAATTATGAAACCCATTTATTTTCTTACTTTATGAAATTATTATTATTTTATGCTCTTGTGTAACATTTTTGTATAATTATCATCATGTGATGGTTGGGACCTATATCTCCCAAAAAAATATTTGTTTTATTATTAATGTTATATTATATCAAAGGGTACATGAGAGGTTATCCTAATCATAGAACATGGTACATGGTAGGTTGCACCATTCACTATAGAATGTATATAGGTGGGGGTCAAAAGTCCGAATGATTGAACATGGGAGGTTATGGAAAACTGAAATATTAAACCTGTGATTTTATCTCAATCCCACAAGAGGGTTATTGGGAGGTATCTCCAACACAGAATAAAGTACATAGGTGGAAATCCCAAACATATCATGTTATAAATATCTATGTGGGTAACCATGACATAATATTTTCTATGATTATATGTATTACCCAAATATTTGTCTTATTACAAGGTTATGTTCTCAGGGATCATGTAATTTGATGTCATTTGGTTTCATGTATTATAAAATGTCTTGATTTATGACATGGATTATTTTTATGGTCAATGGTATGTAGGGTATGGTTTTAAAATGATATTCATGTGCTCTCTACCATAATTTTCTTTGTTTTCTTATATCTCCCATGATTTCCCATACCGATCATTAAAGATCACCATTTATTATATTTTCATTTCATAGGTTTGGGAGAAATGGATTTGGTATGATATATCTAAAAGGGGTTCTAGTTATAAAGACCATAATGGTTGATTATATAGCTCACTTACGGATTAGTTGTTTACATGCCCAAGTTTTAAAAGTCACTGGACCAAAATGACCCCAAGATGGATTATTTTGTTATTCAATCAATATTATTCTCTCATGATGTAGTATTTGTGTATGAGAATTTGGTGTCTTTACAGTTGGTATCAGTGCAGGTTTAATTAACCTTTAGAAACTGTCATAATAAGACATTAGTGAGATCACAAGGTGTATTTTTAAGGAAATTTTTAGGGTTATATATAAGGATAAGTCTATATATGATTTAAACTATAAGAAAATGTCTGGGAATTTTGGAAAAGGATAGAGTGACTTGATTCCATGAATTTAAATACGCTTTTTTATTCAACAAGTCGATATGGATCTAGAACATAGGTACTTAAAGAAAATAACTCTAAAAATAGCGGATTTTGATGTAATCAATAATCACCTTATTCATAAAAATTATACTAATTACACACCGAGTTTTACCACCTTGGGGGATATGATTGGAAGTTAAAAAATCATTATAATCAATAAAAAAGTATTAGAATAATGACCATGAATGACCTAGGAAATGATTAAGGATTTTAAGATTTAAAAGAATGTGTCATGATTTATAAATCATATAAGAGAATTTTCATGATTATGAGGATTTACACTATTATTGTTATTCCTTTAGCATTGATTTTTTTGTTTTATTTAATCGATAGAACATGGAGGGATCATGTTAACTATAGTTTTGATTTAAAATTGGTGATTATTTTCACCCAACTGAAGTTCTGATTAGAAATAAATATACTATAACTATTATTAATCATCTATCATGATATATGAATCACAAAGTCAACTTAGTGAGCTTTATACTATTTAAAGTAATATGAAAATTAAAATTTATGAATGTCTATGTGATAAAGAAAAAGAATTAAAATAAATTTCCATTTATACATTACAAGATGGTGGAAAAAATATCATAGAATAATATCTGATCTAGAGGGAAAGATGTTTTCTATGTCAGAATGATTTTCATATAGAAACGATTTCTCATAGAATTCCATGTCTTATATGTGAGTAAATTCAGAATTATCTGAGTTAATTACCTAAAATCGGGGTTATCCCAAAGAATATGGAAGTAAATATTCTACTAAAATAGATTAATTTAAAGGAATAATAAATATATGTTTTTCGATTCAGGAATTATTATGTAAAAGTGTCTGAATAATGGAATTTTGGTTATAAGAATCTAGAAACATGAGAGGATTATGTTAATTATTTAATCATATATGAATTCATATAAGATTTACATAATTGTTATGTATATCATCATGGGTTAATGAGTATAAGGTTGATCATAAGATCAATGTCTTTGAAATCCCATTTTATATTTAATGTTATGGTATTTTATTAATATTAACGATGTTATGAGAGAAATTTACAGAAATATATCACTATTGTATTAAGGTGGAATGCCATTTTATGGATATATAACTACTGGTAACCTATAACATTTAGGGATTAAATTATATTTAATGTAATGGTAATTATGAATTATTCCAATTTAAAAACGTTTGTTAATATAGTTTTGAAAAAGTGGAAACACTTAATATGGTTGAAAACCTATTACATCATACCGGGAAACATGGTTTAAACCCATAACAAAAGGTCAACATGGGTACAACATCTACCACTATCCAACATGAATGATTTTTTATGGTGATACATCTAGTATAAATATTGCTGAGTATGTATAATTTTTATTTTTATGTAATGGATGAGAGATAATGGTATAAAAAATAATGCTACATCTATTATCTATACACGAATGGAAATGATAATACATCACCATGAGTTTATTCATCAAAATACCCAAAACATATAAGGGTAATAAGGAAACATGGGTTGTAGTCAATCAATAGATTAATTCAACAGACATCATCTCTTTTAGACGTTATTTACCATTTAATAAGCTTCTCATAGTATAAATTATAATAATGTTATTGATTTCCTGGAGTATAACATTATACTTTTTTTATTGGGATCCATGGATTACCTCGATGTTCTGAAGAAGTCTTCACTAGACCTCAAATAAGGAGTTCACATTTTGCAATATGTATCATCTTCCAATATATGTTTATTTTTAGGGAAAAATTCAATTCTGAGATGATATCATATAACCTTTTTTGGGGTTTTAATCAATTGGTTGGGTTAAACACATTCCCCTAGTATACGTTTCCTATAATTTTTTTAATTTGAGCATAAAGATATCCCTTTATATGGAAAAAAGTGTATAAATCTAAAAAAATAGAATATGGTTATAGAGATGAGGCTATCTGGACCTGAGATTATTGATTATGTATTATATAAGGTTAAATCAATTATGAAACACATAAGGGAAGAAAAATATATGAGATAAATGTTAATGTGAAAATCATTTAAGCATTCCATAATTTGTTGTTTCAGGTAAAGTGTTTTTATGGATTTCTATATGGAATATAGAATGTAAAAAATAAGACCAATGTATATTGTTTCCTTTGAAATTATTGATCATATCCAGGAAATATCACATCACTTGTGGCTTCCACCATACTTATCTTGGGAAAATAATGTCCTCATTGGTTCTCTCCTGAGGATATAAAAACCTTACCCTTCACATGTATGGAATTCATATGTCATGATAACTAGGAAATGTATTTCTTTTGAGTTACAACCAATTGAGATTATAGATCACAAAATTAATATTATATGAAAGATGACCAGTCACATGGTAAATGTTTTATATAAAACCACCAAATTGATGATGTTATGTGAGAACGTACATATGTAATGAGAAAGAAGTGTCATAATTTTTTTCTACAAACATATTGAATTTCAAAAGAGAAATTAATTCTTATGGAGGTAATATGTAACACCACAAGAACATTTAAAATTTTATTTGACAATAAATTTTATCTATTTCACATTATTCATACCAGAAAACATTTAAAATATAATTTTTAACATAGAACACTAATTTTATCATGCTTTAAACATAAAACTGGCATTAAACAAAACAAAAGATACTATAATAATAATAATATTTAATATTTTAGTTTTAAAAAATCCATTGGAAATGAGTGTTAGGATAATATAATATTTAAATTTCTAATACAGAGTTTAAATATATATATATATATAATTAATTATTGGTTACTAATTAGTTGGAAATGAAAATAAAAACCATTTGAAAATAAAATAATTATTTGTTTCAAATTTTTTTAATGAAAAATAACGTTTTTCGATTCATTAAATTAAACACCAAAAATTTGTTGAATTATTTCTATGAAATAGATTTATTTTAAATTCAATCTCATTTTAAACATTCCTTAAATTTATCTTCCAAACATTATTTATTTATATATCTAATTTTATTCTTAAAGATATATTTCTATAAAATGTAATTTTTTTAATTTAGTTAAATTATTTTAAAATTAATTAATTTTATTTTTTGAAAATTTATTTGAGAGATATAGATAATTTTTTAACATTTCACTAAAAATTAACGTTTTTTCAATTTTCCTTGTGAATTTTTATTGAAGTTAAACTTTTCAACTAAAAGATAAAATCACACATTTTTATTAGGAAATGAAATTTATAATGAAGAATGTCAAAATATAAAAAATTATTTTTGATGGTTTTACATATAAATTGGTATAATTATATATACTTGAATTAAATTTAGTTCATTGGAATCAAATTCATAATGAATTTTGGGATGAAAACATTTTATTTATTTGAAGAGTCTCTCTTTTAAAACATGCTTTATCATCACATCTGCAGGACGAATTTTGAATTAAAATTTACCGCTTTTGTGAGTGTAATTTGAAAAAATGGAATGCATATTTTGAATAAAAATTATTTATTCTCTCTAATAATTTATTATTAAAATATTACAATAATAAATATTAAAATATTCATAATTATTTACCACAAATAAGATGAATATGTGTTTGTTAAGGGTTAAACTAAATAGATACGTCTTAGAAAAAAAAACATTTCGAATTTTTTTTTACCCGAATGTTGACCTAATAACATTAGGGTTTAATAATGATCCATATTTTATCATTTTATCATTTTTAAAATGTTGTCACCCCATTTTCTTCTAAAAATTTACATGTGTTCCAGTCATCTCAGTTATAAAAAGGCATCCCCTATAATCTCCTAATAACACATAAAATCTAATTTAACTAGAAATTAAATAAAAAAATATATTCTATAATTCCATAATCTAATCATAGATACCTATTTTGTTTCATAAATACAATATAGAAAGACTTATTATAAATGTGATAAAAGCTATATGAATAAAGGTATCATTTCCGATAGATAATTTTATTTTATTTGTTCTTATAAGTCCATAGATTATTATATAAAAATCTAGATATAATGAGAAAATTATTATACAAATAATTATATTTTATTATGACAATTTAATAACATCAGGTCTTCACCTATTCCATAAAATGGGTTATGAAATAAATATTAATGTGTATGATAGACTACCATCTCGTAAAATGATGCCATTATTTTTGCATTACCACCTCTAAACGTTCGATTTAATGGAAGATTTATTATTTATATATATTATATATATATGTGATATTTTCATTCTTATGTTATCATTATATTAAGAAATACTCTTTTTATATTCCAATCACGGGGAATATGATAACATCATTCGAGTGTACGGAAGACTACCATCTCATGTAGTGATGTGATTTATTTTTTACTAATGCTTTCCATGTAATGTAATTTTGTTATATTTAATGAAGATATATATATATATATATTAAATAATAATGAATATTTAATGTAATTATTTTATTTACCTTTATTTATGTCAAATCTTTAATAATAGGGAAATGTTGTTCATGCGCACAAGTGACCTACATTCTCCATGAATGGTAATTTCATTTTCTATATCTAACATTAATGGATTAATCTAAAATATATATACAGAATATATATATTAGGTATTCATAATTTATAATATTTTTTAAAATATAAAAACATGATCAATTTAATAGTCCATAAAATTAAAAAAAGAAAAAACAAAAAACAAAAGGGTTATTATCTAAAACATATTTTAAAAAATAATTGTTAATAAACATGTTATAAATTCTCAAAAGTATATCGTATATGAGATGATATATATGAGTATATTCATAAACTAAATTTATAATAATCTTATATTTATTATTCAAGTGGTTTGAACATTATTCTTTTATGTTGAGACTTATGGTATGTGATTTTCAACTCCCTTTTATTTTCTATGAAACACATGCCATTTTAACCACATATTTCAAAAATGTGGTGTATATATTTCCCACAAATAAATTTATTATTATTATCCTAAAATAAGGGGAATGACAAACCCATATTAATATTTCACTTTTATTTAGAATATGATTCAATGTTAACAAATTGATAAAGGGTTTTTGGTAAAATATCATTGTATTTCAGAATTACTTATTTATATTTTTCTTTTGATGAAAAATTATAATCCATTTCTCATTAAAATATTCATATTGATATATTTTGTTTAATTCATGTGAATACATGTTTTAATTTCATTTTCTTATCTTTATGTCCCTATAGGTAAAAAATAATGTTTTTAAGAAATAGTATCTTTATATATTTCTTCATTAGAAATATATTTTTCTTCCAAAACGAAGTATTATAAAAAAAATTAAAAAAGTTTATACCATTTTATAGAGAGTTTAGTAAATAATTATTAACCAACGCTTTATTTTTTTAAGAATACTTTCAAGTTACCATCCTGTCTATTTCCAAAAATATCCTTTTGATATTTTACTAAAAATATGAAAGGAATAATTATTTTATTGTATACGAAATAAATAATATTTTCCTCCATCGTGGCCACAGAAATTTTCTTATTATTACATTATGATTTTAAAAGATTATTTTTAGTTATTTTTTTATAAAATTTTTTTTATGCATGGATTTCAATGTAACATTATATTCTTTTTGAAATGTTATATGCGATCATTGTAAATCATTTTTCATCTAAGATGAAATCCATTTAGGATATAAATGCTTAAATAGGTATATATTCCATGTATTGTATTATTATTTTTAATAATGGTTTATATTTATAAATAAAATATATTTTGAAACCCATTTCTATTTCATTTTTATTCCATGATATAAATATTATGAAAGTATCTTATTTTTCATTGTGTTATAATATAATGATATGATGTTCTATTTAGGAAACCAATTTATTTTAATTGGTACTAAAATGATAAATTTTTGATGATCCTATAGAACAAATATATATGATTTTAATCATGTGATGGGTGTGACCTATATCTCTATATAATGCATTGGGAAATGATTAATGTTATATGATCTTAATGGGAACATTATATGTTATCCCATTCCCAAATGATGCTATAATGGAGTTTATTCCATGCCTAAAAAAGGGTAAAATGTTTTCTATTACATTATCAAAAGATTGTACACGACACGTTATACCAAACCCAAAATATGGCACACTAGAGGTTATCCCGTGCCTAAAATAGGGAAAATGGGATATTCTCCCATAGTGACGTAGGGACAAGTGTGGTTACACCAATCTGAACATGTTACTTATATCTTGGAATGAATCCTTGACATTTTATTTCCTATGATTATTTTTTCATTTAAAAAATCATTTTTTTATTCCAATTTTATGTTACCATGGGCAATGTTTATTGATTTATTGTCTATTATTGTCTTATTAGAATCCATGGTCTTTGACATGACTCATGTTTATGATATATAGAATGTAGGGTATATTTTATCAAATGTTATTCTCATTTTCTCCAACAATTATGATCAGGATATTTTTAAATAACCCTTTTATATACATAATGAGATTCCTAGAACACCCTTTCTTAGGTTTACATTCCCAAGGTTATGATGAAAAGGAGTTACATAAGAAATGACGGTGAATGGAGATAGTTATCATGAACATGGTGAGAGATTATGTATCTCACTTAAAGATATGTTGTTTATGTGTCCATTTTTTAATGGCACTTTTCCTAAATGAATTTGGAAGGGACTTTTTTGTAATATAAGAAAAATTCATCTATTAAGATGTTATTTGTTTAATGATAATCTTAAGGGTTTTGAATGAGTTTGATGAAGAATTAAGTAACCTAAAAATGGAATGAACATTTCTATAAATCCATCCATAACCTCATGTGATATGTTCTTTAGTTAAATGTTTCTATTCCACCAAAAGGATGGTAATCCAATAAATTTTGGAAAATTATGGAGAAATCTGTTGGAAACCATATTTAATTTTAGAAAAATTCATTAAAAAATAATATCTACCATTTGATCATTACAATTGTTGATAAAAAGACCTAATATTATGGTATCATGAATAAATACCCTTAACTCATATTGGCGGTGAATATGTTGAGTAACAACTTGATGAAACATGTTTATTACATTAACTCTTGTATCAATCCAATAAAATTCATTATAAAAAAACCTATTAACACCATGATTCTATCCCAATGGTCTGTTATCCTGCACCAATACTCAATCCAAATTATATAATAAAAGAAAATCCAATGGATAGAGCTAGAAAATATCCTTGAAATACATTTTACATTTAAAATCAAGATTGTAAATGTGGATTCTCTAGAAAATGATGATTTCTATTGCCATGAAATCCCAAAATATGGGATATTCATTTTTCAAGAACCTCTCAAATCCTTACCAAAAATGAAATAGAATGATAGAAGGTCATTAACTATTTATTAGAGATTAAGTTTATCTCCTAATAAAAGTAAATTATACTATATTCATTAATGTTTTCGGATTTAGACATTTATAATATAGTTCCAGTTATAGATTTTATCATAGTATTGGAAATATCCATAAAACTACTTATAACCCATCTAAATATCATATTTAATTCTGAATTTGTGATTTATAATATTATCACTAAATATATTGTTTAATTGGAATAATTACCAGATATATAAAACTCTATGAGGGGAATAGTTGATAAATTATCATTTTAATAGACCAAAAATCATCTCCACCATCATATAATGGAAAATATCATGTGTTTAGTAGCACATCAACAACCCTTTAGGATGCCAACCAAGTTGACACAACCACTTAAATTGGACATCCAATAGTAGTATTCAAATTCAATATTCTTAAAATAGTGGACATCAATGTCGTTATCACTACCCTGAGTAAAGAAAATATAATATCTTTATGAAATAGTATGGATGAGCCAAAAAATAGGGTAGCTATAAAATTTTACCCTCCTTTAAGAAAATTCTAAAATGTAATTGATTAAACAATGTGTTTAAAAATTTATCATGTTTAATTAAATTGGTGTGAATGAAGTCCCCTATTAATGGAATTTTGATTGAGTCCTCCATAGATGCATTTAATATTGGAATACCCTAATTGTATTAAAAGATGTCCATATAAGATATTCTAGTGCTAATCTTTCTGGATATATTCATGCCCACTCAATTTGGATGATTGGATATTTATGGATAATAATTTTTACTGACCATGGGGAGTTTACCTAAAAGTATTTCAATGAAAAATTTAAAAATTTAATTTATCAACCCCCATAGTAGTTTTATGCTACCAAATACTCATGTATATCTCCATTATGTAGAATAAATTTCATTGGTCCATATCCCCAAGATATATCTCTATTGTTTATGTATATCCATACTACGGCTGAATTATTCTCAATGTGGGAAGTTTCCAACTTCTTAATGAAGCCATGGTGATAGAGAATCAGGAATACCATGAGTACAATCATTATCACCTGATTCATTTTCCCTTATTATATATTGAAAGAAAAAGACATCAACTTTTATTCTTCTTTATATAAAGAGTTATGTCATTATTAAAACATTGAGTTCAACTATAGAGACCCAAAGTTTGACGTACATGGACATTACATTACTTTATCAGTATACTTAATACATAACAAAAACAAACACACAAGGACCGTAATTGTTTAGTGTCTTTGGAAACTTGGAACGTAATCTTCTAATCATAGTGAAAGATCTTCAACATCTCCCATAAATATCTTTCCCTTTTTTTCTTACCTAAAACCTTTCTTTATATCCCATGGAAAAGAAAACATAAAAAGGGTGAGCTCAAATGCTCAGTAAGGGTAATCATGGATAAAATAAAACATACCATATACATTTGAACTTAAAAACATGAATATAATGTTTAAACATCAAAAGCTTGAGAAATGACATAAAACATGGAAGTACATAAGGCATAGATCATAAAGAAACATTAAGAATGACAAAATATCATGGGAATAAAACATGTAATTGTGGCATCCATTAAGCACATGTAATGATTTCCATAATAGCCAAGGCATTGCTGCCAAGACCATCTTAGTGGACAATGTTTCTTTCTGAATCGAGTTCACTCCTTGTTTCAGTCCTATTTTACTGAACCGGTTTAACCTGCTATTCCAGCCATGTCTATCCCAAGAGATATAAATCTTTACCCAATGCATTGGAGGGAGATATAGGTCCCACCCATCTCATAGTGAAATCATTCTTACTTGTGCCACAAAATAAACTTAAAACATTCATCATAACCCAAAGAATAAAATGGGTTTCATAAACATCATCCCATCATCTCATAATCCATATAAAACAAATAGACATTTCATCTTAAGAAAAGTGAAACCATTTAAATCATAGATACATTAATCTTGAAACATATGCATATTAAATAATGTCATCTTAGATGGAAAATGGTTTTTTATAAAACATTTGAAATGAATTCTTCAGGAAAATATTCTTTCATATTCAAAATAAAGTTCTTTTCACAAAATTTCATTCAATTCTAAAAGAATAATATATTGTTTAAAATATTCATAAAATCTTTTGTAGGAAGCTTTATGAAAATAAGGCTTTATAAAACCGTAAAAATCCTTTCATGCCGTATAAGTTAAAACACAACATTCTTCTCGTAATTTTGCCGAAAAAGTAAAAAAGTACCTCGTAAAAGAAAGATTCCATACATACCATGTAGTAAAAGTAAAAAATGGGTAAAAATGACATGAAACCATTTTTAGGAAACATTGACATGGATGAGAACAATAACCCCATTAAATACTTACGAATAAACAATCTCAGATAAGAATGAGATTGGAATAATTATCCCTTACCTTAGGTCCGATATGCTTCGTACGTATCCGAAACACCTGTATAATGATTTAAATAATGTTATTGACTTATTAAAGAATCATATTAATTGTTATGATAGCATATATGGTTCACTTATGACATTATATTACCTGTTCTTTTGTAAATTCCATGTTAAAGAGCGTTTTGGGTAAAATCGTTTCATTTGTCGTCCGTGTTTTGACTTGTAATTATTCATATGATTACATAGATCATGATTACATACATCCAGAATGTAAAACATTATTTATATATAATATATATTTATAATATACATATATGTAATAGATCGATAAATGGAATTAAATACACCGTTCATGGAGACGGTAGGTTGTACGTACGCATGAACGTTGTTTTCGTTTCCTCATTGAATTGAATGGAATTAATTGGATGACATATATATATATATACATAAATCCATTATCATTATTATTTCATATATTTCATGATTACTTATTATATATACTTTATAATAATTTATGAATGGTTAATCATTGAGAATGAATCTCATCACGTTGTGGAGACGGTATTCCGTACGTACACACGAGCGATGATATCGTTCCCATGATCATGGAATTTTATTGGAGTGTATTTATAATACTACAGAATCCTTATCACTTTAAAATAATCATATATAGTTACTATTTACACCATTATACCCATTCATGTAAGGTGGTGGTGGAAAATAGATTACACCACGGTGTGGAGACGGTATTCCGTACGTACGCACGTGCGGTGATTTCGTTTTCCGTAGGATGGATAGATGGTGAAATAGGGTTGTTTCATACTTATAATAACATATCAGTATATGAGTGATACTGATGTTATTACTTCATAATGAAACAACCTAAGAAGAATAAGTGGAAGAATAAATAAAGGTGAAATAATCGGTAATGGAAATTACCTCTTCTTTGAAGCGCCTCTTTGAGACCTCCTATTAGGGAACTAAAATTGGTCTTTGTAAAAGACCAGGACCTCTAGGATGTTTCTAGGGAAGTGGAAAAGAGAATTGGTCAGGGTTTGGACGAGCTTGAAGGCTCAAAGTGGTGTGTGGAAGAGAGGGAGGATGTGCCCTTTTATAAGTGAGGATAGGTGCACCTTTGGAATTCTTAACAATATTAATTTATAATAAATCTAACCCCACATAAAAACCACAAAAAATGATTCATATTCTAATAATAGATGAGATAGGGTTGTAATAACATCAAACAATCTAATTTAGACATGTTTGGATCTTATTTTAAACCTTTTCATTTTGATTTATCCTTATTTAATCTAATTAGGTTTATTTGTGGTAATAAAATTCTAAATTATAAATTATATCAAATAATTACTTATTTGTTGTGAATTTTCCACAATTGTTTACTTAATAACATTATACACCATATAAATTTAAATTTATAATTTTTGAATATTTTTGTGATTTTTAAACAATTTTATAATATGTTATTTTTATAAAATAACAATAGTGTCAATTTTGACACTATTCATTTATTTGAATTTAAATAAAATATATACAGAAGATATGTTCTAACTAAAGGCATTAATAGATTCATAAAAGGTCATATGTATCTAGAAAATTAGTGTATAACATTTAATAGTTCATATAATATTTATTTTATTATTTTTAAAACCATTTATTTGGTTTTTCTCTTAATAAAATAATTACTACAACATTTTTGTATAATTATTTAATATACATATATGTTGCATAAGAATTATAAATAAAATCCTATTATGAAGATAAATCTAATAAAATTCACAATAATACTTTTACTCGAATTTATCATCTTAAAATCACAATATTTAAATTGTAATATTTATAAAATTATGAAGGTGACAACTTTGGCATCATTTAAAATAAAATAATATAAGTGTCATAATTTCTTGTATAATACTCCAAACGGTCAAATATTCAACCATTGGATGATTATAGTTTAAATTTACATGACCAATAAGTTTTGGTCAGGGTTTTGTGCCTTTTATGGTCACTATTAGTTTAATAAAAACTATATTTTTTTTCACCAGATAAATAATTTCTACATCACTAATGTGTCACTATTAATGATAATTATTATTCGCAAAAAAATTCTAAATAAATTCTCATTATGTAGATAATTTTGTTAGCTTTCTTTAGACTATTAATGTTCTGAAGTTTCATGAAGTTTATCACTAACTTAAAATTATTATACTTATAGTATTTAAGAGAGTGACATGTTGTCACTTTCTTTGGTTTTAATAATAATTAAATTATTTTCGTGGTAAAAAGTCCATTAAATGAATCTAATCCGACCCATAGGTGATATGGGTCGACTTTTAGTCATACAATAGAATTTTTCCAAGTTTTAGGGTAATTTTATAATCTTATATTTACCCATAATTACCTGATTTACCTTTAACTATAGTAAATAAAATTTACCATAGTTACTATTCACAATGCCCAAAAATAAAAAGTATCTTATTAACATAATTTATACCCACTGATTCCAAATATGGAATCCATTTTTCCAAATTACACACACAAAAGTTTCAGAAGTTAAATTAAAATTAATCCCGTTGTCGAAAGAAAACAGGTTTTTCTTTAAAACATTGCAAAAGATTGAATAGATTTAACCTACGAATTCAAGGTAAAATCAATGCTAATGACATAAATTATATTAAGTGGTAAAAATTTATTCTATTTAAACATTAAAACCATTCAATTTTTTAATTTAACCACATAAGATATTACGATGAAAAAAGTTGTTTTTAATTAATTTATAGCGTGTTTTTACTATTCATGAAAATATGAAAGTCATCAGAATAAAAAGATAAATTTATCCAAAGTAAATTTTTTTTATTGATTCTAAGGAATAATTTTATTTTGTAAAATGGAAGTTATAAACATTTCAAAAATTAGATTTAATGTGTGTGCGCCATCAAAAGGTGGCAAAACTGTATTTTTTTGAAAAATACTTATTTTACTCGAAAATTTTATTTTGTTCTTATTACATGTTCTAGAAAATGTTTAAGATGAATAATAATTTTATAAAATTCAAAATTTAGTTAATACTATTCATAACGGCTAGTTCATTATAATATTATAATAATATATCATTGTGTAGTAACACACGATATTGCGTACAACACACGCTATCGAGAAAGGTCGCGATTGCGTGTAATGCAAGACAAGTCAGGGTTGTGTGCTGTTCAAGAATCATTCATTGTTTCGTATAACATAATCCAACCATATTTCATTTATACATTGAATATATATATAAATATATATTCTCAATGTTGCGTAGAATAACTATTATCAAAATTGTGTGTAACACGGTCCAAGAATAGTATTGCGTATACTACAAGCTAATACAGTTTTGCATATAGCGCAAGGTAATCTTGGTGTAGAATACAACACAAGACATTAATTAAATTAAAAGAATATTTTTCATAAAATCTCAGGGTGTTACATTCTGCCCCCCTTAAAATGAATTTCTCCCTCGAAATTCATCGGGGTTATAAATGGTTTACTACTGAAAAGTTTTATTAATAGAAACCCACATCATATAAAGGAATACCAAAACATGGCTTTTAAAAACTAAATTATGAAATGTAATGGTTACCCAAATTAACTCATCACGGGGTTTCCACGTAGGAGAACATAGGTGAAAATATTGATATGGAAGAAAAATCTAACCATCATGTTCTGATGGAGAGTGGTAGAGAAAATGGCTATGAAAAAGCCAACAATCACAAAGCTATTGATTTGTGATGATATAAGGTACCATCTGATTAATCAGATATAAGGGGAATAGGACAACATTTTTGGTTTTCAAGATCATTCCACTAAAGTTGATGAATTAAAAGAAATACTTACATGATTTTGGTACAATTTCACTGTTGTTCATGCTTTGAACAATTTCCACATCATCTCTTAAAGAAATGAAGTTGAATTTGTTATTCATGAAGTGTTAATAGATCATGCGATAGAATGATGGGTCATTCCATCTGTTTCAAACAAAAGGTTAGAACAAGTTATCAAATATACATAAGTCCATCTATGGTGAGGTTAATCGTATATGATTCCAAAAGTGAACTTATACTTCATATATCATACCACATAGTAAAATAAAACTAGTTTCTACTAACCAAGGACTTCCTGTAGGCCTGTGGTAGGCGATAAAGGCCAGTCACACTTTGGTTGTGGGTTCGATTCCCACATCCTTGTCCAACGCGATGGGCTATCGCCCGTCCTTTAGGTTGTCCTTTCTCTAAATCTATATTACTACAACATCCCATCAATAATATCGAAAAAAGTTCTATCATAACTTATGTCCAACATAATCCATTCCAATATTTAGGCTTATCTAAAATACTTCGGTCCAAGCACATAGTATAAAGAAAACGATTACATGAAATGTCACATAACAAACAAGTGAATGCCATCATTTATCCCCCATATATCATAAGATATATCTTTTTGGTCAAATTACAAACATGTGAATACCTTAATCATGTATTCTCTTGAATAATGAATACCCATTAATTGAACCATAGTGAAAACATGAATGAAGTCAAAAGTTAACTCCTTCCACATACCAAAATCCAAAAATTCTATATACTCAAACCATGATATAACCCTCTCCTTATATCAGTCATGAGCTTAGGAATACGGTCAAACATTTCATTTTCTCGTTTTCCTTTCATTATACGCATATCCTCATTTTTTCCAAAAATATCTCAATCACATTCTATGGTTACCGGTACCATTGAAAACCACAATAGACCAATACATAAATATTCCAATATTCCACGATACTATATACACCATTATTTTGGATTCCCATTACATAAACACTTAATCATTCCACCACATCATTGTCATATTCAACATCGCCAATAGTGATCGCATGTGACTTCCCTTTGTCCTTTGCCTTAAGTGGTTGCTCATGTCAATCATAACTAACCCTTGGATTAGGGAATTTATTATCATAATTCCCCATTTCCTTGAACTTGAAGCATTGAAGTGTTGGTGGTGCGTTCTCTGTAGTCTTTTCTTTATTCACATCATTAGAAACCCTTTTTCTATTACTTAGACACTCAGCTGCTCGATGACCTTCTTTTCCACAGATAAAACATTTTCTAGTCCCTTTAAGACAATCTCCACCATGCTTCTTTCCACACTTTGAGCATAAGGAAACATTCATCTTCTTTTCACCATTATTTTGATATTTCTCCTTGAACTCCATATTTCATTCCTTGCCGAACCTATGAGATGGATAAGTAACACCAACTTCCATTTCTACCTTGATAGCACAACGCACAATTTCTTCATAGCTGCTGAAGTCTCTTATAGCAAATTATCTTCAAAGATTTGGTTTTAAGCCACTGAAGAATTGATCAACTTTACTTTCAGGTTGGATGATAAATCCAGATGCATACCTGGAAAGCCTTGTAAACTTCGCTTCGTATATACCAACAGATTCATCATCCTTTTTCTTTAGTTCAAGAAACTCCTTCTCCATATTTGTTCGAAGAATACAAGGGAAGTACTTTTTGAAAAATAAGTTCATGAACTCGTCCCATTCCATGGACTCAATTTCATCTCATGGAATTGTATTCTTTATAATATTCCACCATTGATCAGCTTCACCTTCCAAACGATATACTACTAAGATGACTTTATCATGATCATAACATTGAAGAACTGAAAATATCTTTTCAGTAGTACTGATCCATTGTTCAGAAACAAGTGGATCAGAAGACCCACTGAAAGAAGGTGGATGTTGCCTCATGAAGGACTCAATAGAATATTGTTCCCTTCTCTGCTCATCTGGATGTCTAGAATGACTCATAGCTTGTGTAAGTATATCAATAGGATTTTTCACTCCATCTCCCATAACATTTGTTTGTTCAGGAGGACAATCATTGCATTGTCCATTACATTGATCAACACGGTTCCTTCGGGTTCCAGCCATCATCTAAAACCCAAAAACAATAGTGTGAGAGGAAAAAATCACCATAGGGAAAACAAAATAATAAAGGGGGAGTACCATCAGTATCTAACATCTTGGGTTACCGTAATTCTAGTACTATAACCTATACTTAACATTAGGGACATCCCTAGACATACCATAGAAATATATCATGGGATCTTACTAAAGTTCTCGCATCCTAGTTTCCAAAGGTTGACTAAACCTTTCCTCTGATACCAACTGTAGAGACCCAAATCTTGACATACATGGACATTACATTACTTCAGCAGAATTCTTAATACATAACAAAAACAGACACACAAGGACCGTAATAGTTTAGTGTCTTTCGAAACATGGAACGTAATCTTCTAATCATGGTGAAAGATCTTAAACATCTCCCATAAAGATCTTTCCCTTTTATCTTACCTAAAACCTTTCTTTATATCCTGGGGAAAAGAAAACATAAAAAGGGTGAGCTCAAATGCTCAGCAAGGGTAAGTATTGATAAAATAAAACATACAATGTACATTTGAACTTAAAAACATGAACATAATGTTTAAACATCAAAAGCTTGAGAAATGACATAAAACATGGAAGTACGTAAGGCATAGATCATAAAGAAACATTAATAATTACAAAATAGCATGGGAATAAATCATGTAACTGTGGAATCCATTAAGTACATGTAATGATTTCCATAGTAGACAAGGCATTGCTGCCAAGACCATCTTAGTGGAAAAAGTCCATTTCTGAATCAAGTTAACTCCTCGTTTCAGTACTATTTTACTGAACCAGTTTAACCTGCCGTTCCAGCCATGTCTATCTCATGAGATATAAATCTTTACCCAATGCATTGGATGGAGATATAGGTCCCACCCGATTTACTTTTAACTATAGTAAATAAAATTTACCGTAGTTACTATTCACAATGCCCAAAAATAAAAATTAGCTTATTAACATAATTTGGACCCACTGATTCCAAATATGGAATCCATTTTTCCAAATTCAATACACAAAAGTTTCAGAAATTAAATTAAAATTAATCCCGTTGTCGAAAGAAAACGGGTTTTTCTTTAAAACATTGCAAAAGATTGAATTGATTTAACCTACGAATTAATGGTAAAATCAATGATAATGACATAAATTATATTAAATGGTAAAAATATATTCTATTTACAAATTAAAACCATACAATATTATAATTTAACCACATAAGATATTACGATGAAAAAATTTGTTTTTAATTAAAATATAGCTTGTTTTTAATATTCATTAAAATATGAAAGTCATCAGAATAAAATGAAAATTTTATCCAAAGTAAATTTTTATATCTTGATTCTAAATAATAATTTTATTTTGTCAAATTTTACTTATAAACATTTCAAAAAATATATTTAATGTGGGTGTGCCATCAAAAGGCAGCAAAACTGTATTTTTTTTGAAAAATACTTATTTTACCCGAAAAATTTATTTTTTTCTTATAACATGTTCTAGAAAATGTGTAGGATGAATAATAATGTTATAAAATTAAAATTTTAGTTAATACTATTCATAATGGAGAGTTCATAATAATATTATAATAATATATTGTTGTTTAGTAACACGCAGTATTGCGTACAACACACGCTATCGATGAAGGTCGCGATTGCGTGTAATGCAAGCCAAGTCAGGGTTGCGTGTTGTGCAAAAATCCTTCTTTGTTTCATATAATAGAATCCGACCATATTTAATTTATACATTGAATATATATATATATATATACTCAATGTTGCGTAGAATAACTATTATCAAAATTATGTGTAACACGATCCAAGAATAGTGTTGGGTATACTGCATGCTAATACGATGTTGCGTATAGCGCAAGGTAATCTTGGTGTAGCATACAACACAAGACATTAGTGAAATTAAAAGAATATTTTTCATAAAATCTCGGGGTGTTACATCAACAATCCCTCTTTATGTCAAACCATATCACATGGAAATATAATGGATTTCAGCATCACCATTTCAAATATACTCCAAAAAGTGGTGGATAAATAAATGATATCATACCCAAAAAAATCAAGATATCCTTGAGATATTATCTTTCTAGAAACCTCATTGACATACCTAAAACCCCAAATTCACATGCCTAAGGAATATAAGTGGTTAATCCCATTGATGTACAACTTCACTAAATTAGTATCACTATCTTTCAACATATCTCAAAATTCCAACAATCCCTTTTGTGAATTCATGAGTATTAATGAATCTATGAGAAGTGGTTACATACATTGCATAATCTTGATGTCCATAATAACCATATTATGTAATCCATGAAAATGATGTTATTCTTCTTCTAAATTCTTCAAGTATAGAAGTAAACGGTTCTCATAATTCCAATATTTTTAGAGAAATTCATCAAATGTGGAATCCAATGTTGTGAGGATCATTGTTCAAACACAATTATTATTCCAATATTGCTTACTCCATGGCGACATTTTCTAGGGAAAAAATCATTACCCAACTGATGCATTATTTTCAATGAAATACCATTTATAATACCTATATTAGAATTTATTTCGCTGTATCAAAACAACATATCATCATGTTCCATGAGCATTTACTTTAAACATCACAACAACCATTTCCTAATCATTATTAATTAAACTTCATATTCTTAATACATTAAATATGGTGTTAAAATTCAAGGTGGAAGTCAACACTACATCATACTAAATTTATCAGAAATCCCATAACTAAGGAAATCATTCCCTTATTTTTGATATCTCAATCCTTAATGATAACATTACAATACAATCCATCTATTCCCTAGAGTATCAACGATCAATATTCCTAAAGAAATTTATAGATATAAAAAATATTTCATATTTTATAATAACAACATGGGACTTCTATCCAATTAGAAAAGAGTACATAGTGACACAAAGATTATTTACGGTAGTCGAAGGTAGAAAAATTATGAAATATAAACCTTCCCCTTTATATGATTTTAATATAACCGTGGGAAAATTATTTAAAAAAAATGTGCCACTTGATTCTAGTAATCACATGATATGTTGTGATTCCCAATTCTCAAATCATAGTCCCAACCAATAATAAAAAAAATTCCATCTAGTGATTTTTTAGTGTATATTTCCATAAATAAATTATATCATAGGTGACACAAAAAAATAGTTTGTATTAATTCTATTTCCATGTAAACTAATTAAATCCATGGGGAAGATACCTCATTGAATATTTTGAATGGATTGATAAAATTTATTGTACTCCATAGGAACTAGTGATATACAAATGTAATCATCATAAATTTTTTCATATGAAACCCAATGATTAATATAATAACCTTTATTCATGGTCGTTTCCTATGTAGAGAAGAAAAATTAATAAATATATGATTTATTGATTCATATGAATACAAGATACATAGTGAGGCATGAAGCTCTTATCATAGTTCAAATAAAAATTTAGAACCATAAAGTCCACTATCTATATGTATGAGGTTGATATATATTTGTAAAATTTGAGAATTATTATTTTTGATTCATATTATAAAAGGAAATGTTGTGTTTCTCATAACAATTATAATGTTCCTATCACTAATTATTATGAAAAAACAACCTCCCCAGAATATGCGTAAACTATATGTACTTGATATCATTACAAGAACAGAATGTTTCTTGATTCCTATCTTTATAAGATATGTATTAATATTAGAAATCTATAATATTTACCTTTCCATAGCATAGAATAATGAATCTGTTAAATGTAGTACCGAGATTTATCAACAAAAAATTCATATATTTATAGTGACATGAATAGGTTACAAATCAAATTCTTCCTCCAAACATGATCATTATTTATGAAGAAGAAGGAAAATAAAAATTCATTACTTATATATATAAGCATGATCTGAATGAAAGTCTTCTCCATTGAGATATTTAGGGACCTATGCTTAAAATTCAATGTCTCTAATTTAGGTGATTGATCTTAATAGATAATTTAAAATATGAGATCTTTATAAGGATTGAATCATGTTCATATTCATTTGGTATAGATACCCATATTTTTCTAGACATAGAGAAAAAATGATCGTATACCTGACCTTGATGATTTATCATATCACTTGTCATTCATGATGTCTATCTTCAATTATATGTATTATTTTTTAATGATTTTACCTCAAATGTTAATCAGATGCATGAAAAAATAGAAACTTAAAATGGTCCCATCCTATTTGTGAGCCTGAACTACACAAGAGCCTTCAACATGTGTTCCTTCATTCATAGATTTAAAAAATATATTGTTCCTCCATTTCATAAAGATGATTAAAATATTTCCAATGGAAACACTTTTTAAGAGATATGCATACCGTGGTTCCTAATGTTTTAGAATACATAAAGATCGTATATTTGAGGGCCAAGAAAATTCTATTTTCCAAAATTTCCTAATATTATTAGTACATGATCATTCATTGAATGTGCAATAAAAACCCTACCATGATTATGGATATTGAAGGACCCCAGGACACCCTGATAGAGGAGGGGTGAATTAGGGTGAGAACTTTTTCTTTTAATTTTATGGATCTTGTTCCCACATTGGTAGGAACTTATTGAACCTGTATGATGAATATGATCAGAAGGAAAACATTCACATGCATAGAGAAGAAACGACACTTTTTACATGGTTCTCCACTATGGGATACATCCATGGAGCATACAACGAAAGATTGTCAGTCATACCTAATTCCAGTAAACATCACTAGATGTGGATTACAACGTTTGAGAATAGTCACTATGTCTTAGGATCACTGCCTTTAAAAAAGGTACAGGGATAGCTCACAGTGTCCCTCGGGCCGCTCTCGTTGACTCCCCTATCTCAGTACCCTTGGTGAAGTCATACTCATTTTATAGACGTGAAGGTCTCTTCAACAATTCAAAATAATACTTCCCCTTTTTAATGTAGATGCTCTATTGAAGTCCAAATTTCTCTAGAATACTAATCCCACTTTGCACCAAAGGTATCAGGAAATCTTTTAGTTTTCGTGTAGTTCCAAAATGACCGGTGTACAACAACCTCACCTGGCGCGCTTCTCCAAGACCAACGTGCATGTTTCAAGAAAGTCGCGAAAGTCACTTGTGCGGTACAAATTCTGCGCGTAGGTGTCACCTAACCACTTGAGTGGTACTACTTCTTTCAACCCCAAAAATTGCACGACGCTGCGCCTTTAACTCCCAAACCACCTTGGTCGTGCAACCAACAACCGGCGTGCAACCTCTACTTTTGTGACCCAACCACCACTTTCACGACTCAACCACTTGCATGACGAGATCTCGAAAAAATTCAAAATCTTGAACATTTTTTCAAATGAGGTGGGGTGGTCCTCAATTTATAGGAAAACTGGACCCCCTGCGCAGTGGCACGCAAGTGTCCTTACGGCGTGCAAGTTGTGGTGCATAGCTCTAACCACCCTAGCCTCTGTTGTACAACTCACTTACGTGACCCAACCAATACTTGTGTGTCCTACTTTCATTTTCCATATTTTGATGTTCTGATCAAGAAGAACAACTGGTGCGCATGTTTCCAAACCTCCTAGTCATTGGTGCGCGAGTCTTTTTCTATGTGCGCACGTCACTTGCGCGACCATCCCAAAACATGCACGACCCTTATCCCTTTCCCATTTTCTATGTTCTGATCTTGAAAAACACATAGCACGCAAGTTTCTTCTCCATCAAGTAAAAGGTGCGCAAGTCTCTTTTCCAAAAAAACTTTTCTCTATTTGTCGATTTTTAGGACAAAAATTTTTGCAAACACTGGGAAACAGCGCCACCTTCTATACTGTTGTCTGCTTGAACTGTATGATCACTTAGCTGGTACACATTCTGAACTTCCACTAAGGATTGAAAAAACCATACTCTAATTCATGCATAGAAGACCATGGTTCAAACATATAGATAATTTAATATATTATATCATTCATAATATTATCATTGACATATTATATATTAAACTTCAACCCATATTTATAATACCACCATTTTTACACCCTTGGGTCACTAGGTTTTGTTTATTCTCTTGTTTATTATTATCTATCACACTAAAAATGACTCACATGAGATTCTATGTCATGGTAGATCTCTAAATATACGATAACTAGCAGTGTCATTAAAAAATAAGATACTAAACTTCTATAGAAAGTAGGACCATAATATACGCACAAATTTTCTAGTCCAAAAATACTACTAAGAATCCATATGAGTTATATCCACATATGATCTTCTTGTATATGGATATTTACCCATACGATTATGAATTATTAATAATATTCACCACAATTAATCACCACCAACCAATCTATATCGACTCTATTGAAACTATACATAATCCTTACAATGGATCACAACATCATATTATAATGCCATTACGTTTTATGATAATTTCCATATATTTATATTTCAAAACTACATTGTGTGTGACAATAAACTATAGAACGACTAATTATTCATCAAATTTCATTAAACTGCATGAAAATTTCATCCTAATTGAATTATGTAAAACTACACAGACAGAGATCTAATACCATTCATATTAAAACAACCTTGATAAGATAAAAATTGTAAAATGTGGTTTGGGATACGTCCATCATCATTTTTGAACATTTACATTCTTGTGTAACACTTTGTTTCCATCGATTCTCAAATTTACTCAAAAATTGCATTGCTATTAGTGATGAATATATCTGTTTTCGTGTGAATCCATTGTTCGACAATGAATAAATTAACCATGTTGGATAATTAATATGAGATAATATTCTATCCTAACATCCACAAGAATCATCATCTAGATAGATAATGGTTTTATAATATCCATGATAACATGATAGTATATTACATCCTTTTATCTGGCCAAAATTCATCCCATGTGTGTCTTTACTATAACATTATTCATTATTTTAGAAATATGAAGAATGATATAATAAGTTCATTATTTATTATTTAAATTTATAATCAAAATTAAGACATTTTATTACACTTCCCCATTTTATTTATACATTGATCAATACCTAATACTATGTTTTACCAATTTCATAAATCAGTTAGAAAGAATGTGTGCACTCATGAAAATTCAGAATGAAATTGAAATAATTTTTCTTTTTTTCATGCATCATGGCATTAATCTATGTGAATCCTGGTAAAATCCAAAAAACCCTTAAACCTTTTTTATTGTTTTCCTAGATCACATTCTTCTATATTTTATAGGAAATATAAACCAAACATTTTTTGAATTAAAATATTTCGTTGGTGGTCATCAAAACATCTATCTCGAAACATGGTAAGCTAGAATCATTAAGATATTATGTATAATTTATAGAACAAAAAAAAGTTACAAAGCTCCTAAGGCATATCATTTAACTATATAAAAATTAGTGTTAATATCACATGAAACATTGTTCTAGATAAATTTTATATAATTTATTTATGACATCCCATCACACTAATAATGTGTTATGTGCACAATGAAATATAGATTATTGTCCTAGAACACACCATGATTAGTCTTCTATACACAATGGAAATAAATTCCTCTTTGTTTTTCATCTATCCAAACATTTCATAGATATCTAATATTAGTGTGTTTTGCTTAATGGAAGCCTCAATTAGGATTTTCATATGTTCCCCAATTTTCTTTAAGAATATCAAACCCCATTATGTACAAAAAACGATTCCATTTTACACTCAAGAAAATGGGTCCCCCAATCATTGTATTCCTTTATATCGTTACATCGAAACCTATCTTTTAGATAATGTTAGTGATCATCCTTGGTGTTCAATTTAGACCAAATTATTAGTTATTAAAATTTGTTGATATATTATTTAAAATACTCATTATTCAATAATTCACTTACATTATATATCCTCAAATCTATAAATCTGTATTCAGTACTCAATCTTGGGGAATGTATGTGGAAAATAATTTAGGAAAATTTTGATGGATCTTGTCATAAGATGATAAACTATATGACATGATTGAATGAGCTAAAAGAAATTCCACTTTTAAATAAAGGATATGAAATTCTAATTATCCTAAAAATCTAGAATGGGGGTCTAAGAATATGTCATGCCACTTCCCTCTATAAAATTTCCATTCCTAATTTAGGAAATATTGGTAATTGAAAAAAATTGTATTCAACTCTTTAGGTTGAAAACCACTAATGTGTCGGACCTTACATATGAGACATGATCCATCCTCTATCCCAACATCGATGTGCTAAATTTTGGGGGAAACATAATAAATATAATGTACAATGATATTTAATGGAAAATTAGTTTGTAAAAAGGTTTAATAATTCTTTGTATTGATGATAAAATCAATAAAAATAGAGGGTGATGGGGGACTCTCCTCGATATATTTATGATATGGATTTGGTCATGTGCCAAATATTTTTATGATGTATTAATGGGAAAAACATATGAGAAGGGTATGTGTGTCCCACTAGTGAGACCCATTAAGAACCAAAAATATAAATTATCCCATTTATAGAATTTATTCACACCATTGTCACTCCCATTATATTAAATCCTTGTTATTTAAATCATGTCTACTTAGATTGTGGGGAATTTTATAGAATTATATAGTGTTGAAAATGTCTATGATCATATATAAGGAATATAGAGAACTAACATATTTATGCCTTTATAGTAAATCTAATTATACTAGTATAAAATACATAACAACATTTTATATTCCAGTACATTGTATTTTTAGTATCTTTGGAAGAATGTAATCATAAATTACTGGTACATAAATGATCTATATCATCCCCAACTCAGTACATTGAAATAATAACCCTTCATGGACACCTCTTACTGACTTTATTTCATAATTTTAAGATAAAATAATAATAACGGGTGATCTGAGAAATGAATTAAATTTATATAATTAAGTATAATATTTTAATTTTAACCAAAAATGAGTTTAAATGTATCAGAATAAAATAGTAAATTATAAAAACCATGCTTATAAATCCATAGATCATATGAATGGGTCATGAAATAATGTATGATAGTTCTAAAAACATTTATCATAGTGGGTTAAATGAACACGAGATATAAGATCATATCACTTTCTTCGGATCATGTGATAGAAGAGTGTTAAGTATTTTTATATTTTTAGAATCATATAGATATTATATCATGGATACTCATATGTTCATTTAAAACATGTTTTTTATTGGTATCACTACAAGTCTACCTCCTCTATTATGGTATTGGATAACCTCTCATGTACCCACTTATTCAAAATTGGGATAACCTCCCATTTTTTGTATTTTTTAGTCCAAGGAAAAACTCTCATGTTTTCTTGGAGCTCATAAAAAATAATATTTACCCAATACATTTAATGGATGTATAATTTTCGGTCTAGTCATCACATAATCATAAATCCATCCATACATATTAAACTAAATTACAAAAACAAACAAAAAAATAACCCATTTAATGTATGATTGTTTTCATAATAACAATTATAAACCATATAGATAAATAAAATGGATGATATCATAGAATCGTATCCCTATTGAAATATAATTATTATCATTTATGTGATCATAGATAAAAAATACCATTAGAAGACTATGAGATTTTTTTTAGGAAAATACACTTTTTATCTTGAAAAAAATTGTTATAAATTTTTTTAAAAAATATTAATTAATATAATTTTTTTAATGTAACCATGAAATCTAGTTTAGGGTTATTAAAATCAATGATTATTTAGGAAAATTTTAAATTCCATTGATACCATGTTTGATTAAACAAATATTTTTATCAGATTTTATATATAAAGTAAAATGTACCATGTTTGGGAAATTATAAGGAGATTCAATTGAATAATTTTCATAGAAATCATAGATTGAAAAAATATGAATTTAAAAATTCATATTAAAATATATTTTTTAAACATTTTAAATCATATACCTATACTAAAATATTCTTAACCATATAGGAAATGATATTTGTTTTCACAATAACATTTTACAAAACATTTTATGTAACAAAGAGATCAAAATTGTACTATTAATTTAAAATTTCAAGGATAAATAGAAGATAGGAAAATTAATGGAGTTTACCTGAATAGAATCATATAATTTCCTTCAATTAAAATTAAATCATAAACAATCCTATTTAGAATGATATAGAAGATAAATCAGTTACTACATAGTTAACATTCGAATCATCTGAACAATGAATCAAAAAGATAAAATTAAACATTAAATATATAAACATAATTAGATAAATTATTTTTTTAATTTTATATGTTAACATTTACACATCATTAACCTAAATTGGATCATAACCTAAAATCTATCTCAAAGAAAAAAATCGATATGAATACCCCTTACCAGAAGACATAATTTACTAAAACATTTTAAGAATTCTTATATAAGAATATATAATTTATTTCATTTGTATTTAATATTCACATTAATATTTATTTTAATAATATATCTTTTGTATATAACATTTAGACACCCAATTATTGATAATTCCATATTAAAATATTTATTTCTTATTGTCAACTATTTTTGTTTTTCATGAATTATTGAGACCAAGAGTAACATTACTTTTCGAGAGATAATTATAATATAATCACAAAAATAATATTTATGATATAAATATAATATAAATTCTTTATATAAATATTTATAATAATAATTATATTTTTATGTAGAACTAATATTTACACTGTTTATAGAGACTCTAAGTCATACATAAAAATGAACAATTTTTCAGTTTGTAATGAAAAGAATGATTAAAAGATAAATATTATTTTATCAATAAAATAACATGAATATTTCATAAATAATATATATATAATTGAAAATGTTTCCAATTAATTTCCTTGTAGTGTGTAAATGAAAAAAGTTACTTCACTCAATAAAGGTGGTATCCCTTAAGAGAAAAGTTATCATATTCAAGTAGATGGGATGTCAAGAAAGTAGTTATAATATTATAATATAAAGGTTTAGTTATTTCATAAATTTCATATTAAATAAATAAATAAATCATAATAATTCTAAATTAATTATGGGGACGGTAAATAATTCATATCTTTATGTGGAGGCGGTATTCCACTCAAATGTAGATACAATTTTTTAACATCCCATTTACTATAATATGTAGTGGATAATGGTGGTTATATAATCACAATAACAATAAATGAAATTATGTTGTATTGTGTTATTATATAATGATAAATATCATATAATTAGAAGATATATAAGAATAAATAAATCAAAATATGTTAAGTTTGATGATTAAATATTTTTCGTATACCCTTTTAATATCCCTTACAATTGATGCCTTAAATGATGTTTTAATATGATTAGATCTTATAAGTAATGTTAAATTTGGATTAGAATATAATTGGGTAGGGGTTGGTCATGATATACCACTCAATGTTATGTATAAAATAGAAATTAGGAGTTTCCTTTTATATGTGGGGGAGAGAAAACACTTTGAATTTATTTAATGATTAAAATAAAATATATCCATACTCAAACAAAATTCTTAAACATTTCCATTTTTTTGTTTTTTAGATAGTTATATGTAGAAATAAAGGAATATGTTATTATTTATACATGTTAAATTTCAAATTTATTACTTATATTTTGGTTTTATCCCTCAAAAAACATATTTCAACTGTAATTGCAGTAGAAACATTTTAAATAAAAATGGGTTACAATTTTACTTCTTGGATGACAAAAGGATAATGAATTTCCAGAGGTTTAATTTTTATAAGAATAATAATCCTTATTTAATAATATAAATATATTTATAGAAAAAATATTATAATTTATTTTTTAATAAAATATTATAATTTTCATTTTGATATTTTTTATTTTATTTGATATTACGACATTAAAATTTTAAAAGTAATTAAAATATAATACCATTAACCATATAATATAGAATATTATTAAAAAAATCATGTGGCACCATATTTTATGCCAATATTACTACTATTAAGGTTTATTAAATAATATACATTGATTTTCTTATTGATTTCACAGGAACTATGTCCTCATAGTGTAATAATTTAAGGTAATTATACAATTAATAGAAATTTATAATAATTTAACAAACTAAAATTAAAGTAATAACATTAAAAATAATCTTTTATATTCATATATAATATACTTTTATCATTGTGTGAAAATAAATTTAAATATAATGTAAGTGAGTAGAATTTATGAATCATCAGTAAAAAAATAATTTAAATGTTATTATCAAGGAAAAATGGTTTCCAAATTTTGGTATTAAAATTTGTGATGGTTATGGTCAAATATTTCACCATTAATTATTATAAAGAAAACTTTGGGTTTATTTTTGGACAATTTTTCATTATTTTATCCCTATTTCACCAATTTTACGATTTCCATGGAGACAAATTGTTACAAAAATTATTATTTATAATTGTAAAAATTAGAAAAATTAAACAAATATGAACTTATTATTTTGATATGTTGTATAAATACTTTATGAATCAATATCGAGAAGTTTTAGTGATAAATGTTAATATGAATGTGAAAAATCTTATGAAAAATAGTTTATATAAAAGGATGATTTATGTATAAAAATTAACTTGTTTCAAAATTTTGAATACACATAATTCAAATGGAATAAAATAAATTATTTTATATAAATAAGATAATATTAAAATTGATAAAAATATTACATATAATGGGGAAATTAATATATTTGATTTAATGAAAATAAATGATTGTATATAGAAATTTGTATTTTATACTATTCACTGAAAACAAAATCATTTTAGAAAAATTAAAAAATCTCAACATATATTAATATTTATATAATTATTTCTAAAAATAAAACCAAAATTGAATATAAAATTTTGAAGTCATTAAAAATTAATTATATTTTCCAGTAACTAAATTAAATTAAAATAAATTTTTAAGAAAATGGAATTTTTTTAAAGAATATAATGAATTTAAAAAAAAATTGAGTGCCTCGTTATAAAAATTAGTGAATAATTTTTTATTAATTTTGTTAACACAAATATATTTCATACATTTTTCACTCAAAATAAATCCCTCAAATTTAATTACTAGGTTAAAAATGATAAATTTAAATTAAATTTTTTTATAGTAAACCAGAATTTACTTAAGGCTCGATGTTGCATTTTAAAAAATAAATCAGGATTAATATTTCTTGAAATTTTTTTGAGTGTTTACATTTTCCAAAAAAACCTAAATAAATTGTTACTTCTCAATTTTATTACATTTATGAAAGATTCAGTTTTTCAGAATACATTTTTTAAAACAAAAATCATATACATGAATATTAAAACCTCACTTAAGAAGAGAAATATTGAAACAAAAGGGTTTCCTTGAATATTTCATAATCTAGTTCCCATATAAGGATATCATTATATAAACGTTAAAATTTATACATGGAGGATAAATATAATATATATGGAGAAATAGTGTGGGATACTGAACAAGGTTAAGAGAAAATTAATTACAACATAAACAGAAACCAATTACTGGTGAGAAAACCATTATTTTATCATAAATAACAGAAAAAGAATAAAATGATTTTAAATAAAATATAAATATATAAATATATAAATAAAAGGATATAAATAAAAGGATATCATTATTTATTTTTATTTATTTTAAAATTATTATAAATAAAATATAAATATATAAATTATTAATTTATTTCCTTTTAATATGAACATATTCATAATTTTGTTATGATTAAATAAATTTCTATGGCATCTCTTACTAAAATAAATGATTATTCAGGATGCATTATTTATTTCAAAAGAAATTAAATTATAATTTTTTATATGATTAGAGCCATGGGAAATTGAATTACATTATTTATGTATACATATATAAAGAAAATGATGTTTATTCATGTTTTCCATTATGGATTCAAAATACCAAATGTTTAATATAATTAACTCTGTAAATAGAAAACCTTATAAGACATTCAAAATATATCTCTCAAAAATAAAAAAAAATGATGAAATATTTGTCTACACACAAACAATCATATATAATTTCTATGTAAACTGTAAAATGTATCCCCAGACAGTTTGATGTTGACCATAATGTCGCATAAGAAAGTGTGAATAGCTTAATAATATATTACCATAAAACATTATTTATCCCTTCGATAGTAATTGTTCTCCCATCATTTCAGACTCTTTCTACACTGAATATATCAAAATAATGTGTTTTTATAAAATCAACATTATTTATCCCTTCGATCAAAAATTCATTCTTTTCATTATTAATGATTTATAAAAATTATTTTTAAAATGTTTCAAAAATCCCAATATTGTTTAAGGATGATATTTTTTAAAATTATTTATTTTTATAACAATGTTTTTTCCAATGAATCATCATGTAATTTTCCATAGAAGTCATATTTATCTTTTACCAAAAATCTGAATGAAACCATTATTTTATATTTCATAGAATGAATAAAATTACATTCATTCATGACCATATAATGTTATAAATATTACATTATATGTTTCTAAGGTTATTTTCAATGAAAATAAATTTTAAAAATATATTATGTTTATTTTTTACAATATTTAAATGATATATTACTCAATAAAAATTTAAATTATTTTCAAATATTCTCTATGTGTTTTAATGGTTTTTTTCATATGAAAAGTATTTTGATATTATATAATGTTACTAAAAGTTTTTGTCAATTTTTAATCTCAATTATCCTCAATAAATATTCCACGGGGTGTTTTAAAATTATTTTCCATCTAAGATGATTTCATATAATGGCACTTATTATTTAAAAGGGATAAGATTGAATGATACCATCTTTATTATTTCAATTGGATAATTAATGATTATGTTAATAAAATTATTATACTAATAACTAATTTTTCATTGGTTAGGATATAGTGAATTAATGAAATTATTATGAAATATTTTTATTTATATGTTTTATCATGTGTTGATATGAATATTGTATTATGATATTGTGGAATAAATAATTAATTTTTTATGAGATGGGTGAAACAAATATCTCTAACCTATTTATTTGAATAACATGTTATATCTCATGCTATAATAGGGAGAAATATGATGATGGACTTGATCCAATATAGGAAATAGGTGAGTCACGATCTACTATGGGAAATAGGTGCATGCTATCCAATAGTGGGATATATGTGAATAGTCTTTATCAATTACACTGATGATCTTGGTCGTAAAGACTGACCTACGAAAAGGTATTATATATTTATTATGGGGGGGAAATTTTAGGACATATGTTTATAGATAATGATTTATTTATGATTATTTATCACTCATTTGGGCCACGTTTTGTGAAATGAATATGATTTATTCCCTGAATAATTTTTTTTGATATTAACTGTTTTGGGTATGAAGTACACAAGTAGTATTCATGATCACATACACCTATACTTATATTTTTAATTCATATTATCATCATTTGACATCTCTTATTTATACCCCCACTATTAATATGATTTCACACATTCTTATGTTCCTTTACCCATGTTATGATAAATGGTTTTGTTAGGTTATTCTTAATAAGTGTTCATTGTGGGGATATATTTATTTTATATGATGATGGTTATTCATGAAATAAGAATATTGTGTTTCTATTCTTTGATGAAAAAAAATATTATCTCCATTTAAAGTTATTTTATTAAATGTAATGAATATTAAAAAAACGATGTTATATTTATGTAATAAAATATTGGGTCCTTATTGTTTTTTTTGTGAATCTATTCATTAGTATTTTATGATATGTATATATGTCTCTCTTTTCTCTATATAATAAATTTTACAAAATAGTCAATGTGATAATAACCTTATCCAATTTTAATCATGAGTTCACTATATCTTCTCATTGATCTCTATTTTTCATGAGACATAGTCTAGTTATTAATCATATTTTATGAATACAATACTTTTTATCTTGATGTTCCTCCTTGATTTTCGAGTATATAATAATATCACATATAAATTCTATAAGAAATTTGTTTATATAATCAATAAATAATTCATTCCATGGGTCTATAAGTATTATTATATCCTTATTGACTACAAATGGAATCTATATAAACTCATTGTGAATGTACCTTATATGAAAATAATTCATGGGTATATCCTCTATATTCATGTTTACTTGTTATAGTCATGAATGATGAACAACCCATAGAGTTGTATCATGACCCATGTAGCTAATCAAATATATCATCAATATGTATCTAAATTTAATTTTTCTTTGTAAGGATTTTATTAAGATCAAGATAATCAATGAGAGGGCATATTAACCAATCTTTCATCTTTACTAAATAGTCTTAAACACCCTTTAATAAATCACATGGGCATATAAACCGTTCATCCAGGTGTTCATGAAATTTATTCTATAGCTCTACAATTATAATATGGTATATTATCTATAGAGTCTTGGATATTGGAAGTGATCCTTGTATAATATCAATTTTTAAATAAAAATCACATCTAAGAGGAAGATCTGAAAATTATTTACGAAATATATCAGTGAACTCACACACAATGGGAAGGTATTCAAGGTTTATCTTTACCATAGTCTGAATAATTTAAGCACAATATGATTTCTCATAGGGTAATAATATACATTCTTTAGATGATAATACGAATGAAGATTTATCATCCTCCTAGAACATGTTTAACAAGTGATGTTTATTCATTATATGGAGGTGGATTTCGTTCTCTCATTATCTTATGATGGATATATACAAGGAAATTAAATTCATACCTTGATTAGAAAAAAAAATTAGAAAGAGTGTATCACCATATTCTGTAAGAAATTCGGTCTGCAAATTTGAATATCATATGAATTATATATTTTTTATTTAATAATTTTACAAATAGTCACCTTAACTGTTAACTCATAATCCATGTTTTGAGGTGGTTTATGAATAGATATTCTTAATTTTTTTGTTACAAATATATGTGTAAACTAGAATCAAATATTATGATCCATATACGTTAATAAATAACTATCTAACCTATGAATAAAAAAAATTTAGGATCCACTATAGTTGTTTTTATGGAATAAGATCCCTATTTCTATCTAGGACATTGAGGTATCCATAATAGGTTTTCATCAACAAACCTCATCTTAGTGCATTGGTTTTAAAATTTCATAGATCCTTACAGTTGAAATAACACATAATAGGCATGGGATTCACTAAATAATTCCATTATATCATAACATTGGTGGGATTCTCTGGTCATCAATTAGTTTATAAGTTCTGTTATATCCCAATCTAATATATTTCATCAACCCCTTCAATAAATTATTGAGATAATTCATACCACTTTCTTGACAAGTGAGATGATGTAGTTTCATTCCACCATTAGATATATTCCAACTATTATTATAATTAAAATCTATTTTCAATAATTTTTCTCTTGATAATATGAAAAACCATTTATCTCCATTTTTACTTTTAGGGGACATTGGAAAATTACATTATTTTTATCATCATCTTGAATAGACAATAATTTTCATAGACTCAGCATTATCCCACCAATGAAGTATTCAAAATTAAATTTAGTGCTAAAGAAAAATATGAAGGAGTATCATGGAATCATTTTTATCTAATCTTTATATTACCTAATGTATTTTCCATTTTTTGAATAAATAGAAATGAAAAAATATTATAAATCAGGGGTGTGATGGGAAAATATTTCTTGATTTTTTTTTTAAATTCAATTCACTCTACTACATTGATCTCCTCCTTGGGATTCATATTCTTGAATAACATCCACCATTTATTATATTCTCCTTCTATATGATAAAAAGAATAAAATACCTTTTATTGATCATATAATTTAATAATGGAGGATATAAGTTCAACATATTTGATCCATTATTCCAGGATTGATGTATATGAATATCAAGAGGAATTTTGAGTCCTTTATAACATTATGGTTTCAATTATGAATTTCAATTTTTTAGGGTGATTTGTGTGTTCCTCCTAATTAATGATTAATTTTAGAACATGAGTTCATTGATATATAATTATCATAATGTTTACAAATAAAACACCCATTGGATTTAGAAACTCATTTGGATTTTTTCCCAATTCCCATAACATTGGTTGTTGAGTTAGCTTCCCTAATTTGAAGCCCTTTCATTAACAAAATTTAGGATCATGTTTTAAAATTTTTAAACATAGAAACTAGAATCATTAATGATTAATGGTTTTAGGTTTTAATTATATATAATCCATATCATTGGAATTTATATTTTTCAAATTATTATATCCATGAAATGTTTACTAATATATAAGCATATGGGTATTTTATTTACATTGTAATAGTTTGGAAAAAACCTATGAATTTCAAAATTCATATCCCCTTGGATATTCAAACCTGATGTGATGGGAGGAATTTTTTGTTTAACTATATAAAGATCACATCCATCTCAATTATATCTTTTGGTTTTATTACACCCAAGTAACACTATATCTAATCCACATACATTTTTAGTATCAATTGAATGATTTATATTCATAGAAGCAACATAATCTACAATTTATAAAAATTTAAAGATGTTTTATTATGTTTATTATTATCCCTAATGATTCTGAAATAGTTTTTAATCATATTCCCAAAAACTAACTAGACATTACTTTGATACCATCTATGAAAATCCAAATCATTAATAACATTAATTTTATGATTCATTAAAAAAGGTACACACAAAAAACCCTAAATATTATGTGTCATTGAATCTTTGGGAAATTTTTCATGTGATATAAATATATAAAACATGATTACTACAAAGTTGTTTTAAAACAATGAAATATTCCCATATATTCCTTGGAGATTCTTCAATAATGACTGATACACTAGGGATGTGAATAAGAATTGGGTGATATATAATGCCAAGTAAGATAATATTCAATTTATAACTTGAGAAAAGTAATACATTTGAGTAATTTAAAACATAAATGGGACATAAAAGAAGTGATAATATTAAACTTGATCATAAAATTGAGATATACAATGACAACCAAAAACCCACATAGGAATGTCAAAAAAACACAAAACATGAAAATATTAACACATGTTATGTATTTCCACCAATACACCATAATATAAAATTCTCAGGAAAACCTATAATGAACCAAGAATGAAATTTCATGAGATAAAAACATTACCCAATGCATTGGTGAATTGTACAATTTTAGGTACGTCTTTCACCTTCGTATCATATACATTCATACGTCTGGCCTATGGATAATATAATATAACGATATATTAATCCTTTTTTAAACCCCTAACTGAGGACTATGGATTAGAAGATGGAAATCCAAAATAAATAATTGATAGATAAAATGGGGGAATTCCGTTCAGTGGAAATAAAAATTGATATTCACTTATATAATGTTTGACATGGAATGTTGCTGAATGATTTTGAAAACATAATAACAGTACACAAAGATTCACAAAAGGACTAAATGACACTAATTAGTGTATCATGTCACTTTTTAATCATATGTACTTTAATATTGATGTGTTAAAATATGTACGCACATGAGTAATTGAATTAAGGATAATTTAATGTAGGCTTTTAAATTTTGATGAGAAGGATAATAACACTTACCATAAAAGAGAGATTCTAAAATAATTATAACATCATTCTAACATCATGGGGTACCGTGGTAGTGGTCTAGAGGGTGATGGGTAGATTAAAATAAAACTACAAGAGTTTTTTCGAGGAATAATATGGGCTATGTGTATCTATACAAAAAAACTGTGGATAATTAGTTATTAATATCTGAAACTTTGGTATTGGAATATTTAATATAATGTAATAGAAATCCCAAAAATCCCATGGGTTTCCCAATAATTTATACCAAATGGTTTAGGATTTAATTATTTTATAATTGTACGAGCTGATCTCATTAAGTAATATCATTAGTGATTTTGAATAAAGACGTGTTTATAATTAATTAATATTAAGAAGATAAAATATAATATGAAATAATGAGGATTTTTTAAGTATCAGTAAAATTAAAAATATAATAATATATATATATATATATATTAATCGGAAAACATATTTTTCAACATGGATAAACATTAAAAAATTTATTAAAAAAATATTTTATTTTAAAATTTCCTAATACATTTTTTATATCTACACTTTATTTATTTTTTCAACAAAATCAGCTATCTTAGAAAAATAAGAAAAATTATCCATTTGATTATTTTGATTTAATGGTTTCAAAAATAATATTTGCGTTCTCAAAATTAATCTATAAATATTATAATTTAATCTTTTAATTAAAACACACATTTATTTAAAATGATGGGTTTTATAATAAAATTTGTAAATAAATTATAATAATTATACCTAAATACATAAAATATAATTATCGTTTAAATTATAATTTTTTTAAATAATAATAATTTGGTAAAATATCAGTTATTTCATGAACCTATGAATTCATTAAAAACTGTGTGTTGATTGAAGGTATAAAAATATGAGAAATATAATTTTCCTTCAACCTTTAAAAATCTAAATTTTATATAACATACTTTATATTCATTATAAACTAATACTAGTTGTTAAATTTAATAATTAATTTATATATATAAATTATCAAAATCATATTGTAGTGTTCTTTAATAATATTCCATTATTAATCCACAAAACATATTTTGCATATGGGAGAAATTGGGATATTTTCTTGTGGATGTTTGAAAAACATGGGATGGGATGTGATTTAGATGATCTTATAATTTTCTTATACACATTTTATATATTTCCTTAGTTGATTAATATCATATTGGGATTTCTATAGGAAAAATCTCAGTGATTTTATCTACCACAGAATCTCTAATAAATAATATTTATAGAGTATGATCCAATTGGATAAGTCCATCACTTTATTCATCTAAGTCAATTAGATTTATAATAACCCTTACTATAAAATAATCATGATGATGATGACAAAATTAAAATATATTCAAAGGTTGTGAAGTGTAATTGTGTTTTAAATCTAAAAGGATATAACAAATCACTGGCCAAAAAAACCAATATTGTTCATTTGTTTCCTATAATTTTATTTCATACTAAATCGTGTAATTATTTGAACATGGAATTTCATTTATAAATTAATGTGTCATTATACTAACCATATATATTATAAATAATTAATTTTTAGAAATTTTAACATATTCTTTTATGTAGTTATTGTATCACATATAATACACAAAAAATTGATCAACACTGATTTATTAATATTTTCATATTAAAAATGTAACTTCCTAGTGTTAATTTTTTCCCTTTTTCATGGATAATTATGTTTAAAAACAATGGACCTTGTAATTTATCACGATTCCATCATCACCAAAATGATATTCTTGATTATAATATAATATATATTAATCATATACATATTAAAACCCATTTATATAAGGGAGATAGTGAAAAATGATTTACATTTTTGTGGAGATGGATAGTAATCTATTAACTTTAATGATGTAATAATTTCCTAACAAAAATACTAAAGTAATAATAAATTTTTTTATAAAAATTATTTATATTCATTCAATCTATCTATATTATCATCCATGTAAATAGATAACAAAAAATGATTCACAACACTTTATTGAGTTGTTAGTCAACTTGAGCGATGCTATCATTTTATAGAGGATGTGTAGGTTATAATGTAGGAAGGATACTACAATTATTGATGTGTAATAATTTTATTAATATCAAATATAAAACATAGAAATATTATAATTACCAATCATTAATTATAGTGGTTGTAAAATGATTTATAGTACAATGTAGAGGTGATAGTCCAAATGTATTCATGAGAAATACTTTTACTTCACATTCTGAAAAATAGATGGTGGGTAATTGTTGGTTCATAATCATAATAAATTTAAAATATATTTATGATACTATGTTAATTATCTTATAATAAATACCATATATTTATAGGATCAATAAAAAATTAAGTTGAGAAATATTGTGTATAATTATTTTCAATTATTTTCTAGACCTCCATTGTATCACTTATTAAGGACCCATTGAATGGTATTATAAGAAGAAATAACCTAAATTTCATCTATATATATGTTAATAATATAATTATATATGGGATTATAGAGATAGATGGTAGAATTGTGGTGTGTTGAAGGGAAACAAGGGGAGTCTTTTTAGTAGTGTCATAGGGGACACAATTGGATTTTAATAAAAAATAAAAAAGAAGGTCATACTCTAGAACAATGATACCAAAGGGATACAAACTAAAAAGATGGATAATATGTGTTAAACAAATGGATTTATAATTTTATTTAGAAAAAATGGGAAACATTTCCTATTTCTTCTCCTTTAACCCCACGAGTACCTATATTAACTTTAAAACCATAATGGGTTATAATTTTACATACAAGGAAAACAACTCAAAAATGATAAATTAATACTATTATAACCATTATCATTACAAATGTCCTCTTTCAATTTTTATTTAATTTTAAATTATTTAATAAAATATTTTCTTAAATAAAAAATTATTATTTTAAATTTTGAAAATATTCAATTTATTGGGCAAAAAATATATTTATTAAATTAGAATAAAATATAAAAAACAAAAAATTATAATTTATTATTATCCATAAATTTATTATGAAAAAATTATTATTAAAAAAATTCCTTTCAATGTTTTTAAAATCATTTACATTAATTTTTCTATAATTTTCACAAGAATTCCATCAATGTTTTGTTAGCAGTTAATGTAATTATTTCATTAATAAAAATAAGAAATAGATTGAAACAAAAAAATATATTATTGAACTATAATATAAAAATTAATATTTATTTATTATGTATTTGTATTCGAATATAGAAATATAACATAAATTAAATGCAAGAGTGTTGAATTTATTAATTTTTATTATCTTGGGAATATTCAACCAAAATGCCACATATTTTAATTTTATATCAATATGTAATAATTTTTCCCTTAAGAATAAATAAAGTAATTTTTTTTCTTTTTTGCGACCTTATATCATGGTTTTAACCTTTTTTTACCCATATTACCCCAAATGATTTGACAAATATTAACCACTATTAGAATTCTAAATGACCAAATGCCTAAGGGTCTTATTTATCATATTTTATCCTCCGGATTATTTATATTGTATAATTATTTAATAAAATTTCATTATTTTTTCTAAATCATTTTAATATAAATTAAACAAAAATAATGGAAATCATTTTTTTTGGATGATGTGTATTTAATGATAACAATTAACATATATCAAAATAATGAATATTTCATATTCAAATGGATTTAATAAAATTTTTATATTTAAAAAGGATAATAAATAACATTATGACCAAATAAAAAAAATAAATTGTATTTTTAATTTCATGATATAATGAAATTAAATGGTAGGATATGAGAAATTGGCATTTATGTACTTTTTACTGAAAAATGAATCATTTCATAAAAATATAAAATTTTCAACCTATAATAATTTTAATATGATGTTTCAAAAAATTAAAATTTATATTATAATATAACATAAATCTACTTTAATTAATCCTCATTTCAAAGAGAGAATTAAATTTACATAACTTTTCATGAAAATTTCATTTTGAATCATATAATGTCCTATTTATAATAATAGTGATTATTTCACAAGAATTTATTAATATGTTTGTATTTTGTAGGAACTTATATATTTATTTAATAATGTCATAAATCCAATTCCTACAATTTAATTTAATGTCTATATAATAATGGTCACCATTGAATAATAATTTATTTCTCTGTTATAACACATTTTTCATAAAGATCAATGTTTTTTCTTAAGAAATTTATTGATCATATTATTATTGTACAATATTTGGAGGTGTTATAAAGAAATAATGAAATACATTAATTAAAATGAATGGGGAATGGTAATATAATATTCCGCAAACCCAATAGTGTGCCCCCATGTTGACCGTATTCTAGCAATTTTGTGACTAATCACAAATTTCATTAGTTTCCTATGCTTCCCACAAGTGCGAGATAACAGATTATCCCAGAGTATCAATTTTTTTTCATATTTTATATCTTTTATCTACTCTTTAACACTTTATATAATATTAAGATTTTATCCCTCAATTTACTCAAAACATTTATCTTACCCAATTCCTCAAAACCCCATGGTCATTGAAAAACATTGTAACATGAAATTAAAACAACTATTGTCTATGTGTGTTCCTTAATGTTCTAAAACCCCAATAACCATTATGAGGAACCAATTATAAATTATTCTATTATTACCAAGGCAACAGAACCCTACTCAACTTTACACTTATGGCCTTGTCTTATAAAATCCTCAATTAACATCCCTTAAAATAAAGGATACTTCATTCCATGTTTTTTCACATGGTGCATCTCCTATTCACAACATCACTTGGGTTATGCCTTCTTCACATCACTCAAGAATCACTTGGGAAAAATCATCATAACTCCATCCTAACATCACTTGGGGGAATCCTTTTTTACATTATCCTAAACTCACATGGCTGAATAATTTATCATTTCACCCTACCTTTAGATTGTAAATTCAATCATAATTTTTCTTATCCCTTAAATCGGTGACAGTCACATATATTAGTCCAAGAGTTTAATTATAAAATACTTGAAAATAAACTATGTGTAACTTTGTTATGGAATTCTTATATACTTCTAAACTGGGAAACCATCATCTAAAAATTCTATACTAAAGATCCATGAACTCCATGATATTGATGATAAATCCTTCCTTAAAAAATTCCATTTGGAACATCTGTTTTCAAGGTAACCTCTAAATACACTGATGGTAGAAAATCTGCTTATGAATACTAGTATATATACCCTTTTCAATCATTATTTTCCATAATAAAATTTTTCCCATCTATTTATCAATCAATATATGGGGTACCCTTTTAAATTAAAATATTAAACCCCATTATTAATGTGGTTTACAATTCTAATGAAATCAGTGAGTATCCCCTCTTCACATATAAAATTTCATGGAAGACCTTAATCTATGTTTAATAGTCATGGCCTTCTTATATTCACCTCACTCCACGTGATTAATATGGTAACCTCAACTATATTCATACCTACATATAAACTTATATTACACTAATTAAGAGTAAGAATCCCACATATTCCCTAAGATGAGTAACCTCCAGAACATCAATTTTATAATAATTTATAAAAATATAATCTGTAAGACCCAAAAGATAAATTATTAATATAATAAATGATATATCCTTCTCTTATGAACTCTTATGTAAAATAAGGAACTAATTCCTAGAGTAATTACCTATCCTTTATTGAATGATTTTATATCCCTTTTCCCCCTCATATCCCCTCCCTTATCCATCATCAAACATGAAGTATATTAAATTCATAGGGAAGACACAGTGTGAATCATAATTCATATCTACATTCAAAATCAAGTTAAAATTCATATGATCCACTATATTAACTTGTTTCTCACATCTATTACAACATATGTTCAATTAAATATCATTGTTTATTAGTCAAATATCACAATTAAATATTCCTTCGTATCCCTCCATCATTGGAGTAACCCAAAAAATATATTTATTCTTGGGACACTATTTTAGGTGCATCCATGGATCATAATACCTCTAAAAGGGACATATTAATATTTATATACTCTTTAAATGGGGAATAATCTAGAATGGTGCATGAAATGGATGTATTATATGCATAACCCCTCACCTATTATCTATTTTTTCACCTTCCATGATAAATACATCCCCACCATGTGAAGTTAAACTATATGGTCATTGTCTATATTTTATGAAATTAAATTTCATGAAATAATACATAACACATGATGTTTAATTATATACTTTGGAATTGTAACAAGACCCTAAACCCTGTCATAAATACTACATAGATTGTGATTACCATTTCTATATATTATGCAAGATTCTTCTATGAGGGTCAAACCAATAATAATTAAATTTATATTCCCATTTATTAGGTTTGTAATATTTTTGGATCATCCCTCTATAATTCTATATTAATATTCAAATCATATCACCCTATTATGGATATATTCACTTCATCTCTCCTAACATTATTCTCATAATTCCATATTCACAAACAGTCCCATATTCTTAGGACCATATTACTTATGTAACTAACTCATCTGTACTGGGAAATTTTTCCATAATGGTCATCTCAAAAGGGTATGTAATTAATATATCCCACACCAACCATTTCTATATATATTTCACATATTATTCCTTATACTTGATTTTATATAGTATGAATTACTCATTTTCCAAAAAACATAAAATATATTGAGTGCACCATTAAGTTTCACCAAACCACTTTTCTTGTTACTCCATTCAAAATGATACCAAATATTCCCATTCATAGGTGCCATCGTGACAGTAGAAATTTTCACCACCATCCTAAATGGAAATAAACAATAAGGTTCCCAATTTATTTTTATTTTAACCATATTTACCTTTGACTAATTGATGAAATCAACCCAAATAACCTCTCAAAATAGTACCCAAAATAATTTAACATATACTTTAAGGCTATTATGTATCCCCATGAGCTGAAATCTAGAACCTGAGTATAAAAAATAGAGATAATAGTTTCCCCAACCCTAAAGAATACAATATGACATATATATTCATGTATGGAATGATATTCTGGAATAAAAAATAATATATATTTCATAACATAAATAGAATAACAAATGATATACAACTAAAAAGGTAGAAAAGCAATATATATAAGACAAGTCTAAAAAAAGATGAAAAAACTAAAACAAATACTCTAATAGTATTAATAAGATAGTGAAGGAAAAATCCATCCATCTCATCATCCATCTACTGAAACCAAGATGATAGAAAACATCTCAACATGATTGAAGTTACATGGCTATCTCTACATCAAGATACATAAAAATGTCTATGAAATAATTAAGGATTGGAAAAGGGGTGACCTAACATGCTCAATTTCATCCAACCCAGTTGTCCCATAAAATGTCAATGTACAATAATCCAAGAATTCACCACATTTAATAAATAAATGCTTGATATTTACTATAACATATTAATATCAATAGAATGAAAAAAACATTAATTTCCCCAGTATTGAAATTATCGAATCATGATGTTAAACTAGTTTCAAAGGAATCAAAAAAAATTATCAATGAAGATATATCAAATGAAATTGATGCATGAATCAAATATCATACCACATCAATGGAATCTAAAATAAAATAATATATTCCAAAATAGCCTAAATTATCCAAGATAACAAGTGACATCAAGAAATGGATCATAATAAGCTTTGACATCAGGGAAACTTGTAAATAAACATATACAATTTCATGTTAATAAATCCTTAATAAATATGTAACCAATCTATAGAGTGGAGGAGAACCCCTGTAGGTTAACCACCAAATAGGTCCATCAAGTCCCAAGAATAATAATACTATAGAGAAAAAGAAACCCCATCTGTAAACCAACTGATATTAGATGAGTCATATTACTATAAAATCATCCAATGTACCCATGTATTCCAATGTGATCTATTTTCAAAATAGTTTCATCAATCTATTTTCTTAAATCCATTCTTTGAAATCTATTTTAGAAAACATTTTCACAATGATTTGATATACAAATTCTATTTACCCAATCATGGGTATCCCATATTTCTTTGAATATCCAATTCTATAGATAAAGAAATACAATATGTTAATCATGTCATTTTATTTATAAAAAGAATCAATACCAAAAAAATATAGTTCACTAAAAAAGGCTATAGACAAAACCATCACCCTCATAAACATGGTCACACACACTTACAATGGGATCAACCAACAAGAAGAATAATAAATTTAAAATGAGGCCCTATAACCAATAAAAATTTATTATAATTGATTCAATTTAACTTATATTATTGGAAAAAATAGTAAAAAACACATAACTTGAGAACTCACACCCATTGCACCATATCCAACAAGGAAATGGTCACCATAAAATGATAACACAATGGATCTATTTTGAAATCATGAGAATAATAACCATGAGTTAATGGATTTGATTACTCAATGTAATGGTGATACCATGATCAATGTAAATGAAGAACTAGGAATGATTACTCCCATGGTGTGATAAAACCCAACCCCAATGGTGATCAATCTTATAAGGAAGCGATTTGGAGGGAGAAGAAGTGCCTAAAATCACTAGATCACATATCAAGGTAATGATAATAGTGGAATATGGTGGAATATAAAAAAATATAACTTTTACAGCACTATAAAACTACTTTCAATTAAATTTACCTATCGTGTAATCCCTTTAAACTGTTTATAATCATTATGGTTCGTATACATCAAAAAACCTATCATCATTTTAATAAAACACCATTGTTAAAAATTACATGGCATGAAATCATTACACAACATGTAATATATCGTGTTATGTACCCATATCATGAAATTATTATGGATAACAGTGCACATTTTGTACCATTATTACATGTTTTGTAAATTCCCAGTTGATAATGAAAACAAAAGATTCTCACACAAAACCCAAAACCACATCTATCATTTTATGATCTCAAGGAGAAAACCAAAAATAATTTACACATTTTTAATTATAATTTATTAAATAAATTAATCATAAATCTCTAAACATTAGGTAATTTTCTATATAAAATGATCTGGATCCTCAAAATTACCAATACAGGCCCAATTAAAAAGTAAAATAATTAATGAGATATGAAATACCGAATGGACGATCATGGGATATCACACCCTCCAAAACACAAGACGATCATTTCCTAGGATGTAATTTGGATTAATTAATCCAAATAAAGAGGTGATGGAACTTCTCACTCATGAATGGATTTCTATCCGAAGTCTCAAGAGAATCTATCCTTTATTTCTATAACAGACTGAATAATGGAATCAACTCCTGTTGAATGACTTTCAATCTGAGAGATAAATATCTCTTCTAGATCCTACAATAATGAAAAAATATGGATCTAGCTCAATCTCTTCCCAAATAATAATGTGAGAGGGGTTATATTGGTATTTCATAGGCTATGATACGGGGAAAACATCATGAATTATTGTTAACTGAAATAGTGATTAATACAGATATAAATCCTTCTTGAGCAGATAAATGTTCTCAAATGGTCCAAAATATCATAAATCCATCTTTTTTTATTTTCCAAGCCATCGGTGACCCATATAAGGATAAAAATTCATGAAAACCTAGTCAACAATTCAAAAATCCAAAATATGAAGTCATTCATCCTCATAATATAACGTTAGAATATTAAATATAACCTAATGATGATGTATATCTATAATCAATTTAGAGTTATTCTCAACAAAACTAGGAACCAATATAGAATAATTTCCTATCACTTAAAAACAATGAATCTGTCACCACAACTTCATTATAATAGGTGATATTCATAGTAAAATATATAAATTCTCAAAAGGATCCATTCTGATCAACAAATGATAACCATTATTATAATAAATCTCAACTAGTACTATAATTCTTTCTTAAAATTCACTAAAATCCATGACAATAACAAGTACCATATCTTCCAAGATATGAATTGCATGGTCGATATGACTAGCTATCTATGGATGATAATTTGTAATCAAAATAACCTAGCTTTTCATTCCTTACTGGATACTACTCTAGAAACTCAATATAATAATATGACCCATTTATAAAAAAATTCTTAAAAAACCTCATGTAACCTCACAATAACATATATCTACTGCTGTGTCATATGATAATCTTTGGTGGTGTCCCTTATCAAAATAATGTTAACTAACATTTACAATAATTAATCACCAACTAGATAACATTATTCCCTCAAATAATCCATGGTAATTCAATAAAGAAATTCATAGCCACATCATCCTTTTTCAAATCTAGAACTAGATGAGTTAGGATAATACTAGATGGTTTCAGATGATTTTCCTTTACTTGTTGGCTATTGTAATAATGGGAAACAAAATCTGCAATGTCATGCAGCATATCTGGACACCAAGATCGACATCTCGTGTAATAATACATATTTATAATTCATTGATGAATTCCCCATGAAGAAAAATGAAAATTTAAAAAAACTAAAAACCATAAAGTTTTTGGGACTATAAACTAATAGAAATAACATAGATTACCATCTGAATAGATATTCCAACAATAAACTATCTACTAACCATAAAGTGATTCATGAATTCCCTTAAACATTTCATTCTACAACTAACTGTACTTTAAAATATCAAGAGACGATGATAACAATACACTTGTCATAACTATACTCAAAACATACTCACGAGCATCAAGATTAAACTGAGAGAGAATCCCTATGAGTTTCTACTCTTCCTTCGATTCTGGAATAATTTACAATGACACATTCCTACTAAGGGTTTCTGGAATAACATTACCCATACCTAGGGTGTTGGTGATATCAAATTTAAAAATATAAAGGTATTTCTCCCTCCAACAATATTTAAAATTTATGTATTTATCTGAAAATACACACCTAAAACACTAATTACTATAATATACATTGAACCATTATTTTAAAATATAATACCACTAACAATTAATCACATGAATAATTCAGGTACACTCTAAATCATGAAAGGTGTAAATCTTCTGATGTAGTAGAAAATTACATGATTTATATGCCACCAAATGATCATCCTGCATTATAACCCAACCCAAACATGTTTCAATAGAACCCCATAAAAGCACATACCCCATACCAGTCATAGGTAATATAAAAATATGAGATGATATTAGAATTTTTTTCCTATCAGCAAAATAAGACTCACACATTGCATGTCATGTGATTTTTATCCCGTCCAAGTAAATGCAGTCAATTGTGATAAAATATTGATAAATTCTTGATCAATAATTGATAATATCAAGTTGGACCATGTAATATATAAAAGTAAAATACATTTAATATCTCTTCCCATGGAAATATATCTTTTGTAACGACCCAATATTTGATCAATGCAATTTCTCCATTCCTATATCAATTTCATAATAAATAACCTCAAGAAACACAATTCCACATCATGATCAAATGAACTATTATGTTACCATTAAACATAAATATGTGTTTTATATTTTTTGAATATCTAAAATTTGACATACACGATTGCGTTCAGTAAGATATTTGGAGATAGATACGATAAACATAATTTTTTATGAATAGTAACCTACCCCTATAAATAGTAACATATCCTTATGAATAGGAATATTAACCTTATAAATATTAAATCATCCAAATTCATAGAAACCTCAACCATTAATTATTAAATAAAATTTACGCATTATATAAGTCATAACATGACAATAGTTAAAGTATTTGTATTTTTGTAAGTCATAAAAAATAAATTATAAATAAATAAATAATTTAAAAAAATTATTTTCATTAATAAATTAATATATTGATGTATTATGATTATAATATTATTTTATAAGGTCTTTATTAATTTTTCAAAGCGTGAGAAAAGAAGAAGAAATTTTAAAAGTTGAATTTTTCAAAAAAATTATGATTTCATTTAAAAATTAATTTCATCATATTTAGAAAAATACGTTTTTAAAAAAATTTATTCATTTATGGATTCAAAATATCAAAAAATAATTATGATTAATTTTTTAGATTTTTCTAAAATACTGGAATATTTTATGAATAGTTAAATACTATAATTCAAAAAACAAGCTAAATACATTAATTATAATTTTATGGAAGATTTTCTGCTGATGCAATCCTAGTTGGTCCAAACACACATGATATTATTTCTATTCATTCTCATGTAATAATTTCAATTTCTTGTATTGTGATGGAATAATAAATAAATGAATATAATACTGAGAAAACCCCTCTCCTCTCCATTATAAATACCACTCCTCACACCCTCATTGCTTAAAACCACTCAAGCTTCATGACTTGTATAAATTCTGTAAAACCCACTCCACTAGACCTCCACCACTTATCGAAGATCTAGATGTCAAAAAAATCCCAAGACTACGTTGTTTATGAAGGATATAAAGAGGAGGATTCCAGAGGTAATTCCTCTCTCTCTTTTCATTAAATTTCCTTTCAAATTTCAATTGTTTTCTTCTATTATCCAAAAATTCTCTTATCCAATTTTCCTGATAAATCCAATATGGTTGATATAAATGTATTATATAATTTTAATGGAAGATTATTATGTATACCCCTCCCTTCATCTATTTGTTAATAGAATGTATTAGTTGCTCGTAATATGTTAATTTACCTACATCATGAGTGATGCACTTCTATTATCCTTCCACTCCTTAAAGAATTCCAATGAAACCATTACATGGTTGAAAAAACATTTTAATATATATCTTTTATCCCATTTTATGTTATGGAAACTATTTTTATTCATAATAATTATTTATAAAACAAAACATGTTCGTTGCGATTTAAATACCACCCAAATTAACCTAAATGATCATCATTGAATTCTAACTAATGATACATCCCAAGGGAATGTAACATAATACATTATAATATCATTTAAACACATGTAATATGATTTATGACATGTAATACCCTTTTGGGATATTTATCCATGTTCTACATGATCTTCCCTTCATGTGTACAGGTAAATCGTTCATGAAAACTAAGAAAAAGAACACCACTAAATGATGAATTTAAAATCTATAACTCATCCTAAGGTCTATAATATAATAGAATGAAACAATAATGAACCATATTCATTTATAGAAGGATCATTAATTGGTAATTAATAAATCTAATGTTATTATACCATCCATTAATGTGAATAAATCATTTAGATACGAGTTAAGGGTAATTCTTGAACCCAACATACATTCTGTAGGTTCTCAATCTTTCACTCCATTTACGATATGGTTACTCATTAGAAATCATTTTTTTCATCATTATCGTACCTTTTTTGGTATATGATTCTTTTCCCTATAGTTTATTTCAAACAAATTGTTTTCAAAATGAACTTCTCTTTCAAAACCACACATTTTACTTCTCACTCAAGTTTGATGGTTCTTGTATCACGTATTTTATTCCCTCATTCTATTGCGAACACAATTTTTATGAATGTGTTTTTATGAGTTTAAAATAACTCATTTATATGGGTTTTTATGATCATGATTGATATATGTTCAATGTGGCCTGCATTATTATGAAAATGTTATTATGTGATTGCTGCGCCCAGAATTATATAGTGCAATATTAATGGTTAAATGTGACGGGTGTACTAGGAATTATACAGAACTCTAATGCATTGGGTAAAGTGATGAATAAAATTTTTAAAATTGAAATGACGTGTTAACATGATTCTTGATGTGTTCACAACTATGTGTGGTATTTAACCACTAAAGCATGATGTTAGATTTTTTATTTATTGCCTCATTCCAAGTATTTTATTAATGTTTCCTCTCATGATTGTAATAAAATTCCTATGTTATGATGATAATGATTATTCTCATCCAATGTTATGTTGTTTCATGTTTTTATCTATCCTATTACTGGTGTTTTAGCTCAACCCTCTTTTATTTATATCCCCCGGGAGACTAATTGTATTATGGAGAAGTCAATATCCAATAAAATGCTAGAGAAGAAGGAATTATATATATGTTTATGTATTCTGTTAAACAAGTTATGAATGGTCCTTGTTTTCTATAGACACTAAACGTTTGGATCCTGTTTGTGTAATGTTTTTGTTGTTAATCCTTAAAATTATGTAAATTTAATGTATGAAATTAATGGTCTCTATAGTTGGTATCAGATTCAAGGTTTAGTTAATTTGGGAATTAGGATTAGTAAACCCTAGAGAAAACCACAACTAGGAGGCTATGTAGCAATTTTCACCCAAGAAGAATTTAAAAACATATGGATCCCATAAGATATTCTTTTAGTGTAAGATTCACAAATGAATAGGTTATTTTTTAATAACTCGTTGACTTATGTTTCATTCTAACAATATATATTATTGAATATGGAGGAAACAATGAGAAAAAGGGCCAATATCCCGTGCGAGGTCTAGTGCGACAATTACTTTAAAAGCATTCCTAATGCATTGGGAGGTGGATTTAAAAACATCATGGACATTCTTACCCAACTATCTCATGTTTTGAATAATAAACAGAATAAATAGTAATGTCCTTCTTCACCAAAGAGGTATCAAATTTATATCGAGTAATCTATGTGACAACGAACACCTGTGTTTAGTGGATCTTTTGATCCACTAGTTATGTAATATTGGGTAAAATACATGGAGAAGATATTTTTGTACTTCATTGTTCAAAGATAGAGAAGGCGATTCTAGTTATTTATCATCTAGATGGAGATTTCGATCAATGATGGGCTTTGATTAAGAACACCAAGCCAGCTGAAGAAATTTAAAAGATGGAATAATAAGGCTTTATGATCATGTTTATTAACTAGAATTTACCATGAAATCTTCAAACTAATATATAGAGATAATTCATACAGATCAAGAAAAATAATGGAGAGTCGTTCATGAACTAAAAAGTGAATTTCATAAAGGATTCAATTTATGATCTGGGTTTTGTTTTCAGAAATGATAGAAAAATGATAGATTATTTAGTGGATTAAAACCACCCTGTCGAGAGGATCTTACAATTAGAGACTATTGGAGTTATGGATATGTTTTTTATTGTGCCCTCAAAGTGGAGATGGGTTTTGTAGAATGGTCCCAAGGACTTGGTGATATGATTAAAGGTTATGATTCAAGCCTGAGGATGTAATGATAGAGGTGGAAATAAAACTAAACTAGCCACATGCCAAAAATGAGGGTAGATGCATCGTGGGAACTGCCTCACGGGGACTGATAAATTCTTCAACTATAGGAAATAAGGGCAAAATTTCTAACACTATCGAAATTAAATGAGAATGAAGGAGAATGTGAAGGAATAATGGAGTGAACCACCCCTGTTCGAATTATACAACTATAAGGATCAAGGGAACTATGAAAGGTATTACACTAATCCTAGAGTCCTCGAGGGTAAACATCATCAATATCCATGAATGAAAAAGTAACAAGGGAGGGATTATTCCATCACTACCACAGAATTGGAGCAAGATAATGACGTTTTACAAGGCACACTTACTATTTACTTAAGAATGAAAATATTCTTATTTGAGTCTATTTCTAGGCAAGAGTTTTTAACATGGATGTTTTCTAGAACTATATAATCGATGCCTCGAAATCATGAAGTAAAGATAAATGTTAAAACATAAAGTGGTTAAATCCTTGCAACCCACGTGTTTGACTCTTATCCTACTAGTGTATATTGGACGATTCATCCAGATAATCTCATAATACATCCCTTGGTGTAATTAGATTATATAATGGGAATGGGTTAGCTCTTCTTATATATAGTACATATCAGCTATTTGGAAAAATAAATACCTTTTCATATTCAAAACCATCCCATTATCCTCTATAAATGCTTGGAAGATCATGAAACTCATTTGAAAAATCTATTAATGATGTGGCTTTTGATTCCATATGAAGAGGATTACCTCACACAAATGGATGAGTCAATGGGAAGTATCAAACTAGTATAAATACCCTTCATGAGGGAATAAAATGATGTATTTCCTAAATAGTTACCGAGACATCCCCCAGATCATAAGGTATAGTTCTCCATAGAACTCATTAATTATGTTACTCTTATCAAAAAGTGCCTCAATAGAATGAATCCTCTCGAACTAGAAAAGTTAAATAATAATATTAATGAGGTTTTGGGAAAAGGCTTCAGATTTCCTAGTGTATCACCTTGCGGTGTGACAGTGCTCTTTGTGAAAAAGAAGAATGGAACAATGCAGCAATGTCTAGATTATTGGGAACTCAGCATGATCACCATAAAGAAAAAGTACCCTCTCAAAAGGATTGATGATTTATTTGATGAGTTAAGAGGAGATCAATACTTATTATAGGTGGATCTTCATTCTGGATATCATCATCTAAAGGTGAATAAAAAGGATATTCAGAAGACTACCTTCCGTACAAGGTATTGGCATTATGAGTTTCTAGTGATCCCCTTCAGGCATAATAATACCCCTAAAATATTCATGGATATGATGAATATAGTCTTTAGAAATAACCTTGATTTTTTTGGTACTATTTATTATTGATATTCTTTTCCACTCCATGAGAAAATAGGAACATTAAGACCATATAAAAGTTTTGTTAGGAATATTGAGAAAGGATAAGTTGTACGCCATGATCAAAATGTTTTACTTTTAGAAGAATAAATTCATGTTCTTAGGGCATGTGATCATAAGTGAAGGAATTTCTATAGACCTGTCAAAAACAAAGGCTATTGAGGAATGGACCAGACCCTCTTGTGTCACTGAAATCCATAGTTTTCATGTATTAGCTAGGTACTACTGACGTTTTTGTGAGAAATTTCTCTTAATTTTCAATACTGTTATCTATGTTAACATAGAATGAGGTAAAGTATTTTTGTATAAAAGATTGTGAGGGTTGATTCAGGGATCTATAGATAAAGATCATCACTACACCTGTACTCACATTAACAAAAAGTGGAAAATGTTTTATGATATAATGTGATTCTTTGAAAAAAGGCTTGGGTTTTTCACTCATGAAAAATGATAATCTAATAGCATATGCCTCATGAAAGTTGAAAATCAATGAGAAGAAGTAACTGATGAATGATCTAGAGCGAGAACCCTTGTTTTTTGGGTTGAAAATCTAGATGCACTAACTTTTTGGCATGACATATGGCATATACACCAACCAAAAGAGGCTAAATTATATATTCACACAAAATGATCTAAACATGCATCAATGGATATGGTTTTAGAAAATCATGGACAATGATTTCTCTTTTAACTATCATCCTAGAATGGAATACAAGGAAGTTGATGCTCTATGTAGAAAACAACATGATACTCTATCCATGTTACGGATTGAGAAACACCCCATCTATTTGGATGTGAAAAGGATAGAAATGGAAATCATAATGGTAGAGAGTATGTCCTACCTTGCCCAAGTGATTGTGCAACCATCAATCCAAGAGAAGATTATGGAGGCATAAAGGAATGATATCTAATTACAATACAAGGTTAATTATGTAAATAAATCATTCTATAAAAATGATGATGGAGTGATTCAGTTTATAATGAAGCTGTGTGTGCCTTTATCACCTGGGATAATGAAGGTTCTAGTGGATAATGCACATAGCTCAATATTATCAATCCCTCTTGCTAGCACAATGATTTACTGAGATACATGATAACACTTCTATTGTTATAACATGAATAAAGAGAGTTCAGAATATATCTCATGGTTCATGGTAAGTCAGCATGTTAAATAATAGTGAAAAAATTCCAATGAGATGATGAAACCATTGACCATACCCATATGAAAATGGGAGAATGCCCCTATTAAGATTATCCCAAGTCTCCTGAAGACGTCAAAGAGAAAAAATGTGATATGAGTTGTGGTTGACTGACACACCCAGACTACACATATAATCTCTATTTAGGAAGATCTCTTGCTTGAAAATCATGAAACGATATATGTGGTGGAACTAGTGAGACTGAATGGTGTACCACCCTCAATTGTTTTTTATCATGATCTGAGGATCACATAAAAATTTTGAAGGAGGCTTCAACATTATTTGTTTACTAACTTAATTTTTGGCATAATCTACCATCCACAAAATAATGACCACTCTGAAAGGACTAATTAGATTCACAAATAAATGGTAAAAGTATGCTCATTAGAACTAAAAGGTGGATGGGATCAACATATCTAATTTTTTGAGTTCTCATAAAATAATATCTTCCACTAGAGTATCCAGATGGATCCATATAAAGCTTTGTATGGAAAGAGATGTATAATTCCATCTCATTGGGTTGAAGTTGGATAAATGAAGCTACTTGGACCTGATCTTGTGCAAGAGATAACAGAGGAGATTCAATTAATCTAAAAAGATATCAATTCTACTCATATTCAGCAAAAGAGATATGCTGAGAACCATCAAAGGGACTTGGATTTCAAGGAAAATATAATGTCTTCAATAAAATATCGACATGGAAGAGAGGCATGTGGTTTTTAAAGAAACAACTGCTATGACCAAGGTACATTGGAGCTTTTGAGATCCTTGAACACATAGGATTCATGGCCTATTAGCCTACAGATCCATCAAATATTTCATTAGTTCATGATCTGGTGCATGTGTCACTCTAGAATAAGTACATACCAGATCCCTCACATGTACTGAACTCATTGGTGGTATAGCTGAAAGATGATATCCATTATGTGGAGTGGCTAGAAAAAAAATTTGATGAGAGAGATAAGCTTCTACGCAACAAGACAACCAACCATGTCAATGTTCAAATGATAAACCATAAGTACAATGAAACATCTAGGGAACCAGAGGATGCGATTAAGGAATAGTATCCTAAGCTATTTATGTAAATCATATTTCAAGGATGAAATTTCAAAATTGGAAAAAATGCAGTGACCAAAAAATTTATCAATGTAGTTTCTCCCTACTTGTATCAATGTCATAATCAATCAAATTAGGAAACACAATGCCACAACATGCTTAAATAAATGTATATGTGACCTTTAAACATAAATGTTCAACTTCTATGTTTTGAATTTCAAAAATCATACATGCATGGTTGCGATCAGAAAGAAGTGTGGAGACTGATAGGGAAAAAATAATATTTGGTGAATAGTAACCTACCTTTATGAATAATAACCCACCCTTATGTATATTAAATCACCCCTTATGAATATTAAATCTTCCAAAATAATATTAACCTGGTCAATCAATGATTAAATAAAATTTTGGCCACTTTAATGTGACAACATTACCCTAATAAAAGTATAGGTATTTTTTAAATAAAAAATAATTAATTATAAATAATAAAATTATTTTAAAAAATAAGTTTTATTTTCATTCATAATTTAATTATTTATTTTTTATGACTAGAATATAATTTTACGATATCATTATTAATTCTTCAAAGTATTAGAAAAGTAGTTGTATTTTTAAAAGATGAATTTTTCAAGAAAATTATGATTTTAATTAACAATTGAAGTAATCATATTTAGAAAATTATTTTTTAAAAATTGTATTTATTTTGGGATTCTACACATCTTAAAATGGTTGAGGATAATTATGTAGATTTTTAGAAATAATAGAATTTTTTAATGAATAGTGAAATATAATAATTTATAAAATAATATAAATACCGTAATTATAGAATCATGGATGATGTTCAGCTAATGTAATCCCAATTAGTTCGATCCAAAATTCACTTATTACTATTCATGGTCATGGAATCATCACTATTGCTTACCTAGTGGAGAAATGATAAATTAATGAAATAATATTGAAAAAACCCCTCTCCCCTCCACTATAAATACCACCCCTCACACCCTCATTAGTTCACACATCTCAAACGTTACGCTTTTTCAAAATTCTACCCAAAAAATACCCATATCCCTCCCCCAAATCCAAGAGATCTTGGTATTATAAAAAGATCAAGCCTATGTTCCTTATAGAGTATTTCAAGATAAGGATTGATGAAGTAATTCCTCTCTCTATTTTCATTCAATTTTTATTCACTTTTTTTTTATTTTCTTTTATCATCCTCAAATTATATTATAAATATTTCATGATAAATATAGTATGATTGATATAATGTTATTATATAAATTTAATTTAATATTATTCATTATAATCCTCCATCCCTATCATTGTTAATAAAATGAAACCATTTCCTGTGATGATTTAATTTACCTACATCATGGGTGATGAACATCCATTTTCCATCGACTCCTTCAAGGCTGCCAATGAATAAATAAATTCATTGAAAAGAGAGTGGAATATTTATGTTTTAACCCCTTTTATGTCCTGGAAACATATTTTATTCATAATTGTAATTAATAAAAAAATCATGTTTGATGTGATCTAAAAACCCGCCCAAATTAACCTAAAACATTCATCATTAAATTTTAACAATGATTCATCCACATGGTATGTAAACTAATACTTTATAAGATCATTTAAACTCCTTTAATATCATTGATGAAATTTAATATCTATTCTTGATTTTTATCAGTTTTCTACATGATCTTCCATTCACGTGTACAAGTGAACCATTCATGAATACAAAGAAAAAGATCACTCTCAAACAATGAATTTAAACTTATAACTAATCCAAAGGAAAATAAAAGAACAAAATGAAACCATATGAACCATATTCATGTATAAAAGTTTATTTAATTGTTAATTAATGAATTTAATGTAATTATACATTCCAGTAAAGTGAAATAAACGTTCAGATATGAGGTAAGAGGAAATTCTCAACCCCATCTTTATATATTCATATTCTCCCTCTTTCACTACATTTTTGATATGTTTACTCATTAAAAATAATATTTTAATAATAATTACACCTTTATTATGATATAAATGTTGTCAAATAGTATTTATGTTCGTTATTATGTTTCCCAAAATCACTCTTCTTTTAAAAATCTCCCCTTTTACTCCTCAATTAAGGTTAATGATTCTCAAACAAAGTATGTTATTCCCTCTTTATTTTGGGAACCTAATGTTTATGGATGTCTTATTCTGAGTTTAAACCCATTAAATTCCTTTTTTTGGTTAATAATTTATGTATGTTCTATGTGGATGTAATTATTATGAAAATTTTATGATGTGACGGGTGCACCTAGAATTTTATTGCACAATATGAATGTTTGAATGTGACGGGATAGACCAGAATTATAAAACACTCCAATAAATTGGGTAAAGTAATGTTTCTCAAGAGATAAAGTGTAATGATATTTGAAAAAGATTGTATATTTTTCCATATTTATGTGTGGTAGTTAAAGACTAAGACATGATGTTTCATTTTTTATGCATTTCCACATTGCATGTCTTTTTTAATGATTTCTCTAGTTATTATAATATTATGCCTATGTTATGATGATAATGATTATTCTAATCCCATTTTATATTGTTTAATTTAATTATCTAACATATTACTAGTATTTTAGCTCACCCGTTTTTGATTTATATCCCTCAGGTGACTATATGTACAAAGGAGAAGTCAAGATCCAATAAGAGGCTAGAGAAGTGGAAATTAAGTAAATATTTATGTATTATGTTGTAAAATTTATGAATGGTCCTATTTATCCAATGAAACTAAAGCTTTTGATCCCCTTTATGTAATTATTATTATTTTTTTCATTAGAATGATGTCAAAATAATTTAATAAAAGCATGGTTTTTAGAGAATTCATCATCATTGTTTCAACAGATAATCCATTCATAGAAATCATGTTCCCCAATATATTCACATCATAAATATATAAATTTCATCTGAATAGTTTTACATAAATATTGTGACCTCCCAGTATTCCCATACCCAAACCTAAATAGTGCTTTTTCATGTTCAAATATTGAATAGTTAGAAATAATATCCTTGAAAACTACTACAAATGCATCATGAGAATGATAAAATATCTAAATCATCAAAAGCAAACAAAAATTGGAGTACTAGATAGTAGATCAAGAAAGATAAGATATTTTCAATGAAAATACATTATATTGAAAGCCATCTTATAAATATCACACTAATTAAATATGAGATAATGATAAACCAATAAATGATCAATCATAGAAAACAACTTTTACCCTCTTAACTATTAAAAAAAGGTCATCCACAAGAGGAGATGAATAATTATTATTAAACATTAATAAGTAATACTAATGATAGTACATGTATAATCAAAGTGCACCACATTCCTTATTGTAAAAGATAATATGAGATTCCAAAGGTAGAATAATAGGGTGAAAAAACCCTTTTCTAACAAACATTCCAACCAAGTCTTATGTTCTTGCATCTCTATTGGCGCCATATGATAAAAAGTAAGTGAAACCGACTGAGTTCTTGAAAGAAGGTCAATAATAAAATATTACTCTACATATGGAGAAATAAGAGAGATATAACGCGGGAAAACATCATGAAATTTATGAATAATACTGTGAAGATCAACAAAAAATTAAATATTGTCGGGATCAACTGAAATAACAGACAAAAAATCCTGAGCTATGGGAAGGAAGGTCATATATATCCATTCCTCAGATCCCACACTCCCTAAAAAGCCTATATCTCTCATCATATATATAAAATGAAACATGTACACTATAAAAATAATCCTCAAAATGATCAAAACTAATATGATCCTCCTGGATGAGGAAATCACATTGATCTTCATTGATAATCAAAAATACTACACTAACACTCCATAAGTTATCTATAGTGAACTAAAAAGTCATCAAAATTCTTACTATTTTCTCTTCACAAGATGAATTATTAACATCATAAAAAATTGGTTGAGATCTTTTGGTTTTTTAGTAATATAAAAAAATAGATGATATAAATGACTGAAATGAACTAATATAAAATAAACAAACCTCTACAAAATATTCTATAATTATTTCACATATTCCTATTACTAGACAATTATATATAGATATCATTAAAACTCATATATTATATAAAGGTTCATCACTCATGAGGCCTTTGGATGAACCCGTGTAGATATTGAAGAATCTGAATACCCTAGGGTATCCTTTTCATCCAATGATCTTAGACTATACCGAGGTGTAGAGAGTCCCGGATAGAAATGATATAGATGACCAAAATACCCACCACTATTACACATAATAGCTTGTGAAGGAAAATAATTTTTGTTGTTACCAATATTTAAAAACTAAATGGAGGTTGTAGGGACACTACCAGATATGTACATGTGATCTGATATCTAGTCTCAAACCGTGAAGGAATTTTTGATATTTCTTTTAGTAATTATTTAAAACCATTAGTGCGAAATTAAACATCTCAAAAAAAGAATTTTCATACCCTTGTATTGAATGGACATATCAGTGGAATGAGAGAAAATATAGAGTCATCTTCATCATCAGTAACTCTGGATAAAAATTTAGGATTAAAGGATTCAATAAACCCTTTTAGTATAAGCCCATTACATACATTCACATTCCATATAATTGCACCATCGCACAATTGGACCCTAAATTATCAATGCCTCAGACGTAACCTTATTTCAATAAAGGGTATCCATTAATTCAAAGATAAAACCGATGTTTTTAAATCCAATACTCCACCTCTCGAGGTCTATTCACATCACGAAATGTTGGTTGATTCTCATACATGAGCATTCTTGATTGATCAATTTTTCCAACGACTAGTGGATGCACCTTAAAGACTATATTCAAAGATAGTAGAAAAAATCAGTTGAAAAAATGAACTACCAACACGATTCCAATATTAAAATATTATCCATCGTATGATTCCCTGGAGTAGAATCAACTACAACATCCTAAAGTACTCATGACATTTATATCTAGGTCATTATTGCGTATACCAAAAATTAAAAAATAATATAGTTTATTCATAGTTTAGACCTGAAAAATATTCATAAAAGTTGACACTTTTATAATGATCTCAATAATCAAAATGAACACTTCCCATTATCACATATTTATCTGAATATTTTCATGGAATGTGATTTTCAGGGAATCATTGTTAAGATCCTTCAATTAAATTAACATATAATATCTAACAAACAAAACATCCCATGATAATGACTCGTGGGGACAAACCTCCTCAGATACCAATCTTTGACTAGGAAAATCCAGATACCATCTCAAACTGAAACCCAACCCAAATTCATACATACCAAAATTGAATTCATAATCCCCATGGGTTTTCATCTATCATCCAATCCTTAGAAAAAAATAGGGTAAGGATTCTCTTATCCTAAATTAGAAAACATAAAATATATACAGATTTATGGAAATAAACCATAGTAAAAAATATGAATATAATATTTCATAAAAGGCAGAAATCAATAGAATTCATACAATAGAAATGTTAGAAAAAAATCTATGGGAAAAAGTGCAACAAAAAAAAACAAAACTAAGATAACTAGTACAACAATATCCACATAATAGAATTAGAAAAATCTGACTATAATGTACACATATTAATGGGAACTATACCAGATTCCTTGTGTGATAACCTAGATCTCCGTTTCATGTATTAATCTTGCTTTCTGTTGTTTTAGAGAAAAAGTTGAGTTTCTGGAAATTTCAAGAGTAAACACTGTGTAATTTAAGTACACACCATGTACTCCATTGGTGTGAGTGACTATTTATTGGCCAGGTAGAGGCCGATTACATGTTCATGTATGGTTACCTGGAGACCACTTAAATAGGAGGCTGAAAAAGGAAAGTACATGTCATGTACTTTTAATGAACACACAATGTACTTTATTTTTATTTCAATAAACGGGCCGAGGCCCCGTCTAATCGACAGAACATTTATATTATTTTCCTATCTCATCCTAGTGTGAACGAGACCTATGAATCTTTTTTGATCCCCTGACTGGAAGTCCATTCTCTGATTTGTCCACCGTTGATTATGTTGGAATCACAATAGTATGTTATTCCTTCTTCTAGAGCCTCACCTCTTGATATCGCCTCTTTTATGAGTAATCCAATGTTGAATGTTTTTAGAATTTTTGTATCTCTGCAATGTTCTAAGGAGATTAAAGGCCTTAGATTAACATATATAGATATCACGATGCTGATGTAGGTGGTTTTTTCTTTCCATAGATATTATTTGAATTTTACATGAAATAGTGAATAATACCCTCATTCGAGTTACTACATTTTTATGGTTTTAGACATGTTATTGCCTGCTATTTCGTTTCTTGTTTGGATATAGGTTAATTTTTTGTGAATATGGTTAACCTTATTATGCTATGGATGTTTTTCCCATGTTTTATTGTTTTGACTATTTGTCCTAGCATGCCTATTTGGCTACTTTCATTCCATGACAAGTATTTTTAGGAAAGAGTAATTATTATAGGACATGGTGTGATAGGATGTAGACAACTTAGCCAAGTAGTTATTTAGGTTTACATTATATTCCATATATTTTTGTGTGTGATCTACTTACACAGGTCCGTAAGAACCTGGTGTAGTATACTATATGGGGAATGGACTCTGTGGTCTTCTCTAGAGTGTTTGTTTACTTTTATGTTGCGAGGCCACATGGGGTTGGACGTATGTGCTCCTTTAGAGTGTCTGTAGTTTCCCCAATATGGGCCTCATGGTTAATTGGACATTTATTGCTTCCTCAGAGTGCCTATTAGTTACTGATACGAGACTACATGGGGAATTGACTGTGAGTGATTCCTCGGAGAGTCTTTGCTAATGATGTACCAAAGGGGTTAGACGATGTTTACATCTTAGAGGGTTACATATTTTTTCTGGTTGAACTAGAGGGGTTTTTCTATGAGTACCTCTTAGTGGGTTACTTGTTTTTGATTAGCTACTTTCTTGATTTATAAAAATGGATTGTAACTGAAATAGTCAGATTGATTACTTTTGTGTACTTCCTTGTTTACTACTTACTTTGAATATTGTCTGCCATATATATTCACTGACGGTTTGGAATAGATCATTGGTAGGTTTCCTACTAGGATTCATCTCACACCCTGTTTGGGTCATGCTTTTTCTCCCATATAGATTATATTATTGTAGTTCTAGATAAGTTAAAACACCCTTCTACCTTAGGTACTTTACTACTTTGGAGCTGGAGGGCATGGGACCAAGCTATGGCATGCAATTCCGAGGAGTTGTTTACTTGATTTCTTTTAATTTAGATTAGTACTGTATTTTGGCATTGCTATATGTTTGGATACTTTTCTAGAAAAATTTATAATGCATTATTATATATGTGCTCCAGTTTATTACTACATGTCTTCTGCTTTTTACTTGTTTATGGTATTATTACTTCTTCCACTGTTTCTACCTTTTTTACTTCTACTGTGTTACTCTGCCAATGAGGTCATAGTTTTCCCACTATCAAACCCAAGTCCCTTGCTACTAGTCGGTGTCCTCTGGAATTCGAAGAAATGCACTTGAGGCCATGTGACCAACCGAGTACATGTAGCCTTTGTGTGGATTCTAGAACTAGGACATTACAAAGTGATATCAGTGGGATTTTTTTTCTTATTAACTTACTATTTGGAGCCTAAATATAGTGATAAAAAGGAATAACTACTTAGACATAAGCTGTGACTTGGATTAGCTAACCCATGTACAAGGAAAATCCAATTTACCACGTTATTTCCATTTTTATGGTTTTGCAATTATTACGGTTGATTTGATTTCATAGTTGGGTGAATTACATGTTTTGTGATGTTATGATCAATATTACTAAGGTTATATTTCTGTTAGAACCTTATGATATGAGAGTATTCCATCTCATGCATCATATAGAAACGTTCTAGAGATAGTATGTCTTGCATTCTTGCTATGCCATTTAGGGTGAATTACCGATTGCATGTTGTTGTGATAGATTTTGTGTTAGATATGCATGATGTAGTGATAAATGAATTGATAGAATACCTGATTTTTGAAATGGTATTTAATTGTGTAAGGTTTTTTTAATGATTTCGAGAATTTGGTTCTTGAGTTGTTATGGGCCATCATGGATCATAATTTGGTGAATCATTTCCTTGTTTTCCTTGTATGTGAAAAGTGTGTGATGAAAAGATTTGATTCGTATGGAGTATATGAGAAAACTTATCATAATTTGGTACTTTAATGTTTGTTTTAGTGATTTTTTGGGTTTTAGGATAGTTTGTGAGGCTTACTATCCAGAAAATCCTAGAATACATGGCATGTAATGATGAATACATGCCATTTTTCTTTCTGTTCGGAAATGAACTGTTTTTTTTATGTACAGGATTTTTACTGTATGTACACACTGTGTAGTCTCAAATCGTGTCACTATCTATGTGGACATAGACATGGGGATGAGAAAATCATTGGGAGGACATGCCATGTACTGATTGTAAATGCCCTGTTGTAGAGACTTTGTATCCAGCCATGTGACTAACAACAAGAGTGGATTGAAAAAACCTTGAAGTACATGTTGTGTCCATCTGGAACACACTGTGTAGAGTGGGCCTTGTATCCGGACGTGTAGAGAACAACACTGGTTAGTGAAATCATTCTAATACACGATGTTCCATGCACTAACATGCCATGTTGAGTTGTTATAGGAGAACCTTGTAGCCTATCCATATAAGGGAACTAGAGAAGGGGAAGATGATTCAATTACATGATGTGTGTTAGAACAACATGTCGTGTGATTAGGTTGGTAGATGACCTAGGTTGGAAAAAGTTCTCACCCTTGTGAAGGATTCAGGGAACACGCCATGTAGGCATTATACACATCATGTATCCATGTTTTGAAAATCTTGAATTCATTCATGCTATTGTCCCCACCTTGAATTTCTATGTTTCAGTCCCTGTTAATCATGATCTAAGCTATGCACTTGACCTTGCAGAGTCCTGCCACAAAGATTTCTTCCAGTTTTCATCCAGTTACAAGGTATTGATCATACACCAGACATGGCTGATCAAGGACTAACAGCAGATCTTCCAGTTCTTCCAGTCTTAGAACCAAATGTTATTCTGGATATAGGTGTCGATCCATAGTTCTGAGAGGAATTTCTAAGGTTCAGGTAGACATTCTTGAGGATTACCACCTCATTCCCCTTCTATGGTAGAGTTGACGTGGGTTTTCTAGTAGAAACATCCTACCACTTTCACAGGGGTAGGAGGACCTCAGGCTACAGAGTCATGGTTAAAATCCATGCATTCCATATTTGATCATCTGGAGACACCTCCAAAGAATTGGGTGAAGCTCACTACATACATTCTCTGGTATTCTTCCATGATGTGTTGGGATGTGATCCAATAGGTGGGATGCCAGTAGGTTATGGTGTGGGATGATTTCCAGCATTCCTCCAATGATTAATTCTATTTAGAGACATTGAGGTCCAATCAACCCTCAGATTTTATGAGTCTGGAGTTGGGTACTCTTTCTTATATGGGGTATTCTTCTTGCTTCACATAGAAACAATGCTTCACGCCTATCCCAAGAGGTGATGAGTTATTGATGGAAAGGAAGTTTTAGTATGGTCACAGGATTGACATCCGATCTCAGGTGAAAATTTTCATGTTCACATCCATCACATCAACAGTCAACTAGGTTCTAATGATGGAGATAAATATTTGGGATTATGGAGTTGTGAGAGAGGTCAGCTCAACATCTGGAGTAGTTATCCCTCAAAATGACAGCAGTAAGCAGCGTAGGGAGTCATTGTTCATATATCCAATTAGGTGGGATGCACCTTCAGGTAGTGAGGTATTATGCTACCAGTGTTTGGAGAGAATCCATACGAGGCCACATTGCCCAAGAATCCTAGTGGAGTGACGATATTGCGGCATAATTGGTCAATTTGAGTACTTCTATCAGATCTTATAACTATTAGCTTGTGATAGGAGTTCATCTATGAATCCACATTCAGGGGAAACACCACCAGTTTCTTATCAATCTGGTAACTAGAGTTCTTCTGGCCATTCAGGCTGAGGTGGAGGTTGTGGCCATGGTATCCAGTCACCAGGCTTTCAGTGATAATAGTGTGGATCAGTTTAGTGTGGTTAGTGTCACGACCCATCCTCGAGGCCCTTTCTGTGACTACCCCAAGCCCCCCTTACAGAGGACAGAGGCTGGCGACTTGCACCAAAGGCGTAAATCCTGATTAAAAAGGAAGGGATTTCCTTTACAAATGAATATAAACACCAAAGAGTATGCAATATGAAGTAAAGACTAAGAAAACTGAAAACAGAAGTAAGTGATGAAAAGAAAATCGGCTAGAATACAAACCCAACTAAAGATGCAGTACAACTGAAAGTAAATTACAACTCAAGGACAACAGTTGAACGGTGACAAGCCACTCATGGATTGTCCTCCGGCTTCCTACCTGAAGGGTTGGTACAGATCTCCTCCTCAGCACTCTACGTCCATCTGTCTCCTCTGGGTATCGACTCGCCGTGAAATCCACCTTCGGGCACCGAATCGACGTAATATCCACCTCCAGGTTCAATCCAACCCTACAAGCCTCAACCTCAATCAGTGATGTCTATCGTCTGCAACCAACACAACATAGTGCGGGTGAATCCCATGTAGGGGTGAGTATACATTACTCAGTAGGGACCCCAAGACCCCTGAAGGTCTCCCCGAATCCACAAAGGATAAACCACAATGAAAAGATACAAACACGAAGTATCATCCAAAACTACTTAGGTATATGCCCATACATATACCTAAGTCATCAAATTTAGTTCATCTCCAACTCACGAGCTCAAGTACAATCCAGTCCACTCAGGAAAGTAAAACTTTATCCAAACAAGAATGTACGACCCAATCCACACAGGAAAGAATAATCCAATCCACACAGGATATAAAGTCAATCACATCGAAGATAATGATCGAAATTCAAGACTCAGCTCACACAGGTATCCATTTACGAAGAGGGGTGGAGATGATTAGATTTAGCCTCTGAATCATCTCATCTGTTGAACCCACGCAAGATCCATGTTTAGTAGTGGTCGCTACCTAACCCATGGAGGATACGAGTATAGTAGTCATCATCGTCGAACCCACTGAGGATCCCAGTACTGTAGTCTAACCCACGGAGGATCCCAATATAGTAGTCATCCTCATCGAACCCACGGAGGATCCCAGTATAGTAGTCATCCTCGTCGAATCCACGGAGGATCCCAGTACGGTAGTCGTCCTCGTCGATCCCACAGATGATCCGGGTACGAAAATCATCCTCGTCGAACCCACAGAGGATCCTAGTACAGTAGTCGTCCTCGTCGAACCCACAGAGGATCCCAGTACAGTATTCGTCCTTGTCAAATTCATGGAGGATCCTGGTACGTTAGTCGTCCTCACAGTCGCAGCCAGCTCTAGGGTTCCCGCACCCAGCACGCTCATTCCAAGAGGATACGCTCCACGAGACAAGGGTTCAATACATCAACTGTCATGTATACCTAAGTTGATGTATCTCAAAGTTCCATCTCGACAAAAGGAACTCAAAGAGACAGATGGCGTGCCAATCAGACGCCCGATCTGAGAGTTATTGGCTTTATCGTTTACAGGGGCCCGGTTGGGTTTTAATTCAAATACAACCCGACTGTACTCCAACTGCATCCAAGACTCAATCGGAGTAATCCAAAAGGTCCGTCTCACTTAGAGGAAACCAAAAAAGTTGATGGCCCGTCAATGGGACGTTTGGAGCTCAAGTTATAAGCGTTTCCGCTCCGAAGGCCCGGTTGGTTTCGTGTTCGAACCAACCCGGCCATACAAAAAGTTCTTCTAAACCTTTAGTGTAATATACCAAAACGACCATATCGATCCAAGGATCGCATCGCAATTGACGGTGCGTCAATCGGATTTCCGTAGCCCATGACATGGGTGTTTGAACGGATCTATCCGGAAACAGGGGGTTTGTGCTCGGTCAGATCCGGCCCAAGACCCCTGGGTCCGGCCGAACCAGGTTGACCCTACCCAGGTCCAGTTCTGGCCCGGCCCGGCCAGCGTGGCCTGGCCCCACCGGCCTGGCCCACCCCGTCGCAGGGGTCTGACCCAGTGCGGGCGGCCCGGCTCGGGGTGGGTAGTCCGGCTCAGTGCGTCCGGTCCGGCCTGACGCGGGAATGACCCACGTGGCCATCAGCTCGGCCTTTCGGCCGAGCGGAAAGAGGAGGGGGCACTGCCCCTCCCTTTTTTGAAGAAACGACCCCCCGCATGGGGGACCTGCCGCTTTTCCAACCGTGGGATATGACCCATGAATTTTCTGAAACCGGGCAGCCGAAATGGCCGGGCGGTGTGCCACCGTGGGACACCTGTAGGTCCCACCTTCCATGCACTGGCGACCGGTGGTTCCGACCGCCCCTCCCTTCACAACTGCGGCATTAAGCCATGGGATAGTCCGAACGGCGCGGCGTAACGGCGTCGCGGCCCGCCCCAACCGCGGCCCTTCGTGATGCTCCGACGCGGCGTGATGGAACTGCGCTCCTCCGCCGCGGCCCGTCCATGGTCGCGTCTTCCTAAGGCTTCGCCGGCGTGGCATGACAGTGCCACACACTTTCGCCATGTTCATCCTCATTCCCGCGCAGTGCCGTTTCACTGCATCGCCTCCGTTCCAAACAATGTCGAGGATCAACAACAAGGGGAGGAGGATCGGCCGTGTTTGTGTGGTACAACCTCCTCCCGTAAATTTGATAATAGGCGACTAAATTAACATAAAAAACTTCGACAAGGAAAGCACAAATTTAATCCATTAAATATGAACTTAAAACCCCTACCTCTAAGAAGGCGTTCATCGGTGTTGCGGTAGATGGTGTCGCGGTATATGGGTTTCGTTCCGTCAATGTCAGGAAGGATAAAGACGAGGGTGGTGTCGGCATTCTTCGTTCTTCATTGGAGTAAGTGGAAAACTTCCCAAGTGCTGGGCACCGTGCTTCACTGCTAGCATTCTGCCGCTTGAAGAAGCTGTCCAGAACTCCTCCCCCTGGCCTAGATTAAATAGGAGTGGTGGGTTCGTTGTTGCAACGCAAGTCATAAATGGGGGATTTATGACATAAGGACCCACTCAATTAATCCACTGTGGTGGATCATTAAAAATAGAGGAGGGATCCTCATTAATTAAACACGTTGGCATTTAATTAAAGGGAGGGATGACGGTTCCTTATAAATTTGAGGGGTTGACATGTAATAAAGAGGGAGAGGGTGCTTAATGGGGAGTTATTAAATTTAAGGAGGTCAGGGATTATGTGGGCCCCACCCCACTTTCTCACAACTTCCTTTCCCATATCTCATAAACCACTAGCGGTATAATAAAAATATTATTGTAAAGAAACTATATTTTTATTCGTCACTTTTTTTAACAATTCCTCCCGAGAAAATGCACATTTGGGAAAGGTGTTACTAAGAAATTACCGGAGCTAATGTTTCATTGGTGCCTTCAGATATCAATTCTGAGCACCAGATTAAAGGTTATAAAATCCCGCTCGTTTCTTCACTGAACGTACCCGAGCTAAACTTCAAAAAATTATTCCGGGCACACCGGGCCTCGGAATCAGGCACCGTCAGAAACTGCGCACTTGTAGATTTCTAAAGAAAATTAACAAAAAATATCCCTTAAAATTTACGGGTCTTTACATTACTCCCACTTCAGGACTTTACGTCCCCGTAAAGATAAATCTCAAACTAGGGAAACAAAAGAGGGTACTGAGCATGCATCTGAGCCTCCCGCTCCCATGTGCTCTCCTGGAGGTTCCTGTGCTGCCACCTGAGGTGGATTTGAGGAATCGACCGTCCATGTAGGACCCACTCCTGTCAATCCTCTATCTCCACTGGTACCTCCACAAAAGTCACCCCATCGCCAATGATATGAGTCGGGTCATGCACATATCTCCTCAGCTGAGATACGTGGAAGTCATCGTGCACCTCGAGAAACTGAGGTGGATGGGTCAAGCGGTTAACCACCTCGCCTACCCTGTTGAGGACCTAGAAGGGTCCGATGAAGCGCGGATATAACTTTCCTCCTTATCCAAATCTCCATAATCCACGTCGAGGTGAAATCTGTATGAAAACGTGGTCACCATCCTCGAACTCTAGTGGTCTCTGCCTCTGGTCGGCATAAGATTTATGTCGGCACTGAGCTATCCCCATCCTCTCCTGGATGACCTAATCCTTCTCAGGTCCTATAAGATCTGCAAAGATTTCTTCTTTGCCGAGAAAAGAAATCTGGTATCATACCCTGGATGAACCACGTTATAGCCTAATACAGTCAATCCTAACATGAATGATAATAATCCATTCCATGGACGACATCGTAAGGCCTCGATGTTACCACCAAGAGATCCAACCGTTACTCTCACCTCCATGGGTCGAGTCACATAGTCGGCTATAGTGTGTGGTCACTAGGTCTCCTTCAGTAGGAATCTTGAAAGTGAGGGTCAAGTCAACAGTTTTAAACCGGAACCTTTTAGTAACAACTATATAAAAAGGACAGGGAAGGAATCATCACAAGAAAAAAGTGTATTTTATTACTGCAGCTCAAGGTAGAAAGACACAAAACATCATAAACACAACATAAACAAGTACAGAAGCCACATGAACAAAAGGCTCCATGAACGAAGCTAGTCCTGATCCTATCTATCAGCCCCTGAGCTCTATGGTTGTAAGCCTCAGGTGCCTGATGCTGAGCTCTCCCCTGTCCACCCGTTCTCTACGGTCGGGGTGGTCTTTCTGGTGGTGGTGGTGGTAGGGCCTCAATGCGTTTCCCACCATCCGCTGCTCATACAGCTCCTCTTACCCATCTACCTACTCCCTAAGGGCCACCATGGTCGAACCTCAGCCTGAGAGGTCCCCTACTGCCTGCTGCTCATCTGCAGGGCGGGTCGGGCAGTCTTGATCCACGTGACCCTGCCCGCCGCATGCATTGCACTACCTGCTCCTCGTGTGGCTGGCTCTCCTTCCTGTGCCCCACACAACCAAATCTGCATCCTTAGATTGCTCATATGATGGTCTGGCCTGCTTGGACCTCTGCATCATTTGTCTACTACCAGCTGTAGATGACTCTGCTACGGGTTGTCTTGCGGAGGGTCCTGCCGCTAGTGACTGCTCAATGAGAAAAGTCTCCACTATAAGGGCTCTCTCCAACACCCCTACCTGTGTCAGAATGTTGATGGAGATCATTGATTCCCTGATCTAATGCCTATGTACCTGCTCGAAGGTTTGGGCCCTGAAGAACGAGACCCATACCATATCCATGGAGTAGCGCGAGAGATCAGTAAACCATGATGAGTACTAGGCCACAGTCATGTTTCCCTACCGCAGCTGTAGTAACTCCTGAATTCACACCACATGGAGGGTGGCTGGGAAGAACTCCAAGCAGAAGAGGCTCTCAAGGTCCGTCCAAATAAGTGATTCCTTGTCGTGCACCAAGAGTATCAGGCTCCACCATTATCCTATTGCCGGGTGAAAGAGACTCACTGTTAGGATCACCATGAGGTCAGCTGTTGTCCCCACTAACCTGAAACTCGAACAACAGCCTCCAGCCAACCCTTGGCTGCCTGAGGGTCCATCTCCCCACAGAACCTGGTCAGTCTCAGACACTGAAACTTGTGCAGTGCACTATGGCGACGTACACTCTCAGCGGTTGGGGCTTGTGGCATCAGTAGCTCGGCGGGTAGAGTTACTGCCAGTGCCTCCGCTGTAATAGGGCCCCACACCGAGGCCTCATCGCTCGGTGGGCTACTGTCTTGCACAATGCTCAGAACCCTAGCTGATTTCCATCATGGGGCCACCCTGAAAAGGAATAGGTGCACCACTGTCAAAACAATATACCTGGTGAGCTGACACAAAGTAATCACAAATATAACTTTTGAAACACACACTCAATCAATGTCTTCATGTATTTAGTCGGAAATTAGAAGTCAGGGTCCTGGTGTATGGATACGTCAGCCGCCGCACCAACACTGGACTCCTTGGACTGATGACCACACTCAATACCCTTAACATTATTGCTTCACATAGAAGAAAGATCAGAGTCCTGAGTTCTGCGGTAGAACTGAACTCCTCTGATAACAATTTGGCACGACCCGTCCTCGGGGCCCGTGCCGTGACTACCCCAAGCATGCCTTCCATAGGCCAGGGGCTGGCGACTAGCGCCAAAGGCATAAATCCCGATAAAAAGGGAAGTCATTGCCTTTATAAAAGAAAATAAACACCACAGAGTATGCAAGCTGAAGTAAACACTAATTAAACTGAAAACAGAAGTGATGAAAAGAAAATGGGCCAGAATACAAACCCAACTAATGATGCAGTACAATTGAAAGTAAAGTAAAACTCAAGGACAAAAGATGGAAGGTGACAAGACACTCCTAGATCGTCCTCCAGCTTCCTAACTCAAGGGTAGGTACAAATCTCCTCCTCAGCACTCCACGTCCGTCCTTCTCCTCCGGGTAGCGACTCGTCGTGAAATCCCCCTCTGGGCACCGACTCGAGGTAATATCAACCTCCGGGTACCGTCCATCCCAAGAAGCCTAAACCTCGATCAGTGATGTCTGTTGTCTGCAACCGACACAACATATTGTGGGTGAATCCCATGAAGGGGTGAGTATACGATACTCATTAGGGACCCCGAGACCCCCGAAGGTCTCCCTGAATCCACATAGGATAAACCACAAGGAAAAGATACAAACACGAAGTATCATTCAACACTACTTAGGTATATTCCAATACATATACCTAAGTCATCATATCTAGTTCATCTACAACTCATGAGATCAAGTACAATCTAGTCCCCTTAGGAAAGAAAAACTTAATCCACACATGATAGTACGACCCAATCCACACAAGAAAGCATAATCCAATCCACACAGGATATCAATTCAATCACATCGAAGATAATGATCAAAAGTCAAGACTCAGCTCACACAGGTATACATTTACAAAGAGGGGTGGAGATGATTAGATGTAGCCGTTGAATAATCTCCTCTGCCGAACCCATGGAGGATCCAAGTATAGTAGTAATCATCTTCGAACCCACGGAGGATCCCAGTACGGTAGTCGTCCTCGTCGAACCCACGAAGGATCCTAGTATGGTAGTCATCCTCTTTGAACCCACTGAGGATCCCGGTACGCCAGTCATCCTCATCGAACCCACGGAGGATCCCGGTATGGTAGTCATCCTTGTCGAACCCACAGAGGATCCCCATACAGTAGTTGTCCTTATCTAACCCACGGAGGATCCCGGTACGGTAGTCGTCCTCACAGTAGTAGCCAGCTCTAGGGTTCCCGCATACAACATGCTCGTTCTGGGAGGATCCGCTCTATGATCCAAGGGGTCGATACATCAACTATCATGTAGACCTGAGTTGATGTATCACAAAGATCCATCTTGACAAAAGTAACTCAACGTGACAAACAGCGCGTCAATCGGACGCCCGGTCTGAGAGTTATTGGCTTTTTCGTTTCAGGGGCCCGGTTGTTTTTTAATTCAAAACCAACCTGACATACTCCAAATGCATCCAAACCATGAGTGGAGTAATCCAAAAGGTCCTTCTCACTAAGAGGAAACCAACAAGGTCGACGAAACGTCAATCGGACGTCCAGAGCTCATGTTATAAGTGTTTCTGCTCCGAAGGCCCGGTTGGTTTCGTGTTCAAACCAACCCGGCCGTACCCAAAGATTTCTGAAACCTTGAATGTAATATACCAAAATGACCATATCGATCCAAGGATCGTATCGCAACTGACGGTTCATCAATCAGATGTTCGTAGAACAATACATTTGCTTTTGAATAGGTCTATCCGGAAACTGGGGGTTTGGGCCCGGTCAGACCAGGCGCAAGACCCCCTGGGTATTCCCGAACCGGGTCGACCCGACCAGGGTCCGGGTCCAGCCCACTAAGGCACGGCTCAGACCAACTGGCACGGCTGGCCCAGCTAGTGCGACCCGGCCCGGCGCAGGGGTCCGGCCCAGCGCGGGCTGCCCGGCCCGGCGCAGGCGGTCCGGCTTGGTTCGGCCAGTCCGGCCTGACGCGGGCATGTCCCGCGTGGCTAGAGGCTCAGCCGTTCGGCCGAGCAGAAACTGGAGGGCGTGCTGCCCCTCCCTTGTTTGAAGAAACGGTCACCGCATGGGGGTCCCACCACTTTGAAAGCAGGGGGTTACGACCCCCAGATTTTCTGAAACCGGATGGCCGAAATGGTCGGCCGGTGTTCCACTACCAAACCACCGTGGGTCCCTCCTTACATGCACCGATGGACGGCGGTTATGGCCACCCCTCCCTGCATCACTACAGCCTTGTCCGACTGGCACGGCGCGACGGGGCCGCGGCCTGCCCTGACCGCATCCCATCGTGGTGCTCCAGCGCGGCGTGAAGGTGTCACACACTTTCGACGCATTCATCCTCATTCCCACAAGATGTCATTGCACCACACAGCCTCCGTTCCAAACCACGTCGAGGATCAACAACAAGGGGAGGAGGATCAGCCGTGTTTGTTCGGTCCGACCTCCTCCCGGTCATTTGATAATAGGCAGCTAAATTAACATAAAAAAACATCGACAAGGAAAACACAAATTTATTCCATTAAATTTGAACTTAAAATCCCTACCTTGAAGAGGGTGTTTGTCGGTGTCGCAGTAGACGGCGTCGCGGTAGATGGGCATCGTTCTGTCAATGTCGGGAAGGATGAAGCTGAGGGTGGCGTCGATGTTCTTCATTCTTCATTGGAGGAAGTGGAAAACTACCCAAGTGTTGTGCACCATGCTTCTCTTCTAGCATTCCGCCTCTTGAAGAAGTCATCCAAATCACCTCCCCCTGGCCTCCTTTAAATAGGAGTGGTGGGTTCGTCGTTGGCACAGATGTCATAAATGAAAGATTTATGACATAGGGCCCCACCCAATTAATACGCTGTGGTGGAATATTAAAAAGAGAGGAAGGATAATCATTAATTAAACACTAGGTATTTAATTAAAGAGAGGGAGGAAGGTTCCTTATAAACATTAGGGTTGACATGTAATAAAGAGGGAGAGGGTGTTTAATGGAGTGTTAGGAAATTTTAGGAGGTCGGGGATCATGTGGGCCCCAACCCACATTCCCACAACTTCCATTCTGATAACTCATAAACCACTAGAGGTATAAAAAAATACAATTATAAAGCAACTATATTTTTATTCTTCACTTTTTTTTATAAAGGCAATTCCTTCCCTTTATATCGGGATTTACGGCTTTGGTGCTAGTCACCAGCCCATGGCCTATGAAAGGCAATGCATTCCATTTTCTTTAAAAAATTCTTCCAGGGAAAACACACCTTCAGGAAAGGTGTTCCAGAGCAATTACCGACACTGTGGTTTCATCGGTGCCCTCAGATTTCAATTCCGAGCACCAGATCAAAAGTTAAAAAAACATGCTCGTTCGTTCACTGAACATACCCGAGTTAAACTTCGGAAAATTATTCTGGGCACACCGGGCCTCGGAATCAGGCGCCGTAATGATACATCTCAAACTAGGGAAACAAAAGAGGGTACTGAGAACGCATCTGAGCCTCCAGCTCCTAGGTGCTCTCCTGGAGGTTCCCGTGCTGCCACTTGAGGAACATTAGGGGAATAGACCATTCACATAGGACCTGATCCTGTCGATCCTCAATCTCCACTGGGACCTCTGCAAAAGTCATCCCATCAACAATTATATGAGTTGGGTCACGCACATATCTCCTCAGCTGAGATAAATGGAAGTCATCATGCACCTGGTGAAACTGAGGTGGATGGGTCAAGCGGTAAACCACCCCGCCTACCCTGTTGAGGACCAAGAAGGGTCTGATGAAGCGTGGAGATAACGTTCCACCTCAGCCAAATCATTGTAATCCACATCATGATGAGAACCTTATGAAAACGTGGTCACCATCCTTGAACTCTAGTGGTCTCCGCCTCCTGTCTACATAATACTTCTGTCAGCACTGAGTTGTCCTCATCCGCTCTTGGATGACCTATACCTTCTCTTGTCCTACAGGAGTTGCAAATATTTCTTCTTTTCCGATAAAAGAAATCATGTCTCATCCCCTGGATGAACCACGTTATTTGCCTAATACAGTCAATCCTGACATGAATGACACTAATTAATGCCATGGATGACGTCGTAAGGCCTTGAAGATACTACCATGAGATCCAACCGTTACTCTCGCCTCCAAGGGTCGAGTCACACTTTTGGTAGCAGTGTGTGGTCAGTAGGTCTCTTTCAGTAGGAATCTCGAATGTGAGGGTTAGGTTAACAGTTTTAAAAGTATCAACTATATAAAAAGGAAAGGGAATAAATGTCATAAGAACAAGTGTCGTTTATTACTTCAGATCAAGGTACAAAGAAATAAAACATCCATAAACATAACATCAGAAGGCCAGAAGAAACATGAACAAAAGTCTCCATGACCGGAGCTAGTCCCACTCTTGTCCATCATCTCCCGGAACTCTATGGTCGTAAGCCTCAGCTGCCTGAAGATGAGCTCTCCCCTATCGACTCGTTCCCTCCAGTCGGGGTGGTCTTCCTGGTGGTGGTGGTGCTAGGGCCTCAATGCGTTTCCCACCATCTGCTGCTCGGCTAGCTCCTCTGGCTCATCTGCTTACTCCCTACAGACCGCCACAGTCAAACCTCTGCCTGGGAGGTCCATCTACCACCTGCTGCTCATCTGCTGGGTGGGTCCGCTAGTCTCGAGCGATGTGACCCTTCCCGCCGTATGCATAGCACTACCTGCTCCTCGTGTGGCTGGCTCTACTTCGTGTGCCCCGCACAACCGAATCTACATCCTGAGATTGCTCATATAAAGGTCTAGACGGCTTGGACCTCTACGTCATCTGTCTACTGCCAGATAGAGAAGACTCCGCTACAGGTCGTCCTACGGAGGGTCCCGCCGCTAGTGACTGCTCGGTGAGAAAACTCTCGACTATAATGGATCTCTCCAACACCCCTTACTATATCAGAATGTTGAGGGAGAACATCGATGCCCTGATCTCATGCCTCAGTCCCTGCTCGATGGTCCGGGCCCTGAAGAATGGGTCATGTACCATATCTGTGGAGTAGCGCAAGAGATTAGTAAACCTCAATGAGTACTGGGCCACAGTCATGCTGCCCTGCCGAAACTGTAGTAACTCTTGAATGCGCACCGCACAGAGGGTGGATGGGACGATCTCCGAGCGGAAGAGGCTCTAAAAGACTATCCAAATAAGTGATGCCTCATCGTGCACCTAGAGCATCAGGCTCCACCATCTGTGTGTTGTCGCATGCAGTAGATTCGCTGCAAGGATCACCATGAGGTCACTTGTTGTCCCCACTAACCTGAAAACTCGAACAACAGCCTCCAGCCAATCCTCAGCTGCCTGAGGGTCCATCTCCCCATAGAACCTGGTCGGTCTCTGATGCTGAAACTCGTGCAGTGCACTAAGGTGATGTGCACTCTCAGTGACTGGGGCTGGTGGCATCGGTGCAGGTAGAGGTACCGACGGTGCCTCCTCTGTAATAGGGCCTTGCACCGAGGCCTCGTCACTCGGTGGGCTGTCGTCTCTCACAAATCATGGAACCCTAGCTGGCTGCCATCATGGGGCCATCCTGAAAAGGAACAGGTGGTCCACTGTCAAAACAGTATACCTGGTGAGCTGCCACAAAGTAATCACAAAGAAAACTTTCGAAACACACACTAAATCAATGTCTTCGTGTATTGAGTTAGAAATCAGAAGTCAGGGTCCTGGTGTATGGATACGTCGGCCACTGCACCAACACTGGACTCCCTAGACTAATAACCACACTCAATACCCTTGGCACTATTGCTTTACAAAGAAGAAGTATTAGAGTCCTGAGTTCTGTGGTAGAAACGAACTCCTCAGATACCAATTTGTCACGACTCGTCCTCGGGGCCCGTGATGTAACTACCCCAAGCCCTCCTTCTATAGGCTAGGGGATGTAGACTATCACCAAAGGCATAAATACCAATAATAGGGAAGGAATTTCATTTATAAATGAAAATAAACACCACAAAGTACGCAAGCAGAAGTAAAAACTAAGTAAACTAAAAATAGAAGTATGTGCTGAAAAGAAAATGGGCCCAAATACAAACCCAACTAAAGATGCAGTACAACTAAAAGTAAAGTCCAACTCAAGGAAAACATCTGAAAGGTGACAAACCACTCCTGGATCATCCTCCGGATTCCTACGTGAAGGGTAGGTACAGATCTGCTCCTCAACACTCCACGTCCTTCCATCTCCTCTGGGTACCGACTCGTCATGAAATCCCCCTCCGGGCACATACTCGACATAATATCCACCTACGGGTACCGTCCAGCCCTAAAAACATCAAACTCGACCATTGATGTCTGTCATCTGAAACCAACACAACGTAGTGCTGGCGAAGCCCATGCAGGGGTGAGTATACGATAATCAGTATGGACCCCGAGACCCCTGAAGGTCTCCATGAATCCAAAAAGGATAAACCACAAAAAAAGATACAAACACAATGTATCATCAAACACTACTTAGGTATATGACCATACATATACCTAATTCATCAAATCTAGTTCACCTCCAACTCACGAGCTCAAGTACAATCCAGTCCACTCAGGAAAGTAAAACTTAATCCACATAGGAATGTACGAACCAATCCAAAGAGGAAATCATAATCCAATTCACACATGATATCAAGTAAATCACATCAAAGATAATGATTGAAATTCAAGACTCAGCTCACACATGTATCCATTTACGTAGAGGGGTGGAGATGATTAGATGTAGCCTTTTAATCATCTCCTCTGCCGAACGCACGTAGGATCCATGTTTAGTAGTTGTCGCTGCAGAACCATCGGAGGATCCAAGTATAGTAGTCATCATCATTGATTCCACAGAGGATCCCAGCATAGTATTCAAACCCATGGAGGATCCCAGTACAGTATTCATCCACGTCGAACCCACTGAGGATCCCAGTACGGTAGTCGTCCTAGTCGAACCCACAAAAGATCCCTGTACGGTAGTCGTCCCCGTCGAACCCACGGAGGATCCCGGTACGACAGTCATCCTCATCGAACCCATAGAGGATCCCAGTACAGTAGTCATTGTTGTCGAACCCACAAAGGATCCCAGTACATTAGTCGTCCTTGTCGAACCCACGGAGGATCCCGATACGGTAGTCGTATTCACAGTCGCAGCCGGCTCTAGGGTTCCCGCACACAGCACGCTCATTCCGGGAGGATCTGCTCAACGATCCAAGGGGTCAATAAATCAACTGTCACGTAGACCTGATTTGATGTATCGCAAAGTTCCGTCTCAATAAAATGAAGTCAACACGACAGACGGCGCGTCAATCAGACGCCCAGTCTGAGAGTTATTGGTTTTTTTGTTCCAGGGGCCCGGTTGGTTTTTAAGTCAACACCAACCCGATCATACTCCAACTACATCCAAACCTCGAGCGGAGTAAGCCAAATGGTCCGTCTCATTGAGAGGAAACCAACAATGTTGACAACACATCAATCAGACGTCCGGAGCTCAAGTTATAAGCATTTCCGCTCTGAAGGCCCGGTTGGTTTCGTGTTCGAACCAACCCGGCCGTGCCCAAATTTCTCCGAAACCTTGAGTGTAATATACCCAAATGACCATCTCGATCAAAGGATCGCATCACAATTGATGGTGTGTCAATCGGAGGTCTATATCACAGGACATGGGCGTTTGAACAGATCTGTCCGGAAACAGGGGGTTTGGGCCCGGTCAGACCCGGCCCAAGACCCCCGGGGTCTGCCCGAACCGGGTCGACCCGACTCGGGTCCGGGTCCGGCCCACTTAGGAGCGGCCCAGCCCACCCAGTGTGGCCTGGCCCAACAGGTGCAGCCCGGCCTGGCGTGGGGGTCTGACCCAGCGTTGGAGGACCGGCCCAAAGCGGGCAGTTCGGCTCTGCACGGCCGGTCTGGCCTGATGTGGGTGCGGCCAACATGGCTAGCGGCTCTGCCGTTCAGCCGAGTAGAAAACCGAGGGGGTGATGCCCCTCCCTTGTTTGAAGAAACGGCCCCCGCATGGGGGGGGGGCACCTATTTGCCAGCCGGGGGTTAGGACCCCCAGATTTTCCGAAACTGGCCGGACGAAATGACAGGCCGGTGTGCCACCACAAGACCGCCGCAGGTCCCACCTTCCATGCACCAGAGGCCGGTGGTTCCGGCCGCCCCTCCCTACATCGCCACTGCCTAAGGTCGTGGCCTTGGTCGACCTACACGGTGCCCCTCTTCCGGCGCCCGCAGTGGCCGCCGCCCTTCGTGATGCTCCAGCGCGGTGCAATGGTTCCGCGCTCCTCCGCCACAGCTTGTCCTTGGTTGCGGCTGCCTAAGGCTTTGCCAGTGCGGCGCGATGGAGCCGTGCACTTTCTTCACTTTTATCCTCGTTCCAGCGCGATGTCGTTGCACTATGCCGCCTCCGTTCCATACCATGTCGAGGATCAACAACAAAGGGAGGAGGATCGGATGTGTTTGTGCGGTCCGACCTCCTCCCGTTAATTTGATAACAGGTGGCTCAATTAAAATAAAAAAACTTCTAAAAGGCAAGTACAAATTTAATCCATTAAATTTGATCTTAAAACACCTACCTCGAAGAAGGCGTTCGACGACGTCACGGTAGACGGTGTCGCGGCAGACGAGCATCGTTCCATCAACATCGGGAAGGATGAAGCCGAGGGTGGAGTCAGTGTTCTTCATTCTTCGTTGGAGGAAGTGGAAAACTCCCCAAGTGTTGGGCACCATGATTCGCTACTAGCATTCCGCCGCTTGAAGAAGCCATCTAGAACTCCTCCCCTTGGCCTCCTTTAAATAAGAGTGGTGGGTTCGTTGTTGGAATGCGAGTCATAAATGGGGGATTTATGACATAGGGCCCCACTCAATTAATCCTCTATAGTGGAACATTAAAAATATAGGAATGATCCTCATTAATTAAACACGTTGGCATTTAATTAAAGAGAGGGAGGAAGGTTCCTTATAAACTTGAGGGGTTGACATGTAATAAAGAGGGAGAGGGAGTTTAATGGGGTGTTAGAAAATTTAAGGAGGTGGGGGATCATGTGGGCCCCACCCCACTTTCTCACAACATCCTTTCCCATAACTCATAAACCAATAGCGGTATAATAAAAATATAATTATAATGCATCTATATTTTTATAGTACATTTTTTTTAACAATTTCTCCCGAGAAAATGCACCTTTGGGAAAGGTGTTCCTAAGAAATTACCAATGTTGCGGTTTCATCGGTACCCTCAGATTTCAATTCCGAGCACCGGATCAAAAGTTATAATAACCTTCTTGTTCGTTCACTAAACGTACCCGAGCTAAACTTTGGAAAATTATTCCGGGCACACCGGGCCTCAGAATCCGGAGCCGTCAAAAACTATGTACTCCTAGATTTCTAAATAAAATTAAGAAAAAATTTCCCTTGAAATTTACGAGTCATTACAGTAAGGAAGGGTTGCAGGGCTGTAGCTCCAGTTAGAAATTTTTATGGTAGCAGACCCAACAAGAGCATTATCCAAGACACTCTACAGTTGGAGGTATGATCATAGTTGCCTCAGTTTTAGCTTCATCTCTTTTCGATATAGGGTATTCCCATAGATATATAAATTTTTCTATTGTGGTGTGCCTTGGGCTACGTATCGTATCTTTTGCTGATGTCTTAACCCTGGACACTCTATTAGGAACAATAATGGATATTGTACATTAGTGTATGGAGTTCCCTCTTGAGGTTAGTCGATATCACTTTTTATGGGATCTATATGTCCAAGAGATGACATTCTATGATGTCATTCTCAGAGTAGACTGGTTAGTTCACTTACAAGTTCATGTTGATTACTGTTGTTGTAGGGTTAGTTTCACATAACAAAATGGTTGATCATTTCTTCATAAGAGAGAGTTGGATTTTCTGTCAAGCAGATCATGACCCAAGCATCATGGGTTGGGAGAAGTAACAACCCAGATTTCTAGTCTATATCTAGATTCATAGGGGACAACACAGATGGACTTTCTTCCAGTGGTGGATTATTTTTGGGATATCTTTATAGAGAACTGTTTAGGTTTTCCTCCAAAGTTAGGGGTGAACTTTTCTATTGAGCAATTTCTAGGAGCGGCACTGGTGTCCATTCCTCCTTATAGGATGGTTACACCACAGTTACAGGAGCTGATGAAGTATATGGAGGAGTTGAAAAAAATGGTTTCATCTAAACTAGTACTTCTGCATGGGGTTCTCCTTTCATGTTTGTGAAGACGGAAAATAGTAACCTCATAATTTGTGTGGATTAATGGAAGTTGAACCAATTTATGGTCAAGAACCGATATCCCTTGCCGAGGATTGATGATCCCTTTGATCAACTTCGAGAGGCCCGTGTGTTCTCAAATATTGAATTGAGATCCGGTTACCATCTGTTGTGCATTATACCATCTGATATACCTATTACTACCTTTTGTCCCATGTATGGTCTATACGATTATGTGGTTTGGATGTTCAGTCTCACAAACACGCATGCAGTCTTCTTGGAAGTGATAAAATGAGTGTTCCATCCATACTTGGATTCATTAGTGGTAGTTTTAGTGGATGATATATTGGTGTACTTTCACACTTGAAACAACCATGACACACATCTTGGGATCATTTGGGTACACTGAGAGAGCGTCATTTATATGTTATTCTCCAAAAATTCCACAATTGGATGGAGGAAATTCACTTTTTTGGGTCATGTAATCTCAGATACAGGATTAGTAGTTGACCCAGAGAATGTGAGGGAAACAGTTTCCTGGAGCAGTTGATGAATGTCTTTGTGGTGGGATGTTTTCTAGGGATAGTAAGATACTACCGACACTTCATACATGAACTTTTCATGATTAGCATCGCCACTAATAAGAATGATTAAGATGGTTGCGAAGTACTTGTGGACAGATTCTTGTGAGGCAGACTTCAAGAGATGAAAGGGAAGTTGAGTTCAGCAATAATACAAGTTTTTCTAGAGCCGAGCAATAGATATATTTCTCATTTTAATGAATCAGGTATCGGGCTAGGAGCAGTGCACATGTAGTGTGAAGGGTTTGTTTCAGAGGGTTCTATATAGTTGATGCCACAAGAGAGGAAGTACCCGATGAATGATATCGAGCTGGCTGCAGTTGATCATGGTTTACACTTTTGGAGACATTATCTTCTCGGAGTGCACTTTTTTGTTTTCACTATCCCCAATATTATCATTTGTATCTTCACTCAGCATGACTTGAATTTGAAATAGCAAAGGTGGGTTGAGTACCTTTAGTCCATTGACATTGAGCTTGACTACATGACTGGGAAACCCAAAGTTGTGGCAGATACGCTGAGCAGGAGGACTCAGATATAGGAAGTTTAGGATGCTAGCAGTTAGTATAATCTTGTGGATCTATTCTTTAAGATGCATTTGGAGGTGAACAATAGACAGGGGCAGATGTTTCTATCTTCTGTAGTTGTTACCTATTCTCTTCTTGAACAAGTGTGAATGAGGAAACTATCAGATTCAAAAGGCCTAGTCCTACAAGAATGTGATTCAGTAAAGGAACCTATTCCTAGATGGGCCATAGGCGAGGATGAGATCTTGAATTTCCAGGTTCCAATATGGGTGTCAGAAGACATACACGTGTAGCTAATCCGGGACTTCATTCCTCAATTTGGGTAGTTAATCCTGATGTAACCAAGATGTATCGAGATCTACACCTTTATTATTGTTGACCTCGTATGAAGAGTGATGTTTCTGGTTTTGTTATGAGGTGTTCCACCTATTATTAGGTGAAGGTGGAGCATCAGCATCCATCAAGGATTTTTCAGATGTTCCCATTCTCAAGTGGAAGTGGAATGATGTCACGATGGATTTCATGACAGGTTTTCCAGGTTCTCCTTGAGGAAATTATGCAGTGTGGGTTTTCATTGACAGACTGACAAAGGTTGCTCCCTTCCTGCTGATGAAGGAGAACTTCAGTGTTGATGAGCTGTGAAGGTTTTACATATGAGAAATTGTTTGTTTTCATGGATTTTCACACTCCATTTTTTAGACAGGGATGCTTGTTTTACTTCATGGTTCTAGTAGGGACTTTAGAGGGCTTTGGGTACATTGGTACTTTTGAGTACAACTTACCATCCCCAGACAGATGGCCAGTCTGAGCGTATGATTCAGGTGCTTGAGAACATGCTTCAAGCATGCTTCCATGATTTTGGAGGTTCATGGGAGAAGCACATACCACTTGTGGATTTTTACTACAATAATAGTTTTCAAGAAACTATTCATATGGTACATTTTGAGGTTTTGTACGATTGGCCATGCTGAACACCCTTATGTTGGCTGGAGGTAAGAGAGGCAACTATTCTGGGGCCTCATCATCTTTAGAAGAACATAGATCAGATTGAGTTGATTCAGAAGAGGATGGCTACAACACTATCATGATATATGTCTTATACTAATCGATAATGACGACCCAAAGTGTTAGAGGTCTGAGATCAGGTTATTTTACGTTTCGACCTGAGGTTGGGACAAAAGAGGATTAATAGACAAGGTAAGCATTCACTGAGGTATGTCATACTGTTTGAGGAGTTGGATAGAGTCAGGATGATTACCTATCTGTTGTATTTACCTCAGAGGTACCAAGCTATGAATGATGGCTTCCATGTTTCTCATCTTCGACGTTACATCTCAGACCAATCTTAGGTATTCCAACCCAAGGAGTTGGAGTTAGATTTGCATGCCTCATTCAAGGAGCATCATATCTGGATTTTTGATCGATGTGCAATGGTTTTATGAGGTCGGGCCGTTCCACTGGTATGGGTGCTATGGCAGTACAACAGAGTATATGATGAGACTTGGGAGGGGGAGGCTGATGTACGGTTGTAGTGGCCAGAGCTATTCAGGGATTCTTCTTCAATGCCACCTTGTTAGGGAAATTTAGGGATGAATTTGTTTAATGGGGGACGTTTGTAAGAACATGGATTTTCTTTTCAAGTATTAATATTGTTTTATAGTGTTTTTAATAAAAAATAGTAGTATTTAAAAATTTCCGGAATACATGTCCTGTACTTTAAGTACACGCCATGTACTCGGTTTCCCCAGGTGACCATGTACTGGCCAGGTAATGGCTGAGTACTTGGCTGTGTGGGGTGACCTAGAGACTGCCTAATGTAGAGGCTAGAAAAGGCTAGTATACGCCATGTACTTTTAAAGAACACACCATGTACTTTATTTTTATTTCATTAAATGGACTGGGGTCACGTCTATTTGATAGAACCCTCTTCTTCATCATCTATCTCATTTAAGGGAGAATGAGATAGCCAAATATTCCCCGATCCTCCGACTCACTGTCTGTTCTCCGATTTGGCCGACGTCGACTGTGTTGAAATCACAATAGAAAGATCTTATTTCTTCTAGAGCCCCTCCTCTTGATTTCTCCTCTCTCATGAGTTATCACTGGTTGAACATTTTTAGCATTTTTTAGATCTGTGGTGTTCTAGAAAAATTCAAGGCCTGATGATCATGTATATCAATCTCATGATGCTGAGGTATGAGGTTTATGCCTTTTCATATAAAGCCTTTGAGTTTTATGTTCAATGGTGCCCAATACCCTCATTTGGGTAACTTCAGGTTTATTGTTTTAGCCCTGTTATTTCCTGATATTTTTTTTATTGTTTTTATAGAGGTTAATTGATTGTGAATAGGGTTATCCATTCCATGCAATAGATGGTTTTCCCATGTTTTTTATTTTGACCGTTCGGTGTAGCATTCCTTTTAGGCTTCTTTCTTTCCATGCATACTATTGTTAGGATGGAGTTATTATTATCTAACATGTTGTGATATTTTTTAGAATGTTTATCCAAGTAGTTCATGAAGATTACTTTGGCTTCCATATATTATTGTGTTTGATTGAATTACACGGGGTAGTGAGAACATGGTGTTGTAGACCATAGAGAGAATGGATGTCGAGGGCTTCTCCAGTGCTTTTGTTTACATTTACATTGCGAGACCATAGGGGGGATGGACATAAGTTCTCCCTCAGAGTGTCTGTAGTTTTTTTATATGGGACATAAGGGGAATTGGACATTTAGTGATTCCTTAGAGTGTCTATTAGTTATCAATGCTAGACTACAAGGGGAATTGATAGGGAGTGCTTCCTCAGAGAGTCATTGCTAAAGCTTAAACCGAAGGGATAGACTGTGTATACTTCCCAGAGGGTTTCTTATGTTGTTTTGTTGAACTATAGGGGTTAGGCTATGAGTAATTCTCAGATGATTACATGTTTGTTATTATCTTCTAACTTGAGATATGAAAATGGAATGCAACTGAAACTATATTATTATTTTTTACTTTTGAGAACTTCCATGTTTACTTCTTCTTTAGAATATTTCCTTCCTTATATATTCACTGACTGTGAGGCACACATCATTGGGAGGATGACTACAGGGATTTTTCTGACACCCTATTTGGGTCATGCTTTTGGGCCCAAACAGATTATAATTTTTTAATCAATATATGGTAAAAATTACCTTCTACGTTAGGTACTAGACTAATTTGGTGCTGGAGAGCATGGGACCAATCTGAGGCTTGAGTTATTGAGGAGTTGTTTACTTGTTTTTCTTATACATTTGTTTCATACTATATTTCATCATTGTGACATGTTTGGATATATTCCTAGAAATTTGTATCATGAAACATTATATATGCGCTTCAGTTTATCACTACCAGTATTCTTCTATTTACTTATATATGGTATTATTTCTACTTCTTCTATTTCTATCTATTTTACATCCAATGTGTTACTCTGCCAATGATTTCATTGTTTCACCACTATCACACCAAAGGCCCACGCTGCTAGTCATTAGCCTCTGGCGTTCGGGAAAAGCATTTGAGGCCATGTGACCAATCAGTTATGGGGCGTCTTTGGGAGCTTTATGGAACCGAGACATTACACCTTGAAATGTGCCACCCCATTACATTAGTTAGATATCCCATATTTCAGAGGCTACCATATAATAGTACAGGTCTATAGAGATACACTATGATATTATACACACATATCCTATTAATACAAAATCTTAAATAATACCTACAAATATTATATCTAGGATGAAAATTAAAAGGAAAACATACCATAAAAAATAAAGTGGTAACCATGTATCATTTACTATAATAATATGATAAAAAATCTACATGTCATACATTAATTGAAATAATTTCAAAAAACCAAAACTACCTTATGATCCCATACACGAAATGAATCCCCATCTCGGTCCTAACCTCCAAAATACAACCCATCAGCCAATGGATAAATAAAAAATATGGACCCTGTATTGAAAAAGTACTTGAAAACATGCAGCATTTTCTTGAGTACCCATGTGTCATAGTGTCCCAAACAGGGTATGAGTAAAAATTAGTATTCCACTGCCAACATTATCAAAATCAATAACTACTATGTACAACATTGTATTAAAGTATGAAATTGAAATAAATAAGAAGTAAAATAAAATAAAAAATTCTCACATTTAAGAAATGATGAAATAACCATTTTATTTTTCATGTAATATAGGTTCAAAAGGCCAACAAAAACAGCGCCTGCCATAGTATAAGTCTAAGCCATTGCAGAGATGATACAATATTATAATATGAAGGGGTTATTTACTAATAAAATATTTATCTAACATACCTATGATCCTTAGTCCTTTAACGAAGACATATCCATAGGTTTGGAAAGCATAGAGACATAATTTGATATCTCAAACCATATCAGGTCCTTTCTTTTTTGTTACATAGATCCTCAGTCCGACAAACCAAAAAAAATAATGATTACCTTGGAGCCTCATTCAATGTATCAATATACCATGAATTATTTTGGTGAATAAAGCCTCAATGTAACTCCCTAACCTATAAAATATAGTGGTGAGGTTTAGAGCCACATCATAACAAGATTCACATGAATATGTCCTCCAGAAAAATACCCAACAAAAAATACATCCATGACTATCTCATTCTATAAAAATTTTATATATTTTCCATTTTAATGTCTTAAATTATTTCATCACATCTACCATTTAAAAATGGTGACTCATTAATAATATATAGCATTATATTAAATTTCCTTTATTTCATATTTACAACTATAAAACAATGAACATCAATTTAATTTGAAAATAAATGATATAACATGAATAAAAATAATAATTAAATGTCATGTTGATTCCACCCATTAAAAAAGATGTATTTCTCATTGAAAAAAACATGACCTAATAATTTTATTTCCATTTAAAACCATGGAAAATTATCATTAATGTTTTCACCAATAAGGGGAAAACACCCTCCATTAAAATATTATTTTCAAATATATTAAGAGAACCACATTTTTAATCACATCAAGTTTCATGCCACATTTTAAAAAATAACTGCATTTAAGATATCATATTTTTACAATAAATACATTAATGGATCAAAATATATAACATTAATTTAAATAATTTCAATGAAATTTTAAAAATTTCAATTAAAATTCAACATATAACTAATTAAATAATCAGTTAATCCAATACCACATTCTGATTTACTATTAACATCCCATAAAAATTTCTTAATTTTTCAATATCAATGATTACTAACTCATTTTACCATTTTCAGGGGCTTGGAATACCTCATGGGTTGCCCAATGTCTGGTATCAAATCATGAATGGAACCAACATGGTATGTGAAGGGATGTGTACCTCAATATAAGTCCTGAATTACTTTTTCTATATTATGATAAAACATTGAGCAATGAAGAATGTTAGAACATCAAATATAATCTTAAAACAAAAATAATATAGGAAAATTTATATAAACCACCTACTCATGCTCGGAAAAGATTACATCCACACTAGAAAACCCATTATTTTAAATAACCTAGCCTCAACCACAATAGAAAGCATCACCCTGGAAAATAATGGAATTTATATTCATAATGAGGGGAAACCACACACCAATCCACATCTAGAAATTGGAAGTAAACATAGGTGAAAACATACCTGGATATTAAATTCGCACAAAACAACAATTTAAACAACTAAGAATCGAGGGAGAAACACCTAGGATAGAGGAGGGGGCTTCTAATTTATCAACCAAGATGCAGGGTGTCAAATGGGGGGATAAATTGGGTAAAAAACAGTAAATTATCAAAAAGAAAATGAAAATTTTACACTATTATGTGGTTCATGGTTCTATACTATCTACCAAAACATGCTTTAACCATGAATCTCCCTCTATCCATAAGGGAACTAGGACACATTTTGTTGTAGTTCATCTACACAGTTTGGAAAACTGTGTCATGTCAATGTACTCCCCACTACATAGGGGGACTAGACCACACCATATCTTGGATATATCCCCCATGGGGTCCTTAACCATGCACCCCCTTATTGAGGCTACATGGTTACTTTGCACAATTTATAATATCTATATTCCAACCATGATCTCAACAAATATTATCCACTATTCATTACTTGGTATGACTAGAGACCCCATAACACCACCAAACTCACTTTACACCCAAGAAACAATTCATTGAAAAATTTCAATAGATATTTACAAACTTTTAATTAAGTACTTGCCTCCATGAAATCTCTAGTTCTTACAAGTTCCCCAAATTAAAAAAAACACATCCTCGAGCCACACTTCCAATAGATTCCCTGACTTCTAGATGAGATGTTTAGGACATGGGTCACACTTATCAATATTTAGGTACCATGGATCCTCCTTACCATGTCGATGATATCACCATAGTCAGACTAAAGAAATCCTTCTACCTGGTTGAAATTTTACCCCCCTTGATCAATGATCATGAAACTGAGGCTCCTTAAATTATGAATCCATCTCAAAATAATTATTACCTTAATAAAAAACAATAGAAATTTCAAAGTGATATCTCTAAAACCCCATATAAAAGTGTATCGACAAAGAATTGCACTACCAAGGGAAAACCAATAGGAATGACATTTGTCTAGTTCACTCCACTACTCATGGACCAAATTGCATGGATCCATATCAACCAATTCCCAATATTTTAAATGAGATTAAAAATCATTGACTCCTAAAGAAACATATTATTTTCTAGTCATAAACCCATGAAATACATAATTCGAAAACTCAAGGACCATGTTTTTTTCATCATCTAAACATCCTAAGAACAATCCAAGAAAAAAATCTCATTTCATTGTAATCCGCCATTCAATAACCTAGCCAAATTCCTCTCACCAAAATAGAAATGCAAGGATCAATCATTCTCAATCTCCACCAACACATAACATTAATCTCATCATCAACTAACCAATCATCCTATAAGAAACATCCAACCCCATGATTTATCTTAAAACCATAATCATCCAATTGGTGTCACTTCCACAAATTAAAAATTATAAAAAAACATCAACTCAACTATCAAAACATACCCAAAGTAATTTTCAACACATGACCCCCAAAAATTTACAAGAACTCCACCCTACACTAGAATCCATTATTTCCATCAAAACCACCATAAGTGAACATGTATAAACTATCCAATTGTGGTATAATAACATCTTGACACCTCTGTTAGGTTTTCAATAATTTATAAAATACATATTTGATTAAAATATCTAACCCGAGGTGGCCACTAATTACCATGTCCATTCCTCTTACCATACTATTCTAGACCACCATCAGCTAGCGTATAAAAATATAATCATATTAAAATGTTCATAAACTACCATTTTGAACACATTTTTTCTTTTGAGTGGAATTTATGCACATGTAAGGGGCTCTGTGAGACAGGGTTTCCCTTCACCGCTGCCTCCTTACTTTGTCTCGGGTTGGCGCGGCATATGTCCTTGCACTCGGTGAGTTCATGGATGTGAACACCCTATTGCGGTGGCGTACTTCACAGACTCAGTCATCTAAACCACTATCATTGCTTCTGGCATGATACTTCACCCAATTTCTTCTCTCTTGATAAGGTTATCTATGGTGGGGTGGTGACGTTCTGCAGCCAAGATCCATCTCTTGTGACTTATCATTTGTCGCCTCGTCTCCAGTGTGTGTTCTAGATTTTCGTTGTGGTTTCCGTGGGAATCCTGGTATGCGGCGATGAGATATATGGCGATAGTTTTTCACCCCTATTTTTGTTGTTTTTTGATTTTTATTTGGTTTTGTGGTTTGTGATAATGAGTTTTGATGAAATCTGGTGCTTTTAGAGATGGTGATGGTTTGAATGAGTTTGTTTTGTTCATATCATATTATGGTTGAGGATTTCTTGTTAGTTGAGGACTGGTTTCTCAACTATTTGTTGTTCTACATGCTGTTCATGATCTTCTGCGTTGTATGATGTGATTTATAGTGAGCCAAGGTGGTCTAATGTGGTGGTTGTCAAGGTCTGAGGTTTCCAATTTTTAATTGCTGCTCGTGGGGGTTTATGGGGTTTGGGCGTTCTTTGATTTCGAATGGGGTCTACATTTTTGTCTCTGAGTTTACTCCTCACGATGGATTGCGGAATATTTTAAATTGAAATTGAATTTTTATTGTGATTGTGAAGTCTATGAGGTAGAATTTGTGAATCAATGGGGGTTCACTGTGGTTGGTTTTTAATTATGACTGGTTCCTTGGTGCTGTGTTTTTCTTTGGTCGTGGTGGTCTGTGGTTCAGGGTTTTCAGCAATCAGATCATCTACTTTAGGATGATCTAGATTAGGTTTAGGGAAAAGTGTTTCCATTGTACCATCTCTCTCAAAAATTGGATGTTTGAGAGGGTATGGATTCAACCATCAGTACCAGGCCCATGTATTTTTTCAAGGGATATATTGACAATCTTTGATGGAATGTGGAAGCTGGATTTTATATATTTTGATTATAGGTAGGGATTTTCTTAGGTATAATGGGTTGTTTTTCCTTGAATTTTTGGAACAATGGGTATTTTTAACTTGTTTGTGTCCTCGATGTATTGACAGTTTTCCACATTAACCTTAAAAGGGGGATTATCTTAAAAAATTAATTTTCAGTCAGTCATAACCTAACATATTCACCTATTTATGGAACCTTATATTATTATACATTACAAAATCATTCATCGCACCCACTTGTGTCATTCCTTGAATTTCAGTAAAACTCCACCATTAAGGAATCTTTTTCTCCCTAATTCATCACTGCACTCTATTCCACTCATCAAAATTCATATCCCAAGAACATAAAAAATACTTAAAAAATCTAAATATTACATTGTTCTTCCTTAAAAACATTCCATTTTCAAAATTCATATAAAATTACAAATCATCCTCAAAAAATATTTTACATCTCAACAAATTCACTGAATTTTATTACAGAGTCGATATGTCCTTGGACAACGCATCTTGGAATGTTTGGCTTCAATATTAGAACCTCACTTATTCACTTAACCAAAATACCTTCACACATAATTACATATTATGGTCACTATAAACTTCTAAATGTGTCTATTCCTAACATAAAATGAAAAAAAAATCTCAACCTCCTTTTCCATCAACTATTTTCATTTACTATCATAATTATAAATGACTCCAACAAAGGTATCTCAGATTACTTATAAAATATTTATGACCCCAGAGAAACACATTACTCAATCTACCACCACATCCAAGGCACTCTAGGCCTCCCCCCAAAAGAACCAAAACATGTTTTTAATATGTATGTCATTGGAATCAGAATTCCTCCCCATCCACTCTACCATTTTATGCCCATATCCATAATTCACATACCGATCCCCAAATTATGGGACGTAAGTGTAACTTTATTCCTTAAGAAATTTGAAACACCACATATCATTCTTAAATAAATAAATGGACCAGAAAATGGCCTTCGTCATTTATATTTTCACATAAAAGAAAAATATCACCAACCACTACCCTTTCCAATATTTTGATTGCAGCTCACATGGAATTCATCATCATCTAGTTCACCCTAGCAACCTCAATAATAATGGTCAATGGTGTACATACCACCATTAAATGTAAAATATTCATCTCTTTAAGTGCATCATCCTATAGGCACCACATCTAACAAAATGTTTTTGGTACCTATAAATAAATATAGATCTCCCCATGAGTTCTTAAAAAGCATTCAAGGTATATGGAATGATCGTCACTTTTTAAAAGAATTATAGAAAATCATAAATGATAAAAATAAAAAATTGTCCTTCATTGACATCACATACCACTATGGGGACTCCTCAACCTGACTGAAGTCATATGATTCACATCCTACTAACATTTTGTCAAAACTAAATCACTTCAATTCCAATGTTTTTTCCAAATAAAAATCTGAACAACTTCATGAACTTATAATAAGAATCCATGACCAAAAATTATATTTGGAAACGACAACATTTACTCACTCATGTTCTTCTCGACCAATACTAGTGATTAACAATACAAATAAACTGACATAACAAAATATTCCAAAACTGACAAGCCTCTGTCATTATTATAAATTCAATCATTCTATAATAGAAAATTATAATAAAATATCCAAATATAGCTTTTCAATAATCCCAAATGGAATCCTTCCCTACTAGTATGTTCCATCTTTTGGACATCATTAGATCTATTGAGGTATCAAACATTCTTGGGACAACACAATGAACCTGATTCAAGATCCTAGTAATTGTACATCACCCAAGATAGGGAAAATCTTCTAATTACTCAACTGAATATGCCTATAAGACTATCTGTATCTTCAGACTCAATGCATTTTATGTGGTCTTCCCCAAACACCCAACCATTCATAGAACAATCCCAACCTTGTGAAATCTCCTCAAATGATGATTCACTTGCATAAAAATATTTTCATTCGCACTTTGGTTTCACATTCCTTGTCCATCCAAAATCAACATGATGTCTTCTATTAATCATACTAAAAAGGTAGAACATACACCCAACAATCCAGCCATTTTTTGAAATGGCTGTATATCAAGCCACATACACTAAAGTGCTTTCTGCTAAATAATATATTGAATATCCATGTAATTTAAAAAAAACTCAATGAAACTCACCATGAATTGATTCCATTTTTGAAGAAACTAAAATCCCTCCACATTCTATGAAACCAACAACATTTAGACAACATCCTATGAGGTTTTGTATGATTTACAAAACAATAATATCTTAACTATAACTCAAATCAAAATTAAAAAACTATTAAATCTACCACATATCCCAACAAGATAAATCGAAACTATAAATCAATCTTTGTTCACCCATATTAAAACCAAAAAAGTAAAAATGTTCCATACACACCCAAAAGCAGTAGTATCCTCAGTAGAACCCTCTCATGGGTCACCTCGAAGGTCGGACGATACCGACAACCAAAATTGGATTCTAGTCAATATAAGGAAACTAGCCATCCCTCTAAGTCATACACATGAAACCGCAAATAGATCACTAATCATGGGTGGGAATAAAATACCTATTCAATGATAAAAGACACAACAGTCCCTATGAACCATTTACGCTAGGTTCCACACCAATGATTCCCACAGAAATGCATCGACACCTAATTAAAAAACCTACTCTTGGGTACAAAAAACAACTCGCACCATCAAAACCCACGAGGGTTACCACACCGACATAACATCTGATCATATAATATTCCAAAGACCACAACCTTAAAGAAGGTAAATTGGGAAACAACCATCCATAAAGATATTAAAAACCATGAAATCCTCTCAAACCACAACCAAGATCACCACTTGGGAACTCTTAACACACATACAAACCCTACTATTGGTTTGATCACAACAATAAGGATATCCATTACCTTAGTTTCTATAGGTCCATTATTTCCCATTTACCTTCTTAAAAAATGTACTATTTAAACCCTATGGTTTCTCATTTAAAAATATTACAATTTCAAAACCCTTGAATTTAATATGTCAAAAAAAATTATAAACCATGAATTTAAAAAACCAATGATTTATTCTAATTAATATTTCAAAAATAAATTCAATAATGACCATTTCATGGAAATGTGAACTTGGTTAAATCATCGAATAAAATTCCATTACTAACATGTGTGTACCAAATAACTGTCAATCATGGGTGATATACAGATGACATAACAATCCTATGGGATAAGCACAATACCTGATCTCACCCACCATCTCTATCCATACTGGGACAAAAGATAAAACCACATAAATCGATAACATCACATCCAACTATACCACCCAAGGCAGACATATCATTCATCTATAAAATAACAAAATAAAACATAAATTACCACCATTGGAAACATGTGTTTTACTTCATATATGGGCCTATATAAACCCATGTATGAGCTTATCACCATGTAATAATATGATCCTAGTATCTAGTCTACAATTCCTTGTTTGTATAAAAAAGGATACAATATATGATCCCACATCATAATATCCCTGGCCTGATAGTCACTATAAATAAGACCTTATCATGAGGCATCACATGACCTAAGGCATGCCACACTTTAGAGGAGAGGCTACTGAATAGCAGTATAGCTTTATCGGGTTACATTAGGAAGACTATACAATCATATTATATAAATTAAACCATAAAAATAATAAAAATAGATTAAATAACAAAAAATAAACCATAATGAACTACATATAGTAAAATATAAAAAATATTTACATAGAACATGTTATAATAATATGATTAATACACTACATGTAATATTTTCATAAAAATTATTTCACAAAAAAAAACTACAAAAAGATCTAAAAAATTGATCAAATCCCTAAACTGGACATAAACATAAATTATCCATCCCTTTATCCCATGAAAAAAAAATCATTGTGACAATCATAAACTTGTATTGGAAAAAAACAAACATATTCTCAGTTAACAATGTTCAATGGAAACCCAAGAAGGGTTGGAGTAAAACTCAGTAAAACATCACCAATGATGTCTAAATCAATAATCAGTCTTTAAAACATTGTATGAATATAGGAAAATTAAAAAAATAAGTGAAATATAATAATCAAATATCACATTGAAGAAATTTTTAAATAACCATTTTCATTCAAGATCTCAAGGGTTAATGAATGAAATAAATAATATTTAGTCATAGTAGGAGACTAATCCATTTCTTAAGGGTTACAATAATTTAATCTAATGGGTGAATTAACTAATCATGAAATTATACGACATAAATTATATCCTATGTCTGATAACCAATAAAAACTAATTCGATTGAGAAGCATAGAACCTCTTTTTAACATCCTAAACCATACTCTTTTGACTCATTTGGGAATCATTGGGTCTCAGTCTCACATCCCAATCCATGAAGTACATACCAATTACCATTAATACATATTATAGGTATCTATCACCCATACTTTTATAGGATCATAGAGCCTTATTTTGACCCCCTAACACATCCATTATAAGGTTTGGTTTAGAGCCTCAGTCTCCCTCAACCTGCGGGCATAGTGCCTCAAGTACAATACCCCACATACCGCCAAGTAATGTGAACCCATTTCTTCAACCATTTAACATATTTTCTATTTTAATGACTTAATATATTTAAAAATATCTACCAATTACATGACATGCCTCATTAATCACATATACCATTATACTAAACACCTTCTGTCTTCTTTTTAAAAACTAGAAAATAGTTAAAATCAATTTAATTTCATAAACCATGATATAAAAAAAGTCATATAATATTATCTATAATTGATCCTTTATGACATTGGTCTTCCTAATTGAAAAAATAAAAAATTCCATAAGTATTTGATTTTAATTTTCAGTGATTCTAAACAATAAATAATACATTTTCACAACCAAGGTATCACTCCCTCATTTCAAATCATCATTACAAATATACTAGGAAAAAATAGTAATAAATAACATTATGAACCAAACATACTTTAAAAAAATTACCCAATTTAAAACATCATATTATTTATTTAATACCATTACTGGATCAAAATCCCAAGAACATCATTTTAACCATTTCAAAGGAATCATATGATTTTAATAAAATTTAATCACTAATAAATAAAATTTCTTCTTAATCCATTTCAAGACAAATATTTACAATTCCCAGCCTATAAACATTCATATTTATCCTATTTCAAAATCTATTGACTAATTTTACCATTTTCAAGGACATGGAATACCCCTTGGGCAGCCCAAGGTCCAGTCTGGAATCATCAAAAAACCAAATTGGGTCCGTGAAGTTTCTAACACCTCCATATAAGTTTAAAATTAGTTTTCATAAACATGGACATAGAAATGTATAAAATATTACAAATGGGACAAGAAAATACACTCTTAAAACAACATGACTAAGAAAAATTTTTATAGAAAACCTACCATTTGATCTCAACAGATTATATGACCATCACAACACATTATTTGAAATAACTTGGTCTTAAACATCATGGAGATGGTCACCCTAGAAAATAAGGTTTTAGATAATTAAAAGGAGGGTAAACCACACACTAATCATCATCCATTAAATAGAAGTAAACTGAGTCAAATACTTCATCAGATATTTTATTAGCACTAAAAGATAACCCAAATACCAAACAATAAAAATAGAAACAACTATGGAAGAGGAGGGGGATAATGGTTCATTACCAATTTAGAGAGGGGGTGAATGGGTTTAAAAATACGGGAAGAAAAATCTATGACGAAGAGATAAAAATGGGGATTTACCAGTTTATAATTAGCACACAGTTTAGTTGCATGGTTGGCCAAACCATGTGCCAACGGTACATCACCTTTTGTCTAAGGGGGAACCAAGCTATATTATATGGGTGTCCATATTTATAGTTAAATTTTTTTTCAATGGTCATTATCCCTACTTTTTCAAGGGGTACTAGGTCACATGGTCTACAGAATGTTTCCCATATAGATCCTTTAACTGTGAAACCTCTTTGATAGGCTTCACATATAAGGATCATGGTTACTACTAGTTGTGAGCCACACATGATCTCAGCACATATTGGACACTTTTACACTCTTAACATTCCCAAAACTACTATAACTTCTCTAAAAAATTCTATAAACAAAAGAATCATTTCATTAATAAAATCTAGGATAGTTTAACAAAAAAATAAAATAAGGAATCACCTCCACGAGTGAACAAGATCATACACCCACTATATATCCCGCCAGATTCCCAAGCCCAGATTATAGAAATCCTCACCAACATACTTTTATTCCATTTAATTTCATACATATTATTTCATAACAATTTATATTCACTATTTAAGTGGTGAATAGGGTGTGAACTAACTTTATAAATAGGATCCCACTATGGTATTCCAAAACTAGTGTATATAAAATGATTCATACACACTTTAAATTAAAGAAAACAATTTACAATAATCAGTTTAATATTTTAATATAAAAATCCTAGAAAACAAAATTAATGTCCCCTTTTTATTCATTTTAAAACAATATAGATAAATAAATTTCAAATCACATAATATACATACATAATTATAGATATATAAAATCAACCCATACTTTTCATCACATATTATATCAAATATATGGTAGAATAAATAAACACGTAACATATAAAAAATGAGAAATCATAAAAATGAATAGGTAACATAAATTTAATAATGACAGTAAGTAAGGATACATTTGAAACTTATACATAATAATAGACAATAACGAATGAATTTAGCCTATAAAAATAATCATGGAATCTATAGAGCTGAGGAACACCATAGAAATTAAACCCAACATCATGTCTAATTAGTCCCTTGAACAATTGGCCTAGGTTGCAGTGGAAAGCCGCATGAGAAAACCCACCCAATAGTACAAGATGGCTAGTAATATACCTTCCGCCTAAGAACCAATGGAATCTAGTGTTCTATATTTTCTTATCCTTTTTAGAAATGATTTTTCATCATACAATTCTTTGAAAACCATTTCCAGAAACCATTTCGTACTTATTTTTGAAAAACATTTCTATTTTTCAAGACTTGGGGAAACCATATTTTATCAAAACCCATTTCTCTACTCAAAAATAAATTCATTCTATCATTATATTTCAATTATAAATAAATTTACCAATAAAATTGAAATTAATTTCACTAACACATGCTACTGACAGAACCAACTACCTTGAAACTCATATCACACATGCTCGGAAAGAGATCAAAAAACAAGAATAAAATAACATGAAAAAAAATGACCTATAGGAATTCCATATATCTAATAATTGAATAACAATTAAAATGTTTTAGTGAAGAAGAGGAAAAAATATAGATACTTCAATAAAAAGAAACTTATTCTTGATATCCCCAAGGAATTAACTCCTAGAACAATATCACACAATTGATCATTAATGAACCAAGTGATTCATAGCCATGAAAAAATCTGATATAATAATCCAAACCTATGAAGATTCTATAAATAAAGTAAATGATGTAGTAAAAATGATTAATCTACTAGAGAGATGAAACCAAATTAAATGGTGATGAATTTTTTAACAATGAAATTATCCTACAGAGGATAACCAAAAAATCATCATAAGAATGATTTTAGTCGAGATCACAATGGAATATAGATGAAAAAAATAAAAAAGTCATACATATTGTTTCATAAAACCCATTTTATTGTCATTTACATGTCTTAAAATACCTTTACATGTTGTGTAATCATCCTGGTTAGTATATCCCAAAATAAAATCAACTAAATTATTGAAAACCAATTTTTAAACAGTACTATTGTATAATTTAAAAATGGAGTGTATCATTTTATGATGTGAAATCAGCTCAAGAAATAATACTTATGAACATTACACATCATGTACTCCAATTACACAATGTTTATATTAAAATAATATAGTTAAAACTATAGATTCGTAACTGAAAACTCAAACAACCATTTTTGGTATTTAAAGATACGAAGAACCCTGTTAAACTATTTAACATTTATACTGATAATTCATTAATTAAAATAAATATATATTCATAAATATTATTTAAATTTTCTCAAAATAGTTTCCCCATACATAGATGTCCCAAGTCATACACAACTAATGAATCTAACAATTTTAGAGATGGAAATTACATGAAAGGTGTTAACGAGATTTTACAAACTCCCGACCATAATAATTTCATTCCACTGAAAGTCATGTGGATGAGTGAAATCTAGTAATTATGTGTGGTCACTACTACCTCAATAAAAAATCATTCTCTCAAGTCTCATGATAACATGATCCATGCTTCCATGAAAATCTCACCAACATAATTGATATCCAATGCAAGAATTTCACATGAGATTCAACAATCATTTCTAGCTTCTCCCAAAAAAGAATCATCTGAATATATATTGATATCTTCCCATATTACAATGTCAGAGGGATCAGAATGGTGTTTCTTGAACTATGATATGTGGAAGATATCATGAATACGGATCAACTAAACCACTATAAACCAACCGATATGAAACCATCTGAAGATGCTCAAAGCCTAAAATGGTCCAAAAAACCACATAGATAAATTTACCTATTTTCATTGTTAATGGTGACCCAACTATCAAAATAGTTTTATGAAAAAAATATTATCCTATGTGAAAATCCAATGGATGATGATTTTGTTCAGCATCAGATTTATGTCGATACTATATTAAAACTAAATATTGATATATACCTAGAAACCAAGTAAGCATGTCAAAAGAAAAATATTGTAACAAAATAGAAGCATATAACACATTTTCCACGAAAAGAATCGATCTGCACATGTGACTATTAAAAGATTTAGAGGATACACTTTCTATAATGAATGACAACTATTGTTTTATGGAAACTCAAAAAATCCTGGATAGTTATCCAAAGATCCTTTAAAATCCATGAAACATTCTTAGAGAATATTTTAATTGTGAAAAATAATATATTATTTATTACCATTTATTTGTGTTTGATAAATGTACTAAAACTAAAATGAGTCGCCATATCATAATTGTTAATCTCCAAAACCACTATTTAAACATAGAGTCCCTATCCAAAAAAGTGGAAGAAGGAACCCCAAGTACCACAAAATTCCTTTTATATACTACTTCCCCAAATAATCACCATTGGTAGTGTCCCTAATTGGAACAAAGTGAGATATCTATGAAAAAAATAAATCAAAATCAAAATGTAATTTAAACCTCAAGGAGTCCATGGTAATCCAAATAAAATCAAGGTACTCCTCATCCAGTTTCCAAAAACAATTAGTAGAGGCTAGATAAATCAAGGAGAATTTAGATATTATATCTCTATATATTGGAAGTTGTAATAATAGGACACATTATTAGTAATGTATCACTTCATAATTAGCCACCATAATGGTTTTATCAAGTTATATTACTTAATTGTAAATTATGAATGAATGAAAAAAAATAAACAATTAAAATATAACAAAAAATATCTTATTATAGATGATTGTATGTCAAAAAGATACCCAAAACTCAAAATACCATCTAAAGAGATAGACCAAAAATAAACATCATTCCCACAATATAGGGCTTCATAAATTCATCTTAACACATCAATATAATAGCCTATAGATTTCGTAAATATATATTAAATCTAAACTGAATAATATTTATTACATAACATAATAAAACAACTCTATATCCTTATAGGTTTAGTGTATTTGGAAAGTTCTAAATTTAAACAATTGATTCCAAAAATTTCTACATCATATATTTCTTATTACTTCTTAACTAGAACCCTTTTTGACACATTTGATAAAATCATTCCTCATATACTATGTGAAATAAATATACAAATATGGTGAGCTCAGATACTCCGTAAGAGTAAATAAAGTGATATATCATAAACAAAAGTAAATAAGAACAAGAAATAACATTTTAAATTTATAACATTCACTTCATATATCAAGATTTAGATTCATTTAATAAATCATTGATGTTCATAAATAATTAAATAAAATATTTCTTTAGATAATAACATTGTCAATTAAAATTTTTCACACATGTGAATTTAAAATTATTTCTTTATTAGTCAGGGATCAATGTCGATACCATCACAGAGGAGAAAGACCCTTATTGAACAGAGATCACTCCTCATTCTAGCATTGTATTACTGAAACAATGTTACTACTTGTTTTCTTATTGTTTATATTAGGAGATGTAAAATTTTTTCCAATGGATCAGATGGATATATAGGTCAAATAGATGACATAATTAAAACCACATAAATGTGCACAATAGTAAAATTACTCATTTATAATATGAGAATCAGTATAAGAAAAACGAGTTTGATAAAAATAATTCCATTATAATATAACACATAGAAATGAAATGGGTTTCATAAATATCACTCCATTGTTAACATAATCCAATAATAGAAAGAATAATTATTTTATCCTTGAACCATAACCACAAATAAATAATATGTAACATATGGAATTTTTATATTATAGGGAAAATAATTAAACACAATAACCTGAAAATAAGTTTTATGTAAAATACCATTTCTTCATTAAAAATATTAATTTTATTGAAATTTGGTATAATTAAAAAAATCATTGAAAATAAATATTTATTATTATAAGTAAATATTAGATACATTAATTTTTTTTTAAAACATAATGATCCATTAATTTTTTATATGTTGAAAAAACATTCATCTCTTACTTTTACAGGAATATAAAAATGTACATAGTTAGGAAAGTGAAAAATGTTTACATTAAAATAGTTTAGTAAAATTTAAATCATTTATAAGAATTATTTTTAAATATGAAATAATAGTGATTTTTTATGAAACATGGTCATTGAAGATAAATATTCCCTTGTAGATAGTTACATAGAAACAATCCTGAATAATAATGAAATTGTGAAATTAACCATTATCATATGTCTGATTTCATTGATGTGTATATAAAACTTCTGTATATTGTTTTAATGAATGTTTTTAACTAATTAACTAACCAAATTTATATTTATCCTCTCATATATATTATTCTATTATATTATCTTATCAAACATTAGTTAATAATATTTCATTATTACTCTTCTTTCTTATTTTACATATTTTATTTTCTTATGTATGTTTTTTCTTATAAGTATCAGTTTAAATTCATTGGACATAGTTTCATAATTTGTAGAATTATATTAATATAATATATATCATATTTATTCATTATATATATTTTCATAACGAATCTTGAATGGTGAATATTTAAAATGAATCGCATCACATATTAGAGACAATAGTTCATACACAAACATGAGTAATGGTATCTTTAATTTATGGAAATGGGTAAGGAAGAGAATTGAATATATTTTTATGAAGCTATAATTATCATATATATATATATATATATTATTTTCATCATTAAAACCATCCAAATAATGTTTTGAGGAAAAAGATATTACCCAATGACTTGTAGACGGTCATCCGTACATACTCCCGCATAGTGATTTTATTTTACCTTGATACATAAATTGTGAAATATGGTTCTTACATAATAATAATAATATATAAAAAGATAGATTATAATGTATTTATTAAATTATAATTGAAAACAATTCCATGTATTTATAAGAATAAATAATCACAAAAGAGTGGGTAAAGATGATTATATATCAGAGAAATTTCTTATGATCTCATCATAGGGATGCTAGGGTTGGACTGTTGAGAAGACTAGGATATCTATAATGTGAATATAGAAGTTTAGAAGTTAAATTGTCAATGGTTGTTTCATCTTAAAAGATCAATTTTATGAAATGAATTGAGGGAGGAGGTTCCCTTTTATAATTGAGGTGCTGCCACTTTAGGAATTTCAAATGGTATTAATGTATAATAAATTCCATATCATCCCAATTACCAAAAATATTAAATTAATTCGAATCTAGATGATAAAATATTATAATATCTTCAACCTATAGATATTTAACATGTTTTAGTAATATTTTAAACCATATCATATTTATTAACACTTAGTTACTATATTTTAATTTTAATGATGGTAACATCTCTTCTAAGATTAAAAGGTTGTAATTTTTACTTATGTGATGTAAATTATACAATAAATGAAAAATTATAAATTAATTTAACAAATTATAAATTTTTTATTTGAAATGTTGTTTAATGATTTTTAAATTATTTACTAACAGATCATTTATATCAATTTGGACTGTATTCAAGACATGGACATTTATAGATATCAAAATAATAAGTTATCATCATTAAAAATATTTTATTATATTCATAATAGGTCAAATTCATCTAAAAAATAATATTACCACATTAATTATAGAAAATTTTATTTATTGTGATATTTTTAGTAATATTTATTTAATGCATCCCTTTATAAAATAATTTTGACCTTAGTGTAGTGTAATTATTTAATACACTTATATATCCATTGAAAATAAAAAATAAGATACTAAGATGAAGTCAAATATTTGATATTTCAGAAAAAAAATTTATATTTGAATATATTTTATGGTTAACCCTATGTTTAAAATCATATAATATTTAAAATATGAATGTGAAATATTTAAATATTCATTAAATAATATATTATAAATATAAAAATCTAATTTATATAGATCAAAAGGTCAAAACAAATTTATATCATTTTAAAATTATTATTTTAAAATCATACATTATGATTCGTTCATAAAATAATTTTGTCCCCAGTTGGACATGTAATGTATATTTAAGACAAATAAAGTGACATTTTGTGTCATTCTTTGATGTATATATTATAGAAGTCCTTCTCAGGGAAAAGTGTATTTTAAAAAACATAATATATATCATTATGTGTTGATGGTATTAATAGATTCAGCCAATATTTTTTTATATGTTAGAGTCATTTTAAAGTCCATATCATTTTGTTTTTAACATAATTTACCCACATTTCCTTTTGTGATGGAAACAAAATTTATTAAAGTACCTATTCATATTTGATAAAATTATTAGTGAACTATACACTAAATTTTGACATTATGAATCCGAATTTGGAATCCATTTTTTGGAATTTAGAACATTGAAATTGAATAATTTAATTTAATATAAAATAGGTAACCTTCCAAAATATAAATTAGTTTTCGAAAAATGCAATTTTGAAAAGATAATATTGTTTTTATAATAAATTTATGTATTTAATCCTTTTAAAAAAGAATAATTAGGTAATTTTAAATTAAAACTAGGTAATTAATATTAAAAAATAATTGAAAACCCCATATTCCCATGTAATGTATTTAGAAGAAAATACATTTTTCAATAATAATCAATATTTTTTTATTCCATAAAAATAAATGATCTCTGAATATTATATAAAAATTTATTTTAGAAAATTATGAAATGGTGAATTAAAAAATGAAAAAAAAATTCATGTTCATTTTCTATAACTTTGAAAAATTAATTTTAACTAATACAAACAAATTATTTCATTTGAGAAGAAATCCTAATTTTGATGAATAATGTAATTTTACAACTAATACATTAATTTTGAGTCAGAACATTATGTTCATTTTATATAGTACTTATTTATATTTTCCCAGCTAATTAAGTGTTAGGTTATAATGGTAATTTTATACTAATAGTGGTATACGGTTCGTTTGAACTCACAGTTGTGTGAAACGAAATTTATTGAATATTTAAAATTATTAAAAGTGAAATATTTATTAAAATATCATGGTGTTAAAATTCCACCCACTTAAAGTGAATTTATCTATATAAATTCATCACTTTTATACAAAATTATGAGGATACATCTACCTAATCACACACTCATATTTTCTCTTTGCTTCCTCAAATTGTTGGTTCTTCCAGAAAACTTTAGACAAAAATGTGGAATAATTTTAAAAAATTTTCTCTCTATGATCTAGAATATCTATCAGTTGTTCTTACTAAGGTGTATATTGATCTTTTGGTTTAAATTTTGAGTTTAGTACATGTTATGGATTAGTTATATACATTATGATGAAAAATATATAGAAAAAATCATGAAATCTTGAAAGATTCTATGGTATTTCAAATTAATAATATTCCTTCACGACATGATAAATAATTTCAAAATGGACAATATAATTTTGAGTTATATTTCCCTTATTTCAAAATCTCATTTACCACTTCTAAGGAGGTATTAGAATAAATTCCTTATCGACAACTTCCTAATCTACTACTTTTTATAGACTATCAGGATAACATTTTTTTCGACTCTAAGTAGATATTATGTGTTATTGAATAAATCTAACATTCTATACCATTTCCTCGACAAGATAATATCCCAATATCTTTATTACCCCATATTTTTCTATAATGTTTTATTTCTACACTTTTCCCAATGAGGACATCAAAAGGAACCATTTTATCAGTATAGAGAAAGCTATTTGTGAACATTAGTTTGACACAACATAGGATTTGATCCTATCCTCCTTTTTAATACATATTGAAACCTCCCTATATTTATTTTCCAGTTATAATTATCCCCTAATACAAGCCATATTTATGAGGATGATAAGCTATATTGAATCTTAACATTTTTTCTAGAGGCTACTGATGACCTCTCTAGAACATATAGGTAAACCCGAGATCTCGATTAGATATAATAGAATAAGGTACTCCATGGATTCTCACCAATTAATTAATATACATTATGGAAACATGATCAAGATATATGCATTGTTTAATAGAAATTATGTGGGATTAATTCTTACGGTGATCAACTATAACCCATGTAGAATTTTGGCCTTTATATGTTTTGGTATGTTCGATGACAAATTCCATGGAGATGTTTTCCCAATTACATTATGGAATAGGTAATGGTTGTAGAATCCCCTTAGAATTCTATATCTTTGCCTTAACTTTCTGACATACCTAGAACCGAGGAACATACACTGAAACATCTATCTTAATGTCATCCCACTAGAAATACTCTTTTAGGTCCTTGTACTTATATCTACTTCTAAGAGGAATATATAATTACGATCATCGAGAATAATCTAATAAATAAATATTTAATTATATTATTGTAGGTATAAAATTTTTTCATTAATAGTATTGTTCCATCATAATGAATGTTGAACTCAGAGACATGTATCTCCTTCTTTTCTTGTTTTACATCTTCATCCTACACCTCCTTTATCATGACATGTATAGAGGGTTGAACATTAATTTTTGTCAGATAAAATTTCTACCCTCCTATTAATATTTATAGAACCATCATTGGTAAATCCATAAACATTGGATCTTTTTTATCATCATTACAGATAGGTTAGATTTTTTCTTTTGATATAAAGCATCTTCTAACTTGTTCACTTTCTCATGGTGTTAATGTATTCATCAATTAAAATCATTAATCACCTCCAACAATATTCTTTAGAACATATTTGTCCCTTTTTTGTTAAAATATTCCTTAATGTTTTATGAATAGTATATATATAACACCATTGGAAAGAAGATAATTCCTCTATATCTTTAATTAAATTATTTACATAGATTAATGTAAATCATTAGTTGGGTAATTTCACACCACCCATAGATTTTCAATTTTAGTGATGATTAATCAATAACAATATTATTTTTCATCAGAACACATCCTAGCCCCTTCTTGGATGCGTCACTATAGAACACATAAAATTCTAAAATATGTGGAACTATGACCACATGGGAATCTACTATCCTTATTTTCATATCATTGAAATTTTCATTACATTACACTTTGCATATGAACATAACTAATTTCTAATTAAACTTAATAAGTGGATTAGATAATCATAAGAAATATTTCAAAAGACATTGTTAATATCTATCCAAACCAAGATAACATCATATCTCAATTACTTTTGATCATATATGATAAATTTTAATAACTTATTTCATTATTGGATCCACATATATTCAAAATTTTGACATTATTTCACTCAAAAATTAAATATTCATGAATACAAAATTCACATTTTTTATTTTTTTCATAATGATTCCCCTTTTAGAGGATTTTAAGCAAAATCCTCTTGAGATTTTCATGTTTTTCCACTATCTTAAAATATAAAAAAATATCATCTATAATTACTAAAAAAATAGATCAATAAAATTTATAAATAATATATTCATTTAATCCATGAATATATCCGGGTAATTTATAAGAGAAAATGTCATCACTGTAAATTCATACTGTTTATAGCTTGTATAGAATGTCACCTTTTGTATATCCTTCTTATTGAACCTCAAATAATGATATCCATAATGAAGATCAATGTTATAAAAGTATGAAGCTCTGTATGTATAATAAAATATTCCATCAATGCATGTGGAGGCTATTTGTTCTTGATATTGATCTTGTTATATTCTCGATAATCGATGTAGTGTATCATTGATCCATTTTTGTTATTAATAAATTGGATATGTTCACCCCATGGTGATTCACTATGGCATGCAAATCCCTTTTTAAGATTCACACAGAATATCTTTACTAATTATTGAATCATAATTGGGTTATATTTTATAAGGAGTCTTTGAAACACACATTGCATCTGATATGAGTTTTACTGAAAACTCAAATTCAAAATTCAGTTAAAGACCTGGAAATTCTCATGGAATGATATAAAAAAAATCATACAATAGGTTTTCCCTTAATGGTGTCTTTCTTCACAACCATTAGAGATATATAACTTTTATTTATTGAAATTAAACCCACAAGATGGATGTAATTTCCTTTGGAATTTTGTATTCTTATTTTCATTTATATATGATCATGGACACCATCAAAATAGGAAATGTTACTTCCCTTCCTTATATATTGATATGAGCTTCATTAAAGGAAATACAATCAAAAAAAATTATAAAATAAAACTCAGTTTAATAGTCATAAGATTTTCTTAAAGAACTTCCACAAAAACATTAACTTGAGATAAGTTATAAAATTGTTAGGAGACTATTTTGCTATTAATATTTTTCACAAGTAACTAAAAATATAATATTATAGGTAATACAAAGATCCCCTTTGAAAAGTCTTTAGAAATAAATTATTTGGTGGATCCATAATCAAATTAATATTTTTTTAGAGTGGATGGTATGTGTACCATTTACAACTTCATTATCATACTCTACCTCACTAATATTTATCACATATGATATTCATTTTTCTTTAGATATAAGATGTTCCTGACATTGATAATCATTAATAACCATCAGATATGTGCATTGTTCTACATAATTCCCATTTTATTTTCACTTGAATAATTTTTATATAGAAGGTCCATTCTGCGTATCATTTTCTATATTATCATCATTATCTATATTTATAGTACCACATTGTCATTAAATTTCCTGATGACCACCATTCCCAAACATAAATTATTAATTTGTCCCATTATAATTTTTTCCTGTATGTTTCTTTCCACACAATTGTCATGAAATGAAGATCATATTATTTTCACTATAGTTTTTAGATTTCACTATGAATTCAATTTTTCATTTATTATGAAAACCCTAATATTAATGGGTGACACCAATAGCAATATCAACCCTGATATAACATAAAAAAATTCATTATAGACACTAATGTCACTTATGGATAATTTAGTCTAGAGGCTTGGTTTTAATCCACTGAAAAATCGATAATCCTTACTCTTATGTAAGATGATAATTCCATTAGTGTACCATTAAAGACTTATATATTTTTTTTCCAAGGTACCAAAATATTCATCATTCTTTTCTATGGCTAAGGAAACTCCATATCCATATTTTCATGAAGAACATGAGGAATATAAAAACTAAAATAATAATATATTGAGCTCATAACTTTTTTTAGAGTAATTTTCATATCATTTCCTCATATTCATGATTAGGCTCCACCACTGATCCGCTTCAACATCTAATTGATAGACTTAAAAAATTTAATTCTCAATTTATGAACATTAGAGAACGAAAAATATATTTTCTGTTGTATTAGTCTATAATTCCCTCCCTTTTTCATTTGTAATACCTTTGTGATTCATTTATTGAAAAAATTGTGTGATTATTGAAATAAAATTTTTCATTCCATATCTCATAACATTAAGTTTCTTATAAGGATAATCATTGAATTTCTTATCACATTTTGATATAACATGGTTCGTTAATTTTCTTGTTATTGAATAAAACCAAAATAAATAGTGTGAGAAACACAAATCATAGTAGGAAAACCCAATATTTCAGAGAAATTATTAATAAATTATCAATTAAAGACACCTTATGTTCTTAAAATGTTATTCAGGATCATTACCAAAACTCATGGATTGTTTTCTATACGATGACACATCCTTATGGTTCTTACTAAGGATTTATCATCCCCATTTTAAAAGGTTAACTAAAACATTCTTTGATAAAAACTATATTGGCCTAAACATTTCTTATATATATATATATTATATCTAAATATATGAATATTTATTACATAAAATAAAAAAAACCATGATTCAACAATATACTTTTAGTGTCCTTGGAAATTGGTAAACATATACAAGTGATTAATAAATCATCTACACAATCTTCCACTTATTACTTTATAACTAGAACCATTTTGACACATATTAGTTAATATCAATATTCATATCTAAGGGAAAAGAAACAAAATAATATGATGATCTAAGATGCTTAGTAATGGTAAATTAATGGATACTACCAATGAGTAATTGAATAAAAACAAGAAAATGTCTTTTGAAAATTATAACCTAGATATCAAAGATCATGCTATCATTTAATGGATTAAAAATATAAGTTCATAATTAATCAATGAACATATTATGTAAGAGCATAACATAATCCACGAAATTTTTGAATACATATAATCATAAAAAAACATTTCCATATTAGTCAAGGCTCACTTGTAAGTTCATTAGAGCAGAAAAATTACGTTTTAGAACTTAGTTCACTCTTCATTCCAGCCATATATTACAAAACCATGTTTAGTACCCATTCAAGTCATTTCTATCTCATAAGATATTAATATTTTCCAAATTAATTATATAGAGATACAGGTCCCACTCTTCACAAAATGAATATTTTACAATTTTTTTTCCAAATAATATAAACCATTCATCATATGAAAACCAATATAACAAAAATGGGTTTTCATAAACATCTTTACATCATAACATAACCCATGGAAAAGAAAAATGGGTTTCATGAATATCATGCAATCAGAATCATAATCCAACCCTAAAAATAATATATACCTAAATCCTAAAAATAACTTAATCATTAGTAATATAAAATAATGTCATCTTAGATGGAAAATAAATCTACAATATCACTTGAAAATAAATTCTTAGAAAATTATCCGTTCTTCGATGAAAATGATTTATTTTCATTGAATGATGCTCGATTTAAAAAACATTTAGAAAAATAATTGTGTAATATTTTAAGGGAATGATAAAGGAATTATGGAATTATAAAAACATAAAATCTATTCATATATAATTATTTTATAAAAATATCCCTCTTATACCTATTCGGGAAAGTCAAAAAGTAACTCCTTTGGAAAAATACCAAATATTAATTTCAAACCATTTAGTAATGATTAAAAAATAGGTAAAAATGATTTTAAAAATTATAAAAAATAAAAAGAACATTATTAAAGAAAATATAAAATGAATAAAAATATTCTCAAGTAGATACTTATGAACAATCCCCAATAATAATGAGATTTTAAAATTATCCCATACATTTGGTCTAATTTCCTCATAAAAATATGAGACACCTGTATAATAGTTTAAATGAATTTATTAACATATCATGTATCCATATTCATATTTATTATATCACAGATAATCCTATTGTATCATTTTATCATCCATTTTAAATAATATTTCATTAATACTCTTCTTTTTGGTGTTTACAGCTTTATTTTCCTATGCATATTTTGTCATAGAAGACCCATTTATTATGTAAAAGATAGAGTTGCAGAATTTTTGGAATAATATTAATGTAAAATATATCATATTTATTAATTATATATAATTAAAAAACAATTATTTAATGATGAATATGGAAAATGAATGGCATATATTTGTAGAGAGGGTAGGCCATACGTATACACAAGTGATGGTATCATTCCTTTAACGGTAAAAGGTAAAGGAATCAAATGGTATATATTTTTTCCAGAATAAATATCATGTAATAAATATCAAACACACATATATATATATTATTTTTATCATTATTCCCTTCCAAATAAAGTATTTATGAATAACATATTACACCATGGCATGGAGACGGTAATGTGTTTACATACCCCTATAATGATTCTGTTATTAATAAAATGTATAAAAGGTGGAATATGATTGTTACATAATCATAATAAAATATCATATAATATTTGATTATATAGTTATTACTTTTGAATATAAATATCTCATGAATAGTAATTCTAATAATAAATAATATTTAAAGAGCTGGTAAATATGATTACCACTTATTTAGTAAACATCCACTAGATCATCACTAAGGGACACTAGGGATGATCGTTTGGGAAAACCATAACTAATAAAATGTGTATAGAAAATTCTAAAAAATGAATTTAGAGGGATTGGTGGAGCCTAAATTATAAATTTGATTTGATGAAGTGAGGGATGATGTTCCCTTTTTCATAAATGAGGATATGAGAAGTTATTAAATTTTTTAAAATATTAATTTAGAATAAATTAAATAATAATTGAAATAAGTAAAATATTCCACATATTTTGAATAAAATATTATATAAGATTTTAGTCTATTAAACTAATATATATTTACCTGTTTTTGTTTTATATTAAACTTTTCATTTTGATGAACCCTTAGTTAACATATTATTATATTAACAAAGGTAACATATGTTTTATATTCAGTGGCTAAATTTTGTAATTATGTAAGGTCAATTAGACCATAAATGAGAAATTTATAAAATATTAGACAATATTATAATTAATTTTATTTTTAAATTTGTTTAATAATTTTTAAATAATTTAATAAAATACCATTTTTATCAATTTAGAAACTATTCATTTCTTTGACTTTTACCAATATCAAGATAATAATTTTATGTAACGCCCCAACCCCAGCTACCCAGAGTCGGTGCATTACTTCGTAACATTGGCATGATCATAAAAGATCAAGTCTTGAAAGACCGATTAGTTTAGTAGCCTTGGAAACACTAGATACATTCATAAATGTTACATTACATCATAAAGTGAAAAACTAATAACAAAGTCTTCATAGTCCACACTCATATCCTCTTCTAACTATCCATGCAGGTCATTCATAAAATACTTCTTCACATCGTGGAAAATATTAAAACATTGAAAGGGGTGAGCTCAGATGCTCAGTAAGGATAACAATATTGCGGAAGCTTTCATAAATAAACATAAAAATTTAAGGCAATGTATAACTAAAAAAAGCCTTTTAAACTTGAACATCAACATAATATGGCAAAAGTAAAATGAGATAATGTCATTTACTTTTTCACATGGATATTCTACTGGTCGAGTAATCACATGCAATATCAATAACCACTTTCATAATGATGGAATGCATAATGTCAGACTATCATAACCATGTAGCCAAGACCTCATGCCAAGACCACAAATAAGATTTTTTCAAGGCCATGTGCCAAGACACTAGTTTGTCTCATAAGACCTGCCGATGCATCGAGGAGCTATAGAGGGCTCCACCTGTCACTTATTAAGTCCAATACATTCCTCATATGAATAGGTTTAAACATATCATAAACCATAACATAATCGTATCACATAAAACATGCATAAAGGAAACATAAAATTTCCATATTTCAATCACAAGATATCAATACAACACATTGATATAATAAAAACACTTTCAAAACCATTTTCAATACCAAAATAAAAGAAATGTAAAACATGGTATTTATTTTTCTTTTAAAAAAATGTATGGCTTGTAAAGGAAGCTGAAACTCAAATAATGGTCACAGCGAAAGAGAAGGCATTGTCTCCGCATATGTACGGAGAGAAAAACATTACCTTTTTGTCGTTTAGTAAAACACTTCGTATAAAAAATATTCCTTTTGAATAAACATAAAATTCAAATGGGTTTATACACCGTATAAAAGAAAATTGTGTATAAAACCAAATATGCCTCAATGAAAGGAGATTGAGGCGAAGTCCGTAAAAAGATAATTTTTAAAATAAAATAGATCTATTATGTGTATTCACTATAGGTACACATAAATAACGTAAAAAATACAAAATAGGATATAATAATATCATGACATAATTTGAAAGTAAGAGATTAACCCAAAGAATGGAAGTTGTGTTAAGAAATTCCCTTACCTCGTGTCCGACTTGACTCAACCGTTCTTTAACATCCTGAATAATAAACTAGAGTTAATATATACCTTATTAAGAACCATTTTCAATTTAATTATCCTTTTTATATCACTTATTACAATGTTATGAATGTTATGTAATTATTTAAGTTAATAACGGTCGTTTTGTCGACCTTTGGTACTTGTGTCAACAATAAACATCTTATGATTACAAGTTGTTCATGTGGTGAAATATCCATTATATCCAGAATTATATTCATGATTTAGATATCACATATATCATATATATACAGTATATACATTCATTCATAATATTATGTAACATTTAGAGGTAAGAAATTATATGCACCGTTCATGGAGACGGTAAGCCGTACGTACGCATGAACGCTACTTTCATTTCTATTTCGTATTTATTGTAATAAAATAATAATGATATAAATGTATAATATAATTCCAGTATAATATAGCATATAATACTATTTACTCCATCCTTTATATATCCCACATATGGTATTAACGATTCAAATCACTTTGAGGGGGCGGTAGTCTGCACTTCCTAAAATGAAAATATCGCATTTACCCATAATGGAAACCATAAAGGTATGCCATAAATGAAAAATACAGAAGCATAAGGAAAACATAAACATATTATATATATCATATATGAAAATAGTGTCATCAAAATGGCCACCATTAGAGGTGTTAAAAGAATATTCAACAATCATCGTTTCGTGAGGCAGTATTTCGCCACCCACAGAAACAGTATGTTCATTAACCATTAGACGAAGGTGTGGGTAAGTGTAAACCAAATCCTTATCATAACAACATCCTAGTATATTTTAGATACTGTTGTTGTTACAAAATGAAGGAATAAAAATAGTTTAAGGGGTTGGAGAAGAAAAATAAAACAAAACAACATTAGAGAAGACGTTACCTTCAAATCAGGTAACTCTTTCTGATTTGAGCCAAAAGCATCCTTGGGAAGAATTCTGCCCAAAGTTAGGCTTCTAGGAGTAATAAAGTGAAGTTGGGAGGGTATTTGGGAAGAGGTTGGCCTAGCCAAATGGCTTGAAAGTGTGAATGAGGTGGTAGAGGTGGGGGCCTTTTATAAGAGGAGAGGAGGGGCACTCTTGGAAAGTAAGGGAATTTTACATTATTATACAATGCTTTTAGGATTACAAAGGTCCCACACTTATATAATTCGTGGATAAGGTGATAAGGGTTCGAATTCTACCAATTTAATAGTCTTTGGACAAGTGTATTCCTTGTATTGTACATTATCTTTTCATTTTATTAAAATCGTTAAATAATGAGGTCATCGCTGCATCATAATGATGTCATAAATAATTTAATTTATTTAATGTCTAAAAATTAAAAAAAATACTATGATGTAGGAAGTCTTTTTAGCTTCCAAATTAATATTTATAGTCAAAAATATGACTTGTATAACCCCATGTAAAAATTGTTTTAGTAAAAAATTTCATGTTTGTGTCATTTTTTACTTTAACATTAATTAAAAGGTATTTATGTAATTTTCCAACTAAGGTGGCTCCATGGGGTCCCCAAGTTGACCCATCGATTGTCTTGGTCGGCCATGGCACATCCAATGAGGGTAGGACATGTGTCAAGATCATCTCATATTATTAAAAAATTATTTTTATCTTAAACTACACTAATTACCTCTAATCACGATTAAGAATTTAAAAGTTACTATTCACCAAAAATTATTTTAATCTCATTGAACCACATTTTACTTCTTAATGACAACCATGTATGTCGGATTTTTGAAAAACAAAACACAGAAGTGGTAATATTTCATTTAAACGAATAATTAGTTATTTAACTACCACTCAGTGGTTTCACTATTCATCAAAAATTGAAGTTTTTCAGAACAATGACAAAATTTTACCATAAGCTATAATTGATATTCCGAATTCAAAAATGATGTCTATTTTACAAAATTTCAAACATATAAGTTTCATTGATTAATTTTATAATTAATTCCCACTATCACAACAAATAGCGTGTTTTTAAGAAACAATATATATCAAAAGATTAACAATTGTTTAAGTCCAATTTCAAAGTGAAATTAATTATAATGAACACCATTGGATAAAATGGTAAAAATATATTCTAATTATACTTTAAAACCACTAGAAATTATAATTTATCACGATAAATTATTTTTATTAAAAAAGTTGTTTTTATGTATTTTTCACTATTCATAAAAAATGAGAAGTTCTCAGAAAAATACAAAAAATTCAACATAGGATAATTTCAATATTCCGAATCCAAAAATGAAGTCCATTTTGAAATATAAAATTTCTATAATTTTCAAAATTGGTTATTACTATTCATAACGACTACTTTGATTAGTCGCGGTGTTTTAGAACTCGAAGTTGCATACAATGCAAGCTATTGCATTATTGAATGAGAAGCGTATCGTGGAAGCTCGAGGTGTTACATTCTCCCCTCCTTCAATAAATTGCGTCCTCACAATTTGAAATTTTTCTTGGAAAATAAAAGGTTGAAAATAGGAAATACCTTTGTGGAAAACCCACATCGGAAATAAGATTAAAAACATTTAGCCTTAATAAGAGGGAAAGAGAAATGAAAAAGTCACCACCCAATTATGATCTCTATTAGGAGAACATTGGTGGAAATTAGAGACATATAATTGGAGGAAAAACGTAAATATTTGTAGGGAGTGATTGAGGTCCTCAATTACAATCAACTGTCAAATTGAGGGCCTCAAAGCCTTCAATCTATGTTGATTTAAAATATCATTAGTTCAACAAGACATAAGGTATTAGGATAACACATTTTTTTGTTTTAATATCCCTTTACTAAAGTTTAAGAATTAATTTATTCATTGAATTAGAGATAGGTATATATATATTTATGCTTGACAATTAGAGTTTCAACCTTCAACTCATCTTTCACTCAAAAAGATAATATAACTCAAAAATATTATACTTATCCTAATTGTATAAGGTTCCAAATGTTAACACATACCATTTAGATTAGTAAAATTATTTTGTAATAACCAGGGACTTGCTGTAGGCTAGTGGAAGGAAAAAATAAAGGCCTGTCGCACTATGGTTGTGGGTTCGATTCCTGCAGCCTTGTCCGACGCGACAGGTTATGCCCCACCCTGAAGGTTGTCCTTTTCCTAAAACTATAGTATTATAATATTCGAAAAATATTCATCATAAATTTTTTAACCTTAAACAATACTATCCAATGATCAACTTAATCCACCCCAACCTTTATAGTTATCCAAAATACCTCTGTCCAGACTTTCTCTAAAAGGTCTCTTAATTCCAAAATCAATTTATCAGATTCCCCAAACAAAGTAAAGTTTCTCTTATTGTCACATACTAAAAATATAATTACCTTCATCATATTAAAACCTTACTGAAATCAACAAGTACTACAGTAGAATCCTTATATATATATTGCATTATTCTAATAACCAGAATATAATCCATGAGTCCAAAAGCACCAATACATTAGTTATTCTACTTCAACTGTAGTAACAGCATATGATTGTCCTTGATCCCTTGGCCATTTCTGAGGTAAGTTTCCCTGACGCTTAGGACATTAATTTGCATAATGCCCCATTTCCATACAATTGTAGCATTCAACATTGATAGCCTCTTTCTTTCCCTTGCAATCACGCGCCTTGTGACCTTTTTCCCCACATTTATAACAAACTCCCATTTCTTTTAGACAAGTACCAGGGTGATTCTTCCCACAATTATCACATAATGGAAAATCCATCTTTCCCTTTTTCCATTTATCTGTCTCTTGTTCCACCGTTCTCTTCTTCTCATGCTTTACTTTGTTGTCATAATACTTAGAGAATTCCTTTTCTGTTTTGATAGAACATGAGACAATATCTTCATATGACGAGAAGGTTTGTGAGACTAATGCTCAACGGAGAAATGGTTTTAACCCATCAAATAAATGATCAATCTTACTTCTTGGGTTACGTATATAATCTGCAGCATGCCTCGCTAACCTTGTAAAGTTAGCCTCATACATTACGACATTCTCATCCTCCTTTTGTCTCAGACTCAAAAATTGTCTTTCCATATCTGCTCGATGGTCACGAGGATAATATTTTTCTTGGAAAAGCTCTTTGAACTCCCTCCATTCCATATTAGATACGTCATCATCTTCCATTGTGTTTTGAATCAGCGACCACCACTGATCGGCATCTCCAGTGAGGCGGTAAAATACCATGACAACCTTCTCCCTTTCGCTACTCCCCAAGGCATGGAATATTTTCTCTAAGGAGTTTATCCATTGCTCAGCTACTAATGGATTTGTACCCCCATTAAATGTTGGCGGTTGTTTCCTCATGAAGCGGTCTAACATTGATCCTCCACGCTGCGGATCAGGGTGCTCCATACGAGTAAGGTTATTATTCATAACCTGAGTGGGTTGTCCCAGTATGGTAATAAGTTGATCAGCACAAGTTGTATCTCTAGATCCACAATAATTATCTTGAGTAGGAGGGCAATCCCTACACGGAGTTCATGCATTGATATGGTTTCCATTCCTTCCACTAGGCGCCATTTCTATATAATGGCATAAACTAGATTAGTTTATGAATCAAAATACATAATTCCATACTTATAAAATACTTAACATAAATTGAACTATTTATGGATATAATCCATAATCATAAAAAAGTGTTCTTTGAGGAAGTATATACTCATAACCGTTCATAGTGGTTTGTAAAGAAAACGAGAATTATCCTAAGAATATCCCCCGGGAGTGTCATAACCAAGAGTGCAGCAAAGCCCATTGTCGTGCACTAGTTCCCGTTTGAGTCTAGCTCAAAGCGGTGTTTTCGGGTTTTACCCCTAGGTACATCTGTGCCAGAGTCGCCTCTACCTGCTCGTATCCAGACAGGGATGTATTTCTCGGAAAACTCACAAAATCTCTCTAATACCAAAATTCTAGGAAGTTCTTCTATACTAATCTTTAAAGTCTATCTTCGGGGTATGTGCTCTAATCAGAGTTTATCTAAATCTAGCTTCCAAGGTTAGTACTAAACTGCCTCTGATACCAACTGTAACTCCCCAACCCCAGCTACACAGAGTCGGTGCATTACTTCGTAACATTGGCATGATCACAAAAGATCAAGTCTCGAAAGACTGATTAGTTTAGTAGCCTTGGAAACACTAGATACATTCCTAAATGTTACATTACATCATAAAGTGAAAAACTAATAACAAAGTCTTCATAGTCCACACTCATATCCTCTTCTGACTATCCCTGCAGGTCATTCATAAAATACTTTTTCACATCCTGGAAAATATTAAAACAATGAAAGGGGTGAGCTCAGATTCTCAGTAAGGATAAAAATATTGCGGAAGCTTTCATAAATAAACATAAACATTTAAGGCAATGTAAAACTAAAACAAAATCCTTTTAAACATGAACATCAACATAATATGGAAAAAGTAAAATGAGATAATGTCATTTAATTCTTCACATGGATATTTTACTGGTCGAATAATCACATGTAATATCAATAACCACCTTCATAATGATGGAATTCATAATGCCAGACTATCATAACCACGTAGCCAAGGCCTCGTTCCAAGACCACAATTAAGATTTTGTCAAGGCCTCGTGCCAAGACACTAGTTTGTCTCACGAGACCTGCCGATGCTTCGAGGAGCTATAGCGGGCTCCACCCGTCACTTATTAATTCCAATGGGTTCCTCATATGAATAGGTTTAAACATATCATAAACCATAACATAATCGTATCACATAAAACATGCATAAAGGAAACATAAAATTTCCATATTTCAATCACAAGATATCAATACAACACATTGATATAATAAAAACACATTCAAAACCAATTTCAATACCAAAATAAAAGAAAGGTAAAACATGGTATTTATTTTTCTTTTAAAAAAAGGTATGGCTTGTAAAGGAAGCCGAAACTCAAATAATGGTCCCGGCGGCGGAGAAGTCATTTTCGTCGCATATGTACGGAAAGAAAAACGTTCGCTTTTTTCGTTTAGTAAAACGCTTCGTATAAAAAAGATTCCTTTTGAATAAACGTAAAAGTCAAAGGGGTTTATACACCGTATAAATGAAAATTGTGTATAAAACCAAATATGCCTCAATGAAAGGAGATTAAGACGAAGTCCTTAAAAAGATCATTTTTAAAATAAAATAGATCTATTATGTGTATTCACTATAGGTACACATAAGGAACGTAAAAAATACAAAATAGGACATAATAATATCATGACATAATTTGAATGTAGGAGATTAACCCAATGAATGGAAGTTGAGTTAAGAAATTCCCTTACCTCGTGTCCGACTTGACTCAACCATTCATTAACTTCCTGAATAATAAACTAGAGTTAATATCTACCTTATTAAGAACCATTTTCAATTTCATTTTCCTGTTTATATCACTTATTACAATGTTATGAACGTTATGTAATTATTTAAGTTAATAACAGTCATTTTGTCGATCTTTGGTACTTGTGTCAACAATAAACTTCTTATAATTACAAGTTGTTCACGTGGTGAAATATCCATTATATCCAGAATTATATTCATGATTTAGATATCATATATATCATATATATCCAGTATATAAATTCATTCATAATATTACGTAACATTTAGAGGTAAGAAAAGAAATGCACCGTTCATGGAGATGGTAATCCGTACGTACGCATGAACGCTACTTTCATTTCTATTTCGTATTTATTGTAATGAAATAATAATGATATAAATGTATAATATAATTCCAGTATAATATAGCATATAATACCATTTACTCCATCCTTTAGACATCCCACATATGGTATTAACGATTCAAATCACTTTGAGGGGGCGGTAGTCCGCACTTCCTAAAATGAAAATATCGCGTTTACCCATAATGGAAACCATGAAGGTATGACATAAATGAGAAATACAGAAGCATAAGGAAAACATAAACATATTATATATATCATATATGAAAATAGTGTCATCAAAATGGCCACCATTAGAGGTGTTAAAAGAATATTGAACAATCATCGTTTCGTGAGGCAGTATTTCGCCACCCACAGAAACAGTATGTTCTTTAACTATTAGACGAAGGTGTGTGTAATTGTAAACCAAATACTTATCATAAAAACATCCTAGTATATTTTAGATAATGGTGTTGTTACAAAATAATGTAATAAAAAGAGTTTAAGGGGATGGGGAAGAAAAATAAAACAAAACAACATTAGAGAAGACATTACCTTCAAATCGGGTAACTCTTTTTTGATTTGAGCCAAAGGCTTCCTTGGGAAGAATTCTGCCCAAAGTGAGGCTTCTAGATGTAAGGGAGGGAAGTTGGGAGGGTATTTTGGCAGAGTTTGGCCGAGAAAAATGGATTGAAAGTGTGAATGTTGTGGTAGAGGTGGGGGCCTTTTATAAGAGGAGAGGATGGGCACTCTTGGAAAGTAAAGGAATTTTACATTATTATACAATGATTTTAGGATTATAAAGGTCCCACACATATATAATTGGTGGATAATGTGATAAGGGTTCGAAATATACCCATTCAATAGTCTTTGGACAAGAGTAAGCCTTCGATTGTACATTATCTTCTCATTTTATTAAAATCGTTAAATAATGAGGTCATCACTGCATCATAATGATGTCATAAATAATTTAATTTATTTAATGTCTACAAATTATAAAAAATATACTATGATGTAGGAAATCTTTTTAGATTTCAAATTACTATTTATAGTAAAAAATATTACTTGTATAACCCCATGTAAAAATTGAATTAGTAAAAAATTTCATGTTTGTGTCATTTTTTACTTTAACATTAAATAAAAGGTATTTATGTCATTTTCCAACTAAAGTGGATCCATGGGGTCCCCAAGCTGACCCATGGATTTTCTTGGTTGGATATGGAACATCCAATGTGTGTCGGACATTTATCAAGCTCATCTCATATTATTAAAAAATTATTTTTACCTTAAACTACACTAATTACCTCTAATCGCGATTAAGAATTTAAAAGTTACTATTCACCAAAAATTATTTTAATCTCATTGAACCACATGTTACTTCTTAATGAAAACCATGTATGTCGGATTTTTGAAAAACAAAATACAGAAGTGGTAATATTTCATTTAAATGAAAAATCAGTTATTTAACTACCACTAAGTGGTTTCACTATTCATAAAAATTTGATGTTTTTCAGAACAATGCCAAAATTTTACCCTAAGCTATAATTGATATTCCGAATTAAAAAATGATGTCTATTTTAAAAAATTATAAACATATAAGTTTCATTAATTAATATTATAATTAATTCCCGTCGTCACAACAAATAGCGTGTTTTTAAGAAACAATATATATCAAAAGATTAACAATTGTTTATGTCCAATTTCAATGTGAAATTAATTCTAATGAACACCATTGGATAAAATGATAAAAATATATTATAATTATACTTTAAAACCACTAAATAGTATAATTTATCACTATAAATTATTTTGATTAAAAAAGTTTTTTTAAGTATTTTTCACTATTCAAAAAAAAAATAGAAGTTCTCAGAAAAATACCGATAATTCAACATAGGATAATATTGATATTCCGAATCCAAAAATGAAGTCCATTTTGAAATATAAAATTTCTATAATTTTAAAAAGTGGTTTTTACTATTCACAACGGCTACTTTGATTAGTCGCGGTGTTTTAGAACTCGAAGTTGCGTACAATGCAAGCTATTGCATTATTGAATGAGAAGTGTATCGTGGATGCTCAGGGTGTTACATTTTATGTATAAAAATAATAGTTTATTTTATCCAGAAGAGGTCAATTTAATATTGAAAATTAATTTATACCATTAATTTTATCATATTACATTTTGTTAAATATTTTTATTAATACATATTTAATATTTCGATTTTTAAAATAATAATTAATTCAATATTGTTTATTTATTTAATATACTTATTTTTTCAGAAAAATTAAAAATAAAATTCCTTGATTAAATGAAGACTTTTATCATTAGTAATAACATTTATATTTGAATATATATTTTTTTTGACACAATTTTTAAAATTTTATAATGTTTAAAACTTGAGTGTAACATCTTTAAATATTCATTAAATAAAATATTATAAATATAATAGTGTCATCTAAGTGGATGAAAATGGAAATAGATAAATTAATATCATGTATATAAATTTATTGTGTTAAATATTTACTTCATTGTTTGTTCATAAAAAATTTAAGCCCCCAGGTGGACACGTAAGGGATATATATGGTAAATAAAGTGAAATTTTATGTCTTTCTTTGTTTTAAATAATATATTTGACATTTTTCTCGGAAAAGTGTCAATTAAAAAACTGAATTTCTATCCTTATGTGTTAAGGGTATATGTCAAATCACCCAATAAATTTTTTACGTGTTATAGTCATTTAACAGTCTTAATCATGTTATTTTTAACCTAAATTACCCAATATATAATTTACCTTGGTAAACTTTTTTAGAAAATTTACTATTCTTGTTGGACAAAAATAAAATAGAAATATTCACTAAATATGGACATTCCGAATCAATTTTTGAAAATTGAAAAAATATAATTTTAATGTTTAATATAAATGAACACCGGTAAACTTCCAAGAAAAACAATTTTTTCCGAAATATTTTTATTTTTTAAAAAATAATTTTATATTTTATAAATTCGTGAAAAAAATATTTTTAAAACTCCATAATTTGAATATTTGAAAATAAAATTTACTAATAAAAATATAAATCAAATCCAAAACATAAGTTTACATTGAAAATAAATTAAAAAAAATACAATTTTCCAAAAAACATATAATTTTCATTATTATTTAAAAATAAGTGTTTTAAAAAATTATATAAAAATAATATTATGATAATTTTGGAATGAATATCTAAAATATTAAATTAAAATTTTTAGTTCATTTTTCTAGAACTTATAAAATTAAATAATCCCTCATAAAAATAAGATAAACTCATTATGGGGATAACATATTTTCCAAAACTAACATGATTTTACTACAAATAAATTCATATTGTGTAGTGAAGTAATTTTGAATTTATAAATTAGTTATTTATATTTATTCTTTAAAAATTTATGGCTTGGTTATAATGGTTATTTTATAGTAATAGTGTCTCATAGTTAGTTTATACTCGTAGTTGTGTGCAACAAAAGCTATTGAAAAATTGAAATTATTTAAAGAAAACATTTATTAAAAAATCTAGTTATTAGTGTCATCATGATACCATGTCTATTTATTTAAATCAATGTGATATTTTAATCATAGAACTGTAGTTAAAATCATACCCTACCCATCTTATTGACCATCTATATCCAACTGACTGAAAATCCCTCTAAGGATATACTCTTCCTTTATTTCCAAAATATATTGCAATGACACATTCCTTCCAAAAGTGTCTATAATGACATTATATCCAATATTTATAGGTGATATTAAATTCAAATTTATGAAGTCATTCCATAAAAAACATTTGTTTTCGATTCGTGTCGTTCTGATAAGTGATATATCTCATAATAATATGGTTAGAAAAAGCATGGACCATTACCCTTAGAATCGAATTATGCTAATACATAAGTGAATTCATAAATATATATATATATCTCAAAATAAAGTGTTTGGTAATTCTTCTCATGCATTAAGAGATTGATAGATCCATAAGTCACAACATGATCATCCATCATGACTACAGAACCCAGAGTAGCACAAGATGTATCCTAGAAAACGACAGACCTCTTACCATGCTCAAGAAAGATAAAAATAGGATTCAATGTCAAAATTCATTTCAACTCATCCAAAGAAGACGTACAAATGAAACCCCCTGTGAATTTTACACCTTACAATTAATGATAAGTAAAATGTGACACCAACATATATAAATCCTTGATAAAACACCTATAATATCCAGCAATAGAAGGGGTGATCTGAATCTAATATTCATTATGTGTCTCATCATATGAAACAAACATTCCCCTTCCCAAGAATAACTAATAATACATTCTAATAAATTTTTCATCCTAAGAACATCACTTATTAAGTCCATAAATTTGATTTTTAATAAATAACATTCTCATGGGGACTTCTTAGGATTCCATGAACCATACCCAATAGGTTCTCATTTTCATTTTTAGATATCTAATAAAAAATATAATACATAACAATTACTACAAAAATGTCATGATTCTGATGGAGGGTTTTATTCATCAATTCCATAAAAACTATAAGAGAATTAGTTTGTCCTAAAATAATCAAAATATATAAATTATGGTCATACGTACTCCTAGAATTCATCTTAGAATATATTACACTCCCAATCCTTAAGCTAATGATAACATGACCAAGGATCATCTTTCAAAAACCACTTTGACCATCTTAACATATAAAATTGATCATCTACATGAGGCATATTATTAGTATTCATAACTATTTCCAAATTTAACTTCAAAAATATGGCACAAAGATCACAATCAATTGTCCTCCGTCTTGGAGAAGTGCAATAGGGAGGCCCAAAGAGAAACTATAGTGAGAACAATAACATTCCACATTAGATCATCAAATTAATTTATAATATCTAGCATTTTTTTCGTTTTCCATACAATAAGAAGGTATCAAAACTAGGAAATTACCTGAAAAAAAAGTTAATCATTAACATTACCTCCCTCTATATAGTAATCCCATATATATCACATGGGAAACTTTCTTGAAATTATCAATAAAAAGTGCGAAGATCAACAATATTATGGAAATAATCAGTCTATACAGTAATAGATGAAAACAAATTATTCAGATATGGGTTGGAATGTCTAGTATTTATAGACATAAAATCCTAATATACTAGAAATAATTGAGATCTCCCATAAGATTCATGAAAAGACACATGTAGATCATAAAAATAAAACATAGAATGATGAGAAACTAGCCAATCCATCATAACGATAATGCCAAATAGATCTATACAGTTAACATGAAAATCATAGAATAACACTGTATTTTCTACCAATTGTGCAAAATATGGAATCTAAAAACCTAGTTATTCCCTCTTAAAAAGAGGTATCATTAATGATTTTACAAAGGGAATGATGATCATTTTATGAATATTTATATGAACAAAAATTCTTGGTATAAATGAGTTGTAAGAACTAGCATCAAATTCTTGGTATAAATGAGTTGTAAGAACTAGCATCAAATAATGATAGTATCTCTCAAAAATTCTAGAACTGTATCCACCTCCTATAAAAACACATCTACTACATTAATGTTCTTCACTCTTCAGGGATATAGATAATGAGTTATTGTCATTGAATAATATGAATTCCATATAGTAACCTTTATATTTAATGATCCTTAACCATATCTAGAAGTATACATTTCATGAATGTAACACTAAAGATGACCATAACACTCACACATGTTACAAATATTTGTAGGTGAAAGAATAGAATTCATGGTGTGTCAAACCTTTACAAAATAGATAAAAATTTATAGGAAAACTACAAGATATATAATAGTTGTTGAAGAATTCTATTGTAGATAAACATCTCCACAAATATTAAAATAATCTTGTATCTTTATCTTTTTAAGGAGAAAAAACTATAGTTGTCCCTGGGTAGGGGAGATGGGGTAGAATATCCATCCCATTCATCCATATTCATCTATTAATTCATAATCCTATCCACTATTTAAACATAATTTTAATGTTTCAATATAAATACCATTTATATATAGATGAAAACCTTTTAGGTAATTTGGAGGATTAATCTCGACATTATTTAAAACCTCATGTGAAAAAAACTTGCTATAGAAACTAATTATATTACACCGAACCTAAAAACTCCCCCTCCTATAAACAATTAACTAAAAAGCATCACCATATTCAGATACTATAGGAAAAAAATTTAAGGAGATAGTATTGAAATCCTTAAGGTCTAATCCCACATGCCTATCCCTGTATACAATAGAGTTTCACCATCATTTGATGGGACCATCAAGTATAAACACAATACAATTCACCATGGTAATCTCAGGGGCATTGAAAAAGAAAATAATTTGATAGATATTATCATGTGATTATTCTAACTATTTTGTTTTATTCATACCTTAAAAAGTTATTGTATTCTTATAGATGAACACTCATGATCCATCTTTATCACATATAGCTCTTTGTTGTACCTCCCAAATTATTTTTTGAGCATGAAGTATATTCTAGTCAACCACATGAACATCCTACATGATATTCTAGATAACATTATGGTTCATAGGTGGATTCCCATGATGATCATTAGTTTCACCATCCCATAAAACTTGTAAAACTCGTCTTAGAATCATACCATTGCATACTGAAACAAAATAAAATAACTTGAAAATATATTGATCTCTTTTTAAACAAGAAAAACATTTTCCAAATATGATACATTGATCAATTACCCAAAACATGTGACACTCATTCCAACATCCCATGGCAACATGAGACTTTTCATGAAAAGATATATCTTCAACTCAATTCAACCTACCTCACATGTTTTGACAATCCTATCTCCAGTATACTAGAAATCCCAAGAAAATGACTCTAGATGATATACCTTCCCCAACAACAAACTATAATGAACCTGATGAATATACCCTCTCTAACTGGTACATGAAATGAATTTTCACATATATTAATGGAATTCAAATTCCCTCTGGGAATACATATAGTTCTAGGGAAACAAAAAAAATACAGGGAATAATTTCTTCTATCATAAAGCCGAAAATATGACATATTATGACATATACGATAAGAAATTGTGGAAGAAAAAATGAACATTTATATATATATATATATGTCATTATAAATATAGAACAATAAAATCACTTCAACTGAAATTTTATAAAAACAATATCCATGATACATGTAGAACTATAAAAGATAAAAACCCTAAAATGGATTTCTAATAGTTTCCACAATAAAGAATATACATACTCCCACAGTCTCATTATCATGCTTCTGAAACCCAGCTGAAGGAAAACCCTTCCACCTCACTATGAAACCTTTCTTTTCTCTATATTAAATTACATTATATGTTATATTCATCGACTAAGGGGTGTAAAAGGTGTGCAATAACATGCTTAATAGGATCCCACCTAGGTGATCCAAACAAATCAATATAAATTAATGCAATAATTCTAAAATTTAATGAAACATGGAATTATATTTAGTTTAATAATTTAATTTAAAAAATAGGAGAAAAAAATTTAATTTCCCCATTCCAATATTTTCAAATAACAAAAGTAAAAAAATTTCAAAGAATTGTATATATATATATATCAATGCATATATTTCAAATCAAACCAAAGAATTAATCACTTATCATATCAAAATCGATGAAAGTACCATTAAGATAGTACATTCCAAAACATCCTAAATTAGAAAAATAGATAGGTAACATCACACCAAGCATCTCACTAGGTCAGGATATTTAGGAAAATGAAGCATAAACATATAAAATCATATGTCCATAAACCATATAGAGATATTAAGATAATTTAGAGACCATAAAGACACAAACATAAGTGAACCCCCAACAAGTGAACCCCATAATGGGTCTAACAATTTCTTACATTAACATATGTATGGAGTAGACTAATTTTCCTTGAGAAAACTCCCTGAAATTGTACTAATGCATTCATTATACATTCCACCTAAGTACCCAAGACATACCCTGTGATCTATTTCAGAAATGATTTCATCAATCCATTGTCATCAAACTATTCATTGAAAACTATTTTAGAAAAAAATTTCAAAGTGATTTGAAAACCCAATTATTAATTACCAAAAACAATTTGAAACCCATATTTATTCAAAAACAATTTCCACACACATAAATAAAATAAATTATTAAAAAAATTCATTTATAAAATAATTTTTTAAAAAATAGAACTATATTTTGAAGACATATGCTATAGACAGAACCACATACCATAAAACAAATTCGCACAAGCCCTTAATGTGATCTAACAACAAGAATAACACTGAAAGACTATAAAGGACCTTAAATTAATCCCCACATCTTAGAATTTATTCAATTAAAAAAATCACAAATAGAAGATTAAATAACAAATATATAAAAAAAGGCACACCCACCTCACCAGAACTTGTAGGGAACTTATCCCTACAAAAGATCAATCAACATATATAGAAAAGAATTATGAGAATCATCACCACTTGAAAACCGATCCAATAAATCAATTAAAGTATGTTACAATGACCAATGGAAATAATAAAATATATGGGATTACTCAAACAAATATATGAGAACTGACCACAATGGTGATCAATTGTTGAACAAAGCGATTCAGACAAAGAAGAGGTCCGTAAAATCAATATAAACGATCTCCAGGTCAAGAAGAAGGAGGCCTATGAAATAATGATTAAAAAATTACTTGTAAAATGCCTTAAATATCCTATAAATGAAATATTCATGGTGTTTTATCCCTTTACAAATCATATACTATTTAGGGTCCAAATATGATGAAAACCTCATCCCCTTCTATTTAAAAACACAATTTTAACCATTACATGATGTGTAATTTTTACACACTATAGAATCATTCATGATATTTACATAGATTAAGACATGATCCTACAGAACATTTGACATCATGTACTTCCATTTAATTAAATTTAAATTCCCATTATATATTGAAAACTAATGAGTCTTACATGAAAACCGAATCCCCCTAAGGCATTCTCTGAACTCCAAGAGAACATTGTTAATCCATTACACGTTTATACATATACTCCATTAATTAAAACAAACATACATCCCTGAACACTAGGCCATTCTCTTTAGAAAATTCTCTTTATATTCAATTTCCCCAATACATAACCAATAAATGAGGAAAACAATTATAGATATATGAAATACTTATATGATGGTTACAAAATGTTACACGACCCATATCGCTAAAAAATAAGTGAGTTACAATTTTAGAAACTAATAATACATAATTATGGTTAAATTGATGGATAGCCAATGATACATATATATATTTTCACATATATGTGATTCCTAAAATATATATAAAAAATAATATCAATTTGATCCAATAACAAATTACTAATTTGTAGGGTAAACGATCACATATTGAGAACCCATAAATATTTTGGAACATTTTGAATATCTATAAAGTCTCACATGTTATGAAATAATTATCCGAAATATGATGGGATGATACCGCCCTATCACAATCTCTTCCAATGTGATTTATAATGTTATTGTGCTAGGAAAACCCAATTAAAACATTTATATGTATGGTAGACCCATTGCTCATCATAGATGAGGAAGAAGTTTGGTGTTTTTAGCCCCCTAAATAAACCCCATTAAAAACATTAGAGATTGTAGTATTCAATCAACGAGAGGTATTTTAGCCCCATTTTTCCTCATAATACCACATTTTGTTCCACACAATATCTTGTCAAAATAATCAAATAATTCATGTAATGGAAACATTATTGTGCTTAATCTAGAAATAATGATCAATTTTTAAAATAAAACTTATAATAGTTATAAATTTATCTTCTAAACAAAAATAAAATAATGAAAAACATTTCATAAGAAAATAACTAACTAAAATTTTAAATTTATGTATTCAAATTTCATAAAATATAATTATCAAAAATATTAATAACATATATTTCATGTCAATATAAATATATTTCATTAATATATTTGTTATCTTAAAACTAGGCATGTAATATGCCAATTTTTAGAATGTTTACAATAAAAATGCTAAATTAGAATTATTAATTATTTTAACTTAATAATTAAAAAATTCAAATATCCTTGTAGTATTAAGAGATAATATTTTTATTTATGTATATATTTCATATTTTATTAAACTATTTTTACCCAACAATTCAGCCTATAATTGTAATAATTTTTCATATTATTTATATGGTTTAATGTAGTGTGTAAATCATGATATTGAACATGATATGGTTCAATATAAGATAAAATTTATACTATTGAGGTGTTTCATATCAGATGTATTTATTTTATAGATTTAACATTTTAAAAAAAATATTAATTCATTTATACAATGATTTTATGTCTCTTACAATGTAATTATTTTCTCATCCCACGTGGTAATTTTCATAATTTTTTATTTTATCATATTCAATTAAATATATAGTAATATTATATAAAAATTTAAATAAAACATGTGGAAATTATTCTCTATGGTATTTAGGGGTTTTTCAAAATATTTTATTTTAGAATTCTTTAATAATAAATGGATATTTCGTATAAGGATTTTCATGTTTATGGAAGTGCCAATTTTTTTTAAAATATTCACAAAATCAAAACATTACCATAAACTACAACAAATTTTATTTTATAATTATTCAACCTCTATGATCCACCAATGACATCATATTATAGGGGTTTTTCAAAATTTATTTATTGTATTCAATGTACAAACAATCTTTATATAATTTAATTTAAAAAACAAGAACATAATACAATAAACCATGTCATAGTTTAATTAAATATATTGAATATTACCTTTTTATGTTGTATTTTAATAATAAATAATGTGTAAAAATACTCCAAACAAAACCAAAAAATAGAAACCATCATGGTACATTTTACTCTACCTTCTAAAATTAACAATTCATCAAATCCTAACTAAATTTTAGCATAATAATTGTAATTAATTCCCACACTACCACCTTAACATTTTATAGAGAGACAAAAGGTCATAAAAGACAAAAATATAACAATATTTCATCATAGATTTGAAAAATTATTCAAATATTCTATTTAATTATAAAATGAGTTTCGATACACCCACACTTTTCACTTTACCATGGGGGTACTATATTGATGATTAATAAAAACAACCATCTACAACCATGTTATATGATGTGTATTAAGTATTTTTGTATTGAATATATCTAATATACTTTAATTATTGTTATATAAGAAACATTATTATTTATAAAGTCAATTCCTCAATTTATTTAATAAAAAAATAGAAAATTAACTCTATATCATGTGTTGGGTAAGTTTTCTCATCAACATTAAAATTTCATGTGGCATAAGATTTAACCATATAATTTGTCATTTGGATATGTCCATGTACCTTATTAATTTATTTACAACATTTTTAAAACACTTCACCATTTTATCAATGTTTTATTTTAGGAGAAATGTTAAAAATTCACTTTAGTTCCATGAAATTGTCCTTATATTCATCATTCCTACATTACTTGGATACTATGAAATTTAAATTAATTAATGGATTCATAATATTTGTAACATTACCCCAAAAAATTGATATTATCTATTCAATCTTGGATAACTACAAATCATTAACACCATAGTCAGTTCATGCCAACATTCAATATTCTTTTCCTCTAGTGGATCCATAGATATACACACTATTTAAATTATATGAACCAAATTGAATCTTTTTATGAACAAAATATTAACTTGGAAAATTTTTCATACAAATTATATTTCATTATAGTCTTCGACACAGTCCACAAGTGATCATCAGGAACATCGTTACATATATAGTATATTTTAATATCATCTATATATATTTCCACAAACTGATTATAGTGATCTTTAATGATTATATTCATTAAATCTATAATGATAGATGTGGAATTGTTAAAAAAATGGAATAAATAAAAATTCACAGTGTATATAAATTTTACTATATAAATCCTTGGATACAACCTCCTTTATGACCAAATATTTATTATATCCACTATGTGTGGCTCTATGAACCACAATATGTTTTTATAATTACAATGTTTTATTTTTTTGTGTAAAATTCAGATAGGGTAGAATGTATAATGTGTGATAAATTCACATACGTGACTGAGAAATTTTTTCATACACAATCATTTTCATTATTGTCTACAATAAAATCTGTATGAGATAATCATTATCTTCCTTACACATTGAATATATATCAATATCATTTATATATAATTCTACACAATTACTAAGGTAATATCTAATTATTCTATTCATTAAATCTATAATAATAGTGGTGTAATTTTTAAGAAAAAATGGAAGAAAAAAAAATTTATGGTGTTTATACATTGTACGATATACATCATTTGATACAATCTTCTTTTTGATTCATAATTTATTATATCCACTATGAGTGGCTCCATGAACCACTTTATGTTTTGATAGTTACAATGTTTTATTTTTTTTATGTGGAAAATTATGATAGGTTAAAAATTATCCTTTGTAATGAATTATGATATTTGAATCACTTACATGAATCTCATATTTCAATTAAATTATGTGTCTAATTCTCTTACATAGAGAAAAACTTTTATGTTAAAATCTCTTTCCTAAAATCCCATAGAATAAATTCATAGTTTTACAAATTATTTAAAATTTATATTTGTTTCTTGTTCATCTCATTTTTCTAAATCATTCCAATGAATTCAAAAATACATATTAATTATTAGATCTACTGAAATATTCTTAGCAGTTTTATAAAAATGAATTTTTGTTTCATTTTCATGCATTAAAAATACATCTATAAAATAATTTTTTTTTAATATTTTATGTTTTTTATTCAATATTATTTTCTATAAATTAATATAAGTTTATATTAATATCATTCAAAAATATTTTTAAATATTTAATGTTGTTTTATTAATTAATATATATATATTATCTATATGTTTACTAATTATCTTAAATAGATTTTTATTAATTCCATATTTTAATATTGAACATGTAATTTTCAAGGAATCATTCATTGACTTTCTAATATATAGACTATTTAATTTAATTTAAGATAGGTTTAAATTTAATTTGACTTATTCAAAAAAAATTAAATATTAATCAATCATTTTTTATTATAAAAGAACAATTATTTATATCTTTACTATACATTTTCATTAGTCTAGCTTTATTTATTATATTATTGTAAACATTTTCTCGACTGTGTAGACTAAAACTCTTATATTATTAAAAAATTAATGATTAATGAAATAGATACGTATTAGTTCATGATAATTTCAATTGATCTTATATGTTAATAATATTTTATCAATCATGTGTTACATTGCTCAAATTTTTACATCAATTATGAAAAAATCTTAAATAAGAAAAAAATCATCTTCGATAAACTTTTCTAAGAAGAGACATACTATTTGTTTTTGAATTCATAGATTTAATATATAAAATATATATAGGGGTGTATCAACCATTTCTTATAAATAATCCTTTCTATAAATCCCCAATGATTCTATAATTTTTGAATTTATTCTTTAAGGATGGGTAGAGTTGTCTATTCATATTTATTACTCAAATAGTTTATATAACTTATTAAAAATAGTTTAAAATTTTCCTAAATTATGAAAAAGTATAATTATATTTATTCTAACCTGGTCATAATATGTTATACTTATATAAAAAATGATTTCTTTAGAAATAATGTGTTTCTGTCTTCTCCTACAGAAGGCTATGTGATGTGGGTTTATGGATGCTCTAAAAAAAGACCTGGGTTGGGATACCTTCTATCTTAAAATATGTGTTTATATATCACCCATGTAAATCTATCTATCTATCTCTTTCATTGTTGGACGATACTCTATCAATTATGGTGTGAATATTCTACCATGTAAACTAGACAAAACAAATATAAAAATTCCTTGTGACCATCTATTTAATTTTTTATGTACACTTTCCACACATCAACTATTTTTATTCCTTTAAAAATTAAGAATTTAATAAATTTAAACCTCTAGATTTTTGATTAAGTATTTTATATATAAGGTCATTTTACAAATGGAATATTATACCCCAATTTTATTTTTTGAATTATCATATATTACCAAAACTTTGGTATCATTAGGCTATTATATAAAAAATAGACATCTTCTCTGATTATTCTAAACTGACACCAATCAGTTGTTATTAATTTTTTATCCATCACAAAGATATATATGTATATTATTATTATTATTTTGTTTTTTATCTATTCTAACTTGTATCCTTTCCCATAACCAGACATTGGAATGATCAGTTTTAGTGATATCAACATATAAAAAGAAAAAGTTATAGAAAAATTAATTGAATTAGGAGAGTGAACCAAAATATTCTGAAGAAAAGGATTATTCTGGAACTGAATTTAAAATTATCGATTCAAATGATTATTTTTATTCCATATCCACTATTTTTATTATATAATTATAGATGAGAATATAAATCTGTTAAGTGAGAAAAATTCTGAATTCATTTTTTCACAATTATACATATAATCAAAATATATGAACATTGTTGTTGAAAATATAATATTATCTCTTGATGTTGAATTCATGAAAAATCATAATTCTTAAATATTCAATTATGAAATATTAATAATAGAATTTAGTTTTTTTATTTCAAAAAAATAATTCATAGGATTAATGGAATTTTAATTTGTTATGAGGGGATTTTTCTCTACATGATGAGTAATTTAAAATCATAATTTAGACTATGATATTTTGATAAGTTGGTCTTATTGTCCCAATAATACTTATAAAGATGATATTAAATAAATAGTTGAGTTAGTTGAGGTTAAAAAGGAGTAAATTATTTCAAAAAACATGATCTTTTTTAAATCCACCCATGAGCATCCAGTTCATTTTATGAACTGTGGTTTGTAAAAAAAAATTAGTTTTTATTTGGTTACATGTTTTAATTTTCCATTGAATGGAAATTATTAATGTAAAATTTCACTATGATTACCTTAATTTACAAATATTTATAGAGTTTCTATCTCTGAAAATCATTCTTCGCATTTACAATAAAGTAAATTTTTTAAATTTTCATGGGTGCCAAAATAAATTTTTCCTAACCCAAATGAACCTAAAATAGAATGGGTACTTCATGGTTTTTGGGTTTATTATAGTGGGATACTTCCATATTTACTTAAATGATGGATAAAATGGTGGATCCTATATAAATAATGTATCATTTTACTATGACACATATTGTATTAAAAAAATGTATATCTTATAACCATTTAATATAGAAGGATCTTTTTTACACAAAGCATAAATCTAAGGAGAGTTTTTATTTTGTATAATATTCAATTATTTTTAGGGGGTTCTATAATTTATTTATTATTTTTATCTTTTTCTATATATTTTAATTATTCAATGTGTGTAGGGGGAATTTAAGTATGAATATTGGATGAAAATTTTAGATTTTCATAATAATTTGTGAAATCTAGAATATATTTTTGAAATTTATATTTATTTATTTAGGTACAAATATAATTATTATATAACTATTAAAAATCCTATAATGAAAATATGATAACATCAAATTACAATTTAAAGAAATATTGAATATAAGATAATTTTTTAAATGATTTCTCATTATTATTTTAAAACACGAATTATCAAATAATGATCACTGTATTAAATTCAATGCTTTACTAGTAGATGAATTTACCGAAGATCCTTATTATATAAATTGAACATTGGATGATTTGAAAAAAATTATTGTATTTTTTTAAAATTTCATTAACATTACATGAAATAATATTATTTTAAAATAATTATCTTTTTTATAATTTAAAAAAAAGAGATGTTTTTTTAAATTATTCTTGATTTGAAATTATCAAAAATATGGAGAATATTGACTGTATACATGAATGAAATTTTCTATTGATAATAAATTTTTTTTCATTAAGATGTATTAATATATTTAATTGTTAAATTATTAATGTTTTCTTAACATTTATAGTATCATAATATATATTTAATTAATATGTATTTAGATTTATTCTTTTTATTTGAAAAACATGTTACACAAGATTTATTTTGAGTTATTTGTCTAAAAAAATCATTTAGGATATTAAAGTATTATTTATATATGTTATATATAGTTCCCATACAAGCAATGGACATTATACTATGCATCCAGTTCTTTAACCACCTTGCAAAATCTAATTTCACATAGCCCAATTTAATAATCAGCATCCTTGTATATTGAGACCATGTCATGGGATATAGAAATATAAATTGAGTGATTTTATTATTGTATATATAATATTTTTATAAATATTTAATTATATTACATAATTTTATTAATCATTCAAATTCATTTTTGAAATTAGTTCTAAATTCACTATATGTTTTCTATCTGTTTTTTTATTTTCCAAAAAAATGTAGTTTTTTAATGATTAAATGATTTATATAATTCTGATTAAGGAGACTATTTAATATTTGTAAATATAGTTAAATAACAAAAATTTCACTAAAAGGACACAATGATTGTTATTTATTTTAATATTTTTTTAATTGGAATGATGTTTGAGAAATCAATGTATTCAATGTTCATGAATCAGTTACTTGAGAAATTCACATAAATGTGAAATACTAAAACTTGGAATGATTAACTACATAATTGATTTTCAAACATTAACCAATAAATTATTCCTCTAACTTGATACCAATATTTTTTTATAACGCCCTGACTGCAGTTACCCAGAGTCGGTGCATTATTACATAACATATTCATGATCACAAAAGATCAAGACTCGAAAGACCGATTAGTTTATTAGCCTTGGAAACACATGATAAATTCATATGTCTTACATTACATGATAAAGTGAAAAAATAAATCAACATAGTCTCCATAGTCCACAATCATAACCCCTCAGACTATCCCTACAAGTCATTCATAATATACTTCTTCACATCCTAGAAAAAATAATATATAAAAAGAGGTGTGCTCAGATGCTCAGTAAGGATAACAATATAGCAGAAGATTTCATAAATAAGCATAAAAATTTGAGGCAATGTATATCTAAAACAATGTAATTTTAAACTTGATCATCAACATAATATGCAAAAAATAAAAAGAAATAATTCCATTTAAATATTCACATGGATATTCTACTAATCTAATAATCACATGCAATATCAATAACCACTTTCATAATGATGGAATGCATAATGCCAGACTATCATAACCAAATAGTCAAGGATTTATGCAAATAATACAAATAATATTTTGTCAAGGCCTTGTACTAAGACACCCGTTTGTCTCCTGAGACCTATCGATGCATCGAGGAGCTATAACGGTCTCCACATGTCACTTATTAAGTCCAATGCATTACTCATATGAATAGGTTTAAACATAACATACACATTCATATTAAAACTAGCATACAAAATGTCGATACTTTTTCTATAAACAATGAATGGTATAAAAATAACACATCCACAGAAAAATATATCACAAAACCTTCAATATAAAAAAGTTGTTTTGTATCATAATAAATCAACTTCAAATAAGCTTAAAATCCATTAAAGTATGTTGACATTGATGAAATTGATACTATTTGAGAGAAATATCTCTTTTTTGAAATAATTTAAAAGTCACATAATTTTAAAATAAAACATTTACATTGAAAATATTCTTATAATCTTGTAACGAAAACTCTGACGATTTTATAACAGCATAAATTAGCTGCACCCACCATATAAGTTAAAAAACATTCTTACCTTAATTTTGTCGAAAAAGTTAAAAAAGACCTTGTTTGGAAGACAAAAGAACAATTCATTTATAATAATCTTATACAAAGTCAAACAACGGTATAAATAAATTTAACTAATAGTTTTTAAATTAGTAATAATGATTTGAAATACATTCTTAAGAACAAGGATGTGGATAATAAAGAGGTCCCAGAAGATAATCACGTATAAAGAACCTCAAATAATGAAGATATTGTGAAATAAACCATTAACTTGTAATTTTCCAGGGTAGAGGGTAGTTTAACCTCCTGTATATTGGTGAAATAATTGTAATTAAATTATTCAAGAATCATATACATCAATATGATATCATATATGATCATCTAATATTTCCTTTTAGTATTATCATTGTTTCAGTGTTAACTGATTTGTTCTCCTTTATATGATTTGTTACGTAAGTTATGTTTGTTATGAATAAGATATATTTGATTTATATACAGAATGTTATTATGTCATTAATCATTATTTATAACCATAAAATTAATATTATTCTTGAATTTATATGATGGGGAAATGAATCTCATCGCGTTCGTGGAGACGGTAATCCGTACGTACGCACGAACGCTACTTCCATTTCATTATTCATTTTAAAAGGAATCAAAACCAAATTATACATAGGTATATTATTATTCCAATATAATATAATATCTTATATATGTTACTGATGTACATTAACACCATCATTTATACATTTCATGTATGGTATGAACGAGTCATATCACTTTGAGGGGCCGGTAGTGTGCACTTCCTCAAATGAAATTATCGTATATATATACAACATGAAACGAATAAAGGTATGCTATAATATGGAATTTCAGAATCTTATATATATAATAAACATCATTAATAACATATTTAATTATAGTTCCATCATAATGGCCACCATGAGAGGTGGTAGGAGATATTTGAATAATTATCGTTTCGTGAGGCGGTTGGTTTCCATCCAAAAGAAACATTATGTTCTTCACCTATTAGATGGAGATGTGTGTAAGTGTAGTTAAAATACATCTCATAACAATATAATAGTATATTGAGTATGCTGGTTTTGTTACAAATGAATAGAATAAGAATAGTATATGGGTTGGAGAAGTAAAATAAAAGAAAAGAAGCTAAGAAAACCCGTTACATTTAATTTGGGTAACTCTCTTTGTTTTGAACAAAAAAAGACTCTTGAAATGCCTTATGCCTAAGGTAAGGCTTCTAGGAGGAGTAGAGGGTTGTAGTGAGATTAATTGAGAAGAGGTTGGATGAGACAAAAGGCTTGAGAGGTGTGAGGAATTGGTAAGAAGTGGTGTCCTTTTATACGGGGGGGGGGGGGCTCTTTAGGAAAGATTGAAAATATTATTTTATTATATAATGATTTTCAGTTTCTAAAGGTACAAAACTAATTAAAGCTAAATATAAGATGACTCCTGATTGAAATGAAATAATTAAACAAGAATTGGACAAACTATGGGTATTATTTTAGTCATTATAATCTTATTTATTTAAATCATTTATTAATAAGGTAAACACTACATCATTATTGTGTCACAAATAATTTAGATTATTAGATGTCTAAAAATTATAAAAAAATACCATGATGTAAAAAATATTTTTATCATTATAATTAATATTTATAGTTGAAACGAAAACATATATAACTTTATGTAAAAATTGTTTTTCTAAAAGATATATGCTTATGTCATTTTTATATTTACTTTAACTTAATTAATATAAAGTGTCATTATCACTTACAAGTGGCTCCATGGGGTCCCGAAATCGACCCAAAGATGACCATGGTCGAAACTGTATAAACCAATAGTGTTAAAAGACGTTTTAGGATAATTTATTATTATTATAATATTAATTTTTACCCTTATTTACCGGATTTACCCTTTAACCGTGGTAAATAAAATATTTAACGAAGTAATTATTCAAAATATATAAAAATAAAAGTTACATATTAAAACAATTTTGACCTCCTGATTATAAATATATAATCTATTTCTCTAAATTCAAAACACATAATTTTCAGAAATTAATTTAAAATTAATTGCCGTTGTCAAAACAAAATACATGTTTTTAAAAAATAATAACTATAAAAAAATTGACACTTTCTTATGTCCAGTTTGTATATGGAATTTTGTTAAATGATCAACATTGGATTAAATTGTAAAATTATAATATAATTATACTTTACAATAACTAAAATTCATAATTTATCACTATTAATTATTTCGATTAAAAAAAAATTTTTATTAAAATTTATTAACTTTCACTATTCATCAAAATATGAAAGTTATCAGAAAAGTACCAAAATTTCACACTAAGATAATTTCAATATTAGAAATAAAAAAATGAAGTCTATTTTAGTAAATTAAAAACATAAAAGTTTCATTTATTATTTTAAAATTAATTCACACTCTCAAAACCAAAAGGCGTATTTTTAAAAAATAATAAATATCAAAAGTTTAACACTTGTTCATGTCCAATTTAAAATTTAAATTACATAAAATGACCATAATTGGATTAAATGGTAAAAATATAATCTATTTATACTTCCAAACCGTTAAAATTTATTATTGAACAATAGAAATTATTTTGATTTAAAAATTTATTTTCAGTTAAAATATAGTATTTCTCACTATTCACCCAAATATGAAAGTTATCAAAAAAACCCCAAAACATTATTGAAACTAAATTATTATGTCTCTATTATGAAGAAGACATTTATTTTGTCAAATTGAATATAAAAAAGTTTCAAATACTCAATTTAAAAAATCTTCTCCATTAAATGGCGGTAAAATTTCATTTTTAAAGAAATACTTCATTTATCTAAAAAAATGTATTTGTTATTACATTATGTCTAAGAATCTCATAATATAGATTCAAAAGTTATAAGAATTATATAATGTTAAAAATTCAGTTGATATTATTCACAACTGCTTTTGAAGGGCTAGTTTGGTAAGTCGTGGTGCGCTTGAACTCATTGTTGTGTGTAGTGACAGTTATTGAATTACTTTGGAAAATAATGTATTATGAAATCCCGGGGTGTTACATTCTTCCATAATTAAATAAATTTCATCCTCATAATTTGAAATTATTATTCGAAAATAAAAGGTTGAAATTAGAAAATAACTTTGGGAAAACCGACATCGGAAATTAGGTTAATAAAATTTAGTCTTGATAAGAGATAAAGTGAAATGAAAGGGTCACCAGCAAATTATGATCTCGATTATGAGAACATTGGTTCTAATTAGAGACATATAATTAGATAAAAAATGTAAATATTTATAGGTAGTGATTGATGTCATCAATCACAAACAAGTGTAAAATTGAGGGCCTTAAATTTATCAATCTATGATGATTTAAAATACCACCGGTTCAACAAAACATAGGGTATTAGGATAACACATTTTTTATTTTAAGATCCCTTAACTAATATATAAGAATTAATTTTTTCATAGAATAAGAGATGAAGAAAAATATATACTTGATATGTAGAGCACCATCCTTTATCTAATTTCTACCACAAACTCATCTTTCACTCTAAAAGATAATAGAACTTAAAAATAATATTCTATTTATCCTATTCGTATAGGGTTCAATAAAAATGATTTTATAATTCATCTACCAGAATGTTTTAAAAAAAGGCTACATTATACAATCCAAGACATCATGTGGGCTAGTGGTAGGTGATACACCCTTTTCTTCCTTCAGTTGTAGGTTCAAGTCTCGCGGCCTTGCCGGATGTGACGGGTTGCCACCTGACCTCAGGGTTGTTATTTTATGCCAAACCACAAATAACATTAACAATAGTATCCAATGTAAATATATTCCATTACAACCATTATATGGATGGTAAAAACAATATTGAACCTTTTTACCATGTAATAATATATGAATACCTTCATTATGTATTCTTTTAAAACACTGAAACATCTTGAATTACATAAAGACTTATTGATTACATTCATTCTCCCTTATTCCTTATAGAATACTGGATATACTTCATCCATCAAAAATTTTGTAAACTCCAACAATGATATAATATACAAATCATTAATCACTTTCAAGTTAGTCAATAATATCCAGTATAATTTATCCAAGTCAACCATGTATTATTCCAAAATCATAACCTCGGTATTAGAACCATATTATGGTTTATCTTTCTCTCAAGGATATATTTTCCAAATATTTTACCTGATATTGAGTCATTATTCTTGGTTCCACACAATGTCAAGTCCTTAATGAAATAGTAATACAGTACAATCCTTATATACTCCATAATTTTTATAAACATTACATTGTTGATACAACACTCAAATGACGTAATTCTCTAATAAAAAAATTAGTACTATAATTATTCCTCCTCATATGTGGTAGTATCATAACATGATTATTATCCAATAGAATCATTTGGGGCATACTCTGGTGATTTGGACATTGGTTCGCATAGTATTCTAAATCCTTGCAGATGAATCATTGTACATTAGAAACCTTTTTGTTACCCTTTCAGTCACGTACAAGGTGTCCTTTTTCTACACACTTATAAAAAACTCCCATTCCTTTCAGGAAAGTTCCATGGTGTTTTTTCCCATAGTTATCACATATGGGAAAATTCTTCTTTTCCCTCTTCCCTTTATCCATCTTTCTCTCATCCATCCTTTTCTTCTCTTGCTTCCCTTCAAAGCAATACAACTCGGACAATTGTTTACATTTCTTATTAACACATGATATTATTTCTTCATATGTTAAGAATACATGAGAGATTATTTACCTTCTAAATGTTGGCTTACTACCATTAAAGATAGGATCCTTCTTAATTTTTGGATCATACATATTGCTGGAGTTCACATTCCTTCTACTAGGTGCCATTTCCATACAATAGCATAAACTATGTCAATTTATGAATTACAATGAATAATTCCAAACATGTAAAATAACTAATGTAAATTGAATGGTTTATGGATATAATCCATAATCATAAATATGTTTTCATTGAGTATGTATATACTCATAAACCCTTCATAATGATTTGTAATGAAAATGAGAATTATCCCAAGCATATCCCCCAGGAGTGTCGTAACCAAGAGTTCATCAAGGCCCATTGTCGTGTACCATTTTCCGTTTGAGTCTAGCTCAAAGTGGTGTTTTCAGGTATTACACCTAGGTACATCTATGCCAGAGCCACCTCTACCAACTCGTATCTAGACAGTGACATATTTTCTTGGAAAACTCACAAAATCTTTTCATTACCAAAATTCAAGGAATTTCTTCTATACTAATCCTCAAAGTCCATATTAGTTCTATGTGCTCTAGTCAAAGATTATCTAAATATATCTCTCAAGGTTTGAACTAAACTTCATATGATACCAACTATAATGCCCTGACACTAGTTACCCAGAGTTGGTGCATTATTATGTAACATTGGCATGATCACAAAAGATCAAGTCTCGAAATACCGATTATTTTAGAAGCATTAGAAACACTAGATACATTCATAAGTCTTACATTACATGACAAAGTAAAAAACTACAACAACATAGTCTTCATAGTCCCCACTCATAACCCCTCAGACTATCGCTGCAGGTTAGTCATAAAATACTTATTCACATCCTGGGAAAAATAAAACATAGAAAGGGGTGAGCTCATATGCTTAGTAAGGATAACAATATTGCAAAAGCTTTCATAAATAAGCATAACCATTTGAGGCAACATATAACTAAAACAAAATCCTTTTAAAGCTGAATTTCAACATAAAATTTTAAAAATAATATGAAATAATGTCATATACATATTTACGTGGATATTCTACTACTCAAATAATCAATGCAATATCAATAACTACTTTTATAATGATGGAATGCATAATTCTAGACTATCATAACCACATAGTTAGGGCCTTGTGCCAAGACTAAAAATAAGATTTTGTCAAGTCCTTGTACCAATACAGTAGTTTGTCTCATGAGACATAATGATGCATCGAGGAGCTATAGCGGGCTCCACCCATCACTTATAAAGTCCAATTAATTCCTCATATGAACAAGTTTAAACATAACATAAACATTCCTATTAAAACTAACATATGAAATGTCAATAATTTCTCCACAAACCATAAATGATACAAAAATAACACATCCACAGTAAATCATATCACAAAACCTTCAATAAAATATGGAATTTCCGTATCATAATAAATCAACTTCAGATAAGTTTAAAATCAATCTAAGGATGTTGACATAGATGAAATCAAACTATTTTAGAGAAATATCTATTTTTTGAAATCATTTAAATGTCACATAATATTAAAATAAAACATTTACATTGAAAATATTTTTATAAGCTTGTAAGGTAATCTTCTACGATTTTATAATGGCGGAAAATTGTCGCACCCACCATATAAGTTAAAAAAACATTCTTACCTTAATTCTGTCAAAAAGGATATAAAGGACCTTGTTTAGAAAACAACAGAAAGATTTTGTCATAAACTTCTTATAAAAAGTAAAAAAAGGATATAAATGAAATTTACACATAGATTATAAAATAGTAAGAATGATTTGAAATGATTTTTAAGAACATGGATGTGGATGATAATGAGGTCCTAGTAGATAATCACATATAAACAACCTCGGATAATGAAGAGATTGTGAAATAAACCCCTACATTTTACTTTTCCTTAGTAGAGGGTAGGTTAACCTCCCGTATAATGGTGAAATAATTGTTATTAAATTATTCAAAAATCATATACATTAATATGATATCATATATGTTATTCTAATATTTCATTTTAGTATTATCGTTGTTTCGGTGTTAACTGATTCGTTCTCCTTTATATGCTTGGTTACGTAAGTCATGATTGTTATGAATATGATATATTTGATCAATATAAAGAATGATATTATGTCATTAAACATTATTTTTAACCATCAAATGAAAATTATTCTTGAATGGATATCATGGGGAAATGAATCTCATCGCGTTCGTAGAAACGGTAATCCGTACGTACACACGAATGCTACTTCCATTTCATTTTTCATTTTAAAAGCAATCAAAATAAAATGATACATAAGTATATTATTATTAGATTATAATATAATATCTTATATATGTTACTTAATTTAATTAACACCATCCTTTATACATTCCATATATGTTACGAATGAGTCATATCACTTTGAGGGGGCGGTAGACCGCACTTCCTCAAATGAAATTATCGTACATATATACAACATGAAACGAATAAGGATATGCTATAAAATGGAATTACAGAGATTATATATAAAATAAATATCATTAATATTAGATTTAATTATAGTTCCATCATAATGGACACCAGGAGAGGTAGTAGGAGATAATTGAACAATCATCATTTCGTGAGGTGTTTGGTTCCTATCCACAGAAACATTATGTTCTTCACCCATTAGATGGAGGTGTGTGTAAGTGTAGTTAGAATAAATCTTATAAAAATATCCTAGTATATTGAGTATAATATTTTGTTACATAATTAAAGAATAAAAATATTTTAGGGGTTGGAGAAGTAAGATAAAAGAAAAGAAGCTAAGAGAAATCTTTACCTTTAATTTGGGTAACACCCTTTGGTTTGAACCAAAAAGGACTCTTGTAGTGCCTTCTGCATAAAGTAAGGATTCTAGGAGGAGGAGAGGGATGTAGGTAGCTTAATTGAGAAGAGTTTGGATGGGAAAAAAGGCTTAATAGGTGTGATAAATTGGTTAGAAGTGGTGTCCTTTTATAAGGGGAAGCAGGGGAACTTTAGGAATGATTGAAAATATTATTTTATTATATAATGATATTTGGTTTCTAAATATCTAAAACTCATTAATGTTAAAGATAAGATGACTCATAAAAGAAATGAAATAATCCAATAATAAATGGACGTGTTTTGTTTATTATTTTATTATTAATAATCTTATTTATTTAAATCATTTATTAATGAGGTAAACACTACATCATTATTGTGTCATAAATAATTTAGTTATTCAGATGTCTGAAAAATAAAAAAATACCATGATGTAGGAAATAGTTTTAGATTTCAAAATAATATTTATAGTCTAAATTATAACATATACAACCTTATGCAATTTTTTTTTAAAAATATATATATTCTTATGTCATTTTTGTATTTACTTTAACATAATTAATATAAAGTGTCATTATCACATACAAGTGGATCCATGAGGTCCCAAAACCAACCCAAATAATCCCATGGTCAGACATGTGTCATTAAATAGGTTTGGGAGACGTTTTAGGGTAATTTTGTATTATTATAATATTATTTTTTACCATTACATAACGGATTTACCTTTTAACCATGGTAAATAAAATATTTACCGAAGTAATTATTAAAAATGTATAAAAATAAAAGTTACCTTTTTACACATTTTAGACCTCTTGAGTCTGAATATGGAATCTATTTTTCTAAATTTAAAACACAGAATTGGCAGAAATTAATTTAAAATTAATTTCTGTCGTCAAAATAAAAAGCTTGTTTTTAACAAATAATAACTATCTAAAGATTGACACTTTCTTATGTCCAGTTTAAATATGAAATTATGTCCAATGACCAAAATTGGAATAAATGGTAAAATTAAAATCTATTTATAATTTTAAATCACTAAAATTAATAATTTATCACTATTAATTATTTCGATTTAAAAAGTTGTTTTTAATTTAAATTTAGTAACTTTCACTATTCATCAAAATAGGAAAGTTATCAGAAAAGTACCAAAATTTCACCCTAATAAAATTTAGATATTATGAATCCAAAAATTAAGTCTATTTTACCAAATTAAAAAAATAAATGTTTCATTTATTAATTTAAATTTAATTCCCACTGTTAAAACCAAAAGGCGTATTTTTAGGAAACAGTAACTATCAAAAGTTTGACCTTTGTTTATGTCAAATTTCAAAGTGAAATTAATTAAAATGACCATCATTGAATTAAACGGTAAAAATATAATATATTTATAACTAAAAATCATTAAAATGTATAATTTAACAATGTAAATTATTTTGATTTAAAAAGTTGTTTTCAGTTAAAATATAGTAATTTTTCAATATTCATCCAAATATAGAAGTTATCAGAAAAACACCAAAACTTTATTGAAACTAAATTCTTTGTTACCAATTCTAAAGAAGAAGTTTATTTTGTCAGATTAAATATATAAAAGTTTCAAATATTGGATTTAAAAAGGCTTTGCTATTAAAAGTTTGTAAAATTGTATTTTTTGAAAAATACTTTGTTTATCTGAAAAAATGTATTTGTTTTTACATTATGTATAAAAAACTCATTATATGGATTCTAAAATTATAAAGATTATATAATGTTCAAAATTTAGTTAATACTAATCATAACTGCTTTTGAACTGCTAGTTTGGTAGGTTGTGGTGCGCTTGAACTCGGTGTTGTGTGTAGTCAAAGTTATTGAATTACTTTGAAGAAAAAATGTATTATGAAATCTTGGGGTGTTACATTTTTAATTATCTTTTATAGAGAAAAACTAATATATAAAAATACCATATGTGAAATCTTGTCTGAAAGAGGCTCTGTTTTACATATTCTTTCATATTCTATTTTTTATAATTATTTATCACGTATAACATGTAATAAAAATTTCATAAATTCATATTTAATATTTATTACCAATTATAGTAATTTCCCACTTTTTTATCATTTTTTCTATATATATAATTTTATTTTAATTTTATAAATGAATCTTACTCATTGACTCTCAAGTTTTCATTTTTATTATTTAATGTTATTTTATTCAATATTATTATTTATAAATTAATAATATTGTAAATTAAAGTCATTAAAAATTTTCATAATATATTTAATATTTTTTAGTTAATTATTTAATATTCTCTACATGTTTATTTCTTATCATAAACAGAACATTTTTGAATTTCATATTTCAAAATTAAACAAGAAATTTTCATGGGGTCATTCACTGAGCTATTATTATAGAGTCCATTAAAATTATTAAATATTTATTTAAATTTTGTTTATTTATTATTAATTTATATAAATATCATAAAAGAGTTGTGTGATTAATATGGAATGATAATTTTACTCTTTTATCTCTCTATTTTATATAAAACAATTTTATCACTATTATTATTCTAATATTTTTCATGATTGTGTAGTAAAAATATATTAATATTTAAATGACTACAATATCATTTAAATAGTTGAAAGTTATTTCATGATAATAAATGGTGATCTCATAAATATATAGTCTAAAAACAATCAAATGATCTGTTGGTCAACAATTTACATCAATTGTGATGGAACCTCATGAATGGGTCATATATTTATTGACATCATTAACTGTGAAGTTACAAATTTTTTTTTTCTAGAATTCCTAGAATACATTATTAAAAGGAAATAAATGGGGATTCATTTACAGTTTCATGTATAACATATTCTCTACAAATATCCAATTGTTTTTTAATTTGTGTATTTTTTACTCTAGGTTGTATATAGTTAGCCTCACTTTATTATTTCCCAAATAGGTTATACCACCAATAAAATGTATTATGAGGTTCAAATAAATTTCAAAAATATAGTTCATTATTAATTATTACTAGTCCAAAATATAGTACATTTATGGTATGCCTACTCTATATAGAAATATGATGTTTCTTTCTTCTCCCAAAAAAGGATTTGTGTATAGTTTTTAGGAATCTCTTTATAATTTAGTCAGATAGGATCCCTCCAGTGAAAAAAACTAGGTTTTTCCCATGTAATAAAATATTATTTTTTTTCATAGTGGATTACATTCTCCATAATTTGAGGTGTTAATACTATACTACTTTAATTAGGATAAATGAGGATAAAAATTATATGTTTTCATATATTTAATATTCTATATACATTCTCCACATATCAAATATTTATATTCATTTATGAAGTAATTAATTAATTATTATATACCCCAAATATTTCAGTTAATATTTAATAACTATGATAATTTTGATATGGTAATATTCACCCCACACTAGTAACTCAATATTCTATGACTGAATATAACTTCATATTCCAAGACATAAATCTATCTTAGAATTTTTTTCTCTGTGCAGTTTATTAATAAATTAATCAATATGGGTTTTAAGATACTTTTTCTAGATTGTATGCAAGTAGTTTTCTCAACAAAAAATATAGTGTAACATTGTTTCATCATTAATCTTAATAAAAATTGTATGTTCACCCTAATAATAAAAAATTTAATACATTAATCCATTATCAATATTTTCAATGAGTTTCTTATTCATTTATTGGAACTCAATTAGGGTCCTTATTTATAGGGAAGTTGATATAGGTTTAAATCTATATATTATTTCTATTTAAAAATTAACATCATAATTTAGTAGAATATGAGGATACTCTCCTAGAAATCATTGATAAACTCTTATACAATATGATTAAATTTGAGGACACTTTTCTACCAAAACAAATATGATACATACAATTTATAAAATAAATAATGACTAATACAATTGATGAAATTTTCATTATATGTTCATATTTACTACATCAATTATAGATTATCAAAGGATATATAAGAATATAAAATGAGATATGTTTTATAGAAAATTGATGCGTACATTATATAATGATAATAAATAAATGTATAAAACATCATCAAATTCAAAATTAGAGAAAATTACATGATTTTTGGGAATAATATTCCCCAAAAAATCAATATGATAATAACCATAGAATTATTATGAGTTGAACATTACTTTTTGGGAAAACATTGACAATTAAAAATTTAATTCTTTTGAAGTTAGTGTGAAACCTGTATAAAATATAAAAAATATAAAAGTATTGTTATATTTAGAGTCTAAAATAAAAAACGAATTTATATAGGGGTGTTATTTATAACTTCACCAATCTGATATCTAACTCCATATCTATAATCATGATAAAATTAGACAACCCTTTATATCATGTAATATGATTATTCTGATGTAGATAATCATTATTAACCATTAGGATTGGGAACATGTTGCCATAATTACAAAAATCACTTCATTTGAAACATTGATGAGTGGATGGTTTATTTTATTATTATTTAATTCTAATATTGTAAAAAAAATTATTCCCACCACAGTAAAATTTTATTACAAAATTACCTACCATATCAATTATAAAAAAATTTCCATTCGATATAGGTCATTTTATTCTATGTTTCCTTCTAAACAAGAAGTATAAAAACATTCTTATACTCATATATCCTTTATTTTTTAATCTATTTTGAATGAAATTGTTATTTTCAAATTAAAACTATTATATTGATGGGTAAATATAATATTCATTTCCACAGTGATTGTAACATCCCATGAAAATAAAGAATAATAAACTTTTATTTTTATTAATATTTATGAATTAAATATTAATATTAATTTAATGTGGATTCTATGTTCGATGGTGTTCCTGATACACAATAATGGGTTTCTTCGAAATCTTACGTTGCACACAACGTTGGGTCACACCAAAAAATAATAATATTATAGTTTTTTAAATGGTTTTTAATGCCTAGCCGTTGTATTGGAGAGAATAAATAGAACTAACCATATTATTACCAAACAAGTTTTGTTAACTTTTTTTCATTTATCTTATAAAAGGTAGTTGCTTAAATTGAGAATTCATCAAACTTTATGCATAAATACTCTTATATTCTTTAAAAGCCTAATTTACTACCTTTTGATGGTTAAACCTATTTAAATCTAGTTTTTGTCACTCTTACATGTTTTATTTGAAAAAATCTTAATTTTTTTAGAATCGGGATATCATAATTTACATTGGGTAAATTTTTGGTATTTTTCAAATAAAATTCATTTTTTTAATGAATAGTGAAAAATATTGCATCTTAATTCAAAACTGTATTTTAATATTATTTATTTATATGGTTTTATTATCTTTCTTTTTATTATTTTTACATGTAATTATATTATATTTTGACCATTTAATCAAATGTTGGTCCTTGGAAGTAATTTTTCTTTGAAATTGTACATAAACAAGTGTCAATCTTCTTATAATTTTTATTTCTTAAAAACATGCTTTTTTGTTGTATGAAAATGGGAATTAATTTTATATTTACTAATGAAATATATATATTTGGAAATTGGTATAATAGATATCAGTTTCCTAAGTCAGAATATCTAACATATCTTAGGCTGAATTAATGGTATTTTTCTAAAAAACATCAATTATTGATGAATAGTTAAAACAGAACGTAGTAGTTAAAAAACGAATTTTTCATTTAAATGAAATTTTATCACTTCTATGAATTGAATTTTGAATTTTTGACATACATGGTTGTTATTAGAAAGTAAAATTTTGTTCAATATGATGAAAATAATTTTGGTAAATAGTAACTTTGGCCTTTTATTTACTATAGTGAAAGGTAAATATGGTAATTCATGTTTAAATTAATATTATATTAATATTAAATTAAACTAAAATGTGTCTTAATCCTATTAGTTGATATATTTACGACCTTGGGAATCCTTTGGATGATTTTGGGAGGCCAACGAGCCATTTAAGATTGATAATGACACTTTATATAAATCAATTTAAAGTAATGACATAAATGAAATAGAGATATATCATTTAGTAAATCAATTAATACATGGGGTTATAAAAGATATCTCTTAGACTATAAATATTAATTTTATAGGTAAACGGAATTTTCTACATCATGGTAATTTTTTATAATTTTCAGACATCAAAGAAATAAAATTATTTAAGGCACAATAATGACGTAGTGTTTAGCTCAATAATAAATTATTTAAATAAAAAATATTATAAAGATTAAAATAATATCCAAGACATGTTAAATACATACTATTTTATTTTATTTCAAAAAAGAGTCCTCTTATATTTTAATTTAATAAGTTTCTGAGCATTATAAACCAAAAATAATTATATAATAACATAATATTTTCAAACATTCTCAAAGAGCCCCTCCTCCCCTTTATAAAAATCTCTCACCTCTAACCCATTACTCAAACCTCTCAATCCCTATGAAACGCCAAAAATCTATCCATATAAGATCTCAATATCCCTCTCTTCCACCTAGAGGCCTTATATTATGCATAAGGAAATTCATGAAATCCTTTTGGTTCAAACCAAAGGGAGTTAACAAATTTAAAGGTAATGTCTTCTCTTATGCTCTTTCTTTTATTTTACATATCCAACCCCAAAACTCTTTTTTTAATATATTTTATAAAAAAATACTATCATAAATATACCATGTTTTTGTTATGAGATGAATTCAGACTACAGATACACAGACCACCGTCTCATGTGTAGAGAACATAATATTTATATGGATGGCAAACTACTACCTCACGAAATGATGACTTTTCATTATTCTACTACCACCTCTTATGGTAGCCATTTAAATGTAACTATATTTGCATGTGATATATATTATATTTGTATTGTCTCTATTATTCTTTATTTTCCATTTATATCATACCATTACAGTTTCCATAATGGGGAAATACGATAATTTCATTTGAGGAAGGGCAGACTACCACCCCCTCAAAGTGATATGACTTGTTCATACCATACATGGAACGTATAAAAAATGGAATTAATTAAATTAAATAATAGATAAATTATACTAGAATAATAAAATACCTATGTATTATTATATTTTCATTGCTTTAAATATAAAATATAAAGGAAAGTAGTGTTGATGCTTTTGTACGGCTTACCATCTCCATGAACGGTGTGTTTCATTTCTTAACTCCAAATGATATGTAATATTATAAATACATATATATTAGATATATATGATATATATGATATATAAATAATTAATATAATTATGGAGATTATGTAATTTTGACCAAACGGGTAATTTGTAATTATAACAAGTTCATTTTTGACTAATGTTCCAAACATCGACAAAATGTCCGATATGGAATCAAATAATTAACTAATGGTTTTAACAAGGTAATAAGTAATATAAAAGGAATAATAAACAGGAAAAAGGTTTTTGAGCAATTAGAAATTAACTTAAATTTATTTTTTAGTTAGAACACAGAACAAACAAATCAAGTCAGACATGAGGTAAGGGGTTTCTAATCTCACTTTTAATTTAATGAGATTTCAATTGTTCACCACTTATTTATTTAATGTGGTGTATTGTGTACTTCCAATTGATATATTATCACGATTATAGTTATATTCATTTTATTCTATGATTCAATTGTTGTTAATTAACTTTTAGTCTTACGAATCGATAGATTACAACGTGGTAAGGGATTTTTATATCACTATTTATTCATGTGGGATTCATGCAATATTTTCAACTATATTCTATTGTGTGGTTAATGTGATGACCATGAATATATTATTTATTTAATATAAATTAATTTTTAGGTATTTAAATCCTCATTTTATGAACCTTCTTTCAGGGGTTGTATGTTTTGTATGTTACGAAATAAGAAAGATAACCTTTCACCGTACTCTATCAGACATGGACTTATTTTATGTAATGTCTATTAATTTATATTTTACAATGTTGGGATTTTTTCTTATATATATTTATTTCAATAAATTTAATTTCTATGTGATTAGATACCCTTTTTTCTCTCACCAAATTATTTTTTGAATTTTACTGTGACGCTGTTAGGCTTTTAAATTTCTTTAAGATAATTTATTAACCCAATTTCAATTCTTGGGGTTAAACTTCTACTTCTTGGTTATCTCATGATATGAATATGAATAAATGACCTATGATTTTTTTACACTTAATATCCACTTATATTGTGCGTAGTATTACTTTTCACACATAATTATGCCATTGGTTTTCCTTTAATCTATGGATATGATCTTTGCGAGGGACTTTGTCTCAATTTACATTCTATTGAGACTTCGTTGTTGTTATGAAACGATTCACATCTATTTTTTTGTATATTATTCCCATTGAAATATTATATCATGAATCTATTAATTATCAAAAAATTAAATTCTTTAATTAATGTTATTCGTCAATTATTTTTATTCAAGCGTCTATCATTTGGTTATGAACTCTTTAACTGAAATATCTTTTTAAATGTTTTAAAGATTTTTATTTCTAAATATTTCTCATTTATGTTTATATTTTAAAAATAGTTTTAAGGATTATTTTTACATGGACGTGATAGTTTTGAAATTAAATTTTCATTCAAAATATTCAAAGTGGTATGGGACACTTTGATTTAAAATCATTTTATTTTAATTTTTAAATGGTTTTGAAAATGGTATGATAAAGAATTGATTATGTCAATATCATGAATTGAAATATTTTGATTTCAATGTGGAAATGTTATCTTTAATTTATGCTAATTTTATGTGGTATGAATATGTTATGTTTTTTGGGCATTTTTCACATATATGGTTGGTTCTGTGATAAACAAAGGGTGGGTGAGCCAGAGATTTCACTCCAATTCATTAGATAATGTGATAGAGGTAAATGATATAGTTTTTCTGAAGAGATTTTCTTAATATAATGTGATGGGTATTCCAAATGTAACTGCCTATGTATCCTTGAAATCTATAATGATTTTGGATATGGATACCACAAGTTACCATTATGAATTATGATTTCTAGGTGTTATTCATAAATCATATGATTTTATGAGGTATGTTAAAGAGCTTATGTTTTATGTGTATTGATGAACTAATTCTTTCTTTCATTATTTCATAACCTTTACTGTGATTTTTATACTAATACAATGTTCTTGAAATGATTTTCACCTATTATAAGGAAGTTTAAGAGAAAAAAAGAACTCAATATGATTTCAATCATGAAAATAATTTTTGTTTTCTATTGAAGAATTTTATTTTATAAAAAATGGTTACTGAGTAGATGTGTCTACATTGTAATTTTTGAGATGTAATGTAATAGTTATGATGTAATAATCTAATTATCTAAACCAGAAATGATCCTAAATGTGAATTATTAACTTAATTCAAGATTTGGTAATGTTTAAGGATGTGTCTTATAGTTGGTATCAGAGGTTGGTTTAGAAAACATTAGTGATTAAGAGTTTTTATTATACACCCAGTTAGTCTATATGTCTACTATTTATGTTAAATCACGATTTCATAACTTTTTCAGATCATGGAATGTCAGTTATAAATGGAAGGAGGAGGATCTCAAACAGAATTCATATCTCTTCCTGATGGCATGCTTGCTATAATTATTATAAATTGATGTTCATATGATTGTGAAACATTTTCTAGAATACAACCCACTTGAAATAAGTTGTTTGAGATATCAAACACCTCCACTATACCTCGATATCATCATGGATCATGGCTTGTATTTAATAAAATCACATTTTTAAAATATTCTCATATTTTGACGAAAGGAAAATATTATTAACTAGTTTTCAAATATTTTACCTTATCAGAATATTTTGAAGAATATTATGATTTTGATAAAGGTGATGAAGAAGGAGACACATTCTCAAAAAATTTATTTTTTCATTTTTAATTATAGTTTTTGAGAATATAAATTTGGTATTTTAAAAGAACCATTGATTTAAATTTCCAAATTAAACTCCATCCAACTATTTTTTAGAAAGCAAGTTTTATTATATATTTTGAAATTATATGTTATACATGATTATTTTCCAAAACTATTTTTCAATGAACACCCATAAGACCCATGTTATACTAGGTGTATTTGAATGAAAGAATCAAATTATTTTGAAGGATATATAAATCATTTATAAAATACATGGTCCTTATAACTACATGAAATAGATGAAAATGAAACCATGTGGACACCTTGATCAAGGTATGATGTTATATACTTTTGTAATAATTTTATTGTATCATATAGAGGTGGAATAATAAATGGAAATATATACAAGTCTTTATTAAGGTTTTTTGGTCAAAATGTGGGGGATAAAAATGATAGGTATAATATAACCTTTGACATTAAAATATTTTAGGGTTATTTTGGAGTTTTATAAAAAGGACAACTCGTAAGATGTGAGACAAGTTGTTACCTTCGGCGAGGACATGTGAATCAAACCCACAATTGAGGAGTGAAAATGGTGCATCATGTACCACTGGCCAATAAGAATTCCATGGTTTTTATGATTTCTCTTTTAGTAAAATGATTTTATGGATCAATATTTAGTTGATTTTGAGAAAATGTGGTTTATAAAATGGATATCCTTATTATTGGGAAATGATTTGGTGATTAAGTGATAATGGTTATTTTGTAATACGTTCTCCATTTTTAGGATACACTATATGCCGAGGGAAAATAGAATACTATAAGATTTCTTTTGTGAAAAGATGGTTGAATTTTTTTGGAAGAATCTATGTTTTATGGCTATATGGGTTATTTATAAAAATGATTAACCTATCATAGAGATAATATGATTAAGTTAATTACACTTCAGTATGAGACATTAAGTGTATTCTATGTTATTTGAAGATAAATGTTAATATTTAATGTGGAAGACTATGTGACTAAATCCTTCTATGTTTTGGGTATCAATCTAAGTTTGGATTATATAGAAGAATTTTATGGACAATTGTTTATTGAATGGTATTGTTTTAACTTTGGGTCTTGGTTAATGTCTAATGATAGGTAAAATATATAGATCATCATTTGTGAATTATGTGATTCTCTAGAAGTTTATTTTAACACTTCATATGTGAACAAGACATCTTGAACACTCATCATTTATGGAAAATATGACTTTTTATAAAAAATCATTAAAGGATGAACTCTACTTGAAAAGAAAGTTTATTTCCTTATGTCCTTAGTTAATCTCCTTAAAAAATTCTCAAATATTATGAAAGGAAACATAAAACAAAAAAATGTTTTCTGTTTACTTTTCATACTGGGAAACCAATGACCATTTAACCTATCACACGTTTGTGATTTTTTTGTGGTTAACATTCTCATAATCATGTTTTCTATCACTATCCATCAGAAATTTACTCTTAGTTTCTCTTCCCTATCCATTTTTTGAGAGAATACTAGTATGTGTTATCTTGAGTGACCTTTGAACGTCACATTCTTTCTTTTAAGGTGATATTTTCATTTACTCTTTTTTTAAAGTGGCACTTTTTATGAAGCTTCCAAAAAAAAATTTAAATAGCGAGGATGCAATTTCTAAAAGGGGAGAAGGATGTAACATCCCATGTAAATAAAGAATAAAACATTTTCATATTTATTAATATTTTTGAATTAAATATTTATTTTAAATTAAGGGTATGCTATGTTTTATTTCATACCCAATAGACAACAACGAGTTTCTTTGAAATGTTATGTTGCATACAACATTGGGTCACACTGAAAAATAATAATATAATAATTTTTTAAATTGTTTTTAATGACTAGCCTTTGTATTGGTGGGAATAAATATAACTAACCATATTATTATTAAACATGTTTATTAAATGTTTTTAAATTTAACCAAAAAAATTTAGAGGCTTAAAATTAGAATGAATCTAATTTTAATCATAAATACTCTAATATTCGTTAAAATGCCGATTTAACAATTTTTTAGGGAGAAATATATTTAAATATATTTTTGGTCACTTTTATATTTTATATTTGACAAAAAAATTCTTCTTTATAATCGGGACATCAAAATCTATTTTCGGTAAATTTTTGGAATTTTCTAATAAAATTCAATTATTAATAAATAGTGGAAAATAATGTATCTTAATTCCAAAATTCCTTTTAATATAATTTATCTATATACATTGATTATTTTTATAATTGCATTTAAAGTGTAATTAGATTATATTATTACCATTTAATAAAATGTTTTTCATTGGATGTAATTTTACATTTAAACTGAACATAAAATACTGTCAATCGTTTGATAGTGATTATATTTTAAAAAACACAATTTTTTGTTTTGAAAATGAAAATTAATATTTATTAATTAATGAAAATTCTATTTTTTGAATTTAGTAAAATATACATCATTTTATAATTTTTAATATCAAATATATCTTAGGTTGAATTTTTGGTATTTTCCTGAAAAACATCAAATTTCGATGAATTGTGAAAACACTTAGTAGTAGTTAAAAAACTGATTTTTCATTTAAATGAAATTTTACCGCTTCAGAAAATTGAATTTAAAAAATAAAACTTACATTTTTGTTATTAGTAAGTAAAATATGGTTTAATAATATGAAAATAATTTTTGTTGAATTGTAAATTTTGACTTTTCTTTACAGTGGATAAAAGTAAATATGCTAATAGAGGTAAAAATATATTATAATAATATTAAATTACTCTAACCTACATCCTAATCCTATGGGATGATACATTTGCGACATTGGACCTCCTTGGGTCGATTATGGGACCCCATGGATCTACTTAAGAGTGATAATGACACTTTACATTAATTAATTTAATGTAATGACAAAAATGACAAAAACATTCATTTTTTAGTAAATATATTAATACAAAAGGTTATATAAGTTATCTATTCGACTATAAATATTCATTTGGAAAAATATAATATTTCACACATCATGGTATTTTATAATAATTTTTTACATAAAATAAATATTATTTTTAATGACACAATAATGATGCAGTGTTTGCCTAATTAAGGAGTCATTTAAATAAATAAGATTAAACGAATAAAATAGTACCCAAAACCTGTCAAATTATTATTTTATAATATTTTTTCAAATACGAGGCATATTATTTTCTTCATTAATATGTTTTTGACCTTTAGAAACGGAAAATATTTATATATTAAAATTATATTTTCAAACTTTCTCAAAAGATCCCCTTATCCCCCTTATAAAAATCCCTCACCACAAACCCATTACTGACACATATCAATCCCCTTGGCTCATCCATATTATGCACCAATAAGATCACAAGATATCTATATTCCACCTAGAAGCCTTACTTTAGGTAGAAGGCACTTCAAGAATTCTTTTTAGTTCACAACAAATGGAGTTACCCGATTTAACGGTAACGTCTTCTCTTAAGTTATTTTCTTTTATTTCCCTTATCGAACCACATAAATTCTTTTTATTCCATTATTTTATAAAAAAACCAGTATACTAAAATTTCTTGGATTTTTTAGATGGATTCGACCTACACTTACACACACCTTCATCTAATGGGTAACGAACATACTGTTTCTATTGATGGAAAATTGATGCCTTACGAAACGATGATTGTTAAATATTCTCTTACACCTCTTATAGTGGAAATATTGATGTAACTTTATTTACATGTGATATATATTATATATATTATCTATAAAAATCTATATTTTTTATATATATCATACCATTATGGTTTCCATAATGGGTAAATATGGTAATTTCTTTTGAGGAAGTGCGAACAACCTCCCCTCAAAGTGATATGGATCGTTCATGCCATACGTGGAACATATAAATAATAGAGTTAATTAGATTATATATCATGGATATTATAGTTTAATTATAATATTCATATTTATTATTAAGTTTTCATTTTTATAAATATAAATATAAATGAAAGTAGCGTTCATGCGTATGTACGACTTACTCTTTCCATAAAAGATGCATTTCTTTTCTTAACTACAAATGGTATGAAATATTATAAATACATATACACTGGATATATTTTGAATATATGATATCTAAATCATGAATATAATTCTGGAGAAAATGGATTTTTGACTACAAGGACAATTTTTCATTATAACACATTCATTTTTGACAAAAGTTCCTAACATTGAGAAAATTTCTGAAATGAACACAAATAATTATCAAATTGTTATATAAAAGTAAAATATTGATATAAAAGAAATAATAAACTTTAAAAAGGTTCTCTAATAATTAGATATTAATATAATATTATTATTTAGGAGTAAAACAGAACATACGAGTCAAGTCGGACAAGAGGTTTGTGGTTTCTTTCCTCACATTTAATTTCATGATATTTCCATTATTCAACACTTTTTATTTCATTTGTTGTATTGTGTAATGTCAATTGATATATATTATCATGATTCTATTTATATTAATTTTATTCTATAATTAATTTGGTGGTAATTTACTTTTTCTCTTATGACTCGATTGATTACAATGTGGTAAGGGATTTACAGCTCACTATTTATTCTCATGAGATTCATGTAATATTTTCCACTATCTCCATTTTATTAGTGTATGTACTATCCATGATTCTATTATTCCTGTAATATATTATAATTTATTGATAATTAAATCTTTTTTATGATCTTTCTTTCATTGGGTGTATGTTTTGTATGTTACGAAATCGTTAAGGGAGCCTTTAACCGCAGTTGTTTAGACAAAGACTTATTTTATGTCCTGTCTTTTAATTTTTCTTTTCCTATGTTGGTATATGTTATTATATATCCTTATTTGTTTATATATTATGTCTAGTTGATTATATACCCATTTTTATCTCATTAAATTATTTTCTGAATTTTAAATTGATGATGTAAGGCTGTCAAATTTCTGTAAGAGAACGTCGTAACCCAAATTCAATTCCATGGGTTAAACTAATAATTATTGATTATGTCATGATACGAATATGTGTGAATGAACTATGATTGTTTTACACTCAATATCCACTTATATTGTGTGTATTATTATTTTCCACAAATAATTATTTCATTGATTTGTCTTTAATATAAGAATATGATCTTTGCACGGGACATTGTCTGGATTTACATTCTATTGATACTCCATTATTGTTATTCACCAATTTACTTTTATATGGTGTATATACTACCCTTTGACATATAATTTCATGAGTCTATTTATTATTATGATATTATAATCTTTGATTAATGTTATTCTTCAATTAGTTGAATTCAAGCGTCTGTCATTTGGGTAGGAAATCTTTAACTAAAATATCATTTTAAATGATTTAAAGATTTATTATTCTAAATATTTCTCTTAATTTTTAATATTTTAAAAATGTTTTTAAGGATTTATTTATATGGAAGTGATTGTTTTTAAATTATTAGTTATTTTAAAATCTTCAAACTGGCATGGGACACATTGATTCAAAAATAACTTTATTAAATATTTTAAATGGTTTTGAAAAAGGTTTGATAAAGCATTGATTATGTTAATATCATTAAATGATATATTATGATTGAAATGCGGAAATTTTGTCTTTTACTTATTATTGTTTTATATGTTATGAATATGTTATGGTTATTAGGCATTTTTCATATGTACAGATGGTTCTGTGATAAACCTAGGGATATTGAGCTCATGATGTCTCTCTAATGCTTTGGGTAATGAGACATATGTAAACGTTAATGATTCTACTGAGAGATTAAGGGAGTATTTTGTGAGGGTTATTCAAAATATAACTCTCTATGTTGAAATTAAAGCTACAATGTATGTTTGATATGAATTCCACAAGTTACCATTATGATTTATGATTTCTATGTGTTATTTAGAAATCTTATGATTTCATGAGGTATGTTAAAGAGCCTATGTTTAGAATGTATTGATGAACAAATTTTTTATTTCATTATTTTAAAACCATTACTGAGATTTTTATGCTCATATCATGTTTTTGAAATGTTATCCACAGGGTACAAGACATGGTATAACAAATTATGAACTCAAGAAGATTTATATAATGAAAATAATTATTTATTTTCTTTGATGAATTTTTAATTTATAAAAAAATGGATTTTATGTAGAAGTGTATACTTCATAATTTTTGGGACATAATGTAAAAGTTATGGCCAAATTCTCTAAAACTAAAAACCTTAAAAGATCCCCAATTTGAATTATTAACTCAATTCATGATTATTTAATGTTTATGGAAGGGACCTTATAGTGATATCACGTCAAAGGATTTCATCATAGCTATGAAAGTCTGTTTTGGATAACACCCTTTAGAGACATATATTGATGAAATTTGTTATTTTATCAACCATATATTCATGCTCAATTATAATTCCAAAACATTATATTTCATGGAATTTAAAATTTAAAACATAATATTTAGAATATTTATAATCATTTTGGATTATTTCCTAGAAATACTTACCAATCTCTAATAAGAATAATATAATGGATTTACATTTTGATAAATAATTTACTAAACACATAACACTCAAAAGGGAAAATTTCATCAAATGTCTATATGTAATTGATAAGATTAAACAATGGATCAGATTATCCTTCAAAATGATGTACTTAAAAAATAACTGTTTTCTATTCTGTATACTAAGAAAATGAAAATATCTTTTTAGTTGTAGTGATCCATTTCTCATAAACTAGTAGATGAGTAAACCCATCCAACCAACAAAGATACAACCTCATCATGGAATCCACATAATACTGTCCAAACTTTTTCTCAATTTTTATCTCAATATTATTCTTATCATGAGAAAATTATTTATCTATTGAAATGATATTTTTTATTATAACTGCTATAAAATTTGGTTTTTTAGAGGATATTCATTTAATTTTCCATTACATTCATATTTTTCATGGTTCCCACTACATCCTTCCTTTTTATAAAAATAGAAATTGTATTTTTAGAAATAATAATAATAGTGGGAACCCACATAATAATGATAAATAAATAATATAATTTACAATCCAAGATGAATTTTTTTCAATATATGACACCGCTGGTTTAATTTAGGTCTTTACTGTTAATCATATGTTAACATATTTCATAACGGAGCATAAATAAAATTATAATTGAACCCTGAATATTTATTTAGAGTGTCATATTAGGTGAGAAATTTTGGAAAACTCACCATGAACAAAAATGAGAGAAAATAAGTACATGTCCATCTATTTCATGTTCGAATACCCTTAGATACATGTATTCAAAAATATAATACACTTATAGTATACAGATAATAATTTTTTTCTATCAAAATAATAATCTTTCATTACCATAATTTATGAAATTATCCATTATATTGGACTATCCTATGAGTATTCAATTTCTTTTCACCTCATATATTTATAGGTTCACTAAACCGTGATTTGATTTAAATTATAACGGGCCATAAATTTCATATATTGATATTATTTCTTATCTGATAAATATTCTTTATATTTTGAAATAGTAAAAACCAAAATATTATAGGTATACTTCCATGTAAAACACTATTATATAAAAAACATATTCATATATTAATTACATTTTCACCCATGTAATTACAAACAACATTCACCATTACATTAAAAATACAAAATTAAAATTCCCTTCATTTATTTCAAAAGGTAAATATATAAAAATCTTAACTTATATGAATAGTAAGGGTATACAAGGGAGATATCGATGATCACATAATATTTGAAATAGAGTAAAAGTATTTAAAAATGGGATTAACATTTGAAATCCACATCCTCATATAATAGATTATAATCATGATTCGTGGAACAATATATTTTAATTCATATTAAATGAATCCAATTAGACTCAATAATCATGATCCATGAGGGAAGAACCAAGTAATAATACTTATAAATGTACCATAAACAAAATAAATGAATACCATTTACATATATGTACTGGCACACTACTAAGAATGTATCAGTAGATTGGGGTCACTCCCCATTCCATCACATTATCATGGATTCAGTCCTAATCCAATCATTGTGAATAGATTCCCATATTGAACTATGTACAGTCTCTATTCTAGTCTATTTATCAAATTAGAAATCTATATCTATCCAATACTTTTTAGATTTATAAAATTCTAATACCACCCATCAAATAATGAAAGCAATGTAGACATTAGGGAAAAGATTATAAAACATTAATTATCTGATAACCCAAGGAAAATATTTTTTTTTCTAAATACATCTTAAGGAATAACATTTTTATACTAAGTAGGATTTATTTTAATTTAATCAATAGCTCATAGATTAACCCATGGAAAAGGAATGAGTTTCATAGAAATACATTAATCGCAATCATAAATCATCTGAATTCTAAAAAAGGATGGAATTATTAGGGAATATAAAATGTAATTATTAGGTTATATAAAAGTCTATAATCATAGAGGAAAACTCCATTAAAAAATCACCTATATGATTTATTAGTATAAATAAACATCTAACATTAAGATCACATATTTAATATGGTAATATTTCTTAAATATTAATGATTTTTTAGTTGAAAATACATTAGAAATATGTATATGATGATTCAATGAATTTTATGGACTTGATGGTGGAAATTGTTTCTTTTTCTACATATGTTTAATGAACAAATTTCATTCAATCAATTGTAAAAAACTGATAAAGTACCTAATTCGAAAGAAAATGATAAGATTACTATTAATACATTTAAAAAAAATTATATGAATAAAAAGATATTTAAATATTATCTAATAATATTTAAATATATTATAATTTTTTTAGAAATCATGGTTATTGAAGAAAATCTATTTCTGAAATAAATGATACATTATGTTAATTTTACATAAATTTATCAGTACTATCTCTTGAATATAGATAGAGGGAATACTTTACGGAATAAAATTAAAAAATTTATATAATAATTAGGTAATAAAATCCGTTATTTCTTTAGAGTTAAAATATAATGTTTCATCATCGAATCTTAATCACTAACAATCTTGATAATTAGTGAGATTATATCATAAAAATCATATATCAAGTCTCCTAATTTATTATACATGTTAAAAACTCATGTTTAATAAGTATATATTTATTTATAAATATTTTATAAAACAATAATAATATATATAATACCAAAAATATTTTACTTGTACCATATTATTACCATTTTATTAATAATTGTTTCAAAGGACCACTTTTCACGGTGGCAACTGCTTAATTTTTCATGAATGTTTTGGTTTTCTTGTCTTTGTATTTATAATTTCATCATGGATCAATAATGTTATGAATATTAACCATGGTATTTATATAATTATATATATATATCATCCATAAAATAATATAGATATAATAATGAATTACCAGGTTCATGGAGTCTGTTTATCGTATATGCTCATAAAAGTTATTTCCATTTTAAATGAATGGTATGAAAAAAAGACATCTTAAAAGAAACCATTAAATAGGAATAATAATATTATAAATAAAATATATATCTATTTTTTAATCATTACAACAGTCAAAGTAATGTGGAAATGAAAAATGAATTACACCTCCGTGGATACAATAATTCATTCATACAAAAATAAGATGTTTTCACATTGAAAATAACTGAATGATGGTGGATAATAAATGTAACATCCCAAGTAAGTAATGAATAATAGATATTTTTATCATTGTCTATTAATGATTAATATAGTGTTATAGAGGCTTAAAATGAAAATAAATACAATCTTATGCATGGAATACACTAATATTCTTAAAAGATTGTTTTACTGCCTTTTGATGGCAAACCAATTTTGAATCTATATTTTGACAATTTTATAAACTATGTTTGTCAAAATAAACTTATCCTTTATGATTGGGACATCAAAATTTACATTGTGTGAATTTTTGGTATTTTTCTGACAATGTTCATTTTTTAATGAATAGTGAAAAATACTGCATTTTACATCAAAACTGCTTTTTAATCTAATTTATTTATATTATTAGATTATGTTTTGAATTGGTTTTGAAGTGAAATTAGAATATATTTTTAGCATTTTATCCAATGGTGGTCATTGGAATCAATTTCACTTTGAAATTAGACTTAAACTAGTATCAATCTTTTGATACTTATTGTTTTGTAAAAACACGCTATTTGCTCTGGCAGCGGGAATTAATTATTAATTTAATTAATGTGACTTATATGATTTGAATTTTGAAAATCCGACATACATGGTTGTCATTAAGAAGTAAAATGTGGTTCAATGAGATTAAAATAATTTTTTGGTGAATAGTAACTTATTAAGTTTTTAATTGCGATTAGTGGTAATTAGTGTAGTTTAAGGTATAAATAATGATTTAATAATATGAAATGACCTAGAAACATGTCCCAACCTTATTGGTTGTGTCATGGACGACCAAGACAAGCCATGGGTCAACTTGGGAACCCCATGGAGACACTTTGGTTTGGAAATGACATAAATAACTTTTTATTAAATGTTAAAGTAAAAATGACACAAACAAGAAATGTTTTACGAAAACAATTTTTACATGGGGTTATAAAGATAATATTTTTGATTATAAATAGTAATTGGAAAGATATAAAGATTTCCTACATCATAGTATTTTTTTTTATGATTTTTAGACATTAAATAAATTATATTATTTATGAATCTGACGATTTAAATAAAATGGAAAGATAATGTAAAATCTATGAACTACACATGTCCAAAACTTATTGGATGAGTGGATTTCGAAGCCTTATCACCTTATCCACGAATTATATCAATGTGGGACCTTTTGAAACCGAAACACATTTTCAAATAAAGTAATATTACTTTACTTTCCAAAAGTGCCCCTCCTCTCCTCTTATAAAAGGCCCCCACCTCTACCTCATTTCACACACTACTCAAGCCTTTGTCTCGGCCAACCCCTGCCCATTTACTCACTACACATCCCTCTCCTCATCCTATAGGATTCCCTTTGGGAATAATCCTTTCAAAGGAAGCCTTTAGGCTCAAATCAAAAGGAGTTACACTTTTTAAGGTAATTCATTCTCTCATGTTCTTTTGTATTATTTTGCTTCTCCAACCCCCTAAACTCTTTTATTTACTTATTTTGTAACAACACCAGTATCTCCAATATACTAGGATGTTGTTATAAGATTTATTCGAGCTACACTCTCACACAACTACATCAAATGGTTAAAGAACATACGGTTTCCGTGGATGGCGAAATTTTGCCTCCCGAAACGATGATTGTTCAACACTCATTTAACACCTTCAAAGGTGGCCATTATGATGTCACTATTTTTATATATGATATATAATATGTTTATGTTTTCCTTAAGATTCTGTTTTTTTCATTTTGGGCATACCTTTATGGTTTCCATTATGGGTAAACACGATATCTTCATTTTAGGAAGTGCGGACTACCGCCCCCTCAAAGTGATTTGATTCTTTAAATATCTAATGTGGGACATATAAAGGATGGAACTATGATATTATATATGATATTATACTGGAATTATAATATACCTTTATATAATTATGATTCCATTCTATAAAATACGAAATAGAAATGAAAGTAGCGTTCATGCGTACGTACGGCTTACCGTCTCCATGAACGGTGCATTTCATTTCTTACCTCTAAATGATTATGTAATATTATAAATGCAAGTATGTACTGGATATATATGACATATATGATATCTACATCATGAATACCATTCTGGATATAATGAACCTTTGACCAAATCAACAACATGTAAGTGTAAGAATCTATTTTTGACTTAAGAACCAAATACCGACAAAATGAAAAGTATTAACTTAAATGATTACATGATGTTCATAACATGGTATAAAAGGAATAATGAACTTGAAAAATATTCATAAGAAAGTAGATATTAACTCAAGTTTATTATTCAGGAGATTAAAGAATGGTCGGGTCAAGTCGGATACGAGGTATGGGACTTCATCTCAATCTCCTTTCATTGAGGCATATTTTATTTTATACACAACTTTCTTTTATACGGTGTATAAAACCCTTTGACTTTTATGTTTATTAAAAAGGAATATTTTTTATACGAAGTGTTTACTAAACGACAAAAGGGAATGTTTTTGTCGTACGTATGCGGCGACAACAACTTCTCCGCCGTCGTGACCGTTATTTGAGTTTCGGCTTCCTCTACAAGCCATACCTTCTCTTTAAAAGAAAAATAAATACCATGTTTTACTTTTCTTTTATTTTAGTATTGAAAATGATTTTTATAATTTTTTTATATCAATTTTTTGTATTGATATCTCGTGATTGAAATGTGGAAATTTTATGTTACCTTTATGCATGTTTTATGTGATATGAATATGTTATGGTTCTTGGGCATTATTATGAAGACGGGTGGTTCCGTGATAAACTAAGGGCAGGTGAGCCCGTTATAGCTCTCCAATGCATTGGGTAACGTGAAGGAGTGAAACGTTAAGGTTTCTCCGAAGAGATTTTAGGGAATATACTGTGATGGGTATTCCAAACGTAACCAAGAGGGTTACTCCCTACGTAAGAATGTTATGAATGCCTCAAGTTACCTTTATGTCTTATGATTTCTATGATTTATTCATGATTTTATGAGGTATGTTAAAGTGACTATGTTTTATGGGTAAAGAATGATTTCATTCTTATGTATATATGAACACATGTTTCCTTTCCATGTTTTTTTTATAACCCATACTGAGTTTTTATGCTCATCCCATGTTTTTTAAATGTTTTTCACAGGTCAAGGGAAAGGTACATGATAAGATGATAGAGTCAAGGATGTGTCAAGAAATAATCCATGTTTTATTTTAAATGTGTTTCCATTGATGGGAATGAAGAATACTATCTTTATTGAACCACTTTGTTTATATGTGGAATGTAATGCAAGTTTTATGATCTAATTATCTAAAACTCTAAACCCGAAAAGATCCTCAATGTGTAATCTTGTAATAACTCAAGATTAAGTAAGGTTTACGGCTGGGGCCTTATAGTTGGTATCAGAGGTCGGTTTAGATAACTTTAGGAGTTAGAATTCTATTAAATGATTATCCAAAAATATTTTTTTTTGAAATGATATAGCATTTAAAGATTACCATGTTGCTTCATCTAAGACATGTTTGTTCAGAATGGTTTTCCGCAGAGGAAACAGGGAAGCAGTGCTAGGAAGGCATACAGAAGGAAATAACCTTCCGAATCAGCATCCAGAAATGGTCGGAATTGGAACTGAACAGTTTGTTGCAGTAATGGCGCAGTTGACTCAAGCGAAAAATGGCGGTGGTATCCATGCACGAGATCAGCCAGAACAACCGCAGAGGAACATGTCAGTGGTGGAACATTTCATGAGGCAACATCCACCATCATTCAGAGGATCATCTGACCCTGTTCTAGCTGAAGGGTGGATTAAAGCACTGGAGAAGATTTTTTATGTCATCGGGTGTTCAGACAATCAAAAGGTTAGTCTTGCTATTTACCGTTTGGAGGGTGAAGCAGATCAGTGGTGGTCTATGGTTAAAAATATCAGGGACGCCGATGAGATTAATGATCTTGACTGGGATGAATTCAAAGGTATGTTTCTTGAGAAGTATTTTCCTAAGGCTGTTCGACTTAGGATGGAAAAGAAATTCTTGGAATTGAGGCAAGAGGAAGACTCAGTGGCTGCCTATGAAGAAAGGTTCACTCGATTGGCAAGGTATGCTCCATATTTTATCCGGGACCTTGATAGTAAAATCAATCGTTTTTACTCAGGATTAAAGCCAAAGTATCGAAGGGCATTAGCTTCTCGTGAGTTTAAAAGTTATGAAAAGCTTGTTCGATGTGCTGAGAAGGTGGAAATGGAGTTTGCCGATGACCAAGTTTTCTATAACAACCAGCAGAAGAAGAGACCGAGGTGGCAGGAAAAAGGTAAGAATTCTTCAAAAAAGTCTGATGGTAAGAGAACTAAGTTTCCAGTTTGTGATAAATGTGGCAAAAGGCATGCTGGGGAATGCCTTCTCAATTCTGGGAAGTGCTACCGATGTGGTAAGATGGGACATAAGGCTCGTGATTGCACTGAAAAGGATCAAGGTGAAGGTAAGAACAAATTTTATTTACAGTTAGTGAAATGTTATAAGTGCAATGAGATGGGTCACTATGCAAACGAGTGTCCGACAAGGAGCTTGAGTGATGGGAAGCAGTTAGACTACAAGCAGAAAGGGGTGGTGATATCCTTTGCAACTGCTTCAGCAGATGTCAGGCCATCAAATGAAGTTGTATCAGGTACTTTGTTTGTTTTTTCAGACTTTGCCAGTGTGTTGTTTGATTCGGGGTCTACACATTCTTTCATCTCTGAAACCATTTCTAGTAAAATGGGAATACCATCTCAAGAAATGACTCCTGAACTTTTGGTAAAAACACATGGGGGAAATGTCGAGGCAAAAAGAATTTATAAGAATCTTCCTATCCTTATCTGTGGAAAGAACCTACTTGAAAACTTTTTTGTTATACCTCTTGTAGAGTTTGATGTTATCCTGGGTATGGATTGGCTCTCTATTTACCATGCTAAGATTGACTGTAGAGCTAAAGAAGTTTCTTTTCAGAAAGACATTCAGTTTGTTTACAAGAATGAACCCTTACTTTTGATAACATATCAAGAGGCCGAGAAACTTGTAAAAGATGGAAATGAATGTTACCTTGCACACGTCGTTGAAAATAAAGGAACTGTTTAGATTTATGATGTGCCAGTGGTAAATGAGTATCCTGATGATTTTCCTGATGAGTTTCCTTGAATAATACTAGATCGGGAAGTTGAGTTTACTGTTGACTTAGTTCCTTATGCTAAGCCAATTTCAAAACCCCCTTATCGAATGGCACAAATTGAACTTTTAGAGTTGAAGGAGCAATTGCAAGATTTATTAGAGAAAGGTTTCATTAGACCTAGCACATCACCATGGGGTTCTCCTGTTTTATATGTTAAAAAGAAAGATGGTTCTATGAGACTTTGCATTGATTATAGAGCCTTGAATAATATCACTGTTAAGAACAAATATCCTTTGCCTCATATCAATGATTTGTTTGATCAGCTCCAGGGAGATCAGTTTTTTTCAAAGATTGACCTGAGATCGGGGTACCATCAGCTGAAGGTAAAGGAGGCAGATATTCCGAAGACCACATTCCGTACGAGATATGGCCATTATGAATTTGTAGTAATGCCTTTTGGGCTATCCAATGCACCTGCTGTATTCATGGACTTAATGAATAGAATTTTCCATGAGTTCTTGAATAAGTTTGTGGTGGTTTTCATTGATGATATTTTGGTGTTTTCTAAAAGTAAAGAGGAGCATGAAAGACATTTAAGGGTTATCTTGCAAACCTTAAAAGAAAATAAACTGTATGGGAAATTCAGCAAGTGTGAGTTTTGGTTGAAACAAATTTCTTTCCTCGGTCACATTGTTTCTAAAGATGGAATAACTGTTGATCCTGCAAAAACAAAAGTTGCGGAAGAATGGCCAAGTCCCACAAATGTAACCATGATTCGTAGCTTCCTTGGTTTGGCGGGATATTACCGAAGGTTTGTTAGAAATTTTTCACAGTTATCTAGTCCAATGACTAAGCTAACTCGGAAGGGTGTTAAGTTTATCTGGACAAAAGAATGTGATGATTGTTTTCAGGAATTGAAAAGAAGATTGGTGAATGCTCCAGTTTTGGGACTACCTTCCAGGAATGGTGAGTTTGTTATATACAGTGATGCTTCATTGAAAGGACTTGGTTGCGTCCTAATGCAGAATGATCAGGTAATTGCTTATGCTTCACGACAGTTGAAAACTCATGAGGTAAATTACCCTACACATGATTTGAAATTAGCTGCTGTTGTTTTTGCTTTAAAAATTTGGAGGCATCATTTGTATGGAGTAAAGTGTGAAATATATACCGATAACAAAAGTTTAAAGTATATATTCACTCAGAAAGAGTTAAACATGAGACAAAGGAGATGGCTAGAATTAATCAAGGATTATGATTGTACAATTCATTACCATATGGGAAAAGCTAATAAAGTGGCTAAGGCTTTGAGTTGAAAAAGTAATGCTTCATTAACAATGTTGCGTTTGGAACGTGATCCTTTGGTTAAGGATTTGATGAACTTTGGCATAGAAGTTGTTTGTGCAGGAAGTCCTTCTGTTTTGTTTCAGGTATCAGTGAGATCTTCTCTATCAGATAGAATCATGCAAGCACAGAAGCAAGACAGTGATTTGCAGAAAAAGGTAGAGCCTGTTCAGAAAGGTAAGTCACCTGAATTCAACATTGATAATGATTGCGTTTTGAGATTTGGAAAGAGATTGTGTGTGCCTTGTGATTCACAGTTGAAGAGAGATTTGTTATGTGAAGCTCATAGTTCTCCGTTTTCAGTTCATCCGGGTAGTACTAAGATGTATAGAGATCTGCGGTAGTATTACTGGTGGGATGGAATGAAAAGAGATATTGCTGAATTTACTGTGAAGTGTTTGACTTGTCAGCAGGTTAAAGCAGAGCGGCAGTTACCGAAAGGGATGCTTCAGCCTTTACCAGTTCTAGAGTGGAAATGGGAGAATATATCCATGGACTTTGTTGTTGGATTACCGAAGACATCTCTAGGTAATAATGCAATCTCGGTTATTATTGATCGCTTGACCAAATCTGCTCATTTACTTGCTATGCGAGATACTTTCTCTCTTGATCAAGTTTCCCGTTTGTATATTAAAGAGATAGTCAGGTTACATGGAGTTCCTCTCTCCATTGTATCGGATCGTGATCCCAGGTTTACTTCTAACTTTTGGAAAGGCCTTCAGAAGTCGTTGGGTACTGAATTAAATTTTAGTACAGCTTTTCATCCTCAATCAGATGGGCAGTCAGAACGAACAATTCAGACATTGGAGGATATGCTACGAGCTTGTTCTATGGATTATCAGGGAAGTTGGGACCAACATCTTTCTTTGGTTGAGTTTTCATATAATAATAGTTTTCATTCCAGTATACAGATGGCACCATTTTAGGCATTATATGGGAAGCGGTGTCGAACTCCAGCTTTCTGGGATGAAGTGGGTGAAAGTAAGTTGATGGGACCAGAATTGGTAGAAGAGATGGCAGAAAAAGTTCATCTGATTCAGAAGCACATGAGAACAGCTCAGAGCAGGCAGAAGAGTTATGCAGATAACCGGAGGAAGGATCTATCTTTCGAGGTAGGTGATCATGTTTTTCTCAAGGTTTCTCCTTGGAAAAGCGTGATGAGATTTGGTAAGAAGGGAAAGTTGAGTCCAAGGTTTGTTGGAGAATACGAAATTCTGGAGAGAGTTGGATCAGTTGCATACCGAGTGGCTTTACCTCCGAGTTTATCTCAGGTACACAATGTTTTTCACGTTTCGATGTTGAGAAAGTATATGCCAGATCCATCTCATGTTTTGAGTCCAGAGGTAGTTCAGCTGGAAAAGAACCTATCTTATGAGGAACAACCGGTCCAGATTCTTGACCACAGGAGAAAGTGTTACGGAATAAGGTGATTCACCAGGTAAAGGTTTTGTGGAAAAACCACATGATTGAAGAGGCAACATGGGAATCTGAAAATGCAATGAGGGATAAGTACCCCCATTTATTCTATAAGTAAACAAATTGCGGGGACACAATTTTCTAAAGGGGGGAAGGATGTAACATCCCAAGTAAGTAATGAATAATATATATTTTTATCTATGTCTATTAATGATTAAGATAGTGTTATAGAGGCTTAAAATGAAAATAAATACAATCTTATGCATGAAATACACTAATATTCTTAAAAGATTGTTTTACTGCCTTTTGATGGCAAACTATTTTTGAATCTATATTTTGACAATTTTATAAACTATGTTTGTCAAAATAAACTTATCCTTTATGATTGGGACATCAAAATTTACATTGTGTGAATTTTTGGTATTTTTCTGACAATGTTCATTTTTTAATGAATAGTGAAAAATACTGCATTTTACATCAAAACTGCTTTTTAATATAATTTATTTATATGATTAGATTATGTTTTGAATTGGTTTTGAAGTGAAATTAGAATATATTTTTACCATTTTATCCAATGGTGGTCATTGGAATCAATTTCACTTTGAAATTAGACTTAAACCAGTATCAATATTTTGATACTTATTGTTTTGTAAAAACATGCTATTTGCTCTGGCAACGAGAATTAATTATTAAATTAATTAATGTGACTTATATGATTTTAATTTTGAAAATCCGACATACATGGTTGTCATTAAGAAGTAAAATGTGGTTTAATGAGATTAAAATAATTTTTTGGTGAATAGTAACTTATTAAGTTTTTAATCGCGATTAGTGGTAATTAGTGTAGTTTAAGGTATAAATAATGCTTTAATAATATGAAATGACCTAGACACATGTCCCAACCTTATTGGTTGTGTCATGGCCGACCAAGACAAGCCATGGGTCAACTTGGGGACCCCATGGAGACACATTGGTTTGGAAATGACATAAATAACTTTTTATTAAATGTTAAAGTAAAAATGACACAAACAAGAGATGTTTTACGAAAACAATTTTTAAATGGGGTTATAAAGATCAGATTTTTGATTATAAATAGTCATTTGAAAGCTAAAAAGATTTCCTACATCATAGTATTTTGTTTTATGATTTTTAGACATTAAATAAATTAAATTATTTATGAATTTGACGATTTAAATAAAATGGAAAGATAATGTAAAATCTATGAACTACACATGTCCAAAACTTATTGGATGAGTGGATTTCTAAGCCTTATCACCTTATCCACGAATTATATCAATGTGGGACCTTTTTAAACCAAAACACATTTTCAAATAAAGTAATATTTCTTTACTTTCCAAAAGTGCCCCTCCTCTCCTCTTATAAAAGGCCCCCACCTCTACCTCATTTCACACACTACTCAAGCCTTTGGCTTGGCCAACCCCTGCCCATTTACTCTCTCCACATCCCTCTCCTCATCCTATAGGATTCCCTTTGGGCAGAATCGTTTCAAAGGAAGCCTTTAGGCTCAAATCAAAAGGAGTTACACTTTTTAAGGTAATTCATTCTCTCATGTTCATTTGTTTTATTTTGCTTCTCCAACCCCCTAAACTATTTTTATTTACTTCTTTTGTAACAACACAAGTATCTTCAATATACTAGGATGTTGTTATAAGATTTATTCGAGCTACACTCTCACACAACTACATCAAATGGTTAAAGAACATACGGTTTCCGTGGATGGCGAAATTCTGCCTCCCGAAACGATGATTGTTCAACACTCATTTAACACCTTCAAAGGTGGCCATTATGATGTCACTATTTTTATATATGATATATAATATGTTTATGTTTTCCTTAAGATTCTGTTTTTTTCATTTTGGGCATACCTTTATGGTTTCCATTATGGGTAAACACGATATCTTCATTTTAGGAAGTGCGGACTACCTCCCCCTCAAAGTGATTTGATTCGTTAAATACCATATGTGGGACATATAAAGGATGGAAATATGATATTATATATGATATTATACTGGAATTATAATATACCTTTATATCATTATGATTCCATTCTATAAAATACGAAATAGAAATGAAAGTAGCATTCATGCGTACGTACGACTTACCGTCTCCATGAACGGTGCATTTCATTTCTTACCTCTAAATGATTATGTAATATTATAAATGCAAGTATGTACTGGATATATATGACATATATGATATCTACATCATGAATACCATTCTGGATATAATGAACCTTTAACCAAATTAACAACATGTAAGTGTAAGAAGTCTATTTTTGACTTAAGAACGAAATACCGACAAAATGAACATTATTAACTTAACTGATTACATGATGTTCATAACATGGTACAAAAGGAATAATGAACTTGAAAAAGATTCATAAGAAAGTAGAGATTAACTCAAGTTTATTATTCAGGAGATTAAAGAACGGTCGGGTCAAGTCGGATACGAGGTATGGGACTTCGTCTCAATCTCCTTTCATTGAGGCATATTTTATTTTATACACAACTTTCTTTTATACGGTATATAAACCCATTTGACTTTTACGTTTATTCAAAAGGAATCTTTTTTATACGAAGCGTTTACTAAACGAAAAAAGGGAATATTTTTGTCGTACGTATGTGGCGACAATGACTTCTCCGCCGTCGTGACCGTTATTTGAGTTTCGGATTCCTCTACAAGCCATACCTTCTTTTTAAAAGAAAAATAAATACCATGTTTTACTTTTCTTTTATTTTAGTATTGAAAATGGTTATCATAATGTTTTTATATCAATGTGTTTTATTGATATCTCGTGATTGAAATGTGGAAATTTTATGTTACCTTTATGCATGTTTTATGTGATATAAATATGTTATGGTTCTTGGGCATTATTATGAAGACGGGTGGTTCCCTGATAAACTAAGGGCAGGTGAGCCCGTTATAGCTCTCCAATGCAATGGGTAACACGAAGGAGTGAAACGTTAAGGTTTCTCCGAAGAGATTTTAGAGAATATACTGTGATGGGTATTCCAAACGTAACCAAAAGGGTTACTCCCTACGTAAGAATGTTATGAATGCCTCAAGTTACCTTTATGTCTTATGATTTCTATGATTTATTCATGATTTTATGAGGTATGTTAAAGTGCCTATGTTTTATGGGTAAAGTATGATTTCATTCTTATGTATATATGAACTCATGTTTCCTTTCCATGTTTTTTTATAACCCATACTGAGTTTTTATGCTCATCCCAAGTTTTTGAAATGTTTTTCACAGGTCAAGGGAAAGGTACATGATAAGATGATAGAGTCAAGGATGTGTCAAGAAATAATCCATGTTTTATTTTAAATGTGTTTCCATTGATGGGAATGAAGAATACTATCTTTATGTAACCACTTTGTTTATATGTGGAATGTAATGCATGTTTTATGATCTAATTCTCTAAAACTCTAAACCCGAAAAGATCCTCAATGTGTAATCTTGTAATAACTCAAGATTAAGTAAGGTTTAAGGCTGGGGCCTTATAATAAATATTAAATCATCATAAAACAATTTATTATAATGAATATAAATAATTAATTATTTATGAATGCATACCATGGTTTTACAAAATGTTTAGAATGGAATAAAATTTAATACTCATGATTAAGAGTTATACCTCTTTATATAAGAGACAATTTTAATATACACCTTAGCCATAATGGTATATACTTTTAAAAATACCAATTTCACTAGGATGATTTGAAGGATGATAAGAAGGTATTATGAATGTAATTTTATGATTAATATTGTTCCAAAAAATGAAGGGAATAGAATATGTTTTCTTTTATAAGTGAGGGTATTTGAACTCTATAAAAACAAAGAATAATAAAATATAACAATGAATTTAAAAAGAATTGTTTTGGTCAAAATGAACATAGATCATATTAAAAGGATAAAAAGAATTAAATTTCATCCTCGTATGACATATTTATATGATTTGGTTTCATTTTATAAATTAAATTTTTTACTAATCCCTTGCTTGAACAATTTTAATATTAACCATGGTAATGGTATTTTAAATATTAACATGTTGAAATTTTGCATATAATGTAAAAATTTAAACATAATTGTAAAATAGTTTATATTTTCAACGATATATTATCCATATTTTTGTATTTTAATATTTTATTTATTTTTAAATAATTTAATAAAATAATTTTTTTAAAATATCATTAATAAATTTCTTAATACTATTCATTTAATTGGATGTTTTAGGGAAAAATTGTAATGCTGAATTTGAATATAAATTATTCAAAAAACCATAAATTTTTATATTAATAAATCAAATTCATAGACAACAATAATCCAACCATATTTTATTATTAGTATGAATTATATAATTAGTATTATTTTTTCAATAATTAAATTAATATTTTATATTAGAAGTGTATGAATTGAAAGTAATTATTCAATTACTAAAAAAGTATAAAAAATATTAATAGGGTAAAAAATATTTTGTCTTTAAAATAAAGAAATATAACATGAATTATCATCTTAGTATAATTTTGTAATAAATTATGATATTTTAAACACAGGAGGGTAAAATTTGTTGTTTGTATTTTCATATGTTAATATAATGTTTATAAACAAATAAATATGTAATCTATTGACAATATATTCCTAACATGTATAGAAATGGAAGAATTAAACTCATAAAATATGATAAAGGAAGCATTTTCAATAATTTTAAATGTGTATACCAATGTTTTAAAGATATTTTGTAAATTTTTCCCATACATGGTTTAAAAATTAAATATCGTTAATATTCATATAAATAAAAATAAAAGGATCATTTTTCCTATCTTTATACACTTATATTCAAACAGAAAGTCAATTTTTTCAAAATTAATTTTTATTATTGGACTATATTATTTTTAAAAAAATTTAACAAATCATGAAAAAAATAGTTTTATAATAATAGAATATTTTTAGTATGAAATGAGATTTATTTTGATCTAATGCCATTAAAATATTTTAGGTTATTGTTAAGAAATTATTATTTAATATATAATATATAAATTTAATTAAAATCATTCACCAATATTGATTAATTTATTTTTTAAAGATAAAATCACATTGCTCGCATAAATTGAGATTTTTAGAAAAAAATTATCTTTTTCATTAAAATGATTTGTGTATTAATTTATGATGAAATGATTCCCAATGAATTAATTTTATACATGTTTATACCATAAATATTTTAAAACTTATATTTTCTATTAATATCTTACAACATAATGACTAGTCTGTACCCATCACATAAAATAATAACATTTCCATAGTATATTGATGATCGTTTAATATAATTTTGTCATTTATTACTACTAATCAATTATTTTATTTTATTTTGAAATAATTATAAATATTTTAGTAGTTAATGAACCACATCATTTATAATCTTCATGAAACTCTATAGTTCTACTACCAATATATCTCCAATACCCCATAAAAATGGTTTTATTCCAAGGCACACCAAGATCATTCCATCAACACTCACTAAAGCCTAAAACTGAAATATAGTGACCTATCATAGAAAAAAATTCAATATTTACTTTAATTTTCATGACACTTATATAAAATATTGAATTCTAGATCCATTACTCATGGATATCTACAAGCTATCAAGGGCCATACACCCATGCTCGTACTCCAACCAAGTTTGTATTTAAAAATGTACATGAAAATATATATGAAATATAATGTCACTAGGTTTCAGTTATTAATTAGAATTAAAAATATAAAATTATTATCTCCCAAATATTATTATTCCCTCACAAGAAATTCCCACATGGTTTAAGAAAACATGATACAATCATCCATATACTCCTATTATGGGAAATCTTTTAATCACAACCCTAAAATAATTCATGATCACCATATCATATTCCTCATAAAAATTCAAAAATTAAATATAGATTGTACCAAAGATTATCATTTCTAAGAACCAATATAAACAGTACCTATAAACCATTCTAGATATTTGTAAATGGAATCTAGAACATTCATTGAGTTATTAATCGTATTTAGTGAAAATGACATTGATTCCGTCTTCATATGAGTGTAATGTTTACCACACGCGCCCATGCAGAGAAGAAATCACATCATGATAGGCATCAAAATCCATTAACTAACAAATTAAAAAACATAATGAGAAATGGTGTGTCAAATATCACATTTGGTTGAATCTAATCATAACACCTGATTAATTTCTGAGATAGATCTAGTTATAAGGATGTTTTATTATTTCACCTAATCCTCATGGTCTCTATGTACTGAAGAATATTATTTTAAACCATTGATCATCATCACTCACTAGTCCTATCATTGGTGTTCCATTATATATAGTTATAATGAATACCAAATTTGAACAAAACATTTCATATTTATTGGGTGTAAAATCATGCACCACATAATGCACCACCATTAAGTGTCACATTACAACATCCACATTGACCATGATCTATGAAATTCTAGTCTTATCATGTAGATAGATTCACAAGAAATGATCTTAAATATTGGGAATGCTTCTAATGTTATGGATTATAAATGACCCATAACCTCATGTAATCAGTTTTTCATGGCACCTATTAATCTTTTTATTGAACATTGTTAGCCTCATCCATGTTACCATTTTCTTCTAGGTTATAATCCAGCACTTGGAATCCCATGCACTCTAGCCATACTAAAAATAATGTGACCACTATTCAATAGTATTGGGACTAAAATATTTATTACACATGAAAATCTTCTTGAAAATAAGTTATCTATGTTTCTTCATTATGAACCAAAAGAATCATTATATTTTATTTCCTAACATGATCACTTAGTTTGAATCATAACCAATAGAAGATGAAAAACCAAATAAATTTCCTTGAATTCATCACTAAATCCGAAAAACCACCACTATAGTTATATATCATTCATAATTACCACTAGATCAGTAGGTTTATTTTAACAACTAATGGCCTCTTGGCCTCCCACTTAGTCACAAGGTAAATCCTCTCCCCAAGGTCACATTTCATGGGAAATCACCCCTGATAATATCTCAAACATTACATGCAATATAATTTTCATATAAACCATATATATGGGTCGTAATTATAACATTGACATATTATGGTTGACATAGAAATTCATGGGTTCAGTTATATAGGATTACAATTCATTTTTATAGAGTATAAACACCTATAGAAAGTAATCATAACCTAATTTAAATGAAATCCAATGAAAACTCAAAAATATGTAGGATTATTATAGCTTTGCCTATCATGTACATGAATACTAGGATAAGATCCTATATGAGCATCCTCATAGGGGTATTCTCCCTAAATGTTATTGATTTGAATGAAAATAAATATAAGGATCTAATTCTCATAGAGAATCTCTGTATGTTAATACCCCCATAGGTTTCTACGACAATATAATTTTTTAGGTACCTATCAAAATATCACATGATGATCTAATAAGATAACAACATAAAATGATTAGTTAATTTAAAATCATAGTATTGTAGGTGAGATAATTCAATGTAATTAATTATTAATATTTAATGATTAACACCATAATTTGATAATACCATATAGGGTCCACTAGAAGGTTTTATGTAACCCTAGCCATATTTTATATCATAATAGTCCATATATAAGTAATACAGTTTCAATATAGTCCTATCATATATTGTAAAAATACAATAAATTTGAACAATGAAATACCAAGGGTCTTAGAATCTTTTATGTTGAATGATCTGTACCAACATCATAGTTTATAATTAACATCATAGTGTAGTTATCATGGCCTTTCATAATGAATGTAAAAAAGGGTAAATGGAATATAATTCAACAAATAAAAAATATGATGGAAAACTATTTGGTTCATTTTTTACACATTAAAAAATTTCCCACATTCATTAAATAAATTACAAATTACAAATCCTAAATCACATGGACCTGACATCCCAAATTTGATGAATGGTGAATCCCTCTTTCCTCTTCCAGCCAATAGTATAAATAAATGAATTTTCACATGTTAAATGGATGCGTTCCATAATAAAATTGTTAATAATAATCTTTAAAACAAAATGGAATCTTAAAATGTGTAAATCAGACAAATGTTTAACATCACATATCAAAAATTGTAATCCCATAAACTAAGTTACCTTAATTCAAATTACAACATGTGATCTCAAAACACTAGTTTAATAACCATAAGATGGTATAACACATTACTAATATTCCTATTTTCCATATCCAAAAAAATAATATTTCATGAAATTAATATCTTTGATGGATATTTTTCATTTACATACCATTCTTACCATATGAATATTTGATGAATTTGTTAATAATAAAGACCCTTACATGCCTCCCTATATTCAAAGGGCTTACGACTTGATATGGTGGCCTATGGTGTGATTTCTAGGAGAATGTTACCTCATCTAATAACATTAAAATAATGAAACTAACTAAATGAAATCAATAATATCAAATAATAAATTATGTGATGAAATATATAAAAGCAAGGTTCGAAAAAATGAAATTCATTACAGTCCTACACAAGCATTCCATATATAAAAAAATGATCTCCCACTAAGAATAAAATGTTTATATATATATATATGTGTGTGTGTGTGTGAATAGGAAAAAGAAATTTATAAAAATAAATAAGGATATACATCCCAATCATTGAAATATCATAGAGGGGATCATATCATAGGTGATGCACTAACTATGTGGGGTTTTTGAGAATCACTCTAAAAGTTTATTTCTTATTCCTATATAGGTAAGAATCATTTTGAAACAAGGAATTAAAATAATTTATAATTAAATAAAATATGTATCATAATTCATATTATATGGAGTAACTCAATGAATACCCACTGTAATATTAAATTTAATTAGTCCTATAAACCATGCTCTAAGAAGAACAGTTTTTAATCATAGTTTTACCCATGGTAATTCAGTGAATGAATGAACAAATGTGTGTAGTTGGATAAATGATTACATAAAATACTATTGTAACTAAAACCATATATCACACGTTCCATATAGATTCTATGTAGACACACACTACCCTCTCTACCAAAATCCATTTAACACTAACTCTCGGTAATTCTACCACTATGGCACCCACCATGGTCTCCAAGGCCAATAAATGAGAGAGTAATCACTTAAAATATCCTTGAAGACCAGAAATAAGTAAATTAATCCTCCATGGGATCCTAAAAAACAATCATAGTCCAGATATGTTTCTTATATACTTCTGCAACTTGTCCAACGACATCACATCGAGGGTAGCACAACCTTTAAAGATATGTGGACTATTTTGACAATTATAACCCTCATTTGATGTATAGTGGTGAATCAAGGATGGTTTAACTTCAAAAATAGTTCTTAGACTACCTATGGAATATCCACCATGTTTAGTATATGTTTCTACATACCCTAATGGGTATCTACTCACATCATTATACATATTAAGGATATATTTTTGTCATGAGTATCTTTCGCATCAATCAATGTCCAAGTCATGAGGCGAGCACTTAGAAGTTTTTGATAACCAATAGAATATGTCAATTGACAATTAATAAAAAAATTATTTTACAAAATTATTTGAAGTAAGCTAGTCTATGGATTCACCATTAAATGAATGTCCTAGTACTCCAAAGCTATCATATTCAGTAGAAATTTAATAATGGAAGGTATGATAGACTTCCCACCTCAAGGAAATATTAAACCAATTATAAATTTTTCTTGATAGCTCCATATATATATTCTTAATGGGTGGACCATGACAATAAATTAGGGATCCATTATATATTTATACCCATATCCATAGATTACATAAGAAAGGGGAAAAAATCAAATAATACTATATCATTAGTAATATAATTATAAAATTAAAAAAATTATTTATAGAGATATAAATATAGATAACATTTTCTTAATGAATATATGTGAATATATGCAAAATAAATTTCTTTTGGATCCCAAAAAACATTCCCCTGGATGTATTTAATGAATAACATCAAAACAAATATTAAATTATTTCAATTTATTCCCATAATCTATAAAAAATCATAAAATAATCATACCATAATGAAATGTCTCAAGTAGAATCGTAAATGGATATCAAGGTTACCATATTATAGTCATAATATAAGACACAATCATTAATACCAAACACTACAATACTTTAGTATAATAAAAAATCATAAGTCCAACTACTGAAAGAAAAAATTTGATAAAGAAGTAGTGAATAACAATAAAAAAAACTAAGTAGAATACAGTAGAAAAAAAATTATAAAATTGATTAATATGCTACTAATAACACCCCATTTATGGGTTTGAATAAGGTATGTAGAGGAAATGACTTATGAGGATGAACATGTGAGCACTGGAAGGAAATTATGATAATATCATTAGAAATTATTCTTGGTTAAAAGGTTAAAAAACTCTATTTAATAATACATATGGTTTCACAAACCATTCACCAATTACCCACCTACAATGTCTGAGGCAAATAAAATGTTAGATGATCATATTTCATTTTATAACCGACCATGTTCCAAAAAGGGACATTTTTAAAATAAAATATTAACACAATGATGGATTTCAGTAGTCTACTGGATGATTTCCCAACATATGTTCTTATGTAAACTGGGTCACAATGTTACAATGTATTGTTATCCAAATCTATGCACCAAGAATGCATCCTTGAAGAGACTATTCCATAACATAAAATCCATGTTAGGAATATCTTGGTCTCCTCCAATACCTCTAAACAACTTTCTAATCATTATCTATTGTTAAGAAACATCACATTGAGCCATTCAAACATTCCAAATTCTGTTTTGAATCCCCAAAATACCAACCCATCCAGTAGTTTAAATTCTAAAATAATTTCAAAATTCTAAACTCTTATAAACATGGGATCTTGTATTTTTTCTTTTAAAATGTTTATATAAGGTTATTTTGTTTTTGTATTCGTGATAAAATTATAATATAAGATTGTAAAAATCAATGGTTATGAGAGAAAATAAATATAGAAAATTCATATTTGAGTTTGATATCACTAGGGGTGGTTTTCATGATGCCTTTATTTCTAGTGGGTAGCATTTCAAGGGAAATAAGGTTTTCCAATGTTGGTATCCACTTATGTTATCAAACTTTTAGTTTTTGGTTTAATTTTATACACACAAGTGTTGTGATTAATCCCATTGTGATTTTTGAATACATTACATTGATATGTATTTTATATTCTCTTTCTCCATGATTTATTGATTCATAAAAAACAATGTTACTTCTTTTGAGTTTTACCTATAGATAGATTGTCATATTCTAGTGATATATTGATAATCGAATTATTTATAACATAAAAATAATGTTTGTTTATGATGATAATGTTTTTAATGTTAATGATTTAATTGTGAAATGTTTTAATAAATAGTTTATTACTAGAAATAATATATTAATGGGGATATAATTTTAATATTTTAATTTCTTGTATCTTATTGAGATTTAGTTATAACATCCTATATTTTCCTTTAATAAAATTAAGAAATATATTTTTAATGAAAAAATAGTATGAATAATTTCATTTAGTGTATGAATCTCAATTATGGTGTTTCATTTTTTGTGGGTTGGGATAGTGGAGGAATATGTTCATATAAATATAGACCCACAGGTTGGATTGACTACGATGTTCTAAATAGTCCATAAGATTTATTTGAGACAATTCTATTTTGTTTTGGGATGGTTTTTTACATATAATTAATTCTCAATATATTTTATTCCACTCCACATGTTTCTACCTTATTATATGTATGATCACAATTAATACATTGCCACATTTTCTATTGTAAAATATATTGTATGTAACTAGACCATGGTGATAGGGAATGTACATCGACCCTTATGGTGGGATTATTCAAGTGACATTATGGTTTGACTCAGGATAGTCTATTACAATCATGCTATAATCATAAAAAATATGATAAAATATATTTAGATCTATGCTCCATCAAAAAAAATTGGACCACACACCACTATAAAAAAAATATAGAACCCATTATATTTTTTTCATAATTAGAGGATAAATATTTCAAAAAAATAATTAATTTCATAGAATCATACAAACTATTTTATAGATATCACTTGATGCATATAATATCCACTATAATGATGATATAAAAATATATTTTTTACATATTTTTTTTTTCAAACAATAGTTTTCACATTCCTTCTTCATTCATCCACTATTTGAGAACATATATTCATTATGACATCATATTTATATAGAGTAGTTTATTCTTCAATCATACATTTCCGAAACATTCGAATGACGTTACATCCATTTTAATTTAAAAATACCTCCAAACCAAAGTCATAAATAGGATGATAAATTAAATGTTTATTATTATGTATATTAATAAAATATATAATAGTTTTCATCAAATAATTATAATCTAATCATGTTATGAGACATTATCAAATCCTTAATGAAAAAAATATAGAATGGGAACTATTTCCTTATATCTTCCACTATAATTTGTCAAAAAATTCATATTATCTATAATATTTAACAAATAACATCTTCCAGGAATTTGGGTGTACTATTTTATATTTCATTCCAATTAATTTCATCAATGTCAAAATTATAGTTTTTATTCCTTTCACTAAATAAAACAACGATAGTGTTCAACATATTAATGTTTTCTTTTCATTTTTAGATAATACCGTCATGTTAAAATCAACATCATCTTGTTAATAAATGATATTATTCAATTAAATTTTACTAGATATCCATCAATCCAGATTCTTGTATCTTAAATAATAATATAATTAATTTTATAAATGAAATATTTTTCATCAGGTCTATTTTTTAAATTACAAAAAGTATCCATAGATGTAATTTTTTTTCTCTATAAATATTACATTACAACTCTCCCAAGATAACAAAAAATTGTATAACCACATAGTCAAACATTTAAATCACCATAATAAGACATGGTGTCGCTAAAAAATACAATGAAATAATACTTCAAAGGTAGAAAAATCTTATTATAGTTTTTACAATTATATCTCACTTTATAATTATTCATTATTTTAAGTAAGTAATTCTTATGAAATTTTATTTTTATAGAAATTATCTACATAAATTATTCATGTTTTTTCTTCATTAGTGATGTATGATCCTCAAAATAAATACTTTTTAAAACATTGTTTTTTATATTATTGAAGTATACATTTACGGAAATTCTATCAACCCCGTTCAACAATCACTTATAAAAGCATCATCAAGAAAACACCATAAATATATATTTTTCACTATACTAACAATATTGATTTCTGGTTTAAACATTATCTATAAAATAACACCTTCAACTAGATTAACATATTTACATTTTCTTTGAAACTGAAAAAATGAACATCAATGATATTTATATAATCTCGAATCACCTATAGTTATTTTATAATACCATAAAATTTTATATGATTATCATCACAATCAACCATATCATTATCAGTATAATTCGAATCATATATATTTTAGTAAAAATAGATTGATGACTTCTTAGTTTTGCTATATTTTCCCTTATTATTAATTAATTTTTATCCATATACACCATGATATTTTTACCATTAAAATTGTTGATATTATAAACTTTTTGGTAGATAATAATATTATAATTAATTGTTATTCATCTCTATTGGAACCATAATTGAATCCCCCGAATCTAAGATATCTGCATTTTCAATATATTATAAAATTAATTTCCCAACATGTATTTCATATTTACTGCAAAATAATTTCATATTTATATTCATTCTACTTCATTTTATAGAGTCTAAATTCCATCAAGGAGGAAAAAAATATACTTCAAGAAACGTTAAAATTCACACCCACAATGACATTAATCGTACAAAATTGTTCACCTAGAATTGATGTGTCATGTACTCCCAAAGTCAATATATTCTAGAGGAATCATGCATGATAATATATTTTATATCTTGTAATCATTATTGTAATATATATTAATAAATAATCACATAAAATTTCTTCAACATCATTATATTGACTCTAATTATTCCCATCATTTTTTATTATTATTTCATTTGATGAATACTGTAATTATATTTCAGGGTTCAGCAGAACTCATACAAATGGAATTTTCTATATAAAAAATTATTTGAAAATTAACAAATATTTTTTTCTCCAGGTGGTCGCTACATTATGTAGTATATATTTTTTCATATTTTGATAAAATTATTCAATATTCATGAATTTTTTTCCATACCACATACAAAAATGGATCTTATAAAATAATAGAATATATTTAATTACCCATTTAAATTTTCATTAGAACTCATCTTCAGATCATTTAATATATGTTCTAGAATATTTATCTTTTCAAACATATATATGGTATTTATATGTAAATATTTGTTTTTTTCAAAAAAGATTTATATATTTTTAAATCCATTAAATTATAATATATTTTATTTAAAATATATTCTGATAATTTATTAGGAGACTTCCCAAAGGTAATTTACATATTTATATATTCAATATTCATACATCTAAAATTTGGATCGCTAACATGAAGGAAAGAAATTATTGTTGACAAAATTTCACAACAATGAGTCGTATATTTTATCTCATCATGTTGTTCCAATTATTGTTTTTTCACCATGTCAATATGTTCCCACTATTTTTATTTACAATAATATCTAATAATGGTGTCTTTTATAGATGGATTCTAGAAAAAACCATTGGAACTGATACCACATATTATAAAATGTTGTCTAACAGAAATGAAATAAGATGGGAATTGGGTTAGTTAAGGTGTTTTGAAAATCCACTATTTCTTATTGATTTTGTTGATGTTATCTATGAATTTCAAATTAAATATTAAATTGTATTTTTAAACACATCCAAATGGAGGAATATAACAATGATAAACAATGTGATATTACATAGGGAACCAATATAATGCTTAACCATTGAACTAAAATCAGTATTGATTTGATATAAAAGGTAATAAATTAATCATTATTTTAATATTATTTCACTATGAAGAGATATATGGTCCATTAATTTCTTATACCACTTATAATCATACATGTTTTCCATTAATCTGGGATAAAAATATATAATCATGACACATATCAATCTATAAAATATTTCATCTAGAAAAGAAAAAACAAAATTGTAATGGTGATTTAAATATTGCCATATGTTTAAAATATAATGATCTAAAATTATATGAATATTAGAAAACATGTTTTCCAAATATGATAAGTAATGAAATGTATTCTCACACACATAAATTCAGAAATCTAGAAATTAAGTAATATTTTATGATGGTCTTATGATTATAGATATTATAATGTCTTTATTCCATTAATTTTTTTTATAATATAAAATTCTATATTATGTTCTATTAAATTTATATTCAAAAAATTATGAATTTTAAAATTTTAAATTAGTCAGTAGTTAATCACTTACTTCCATATTGTTAATTCATGACTTTTTATCCTTATACATTAGACCAATATTCTGGAATTTTCATTTAGTAGTTTATATTTTATTACAAACAACACAAAACCAATGATTTTAATAGATCCAAATTCAAACTCCAATTAGATAAAATTATTATATCATGATAAGACATTGTTCTCTATCAAAATATTATTTAGTTTCTATATAACTTCATTGAACTACAACATATATCCTGACATGAATTGTGATTTTCATGTTCGAAATTAATCTAGATATGAATATTAATATTTTATTATTTTTTCATGGAGATGGTTATGAGTCATTAAATGGAAAATTTCCTTCCATATTCATTGAAAATTTTATGAATACATTACTATTCACTATGTTATATCATGATTCATTCACATAAATAAACATATATATATATTATCTACTAAAACCCCATTAATGTTTTAATTATTTTTTCACAAAAATTAATTATTATTGTGAATAATTTCTCCATGTTGAAACTATAACACCACAAGAATTTTGAATATAGTTCTATTTAAATAATATATAAGTGTCAACTTTATCTCTTTAAGTGAAATCATGAGAATAAAATAATAAAAAATATACTACAACGTAACTAATAAATTGATGGATATGAATACAATTATCATAATTAGAAAATAAATATAGAACATTGTTAATAAAGTCAAATTTATTTATTAATTCATTAAATATTAGTACCAATTTCTCTAGAGTCAATTTATGATTTAATAATACATTTTATTCAAAAATTTTATTTTATTTTCTGAGAGTAAATTATTAATAAATTTTTCCACCCAAAGAAATTATATTTGAAAAAAATGATATAATTTTGGAAATATGTATATTAATATCAACTAAGGGTGAAATTTTTGGATTTTTATGAAATGGTAGATTTTTTTATTGAATAATAAAAATACAGATATTTGAAATTTGTTAATTTATATTAATCAAAATGACTCATAATTAATTGAATATTATATTATTTTAAATAATAAACTATTACATATAAATAATCTTACTTGTTTTATGAAGATCACGTTTATAATTGACAATGGTATAAGTTTGGTTTTTGTGTTGAAAATGCATTTTTCATTAAATATGTCTTCATTTTGTTTTTTGTTTTTTTTTTCATTTTTCATCTTCTAAAAATTGAATCATGTAATATGAATTATAGTTATGTAATAATTATTATTAATAAAATGTAATATTATAGACTTATTGGTTTGTCATTAAGAATGGTGACCTTGGTAATGATTTATCAACTCATTCAAAGAGTATGAATTGCTTAAAAATAAGTAGTTAGGATTTAAAACCATTATAACACGTCTCATTGTCATGTTTTATGAGTTGTTTTCAAACATTTATATATCTGTAAAGTTAAATATTTTTTATTAAAACATTAATTTCCAATTTTGAATCCATGAATTATTTTTTAAAAATTTGTTAAATCATATTCAATATTAATGTTATTATAGAGACATTTCATTTGTGGTCATGGTTGAATGATTCTATTTTTATGATACCCAAAAAATTACAAAGAATATTTTTTTTATTATTTAACCAAAATAATCTAGGTAAACCATCTTATTAAATTATTTTGGGATAATTTTATTTTTAAACATAAATGAGGCTTTTTTTAAATTGATTTTCAAATATTTTTTAATATTTTATTAAAAGTAATTTTTAAAACCTATATAAATTAATTCAAATATAATCGATGAAAATTTTTATGTAGTATGTCCATATTGAATTATATGACCCCTTTTATTTTTTACTATAAAATATTTGTTATCGTGGATAAAATAATGTCATCACGGGTAAAGTAAAAAATAGGTTTAAAGTGGTTAAAATATGACATAAATATTAATGTGTTTCCAATACAAACCAAAATTTGATTCCTAGGGTTTAAGAAACATCTATGATATTATTTTAATATTATTTTCCTTGGTTCCACCTAATAATATTGTGATATATATATGTACATATTATTTAATCGATCAGGTGTTTAAAAGTGTTTCCTTTCTATCACTTATAAGTGGACACATATTTTATATTGTTATAGAAATTATTCTACATTTGTTTCTTATAGAGACCATATGATAATTATTTAATATTTTTCTAACCCATTTCTTAGAGCTTTTGATATTTTTAAATAATAGAACATTCAATTAATTATATGTAATCCAAAATATATTTTCGGAGAATGTGGTATAACTCTTAATCGAGAACTCTTAATTTTGGGTCTCCTTGTACAACATTTAAAATTATTTAATCCATTAAAAATATAATAATTAAGTATCTTTAGTGTGATGAATGATTATTAATATTATTTAAAAACATTTTTCAATTACATTAAATCTAATGGTTAATGAATGTATTGCTCATGCATTAGTATGTACTTCCCCCTCGACAATGTGAAATTTTTTGTTTCTCATTAATTATATACATTAATGGTGATAATTAGTAGATTAATGGATTTATATTTTAAATATGATATTATTATTATTGTGGAATGGTGAATTATTATTTTCCTTTTTTATATTCAATCCATCACAACATTTAATCATTTCTCTTGTGTATGTACCGACTTTCGACTCAATGATGAAATGTAATTAGTTTTTCCTCAATACTATATTGGATTTTTTCTAAAAGTTTATAAAATTAATATATATGTTAACTTTTTAATTATTTAAATTATATATACAAATTAATATGAAAATTACATATACCACTACAGAAAAGATGAAAATTGAATAAAAATAAAGTAGAAATCGCTTGGAATAGTGATTCAAAATAAAATAGGTTGTGCATTGTTACAATGTAATTTTATATGGTATGATATATAAGAGTATGGTTCAGAAAAATATTTACGATAAAATAATATTTATCATATTTGGTTTTATACATTTAATATGTAATATGTGACATGAGGTGAGGGTTTATCATATGAATTTTATTTTTATGGGACATATGTCATATTCATCACTTGTTTTGTTTATTTGGTATTTATAAGTGAAATTAATTTATTTTATTTTTCATCTCATGAATATTGTGGTGATTATAAAATGGTACTCTGTTTCTATGTATGTTGATTTTATAATCCATATATTACAAAAGTTGTAATTATATATATTCTAAAATTATATTTTTTGGGAAATATATTTTGTTAGGAAACTATCATCATTTATGAGGTGTTTAAACTACCCTGTTGAAATGTTATATAATGAATCCATTTTAATATTATGATATTTATTTTTAATTTTTAATTTTTATGTCGTTATAATTGTGATTATATTGATATTAATGAAGTAGGGGTTTTACATAAGAATATAATTGAATTTATGTATTTTTTATGAAAAATAAACATTTAGGAAAATTATAAGGATATTATCAGTTAAAACCCATTAATTTAAACTCTTTTATAGTTATTAATAATTTTTTTATGTATTTTACAATTATCCACTATTATTTACTTACAATTATCATTACTTTTTATAATGAAAAGATGATCACATTTTCCAATTTTTTGATAAACTATTTCTTATATATCCATTGTCAAAAAATATATCTATGAAAGTTCTTAATTATAAATGAATAGTTTTAAAAATTTAGTCTTCATTAACTGTTAATTTGTTTTATATTTTAAAAAAAAATTATAATATTTTACGAACAAGTCATATTTATTTTTTGAAATGATTTAAAGATTTTTTTCATTAAATTTTTATTACATGAATGGATTTTTCCACCATCATGAATATTCATTAATGTAAAGATTATTTTAAAATATTAAAAGAATAATTTTAATGAAAATGATTTTCAATATATTATTGGGTTTCATAAAATATTTATTAGAAAAATGACACATTCAAATGCTTTCAATGAAAGCTTATAAAATTTTTATAAATTTATTTTTAATCTATATAGTAATAAGAAATGATTTTTATTATTCATTTGGGTTAGGTTATTTTTATATTTTACATATTTATTATTTGGATGTAATATTACAATGATGATTTAAGGAATATAATATCATTTTCATTTCTATGGGTAAATTTGGTTATGATGATATTCGTTTTGATTTCAATGGTTTTGATGACATGAAATTACTAAATGTATATAAATCCCATTTCCATGAAATGGGTTATGATTTGATGAATGAATGATTTATTTTATTATATTTCACACATATATTTTATATTGATTATAATATGGGTGAGTTTTTTATAGGCATACAATAATTTATGTAAAGAATTTAGTCACTCGATATAATAATGCGAAATGAGTTTATGAGCTCAATCCCCATGGAAAAATGTGATGAAGCCTATTCTACCATGACATGGGAAATTGGTAGTAACCCATGATCCACTATGATATAGAAAACATGTATTTATATACGATCCACTATGATATGATGGTCTTAGAAGATGATAGTGGAAACTGATATTGGTTATATTTCCGTGTGGTTACCATGGTATTTTGATATTTTTATACCTTATTTAAATTGTACTATCATTAATAATTTATGAGGATTCATTACAATTATTATTCTTGTCTTCTTAAATTAAATTCATTCATTTTAAAAATAATTTTTTTGTGCTACAAATGATTTTGTATTAGCATTATAAGTTATGATCATGATATCATATGCATATAAATATAAGTTTCTTATATATGATCATCGACTGATATCTTCAATGTCTAAATTTATGGAGGATATTAGATGAACCATTTTTATATTTCTTTTCCACTTGTTATGAATAAATTATTTAATTATTTAATTTAATTTAAGTGTTTATTTTTAGAATAACTTTATGAGAGGTGATGAATATGAGTACTATAATAATATGATTATGTATCTTGTCTCAACGTAAAATAAAACATTTAAATTAACCATTCTTTGAGTAATATTAGAAATATTGAATAATAATATAAAAATGTGTAATATTTTTTTATGAAATGATTGGATCAGTTTTGAAACCATATTTTTTTAACAAATATAATTAATATATATATCATGAAAACACTAGTGAAGATGAATCATGGTGCTATCCTTATTGTCACCATTTTACCTATTCCATTTCTCGAATTTTAAAATTCATCCAACGGTGATCGTACACTTCATTTCAAAAAATTATAACATTGAATCGTCAATCATTGTCAAATTGAAAAAAAAACTCAAAAAATACAAAACAAAATATTCATTATAAGTCATTCAAAATTGGACTATGATATCATGGATCTTACAAATTTTCCAATGAACTCATCATTAATTATTCTAAATATAGTATCCTTACTATTGAAGAGAATAATGAATTTCTCAATTGTAATGTACATTCCATCACGATTTTAGTCAATAGAACCTCTCATAAATTATTTATTCTTATTTAATTTTTAATTATCAAAAAAATTATGTTATTTCATTGTACAATACAATTCATTTATATGATAACAGAAATTTTCATAAACATAATAATGTTAAGGAAATAATATTTGGTAATTTGATAAAATTTCTTGAGAACATGGTTTAATAATTCATTATTAAAGTCCATTTAGAATATTTTTAATCTTTTATGGATTTTTACCCCCATGCATAAGTGAATTAATATTAAATTTCTAATAATATTAATCTATTTTCATTTTAAATGCTATGTATTTTTTAAATATTATTTTATAAATAATTGAACTAATATTTCTAATCAAATTTATAATTTCATAAAAAATTTTCTATAAAAAAAATTTAAATAGTAACATTTTATATAGTTGGAAGATTTAAAATCTGAAATGAAATTTTGATTATAATTTTATCTATATACTCATTCATACAATAGACCCCTGAATCATCATTTATCGTTATTAAAATTATTTGTTTTGAACAAGATATTTTTACCTCTAATTGATCATCATCATATATGTTTCAATAATTGTTTATTTATGACTAGAAATTTTGAATCATCTCATAAAATTTACCTTTATTTCATTTAATATTCATGGGTGGAATGATGCATATCAACTCCATATTCATCTTCACATTTAGTATTCTATTTTTTCTCATGAGATATATAAAATTATTATTCAAGTTCATAGTCCTCATCAAAAACATTATTATAAATATTTTACATTTAGGAACTGATACTTATGTATCTATATTGGTCATTAATCACCTTATACAAATTATTTCAATAAATTTTTATATACCTATTGAAACATGTTATGAAAATTATCTACAGGTATAACCATGGTATAAAGTGTAATATTCAACAACTCTATATACCCCTTTAATTCCATCTTTATTATTGATAATTACATTTCCTACCATTAGTTTAAAGATTCATTGAGTTCGATTCAATCTATTACACATCTCTTATAGTTTCACCATTTCTGTTAGACTTTGAAATAATATAAACACATATATGGTGTCATTTCATTACGTAACATAAAATAACATATAAATGTTCATCTCTTAATGTGAAATTTATTTTATATATTATTCTTTATGTGATTACAACACTCAACCACTCTATCTTATATAGAATTTAGAGACATGATGCTTTCTATTTATTACCATTTATTTACATTTAAAAAATATAAATGATTGAAATAATCATTATGAGTGACAACATATAAAGTTCAATTTCAAAAATTTATTTTAAAAATTAAGAATTAGTGTAGTATAAATAAATAAATCACTACCAATAAAAATATTGTTTTCTATTTAATAATTATATCACATTAAATCTTATTGAATGATACATTACCTAAAAGAAAAAATAATATATTGGGTTAAAAAATTTATAAAATTTGATTGATGTTTTAAAATATAATAGGACATGGTCTCTCATAAATATCTCAAATGCAATATAAATTGTAAAATAAAAGATAACATTAAATATATGGGAAATTATATAAATGAATTAATGTGTTTATTAAGTTAAATATGAGTGAGTATAAAATAATGAAAATGAATGTTTTTTATTAGAATCATATGTGTTATGAGCCTATTGTAATATTAATCTCACTAATAAAAGAAATAATTTTCAATTACATTTATTTCAAAATAGATTAAATTCTTTCTCAGATATTCTAATACTTAAATAGCTATAATTTATTATATAAAATTAATTAATATGAAAAAATATATGACAATAACATAAAAAATATATAAATTAGGAATCCAAAAAATGTATAACTATATATAAATAATAAGGCATGTATTAATATAATTTATAATGAGATATTTTTTTATGTTCATAATAATATATTTTATTTACATATGAATGAAAATTATATGTATAAATTGAATGTCATTTTTTGAATCAAACGATAAAAAATAAATTACAATGATACTTTTATTTTTTGTAAATAATCATGACTTTTGGATTGAGAGTATGTACATCGATTTTTGAAATAATTATGTCTTTTGTTATTATATTGATCTAATAATTATATGATGAATTGTATATTGGTTTTCAAGACCTAAATTTTATTTAATAGAGTAAATACACATTAAAAATATTACTTCCATTTTTAATAAATAAAAATAAATTATTGATGTAAAAAATATATTTTATTTCAATAAAAATATAATATTTTCATGCTTCTAACAAATCTAAAAATACGTAATTTATGTGGTAGAATGCTATAAAATTAATGAAAATATTTTAGTTTTTTGAATACAAATCATAGCTTAAAATAATTCTTTTTTATATGTGTTTCACTTAAATATAGTTTATATTCATATTTATTCCAAACATAACTACACCCATCCTGTAAAAATCTCTATTCAACCCTATGCGAATCTATAAAAAAATATAGTTAAAAAAAACGTATATATGAATCTACAAAATTCTATGACGTGTTTTGGAGGCCATAAGGTATCATCACACTCCAAATATTAAATTAATCATGTCCTTTGATGATTTTTAAAAATCAAATAATATGTAATACACATTAACAAAATATCATGTCGTTCATATATTATTCTATCTTAATTTAATATTAAACATAAATAAAATTATTTAATAGGTTCACATGATAATAATATAATTACTAATTAATAAAAAATGTTTATTAAATTTATAATATATACAAAATCAAATATTTATAATCTCTCTCTCTCTCTCTCATTTTATATTCCCCTTAGTGGTTAGATTTAGTGGTTAAGGGCATGTTATCAGTTCATTGACTGTTTTTGGATTTATAATCCTTATATATAGTTATATAATATATATATGTATGAATATGTTTCAATTATTCTTTTTTCATGTAAATAATTTATGAAGAAATAATTTAAAAAACTATTTGTTGAAATTAAAATAGAATAAATTGGAGAATCATTTTCTAAAACATTCTAGATTAATTTTTAATTTTTAATCATAATGAATAATTAAAAATAATTCATATAAATTTAAAATAAATGTGAATGAATATTTTAATAAAATTATATAAATTATAAATGTGGTGTATCAATAAAAAATAATGTCAAAAAAAATATAAGGGTATTTTTCATAATAGTTATTATAAGAATATTTGTGTAATTTTTTAATTTTTATATATGTATTTCAAGTCTGTGAAATTTGATGGCACATAATTCCATATATTGGAGTGCCCAAAATTTTATTTTTAAAAATTTTTAATGGTATATTCAGTAAATGTGGGAGTGGGATTTTATATCATTTGAATACCTTCTCGAATCAATTATAAGAGGTCACTGTTGAATTGTAAATTCCAGGATTCCACTTGAAATGACTAAACTTCATCTAGGATGGGCTGAGAAAAAAATTATTTTATTGTCTTTTCAATAAATAAAATAAAATAATTTTGTTGAATTATTTTAATTTCCTTATCACTTGTGAATGGTATATGGTGATGTTGTGGGGTAGAGACATGGCGGTGATTACGCACATCATTGAGCCTCATTAATGGCTCATTAAACTTGTCGTGTAACGATGAATTAATGACGCGTAACAATGACACTTTTTCTTAAATAAAACAATGCAATGACCTGACATCACATCATAATGGGAATTCTGCGACGTGATCTTATTTATAATTCAAAAATCATGAAAAATATGGATTTAAGAAATTGGAAGATTCTCTGGTGATCCTATGATAGACTTCCACCCCCGCAATGAACGAAGAATGCAGATGAAACTTCATATTCTTCGTCATGCTTTTCAAAGATTGGAGCTATAAAGTGATGCCAACGCCTTAACCCATCGAGTATGTACATGAAACATCGAACTTTAGAATGATATGTGTTGATTCAATATGGTTATCTTATGAATTCTCTATTACATAAGGATTTATGTTTTGAAAAGTATAAACAAATTTTCTTATGATCTGAATTTGTCATTTCGTTGTACTTATAGAATTATCTTTATGTTTATATACATATTTGTCATTTTTTATAATTATAGAATTATCATTAATTTTACATACATAATTGAAAATTCGTTATACTTACAGAATTATCATTACGTTTACCTACAAAAATATCATTCTGTTATACATAAAAAATTATCAGACTCTTAGATGTACGAATCTATCATTACATTTACATACAGATTTGACATTCTATTTTCATGATACCGATTCTAGCACAAATGTAATTCTATTTTCATGATACCAATTTCGGTACAAATGTCATGCTATTTTAATGATTCTGATTCTGGAACAAATGTCATGTTGATTTCATGATACCGATTTCGGTACAAATGTCATGTTGTTTTTATGATATCGATTCTAGTACAAATTTGATGTTCTTTTCATGATACCAATTCTAGTACAAATGAAATGGTATTTTTAGGATACAAATTTTGGTAAAAAAGTCATACCATTTTTATGATATTAGTACATAAAAAATTGATATCATTTTTCTCAATCCGATTTTCACATTCATAAGAATATTTTTTATTGATAATGTTAGAATTTCATAATGTATCATTACAATATTATGGGATTCTATGATTTGTTATAATTATTTTTTTACCATAAACATAACGTTGTTTCTTATACTTGAAATGATATCATAAAATCTATTACAAACTAATCGTTGTCAGTTTGACACATGTCTAGGTCTCTCGGAAATTTAAGGAAAATATGACTATTGGAGTGGAGCTGACCCTTGAGATGTTTTTCCTATAAATACAAGTTAATTTGAATGAGAAAAAAATTATATGATTTATAGTGAATATAAAAGTTAACAATGTTTGTGAAGTGATTTCTAGAGAGGGGAGATCATACAACTCTTAGTGCATAATTTAAATGTCGTAAACAACTTGTTCAAGCATGAACAACTTGTTCAGACATTCTTTGTGCATTATCCAATAATACTGATTGTGGGATTCCAGATTTGGAATAAAGATGTTCTTATTTACTTATAAATCGAGGTCTTACTAGGATAAAAATACATATACCAATCTTTGGATTGAGGGCTTACCAAGGTTTGGGTATGATAGACTTTCATGAATGTATAAATCAAGTAACCATTTTCCAAGGTTGTTGGATACCATTCTCTTTGGGTTAAAAAAATATTATTTTTACTTGTTTTCTATTTCATGTTGTTTTAATTTCACTTCTATTTAAACTTTGTTAATTTTAGAATGTATAACTTTATTATACTTTCTTATCCCGTTACTCTGATAATATTAAAGATTATAAACTCTTTAAGGTAAATTCATTTCATTTAGGAAATATTTCATATGCTTTTTATCTTAAGGTGGTATGTTCAAATAAAGATCTCTTTAGGAGGGCATGTGAGTATAATGTTTAACCAAGTTAAACTATGTTTTATTAAAGATAAAATCTAACCATAAGAAAATATTTCATTAAGTTTAAGAAACATTCTTGAGGAATGTTTTATACATTCTTTAAATGATACAAAATAATTTTTTAATTATTAAATTCACCCCATCTTGTATTTGAGCATCTCATTATAAATATTTGATCCTACAATTGGATTCAGAGTAGGTATCTAAAATCCTTATATTAACATATAAGTTTTCTTTGTCAAGATTTCATTGTTATTAATTCTTTCATATTTTTTTTTCTAACAAACTTTTACTGATAACAAGTATTGTGGAAAGAAATAATCTTTTATGTTCAATAACAATTCTTGTTGGATCTCTATACAATCTCAATCCTACTAAACCATTGATTTTCAATGGAAATGACTATGAGTACTAGAGAGACAGAATGAAGGCCATTGGCATAAACACATCGTTATACAACTCCATTATGTTAACTAGAGATTTTAAGATTCCAAATAAAGAACTTTTAACCTTCACTAATCCAGAAATGGTGGAATAATAGCTGAACACTAAAGTATGAAATTATTTGCTTTGTTCCATGACTAGAATTATATATAGATAAATTTCATATTGGAAAGTTGCAAATATCATTTTGAATAATCTTGAAGGAAACCACTTTGGAACTTCAAAAGTCATTGAAACTAGAAGATCCATGATTAGAGATGAATATAATGGTTTCTGTTTTCTTTATGGAGAACCCATATGTAAGGTACCACAAATATTCAATTCTATCATCAATAACATACAATCTATTGGTGAGAAAGGTTTATAAGATGAAATTATTATAGAAAAAATTATATACATCATGAATAATTAAAGGGAATCAAAAAGGACAACTATAGATGAGAATATTAATGTTACTAAGATATCTCTTTATGAGATGTTTAGAACTATTCATCAACATGAAAGTAGAATGAAGAGAGATGCTGATAATTTTAAGAAAAAGAATGTAAATAGAGGTATTTGTATTACAACTACTTTCAATCATATGAAATCGAAGACTCTTGAGGGGATTACAAGATCTAAATCTAAGAAGTTTTTTATTCCATATGAATCTAGTGAATGTGATGCATCAAAAAATTATTTTTAAATGTTGCTGAGAGAATGAACAAAATTGTTGGAAGGATTAACTTTCAATATAGATAAAATAAGAATGATAGAAAATAGAAGAATTATGGAGAGGTGACATACTATGAATGTAGAAGAACTGATCATATTAGACCTCATTGTCCCTGTCTTAGTAAAAAAGACTAGAATGAAAATAATTCTAAATGGAACAAAAAGAATTTCGATAGATCAAATCATAAGAAAGTATTGAAACAATTGATAGATGGATTGAAAGTGGTGGAGATTCATTTTATGATTATTCCGGATATGTGTCTTATAAGAAACAAAATATTTCTCTCATACTCGTAGATTTATTTCAAAATCATTGCCTTATGGATATGGCACAAATTTCTAAATCCTTAACCAATTTATCATTAAGTGAAAATTTTCTTGATGAATATTTTTATTCAGTTAAAGAATCCACTTCACCAAAAAGAAATAATGATTTTCCTTCCTAAGAAGAGTTTTCTAGATTATTTATGTTGCTTGAAATGAAAAACTGTAAAGTCTCTATGAATCTTGAAAAAGAAATTTATAGAAAATTTATTTTAACAAAAAAAATTTCAGATCATACCAATGATCTTGATAAGAAAAAGTTTGTCTTAGAAAATATTTGTATGAAACATGAGGAAGTCAATTATTATAAGGATAAACTTATTGAGGATCGTAAAAATCTATTTTTAGACAAAGATATATTAGATGACAAACTTAAATCTAAATATATTATTCTGGAGGATAATAATTTAGTCCTGAGAATAAAATATGAAATATTTTCCATAAAGAATTTTCTTACAAATTTTACATCTTGTATGGAAAATTTTGAAAATATGTATTCTTAGATCTGACCTCATGATAATAATCATGGAATATGCTATTCTCATTAAAAACCCAATATTTAAAAACAATTATTTTTTCCACCAGGCGCTCCCTTATTAAATAAATGTAAATATTGTGGGAATTGGATGAAGAATTGTTCTTTAAATAATGTTTAATCCCTTGTGTTTCATAAAAAAAACATTTATAAACAAATGTGGATACCCAAGATTTTATTATCTAACATTTCTGGATCCATGAAAGGTTAGATTCTGAAAACATAACTATGTATTTTTTAGGATAATGAAGGAAGTACCAACAACATATAATACATGTATAGTGGATGTTCCCAACAGATGACTGGTAACAAAGTCTATTTCCAAATGATTTTATTGACTAAATGTGGAAAAGTAGATTTTTGGGATAACTCTCAAGAAGAAATTATTGGTTTAGGTAACATTATTCTCCTTGGAAAAGTTATTATCTCAAATTTTCTTTTTGTAAAAGGCCTTAAGCATAACCTCATTAACAAAAGCCACATGTGTGATGAAGGCTACCTTGTTATATTTTAGTAATGTTAAATGTATGGTTCAAAATTCCAAGGATGAGTTTATACTGTCTTCCCTTCGGCATGAGAATGCGTACACCTTAAACATACAAGACCATAGAAGTCAAGATATACCTTGAATTAGTGAATTTGAAGATCAATATTTTCTTTTTCAAAGAAGAATAGAACATTGTAACTTAATGAATCATAGAGAAAATTCTAAGAATGATCTTGTCAAGGATCTATTGGAATATATGTTGGATTCCTCAAAAGTCTATGATTTATGGCAATTTTGAAAGCAACCTAAATGTAGCTTTAAATCCTTATGTGAAGTTACAACTTCTACTACTTTAATGTTAGTGCACATGGACTAATTTAGGCCATCCCAAACAAAAATTATAGGAGGAAAATATTGTGGGTTTGCCTACGTTAATGACTAAACTATAATTACTTGAGTCTATCTTCTTGAAAATAATTCTAAAGCATTATCATATTTAAAAAAAATTATAGCTCAAGTTGAAAATGCTAAAAAACAATCGTTGATAACAATTCACAGTGATCATTGTGGAGAATTTGAAAATTTAGATTTTGAAACTTTTTGTAGTAAGAATGGTATTACTCACCACTTTTCAGCTCCAAGAACTACTCAACAAAATGGTGTTGTGGATAGAAGAAATCATATTTTTCAATAGATGACTAGATCAATTTTGAGTGAATATTCTATAGCTAAATATTTTTTCACTGATGTTGTAAGTACTACTTGTTATACTATAAATCACGTTTTAATAAGGCCATTTCTTAATAAAAAACCTTATGAGTTATGGACTGGCTGAAAACCAAAAGTTTCATATATCAATGTTTTTTGGTTAAAATGTATTCATCATTAATACTAAAGATAGCATATATAAATATTCCCCCAAACCGATGAAGGAATTTTCTTAGGCTACTCCACTAACTCTAAGGCATATAGAGTTTTTAATAAAAACAAATATACTATGGATGAAACTGTACATGTCAAATTCGATGAAATAAGTTCTTTTGTTTTCAATAAACCTGAACTTATTTGTGATATAATTTCTAAAAATGATCACCAACATTTGACAGAAGATCCTTCAGTTAAAGAAAATATTCAATAAGACATTTTTATGACATTTAAACCTGATGATTTTCTACCCTATATAGAAAAATAAGTTTTTCAAAACCCAAGACAGTTTTTACTTAGGAATCATCCAAGTGATAATATCATTAGTAATATTAATCGACCAGTAAGAACAAGAAGTTATTTAAGGAATTCATTTGTTCATTTTGGTTTTCTTTCTCAATTGTAATGAAATAATTATGAATAATCTTAGGGTGAGGATGATTGGATAAAGTTCATGCAAGATGCACTCAATGAATTCGTAAGGAATCAAGTTTTGTCTTTGGTTGAATAACCTAAGGAAATTTCTTCTTTTATAGTAAAATTGGTTTTTAGAAATAAATGTGAAGAAAATGGTATTATTTTTAGAATTATGGAATTATTAGTTACTAAAGGTTATAATCAACAAGAAGACATAGTCTATGAAAAAACTTATGCTCTATTATCAAGACATGAATCATTCTGTATTATTTTATACTTTGAATCATTCTTTAATTTCAATAATTAACAAATGAATTTGAAGTGTGATTTACTCAACGGTTATTAATAGGTGGATCTATATGTAGATCTACCTCCTGGTTTTGAAGATACAAAATATTCTAATCATGTTTAAAAACGTACCAAATTGTTATATGGAACTAAACAATCCCCAATAGCTTGGTATAATAAACTTTCCTAATTTTTCTTCAAAATAACTATATAGAGAACCACCATTCCAATCCTTTTCATAAAGAATGTTAATAAAGAGGTTTTTATTGTTAAAATTTAGGTTGATGACATCATCATCGAATCAACTAACCAATTCTTAACTGATTTATTTATGAATATTATGAAATTTGAGTTTTAGATAAGTATGATGGTGAGATAAAGTTTTTTCATGGTTTTTAAATTTATAAAAACTCATAATAATCATATAGATCTCAATATAATTATATCAATGATATTCATAAGATGTTTGGGTTTGACAAAACTAAGTGTATGAGTACTCATATCAGAACCTCTAATACTCTTGATATTGATGAAGCGGGAAAACCTAAGGATCAAAAATCTTATATAGGAATGATATGTAGTTTAATTTACATAATTTCTAGTCCACCGAACATAATTTTTTACATATTATTATGTGCAAGATATCATGAAAATCCTAATTAATTCCATTTAAAGGCTGTAAAAATAATTTTTACGTTATTTAAAAGAACACTAGATTTGGAACTATTTTATTCTTCTGAAAATGATTTTAAACCTAAAATTACTTCAGATGGTGACATTGGTGGTAGTAAAATGTATTGAAAAATAACCTCTAGAACATGTCATTTATTAGAAGATACTTAGTTTCTTATTCTTGCATGGAACACCATTCCGTAGCACTTTTCACTACTAATGCTAAATATGTTGCAGTTGAAAGTTGTTGTGCTCATGTTTTGTGGATACAACACAAAATCACAGACTATGGTATGAGTTTTACTAAAACTCAAATAATGTGAGATAACACAATCCCAATTTGCCTATGTAAAAATCCTACAAATCACTCCTGCACAATGCACAGAGATATTAGACATCACTTTTCTAGGGATCATAAACATACATGAGATATTATTGTTCAAATCATCAGAACAAACGAAGAACTTGTTGATATTTTTAAAAAACCATTACCTTCCAATAAATTTTAATACATTAAATAGAAGCTAGGAATGATCAATATAAGGTAATTATTAATATATATTTCTTGTTTGAATAATCTCCTAACAGTATGTTAGTCCTTATTTTAGGGGGATTATATATGCTTCGTTAATTTTTTTCTAACATTTATTTCTTTAAGAAAATTTATCATCCCATAAATTTTTCTTCTATGAAAATCTATATTACCTTTCTATTTAGAATTAAAATTCTCGGAATTAAAATTCACAAAATTCAAATTATAAGTATTGAAATTCTCGGAATTGAAATTCATAGAAATGAAATTCTTAGAATAAAAATTCATGGTTTTAAAAACTACTAATAGAATTCTTATAATATTGATAAATTATTCAGTTTCTTCCAAAAGGTACATTTTCGTACTCTTCTATTTCTAATTTTACATTTCAATTGTTGGTATTTCAATATTTTCAATTCATTTTTTACATTATCTCAAAATATTGGAATTCATATTTTCTACAATAATCCTCAACAGTTATATCAAATCACGTTATTTTTAACCATTTGATTATCTTACAGAATTTGAAAAGTCAAAGCTATGTCTATATAAGGGGTGATTCATTTAATAAATGACGCATCATCTTCCGTGATCTCTATGCCAAATTTTTGTTGTCTCTAACGTCCATAGTCTGACTCTGCAGTTTATTTCACTCTGAATCCTTCATGAATCTATAGTAGATCAGATGTCGATTAGAAATGAAATAACAGATTGGGTGATCTTTAGGGAAAGGCTAGTATTCCCTAATTTCATTACAAAGAACGACACTCTCATATCTATGGTCATAAGAAAAAATGGATGAGAAAGTGTATGTGCCGCTAAGGAAAAGTCTCAAGATCCTGTTTACCATAATATAGTACTAAAATTCTCTGAATTTGTTACATTCTTCCAAATGGATGGAAATGATTTGTTTATGTTAAAATGTAATGATAAGGCTTATACAGATTCCAATAAAAAGGGGGAAAATGTTCTCAATATAAAGTATGAAGGAGATGTTATTTAATGCTCTCATACACTTCCCACAAAAAAGGTTCTTTTGAAAAAGTCAAGGCTCTAGACTACCTTGGTCTTAAGTATGTTATGAATATGATGATTACAAATCATAAAACAAATCTCAAGCTAGTAGCTCTCTGGTTTTAAGGTTTATTTATTTTTTGGAAGGGGGACATGGACTCCCTAAAGATATGTGGTATCTTTCAATTAGGCTTTCTTGTAAATTTAAGGAATATTAACTTGATTAAATACAACTTTCTCACTATCCAAGAAGTAAAAGGAAGAACTATCAAATATCATATTATTATGTATCCAACAACTATCTATACTATAATTGTTATGTGTCTTTACGATATGATTTTCCCTTGCCAATAAGTCTTAATGAAATTTCATCTTTTGTTTCTCTACAATGATACTATTAGAATAATGAAGGTATAATTTCTACGGGAATCCAAATATTTTTAAAAAATGTTTGTCTAGAACAAGGTTGATATTCTGCAATCTTTAAAATCAGTACGTAAGAAGAAGAAACATGAATAACCAAGTAGACCATCACCAGTTCTTGGTGTTCATGTATCATCAACTCTACCTATAAAGAATCCAAAAACCTATTCCACGGAAATGGTTGGAAAATAGAGAGAGATGCAGGCTACCAAAAAAGAAGGTGATCCTTCATTTGGAATAAACCCTACACATGCTAAGGCCTAAAAAATCAAGCAAGCTAAGAATCTGGAGAATGAAAAGAAGGACACGATCTTAAAAAATAATTCCTTAAAAGCTCAAGTGTATCAGTCATTACTGAAAGATGTAGAGAAGAAATATCAAGAAGTAAATAAACCTCAAGTTGTTCATAAGAAACTGGTTGCTACTCTAGAAACCCAGAAATCCAAGAAATTATTAAAATTATCAGAAAATATTTATGAAATGGATGATCAGCTCATTGAAGAAGAAAATGATGATTTTTTAATGGAAGTTGAATATTACATTAGAACACCTTAGAAATAAACTTCTAAATTAATTTTTTATGATCAAGAGATTGAAGAAGAAGTTTAACTTGATATTGAATAACAAGTTGAGATTAAAGTGGAAGAAGAAGAGAAAGAGGAGTTTGAATAACAAAATGATGAATGGGAATAGATCCAAGAAAAATAAAGACAAGATGAATCTCAATAACAATATTCCCAAGGGAAACAAGATGAATAAGTCAATATTAATGTTATTCATGTATTAAATGAATAAACCCTAGTTAGAAATCCTATCAAAGGAAAGAGTTTTTTGGTAGCCTCATCCAAAAAAGAAAATCCTCAGAATCAATCCAAAAGGTTAGAGAAACCAGAATAGATAACTCCTAGAGGTGTTGAGAAAAGAAGAGATGATTCAAATTCTGAATCCTCATCCTCTGTTGAGCATGATATTATGATGTTGTCTCTAGGAATGCAGGTCAGTACTATCACGGTCTTTGCAAATATATATTTTCAAAGTCAAATGATGAAAGAGACCCTGAATCTAGAGACAGAATCTGCCTATATTCTTACGGACATATTGGTCAACCAGGAAGAAATCATTAGTAATAATTTTGATGATTATAATGCTCATAATGCGACTTAAGAAAGTATTTAACCGCACTAGAACCATTAATGAAGAGCTTATAATGTTTAGTTACTTCAGGGATTCAACAAACGGAGCTTTCAATATATGGTAATATGAGCAAAAAAAATTCAAGGAATCCATTTCTGAAAATGTTATCCAGCCTAATTCAATGGCTTGGCCAATAAGTATTGAAAAATAAGTCAGGGCCAAATTAAGGAAAAAGGTGGCTTCTCAAGAATAGTTCATTAAGAATCAAGATGATATAATCAAAGAGTAAGAAGAAAGGATATTATCCTAATAAAATAAAAATTATGATCATGAGATCTCACTTAAGAAGATTTAAGAATATCATAAGGTAGTGAAGAAACTTAATGCTTCGATAAAAAATGTTGTCTGAGCAAAAGAAGGATGGATGATTTTTTTTCATTATGATTTTTGTTGCAATCTAAACATTATTTCCAAAATTATGTTAAAAAGTTTCTTCCATATCTTTGTCTTGTTTTTGAATGTATGTTTCTTTATCCTTACAGGGATATCTTTACTTCTTCATTCCTCTTTGAAAATCAAAATGGAGGAGAATTTATTTTGAAGGAAGAATTTAATGAAGACTCTAAAGAGGGAGATTCTATTAAGGGAGAGTATGGTACGGAAGAATAATTTTTATGTATGGGGGAATTTATTTTAAAAAGGAATGTTTATCTAAGCGGATATATATTCATAAGAATGAATAATTGATGTTAAAGATCAAGAATATGATCATTTGGAATCATAACACAAGGGGGAGTTAGTTGTATTAATCCAAAATTCAATTAAATGGGTGAGATAATTTTTTCATACTTGATTATCAATGTCAATATATTCTTTCTTTTCAAAGTTGTTTGTGGTTTCCAAAAAGTGGGAGATTGTATAGTGAATAATGTTATCTTATGACTTCTCTATTCCTTATGGTTTTATGTTTTTAAAATCACAAACATTTTTTCTTATGTTTTGAATTTTTCAGTATGGAATTCTTACAGAATTATCATTACATTTACTTATAGATTTTTCATTCTATTATACTTACAAAATTCTCATTAAGTTCACCTATATATTTTTCATTTTTTATACATACATAATTCTCATTACCTTTACTTATAGAAATCACATTATGGTTACTTAATGAATTATCATTCTAATTTACATACGAACCTATAATTACATTTACCTATAGATAAGACATTCAGTTTTCATGATACTGATTCCAATAAATATCCATGATGTTTTCATGACACCAATTTCAGTACAAATGTCATGATGTTTTTATGATACTGATTCCGGTACAAATGTCAGGTAGTTTTAATGATACTGATTCTTGTACAATTGTTATACTGTTTTTATGATACTGATTCTGATATAAATGCCGTGATGTTATCATGATACCAATTCTAGTAAAAATGACATTCTCTTTTCATGATACCAATTTTAGTACAAATTTCATACCATTTTTATGATACTGTTACCCAAAAATAGTGATACTGTTTTTCTCAATACGATCTTCATTTTCTTAAGAATATATTTTCTTGATAATTTTATAATTTCTTAATGTATCATTACAATATTATTGAATTCTATGTTTCCATATATTAACATTTACCTTAATCATAAAATCATATATTATACTTGAAATTATGTCATACAACCTATTGCAAACTAACTATTGTCTATTGGACACGTTTCCAGGTCCCTTTGAAATTTTTAGAAAATATGACCATTGGAGTGGAGCTGACCATTGATATGTTTTTCCAACATATACAAGTTCATTTAAATGAGAAAAAACATCAATGATAAACAATGAATAGAAAAAAGATCAATGTTTCGTAAGTTATTTATAGAGAGAGGTTCTTACAACTGTCAGTGCTTCATGCAGATGTTGTGAATAATCTTTTTTAGGTATGAAAAACATGTTCTGAAATTATTTTTGTAGACTTTTCTCCTATGGATCATGGGATTCCGTATTTGGTAGACAGAGGTTGTGATGTCCTTCTAAATAGAGGGCTTGTGGTGATAACAAGACAGATACTAATCATCAGATTGGTGGATTACCTGGTTTTGGGTAAGGTAGAATTTCATGAATGTAGAAATCAAGTAACCTTTATCCAAGGTAGTTGGATACTCTTCCCTTGGGGTTAAATGAATCTTATTGTTACTATTTTTCTATTAGAATTTGTTTTTATTTTGCAGCTATTTTAATTTTTATAATGTCAGAAATTATAACATTCTTATACATTATATTACTATTACGTTGATTATATTAAAGATTCAATATTCTTTATTTTAGAATATTTCATTTATGGAAATCTTTCTTAAGTTTGTTATCTTATGGTTTAATGTTTAAGTAATGATTTCTTTAAGAGGAATTGTGAATATATTGTTTAACCATGTTTAACAATGTTTCCCAAATGTTAAAATCTAAACATAAGAAATAGATTGAGTTAAGGTTAATAATCCTTCCATAAGAATGTTTCATACCAACCATAAAGGTCCCAAATTAATTTTGAAATTATAAAATTCACCGCCCCTCTATTATTTGAGAATCTCATTATATATATTCATTCCTACATTAAGGGTTTTTGATTCCTTTTTCTTCCCATTCCATTTCTAAATGATGAACCCAGATTAACCCACTAACTGGATAATCTTCTGAAATTTTGTTCATACAGGAGGGTGACTCCATTGGGGTTTCATTATCCCAGATTTAATTATCTTTTTTGTTAAATTTAAAATCCTCGTACCTCCCTTGTTTGGTAAACATAAATCGTGGAGGGAATGGGGCGATACAAATATAGCATGAGCCCCTTCGTTATGGGTGTTCTTCATTTTCAAATATTTGAATCAACGACAAGGTAGTTTTGAAGCCTTCGTAATGGAGAGGATGATCCCTAGATAATGTAGGCATAAGAGTCACAATGAATGGTCCACATATGTGGACCTCGTGGTCTGTGGAAGAATAAACAGGTGCGCAAGCACGGACGGGTGCACCTTATACTGCCATTAGTGGCCCACAGAGGTGGTCATAGGTGAAAGGGGAATGCAATGATAGTTTGTAGGATGAAACACCACAACAGAACTAAGACACGGTGCATCAAGAGAAGCCATCGGCCGAGCTGGCGGCTAGAGGTGGTGGACGCAGTTTCTTGATTGTGTTGGAGGGAAGCAAATGTAGAACTGAGCCATTTCACAGGTGATAGGCCGTGGTCACTTGATCACGGTGAAGGATCCACCCCCCCCCTGACATGAATCGTGGGTGTTGGTGGGGCATAGACGCAGCTCCAGACCGTATCTAGCAAGGCGGACTTGTTTGCCTCTTACGGACCAGATGGGGACGAACCCCCAACGGTCCTTACTTGCAATGTGGTCTGGACCTGTAGCTCACTGGGCTAGAACACACCGGTGGGCTGTAACATCATTTAGCGGGCCAGAATGAGACTGTAATGCTGAACTGGTTCCCTATTTATGTTGGACCGGACATGTATAGGACATCAAGCGACTCAGCTGGTTGGACCCTTGGCCAACCGAGCCAGGTCAGCAAGGCCTATTAGGTTTTTCCCACTGAACATGCTAGACCAGATGGAACCCAACCCACACTAGGTTAGTTTGGGTCCTTCAGAATGTACCAAGGTATGTGGGACCCCTGATCTGGGTTTTTCGGGTCAGTCTGACCTGGTCGGAATGGGCCCCATCGCAATCGACCCCCCCCCCCAGTTACTAAAATTCCCCTATCATGCAAACAGTGTGACAGATTGATAGGTTATTTGCGTAGTTGGGACCTTATTGAGGAGGCAGAGAGTCTCAAATGATTTTTAGTGAAAGGGGTGCTGAGAATCGAAGAATGGATTGAGGAGCAGTTCTCCCAAGCGCACTATGTATGTAACCTATTGTTGGATGAGACTAGAAGAATGCTTGAGGATGGCCCAGTAGGAAGTGGTTTTGTGTGATCCAGAAACACCATAGTAGGGAGTGGCTATGTGTGACCCGACAGACCCATGAGACTCGATAGAAGGAGTACCAATGTTCGGCCAAGGTGGGAAGCATCTCTTTGTGACCTGGTAGGCCCATGATGGAGAGCAGCTCTCTGTGACCCAACATACCCACGGTAATCATCATGGATGACTACCACAGTCATTCAAGGTTTGTGGGAAGCAGCTCTGTGTGACCTAGAATGCCCACTTTACTCAATAGAGGGGATTTTCTCTGGTGGCTAAGTAGTTCGACGTCTGTGACTGATGATGATACTATTACAACCATTGAATATACCTAGTGTGAAATGCCTTGGGTTTTGTGCATTTCATTGAGGAATTGTTGTGTGTTATTTATTCTGGTTTAAGGGTCTTTAATGGGTACTATGTTACACACCCCTACACGGGCTTCACCCACTCATGTTGTGTCTGGTGCAGGCTACCAGAATTTTGATAGGGGTGCTAAGGGAGACTGATGGACAAACGCTACAACGGTGGAATTGGAGGACTTTGACCTAGTGGGGCCCAGTAGGACCAGGTGGATATGACATACTACATCATTATCTAGTAGATTCACTACTCTAATAATAATGTGCGGTTTACTAAAGATGGACATTTGAGAAGTTTTCTTACATTATAGTTTTCATAACTTCTTCATTGGTTTGTATTCTAGTCCACTTTATTTCAGTCGTACTAGCACTCAGTCTATTCAGTTGTATTATTTTTTCCCTTTGTGATTTGGGATGTGGTTGGGAATTCTTGTTTGTATAGTTATCAATGAAAATGCCTCCCACTAGTTGGTACATGCCTTCAATACTAGTCACCAGCCCCCGTGCTTTGGGAGGTGGGCTTGGGTTAGTCACGACACGGGCCCAAGGGAACAAGTCGTGACAAAGTGGTATCAAAGGGTGGTCAGTTCATCCTCAATGACCGGGAGTTTGATTTTCTGGTTGGAGGAAACTATGTTTGGTGTTGCATGTTCGACATTCAGATTCATGGAGTCCAGTTTTGGTGCGGCGACTGACATAACCATACACTAGGACAATGGATTATTTTTCGGGTCAAGACATGAAAACAACAGTTGAATAAGTGTATACTTATTTTTTAATAGGAGTTAGGTCACTAGGTATAACCTTCTAACTATTCTACATATTGATCTATCTTAGGATGCCTCCACATAGAAGACCACCCAGGATCCCAATAAGAGGTCATGAGGATAGCCCACGTATCGACATGACATCCATTCTAGGACCAGTCCTATGTATGGGCCCGCTAGGTGGTGTAGCAGTTCTACCACCACCTGATGGTCATTAGTTCTGGTATAGGTCATCCATATTCTTAGTGATCTACATGAGTTTCAAAGACATAATCATCCCAATATCAGGGTACAGACATATCCCATGTCAATTAGGACTAGTTGGAGGCTATGAGGCAAGTCTTTCGCTAAGTGAGGATACCACCCTACCATATGGAAACCATGGAAGTAAAAATTCTATAGGTCTTGGTAGATAGATGGTAGAGTTTGATCATCTAGATGCACAATGAGGTGACTCTCACCTGGGTTACTTTGAGAGGCTTTTCCAGGAAGAGTTTTCCCACTATGACCTTTCACTCTATGTGAATCTAGGAGGTACTTTACCTACAATAAGGCAACATGATGGTGGCCGAGTACTTAGCATGGTAGAAATATATTTCTCACTACTCCACATATATGGTGTGAGACCCTTTCATCAGGTTTCAATCCTTTGATTAGGGACTCAGAGGAGAGATTAGGTCTTCAGTGGTGTCTCTCAGCATCCCGACCTAGGCTGGGGTGTTAGAGAGAGCCCTTATAGTAATGAGTTTCTTGGTAGAGTAGAATCCTGAAACTAGTGTATCCAGCAGACCCAAGGTGGTGGAGTCTTCAGAAGGAAGGATTAAACATATGTTAGGGCCCAATAAGGCTAGGTATTTCAGAGGAAGGCCCTTAGAGTCAGGGTCGGTGGTGTGGGGCTCCCAGTACATAAGGATTTAGTAGGGAGCCAGGATGTTCTACTCATGCTCTAGTAGAGACACCCGGCACGTGACTGCCTGACCCACCATATATATGATTGATGGATAGTCATTGGGCTGCCGAGGCACCAGTAGAGGTTCAAGAAAGGAGGTCTTTAGGTTGGCAGACGTGGAAGGGGAGCTGTCCGAGCGACATGCGATGTGCGGTAGTTTGAGATGTTACTTCCATCAACCCTAGGTGGTCCACCTTGAAGTTGGGTTCATGTTGTATATAGGCGAGCTCAGCTCTAGGTAGCATAGGCTTACAACCATAGTTCTCTGGATATGATCTGAGGTACGATCTTCTTCTTATCCTCCAAAGATTCAATATATACAGACAGAGGTCCTAGTCACTCCTTCCTTTCCATGACTCTAGTTCGGAGATCGGAGATTCCAATGCAATTGTGGGCTCAATCCTTATGGATGGAGACTCATAATAGAGTCTATTTGATTATTAGACACAGTTTTCAGAAGTGTGAGCTTACCCTTGGATGCTAGAGCTTCAACTGGGATCAACTAGTAGTTGCATAGAGGGCTTATATCGTCATCGTGGGTATGGACTGGTTGTCCATAGTCCATGATTAGACCGAATGGTTTAGGTATATAGTGCGGTGTTTCCATGAATATGTGACTAGGTTCTCCTTCAGTGGAGAGAAGGGAACCCTTGAAGTGCATGGAAGATTCTCTCAGAGGAGGGTGTAGCCGATCTCTCACTAGTTGGCTACACTCACCCTCAGTGTAGTGGAGGAGAAGAGTCTAATCTTTTTTGTAGTGTTGGATGAGTACGAGGATGTTTTTCTTCATGAGGTTCCAGTGATACCTACTCATATAGAGGTAGAATTCTGTATCAACCTACACACTAAGAAGACACTAATATCCACAACATAATATAGAATGTCTCCCACAGATCTTCACATGCCGAGGTTACAACTAGAGCACTTTCAGGAGAAGGGGATCCTAAGGCACAACGTTTCACCATGGGCTGCCCTGGTGATTTTTTCTAAGAAGGAATATGGGATTTTCAAGTTGTAGAGGAACTTATGGTGCCCGAACTAGGAGACTATGAAGAACAAGTACGCACTTCCATGAATTGGTGACAACTTCGATCAGATAAAGGTTGCGAAGTGGTTCTCAATGATAGTCCTCAGATCAGGCTATCACCAGCTTCAGGTACGGGATACAGATGTATAGAAGATGGCCTTCAGGTGCTGGTATAGACTCTTTGAGTTCATGGTGAAGCCTCTTAGTGTGACCAATACCCCAGTAGTGTTCATGGACCTCATGAACTGTATCTTCTAGCCCTACCTTGACAAGTTCATCACAAACTTCATCAATGAAATCTTGGTGTATTGAGAATCAGAGGATCAACATGCTACACACCTACAGATAGCCATGGATACACTTTGAGGGAACCAGCTTTATGGTATTCTCTTGATGTGTCAGTTCTGGATATAGGTGGTCCACATTATGGGACACATCATCTAGGAGGTTGTAATTGCAGTAGATATGACCAAGAAAGAGGCATTGATTGCTTTAGATCCTCCCTTGAGTGTGACAGAGGTGTAGAGCTTCTTGGGGTTGGATGGTTACTATCAGTGTTTCATTATTAACATTTCCAGGGTAGAAGAACCATTATTGTCAATGACATTAAAGAGACATCCCTTCATGTGGATAGAGAAATTATGGCCGAGTTTCTAGAAGCTGAGGTAGAGACTAAGTAGTTCCCCTATCATGATACTACCAGAGGAGGGTGTTGGGTATATAGTTTACTACGACTCATCAGGGACCTTGATCGGTTGTTTCCTAATAGAGGATCAAGTGGTGATCACCTATGACTCATGATAGTTGATAAAACGTGAGCAGACCTACAAGACCCTCGACCTGGAGTTGCTAGTAGTGGTCTTTGTGTTAAATATGTGGATACACTACATGATTGGTGAGTGGTTTATAGTTTACACTATCCATAAGAGTCTCAGGTTTATCCTCTCATATAATAACATGAACCTGAGACAACAAAGATGGATAGAGTTCAATAGAACTATGATTTTGAGATATTTTATTCTCTTGGAAATGGGAATTTGGTTAGAGAAACGCTCTGCAAGAGGACCGGGATGCAGCTACTGGGTGAGGAGACATAGCAGTTAGCCGCAATGTAGGTATCCTTAATGAATGATGGGGATGTTGTTTACCTCCAGTCAATGGTTGTTAGTCCCCTAATCGTATTTAGAGTTAGGTAGACCCAACTGGGGGATGTTGACTACAAGTACCGACATGCTCAGATATCCTCCGGATGGTCTCATGGTGGATTTTCGATAGGTGGGAAGCACACCATCCTATTTAGAGGGTGAAACTTAATACCATTGGAATTGTGGGAGGATGTATTGGGGGAGTTCCATTCTTCCAATTTGGTGGTACATCATGGAGTTTAAAATATGTACAAGGACCTCCGACATTAGTACTAGTGTCCATGGATGAAGAAATTAGTGGCCGAGTTCATTTCACAAAGCCTCATTTTTCAGCAAGTGAAAGACAGACACCCAGTTCCAGCGGGCTTGACTCATCCACTCGAGGTACCAGATTGGGAAAGGGATGATATGTAAATGTTATTTATGATTGTGTTATCTTGAACGTCTAAAGGAGATGACTTTATTTGGTTGATTGGTGATGGACTCACCAATTCGGCTCATTTCCTACCCTTATTGGACTAGGGAATAGTAGAGGGCTTGGGACGCCTCCACATCCATGAGATAGTGAGGAATCATGGGGTGCCTTCAACTATCATCTCATATCGTGACGCCCGCTTTACATATATGTTTCAGAAGGGATTACATGAGGCATTCAAGACGTAGTAAATCATTAGCATAGCATTTCACCCCTAGATGGATGGTCAAATAGAGTATATCAAAGAAACATTGGAGGACATGCTTTGTGCATGCATCCTTAACTTTTGTCATGGTTGGGAGGACCGCCTACCACATGTAGAGTTTTCATACAATAACAGAAATAACTCCACCATTGGAATGACCCATTTTTAGGCCTTGTACTACAGCCATGCATATCACCCATATATTGGAAAGACCAAGGTGATTCGGCACTCATGAGTCCAAATTAAGAATGGGCTACCCCCAAGAATGTGTAGATCATCCAATCGTGGATGAGGACTACATAGATGATGTATAAGTTTAATGATGTCAAGAGATAAAAACCCTTGGAGTTTGAGGAGGGAGATTACATGTTCCTTCGGTTTTCACCCCAATGAGGATCGGGAGATTTGGTCAGGGTGGTTAGCTATCCCCAAGATTCATCAGTCCTTTCCAAATCCTAAAAAGAGTTAGAGAGGTGGCGTACCACATAGATCATCACCCATAGATGCACCATGTGCATGATTTTTTCCTTGTTTCAAAGTTAAGGAGGTGCGTGCATGTTCTATTGCAACTCATCGTCTAGGGTGAGATGGAAATTATGGATGGGGTGACATTTGTGAGGTTCCCAATAGAGATATAGGATCAACAGAAGCATATCCTATATGTATGGTTGATTTCTCTAGTGTGCGCCCAATGGCAGCACAAAAATCTGTAAGAGAGAACATGGGAGAGGGAGGCTCAGATTCGTGCTGAGTACCACCTTATTTTTGTTTAGTTTTTGTTAGGGATTTTGGGTAATTTTTTCTATAATGTTGGTAAAATGGAAAATCAAATAATTTTAATGGTATTTTTTATTTATATGGAAATATTTTGAAACTAGGAAATTCGACTGCACATAATTCAATGGTCTGATGAGGCCATAATTGAATTTTGAGATTTTTTAAGGTACATTCGGTAAACACGAGACTGTGATTTTCTACCTTTTTAACTATCACTCAAGTAGAAAATTTGAGGGAACCAATGATTTTAGAACACCAGGATTCACTTAGAAATGACTTATCTTCAGCTAAAAAGGGCTGAGAATAATAGATATTTTTCAGACATTTTGAGAAAATTAATAATTTGATTTAAATGAATTGTTTTATTTTATATCTCACATGAGAGTGGAGGACGATAAAGATATGTGGTAGCGATAGGGTGATGAAGATTCTCATCCGTGAGACTCATTAATGGATCCTTAAGCTTATATCATAATAACGCATTAATGATGCATTAATGACGCGTAACTATGATGTTGTTTCTTAAATAAAATAGTGCAACGAAGCGACATAGTATCATAATGGGAACACTATGACATGCTCCTATTTATATTTAGACACACTAGGAAAATATAGATTACTGAAATTGAGGATTCTCTGGGGAACCTCTGACAGACATCCACCCTAGAAAAAAATGAATTACATAGGCAGAAATGCTTCTTCTTTATCACACCTTTCGATGATCTGAGATGATAAGTGGCGTCATCATCTTAACCCATCAAAGTAGAACGTGCAACAACAAAATTAAAAGAGGTAGGGGTTTTTTATTCGATGTTATTCCCCGTCGATTTTAATACAATGAACACGGATTAAACCACAAATTGGATTATCCGTGAACCTTGTGTTCTTGCTGGATGGTGACATCTTGGGGGTTTCCTTATCTGATATTTAATTATATTCATTGTTCAAATTAAAATACTCGAACCTCATTGTTTTATAAAATTCTAACGTAGAGGGCCTGAGAAAACAAGAAAAATCCCCAAAACCCTCCGTTGTGGGTTTTATTCCTGGAAAATTACGCTGACAAGGTAGTTTCTTAGACCCTCACGTTGGAGAGGACAATCCGCAAAAAAATTCAGGCACAAACGACATGAAGAACGTTCCACTATTGTGGAAATGGTGGTATTTGGAAGAATTTTACAATGCATCAGTGCCAGTGGTGGCACCGTCGACTTCCACCAGTGGCTCGTGGAAGTGGCTGCGAGTGGGTGGTTGCATACCATGACAATGAACTGAACGAAAGGTCCCAGTCGGACTAGGTAGTGGTGTAGGAGGAGAATCCTTTGACCCAGTTAGTTACTAGAAGTGGAAGTCATGGTTGCTTTACAACATAAGAGGGTCGTAGACGTGGCACTGGGCAGCATCCTGTGCGACGAACTCTGGTCGCCCGACCGTGGCAGACGAGGAATCCCGCGACGACCTATGGGGAGTTGTTGGGGCCCAGATGTGGCTAATGGTCATGTACAGTGAGGAAGACTGGTCCACCTCATGTAAACCTTACAGTGTGTGAACCCCTAGTGGGACAGAACCGCACCAAGAAGGATGGTCACATGCCCTCTTTAGACTGGGCCACACTAGGATAGGTCACCGGGCAACTCAGCAGGATTGATCCTTGGCCAACCGGGCCTGGTCCACTAGACAGGACAGACCAGACTGACCCCGACCCAAAATAGTTCACATCGGTCCTGTAGAATGATCTGTGGTATGTGGAACCCCTAAGCCAGGTTGGTATGGTTGGTTCGACCAGGTCGGATCGGGCCCCAACACAACTAGTCCCCTAGTTACGAAAAAAACGGTATCTTACAAAACGCACGTCCGATTGATAGGACTTTTGCAACATTGGGACCCTATCGAGGAGGCAGATATTTCATCAAGATTTTTGGTGACATTCATGGATACTGAGAAGCGATGAATGGCCTAAGGATCTATTCTCTCAAGCGTGCTACGTAAGAATCCCTTCGGTTGACTTATACCTGATGAATACTCGAGGATGGCCCAGTGGGAAGCGGCTATGTGTGACCTAGGAGGAAAATTGTTGGGAGAGACACTATGTGGCTCGACATACACATGGTACCCAACAAGAGGAGTACCTCAGTTTTTCCAAGGTGAGAAGTAGCTGTGTGTGACCAGAAAATCCCATGGTGGATAGAGACTCTGTGTGAACTATCATACCCTTGGTACTCATTAGGGATGAGTACCACATCATTTAAAGGTTAGTGGGAAGTGGCTCTGTGTGAACCTGGATGTGCACTATACTCGATATAAGAGGACACCACCAGGGGACAATTATATCAACATTTGAGACTGAATATCCAACTATTACTACCCTAGAATATACCTTTTGTGATAGGCCATGTGGTTCAGGCATTACATTGAGGAATTTGTGTGTGTTCTTTTTTTTGGATCCCAACTGAGTACAGTGTTACTCAACAAAAAATTGGACTTTCCCGCATGTGTTTTGTCTGTTGTAGATGGCCGACACTTCTAAAGGGGTGGTTAAGGAGACCAGACTGATGGACACTGTGACAGTGGACTAGGTGTCCTCGGACTAGGGAAGGCCCAGTTGGACTAGGTTGAAAGGATGTACGCCATTAGCTTCTAGTAGCTTTAGTAATCTCAGTATCAGGTGGGGATTACTACAGATGGAAGTCAGATCACTTTTCATATATTTCAGTTTTCATTACCTTTTATTGGGTTTGTATTTTGTTCCAATTTCATTCAGTTGTACTTGCACTCAGTTTTTTAGTGGTATGTTGTTTCCCATTTGTGATTTGGGACTTGGTTGGGCATGTGTGTGCGTACAGTTATCTAGGATAATACCTCCCACATGTAGGTTGATGCCTTCTACACTAGTCCCCAACCCATGGAATTTGATAGGTAGGCTTGGGGTAATAATGACATGGGCCCTAGGGGATGGGTCATGCCAGTTTTTTGGGAAATGTTACTTTATTTAGTATTTTAATACTATTTTTGTTTTCATTTCCCAAAAAATACAAATATTTTATATTTATTGAAATTTAATAGATATTTACATTACTATAAAGTCTAACAAAAAATATTTGCAATCAATTAACACATTATAGGGATCATAAATGGATTCATCACCTATTGACTAAAACACCAGGTAGTATTCTCACATCATACACTTCATTCATTAGGGATTTATATTATACCCTATTGATGCATTTTTAGAATTACCCTTTCAATTTTATGGAATAATTAAGAATAATTTATTATTTTTATATTAAAATTTTCAAAATACATTTTTCCTTTATCTTATTAATATCACATTCTCTATCTAATACTCATTTAAAAATCATAATAAAAATATTATTTTTCTTTTTCATTAATATTGTAATATTTAATAAACATTTATATGTATAATTCATATTTTTGAATTGATTAATTTTAAATTCAATGTCTAATAATATTTTAAGATTAAATTATCATAATTTCATTTATAAAATCAATCTAATTGGACATAGGGTTTTTTTCTACATATATGATCATGTATCACATCTAAATTATTATAATTTATATGCCTCAGTAATAATTGTTGTGTAAATCATTTTGGTTTAAACACATGATTACCTATCTATTTTCTAATTATTACTACAAATTACATAATATCATTGTTGTTTATTCATAACCTCATTTCAATTGAAACATTATTTATCAACATTATTATTATAGAATTATAATGGTTAATTAAAAATGATAAGGGGAACTTGAAATCATTCAAAATAATTATGTGAAGGTCCCTTAAATAGGACCTCTTCTCCTACTTGTTTTATATTATGAGTCACTAGCATGTTGTGGGAGGTGTAAGTGGCATACCCATATGTTGAGTGATTTACCATTTCTTTTTTATACCTCTATGGGACATATTCTATTATTCTAAATATATTTTTATCACTATCAATAATACATATATATATATATATATATATCTTTCTTCCATTATAAAAAAGTAAGATAGAATCTCCATTTATCAATTCGTATGATTGTATTTATCAGACTTGGTTGATCAATAATTTTTTTATCTAAATTTCATCCATTATATTTAATACATTTGTTATGTACACTAAATTCAGGAAGTGGTATCAAAGAATTACAATGAGTTTGAATTTTTATATAATTTTTTTAAATGATTAAATTTCGTTAAGATCCTGTTATGAGAAAACAAGATCTGAATTGAGATATATTATTAATAATAAAGTATTTTGATAAATTTTGAGACAATAATTAGATTTATGAAATTAAATTTGTTTTCTTATTAATGATGTAAGTTAGATCTCATGATAATATTATTGTTCACAACAAATTTTGATGATGATTAATGTAATGATCCCTTTATTGGGAGATTATTTTATTCTAATAGTGGTTTCATGTTGAGTTTTGGACATCATTATTAAAATATATTCATGTAGGAATTATTGAAAATGAGTTTATTGAGCAAGATAGTGGAGTCTAGTGTGATTTATGATGTGAAACATCAAAATTATTATTGAGAATGTGACTTAAGGAGAATCAATGTTTGGCCATGATCATAGTAGAAGTAATGATTTGTTGAGAATATCAATCTTTGGAAGGTGCATCTGTATATAGATAATAATTCTCGGTATATCTATATTAATATAACATCATGTTTTGTGAAGGAATATTCACAAAATAGGATACTTCAAAGGGGTCATGCTCATCATTGTCCCCATAGTGGAGATCTAGTGCATATGATTCAAACAAACAAAGAAACAAGGCCATGAATTTTGTTAATATTAAATGTATAGACGATTTAGGTTCAATAATAAATAGTAAGGTTGATAGTGGTACATGATATGCTTCATGAAATGTTGTAAAAATGATATATTTTTGGAAATTCACCATTTAGATGAAGTTATAACTGAGAAAATATACTAAATCAGAGAGTTTTAGTTAATCATAGGCTAAAACTATATTACCCATTAATGTTAAAGATGTGTAAATGGTTAATAGGATAATAGGGAAGACAAAATATCCAAATTCATTAAACATTTTCAGTAGTGGAATGAACTTCACAAGAAAAATTACAAGTATTTTTTTGTAGGTTTTAGTCATGGGAATAGAGATATGGAATGATAAATAAAGGGGTATTCATTTATGAAATTAATGAATTTTTTTAATGTCCTATAATAACGTATATTTGTATTTATTATATGATTAATGAAAATTTTAGTGGTGATTTTAGTGAGGAATTTGGTGATTTTATATCTTATAAACTCATGCTACAAAAGATGTTCGGGTCATGGTGTATGATGAAATTCTACTAACATCATTTTATGACATGATGGAGGAGTTATCCATTTATTGTCGGTGGTTTTATTTCTCCATAATTATAGTGGATGTTTTATGTGCAATGGGATAATGGACTACCATTTTGATGAAGGATATATTGACTGGAATAGAAGATGAATTGTTAACACATTGAAAATATGATTTTCTAAAAATGATTTGTTCCATGCGCTGGCTTTGATGTTTGAAATTTTTTTAACCATTTAATATAAATCCATGTAGAAGGAGTGATAAATTATATATAGTGAATGAAATATAAAAGAATTTATATGGAAATATTAGATGACATACTACATCTTGGAGTTGGTAACATATTTTGAAGAATTAGAATATGTAATGCTCAACAGGGATCCATTAAAACTTGATGAAGAAAAAAAATGGAAATTAATGTTTTTAATGAATATATAAGTCATTGATATATGTGAAGTCCATTATATATGTGATTGGAGGAAATTATGTTCGACGGAGTGACCCTTGGAAAGAAGTGAAATTTCTTTAAACATTATAATGCAGTGAGCCAAGGAAAGGAATGACCTAGCTTGAACAATTTGAAATGGGTAGATACCCCTTACGAAATGTAGTAATATATATATATATATATATATTATTTTTTTTCATGACAAAATTCTAATACATCCCCATTGGATATAACACATTGAGGGAAAACTAAGAAAATAAAAGTGTATCTATTTTTATTAGGAATGCACCACAAAATAGGTATATTAAAATAAAAATATCTAGTAAAAGTGAATTAAATGTTAACAGCATTTTTCTGATTTAAATATCTTAAAAGGAAATTATTTATTTATATATATAGAGTGTTAATTTCTGAAAAAAATTTCATTCTCTGATTCACATCCTCCCATCTTTTGGTAATATCTCTATATATCCCTTGTAAATTCTTAAAACTTTTATTGGATGGATATTATTATTTTCCATGTTCTTGTTACTTCTATAATATTATATACTAATTTTGAAGATATATTTTTCCCTGAACTGCTCTGGGTTGACCATAAACTGGACACCTGAGCCACTCCGCAACAAGCCCCGAGAGGTGTTCCCAATCCTCCCGGGATGGTGACATGAACTGATGGCATCAACAGAGTATACAAATGAATTATTTCTCCCATATATATACAATAAAGGAAACATCATAATGAATGGAAAACCCAATACAAGTTTATAAAAAAATTGAACAGAAATAATTTATATGAAAAAACTGAATGTAAAACTGAATGATAAAAATAATCCAGCTAGACCGAATAACCAACTAATTGTATGTCACATCTCTGGTCACTCTCCAACATAATTATCTTATTCTCTCAAGGTGATTGAACATAGGATAAAACCTTCACAACTGATAAAAATAGATGAAGACAATAGGCGGGAGTATTAAATCTCATTAATTTATCCCAATATTCTATTCCCAATGCACTTCCTCTAAAATAAAATAATCATCAATTTCAAATATGAGATACAATATATAAAAGTATGTTTTCTAAATATGGTTACATGATACAGAAATTACAAAATAAAATGCACTCACGTTTTTATAAACCGTAAATTCTAGTAACCAATTTCAACGAGATGAAATTTCAAAATGAAAAAAGATTTCAAGAAGGATTCATTATTGAATTCACACATTTAAATATAATAAACATGCTACTGAATTTAAAAACCAATCACACCATATGATGATGGTGAGTAGAAAATATCAAATGTGCATAAGTCACTGTACCATCCCTAGGTACAAGCCACCCGTGGGGCCCTGGTACCTCATATCATAGTGCAATATATCCATAAAAATATTCATTCTTACGCACAAGACTCTATAAGGGAACAATAACAATAACCTATTGGTCCCCAAAATCACCTTAATAGTTTAGTTATTTTTTTATCATCCAACTTTCTACATGAAACATGGATGAAACCACTCCAGATCACTAGTAACCAGTATACGTCCACCCACCTAGATACCTGACTTTACCTATTTGTATCAATCAAGTCCCACATGTTATCAAATACATCGGATGAAAATGCCTTTTTCAAAAACATAAAAACACAAATATCCTAAAAACATGTTTCCCATTTCCTTCACGGTTCAATAAACCACTTAAAATAATCATAAAACAATTTCATGATGTATAACAATGATTTAAACATTAAGTCCATTGAAAAAAATGATATTTTAAGGAAAAAAATTCCAACAATACCATATCAAACAAATATTTTTATCCTCCAAACCATTTAATAAATAACTTTCAGGAATCATAAAATTACCCAATATGGTGCAACATGGAACACACATGAAAACCATTTTTTAAGAAAAATGTCAAATGGGCATTTAAGAATTTTACCAATCTAATGTATAACAAAGATGAACATTTCATAAAGAGTATTACACACTCCATTATCATTATATAAACATTTACATAAACCATTTAAAACAATTATTTCACGAATTCAAAACCATGCCATTTTTATAAAAATTTCAAATGAGCCGCTTAATGGAAGCTCGTGCCAAAACATTTCAAAACCCATTAAGAATATCGTTATAAAACAAAAAACACATTGGAAAACCATTAATGGACCTAAAAAATATAACTTTGGTTGCTTCCCATATGATAATAAATTCCAACAAGTCATTATATATTACATTTAGAACACAAAAATCCAATTGGGCACTTTCCCAAAAACTAGGCCTGAATCATTTAGCAAATCAACTTCTATTTAACACCCAAATTGGTACATAACCGAATTTTCATTCCAAATATTTGTTAGTGGTGTTACATCAGGTCATAAACATCAAATTACATATTAAAAAACAATCATATCAATTATTTGAACAAGCGGTGTGAACTTTTATAATGAAACAACTCCATTTTACAAAAAACAAGGAATAAATAATCATTTTCACACCGAATACATCTTAAAGAGGATTAAAAAATTTGTAAAAAATATATAACATGATAACATCAAGAAAATTACGAAACATCAGTAATAATGTCATGTTCTTGGGAGAACCTATCTCAAAACCAAATTAGAATAAAGATGCACACCTAAAAACACCCACCGCGGGTTCCAAACCACTAGATATATAATGATTAACCATTCATAAAAAACCCCCATAAAAATGATGGTAAAAACCCATGGTAGATATTGACTATGGGATATGTGAAATCCATGAACAAATTAAAGAAGAAGTAAGAGGAAATATAATGATGAAAGATTTTATGAAGAAATAATGAAGAACTACTATCCTTTGATGATAAATCTCCCAAAAATAGGCCCAAAATGAAGGATAAAGAAGGAAGAGGCGGTTATAGTAAATAGAAAATATTTTGTTCTCCATTTGGGATGTCAAATCACATAAAAAATGTAAAAAAATGAATAATCTATAGAATAACTAATTATTGTTTTAAAACTAGAAATGATCTCATAAGCTTGCCCAATAAATGAATAAATTACCCAAATCCATTTGGCTATGAATTCATAAGTGGTCCAAACACATATGGTTGTTTGAATAGGTCAATAGAGGAATATTAAAAAGGGTAATGAGTGAAAAAATTTTAAAATGAAGGAGATATAATAGAAACAAATATTGTTTTTACATTTGGAAATGGAACCACAGTTGGCCCAAATCATGAAGTAACCACCCTTTTCCCCAAAAAATCCATAACATGAGTTAGGGAACCCATGGTAGGACCATTATAAATAGATGGTAGTTGAAAATTCATCATTCAACTCACCCAAAAACAAAAAAAAATGAGGATTTTTGACAAACAACATCAATACCATTACATGAAAATCCAGGTGTGACAAATTTCATCAAAAATAAATTCTCTAATCATTGATGTTGAAAATTTTTGAACATGTTATTTGTGTTTTTTTATTTCATTAAGTAATATTATGGAGTTTCTCGAGAAGTCTTAGAATATATAATTATTATACTAAGCTGACACTAAGATTTATTTGAAACACTATCATTATTGTTGATGGATTAATGAATGATTTATTAAAGTATACTCTGAAGGAATTTTTTTTAAAAAAATTTGAATCATTTTATTTTATTTATTGACTTGTAGATGTTCTTGGAAGCTTCATTGGGAATGAATGTATGTACAATTGATAACTTCTTACTATCAATATTAAAATGGCTAAAGAATAATATAAATTCATCATAGATTTTGTTTTACCCATCATAGATAAATTAAAAGCCTAATATCATCTCTAATTAAAATCTTCTTGTTTGTAAATGATGTGAAATTTCAAAATATAACATTTATTAGAAAAGGTGAAAAGATTTCACATATGAAGAGGATACAACTATTCCTTGGAATTATCAAGGATTTAAAATGATGATAAATGGATTATTAGGAATGGAATTTATTATTCAATGAATGATGATATTTCCTTGGAAACAATTGCATAAAAAATGAAACTCTAGCCATGAATTTGTGCACTAAATTAATGGTTTCAAAGAGTAATGAACAACGTGACATGATTGAAGAGAATTCCCAAGAGTTAATGAATTTAATTTCTATATAGAATGAGTTTAATGATAAAATCATTCCACTAAATTACCATATTGAATAAATATAGAATATTTGCATAGAAGCTACCTCATTTTTATAAGATATGGATTCTTAATGAATAATGAATGTTGAAATATCTGAGAACTCAAGGAGGGGATAAACAAATCGAAAATAAAATATTTCAATACCTAACAAATTATCTTCAGAAATTTTAAATATTCCATATTATTATTCTCAATGAAAATAGAATCTCAAGGGAAGAGGACATCTCGAAATCATAGAGGCATTGATGTTGAACATTATTGGATTAATTGGCCAGATCTTGATTTTGTTTTTCAAAACCAACTAGAACATAAATGTGAGAATAATATTTTTATGGTTTATCTCTTAATCATGTATTTAAAAAATGAGATTTCATTCCTATAATTAAACACTTGTTTATATTATCTAGTGTCAGGACATTTTTTATAGATTTTATTAATATATGGAATTATAATGAATCAATATAAAGGAAAATTTTTTCTATGAAATAAAAAGAGAGAATACATTGGTTTGAGTCCTATTAAGATGGATATATTATGAAATGATTTGTAATAAGGGAGAAAACCTAAAACATAGTGTATAAAGGACTAATATATTTATCAACATAATAACTCAACTATAAGTAAAAAATATAGGTATAAAAGAAAAATATATTTCTTATTCTAAATGATAATATAGTAGAAGGGAATATGATATAGACTCTACCATGGAAAATGTATTCCCTAATGTCACTCTTATATATCAATGAATATGATTCCCAATGTGGTCCAAAATAATATAATAAACGGAAAATTATGATGTTTCAATGTAAAATAATTTTATAAGTTAGATCCACTAGGGATAAATATTATTAAGGTACTTTTTCATGTTAGATTAAATCCACATTGGAGAAAAATAATAAGATAATGGAATAATATAAATGATTGTATCCAAGATGATAAGTACAAAAGTTAAATCATACAATGGAAATCCTTTAAAAATAGGGTATTTTTTCATGATATAAGTAATTATAAATATTTTGAGGAGATTATTTCATTTAGTTCCCTAAATCAAAAAATGGGGAAGGGAAATATGGATTTTGACATGATGGATAATCATAATCATACATAATCCTCAAGTAAAATAACTTTTTGGTAACCTTGTCAACATATTTTTGTCATTTATAAAAAATTTTCTAGAAGGGAATAATAAAAAGGGAGATGCAATCAATGGGGTGGTGATTATGGAAAATAATTTTTGAAGGGAGCTGAGAAGAATATCTGATATAATTAAAGCAAGGTGTAATTCTAATTTTATATATAACATGATATTCTAAGATAAAAAAATCATAGTGAGTTGTGATGAACATAAAAATATTTTAAGTCTTATAATATTTTTTCGAAAACATTTAAGAGATAAAATCCTCAATTTTAATTGCTATTTTTCTTAAAAAAAAGTTAAGAATTTATATCGATTTCTTTATCATATGGGTTTTTATGAATTGAAAATGGAATAGTCATTATGAGTAATTTATTTGAGTTAATGAGTTATAGGTTTATCCATATTGTTTTTGAAAAAAATCACTATTTCTAGATTGATATCATCAATGTTTTATCAAAGGATTTATTAACATCGAATGTTTAGTGTTGTAATTTCACTAAATTATTCAACATGGAAAATACAGAAGGAATAGTTGTTGGATCAAAGGGGAAATGACATAATATGACTCATCCCTATCATAATTTGGGGAGATTAATTCCATGATGAATCCCTCATCCAATTACATGACTAATGGTTAGTTTGGGGTTATAATATTTTCTTACAACAAATCAAGGTGGTAAATTTTTAAAAAATTAAGACGATGACCACATTCAAATAGGAGATTGAGTTATAATGGAAGAAACCAACATTTTATAAAGATAAAGAAACATATGTTTTTTATTTGATGTATAGTGGTATCAATTATATTGTAGATAAGTTTAATATTATAAAATATTAATTTTTATTTGATTTCCTAAAATATTGTGTTAGTCTTTATGAAAATAACAATGTCGATGACAACAATTTTTTGAAAATCATGATGAATAATGTCTTATATTTACCAAATAACATGGTTTTGAAGACATGATTATGGTGTATAATGTGATCTAATAATTATTAGGAGATTGTATGATTACTTAGTAATGGATAATGTGGGTTTTTATATCATTACAAATTTATATACATGTTTAAATTGATGAAAAAGTGGTGATTGGTAAATAAGATAGATTCCATAGGGAAATCTGATGTGATGCACCATGTGTTGTGTTATATAATAGTGAAATGGAAATTATAGTCAAGGCCACACCTTTGGGGAAGGGAAATTATTTTGATTTTCCTGATTTGTGAAATTTTATGACCTTGTTGTTTTTTGGGTGTAAATAGATAATAATTCTAGGTGAATCCACATCGATAGCACATGGTATGTGATGGAGTATGATTCTCACAATGATAAATCAGAAAGGACTACACCCACAGCAGTCCCTGTATTAGATATCTAGTTCACCTAGATGAAATACCAAAAGAGTAGTGGCCACAATCATTAATAATATGTTATATACTAATGTTTGATATGATATCAAAAATATCTAGGAGAACCATGCTGCATACCAGGGTGATAGGTGTTATAAGGCAAAAAACTAGAGATATTAGAACACATTATGGTGAATAATCCATTAGCTGAGAAATGAAATAAAATTAATAGAATCCATTTAATGAAGGATAAATCAAGATGTACCACACCCATAGTGATAGAAGTCATTCTTGAAAAAAAAAATTAATCCAAAAAAACCAGATAATGGTGACCATGCTTGTGTTGGATATTGTGTATTGAGAAAATAGAAATGTATTTATCATTATTTTGTGTTTTTGGTAATGTAATTCTATATCATGGAAAACATAGAGGTTCTAGTTCAAAAGATACATGATCATTATGTTTAATAATTCAAAAAAATGATCCTTTTGTGTTTGAACATTATTTAATACATATTTATAGGTAATTTTAGTGACTCAATATGTGATTTTTTTAATAATAAAGACATGTTATAAATGATATTCATCCATTATTCATGAGTGAATTTTGTTTCAAATATTTTATAATGTAAGGGAACCATTATGGAGTGATTATGGATAGTTTAATTTTCTCATAATGATTATGAAAGGTGTACAATTTAATAGTTAATATACTCCATTTTGGAAGAAGTGTTGTTATACTAGAATCGAATATGAACCAAGGACACATTTCTTAACCAATTTCCAGTGATGGAGTGGTTACATGAGAGGAGAATGAATTTTGATCAATTGGAAACCACTGAACATGTTTCAATAATTATACACTTGCCACCATTGCTTAATTAATGTTATATTCAACATAATATATCAAACTGAAGATGTGATTTTAGATCATGAAATAGTTCATATATTAATGAAGTTGAAACATGAGTGAATGTTAAAATATCATTCATTGATTCACGTGGATGTGATCATAACAAATATCACTTGTGAATGGACCTAGAGGTCCATAAAAATTTTAAAGTTGATTCTTTATCTAGGAAGTGAGTGATGGAGTGAAAATTTGAGGATATGACCCATAGGTAGAAGCAAGTTGTTCATATTAACGTAATGTTGTGATATGTAGCATGGGATGACATAGACTAATCAATTTAAAAGGGGAGTGACATGTTATTATGAATAGTTATATTTATTGTAAAATTTGGTTCTTAACACCTTTTTTATGCATGCTCCATGGGTGTATCCAATTGAGGGTGAGCTATGTAAAAATGTTTATTCCAGTTTACATTATTCATGCACACAAAAATTGATTATGAAATATAATTCATATCTAGTGATGTAGAAGTAAAATTTACCTAAATTTTTTATATATCAAGATCATATATGATATTTTATACTCTAAGGATTAGGATTTTTTATTCACTAAGAAGATAGTATACCCAGATTTACACCATCCTCTTGAGGGTAATCTCACTCAATAAACCACAAAAAATCACACAATCACTCAACACTATGATATATAATATCCTAATTATAGGGCTTCTAGTGAACATTAAATTTATGGATAATATAATGTGGATTTATTACTCATATTCAAAGCCTGTTGTGATTCATAGTGTAGATTAAATTTATTATTATTATTTTTTAAATGTTGTATGATATGATATTATTGATATCCTTAGACCCTACTGAAATATTGGTATTAGGAAAATATAATATCATGTAATATTAATGTCTAATCCTGTATTTTCAAATATGATAGGTCGATTAATAATGGACACTAAATTAAATTACCTTACCCAACCTATTGGGGTTTGTGCCACAACTACCCCAAGCCCACCACCATAGGGTAGGGGTAAGAGATAAGATCCAAAATGAAAAACTAATATGAATGGAATTTTCCAAGTGTTCCAATACACTCTCAACAAATAATTTACATATTGAAGTGAAGATGAATTTAAAAGATTCATAATATATAAAATAAATTATTCATGTAAAACCTATAGTTAATATATGAGTATGAAAGTATAATCTAAAAATAAAAATGGGATAAAATGCATGCCCAACTGGAAAAATACCCAACCTAAAGAAAAGTGAAATTATAAGGTGATTAAAGAGATTGGATCCAGATTTCCAAGCCCTAACCACCATACATGGTAAAATGAAATATTGTATTACTATATTCATATGTAATTACTGTTGACCTATCTATTGTTTGAATAATTCATGGCATGTGTGGGAAAGTCACATCTTAGGGTGAGTATATACAAGCCTCGTAGAATACCTGTAATGCTGAGGGGGGGATAAGAGGAATATGTTAAGTATACATGTCAACCCATATAATGAGATAAAAGATAAAAACCAAGGATCCCTATATATTAACATATATACAAAAAAGTAACCCCAAATGTGATAGAAATTAGATCTCCATCTCACTACTCAACCTAGGAAAAGAGTCTTCCAACAGTTCCAAGAGGCTCATCAATGATTCCAAGTATCTTGTAAACCTATCCCTAGATGTAACCATGTCGATGAGCCACTCCATTCTACAATGTTACATATTTTATGGGGAACAAAATACAAATATAGTACATTCACCCTATTGGGTTTGGGGGTGCCACCCAGTGTAAGGGGGGCCCTCACCCTATTTTATAGTTGTGTAATACTCATCAAATGAAGAAATCATACCCAAATCTATAATTGGAAACAAGTTATCATAAGAATTACTCACTCCCTATATGATATATGGTAGCACTCGGTAGATATATTACTCACACCCTACCCAGTAAGGTGGTACCACTCACTAGATAGAGGACCCATGGCCCTGTCAATCAATGGTGTACTACTCAGTGTAATTGAGGACCCACACCCTAGTATTTCATGGGGAACCACTTTTTAGATAGATGAACCATGACGTAGTCCATCAAGGGGTACTACTACATAAGCATAGGAACCATGTCCTAATAAGCTACGAGTACCACACCATAGATAGAGGACATGCACCATTGTCTATCAGGGGGTACCACTATGATTATCATGCCAAATCACTATCATCATCAAACACCCCCTAAAGAATCACTTCACTTAAAAAGAATATAATAGTCCTTCCGAATCCACTATAATGATCTCCATCATAATCAATGTGGAACAACACTAAGGATAAAAAACTCACCAGTTAAAATATCTACCCAAATAAAAGTTGAACGAAGCGTATAAACATTTTCAAAAAATAATATAAATGACATGTATGAGGACATACATGACATGTTGTCCCACCTCACTGCCTAGATATTCCCTATGAAACACATAGATCACAAGCCCTATATCACTAAAAGGTGTGTAAGGGGACACTATAATTTTCCACAGCCACATAGGGCTGAGCCGTGTTGTCTAGGATTTGTACATTTTCCATGCTCTCGTCCATATACAATATTCGTGTATATGTACACTAGTTGTTTCCATTTTTGTTTCCACTGGATTATTCCATGTACCATTTTTGTTTAAAGGTACACATAATGTGTCTATTTTCACCCATGTCTTCCTACTATATTAATAAACACTATGTCTCTAGCACCATGTCACACAACATTTGGGAGGTCCAATAAGACATGTAATATTTCTCTCAATTGAAATCCTAGACACAACATCGAGGGGCCTATAGGCCATGTGTTCATCATACTAAATCTATTATAGTTGAGATTTAGATGAGTCTATAATCTCCATGAAACAATAAAAATATGACTTGTCTACTTCTATTTCAACCATATGGTTTCCAAAAATCAAAGGGGTAAGGGTCAGTTCATCATTTCCAGCCATAAAATGTCCATAAATCATGTTTATGTCAATTTGTTCAACAACCATATTGTCATCTAATTTATCTTATGTCATGAACAACCCCACATATTTTCACAGATCCAGAATTATGTCACCCACATCCCAAAAATTATCCCAGTCCATATTCTAATCATATATCAATTTATTTCATATGAATCAACCTTTAGTATGAGGAAATGATCATGATCTATCAGAGACAAAAATTTCTAATCATGGTCCACATAAGAAAATTTAGAATATCAAAAATTACTATGTGTGAGAAGAAAATTAACATGGGTGAAAAAATCAGTGTACATGAGTTATTGGCCAATAAATACAAATCGAGAATAGCCTAGGTGAGAAAAAAATTAATTAAAAATTTATCCCCATGTGTGGGCACATGAAAAGACCAATTATCATATTTATAATAAAAGAAACAAATAATGAAAAATAATTTTATAATAAAGGTTGGAATCAATAAATTATGAGTCTTACCTTGATTTAGAAAATTTTTGGGGATGAATGTTCTCACCAACATAGGAGAGAATATATTTCATTTGTTGCACCATAGTTCGTCTAGAACTAGAGGATCATCATCGATCGATCTCAATTAAAAAATGATCTGTGGTATAAATATCCTAAAAATTATTGATAGAAAATGTATCTAATGGAAGAAATTATATTTAGTAGCATATTTATAATGGATTCCTGATTAGGTAAATTAAATTGAATAACTTTATTAATTAGTTAACTTAATTTGAACACAACTATGAAAGGTTTATCAATCTAAAATCCCCATGTCGACCAACATTATGTAGTTCCCAGGGAAATTATTATGTCATAGACTGAACTATAGTTCCATATTTATATTTTGGGACTCCTTTAAGGATAAATTCAATTTTTATTGATAATAATTGTAAAAGTAATTTTAAATATATTTAATATTTTTATAAAATTAATTATGGGAACACCAGGTATGAGAATAATTCTTCCACTCAATGCCTATTGAAAAAAATAATTCTAGATATATTTTAATGCCATACAAGGTAAAATATGTGTCTATATTATTCCATAAACCATTATTTTAATTTTAGAAAACTAAACAAAAATCTCATGATAGTGATCCTACATCTAGCTCACATACTCCCATGATCTCTCTTACATGATTCAATACTACCACAAAACACAATACATGGGGATTTTCCATCCATGGAAGATAATATCTTTCTAATAATTGATCTCCAAATTTTTTTCTTCAAATGTGTCTTTATCATTGATGTATATATCTCCCAGTCAATAATGTTCATATGGTCATGCACATATCTTCTCAGATGTGACAAAAAGAAGATGTTGTTCACATTATCCAATTTTTAGGGTTTGGTGAGGTAGTAGGAAACCTCATTGATCCCATTAATTAGATATAATGGATTGGTGATCCTCATGTATATGTCGACTCCTTAGATGGATCTCTAAAAATAGAATTATATGGAATATATCATGAAAACATGGTCTCCCTGATCGAACTCCATAGGACTAAGATGTCGTTTTTTTCGAAAATTGATGACTAGTATGAAAATTAATAATCTAATTGAAGATGACATATACATTATTTATTGTCTCTTTCACCATCTATGTCCAAAAAATATATGCCTCAGCGATCATAGTCCATTATAAGGATGACCTGATGGATCTCCCATATAGGGCTGCAAAATGTGTTACATTGATTAGATAGTGGAAGATAATATTATATTAAAACTCCATAAATAGTAATTGCTACTACCTATAGAGATTAAAATATTCATTACATAACTGTGAATCATTTTTATGATAAAAAAATATTGATATAATAATAAATGATCCAAATTATTAGTGTCTTGGAAAAATTAGGCTGATACATAACTTGAATATTATAAAAAAAATTCATTTATTTAAATTCTTCTTCTTTGTCCCACTAAAATATTACATTATCAATGATACATGTATTAACCTAAGAGTATACATCATAGAAAGGGGTGAGAAAAAAACAAAAAATATGACGAATATAGTCTGTAATCAATATAATAATGGTGAAGATAAACATAATTATAATTTCATAAGCATCAGACCATCATCATTATAGTGAGGGAAACCATATAATAAATGAATGGAATGTGGAAATGAAAAAAATGAAACATCATGTCATAATTTTCAAATACCACATATAATTGTGAACAAATCTAGTATCATGTTCATTTATAAAATAAGTTTATACTCATAACATCATCACTGTGAAAAAGGTACCAATATGTTCGTGTATAATTAAAATTATCTCATGATATATATTACATTTTCCAATAAATTTTTGTTCTATAAAATACATTTTCCACCCATCACATCATAATATTTACATAATCATGCATTCCACATAGAATGTATAAAAATAATAGTAATGAAATAACCCCCATAAAAATATAGATTTTATAATTATTTCAGAAATAATAAATTCATAAAAAGTATTAGGGATCCAAAAAAATAAGGGACCACGAAGATATTATATTTATTTTAATATGAAAAAACACATGGGGAGTCGAATATTTTTTTAGAATGAAATGTGTTTTTTGTAAAATCAAATTATTTACCTTCAAAATCAAGATAAAAATTTATATTCCTAAATTAAAGTGGAATTATAATGAAATTATATTTAAGGTCAATTAAATTAATATAGATACTAAAATTTTTGTATAATAGTAAAACTCCAATAAAATGGAGTTGGGTCAGAGAATCCATTTGTAGTTATTCATAATTTATTTTGACAGTTTTTCACCTACTGAATAAGAAATATTGATTCATTAAAAAAAATATCTATAAGTGAATTCCTGTAACATGGAATAATTATTATAAATTATAAGCATTCTATTTTATTTTTTAATTTCCTTGGTTATAGGGTAGTTGTTTTGATAACATGTTTTAATTTAAAAAAATCGTATTTTCTCTTGATTTCACTAAATTGAAAATTGTAATTTATGCATGATTTTAAATAGTTATACAAGAAAATATCTAAAATAATTACTTTTTTATATATTATATGTAGTTTATAATTGAAACAACCCATTTTTTATCATTGAAATTTACTTCCTATAATTATTTATAACTGTATATTAATATAATATTACATATATAACACAATTAAAACCATATAAATGATGGATGAGATGATGAAAAGGCATCTCTAGAATTTATGGATCATATAATGATTTAATAGTAGCCTGAAATTTGGATTAGTAATGTGACACTTGTCATGACCTGACCCAACGGAGCTTGAGCCTCGACACCACAAACCCACATCCAATAAGCCAGGGACTAGCGTCTAGCATCGTGTAGGCTATCACACACATGGTAGGCATTAGCATAAGTTACCTATACACACACAGCCACAAAAATCTACAAGTAACATCACATAGATAAGAAAAACTGAAAACTAAAATGCATGCATACAACTATCCCAACCAGAGTGCAACAACAATACAAAAGGGAAAACAAGGCCCACAAAAAGAAAACTACAAAGTCCATCCAACCTGCTCTAAAGAAGGGGAATTCTTCCACAAACAGCCGATGGAATGCTCTCTCCTCACCGCACTGGTAAACACCCCTATTAGTCTTTCTCACTCAACTCTGCCTACCCTGGGTCCTCTAGGGACTCCATTGAAAGGCCTATGGTCTTCATAATACACAAACATGTGCGGGAAAAGCCTGTGCAGGGGTGAGTATAACAATAATCAGTAGGCACCCCAAAATCCCAAAACAAATGAGAGCAATTGAAAGTCAACAGTCCGCTCATCCCAGATAGAGGGAATCCAAATGAGAGAGAAACTCCATCTCATGACCATCGCCGGCTAAACACAACTAGTTAGCTCAGCTCAGGTGTATGTCCATACATACACCATGAACAATCCATATATAATCCGCTCAAGCACCAAGACACGTGAGGTACTGACCTCACCACCAGCAATGTTTCACAACCAAGAGATCACACTCCATGATCACTGCCATCCCAGATGACACTCATCTAAGAGATACACTCTATCGGGTTTCGTACAAACATCTCAAATGATCACCCGACTGATCGTGCTCGTTGGATAGAATTATTGAGGAAAACCATGCTGAAATAGCAAGAACAATTAACTCCTCAGATAGGGGATCTCTCATAGGGTCTGCTAGGGGATACCAGAACCCACAAAGTATACGAAGATCTCACAGATAGTGGATCTCTCCAAGGATCTGATGGGGGATACAACAACCGAATCTGGCATCCCACATATTCACATCACTAAGATAGAGGATCATCACCTGTTCCATGATGGTCACGATGTTACTGAAACCCTCTCTAGTGCATCTCGCACTGTAAGGGATCTAACTAACGATACCACAACCATACCGAGACCACCCACTGTGTAGGGGATTATATAACCAACATTGTTGCAATCCCTACTATATTCTTCATGCTGAGTAGGGGATTATATACCTAACTATGCCACAACCGTATAGAGCATGGCCCACTGTGTTGGGGATCATCCTCTTAATGAATCCAAAAACCCTACGGTGTTAACCTGCTAGATCGGGGATCACCATCGTGGAGATACAGTCTCAGCGATATTAAGAACCCAGGAAAGGAAAACGATGCTAGAGGATACCACTTCATTCCCACTGGAGGGATTCCAAAACTCTAACAGATTAAAAATCATACAGAGAGGATCACAAACCTATAATATGGTTGTGATGATGCACAAAACCTTGTACGAATGAACCATGGGGGTACTCTTAACCCCTGATATTCCACACATCGCTAACCCGAGCGACTTGTAACAACACCACACTACGCACCTCCTTGGCTGACACTGAGGTCACCATCATGATCCACACAGGAAAACACACAGTATAGGCTGTTCACTAGCCCGAACTAAACTCCTAGTAAAAAGGAACTATTCACCATGGACATATCGTGTGGGGAACACACCACGATCCCATAACTCTTCGAGTGGGGAACACCAGTGCGATCCCCTCAGAAAAACACATGTGATAGAGTACTCGTTCACCCAAAATTTCCCCATGGTAAAAAAGGTACTATTCACCAGAACCATCTAGGGTGGGGCCCATGCCACGATCCTGATACTTTTCAAGTATTCACACTGTTGCAATCCCCTTGGAAAAACAAACAGGATCGATTACTCAACCATCCCAAACAAACAACCTGGGGGAGAGTTGCGTTTCTCTGAAAATGCCAACAACCCGGCCTTGTGTGTCATGCACCCCATTCTCAATACCAACACCTGAAAAACATCTCAAAAAGTCTGTCATACCATCAAGTTCTGAATGCCACTGACGGCACATCATTCGGATGCTCCGGGTAGAAGCTACAACTTCCCAAAGTCGTAAAATAATAAAATATTATTATTTTATATAATGCTTCTACTCCCGAGCCATGATCCCAATCCTTTAGATCCAAGAACCCACACTGGAGTGTTCGCCTCATCCCTAGGGTCATGCCGCCATAGATGACGCATGAATCAGACATCCAAAGGGCATGAAACATGGGTTTAAAAAAACCCCCGTGAACCAAACTGGGCTGGACCGGCCGGCGGATCACGCAACTGCGGCATGGCGTGCGCACGTGCGCCAGTGACCGACCCCCATTCGGGGGGTCACCAGTGATTTACACCAGACCACCGCTATAATTAGGGTCCTTATTTGAAATGCAGCCCGCTTCCGTCACGCCGGTGCCGTGAGGGCGGACCTTCCGAGGTCCATCGAAGGCACCTCAGATGTCCAAACGCAAATCCGGAAGCATCTTATCGCCCCCCGGAACTTGATCAACCCATCTGCAGGTTCAAAATATAGAAAAAAAAGAATATGGGATCCATATTTTTGAAAAAATAAAATGCCTACCTATTGGCAGATCACTGATGTTTTGGGTGTAGAACAGAGCCCGCGACGCACTGATGCTGGATCCGTAGATGAATAACGCTGAAAACGGACTCCCGGAGCTCGATTTGGTGATGAACGGGTGACAAATGGAAGGGGGGTACATGCGGCGTAGGTGGAAGGGGAATAGTTCCCCTTGATCTCTTATGTTTTCTATTTAATGAAATCCTTAAATTTTTCAGCCCGGCCGAACCTCCGGGTGAGGAGCAAGTTAAGTCACCACTAGGGTAAACACGCGGTTCTAAGTGCATCTTAAGGCTCATATTTTTCATCTGAGAATCCATGTAGATGTTATTTGAGCCGATGATCATAATTAAACTTTTCCACTTATTTATGAAAACTCCCATGGTGGTATTTCTCACCGCATGCCCGCACCCTCAATGTTTACACCTCACCTAGGGTAAATGGCATGTTCCGGACGCAACCGTGCCTTTGGATTGACCTTATGAGCTATTGATTAGAAGATATCACACCCCTACCATGTGCATTGAATAAAAATCTTAATATTTATATAAAATTTATTCCGGGGACACTGGGCCTCGGAATCGCACGTCGTCTTTTCCCCTAGCTGTGGAATTATTCATTGAAAAATTCCAAAGTCTGACTGAGCCGAAACCCAAGTCACTACATCTTCCCCCCTTAGAACTTTTTGTCCCCAAAAATCCATAAGAACAAGGAATGTGAAGGTACTCTTATCTGGGTATCCCCTACCAATGTGATCACCAAAAAAAACCCATTCTTGAACACATAAATCCATGGGACTCACCCACCACACCTCAATACTACCCGCTTTGGGCAGCATTGACTCGCCCGGACGGTTTTAATCACGTCACAAAAAGGCGTCTCTGTGGTGGAAGGATCCCTCTTCCTCACGCATTCGAAGAACGTCAAAAAACAGCTGCATAGGATCTTAAAAACACCATGAACAATGATTTGAGGAAGCAATAGAAAGGAAAGAGTATCGATAAATAGTGTTTATCAAACTACTGCAGTAAGTTAAAAGAACACAAGGCATACCTCTGTCTATATGCAGATCCTCTAGGTCAACCGCTCGTAAGGCATGCAGCTATCCTCTCTCTTGTCCACTAGCTCCCTGAACATGGAGTGGACCTCCTGGGGGTGGGGGTGGTGGTAACTGATACCGCCTACCACCTCCTCCTATAGTACTATCTCTGTCGCCACGTCCGCCGCCCTGCGGACCTCCGTGCTGGAGTCGCTGCCTCTGCCAAGTCAGTCCATCGACCGACTACCTCTCAGCATCATGACGGGTGAGAAAATCTCTAGCATTATTTCCCTAACCGTCGCAAGCGTAACACCGCCTCTCCTACAGCTGACCAAAAATATCATGTGAACCCTGTGAACCCTTGGCATCAAATCCTCCATCCGGGGGTCGCCTCATAAAATATCAGCCACGCACAGTCCCATACATCTTCCGTCAGCTACCAGATTCTAGTGTCTCCTCTCTCGCATTCCCAACACTAACAGGGGGAATCTGATTATCCAGAAATCTCTCCACCAGCAACGCTCTCTCCATCACTCTAGCATAAGTGGGATGGCACAAATAATCTATAACCGGATGGATGTATCTGTGTAGGCCATTCCCGAAGGTTTGTGCCCTAAATAACGGGTCAAGAACCATATCCAGGGAGTAGCACGATAGGTCTGTAAACCTCCCTGAGTACTCCGACATAGTCATTCCCTCATGCTGAAGCTGTAGAAGCTCCTGGATCTGCAATGACCTTAGCGTCACTAGAGAGAACTATTCTCGGATGATCCACTCAAACTTTGCCCACATGAGTGTCTCCTCATCATTAGATTGTGTCACTAGACTCCACCATCCCCCAGCCAAACCGTGCAGAAGGCTCGTCGCTAGGACCACTATTTGATCTGGGGGTGTCCTCACCAGGCAGAAAACTGTGTTGACTGCCTCGAGCCAATCAACAACTTCCTAGGGGTCTGGATCACCCCATAAACATAGAGTTCATAGCCTATGGAACTCATGCATCTCAGTCATCCTGCGCGCAACCTTGTCCTGCACTACTGGCACAAACAGCCGCTCGATAGGTGGTTGATCAACTGGCGGACCTCCTGGAGGTCCAGCCTTAGAACCTGTGCCTAATGGGCTCTGGATGCAACATACCAAGCCCTCCTTGAATAGGCTAGGGGATGACGTCTAATGCTGAGTAGGATATCACACACAAGGGAGAAATTAGCCTAAGCTACGTGTAAACATGCTCCCAAAAAAATCTCCATGCAATAGTGCAGAGGTAAGAAAAACTAAAAAGTAAAATGCATGCATACAACTATCCAAACCAGAGATTAACAATAGTACAAAAGGGAAAAATAGGGCCCACCAAAATAAAACTACAAAGCGCGTCCAACCTGGTCTGATGTAGGGGAACACTACCACAAACACCTGCCAGAATGCTCCCTCGACATCAAACCGGTAAACACCCCGATCAGTCTCTCTCACTCAGCTCCACATGCTCATGGTCCTCCTAGGACTCTGTCAAAAATCATGTGGTCTGCACAAGACACAAACATGTGCGGGAAAAGCCCATGTAGGGGTGTGTATAACTATACATAGTAGGCACCCAAAAAAATACAAAATAAAAGAGAGAAACTAAATTGCAATAGTCCACTCATCCCATATAGAGGGAACCAAGATGAGAGAGAAACTCCATATCGTGACCATCCTCTTATAAACACAACTATTCAGCTTAGCTCAGGTGTATTCCCATACATACATCATGAAAATCCAGATATATTCAGCTCATGCACCATGACACATGAGGTACTGACCTCACCACCAGCAACGGTTAACAACCAAGAGATCACACTCCACGAGCACTTCCATCCCAGATGACACTCGTCCGAGAGATACAATTCATAGGGTTTCATACATACAGCTCAGACACTAACATGAGAGATCCCTCTCGTCGGATTGTGTCACTGAGGAAGACCACGCTGAAACAGCGAGAAAAATAAACTCCTCATATATGAGATCGCTCCTAGGGTCCACTAGGGGATACTAGAACCCACACCGGTATACGAAGATCTCGCAGATAGGGGAAACCTCTTAGGATCCGCTGGGGGATACCAAAACCCAATCTGGCATCCCACAGATTCACCTCACTCATATAGAGGATCATCGCCCATTCCACGTCAGTCACGATGATACCAAAACCCTATCTTGTACATTTCATGCTGTAGGGGATTGAACTGACGATAACACAACCTTACCAAGACCACGTGTTATGTAGGGGATCGTATAACCAACGTTGCCGCAAACCCTACTATATTCCTTATGCTGAGTAGGGTATCGTATACTTATGGATTCCATAACCCTACTAAGCACGGCCAACTGCATAGGGGATTATCCTATAGATGATTCCAAAAACCCTATGAGGTTATCCTGATTGATAGGGGATCACCGCCTTGGAGATACGGTCTCAACGATACCAAGAACCTGAGATAGGAAAATGATGCTAGAGGATCCCACTCCGGTCCCACCGGAGGGCTGCCACAACTCAAAATAGATTAAACATCCTAAAGAGAGGATCACAAACCTATACTAAGGTTGTGATGTTGCACGAACCCTCATAGGAACAAACCAATGGAGTACCCTCAACCCCTACTGGTCCACACATCGCTAACCAGAGTGACACCCAACAACTCCACACTGTACACCTGTTAGGCCGACAGTGAGGTCACCATCACAATCCACACGGAAAAGCACACAGGATAGGCTATTTACTCGCATGAACCAGACGTCCGGTGAAAAACGAACTATTCACCATGGCCAGCCCATGTGGGGCCCACAACGTGTTCCCGTAACTCATCGAGCGGGGCACTCCAGTGCGATCCCCTCAGAAAAAACACACGAGATAGAATACTCGTTCTCCCAAAATGACCACCTGGTGAAAAATGTACTATTCAACAGAGCCAGCCCGAGTGGGGCCCACCCCAAGATCTCGATACACATCATACGAATCAAACTATTGCGATCCTCTCAAAATAACATGCATGATCGACTACTCAAACGTCCCAAACTGACACCCGGTGGGAGAGTTGTGTTTCTCCAAAAACGCTAAAAACACGATCTTGTGGGTCTGGCACCCCGTTTTCAGTCCCAACACCCAAAAACCAGATAAAAAATTCCACCGTACCATCAGGGTCCCGACGCCACTGATAGCACGTCATTCAGATGCTCCGAGTAGAAGTTACAACAGCCCGAAGTTGTAAAATAATAAAATATTATTATCTTATATGACGATTCTACTCCCGGGGCATGATCCCTAACCTTAAAACCCTTGAACCCGCACTGAAGGATTAAAAAAAACCTCATGAACCAATCTTCGCCAGACCAGCCTGTTCAGGCGGGGTTGGGCCAGCCTGGGCCGACCCACGTCGGCCGACCCAGGCACCACCGGCAGCATCGGCTGATAGACTGTGCCACCACGGCACGGCGTGCGCGCGCAAGTGGTAGACCCCACGTTGGTGGTCGCCTGTGATTGGAACCAGACCGCCGCTGTCGCGGCGGTCCTTATTTGAAACGCGGCCTGCCGCCGTGTAGGTGCCCCGCCGACGGACCTTCCGAGGTCCGCCGGAGGAACCTAAGAGGTCCAAACGCAGATCCGGATGCATCTGTGTGCCCCTCGGGACCTGATCTAACAATCTACGGGTTCAAACCAGTGAAAGAAATAGACATTTGGGATCCACGATTTTAAAGACTTAAAACGCCTACCTGTTGGAAGATCGCTGACGCTTTGGGTTCAGAACAACACCCGCGATGCCGTGATGCTGGATCCGCAGACGAACAACGCTGAAAACGGACTCCTGGAGCTCAATTTGGCAATGAACGAGCGGAGAACTAGAGGGGGGTACCTGCAGCGTAGGTGGGAGGGGAATAGTTCCCCTTGTTCTCTTTTGTTTTTCATTTAAATAAATCATTTAAGTTTCTACCCCGACCAAACCTCTCGGTGTGGAGCAAGTTAAGTCACCCCTAGGCTAAGCGTGCCATTCTGAGCGCAATGGCGGGCTCAGATGTGTCATCCGAGAGGCTTTTAAGATGATATTTGAGATGAGGCTTTTAATTAAAATATTCCACTAATTTAGAAAAATGCCCATGGTAGCATTTTTCACCGCAGACCCATGCCCGCAATGTTTACTCCTCGCCTAGGGTAAACGGCATGTTCTAGACGCAAAAATGCCCTCAGATGCTCATTCTGAGCTACCGTTTATGAGATATCCCACCCCCACCAGGTGCATAGTATGAAAAACATAATATTTTTATAAAATTTATTCTGGGCACACCAGGCCTCGTAATCGCACTCCATCTTCACGCCTAGCTATGAATTATTTATAGAACAATTCCAAAGTCCGACAGGGCCAAAGACCGAGTCGCTACAACACTAATGAATAGTAAAGTGGCCAATTGAATAATAACCTCACTAATTAATGTATAAATAAATATTTTCCACCATATAACTGAAAATATGATATAAATATACCATAGTATAACTAAATAATATTTTAAAAAATTATTAATAACATGTTTGTATTTTTTAAGTCTTGTACATTTAATTAATATTTTATAATTATTATAACAAATTTAAATAAAATAAATTTTAATATAATTTATTCATTAATTATTTTTTTGATTTATAATCATTATATAATTTTATGAGAACATAATTGATTTTTTAAAGTCTTAGAAATGCAATTTTAATTTTAAATTCGAATATTTCATGTAAATTAAGATAGTATGTAAAAATTTAGTTTCTAAAATTTATAAAAAAATTTACATAAAAAGGTTTTCATTTTTTAATTCTACGTGTAGAAAAATTGTTGTGGTGAATTTTAGTAATTTTTCTAAAATACATGAATTTTTGTGATTAGTAAAATATGATAATTTACGATAAATTCTGAATAAACGAATTTCAAAATCATGGTTGAGAAATGAATGAAGTAAATGGAACCTGGTTCCAACTCACATGCTCTATTTACTATTTATGGTCATAAGAATTTTGATTATTCATATTCTTGAGAAAAAATATTAAACTAATGATTAAAATAATGAGAAACATGTCCTCTCCCCCTATAAAAACAAACCTCACACCCTCTTCTCTTTGCACTTATAATGTTTTTCTCTAGCCTAAATTATTCTAAAATATCTCCCTAATCCCCTCTCCCAAATCCAGTATCCATTTGTCTATTAAAATACCAAATTCTCTTCCCCAATGAGGTTCTCAAAGAATTTATATTCAAGAGGTAAATTCCCTTTTTCATTTTATTTATTTTCATTATAGTTCCTTTTTTCATTGGTCATTACTCACCTCCTATAATATAAATGTTGTGATAAATATATTAAAATACATGTACAATAAATTTTTTATTATAATGTTATAATTTATCATCCTCACTCTTTTTCCCTTATTTTATACTTGAAATGAAAAAACTATCCGAGATGTGTTAATTCATCACCATCAAGGATGACATGATTTAAATTTCATTTATTGTTTTAAATTGTTGTCATGAAACAATTTTCATGGATTAAGTAGAATAGAATATATTTATCATTTCTAATATAAAGTTTCTTAATTTTCTGTACACATGATATTATTTTATTACAAAAAATGACTTTGATTTGATATAAAACCACCAATTAACCAAAATAGTTTTCATTAAAATTTTATATAATGATTAATATTAACACCAAATGACCAAATTGATTATAATGACATTTAATATACTTGATGTTTAATAACAACATATAAATCCAATTCTGGGGAACCATTCTCATTTTACTTTTTTCTCTTTACCATAGAAAATGATTAGGTTAAACAAGGTTGCAGAGGGTTCAAGCTCTATTCATTAGGCCCACACCCTCTAAGTTAGCTCGCAAACATGTGGGGGGATTAAAGGGTTCAATAATCACATTAAACAATAACAAAAATTAATCCCTACCTCAACAAGTATGGAGAAACACCAACAATTCCATAAATTGGTCAGTGTTCATCGTCCCCCGCAACTAGCTTCACTCAACGTCCCTCGATCGTCGATCTATGGTTCAGGGTTTCGGTGTCACTCGTCACCTCCCACTAGAACTGGATCCATCCTCAAATGTTTTTTCATTTCATCACTTTGTCAGCACTTCATTACTTGGAGAAGTAGTGACGATACCCCACCCTCAAGCTCCATATAAATTGGAGAGGGGGAGGGTCAGTAACGACTTTGGTAATTAATGGTGGATCATTAATTATAAATCTTCCTAATTTCCCAATGTCGTTGTTACATTGATTGATGGGTCATTCCTTTTAATGGCTTGACACATCACTGGACGCACAGTCCTCAAGTCAATTGGAAAATTAGAATGATAATAAAATAATGAAATTATCATTATTTTTTCTTTTCAAAAGTAAAAAAAACATAAATTTTTCTCCAAACCTACTGTGGTCAATGTATAGTATGTCCTAAGAGAACACAACACTATAGATTCAATAGTGCCCTCAGATTTTTATTCCAAGAACGGGTTCAAAATTCAGAAAACGTTGCTCGCACATTTACCGAACATGCCTTAAAAGAAGTTCTGAAATTAATTCTGAGCACATCGGGCCTCAAAATCTAGCGCTATCAATTTTCGATGACTCGTAATAATACCTTATAATTTATAAAAAATTACAATGTAAAAAATCCAGGTCTTTACAAGGGAACTATCACCATTATTATTATAATTTGATACTAACGCATCTATTTTTTTTCAAATATACAACATCCATAATGCCGAGTATGAAATGATCCTGCTATGTCGAGACATCTACCCAATTTTCACGGGCTTAAAATTATTGAATAAAAATGTCACCCCTCTTTCTAACACCTCCAAAAATAAGAATTGACATCCAAACCTTGATTTCTATCAATAAATACGAAGATTCTCTACCTAATCTAGGGGTTTAACTCACAAAAATAAGGTGTAAAGAAAAAAATCATCATGTAACCTTACGGGTATGAATGTTACAGGAATATTATATCCAACCTCCCAACCTCATGGATAACATGGCCTATAAGGGTCAAAATTCATATGAAAGTCACAAAACAAGTTATCCCACAACTATGAAACTCAATAAACATTACGATGGCTACAAAAACTATGCTCTCACTTTAGGCTGATGTTCAAAAATTGGATCACACACCCAAGAGATAAGATAAAAAATGGATTATCTCAATAGGCCAACCTCCTATACATGGTAACAACACACTTATAATGAGTCACGAAATGTATTGAATCTGGTTTTGATGGATTTTCTCAATTGTACATATTTATATACATATACATATATTTATATTTATACCCTACTTCGACATTATTATTTGGTTTCTTAGGACCCTATAACTATTGTGTTAAAAATATTAATTTACATTAATAGTTACACTAACATAATATCATTGTAAATGGATTTACCAAATGCTTGGGATCTAAAATGGTGATTATGATTCCATTTATTATTCTGTAACATTTTTTTACCCTTGGAGAAACCAAATGATGGTTAGTTATAGACACCCAATTGAGGCATTACTTGAATGGTGTGTTTTATAAAATAAAAAACTTACTCTATATATTTTATTTTAAATGGAACAACTTAGTGAATCCACTAATAATACCAATTTATAAAAAAACAATAGGTTAGTCACATAACCTAGATATAATTTTAGAGATGTTTAGACATTATTTGTCCAAGGATCAAACTAGAGTAAAATATATGCTTAGATCATGGTGTATTGAGAGTTAGTAAACACAATATATCTCATTCATTTCTAGAAAATAAATTCATCATCATTGATCAATATTAAATAAATGTAGGGAATATTTTTTTTAATTGTTCTCCATTTCTGTTTATTTAATAATGTGTTTTTATCTAGATTTATTTCTGCTGTTTCTTTTATTACATGAGCACAATTACATGATTTATTTTGGTTATTCCAAAATATGTTTGATATGACATCTTGTAACCATGGATAGGCTTTTATAAGACATTCCCTAAGAAAACTTGTCCAAAAAATTGATTCACTTTGTTTAGTGTTTTTTCATACTACGTTTTTTTCATCCTTGACCATTATCCCATAGGGTTGAGAATTAACTAGTATATAGTGGGTTCAAATAGGATTAAAAAAGAAAATTTATTTTATCGATGAAAAATATATATATGATGATGATATTAAGATTTATTGTGATTCATTATGTGATGTGGTTTTTGAATTCATGGATGTCGGATCTGGAGAGATAATAGGTGGAGATTAAATATATAATAGGCATTAAGAGAGTAGTCTTATTCATATTCCTGGCCACTAATGCCTAAAACATTGACAACCTATAATGAAAAACCTAAATTTTTGGTGGTCAGATGGCAGTTTTTTAGGATGATAAAAATTATTGGAAAATATGTAAAGAATATGAGGATTTTGGAAAATATACTACTAAATGTTGTTTAGAGGAGAAGAAACGACATTGTTTTGTTTAATTTTTTTGGGGGAAATGTTCTACCATTGAGTTATGGTTCACATTTTGTATGTCCAAGACTAAAAATTATGTGTCCCTTTCTAGGATTCCAAGATGCATGCTAATTTTACATGCACTGAGAAATTGGGAAGTCATATATTCCATAATTCATGTTTGGACACTCCCTATGGATGTACTTTTCCTGTCATGCATTGTTATAGGTGTACACATACAATACCAAAAGTTTAAAGATATGGTTCTTTCAAGGTGAACACATTGTGTGGTACAACATGTTTTTCTAATCCTTATCCTCGTAATAACACATGCCTCTTGTAAGGTGAGTTCTAAAACATTGTTGACCCCAATAAAACATGTATTCCACTTTATAGATCATCCCTTAATATATTATTTTTTAATAAATTTTTTTTCATGAGAGTATCATATATAAATTCTTTTCCATGTTTTAAATAAGGGTTTTAATTTTTGAGGGATTCTTGGAATGTTTTTCTATTTTCCTAACATTTTTCTTCTTTTGTTAATTCAAGATGATCATATTGATCAAGGATATATTGTTGGAGTGATATTTGTGTTTGTAATCCCCTTTAACATAGTGTTGTGGTCCCCCATATTCTTCATATACATAGTTTTGGTACACCATAACGGGTGGGTGAAGCTCTTATATCTATTGATTGGTACTCCCCCTTCCCTAAGATCACAAATAAAGAGAGTCCTCCATAAGAGTTACAAATACCTTGGATATAGAGAAAAAAGATGAGGGTAGGTCCCCTCTCAAAAAGTTCTTGTGAGGTTGTGCATGATGTTGAGAATTATATATTGTATTTTGGAGCTAACTATAAAGTCATCGACATTGATTGTGTTGTGGGTTTGTTATCCCCTTATTATCATTCTACTTGGATTCATTTCATATGTATATATTTATGATGGGTTTTATTTCCCATTTATTGGGGTTGAGCTGAACCAAATTCTATCATTTTATGTAAACATTATTTGTTTTATGGAAACCAATTGGGAATATATATACCGACCCCTAAAATATAACTTCCCACATATTTTTTGTCCTGTGTTAAAGACAAGAAGATAAACGAAGACAATAATGGTTATTAGATATAGATGTTATGATTGATCTTGAATGGTGGATTCAACACAAGGACCATGAGTTGGTCCGTACATGGTGTCCATTTATTCTATTAGTATATTGGTTGGGACTTAAATTCTTTTTTGAGTGTTTATTTTTCCCAATTATTTTTCAATTCGGATTAATTTTTCAAACATTAATGTATTCCCAAGAGTTTATTGCATGCATGTTTGTACTCTATTTGTTCTACTATTTATTACATTTGACTTGAAATTTTCATATTGATGGTATTTTGTGTGTATACAGGATCTCAACCTATGGACTCAAAATTATATTATATCATATTAGGGATTTTCAGTAGCCTTGGAATATTAAATGCAAATTTGGGTGGTGACGTCTCAACTTACTAGAGATCTGGTGGGCCCCAAGGTTAGGATCATTATAGAGTCTTATCAGAGAATCTCATTCATTGAAATAGTTTTACAGTTATCAATTTTGGGAGTATTGGTTGAGACATGGAAATAGTGTCAGAGTAGCTCAATTAGGGATTTTAATCATGGTAACCCAGTGTTGGTGTAGTGTATGATGTTTACTCTATGAATATAGAAAATATATTAAAATTATTATATTGAGACATTGTATATAGGTAACACTAGTACATGAATCATGTAGGATTATTTCCTTTCATAGACATTTGAGTTTAATCTACCCATATTTATATATCCTCAACTATTGGGGGAATGTGTTAATAACTATAAATATGCCTCCATGAAGACTAACATCCTAGTTACTTATTTTTTAACATGAAAATGATAAACGTTTTAATTTGGCCTCACTATAGGGGCCATCTCACGTGGTGTTTTCTCTAGGTTATTAGGGGTTATCACCCAACCAATAACAGAGCATATAATTCTTGCATTTCCATTTGATGGTGCATGTAGGATTATAAGGCTATATGATTTCAAATATAAAATACCATTTATGTTCAATGATGATATGTATCCCTATCCAGTGGAGTATTTTATTGAGTTCTTGGTTTAGGTTGTTTTGAGGGTTTGGACCGTGAATGGTTTGATGGTTGTGTTGGATGTGGATATTTTCCATGGAGTATCATAGACATTGTGGAGTTTGGGAATGGATGAAAATAATCATATGACAATCACATACTTAAAATTCTAGTATATCATTCATGATGTGTATTTACCCTCATTTTAATGGTCATTTTGGATATATATTTTCCTGGCCTAGAACAAGGTGTTATTATAGAGGCTATTAAGCTCATGATGTTCACTAACTTCAACTAATACTCACTGGATTTCGTGAGAGGTAGGTCCATTAGGAAGAAAGAAGTTTGATCTTTTTCCTTGCAATGTAATTTAAGTCAGGGTGGTCTCTTTATGCCTACCCACATTTAATAGAGAGAAATAATAAGCTCTATTTACAAATATATACCATGTACAGTGATGTAAAGTGGTATGATCCAGTGGTGGTAATCATGTAGCTAAGATGTTTATAACAGGTAACATTGATCATATATTGATTTCTTGAAAGATGAGGCATTATATCTCTCATATTCATTCGAATTTATATGATGTTCAGGGGTTGTATATATGACCCTTCCAAATATTCGAGGGATGATTATATGAATGTGATGCGAGGTTCACAAGGCATGTGATTTCTCAAACAATCGTGTTGAGTAGAATACGAAGACATTGGAGGAAACACAACTAAAGAGGAATCACTATGTGAAAGTATCTCATAGGAATATTTATGGTAGCCCCAATAGAGGTGGAGAAGATAAATGAGAAGGTTTCCATTCAAATGTTGAATATACTAGTAAAGAATGGCACTATGATCTATATCCAAAAAAACCATAAGGTGGAACACATCTGACTTAGAGATATGATGGTCATGAAATTAAATAGCTACATGGTAGGTGGAGCTATGACTATGATATACATTAGAAGATTCTAGGTATGTTTTGTCTTTTATTATCATCCCATAGTACTAATATACATTGGCTTAATTAATTACATTATAAAATAATATCGTTTATGACAAAGGTAGCTTCAAATTGAGGCTATAGGTCAACATGTATGGTTTGAGGTTCTAATAAGGACAAATTCTAAAATATGACATATATTATTGAAATGTGAGTTGGTGTTTTGTGTACTTATTTTCTTTTGGGACCTCATGGGCATCATTATGAGACATTATGATGAAATATTTTATAGGGAGTGATTTTTCGATGGAATTTACATTGATGGATTTCAGTACATAAGTGTTCGATGCCATAAGACATGTGGGATTCCATTCTACATTGTGGGTGAGAGAGTTCCTCTTTTGGAGTGGATGGGTTTTGTGTGTCGAATGATTTAAGTTGTCACACATTAGTTTGGGGTTTAGTAACTTAGTATATTACGATATTGAGGGATCTCACTTACTACAATAATGATATACTGTAAAGATTTCGTCCCAATGGATTTGTTTGAGACTAATTGTGAAGTGAGATTTGGAAGTCTGCATTTAACAAAACACTTAGAGAAATAAATAATTTATTAAGCATATTTTATGACCCCTGTTGTGCTTTTAAAGACCCGTAAATTTAAAGGAAATTTTTATCTTAAATTATTTTGAATTTTATGAGTACACAGTTTCTGACGTCACCTGATTCCGAGGCCCGGTGTGCTTGGAAACAATTTCTGAAGTTTAGCATGGGTACGTTCCGTGAAAGAAAGAGTGGTTTTTTCTCTCTTTTGAACTGGTGCTCGGAATTGAAATCCGAGGGCACTGATGAAACCACAGCGTCGGTAATTGTTTAAGATGACCTTTACTGAAGATGTGTTTTCTCGGGAGGAGTTGTAAAAAATTGTGGATTAATAAAAAATTGAATAAAAATTGAGGAACAATTTTTTATTCTTTATCTAGGTGGTTATATCCAACATTTGGTAGTTGGGGTGGGACCCACAAGCCCCTAACTACCCATGTGAGGATATTGGTTATGTGGGGCCCATACGAGCCCCACCCCCCCACATTCCTTAAAAACTCCTCTAACCCCCCTCTTAAAATTTATAACTCTCTTAACTTGTTAATCATCCCCTTTAAGTGGATGACCCTTCCTCTACCCACTCTCTCAATTAAATGCTTTCCAACACACATTTAATTAATTAATTGAACCTCAACAATTAATTGAATTAAGTGTATGATTTTAAAAATATGAAATTCTTGGAATGAGTAAATAAAATAAAGAATTTCCTTATTTTATTTTGGTTGGAAATTGTGGTGTTAGGAGAAAGGGAAGGGAACCCTTGAGTTTTGGATGATCAGTTCATCTTCTTGTCGAAGAACGCCAACTCTCCGACGAAGAACGTCGACTCGGCGGCTCGGTTTCTCCATCCTCTTCTTCCTCCGCAACAAGGGAGGAGACACCAACGACGACAGAAATGATTCCAACATTCGCGGTGCTTGACAACCGTGAACTTCCATCGAGGTAGGGGTTAAGTTAACTTTTAATGAATTAAAATTGTTCTTGTTTATCATTGAGCATCTCGTATACTTTGTCCTACTGTTATCGAAATAACGGGATGAGATCGGTCCTAAAAAACACGACTAATTATCCTCCCCGCTTTCTTGTAGATCATCGTTGACATTTGAGGTGAAGGCGGTGCAGTGTCATCGCACCATGCGGGAATGACGATAATCGCGGATGGAGCGGTCCGCGGTGGTGGAGCGTGGCTACGTCACGCAGCGCCGGTGATACCGAAGGAGGCCGCTTCCAGGAACGAGCTGCGATGCCGTTGATCCGTGCCAGATCTTCGAGGGGGCCACGGCCAGGGCGGGCCGCAGCGGAGGGGCTCAGCGCCATCACGCCGCAGTGGAGGGGCTCAGCGCCATCACGCCGCGACGGTCAGACAGGAGTCGCGGCCTAAGAGCGCGACGGTTTTCAAATGGGCAGCCGGCTAAGCTAGCCTCCAACGCCACCTGGAGGTAGGACCTGAGAGGTTCCCGCGGTTACACAAGGCCAGAAAATACGTCCGGCTATTCGATGAACTTAGGGGGTCGTAACCCCCTCGATCAGAACCCTAGTGCGGACCCCACGGGTCCACCGTTTTGGAAACAAGGGGGCAGCAACCTCTTCTCACCCCGCTCGCCCGAAAGAAGAGCTGCGGCCGGCTTCCGAGCTGGGCCGCAGGACACACCGGGCCGCAAGTGCCGGGCCGGGCCATGCCTAATCTGGCCGGACCCAGACCCGGGTTTGTTCGACCCGGTTCGGGCCGACCAAGGGGGTATTAGGTCGGGTCAGACCGGGCCCAGAACTCCTATTTTCAGGACATGTTTGTTTAAATGCCCATATCAAGGGCTACAGACCTCTGATCGATGCACCGTTAGTTGCGTAGGGATCATTGGATCGAGACGGTCATTTTGGAATATTACACTAGATGTTTTGGTGAAGTTTGGGTAAGGTCGGGTTGGTTCGAACCCGAAACCAACCGGGCCCTCGGAGCGGAAACACTTATAACTTATGGACCAGAAGTCCGAATGACGTTACATCAATAACATTTATTTAATCATAGTAATATGTATCTTTTGGATTACTCAAAATGAGGTTAGGATGTGGCTGGAGTACGGTCGGGTTTGTTTTATCGTAGAAACCTGTCGGCCCCCTAGGGCGGAAAAGCCAACATCTCTCAGACCAGGCGTCTGATTGACGCGCCGTCTGTCGCAATGAGTTCCTAAGGGCAAGAAAGAACTTTTACATACATCAAGTCTGGACTTTGTGACAATTGATGTATCAACCCCCCTTGGATCTTGAAGAAGACCCTCTCGGAATCGAGTGTGTTGTGTGTGTGAACCATAGAGCTGGCTACGACTGCAACGATGATGACGACTATACTTGGATCCTACATGGGATCGGAAACGATGATGACTGTACAGGTATCCTACGTGGGTTCGGCAGTGAGGAAAACTGTACATGGATCCTATGTGGGTTCATCAATGATGGTTACTGTACTAGGATCCTACGTGGGTTCGACAGCGACGACTTCTGTAATTGGATCCTACGTGGTTTCGGAAGGGGAGATGATTCAGAGACTATATCTATCATCTCCACCCCTCTTCATGGGTAGTATACCTGTGTCATATGAGTCATGACTTTCAATCATTATCTTCGAAATGATTATCTTGCTTTCCTGTGTGGACTGAGTTGTAGTTTCCTGTGTGCACTAGGCATAACTTGGGCTCGGGAGTTGGAGGCAAACTGGAAATGATGACTTAGGTATATATATAGGAATATACCTAAGTATAGTTGGTTGATACTTCGTGTTTGTATCCTTCCATTGTAGTTTATCCTTTTGGATTCTGGGAGACCTTCTAGGGTGTCGGGGTCCCTACTGAGTATCGTATACTCACCACTGCATGGGCCATGCCCGCACAACATTTTGTTGGTTGCAAACGACGGATGACACTGATCGTGGTTGAGGCTTGTAGAGAGGGATGGTACCCGGAGGTGGACTATCAGGTGAGACATACATGGAGTGGACGGCAGGACCCGAGGAGTTGAGGAGACCATCTGTACCCACCCTTGAGGTGGGATAGCCGGAGGAGGACTCAGTGGTTACTGATTTACATTACTGCTGATGTAATTTCATTTCAGTTGTAATGTACGTTTAGTTGGGTGTGTATTCTGGCCAATTTAATTTTCATCACTTACTTTTCTACTCAGTTTACTTAGTGTTTACTACAGATTGTGTTCTCTGTTGTGTTTCATTACTTATATAAAAGCAATGCCTTCCCATTTATCAGGATTTACACCTTTGGTGCTAGTTGCCACCTACATGCCTATACAAGGCGGGCATGCGGTAGTCATGGCATGGGCACCGAGGAAGGGTTATGAAAAATTGATATCAAAGGAGTCGGTTATACCTCAGAACTCAAGACTCTTATAATTTCTTCTATGTGAAGCAATAGTGTTAAGGGAAATGAGTGTGGTTGTCAGTCAACGGAGTCCAGTGTTGGTGCGGTGGCCGACATATCCATACACCAGGACCCTGACATCTGATTTATGACTCAATGCACGAAAACATTGATCACAAGTGTTTTTCAAAAGTTTTCATTGTGATTTCTTTGTGTCCTATCACCATGTATATTTTATTAACCATGTCACACCTGTTTCCTTTCAGGATGGCCCCAATACAGCAGCCGGCTAGGGTTTTGATCTTTGTGCAAGATAGTAGCCACCGAGTGATGAGGCCTCAGTGTAGGGCCCCATTACAGCGGAGGCACCGGAGGTACCTCTAGATGCTAATCCATGGATTCCACTAGCCCCAGCAGCTGAGAGTGCATGTCACCTGAGTGCACTACATGAGTTTCAGCGTCAGAGGCCGCCGAGGTTCCATGGAGAGACATGCCCTCAGGCAGCCGAGGATTGGATGGAGGCTGTTGTTCGAGTCTTCAGATTGGTAGGCACACCAGTAGATCGTATGGTGTTCCTTTTAGCAATTCTCATACCCGCTGCAGCAGGTAGATGGTGGATCATGATGCTCTATGTGCACGATGAGGCATCTCTTCTTTGGACGGACTTCGAGATCCTCTTCCGCTCAGAGTTCGCTCTAGACACCCTCTGTACGGTGCGCATCCAGGTGTTACTACAGCCGTGGAAGGGTAGCATGAATGTAGCCCAGCACTCGGTGAGACGTACTGTTCTCTCACACTACTCCACAGACATGGTACGCGACCCATTCTTCTAGGCCCAGACCTTCGAGCAAGCATTGAGGCATGAGATCAGGGCTTCAATGATCTCCCTCAACATTCTGAAACAGGTAGCAGTACTGGAGTGAGCCCTTCTTGTGGAGAGATTTCTTGTTGAGCCTTCACTAGCAGTGAGACCTACCGTAGGGAGACACGTAGCAGAGTCTTCTACAACCGGCAGCAGACAGATGTCACAGAGGTCCAAGCGGACCAGACCATCAAGTGGGTGACCTCAGGATACTGGTTCGGAGGTGCAGGTCACACACAACAGATCCAGTCATACAAGAGGCAGATAGTGCTATACATGCGGTGGGTAGGGCCACATGGCTCGCAACTACCCAAAATGCCATGCAGAGGAGCAACATACTATCAATGGTCCACCCAGGAAGAGGCATAGGTTCGACCTTGGTGTTTATTAGGGAGTAGGCGGACGAGGTAGAGGAGCTGGCTGAGTAGCAGGTGGTGGAAGACGCTTCGGGGCTCTACCACCACCACCACCAGGAGGTCCACCCCGACCATAGGGGGATGGCAGACATAGGTAGGCTCAGCATTAAGTAGTAGAGGCCTACGACCACAGCACAACTGAGATGATTCGAGATACTATCTGTGTCTAATCCACCCTTTTTGAAGTTCTTATAGACACATGAGTGAGTCATTATTTTATTGTGGATGCCCTTGTTTGGAGATCGGAGATTCCGACGGAGCCGTTGGCTCGATCCTTACAGCTAGAGACTTTTACAGGAGCAGACTTGATGATTACGCACTGGTGCCGGTAGTGTGAGAATACTTTAGAAGGCAAGTGCTTCAGCTAGGATCTTCTTATAGCGGCGTCGAGGCCTTACAACGTCATCTTGGGCGTGGATTGGTTATCTATAGTCCATGCTCAGATCGGCTGTATTAGGCGTAAGGTGCGGTGTGTCCTCACCGATGAGAGTAGGTTCACCTTCACCATCAAAAATGGAGCCTTTGCATCATAGGATGGACTCACGTAGAGTATAGGACAACTGATGACCCATATGTTGGATAGTTTCATCCTAGGAGCAATTGATTTTCGGAGTCCAGGTATTCCTATTGTGGTGGATCAGTATATGGACGTTTTTCCTGACAATGTTCCAGGACTACCTCCTTGCAGAAAGGTAGACTTATATATTGACCTGTACCCTGAGACAGCCCTGATATCTACTCCAGAATATCGGATGGCTCTTGATGAACTTCGAGAGATACAGGTACAGTTGGAGGACTGACAGTGCAAGGGATTCATCCGACCCAGTGTTTCACCCTGGGATTCCCCGATTTTGTTCTCCAAGAAGGCAGACGGGAGGTTGCGACTGTGTGTTGACTACCGTCCCCTGAATTAGGTGATTGTGAAGAACATGTATCCACTTCCAATGATTTAAGACCACTTCGTTCAGCTGAAGAGAGCACAATGTTTCTCGAAGAAAGACATGAGTTTAGGCTATCATCGGCACAAAGTTCGAGATGAGGATGTACAGAAGATGGCCTTCAGGTACCGGTATGGACAATATGAGTTCTTGGTTATGCCTTTCGGCATAACCAACACTCTAGCAGTGTTTATGAGTCTCATGAAGAGGATCTTCCTGCCTTACCTTGATCGATTTGTCATAGTCTTCATTGAAAACATATTGATTTACTCAACTACTGAGGAGGAGCATGCCTACCACTTGTGGGTTGTACTGGATACACTCTGAGAGAACCAGCTTTATGTTAATCTCTCTAAGTGTCAGTTCTGGATTCGAGAGGTCCACTTCTTGGGGCATGTCATCTCTGAGGTGGGAGTAGCAGTGGATCCTGTGATGATCAAGCAGTTCTAACTTTGGAGCCACCCATTAGCATAATAGAGGTGCGGAGTTTCCTAAGTCTGGCTGGGTACTATCGGAGATTAGTTTCAGACCTCTCCAGAGTTTCTTCACCACTTTCAGCTTTGACGAAGAAGAAAAAACCCCTCATGTGGTCAGATAGATGTCATCAAAGCTTCCAAGAGCTGAGTAAAAGATTGACAATTGCACCCAACATGAGTCTACCATAGGAGGGAGTAGGGTACGTAGCTTACTATGATGCCTAATGGACCAGACACGGGTCTATCTTGATGCAGGAGTGGGCAGTGATCGCCTATGGATCACGACAGTTGAGGCATCATGAGCAAAACTACGCTACACATGACCTAGAGTTAGTAGCAGTGGTTTTATCCTTGAAGATGTGGTGACACTATCTGATGGGTCTGATCTTTATAGTCTACCTTGACACTAGAGTCTCAGGTACATCTTCTGATAGAAGGAGCTGAACCTGAGATAGCGGCGATGGCTCGAGTTCCTCCAGGACTATGACTTTGAGATAGTCTATACTCCTGGGAAGGGGAATTTAGCAGCTGATGCTCTCAGCAGGAGGTCGGGAATTCAACTACATGGAGAGGCGACCGAGGAGTTAGCCGCTTTGCAGATACCCTTCAGGGATAGAGATGGGGTAGCCTTTCTACAGTCTCACATAGTCATCCCTCCACTACTTCAGCTGGTCAGGGATGTTCAAGGTTGGGACATTGACTATGAGACACGATGTGCATAGATTTCCACAGGACAAGGACCTTATGGATTTTCTTTAGGAGGAGATCGCGTCATCCTTTAAATAGGACATACCATGGTACCAGTTGCATTACAGGAGGAGGTTCTGAGAGAGTTTCACACTTACCAATTGGTGGTACATCTAGGTGTAGCGAAGATGTACCAGGATCTCAGACGACAACACTGGTGGCTGGGTATGAAGAAGGTTTTGGTAGAGTTTGTTTCACGATGCCTCACCTGCCAGCAGGTGGAGGTGGAGCACCAGGTACCAGCATGCTTGGTACAACCCATAGAGGTCCCAGAGTGGAAGTGGGATGGAATATCTGTGGATTTTGTGACAGGTCTTCCACGTACTTCCATAGGACACAACTACATCTTGGTGATCGTAGACCGACTCACCATGTCGGCCCACTTATTACCTACTAGAGAGTAGGGCTTAGTGGAGTGCTTGGGATGCCTCTACGTTCAGGAGAACGTACGGATTCATGGTGTGCCATCATCTATCATCTAGGATCGAGATGCTCTCATTACTATCTGGCTTTGGAAGGGGTTGCAGGAGGCATTTGGGATGCTGCTATGCCTAAGAACCTCCTTTCACAAACAGATGGATGGCTAGATGGAGATGACCATTCAGACTCTCAAGGACATTCTATGTGCATGTTTCATTTACTTTGGTTTCAGCTGGGAGGATCATCTACCTTTGGTGGAGTTTGGGTACAACAACAGCTACCAATCCATCATCGGGATGGCACCATATGAGGCATTGTATGGCCGACCATGCAGATCACCTATGTGCTGGACAAACCTTGGGGAGTCAGCCCTCGTAGGACCAGAGATGGTACAGGCTATGACAGAGAAGGGGAAAATCATCTAGGAGCGGATGAGGACTCCACATAGCCGACAGAAATCCTATGATGATAGGAGGTGGAGACCACTAGAGTTCGAGGATGGCAACCAGGTTTTCTTACGGGTCTCACCTCAACGTGGATTATGGAGATTTGGTCAAGGCTTCATGTTATCTCCGAACTTCATTGTACCATTTCAGGTTCTTAGCAGGATAGGCGAGTTGTCTTATCGCCTGGCTCGTCCACCTCAGTTGCATCGGGTGCATGACATCTTTCACGTATCTCAGTTGAGGAGATACGTGAACGACCCGAAGCATATCATTGATCATGGGGAGCTAGAAATTGACGACGAGGCGACATTTGCAGAGGTTTCAGTGGGGATCGAGGATCAATAGGAGCAGGTCCTACATAGATGGTTGATTCCTCTAGTGTGCATTAGGTGGAAGCACAGAAACCTCCAGGAGAGCATGGTGCTGTCGAGCCACGCTGGAGCTTCAAGGGGGCCGCAGCCAGGGTGGGCCGCATCAGAGGGGTGCGGCGCCATCACACCGCGCCGGTCGGACAGGGGCCGCGACCTGAGGCCGTGGCGGTCTTCAAAGGGGAGGTCGGCCGAGCCGGCCGCCAGCGCCACCTGGAGGTAGGACCTGAAAGGGTCCCGTGGTTACACAAGGCCGGCCAATACGGCCGGCCGTTCGAAAAACCCTGGGGGTCATAACCCTCTCGACCAGAACCCTAGGGAAAACCCCATGGGTCGGCCGTTTCGGAAACAAGGGGGTGATGCCCCTTTGCACCCCTCTTGGACGAATGCCATGTCGTGACCGACTTCCATGCCGGGCCGCAGGCCGCGCCGGACCAGTCCTCCTGCACCGGGCCGGGCCGCGCCCAATCGGGCCGGACCCGGAGCCAAGTTGGGTCGACCCGGTTCGGGCCATCCCAGGGGGTATTTGGCCGGGTCAGACTAGGCCCAGAACCCCTATTTTTGGGCCAGGTTCATTCAAACACCCATATCTTGGGCTATGAACCTCTGATCGATGCACCATCAGTTGTGTAGGGATCCTTAGATAGAAACAGTCATTTTGGTATATTATACTCGAGGTTTTAGTAAAGTTTGTGCATGATCGTGTTGGTTCGAACCCATGACCAACCAGTACCTTGGAGCAGAAACGCTTATAACTTAAGGTCCGGACGCTCGAATGACGTGTCGTCAACCATGTTGAATTCCCCTTTAAGAGACTTTTCTTTTTTCTTAATCCACTTGAGGTTTGGATGCAGCTGAAGTACAGTCAGGTTGGTTTTAGCTTAGAATCCAACCGGGCCCCTAGGACTGAAAATCCAATATCTCTCATGTTGGGCGTCCGATTGATGTGCCATCTGTGGCGTTGAGTTCCTAATGATGAGACAGAACATTGTGATACATCAACATTGGACTTCATGAAAGTTGATGTATTGAACCCCTTGGCTCGTGGAGCAGACCCTCTTGGAATCAAACGTGCTGCGTGTGGGAACCCTAGAGGTGGCTGCGACTACGACGATGATGACGACTATACTTGGATCCTATGTGGGTTCAGCAATGGGGATGACTGTACGTGGATCCTACGTGGGTTCGGTAGCGAGGATAAATGTACTTGGATAATACGTGGGTTCGGTAGGGATGGTTACTGTACTAGAATCCTACGTGGGTTCGGCAGCAGTGACTTCTGTACCTGGATCCTACGTGGGTTCGGAAGGGGAGAAGATTCAGAGTCTACATCTATCATCACCGCCCCTCTTCGTGATTAGTATACATGTGTGAGATGAGACACGACTTTCAATCATTATCTTCTATATGATTATCTTGCTTTCTTGTGTGGACTGGGTTGAACATTGGCTTGGGAGTTGGAGCCGAATTGGAAATGATGACTTAGGTATATGTATGGGCATATACCTAAGTAGAGTTGGTTGATACTTCATGTATGTATCCTTCCATTTTGGTTTATCCTTTTCGAATTATGGGAGACCTTATGTGGTCGCAGGGTCTCTACTGAGTATTGTATACTCACCCTTGCACGGGCCATGCCCGCACTACATTGTGTGGGTTGCAGACGACGAACGTCGCTGATCGTGGTTGAGGCTTGTGGAGCGGGACGATACCCGGAGGTCGACTATCAGGCATGACGTACACAGAAAAGACGGCCGTACCCGAGGAGCTGAGGAGACTATCTGTACCCACATATCAGGTGGGATAGCCGGCGAGGGACTCAATTTTTCCTGATTTACTTTACTACTATTGTACTTTCTTTTCAGCTGTACTGTAATTTCAGTTGGGTTTGTATTCTGGCCCATTTACATTTTAGCACTTACTTTAATACTCAGTTTATATAGTGTTTACTAAATATTGAGTTCTCTGTTGTGTTTCTTTACTTATATAAAGGCAATGCCTTCCCATTTATCAGGATTTATGCCTTTGATGCTAGTCGGCAGCCCCTATCCTATGGAAGTCTGGCTTGGGGTAGTCATGGCATGGGCCCCGAGGACGGGTCGTGACAGTGCTCAGGGAGGTAAGGGTGATTTTGGAGGACCATTGGGAGAATATTTTCATCTGACCTATTGTGTCTCATAAGGAAGCAAAACTTTTGATCATTATAATGGAATATGTAAACATAAGGATTATAATTTATTATTATAACCCTAACCATATATATAAAAATAAAGAGTATCAATTTTTAAGGATTGGTCACCTATTTTACTTATTTTTAGGCATGTGTTGGTTCTAAAAGATTAATATTTTATGCTCTATAATATACAAGGATTGACACTTTGCATGATCCCAAGGCTTTCGGAGAATAGAAGAGGCTTGTAGGAATTCCAATGAGACTTTGGTGATGAGAACTGGGAAAAGGGAACATTCTTGGTTTGAAAGTTGGTTTTACGCCCTGTAGAAGTATTTCATGGTGTGAATGATGGATTCACATCACATTATATTTTTGGGGTTGAGAATGAAAATAAATGTGAAAAGAGACAATTTTCAATGGAAAATTACCTCCAGGAATTACACTATGTTTAAATGGATTGCACATCATGTATTCCATCAATGTTGTAATGTTTTAAAACATTCAATAAACTACTTTTGTCTAATAATACGGTTGATGCTTCCCTCCCTCTCATCACAGGTGACCCGACATTCTCCTATTCAGTGTTTTGGATATAATATCGGTGGGAATTGATCTCAGGCTTATATATTCAATCTAAGGGGACCTTTCATTATAGAAGGTTCATTTTCCCTATTTGTTGTAGTGTCTCTTAGATTGGATCTCATTTTATCTCATATCATCTTTCTATGCAACAGGTTTTCATACCCATTGTTTTGATGGGGTTTATCTTAGTTATTTTTGGTGTGGTGGTGCCACGAAATCCTCTGTTGGGTGTAGTTCTTGTGGGAGAGGTGATCAGAGATCCGATGTATGGTCTGTTCTTATGTAAGGAACATTGATGACCTTTTGAGGCTTGCGATTTTTTTCTTATCTATTTATCTATTGGAAATTTTATATCTAACATTGTTTAACAACATGGATCACAATGAAATTTAATTATTTGAATACCTGAACCTAATTAAAGAATCAGCATCGATTGCTTAATGATGTTGTTGTTTATACCATGATAATGTCTTGCCTCATGACTTTGTTTATTGTATGATATCTATGACTTTTGTGGATTAACATCCTATTCTTGATGGAAATTATTAGTGAATGAAAATTTGTAATTAATTGATAACTAATTGGATAAAGGAATTAAAGAGGCATGTTTAATGAATCTGGTATTTGTTGTTGTGGTAATTTATTGTTAAAAAAATTGATTCAAGTATGCATTTTTATTTAATAATTAATGAACATGAATCATATTAACGCTGGTTAATAAAATTATTAATGGAATTATAAATTAATTGTTTAAATAATTTTTTATAAATTGTAATATCTAGTTTTTTAGGTTTCCCATTATTGGAACTTGTGTATGGTTAATTGGTTAATTCATTACTAAATAAGAATCGATTGTGTGATAAAATATAATCCATTTATAGGGCCTAAGTTTCCTATTTTCATGTCAAGTCCATGTGTGTTATGTTTTTGAGCCACAAGATCTCATTTTGTTTAATAGATGAATGCCTTTATTTGGGGCATAGATCTTGTTTCTATGATTGTTTCCTCCTTGTGATGTGACATGAGATAAGGATGGATCATGCTAGAGGGATATTGTAAAATATGGGGTAGGGAGGAACAGATGTGAATTGAACCTGTGAAGGTTGATCTAAGGGGGTCGTTGTGGTATGAGGGGATGGGAGGCCCAATAATTGTTGTAGTAGTTGACAACTAGTGGGGCGTGATTCATCGGTATATGCATGTGGGTGTCAAGGAGGACACTGAAGATGATATAATTGGTCGAAGCTCAACATACCCATTATAATGATTACTATAATCTTATTGAATATATTGTTTATTATGTAATTTCCTTATCCCAATTCTTGAGGCAGACATATGTGGTTGGTTTCTCCCTTTCAATGATAGGTGAAGATGCGTGGGGTATGAAACATGCTTTCCATGTCTAACTCTTCAAGGATGGATGAGTATACTCTCATACAATAGATCGAAAAGACTCGACTAGTAGTTCATCTACTCACCATGTTCAGGCACTTATGATTAAAATTAAGAATGTTTTCCTAAATCACCTGATGATATGTAATGTAATGTGGTTAAATAATGAATAAATGGTTAACCCATTGGGGTTGTATCATGATGAGATACAATGTTGTTGTGGAAATTCTATGAAACCATAGACTTTTTTGGATATTAATAGAGGGAATAGATCTTTCTAGAAATTAATGTGATGTGCTGTAGATGTGATAATGGTTAATTAATGGATACTAATTAACTAATATAAACTGAAACTGAAAAAAAAAGGATAATGTAATTTAATGTATCTCATTAAATGGCTATGTTATTATTGGATATATAGTCATAGGAGTGGATGTCAGGAGTAAGAGAGATGCTATTTGAATATGAGTCTATGTCTAGTTTATTATAATAGAGTGTTTGTGAAATATAGTATATCACATATGTTTTTATATTTCTAAACACTACTCCACCCTATCGATTAGGGAAACTTCCATCCCAAGGATTCTAAACACTAGGGGTGTTTCCCTACCATCCTGGTAAGAGGATTGATGACTAACTACCCCATTTGGGCCATCCCTCTTCTCTTGGTAGTTACTTGAGTTGTTAAGCATGACATTTAGTTTTCCAAATATATGTGTCTAGAGGGATGTAATGGCATGAGGTTATTTCACACACATGTATTCTAGATTTAGTTTCCTAATGACTATTGTAGGTATAATGTGTATAGTATGTGATGGATTGAGTTTCCTTAATTTTTTAATGGGTTGTGATGCTTTAATATATAATATCTAATGTATTATACATGTTATGTGGTCTGTGGTGGCTCCTAGAAATTACCTGGTTGCTTTTGGATATGTGGACATGTTTTTGTGTGTTTTACGAGGTGCATGTAGTGGTGCTTCGGACAACTATTTGCTGGCTAGATTTTTTGGAGAGAGATACTTATGATATTTGATGTTAGGGAAGTGTAGAAAACTAGTGGGGAAGAGGTCATGGGGTTCCATTTATATTCATTGTTATATTATATGCACTTTTATGTGATACTTGTTGAGAATATCCATGGTGATTCTTGGAATATAGTATACCTATTTATTGATGAGTATGTTTCACTTGTTATTCACTACAATTTTGAATTATTTAAATAACTTTTCTTTAGAGGCTATAGTGAGGATCATAATGAGAATACTATTGTACTCAACCTACGTATATGTTAACTTTATTAGGTACGTTATAGTAGTTTGGAGGGCAGGTTGGTTACTACTAGGTTGGTGTTTTGTAGTAGTTGTTTGGGTTTCGTGGTCGTTGTCGTCTATAGTTTCATTTGGTACATTTTGTTTCCTTTTAGTTTTATTAGTTCTTTCATGAAATTACATGGGGGTTCATGTTTTTTGTTTTATATTTGAGTCTAAGAAAGAGTTTTTTGGTGTATTTATTATTTCTCACTTTTGAATGTATTTCTCTCAAAAGATAATGCCTCCAATCTGCATGATTATTATACCCACGATGAAAGTTTCTAACTCAGGGCCTACTAAAGGTAGTACATGAGGGTCAATGTATCTCTTATACCATTTTTTTCTTATGAGGGTTATACATTGTAGGGAGGGGATGGTGAATGTATGGTATTAGATGTCAGGTTGAGGGATATGATTCAGTTTGTAGTAAGAAAAGGTGAGGTTTCATGGGATGTTACGACAATGGTGTCAGCTAAGTTAGCAATCACTGTAAATATGGTTGACTGGATGAGTGATTGATATTTTGGTCCCTAGGTGATATAATTCATAGTCCTATAAGATTACAGTGACTACCAAACATTGTGATGATGCTTTGAGGGTACGAAAGGATCATGCATCATTCATCCTTGCAACTATGATTGATTTTGTAGACCATGGAATATGATAACCTAAAATAAATAATAGAAATCAATTAATTAATTTCAATGTATTACATATTCCATGTTTAGGAGCATCAATTGTTTAATATATTTTAGGTATGGCTCCAGTACGATGTCTTTGTCAGGTTTGTATCGAAGATATTTAGTAGGTTGCCCAAATAGATCTCCATTGTGTAGATGTCAATGAAAATGAATCATCTATGAGGAAACTTCAAGAGTTTTAATGTCAGATAATATAGAGGTATGCGGCTCAATTTCATATTTAGTCACGAAATTCTTGTTGGATGATGATGATATATCTTGTAGTTAAATATGTTCTCAGAAGGATAACTGGGTGTCATTGTCTTGGATGATGTTGCATGGTGTAGTGAGGTAGTGGTGGCTATAGTTACATGCATATTTTGAGGAGTTAGTAATCTATTTGGAGGAGTTTTGAGACCAATTTATTGCAGAGCTTATTTCTTAGACCTCGACGGGGGTAAAATTTATAAGAATTTCATAACCTTTGGAAGGGGTGCTCTAGGGATTGAGAGTTTGGAATCCATTTCAGGAACCGTACGTGATATGCTTTACACCTATTTCTAAATGAGGAGTCTTGGGTGAGAAATTTCAAGGAGGCTTTTCATATAGTGATCCAAAACCCATTCACATTTTCTATGCTGAAAACATATGCTGAAGTTCTATAAAAAATAGAGGAAATCGATAGGAAGTTAGGAAAATTTGAGTTGTCATTATAGGGTAGTCATTGTGATTTCTTATGAAGAAAAGCTATTATCTAGGGTTCCTAGTTGTTCTAGAAGAAGAACTTCTGATCAACTGAGGGTATGTCCCTACCCCCAATATCAAATTTCTCCATAGGGATTTGTCTCTCAGACCAGTGATAAGGGATCAGATGCATGTTTTTCTTATGGAGGCCCAATTCATTAGAAATAAGAGTGCCTGGCCTTTTAGAGTAGTAAGTGTATTCTAGTGTTTTAGCTTTAGGTTCGTCCATTGAGTCTGTTGCATCAAATGAAGCAACATCAGATTTCCCCATCTTGGGTCAATAGAGTGAAGATAGGGAAGGTAGAGGAAAATCATAGCATTCTTCTCATACTCAGAGAGCATAATATAGATGTATATTTTGTTGTCATGATGGTCAACGTGGTTGTGGAGAAGGACATTGTAAGGTTCATGCTTTATCATATCCAGCACCGGTGGGCACAGGTGTCAATCAAGGTACCCTTTTCTTGTTTTCTACTTGGGTACATACTTTTTTGATCTAGGAGTGATACAATTATTCATATAACCAACCTTTTTCCATGATTTGTGAATTGAGGTACAAAGGCTTATAAGGATCTTGGCATTGACTACACCTATTGGTGGTTGGCATAACATGTTTGAATTATATATAAAGTCTGAGCTAATGTTGGGGAAACAATTCTGTTGGGAATATTTTTTATGTTTACAGATACAACCATATGAAATCATCCTCAAATTGGATTGGTTGTATTCAGTGTAGTTTATCATGGATTTATTCAAGAATCAGGTGGTGTTCTTCGATTCTAATGGGGAGCTAGCAGTGTTTGTTTGAAAGAGAGGCCCTCATATAGATCAGAGATCTGTTTCATCCTTATCATCCTTGATTTCTGGGATAATGAGGATCTCATGGGATGTTCAGCATTCGGTGTTATCCTAGTTCATAGAAGAGTACCGTGATGTCATTCTGTAAGTGGTTATAGGATTACCCCCATCAACGAGGGATCAATTTCAGGATCAAAATACAATAAGGTGAGTCTCAAGTTTCAATGTCTATATAATGGATGGAACCATATAAGTTTTGAAAATAGTTTATATGGCTCTATGGCCAGTTTTAGTGTAGTTTTGTACAACCGAGTTTGTCATCGTGAGGTGTACATGTTTTTTTGTAAAGAATAATAACAGCAGATTGCATTTGTGTATGGATTATCGTCACTTTAACCAAGTGACACTGAAGGATCTCTATCCTCTTCAAATGATTGATTATTTATTTATTCAAATGAAGGGATTATTTTGGTTCTCAATCATCAATTTTCAGTCAGGGTGTTATCAGATTCATGTAAAGGATGTGGATATTCCAAAATCTTCTATCTATTTTCATCATGGGAATTATGATTTTGTTTCGATGTCATTCATTGTGATGAATTATACAACTTTTTCCTTGAGATTAATGAACAGTTTTCTTCATGTGTTTTTGGATAAGTTCATTGTGGATTTCATTGATGACTTCCTTGTGTACTTCACATCTGAGGAGGAGCATGCATTGCATCTGTGTGCTATATTGCGAGTTCTTCTCTATGAGAAGTTGTTTGGGAAGGTTATGTAGTGTGAGTTTTGTACTCGATATGTCTATTTATTTGGTAATTTTGTGTCCTTGTAGGGAGGTTTTATGGACCCATTGAACATAGAAATAGTTGTGTCTTAGACATCCCCCATGAGTGTAGCTGAGGGGAGAGGCTTCCTAAGCCTCGTATGATATTACAGGAGGTACATAACTGATTTCTATCAATTTTATACTCCTCTAACACTGTTTACTAGAAATAATCCCATGTTTTTATAGACTAAATAGTGTCCGAAATCTTTTGAGTATCTAAATGAGAACTTGATCAGTGTTCCAGTTCTGTGTTTCTGTACAGTAGTAGTTCAGTTGGTAGTGTTTTGTGACACTTTTCCTATAGGTTTGGGGTGCGTTATAATGTATCATATATCAGTCATTTCATATGGGTCTCATTAGTTTCATTCCCATGACTGCAACTATACCACCCATAATCTGGAGTTATAATAAATCTTGTTTTCCATTAATCTGTGGAGGCATTACGTCATCATAGTGTGCTTTTTAGTCTTTAGAGTTAATCAATTTATAAGTTATATATTATACCAATTTGATGTGAACATTCTTTAATGTTATTGGATGGATTTATTATAGGATCATGACCTTGAAATTCTTTATAAATCTAGATAGGGGAATTTTTTTGTCGATGCACTGGTCAGGTAGTCCCATAGTGATGTAGTGAATCAATATGGTGATTCATGGAGAGTGATGGATGAATAATAAGATTTAAATTTAGATGTGGGAGATGTTAGTGGAAGAGGATTCCTTTTTCAAATGATGGTACATTTATACGAAGTGGAATTGGTAGAGGAATCATTATAGATATATCTTGAGGTGGAAATCTATAAAGACCAAGCTGTTTTTGTCGATTCCCTTGATGATTGGTCTGAGGATGGAAAACAAAGATTTTGGTTTTAGGAAAGGATTTTAGTTCCTTTAGCAATGTGTGAGATATTTCTAAAATGTTTCCATAGTTCTCCATTTTCATTACATCAAACAATTATAATGACGTAATGAGCCTTTAGAGGTCATTTTTAATAGCCAGGCATAAATTATGTTGTGGAAAAGATTGTGTCTCGATTTTTGGCCTTCTAGAAGTTCAAGGTCGAGTACTGTGTTCCTGGTGGGTTTCTCCAATAGTAATATTTCCCTCAGTGGATGTGATAGGATATATAGATGGACATTTTTACCATTTTACCTTGATATCAAGGAGTATATGATTAAATATGGGTGGTGTTGGATCTTATAATGATGTCATTCAACATTTTAGTGATTAAGTACTTGATATCAATAATTTTGTTGTTAAGGAAATATCTGGAGAAGCATGTTAGACTCTACAAGGTCCTATTAATGATCATTTCTAATGAAAATAATAATTTTACATCTAGGGTGTGGAGAGGTCCCCATCATGATTTTGTTTCTCAAATATTCCTGAGCACTGCATTTCGACCACATACAGATAGTCAGACCGAAAAGACTATCAATACTCTTGATGACATGTTGTGATCTTGTTTCCAAGATTTTGTGGTTATTGTATGAGTAAATTTAAACTTGTATAGTCATATTACAAAAATAGTTTTCATTCAACCAATGGTATGATTCCATTTTATTCCTTGTATGGACAACCTTTCCATTCTCTATTGCGCTAGACTTGGGTTGGGGAGTCAGCGATTCCTAGGCTGGAACTAGTACAAAATACTATAGATGTAACGGACCCGAATGTTGATGTACATGGAAATTACATTACTTTAGAGGAATAATTAATACATAACAAAAACAAACACACAAGGATCATAATAGTTTAGTGTCTTTGGAAACTCGGAATATAATATTCTAATCGTGGTGAAAGATCTTCAACATCTCCTATAAGATCTTCCCCTTTTTGTTTTCATACCTAAAACCTTTCTTTAAATCCTGGGGAAAAGAAAACATATAAAGGGTGAGAAAAAATGCTTAGTAATGTTATGCATGGGTAAAATAAAACAAATCATATACATTTGAAATTCAAAAAATGAACATAATATGAAAACATCAGAATCTTGAGTAATGACATAAATCGTGGAAGTACGTAAGGAATCGATCATAAAGAAACATTAATCATTATAAAATATCATTGGAATTAAACATGTAATTGTGGAAAACCATTAATCACATGATATGATTTCCATATTATCCAAGGCATTGCTACCAAGACCATCTTAGTGGACAAAGTCCCTTTCTGAATCAAGTTCACTCCTCGTTCCAGTCCTGTATTACTAAACCGGTTTAACTTGCCGTTCCAGCCATGTCTACCTCATGAGATATAAATCTTTACCCAATGCATTGGAGGGAGATATAGGTCCCACCCATCTCATAATGAAATCATTCTTACTTGTGCCACAACATAAACATAAATCATTCATCATAACCCAAAGAATAAAATGGGCATCATAATCATCATCCCATCATATCATAATCCATATAAAAAATGGATATCATTTTATCATAAGAACAGTGAAACCATGTAAATCATAGAGACATTATAATTGAAACATAAACATATGAAATAATTTAATCTTAGATGGAATAAATGGTTTTGATAAAACATTTGAAATGAATTCTTGAGGAAAATATCCTTTCTTCTTCCAAATAATTTTATTTTCACATAATGTCATGAAATTTTAAAAGAAAAGGATTTTGTTGAAAATAGTTGTGAAATATTTTGGAGGAAGCTCCATGAAAATAATGCTTTATAAAACCTTAAAAATTCTTTCATGCTGTATACGTTAAAAAAAATTCTTCTCGTACTTTTTTTAGAAAAGTAAAAAAAGTACCTTGTAGGGTAAATAAATGAAGATTCCTTCCATAACAAGGGGTAGAAGTAAAAATGGGTAAAAAGGACATTTAAAATAAATGAATACATTTTTATAAAACATGGAAATTGATGATAGCAATAACCCCAGTAAATACTTACGAATAAGAAATCTCCGATAAAAATGAGATTTGCAAAATTATCTCTTACCTTAGGTCTGATATGCTTCATACGTATCCAAACCTCCTGTATAATGATTTAAATAATGTTATTGACTTATTACATAATCATATTCATTGTTATGATATCATATATGTTTCATTTATGACTTTATATTACCCGTTCTTTTGTAAATTCCTTGTTAAAGCAGCGTTTTGGGTAAAATTATTTCATTTTTCGTATGTCTTTTGACTTTTCGTTCTTGATATTATTACATATATCCTTATTTACAGAATTCTAGAATGTAAAACATGATTTATATATAATATATATTCATCATATACATATATATATTATATATAGATAAAATTAATGAAATACACCGTTCCTGGAGACGGTAGGCCGTACATACGTGTGAACGCTGTTTTAGTTTACTTATTGAATCTAATGAAACTAAATAGATGACATACGTATATATATACATAAATACAGTAGAATAATTTTTTCATATATTTCATTAATATTAATTATATAAAATTTATGATCATTCATGTATGGTTAACATGGAGAATGAATCTCATCGCGTCGTTGAGACGGTAGTCCGTACATACGCACGGGCGATGATATCGTTCCCATAATTATTGAATAGAATTGGAGTGGATGGTATAATATATCAGAATCAGTATGATGTCATAATAACCATATATATTTATTCATTACACCATTATACCACTCCTTGTAAGGTGTTGGTGGAAAAATAGATTTCACCACGGCGTGGAGACGGTATTCCGTACGTACGCACGCATGGTGATTTCATTTTACGTAGGATGGATAGATGGTGAAATAGGGTTGTTTCATAATTATAATAACATATAATTATTTGAGTTATACTTATGTTATTAATTCATAATGAAACAACTAAATAATAAGAAGTGGAAGAATAAATAGTGTTGAAAGCATCGGTAACAGACATTACCTCTTATTTGAAGCGCCTCTTTGAGACCTCCTCTTAGGGCACTCAAATTGGTCTTTGAAGAAGACCAGAACCTCTATCATGATTATATGGAAGTGGAGAAGAGAATTTGTCAGTGTATTTCCGAGCATGAAGGCTCAAAGTGGTGTGAGGAAGAGAGGGAGGATATGCCCCTTTATAAGGGAGGAGAGGGGCACCTTTGGAATAACAAAAAAATATTATTTTATTATAAAGTCATATTCGATTCATAATTTCTCAAAATTGATTTATTTCAATAATAAGGTGGGTATGGGTCGAAATAATTTCATCAAATAGAATTTAGGCAAGTTTAGGTCCCTATTCTAACCTTATCATTTAGATTTAACTTTAAGTTAAATAATTTTACTTTTACCGCGTCTTCTTGTTTTCTTACACTATAAGGTTAATAAACATACTATAACAAGCCAAACGAACCCCATGTGGTTAATTATTAATATATATATATATATATTCTTACATATGTTATTTGTCCGAAACATAGATTCTTAGGACTAAAATAACAATTAATAATATAATATTTGTTTTAAAAACTATTTTATATCAATTTTGACACTATTTGGAACTTGATTTTTGTGAAACTCATAACAGCATGATTAGTTCAAAAAAAGTTACTTAAAAAGATAATTAAATGTCATATTAACCTAGAAATTTATTTCAATTTTTAAAAATTCTCAAATTACATTTCTTTGGGTATTTATAACATCAATTATGACAATATTTTATTAATAAGATAATTACTGCATAATCTTTGTGTCATAAATAAATTATAATATTTAATTTCTAAAAAATATAAATAAAATACCATTATGTAGGAAATATTTTTATATTTCTAATTAATATTTATCGTCGAATTTATCTAATGTATAACCCTATATTAAAAATGATTTACTTATTAAACTTTGATTTTAACTATTTTAACCTTTCTTTAAATAAATTAATATTAAATGTCCTAATCTAATCCAAGTGGGCCTAAATGGTAATATTTTATTCCTACGGTTGTTTTTGGTCGAATTACACTTATCTAATAAAATTAGGACATGTTTTACAGTAATAATAATATCATTTTTACCCTTAATTATCCGATTTTCTTTTAACCGTGGTAAATAAAAGTAAAATGTTACTATTCACCAAAAATGATTTTCATCTCAGTGAACCACATTTTAGTCCTTGATATTAACCGTGTCTCTCAGATTTTTGAAATTCAATTCATAGAAGTGGTAAAATTTAATTTAAATTTAAAAAAGACAGTTTTTTAACTACCATTAAGTGGTTTCACTATTCATCAAAAATGGAAGTTTTTCAAAAAAATACCAAACATTCAGCCTAAGAATTATTTGATATTCCAAATTCAAATTTGATGTCTATTTTTCCAAATTCATAACATATAAGGGGAATTAATTAATTATAAATTTAAATCCGGTTATCAAAACAAATAGCATGTTTTTAAGAAACAAAAACAATCAAAAGATTTATACTTGTTTATATCCAATTTCAAAGTGTAATTAATTCCAATGAAAAAAATTGGATTAAATGGTAAAAATATATTCTAATAATAATTTAAACCCAATTAAAAAGATAATCTAACCATATAAATTATTGCGATGAAAAAAGTTGTTTTTAATTAAAATATAGTGTGTTTCTACTATTCATTAAAATATGAATGTTATCAGAATAATATGAAAAATTTATCCAAAGAAAATTTATATATCCTGATTCCAAATAAGAATTTTATTTTGTCAAATTGAACTTATAGACAAGTCAAAAACAAGATTTAAAGTGGTTTCACCATCAAAAGGCTGCAAAACTACATTGCTCGAAAATTACTTATTTTACTCGAAAAATTGATTTTGTTCTCATACCATGTTCTATAAAATGTGTAGGATGAATAATAATGTTATAAAATTCATATTTTAGTTGATAATATTCATAATGGGTAGTTCATATAACATATCATGGTTTAGCGAAACTTAGTATTGCGTACAACACACGCTATCGTGGAAGGTCGTGATTGCATGTAATGCAAGCCAGGTTAGAGATGCGTGTTGGGAAGGTTCCTTTTTGTGCAGTGTACAACACAGGACATTATGAAATTAAAATGAATATTTTTCATAAAATCTCGTGGTGTTACATTCTCCCTCACTTAAAATGAATTTCTCCCTAGAAATTCATCGGGGTTATAAATGGTTCACCACTCAAAAGTTTGTTTAATAAGAACCCCCATCGTAAAAAGGAATACCAAAACTAGGCTTTAAAAACTAAAGTATGAAATGTAACAGTTACCCAAATTAACTCATCACTGGGTTTCCACGTAGGAGAACATAGGTGAAAATATGGATATGGAAGAAAAAACTAACCATCAAGTTCTGATGGAGAGTGGTAGAGAACATGGCTATGAAAAATCCATCAATCACAAAGCCATAGATTTGTGATGATCTAAGGTACCATCTGATTCATCAGATATAAGGTTACTGGGAAAAAAAATTTGGTTTTCAAGACCATTTCCCTAAAGTTGATGAAATTGAAATTAGAAGAAATACTTTTGTGATTTTGGTACAGTCTCACCGTTGGTCGTTCTTTGGACAATTTCCACATCATCTCTAAAAGAAATGAAGTTGAATTTGTCATTCATGAAGTGTTAGCAGATCATGTGATATAATGATGGTTCATTCCATCTGTCTCAAACAAAATGTTATAAAAGTTATCAAAAATACAGAAGTCCATCTATAGTGAGATTAATCATATATGGTTTCTAAAATTGACTTATAATTCATATATCATACTTCTTAATATAATAAAACTAGTTTCTACTAACCCGGGACTTCATGTAGGACAGTGGTAGGTGATAAAGGGCACTCGCACTTCGGTTGTGGGATCAATTCCTATAGCCTTTTCCGACGCGATGGGTTGTCACCCGTCCTGCAGGTTGTCCTTTTTCTGAAACTACTTTACAATAACATCCCATCAATAATATCGAAAAAAGTTCTATACTTAAATAATAATAACTTATGTCCAACATAATACATTCCAATCATTAGGCTTATCTAAAATACTTCGGTCCACGCTCATAGTATAAGGAAACGATTACTTGAAATGTCATCAACCAAGCATGTGAATACCATCATTTATCTCCCATATATCTTGTTGGTCACATTCCAATCATGTGAATACCTTAATCATGTATTCTCTTGAAAAAATGAATACCCATTAAACCTTAGTGAAAACATGAATGCTGTCAAAAGTTAACTCTTTCCACACACAAAATTCCAAAAATTCTATATACTCAAACCATGATATAACCTTCTTCATATATCAGTCATGAGCTCATGAATACTATCAAACATTTGATTTTCTCCTCATCCCTTCATTATGCGGATATCATCTACTTTCCAAAAATATATGAATAACCTTTCATGGCTACTGGTACCATTAATCATACACTTTCAAAACATAAGGAAATACAACAGTGTAACAATCCTTAAATGTCTCTTTATTTCATAGTACCATGAGATTACATATAAAACATTACACTTGATAAACATGTAATCATTCCACTACCTTCTTAAACCATTGAACGAGCTTCAACAATTCTTTCATCTCACATATCATTTGTAGTCCCTTCATCATCATCAACATAAATACTACCCATATGACCATACTGATTCACTTCATGAGACTTTCCTTAGGGAATTTGTTTGCATAATGCCCGTACATTCCACATTTAAAACATTTAAACATTGTTGTTGTCATAGAAATAAAATTATCCTCATCCATGGTGTTAACTGAACCTTTTCCTTTTCACTTACTGGCTTTGTGTTCTTCTTTTCCACACCCAAAGCATCTTCAAGTTCCTTTGAAACAATATCCCCGATGCCTCTTCCCACATTATTTAAATGAGGGAAATTGAACTTTCTTTCCTATATGATCATCATTAAACTCCATCTTTCTATTATTATATGAGTCGAGAAACATACCAAAGTTGTGATTATTGATCATATTATAAGATTGCTGATTAGTCATAATAACAATTTTTGGACTTCCAAATCCCGTTTCATTTGGTTTATCATGAAGAATATGATTCTATTGTCCGTCATATCTTCCATTATCATGAATCTTCCTGTTTCATGCCATTTTCTGAAACCCAAAAAAAATAGTGTGAGAGGAAAAAATAATGCTAGGTTAAACAATGTAGTAAAGGGGGAGCACCCTCAATATATAACATCTTAGGTTAAATTCTATGATCGTTACCGTAGTTCTAGGACTATATACACTACGTATACTTATCCTTAGGGACATCCCTAGAAATACCTTAGAAATATCTCTAAGGATCTCACAAACATTTTCGCATCCTAGTTTCCAAAGGTTGACTAAACATTTCCTCGGATAACAACTGTAACAAACCCGAAGCTTGATGTACATGGAAATTACAATACTTTAGTGGAATACTCAATACATAACAAAGATAGACACACAAGGATCGTAATAGTTTAGTGTCTTTGGAAACTTGGAATATAATCTTCTAATCGTGGTGATAGATCTTCAACATCTCCCATAAGATATTCCTATTTTTGTTTTCTTACCTAAAACCTTTCTTTAAATACTAGGGAAAAGAAAACATAAAAAGGGTGAGCTCAAAGGCTCAGTAAGGGTAATAATGGATAAAATAAAACAAATCATATACATTTGAACTTCAAAACATGAGCATAATATTTAAACATCAAAATCTTGAGTAAGGACATAAATCATGGAAGTACGTAAGGTACTGATCATATAGAAACATTAATGATGATAAAATATCATGGGAAGTAAACATGTAATTGTGGTAAACCATTAAGCACAGGATATGATTACAATAGTAGCCAAGGAATTGCTGCCAAGACCATCTTAGTGGACAAAGTCCCTTTTTGAATCGAGTTCACTCTTCGTTCTATTCCTGTATTACAGAACTGGTTTAACTTTCCATTCCATCCATGTCTATCTAATGAGATATAAATCTTTACCCAATGCATTGGAGGTAGATATAGGTCCCACACATCTCATAATTAAATCATTCATACTTGTGGCACAACATAAACATAAATCATTCATCATAACCCAAAGAATAAAATGGGTATCATAAGCATCATCCCATCAAAACATAATCCATATAAAAAAATGGATATCATTTCATCATAAGAACAGTGAAACCATGTAAATCATAGAGAAATTATACTTTAAACATACATTTATGAAATAATGTCATATTAGATGGAAAATGGTTTTGATAAAACATTTGAATTGAATTCTTGATGAAAATATCCTTTCTTCTTCAAAATCATTTTCTTTTCAGAAAATGTCATGAAATATTAAAAGAAAAGTATTTTGTTGAAAATAGTTGTGAAATTTTTTGGAGGAACCTCCATGAAAATAAGGCTTTATAAAACCCTAAAAATCTTTTCATGCCGTATACGTTAAAAAACATTCTTCTCGTACTTTTTTCGGAAAAGTCAAAAAAGTACCTTGTAGGGTAAATAAAAGACGATTCCTTCCATACCATGGGGTAAAAGTCAAAATGGGTAAAAAAGAAATTAAACATACATGAATACATTTTTATAAATCATGGTCATGGATGATAGCAATAACCCAAGTAAATACTTATGAATAAGAAATCTCGGATAAAAATGAGATTTGCAAAATTATCCCTTACCTTAGGTCCGATATGCTTCAAACATATCTGAACCTCCTGTATAGTGATTTAAATAATTTAATTGTATTATTAATGAGTCATATTCATTGTTATGATATGATATATGTTTCGTTTATGACTTTATATTACCCGTTCTTTTGTAAATTCCATGTTAAAGCAGCGTTTTGGGTAAAATTATTTCATTTATCGTATGTGTTTCGAGTTTTTGTTCTTGATATTATTAATTATATCCTAATTTACATAATATCATAATGTAAAAAATGATTTATATGTAATATATATTCATCATATACATATATATATATATATTATCGATCGATAAATGGAATGAAATACAACGTTCATGGAGACGGTAGGCCGTACGTACCCATGAACGTTGTTTTTTTTCCTTATTGAATTGAATGAAACTAAATAGATGACATAAATAAATATATACTTAAATTCAGTAGAATTATTATTTCATATAATTCATTATTATTAATTATATGAAATTTATGATCATTCATGTATGGTTAACATGGATAACGAATCTCATCGCGTCGTGGAGACGGTAGTCCGTACGTACGCACGAGTGATGATATCGATCCCATATTTATTGAATAGAATTGGTGTGTATGGTATAATATATCAGAATCATTATGATGTTATAATACCCATATATAGTTATTCTTTAAACCATTATACCCATCCATGTATGGTGTTGGTGTAAAAATAGATTTCACCACGGCGTGGAGACGGTGTTCCGTACGTACGCATGCGTGGTCATTTCATTTTTCGTAGGATGGATAGATGGTGAAATAGGGTTTTTTTATACTTATAATAACATATCATTATATGATTTATACTGATGTTATTACTTCATAATGAAACAACTAAATAATAATAAGTGGATGAAGAAATAGAGTTTAAAGAATCGATAATGGACATTACCTCTTCTTTTAAGCGCCTCTTTGAGACCTCCTCTTAGGGCACTAAAATTGGTCTTTGAAAAAGACCATAACCTATAGGATGTTTCTATGCAAGTGGAGAAGATAATTTGGCAAGGGTTAGATGATCTTTAAGGCTCAATGTGGGGTGATGAAGAGAGAGAGGATGTGCCCTTTTATACGGGAGGAGAGGGGCACCTTTGTAATAACAAAAATTATTATTTTATTATAAAGTCATATTCGCTTTTTAATATCTCCAAATTGATTTATTTCGAAGCTAAGGTGGGTATGGGTCGAAATCCTTTAATCCAATGAAATTTAGAAAAGTTTTGGTTCCTATTTTAACCTTATCATTTAAATTTAACTTTAAGTTAAATAATTTTACTTTTACCGTGTCTTCTTGTTTTCTTACACTATAAGGTTAATAAACATACTATAACAAGACAAACGAAACCCAAGTGGTTCATTATTAATATATATATTCATATATAAGTTATTTTTTCGAACCATAGATTTTTAGCAATAAAATAACAATTAATAATATAATATTTGTTCTAAAAACTATTTTATGTCAATTTTGAAACTAGTTGGTACTAGACTTTTGTGAAAATCACAACAACATGATTAGTTAGAAATAATTACTTAAATAAATAATAACATGTCATATTAACATAAAAAATTAGTTTAATTCAGAAAAAGTCTCATATTACATTTATTTGGATATTTATAACATCAATTATGTCAATATTTTATTAATAAGATAATTACTGCATCATCTTTGTGTCATATATAAATTAACTTATTTAATGTCTAAAAAATATAAATAAAATTCAATTATGTATTAAATATTTTTATATTTTTAATGAATATTTATAGTCTAATTTATCTTATGTATAACCCTATATTAAAATGATTTACGTATTAAACTTTGATTTTAACTGTTTAACCCTTCTTTAAATAAATTAATATTAAATGTCATAATCTAATCCAAGTGGGCCTAAATGATAATATTTTATTCCTAAGGTTGTTTTTGGTAGAATTAAACTTATACAATAGAAATAGGACATGTGTTAGGGTAATAATAATATCATTTTACCCTTAATTATCCTATTTACTTTTAACCGTGGTAAATAAAAGTAAAAAGTTACTATTCAACAAACATGATATTCATCTCATTGAACCACATTTTAGTCCTCGATATTAACCGCGTCTCTTTGATTTTTGAAATTCAATTCACAGAAGTGTTAAAATTAAATTTAAATTAAAAAAAAGTCAGTTTTTTTAACTACCACTAAGTGATTTCACTATTCATCGAAAATTGATGTTTTCTAGAAAAATACCAAAAATTCAGCCTAAGCATTATTTGATATTCCAAATTCAAAATTAATTTCTATTTTTCCAAATTCATAACATATAAATGGAATTAATTAATTTTAAATTTAATTCCCATTATCAAAACAAATACCGTGTTTTTAAGAAACAAAAACAATCAAAAGATTTATACTTGTTTATATCCAATTTCATAGTGAAATTAATTACAATGAACAACATTGGATTAAATGGTAAAAATATATTCTAATTACACTTTAAACCGAATTATAAATATAATCTAACCATATAAATTATTGCGATGAAACATGTTTATTTTATTTAAAATATAGCGTGTTTTTACTAGTCATTAAAATATGAATGTTATCAGAATAATATGAAAATTTTATACAAAGTAAACTTTTATATCCTGATTTCAAAGAAGAATTTTATTTTGTCAAATTGAAATTATAGATAAGTCAAAAACAATATTTAAAGTGGGTTCTCCCTCAAAAGGCGGCAAAAATAGATTTCTTGAAAATTTATTATTTTACTCAAAAAATTGATTTTGTTCTCATAACATTTTCTATAAAATGTGTAAGATGAATAATAATGTTATAAAATTCAAAATTTAGTTGAAACTATTCATAACGGGTAGATCATATAACATATCGTTGCTTAGAGAAACTCAGTATTGCGTACAACACACGCTATCATGGAAGGTCGTGATTGCGTGTAATGCAAGACAAGTCAGGGATGCGTGTTGTGCAAGATCCTTTTGGTGTATCATAAAACAAAAAACATTAATGAAATTTAAAAGAAGATTTTTCAAAAAATCTTAGTATGTTATAATAGAGGTGGTTTAGTTGATTTGTGATGGGATGAAGGCAGTCCAGAATAATCATAAATACTCTTCCTATCATAGGAGGAGACCTATAGAGATCAATATTGGGGATCATTTATTCTTGAAGGTGGTTCCTCATCATGGGAAGTGAATGTTTGGTTGTGGTAGTAAGCTTTCTCCCTGGTTTTTTTTGGCCATCTAACGTGTTGGCTCATATTGGAGTTTTGGTGTATTATATTGCACTTACACCAAGTAATGGAAAGATAAATCATGTTTTTTCACATTTATTAGATCCATAATAATCTTCATGATGAATCTCACATCATTTATTAAGGAGAAATGGATGTTGACAATGATGCAACCTTTGAGGATTTTATTATAGAGATCCATGAACTTCAATAAAAGATGTTGTGTGGCAATTATATAACCTTGGTTCATGTCATGTGGTGTTATGCTAGTGTGGAGGAGAGTATTAGAGAACGTGATTCATAGAAACATGATTTGTACCCAGAAATTTATTATTTTTACCTCTTATCTTGTAGCATTGTTCTTTTTTTTGGTTTTTGACATTTCTTGGTAATAATATATATTTATCTTGATGCACATTATGGATTTTTTTTCTTTTGGGAGGTTTCTTCCCTGGGTGAGTGTTTATGAGATCACTGTGGTTTTTGTGTAGTTCTATTCTTTCCCCTCTAGTGAGGTGGTGAAGTACTGTGGTGACAAGAACCTTGAGATTCATCTCAAGGGCTGGTTGTTCAGATAACATATTTCGGTTTCCCTTTGGGATTGGGTTTTGATTATTGATGATGAGAATGTTTTATGGTCATTATAATTTAAGGGCTCAGATCCACATGGATCATTATTTTTTATGTTCCCATTGATTTTAGAGCTTAGAGGAGGATCATGTGTAGATTTTTGGACTCGTGTGTTGAGAACTGGGAGTAGGGAACTTCCACATTGTGAAAGTTGATTTCATGCCTTGCTGGAAATTATCACATTGCAAAAGTGGGATTCACATTTTGTAATATTTTGGGGTTCGAAAAATAAAATAAATAGGAAAAGTGATAGTATTTTTGGTAGAAAATGACCTCAAGGAGTGACCGGATGTAAAAAGTGATTACATGTTGGGTAATCCCCTAATGATTTAGTGATTTAAATCATTCCAAACACTCAGGTTGTCACGCCATACAACTACTTCTTCCCTACCTTTCTTCCTTGGTGACTAAATAGTCCCTTATTTGTATTTTTGGAGATCTCGTCAATGGGAATCAATATTGGGCTTCCATCTTTAATCTGTAGTGACCCTTCTTGATCTAAGGTATCATTTCCTCCGATTTCTAAATGTCTCTCCAAATTTTGATCGCATTTACTATTGTATATCCCCTTCATGAAATGGTGGTAGCATAACTGTGGTTCTAATGGGTTTTCTGTAGGTTTTTGTGGTTGTAGTGGTTTGTCAACATCCTTGTTTGGATGTTATTCTTGTGGGAGAGGTGATTTGAGATCTGTTGTGTGGTCCGTTCTCATGGGAAGAACGTTGATTTAATTTTGAGGTATGGTATTTTATCCCTCTATTTATTTACATGAAATCATAGATCTATCATTATTTAGTCCCATGGATGGAAATTAAATTGTCCAAATTAAATACATGAACTAGATTAAAGAAATGATATCTATCTCTTTTTGATGATTTTTTTTGCACAATGATAAAAGATTCCTTCTGAATTTCTAGATAGTGTGATATCTATTCTGTTCTTTCATTAGAATATGGTTCTTGATTAGAATTTGTAATGAATATAAAGATGGTATTAATTTATATTTAATTTGGAAATGGAATTCAATAGTAATGTTTAATGAATTCAGATGCTGTTGTAATTTTATTTTAATCCAATTGATACAAGTATGCATGCTTAATTGAATTGTTTATTGAAGCTAAAACACATTTATATTTTGTGATAAAATAATTAATAGAATAATAAATTAAATTTTTAATGGATTTTTGATAGATTGTGGTATCTTCTTTAAAAGGGTTACCATAGTTTGGATGTGTGAATTATGAATCAGTTAATTCAAGATGGAATAAGAACTAGTTATGTAATAAAAGATAATTCCTATGTAGTTCCTGAGATGCTCGTTTACTTACAATGGTCAAATTATTTCTGCTTTAGAGCCACTATAGATTGTTTTTTGTAATGGGTGAATCGATTGATTTTGGACCTAGATCTTATTTCTATGTTTCTTTCCTGCTACTTGTGATGTGACTTGATCCTAGGATGGTTGAGCGTAGAGGTCTATTGTGGTTTGTGTTTTAGGGATCCCCAGAGTTGACATGAGAATGGGATGGAAGATCTTGGTGAGATTTTGTGTTTGGAGGGGTAAGGAGGCCTAGTTGTTGTGGTAGTAATTGATTTTTGGAATAGCTATATGCATCAGTATATGCATGTGGATGTTATGGTGGACACTAGGGATGACAGAATAGGTTGAAGCTAAGAATACTTGTTGTTAGGAAAGTTGGTTGCTTGTGCAATCTGTATTTTGTTTATATACATTCCTTTCCCAACTACTTGAGGTAAGTGGATGTGTTTTATTATTCTCTTTTCATGGGAGGAGGATACACACATGTTATATCACATGATTTCAATTTTCAGATCCTCATGGATGGATGAGTTTACTCTCCCACTATTAGTTGTAATGACTCTAGGGCTAGTTCATCTACTCACTGTGTTGAGCCCCATGTGTTTGGAAGTTCAGAGTGTTTTCCTAGATATTGTGCAGATATGGAAATTAATGTTGTTATATAATAAATAAATGTTTAACCCATAGGTTTGGATCTTTCTAGGATGCAATGATGGGGTGGAAATTATGGGAAGATGGTGAATTTTCTTGGTTATTCTTGGAGGGAATGGATCTTTTTTGAAATGGTAATGTCATGTTTTGTAGAAATGAAAATTTTTAATTAATGGTTGTGAATTAACTAACATAAAGTGATTCTATTAGAAATAGATAATGTAATTTTTGTATCTATTTAAATGGTTGTGTGCTTCTAATATATCTAGTCAATGGAGTGAAAGTCATGAGTATGAGATACCTTATATGTAGTTGATTCTAAGACTAGGTTATGCCAATTGTGTGGTTGTGAGACATTTTATATCTTGTAATTTTTGTGTTTCTACAAGACACTCCACCCTATCGATTATGAAAACTGACACCCCATGGATTCTAAGCCTTGGGAGTGTTTTACCCATCATCCTTATGGGAGGATGGACAAAAAAATACCCGCTTCGGACCCACTCTATTATCTTGGTTGTTACATGTGTTGGTATGCATGACAATTATTTTTCTCAATATATGATTGTGGAGTGCTATAATGGATTGTGGTTATTTTACACACATGTATTCTGGATATAGATTCCTATGGGATAATATATGTATAATTTATATATGATCTGATGGCTTGAGGATCCTTACATGTTATATGGGTTGTGATAGAGTAAGGTATAAACCTGATATATGCTACATGTTAAGAAGGATATGGTGGCTCCCAAAAACTACCAGGTTTCTTTTGGATATATGGACATGGTGGTGCGTGTTGCATGACATGGATGTTGTGGTTGTTCACCATTGTGTCTGTGGGCTAGCATTTTGGAGAGAGATGCATAGGACGTGCAATGATGGGGTGGAGAGGCAATCCACTAGGGAATCTGTAGTGAAGTACCCTTAATATTCATTATTATATTATATTCTATTTTATAAAATACTTTGTGATATTAGTCATGGTGAGGATGAGAACTTTTTATACCAATTTATGTGATTATTTAGTTTCACTTGTTGTTCCCTATGCTTTAGAATTATTTATTCACTTTTTCATGAGTGCATCAAGGTAGGATCCTACTATGTATACTATTAGACTCACCCGACATATATATAAACTATTTTTAGGTCATTTGGAGAAGGTTGGAGATTAGTATAGGTACTAATAGCTTGAGGTTTTCTAGGAGATGTTTAGGCTTTATGGTCACTGCTGCATTTTCATTCATTTTGTACTTCTAGTTCCCATTGAGTTGTAATATTTCTTGAATTAAATTACATATGTGTACTAGGGATTTATTTTATATTTAAGTATGACTAGGAGTTAGCTGGTTTCAATATTATAAATCTCTTCCTTTTTTTTCTCTTAGAGGTTATTTCCTCCCATCTATACATTTATTAGACCCTTAGTTCTAGTTTCAAACCAAGGGACCATTGGAGGAAGGATTCAGGGGAGGGGGTGTCTATCTCCCTTCACCCATTGTAGTCGAAGGAGTGGTACACATTCTATTGAGGGGGTCGTGAAAGATATGAATTTCAACTAACACTAGTTTATGGTTTCAAATAATGATATCCTAAAAATAGTATTATGATTCTCTTATATACACTCTGAGTTTCATGTGATGCCTTTTAGTTTGAAGTTTCAAAAACTATTTTATACCTCATATGAATCAGATATTACAGCCAAACATGAACAAATTTAAAAAAAATTCATATATTAAAAAATAATTTACTATATGGAATAGGTCAATCATGAATAGAATATGCAGATGGTCATAGACTCACTCTGAAAGCACCAACATTATGGTAAGCTCCCAAATTGTATAATTGGGAACTTCTCGGTTCACTTTTTTGGGCAGTTTCATTTATAAAAACCATATTATTTTGTTACCAACAAATAATGATGTTGTATTGTAGTAATATTTTTAGAATAATTTTCCATGATTTCACACTAATGACTACCCCTTAGTGGAAAGGGTATATATTTATCTGAATTGAGAACTGGCCTAGATATTTCAAAGAGCAATGGTGGAAGCAGAATAGTAGTCCTATGTTGAGACAATGGGAGGATGGAATGGTGTGAGTAGTGACTTTCGATATGAATGGTGTTGGAATTGGATAAATGTTGACACATATGAAGGTAGTGAACATATATAAATCGATGAAGATAATTCCCCATGATAATAAATATGAAAACAATGATTTTGATTTCATTGCTGTAGACTTCCACCTATTAGCCTGGATGAGCAATCTTATAGGTGAGATTTGTTGGGCTTTCATAGACAACTACTGTCTCATGGAAATATTCCAATATATATATTTTAACTTGAGATATAGGTGCTAGTCATAGGACCTATAAATTGATAAGAATTAGATGATCTATACAAATGGGAAGGGAAATGTAGTGGCATATTCACCAACTATGATGTCTTGTAATCACATAGTACATATGGAATATAAGAAGATGGGTTAATTGTAGCTATAACCATTGGATTAGATGGGTGTATTTTTTATTTAGATAATGGTGGTGACTCCACCAATCCTCTTTTATGTGAGAAAAAATATTTTGGGAGAAATTGAAAGTTAGGTTATATGTGATGAGATAACATTAGAAGCTTTACCAGATTCATTCTTGATAGAGGAGGGATTGTCGGGCCTTTTTTTCAATGGAAACTAGTTCCTATAACATTATTATAGGAGGTAATGAGAAAATTTGACAAATACCCTTTTTAGTACATCTATATGAGGAAAATATGTAACTGTTTTTTAGTGGTAGTTTTGGAGGGATAAAATATAGAAGAGCATAGCCATTTTCATCTCGTAGTTTATCACATGTCAAATGTGGGTGGTTGATCATGAGGATATAAAATGTGTGACATAGCCTCATGAAATCTCATAGTGGAAATGCGATGGAATGTCCATAGAAATTTTGGTAGGGAATACTTTTATATTGAGTGAAATGATTCTCTATAGGTGATTATTGGACAAATCATGATGTCGAAACACATCCATTATTTTAATGGGATGGGTTTTATAGATATCCTTGACTACCTATATAATTATTAAAATGTCATGTTTCAAGGGGTTCCATCAATTACAAGCACATTCTGTGATACTAGGGTTATTTCACTATTGTGGGGAGGCATATAGTAATCGTTGAAGAACAAATGATGATGATTAGGTAATTCCATGCCAAGATGAATATCTAAGAAGGGAAGAAAGTCTAGGTGTTGGGGAATCTAATTATTTCTCATGTATTATACATTTTTTAGAGCTGTGAGGCTAACTTCACACTAGTAGAGTTTTCTTATAAAAAATGATATCACTTTTTCATTAACATAGAACCATTAAAGGGATAGTATTGGATAACATGTTGGTCACCCATATAGTATAATGAGAGTAGTGATACATAAATTTTAGGGATATAAATGTAGAACATGGTGAAAATGAAGGTTTCTATGATCCACTATCATATGAAGACATACTATAGAAAATATAAATCATACCCTAATTTATGTCATTATCTATTCGAGTTTAAGAAGTAAATTCATGTGTTATTTAGTGTATCCCTATGATAGGGAATTTGAATAATTGTATGTGTATGAATGTTATTCAACATGTTCAATGGTCCATTTAAATTTACATATAGGTTATGAGAGGATACTTATCATTTATCTCTACCCCTACAGTTTGAATGAGTGCATGAAAACATCATTGTTTCACTAATAATCAACTATGTGGAAGAAACAACACACCTTAATGACTGATTGAGATGGAAATCAAGAATGGTTCCACCACTAGGGATTACTCAGTGGAAATTTTGGATTAAAAAGGGAGGATCCTTTGAGGATGGATTATTCCATTGGATTTACAGATGTGGAAATATTGGAGCATGTTAGAGGGATCTACGGAGAGAAAATGTTAGATAATTACTCAATACCATGACAAATTTTTGTATCATGGGATGTATGTGGTGGAAATAATTTATGTATAAGAAAATTATAAATATTTTGTATTTATGGATTTTAATTTGAATATATAAATGTATATATATTGATGTACCCTTATAGGGGTCACTATTTTGGGGAGTCTTGAAAATCTATAATTAATATATTAATATTATTAGTATATATAAATTCATTCCCATACAATTTTACCATGTAAATGTATTTATCCATATCTTGGGTCATAGGATAAGAAAAATGTTTGGTTTTTTAAATTCCTATCACATGTTTTACCATAGGCATGATATATGACTGGTCTGTGACAAATGACTGGTTGAGGCAGCCATTAGCGGGTGAGTAAAATAAGTTAACTAATTTTATTTAATTATTTGATTTCTAATAAACTAACCTTGTGAATAGTTTTTAAAAAAATTATTACAAACATTAAAGGTTATCCACATAACCCACAAATAACATGAGATTAGGTTTAGACATTCATTATTTCAATATCAGACCATAGCATGATGTGTGACTAAATTTTGGTGGATTGATAGGAATTGGCCACAGTGGGTCAACCTTATTTTTGGAGAAGATGTTCTACCTGAATGAACAATACGATATAGTGTTAGGGAATGATTTTTTCTATTTAATATCATTAAATTTAATTTATCACGGATTCAATATCTTCATTAATTTATAGTCATTATTGGCCTTGAATGATCTCATTTAGATGGTTTTGTTTTTTATTCAAAGTTAACCTTTGATTTCTGGGATATAAAACTAAATATATTGTTTATATAATATTTAAAATAAAATTCTTAGACGTAGATATATTCATATTTATTATTTGCGATTTTCTTCATAGTTATTGATGCCCTTTTATATTGGGTAATGGGTTAATGGTAAGACATTTATGGGGTGAGATTTATTGGGATGGAACCCCAACATTCATGGATTCTTTCATAATGTTACATGGAATAAATATTTTTTTGACATTTTGAGAATCATTGGGGTATTAGGGTGATTACATCGAGGATATTGGATTCGAACTAACAACATCCAAAAACTTGTTTGGCAATAAGCTTCATACGGACATTGAAATCCAGAATCCCAGTAATTAGTGGCCATAAATAAATGGATAGAGATGAAACAAACTAATTTATATTTGTTAAATAGTTTTTATAGAGATAGGGAATGATGACATGGAATCCACATGAAGGATATGAAGAATATATGAAAAACATAACCCCACAATATGGAGTGTGGAAGAATACTCATGGAGAACATCATCTTCCACACAAAATATGGGTTTCATTTGATTTAAGGAACATATGACATGTTATTGAAATGAAACCCAATGTGACCCTACAATGTTAGGAAAACCATAATCCAACTCTAGATGCCTCGAGACCCATGGAGGTCATATATTTTGTGTCAGATTATAGACACCCTATGTGGATATATATTGCAAGGTAATTTTTGTACTTGGATTACATAACCCGGACACCAACTGGAAATACCCATAGTGCTACAATTGTACACACAATGGGTAATGAAATGTATTTAAAATCCATGTCCTTGGAAGAACATAGCCAACGAATAATGCAAGGACAAAAACTGTGTAGATCCCAATACATACTATTTAGTCCCATAGAAAATTCATACTCTGATATCTCTTTATTTGGGACTCATATTTTTACCATTAATTAACCTATCCTAAGTGTTTTTCTATTTATACTTTAATGGTAGCCTTCATTGTAAAATTTGATATAGTATGTGATGTATTCTTAGTGTGAAAATTATCTATGAGATATATGATGGTAGTAGTGATGAATTCATAATGGTTGGAGATATGAGAGTTTTGGTACTCCCCTTGTACAATGTGTAGATAATCCCCTATAAAAATTACATAGTTTTTGTCGGTTCTCCCTCATAGTAGATTTTAGGTCCTCTATCTATATAGTATTACTCCCTCATATTCATTCTCTAATGAGGAGAATTTACAAAACAAGATTTTAGGCTCCCATAACTATTAATTTTGAAGATGAATAAGTATTAATATGTTATAGTATAGATCTCCATCATGCCACCCCATTGGCCTTTTAATCCACAACATAGGATAGCCCTTGAATTATTAATTTTGGGAGAAAATATAGGGATTCATTAAGGAATGGTGGTTTTCCATTGGTATGTATTTTGTATAGCTAGATTGATGTTCTATAGAGATATCAAATATGAGTTTTGAGGGAATGACCCCTAATAGTGGTTATGATTATCCTTGTTGGATATTTTAGGTAAGTGTATTTTTGAGTTAGGATAACTCTTATAGTTTGATGGGAGTTGAGTATTATTGTAGTGGATCGATAATAAATCATAGGGGATATATATTCCCTCTGGGTATTTAGTGATAGTATAAATGTTTTATCATGGAAGCTCATGTCATGTCATACATATATTAGGGGTTGAGTCCCAAATTTCTATTTTTGGATAATAGTATTGTGATTCATAGACTATTCAGTAGGAGGGATTCTATACAAAATTTTCTTCCATGGGGGATATAAAAATAACATAACCTAAGTTGTTATATTTTAATTAATTTCTAAATTACACTTCCCCTATTCAAACCAATTTTATCAACCTTTCCACCCCTCTTTTTCGATTAAGAAAATGAAAAAAATGAATGTTCTCCCACTACCTTATCATTATCTCGATAATTCAAATTTATTAACCCTATTTTATTTTTCTATGTATGTAACTATATCATACTAGTTAATAACTTTTCTACTCATCTCTCCCTTCTACCATTATTTTATCTTCCCCCTAACACACTAATATGCATTGGGGTTGTCATCCAAACATACCGATGGTTTGAATTTTATGTTTTCGATGTCAATGTTTTAGAATGATGATCTCGATGACTCGTTAATGCTTTTAAATAGAAGGATATGTTGTGAAACTCATTTAAATTTATTTATTTTATTTTTTTCATAGATTTTGTTAATCTTATAAATATTTGAAAAGTAATTTTGTGTATTTTCTGTAGAATTTTTTTAAAATAAAAATCATTTTGGAGTTCCCTATATGATTTTTAGATAGCTTCAAATATTGTTTATATTTTACATGATGTGTTGAAAATAGTCTTTTTTTAGTATTGAATTGGATTTTGATGGGTTCCATGTACTATATAATATATTTTAACTGTCTTATTAAGATTGAATTGATGTTTTATCGTGAAATTGACCCATTTGGTCCATGATATATGAGCATAGAAATCGATTTAGGAACTGGTTACAAATAAGAAATGATATATTTGATTTTGAAAATGATTTCAAATATGAATCGCAATTTATGATTTGAATGGAAGTGAATATAGTTATCCTAAATAATTTCATTTAACAGATGTTTGGTAATGTCATTACAAATGAATTAGAATATTTCTGGAAACATAATGATAATTTTTGTGTGTCATGTTTGTCGGTGTACATGGTTTTCATGATTAGTGGGTATTTGAAACCCTCCTGAGCCAATTATTTTTTTGACAGTAAAAAGTATTGTTACCCTAAAGGGGACATAATTAATTATATCCAGATGGTAAATTATTTTCAAGATACTTTTTATGGGGTAGATAGATTTGATATTTTGTTTATGTTATACTTTAAAAATGATTATTGATGTGATTATGTTATTGATAACCACATATTTCTATTCATGATGGGATGTATATGCTGATAGAGTTGTATCAATGTTTTCTATAATAGATTGAATGAATTCTTATAGTTTCCACTATATATTTCAATAGTCTAGTGAATGTGGGGAGTTCCCCAAGAAAAATATGGTGTGAGGTAGTTGGAAAGAATATATAATTTTGAATGCCACAATAAGTTACAGTTGGTACAATTGTATTTTTGATGTCTAGGATTAAGTCGCCACAGGATCTACTTGGCTTCAAAATAGTATATGGAATGAGTTGTAGAATATAATTCCTTAGGTCCTATAACTCAATTTAAACATGAAACTATGGTTGATAGTATTGTTTTATTCTTTAATTGCATTAGTGGAATTGTTTGTTTCTCTTCTATTATATATTCATATTCATTTAGTTTCTCATGAAATGGATTTCTAAAATTGTTTAAGAAATATCTATATATTTTTTTAATAATTATCGAATTGAAATAAGAAATTTATAATTAAAGTATTGATAATTTATGATTTTGTAAGTTATTATGTCATTTTAATGTATATTTGGTGAAGGTTTTCAAAATGATTTTGGTTATTATAATTGGTTTAAAATATATAATAATGATTTTATTGTTAATTTATTTGAATATATAATATTTGAAAACAACATTATATGAAATGGAATTATATCATTGGTAGGATCCCACATGGAATTTTTTATCTCACAATATACATACACAATTCAAATTATTCATGTTTCTAGGATTATTATCAAGTGTCTTAGTTTGTGGTTGCACACTAATTTTTCCACTGATGGTATATAGTTATGGTGGGTGGCCATAAGTCATAAAGAGATTGTGGGATCTATTTCATATTTTTTTGACATTTTGATTTTTTTAATATATATTTAATGGTTTCTATAATTTTAATAACCCTAGTTTCAAATAGTAAAAAAATTTATTTTTTAGAATATGTTATTTATAGATCTCCTGAGTTTATTTCTTCATGATATGGTATCTATTATTATTTTCTATATATAATATATGTGGGTGATATCATTCTGAATTTATTACTCTATATATACGCTTTATCTAGTTGATATCTCAGAGAAATATGGATTGAACCTAATTCCTTGTTATTGACCAATTCATGTACATAGTTATAGTGCAATGATGGTTGGATTAGGATAAATTATGTTTTTAATCACATAAAAAACATTATTAATAAATTAAATTTATTGATTGTTGTATTCTTTATTGGTCATACACTATTGTTCACTACATTTCTAAAAAAAGAACTTTCTTATTCGAGAATAGATAATTTTATCATCAATATTGAATTAATCCTACAATTTAAATCATTATTTTAATTTTTTTAATATAAATTATATCTATAATTAATATGAATTTTAGTTCCCTTATAGACAAATTTATACGAATAAAAAATACACCAAAAAGTAATTTATCCTTATTTCTGTCTGGTATAATCATCATTTTTGTTGATTACTTCTAATAGGTTAACTTTATTGATTATGCCATCATACATTTAAATACGTCATTTTATAACACATATATCTATAAAAATGTTTATTTGTTTAATAGGAAAATATTATCATTTCTATTTATAAGTACATTTGAATGGATTTTGACCATTTTTAATATTTATACTGATTTCAACTAATATTATTGAAAATGATTATCATTCATTTATATATGGTTTCAAAAAAATATCAATACATTAATCTTTGATGACGATATTATATAAATTATAAAAAATTTTCCAATAAAAGATCATTTTATTATATTAAAAATTCCTCAAGTTAATTTTAATCTTATTGAAATATTATTTTCATTATCTATTATATAGATTCATAATTTCATATCCATAAAAAATTAGAAAATCTTTTTTTATATTAAAATTTCAATTTAAAATAAACCATTATTTTACAAGATAAAAAATCATTTATCTCCCATATTATTTATAAATGTTAATATTATCTAGTTTTTATCATTTTATAAAAAAATATCAATAAAAGAATAATATTATATTTGTTCAATATTGTAAAAACATATACATAACTATTTACTTGAACCTTGTGATTTTAATTTCACGATTAATAATATACTAAATGGAATATATTATATTACTCATCCTTTATATATTATTATTTATTTATATATCCTATAGTATAAAATTTCCATTAGACTCAACAATATCATCAATGAATCCTTTTATGTATTGATTTTTAATTCAATGATTTTCATAAACAAATATTTTGTTACATATAAATTTCCATTAATAATTAAGCATTATATATTATTCAAGAATTAACTACCAAATAAATTTTTTATATTTTCCCATAAATCATCAATTGGGTAGTTTTTTTAGTATTTTTGTTATGAAATATATATTATAGTTTTCATAAATGGTAAGATATTATTTTTTATTATTTATGAGAAATCATTGAAGCCCATAACTTATTCTCTTCAATTTTGACCGTACGTAGTTATTTAAATGAAATTTGTAGACTAAAATTCTATAAATAGTATTTTACCATTAATGTACCATTATATACTATGAAACAACATAGAAATAAAGATATAAATAAAAAATTATATATTTATTAACATTTTCATTTTTATGTAATCATTTTATAAACACATAATATCAATTATTCAAGATGAGTAATACAAAACCATATCTAAAATATGAAAAATATCATATGTAACACAGTTATAATATAGATCATCAAGTGGAACATGTGTAAAATATCATTCCATAAATGATAAAACAATTTTGTTAAAAAATGATCATTTCCTACTGGTTTTAATCCTGACATCTATGAAATCAACCATTCTGATTTTTCCCATAATCTATAATAAAACATAAAATAGTCTCTTAAAATATCCATTAATTATTTTAATAAAATACATCATAAAGTCATGAATAATTATCATAGGAAATGATTTTTCATAAAAATTACCATTCTATCTCCTTCATGAATATTACCACATATATACAATGAAATATTGAAAAAATAGAAACATTTAACACTTATATATTGATATAAATAGATAGAGATAATGATATATCATTATGATCCTCAATGTATACATTAATAAATAATATTTCTTTTGTATCTAACATCATATCACTTGAATTTTGTATTTTAATTACATATGTCATTATTGAGAGAATATTAAATCTAAGAGATTGTATATTTCATCCCATCTAATAAAAAAATATTCAATAGTGGAGCTTTTCAATGATTGATATAATTTGGTCGCTGAATTAATTTACCATTTCAAGAGAATTTAACATATGGATATCTTAAATATAAATTTTTTTTAGTAACAGAATGTTCAATTATTATTACCCTGTTTGAATCATATATAGTAAAGAACCTTTTTTAGGGTGAATAATTTTTTTCCTTTTTCTATTTGTACCAAATAAGTTGTATATTGGTCAAATTTTAGGATAGAAAATCCATTATTCAAAAAAATAATATCATCCATGATGGGTAAAAGTGAATATTAATAAGGATTTTGAAATTTTAAATTCAATGTTTAACATTAATGGAGGATGTAAATTTTAATTTTATGTGTATAAAATGAATAATAATATATTATTATGGTATTATAATTTGTGTGAATGGTAAACTAGTAATGATAAGATCCACTTCTTCTTATATATCCTATATTCACTATTTTCATGAAATTATTACAATAAGAGTTTGTATGAAGTATTTTTGAATGAATTTTGCTTTTATAAATCGCATATATCAAGGAATGAAATTTCACATGAGTTTCATGTGGATAAGACATGATATTATCCATGAATTATTTTAAAAATACCTAAAAATATAATTGAAATTGCTCTTCAATAAATAAATGTTAATTTGATTAATAATTATCATTATAACATAATATGAAATTTGTTTAAATATGGATTAAATTCCTCTTAACTTCTAAATCCATGATAATAAAACTATTATAGAGCCTCCCAACTAATAAATTTATATTTTTAAGATATTAACTATAAAATAATATGTCCTCCTAGGTTTAAAAAATGATACATACAATTTTATTTATTATAAAAAAATAAAAAGTGATGTATTTAAAATTTGGCATTGTAATAATGACATATTTAGGATCATCATTCACTTTTATTCCTCTATACATTTATTTTTATCTCACCTTTAAGATAATACACAATTCTTTGGGAGAAAATATTACTTGATGTTGAAGTCCATATTATGAAACACACAAAAATAAGGGGGAAATTCAACCCAATTATAAATCTTTAATATACTATTCACAATAACGTGATATAGGAAGACTTTTCATGAATCATGACTATAGAATCAAGAAGGCCACACCATAGATATTGGAATAAAATTTATCAGTAAAACAAAGAGGTGAGATCCTATATTTCCCCATATGAACAATTACCAAAGTGACTAATTAGAGATAGAATCACATGAAACCATAGCATAAATATATATAATATATTCTCTAATACTTTTTTGGTTAATTAAGGATTCATTAATATTATTTTATATTCTATACTAGTTAGTATAGTTACACACCCTTCCTGATAGGAATAAAAAAGAAATCTATTAATAATTTTATCAATATTTGAGGTAATAGTCCTTGGATACCCACAGAAGAGGGGAACATGGAATTGAATGGAATACATTACAATATTAACTAAATTTATATACTCCCCAGTAGATTGATATATAGTCATCCTTTTATATAATTTTCCTAGGATTTAATTTTTATTTAATTAAATTGATGAACCAAATCTATCCACTAGATAACTGGTGTATTGTTTTTAATCCATATAATTTTTACATTAGAAACCACAAATACTATCCTCTATACTCATGGAACATGTATTATTAAAATATTTATAAATTTAGACAACTGTTATTCTAGGATTGATGAAATACCAACTTCAATTAATATAAAACAAAAAATAATTAAGATGTTTTTAATATCACTAAATCTATATTTGATCATACAAATATGGTCACCGACAAATAATTTATGAGATATTCCCTTGTAACTATATCATCTTCTATATAGGAGAATAAAAAAACTATAGAATAAATCTACTTGAGATCTCAATTAAAAGTTATGTATGAATCCATCACATCATCAATGTGAATTGCGCTTATTTTTTCAATAAAACACATTCTCAAAAAATGATTTCAAAATATTTGAAAACACTCCCCAAATAAATTTTTTAAAAAATTACAAACCATGTGAATATATATAAATGGAATAGTTAACCTACTCATGGAATAAATCAACCATTAAACTCACTAAATATTATGTATGATTTAATTTTACCAATATAATAATTATATATTTTGAATTATTTAAAAAAATGTAAGATATATTGTTAAAATAATATAATTATTATCTAATTATCCATGTAAAAAAAATTCTATGTTTTTTTTTGATTTTTTAGGAATACACTAAAAACATAATTGAAACAATTACATTCTTAACATAATAATGATAATGTTTGATTAGATAATTATTGATCTTAAAAATATTGAATATTATATATTACAAAACACAAATATGACTTATCATTTATATTTTAATTTATTAATTTTCATCCAATGCTATATTGTATTTATCATCCATTTTATGGTTATTAAAATTTCTAAAAATATATAAAATTGAAGGTTTTCCCAAAAAAATATATGTTTCCAAACAATTCATGCATGTGAATAATGAGATTCTTTCATTTATCTTTTTTACATTATTATTATTTGAAAATTTCACCAGAAATTAACATAAAATAGGATTTTTAGAAAAACTCCATGAAATTTCATACAAGACAATAATTTGATAATTTTATCCATGGTATCTAAAAGGTAAAATAACAGACTTCATTCAAATCATTAAAAATAATATATTTTAATTATCAAACTATAATATAATAAAATAAAATAATATTTTTGTTTTTATTGGGTTTCCCTTATGAGCCCCATTTGAGTGAAATTTATACGAATAAATAGGATATGTGTAAAATTAAACTATATTAGAGATTATTAGATTATATAGGACAATAATATAGAATAAATAATATTCAATTTATTAATATCTCTAACAATAACTTTTTTCTACTAAATAAATATATTTATCGACACTGTTGAATTTAAGATAAATGTATAAAATGTAATTTCATTGTATCATACTTTATACAAATTATTTATTAAAATATAAATAAAATTCATATGAGGATAATTTTTTAATTTTTTTTAAATAAATATGATTTTAAATGTTATATTTGTTATGGTATTAGGACCATGAATATATATTCCTATGTATATTTGTTATATGAATAAAAATAACATAGTTTAGTGTCATATAGTTAGTCATGTAACACCATATAACATCATGTGAAAAGGGATTAATTGGTTTATTTTAATGTAAAACATGAATGTCTATTGTTATAATTTAGTAGACGGTTTAAAAAATTGGACCATAAGGTGTAAATAGTAATTAATGTGTGAGATAAAGAATTATAAATGAAAACACAGTTCCTTTTTTACAGTCATTGAAGAAAATATTGATGTTATTGAGAATTAAAATTGATTTATAGCGTATAATGTGTAATATCAAGAGCATTATATAATGTTTTGTCCCTTATATGAGGTTTGGATAATACACCACCAATGTAAGGACAATGTGAATTTATACAATTATGGTTTTGAAATCCACAGGGTAAAAATTAAGGATACTCGTTAATTAATGATACATGGGAGAGTAATGAGGATAATTTGACACCATTAGAACTATTAATGGAACCAATGAATCATAGAGAAATTGCGCATCTTACTAGTTTTTGAATTATTAATTTGGATCTTCATATAGAAAAATAGGATACCATCATACTTTTACTATCATGAACCGCCCCCCTCTATGAAAAAAATAAATATATTCCAGTTAATATCGTTTCAATACAAAAAGAACACCTCAAATATGCCCATGGTTTGTGACTAGATTAAAGTATCGAAAAATGGAAAAATGGAGGCACTACCATTTTAATATAAAGATATTTTATAAAAGGATTCGATCATGAAAATATATTTTATAAAATTAGTCAACTGTCCTATAATATGTCAATATAATATTGAAACAAATTCCTCAAAATGATATTAAATAATATCACCTAATAATGAACTTTAACCTCTTCTCCAGGAACAATTCTAGTATGGTCTAGCTTTATATCGTAACATAACGAAACAATACAATAATATATATATATATATTTGTCTGTATGAGTGAGAATAAAAGTATACACAATATTGTCTCCATATAGACTAGCTTTTCAAAAGCACAATATCAATAAAAACATGAAATTATATAAAAAGAAGAAACAATTCATAGCTAACTATTATTACCACCACCAAATCTCACCAAGGTGGTATACATAAATATATTATCATTGTATAGTAAATTATCAAAATGTATATTATATGAGTGTAACTCAAACCAATACCACTATAGTTTTTCTCTCTCATAACCAAACAAAAAATCAACATCTAATTCCCATTAATTCCCTACCAAAAATACCAAATTCACACATCATTATATCATAGAAAAATATTATAATAATATATAAAAATATAAATAAGTAGATGCATCATATACATATATATATAACCAAACAAATTTCCATAAAACTAGGGTATCATGAACATGAATCACATAATAGAAAAGAACTTTTCGATTCTATTTCTCACTGCCCACCCATTAAACCATTTGAAGAGAGATACAAGAAGAGGGATTAGTCTGTCATCCATTACACATACTTCTATAATGTTTAGGGAAAATTAATTTAGATGAAGATTTATTATAATACATATAGATATTTAAATTAGTTGGGGTTCATATAAAACCCCCAAAAAACTCATATAATATAATTTCAGACAACTCCAAAAAATTTGATTCTTTCTAAACAACACTACCAATTTAAAAAAATAACACCATTTCTCAAAAAGAAACCAATGTTACCAACAACATGAAATGGACACCTAATTCCCCAAAAAAATGTAAATAAAAAACGAAGATTCCATTATTAATAATTTTACCATTTAAATAAATATTTATCATTTAAAAAACATATCAAATTTATTATATCCTTAATAAATCATATGTTAATAGTAATCTGCTCAATAGTCTACAATAACAACAATCACTATAACAAAAGAATCGTTCTATATTTTATCAAAATTAGGGAAAAGCATCATTAACACTTTACATCCCACGTTATATTTTAATATAATTAATTTAATTTCATTCCATATATATAGGAAAAAATCAGCACAAGTGCATATAATTCATGGGAAATTTCCACAACCTCTATGAAATGTTTAATCCAAAATCCATTAGAATAGAACAAAACCATCCTCATTCTCCAAGTCATGGTATACCAGAAAAATATAATGAAAATTCACAAATTCATTTACCCAAATACCATATATTAAAATAAAATTCAGTCACCCAAAACACCAAATAAAAATAAATGTAAATAATTATGAAATCAAAAAAAAATTTATTTTGAAATTAAATTTTTTTATAACATCTACGTGAACCGTCATATTTTTAATATCAAAAAATAATCATTAATTACAACCATTAAATTATTAATAACACATGGCATATGATTTTATAATTTAATGTAATTATAAATTCACGTTTTTAGAATAAACATAACTCTTCAGGATTATGGTAATTGTAAGAACAAATTGAAATGTATTATAGAAACAACAATGAGTTATTAAAAAACGTAAAAAATAATAATATAAGTATAATGAAATACTCCCATCAAGTCAATATGAATAATTCAATTATGAATATATTAATAGGGTCAAAAAAAAATTCATGGGGAATTAATATAGTTAATTCTATTATTTAATGAAAATATAAGTGAGGGTTTTTGAATCCTATACCTTTATTTGTTATTCAACAACCTGTTTCAAATGATTCTGAAAAAATATGAGTGGTGATGATATTATAGAGGCATATATGGATAGAAATTGATATGATTATAGTGGGTCTTAGTGCACACTATTTTTGGGGAATATATCATCAGTGTGTTACAAATAATGTATATGTTAAAGAGAATAAATTCCAAAATTTAAAATATTATAAGACAAATTATTTGGATATTTTACCTAGAATTATTTCCAAATAAATGGGAGTAATGCAAATTTATTATTATCTAAATTGGTCCTGTTGATTTTTAATTTAACGTAACATATCATATACCTAAAATATATGTGGATTTATTGTAGATAACATGATAAAATATTATAAAACAAAATTTTAATTTTTTAATTATTTTAGGATTAATTTTTTTATTATAAATACTAATAATATATTTTTATATTTATTAGATAAATTAAAATATTTTTATATCATAATGACGTTTTATTTGGGAAACAATTCACATACACATTAGGAAAAATCCCTTATGAGAAAAGACCTTACACAATAAGGATAAACCCTTATATATTTATGAAACAACAAAAGAAACCTTATTGAAATAGAAAATAATTTACTAATTCCAATTGAAATTATGAAATATCAATTAACATAATTAAAATAATATATACTATAATATATTTTGGAAATTTATTTTATGATATAGGGATTTATATTACAGTGTATTCTTGTACATATGAAAAATGATATTTCGAAAAGAGAAATTATCCCATGAATCAAGGAATAACTCTTATAAAATCGATTAATTCTTAAAACATTATATGATCATCATTAAAAACCTATAGATTTACTATTATTAAAAAAAAGTTGAAAACAAAATATACCATAGAGGGTTTATCATGATTTTTAAAAAATAAAAAAAAAATATATAATAAAAGTTAAACATTCAGATGTATATCATTAAATGAAAAATAACTTTTAAAAATATCTTGCCACCAATAGACACAATTTTAATGGAACATAGTTCTTTAAAAATACATTAATTTATATAACATCTATAGACCACTAAACTACCTAAAAATGAATAATGAAAAAGTTCTTTTAAAATATAGTCCCTTACATCAGAAACCTATCAAATAGACCATATCATCAATCATCCATCCAATATAATAAAGAAAATAGTGTCAAAAAATCACAAAAATTTCTATAGGATACATCTAATGGTCATAAAATTTTCACACTAATGGAGAAAATCAGATCCATAGGGAAACCAACTAAACATTTCATCCAAGAAACTAAATAATCACAAAAAAATTAGTATCAAATTGAATATTTTATCATCATATGCAATATTGTTGAATACATTTTTGTGAATTGAGTGGATCAATGTCACACATGATACTACTTAAATTCCTACAACATTCCAGAACCCAAATAATATTCGAATAATTTATAACTCATCCACACCTCACATTCTCTTAGTGATCTTAAATATATAAGAACTACTCAAAAAATGTTTAATTATCATTAAAATATGTCTCCCTAAATAACATACAATTATTTATTATGTTTATAGTGAATTTATGAAAAATTAAATACATTATTGGTATTTTTTAACTATATTGGATGTGAAAATAAATTTCAACACATTGATGAACTCTATAACCATAATAAAACCGATAAAATAAATAGGAAAATATCTACCATGGTCAAACAATTGGTATGAATGATGTATAAAAACAACTATTAAAACATGGTCCCTAAAAAACACTATTTTTCTCCTCCATATATAAATATGTCACTTCTACATATCATTATATGACTTCATCCACTAAAAAATTATTTATAGTTTCCATAAACTACACTTGAATACATATTTTCAATGAAATGATAAATTAAAAAACATAATTTACAATAATATAGATCTATATGGTCAATCATATAATTACTCATGATGAGGAATTGAAATGGATGAGTAGAAATTATTATGATAAAAAACACAACTATGGTCATTTAATCATCAACAATACACAAAAAAAACTAGAGTAAAATCTCATTTCATATTCTTCAGCATATAAATGGTATAATCAATCTACATTTTATCCAAGGATGGAATGTTAGGTTGAAGGTGTGGATTGGAGTAAAAAAATGCCGGAGTTCTCTAAAAACAAATGAGATAAAATAAGGATACTATTGAGAGATTATGTTTCATAGTACTCCAATGATGCATCAATTCCTAATTCTCATTCCTACTATTATAATAATCCCACTAACCCTACACATTCATGGAGGGTAAATGAGATAACTTCATCAACTATCCCATGATCTCCCATATGGAATGATGTCCTCTTGGGGAATGAGAATTTAATGTCTGATAATTATGCTTGGTTTCCACTAATGTTTAGATGGGGAAGTCATGTTGTATTAGAAAAATATATAGAACATGATTATATGCTTCCACTTCTAGTAGAATAAAATCATTTATAGAAACTCCACCACTTACCACCACATACTAAACCATTATAACTTGCCTATCAAGTCAAGATATATCATCTATATACTAGGATGATCTACTAAGGATGTTTAATGAAATTCACCATTAAAATCTATATGAATCATTAATAGAAAATTAACCCGTAAAATAACATATTATGAATTCCATCCATCAAAATACACTATAAATTCCACAATAAGGGGCATAATCCCACAAAACACTATCATTTAGTCTCCACATTATGATTCCTCTACCTTCGAAATTATGAATTTGTGCACTATAATGATGGGAAACAGACCTTAACAATTATAATCATATAAATAAAAATACATAACTATATTCTCTTATAACACTAACCAAGAAAATCTAAACTCCAAAAACCATCACATCCCACATAGTGATTCAGAAAATACATTCTATTTATTTTTGGTGTATTGTATTAGGAAATTATAGTCATGTCTGAACATCACAACCACCACTGACACATATTCAAATTCAAAGAAGGAATATATAATTCAATAACATCTTCTATATGATCATCATAAATCATTCTCCAAAGATTTAATATTTAACTAACTTCATTAAAAATATAAAATCCACAAAATTGGGATCATAGGTGATATAATTACACATGATCTGAAATAACATCCATGAACCATTAAAAACTAGTTCCTTCAAAATATTTATCAAGAGACATATAAAAATACGAGTCACTTTAAAGAAAAAACATCACCCATAATTTGGATGTTGATGGAAGGATGAACTAATCAACTTTCAATTGAGGTAGTTGAAAACATTATAATATTTATTGATCAGTATGAAATCCATGATGATCTTAAAAAATAATTTTTATTAAAATTAAAATCATTATTGAACTAAAAAATCACATATAATATGAAATAATAGCAAAAATAAATTTTACATTTAGATACTGCATAAGGGATTACAATGAACTCAACATATTTTTTTGATAAATCATCTAAAAATATATATAGGAATAACACTTACTCGAGTAAATACACCTCGAGAATCAAATAAAAATTAATATAAAAAAATTACTATAGATTTATCATCATTAAATAACATAGAAAAATATCCCTATGATTATCACCAATATATTATAAATAATTTTATTATGTTATATTGTTTTTGATAAAAATAACCATTATACAATCCATAAACTCATAAAATAATGAGGTAAGATGAAAGATGAATAAAACTTTGGAATTCATAAAACCGTGTGAAATATACCTAATATATATATATATATACCATAATGTAATATAATGGCGGGGTTGGAATATATTCATGTATATACATAAATTGATGATAAACGTGCTAGAAATAAATCATCAAAAATGTGATTTATCCAATTAACATATAAAAAATTCATATATCGTTGGATGGGTAATCCATTCTTGTCCATCTCTAGATTCACCTAATGGTATCCTATAAAAAACATCACTCTATCATATTCCATCATAGTAAACTACACTAGAGAACCTCATGGTGGTATAATGGGTAGGATGAAACCCTTCTGCACAAAATATTCAATATGGATCCTCAATTCCCATATCATTAAATGATAAATCCCATAAGTATTTATCAAAATCAAATATGTCATATGATACAACACTATCAATAATTTCATATCACGATGTGGAAAAAATATAGAAAATCCTCAACAACCCTTTCTAAATCCATCACCAGTTTTTCAATCAAATGAAATTATAGCATTGGTTTTTCGGATAGTAATAGATCTCAATTCATAATACTCATCTAATAATCTAATTTTATGCTGAAAAATAGATTTAATCCATCCTAATCATGTAAAATGACCCTTCAAAAATAATAAATGAATAATATGAGTTTAATATATAACAAAACAATTTCATGAATGGAATCATATGGACTTATTTGAAATAAAAAAACATAATTTTATTGATGCTACCGCATCATCATGATCCAATAATATTTTATATCAAACTATTTTTACAGATTCCATATGGGATTTTTATACACCAGAAGCACAAGAATCCTCTACCCCTTGATTCTCAATGAACAAACCAAGGCTAGTGAGTTAAATAAATTTATCTTTCTAGAATAAAAAAAGGTAAAATAAAATGTAGTAGATACAAATTTCGTAACTTGAATAATATTTTATCCACCATTTGAATGTATCCTTACTAGATGAACCATTATACATTTTTACCCTTTTTTCAACAAGCCATGATAGTGAAAATAACCACTCTTGGGACCAACCATTTTCAAAAAAGATCAGATATATCTCAAGGGTGAGCTATAAAACCCATTCCCATCCTATTAGAGTATTTTTTTTGTTATACATGCTATGGATATAGCCCTCACTGATCATATAATAAACCATGATCTTTATATATAAATAATATATCTTTTGATATGATTATTCAATATTTTTATCAAATACACACATAATGAACATAAAGAATCAGTTCCTTTGGTGAAAAGCTTGAAAAATATACTTTTTAATGAAATATTATGAATATCTCCATTTTTGATATCCTCATTTAATACCCTATATTGACATATTCAAAAAAAATTATCAAATGAAAAAAAATCATAAGGGATTCATAGGATGATCGGTATGGGTAAACATAGAAGATGTCAACCGATGGTCTTATGAAAGAGTAATATAATCATATAGGTATGGTATAATTAATTTAACATACAATGATTACACTCAATCTATCATTGATCATAAAAATGAGAGATAGGACAAGTCTTATTATTTTAAAATATATGAATCATATTTCTGAGAAATAATCATAAATCAATCATGAAACATATGTTAATTTTATATAATTGTGGAATAATCTTCTGTATAGAAAGTATTTCTCATGTCAAGGAAAACATATGAGTCTATCAAATCATAATAAATAATCCATAAAAAATATGACCATTTCATAAAGGGTTTGAAATATTCACATGATTCCCACTTTGGATCCATCCGAGTAAACTTCATACCTTGTTGTTAAAGAATGTTATTGTGTTTCCCATAAAAACCTATTGAGATATAATATCTATTACCGTGAATTTAAGGGACATATAGTTTCATCCAATAACATAATAAAAATCACACATATCAGTTCCACAAAATCCTATATCATTTATCATATAACAACCCCCGAAATCAAAGTGTATTAATAAAAATTCCATCATATCATATACCAATGAAAAGAATTGGGTATCATAATCATTTCACAAATTCATTATAGAATATACTATAAAAATGAATGTGTTTCATAAACATCTCTACATCATAATCATAAACCACCCATAGAATGAAAAAGGATGGTAAAACAAGATCACATGCCTAGTATATCATAACTATACTCAAATGTTTTCATCATAGATAGGAAATGACTTAGAAATATCACATCAATTTTTTTTTCATGAAAATAACATTTTAAAATTATAAACACTATATGAAAGTGGATAACAACCCAAATTTTAATGATAAAATTTTCATTGATTGTGAAAAAAATTGTAAAGGACTATTTATCTCAATGTAATTTCATGATAGTTGAATATAATTTCAGTACATAAATTTTAAAATGAATTTTATATTCAAATTTTTGGATAATAGTAAAAATTCTCATTTTTATAATATTATAATATTATTCATTTTAATAAATTTTTTAAAAACTATAAAATTCCTAAAAATTATTTTAATAAATAATTATTGAATTGGAAATATAGTATTTAAATAATTTTTAAAATGAATTTACATGGATGAATATTTATTTTATTCAAAGGGAGAAATAAATACTATTTTCTATAAATACATTATTATGGAATCATTATGATAGAAATTGAAAAAAATAATAAGAGCACACGTATTCTCTGAAAAAAATAGGAGGATTTTTTTTATTTCCATGAGGGTTAGACCATAATATGTAATCATTGGAGGAATATCATAGACAATAAAAATAAAAAATTTAATTGTACGAGTATTCCTTTACAATTTGGTTATCATTTGAATCACAAGTCCCAAGATAGAAGTAATATAATATTGATATGTATCTCCCATATTAATGATGAAAAAGATCACACATTGCATTCATGGGAAATATTTATACCACAAAAATTATTTTACAAAATAAATAAAATTTATAAATTTCAATATATATACTTACATTTAATTATTTATGGTATTGATTTTAAATAAATTACAAAATTCATGGGGAAGGAAGACCGTACGCACACAAGAACACTAATTAAAGTTTCTCAACTAATGAAATGATATAACATAAAATAATATATATCCTTTAAATTTTAATTTTAATTCCATATATGTGACAAATTATTTTCTATTTAACTGTATTTGCTTCTATGCAAGTTGTATATAAATGATAAATCACATACTTTGGTGAGGTTGTTGTCTGCAGTACACACAAATGACATTGTCATATTAACTCAGATTGGAATTTGAGAAGGAATATGTGATATTATAATTAACAAGGATAAAAATAACATTAATATCATATTAATATTATAAAGAAAAAATTATATCTATCCATCAGTTGCGATGATGGAGAACAATGTACATTAGTTCGTGATCCAGAAATTTTCGAAACACATGTTCGGTAATTAAGTTTCCTACATGATTGAAGAGTAGATGGATGTAATTCATTCCATTAACATAATAAAATATTATTATACGTGAGATATATATTTTACTATATAATAATGGTTTATTAATATTTTATAGTTTTAAAGAAATACTTAAAAATAACAAACATGATTAAGGACAATACTACTTCATCGAAGAACCCCTTTTTGATCACAAATTAATCCTTCATAGGATGGATCAATAATAAAACTAATTATCATAGGATATGTGTTTCTATATAATGAATATATTTTTTAATTAATTATATGATATAATGGGTTTTACATATGTGAATAAAAAGAATAGGTGCTACCCCATTATAAGTGAGAAAGAGGAGACACTAGTAATTTTTTAAATGGAAAAAGTGTGTCCATATTTTATTAAATACCAATGGCTCAAAAATGGTTCAATATAGAATATAGATGATATATCATATATATATGTCATAATTTAATGATTTTTATAGATTTTTATGTTATTCTAAAAACTATAATTTTACATTTACACCTAGGTAATCTTGTTTTTGTAGCATCCAAAGTAAATAAAGAATATAACATTTTCATATTTATTATATTTTGTGAATTAAATGATAATTTTACCTTAACGGGGATGCTATGTTCTATGGAATTCCAAATACTTAACAACATGTTTCCTGGAAATCTTATGTTACACACAATGCTGAGTCATATTGAAAAATAATAATATAATATTATTTTAAATGGAAGTTAACACATAATCATAGTTTTGGAAAGAATGGATATAACTAAATATAATATGTATATAAATGATTTTCAGTTGTTTCTACATTTATCTAATAAAGTTTAGAGGCTTTAAATAAGAAAGGGACATATTTTAAGCATAAATACTCTAATATTCATTGAAAGGTTGATTTACTACCTTTTGATGGAGAACCCTTATTAAATCTAGTTTTGGCCACTTTTATAAGTTCTATTTGTGTAAATAATATTCTTCATTATAATTGGGTCATCAAAATTTACAATGGGTAAATTTTTGGTATTTTTATGATAAAATTAAAATTTTAATGTATTGTAAAAATATTGTACTTTTATTCAAAAAATCTTTATAATGTAATATATTTATACGGTTATATTTTCTTTTTAATTTATCTTAAATTGATATTATTTTATATATTTACCATTTAATCCAATTATGGTCATTGGATGTAATTTCACTAAGAAATCAGACATAAACTAATGTCCATATTTTGATAGTAATTAATTCTTAAAAACACGCTTTTTGTTTTGGCAGTGGTAATTAATTTTAAATTAATTTCATCCACTTCTGCGATTAGAATTTAGAAAAATGGATTCCATATTAAGAATCATGATGTTAATTTTTTTTAAATATTTAACCTTTATATTTGGACATTATGAATATTTAATTCAGTAAATATTTTATTTACCATGGATAAAGGGTAAATATGTTAAATAAGGGTAGAAAATATTATTATAATAATACTAAATTACCCTAACTTGTGTCATAATCCTATTGGTTAATAAATTTCTTTACATGGGCATACTTGTGTTGATTTTGGGACCCCATGGAGCCACATGGGAGTGATAATGACACTTTATATTAATTAATTTATAGTAAATAAAAAATGACTTAAAAATATATCTTTTATTAAATAAATTTTTACATAAGGTTAAATGAGTTATATATTAGACTATAGATATTAATTAGAAAGTTAAAAATATTTCCTGCATCATGATAGTTTTTTTTAATTTTTAGATATCAATTAAATAATAATTTTATTGATACAATAATGATGCAGTGTTTTTGTCATTAATGAATGATTTAAATAAATATGATTATAAAAAAATTATCAATTCAAAACCATGTCCAATTCTTATTGAATGATTTTATTTAGAAAATTAATCATATTATCTTCAACTTTAATAAGATTCAAACCTTGATAAACTGAAAATCATTATATAATAAAATAATATTATTAAACATTCTTAAAGATCCCCTCCCCCTTATAAAAGACATTCACATCTAACCCATTTCTCACACATATCAAGCCCCATGGATAGACCAAAATCGGCCCAATTAGCTCCCTACATTCAAATAATCCTCCTAGAAGACTTACCTTATGCATAAAGAAATTCAAGTAAACCTTTCGGTTTAATACAAAGGGAGATACCCGATTTAAAAGTAACGTCCTCTATTAAGTTATTTTGTATTATTTTACATCCCCAACCCCATAAATTTATTTTATTACTTTATTTTATAAGTAAAAAAGTATCCTAAATATACTAGGTTATTGTTATGAGAATTATTATAACTACATATACAAACACCTCCATCTAATGGGTAAAGAACGTACTGTTTATGTGGACGACAAACTAATGCTTCACAAAATGATGATTGTTCAATATTCTTCTACCACCTTTCATTATGGCCATTATTATGGCACTATATTTATTTATGAAATATATTATGTTTATGTTTTCTCTATTATTATTTAATTTTATTTACAAACATACCTTTACTCTTTCCAATATGTGTAAATACAACAATTTAATTTGAGGAAGTGTGGACTACCTCCCCCTCTAGGGGATATGATTTGTAAATGTCATTCATAGAATGTATAAAGGTTGGAATAACAGAAATTATGTAATATATATATATATATATCATATGATATTATAATCTAATTATAAAATAACTATTTATCATTATTTTTTCATTCCATTAAAAATGTAATATAAATGGAAATAGCGTTCATGCGTTTGTACGACTTACCATCTCCTTGAACAGTGCATTTCATTTCTTATCTCCTAATGTTTTGTAATATTATAAATAAATAAAAATACTGGATATATATGATATATATGATATCTAAATAATTAATATAATCATGGAGACAATGGAATTTTGAACACATGAAAAACTCATAATTATATGAAGTACATTTTTAAACCATGTACCAAAATATCAACAAAATGAAAATTATTAACCTAAATGATTGTATAATGTTTATAACATGGTAATAAGTGATATAAATGAAATAATAAACTTGAATAAAGTTATTAGGAAATTAAAAATTGTCTTTATCTTATTATTAATTAGATTAAATAACGAATGAGTCATGTCGGACAGAAGGTAAGGGGTTTCCTATCCCACATTTAATTCTGTGAGATTTCCATTTTCTCCACTTATTTACTACATATGGTGTATTGTGTCCTAAAATTTTATATAAATTATCATGATTATATTTATATTAATTGTATTCTTTGATTCTTTTTGTGGTTGTTAACTTTTGGTCATACGAATCGATTGATTACAACAAGATAATGAGTTTTCAACTCAGTTTTTCTTCCTATGAGATTCATGCTATGTTTGACACTATTTAATTTGTGTTGTGTAAGTACTACCAATTGTTGTATTATTTGAATAATATAATTTAATTTATTAGAATTTACATCTTCATTTTATGATCTTTCTTGCATGTGGTGTATCGTTCAGAAGTAACCAAATTAGTATGTGTAATTTTAACCCAATTTTCATTCCTTGGGTTAATCTTATAATTCATAATTATGTCATGCTATTATTAAGTGTGGAATCACTATTTATTTATTTATGTTTTAATTTACACCCCCTTTGTTTGGATATAATTTTTATACACATAATCACAACATTTATAAATTCTCAAGTCAACAATATAAACTAGATAAGAGTAATTTTATCTCAATTTCCATTCATTGAGTTAAACATCCAGGTCATTGGTGTTTTTTTCAAAAATATGTGTGAATGTTCTATTATTGATTTACAAAAAATATCAAATCATATTGAGTGTATTTTTATTTTAAACAAATTATTATGTAATTGATTTATCCTTAATTAAGGATACATTTTTATAAGGGATTTCGTCAAAATTTACATTTCATTGAGACTTCATTGTTGTTATCCAACAATTCAATCTTATATGGTGTATATAATATAATTTAGAATATTATATCATTGATCAATGCGTTTTTTAAATATTATAGAGTTTTTATTAAATTTTATTTCTCAATTATTTGTATTCAAGTTTATCTGATTTTGTTAAAAACCATTTACAAAAATATCGGTTAAATTATTTTAAAGATTTATTCTTCTAAATATTTCTTATTAATGTACATGTTTTCAAAATGGGTTTAAAGATTTAGTTATATAGAAATTATTGGTTTATAATGTTAATTACTTTTAAAATTTTCATGTGGTATGAGACACTTTGATTAAAAAAATCGTAATTTAATGATATAAATGGTTTTCAAAATGGTTTTATAAAGAAATGCTTATTTCAATATCATGATATTATATATTGTGATTGGAATGTGGAAATGTTTTATTTACATTATTCTTGTTTTATATGTAATGAATATGTTATGGTTATTGGTCATTATTTAAGTATACGGGTGGTTCTGTGATAAACCTATGGCTGGTGAGCCAGAGATAGCTCTTTAATTCATTGGGTAATGTGACAGAGGTAAAAATTAATGTTTCTCAAATGAGATTTTGGGAATATACTGTGATGTGTATTCCAATTGTAACACCCTACATAGATGTGACACCTACATTTTATATATGATATGGATTCCACATGTTAAATTTATGATTTATGATTTTTATGTGCAATTTATAAATCTTATGATTTTATGACGTATGATATGATTGAAAATATTGGTTTAATTTATTTTAATTTATTGATGGGTTAATGTTCCCTTTATTTTTTTTATAATCCTCAATTATCTTTTTATGCTCATCCCATGTTTTTTAAATGTTTTCCACATGACTTAAATATGTATAATGTCAGGGATGTGATCAAATAAAAGTCATGTTTTCTAAAACATGGAACTAGACATGTATCTTTTTATGATTTTTTATATTATGAAAAAATGGATACTAAGTAGTATTGTCTACATGTAATTTTTAAGTTGATATGTAATACTTATGGCATGGTTATCTAAAAATATAAACCTAAAAATATCCTCAATGTGAATTATTCATTTAATTCATGATTATGTAATGTTTTAACATCACATCCTTATAGTTGGTATCAGAGGGAGGTTTAGATAAATTTAGAGGATGGGGTTTTATTTAAGCATAAGTGACATATCCATAATGGTTTACATATTATAAATATCCATTGTTATTTTAGATAAATTTAATGAGTTTAAGATAACATAAATAATATATATTATTATTTACACTCCTAATAAGTTATTATGTGATGATTTTACTAATATACTCACATTGACTGTTTTGGTTTTTGTAAATGGCTAGATCAAGTAGGCACCAAAGTAATATTGGATTTGATGAAAATTGTGATGGTTTTCTGAATGAGAAACTGAATGAAATGGGAGCTACAATGAAAAGTCATATAATTATTTTCAACCTACTATTTGGAGCCATAATTGACCACCTGAACAATGGCGATTTTTATAGGGCATCGTATATGTGAGAAACAAATCCTTCTGGATGTTAAGATAATTATAATTATGGTAAGTATGTTCAAAAACCTATGTGTAAAGGACGTGGAAAGAAAACACCTTGGAAAATTCATCAAAGGGGCGAGAAGATGCTATAGATTTGTGAATGATGGTCATAAAGCAGGAAATATCCATGGAAAAAGGAAGAATTCTATTGACTCTAGGAAAGGGAAAGATGTTCTTTTTGAGGGATCAATTTAATGTTTTAAATGTAGTGTGCATGTCCCTTATAAAAATAGATTCTCTACGAAGAAGATTAGGGAATGGGATCACCGTGATCATAAAAATATATAGTTACCAATACCTAATTCTATTCCGATTGAGGATAAAGAAATTAAAAATTACCGATAAATGTTATGGATTATTTCTTAAATTATATTTTGATGTTTTTGAAAATGAGGAAATGATTCTTGATTATCTTTGTAGGAATGATGTACTTCAAAATAATTTGGTAAGGAATGGTTAATGGATCGTGAAGAACTTTGAATGATAAAGAAGTCAATATATTAGGAATTTTAAGAGTTATGGTAGATTTTAAGATGATGAAATACTTAAAAGTAGTAAGGATATTTTGAGGATGGGATTACATTGGAATAATTTTTATAGCATGTGTAAAAATGATATTTGATATATGAAAATGCTATTCAAGGAATAATTATCTTTTTTTATGAGTAATGGAGGAATTTTATTTTGGTTGAATCCATGTTTTTATTATAGGCATATGAAGATATGGGTTATTTATGGAAATGATTAACCTATCATAGAGAATATGTGATTTTGTTAATTACAAATTATTATGATACATTAAGAGTAGTGGATGTTTTTGGAGTAAAATATTAAGATTTACTATGGAAGTCTATTTGATTAAATACTTCTGAGTTTTGGGTTTGAATCATAATATGGTATATTTTAAAACAAATTCTCGGAAAATTGTATATTTAATTGTCTTCCTTAGACTTTGGGTTCTTTTTGTTGAAATTTGTTGATTAAAAGTAGTATTTATTTTTATAATGGATTATCCTTTTGGGGGTTATCTGATCTTATACTAACCAATTTTGGATTACATTGATGTCTAAATATATGGGAAATATATCGTTTATATTTTTTATATTAAGTGATATCTAGAAGTTTATTATAGCACTTCATATGTTACCAATTCAATTTTAATACTTACCTTTGGGTGAATAGATGTGTTGGTGGTAGAATTTTATTATAGGATGAAAGTCTAAATTATAAGTAATAATGTTTCCATTTTTTTTAGTTAAGCTCATAATTATATTTCTCGACATTTTGAAAACTATCTTAAAACAATAATGTTTTTCTGTTATCTTTTCCTACTAGGGAATCAAAGACTGTTTAACAGATCACAAGTTTGTGATATTCTGGTGGTTAATGTTCGCTTAATCATATTTTCTATCACTCTCAATATGAACATGATGGTTTTTTGCTCCTCTTTATCCATTTTTTCAGGGAATCCTATTGTGGGTTATATTGGGTGACCATTGTAATTATCTTTATTTCTATTAATGTGATAGTTTTATTGACCCTTTTCCCGATATTTAATGTTCAATGAAGATTCAATGCCGTATTTCAAAATTGTGAGGACTTAATTCCCAAAAGGGGGAAAGATTTAACATCTCATGTGAATATTGAATATAAATTTTCATATTTATAAAAATTTGAGTATTAAATATTAATTTTACTTTAAATGGGATGCTATGTTAGAAGGTTTACCTCATATGCTACAATAGGTTTCATTAAAATCATATGTTTCACACAATGATGAGTCATATTGAAAAATAATAATATAAAATTATTTTAAATGGTAGTTAATGCCTAGATATAGTATTGGCAGGAATATATTGAAGTAACTACATTATAAATATAAATGTTTTTTAAATGTTTTTACATTTATCAAATAAATTTTAGAGTCTTAAAATAAGAAAGAATATGATTTTAAGCATAAATACTCTAATATTCATTAAAAGGTTGATTTATGACTTTTTGATGGAGAACCCACATAAAAACTAGTTTGGTCACTTTTATATGTTATATTTAAAAAAAATATTCATTTGAATGAGGAAATCAAAATTTATATTGTGTAAATTTTTTGGTATTTTTTTAATAAAATTCAATTTTTAAAGCATAGTGAATAATACGGTATTTTAATTCAAAATATCCTTTTAATATGATATATTTATAAAGATAGATTATCTATTTAATTTGTTTTAATGTTTAATTAGATTATTTCTTTACAATTTAATATTATGTTGGTCAGCTGAAGTAATTTCACTTTAAAATTGGACATAAAATGCTGTCAATCTTTTGATAGTTATTATTTCATAAAAACACGCTCTTTATTTTTAAAGCGGGAATTAATTTTAAATTAATTTATGTGACTTCTGTGTTTTGATGTTAGAAAAAATGATTCCATATTTGGAATCATGAGGATCATATTTTGTAAATAGGTAACAATTTTTTGGACATTATGAATATTTACCTCAGTAAATATTTTATTTTCCATGGTTAATGGGTAAATAAGGTAAATAAAGGTAACAAAATATTATTATAATAATCTAAAATTTTCTTAATATATGTTCTAAGACTATTTGATAATATTTTACCGACCATGGGAATCCATGGGACAATTTTGGGGCCCCATGGAGCAACTTGGAGTGATAATGACACTTTATATTAATTAATTTAATCTAAATACAAAAATGACTTAAACATATATCTTTTTTTAAATCACTTTTTACATAGGTTAATATAATATATCTCTTAGACAACAAAAATTTATTTTTATTCTTAAATGATCTCCTACATCATGATATTTTGTTTCAAATTTTTAGATATCATATAAATTAAATTATTTTTGACACAATAATGATGAAGTGTTTACCTCATTAATGAATGATTAAAATTAATAAGATTATAAAGATTAAAATAATATCCAAAACCTATCCAATTATTATTTAATGATTTTATTTCTAATATTAGTCGTTTTATCTATGACTATAATAAATTTTTGAAATTTTGAAATAGATTATCTTTATATAATAAAATAATATTTTTAAACATTCTTAAAGAGCCCCTCCTCCCCCATATAAAAATCTCTCACTTCTAACCCATTTCTAGTGCATCTCAACAACTAGCATTGTTAAAACTCTTCTCAATTAAGATACTTACGTCAATATCCTCCTCCTATAGGCCTTCTTTAAGGCCTAATTCAATTCAAGTAAACCTTTTTGTTGAAACAAAAGGGAGATACCATATCTAAAGAAAATGCCTTCTTTTAAGTTCTTTTGTTTTATTTTAATTATCCAACCCCATAAACTCTTTATATTACTTTCTTTTACTATTAAATTAGTATCCTCAATACACTAAGATGTTTTTAATAATATTATTCTAACTAAACTTACACACATCTCCATCTAATGGGTAAAGAACATACTATTTCAATGGAAGGTGAACTATTCCCTCAAAAAATGATGATTGTTCAATCTTCTCCTACCACCTCTCATTGTGGCCATTATGATGGAGCTATTTTATATATGATATATATTATTTTTCGTGTATTATCTATTATTCTATAATTTTTTTACAAACATACCGTTTATTCTTTCCAATATGTGTAAACGCGATAATTTCATTTGAGGAAGTGCGGACTACTTCCCCTTCAAGGTGATATAATTCATTCATGACATACCTGAAATGCATAAAGGATGGAGTTAATGAAATTATGTAACATATATAGCATATTATATTATACTATAATTATAACATACCAATGTATTATTATGTTCGCATTCAATTAGATATGAAATAGAAATGAATGTAGCATTCATGCGTATGTACAGCTTACTATCTCAATGAACATTGCATTTCATTTCTTATCACAAAATGTTATGTGATGTTATAAATTAATACATATACTGGATATATATGACAGATATTATATATAAATCATAAATATAATACTTGTTATAATGGAATTTTGACTATATGAACAACCTGTTATTGTAAGAAGTTCATTTTTGACTCAAGTGCCAAATATCAACAAAACCACCATTATTAACTAAAAGGATTTCATAATTTTTATAACATGGTAATAAGTTATATAAAAGGAATAATATACTTGAATTTTTTTATGCAAGTAGAAATTAAATTTATCTTATTATTCAAGAGTTTAAATAACAAACGGGTCAAGTCGGACACGAGGTTAGTGGTTTCTTATCTGACTTTTAATTCCATGGGATTTACATTGTTCGCCACATATTTATTTCATGTGGGATATTGTGTACTACCATTTGATATATATTATCATGATTATATTTATATTCATTGTATTTTTTGATTCATTTTTTGGTTAATAACTTTTGGTCATATGACACGATTGATTACAACATGGTAAGGGTTTTTCATCTCATTTTTTATTCACATGAGATTCAAGCTATATCTTCCACTATTTCCTTTTCTGTTGTGTATGTAATACCCATGATTTTATTATTTGTATAATATAATTTAATTGATGGTTATTTACATCTTCATTGTATGATCATTCATTCATGTGGTGTATGTTTCATAAGTTACCAAATTTTTAGGGGATCTTTTTAACCGAATTTCCATTCCTTGGGTTAATCTTCTAGTTCTTAATTATGTCATGGTATGATCCTGTGTGGAATCAATGATTATTTATTTATGATGTAATTTTTCTCTCCTTTATTAGATATAAATTTTATACACATAATCTCTCTATTTATAAATTCTTTATTCATCGATGTGAACTTTATAAGAGCAATTTTAACTCAATTTCCATTTATTTAGATAAAATCCATGTCAGTGGTGTTGTTTTTACAAAAATATGTGTGTATGTTCTCTAATTTATTTACACTGAATATCGAATCATATTCAGTGTATTTATATTTTTCACAGATTATTATGTAATTTATTTATCCTTAATATAATGATATAGTTTTTATAATGGATTTCATCACAATTTAAATACCATTGAGACTTCATTGTTGTTCTGCCCCAATTCACTCTTATATGGTGTATATAATATCCTTTGGAATATTATATTATGAATCATTTTATTTCCATGATATTATAATGTTTTAATTTATTTTTATTCCTCAATTATTTGTATTCAATCATCTCTCATTTTGTTAAAAAATCCATTAACAAAAATGTCGGTAATTTTCTTGAATGATTTATTCTTATAAATAATTCTCATTAAAGTCTAGGTTCTCAAAATGGTTTTTAATATTTACATACATGTACACTAATGTTTTAAAATGTTAAATCCATTAATAATTTCAAATTGGTATGGGACACGTTGGTTCAAAAATCTCTTTATTAAATGTTTTAATTGATTTTGACAATGGTTTGATAAAGAATTGTTTATTTCAATATTTTGAAAAGAAAAATTGTGAATGAAATGTGGAAATCTTATCTTCTCATTATTCTTGTATTATGTGTTATAAATATGTTATGGTTATTGGTCATTATTTACCTATACGGGTGGTTCCGTGATAAACCTAGGGTAGGTGAGCCTAAGATAGATCTCTAATGCATTGGTTATCATGATAGATGTAGAAGTTAATGTTTCTCCTAATAGATTTAGGGAATATACTGTGATGGATATTCCAAAGGTAACACCCTACGTAGTTGTGATTACTACAAAGTATATATGACATGAATTCCACATGTTAACATTATGATTTATGATTTCTACGTGTTATTCATTAATCTTATAATTTCATGAGGTATGTTTTTATTGAAATGCTTGGTTTCTTTGATTTGTATTTATTGATGGGTTAATGTTTCCTTTCCTTATTTTATAACCCTTACTGAGCTTTTTATGCTCATCCCAAGTTTTGTAAATGTTTTCCACATGACATAAAGATAAATAGTGTCAAGGAAGGGATCATGGAAAAGTCATGCTGTCTAAAACTTGGAACTATACATGTTTCTTTTTAAGAGTATTTATTTTTTGAAAAAATGAATCCTGAATAGTAGTGTCTACATATAATATTCAAGATGATATGTAATAGTTATGGCCAAATTCTCTAAAATTATAAACCTAAAAAGATCCTTAATGTGAATTATTTATTTAAATCAAGATTATGTAATGTTTTAAGGCCATGTCCTTATAGGTTTAACCTTAAAATGGTAAATAATATATTTTTAAACTCACATACCAGATGAAAATGTTGTTTTAATTGAGATATTTTTCATAAGTATGGAATATTTTAACAAATAATTAAATTTGAAATATATTAATTTTTTTTGAATTGGATTGATAAAACATTAATTGAACTAGTTTTATATTTAAATAAATTTTTAACAATAACAAAATTGGTAAATTCTTTAAAAGATAATGTACTTTTTTAATAAAAATTATTATTCATAAACTATTCACTAAAATTTTAATATTTTTAGAAAAATCTCTATAATTCACCCCATGATATTTTTGAAATTTTTTTCAAAAATTATGTTATATTTAAAAAATAAATTCTTTATAAGTCCCAAAATTTAATTTTATTATATATTCATAAAAATAAAAAAAATCAGATAAAGGTATTTTTGAAGCATATTAATACTTTACTAAATATTATTTACTTATTAAATTATATATATAATTTATCTAAAAATATTATAATTTATTATAAATTATACATTATTTATATACTTACCATAAATTTATTTGTATAGGTTATAAAAGTCAAGTTGAAATTATAATACTATCAACATAACTTGTTTTGTTAAAACACTGTGTGGTGTGTAACACAACCTATACCAGAAATTAAAATCATTTGAAAAGAAATTTAAACTCTGAGGGTGATACCTTATACCACCATAAAGTTAATTTCTCCATATAATTTATTTCACATTGGTATAAATAATTTAGGGTACTCTTCATTCATTACATACTTAGGTTCCCACACAGCTTCTTGAAGCTAGTGGTTTTTCTATAACATTAAGAGATTGTGATTGGTCGTGATTCATAGCACATTCCTTGTAAGATCTAGCATATTAACTTGTTGTTCCACATAACAAATACCATTCTCATTTGGATTGACCAGTGATTTTAATACATGTGATGTATTTGGGTTGTACTTATTGTATGCATAAACATGTGACACATCATGAAACTAAGTGAGGTACTGTGGAATCACAAATTCTACATGATAAAAAATTTCAAAGGGACCATTATCGCCAGTCCTTTTTTCAATTATTTAAAAATATCATTTTTTTCAACCATAGATAAATATATAGAAAAACTTTCCTAAAACATGAAATTATATATGACACTGGAAATTTTCATCACAAATTTTATACCAATATTCTACTTCTTATTTGTGTGCAGGGATATAACTAACCATCAATGAAAATTCATCATCTACTTTAGGTCCCAAGCGATTTCAATCTCCAAATTCATCCTAATAAATTGTATTTCTACACTTATTTCTATAAAGGGGTTTATAAGGATCCATCTGAATTACTATGTGGAATCTATTGTCCAATGATTACAAGCATATTTGAATTCCATAATAAAAAATCAAAACCTATTCTCTTAGATTTGAATTGTTCTCTTAGACTGAAAATCTATATAAATATGATATGTAGTTTTGAAGCTGAACTCTCGATCAATATATTTTTGAATACTTCAAGAAAACATTGATCTAAACCTCAGATCCCTATCATACATACTAGAATGTTTTTATCATTAAAACCTTAAAACATCATTAATTTTTATACTAGAATGAATGTATAGAGAGAAATAGTGTCTTATAGGGGCCGTGTGTGAAAATATTGTAAGGTGATAGATTTTAGGCCATATAAAATTATGTCCTTTTTATGTTTTGTATTCTCCTTTAGAGAAATACGTGGTAATGTTTCCCAATTCCCATTATATATGTGTAAATTTTTATAACAACCCCCTAGACTTTTTTATCTCAGCCACAACATTCTAAAATACCATGCTCGTAGATACTAATTTTGTGATATATCTCTTCATACCATCCCACTAGTGATACTCCTGATAAAATCATAGTATATATTTTTATTTCTATGATGAGTAGTGAATGAAGAACTATGATCCTCTGATAACATATCCTTCTTCAAATATGGTATAGATTTCAGACACACATAATACCTAAACCATGTCATTAATTCATAATCGTGGTTGAAATATGAAAAATTTCTCACCTTCTTGAGTATCTCCATATCATCCTTCAACACCCTGTTTCTATTTACATGGATATCTAGTTGATCACTTATATGAAAAAGGAAATATTTATCCCTCTAGCTGTATATTTAAAGATATATCTATTTAAAATCCAATAATAGAGGTTCTTTTGTAATCCTTATCATATAAAAAATAGAAAAATCCTTAACATTCCATTAATTTTATTCATTGAATTCTTTTATAGGGTCATATTGTATTCAGTAGTCTTAATATTTAATTAGGTCAAAAAAATTCACTATGTCATAAAAAACATTTTCTATGTGAGTGTATAGACTAAAATTTTATGATCAATATTTATTTATCACAAATTTCAATTTAATGATTATTACTCCCTATTGTAAATTAAAAAATGGCCACAGATAACCCCAAATCATTATTTCGGTAATGTTTCTCATGAAATATAAATTTTCTTGAGGCATAAGCTAAAATGTGGTCATTGTACAAGATAATGCTTCCAAATCCATTCATGGATTTGTCACTTTAGTATTAAAAGACTTATCCATTACATGGTAATATATGAACATGATTGATGACTAATATTATTTATAATTCCTTGAAATTATACTCACTTCTATATATATAAATAAACAATGATCCATTGCGGGTTAACATGGTGAGTGTATGAAAAACTATTCACAACCAATATAGAATATCGATCAAAACTATAAAAATATTGAATCTTAGTTACTATTTATTTTAAGACAATTTTCAATAGCCTATATATTTTATTAATCTAATGTTAAACCCTAAAATGTGATTTTATAAACAAATAATTCATCCTTTTGTATAAAAAAATCACACCTTATAAATTTTTCATATTTTTTCTTATTTCATAATGTCTCTAGATCAATTCTCAATTATTCTTAAATATCTTCTTTTCTCTTTTATTAGTTAAGTATATTGTCTATAATGTATATAACATATTTATTGGGGTAAACAATATAGAATATATTAATTTATTAATTGTATAAAACAAGGAATATAGTAGTAAAAATTTTCATTGGTATAAATTTATAGTGTGGATAACTTTTACAGAATTTTTGCTTGGGAATATCCTACCTCTTGACCCTTATTGATGGTATACACAATTAAGTTCAATCTTACAAAAGTATTTTTATACATGTAGTAAGTGAAAATATCATTAATAGATGATAAATAAAACATTTTATTGATATTTTTATTTTTCATCTCCCAAATTATGAGTTATATTGACAACTCAGCTTCACTTTTTAGGGGAATACTATGAAACACTTCCAAATTAACATCAAAATACTAATGTAAAATATTCATATCATTTATGTAAGGATTCTACCAAACCATTGAAGAAAGAAACCATTTTTATTTGGAATCAATACTACTATAATGGAATTTATTTTAATAAGATTGTAATATATATCATCATACTAATTGATTATCACTGATTGGATTCAAATGTGAAACATGAAATCTCGTCATTGGATACTAATATGGATTTTTGGTTGAGAAATATAATTCACGATTAAGATAACATAAAATTGAACCAGATGGATAAAAATGTGATCTAAAGTAATCAAAATCCAAAAAAAATCGAATAATGAAGAATCATGGACCTGATACATCACCATCATACCATTTTGGGTTTTGACTATGAATTTAAAATATAATTATTATATATTATAGTTAATATTTCATGATAATTTTCGATATATACTATATTATATATAAATATATTATCATCTAAGATACATCCATATTTTACCATACTTATCTCCACCCTAACATCGTTACTGTATATTCAGTCACTTGGTAAAACTATAATGAGTAGCGTGGCCACAAGGAATACTTGATTAGAGATATGAATCATTTATATGATTTATAAATAATTACACTTATTATTCAATATATAACTACATTTGTTTAAAAAATGTCATTTTTTTCATCAACAATTCTAATCCAACATGATTTTTTATAAATATTTTGTTACTAACAAAAATATATACCCTGAGAGTCTCAAATCGGGAATTAAAAAATGCCTATTGTAATGTAATAAGTCATGATCAAGTACAAAAAATAAAACTACCACTATTTAGTGTAACTAAACAATGGTATTTATATTCCAAATCCACTGCCAAATTTTTCTAATAAACATTGATTTAATTTCTTAGAATCCACATTATCTTTCATTTTCCAAATATGGAGGAAATTTTCATATTCATTCAGTTATGCTTACACTTATCCATTGATATAATCTAAGGGATCAAACTATTGTTTTCTAATCGTATTTTCTAGTTATTTTTAATGATTCTATGATAAATACTATAATGATATTGGATTTTAATATATAAATATGATATATTTTTTGGTGAATAATAAATAAATTTAATGAATATATACAAGAGGGTCATAAAGCATTGGTGGTATTATAGTCTAATTACACAATATTCTTATTTAATTAACGATCTTTAGAAGATCCCAAAATTATTTTCCCATTTAGTACACATCATATGAATTACCGATACAAAACTTTTTTTATAACCTATGGAAAGTAAACATAATAAATTGTGATCACATATGCTCGTTAAAGGTAAACATTGTAGATATCAATGGTAGACCATATAAAAACAATATATAATCATAATGGAAGTTTATTATGAATATAATACACTATGATCAAACCTAATATATCAGGGTTTATAAAAATAAAACATGGGAAATATATAATTTCAAAATACATGAACCATAAGGGTGAGAAACCATCCTAATAGAATCCCTATTCATATGTCCATTTCATTCATGTGTCTCTCCATCGTAGATATAAAAATTTAAGAATTCAAGGATAATAACTGAGACCATAAAACCATAATAGATCCTCTAATATCACATATATACCATTTCATAGTAGAGGTTGAATTATCACATGTTTCCATAGTGGAACAACACCATCGATCTATTTCCTATAGTAAATCATGCACACCTTCTTATTCCCCATTTATACTTAATGAAATTTAATAAATTACCCAATAACTCCGTGGTAGATATTTGTCCCACCCATAAGATAATAAAAAAATATATATGTGGGTAACATGATAATAAATGAATCATAATATCAAAACAAACGAAAAATAATGGGTTTAATAAACATTTCATCATATAATAATTCATAGAGCAACAATGGGGACCATAATTATCTCATCATTTCATTAAATAATAAACCATGGAAAATGAAAAGGTTTCATGAAAAATCACCAACATAATAAAAATCCACACTAAGAGAGAATAAAGATGTTATAATTGGATCATATACCTTGTAAAACAAATGTACCATGATAGAATTACATTATAGTAGTATGTTTTTTTTAAATAATGATTGAAACATTTCCTAAAGAAAATAAACATTTGAAATTTAAATAATTAGTTCAAATTTGAAAGTATCCAAAAGGTTATTAAAAAATTAACTATAAAATAAATTTGGAATATTTTATAGGAATATTTAAATAATTTTCCCATCACAATTTTTGAAAATATCAATAATTTAGTAAATGTTAAAATCAATATTAAATATCAATTTTATAGAAAAATTTCAAAATATCCTTTTTTAGATTATGAATAGAAGAACAATTTTAAACCAAATTTTAAATATTAAATTAATGGAAAAAGCTAAAATAACAAACCATTTTAAAATCATGATTTATTTATTAAAATAATTTTTAGAAAACCATGGACATGAATTATATAGATTTATGAGTAATGCTGAAAATATATATATATTTTTACTACAAATAATTCTATTGGAATTTTGAGTAAAAAATAATAATTTAAAAAATTTATAGATATCAATAAATATAGTCGATTAAAATAAAATTTTGTATTGATAGGTATATTATATAATCATATCATTGGGCAAATATGAAAAACAATCTCTATAAACAATGATATTGTAATGTTAAAACATTACCAATTTCGTATCTTTTGAATAATAAGTCCCATAATTGACATTGAAATAGATAAATATGTAGTTCCCACAATTATAATGATAAGTATGATAAATGATGTTTTTGGGTTGTACATACACCACACAAATTAAATATGTTGAATATATGGAACATGTCCTTAGAAAATAAAAGTGATTGTAAATCACAAACAGCATGTTTCAACTTCTTTTATGCAATTTATGTCATTATATAATATAATATATTTTTCATATTAATATATTATATAGCCTAAATTATATTTATCATAATATATATGACTCACGTATGACATTTTATTACTTTTTATTAATAATTCTATGTTAGAATTTATCATCATGTAAGAACTACTTCATTTTTAGGTTTGTTTTGGTTTTATATATTCACTCTTCTTACATTGAACATGGTTTCATCACATAAATAATGATAAAAATGATTTTAATATCATATAAATTCAATATATATATATATAGTGTTATACATAAATTTTATAGATAGAAAAGGAATTATAATGAAAATTGAAAAAGTTAGTCATACATATTTGTGAACAATTTTTCAATTTTATTGATGGATGAAACTAAATAAATACAAATACTATATAACCATTGAATTTTAATTTATATTTCATATATACACATATATAATATATTTAATAAATTTTCCTTGTAATATTCCATTGGAAGAATATGTAATGAACAAAACACATCACTCCATGAAGTAGTAGTCCATGGTAAACAGAAGAAATGACTTAGTATTATTATATAATTGAATATAAGAACATATGTGACATATTAAAATGGAAACCAATAATTATTTAATAAATATAATAAAAAAATTTCTAATCTATCCTTATATCCACTTGTGAGATATGGTGATGGAAAAAATTATCTACATCTGTTCTCGAGGTGATTGTCTACCATACACATGATCAACGATTTCATTTCTTATATGGTAGAAGATGAGAGAGAATAGAGGCATTAAATTAAAATAATAACAACCCATTATATGATAAATATGATTTTTTACATCTTAATGGTGGAATAATGTAGTATGTAGTTATTGAAATAAATTAAAAGATAAAGATTGGTTAAGAACTATACCAACTCTACAAATAACATGATTATGTTTAAACCTAAAGTATCCATTGGAGTGTTAATAAAAAAATTAAATCATATAGAATGTGAGTACAAATGTAGGTAATTTTTTTTCGTGAGGTATGTTTTAATAAAATGTTTTTTCATTTTTAAAAGAGTATATGAAAGGGGTTACATTTTATATGTGGGGCCAAAACACTGAAGGAGTTTTAGAAGAAATGTATTCCAAATTTTAGAAAATTACATTAGGAAATAAAATTATTAATTACTACTAATTAGATTATATAATGTTTAAATATGATTGTACAATATGATATGTAAATATTTATATTTCATTTGTACTTGTATGATTTTACTTTAACTCCCTTGTAAACTCATTTGAACCATAAACATTTTAATCAATTTTAACATATTTTAAAAGGAATTTTTAGAAACAAATGACAATTAAATAGTTATATGAAATTAATTATGTTGATTTAAAATATTTAATCTATTTTTATAAATTAAATTCATAGAAATACCAAATTTTAATTTATAATTTAACCAAAATCTGTGATGAAAAAATGGGTTTATGAATTAATATTTTACATAAGTATAGAAAATTTTAATATAAAAATTCAATATAAAATTTATTCAAATGATAGAAATTGGGTTAATAAATATATTACTGAAAAAATATTTTTCAAATATTTTTATATAAATTTTTCAATTGTAAATAAATTTAATGGAAAATCTATTTTTAATAAAATAACCAATTTTCAATATACATCATAAAAAAAATTTATCATATATATAGAAAATATACATAATGATAATTATGAACTGATTATAAAAGAAGGATATTTTTTCAAAATTTTATTACATTTTTTATAAACTAATTATATCATTTTCTTCAAAAATGATATAAACTTTTTTTTAGAGGAAATAAATTTCAGTGAATATAGAAACATTACAAAAATTTTATGAACTAATATATATATATATGTGTGTGTGTGTGTGTGTGTGTTTGTGTACTCACATTAATTTTATAAAACCATATTAATTAAATTTTAAAATGTCTTCATTCCTATTCATAAAACCCAATTTAGTTGTTAGGTTATAATATTAAATATTACATAATAGTAATATTTTAATAAAATGATTCATTACAACTATGTGTTTATTTTATTGAAATCTACAGAATAAATTAAATTTATTAAATTAATATTTTCATAAAATTATAGGATGTTATATAACTGGTACAATGATTTATAAGTAATATGATTTTATACAATGGTTTGTGTCCCATGATTTGTCACACACCAATGTTACTAATGGAAACAACAGCTATATTTTAATCACACTAGTGAATAGTTCTTATGGGATGAATGTGGACTTCTAACTCTAGATAGATGAAGATAAAAGTTATTGGACCGACTCCAAACTATTAGAAAAATTGGCTATAACTACCCAACATAGACTTCAATAATGATATTTCCCAAATTTATAAAATGAACCCTCAAGTGTTGGTTCTTAAAAGGGATCATTCCATAGTTATCCCCAACAAAATAGAAGGGGATCTCTAAGGTTTGTAAACCGAACTATAATGGGAAACTTTTTCATCAACAAATATGTTATGAAAATTATGACAACCTAAATAAATGTTCCACCATCCACACTGGGGTCATCAACTAGGTAGTAGATATATTAACATGTCTAATTGACTATTATAATATTAATCATGTAATTTTTCTCTTATAAACAAATATAAAAAATATTTTTGTTTTACACAAGGATATGGTTGTTGTTGTCCCCTGGAGAAATCATCATATTGGTTGAGATATCCACAACATCAAATTTATGTGTTCTCAATTCACATATAACTCCAGTGTAATAACTAAAATGAGGTGCCACACCATAATATTACATATTCATAATATATAAAAAATTTATTTATTTTATTACAATTTTATCAACATTTTATTCCCTAAATGAAATGTTAATTTTTTCTACTATTATGGATTGATATAGTTTTTGACTATCACAATGTAATCCTAAGGCCCATGGATGTGACCCCATGATTGTTTGACAATTGGGGGGAATCATGTGATAAAGGTAGTGTCATCCCATGAAGTGCCCAAATGTAGAGTACTTTTGACTATTCATATTTTGGGGGATGTTCATTGAATCTAGAAAAATTTGTTTCTAAAAAAAGGACAGTCTATAGTGGAATATTATCATCATAAAAAAGTATTTACGTTGTTATGTGCCTATGAACATATTTCTAATTATGTTATTATCATATTATACACTAACTAATTTTCAACACAATTTAGGTACCTTCCTAGAATATTTATTTGAATCATAGGATAGAAAATACCTATAGGTTATCTCTGTTTCATCTTCCATGCATACATACAGCTTCAACCCTGATAGATAATGTTTTAAATAATATTTTCACACTCTCTTTTTCTATTCATACCTTTTTTGTATTTCCTCTTAATAAATAAAAACATGTCTTTAATGATATAATCCATGATGGTGGGTATTACATAATTGTTTTATTATTTATATATATGGTATATGGACTGTTTCTATAATATATATAATTTATTTATTAATAATTTTCATGATTAACACTATAATGGGTATCATTTTTCCAAGTTACAACATTTTGTATTAGCAATATCTATGTTTCATGATTATTATGAATTCATTTCCTTTATAAATTTTTAATTTTTTATGTTCCATAATTGAAAAATATTTAATTTCGAAAATAAATTTTCATGGATTGAGGAAATCAAGGGTATTTTTATGGATATATAAATTAAACATTTGAATCCAAAATATATGTATATTATTTTTTTTATAAAATACCTATGATAAATCTTCATAACTAATTTAATTAATTTAGTGTTGTAAAATCTTTCAATGATTTAATATGGAATTATTTATAATGTAAAAATGAATTTTTTTTGTAATTGAATTATTATTTATAGACATTATATTCTTCAATTATTTTATATTATATTACAGATAAATTAAATATGTTATATTTATAATTTTCAATGATATTTTTTCCTTTAATTAAAAAGAAGGAAAAAATTAATCAATATTTTTATTATTGTTTATATTAAAATTGTAATTTATATCATTGTTAACTAGAAACAAAATTTAAATATACCACTATGAACATGTTCTTTTTATAAATAATGAAACTACCCTTTTAATTCTGTAATTAGTCAATTTATATATGATTTTTTAAAATTTTGAATGTATTATGATTATGGTTATTTTTATATAATCTAATAAATGGTGTGATAATAAAATTGTCGTATGGGGGTGGAATGAGTTAGGATAATTTCATTCTCTTCCATGATGATTCTTATTGATTATTGATTGATATGCCAAACATTATTCCGCATATCAAGTCATAAGAATCATAAGATCAATAGGTATTTATGTGGTTTATTGGTCAAAAATTAATATATTATTCATGTTTATATAGAGACTCAAATTGTTAGGTATATGATTTGTTATGAAAATAATGTTTATGACCTGGTATGTGTAGGTTAGAGTATGATTACGAGGTTATTATCATAGAAATCCATAGATAGTTTGATAGTTGGACAAACCTAAGTATGTATATTAACATTTAACAACAAAAAATAAAAATTTCCAATGATAAATTTTATCTTTGTTAGTCTTCATTATTTCAAAACAATAAGTATTTTTACTTATAATTGGATTCATTAATGTATTAACATTATTGGGTTCCTTCTTTTTTTATTTACCATTTGATCATGGAATATATAATTATATATCTACTTTTCTACTCCATTATATATATCTATTTTGTTTCCATGATCATTCTAAATAATATAATTGAATGTGGTTTTGAAATGTACGATTTTTTATGGTTTTTAGTGAAAATAACAATTATTTATTTAATTAATTTTTCACGTTTTAAAATGTATTTTTGAAACACATAAAATTTTATTTTTGTTAAAATGATAAAAACCAAACATTATTTTATAATATCTTAAACTAGATATTATGGAATCATTTTGAAATATATATTCTTTAAATATTTGGTGAAATCATATGTTCATAGTTAGATCATTACTTATTCATGCTACTTGTTTTGTATAAACAAAGTGGATTTGGAGCTTAATTATATAGGAAATAAAAACCTCTTGAAATATATATCTAGCATAACTTGTAAAGTCATGTTTGGTATGATTTAATAAGGGGATTGGATTATGATTATATATTTAGTTTTATATTGTCCCATATATTTTTGTATTTTAAAACCATGTTTTTATTTTATATTCCACCATTTCATTATCTTCAGTAATCAATTTAGATGAATTTTTTCAGTTAGGAATTTATGTCATATTTTTAGACAAGTTTCTTATTTATTTTGAGTTATGAGACATTTTGGTAGCAATAAATTTTAAAATAATTGATTTACTGTTAAAATAAATCCAATTTCATGTTGTACCATAGAAAATTATTTGTATGACATTCATTATGTGTTATTAAAATTATTCGGTGAGACCCTTCCATAGTGTGTATCATGATTTCAATGTATTAGTATATAGAATGTGTGAATAATTATATACATTTAAGTATTTAATCTAGATACCTCATGAATTTGGGATGGATTTTCAATGTTGGTTCTAGAGAATGTATTTTCAAATACATAGTAATATTTACGAATGAATTATAATATAGCGACAAGACAATCATAACTTGGGTTATATGCCATTATTATTTTCATGGTCCTTACCATTCATGATGAAAAATGGGTTTCCGTAGAAATTTGGGATTTTATGTATGTAATTTTAATTTCTTTTCAAATTTTATAAAAATTTTTCTAAGCTAGACAAATATATTATTGATTATATTTACAATAACGATTTTATGAAAGATTTTTTTAATTATTGGGCCAATTATTGGAGTAGAAAAAGAGGATTTCGGTCTGTTATATCTTATAGTAATAATTTTTGAATAACATAATTATTATTATTTGTATCTACAAGAGATAGTTGTAATATTTTAGAAGCATCAAAAACCTATGGTACCATGCCATATAGAACCTCTATGTTCATTGTAATCTCAATTTTCAATTTTCATGAGGTATGATTACCTTAAAACGGGTTGGACTATTTAAATATATAAAATACCATTGTTATTTTAATATTAATAATAAAATATTTTATGAAATAATAGATCGTAATTTGATGATTTGGTAGCTTCAAATTGTGTTTAATGTTGATCATGTGGAAATTAAAATAAACATTAATTTGGGTTCTTATAAATTTAAATTAGTATATATGAGATTTAGAACATCTCAATATAGACTTATTTAATGGTAATATTTATATTTCAGTTAATATTTAGTATTTCATAGTACTGTTATTGATGAATTCAATGTTTTTTCTTTGGATTTGATTTTTTATTTTGACCAGGGTAAAATTAATTTTGAATACTTCTAATTGAACCTATGGTTTATATTTCTTATCAATAGTATTCCTCCATTAAAATCATAAAATAATAATAGAATGTTTGTATGATTGTTTTTTCCTCATCCAAGTATCTTTTTAAGATCATATTTAATCATTACGATGGTTGACTCTACTCAAAAACCATTTATAATTGTCAGTACAAACACTTCACAATTTGCACTCATAATAAATTTTTATCATTTTCCTCGTGAGGCTATAGGTTGGATATAAATTATGGAGGGAAAAATTACATTGATAAAGAATCCTAATTCCTCGAGAGTAAACTCAACCACATATTTAATCAAAAGGAACCATATGTATCATTTCAAAATAATTTTTGTTATTAAAGAACTACACTAATGGTATTTTCTCATACCATAATCCACCAAAATCTATTATATTATCCCAAATCATATCTTCCAATGTATGTATCATCCTTATTATTATCCATATTTTAAGGATTATCTTCTATTAATATATTCAACTTAGTCCTAGGGAATTTCAATCTTTTATTCCAAATATGAGACATAACCCTTGGGTGACATTCGGAAAAAAATAAGACTAGAACACCTTGTCTATTTTAAAATTTTTGGATTAATAATTTAGATAACTCCTTCTCCAAATGAGATACATTAATAGGGATAAAATAAATAGGATTTATAACATGATCCACAATCACCCATATGGAATCTTGTTTTGGTATAGTCTTTCAGAGGGCTAAGAAAAATACATGGCTATCTTCTACCATTTCCATATAACAATAGGTAAACACTATAATATACCAATTCACCAATGAAGATATACATTATCTTGCTAATATCAAAAGAATATAAATAAACATAGTCACCCTTACATTTTCTCCAGCCATCATAAACATTTTGTTCCACAATTTAAAAATATTTTGTAATTCAAGATGAATATATCATATTGAATGGTGGTTATCATGATGAAGTTGTTCCTGACAAGTCAAAGGTATGAACATCTGATCTTGAAGCTACAAAATATATCTCCCATCCCTCATCTATACCAAAATGGTGTCTCTGAAAATAATTTTTGACCTCATCACAAAAAAAATCAAAATAATTTATTTTCGCCACTTTAACCATTCCCACCATTTCAGGAACATAAGAAACTAAAAAGAAAACTACAATAATACCTTGATCTTCACAATATATATAAATTATGTCTTTGACCAAAACTGATTGTAATTTATATGATCCCACATTTTTAATCTAGCTATACGATATCCTATTTAGTGAATCATCCACCTAATTTTCTTTTAACTGATTTATACATCATGTCAAAGTCAAAAATTTAAATTTACACCATCCATATTAATTTTATCAAGTTCAAATCTATTTCGGATAAAATGGCATTCAAAATGTTTTGATCTATAAACACTATGAATTTCTCACAAAATCTGTAATGACTAAATGAATTAAAATCATGGAAGGGAACTGTTAGTTCCAATATTTTTTATCAATATTTTTTCTCATGTGACCATAATGTCCAGAATCTATAAGAAACAACATGATCTCCCTACATATAAACACACCAAAACCATGATTCCAAATCATCACATTACCCAAAATATTATTTTAATCATTCAAATAATATCATGATCATTGCCAATGAGAGGTTAAATTTATTAAATTAAAAGAACTTCTAACATTAATCATTACATTGGAATGAAGCATTTTTCCTTTTCAAAACTGTAATTATTGAATGTTGTCCGGAAAAATCATGAACAAAATGCCTTTCATAAAAAAAAGTATATGAAACAATGTGTCTCAACTAATTTTTTTATATTCGTCAAGGGATCATAACCTATATAAATTCCTGATCTACAAAGACATTTCATTCAAAGACTACATAGCCATGGAAATGTACCACTTATATAAAAAAATGGGACATATAAATTTGTACTTATAAATGATTATCACACAATATACCCAAAACTATATCCAATTATTTCTCATTATCCATATTTTTTCTTGAATAAACATTTATTTCATCCAAAAATACCACCACAAATTAATCAATATACCATTGAAATATCTAATTCCCAAATACTCTAATGGGTTTTTGTGTAATCATAATACCTAAATGAATAAAAACAAACTTGTAATTGAAATAACTACTTATAGAAATCTATCTTTTGAATATCATCCTTGAAACAAATAATTGATGATACAATAAGAATAAGTAAATCATAGATAACAATTGAGATCCTATAAGTTAATTAAACTGATCATCATTGTGTGGAAGTGAATAACAATTCTTTATTCTAACATGGTTAAGCCTATGGTGATCCACCCACTGCTTAAATTTTTATCCACCTTATTCCTAAATTAAACTAGTGATTCTAATAGAGATGAACTTAGAGAAATTAACACTTTTAATTCCATCCCTTCAAATGAGAGTTTACACTACTTTAATTATGTTTCTTCCATCTAATAATACAAAATTGATATAAGATTGTTACCTAGTAAGAGATCAATCATAAACTAAACTTCTATTGTGGGTAGAAACCTTTAAAAATGTTTTAAAAAAATCATGAATATTTGGAAAAAATGGTGAAAAACATATATTATGGATTTCATCCATTGTTTCCTTGGTAAAACCTACAATATATAATGAGATAATTCTAACCATTAGTTCAAAGAATCATTTTTCAATTTAAATTACATTTCAATCTTCTCTATGTAGATTCATAATTCTATCATCAGTTGTGAGGATGACCTATTAGTTATAATATATGATGTGATAATTTTACATTTTCACATAATATATACCATAGGGTATGTCATAAACATCCATTTCATGAAATAATAAATCACATATTTATTCACCCCTTCTATAGAAAGAGAACATTATTTTCTTGTAATGGTGTAAAATTATATATTTCCACAAGGGTTTTGATGTGTAAAAATGAAAGGCAATATCATAACATGAAAATATAAATGATCAACAACACAAGAAGAAATAAATTAATGAGATATTATATTATAAGGAAAAACCTAGCATTTGGGAAGAATTTAAAGGAATAGTAACTATCACCATCGAAGGTAAAAATTGATCATCCAAGATTGTTTCCTATTCTCTATAAGATCTCTTACTCATTGCACATTATTATTTATGACACTATTGAGATTGAATTAGTTGAGAAGTCATTGTATTCCTAGAATCACTATGGCTAACACAGTTTTGCGGAAGAGACATATTCTACTACCTTCTTCCTATCGAATGATATGACATTTAAAAACTATAAGATATGTCCTGAGCACCTATCCATGGAGCACTGTGAAAATAGTAAAAATTATGTCCCATATGGTTACAATTATGTAATTTTCAATATGTTTCCACATATTCTCACTTCATGTGATTTAAATAACCAAACTAAAATAATAAAATATTACTCTTTAGTTTATAAGGAAGATTCACTGATTCCATTGTTTGATTTTATGTCAAAAAATCCTTGGAAATATCTTTCCCAAGTATTATTATTACCATCATTATAGTTCATAATTTATCACATGTATATCAATATAATTAATCCACCAGCATTACCTGATATCTTGCTTTCCTCCATTGTCACTATATTGACCATCTCTATAATGTTTGTTATACAATGTATGGGAATCATTGAGAAAATATTTGGACTCAATCCTAATTCAAAAAAGTGTGTTGTCTGGGTTTTAATTTTAGTACCACTGGGTTCAAAGTGGAAAAATTATAATATTTACCTACATTTTCTATTCTCGAGGGATTATCTTGTGTCGTGATGAAAATGATTGTTGTTCTTAGAATTATCCCGGTGTGAGTGTATAATTTTTTGTTGAACATTTTTTCAAAATCCTAACATGAAATTCCTTGGTCTAATTTAATATGAACTAATATTTCCTTATAATAAAATGTTATACCCTCCAATATTTATGTTTCTAACATCACATTCATCTAAACTAGTGTTTGTAGGGAATTGAAGATTCAATTCTTCCAATTTAGATTCATTTCTTCATTTTTCTATTCCAAAGAATGTCAAATGATAGGATTCTTCCACTTTTATAGCTGAACAAAATGATCCACTTGAGATGGGTCATCCCTTATGTTCTCCCTATCTATGACATGAAAATATTAGACAATAAAGTAATCTAATGGTCAGTCCACTTGTCGCAAAGGTGAAACAACAATTGTAGTAGCTTATTATAGTTTGTTGCTGTGATTATTATATAGTGCCATTTTTTATTACCAATTTATATTCCATTTAACCTCATTATCTAGCCACCAATGTTATACAAAATACAAATTTACCAAAACACATATATCACAACAAGGATTTCAAAAATAAAAAAAATTATATGATCAAAAAATTTATTAAAATTTTACAATGATTTTAAAAATAAAACCATATTCATGTATTTAAAAAATATATCTATTTTATCCAATTCATAAATAATTCCCAAAAATTAATTATTCCCTTATATATGGATGGCTTTCTTATCAATGGATGTCATTCCCTACTCATTCGATAAACACATTATGTGGAGGTTACAGAATAGTGGTGATTCATAAATCACTCATGTACCGAAACTCCTAGGTAACATGATTTTCAGGACAAATTGGTTTTATAAGCCATTTTTTTCTCTACTTTTCAGGTATTGAAAATCACACTCCATTCTAGAAACCTAGCTGATGGGATGAAAAGATTTATGTTACAACGTAATGTCCAAAAAAAGGTGACATCATTATTACCAAATTTAATTATGGAATATATATTAATTATACTATTTATAATTTCCTTCCCCACCTTATTAGTTTGAGAAGTGACAGGTGAACTACTAGCACTTTGCGGTCATCCCCAATACACCAATGGATGGTAATAAATTCCAAGAAATTCACAATAATATGGGAATGATTTTACATTTTTAAAACAATACAAACATACCATGATTACCATAACTAAGACAATAATATAAAGTATATGAGAATAGTTTAATATAACTTTATGTGTTACCAAATCAACAATAAACATTGTCATTGAAAAATGTTGACGTAAGAAAAAAACACAATGACACTAAAGTCACCAACTCATCAACTCCCAAATTACATTAAGATCCCAAAGGACTATGTATCACAAAGCATAACTAATGAAATAGGAAACTATAAATTTATATGTTTCTTGAAATAAAATATCTACAAATTCACTAGATTTCCCATGAAGCATATGAGTATAAAACTATTTAGTATTTGACCAATGAATTTCCAAGTTAATAAACTATTTTCGGCCATGTTAGAACATTTATATTAAATAGATTGACTCTAAATATAAATTATTTTCTATCAAATCCTAAAATATTTTTTAAACAAAAAACCTCTATCCATGGAATGAAACTAAAAAATATATGTTTAAACAACTTCTCATTTACATTAGGAATACCAATTTCATGATATCCAGCACACTAAAACATGAATCATGTAGTGCATGTTCCTTGCTCATGAGGGTTCTCTCATTAATCTACCTTTTCATTACAAGGTTACCAATACAAAATCTCCCTAATAGAACTCTACTCTTCTACTGGGTCACATTATCGTACCCTAATGGTACAATCCCCTTATCAAAGGCAACATCGACAAAATGAAGTCACACCAACTATGTACTCTAAATTCCATGATAAACCTAAAATTCTATCACATTTAAGATAAAAATTAATTTTTTTGAAAACATTTTCCAACCAATTTTGTATGAATCAAAGACAAAAATTAAATTTAAAACTATAAATCTAAAATCACTTATAAAAATCATTTTCATTAAAACAAACCAATTTAACAATTTCTATAAACCCATCAGAAAATCAGTTTTCCATCAAGATTAACCTACCAATTTCACAATTAAATTCAATAAATTCTATAAATTCTCAATCAGTACTTCATGTTATAGTCAAGTGGGGTAGATGATGAATCCTTCGGCCCCACAAATGTTGGTGGAAATGATTAGCAACAAATAAATCTAAAAAGTCTTCTTAGATCTTCACGATTTTACCATAGTTCTTGTTGTATTCAACCAAAACAACCATATCACCAGATTATTTTCAAAAAATTACATAGATATTTCCCTAAAATAATATAAATATTTTTCCAAGACATTGAAGAAAATGAAAATTAATGAAACATACCCTATATGAACACTTATCAATAAAACTAGCATCCAATACACCTAGATTTTCTTAATAATTTTATCCAAATCAATATAAATGGTCTCCATAGACTTTGGGGGAGTTTAATTCATGTGGTGAATTTTTTATGGTAAAATAGAGTGGTTTAATAGGAAATTCATATTAACACACACATTCATGTTCTAAATTTTAATGGTGTATGGTTTGTACGTATCGTTAGAAAAACCATTCCCTATCCATTTTCAAGCCACTAACTCTAAACACCCCATGCATAGTTGGATAGAACGATATTAAGAAATATAATCCAAAAATGCTAAATCCCTCTGCACCACATATCATAGTTACTCCAGGGGGGCATAGTTGTTTTACCAAATAGTGCAAACACCTTATTTCCACTAATTGGGTTGCACAATTTCTTTAGAGGTTTTTCATATTTCTTACAAACCATTCAAAAAAATCATTATAGAAAATTAATAAAACATTATAAAGGTCCTCCAGAACACCCAAATAAAAATTCAAACACTTTCTTTGCAAAAATTCATAAATAAATGGACATGTACATGAAACAAGGGATACTATAATCCTAAATATTTCTTTGAATATATTATTCTTTCTTAAAATATATTGTCAATGATCCTTGATCATTTCTACAGGTCAATAATGTAATGGGAGAAATGATATATTTTAATGTATATGAATATAAGATAAATTAATACAAGCAAAACTACAATTTTATGTTTTTATTGAATTATAATATTTCATTATTTAATTAAATAAAAACCATACTCCAAATTTTATGTGATTTATGTTCTGAATGGATTTAAAATATAAACACAATTTTATATCTAAATATACTTTTCACATGTGTTTAAAATATTATTTCAAGGTTTTTATTCATGTTATGGTAGATTCCTAACATTTATGAGGTTTTTATCCACATTTCAGTTCAATAGTTACCCCGATACAATATATTTTGGTTGATCCCTATTGTATGTCATGGTTGAACCTAACATAGATTATATAATGGGTGTCACCATAAATAGCTGTTATGTATTTAGTAATTATAATGTTCTCTGGGAAATAATATTGGAATACAATTGAATTGTTATTCCAACTGTACAAGTTCTATAATAATGTGGTCCTAAGGTATGAACACATTTTATTTGTGCTTTATATATGGTGTAAATGATTATAATGATCAGGGTAGACATTACATCAAATATGATTATTGATTATTATGTCACCTAAAATATATTATTGTTTTATGAGACGTTTAATGATTAATGATCCATGTATTGACTCGTATAAAATCACTTTTTATTTTCATTTTCAATTTGAATATGATATTATACCCTTATCCTCAGCATAATCTCACTATTGAAAATCATTTTTAATATTTTTTCATAACTGTAAATAAAATATTAACTCACCCAACATGTTATATAATTTTTTTATGTTATTTAATTTATGAAAAATGACATCTCCCTATAATGTTTTCATGTGTGGAGAATTTTATAAAAGATGTCGAAGAATTAATATGGAATTTGGAATCCTAGTATAGTGGGAGAAATACCAACTTGAAATCATGATGGTTGTTTATGTATTTGTTTTATAATATTTATAAGACCCTAAACCAACAATGATATTTTTTATATATGTGAGAAAATATTTCATCCAAATTTTTTAATTATAATATGATTTTTTTGTCACATTTGTCTATATGAGTTCCATAAAATTAATTCTTATTTTATTAGCAATGAATTTGAGAGGTAAGGTTCTAGTCTATAATTTTTTTTTTCAAAATATAATGAATTTGGATAATAACTTAAATCTAATTATATACCCATAATTAATAAGTGATTTCCATGTATACTATCAATGATGTTGATTTGAAATTTTAAAACATTTTATTCAATAGACCAAAATACCCTCCATATCTATGGTTAGTTGGGATTTCAAAATGTTTATATAGATTAAGGTTATGATAAATAAAAGAATCATGATCCCAATTAATATATATATATATTAATTTGATAAATAATATTTAATTTAAATCCTTCAAATTTTTCTTCTAAATTTTTTATTGAACATTAAATGTATTTCATTTTCCATGGAGTGTTTTTTATTTTTTTTTTCTTTAGAGAAAATTAATATCGTTCCGATGAGATTATGGATATGTTATTTAGATATTTTTTTCTCTTTTACTCATATATTCATATTGGTTCATTTTAGTTCTAACTTACCCAATTATTGTATAGTTTGTTAATAACATGTATTAACAGAACACATGTATGGATGGAAGAATTATGAAATTTCTTGACCCATTTATTGATATTTAATGAGTTTCTATATTAAATTATTTAGATTTAAAAAAGGATTTCACTTTTAGATATTGTTAAAAATAATTAGAAGTATTAAAATGTGTCTGTTTCATTGGTTATGATTTGGTTAGGAATAATTAATCATAGTTACCATTTTTAATTTTTTGGATATCTCTTCTATTATATAAACATGAGGCCGTATTGGATAGAACCTAGATGAGGGGATTAATATATAATTTATATTCATGATATATTTATTTCAATATTTATTTCATTAAAATAGATTAATTATTATTTCTTGGTATCATATAATTCACACTAGATTAAGTTATATGTTTTTATAGAACTATATTTTTCCTTGAAACCCATGTGATACTTGATAAAAAGAAATTGATTTCCACAAAATATATATTTTCATTCTTGATAGTTTTTAGATAAGTTTTTTTATCGTTGATATATATTTATAGATTAAGGTAAATAATTGTATTTTAATTAGTTTCTCTCTATATACTTCTAAAACAAAATAACATTTATATTATGTCATTGATAAAATTCAATTGAGAATTTTAGTAAAAATCATGTCTAACTATACTATTGTTTTTAAACATTTAAATTTTTTATATGTGAAGGTTTATTATAATTACATGATTTTTTTTTCAAATTCATGGTTCTTATAAAGAAAGGTGTGTTTCTTAGATAAGTTAAAATGATGATTATATAATATATATTAAATTTGGTGGAATCAAATTATTCCATCAACTTTATTTCAAATGATGATTCCAAAGATTATTTTCTTTAAAAATTGGATTCTATGACTTACTTTGGGTCTATTATTATTATTTTAAAACCAAGAGCCTATTTAGCACTAGGTACAATTATTTTTCATAAATAATGAACTCTAAATTATATTAATCCTTATAAAATTATGTTTTTAATATTTTATTTATCCTATAAAAGGTTTTTTTATAATTATTGATTTTATGTAAACTAAAAAATTGCAGATTAATGAGAATGGTGTAAACATGGGGAATGTCTATTGATTATTAAATGGGTTTCTATATGGCATGTTATTACCATTTGATTGGTATGTGGTATTTTTTTCCAACATTAGTAACTCTCTTCATTGGTACATTAGTTGTTTATGTGAGACATTAAGATACATTTTATATAATAGAAATGTTAACCTACAGACTTGGTCCCTCTAGAATAGATATTTTCAAAATATGTGGAGTGTTGCACAATAATGAATGATTAATTAATTTCAGGGATGTTATTATCTAGGAATTTCATTGATAACGTCACATATGGTTCGTCCTAAGAATTTATAAGACTGTCTCACAATGAAATTAGAAATTTACCCTTATTACATTCATATTGCTTAATTTTTCAAAATAATATACCATGATTATGTATAATTTATATTAACTTCATTATTATTTCACAATGTTAATGGTCCTATGTTATTTTGATTTAAAATTTTATCATAGTATAAATATTTATTCACTTTGTGGATTATTCAATTACTTATATCCTCTTAGATTCATAATGGTGGTTTTATTGGTTATTTTAAAGATGTTTTCAAATGTCAATGATATATTTTGTTTTTATTAAAATGTATAATGTATTAATTAAATCAATTTTTTTATTATGAAATATGATTTTTAAGAAATAGATTTCATTTCCTTCCTAAAAGTTAAAAATCATACATAAAATCAATGTATTGTAAACTATGATTTTGTGATTTAAAAAAAATCAATTTCATTGACACATTGTTGGAATCCTATGGGATATATTTCTTACACACTACTTAAACCACATGGTTTCTATCGACTATGTAGTTTTTGATGGTTCATGTAATATATTTTCTTTTTCCCAAATGTACTATATCTATTTTTTCAATCATGAAGTATGTTTTAGTGTTGAGGATGTATGGTGACCTTGGATCAAGTTAAAAACATTGAACATTTTGTTGGGATCCAATTTGAATTGTTTATTATGAGTGTCTATCAATCTGTTTGAAATTTTTTATATGGGGCACAAAAATTTATTATTATATTATCATGGGGATTTATGTATTGTTTTTGAATGATTTATATGATTATTTTGAGTAATCTAAATTTTTTATTTCTCTATATTTTATAACATTTAACATTATTTATATGAATTTATAACTAATGGGAGTACCATGATGGATTTTCAGTAACCAATACCCTGTATGATATTCATTATTTAATAGGATAAATATTCCCATAGATGTTTTATTAATTCCAATGAACTATTTTATTTCCAATAGTGATTGATAACACCTCATGGGAATTTTCCCAATGTTATGAAAATGTTGAATTGAGATAGTATTGATTGGATTGTGACATCAATATCTCCAATGTAGGGATACACCCTTAGAAACACATAAAATCATGATTTTTTTACAAGATCTATCTTGAAAAGATCATATGTATGCCTGAATCATCTCAGTCTCCTCTACTTTCATTTGATCATTTAAAAAGATATGGAACATAAATTGCATACAATAGTGTTGTATAAATTCTTGAATCACATATAAGATATTCTATGGGTTTTACTATTAATAATGGAAAATATTTGTAATTGTGTGTTTTAAAAACAAAAATAATATCAAAATTTCCTTTTAACTATGTATCCCTAACTATATAGAGAAAACATCCTATATATTTTTCCCTCATTATATATTATTTTAAATCAAACTTAAGTTACCAGCCAAAATTAACTCATAAAACATCTACCTCCATGAACAATATATATTATAAAACCATCTTCTATCAGTTTACTCCTCACATATATATGACAAATAACAGAAATAAATATTCTACAATAGAACAAATGAAAATTGTGGATATATTCTAATCCTCCAAATAGTTCCAATTGTCAACATTGATTATTCACCCATAAAATATCACTAGGATCTGAAAGTGGAACTGATACAATATCAATAAAACATGATTCATCCTACTCACTAGTAAAAGACTTTAGAGGTCAATCAAATCATCTTATTGAACCTAATAAATTAAAACTAGAAAAGTAAGATGATGAAAATTAATTTCAAATAGCATGAAAATAACCTCCAATTCTATGAGGAAAGTGATTAAATATAGTTTATTTAAATAAATTATTTTTTATATTTTTAAAATTCATATAAATTCAATAATTAGAATAAAAACATATGATAAAAGTACCTTCCCTAGGTTTATACCATATAATCAATAATAATTTTCCTTCATTAGTTTTAAATAATATGTTACTTTTTTCGAAACACAGGTTTCACTAACCCCATGTATCCTAGAGAGTATCACATGATACATCGTAACCTCTGTTATACTAATATTACTACATTACCAATCACATGTAATCCTTAATAGTGTCCAAATGAAATCACAAAAATAACTATTTACCAAGGCATTAATACCATGTTATCATATTCCACCTCAACTAGGAACCCCTCACATGCCTTTAATAAATATGATATTTACCAATGATGGTATCCTCTTACAGGATACAGGTTGGTGAGTAGTAGTAGAGGAAAAAATTTTAGAAAATGGGATGGATTAAAAAAATTACAACCATGATTTTATTTAAAACGTGGAAAAAAATTATAATTTTAATATAAAATAAATCCACATTCTAAATATATATATATATTATATAGAGAAAAAACTTATCCAAAATAAAATTCAAATATTATTTTAAGGAAGAAACAATATCACCAATTCTCCAATTTTATCTATAAAGGTGTACTATAAAAGCCATACACTCACTAGACGCCTATAAATTGAGTTTATTAATATATTTGTTTGTGAATACCTGTACGCATTTTATGATCATTTAAAGGAACTCCCACAAAAATTTGAAATTAGAATAACAAGAATCATTGTAATTAATATAAGAATAAATGATCATAGAATCGGGTCTACCACCACTCAATGTCATCTATGAGAACTGCACAAATATATCATCCACATATAGAAAATAAATATAATTAATATATAATTTGGGTTCCACATACCTTACGAATACCTTTTTGTCTCTATGATGTCCTTATGGAAAAAATATCATGTCACCCCCATCTATTTTGTATATTCATAATCATATATGTATATCTTGATATCACATAGCCACTATAAAATAATATAACAACATATCCCCATCGACGTACCATGTATCTATATCTCATTTACACATAATGTTTATTTCCAAAAATGGTATTGTTAAAAAGATGTCGATCATTCTTAAGAATAATTTACTCAATTAATAAAACCAAATATATTCCACAACATACTTCTATCATCACCAAATCAGATAAACTTTTCACATTATCTATCACATCCAATGCAAGCTATTCATCTAAAGATATATACATAAGAATTATTAGTATTTAGTCATCCATTATGTCTCCAAAAATTTATTTTTAAATAAATCACCAGGAACCTAAAATACTTGGGTATATATAATGTTATCAAAAATTATTTGGTGAATAAAAACTCACAAGAAAATAGATCACATTATATATTTTCAAACAAGCCCATAAATACATTTAATCACTAAATAGAACTACAAAAACTTATATCCTGAACAAAATAACTATAAAATAATCAATGTGAACTAAAAAATCAACTAACCCATCAATTAAACAAAAAAACACAATGACAACCATACCATTTATTTTAGTTATTTACGGAATAAATATTTAATAAAAACGTAGAATCCATTGTAAATTTATTATTCCCATAAATGATGATATTTGATGAAACAAAAATCATTTGTGAACTCCTTCTTTTACCCCCGCCACTAAATAATATACATTTTCCATATCTTGAATTTAATTTAAATCGTTATAGTGTAGTAATCAACTATCACAACCCCAAAAATTGAAAATTCATTTAACAATCCAATATAAAAATCACATTCCACTACTTTACAAAGTAACACACAAAATACCATATTATGTAAAAAAAATCATGTCCAGCACCCATAAATCTATAGTGTCATCATCATACAAAAAAATATATTTTATTTCACACAAAAAAATTACCAAAAAACCACTAAAAATAAGAAATGGATCATATTTCAAAACATCACATTTTCATCCATGCTTACAATGACAATTATATTCATCTAGTATGTTTATTCTCATAAATTTCAAATAATCCAAATAAGCCTTTTGATAAAAAAATATATTTAAATTACATAATATTGGAGAATAATTAAATTTATCTCAACAAAAGATTATGATTTAATCCTTATTACAACTTACACCAATAAGAAAATTATAGAATTATTTAAAAAATAGTAAAACCCTCAAATATATATTAAAAAAATATCATTGATATTACAAAAGTATAATTTTTTAGTATATTACCTCTAATTTTCATTATTTTTGTTTTTAGAATTTATTTGGGTTATTTTTTTGACTAATTATATGATAATAATTAAATTAAAATTCCATAATATAAAAAATTGAAAATAGAGAGTTATTGAGAACCGAACAACAACTAGTTCTAGGGAAAATAACTAAAAAATCAATTTAACCTAAAAATTATAGTTTTAGTACAAGAAATAATGATAAAGTAACTATATCTAGTCATAGATGTTATTTTAATGTAAAGAATTATGACATGGTAATCATAGTTTTAGAAATCATGAATCCTCTAAAGGGAAGGTATTTGACAATTTAAATTATCATAATCCTCAAAAAGTTTCAATTTTATAAAAATTTCAATGAAAAAAATCTATATTGACATTTTAATAAATATTAATTAAGTCATTTGTTGAAATTAGTCATCACCCCATCCGATTAATACACTCTAAAATCTTTTTACATATCCTTTAGGTAAAATGATATAATATTACATAAATAAATTTTTTTGATTTTATTTTATTAGTCTTATTATTTTAAATATGAATACTAATATTCAAAATATGATTATTATATTGTTTTAAATATGTAAATATATTAGGGTAATGACTCTTACCCTAAGAGGAAAGCCTATTATAAAGAAAAAATTACTAAAAACCGTATCATATATATGGAAATGAATATTATCATAGGAGTTATTTCTTTATAAATCATCATTTATCATTCAAATTCATTATTTAATTTTTTGGTCACTCATCGAAGAAATTTGATTAATAATATTTCAGGACTCAATACGTAGTTCATGAGTCTGTTCTTGACCACCACATCCCCATGATGATACATGAGATACCAGGGATGTATTCACATGAGTCTTTCTTTTGATTTATATGTTTTCTTATTAAAAATGAAATTTTTATTTTAAATGAGAATACTCTTATTTTTTGGGATCTCATATAACATTTTTGTTGGAATAGAAAGATGAATAATTTCAAAATCTTACTTCCAGATCTGGTAAACTACGTGGAATTTGTGTGACTAATATATAAGTAAATCCAGGAACAACTGTGTTTCTTTGAGTGTGGTTTACCATCCTTTATAACCAAGCTATTAATATTTATACTCTAACATGACCCTAGTTACATGTCCATTATTTATATAATTTCATAACTAGTGGGGTTAGTTAGACAATTTATAGATGAGTTTCTATTCATTATCCTATGTGGTCTTTTCATCATTAATCAATTTTTAATAGTTTTAAATTCCATTCTTAAACAATATTGTTTCTTAAAATAATATTTTCTTGATTTCATTCATATTCATTATTCATTTACCAAAATGTGTGTTCTTACGAAATTTTTGGGATGAAAAAATTATTTATGAAGACTCATTGATTATGTATTAATGAATGTTTTATGAAGAAATTATGGGTTTCAATTTATTCAAAACAATAATGGATTTGATAATTGGATAGTGTAAATATTTTTCTTGAAAGAATGTAATAATTTCCATGAGAATTTAGGGTATTTAATTTTTTTGAATGATTTATATTTGGATATATTTTTTTGAATGTAATGTCTAATATTTTATAAATTGTGAAATCTTGTATTCTTGAAAATCAATGATGCTTTGATAAATGTTGGTTGAGACTTTTGTTTACAATATTTGTTCTTTATATGGGTGTTCATCAATTAGAATATAATAGGCTATGTTTTTATGTTCATAAATGTGACACATGATGTTTTATAGGAATAAATTAATGTTTATTCCTTGGTATACTGTTTAGATAATTCTTTCACATTTTTCATAATTGGCATTTATTATTGACTACCCTATACAAACTCTATATAGTGTAGTGGATCTAGAGAACATACAAGCATTGATCCCAATCCTTTAATAGTTGGATTTTCATCCACCTTCTAATAAATGTGTACACAAATCTATTTTTTTAGTAATGTTTCTTAAATAAGATGATATGATACATGATTATCTCTAGACTTACAATACTCTAATGGTTGAATATATCAAATCTTTATTTTATGGACCTAGAATGGTGTGTAGGGATGTAGTGATTATCTCATGACGACATGATATAATTTCATTGGAATTATTCATGTAAATATTCATTTTGTGGAAATATCCAAAGGAAGTAAAAGATAAAAAAGGTTTATTACATATGAGTTTTGGTCAAGGTGAGTTACCAATTATAAAGTATTCCCTAAAATTGTCACGTTTGGTATGATTTAAACTTGGACTTTGAGATGATGACATTAGTAAGGATATCAATACTTGGAATGGTCTTCACCCATACTACCCCACCACAAATCGTCTGTTCAAATTGATAAAATATTCAAATATTCTCAATAATTTTTTCCAAATAATGTAAATCTTGTGAAATGACATAATGATAACAATGCTGATTTTATGTATGATAATGAAAGAAAATTTTTGGAATATAATAGGCATACCATGTGAATACAGTGCAGATAAACTAGTCATTATATGAGTTTATATTCAAAATCTCTGAGATTTTGTACATGGTGTGTCTATTTATTAAACTTAAGAGTTTGTTTAAGTTGATAGATTTTATAATGGGTGTCTTATTTGGGATCATAATCTCTCAAATATATGTACAAATATGATTAAAGATAATAAGCTTCCACATAATAGATTTGGAGTTAAGCTTATAATGCATTGGTGGGGCTATGTACTACTAGTTTTTTGATGTTGTTGACGTTGATCAAGCTTATTGATTCTGACTTTAGAGTGGATGATTCTTTAGTTTTTCCATCATGTTGTTTTCCTTTTTTTGGGAAACCATTTGTTTCAGGATCTTTTTTAGTGATATATTTGGGATCTTTGTTTGGGAAATTTGAGGATTGATAATATGAAAATGGTTTCATTTTCATAATATCATTGTGGATATTCGTTATGGATGTGCACACATTAATACCTATCCTTCATTTATAGAGAGATATTAGATCCTTGTTTTTTTCTACTCTATAGGTGATGGAGAAGAATCTTATGATGATAATGTTGAGTATTGTTTATTTATTTTAGTCCATTACGTTCTTTTATTTTTCCAATTATGGTATGTGCACAATTTTGATATGATGGATGATCTAGAATTTTAAAGTGTACCACCGTGTTATTCCCTGAACTAGACATTGACCACATTCTGGATAGACATGGACTAGCCTTGGGAATGTTTTCAGGAAACAAAAAAGATATAAATTTAGGATAGACTAGGCTCTTTGAGGTTTTAGGATTTTATACGATGACATCCCCAAGGGATGAGGCTCGATTATGAAAATGCTATGTTTCCTTTGAGTACTTACCTAAGGTAAAAATCCTTATCATTTCATTAACATGGGTGTCAAAATTGTATTTTAGATGTTTCTACATTATGAATGGTTGAGGTATCTTTAATAGTTTAAAGGGATGTGGTTTTCATATGATACACCATTTGACGACTCATTAATTTTTTTGGAGACCAATGTATTATCTCCTCTCATTATATGGTTTTCAGATGTGTGATGTTCTTTGAATGTTGATCTTTAATTGTGTGAAATTTATCAAAATTTCGTTGAGTCCCTATTCTGGTCCATGGATGGTCTACCTCACATGTTGATTAAGGGATTTTTTATGTGTCTTAATAATCTATCTTTTGAAATTGAATCGTTTTCGAGATAGAAATTTCTATAATGGGGAGTTTTCAACATCCACGTTTTGGTCATTTTGACACCATTATTTTTGTTTTTATCGATTAGTTCTTTTATAGTTTGCTTACATTTTTTAGAAAGTTTTGTAATTTTTATATTCAAATTAATTCATTGTTGATGGGTTTTCACATGGTTATCAAAACCATGAAATCGGGATAGAATTTGGTTGCACATCTTGCACACGGTTTTAAAAAATATTCCCAAACCATGAAAATTGTATAGAAACATAGTTAAAATATATGTGTTGTCTAAATAATTGGCTCATATAAATGATATATTTTTGTAACATTATAAGGCTCATTCTTAGTACTCACCATGCATCTTAACCAAGGAAATTATTATAATGATTATTATAAACCTGAAAATCATAATTAAATTCTAGAAACGTTTTTAATTGACCCCAAGCACATCCCACTAAAATATTAATATTATTATTTGGATTCTGGGTGCCATATTTAGTTATTTTGTATCATAAAACAACATTTCATGATATATCGAAGTGTTGATCAAGTGGTGGTCCCATTCTAGGGAGTTCCTTTCTCACTGGTCTCCAATCACTCACATTCTACTGATTCGTTCTTCATAGGGTTTATGATGTTGTTGATATTATTTGTATCATGGTTTATTTGTGTATAATTTTGGATCTATGTTCTATTATTTATTCAACAAATATATATTTTTTGATATCTGGTTATCACCACTTAGGGTTACACATTTTGGAAGCATTGTAGTTTGATTATTGTTTTTTGAATAAGGGGTTCGTGTGATTTTCTATCATTTTATAATTCATTTTTTCTTGGAAATTTATAGGTATATTTCTACTAACACATTTTCTATAATTTATTTCCTATATTCTTCTATAACACCATATTTGATCCGATTTTAAATAAATTGATCACAAAATTAATTTATTGGATATAATCTTGATATATGCCCTCATTTCATGAAATGTATAATTCCATACTTTTTTGAATTTATTTGAAAAGAAACTTTAAAGGATGGATTTGTGAAATTGATGTATTTGGTCCAATTTTTATTTCTAATGGGAAATTCCACGATTTGAATTTAATGGGATGAATTATTTAATGTTTTCTAAACAGTTTTAAAAATATTATTTTTTGAAATGACCAAGAACCCTATTTGATTGATTTTACCATTATATATAAAATGTTTTCCCGAGATTATGTGAAATTATGATTTATTTTCAATTAATTTGGGTGTAAAGTCATATTTTCGAATGTACCCAATCATTTTAAAATATAATTACTTATTATAAATAATTTTCTTTTAATTTGAATGAAATTACTATTTTAAAACATGGTTTTTAATTATTTTGATTATTATGATAGGATTCTATTATGATTAACAATTTAATGTTTCATTGTATAAATTGTAATGAATGCAAATCAATGATGATTGATAGAATGTTTGGGACTTAATGTTAATTTAATTATGTAATAATCCATTATTTTATCTTTTTTTATTATTATACTTCCTATTACTAGTTGTTTACTAATGGTTTATTTATTGTGAGGGTGTTCAGTGGTGGGAGAATGATGTTATTTGACTACGTAATCCTTTAATTATTAATCATATGAATCCATGTGTGATACTTTTAATTTAATTTTCGCAAAAAAGGATTTTGACTAGTTAGAAAAACCATTGTACATATATGAAATTATTTAGATATTAGATTGTCATGAACCAGCCCGGGTACCCTGGTAACCTGATAACCAAGCCGGCCCTGACGTAGCCCGAAGGGCATTCCCAATCCCCACGGGTCGGCGACTAGAACATGGCATCGTAATATATACATGTGGGAATGATTTTTCACAAGAATTTGGAAGCAAGAGTAAAAGAAAATAGTATGCATAACAACAGAAACTCTATTGGGAGTGATGTACCAGAATACAAAAAGGCACAAAAAGGAAAATTACTACAACCCAAATACAAAAAGGGAAAACAGTCCCAAGGTCCCAAAGACCACAACTCACCAAGTCCAGTGATCAACAACTGGATCCTCCACCAAGAGGTCCCTTCCCTTTGCTCGATCCTAGAAGAAGAAAGTCTACAAACATCCGAAGGAAAAAAGTAGGGTGTGAGCCTAATTCTAGTAGGATACCACCAATGATTCCATATCAAATTCCAAAACTAGAGTCCCCAAAGAAAAGCTTTCAATTTTCAAACAAACAGGTTTGGAAATTCAAAAACATATTCTAACAAAATATGCTAATCATTTTCCAATGATGGAAGTAAATAAATTAATCGAAGGATTTAAAAATGATGTAACACTTCTAAAAAAATAGATTAAATAAAACATTTATATAAAAAAGTATATATAAATTCTTCAGGCATGTAAAAAAGTTCAAAATAATTGGCATACATTTATATAACAAATATAAATATTCAGGTGAGCAACATAGTCATCTGCTAAAAGGCACGATTATATTAAACAGTTATATGATTCCACACTCTCTATGTGAACTGAGCAATATGTGTATACACACGTCCCTACAACACAGGCCAAAGGAGACTCATCACTAACCCGTCGGGGATGTGACCCACTGCATGTATGTTTTAGAACGATGTCATAGCGTAGATTGTATCCAAATAACTCACTAACTTCCTAATGCTTGCATGCACTCTTGAATGATGGGAGAACTATTTTAATAATTCTTAAAATATGATCAATCCCATTCTTGAATTTCCAAAGTTCTAATTTCATTCCATTTAAAACCAAAACAGGTTTTATTCAAAACATTCCTTTTCACAAGATAAACCAATGGGTTTCTGTTGAATCATTTTAATCCACTTTCATAAGTTTGAAATCCATTCAAAACCATTTCCATCATTACACATTTCATTTACACAATAAAATTCATAAATTTAATTGAAAAAATTTCCATCAAATCCACAATTCAAATTAAAAAATTAAAATTGACCAATTTTCCATAAACACACCCAATTCAATGGAATTGGGGTTTTCCGAAATCTCCATGCCAAAACCATTTCAAATATCTTAATTCAATGGTTCGAGATTTTATCAATTTAATTGAAAGAAAATTTGAGCAATAGAATTTAAATCAAAAATTGAAATAAATCATGCAAATACAATGGAAAACAATTTCGCATGTCGGGACAGAACCACCTAACTCGAAGGTTTTGACCAAAACCACAACAGTTGAAGAACACTCAATAATCCCTATTGATTTTCCAAAAAACCATCCTAGATCCCTTCCCCTTGAAAGACCATGACCAGAACTCATCATTTTGTCATTTACACAATTAGATCTTCCCATAACAAGCGTAGATATAAGAAATCAAGGGAAGAGGGGAAGTTGATCTATGTAGCTCTAAGAAACTTATCAAGAAATAAGAAGACCGATCACATACCATGATAATCCCACTTTGATTCACAAAGAGGAGCATTTGGATCGCCTCCAGAACAAAGGGAGAACAGTTTCTAACCCCAGGAGAAGACAAATCCCGAATTAGGGCCACCTATGAGGAAAAACGAAGCATTTAGATGCAAAACGGATGAGATATATAACTTAAGGATCTAATTTTAAGTGGCCCCATGGTTTGTCGGCATGGGTTGTCCAATCGTGCACACACCGTGCATGTCTCACTGTCTGGGGTTACTGGTCCACACGGTTTAGTCGCATGGTTTACCAAACCCTACTCAAACCATGCATACCCCACTATCCAGTGCTACTATGTTGGCATGGTTTGATCGCACAGTTTATCAAACCATTCACTAACCGTGCACAAGCCATTTCCCTTTGGTTTTACTTAAAAATTTTCCCAAACGCAACCCAAGTCTTTACTCCAAAACTAGGGTACATAGAAACGTCAAAAGGTACCTAAAAATGTAATAGGATGTTATAACCTACCCACCATAATATCATTCTTCCCCCAGAAATCCTACGAAGAGACCTCCATGTCAAAAAGATGAGGCCACTGAACTCCCATTATTTCTTCCCTTTCCCACATCTCATGAGAATCAGAACCATGCTGCCAGAGTACATAGACCAGAGGTATCGTTCTTCCCCGAAGTACCTTGGTCTCAGAATCAACAACCCTGAATGTTCGTTTAGTCACATATAAATCTGGTTCAATCTCAAGATCACTCCACCTCACAAGATGAGATAGATCATAGAGATACTTTCATAACTACGATACATGAAACACGTTATGTATCGACATCAGCTGTGTTGGTAGAGCTAGATGATAGGCAACTTTCCCCATAAGACCAATAACCTCAAAAGGTCCAAAAAAATGAGGAGCGAGCTTCCCTTGCCTCCCAATCCGTCGATGACCCAATCGGGGTGAAACTTTCAAGAACACATAGTCACCAAATTGGAACTTTAAAGGTTTACAGTGACAATTAGCATAAGACTTATACCTACTCTAAGCTGTCAACATTCTTTGATGAATAAACTAGATCATAACTGTCATCTCTTGGACCAAACTCAGTCCTACCAAGGAACTTTCACCAATCTCCGACCAACAAAACAGATATTTACAAGGATCACCATACAATTCCTCAAAAGGATCAATTTTAATCGTAGATTGATAGATAATGTTTAAGGATACTCAACTATCCCTATATGATCATCCCATGACCAACCAATGTCGAGAACACATGAATGAAGCATATCCTCAGAATCTGAATAGCTCTCTCTACCTGGCCATCTTACTGTGGATGGTAGGCCATGCTCAAACAGAGGTGAGATCCCAATGCCTCCTGAAGGCCTCTCCAAAATGAGAAGTAAACTGAGGATCCATATTAGAGACTATAGCAGATGGAACTCCATGCAAACAAACAATTTCTTTCACATGGATATTTCTCAAATCCAAAACGTTGGTTATATATCTAATTGGTATAAAGTGAGCCGATTTGGTTAGTCTGTCGATCACAACTCAGATCGCATTCTTCTTCCTTTGGGTTTGTGGTAACCCAACCACAAAGTCCATAGAGATTTCATACCACTTCCATGTAGGGACAGGAAGTGGTTGAAGCAATCCCAATGGTTTTTGGTGCTCAGCTTTCACCTGTGGGCATGTATAACAACCAGATACAAACTCGGAAATGTCCCGTCTCATACTTGACCACTAGTACTATCGGCGCATGTCATTGATCATCTTCATGGTTCCTAGGTGTACCGCCCACTAAGAGTTATGGAAACCCCCATCAAATCCTTCCTTGCCGCTAATGGCACAACATAACGGTTTTGATAACACATAACACCCTCTTTGGAAAACAACCACAGAGTGTCTGTCTCCCCACCATGAAGAGAGCCCCTAATGCTATGGAATTCATCATCCAGTTGTTGTTCCAGAAGAATTAACTCTAGGATAGTAGAACTCAACTGAACACTGGCTAAGGAAACTTCATTCCCCTTCCACTGAACCCCAACATGAAACTGAGCGAAATGATCCATTAATGTCCACTCTTTTGAAGATTCTTTCACAGACAGAGATGGAAGTTTCCTTCTTAACGCATCTGAAACCACATTTCATTTCCCTAGGGTATAGGCACTGTCAAAGTCGAAATATTGCAGGTACTCCACCCAATGCCTTTGGTGAAGATTCAAATAATTTTAATAGAAGATATAACCCAATCTCTTGTGGTCTAAATACACAGTAAACTGTTTTCGATAAAGGTAATGTATCCTACACGTCAGGAAACTCAGTGAATACTGGAGGAAGATCCCCACACTTTGAATCTCTCTCCAGATCAAACGAAAACCCTGATGTAACTTTCCCCATCTCTGGATAAGAGGGCCCATCTCTTCTGGACCTTGGGTCCCATTCTCATTGAAAAACAAGAGGCACACCACTGGGTGTAGTAATGTAGACCCGCCGAAGATAATAATCGATCTAGGATTTATTGGAAATAATCCAATCCATCCCAAAAATGAAGTAAAAATATTTCTTGTTGAGAACCAAGAATCTCCAAACATAATCAAAATCTAATAGATAGAAGACACAGGCAGGACTACGGAGACCCTTCTCTCTCATTGTTCCAAGGGATGTATTAATATCCATCACATAAGATAATAGTTTCATAGGCAGATTAAGTATATTAACAAGATGGGTTGAAATAAAATAGTGAGATGCACCCGTATCAAAAATATTTGTCACTAAAGACAAAGTTATAGTAATGTCACATCTCACAGTTGTGGGACCTGTATTAGATACCTCTGGAGACTCTTCCACTGCATGAAGAAGCTACGTTCTGGATGCATGTGGCTGGAACCCTTTTGTATGTGAAACATTTGATTTCCCCGTAGTATTTGGAGGTGTTGATGATCTTGTTCCACTACGGATTGTATAGAAGTGATGGCAGAATCCTTTTAGGTGCCCTAAACATCTGTAGGAGATACAGTTATGGGGTGCCTCAGTGCTAACCCTCTTAGAATTTCCTGGCTTCCCACACTGATAACAGGTCAAGAAATCCCCTTATGGTGCTACCGAAGGTCTGGAATGAATCTGTTGCTGAGAATAACCATGAGAAACATCATGCTTTCGTTTTCCTTTAAAGTAACCAACACTTTCACTAGAATGAAAAGGAACTTCTTGGAACCATGACTCTCCTGCCAAATCCTTCTAAACCATCATTTCTCTGTCTAAAACATCGGTAAAGTGGGTAGCTTCAGTAAGAAACCCTGATAATAGATATCTGATTGAATCCCCAACTCAAATTGTTGAGCCTTCATCATCTCATTTCAATTCAATTTCAGTAGAAAACTATACCAACTAAACAAAGCAATTTGAGTACTCAGTCACGGTTTTGTTGGCCTGGTCATGTTTGAAAAACTTTTCATCCTTGGTCAACACCATAGATTATAGATAGAACTGGTTAGTGAAAGGAACCATACAGTCTTTCCACTCTAAACCATCATGTTTCCTAGCCGTTGCCACTGTTTTCCACCATCTTGTACTTGGTTCCTTCATCACGAAGGTGGCACACTTCACCTTGATCGCATCAGGTGTCTCCATAAACCTAAACATACAATCAATCTTACTCAACCATTACTCAGCATGTTGAGGATCAGTGGAGCCTTTGATGACTGGTGGCTTCTGGATTAGGAACTCTGGAGAAAGACTTCAGAGAATATCACTATGTGGATCTATAGATGGAGCCTGAACAGGAACTGAAGGTGGTGCATGTCCTAGTGCTTGGGCAGTGAGAACAATCACCTCAACCATACTTGGATCCACAATAGGACTTGCTTGTTGGGATTCATCAGTAGCCTCTTTTTGGATTTGATTTCCACATCGTCTCGGGGGCTTGATGCTAAACAACATCATCAGACATCAAGGAAGACATTTGATTAACACTCAACCCGAGTAACGAGTAAAACTACTCTTAAAAGAAGGTATAACTAGATTTGGATTCCACTATATCCAAATAAAAATTAGTAAAACACTAGAACTAATCCACAAGTCACCTTTACCTAACCACCCCTGGCATCTTAAGGGTCATTGCGGTGAGAGGTGGCCAGGCACTCAATCGCAACTACATCCTAAGTCCCGACAAGAATATTCAATGCATACTGTCATCAAGGAAATATACTGAACCTCCCTTTGATACCAATTTGTCACAAACCATCCCGGGTACCCTGGTAACCCGATAAATGAGCCGATCCTGACATAGCCCAAAGGGCGTTCCCGATCCCCACATGTCGACGACTAGCACCGGGCATCATACTACATACAAGTGGGAATGATTTTTCCACAAGAATACGAAATCAAGAATAAAAAAAACAGTATGCATAACACAAGAAACTCTGCTGGGAGCGATGTACCAGAATACAAAAAGGCACAAAAAAGAAAAGTACTAAAAACCAAGTACAAAAAGGTAAAACTGTCCCAAGGTCCCAAAGGACAAAACTCACCAAGTTCAGAGATCAAAAACTAGATCCACCAACAAGAGGTCCCTTCCCCTTGCTCGATCCTGGAAGAAGAAATTATAGAAACACCCAATGGAAAAAGTAGGGTCTGAGACTAACCATAGAAGGATACCACCAAATATTCCATAACAAATTCAAAAAATAGATTACCCAAAGAAAATAATTCAATTTTCAAACAAACAAGTTTGGCAATTAAAAAGCATATTCTATCAAAATATGCTAAACATTTTCAAATGATGGAAGTAAGTAATTTAAGCAAAGGCTTTTCAAATGATGTAATATTTCTAAAATAATGGCTTAAAAAAACATTTGTATAAAACAATTTATATAAATTCAGCAGGCATGTAAAATAGTTCAAAAGCATTGGCATATATTTATATCAAAAATATAAATATTCAGGAGAGCAACATGGTCATCTCCCAAAAGGTACGATAGTATTAGCCAGTTATAGGATTCCACACACTCTATGTGAACTCAACAAGATGTGTATACACAAACCCCTATGAAACATGCCAAATGAGACTTTTCACTAACCCATTGGGGATGTTACCCACTTCATGTATGTTTTAGAATATCTTCATTGAGTAGAGTGTATCCAAATAACTCACTAACTACCTAAGGCTTGAATGCTCTCTTAAATGATGAGAGAACTATTTTAAGAATTCTTAAAATATGACCAATCTCATTCTTCCATTTCAAAAGTGCCAATTTCATTCCATTTGAAACCAAAAAAAGTTTTATTCAAAACATGCATTTTTCAAAAGATAAAAACAATGGGTTTATATCAAATCATTTTAAGCCACTTTCATAAGTTTGAAATCCACTCAAAACAAATCCCGTCATTACACAATTCATTTCCACAATTAAATTCAACAATTTTATTGATAAAATTTCCATCAAATCCACAATTAAAATTTAACAATTTAAATTGAACAATTTTCCATAAACACGCACAATTCAATGGAATTGGGGTTTTCCAAAATTTCCATGCCAATTCCATTTCCAATATCTCAATTCAATGGTAATGAGCTTTTATCAATTTAATTGAAAGAAAATTTGAGGAATTTAATTTAAATCAAAAATTGAAATAAATCAAGAAAATACAATGGTTAACAATTTGGAAAGTCGGGATGGAACAACCTACCTCGAAGGTTTTGACCAAAACCACAACGGTTGAAGAACACTCAACAATCCTAGTTGATTCTCCAAAAACCCATCCTAGATCCCTTCCCCTAGAAAGACCAAGACCAAAAGTCATCATTTTGGCATTTACACACTAAGATCTGCCCATAACGGGCATATATATAAGAAATCAAGGGAAGAGGGGAAGTAGATCTAAGTGGATCTATGAAACCGATCAATAAAGAAGAAGAAAGATCACATACCTTGAGAATCCCACTTCGATTCACTACGAAGAGCCTTTGGATCACCTTCGGAATAAAGGGAGAACCATCTGTTACCCTAGGAGAAGAAAAATCCCAGGTTAGGGCCACAGATGAGGAAAAATGATGCATTTAGAGGAAAAATAGTTGAGATCCATAATTTAAGGATTTAATTTTAAGTGACCACATGTTTTGTCCGCACGGTTGGTCAAACCGTGCACACACCGTGAAGATATCACTGTCCGGGGTTGCTGGTTTGCACGGTTTAGTCACACGGTTTACCAAACCGTGCACACACCGTGTATACCCCACTGTCTAGTGCTACTAGGTTGGCACAATTTGATCGCACGGTTTATCAAACAATGCGCTAACTGTGCACACACCATTTCCTTTTTGTTTTACAAATAATTTCAACCAAACGAAACCCAATTCTTTAGTCCAAAACCGGGGTATTTAGAAACATCAAAAAGTACCTGAAAATGTAATGTGGTGTTACAAAGATATATTAGTGACTCACAAACCATCAAGTGGATCATTAGGGATCATGAAATATTCAAGCTGTAGACAAGAAACTAGGAATGTTGGTGTGTGTAGAACTAGTTTTATAGTTACAGGTGAGACTATATATATCCTAGGAAAAAATTCATGATTATTTTTTATTAGCTATTATATGGTGGAATCCCTATTATACATAAGATATACCCAAGAAATAAATATACATAATACTCAAAAAATTATTGCATCTATTGTGACTACATTGAATTGTGGTTCCCTTTCTTGAGCTATCTATCTATTGTTATTATGACCTTGATATTAGGTGAATATTCTAATATTTTCTTAAAGTTCTATGTTTGAAATGTGAAATTTTTCCTGAGGAGTTTAATGAAAATATATTTTCTTAAATGGTGAAATGGATTTTTTATAGTTTTTATTGGATAAATTATATATATATATTTTATAAAAATCATAATTTACACTAACCCTCATACATTCATTACTGTACTATTATTTTATCATTTTTCACATTCCTTATTATGTGATTATATAGAATATTTGGTGGAATCATAATGGGATATTAATCTCAAAACCAGATTGTACGATTTAGTGAATGAAAACTTTTTTATATCATTTCAGGTGTTCATGCTCTCATTTTACATTGTGGGTTAGATTTTGAGTGGTAATGGGTAGGTGAATTGGGATATGTTGTGTGGTCGTGAACACAAATAGACTATATTTTTGATCATTTTTTATTTCAAATTTTATTCTTATCCTTAAACATTTTAGGATTATAACTATTTATGTATCTGATAATTATCCATAGTGTACTCTAATAAATGTAATGTTATATGGGTAAAGTCCTTCCCAATGATTATTTCATGATTTGTAAGTGCTTATCGTCTTCCCACTATGATCAATAAATCTCATTGGATTAAGGGAAAACTATCATAAATATCAGGATAGATGATATACCATGATGGTTTATTATAATATATACAACCCAATAAAAAAGGATAAACTGGAAAATTTTGATATAACAAGATGAAACAGTCCCATTGTGACAAATTTCTTCTCCAAACCATACTGCTAAAAACCAAATAGACAATAATAGTAGCTTCAATGATACATGACACCATTCTCATTCCTTAATTCAATAAAAAAAGGTCTAATAACACTAGAAGTAAAAAATTAGGTTTCTATAATAGATACCAAATATAAGAATATTGGTATAAAAAAATAGTTAATCAAAACATTCGAAAAATTATGCAATAAATAGTCCAACATGCGATAAACCTAGTATAATAAGAAAAATCACATCACATGATATCTATCCTCTAGAATAGTATATCAATTTAAAATAATAATAAACATGGAATATGTCAGTTCCAACTAATATCAGGTCCTTCCATAATCCTTCGATATCAAAAAAGTAAACCCTAGTGGTGCGATAAAACTAGGTTCACCTATGTCCATTTCATAGGGAACCTATTGTTCCAAATGTGTTAGGTTTATTCAAAACCATTTCAAAAACCATGATAACATGAAATTAAAACCCCTTTCACCATTAATATATATTTTACTAAAAAACAATGGGATAAACAAGAATATATACACATTAATGAATTAGAAACAGATTCATAGACACACATATATGATGAACAATTCAAACATATTTTACTTCAACTAAGATGATAAAAAACAATGGAGAGGCCTATGATATTTATTTAATGAAAATAAACAAAAATGTAACAAACAGAAACACCAATCAATCATGAACAAGAAACAATGACACAATAAAATATGAAAGAGTATGAAAAATCAATAAAAAAGAAGAAAGACAACTATAAGGGATATGTGGTTCCAAAACGACCACAATAAAATTCCAAAAGGAGAAATCCATAAGTGGGTATATCATTCAAGATAACCCAAAATATCCAAAATATTTGAGATGAAATACTAAACATCAATTGAAAAAAATATTTATTCACAATGTGTGTTTAAAATCATTGTACTTGTGGATTTAATGTGATGAATCCATTTAAAAACATTAAATATAATGCATCAAAAATATGCATAAAAAGAAATATAATTAGATCAAATTAAACCATTCTCAATGATTCCATTTAATGTAATGATTTTATGGACTATTAAATTTTCACTTCCTCAAAAAAATTTAACACATATTATCTATATCATGTTCATGTTGTGAAACCCATTGATGATGTGATTGTTTCAAATACATATTTATCATCTCATTTTTCTTCAAAAAGTATGACAAACAAAATATATATCTCTATTGTTCGAATTAGAACCTTATTAATCCATTTAATCATTTACACATGCACTACATTAATTCTAAAAAAATAATCCCCGATCATTATGACATTTTCCCAAGAAAAGGCACTCAAATCCCAAGAGGCAATAAATTCATGCAACAAAAAAGTAAATCTATATTAATGAGAAAAGGAGTTGCTGATGGAATGTGAGGGGGTGTAAAAATCTCCCCACCATTAATGATATACATTCCCATGAATTATTTATAATTCAGGACCCTCAAAATAGTGGATTCCACTACTGGCTCATCAAAAATTCCCTCTCCCACAGCTCTTGAATATCACATCTTCACTAGCACAATACATGGACCAAAAAAATCATTTTATAGATTATATTATCCTCTTTGTAATAAATAACATGAACTCGTTGCTCAACAATGGTGGTGTTAGGTTGAAGATCTATATCCCCCATTCATTCACATGTGAAGGATATATAAAATACCTCATCATCTGGGAGGAATGAAACATGTTGTGGTAGTATTTCAAACTAGACGATAAGTCCAAATAACGATATCATAGTGCACTACCATCCTTGGTACCAAAATACCCATCTGACAGTTTAATGAGTGAGAGAAAACTCTATGAAATACATGATCACCACCCTCAAACTCAAATGACCGACATATATGGTATTCATAAGATTAATGATGACTATTTTTCATGATCAATATCATCTTAGTAAACAAAATCCTATCCAATATCTCATAAATAATACTCAACCGAAAAGAGGACCATTCTAACAAATTATTTTGAGCACAAAGATGATCTATAAGTATTATTATTAAAATCCAATAAGGAGATAATTTTTGTTGAAACATGATTAGTATTGTTTTAAGAAAATTTATCTAGACACTTTATATTACCACGCAACACATAAATTAAGAACAGAATAACATTTGATTAACTTCATAACCTCAACAACACTATTTATTTATCCATCCATATACGGATTATATGTAGTGATCATTTTCAAATGAGAACCCTTCATCTCTAACAAACCTCTCTAGAAGATGGATGTGAGCCGATGGTCCCTATCAGAATAACCTAAATATGAAACCCATGTACATATCAAAATATATCAAAAATAAAAGTCTTCATGATGTGCCACCTTCATCATCTCCATTATAGGTATGAAATTTATTGATTTCATGGGTCCATAAATTGTCACAAACATTCCCACTATGATTCTATAGTAAACTAACAAAATATACTTATAAATCACATCTAGCATCTATATTTCAATGGGTATGTAATGTAAATAGATTTTAAGTTTCTAGTGTTAAGCCATAATTATCTGATAAGTATTCCACTGTGATACACAGTGTAAAGTTCATTTTCTCATCCCCAACCACCGTTTTGGACATCTGAAATCATGATACATATATTTAATACATGGTTGTGTAGTTTAAAAAACAATTTATTCCACCTCCCATAATCTCCTTCCACTTGTAGAATTTAATAATAAACCCATTTTAAATATAATATGTTCTAGTGAAAGAAAGATATCACTAACCTATGGTCTCTTTTCAATAAAGGATTTTATTAATGATCTTTCACATTAGGTCAAACATAAGCTCTATGTGAACCCTATAATAAAATTATGAGTCAATATTCATTGAATCCATAAATATAATAATCAAATATTCTTCCATTACAAATCATATATTAAAAAAACTCATCAAAAAACATTCTCTCAATAATTCATTCAATTTTTGTGTTGGGAATTTCTAGTTTAGAGCACTGGGGACAACTTTTACTTTTTATTGAGTATATGGAATATCATAAAAAAATTTATAGAGATACTGCAGCTAATTTTTTTTACATTTTCATATACCTTTGAGTAAAACTATAACTGATGTTTTTTTAAGATAATAATATACTATAAACTATTCCCTAAAGAGGTAATGACACCATGATCTGAGTGCATGCACGACTAAAAATAATTGTATATCTTTGATAGGGTAGTTATTCTCATGAATGAATTTATTAAACATGATGTAGTCTAACAACATGATAATATATATTAATACACATCCCAAAAACATTCATGATGTAACAATAATATTATCTAAAGCAAAACATAGTTTAGGAAGAATCAAAACAGGATTTGAAGTTAATATCAACTACATTTTATGAAAACATCTCAAAAAACTACCATTCCACTCAAACATTTCTATATGCTGGGTTATAAATTTCATTAGTGATTTTTCAAATAAAAGTATTAAACAAAGCACCAAAAATATATATTAGATCACAAGAATCTTAACACTTGATAGAAATTTCTTAGTACCTACCATTACATAACTTTATGAACCTTTTAAGGATCCACTAAGACTCCCATATCTTAAACAACATTTCCCCAAAACAATATGTTCTCATTATAAAACTCACATTGGGAAATAGTTCTATATTGATGCTGTTACCTAAATATTCTAATAATAATAACCAAAATTCCTATATGATCATCCTACAACATGGAGTAATCAAAAATACTATCCACGAATGTTGTAAGAATGTTTTGATGAACCATTGAAAGATATGGTACATCAATTTCATTAATATCACATGAGGATAAGTAAGAATGAATAGAATAAAATGAAAATTGAAATGTCCATACATTACTGTAAACATTTTGTTAGATATATCCTCTTATTTGACTATCAAATGGTGGTACTATGATAAAATATCAATCATTGAATATAAACATTACCCTATAAGATGGTAAAAAATATCCTCAATTCTAGGAAAATGATATTTGTAATTAAATTTCACTCAACTTGATATTTGATTATCTATACAATTTTAAAGTACCAATTAAAAATTAATATAAAATAGAATAGGTGATGAACATGGTGTAATAGTAGAACTAATAAATGTTGTATCTTTAAAATCTTCTAGGATTATTTTATTTTCTACTAACACAGAAGGTTCCATTAGATAAGATGTGATAGAAATGGTCATCATTACAGGGAGAAGCTCAATAGTATAGAAAACTTATATATGTTGGGTTAAACTAGAAAAATAATCTTGAAATACCTTACAGTATATAAAAATTACTAAATTTGGCTAAATTCACAAAAAAATTAAATAACATCTTGAAACATCTCTGGAAATTGGAACTTGATTAACTCAGGATAAGGATTAATGTGTCTTACCCATCCTGCTATAGAGTCCTAGCCACCCTAATTGGCATGAGTGACCCCATTGGAAGATAAAAATGAATATTTAACTCTAAAAAATGTTTCAACGAGTAAACACTATGAATCCCAACCATATTGATAATCATGTTGAAGATACCCTATTCGGGTGATAATAATTTCCGCTCCACCTCATGGTATTCTATTGTTACTCGACATGATAGGACCTTGAATATTTTTTCGAACCACTTTTCAAAAGACATGAAAAGATCCAATTAGAATGGAGTATGATTTTATTTCAAGGATAATGTTTCAACTATATTATATTATTTGAAATAATGAGTGGAAAATGTGTCAACAAAATAAATCCACAAAAGGAAATATAAACATCATAACTCTAATTATGGTGGGACCTATTTTTGTGTCCTCTAACATATAACAAATAACATAAATACACCCAATATAATATCCTCCCATGGGTTTCTTAACCATAGAAACACCCCCTTACCATGTGGATAATTCCAACCACAATAGGAAGCATCAGTACAAACCTAGAATCCCTTTTCCAAGGTTGATGTAGCCATACATCCTTTGGAAATCCTATCAAAAAAATGTTTCAGATGGATATAATTCCTCCTATGTTAAAAATTCATGTGAGCCTCCTAAAATATTTCTTTTTATGGCCAATCCATCTTCAATGATAAAAAATAACATATATCGGTCAAGAAAAATCCCCTAATACTAGTCCAAATTAAGAGTAACTACATTTTTTTTCTATTTACTGAAAGAAGAAACGCCATAAGGGAAAATGTTAACAACACAATATTCTCACAATGTAGTATTTCCATATATTTTTTCTTTATCTAAAGATCATTTATCACATACATCCAAAAAGGTTATATAATAAATTAGAAACAGTATAAAACTAATATCTAAACCAAATCCTAACACATACCTTCATGCCTTAATGTGATCATTAGTGACTAACTCTGGTCCGAGATTCAAATGGTCATAAAATAATGGAATACTTTATAATGTTATTCTTAGCCATATCTGATGTAAAAATCCAAGGTTTTTTCCCTGAAGAATGTCTCAATATAAATCTTATAGATGAATATTTTATTGAATTATGTCATGGTCATATCCCAATCAACATTTCTTGCACATTATAGTCCAATTATCTCATTCATGGTCCATCTTCAAATATGTTAAAGGAAATATTGTTTTCCTCATGATTAATTTTAATGATGATGACCATATCAATCCACTAAATACATTCTTCAGATTCAATTTATCACATATCTTTACATAAGGATGGGGGATGCTATATTGTAAATTTTTAGTTATGATCTACTACTCATCCCTAGTTCCAAAGACCATCATGAATAAGAGTCTGAATAGTTAAAATTATAGATTCTACCGAATAAGGTTCTACTATAGGATTTTTCCTTAGAACCTATCTTATGGATTCATCAATCATATTTAAATGATATTTTCTACGAGACATTTTCTAAAAATCACTTGAAAAAAATCTTATCAGAAATGATCCTGTTAAAAAGTCATAATACAAACTGTAGGTAGCAATAAAAATGAATTAAAATAATAATAATGAAACCAATTTACTAATAATATTACTTTCAAATATTTCCTCAAAAATAATTATGTTAATTTAAATAAAAATACAACAGATATTATTCAAATTTAAAAAAAACAAGTTTCAATCATTCAAAAAATTTCATGACCGCACATGGTAGCTCAAGTGTAGACATGGATATTAGCTATCTCGTGCCCTTCACACACCTACATCCCAATTTTAGACAGTAATAAGACCCATTTTCCAAAAAAATAAAACCAATCATATGTAGTGTTAACACAGATCAAGCTATAAATTCGAATAGTATAAATTTTTATCGAACCAAGCATGGTTAAATAAAACATCTACCCAAGCAGGCCCTCACATGGTGAGGTTGAATAATGATAATAGAAACTACTATTTAATATAAGAATAATATTTAATTAAAAGGGTGTATAATGTATAAAAATGTTATATAACAAGATCCATGCAACACAAGTGAGACAAGTTAAACCAAAAAGGTTTGAAAGGGCATGACTGTGATGTCTCTATATGACCAACCACTAGATGATAACCATCTGCATATGAAGGAAACATATTGAATGAAAACATTAGATGCTATAAAATTCCATTCCCATTACATGAGTCCTTGAAAAAATGTTCTATAACTTTTAGTCATAAAATATAGGGTATAAATATATATCCAAAAATTAAACCATGAAATTAATATTTATATGTTTTAATTTCAAGAATCTATAGGTTATAACATTAAAATAAAATATATTTTATGATTAATTTTCATAAATAAATAATGTTTAAAAAATAAGATATTTTCCATAATTACACAACATATTCAAAAAATATAGTAATATATTAGGTGTAAATGATAAACAACTAATTTTCACAAGGGAAAAAGTATCCAAAACCTAAAACATCATGCAAAAAATGACATATCAATGAAAAATTACAACATTCTTTCTCTTAATTATGTAAATATATATCTACAATAAAATAATAATTTACCATGAATATGTTGGTTATGATATATATCATGTTATGAAAAGTGTTCAATAACACTAAATTAACTGTAAGTGTTTCCAGACACTATTGGATAACGTATGTCCACTTTCAAACACACCCAAAGTTCCCAATGTGCTTGGTTTGTTCATGAAAAATTCTAAAACATACCCCTAGTTAATTAATATCCTTTTTTTCAAATATAATTCATTTATATGAACATACAAAAAAGATCAATAATGAAATTTATAAATTCATTAATTTGAATCACTTTAATTGACCTCACTACATCAAGAGTAATGGAAACTTGTCTGGATTCATATATAAATATTGATAAACTAGGGATCAACCTTTTAATGATAAGGAATTATTGGAAAAAAATTATCTGTAGGAAACACCAATTATCTTTATAACAGAAAAAAATCATAAAAAACATTGTAATTATGTCCAGGGAAAACAATGCAGAAGAAATAATACTAACTATGGATATGCAATGAAACCTCCAATGGAATCAAAAGACGAATGGAATAATCTAGATACAAGGATATCTTACAAAATAAAAAAATCATTATAAGGATTGACGTAAAATCATGCGAACTGAATGAAAAAAGATTTAAGAATCCAACCGGTTTAATATTCTTAGACTCAAGGAATTCACATCATGAATCCCTTTCATGTTTTGAAATCTCACATATAAGAAATAACATAAAAATATTCTCCTTGAATTAAACTAAATGAAGGTTTGTTTTTTACATTATTTAATTATTTTAGGTATTTCAATCTTTTCACTCTATAATCTAGATTCTAGGAATCAACCAGAAAATAAATATGTTTCGGGTGACACATTCCGGATTTGAATGGGTCATGTAGGCAGTTCATATCCTTACTGTTGATATAAAACCTATAAAACAAATCTTATAGATTTATGATATAAATGAGATCCTTATAAATATATTTAACAATTTATACCTTGATTCCCTTAATTCAAAAAATAAACCTCCCCAAACATTCGGTCTTTTTCCACATAAATTTATCCTCATTCATGAGAGGTTTAAATGAACCTATAAAATATGAGTCCATAAACATGATAAAAATCATAACCATAGGAAGGTAACTAGGTGTCAAAAAATAACCCTAGTGAGTATTTCTAAATAAATTTTCATGTACTTTGGTAAATTATAAAATTAAGTTCTTTGGGTCATAGAATTTTTTATATCGGTTCAACATTGGTATATATCACTCCATCAATAGAAGGATGGAGGGAATATTATATGCAATCCCATCTTACAGACACGGTTAACATATTCAGTTCCAATGTACATGTAAATATCTACTAGAAACATCAATCATCAACTATGGGAATTCAATATGGTTAACATTAAGTCACATAATATATTTCATGATGTAACATGTGTTATTCATTGAAAAGGTACCTACGATTTAAATATTTAACAACATGATATTTTATTAAAAAAATCAACGTTTGATAGAGTATATGACATGCAACACAGAGCTTAAATATACCACAACATATTTTAATTCAAATTTATCAATAATAATATGGATTTTAAATTTTTATGCATGCGTTTTATTAATTAATATTGTAATTATATTAAAATTTCGTACTCAATATTAATTTTTTGAAAAATTATTACAAAAATAGTCACTGATCATATAATAAATACTTTTTATTCAATAAAAAAATCTGATTTATAAAAAATTATTTATATTTATATTCATGAGTGAAATATGGTAATAAATAATTCCAAAACATAGATACATTATTTCATAATATAAGTATTATTTTTAAATAATAATTTCTATATTAACATCAGGTGAAATATTGAATTCTTTTAAAAGTTTATGATTTTTTAGTGAGTTGTAATATTTTTTGTTTTTGCTAATATTGTCACATTTTTTTATTAAATAAAATAATATTGAGGTGATATTTTAATATGACTCTATTAATAATTTTATATATGACACATTAAATTTATCAAAACATAATTAATTTAATTTTATTTATATATTATTATTATTTATTTCTATAATTAGTTTTTTGATTAAAAATACATTTTTAAAAAATAGTTTTAAACTAGACATTGTTGATAAATATTAATTAATTAAAATATCACTAGGTAAGTAAATATTTAAATCAAATTAATATGTAAAAAATATAGTTATATGAATTTAAATTCATATAATTATTACTTCTACTCATCATGTTAATATAAGATTATTTATTTTTCAATTGTACATTTCATGAAAAACCATTTTCAGACATGTTTAAAGGTTGAATTTTGGCACATGTTATATTTGAATTCGATAAAATAGGGAAACTGTTATTAATTATAATATTTAATAATAGGTTAAATGTTAAAAATAATTTTGGACATAATGGATGTTAAAACCTATAACCAAAGTAGTTATAATGGTGAAAAAAATAAAAAGTTGAATGTGAGTATCATTTGTGGTAAATGAAATTACATGGATAAAAATGTTTATTTTTGAAATATGGCAGTGATTATAGATTTTATCACCACCAAAATATCATTATATATAAATTTATGAGTAATATTTCTTATGTCGGACATCTCATTAATGAATTGATATAGTTATTAACAAAAAAAACCACTCATCCTCAATTATAAATGGTCGACCCTCTCTTGACTTATTCAAACATATCAATAAATTTAGTTCAAATAATCCAAAAAAAAATTTCTATATACAACCATTATCCCAATTTTTTAATTTTTGCATCTCAATAAATAAAACATAGGGTCCTTAATAAGATACAAAAAATAAGCTCTTTGGACCGAAGGTATCTCTCTTCAAGGATTTGCTTCTTTTTATTTTTTATTTTTCCAAAATCAATTAAGAAATAAAAAATAATATATAATTAACAATGTATATATATTACATATTTATGTATTTGTGTTTATGGAATAATATATATCAATATATGTATCCTTAAAAGGTTTTGAAAACCACCACTAAAGTGTACCACAAACTTCCACCTCATGAACAGATTTAAATTATTTTCTAGAATAGACTCAAATGGATTGTCACAATTATGGAAAAATGTAAATATATGGTAATAATAACAAGATTTATATTATTTATTGTCAATATATCAATCAATTAATTTCCATATAACCCGTTTAAAATTTAAAACGTCGTTCATTCATACACAAGGCCTACCGTCTCTATGAATTGATGTGGTTCATCCTGCAAGTTAAAAATTCAATAATTTTTTAAAACATGAAAAATTTGAAAAAATATGATATTTATAAATTTAACATAATTTTTAATATTATGTAGCTTTATCATTTTCCTACAAACCAAATAATCTGTGACAAAACATGTTTGACGAATAATGAAGTTAACATCTAAAAAATAGTATTAATAATTGTTTGTTAACATATTTGGGATAATATGTTTTAAAAATATCAAATATGTTATTATAAATAATAATATTATTTTTTTATTATTTAATAAAATGTTTAAAAATATTTTTTCGGAGGTGAATTCATGTTAAATAAATGGTAATCATGATATAAAGGTGTCCATCTCCAAGTATCCTTTCTGAGGGACCTATTTCTTTATGTACCTAATTTATTTTAAATGGTGTATACACATCCAATTAAACATTTATGATAATTTATTATTCTTATTAATTGTATTTTAACATTTCTTTATTTAAATCTTCATCTTATGTGGTATGTATTACGATGTTTCATAAACTCTATAGGACTTCATCTCAATATATTTCATTGAATAATATTTTTATATGATGATACAATTTTATTTATATTGTGTATATACAACTCCATTTAAATAACATAAAATGAATAATTCATTACTAATTTTATTTGAACATTAAAATTTTATTTATATCATTCAAGTAGATTTTATAATTAAATTACCCAATGGTTTGAAATTTCACAACTACATTTCATTTCAATGGGTAATACTACAACTTTATTAACATTGATATTACAATAGTATGTGTGCACATTGTTTTGATTAATTTATTCATTAAAAAATATTTTATTGTTTTTATTTACATTATATACTCACAATATTTTAATTTATAAATTCTCACATCAATTCCATGATCATTACAAGATATTTAGTCTCAATTTTCACTCCATTAAAAATTATTTGTTATTATACAACAATATATATATATATTAGGTATATCTTATTCCCTTATGATATATTATATCATGAATATATTTATATCAATGGTATTCAATGTTATAATTTATATTTTTATTTCACAGGGTTTTTGATTCAAAATTTATCAAACATGTAAGGGTTTTTACTATAATATCATTTAGAAAGGGTCATTTATTCAGGATTTTTCATTGAATTAAATTATTTGATCATGGGTTAATAATTTTTTGTCATTATATTATCATTTGGTTATTCAATAAATTATCCTGTAGTATTACCAATTTCCTCTATTTTGTATATAATTTAGTGGAATTTGTTTTAAATAAAGCAATGATTTATTTACCTTTTTTTAAAGAATATTTATTACTTAATATATATATATATATATTATTTTAAATGTTTTAATTAATTTAATTAATAATTTAAATTTATTAATTAAGTAAATTTTTTAGATTATTTAGATTTATAATTTTTTTAATGGGGTTCATTCATTAATTTTCTTAATGTGGCATTTATAGACAATTTTTATGAATGTATATTCATAATTTTATATAATAATAAATATATAATGTTAATAATATTCCAACCATAATGATAAATAATTTTATTACATAATAGATAATATTATTCAATGATTATTTGTAAAAAAGTTATTAATATTTTGGAAATTTTAATTTTCTGAAGAATTGATTTAAAAATAAAATGAGTATTTTCCCATCTTATATTTCATGTAATATTTCAATTAAAATATTCTTGATTATGACATCATTTTTGATATGTTTTTATTATAAATTGTTAATATATATTTGTATCTCACATATCATCCAATATTCTTCATCCATTATAAATGGGATAATAAATCCCTTTATGCTCATCTATAAAATACTATTATTTTGAAATTTCATTTATTTTTCATGTGATACGTCATTTTGAAACTAATATTATTTTCTATGTAAATTTCATGTAATTTACAGTTATGATTGAATTAATTTTTGTTCCATGCATAACAATAAACATGATATTATGGGTAAACCAAAATATCACTCCAATGAACTGGGTAAAATTTTAATATCATGTGACCTTAGGTATGGCATTAGGATGTAAACCATATCTATTACTAGACTCTTCCACCATGGGATATTTCTTATGTTGAGCCATGTTTATGTCATGTTAAATGTTATTGTAATTATTAAAATATTTACATTATTTAGTTATAGAATGTAATTGATTTTTTGATCCCATCTTATTACACATGAGTTTCTATTTTATGATATCTTGTTATACCATTGACCAACATGTTATTTTTTCATATCATGTTCATTCACTTACTGAGATTCTATGCACACCGTTTTTATCTTTGTATATACTAATTTTAGTTATGTTGTGTATGGATCACAAAAGTATTTAGGATCTCATTATGGACATTAATATAGTTATGATTTATTTTAGTCTCACATTGATTCTTTATTATCCAAGTATTTAGAAGACAATAAGCCTTAGAATCATTATTCATGATGTTGTGGAATATTTATATTTTAAATGCATGTAATAATTTGGCTAAAATGTTTGGTCACTATAGGTGGTATCATAAAAACCTCTAGCTATTTTGGGGATTATGCTTGGATAACATTAGTAATAATTCTATATACAAGACTATGTAATGGATAACATCAAAATGTTTTGATAAGGAAGTGATTTTGTGGTTTTTTAAATAAATAGCATACATTTTTATATACCATTATTAGATGTATCTATGGAATAGTTGTACCATGGTGTAATTAATCAAGAAAGAAGCATTGATCTTTGACTATATCATTACCTGGATTATGACAACGGGCCTTATAAAACACCATGTTTTACACCCCCGATGGATTTTTTGCGTTAATTCGCTATTTCTCAATGAACTATATTGAATTGAAATATGAAAAAATATGATATTACATAAAGATATGGTATAAATATAATTTTTTAAGTTGATATTTTAATGTTTATTAATAAGTATAGTGTCATATATACAAAATTTTATTTTTTACTTTATTGGAGTATAAGAAGAATAAGTATAATTTTGGAGATATATAAAGGAATATAATAGTTTTGTATAGTATTTGTTTTATTAAAAATGTTAATTACTGATTACTTATTTTATATATCATTGATATAATATTAATGTTACTATTAACCATTACTGTTAACATGATCATTTATGTTAATTTAATAACAGTCAATTAAGATTATTTGGTTTTTAAAAATTGTTATATAGAAATATTTAAACGTTTAGAACAAATTTTAATATTAATGTCATTTTTAGGATGTTCAAAATACTTTCGGAATTTTTTTAAAAAAAATTATATAAATAAATGTTTAGAAATTTTTAAAATAATGTGTTAGGTAAAAAATAATCGTATTTTACATTATCATGAGGCTTGAACACACAACAAGAGTGAGATAACTGTGCAACACCTATCTCTTGATGATGTGATATTCTGGTTGGTTTTAATATTTTTTCTAAAAATCTATAATGTATGCATATTATATTGTTTTTAGTTAACTTATTATAGGAAGAGTTCTTTTTTTATCTTTTATAATGTTGTGATGTTTAATTTTATTTTGGAAAATGATTTATTGGATTCATATATATATAGACATTTTCATTAACACGTCATATAACATGAAATATTAGTTGGGATAAAAAAATTTAAATTTTTCTATGTTGATGTAATTTTGGATGTTGGGTTATGTTTTGGTATATTATATGTTAAATATTTTATGGAAATTTTGATGTAAATTTTTTTAATTCTTTATATCATAGTTTATTAATTTCTTATTATCATAAATTATTGTAATAATTTTATTTTTTATTAATATATAAATAAATTAGTAATATATTGATTTAATTTTTTGTATTATGTGATATATTAGATGTATATATTAGTTATTAAGTCATGAAAATTCATCTTGATTACATATTATTTGAAGGAACATCTGAGATGGTGCTGAAAACTGAATAATGGATGGAATTTAGACTATCCAATTATGTATATTTCGTTATGTTATACTTCAATATTTTAAATGGATCCCTCATCGTTAGAAAAATGATATTGAAATAAAAATGTTATTCATTTTTGTTAAATTTATGGTCTCTTATCTCTTAAAAAAGAGATATAACGTTATCTCTTAAATGGTTCATTATTCTATATCTACGATTTCACAATCCAATAATGTTATCCTATTGTGATGTTTAATTATGCAATAAAATTCATATTTGCTTTTAACTCGTATCAAGAGGAGGATTTGTTAATCCTTTATTACAATATAAGGTTTCAAAAAATGAATTTTTAAATTTCATTCCATTAATTAGAAAGATCATGTTTAAGCTTCAAGGAAAAAATTAACTGAAGGGGGGATAATGTAACACTTTTGTATATTCTCAAAAAATAACTACTATGCTTGATTGCATATACAACAATGTACACCAAGCTTATGAGAACTGAAAAAAATTATTTTTCAAATATTTACCTTATAAAATAGTCATTAAATTGAAGGGGATGAATAATAGTAAATAGAAAATGAAATATATATGACATTAATACACGATATAAATTTATTGATAAGTGATTAACATATAACAACCTAACCATTAATGATAATATATTTTTTTTATTTTAAAAATATGTTTTTTAAAAGCGTACATTATTTATTTCAATGATAAAAATATTATTATTAATTAACATCGAATTTAGAAATTTAATTTTACAAATGGAACATCCCAATAAAATTATCCATATCAAAATTATCATTAGGTAAAATTTTTGGATTTTTCTAAATTGTTTTATTTTTTAGTGAGTAGTTATAATTATGAATTTTTCATATAGCGTCATTTATATTCATTAAATAATATAAAAATTTCTTAATAAATGTTGGGTAAGGTCAAAAAGTATCACTGAACCATTCTATTTTGTAAAATATAATTAATATCATTGTAATAATAAATTTTCATGATTTAGAATGAGTTTAGTTTTATTCATAAAAATGGTTATCATTCAAATTGAATGGGAAAATCTAATCGAGGGCATGCATGGTAATTTTTCAATACATTTTATCATAATGATCTCCCATAAGGGATTTTGGAACAATTTTTTTGGTGGATACCACAACAAAAAGATGGAGTACACGACATGGGTGGTCTTCTGGTAGCGGGCTACTACTGCATCTAGCCGGCGTAGAACCAGGCGCATCATGGGTCCTTCTACTCCTATCTTTCTCTAATGTCTTGAGCCATATGACATTCCTTAGAGCTGGTTGGCCTCCATTATCAGTAGGATGCAGCGCCTTCCCTCAGGCGCTTTGTTCCCAAATTCTCAACTTCAGATCGATCTGACCCCATCTAGTGGTGTTGATGGGTTCTCTAGTCTCCTCATATCTAGGGTCTCATGTTTAATATTGATGAAACTTATTGTTTTGATATCATGCATGGAGGTGGTGTGGTATGTGATACCTTGGGCTTTGTGAACATTGCATTCAATGCCTTTATGTACAAGGCCATTCCCTTTAGGAGGAGGTGATAGTGATTCATTGTGATGCTTCTAAATGTAAATCTAATAAAATCACCCTTTACAATATTGAATGGGGCTCCAGAGTGTTGTGGAGATTTCTCATTTTCACCTCAAACTCTCCTTATAAAATCACTTATTTGATCTGTATGTTTAAGACCTTTAATTCAAATGATATGCAAATTCTTCCAACATGGTATTAGGTCAACCTTGTGGATGATTTCGTGAATACCATTTCTACCCAAAATATTCCCAGTGTTGACTTTTTTCCCTTGGATCTATCCCACCAAGGGGTGTGGCCTATGTAATCGGTGACACTCTATGTTTTCAGGTCATTAGGTCGCCTTGAATTGTGCCATCTGTTCCTCCTTGAATAATATATTTATTTGTTTGTGAGAAAAATTTATTATGAATAAATTTATATGAATTTAAATTAATATTAATATGATTTCAATACATATAGTAAATTTAATTGTTTAACTTATTGAATATTAAATTTATTGAATACTATATTTCAACACATTTATTATGATTATATAAAAATTTATTATAAAAATAATGATATTTTAATTCCTAAAAAATTATTCAATATCTGGTACCATGATAATTAATTTTTTTAATATGGTTATCAAAATGTGGGTCAGAGTGAATAGTAATATCAATAAGAAAATAGTTTCCATGGTGAAGACATGAATAGGTAAAAGTTACTAAACTTATAGGTAAATGGAATAACATATTTATAATATGGTTATAATTATATTTTGTATGTTTTCTTTGCACAGATCACTCATAAAATCCATAATTTATCATGTTTTTTCACAGATGGAACTTTACTGATTTCCTATTATCGAAAGGTTTGTAAAACTACAATGAATCCAAAAAAATTATAAAAGTAAACACCATCCCATCACATTTTAAGAGATAAAAATACATTTTTATTGCCAAAACCATCCAAAAAATCTCCCCAATACACTATTCAAATTTTAGTGATTCTTTTATTCTATATATAGAAACTATATTGTCCTCAATTAGAGATCTAAAGGAGATAATTCTAAATAAAGGAAATTGTTTTATTGATCTCCTTTATTTTTTTCTCTTTGTATTTCTCCAAAATCATATATGTCCTAAAAAGAAAATAATTATAAAAAAATTATCTACCATATAAATATTATTTATTATACATATGGAATAATATTTGAGAATCTTCTTTTCCATCAAATTGGAGAAATACATCACTCATGTGTACGATAGACTGCCACCTCGGTAAATGATGTAATTTGTTCTCCATCCCTGATTCAAAAGGATATAACTAATGGTGAAAATTATTAAATTAAATTATTATGACGCATATATTTTTATTCAATAAAAATAACATGTCACAAATTTTTTTTCTATTTCAATATCTAAGGATATTATAGTGTCGATCATCCTTGCATACACTATACTCTGTCCAATATGTGATGTGATTTATTCTCTTTATTAAAACATAAATTGTGAATCTAAAAATGTATATAGTTAATATATATGATATTTATAACTTTAATATAACTATATATATTATGGAACATTTTCAAATTCAAAATATCTATAAATTACACTATATGTCATGTCTGAGAAAACAACTAAGTTAACACTCAAAATAATAGTAATTCTAATTGAATATTGTAAAAAGTAACAAGTCTATATAAAAGGATCATATATTATATTATAATCATTAAATGTTTTTTTATAAATTATTTGATTTTTAAAACAATTATACAATATGATAATGGATAATCAACTAAAGGGATGTGTGGGGTAATAGTTTTCATCTCAAAACATCCTTATTTAGGATAATTTTGTTATTCACCTAATTTATTATAAATATTACATATATAGGAAATTGATTATTTTAAGACATTAAAAATTCTTATTCAAGGTATTTTAACATCAATATGATTATGTATCTCTCTCTATATCTACCTTAAGTGGTCATTAATAAGATGATACATAAACTATATATATCATCATCTCAATTTCCTTTTATTGTGTAATATGTTTACATTATGAAATAATTACATTTATATGGTGGATATATTGTACATTTTAGATCTAATAAGATGAAACCTTCATAAAAAATTTTATTTCCTATTTCTATTCGAACTATTTTATCTAATGGGTTTGAGAAAATCATTACCATGTTTTGAAAAATTGCAGAACTCAATTTCATTTCAATGGGTCATATAGAATCATAATTTTTAATTATATTCTATTATTTTGTATGTGATTTATTAATATTATATTTTATTCAATGTATAACTATTTGATTTTTATCCAATTGACAAAAAATAAAACATTCATTGATTAATATCAACATCAAAAGTATGATATTTGTAAGAGATTTCTTCTCAATTTCAACATCATTCGCATATATTAGTAATTTTAAACATATTTATTTCTATGAGGTTTATATACTACTGAAATATTATATTACATCGTCTATATCATTATATTCAAGGTAATAGGGGGATTCAAGGTTCAGTTAGACCGTCTTAAAAATTATTAGTTAAAAAATAAATACATGGTCAAGTAGAGAATGGGGATTCATATAATAGAAAATGAGACACTCACCTCATTTAATACATCAAAAAATTTTCATTATAATTATTACCTATAATGGAAAAATAGTTAAAATTTTCATGAATAACTTCTTTGAAAATGAATCAACTACTTAGTTAGCCTCCTCGTAGACATGTGTGACTTTAACTGTCAAATTCATTACCTGATTGAGGAATACACTCTAATTAGGAAGTATTTTCTTTGTAAAAAACATAGAACTCAACTTAATAGTAGGCACTTCATGTTCAATGTCAAAATTAAATCCTTAAAAAAATGAATTTATTATAAAATCATGATTAACAACATAAATAATTTCCCAATGTAAATCTTCTTAAGAAATACCCATTCCGATAAAATGATTATAACAACCTTTGATGAAGACAAGAAGCATGTGGAAGAAAACACCATAACCCAATAATCAGTGTATTCCCATATACACTCTTTCATAATTAAATTATTCATATAGAAGGATATAAGGAATCCAATGTATAAATATTATCATCAGCAACGTCCTCAGTCTACCTGAAATTCCTAGAAATTTATGTGCATTAATATCAGTGTAGGTGTTCTCCGTGGAATTAGTTTCAATGAAAATGGGAAAATGGAAATCTTAGTGGGATAAAAAAACAAATTTATATTAATATAAATCCATAATGTTAAATAATAGTCTATTTTTAGTAGACCAAAATGTGTGAAAGGATTATCCTACAACAACTATTATCCATTTTTTTATTTTGAGAACTATAGTCAGTATTGGTAATGTGAAGCAACAATACATAGACATTCCAATGAGAGAAAAATCCATATAGAAAATTTCACCATTTTAACTCCATAATTTTTGAGTAAAAGGGATGAGTATTAACAAATGATGAACTGGTTCAACATCACTAACACATAGATGAAACAAAAAGAAAATGCATTTCCCATCATTTATCAGTTTTCAATCCATGGGCATTCTCTTCTCCTAGATTCTCTAGATGTGTAAAAACAACAAGGGTTCAATGAAAGGGGATTTGAATTTAATAATCCAATGAGGTATTTTTATGAATCCATCAACTTTCATATTATAATACTCTTTGATATTTATGTTCCCATTTCTATTGGTATTCCGATTTAGTGTATTCTTATCCATGAATGGTGATTTTGAATTTCAATATTATCTTGAGAATTCACCATGAAATCATATTTTTACCTTTGAGAAAGGATGTTTTCAACAGAAATATCGAGAATATTGAAGGGTATCTACCCAGTGTACAATTTACTATCCATCAATGGATTCTTCTATCAAATATGCCTGGAATGTATACTCAAAATACATTTTGATTTTCCTAATGATATCTTTTATGGAGTTCCTAAGAGATGGTCAAATTGATGAAGCATGATAGTGTGGATATCCACTAAAAATCATCATTATAAAAAATAATGATAATAAATCAATTGAAGAGTCATTTGAAGTTAAAATATTTCATGTTAACATGTTAGTAAGGTCATCATTGAAAATATTAATATCCTTGATTCCAAGTCCCTCCATCTCAATGAGATTAATGAATTTATACTATCTAATAGTGATCAGTTTTCTCTCAGAAATATATCCTACCTAGATGATGTACCACATCACAACTTAAAGATCATTAAAAATATTTCATGTCCATATACTTAAATATAAGTAATAAACCAATTTTTACCTGATCAACGATTTGTTGAGGTACACCATCCTAGCTTGAGTCAAGACATTTACTTTCGATATAGTAATTTTTTAATGATAAATGAATAAATAACATTATGATACAATCTTCAAAAATTATCAGAGAGAAGTGGTAATCCATGATAAATGAAGGTTATTGAGAATTTATTAAATCCAAGGGTCCTTGTAATCTAATTCTATTTACTAAAACAGAGTACATAACTAAGAATAATAAAGTATTTCTTAAAATTAATTGGTTTCCCAACCACTACCTCATAATGTAAATAGAATTCCGTACTTGTAGATACGGTGTTCCTTGAGGCTTCAAAAAATGATAATTGCATCATGTTATAATAAATGATATGGGATGACATTGTCTCTTATAGCTTTAATCATTTAAAAAAATTTGAATTTTAGATCTTTTTATGGAACCTGCACATTTTTTTTCATCAATGGAAAATAGAAGTCTTGATAATATATCTCATAGTCTAACTCATATTATGAATTGAAAATAACCTCTAAGGGATCCATTTATAATAATGTACAACCTTTAAGTTATTATAATGCTACTGATATATTTATTAATACCACAGAAAACCTAATCTATTTAATTCATCAAAAAGGAATCTCCAAATTAAGGTTCCAAAGCATTGGATATTCCAATTTGAGGGAAAATATTTTTTTGTGACTTCATTTCATCAATTTTATTCTTTTATATGTAGTGAAATGAACATTTTTATGTTTCTACCAGGTATAAATAAAACTCATTTTGGGAGATGTTATCCTGGATAATATGTCCCAATCTAGTAATCATGATTTTGATAATGATTTTATTGGTGGTGTTACTAATGGATAGAGTCCTAATATGCATTATATTAATTACATCCTCTTTCATTGGAAAAAATGCAATGATGTTTGAATTTTTTTCCTAACTCATACGAGCCTTAATTAATAAATAACTTACTATAATTACCATTTCATCTTACCTGATATCCCAATAAAACACAAAAAACATATTGGTGGAACCATTCGGTCCAGTTGCACTAAACTAGTTTAATGTAAAAAGATCTCTCTTAACAACCTTCATTAAAGGGGTCTTTGAGAGATCACAATTTTGAACATCCTCAATGCAAGATAAATACTATAAATAACCTCTTTAGTGAAATCCATATCATCATCCTCATAAATTTTAGTGATGTGATTCACAACTACCAATGAATTCAAACTTTTAGAAGTGTAGAGACATCCATCATTTTAAATTTCCCTTAAACCATATTTTAAACTTTTATAACTGTGCATCCTATGAAAAACATATAAGTTCCTATCACCATCCCCGAGCATTAGATGTAGAAATTGGTGCGATATATCTATTATTTCATAGTTAAATTTTTATTTAAACTCTCAAAGGACTGAATTTATTCTATAATGTGTATACTAAGATGTTGATTCTTGACCTGATAACTAGACATATTTTTATTTCCATATTTATCTAAAGGTCTTGATTATAAAAAAACTCATTATATGTTCTATTAGAGATGTTTTAATATTCTTAAATTTCCCAGAATTAATGTAAAGTGGGCTAAGATATTGATTATTCCTCTAAGACTCAATAATTACATCCCAACATCAAAGAGTCACAATCCACCCATTTATAAAATAATATGTAAGAGGAGTAGAGGTGATAATTTTGATGGAAATTTCAATCACATTTGTATTGTGATATGATTGATTATTTGGTAATGTGTTCCCAAATATACATGAATCATCAATCCCATAATGCATATAAATATATCTTATTTCAAGCATACATTAGTGCCTTCCATGCATAGTATAATTGATACATGTGATTTCACCCCATGTGATTGGTATTTCATCAAGATGGAGTTGATTAATGAATGATATGATTTAGAAAGAGGATGACCTATTAATAATTATTTTTATTTTTTATTGGGTCTTATGATAACGTTAAAATAACCTATGACCACCTGCACGTTAATGGTATTTCTCAAAAATAATTCATTATAATTCTGAATATATATTATATTAATATAGAATGAGGAGGAATAAATAAAACAGGATTCAAAATTTTAACCTTTAATGAAATAGGAAACTGAAATCCATTTTCCTTTATTGACATATAAAGTCGCATGTGCTCTACAATTCCTAGAGACCCAATAGTGGTCCATATTTAGATCCTAAAAAATGTAAAGAATAAATTGTTAACCAATTAGATTTCAATTAATATACATCCAATTTTAAATCAAAATTTTAGGTTCTATAATACCAATCATCATAGTATTTTAAGCTAATATATAGTGTATAAGGGCTTTGGTCGTTTGGATGTTCCTATGCACATGATTGTTATAATGGAAAATCTTAATTGAGGATAGATTTGGATCCTTATCAGGGTCCATTCTTGATTTGTATAATACATTATTTTATTTACATTCTTTTTATTATTTTTTCTCTATTTCACATTAAAGGATAACTGGACACTAGTCTCAAATATGATCCAACCTAATTTTATGTAAGGGTAACTATTCTTTCTCTAGCATCATGAATTATAGAATATTTGTCCTACCCAAAGAACTGAGGATCATCATCGTCATCTCACCAAAATGTACCATTTAGAGGTGAAATTGTTTTGTTGAATAATATGTTATTATGGTAACAAACCATTAGAGATGTCATTCGTGATGACATTTTATCACTGATATGTGTGAAGGGGATGTGCATGTTTCATTACATAGAGGCATATTCCCTCATAGTAGTAGGTTTGAATTTTTTTCATTTCCTTATGTTCTCTATCATCTCCCTATTTTATATGGGAAAATTGTCATACATTTCCATCTAGGTTTCCTTCCACACTCATATGACTACCTAAGAAAAGAAATCATTACTATAAGAAGACAATCCTTTTTTAGACCTGTCTCTAAGAGTTCCCCAGCCACACCTTTGAGATTCTTCCTTGAATGTTTCTCATCAATATTAGGTAAATTATTGGAGTTTCTAATAGCCTTGAGGGTTTCATGAACTCCTAATGAAGCCTCATAGAAATGTAAAATGCTTATAGTTCCCTACAAGTCATAGTAAGTAACCCAAATACACCATCAATTATTGATATATATGTTTTTACCCTGACAATATATCCATAAGTGGGTGTAGAATGTAGAGGACCATCTGAGATACTAATATGATAATCTCTCAGCTGACTAGGTAAGGGTTAAACCCCTTTTGATAAAGGTAACTCCACAATTTTCAATGCAGGATGAGATTATTCTATATGAAATTTTTTTGAATTTAATTCCTTAGGGATTTTCACCCCAATATTTACAACTATATTACCTACAATATATAATGGAATGATGTCATGATTCCTTCTTGGAATAAGTCAATTATTATGATCATGACCCAAATATGTAACGAGGCCAGTACCAAGTTATATATCATTTTTTGAGGTAGTCATCCCCAACTCATTAATATAGGGAGAGATAGATATTACATTTGAGACTCCATCAATTTAGGGAAATGAAATTTCAATTTAATCACTACCATTGGAAGTTCCTACAGCTTTTGAATTATTCAATTGTATATTCAATATATTGTCTTTTCCTTTAATTATCTTATAAGAGGAATTATCATTCCCTCCCACTTCTCAATAAGTAGACACTTTATGCCTCTTTCATTCATATCAAAGGTGGAAAATAAAATTCAAGTTCATAAATGATTCTAGATTTATTTTATATTGAATTATATGTTTTGTACCATTATCCCATGTAGTGAGAGCTACCTCTACCCCACTGTTCTTTCCATATCAACATAAACAGGCACTCTCACTTTGTGCCCACACTATTTGTTAATGTTTCCCAATCCATCAGAATTAGGATTCAAACTAAAGAAGAAATATCATATAGTATCCTTGGGTTCCAATAAAACCAATTCAAGTGACATATTTGATTTAATAACTAAACATTAGTGTTTCATAAATTTATAGGATCAAATCATTTTTACCTATCATAAAATCATAAAATCTAGTTCTAAATGTGAAGGGGGTGAAACTCCGAGCCTTGAGCTGGAGTTCACCATAGAGGAAAAATATTTGATAGTCTTCCACCAAATTTCCATAATTTTTCAATATTTTAATCCCCATAACTCTACAATAATCCTGTTAATAACAATAAACATATTGACATTCTCACCCTTAGTAATCAATAACTCAAGTGCGGATCTAATACTAAAATAACTTCACATATTCTTCATGAACATCCATGTTGGTTAACAAATGCACCATCCTAACGTTCCTAATTATAATTACTGGTGCAGGTGAATTAGAATTTTAAATATATAATTTGGATGTTTCATTAACCCCTACACAAAATTATTCTTCCATGGGGTTTATGATTTAGATGTTTATATAGAATTAATGGTTTCTTCATCAATCTCATTTTAACCAGGATAATTTTTAATTGAATTTCCCATAATAAATCATATTTGACCAAGATTTTATATAAACCTATAATTTTTTATCACCTCAAATTTTTTATGAAAATTTCATGTAATTTTAAGTCATTTTTTATTAAATTTTCTTGAGAAAATAATATTTATACAGGCCTACATTGTTTCATTATTTAGTCAAAATTTATTTCCCTTCCATATTTAATTTTTTTAATGTTTTAAATAATATGTTATGTATTCTCTAAAGATTTAAGATGTAAATTTTTTAGAAAGTATAATTTTTTTGGAATTTAATAAAATGGATATTACTATTTTATAGGAACATGATGATTTTATACTTTTCTAATAATATTTTTAATGGAATTATTTATTTTAAATGTATAATATATGTATGGAATATTACTGACAAAATGTACACTAAATTATGTGTGGAATCCACTATAAATGTCTATGTTTTTATATAGATTTTTTTTCTATAAAATTGGTATTTGTCTTTTCGATTTTGAAGAAGTGATTTCATTTTGAGAAGGGAATGTTCCCCATGAAATATTTTATGTGAAATTTTGATGAGATTTTCATTAATGATGAAAACCATCGATGTTATAGATTGATAAAAAAAGAATCTATATACATATCTCACATATATGCCTATGTTATTATACCTTAAATTTCATGGGTAATACATGTCTTATTCTTATCTCTCAAATTATTCCATCAAAAAATTCCCTATGATTATGATATGAGAAAATACATTGTATCATATTTTAATTCTATGGAAAATTATAATGTTTTTAATTTATGATAGATTTATTTTATTCACGAACTATCATAGATAATTTGGTTTCATGATACCAAATCCATCCATAACATAACCAAAATGTCGTTTCTGATCCCCATGGTGTAGTGATTATAGAAATACATCAGACATGATAAATGAGTTAATTTTTTTAACAAAAAACCGTGGAAGATAAATGATTAGGAGAAAATATGATGAAAAATACAAATGAATGAACTATATAAATAAGAAATATGAAATTGTTCCTAAATGAAACTCAAAAATCCAAAAGTAAACATCCTCCCAAGATGAAAATATGAATACAATCACAAAAGGGTCTCATATATCCTTGAAAACTAGTGAAAAATAACTCTACTGGTCAACATTATTACTCCACAGTCAAAAGGATAATGAAATCCACCTTCTATATGTGGAAATTCAACATTAAATAGACATAGAATATTTTTTTTTAAAATTCTCCATGTAAAAGGTAGGGAGCATGCTATAAAACCTAGTAGGATCTTACTATATGATTCATAATCAATGCTGGAAAATTTACACTCTTATTATATCATTTTAAATAAAGAATTCATGGAATCACAATTATATATTATAAACCAACAAGTGATGTAAGTGAAATAAATGGATAATATATCAAAACAAATTTCATTCTAGATTAAAGAAAACTTTATTTAAGAAAGATTATATAAATCAGTTTTCCTGAATAATATAGTTCAACAAATGAATTAAATGTATACTTAAATCATGTAATGAAAAAACCATGAAAATAGACCTATGATATGTTAAATTAATCTATAAAAGTATATTCACCCAGTAAATTTATCAACATGGCTCTATATATGAGTGCATAATAAAATAAACTCCCAATTTTGGGAGTCACTACTAGTAATCAATCTACACCCCTATTATTGATCTGTAATATCCATTTAAGCCAAAAATGATATAGTTAGTATTTTCATCTTAAATCAAGTGCTATAGGATCAAAAACCTAGTGATCCTAACCTAGTAACATACTAAATATCCAATAATAAATGTGGTTTAATCAATCAATCATATTGTAAATCATTCATTTCAAATCATTTCAAAATATTTTTTCATAATTTTAGTTTTCATCCAGCCTTCCGCATTTCATAAAGAAAGCACAAGAATTATCCCTTTAATAAAATTTAAAATAAAATTTCAATTAAATCTATTTTACAAAGACCAATATCAAATTAAATATTTAAATAAAATTCCAAATCAGTGAATCATTTTTTATAAATTCACCGATCACATTCAAATTCATTGAAATTGGGGGGAGGTTCTAATCTCAAAACCAATTAAAATCATTGATAATACCATACAAAAGAAATATAATTATATAAATTAAAAACACATTTCATTTTGATAAATAAAATCATGAATAAAATTTTGTTAAAAATAGTAACATAACCACATACCTTCAGATCATGGGATCACAAATGCACTATAATTGAAATAGAGAACACTAATAAATAGTGAGTATCAGAAGATCTAAGAATAGAAACTATAGTCAATATACATCAAAATAGGGGCTATATACATAAATTAAATTATTATAAATAAAAATATATGAGTGTAGAAATATATATTTGATGAAAAAACAAGTGAAGATATTCACTTACTTGGGAGAGATCGAATCAGGTCAGCATAACATTTATCCTCTAAGAAAAGTAAAAACTATGCATCCTATTCCAATGGCCTTCAACAGGGTGCATGGTTTTTGGGCCACACCACATGTTTTTTATTAGACATGAATCAACTGTACATAGCCATAGGAGGTTACAACTTTCAATAAATACATTCTTAATTACCACCAAAATGAAATGACTTAATAGAGATCAATGAAATGGTCATGGAATATATGAAAGATGGTACTTGGATGTTAGCACCATCTCAACCCAAATTTTTTTTCCTAAATAATCCCCTAAAATTGATTTCAAAATATATAGATAATGCAAATAATCCCTATTTAATGATTCACCATACTATATATAATAATAATTGTAACCATGATACCAAATAACATGAACCAAATATATCATCATCCCATGAATGACCATTTTATAACAATAATAAAATACTAACTAGAGTCGTAGTGAAAAATAAATCTAGATCTTCATTTAAGACACACAAACTCAAAACCTAAGACCAGTAACATTGAAACTATAGAATTTTTGTTAAATTTAATGAATTATGTACTGATGTTAACTCTGGTGGAAGTGTATAATTGAAACCCACATTCCCACCTACACAAGAACCTCAAAAGGTCATATAAAATGTAATAAAAGACCCCCGTAATTTACATGAAATATATTAAAATATAGGGATAAACTCACAAAATTACTATTTATACATAGAAAAATTTTTATCCTTCACATATGGAGGTTAGTATATGATTATTATTGGCTCCCTTCCATCAACATCCTTTTACAAATTAACTAAATCATTGTCATCCATTCATGGAAAAATTCATGTCTGACTAAAAATTATTCAAAAATATCCAACAAATATAAAAGTGATCTAAATGGATTATATAAAATTAAATTAAGGGAGACATTTAAATTTGAGGCCTATAACTATTATTGTATGAAAATTTAAGTAGTCATAAAAGGATGTTTTAAGATCCACAAAAATCAAGTACATAATCATGAAGCATGTCTTCAATAATTATTATATAATTTTTTGTATATACAGTCATATTTGGATTTTATATAATTATAAAACATGAATTATATAAAATCACCACTAGTAGGGATTTAAAAAACCAATAAGATAAAAGGTAATCACTTTTGAAGAATATAGTATGTGGAATTTCATCATAATGATCAATTTTATTAGTATATAAAATCACAAACTCTTTAAGTATTGATGTTTCATGAATATGATTAATGTGATATTTTATCATCCCACCCCTCAACCGATGGTGTGGTAATAGATAGTCACCTTACATGTCATTAAGTGACATCCCCTATACAATAAATGATTAAAATAAATTCCAATGGATTTAAAAATAGTTTTGGGTTATTTTACCAGTGAAAACAAAAAACAAACAAACCATGATTACCATAAAAAAACCACTGTATAATATGTGAATAATGTAATACAATTAAGTGTGTAACCAAATAATAAAAAATTATAAAAAACACCATGAACCATATTAGATTAAAATGCAGGAACCAATACTAAACACTAAAAGACAACTAATAAATCCAGTCCCAACTACAAAAAATATCCAACCTCCAACTCAATAATCCATGTCCATTGTATCTTGATGAATCAATGAAAAACGTGGAGACCTTTATAATATCTATGACTCAACATTAAACATATAAACCACAAGTAAGTTCCATAAAGGGGGTTATTATAAAAATAATTTTGTTTCCCCAATGACATTTTTACACACAAGGCTAGTATAGAACATGTTATAGAATTTATATTAAAAAATTTATAAAACATAATTTTAAATATTTTAAAGAAATTCCAAAAACTATTTCTAATAAAAACAGTTTTCCATGGAGATAAAACAATGAATTCCTTAAAACCATCCATCCATCCATTTACCATTACCCGTTCCCCTCTATGAAACAATAATAGTTTTCCCAAGTGACAGTTCCAAACTCAAGAGTAGTCTCTCATCGATCTTCCATGAAATCACATGGTAACTGTATTCTTACTACTACAATGAAACACAAATCCTCAATAGGGCCACATTAATGAAGATGATTACACATATCCCATTTATACTAAATCCCCTGAAAATCTAACAATCCTAATGAATTTTAATAAAAAAGATCATTCATTAAAAACAACTCAAATAACAATTACAATGAATAGAAAAATTCCATATTTTAAAATTATCATTCTACAATCTCAAAGAAATTCACTTTTCACAATAAACAGCTTATGAAATTTCACAAATCAACACTCACTAATAATTATATTGATATTTTTTCCTCAATATAAATATTAAATTCACGAAATTTCATCAATTTTAAATTATTCCTCCAGGTTGTAATAAGGGATGTCATGAGGGAATCCATTTACCTCAAAACATTTCTGACAATTAAGAATTACAAAAATTCTTCAAAAAACATGGTCTTGATATTCCAGACCCTACTCTAGATATTTTTTGAATTCATTTAAAAAACCATTTCTCATCACGATTGGCATAAAAATAAATGATATAACCCAATAATATTAGTTCCTTGAATAAAATAGATTGAATAAGAATAAAAATAAGGAAAACCACCAATAAAAAGAACATACAATGGAATCATTCATCCAACAAACATATTTTAACCAACTGATATCTCATGGGATGAAGTAAATGTTCTCTACTACCTTCGGAGTAATAGGATCTCATGTTAGGGTCACATTAAGGGAAAACATGATTTAAATTGGATATTTGGATTATATCCAACAAAACTGGATATAATTTTTAATGTTACATAGTTTAGGTTAAATATTTTGAAAATCATTTGAAAACTATTCACAATCTACTACATCGAAACACCATTTGAAGAGGATGATCACATTATTATACAAATAATTCACCAACCATTACTAGCCCATCTTTTCAACTTTTCATAGTTACTATAAATATTCCCCATGATTTGGCCAAACCATGCACTAACCATACAAAATCCCAATGACCTTTTTTTCCCCTTGAATGGTTTCCAAGAGTTGTGTTATAGTTTGTACAAGTAGTTCTCAAATAATTAACAACTAAAAAATAATTAAACACCTTCCAAAACTCCTCCAAAATATCACAAAAATAACTCACAGAATTTATATTCATAAAATACATAAATATTGGTTAATTACATAAAATTGAGAGTGCTAAATTCTCTCCATCATTGGCCTCTAATTCCCTATAATTTTGAAATCCACCATTTTCCAAAAAGTTTTCAGGATAATTCTAAACAGTTTCCTTCTAATATTCCCACATTTCATCCAAATAGAAATTTTTTTCCATAAACCCTCACCGGACCGATTATTTTCCCATAATATACATTCACTTACCTATAAATAATATTAAATTGAACATAAACCAATATAGATTCTAGATCTATGTGAATTTTATCCCATAAAATTAATTTTTCTGGATCAGGTTTTTTCTTATTTAATAGAGATAAATGAAACACAGTAAGAAATGAACTAATAATTTGTGGAAAATATAACGGATATTCCACGTCGCCATCCCATTCTTGTTTCTCTAAAGAACTTATGTATCATTGATAAAACATTCCCTATCTCCCAAAATGTTGATGTCCTTTAATTAGAGATATTCACATTAACAAAATATATCTCATTTCAAATAAAAAAGGTCATCGAAGATGATCCTAACACAATTAATGTTGAATATAATTCATCTCTAGTAACTTATCATCCAAATAAATCTTCTCATTGTCACTTTCAGTAGGCTTGGTAAACTAGTGATGTCTCAAAATTATCCACCCAACAAAGTGGTGATGAAAATGGAAACCCATAAAATGATTTCAAATAATTTGTATAGATAAAATCTTGTTAGGAATATTCATAAGGGATCTCCATGAATATTATGTGCAGCTCAAATGATCTACTAAAATCCAATACACAATCCCTATGAATATACACTAATATTTATTTCATACTTTGTATTTTCCATCTACTAATTGACGATACACAACACTCATGTTCAACTAATTCACATGAGATTGTTGTTAAGGAATTTGAAAAAAGACGTAAACCTCATATCACAGCCTAATAATATCGAAAACATTACACCATTCCTTTATTCCACAACTCATATATATATATATACATATATATTATAAATGTAATCTATTGTATGATATTCAAAAATATATATGGGATGGGCCTAAATATTGAGTTGATCCACTATTAAACATATGGAATCAGGTTTTGGAACCATCCATGGGATCTTTATCATAAAATCCATATCTTTATTATACCATTTCTAGACATGAAAAAGAAAATACTGTAGCATATCCACTAGATGTTATCAATTTCTCTTAACCTGATTAAAATTAAAGAATCTCACAAAAAAACAGAATTTAGTTCCATGAAAAGACTAAAAAACATTCAATTACTTATACATAATTTTTGTTACAGGACTAATAACAAATGACAAATTTTGGTAAAAATGAAAAATTTGTTTCTAAAAATACAATAGTACATAAATATATTTTCAAAACAATAAAACTAAACTCATATTTAGTTTACAACCCTCATGTTTTCCACACCATTACGTTTTGACATTATATAAACACATTATGAATCAAAATTATGTTCCACATTAACCTTCAATAAAAATTATGGAACAATAGAAACATTAAAGAAAACTACAATGCCACCATGGCCATCACAATCTAAGTGCATGTTAGAAATTAAGGACATCAACACCAATTGATCTGAATCTTCCTTTTCAAATATATTATAATACATTTTTCATATTAAATCTAGATCCAAATTTCCATTACCATATTTATACATCAATTTAAGGTCAACCATTTAGAGATAATCCATCATTATTTTTTATCTCATATTGAAATATCGTTTTGACTCAATGTATTTCATGATATTATGATTCGTATAACCCAAATATTTTTCACTAAATATGTAATGAAACCCTGTATTATAATCATGCACAAAAATAGAGAATTACAAATCTTGTTTTGGGTATTTCAACTCATGAAACAATAACATACATGATCTATACGAAACAACATGATCTTCCCACAAAAGAACGCTTCCATACCAAGATCTCAAAACATAAAAATAAACCACATAGGCATGTTTTTTTGGGGAATATCATGATTGGTGTTGATGTAAAGTGAACATTGAACACACGAAAATTAAACTGACATTCATAATTAAATTGAAATGGAATGTTTTCTTTGATATTTCCTTCATTAGTGAATCTTGTCCAGAAAAGTCAAGAATAAAATTTCTATAATAACAAGATAAATCCATGAAACAGAATATCTCAAAGAAATTATTTATATGATTACATGAGATCAAAAATAATTTTTTTTTTTGAATCCATAGAAATTATTTTATGGAATACCTATCTTAGGAAACATACCGCTTGTGTAAAAACATCTCACATTGATATTTTAAAAAATATATAATTATCTAGTATGACACCGAACACTATTTCCATGTGTTTCTCATGATCAATATTTTTCCTATAATCCACCAGTATGTCATCTAAAATAACAAGGAAAAAATAGTCCATATTCATTTGAAATATTTGATTCATAAATTCCATAAAATTTTTGGTGATTTATTATGACATAAATTCATTACAGTAGACTCTTAGTTGTCATTTCTACACATAAAAGCTTTCTTCTAAACATCATCCTTTTGAACCCACAATTGGAAATTTTTGGAATTAAAGTTAAATTTATATCACCACCATGGCCCCCTAAAACTGGTCTAATAGATCAGTAATTACCAAAGACAGATACTTACTCTATACCATAACTTATTGACTTCTATAGTAATCCATAAAAATCCTTAGAGTCACATTATCCTTTTTCAACAACATGATTGGTGCGAACCATAGAGACAAACTAGGATGAATGAATGCTTTAATTTCCATGTCATATTACATGAAATTAAACTCCTATAATTATTTTGGTTCAAAACAATAATTTGGAAGCGATACATGACTCATCAACAGTAAGTGATCATTTAAAAAAACTACGTATCTTTTTGTTGGAAACTATGAAATCCCATGTTTTTATGAAACATTATTTGTAATGAAATTAATTTTCATTGTTTTATAAAATTATAAACAACGCAAAGATAATATTTTTTTATATGATTCCCTAATATATCCTTTTGCTACAGGGAACAGTGACTTGGAATGTGGTACACAAAACACAATGTTTTTCCAATAAATGAATTTTATTAATATAGTAACTTAAAAAAATAGTTATATCATATCCATTAGAAATTATAATCACAATAGTAATGAATTACTTTTTAATATTATTTATAATTTTTTAAAAAATATATTATTTGACAAAAAATGTAATATTTGGTCAGGATTCTATATGTTTATAAATAAAAATTTCTCAAATTAACATATTTTTATATCCTTATTATAATAAAAATAAAATTAGTTCATTGACCATTTATAAATTTAATTTTATAAAATAAGAAAATTCTTGAATTCCGAATTTCAAAATTAGATTTATTTTCATTTTTAGGTATTTTAGAATAACTTTATTTTTGTATGAAAAGTTACAAATATTGAATTTTAATTCAAAACTACTATTTCATCAAATGTATTTATACTGTTAAAATATGTTGTAATATTTTTAAAGTATACATAGATAATTTTTACTTTAATTTAACAAATTTATAATTTAAATTGAATATAAAAACATTTCAATATATTAAATATCTGTATTTTAAAACCTCTTGTTGTGACATGAATGTGAACAAATCTTTAAACTAATTTATGCCACGTATATAATTTTAATTTTAAAAAATGTATTCAATATTTGGAATTATATAAATTTATTATATCTAAAGAAATTCAACATTGGTTTTTACCAATTAATAATTGAATAAAATTAATATTTATTACATTGATAAAGGTAAAAAAAGATTTATTAATGACTAAACAAAAAATTTATGAGGTAAAAATGACATAAACCGATCTAAAAATTATATTTAATTCATATTAAGACCATTAAACCATTGATTATATTTAATGGTTTATTTTTAATTTTCTATGGATATGTAAAACATGGGAAGAACTAAAGCCTTTTTAATAATACCCAATGTGTCCTTTTCCACATATATAAATGGTGTCCTATCCTTGACCACTATTCAAAAATATAATTCAATTTATATCATAACTAACCTACCTAAATAACATCTAAAATTCATTACATAATCATATAATAATCCAGTTTTGAATAAATCCATCATGTGGAATCTCTTTGTTTCAAACCAAAGGAGTTACCCAAAGAAGAGGTAACATCATTACACATGATATTTTGTTTTATTTTATTTTTAAACGACCTAAATTATTCTTAATGTATGATTATGTAATAATAGTATCATAATCAATATCTAATTATTTTTATTATAATGTTAAAAAAATCCACTCACAGACACGTCCATCAAATTGGTAATAAACAATCCATTCATGTTCACGATGAATAACCCCCATGTGAAACGAGGTTTTTTGTTTATTCTTTACCATCTCTAAGGATGAGAATTATGATGAACATAAAATTTCAGTTTTAAATATATGATATTTAAGATTGATTTATGATTTATTTATGCTTCTAGAAATATTATATAGAACATACATTAATTCTTTGTAATTTTGGGATATACGATTACTTCATATGTTGACATGTGGACTATAACCTCGTCAATGTGATGTGATTCATTCAAAAACTGGATGGAATGTATAAAGGATTGTTTTAGTGAAAATATATTAATAATATGACATAATAAATAGAATTTAATGATAATATATATATAAATATTTCTATTAATATCAATCTTTTTAATATGACAAGGAAATTTAAATGGCGTTCATGTGTACGTACGAACTACCTTCTCCATGAATGGTGTATTTAATTATCTTTTTATATATTTTTTGATTATTATATACACAAAAATACTATATATATATATATATGATATTTATATAATGGTCTACATTCTAGAAATAGTTAAATCATTGTATATGTAAGAGGACCAAGAATATTATAAGTCAAGCAGAGTGAGAGATAAAGGGAAAATTCTATATCATGAGTGTTAAGTATGGATTAATGGTGTCCATTGTTTAGTCCAATGAGGATATTGTCTATAGTCATATTCCTCAAGATTAATGTATTAATTCACCTTTCTATAATGATATAACCATGGTATTCAGTGCCCCGGTAGAATTGCACAACTTTAAAGAGATATGCATTGATGGGTTTCTCAAGCCAAACAAGAAGAAAAAAATGATGACCTACAGGAGATTCTAAAGATGATAAATGTGACTGGAATGTTGTAGACTCATTTATATGAAGTGGGTCCCTCGGGAATGCTAACATCAAGTCATCAGATCACACAAACAAAACTTTTCACTCTCGAACCATTACAATCCCATGGTGATAAGAAGGTGGATAATGATAATGGGACCCCTTAGACAGCCTGTGATATAGAGTAGATAATGGTGAATAAATCACACAAATTTGGTCCATGGTAAAGATCATAGGGAAATCATTTTCATAAAATTGTATGTGTAAATCCATATCATGTCACTAGGATCCATACATCCATTGTTATCAAGAAAGAAGTGCTAATTAAAATGCTTGAGTCTACTCAAAATTCATTGCCATATATGATATTAGAAGAGGCATCACATGATACTCTAAATGATTGAGGGTCATGAAATAAACTAAAAGAGTCGAAATTAAATTCCACTTTACAACCTCATTCCACTGAACAAAGTGAATAAGTGTGGGTCTTCATTTCATCCTTCTTTTAGCGTGGCAAAAAAGAATCATCATAGGAATCATCCTAATGATTCAGATAAATATAACAGTAGGTTCACTTCTTCTAATGGAAGATTCTAATCTAATGATATTGATGACATGAAACAATTCACCCAACTTGATATTTCTTCAATAGAAGACCATTTTCTAAAATTTACTGTAAGTATAGAAATAGAATAGTCTGAAATGGGAAGTAGTAAAAAAGGAAAGAAAAAAAAAGAAGAAAATGACAAGGTATTCTATGTGAGACTCATCACAAACTCCCCAAAATAGTGGGTACAACCTTTATGAAATGATGGTATTTTATTATAATTTTCAAGGTCTAGGAAATCCCCTAATGGATAAATCCCTTATACATTTGTATGGACTATAAATCAATTCTTATTGAAATTACATAGACAAAATTAATAATTAGTAATTGGAATAAATTTAACTGGAGCACTCTTGGTTATAAGTTTGTATCTCAAAACATTTATAAATCCAACATGGATCGTCTATGGGTTTTGCGTCATGAATGTATTCAGTTTAATGATATTTTTTAGAAACATCAAACCATTTCAGTATATTGAAACATCTCAAAATGTTATTTATAAATAATTTTGGGTTATGAATCCACATCCAACATCAATAGGAGAGAAATTTTTAATGATATTGAGGAAATGTATGAAATAATAAATCACACATGTGTAATTATTTGAAATTTTAATTCAATTTTGAAACCAGAAGAAAAAACTAGTTATATGTTCAACCACATTTTTTGTCTTCAGTTATCCTCCTACATAGATAAATGAAATCCTATTGAGGTTTTCATTGTTGGGGATTAATTTACATGGAGTAGATACACTTTCAATAGTATGAAATAATGTAATATTCATAGAATAATTGTTAAATGGTTGATAGGATAGATAAAAATGGAGTCTTTGTATCCACACTTCCTAAGAATCATCCTGATCACAATCCTGTCATGGTGGAAATATTAATTCGTATTAAAAGGTTAGAACCTATCCCAATTTGAATCAATAATTGTTGGCTCGTGACCTCAAGATAACGGTAATCTTTGTTTGAGTCTTTGAAAATTGAATTGATTGGTACCCCTTTAAAAAAATTGCCTAATAATCATAAATATCCCAAAATATTCTTAAATAATGGAGAAAAAATTAATTTTCCAAACTAGATTAGAATATTAAAACTGTTGAGGAATATCATTATCATACGCATGTTATGAATAAATAGTAGAATTCTATATCTGAAGCTGGGATAAAATTTCAGAAAAAGTTAAAAGAACTTCTTATTATCAAAGAAAATATTAGAAAAAAATCATTTGAATGTAAAAGACCTAAAATATCGTGACATAAACTAAAAATAAAATTATTAAAATACACAATGTGAAGAAAGATAGAATAGGGGACAAGGAAATCATCATAAATGGAAATATAATTACCACTTAAGGGATATATCTTATGATATTGAGGTGAATTTAAATGGATTATTTTCTAACAATAGGATGGTTAATGAAAAAAATGGTTGATAACAATATTCCCTACATTGTGAGGCATCATTATTAACCACTTATAATTGAACCATCCAAAGAGTAAATCAATGATTAACATTTATCCTTCAATATGGATATTTCTCATTCCCCTAATGGATTAACATATATGTTCTTTATGTTTTATTAAGATATGTTGTAGAATCATGTAAGTTAATAAATTAGGGAATTATTCATTCATCGATCCATTCCTTATAGGATAAATGAAAGCTTCATTTCATAGAAACCCAATAAGGATAACTAAGGTGACATCAAATAATTCATGCCCATTTCACTTAGGAATACAATTCGCAAGCTCATTTGAAAGATTCATATAAAAATGACGGGGGACTTGTTAAAGAATATATCACCATAAATATATTTTGATTTTTTACTGAAATTAGAGTTTATCATTATCATTCCACATCCTCAATAGTTGTTACTTTAATGAAGAGTAATCTAAAGGATAGTAATTTTTCTCACAAAATTGATGTATCTAGAGATTTTGATACTTTGAAATGGATTTTTCTCCATGTCATTCTTAGAAGTCATGCATTCACAAATATGTCTATCATAATCATTCACACCGTTATCAACACTTCCATGAAATCTATTATTATTAATTGATCTCCCAAATGTTTTTTTAGTGTAAAAAAGATTTGGGATTGGTTGAACCACTTGTAAGACTTATTTTTCCATTACTGAATTTTTCATGAGTAGATGCATGGACTATTTGGAACCAATTTTCATATACAAAAAAATCAATGAAGGTTTAAATGATTATGTTCCCTAAAAACTTCTGTATGAGTATGATATTATTTTTCATGGTCATGAATTTAAAAGGAACAAATTCACTATAAAGGCCTTATTTTCTCATTATGATGATGTTTCTAGGAAATACATACATTAGGATATGTCCTTCATTGTGTTTTGGAAATGTATCAGTATTCGTAAAAAAATAGGATAACAAGATGTATTTTAGTTAAGATAGTTTCAATATGATTTTATTATCTTGGTGTCCCATTATTTTGGGGAATGGTGATAAAGAATTATATAGAAGACATAATCTTATGAATTATAAATCAAATTTCCTAATGGAAGGGAAAAACATAGATTCAGGCTCCACGAGTGAGGATTGTTAACTATGTGATCACCTCTAACACTTTTTATTCTATCTCAAATTATTGATGGCATAGGATTAACATAAAGGACCTACAATTAATGGATAAAAACTACATATTGATTGATTGAGTTTAAAAAAATATGTTGTCTATTTTTTCTTTGAAGGAGTTCAGGAAACCCAAAAAATTTGGAGGTCTTGGAGTTAAATATATCATGATCTTCAGTGATGGGGCTATTAGAATATTCACTTGGATCCTTATTACACATGATACATCCCATGAATTTTTATCAATCCCGTTCGATGGAAGACTCCAACATGGTTATAAATGTCACCCTAGATCCTTTTTTTGGACATACATAAATAATTACTTCAAAAAAAATTTGGGGAACAAAATATATTGTGGGAAGGGGATCCAATATCGAATTTGGCACAATTAAATAGAAAGATAAATCACTAAAGGATATAATCATAATTACACCTGATAATTATGACATGCGTATCACATATTTATTTTAAAAAGTATATAATTTTCAAATATTGACTCCTACTCAAACTAGTATGAAAATTTAGAGGTGTGGTTTCATCAAACGTAACACCCTCATATAAAAAGACAATCAGATTAGACACATTAATTCCATGTAATTATATACACTAGAATGTGGTGGTTTCATCCAACCACCATGACAACTAATGATGTTCAAAACCTTCTTAATTAATCCTTACAAATTCCACCTTTTATGGATAATATAGAAATATCTCATACCCACACTAGATCAAATCCAGATATTAGGATACATATGTAATTCTACCTGCACTATTTTTATTCATGTAGTGTAGTATATAAATCATTTTTATAGGTAATGTGGTTTTGAAGATGCTCAATGGTAATACACAAGATCAATTTTTGTCCTGAGAATTGGAAGAAATATATAGTGTCATCATATCCTAGAGGTCATCTGTAATGCTGATTTTAGTGATCAAATACAGAATTTTCTATGTGTAGAAGATTGGTCTATTTTTTCATCAATATAGAGTGCTCATAATTTTAAAATCATTGATAGATATAATCCCTCTTTACACATGGTAATTATAATGATACACAAGGATTTTTATGCGGTATCTACAGTACAAACCGATAGAATGAACAATACTAATCATGACCTGAATATTCTTAGATTATTCTGTGATGCTGGCCATCCATGGAAGCCAAAAATGATCATGTGTATTCATTTAATCACTCCAATCATCTTATGTATTAAGGATAAAATTGATGGGGAATCCTCTAATACTCTTGGACCCTCTAGTTTTGGTGTTGTAATTCCCACACACCATGTATTTTTCAAAGGGTGTCTCTATCGTAACACTAGAAATAGGATAATGTGTAATGCTATATTATTTTCTATGGTTTGTGAAATTGGATATTCTACCACTATAATTGTAATCTATGTTGTCTTTAATCTAACTTTGAAGTTGTTGTTATGTCCATAAAAACAAAAATAAGGGACGTAACTTTGAGGATCTTGCCTTGATGGATTGAATGTCTCAGCAATGGTTCTCAACACAATTTAGTAATGTCTCATACATAGCAGTAAGAAAACCTAGTGGGAGATATATTTTAAAAGAAATTGGTAATATAAATGGATATAATGGGGCCCTTCAGGACCCCATCCTTCAATGATTCATTAGTGTTTCCAAATATTTTTGCGGGAATGTATTACTGTTATTATAATTATATCCTATCACCATCACTTTTTTATCTATCTATTATATATTTTCGTTTTTAGGAAAACAATTTTCTTGATCAAGTGAATTTTTTTGGTAAGAGGATCAAGAATAAACAATTCCAAACATATATAAAAAAACATGGTGGTTATCACCCAAAATTTTACAATTTCAAGGAGTTATTAATTAATGGGTAATATAAAGTAATAAGTAAGTCATATAAGGTATTATATACATCAACAAAGATATTATATTGATTTATAATAAAATTATACTTATTATACAAGATGTATGAATTTTTATGGTGTGATTTGAAATATTATGTAAGGGTTTTCTCACCTAACTTTTACTTTGGTGAGACTTATTCTTCATTAAGAACATACATATTTTTTGTTTTTTATATATATCCAATGAATTTATTATTATATTACAATAATTTAATTTATTTTTATTTACCTATCCATTTTATGATATGTATTTCATGGGGTTTTACAATTCTAAAGTTACCAAATTAGTGTGGTTGTTTTGTCTCAATTTTCCTTCATTGAGACTCATGTAATTCATGTATACATATTCTTGTAAATGGTATTTCTACTTCCATTTGAAATTTTATATCATTAATCACCTAATTTTAATAATATTTTAAGATTTATTTAATGTGAATTTCTTACATTGGGTGTATTATTTAGGTTACCAAGGTGAAAGTGAATATTATATAAATTTCAATGTTTATCGAAATTGTTTATGATCAAGATTGAATTGATGAAATATTATAATAAATATTTGAATAGAACTCATAAAATTTATTATTTTTTAGTTATTAATGATATATTCATGTGTTATAAACATTTTCTACTCATTGTTTCTTATGATAACGAAGAATGTTTTACACAAAATCTACCCTCATTTATCTCTTTGGTAGAAAATATGTTTTATTAAACCATGTTCCTAAATTATGTTTAATTATTTTTTAATTATATTTTATGAATGTTTTCAGAAATGTGTATTATAAATTTTTTTTGATATTTAATGAATCATATATAATTTTTCATGGTTATTTTCAATGAAAATGGATTTCAATGTAAATTATATTTTAAAAACAATATTTCAAATGAGAAATGATTATTTTACACATGTAATGTATTTAGAGAATCAATAAAAATTATTTTCCATCTAATATAAAATCCATTGGTTTAAATCATTACATTATATATAAAATGATCCCAATGTTACATTCATATTCATTCTTTGAATGGTTATGTTTAATGGAATAATTTTTATGAAAACCATTTATCTTTCATGGGTTATATTTATTATGAAACAAGATTATTTTTATGTATTATGACTTGATGAAATAACATCGAAACATTTATATTCTCTACATGTTGTGATATGATGACTTGTCTATGATACCCATTAAATATATTTGGTTATTATATGTTTTTTATAATGTTTTGGAACACATATGTATTATTTATTAATGATATTGATGGGACCTATATCTCCCTCTCATAAAATGGGAAATTTTTTAAATATCATGAGATATAAAAAGACTGAATGGGGATAGAATCCAATTATTAAATAATTTTTTCTATGATATTATTGGGAGTGACCCTTAACTAATAATATATTCATGGGATATAAACAATACTACCATGATGATATTGGGAGTTAACCTACACTAGTTAGATGGTTTTGGAAGTTATTCAATGACTACTATCAAAATAATTTTAAATGATTATGTGTCTTCCAATATTATATTTATTATTCCTATGTTATATCATAATAACATAATATATTTATTACCCAATGATACATGACTTATAAACATCAAATATTTATTCAATGAATCTTTTTTAGGATATTAGATAAATAGGATTTGATATTTTACTTTCATTATCATGTTATCATACCATTATCTTTATGATATACATACATATCTCACTTGTTTACCATTTTCGAGCATCTAAAATCATGTTTTTTTTGTTTCCTTTCCATAGTTTATGAATATATTTGTTTTTTTTTATATCTATACCAAGGGTTTTATTCATGTAGAAGCTGTTTCGAGATATTATAGCTCACTAATGTAAACGTTGTTATGTTTCCATTATTCCAAAGTCACTAATCTAATACGGTTATTGGGTTTCTATTTCTGTAATATATTATGTATTCTAAAAAAAGGATATATAGAAAATGTATGTTAAGTGAGGGTCTTTGAGAATAGTATCAGTGGAAAAAGTTAGTTTTACTTTGGAAACCGTTATGAAAAACTGATAGAGAGTACTCAACTTAATTGTCTTAAGAAAAAGTGCAAGGATGAAAAAAATAATGGAAGAAATAATAGAATTTGGAAATTGATAGAGTGATTGATTTCCTAGACATAAATACATGTATATATTCTACGATTGGTTGTATCTTTGACACATATTTACATTGGGGTTATAACCCTAGAAACATTATATTTATCTAGACTCAATCGAGAATTGGTGCACGCCAACTGGCCTTGTTGTGTACTAGGTTTGATAGTCCTGAGGTATATGCATTGGGAATTCACAAATATTTTTTAAACCATCATTATAGAATAAATTATCTTCAAGATAAGTATAACCAAGGATAAACCAAATGTGTTATATTTAAAACTAGGTGCCACAATTTTGACACCCTACAAATAGTTTATCATGAATATGTGGTTTGTCACTATGGTATTTGTTTGATACAAAACATTTTGCTGTTTTTAGCCAATATATAGAGCATAAATGAACAACATCAATGTTTATTAATATAGGAAATCTAATTACTAACATCCTTAAAAATTGATTTCTATGGAAGATGAAATGAAAATTTTCATTATAAAGATAAGCAAAAATTCTCAAGATATGAATCATGTGGGAAATTAAAATTAGAAAAGATGGGAAGACCATGTTTTTGAGTCTTTCATGAGGAAACATACAAAATATTTCAAAAGGTATTATGATCCAATTATTGTTGAACAGATGATCATTAAAAGTAAAAAATATATTCTTTATTATTATAAGTTCATTAAATGAGGAAGACCTTGCCTTTTTTATTCATTAGAAGGCGAAGCATACTAATGTTGTAATCTATCAATTTATACAAGGAATCAAGATGGAATTCAATAAATAGATATGAATGATTTTATGAACTTATTTCTCAATAATTAAATTCATTTTATAATTCATATAAATATATATAATGATTCCCATGAGTTTATTCAAAAGGAACATGAATCTGTTGGTACCTACAAGGATAATTTCACAAGACATGCTAGGTAATATTCCAGAATTATTATCCAACATAAATAAAATGTTGGTTGATTATTAAGAAGATTAATTCTATGTCTCATAAGGGAGTTATCTATAAGATACATCAGTTGATGTGAATATATTGTCTGTTGTGAAATCAGCGTTGAAATGGAGGATTGAATTATGTATTAATCTCTTGTATTTCACCAGAAAATAAAGATTGCCTTCAATGGAAAATCTAAAACCCATGGATAAAATAATATGTGATTGAATTAATACTCTATGTAAGGGAAGAATCATGGAAGAAATTATCTTAAGGGGTCTCAATAATTTTATTGTGCTGAAGGGAAGGTCTTCATGAATTAGATTTCTAAAGGGATGGGAAGAATTAATATATTAATGTGGATGAAGATAACGATGCACCAAAATCAGCTCCCCTGCATTAGTGGTAAAATTATTTGGATAATGGGAGTTTTTCTATCCAATTCCCAAACCAAATAATTATTAATGATGATCAATGTCGGTATCCTCTTAAGCCACGGGATAAGGAGATATATCATGTGATGTTTTTTATGAGGGGTGAGATAGTGACCTAGTGAATGGTACACTTATCATCCACACTAGAATTTAGTATTTCCTTATTTATTATGGATCTACCTTTTCATTCATATATAAATAATTTTATAATATTAATAATATACTTAAAAGAATATTTAATGTGGAATTAGTAAATAAAACCACTATAGGTACGATTACTGCATCTCAATTGTATGTATACTCATTAGTTGAAATTTTTTGGGAATGTAATTCTTGTAAATCATAACATTCTTATTATGTTTTAATTTTAAATTTTATTAGGTCTGGATTGTGTTTTGTTGAATTAAGTCCATCAATTTTTTAGTTAGGGATGTTATATTTTATATTTCAACCCATCCTATGATCCTCTATCAATGTGACGATAATATGAACCTCTTATGGGGATTACATATAGTTTGTGGATCTTAATTCCCATTCAAAAATTTTATATATCTCCAACGGTTGAAAATAAAGTTGACGTTAGTGATATTAATATCGTTTAAAATATTTTGGATGTCTTTCTGAAAGAGTTTCATAGACTACAATGAAAATGTTTTTTTAATTTCTCGATTGAACTCATACGGGGTTTCACACAAATTTCATAGACTCCCAATAAAATTCCCCCTGTGGAGTTGTAGGAATTGATTTAAAAATTCCATGAAGTCATTGTTAAGGGACTAATTTGTTCATGTGAGCCGCCTTGTGGTATACTTGTTCTTTTTTTGAAATATAAAGATGGATCCATGTGATTGTGAATTGATTATTAGGAGTTAAACAAGATCAAAATAAAGAACATGTATCCTTTTACCCATATGGATCACTTATTTGATAATATTTGAGGAGATAAATACATTTTCAAGATTGAACATCAATCTAGATATCATTAATCGAGGTTAAATAAAGAGGATATACCCAATTCCAAATTTCAAAAAATGTATTGACCCTATGAATATGTAGAAATTATTTTTGGTCATACTAATGCAACTCCTATCTTCATAGATTTAATGAATAATATCTTTATAGATTACCTTGATCAGTATGTGGAAGTATTTTTATAGGATATTATTATGTACCTAAATAGAATGTGATATCATTTAGACCACTTTAGAATTGTACTAAAATCCAAAGGAAGGATAAATTTTTTAAAAAATTTATATCGTGTTAATTTTAGATGAAAAATGATTCATTTTTTAGTCATATGATCTTAATAGAATGTGTAGTAATAGATCAATCAAAGGCAGAGTCTATTGAATGTTGGACTAGACCAACCATTGTGACTCAGATAAGTACTTTTATAGGTTTATCTTTATATTAATTATGGATTGTCAATAATTTTTAATGAATATATAATACCCTAACTATGTTATCTTAGAAGAGCTATATTTGTCAGATTATGACCATTTATTGAGACATATTGATATCATTTAAAGGTACATTGTTTTCTTTTTCTATTTACTTTTTGTATTGGTTGTATATTGGGTGTGTTTGGGTCAAAATTGTAGTAATTTTGGAATAAAAAATGTTTTTCACTCTAGGATCATGGTTAGACCAAATTGTGCCCCTAGACCAGCAAATCGTAAAACCCTAACTGAGGCGATTCAAAATAATAATAATGAGATTTTGAAAAATATTCCCCTTCCAAGGTTATCCATTTCCCATAGAATAAGTGAATCGTTTGTAAAACCAACGACCCTACATTGGAAAACATGCATGATGTTTTAATTATATCAAAAATTAGATTTCAATTTTCCCGAATCACCTTCTTTTGTCATTAAAACACTATCTTCAAACTAAAAAGTCTTATATAAATTATTTGTGTTTAAAATATGAATTTAATATCTTTTCAACCACCATTAAAGGAAAAAATATCCCTTAACCGATTTTTACCCCTCAAGGTATTTGGTTCTTGTCCAGCAAGATGTCTATCTCATACTTCTCTTTCTAGATAAAAGAGGGATATCACGTTAAATGTAGTCAAGGGTTTAGATATCCATTTAAAGATTTTTTTTTGATATTAGTTTTTGTTTTAGGATATACATTACATCCTTCATTGTACTCTTAATCATTCAGAATAATTGGGGATTTCTATTACTGAGAGTTGATAAACAATATTGAGGTAGGTGGTCTAAATTCAATTAAGATAGTATTGAATTGTAATTTGATGTATGTTTCATTACATTTCAATAGGCATGTCTGGAAGTTGAATCATTAATTATATAAATTAATGTACTTAATAATTTATGGAAAAATAATTTTTATTCATTTATTACAGAATTAATTAATGGAATATTGGGATTGTGGAATTGGATTCATTAATGGATTAATTAATTAATACTATATTATTATTAGGTAAGTAGGTTAATTAATTCTTAAATTATTTAATGAGATATTATGATTGTGGAATTTGATTAATTAATTGGTGAATTAGTTAATGGATTAAAGGTTTTTATGGTTTATTAGTGAAATTCACATTTGCTTCCATGTGATTAATGTATGGAATCGTGAATTGTATTAATTATTTAAATGGAAAATTATGAGGTGGAATGTCATGAGAGTGTTAATGTTAAAGAACCATTATTGGGGACATAAATATGGTATTGTGATATAAGTGACATTCATGCGTGGGACACGATCAACTATATTGATAAATTAGTGTTGGATATGGTCAAGTTCATCAAAATTTCATAGTGATAAATGAGTATGGGATATATAATCATACATTAAAACCAAAATCTATGATTTCATGAAACATTAGCGTGGTACATGGACTATTCATTAAAAATACCATTTTAATTCTTGTTGTAAAAATAATTTTTGGATCATAGACTACTACATCAAATACCCACAAGGTCCTTGGAAAGGAAATATAGGTCCACAAATTTTTCATTGGACTATGGTTCCAATTGAAATTGATAATGAATTGAATTAAAATGATAATGAAAGATAATTTTTTAAATGAATTGTGAATTTAATATATGATAAATTTTACACTATATCACGTGATGAAATATGTATTGTGATGTTGGGTGTCCTTAAGAACATGAGAGTTGTCCGAATAAAATATTATTAATTGAATAAATGAAAAATGTTCAAAATATTGATTGTATTTTTTAATTTATACATATTTATAAACTGTTATTGACTATATATTGTTTTTGTTGTCATTTTTGATTGACTTATGAGTTGTACTCATTCCCTACTCATAGAACCTAATCGATAATCAAATATTCTCCATGTTTTCATGAGATGATATGGGAAAGGTTCTAATATTAAACTGATCGGATGGGATGGATGATGGATGAGGGAACTAGACATGATTAGGGACCCAAATGGGAGTTTTCATTGTCTTTATTTTTTTGGGATTTTTTTATACTAACACATGACACATATTGGCATGTCATCTCTATTGTTCTGATTTTAATATTGTATTTCCTATTTTTTCATCATGTGGAATCATTTTGGTTTGGTTGTCGGTTTTATAATTTTATATTTACTACTAATTCATATATTGTGGAACTTTGATGAATAGTGTATGGTCTCCCCATGATCGATAATAGAACCTCCCTACTAGCTGGCAACCTTTGGCATATGAGGAGGTGTCCTTATAGTCATGTAACCAACTATATGAGGACACTGATGGTATGGCACCTAGGAAACGCCATTAAAAAGTGTTTCCAAAGGGGTTTTCCATTCTTTTACTTTGTCTTATTATTTCAAAAATTAGGCATGAGTCTATGATGAGTTGGGAAATGGTCATGAGAACATTAATTAGTGTAGAAGGCCCATGTATGGATGAAAAACCAATTATATAGGGTGGTATTATTGTTATTGGTTTTTGATGTAATAGTCGGATGTCATTTCACATTGAGTTATTCAATTTTTATTTGATGTGATAATTGGTTCATTGTTTTCTGAAATTTGACATATGTAATATAATTGAAGTTTCGTTAATTATTCATGCATAATTATAAGAAAACGTGATTATTTTTGTGACATGCCTAATTTTAGTAATGCTTGTGAACATATGGTTTTTAGTATATTGTTAAATCAAAAAAAATATATTCTTTTATTATGTGAGATAAATGTGAAGGTGGAAAAATTTAATTGAAATGGTAAATGGGAAAGGTGGGATAAATTGAAATGGAAAGTAATTGATTATTTAGAAACACAGATAAAGATAATTTTTACGCTTTGATAATTGTGACCTTGATGAGGGATTGTTAATGGTAGTGAAAGAGCCTCAGTTTTCACTGTGTGGAATAAAAAGGGGGAAGAAATTGTGGTAAATTTTTTCAACCCCTCTTGTTAAATCATTCAATATTATGAAATATTTCCTAATATATGTGTTTGGAATTATAGATATATGGTTCCATGATGAAGCCTATTAATAATATGATAGGAGAATATAAAAGGGAGTGTTTCTCTGGTGGTGGAAGTTGAGGCACTGACACTGCCAAGTAAAGTATTTAGAGATAACATATCCGAGAACAATTCTATGTTTATACAATTCATGGAATGAGACACTATGTGGGTTGTGAAAATCATGTTTAATCTGACAGTGGATTTTTTGTCATGGAACACTGTGACTATTTCCAGAGAGGGTGGACATGAGGTATGAGGGTTTTTAATTATCTATAATGAAACTCTGCATGTCCACATGGAGACTCATAATGAGAAAATTTTTAAATATGATTTTTACATGTTATGTGGCCATGCAATATGGTGGTGGTACATATAGTCTTGTAATGGTAAGTAGAAGAATATTTAGTGGATGGAAATTTTATATAACTTATTAGAGAAATTTTACATTGAGAATCTCAAGAAGTAGAGAGTAGTTAATATTATAAGGTTGACTCAATGGAGTATGTTCTTGATGGATTATTATAGATTAATAACTGATTTGCAGAGTTTTTAACCAAATTTTTTTATAAGGACCCAGCCTTAAACTTTACTTATTATTGAATTAAATGAATAATTCACATAGAGGATCTTTTCAGGTTTAGAGTTTTAGAGAATTAGGTCATAAATCATGCATTACATTCCACATTTAAAAAAAAGTGGTCACATAAAAGATAGTATTCATTTTTTTCCCATAGACAGAAACATATTTAAAAAAAACATGGATTCTTTCATTGCACTTCCTTGACCCTATCATCACATCATGTACCATTCCCTTGACCTGTGAAAAATATTTCAAAAACTTGGGACGAGCATAAAATGCTTAGTAAGGGATATAAAAGGATGAAATGAAAACATTAGTCCATGTATGAAATTATACATTACTCATAAAACATAATCAATTTAACATACCTTATAAAATCATGAATAAATCATAGAAATCATAAGACAGAAAGGAAACTTGAGGCATTCATAACATTCTTATGTAGGGAGTAACCCTCTTGGTTACGTTTGGAATACCTATCACAATATATTCCCTAAATACCTTCGGAGAAACCATAACGTTTAACTCTTTTGCATTACCCAATGCATTGGAGAGCTATATCAGGCTCACCCGCCATTAGTTTATCATGGAACCACTCGTCTTCATAACAATTCCCAAGAACCATAACATAATCGTGTCACATAAAACATGCATAAAGGAAACATAAAATTTCCATATTACAATCACAAGATATAAATACAACACATTGATGTAATAAAAACGTTATGAAAACCATTTTGAATTCCAAAAGAAAAGAAAAGTAAAACATGTTACTTATTTTCCATTAAAAAAAGGTTATGGCTTGTAGAGGAAGCCGAAACTGAAATAATGGTCATGGCGGTGGAGAAGTAATTTTCGCCACATATGTATGACAAATAAAAACATTCCCTTTTTTCGTTTAGTAAATGCTTCGTATAAAAAAGATTCCTTTTGAATAAACGTAAAATTCAAAGTGTTTTATACACCGTATAAAATAATGTTGTGTATAAAACAAAATATGCCTCAATGAAAGGAGATTGAGATGAAGTCCCTTACAAAAAAGATATCCTTGGATTAAGGATAAATCAATTACATAATAATGTGTGACAAATGAATACAAAAATTATAAGTGGATATTAAGTGTAAAAAAATCAGATATCATTCACACATATTCATAGAACGACATATTCATGGAAGAAAAGTTTACCCCAAAGAATAAAAATTGGGTTAAGAAGTTCCCTTGAAAAAATTCCACAGCCAAACGGCGTCACTTCAAACTTCTGGAAATGAGTCGATGAGAGATGAAAAGGGTATCTCATCACTTGGAAATAAAATTTACATCAATAAAGATATATAATAACTTATCGCAACATTTCAATATGTAAATTAAAATACCAAACAAAATAGGTCTTTTAAAAAGATGAGGGTGAAAAGTTCCCTTACCGACTTGGGTATCTTTCGAAACATACACCCCAAGAAAGAAGAACAATACAACATTAATGTAAATACTCATAAAAGCAAGTATATTACACAAATAGTAGAATAATGGGAAGTACATATACCACTCAAATTAAATGGTGTCAAATGTATCATAAATGTCATGGGAATAAAAGTGAGATGAAAAATCTCTTACGAAAACTCGGCAGCTTAACGACGTCACTTCAAACATCCAAAAATGGATTGATGATATAAAATAGGGTCTCTAATCATATTAACATAAAATTTACAGAAAGTATAATATAAAATAGCATCCCCCAACATAACAAATAGGATCTTAATAGAAGTGACATAAAAGAGAGTACTTAAAAAGAAAGAGAGAGGTTGGATCTCTTATGAAAATTCAGCAGCCTAACGACGCTAATCAAATTTTTCAAAATGGATTGTTGAGTGAAAATAGGGTCTCTCATCATATGAACATAAAATGTACAGTATGTTTAATATAAAATAACTTCGCAATCATAAGAAATATGAGCTTAAAAGGAATGACATAAAAGAGTGTACTTAAAAAGAAAGAGAGGGGTAGGTTCCCTTACCTCAAGTCCGACTTGACTTTTTCATTTCATTATATTCATGAATAATAAACTTTTTTCAATTTATATTTTCTTAAGTACCTACTTTAAGGATTATTATTCAGTTCATATCACATATTATAATGTTATAATAATTGTTTTATAATGTTAGTTCATATGAGACGTTTTTGCTGATGTTTGGTACATGAGTAAAAAATGAACTTATTTAAAAATGATTTCCCATTTAGTTATAAGTAAATAATTTATAGAATAGTATTAATGATTAAAATATCATTTATATCCAGTAAATATTTATTTTATATTATTACATAACATTTGAAGATAAAAAATGAAAAGCACCGTTCATGGAGACGGTAGGCTGTACATACACTTGAACGCTACTTTCATTTTTATTGTCATATTAATGGAATTAAAAATAAACGATATATATATATATATATATTAATTCCAGTATAATATATATGTTATATAGGTCACATATGTTCATTAATTTCATTCTTTATACATTCCATGTATTGCATTAATGAGTCACATCACTTGAGGGGTGGTAGTCCACATTTCCTCATATTAAATTATCACATTTTACAACATGCAAAATAAAGGTATGGTTTAAATATTAAATAAAGAAGCATATAGTAAACATAAATACCATATATATCATATATAAAATACAGTGACATTATAATGGCCACCTATAAAGGTGTTAAAAGAATATTTAACACTCATCGTTTTGTGAGGCAGAAGATCGCCAACCACAGAAACAATATGTTCCTTAACCATTAGAAAAAGGTGTGTGTGCGTGTAGCTCTAATACTTCTCATAGAAAAAATCCTAGTATATTGAAGATACTGGTGTTCTTACAAAAAAAGTAATAAAATCTTTACTAGTCAAGACTCATTGCCAAGACTATCTTAGTGGACAAAGTCCATTTCTGAACCGAGTTTACTCCTCGTTTCAGTCCTGTTTCACTGAACCGGTATAACCTACCATTCCAGTCATGTCTATCTCATGAGATATAAAATCTTTACCCAACTTATTGGAGGGAGATATAGGTCCCACCCATCTCATAATGATACCATTCTTATGTGTGCCACAAAATCAGAAACCATACATCATAGCATAACCCATGTAATAAAAATGGGAATCTTAAATATCATGACATCATAAAACAATTCATATAAGATAAAGGATTTCATAAAAATATTTCAATCACAACATAATAAAATAAATGTAATAATAGGGATAGAAACAGATTCCTATATTATCTTAGATGGAAAATAATTTTTATAAAACACTTGAACTCCATTCTTGACGAAAATATCCTTTCTACTTCAAAAACAATTTTCCTTTCTAAACATGTCGTACAATTATAAACTAAAAGAAGTTGATTAAAAATAAACTTGAAAACTTGTAAACGAAGATTCTTGGAAATAATGTTTTAAAAATCCATTCAAGTCGTATAAGTTAAAAAAACATTCTTCTTGTACTTTTGTCGGAAAAGTCAAAAAGTACCTCGAATGAAAAACGACAAAAGATTCCATTCATATCATTTACTATAAACTCACCAAAGGGTAAAATTGGATTTAAAAAAATTTAGGGGGATGTAAATAATATTAAATATTTAGGAAACATGGATGTGGATGATAAAATACACCCTAGTAATTTCTGAAGTATAAACAATCTCAGATAAAAATGAGATTGTGATATTTCCCTTACCTTAGGTCTGATTTGCTTTGTTTGTGTCCTAACCTCCTGTATAATTATTTAAATAATGTCATTGACTTATTACAGAATCATACTCATTGTTATGATATCATATATGGTTCTCTTATGGCTTTATATTACCCATTATTTTGTAAATTCCATGTTAAAGAGCGTTTTGGGTAAAATCGTTTCATTTGTCATCCATGTTTTGACTTGTAATTATTCACATGATTACTTAGATCATGATTAATTAATTCCAGAATATAAAACATGATTTCTATATAATATATATTCAGAATATATATATATATATAATAGATCAGTAAATGGAAAGAAATACACCGTTCATGGAGACGGTAGACCGTACGTACCCATGAACACTGTTTTCTTTTCCTTATTGAGTTGAATGGAATTAAGTAGATGACATAAATATATATACACATAAATCCAGAATCATTATTATGTCATATATTTCATTATTACTTATTATATATACTTTATAATCATTCATGAATGGTTAACGTGGAGAATGAATCTCATCGCGTCGTGGAGACGGTAGTCCGTACGTATGCACGAGCGATGATATCATTCTCATGATCGTGGAATTGTATTGGAGTGTATGTATACTATTTAAGAATCAATATCACTTTACAATAATCATATATAGTTATTATTTACACCATTATACCCATCCAAGTAAGGTGGTGGTGGAAAATAGATTACACCACGGCGTGGAGACGGTATTCTGTACGTACACACGCTCAGTGATTTCATTTTCCGTAGGATGGATAGATGGTGAAATAAGGTTTTTTGATAATTATAATAACATATCAGTATATAAGTGATACTTATGTTATTAATTCATAATAAAACAACCTAAGAGGAACATGTGGAAGAAGAAATAAAGATGAAAGAATCGGTAACGGACATTACCTCGTCTTTGAAGCGCCTCTTTCAGTATTCCTCTTAGGGAACTAAAATTTGCCTTTGAAGAAGACCAGGACCTCTAGGATGTTTATAGGGAAGTGTAGAAGAGAATTTGGTAGGGGTTGGCGGAGCTGGAAGGCTCAAAGTGGTGTGAGTAAGAGAGGGAGGAGGTGCCCTTTTATAAGGGAGGAGAGGGGCACCTTTGGAATAACAAAAACTATTATTTTATTATAAAGTCAAATTCGGTTTTAAATAGTTCCAAATTGATTCATTTCTAAGATAAGGTGGGTATGGGTCGAAATCCTCTCATCCAATAGAATTTAGACAAGTTTCAGTTACTATTTTAACATTATCATTTAGATTTAACATTATGTATAATAATTTTACTTTTACTGTGTCTTCTTGTGTTCTTATACAATAAGGTTAATAAACTAACTATAAAAATCCAAACTAACCCGAAGTTGTTTATTATTAATATATATAACCTTAACTAAGTCATTTTTCTGAACCTTAGATTTTTAGGAATAAAATAACAATTAATAATATAATATTTATTTTAAAAACTATTTTATGTCAATTTTGACACTATTTAGTAATTGATTTTTGTGAAAATCAAAACAGAATGATTAGTTCGAAAAAATTTAATTAAATAAATATTAACATGTCATATTAACCTATAAAATTAGTGGAATTCATAAAAAGTCTCAAATTAAACTTATTTGGGTATTTATAATATCAATTATTCTAATTTTTCACTATTATGGTAATTATTACATCATCATTGTGTCATAAATAAATTAAATTATTTAATGTCTAAAAATTATAAATAAACTATCATTATGTAGGAAATCTTATTATCTTTCTAATGAATATTTACAATCATATTTATATTATGTATAACCCTATATTAATTTTTTTTAGTAAATAAACTTTGATTTTAACTCTTTTAACTCTTCTTTAAATTAAATAATAATAAATGTCCTAATCTAATCCAAGTGGGCCTAAATGATCATATTTTATTCCTAAGGTTGTTTTTTGTCGAATTACACTTATACAATAGAATTAGGACATGTGTTAGGGTAATAATAATATCCTTTTTACCCTTAATTACCCTATTTACTTTTAACCATGGTAAAAAAAGTAAAAAGTTACTATTAACCAAAAATTATTTTCATCTCATTGAACCACATTTTACTTAATGACATTAACCGTGTCTCTCGGATTTTTGAAATTCCACTCACAAAAGCGGTAAAATTAGGTTTTATGAAAAATTCATTTTTTTAACTACCACTTAGTGGTTTCACTATTCATCAAAAAATGAATGTTTCCAGAAAAATACCAAAAATTAGGCCTAAGATTTATTTGATATTATGAACTCAAAAATGATGTCTATTTTACCAAATTCAATACATATCATTTTCATTAATTAATTTAAAAATTAATTCCTGTCGTCAAAACAAATAGTGTGTTCTTAAGAGATAATAACTATCAAAAGATTGACAATTGTTTATGTCTGGTTTAAATGTGAAATTACATTCAATGACCAAAATTGTATTAAACTGTAATAATATATTCTAAATATACTTTAAAACCACTCAAATTAATAATTTTTTACTATTAATTGTTTCGATTGAAAAAGTAGTTTTTAATTAAAATATAGCGTGTTTTTACTATTAATCAAAATATTAAAGTTACCAGAATGATATGAAAATTTATCCAAAGTAAATTTTTATTTCATTATTCCAAAGAATAATTTTATTTTGTCAAATTTAACTTAAAAACATTTAAAAAACTATATTTAATGTGGGTGCTCCATCAAAAGGCGGCAAAACTGCATTTTTTGAAAAATACTTATTTTACCCGAAAAATTTATTTTGTCTTCTACAATGTTTTAGAAAATGTGCAAGACAAATAATAATGTTATAAGATTAAAAATTTAGTTAATACTATTCATAACGGCTAGTTCATAATAATATTATAATAATATATTGTTTTTTAGTAAAACCTGGTATTGAGTACAACACAGGCTATCGAAGAAGGTCGCGATTGCGTGTAATGCAAGCCAAGTCAGGGTTTTGTGCTGTGCAAGAATCCTTCGTTTTTTCGTATAACATAATCCAACCATATTTCATTTATACATTGAATATATATATATATATATATACTCAATTTTGCATAGAATAACTGTTATCAAAATTCTATGTAACACGATCCAAGAATAGTGTTGCGTATACTGCAAGCTAATACGGTGTTGCGTATAGCGCAAGGTAATCTTGGTGTATCATACAACACATGAAATTAAAAGAATATTTTTCATAAAATCTCAGGGTGTTACATTCTACCCCCCTTAAAATGAATGTCGCCCTCAAAATTCGTCAGGGTTATAAATGGTTTACTATTCGAATGTTTCTTTAATAGAAACCCACATCGTAAAAAGGAATACCAAAACCAATTTTTAAAAACAAAAGTATGAAACGTAACTGTTACCCAAATAAACTAATCACTGGGTTTCCACATAGGTGAAAATATGGATATGGAAGAGAAATCTAACCATCATGTTCTGATGGAGAGTGGTAGAGAACATGGCTATGGAAAAGCCAGCAATCACAAAGCTATAAAATTGTGACGATCGAAGGTACCATCTGATTCATCAGATATAAGAGAACTAGGACAACATTTTTTGTTTTCAAGACCATTTCCCTAAAGTTTATGAAATTGGAATTAGAAGAAACACTTTCGTGATTTTGGTATACTCTCACCATTTGTCGTTGTTTGGACAATTTCCACTTCATCTCTTAAAGAAATGAAGTTGAATTTGTCATTCGTGATGTGTTAGCAGATCATGTGATAGAATGATGGTTCATTCCATCTGTCTCAAACAAAAGGTTAGAAAAGTTATCAAAAAATATATAAGTCCATCCATAGTGAGATTAATCATATATGGTTCCTAAAATGGACATATACTTCATATATCATACTGCTTAATATAATAAAACTAGTTTCTACTAGACAGGGACTTCCTGTAGGCCAGTGGTAGGTGATAAAGGCCAGTCATACTTCGATTGTGGGTTCGATTCCCACAGCCTTGTCCGACGCAATGGGATGTTGCCCGTCCTGCAGGTTGTCCTTTTTCTAAAACAACATTTCTATAACATCACATAAATGATATCAAAAAAGTCCTATCCTTAAACAATACTAACTTATGGTTAACATAATCCATTCCAATCTTTAGGCTTATATAAAATACTTCGGTCCAACTTCATAGTATAAAGAAAATGATTACTTGAAATGTCGTCAACCAAGCATGTGATTACCATTATTTATCCCCCATATATCTTGGTGGTCACATTCCAATCATTTGAATACCTTAATGATGTATTATCTTGAAAAATGAATCCCCATTAAACCTTAGTGAAAACATGAATGTTGTCAAAAGTTAACTCTTTCCACATACCAAAATCCAAAAATTCTATATACTCAAACCATGATATAACCTTCTCTTTATACCAGTCATGAGCTCATGAATACTATCAAACATTTAATTTTCTCATTATCCCTTCATTATGCGCATATCATATACATTCCAAAAATATCTGAATAACCTTTCATGGATACTCGTAACATTAATCATACAATTTCAAAACTCAAGGAAAGACAAAAGTGTAACAATCCTTAGATTTCTCTTTATTCCATAGTACCATGAGATTACTTATACAACATTACACAGGATAAACATGTAATAATTCCACTACATTCTTAAACAATTGACTGAGCTTCATAAATTCTTTCATCTCACATATCATTTGTAGTCTCTTCATCATCATCAACATAAATACTACCTATACGACCATACTGATTCTCTTCATGAGACTTTCCCTTAGGGAATTGGTTTGCACAATTCCCGTACATTCCACATTTAGAACATTTAACCATTGTTGATGCCGTAGCAATACCATTATCCTCATCCCTGGTGTTAACTGAACCTTTTCCATTACTCTTACTTGCTTTATGTCCTTCTTTTCCACACCCAAAGCATCTTCTAGTTCCTTTGAAACATTCTCCTTGATGCCTCTTCCCACATGATTTACATAGGGGAAATTGAACATTCTTTCCTCTATGATCATCATGAAACTCCATCTTTCTCTTATTAGCCGAGTCAGGAAACTTAACAAATATAACTTTATTGATCATATTATGAAATTGCTGATTCGCCATAATAATGATGTTTGGACTTCCAAATCCCATTTCATTTGGTTTCTCATGAAGAATATCATTCTATTGTCCAGCATATCTTCCATTATCGTGAATCATCTTGTTTCTAGCCATTTTCTAAAACCCAAAACGAATAGTGTGAGAGGAAAAAATCATAACAAAGGGAAATTAACTTCAATATATAACATCTTTGGTTTAATCTAATATAGTTACCATAGTTCTAGGACTATATCCTATACGTATACTTATCCTTAGGGACATCCCTAGACATACCTTAGAAATATCTCTAGGGATCTTACTAACATTTTCGCATCCTAGTTTCCAAATTTTGACTAAATATTTCCTCTGATACCAACTGTAGAGACCCTAAGCTTGACATACATGGACATTACATTACTTTTGCGGAATACATAGTACATAAAAAAACACACACACAAGGATCGTAATAGTTTAGTGTCTTTGGAAACTCAGAATATAATCTTCTAATCGTGGTGAAAGATCTTCAACATCTCCCATAAAGTTATTTTTTTTAAACCTAAATCCTTTCTTTATGTCCTAGGGAAAATAAAACATAAAAGGGTGAGCTAAAATGCTCAATAAGGGTAAACAAAAGAAATATCAATCACGTCATATTCATAAGAACATATCATTTGGAAATATTAACCTGCAAAAGAGATCATAATTTCATAACATGGGATAAATCATAGTAGTGAAATGTAATCCCAAAAATCAGAACTTAAAACATGAAACTTTGTGTCATACACACATAATCATAGATAATCATTTCTTATTAGTCAAGACTCATTGCCAAGACTATCTTAGTGGACAAAGTCCATTTCTGAACCGAGTTCACTCCTCGTTTCAGTCCTATTTCACTGAACCGGTATATCCTACTGTTCCATCCATGTCTATCTCATGAGATATAAAATCATTAACCAATGAATTGGAGGGAGATATAGGTCCCACCCATCTCATAATGACACCATTCTTATGTGTGCCACAAAATCAGAAACCATACATCATAGCATAACCCATTAAATAAAAATGGGAATCTTAAACATCATGACATCATAAAACAATTCATATAAGATAAAGGATTTCATAAAAATATTTCAATCACAACATAATCAAATCAATGTAATAATAGGGATAAAAAATATTCCTATATTATGTTATATGGAACATAATTTTTATAAAACACTTGAACTCCATTCTTGAGGAAAATATCCTTTCTACATCAAAAACACTTTTCCATTCTTAACATGTCGTATAATTATAAACTAAAAGAATTTGATTAAAAATAGACTTGAAAACTTGTAAAAGAAGCTTCTTGGAAATAATGTTTTAAAAATCCATTCAGGCCGTATAAGTTAAATAAAAAATTCTTCTTGTAATTTTGTCAGAAAAGTCAAAAAGTACCTCGTACAAAAAACGACATAAGATTCCTTTCAAATATTTTACGAAAAACTCACTAAAGGGTAAAATTGGATTTAAACCAATGTAGGTGGATTGAAATAATATTAAATATTTTGTAAATATGGATGTGTATGATAAAATACACCCTAGTAATTTCTAAAGTATAAACAATCTCGGATAAAAATGTGATTGTGATATTTCCCTTACCTTAGGTCTGATTTGCTTCGTTTGTGTCCAAAACTCCTGTATAATTATTTAAATAATGTCATTGACTTATTCCAAAATCATACTCATTGTTATGATATCAAATATGGTTCACTTATGGCTTTATATTACCTGTTCTTTTTTAAATTCCATGTTAAAAGGCATTTTGGGTAAAATCGTTTCATTTACCCTCCGTGTTTTGACTTGTAATTATTCATATGATTACTTAGATCATGATTACTTAATTCCAGAATATAAAACATGATTTATATATAATATATATTCAGAATATATATATAATAGATCAGTAAATGGAAAGAAATACAACGTTCATGGAGACGGTAGACCGTACGTACGCATGAACGTTGTTTTCTTTTCCTTATTGAGTTGAATAGAATTAAGTAGATGACATACATATATATATACACACATAAATCAATAATCATTATTATGTAATATATTTCATTATTACTTATTATATATACTTTATAATCATTCATGAATGGTTAACGTGGAGAATGAATCTCATCACGTCGTGGAGACAGTAGTCCATACATACGCACGAGCGATGATATCATTCTCATGATCGTGGAATTGAATTGGAGTGTATGTATACTATTTCAGAATCAATATCACTTTACAATAATCATATATAGTTAATATGTACACCATTATACCCATCCAAGTAAGGTGGTGGTGGAAAATATATTACACCACGGCGTGGAGACGGTATTCCGTACGTACGCACGCGCGGTGATTTCGTTTTCCGTAGGATGGATAGATGGTGAAATAAGGTTGTGTCATAATTATAATAACATATAAGTATATAATTGATACTAATGTTATTACTTAATAATGAAACAACCTATGAAGAAGAAGTGGAAGAAGAAATAAAGATGAAAGAATCGGTAACGGACATTACCTCTTCTTTGAAGCACAACTTTGAGTCTTCCTCTTAGGGCACTAAAATTGGTCTTTGAAGAAGAACAGGACATCTAGGATGTTTATAGGGAATTTGAGAAGAGAATTTGTAAGGGGTTGGCTGATCTTGAAGGCTAAAAGTGGTGTGAGGAAGAGAGGGAGGAGGTGCCCTTTTATAAGGGAGGAGAGGGGCACCTTTGGAATAACTAAAACTATTATTTTATTATAAAGTAAAATTCGGTTTTAAATAGCTCCAAATTTATTAATTTTGAATATAAGGTGGGGATTGGTCGAAATCCTTTCATCCAATATAATTTAGACAAGTTTAGGTTCCTATTTTAACATTATCATTTAGATTTAACATTAAGTAAAATAATTTTACTTTTACCTTGTCTTCTTGTGTTCTTATACTATAAGGTTAATAATCATACTATAACAATCAAAAAGAACCCCAAGTTGTTTATTATTAATATATATAACCTTATCTATGTCATTTTTCCGAACCTTAGATTTTTAGGAATAAAATAACAATTAATAATATAATATTTGTTTTAAAAACTATTTTATGTCAATTTTAACACTATTTAGTAATTGATTTTTGTGAAAATTATAACAGTATGATTAGTTCGAAAAAAGTTAATTAAATCAATATAAACATGTCATATTAACCTATAAAATTAGTGTAATTCATAAAAAGTCTCAAATTAAACTTATTTTGGTATTTATAATATCAATTATTCTAATTTTTCACTATTATGGTAATTACTGAATCATCATTGTGTCATAAATTAATTAAATTATTTAATGTCTAAAAATTATAAATAAACTATCATTATGTATTAAATCTTATTATCTTTCTAATGAATATTTAAAATCATATTTATATTATGCATAACCCTATATTAAAAATGTTTTAGTAATAATAAACTTTGATTTTAACTCTTTTAACTCTTCTTTGAATTAAATAATAATAAATGTCCTAATATAATCCAAGTGGGCCTAAATGGTCATATTTTATTCCTAAGGTTGTTTTTGGTCGAATTACACTTATCCAATAGAATTAGGACATGTGTTAGGGTAATAATAATATCATTTTTACCCTTAATTACCCTATTTACTTTTAACCGTGGTAAAAAAAAGTAAAAAGTTACTATTCACCAAAAATTATTTTCATCTCATTGAACCAAATTTTACTTACTGACATTAACCGTGTCTCTCTAATTTTTGAAATTCCACTCACAAAAGCTGTAAAATTATGTTTTATGAAAAATTCATTTTTTTAAACTACCACTTAGTGGTTTCACTATTCATCAAAAAATGAAAGTTTCCAGAAAAATACCAAAAATTAGGCCTAAGATTTATTTGATATTATGAACTCAAAAATGATGTCTATTTTACCAAATTAAAAACATATCATTTTCATTAATTAATTTAAAAATTAATTCTCGTCGTCAAAACAAATAACATGTTCTTAAGAGATAATAACTATCAAAAGATTAACACTTGTTTATGTCTGGTTTAAATGTGAAATTACATTCAATGACCAACATTGTATTAAATTGTAAAAATATATTCTAAATATAATTTAAAACCACTCAAATTAATAATTTATCACTATTAATTATTTCGATTGAAAAAGTTGTTTTTAATTAAAATATAGCTTGTTTTTACTATTAATCAAAATATGAAAGTTACCAGAATGATATGAAAATTTATCCAAAGTAAGTTTTTATTTCATGATTCCAAAGAAGAATTTTATTTTGTCAAATTGAACTTATAAACATGTCAAAAACTTGATTTAAAGTGGGTGCACCATCAAAAGGCGACAAAACTGCATTTTTTTTGAAAAATACTTATTTTTCCTGAAAAATCTATTTTGTTCTTATACCATGTTTTAGAAAATGTGCAAGACGAATAATAATGTTATAAGATTAAAAATTTAGTTAATAATATTCATAATTTCTAGTTCATAATAATATTACAATAATATATCATTGTTTAGTAAAACCCGGTATTGCGTATAACACACGCTATCGAGGAAGGTCATGATTGCGTGTAATGCATGCCAAGTTAGGGTTGCGTGCTGTGCAAGAATCCTTTGTTGTTTCGTATAACATAAACCAACCATATTTCATTTATACATTGAATATATATATATATATATACTCAATGTTTCATAGAATAACTATTATCAAAATTGTGTGTAACATGATCCAAGAATAGTGTTGCGTATACTGCAAGCTAATACGGTGTTGCATATAGTGCAAGGTAATCTTGGTTTACCAAACAACACAAGAAATTAAAAGAATATTTTTCATAAAATCTCAGGGTGTTACAAATGTCATATTCTTTATTTTCCTAGGGTGTTATATCCTTCCCCCCTTCTGGGAACTGCGTCCTCGCAAATTTAAAATTGGGCTCGAAAACATCATAGAAAGTCACACATCAGAACAAGAGTCGGCAAAACAATCACTTTAAAAGAAATAAAGTGAAGTACAAAGGTCACCCATGTTAACCCATACTAAGATTCCATGTAGGAAAACATGGATATGGAAGAAAAAGAAAAGGTTCATGTTCTGAGGGAGAGTGATAGAAAACATGTTTAGAAGAAAGTTAACCACAAGAATATCACAAACTTTTGGTGGGTTAAACTGTATTCAATTCCCCAGTAGGAAAAGTTAATAAACAACATTTTTTTAAGTTACTTTTCTTTGAGGAATTTATTTTTGATCCTAAGGAGACATACTTACTTGTCATGTTGACTTTAAACATTTACTAGATTTCTTACACAAACTCATAATTTCCCCAAATGATGAGTATTTAGGATGACGTGTTCACATTAAGTGTACTATAATCAACTTCTTGATAATAGCCTAATCCAAAAAAGAGAACTATATATTTCCCATGTCTTTAGACCCATACCAAAACCAAAATTGTTAGAACAAGATGATATAATCAAGAAAAGGATAACCCTTAATAGAAATAAAATCTATTCTTAATCTCTAAAATTTGTCCAACCAAACCCAAAGTTCAACGAGGACCATTCGATAAACAATTTGTCCATAAAATTCATCAATGTAATCCAAACTAATATTGAAACCCAAATATTTGAAGGATTTAGTCACATAGTCTTCCAAGGTACAAATTAACACTTATCCCCAAATAACATCAGTTGCTCTAAAAGTCTCATATTGAAAAGTAATTAACCTAATCACATATCCTCCATGATAGGTTAATAATTTCGATAGATAACCCAAAATCAACTTACTCTTAATTCATAAAATCATCTAACTAAAAATAATAAGTAATACTAACCAGAGACTTCACGTAGTCCAGTGGTAGGCGATAAATACCAGTTGCACTTTGGTTTTGGGTTGGATTCCCGCATCTTAGTCCGACGCGACGGGTTGTCACACGGTCTGCGTGTTGTCATTTTTATAAAACTCCAAAAATATCCCAAACATGTTTTAACCTAAATATTTTCCTTATACCTCTCATTTTCATCCATATTCATTACGATCTCAACTTCTTAATTATTGAAGTCTTATTTCACCAACATAAAATAAAACGATTCCCAAAATGAATAACAGCATACCTTGATCATGTTGTCCACTCGGTTTCATCGTCATCTTTTTCACGTAGGTAGAAGTCCCACGCATTACAACAATGATTTAGAGATCCTTGAATATCATTTACTTCCTCCATCCAAATACATCATGTACAACAAGGGTCATATGGGTGTTCATAGAAAAACAATTTTGGAAAAAAATCATGTATGTCATATAATTCCAAATCATCTGATAAAACGTGATTTCAATAAAATAGTCGGACAAAATTTGTGTTGAAAATTTCTATTATTGGTCCTTTTAAAATACCATAATTATGTGCTGAGAGACTATATTTCAAAAGAAAATATAAATAGGTTGCGTGAGGGTCTCCTTCCTCAGTGCCTTTTTTGAAATCATAATATGCTTAAAATTCTTGTGATACGGTAAAATATTTGAAAATACCATGATAATATTTAACTTTCTTGAAAATATAAGAATATTGTGAAAATAGTATTTTCCTAAATACAACCCATTATCCACGATGATAAGAAGGTATAGTGGAGGTGTTTGATATCTCAAACAACTACTTGCAAGTGAGTTGTAAGATAGAAAAAGTATCACAATCATCCGAACATGACTTTGCAATAATTATTGCAAGCATGTCCTCTGGAATAGATAGGAATGTCGTTTGAGATCCTCCTCCTTCCATTCGTAACAGACTTTACTTGACCTGAGAAAAAGTTATAAAACAAGGATTTAACTGAAATATTAGATATAGGGACTAAACATGTGTCTAACAAAAACTCTTAATCCCCAAAGTTGTCTAAACCGACCTCTGATACCAACTATAAGGACCAGACCATAAACATTACTTATTATTTAATTAAATGAATAATTCACATAGAGGATCTTTTCTGGTTTAGAGTTTTAGAGAATTAGAAAAAAAATCATACATTACATTCCACATTTAATCAAAGTGGTTACATAAAAGATTGTATTCATTTTTTCCCATCAACGGAAACATATTTAAAACAAAACATGGATTCTTTCATAAAACTTCCTTTAACCTATCATCACATCTTGTACCTTTCCCTTGACCTATGAAAAACATTTCAAAAACATGGGATGAGCATAAAAATCTCAGTAAGGGATATAAAAGTACGAAATGAAAACATTAGTCCTTGTATGAAATCATAATTTACTCATAAAACATAATCACATTAACATATCTCATCAAATCATGAATAAATCATAGAAATCATAAGACATAAAGGTAACTTTAGGCATTCATAACATTATTACATAGGGAGTAACCCTCTTGGTTACGTTTGGAATACCCATCACATTATATTCCCTAAATCTCTTCAGAGAAACCTTAACGTTAAACTCCTTTTCTTTACCCAATGCATTGGAGAGCTATATCGAGCTCACCCACCCTTAGTTTATCACAGAACCACCCGTCTTCATAACAATTCCCAAGAACCATAACATAATTGTATCACATAAAACATGTATAAATGAAACATAACATTTCCACATTTCAATCAAAAGAAATCAATACAACACATTGATATAATAAAAAAATTATGAAAACCATTTTCAATACCAAAATAAATGAAAAGTAAGACATGGTATTTATTTTCCATTAAAAACAGTTATGGTTTGTAGAGGAAGCCGAATCTGAAATAATGGCCATGGTGGCGGAGAAGTCATTGTCACCGCACACGTATGACAAATAAAAACATTCCATTTTTCCGTTTAGTAAATGCTTCGTATAAAAATGATTCATTTTGAATAAACATAAAAGTCAAAGGGGTTTATACATCGTAAAAAATAAGGTTGTGTATGAAACAAAATATGCCTCAATGAAAGGATATTGAGACGAAGTCCCTTACAAAGACGATATCCTTGGATTAAGGATAAATCAATTACATAATTATGTGTGACAAATGAATAAACCAAATATAAGTAGATATTAAGCGAAAAACAATCATACATCATTCACACATATTCATAGAACGACATCTTCATGGATTAAATGTTTATCCCAAAGAATAAAAATTGGGTTATGAAGTTCCCTTGCAAAAATTCGACAGCCTAACGGCGTCTCTTCAGACTTAAGAAAATGAGTCGATGAGAGATAAAAAGGGTATCTCATCACTTGGACATAGAATTAAATCAATAAGGATATATAAGAACATATCCCAACATTACAATATGTAAATTAAAATACCCAACAAAATATGTCTTTTAAAAAGAGGAGGGTGAAAAGTTCCCTTACTAACTTGGGTATCTTTCGAAACATACACTCCATGAAAGAAGGACAATACAACATTGATGTAAATACTCAAAAACGAATTTATATTACAAAAAAGAGTAGAATAATTGGACGTACATATACCACTCAATGTAAATGGTGTCAAATGTAGCATAAATCTCACGGGAATAAAAGTGAGATGAAAACTCCCTTATGAAAACTCGTCAGCCTAACGACGCCACTTAAAACATTCAAAAAAGGATTGATGAGATAAAATAGGGTCTCCCATAATATTAAAATAAAATTTACAGAAAGAGGAATATAAAAGAACATCCCCCAACATAACAAAGATGAGCTTAAAAGAAATGAAATAAAGGAGAGTACTTAAAAATAAAGAAAGAGGTCAGATCTCTTACGAAAATTTTGCAGCCTAACTGCGCCAATCAAATCTTCCAAAATGGATTGATGAGGGAAAATAGGGTCTCTCATCATATGAACATAAAACGTACAGTAAGAGTAATATAAAATAAAATCCCAATCATAAGAAATATGATCTTAATAGGAATGACATAAAAGAGTGTACTTAAAAATAAAGGGAGGGGTAGGTTCCCTTACCTCACGTCCGACTTGACTTGTTCGTTTCTTTATATTCCAGAACAATAAACATTGGTCAATTTATAATTTCTTAAGTATCTCCTTTAAGGATTATTATTCAGTTAATATTTAATATTATAATTTTATAATAATTGTTTAATAATGTTAGTTCATATCAGACGTTTTTGCTGATGTTTGGTACATGAGTAAAAAAATGAACTTGTTTGAAAATGATTTCCCATGTAGTTATAATTAAATCATTTCCAGAATAGTATTAATGATTAAAATATCATATATATCCAGTAAATATTAATTTTATACTATTCCATAACATTTGGTGATAAAAAATGAAAAGCACCGTTCATGGAGACGGTAGGGCGTACGTATGCATGAATGCTACTTCCATTTTTTTGCCATATTAATGGAATTAAAAATAAATGAGATATATATATATATATATAATAATTCCAGTATAATATATATGTTATATCGGTCAAATATGTTCATTAATTTCATTCTTTATACATTCCATGTATTGCATAAACGAGTCACATCACTTGAGGTGGCGGTAGTCCACACTTACTCATATGAAATTATCGCATTTGCACAACATGAAAAGAATAATGATATTTTTTAAATATAAAATACAGAAGAAAATATAAAACATAAATACCATATCTATCATATATAAAATACAGTTACATCATAATTGCCACCTTTAAAGGTGTTAAAAAAATATTGAACAATAATCATTTCGTGAGGAAGAAAATCGCCAAACACAGAAAAAGTATGTCGTTTATCCATTAGACGAAGGTGTGTGTGGGTGTAGCTCTAATAAATCTCATAAAAATATCATAGTATATTGAAGATACTGTTTTTGTTACAAAATAATGTAATAAAAATAGTTTAGGGGGTTGGAGAAGCAAAATAAAACATAAGAACACAAGAGAATACACTACCGTTAAATCATGTAACTCTTTTTGATTTGAGCTCAAAGGCTTCCTTGGAAAGAATTATTCCAAAGGTGAGGCTTATAGGAGTAATATAGGGATGTGGAGATACAAAATGGGAAGGGTTTGGCCGAGCCAAAGGCTTGAGAGGTGTGGGTAAAGTGGTAGAGGTTGGGTCCTTTTATAAGAGAAGAGGTGGGGCACTCTTGGAAAATCTTGAAAAGTAACATTATTATAAAATGATTTTATGATTTTAAAGGGACCAAAGTTATATAGTTCGAGTATAAGATGATAATAGTTCCAAATCTACACATCCAATAGGTTTTTGACAAGTTTTGGTCTTATATTTAACATTGTCATTTGATTTTATTTAAATCGTTAAATAATTAGGTAATCACTTCATCATCATGATGTCATAAATAATTTAATTTATTTAATGTCTAAAAATAAAAAAAAATAACATGATTTACGAGATCTTTTTAGATTATAATGAATATTTACAGTCCAAAATATGACTTTAATATCCCCATTTAAAAATTGTTTTAGTAAAACACACATGTTTGTGACATTTTTATTTTAACATAAAATAAAAAGATATTAATGTCAGTTTCCTACCAAAGTGGCTCCATGGGGTCTCCAAGTTGACCCATGTATTCTATTGGTCTTCCATGTCACATCAAATAAGAGTATGAAATGTTTCAAGGTCATTTCATATTATTAAAACATTATCTTTACCTTAAATTAAACTATTTAACTCTAATAACGATTAAAAACTTAAAAGTTACTATTCACAAAAAATTTATTTTAATACCATTGAACCAAATTTTAATTAATAATGAAAACCATGTATGTCGGATTTTTGAAATTCAAAACACAGAGGTGGTAAAATTTCATTTAAACTAAAAATCATTTTTTTAAGTACCACTTATAGGTTTCACTACTCATCAAAAATTGATGTTTTTCAGAAAAATACCAAAAATTCACCCTAATCTATATTTGATATTACGAATTCAAAAATGATTTATATTTTACAAAATTCAAAAAAATATAAGTTACATTAATTAATTTAATAATTAATTCCCGATGTCATAACAAATAACGTGTTTTTATGAAACAATATATATCAAAAGATTGACACTGGTTTAAGTCCAATTTCAAAGTGAAATTAATTCCAATGACCACTATTGGATTAAATGGTAAAAATATATTCTAGTTTCAATTTAAAACAAATTCATAAGATAATCTAATCATATAAATAAATTAGATTAAAAAGAGGTTTTGAAATAAAATACAACATTTTCACTATTCATTAAAAAATAAACTTTATTGGAAAAATACCAAATATTTACACAAAGGAAATTATGATGTCCCGATTCTAAATAAGAATTTTATTTTTTCAAATATAACATATAAAATTTTCATAAAGTGGATTTAAAAGAGGTTTTCCATCAAAAGGCGGTTAATCGACCTTTTAAAGAATATTAGAATTTTTACGATTAAAATTGGACTCATTCGCATTTTTAATCGTCTAAGATTTATTGTAAAAAGTAAAAATATTTGAAAAACATATATAAACATTTTGTAGTTAGTTCTATTCATTCCCGTCATTACAATGGCTAGGTGTTAACTACCAATTAAAATAAAATTATTTTATTATTAGAGTGAAATGTAAGATTTCAAAGGAACATGTTGTTGAGTATTGGGTAAGCCCTCGAGCATAGAGTTCCCTTTAAATTAATATTAACATTTTATTCAGAAATAGAGATAAATATTAAAATTTCATATTCTTTATTTACCTGGGGTGTTACATTTTTTAAGGGATTATCCAATAGAATTAAAATATTTTTAGGATGGTATGAAATATTAAACTAAACCCAGTGTTAATTTAATTTGGATGAATATGTTTTCCATGTGGGTAAATCAGTATGTTTTATCATATGAGAACAAGAATGAGGCATCTATTGGAGGACATGTGGTTTCTATTAGATGATAAGAAGGTATGAATTCAAAGATCATGAAGTGTGGTTATGTGAGTGTTATCTAGAAGACTAAAAAAATAATCCTAGAGGAAGGGTCAGTTACTTAGTACCTTACTCCAGATATCTGTCACTATTGTGGTAGGAATGGTTACATTTTTAAATCATTTTCTCAATAATTGGTTGATATTTTATCCTATGGAAATATGGAACATCTACAAAGGATATATAGGACCCCTTGATAAATGGGTATCGATGGAGTTACTACGTAATACCATAGTACAGTAATGGGGATTCTACATGGTACCATTATAGTAGTTATATATTTGATACCTACGGTGGCTGAGGGAGTTGATGTGGTACTTCTGGGAAAGGGCCCCAAGTAAAACAAGAACGGATCATCTTTTGGGACTCAAATTACTTCACAATGAATGGGGAAGGATATCTGTATGTTTTTCACCCTATTATGGTGGATAGTGAGGCTGGATGACCAACAATTAAAGGTATTATTCTTTTATCTTCTACATGATGTAGTACCTTTTTTTATACTAGTGTATCTAATTAATTTAATTCTATGAAATATGTGAATGGGTTGAACTGATGGCTATGTTCATGATTGGGGTATGAATATTGATACATAGTTGGGAGTGCAGTTGAGAGACATAATCATGTGAAAAAAGTGTTCTCTTGAGTTTGGGTAGTCTCATTTTTTAGGGATCATTATATCATTGACATGTTAGGATTTTACATATTTAGGATATGAACTAGTTAATATCATAATAATCCATCATAAATTTTTATTGTAGTAGAGTGACATTTACATCTATTAAGGGTGAAAATTATATTCACTCTCGAGAGTGGGATGTCCTAGTTGGTTGAGTAAGTCCAGTTCATTAGCAACTAGGGGAGATAACTACTTAGGTTTCCTGTTTGTTTTAGAATGATAGAGGGGTAAATTAGGATTCCATTTACATTGTTAATGGACAGGTTGGAGGAAATGTTTCTTAAAGGCTTCTCCCGGCTTCCACCAAAGAGAGATGTGGAATTTACTATTTTTATCCTGTTGGGGAATGTGACTATCTTTATTGCAACATATACGATGAAACATATAGTGATTAAAGAGATTAAGACCCAATTGGAGGAGTTAGCGGATTAGGGATTTACCCATCCACATTTGTCCCCTTGGGGTTTTGTAGTTTTTATTTGTTAAAAATGAAAAAAATCTTCAATATTGTTTTATACTATAATTTCAAATGGTTGACTATGAAAAAATAGTACCCTCTTCCACATATCAATGATCTATCTGAACATTTTATGGTAGATTGGAATTTACCCTTGATTGAAATGATATTAGGGTATCATTAGTATAGAGTTAAAAATTCTTATATTATATGGGATAAATTTATGTGTTTGTATGAGATTTATGATTTTTTAGGATTCTATTCTGACTAATGAACATGATATTAGATTTTATGACCTTGATGAATAAACTCTTACTCCCATACCAAGATCAGTTTTTTTGAATATGTTGATTGTATCATGGTATACTCCATGACTCCTGATTTTCATTCCCAACATCATGAAATATTTTAGGGTTCAGTGAGAGAGAGAAGCATATATATGACCAAATAACTATGATTTAGTTTTGGATTGATCAGGTACACTTAGTGGGACACATCATTACAAATGTAGGAGTTTTAGTGGATAGAGTGAATGTTCACGTTGTTTTTTATTATGATAACTAAGATAATGTTTTGGATTTGCATGTTTTCTGTGAAAACTAGTATATTATTAGAGGTATATCATGAATTATCTCATTTGAAAAACCACATTCGGGCTTCATTGGGAATGGGATAATTTATTAATTATCTAGAGAATGTGAAAATTCATAATATGGGTTGAAGAAGAACTCAAAATCAATAGGAATCTTGATCCTACATGTACGAGGTGAGTAATATATTGTTTTTTATTCTACTCGTATCAGGTTTTGATTTGTGATGATATTGGATGATGTAGTTCTTGTATATAGGTATTGGAAGTTGAGGCCACAAAAAATAAATTACCATACAAAAGACCTTAAGATGGATGAATAAGAATGTGCCCTGAAATTATTTTAGCATTATTTTATGTGATAAATGTTTAGTTTTTATGCTGATAACAAGTTAAATAAGTATATCTTTTCATAGTGATATTTCAATCTCTAGAAGTAGAGGTAGGTTGATTATATTCAATTTTTTGATTTCTACATATCATATACACCTAGAAAGGAAACAGTGTTTCTAATGATCTAAAATAGAAATAATAGAATCAATAATTTTTAAATTGTAGTGAAGAGTAGAAGATGATGATTTTACTAACTAATATGAATTTTTTGATTCGAGAGTGTCAGAAGAAGATGACTCTCAAATTTTTTTAGTGAAATATATACTTTTGAATCATATTTGAGATAGGTTTTCTGAAGAATTAGATTGATTTTACATAATGGGAAGACATGAAGTTTGTGTGTCACCATAGTATCAGAGCATAGATTATAATGTTCTCTTATATGATAGGATTGGGTTGTTGTTACTTTGAGTATGATGTATGACAGGATGTGTGTATTTAATTCCTAAAACTGGTTGGTGCATCCCATTGTGACCAACATTTATCATGACCAACATCATATTATGTTGTGGGTGAGCATGAAAATTGATATTGTAGGGTTTGTGACATGATTATACACTAATAAATATATGGGGATTGATCATCAACAACCTAGTGATTCAATACAACTTTTTACCATTCTGTAACTTAAGTGGGACAACATTACTATGGATTTTAGGATGGGTCCTTTAAGGATTATGAGGAATAATGACGCTATTTGGGATCTTCGAGACATTTTGACAAATGTAACACATTTCATTAATATATGGGATATTTTTCTAGTCGATAATTTGGTATATATGTATTCTTGGTAGCTATTTTCTACTCACATGGTTCCTTGGAGTATTTTTTTAGACAATGAATCAAATTTTACATCATGAATCTTGTAATAATTGTAGATGGTACTCAGAAAAAAAGTGTTATTGGGTAAGATAATCCACCCACAAGAATATGAGAAGTCATAAACTACTATATAGGACCTTGAGTATATGCTTTCATCATGTTTCATATGATTTGGTGGGTATTTGTAGAAGGGCATAGCTTTGGGGGAGTTCTCCTATATCAATTGTTATTATGAATCTATACAGATTACTCCATATGAAAATCTCTATGGTACACCATTTAGAAAACCATGATTTTGGATGTAGGCCAGTGAGATAATGATTATGGAATAGAGTCTCATGTTGGATACATTAGAGAGGGTCTAGTTGATTTAGAAGAATATGGTTATGGATTAGAGTAGACATAAATCTTATGTTTGTAGATGATGATGACTTTTAAAGTTTTCATAGATTAATTGTGTATTCAATTTTCTATCGCATATATGGTTTTATCATTTGATACATAGATTGGGTAAGTTGTTTCCCATGTTTGCTGGTTTGTTTGACATTATAGAGAGAATCAGACAACTGGCATATTGATTATCTCATTCATAAGGGAATAATTATATGCATCATGTTTTTTCATGTGTCACCACATTGGTTGTATCACCCCAAACCTTCTCATGTGATCTATTTGGATGATTTTGAGAATGAGATAGATGAGTCCTTTTGTGGAGCATGAAATACATTTTTTGGATCACAATCTGAAAGAGTTGTAGGGACTGATGATGATGATAGTTAGGGTATTGTGGATACATGTGATTTTTAATGAGGAAACAAGGGAAAGGGAAGAAGGTATGTAGACTCAAGGGACTGATATTTGTTGTTTGAAATCATAGATATTGTTAGGAGTTAATCATGGGTAAGAGCTGTTATATGATGATGATATTGAAAAATAATGACATTTTGGGAGATGTATCAAGAAAATTAAATGGTACTCCATGTCTTTATTAGAGTAATTATAGTTTGTGTCATATCTGGTGTGTGTTAAGGATAGAGTTGTATAAATTTGGGAAGAACGATGGGTTGTGCATAGTTGGAACACAGTTTTCCCAAATTATGTGCTTTTCCCAGCTATCCATGTGAACGTATATAATGGAGATTCACATGGATGTCATATTATTTGTCAAAACATTCAGATATTTAGGTGTAACCAAGAACCTCCCTTAGAATAGGTGTATGGTTTAGGTGCAATGATAGGAAAACCATGTCTCCAATCCCATGAAAACATGCATGTGGTTTCACTTGTCCCTAAAAAATATATTTAAAAATTATCAAACACATATCATATATCCCTAAACCCATAGAATTGCACTAAAACGTTTTCTCACATTTTTTAGGTTCTCAGATAAATTTCAAGGCGTTCTGACCCCCATTAATAGAAAATCAAAATCCCTTAAAGGATCTACAACTCTATGGGTATGTGGTTTCATCCCGATTAGAGCACTCTATATCTATCAAACACTCTCCCTCTTTCTCCATATACCATATAAAAAGACATTTTATTTGTTTATGAAATGTTTTTGATATAGTATTAAATGATGTTTTTTCTTTTGATATTGATATTGTTTTTAGATCTAGATATAATCATTCTTCACACTCTTGATCATTTATCTTAATTGAATATTTTCATTCGTGATCATTTTTCCTTGATTCTATGGTAGCTAGTCAAAATTCAGTTACCATAGTAATGAATTCTAATTTAATGTATATGTTGTTAGATTTCAATTCAAAAATTCTGAAATTGAATCATGAATTGAAAAAAATAATATTTTGATTAATTTTTAGAAACATGTAAATGGATGAATTAATTGAGGAATTAATTAATGTGATATTTGGATTGTGAAATTGGAGTAATTTATCGATGAATTGATTAATTTTATATTAGGATAGTGGAATTGCATTAATTAATGAGGTATTTTGATCATGGAAGTGTATAAATTAGTCGGTGAATTAATTAATGGATTAAAGGATAATGTGTTATATTGGTGAATTCCACATTTATTTCCATTTGATTAAATTATATAATCTGGTATTATATTGATAATTAAAAATGTATATAATGATGTGAAATGTAAAATGATGTTTAATGGTGATTAAAATTTATTGATGTGATATATGTGATATTCTGATATATGTGATATACATGAGTTAAACACAGTATTTTTTATCTGAAGCCTATATTGATAAATGAGTGTTGGTGCTGGTCTTCTGCATCGAAACCCCATAGTTATAATTGAGTTCCGGATATGGACCACTACATCAAAATCGCAGTTCCTTTATTTTTGACAAATGAGTGTGGGACACAAACTAAAGCTTCAAAATTTCACTTATGTGATTATTTTATGAATGAGTTTTTGGACATAGACTACTCCATGAAATACCCATGGGGTCCCATGCAAGCTGATCTAGGCCTAAAATATTGGAATTGAACTATGGATCCAATTTTACATGATAATAAATTGATAGGAAATGGATAATGAAATCCTATGTGATATAATTAATTGTTAATTGGATATGTGTTGTGGTTCAGACTCCGAGATGGGATGATGATGGTAAAGAGAGTTTGGGTGTCCTCAAGAACCTCTGAGTTATGTTGTTAAATAATGTGTAATTTAATAACTATAAATATTATAACTTTTTTTTTATTTTATTTCTTATACACCTGCATACAATTTCATTAACTTCATATTGATTGAGACACCATTGTTGGTGGCCTATGGAGTTATACTCACACCGTACATAGGATTCATGTTCAGTACAAAAATATAATTGAGGATTACAGGGTAGGATAACAGAAAGGGCCTTATGTTAGATAGATGTGTTGGGATAGAGCATGGAATAGGGAACTGGATGTGATTCAAGATCAGCTTTGGGGTTTTTAGTGTACCACTGTGTTAGTGATCTGTTTCATATGTCTATAAACTCATTTTGGTTTTCCATTTTTATATTATTGGTATATGGCTGAGAAGGGATTAAGAGGATAACAATAATTGCGAAGTTAGTGATTTTTAGACTCTTAGATTTTACCATCTTTTTCTTCTGGATGTAAGAGGATTTCAATCCATATTAAAAGGTTTCCATACATGTAATATTCATTGGAAACATGTCATGATAGATTTCATGCTATGAAAGTTTACATGATGTGATGAGATATTTCACCACATGAATGTTTTATGTAACATATTTTTAAATCATGATGATAAATTTATTATCATACTTATACAATGCGGAATCCACATTCTGTAATGGAATTACACTCCACAGAATTCTTCGAGAAGGGATGTTTTGGGGAATCATTTTGTTTTTTATAAACTATTCTGCTGCCAATTTTCTATTGCTCTCAAACCAAATCTCCTCTCCAGTAATTTTTTGAGACTCTCTTCCTTATGGAATGATCCATTTAGTGTTTAATCATATTTTTGGTTGTGTTTCAAATCTCCAGGTATGTGATCTTTACTCTTCATCATTTTCATTGATCACGGTTATACCCTTAGGTTATGATTACAAAATTTGTTGATCTATCTTGGGGTTTTTTTCATCCTCTTATATATTCATTATGTGATCTCATTTTGTTGGCCATTTCATTTTTGGTCATGGTTTTGTGGGAATTTGTTCTTTAGGTAAATGTTCTTTCCTCTTCTCTAACGATATTCTTTCTTAATTGAATCTATACGAAGTTGTGTTTATTGGATTCTAAAGCCTTCGTAGATTAATTTACATTTTCATTGTGGTTGTATCCCAATGTGAGCATGTGCGACAAGAGTTTTGAGGTTTGTGTTTCAATCTAATGCATACTTTGTTAAATATTATTATTCATACATTATAAAATTATTTATACAAGGTATTGGGATGACTGAATATTGTTTGTTGAAATTATTTTTTAGATAAATATGGATTTCCTTGATTATTGATAAATCGAATGAAAAATTTCATTTTCAAATAATTTAAATGGGTCTTTGAAATGGGTTGGAAATTATTTTTGAAACATTGAAATTATTGTAAAAATGATCTCATGTGTTACCTGGGGTACTTGGTGGAAGGATTAGCATGTGTCCATCATCTATTTTGTAAGGTTCACTTTATAGGGTGTTTCTCATGTCCTAGAGTGTATATTATATGTTCTAGGTACATATATGATATTGGGGATTCAATTTCTAGGGTGTATCCCATGTCTTGGTGTGTTAATCATTGGATTCTTGTACCAGAGTTCACTATTTCATATATTAGTGGTTTCATGTTGTCATCTACATGACCATATGTATTCATTTCTATTGTTATGTCTATTCTATTATTTTTTTCATATAGCATGGGTTTAAAATATTTTAGCCATGATGTGCATATTGATTCTTTTGGAATATAATATGGAGAATTGTTCTTTGAGATTGATATGCCTGAATTTTTTTAGAAATTTAATAAAAAGGTAAATGTTTACCATGACACCAATAATACTAAATTAATTATATTAAATCCATGTTTTATTAAAAATGAACATTCATGAATTTGTGTATAGACTCATGTTATATAACACTATTGGGGGTCCTACTAGGGCTGTTATCTCACACCATATAAACCTCTTTGGTGGTGCATAGACCTCTTCATGTCTACCATTGTAGGGAAAGGAAATGCATCAATGTGAGGATGAAAGGTATCTTGTTATTATGCTTGGGTAGATGTAGGTGAGATGGTAGGAGTTTGGTAAGACCATATTTTAGAGTAGATTTTTCATTTGGGTCCTCTATACTTGGAATTATCTTTTGGAGTTTTAGCCACTTTTATAATTTTTTTGTTTCTACAATCTTCTCCCATTTATTTAATATATTTTTAGTCATATCATGTATATTTTTATTTTATGTATATATATTTAATTTGTTTGAAATGATTTGGAAAAATCATTCTCTATAGCCTATTGATTGATGCCCAGATGCTTGTTGTTATCCCGTGGAGATCGAGAATGCACTTAGAGTATGTGAAATATTGAGATGGGTGCCAGTTTTGTGGGTAACTTGGGCCAACTCAATAAAAAATTGTATCAGAAGAGTTGTATCCTCTAGGGCCATTATCTTGTGGTGCCTTTTAGATGGGCATTAATATATTCAAGGCCTGATAATTATGTTGTGATATGTGCATGGCCATATATTATCGTGACAAGAATTATGTTACCATGGGATGTTGGGATATGTGTATCTAGTAATGAGTTTTTTTAAATCCTTGTTTTTTATGGTTTTTCTAATTTAATATGAGATTTACACTATTTTATAATCTTTCCTTCTATTTTGGTGTTTAGAGGTATGCCACCGAGGAAACTCCCACGGGTTCCTTTGGAAGGTGGAGATGATTATTGATAAAGGAATATGTCAGTGGATTAGAATCTCAATGAGTATATAATATAGTTAGTATTTGATGCTGTTCAAGATTCCCCACGAGTTTAGAAAAATGTTGTTGACGTATATCTATGAGTTGGGAGAGAGAGAGATCAGTGTTTGGAATTCATTCCTAAGAAAACACCATTCCATAAAATATTGAATGAACATCAAGGGGCAGAGGAAAACCTAGATATGATCGATAAAGTATTCAAATTATTAGAGATTGTTGATAATATTAGGGTATACTGTGAATTTTTCACGATCGATGGTTCTTGAAATCAAAGGTTGGATTCTACGGTATTGAGAGATAGACGTGTGAACCTGGATTGGAAGGGTTTAAAAATATTGTTCTCCTAGTAGAATTTCCCAGAGTATCTAATGCTGGAAAAGTATTTGTTGTTCCTGTATTTGCAGCAGGAAGAGTGTTCTATGTTAGTATACTTCAATCGATTAATTGAGCATTACTATTTTTCTCTATATACTGGGAAGAATGTATACCTGAAGGCTCAAAAATACCTTCAGGGTTTCTGACTAGATATCAAATCACATATATTTATGATGAATATTCCTACCTATGTAGAGATGGTAGACAATTAAAAGATGGAAAAAATCGATATGGAAGGGAAGGATAGATTATCCAACTATTCTCTTAAATCTAGTGTTATCTTTAATGGCATGAATGGGATTAAAAGTAAGTTTATGGATTGTCACAAAAGTATTGGTAGGGATTCTTAGCAGTGAGACTACTCTACAACATCTGCTAGAGTTAGCATTGTGCCTCTATCTTCCAATCATCTTGGAAAGGATGGAATCACTAGACGTTTTATCCTACACCTACCTAGATTTGAAACAACCATGGACATGTATCTTAAAAACAACAATTCAGTCAATATATTACTACACATTGTTATGGTTATGGTTTTTCAGTTCCAAATACTATTGTAGTGTAGCCATAAGCTTTAAATACTATATTTCTTCAGACACAAGCCTCAAGAGTGAATAAATTTCATTCATTAGATTATTGTCTAATGGAAGTCGATGGTGGATTGGAAATAGTGAATAGAACTATCCTTATTGCATCTTTAGTAGAAATTTCATTATATGATATCAGTGCCTCCCTCTTTTATAAATCAACATGTTTTTTTATATGGTTAAACATATAATAGAACCTATTACATTTGTAATGGAGTTTGTGACATATTTTTGAAAAAGGGGAGATTATGTTTTTAAGTACCCTTATTCTTCCCCAATGGTGGAAGATACAGAGATAGTGTGGGATTTTAACATTATTGATTTGAATATGTTTGATTTCATCATCAGTATGGATTGGTTTTTCTCCCATCAAGTAGATGTTAGTATATATCATCATTCTTTTCAATTATTTATATATGTGGGATTTATCATGTGTTTTAGAGGGAGTAGTACCCATTGTATTATCATGTAAGACCTTTTTGCAAAAATACAAAAATTTAGTTATCTTTTTTTTAAACTCAATGAAGTATCTCTATTTTTGACCTTCCCATTGTTGTTTGAGACTTTCCAGATGTTTTCCAATATGACTTCTTTGGTCTTCCTCTAGAGAGGGATATAGAGTTTACTATTTAAATGTTTCCCTGTACGCATCCAATATTGGTATGTTCTTATCATATGGCACCATTATTACTGAAGGAGGTCAATATTTGTTTGGATCACCTATTGGAAGAAAATTTCGTTCTCCATAGCATTTCACCTTGGGCGTCAACTGTGCTCTTTTCCATGAAAGAATATGTTTCACTAAGGTTGTGTAGAGACTATCAAAAGTTAAACAATAAAACAATTTAGAATAAATATCATTTTAATCATGTGGATGATTTGTTTGATTTTTTAAAGGTGTTTAATTTGTTTTTAAATACTAATATTTGGTAGGGTTTTCATCAACTCAGGGTTTGTGTACCTGATATAACAATGAAAACATTAAAAAAAGGTATTGAAAATATGAATATTTTGTAATTCCTTTTTTATGATAAATGCTTCTATAGTTTTTATGGATTTAAATAAATTGATATTCTATAAATATCATGTCACTTTTGTGGTTGTATAACTGTATAATATTAGGGTATATTCAAAATCTAAGCATGATCATGGACAATATTTGAGTTATTTTCTATAAATCTGGAGAATTTACTATCTGTGTGGAATTATTTGTAAATGTAGTTTATGTATTAAATAAGTTATTTTAATAGGGAATAAAATTTCTGAACAAGTATTATTAGTTGATCTGGATAATATGAAGGATGATTCTTCCTTGAAGGAACCAAAGAATGATGATAAAAATTTGATATTCCATGGTCTTGCTGGATAACACTAGAGTTTTGTTAAGGATTTATCTATGATGGTGTCACCTTCAACTATTCCTACCACGAAAAAAATGAAATTAACATTGTATAATAAATTTAATAATTCTTTTGATGAACTCAATCAACTTATGACATCGTCACCTATTCTGATCTTACCTATGCTTAACAAGGGATATGGGATGTTTTTTTTGGAATTTGGGGAGGGTTTGGGATTTGTGTTTATGTAGAATGACCATGTGGTATATTATGACTCTCATTAGCTCTGATCACATGAGAAGAATTAACCCAATAATGATTTAGAGCCTGCTGTAGTTATGTATGTGTTAAAATGTCGGTGGCACTAACTTTTTAGGGAGACTTTCACAATTTTCTCTGATCATAAGAGATTTTTTTAATTATTTTCGCATAAAAACACAAATATTAGGTAGAGATAATGGAAATTAAACCTTCATATGTTTTAATTTTATATCACCTAAACCCTTTGGAGTGGAATATCATTGCAGACACCACTAGTAGGATTGTACCATCACATGTAGTTCAACAATCAAAATAGTAGAGGAACCTTATAACACTTTTTCCGAAATTGCACCAATATTATCAGAAGTATATTCATGTAGTTTTATGACCAGTGTTTAGTTATCATCATCTCTCCTCTTATTTTTCCTGTATAGTTAGTATTATTATTTTATGTTTAGTATTGTTCAAGAAAGCCTTTATTGTGGGGAAACCATTTCAATTTGACCTCCCTCTTTAGATGCTATAATAAACATTAAGAAGTGGGTTTCCATCCTTGAATATGTAAGGAGTTTGGTTTTGTTTAATTTCAAAACTATTCATGGTCCATTCAACCAGGCACTAAGAAGATGTATAATGATATGATATGATTATTATGGTGGTCAAGTATGAAGTGTGACATCGTAGATTATGTGCTCTACTTTTAGTAGTTTTAAAATATAAATCCCGGGCATATGAAGCCATATGGATTGCTTCATACTCCTCCAGTTCTGTTCTATAAATGGGACACAGAAGCTATTGATTTTTTTTGTCGTATGTCTAAGGACACCATGATGGAGGTATGCAATCTAGGAGGTTATTTAACAGTTGATTAAGTCTACTCATTTATTTCCAAACTAGGATACAATATAGGTCGAAGAACATGTTACAATGTTTATAAAGGAGTTTGTGATGTTACATGGTATTACATCTAACATTATGTCTGGTTTACATTTACATTATGGATGACTATCCAAGATGAAATGGAATCTTAGGTCTAGTTGATTGAAACATACCATCTATTGAAAGGCATTCAGATGGAGTATGTGATTCAGATAATAGAGGATATTCTTCAGGAATGTCTTAGGATTTTGATGTGTTATGGAATATCCATCTGTGACTGGGTGATTTTGTTTAGAAGAACACTTTTTAGTCCACTATAATAATGGATCCCTTTGAGGTGAGGTATGGTCACCTGTGTAGACAACCTCTTTGTTAGGTGTAGGTGGGATGAGCTCTTGTAGTTGGAATAAGTTCGGTCTACAATAAATTATCCAAGATTTAGGATGTACATCAACATCTTATTATATCCTAGTGTCAATAGAAATAATATAAGGATCGATGGCATCTTCTTCTAATATTTTTTGGTGACTATTTTTTTTTGTGAATCTTTCTCCTCAGTTTGGTCAACATATTCTTGGATAATAAGAAAAATTGTCTCCAAGATATGTTGGACCATTTGAGGTCACCATGTTTTTCAAGACGAATTCTTATTAGTTGGAATTTGTAGTATATTTGACATGTACTCATTATTTTTTCCACATATCTCAGCTCGGGACGTTCCAACCTAACCCTATCATGATCTGAGTTGGGATGAAATTAGGTTAGATACATATGATTATGTTACAGAGAATCCAGTTGATATTGTTGACTTTCATGTGAGTTTTTTTTCATAGGATTATGAATCTGTTGGTCAGGGTACTATGGTAACACATACCAGATTTTCATGAGTCATGGGGCATGAGCCATTGATAAGAGAGAAATAGCCTCATAATTATCTAGGGATTACATCTTTTACATGACTTTTGTGGGATGAAATGACTTTATGGTGGGATGTTGGTAACATCTCATTGCTAATCTATCAAGAATTTCCTTATCCATGTTGTGGATTTTAATTTTTCATTGTCGGTATAGGGACCAGAAGGAATTGAGAGGATACAAACAATGTTTAAGTGATGTATTTTTCATAATCTTATCTAAAAATCATATTTTTATATAAGATTTAGTAGAATTTCCTTTCATGTAACCCGTTTATATGATGTGTAAGAGTCATTGGATGCATGTCATGAAAGGCTTCACACTGTGAATGGTTACATAATGTGAAGAGATGTATCATGTCATGAATGATTTGTGTAATATATTTTTATTATGATGTGATATATTTCTCAGAATAATCATACAGGAAATAATTTACAACATGTAATGTAATTACATGCAATGTATTTCCAAGAGTTGGTATGTTTTGGGGTGCCTTTTCGGTTTTTTTGAATACATTTCTGTACCAAATTTATATTTCACTCAATCTGAAGCACCTCTAGTGAAATTTTGGGAGACTCTGTTCCTTCTAGATTAATATGTTCGGTGTTCGACCTTCATTGGTGGTGAATTTCATCCCTCCAGGTAAGTGATCTATCAAAATCACCATTTTCATGGAGCTTGGCCATGTCCTTGGGTTATGGTTATCAAATCCATTGATATAATTTACCATTTTATACCATTTTCTTCTCGATCCTTTGTGTGATATCATTCCGAAGGTTGTTCATTTGTTTGTTGGCTTGTAGTGGTCATCTGTTCTTGAATTATGTGGTGCTTCCTCTTCTCTGTCATCCCTTATTCCAATTGAATGAATCCTAAGTCAAGTAAATTTGATTCTAGGGTATTTGTATTCATTAATGGGTTCCCATTGTCTGTAGTTCACAATGTTTTCTTATGTGACTAGAGCAATGATGTTGGTGGTTCCATCTCTAGCATATGATGATAAATTTTATTTTCCCTACATAAAAAACTAATTTATACGAGGAATTGGTATGATTGATTTTTTTTGCAATGAAATGTGCCTATAAAGAAAAATGGTTATCTCTAATTCTTGATAAAAGAAAAGAAAAAGGGTATTTTTGAATAATTTAAATGGATGTGTGAAAATTTTCTGATTTTATTTTTGAAACCAGTAGACGATTGTGAAAAAAGTACATGGTATACCTTGGGTAATAGGTGGAATGCTTAGCCTGAGGTCGTAGCCTATTGAGGGGATCAGTTTTTGGAGTGATCCTATGGTTCTAAGATACATATTACTGACTCTAGGTATGTGTATAATATTGGGGTTTACTTTTTAGGGTAATACATTATTCTTGTAGTGTACAAAATTGGATTAGGGTGTTGTAGTGCACTATTTCATAGATTAATGGGTATGACCAGTCTGTTGCCTGAACTTTTCTATTCATGGTATTGTGATATCTATATGGATGTTATTTTTTCACATTTCTAGTTTTTATTGATATTTGGAATTGATATTCTTGTTTATTCTTGTAAAATATGATATGTAAAAATGTGATTTTAAATTTATATACCTTATTTTATTTTATATATGTAATAAAAAAGGAAATGTTTACTATGTTTCCTATATAAATTTTTTACTTATTTTCATGCCATGTTCTTTTTGAAATGACCATACATGATTTTTTATATAGCGACTGGCTATAGAACACTTGGGTGGGTTTTTACTGATCCTGTAACCTCACAACCCATGAACCTATTTTGTATTGAGTATACAATTGTATGTATTACATTGCAGGTAATGGAAAAGCGCCACAATGAGGTTATGAGGTTTAATTTCAGTTTGTTTGGTTATCTGGGGGTGAGATGGTGTAAGTTTTTCCACTCATTCACTTAGAGTAGATGTTTCATTTTATTCCATTTGAGTGTAACTTGTATTCCATAGTTTTATCCATATTTAATAGTTGTTTATTTTTGTTGTATTCTATTAGCTATGGAAAATATTTTTAGTATTCCACTATATATTTCTTTGAATATGTATATATATGCCATGTTTTTTTACATTTTGGGATAAATTATTCCCTATGGTTTGTTGATCAATGCCAAGGTGATTATCACCAGCCTGGGTGGATCTGGAATGCTCTTTGGTTATATGACGGGTCAGGTCTAGTTCCAATTTTGATGGTAACCATGGTTGATTTTTTACATTCAGTGTCATTATTTATTATGGGTTTTTTCATATTAACACAAGACACATATTTGAAATTTCATATCTAATATTTTTTATTGAATAATATTTATTTTTTTGGTCATCATGTGATATTGTTTTAATTTGTTATGGGTTATATCAATTTTTTATTCCTATTTATTTACACTATTATGCTGTTTTGATAAAAGGGTTATACCCTCCCCATGATAAATATTAGACACTCGTTGTTACAAGACAACCTCTATAATTTGAAGAGTAATTCTTGATGTCATGTAACTAACTATATTTTTTAATCAATGTGTGAATCCTCAATTGGGAGGATAATCCATGTTTCTATATAAATATGAATATAACGATATTTTCAAGGAACTCTATATAATTTTAGTTAGTGCACATGTTCTTACATAACTCTATAGTATAGAATGGTTTTCAATATACAATTATGCATTGAAGAAGGTATGAGGAAGGTTTCTTATGTATAATAACATTTTTATAGATTGTGACTCATGAAAATTGAATATTGATGAGAAAAATTACACAACTCTTGATATGGAGTCTACTAAGATAATTTTTTCACTAAATATGTTGATGTATTATCTTTGTGAATAATAATGGGATATGTATACTAATCATAGAATTAGGAAATATATATTACCCAAAAATTATTTGAACATTCACAAGATAATATTGTTATAACTGATAAATGATTATGACAAATCAATAAATTATTGCTGTTGGAAAGTGAATAAGGAGACAGATGCTTTGAGTCCCAAAGATCATGATAGAATATCCATGTTGAGAATAAAAAAGATATGTTATTTCTATATTTTAAAATAATGGATCATGAAATATTGAAGGAAATGGGTAAATATTATCTTGCTCAATTTAATGATTTACCCTCTATCTAGGTTATGATTAATGTCACAAAGAAGGAAGATGTACAGATGAAAAAGATTGTTAGAAATGATCTGGATTTTAACATTGATCAGGATGGAATGATATTGTTCAATAACCATATATGCATTCCATTAAAACTTGGTTTGTAGAGGAATATATTTGAATAATCACATTGTTCTTCATTTACTAATCATACACAACATATGTAGATGTATGTATATATGAATAAATGATTTTTATGGGATGGAATGAAGAAGGATATCACAAAGTCTATTCCTTGGTGCTTGAAAAACAGAATGTTAAGGCCAGAAGAAAAATATGTGGGGGGTTGTTTCATCAATTCTAGATTCCATAATAGAAATGGGAAGACATCACTATGAATTTTATCATTAGACTTCCAAAAACAACTAAATTGTTTAATTACCTAAGGATTTTACTCCATTAGTTTAGTAAGTAAAAATAAAAACATCTATATTATAGAATAATTCCATTTGGATCATATTTCCATTCTATAAATTGAGGAACTAGTAATGTTTCAGGGAGTACTAAATTCCATTGTATCCGATTGGTATCTAAGGTATACTTGAAAATTCTAGTGACTTATTAATCAAGAACTTCATATAATATAGATTTTCTGCACTTCTTATCATCCTCGTATTTATGGTCCATCTGAAATAACAATTCTAAACCTAGAGGATACGTTGAGAAAATATTGTTTGGGTTTCAAAGGTGGTTGGGATCAAAACCTTCCTCTAGAATATTTTTCATAAAAAGAATATATTTCACTAATTAATTTATATAGATACTAATGGATCCATATATTGTAAGAAACATAGAGTGCCAACATTCTAGGATTAATTAGTAGAATGAAATATATTGGGACCGGAGACAGCAGAAGAAAATGTTGAGAATGTTAGAACAAGTCAGTAAAAAATAACGGAATCATAAATCTAGTAGAAAGGGTATACTTATAACCCATAGTGTGATCTGGAATTTTATATTTCTGATAATGTGTTTCTAAGAATCTCTCCCAAGAATAAGGTTAAGATATTCGAGAAGAATAGTAAACTAGGACTTATGTATATCTATCCCTTTGAGATTCTTCATTGAATCAGGATCGTAGAATATTTGATATAATATCCTACAAATTTTTTCAATTCCATGATGTGTTTTAGGTATCAATCCTAAGGAAATAAATATATAACACTTCATAAGTACGTAAAGCAGAGGTAAAACCTCTGGAGAATGAAATTTTTTAAGAGAAACGAACAATTGAAATTACACATCATACAATGAATATTATGTGAAACAGGACCACTCATTTGGAGAAAATTTTATGGTTAAATCACTAGTTAGATAAAGGTTTACGAGAACATGATGATATAATATAGTATAAGTATTCTCATTTTAAATTATTAGAATGAATAATTTTGGGGGAGAAATTCGTTTTATGTAGGATAAAATGTAGGAACCTATGCTTTTATGAACCATTATTTATAAATAAATTATTTTTATTTGACAAGTTTCATTGTACATTACAAAAATTTAGGATGTTATTATATACTACAAGAAGATAAGATTTTAGTGCACAAATCATTGACTTGGGTTGTGTTGTATACAACATAAAGTCTCTATAAAATATCATTTTTTTTATAATTAATCAAATGAGGATGTTATAACATATCTAGTATACATTGTAATATGAATAGTATTGAGTAATTTTAAAATATTATTTATATATATTTTATAAAAGTAAAACATATAGATAATAAAATAGATAAATTTTTAAAATTCATTATATGTTTGAAAATACTATTTTCAAAAATAAATTGGATTTTATGTCCGATAATGAAACATAATATAATAAAGTTACTTAATTTTAGAAATTTCATTATATAAAAATAATATTAGTTCTATGTTAACAATGTCTAAAGTATATTAGGATGAATTTTTGGGGTTTTTTAAAATAATAGAATTATTTAAATAATATGGAAAATACTAAATTTTAATTCAAAGTTGATTTTTCCAATGTTTCTATATAGAAAAAATTAAATTTTAATTTTTTAATAATATATTTAGAAAATTTATAAAATAATTAATCCAATTTAGGTCATTGGAACCAATTCCTCATTGAAAATAGATATAATGATATTTTAGGCTTTTAAAGATATTCAGTTAAAAAACTCGTTATCGGGACATGTCTACAAGATTAATTATAAACTAATTTATTCCCTTTATATTATTAGAATCTGAAAAAATGAATTAAATATTTGGAATCAGAATATGTTGTTATATCTAATGAGGTTTCCTTATTTTTATCTAAAAAATTATTGAATGTAGTAAGAATTAATTGCAATTATTAAGGATAAAACGAGCATAATTAATTACTCATATGAGAATATATGGTCTAAAAATTGTAGAAAACATGTATAAATATTATTGTTTGACCATTTATCTTATATTATAATAAAATAGATCTATAATTGTCAATTACAAAACCTTTTTGTTCAATTAAAATTTAGGGACCACTCAAATCAATTCTAGAATACCAAATGTGTGCTTTTCCCCAATCAGAAAAGGCATCAACTCTTCCAATATGTTCACACCTATAAAGAACATTGGCGGGGAATAACCCCAACAAAATATCCCATAAAATTCAATAAATTTATCCAATAATCATCCATTTGGGTAGATAGATATCCATGGAAACCCATTGTTGCAAACCAAAACGAGTTACCCAAAAAAAGTTAACAACCTTCAATGAGAACTAATTTTTTTATTTTCCATCTCCTACACCAAAATTATTATTGTTACAAAATTAAACAATATCAAAAGTATCCAAAATATAATGATTTTTTAATTCTAATATTGAGACCAATTCTAATACACACTTCCATCAAATGGTTAACAGATTTACCATTCGTGTGTATGGTGAACAATTGCCTCGTGAAACAATATCATTCATTTTTTCATTTACCACCTCTCATGGTTGAGAATTAATATGAACACAATACATTAATATTATATTATATATATATACATATTTTATTCATGATTCATTAATGTTTATATAAAACATACATTCATGCATTACATTTTATTGATATATGATAACTTCATTTGTGGTTGTGCGGAATAATGCGTCCTTAAAGTGATTTGATTCCTTCACACTTTTCATAAAATTTATTAAGGATGAGTTTAGTGAAAATATAACATATATCAAAAATATTAATTCTACTAGAATGATATTATATATATATACATATATATCTTTTACTTTATTTCTTTTGATATGATAATAAAATGGAAATGATGTTCCTACGTACGCACTATTTATCTTCTCCAACAATAATGTATAAAATTTTATACATTCATATGTTATAGAATAATATAAATATATAAATACTAAAAATATATTACATTTATATAATCTTTTAAATTATTCAGATAAGAAAATCATGATCCATGTATGAGGAACAAGAATTACAAGTCAAATCACATACCAAAAATAAGGTTGTTATCAACCTAAACACAACTTTAGCATTTAGTTATTATGTAATGGGTAATATTATGTTATAATTAAATCATATATGTTCTTATATATACCAATATAGTTGTTAATATGATTTATTATAAACATATACTTACAATAAATGTGTTTTTAATGAGTATGACAAGTGTTATGACATAAGGTAAGGGTTTTCTCAACTCGCATAAATTTTTATTAGACTTATGAATCATTCAACCCTAAATTAATTTTTATTGTGTATATATGTCACATAAATGTATTATATGATTATTATACATAATTTATTTTATTTTCATATCCATTTTATTATATATATTTCATTGGGTTTTACAATTCAAATGATACAAAATTAGTAAGGTAGTTTTGACTCAATTTTCACTCTTTGAGGCACATACATTGTTATGAATCTATATTATTTTATGAGTTGAATATAATTATATCTGACATGTTATATCATGTATAGTATTATTTTTATGATATTTTATTCTTCATGTATTTTCATTTTTGTTCTTGGGATTATGATTCATGTTAAAAAGTGGTAAGAGTTTATTGCAACAATCTCATCATTTATCAGGATTGTTTATAATTATTATTTAATTGATTAAATAACATTATCCATATTTCATGATAAATAATGAATCTTTTTCCCTTATAGTTAGTATTTATATATTCATCTATTTTTACAATTTTATACTCCTTTTTATTTTACATAATTAATAAAATGTTTTCATGAAAATATGAACTCATTTGTCTTTTCTGTTGGAAATATATTTCATTCAAACAACTGTGTTTTAAAAAATTATTTAAATTCTTTTTAAAATACTATATTAATATAATTATTGTATAAGAAATTATTTTAAAAATTCATTATGGTTTTTAATTCTCCTTTTATTTGTTTTCAATGTAATTTTGATAGAAACTGTTTTTTCAAAACTGTTTATGTTTCAAAAAACAATTTGATAAAGAATAGATATTTTACTAAAGAAATTATTTGAATAGTTTTTTACAAATTGTATTCCATCTGTAATGAAATCCAGTCGTCTCACCTATTCCGTTATTTAAAATTATCTAACATTTCCATTTATATTCTTTTTTATGAATGGTTTATGATTTGAATAAATGATGTTTATGAATCCCATCTCTCATTTATGAGATATATTCTTATGAAACCAGATTCGTTTCTTAGGTTATTATTTGATGAAAAGATTAATAAACCTATCTCTTTTTCAAAATTTATTATATGAGAATATTTTAATTATATACATTTCATTGGATGGGGTATGATATGACTATTTATGATCATGTGTCAACTGTATGAATGATCTCATTATTATATTGGGGTGACCAATATCACCCTTTAATTAATTGGGTAATTATTTATATCCCATGAGATAGACATGGATGGAATGGGTAGTTAAATTGGGTTACTAATAGGATTTTTACACTAAGATAGTCTTAGGTTTGAACCATGACTACTGAGATGGTCATGGGAGAGAACCATTGATACCATGATGGCTTGGGGATTGACCCATAAAACTTATATTTTCTCAAAAGTGATGCCATAACTACTTTGGCAATTATGTTATATGATTATGTATCTATGAAAAATCATTGTATTATTCATATTTTATGACTTCATGAATTATTCTCTATATTATATTATGATTAAAATATTATGAACTTCTAATATTTATTCCATGATTTTTTTATATGATCTTTGATAGGTAGGTTATAACCATCTATTTTTATGATCATGCTCTCATGCCATTGTGCTCTTGATTATTGTTACATATCACACTTTTTTAACATTATTGAGAATATGAACTCATCCTTTCTTATATTTACATTCTTTAGGGCGTGAAGATACAAATTATGTATGATTTTTCATTGAATGGTGTAAGTCATGAAGAACATAGTGAGATATAAAATAAATCATTTATGTACAATTGTTAATATTCACATGTTTCCAAAGGCTATAAAATAATAAGGTATTTAGGAATATATTTGTGTAATTTATTAATTATTGTAAACAAATTGTGTATTTTTAATGTAAAATAAGTGAAGGTTTCTATAGTAACCCTATTAATTTTTCAATAAAATAATTATAAAACTAATAAAAAATTTCTAGATAACTGATTTCAATAATCTCATCCACTAATTCAAAGTACAAATCTACTAGTTGGTTTGATATAATTCCAACCACTTGATCCAATAAGCCTAATTTATTTTCCATTATATACTTATCTCCACAAAAAAGATGGTCGAAGCCATCATCAGATTTTAAAATAACTTGTTAGTTATATCGATCGATGTTAGTTTTAAACAATGTAATGAATTTTATACCAATGATTATGTGTTAGAAATCGATATCAGTTATAGATTAATAAATCTTCAATTCATATCAATCATGGGTTTTATAAAATTCTTTACACAAAATGGTTATCATTAACTTAGACCAAGACGAGTTCTTTTATTTAAGAATAAGGTGTATTCTCAAAATATCAAACCACAATTTTAATAAAACAAGAAACAATAAATTAATAGGATACACCAATATAAAAAATCTCACACAACGGTATAATTATAAGATTAATACCTATCACTATTGAACGTCTATGTTGAAAATCCATGATCACTTTCGTAACTCCATAAAAAATTCAAACCACTAAACGTTGATCTAGAGTATACTCTTGCGATTGCACTACTTCATGAGTCATGATATTTCATGAATTACCATGTGTTCCAAGATTCATTGGAAGACATTTATTTTACTTCCCACAACCATAGAATAATTTGACATATCTGAAACCTAATATGAGTCTGGAACAACTGACATTGGAGGACAACAAAAATAGTTATTTTATTCCCCATCTAGTTTCAATTATGGTATTATCTATGTGGTGTTGTTCAACAGCAGATTATGTGATTGAAAGATCCAATTTGAAGAAATATAGATTTTCTCTTTGGTTTTGGATAAAGATTCACTTATCCATCAATATCTGATTCTTAGTTATATCACTTGCTTAAAAATAGATGTCTTTACTTTATTTATTCCTTATGTAATATTTCCTCCCTGTTTCTCATAGGTATCAACATTCTTCATCCAACCACAGTTCTTAAAATATTTTTCTATCATAAACCTTCAATATATTTATCATATCAGTATAATCTATTACACAAATCACATTATTCTATGAGAATAGATCCTCAATCAGTCCATATTTTTAAAAACATTCCATCAAGGTAACTCTTGCTTCAACATAGGGCGTAAAGCGTTATAAATCCGAAAATTTATCTACATACTCTATCATTGTGGGATACCTTTCTTCACTTAGAATAATTTCTTCATTCAAGAAATTATTAATATATGAATATTTAATATTTTGTTGAATAATTATTCTAAATCATTCAATTCAATCCCTTGTCATAATATTGCATAGATGTCTAAAACCATCCATTTCATGAACTATCTTCTTTAATGTACATTTTCAACTTAAATTAAAAATTCGCTGTTGTGGTTTGGGGATTGAAGAAACAATTCATTATGTTTAGCCACACATATTATTTCTATAGATTTAAATCATCCTATAACATATTAGGATTATTTATTTGTAACATAATTGAAAATATTCCCACTACATTGATTATAACTTGTGTTCCCCCTATGCACAATATGAAAATCCAAGGAATCACTATAAACAATTTTTTTCACATGTGTCTTGGGTGAAACCCCATTCATATTAGTGTCTTCTAGGTAATTATTTCTATGCATAACTAGATCCATCATCTAAAACACATAAAAAATCAATTTATATACTATATTTAGTATGTGAATGCTTATAAATATCAAACTTACGAAATTGTAAATATGATAGTAAAGAATTAAAATAATCCTAATTTTCCACATAAAAACCAATTTTGAAATTTCCAAAATGCTCTTTGAAAATTAAGTTATTTTCAAGGAACCATAACCATTCCTTTTAAATATTTCACATTTGAAAAAATTTCATAAAATTTTAAATATAAACAATTATTTTTATTAAATAGTATATAATTAATAAATAATAAATAAGCACTCATAGTTGGATGTTATTTGTATCAATGAATTTCATTATCTCCTCATCAATATAAACCCAGGATAATGAGGTTGCAACTCTTAAATGTGTCGCAAATCACTAATGTACACAACAATCTTGGAACGTGAATTTCATCATAAATAGATTATCTAATTCTATTTATTCTGTAAAATTATTTTTCTAACGTTCCTACTCCATTGAACCACTTAATCACATTGAATAACAAATAATTAGTTTCCAACACATATTCCAATGAAAGAGATTCCATTTTTCCTAAAATAAAATATGTACCAAACAAGACTAATATAATTTTTAACTTCCTTCCCCTCACCCATTGGCTTGGGAAGAGCTGATGAAATTACTAGGAATATTATTACATTATGAAGATACAAAATGATGAAAATAAATTCTATGGGATTCATAAATAGTTGGGGGATGATTTTTTCTTTGACAATTTAACAACCAGAAAAAGAATACAATTAACATTAAACCACTATATGATGAGTGTGAAAAATGTAATCCAATTCAATGTATAACCCAAAGAAAAAAACCCAAAATATAACCCAAAATCATATTAGAGTAAAATTGGAAAAAAAAACCAACAACTCAAAGACAACAAAGATGTCCAAATAAAATTCAAATCATTCTCCATGATCCAACTCAATAAATTTTTCCAAAGGTATCATGATGCATAACAACAGAACATGGATACCATTCAATTACCTATGTCTCTATATACAATAACTAAAATTAAAAAAAATCCCTAGATGGGTGTGAGAATAAAATAGAGTAGGATTTCCATAATATATTCACTACTATATCCAAAAGGATATAACTTGTTATAATATTTAAAAAAATATCTAAAAATTTTAATACATTTTTTATGAAATCCAAAACCATTTATTAGAAAAATAGATTAATATGTAAATAAACCAAATCATTCTTTCAAATCATGTCCCAATCCATTTTATATGACCCATTACATTAAACATAACCACATATCGATTCCCAAGTGATCATTCCATTTTCATGATCAATATTATTTTAATCTAAAAATTCATCACATGGTGACCATATACAATTTTCCCCATTTACAAAAGTTTCTTCCACATTCTTATGATAATGCTTATGAAAACACACCAACTATCACATACAAATACCATAAAAATCCAACTATTACGAGACATTTACAAAAAAAATCATATTTATTGAAAAAATTGTATCCAAACATCTATGATAAATCAAAACAACTTTATACCTTAGAATCATTATTTTAATACCTTATACAATGAACATTGAAAAAAAACATATATTCAAAACCCTTCACCAAATAGGACTTCTATTAATATCCTCACATAAATTTTATAATTCCATTCATGAAATTTAATAAATTTGAAATAAATATTTCATTTTCTATTAACAAGAGTCTAGATTGATGCCGCATATCCTTCCAAATTGGAATAATCAAAATACACCACAAATTCTTCAATAATGTATCTTAGATATTCAAAAACCCTTCTTAGTTATTGATAATTATCATAAACATAATAGTATTTCATCATGATTGGAATCACATAGAATGTATCATTCCAGAATGGGTTAGATCCATGAATCCGGGAGAGGGAATAATAATAAAATAAATAAAATCACCAAGAATGAGAACTTACCATAGAATCTGTCCTTAAATGCACTGAATGTTTAGAACAAATCACTTCCATAACTAAGTGAATTTTCTTTAAAGAATTGGAAGGAATATTAAACCATCTATGGTAAATATTATGCAAAAAATAGTTCTTAGTGCGGTGATTCAGATTAGATATAAAACATAGGATAAAAAATTTTATTGTAAATGTTTTTCATCAAACTATTATGCTCTTGAATCATGACTACGAGGTTATGTTCATGGGTCAGATAACACTTATTGTGTAGTAGAATATTGTAGTAACCATATGAAATTGTGTTATCACCCTATATAATAAAACAACTCAAAACCAAACATGATGCATCACAAATGATGACATATCCTTCCTCATCCTATAGATGAATAAAAAATGATGCATAATTTAAAATATGTTTCATATAAACAAAATAACTTCATAATTTAGCATCCCTTGGTATCTTCACCATATTCTATGTGAGAGAGGCTATAAGGTATGATTGCTTCCCAAAATAATTTACAAATTGTTGATAATACATAGATGAACCCAAAAAACTATGAATATAAAAAAACACATAGGTTTATTCCAATTAAAGATTCATTAACCTTCTCATGATCAACTGAAATTCCATGTTCTGAGGCCATTATCCCGAACAGGATCCCTTCCAAAATATAATAATCACAATTAAATTTATTTTCATTGAGATGGTGATGTTTCAACAGTTCTAAATCTACTCATTGATGATCTACTAAATCCTCCTCTAATAAAAAGTATAACTGGCTATCATCTAGAAAAAAACAATGAAGTAATGAATATACTCAATGAATATTTTTTTATCAATAAAATTGGTACTCCATGATCATTTGTTAGACCAAATCTCATGAAATGATACTAAAAATCATCATATCATATCCATAAGGTAGTTTTCAAAATATAAGATTGTTTTTTTCTCATTTGGTGATAAACATAACTATGATAAATCATCAAGAACTACTTTTATCCTTTAAAATGGTAAATAATATCATCAATTCATGGAACTAGATATGTATTATTCAATTTAACATGAATGAGTATCTAGTGATAAACAAATTGGGGATGTATTCCATTAGTATTTTTATCATCAAATACAACCTCCACCCATGGTGACACACTTGGGTGAATGAATCCATTACCCAAGAGGTCATCCAATAGAGTTTTCACCACATTAAGTTTAGATGGATTCTTATTTTATAATTGAATAGGTGTTGGTTCAGTATCATGTGAAAAATCAATAAAAAATATAATCTCTAAGCATTAGAAAACTTTATAGATCATAAGGAAACACATCGGGAATATCAATGATGACTTGGGTGAGATTATCACACATAGAATCCCACTAAATGTCAAAACAAAGAACTGATATTAAATTTCCCAAATATGAATATTATGGTTTCGATCATCTTTCGTTCTGGTACCATTCTCCCTAAAAAACTAGGCACACCCCATCAATCATTTTAAAGGATACTTATCGATGATAACATTATATTTGAGCCTTATTTAAAAAATGACCCATTCTAACCCTAGAATAAAATCACATAGTTTCATGTTGATAATCAAAAAAGTACAGAAAATAGCATTCAATGGTAGTGATAGGATTGAAAAGGGATAATGGAGACTCTTCTCTTCCTTTGTTATGAAGTGATTAATAACATCAACCACATAATATAAAATATATATAGGATTTTTATAATGTTCAAAATATGAGTCAATATAAAATTTGTAGAGGCACCAGTATCAAATAAATTTGTAAAAATTATTGAAGATATTGTGATGGATCCTCTAATAATCATTGGATTCATATTCTCTTCCCCTATATACTTCTCCACCGTGTGAAGAAGCATTATTCATGATGTTTGGTTCTAGAAACCGTTTTTTCATTTATATTATGATTTCAAAATTATACTTTAAGAATATAATGATATTGTTCACATATATAGAGTATAAAATCCATGTAATAACTTCTCTAAATGTTCATAGTAAACCCAAGAACTATATATCTTGGTTTACATTGTGAAAATAATTTTAGAGTAACCATCCTTGACACCGGACAAGAATTTCAAATGGCACATTCCAATAACAATAAGAGGACTATAAAAAAATTCTTATTTATATAAACCACATGCATCATCCGGTTTTATGTTTCCTTTTTAAGAACTCATAAAACATACATGTTTTTATAAATGATGACCCATCAAGCCTGACATACCTTCTAGATCATTCTGAACCATCAAATCCATATATCGTATGAAATCATATAATATGATAATTATTATGAGAACCTATAAATAGATATCAATAACTATACCCATACTGAATCATTGATCCATCGCATTATCAATCAAAAAAATCTAATGTGAAATCATCACAACCTTAGAAATGTTTTTTTATACTACTTCATAATATTCTCAACCTATAGGAGGATGAAAAAATTAATACCCTTAAAAATTACCGTAAATGTTGGATGGAAATGACTAGTAAAAGGAACACTAATTTCATTATACATGATATAATCATTATTTATTTCCATTTCCATCATATCCTATATTCACTACCTGGACACATCCCTCTTTATGGAAGTGCATTTTACCTTAATATGAGGTGTAATATCATAGATATCCAAATGTTTCCCTAAAATTTTCAACCAATAGTTATCCTATTCATGATAATATAATCCCCAAATAAAATGTGAATTTTATAAAAGAAACTATTCTATATGGTTTCTATGTTAATCCGTACGAGGATATAAAAATGTAACCAAATTGGGAATGGGTTCATGTTCTTTTCCTGAAATATTGACAACACGTACAACTATATCTTCATAATTCCCATCGGAGGGAGGATTCTATAGCTTCAGGTCACCACCCTATTTCACATGGGGTCTATTCAATCATATTATTAGTGTGGCAATTCTAAACAACACCATCATACAATTATAAACCTTATAAATTACTCATATTAATGAATGAAATAAGAGAAATGGGAATGTAAATACCTTCAGATAAGACTTCAGGATTTGGATTTCAACATACCAAAATAAGAATCATGGAAAATAATAATAAAAATATATTTATTACTTAATACACTATTAAATATAAACAGATTGTGACTTAAGGCTTGTTAAGATGAGAGATGGCCAATAACTCACTCTAAAATATGGCTGATGTCCCAAAAATCCAACATCATGTATACCAGGATAGCCCAAAATTCATAAAAACATAATAAAAATATGAAAATGTGATCCTTTGATACCAATATTTAATAATCCATCTTTGATAGTCTCAAACCTAGATTCATAATCCAAATACGACATATATAAAATGATTTTTTGATCCACACTGGTAGGTGACATGCACGAAGCATCATGAACGATCAAATTAAGAATGAATTTTCAAATAAAATTGACTATAAATAAAAAATTTAAACTCAATATTCCCAACACTCCTAGAATATAATGAAAAAATATGTTAAATAGAACTGAACAGACACAATAACATCCCAAAAGAAACAACATCTAAATATGACAACATAAAACAATATGAAAAAGGTTATGAATGATAATGTGTAACAATTAGATCATTTCCATGCCAATAACCATCATACCTTCAAGGTCTAATGGGTCATAAACATCCACCAACTCCATTCGGGGCTTTCCCGTTACTCAGTCCTAGAATAAGAATGTTAATAAATGTCTGAATGAAAAGGTAGGGTATTAGCTATAAATTTTATTAGGTTTTAAACACATGTTCCATAATCAATACCATAACAATTATCAATTTATATAATTATTTTAAATAGAAAAATGCGTGGAATCAAAGTTTTATATTTCAATAATATAAATTATTTATTTTAAATATATTTTTTATATTACAATTCCAATATCAAACTTGATTAAAATAAAAAATATATAATATAATTTATTTAAATTTTTTCAAATGAATAAAATAGTTTAATAAATTATTGACATATATAATAGATTTATGTAAAAAATAATATTTCATAATATTCATTAGTTATGTTATTTTTTTGTAATAGGATCCTCACACACCTCATTTATCAAAACCACTCATGATATGTGGTCACACTCAAATAAAAACCCCATTCAGGGTGCCACTATTGAAAATCAATATACATACCATTTAGGGAGACTCTATAGGATGTCAGGATAAACATGGTTTATATAGTGTTAACTTCTTAACACAAGTTATTGAGGATCAAAATACTAGTAATCTTGTAACAGTTACCTAATAACTACACCATTGTACAATGGCTCAATCAATCAATTGTGTTGGTAATAAATCATTTCTATCCATTTCAAAATATAGTTTCATAATTTCAGTTTTCAACATGCCATTATGATTTTAAAACAAATCGTACATTTTATTCATTTTATGCCCTTTAAAATCATTATACTCTTTTGGATATTTAATTGAGAAAAAAATCAAATAATTTATTTAAATATAATAAAATTTGATGATATAATAACTCATAAAATTGACTAGCAATTTCAAATCCATTAAAATTAATTATTTTCTCAAATCTCATACCCATTTGAAGTCAAAGATCATATTATCAAAAGTAAAATTTCATAACTAAATTTATAACTAAATTCAATGATATCAATAAGATTATGGATTCAATGATAGGAAAAATAAATATTATACCACCTCTTATATATCAAGGGTTCTTAATTCATGACATGGCCAATGAGAATTTCCAATGAATATCGATGGTGGTGAAGATCAATGAACGTAACCTAGATTTAAGGTGAGATTTTTTTTATTTAAATAGATAAATTAAATAATCATCTATTAAACTTGAATGGGGAGTGAAATATAGCTTAGAAGAAACAAATATAGGATATTCACATTCACGGAGGAGATCAAATGAGACCAACACCACTATGATCCACTATATGGGAGAAATGGAGGAGTCATTTTCATATAGCGAGAGCCTCCAAGAGAGATAAATGTTTTTATTGTTAAATATGATACATTAGTAACTTAAACTGGTGGATAATAATTCTTTAAATATTTATTTTTTGAAATTAAAACACAAGCTAACTGTTTACTGGGTAGGGTTTCAAGGTTAGAAAAACAATGAGCCCTAACCATGAGCCCCTATAGTTATTATATTTCAGGTACACGATTTATATACATAGATAGAATAAACCTGTTCCAAAAATTCATTTTCCACTATCCACGGTGTGAATAGATTATACTTGTTTCTATATAGTTGGGAAAACTGTAATCCCACTTACAGTGGTTTTCAATGGGGAGTATAGTTGGATCAGAAAAACTGTAGTTTTTTCTGTAAACAAGTTCCAATTGTTCATAGCCCCATGGGTTTCAAAAATTCTACAATATATCATATAATAAACCCCAAAAAACCTTATATATTGGAGATCAAAGAAATGGTCATGAATATTAAGTGAATAAAATCATATGTTTTATTTTTTCACACATAATCAGGAACATGTTATTATGGGTGATCCCAGTGGACACTCCAATGAAATGGAATAGGAGTTAGTCTAATGATACATGTTTTATGGGATTATAGAGTAAACATAATCCATTATAATTTTTTTCCACAATGTGATATTAATAATGAAGTCATCAATGACTCATTTTTATTTCAGGTTATATGTTATTTCCATAATTATTATGATTCCAAAATAATGTATTACTATGTCCTTTATTTAGTGCTCCCATGACTGAATATATTTTCCATGAAATCCATTTTATTAAGTCATATAGTAATTTTATGAAGAAAATTTATTTTATATGGTACATATACATAATATTTTACATGTAATATAATGAATAATTCTTATTTCAAGGTATTTTATTTCTTAATTTTAATTATTACATACTAGTGGAAAAGACTTAATAAATAATGATTTTTAATTAATTTAATAACTCAATTATTTTCATAGGGTTATATTACATCATAAATTTCTATAATATTATTATATTATGTAGGTAACAAAATTTGATTATATTATGTTTTATTTGAAAATTTTTATGTTAATTAAATTTTTTAATCACAATCAATTCATTGGTCAAATATCACATCAACATTGTGATCATTGTATTGGGTTGTCATCTAAAATTATCTTATTTGGTATATATGTCATGGTATACACCTAATACCTTTAATATGGTACATCATATATACCATTGTAATTTTACATCATGACAATATTTATATTAAGATTAATAAATTTTTCATTTTATTTTATTTTTTCATAGGTTTTTGATTAAAATCTTACCAATGTGGCCAAATAGTTATTTTTCAATATCATTTTAATCAATAAAATTTATTTTTGACTCTGCTAAAGGAAATTATTGTTTAATTATCAAATAAAACCCCTATAGTTTTTTTTATGCTCTGGTCGTTAATGATTTTTTCATGCAATAGAACAATTTTCTAACTTTTTTACTCAACATGATTTACAAAATGTTTTTTTATAATAGATAACTTCATTTATATCGTCTAACAAAAATCTATTTCTTTGAAATACATGTTTTCAAAAATAATATTCAATCTTTTAATATGATGATTTAATGTCATTTTCCCCCATTATAAAATGTTATAAAAACTATTTAAAATTAATTATTCAATTATTATTCTAAACCAGGGATGTTTAAGCCATTATTAGAAATACATTAAAGGAAGAATTGTTTTAAACATACTCGTCATCAATAGAACCTTCCATTTCTTTACTACAAATTACATTGAAGAAAACCTTAAAAATGTAAAAGGAAATTTTTTATAAAAAAATAAAAAATATTTGAGAATATTTTAGATTTTCAAAATTTATTTTCAAATTGAAAAGGTTTTGTTGTTAACTAAATATTTAATGATCATTTTTTTTATTTCTTTCAGTCAATGAGAAAAAATTATTAATATAATCAATTGGAAATATTTTTTGATTATACCTTATACTATCCATATCATTTTTCTGGTGGTTTATGGTTTATATTACCTTGGAAAATATTTTGATTTATATTAATGATTAATTATTTAATTATAAACATTTCCATTGAGATATTAACAATAATAAGATCATTGGGAATATGTTTTCCCAAAATATCAATATTATTTATCTTATATATGATTGATGATTAAACCATATATTAATTATTAATATGGTGTTTTATATTGGATGATTATTTATTGACTGGGTAAACATTGATATTCCATATTATTTATTCCTTGAATAAATCAATTGATAAAAATGTTGTTTAATAATTAAATTGATCACTCACTATGTGAGTAGTGTGTTGAAAATATAGTTTCAGATGTGGCCTAATTAAAGATAGTGCCTTAATGCATTAATAGCCTCATGAGACGAATCAGTAGACTACACGTAGTTTAATTGGTTTCTTGAGAGAATGTAACCACCAGATTAAATCTATCCTTTGAAAGGTCTTTGTGGTGGAGGTATCATGATGCATGCTATCATAAAATTCAATAGTTAAGATTTTCATTCATCAAGAATTGAGTTATTATTATCAATTCGATATTGACAGTGATATTATCTCTCTATAAATTTCATTAAATGATTATTTCGTATGTGGAATGAATTTTCAGTTACTTACATTCCCATATTGGTTATTCATTGTGTTTTGACGACATTTATATTATTTAAATAACATGTATGTTCACTTATTGTCATTTACATATTGATAGTAAAATTATTTTAATGGAATATTGGATATGTTATTTAGCATTCATTGTTTACTATTTTTATCAATTGAATATATACTCCAATGTATATAACCCATAATGATCATTTGAAATCACGAATATTTTTATTACATTCCTATGAATTGTATAAGTGTGTGGTGAATGGTATGAAAGGATAATATAGGGGGAATAATGATATTATCAAAACATATTTTAATTTGGGTATTAACTTATTAAATAGAATTCATGTATGTATATAGTTTAAAAATAATTCTATACTATACTGACATTCAGGATGAAATTATGTATTTTTTTTAAAATGTAATAATGTGTCCGTTAGCTCGGAGATACATGGGTTTGGGTCAATATAGTTGATGTTAGAGTATTTTTAGTAGATAACATTTTTCTAAGATTTAAGAGATCCTATATTAAGGAATAAAATAATATTATAGTCATTAAAGATAAATATAGAAAACATCCAAATGTTTTGGTAAGGTTGATATTATGTGGGTTCCCTAACTATGAATTCGTATATGGATATTATAAGTAGATATGGTTTTGAATTAAAGTACCTTGTACTAATAACATTAAAAAATAAATTCATGGTTGAATTGAGGATGACCTGGTAAGTGATAACTATCTTTTCAATGAACATACTTTAACAATCCAAGTGGGAATCGTTGGATAATTAATAGTTTCATTACAAGCCTTTTTGAAGGATTTGAATTGATAATTAAATTGGATTACAAAAGATAAACCTATGGTACCATAGGATGAAATGAATGCTTAATTGTTTATTAATATATTCAATTTTTATATAGTTTTCCAATAATGATTTTTTTGTCACAATATGATTTTTGGTTTTAGGGAATCGAATCAACCCAAGGGATTCAAGTAGAAATATAATATATTTGACAATGGAGTAACTATAAGAAACCAAATTGGAAAAGTGTATCAATTGAAATATGTCATAATTATTCATAATAAGTAATCCTAAAATATTAATAACATAGTTTAAGTTATCTGAATCATAGAATCAACAAATATGTAAAATATAGAGTTTTTTAAGAGCTCATGTATTCTTAAAATAAGAGGAAAGAGAGATATATTTCTTTAATGTCTTAAATGGGAAAATATAAAACAAGTAATGTGTCTAAAAGTAACTGAAAAATATATATATTTTTGGAAAATATGTTCATAATTAAATGAATTGAGGAGGAAAAATAAAGTCTATATGGAATGGGATAATATTTTTTACCAATATATCCATTTATAGTTTATGTCCATAAAATTTAGGATGGTTCGAATTATATGATTAAAATCCCACATTAAAATTTTGACCCCATTACAATGAAGTTCCTATGTATAAATAAAATGGATGATTTAATTATTTGGAATAAAAAATTGTATTTCATTATAATTTTTATGAATTTTATTTTACTTATAATAATCATGAAACATCAACTGATCATGTTAATTTTAGAAACATATATTTGTTCACTAATGTAAATGGTATGGATACCATCTTGGATTTATGATATTACGTTGGATAATAAGTTCATTTCCTTAAAAATCATTTTTAAAATGTTGTTGGTGGGTATACAAATTGATTAACTTTTTTAGAAAATATTTATTGAAATAAAACACATTGGTTTAGTATATGCTTTTATAATTTTTTTAAGAAATAATAACTAATGTATTTTTTTCATAAAATGTTTATAAATTTTGGTAACCTTTAGGGTATATCTTATCTTAACATAAAAGTTATTATGGTTTATTACAATTTGGAATCATTTTGTAAATTTTAGTAACATAAATTTTGAAAAAAAAACAACAAACATGGTAAGTGACAAATTAAAACATCTAGAAATGTTGTGGGGATTGGTACTATATCATAATTATGAAAAGGGTAATATTTATACAATTAGAATACATGATTTTCTAGTTAATATTTAATTTATTTTACAGATATTATTTAATGTAAAATATTCATTTTTTATTCAGTGTTCTGGATGTTGAGGTTTTGATATTAATGATCTAACTTGGAAATCATATTCTATCCATATTGGTTTTATATATAATTTTTAGAAATATAGAAAGTCTATTAACTATTTTCTAATCATATGTTCCATTAAAAGACAATTTTAGTTGTTCATGTTTAAAAATTTAATTTTTTTTATATCCATTTAAAATGGTAAGTGATGAATTGGAAATTAACATAGGAACAAACAAATGGTTGAAATTGTGCTAATTGAGTTTAAATATATCATCAAAGTATTTATTTATATATATTCTATGATAGTAAAAAAATTACTCAAAATTAGTAAATGGGTCATAAAAAATATCCACTTAAATTCAAATACAAGTATTCAAAAAGGTTTTTCTAAATAATCATATATTTTTTTGGGGTCCATATTTTTCAATTAACAATTGAATTTTTTGTGATCAGTAACTTATATCACCCAATAAAACATTTTTACACTTTTCATCCATGTCCACATATTCATAGTCTAACAATTGTTTCTAACATAAGAAAATAGTTATGTGTTATTCCATATGTCATTTTTTACTTTGATTTTGATCATATTAATCATATGTTTTATTAAATCTTTTTATAATAACAGTTTTCTACACTAATATTTTCAATAATTATACATTTGATTTATAATGTCATACTAAAATTGTGATGATGTCATATTTTAATTGGGGGAATATATAACACCCAAAGTCTAAAAAATAGGGCCATTTTATTATATAGTTTAAGTGAAATTTAATTTATATCTTGAACAAATCACGAAATATATTTCATTAAAATAATTTTATTGATAGCATATGGAACACACTTCCCCGAGTCTAAATGTAGGATAATATAGTATACTATAAAAAAATATCATTCAAACTAGAAGGTATGACTAGTAATAAATATATTGTGCAAGTTATATTGTTTCTTTACTATAAATGAACTATGATTAATTTAAAATAAAATTAAATGCTTTTATAAAAAAAATACTTTTCTAAGAAACCATTTTGTCAGGCATTTTTAACAAATTATAAAATTAATTTTTCCACTTTTATAAATTTTTTATAAATTTAATTATTTTCAAATAATCAAATCAATACTCTGATGGGTTTGATTTTTGATATTTTTTCTAAAAACATTCATTTTTTAATGATTAATTAAAATTATTAATTTTTTATTTACAATTTCATTTATGTTTAAATTATTTAAAATTTTAAATTAAATTTTAAATTTGTTTTTTGTAAATTTTGTTTAATTATATTACAATTTATTAAATTTTTATAACTGAAAAAACTTACTATATATTATTTATATTTAAATATTCAAAACATACGAGAATTTTGAATTTGCAAACCAACATTTTCATTTCATATAAAAATATAATTTAAAATTTTATTTTTCCACTATTGTGAATTTAATTTGGAACATTTTATTATATATTATTATAATAATATAAAATGTTATCTAATAAGTTAAACATAGTTTTTTAATAATAAAAATTAAATACCTCAAAAATTAGCTATTATGGTAAAGGTAAAACTTGTATATTGAGGGTAAAACATAGAATAGAAGGGTAAAAATCTAGATAAACATATCCCACATCAATTTTATGGAAATTTAAAAAAAAATTAATCCATTATTATTTAAAAATATCAATTTTGTGGTATATTTAAATAATAAAACATTTTGTGTAATTTATTCTTTTCAAAAATTCGATGTGTGGCCTCCCCCAGATATAAAAGGGTCTCCAATGTCCTCACCTCATACCACTTCAAAATAGATTTTCTAGATTATTTCCTAATAAATTTATTAATATCTTACAAACACCCCAGTTATCTTATCCTGATGAAAAATCAATTGTAAAACGTTTTTATAGTAAAAGTAATGATATTTTTAATAGAAAATATGTCAATCGTAAATATGAAATTTTTTATTGTTTTTTCCTCCACATCATTAAAATATTATTAAACCATGATTATATAATTACTTACATATATCCCATATACAATTATTTTTTCATTTTTTGTGAATCACATATATCCACCTTATCTCCATTAAAGTGAAAATCAAAACTGTGGATCTTGTATACAATAGACTACAACCTCGTGAATCTATGTAATATGTTCCCATCATCACCTTTCACTGATGAACATAATTATGAATTTTACAATTTTATATTTTATTTATGATATTATTATTATTATGTAATTATAATATAAAATATAAATTCTTACTCTCTATGTTATTTAAAATATGATAACATTTCTCATGTGTATGACAGACTACTCCCATGTGGGGTAATGTTATATTTTTCACTTTCAAAATACATTGAGAGTATTGAGGATATATTAACTATGTATAAGGGATATATATGATATTATATATATTTGGGAATATTAATATATCACCCATTATATTATATATTCATTTTATCATGAATGATATTGTTTCTCTTGAGTACGTATGACCTACCATATTCATGAAGTAATGTTATTTATTTTCCGTGTACAACCTTCCAGAATGAATATAAATTTATATAAAATGAGAAAATATTATTTTTTTAGCATCCCATGAGCATAAACTATCTGACATGGACAAATAATTTTGGTTACTATAACTCAAGTGTGTCTCCCAATATAGTAGTTGAATCTAGATATCATTTGGAGTGTAATATAGAAGCCCATTATTTACACACACACACATATATATATATATATATCAATTAAACATTGAAAAATATTTATTACATAACCTAAAATAACCATGCCAAGACCGTATAGTTTAGTATCATTAGAAACCGGGAAACGTAAACAATTTGTTCATAAAACATCCAATTTATAACCCACTTATTTCTTCATAATGATACTCCATTTTGAAATATGTAACATAATAACATTCTTCAAGACATGGGGAAAATAATCATATAAAATGGTTTATCTCAAATGATTAGTAAGGGTAGACAAGGAAAATATAATTTCTATCATACTCATTAGAACCTAACATTTGAATATCTAATCTTTCATATAAAATATCATAATATCATGTGATGGGAAAATCATAAAAGTGAAATGTAATACCAATATTCATAACAAAAGACATTAATTTATTGTCATACACACATAAGCATTAAAATTCATTTCATATTAGTCAAATCTCATTCATGAGACCATCATAGTGGACAAAGTCCATCACTGAACTGAGTTGACTCACCATTCTATCCCTGTATTGCTGAAATAGATTGAAATTACATTCCAGTCATGTCTATCTAATGATATATAATTCTTTACCCAATTTAGTAGAGGGATATATAGGTCTCACCCATCTCATAATTAAACTATTCATACATGTTCCACCAAAACATAAATAATATTTACAATAGCACAATACATGAAATAAAATGGGTTTCTTAAACATCATTCCATCATAATAGATGTAAAACAAATGGATTTCTTAAATAACATTCCATAATAAACAAATTAAAATCATAGTAAAACGTGGGATAAAATTTTAATCTTATTTATAGACTGTCATATTATATGGAATATAATTTTGAGAAAACACATGAAGTTAATATCTGAGGAAAATATCATGTCTTCCTCAAAAACGTTTTCCATACTAAAACACCACAAAATTTTTGAAGAAATAATTTTATGTGAAAAAAACATTGTAATATTGCATGAGAATCATATGTAAATAATTAATTATGATAGTGTAAAAATCCATTTATTCCATACATGTTAAAAAACATTCTTCTAAAAAAATTTCTGAAAAAGTCAAAAAGTACCTCGTACGAAAAATGTAATAAGATTCCATTCTTACCATTTAGTAAAATTCAAAAAATGGGTAAAATTGAAATTTAACAATTATAGAAATATATAAAGATTATTTTTAAATACATATTTAGGAATCATGGACATGGATAAAAAATATACCCTAGTAAATACTTACGAATAAACAATCTCACAAAAAATTGTGATTTGAAATGTTATCCCATACCTTAGCTCTGATATGCTTTGTATGTATCTGAACTTCCTGTAAAATGATTTATATTATGTTACATATTTATTCAAGACTAATAAAAAATTTTATGATAACATTAATGATCATATTTTCATCCGTTTGTTATTAGCATTTTTTTGTTACTCGTTATTTGGGTATTATGTACTTTATGTTAATATGCATGTTTTGTGGAATAAGTTATTATTCATATTTTTAGGTTTTCATTATATAATTTATAGAATTATATTATATATATATATCATTATTATTCAATCAATTCATGTATATAATAATTTTTTAATGATGCTCATGTAGAAATAATCACATATTATCATGGAGACAGTATGTTGTACGTATGCCCGACCAATTATATCATTAAAATATTGTTGAATGATATTGAAGTGGATGGATTATAATATTTCAGAATCAGTATCATGTTATAATAATCATATATAGTTATTATTTCCATAATTATATCTATCCATGTATGGTAGTGGGGAAAAAATATTACACCATTGCGGGGAGATGGTATGTTGCATGTACGCATGTAGGCTGATTTCATTTTTCATAAGGTGGATAGAAAGTGAAATATGGTATTTAATATTTATAATAACAAATAATTATGGAGTGTTAATTATGTTATAACTATATAATGAAACAACTAATTGAAATTAAGTAGAAGATGATTTTTTTTGAATGAATCAGTAGAAGTGATTACCTCTTCTTAAAAGTGCTTCCTCTAAATCTATTCTTAGAGTACTAGAGTTAGAATTTTAAGATTACTAGAAACTCCAAAATTAAAATAGTGAAGTTGAAAATAAAAAATGGTAGGTTTGTCTGAGCTTTATGGATCAAAATGAAATGAATAAGTGAGGGATGAGGTTTCCTTTTAAAATTGAGGTGAGAGTCATTTTGGAAAACTCCATAAATAATAATTTATAATAAAATAAAAACCTGCCCCAAAACAACCAATGTGCCTCAATTTTGAATATGAGATGAAATAGGGTTGTAATCTCATCATAAAATCCATTTAGTACAACTTATTGGTTCACTTTAAACAATATCATTTTAATCCACACTGTCTTATATGATTAAATTTTAATTATGGTAATAACATTCTAAAATTTTTAATGATATAAATATTTACATTGATGTAGTTAATTGAAAATAGATAGATATTTTATGAAATTTTTGACCTTATAATTATCCCTTATTAATTAGTAAATATTTTAGGATTTCAAATTAATTTAATATAATTGTACTCTTATAAATTATCCTCAGTGCCAATTTTGACACTATTCGTGTTTTGACATTATATAAAATTCAAATAGTAGATAAATTATAATAAAAATATTTTAAATAATCATAAATATTTTAAATAATCATAAATTTATATAGTATTTTATAGAATTATTCTATCACATTAATTAGTTCATATGATATTTATTTTAAAATTTTGGAAAACATTTACTTGATATTTCTATTAATAAAATAATTTTTAGATCACTATTGTGTCTACATTAATGGTAATCATTTAATCTATAAAAATTATAAATAAATATATATGATGTAGGTAATTGATTTTTCATTCTATATAATATATATAGTCAGTATTATCTCTTAAATAGATATATATTAAAATTAATATACTTATATAAAATAAAATTGAGATATTTTGTCATATTCATTAGTTTTTATTAGATTCTTTTCATGTTAATAGGAATTTGGAAATTAAGTTATTATATTTCAAAAAAAAGAATATATGGGTTGAAATTATTCATATAATTATATTTTTACAGGTGTTATGATAATTTTATAATTTTATTTTTTCCCATAATTACCTGATTTGACCATTAACCATGGTATTCAAAAAAAACCAATGTTACTATTCATAATGCCCAAAAATATAAGTATCCTATTATCATAATATTGACATACCGATTCCAAATATCGAATCCATTTTTTAAAAATTAAAAACAAATAAGTTGATGTAATTAATTTTAAATTAATCCTGTTGTTAAAATGAAGAAATGGGTTTTAAAAGATAAAGAATTTCAAAATATTGAAACGTTTTTACCTAAGAATTCAATTTAAAATTGATGATAATGACCTAAATTATATTTAATAATGAAAATATATTCTATTTATATAATAAAATAATTTAATATTATAATTTAATCATACAATGTTTCTCTATAAAAATGTTATAATTTTATTTAAAATTTAGCGTATTTTTACTATACATCGAAACATGATTGCTTTAGAAAAATATCATAAATTCATTAGAAATAAATTATTATGTCTTGAATAAAAATAGATTGTTTATGTTTCCATATAAATTTTTTTAATGTTTCAAATTCTAATATTAAAATGGGTTCTCTATTAAATGGTGTAAAATTAAACTTTTTTTAAAATGAAAATAGGTTTTTATACATCTACTAATGTATAATTCATAATATATGACTAAAATATCCAATCGATGAATATAAAAAATATTTTATTTCATTTATAAAATTATTCAACACAAAAATAAAAAAAAATATATAATTAATTTATATTTTTCATAAATAATTGATAGGTAAATAATTCATAATTCATTTTCATAAGTTAGTTATAATTTTTCATACAATCCTAACCGCTATTTTATCATTATAATTTTATTAGATGGGAATTTAATGGTTTGTTTAACCTATGGATTGCATGAAAATCAAGTTAATTAATGATAAAAACTATTTAAGGAAAATATTTCATAAGAACATATGGTTGTTACATTCTTCCGCCTTAATCTGAATTTCTCCGTCGAACATCATCACATGTAAACAACCAGATGAGGATACCTCTCCCTCATCAAATCTTCATGTTCCCATGTAGCTTCTTTGAATAATTGGTTCCTCTATAAAACATTAACTAATCGAGTGGTCTTATTTTTTAAAACATTGTCCTTATGATCAAGAATATCTATCACTTTTTATTCAAAAAAAAATATAGATCTAGTGGTACGACTTCAGATCCTATTACATGTGAAGGATCAGATTGTACTTTCATAAGAGACATACATATAACACATCGTGAACATGAGATATATTTGGTGGAAGCAGTTATCAGTAGGCTGCCTTCCCAAAAAAATCAAGAATTTCAATAGTACTGATATACCTAGGGATCAGCTTTCCCTTCGTTCCAAATCTCATTATTCTATTCCAGGAAAATATTCTTAATAATACCTTATCAATAACATCAAACTCTAGGACTTTTATTTAGTTGTTAGTATTAATTTTTTGATGAATATGATCTTCTTCTAAGTGTTTATGAATATATCTATCCTTTTCTCCCATTTAATCCACATTATCTATTCCTAAAAGCTTTATTTCCCCAACTTTTTCCTGTAAAGTTATAGTACTTCACATATTTTCATAGAGGGATTAATAAGGAGCCATCAGAATATTGGAGTGAAATATGTTATTGTAAGAAAATTTCACCATAGGTTGGTATTGATTCCAAAAACATTTGAAATCCAATGATTATGATCTAAACATTCCTTCAAGAGTTTGTATTTTCTTCTCATACTGACTATCTATCTGAGGATGATAAGTTGTGCTGAAACATAAATCTTTAACCAAATCATGTTGAAGACTTCGAAATGAATTTGAGGTAAACCGGAAATCTCAATAAGATATATTGGGAAGTGGTACACCATACAATATAACTACTTCCATTATATATATCCTGGAAAGATGATCAATAGATAAATCCTCTCTAATGGAAATGATGTATTTCCATCTTCATAAGGCAATCTACTATAACCCAAATAAAATTATTTCCTTTGGATGTTTTAGTAAGTATTATGACAAAGTCCATAGTGATGATTTCTCATTTCCATTCCATCATGGGTGATAGTTTTAACAACCCCTTAGACAAATGTCCCTCAGCTGTAACTTTTTGGAAAACCAAGTATTGCAAGACATATTCGACTAAATCTCTTTCATTCCATCCTACTAGAAGTATTTTTCTGGTCCCTATATATCTTTATTCCTCAATGGTGAATAGAGAATAATGAAAAATGATCCCCATCCAATATATCAATCTTTAAATATGTTATGAGTGGAATACAAACCCGGTTCCACAACCATATTATTTCATCACAATCAAGGTTGAATTTTGGAACATTACTCACCATTTTTTGTAGCTCTACATATTCCTTCTACCCCTATATATTCTTTACTTGTATAGATGGTTGAATATTCATTTGAGAAAGATAATATTTTTCCTATTCTAATATAATTTTCAGATACATCCTTTTCAAATCCATATGTATTTGATCTTTCATGGTCCTCATCATGGATAAGTTGACATGGTCTTTTTAACTCAAAGCTTCTTCCACCTTGTTCTCTTTCCCAGGGTGATAATGTACTGATCAATAATAATCATTAATCTAAACCAATCATATTCATCAGCACATATTCAGATATTTTTTGTGTGAAAATATACATTAAAATATTATAATCAGTATAAACATCACACCTTTCACCATAATGATAATGCCTCCATATCATTAATGAAAATATTATCAAAACTAAATCAAAATCCTGAGTTGGGAAATTTGTCTCACAAATTTTAAACCATAATTATGAATATTCTATCACCATATCATTTTTCATTAGAAAAAAATCCCAACACCCTCTTGGATGTATCACTATAAATCACATTCCTTTTTCCACTACAATGTTGGGTGAGCACAGGTGCACTGCCTATCCTTATTTTTCGCTCTTTAAATTCACATCATATTCTTATATCCAAATGAACTTAACACCATTCCTAGTAACCTTGGTGAGTGTATTATATAATTGAAAAAATATTTCAAAAATAATCCATAATATATATCCATACTCTAAAAAAAATTGAATCTCAGTTACAGTTTTTGGTCTTGAATATCATTTAATAACCTCTATTTTTTATAGATCTGTAGATATCACCTCTCATGAGATTATGTGACCCAGAAATTAAACTTTTGGAATCCAAAATCCACACTTGGTAAATTTTTCAAAAAACATCTTCTTTCTTAAGAACATTAGTACAATTCTCTAGTGATATTCATGTTCATCCTTATTATTTGAATAGATATGAATTTTGTCTATAAATACTACCACAAACTGATCAAGATAATATCATAAGTCTCTATTCATAAGATCCAATAAAGCAGTGTGGGAATTAGTAAGACCAAAAGGAATTACTATAAATGTATAGATTTCATACCTTATACAGAATGATGTCTTTGGTATATCCTCATTTTTTACCATTAATTAATGATATCCTGAACACAGATCAATCTGGGAAAATTATTGAGCTCCAAATTTTGGGTCAAATATGTCATTAATATGGGGAAGATGGTATTTTTTATGATAGTGATATTGTTATGTTCTGGATAATAAATTCATAGTCTCATTGATCCATCTTTATTCTTAACAAATAGAACATTTTCTCTCCAAGGTGATTCCCTAGGGTATATAAACACCTTACCAAAGATTCTCTTAGAGTTTCTACATCAATTACTACAACATAGTTGGGGACATTATATATGGTGTCATTGAAGTAGAAATATCACCCAGTATGAGTTATATTAAAAACTCAACTTCATAATTTGGTGGATCACCTTGAAATTCCTCCAGAAAGGCATCATCAAACACCCGTATAATTGAAATATTCTTAAAAATGAGTTTCTCCCCAAACATTTGAGATGAATAAACTTCATTTATTAGAATCAAGACCCGTTGGATGGAATAATTTTCTACTGAAATGTTATATTAATCCTTTCATTGATAGATGATCATATATTGATCTTGAATATGAAATGTGACTTCCCAACCTCAGACATTGATATGATATCAATATAGATAAATCCAATCCATGCCATTAATCACATCAAAATCCACTATAGGAAGTATCATATGATTATTAGGAAGAACATTCCCACAAACATCAATTGAATAATATTTATAATCTTTGGATGTAACTTCTGAGCCATTTGGAGTTGTCATAGAAAACACAACATACAATTATTTAGGTAATACAACGATATCCTTAGAAATTTTTTCATAAATAAAATATTGGGTGGATATTGAATAAAACAAAACATTTTCTACCTTTGAGTTGATGGTATGTGTACATTTCACCACTTCAATATCATACTCTACGTCACCGATAGTGATTTCTAATCAATTTACATTGTCTTTTGTCTTAAGAGTTTTCTGATGTTGATCATCATCAGTAACACTTGAATTAGGGCATTGATTGGCCTAATTCCCAATTTACATACACTTGTTACATTGAAGTGTAGGAGGTTCATTCCGTGTATACTTTTCATGTTTCTCATTATATGAAATTTTTTCCCATCACTTCAGCATTCAGTTTCCCAATGACCTTATTTTCTGCACATTAAACATTTACTAGTCCCTTTAATGAAGTTCCCTCCATGTTTTTTCATACATTGAGCATAAGAAAAAACTCATCTTCTCTTTAGTTTGGTCTTGAAGTTTTCCATTGAATTCCATTTTTATTTTCATATCATACCCATATAATAGATGGGTTACTCCAATAAAAATCACAACCTTGAGAGGGCACCGATAAATTTCCTCATTCCTATTAATGTCACTTATGGATAGTTCCCTTTGGAGAAATTGTTTTATGCCACTAATGAATCGATCAATTTAACTCTCTTGTTGGATAATAGTTCCAGAAGCACACATTGCATGTCTTGTAAAATTTTTTTCATAAGTACCAACAGATTTTTCATACTTTTTCTTATGTTATAGTAACTCATTCTTCATATTTTCTCAATTAATACATGGAACTTACTTATAGAAAAATAAGTTTGTAACCATGTCCCATTAAATGGACTAAATTTCATATTTATTCCTTGTATTCTTGACATGATTCCATCATTTATCTTTTTATCCTTCAAAATGATAAAATAATATGTTGACTTTATCATGTTCAGAATATGGTAGAACAAAAAATATAATTTCATTTGTACTGATCCATTTTTCATCCACTAATGAATAATAAGACCCACTAAAAGAAGGTGGCCGTTGTCTCATGAAGGACTCAATAGAATTATTATCACTCCATTTCTCTTTTGGAACTAATGCAAGATTCAATGCTTAACAATCTTTTGTGAGCATGGATGAAAGATTTTTCATTCCATGTCCTATAACATTTAGTTTCTCAATGTGACAAAAATTTCATTTATCATCACATTCAGCGTTAACGCAGTTCCTTTTGGTTCTATCTATTAACTAAAACCATGAATAATAGTGTGACAAATAGTAATTAGAATAGTAAAACCACATAATCAAAAATAAAAGTTAGATTTTGGAAAATCTATTTTATTTAATGTTCTATTCATTAACCTCTCTAAAACACTATGATATGACTTTAACCTATACTTGGACATATCCTTAGGGTTTGTACAAAGGTTCTATCATCCAAGTTTCCCCTGTTTAACTATACCTTTTCTCTAATAACAATTATAAAATTAAATTAATTACATAAATATATTATGTAATAATTCAATAATATTTATTTTAGAACATAAAAAACCCCCAGCACCATATAGGTTTATTGTCATTAGAAACTGGGAAACATAAACAATTGTTTCATAAAACATCCAAATTTAATCCCTCTTATTTCTTCATAAATATATTACATCTGACATATCTTTATTAATAACGTTATTAATGACCTAGATAAAAGAATCATATGAACGAGGTGAGCTCAAATGACCAGTAAGGTTAAAGGAGAGAAATATCATTCACATCATATTCATAATAACATAACATTTGAAAATATTATCTTGCATATAAAAGATCATAATATAACGTGATGGGATAAATCATAAAAGTGTAATGTAATCCCAATAGTAATAACATAAGTCCTGAAATTTCATGGAATACACTCATAAGAAAAAAATATCATTTCATTTTAGCCAAGGCTCATTACCATGACTATCATTGCAGACAAGGTCCATTATTGAATCGAGTTCACTCCTCTATCCATCCATTTATTACAGAACAAAATTTACTTGATGTTCTAGTATTTTCAATCTCATTATATATAAATATATACCCAATTCATTAGACTGAGATATAGGTCTAACTAATTTCATAATGAAACCATTCTTACATGATCCACAAATACATAAAACAATTTACCATATAATAACCCATGAAATAAAAAAGGTTTCTTAAACATCATTTTTCCCCAATTGATATAATAGAAATGTATTTCTAAAATAACATTATCAATTAATAATAAAAAAATCATAGTAATAATAGTAATATAAATATAACCCTATTAAAATAACTTCATCATAGATGGAATACAATTTGTAGAAAGCACATTAAAATAATTTGTGAGGAAAATATTCTTCTACTTCAAAAACGTTTTCCTTCCTCAAAATGACACACAATTTTAGAAGAAATATTTTTATGTGAAAATAAACATGTTAGATTGTAGGGGAATCATCAAGGAAATATTTTTTATGAAAGTGTAAAAATATGTTCATTCCATACAAGTTAAGAAAACATTCTTCTCATACTTGTACTTGTAAATTCAAAAAGTACTTCGTAAAACCCGTTAAAGGAATACATTCATACAAAATAGTTAAAATTTCTAAATTGGTAAAATTTACTTTTAGAATTTTTGAATGATATAAAAAATATTTTTAAATAAATATTTAGGATGCACATATGTGGATGACAAATATACCATAGGATGTAATTATGAATAAACAATCTCGGATGAAAATGAGATTTTCAAAGTTATACCTTACTTGAGGTCTGATATTATTAAAATGTATCTGAAAATCTTGTATAATGATTTAGTTAATGATACTTATTTATTCCTAAATAATAATAAATTTTTATATAACATTTATGATCATATGTTTTTCCGTTTATTAGTAACATATCATTGTTTCCCGTTATTCTTTTATTAACTGATTTATGTTCTTTTTCATGTTTTGTCGAATAAGTTATTTATACTATTTCTAGGTTATAGTTATATAATTTAAATAATTATATTATTATAATATATATATTATTTATTCATTAAATTCATATATATAATCATGTGTTAATGAAAATCATGTAGAACGAATCACATCACATCATGGAGATAGTAGGTTGTACGTATGCATGAGCAATGATATCATTCAAAAAATTTGAATAGTATTGAAGTGGAGGGTGTATAATATTTCATAATTAGTATCATGTTATAATAATCATACATAGTTATTATTTACTTCACTATTTAGATCCAGGTAAGGTGGGGTGTAAAACAGATTACACCACAGTTTGGAGATGGTATGTATACGTACACATAGGTGATTATTTCATTTTTTATATGGTTAAAAAAATGTAAAATAAGATTGTTTAATATTTATAATAACATATAATTATATTAATGATACTTATTTTATTACTTTATAAATAAAAAACTACTGAAGAGTAAGTATAAGTGAATATTAGTTTGAATGAATCTGTAGAAGATATTACCTCTTCGTCGACGTGATTCCTCTAAATCGTTTCATAGAGAACTAGAGGTGATCTTTTAAGATGAAAAGAAACACGAGAATAAAAATAGTAATGTTGAGAAAAACAATTTGAGGGGGTGGTGGAGCATAATGGCTCAAAATTAAGTATAGAGGTGAGGGATGAGGTGCCCAAATTTATTTTCGGTGAGGGGAACTTTTGGAAAATCAATAAATAATAATTTATAATAAATTAAAACCCAAAAAACCACCAAAGTTTTAAAATTGACAATATAATATGCGATAGGGTTTCAATATCATCAAAAAAATGGCCCACTATTTTTTCAATTTAAACCATATATTTTTAATATACACTTAGTTATTCTATTTTATTTTTACTGTTTTAATTATATTCCAAATATGAAATGGTTATAAAATATAACATATATGGGGTAAATTTACCATAAATGAATATTTAATGAAAATATAGACCATATTATTATCATATTGAATTTTTATAAATATTTTTATGATTTTTAAATAATTTAATAAAATTTTATTATTATAAAATCTCAAAATTGACAATTATAAAACTATTCATTTATTTGAATTAAAATTAAAATAAAAAAGATAAATTCGAACCGAAATATATAATACACTATTAACATGTCATAGTCACCTAAAAAATTCAATGCGAACATTAATTACTTCATATGATATTTATTTTAGTATTTTTAAAAATATTTTTTTGATATTTTTATTTATAAAATTCTTTTTACATTACTATTGCGTCCCCATTAATGGTAATTATTTAATTTTTCAAAATTATAAATAAATTAATATTATGTAGGAACCACTATTATATTACCATAGACTATATATGGTGGATATTATCTCTTAGTTATCTATATATTACAATTAAAATACTTACATAAAATGACACTGTGACATTTTTTCATATTTAATATCTTTTATTAAATTCTTTTCATATTCATATGTATGGGGAAATTAAGTGACTAAATATACAATAATAGATGGTGAGGGTCTTATTTATTCATCCAACAGCATTTTTACAAATGTTAATTAAATTTTATAATATTATTTTTACACTTAATTACATTATTTACCTTTAACCATTGTAATAAAAGTAATTATAAAAGTTACAATCCAGAATTCCAAAAAATAAAAGTATCCTATTAAAATAATTTAGACATACTAATTCCAAATATAGAATAAATTTTTAAAAATTCAAAACACAGATATTATTGTAATTAATTTATAATTAATTCCATTGTTGAAATGTGGAAACAAGTTTTAAAGGTTAAAACATTGGAAAAAAATTTAATGATTTTACCAAAGAATTCATTTTACAATTAATGATAATGACATAAATAATATTTAATGATAAAAATATACTCTATTTATTCTTTAAATCCATCCAATATATTTACTTAACCATATGAATTATCTTGATTAAAATGTTGTCTTTAATTAAAATTTAGTGTATTTTTACTATTCATCAAAACATAAATGATATCAAAAAAATATCAAAAATTACTCCAATGTAAATTTTTATATCGATGTTAAAAATAACAAGTTTATTTTATCATATAATATTATTAATTTTCCATATTCATATTTTAAAATGGATTCTCATTTCAAATAAGTAAAATAAAACATTTTTAATAGGTTTTTATAAAATAAATATGGTTTTATTCATACCCTATGACAAAAATATCCATTGGGTGTATATAAGAAATTTATTATTTCATTTCCAAAATTCATTCAATCAAAAAGAATAATATCTAATTGATTTATATTTTTCATAAATAATTGTTTTCTAATGAGTTTACAATGAATTTTTAATAGTTAGTTATAATTATTCCCAATATCGTAACCGCTAGGCTGTAACATGAATTTTATAATAAGGGAATCTCATGATTATTTTAGACTCACGATTGTGTGAGAATCTTTATTCAAATGAATTAAAATTATATAAATAAATTATTTCCTAAAACATCTCTATGTTACTTGGGTAGAACTTATTGGCGAGACTGTACCCCTGGAATAGTGTTAAAATAAAGTAGAAATAAAAAATATCACATTAGTGAAAATATAAAAAATAGTATATCCTAAAAGATAAACTAAAAAATATGCGATTAAAAAATAATTCAATAAAAATAATATTATATTTTAATGACTTCTAGGAATATATCTAAATGTAAAACGTAAAATAATATAGATAAAAGTCCTTGCTAACAAAAACAAACTAAAAATTAACAATATTCAAACCCACTAATGGTCATATATCAATAATATAACCAATAGTACATCAAAAAAATAAACCGTCATTTGTATTTCCAACTTCCAAACAACTATCAATGTTATCTACTTATGTACAAATCCATGAATTGAATAGGCTGTGCGTAAAACTCAATAGCTCAACATCATTGTGTCTAAGAAGAACAATTCATTTAACAAGATAATGTAATAAATAGATAAATTCTTATTAATATTTTTAAAAATAGTTCTTTCTTATTATTTGGTAATTATTTATATTTTATAAGTAATTTTTTAATGATAAAAATGTATTTTGATAATAAATACTAATTTTTTATGGAATTTATATCCCTTAATTACAAAACCCCTTAATTTTCCTTTTACACCATTGTAAATTTTTTTAATGGAACCATCATTATCATTCCTCTAAATAGATTATGACTAGTTTGACAATTGAATGTATTTTGATTCACATTCATGAGTAATTTTGTATTAATTAATACTTCTCTTGAAATATTCACAATATTTTGATCATTCAGATAAAATTTCTCATATATATCTGTATTATTGATCATGGATATTATTAGTTCTTAAAAATTATCATTTATAAATTTTGTGTAATTTTTTGATAAATATTGTATGGATTGGTAAATATTGATATTTCATATTATATATTCAACACAAAAATTTATTGATATGATAAAATTACAATGAATTAAGTCAGTAATTTGATATACGATGAATGTGTTGTATATACTTTTATTGGTGGGTCCTAGATAAAGATACTGATTGATGTATCTTTATTCTAATGAATCATATTACAAGTAATAATTTTTCTCATTAGTGAGAAGAATAATGATGAAATTAATTTCTCTACCATGAAACACTTGTTATTTAGAATCTATAAATTACCTATTTTATTATGGATACATCTCTAATTTTCTATGTATTCCTGAGTTTCATGTTTACTTCAATTTTATATTGTTTTGTTGTATTTATTTTTAATGATCTATCTAGGATCATGCATGACAAGGTGGGTTCCTATTTTTTATTATGATTAATTGATGGGATGGTGTGTCTGTTAAACAATAATATAATTTTCTTTATTCACAATACTCCTCCCAAACATTAATTCATAATTTTTTTATCATTATTTTTTGTTAACATGATTCCATATTTCATTTATAATGTTGAATATGTTTCATTACTTTGTTTTTATTTATCTTCAACATCATTATTTTTATTGGTTTGTCCAGGTAAGATATAAAAATAACTATAATATCATTTGGAATTCTTACCTCTATCTTGGATTTTTAACATGGTAACTCATAAAAGTAATACACTATTCCAATACTCTTCATTAATTATTGTATTAATACTTTATTATATTTCTTATCCTTTTATCAATAAATTTTTTAATTTGGAGAATTTTTACATAAGGATATGGAGTGGATAATTTTTGGCCAAAATGTAAAAAAATACATTATTCTCAATGGATTTATTCATATATATAATATCAATGATTTAATTATTATTTTGGATCATAATTTTTCTAAATAAAAATTCATTACCTTCATTATTTGAAATCCCAAGAACATTCATTTGAACATCACAATATTTTTTATTTCGCCAAAATACATGTATCTAAATTAATCTTCGTTGACATGTCTACTTATTTTTTTATACTTCTATGTTTGAATCACTAATAGATACATTTTTCTTAACTATGAAGAAATCTAATGAAAATTCCTTAGATATATTCTAATAAAATGTGTTTTAAATCCCTTCCGTTGTGAAAATATTTAGTTGGTAGTGTTCATAGGGGCACTTGTCACCCGTGAGTTTTCAAAAAATACTATTGCACTAGATGGTTCCTTTGGAATGGTGGCATCATTAGGGTGGCACCATGATGGTGGCACCATCATGGTTTCACACTGAGATGGAGGCACAATGTCCCCAACCTTATTTTTTCTAGTTTCCCGAGTTTTTTCAAGGTCCTCCCCTGTAACATATCTTTTGATGTAAAAATATTTTAATACATTTTTTGTTTCCATTTTTGGAAAGAAAGAGATTTTTTAAAGTAACAAGTGTTGGAAAAATCTATATTAGCAAAAAACTGTCATTTTTACTCTATTTCACACCTTTCCCATGCTTTCTAGTTTTACCACTATTACGTGGTTTCTCTATGTTTAGAAGATATTTATTAAATCAGAACCATTGTATCCTCCATTCAAGAAGATAATTATTAAATAAAAAATAATCTCGATGTGTCAAACTTCCCATCCATATAGTCATGAAATGATTTGACATCATGTAATTGGGAATCATCTACCTGATGTTAGGATCCGGCCTTTTCCTAAGCTAAGATCATGTCATCATACTTCCATTCAATTAACTAAAATTAATCCCTAGAGACTTATTCCAGAGATGAATCATTCTTCCAATGTTATATCCCTTTTAGTTCATCCTTATATCACTTTGTGTTCTTCCTCGGCGTTCTACACATCCCCAGTTGATGGTTCTAGGAGAAAACATCGATCGTTGATCTTCTAAGTTGGTATTCTTCTTACGTCTCTTTTTTCAGTACACCATGTGTGGTGGGTAAAAAAATGTTTCCCTTATGATTTGGATGAAACAAAATCATATGAAATATAATAAATATACTTTAATGAATAAATGGGTGTGTTTGAGGGTGATTTTGTTGTACTCTTTCATCTTCTCTTTTATTTTGGGAATTTTATGGGCTTATGCACACTGAAAATAGTGGTTATTTTTGGTCCTTACTTGCACACTAATGAACATATAGTACTCTGTATAAACATGTGATTAAATGGATTTAACATGGAAAATGATTAACCACATAACGATGGTTGATAAAATGGATTCCCAATTAATAATTATCCTTATGTGACACCTCGATTAACCAAACGATAGGAAGGAATATAATTAATGGTGTAGAAAAATATGGAAACATCCTTGATCTGTTCTGGTAATATTTGTGGATGATATCATTTATGATTGTGGGGTGATGTGGGTGGGGATTAGATTGCATGTTCTTTAGTTATCTTCTTGTGGATCTATGCTCCTATGTTGGGGCATGGTTTGGTTCCAGTACATTGAATGATCTGATAGATACATTTTATTGTCGAGACTTCACAAGACAACAATTTGTGAAATATTAAATTATTTTTTGGATATTTTTATTTAGTTATTGTCTTTCCTAGTGGTTATGTCTATTATTTTCTCTGTATTGGGTGAATATTTAAATGGAATCACATGAACATGAAAACATCAATAGGTAAAATAGGGGAATTGTTTTCCAAAAATGGGTTTTGCCTAGGTTGGGGATGTTGTCTATTTTTTGGGCATCTAGGAATTTTAATGAGAGTGATTTTGTCTGGTATAGTTTTAGTACCCTTAGGTGTGGAAGATATCTTTTTCAAATATATGTATAAATTAGTACTTTTGATTCTTATTCTAACCCTACCCACGTTTAGAGATTCATGTTGAACACCGCCATTTCATGGGGGAGTGTGTTTTTTACAACATTCATATGAGTGGCTGGTTGCTAGCTCCTTTTTTTCCTCCCTCTCCAAGGTATCCCAAGACACATTAGGTAGGCTGTGACAACCTAAGATCCTTTATATCTTAAGAGTCTTCGATAAGCATGCGATGTGGTGGATGAAAAAGGTATGTGTAGGAAAGTTTGTTTCCCATGTGTCTTAATAATGAGTCACATGTGTCTTTGGGTGTGGCAGTGGTTTTCTTATCCCATGTGTCTATAGGCGTGGATACGTATGGTTGAGGTGGGCCTATTTTTTTTGTGGGTGGGATGCGTGGTTTTGGTGGCCCAAAATGTTGTTGGGGAGGTAGTGGGATTGCAGTGAAAATGGTGGGGGTGGTTTGATGCACACAATGTCTTCAATAACCATTGAGAATGTGGTGTGGGGTAGCCAAATATTTATGTGATTTTACTATTACATTACCTATCTACTATTATTTGGTGAGTGCTCTTAGGTTAGGCAGTGTGGGTTGTTTTCCTTTCTAGGTGTTTTTGTCACCGATACTTTTTCATTGTGCATTAGAATACCCCCCCCCCCACATGTGCACAGGAACCTTTGGTTTTCCCTACCGAGTATACCTGTATATTCACCCTTCATATTTAAAACTATATTTAGGCTTCTTGAAAGACATCGTGGACCGTGTGTGACCGTACTATCTCAGACGTTGGGATAGTTGATTTTGGTGTTTTATTTCCATTTGGATCTTTCCCATTGGAGATTTTATTTTACTTTGTAGAATGTTATTTTGAGAATGCATGTGGAAAAAGGGTTTTTGGATATACTCTTATATTATCTTGGATTTGTATGAGATTTACCACCATATCTCTTGATCTATTTATATAAAAGGATAATTCCATCCATATTACTTTTTATTATATACTCTTAGTGCTAGTCGCCAATATAGGGCCTACTGAAGGTGGGGATCATGGGTCATTATCAATCCATAAACATAAATAAGGATGGGTATAGAAGTTTGTTTACTCTTTATTTATCTTGGTGAAGGTGGGTCATGAATTAATGGTATCTGAGGTGAGGTTGTTGAAGATAGAGGATGTAGTCATGGGTTATGCACAATAAGGATTTATTGGGAATGTAGGGGAAAATGTTAAGAAATCATGGTGCGTGAAATAGTCCAGGGAAGAACAACAAGAGCACTAGATTTTAAGTCCTCCCATTATCCGATGCAGGGACATTGGACTTATAGATCAACCAAGTGAGGCTTCACTAAAATAAAAGTTTAAAAGAAATCTTCTACACTACTCATGCATAGGAATTCCCAGTTTACCTTGTAGTTGTGGCACCTAGACGACATCCATGACTAGTGTGGGAGAACCTGGCCTAGGAGGCTGATAATGGAAATCAGTAGAGGACTGGTCAAGAGGAGGAGGATAACTAATGACAGAAGACCTTATTGCATTTCAGTAGTAGACCCTCGGGAAGTACGAAGGCAAAGTCTCAGAAATGGATATGAAAATATATCTCATGGAGTTAATGTTAAGATTCACCTTGCTGTAGGCTCCATCTGATTACTGGGTTCCTCTCTCTATGATCCAGATGTGGGGAGTTTCACATCAGTGGTGGGTGATCTACCTTGGGGAGAATAAGTAAACTGAGGTTTCGTGGACTCACAATAACAGGGAGTTCCAGGTGGAATTCCTCTCTTCTACAATGAATTCTTAGAAGAGGTTATTGATACTCTCCCTCAGAAGAGGAGTATATAGGTGAGGGATTTTGGAATCATGTACAAGGATCTCCTTCATTTCAGTCTAGACCTCTACGAGGATGAGGAGTCATGGGCATGATGCTTAGAGGAGGCTATCTGACCCTCCCACCAGTTTTTAGTTACTCTCTTCACACTTAAGACATACATGGAGGTTTAGAAGAAGGCTGAAGTAGCGGAGAGGATCCAGAAGCTAGGAGGTGTGTTAGGTGAGGGGAGCAAGTTGAGCTTGTTGAAGTGGAAAGATGTTAGGAGAAGGCCTTTGGCATCAGGTCCAACATTTTTTCTTCTAGGGGGAACATGACTCAATAGTTATAGTGTCGATCTCCCAGTCCTCAACCTTTCTTTATAGGACTAGGACCATGATTATTTATCTATGGTAGTTATGGGAACCACAACAATCAGTGATCAGACTGAGTACATTACAATGAAGGTTGACTGGTTTAGTTCCCACCTTAGAAGTAGCAGTTTCTTGCTTAGAATATTCAGAATTAGTCACTAGGACAACAATCCCCCACACCTTATATAGAAGAAGTTGTGATAGGAGGATGTCCACAGGGAGTTTCTTAGGGTCCTTGACCAAGGAGTGATTGGGGAGGCGGCCGACAGGCAAGGGGTAGAGGATCAGGGCATAAGAAGTTAAATTTCATGGAGGCAGTAGTTCAAGGAGGTCCGGCGGTTGTTTGAGGTATGATCGGCTTGTTTAGAGATGTAGATCATGCGTTGAATGATTCAGAAGCTTTTCACTCCTTCATTTTACCTGGTCTATCCTTTTCTTTGGTTCTAGAATTTTAGAGACTATCTATTCCCCTGGTACTGAGTATGAGATTTGGAGGTTATACATGCTTGTTTGTGTTTGTACAATATCTATACTATTGTTAGGGCAACATCAATATAATGGGGGAATTTTTCTACATCCAATCAAGACATATGATATCATATTGGGTGTCGACTAGCTATTTTTATAGCACGCCATAATCTATTTCTTCAGGAGAAGTATCATGTTTTCATTTTTGGGAAACCAACGTGTAGCTTTAGTTGGCGAGTTGTGTTTCCAGCAGTTGGATCCCCTTTTCCCTATTAGCTGAGCTATCAATGGAGTCAGAAGATAAGGAGATGATTGAAGTCCTGGGGATCTTCACTGAGTTTTTTTAAAACTTACCAACCGAGGTGGTTACACCACCACCCCCCCTGACGTGATATTGAGTTCGAGATAGGCTTCAAACCCAATGCCCGTTAGATTTTTATGGATCCTTATCGGATGGTGCCTTCGGATTTATAAGAGTATAAGATCTAGATTTATGACCTAATGATGAATGGATTTATTGGAATGAGAACTTAATCATCGGGTTCTCTAGTCTTGTTTTCAGGGAAGTCTAAAATTTGTCTCTGGTTTTGTATAGACTATCAAATATTGAATCAGGTGAAAGTCAAGAACCGTTATACCATCCCGGTAATCAAATTTCTTTTTTATCAGTTGAAGGGAGCATAAAGGTTCTCTGTGATCGACATACAGTCTTCATATCACTAGTTACGATCAAAGGAGGGTGAAATATCGAAGACTAATTTCTGGTGCAGATATAGGCACATTGAATTTGTGGTTGTGGTGTTCAGTATTACTAATGAACCATCCGTGTTCATTGGGCTCATGAACATCATCTTCCATGAGTATCTAGACCTATTTTTAGTCATGTTTATGGATAACTTACAGATCTAATCATGGTTAGAGGATGGTCATGCTGATCTTATTAGGATAATTTTGGAAGTCCTCTAACACCATCAGCTCTATGGGATGTTTTCCAAGTTTATGTTTTGGAAATGAGAGGTGCACTTCAATGGAAAAGTGCGGTTCTAAAAGGGAATATAAGTGGAACCGTCGAAGGTAAATGTGGGTTTTATATAGGTAGCCTCTACGAACATGGTAGATATTCGTAGTTTTATGGATTTTGTAGGATAATACCATAGTTTTTTGTCTAACTTCTATAGAGTTGTAGTAGTGTAGACATCCTTGAAAAAGAAATATCATGCTTTTTTTTGGAGTGATCTGTTCCAGGAAGCCTTCACTTAACTGAAGGTGAAGCTGGTCAGTTTTGTTGTAGTGAGGTTCCCATAGGAAGGGGTTACATTTGAAGTGTTATGTGATGCTTATATTCTAAGATTGGGGTGTGTACTGATGAAGAATAAGGGAGTGATATCTTTTGGGTCTAGGATATTACGTCATCATGAACATAACTTTTACACCCATGACCAGGAACTTGTAGAAGTTGTGTTTTCATTGATTTGTTGGTAGCATTACCTCATCGAGGAATGCTTCATGGTCCTTATAGATCACAAGATCTTGGGGCATTAGTTTTCCTAGTGAGATAATTATATGAAACAATTATGGTGGATAGTGTTTCTTTAGGTTTACAACTTTGATATCTAATACACTTCAGAAAATGGAAATGTGGCTGTTGATTCCTTGAACAGGATGTCGTAGAAGGATGAGGTTCTGGAGTTATCCAATGCTTGAGATGCAAAGGTGGAGTTGGCATTCTTACGACTTGATGCATGGATGGAGGCTGGTAGGGGATTCCTATTTCAGATGTCAGTGCAGTATTCCATGGTATAAAAATTGGGAGGAGTCTCAGTGGGGGGACATAGAACTTGAAGTAATGTGTCATCTTGTTAGCCTATGAAATGCTCCGAAAGGATTGTCAAAAGATGGTTAGAATCAGATGCATTTCCACAAGAAGTTGTTTATCCCGGAGACGACATGCGAGAGAGTTATCAGTGAGTTCCATCACTCACCACTCATGTTAAAACATGGTCTATACAAGATGTTCTGGGGCTTGAAGAATTGGTTTTTGTGCCCCGAGGTGAAACAGGCAGTGGTGGAGATTATGGAAATGTGCCTCATGTTCCAGGAGGTAAAGGATGAACACCGTGTTCTGGGAGGTCTGTTGCAACCATTTGATGCTACGGAGTGGAAGTGGGATGACATCTCATTGGATTTATTTGTGGTAATATCTAGGGTTCATGGATGATATGATGTTAACTCAGTTGTGGTAAACCAGTTGAAGAAATAAACTCACTTCATAGAGATTATGAAGTCAAGCATTGTGGATGAATTGGTACAGAAGTACGTGGGTGAAGCTGTGCAGTTTCACAGAGTTCCCTGAACCAAAATTTCAGATCAAGATACACACTTTAATTACCGAGTCTAGAGGGGATTGAAATGTTCTTTTGGAACCTAGCTAAGCCTATGAACTTCACCCTTAGACAAATGGGACGACAAAGAGGACTATAATGATGATGGAGGACATGATGCAGGCATGTGTTCTAGACTTCGAAGGATCACAGGTGCGAAAAATGACATTGCTAGAGTTTTCCTAAAACAATAGCTATCACATTACCATTATAATGGCTCCATTTGAATACTATTATGCGAGACCATGTCGTTCACCTGTGTGGGGGATAGAGGTTGGGGAGGCTGGCGTTCTTGGCCCAGAGTTGGTGCAGAGCTTGATGAAGAAGGTCTAGCTTGTGCATGAGAGGATGAATGTGGATCGAGACCAGTAGAAGTTGTATGCATGTCATAATATGAGACCATTGGAGTTTGAGGTTAGAGACCATGTGTTCATAAAGGTCTCCAATTGTCATGGGAAACAGAAGCTCCACAGAGAAAGTAAGATTTTTCTCAGGTTCGTTGGACCCTTCAATTTGTTGAGACTAGTCGGCAAAGTTGCTTATTAGCTGGTGCTACCACCACCACTACTGAGGGTCCACCACATCTTCCATCTATCTCAGCTCCATCAGTATATACATGATGATTTTCACATCCTTGACTTGGGAATGTTAGATATTGAGGATGATGCGATATTAGTGGAGTGCCTAGTAAAAATTGAGGATCATGAGGAGAGGTTCATTTGTGGGTAGACCATTTCCTTGGATAGTATATCATGGAGGTGTGGTGGCCTTGATGTAATTATCTGGGAATAGGAGGCACAAATGCATGCCTAGTACTAAGATATGTTTTTTGTTTTGGTTTTGTGTTTTCTCTGTTCTTTGCTATGGAGTAATTATTATCCTTGTTTATTATGAGATGGGTTGTTTTCAATATTTTATGAATGTGTTAATTTTCCTCACTATGTAGAGGGGAGGACCTTATCCCTAATTAAGACACATTAAGGAGGATTCAATTAAACCAGTGCGGGTGAGTCGGTCCCACCCAATGAGGATAATATCCTGACATGAAAGAAGGGACTCCTTTACCTATATATATGGATGGTGAGATGACCAATATGATGGTGTGGTTTCTTTGAGGGAGGGGTAGTAGTGCTTGTACAGTTGATCAGTATGAAGGAGAGGTGTTCCTAGATGTTGAGTAGGTGTCGTTGTGAATTTTTAGTGTTTCCATGGTTGTTCAAGAGATTGATATGATGTAGGGTTACTTCTAAGAGGTATCTTAAGGATCATTACATGGACCCCTTTTCTTATAGACTGTTCTAAATTCTTAATGAAGAGAATAGTTTGGAAGGTATCTTAAGTAATGACAAATTTTTCTAATCCCTTGTTGGAAATCATGTGTTGGTAGTGTTTTTAAGGGCACTTCTCACCCGAGAGTTTCTAAAAAATCATGTTCCACAAGACGGTTCCACCAGAATAGTGACACCATAATGGTGACATCAGTTATGGTCACACTATCATAGTATCCCTCCAAATTGGTGGCACAGTTACGATGGCACCGTGTTTCCCACCCATTGCTTTTTTCCATTTTCTCATGTTTTTTCCAGTTTTTCCAACGTAAAGTCTCATTTGACAAAATAAAATTTCAATACCCTTTTAGATCCACATATGGAAAGTACAATATCTTTTAACCCCACAATAGTAGGGTGACTCTTCATTACCAAAACATGTGGCCTTTTTACTCGAATTCACACATTTCCCCTTGATTTCTAGTTTCACCCCAGTAACATGGTTTCTCTATGTTTAGAAGATATATATTAACTCACAACCATTATCTACACCATCTCCTATAGAATTATTAAATAATAATTAATTCCATCATGTGAAACTACCCATCTACATTATCAAACAATGATCCGACTTCATGTACTTGTATATCATCTCCTTGATTGTAAGATCTAGTATTTTTTAATATGAGATCCTACATTCATAATTTCATTAAATTATATAAAATTACACCCTAGAGACTTACTCAATAGATGAATAACACCATCATGATTAAGCACTTCTCACTCATCCTTGGAGCCCTTATAGTTCATCCTCTGGATGCCACACATTCCATTTTCTTGGCACTAAGAGAAATCATCTATTTTTGATCATCCAACTATTGATTCTTCCATCATCTCTATTTTTTGCGCATTATGTGGGGTGGGTAAGAAAAGTTTTACCTCGATATTTGGATGAAACCAAATCATATGGAAGATAATAAATGGGATTTAAATAATGATGGAATCTCTTTGATGATGATGTCTCATTACTCTTCCATATTTTCTTGTATGTTGTGAATTGTATGGGCACATGAACAATAAAAAAAGTGGTCATTGGAGGTCCTTTCATGTAAACTAATGAACCTCTATTTATTTTTATCATCTTGTTATTAGAGGACTATATCATGTAAAAAGGATAATCAATTAATTTTGGTTGATAAGATGGATTCCTAGTGAATAAATATTCTTGTGTGATCACCCTGGTGAAACAAAATCCACAAAGGAACATAATGAATGGCATGGATAAATTGGGGAACATCCTTTCTATGTTCTAGAAATATGTGTGGTTTGTCTCATTGATGATTGTGGGGTGATATTGATGGGGATGATATTTCTATTTTTCAGTTGTTGGCTTGTGGATCTGTGCCCATATGTTGGGGACTGATTTAGTTCCAGTACATTGAGGGATCTCACAGATCCTATTTTTTTGTGAATTTACAAGAGAATCTGGTGTGAATTCTTAAATTACTACATGGATGATTGTATTTTGTTGTAGTCTTAACTTGAAATTATATATGTCAGTTTCCAAATAGTGGTGGAAAATTTAAATGGAATCTCCTGAATGTGAAAAGGATAATGGGTATAATAGGAGAATAGTATTCTAAAAATGGGTTGTGCTCGAGTTGTTGTTATTGTGTATTTTTGCGTATGTAGGGATAGTGATGACAGTTTTTGTGTATGGGATAGTTTTGGAATCCATTGGATGGGATGTGTACTTGTTCAACTAAATGTAAAAATTATTTTTTCTATTTCTTATTTTTACCCCACCCACATTGAGAACATCGTTCTGAACATCACCATTTCATGGGGGAGGGTTCTTTCCCAAAATTCATATGAGTGGTTGGTTATTATCACTTTTTCTACTCTCTATCCTGGGTATCCCAAGATACTTTGTGCGGGATGTGATGGCCAGATGCCCATTATATCCCTTGAATCATTGGGCAGGGTATGTTGTGGTGGTTGGCCCTGGTATGTGCTAGTAAGTTTGTTTCCCAAGTTTATTCAGGATGAATCCCAAGTGCCTCTTGGTGTGGGAGTGGTTTTTCTAGATCATATGATTACAGGCGTGGTTATATGTGGTTCTATTAGCCTAGGTCTCTGCAATTGGGATGTGTGATTATAGTGGCCAATAATGTTTTTTTGGGGAAACAGTGGGACTATAGTGAAAATCGCGGGGTAGGTTTGACGTGTATGATGTATTAAAGAACCATTGTTAAAGAAGTGATAGGTTCCCAAATATCAATGTGAAATTACTATTAAATTAATATACATATATTATTTAGGATGTGTTCCTTGGTGAGGATGGGTGGGTAGTTTTCCTTGCTAGGTTTTTTGGTTACCTCTAATTTCTCACTCAGAATTAGAATGCCTCCCCACATGTGCATGAGAGTTTTTTGTTTTCCCTAATTTTTATACCTATATACTCACCATTCGTATATAAAAATTATTTCATGATTCAAAGATGACATTGAGGAACATGCAGGACCATACTAGCTCGGGCATTATGACTATTTTTGTTGTTTTTTTCATTCCTTTTGGTACATTCCATTTGATGTTTTTCTTTTACCGTGTAGCACTTTATTTAGGACTGGCATGTGGGGAAAGGGTTTTGGGATTTACTATTTCATTATTTATTTTGGATTTTTTTTGTGATTTACCACCTTATATCTATATCTTTTTTCTATTATAATGGTAATTACTTATATATAACATGTTATTCAATATCCTTGTTGCTAGTCTGCACTCTAGGGCCTACTGATGGAAGGACTTAGGGTCGATTATCTCTCCTTCAAATTATAGAAGGAAGAGTCTGTTTGTTTTCTACCACATTATTCATCTTATTAGAGGCATGTCATGACATTTATCCATGGTTTTTAAATCAGTTTGACACTATATATTTTTTCATTTTTCAAGATACTTTTTCATCAACACCACATTTCTTTTGATTTACGATTTCATTGAATTTCAGTAGAGGACAAATTATTCTAATAATCCGTATTATGGAGCAAAAATATGTATCATCAAAAAGAATACACAACAAAATATAATATTTTTCCATATGAATATAACTTTTGAGAGTAAAATGTGTGCTATTTTATACATTTATTTTATAAAAATATAATTTTTTTAGAAAGAGAAATTATAAATATTCATTTTTGCACCTAAAATATTTTGGTAGACTCCTAAAAATTTATATTCATCAACACATAAAAAAATCTCTAAATTAAATATTAATTTTCATGGAAAAATGGTTTAATAAAAAAATTTCATCAAGAACAGATTCTACCATTTCATTATAGGCTGTTATATATTGATTTATTGATGATCAAAGGATTTTATTTCAAAAAGGTATATGTAATTTAATAAATGTCTCACTGTTTTTCAGGATATTTGATTTTCATCCAAATTTATGGGCAGTAATGTATTAGATAACATATAGATTCATAAATTTTACTTCATGGTCCATGAAAATCATGTTGAGAATGTATTTATCATTATACACATTCTCCAAATTTTATTAAATGTATTTCATAATTTTATCTATATCTTCATTGTGAATCATATTTTATATCGTATTGAGTCATCAAGATCTCTAATCTTATTAGAATTGATATCTTTCAATTTAATATTGACTTCATTTGTTGGATTTCAATTACCATATAGTGAATGTTAATGTTTCCTTTAATTCTCTAATACTTTATATTTACTTATTATTTACTAAATATAATACTTTACATCAATGTATAAAGATATATATATATCTTATATTATTAAACATTTGAAATTAAATTTTTAAATGAGATATATAAACATTATAACAATCTATCATATTTATCTCTCTATCCCTATCACTATTCTATTACATCCTAATGATGGTCGATCATATTCATTGAGTCATATTATAATGATATATTATAAAATTTCACAATTTTTCTTCATTCATAAACTGAATATCTTAGAAAAATATATTTGACCTCTCTTCCTCAACTATTGATGTATAAATGATTCTATCTACATAGTGGTATAATGAACCACTAATTGATTTCCTTCTATGAAATAATTGTCATTTATTAAATCAATTTATCGAAAAATATTTCTTTATCCTATTTTGGAAAAATAGATATTATGCTAATTATTATTAATTCTTTCATCCTTATGTTTTTTCGATTCTTTAGTAGAATGAGAATATTATTAGTTGTAAATATCATCCTTCTATTTTGGAATTTAAGAAATACATTAGTAATGAATCAGTATAATTCCACATATCTAGATAATATTATATATTTTAATTGTGAAACATCCCTCTATCAAAAAATAGAGGAGGATAATAAATGGATGTGGCCACACTAATGCGGGGGGGGGGGGGGGAGGGGTTAATCTATTTGAGATGAATTTTTTTATATAATACTTTGGTCACATTTTAACATACTATGTACTATGGTGATTGGATTTATATTTCGATTTATATATATTATAAAATGTTAGTAAGTGTGATATTTTGGAATTGGAGATAAACCCAAAACATAAATCTAGTATTTTTTGAGGTGTTATACCTCTCTATAAATAATAATAGACCTGGTGTACAGTGGATATTATCCCATACACTTACAACACCCAAAAAATCAACCATATGAGTTTACTATAGCGTATGGACTTTTAATCATCATACTAGGACCAACCATGTACAATTAATGGCTACAATAATACATATCACTTTATATAATATAACAGGATTAAACTTTCTCTTCATGAAATTTCTAAAAGGCATAATGATCTAGTTTCTATTATAATAATGATCTTTTCTACTTTCACTAATTGTATATATCATATGGTAATCCATGATGTAATATTTTCTTCTAAAATATTTTTTTATATTATAGAGTTTATACTAAAAACATTTACAAATTATAATTCAATTATAATATACCACTACCATTTTATTATTCTCTTCTTATTGTCTAGTGAAATGTAAATAAAATTAAAACACATAATTTCTTCATATCTTCATTGATTAAAAACCTAATATTATTGAATCCCTATATAACTATTTTTTTATGAATATGAAATTATATTTTTAAAATAATTTTATATAAAACAGGATATTTTATTCTCAATTTTATCATATTTTTATTAAATTTATGAAATTATTATTCTTGAAATTTGAATACCTATAGTCCTCCATGTTGAAGAAGTCATAAATTTACATTTAAAAATGAATAATATTTTTATTAACTCTAAATGTGTAGAATCAGTAATCATTCATCAATACTATTCCATCCCTATACATCAATTCATTAGAGAATTATTATTTTTTTCATTGTAAATTCACACGTAAAAATAATTTAATTTATTTAGATAAAAATATATTATCCAATCATTATCTCATGTATATTAATTAAATATTATAATAGAATCAATATTTTTAATAATTTTTATATATTTATATTCATGGTTAACTTCACTCTCCTTCACACATATAATATATTGCATTTCATGTAAAAATTATGTTTTTGAATGGAATTAGATTATTCTCATTTTTTATCAAAAAATAAGACCATATTTATATAATAATTACAACATGCATTTATATTTTGGTAATATAATCATATATATATACCCATATAGTTTTGGATTCATCCTCATTGAATGGTTTTTATGAGTTCTTATTTATCAAAATAAATCCATGAATGATAATGGATTTCGTGGAGTTTATATCAGGTTTAATTGTAAATAACATTTAAGAGATTTTAAACTCTCTATAATAACATTCTAATAATTTTCGTTCATTTTTTATCTACATTCAAATTGGTGAAGTTTCACGGAACTATAGTTATCTTGAAATAAATCATTTATTATATCAACATAATCCAAAAACCTTTCATCTCGATCTCCATGAACAAATTCATAAATATATTATAAGTATTTAATATAACAATCCTTTCATTTTTAATGAAATTGTTTCAATATAACCATACGACATGAAATATGCATTCTCATTCTATTTTCAACATGAAAACTCAGTAAAATTCCTTATTAAAATACACTTTTTGTCTTATTTATAAAATACTCATTAAGAATTTTATTTTATTTTGATATACATTGAAACATGTGGATACGTCTTCTTATAGTTACATATAATAGGTTTATTTTTATTCCATGAGTAGATCTAATTTTCATCATATTCAATCAATATAAAAATAAAAAATTTACTAGAGTATGATCAATCCTTCTCAAATCATAGGTTTTTTCATGGTTATCAAATATATATGTACCCATTATGTCCATAAATTTCCAGAACGATCCTAGTTCAATATCCTAGAATAAATATTTACACTCTATGATTGTTCTTAAAACTAATATTGTAGAAAAAATAAATCATTTAGTCTACTACTAAAATCTAGTTTGATAATTCAATATTTTTATTCTCTATATAGGGTCGATCAACAAATTAACAAGGTGGAATCCAGAAAAGGTTTTGTTCAAACATTAAGGAAGATAGATCTTTAAATAAATCCTCTATAATAATATTACCCAAAGTTCTTATAACAGTTTATCACATTTAATTCATAAAATCAATAATTATTTAGAATAAAAAATATTTATTCTAGTTATATTGTCTAATTCATGATAAAATATGGTCCCTACATACATTTGTGATATTCATATATTCTTCACATGGTGGAGTGGTGTTCATACCTCTATATAACATATTGTCCAAAACTACAATCATCATTCATTATAAAATTAAATATTTTTATGGTTGATAATTTATTGAGCTCATAACTAATCATATTTTAAGTAAATAGATATATAGATCACTAGATAGAGGAATAACCTAAGCTTAGTGTATGAAAATATGACTCTTAATGATTAAAAATTTTGGACAATGTTATTTCTATGGTTTTGTAAATGAATATAAAATTCATAACATTAGGTTGTCCCAAATAGAATTACATAAAATTACCTTAAATAATGTAACATTGAAAATATTTTTACATTAATATATTGGAATATATTCATTTTATATAATCATAATGTGCTGATAAATTTAGTTCTCATGGTGTACTATATAATTACATGGCGATAATTTTACATTGGGAATAAAATATTAAACAAAAAAATTAATTGTTCAAAATACTTGAAACACAATAAACAATTTTTTCTTCATAATAATTATAATGGAAACAAATTAAGGGTTACATGAATTACTACATAAAATAAATCTACAATTTAAAATAACAATATTAAATATGGCATAATAAATAATTAAGTGTAGAAAACTATAAACAAATGGAATTTAATCATTATATAACCATGAAATGAATATATATATATAATACCAATGAAATAATAATTTGGAAAATAATATTATAATTATCAATGAAGTAAATTCATAGTATTTGTTTATTATCTCAAACATAACAATATCTATATCATCACGACATTATACAAACATAGTTTAATTTAATTGTTGGTGTATAACAGAAACAAATATAATAATTTTCATCAAATTATTTGTCTTATGACACTTATCTATGCTTTGAAGATCCACATTATTTTATTAATTATCCTTGATAAAATGTCCAATATAGTAATCATTAATTGAATTTAATTCCTAAAATTATTTTCTACAAATATTATATATGTTGATTAAAAAATACAAAATATTAATAATTGCCTATTTAATCAAAAAATGTTCATTGAAAAAATATATATTAGAAATGGAATAGTGTTTATGAAATAATCATATTCATGATAAAAATTAAATACCTATTTAAGATAAATATAATTCTAAATGATCACAACAATTTCACTATATCAGGAGAGTATTAGCATCCACGAAAATTAATTAGAGATAAGATCTGACCATTGATTAATAAAAATATATATTTATTGTAATGAAATCTTGACAAATAGATATATAAAGATAAAAAATTTAATATTAAAATAAACTTTCACTAAAGGTTTTTAATTCGATAATAATTGAAATTTGTAGAATAATCTATAAATAATTGAAATGTTATTGTAGTGGGGACATCTGTTAACACTGTAATAGTTAACAAAAATCCTTTTTGACACTTGGTAATGAAATTTGAAGAAAAACTTCTTGAAATTTATTAATTATTCAATTCATCAATTTTAAAAATGAATGGAATGAAATTAAAGGTACATAAAAATTCTAAAAAGGAAAAATATTTTTAAAATATAATTTTGAATCATTTTAACATGGATGATACATTCTTGATAAAAAATAGAAAAAATAGAATATTATTTTTTCAACATTTATTTGCATTATTCAAAAAAGGAGAGGAAAATTTTGATGAATATTTTGAAACACATTACGTACCTATAATATAGGTATATATATGGAATTTATGAATTATTGATCCTGATATTCCTTCAATTAAATTTAATGAAATCCAAAAAAATAAATTTTGTAATATAAATCATCACCTCAATAGTAACATTAAAATTAAAACCCAATGAAAAAATATACATGAATTGAAACATTGATGATTATAAATGAATATTAATTCATGTAATATATATCAATAGGAAGTAAATATACCAAATGAAAATAAATAACTGTATATCATCAAATATTTGTCACTAGAATAGAATTTTTAGTGAAATCTCATATCTCAGGCCTCCAATTTGGGGAACATTATTATAAATGATTTATAATTTTCTAAAACATGTTATAAATTTATCCAAAAATCATATTCATAATTAAAATATCATATATGATCATCTAATAACATCTTATCGCCCTTTCACTAATGATATTTCATTATTACCATTGTATTGGGTGTTAAATTGTTCATTTTTGAATTAATGTTTTGTTGGAGATGATCTTATTCATGTATATATGATAATGCTCCATAATTTAAATAATTATTTAAAAGATAAAATGAAATATTTTTTACTTAGATAATTTTCTAGAATCATTCCATATAATTTATCATGTAAATGATTCAATTTTTTAGTATGAAAGGTTTTACATATGCATGTGTGATGTTATAATATCATCAATGGCTGAAAGTGAAATCATTTTCATGAAATATTAGTTTTTAAAAGAATGTTTATTTCATAATTATATAATTTATTTATTATTTTCATCATTATTACTATATATGTTATTTATTCGTAGAAAATAAATTTCAATGGTCCACAATGTTGTAGTCCACCGTACACACAAGAAATTTATTTCTTCATTTGATGAAGAATGAATGGTTAAATATATTTTCATTAATAGAATAAAATATTATTATATGTTAGATATAATATTTTTCATATTTGGTTTATTTGAAAAAAATTTGTAGTTGTATTAGATGAAATAAAATAGAAAGAACGTGGTGAATACCATTACATTATGATAGAATTTTATTTATATATTATTAAAAATCCAATATTTTTTAACATTGGATGAAAATAAACATTAAAACATGGATGAAAATGTTGCAGAAATATTTTATATGATTTTTTACATGATAAATGACTCGCTAGGGGTGAATAACTAATCAGAGGAGCATCCCCTTTGTAAATTTTATGTGTGGCACAATTTTAATTTCTCAAAGGTCTAAATTAATTTCAAATAATATTAATATAAACGTATATAAAAAATGTATCATTTTATAATATAGTATGTTTATTTTATTAATGAAACTATCCAATGGTTTTTTGTAAAGTTTTAGGCCATTTAAATCATTGTTGACTTTTTTAACCCTGCCCCCTATAACATGTTTTAACCCGAATCATGTTGAGGATTATGTACTCATATTACTATTAATTATAATAAAAAATTAAATTTGTCTAAAAAATCCGAAATTCTAGTTGAAAATATAGAATACATTTTATTTTATTCAATTCAAATAAGCGGTAAAATTTAATATAAAAATAATCGCACAAAACATTTCAAAAAATGTTTTGTCAAGAAATAAATTTTCCAAGAAAAATATGATTTAACCTCTACTATATGACTCATAATATTTATTATAGGAATTTAAATGCATATTTTAATATTAATAATCTATAAATATCAATGAATTCATTTATAATTATATATTATTTTAATAATTAAAATTCAATGACATTATTTCTTTAAAATGTTATTTTGGAGAATACCCCTTTAAAACAACATATAATAATATAATTATTTTTTATCATATTTATAATCAATGTTTATAATTTATATATAATAATAATAATTATAAATTAAACAATTAAAAGTCATATGATAATTTTCAACTATTTACAATTGTTAATATCTAATTCAAAATTATATGTACTCAATCATGGATTATTTTTATAATGTATGTTCCAAATAAATATTTATACAAAAGATTATAAATTTTGTTACATGTAACATTAAAAATGTACATTTTAGGATAATCTAATTAAATTACAATGTTCACAAACATTTATTTATGATCCCGTGTCTTATTTATCCCTTATATAAAAAACATCATCCATGATATTTACAAGCATAATACATTCTGAATAATTTTTCCTTTTTCTTGTCAAAACATAATCTGCTTCACATTTTTTTCATGAATTTTATTATTTCTATAATACAATATTACTATCCATTAAGTCTGATTCCTTAGAACTTTCACACTAGTGTCATAGATCTGGATAGTGTCATCACAATATGATAGATCAGGTATAAAATCAATTTGGTCATAAGTGAGTACATGCATTGGACTCAAAATATACAAATTTACAATTGATATATGGATAACATCATATAAAATATAGATATGTGGTTTGATATCTAAATGATAAGCCCAAAATTCTTGTACTTCTATAATTTGAAAAGTATATATGTACCAAGGGATTATATTCCCTTTATTATTTATCATTATATCACCATTCTATAGAAAAAAAGATATAGAAAATGTGACCTATTATATGAATTTCCAAATCATACCCCGGGTATCAAAACAACTCTTTTTCCTAAAATTTGAAACATCATTATTAGTCTGAATATCATTTACCTTTTTTCATTATCTCACCTAAATATTTTTTATTTATAATATCCCTTTCAATAACATCATCAGAAAATATTGGAGTCTGAAATCTCTTTCTATATAATTCTTAATACGACGCCATTTTAAAACTTGAATGGAATATAAAGTTATAATAAAACACTATAAAAAGTCTAATACTGATCCCAATAACATTAATGTATAATTATCATTATATCGGCATGTCTTATAATGTTTGAATAGTACTGTTTGACTACACTCTAACCTATGGATTAAATGTGAAACTCAAATAAAGATAATTATTAAGATTATATTAGTAACATTAACATGATTTTAATATAAACAAAGGATCATGATAAATTGACATGTGTGGTCTATGATGTCTTATAACACCATTAATATAAATCTATATACGGTTAATAGGAAGTAAAACTTATCTTATATAAGTGAAATGTGAAAACATTGTTAGTCTATATTCAATAAAAAATTCCTCATTCATTCAAGGAATCTTTTGGGTACCTTATCTTACTTCCTTATGGTGTAGGTTTTAGAATTCATAATCTCTGAGTACATTGAGCCATAAAATATTGCTCAAATTTCCCACTTTCTATGAAACTATGTATTTTTTCTCTTCTGGTATGTCTATATCTCGCATCGTTAACAATAGTAATAATGTATCAATTTCATTAGAGAAAATATTAAGGATTCCAACTAAAGATTTTTATTTTCATCGCTCTATTTTTGATTTTTTGACTATATCAATTTATATGTTAATATATTTTCATTTTTCATAAGAACTAAATTGAGCCCCTTCAACAATAGATCAATATAAAGTAAAAATCCATTTTTTCTTGATTGTAATATTAAAATAAGTGCAGTGACTAATATCACCATAGATTCTTCAAAAATACCTTACATTCCCCTAATGATATGGAATTTAACCATTAAGATATATTACACATTAAAGTGTTATCAAATTATGAAAACTTATTCATGAATCATTGATAATTTACTTTTAACCCAATTAAACTACATACCTTTATTGTATCTATTGGATTATTCCAATAAAATACGTTTTATTATGCCAAAAATTTAATTACAAAAATTCATATGTAACCCTATTCATTGATTATTTTCATTAATTATCCTAATTAAATTTCATGGTCCTCATAGACTTTATAATACATAGTGATATCATCAATAAATACTAATATAAAATTCTCATGATATTTCATGTATAATATATTTATTAGACCCATAAAAGAAAGTGTGAAATAATCAATATACACATAATTTCTATTTTTTCGTAATGCCAATACCTCATTGAAAAATATATCTTTAGAAAACATTCCCCTAAAACATAGAATTTAGGATTCCTAGAAAGAAGGGAAATGATTAAAAATATATTTCTCTATGAAGATAATTAAATAAGTAATATATCTGAGGTGGAGGATAATTTTTCATCAAAATATAATTAACATACCAAAAATCAATTTATAGCAACATGGATCCATATTTATTCATAAGGCAACAAATAGGGACCCATTAAGGAGAAAAATAAGAGAGTATAAATCCCTTCCCACAAATCTCGTCCAGATTGTTTTTCAACTCCATTATTTCCCTAATTTATATACCATAGAGAGTCTCTAATATCAATCCTACATCATATATTAAATTATTTTAAATATAAATGTTACACACTTATGAATATCCATGTAATTCCAACGGAAATATATTAATGTATTCATGTACAATACATACATCCTCAATTTTAATATAACTTTTTAAATTGAAAAATCGTGTTCATTTTTCTTCCCTAATATGGTCAAAAGAGAAATTAGGAGTCAAACTAGAAATTTATCATATAATGATGCCTTTTAATTAATTAAAATATATTCTATATCTTTATCATGAATGATAATTCCATTCCCTTTGAAATAATTTTTTCTATCATATTTTTACATAAAATCTATTCCTAAGATTATATAAAACTTAATAATTGGTATAATAATAATGTATAAAATATAGAAAATTGATTTGTCAAGTTTGAAACATCGAAACACATTTTTATTAATTTTATACTCTGAATCATCTAGAACAAGGTACAACCTACTGATTCCGTATGCCTTATCACTAAATGACTAAAAGCTTGGCTACTCATATTCCAGAGGCTAGTGACTAATAGTGAGTGTGTAATATAAAATTTTGGGAGAAAATAACCATATTTAAAAGGAATGAAATAATAAAATAATTATAATAGTTTTCATGTTCATAATAATCAACAACCAATAATTACCATGAATTAAATAATAAAATACCAAAATAGAGAAATTGACTATAGACCAAAATAGAATATATGAAATATAATGTAATGGTCGATTGTTGATGGAATCCCCAAATATAAAGGCTCCTAAACAACACCTAAAGGTGTAATGATATCAATTATAGTCCCCAAATATCTGATCCATACCAAAACCTCTCTCAATCATCTATCATAGGTCATATTTCTTTATTCTCTCATACAATCCTGATGTCAACTTAGGTACCAATTGGCTGACTCAGTAAAGAGTGTGTAAAACCTTGAATTCCTCCACAGATAGTTCCTAAATCATTATTCAATATCTAATAGATTATATAGTTTAACAATAAATAATAAAAAGGTCAAATAGAGGATAATTAGAATCAATTTATTTAAAGTTAGTAATTTAACAAAATTTCCCCTTATGTTCGTTGTGACACTTGAGTCAATCATTCCTTCTTCAGATTAAAAAAAATTATATAACATATATCAAATTATTGAAACAATAATTAAATAGATAATTACATAAATATATGTTTCAATTTCATTTTATTATCTTGGAGAATCATTCCACGCACCATATGATGGATTCTTTGAACATCATCCCAACATTATTATCAATGGTACATAGAACGTCCGTATATCACTAGAATCTTGGGTACAAAGAGTATCAATCTATCACCATTATCATGCGTACATAGATAATTAGTATAGACATAATATTATGGATAAATACATAATTATTCCAACACTACTTATAATATATTATTTATATAAATCCAAGATTAACATCAACAAACATTGTTTAAATATACAACACGATACCATTTCATTTACAACATATACATTTAACATCATTTTGATCCCTTTAGAAACATAAAATTTTATTCATTTCCCATATATCACAATTACAATCAATTATCCAAAATCTTATAAACACATCCATGTTAAACCAAATAATAAATTAAAATTATTACATGATTAACCTGTTCTGAAAGAGTTCAATTTCATAGAACCTCAAAATTTTCCATTTGAATCTCAAATTTATCATCGCATGGAAATTAGAACAAACATTTATTATTCATTTATCATTTTTTAACAACCTTTAATAGATAAATTACGATCCATGAAGGGTCTCACAAATTCATAGTAGTTACATTAAATATTTGAAATTAAAATTGTATTACCCAATCTGACTATAAAATGATAAAAATACAACATAAATTGATCCTTAAGACAATGGAAATCTTCCTGTAGAACACCTACCCTGAGGTTATTGATGATATTATTTTAAACCGTGGAGCATTTTTTGATGTATACAGATAAAAAACACAATGGATAATACTATATCGGATCAAACCCAAAAATTAAGATCCAATGAAATATGAAAAATTATAACTTTGATCTATACAATATAAAATAAGAGTATTAACCACTTTTAAATAAAGAGAATGTTTGAAAAGAGGGAGACAAAGAGAGGTCATAAAATAAATAAGATATCACATACTAGAGAGGATTATGTTCCTTCCAATAGAACTTTTTTTTACAATATAAGAGGTTCAACGATCCTTGAAAATACTATAAGTGATAATAAAATGAAGTTGAATTTGATTTTTGTTTACCTAGTTTGATTACTAATAAAATTGGTTAGACTTTTAATTTTTAATTCAAATATCAAGGGAATAAAATTCATTACTGATTATTTACCAGAATAATTGTATGATTATAAAATCTATGTAGACTAACCTTGTGCCACTACATTTTAAGGATTACTATTAATCCAATGTTATATAAGGTTTTTTATACCATGAACCATCTATAAATACAACCACTATCTCATGGTCCAGGGTTTTCTGGATGAGTCTATATTATTTGGGAAAAAGTTGTGCCAACCATTAACTACTGAAAACCCACCAGAAAATAGAATAATATCCTTATAATGAGCCATACTTTACGTACAATATTATTAATTCATAATTTAAGCATAATTATTACATCATATAACAAAACCATGGTTGGACTGTATAGGTATAGTTTCTTTATAAACTGGGAAACATAAAAAACAGGTTCATAAAGAATCTACATTGTCTCCTGTTTATTTCAACATATCTAGAGTCCCTTTTGGAAGATACTACTTAATACCCTTCTTCATGACCTGGGGAAAGAAAACATACAAAAGGGTGAGCTCAAATTCCCAGTAAGTGTAAACAAAGGATATATAAATCATATCATATTCATAAGAACATAACATTTCAAAAATCATATCCTTCAAAAGAGATCCTAATATCATATCGTGGGATAATTCATAGTAGTGAAATGTAATCCCAATAATCATAATATAAAACATAATACTTTTTGGCATAAACACATAATCATATAAAATCATTTCATATTATTCAAGACTCAATTCCAAGACTATCATAGCGGATAAAGTCCATTTCTGAACCAAATTCACTCCTTGTTCTTGTCCTGTATCACTGAATTGAATTAAATTTATGTTCATCCATGTCTATCTCATGAGATATAAATCTTTACCAAATGCATTGGAGGGAGATATAAGTCCCACCCATATCATAATGAAACCATTCATATGTGTTCTACAAAATCATAAATGATATATCATAGCATAACCCATGTAATAAAAATGAGATTCTTAAACTTCAAGCCATCATAACATAATCCATATAAGATAAAATGACATCATAAAAATAATTCCATGATAACATAATCAAATCAATGTAAAAATATTGATAGAAACCTATCTCTATATTATAATTTTTGGAAAATAACTTTGATAAAACACTTGAACTCCATTCATAAGGAAAATATCCTTTCTACTTCAATTTTTTTCCTTTCTTAACATGTCATACAATTTTAACTAAAAAATAAATTAAAAATAAACATGAAAAATAGTAAAGTAAGAATCATGGAAATAATGTTCCATGAAATAATAAAATTCATTCATTCCATATAAGTTAAAAGAAACAATCTTCTCATACTTTGGCAGGAAAAGTCAAAAAGTATATCGTACTGAAAACGACAATAGATTCCTTTCATATCTTTTACTAAAATTATCCAATAGGTAAAATTGGATTTAAAAAATTGTAATGGGATAGAAATAATACTACATATTGAGGAAACATGGATGTGGATGATAAATATGTCCCAGTAAATTTTGAAGTATAAACAATCTCGGATAAAAATGAGATTGTAATATTTTCCCTTACCATTGGTCCAATTCGCTTCTTCGGTATATGAACCTCCTATATAATGATTTAAATAATGTCATTGACTTATTACAGAATCATATTCGTTTTTATAATATCGTATATGGTCATATTCTTATATATTTATTGGTAATATTTCATTACTACATGTTATTCTGGTGGTCATTGCTTTATGTTCTTATGTGGGTTTTGTCGAATAGATTCATATTACTCCTTTTAGTTTATATCATTTACAGAATGTTATTAGTGTAATATATATCATAATTATTCATTCAATTCATTTATATAATAATTATTCAAGAAGATCATGTAGAATGATTCGTATCACATCGTGGAGACAGTAGGCCGTACGTACACATGAGCGTTGATATTGTTCCTATAATTATAAGAATGGAATTAGAGATGATTATAAAAAATTTCAGAATCATTATCATGTTATAATAATCATATATAGTTAATTTTGTACGCCATTATACCCATCCAAGTATGGTGGTGGTGGAAAACATATTACACCATGGCGTGGAGACAGTATTACGTACGTACACTCGCGCGGTGATTTTGTTTTCCATATGATGGATTGAAGGTGAAATAGGGTTGTTTCATATTTATAATAACATATCAGAATATTATTGATACTGATGTTATTACATTATAATGAAACAAATAATGATGAGGATGTAGAAGAAGAAATAAACATGAAAGAATCGTTAGAAGAGATTACCTCTTCCTTCTCGCGTCTCTTTTAAAAATCCTCTTAGAGGTCTAGATTTGGTCTTTTGAGAATACCAGAACCTATATGATTTAATTAGAAATGTCTAGAAGTGAAATGGGTAGGAGTACGATGAGATTGAAGGATCAAAATTGTGTGAAGAGGAGAGTGAATATGTTCACTTTTATAAGGGAGGAAAGGGGAACCCTTGGAAACCTAAAAATATTAATTTATAATAATGTCATATTCAGTTTATAATGGATCCAAAGTGACATAATTTGAGGCTAGGGTGGGGACGGGTCTATATAATCTCAACCAATAGGTTTTATACAAGTTTAGGTTACCCTTTTAACCTTATCATTTAGATTTAACTCTAAGTTAAATAATTTAACTTTTACCATGTCTTATTGTATTCTTACACTATATGGTTAATAAACATACTATAAACCGCCAATAAAAACCCAAATATTTCATTAATGTCATATATATATTTATATAAGTATTTTTGGTGATCCTTATATTTTTATGAAAGTTGAAAACAATTAATAATTTAATATTTTGTTTGAAAACTATTTTATGTCAATTTTGACACTATTTGGTATTGTGTTTTTACTAAATTCAAAACAGCATTATTAATTGGAAAAAAATTCATCAAACCAACACCAATATGTTATATTAACCTAGAAAATTTTTGTAATTCATAATAAGACTCAAATAAAATTTATTTGTGTATTTATAATATCAATTATGTTAATATTTCATTAATAAGGTAATTACTGCATCATCATTGTGTCATAAATAAATTACATTATTTATTGTCTAAAAATTATAAATAAAATACCATTATGTAGGAAATATTTTTATCTTTTTAATAAATATTTATAGGTGACTTTATCTTATGTATAACCCTATATTAAAAATGTTTTACTTATTAAACTTTTATTTTAACTCTTTAAAATCTTCATTGAATTAAATAATAATAAATGTCCTAATCTTATCCAGGTGGACCTAATGGGTAATATTTTATTCTAATGTTGTTTTTGGTCGAATTAAACATATCCAATAGAATTAAGACTTGTTTTAGGGTAATAATAATAACATTTTTACCCTTAATTACCCAATTTATTTTTAACCGTGGTAAATAAAAGTAAAAAGTTACTATTCATCAAAAATTATTTTTAGCATATTTAACAACATTTTACTTACAAATATCAACTGTGTTTCTCTTATTTTTTAAATTCCACTCACAGAAACGGTAAAATTATATTTCATGTAAATTCGCAAATTCTCATAGGAGGTGGGTAAATCACAGTCAAAAGTTCAATAAAATTTTTATATATCTAAAATTATTAGAAAATTAATCCAATTAATTAAATTGAACTTATATAGGTATTATGTATCTATAAATAAATTTCAATAAAATAAATGATTATTTAAATAAAAAGTCAGTTTTAACTAATAACTCATTGTTTTAACTATTCATCAAAAATTAAAAGTTTTCAGAAAAATAAGAAAATTTCACCCTAGGGTAATTTTGATATTACGAATCCAAAAATTTAGTCCATTTTGAATGATAAAATTTACGAAATTTCAAAAATTGGGTATTACTATTCATGACGGCTAGTTTATATAATATTTTAATAACATATCGTTGTTTAGTGAAACTCGGTATTACGTGCAACACAAGCTATCGAGGAAGGTTTCTCATGCCTGTAACACAACCCAAGATAGTGTTGTGTGTATTGAATGATTCATTTGGTTTTGTGTATAACATAATACATTAAAAAAATATTTCTCATGAAATCTCAGGGTTAAATTCTATCCCTCTTAAAAAGAATTTCGCCCTCAAAATTGGTCACTTCGTAATAAATAGATGAGGATACTCCTCCCTCTTCATATCCTCAAGTTCCCATGTTGCTTTTTCAAATTGGTGGTTCCTCCATATATGTTTAACTAAGCGTGTGTTCTTGTTTCATGGACCTTTTTCTCTTCGATCTTGAATCTCTATTGGCTTTTCTTTATAAGAAAGATCATGCTCCAATGGTACAACTTCCGAGCTTAGTACATGTGAAGGATCGGGTATGTACATTCTAATGAGAGATACATGGAACATGTCATGAACTTGAGATAGATTCAGTGGAAGCTATAATAGGTACGCTACCTTCCCAACACGAATTAGTTTTTTGAAAGGACTAATATACCTAGGTCTTAGCTTCCCCTTCTTTCCAAATCTCATTACTCCTTTCCAAGGAGATATTCGTAAGAAAACATTTTCACCCACTTCAAAAACTAGGTCTTTTATTCTGTTTTAGGCAGAACGTTTTTGTCGACTCTGAGCTCCTCTTATGTGTTGCTGAATGGATATTACCTTTTCTGTTATCTCATCAACAAGATCTGGTCCTAATAGCTTTTTTCCCCAACTTCATTCCAGCAAGTTGGTGTTCTGCATTTCTTTCCATAAAAAGATTCAAAAGGTTTCATCTGAATATTGGAGTGAAAGCTATTATTATAAGAAAATTCCACCAAAGTTAGGTGTTGATCCCAACAACCTTTGAATTCCATAGAGCATGATCTCAACATGTCTTCTAGAGTTTGAACTATCCTTTCAGACTGACCGTCTATCTGAGGATGATAAGCAGTGCTAAAACATAACTCTGTATCTAGAATATGTTAAAGACTTCTCCAAAAAATTGAGGTAAACCTTAGATTCCGGTCAGATATAATGAAATGTAGTACTCTATTCAATCATACCACTTCCTTCACATATATACTAGAAAGCTGATCAAGAGATAAATCTTCTCTAATAGCCATGAATTGTGCCAACTTTGTAAGACGATCAACTATAACCTAGATAGCATTATTGTCTTTAGATGTTTTGGGTAGTTCAGGGAGATAGTCCATTATTATGTTTTCCCATTTCCATTCTGGTATGGGTAATGGTTGTAACATCTCTTTAGACTTATGTCTCTCAGAATTAACTTGTTGACAAACCAAGAATCGAGAAACATATTCAGCAACATCTATTTTCATTCTATCAAACCAGAAGTACTCCTTCATGTCATTATACTTTTTCATGCTTCTATGGTGAATAGAGAATGAAGAGCTATGAGCTTCATCCAATATTTCCTTCTTTAATTATGGGATTGGAGGAACACAAACCTGATTCCTAAACCTTATTATTTCATCACAATCAATGTAGAATTTAGGAACATTTCTCACCTTCTTTTGTAACTATTCAACTTCTTTCTGTGCCTCTTTAATCTTCACATGTATTGATGGTTGAACATTCATTTGATAAGGATAATATTCTTTCCCTTCCTTTAAATTCAAAGATCCATCCTTTGTAAATCCATAAATATTGGATATTTTGGGATCCTCATCATTGATAAGATTTCATGGTCTTGTCAACTTAATGCTTCATCCACCTTGTTATCTTTCCCAGGGTGGTAATGAATTTAGCAGTCGTAATCCTTAATAAGAGCCAACCGTCTTTTTTGGTGCATATTCAGCTCGATTTGTGTGAAAATATACTTTCAACTATTCCGATCAGTATAAATATCACACCTTTCACCATAAAGATAATGCCCCCAAATCATTAATTCAAAGATTTCCGTGGATAATTCCAAATCATGAGTTTGGTAATTTTTCCCATGGATTTTCATCTTTCATGAGGCATAAGTTATCAACATATCTTTTTTCATCAAAACACACCCCAATCAATTTTTGGATGCATCACTGTAGATCACAAACTTTTCTCCACTACAAGGTAGTGTGAGGACAGGTGCATTGGATAACCTTCTTTTTAACTCCTTTCAATTCTCTTCACACTCCTCCGACCAAACGAACTTAACTCTTTTTCGAGTCAACCCGGTGAGTGGATTAAATAATCATGAAAAATCATTCACAAAACATCGATAATATCCAGCCAAACCAAGAAAACTTCGGTTCTCAGTTACTGTTGTTGGTCTCGATCATCTTTTGATAACCTTTTTTATTGTTGGATCCATATATATCCCCTCTTTTGAGATTATGTTACCCAAAAAATGAAACTTTTTTAAGCCAAAATTCACACTTGGTAAATTTGGCATAACGCTTCTCCTTTCATAGGGTCTTTAATAGAATTCTCAAGTGATATTCATTTTATTCCATTCTCATTGAATACACAATAATATTGTATATAAAGGCTACCAAAAAATGATCAATATAGTCACTAAAGTCTCTTTTCATTAAATCCATGAAGATAGTTGGGGCATTAGTAAGACCAAATGGAATCCCTATAAATTCAGAGTGTCCATACCTTGTACGGAAAACCATCTTTGGTACATCCTCCCATTTGACCCTTAATTGATGATAGCCTGAACGAAGATCAATCATGGAAAAGTATTGAGCTCTGCATAGTTAGTCAAATAAGTCATCAATGCGTGGGAGAGGATATTTGTTCTGGGTAGTGATCTTGTTATGTTCTCGATAATCAATTCAGCATCTCATTGATCCATCTTTCTTCTTAACAGACAGAATAGGTGCTCCCCAAAGTGATGCACTAGGGTGTATGATTCCCTTATCAAGATTATCTTGGAGTTCCTTCTTCAATTCTTAAAACTTAATTGTGGATATTTTATAAGGTGTCTCTAAAATAGGTATAGCACCTAGTATGAGTTTTATTAAAAACTCAACATCACGATTTGGTGGATGACCAAGAAATTCTTCTAGAAAGACATCATCAAACACCCATACAATGGGTGTATTCTTAATCATGAGTTTGTCTCCAACCATTTTAGATAAATAACCTTCAATTATTGGAATCAAGTCCCATATGATGGAATAAATTTCCACAGGAAGGTTATATTCAACCTTGCATCGATTGATGATCGTTGATTGATATGGAATAGGAAATGTGACATACCTTATTTGTAAATTGATGTGATATCCATATAAATAAAGCCAATACATTCCAATAATCACATAAAATTCTACTATAGGAAGGATCACATGATTTGTAGGAAGCACTTTCCCACAAACTTCAATCGGAGAAGAATTGTATTCTTTTGATGCGACTGTTGTTCCATTAGGGGTTGTCACAACTAACTCAACATCTAATTATTGAGTTAACAATATGATACCCTTAGAAAATTCATCAGAAATAAAAGAGTGGGTGGATCTAGAATCAAATAAAAAAATTTCTACTTTAGAGTGGAATGTAAGTGTACCTTTCAAGACTACGTTATTGTACTTCACATCACCGATAGAAATTGCATGAGATTTCCTTTTTATTTTTCCCTAAGAGTTTGTTGAAATTGATCATCATCAATAACCTTTGGATTAGGGTATTGATTAGCATAATTCCTCATCTTCTTATAGTTGTATCATTGAAGTGTAGGAGGTGCATTCTATGAAGCCTTTTATTTTTTCGAATCAGTTGAAATTTTTTTCTCCTCATTGCTGCATTCAAATACCTGATGACCTTTGATTCTACATTTGAAACATTTACTTGTACCTTTAAGAAATTTTAATCCACATTTCTTTCCACACTTTGAGAATAAGGTAAAACTCATCTTCCATCCAGTTTAGTCTTTAGATTTCCATTTGAATTCCATTTTACTCTTCTTATCAAACCCATATGACTGATGGGTTACTCCAATCATTATATTATCCTTGAGAGCATATAGAACAATTTCCTCATAGCTATTAAAGACACTTATGTCTAACTCCCTTCAAAGACTCGACTTTAATACACTAAAGAATCAATCGATCTTAATCTCAGGTTGGATAATAATTCTTGAAGCATACCATGAAAGTCTTGTAAAATTTTCTTTCATAGGTACCAAAAGATTCATTATCCTTTTTCTTTAGTTTAAGAAACTCTTTCTCCATCATTGATCGAAGAATATGAGGGAAGTATGAATGGAAAAATATGTTCTTGAACTTGTCCCATTCCATGGACTCAATTTAGCCCCTTTTCCTCGTATTCTTGATAATATTCCACCATTGATTGGCTTCACCTTCAAAATAATATACTGCTAAGATGACTGTATCATGTTCAGTAAAATAATGAACTAAAAATATATTTTTAGTGGTACTGATCCATTGTTCAACCACAAATGGATCAGTAGACCCACTAAATGAGGGTGTACAATGCCTCATGAAGGATTCAACAGAATGTTGCTCCTTCCTTTGCTCATCTGGAAGTCCTTCATGGTTTATAGTGTGAGAATGTTGTGTGAGAATGGATAACATATTTGGAATTCTAGCTCCTATAACATTTGGTTACTCGAGGGGACAATCAATGCATTTCTCATCGCATTCAGCATTAACACGGTCCCTTCAGGTTCGAGCCATTGACTAAAACCAAAAAGAATAGTGTGAAAAACACTAATCACAATAGGAAAACCACATTATCAAGAATAAAATTTAGAAGTTTAGGTATTATCATAGGTTATTAATGGCCATTTCTAAAACACTAATATTGTGTTCTATTCTTAGACATATCCTTAGGGTTCTTACTAAGGATTTCACATCCTAGTTTCCAAAGGTTGACTATACCTTTCCTCTGATACCAACTACAATGACCCATTCTTTACATACACTTTTATTACTTCATAATTGAATCATACTTATTACATCATATTAAAAACCCATTATAGTACCATATAGGTATAATGTCTTTAGAAATTAGGAAACATAAACAACTAGTTCATAAATCATCTACGTTGTCTCCCATTTATTTCATCATATCTAGAATCCCTTTTGTCATGTTATACTTAATACCCTTATTACTATCATAGGGAAAAGCAAATATACAAAAGGATGAGCTCAAATGCTCAGTAAGTGTAATCATAGGAAATATCAATCATATCATATTCATAAAAACTTAATATTCTGAAAATATGAACCCGCTAAAGAGATCATAATATCATAACATGTGATAAATCATAGTAGTGAAATGTTATCCCAATAATCATAACATAAAACATGAAACTTTTTGTCATGTAAACATAATCATAAAAAATCATTTCATATTAGTGAAAACTCATTCCCAATACTATCATAGCGGATAAAGTCCATTTCTGAACTGAGTTCACTTTTCGTTCCAGTCCTATGTCACTGAAACGGAATGACTTTACATTCCAGCCATTTCTTTCGCATGAGATATAATTATTTACCCAATTAATTGGATGGAGATACAGGTCCCACACATCTTATAATGAAACCATTATTATGTGTTCCACAAAATCATAAATCATATATCATAGCATAACCCATGTAATAAAAATGGGATTCTTAAACATCATGCCATCATAACATAATCCATATAAGATAAAATGACTTCATAAAAGTTATTCCATAATAACATAATCAAATCAATGTATAAATAAGGATAAAAACAAAACCCTTTATTATCTTTGATGGAAAATAGTTTTGATAAAACACTTGAACTCCATTCTTGAGGAAAATATCCTTTTTATTTCAAAAACACTTTTCCTTTCTTAACATGTCATACATTTTTAAACTAAAAAAAGTTAATTAAAAATAAAGGTAATAAATTGTAATGGAAGATTCATGGAAATAATGTTCCATGAAATCATAAAAATCCATTCATTCTGTATAAGTTAAAATAAACTTTCTTCTCATACATTGGCCAGAAAAGTCAAAAAGAATCTCATACTGAAAATGAAATTAGATTATTTTCATATATTTTAATAAAAATAGCCAATAGATAAAATTGGATTTCAATATTTGTAGGAGGATATACGTAATATTAAATAATGAGAAACATGGATGTGGATGATAAATATGCCTTTATAAATTTTGAAGTATTAACAATCTCATATGAAAATGAGATTGTGATATTTTCTCTTACCTTAGGTCTGATATGCTTCGTACGTATCCAAAACTACTGTATAATGATTTAAATAATGTCATTGACTTTGTACAGAATCATATTCATTGTTATGGTATCATGTATGGTCATATTCTTATCTTCATATTAGTAATATTTCAATGTTACTTGTTATTCGGGTGTTCAATGCTTTATGCTCTTATGCGCGTTTTGTCAAATAGATTCTTATTCATATTTAATAGTTTTAGATAACTCATTTACATAACGGTATTAGTGTAATATATGTCATATTTATTCCTTAAATTCATTTATAAAATATTTTTCAATGATGATCATGTAGAACGCGTCGCATCACATCAGCGAGACGGTAGGCCGTACGTACGCACGAGCGATGATATCATTCCCAAAATTATATGAATGGAATTGGGGTTGATGAAATAATATTTCAGAATTAGTATCATGTTATAATAATCATATATACTTATTTTTTACACCATTACACCCATCCAAGTAAGGTGGTGGTGGAAAAAATATTACACCATGGCGTGGAGACGGTATTCCGTACGTACACACGCGCGGTGATTTTGTTTTCCATAGGATAGATAGAAGGTAAAAAATTGTTGTTTCATATTTATAATAACATATCAGTATGTTATTGATACTGGTGTAATTACTTTATAATTATACAAATAAATATGATGAAGTAGAAGAAGAAAGAAACATGAAAGAATCAGTCGAAGAGATTACATCTTCCTTGACGTGTCACTTTTAAACATCCTATTAGGGCACTAGAGTTGGTCTTTTGAGAAGACCATAACCTCTATAACATTAATAGAGATGTTGAGACAAGATATTTTTAGGCTTTGGCCATGCCTGAATGATCTAAATTTTCTGAAGAGGAGAGGGAGGAGGTTCTCTCTTATAAGGGAGGACTGGGGCTACTTTGGAAACCTAAAAATATTAATTTATAATAAATTCATATTCAGTTTATAATGTCTCCAAAGTGAATTATTTCAATTCTAGGGTGAAGATGGGTTTCAATATTCTCAACCAATAGATTTTGGAAATGTTTAGGTTACCATTATAACCATATCATTTAGATTTAACTCTAAGTTAAATAATTTAACTTTTACCGTATCTTCTTGTATTCTAACACTATATGGTTAATAAAATTACTATAAACTGCCAATAGAACCCCAATTGGTTCATTATTGTCATATATATTATTATATAAGTCTTTTTTATGATCCCTATATTTTTAGAAATATAATATAAATTAATAATTTAATACTTTCTTTAAAAACTCTTTTATGTCAATTTTGACACTATTTGGTATTTTGTTTTTTTTTAATTTATAACAGCATTATTACTTCGAAAAACTTCATCTAACCAACCCTAATATGTTATAGTAACCTATAATATTAGTTTAATACATAAAAAGTATCAAATTACATTTATTTAGGTATTTATAATATCAATTATGTTAATATTTCATTATTAATGTAATTACTACATCATCATTGTGTCATAAATAAATTAAAGTATTAATTGTCTAAATATTATAAATAAAATACAATTATGTATGAAATTTTATATATTTCCAATGAATATTTATAGTCTAATTGATCTTATATATAACCCTATATTAAAATTTCTTTACTTAGTAAACATTGATTTTAACTCTTTTAACTTTTAATTGAATTAAATAATAATAAATGTCATAATCTAATACATGTGGACCTAAAGGGTAATATTTTATTCCTATGGCTGTTTTTTGTCGAATTTCACTTATCCAATAGAATTAAGACATGGTTTAGGGTAATAATAATATCATATTTACCCTCAATTATCCTATTTACTTTTAACCGCGGTAAATAAAATTGAAAAGTTACTATTCAACAAAAAAATATTTTTATATTATTGAACCAAATTTTACTTACTGATATCAACCGTGTCTCTAATATTTTTGAAATTACACTCACAAAAGTGGTAAAATTATGTTTTATGTAAAATTGCAAATTCACCTAGGAGGTGGGTAAAAGACGGTCAAAAGTTCAATAAAAATTTTATATATCTAAAATTGATATATAATGACTTCAAAAAATTACATTGAACTTAAATAATTATTATGTATCTATAAATAAATTTAAATAAAATAAATTTTTATTTAAATAAAAAATCATTTTTAACCAATAACTAAGTTTTTTCACTATTCATCAACAATTTTATGTTTTTAGACAAATACAAAAATTTCAACCTAGGATAATTTTGATATTCCTAATCCAAAATTGATGTCCAATTTGAAAGAAAAAATTATGAAAATTTTAAAAAGTGGGTATTATTATTCATAATAGATAGTTTATATAATATGTTAATAACATATCGTTGTTCAGTAAAACTCGATATTGCATACAACATAAGCTATCGAGGAAGGTTTCTCTTGCGTGTAACGCAAGCCAAGATAGTGTTGTGTGTAGTGAAATATTCTTTTGGTGTTACGTATAACGTAATACAATAAAACAAAATATTTCTCATAATATCTCAGGGAGTTATACTCCTTAACACACCCAATTAAAGACCAAAAAATATAGATTAAAATATAGTAAAACGATACCTAAAAATCTATTGGATGTACCATAGAATTATTAGGATCATAAAATATCAACACTTTATAATAGGACATCCTTGATATGCAGTCTAAAGAGACACTAATATTTTAGGGAGAATAGGTCATGGAAATGGGACACCATATATGCTTCCCTTTACAATGTTTCCTCTTGAACATGACCATACATCAACAATAGTCATACTAATGGATTTTTATTTCACTAAAAAAAATTTAACTATGCTCCACAATAAGAATTAGGTATTCCTCAAAGGAAGAGTCATCGTAAATATCCCCACATGATGAACATCGAAAAAATGAGAGGAGTTAAGGTGATACTTCCAATACTATGAATTGTGTAAGACATAATGAATTTCACTATACCTATATGGAAGAGATAATTTTTATTCTATATGTTTGATCCACTCCCCAATCAAAAACGGTATGAAAAACCTATGTTCCATCTTTCCCTACATCAGAATCTGAAGGTGACCCAATCTCAGTGACACAAAATTGAATATACATTCACCCTCTATAAACATATGATTTCAAAGATTTTTATATGAATAATATTTCTATATTCATTACATGATACCTCTATATTTACAAATCAATTGAACCAGTTTCGATGTCAATATCACAAGACTATGTCCCAAAAAATATAACTCACCATAATCCCTTAGTCTTAATTGAGATCTGTATGGAATACCATTCAGTACCTCATATGGTTCCATTTAAATTGTTTCTTAAAAACATATATCCATCAATTTATTAGATTAACACCCACAACATGACCCCCGTCACCTGAATAGTACAATTTTATTTCCTATCTATCTCTAGATGAAAATTTTTATTTCGAAATTCCATAATACTAATAGCCTTATACAGTATTTCCCAGAATCTTCAGTTAAGTCATGTATTAAAATATGAAACTACACAAAATCAAAATACTATGAGAACTCACTCCCTCCCAATCATATAATTCTCACAACTGATCAACCATGAAATTTTCTAAAATTTTTAATAATTGGCCCAATTTTTTCAACAATTATAAAATCACCCAAATCACATCACTCTTTAGAGGTTTCTTCATAAGATGTATAACAAGATCAATGTTTTTATCATCCCATTTTCACTTCATAATGGGAAATGGTTATATAATCCTAATAGCTCAATGATTCCCATACAACACTTTCAGCCAGGTATAACATCATTTCACCAAACTTGCAATATCCTTCTCCATACAATAAAAATATTATTATATCTAAATATCATAGTATATCTTTGTCAAACATAGGTTCTGCCCCACATATATTCATAAAACTCACACATTATAGTTTTCATAATAGATGTATGAAAAAAATAAATCCCCTAAACATAAAAGATGGAATTCACATCTATATTCCAATTAGGAGGTGTCTCACCAACTTCATAACATTAACTCAATGCCAAAGACTCTAAACCCTCATACCACCTTTCATTAAACTAGATAAGATGTATAGGCTCAACATAATAAGACTTATGGGTCATCCATTCCCACTCCTCTTGATCATCCATGTTCTTCTAAAAAAACAAGTAATATTCTACATCAAACTAGACTAATGGAATTTCTATTTCTGTTTCCATTGGATTTAAGAAACATTAAAATTATTTATATTTTGTATATATAGGCTATCTCAAAGTTGAATGTTTTCATATACATAACATGAATTCTCATAAATATATGTAAATATCATTGATAAAAGATATAATTAATGTATTTTTGTCATAATAAAAAATAATTCATTACCCCAAATGGTAATTATTCCATATCATTATGTTTTAAATAGATACTCCCAACATGAGGTAGTGGATAGGATAATTCTATTTAGGTGGACCAAAATATGGTGGTATATATTTAGTGACTCAGTCAATCTACATTAACTCTACCCAATTCCAAACGAAGATGCATCACAAAATATGTTATACTTATCACCCAACTCATATAGGATCAAAGCTTGTACATTGGTCAAATTTTTCGTTTACTTCCAGAAGGATTCCCTACATACTTCAGATAACTCATACATGATACGCTTTTATAATATCCTGAATGTTGTATTGAAACCAATGAAAATTACATGATGAACCTTATGTCATAGCTCTACAACCCCATTAATATTTTTATATTCAAATCAAACATTGGATTCTCCTGGGAATCAACCTCTTAAATGTTTTATGGTTCCACCAACACACCATCACCTGAGATTATATGACCCTTTAAATGAGTTCAATTGGAAATGAAACAACACTTTGAAAGTATAGTGTATAATCAATTCAATATTAGTGTAATAATGATGATGTAAATATGGTTGTCATGATCTCTATGTGTTTTGGTGTACATATTGTTGTTAGTAACAAAACCAACAATAAATTTATCCATTTATAAGTGGAATATCCCATTATTTAATTCCATAAACACCACATGACTATTTTTTCATTGTGAATACCATTACAAAAAACTCATAGAAAACATAGATATTTTGGAAACTAGTATATTGTATAAATAGAAGTCTCAATCCCATATAAAGACTAATTAACCTCAAATTGATCTCGGAGAACACAAAAAACCCCTATACTTATAAAAAATGCATAAACATGTGGAAGAGAATACATGTTCCTTACTTCAACAGTATTTATCATCCAGTAAATGATTCACAAGAGAAACATTCCATAATATTTTTTAGAAGAAAATATATTACCCCATATTGATGTACTCAAATGGATAAATCACTTATCCATCAGTTCTTCCTATTCAGAATTTTTCACTCGAATATATATTGCTTTAATTTTATTACGTAGAAATGAAATTGGAATATTTTAATGTATTTTTTATGTAAAAAACTCAATATCTCTATCTACTTTGAGTTAGGAGAAGTTAATTGAAAAAACATTAAACCAATCTAATATGGTTGGAATGACAGTCTACCTCACACTCCTATTATCAAAACATTTGATCATAACATCATTGGTAATATCCCCCATATTTTTTTGTACTGGTAACACATGACCTTCCCAAATATCCCATTCTCAGAGGTTGACATTTCTATCACCCTCCAGAGATTTGAAACTTACTATGCAATGCTATTTATCGATGTTTTCATCATATGATTCTATCGAGTCCAAACCTAAATTCAATTCAAAACCTATATTATCATTGTCTTCAAGATTCAAAGGGTAATAATACTCACCAACCTTGAGGGAACTTTACTTGATACCATAATTTGTTTTTATCTTGATATTTTATGAATAGTTTAGCTAGTTAAGTATTGAAATTATCATTCATGATTATTTTTTCTAATCATTTTCCTTCACTTGAAATATTCACTTCATTATCATCATTGGACCATATATATCTTATTAATATTAGTATTATTTGTCAAGGATAATCATAATATAGAAAACCTAAATAATTTATACATATAATATATTAATTTTATAGATAAATTATTGAAAATGGAAATTATTTTCAATATTTATTCCTCAATCGATGTGAAATTTTCATTGATAAGAAATATAATTCATTAATTAAAATGCTAATTTCTTATATGATGAATTTTATAGAAATTCATTAATGGGTGTATTAGGGCTATAGATAACCCCTCAATGCATCTGTACTATCATGCAATGAATCATTTTTTTATCCCTAATTAGATTTTGTTTATGGTGTATACCCACCCTTCTGTTTGGAAATTTCATGTTAATGGTCATGAATGTAAAGTTATAAAAATTCCCTATATCATGAAATCTATTAATTAATAATTACCATCACTAAGAATTCATGTTTTATTATCAATTATATTTTAAAAAATTTATTATATCTGGATTCATATTTATTCCCATCTTATCAATTAGATGACATGTGTTTTCTTTTATTTACATTCTGACATTGAAAATGACATATATATTTTTAAGAGTAATGTTTTTTATTAAATGGAATGTGTAATCTATTTTTCCCTTTACATATTGATAATTTCATTTCTACTCATAATATTCATGATATTTAACAATGACCATGACTGTTAATTTATTTACCTTTCCATATTTATTATTCCTTATATATTCATAATATTCATGTTAATTATGAAATAGATCATGTGTTCAGGTTTTTATCTTTCCTTGTTTATTATTCCTTATATATTCTTTATTGTCAATTTATTTGAATGGATAATTAGATTAATTATTTACTATTATATGTTTAATATAATTATTAATTTCAGATATATTCAGTAGTACATAACACTTACTAATAATTTGAACACATCCAAATTTTGTTCACATTCAACAAAATACATTATCTATTCAATAAAAATATATTTTCAAATATTCTAGAGGGAATAATTATATTCTAGAATACAAATTACTTTATATTTTTTTGTATTCAAATTTAAACTGAGAAACATGTGGGAATCATGTTTACCAATCATTTAAAAATATCCAGTTTGCATCTATATGATTCTTTGAATCTTCTTCCAATTTAATATATTATTCATAGAATATTGGTTATTGTGGTATGGTTTTCCAAAGTTTTCATTTAGATTTTTTTTAGAAAATATGGAAACAAGATTTTGGATTACGTATATTATAAAATCTATCCTAATGATATACATTGATGACAAATAATGAAAAACATACTATATTTTGGATAATGTATATATTATGTGCCATTTAATATAAATTCATAAATTTCCATATACTAGATGCGGATGTTGTTCAGGAAGATTTATTCCTTGGGGTAACAACTTAAAAAAAATGTATTTCATTATTGAATTGATTTTACCAGGTAAAACATAATTAGACAATTTTTTCACCAAGTTTGACACTCCATGGGGATAATATTTGGATAATTAATATTTTCATAACATATCATTATAAAATATTTTAATAGAGTATCATAATTTATAACCTATGATTAATCTATGGTGAATTTTATAGAAATGATTTTTTCATGATTTATACATCTTAAAACTGATTATATGGTTCTTCTACTATGGTTATTTTATCTCAAAATAAGAATTTCATTTTCAAGAAATGGATAGAACCCGAACAATTTTTTTGACATTAAATACATTAGAAAGTATGATTTCTATGACAATCCATATGGCATGAAGACTAAGGTTAAATATATATCATATTTATTTTTAATCAGTTTTTCTATAATATTCTTATTATATTATAGCATAACCATCTATTAATCTCACCAGTGAATAGAATAAAGTATTTTTATAATAGGTCATGTGGTTTATTGAATTGATTAAATACTAATTGATTTTCTTCAAGTTATAAATGATAAAAGATTCACCTACTATATAGTACCAGTAAAACAAGAAAATGGTTTTATTACAGATAATAAGTTTATAATAATAAGAATTTGTGAATTATAATAATATATATGATTGAAGGAAAAACATTTCTTCCACATGATCTATTCATTTATCAATTTCCTAATATATGGCTAACCATATAATTATAAGAGTTAATGATCTCTTTTAATGTAAATAACCTACAACAATGAAGGACAACTGTCAAAATATAATGTTTTAATTATTTATTATTTTTAAATAAATATATTTTTGAATTATTTTTATAAATGGTATAATGGAAATATGATTTATGATATATCTATACAAGGAGTTAAGTTTTATAAGATTATATGTCATCATTAACATTATGTTTTTCATTAAACACATGTGTTTATGAGTATATATTTAATCATATGTTAAAATTATAAAACACTTTATAAGTGTTATTTCAAGGGAGTCAACATAGATTAAGTATATTTTCATAATCATTTACAAAAATATAACATATTGGTTAACAATATTTTTTAGTGAAAATGTTATTTTAGGAACAATTCCATTTAATTGTTATTGGAATTAAGTGTAATTTTATAGGATGAATTTATAGTTCATCTTATAATATATGTTTTTTGTAATTATAGGTCATAACAATTTGAAAAAATAATAAAAATCATGTCAATATACATTAAGAAAAAGGACAAATTTTTGTATCCATAATGGCCATGGGGCTTAAACCCGAAGAAGAATGATAAACGTGATGTTGATACTACACTCTTATTTGATGATTTAGCTAGTATATATTTTTTAATTCCTATAATATTTGATTGAATAATATTAATCCTGAAAGAATGGCATTGCAATTGAGGTTTAGAGATTATATTCTTTAATTGGATAACTTATGAAGACTATTATGGTTTGGGAAAATGTTATACACAGACAATGATAATTTTAGCCCTTTTATAAGTCTTTTGATCCATTAATATTAAATAAAATTGACCATAGAAGAATATTTTTTAAATATTAATTTCATTAAGTGATCAGTGAAATGTAAATTGATCAATTCACAACCAATTTAATACATTGTTCTTATTTTATAGATTGATATATTGAATGTATATTTCATTAAATTATAATATTGTATAATAATTTATCAAAAATGGGAGAAAGGACTTGAAAAAATATTATTCCCACAATAATCAAATATAATGAATCATGTCCCCATTTTGGTCATCCATGATGTATGTTTTTATTTTCTTTCAAATTTCATTCATCATTTGTTTTCAGGTGAATAGTGATATCTCTTACTCGTAATAAATGTTATAAAATTTCATCAATGTCTACATATTCACATTACACAAATTTTACACATCTTAAAAACATGGTTTTTTATTAAATATTACCTTTATACATCATTTAATTTCTAATTATGATGAATTTTTAATAACAATTTAATATGTTTGTTTGCAAATTAGTAAATTTGAAATAAAAAACCCATTAATTTTAAGTAGTGGATCAATTTTTTAGGACACAATTTACATATATTGTGGATATTTGTGACAACTATACATTATAAAATCATAAAATTATATTTTATTTTGTATTCCATGTGAAACATATTTTGTAATATAACCATGAAATATATTTCATAAAATTAAATATTATCATTAATTTGCAGAATATAAAACATTACGTAGAAAAGAACTATAATATAGTATAAAATTATTAATTTTATTGTAAAATTTTGGGTATTGAAAGTAATAGGTAATATAATATTATTATCTTTATCTATTAATTATAAATAAAAATAATACTAGTTTGAATGAAAAATTATTTTTTTTCTCAAACATACCTTTTTTTCTTGGAACGTTTTTGTCATACATTCTGAAAATAATTTATAATTAAATTTAATCATTTTTATAAAATTTATTTAGTAAAATGATATTTATTTTTTAAATAATAATATAAAAATTATATTAGGATGATTATTTGATATTTTTCTAAAAAGAATCAGTTTTCGATGAATAGAAAAATATAGATATTATTATTATGACATGAATTTTGATTTTATTAATTTTTATGGTTCAATTATAAATGAAATTAATTTTAAAAAATAGTTATTTAAATTTTATTATAATTTAACAAATTTAGATCATTGTAATAATTCATATTTAATATTAAAATAAAAAACTACAATACTGATGAGAATTATCTCTTTTGAAACTCACTTTTTCATCATATATATGAGTATAAATTTAAATGAAATTCAACAAATTGTTAGTATATATTTTTTTAAAATGGATTTTGTATATATAATATTATTAATTTATATTATCTAATTTTTCATCTTTTTTACCATAATGAATAGTGAGAATAGTAATAATTATTTATCATGTATATGGTAAAATATGTTTATTGAGTGGTTAATCAAAATAGATAATTGTTAAAGTGACATTAAAACATTTTGAAAATTAACTTCATTGATAAATTTTTATATTATCACCTATGAGGGTTAGTAATGAAGCAATTTTTTTAAATTTATTAATAAAAACATGTGTTTAAATGAAAATTTTAGAAAAATCCATATTAGTCCTCTCTTACACATTTAAAAGGCCACCCCTATCCTATTATATTCAAACTTATCAATCAATTTTTGTTAAAATACATTTGATGATAAAATAATTACACCCCTACCAACATTATAGCCCCTATATTTATCATAAATTCACCATAAGATTGATTTTTGTGCAATACTAATGAATTTCTCTAATGATGGTATAACATTATTAATTGAGTGTTATTATTTTGATCATTATTAAGACTTCATAAAATATTATTAAAACATTATATTACAATTAAATTAATATATTTATTATATTTATATGTAATTATGTTCTGGGAATAACCTATACACATCTCCACTTTCATGAAATGGGAAATAAAACCATTGATTGTCTGTTGGGTTGACTAAAGCCTCATCAACCAATGCAATTCGTCACCCAACACCACCATTCAAGGCTATATATATTAATAGATTTTAAAAATTTATAATATATTTATAATGTTATTATTCTTTTAATTATAGTATCACAGAATCATTTTCTACATTCAATTTCAATTAAATTAAAATAACATCACCCGTGTATACAGAGTACTACCACCTCTCAAAGCTATGTGACTTATTTCTGAAATATACCTTACATGGTAAGTAATATAGATATATAAAATGAATATATTCAATTTTTTTACAAGATAATTATTTTTGGAGAATAATATATCACCCATTTACTTATCCATCCTCTTGTTTATGTAATGATATTTTATCTTGTGTGCATGTATGACCTACCATCTCCATGATGCAGTACAATTCATTTTCATTTCCCAAAATTCATGAAATATTATAAAAATAAATATAATGAGTGACTATGATATTGATAAAATTAATATAATTTTAATTTTGATGGATCTTTATTATCATGAAAAATCAAGAATCACATAAAATTAAAATTAATACATGAAATATGCTATATAATAAAATATAATTGAAAAATAGTGGTAAAATATTAATAGAGGACCATATAAAATATTATAAACATTAATGCGTATATATAATAAATTAATAATATTCTTAAAACCAGTAAACATGAGAATTAATAATACTCATTAAAAAAAATCATAGGTAAGTGACATCATATAAATTTTCCTTCATAGAGGTATATTATAATGTTCTACACCTAATTTGATTTATATGGTGTATAAAATTAATCTTTTAAATTTACAACCATATATATTATATAATTCATTTTATTTGTCTCAATTTTAATAATTCCACCCATTGGGATTTTTCATGAATATTACCTAGTGGTAAAAAACATTAAACTAAATTTTTTTTTATTATATCCTAAATTTTTTTCATTATCATTTGAATTATAAGATTATGTGTATGATTTATATTAATTATAGGATTTACTATTTACATATGTTATATATATAATTAAATTTGAAACAAATATTTTATTCAATGTTTAATTATCACATTAACATTACGATCATTGTAAGGGTTGATTTCACAACCTCAATTTGAATCTGGAATGTTTATCTTTGAATTTCCATAAAAGTAAATTAAATTATCATTGGATTATTACACTCTTTTTTTATTATCCTTTATTTATTAATTAAATTTTCATGTAATAGAAAAATTTTCCCCTCTTTGGTACATAATATTTTTTGAAAAATGATAATATGAATATCTGTCTTATTTATTACTTTGATAAAAAATGCTTTTTATTTCGAAACCCTGATTTTAAGAAATGTTTTGAATAATAATTTTAATAATATCCAAAATAATTATTGACTAAATTCTTACCCATGTTTTAATTTTTTAAATAATTCTGAAAGGAACTATTATGTAATTTTTTAAACAAGTCATGTTTGGATTTAACTAAAAACGTGAAAGGAATATTTGTTTTCACATTTACAACAGGAACATAATTTATCCTCATCATTACAGGAAAATGTTTAAATGATTATATTATAAGTATAAAAGGTCATTTTAAATGAAAAATATATTCAAAATATTTTGTTATTGTTTTGTTTTCTAAAAATTTAATTTTAGGTGAAAATTTTATTTTCATCAAGAAATTTACTAATAAAATTTTTATTTTATTTCTTTTTATCAATGACATAACAAATTTATTATAATTACTAACCACTATGGATAGAAATTAATTATATAATATTTATTAGTTATCTATATTATTATTTGTTTGAGTAGGAAAATTATTTACATTCTCTTTCATAATTAATTTTTCAGGTTCTCAAAATTCCATTGAAATAATCACATTTTTCGCATCATTTGAAATTTAATTTTCAATAAACATCCATATAATTTATATTGGATATAATTATTACATAAATTTTTCATCATTTATAAATATGGTATTTTATATTGAATGTTATATGATTGACTATGGAAATTATTGGTAATATGTATTCATTAAATGATCTGGAAATAATTGAAAAGTAATATTATTCATGAATTAATATGATTTTTAGATATTTTATGAATTATTATGGATATAAGTGATAGATGGGGCCTAGTTATAGATATAACCTTGAAGAATAAATATTCAAGTGAGATGAAATTTTCTCCTAGCCATTTTTAAATTGAATACATGTGTATTCAAACACCTAATTTGGAACTCTGTTTTTTATGGTATTGATGGTAGATTTTTCATGATGCTTAATATCATGAAATCCAATAGTTTAGTATTTCATTCATTATGAATTAAGTTATTAGAATAAATTGTATTTTATCAGTGATATTTTCTCTATATTAATTTTTATTTTGGGATTAATGATTAAATGGAATGTGTTTTCTATTATTTACCTTTAAATATTTATTAAGAAATTTATTTTTACAATATGACAATTATTAATAAAATGGAATCTTTGTTTAGTTATTTACCCATCTATGTTGATTATTTATTATATATTCATAATAAACACATTGTTTATTAAACAGAATGATTCTTAATTTATTCAACATATCATGTTGATTACTACTTTTATATTGGTAATAAAAATGTTATTGATTATTTGGAATGTTTGTTATGTTATTTAATATTAAATTTTTATTAATTTAGGTCTAAACATAATATATTAATTATTTTTATATAATGTCTTCTTATTCATTTAACATTCCATTTTGATAATTCTTATTAATTCATGATAACTTTTAATGTATATAAACATTAATTATCATTTGAGATCTCTGATATTTTTTTACATTATCCGTAATAGTGGAAGTGTACTATTAATGATATTCATGAATATTCTAGATGAAAATAAAAATATTCTTTTAAAATATATGGTAATTTGTGTTATCAATTGTAATATTTTAATATGTTTCATATATAGTTCACTGTTACTATTAAAAAACATAGTCCTTCAGGATGTGCTTTATTGTATCTAGATCTAATGTAATAAAAAAACGTCAACTATAGGTTACTGGGGTTGTAGTCTCAACAATGAAAATGAAAAAATAGTGAATAAAATCAAAATTATTACAAATTCAACAAATGGTAGGCAATAAATAATTTGAATTTGAATAGAATATATAATATTTAATGGAAAATAATAATAATTAGGGTTTATAATTAAAAAAATTGGATACTAGTGCAATGGAATAGAAGTGGTGGTGGTGAAGTAGAGGGGGAGGCTAATGACAAGAAAATTGAAATCTATTATATGCCTAGGGATGTGAGAAAGATGTATTATTGTAGAATATGTGAAGAACTATAAATTTCATATGTTTACTTGGATATATGATGAATCAAAAATGAAAAATATGATGAAATCATAATTAGTAATTTGTTAATAGAGTTGAGGTGAATTTTAAGGAATCAATTGGATATAGAATCTATTGTCTATAAATCACTTGGACTATGAGGGGTGTATAATTTGAGATGTGAACATTTTGGGAATATGAGATTGAATGTTGGGAAAGGAAATAAGTGATGATGAAAATGATGGTGGTGTTTGGAAGACCCAATCAGAGGTAGCGAGGGAGACGAAAGAGGAAGATATTGAGGCTTCTATGTGGTGTAGTGTATGAGCAAGGGAGTATAAGGTTGAGATAAAAAGTATTTGAGTTAGATAATCCTGATTAGTAGTGATGAGTGACGATTATGTTGAATAACGTATGGTGGAAATATTTAGTGGAATATATTGTAACATAGATAAGAAATGTGTGAAGATTATCAACTATGTATGGGTGAAATAGTATATTTTTATATATAAAACATTAAAAAGAGTATCCCAAATATGATTAATCTACATTGGTTGAAAATAAATAATATAATTAAATGTGTTATGTTATTACTGTTAACACTAAATGGGAAAAGAAAAAATCTAACTGATATAATCTCTATATATGGTGTCTTTGAAATTCACCACTAAGAGTATTGTGTTCAAGTGGGTCGAAAATGAACTAGATGATATTTTTTCTCATGTGGGATGAATGGGAATGTGAATAATAATTTCACCAAATCAATAACCCGATTGTAATTCAATGATATTCATGATCACAATTATTATTCCTTTTCTAATGGAAATTACAAACAATATTATATGTGGATTCAATATGAGGTACAGTGAAAAGGGATAAATATTTCTATATTTGATGTGAATTATTGGTGAAGATGATGAATAAAAATTACTAGATCTATAAATTAAATTCCATGATTTCAATATTTCTCAATAAATTTATGTTAAATCTAATTAAATTATTCATTATTAATGAATCATTTCGTTATGGGTCTAATTAGACATAATAAGATATTGTTCAATATTTTATATAAAGAAATTATGGTATTTACCGACACAACTAAGAGTTCACTAATTCATGAATTTTTTATCATTAGTATTAACAACTAATTGGTAATACATACAATATATATAGAATACATCAGTTTGTAAAAATAATAAACTTTTAAATAAACCTAATAATTATTTATATGTTGTTATAAAAAACAATGTTCTAGTATCATTTTTATTGAGGAAACTGGTTATAATAAATGTGAAACTATTATATTTTAGATAGTATTACATTTAAAAGAATTGAATTCTATAAAGAAAAAAAACTAATTTATTAAAACTATGTTAATATTAAAATGGTTTGTCTATGTGGTAATATCATTTAACTTATGTGATTTAATAATGATAATGTTAGAATGATTTTGGATTAAGTGATTACAGTTAGTAAAGGATGAATTTTTTTTTAAAAGATTTGTAATAGTATATCATAACCATTTACTCATTTATCATTAATATGTGACTCTAATGATATCCAAAAATAACATTTTTATATACATAAATGTTATTTTTATACTAATGTAGGATATGCTAATGTATTATATATTTTGAAAATATTCTAAAAATATACACCTTGAAATGATTCATAAATAGAAACACAATAATAATCAATGTTACACTTAAATTTACTATTTTATATCATATTAACTACAACATTATTAAGAATATGCCAGTTATAGTTACTAGTTTTTAATGTGAATACCTCATTAAAAAGAATTTTTTTAAAAAAATTACATTAATACAATATTATGAGATATTGTGAGAAGAATTTTTCATTATGGACTTATCTGATCAATATGAAAATAATATGGGAAAAACATAAAATTTAGTTTTTATAGGTGGATGATTTCTTCCAATAGGAACTTGTAGTATAGGATTTTAATAATAAATTTTATTTGAATCAGCAATACAAGATATATATTATTCATTACAAATAATGAATTATATAATGAATTAATAATTTGAAGCCTACTAATAATTATATATATATATATATATATTCACCAATGGAATTCATTATGAAAAATTCATAAAAATAATATTTTTAATGATTCAAAATAAGATATTTTAGTTGAGTATTCAACCGGATCTATATTTCAGTTGTAAAATAAAATAACAATTCATCAGGATTCATAATTAAAATTTTTATAAGAGACTTTGTTAATGAAAAAAATATATTTTTTACATCATCATGCTAATATCCATCTATATTCTATATAACATAGAATTAATAAAAGTTAAAATTGTTATGTGGAAATTTTTAAATGTTAGCTTCCATAATAGAATCGCAATGGAACATCCCTACATTAAATTAGAAGGATCATTGGTAATACATTCCATTTCAAATATTTTATCAAATATAATCTTATACAGTAATGTATATATGAATTTATATTCATTATAAAATATTAACTTACAAATATAAACATATTTATATCTAGATGTTGATAATGATATTAATATTTATTCCACTATAAATATGTCAATTGTGTACGGGGAAAAATAATAAATCATTATATATTATTATAAAAAAAATTAATATCTCAAATTATAAAATAAATTATTAGCTCAATTTTTGGGAATGAGATATAAAAACATCATTTTATATGGTATTATTATATAATAAATGTAAATTTATTTAAAATATAGAAAAATAAATTAATAAAATATTTTCTATTTAACGTTTCATAAAATTGTTCCTACTGAGGTGAATGATAATACGAGGGGAATATGAATAAAATTTAATAAGTTTATAGGCATTTTTTTCCATAATATTCCACCCTATGTGATGATGTTTTATATGCATGTTTCATTTAGTTTTAATATCAAACAACACTTATTAAATGAAATATGCATATAGTTAATTCTATAAGAAATTACACGATAAACTAAACTGTACATGTTTATATTAAATGGTGAATTGGGAATATGAGTGTTTAATTTGATATACTTCCCTCTTTATTTTAGAAAATTGTAATATATGATAACAGTGATGATTATTTAATATTTTATAAATATATATTCTATCCAATGAATTATATATATAATAATAGAACACAATATGGTTTTTGATACACCATAATATATGGACTAAAAATAATTTACCAAATTTTATATTATACAAAAAATAGTAATATTATTATGAATTTTATGATAATCTTTGACTATGGTATTATAAATTATATCAAACTTATTACGTGGGAAAGAAATTTCATATAAGGGGAAATTACGATATGAGTAATTTTATAAACATAGTGATTTTATCATTAGTAGATTCAATAAATATAAACATAGATATACCATCAATATCCACATCAATTTGATACACTAAGCATTTAAGTACTCATCCTTAAAAATTACATGTTCGTTTGTTTTTGAACTAAAATTCACATTGAAGGATCTTTTCAGTTTATAGTTTCAAAGAATTAAGAATAATCTTACAATTTAAAACCATAAATTACAATTGGAAACTTATACTCTATATCCATTCATATCTCCAATGTAATCCTTTTTAAAATAATACATTATTCCCCTTTATGAAAAATCATCATATTTATCCCCTTGATCTCATCCATTCCTACATTACACCTAAAAATAGTAATAACAGTGTAATACATGGGAAGATCACAAAATATATAAAATTGGAAAAAATAAAGAAATATATTAGTCCATCTAATATTTATAAAAACAATTTCATAAAAACAGTTATTTTTTCCTTGAAAAATGAAAATTCGTTTCAAAATATTAATTATATTATAATATAAAAAATCAATTGATTTTCCTAAAATATAATAAGAAATATTATGATATATAAGTATATAACATTTGTCATAATTTTTCATATCATGCTGATATATATTTTATCTCTCTCATCTACACAAGAGTAGTCATCAATATTAAATTTGGAATAACCATCACACTATATTCCTTTAGCCCCTTAGGAGAACACAACTAGTAACTCTTTCCTTTTACCTAATGAATTGGATATGTTCAATGGGATCACCATCCCTCAACATATAAATGATCTACATATCTGAATATAAAATTTCATGAATCATAAAATAATCATAACACATTAATCATGAATAAAATAATCATTATTATGGAAAACAACATTTTCAATGTTAAAATCAATTTTCATTTTTTACCAAGACTCGAATTAGAAAATAAAAAAATTATTTGAAAATAAAATTATAAATATGTAAATAAAGAATAAAGAATATAATTTAGAATGATTTTGGGAAATTATTTTCATTCCATATATGATAAAACATAGGTAATCTCTATTTTGTAAAAATAAGTGAAAGAGTAACATTAAAATTTATATTTGCAATAACGTCGCATACATTTAGTTCGACTCATCATGTATAATATTTATATCCATTAATAATAAAAATTGAATAATTATTTAATTTTTGATATACATTTTATTATTTTTTATTCCATTTATATTACTTATTCTCATATTATAATTTTTTTTGTTATTTATGTTTATCTTGAACATTTTGATGATATTCGGTGTTGGATATCCAATTGAATTTTGTTTGATGTCATAAATAAATGTTGAAATTATTATATATTTTACAAAATAATATTCATGACATAAATATCGTTTTTAATAATGAAATATAGTTTTAAATAATACAATGTACTGTTGTTATGATAAATGAACTACACTATAATCATTGAGACGGAAGACCATACAAACACAAGAGAAATTTTTCCATTTTACAATGATAATTATGGAAAGAATTTAAGTAGTATTTTATCCATTTTAATGATAATAATATCATTAATATCATATAAATAAATTAAATATACTCATGTATATCATTCATGTGATGTGGTGGTGAAAAAAGAATTACATCACTTCATGAAATTGATAGTCCACACATACGAATGAATGATGATATCAACATTATGTTCATGGAATCAAAATAATGTTAATGATATATTTCAATTTAAGAATGATTAATATTTTATTAATATCAAATTTAAACATCAATGTAATCAATATAACTACTATTTAGGGATGGTGATGGAAAATGAAATATATTGGTTCATTAGGTGGTAGTATGTTGTACCAACAAAAGACTAATTCTTTTCTCATTTGATAGAATTGATGTTGGATTTAGGTGATTATATTTAATTATTAACATAAAATTATATTTAGGAAAATTTAGTTATTATTTAATCATGTTTGAATAAGATTTTATCAAATTACAATAAGAAATAATATGTAATTACTTGATTGAAAATGCTTCATCTTCCTCAATCAACGCCAATTTCTTAACACCTTTAGGAAATTAAGTATAGTATAATGACTAAAATAAGAGATCAAGAATTTGGTTAGGGATACTAAAAATGAAATTGGATAAATAAAGGATGAAAAAATAGTCATTTAAGTGTGAATTGAAGAGAACTAGTGTTCCGCTTTATAACATAAGTGAGGGAACTCTTAGAATTCTTCAAAATCTGAATTTAATATAAATTAAATTTATATTCCAAATAGATAAAAAATTAATTATATAGAATATAGAATGTTCATGGGAAAAACTAAATTCATCAAAAAATAGCTGATATTTTTCCTATTTTTTAATCCATATCATTTGGCTTAAACATTATTTAACCCCTTTAACTCTTATCAGGATAACATGGATTTATTAGTTGTAATATAGATAGTTTAAAATGATAAACAGACCATAAATGAATATTTAGTTAAATTTTAGACATTATACCAATATTTTGGTATAATTTTATATTTTTTGATGAATATATCATTTATAAAAAAAATATTTACTTTAAAATATCATTCATATAATTTTTTTCACTACATAAAAAATGAATTTAATAAAATCAGCATAACATGATATATCCATAAAAATATCTTCTAACAATCCAAATATATAATGATAATCAGTAAAATTCTTAGAGGACACTAATTATCTCATATTATATTTATTTTAATATTATTGATATCTTTATTTGAAATTTCTAGTAAATAAACAATTCATGCATCATTGTTGTGTAATTATTTAATGTAATTATTTTTTCATTAAAATTAAAAAATAAAATTACATGATGAACATAATTATTTTTATTCCAAATAATTTTTATTGTTTACATAACCCCAAAATTTCCATATATTAAAAGAATAATTGTTATGAACAAGTGTATGGCATGTTTTACTCTGATTTGAATAAAATATTATTAAAGATATAATATCATAAAAAAGGTAATAAATTATCACATTTTTTGTAATTTATATTTTGTGGATGATAGATGATCATCTGATAAAAAAGGTTCTAGTGTTAGCTTTATTCAATAATATTTAAAATATTATTTTTACCCTTAATTACCCGATTTAATCTTAATCATGGTTACAAAAAATGTGAACTTTACTATTCATATTGGGAAAAAATAAAAGAGGACTATTTAAACAAATTACCAATTAATTAATAATATTTAATTCATTTTTTAAATTAAAAACATATAATTGGGTAATGTTAATTTAAAATCAATCATGTTGATGGGATGAGAGTACATGTTATTAAAGGGAAAAAGTTAAAAAGATTGACATCTCATTATATACAAAGATAATGTAAAATTGATTCCAATAAATTACATTAGATTAACTGATATAAAATTTAAATAATTATACATTAAAACTAATTAAATATATAATCTATCACTATGAATTATCTATATTAAAAAATTATTTTTAAATAAAATCCAGTATTTTCACTATTCATCAAAACAACTAACTTTTTATAAATATTAAATAAAATAAATAAAGAAATTATTATTATTTAAATTGAATTGATTAAGTATATTTTTAATATATAATTAATAAATGTGTCAAAATTAAAATTTAAAACAATTCATCCATTAAAACACAAAAAAAACATTTTCTTTAGAAAAAATACGATTTTTTAAGAAATTTAGATTTTTTCTTATATCATATCTAAAATATTGAATGTGCTTCAAAAAATTTATTGAATATATTATATTATATAAATTTCATTAATATGGTAAATAAAAAAAATCATTTTTTATTTATTTGTATAAAAACATATGCACATTTATGTAGTTCTTCATTAAGACATTTCCTCTCATTTCAAAAGGGTTTTATTTTAAAATATAAATAATTAATCACCTAAGAATTCATTATATATACATGTGTAAACCATATTTTCATAATTCAATTAATCATGTTAAATCCCAACAATCTAACTTCATTGTTATATTAGTAACATTTAAATAACAATAATTAATTTTTTGTTTAACCTTGATCTAGTGTATTTTATATTATATCTATCAAAGTATTTTCTTTAAAAAATAGATGATGTTAAATTCTCCACTATTTGATAAATTTTACACTCTTAATTTTAAATTGATCTTGAAAACCTAGGTTCAGCTGTTCAAAATAATTTTTTGACATCTCATATCATAAAATAGATTAATAAAATATCCTCTTCAAATTAATAAAATAAAGTACGAAGGTCATCTAGAATAAAACATAACAATGTTTACTTGTAGGAAAAAATAAATGTGGAAAAGAAAACTAACTATAAAGTCATGTTGGAGAGTGAAGGGGAAAAAGGAAATAATGATATTAACCAATAAATAACCAAAAATATACATTGGATTAAAATAAAAATTATTTCTTATTAATAAAGAAAATGTTCAATTATTTTAATTAAAGATAACTTTAATAGAGTTATGGAATTATTTTACTACGTGGAATTTGAAAATAAAGTGAAATAATTTCTCTAAAGTAACTGTCATTAATTAAATATCTACCAAAACCTCATCATTTTCACAAATGGATGAGTATTAATTATTTTTTCTTCATTAATGAAGAAATAGAATATATATATATACATATCAAAAAAACAACGAATGTATAAGAATCTTTTCTGGTAGTCAGCAGACATTCACCAAAACCAAAATTATTAGGAAAACATAAGATAATTACACTAAAAGAATAAATTATTATACGGTAAAAACTATATTAATAACCAAAATATAATAGTAATACCCAATGTTCAACCTATACTATTCATCAAATTACTATTATTAAAATAATTTAATGAAATATATATAATTTTATGAAACCCCAAATATCATAAAAATTTGATAACATAGTATATCAATTAAAATTTTCAAAATTTTATCAAAATATCATGAGTTACTATTGATGCATCATACCAAAATGTTAATTTCCCTCCACCACATAATCTCTAAGATATGGTAAATATTTCTATAAACAATCATAATCACAACAAATCCACAATAATATCATATATTACTAAAAAAATATAATTAAAAATTTCTTCCTCAAATTAAATCTCATAGTATTGTATTTACCGTTATAATATAGGGATCCCAATATAGAGAACCTATTCCAAAATAACATTAATCACATAGTAACCAAATCATTTTCAATCCTATTGAAATAACAATTATATTTCAGATATCTTAAATAGAACACCTTTTTATACTTACTAGGAAATCGTGTAGTAAAATAACCCATGATTTAGATACATTGAATTTACATCAGAGTTGAAGTATAATCATTAAAAAATATAGTAAAACCATTATAGGACTGTATATTTTTATTTTCCTTAGAAACTATGAAACAAAAAAACTAGTTTATAACACATCTGCATTGTCTAATGTTTATTTATCCATAACGAGACTCCTTTTAGATTATCATACATAATGAACATCTTGATGAAATGGGGTAAAGAAACCTATGCAAGGGTGAGTTCAAATTCTAATTAAGGGTTAAAAATAAAATATCAGTCATTTCATATCCCAAAGTACATATTATTTGAAATTCATATCCTGCATATAAAAGATCATAATATGATGTCATGGGATAAATAATAAAAGTAAAATGTAACCCCAATAGTCATAACATAAGACATGAAATTTTGTGGCACACACACATTAGCATATAAAATCATTTCATATTAATCAAGGCTCATTTCCAAGACCATTATATAGGAAAAAGTGTATTACTAATCCGAGTTAACTCCTCTTTCCTGCCATGTTTTACTGAACTGTATTTAATTACCATTATATTCATTTATACCTCATTAGATATGAATATTTACAAAATGAATTTGAGAGAGATATAGGTATCACCCATCTATTAATGAAATCATTCTTACATGTGGCACAAAAAGATAAATCATTCATCATATAAAAACCCAGGAAATAAAATGGGTTTCTAAAACAAGATTCCATAAAAATACATTAAATAAATGTATTTCATTTAAATTAATTCATAAACATTTCTAAAAAATCTATTTAATAATAGGGATATAATCAGACACCTTTTTCTTCTTATATAAAAATTGATTTTGTCAAAACACCTTAACTTACATATTGAAAAAAATATCCATTCTTTTTCAAAAAAAAATTATTTTCTCAAAATGTCATACAATTTTAAAAGAAAATAATTTAGTTCCAAATAAAATAGTAAACATTTAGTGTAGGATTCATTGAAATAAAGAGTCATGATGATTTTTAATCTCATTAATTCCTTATAATATAAAAAAAATATTATCCTCGTAATTTTTCACAAAAATTCCAAACATACCACATATAGTAAACAAAAGAAAGATTCATTCTATACCACATATTAATAGTCAAAAAGGGGTAAAAATTAATTGAAATATACATTGAATAATATGAAGCAATTTCTAATTTTTTTTCATAAAACCGGGACATGGATTATAAATATATCCCTAATAAATACACATTAATAAACAAATCTATATAAAAATGAGATTGGAAAGTTATCCATTACCTTAGGAATGATATGATTCATATTTATTAAATCCTCCTATATAATCATATAAATAATTTAACTAACTTATTTCAAAATCATAATATTTTTTCTCATAACATTAATTATCACATTTTCATTCATTTGTTATTAACATTTAATTGTTACTCACTTTTCAGGTATTGACTGATTTGGGTTCTTATGCATATTTTGTTCGATAAGTAATTAATCATTTTTATGGTAATAGTTATATCATTTAAATCATGGTATTATTATAATACATATCATATTTATTCATTTAATTAATTTACATAATCATGATTTAATTAATATTATGTAGATATTATCACATCGCACTATGGAGAGTGTATGTCATATGTACGCATGATCAATGAAATCCTTCCCATTATTGATCAATGGGTTTGAATTGGATTGTTTATAATAACATAGAATTAATATCATGTAATAAATATATTATATAGATATTATTTCCACCATTATAACAATCCACATAAGGTGGTTGTGAAAAACACTTTACACCTCATTATGTATAGGGTAAGTTGTATGTATGCACCTGTAGTGGTTTCATTTTTTGTAGGATGGATAAAAGGTGAAATAGGTTTGTTTCATATTTATAATAAGATATCCATATATGAGTGATAACAATGTTATTACTTGATAATGACACACCTAATGAAGATGTAGTAGACGGAGAAATAAATTTGAAAGAATTGGTTGAAGAGATTACATCTTCTGAGACTGGCCTCCTTTAGATTAAATCTTAGGATACTAGAGTTTGTCCTTGAAGAATAAGAGAACCACTAGAATGAAAATTGGGATATTTAGATGGAAATGTTTCAGGGTGTGGTTGATCCTAATTGCTCAAAATGAAATGAAAAGGCAAGGGAGGAGGATCCATTTTATAATTGAGGTGAGGGGTACTTTTGGAAACCTAAAAAATTTTAATTTATAATAAAATGAGACCCTATACAAAAACCACCGAATTTTCATAAAATATAAGATTATATAAGACAAATTTGTAATATCATTACCCAATAAATTTTGGACAACATATTTTGTAAATATAAATCGTGTCTTTTTAATTAACACTTTGTTATTCTATTTAATTTTAATTATGGTAATAACATTCTATATATTTAATGGTAAAAAATATTTACTAATATTGTGAAAATCGACCATAAATGTATAATTTATTACATTTTATACATTATTATAAAAACGTTTTAATTTTTAAATATTTTTATGATTTTAAAAAATGTAATAAAATATTACATTTACAAAATTGAAATAGTGTCAATTTTGACACAATTAATTTATTTTAATTTAAATAAAATTCAAATAGAAGTTAAATTATGAAAAAATATATTCAATACACTCCTAAAATGTCATTTTAACCTAGAAAATTCATGGATCACATTAATTATTTCATCTAATATGTATTTTAATTTTTTAAAAACAATTTATTGGATATTTCTATTAGTAAAATAATATCTACATTACTATTATGTCATAATTATTAATAATTATTTATTCTGTAAATAATATAAATAAATTGTTATGATGTAGGTAATTATTTTTTCTTTTTAGAGACTATTTATATTATAAATTATCATCTAGTTAGCCATATATAAAATAAGATGGTGATTTTTTCACATTCATTAGTTTTTATTACATTCATGTCACATTCATAGGAAAGTGTCAATAGTGTAATTCAATTTCGAAAAAAAAGATGATAAAGGTATAATTTATTCATTCAATATGATTTTTATAGGTGTTAACATAACTTTATAATATTATTTTACCCATAATTAGTTGATTTACCTTTAACCATAGTAATAAAAATAATTACAAAATTTTCTAATCATAATCCCCAAAAATAAAAGTAGCATATTAACAAAATTTGGGCATATGGATTCAAAATATTGAATATTATATAAAATTTAAAACATTTTATTTTTAGTAATTAATTTAAAATTATTCGCATTTTTCGAATGAGAAAACTGTTTTTAGAAGCCCAAACAAAGAAAAAGATTTGAATGTTTTTACATATGAATTCAATAAAAAAATTAATGGTTATGACATATCGTATATTGAATAATAATAGTATACTTAATTTTCACTCTAAAAGAATACAATATTATAATTTAACCATACAAACTATCTTGATGCGAAATGTAGTTTTTAATTTAAAGTTATCGTATTTTTTCCATTCATTAAAACATGAATGTTATCAGAAAAATATCATAAATTTATCCGAACTAAATTTATATATCCTTCTTCAAAATAACATGCCTATGTTTACATTTAAAAATTATTAAAGTGTCATAATGTTAATTAAAAATGGGTTCTCCATTTAAATGTGTAATATTAACATTGTAATAAATAGGTTTTTGTACATCAAAGATGGTTTCATTCATACCATATGAATAAACTATCTATTGGGCGAATATCAAATACATTTTATTCATTATATGACACATATATCTCTCCTTAATTTCATTATCAAATGAAATTCACTCAAAAATATTTATACTTAAATGATTTATATTTTTCATAAATAATTGATAGACAATGAATTCATAATGCATCTTCAAAAATTAGTCATAATTATTCCTACTAACCTAACAGGTAAGGTATAATGGTTATTTTATATTAAGGGTATCTCTTAGTTCATTTAATATCACAATTATGTGAATATAAGGAAACTAATGAATAATAATTATTTAAATAAAATATTTTATAAAAACATCTGGGAGTTTCATTCTAGCCCCCATAAACATAATATTTCCCTCAAAATTAAACACTTGTTAACAAACATATGAGGAAACCAATCTTAATTATATCCTCAATATCCCATGTAGCTTTTTTAAATGGGTGGTTTCTATATATAATGTTAACTAAGCGATAGGTCTTGTTTTGTAAAACGTTTTCGCTACGGTCCATAATCTCTATTGGTTATTCTTTAAATGAATGATCATGATTTTATGGAATGACCTCTGAGCTTAGTACAAGTGAAGGATTGAGTATGTATATTCTCATTAGGGATACATGGAACACATCATGAACTTGAGAGAGATTCGGTGGAAGATCCACTTAGTAATCTACCATTAAAAATGGATCCAAAATTTCAAGAGAACTGATATAACGCGTGCTCACCTTCCTCTTCTTTTCAAATCTCATTACATCTTTCCAGAGAGTTATTAAAAAGGAAACCTAATAACCCACTTCAAACTATAGGTCATATCTCCAATTTCCAACATAACGTTTATGTCATCTCTGAGCTTATCTTATGTGTTGCTAAGTAGATATAACATTTTCTACAATTTTATCAATATGAATAGTTCTTAATATCTTTATCTCCCCAACTTCATACCAACAAATTGGAGTTTTTCCCTTCTTTCCATAGAGGGATTCATAAAGATAAATCTAAATATGAGAGTTTATTCAATTATTGTAAGAAACTTTCTTCAATGGTAGGTTTTGATACCAACCACCTTTGAAATACATATAGAAATATCTCAACATGATATCGAATGTTTCCATTGTCCTCTTAGAATCACCATTATTTTGAATATGATAAGTAGTTCTAAAACATAACTCTGTATCCAAAGCATGATAAAGCATTCCCTATAACATCAAGGTAATACTTAGAGCACAATCAGATATAACGTATTGTGGTATTCTATGAAATAATAACACATCCTTTAAATATATCTTCACATGATATTCAAGAAAGTAGTCCTCTATAATATCATTGAAGTGTGACGACATCATAAGACGATCAACTATAACCCAGATAGAATTATTTATATTGGATGTTTTGGGAATTCCAGTGACAATGTCCATTGTGATGTTTTACAACATCCATTGTGGTATGGGTAATGGTTGTAACATTTCCTTATAGTTATATCTCTATATGTTAACATTCTGAAAAACCATGCATCAAGAGACATATTCGGTGACATCTCTATTCATTCCATCTTACCATATGTACTCTTTCAGTTCCATGTACATATTTGTGCATCTAGTTTGAATATAGAATGATGAACTGCGATCCCAATCCAATATCTACTTCTATAATTCTATAATGGGGAGAATAAAAATCTCGTTCATTACCATTATTATTTCATCAAAATTGAGATTGAATTCAAGAACATTTAACACCTTATTTTGTAAGCCTACGTCTTCCTTATTTTCCTATTTAATCTTAACATGAATAAATTTCTAAAAAATAATAAGAGGAAGAAAATATTTCTCTCTTTCAATTAAAGTTTCATGGTTCATTCATTTCAAATCCATAAAAATTTGATCTTTCATGATCCTCTTTGTGGATAAGCTATCATTTTCTTTTCAACTCAAAGAATCTACCACCTTGTTCACATTCCCAGGGTGGTAATGTATTGAGCATTCATAAAATTTAATCAACTCCAACCAACATCTTTGGTGAATTTTCATCTCCTTTAGTGTGAAAATATACATTAATCCTTTATGCTAGGTATACATATCAAACCTTTCACTATAACGAGAAAGCCTCAATATATTTAATACAAAAATTACTATAGCTAACTCAAAATCATGACCTGGGTAATTCTAATCTTGGAATTTAAACTTCTATAAGACATAAATAATCACCGTATCATAATTCATAAGAACACATCCCAACACCTTATTGGATTCATCACAATAGATCAAAAACCTTTCTCCATTACAAGGTACTGTGATCACATGTGAACTGTTTATCCCTCTTTTTAGCTCATTGATATTCTTTTCACAATCCCCAGTCCAAACGAACACAACTCCTTTCCAAGTAAATTTTTTGAATGGATTATATAATCATGAAAAATATTTCAGAAAACATTGATAATATACTTCCAAACCAAGAAAAATTCTTATCTCAGTTAACGTTGTTGGTCTCGACCATCATTAAATAATCTCTATTTCTTCTTTATCCACATATATCCCCTCTCTTGAGATTATGTGACACAAAAAACTATTTTAAAAGATAAAATTCATAGTTGGTAAATTTGAAATAAATATTATACTTTATTAGGGCCTTCAGTACAATTATCATGTGATATTCATGTTCTTCCTTGCACTTCTAATAGACATAAATATTTTTTACAAAGAATACCACCAACTGATCAAGATAGTCTTTAAATACTAAATATATTTAATCTATGAATATAGAGGGGTAATTAGTAATACCAAAAGGCATCACTATAAATTCATAGTGAACATACCTTGTAACAATTGTCGTATCTGGTATATCCTTTATTTTGACCCTTAATTATTGATATCTGGAATAATGATCAAACTTGGATATGTATTGAGCTCTAAGTTGTTGCTCAAATAGGTCATCAATGCATGGAAGAGGATATTTGTTCATGATAGTGATCTTGTAGGTTCTCAATAATCAATACATAGTCTCATAGAATGACCTTTCTTATTAATAAATAGTGTAGGTTCCTCCCATGGTGATTCACTAGGGCGTATGAATCCCTTATCAAGATTCTCTTGATGTTTCTTCTACTATTATTACAACTCAATTACGGTCATTCTACACGTTGTCTTTGGAATATGAATATAACATGGTATGAGTTCTTTTTAAAATTCAACATCCATATTTGGTGGAAGCCGGGGAAATTCTTCCAGAAAGGCATCATTAAACTCCCGTACTATGGGTGTATTTTTAATCATGGGTATCTTCCCTTCCATTTGAGATAAATAACCTTCATTTATTGGAATCAGGACCCATAAGATGGATAAAATTTCTATTGGAAGGTTATATTCTACCATTCATTGAAATATTATCATATATTGATCCGAAATATAAAATGTGACTTCCCTTAAGTGGAAAATGATATGAGATATTTATAAAGAAAACCGATCCATGACATGAATAACATAGAATTTCACTGTAGGGAGGATCAAAATATTTTCAGGAAGTTGTCTTCCACAATTTTTAACTAGAGTAGAATTATAAACATTTGGTGTGACAGTTATTCTATTATGAGTTCTACAGCAAACTCAACATCAAATTGTAGAGGTAATAAGATGATACCAATAGAAACTTTTTCCGAAATAAATTATTTGATTGAAACATAAAAAAACATTTATCTACTTTTGATAGGATGGTATGTGTACCACTCCCCACATAATCATCTTACTCCACATGACCGATTGTGATTTAATGTGAATTTCCATTATATTTTTACTTAAGAGTTTGTTTATCCCGATCATCGTCAATAACGGTTATATTAGGGAATTTATTGGTATAATTACTCATTTCCTTGGACATGTTACATTTAAGTGTAGGAGATGCATTCTTTGTACCCTTTTCTTCGTTTGTATCAGAAGATATATTTTTCCCATCACATTGGAATTCAACAGCATGATGACCTTTTTTTCTACACTTAAATCATTTATGAGAGCCTTTATGAAAATTCTCAACACGTCTCTTTCCACAAATTGAGCATAAGATAAAATGAATATATTTTTTAGTGTAGTCTGTAGATACTCCTTTGAATTCCATTTTTCTCTTCTTATAAAACCCATATGATTGATGGGTTTCTCTGATATCTATCTCAGCCTTGACAACACATCAAACAATTTTTTTATAATAATTGATGTCCCTTAAGGATAATTCCATTGGGAGACATGCTTTTAAGACACAAATGAAATGATAAATCCTAGTCACATTTTGGATAATAATTCAAGAATCATACGTTGAATGTTTTTTAAATTATTATTCATAGGTACGGAATGATTATTCAACATTTTTTTGAATATCATAAATCTAAATTTCCATATTTTTTCGATGAATGTGAAGAATGTAGTTATTGAAAAATAATTTTTTGAACACGTCCCATTCCATGGACTCAAAATCATCGCTTTTCGTTATATTAATGTCAAGATTACACTACTGATAAGCTTCACCTTCCAAACAATATAATGATAATATGGATTAATCATGTTCAAAACATTGTAGAACTATGAATATATTTTTAGTTGTATAGATCAATTATTCATCAACTATTAGATTAGAAGACCCACTAAATGAAGGTGGACACTGTCTTATGAATGAATAAATAGAATTTTCTCCCTCCATTTCTCGTTTGGAAGTCCGGCATGATTCATAGCTTGGGAAAGTTGTGTGGGAATGTCAAATTTTTTTTATTCAATCATCCATATCAATTATTTTCTTATGGGTACAGTTATTTTATTTCATTTTTCATTCATAATTATTGTGGTTCTATTTTGTTCTATCCATTAACAATAAAAGAAGAATCATAGTGTGAACAACACTAATCATAACAGGAAAACCACATAATCAAGAATAAAATTCAATTTTTGGACCCTTTAGGTTTTGTCCTAGGTTATTTAGGTTCATTTCTAAAACACTAAGATTGTATCCTATACTTATACATATCCTTAGGGTTCTCACTATGGATTTATCAACCTAGTTTCCAATGGATAACTCTTCCATTACTCTGTTACCAACTAATATGACCCATAATTTACATACATTGATATTACGTAAATTTTGATGTATATTCATTACAAAATATAATAAAACCAATAATGGAACGTATTGGAATAGTGTCTTTAGAAACTAGGAAACAATAACAACTAGTTCATAACAATTATACATTGTCTCTTGTTTATTTCTTCATAACTAGAATCCTTTTTGGATATATTACTTAATACTAAAATTTTTGATTTGGGGAAAAGAAACTTATAATAGGGGTAGATCAAATACATAGTAAGTGTAAAAAAAATATCAATCATATTATATTTATAAGTACATAACATTTGAAAATATTATCCTACATATAAAAGATGATAATATCATGTCATGGGATAAATCCTAAAACTGAAATGTAATCCCAATAGTCATTAAATAAGACATGAATTTTTTTCCAAATACACATAAGCATATAATATCATTTTATCGTAATCAAGGCTAATATCTAAGTCATTCATAGCAGACAAAGTCCATTACTAAATTTTTTTCAATCCACATTCTAACCCTGTACTAATGAACTTGATTTACTTTCAATTCTAGTCATGTGTATCTCTGGAGATATGAATATTTACACAATTCATTGAAGGGAGATATAGGTCCCACCCATATCATAATTAAATCATTCTTACATATTCAATAAAACATAAATTAATCATCATCGCATAACCCAAGAAATAAAATGGGTTTCATAAACATCATTCTATAAAAATCCATATAAAAGAAATATATTTTCTAAAAATAAATCCATCAGAATCAAAATAAAATAAAATTAATAACAGGGATAGAAACATGAACCTATTTCATATTAGATATGAAATAATTTTGATAAAACAATCGAACTAACATCTTGAGGAAAATATCATTTCTTTTTCAAAAAGATTTTATTTTCTCAAAATGTCGTGAAATCTTAAAGGAAAATAATTTTAATGAAAATAAACTATTAAAAATGTAGAAGAAGCTTCATGGAAATAAGGTGTTATTCATATTTATAAACATCTCTATGCCATGTATGTTAAAAAATATTATCCTCATACTTTTTCTAGAAAAGTCAAAAACAACCTCATATGGTAAACAAAGAAAATTTTCATTCATGCCACATTGTAAAATACCAAAGGGGTAAAAATTACATCAAATATAAAAATAATAATATTAAATAATTTATGAAATAATTTTTAAAAAACATTTACATGGATGATAAATACATCCTCAGTAAATATTTACGAATAGACAATCTCATATAAAAATGATATTATCAAAGCTGCCACTAACTTATTTTTTATATGCATTAAATGTATCTGAACCTCCTGTATAATGATTTAAATAATGTTTCTGATTTATTTCAGAATCATAATAATTTTAATTATATCATTTATGATCCTATTTTCAATAGTTTGTTAGTAACATTTCATTGTTACTCATTATTCGAGTATTAACTTTTTTGTATTATTGTGAATGTTTTGTCGGATAAGTTCATATTCGTATTTTTATGTTATAGTTATATCATTTAAAACATGGTATTGGAATAATATATATAATATTTATTCATTTAATTAAATTATATAATCATCCTTTATTGATGATTATGTAGAAAAAATCACATCGCATCGTGGAGATGGTAAGCTATACCTACACATGAGTGATGATATCCTTTCGATAATTGATGAATTGTATTGAATTGGATGGATTATAATATATCAGAATTTGTTTGATAATATAAAAATAATATATAGTTATTATTTCATCCATTATACCTATCCGAGTAAGGTGGTGGTGAAAATAGACTACACCACAGCGTGGAGACTGTAAGCCATATGTATGCATGTGTGATGATTTCATTTTTTGTCGGATGGATTGAAAGTAATATAGGGCAGATTCACATTTATAAAAACATATCGTTATATTATTGAGAATAATTTTATTACTTTATAATTAAAAAACTAATGTAGAAGATGTGGATGATGAATGAAATTTGAAAAAATCTATAGATGATATTACCTCTTCCTCAACGTGACTCCATTAGATTTCTTCTTTGGGAAATAGAGTTGGTCCTTGAAGAAGGCAAGAACATCTTGTATAAAAATAGGGAAGTTGAGAAGGAAACATGGTAGTGGTGAAAAAGCATTGTGGCTCAATATAATGTGATGTTGTGAGGGAGGAGGTACAATTTTATAATTGATGTGAGTGATACTTTTGGAAACCTAAAAAATATAATTTATAATAATATAAAACCCTAAACAAAAAACAAATAAGTTTCCCAAATTAATAGATGATATAATATAGGGTTCTAATCTCATAAAACAATAAATTTTGGACAACTTATTTTTTCAATTTAAATATTATCTTTTTAATTGACTCTTAGTTATTCTATTAAATTTCAATTGTGGAAATAACATTCTAAACATTTAACAGAAATAAATATTTCTTATATTGAGTTAATTGACCAAATATATATATATTATGACATTTTAGATCTTATAATTATCACTTTTTAATTTTTAAATATATTTAGGAATTATAAATAATATAATAAAATGTTTTTTATAAAATGTCAGTAGTGTCAATTTTTAAACAATTAATTCATTTGACTATAAATAAAATTCACACAATAGAAAAATTCAAACTAAAACATTTAATAGACTACTAACATGTCATAGTGACCAATAAAATTCATTGATCACATTAATTTGATCATACTTTATTTCTTTAAATATTTTTAAACCATTAATTTGATATTTATATTAATTAAATAATATATACATCAATATTTTGTCATCATTAATAGAAATTATTTAATCTCTAAGAATTAAAAATAAACATTTATGATGCATATAATTATTTTATCTTTCCATATACTATATATAGTCGATATTATCCTCTATTTATCCATATATAAAATGTGATTGTGACATTTTATCACATTCATTAGTTTTTATTACATTCATGACATATTCAATGGTAAGTGTCCATAAGGTGATTCCATTTAGAAAAATAGATGACATGGGACGAATTTATTATTACAATAAGAGTTATACATGTGTTAAGTTAATTTTATAATATTATTATTACCCTTAATTACCAGATTTACCTTTAACCATGGTAATTATAAAATTAATAAAGTTACTATTCATAATGCCCAAAAATAAATGTCTCCTATAAACACAATTTGGACCTACTAATTCTAAATATGGAATACATTTTTCAAAATTAGAAACACATATGTTTTAGTAATTAATTTAAAATCAATATTATTTTTGATATGAGAAATCATGTTTTAAAAGTAAAAACATTTCAAAAGATTGGATTGTTTTTACCAAGGAATTCAAGGAAATATTATTGCTAACGAAATACAATATATTTAATGATAAAAATAGATTATATATATAAATTTAAACCATTAAATATTATAATTTAACCATACATTTTATCTTGAGGGATAATGTTTTATTTATTTAAAATTTAGACTATTTTTACTTTTCATAAAAAAATAAATGTTATCAAAAAAATGTCATAAATTTATCAAAAGTTCATTTTTATATCCCAAAAACAAATAAATTGTTTATTTTGTGGTATAATAAATAATAATGTGTAAAAATAATAATTTAAAATCATTTCTTCATTCAAAGGTGGCAGATTTACTTTTTTAAAAAAATATGTATTTATATATCGAATATGGTTTTATTCACACCATATGACCAAAATTTACATTAGATAAATATGAAAAATATTTTATTAAGTATATAACATAAATATATATCATTAATTTCCTTACAAAAAGAAATTAACATAAAAATATAAATATCTAATTGATTTATATTTTTCATAAATAATTGATTACCAATGAATTCATAATGCATTTTCATAAGTTAGTTATAATTATTCACGCTAACCTAACAGCTAGGCTATAACTATAATTTAATAATTTGGGAATCTCATGGTATGTATAAACTCACAATTATTGGAAAAGTAGGATATTGAAAAAAAAATAACAAAATTTTTTTATAAAAATATCAGGGCATTACATATAGGCTTATGGAAGAAGATACAACCATGTTACCCTATAGTTATGGTTACAATTCTTATGTCCTTGACGAGCATGACTATTTGGCAGCCATACTATGTTTTATCTTGTTTTAAAAAATATATTATTCTTATAGAATTCATTGAATAATAAATTCATCATTAGAGAAAAATGTGTGTCCTCAATGTTTTTCCCATATAATTAATTTTTTCATCCCAAAGAGTAATAAAACACAATTACAAAAAAATTTGAAATCATATAAAATAAATAGGTTACCAATACATATTATCATATTTACACCTAATATAATGTAATTATTTCTTAAAACCCATATTCATGTCATATAAATAAGGGTTAATAATACATCAATCATTTATAGAAACTCAAATATTGTCCACCAAACAATTTCATAAATTCCACTATATTATCTTCCTATACATAATCATATAATTTGTTTATTCTATATTCAATATATCGATTATGTATTTATGATTTATCAATATAACTTATAAAATAACTCTAACCATAAATCTACGTACGAAGGTCATTATTTATGCTATTGAGGCCCTCTTTATCTTGAAACTTGTAGTAAATATATCCAAAATAGTAATAGTCAAGTTATTAGTTGTATTCATATTTTTGAAAAATATGAATGATTATAGTATTTGAAAGAAAATAATAAAAATAACATGATCCATGTTTATTTTTCAAAAACTAATAATTGTTTCATATATCAGAAATTTTATTTCAAGTGATTCTGATGCTGAAAAAGATTTCAATATCATATGATTAAACTTTTTCCATTATAGAGATGATTATATCTTCTGTAAGTGATAAAATGTTTTCATGGGAGTAATATATATAAATATTGATATATAATATTTAATACATATAAAAAATCAATATTAAAACATGAAATGGATTATTTGATGTTAACAATATAATTTTTATAATTTAGTGACCATCAATAACTTTTTAACAATATTGATTACCCTTTGAAATAAAATCAACAAATTTATCCTTAAACATATAATAATTACATTTCATAAAGCCTCAAAAGGGTTTCTAAGATAATTTATTTATGATCAGTCTTAAAATTATAAACCCATGATGATATTTTTATACCTTATGAAGATAACCTACTCATTATTGTTGTCTAAACCATCCTACAATACCGTCTATATGGACCATGACTTAGTCATTAAAAATTATAGTATTTTTGAACAAGAATTCACATTCCAAAATATTATCAGTTCAGAATTTTTTTAGGATAACAATAACTTTTAAAAATTAGTCACATACATTATAATTGGACACAAATACTTAATATCTTGATTTTCTCACTAATTGAAACCATTTTAAAATAATACTTGGATTATGTTTATGAAAAATCATCATAATTATCTCAATTATTTAATTATTGTATATATTCCCGCTTAAATGTCATGGAATATTTTTTAACACAAGTGATGAGAAGAAAATATATGTAAGGGAAAAAAATAAAGAAAATTGTTAACCCATTTGAAACTCAACATTTCCTTAAAATAGTAGGTTTTAACCTCAAAACAAAAATAACCTAGTAATAATTATAATAAAATTATATTCTTATAAAATCAAGGTATTTTCATAAAAAAACTATAATAAATAATTTAATAAATATGTATGTAACCTTGGACATAATTTTTAATTTTACTTTTACATATATTGTATCTCTCTCAGATACATGGGGAGTAACCATCATTGTTACATTTGGAATAACCATCACAGTATATTCCCTTTATCTTTTACGAGAAACACTATAGGTTAAATCTATCCCATTACCCAAAGAATTGGGGTGTATTTAAGGTCTCAACAATCATTATTTTATCTTAGAACCACCCATCCTCATAAAAACATCCCATGAAACATAAAATATTCAAAAATCATAAATCATTCACAAAAGAAATATTCATAGGGATTTTTTTGAAATCAGTTTTCTTTTTATTACAAAGCCACCAACTCATAAATGAAAAAATATCATTTGAAAATAAAATTTTAATCATTTAAATGATGAATTGTAATAACAAAAAGATATTATATCATGAAGTACATACATTCATTATATGTTAAAAATATATATATTTATATTTTTAAAAATTATTTAAATATTGAATTTGAAAGGGGATTTTAAAATAAAGTACATTTTTCTGGGTTCGACTCATCATATACAATCATAGTCTTTATGAATAACTAAATTCCATTAATTATTTAGTTTCTTAAGAACAATTTTATAAATTAGTATTTATTTTTATAGAACTCATTATCATATTATAAGGATTACTTAATTATTTATGTTTCTACCATCAATTTTGATGATATACAATACTTGGCTACAAAATTAATTTTTTATGATGTAAAATTTAAAAATAGTTATATGCCTATAATATTCAAAATAGTAATAATGGGATTATTATCATTTTTAAAAATAAATTAAAATTTTAATTCAAACCACTAATTATTTTTATGAAAAATGATCTATGTTATAATCATGGTGATAGTAGGTCACATTTATACAAGTGTAATGTTTCCATTTTCAATGATTATTATAGAAATAAGTTTATTATTATTTTACCTTTACATAATTATCATAATATCTATAAAATAATATTAATAATTTAAATATAGTTATATATATTATCCATGTGATGTGGTGTTGAATAATAAATTACATCACTTTGTGGAGGTGATAGATCACACGTACGCCTAACCAACATTATCATTTTAACATTCATGGGAAGGTAATAATTTTAAAAAAATTGGTTTTTCTTTAATATAGACAAATAAGTCATTAATATTAAATATATACATTTATTCCATAATTATAAAAAGTCTGGTGAGATGATGATGTAAAATGAATTTTTTCTATCTCTGATTTGGTAATCTATCATACACAAGATTGTGTAATTGTTTTTTAATTCTATAGAAGAGGGTTTGTATTTAAGTGATGATATTTTTTTGGGAGAATGTCCCTTAAGGATTTATTGAATCATTTTTGAGGTGATTGTGTTTGTTGACAAAGCGGACCTCCATGTTCAGTTTGTTGACAAAGCAGACCATGATGGTCAATATGTTAAAAAACGGGGGTTTACATGGTTATTTTTTTGATAATAATTGATTGACTGAAGAACCACCAAAAAAGAATTGGTGATATGGATGTGTTAAATATTTCGGACCACAATATCGACAAACGATGAAATGTATTTTCGGAAAAAGGACGTGTGTGGTAGTTTCATGGTGACTTGGAAAGTAGCACACAATATGTTTTTCATGATTAGAACATCAATATGTGGCAATAGAAAGAGGGGTTCCCATGTTTTTTTCGGCACACAATGTTACTAGGGATGTAGAGGATATGGCGGCTGGACGTGTGCGCTATAAAGAAAACATGGGTGTGGCACTCAGGGTGCCCTAAATGACTATAAATAGAGGGATACCCCTTCTCATTTTTCATGAAGAAAAACATTTAGAGAGATTTTGTTCTCTATCCGTGCATGTGGTTTGGTCATTCATGTAGTGGATTGGGTGTGCAGGTATATATTTATTCATTAGATGGGCGATAATTGATAGTTTCACGCCAAAATATGTTTGGGCGAAAAAGGTTAGGAGTTGCCCATGTAATGTGTTGAAGAAGGGAGTTTCACACAAGTGGTTTGTTGAAACATGTGTGGAAGTAAAATAGAATAGCTCTAGTCATTGTACAATTGAATTAATTTTGGAATATTTCCCAGTACACCTATAGTAAATGGTTAGATTATCAGTGGATGAAAAATGGGAATCCAACAAAGTGTCTACATATAGTGCATGATTCATTCATTGGTGATAATTAATGGACCAAAATGTATTTAAAATATGAGTGAGTATTATGAAGAATCATTTATCACACATTAATTGAGATATTATTGAGAAATTAATTTGAGATTGTTTGTAAAATAGGAGGGACAATGAGTTCACTCTAAACATTGTAAAATACAGTTTACATTTAGTTGATTTCGTACATCAACACATAGCCAGTGTATGCCCCTTAGATGTAGGCCAGTGAGGGTGAATCAAGTAAACGATTTTGTGTCGAGTTAATGATTTAATATTTATTTATAATATGTATCAAAAAAGAGAGAGAATATATTTTGTTCTAACAGCAAAACAAGATCAAATGGGAAGTTGTTTAAATATGTCATACCATGATTCACCCCCCACCTCTTAGGGTATCTAGCCTATTAAAACTAAAAATATTAAATTAATAATATATAAATATATATAGTAATGTAGATTAATTATATTATATTTCTATTATAATATTTTACGGAAGTTTAAAAAAAATAAAAATAAATATCTTATTAAATACAATACCTCTTCATCGGACCACCTCCCATGCCTAACACATTTAGAACACCATGGATAGTGTTATACCTTAATAATATCCATATAATATGTTTAGATATCCTAAAAATGTATTTAGATACATATTGGATGAACGAAATTGGTTTTTAGGTGTTAAGAGAAGTGAATAATATGTTCCCTTTTTTTAGAGAGCGAGGGACCCTTTTCGAATTCCTAAAAATAGATAATTAATTTAAATTAAATTTCAACTCAAAATTGATCAAAAATGAATTATTTAGAATATTTTATGATTATTGGTCTCAATACATTCAATAAAAAAATAATTTTTGTAATTTTTTAATTTGTATCATTTAACTTTAACACAAATTTAACCACTTTTAACACTTACCATGAAAACATGAATTTATACTCACTAAAAGTTAATTTATTTAATACAAAATGATAAATGGTAAATAAATGAATCAAGGGTGGAATTTAAATCCTTATCCAAATCTTTGGATGAATGTTCAATTTTTTTTAATTTAATATCATTTAATTTAATACAATTTAATTTAGAATACCATTAATGCGAATTTTGGCACTAAAATATTTAAATTGTTTCAAATATGATAACATGATATCGTAAAAAACATTAAACAAATAAAATATATTTCAATGACATCTATAAAGTTAGTAGATGAAACTAATTATCTCAAATAATATTTTTTTAGTTACTTGTGATAGCATTTATATAATATGTATACTTATTTATAAATTATTAAATAATAGTTGTGTAATAATTAAAGGTAATTATTTCCTCAATAAAATTTGAAAATAAAAATCCACAATGAAGATAAATAGTTTATATTTCAAAATACCTTTTATATCCTGCATATCCCCAATATAACCCCTTATTAAAAATATTTCTCATGTTAAAAACAACAGTATGACATGTTTTACTCTTCTATGGATGAAATATTATAAAAGATATAATATCATCCAAAAATACATAAATGACCTCATAAACAATCATTAAAGAATTAGGGATGAAAAATATTCATCTCATAAAAATAGGGAAATAGTTTATGACATTCTGAAATATTTATAAAATTATTCTTACCCTTAACAACCTGATTTACCCTTAATGAGGGTAATAAAAATTATTAAAGATATTATTGATAGTTGAAATAAATAAAATTATAAATATTAATAATTTTTAAAATTATGTTCTAGAATATGTGATCAATTTTTATGAATTAAACACACATAATTCTAAATAAATAAATAAAAATTAATCTTGTTGATGGGGATAGAGAAAGAGTTAATACATTTAAAATGTTCAAATGATTGTAAATTTTTAAATCCATATTTAATATGATATTTATTATAATTACCTAAATTGGATTTAATGATATAAAATTTATTTAAATATACATTTAAATAATATAAAATATATATTTTGTAATTATATAGATAAAAAATATTTTTTCTACTATAATCATGTATTTTTAACTATTCTCAAAATATATAACTTATAAAAAAAATAAACCAGTGTATTATTTACATTTTGGTTTCAAATAATAATATTATTTTAAAAACAAAATTCATAACAATTTCAATATTTAGTTTATTTTCAAAAAACCCTTCTATTAAAATTAGAAAAAAAATATTTTTTTGAAAAATACATCAATTTTTTAGTAAAATTGGATTTTTTATATCATCTCTTTAAAAAAATATTATAAATGTTTAACACATAATTGAATATATAATTCATAAACTTCATTAATATAATCAAATAACAGTGAATTGTTTATTTTTTGGTATTAAAAAATCATTCTCAAATTAAAATATATTTTAAAAAAACGTTTACTTTTATTTTAAAATGGGTTTCATTTTTATGTAAAACTAATCTTTCACCAAATAATTCCATATATATGAATTTTAAACCATGTAATTATAATTTAGTTTATCATGATTATACCCTCAATTTTAACAGATAGGTTATAACATTGTCATTTTAATAACAATATTTAACAGTTCGTTTAAGTGGGATGTGCCTTATTCTGTATAGTATCTAACATGGTCTTTATTTTTAAAAAATAACGATTTAAAAAAATACACTAATTCAAAGTATAAAAATATTTAAATTTTGATAACTAACCAAATAGATAGTAATTTTATCTAGTTTATGTGTGACTTTAATAAAGTTAGTTCTTTAAATAAGCACCCTCTTATTGTAGTTTCAAGAATATTCATAGTAATCAGTATTATAAAATTATTTATTAAAAAATAATTTTAATTTTAAACTACATTAATATGATAATACACAAGAACATATGTATCATTGAATGTGTTTATTGTTATTATCTTCTATAACGAGATCATTTACATATTATTTTTTAATTATAACACTACCTGTTCAATGTTTATATAGAATTATATGATTAGACAAAAATATTTTTGAATATTTATTTAGTGTACTCATATTGTGTTCAAAAAGAATCTCCTGAATTCACACTTTGAAAATGTACATGATTGGAGATTATGGGGACATTCCCATAAGTTTGAATTATACATGTTCCCATTTCATAAGCAATTCCACTCTATGAACGTATATAATTATCCATAGAAATTTAATTTATTTTGAATTCATATAAAGAGTAACATTATTTCATGTATTAAAATAATCATTGATGAAAATTTTCGTATATAAGTCTAGTATATTGGTTGTTTCATGAGTGATATTTTTTTAATTCAAAAATTAAAGATTAATTTTTTATTCAATAGTTATGGATACTTGTATAATAATAGGAACATTAAATGTAATTATATCTAGAATTATGCTCTGATATTTTTACATGGAGTTTACAACCATTTACAGCTATGTATCATGGCTATTGGTTCGATATAGTTTTGTTCAAGCTAGATTATGGCTATAGGTAAGTTTTAAAGTGGGTATAATCCATGGAATGTGTATGAAAATGGGAACAAAATTCTTGTAAAACCCCATATAAGCTTGTTCCATAATTTCAATGTCCATTCACCCTCATTTAGACAACATTTTTATCTATCAACCACTACACATATAGATAGTAGGTCTATAATTAGGGGCCAAACAACCAATGGTTATACCTCCTCATCGTGAAGATTTATATCCATGAATCAATTTTCCCTAGGGAATAATTTTATTAAATATACCTTCTATAATGCAAAATGAAATTGTAATTCTCTAAGTAAACCTATATACAAAGGCACCCATTGATTATTATAATCAATATCATATACTCAAGGGTGAAATTCCTGTGGATATATGTTATTGTACTGAGACACGATTTCCCAAATACAGATCAGCTGTAGCTATACTAAATAATCTTTATTGGTTTTAATTATATATTAATAACAAATTGTTAATAATTAAAAATTTTATAAATAAATAATAAAGAACAACTTGATATATATATTACCAAAAATTTGAGGTATATTAGAAATGACATTGATATATATATATAAATGTTTAGTGGATCATTTTCAAGGTTTTTTATTATTATACTATAACAGGCATGTAAAAATGGATCATGGGTGGTATATATGGACCCCCTACAACCTCAGTCATGGAGAACATGGAAATAAGTTTATTATATATGTATTCATATTTAGAGAATGTCTTATATATAACAATTACATACTATTAGTATGTTTTAATTAAACCTATTATAATTGAATTAAAATAGAAAACATAATTATGTGGCTATTGTATGTTGATGGGTTCATCTCAAAGTGTCAATGAATGATGTATTGAGACAATCAATTAATGAAATTATTGATAGTCATGCTTAAAATGAAACTGATACAAATAAATTATATCATATAATGAGAATTAATAAGTGGTTAACAATGTAACATACATTAGGTTTTCTTCTATGGTGCCATTACATGTCTCTAAACATATAAATTTGACATTAAGTTTTCCCACCCCAATCTATTGTGGCATAATCCTAGGAGGTCCAACAGATAGTGATTTTATTGATATAACATAAAATTAATATTAATTTAACTATTTCAATATTAAGTGTAATCAATTTCATGGAATAAAATATATTTCGGGTATTATATAGAACTTATGACATCACTATTTCAATTAGATATATATTAAATAATATATTTTTCATGGACATGAATAATATGAAAATTTATTTTAATTTTAAAAGTGAATAAATTTATTAATAAAGGTTTTTTAATACATAGTTTTTATTGACCAGGTTATAATGTCTTATTGGAATGATATATTAAATATCTTTTGACTATGAAATATTTAATTTATATATGGAAAAGTATGTTTATTTTTCTATATCCTTAATCATGTGATATGTAAATAAAAATATTGTTGTATTTTTGACATGCAGTTCACTAGGGATTATGCAAATAATAATGGTCCTTCGTATAATTATTTATTATTTAATCACGATATATAAATATTCAGTTATAAAATTTCTTATTTTTAGATATCCATTATCAATGTACATTGCCTCCAGTGATTTTATCCACCATATTGAGATAATTCAGTACAATTTATTCAATAACTGAAAAATTCTACCTTCATTATGCTCTCTTGAATGAGATATCATGAATAAGTCTATTAATTGGTTTTTTATTGATTAAGGTGAGTGATTCAAGGAAATTGTGGAACACTGACTATAATTACAATACCATATATAATTCCTCAATATCATAGGAAGACATTTGAATCAACACAATATGGAATATAATTTAGATCCTCTTGATGGAATTAATGTATAATAAAGTTGACGTTTGTATTTGGAAATACTGAATAAAATAATTATTTCCCTGGACCAAGGTAAATATATTAACTAAATTATTGTAAATTTAATGAAAAATTTATCATATCTCTTATCTCTGGTGATTAGAGGGAAATTCCATCATATTTAATTCATTCTTCAAAATGATTATGATCATGTAAACATATTTTAATCATTCAAACAAAAAAATACATGCTGGCCAAAAAATTATTATATATTAAACTATTTGTGGGACCATAAAAAATAAAAAATAAATATATAATTATAAAATCAAAATGGATAATGAATTGAATCTAGAATAATTTAATATGTGAATACGTATTATAATTCCATTTATAGAATTATGAATAAACCATATACACTAGAAAATGTATATATCAATGAAAATAAAAATTTAATATGATATAAAAATATAATTGGCATAATAATCATTGATTATTAGTATGACAAATTAATTGGAAGAATGGATCGTATGTAAAATATATATTAGTGCATATTTTGAAATATGTCTCATGTAATTGATATTGGGAAAACTAACCCCTAAAATATTTAATTTCTTGTTCTAGGATAAAACATGTAGGTTTTTTGAGAATTAAAAGAAACAATACATAAACACAATCATAAATAATATAAAATATATATTTTTTTCTCATAATCATATATGAATGATATTTTGGAATAAAAAGTAATTATTAAATAATAGAAATCGAATTGATAAAAACCCTTTCAACAATTTTATTATTTCATCTATGTAAAAATTATTTACATATAATGAAAATAAAATAATTAAATTGTATTTAGAGAACATTTTCAGAATATTTATCATTTTTATGAGAAATTTATACTTATTTACTGTATATTTAATACTCATTTTTAGATTTTATTGATGATTTTTTGTAAGTAGTTATATGAAAATATTATTTTATTTATTATAATGGTTTCAATCATCATCCATTTTTGATGAGTTTTTCATCTCATGAAAAAGTCTTGGTTTGTTAATAGATGTTATACTATCATTTCTAAATCTCTAAAGTCATTATTGGGGGGTCTACGTATGATTAATTAATAAGATACCCAAAATAGTATTGTTTCATTAATTTTATAGAATTTTTTTACAGTAATTATGTGTAGAAAAAATATATAAAAAATATATAACTACAAATAAAACATTATTTAATTATAAATACCATATTTTACTAGTTTATAGGTTTTCTTATTAATTAATGATATAAATTAATAGTAGCATTTTTTATGTTGATAATGATGAGAAATATATAAACATTTAATAGCCAATGAATTAGTTTGATCATAAAGTTATTATGTTATAACATCATCTATAAATAATTGTAATAACAATATAAATTTATTTAATGTGACTTCTCTCTATGCATAAGGGTTACATTGATAGAACAAAATCATTTTGGATAACTATGTTTTTATTAATAATAACAAATAAAATAATGGAATAAATATTAATTTTTATATGTAGTTATTCTAATCTATGAAGCCTCATAGTGTATATTTTTCTCATTAATATGTTATCATTATTTTTAAGAGACAATTTTGAATTTCGTCAAACTCTATATGTATTAGGTAAGTATTTGGGTAATTAATTTTTTATTTGATTTTAAAAATTATAAATGTATATGAAGTTATTCTGTTAATCATATGTGTTACCTAAAATTCCAATCATTTCATTATCTCCCATTAAAAATATTATTATAAAGAGATATATATTATTTGCAATTTTTGCATGAACTATGTGAATACCAATAATTTTTTTATTATTATCATCAAATAATCATAATTTTATATTATTAGAATAAAAAATATTCCCTATATTAGGCTATTATCATTATGTTTATCTGCTCATATAATGAAACTCTATTTATAATATTTATGTCATAACTATATAATTTTTTTTTCATAAAAGTAATGATATTCATAATAACCGGACTATTTAGTAAGAAATCAACTTGTTTTGAACAATACAAATAAACCATCCTAATAATAATTTGAAATAAAGAACTGAAATATGAATTACATATTTTAAAATTAATATTTGTATATTTGAAAATTATTCATTTAGTTAAAGTCATAAAATGTAATGAAAACATTGTTTATTTAAATTTAATTCGTATACATCTTGTGTATTTAATATTATTAAATGTAAATTAATATTAATTGAATTATTCATTATTATTTATGAAAAATTTTAAAAATATATATTTTTATGATATTTTAAAATTTTAAAATATATTTTATTATGTTAAAATAAAATATATGATGAAAAAATTTCATCAAAAAAACTAACCATTTAATATAATCATTGTAACTAGGTTTTAACTCAATAAAATATTTTTATGAATAAAAAATAAATTGACATTATTACCAATATTGTACGTGATGTTTGGAAATATAAAATTCACATGAAGTTATTTAAAATAAATTAGTTATAAATTTTAATTTTAACATAACAATTTACAATGATATAGAATTAATTTTAATAAAAAAAATGAAAATATTAATTTATTGAATATAAATATAGTAAAAAAATAATTTTATCATAAATGATTATTAATTTATATTTATATATAATAAATAAATTTCACTAAATTTGATTCTATGAATGTGAGAAATTTATGTTTAACTTAGTTCAAAATATTTCCATGGTGTGAAATTTATTTTGAAAATATATATTTCATTATGAAATTTAAAAATAATAATGTCATTTGATTCATTGAAAAAGGTTTCTATCACTATCATATTGGCATTTATAAATATGTATTAAAATAAATAACATGAATATTATTTTCGTTCGTCATAAAAAATTCATTATCATGATAAAATTAATCAAACTTTATATAAAAAAATAAAAAAATTTAAGGAAATAATTATGTTTTGATGTTTATATAATGATTTTAAAAATAATAAATAGATTCATACTATTTATCAATTTCCATTATAAGACATGATACTTTTTAAATAATTTTTAATTCAAGAAGAAATAAAAATTTATCCCAAAAATATTTATAATATTTTAAAAAAAATTAATGAAGAATTCATATTCATACACATAAAGAAATTATATCTTCAAAATTTTAACTCATTAACTCAATTCAAAAAAAAATTATTGTTTTTTAGGTCCTGGTGATTATTGGTTTTTGATGTGATGTAATGTATGGATGTGTTATAATTATAATTTTTATGTTCTGAACTGTGACATTAATAGCCAAAATATTGAAAATAATCTCACACAATGGATACATGAATAAAAATAATACCAATGAAAAGAATATTTTAGTGGAATATAAAATACATATACTCATGAGGTATGAACATTTTTTAGTTTTGTAAAGTATTTCTTTGAAATCTATAATGATTGAATAAATTTGAATTGTCCTATAGAATACATGTGTTGGGAAATATTAAGGGTTCCAAAGAGAGAACCATTTTTGTTATCCAAAATAAGAAATTAGTACATCTGCAGTATGAAAAAACATGCATATAGGGGATTAAATAAGAAATATAAGAAAAATAATATCAAATCATTGATATTTGATAAGGAAAAAATGTAATCAAGAAAAACCAAATCTCATGTTCTCCTAAATATCATCTAATATTTCTTACCAAAAATTAATATTAATAAATAATGATAAATAATATTTATTAAAAAAATTATTGATTAAAATATCATGATAACCATGGAAACATATAATATAAATTTTGAAATGAACCTTTATCCCTCAACTTATATCAACTTCTCATATAAATAATAACACATTATATAATTTCTATAACGTTCCCAAAATATTAAAATACCTTATCTAAATATAATATTAATAACCCTATCAAAAAAATAATTTTTCACTAATAAATGTTTTCTATTGCACATTTATTAAGTTGGAAAAATAAAATAAACATTTATATAATATAATTATAATTACCTTACCATCAAATAACATACCATTTATAATGGTTATATATTATTTAATCATATATCAGTTTTAAACCCTAATAGGAATCACTCTAAATATCATTAATGGAATTAAAATAAAATCACATAAGTCCTCAAAAGATTTTTTATACTATTATGTTGATATAATATATATAAGAATTAACCCAAAATAATAAATAATACTATTCAAATATCCTCATCTAATTACATTAAAACATTATTATGTTTTCTAAACCATGTTTTTATACCAAAAATAATTTCTTAAATAGGTCAACCTCATAATTAAAATTTTAATGCAGAATATTCCAACACCAAAATAGCCAGATCCATTTTTGTTCAAAGGATTAGAGATTTAAGAAAAATATTACTCTTAAATCCAATAATATTCCAATAAATTGTATAGTTTTTTCTATTTAAAATAATTTTCATTAATGATATAGAATAATATTTAAATATTCACCATAATATTCTCCACAAATAATATCATTATGGACACATAATAAAAAAAATCTTCTTAATTTTCTTTGAAAATTGAAAACTATGAATACATGAGATTAAATACACATTACGAGTAATCATATACCATAATAATCATTGATTACTATATAACCAAATATAATCATATATATATTATTTCATTTTCAATGTTCCTGAAAATAAAACAATTGAATCATATGAGGTAAAACATTGATATCAAATAATCGATCACAAAACAATTCATTTGGAAAAAAAATAAATGGGTTTAATGAGTTTTGAAATGTAATTCAATAATAGTGATACATGGATACATAAAATTGTAATAATAATATTTTATGATATTTTTTCATATACACAGTCTATGAACTTATTCTATATGTTCATTAATAGTTTCTATGAATATCATCACATAGTCTAAAAATACCCAAATTGGTTTGCATTTACTCCCCAATACCATACATTTAATGATATGTTATAAAACTATTTTCCAAATGAATTGGATGTTTATGTTATTCAAGTTACACGAATAAATTAAATATAAACCATAAATATGTTTTCAACTTGAAATCATTTATAACATTATCAATTTATATTTAACTCATGAATGTGAATTCTGTGCTTACAAAGAGTTAAAAACAAGACAATGAAAAACTATACTAGGAAACAAGTATGTTGTTATAAATAAATAATATCACTTGAAAAATATACATAAATATATGTTAAAACATTCATTATGTATAATTCACCCAATAAATAGTAATGGGGATCATAAATAATAATTAACTAAATGAAAATAAATTGATTGAAAAAGAATACAGCAATACATTGGTAATGTATCCAACAAAAATCTTGGAAAGAAATTATGATATTTAATTTTAAATAAATTTAATTACAATAAAATTATTTTAATACAATTCAGGTTTTTTTACTGAAAATTTCAAATATGAATAGAAAAATAAATTATTATATGTCTTAAGGAACCACAAGTGAGACAATGATCCATAATAATGTGAAATATTACTATTTTGGAATCAATCAAAATGTGATTATGATACTGAAATAAAAAAACAAAGATAAAATATTATTTAAAATATAAAAACACATCATTAATTATTTTTATAATTAAAAAAAAATATTAATGAAATATTTATATAACTTAATGAATCAAAATTCTGTTCACCATAATATCAACTCTCGGTTCCTTGTGGAATTCACATACTCAAGATGTAATTATAATAAATATATAAAATTAATCATATTTTAATGAAACTTTTCATAAATATTACCTTTTATATTAATAAATTTTACTCATTTATTAATTATATTTTTTCAGTATTTTAGATTATATTTATCAATGGTTATGAAATATTTCATCTAATCCATTTCGTTTGTGGTATAATGATTTTCTTAATCATTCCATGTTTTTTAGTTCATAAACTATAAAATATTTTTCTATATATTAATATATGATAACTAATTATTTATGAATCTGAATTTTTATTCAATGTGGTATTGAATTATGATTAATGGAGATTAAAATGAATACACAGTTGTTTTGTTAATATTTAATGAAAAAGTGGTGGTATGTAATAATATAGTTATATCATAATTTTAAGAATAAAAAAATATATGATACAATTAACAATATGATATAATATTAAAATTTATTTATTCATTGTCTTCCATGTTGGAAATATAGAGTATCATTCAAGTAGTCAGTAAAACCAGCCCAAACAAGAACATGATACATTCAAAAAATCAATATCATTGTAGAAAAATTTATTTATATAATCCTTTGTAATAAATTATATTTATCATCGAAATATATATAAATAAATAATTTCTATATAAATTTTATATTTCATAAGAACAGGAAAAATTAAAATCAATTATAATAAACCATTACATACCAATAATAAATTTTATCATCATTTTGAATCATTATTTATATTTAATGGTAATGTGTATTCTACACAGTAGAGTAGGTAGCACTAATTAGATTCTCTTTTTAAGGAGTGTAACATGTAATATCATAGTGACTTATTTTTATTTATTATGATATTTAATTGGTGGTGTTGGATTAAAGTTATAACAAAGACGATATTCATATTCTATGTAGTTATTTTTTAATATATAGGAATTCCCCAATAATGAAATTTGGATCCAAAATGGATATAAATGATAATGTATACATACAATGTAATATTATCACCATCAATTCAAAAATATATCTTTATATTCTTTTCTGATATTTCATGGATATATAATTTTTTTTATCATTACAAAAAATATACAAACATTATTTGGGTTATTCAATTAATTTAATTTTTCTAAATAAAAATCAAAATAATATTAAAAATAAAATTCTATTATAATTTATTATCAATATTTAATATCGATAACAACAAAAAAATAACAAATTTATCCGAAATTTAGCATCCACAGTTTATGATATTCTATTTTTTTAATATATTTGTATTATTTTAAAATGAGTTTGATAATGTTAACGAATATTTTTTGATGAATAATGGGAATGAAAAATTAATTATGGTTATTGAACATATTCATTACATTAATGGGATTCATGATTTGAAAAATTTGGGATGGATACCATGAGATTATTTTTGAAAATATAACCACTATAGTTATCATTCATTTTAACACTGAATCTAATAAATAATGGTCTAATTGTAATAATGAGAATCTAAATGTAATGGGACCTCAAATTTATATCCATATAATTATGATTAATTATCTATCATGTGAAATTATTTACAACCAAATTTTGGTATTTATTAATGAAACAGTTAAAAAGATAAAATTATAATATATTGAATAATGTGGAATAATGTTGTTTTGGCTTCCTACGTGATGAAAATGTGGGAAGAAACACTCATCTTAAGGTATAAAATAAACATGACAGTTTTTTATTTGGAAATGGACATAGATAAGGTAATTAATATTAAAAAATGAATGATTTGGTTAACCCAATGGTTGAGAATAATTATTTTCTTAAGGTATATTATAAAATTAAATATTTTAAATATGGAATATGTATGTTATTTTCTATTAAATTAACTTGGTTAAAATGTAAATATACAGATCAGAAATTTTTTATGAAGAATGTTTGTACTATTTATGATGAAGCCACTACCAATAAAATAAGAAAAGAATGATGTATTACAGAATAATATGATTTTGATCATTTAATAATTTGATAATTAATTTGAATGATTAATGTGTATATGTGTTGTAATTCAAGAAAATTTATATATATATATTATTGGTATTCAAGATCTACAATTAATGAGACATATGGGGGCTTATTTTTAGTAGTTCATCATTTTGGATTTTCCATTAACATTGAAAATTGTTCAAATTTTCTAGAAATGTTATTTATTAGTAACATGATATTTTTTAGAATAAAAATGAATGAGGTAATGATGAACATAAACATGTGATAGATTACAATATAATAATAATTAGTTGATATAAAGAGATGATTTATATTGATAAATTAAATTAGATATAATTTATTAACACTGGATTCATTAGTGATTTTACAAAAAAGTGTTTTATATTTTTCATTGAAAGAGTTTAGATTATTTTAGATTTATATATTATCTTAGATAAGCTAAGATATCATTAATGGAATAATGAGGGAAATAATTATTTTATTCATGTATCTATTCATTGTGGTTTTATTGTAATTTATTTTATTACCATGTTTCATGAAATTATAGGATCATGGTATTGACATATTTTAGAATGTGAAATTATTTCCCACGTTATATTTTTTATTGTGATTAATTTTATATTGATTGTCAAAATATAATGACCATTATTAAAATAATTTTGATTTAAAATTTGGTTTGAAATATTTTTCTAGTGTGTAAATAATAACTACTCATGGAATGGTTTATATTTAACATTGGGTATTTTTTTAATTTATTAATATATTATTTATACATATTTGATAAAATATATCAATAATTTTAGATTTAAAAAAATAAAGAGAGTTTATGGATGAATTGTTATTATTTTAAGGATTCTATAATCATTTATAAAATAATTTTAGATTATCCTGATTTAAAATGTCATCATCAATATTATTTTCATGGAATATGACCTAAGGTGGAAATTGATCAAATAAAAAACCAATAATGAATTATTTTTTATAAAATATAATTTAGCTATGAATATATATATTTTTATTATACCTATACAGAGATTAAAATAAACCTTCAAAATTATGATATGGTTCTTGAAATAAAAAATTTATACATTTATATTTATTTTTAATGAATCCATGATCATTTAACTCATCAAATATTTATGGTATTGTGGCCAGAAACATTCTAATGAGCATATTTTCTATCACTCCATATTATTACAATTATTTTTTCCCCAATATATTAATTTAAACACCCCCAACATTATTTCTTTAAATAGTACACCAATTTTTTGTTACATCATGTACACTATATGTTTCAAACAAGAACTATTAGAGAAAGGTGTATTATTAATTTTTGTGATGTCAGTATTTAGTAATGTTTGATCTATAGATAAATGAGATGAAATATTCTAGATTATATTTATTCACTGGGGAGAAATTATCTCTTTTAATATTTTTTTATGGAGTAATAATCTGGATAGATTTCATAACATTCACAACCATTCATTAAAAAATAGTGATATATTTCTAAAATATTATTTCTGAAATGTGATTATTATAACCATGGAATTGAATTTTTTTATACGAATATGAGTAAAATAATTTCCAATTTAATTGAAAATATCAATAATAAATTATCATTTTTTGATAAACTCTCAATTTTTAGTGAATTCATCTTATAATTAAAATTTTAATTTCATCAAAGTTGATTTTAATTTCATTATATTCATGGAAATAATAATTTCATCTAGATAAGTTGATAGATTAAATTTTATAATATTAAATTTAATTCTATAATTATCTTATCAATTTTACCTAGTTTCAATCTTTTTGATTCTTTGTAATTTTTTTTTAATTTTTAAATAGTTAAAAATACATATTTTCCTAATATTGGAAATTATTTTAATTAAAGAAATTTAAAAATACCAATATTTATATTACCTAGAAGAAAATATAAATATTATCCATTTAATAAATAAAAATCTATTTAATTACATTATATCTTTAATTATACTTGAGTACAATACAATGCGGTTTTTATTTAGAAAACACAATTTTGAAAAAAATGATTTTCATTACATTTTACAAATTAATTTTAAAATAAATTTCTCAAAAATATAAATATTTGATATTGAAAAATTGAAAATATATTTTTAATAATGAGGTAAAAATATATTCATTATATTATTTTTATTTTGGAAAAATATTACAGTGGTAAATATTTATCACCTCAATATGAGGGAAATGTGTAAAACATGGTTACAAATTAGATAAGGTCTGAATATAAAAAATAACGTTAAGTTATTTTATCATATTGGATAACTTCTACCATAACCTTACTATATTTGAATATATAATTTTTTTTGATATTGTTCCATTGATAAGAATAATTATATTTTTATAAGTAGTGAAACATCCAAAATGTCGCCCTCTTAACATTAATCACACTATAATTTTCATATAAGAAAAACCTGATATTTTCAATTTTAAATCATTATTTTAAATATAAATTTATTTATATTTCATTGTAATATATTTTTGAATTTTAGTGATGATATACAATCCTTGCGTGAAAAATCAATAGTGACAGTTTGTTTGTGCATATTGTCATAAATCATGTAAATGTTTTTAAAAACACAAAAAGTAATAATGATTACATTATTTATAGTGATAAGTGAATTTAATAGACAATTAACATATTATATTTTTGTGAATGGTTTATATTTGAATTTATTAACAGTAATGATCTCTTTAATGTGAAAAGTTTATTAGTGTCTTTATTGAAATTAACGACATCTTATATAACACATTTTTTCTGAATTTTTTAAAAACAATGAAGTTGAAATTAGGATAATAATTTTTTTGAAAATAAATAAATTAGTTTTTTTATTATCAATTTTTTTCCATAGAAAAAATTATAAATCAAACATGTTGAATAGTTCTTACCAGGGATATGGTTATAAATGGTAGATGAAGAGGTTAATCCAAATGATGATGTATTAAATGGTATGTAAATAATTAAAATTTTAATTATATGATTAAATTAATAAAATATCATATTTATCATTGAAAATGTGACATTTTATAACAAATTTTCCATTAATTTAATGTTTTTATATTTTATTGTTTTGAAAAATTAAAACCGTGACCCTTGGTACACATATAAAATGATATCCCTCTATCATTAAATTAAAAATTCATGAGAAATCAAGATCACCAAAATGATAAAACTATCATTATATGATTAAAAAAAATATGAATTAAAGGTTTCAGACTTTTTAAGACCATTCTATGGGTCCATAAGAATAAACCAATTTAGGAAAACTAAAAGAGAGGTAATCATCTAATCTCACCACATGAAAATTAATTCTTCATCGACCAATATTAAATAATTAATATTTTTAACAAAATAATAAATTCAATATCCTCAAAAACATTGATTTTATAATGATTATTTTACCACTATTATTCATCAAACACCCCATAAATTGTGAAGTAAACTTATCCTTCATGCATACATGTGAACTGTAAGATCCTGACCATTTTTAAAGTCAAATGAGGTATACTTTTAGGTACATTTTCTATTCTTAAGTACCCTTGTTTTGGATTTTTGGCATGAGGTGTGTTTGGGTGTTGTTTAATGAAAAATTAACTGATAGAGGGATGCGCACAGTTTGTGCAATGTTTTAAAAAATGTGAACCTAAACCTAGGTAACCAAACACACCGTGCAGTCTAAGACAGAGAGATGATCATTGATGGAAAACAGTTTACCCTAACTATGTGCCCATGCCCATGTAAGTGTGCACGGGTGTTTTAATTATAATAAAATTATTTTTTAAATCACCATAACCACTAAAACATGTATATTTCGTGATGGAATTGGTCTTGATGAATTTTAGGTGATCCCATAAACTTTTACATGGATTTCAAGGTGATTAAATCACTTTTCTTCGAGTTCTAAATCTTGTATTAATGATACCCTATCTGCCAGATAATAGGATTTCATCCCGATACTTCTCCCGTTATTTCCTCTAACTTTCTTGGATCCTCTCTTGAAATATCTCATCTGTTTTCAGGGATCTAGAAAATTTGTTGAGATCTATATTTAAGGCCATGGATCTAGATCTAGATTTTCAACATCTTCATTCTATTAAACAAATTTTTGGGGTTTATGTATTTAAATACATAGCACGATGGACGTCGTAGTGCCACTCGGATTTTGGGGACTTTTATTGGGAAAACATCAATCCAAAAACTGTGGTAGGTGGTCTTAATCAACATATCATATTTAATGATTTTATATTTCTTTGTGAGATTATTTATTTTCTATATCCCCTTGTTAAATTATTTCCTATATTATTGTATATAGGAATTTGTAATTGACTTGTGATTGCATTGGAGAATATTTAAGGATTTAATTCTCAGAACTAAAGGGATGCCCAAATATATAATTGATTTGTATAATTTGGTTTATGTGTTGGGTTATTTTAATTGATATATTCATTTTGATTGGGTTTTTGATTATTAATTGATGGAATTTATTTTGTGTTGACTTTTGTCTATGTGAGCTGATAAATATTTAATTAATTTTTCTACATGATGTTGATAAAGATAATTAATTCTGATTTTAATTATGAATGGTTGATATTTTAGTTGGATAATTAAATGTAAATAATTAATTTTTGAATAAAATTTTTGATTATTGATTAATTAAGTTATTAATTAATTAATGGGTAATGTTATTAGTTAACTTATGGATTAAATATTGGACATTGATATGTTTAAATGATCATTGGATTAGTATGGGAATGATATGGTGAGTCTGTTTAATTAATAAATGATATAAATTATTGAGAATGTGTGTTCTAGACATGTCTTTTTATACCTTTGAGAAGATGGGATTGGACAAGGTGTTCCTCAACAACAGTTAACCAAGCGCTTGGGATGTGTGGTGTTAGAAATGGCGATCAACCCCAAATGAGATTTGGGGGGCTTAAAATGGAATTTATTACCAAATGAGAACTGGGATGCTTTACATGGAATATAATACCAATTGAATGAAAATAATTAAATATGAGTTAAATATGTGACATGAGTTGAAACTGGGTCTAATGTGATGATTAAATAATAAATGAAAATGTGATAATTGTTTACCTATGACATATGTTTTTGCTTTAGAGAATTTCATACACAATCATTTAAATTAACTTATTTTAAACATCATTAGTGGTGGCTTACTAGGATGCACTAACACCCTACTCAGGCCGTATGATTGGCACCTGATAAGACTTCGTTGTTGTGGGATAAGATTAGTGTAAGGCCCTGAGATAGATTGTTGTTTGGGAATGGAGCATGGGTGATGGGGCCATACATCATTAGCGAACCCCTTAGGAGTCATTGTGTCTTAAGATTCAGGGGTATTTTAAACACTTGAGCCTTTAATTTTCATCGACTGATTTCACTTTTTAGTTGAGAATTTCATTTCCTATTTTGAAAATCATTTCACTTGGTATTGTTTTAGTTAATTATATGCATCTGCACATGTTTATTATTTTTTTCTTCTATTTTGTTTTTATTCTGATAAATGGGGGTATACCCTCCCTAGGACTTACTTCACAGACCCTAGATTCTATTTGACACTCTCTAGCATACATGTATGCTTGCTTGAAGGCATACTACCAACTGGGGTGGGGCATTGTGTAGTGGTACCCAGGTCGGGATATTATAATGTTGTATTAGAGTTGTTTTATTTCTCATTCCTCTTCTTCTATATTTCTATTTTGGGAAAGGTTTACAGAAGACTAGGATGATTTGGGGATTGGTAATTAGCTCATGTGTCACGACTCCCATCACCAAAATGAGGGAAGGGACAACAGATTGCTATAACCTTCATTCCTTATGTTGAAGGAGAGATAATGACCCCTAAGACCCACCTTCAACAGGTCACAGAGTAGAGACTATCAAAAAGGGTATAGAATCACACACAAGATGGAAGGAATTACTCTTTTTCTTTTAATAGGATCTAGAGATAACATAACAACCCTAACAACAACAAAGTTAAAAGTAATGGTAATGCCAAAAGCAATCCATTCCCATATGCATGCTCAAAAGTAAGAGATAGAATCCACAATAACTCAAATGTAAAGTACCAAGAACAAATTGACAACATCATCTTCCCCATGGTTCGAGCTAGTACAGTCCCACACGATCCCTAAAGTCCTCCTTGAAACCTGAAAGTAGTTTTATATACGTAGGGTGATCATAAAAGTATACTCAGTAAGGAAAACCCAAGACTCTCGTGGACATGTGGGGAGGCATTCTAATGCCCTGTGAGAAAAGAGACAACCAAAGAACATAGCCCAAAGAGTCTTGGGCTATTCGGGAAATAGTGCAAAAAAGGAGCTAATATCCATCCACTCATAGGAGTGTTGGGAAAAACACCCTCCCCCATGAAATGGGGGTGTTCGACACTAAGTGCTCAAATTGGGTGGGCCAGGAATAAGAAACAAAAGAACTAAAATTATATGTATAGGTAACAAACAATCATCCCAAGCGTATGGTTTTTGAAGCCAACCTAAGCACGAACACCCTGTTACTATTGATTTATAAAAGAAAGGAACATCACTCACGATCAAGTCACATCTCATTCCAAAACCTATTCCAAGTTTAACTCATTCTTATAATCCTATTCAATTGATCACATAAGTTGAATTCTACACTAATGGGAAACTAACAGGCATAACTATAATCCAGGGAAAGAGAAATAGCCAAAGAACAATTTATGCATTCACATTCGGTTCTCATGTGAAGTCCCAACAATAAAGGGATAAGTGAGATCCCTCAATGTAGTAGAACCAAACCAATCCACGAAATACAGCCTCACATGGATCCTGAACCACAACCAACAACTGTACAAAAATAGGGGATCCCATCCCCATCCATGTCACCTCGTAAGCACCAAGAAAAACAACAAACCTACTACCAAAACAGAGTAGGAAACTTTTAGGTTCAAGCACATCATTCAGTAGGATCTTCTTTCTATTTGTTAAGTGGGGTGGTCACACAGGGATTATTCTTTTACTGAACATCCATTCAACCAGCCGGTTTTAGGTGATTAACCAATTTCTTTATTTCAATCATTAAATCATCAATGAAGGAAAATGTATATTAGTGTGCAAGGAAAGGCCACCAACGGCCATGATTTTCAGCAAGCTCATGCCCAAATGGTTCACATTCACATATAAACACAAAATAATACAGCCGAAACGCCAAACACACCCCATCATCATTTAACAGACCATTTATTATCTTTGTCAAGGTTTGGTTTCATTAATTGCCACAAAAATAAAAGCATACCCACCCCACCTGATACACATTAAAGAGAGAGGCGAAGGAAAAACCCTAGTTGGTTGATCAATGATCGAAGTTCTTATCCATGAACCAATTACTGGGGATGCATGACTTGTTGGGGAAGAATTTCAGGGACTCTATGGGTGGGCAAAAAAGCTTCGGTACAATCGCACCACTTGCCTCTGAAAGTGAGACACCAAATGCACTGGGAAGAGAAAGGGGACCATCCAAGAGGAAGAAGAATAAGGAATTCTCATGTGATATAATGATGTGATCACGTTGTTGTAGGATATGGGGATTTGAATGGCTTTAAAGTCGGATAGTGGTTTCACCATGCTGTTGGGGGGGTTACACACGATAAGATTAATTGTTATTTAATGACTCCCATTGGAAAAGGTGGTCACAGTTGTGACTTTATAGATATTATATAAACACTGGGGCACGTTACACGGACACCAGCTAGGTCTGTTGAGGGTCTCCCCACTCTTATGAATTTAAACATTGATTAAGGGCTTAAGAATGACATTGATCCACTTCCAAAAGGTTAAAAAAGCCTAAAAGTGGTGTTACGGGAGAAACTACAGAAGGAAGACCCGACAAGGCCGGGTGGCACTGATCGTGCCACACACTGATCAGTCACACCTGTCGGTGGGGCACCGATTGGTGAGGCACCGATCAGGTGCACACCGATCGGTCGCACACCGATCGGTCACACTCTGAACGGTCGAATGCTGATCAGTCGCACGCCGATCGGTCACACCCCGATTGGTCGCACCCCGATCGGTCGCAGCACGATCAATCACATTCCTATCAGTCGCACACCGATCGGTCACACACCGATCGATCACCTGTTGATCGGTCACACACCTATTGGTGGCACCGACCGAGACGCCACCCTTATGATCTAGAATTTGGAAATGGAATGGGTCGTGAGGGTTGGGGCCATTATATCATGAATGGAAGTCTCAAACCCATGTATGTGGTAAAATTAGGCCACTTATGGTAGGATTGTTGTGATTTCTATTTTTCTTACAATTGGATATTATTTCACATCAAGTGATGTAGTTTTCATGTAATGTGATATTTCTTTTGACAATTACTGAACATTTCTTTGTGGTATAAAGAGGCATGAGATTTTAGTCGGCATGATTCAATATAGGCACTCCATATTATTATGAGATTAATTATTTTAGGCACTCGTTGAAAAATGGTATATGGGTATGTTGTTTATCTTCAACTACATTTTCTTATTATGAGATAATGGTAAGGAAGAAAAATTAGAATAAATGGGTGTTTATTAGAAACCCGAATGATATGATGGGTTTTATAAGTTAATTAATTAAATAATTTGATGATCTAAGAAATTAATTGTCAGAATTAATTAATGAGAATGTTCCTACCCTAGTTACCAAGATCATGGAGTAGGATGGTTAGGTGTATTGATAGTGCATTGGTGTTGACCGCGTGGCAAGAAGGGGGAATAAGACATGTTGAAACTTATATGGTATCATTATCCTTTAAATAAAATTTTATAATGTTTGGTTATATGAATTAAGATGTGTGTGTGGATTTCTAGAGATATTCCTTGATGACACTCGTTGAGAGGGAAAGCAAGGGTTATGACTTAGAATGAACTTCAAGACAAGAAAATTGGGGCACCATTTTTTCTAGAAGAAGAGGTAAATGAGATGTTCAAAGATAACATTGCTAGTTTCATTAAATTCATTGAGAGAGACCCATGATAGATTCTTAAAATCATGTATATGTTGAAAGACTAATTTCAATCGAAACACCCTCTAACTATTATTGAAGAGATTAAACCAAATTGAGAAGAATTCTAGATTTAATCAATCGAGACAATACTGGACCATTTGGAGACTCTGGCAGAGAGTAGGGTCAGGTTGGGTGATTATGTTCTATGAGGGTTAGCATGGCTCTTGTGGGACATTCATGTATGGTCTAGATAAGTTAAAGATATATTATGGAAGAACATTTGAGAGAATCTTTTGGAACACTTCTATCAAGAAAAAATGAGTTAAAATAATTCTTTAGAGTTTATGAATCTGGCCCAAGGAAGCATGTCCATAATAGATTACGCTGAAAATTTCAATGATTTACATCATTTTTCTCCAACTATAGAATTAGATGATAATTTTTCTGTAATTTTTTCTCAGGACAGATTTAATTGAGAATTAAAGCCCTAGGTGAATATCATTATGCTAGAAAAATTTTCATAAGTGGTGAATCAGGCTCTCATTTCAGAGGGGAACCTGATAGAGGCTTCCAGTAAAGGATAGGAAGTTATCATCAAATGACAAGGGAGTGTGCCTTTGGAGAGAAGGAAGTGTTGTTACAAGAAAAAGAGTCCAAATAGTGGAAAGTAAGGTAGAATATCAAGAGGATTAGTTGAACAAGATTTTAATCATGTGTATTTTCATTAATGTGGAAGGTTAGGACACTATTATAAAAATTGTCCTCAACCACCATTGGAGTTCAATTTGTTCAGCATGATGGTGCACCTACAGAAGTTTGGTAGAGAAAACTGATAGGTTGGTTCTGAGGGAGTATTTTCACTGGTTTAGAGTGTGGGAAAGGGTTCTCATATTCCTTATAGGTTTGGAAGATAGATTTCTACAGGTAGAGTCGGTAGAGGTAGTGGACTTGGTGCATCCTGGTATGAGTGCTTGTATGAGCAGAGTGGTGCTACTCATGAGATTTAGACGACACCATAGAGAAGAGGGGAAAAATAGTGAAATAGAATGCATCATACACTTGGTGGAAGTAGGGCTAGTCCATTGATAGTTATACAAACTATTCTAGTAGCTTCAACATTATCTAGTTCCTTTTTTGATACATGTTCTTCTCATTCCTTTATATCTACAATTAATTAAATGGTATGAGCCTAGAAGTGGAGCCTATTAGTAGAGTAATGAATATTGATACACCATTTAGAATGAGGTCTAGAGATACATATTTATTCAAGGGATGTTCACTAGAGGACAGAGAGTATCATTTTCAATGGTATCTTTATGTCGTTGATATGACTGAGATCGACTGGATTATGGGTGTGGACTTGATTGTCACCTAACTTGACCATATATATATATATATATCGTAAGAGAGTGAACATTGTGTCTCCTAAAATTGAACAATATGTTAATCATAGATAATGGGATATCTAGGTGAGCTGAGATAGGACATTTATTCAGTATCTGGGGGAGCTTATAGCCCATTTTTCTACTATTTTGCAGGATGATGTGGGTTGAAGGCAGGACATCCTTCCACCAGTTGTGGATTAGTTTCTAATATGTCTATCTGGTATACTTATTAGATTTTCCACCTAAGAGATATGTATAATTACTTATTATGATCATGTTTGGGGCTGATCCTCTGTCTATTCCAGCATAGATAATGGCACTAACTGAGCATCAAGAGCATAGAACAGAGTTGGAGGAGTTGGATAATAAATGGTTTATTAATCTATGTATGCCACATTATGGATCACATTTTTTCTACAGAAGGATGACATGGTGTGTACAATTTTGTGTTGATAATTAAAATAATGACCAAATAACCCTGACGAACGGATATCTTCTTTCGTGTATCGATGATTTTTTTGACCAACTAAATGGTGCTTCTATGTTCACAAATATCTCTTTAAGATCTGTGTATCATCTAGTGAGAGTGTTGACTTCTGATATATCGAGAACAACTTTTAGAAGCAGGTATGGAATGTATAAGGGAGTCGTAATGCTGTTTTCTTTGAGAAACACTCTAATAATGTATAAAGCCATAATGAATAGAATCTTGCATCCATTCCTACATCAATTTGGGGTGGTTTTTTTAATGACATCTTGGTGTACTCTAAGACTCATTATGATCATTCCCAACATCTTCACATCATTTTTTGTACACTGAGAGATCATCGGTTATACACCCATCAATATAAGTGTCAGGTTTGGATTGGAAGGTACACTTTTTGTGGAACAACATCCTAGAAAGAGTGTTAGTGGACCCAGAGAAGGTTTATGTAGTGGTTTATTGGGATAATCTCAATAATGACTTTGATATGTGATGATTTTTTAAGATTATATGGATATTATAGGAAGTCCATCCATGAAATTTGATGATTCGAAGTGCTACTTTCATGTTTTACAAATAAAGGTGTAAAGTTTGAATGGATATAAGAAAGTGAAAATGCTTTCCAATAGTTGAATAAGTGCATGAAATAAGAAACCATTTTGATCTTTCCTAAGTTAGTTGATGGGTACACAATTTATTATGATGATCTTGGGATTGGAATTGTAGTTGTATTGATGCAAGGGGATTTATTCATAGCTTATGTGTATTGATATTTGATGCAACATGAATGAAATTACCCTACACATTTCCTCAAGTTAGTAGTTGGGCTTTATGCGCGTAAGTGTTAGTGATAATATCTTTTGGATGAATGTTTTAGATTTTTTTATAATCAAAAAAGAATTAAGTATATATTATCACAACATAACATGAAACGTCAACAATTAATATCGGTAGAGTATATACAGTCTATTGATTTTGAACAGCAATATACACCTTTAATGGGGAATATTGTCGCTGATTCCATGGGCATGAAAACATAGACCTAGTTGGTATATAAATTGAGTGAAGAGAGGAATATATTTAATTTTTCTACTCAAATGCATGTGGTGGAATATGAGAGTGTGGAGATGATGACTCTAACTTTAGTTGTAGTGGAGTCTACTCTTTTGAGAATGATTAAAGAAAGAAATTCATGTACTAAGAGTGTTTATCCTTTAAGGAAACTCTTAAAGGTGTAGACACACCTTATGAATGGTTAAAAGATGAGGAAGAGATCATCAATGTGAAAAATCAGGTTTTTGTGCCTAGATGTATGTGAGTGGAACTCGTATGAGAATAACATGAGTTGAAGTGGGAGGTACATATTGGGATGGAAAAAAATGTATCGTGACCTACAACGATATTTTTGATGGATGTAAATGAAGAATGATATTGTAGGGTTTATAAAAATGTGTATTATATTTCTGTTTGAGAATTTAGACCATCAATTACCTACATGTCGATTGTAGTTGTTGCCTATTCCGAAATAGATGTGGGAAGACATAACTATTAGTTTTTTTGTAGTTCTTCCAAAGACACTTAAGAAGAATGATTTTATTTGAGTCATTGTGGATCAAATGAAAAAGGTAACACATTTTCTTCATATTAGGGAAAAATGTATAGTATTATAGTTTTGATAACTATGAATTTAGATGATAGTTCATTTTCATGAGGTGCCACATAATATAGATTCACATCATGAGTTGTGATTTACTTCATGCTTCTGGTAGGACTTACAGATGTCGCTTGGAACACATTTTTTTGGACTATGGATTTCCACCCATAGTTAGATAGGAAATCAGAGTTTACCTTATTGGTGTTATGTGATATTCTTTGGGCATGGGTGAATGTCTTTTTTGGTTCTTGAGAGAAGAAATTTACATTTTTGGAGATCACATATATCAACAGTTATTTGGAAACTATACAGATGAGACCATTTGAGACACTTTATGGTAGACCATGCAGATCAACACTATGCTAGATTAAGGTGGTTGAGGCAGAGTTTTTGGGAAAAAGTTTTATGAAGGAGACATTAGAGATACTATAGTTGATTAACAAATGTATGGCTATGGATTTGAATAGGCAGAAATTGTATGTTGATCGACAGAGATAACCCCTATTGTTAATAGAGGGTGATCATGGATTTTTAGGGTTTTACATAGGATCATTCACCATAGGTTATGGGGGGAGAGAAATTTAGAGCCAATGTTTGTAGGCCCATTTTGAGGTAGTAGAGAGAATTAGGTTGATTGTGTACCGAATTTCCCTTTCACAGAAATTCAGTATTATGTATGATGTTTTCCATGTGTTACAACTATGGTAGTATAACCCCAACCCTTTATATGTGATCAATGTCGATATGGATTTCCAATAGATAGATGAGTCTTTTGATGAGCTTAAGATATGTGTGATGGATCCCAGTGAGTTTATAATGAGGTGAACGATTGTGCTGATAGTTTGTGTGTTATAAAAACATGGAAGTGTTCAAGAGTAAATTTGGGAATGGGAATCAGATATGAGGGCTAGATGTCCCAATATTTTTTGATAGGAATCATAGTGTAGTTAGAGAGGGAATACTGAGAATAATGTTTTATATTGTGGGGAGATTTTAGGATCATAACCTTTTACTAAGTCATATTTGGTCAATTTTCAGGTACATTTTGTTGTTCTTAAGTACCATTGTATTAGAGTTGGGTCTTGAGGTGTGTTTCAGTTATGATTTAAGGAAAATTAATAGAAGGATGGATATGAAAAGTTTGAAAAATATTTCTCCTAACCCTATATAACCATGAAATCCATGTAAACCTTTAAAGAGAGGGTTGCACGGTTGTCGTATGGTTTAACATAACAGTTTACCCATGCCTAGGAAACCTTGGACACGAGATTTAATTATCCTAAAAAGAGTTTTTAAATCACTCAAACCCCTTAATCTATTCTATTTTGACCTATATTTGGGCATTATTAATTCTACATAATCCCAAATCCTTCTGGAAGGATTCCAATGTGATTTGTACACCGTTCGATGAGATATCATGCTCGGATTGAATATCCACTTTCTTCCCAATAAGTGGATTTATCATAATGATTCTCTCGTTCTTTCCTAAATAATTCATTGATCCTTTCATTGATTATCTGAACTATTTCCATGGATCAAGACATATGTGTGGAGATCTAGATCTAGGATTTGGTATCTAGATCTAGTGGTGAAAAATCCTGACTCTTTCTATATTAATTTTTAGTGTAGGGATTTAGATCGAGAGATTGATTGATGTAGTTGTCCCACTCAGATTTTGGGGGATTTAATTTGGGATAACATCCATAAAAACCCGATGTAGGTTGTCTAAATAAAACTCCCATATTCATGGATCGGATATTTTTATGTGAGATTATTGATTTACTAGCTTTTTAAAAAAATGATTTCATAAATTTGAGTAATTAAGAATGTGTAATTGACTTGTGCTTCCTTGCTAATTAATTGGTGATTTAATTCATGGAACTAAGGGGATTTTCAGATAGATAATTGATTTGTGGAAATTTTCAATGGGTTTAGAAATTATAATTGACATGTTTATTTTTTTGGGTTTAAATTAATTAATCAGCGGGAATTAATTATGAGATTATTTTTTTCTATGTGGCATAATTTTTAGTGAAATAAATGTGTTCGATAATTTTTGATTAAGATTATTAATGGTTATATTAACTATGAAAGTTTGATACTTGATTTTAATAATTAATTTTGAAGAGTTAATTATTGAATATGATTTGTGTTGTTTGATTATTTAATTGATGAATTAATTAATGGGTTATGTTCATTGTTAATTCTTGGGTTATCTAAGTGGATTTGATACATTTAACTAATAATTGCAATTGTAATGAAATGTTGTGGGTAATTCAATTGAATTATTAAATAATTTAAATTATTTAAAATATGGGTTCTAGACATGGAGTTCTAGACCATTTAGATGTTGGGACTTGAACATGTCCTTCCTCCCCAATTGTTAACCAGGTGCATGGAATGATGTGTGTTATACATGAAGATCTACATCAAGTTAGATATGGTGTACCTAGAATGATGTTCAAAACTAAATGATATTTCAAGTTCTTGTCATGGAGTTCAACGCAAAATGAATAACAATAAATAATTTTGATTTAAATGTGAGACATGAATTGAAAAATGTTCTAATGTGAGGATTAATGAATAAATTAAAATGTGGTAACTGTTTAATTATTCCTTGTATTTATTTCTTCAAATAATTGCATACACTATCTTTTGACTTGACTTGTATCAGATATCATTAGTGTTAGGCTACTAATATATTCTCACACCCTACTCAGGTGGCTTGATCTACACCTAAGAAGATGTTGTTGTTGTAGGAAAAGATAAGGGCAAGTCCCAGAGATAGATTGTTGTTTTGGAATAGAGCATCAGTGAGGGAACCAGACATGGTTTGGATCCCACATGGCTCTCGTTTTGACTTATTTTCAGTTTTGTTGAAGAAACATAACATATGAATTATCGGGGAATAGTTTACCGTTTTATATGACTATTGTTTTTCATCTTTTGACTATCATGGGACATTGTATTATTTTTTTATCTATATTATTCCACACTTTTTTATTGTTGTTTTCTTCTGTTGGTGTTTTATTCTAATAAAATAGGGTATAGTCTCTCCGTGACTCACATACTATATCATTTCTTCTTGTCAGTTCCCTCTAGGATACATTGGGTGGGGGGACTTGAGGGAATGTGTCTAACCAACTCGAGGCACCATTTAGTGGCACCTGGGTTGGGACGTTAAGAACTGCCGCCTCTATATATAGATACAATTATTTTTCTATTAAAATAATTAATGAGTGGTTAATTTGATAATTTTAATGTATAAATCTGATATTAGTGTAAAAATATAATTTATTAATAATAATATCAAGTCATCCTTCTAATCTTCTCATATATTGGACAATTTTAGCTTTGCTTGTACACATATGTGGACTACCACCTCAAGGAAGAAATTTGATTTTTTTCATTCCATGTTTACAAGGTACATTATGTGGATATATTTAATTAATATATATTCTATATATTTTAAAATAATTAGTCTTTAATTTTCAATAGTTACATAACATACTTTCATTTTATACATTGAAATGTAAAAATAATTTTTTTGTGTATCTTCGACCTACTATCTCCCTGAATAGTGAAATTCAGTTTTCTATTTCAATGAATTATTAATTGATATTGATATATATATTATAAATATATATTATATTTATATTTTTTATAAAATTTTCGTGATGATGGAACCACGATAAGTTGATATGGATTTTTATCCATTGCACCATAATTCTCATGAAAAATGTTACAGTTAACACCCTAAAATAACAATTTTAATAAGGAGTTACTCATAAATAGGTAATAAAATGTTATTATGGAAGATATATGATATAATAATACTGTTAATTTTCTTCATATTGAATTATAGTTAATTTACATATTTGATAGTGGAAGATAGAGTGGTTTTAATGAAATTCTAAATTGGGGTATGAGTTTCTCATCTAACATTAATTATCATTACACATGTGTGATATTCACCATATATTTGCATTTTTTCTGTATATAATTAACATGAATAAATTTTTGTGATTATTATAATTAATATTATTGGAATATAAATTTCACTTATGTTTAAAACAATATTATAATATTATTCAAATATAACGTTAGGGGAATGTGTTTATTTTCTCAAAATGTCATCCTTGGGCCATATGTTATGTTATTCAACTCATTATATCTATGATATTTATATAATACCATGATCACATGTTATAACATGATTATTTATGTTAATATTTCAATTTTATAATTAAATTATTTTTCCATAGCGATTATGATTCTAATGATACCATTGTGCTAATGCATTTATGTGATTGTATCTTTTTATCCTAATTTTTATGATTAAGATTCTAATGATCATTTTTATGACATAACACTCAACACATGATTTAATTTTATTATCCTATTTTAATTTAAGTATATTACATATTTTAATATCAGTTTACATGATTTTACATACTCTTGAGACTGAATAAATATTTTCAATGATAATAGATATCATTTCACCCTTTAGTAAGTAAATGCAATTTAATTCAAAACAATGATTTCAAAAAAAATCATGATGAATGTTTTTTAAATTTCCATATTATTATTTTAATTGTTTTTTACTCATCATTGTGCTTAATAATGGTTTAAATTATAATTTTCTAAAAGACATTCTATTAGATTTTTACTAAAAACAATGAAGGGGTCATTCTTTTTGTAAACCTGATGTGAATGAAATATCCGAAAATTATGTTAAATAAATGTTAATAAGATTCCATTAAATTTTATTGAATATTTTAGACAAATTTTTTTTACTATTGTTGAATGTTTTTTATATTAAATACAATATTTAAAAATTTTATTTTTTTCTCCCTAATAAATGATCTAAGAGAACTTTTAATAGAATTTTTTATATGATTTTAATTTCATTGCTATTACATCGGATATTATCCAATGATAAAATCCTTTTTCATTCTCTAGAGATTTTATGATTACGATGTCATTATTTTTAAGAAACCCATTTATTTTTCATTTTTTATGCTATGATGTTATGTTGAAATTTATATGAAACTATTTTACATTTCATGATTTATTATAAGATGAATCTTTTATATAATTTTTCCACATATATCTATGGTTATAATTTTTTAATTAGTTTTCTGGGAATTATATTTCCCTATATTTTATTGGTTTAATAATTATATATCAAGATATGATAAATAATAGAATATGCTGTAAACCCAGTTCAGTAATGAACTAATTCCATTATAATTATCTAAAAATGGAATATTGACTAAGAGAATGATGGAATGGGGAGTGAATTCAATATTTTATGTTTTTTTGGGAGTTATTATTGACTAATGATATGATATAATGGGTGGTGATTAAAATCAACTATGAAACTCTTGGGATTAAAACATAACAAATTGTATGATAGAATAGGGATTAAACCCAATCCCTTTTGATAGTGTTGGATGTGATTATTAAAAAGTGAAATTATTTTATATAAATTTCTTTATACCAAATATATATATATTCTTATATTTTTATAAACACACATATAATGTTATTTAATTAATTTGTTACTGATGAATTACAATAATCAATTATTTATACATTGACTCATGATTCTTATCTATGATATGATGACCATGGTATTAATATATTTTTAACATGTCTTAATACCATTATCATAATTATATAAATATGTGATCACTAATTTCAAAAAATTTCATCCTTACTAATTAACTAAGGCCAGCGTTTTTTATGATTATGTTCCCTAGGTTTCAAGGAAATGATTTATAAATGGTATTTAAATAAAGGATTATAGTTTGTATAGAAATATCTTCAGTTGATGTATAGGTCACTTGAACATGTTTTTTATGATTCAATGATTCAAAAATCATAAAAATTTATCGATTTTGTCATCGACAAATGTGTTCTTTATTTAATATTCAACTAAGAATATATAATATTTATTTGAGAATGTTTGGTTCTGTATAGTCTCATGTTAACGAGAACCATCCTTGTAAACTAATTCCTCCACCCTCGTCCTTTGTAATGTAGTTCAAGTATATTTTTATGTTATGTAATAGATAATTTATAGTCACACAATTTACTTATTTAATTTACATCATAATAATGTGGAAATATATCCAACACATAAATATTAGTTTTACTATCACAATTACGCTTCCTTGTTATATGTGGGATTGACCTTGGCCATCACATTATAATTATGTTAGGGTTAGCAATCATAGGGTCACTAAAATTTATATACACAGACTTCCATAGGGATTTATGGACTCTCCATGAATTTTCATGCATAAAATTAGGACATGTGGTAACACATTACACATTATTCATATTTAATTCATCTATTAATCATGTTTATGAGATTTTATCATTTATAGTTTAGGATTTATAATATATATCACATTGGACCTTATGTTTGAAAAAAAATATTATATATTTTTAATACTGTTACACTAAATATTTGTATATCCATTTTTCCATTTATATTCATCCGATTCATGTTATATAAGGTTGAAATATTTTATTTTTATCTAAATTAGTTCAAGAACTATATTCATAAAATTATAAAATACCACAATTTAATAGCCTTTTCATCCTCTAAATAAAAATATAATAATTATATATTTAAAATATTAAAATATAGATGAATGTTTTCTTTAATCATGTAGTATTCTACATGTCAAGGTGAGTAATAGGTCAAAGACCATTCTTACCAATATTCAAGAAATTGGAAAACAAATAGCTGAATCATACCAAGAGCCGTAATCATATAAATATTAGCTTTATTATACACATCTTCTAGTTTAATTCTAACACTTCATGATGTGGATTGTTGCTTCATGGATGTAAGAACCCGGTACTTATTTGAGATAAAAATACTTTTTTTTAGTAAAACATCATTTTAAATTTTTAAATACATCCTTTTTAATTTCCTTTGATTCATGGAGGTTTTAGAGTTGTCTTAGGTTGTTTCAGAGCTGGGAACCCATGATTTTGGGTGAATTTGGCTTAAAATGATTCTATTATACCATGCGGGAGAGGCCTTATGGTTTATCAACTGATGTGATGAATTTGATGAGAGACGTTTTAAGTAGCATAGTTCTGGAAAAACCATTCACATCATGTCGCACAGTCATGCATCCGACATAGAAAACTTGATAGTGTAATTTTTCATAGTTTTCACATAGTTAGTAAACTATGTGAACAAATTTTCCGCAATGACCTTTTCCTACATCTACACATTCACGGTTGTTGCTGGTTGTGTAAGCCCATGCAATGAAACCATGCAACCTTCTTAAAATTGGAAAATTAATTAATTTTAAATTAATTAAAACCCATTTAAAACAAAAAGTTGGATTCTTAATTCCCGCACAACAAATAATCCTTGTAGAAGCTCTCCATTCACACTATTATTATAATTTATTTTTTGTCTCCATCCAATCACAGATTCAAATGTGTTCCATCTCATTGGATGTATAATTGTATGATGTCAACACCATTTTTATAATTATTCATTATTCTATTTAATTGTTTCTATGTTTGGGTGAAAGACAATTATCCATATTTTTATGTTCTTCCTCTCTTCATCAATTTCAACTTGATTGGATAGAAGTACGGAGGTGATACTAGGGGATCAATCAAACAGATACCAACATCATGTGGTATCATGCCATTTTATTAGATCCGAGATGATTATATGTGATGGTGTGCCCTGCGATAATTTTAATGGACCTCTTGTAATTGAAATTAAACACGTAACATGTTAGGATTTGATTACATAATTTAAGGGGCTTGATACTAGTTGTTTAATAGTTATTGAACCTAACCCCCCCCCTGTTTTTTTATTAAATAGACCATTTGATGGATATTGGACATGGACTCCCTTTGATGTGCCTTTTACCATGTGTTATGGGTTGCTACAAATGAATTGCTGTCTAAATGAAATGGTGAATTAAATAATGATTTGAGTTGTTAAATGAAATGGATAAGGAAAATGGATGGATAACTTTACCCTAGGCCCTTATCTTGGTAATAACTTGTTATTCCTGATTTTCCTTAAAAGAGGATTTCCCATGCAACATAATGTAGAGAATGTTCCTTGTATTTATTGAAATATTTTTAATTTATATTGATATTTATTTTCCCAAGTGAGATAAATTACTTTTACTCCATGTAATGGCTAGTTTATTAATATGATGAATTATATTTTAAAAAGAAAATTTTAGTAGTCAAAGGATATCCTTCTAGGATATCACTTGTTATTCAATTTCATTATTATGAATTAATTTCCCTTTTAATTGATATGCTGGTGAGAGATTGAGAAGGACCAAACCATGTCTTATTTTTTAAAACATGATATTATTGTTATATTTAAAATTACAATGTGAGTAATTGAATGGAACTCATTTTCAGATTGGCCAATGATTGAGTCTCTATTGAGGTATGTTTTAATTAGATGCTCATGGTTTTGACATTGTCATGATAAATGAATTGATTTTAAGGGATTGAAATTTATTAAAAAAATTGTACCTTGTGTGATATATGGATTGATATTATATTTCCATATATGGACTCAATGGATTGAACCATGCTAATGAAATGGGTGATACATGGATCCATGTGAAGGGTTACATTGATGGACTCATTGATCCTTGAATTATATGCTACGTGATACATGGATACATATTAGAATTCAAAATAAAATTTCAAATGGGAATTTGATATTTTTTGCAATGGGAGATACATAGGATTTTGTAGTGGACAATTGAGGATTGACTGAATTGTATGAGACATTATACCACACTAAGAGAGATATCTGGTTCTTGATATGTTATCCATGGATGGGCTTGTAAGGTGATGATTAATATTACACCTAGGGTCATAATTGAATTTTATAATAGTAATGCCATTGATAAGAACAAGTTATAAATTGAATTTAATAATTTAATGAATTTATGATGCATCTACCAAGGAAAAAAACAAGATTGGATTTAGTCTTAAATTTATACATTATGGAAAGCATGTTTGTGCATCGTTTAATAAATTTTATTCCATGGGGGACTCTGGGATTTGAGCCAAGTGTTGAGACGTATAATAAAATTCAAATTATTAAATGAAATGGATATAATATGAGAACAAAAACATATAGGTGGACTAGTTTTTAAAACATCTATTATTTATATTTATATTTTTTACACACCTTTAATATAAATTCACTAATATATTCAATCAAACCATGGGTAGTTTACTACTGGGATTCATTCATACAACCTATTCAGAACACCTTTGGAGAAAAAATTAATATATATTGTTATAGGTGATGATAAGGGAAATATACCTACTAAAGTTACTTATTTTACTACTTCAGAGTAGTGGAGCATGGGGTCATATTGAGGCTTCTGATTCTATTCAGATACTTTTGGATTTTTTACTTTTCTATCTGTAGTGTATATAAACCCTATAAACATGTTTTGGCTATTTTATTAGAAACATATAACATGTAACATCATTTAGTGTATATGATGACATATGGTATTGTTAATTTATAAGTCTTCTACAATTAACTTCTCTCTTGTATGTATTATTGTTTCTAATACTTAACTATTATTTAAAATCCATTATGATATATTATTGTAATGAGAGAATAGTCTCCCAACTAACACTCTTTTTCCTTCACTGCTAGTTTATAGACTCTATAATTTGGGTAAATGCATGTGATTCATTGTGACCCACTGAGATCGAAGCACATTTGTGTGGAATACACATCTCAGATGTTAAGAAGGAGTATTAGTGGTCTCTTATAGTTTTTTTCTATTTTTCTGTAATAAAATCATGTTGAAAGGAAATGGAGTTGGGTAATGAGTTACGCCCAGGAGTAGCTAACTCATATATAATAGAAATCCAAATTTTCTCTAATTGAATTGTAATTTCTTGATTTTGAAAAATAAATTTTATTTGATTCCCCCATTTTGTGATGAAAATGTATTGGGATATTATCATTGATCAAATTTTTTATATATTGTTTTGTTACCCAATGATATGATGGTGTTCCATCTCATTCAACATATTGGAACCTGATAGATTTCACATCCCACGCCATTTAGGATGCCTTACAAGTTGTATGTTCTTGTTATAGGTGGTGTTGTAGTGACCCATGACTTTTACACGTAACATTACATGATTTTATGTATAATTATGAATCAGAGTACAAGATAAGGATAGTTAAGTCTATGTTCTTGGAATACTAGTTACACATATCAAAAAACATGGGGCTTAAAACACTTCTTTAATTAATCTCTATAAATAGATCCTAACATCACTTAATCCCTTAAAAATATAAAGGGTGCCCTAGAGAACACATGAAGAAAGTGATGATATATAAAGCCTAGTAAATTACTGAACAAAAGGATACATCTTAAGCACATGATTTAGATGGCATGAAATAATAATATCAAAAGAATTGAAAATATGAAGTCATATCATATAATCATTGGATCATATAATCACAGAGTCTAATAAATGAGGTAGAATCATAAAATATGTCTTTAATACAGTTTAAGGATAACCACCAATACCATTTCCAATTTTAGTATGGGTCAAGGCTAACCGCCAATCCCGATTCCCATTTTAGTATGGGTCAAGGATAACCACCATTCCCGTTTCACATCGCATCTTATGAGACATAACTTTACCCAATGCATTAGATCTCAATCAACATGCACCAATCTCAAATTTTTTATGAATATTCTTTCCACATATATAATCATAAATAACAACCATACATAAACATAAGGGTACCCATGGAAAGAATTGGGTACCACAATCATAACATAAAGAATAACTAATGGGTGTATCATTAAAGTATCCATGTATTAAATGGATTAGATTATAAATATAAATTCATTAGGTAAAATCATAATATAACATGGTTAGTTGTGTCAAACATAATTGACAATATATATGAAATGTATTTTAAAATCATTACAATTAATACATTTATGTGCGGTTTAAAAGAAAATACTATAGAGCTTTTAAAATAGAAGAAAACAATATTTTATATGAAACAAGAATTGAACGGAGAAGTTATTAAAAATAAAAAACTGATTTTATAAATAAAATTGTGGCATAAAATAAAGGATATAATTCCCTTGAAATTGGGTAAAAATTTGGGATGTTCCCCAAAAACAGGTTGTCTTATCGGAAAGTTGTAAGGAGGGATTTTTAAAAAAACATGTATATCCCCAAAAAAAATTGATGAATGGTTCATGATAAATTAATATTGTACAAATAAATAGAATTTATTAGATGCACATAAATATATAAGATAAATGTATATATATATATATAATAAGACAACCTAAAAGAACAAAAGAGGATTGTGTATAATTCATTACGATTTATCGGTATGTTGTAAGGTATACCTAAGATGACAAGATTAGATAGATAATGGTTTTATCAATACCTAGAAAACATGGGGAAATTATGAGGGTGTTGAGAAAACATTCTCCATCATTTTGGATTACCCATAAAAATATATATCAAAGAGGACAATCTTGATTAAGAGTGAAATGTAGAGGATCCTTTACCTTCTGTCCGGTGGTGTTCTCCACTTGTTATTAATGAACCAAATAAACAAACTAGGTATATTATTTTACAATTAGGAAACCAAATCTATATTTAATTGATTATTTATAACACTTTTTGGTAAATTAATGTCCTTTTTGATTAGTTATAAGGTTCAATTTCATTGTTCGGGGTCATTTTCTTACATAGTTTTTAATGACTCGTTCGCTTATATTATTGTTCTGATACACATGAAAGATCAAAGTGGATTTCCATAATTGATGTTATATGATATTGGTGAGAAACAAGGTGATTTCATGGTTTCAAAATTAAATTTCTTATTTACATTGATGTTGAATTATGATATAAAATCTTAGTGATAGCCATTTTGGTTATTCAGTGAGATTGATTACAGTGAACATGTTTTGATTTATAATTTAATTCCACAAGTAAAAAATTATTACAGAACCATAACTAAGATATATTATATATATAATAATATGGTTCAACCATAACAAAAATGGTTTCATGACCATAATTAATGATGATAAAAGTAATTGATCAACATTTGTCCTTAAATGTGTTATATTAACACATATCAAAAGGTGGTATTAATTTTAAATACTAGAAGGGGAAAGAAGTGAAGCTAAAGAATTATAACCTTATCATAAATACATTATAGAATATTTATTAATTTCTTTAAAGACCAGAAATAGTGTTGATTCCATGAAAAAAAAGTAATAAATTCTTGTGAAATCCAACCAATTTGGATTATATCATCATATTATCATCAATGACTCATTAAAGGAATTATTGAGCATTTATCGTCAATTGTTGTATTTTACTATTCATAAAAAATCATGTATTTTAGAAAAATCCAAAAAATACACCATAACCATTTATCGATGTGTAGAATCCTAAAATGGAATCCATTTTTCAATAATAATTTAATAAATATGATTAATTTAATTTTTCATTAAAATAAAAATTTATAATCAAAAACTAGTTTTAAAACATTCATTTACTTATTTTAAAATATAGGTATATAGTACATTCAACATGAATATTATTTATATATTATCATATGTAAGGTCAATATTCATTAGGGTAAATCAATATTCATAAGGGTATGTTTCTTTTTGAAAATTAAAGGTTAATATTCACTAAAAATTATGTTTTCCTTATGAGACTCCAAATAACTAACTGATCACAACTGTGTATGTTAGATTTTCTAAATTTCAAACATAGATATGAAAATATTATGTCTAAATGTCACATAGCACATAGTACTTCCTTATATTGTGATTTCATGACATATTTATAAGAATTTAACTTCCATTTATTATTCAATGGGTCATTACATTAATCAAACCATTTTCAATTTTCCCCTAGAAATTTCATTTTACATGCTAATACATAAACAAGAGCTTCTACATTCCCTTTTTTCCTCCTCTAGTTCCCATTATTCCTCTTCGTACTTGTGGTTCCACCATTGTACATTAACTAGGTGACTAGTCTTGTTACGTAGAACATTATCTCTATGATCAAAGATCTTCACTGGATAATCCTCATTGGAATGATCATCCTCCAATAGTAACATCTATATTGACAGTACAAGTTATTGGTTTGGTATGTACTTATTTAAATGGGATACATGAAATAAATCATGTACTTTCAACATTGTATGTGGAACTTCCAATCGATAGGCCACAACTCAAACTCGATCAAGGATATCGAAAGGGCTGATAAACATCGGACATAACATTCCTTTCTTCCCAAATCTCATTACCTTATTCCATAGAGATATTCATATAAATACAAGGTATCCAACATTGAAGTAAAGGTTCCATCGATTATTATCTTCATAACTCTTCAGTCAACTTTGGGCTTCCTTGATATGCAGCTAAATGGTTTTCACCTTCTCCACCATTTCTTCGACCATTTCAAGTCTTAGCAATATACGCTCATCGGCTTCATCCCAACACGCTAGTGTTCTACACCTTTTCCCATAAAGGGATTTATTTTGCGACATTATAATTCTCCAACATAAACTATTTTTGTAGGACAAATAAACTAGTGGAAGATGATTGTCCCATCTTCCATTGAAGTCCATAGAACATGCCCTCAATATATCTTTTAGTTTGTGAATATTTCACTCAGATTAGCCATCAGTTTGTGGATGATAGGCCATACTGAAGTTCAGTTCATTATTTAGATCATGTTAGAGATTTTTTTCAGAACATTGATGTAAATATCATATCATGATCTTATATAATAGATAGTGGTACCCCATAATTCCTTACCACTTCTTTGATGTAAATCCATTTGTGTTGATACAATGAAATGTTCTCTATAATCATGATAAATTGGGTTATCTTTGTAAAACGATCCACAATAACCCATATAGCATTGTTTCCTCTAGATGTACATGGATGTCCAGTGACAAAGTCCATGGTAATGTTCTACCACTTCCATGTTGGTATGGGTAGTGGTTTTATCACCCCCTTAGACAATTTTTTCTCATCCATCACATGTTGATGTACTAAGAACATTGATGTATATTTGGCTATCTTCCTTTTCATATTGTCCTGCAAAAAAAGTTCCTCATAGATCCTAATACATCTTTGTACTCCCTGGGTGGATAGAGAAGGTTGAGCAATTTTCATCATTCAATCCCATATTATTTATCTCTAGATCAAATCATACACATAATCGTGACCCAAATATTAAAAAACTTTCCTCAAAAATCATGAAATATATGGATTCTCCATTTTTGATAGCTTCCACCCTTTTCAGAATTTCCTCATCTTTTCTTTGAGAATACATTATTTTCTCTGTGAGAGAAGATTGAGAAATCATTTCAGAAATGATTGATGGTGTTTCTCCCTTACATATTTCCATGTAAATCCTCTCCAAATCTAAGAATATCAGATCCTTTTCAATTATCACCATTGAATATTATGTAGGATTCTTTTTTCATAGAGAACCTGCCACCTTATTTTCCCTTCCAGGATGGTAGTGTATTGAGTATTCAGAATCATTGATGAAATCTATTCATCTTCACCATCATATATTATGATCTTTTTTGGTTAATGTATATTTTTGACTCTTCTGATCTATATATATCTCACATGTCTCCCGATATAGATAATGACACAGGCTTTTCAACGCAAAGATCATAGTTTCCAACCCAAGATCTTGTGTTGGATAGTTTTTCTCAGGGGTTTTCCAATGCCTTGAGGAATAAACTATAACTTTATCATTTTGCATCAGCACACAGCCTAATCTCTTCTTTGAAGCATAACTATACACCACAAATAATTCAAACTCGATGGGAGTGTGAGTAGTGGTGTAGTGATAATCATATTTCTCAACTTCTTAAAATAGTCTTCACATTATTGAGTCCAGAATAACATTACTCTCATCCATGTTATCTTGGTTATTGGGTTCAAAAATTGTAAAAAGGTCTACAAAAACTGTTGAAAATACCCATCTAGACACAAAAAGGTGCAGATATTCATTACTAAATATGGCATGGGCCACTATTCAATTGTCATTGTCTTGGAGGGTCTACATATATCCCTCTGTTGGTGATAACATGCCCCAAGAATGATACCTCCTTTATCCAGAACTCACATTTATTATACATTTTTTACAACTTCTCCAATTTAAATTTCATTAACACAATATTAAAATGATTCTAATATTCCTCATTACACATGGAGTATATCCGAATATTTCCGATAAATATTACATCAAATTATTCAAGGTAATCACTAAAGAATTTATTCCTAAAATCCATGAACATTTCAAGAGAATTAGTGTGTCTGGAGTGCATCACTGTGAATGTGTAGTGTCCATACCTCATTTGAAATGCAGTATTGGGAATATCATCCTCCATCACCTTTAGTAGGTGATATTCTGACTAATGGTCTACCACTGATCAGCTTCCTCATCAAAATGATAGAACACAAAAACAAATTTATCTTCTTCTTAGCACTGGATGATGGAGAAAATATTTTCTGTAGATTAAATCAATTTTTCCATGAGGAGGGAATTAGAGGATTTGGTAAACAGGGGAGGACTTTTTCGTATGTAGGATTCTACAATAACTTTTTCTTTACTTGGATGATGAGGGTGTTCCGCATGATTCACGTTATTATTCATAACTTAAACTCACTGAGTAGGTAATTTCAGAAAGTATTGAGCACTCTCTGTTATAATAGTATGAATATCATAAGATAAATACTCACATTTCCTATCATATTGATTATTTGAACACATTCTTATATATACATCCATGAACTCGTGAAAAAGAATGTAAAATTTTAGGTCTTCAATACTTAGCTATTGAGCATAAAACAAAATCATTTAGCATAAAAGGGTAAACCTGTAATGGCAATGTATATCCTAACTTGTGATTTATTAAGTTTAAATATAGTTTATACTTGAAATATTTCATAACTTATATTCTATTTGGATTTGTATTTGTCCTTTAATAATGTTGTTTTCCACTATCATGAATCATCCAAATCATATCCATCATGAGTGTTTTAACAAAGAGTGAGGTAGGTACCATTGTTGGGAACTCATTCCCATTCGAGTCAAGCTTATTATGAGGTTTTCAGGAATTACACCAAGATACATCTGTGCAAGATCAACCTCTTTCTTCTTTTATCTAGACATTGATTTTTTTTCTTAATAAACCACTAACTCAATAATCACAAAAATATAGGAATGTTTTCTTATACTTAGTCTCATTCTTAAGGTTCTCACTACGGTGCTCTATTCCTAATCTCCAAAAATAAATAAAACATCCTTTTATACCAACTGTAGTGACCCTATCCTTTTACACATAACATTAAATGATTTTAAGCATAATTATACATCAGAATAAACACCAAGGATCATTAAGTCTAGTGTCATGGAATAATAGGTACAAAAAAAATAAAACATGGGGCTACAAACACTTCTTTATTTAATATCCATAAAGAGCTCATTACTTCATTTGATCCCTTACATTTCCATAGGTTACCCTAGGGAACACATGAACAAAGGGATGGTCTAAAAATCCAAGTAAGGGAATGAACATAAGGACAAATCAATATCACATGAGTTAGGAGACATGTCATAATAATATACAAAGCATGGAACATATGAAATAATATCTTATAATCATGGGATCATATAAACATGGAGACATTTAAATGCGGAATAATCCAAAAACATGTCTTAAGTACGAGTCAAGGCTAACGAAAAATCATGTTTCTCATTTTAGTATGGTTCAAGGATAACCACCAATCCCGATTCCCATTTTAGAATGAGTCAAGGCTAACTGCCAATCTCGTTTCACATCGCATTTCAAAAGAGATAACTTTACCCAATGAAATGGAGGGCTATATGGGTGTACCTATCTCAAAATTTTCATGAATATTATACCCACAGAAATAATCATAAACAATCAACCATACATAAACATAAGGGTATACATGTAAATAATTTGGTACCACAATCATGACCTAAAGCATAACAAATGTGCATATCATGAAAGTGTCCATGAAATAAAAGGATTAGAACATACATGGACATTAATTAGGTATAATATTTATATAAAATGGTATGTGATGTCAAATATAAGTGAAAGTATATAATAAATTTATTTTTGTATCAATTTCATTAAAACATTTTTGTGTGGTTTAAAGGAAAATACTATAGAGATTTTAAAAAAGAAGAGAGGAAAATATTCTAAAAAACCTATAATTGAACCAAAGAGGTTATTATAATGAAAATAATAATTTTACAAAGTCAATGGTGGCTTTAAAAAATGTATATAGTTCACTTGAAATTGGTAAAAAAAATTTGAAGTTCCTTTAAAACAAGTTTTCTTATCAGAATGTTCTAAGGATGAATCTTCTAAAAACATGTAATAAAGTGATGAAATAGTATTGATAAATTAATTTTGTACAAATAATCATAATTTAGGAGATTAAAATAAAAATATAACATTAAAAAAAATTTATATAATGAAAGATAATAAGACCCTAAAGAATAAAGGAGTTTTGGGTAGAATTCATTACAGTTTATTGGCATGGAGTTTGGAGTACCTTAGATGGATTGATGAGATATATTAATGGTTTCTCATCACATATGAAACATGAGGTAAGCATGGGGGTGGTACGAAAACATACCCCATTAATTAGGATTACCCATAAAATAGAATAACATAGAAGAAAATCTTGATTAAGAAGGAAATGTAGTGGATCCCTTATATTCAGTTAGCTGATGTTATCCACTTTTTATTAATGAACTTAATAAACACATTAGGTTTATTAATTAACAATTCTAGAACCACATATACATATAATTGATTTATTATAACTATTTTTTGTTCATTCAATCCCTTTTGGATTGGTTATAGGTTTCAATTTAATTGTTCAGGTTCATTTGCATACATGGTTTTTAATGACCAATTTTCTTATATTTATGTTTGGATACGCATGAAAGATGAATGTGGTTGTCCAGAATTGAATTTATATACTACTATTGAACATCCCTGAGATTACATGGTTTCAATTTTAATTTTTTTACTTAGAGTAGGGTTGAAGTATTATATAAAACCTTAGTGATGACTGTTTTGGTTAATATGTGGGTTTGATGATAATGAACATGTTTTTATTTATAACATAAATTTATTTGTAAAAAAGAATTATTGAACCATAACAAGGTTATATTATATATATAATAAACTGGTTCAACCATAACAAAAATGGTTTCATGACCAGAATAAATGTTTATAAAATTAATTGATAAACCATTGTCCTTGATTGTGATAAATTAACAAATCTGAAACGGTGTTTTAATTTCTTAATAAAAGACGTGAAAAGGAGAGAAGCTAAATAATTATCCCATTAGCATACAAAAATTCTAGTACATATATTTTAATTAATTTTTCATACAATTTGGGGTGAAGGATGGTGATAAAAGGAACAATAAAATAAAATAACGTAAATGAAATAAAAATATATGACAGGGGAATTTACCTCATGAGTTTATCACCATTGAGAATCTCGTTAAGGAATAGTTTTTGGTATTTTTTAGAGCCTATGGGGCCTTGGATATAGGAAAGATTGGGGTGAGATTTGGGCCGAATATTGGCAAGGCACAAGGCTTGAGTGGATTGTAGAGATGAGGGAGTGAGGGGGGGGGGGGTTATAGTGGAGGAGATGAGGGTTTTCATAATTTTTTAATCATTAGTTTATTAATTTCCATCAGGAAAAGAAATATTGATGATTACATGACCCAAAAAAGTAATAAATTCATGTAAATTCGATCCAATTTGGATTACATCATAAGATCATCATCAACGACTCAATAAATCCATTATCGAGCATTTATATTAAATTGTCTTAATTTACTACTAATAAAAATTCATGTATTTTGGAAAAATCCCAAAAATTCACCCTAACCATATTTCAACATATATAATATAAAAATGAAATCCATTTTTCAAAATTAATTATATATATATGATTTATTTAATATTTAAATAAAAGAATACATTAGTATCAAAAACTAGTTTTAAAAAATTCATTTAATTATTATAAAATATTGGTATGTCATAATTTCAACTTCAATATTATTTATATATTATCATATTTAATGTTACTATTCATTAGTGTATATCACAATTAATAAGGTTATGTTACAATTCATAAGGGTTTGTTACTATTCATCAAAAAAAATCACATCGTACTCTAATTAACTAATGGATCCCAACCGTGTATGTCATATTTTCTAAATTTCAAACACAAATGTGTAAAAATAATGATTAAAGGCCACATATCACTTAGTTTCTTATTATATTATGATTTTTTTAAATATTTATAAGAAAGGAATTTCTCTTTATATGCCATTGGGTGATTACAGATGCGGTATATATTCCTTCTGTTGTGATTGGAATTTTCATATGTGTTGTGGTATGAATCAGGTGGACACCCTAATTTAGTCCTAGAGGGTATGGGACCACATTGATTGGAAACTAGTGGACCATTGGTAAAACTATCTAGACGAAATGCGATAAATGGTAATTGAACCTGAAATATTTTGAGAATGAATTTTGGAATTCAAGTGGAAATGGAAATGTGAAATGAATGTAGAAGGAAATGGAAAATGAAATGTAAAAATGAAATTAAAAAGACTAAAATTAACTATAGTAGTGAGATATTAGTAGTGTATTTTTTAACCTGATATGTATGTTTCCTAGACTGGACTCATTGAGTATGAAGATGGGTGTGTACTCTTATAGGGAGACATTTACCTAACCAATGTTAATATCTGTGATTTTAATCTATAATCATTGAAAAAATATTTATATAAGGATACAACATTCCATTTTTAGATCAATTCCACTATGAAATCCTAAATTTTAACTATAGGATGATGTTGATGACCACACTCTAGAAGCAGTATGTCTTTACTCATCCCCCAGGGCCCGTTCCATGACTACCCCATGCTCGTCTTCTATTTTTCATGGAATGGTGACTAGAGCCGAGTAGGAATATCCCAAAAAGGGAATGAATTTTACATTAAACTTATACACACATGAAAATTTCAAAAAATGGCATGTAAGCACCAAGTAAACCTCCAATATCACCAAGACATCTACTGAGAGTACAATACAAAATGAAATTAATAAGGGTAAAGAATACAGCCTAAAACAAAAATAGAAAACACAACAACCAGTAGCCATATATGAATGCATTTACATCCCATCTCACAGATTACCACCTAGTGCCGGTCCACCAAGGACTCTATTGAATCATCGACCACCTGTACGAGACATGACATGTGCTGGTTTAGCTTGTATAAGGGTGAGTAACACAATACAATGTAAGGACCCCAATCCCCAACATAAATACCCCATAGTAAGACCACAAAGATAGGAAACAAATCAATGAAGACTCACACCAGCTATAATTAAATGTATAAAATATAATGTTATCAGTCATAAAGATAAATTATCTTGTATTTATAAGAGACTAATCCCTGATGAGTTAGTGAGGATCTCCCTACTACTGCACCACTAGGATTCACTCAACTACTGGACCACTAAGGTCTGCTCGGCTAATGGACAATTGAGGTCCACTAATTCCCGAGACCTGTGATATTCGCTCGACTATTATACCACAGTCGCCCACTCAGCTAGTAGAACACTGAGGTCCACTCGGCTACTGGACAACTGAGGTCCTCTCAGCTACTTGACTACTGAGGTAGCAGTCTTCAAATCATTCTTATCAAAAACAGGTTTATGATTATCTCTTTCTAGTGCCATTGATTTAGGTAGAATCTACATCTCAAGACATCAGTCATATCTCGATAACCACAAAAAATCATGTAGAGTATTCCCAAAGTATTGTTTCATCAAATTGGTATTAATTCCTTTGACGACACATCAATCAAAAGTCTCGACTGAAATATATCAACCATTTAGTAAACAAGGTCTAGATGCATCAGGGCCTAGTCTCACTACGCCGGACCACCCATAACAACTCAGCCCAGGGGGTCCTTCATGACCCATCATAGTTCGGATGAGCCAAGCTGGTTGGGTTTGGGCCGAACTATTCCAGACTAGCCCATTGGGCCATTCTAGACCCGGCCTGGTTCAGCCATGGTTCTTTCCTGCCAGGTCGCCCAGTGACCCAGTCCATATTCTATCACCTGATCTGACTTTTTTAGATTGTGACATATAATTTGAGCCAGATAGTGGTCTTGCTTTTTATCTGGGTTGGCCTTTATGTATTCTTATGCATTCTTGGCCATCCAACGGCCCAGTTTATTATGTTGTCCAAACCCACATTAGTGGTATAGATTGGGACCATCTCTGATGATGCACTGGAATTCTATTCATGCAGCAAAATGCCCAGTTGTGGGCAAATACCTCCCTCCGCATGTGGTCCAGTGTGGACCGTGTTCTAGTGCCTGATGCAGATTTCCCCACTAAATGATCACCTTGATGCGGTGCACAACCAGCACTGTCCTCATGCACTGCCACAACCCCCGCTAGCCCCAATATCTGCCACCTATGCACACTGATGGGGTGAATCGCCTCCTACCCTATGCTGAAGATGCGGTCCACTACATCCATCTTTGGATTCAACAGCCCTTGCGGCCACTGTAGCCTTCTGTCACCACCGTGTCCTGTATGGCCATGAAAATGCCTATACAACTACCGACTCCCATGCCAGTGGTCATTCATCAGGCGCCATGATCTCCCTCAACCTCCTTATGAAGTTGACCAACCATTTCCATTCTTCTCGGAACACAGTTTCAGTCACATCATGAAGAACAGATAAACGGACATAGTAAAAGAGATTACAAAGAACACATAAAGGATAGACCATGAACATTGTTTCTGTCACCTTGTTTTGAACATTTTGGGTAGGTTAACAATGGATAATCCAAAAATGGATCCACCTTTTATAATCCCCTATATGAAAATTACCACATTCTGCAAATAAGACTGATCTGTAGGTAAATATGTTAGTGGATTCACATGCATTCATAATTTTGGAAGAAGAATATGGGAAGGTAATCTCATAGAAAAAAATAAACCCCTACAATGGAAAACGGTTATTGGTCGAGGATGATCTTCTATCGTCACCATCAATCTCTAGCCTCGACTTCATTCTTGATGGATGTAATCGTTGATTTCAGATTCATCAGTATTATTCATTGGATAGGTTTCATTCTACGTGCATCCGAGGAATTCCAGGATTCTTTATCGACCCAAAATCCATGTTTAATTATAGAATGAAGACATTTTTCATGTTGCAGAATTAGAAAAATGATTCATTCATGAGGTTCATTACTGGTTTCGACATTGCCTCGTTGTTGTAAAATGGATCTGATGAGTCTCGGCATAAAGATGAAGATAAAATAATAGAATATATTTTTAATTTTATTTTATTATTCTTCACAATGTCCCAAAGGATATCTTTTTATTTCGACTCACAGTTGTTGATGTTAGTCCCTTCATAGACGAATCCTATCACTCAGTGTTCAATGGTTTATTTATACTGTTTATTCAGACAACATTTTAAATGTTATAAAAACATTCACACATTATTATTTAATGAACTATTAAAATAGAATGAAATTACATTCCGAACACTCCTGGTCACAGAAATAGTTTCCATATCAGATCCTGGTGTCAAAATAATCACATTTAATTTTCAAATAATTTTCTTGGAATTCTGATGTATTACATTACCCCAAACCTTTGGGCTTTACATCCTAATAATCTAAAACAAGGTCTAATCAAACAAATCGGGGTACTGATACTGAATATGAGACTCTTGCTCCCATGTTCCCTCTTGAATATTCATTTGCTACCAACAAATGTGAACCAGGGGAATCGACCAGCCATGAAGGATCATCTCTTGTCGATCCTCTATCACCACTGGGTACATCGAAACTGTAGCCCAATCATCAATCTATAGATCACTGTGGTCAATGACGTGATAATGTTCATGCATGTATCTACTCAGTTGGAATAAATTGAAGGCATCATGCACCATATCTAACTATGTTAATAGAGAAAATCAGTAGGCCACCACTATAACACAATGTAGTATTAGGAAAGGTCCAACGAACCTCAAAGATAACTTTCCACCCCAGCCAAATCATTGTATCCCTCATCGAGGAGAGATTGTTTGGAATATGTGGTCTCCCTCTTTAAAATACAAGGGTCTATGTCCCCAATCATTATATGACATCTTTCTACTCTGTGTAGTCTTCATATTCTCTCTGAAAGCCTTCACCTTCTCAGTGGTAGCATGTACCATCTTTGGACATGTGAGTTGTGACTCTCCTGGTTCTTCCTAGCATAATGGTTTCCCACATGAAATTCCATATAGTTCCTTGAATATTTCCATATCTATTCTGGAGTGGTATCTATTGTTGTACGAAAACTCCCCCAGTGGTAGGTGGCCCTCCCAACTATAACCCAAAACATGAACTAAATCATGATTCATTTCCTCGAATGTTTGTATGGTCCACTCCATTTGAACATCCAACTGTGGGTAAATGGATATTATCATGCACATCAGAGTCCCAAATTCCTCCTTCAATCCCCTCCAAAACCTGGATTTAATGAGTGCATAATGATCTAAGACTATTTTAGTTGGGACTCCACGTATTCGATCTATATCCCACACTTTGAGGTGTCCCAATTTCTCTAATGAACCCTTATCTTGAATGCGTAGTAAGGGTTCCGACTTGGTTGGTCGATCTACGATCACCTAAGTGGGATCATTCCCCCTAGATGTATGTAGAAATCATTTCATGAATACAATTTATATTCCATTCCACATCCACTCTAGTACTTCAAGGGGTTGTTATAAACATTCAAGAACCTGGTACTCAGCCGTAACTTACTATCAATTGAGGCATCATGAGACAAACTTAGCCACTTCCTTCTTCTTCCTTGGCCACCAATAATAATATTGGAGTTCTTAGTACATATTTTCTACACATGGATATACCACCAGAGAGGATTTATGGAACTCCCTCAACACCTCATCTGGAAATTCCACTGGTACTGCATTGCTTCCTCTAAAAAGGATAATGTGCTCCCCAACATTCAATTATCCATCAGGGGCATACACTGTGGTCATCTAAGAATATGTAGTTTCACTACAAGAATCTACGAGTTGTGACTCCCTATCTTGTTGTAAGAGTGTAAGGGAAATTATCATCGACTAAGAACAATTTTTCTACACTATATATTCGAAGGATATCTGATGTTAGGGAAACTACAATATGACCTCATTCAGTAGTTGTGAACTCATTCTTCTACTGAGAGAATCTTCCACCCCATTCCCCTTCCCTGGATTATAGACTATCTTTATTTCATAGTCCTGGAGGAACTCATTCCAACACCAATTTCAAAAATTCAGATCCTTTTAAAAATGATTTGCATGAGACTCTAGTGGTCCGGGTAGGTGATGAATCATTCACCCATAATGCAGGGTCACCACATCTTCAGTTTAAAAACTACCGCTGCAAAATCAACGTCATGATTCACATAGTTATTCTCATGTCGTCTCAATTTTCGTGATCTATAAGTGATCACTGCTTTCCCCTTCATCCTGAAAAAACAAAACACAGTTCCTGATGGTCACATAACACAGTGTTGTTAGTGACCTCTTCACGAAACTTCAACATAGGAGCACTCATCAAGCTCTATCTTAGCTGTTGAAAGCTCTTCTAGTATCTTTTTTTCCATAAAAATGGGGTTACCTTCTTCATCAACACCACAATGGGTTCTTCTATTTATATAGGTTGGGCTCAAACCTCAAACAGTACCCATCCATCCTTAAAAAACTCTTCACCATGGTAACTCACTAAAGTGGGTCCCACAATATCATCACCTTGATCATTGCTGGATCTAATGCAAATACAACTACATTGATGACATATCCTATAAAGTGGAACTTTTCTATCCAGAACACCCACATTGAGAGCATTCCGTATAGATGGATCACTTGGAGTGTGTCCAATACCATCTATAGGGGAATCACATGCTCCTCATATAATTCTAAACACATTATGATGTCATCAATGTAGACCGCTAAAACCTGGACTAAGTAGGGTTGGAATATCTAGTTCATGAGTCCCATGAACACTAAAAGGGTGTTCTTTGCACAAAAAAATATAACTATGTACTCTTTTTGGTTGTATAAACATTGAAAATATATATTTGAGATGTCCCCATCTAGTACTCAAAAATGGGGATAGCCATATTTGAGGTCTATCTTCAAGAATTGCCTTTCTCCCTTAAGATGATCGAAAAGTTCATCAATCCTTGATAGTGGATAATTTTTCATCATGCTCACCTCATTCAGGAAACAAAATTCCACAGATAACCCAATACTTTCATCTTCATTCTTGGAAAACAACACTGGGGCATCCCATGATGGAACGTTGATCTTTAAGAATCCCTACCTCTACTAGACCTCCAACTATACCCTCATCTTTTAGAGCTCTATGGTATCCATTTGATATGTGGGTGTAGATATCTGTGATTTCCTAGGGCATAGATCAATGCATTAGTCAACCTATTTTTGAGGAGGTAGTTCTAGAACATCTTTTGGACATATATCCTTGTACACATCCACCATTGTTTGAAACTATGGACTTGTGTCTTCCACTGCACCAAGGGTCATTAAATCCAACAGATGAGTGATTGGATTCACCCTTCTATGTTTGAGTCCAACATAGGGTACTCCATTTTCTTTTTCTCCAATAAAGGAAAAATGGTTCCCATTTTCATAGACAAAGAGCACTGCATTTCTAAAACAATCGACCCGAGCATGAACTGTTGATATCTAATCCAGACCTAGAATAACGTCTTAATGCCTCAACACCTCTACTAAGAGATTCTAACTGAAGCTATGACATCTAATAGTATTCTCACACTATTATCAAAAGTTTGTGATAGTCGAATCCCCTCTTGTTGGATTCTCTTATAATAAGGAACTTACCAACGACTCAATCAAAATACATAAGACCAAAAAAAGGTTAATATCAATTAAATATGGAATTTCCACTATTTCTATAAGTACTACAACTAATTTGGAGAATACATAGATCATACCTCATATCATATCTGGGACATCGGGACTGTAAGCCGCGATTTCCTGAAGCTGATCCATCCCATATCTACCTGCTACGAGAGCCGTGGTGGACCATCAAGGGGTGTTTTTGTTAGTACCTCAAACCTACGTCCACCTCCTGCAATTCATTCTTCTCCACTTCCATGTCCTCCACCTAGATGACTACCATTTATATATCTCCACCACTACCTTAGTGATCCCCCAACCATATATCTATCCCCTGTGTGGTGAGTCACGAAATCTGGATCCATGTTCCCCTGCCCACCGTACAAGTAGCACAATATTCTCCTCTGGTGACTCAATATACCCTTTGAGACTCATATAATTGACCTTGAGTCTTGGGGATGTCCTCCTAATGGTCTCTCACATTTGGTCATTTATGTCATCTGTCAGCTACCTGCCACAGATGACTCCTCACCTGCTGCCTAGTGGTATCTCCCACCATCGGTTCTTTTTCTGCAAGGAAGATATCGAATATTATAGATCACACCAGATCCCTTATGTATGTAGGGATGCTGAGGTAAATCATTGAGGACATGATCTCCCTTAGAAGTCCCTGCTCAATGGTCTGGGCCCTCAATATGGGTTCACGTACCATATCCATAGAGTAATAGGAGATGTATATGAACCTCACAGAGTACCTAGACACTATCCGGTTTCCCTGCTGTAGGTGAAGTGGCTCATGTATGTTAATTGATTGTAATTTTGTGGGGATGAACTCCTCCCTAAATATTCACTCGAAGCCATACCATGTGAGGTTTTCCTCCTCATGCACTTGGATTATCAAACTCCACAATCTCCCTAATGAACCCTGGATAAGTCTCTCAGTTAGAACTTCCATCTGGTCATGTGGAATCCTCACTAAGTGGATGAATTGTGTCACTACCTCCTTCCAATCCTCAACGGCCAAAGGATCTATATATCCCTGGATTTAGGGATGTCTCTGACTCTGAAACTCGTGTAAGGAACTAGGCCTACTTGCGTCTTCTACCAATAAATTCAGTAGTACCTACTTTCCAAAGGGTTGTGAAATCACTGAGATACCTCCCCATGGTACCATTTATGTCAACCAAACCTGTATCGAAGCCTCATAAATTTTTGGGTCATCCTCATTGTCATGAATTGGAATCATGTCTATCTATCAACATAATTCTATCTTAAAAGAGATCAAGATGAAAGAAGATTAACAGATGATACCTTGTGAGATGAACTTGATTCCAAATGACAATTAGAAAACATTCAAAGATGCCTCCAACTAGTGTTTTCATGAACCAAGTCAGAAAACAGAATCCAGGGACTTGGTGTATAGATACGACAGACACCACACAAACATTGGACACCAAGGCCTGAAATCTGAACTCAAAACACTTAACACTATTTCCCCATAATAATTTATAGACTCATAATTCTTCTGGTAGAACCAACTACACTATGATAACACTTTTTCGTGAACTATCCCCCTAGGGCCTATGCTACGACTACTGCAAACCCTCTTTCCACATGCTATAGGTTAGCGACTAGAATTGTATAGGAATATCCCAAAAAGGAGATAAATTTTCCTTAAACATGTACACACACATAAATATCAAAATATGGAATGTAAAAACAATATAAACCTAAATGTCACTAAGACAACAAGTGAGAGTATAGTATAAACTGAAAGTACAATGTGGTCAGAATAAAAAACCACCACTATAATGGAAAATACTACTACATGTAGCCATAAAAGTATGTTGGTAATTCACATCTCACTAAGCACCAGATAGTCTCGGACTACCATGTTCTCTTTTATAGAACTGATCATGTACACGAGAAAAGATATATTCGAACGAAGCCTGTGTAAGGGTGATTATCACAATACTTAGTAGATACCCAAAAAATAGAGGAAAGACCGAAATGTATTATTAAAATTCAAGACCACAAAAAATACCACAATGTAATGAAAAAACACACAAGGAATAACTCAATGTTGAGAAAGAAAGATTATTAGTTACTAAGGTGAATCATCTTGTAAAGCCGAGGAAACATCCCTGATGAGTCACTAAGGATCATTTGGACATTAGACCACTAAGGTTCACTCCGCTACTAGAAAAATGTGGTATTCTCGGCTACAGATCCATTGCGGTCTGCTCTACTATTAGAACATAGAGATCCACTATTCCATTAGACCACTGAGGATTTCATGGCCACTAGACCAGTTAGTTCTGATCGTCTACTAGACCACTGGGGTATGCTCATCTATAGGACTAATGAGAACCACTTGGATAGTGGAACAATGAGGTACCATTCATCATATCCATCTTTTCTTACCCTGTCGTAGGATTATCACTCACTAGTACGCTTGATTCTTGGAGATACAACTCCTCAAGCCATCGATCATTTATTGACATCCCGGAAAACACACTTAGAGTATACCCAAAGAACATTTTCAACGCAAAGTTCTTAATTCCATAGATGGAGCATCAATCAGAATGATGGTCTAAAATATATTGATGTCATAGTAAAGAGGGGTTGGGGACAACAGGGCCCTATTTTAATTGATTAGACTAAAACGACCAACCTAGCCCCAGGGGTCCTGTATAACCTGACGTCGTTCAGCCGACCTGACCTGAACTGTTTGGGTCTAGGTCGACCAGGTCTGGACTGGCCCAGTTGACATGCCCCTTAGGCCTTGCTAGACCCACCCCTGTTCAACCGTGGGTCCTACCCATCAAGTCTCCCAATGACCCGGTCTGCATTCTCTGGCTCAGTTCGAATTACTCGAACATGTTTCATTCAGACAGAACACACAACATCTTGATTTCCTACATGTCCTAACCTTCATGGTGCACAAGTTTGTCTCCATCCTGGTCCGTCTTGCGGATCGATTTATTCTGTCGGCATAGACAGCATTAGTGGACCAATTTGAATCCATCTTGGACCCCATGATGGAGTCTTATTATTAGATCCATTCAGTTGGTTGATGTTGACCACCTCCCTCTAAACTTTTTCCAAAATATACCATGTTTCAGCGCATGTCGTGACATTCCCCATTAGACTCTTTCCTTGATGCAGCACCCGAATGGTGTCGGCCCATGCACCGCAGCCTTGGCGTGACACCAAGGCATTCTTCCTCACACCACTTCTACCATCTTGTCCCTATATCTTCCCCCAACATCACAAATCTCTCATGATGGTGGTTATTCACATGGTTCCACCATTTCACTCACCCTCTTTCATAGGTTGAGCCACCACTACTATCGATTAGGGACAACTGTTTTCATCCTCTCATGAAGAATTAATAAAAGTATAAAGTAAAATAAAATGAAATTAACATGAAAAGTATAGACCACAAATGTTGTTTGTGTCGGTGTGGGTTTTCCTTATTAGGAGTTTTAACAAAGGATAATCAAAATGTAGATCCAAAATCCTATAATTCCCCACATGAAAATTCATTTGCCCCATAAAGATGAATAATCTATGGTTAAATATGATAGTGTATTGACTTGAGAACATTGATTAGGTAGAACAACAATGGAATATAATCACTTAGAAAAAAATAAACCCTTACCTGGGAAAACGTTATTGGTTGAGGATGATTGTCTGTCATCACTATCAAACTCTAGTCTCGAATCCTCTCTCCAAGGGTGTCATTACCAATTTTTGATTCACTAGAATTCGTCTTTAGAGAGATTTACTTCATCATTTATTATAGGATTTCCATGGTTGTTTTTCGACCCTGAATCCCTATTTAATTAAAGAAGGAATATTTTGTCCATGTCGTAGAATCACCAAAATGATTAATTAATGAGTTTTAATAATGGATAAAGTGTCACCTCTTCGCTAAAACACATCATTGATGGGTTTTTATGAAACAATGAAGAGAAAATAATAAATATACATTCATTAGTAATTTTATAAATTTATCAATGTATCGAAAATATTCTCTTTCAGTCGACCCTTTGCTGGTTGATGTTAAAACCATCCTAATAGAATAATGACACTTTGGGTTCAATGGTGGCCCCATATGTTTTATATAGGCACTGGTCTAAAATTTATAAAAACCATTCACACAATTATTTAATGAACATTAAAAATAGTTCAAATATATGTTCTGTCCACTCCAGGCCTTGGAATCATGTGTCGTCTCAGAGCCTAGTCTCTAAATAATCTAGTTTAATTTTTTACATAAAATAAATGGAATTATAGTGTATTTTATGGTATTCCATGGGATACTAGTGGATCCTCTAGTAGTTCCTACTATGGTACTAGATGTTGTCTTGGATCCAAGTGTTGAGTCATAGTTATACGATGGGTTCATGTGCATTATGTAGACAATTCTCGAAGCTCTTCAGCCTACCTCAACAATAAAAATGTTGACATGTGAGTTTCAGTAGTAGAATCCACTCATGTATTCATGGAATGGCAGAAGAAAGGATGTGATTCCATGACTAGAAGCCATGTTAACTATCTTGATGCACTAAGAGATTCTACCTGGTAGGTGGGTGATACGTTCTACATATATGTTGTCTAATTTTATTATGATATGGTTGGAGGTTATAACTCAGAATGGTTATTATCAAGATATTGTTAGGTTGGTGATTCATATATTCCTCTATAATTAATTATATCTCTACTCATTGAGAAAAAACTAAACGAGGTAGTTATAACATCTAGAGAAGTGCATGCTATTAGTTTTGGATTACTTAGACTTTTTACTAAGCTCTAGTGCTCACACCATTTCTAATGGATGAAAAGTTTTCAGAACATAATGATTTGAGGATGGTATTAGGTATGAAATCTGATTGTATGTGATAGTTTTCTCATCTTACAAACATTTCTATAATAGTGAATATTGAACTTATCAAATTGTGTGTCTTGAGAGAGGTTGTAGGTGCGAGCCATGGAGTTTCAACATCTCGATCTAACATTGCATCATCATGTATCAGGAAGTGGCATCCACAACATCCACATGGTGATACCTGTAACTATATTACACACACAACCATCCATATGAGGTGCTACCTGTGCGGTATGGTTGGATATAAGATGCCATAATGTATGAGGGGACCAGTCAAGTGTTGATTAGATGGACATATGGGCCACAAACATAACATCCCTAGAATGTTTCCGTCATAAGCCAATGAGAGAGGGTTTATACTGACTTCATATTCAGGGTCAGGGTATGATGCTTCTCATTGGGTAGAGAGACTGTGTAAAACTATCCAATCAGTTGGAGGTAGTGGTCAATGACATGGTAGTCATACCCTATATGTATAGTGATAGCAGGGTATTCTTAATTTTTCAAAGTAGTATCACATGGTTGTGGTTGAAGAAGGATACATGCAGTGAAATAAATCCAACAAGATTATGATATCAAATCTTCTTTTGTCATAGATTATATTCTAGTAGACTCAAATTTAACCTCTACACTTTTTTATATAGGGGACTAATATAGGTTTATATTTTTTCCTATTTTAGAGATCCTTTGCCTCATTATATAGAACAATATTGTTGTTTTTATGATTGAATATCATTTGGGAATTATATCAAGGGGTATATGTTAGTGATGTGAGTTCCCCCTTTAAATTGGTGTATGTAACTTCCTATACGACCTCAATGTCATCAATATGAATTATTTTGATATAATTGTTTTAAATGAATATTTGGTGATCTGTAATGCTTTCGTTTATTTCTATCATTGTCGGGTGACATTAATATTACTATTGTGGGTGTGTTCATTCACATTAGCGAATGGGATGTTCAAGTGAGCTGATATGGACCAGAACATCATGGGATGGGAATGATGTAGCCCATATTGTGGGTTTTTATCTATATGATCTAGTTACTTTTCATATTGATTTTCTTCTAGTGTTTGATTATTTTTGGGAAGTTTACTTTGATGAATTTTTTAGATAAACTCCAATGATATAAGTAGAGTTCTCTATTTATATAGTTCCATGAGTTTCACATGTATCTATTCATCCTTATAGGATGGTAATTATGGAGTTAAATGATCACAAGAGGTAGCAAAAGTATTTATATGCAAAGGGATTCATCTGGACCAGTACGTCTCTATGGGGTTTTCTTGTTCATTTTTTTATAAAGGAAGATTCTACTCCTAGGAAATTTGTAGATTATTAAAAATCGAACCATCTGACAATTAATAACTAACATCCTCTTCTATGTATATATGTTCTCATAGACCATCCTAGAGGATCTACGGTTTTGGCAATGATTGATTTGAAATCATGTTATCCTATGGTGAGTGTTACAACATCAAGAAAAACTCTCATAACATTTTGTTGAAGGCATTTTCTATATGAGAATTTGGTAATTCCATTTGTTCTCCTGAATTTTCCAGTGTTCTTCATGACACGTATGAGTTTTTGATAATTCCATCAGTAATTTGTTTTCTCACTCTGTTTCACTTATGGATGGACCAGATTCACATAGTTTGATACATTATTTCATAGAAAAGAGTATTATTAGTCCCAAAAAAGTTGAGAGTCATAGTTCCATGGGGAAATCCCATTAATATAATGAAGGTATGGAGTTTCATAGGGATAGATGGTCACTACTAGAGATTTATATGGATCGTATCATGTTTAGTATTGTTGTTGACATGCTTAACTATGAAGTTTGTCAAATATTAATGGTTTTATTCCATTAAAATGGGAATTTATACGCTAATATAGTTATTGAATTCTGTGCTAGTAGTAATTTTTCTAGATCTAGTAAGGGGTTATACTATTTACTATAGTGAATATGATATCATGCAAGGAGAATATGTTATGTAGGGTGATAAAAATATTGGATTATGTGTCTTAGGAGTTGAGGTTACATGAGAAGAACTACCCCATGCATGATCACAAGTTAGTAGTAGTTTTAATCAAATTTGGATTGTGGAATAATTATTTTCTAGTTGATCATTTTTGGGGTACTAAGATCACAAACCCTAAAATAAATATGTACACAATGTGATATAAATCATAGGAATAAAATGTTGGATGAGTACCTACATTCATTATATTTTTTACTGGACTACATGCTTCATAAATGCAACGATGTGGCTAATGCACTGAGTAGGCAGACTCAGATACAGGATGTTCAGAAGGCCAACAGTGAGTGGTAGCTCAGGGCTTTGTTCTATGATATTTACTTTTATGTGAATAATAATAAGAGGAATAGTTTTATTTCACCATTATCTGTTACCTATACCCTATTGGAAGAATTTTGTTAGATAAAATTATTGGATTTAGAAGGCCTAGTTCAATAGGATAGTGTGGAATGTGAGGACCCTCTTAGTAGTTGTACCATAGGTGAGGATGATATCATTCAAGTACACGATGACATTTGGGTATCATATAACATGTATGAGGAGATGGCATGAAATTTTCATGCTTTGGAATGGTAATTGCTTCTCAATGACATCATCATGGATTAGGATTTATTCTCTAGTATTGGTGGACGAGTATGAAAAGCGAGGTAACTAGTTTTTTCATGAGATGTTCCACTATTCAACATGTGAAGGCATAACACCATCAACTAGCTAGACTCCTGCTGTCATTTTCCATTCCCAAGTGTAAATTGAATGGTGTCGTGATGGATTTCAGGACTAGTTTAATGATGTCTCCCCATGTTAATGATGACGTGTGGGTTTTTGTGGATAGGACCATTAATGTTTCACAATTCCTCCCTATCAAATAGAAATTCAATATTGATGAACTAGGGTTGTTGTATATCTGAGATATAGTAAAACATCACACGGTCCTATATACTATAATTTTGAATAGAGATACCTATTTAATTCTTGATTCTAGCAATGTATACAAAGGGAACTGGGTACACAGGTGTGTATAAGCATACATACCACAACCAGATAAATGGCTAGTTAGAGTGCATAATTTATGTTTTTTAGGACATGCTTCAAGCATGCATCTTGTATTTTAGGGGTTCTCGGGGGAGGAATATACCCTATGTGGAACTATCCTACAACAATCGATTTTAGGATAATATTCATATGTCACCATATTGAGATTTTATGGTAGTGCATGTTGATCACACTTGTGTTTGATAGAGGTAGGAGAGGTAACTATGATGGGACCTCTTTATGAATGTAAGACCATCACACATGATGAGTTGCTTTGGAATTGGATGGTTACTATGTAGTCCAATCAAAATTTATATGTCGATCACCTCAGATGACCGATAGTGATCAGAATTGGGTATCAGGTATTCCTACATGATTACGGAGGTTGGGAAACAAGAGCATTAGAAGATAGGGTATGATTTCATTGTGATATGTCACTTCGTTCAAGATATAGGAGAGAGTTGTGATAGTAGCCTATTAGTTTCAATTACATTTTTGGTATTGGGAAATGAATTCTTTATTCCATGTTTACCCTCTATAATTCTATTATTTAGACCCCCCACATAACTTTTACCCAAAGGAGGATCACCTTTAGGAAGACACATCCTTTCAAGGGAATCCTATGCGTGTTGTGGATCATAGCATGGAGGTTCTACGAGGAAATCCAATTTTTTTATTATAGGTGCTATGGTAGAACATCTTGGAACAAGATGAGACCTAGGAGTGGGAGGCTAATGTCTGATCACAGTGGTTGTAGTTATTTAGTAATCATGTTTTCCCATCATAGAAAGGGAAATATGGAGACAAATTACTTTAAGGGGGATTTTGGTAGGGACCTGGTTTTTCAATGTGGTGTATATCCTTTTATTTTAATCAAATATGAGATTAAATGTTTAGATGTTTACTCTTTTGAAATACATTTGAGGTAATAGAGGAGTCTGATGTGTTCAAGTCCAGTTCATAGCATATGACCCCAGATTCTGGGAATTTGGAAACAAGAATGGTTATAGTAAGCCATGTGGGGTAGGCCGCATTGTTTTACAGACCGTGTGAGGCCTAAACAGAGAGCATACTCCATAGACACTATTTCAAAAAAACTATGTTCTTCAAGTTTCATGGTCATCCATCAATCTTTGAAATCTTCATATTTCTTTTCTGCACATTTTTTATATAGTTTATAAAATTTCAGAACAAACTCTTTGCTATGCCCCTTTCTAATAGGTACACGTGCTTGGGTAGTGCATGGGTTGTCAAAAAATTCACCTAGACCATGTTAAACTTTTAAAATTGAGAATTTAAATAATTCGAAACTAATTAAAATCCTTTTATAACAAAAAATTATGTTATTCATTCTCGCTTAATTAATAATCTTTTGATATGATCTCCTTTGAGGCTATTATTGGAATTGAGGTATCATCTCCACCTGAACTCTAATTCAAGCACGATTCATCTCATTTTATCGATAAGGGTAAAACCTCAATTTTTTTTATCCATTATTTTGGATACCTGATTCTCAATTTGGGTGCAAGAATTTTTTCTTTATTATAAGGATATTCACTGGTTATTCCATTCCCTCCGAATTACTACCAAATAAGGAGGCGATACTAGATAAGAAATCCACTATAAACCAATATTTTCTAGTCTCTCACCTTTCTCTTATAGTTCATATATTTATATATTCCCATGGGTTGTGTGCCAAATTTTCAAGAGTCACCGTTAATCAAAATTTAACACTAATCATTATATTCATGGAATATCTTATTTAAGTGGATTTTCGTTGGTTTTTTATTTGTTATGGAATATAAAACATGAACACCTCTTTGTGGACTTTTTTATAAAATAGACCATTCGACGTGTTTTGGTCATTGACACCCTTATGTGTACATTTTACCTATTGTAATGGTATTTCACATGTTAATTGTTGTATAAATAATTTTTTGAAATTAATAATTTTTGGATTATTAAATTATATGGATTAAAGGAAAGGGATGAATGACATTACCTTTGGATCATGGCTTAGTAATATATTGTTAATGGTGATGTTCTTAAAAAGTAAATTTCACATGTGGGTTAAAGTAGAGGATATTCCACATATTTCTTGATATTGATTTAATTACTCTTGATAATGGTTTTCTCAAGTGAGTTAAATAGTTTTTGTTCAATGTATTGGATTGTTATTCATTTGATGCTATATAAGTTAAAATTCTATTTTGAGTAGGTAATATAAATCCCTTTAATATGTCTATTGTTTTCAATTTCTTAATTAAACATGAATTTCCCATTTAATTCATATGCCTATATGAGATAGAAAAATACCAAGACATTTCATTATTTGTTAAGAATGTGATGATTCTTATATTAATAACTGTCATGTGAATAATCGAATGGATGTCCAACTAATATTGTCTTTTGCATGAGTCATGTTTAAGGTGATTTTAAATTAGATTCTCTTGGTTTTGCACATGGGATGTTAAATGAATTCATTGTAAGGTGGCTGAAATAGATTAAATGGTTCTGTGAATTGGGTGATATGTGGATAAATATTAGAATTCTGTGGAAGGAGTCAATAGATTTAACCATTCTTATGCCATGAGTGATACATGGATCCATGTAAAGGATGACATGGACATTTTCATTGATGCATGACTTGTCTAACGAGTGGAACATGTATTAATTTCTGAATTCCAATGATAGATGATCCACTCCCATCGTATAGAATGGAAAAATAATTTTTATATTCCCCTTTTGTAGTCTAGTGATTAACCCTAAGACGTTTATTAATGTGGAGTGCACAAAAAACAGTTTGTCACTTATAATTGAGACAGCAAATGGTTTCTTTTTCAAATAAATTGATATGAAAATGATTGAAAGTAATTTTTAAAATCAATTTATTAAAAAGATATTATATTAAAAAGGTAGATTAGGTTAGGGTCGGTTTCAAAATTTTAATCCTATAGTTGTTAAATATAATTCTAAAATATTCTTCTAATTTTATTAAAGTGAGTTACACAATCATTTCCTCTCACTTCCTTGGTGAAATAATTATGGTGAGAGAAAAACATACCTAGATTTTAGTTTGGTCAACTATCCTTCTATGTAAAAAATAGTTGTATAGAATATCCTCAATTGAAATGGGGAATACCTGATCGATAATTGTTTATCACAAACTATAAAGAATATTCACTACCCCCTGAATGGCCTGAAGGCCTCCATTTTATTATTTTTTGATAACCCCCCTTCAAGGGATTAGTTAGAACCCTTAAAAGGACCATAATCTCAAAGTTTACATGGCCCATATGATTAAAAGATTACACAAACCAATGATCGTCGAGTGCTTCACGGCTAATCCCTGGTCTATTGCATCGTATATAATCAAGAAATTATTGGAGGGAGATAATGATCATTTTACCAAGGAAAAATCAAAAAAGAAATTAAAATCCAGGAATCATCGCACATGACATTAAAATCATCTATATGAAATCGAAAACAACATTTATGATGAAAGAAATGTGATTCAATTACGTCCTAGAGCCCAAGCATTACTAAATTGAAAACCAACCCTTCCCCAATCACACTAAATGTTTACACCACCATGGTAATGGTAAAAGAGATAAATGGGGAAGAATAAGGAATTAAAATTATATGGAAAAAAATAAATAAAAGATAGAAAGCCAAATAGTTATTCTCCTTGGTGTCCTAGTTTGAATGGAATGGAAGGAGATGATTTGAGAGGTGAGAACTCCTCTACATTTATAGGCATACTCTTTCCTCGAAAAGGTGATTTATTTTGGCCCCATTAATGGATTATTCATGCATTTTATCCTTTGCAATAGTTTTTCACATATATCTTTTGTGATCACCCTCCAAATTTCATCTTTATGGGATGCACAAATAAGAGTTATGGATTTTTTTGTTGAAATTGAATTTTTATGTTAGAAATTTCTAAGAATCATCCTCCAAATGTGTAACGTCCAATGTCAACCTTGAGGACATCAAAACTCCATAACATTAATTTTAAAGGCACCCTTATTTGTCATAGTTCATTTTTAGGTGAATGAATCACAATTTATAATGTGTAGGATGAGATATAATTTCATTGTTATAGGGGGGACTATGCTATTAACCATGAAAAATCATCACCATCATTTATTATTTAATGGCTTTAGATGGTCGAATATTCCACTAGTCGTGAAGAAAAAGTAAAATAAAATAAAATAATGCTTCTAAAAAAGAATCGATCAATGTGGATTTATATTTTTCATGAAATGAATAAAATACCCTTGATATTAAAATCTTTCCAAAATCCAGAATTAGGATTTTTTCACCATTTATCTCAAAACACATCATAAATCCAAATTTGATTTATATAAGCTCAAATTGTTAATTTCGGATGATTAAAAAAAATGAAATACATAAAAAAATTGTAGAAAATATTATCTCTATCAGTTCCCCCAGACTTAGCTTTTTGACTCCTGGACAAGTAAACATTAAAATTAAATCAAATCAAATAAAAACGCATACCATTGAGATCTACTGAATCCATATTAAGAAACAAAATGATATCATGACTCATTAAAAAAATTATTTCATGATCTCATTTTTATATTATTTAATATATTTTCACTTCATCTCTTATACAAGGCACACAAAAATACTACCACACATGAATTTTCTCCCATCTAACAAATGTACATGTTCAACAAGGCATTTCTCATCCAATCTCAAAAAAGAGTCACCATTGGCATGATAAATTCTTACTTCTCCACCCAATATGAGTCAAGGGCATTTATTTCTAATAAGGGATTTTCATGAATATTATGTGGCTTCCAGTTGGTTGTATTTAGATGTTAAAAATTCTGAGCCCAAATAGCGAGGGCTTGGATCTTTTGGAACCCATATTTCATTATTCTAATTTTCGATGAAACAATGTGTTTTTTTTCAGAACTTTTGTAGAAAATAGGATCCATAATCATGATAAATCATGGAATGTTCATGCCATTTAGCATTTCACTATTATAAATTTCTTCTCAAACTTATTTTTGTTGAATGATCCAGATAGGAAAACATTTTTTTACATTGGAAGCTCTAGAAAGGAACAACTCCTTTTATCAAAAAATCTCCAAAAATATAGTGTTTTTTTACAAAATGAATGCTTCAATAGAAAAATTTTCTCTTCAACATTTTATTTTACACCCAATGTATCATCAAATAAGGTAGTACACCAGAAGACATCTTCCCCCGCACTTAAGTACAAATAGATCATTCAATTTTACTTCATAAAAGATTTGATATGGAATATTGGATTGTAATTTAGCTAACCTAATAAGATTTTCATGAATTCAAAGGTATAAAAGTGTTAATGTATATGTTAATACATAATAAAAAGTATTATATTGAAAAGGGGGATTAAAAACAAATAAATTCCTAAATAATTTAAAACACAAGTACCTCAAACCCTTCTTTTTTGGCAGGAATAAATCAACATCTAGTTAGAGAAATTATAGTTTGGTTCTCTTAAGAATTGAGGTAAATGTAAACAATAAGAAAAAATTGTAATTAATCCTCACATGAAAGTGATTTAAAAAAAGACAGTTAGATGTAGCATGGGATTTACATATCTTAGTTTTTATTATGAAATTACTAAAGATTTGAACTTGAAATAATGTTATTTCATCATTCATTTGAGCTCAGTCTCATGGAAAATATCTATTCACTTAGAGGAATGTGTATAAAAAATAATAATGTTAATCATTTCAGATCAAATTTTTTTACCACACTAAATTTTTAAAACTAAACAAAAAATGATATGAAAGACAAACATTTTTTTTAAAATAGGTTAACCAAACATCAAATGAAAATCCTAAACTAAAAACGTTGCCTCCACCACACTTAAATGATATTTTGTCCTTAATGAATTCAAATATATTTAACATGCAATAAAATTTTAAAATGAATCACTACATTACATATTGTTTATAGGATAGGTATGATCTGACATATTGTCAATGCAATGTCAAGTTGCGCTCATAAGTGTTGCGCTTTGAAAACCTAAAAAATTAAAAATATATCATAAAAAATTTAATAAGATAAATAATAATATAATTTGAATAATAAAAGAAGGATAAATCTTTGTTTTATCCCCCATGTGGGCCTAGTGATTTTACTTACCTTAGAGGGGAAGTTCTAATTGGATATCCCCAATTTGATGGTGGGAGAGGATTCATGCTCATGAACAAACAAAAAAAAATTCTTTCCAGTATTCACTTTTTCTTTTTTGATGGGGACTCCATGGATATAGCATACCAAGTCCATCCACACTATAATAAGATACAACATTCATGATGGGGTTAGGAAAATGAATGAGTCATCCACTTTCTTGGATTCCGCTTTCACAACATCTTCATTATTCTCTAATGGTTGCAGAAGGTATGATATATCAGTGGAAAAATCAAAAACAGGATCATAGTAAAATTATATTTCATTAAAATTAAATCATGAAATGTTAATATCATATTATTCACATTCTATATCTACAACATTTTTCACATTTCCTTGGGAAAATCCACTTCAATCTCCTCTTGAAAACCTTCTAATAATGGGTCAACAATTTCAAAGAGCACTATATATTCCCCATTCGATGAATATCATTTTTCATAAAATTCCTCCAAGTAAATACATGTATTGGGTGAATCTAAAAAATTAAAAAAGTGGACGTAATACTCAATTATAATTCACCAAAATCAAAATATTATGTGTTCATGAAAAGATTATCCCTATGAGTTTGTATATCTTAAATATCATCTTTACTGCACAACACCTCTTTGTGTTTAGTATTAGTAGGCAGAGGCAGGTAGTTAATCTACACTATATATAGGATCTCCATATAAAAATCATGTATGACTGGGGGGATTTTTTTGGACCTTGGAAAATTCATATAATTTTAGAATATAAAGGGATAACTAAGATATCTTTCAGTCCATCACATTAAAAAATTCTATTTTGATTTCCTCTCTTATTCCATCTATTATTTCTTTGAATGTTTTCCCACAATTATTTTTTCCCAAAATAACATCACATGTATAACAATTGGTTAAACACCATCCTATAAGGAAAATGTCGACTCAATATTTGGTTCATTTATCACTAGGTATTTGTTCCCTGAATTAATGAAATAGTTATTTGATAACATTATCTAAAGTGTTATTTTATTTATTTTTAAATTTTGAAAAGATTAAAATATTTATATTGAGGTTGTTTCACTGCCTACCCAACAACGAGGATAAGTTTGATGAATGCCTATCGTAGGGAATGGAAAAACTATTTTTTATTCTATATGTGTAGTCTAGTGATTGAACCTAGGATGTATCCCGAAGAGGATTGCCCACAAAATATTTTTTCACTTTTAAATAAGGGTAAAAGTGGTGTTATTAAAATAAATTGATAAGAAATTTATTGAATAGAAATTTAAAATTCAATGGATTAAAAATATTTGATATTAAAATGGGGATTATGTTGGGGACAATTTCCCAATTTTAATGCTATCCTTGTTCTATTTGATTCAAAAAAAATTATTATTAGTTGATTAAAGTGAGTTTCCACAATAATTTCCTCTCACATCCTTGGTGAAATTATTAAGGTGATAGAAAACATACCATGATCTTAGTTTGGTCAAATTTTCTTCCCCATGAAAAAAAGTTGTATTTAATTTCCTAAATTGACATGGGAAATTCCTGATACAGTTTTTTTATCAATATCAATCAAGAAAATTCACTACCACTTTTACATGTACTGAAGATGGTCAAGTACATAACCAATAATCCATGGTCTATTTCATCATATATAATCCCGAAATTAGTAGAGGGAGATAATGTTTATTTTACCATGGAAAAAAACAATAATAGAATTAATATTTAAAAAAAGATCTCACGTGATAATAAAATCTTATATACTATATTGAAAAAAACTTTGAATCGGAATGAAAGTTCATTCAATTATGAACAGATACTCAAGCATTACAAAATGGAAAACCTAAACTTCCCCAGTCACTCAAAATGTCTATCCCACTATAGTATGGGTAATATAGATTAATGGGGAAGAAAAAGGCATTAAAAATCAATACAAAAGAAAATAAATAAAAGAGAGAAAGCTAAAATGTTCTTCTTTTTGGTTACCTCGATGGAATGGGATGGAATGAGATGATTTGAGAGGTGGGAACTCCTCTCCTTTTATAGAAAGATTTTTTCCTCTGAAATTTGACATGCATTTCCCCATTAATGGATGATTCAAGAATTTCATCTTTCATAAAAGTTGATCAAATATATCTTTTGTGGCAACTTCAAATTTTCAGCTTTATTGGACACGAAAATAGAGATTTTTAGATTTAGTATTGACAATAACCTTTTCTATCTGAAATTTTTAGGAGGTTTTATCTATATGTATAACATCAAATGTTACCCTTAATGAAATAAAAAATCCATAAAATTATTTTTGGAGGTGCCCCTGTTCTTCTTAGTTCCCTTATAGTTGGAAGTATCATAATATATGATGTGAAAGACAAGAAAGACTTCTATTACAATGGTTGGTTCCAAGCTCTTCACCTTGAAAAGTAAACCCAATTATTGAATTTTTAATGACCCTAGATGGCAGAATCCTCTATCGGTACAAAATATAAAATTGAATGAAAATAATAATGATTCTATCCATAAAATATTCACACAATTTGTATTTATATATACCATTAAATGACAAAAATACCCATGACATAAAAATCTGTACAAAATCCAGAATTTGGAAATTTTCTCTATTTTTCTCAAAACACATCATAAATCCAAAATTGATACATGTAAGCACAATTTTATAATTTGGGATGATTAAACAAATTTAAATTCAAAGATAAAATTTACGAAATTCTATCTCTATAAATTCCCCCACACATAGTGTTTGGACTCATGGACAAGTAAACACTATAATTAAATCAAATCAAATCCAAAACACAAACCAATGAGATCTATGAAATCCAAACTATGAAACCAAAATATTTCATACCTCACCCAAAATAGTATTTATTGTTCCCAATATTATATTATTTAATATATTCACAGTTAATTTTTTATCCCATGCACACAAAACACCTACATCACATGAATTTTCTCTCAACACCCAAATATACATGTCCAAAAAGGATTTCCTCAACCAAACTCACACCAGAGTCACAATCAGTTTGATAAATTCATACTTCTCCACCTGATGTGACTCATGGACGTGTATTTCTCATGAACACTTTTCATGATTCTTCTGTGGATTTCAGTTGGTAGGATTTAGTTGTTAAAAATACTAAGGCCGAAAAATAGGAGGGCTGGGCTCTTTTTCAAGGAAAATTGCATGAGTACAATTTTCACTCAATAATGGTCTACTTATCATCCCTATTAATGACAATCATCCCAATAATTAATAGAAATCAAGTAAAATTCACGCTATTTTTTATTTCACCTAATAAAAAATCATCTCAAAAATATATTTTATAGAATGATCCAGATAGACATATGTTTATTTATACAATTGAGTCTCCAGAAAGGCACAACATCTTTTATCCTAAAAGCTCTAGAAAGGCACAAATTTTCAAAAAATTAACTCTTTAATAAAAACATCGTCTCTTAAACATTTTAATTTTCCCCCAAGATATTACTAAATGAGTAATTACACCACAAGACATTTTCTCACATACATATGTTCAAATAGATCATGCGATTTAACATCAAGAGTAGGATGGATAGGGAAAAGTTTCTTGTAATGTGGCTAACCTAATAGGTTTTTCATGGATTCTATGGGCTACAAGGATTAATGTATAAGGTAAAACATAATAAAATGGATTATTTTAAAATGGGGGGCTTAAAACCAAATAAATAACTCAATAATTTTAAACATCAGTACGTCAAACCCTCATGTTTTGAGAAGAATAGATGAAATTATAATTAAATAAAGAATATTATGGTTCTCTTGAGAAATGAGTTAATAGAAAATAATATGAAAAAAATGGGAAATAATCCTCCCATGATAGTGACATCTAAAATAAATACATTGATACGTATCTTGGGATTTAAAAACTAGAGTAAATTTACTGAAATTCTAATAGATTTGAACTTGTTATAATGTCATTTCAAAATTCATGTCATCTCAATTTTATGGAATAGATTTATTAACTCATTGATAAGGGTATAATAATAGAAATGATAACCATTTCAGCTCAAAATTTCTGACAACACATTAAATTCTAAAAAGTAAACATAGAAATATCTGAAAAACTATCTTTTTAATCAAATATATACCAAACATCAAATAAAATCCATAAACTACAATGATTCCCTCCCCTACACTTAAATTATGTTGTGTTCTCAATGAATTCCAATATATTTAACATTTTATAATATTTTAAATTGAATCACAACAAGAAATAATGTGTAAAAGTGAGGTACAACCTGACTTATTGGCAATGAATCATTGTGTTAGTCCCATAAGTGTTGCTCTTTGAAAACCTAAAAGAGTAAAAAGACAACATCATAAATTTATTCAAAGAAATGAAAATATTATTCTAATATGAAAATAAGGATTAATCTTGGTTTAATCCCCCATGCGGGCCCTAGGTTTTGATTACATCCAGAGGGGCAATTCTAATCGGTTATCCCCAATCTGATGTTGGGTGATGTTTCATCCCCATAATCGAAAAAAATATCTTCTTTCCAGAATGCACATGTTCCTTTTTGTTGAGGACTGCATGGATATAGAATACTAACTCCACCCCCACTACAATGAGATATAACATACATGGTGGGGTTAGGACAATGATTGAGGCCCCCTCTTTCTTCGTTTCTGCTTTCACAACATCTTCTTTATTCTGTAGTGGTTGTTGATGGTATGATATATCAGTGGAAAACTCAAAGGGAAGTTCATATAATAATTCTATTTGAACAAAATTAAATCATGAAGTGTCAATATAAAATTCTTCCCAATAAATTTATACAACGTTTGTCTCAATTTACTTAGGAAAATCAACTTTTATCTTCTCTTGAACTCCCTCAAAAAAATGTTCAGCAATTTCAGAGATCTCCATATGTTCCACTTCAGATTAATCTTCTTTTTCATCATCTTCCTCCAAGGAAATACAAGTATTGGTTGAATCTGAAAAATTATAAAAATTGTAGGTAAAACTCAATTCATTTTCAACAAAATCAATAGATAATGAGTTCATGAATATATTATCTCCCTCTATTTGTTCATCTTAAATCACTTCTACACTGGACAACACCTCTGTGTGTTGAGTAGTAAAAGATAGAGGTAGTTAGTCTGTCTCTACAATAGAATGGATCTCAATAATAAAATAGGGATGAGTAAGGGGGTCATCATTTACCTTGGAAATATTAAAATATTCTAGAAAGTAATCGGAAAACTCATTTTTATTTCAGGCCATTTCTTTAAAAACTACATTGTTCATGTCCTCCCTTCATTCATCTATAAATTATTTGAATGTTTGACCATAATTATTTGTTTTCCAAAATAAACTCACCTGTATATCAATATAAGAAACAACATCCTCCACGGAGAATGAATAGTCAATAATTGGGTCATTTATCACTGGGTAATTATTCCATGGATTAATGAAATAGTCATTCAAAAACAACATGTAAAGTGTTTTGTTTTATTTTTTTTTTTAATTTGAAAAAATCCAAATATTTATAATTTTGTTTTGGTACTGCCTCCCTAGAAACAATTCCATGTTTGATGCATGCCTGTTTTAGGGCATGGAAAAATTATATTCCCTAAGTGTAGTCTAGTGATTAACCCTAGGATGTCTCCCTAAGAGGAGTTCACACAAAACATTTTTTCGATTTAAAATGATCGTAAAACTGTGGTGTTTTTAGAATAAATCAAAAATAAAATGATTGAATGAAAATTTGAATTTCAAAGGATTAAAATGATATAATATTAAAAGGGTGATTTGGTTGTGGTCAGTTTATAAATTGTAAGGCTACCCTAGTTTAATTTAATTAAAACATCTTCTTCTTAGTTGATTAAATTGAGTATCCACAATTATTTCCTCCCACTTCCTTGGTTATATTATTATGGTGAGAGTATATATTACAATATCTCTATTTGTTCAACTATCATTCCATGTGAAAAATAGTTGTATTGAATATTTTCAATTGAAATAGGAAATACCTTATCTGGGCATTTTTATTTCAATCAATCAAGAACAATCACTATCCCAATTACACATTCTTACGTTCATCATATACTTCAACATTAATCACTAGTCTATTCCATCGTATATAATCATGAAATTAGTATAGGGTGATAATGATTATTTTACCAATAAAAAAATCAATACCGAAATTATAATTCAATGACTATAATACTTGATAATAAAATCCACTATATGAAATTGAAAACAAATTTGAAGAAGAAGGAAATTTCATTGAATTACTTCCACGAACTCTATCCTTAAAAAAATAGAAAACCAACCCTTCCAAAATTATTCAAAATTATTACCCCACCATGGTAAAGTAAATCAGGATGATTGGAAAAAAATATGGAATTAAAAATCTATTGAAAATAAATAAATAAAATACATAAATCTTAAGAGTTATTCTCTTTGGGTTCCTCGATGGAATGGGATGGAATGAGATGACTTTAGAGGTGGGAGCTTATCTCCTTTTATAGGTAGATTCTTTCCTCCAAATTTGGATGTATTTTTCTACATTAATGGATGATTAAGGCATTTAATAATTCATAAAACTTGTTCAAATATATCATGTGCATTCACCCTCCAAATTTATTCTTTATTGGGCTCTCAAATATTGAGAAATATATATTTTTTACATCGAATTTATCTGTCTGAAATTTTCAGGAAGCTTCCTCTAAATGTATAACATTCATTGTTCACATTAATGTCATCCAAAATACATAAAATTGATGATGGAGATGATCCTATGTGTTCTATTTCACTTCAACGTTAACTAATAGCAATATATGATGTGGTGGGTGAGATTGATTTTGTTATGGTGGTGGGGTCCATGCTGTCTGCCCAAAAAAATATTCACATTCATTGATTTTTAGGCCTCTAGATGGCCGAATCATCCACTTGCCTAAAAGACAATGTTGAATAATATAAAATATGGATTTTAAAAAAAAAATATTCACTGAATCTCGATTTATATTTTTAATTAAATGGAAAAAATACCACTGATGTAAAAATCTGTACAAAATCTAGAATTAAGAACTTTTCACTATTTTTCTCAAAACACATTTATAAATCAAAAATTAGTTCGTATAAGTTCGAATTGATAATTTGGGATGATTAAAAAAATTTATATACATACAAAAACTAGTGAAAATATTATTTATATCATTTGAATCAATAGAAATTATATCTTTAATGCCATGGGAGATACTCAAAATTTTGTAGTGGACCACCAAGGATAGAATCGATTGGAAGAGATGTTATACCACACCATGGTCAATATCGGGTTCCTGAGATGTTCAAAAAGGTAAGGTATGTAAGTTATTGATTGATAATACACCTACAATAATAAATAAATTCAAACTTAGGAATTTCAATATAGGTAAAAGGATCTAAATTGAAATAATGAACAAAAGGAATTTTTGACGTCTCTTCCAAGACAAAGAAAGTGTTTGGATTTAGTATTACGGTTATATGTTATGTATGGCCTATTTGGTAATACATGGATATATGTTCTTACATGGGGTGGGTGGGTTGGACATTGATCAAACTATCATAACATATTAATTAAATGAGATTGACTAAATGGAATGGATATCAAATGACAACCAAACCATTTATGAGGTTTACTTTTGAGTATTTCATTTATTTGTTGTTATACGGCATGAAAAATTGTTATATATATTCATGGATATATTAGCATAGAAAAAGGGGGGATGACTACTATGATTTTTTCTCACACCTTATTAGGACAATATTTTTTCACCGAAATAGATTATATGATTGTAGTTTTTGATAAGGTAAAGAACCCTTCTACATCTACTCGATTTTATTCTTTAGATTTGATTATAATGGGACCATGTCAAGGATTAAGATTATATTGGTATACATTTAGATTTTTTTTTTAATTTTGGTTATCTGTAGTGCATCTCTATATTGTTATCAAGTTTTTGATTCTCTATTGGAGAACTATGTTTTGTACCATCATTTTTTATGTGATGGATTCTACTTTTTCTGATTATCAGTATTTCATTGTTTGCTGACAACATATATAGATTACAACATTCACTACAAACATATTATTTATATTCTATTATTCTATACTATAGAAATAATGTCATAGTCTTCCCACTGACACTCCATGTCCCTCACTGTTAGTCGGCAGCCTCTGGCTTTTGGGGATATGTGCTTCAGGCCTACTGACTCATCAGGATTAGAGAAATTTATTGTGGGAATTTTATTACATGAATAATGATTTTGGGGTCTCAATTTTTCATCCACGAAAACCCTGATGCTAGATATCAGGGATGAAAGGAAAAATTTACTATAAATTTTTAAATGATTTTATAATAGAATTGTTTGGTGTTTTTATTTTATCGTATAATATGGTTGATGAAAAAATAATTCATTATCTAAATATCTATGTATTTGATTTCTTTTATCCATTATTATATTATATATTATACATCATCCACCTTTTATGAATATCCCTACACTCGCACCCTTATCTACTACATTTCTATTCCTTATACCATATGGAAGAACATTCCAACTCTTCTACTTTCCAAGATTAGTAAATATCATGTCTTACACTATCCTCTATATATCTACTTGAACTTTTCAGTTATAACTTTTTTGGGATATATTTTCATAGATAAGAAAATATTAATATTGAGAAATAGTTTTGTTGTTTAGGATAGTCTCAGGTTAAGGATAGAAAAGGTCCAAATTTAAAGCATCCCAAGACACATTGAACTACTCATTCATAACTAAGGAAGAACCATTCTCAGATGTCACTAAGTCATGTACTTCAATTTAATGAATCAAATAGTGTATAGTCTTTTAAATATAATAATTCAGGATTTAATATAAATATAACTTATAGAATCCCACTAACAATAACATATTTCATATAAATATAATATATCATTGTAGTCTATCAATGGAACATTTAAAGGATACATATGATTAAATAAAATAATAAATTGAATAATAATATAAACATACATTAATATATAATATTAATAAATTAAACATGACAACTTATTTCAATATATTACCAAAGTCTTATATAGTCTATATTAGAAAACAAATTATGTAATTTTATAGATGCATGAATGGGTGAATAAACCAGAATTATATCATTTAATAAATTGAATACTCAGCACTCAATTATCTTGGGTAAACATAAAATAATAAATAATTTAGTTTTATAATTTACCCAAAAATAATTATATAAAATACACAATCATCTTCCCAAGAAAACAATAATATCTTAGTGGAATATATTTTTGAAATCAATTAAAATCATGGATTTTTTTCAATAGTAATTTTGATGCAAAAATGTATTCAAAAAATAAATATTTTAAAATGTTATGTATTGATGTGAAATAATTAATTTCCAATATAACTTTCATTGATGAACACCATCCATAATTACTGATTTTTATTAAAAATATATATCTGTTTTGAAAATTGAATTCCAGAATAAACAAAATGAAATAAGCCTATATAAAGTATAACATCACACTATTGATTATAAATTAACAATAAATACCACCTTAAATGGTTATGAAATCTAAAAATTCATTACATGAATAATTTTTACAACATTATTATATAAATAATGAAATATATTACAATTTTAAAAATCATAGTATTTTTGTCTTGGAGATGACAGGATAATAGAACCATAATAAATATGGGATATTAAATCTTATTATATATATTTATCATGACCCACTAATTATAATTAATAATAATATTAATACATGAAATAACCTATATAAATTCTTTGATGAATGGGTGATATAATAGCTCTATATGGAGGTTATTAATTAAGAATAGAAGCATAAATATATAAATATTACTTCTTGGGTGGGAATAATCATCATCAGTATATCTTTTCAATAAAATTTTAAAGTATAAAAATTATATTTTTAAGTATTTTATAATTTCAAATGTATCATAATTATACAACATTAAATATGTGGAAAATAACCAAACATAGAATATGAAAAAACTAGAACAATGTAAATTAATTACAATTGAGTAAAAAACACAAATCATAGAATGTGATCAAATCTTGCATCATGTCAATGAAAAAATACAATGAGTCATGAACAACCACAAGATTGATTAGAGGTCTATATTAATATCACCCCACACAATTAATCATATTATTATTTTAACTTTTTCATGTCTTATTAAAACATAACTGTTCTAAATCGTAAAGATGAAATTAACCAACGAGAAAAGACTTACTTGGATCAATATGTTATAAATAATAAATCTATGAGTTTACAAGGGGGGATTTCAAAATTAAAAGTGATAAAATATTTTTTGATACTTAATGATTTAATTTATGTAGGAAAAATCATAATTAACTGAGATTTTAGAAAAATTAATAATGAAACAAGGAGGGTATTTTAATTTTATTTATTAATTATAAGCTATTGGATAAGAGTTAATAAAAAATATAACATTCATGTATATGGATAGAATAAAAAAAGGAAAGAAAATTAAATAATATTTTTAAATAAATTATGATGAATTTATTTGAAAATATGGTGTGTTTCAGGTTAAAATTTAAATGAAAAAAGAATGGTTGTGTTTCTGAATGACCTCTTTACAAAATTAAATCATGTCATTTATACATCCTATATAATAATAATATTATTATTAAAATATTATTTATTAAAAAAACTTATTCTTGGAATTTATTCATCATCATTTGTAATAAATATAAATTTTTTGATAGTTATTTTTTTAATATGAAAGAGTTGATGTCATGATTCCATGAATTATCTTATTTGGTATTGATTTAGAGGTTTTGATTCATTATTACCTATCTATTAGTATAATTACATATAGATGATAAAATATAAAAACAAATTATATATTACCCTTAAATAATTATCTATATCTTTTCTAGATTTTGGTAACAATTAATGAATTTTGATTTTTTGTGGGATAAAAGCAACAACTAAGAGAACATTTCAATAAGAGGGATAATGTGAGTATATATATAATGAATAATATGAATTGTTCATACAATATTATAATAGTATTAATATATCATATCAACATTAATTTTATGGTTTTGGATTTTAGAAAATTATATGATATTACATGAAAATAATTAAAAATGAAAGAGAGATGATGACTTTGTTACTTCTTCATCGATGTCTATGTAGTGGTATTACCCATTTAGCAACCACAACGGTGCTATAGGGTGAGTGCCACTTGGCCATAGTTGAAACTCCACAAACACAAAAGGATGTAACCTAATATTGATAGTTTAATGTGGTGATTGTGGGGAAACAATAACCTCTTTTGATGATATAATAATGTCCCAAGAATATATAAAAGAAGAATAAAATTCCATGATAGACAATATTAGTACCCTTTATCAGGGATGGAATAGGAAAATAAAATAAAAGAATAAATAATCACAAATCACACTGCATTTTTAAGTATAATACAACACCAGATACCATTTTTCTCTACTGATGATAGACATTCATATAATATTGGTAATACATATCCATAAGAATAATGGGAACCTATGGACAACCATTAGAATATATATATATATATAATCATATTTATATAGAATTAAAAAATAATAATACTCGATCTGACATAGAAAACTCAAGGTCCCTTTCCATCCATCCCACACAAAACAACTTAATACTATGGTCCCTTATTAGAGCACAAATCTTTACCTACTCTAAAATCTATTAATTCAACATGTGTCATAAAGGGCCCATGTAGGGTGTGAGAATGAATCTTTGTAGTCCACCACCAATATGTACCTATTTCAAATCATTGATAAAGAAGGTGTATCTAACAAATAACTGAATTGTAGTGCATCAATTTAAAAACATAAGCTTACCTAGTCCACAATTGTAACACCCCAAGGTTTTAAAAAATAAATGAAATGCATGAAACGTTTTTCTAAGTGGATGTTCATAACTTTCCTTAAAACATAATTTTGCAGCTTCTATATTTTGAATTTAAAAAAACAGTCATCTATAATTGTGCTCAGTATGTTATTTGGAGTCTGATGGAACAAACATGTTTTTTGGAGAATAGTAAAATACCCGTATAAATAGAAACATGAATAGTAAAATGACCCTAATGAATAATAAATTGTATTTTTATTTTATTTTCATAAGGCTTTAAGATGATGGAATATTAGTTAATTTTTCAATTTGATATAATGGCTGATATAGTTTTAAAATTGTTTATTTTTGAAATATGGATGAATTAATTTAAAAATTAATTTAATAATATATAGATAATTTTTTTTGATGAAATGGAGTTCATTTTTGAACAATATACATCTAAAAATGGTTAAGGGTGAATTTTTAGGATTTTTTCTGAAAGTGCTGATTTTCGGGGAATTTTATAAATACAATTTTGAGTTTCTCTGTGTTAGTGACATCATTAATTATGTAATAATGATATAATTATTCTTTTAGACTTGTGTACAGTAAATTAATATGTGATATTTACTTATGTGGCTAATAACATGGGAAAATATCATTGGAAAGCTCACAATTTTTCAAATACCACTAATGAGGTGTCCCAAAGTAATTATAAAAATATTCTCCCACTTTTTCTATAAATACCAACCCATTAATTCATTCCATTCATTCTAAATTCCTCCTAAAAATAGATCTAGTCTCCATACCTCCATATTAGTTCTCTCAAGGTTTCCTCAATTTCTCAATTACCCAACATTCATGATCTAGGAGTTACACTGTAAGGTAAGAAAATTATTGACTTATTTATTTTTCCATTTGTGTTTTCTTTTTGTGGTATATAATTAAAGATTATATATTATTTTCTTCTTTTCATTTTATTCATGATGTATTCTTTATAATGATTCATTTCGGGATGGGTAACCCTTATCACCTCGCATTTTAATGTTTTCTGAAACCATGTTGCCTAGCCGTTAGGCAGCCAATTTTTTATAAGGGATTTCTCAACTATTATTTTATTTTGAGTTCCTTTATTTTCCTATTCACTCCTAAACTCCACTTACCGAAGAGGCCAGAAAGTTACACAAATAATATATATTATTGATGTTCTCATTAACATGGAATATTCACTATCATTCTTCTTCGCCTCTCCCACTTAATAGAGGAATAAAAACATTGTTTGTGATGTGTCAAATTACCCAAATTGTGGACGATGTGATTTCAATTTTCATTAAATATTTCTAGTCAGTTAATGAAACCATTATATGGTTAATATAAGTTATAATATTTGTATTTTTTCCCATATGTGGTTCAAGAATTCTTTTGTTCACATGGTTTTAATTTATAAAACAAAATGATGTCATTATTATCAAAGAATCACTAGAATTATATTAACAAACATCATTAATGTTTAATCATATGAATCACCATTATATCAAATATCAAAATGAAAAATGGTATAATTTATGGTTCTATAAATATTTAAATAAATTTTGATTCCTACATTGTTGTTTCGCTTCTAATCGATATGAATATCCATAATGAAACCGATCATGGAAAACATGTAAATGAAGCAACCAAAACCAATTGAAGGAACAAAATACTAATAATTAAAGGGTGAAATGATATTATTAAATGATCAGATAAGGTGTAATAAACATGAATATATTTTCTTAAGATATTAATAACACTGTTTTAGCCACTATAAAAGAGGATTAAGTACATTTGATGTATGAAAATATCGAGGTAAGGGAATTCTTAACCCAATTTTCATTCTTTGGGATATCAATATTATATATACAGTCTATGGTATTAATATTATTAGTGTGATTAATTCTTTTATATATTATTTTATGCTATGTTTATATATAGTTTATACAAATATCGATTCCTTTCTATTAATTCTCACTCAAATTATATACTAAGGGACTATCCTATTAAATTTCTTTTACAACTCTCTTTAATAAATTTCAAAAGGATTGTTCTTATGTGTATGGACTGAGTAGTTTCATCAGATTACAATATACTTCATTACGATAATATGTTTCTTGGAAATTATTTATTTTGGTTTGTGCACATTATATATCACTATATATTCGGTAGAGCCCCTTTCTAGCTCAAGATATGTTGGTTTGAGACCATTATTGCTCAAGATATGACAGGTGAGCCCCCTTATAGCTTTCCAATTCTTTGGATACTTTGGAGATAGAAGTTGACAAAAATATTTTTCCTAGAGTAAGGGGGAATGTATGGTGATATGGAAATTATTTCCCAAGGAAATTGTATGATGTTTCTTTGAATTTGAGTTTTTATGATATGGGTTTAGTTGGTTTTATGTTATCACTTGACTAAAAATTTCATTCATTATATCCCTTACTAAGTTTTATACTCATCCCAAGGTCTTAAAATGAATTTCACATGATATTAGGATTGGTAAAATAAATAATGGAGTCACGATGAATAATTTTAGGGTTGTCAATGAAATATTATTTTAATAGTTAATGATTATATATTTGGAAAAAAACGGAAACTATTTTTAGTAGTATCCTTTTGTCTGAATGTGGTAAGTTGTGAATTTAAGGTATCCTAATTCTCTAAAACTCTAAATTCAAAAAGATCTTCAATGAGTAATAATTTATATTCTTCACTGAAATTTAAGAGTATGTAACGTTTTAAGGTCGAGTCCTTATAGTTTGCATCGTAGGCTGGTTTAGATAACATTAGATGATAAGATTATATTTAAAGAATATCATAAATGAATTTTTTACTTCATTTTAATTTCAAATGTTATAGAATATAATGATTACCATGTTTTTTAATATAAGAAATTTTTATTATGAATGGTTGTCCGCTAAAGAAATAGGGAAGATGAAGTATGAAGGCCCCAAGAGGTTGATGTATGTCCAAATCCTTAGCTCGAAATGGTGGGAATCAGAACTAAGTTATTTGGGACATAAATGGCTCAGTTGACCAATGAATTTAATGGGGTGGTATTAATTATATAGAGGAACATGATCTACGATTACAAAACATGTATTTTGTGGAGCATTTTATGAGGCAACATCCTCCAACAATCAGTGGAACTACTGATCCAGTAGTATCCAAAGGATGAATCAATACTCTATAAAAGATATTTGATGTCAGGGGATGTTGAAAAAGTAAAATGGTAATAATAACAATTTATCTTTTGCAAGGTGAAACTGATCAATGATGGTCTCTCATTACGAATATGAGAGAACGAGATGATGTTGACTTTCTGGAGTGGGATGATTTCATGTCTTTTTTTGGAATATATTTCCCCAATACGATTCTACATAGAATGGGAAAAAATTTCATATAAGTCAAGTAGAAAGATGATGATTTTGTGGAAGCATATGAAGCCAATTTTACAAGACATTATCGGCATGTATAGGATTTTACTCGGGATTTTGAAAGTAAAATTAATTGATTTTTATTTGGTTTGAAACAATATTTGCAAAGAGATTTGGCTTTACAACCGTTTAAAAGATATGAGAATCTTGTTCGTTGTGCTGAAAAAGATGAGATGGAGTATGATGTCCCATTGTTTTCTGGGATGACAAGAATAAGAAGCAGGCAGGTTGGAATGAAATGGGGAATAACTCATGAAAAAAGTCTATAGGTAAGAAAATGAATTTACCTTCTTGTGAAAAGTGTTTTTAAAGTAATCATGGTGAATTTATTGTAAAGTATGTAAAATGAAACCAATGTGGAAAGTATAGACACATGTATCATGAGTGCATAGAAAATGATCCAAAAATTTATGAGAAGCTGATGGTGAGATTCTTTAACTGTAAATAATTAGGTGAATTTAAACATGATTGTCTAAAGGTAGATACTCAAAATAGGGAATCAACAAAATTTCATGAATAAGTGCTTGGTAAAATAATATTCCACCACTACAGTAGATGTTGAGATATTAAATTATGTTGTATCAGGTGCATTTCTTGTTTTTAAATATTTCACAAATGTGTTGTTTTATTCAATATCTATACATTCTTTCATTTCTATGTAATTTTTAAAAAATTTGGGAATCTAATATCATGAAATGTAACCTGATCTCATGGTAAAAACACCTGGAGGAAATATTGTGGAAAATAAATTATAAAAATAATCTTGTCCTGTTATGTGGAAATAGTTTACCTGAATGCCTTATTTATTTTCCTCTATTATAGTATGATGTTATTCTTGGTATAGACTAGCATTATTTTTAACATGATAAGATAGATTGCAAAGAGAAAAATAAGTTGTTTTTAGAAAGAATCTCGATTTGTTTACAAGAATGAAACCATTCCCTTAATAACATATCAATAAGTGAAGCATTTGTAAAATTATGGGAATGAAAGTTGTGTTTCTTATATTTTTTAAGAGAAGGGAACTATCCAGATTAATGATGTATGAGTGGAAAATTAATACCTGGATGTTTTTCAATATGATTTTTTTGGTTTAATTTATAATTGAGAAGTTCATTTTACTATTGACACAGTTCAAGATGCTACACCAATTTCTAAACCTCCTTATAAAATGGTCTAAATGGAACATTTGTAAATAAACCAATAGTTGCATGAATTATTAGATAAGGGATTCATCTGACCAATCACTTCACCATGTGGTGATCTTGTCGTGTTTTTTTTAAGAAAAATGATGGTTCAATGAGTCATTGCATCAATTATAAATCATTTAATAACATTACCATTAAAAATAAGTATCATTTTCTTGATAATGATGATTTGTTTGATAGTATCTTGGGAGAATAATATTTTTCAAAAGTAGAAATGAGGTCGGGGTACAATCAGTTGAATGTAAAGGAAGAAGACATCCTAATGACTGTGTTCCAAACTAAATATAGTCATTATGAATTTTTAGTTATGTTTTTTGGGTTAACTAATTCACCTATTATATTCATGGATCTTATGAATATAATATTTCAACAGTTCTTGGATTCATTTGTCGTTGTATTTATTAATGACATTCTATTAAATTATATAAGTAAATATGAGTATGAAAATCATCTAAGGGTTGTTTTTCAAATATTAAAAGTAATGAAACTGTATAGAAAATTTAGTATATGTGATTTTTTGTTGCAATAGATTTCTTGTCTAAAGAATATTTCAAATAAGGATTGAATAATAGTTGATCCATCCAAAACAAAAATTGTTGATGAATGGACATGATATAAAAATGTTACAAAGGTTCACAGTTTTGTTGGATTAACGGGTTATTACCAATGGTTTGTTAAAAACAATTCATTTTTATCAATCCTTCTATAAATGATAACATGAAAAGGGGTTAAATTTGTTTGGACAGAATAATGTGATGTTTGTTTACAGGAACTCGAGATAATATTGGTGAATGATACCTTTTGGCATTGCCTTCCCGAAATGGTGAGATTTTCAACTACAACGATGCATCATTGAAGGAAATTGGTTGTGTTTTAATGCAGAATGATTAGGTAATTGATTATTTTTTAAGACACATAAAACATCATGATTTAAATTATACCACTCAGGATTTGGAATAGGCAGCTGTGGTTTCCACATTGATAATTTGGAGGAACCATTTATAGGGATCCAAATTTCTAATATATACTAACCATAAATGTCTAATGTTTATATTCAATTCGAAGAAGTTAACCATGAGGCCGAGAAGATGGATTTAAATGATAAATATTATGAATGCATGATCAATTATCATATTTTAAAAGTAAAAAAAGTGGTAGATTCCTTTATTCAAAAAAAATTCAGGAATCAATAAAAATGTTATGATGGGACATGATACCATGATTAATGTTTTGATGAATTTTGGAATAGAAATTGTCAGTCCAGGGCATACATCGTTTTTGTTTTAGATTTAACAGTAATCATTGTTATCAGACAGGATTAAGGAAGCACTTATGTAAGATTGTGAGATATATAAAAAGTTAGATTTTTTTAAAATGTGTATGTTTCTAGAAATTAACATTCATAAATATTGTGTTTTAAGATTTCGAAATAGGTTGTGTGTGTCTTGTCATTCTCAGTTTAGAATGATTTGTTTTGTGAAACTCATAGTTCTACTTTTTTAGTTCATATTGGATGTACTATGATTTATAGAGACTGTAAAGAATATTACTGGAGGGATGGAATGATATGGGATATTATATAATTTACTATTCTCTGTTTGACATTTCAACAGGTTATATCAAAGTGGTAGTTACGGAATGGGATGCTTCCACCATTACCAGTGCCAGAGTGGAAATGGGAGAATATATTCATTGATTAGGGGTGGGAATACCAAAAAAATGTCGTCGTAACAATTCACTTTGTGTTACTATGGAATGGCTGATAAAATATGCACTTTTCCTTTCTATTCAAAATACAATGTCGTTAGACCAGTATTCTTGACTGTTCCTAAACAATATTTTTAGGTTTCATAGATATCTTATTAACATTGTATCTGATCAAGATATTATGATCAATTCTATCTTTTAGAAGGGTCATCAGAAGTATTTGGGCATATAATTAAATTTTAGTACAACTTGTCATCCTCAATTAAATGGGAAATCAGAACTAATGATTCAGATATAGGAAGATATGCATCGAGATTGTTTAATGGACTACCAGGGAAGTTGGGATCAACATCTTTCTTTAGTTCAGTTTTTTATAATAATATTTTTCATTCCTGTATATAGTTTTACCCTATTGAGGCAATGTAGATGTATAGGTGTCGAACTCTATATTTTTTGGATGATATTAGGGAATAGATGTATATGGGACCAGAATTAGTAGAGGGAGGTAATGAGAATGTGAAGATAATCTTGCATCACATAAGGAAAACTCATAGAAGGTAGAAAAGATATGAAGATAATAGAAGTAAAGACTTCTATTTCGAGATAGGTGGCCATGGTTTCCATAAAATCCCTCCTTTGAAAAGTGTGATGCGTTTTGGTAAGAAATGGAAGAAAAGTCCACAGTTCATCAGTTTTTTGAAATCCATGAAAATGTTAAACTAGTTGCATACCAAGTAACATTGTCTCTGAATATATCTCTAGTACATAATGTTTATTATGATTCGATGTTGAGAAATTATGTGCTCAATTCATCAAATTTATTGAGTCCAGATGTAGTTCAGCTGGAAAAGAACATTTATTATAAAGAGAAAACTGTTTAGATTCCTGATATATGTGAAAAATTATTGCAGAATAAATAAATCCATTATGTAATGGTTATTTAGAGAAAACAAATGGTTGATGAAGCAACATGGGAATATGAAAAGGCTAAGTGGGAAAAGTTACCCTTACTTATTTAATGAGTATATAAAATTACAAGGATGAAATTTATATAATTTGGGAATAATGTAACACCTCAAGGATTAAAATAAATAAATAATATGAATGAAACATTATTTTAAGTAGATATTTATATCTAGACTTTAAATATAATTTTCCAGCTTCTATGTTTTGAATTTTGAAAAACAGTTTTGTACAATTGTGTTCAGTACGTTATTTAGAGTCTGATGAAACCAACTTGTTTTTTGGTGAATATTTACACACCCTTATGAATATTAATATGAATAGTAATATAACATTAATGAATAATACATTTTTTTGTGATATTATTTTCATAATGCTTTGTTAAAATGACATCTTGTTTAATTTTTTAGTGTCATATAAAAGAATATATATTATTAAAATTGATAATATTTGAATTAAGTATGATTTTCTTTAATAATTAAATTAATAATATTATGCAAATTAATTTAAAAAATTAAATTCTTTTATTAAATTTTCATGTCCAAAAATGGTTCGGGAGAGTTTTTGAGATTTTTTAGGAAACATTTGATTTTTTGGTGAATAGTAAAAATACAGTTTTGAGTTTTGGTGTGTTAATTACATCATTAATGATGTAAAAATGATGTAATAAATCTATTCGACTTGTTTAAAGTAAACTAATATGTGAGGTTTCCCATATGTGAAATACCAAAGGAAAATACCATGGGAAAAACCATGGTTTTACAAATACCACTAATGTGGTGTCCCTTAGATATTATTAAAATATTCCCTATTTTTTGCTATAAATACCAACCCATTCTTTTATTCCATTCATACCAACTTCATAATAAATGAAGATATGAACTCCTTTCTTCCATAGTAGTCTTTCCATGGTTTACTAAATCCCCCAGGGTCCCACCCTTCATGTTCTGTGAGTTACTCAATAAGGTAAGAAAATTATGATCATCATTCTTTTTCCATTCATGTTCTCTTTTATGTGGTATAGAATTCAATAATCCCTACCATGTTGTATTTTTTCATTTAAATTTTTCCCTATTATGTTTTATTATTTATTTTTGGATGGGTGACCCTTGTCCCCTCTCATTTTAATGTTTTTAAAGACCATGTTGCATAGCCATTAGGCTGCCAAATATTTGTATGATATTTCTCAACTATTATTTTATTTTGAGTTGCTTTATTTTAAAATTCATTCCTCAAATACTCTTACCGAAGAGGCATGTATTCTCTAGAAATAAACCATATTTTAAATGTTCACTTTTTCTTGTAATATTCATCATCAATCTTCTTCGACTCTCCCACTTATTCAAAGAATAATCACATTGTCTGGGATGTGTCGAATTACCGACATCATGGACGATGGGATTTCAATTAAAATTAATTATTTCAAGTCCATTCATGAAACAAATTTTATGTTTGAACCGGGTTATAATATATGTATCTTTTCTCACCCATGGTTCATGAATTATTTTGTACATGTGCTTTTATTTTATAAAACCAAATGTGGTGGTTATTATACAAGAACCACTATATTGATCTAAATGAACATCATTGATGTTTAAACTTATGAATCATCCTCATATAAGAAATAAAATTAATAAGTTGTATAATTTTTGGTACTTGAAATATTTAAATAAATTTCCATTCCAATTATGTTGCTTCACTTCCAATCTACCATATTATCCATAATGAAGCAATCAATGAAAACATGTAAACAAAGAAACCAAAAACAATGGAAGGAACAAAATACAAACAATTAAAGTATGAAATGATGTTCTTAAATTATCATATAAAGAGTTATAAATAATAATATGTTTATTTAAGATAGTGATAGCACTATATTAACCATTATACAAGATTTTTAAACACATTTATTGTATGATTAACCTGATGTAAGGGAATTCTTATCCCAATTTCTATTCTTTGGGTTTCCCTTCTTCTTTATTCATTATATGGTATTAAGATTATTGGTTTGATAAATTTTGGTATATATTATGTTTCAATATGTGTATTTATAGTATATAAACCTATCCATTCTATTATATTAATTCTTCCACCAAATATATTTTATGGTTCATTCCTTTTAAAATCCATTTACAACTCTCTTTAATAAATTTGAAAAGGATTGTTATTTATGTCTATGGAATAAGTATATTGTCCTGATTTAAAGCTATATTATCACCATAAAATGATCCATTGACATTATTTATGTTTTGTTGATCCCAATATAGATCATGATATATTGGGTTTTTCTTATTTATAGATTAATATTTGTTGGGTTGAGATCATTATAGCCCTAGATATGACTTGTGAGCCCCATTATTTCTCTCTAGTGCATTGGATACACTGGAGATTGAAATTTAAAAAAAAAATTATTCCATGTGTAAGGGTGAATGTTAGAGTGATATGGTAAATATGTCCCAAGGAAAATAAATTATGTTTCTATGCATTTTATTTTCTATGATATGGGTTTTATTGGTTTTATGTTTTCACATGAAAAACTATTTCATTTTTTATATCCCTTACAATGTTTAATACTCATCAAAGGTTTTAAAAACGTTTTTCAAATTATATAATGATGGGTATGTGAAATAAGGGTGTCGTGATGAATAATGTATATGGTTTTCAAAGAAATAAAATTTTATGATTTATTGATTATATAATTTCAATAATATAGAAACAATTTTAGTAGTATCCTCTTGTTTGAATGTGGTATGTTATGTATGTAAGGTATCCTAATTATCTAAAACAAAAAAATCAAAAATATCCTCAATGTGTAATAATGTATATTATTGACTGAAATTTCGGATTAAGTAACATTTTATGGTCAGGTCCTTAAAACAATACCATCTAAGAAGCCATAAATTTCTTTCAACAATGCCATAATACAGTAGAGGAAAATATCCTTATACTAAGACCAAATATTCCCCTAATATGAAATAGTCTAGGTGAACCCTTGATTCAAATCACTAGTAAAGTCACACAACACCACTTTCCAATGAACACCTCGAGTCCCTGTCATGTAATTGATGACATGAAGGCACTCACTAAACTCATACCCTTTCCCATGGACCTCAATATAGATGTATCCCAATCAGATCAAATCCTAACATCTAGATGTAAATTAATAACCATACTCAATATAATATCATTGTTTCATCAATAGCTGGTGTACTGAGAAAGGGTAATGTCCTTACCCCCAAATGGTGTGAATCCAATGGCTTTTTCTATAACGGGCCTCATCCCCCAACCAAAATTATCAACACTATAAACTGATAGCTTTTGACTATCCTCATGTCTTTCGATGTAATATACCTACAACCATTTACATAATACAGAACTAATAGAGGCCTCATTTCACATGAGAGGTCAAAACCACGTCATCTTATGAGTACTAATGTGTGAAAATGTCACCGAATGATGCATTATCAAATACAGGTGAGTGAAAATCACTAAAATAAATTCTTAAGACACGCTATCTGATACCTCGTCCCCTTGAGATAATTTATCTCAAACTAATTTTAATCACCATGTCACATAACTCAGCACATGCCCACTACTTTATGTGCTCACTATCTCAAAGTGGATTACCATTCCACCTAACATATTATCAACACCACCCAAATATATAAATACTTAGGAGACGGTTATCCTGGTAATAATATCTCCACTTTTCAGATTGATAATTACATCTCAACCTTTGGTCGGTCCCACCATGATCTCATAGATATCATCCCATGTAATTAATATATATATATAGCAATTAAATATAATTAAATTTAACTACTCAATTTAAAAAAACGACACCCCAACCAAATCTTCTTAATGTCCGACCTCTCATTAGGCTTCAACCATTCATACACATGATCGATCATTCACATATACCTATCACATGGGATTAATAAATTAATAAAAACCAATTAAATTAAAAGGGTATCACTCAATAAAAAATATGGAATCCTCACGTATGAACACAATAACCAACCATGACATCACAATGATAGATTATCACCACGTACCGCAGGTTTGAAGAAAACCCACATCCGATCATAGCATCTAGATCGAGCTAATTTGGAAAAAAATCAGAATTTTAGATGAATGCAATAAAAATAGGGTAAAACCATTCCAATAGATTTTTTTGTATCATATGGAAATGTTAAATAAAAATATAATAAAGTGTATTCTAGGTAATACATATAAGGATCCAATGTTACTGACAGATCTTGAAACAGGGGTCGGATAGAGGAGTTAGAGAAATTATTACAGGAGGAGGAAAATGGAATCTTTGCCACTTATGTGTGAGAACAAGGGTAAAGAATGATAGAGGATGATAGAAAATATTGTAGGAGTGTCATTTTGTAATCTCTCACTAAAATGAACCATGTGGTTTTCTCACATTGTTTGTTAATTAGGCCCCAACTATGTGAGTAATGATGCTTAAGATCCAAACCTCACACAATTAGCACTTATGGTTTTTCCAAACTATTCTAATCTCATTCACAAACACTAGTGAAGTGGAATTAAGAATGTTAAATGTTAATTATATTCCAAATCCAATCATATTATATGTGTATTGCTCTGAAAAATATATATAATGGTTCACATAGAGCTATGTTCCCACTCACGTATGGTTCACTAAACCAGGATGAATTTATTTGAAGGAGGTAGAATTTATTCTTGGAGGGCACACAATTTCACAAAATAATATGCATGTATCTGTATAACCTAGAATGTTTTGTTTTTCATCTTTTAGTAGACACTAAACCCAAAAACCCTAAGAAACATTTCAAGCATTAAAACTCACCTAATAATATTATCTTGAGTTAATGAAAATTATAGAATTAAGTTACACTAAACAATAGAATGGTTGGTCTACCTACCATCCCCCTAAATTTAAAAACCCAAAAGGAATTCAAACATTTTTAACAAAACAAGTTGTTATAATCTCTCGAATTTAATACATCTAATCCTCATGCCATAGAACATAATGGTGATATATTACAAAATATACCAATCTAATTAAAATTAATAGGGACTACCCCAGTCAAAAAGGGCACTGGTCAACTACATGAAAGGGCTTCCCACCATTGGAGTTACCCAATCTGATCATATTTCATCCCAAAACATTGATATAACAGTGGTACATTGGCCATACATAGACTCAAAAATCCTATTTTGACACATCAACACTCCAACAGCTTATCAGGTTCTCACATTGTACCCATGTCACATTTAACACCAATCAAAATAAATAATTTCATTGATGAAAACTGCATACCCATGCCACACATGGCGACTATGATATACTAAATCTCATAGAAATCATAAAGTCAGTCTCGATTCCTTTTACATCAAACAAGTCAAACATCACAACAATTCCCAAATTCCAACACACTATATAATAAACATATCAAACGATTCCCCTAATAAACTTTTTGTTCCACACACTTTATAAAAACAAATTTAATTCATCTATGATTATGAAAGTGTTCTAGACATCATTTGGTTAGTCCATAGATACATCTAAGGAACCACCTAAACCAAAAAGAAACATCCCTATATAAGGGATGTTCAAAATTAAAATAAAATAAATGATGATTCCCATGATGTAATTATTACCATTACTAATTCCAAATCCATCTACACACCTCGAATGTCCACTGAGTGAATCTGGAATGAATCTCAACTTCTAGAGGCCTGAGCTTTGAGCAGTTCTATATAAGACACCAAACAGTATCCCCACTGATGGGTCCCAATATCTCAAATATGTTCTCTGTGTGTGGTAGACTCCCAATGACCCTCTCCTGGTATAATTTTCAGTCCAACCTCAAAACCATGTGTTTGTCCCAGTACCTTACTTTTGGCTATCTAAGAAGTTTTTTCCCACATAACCTCTTGAGAAGAAAAACCTATCATTATGCTTGAAACACCTTTATAGGCTACTCACTCTATGTCTGAACATAACAAGATACTTTTACTATAATAAAACCATAAATGATCCACTCTTATATTGTTTTCTTCAGTCCCAATACAAACCACCACCCTTGAAAACATCTCGTCCTCACTTCCTTCTATCACACACATCACCTCCAACATCACCTGAATCCATCACTCATCATGAAAAAGAATAGTCCATTAAATTTAAATTATCTATGAGTGCATTATTCCCTACCTTCAAGAATGTGTCCTCCCTGAAGAGGTTTGCTTGTACCCGAATGTAGTTTCATAAACCATCCTGAATAAATCACCCCTACTGTTTTGTCTCTCACCGTATCAGTTGGAAAATGAAACAACTAAATGAATGTCATTGAGTTTTCCATGAAAAACATAACTCCCTATTTTATGATCAATAACTATTGAGATATCTGTACCCCTAACATCTCTGGTATGATGCTCTTGAAGAACATATCCTCAAAAAAATCTATGGAATCCACTCATTTATGCCTTGCTAAACAAATATGTCCCACCCGCACATGGACAATCCTATAAACATGTATGTGTCATACATTACCCTAATACATGTGTGTGTCTCAAGATGATCGAAGATTATATGTATCTATTTGATCTAGTTATTAGTCTATATTAGTCTTTCTCACCCTAAAATAGTAGTGACTGATCTGATTCGAAGTCATCTACCATGTACGTCATTAATGGATATGAACCCTGGGCTCCCCTATTGATCCCTTGGATATCACATGCTAGGATCAATGTGGGCTACTTCTCAATCCATACCATGATTGATGACAAATATTGTGGTATCCCAAACTATTATATGTCTTATGTATCAGAATGTATATGGGACTACAACTATGTCTCAAGAAGTATGAGACACTTCAAATCCACTTACTGACCCTTAAGGGTATCATACTGTTCTTTCTCATGTGGTTTAATTTCACCTCCCACTTTACTCTGTATTGTAGAACATCTAGGTGGCATATTAATAAACCCAATATAATGGAAACAAAGGGAATATAAAATATATATTACATATATATGAAAATAAGTAATAGGTTGCAAAATTTCACTAACCTTATCCCACCATATCGCAGCCTTGTCTCTAAAAACCCTGCCTATTGGCCCCTAACCAATCCTTATTAGATACAGGTTCAGCATATCCCTCATACCGTTCATGGGTTGAAAAATCATGTCGTCTCAATCCTATGACCTCATACCAAATTGTTTTTATTAACATCACCCCATATAATCACCCTCATATTCTAATATTAATTCCATTCCAACGCATATATATATTCTAATCAATTAGAGAATCTATTTGGTCCACATTCCTTTTTTGATTAGTATAATTATGTTAAAGATAGGGTATGGATTAATATTTTTCTTAGCTTTCATTGTGGATACATTTAAAAATACGACTACTCTTACCACAATCCAGTCCCTGAATAAAAATCACAATAATTTATCATGTCACATGAATATATATATATTTAAAACAAACTTTGGGTATATAAAAATCATAAACAACCACCCCTATCTATACCAGTAAAAGGGTCTATATCCTCTCAAAAAATACTAGGATATGGGTCACCTATCATGATAAATATAAATCAAAACCATGTTCACCACTCAATGTTGAAATTATATCAATTATAATCATAGGAAATCAATAAATAAATTGCCTCCCCTAGAAACATGGTCCATCTTCCATTCATGGGAATGAGGGAATCCAAATTTTTTTTTTAAAACTAGTTTCGAAAACATCCTAATTTTTGGTCTCCAATATACTAAATATATTGGCCCAAAAGTGGTAAAATAAAGTACTTTGATAACATTTATAGTGCCCTAACTCATTTTTTTCACACAAAAATTCCTACGAGATAAGTTCCACTTGGACATAGTATTCCCTCCATGAACACCAAAGGCTACTAACTCGTAGTGAGGGTGTTAAGGGGAGATATTGGGGACACCATACCCTATGGAGATTATTTAAGAATGTTCCAAATAAATATTATTGGAGAATAAAATGACCTATCAAATTAGAAAAGTATCTTATCCCTGGAAGAGTAATAACAATAATGTCATAAGAAATAATAATAAATAAGATAAATAAATTTATTAGAACAAAAAAAATACGTATATAAATAAGAAAAAAACATTGATTCGATCCATTTTATACATACCAATAAGTATAAAGGTATATCATAGATGACTATTATTACATACATACATAACAACTTGCTTATACAAAAAGAAATGAAATAGAAAATTGTAGACGATAAAGGAACCTTAAGATCCATTTATATACATACCATTCTAAACAACCCAACACTATGTTCCATCACCAGAGCCTGACACTTTACATGATCATAAAGACATAAAATCTGCATGCATCAAGAAGGTCATATGTAGGGTGTGAGAAAAATTCATAGTAGAACACCACCAATGTGTACTAATCTTACAAGTTTTAATAATAGGTTTATCTAAATAATAAATTAATTGAAGTGATTGAATTTAATATAAAGTTTCAACCCTAGTCCTCAACTGCCAGTAGGATGCAATCACCTTATTCAAACATCATTGGAATACATTAATGTAGAGTATTAATATCCTAATCCAAAGGCATAACCTGATGATAAATAGTCCAGGTGAACCCTAATGTTCCACGACTAGTAAATTCTCCCATTATCATCTTCAAACTAACACTTCGGGCCCATATAAAGTATATGATGTCTCGAAGGCATTCTATTATCACATAAAAAGTCCATTGGACAACATATTATATGTGCCCTAATCGGATCAAATCTCGATGTATCAAGGTACAAAAATACATGTCCCATAAATAGTATCAATATCGGCTCATCAACTAACATCACAACAAACATTGATTTATGTCCTCATAAATTGTCATATCCTGATGGCCTCATGTATGGATAGCCTCATCATCCAAAAATACTTCTCAATATTATAAAATAATGGATCCTATCCATCACTATGTATTTAAATGGAATGAACCACCAACCAGTTTCCTAATCCACTATTACCAAAGCCCTATACCCACATGAACATTCTGAAAAACCTCTAAATATGATTCATACTCTGTGAATGAATCCAATTGGTTTATTTTCTAAACAATGTGAGCAAAAATTACAAAAATAAATTCTAAAGACACACCATTTCATAGCTATTACAAATGTAATCATGTCTCTCAACATGTTTGTCATCACAATATGATATCAATCTGGCCATTCCCATAACCTGATAGCCTCTCCACCTCAAACCAGTGATTGATTCACTAAAAATGTGATCAACATCACCTGAATATATATATATATAGGGTCACAACCATCATAAAAATCACATCACCTCAGTACATATGGATAATTCCATTTCAATCCTCAGTCTTCGACCATCATGATTGGATAGATCTCATCCCAAAAAGATTATACATATAAAATAAATCCATATAAGTAAATTCAATAACACGATGTAAATAAAATGAACCAAATCATAATCCTCTAATTTTCCCACCACTTATTATATCTCACCCATTTACATTCATGATCGATAATTCCCATAGGCTTATAACATGGGTTCGATAAAATAATTAAAATAACAATTTGATAAAATGGTTCTCTCTAAGTCAACACAATGGAATTCGAAAAGATGAAACCATGTAATAAAACATGAAATAAAAAATAAATATAATCACCACGTACCTAATTTTTGAAGATAAATGAAAACACATTCATAGCCTCTAACTTAATTTGATATGGAATAAATCATCATTTAAAATGAAATGCCTAAAAATAGGGTAAAAACACAAATAGATTTAGCATTATGTATGGTGAGGGAAAAGTAAAAGAGGATAATGTAGATCTAATAGAATACTGATATAGATCCAAAAACATAGAGGGATCAAGAAACATACCTCGAATGGATTATTTAGAACAGAGTATATTGGCCGAAGAAAAAGGAAACTCCCCCATTTTTTAGCCAGACTATGGAAGAAGGAAGAATGGAAGAGGAACTGAGATAGGGTAGGTTAGTAGTTTGTTAATTTCACACATTTAATGGGATTCATGATTCACTCACACAATTTAAAAAAACATTTTCCCACAGTGAGGAACCTTTTTCTTATGTGAAAACCCTAGCCTGGTTGGTTGGAAAAGTTTTTCAAACCCATGTTTTACAAAATCAGGGCCACTAGTAAATTGGATGTAAGATATCGGCAGGAAAAATAGTTTCTGAAACTGTGCACATAGACATGTGAATCCATCTTTTAAAAAATATATGTGTTTAAACATTTTCCAACTCCCCATACATAATTGTTCAATAAATTATGCTTTTTTCATTTAGAAGGAATACTATTTCTTCCTTAAGGTAACAATTTTTTCGAAATCGTGAACCTTAGTCTGCGCACACCTTAGAATTTTTCTTTTTTTCCTCTAACGAACCCTAAACCCAACAAAGAAATTGATATATTAAAAAAACATTATGAGCCACCTAAAATCAAATATTTTGATTAATTTTTCTCTAAAATAATGTTTATATAAACATAATATGTGTTGTTCTACACACTAAACACCAAAAAATCCATATTGGTGAGGAATTCGACCATCACTAAAAACATTGGATGCTTAAAATTGTTTCCTTCTTATAAATATAGGGCCTTGAGGTATTGGAATTTAATGAATAAGAATATATCTAAGGATAATATAGGGGGAAAATAACACATGGTATATATTTTTATATAATATGTTTTTTAGGATGTGGTTTTTGTTGATGGTGAGTGATATAATTTATTATTGTGGCTCAAACTATACATACATGAATAAAGAATAACATTTTATTAATATTAAATTCATTTCACAATTGTAAAAAATTATGTACTATAAGGGTTTGATTTATTTAGAAACATTGATACATAGACAACATGTATATAAATTATCCACATCATCTCCCAATATGTTCTTCATAATCTGGTCACTTCTTAATCATATCATACAAAAACCCTTCATCATACGAAGGGGGAATGGAAACATACTAATTTTTTTTAACAAAGTGATCATTAAAGGTAAAGTGTTAGATGTTATTCAACGATAATAAGTGAGCATTAGATACCCATAATGTTATTAGATCCTGAGATGACCATTTTATAATCATATACTATACCTCATAGATCATAAACATCAATCATGGGATAATGTTTTGGTATATCATAAAACAACAATCATAAGATAATTAAATATAATATAGAATGAGAATATAATGTTTCAATATTAAAATTTCAAAATATCATGTAATATTTTGTTTGATAATCATATTCATATAAATCTTATGTCATGGATACCCAATACATAATTCATCACAAGTTAGAAGTGGGCTAATCACTTATATACCAAATATTCGATTGATCTATCCTCATGGTTACCTTGTTTTTGTATAAGGATAACATACCATGTACCAATTGATATAAAATAACATTAATATTCAATAAAATCATTTTAGGGTTATAACATACACAACCATCACATAATAATAATCTATTCATATGTATTTACCAATATCATCATTAAATTTATCATTTAAATATATATTAACATTTGAAAAATAAATTAGAACTAAAAAATATTTTATCATAATTATAGTAAAAATTATAAATATAGAATAATATTGGTAATATTTGATCATATACATATTAAATCATAATAATAAATCAAATAAAATTATTTTAAATGAAAATACAATTAAATGCTCATCGTATCGTTTCTGGGAGAAAATAAAATTTCATTTTGAAATTACATATCTGAAAACTAAAGACATATATAAAATCATGGAACAAATTTATTTAAAAATATATAAGGAATCATTATATGGAACATTCAAATTATATATAAGTTAAAAAAATTACAAAAAAATCATTCATGTGTATTATGTTAAAAAATACTCATTTATCATTTTTTTAAAGTAAAGAAATACCTAATATAGAAAAGAAAAATGGGATTAATTTTTCCCAGTTGTATAGATTGTAGAAAATTGTGAATGTTACATTAATAACTAATTTTAAATTACTAAAAACATTTTAGAAAAAAATAATGAATATATCGAAAATGAAGAATCAATTCTCAGTTGAATAGATACATAAAGTCAATTAAAAAAATATTATGATGTTTTCATTACATAAAGAGAGAAAATGGATGGAAATGATGTATTCCTTTGAAATAAACATATTATAATAAAATATATAATATTATATATATATAGGAAATATAATTTCATTATCTTATTTTTAAGAATTATCAATCATGTGAAATATGATATTTTAAAGTAAAACCATTACCATTATACTACCTTTTGAATCAAACCCACCATGAATGGAATGAAATGAATTAAAAATTCAACAACAGAAATAAAAAAAAGATTCATGATATAACATATTGAATGGGAATTTTATAAACCACATTTATGAAATTAGTGTTGATTATGGCATATTTCCTTATGAAATTAAAGAATGACAAGAAAATATTTACTCACATCCATATTTATTCTTTATAAGTCTAACCATCAGTATCAAAAATTTAAATTTATTATATGTTACAAAAAATTCCATAACAAAATCTATAATAATATACATGGTTTAGTTATAACATTTTATCACCCATCCATTAACAATAATTCATTACAATAATCAAATTCATAATTGTTAACAACATCATTGTTTCATTTATTTTTTTTATTGCACTCCGATATTGGTTCATTAATCACAAAAATGATAATCACAAAAAAATATAAAATATTTTCATTATATATGTACTTATTTTACATTTTATAACTCATATATGAAAAATAATCACATCAGTAATCAGAGATTTTAGTATATACTTAAGCATGAGTGATGCTTCCATTTTTAATGAATGGAGTGGGAGAATATTTGTTAATTTATATTTATAGTGTAATTATTATTTGATAATATATATATATATACAATATATCAATCATAATAACCATCATTGAATCGTTTTTATTTAAAATGAATGATATCATAATATGGAGGTGGTATTTTTCACATATACATTTGGAAACCATAATCACTAATTTGATAGAAAATAATTTATAAATATGTCAAAAATATTTATAGTAATGTACTAGAACATTGATTATACATGAGTCATAATTTACTGTGGTATAAAACATGATCTCTTGATGTATAATAAGACATAATATTCAATGACTTTGTTAATTATTTAGAACACTTCTTCGAGAGATCAATGTAATGATAAAAATTAAGCATTGAAGGATATTTATTTGTAAAAGATGTGAATATTTTGGATGAGGTGAATTATTTATGATCTTTTCTTAAATGTTTTGTTTTTAAATCTAGATGGATAATGTTTTTTGTGTAATGGAGGAGAAAAAGTTATATCTTTTACATTTTAGGATAGACACACATGTAATTATATAACAAATTTTAATAATATAAGGCCACATTCATTTGAATGTTCATCCAAATGGAAATGAAATAGAAATTAGGTTAAAAATGATAAAATTATCATCAAATATTAAGAGATAAATATGATTGGTTTACATTACTATTCATACCTCTAGGATTAACATCAACCATACACTCAATTTTAACCCCCAAACATGGTAACAAAAATTCATTGTATATACTATTTAATCTCATAAACAATTATTGAGGCGCCATTATGATATGAAAATTATTTTTATTATAATTGATTTATTTTTTACACTCTTACATTTTTAGACTTATATGAATTTCATTTTAAAAATTCTTTTCAATCAAAATAGAATTGTTTTTTAAAATGGTGAATGTTTTAATAACATAATTGAATTTAAATACATTCAATTCATTATAAAAACCATTCAATTCAAGATTGAATATTTTACTTAATATTTAAAAAATAAATATCATACTAGATATTTCTAAATAAATAAATATATAATTTATTAATAATAAAACAAACTGCATGCATAAAAATAATTTATATAATAAGTGTTTTTTAAGACAAACATTAACTTATATAAAATTAATATATAATGACTATTATGATTTAATTGATTATATTTTTCTAATTAATATATTATTATTTTATGTTCTTGTCAATTTAAATACATAATTGGAATTTTAGATGAAAATAATTGACAATTTGTAATTAGATTAATATTTTTCAGTATTCACTGAATAATAAATATTTTTTAAGAAAAATTATAAATAAATAGATAATTTTAATATTGAAATTATGATTTTAAAAAATGATATCAAAGAGATAACAAAAAATTCATAAAAATGGATGAAATTATTTATATTTTTGTGAAAAAATAAATCATTTTTGTTTCATAAATCGTAGTTTTGAATCATAAAATACCATAATTGAAATTTAGTATGCATTCCTTAATAAAAAAATATGGGTTAATTAAAATCATTTTGAATTTTATATAATGTGATTTTTAATATTCAATCATTCCAATATAATGACTACCTTATATATGGTTGTTATATAATCATTAATTTCGACTCAAGGTTTCATGTTAATAAAACTGTCAAATACCACTTGTCTATTTTAATTGAATAACTTATAAAATAATGACGGGTTGGTTTTTATGAACCTTGAAATGAAATTTAATAATGAAATTATTTAAATTTTTTTAAATGAATATATTATTTCATTATCACATACAATTGTACCCATATATATTCCTCAAATTTTAGATTCCATTACATAACTTTGTCCTAGTGAGAATATTTTTTCCATAGAAATTTTACTCTATGATAAAAGATTTACACTGATTGTTAATCATAGAATGTATTATTATAATGTGGAAATGTCTCTATGTTAATTATATATGAAGGTTTAGTAATGTAATTAATCGAAAGGCATATATAGAACAAATCATGTACTTAAGATATGATTGGATAAAGTGCTATGTGATAAGCTATATTACATACTCCATCAAGAATATCTAAGGGAATAATATAAATTTGGTTCAACTTTACCTTTTTCTAAATATCAAAATCATATTCCGTGATTACATTCATAGAAAAACATTATCAACAACATGGAATTCAACATCTCACTAATGATTCCCAGCATAAGTATTTTATCAACTCTAGGCATCCTTATTGTACTATAGAATTGATATAACAATATTTTCCATTTATTCATGTATCAAAAATCTCATAAGAATGAATTTTACCACTTCATCCAACCATGTTGGTGTTAGAAAAAAAATCCTAAATTGGGATTCATAAATATCCATATGAATTATTGAGTGGAATCTATAGTTATAAGATAATTAAATTGTTCAAAAATTTTGATTGAAACCACATTTATAATCTAGAAATAGGATCCAGACATAAACTCAAGGGTTTTATTTGTTATCTTAGACACACCATATATATGAGGATGGTAGGCTATACTGAAGAAAAACACTTAATCTAGAGAATATTGAATAAATTTTAATTTCTACACCCTCCATGGCCTTCCTTGCTAGTTAAATGTCAGGAGACCAAAACCCTAAGGCCACCTCTAATTTGTCAGGTGTTGGAAAAGGTCACCAATAATGAATAAATACATTTTTAGTTATTTTCCAAATGAAAAATTACACATTCACCAAACCATCTTTATGAAATAGTGCACATGAATTTTAATTTAAAACTATAACATATAAAGATAAACCAAAAATTAAATAAACTCTTTATAATAAATCTATGTAAAACAAATGGAATTGATAAAAATACACATCCCGTAAAATATAATGTCCTATCCATACATCAATTGCAAAATAATGAAATACGAGAGATCCATTCTCATGATCTCTGACCTCAATCACCTAATATGGTCCATACACAAATGTATAACTATAATCCACCATAATCACCACATGGATATCCCTCATCTCCAATATACTTGAAACATGAAGGAATAACCCATGCATGGGTGATTATATACATACCCATAAAAACACAATAAAATCAAATTGGTTGAAAAGGTGATAAAACCATTATTAGATCAAACAAAATAAAGAGCGAAAAAATACATGAAATACAAATATAAAAGTTCTTAATGAATCTAGATAATAGGGGAAGGGGATAAAAATCTCATTGTTCAAATGAGGCCTATTATTTTAATGTAGCAACATATTTCCATCAACAATTACCACCATCAAAATACAAAATAACCAAAATATGGGTGAAGGGGACTTTAACTCGTAAATGTTCTCCATGAAAAAGGGAGTAGAAATATAAAATATAGTACATGTACCCAAAAAGATATTGAATAAAATGTAGTAATGCAGATTAGGTTGAGAGATCACACCTTGTAGAAAGGAGTGTACTAACCCAAAGCTTATAATTTATTGTTTAACCCAACAAATAGTGTGACATAGGAGTACTGACCATGATATATATCTGATTTCATGTTGTACTGGAGACATAATGTAACAGGGGAGTAATAAAGTTTTTATTTATTTAATATCATGGGTAACCAATGTCTAAGTGTCAAATTAGATTATTGACCACGGTATCAATATGATAGAGTGTTGAACTAGTTCTCATATCAAACCAGGGAGCGGAAACCATGAAACCAACATGTGGATCTTTCCAAAGAAATACCATTGTAATGTGTCACTTGAATAAGTTACATGAATGGAACATATAAAAGCATGTATAAATATCCAATAAAAATCACACCATCATTTTCTACACGATAATAAATCTTGATAGGCTATTCGAAGTCCAAAATATGAGGAAAAAATAAGGATATATGGGATGTTTAAGACACATATAACAGTATATCTCCTTCATTGGGTCCACACAATGTTTTTACCCTCCATTATTCGTGGTATTTATCTCCCTAAACATGAATCATGAATCCATGTTTTTATATAGGGAATGTCCCCAATGATAGATAGTGTGTATGACCACTTGAGTTCCTCCTCATGTATCACAAATGATTCTCCTGTATTAATTTACAAGATTATGTACTCGTGTATATTGCATCTCTATCCACAAAAGGCTTAGGGAGTTCGCAACATTCACACATAATCTCCAATTGTCTAGGACCACATAACATGTTGGAATAGAATCTTGAATTTAGTATTTATCTTCATCTGAAACATTTGTGTTATATAAAAGGGGGCTACAGGTCTTATGATCAATATAGTAAACACCATGTAGATGGGATTTTTTACATGAAATATGGTTTTTCATGAGGATCCCAGATCCACCACTACCTCTATGATATTTGGAGATTGGCCATTTAAAATTCAATATATTAAAAGGTAATGATTTGGAAGTTGGATTTCCCTACCATTGGTAGAATCAAATCCAAATCCATCCACATGATAATTCCCAAGGATCCAAATGTGCATATCTCATTACCTTACATCATGCTCTATATCCCAGATCGAAGGAGGTATCAATTTTATCCTACATCCTATCCTGATAAATCAACAAATCATTATCTTGGACATCATTCTCTAAACCATTATTAATTCGGGTGATTAATCATGCTTGAATACCCCCCAAATGTTGAACCATGACCACATTATCCAATGGTAAAAAACAAGAATAAATTATTGTGATAAATTCATAGAAATGAAATAATTAATTATTCGATTAGAGTTCTTGGACAATGATTTAATAATGAGGACGTGTAGTGGAGATTGTGTGTAATATAAAATATTAATTTATTCAAACAATTAATATTTAGGTAAATTGAAAATAGATAAAATAATAATAAACAGAATCCATGAAAAAGTTTAAAAAAGGGAGAAAACAAAGTTTTATAATCCTTAACTCAAAAAGGAATCAATTGTTTGGTGATGAATACATCGTCTAGAAAAAGAGAAGATCTACTCCTTTTGATGCCTATTGATCCAACTCAATCAAATAAACTGTCAACATTTGATCTAGATCATCCAACAAAGGATTTAAGAGATCCTATCAACTCCCATATGGATTAAACATAAAATATTGGATTATTTTTTATAAATATTTTTAAATATAGGATTTTCGGTCAGGGGTATTTTTTAATATAATAAATAAATTGAATATTTTTTTAATTAATGAAACTACCAACAAATTCCTCTAATAGATGGTTAGTTTTGACCAACCTTTGGTAATTACAAGGTTAATAACCAAATTTTGAGCTCATCCATCCTAAAATATTTTTTTAATAGAATAAATAAGGAGTTATTTTAATACACCTAATATATATATATAAGATTAAAATTATTTTCATAGTTTTAAAATATCGTTTCGAGGATCACTAGGAATTTCAATATAGATTTAAAAATATTATTCTAATTATTTAAAAATAATACATGGTGACAATAGGTTGACCACATAATTCCTACCAAAATGTATTTTATTCTAAAAAATGAAACAACATAAAAAATAGGTGGGGATACATACCCCCCATATTGGTCTCCCACTCCCAATTGCTATCATATATGATTCCATGCTGGAACAACATACAAAAAAAATCAATGGTATAACCTAATAGGATCCCACATGTTGATCATTGATCGCTACTAGGTACTCCACCATGGTTTATATATCCATGATGTTTGTATACCCCCAGTTAATGATGTTCACGAGATTATTAAAGTATCTCTTCTACTGTGATAGATGGAATATTTCATGCCCTGTCTAAAACTATGGGGGTTATGTCTACAAAATAAGAATGTTCAATCCCCCTCCATAATATCTTGAACTACCCTATGTACCTCTATGAAAAACATGACCCCCAGTTGAATCAAAAAATTCATCATCACATAGAGAAAATATAGAACAAATTAATAATCTACATCAACAACAAGGGCCTATGATATTGTTTATTATAATATTTTTTTATCTATGGGTTGTACAGAAATGGTAATACATAACCAAAAAATTATTTATCATTTCCTATACCATATCTATTAGAACTAGAAATTTATATCCAAAATCATTCTAGTACATGTTGGATTTATGTGTCCTCTCATAAAAGGCCACTGATGGTGAAAAGACAATAGTGTAGTGGTATCTAATGTTATAATTAATCTATACCAATGGATATTTATTATCCCAAATCCAACTAATGTCCAAAATTCACGCCCCCCATCAAATCATACAATAATGAGATAGTTCTCCCATTCTACCCATTAGTATAATGGAAAATAATGTAGTCATATACAATTTTGTCTGAATTCCTCCCGTAGTCCCCAAAAAACACATTACGTCAACCACATGTCTTATATGGGGACAACCATTCATGGAAACCATGTATATTGATGATATCCCACATGCACAACAATCCTAAACCCCCCATGGAATTTCACTCACAGATAGGATGGAAGTGAGTTTTCATAGGAAGTTGGTGAAAAATCACCCAGATGGAATCATGACATCACATTATCTATGGAATCCATTTGAAAATATCCATGGATATGTCATCCAAAGTATAATAAATTATTTGAAGATACTATGTTGAACCTGAAAGAACCTAGTTCTCAAACTTCACCTGCTGACATGTGAGACATTGATAGAAAATCATGTGAACGAACTCTCTCATAATGTATAACCAAAACAACCACTAATGGAAAATGTATATCATTCTATAGATCATTTGTACTACCAATGTAGATGTTTGAATCATCCTCATAACCTCCTATAAAAAATCCATTGGATCCACAAAATATTATTCCAAAATAATGACAAACTACCCTCCATTATAAAATTCATCAGTCAAATCTTCCAAATATCTCTGGTTATATATATTACTATAGTTGATTTATATTAATAGAGCCTCCCTCGTATTTTAATGAATTAGAGGATCCAACACCATGAAATTATGATAATTTGCACCCATATTTTTAACTAGGATTTTCTTCAAAGGAACCAACTACATTGACACCTCCTCCACCTAATAAAAAAGTTACTCCTAACAGTTGGATTTACCACCAAATATTTATTCCTATAGTTATGGAATATATTGAAGGCTTAGTGTAACACCCCGAGATCTTATGAAAAATATTCTTTTTAATTTCATTAATGTCTTGTGTTGTACAATACACAAAAAGGAGCTTGCACAACATGAATCCTTTACTTTCCTTGCATTACACGCAATCGGGACCTTCCTCGATAGCGTGTGTAGTACGCAATAATGTGTTTCACTAAACAACAATATGCTATTAAAATATTATTAAAACTAGCCGTCATGAATAGTAATAACCACTTTTTGAGATTTTTTAAATTTTAACTTTCAAAATGGACTTCATTTTTGGATTCGGAATATCGAAATTAGCTTATGGTGAAATTTTGGTACTTTTCGGATAACTTTCATTTTCTGATGAATAGTGAAAATTACTAAATTTTAATTAAAAACACCCTTTTTAATCGAAATAATTAATAGTGATAAATTATTAATTTGAGTGGTTTTAAAGTATATTTAGAATATATTTTTACAATTTAATATAATGTTTTTCATTGGATGTAATTTCACATTTAAACCAGACATAAACAAGTGTCAATCTTTTGATAGTTATTATCTCTTAAGAACACGCTATTTGTTTTGACGGTGGGAATTAATTTTTAAATTATGTAATGCCACTGATATGTTTTGAATTTGGTAAAATAGACATCATTTTTCAGTTCATAATATCAAATATATCTTAGGCCTAATTTTTGGTATTTTTCTAGAAACATTCATTTTTTTGATGAATAGTGAAACCACTAAGTGGTAGTTAAAAAATGATTTTTACATAAAACTTAATTTTACCACTTCTGTGAGTGGAATTTAAAAAAATTCGAGAGACACGGTTGACGTCATTAAGTAAAATGTGGTTCAATGAGATGAAAATATTTTTTTTATGAATAGTAACTTTTTACTTGTTTTCCACGGTTAAAAGTAAATAGGGTAATTAAGAGTAAATATGATATTATTATTACCCTAACGCATGTCCTACTTCTGTTGGATAAGAGTAATTCGACCAAAAACAACCTTTGGAATAAAATATGACCATTTAGGCCCACTTTGATTAGATTAGGACATTTATTATTAATTTATTTAGAGAAGGGTTAAAATAGTTAAAATCAATGTTTAATAAGTATATCATTTTTAATATAGGGTTATACAAACGATAAATAAGAATATAAATATTCATTTGAAATCTAACATGATTTCCTACATAAGGGTATTTTATTTGTAATTTTTATACTTCAAATAAGTTAATTTATTTATGACACAAGGATGATGCAGTAATTATCTTATTAAAGAAAATACTGACATAATTGATGTTAGAAGTACCCAAATAAATCAAGTTTGAGACTTTTTATGAATTACCATAATTGTATAGGTTAATATGACATGTTAATATTGATTTATGTAACTTTTTTTGAACTAATCATTCTGTTATGAGTTTCACAAAAATCAATTACTAAATAGTGTCAAAATTGACATAAAATAGTTTTTAAAACACATATTATATTATTAATTGTTATATTATTCTTAAAAATATACGGTTCGGCCAAATGACTTATATAAGGTTACATATATTAATAATAAACAACTTGGGGTTCTTTTGGCTGCTTATAGTAAGTTTATTAACTTTATAGTATAAGAACACAAGAAGACATGGTAAACGTAAAATTATTTAACTTAATGTTAAAGCTAAATGATAAGGTTACAATAGGAACCTAAACATGTCTAAATTCTATTTTATGAGAGTATTTCAACCCATCCCTACCTTAGCTTCTAAATAAATCTATTTGGAGCTTTTTAAAACCGAATTTGTCTTTATAATAAAATAATATTGCTTGTTATTCCAAAGGTTCCCCTCACCTCCCTTATAAAAGGGAACCTCTTCCCACTCTTCCTCACACCACATTGAGCCTTAAATCTCGGCCAACCCCTGCCAAATTCCCTTATCCACTTCCCTAGAATCATCCTAGAGGTCCTGGTCTTCTTCAAAGACCAATTTTAGTGCCCTAAGAGGAGGACTCAAAGAGGCGCTTCAAAGAAGAGGTAATGTCCGTTACCGATTATTTCAACATTATTTCTTCGTCCACTTCTTCTTCTTAGGTTGTTTCATTATGAAGTAATAACATCAGTATCACTCATATACTAATATGTTATTATAAGTATGAAACAACCCTATTTCACCATCTATCCATCCTATGGAAAATAAAATCACCGTGCGTGCGTACGTACGGAATACCGTCTCCACGCCGTGGTGTAATCTATTTTCCACCACCACCTTACTTGGATGGGTATAATGGTGTAAATAATAACTATATTTGATTATTGTAATGTTATATTGATTCTGAAGTAGTATACAAACACTCCAATACAATTCCACCATCATGAGAATGATAACATCACTCATGCGTACGTACGGACTACCGTCTCCATGACGCGATGAGATTCATTCTCCACGTTAACCATTCATGAATGATTATAAACTATATATAATAAGTAATCATGAAATATATGACATAATGATGATACTGGATTTATGTGTATATATAGGTATGTCACCTACTTAATTCCATTCAACTCAATAAGGAAACGAAAACAGCGTTCATGCGTACGTACGGCCTACCGTCTCCATGAACGGTGTATTTCATTCCATTTACTAATCTATTATATATATGAATATTCTGAATATATAATATATATAAAACATGTTTTATATTATAGAATTATGTAATAATGATCTTTGTAATTATATGAATAATTACAAGTCAAAACACGAACGAAAAATGAAACGATTTTACCCAAAACGCTCTTTAACATGGAATTTACAAAAGAATGGGTAATATAAAGTCCTAAGTGAAACATATATGATATAATAACAATGAATATGATTCTTTAATATGTCAATGACATTATTTAAATCATTATACATGAGGTTAGGATACGTACAAAGCATATCGTACCTAAGGTAAGGGATAATTCTGCAAATCTCATTTTTATCCGAGATTGCTTATTCGTAAGTATTTACTAGGGATATTTATATCATCCATGTACATGTTTTATAAAAGTGTTTTCATGTATGTTTAATGTCCTTTTTAACCATTCTTGACTTTTACTACATGGTATGTAAGGAATATTTCTTTTGTTTACGTTACGAGGTACTTTTTGAATTTTCCGGCAAAAGTAGGAGAAGAATGTTTTTTTACCTTATACGGCACGAACGGATTTTTACGGTTTTATAAAGCCATATTTTCATGAAGCTTTCACAAAATTATTTCATGTATATTTTCAAAAAAATTATTTTATTTTAAAATTTCATGATGTTTTGTGAAAATAAATTGATTTTGCAGAAGAAATGATATTTTTTTCAAGAATTCATTTCAAGTGTTTTATCAAAAACATTTTCTATCTAAGATGACAGTATTACATATGTGTATGTTTCAAGTATAATGCCTCTATGATTTACATGGTTTCAATTTTATTATGATGAAATATCCATTTGTTTTATATGGATAATGTGATGATGGGATGATGTTTATGAAACCCATTTTTTTCATTGGGTTATGATGAATGTTTTATGTTTTTTTGTGGCACAAGTAAGAAATATTTCACTATGAGATGGGTGGGACCTATATATCCATCCAATGCATTGGTTAATTATTTATATATCATTAGATAGACATGGCTAGAATGGAAAGTTAAATCTGTTCAGTAATACAGGACTAGAACGAGGAGTGAACTCGATTCAGAAAGGGACTTTATCCACTATGATGGTCTTGGCAGCAATGCCTTTGCTACTATGGAAGTCATATCATGTTCTTAATGGTTTCCACAATTACATTTTTTATTCCCATGATATTTTATAATTATTAATGTTTCTTAATGATATATGCCTTACGTACTTCCATGTTTTATGTCATTGCTCAAGCTTTTGATTTTAAACATTATGTTCATGTTTTTAAGTTCAAATGTATATGATATGTTTTATTTTACGCATGCTTACCATTACTGAGCATTTGAGCTCACCCATTTTATTTTTTCTTTTCCCCAGGATATAAATAAAGGTTTTAGGTAGGAAAAAAAGGGGAAGACCTTTATGGGAGATGTTGAAGATCTTTCACCATGATTAGAAGATCATATTCCAAGTTTCCAGAGACACTAATCTATTATGGTCCTTGTGTGTGTGTTTCTGTTATGTACTAAGTATTCCGCAAAAGTAATGTAATGTCCATGTACATTAAGCTTTGGGTCTCTACATTTGGTATCAGAGGAAAGGTTTAGTCAACCTTTGGAAACTATGATGCGAAAATGTTAGTGAGATCCCTAGAGATATTTCTAAGGTATGTCAAGGGATGTCCCTAAGGATAAGTATACGTATAGGATATAGTCCTAGAACTACGATAACGATATTAGAATTTAACCTACGTTGTTAGATATTGAGGGTGCTCCCCCTTTACTATGTTTTTTCCCAATCATGATTTTTTTCCTCTCACACTATTCTTTTTTGGGTTTTAGAAAACGGCTGAAAATAGGAAGATTCATGATAATGGAGGATATGATGGACAATGGAATGATATTCTTCATGAGAAACCAAATGAAACATGATTTGGAGGTCCAAACATCGTTATTATGCATAATTAGCAATCTCATAATATGATCAATAATCTCAGCTTTGGTAAGTTTCCTGACTCAGATAATAAAAGAAAGATGGATTTTCATGATGATCAAAGAGGAATGAATGTTCAATTTCTCTCATTTAAATCATGTGGAAGAGGCATTGGGGAGATTGTTTCAAAGGAACTGGAAGATGCTTTGGGTGTCGAAAAGGACACAAAGACAATAAGTGCAAAGGAAAAGGTTCAGTTAACACCATGGACAAGGATAATGGTATTTCTACGACATCAACAGTGATTAAATTTTTTAAATGTGGAATGTATGGGAATTATGCAGACCAATTCCCCAAGGGAAAATCTTAGGAAGAGAATTAGCATGGTCATATGGGTAGTATTTATATGGATGATGATTAAGAGACTTCAAATGATATGTGAGATGAAAGAATTGTTGAAGCTCGGTCAATGGTTTAAGAAGGTAGTGGAATGATTACATTTTTATCAAGTGTAATGTTGTATAAGTAATCTCATGGTACTATGGAATAAAGAGACATCAAAGGATTGTTACACTCTTGTATTTCCTTTAGTTTTGAAAGTGTATGATTAATGGTACCAGTATCCATTAAAGGTTATTCATATATTTTAGGAATATAGATGATATGCGCATAATTAAGGGATATGGAGAAAATTTAATGTTTGATAGTACTCATGAGCTCATGAGTGATATAAGGGGAAGGTTATATCATGGTTTGAGTATATAGAATTTTTGGATTTTGGTATATGGAAGGAGTTAACTTTTGACAGCATTCATGTTTTCACTAAGGTTCAATGGGTATTCATTTTTCAAGATAATACATGTATAAGGTATTCACATGATTGGAATGTGATCAACAAGATATATGGGGGATAAATGATAGTATTCACATGCTTGGTTGATGACATTTCAAGTAATTGTTTTCTTTATACTATGTGCTTGGACCGAAGTATTTTAGATAAAACTAAAGATTGGAATGGATTATGTTGGACATAAGTTAGTATTGTTTAAGGATAGAACTTTTTTTTATATTATTTATGGGATGTTATAGTAATGTAGTTTTAGAAAAAGGGCAACCTGCTGGACGGGCGACAACCCATCGCGTCAGACAAGGCTGTGGGAATTGAACCCACAACTGAAGTGCGACTGGGCTTTATCGCCTACCACTGGCCTACCAGAAGTCCCTGTATAGTAGAAACTAGTTTTATTATATTAAACAGTATGATATATGAAGTATAAGTCCATTTTAGGAACCATATGTGATTAATCTCACTATAGATGGACTTATGTATTTTTTGATAACTTTTCTAACCTTTTATTTGAGACAGATGGAATGACCCATCATTCTATCACATGATCTGCTAACACATCACGAATGACAAATTCAACTTTATTTGTTTAAGAGATGAAGTGGAAATTGTCCAAAGAGCGACCAATGGTGAGACTATACCAAAATCACGAAAGTATTTCTCCTAATTCCAATTTCATCAACTTTAGGGAAATGATCTTGAAAACCAAAAATGTTTTCCTGGTGATCTTATATCTGATGAATCAGATGGTACCTTATATCGTCAAAAATTTTTTGCTTTGTGATTGCTGCATTTTCCATAGCCATGTTCTCTACCACTCTCCATCAGAACATGATGGTCAGATTTCTCTTCCCTATCTATATTTTCACCTATGTGGAAACCCAGTAATTAGTTTATTTGGGTAACTGTTACGTTTCATACTTTTTTTTAAATATTGGTTTTCGTATTCCATTTTACGATGTGGGTTTCCATTAAAGAAACTTTCTAGTAATAAACCATTTATAACCCCGACGAAATTCGAGGGCGAAATTAATTTTAAGGGGGGTAGAATGTAACACCCCGAGATTTTATGAAAAATATTATTTTTAATTTTATTAATGTCTTGTGTTGTACGCTACACAAAAAAGATCTTGCACAACACACATCCTTGACTTGCCTTGCATTACACGCAATCGCGACCTTCCTCGATAGCGTGTGTAGTATGCAATAACGAGTTTCACTAAACAACAATATGCTATTAAAATATTTTTAAAACAAGCCATTATGAATAGTAATAACCACTTTTTGAAATTTTTTAAATTTTATTTTTCAAAATGGAATTCATTCTTGGATTTGGAATATTAATATTAGCTTAGGGTAAAATTTTGGTACATTTCAGATAACTTTTATTTTCTGATGAATAGTGAAAATTACTAAATTTTAATTAAAAACAACATTTTTTATCGAAATAATTAATAGTGAAAAATTATTAATTTCAGTGGGTTTAAAGTATATTTAGAATATATTTTTAAAATTTAATACAATGTTGGTCATTGGATGTAATTTCACATTTAAACCAGAAATAAACAAGTGGCAATCTTTTGATAGTTATTATCTCTTAAGAACACGCTATTTGTTTTGACGACGAGAATTAATTTTTAAATTAAGTAATGAAACTGATATGTTTCGAATTTGGTAAAATAGACATCATTTTTCAGTTCATAATATCAAATATATCATAGGCCTAATTTTTGGTATTTTTCTGGAAACTTTCATTTTTTGATGAATAGTGAAACCACTAAGTGGTAGTTAAAAAAATGATTTTTTTCATTAAACTTAATTTTACCACTTCTGTGAGTATAATTTAAAAAATCTGAGAGACTCAGTTGATGTCATTAAGTAAAATGTGGTTCAATGAGATGAAAATAATTTTTGATGAATAGTAACTTTTTACTTTTTTTAACCACGGTAAAAAGTAAATAGTGTAATGAAGGGTAAAATTTATATTATTATTACCATAACACATGTCTTAATTCTATTGGATAAGTGTATTTCGACCATAAACAACCTTAGGAATAAAATATGACCATTTAGGCCCACATGGATTAGATTAGGACATTTATTATTGATTTATTTAAAGAAGGGTTAAAATAGTTAAAATCAAAGTTTAATAAGTATATCATTTTTAATATAGGGTTATAAATATGAAAAATTAGACTATAAATATTCATTTGAAATATAAATATATTTCCTACATAATGGTATTTTATTTGTAATTTTTAGACTTTAAATAAGTTAATTTATTTATGACACAAGGATGATGCGGTAATTATCTTATTAATGAAATATTGACATAATTGATGTTAGAAATACCCAAATAAATGTAATTTGAGACTTTTTATGAATTACACTATTTTTTTAGGTTAATATGACATGTTATTATTGATTTAAGTAACTTTTGTTGAACTAATCTTTCTGTTATGAGTTTCACGAATATCAATTATTAAATAGTGTCAAAATTGAAATAAAATAGTTTTTAAAACACATATTATATTATTAATTGTTATTTTATTCCTAAAAATCTAGGGTTTGGCCACATGACTTATATAAGGTTATATATATTAATAATAAACAACTTGGGGTTCTTTTGGCTGCTTATAGTATGTTTATTAACCTTATAGTATAAGAACACAAGAAGACACGGTAAAAGTAAAATTATTTAACTTAATGTTAACTCTAAATGATAAGGTTACAATAGGAACCTAAACTTTACTAAATTCTATTGGATGAGATGATTTCAACCCGTCCCCACCTTATATTTTAAATAAATCAATTTGGAGCCATTTAAAACCGAATTTGTCTTTATAATAAAATAATATTTTTAGTTATTCCAAAGGAGCCCCTCACCTCCCTTATAAAAGGGCACCTCTTCCTTCTCTTTCTCACACCACTTTGAGCATTCAATCTCGGACAATCCCTGCCAAATTATCTTATCCACTTCGCTAGAAACATCCAAGAGGTCCTGGTCTTCTTCAAAGACCAATTGTAGTGCCCTAAGAGGAGGACTCAAAGAGGCGCTTCAAAGAAGAGGTAATGTCTGTTACCGATTCTTTCAACATTATTTCTTATTCCACTTCTTCTTCTTAGGTTGTTTCATTATGAAGTAATAACATAAGTATCACTCATATACTGATATGTTATTATAAGTATTAAACAACCCTATTTCACCATCTATCCATCCTACGGAAAACGAAATCACCGTGCATGCGTACGTACGGAATACCGTCTCCACGCCGTGGTGTAATCTATTTTCCACCACCACCTTACTTGGATGGGTATAATGGTGTACATAATAACAATATATGATTATTTTAAAGTTATATTGATTCTGAATTAGTATACATACACTCCAATACAATTCCACGTTCATGAGAACGATATCATCGCTCGTGCGTATGTACGAACTACCGTCTCCACGACGCGATGAGATTCATTCTCCACGTTAACCATTCATGAATGATTATAATGTATATATAATAAGTAATCATGAAATATATGAAATAATAATGATACTGGATTTATGTGTATATATATGTATGTCATCTACTTAATTCCATTCAACTCAATAAGGAAACAAAAACAGCGTTCATACGTACGTACGGCCTACCGTCTCCATGAACGGTGTATTTATTTCCATTTACTGATCTATTATATATATGTATATTATTAATATATATTATATATAAATCATTTTTTATATTCTAGAATTAAGTAATCATGATCAAAGTAATCATATGAATAATTACAAGTCAAAACACGGACGACAAATGAAACGATTTTACCCAAAACGCTACTTAAAATGGAATTTAAAAAAGAACGGGTAATATAAAGTCATAATTGAAACATATATGATATCATAATAATGAATATGATTATTTAATAATTAAATGACAATATTTAAATCATTATACAGGAGGTTCAGATACATACGAAGCATATCAGACCTAAGGTAAGGGATAATTCTGCAAATCTCATTTTTATCCGAGATTGCTTATTTGTAAGTATTTACTGGGTATATTTATATCATCCATGTACATGTTTTATAAAAGTGTTTTCATGTATGTTTAAAGTCATTATTAACCATTCTTGACTTTTACTATTGGGTATGTAAGGAATATTTCTTTTGGTTACGTTACGAGGTACTTTTTGACTTTTCTGGCAAAAGTACGAGGAAAATGTTTTCTTTAACTTATACGGTACGAACGGATTTTTACGGTTTTATAAAGCCTTATTTTCATGAAGCTTCCTCAAATTATTTCATGACTATTTTCAACAAAATTATTTTCTTTTAAAATTCCATGATGTTTTTTGAAAAGAAATTGATTTTGAAGAAGAAAAGTTATTTTCCTCAAGAATTTATTTCATGTGTTTTATCAAAGCCATTTTCTATCTAAGATGACATTATTTGATATGTGTACGTTTTAAGTATAATTCCTCTATGATTTACACGGTTTCAAATTTCTTAAGAAGAAATATCCATTTGTTTTATATGGATTATGTGATGATGGGATGATGTTTATGAAACCCATTTTATTCTTTGGGTTATGATGAATGTTTTAAGTTTATTTTGTTGCACAAGTAAGAATGATTTCACTATGAGATGGGTGGGACCTATATCTCCCACCAATTCATTGGGTAAATATTTATATCTCATGAGATATCCATGGATGGAATGGCAAGTTAAACCGGTTTAGTAATACAAGACTGAATGAGGAGTGAACTCGATTCAGAAAGGGACTTTGTCCACTAAGATGGTCTTGGCAGCAATGCCTTGGCTACTATGGAAATCATATCATGTGCTTAATGGTTGCCACAATTACATGTTTTATTCCCATGCTATTTTAGAATTATTAATGTTTCTTTATGATATATGCCATACTTATTTCCATGTTTTATGTTATTGCTCATGCTTTTGATGTTTAAACATTATGTTCATGTTTTTAAGTTCAAATGTATATGATATGTTTTATTTTACCCATGATTACCCTTACTGATCATTTGAGCTCACCCATTTTATGTTTTCTTTTCCCCAGGATATAAATAAAGGTTTTAGGTAAGAAAAAAAGGGGATGATCTTTATGGGAGATGTTGAAGATCTTTCACCATGATTAGAAGATTATATTCTGAGTTTCCAAAGACACTAAACTATTACGGTCCTTGTGTGTTTGTTTCTGTTATGTACTAAGTATTTCACAAAAGTAATGTAATGTCCATGTACATTATGATTTGGGTATCTACACTTAGTTATATAAGAACTCCAACTAGTACATCTATATCAAGATAAAATATCTTTTAATATATATTTACCATATAAAATTATGGTTTAAAAAAATAAATGTGATCTTCTGTAAGACATAACCTCATCATATATTATGTGATGACTATTGCAGCCAAATCAAGGTTATGATTCTTTTTGGTTTCTTTATAGCTTCTCAACTTTCTCAACCCATATGTGATAACATCCAACATCTATATCATCATTAATACAAGACCAAATATAGAGCCATCACATTACAATATACACTCCAGTCCTTATTCTAGTATTCATGACATAGAAGCCCTGGTAAACATCATCCTCGATTGGTTGATGGATCTATATCTCTTCTTTATCAAAGGAAAAAATAGGTCTATCAATATTAGTTCAATCAAAGGAGATCTATTCTTTGAAAATTGCATCAATAACCTCCGTTAGTACCCATAAAAGATAAGTAAACTATATAACATTTATTATATATTGAGTGTATCCTAAGAATTCACTACATCATTCTTCTCCAGGTCCACAAATAACACATTATCAAAAAGGACATACCCCAAAAAATATACCTCACAAATCTATAAATGGGAAATTGATAGCTTACAATAATCATTGTTTTCTAAAAATATTTCAAATTCTCTACTAAATTTAACTTTATACTCATCCTATGTTATAGAGTATAATATAATTTTATAAAGGATTAAAACAATAAAAATTTCCAAGATACGAAAATATTTGGTTCATTATAGACATAAACATAGTGTGGGGAACTATTACATGAAATAGAATCACCATGAACATAATGTATCTATAAAAGAATGTAGATTAAATCTTCTAAATAAGATCCTCATGAACCCTTATCTGTTGGTATTTGGACCTATGATCATTCTTTGGGGAAAAAATTTCATCTCACAGAAGATCAATGTGGTCATGAATACATGTAAAGGGGTATATATTATTTAGTATGGACTATTTAATTTTATGATAATCAATTAAATGACTAAATATCCCATCTTCCATTTGAATTTTTTTTTGAGAATACAATTGGGGCACACTGTGTCTAACAAAATCCTTCCCTTGAATGTTTTTAGACATCAACCAATGATCTTAGAGCTCAGGAGATTCAATTTGACAATCCAAAGAACATATAATTATGGTATCATGGTGAATATCTATGTAGATGTACATATCTGAACAAGAATCATAGTCAAATGAAATAATCACAATCAAAATCTATATGGAATTCTATTTCCAGTTGAATAAATATTCTTAAAAAACCCTATGCAGAAAGGTATAAAATAACAAACTAAATGTTTAAGGGTTGATGTATCCTTCCTGGAATTCCAAATCATTCATAAATTATATATTTCTATCTCTCTATGTATAATATCATACCATATATCTAATGGAATCTAACTGATCTGTAATGTTATAAGATCTCATCTTGAACCGCGAAAAAAATATTACGTACCTATGATGACATCGTAAAGATTCATCATGTGGAACAAGATATTAAATTTGATATTCTCTCCACTAAATTATATTTTATAGTATAGAAACATGAGTGATATCTAATAATAACTCCCTATATGATCTTTATGAAATATCTATTGATAATATCCTCAAATAGAAGCTTCATATATTTCACCTAGAATATAAATATGAGAGAATTACTTTCACATGTGTCTACAAGTACTAAGGTAATATTATAATAATATTTTTATTTAGCTTGTGTAAAATAATATGAAGCCATGTACTATCCCTTCATGGAATGTGTCTTCCCATGATCCTAACCTCTAGTACCTTGAGACTGAAATGGGCCACTATGTGATGGTGGTATTAGGATCTCTTAATAAACCCCTCCTCCAACTACCCATTTATATAAAGAATTTTCTACTTCTATTCTTATAATAACTTTTTATGTAATTCCATGTAAAATTATTGGGGTTTCAAAATAAAAAAATTACATATTCGTTGGTGGTCCATCAACTTTTATTTATGTTCCATGTGATTATTTTAAAAATAGAAATCTATGTGACCATGATATTTGTAAGAGTGACTTCAACCTTCTATATGATGATTGGACCCCATGCAACATTCATAACCCACAAACTAAATCTTTCGATTATAATAATGAATCCTCTTCTATGATCTAAATATCTTATTCCTGTAATCTACTATATATGGCACCACCACATGTTTCCCTCTCTTGGCCGAAACCACCCGATGGCCCCACTTCATTGAAAATCGTAGTTTCAATAATCCTATCTAGAAATCTGTAATTTGTGGGTATAAATAAAAATTAAACACTGGATTTAAAGTCTATATGAATACCATTCTTGAAATTCCTCACCCTGATGGAACTTCCTTATACAATATCATGGGTGCACCATTTTAAGTGAGTAAACCACATGAAATAATTAGCTACTATCACACTACCCTATTTTAGTTTGAAAATCACATAGATCCAAACTGTTCATAAGAAAAATGGGTAATACCTGTCAATAAATAGTTACTGGATGTATGAAACTTAGATCATAATATCATCATGGTCTTGAATATCTAAACACTATTATAACAGTATTTATCCATGGAAAAGTATTCCATCTAGTGCCACCATCAAAAATAACTTTCTCTGAACCATCTTGGAGACACATACCACTAACACAATCAAATCCTTGACTACCTAGAGATCTGGGATGTTGTGAAATCGTATAGGTATCTATCATTGAAACTTGGGAAGGGAAATAGTACTATACACATCCTCTACTTGAACTGTATATACTAACTACTGGTTGATGCTTGAGGGAGATTCAATATACCCACCCAGAGGAAATACATCATGGAATAGTCCATGAACTAAGGAATCGTCATTAATAATATCACCATCATGATCATGAATTGGGCACATGGATGGGTATTTTCACAGAGATATCCTGAAATTAATCAAGAAATATATCTATCTGATGAGAAAATATATATCGGGAGCTAACTCATGAAAGATTAACAGTGGAATCAATTCAATATGATGCATCTACCAGTGACTAAATATTCAATGTTGAGAAGTAGTAATTATATATTCTTCTTTATATTCATGTTAGATTCCTCCCCCATAATGGTTTATTGGGACAGAAATACACACATTATACAATCTGATGTTCTTTCACTATGTTCGGATCCAAAATTCAGATGGTGACTAGTCCAAAAATCATCAATAAGAAAATCTACCTCAAAAACCTCTATCTAATTACCCAACCCACAAGGTCCCACTTGTTTGGTATATTTTTTGGCTACCAAAACTCCATTCCATCCTTTAAGAGGATAGGGGATCGTGATAAACCTGGATAAGTCATAATTATAAAGTGGTACCATTTCCCAATGATCCTCTATGCATGCTCCCAACTATCTCACTAAAATAGAAATGATAAGAATAATTTAAAGACACCAACATATAGATATAATCCATGAATTAAATAAAAAATATCAAATACATCATATTATAACCAATGTGTAATAGAAATAAATTCAAACCAAACAATAAATTTAGTCCCAATATGACATTAACTTAAAACCAACAAATTTTTGGAGAGCAAAACTCTTGATATCAACTCTTGAACACCATACACTATTAGTGAACCCAATTATCACTATGATCTACCATAATCTCCAATGATCTTTTTGTCATTTTCATAAGACATGACATGTGTGCAAAAATTGAAATCATGGGTAATTTAATACATACCTAGTTAGACAATAATTATTGAAAGGGGACATATAATTTTAAAAACATAGTGAGCTCAACCAAATAAAATATGTAAATGTAAAACAATAGATACACTCACACACACACACCATTATATATATATAATCATAAGAAAAAAAATGTGAGTAAAATTGGATATATATCTCAATTTCCATTGATTCCCTTTAACAATTATAAACTCACCAAAATATGCGTATATGGGATTTCTCCTCACAAAATTTATCTATAGCCAATGGAATATGCATCTTACTTGAGGGGCCCAAACCCCAATAGAGGATCAATATAAATTCTTCCACGTTGTATGTAGAGAAAATGTTAACCAACTAAATAGAAATACATTCCATTCAAATATAATGAAATGGGGAAATCATGACATATGGTTACAAGGTATTACTAACTATGATATCTGTCTGATTTCAAGAAGAAAATACTCTATGATGTGACTGGGATTACTTACCCTGGAATTTATCAAATGTCATGCTAATATGTTCCCTAGTGAAATAGTGGAGTTTTGACTCTATAATATCTATTATAGAGTTTTCAACCCAATCCCTGGTGTCAAATAAGAGAACTAACCCCATATTATATTTTACGATCTTTCCTGATAATGGTTATCATCATGCATCACATGAATAAGATTCATTCTTATAAAATCATGCATCATATCTTAAAATTATCTTTAAATATCATCAACTAATTTTATAGGGAGATAAAAATAGGAAATCCTACTCCCAAGATAATATCAGAGTCAAAAAAAGCGATACAAGAGTTAGCATATTCATATATGTGTAAACTATATGTAATGAATCCATAGGGTTTGTTCCTGTGCTCCACTATCTTGTATATTTCCCTAAGATATGACTCAGTAATTCATGTCAGTATAACTGGAGTTTCCCCTTCGAAAAAAGATGTTTATATCCACTCGGGGTCCTCTATGTGCTTCTCTATGTGCTCTTGTGTATTCCTACCCATGATCCTGTACTCCGGTAAACGAGTTGCCATGCTAAATAGGGACCTAGGAATGTTTTTATTGAACATGTCTTGGCCACTATAGTTGGTTCACACATATGATAGGCCTACTTACAAAGATTTTGATATTTAATGTGAAACAAAATATAAAAATTGTATCCATGTGAGGATATATAAGGTATATTCATCCCAATACACGTTGTGTAGTTAGAGTTATGACAAAAGTCACGATATTCTTAAGGATCCATAATCGAACACGTATAACATTTTTTCTAGAAATTTACCACTCAAAATCTATCATATTAAAATGTTATCTTCATATCTATTATCTAAATTACGAATCTATTATTAAATATATTAAATATTTGTAATTATTTAATATATCACGTATGTAATATAATATTCTTGAGCGATTATCCTCATAATGACACCCCTTTTTAGTAAAAAAGATCCCAAAAAACGAATATCTATTTTGGAATTCTCCATCCCTTCTATTAAATCTAATTTCCTAAATAGTGGCATTAATAAAATATTTTCCCTTTACATTCCACCTTATGAAATCACCTACAATAATACCAAAAATATTTTTTTTCTATTAAATTTAAAAATTCAATTATATTCCCAATAGATAGATTATTCCACTGGGATAATCCAAAAAAATGATAATGAAATTTTTTAAAGGTTATTCAACAAAATCCATATTGACTTTTTCAATTATAAAATATTTAAAAAACGATTCTTCAAAAAAAAAATAATTTTTTAAATTATATTTCCTAAGTAAACAACATCAAATTATAATACTTGTGATAATTTCCCACGAAACAAAATATTTTTGAGAAACCACATCATCTAAACAATATACAAATCCATTAGAGTGGAAATTTTTTTGATAGATAAATCATTATTGATATTTAATATAGCACATATCACAAAAATTTGTGTCTAGAACAATATTTAAATTTACCCTCCATATGTAAAAAATCTATTGAAAAACTGTGAAAAATTATTAGAGGTTTTTTCTTAATACGATATATTATAGAATATTTAAAAAATACAATAATAAAGTAATATTACCAAATATTTAACATTTAGTTTACCATTAATAATGAATGCATTGTTTTATATTCACCCTATCATATCATGGTAATAACTCAAAAAAGTTATTTATATTCCTCTTATTAATGAAAATAATATAAAAACTAATAAACTCTACATAATCATTTGGAAGTCCCTATAAATAATAGTTAAAATCTATATAAAATGAAAATATATCAAGAACATAAAACATGTGAAATATTATATTTATATAATTTAGGTTGAATATTCAAACATTGGAATTTTTTATATTTCATGTGATATTTAGAACATTATTACAAAATTGGAATTACAATAAATGGATATAGAGAATCTTCCTATCGATAACCCTTCCTCCAAAATATATATCAAAATAGTTTTTCGTTCAAAATTATTAAGTAATTTTATGAGGGTAAGTAATTCATAATATAAATTCTTTATATATTAGAAAATTAATGGAATTATAAAAATGTTCTAAAATGAGCATGATATCAATTAATATCTACTAGAAATATTATTATTTTAGGATCTCCTATGTTAATCACTTCTCCTCCTCTAATTACATAATTTTATTTCCACAGGAACTATTTTGTTGGTGTTATTATTCCTGGAATCAATTTCATATTACTATTATCCAACAAAATTAGGTAGTACACCTTTTTATATTGATGTTAAACCATTATAAATAATCATATAAATAAAATTTATATAGGATATATGAATAAAATAGAAAATGTTGTTAGGGAAAGCCACATTTGGGATATGATAAATAATAGAGTCATTGATACCTTTTGGTATATTTTGTTTTATAAAACATCTATCATTCTAGAGAATAACAATAAAACAAAAAATTTTTAAGGATTCAATATAAAAAATTGAATATGAAAATCATGACTTGGGGATTTTTCATTATACATAAGATTGAATGAATCATTTATTTGTTTTTTCTGGATGAGATAATAATGAATAAAACATAAATCCCTATGAAGCCCCTTGCCATCAAAAAACTAATCAATGTCATTATCCATGATGAGGATTTCGAAGCCAATGATCTATTTAATTTGGTCAAGTAAAACATCTATAATATCTATCAAATAATAAATAAATAAACCATAACATTTTTTAATCATACTAAAAATATTCATAGTATTAAGGGTACTTATTATAAAATAAAAATACATGGAAATAGAGTCTGCCTCAATAAATCAAAAAGCATTATCCCACTTCTTGATGAATCAGATATCATGATTAATAATATTTTTTATATTATTTACCCAAACAATACCTTTTATAGTGTGGGAGATAATTATAACTATTATTAATATGTGTTTAAAATGTATAAAAATCAATTATATATTGATTAATCCAATGATTTATTATCAACCTCTCTTGCCCAAAATAATATTTCAATAATTTACTAAAAAATACTATAGAATATTTAATTTTATATAGGTTTGTATAAGAGAGATGTGAAATTCAAATGGTTTGATCAATACATTGAATGTTTATCCCTTACAAAAAATATTTGAAAAACCACAAATTTTTCTTTATTTTGAAAACCAATTTCTTAACTGATCAAAATATTAATATGATGAATAATTCATAGAGGTAGGAATCATTCCATCAAATCCAAAAATGATGAATACTAAAAAAATTAACCAAATTCCATTCCTTCATGTAGATAATACAGTAGTCATGAAATCATTTATTATATGATGAGTAATATTAACTAAAGGAGTCTTGTAAATCAATAATAATTTCATATTTACAATTATAAAACATCTCATCGGACCTTATGGATACCTTTATCCAAAATATTTAGCATCCCATTCCTTAATGAAAATTACAATAACCTATTATGATCAATGGATTTTTTTAATAGATTAATTCCTAAATTCTTACCAAAGAGATTTTATAAGATAACTATCGTTATTTTATAAATAAATATAATCATAAAACTATGATTTATTATGGAATTTAAAATATAGTATAAATTATCAGTCATCCATAAATTTATAATAGGGGTTCCATAGAACAATAATCCTCTAATTAACATCTTTAGATAAATTTTAGTAGATAATTGGTGTAATAATTTTAAAAAATTATACAAAAATTCAATGTTATTCTCTAATAATATGGGTTTTAAGATACTAATAGGTTGAAATTTAGAATTGATAATAAAATTAAAAATATCAGGATTCATAGTAGCGGTTACATCAAACCATAATATTAGGAATTTTTTATATCATTAATAATTATTTTTATAGTAACCTTAAATATTTCTATAATATCTAAGAAACACCATTCCTTAATCAAAACATATTACATTTATTTCGTTATTAAAATGAGATTAAGAATGTTGGATTGTAAATCCCAAAAAATATTAAGATGATGATTCTTCATAACTATGGTATCCTGATCACTTACATTTGGATTAGACAAATTAGAATATTTAGTGGAGTTAATAAGAATAACTCTAATATTTTCATGTTTTGATATAAATTTGGCATTCTCCTGTGAGGAACCCATGTCTTTCTAAGGAGGATGTTATTTTTTTTTCATTCCATAAAATCAACCTTACCATCATCAAGTGTATCAATAACAACCAATGGTAATAAATATTTATTTTATTCCAAACTTATAGATTATTTTTGGAATCAATGGGTTGAAAAAAATTGTCAAAAATAGGATTTACTATTCAATCTATTTCATATAAAAAATACATGAATATGGAGAATTTCAAACACATATGAAATTATTACATATATCTAGAAATAATTCTTAAAAAAACACTTGTGATAACACCATAACATAAATAAAAATAATAATATGTTTATGATGAGGAATATATTTATGAGTAATATCAACAGAAACCATATAATATGTACGATGGGTATTTGAGGTTTTAAATACATAATTGCAACATGGTATTCCAATCACAGTCATAATTTTTATGTAATACCACTGTTTACATGTGTTCATTCTTTTATAGGTTATGTTGATACATGTGATGAATGATTTAGTTTTGGTATAATATTATTCACTATCTTGAAAGCAATTATTTAAAATAAATGGTACATTCTTAATGAATTCTGAAATAGTATGAAATGTTCTTAAATTTTTTGTTATGATACATATCAAATAGTATTATTAATATCCAAATCATAATATATGGATTATAATATCTATAAATAACATTCATTTAATTTAAAAAAAAATCTATACCTTTTTTCTATATAGGTTATTCCTTGAAAATAATGTTCCTATTATTCATTATAGTTTCAACTTCATTCATGGTTGTGTTATGTCTTATTAACAATGAACTAATAGATGTTAAAATGCTATATATGTTTTTAATTTTTACATATTATAAATTGTTAATATTATAATCTCTATGGCTACTATTAATTCTCTATATGTAATGTTCTATATCGATGAAATAATTATTTATTATCATTTAGTATACGGGCATAATTTTTTATTCTATATCATTATAATATATAAATAAAGTGTTAATTTCTTATTGAATGTTATGGAATGATAAAATCTTCCCACATTTTACCTGTAATTATCAAAATTTTAACTAATAGAGATTATTTGGAATATATAAGGATACTTCTATTTCATTACAGCCTTAGGTTACTATAATGCCTATTTGTACATATTGTGTCTCCAATGTACCATTACATGTTGAGTCTTTTGTGGAATAAAACTATTCTTTAATGATCAATGATATCTACTGGATTCTTCTCCTAAATTATTTAAATCAACAAATTTACTTCTTTTAAATTCAAATAAGTGAGGAATTATTTTATGTAGATCCTCTGGAGAGATACGTGGAACCCATAATGCACATGAGGGAGGTTTGGTGGTCTTGTTAGTCAATATTCCAAAACTATAATATGGTATTGTATACTAACATCACTATTGTTCATAGGGATGATAAATATCATCTTTCTATAAAATATGACTCTCTTTCATAGATATATATGATAAACCGTTTTATTTTTTAATTCCAAATAAATATCTCTTCGAAAATTATCAACCATGAACATCAATATAATTTAAAAAAATTTATTATATCCTAGAATGGATTAAATCATTATTTTAATCTCATAAAAATATACCATTAAAATACTTTTATGTTAAACAACACTATACCAACACATTTGTTGTATATTTCTCTTATCATATGTTTATTTTTATTGGGTAAAAGAAATACTTGAGGTGACTCATTTATTGAATGGAAATTCAATATAAGATATAGATCCCATTATGTATTTAATTATATATTGAATGATCTCACCATTATGTTTCTTATTTAATTAGTTATATCAAAATAAACATCACCCTATAGATAATAAATTATATTTATATTAAAATAAATAGTATAGTAATATTGATGACACACCCAAAATATAATAAAGGACCATGGATCTCAATTATATAGTGTAAAATAGTTTTTACCAGAAATCATTTCATGTTCCATTAAATATATCATTGAAATTTGATCGATAAAAATATCATCATTAATAATAATCAAGGAATCAGTATTGGTTATCTGACCCACCAAAACCTATTTTTCATTATTTTTTTTTCATATATTTACAATAACTTTGTGAAATTCTATATTTATTTTTTTCATCTTTATATAGGAAATGGTTAATAGTTTCTTGATCCCATTAAATTTATATTTATTTTCGTAACAGGATGATATAATAAACATATTGAAATTTAAATTAAAATTTAATTATTATTTTTTATCAAATAGAAGTTAGTTCTATAATCATTTAATATCTTGATAGATTCAGGTTGTAAAATGAATAATAATATCTCAATATTGCCTAATAGCTCCTTCATTGTAATATGTTTTTTATTTCAAATAATATTTAATTTCAATAGAAAATTCATTATCTTTTTAAATGATTAGTTAATTATTTTTTCTTTAAATTTTTACTATAAATTAATTCTCATTCTCGAGATCATCACATTATTTCATAAACAATTATTTATGAATTTTTTGAATTTTTTGTAAAAAATGATTCATTCGGTACCATAATTATTTTTACATAAATTCATTGAAAATATATGAAGGTCAGATCATTATAAATGGATTATGTTGATAATGTAGTGTAATTAATTTTTCTAAGACAATAAACTAACTTATTTTACATTTTACGATTTTATTATTTTGATCATGAAGGAAAATTAATTAACTCCAACCATCTTTTTGGATGCATGATTAGGTCAATCCATATGAAGGTATTCATTAATATACTAAGATATTTATATATTTTAAATTTTCAACATAGAGTAAATACTACCAATTACCTAAAATAAGTATATGATCTTCTATGTAATATCATGAGATTTTATGAATTAGTTATTTAAAATTTATTTTGATTTTTTATATCTATCATAAAAGGCAACAATATTCTTATAATAACCTCAAAATATTAACATATTACCTTTATAAACTATAAATTAAATAGGTGTTAATGTATATTATTTAAATATTTATTAGAAATATATTAAAATGAAACTCAATAGAAATATATTGGTCAATTGAAAGAAAATAAGCGTAACATATTTATGAAATCAATCTTATTCTTCAAAAACATTTTTCCTAAAATAATGTTCTATTTTATTTTTATGAGATAATAATTATAATTATTATATTAAACCATTAAAATATATAATTGATAATAATTATATAATTTTTTATACTATCATATCTTAAGAATCATAGAGTGGAATGTTTTTATTTTGTAAAAAGATTTATTTTTTGTGAATGGTGAAAAATATTTATTTGTATCAAACATTCATTTCAAATACATTAAAAATAATAATAAATTTTATTATTATATAAATTTTATGAAATATGATTTAAATCATGTATGATATAATAAATTTCCTTTAAATATTCATTATAATAGATTTAGGAATATTTAGTTTTTTTGGGCTACAAACTTATTTTTCAATGAATATTTTATTGTTTTGTTGTGAGAATTTATAATACAAGTAATTCATAACACTTATTGAAATTTTATAATTACAATTTTATTGAATAATTTTATTTTAGCAGTCTATATATTAAAAATATTTCTTTATTCTATAACATTTTTAATAGTAATAATTGAAATTTTGTTACCACTATTAAAGGTAATTTTTTTAATCATCGAAAAAATTTATTGATCTGGGAAAAATGATTCTTCCTAATTTTTATTAGATGAATATAATTATACCTTTATGAGTTTAGGTATTTAATGGGTTTTTTCATTGAACCCTTTTCATTGAAAATGAACTATATAATTTTCACATCAAAAACCGTTACAAAATGTCACTCTCCTTGTTTAATATATCATATATATGTCTACATTGGGAAAAAGAATGTTTAGATTGAATATAAATGAACATGTTTAAAGTAATAATTTTTTAATGATTTAAATTTATTTAAATATTCTAAAATATTCATCATATGTTTTTATTTATATGAAATGTTGACACAACATTTCATCAACTAAAATAGAAAATAAATTAGTAGTTTTAAATTTTTTAAATATAATATAATTTTTAAACGGTGATAGAGTTCGATGATTTTTTAGTGAATAATACCTATTTGTTATGTGAACATTTATTTTAATATGATTAATGAAATTACTTATATTTATTGGGTAAAATTAAATGAATACTATCAATATTGAAATTAATGGTATTTTATATAATTAATATGTTTTTATTTAATTATAATTTATAAAATTATATTAAAATATATATAATTATGATGTGGTAGAAATATATTTCCATAAAAATTTATGATCCAATATTTACATTATACGTAAAATTATAACTCATTATATTTGAAAAACACAGTATCATGTTTATAATTAAAATTGATTTACCATGGGGTTAATCCCATGAACAATTCATAAAAGACTTCATAAAGTTCTACAAAGCTCATTTTAATGGAATTTTAACCAAATATTATATTAAATTTAATCTATAACCTTTTTGGGTTTTTTAGGCTATGTGATGACTATTTAATATTTTAATATTATATGAAATTTCCAGAGATCTCCTCCCATCTGTTATAAAATTTAACCCATACATTATCTTCTTCACCCCAGTTGATCCCCCTTTTATGACAACACACTACCAAAATGTCTTTTTAAATTATATAAAAATAATACTTATGTTATATTCTTACAAAAAAATATAACCCCAGGATCCTTAAGATAATATATAAAAGTGTTTCTTCAAAAAGAGTTAAAATCCTTAACCTATCACATTTATTTTAATTTTTCTATAACTATATCTTAATCAATTATATTTTTAATAAAATTATAATTAAAATGTTTTTTATTTTCATAAATCATTAATCATTAACCATATTTCCAACAATTTAATCGTGAATCTATTGCTTGTGCATATTTATGACTTACCTTCTAATCATAGTAATATAGAACATTTTTTGAATTTTTTTTGTTTTCTACTATGATTAGTTTATTATTTATATGTAATAATTATGTTTTAATTATTATTATTTAACTATATTATCACAAATACCTTCTCACCTTGAAATCAATTGAATAACAATAATTTTACTTGTGTGCACGTGTGGACTATAATATCCACAAAGTGATGCTATTAATTTTTCATTTGCATTTTACATGTATGGTAATAAGGAGGAATTTATTAGAAAAATATGATGTATATTGTATAATAATAACGCCAAATGGTAATTTTTTTATTTACATAATTTCATTCCATTAGATGTAAAAATAAAAATAATGTTCATTCTTATGTACGTTTTATCTTTTCTATAAATCGTGTAATTCATTTTTAAATCCTCTAACATTATTAATGAATCAATATATACAAATATATAAATAATATATATTATATAATAAGGATATAAATTATTCTTTTATAGATTTTATGTACATATACTTTGATTATAATCGAGGATAATGAACTTTTGAAGAATGTCCATCTAGAGGTAAGTGGTTTTTTCCAATTTTATTTCTATGAGACACAAGAAATAATAAGCACTGGGTTCTTTTTTATAGATAATATAATGACCACTAATATCTATTATAAGTTAATTTTTTGAAAATCATGGAATATAAAATTATATATATGGTTCTATGTTCTATTGGTTTTATGATTCAAATGTTACCAAATATTTAAGGGACTTATGTTTCAAAGTAGTTTTAATTAGGCTTGTTTAGGATTTAATTTTGATTGAGGTTATAATATATTATTTATCTTATAGAACCATTTTATTAATATTATTATAAATTTTTTTTATTTAAAATCTGTTTTCTATTCTTTTTACTCACTACATGTACTCAAGAGAACAATTTTTTTAAAAAAAATCAACTTTATTTGTCAACTTTATATAATTTTTTATTCCATATCTGTAAATTCTAAAAAAGTCAATAGGATAGTTTTATATATTTTACTATAATTTATAATGTTATTTTAAACAATATTTGACATTTTTAAAAATGTTTTAAAAGGATCCTTCACATTGTGTTCTGAATAAGGTAATTTTTTTACAATTTCATAAAATTAAGGATGGATGATTTTATTTTAACATATATGACATGTCAATAATTGTGCACTTACATGACCACCCATGGATTGAATAATACAATAAAATTACCCACAATAATATTCAATGGATATTTTTACAAAAATATATTTTACTTTTTTTAAATGTTTATTAATAATTGGAAATGATTTATTTGTTAAGAAACACTCCCAATCTCAAATAAAAACATTATTATTTTATGAAACCATTATATTATGATATTTAGGAATTATTTATCATAAAATTTAATTATAGAATTGTTATTCATTTTCTTGTGATTTTGTATTATAAATATGTGATTTTTATAAACCAATTTATTTCCAATTGTTATGCTTTGTTTAATTGACATAATGTTTATGAAAGTAATTTTACTATATCATTTTATTATGTCTAAATACGATTAATGTTATTACGACCTTATGGATCACATATTTTTGGTTTTCATTATGTTAGGGGTGGGCTTGGAATTATGTATCCCTCAAATATATTATATAAAATTCTATATCACAATATATAATTATGGAAAACATATCGATGTTATAGACTCATTATGGGAAAAAAGTCAATGTTCATGATCAATTATAAGAAATTCATTGATGTTCTTGATAAACTAAGGGAAAAAGTGTTTAGAGCACATCCATTGTGATTCAACTATTTAGGTATATAACAATGGAATTAAAAACGTTTTCTATACCAATGATAGTTCAACCCATATATGAAATAACCATATATTCCATGATTGATTTATGATGAGTTCCCTATATTATGAATCATGTATTTTGATATGATAAATGGATACTTCATGAAATATAATTAAAATATTTAATAAATTGGATATCAATTTAGAATGATAATATTATGGTCAAAAAGAAAAATTATTAGCTAATTCATTCAAATTTTCAATGATTTATATCTCTCATATTAATCATTACTGAGAATATGAGCCACTATTGCTTGTAATTAAATTCCTTATATTCTGATGAAAGAAATAGTGTTATTATTATTAAGGGAACTAAATAGGATGGTGATTATGAAGGATATTGAAGGTATTTTAAGAAATAATAAAATTATGTATCTAAAATATAAATACACTATACTATTATGTTCATTGGATGTTTTATTGTGAAATATACTCACTATTTTTATTAAAATGTAATATTTATGTTTATGATTTATGGGTTAGAATGGTTAGTATTAGAGAACCGTTTTATTAAAAATTGGAATCCTGGATGATAAAAATGTGAAAACCAATGGGTAAGTTTATGAATAGGATAAAATACAAATATTTTTAAATAAACCATGTTATTCATAATTTTTCATATATTTGGAATAAGTCATGAACAAGACATCCTTTGAATTATATTTTACAATTATACTAATATCATTATGATAACACTATTTGTTGTTTTATAAAATGGACAGAACATGACATAACTTTGTAAATTTTAAATTTGTAAAAGAATGTCTGGATGAGATATAAAATTGGCTTATTAATAATGTTATGGATATTTGTGATTATGACTGACTATATATCATGAAATATTACTCGAAATATTCAATTTACAAAAATCTAATAATCACTATAAAAGATTATCATAGAGTAATCTAACATATAATGATGTGATATAATGGATAAAAGTAGAATAATTTCCAATATATTGAATATGTATGAAAAAACTAAAGGTAAAGCATTTAAGTAATGATAATATTTTTTTTTGGATAATAAAGGAATATATATATTAAATTCGTTTTAAAATGATGATATATATCGGGAATCTGATGTAAATCCTATGATAGAATTTATTGTTCCTTGTTTTATGTTTAGGAGTATAGAAAATATCTGAGTGAATTCCCTAATCATAGACATAACCACTTTAGCATGGTTGGCCCTATATTATACTAATAATTTAAGTGAAATGAAGGAAATATTTTGTTATTTGAATTTGATAATTATGGAGACGAAAAAATTTTATATTTATTTTTTTATAAGTTACAAGAATCAACTATGGATGATTCAATAGTGGGTTTTATGAAATTATTTTCATGATATTATTGAATTGTAAAAATCAAATAAATAAAATTAGGGGTGAATAGTCGTTTTTCTAAAAATAAATTATTATTATGTGCATGATGTTGTGATAATAATCATCAAAATAGAAGTTTGATTGTGATATAATAAATAGGTTTATATTTATATCATTGGAACCCATTAATTATTTGATAAAATAGTTCTCCATGCTGCCTTTTGTTTTCCATCAAGATTTTTAAATTTATAAAATATATAATAATTAGCTTATTTTATTTAATTAATGAGAATATGGTTAATTTTTAAAAAAATATATTTTATCATTATAGTTTTATTGAGATTCAGGTTTTTACGAGGTTTTCTAAGAATATATGATCTTGGTATACACATATTTTGTATGTGAATCTGAAAGCAATTTTATTTTTTTGAGTGTTTATTCTTATGTTTATTTTTTAAATTTTGTAATTTTTTATTATTTTTCATGTGTATTTAAACACAAATAATATTGGTAATGATCATTTCTTAACAATTTATTGAATGGATTATGATGAATTTTTATTAGGGTTTGTATATTCATGTATATTTTTTAAAAATTTATTTCATTATTTAATCATTTTGGATTTTGTAAAAACATTGAGATGGTAGGAATGACCTACCATTATTTTATGGGTCATATGTTCTATAAAAATATTTATTAATATCTCTATTCCAAAAATAATCTTGATTATTCATTTCACGGGGTATTAAATAACGATAGAATTGTTTGAAGAACACCCAAAGGATGGAAATAATTTTATGATAATCAATGAAATAAATTAAGTACAATTTCTTGAGTTATATATAAATATAGAGAAACTAATTATTAAATTTATAAAAATGATCTGAAAATAATAATTGTATATTTTCATGATCAATTATCCTGAATAATTGTTCTTTTTTGTTATCATCGATTTATTATTTAAAGTAAGTTATATTTATCTTCAACCACATTATCTATAAATCTATATCAATCCTGAAGAGTTAGTATTCTATTTAATCTAAATATTTTATCTTCCCTCCATTGTTCTCCTTGTGTTGGAATCCAATTTTATGGCATCTTAGGTAATCATTATACTTCACTCATTCCATTTTGAAAGGATTTTTTATTATTTTATTATTTGATATGGGTTTTAAAAAAATTAATATTCAAATAATAAACCTTTGATAGCGGGGAAAACATTCATGGGGTTTTTTTTATTTTTTGGTGGAAAATGTAGCACCTAATTATTTTTAGAATTAATTCAATATAATTTTCTTTATTTTATTAATAACTCATATTAGACTCAACATCGATCCTAAATGAATGAAAAAATATTTCTCAATGGCCATTAAACATAGCCTATAAATTTTTGGTTATGAATAATAATAAATAAAATTTAAAATACATAAAAAATTCCTACTCAATATAAATATATTGACTAATTATTAATATATAATCACTAAATTTTTATTAAATTCAATTATTATTAAAAAATATATTTTATTGTAAAAGGGGTTTTGTGTTTTTGTGAAAAAAATATTAATTTATTGAAATAGTAAAAAAAAAAATGGATTTTATTTTTTAAATCATTACTCAAATACATCTTTTGGTTAAATTTATTTATTTTTCTAAAAGGCTTGATTTTTAAATATATAGTGAAAATTATATATTTCTTTAAAACTATCATTTTAATTTCCTAAAATAGTAGTATTATGATTTCAGTTGTATATCAATGTAAAATATATATTACATAATTATTTATAAACAAATTAACATCATTTCAATAATTATTAATCTAGATTTTGTCTGAAGGAAACTTTTTTGAGGAATATAATTTTTTCTAAAAACCTTTTTTAATGAATTTATCAATTTATATTGAAATTAGTTTTTTCTATTATATTAAATAATATTTCGACAAATAGATTCGAAATTTTCAATCAAGGATTCCAAATTATGTTAATAAGACACATTTATTTTATGAAATTATGTGCATTAATTGAAGTAATTTGGTTACCATGAAAAATTTTGATGTGGGTTAGTAATGGTTAAAAAAACATGAACCAAAAAAATAATCAAAATTTTTATTGGTTTGATATACTTTTAAAGATATAAGATTAGAATATCAATTTATTTTTAAATAATAAATTATATGAAAATGAGGCATATAAAAATAAAGAACATAATGTTCCAAAATGAATGTCTATTAGATATAAATATATATTACATGCTCATATTGTAAAAAATTTATGTTATAAGGGAATTAGAAATATATATATTGAGAATAATAAAATTAATTTCATGAGATAAATTTATTTATAATTTTTAAAAATTATTCAAATATCAATACAACTTATGAAACTCAGAAGAAACATTTCTCTAATAAATCAATTTATAAAATAATATATTTTGTACATATAGCATTAAATATAATTTAAGGGAGTTATAACATTCCAAAAAAAATTATAAAAAATTAAAAAATATAATTAACGTGTAAAATTATTAAAATAAAATTAAAATTTTTTATTATTTTCGTTTAGTTAAATTAAATGAGTAGTGTCATAATTAACCTTACTAGCATACTATAAAATAATAATAAATAAATTATTTAATAATGTAAAAATTTTAATGACCCGGTCATTTATGAATAAAATTAAATTAATTTGTTTATGTCATATGGATATAGAATAAACATTCAGTTTTTAATTATTGGGATTAAATAACCATTATATATCATTTCTATTGATAGTATAATCATGGAACAATGATCATAAGACTGATCAAAATATACAGTTCTATAAAAAAAATCCTTTCTACACAGAAAATGAAGAAGATTTCTTCATACAGTAGACTCAGGCCGTGAAAACCTCATTTTTTAGAATTCAAAACGGAGGTAGAGTGCCTTGGAATTTCTCTACACCAATCCCAAGATGAGATTCAACACATTGATAAGGAACAGAATCACCTAAGAGAGAAGTTCAAGTTAATAGAGATTATCACCCAAATGATGTCATCTAAGATGCCCAAGAGATTGTCACCATCACACACCTTACCCTTAGGTCTTATTCTGGTGTTATAAGAGGTAATTTAATATGGTATTAGTTACCTATTGTATAATATATTTTTTATAAATTAAATTCTTAGTCTATAAATTTTTTTATAGGAACAGTCATACATAATAAATGATTTATTTGATAAATTGACTTTTTGAGTAACAATTACAATTTTGAGAAGTATATACATTATTAAATTAATAGTAGGTTTATATTAACATATTTATTATATAAATTATTATAAATTATATTTATATTAGTTTATTATATGTAAATGACTAGGTAATTGGTTTGATAAAATCTATATTTTTATAATACAAAAGAAACTGCAGATTTAAAAAAATTAATGAATTTTTGAAATAAATAATATTTATTAAAATATAATTATAAAATAAATTTTCTTAATAATAAACTAGTATTAATTTTTTTGAAGTAAAATTTAATTTTTATTATGAGTTGAATACTATTTTTGAAAAAACCACTGAATTTCAAATAAATATCAGTTTTCATTTTAAAATTAACAAATTCACATATTTTGGAAGTTATTTAGAAGAAATTAAAATTTTCTCGGAATCAAGGAATTGAAATTATCAAATGGTGATTTTTTCATAATTTTCAAAGATATTCTAATATTTGGGTAAATATTAACTACTGTATAAATTAAATATCTGTTTATAATTACATAATGACCCCATATTTCTGTAATAAATACAAAAATGGGTATTCTCAGCCCAATATATGTTTTCCTATTAAAATAATTTTATTTTAGATTTGTTCTAATTATTTTATCAAGCTTTAGTGATTCCTCCAAAATGTAAAATATATTATATGGTTTTAAATTCATTTCTTTTAGTGTATGACTCACCTCCACATAATCAAGGGTAATATATTAATAATTTTTTCGATTATCCATATAAAATATTGTTTTACTCTTCTCTTTGAAAACAATTCTGGGAATAAACCACGGGAAGGTCTATGGTTTTGAATATTTAATTAAATAGATTCCAAAATCTATGGTTGTGAAATATTAAATAATACCCCTAAAATTTCATATATAAACCCACCCAAGAACCCAATTATCTTCACTAAAAATACTTAGTGAACGTGCCAAGTCTACCCTCCCCTCTCTAGAATACTCCCAAGGAGACCTAATCTCTCAATAATCACATCATAAAGATTTTGAGGACTGTAAGAGCCCAGATCTTCTTTTCAGGTATGTTTTTCCTTTTCTAGACATTTTCTAGAAAAAGTGTAAAATCCAGAAATTTTCGATGTATATGTCATGTACATTATGGGTAAATGACATGTATTGCGCTGCTGTTGGAGGCCGTGTGCTGACCGTGTCATGGACACACACACGTCCATGTATGGGTGAAACAGAGGCTACCTAAAGTGAAGTACGGAAAAGGCGAGTACACACTATGTATTTCAAAAGTACACATTGTGTACATTTTTATTATTAGGTGCACTCGGGTCGCGTCTGATGGACAAAACACAAATCTTCTAGGTCATCTTCATCCGAGAAAACATGTATGGCCATGGAACTTTGACGATCCCCCAATCATCCGTCCACCCTCTGAATCGAACATCGTGGATTATGTTTGAATTCCATCGGTGAGTTCTCTCTTCTGATGGAACATCGTTTCATGATTTCTCTTCTTTTCCATGTTATCACGAGTTGAAGATTTTATGAATTTTCTTAGATCTATGGATTTTTAAAGTGATTCCAACTTCTAGGTTAAATAATATTGATCTCCTAACCCCGAGGTAGGTAGTTTTTCCCTTTCCATTGAATGTCATTTAAGATTTTGTGAAATTTCCACCAATACCCTTGAACGGGTTATTTCATGTTTACCGAATTAGCCATTTGTTTTCCTACATTGCTTATATGCTAGAGTAGAGAATACTGAATGTGAATAGGGTTAAATATTATGCTTTAGAAATGTTTTCTATGTATGTTTTTCATGTCTGGACCGTTGGGTCTAGTTTTCCTTTTTGGTTGCAGTTTACTTTCTATACCTAGTAATGTATGTTGGAAGGACTGTAGTTCAAATGTGATAATATTATATATAATTCTAGCCAAGTAGTTCTTGAGGTTTACATTGGCCATTACATGTGCTATACTTATTTGACATAATAGGGCCGTGAGAACCTAGTGTAGTAGACCACAGGTAGAATGGACGTAAGGGATTCTTCAGATAGTCTTTATAATTTTATGATGTGAGACCACATGGAGAATTGACATTTAGTGCTTTCTATGAGTGTCTATAGTTCCTCGACACGAGCCATAGGGGGAATGAGACGTTTAGTGCTTCCCCAGGGCGCCTTTAGTTCGATACGAGACTATAGGGGAAATTGATAGTGAGTGCTTCCCCAGAGAGTCTATATTGTAGTTGAATGAGAGGGGTGAGACTGAGTGTGACTCCAAGAGGGTTACGAGAACTTATTGGTTGAACCATAAGGGCTAGGCTGTGAGAACTACCAAGAGGGTTACCTATTTTTTCTATTGGTTGTGTAGCTAATTAATTTTTTTGTGAACTTAATGCTTGAAACTGTGGAATGTTTACTATAGAGTACTTTCTTATATACTGTTTTATATACTTTTACGGCCATATATTCACTGAATGTTAGGCACATAACATGTTGGGGATGCCTATTGGGATTTAGTCTCACACCCTATTTGGGCCATGCTTTTGGGTCCAAATAGATTATATTGATGTAGGTCTAGATAAGGGAAAGTGCCCTTATTCTTTAGGTACATGATTACATTGGAGCCAGAGATCATGGGACCAAGCCAGGGCTTGTGATGATGATTATTTTCTCATCTGTTTTCCCTTTGTACATTGGATTAGTACTATTTTTAGTATTGTTATTTGATTGGCTGTTTTCCTAAACATATATGTATTATGCATCTTTTATATATATTTATGATTCAGTTGTTTCTTTATATGTCTTACACTTTTTACTATTGTTGGATATTTACTACTTCTGATATGGTGCTTTGTTTACTTCCACTGTGTACTCTGTCAATGGGGGCCTAGTTTCCTCACAATCACACCCAAGGCCCTCACTGCTATTCAGAAGCCTTTGGTGTTCTGGAAAATGTTCTTGAGGCCATTTGACCAACTGGGTACGGGGCGCCTCTGGGTGGATTCTTGAACATGGACGTTTCAAAGTGGTATCATAGGATTTATTTTCTCTTTATTTTCAGTTTAGAACCTTTAGCTAGGGATAAATTGGAATCGGTACTTGGTAATAAGATGTGTCTAGGTGTAGCTAACTCATATATAGGGAAAATCTATACTACCTCATTTATTTCAATTTTACTGGTTTACTATTTTACAGTTGATTTGATTTCACCTTTCGGTGATTTAAATGTTTTGTGATGTTACCATTGTTGTTATCATAGTTCTAAATCTATCACAATCTGATGAGATTAGGTTATTCCATCTCATGCATCATATAGGAACATGTCAAAAATCACATGCCATGCATTCATTCCTTATCATCTGGGATACATTAGTTGTTACATGTTTTTGTGATATATGTTGTGTAGAATATGCATGCATTTGTGATAGATGCCTTGATAGAAAAACATGTTTAGTGATAGGGTATTGTTTTTTGTAGATATTTTCATGAATGAACGCCACACATTGGTTTTTGAGGTGTTATGGGCCCTTATGGACCAGAATTTGGTGGATCATTTCCTTGTTTTCCATTTTATAATGTCTATAAGATGCCAAAAATTGTTTCGAGTGGAGTATGGGCCCTCACAGATCAGAATTTGGAACCTTCAATGATCGTTTCAGTGTTTTCTGGGTTCCATAGTTGTTTTTGAGGCTTACATTCTGGGAAAACTCAAAATACATGCTGTGTAATTTTGACTACATGCCATGTGTTATTCTGTTCGGGAAGAAACTGTTTTTCTTCAGTACACACTGTGTACATTATGTACACGCCGTGTAGTCTCTGATCGTGTCGTATTCCATGTGGGTAGAGACATGAGACGGGGAATATCCAGTGGGAACACACCATGTAGTTTGACCTAGCTACCCAGTCGTGTCACGAACAATATAGGTCAGTGTTATCCATTATCTTACACGTTGTGTCTGCATGGAACACACCCTATAGTGTCTGCCATGTAGCTGTTCATGTAAACAGAAACATGGGTTGGTGTATCCTTTCACATTCATGTCGTTTCCACCTTGAACATACCATGTTGTTTGATCCATGTGTCAGGCCGTGTCACTAACAACATGGTCCAGGTGAAACTTGTCTAGTACACGCCGTGTATATCTTGAACACGCTGTGTAGTCTTTCCTTAGGAGTGACGTGTGGCTTGATCATGTAGAACGACTCAGGCAGGTGAAGAGGATTCAAGTACACAACATGTGTTATGAGAACATGACATGTTTTTGGGGTGTTATATGACCAGTTCAGGTAGGAGTACACTCCCTTGTAAATTACTTAAGGGAACATGCCATGTAGGAAATGTACACGCCATGTAGTCATGTTTTGGAAAAATTGAATGCTTTCTTCCTCATATAACCTTCTTACACTCCTTGTTTTCATTCCTTGATAACCTTGATCTATGATGTACATTTGACCTTGTAGAGTCATGCCATCGAGAGGTCCTCCGGTTGTGCGCTATTGCAGGGTAGTGATCGGACACCAGATGTGGCTGAACATGGACTACCCTTAGATCCTCCTATTGTTCCAGTCATGGAAACAGCAGTTATGCCGGACATAGGTGTTGATGCATAGTTCGAGGAAGTCTTTATGAGGATGGTGCAGACCTTCCAGGGAGCACTAACTCCTACCTCTACTATGGTATACTTGATATAGGTTTCCAAGAAGCAGAATCCTCCCAAATACTCAGGGGAAGGAGGAACTCATGCTACAAAGTCATGGCTAGAAGCCATGATGATGATCTTTGAGTTTCTAGATACACCATTAGAATGGTGGGTCAAGATCACTACCTATTTGATGTGAGACTCCTCCATGAAGTAGTGGGATGTGAACTCATAGGAGGTTCATCACCATGTTATGTCTTGGGATGAGTTTTAGTGCGTCTTTTATGACTACTTCTATTTGGAGACCGTGAGGGCTGATCTAGCCCAGGAGTTTATGAGTCTGGAGTAGGGTAGTCATTTGGTTATAAAATATTCCTCTCATTTCACCGAGCATCAACGTTTCACACCCCTCCTAGGAGGATATGGTGTTTTATTGGAATGAATGTTTGAGGATTGTCTCATATGGGAGATCTTCTCGTAGGTGAACATTTTTAGGTTGACTTCCATTGCTTCCATCATCAACCAAGTACTGATTGTAAAGAAAAATTTGAGAGATTCTGGAGCTGAGAGCTACGTAGGTTCTATTTACATAGTTAGTGCTCCCCCAGATGACAGTAGGAATCACTATAGGGGGTCTATGCACGGTGATCCGAGGTAGCGAGACACATCTTAAGGTATCCAGGTTGTATGATACCAGTGTGGAAGGGCTAGTCATGCAAGGCCGTATTAGAAGAGAGATCTAGTGGAGTACCGATCATGTGGTACGTTGAGTCACCTTCAACACTTCTGTTAGATCTTTTCACCAGCATCTGATGACAGGGGTTCTTCTATGACTCCTCATTCAGGATAAGCACCACAAATTTATCACCAGTCGGGGAGCTAGAGCTCTTCTGGTTATTCAGGACGAGGTGGAGGTTGTGACCATGATGGTCAGTCACCGGTCTTTTAGTGACAACCGTGTAGATCAGCTCAGAGTGGTCTGGCTGTGTCACATGGCTACAGTGTAGGCCTGACTTTTGCAGTGGATCAAACTCGGTAAGAGCAGGATCCTGGACACTCTACAGTCTGAGGTACGATATTAGAAGCCTTAGTTATATCTTCTACTCTTTCTGATACAAGGGCTTCCATATCTTTATCTCCATTGTTGTTGTGGAGAGCCTGGGGCTATGAATCTTTTCCTCTATTGATATTTTGACGTTAGACACATTGTTGGAGACTACGATTGTAAAAGACCAAAATATTGATGTACATGGACATTAAATTACTTTAGTGGAATACTTAATACAAAACAAAAACATACACACAAGGATCGTAATAGTTTAGTGGCTTTGGAAACTCGGAATATAATCTTCTAATCGTGGTGAAAGATCATCAACATCTCCCATAAGAACTTACCCTTTTTGTTTTCTTACCTAAAACCTTTCTTTAAATCCTGGGGAAAAGAAAACATATAAAGGGTGAGCTCAAATGCTCAATAAGGGTAAGAATGGATAAAATAAAACAAATCATATACATTTGAACTTCAAAACATGAACATAATATTTAAACATCTGAATCTTGAGTAATGACAGAAATCATGGAAGTACGTAAGGAAAAGATCATAAAGAAACAGTAATCATGATAATATATCATGGGAATTAAACATGTAATTGTAGAAAACCATTATGCACATGAAATGATTTCCATAGTATCCAAGGCATTGCTGCCAAGACCATCTTAGTGGACAATGTCCCTTTCTGAATCGAGTTCACTCCTCGTTCCAGTCCTGTATTACTGAACCAGTTTAACTTTTCGTTCCAGACATGTCTATCTCATGAGATATAAATCCTTAGCCAAAGCATTGGAGGGAGATATAGGTCCCACCCATCTCATAATGAAATCATTCATACATGTGCCACAACATAAACATAAATCATTCATTATAACTGAAAGAATAAAATGGGCATCATAAACTTCATCCCATTATAACATAATCCATATAAAAAATGGATACCATTTCATCATAAGAACAATGAAACCATGTAAATCATAGAGACATTGTACTTGAAACATTCACATATGAAATAATGTCATCTTAGATGGAAAAAATGGTTTTGATAAAACATTTGAAATGAATTCTTGAAGAAAATATCCTTTCTTCTTCAAAATCATTATCTTTTCACAAAATGTCATGAAATTTTAAAAGAAAAGGATTTTGTTGAAAATAGTAATTAAATATTTTGAAGGATTCTCCATTAAAATAAGGCTTTATAAAACCGTAAAAATCCATTCATTCCATATACGTTAAAAAAACATTCTTCTCATACTTTTGTCCGAAAAGTCAAAAAAGTACCTTATAGGTAAAATAAAAGAACATTCCTTCCATACCAAGGGGTAAAATTCAAAATGGGTAAAAATGATGTTAAACATACATGAATATATTTTTATAAAACATGGACATGGATGATAGAAATAACCCCAGTAAATACTTACGAATAAGCAATCTCGGATAAAAATGAGATTTGCAAAATTATCCCTTACCTTAGATTCGATATGCTTCGTACATATCCGAGCCTCCTGTATAATGATTTAAATAATTTCATTGACTTATTACGAAATCATATTCACTATAATTATATCATATATGTTTCACTTATGACTATATATTACCCGTTCTTTTGTAAATTCCATGTTAAAGCAGCGTTTTGGGTAAAATTATTTCATTTATCGTATGTGTTTCGACATTTCGTTCTTGATATTTTTACTTATATCCTAACTTACAAAATTACAGAATGTAGAAAATGATTTAAATATAATATATATTCATCATATACTTATATATATTATATATTTATAAAAGGAATGAAATACACAGTTCATGGAGACGGTAGGTCGTACGTACGCATGAACGTTGTTTTCATTTCCTTATTGAATTGAATGAAACTAAATAGATGAAATACATTTATATATATACATAAATACAGTAGAATTATTATTTCTTATATTTAATTCTTATTCAATATATAAACTTTATGATCATTCATGTATGGTTAACATGGAGAATGAATCTCATCGCATCGTGGGGATGGTAGTCCGTACGTACGCACGAGCGATGATATCATTCCCATAATTATTGAATAGAATTGGAGTGGATGGTATAATATACCAGAATCAGTGTGATGTTATAATGACCATATATAGTTATTATTTTCACCATTACACCCATCCATGTAAGGTGTTGGTGGAAAAACAGATTTCACCATGGTGTGGAGACGGTATTCCGTACGTACGCACGCCTGGTGCTTTCGTTTCCCGTAGGATGGATAGATGGTGAAAAGGGTTGTTTCATACTTATAATAACATATAAGTATATTATTTATACTGATGTTATTACTTAATAATGAAACAACTAATGAATAAGAAGTGGAAAAAGAAATAGAGTTGAAAGAATCGGTAACTGACATTACCTCTTCTTTGAAGCGCCTATTTGATACCTCCTCTTAGGGCAATAAAATTGGACTTTGAAGAATACCAGAACCTCTAGGATGTTTCTATGTAAGTGGATATAAGAATTATCCAGGGGTTGGCCGAGATTGAATGCTCAATGTGGTGTGATAAAGAGAGGGAGGAGGTGCCCTTTTATAAGGGAGGAGAGGGGCACCTTTGGAATAACTAAAAATATTATTTTATTATAAAGTCATAATTGGTTTTTAATAGCTCTAAATTGATTTATTTCGAAGATAAGTTGGGGATGGGTCAAAATCCTCTCATCCAATAGAATTTAGACATGTTTAGGTTTCTATTTTAACCTTATCATTTAGATTTAACTTTAAGTTAAATAATTTTACTTTTATCGTGTCTTCTTGTTTTCCTATACTATAAGGTTAATAAACTTACTATAAAAAGCCAAACGAACCCCAAGTGGTTCATTATTAATATATATATATATTATTATCTAAGTTATTTGGCTTAACCTTAGATTTTTAGGAATATAATTACAATTAATAATATAATATTTGTTTTAAAAACTATTTTATGTCAATTTTGACACTATTTGGTACTTGATTTTTTTGAAAATCATAACAACATGATTATTTAGAAAAAAGTTACTTAAATCAATAATAACATGTAATATTAACCTATAATATTATTTTAATTCATAAAAAGTCTCAAATTACATTTATTTGGTTATTTATAACATCAATTATGTCAATATTTTATTAATAAGATAATTACTGCATCATCATTGTGTTATAAATAAATTAAAAAATATAAATAAAATACCATTATGTAGGAAATATTTTTATCTTTCTAATGAATATTTATAGTCTAATTTACATTATGTATAACCCTATATTAAAAATGACTTACTTATTAAACTTTGATTTTAACTATTTAACCCTTCTTTAAATAAATTAATATTAAATGTCCTAATCTAATCCAAGTGGGCCTAAATGGTCATATTTTATTCCTAAGGTTGTTTTTGGTCGAATTACACTTATCCAATGTAATTACGACATGTGTTAGGGTAATAATAATATCATTTTTACCCTTAATTATCATATTTACTTTTAACAGTGGTAAATAAAAGTAAAAAGTTACTATTCACCAAAAATGATTTTCATCTTATTGGACCACATTTTAGTCTTTGATATTAACCATGTATCTCGGATTTTTTAAATTTAATTAACAGAAGTGGTAAAATTTAATTTAAATTAAAAAAAAGTCAGTTTTTTTAACTACCACTAAGTGGTTTAACTATTCATCGAAAATTGAATTTTTTCAGGAAAAATACAAAAAATTCAGCCTAAACATTATTTCATATTCCAATTCAAATATGATGTATATTTTTCAAAATTCATAACATATAATTGGCATTAATTAATTTTAAATTTAATTCCCGTTATCAAAACAAATAGCGTGTTTTTAAGAAACAAAAACAATCAAAAGATTGATACTTGTATATATCCATTTTCAAAGTGAAATTAATTCCATCGAACAAAATTGTATTAAATGGTAAAAATGTATTCTAATTACACTTTAAACCCAATTAAAAATAAAATCTAACCATATAAATTTTAACGATGAAAAAATTTGTTTCTAATTAAAATATAGCGTGTTTTTACTATTCCTTAAAATATGATTGTTATCAGAATAATATGAAAATTTTATCCAAAGTAAATTTTTATATCCTGATTCCAAATAAGAATTTTATTTTTGTCAAATTGAACTTATAGACAATTCAAAAACAATATTTAATGTGGGTGCGCCATCAAAAGGCGGAAAACCCCCATTTTTTTAAAATTACTTATTTTACTCGAAAAATTGATTTTGTTCTCATAACATGTTCTATAAAACGTGTAAGATGAATAATAATGTTATAAAATTAAATATGTAGTAGATACTATTCATAAAGGGTAGTTCATATAACATATCTTTGTTTAGGGAAACTCAGTATTGCGTACAACACATGCTATCGTGGAAGGTTGTGATTGCGTATAATGCAAACCAAGTCAGGGATGCGTGTTGTGAAAGTTCCTTTTGGTGTAGCGTACAACACAAGAAATTAATGAAATTAAAAAGAATATTTTTCTTAAAATATTGGGGTGTTACATTCTACCCCCCTTAAAATGAATTTCACCCTCGAAATTCGTCGGGGTTATAAATGGTTTACTACTCGAATGTTTGTTTAATAGAAACCTACATTGTTAAAAGGAATAACAAAACATGGCTTTAAAAAATAAAGTATGAAATGTAATGTTCACCCAAATTAACTCATCACTGGGTTTCCACGTAGAAGAACATTGTTGAAAATATGGATATTGTAGAAAACTCTAACCATCATTTTCTGATGGAGAGTGGTAGAGAACATGGCTATGAAAAAACCATCAATCACAAAGCCATAGATTTGTGATGATCTAAGGTACCATCTGATTCATCGGATATAAGGGCACTAGGAAAACATTTTTGGTTTTCAAGATCATTTCCCTAAAGTTGATGAAATTTGAATTAGAAGAAATACTTTCGTCATTTTGGTACAGTCTCACCATTGGTCATTCTTTGGACAATTTCCACATCATCTCTTAAAGAAATGAAGTTGAATTTGTCATTCGTGAAGTGTTAGTAGATAATTTGATAGATTGATGGGTCATTCCATCTGTTTTTTAAAGTGGGTTCTGGTAAAAAGACCAGAACATAGAGAATCATTCAAATAGAAAGAGGCTCAAACAAGTTACAACAGACGGAAAGAGGGAAATTTTATAGAGTCCTTAATAAAAGAAGGAATCAACTCTGGAGGGAGTTCATTCTTCCAAGTGATCTCATGAGAGACTCTCATGTAGGAGATCCCATCAGCGATCATACTGCATAATATAATGAAACTAGTTTCTACTAAACAGGGACTTCTTGTAGGCCAGTGGTAACTGATAAAGGCCAGTCACACTTCTGTTGCGGGTTCGATTCCCACAGCCTTGTCCGACGTGATGGGCTGTCTCCCATCCTGCATGTTTTCCTTTTTCTAAAACTACATTACTATATCATCCCATCAATAGTATCGAAAAATGTTCTATCCTTAAACAATACTAACTTATGTCCAACATAATCCATTCCAATATTTAGGTTCATGTAAAATACTTCTATCCAAGCTCATAGTAAAAAGAAAACGATTACTTGAAAAGTCATCAACCAAGCATTTGAATACCATCATTTATCCCCCATATATCTTGTTGGTTACATTCCAATCATTTGAATACCTTAATCATGTATTCTCTTGAAAAATGAATACCCATTAAACCTTAGTGAAAACATAAATGCTATCAAAAGTTAACTCTTTCCACATACCAAAATCCAAAAATTCAATATACTCAAACCATGATATAACCTTCTCATTATATCATTCATGAGCTCATTAATACTATCATAAATTTAATTTTCTCCTTATCCCTTAATTATGCACATATCATATACTTTCCAAAAATATCTGAATAACCTTTCATGGTTACTGGAACCATTAATCATACACGTTTAAAACATAAGGAAAGACAACAGAGGAACAATCCTTAGATGTCCCTTTATTCCATAGTACAATGAGATTACTTGGACAACATTACACTTGATAAACATGTAATCATTCCACTACCTTCTTAAACCATTGACCGAGCATCAACAATTCTTTCATCTCACATATCAGTTGAAGTCTCTTCATCATCATCAACATAAATACTACCCATACGACCGTACTGATTCTATTCATGAGACATTCCCTTAGGGCATTGGTTTTCATAATGCATGTACATTACACATTTAAAACATTTAACCATTGTTGATGTTGTAGAAATACCATTATCCTCATCAATGGTGTTAATTTAACCTTTTCTTTTGAACTTACTGGCTTTGTGTCCTTTTGCACAGCCAAATCATCTTACAGATCCTTTGAAACAATCTCTCTGATGCCTCTCCCCACATGATTTACAGGAGGGAAATTCAACTTTCCTTCCTCTATGATCATCATGAAACATCATATTTCTCTTTTTATCTGAGTTGGGAAACTTACCAAAGTTAATATTATTGATCATATTATGAGATTGCTGATTAGGAATAATAACGATGTTTGGAATTCCAAATCCCATTTCATTTGGTTTCTAATGAATAATATCAATCCATTGTTCGTCATATTCTCCATTATCATGAATCTTCCTATTTCCAGCCATTTTCTAAAACCCAAAATGAATAATGTGAGAGGAAAAAATCATGCTAGGGAAGACAACATAGAAAATGGGGATCACCCTCAATATCTAACATCATAGGTTGAATTCTAAGATCGTTACCATAGTTCTAGGAGTATATCATATATGTATACTTATCCTTAGGTACGTCCCTAGACATACCATAGAAATGTCTCTGGGGATCTCAATAACATTTTCGCATCCTAATTTCCAAAGGTTGACTAAACCTTTCCTATGATACCAACTATAACGGTCCGGAATTACTTCCAGTGGACTATAATTGATACTTATCAGGGCACTCCATGAGAAGCTACACCCCCTGGGCGGGACACACAACCATCCCCAGTGGAAGCCATTTCCTCATAAAGCCCTTGGGCGGAGAGCCATGCTTCGTCCAACGCTCACATGTGAGAGTTCCCAAGGATCAGATATATTCCTTCCTCCTTTGCCTCTGGTACCAAATGTAACGGACCCGAAGCTTTATGTAAATGGACATTACATTACTTTAGCGGAATAAATAATACATAACAAAAACAGACACACAAGGATTGCAATAGTTTAGTGTCTTTAGAAACTCGGAATATAATCTTCTAATTGTGGTGAAAGATCTTCAACATCTCTCATAGGATCATCCCCTTTTTTATTTCTTACCTAAAACATTTCATTAAATAATGGGGAAAAGAAAACATATAAAGGGTGAGCTAAAATGATCAGTAAGGTTAAGAATGGATAAAATAATACAAACTATATACATTTGAACTTCAAAACATGACCATAATATTTAAACATCAGAATCTTGAGTAATGACATAAATCATGGAAGTACGCAAGGCATAGATCATAAAGAAAAACTAATCATGAAAAATATCATGGGAATTAAACATGTAATTGTGGAAAACCATTAATCCCATGATATGATTTTCATAGTATCCAAGGCATTGCTACCAAGACCATCTTAGTGGTCAAAGTCCCTTTCTGAATAGAGTTCACTCAACGTTCTAGTCCTGTATTACTGAACCGGTTTAACTTGTCGTTCTAGACATGTCTATCGCATGAGATATAAATATTTACCCAATGCATTTGAGGGAGATATAGGTCCCACACTTCTCATAATGAAATCATTCTTACATGTGTCACAACATAAACATAAACCATTCATCATAACCTAAAGAATAAAATGGGTATCATAAACATCATCCCATCATAACATAATCCATAAAAAATGGATATCATTTCATCATAATATCAGTGAAACCATGTAAATCATAGAGACATTATACTCGAAACATACACATATGAAATAATGTCATCATATATGGAAAAAATTGTTTTGATAAAACATTTTAAATGAATTCTTGAGGAAAATATCCTTTCTTCTTCAAAATCATTTTCTTTTCAAAAAATGTCATTAAATTTTAAAAGAAAAGGATTTCGGTGAAAATAGACATGAAATATTTTGGATGAAGCTACATGAAAATAAGTCTTTATAAAACAGTAAAAATCCTTCCAAGACGTATATGTTAAAAGAACATTCTTCTCGTACTTATGTAGGAAAAGTCAAAAAAGTACCTTGTAGGGTAAATAAAAGAAGATTCCTCCCATACCAAGGGGTAAAAGTCAAAAAAGGTAAAAGGACATTAAACATACATGAATACATTTTTATAAAACATGGACATGCATGATAGCAATAACCCCAGTAAATACTTATGAATAAGCAATCTCGGATAAAAATGAGATTTTCAAAATTATCCCTTACCTTAGGTCTGATATGCTTCATACGTATCCGAACCTCCTGTATAATGATTTAAATAATTTCATTGACTTATTACAGAATCATTTTCATTTTTATGATATCATATATTTTTCTCTTATGACTTTATATTACCCATTATTTTGTAAATTCCATGTTAAAGCAGCGTTTTGGGTAATATTATTTCATTTATCATATGTGTTTCGACTTTTAATTTTTGATATTTTTACTTATATCCTGATTTAAATAATTCCAGAATGTAAAACATGATTTATATATAATATATATTCATCATATACATATATATATTATTGATCAATAAACGGAATGAAATACACCGTTCATGGAGACGGTAGGTTATACATACGCATGAACGCTGTTTTCATTTCCTTATTGAATTGAATGAAACTAAATAGATGACATACATATATATATACATAAATACAATAGCATTATTATTTCATAAATTTCTTTATTATTCATTATATAAGCATTAGGATCATTCATGTATGGTTAACATGGAGAATGAATCTCATCGCGTCGTGGAGACGGTAGTCCGTACGTACGCACGAGCGATGATATCATTCCCATAATTATTGAATAGAATTGGAGTGGATGGTATAATATATCAGAATCAATATGATGTTATAATAGCCATATATACTTTTTCATTGCACCATTATACCCATCCATGTAAGGTGTTGGTGGAAAAACAAATTTTACCAAGGCATGGAGACGATATTCAGTATGTACGCACGCGTGGTGATTTTGTTTTCCGTATGATGGATAGATGGTGAAATAGGGGTGTTTCATACTTATAATAACATATAAGTATATGAGTTATACTTATGTTATTACTTCATAAAGAAACAACTAATGAATAATAAGTGGAGGAACAAATAGAGTTGAAAGAATCGGTAACAGACATTACCTCTTCTTTGAAGAGACTCTTTGAGACCTCCTCTTAGGGCACTAAAATTGGTCATTGAAGAAGACCAGAACCTATAGGATGTTTATATGGAAGTGGAGAAGATAATTTGGCAGGTTTTTTATGAGCTTGAATGCTCAATGTGGTTTGAGGAAGAGAGGGAGGAGGTTCCCTTTTATAAGGGAGGAGAGGGGCACCTTTGGAATAACAAAAAATATTATTTTATTATAAAGTCATATTATATTTCTAATAGCTCAAAATTGATTTATTTCAAATCTAAGGTGGGGATGGGTCGAAATCCTCTCATCTAATAGAATTTAGACAAGTTTAGGTTCCTATTATAACCTTATCATTTAGATTTAACTTTAAGTTAAATATTTTTACTTTTACCGTGTCTTCTTGTTTTCTACACTATAAGGTTAATAAACATACTATACAAGCCAAATGAACCCAAAGTGGTTCATTATTAATATATATATATATTATTATCTATGTTATTTGGCCGAAACGTAGATTTTTTGGAATAAAATAACAATTAATAATATAATATTTGTTTTAAAAACTATTTTATGTCAATTTTGAAACTATTTGGTACATGATTTTTGTGAAAATCATAACAGAATTATTAGTTAGAAAAAAGTTACTTAAATAAATAATAACATGTAATATTAACCTAGAAAATTAGTGGAATTAATAAAAAGTTTCAAATTACATTTATTTGGGTATTTATAACATCAATTATGTCAATATTTTATTAATTAGATAATTACTGCATCATCTTTGTGTCATAAATAAATTAAAAAATATAAATAAAATACCATTATGTTGTAAATATATTTATCTCTCTAATGAATATTTATGGTCTAATTTATCTTATGTATAATCCTATATGAAAAATGATTTATTTATGAAACTTTGATTTTAATTATTTTAGCCCTTCTTTAAATAAATTAATATTAAATGTCCTAATCTAATCCAAGTGGGCCTAAATGGTCATATTTTATTCCTAAGGTTGTTTTTGGTCGAATTAAATTTATCCCATTGAATTAGGACATGTGTTTTCTAAATAATAATATCATTTTTACCCTTAATTATCCTATTTACTTTTAACCGTGGTAAATAAAAGTAAGAAGTTACTATTCACCAAAAATGTTTTTCATCTCATTGAACCAAATTTTAGTCCTTAATATTAACCGTGTCTCTTGGATTTTTGAAATTCAATTCACAGAAGCTGTAAAATTTAATTTAAATTAAAAAAAAGTCAGTTTCTTTAACTACCACTAAGTGGTTTCACTATTCATCGGAAATTGAAGTTTTTTCAGGAAAATACCAAAAATTCAGCCTAAGCATTATTTGATATTCCAAATTCAAAATTGATGTCTATTTTTAAAAATTCATAAAATATAAGTGTCATTAATTAATTTTAAATTTAATTCTCGTTATCAAAACAAATAGCGTGTTTTTAAGAAACAAAAACAATCAAAAGATTGATAATTGTTTATATCAAATTTTAAAGTGAAATTAATTCCAATGAACAAAATTGGATTAAATGGAAAAAATATATTCTAATTACACATTAAACCCAATTAAAAAGATAATCTACCCATATAAATTCTTGCGATGAAAAAATTTGTTTTTAAGTAAAACATATCGTGTTTTTACTATTCATTAAAATATGAAAGTTATCCGAATAATATGAAAAAATTATCCAAAGTAAATTTTTATATCCTGATTCCAAAAAATAATTTTATTTTGTCAAATTGAACTTATAGACAAGTAAAAAACAATATTTAAACTGGGTGTTTCATCAAAACGCGACAAAACTACATTTTTTTTAAAAAATTACTTATTTTACTGAAAAAATTGATTTTGTTCTCATACCATGTTATAAACAATGTGTAATATCAATAATAATGTTATAAAATTAAAAATTTAATTGATACTATTCATAACGGGTAGTTCATATAACATATCGTTGTTTAGCGAAACTCAGTATTGCGTACAACACACGCTATCGTGGATGGTCGTGATTGCATGTAATGCAAGCCAAGTCAGAGATGTGTGTTGTGCAATCTCCATTTAGTGTAGCTTACAACACAAGACATTAATGAAATTTAAAATAATATTTTCATAAAATCTCTGGGTGTTACAAGGATGTCCAGTGTACGTAGGTGTACTTAGTTCACAATAGAGGTTGTTGGGTGTCACATTCTATGGGACCTCTATGTCCTTGAGATGACAGGATATAATGTCATTATCGGGATGGACTGGTTGGATCCCTTCTAGCCAGTCTCTAGCTGTTATCACCGCTGGGTGAGCCTCATATCACTAGAGGGTGGATAGTTTCTTCATAGAGGTGAGTGGGATGTCCAGGCGGGTAGAGCAGGACCCGAGCATCATGGGAGATATGAGGATTTACAACCCAAATTTCTAGTAGATATCTAGATGACCAGAAGTATTCATAGTTAAACATTCTCCTAGTGGTGGATCGTTTTAGGGATGTCTTTACAGAGGACTGTTTAGGTTTTCCATCAAAGCATGAGGTAGATTTTTTAATTGATCTTGTTCCAGGAGTGGCATCAGTGTCCATTCCTTCTTATTAGATGGCCACAACTGAGTTGTAGGAGCCCAGGAAGCAATAGGAGGAGTTCCAGGAAAAAGGTTTCATTTGAACCAGTACATCTCCTTGGGGTTCTCCTGTCTTATTTGAGAAGTAGGAAGATGGTACCCTCAAGATTTGTGTGGATTATCGGTAGCTAAAGTAGTTGACGGTCAGGAACCAAAATAATTTTCCTATGATTTATGATCTCTTTGATTAGATTCGAGGTGCTTGGGTGTTCTCAATGGTTGAACCGAGAACTAGTTATCATCAGTTGCACGTTAGACCGTCTGATATACCTGTACAACCTTATGAAGAATATATGATCTATACGAATGTATGGTCATGTCGTTCGGTCCAACGAACATGCCTGTAATGTTCATGACACTGATGAACCGACTGTTCCATATTTACTTGGATTCCATCGTGGTTGTCTTCGTGGACGATATCTTGGTGTAATATGACACTCGACATGACCATTCCACACATCTTGAGATCATTTTGAGTACACTGAGAGAGAATCAGTTATATGTTAAGCTCTTAAAATTCCACTTTTAGATGGACCATATTTACCTCCTTGTTCATGTCATCTCATAGACAGGGGTATCAATAAACACAGAGAAAGTGAGAGTAGTAGTTTACTAGGAGCATCATAAGAACATCTTTGAAGTAAATAGTTTTCTAGGGAATCCTGGATACTATAGATGCATCATAGAAGACTTTTCGTGCTTAGAAGCACTACTGACAGGTCAGACCAAGATGGGTATGAAGTTGTTATGGTCAGATTCTTATGAGTTAGCCTTTCAAGTTATGAATAGGAGGTGGTATTTAGCACCGATACTAGTGTTACTAGAGTTAGGCAAGATCTATATTGTTTTCTATGATGCATTAGGTATCGTACTGGGAGTTGTGCTTATGTAGGGTGATGGAGTCATTGCGTACGGGTCACGGTAGTTGAGGCCAAACAAGATGAATTACCTGACACATGATCTGGAGTTGGAATATGTTGTTAATGCCTTACTCTATTCGAGATAATATCCTTTGGGAGAGCACTTAGTGGTTTTCACGACCACAAGAGTATCACGTACATCTTCTCTCAGAGTGATCTGAATTTGAGATACCACAGGTGGGTTGAGTACCTACAGTCGTTTGATTTTGAGCGTGCCTATACGCCTGGAAAAGGCAACATAGTGGCTGATGCGTTGAGAAGGAGGACTCAGATACAGGCAGCCTAGGAAGCCTTCGGTGAGTGGAAGCTTATGGATCTATTCTATGAGATCGATTTGGAGGTGAACTATAGAAAGGGGCAGACTTTTCTATCTTCTGTAGTTGTTACCTATATCCATCTTGAACGAGTATGAATGAGGAATCTATTAGATTCTGATGGCCTAGTCCTACGGGAAACCATGATAGGAGAGGAACCTATTCTTGGGTGGAACATAGGCAATAATGAGGTCTTTCTTTTCTAGGGACTTGTATGGGTGCCAATAGAAATACACGAGGAGTAGATGTAGGATTTTTATTTCTCAGTTTGGGCAGTTCATCCTAGTGTCACCAAGATGTATCGTGATCTGCACCATCAGTATTGGGGGCCAAGTATGAATAGGGACATTGTTGGTTTTGTCATGAGTTGTTCCACTTGGCAGCAGTTGAAGGCTGACCATCAGCGACCAGGAGGGATTTTAAAGAAGTTTCCCATTCCCGTGTGGAAGTGGAATGATGCCACAATGGACTTCCTAACCATTTTACCGAGGTTGCCTCGAGGGAATGAAGGAGTTTGGGTTGTCATTGATAGACTCACGAAGGTTTTCTCAATTAATACCAATCAATTTACCTTCAGTGTTGATGATCTGGGGCGGTTATACATCTAAGATATTGTATTTCTCAATAGAGTTCCAAACTCCATTGTTTCAGACAGGGATGTACATTTTAGTTCTCAGGTCAGGCAGGGGCTTCAGAAGGATTTGGGTACATAGGTACTTTTGACTACAGTATACCATCCCCAAACCGATGGCCAGTCTAAGCGTATGATTCAGGTTCTTGAGGACATGCTCTGAGCATGCATTCTGGACTTTGGGGGTTCTTCGGAAATCATATACCTCTTGTGGAGCTTTCCTACAACAATAGTTTCCAAGAAATTATTCAGATGTCACCTTATGAGGCTTTGTATGGTAGGCCATTCCAATCACCATTTTGTTCGTTGTAGGTAGGAGCAGTAGTATTGTTGGGACCTCATCTCATTCAGGAAACCACAGAGTAGATAGAGTTGATTCAGAAGGGGATGGCTACTGCACAGTCTTGACTGAAGACAAATGCTGATCAACAGAGACGTCCTCTAGAGTTCTAGGTTAGGGATCATTTTTTCCTGCGTGTCACACCGAGGTTGAGGCACAAGAGGATTAGAATACAGGGTATGAATTAAATGAGGTACATCGGACCATTTTAGGTGTTGGAGAGAGTTGGGACGGTTTCCTATCGATTGAAGTTACATCAGAGGTATCGGGCTATTCATGACGTTTTCATGTTTCTCATCTCCGATGTTACATTTCAAACCCATCTAATGTTATTCAACCCGATGAGGGTGAGATAGATGTGTATGAATTGCTCGAGGTGAATCCTATTTGGATTGTTGATCGCAGTACAAAGGTTCTCTATGGTCGGTCTATTCCTCTAGTATGGGTGCTATGGCAGCATGGGCGGGTACATGACGACACATGGGAGACAGAGGCTGATGTACAAGCATAGTGTCCAGAGCTGTTCAGGGTTTCTTCTTCTACGCCGTTCTAGGGAAATTCGTGGATGAATTTATTTAAGGTAGGACGTTTTTAAGAGCTATGATCTTATTTTCAGAAATGTTTTTTCCATTTCTAGTTGTTTTTTGAGAATATGAGGAAAATATGAAAATTTTCAAAGTACACTCTGTGTAATTTATGAGTACATGCTGTGTACTGTGATTCCACTGAAGGCCGTGTGCTGGTCATGTCATGGCCACACACACAGCCATGTAGGGCTCACATGGAGCCCGCCTAAAGAGTAGTATGGAAAAGTGAGTACACGTCGTGTACATCAATAGTACATGTCATGTACTTCTTTTTTTCATTAAACACAAACGGTTCACGTTTGACAGAAAGAACACACATCTTCTAGGTCGTCTTCTTTCGAGAGAACCTGTACAGATACTGATCATTGACGAGCCCCCGAGCCTCCATCCACCCTCTGAATTTAACACTATTGATTGCATTGGAATCACATCGGTGTGTTCTCTCTTCTTCTAGAACCTCATTTCCGGATATAGCTTCTTTTAAAAGTTATCACTAGTTGAACTATATTGCAATTTTCATGGATATATGGTGTTCTAAGGAGATTCAAGCTAAGAGGTTCAAGAATATCGATCTACTAACCCAATGGTAGGCGGGTTGTGTGTTTCTGTTAAATGTCATTGAATATTTTGTTCAATTTTCACCAATACCCTTGACTGGGGTATTGCATGTTTACTGACTTAGCGTTTTGTTTTCCAGCTTTTCTTATATGCTAGAGTAGAGGATACTTAATGTGAATATTGTTAATTGTTATGAATTAGAAACTTATTCCAGGCATGTTTGTCCTGTCTGGACAGTTGGGTCTAGTTTTCCTTTTTTTTCTGATGGTTACTTACTATGCCTAGTATCATAGGATGGTAAAAATGTATTTCTAATGTGCTGATATGCCTTAGAAAGATATCCAAGTAGTTCATGAGGTTGACTTTGGCCGTTATGCGTGATGTACTTATTTGACTTACATAGGGTCATGCGAACCTAGTGTAGTAGTCCACCTGGAGAATAGATGTAAGGGATTCTCAAGAGATTCTCTATAATTTTATGATGGAAGACCATAGGGGGGGATTGACGTTGAGTGCTTCCTCAGAGTCTCTGTAGTTCCTCGATGTAGGCCACATGGGGAATAAGACATTGAGTGATTCCCCATAGCGCCTTTAGTACAATACGGGACTATAGGGGGAATTTATGATGAGTACTTCCCCAGAGAGTCTATACTTTAACTGAACCAGAGGGGTGATACTATGTGTGCCATAAGAGGGTTGCTATTATTTGTTGGATAAACAATAGGGGCTAGGCTGTGAGAACTGCCCAGAGGGTTACCTGTTTTTTCTACATTCTTGAGTTGTTTCTTACTTGTTTCTGAATTTAATTCTTGAAACTGTGGATTATTTACTATTGAGTACTTTCTTTTTTACTGTTTTATGTACTTTTACCACCAGATATTCACTGACTATTAGGCACATATCTCGTGGTGGTTTCCTACTAGGATTTAGTCTCACACCCTGTTTAGTCCATACTTTTAGTTCCAAATTGATTATATTGTTGTAGGTATACATAAAGGAAGGCATGCTTCTTTTTCAGTTACAAGATTAAATTAGAGTTAGAGAGCAAGGGACCATGATGAGGGTTGCGATGCTGCGGAGTTTCTCATCTATTTTTGTTTTTTACTTTGGTTTAGTACAATTTTCAGCATTTGTGACTTGTTTGGATACTTTCCTAGACATATATGTATCATGAATCCTTTATATATATTTATTCTCTAGTTGTTTCTTTATCAGTCGCCGCAGTTTGCTGTTGTTGGATATTTACTGCTTCTGCTATGGTGTGTTGTTTACTTCTATTTTATACTATTCTAATGAAGGAATAATTTTCCCACTATCAAACCCAAGGCCCTTACTTCAAGTCAGAAACCTCTGGCATTTGGGGAAATGCACTTGAGTCCATGTGACCAACCGGGTACGTGGGGCCTCTGGGTGGCTTCCACTACTGGGTAGTTACAAAGTCACACACTCATGTAATGGATCTTCGACCCTCATCTTTTCTCAAGCATTCTTTTCATGTTGTTTATTTTAATTTAATTTATTCTTATTTTAGGATATGTTATTAACTATAATCCTTACTATAAATTTGTTTTATAAATGATGACATCCCCTTCCACTCTCAATTGTCATACTTATGAACCTTAATTTACACCCTTTACCATGCTGAGTTTTTTTAATGGATTCCTTCATTCTTATTTTTATCCTTGTTTCTATAGGTTGTTATACCATTTTATTTTCAATTAAAAATAATGGGGTATGATTTTTCACCTCACATGTATCTCTGTCATTATTTTTGAATTATGATAGGACCCTTTCTCTCTCATTAATTCCTTCTCGGTACACCCGTTACCATGTCAAATATTAGTATGAGATTTCTCTCTTCCAATTACCAATCTAAAATTACTTCTATATTATGCATCTGTACTCCATTTAATATGTTGTGAAATTATGTTCCATGATCCCCATACTATTTATTTAATGAATAAATGAAAATATACTCCTTTTATAAATTATACACACATATTATGAATTTCCATATGACATTGCAATGCTACTGAAATGACACCTTGATTTTCCATGCCAAAATCATCACGTAGTGAATACCACACCCATTTATCTATAAAGGGTATTCACCATTATTAACATATAAGTAATAAATTTTATTTAAATTTATGTATTCCAAATTCTATGACTGTTTAATAAATGATTATGTTGAATGAATCCTTGTTATGTGATCTATGTGACACACTTAAACAAGAGATTAAAATGATTATGATGGATGTTCCCTAAAAGCACTATAATTCATTGGGTAATGTTTAATATCATGAAGTGAATTGTTTAATGAGGGGTTACTCATGATAATTACTTTTCTATAATGGTTTAATCAAGATTATTTATGTTCAATAATCCTTGGATCAAGGTAATATCTTGTTGTATGTTGTTTCTACATTATAATGATATAATAATCATGATATATCATGTCGTTCTATTCATTTTTTTTCTTATGATCCATTGATATTACTATTTCATTATATGTATTATATTCCCCTTGTTATTATTTTTACTACATTATTTATATTTATAGCTCACCCCTTTTTTATTTATGTCCTCAGTTTATCTCATGCAGTGTTAAGAATGAAGGAATGAGTTGGTCATATCAAAGAATTTTGAAATAATGATAATGTAATTCATGTATTTCATTATTATTTAATGTTTATAATTTCCAAAAACACTATACGTCTCAATCCATGGAGTTTTATTAAGTAATTTTTTATGTAATAAATAATTCTTATGTGTGGAAAAATGTAATGTGTTGTTATAGTTGGAATCATAAGATAGGTTTTGTAATTTTTGGGAATAGGGTTATAAAACTCTAATGAAATCCATAGGGATAATTATGAGTATATTAAGATAATATAAATTTTTTTGAGTATATAGTAAGTTTTTTATTAGTAAAAAACATATGTATTAGATAAAAACAATTAGAGGTGGCTCTGGAATAAATGTATATAGGGGTAACCCCTAATAATACCGCTTTGAGGTAGACTCCAATGGGGAATAGTGTTTAAAAATGGGCCTTGATTCACTTTTGGATCAACACTATATGAGTATATTTATTAGTTAATTCATATTCATAGTATGAACCATTATGATGGTAATAAAAAATACTACTATGAATATATGTTGGGATGTACGACATGGATAACATAGATGGAAGATTATAAATTCATATGTTAAGGAAGTAGATTTTATTTATACATTTTCCCTTTTTTTCATTGGATGACCCTTAATGTGTTTCAAATTTTAAAATATATTCCCCTAAAATTAATTTTTCCTATCTATTATATGTTAATTAGAGTCCTCAGGCAATCAACATATGTGACGATCAATTTGATTGTTGTTGTAATAAGAATCCCAATCCGAAGGGAGTTAGAATAAAAACATTTTCACAAGACCCTCTTAGATAACATATGATTTGAATCGAAACAAGGGACAAGAGGAACACCCACCCCACATAATGTATAATTCTTAATCGAGATATTAATTATACCAAGGCCTTCTACATTCAATGTATCTACTGATCCCTCCATCTCCGAACAATGGGTCAAATCCATTGAAAGATCTTCTCCATCCTTCAATGTTTCGAACAACAGAAGGTTCTTATGGACATATATTGTATATAGGGTGAAGGAGGTTATTGGTGGACATTGATAAAAAATAAGAATTATTCGGATGATATCGAGGTGTTGGAATGGAAGTATTTATTAAAAATATTTTTCTATAAATATTTCATCGCACCCTCCATCTTAAAATAGAAACGGACTTCGTTTCCCCAAAGAAAAAAGATGAATAATTTTTTAATGTGTATGATAAAAAACATCAAAAGGCTTGCATGATACAACACTCTCTTTTTTGGCATCCATGAATTCAAGGTTGAACACTTATTTGGTGTACTAAAACATAGCCTACAAAATTCACAATAAATCTAGGACTTTGATAGCTATGAATAATCATTCCAAAGTTCCTTCAATGTTTGAATAGACATCAGGGATTTTGAGGTGCATCATGGGGGTAAGAAACAAAAATTAGAGTATAATTCTAGTAGCCCTATGGATAAAACCAATGGTGCTATGAAATTTCTACACCCTAATTGCCAAAGGATCAGAAGAACCCCTGAGATTTCCTAAAGGGGAGGACAAAATTCTTTAGGTGTGGTATTAAAGGTAAAGTGTCCAATAGTGACAGACAAAAAGCCCCTACAATTATGGAATAGGATAGTAATGCTATTATCAGCCCTAATTAATTATTCATTTCTATTACTACAAAGATCTAGGGAACCTTGAAAAACAATTCCATAAGAAAAGGGTTTTCAGAGGTAGCCAACAACCTCCAAGGCAGAAAGAGCGATCATTTTACACCAATACTACTAAATTGAATCCCAAAAATGAAGTGGTGATAGGTATATTAGTTATTCATTAATGAATAACATATGTACTTTTTGATTCAGGTTCTACACATTCATTTATATCCCGAATGTTTAGTTGAACTATCCATACACCACAACAAATCATAAATGAAGAGATGTTTCTGAGAACATAAAATATAGATTTTATTTAATCCCATTAATATAACTCCTCCCTTCTCGCAATTTGTGGATTTAGCTTCCCAGTGAACCTTATCATACCCCCTCTGGTGGAATTTTATTCAATTCATGGCATAGATTGGTTTTCCCTATTTAGATCAAACATAAATTTCCAAAAGTGGGAAACCACTCTCTATATTGAAAATTGACACCCAATTACATAAAAGTAAATGAAGGGGGAAAATATTATTTAGCACCATTATCTCATGTGTGGATCTTACTGCCATGTGATCACATGTATCACACTTAGATGATTTACTCTAAGGAAAGAACAATCCTCGAAGACATTATTATTATTATGAATGAATTCACGGATGTGTATCCTCATAAATTTCTTAGTCTTCCTCCTTTATGAAATGTTTAATTATTGATTGATCTTATACCTAGAGTATTTCCAATATCCAAGAATCCATATTGAATGGTTTGTTATAGAGCTTTATGAGATAAAGAATCAACTACATGAGAATCCGTATAAATGGTTTATATGTCCATGTGCTTCAAAATTTGGTGCACTAGTCTTCTTCATCTATTAGAAGGATGGGATGATGAACCTTTTCATTGATTATCATGACATCACAAAAATCACAATAACAAACAAGTATCTTCGGTCATGAATTGATGATTTTCATGATCAGGTGCATAGAGTACAATACATACCCATGGTGGATCTATGCTCAGGATATTACCAAGTATGGGTGATGAAAGAGGATATCCCAAAACTACTTCTCACACAAGGTATGGGCACTATTAATTCATATTAATTCTTTTCTAACTCACTAATGATCCATCAATCATCATGGACATAATGAAAATAGTATTTAAGGATTACCTAAAAAAGTTTTGTTAGTCATTATATATTATATTCTACTATAATAAAAAACTGAGGAGGAGCATGAGAAGCATCTAAAACGTTACAATAGAACTTTCAAATGGAGAATATATATGAATGTTATAAGTACTATGAGTTCGAGTTGAAGGAAATATCATTCTTGGGGAATATGTTAACAAAAATGAGATATATGTATATCCCTATATGTCAAATGAAACAGTGGGATGGATGCGGCCAACATCAATGATGGATATCGATATCTCCCTTAGGATATCTAGATATTATTGCTGATTTGTGAGAAATTTATCAAGATTTTAAAACAGCCTTTCTGATAAAACATGGAATGGATTCAAGTTTGTGTGGAATAATGAATGAAAAGAGAGCTTCAAGGAGTTTAAAAAAGAGTCTTATAACTGTTCCCATGATTCAAATATCCACAAGTGGATCACTCAACCTAGTATTCAGTGATGCTTCGACGAATGGCTCAGAATGTGTGTATATGAAAAATGAAAATGTCATTTACTATGCTTCATGGAAATTGAAATATCATGAGCTAAAATATCCAACACATGATCTAGAGTTTTTAATTGTAATATTCTCTTTTAAAAGTTTCCAACATTACCTCTTTGGGGAGTTGTATTAAATATATATGGATCACAAAATCCTCAGGTATATATTCACACATATTGAGTTGCATATGAACCAATAATGATGGTTAGTGATGATCAAAGTCTATGACTACTCAATCGATTACCCCCTGGAAAAGCGAACATAGTGTAAGATGCTCAATGTAGAAAGGAACCTGTTATTCTATGATTGATGAGAATTGAAAAGGATCTGATATTTTTAGATATGATGATGATAGACATGGTAACAATAAATAAGGGAGAATCATCAATATTTTCATAAATTATTTCTCAAATGTCTCCTTTGGAATTGTTAAAGGATTCTCAAAAGAATGACATGTGAATCCAGAAGAAAGTTGAAACTTATCAAAAAGGTAAATCCTCAGAGTTCAATGGAAATGGAGAAACAATTGTGAAATTTCGGTCAAGAAAATGTGTTCCATAAAATACATTATTAAAGAAAGAACTTTTATATGGTGCATATAGTTAAAATTTCTCCATTCATCAAAGAAGCACAAATATGTATCCGGATCTCTGAGATAATTAAAGGTGGGATAACATGATGAAGGAGATCATTGAGAATGCATCAAGATGCTAGTATATTAGTAAGTGAATAATGAGATGGTTATGTCTAAGGGGATGATGCAAACATTACCATGCTTACATGAAATTTGGAGAACATCGCCATGGACCTTGTCGCCAGACATCTGAACACATCCAAAGGATATAATGCTATTTGGGTTGTTATGGATCATCTTACAAGGACTACACACTTCATTTCAATTATAATGGATTAATCATTGGATAAACTGGCATTTACATACATTAGAAGAGTTTTAAGGATGCATGGTGCACCAAAATCAATTGAATCTAATCGAGATCCACAATTCACCACTATGTTATGGAAAGTATCGCCAACATGATATGAATACTGAGTTGAACCTCAGTATGACTTATCATCCTAAAAATGATGGCCAATATGAGTGGACTCTCCAAAGACATGATGACATGTTGAGATTATGCTCAATGGGATTTAAAAGAGGATGTGATCAACCTCATCCTCTGGTTGAGTTCCCTTACAATGACAATTTCAACTAATGAAACCAAATGTATCCTTATAAAACCCTTTATGGGAACAGTTATATAACAATGTCATGTTGGGATAACGATAGGGGTGAAAATATCTATGTCCAAAAATTCTTAGTGAAGTGGTGGAGAAAATTATGACCATACTAAAGTACATTAAAACTAACTATAGTCGAAAAAAGATCTATACTGACAATAATTTATGAGACCTATAGTTTGATGTTGGAGAAATGGAAATCTTCTACATATCACCATGGAAGATATTTATGAAATTTGGAAAAATGGAAGGCTTATTCAAAGGTACATATGAATTTTTGAGATCCTTGATCACATCAGAGAAGTGACCTATCGACAATAACTACCATGGAACAAGGCTCAAGTACATGATATATTCCATGTATCAATCTTGAAGAAGTACATACCAAACCCATCACATGTACTCAATGAAAAGGTGGTACCATTGGATAGTTACCTCTTCTATAAATATAAGTCGTTGAAGATCATATATTATAGAGAAAGTGTTATAAAAAATAATACAATGCCCTCATCAAGGTGTTGTGGAGAAACCACAAGTTTTAATAAGAAATGTGAGAGCATCAGTTTAAGATGAGGCAATGTTACCCTTATCTATTTTAGTGTGGGGAAAGGAAATTTGGTGTGTGAAAATTTTTTAGGAGGTAATGTTGTAAAAAATAGATCATTTGTGAATAAGTTTCAATTTATTTTAATGTATTATGGATATTGAAAACACTTGCACATTTTTATTATTGGATTAAATTACTATTAAGAATCATCAAACTTGATAATATAGTCATTGAATAGTGATCTAAATATTGTTATAAATATAAGGTCATCAAAAAAACCTTTCAATATAACCAAAGGAGTGATTGGCCTCATCTAGTAGATTTAGGCCCTATGAAGCTCATTTTTCAGAGCTCAGATAGGATCCAGCATCAATGGGATTCACCCCTGGCCAATCCCAAGATGAGCATAAATATGTTAAAGAAGAATAGAATTTATTAAGGTAGAAGTTCATTTTTATAAAGATTACCACACATGTAATGTTATCTAAGCCTCCCCAAGAGTCTTTCACCATTGCACACCTTACACTTATGTCTTATGTGGGTGTTATAAGGAGTTATATAATAAAGTATTAGTTTCTTATTGTGTAATACATTTTTGTAAATAAAAGTCTTATTCTATCAATTACATTATAAGAATAGTCTTTATTAAAAATTGATAAAATTGATAAATTGATTTCCTGGGTAAAAATGGTACTTTTTAGAATTATATACATTATTATATTAATCTATGCATTTTATTAAAAATAATATATGAACTATTATTATAAATTATGATTATATTAGTTCCATATTTGTAAATGATTAAGTAATTAATTTGTTAAGAGTTATATTTATACAATAAAATAGAAAGTGTATATTATACATAATTAATTAATTTTCGAAATAATTAATATTTTACTAATGGATTATTTTGATGATTAATTTCTAAATAATACATTATTATATAATTCTTATGATGTAAAAAGTAATATTTTATTATGGTTTGAAAACTATTTTTTTTCAATACCCATGAATTTTCAATAATAATCAGTTTTCATTTTAAAATTGAAAATGCATATATTTAAAAAATTATTGAGATAAAAATAATATATATTTTTTTGAATCAAGTCATAAAAATTATCCAACGGTGAATTTTTTATAATTTTCATAGATAGTCGAATTTTTTGTTAAAAATTAAATACCATATTAACAAAATATTTGTTTTCTAACAACATAATGTCTCCAAAATTAGATAATAAATACTATAATGTGTATTATAATCCCTGTATATGTTTTCCAACTAAAATAATGTGATTTTTTTATTTTTTTACTTATTTTATTAATCCATAGTACATCCTCCAAAATGTATAATATATTTTATGATTTTAAATTCATATCCAAAAGAGCGTGAATGACCTACACATAATAAAGGAAAATGTTTTATTATGTTTATAAAGTACCCATATAATATAATGTTTTCCAATCCTCTTTGGTGAAAATCATGGGATAAAACTGTGGGATGGTTCTTGGTATTGAATATTTAATTATATAGATTCTAAAACCTACGTTTGTGAAATATTAAATAATTCCCCTCTCATTTACAATATAAACCAACAGAATCTCCAACTTATCTTCACTAAAAATCCTTACAACACATCCTTAATAACCTCTAAACTTTTTATAATACTACCAAGGTTCCCCAATCTCTCATGAAGCCACTCATCATGTTTTTGAATTCACACACTCAAGTAAGGGATTTTTCACCCTCTTCTTTTATCAAGCATTCCTTTCTCATTATGACATTTAATTTATTTTATTTATATGTTGTGATATGTTATTAAATATCCTAATTACATTCAAATTTATATTGAATAATTATATTCCTTTTCACTCTCATTTAATCCACTTACGAACCCTTCTGTACACTTGTTACCATGATGATTTTTTAAAGGATTCCTTTATTTCTCTTTTTATCCACGTTTATTTAAGTTTTTATACCCTTTTATTTTCAAGTAAAAATGTTGGGGTATTATTTTTAACCTCCCCCATAAGTACCTACTTATTTTTTAATGATTACATAAACCCTTCTCTCTCATTAATGCATTCTGGGTAATCTCATTAATATGTTGAAATATTTTAAGGGATTTATCTCTTAATATTTCTATTTTAGAGTTTCTTCCACATTTTCATCTAAATTAAATTTAATATATTGGGTTATTATGATCCATGATCCACTTAATATATATTTTTTTTATAACTGAAAATAGAACCATATCTCTCTAATCAACCCAATTTATGAATTTCTTTATGATTTGTTATGCTTCCGAAATTACATCGTGATTTTCAAAGGAAAAATCATCGTTTGGTGAACACCATACTGATTCATCTATCAAGGGTATTATAAATTATGCACATATAATGATTTAATTGTACATACATGTATATATTACACATTCTTTGATCATGGAATAAATTATAATCTTGAATGAATCCAATTTATATGTTCTACGTGGAACAAATAAGAATGAGATTGAAATTACTATGTAGGGTGCACCCTAATATCCTCCAATTCATTTGGTAATGTTTATTATCAGGATTTTCCATGTGAAATGAGAGATTAATTATGATAATACTTGTGAAATGAGTGTTTACTCATGATAATAATGGTTCAATGAGGCTTGGCTCTTGATAATATCATGTAGTATGTTGTTCCCACATTACCGTGTAATAATAATCATGATATATCATTCCTTTCCATTCATGTTCATATTAATCCCCATTGATATAAATATTTATTAACATGTATTATAGTATTTATGGGATTCCTTATTTGCTTCCTTACATGGATTTATATCTCACCCCTTTAGTATGAATATCTTTTATTATCTCATGTAGTGTTATGTATGAAGGAATGAGTTGGTCATGTAAAATATGCATGAAATAAGGATGTTGTATTTAATTTTTTAAGTGGTAATTTAATGTTACTAATTTCCCATGACAATAGACCACATCATCCTCAAAGTTTTATTATGGGTATATTTATGTAATAAATCATGTTTAAGTTATTAATAATGATTAGAGTTGTTATAAATATATTTTAAGTGGACAAAGAGGATAATGTATTAAGGTAAATTTTTTCCATGGACAATTTATGATTATATTTTTACCTCATTATTTATATTATGTTCCATTAAGTGACCAAAATATGTGACCTATGTTAAGTATTAAATATGTTAACGAAGTGGTTAAGAAAAATGATAGGGATTATGACCCCAAATAAACCTATAAAATGTTTATTTTATGACGGTATTTGATCCCTGTAAAATACTAGATTAAAATTATTATTATTTTAGTTCCAACGTGTCTATATAATGAATTAATTTTCTAGAACTATCACAAAATATAAAAGTGAAAACAAACATTCTCTTATTCACACAAAATAGACGACTCCATATCAACCAAAATCCTCCCAAAATCTATTCTAAACTGACTTAGACAGAGTCTAAGAGTTATTTACTCTCATAAGACCATCCTTAGGATGAATAATTAGATATTTAAATGGGTAGTTTCAATAAAAATGAAATCATTATAACTGATCTCTTTTTAAAAAAAATTTATTTTAACCCCCCTAAATCTGTTAATTTATTTCATTAATTAAAATGTTATATATAATAATTTTTTAAAACACGGTTATGGATAGAAAAACCCTTTCATACATCATCTATCCAAAAGAATGGAAGTGAAATTATAGCTTTTGTGTATATTTAGATTATCGTCTCCACATAGTGATACAATTCATTTTACATATCCCTATCATGTATGTAGTTATTATGATGGGTTTCGTGTTCATGTATTACTTACTAAATTATTATTTTTCATGACTTATAAAATAAAATCAACATTTTACCTTTCAATAAACTAGTAAATGATTACTTTTCTCATGTGTACGTCTGGACTACCACCTCTATGATGTGATGTGATTCATTTATCATTCCAATTTTTCTGGGACATTAATATGGACGTGTTTAATAAGTATGTATAATTTATATGATATAATAATGATACATTAAAGTTGAAATATTTCATAGAATTATTTTGTTCGATCTTTAAAAAAATGAAACCTTCGTTTAGTAATTCACATCTCCATTGATACGTAAGAATGCTCTAACTCTATTTTCATTTTTTCACTTTACACAACACAATATACTAATATAGAATATAAATTATATAACATAAATTTATATCTTTATTGTTTAGATATTTATAAATATGTATTTATTATATAAGAGGTTATATAACATAAAATGTAGGATTATCATGAGGTAATTTATTATCCTATCCCTTTTATTTCCAAGTAACACATTCCATATTCACCACTTGTATCTTTTATGTGGTTTTAATACATCACATGAATCTATTTTATAATTATTATCAAGAAAATTATGGTATATACATATCCATATAATGTTTTAACATTCAAGGTTTTTTACATTAAAATATTATCAAAGTGCCAAGGGTTTAATTTTTTAATCTTATTTCAATGTAGATTCTTTATGCTTTAATTACCTTCATGAAAATTAAATGAGATTAAATGGATGAAAAAATTTATTTTTTCATCACCTATATTTATTTGACCAGAATATATATATTCATTTCATTTTACAAAAAAAAGTCATTAGTAGGTGTAAAATTTCATTTTAATAAATATTATACTATTCTACTATTTAAAAAACTTATTATTACATATTGTAGACTATTAAAATTATTCAAAATGAAATTATCTTATTATTTCTTGAATATTTAAAATTTTAAAATTTTATATTAATATATTCAAGGAATGTTTTATTTTAACTTATGTGACATGAGAAAATTTTATAACAATCAATGGTTGACCAGTTCTTTGAATAATCTATTTTTTGATTCACATGTTATAAAAGCATAAAATTATTTACTTTATTTTAGGATATTTTAATGTTTCAAAAAAATATTCCTAATTGAAATAGATATTTTCTTAAAGAAATATTATTGTGATAAATTAATTTAATTATTTATCTTTGATAATATCCATTTTTATTAAATATGAATCATTGGGGATATTTTAAAATTTTATATGGTTTATTATTTCATGGGAGCTATGTGATTTTAATTAAGAAATTTTTATAAATGGCGTTTTCTTTTTTGTGTTATTATATGTTTATTGGCTAAAATAATTCTGAAACATATTTTATTTTAATTCTTTAATGTATTATAATATGATATATTTTATTTTTATCGTGTTGAAAATTTATTTATTGTATTCAGAAAGTGACTTTATTCCATAGAAATTATAATCCCTCCAATTGATTTAATTATGTTTTTATCTAATGAAATAACTATTGGAAACATGTCAATTTTTTTTGGTACATTATGATAAACAAGTCAATGTTCTTCATAAATTATTTTAAGATAGTCTATGATCATGATATATTATAGAAAACTAGTTGATGTTCTATTTAAAAAATGGGAAATATATGTTGATTCCATATCATTTAGGAATTTATAGTCTTGTTTTTGAACAATGACCTATTAAATGGGTTTTGTACCTTTGATGGTTCCACACTTCTATAAAATGAAACATCATTTGATGTTTGATTTTTGATTTTATTCTCATATTTATTAGTCACGTATTTCAGAATGATTAATATTTAAACCATAAAACTTTTTTAATATATTTTAATATTCTTTGTGAAAATACTATGTTTTTATCAAGACATTAAAAAATTATTCTTCTCTTATTTTTTCAAATGATGATAGATTGATATATTGTATTTCTACCCTGACAAACCTTTTAATAACATATTTTCATATATATCCTTTCTATAGGTTATGATTATTGGTTTTATGTAATTTTCTTATGAATATTAAGCAATTAGAAGATCATTTTGATATTACAATGATCATTAATTGGATAAGTATATTTTGTATCTAGTCTCCAAGGATAGTAAATAATTATGTTCGAAGGGTACAACTAAAAAAATCCATGTTTTATGTTGGATTGATTTAAATTTTATAGATTTTTATTTTGATGAAAAATTTTACAATTAAATTGTAAATATATTTTTTATTTTATATAATTAAAATCAATTATAAAAATGTATTTTCTAATGAAAAATAATTTAAATTTCTTAAAAATAAATATAGGAGTCCATTTTCAAAGTTGGTTAAAAAATTAACATTAAGAGACTATTTTTAATGACTTCATCTAGGAAATCAATGATAAGGATCAATTTTTAACATCTTATTTTCTAAAAATTTGAAAAATATATTTTTCAAAAAAAATTAATGGGGATCCAACATGATTACAACCAAATTTCATAGAATTCAAAAATAAATGAATGTTTTTCGACCAGATAAATAAAATATTATAAAATTATAGAAAATAAAAAATATTTGAATCATTAAATAGTAAAATAATAATAAAAAGAATTAATATATTTTTAATTACTCTATTAAATGAAAATAATAGATTTATGAAAAAAAATAAATATAATTAGAATAGAGTGACATCATGAAAAATAATAACAAAACAGCATTTATTATTATTTATTGTCGAAGCCATTATTGATATAATTTCATCAGTGTAAAGAACTCATTATACATCATAAATTTGAATTAGAATTAATAACAGATACCAAAAGATGTTTTTTAGATTTAATGTGACCAGAATACATATTCTTCATTATCACAAATAATAAAAAATTGTCTGAATTTTATCATTTGAAAAAATTATTCACTAAAAAATTATATAATAGAAAAAATAATAATAAATCCCATTAGTAGATTACTAATATAAGAAGAAGTTTATTAATGATGAATATTAATATGGCTGAATTAGTGTAATGATTATGATATAAATACATGATGGTGAAATGAATATGTATGAAGCATGGAAACAAATAAATGAAACTAAAAAATAAAATAAGGTATCATATATTTTTGGAAGTAGTTGAAATGTTTTAAGATGCACGATAAAAGTATATAATTAGAAGTTTCCATGATATGAAATTATAACTTCCATATTTTTTTTAAAACTGACTTGAATAAATAATTATAAACATTTGATATCTAAAATATGACATTAAAAATGCAGTTCTTCTAGTAATTTTTGAATAAATGATCTGAAAAACTATATATTCAGGTAAATATTAATTTTATTGATGTAAAAAATATCTTATAATTTTAATTATTATAATAATACATGAAAAAAAACATTATTATTTTTAACCACATTTTTATAAAAACTGACATTAAAACTCTAATATAAGATATATTTTTTATAAAAATGGAATTATTTTCATAAATAAATTATAAATTCATATAAAAACATGTAATACTTATTTGTAGAATATATGGGTCTCTATATGAAATACATATTAGGTTCATGACATGTTTGTTATTCTCCATCTATTTAGTTTGAAAAACATTCCATTTATTGAATAGAATATTTTTAATTATAAATAATTTTCAAATTAATGGGAATTAGAGTACATGTTGAATGAATAGAATCTTCATAATATCAATAATCCAATATTTTAATTCTTATAAAAATACATTTTTTAATCAATTTTATCATGATATAGAAAACTCATTAGATAATTATAAGAAACTTCTCACAAAAAATTAGTTGTTCTCATATAAAAATTGAGTACTAAATATATCTATATCTCAGGTTTTTCAGCCATTTATGAATTACGAATTCTCATTTATTAATTCAAATAATTTTTTTCATGTTGTCAAATTCAAATAAAAATTTGACTTGTTTCATCAAAAGTCAATTTTTTTTAAAATCATTAGTGTATGAAATCACATACATGTAAAAAACAAAATACATATATTCTCTACATGTATATACATTAATTTTGAGAATATGATAATATCATTAATAAATTTCACAAATAAATTATGATTTATTCTCAAATAACAATATTCATTAAATTCATAAACATGGTATTAAAATGTTATATGGAATAATTTCTTTTAAAAATATTTTTTCATTAAAATTTATTGATGATATCCATAATTACTATCCATTTTAAATAAATATTTTTCTCCTAAATTTTGGTTAAACATTTCCACCATCTGTGGTCTTTTATACATATATTTAATCATGTTGAGCTCTTAGTGATTATTGAGATGTGTCCTTGACCTTGAATTCTTAAAATCAAACAGAACAAGTTCCCCAAAATAAGTTACAACATGTAATTTCAATCCTTTTTCAAATATACTTTAAAGTTACTTTATTATCACCTAAAATTTTATTGATCCCATCATATGGGTTCACTAAAATATTTGTGTTCTATTACGTATATGATCTTTTGGGAACTCTACCAAACAATCATATGATATTCAAGGATATTATTTGATAAAAAATCACAAGTTTTGCAAAAAATAGGAATATATCAATGGATTATTCAACATTATATATCAATAATTTGAAAATTATATGCCTTTTCATTGGGTACCAACACCCACAACATAGAGAAATTTTCTAAATTGGACTCAGTATCATCCGTATATCAGTATAACATCAATTAATGGTTTAATATATGGAATGATATTTTAATTTATAAAATTTAGAGGAGAACAGAAAAATTATATCCAATTTAATCAATTTAAATAGGAAAATTGAGCCAATGTAAAATTATGATATTCACTGGGTGAATCTTCGTACACATGCTAAATAGTGGTGATTAAATAGTTATTATTGTAATATTTGATCTAGCATGTTTTTTAAATTATAACTCTACTTAGTTGAATTAAAATGTGATACTACAGTTCGGTAGAGAAATTCATGATATAAATTATTTTTTAGAAACAAAATAAAATAGTGTATTTATTATTCATAAGTTCATATTCATTATAACATTCACCTCAAAATTCTATATCTCAATATTAGTTTTTGTAGTGGTTTGTGATATCTATTTCTTACATGGATTACGAGGATATTGATATTGATTACCCTTAATGACCCATGTTGTGTAATTTTTTCTTATATAATTCCTAATTTTGTAAAATGTGAATCATTTGACCATATTAAGTGTAATATGGATGCCTTCATTCCCTTAAAAAATTGTTAATTAATTCCCACAAAAATTTGTGTGAAATAATTATTTTTTAGCACAAAAATAATATTACCATTATTTTTTTGAATATTATTTGTCCCTTTTTAATTCTTATTTTGCATGTGGGCGGTTTTATTTCCATGTAACCTTTGTTTGATCCTGTATCATAATAGTCCATCACTAATTTCACACCAATATTCTAAGGGTATTATTAATTAAAATATATATTAATATTTAAAATGCAATAAACCCCATGTTTTAAATGCACAATGCTAACTAGATATATATTTTAAAAGGAGGGGCTTAATAAAAATAAATAATATAGATATTTTTATTAATTTTGGTAACATAAATAAAGAAATAAAATGTATGATTTATTAAATTTACTTCATATACTATAATACATTCATTCTTAATTTTAATCTGATCTTGAAATTGACTGTCTATATTATGAAAAATTATTTATGGGAAAGTATCATTACCAAAAAAAATTATAGTCTAATCACTATATTTCATCAAATTCCCTCTTTGGATTATTTTTATTTTATAATATTACATCATTGACCCACATAAAAACATAAATAGATTATGAATATGTTATAGTTTTCCCTCACATATCAACTAATCCATAAAAAATCATTTATAATGAGCTAAACCATTTTTAGTAAAAATTGGAACTATACATAAAATGAATATTAGTGTAATTTTTTCATAATGGAAATAATAGAAAAATTTTATCTCATTTAGAAAGTATAATATTTGTCATGGGTCATGTTTCAATTCAATATAGTAGTCCAATTGTTTTTATATTAATGTGGTTTTGAAAAACATGACCAATTATATTTGGAGTATTATTAAGAATACAATTGCGTCATTGATAAAAATTTTAGATGAATAACTTTATTTTTATCAAACTAATTTTAAAAATATATGAAGTTAGAAAAAAGTAAAATTCAATAAATGATATATTATTTTATTATGTGACTAAATTTAAACTAGTGTATTTACTTATGATGATATTAATTTAACTGTATAATATATTATTCCAATCTATTTACCAAATTAATTGTTCCATCACTTGAAACTAGTAATAGATACCCATATATTTTGTCACACCTAGTATTTCAAGTATGGTTTTATCCGATTTTTTTGAAATTCTAGTACACTTCTAAGGATCTAGTTATGAATGTTTTTGAGTCATGGAGTGTCACTTTTCATAATCAGTCCATCTTCATTCCCCCTAGGATAGTTCTGGTGTTATGGAGCGAAGATATGTTTTTTGGAATGAGGTGGCAATGTGCATGGTTTTCACATGGTCGTGAAGTGTCTAAAGGGTAACCATGAAGTAGTTATAAAACCTATTGTACTACACGTGTTCGGGTGTGCAGTCTCCCCAATGTCTAGTGCACGATCTAGATTAGAGTTTAGTAAACGGTGTGGCCTAACATTATGATACTGCCCAGACTAAAAAAATTATTTTGACCTATTTTACCCCTCAAGGTTTTAGACCCAAATGATACCAAATTACGGTTTCCTAGTTCTTTTAGACCATAGGTGGTCTACCATGACTTCCCAATCCATTCCACCGCTAATAAGGGTGTCGATCTAAGGGAAGATGATGAGTTGACTAGTTTCCAAGGTGATTTTCTCTTCTCCCTTGACATCCATTTTCTGATTTTTTACATTTTATCATAGTTATCTCTTCTCCCCTAGTCATGTTAATCATATGTTTTTGTAATTCCATGATTTTAATGGTTTTTTCATATAGGGGGGGTCTTCAATGTTTTTGGAATTTGGAACCCACATCGGGTGTTTTCGAGTGTCAGCATACATTCAACCATGGACTAGATGTATGTTATCCAATGAACATGAAATTGTTATTTAAGTGTCCTATTTTACTTATTTTATCACCTTAAAAAAATGTTTACGTTTAATTTCAAACCTTTTGATGATCTATTTGGTGTGCCAAATCGTTATTTATTCCTTGTTTGGTGTAAAATATAGTTGTTTCCTTATAAAAGAGCACTCTATATGTTCAAATAAATTTTCTACTAGTTTTTGCCTACATATTGAGAATTAATGACCATTTGTAGATATTGTAATAAAATGTTTGAAAGATAATTTGGGTTTTTACCCATTTGTATTTTAAATAGTTTTTTTTTCAAAATGATACATTCCTAGTTTTATGAAAAGTGAACGGTTGGATTTTCTATGCTAAATATGATATGAAATGACTTGTTGAATTTTTCAAATTATGTGAAGCCTAAAATGTGATATTTTGGGGTCATTTTATAGATTTAAAATGTGTTTTTTGTTTTATAAAGTTATTTGTATTGTTTTTTTAAATGTTTTGGCATAATTTTTCAGTAAGTTACCCATTCATCATTTTCATGAAAATGGTTGATCTTTGATTGTGTAACCTAAATGTATTAAAGGGTTATTGTAAATGATTTAATGTAGATAATGGTGTGTGTAAACCTCTTTATGAATGGTTAAATTTTTAATTTTTTATACGTTGTTTTGCTAAAATTCATAAAGGCATGTTTGGAATTTTTATTATGAAATGGGGTTTCATGTGTGTTTCATGTTGCACCATGTGGGGTTTTTTTAATAATTCATAAAAATTATTTATTAAATGTTTTGGGAACGTAAAATTTGGATTTATGTGTTATTGGTCAGTGTTTGGCATTAAAAGCTCATTTTTAATGGATTTTATATGCAATTCCGCATTATACATCTTGAAATTCATTTATGAAAATTCTAGGTTGTTTATTGATCCATGAAAGAAATGTGAAAATTATTCATAGTTTATTTTGTGTGTGTATGATTTTGAAATGGAACATTTATGTGAGACATATATTTGATAACATTTGTAACTTGATTGAGCCCAAATAAGGAAACTTGGGTATCTAGGTTGGCGACCTATGATTAATATTCAAGCGATTAAGAGTGGTTTCATCCCCATTTCATTTTGCATGTTTGATTATCAAATACTTAAAAATGATGATAATGATTTTTGGTAAAAATATTTAATAGGAATGTTCACTACTCGTCGATTTTTTCATGACAAGGATATGTGTTACAATTACTTTTACACTAAGATACTAGGTTCCTGGATTCCCACAACGAGCTAGTGCCTAGAGGTGTTCCTGTGACTAGTGTTTATTGGATATTCTGTACTCAGCATCAGAAAATAGTTTTTTTGGTTGGTTAATTCACTGGTGTGTGTTTTTTATTTAAAATTGTACATTTTTATAGTATCCCTCTTGAAAAAAAACATTTTGAGGTTTCATCTCTTTGAAATTGGTTACTTGTATTTCTTGTTTATTAAAACATGAATGAATTTTATTTTATAATGTTTATGTCATGGAATCTTGCTTGAAAAACATAATTTTAAATTCTTTATTTCAAACATGAAATCAATTATTCTTATATTTCAATGGATCTGAATTGGGAATAAAATATTGTGGTTACCTACTGAGTTTTAATAGTAACACGTCTAGTCTTATTCTTTTTTCCATTGTGTAGGTTTAATCTTAAGTCTGATTACCTTGGGGGCCATGTGACCATTATGTTAGAGAGTGACCAGTGTGGTCCCATAGAGTTTTTTAGTCGGCAGGTTTGGTCAAGTGAGTTTTTTGGTTTAGATGTACTTTGAAATTCAAGTACAAATATTGTTCCGATCAAATTTATAAAAATATGCTTTAGGATGTCCATATAGTTACCCTTTTTTTATTGTTTATATGTGGGATATCATTAAATTGTCATAGTACTCAAGCCCATAATGTTTATTTCCATCCTAGGAGGATTATGAATGCACCTTAAGACATTTTTCTGAGTGGCCAGGGTGATACGTTCTTGGGTTACTCGAGCTAGTTCCTGAAAAAATAGTATCAGAGGTAGGTTGGCTCTTAGAAGTCCATCATTTTTATAGAGCCCATGTTATTCTAGGGATTTCAAAATATATAGAGTATGATTTTCCGGACATGATGGGTTGGTGTCAGTAGAGCATCGTGAACTCTTGCTCGTTCCAATTCACGGGTGACTATGGGATGTCCAGTTTTATTAGTTTCTTTGGTTCATATGGATTTGATGGTGATTGGGATACGAAAAAGGGAGTTGGACTAATGGAATCCATAATCTCACAAGGCATGTTATGTCATGTTGAGCTAGGGCATGTTCTAATGATGTATCTCTGTATTGGTGGTGTGTTGGACATATTCTTTCCAACTATATGGTCAAGTCACCCACTAACATTAGTTCTCTTTTGTTGTTCTCGTGGACCTTTCTTGAATTCCTTTTTTTTAAATACATATTTGAGAATTTTGGAACTGGGTTCTAAATTCTAAAAATAAGATTGGTTTTTAGAATGTTGGACATTTATTAGACATATTATGGGGATATAGAGGAAATGAATTAATTGGATTGAATTTTCTTAATCTAAACATTTGGTTTTATGAAATAACAATGTTTGGAAACCATGAATTATTATAAAGTGATTATGAAACATCATTTAAATAGTATTTGTTGGTCTGTTGAAAAGTGTTTGAAAATGATGAATTGTTTTTGGTATTTGTTTCTAACCAGTTGGTGTTTTTCTGAAAAAGGGTTTTTTCCTTTGTGGTTGTCGGATGAAAAAGTAGACCATGCTATCTTTTTGAAATGGGAAAGTGTTTTTTGGAATAGATTGTTTTTTGGACGTTGTATTAAATGAAATGGAAATTTTTTTAAATCAAGAGGTTCTTGATGAAGTTTGTTTTTATTGAGATACTAGAATAAGTTTTGACAAATTGAAAAATAGTTTTTAAATTGGTGGTTTGAGTGCCTTTGGAAGGTACAAGTTTTTTGGAATGATGTTGTTTGTTCGTGGATTTGGTGTTTTCATGGGAGATCACATGCATTGTTTGGTATAGATATGTTGATGGATGCTTGGTATGGAATAGTGGTTTTGTTCCTAGGGTGGCACGAAATTGTGCATGTGAGTGAGACTTGATGAAACACTATTGGTGAATGTAAAAAATTCACAATGTTAGATTGTTTTTAAAAAGTGTTATGAGTTGAAATTTTTTGGCAATTGTTTATAAACTAATTGTTATGTGTCCGATTTTTAATATATATTATATATTATGTTTATTTTGTAAGATTATTTCATATTTTTATGTCATATTCTTGTTGTGTCTTCATATGGGATCTTGTTGGTGGCACAATAATGAATTATTATTAAGTGTGTTCCCAAATATTTAATTGATTTTGTGATGTGGCCATGAATGGTTCCTTATAAGCAATGATTCTAGTTGACCAGACTAACGATTCATTTAGAACATTAAATTCTCCACTTCAGATGATTTCTCAACTTGATTCATACAATGGAGAGATGTTTGGGATTTATTTAATTTGTTTACCTATTAAGAAAATTCTTTTGGATATGGAAGTTGTGTTCAGTGATGTTGATGTGTTTCATCGTATTCCATGTCCATTCTTATTCTCATTCGGAGTGATGGAGAATGGTTCTATTTATATATTAGTTACTATTTAGATAAAGGTGTCTAGTTGAGAATGTGATTTCATTTGATGTTGTGATCATTATAATTTTTTTGTGATGAAACAGATACATCAAGTATCATGGCTCCATCCATATACCCAATGTGATGCTTTTTACATAGTTAGAAAATCGCCAGTGGTTCCGCATGATCAATAAAGATCCTACATCCACCATTGCGGTTTGATTTTTTCTATGTTTTATTTATGTTTCCCTTCACTATGAACATCATATTATAGAAAATAGGGTGGTGTAATTACCTCTCATGTATTTTCTATCGTTATGCCTTCTCAGATGTGGGTTCCGATCAATGTATCTATGTAGACTGCCTATTTGAATTTGGTGTGGTCTTGCTTTAACTGGTTATAGGATGAGAGTGTTGTGTATTCCTTAGTTGTGGTATTTGTGTCTCAATAATTTGTTCCCTTCCCTCACCATCCCTAGTGGTAGGGGTTTGGATATGTGATAATGTGTTAACCCTGTTTTTGTCCCATCTATTTGGGAGTGTGAGGTTTAAACGTACATGTTGAGTTCCATTTAAAATTGGTTTGTATGTTACTGTGGATGTGTTTTGGGGGGCCTGTAAGAGTGTGGCCCTATTGTAGCTCATTTTTCATTCTTATTTATTCATTATTAGTTTGTTTTTATGGGTGGGGAATCCCAGTACGAGTCTTAAATATATTTCCATTTTTTATTTGTCACATGGTAGTTGTGATTTAATGGTGTGGAGTCAATTATGGACTCCCCGAAAATTTTGGGAATTCGGGAGAGCTCATTGGTTTTTATGATCATTGGATTCCTTGGGAAAAGTCCCACCTATCTGGTTCTTGGCATAGTTGTGGAGGTAGTGGTTTGATCTTAATGTTGACTCTCGGGAAGTTGTTTTGAGTTGGTGTTTTGTTTGGTCAAGAGGATAAAGATAAATTAATAGTGGATGATATTTCCTTGGAATGAGAGACTAGAATGTGTTTATAATGAATCATTAGGCATTGATTAAACTGTTGGAATGTGTTATGGCTTTCTATGGGTAGAAATGTTTATTGGTGGGGAGAATTATTAGAACCAGTTTTTCATGTTTTGTTTTTGAAATGGTATTTTGGAAATATTGGACTCCTTCTTGGGTTATGGGTATGAATGTTGTTGAGTCTTGGTTGGTCCTAGTAGAATAAAATTTCCCTCATGGTTTCCCATTGGTTTGTTTGGGAGGTTTGGAGAGAAGGTAAAAATATTTGCATGAGGTGGACCTATGCACGGTGGGCGCATGACCATGAAGTGGCTTATGTGTAACCATGTGTTATGTATAAAACCTACTACATGGCTTGAGCTCGGGCATGCAACTACTTAGGAGTGACCGTGCAGTTTCATCATTCTCTACCACACGGTCTGGCACATTGTTTAATAAACCGTACAACCTAGGAAAACAACACTTCGCAAAATGAAAAAATAAACCTTCCATGTTTCCCCTAGTGATTGTTAAAAAAAACATTCACCAAAATTTATTTTCCCTAGTACTTCTAGATCAGTGGTGGTCTCCCATAGCTTACCATGACATTCCACATCCTTTAAAGGAGTTTATCTTAGTGAAGATGAAGAGTTTTCTATTTTCCAAGGGGAGTTTTTATTCTCCCTTCTCCTACATATTCCTTATTTTCACATTTTATAATGGTTATCTATTCTCCACTAGTAATTCTATACCTACAGTAATTTTATCCTGTATTTTCTATGTGTTTATTGTTTTTTAGGGATGAACATCATATATTTAGGGTTTTGGAACACACATTTAGTGTTTTTGGGTGTGTGTTTCCATTCTCCATCGGTTTTGAGTAAGGTTCTCCCAATAACATTCATTCCTTATTTAAGATTCATATTTATTTAATACCTTATATACATGTTTAATTTTTCTTTTAAACCATTGAATGATCTATTTGGTATGAAAAATGGTTATTTATCCCTTTCATTGGGTAAAATAGGGTTGTTTTGTTATAAAAGTACACACCTCAAGATAAAATAAATGTTCTGCACAATTTCACATATAGATTGTGATGTTTATGAAATTCATTAACAACTGTAATAAATTTTTTGGATTTAAAATTCCGTTTTTATGCCTTTAGGGGACATATATATGTTTTTTTTCTAAATGTTGCATGCATAGTTTGCAGAAAAGTGCCCGATTTTCTTTTTTGTTCTAAATGTGATATGAAATGAAATTTTGAAATAATTTTTTTATGGGACGAATAAAATGTGATATTTTGGGGTTCATTTACATTTATAAAAAATGTTTTTGGTTTTATAATGAGACGGTTTTTGGTTTTTTGACATTTTTGGCACGAGTTTCTTATATGTGGCATGTTCTGCATTTTTACGAAAATGGTTTATCATTGAATGTGTATCCTAAATGTTTTAAAGGTATTCCATAATTTTTTTCTACTTATAATTGTTTTTAACACCTCTTTATGAAAGGATAAATATTTACCTTTGTTATATGTTGGTTTGGTAAAATATTTAAAGGCTCGTTTTACATTCTTCTTAAGAAATTTGTTTTCATGTGTGTTTCATGTTTCACCATGTGAGTCAATTTATTATTCAAAAAAGTGATTTTTTAAATGCCATTGGTTCTTTCAATTATTTTTTGATATGGTATGGGTTGTAATTTGTCATTAAAATATAATTTTTAATGGATTTTATGTGCAAATCATCATTATAATTCTGGAAATTATTTTTATAAAATTTGTAGATGTTTATTGAACCATGAAAGAAATGTGAACAATTATTGTGGGATTTTTTGTGCGTGTATTATTTAGAAATCAAAATTTCATATAAAAATTTTATTTGATAACAAGTGGACCATGATTTAACACAAATAGGTAAACCAAAATATCTAGTTGTGAAAAATTGGACTACTATGAAAGTGATCCGAAGTGGTTTTGTCATTATTTTATGTAGCAATTTTGACGATGAAAACACTTACTAAACTATGTTGATGAGTCTAGGTACCAATTTGTTATTGGTATGTTCACTACTAGTGGCTTGTTAGTGATAAAGATATGTGTTATGGTTACCTTTACACTGAGATACACAGTTTTTAGTGACCCACAACATGTTAGTTCCTATGGGTGTTCCCATGACTAGTGGTCCGTGGATATTTTGAACATGCCATTGGAATAAGGTGTGTTTTTTTGGAAAATTCAGTCTTATGTGAGTTTTATTTCAATGATTACATATTATAACGAATCCCCCTTGAATTGTTTTTTCATTTCGAAGTTGCATCTCATTAATATTGGTTACATTCATTTCCTCTTTATGAAAATGTTAATGCATTTTATTTTATAATGTTTATAGCATGGATCATTGTTTGTAAAAAATACTTTTATATAATATATTTCAAACATGAAAATTATGTTTTGTATATTTTTTTGTAATCTCATTGGGAATAGTATATCGAGCTTACCTACAATGTTTTAATACTCATGCCTATAGTTTTCTTCGATTTTTAGCCCTTCTGTATGTTTCAAATTTAGTCTGATTGCCTTGGGAGGCATGTGCTTTTTGAGATGGAGAGTGAACAATGGGGTCACATGGAATTAATTGGTTTTCAGGTTTGGTTGACTATGTTTTACAGTTTAGTTGTACTTTCACTTATTTTTAAAAATAATCTTTATTTAAAAATTTATATAAATGTGCTTACGGTTGTCTATTACATTCTGTTGTTTGTTTAATTATTTATATGTGGGAGAAATCATTCCCTTGTACCTCAGCTGATTCTATCAGATCTTGTCGCCAACCTTGGGGGATCGTGAATGCCTATCAGTACTTGTTGTAGAGTGGCTCAAGTGACATGTTTAGAGTTTACTGGAACTGGTTCATGATATATTTTAAATATAATAATTTAAATATTTTAAAAATGATATACAATATAATACAAATCCCTTAATCTAGAGATATAGTTTATTGAATAAATTATTTCAGCACAACAGGAATTCATAAGAAACATTAACATGTCATTAATACTTTCATATTTTTCCCCTTATTATCATTCATTATTTTTAAGACATTTAATCATGTAACTACACATATCAATGGAACGGTGACCATAAATCCATATAATAGTATAAATAAAATGTGGGATCTTTAAAAATTAATCAATAGGAGTACATGGGTGACTATAATATAATAATCAAATATTATACAATGGATCATAATAATTTTAATTAATTGATGAAATCTTCTATTATGGGATGTTAATAATATTTAATAATATTTAAAACTATTTAAAATTCCAACACCTCACGTGTGATCAATTAATTCATTATTTTTATTAATTACAGAAATGTTTAAAATCAATATATGGGAATTTAAAATATATAACATCTTTTCCATGAGCAATAATGTATTGAATGAAAAGACATTACAAAATGAATTTGGAAATTATATAATTTTTATCCCACTAATAAAAGTTTATATGTGGTCAAAATCATTCATTCCACCATGGGAGGAAAAATATCTCAATCATTAACACGAATAAATTTATGAGAATCAAATGGGATTTATAATGTTGTAGTAAAAATAAATATAAAATAATAAACATGAAGAACCCTAAAATATGAATGTATTAAATTATTTTTTATACACAATGACGAATATTATAATGAAATTATTATAGTTCATTACAAAATAAAGAATACAAATACTGAGAATCATTTAGGTGCCTCTATAATATAGTAATTTTAACTAATCACTAAATCATTATTAATAGATCATAACAAAGAATTAAATACATTAAATTTATATGAATAAACAATTAATAACAAATAAAATAAATGTTGAAGATATTTTAAAATAAACATACTGAATACAGTGAGAATGTTATGAAAATCCCTAAAAAAGAGTTTTAGGCTGAGAGTCCCCTATGATTATGTGATGTTACTTATTTTAATTTTATTTCCTCTTGAGAAAATAACATTTGATTAATAAAAAGGAAATAAAAAATTAATTGAATTAACTATGAATATTATTAATCAATTGTAAATATTATATTTTATTTTTTAATTATTCTGTCAATGATAAAATGGATATATATATTTGCGTTTAATTTTTCCTATTATATTAAATTTTAGGGTATTTATTAATTTTCAATTAATAATTATTCATTAAAATATAAATGAATTTATATGTGTCAAAAATTATATATGAATTACAATTATGCTAGTCTAACTAAGAATCAATGTAGTGATAAATAATAATTTAGAATTTTCTTATTAGAAGAAAAAACTAATCTTTAATGGGAAAATAAGATGGGGTGAGATTATATATATAAAACAATGACTAAAAATTAAAAATAAAGATAAAATAAATAATTTATAAACATTCTAATTAAATGGTTCTGGATTTTAGAGAAAGTAATATATAATGGTTAGGTAAAAATTATAAATCAATCAAAGAGGATAGTAATGCTACAAATTCATTGACCTTTATGCCTTTTCTACTAATTCATGGACTTGAATCCATGTATTTAGATGATATTGTAATATTTATATGGATTAATATTGAATTAAACGATAGAAATTAGGATGATAATGGGACATGAGAAGGGCTTGGGAAGTGTTTCTTATGGAGGTAAAAGGGGGTATTTATATAAGAAGGGAGGATTATATTTTAATAATATAAGATATAACATCCCATTATATGAAACAAATGAAAATAGTTTTATTATATATAAAAATAAATAGTATTTCATAATATTTATACTATTATACAATTTTAAAACTGATTTTATAAATTAATAAAATTTAATGGATGAATAAAATAAAATCTATTTTTAAAGGAATAATTTATATTTTAATGATTTTGAAATTACATTAAATTCTTTTTAACTGAATTTTTTAAAATTATTTTTTATTCAAAAACAATTAGTTTATTTCTAACATTTTTTGAGTTTATTGTGTCATTAATACATCTAACTATTTGTAAAAACATATTATCATTGAATATCTATATTTTTAATATTCACCATAAATGGAATGTATTAATAAAATTAAAGAAAACACATAACTACTTTTTATTTGATAATTTCCGAAATAGAATTCAATTTTACATAAATAACTTTTATCATAATTAATATAAAAATATAGTTACAAATATAAAAATGATGATTTTTAAAGAATAATTTAAAATATATTATTAAAAATAGACTAATATTTTCAAAAACTTTTTAAATTTAAGTGACTATATAATGTCATTATTGTAATTGTATTTTATTAATAATTATTAGTGATTATTAATTTCATACAATTTTTATAGTATATCAATTATAAATTTATTTAATTGAATATATAATTGTTATAATATTCATGTAACTATTTTAATGGACATGTTACTATTGAAATAGTAATAATTAATTTTAAATAGTTTTATTAGTTGTATATAGCCATAAATGAAGGTTCAATGGTCTATGGAATGTGTCATGTGGTGAAATAATATAATTTTATCATCAATTTTAAGGAGAAAAATCTAAATATCATAATGTATAGGCCATAGAATAACCAGTTAGGATCTCACATAATATATTTTAAAATAATTTTATTTTGAATTACCTCATCAATGATAATCCACTTGTTCGAATTTTGAAGAAACACATTTCGATGTTTTGTGATATATAATCTAAATGGTGATGCATCTATTTATATCTAATCATGTTCCAAAATTATTCTACATATTTTAATATTTTGGGAGCCAGCGTGGAGGGAATAATTGGTTAAAATGGGTTTTCAATGATCAAAACTATGTATTCATATTCTATGTATCTTAAAGGTAAGTGTTAAGGGTTGATATTTCTCTCTTGGTCTTGTATGAATTGTGTAGTGTATCTTTATTCAATATAATTTTCAAAAATTAATAGAAATGAAATTTAGAAATTAAAAATTGGGTTAAATATTAATAATTCCCAAAAATATCTTATCTAATTATTTAACCTATTTAAATCCATAAGTATAAATGTAATATTAATATTAAAATCAGTATTATATATCTTGATTGATGAATAATATTTTATCACTAAAAAATTAATTCATATACATTGATATAATATAAACTAAAATATTTCATTTACAACGAGTAATTAAACTCAACTCACAACTTAAAAAAATATCAAACCATGAATAAATAAATACTCATTAAATAAAATATTATAAATATTAAATTCATAAAACATATCTATAAATTTCAATTTTAATATTCACATAAATAAAAATATTTTTTTTCGAATGTATACACTAAAATTGGGAAAAAATAATCTTTTATTAATTATCTTGTAGGTAGTAATTATATATATAAAATCACACACAGGTACTCTAAACTAAAATATGTCATTATTTAATTTATATGTTCAAAATCACATGTATGAATATTATTCTACAACATGGGAATACAATTATACTTAATATTAAAATAAAAACATTTTAATGAAATTAATGATATATAATGTATCATAATTTATAAGACTTTTTATCAGTGGGAAAAGTAAAATACATTTAATTACTAATACAACCATCTAGAAACAAATCTACCATCCTGTAGATAGAAATATTTTTTTAGAAAGTATAAGAAACATCCAAAAAATATATTATGTAATAGTATCCCTTATCCTACCTATATTTGAATATGAAATATATATTATAATGTGATATTCCTAGATGATTATTTATATATTTTTACCATTTCTAATTAACTCATTTATAAACTAACATTGTTATAGATTTGATTCCAAATTTTTCAATTCCAATAAATGGTCCAATGATGTCATCATTTTTAATATATAGTGGACATATCCAATATTGACATATTAAATTAGTGATATATCTCCCTTTATTCACACACTATATGGTACCTCTCTAAGATAATGCTTCACCATGGATTTATCCATCTATGAATGTACATGATACATGATATATATGAACAGTAACCTCATATACTTGTAAAAACGCACATTCATAGATAAGTGTAAAACCGAGATGTTATTATGAAATATTTTCTTTAAATTATTTTTATTCTTTAGTAGCTTATTTTTCCTACTATCTTTAGTTTAAATGAACTGTTAGAAGCCCTTATTATAAATTTTTTCGTTATTTCCAAGCCATTATTTTAGCGGAAATAATTATAACTGAACTTTGAAAATGCTTTGTTAATTATTTGGCTGTGAATTATTTATGAAAAATATATATCATTTATATATTTATATATTTGAGTGAATTACTTTTGTTAATGAAATTAAATATTCCATATATTCATCCAATGGATATTTTAGTTATAGGGTATTATAAAACCCTATTAGATGTATATAAACTTATATTTAAAATATTAATTTTAAATAAATGAATGGGACCCCTTTTAAATTAATAATTTGACACATTAATCATTTTTATATGAAAACAGAAACATTTTATTTATTATTTGGATATAATAATTTAATTTGGATTAATTTCTTAAATTTTTTTGATTACATTTTTATTTTCGTGAACAGTAAAAATATGCTGTATTTTAACTATTTTTTTTTCATCAAGATAATTTTTATTGTAAAATTATAATATTGAATGGTTATAGAGTATAAATATAATATAATTTTATGATTGAATATAATTTATGTCATTATAATTAATTCTACATTGAATTCATATGCAATAACATTTCAATCTTTGGCAATGTTTTAACAATAAAAACATCTTTCCTCATTCCGAAAACTAGATTAATTTTAAATAAATAACATCAACTTTTTTGTTTTTAATTTTGAAAAATGGACTCCAGATTTTGAATCATTATGTACAAATTATGTTAATAGGATACATTTATTTTTTGTCATTATTAATTATAGATTTGGTAATTATTTCTACTACGATGGTTAATGGAAAATCGAGTAATTAAGGTTAAAATTATAATATAAACTTACATTAACAATAGTAAAAATATTATTGTTGACTAAATTCAACTATTGTAATCAATATTTTTATATTTAATGACATAATTGAAAATTACCTATGAATATGACATGAATGTAACAAAAATTAATGAATACGACATAATATAAAAATATTATTTTATATAAGCATTTTAATTTTAATATATAGATAGGTAATAGATATTAAAGATTCTAGATAGTATCTAGATATATAAAATAATTACCTCCATTATATAAATTTATTTATAATTTTTGGAAATTAAATAATTACCATTAATGGCGACATAATAGTGATGTAAAAATTATTTTATAAATATAAATATCACATAAATAGTATTAAAATATTAAAATAAACATAATATGAACTAATTAATGTGATCAACTAATTTTATAAGTGACTACGACATGTTAATATTTTATTAAATATTTTTGTTAAAATTTATATGTTGTGTGGATTTTATTTATAGTCAAATAAATGAAGAATGTCTAAATTCACACGGTTGATATTTTATAAAAGTAACATTTTATTAATTTTTTTTAAAAATCATAAAATATTTAAAAATTAAAAAGTTATAATTATAATGTATAAAATACAATTTTATAAAAATTTATTGTCAATTAACACCATATAAGTAAATATTTATACCATTAAATATTTAGAATGCTATTACCACAATTAAAATTAAATAGAATAACTAAGTGTCAATTAATAGGATATGGTTAAAATTGAAAAAATAATTTGTCCAAAATTTATTTGTCTGTGAGATTACAACCCTATATAATATCATATTCTAAAGGGGTACCCTTTTTGAGGATTTTTTTGATGGGTTTGAATTTATTTTATATTATTATTTTTGGAGATTCCAAAAGTCCACCTCACATCAATTATAAAAGGGATCCTCCTCCCTAACCAATTCACTTTATTTTGAGCCTTCAGGCTCTTGCATACCTAGAAATGTTTCATTCTAAACATTCCTATTTTCATTTTAGAGGTTATGGTTGTCATTAAAGACAAACTCTAGTTCTCTAAGAAGAGATTTAGAGGAAGCACATTGAGAAAGACGTAATTTCTTATAATGATGCATTAAAACTTCATTTTATTTTAATTATAAATTATTAGTTGTTTCATTATTTTGTAATAACACAGTATCAATAATATTCCTATATGTCATTATAAATATGGATAAAACATATTTAACCTTCTACCCACTATATGAAAAAATGAAATCATCATGTGTGGGTATGTACGGTTACCATATCCGTGCTGTGGTGAAATCTATTTTTCACCAAAACCATACATGTGTGGATATAATGATGGTGATAATGAATATTTATTACTATTGTTATGTGATATTGATTCTAAAATATTTTACATCTTCCACTATAATACCATTCAACAATTTTGGAATGATATCATCACTAGTTCGTACAAACGACCTACCGTCTCCACAATGCGATGCGATTAATTCTACATGATGTTCATTAAAACCTGATTATATTCATGAATTGAAAGAATAAATATGATATATATATATATATTATAATAATATCATTTTGTAATTGATATAACTATATCCTACAAAGATTAATAAAAACTTATCCAAAAAACATGCATAAGAAAATAAAGTAGTTAATACCTGAATAACGAATAACAACGAAATGTTACTAAAAACGGATGAAAATATGATTATAAATGTTATCATACAAATAATTATTATTCTTCAATTAATCAGTAAAATTATTTAAATCATTATATACTAGTTTTGTATAAAAACGATGAATATCAAACCTATGGAAATGGATAACATTACAAATCTTGTTTTTATCCAAGAATGATTAATCGTAAGTATTTACTAGGGTATGTTTATCAACCACATCCATGATTACAAAATATTTGTTTCAAAATATTCTTTATATTCTTCTATACTTTTTTAAATTAAATTTTACCGATTGGTAAATGTTTGCTATGTTTTATAAAAGGAATCTTTTATAATTTTTTCTATGAGGTACTTATTGACATTTCCAGAAAAAGTATGAGAATTTTTTTTATCCTATATGACATTAATGAACTATTAAGCATTAATAATTCCATTTTTATATTAATATTACCCTAAACTAAAACATGAATATTTTTATATAAACTTATTTATTCTAAAATTATGTGTCATTTTGATGAATGAAAACAATTTTGATAATGAAATGATATTTTCCATCGGGATTATTTTCAAGTGTTTTCTCAAATATTTTTTTTGTCTAAGATAAATCTCATTAAATAAAGTTATATTTATATCCCATTTATTAATATTATTCAATAATGTTTATGATGGAATGTTATTTTGGAAATCCATTTGTTTTAAAACAATTATGATGGAATGATGTTTAAGAAACCAATTTTATTTCTTGGTTTATGCTATGGTAAATATATTTATGTATTTGTGGAAGACATTAGAATGGTTTAATTATTGGATGTGTGGGAACTATATCTCCCTTCAATACATTGTGTAATGATTTTTATCTAACGTGATATAAATTACTATAACAGAATATAAATCTGGATTAGGAATACTTGGCTGGAAATATGAGTAAACTACATTCTGTATTGGAATTTGTCTACTATGGTGGTCTCGACAATGAGCCTTAACTAATATGAAATTATTTTCTAACATTATGTGTGTATGAGGAAAACATTTATGTCTTATTTTTAACTATTGGGATTTTATTTCACTTTTATAATTTATCTTATCACCTAATATTATAATCGTTAAAATGTAGGATACAATTTTCAAATTTTATGTTCTTATGATTATGATATGAATGTTTTTTTCTTTATTTACCCATTCTGAGCATTGGAGCTCACCCCTAAGATATGTTTCTTTTCCCTAGGTTATTAAAAAGTATTTTAAGTGATATATGTTAAAAAGGAGTCTAGTAATGAAGAAATAAAAGGGAGAAAATGTGTATGTTTTATGAACTAGTTCAATATGTTTCCCAGTTTTTAAAGGCACTCCACCTATATGGTCCTGGTGTGGTTCTGTTATGTTATGTAATAAATATTATTCAATATTGAATTAATATCTATATTTAATGAAGGGGCAATTATAGTTGGTATCAGTGAAGAGGTATTGTTAAACTCTTGAATCATATATGAGAGAACCTTTGTAAGAACCCTAATGAAATGTCTATGTATAGGTTATAATCCTAGAGTACTATTTTAGAGATGTTGATGAATAAAATAGGATAAAAACTAAATTTTCCAAAATTTAAATTTTATTCCTTATTATGTGTTTTCCCTATTATGATTAGGGTCTCTCACAATGTGCTTCTTGGTTTTAGTCAATTGGTTGAACCCGAATGAACTATGTTCATGCTGAATGTGACAGGAAATGAAATGATTGTCCCCCAGAGAAACCAAATGTTATGGTAGCTGGAATGAAAAGTATTATATCCATTCCCACACAACATTATCAAGATATGAATCATTCCTGACACCGAAATGATCATAGGAGGGATCAAAATTTTGTGGATAAATTCATGAGACTATATCTCCCTTTATTTAATGTGTCTTATGATCCATAATTGGTTGAACAATGGTTCCATACAACTTTAAATATATTTTTAGTTCTAAAATGTTTTGAACCTTATATATACATCTTAACAACATATCATTTGGAAGGAGAAGCTGATTATTGATAGAATCATATCTATAATATGACACCAATAAATGAAATCGAGTCCATGGAATGGGATGAGTTCATGAAAGTATTTTTCAATTAGTACATTCCTCGTATTATTCACAGAAAGATTTAGAATATGTAATTTAATCATAAGTGAAAGGATAATGAATCTGTTGGTACCTATGGAGTAAATTTTACAACACATGAAAGGTATTATTATATAATTATTTTCCATCCTATGAGTAAAATTTATCAATTCTTTAGTGGCTTAAAAACAATTGTATGAAAAAAAATTATCCATAAGGGACATCAATAGTTATGAAGAAATATTTCGATGTGTTCTCATGGTTGAGATGGAAATTAGAGTAACCCATCAATCATATCGGTTTGACATGAAGTGAAAAATGGAATTCAATGTAAAATCTAAACACCATAGTGAATATAATATGAGTTATCCCATTTTCTCAAATTTTGGAAAGAATCATGGAGGGAATTATCTTAAAGGGACAAGAAAATTTTTGGTGTGTGTAAAAGAAGGTACTCAGGTAGTTTAATGCCAATGTGATGGGAAAAAATGTGTACTAACATGAAAAAAATCTACATCGAATGCACCAATTACACTTAAATGTTACAAGTTCAATTAAATGGATAATTGTTCCAATGAATTTCATTATCCAATGGTTATTGATTATGAGAAACGTCAAAATACTTTTAAGAACAATGACAATGGAAGGTCACATAAAATCACTATCAGTGATGTGGAGTATGATAATGAAGTGGTGAAAGATAAACATATCATCCATTCTAAAGTATAAAATGTATTTATTGATAATATATCCACCAAATATTTTACTTATATAGAATTATAAAAGGTTATAACCATATTAATTCAACAATTAAATGATGAGTTAGTTGTGACAACTTCTAATAGAACAACAGTTGCTTCAAATGTTTATAAATTTTCTATTGTTGAAGTTTGTGGGAAAGTGCTTCCTAGAAAAGTTGTGATCCTTCCAATTGTGGAATTTTATGTGATTATTGGAATGGATTGGAATTATATATATTTATATCTTATCAATTTGCATGGAATATAAGAAGCATTTTATATTCCAGATCAATCTACGATCATCTATCGATACAAGGATGAATATAACCATCCAGTAGAAATTAAATCGATCCTATGGGTCTCGATTCAAGAAAATGATGTTTATTTATATGAAATTGTTGGGGAGAAACTAAAAATTCACAATGATCCAATTTTATGATAGTTTGATGATGTCTTTATGGAAGAATTTAAATGTCTTCCACCAAAACATGAAGTAGATTTTTCTATAGAACTCATACCGGGTGGTCTGCCGATTTCATAGACAAATTATAAAATGTACCAACTTATATTACCAGAATTTAATAATAAACTCCATGATAATCTTGATAAAGGATTAATATTCCTTATTGTTTCACCTTGGGGAGAACCTATACTATTTGATAAGAACAAATATGGATCAAAGAGTCTCATCCTTTGTTATCAACAACATAGAATGATCACTATCAAGAACAAATATCATGTTCCCTGCATTAGTGACTTATTATACCAAATATGTAGAGATCAATACTTTCTCAAAATTGATCTTCATTCGATATATCATCAATTAAGTGATAAAAAGGAGGGTATTAGAAAGACATCATTCTATGCAATGTATGAAAACTATGAATTTATAGTGATTAATTTTGATCTTTTTAATTCCCCCTCTATATTTTATTTATCTAATGAATAGAGTCATTATATACTATCTAGATCATTTTGTCCTTGTATTTATAGATGAAATATTTTCTATTCAAAATCCTAGGAAGAACATGGTGAATAATTGAGAATTGTACAAACTACCCTAAGAAACAAGAAAAATTATGTCAAATTTACCATGTTTAAAATTTGGTTACAAAAAGTTTCATTTTATTATCACATAATCTCAATAGAGTTGATATATGTGGATCGTGAAAAAATAGATTTTATTAAAAGGCGTTCGAGACCAAAAAAATTAATTGATATCCAATGTTTTCTTGGTTTGGATGGATATTATCGATGTTTTTGAATTATTTTTCATGATTATGTAATCCACTCACAAATTTGACTCGGAAATAAGTTATGTTTGATTGGAATGAGGAACGTGAAAAGAATATCAAAGAGGTAAAAAAAATGGTTAGCCAGTGCACTTGTACTAATAATTCCTTTTAGTGGAGAAATGTTTATGATATACAGTGATCCATCCATGGAGGGGTTCAGATGTGTTTTTATAAAAATGATATGTTTATACCTCGTTCTCACGACAGTTTTAAATTGATGAGAAAAATTAACCAACTCATGATTTGGTTTTTGTTGCAGAAATCATTCCATTAATGAAATGGAGGCATTATCTTTATTGTGAAATGTTTGATTTTTATTATGATCATAAATGATTAAAGTATTATTTACACACAAATTGATATGAATAATCAAAAAATAATATGGTTGGATTTAATTAGAGATTATGACTACTCAATACATTATCACCCTGCAAAATCGAAAATAGGGGAAAATGCTTTGAGTTTAAAAGATCATGATAGATTATCCCTGATGAGTATCATGAATGATATAATACTTTATGGATTTTCAAAGGATGGATAATGAAATTTCAATGAATGTTGAGAAATATAATTTTTCTCAAATCAATGTTCAACCATCTATTCAGGTGAATATTAAAGAGGTACAAAAGGAAAATGTAGAGCTACAAAATAATGTGAGAAAAGTTCTGGAATTCATCATTTTTTATGAGGAAATAATAAGGTTTATAAAACACGTTTGTATTCCTACCACACCATAATTAAATACGGTTCTACTTGATAAGGCACATAGTTCTTCATTATCTATTCACCATGGATAAAAAATGACATAAAGGGACCTGAAAGAGTACTTCTTGTGGGATGGCATGAAAAGTGATTTCATCAGTAGATTAAGGTTAAGTGACATAAGTCTAAGGGGATGTTACAACCATTAAACTACCTTAATCAAAGTGGGATAACTTACAATGGAATTGTTCATTAGACTTCCCAAAAAATAAAAAGTTAATAATGTGATCTAGGATATAGTTGATGACCATATGATTTTGGCACACTTCTTTTCCATTAGAGGGAATTTGTCTCTTGATCATTTTGTAAGGATATTTATAAAGTACGTGGTAAGATTGCATGGATTACCAATTTACATTAGAGTTGATCGAGATATGAGGTTTACCACGATGTTTTGGAAATGTCTTTAGCATGCTCTAGATATAGAGTTGTGTTTCAGAACATCTTATCATCCTCAGACAGACAGTTAGTCTGAGAGGACAATTTTAAATCTAGACGACATGTTGAGATCTTTCTCTTTATATTTAAATGGTGGTTGGGATCAACACAAACCTTTGGTTTAATTTTCTTATAGAAATATTATTCACCCTAGTATTAAGAAGGATTTTTTGAATCCCTCTATGTAAAGTAGTGCAGAACTCCAACATACTGAGATGTAGTTGGGGAATTAAAGCTATTATGAATTGATCTTGATGATGAAATGATAGAAAAGGTCAGATCAATTCAATGATACATATGATAAGCTCAAAGTTGGTCAAACTCAAATGATGAAAACTAAAGAAAGGACCTAGAGTATGAAGTGGGAGATAAGGTATTCTTACGAATATCTCCTTAGATGAGTGTAATGAGATTTGGAACGAAGACCAAGCTGAGCCCTATGTATATCAGCTCTTCTAAAATTCGGGATCGTGTTGGGAAGGAAGCTTACCGATTGGTGCTTGAACCAAATATCTATCAAGTTCATGATGTTTATCGTGTTTCTCTCTTGATAATTTATATAACATATCCTTCACATGTACTAATATCAAATGTCATACCGCTAGAGCATGTTCTTTTATATGATGAACAACCAATAGAGATTCTAGATCGTAGCAAACAAGTTCTATAGAAAAAATAAAACCTGCTTGGTTAATGTTTTATGGAGGAACCACAAATTTAAATAAGTGACATGGGAACTTGGGGATATGATGATGTATAGTAATCCTAAACTATTTGTTTCCCAGTGACAATTTTTGTGGGTTAAATTCAGTTTAAATGGGGTAGAATGTAAAACCAAAATATTTTCATGAAATATTTTCTTTAAATAATATTTCTTCCTCAGTATATTTATTTGCACTAAATAATGGTTTTAAGTGAACTGTGAGATTCCTTTATTATAAAATTTTGTTTATAGCCAAGCCGCTATGTTAGAAAAAATAATTAAAACTCACATATGAAAATGCATTGTGAATTATTTTTCTCTTAATTATTTATAAAAATATAAATAAATTATATTTTTTTATTTAATTATTTTTGGTGATTAAATAATTATTTTATATTATTTTAATGAATATTTTAGTAATATGGTATGAATAAAACAATATTTTATCTATAAAAACATATTTTTTTAAAAAAAAATTACTTTTACCTCATTGAATTGAGAGTCCATTTTAAACTAATAATTTGAAACAATAATAAACTTTTTATGAAAAAATAAACTAGTTATATTGATGTGGGATATAATAATTTACATTGGATGAATTTATGATGTTGTTATAATATCTTTCATATATTGATGAATAGTAAAAATATGATAGATTTTAATTGAGAAAACTTTTTTCACCAAGATTATTTATATGGTTAAATTAAAATATTGAATCATTTTAAATTAAAAATGTAATATAATGTTATCGTTCAATATAATATTTTTCATTAACAATAATTTCTCAATTAATTCATAGGTCAAAACTTTTCAATCTTCTGCAATGTTTTAACATTGAAAAACTCATTTTCTTATTTCATCAACAATATTAATTTTAAATTAATTTCTACAACTTATTTGTATTGTATTTTTAAAAATGGATTCCATATTTTGAATCAGTAGTTAAAATTTATGTTAATAGTATACTTTTATTTTCAGGCATTATGAACAGTAACATTGGTGGTTAAATTTATTATCATGGTTAATGGTAAATCGGGTAAGGGTTAAAATAATTTTATAAAATTAGCTTAAAACCTGTAAAAATCTAGTTGGATAACTAAATTTGACCATTATTATTTTTTTAGAAATTTAATCACTTATTGGCGAGTTACCTATGAATATGAAATGAATGTCATAAAAACTAATCAATATGACAAAATGTGACAAACACTTTTTATATAAGTATATTAGTTTCCATATATGAATAAAAAGGAGATAATATCAACTATAGATAGTCTATAGAAACATATATTAATTTCTTGAATCATAGAAATTTATTTATAATATTTTATGATTAAATTATTACCAATAATCATGACACAAGAGTGATATAAAAATTATATTATTAATGAAATATCAAATAAATGGTTTTGAAAATATTAAAATATATACCATATGAACTAATTAATGTTCTAAAATAATTTTATATGTTATTATGACATGATAATAATGTATTAAAAATTTTGGTTATAATTTATCATATATGTGGATTTTAGTTAAAGTCTAATAAATGAATAGGGTCAAAATTCACACTATAGATATTTTATAAAAATAACACAAAATTAAGCTATTTACAAATCCTAAAAAAATTTGTAAATTGAAAAATGATAATTATATGTTATAAAATTTAAACAAATATTCAATTATAATCAATTAATATTATAATAATAAATATTTATAACAATTAAATATTTATAATGTTATTACTATATTTATAATTAAATTATTAATTAACAATAAGTTAAAATTTTACGGTTTAAATTGACAAAATAATTTGTAAAAAAAATATAGGATAATGCTATTAAATCCCTATATAATATCATATTATAAATTGAGACACTTTGGTGTTTTTTTTGGTAGGGCTTTAGTTAATTTTAAATTATTATTTATAGAGTTTCTAATAGTTCCCCTCACCTCAATTATAAAGGGGAACCTCCTCATTCATCACGTAATATAATTTTTAGAATAAACTCTCATAAAATCATTCCATTTTCCATATAATATTTTCTATAATGATTTAATAGTTTCTTTTCATATTTAAAGGACAACTCTAGTTCTCTAAGAAAATATTTATAGGAAGCACATTGAGGAAGTGGTAATATCTTCTACTGATTCTTTCAAACTTATTTCTTCTTCTACATCATCTTCATGAGTAGTTTCACTTTAATGTAATAACATTAGTATCAATCATATACATACATATTATTATATATATTAAAAAACCATATTTTTCTTTCTATCTACCCTATGAAAAACAAAATCATTGCATGTGTGTATGTATGACTTATCGTTTCCACGTAGTAATGTAATCTGTTTTTCACCAACACCTTACAGGGATGGGTGTAATGATTGAAATAATTACTATATATGATGATTATAAAATTATAATGATTATTAATTGTTATAAACTATCCACATCAACACCATTATACTATTTAGGAGTTATATCAACGCCCTTGTGTAAGTATGACATACCTTCTCCACGATGCGAGGTGATTTATTCTCCATGATTTTTAGTAAAACATGATTATATAAATGGATTGAATGAATAAATATGATAAATATATATATTGATATTATAATTCTATAAATTATATAACCATAACCTAAAAATAGTAATAATAACATATTTGACAAAAAATGTATAAAATCATAAAGCAGTTAATACCCGAATAATGAGTAAAAATTAATTGTTACTATCAAACAGAAGAAAATATGATCATAAATGTGATAATAAAAATGAATATGATTATAGAATAAATTAGAAACATTATTCAAAACATTATACAGTAGGTCTGGATACAAAAGAAGTATATCATACCTAAGGTAAGGGATAACTTTTAAAATCTCTTTTTAATCCTATTGTGTATGTTCCTAAGTATTTACTAGGGTATATTTACCATACAAATCCATGTTTCCTATATATTTATTTCAAAATATTCTTTATATCCCTCAATATTTTTTAATTTTCAATTTTACCAATTAGTAAATTTTTACTAAATTGTATGACTGGAATCTGTTTTCATTTTTTGTATGACATACTTTTTGACATTTATTGAAAAATTATGTGAGGAATATTTACATAACTTGAATGGGATGAACTGATTTTTATGCATTATGAATGCCTTAATTCATTGATGCATCCCCTACAATGTTAAAGTGAAATCTTCAAAAAAGATTATTTCTTCTAAAAATTGTGTGGCATTTTGTGGATGAAAAACATTTTTCTAGAAGAAAAGATATTTTCTTTGTGATTTAATTTCATATGCTTTTTCAAAATTATTTTCCATCTAAGATGAAACCCATTAAATTTGGTAATAATTATATCCTTTAGATTACTATTATTTTAGAGTGTTTATAATGGAATGTTATTTAAGAAATCTATTTGTTTTATATTAATTATTATGGAATGATTTTTAAGAAACCCATTTTATTTCATTGGTTATGCTATGGTAAATGTTATTTTGTTTTTTGTGGAACACATAAGAATGGTTTAATTATGAGATCTGTGGGACATATATCTCTATCCAATTCATTGGATATATATTTATATCTCATGAGATAGACATGACTAGAATGAAAAGTAAATCTGGTTCAATAATACAGAGCTAGAAAGGGGTGTCAAGTCCGTTCAGTAATATAAATTATCTACTATGATGGTCTCAAAAATGAGCCTTGAAAAATATGAAATGATTTTATTTTATTATGAGGGTATGCCACAAAATTTTGTGTCTTATTCTATGACTATTGGAATTATATTTCACTTTTATGATTTATTCCATCACATGCTATTATGATCTTTTATATGCGTGATATGATTTTCAATTGTTTTGTTCTTAGGATTATTATATGAATGATATTTCCCTTGTTTACAATTACTAAGAATCTGAGCTCACCAATTAAATATGTTTCATTTCCACAGGTCATGAATAAGTGTATTAATTATGATTGTCAAAAAAGATTCTAGTTATTAATAAATAAGTGGGAGAAAATGAAGATGCATTATGAACTAGTTGTTTATATTTCCTTGTTTCAAAATTCATTAATCATATACGGTCCAGGTGTAGTGTTGTTATGTTTTGTAATAAAAATTATTTTATGTTGAAGTAATATATATATATATATATAAATACTAATCCATTATAAAAATAATATTCAATGACTTATTAAACATGTGAAATTTATATTTGGGGGATTTTCAACATGACAACCATTCATGAAAATCAGAAAGGGTAAATATCATGGTGTAAAATTTCATTATCTTACAAGCCCCACTATAATTGTATAAATAGTAACATGTTTCCAATCAAATATATGTTATTTCGACTAATGAAAATTATTTATTTATTACTATCATATAATCTTTATGTTATCTATACATAAGGGAACTAATATAATATACTTTTTAGATGAATATTTAAAGGGAATATTCACATTGATGATATATTGAAGAATTATCAATATATGGTAATAGTATATAAATGTATTTAGTTAATATAAAGAATAATTTCAGTTATTTTTAGTGTAAAAACACTATTAAATACCCACTTTCACTATATTAATGTGTTATCATTTCTGAACTCAAAAACACCCATATGGTATTCTTGTTTCTGTTTAGGCATCGTTATAGTTCGTTTCAGAGATATGATTTCATTTATGGATAATCCAGTTATTCCTACATACATTGATTGTTAAAATTAAATTATTTCTGATATCCAATAATTATTATAGTTTATCTTCATCCACGGTCATGATATCATGGTGTTTACTACAATAAAAAATTTTAAACATATATCTTTTGTTTATAATATACTACCATTGATCAATTTAATGATTTGAAAAAAAAAATTTATATATTTCCCACTACTTCTTAGTGTCATATTAAATGAACACATACATATTATTTTAAAATATGTCAAAAAATAACATAAAAACTATTTATTATTTTATTTTCCAATGGTGATATAAAATAAATTGATCAAAGTGGACATTATTTTGTATACATTTCATAACTATAATTAAAAACCCCCAATATTCTATGATAATATCCTATATGTATTATGAAATATTACTAGATATTTTTAATACCAGACTATTGATATAAATTATTTTATTCGAATCGTTATCTACTCATCATTTTTATAAGAAATATAATATCATTGTATATGTTCCTTAAATTGTGAGAATTATAATTTTTTCTCAAACATGTATGTAATGTATTGGATTTTTCCGTTTAATTTTTTTTAAATATTATATGGAATTATTTTGAGAACGGGTGCAAAGACGGAACCTCATTCCGAGGTCCAGTGAGCCTGGAATGGTGGTTTGAATATTGGGCGTTTTAAAAAGGGAAGCACTTTAGAAGGAATAAAATAAATAAATGATTTGTTTTATTTTTTTAAAACATTTCCTTTTTCTGTGCAGCAACCTAATCCTCCCTTATAAATACATGCTTATGAATAATTCACAGGTTTAGCCTCATAACCCTGCGAAATTGAGAGAAAGAGATAGATTCATCTAAGAGCATGGGTGGAGGTGGACGCGTTGGCGGATGACGAAGTGAGAAATCAACGCCCCTCAAATTTTGATGAATCCCTTCTACAGACACATCACGAAGATCACTCGTCACCCCGTTTGAGTTAGGGGTTTTTATTTAATTTTCCTCATTCCCCGTTCATGATCTAAAATGATGAACGCGGATCAACCATGAACAAGTTGATCTGCAAATTCGCATGTTCTTGCTAGAGGGTTATCTTTGGGATGATTTTGGGGAAATAATCCATGCATTTACATCTGTTGATCCTTTCTCCATTTAAACCTATTAACTGGAGCAGATCAACGCCATGACGAATGACGGTGGAGGTTCGTTCCTCAGTTTGTTATTGGATTTTCCTCCCCCATTCTATTCTCGCGCGTTCTTCACGTTCTTCATTGGGAGAAGAACAAAGTATTGTGGCACATCTGTTATGCGACGCAACAATCCCAAACCGATGTTTTGACACTGAAATGACCTTGTGGAGGTGCGGCGATGATTGTGGATGACGAATCGGACCAGATCGGTAAAGGGCATTCTTCTAGCGTTCATCACGCGGGATAATCAAATCATTTTTTAGAGCCGATAAAAGGCTGAAAAACACTAGAAGAGGCTTCGCGGTGTTGGGGAAACCATAACTCGAAGGTTTTGTTGTGATCGGGTGGCCAGATCGATGAATGGATTATCACCGGAGGCGCGATGGTGGAGGTCCTCGTTTCTGGAAAATTCCAGAATACACTGCGTGAACTTCTGAAGAACACACCATGTAGTGATGGTGGTGGAGGCATGGGTTTCAGGGTCAGAGAGGAATAACACGACGTGTGACCCCTGTCACACGGCATGATGTACTTTCCCCGAATTTCGGCATATACATTGGGTAGTACATGGACACGAGACGATCTACACGGCTTCAGGCGACATGACTTGTACAACGTGACAGAAGCAGATACACGGGACTCAGTGTGTATATTGGGGATACACGGACATGGGATTGAGTACATGAATTTGTACTCTATTACACAGCCAGGCGAGGCCAGTAATGCAGGTCACCCCGTGTGGCAGTTACACGGGTTGGTGTACACAGGTTGATGGCCGTGTACGGGTGCATGGCTAGAGTGCACGGAGCCAATCCTAGTAACCCAGACACGACATGTATACCGTAATACACACCGTGTACTATGTTTTCCTACATGACCAGCCTAAGACATGGGCCGTTGTACATAGGCAGTACCTGGGGTCAAACAACACGACATGTATATTTTCAACACGCCATGTACTGTTTTGAAAACAACATGGTCCTCTTTTTCACCGTATCCTGGACATAATTCATTTGGGTTAGTTCCCCTTCTTCTTGTTCCCATGAAGGTCAGGCATCTTTTCATTCTATAGAAGTATGATCCCTTCAGTCGGAATTTCTGTGATAGAGTCAGCATCCCTCCGAGAGGCCCAGAGCGAGATCCTATTTCAATTCATGAGCCTAGGTACAGTAAGGCATCGACGTGACCAACTCTAATGGGTGTTGATCCTCTACATAGCTGGTGTATCACCTAAATGGTTAATCCAGATGAGTCGCGGTATCCACCATGGCCCTGGTAGTGATCCTAATCTGTGTATCGTGATCTTTCCCACTCAAGAGGGTGGCTCCTATAATGAGTGCTTATATCTATTGTGACCTTCCCAATCAGGAGTGTGTCTCCTGTAATGAGTGTAGATACCTCTCATGGCTGTTCCTGATGAACAACACTTCTCGGACAGACTTCATTAGAGCTATAAGACTCGTGGAGTGTGTTCTCCCGGATTGAGTACATCACGAAATCTTCGAATATAATCCCTAACATGGGTATGTGGTTGTGTAACTAGTCTTTAGACCACAGGTCTGTGTTTTGAGTATATCTGGTCTGTTCTATATGTTATGTAGACATACATTGTGCATAGATGACTGTACCGTTACTTTTTTTACTGCTTTTTGGTTTTTCGGGGTCCTCTACTGAGTATTGTTATACTCACCCCTTCACGGGCTTTGCCCGCACGTCTAGTGTCTTTTGCAGACAAGCAGCTTTTTGATAGAGTCTATGGAAGACCAGGACATGACCGAGCATTCTGAGTTCCCTACAGGCTGAGGGGTTCCTACGGCTACGAGCATCAGTCCCAGTAACTTTTAGGTTTACATGTTGGAATTTTCATTTTTTAGACTCTTTGTTGTTTGAAATTGGTGGGCTAGTATTTTGTCCTACATTACTTTTTAGTACTCTACCTTTCGTCGTACTCTATGGGTTGGGTTTTAGTTGTATGCATTCATTTTTGTTCCTTAGTATTTTACATTTTAGCATTAGTGGTCTTGGAGATGTGTGCATGTGTACAGGTACCTAGGCAATGCCTCACATGTTAGTGATATGCCTACCCGGTGCTAGTTACCAGCCCCTGGCCTATTGGGGGAGGACTTGGGGAGCCATGGTGTGGGACCCATTGGATGGGTCGTGACAGAGTGGTATCAGCGGTGGTTTGTTCTACCTTAGGACCAGGAGTCTGTGAGATAGGTTTGAGGAAACAGTGTTGACTATTTTGGGTTCAACTTTCAGGCCAAAGACCCCTGTGTTGGTGTGGCGGCTGATGTATCTATAGACCAGGACTCTGATAACCTGCTTTTTGACTCGGTACACAAAAACACTGGTTGTGGGGAAATAAAAGGTGCATGCATCATATAGGAATGGTTTGTGGTTCCCATGTCCTTTGTGTCAGTTCTCCAGATATTCTCTTTGACCATGGTAAATCTTGTTTTTTTACTGGATGCCTCGGCGATGCATACCCACTAGGGTTCAGCAGCACAATCATGAGGATGACCCCCTCAGTGATGAGGCTTCGATACATGGACCAGTTCCCCAGGCATTTCCACCAGGTGGTGCACCTACTATGCCTCCACCAGTGGAGCAGCCAGTAGTACCTACAGTACCAACTGGAGAGGAGCATAGGCTTAGTACACTCCAGGAGTTCCACAGACAGATTCCCCTTAGGTTCCAAGAGGAGCCCGACCCTCAGGTGGCTGAGGAATGTCTTAAGGAGGTGACCAGAGTTTTCCGTCTAGTGAGGACACTAGCAGACCAGATGGTGATCCTAGGAGCGAGCCTTCTTTAGGGTTCGGTGGGGCGATGGTGGATTCTGACCACACAGACTCACTATGAGAAGGTTCTTTCATGGAAGGAGTTTGAGATACTCTTCAGGGAGGAGTTCTCTCTTGATACACTGAGAGATGTACGCATGCATGAGCTTCTTAAGCTCCAGTAGGGCAGTATGACTGTGGCTGACTATTTATCGAGGTTTACCAACATCGATAGGTACTCGATGGATATGGATAGGGATTAGTTCTTCAGATCATAGAACTTCGATCAGGTTTTATGATGAGACATCCGAGATAGTGTCGTCCCTCTATTTATATCATCTTCTCTTTGGGTCCTCAAGAGAGCTTTGGTGGTTGAGATCTTTTTGGAGGAGCAGAGACAGCTGTCGGTAGTCAGCACTAGGAAGATAGGTGCAGAGACCTCGACAGTAGGGAGCCGGCGTCGGAAGAAGGGATCCGGAAGTGAGTGACATCGGAGGAGGACCCAGGATAGGGGATCGATAGTCCAGGCCTCTCAGGATGGATACAATCAGCCTATGGAGAAGCAATGCTATGCATGAGACGGTATTATCCATATCCCTAGATATTTCGCTACCCGTCGAGCTGCTGACAGGGATGTGGTGGATGGACCACAGAGGCAGAGGTAGAGAACAGAACAGGCAGACCCGCCAGGCGGTAGACATGGCAGGGGAGCAGGGAGAGCTATAGGTGGTGGCAGATGCTTCAACTTACTTCCACCACCACATGCAGGAGGTCCACACCTGGCTCATGGAGATGGGGGAAAGGGATGAGGACAGCTTCATGCGGTCAAGGCATACAACCTAGGGGATCCATGGATGATTCTAGGTATGATCTATGTCGTTTCTACCGTAACGTTTGTACTGGTAGACACAGGTTCCAGTCATTCCCTTATAGCCACATGTCTTGTACAAAACCTCAAGATTCTGGTAGAACTGTTGACTTGATCCTTACACTTTGAGACACCTTTAAGAGGATACTTGATGATCACGCACCATTTCATATAGTGTGATCATACCCTTGGAGGTGAAAGTTTCGGTTGGAACCTCTTGGTGGTATCCTCGAGGCCTTACAAAGTCATTCTTGGTATGGATTGGTTATCTTCGGTCTATGCCCATATTGATTGTTTAAGGTGAAGAGTGTGGTGTGTCCGCCATGATGGAACAAGGTTTTACTTTGTTGGAGAAAGGAAACCTAGGCAATAAAAAATGGGGTCATGCATAGGAGGGTGCATCCGATCACTCATGAGTTGGCTAGCCTTACCTTCGGAGTAGTTGATGTTGTGAGCTCCCAGTTCCCAGTAGTAGTGGAAGAGTATGAGGAAGTATTTCCTGATGATGTCCCAGGACTACCTCCCCATCGGGAAAATGAATTCTGTATCGACCTACACCACGGGACAACACCAATTTCATCATCGGAATATCGGATGGCTCCCAGAGAGCTTTGTGAGCTGAGGGTGCAGTTGGAGGATTTACAGAGCAAGGGTTTTGTGAGACCTAGTGTTTACCCTAGGCGACCCCAGTCTTGTTTGCCAAGAAGTTAGAAGGAAGTCTGAGGTTGGGCGTGGATTATCGGCACCTGCACTAGGTGAAGGTGAAGAACAAGTATCCACTTCCAAGGATCGATGACCTCTTTGTTCAGCTAAGAGGGGCATAGTGGTTCTCGATGGTTGACTCTTGACCAGGCTATCACCGGTTACGAGTACGGGGACGGGGATATACCGAATATGACATTTAGATGCCGCTATAGTCGCTATGAGTACTTGGTAATTCTTTTCAACATGATGAAATCCCTAGTTGTGTTCATGGGACTGATGAACCAGGTCTTCCATCCGTACTCGGTCTGGTTCGTAGTGGTCTTCATTGACGACATCCTTTTGTACTCGGCGTCAGAGGAGGAGCATGCGAGAGACCTGCGGATGGTTCTAAACATACATCTGGAGCACCAGCATTATGGGAAGCTCTCAGAGTTCTAGTTCTGAATTCAAGAGGCCCACTTTCTGGGACATGTCATCTCAGTAGATGGAGTAGCTTTGGACCTTGCCAAGGTGGAGGCAGTGTTAGCATGGGAGCCACCTCAGAGCGTGATGGAGGTGTGAATCTTTTTTGGGATGGTAGGATATTACCAGAGATTCATTACTGATTTCTCCCGAATATCAGCACCGAAGATAGCCTAGACTAGGAAGGGGAAACCTTTCATGTGGCCGGAGAAGTTCCAGTAGGCATTTGAGCAGTTGAGGCAGAGTTTGATGAGCACCCAAATCATGAGATTTTCGGAGGATGGTGTCGAGTATGTAGTTTTCTGCGACGCATCAGGGACTGGGATCGGCTGTGTCCTGATGCAGTAGCATGTAGTGATTGCTTATGGTTTGCGCCCGCATAGACCACATGTTCAGAACTATGCGACCCATGATCTCGAGTTGGCAGCGGTAGTCTTTGCATTGAAGATGTGGCCACACTACCTCATGGGAGACCGATTTATTGTATACTCTGACCACCGGAGCCACAAGTACATCTTCTCACAAAAGTATTTGAATCTGAGGCAGAGGAGTTGGCTAGTGTTCCTCCAAGACTTCGATTTCGAGATCATTTATACTCCTGGAAATGGGAACAAGGTGGCAGATGCCCTTAGCAGGAGGTCGAGCTCATATCTGTTAAGTGAGGTGACACAACAGTTAGCCAAGTTACAGTTAGCCTTCGTAGATGGAGAGGATATAGCTTAACTATAGTCCATGGTTGTCACCCCTCCACTCTTACAGCGATTTAGGGAGGGACATCTTGTGGATGTTGACTATGTGGATTTCCGTGCTCAGTTATCCACAGGACATGTTCCTGATTGATATTCACAAGGTGGGGAGCACTTACTTTTTTTCATAGGATGAACTGTTGTACTTGTGGCGTTCCAGGAGGAGGACATGTGGGAGTTTCAAACGTCCCCTTTGGTGGTACATCCCGGAGTTTCAATGACGTACCATGATCTCTGATGACAGTTCTGGTGGTTAGGCATGAAGAAGGTAATAGCAGATTATGTTTTTTCATGCCTCACATGCTAGCAGGTGAAGGCTGAGCACCAGGTTCTATCGGGATTAGCTCACCCCATAGATGTTATAGAGTGGAAGTGGGATGGAATATCAATGGACTTCATGAGAGGCTTACCACATACGTCCAAGGGGCATGATTCCATCTGGGTGACCATTGACAGACTCACCAAGTCGGCCCACTTCCTAGATATCAGGGAGAAGAGTTCCATAGAGAGCTTGGGATGCCTCTACGTGCAGGATATTGTTCAGAATCATGGAATCCCCTCAAATATAGTCTCAGATTGAGATTCCCGTTTCACATCCCAGTTGTGGAAGGGTTTGGAGGAGGATTTTGGGGCTCAGCTATGCTTGAGCACATCGTTTCATCCCTAGATGAATGGTCATATGGAGAGGACCATTCATGTTATGGAGGATATGTTACGAGATTGTGTCTTAGACTTTGGTCGCAGTTGGGGGGACCACCTACCACTGTTGGAGTTTGCGTACTACAATAGCCACCACTCCACCATTGGTATGGCACCGTTCGAGGCCTTGTACGGGAGACACTTCCAGTCACCGCTTTGCTGGACCGACCATGGAGAGTCATTACTCATGGGTCCAGAGTTAGTTCGAGATACCACAGAGAAGGTGCAGATCATCCGGGAGAGGATGAAGACTACACAGAGATGGCAGAAGTCTATGCTGATAGAATACAGAGACTTATGTAGTCGAAGTGGGGGACCACGTCTTTCTTCGGGTCTCACCTCGAGGAGGGTTGCATAGATTTTTCCGAGGCGACAAGCTATCTCTGAGGTTCATCAGGTATTTCTAGATTCTATGCAGAGTTGGTGAGGTGGCGTACCACCTATCCCTACCACCAGAGTTGCATCGGTTACATGATGTCTTCCATGTGTCACAGTTGAGGAGGTACGTGCACAATCTGTCATACATCAACAACTGGGGCGAGCTGGACATCGAGGATGGAGTGACCATCACTGAGTACCTGGTGGAGATCGAGGATTGGTAGGAGAGGATCCTTCTTGGGCGATTGATTCCCTTGGTGCATGTTTGGTTGAAGCACCAGAATCTTCAGGAGAGCACGCAGGAGCGGGAGGCCCAGATCTGCGCCCAGTACCCCCATCTTTTTTATTATCCTTGGTTTTTTATTTTCGAGGATGTAAAACCCCAAGGTGGGGAGAATGTAATTTCTCAGATTTTTCTGTTTATTTTTTTTTTAATATTCTATGGAATTATTTCTAGACCGATCATGAAAACAGGATCTCTTTCCGAGGTCCAGTGAGCCCGGAATGGTGGTTTGAATATTGGGCGTTTTAAAAAGGGAAGAAATTTAGAAGGAATAAAATAAATTAATGATTTGTTTTATTATTTTAAAATGTTTCCTTATTTTAGCAGCGACCTAGTCCTCCCCTATAAATACATGCTTATGGAAAATTCGTTGGTTTATCCTCATAACCCTGTGAAATTGATTTAAATATAGAGATTTATCATGGAGCTTGGGCGGAGGAGGACGCTTTGGCAGATGATAACCTGAGCAACAGGCACCCCTCAGATTTTGAAGAATACCTTCGATGGACATGTCTCAATGATCACTCTTCAAACAATTTGAGGCAGTGGTTGTTATTTAATTTTCCTCATTCACAGTTCATGATATAAAACGATGAACTCGGATCAAACACGAAAAAGTTGATCCACAGATTTTTATGTTCTTTGGGGGGGGGGGTTCTCTTTGGGATGATTTTGGGAAAATAATCCATGCTATTACTTATGTTGATCGCTACTCTGTTTAAAAATATTAACGGGAGCGAATCAATGTCGTGTCGAATGAAGACAAAGGTTCATTCGTTGGTTTGTTATTATATTTTCCTCCCCCATTCGTTTCTCGCGTGTTCTTCACCTTCATCACATAGTGAAGAACAACGGATCGTGCAACATCCGTTCCACGACGCAATGATCTCAAATAGAAGGTTTGACACTGCAATGACCTTGTGGAGGTGCGACAATGATGGTGAATGATGAATCATACTAGATCAGTAAAGGGCGTTCTTCGAGCGTTCTTCACGCGGGGGAATAAAATCATGTTTTTGGAGCCGATCGGAGGCCCGAAATCATCGAAAGTGGCTTCGTGTTGTTGGGGCAACCATAACCCAAAGGTTTTCTGGCAATCAGGCAGCCAGATCGATGAATGGATCATCACTGGAGGCGCGATGGTGGCAGTCCATGTTTCTGGATATTTCCAGAATACACAGTGTGTACATCCGAAGAAAACTCGGTGTAGTGCAGGCAGTAGCGGCTAGGGTTTCGGGGTCAAAGAGGAGTAACACGGTGTGTGTCCCCGGTCACATGGAATGTTAGACTTTCCCCGAAGCTCAGCATATACTTTGGGTAGTACACGGACATGGGAGGATCTACACAGCTTCAGGCGGCACGACATGTACATCATGATAGAAGCAGATATGCGGGACTCGATGTGTATCCTAGGGATACACAATCACAAGATGTAGTACACGACCATGTAATCCATCACATGGCCAGTTGAGTCCAGTAACATGGGTCACCCTCTGTGGAAGTTACATGGGATGGTGTACACTGGTTGATGACCATTTACGAGTACATGGTTAGAGTGCATGGAGCCAACCCCAGTTACCCAGACACAGCGTGTATACCATACTACATGCCATCTACCAAGTTTTTCTACATGACCAGCCTAAGACATGGGCCATTGTACATGTGTTGTACCCGAGGCAAGACAACACGGCGTGTATATTTTCTACACGCCCTGTACTTTTTGGAAAACAGCATAGGCCTCTTGTTCACCGTATCCTGGACATATTTCGTTTGGGTTAGTGCCCCTTCTTCTCGTTCCCCTGAAGGTCATGCATCGTTTCCTTCTACAAGAGTGTGATCCCTTCAGCCGGACATTCTGTGATAGTGTCGGCATCCCTCTGAGAGGCCCGGAGCAAGATCCTCTATCCATTCTTGACCCTAGGTAGAGTTAGGCATTGATGTGACCAACTCTACCAGGAATCGATCTTCTACCTAGCTATTATATCACGTAACTAGGGAATCCGGATGAGTCGTGATATCTGCCATGGCACTAGTAGTGATCCTCATCTGTGTATTGTGATCTTTCTCACTCCGGAGTGTTTCTCCCATAATGAGTGCTTCTATCTATCGTGACCTTCCCACTAAGAAGTGTGTCTCCCGTAATGAGTGAAACTACCTATTGTGGTGGTTCCCGATGAACAACACTTTTTAGAAAGACGTCATTAGAGCTATAAGACTCGTGGAGTGTGTTCTCCAGGAACGAGTGCATCACATAATCGTCGAACAAAATCCCTAACAGGGGTATGCGGTTGTGTGATGTGTCTTTAGACCACGGTTCTAGGTTTCGAGTATATCTAATCTGTTCTATATGTTATGCAGACATATATTGTGCATAGATGACTATACCTTTACAATATATACTGCTTTGTGGTTTTTTGGGTTCCTTTATTGAGTATTGTTCTACTCACCCCTGTATGGTCTTTGCCTGCACGTCTAGTGGCTTGTGCAGATGACTACCCTTTTGACAGAGTATAGGGAGGACCAGGACAGGGCAGAGCTTTCTGAGTTCCATACAGGCCGAGGTGTTCCTACGGCTATGAGAAGTAGTACCAGTACCTTTTGTGTTTACAGGTTGGACTATTTAGTTTTCAAACTCTTGCTTGTTTGTTTTTTGTGGGATTGTATTCTGGCTGAGTTTAATTTTTAGTACTCTACCTTTCGTTGTACACTATTGGATTGGGTTTAGTTGTATGCATGCCTGTTTTCCTTAGTATTTTACATTTCAGTATTTGTGGGCTTGGATATGTGTGTGTGTACAGGTACCTAGTCAATTCCTCCCATGTTAGGGATATGCCTACTCGGTGCTAGTCACCAACCCCTGCATTATTGGGGGTGGGATTGGGGAGCCATGACGCGGTCCCCACTAGAATGGTTTATGACAATGTATTTCATTCAACAACATAAATTCATTTTATTTGCCTATATTTTCATTTTAAATTCATATTTGGATTTTTCTAGGAGTATTTATCAAATTGTATGTGTTTATGGACTTGTTCATAGTGGAAACATAGTATTTTATAATAATATGATTATTCATGAAAACTTTAAAGATTTTTTGGAGTCTTATAGGAGGAAAAATATTTAGTGCAATATTATTTTAATGGTGTGGATGTATACTCAATCCCTGAAATGTGATATAAAAGATTTGAACATGGTATAGATAAGTGTTTTTATCATTTACAACTCTTTTATTATCCAAAAAGGCATTACAGTAATGGTGTAATGTTTTGAAACCATGTGACCTGAAAAAAATTCAATTAATTAATCTTCAATTTATTTTGAAAACTAAAAAATCCTCAGTATGGACTCATTATTCATATTGTGAATTACACTCTCAACCTATGAGACTCATATTAGATATTTTTTATATTTATTACCTTTTGAAGTGTGAGTTGAATAGATATATGATATACAGATCATATAATTTGAAGGAGTATTCATTTTCATTTATATTATATTCTATTATTCTAGATCTGAAAATTTATTTTCATAAGTAAACTGAGACAAGGGATACTTATGGTTGATTTAAGAATAATTACATGATCTAAATGAATTTATAATAGATCCATAATGCATTTTAGAATTAATTTTTGGATTAATATTGATCATAGAACTTTCTTCTGATGTTATTTTTTCTATTTGACTCCTCTCACTTACATTGAACCTGAGATTGATGAATTATATATTATTTATTTTGAATTTTGGATTTAGGTTTGGTCTTTGTTTCTTAATCCCTTGGTTATTATTTTATCATTGATCCCATGTTAGTGTTAGAATTCTATGTGTTTTATGTTATATAGTTTTTTAAGAGTCCTTTTTATTTTAAGAATTTCATTATTTCCCATTTTAAGAGTGATTTCTAAGGCATTAGTATGGATTAATTTATATCATATTGAATATTTAATTTTTAATTATTTTTGTGAAATAGAAATTACCCACAGTTTTTTGATGACCTGAAATTTCAAATAATGTTTCATTTTATTAATGTGACTTCAATGAATGTTGAGTTTTGAGGAACATAACTACGAATATATTTTTTCCTTAATGAAATTGGTTTATAAGAATGTGGAATTAAAATGCAAATGGTTTGAAAATCATTATATATAAAAATTAATTCTCTATACCTGTATATAATGAATGTGGACTGGTTGAAATATTTTTTCCACAGTATAAGAACTCCTAATGTGATACAATTGTATATTTCGGGGAGATATAATTTGTAAAAACATTAATTAAATTGGATATTCTTCATAACAGGGATAAAACTATAACTACAAATAGATTTCAAAACACCATCAGGTTGATTTAGTATCAAAAAATACTAAACCACATATATGAAATAAAATGGAAAAAAATATAGGGATACCTCTCCGTATGAAAAAGGCTACAATATAGAAGAATATGTAAAAAATATATCCATAATGACACTTATCCTCTATTAATCATTGATAAAAAAACATAAATATTAAAAACAATACAACAATATGAATGTTAATTTTATGAATAAATATCAAATATAACAATGAATTCTACACGCAACGATCAATAATTAAAACTTCTTACCACAATGAAAATTTATGATAGAGTATAAGTGAAAAAAAGTAAATAAGTAAATTAATTGTAAATCCACTATTTTATATCTTGATCCCACCACTTGCTACATTATTGATGTCTTATCTATCTATCATGGACCCTGTTCCCTTACATGGATACCTAATCATGATTTTTTCAGGTTTATAAATATGCATGGGTAGAATGTTCAAAATAAATCCCCTTAGTTCCCCAATAATAAATAATTAACTGATTTACAAAAGTATGAAATTTTTATGAAATTATAATATATAGTTCTATGTAAGGATAATCAACCATATCCCAAATACCTAGGTGATATCATAGCCACTGTGAATCCATTTCATACCTCCTTTGTCTATATATTGATATTATAATTTGATGTTTTGATAATTTTCAAGAACTAACCATAATGTTGGAAAATGTGTTTCTTGTAATCCTTATGCAAGAAATCAACATGTTTTTTAGAGACCATAAGGAATAATTTATAGAATGTTTCTCAGTATCCTCCAAGAAATCAAATTTTATGTCATTCAACTAGTATTTCATCCTCATATCCTAAGAATATTTTCATGATCATATTCTCCGCATGTACAGATCTCTCCCCCTATATGGGTTAATAAAACATGTTGGTCCACCATTAAAGACAACCAAGATAATAACTCATAAATAATGGTCAATACAAACAACATGAAAATTACTAATAAGTAAATTCATAACATTTATTCTTCAGAATATATTAACAACTTATTTATCATGTGATCAATATTAATAATGGTAACATGCTACAATACAAATTTACAAAAAAAAAATTCAATAATTAGAAATGGATCTCATCAATACAAACAAAACCAGATGAAATCACTATCAAATGTGGTCTCCAGGATATTCATTCATAAAATGATATTAATAAAACAAGATTATAAGAGTAATGTAATGTTGAGTAACATCATTCCTATAAAAGATTTATGATTTACTCTAATATTCATAAATAGATAAATTCTTAAAAAATATCATTCCATAGAGTACTATCTCACACATAAATTATTCATAACTCATGTTTCAGTTCATCTAAGAAGAGTTATTAGAAAACAGATAAATGTATAATCCATTTCAATATGGTTAGTACAAGAATTGAGTAACTAACAATATCATTCAATAGAACATGTCATATGAATGAAAAATGATATGACACAAGATCACCAAATTTTTTTTCAATTAATAACAAGGTATTGATTTACATGTTAAATAATTAAAAAACCCTATATATATTTATAGAATTCATCCACCATGATCCCATATTAAAAAATTGATCTAGTTGATATTGAATAATATTATGGTCACATGATTATTGATCAATAAATAAACATAACCAAAAACATTCAATGATAATGTGGAGTTTTTTCCAATCAAATGTGATATCATTCACATGTCAGATAAACATAAATTTTACTATGATATTTTTTAAGATTATATTTTTTTAATTACTACACTATTAAGAACATGCATAAAAATAATGATCATAATCACATAACTATGTGATATACATAATGAATGATATAACTCGATATAATAAATATACATCATAAAAAATATCGATCCATACCCAAATGATGAATAAAGGAATAATTCATCAATAAATCGACATATAATCCATATACCGGTCATATGTGCAAGAAAATATATGATTAAGGTTTATAACACTATGGTAGATCTATGGAAAAATAGCTGTATAAGATCACTCAATCGATCCAACATTGTGGAACAAAAAAAAGAATGGATAGGTAACAAGTCAATGAGAGTTGTATTTAGTTCTAGATATGTGTGACTTGGGTTAAGATTGGTTATTAAGAAGTGTAAAAACCATAATAATTTTAAATCCATGATGATGTTTTAATGTAAACATAATAATGATGTCTCCATATGCATGCGAGCCTCACCCACTACATGATTAATAACACCATGCTTACCGATGTGCTAGGAATAACAACCATGGTTATTATAATATGGTTTTCAATGTGATGTGGTTTTTATTAGTATAAATTAAAATTATAACATCACTATCTGGCTGGTGGGTTCCACTAGTAATCTAGTCACAATATTCCAGTAACCAAACAACTGATCCTCCAGTCAAGACATCCACCTATAATTCCCAAGAAATATGTTACTAAAAACAAACCAAAAAAACACACATAATATATAAGTACCATAACAGAACCAAAAATTATATAAAACAAAAAAACTCATATAATGAAACTAGATATGATGTAAAAATTATCCCTAACTAAGGACTTATCATCCTCAAGAAGTAACATTAATTATTCATATCAAAAATCTCAATCCTTTGAGATAGAACATTATGCTATAACTCTCATGTTCCCTCTATAATCTTTCCCTAGCACCCCTGATGTAGAAAAGTGTTACCATATTTACTCATAAGAATTTCTTGGTTTAATATGTAATCTAAAAAATCAAATCATCATTTTATGGATCTCGATCAAGGTCAACAAGCTTATAGTCGATATCATATTTATGATTCATCTTGTAATTCCATTTTTGATACACATTAAAAAAAAATTACATCGATAGTGGGAGGGAAGATCATGATAATACCCAACTCTTATAATACTATTAGTTAAAAAAATGGTCCAATATATTTTGCAAATATCTTCCCTTAGCTCCTTAAATATCAATGGTTAAATTGATGACTCACTCCATGAAAAGCATTTCTCCATATTGGATACTTTATAGGACTCATGATATGATTGATAGAATATTACACCCTAAACTGAGATTTTATAAAACTCTACAGAAGAAAATGCACTCTCATAGAGGTGACCTATACCATGCATGGATCCAACACACTTACTCAGTTTCCTTGTTCCAAAAAAATGTTGAATGAGCCAGACAGCTCTTTAGAGCCTTACAAGGATCCATCTTAATCAAATACTATTAAATTTATTATAGGTTTATTTAACTAGGTATATTTAATAATCACATACATAAATGAAATATATTTTGAATGATTTGGGGATATACTCTAATATATAATTCATCATCTTTGATTTTCTATATGTTTTAGGATTTAATTCAATGATAAATCTCAGTTAAGTACATAAGGTCCTATACCGGTACTATTAAAACAACAATTTAAAACATATTTCTCTATCAGATATAATGATAAATATAACTCCATGTAAATATGGAATCATTTGTACATTCACCATTTATAGTTTATATATATAGTGAGATTCAAAGATCGGTATGAAATGAAAAATATTTATTAGATAATATTCAATCACCCATATAGTTTCATGAATCCATCGGGTCTGGGATATATATTTCAACATTTCTATCTGGATGTCCACACCTATCCACTTGGGAATTTTAGTTGTTTGAAAAATTAATCAGTACTCTATAATTCATCCTATGTCATCAATTATTAAAGGAATCATGAATTAAATCTACAAATGTATGTGTTCATCTGTAACATCCCGACCCCAATCACCCTATCCAAGACAGATATCTAGAGGAAATCTTATGCATGACTTAATATGAGGGTCCAATACATGAGGAATACACATGATGATTGGTTTGGATACACTCAATGACAATAGGATGTTGATTATCACTTTTTCCCTAGAATATTACTGAAGATTTTCATTAATGAATAAATGATAAGAGTATCTCTCAATCCTTAGTATGACAATTCGATGTTTAAGGGATGCTGATTAGCACTTATTTCTATTTAACAAAGAGAGCGCATACCTTATTGTAGAGAATTGATATTGTGGAATTTGTAGATTTTGATAAACATGATTTATTAGCCTACTAGATAATCATTCATTTAGATGAGACCTTGGTTATCCATTTAGAATAGATCAAAAGTAGGTACGATAGGGGGTTGTAGAAGCATGGTTAGAACACAACCACTCATTTTTGGATTGTATTTTTACATCGTATTATTTGTCAGGAAATAAACTGTTATTTTGAACACGTCTAGTTTAGGATTAATTTGTGGTGACATACTGATTCTTTTACTCCCACCCTACATGGTATCTTTAGTGAACATATAGATTTCGTGAAAAGAGATCCGGTGAATGGTAAAGGAAATATTGAGGAAAGGTGAGTTGTGGAGCATGGAGTGGAAGCGGACTGGAATAGGCACTAAAGCACTCTATAGATGGATTTTTATATAGTTTTTGGATTTCAATCAATATCTTATTTTTTCATGCCACTTTTGGGGATATTACATTATATATATATCATATTTACATTTCAACATTTTACACTGATTTTTTTATTGTTCATAAGACTCAATATAGAGGGTATAATCACACCAAATTTCCACCTGAGACCCATGATGCTAGTCGAAACCCTCTTGAATAGGGGTAGGAATTCATGTGGTCATATATATTTCCATCTCGAACCCTAGTATATTACTCGACAGTGTGCTTTGATGAATAAATATAACCAATTATCTCTCGGTCCATAGTATGTCATCTCGATGATTAAGGGAAGATGATTAGCACTCATTTCCCATGAAAAGACAATGTAGATACCATCATTTAGGGAATTGATAATGTGTCACATGATGATGCTGAGAAACATGCTTTAATATCATAGAGTCTAATAATTGATTCAATAGAAAAATTTTTTATCCATCCAAAATATTGAAGAAGCATGTATTTATGGGGTTCTGGTAGCATGGCTAGCACACAACCACTTAGTTATATATTTTTGGATTACATTACATTATTTATTATGGAATAAACTTGTATTTTGAGATCATTTGGTTCAAGACATACAAACAGTTTATTCTTTTGTCTTGCGTTGGGTCATGTTTCCCAAGAGATATAAAATTTTGTCTCGGGCAATGGAACTATGGAATTTCCTAGAAAAAACAGAATAGTGGACCTTTGAGTTTATATAATGTGGAAAATTTATGTTTTTTACTCTTGGATCACCTTGGGTTATGCACATGATGTTATATGTGATTTATGTGATGTTATGTATCTTCATGCATCATGTCTAGGAACGTAGGTTCCCATTTATATATATACCTATTGTGGTGATTGATGGTAGTTTCAAAATTAAATGTCTTCATTGGTCCTATATATTTGGGATAGTTTGTTTTGTGTGATATATCTATGTTCTCATGTTGTTTGATATAACTTTATTGGAGTAAATGAGTTTAACAGTTCTTGTTATTATGTTTCTATACATATGATGACTCTGAAAAATGTGGAGGGATAAAAACATGGGTTAGTGCTAGGATGGGAATACCTTGGGATAAGGGTAGACTCCAAGGAAAAGCTTATTTTATCCCATAGACTAGTTATGTGAAAAATTTCAAGATCCCATTAACTGATTAGGATTTATAATATCAACACATTTTTTTCTAAATTGTGCTCTTACACATTACAGAAGATGTCCCGTATAAAATTTTTTGTCATACTACTTCGGTAGAATTCCTAAATGCTTTTAAAAGGGATTATGAGTCTAAATAAACACTTGATGTGTAAGACAATGTAGTTTATCATGGTCCAAAATTTGATCTATAGATTAAGAAGTAGTTTTTCTTCAATCAAACAATTTTTTATTGTTCTTTTCTACAAATTGGAGTTCCGAAATATTGTTGAGTTTTTTATTATTTTCAACTATAACATTCTTTATCCTTCTAATTCCCCAAAGGATCGTAGGATAAAGAATAATTGATTGAAATATTTTTGGAAATTTATCCCTAGATAGATAATCTAATGGATAGACATGTTATCCAAGATTGAGATCCTATTGTGAGTGAAAACATACTGATACTTCATATTACATAGTGCCAATTGAGAATAATGATCTCAGTGTTCGGCTGGATGACATGGAGATGAAACAATTCATGAGGCCAAATACCACACTATTGGATTCACCAATGGTTCTCCTAAAATAAATATGATCTTTGGATATACATTGATTACCATAAGCTGAACCAAGTGACTAGGAATAACCAATATCTATTATCTAGATCACTGATATTCTTGATCAAATACTAGGATCCCAGGGGTTATCAAAAATTGATATATGATAAACCTACCACCAGTTGTGAGTTTGGTAATCAGAAATTCAAAATTCATCATTTAGAAGTAGATATAGACTTTAGGTGTACATGGTGATGTTGTCTAGGCTGATTTAATCTCTAGAAGTTTTCATTTCCATCATGAACAATATATGTCATCGATTCATGGACTCTTTCATCATAGTGTTCATCAATGATATTCTCATATACTGACTGAAACTAGAGACACATGACAGGAAACTTGAGATATTCATGAGTATGCTTCAAGCACATAAGTCTTATGTCAGGTTGTTGAAGTGTGAATCCTTTATTAACGAGTTGAAATATCTAGGACATGTGGTTTGTTAGACCGGTATATCATTAAACTGGTAGAAGTTTGTGCAGATCATTTGATTGGACACTTCTCCAAAATATGATTGATATTATGAGATTTTTGCGGTCCGAAGAACAGTACTAGAGGTTTATCTATGACTTCTATCAACTTTCATCTCCCATGAATGAACCAACCAAGGTGGAAGTGATGTTCCAATGGTATAATCGGTAATAAAAATCATTCCTTGAGCTGATGTTAAGGTTGGTGGAACTCCAATACTATCACTCCATGAGCCTTGGATTTGTCTTGCAGTGTATTATGATACATAATGCATTGGTCTAGGAGATGTGTCAATGCAATGATATTATGTAATATCTTATGGGCCACATCAGCTATGAAACCATGAGAAAAACTACTCAACACATGACTTAGATTTGGATTTCCTGGTTCATGATCTAAAATTTTGGAGAAACTATCTCATTGGTGAGAGAGATATTATTTAATAAACCACAAGCTCCCTCATTATATAATCTCAGAAAGGGACCTAAATCTGATGTAGATGTGCTATGTTGGGTATATGCGGATGTTCGATTTTTTTAGATTTCATTAGAACTCTATAATTAAGAAATATTGGGTAAGAGTAGTACTATGATGGGTTTCCTCCTAGGAAGTACTTCAGTTGACACTTGGGTGATATCACAACAACATTATTTCACCATACACCATTTGAACTCTAATTTTTTTGTCTCTTGATACCTTACCTATTAGATGGTGAAGGCCAAGTACTAGTATCCTGGAGGGTAGTTACTGCCACTCTCGATGCCTATCTGGAAGTTGAAAGAATTATTGATGCTATTTTTAGTGAGATTAATTAGGACCCCATGGAGTCATGATTTAGTGTGAGTGATTTTCAATTGGCTATTGAAGTCTATTAACTTCTTACCGATTAGAGAGACTGAATCATTGTAAAAGACGTGAAATCTATATATCTAAGTGATTATGTGCTTTCATGGTGTCCCGTTAACAATTATTTTATATAGATATCCAAATATTACATCTTAATTTTGGTAATACATGCGAAAATACATAAATACCATGCTAATATTGATCATGATGTACCAACCTCGTATTGATCGACAACCAGAGCTGCTATATGGACTTTTGAGGATATGTTTAAAGAATATATTATAGACCATAGAAGATCATGGTATGATATCATAGATTATATTGAATTTTCATACGATAACTATTATCATGCATTGATTCATATGGAAAATTATGATCCACAATATGGGACCCATGTCTCTCACCGCTCTGTTTTAATGATGCACGTGAAGAATTGGTTGTTGACACAGAATGGATCAAAAGACCTCTAAGGGAGTGAAAATTATAGGGAAGAGTATGATCATCACTCATATTAGATAAATATTTTATGTAAACTATATTAAAGGACAATTTTAGTTTTCAATGAGAGATCAGGTGTTATTGAGTGTGACACCTCGATTAGGGAACAAAAGACACAAGAAACAAGGAAATCTAGCACCACTTTTAATTGGACCATTTGAGATACCTGATTATATAGAGATAGTGACCTGTCATCTAGGTCTTCCTTCTCTATATTTTGATAATTCATGACATGTTTCATGGGTCACAGATTTGTAGGAACACATCTGATCTAGTGTATGATATTTATTGAAAGGATATTGAGTTAGAGTCATATGTATCCTTCAAGGATTTTCCATTATAGATCAATTATCAATGTGAGAATGTGTTATGAGGGAATATGATATAAGTTGATAGGATTTGGTGGTAGAATGTGTGAATATAGGATGATACATGGGATCATGAGTCTAATTTTTGAGCTTAGCAGCTTAAGTTGTTTAATTAATAATGCAAGAGATACTTCTCAGGGACGAGAGGTCAATCGAGGGTTTGACTTGTAATATCAAGATTTTGAAAATTAAAATAATTACCTCTTTGTGATGAATTGTAAAATTCATTGAGAAAATTATTTATCAATAAAAAATGACTTAAAATGTTTTAAAACCTCTTCATAATGATAAGATCCCAGTTAACTTTTTGGAATATTCAATCGAATAATTTTAGGGTAAGACGCTAAATTAGTGCGATATTCTGAGGCTCTTAATGCCTCGGTGTTGGAATAATAAAAAATAAAAAAAATTAAATTATGAATGAGATTTTTTTTAAATAATTAAATAACATAATAACAGTGTGGCTTATTGAAAGTCAAAGTCCACAAAAATGTGTGAGATGTAGTTTTTACCCTATTATGTGTATAACATTCGAAGGGGTTGGTCATTTAGATGACTCTCTCAGGCGATATAATTATTAAAAAATATTTAATATATGAATTTTTTTAAAATAATTTAATTTCACTCAAACGGTGCAGCATATAAAATATATAAGAGCACCATTATGTCTAAAACATATTGTTTCCCCAAGGTGGGGTATATCAAGTATCATCGTTAGATGTTTGGATTCCCTGATCGCAAAAATAATCATTTTTATTTTAATTAATTATTTAATCCATTTTGTGAATATTAAATAATTAATATCTATCAAATGGTTTTCTGTATGGTAAATATAAGACCACAATTGGGTCCATAATGGGGAGATTAACATATGCGGGGTATAAATTTTTTCCCAACATATTTTTAATTTTATTTAATTTTTAATTTGAATTATTAATTAATTTAATAAAATGAAATCATTTTATAACTGTAATTAATACTCATAACCACACACCCCCTTCCCAACATATTTTCATAGGGGTATATATGGTGAATCATGAAATCAACTAATTTTTAACTCAATATATTCTAGGACCAACTAATGAGGTTTAATATTTGAATCTATATCAAGAATATACTGAAAATATGAATTAAAATGGCATAATAATTTCTCCAGTTTGGAACATGAGATGCAGGTGAAATTGGTCCTTATATACCAGCCAACTCACATTTAGGGTTGATCTCGATGAGTTCAAGAATCCATGATTTCTCTTTATGTGTGATTCGTATGCTTCATTTCAGGTGGTCAAACACTTTACTTTCGGTTCTTCCAGGAACCTATGAGATCCTATTTTATTTTCATGTTTGTTTTATTACAAGTTTTTCATATTTTTCATTATTTAGTAAATTCAAAAAAAAATTAATGATGGGATTTAAATAAATATAAATATCATAAATTTTCAATGTTAATTTATCAATTATAAAACGAAAATTATAAAATATATTATGAATTATCAATAAATAATTTATAAAAATAAAAAAAAGATAATTACAAATAGTTGTAAATTGGTAATAACATAAATGAATAATTTTATATAACAAAATTATCTATGTTTTTAAATTATTATTGAAAATAATTATCATGTAAAAATAATAACAAGTTATAGTAACGAGATTGGGAAATTATAATTTATAAGAAATATTTATTAGAATATTACTATTCATTTTATTAAAATGATAATTATAAATTCATTAAGTGGAATTATCATATGATAATTTATAATATATTATCCGTGGATAATTAAATACCAGTACCATGTTAATGAATAATTACATTAAATTGTGACACGAGAATTTTTTTAAACAAATTAACAAAATATAATAATAAAATGATATTTTTTATGGAATAATTATGATAATATAAATATCTAAGTTATAAAATGATCATTGTTTAAAATTATGAAATTGTAATTCATAGATTATAAAATGATAAATATTAAAAATTTATAACAATAGTGGATAGATTATAAAATGATAATTATTAAAATTATCAATTGATAATTATTAAAATTTTAGAATTATAATTTCTACATTATCAAAATATAATTAAATATAATAATTGATGATTAATTATAAAAAGATAATTATAAAAGGGCAGTTTAAGAGATATTTTTAAAATATAATTATTCAAGGGTAATTTGTAAAAAATTGTAGAGTGATAATTATAAAATGATAATTTAAGAGAAATTATCAAATTTTAATAATAAAAGGATTATTTATGATAAATTTTAAAAATATAATTAAAAAATGATAACATACAAAATATTATCAAAATATGATTATAAAGGCTTAATAAATGAGAAATTATCCTGAAGAGAGAATGAGTTATCACATGTGATATTTTTTTCTTTGTGACATAAAATAATTTTATTTGATTCTTGGAACCCTTGATGAACATCATGCTTGGATGAGTTGACGATTATGATAATATGGAAGCATATAGGATTATAGAACCACATAGGGTGGTTTATCCTCACCATCGATGATGATTACTTTGAGGTAGAAAGTTCCTTATCATTTTTCCATTGTTTATAATCGATATCCATTATTATGATTATGTGTGGAAATGATTAACGACTATTATTTATTGTGAATTCATGTGGTTAATTGTGTGGCCTTGAAATATTTATATTAAAATAGATACCATGAGTACTTGAATCTTTTTATTGACATTTTTGTGTGATTATATGTACATTTTGTGCAATGTTACTCATGATAAGGTGTTGTTATTACATTAATATATATCCAACCTGCTATGAATACCATGTGGTTTTGTTCTTGGAGCCAAGATAGGTGGACCAGAAACTTTTTTATCTATTATAAGAGGTATATGAATGGTTAACAACAAGGGTATGATGCATGAGGTTTGAATATGATGATTCCCAGTGGTTTTCTAATAATAGACCACCACGAATTGTGTTATTCTATGGAGGAGGGATGTGAATGACTGAGGAAAAGTGTCAAACACATGGGGAAGGCACATTATGATCCCTTGAAATATGCTCAAAGAAGTGGGGATGCTAATTATCTCTCAGTACCTAGTATGTTACTTCTTGGTGTATATCATTGAATAAAGGATTATAATCGACTCTCTGTCCTCAATATCGCAACTCGATGATTAAGGGAAGATGATTATCTCTCATTTCCCTTACACACATAGAGTACATACATTATTGAGGAAAAATGATACAATTTCACATAGAGAAGAAGATAACCATGATTCATTATCTTAGTGTATAATTATATATTCATATAAAAACTTTGTTATCTATATAAAATAGATCTAATGAAGGTATGTTATGAAGTTACGGTAAATTTTTTAGCAAAAACCTCCTCAGTTTTGGATTTTATTTTTACTTCACATTATTTATTATGGAATACACTTTTATTTTGAGGAAAATAGGTGTAGAAAACAATTTTTGGGTATTGCTGAGTCTTGAACCTAGACCGTACAAGGAATTTTTTGTGTGCTTCTAGATTTCGTGATTAGAGATCTGGTGAAGGGTTGGATCCCTATGGCAGGAAACATAATGGTGGAGAATAGAGTGGAAGAAGACTGATAAAATTCATATATAACTCTGTGGATTATTTTTGATTTACATTCATGTTTTCCTTTACTTCATAATTGGTTTTTCTTGCCACTATAGAGGTCGTTACATTATAAGTAAGTCATCTATTCTTTTCAGCATCTTACAATGATTATTTATATTGTTATTGTTTATTATTGATCATATATATATCAATAGAGAGGGTATAGTCTCCCCAAATTTTAACTTGAGACCATGGATTCTAGTTGGAATCCTGTTGTGTACAGGATTTAATGCATGAAGTCATATATCATTTTAGCTCGGACTTAGTGATTTAGGTCGGGATGTCACCACATCCAAGGAAACAAGAACTACCTCTTAAATTTAGGGTCCATTTTAGTCTATCTAGGATGAACCATCCACTAAGAGTAGTGGAATCCTCTAAAAATATCTTTCCTAATCATTTTAGAGACTAATAAAAATTTTTATAGGGATCACATTACAATCATCCAATGCCCACCCATGTATCAGTTCACTATATGTTAACCATTCATGCATCACAAAAACTCTTAGATGGATTCCAGGCCAGCTTTCATATTTCCGTCCAAATAATATTTGATACATAATTTATCAAAAATATTATACCTTTATTTGTCGGAATCGTCTATCATCAACTTTTTATTTAATATCATGAAGTTCCATTCATCCACTAAATTCCATCTGTTGTTCTCCTAAGCTAAAATCATCTTATAGATAAGAGAATCTACAAGAATGTTACCTTTACCTTTTACATAGTCCCAATAATAGTTGAATGTATTCATGTATATAACATATCTCATCTTTTTAAATTTGAGGTATTTTTATAATTACATAGTGCATGATTTTTGTGAACCTTGTAAAAAACCGTCACTAAATAGATAGTGTTTCAAACAATCCAAACCATGAAACATAGTAGGAAATTTCATGTCTTGTTTAGTATATTTACAATCATGTGGTCATGTCTATCTTTACCTATAAGATAATTCAAACTAAATATTACTTATTAAGATCTAAAAACATACTCTTGATGCATCATAGTAAATGAGATATCATATCTCTAGATATAGAATTATCAATATTTGAGTTGTAATCTTCCTTCTCTTCATCAAATGGAAATATTCCTTACACTAGTGTTACAACTGGGTGTTCGTCACCTTCATCATCAATATAGGTATGAATTTGGATAAATAAAAAAAATATTTGAATAAAATATTGATATTACCCTACTAAACCTTGAACTCTTCTATTCTTCAAAATCTTTTGGGATATTTCAAAGAAATAATCACTTCCTCTATAATCAGCTCCACTTATATATGGTCATAAAAAATAATTTCTTAAAAATTTAACCTCTTGATTCAACATGTTATAATTTTATATCCTAACATTATTTAAATTTAATTGGTGTGAATTAATGAAAATATAATAGTATCTATAATTATTTTGTATGGTGGGTTAATAAAAAAAGATATATTAAAAAATAGATAGGTTAAAGATCTATTCTATTAGAGAAAAAACACTTATAGTACATTATCCTATATAATAGGAATTACCATGTATTCATGTATACCATTCATACTCTTAAACATGAGCATCAATATCCCCCCCCCCACTATAAAATTCAACTTGTGATGTTCTAATTGGGCATCAATGTTAGAGAACCGTTATACTCCCCATGATAATATAATAGATCTATGATCTTTAGAAACATATACCTTTTCAAAATCATTGCATTATTTTGAATATAGTAATCAAAAATGTGTCGAATACTACTACTATAAAACACTTGGATTTTATAATACTCCTCATTATATAAAAAAATCCTCCTTGATAGTTTTTTTTCGACACAATATCCAAATTCAATAAATGATGAAATATTATTATGATATCATTATAACCAAGATTTTAAATTATATGGAGTGAATATGATTAAAAATATTGTAAAATATATATTCAGATAAAATTAAATACCAATTTATTTATGTATATTAAATAAATAGATAATTTTTATTAAATCCATTTTATTCATCAAATATATTTTTTTTTCAAAAAGAGAATTTTATTACATTCTATGAAAAATTATGTATACATATTTCATGATCCTATTAAAACATGTATATAATAAAATAAAATTTAAATTTGGAATCAATAATATTAATATAATTTTGCAGTTATTTTTTTTGAAATTTTTTCTAAATAATGTTTTTCTAGTGATTAGTGAAAAATATAATTTTTTTATAAAACATTCAATTTATTCATATTTATGGCCAATTTTTTTATTTTAATATGATATTCAATTAAATTTGTATAATATTTAGTTATATATAATATAAATTTTTAAATGTTATCAATAGTTATACGTTATTTCATTATAAGTAAATTATTTTTCATAAATACATATTTTTGAAGAAAAGTGTTCTTTGTTGATTTTGATATGACTAATTTTAAAATAGATTATTAAACATTTATGAGATTAAATATGAAAAATGGATAACATATTTTGATTTAAAAATTAAAAATTTAGGAAACAAGTCACTTTTATTTTTTTCCAATATGATTTGTAACCGTAGTAATTTTCATTACCACTATAAAGCATAAATCTGGTAGTATATATTAAAAATAAAATGATAATGACTAGAAATGTACAATAAAAAATGACCATATATTACTAGATGTGTAATTATCATCTATAATCAATCAAGGTTTTAATATATCATCGTATGTTTCAATTATTAAATTATTGTAACCCATATATTAATTTATTTAAAAAAATTCAATGATGTCACACTAGAGATTTAAATAAGAAAAAATTTAATATGTTGAAATAATGAAGGTATATTAACCTATAATTAGTATTTGGAAAAATACTTTTATTATCATAATCATGGTAAAATATATTGATTTTTTATCAAAATAATTAACTTAAATTCATGCACAAAATAGATAAAATAATTATTTAATTGTTGGAAATATCAAAAACATGTTATAAAAAATAATAAAATATATTTATTTTGAGATGATAAGTTGATAATGTTATTTTATATATATATTTTCTAAGTTATAGAGGTATTATGATTTTAATTTTTTCATGTTGTATTAATATTTTTATATTTCAATTTAATTAAAAATTTCAAAATCGACATTAATGGTATTTTAATTTAAGTAATAATTTATTAAAGTATATGAATTTAAAACATATATAATATTATTTTAATTGATTATTTTGTTGATTAAAATAGAATCCATGATCCATTTTTGAGAATTTGTAATTTTATATTTACAATATTGACCCTTATGGAGTAAAATAAATGTTGTCATTGTAAGAGTTAAAAGGGATATTTATGTGTTAAAACTAAATGATAAGGGTAAAACATTGAGATAATCATGTCTAAAATATATTTTATTTGTTAAATTAAACTCATTATAATATAAAATAAATTAAAATCACTTGGGGTGAAATATTAATAGAATATTAATTTCTAGTAATTTAAAATATTTAGAGTTCCCAAAAGTTCCCCTCGCCACAATTATTAATAAACACCCCATCCAAACACTTATTTACACCAACATGATCCATATAAATCATAAAAACTCCACATATTTAACTTATATAAATCAATACTTATGTTCTTATGGATATATTACTTCCAAAATCTCTACCACAGGTTCCATAAAAGACGTTATAAAGGATATCCTTTATAGAAGAGTCAATCATCTTTACTGACTCTTTTAAAATTCATTCTTCTTATCTGTCATATGAATATGTTTTTTCGGTATTAAATTAATTAATACAGTTTCATAAACAATTTTATATGTTCTTATGACTTTAAAACAACCATATCCCACATTTTATTCATCTAATTAAAATCAATATCATAGAGTGTTCTTTTCTACGACTTATAGTCTCCACGGAGTGGTGCAATTGTTTTTCATCACAACTATGCATGGAATGAAATAATTAAGAGAAATATAAATATATATTATAAATATTACATAATATTTGTTTTTTATAAATAAAATATCATCCTCATTCTTATAGTTTCACTATTAATGGAATAATATCATCACATGGGAATACGTTCAGCCTATGATCACCACGATGTGATGTGATTCATTTTCAATATTCAAGAATAAAATATTATTATATAAATGTATTTATTTATTAAATAATATATTTAAAACACTAAAATAATTATTTATATGTTGTATTTATGTCCTAGACATGATAATTGGTACCTTGAAGACAAAAAACAAAGGAAACTATTAGCTGAAACAATAAATATAATGACATATTATTAATAAAAAAGTAGTATGATGTTATAAATGGTATATATCTGGTATTAAAAATATGACTACGGTTTTGGAATATATTATTAACATTACTTAATCTATTATACATGAGTTGAAAGTATTCATAACTAAAGGTCATTATGAGGTAATGGATTTGTTAAGTCAATTTTTATTCATTGGGTTAAACTTGTTCATTTTTAGCTATCATATAATTATTATGTCCAAAATTAAATGTGATTATCATATGTTTTTTTCAAATATTTTATATAAATTTATATTGGATACATAGAATACGTTTGTTGGATTAATTCTCAATTCAATAATATCATCATTGTAAGGGAATTCATATAAATTTTATGTTTACTGAGGAATATTTAAAATTTACTAACCTAAATTACTTTTTGTTGTATATAGACTTCCCCTATTGTTTATTTCTGATCATGGTTCATTGAAAATTTAATTTAACTTAAATATCATTATTTATTTTATGATGGATATTATTTTTGAGTATTTTGTAAACCATTATTACATATGGTTTTATCATTGAAATTATAATGATTAACTGTGGAAATAAAGATAAATTTATTTCTTTTATCGATTAACGATACATGGTGATAAGAATAATTGTTATGAAATAATTATTCTATTAAATAAAGGAGGAATTATTTGATCATGTATGTATGGGTGGATAATATATTTGTAAATTACCCTTGATTCATTTTCAGTCCAATGATTTCAATAAGTTAGAATAATTAAATGGGTTTTTACCTATAATCGTTAAACAATATTGTGAATGGTTTTTATATTAAATATATTATTGTACTGGGAAACACGAGGTCAATTAACTAAGAATTTTATTCATTAGTATTTCAGTTATTATTAACCATGATATTTTTACTTAGATATTATCATTGGATTAATATAGTTCTCCTGTTATTAATATAATATATATTTTTGAAATCATTTATACTACTAGAAATACCTTGCATTATATTCTCATGATAAACAATTTACTGTTGAAATAGAATGTTGGATCAGTGTTTTGAAATTATATATTTATTATGTTTCAATCGTGATAGATTCCCTTGTATTCACATCCTTATTGATAGTTTACAATAACCCTTAAATTGTTTTATTTTCTCGTGGATATGATGATAAAATAATCTATTAAGTTCATGAATTAATATTAATTTAATTTTTATGATCTATTTTTATTAATAATTGAAATTATGGTACCATGTATATATATAGATATTAAAGATTACTAATCTAATCAATCTTTTGGAAAGATGTTTCATTTATCTATTTAAAAGGTTATAATGTAAACATCATATTTGGGAAACTGGAGTGGGGTTTGTTATAGTTGGAGTCATTTTCATTTTATTAAAAACCATGGGAACTATATTTTGGGAAAATATAGTTGGGACTATAACCCTATAAAAGATTCTAAGGATAAGTCTATGACCATGATAATATCCAATATATTTCTTAATGTTTATAGAATAACAATTAAATAAATATAGACTCATATATTGAGAAGAATATGTTTTGAATTATACATCATTTAACAGATACATCATAACTATATATGATTAGTATTTCTCACACAATGATTTTTGGTCTTATTTAAACTTTTGAAATAACAAAACTTGGATAATTTGGATTTCAATAGAAAATAGGTTGTTTAAAACCAAAATAGAAAATGAATCGGGTGAATGATATAGTGATTATGATATTTTATTAATTACTTTCACCTCCATGAGATCTCAGACTCACAAAACAATTGAAGGATAGAGTTTGATAAGAACATGAGTGTTGGAGACAGCAGAGTAAAGAAAATTATTTTTTTATATGATAATAATGTCATATTATATACCCATGTAAATGTATTAGAAGAATAGGAAAATATCCATGGTTTAAAAAAGAAGGTCACAAAAATGATATTTATTTGGAAAATTGAGATGTTTGGTTAACAAATTCAATTAGAATTATTGTCTCTAAAATGTATCATTAATGGTTGAATGATTTAAAGTATTATTTAAATTGATTTCATATGGGAGAATATCATGAATAGAATCAAAAATTATGTTTGAATAATGGTTGAACTAATGATGATGATGACACTACAAATGATTTACCAAAGGTAGTAGGTATTACACAATGTTAATGTGTTAAGAATGAAGGGGAATGGCTAAAAAGATTACTTTTTTATATTCATGATTTATTTTTTAAATTATTTTATTTAGTTTTATGAATGATAATATATATAATAATTTTATAATAGTACATCTTCTTTATGAATTTTGATACATGTGATGAATAATACCAACAATCATGAGAAGTAGATCTGTTATAATTTTACCATTTTAAAGACATAAGAATTGGGAAAGATAAAAAATATATATACTAGTTTTTGAGACAATAATTATAAAGAGATATAGATGGAAATGTATTTTTATAAATTAATGTTTTTAGTGATTCGATGGTTTTTGTTATCTTTTCAAGAATTAATATAAGTTTGGATATAATGAATATTTTCAATAATATTAGATTATTTAGTAATAATAATTTTGTTCATCGTGGTTTTATGACGATCATTGTTATCATATATATGAAATTTGAAAATAATATCTATGTTATGTTGTTTGAATAATATAAATTTTCTAATGTTTTTGAAAATTTAGTTGCCTTCTAAAATTTTGGATTGTGAATTTGGAAAGATATATTACGGTTTATTCTTATGGATATCTAATTATGGAATAAACTTAGTTTAACCTTGAAAATTAATCATTGAATTTAAGGTATTATTTAATATATTTGATACCTTATGATAACTATTTTTACATTGGTTAATATTTATAAGCCAATGGAATAAATTATAGATATTTTGATAATTTTCACCCAGTCCTAAAAATTTATTTTGAATATACATTTCAAGGTGTACATAATAAATTGGATATAAATATACTAATTTCCAAATTATGGTTTTAATCTAATAATATGGAATAAATTAATTTATTTTTCTTTTCTCAAGTGCTTCATGCTCATTGAAAAAGAATCCATAAGAAACATGAAATTGATTTGTGAACAAAAAATGTTATCTATTTAGATTCATTACATATAAATCAATTTTAATTTAATATATCAGATATTTATGTTTTTTTGTTTACATTCTCATGATTATGTTTTATACTACTCTCAATTAGAATATGATAGTTATATTTCAAATCTATGTTCAAATTTTTTTCATCTTATGATCTCCTATTCAAAATCATCGATTTCTAGAAATCATCACATTTTAATTTCTCTAATTTTAAGAGGATGTCTTATATACCCATTTAATAATTTGATATTTCTGTAATGAAATTTTTACATATTAACATTTTATTTTTATCTAAAATTTCAATTTTCTTGGATAGAATTAATTAAAGGAGGGGATAATGTGACACCCCACAAATAACTGCCATCTAAAATGAAATATATATTTTGAAATATATATTAATTTCATGTTAAATGAAATGTTAATAATTATTTTGAAAAAAACAAATAATCTTTAGTAATTTAATTTTATCTGTCAAATATATTTTTTTATCTAAAACAAAAACTATTTATCTATATTAATAAATAATTATAATAAATTATTTAATGTTTTTAAAATTGTATTTGTTAAAAAATAATTTTTTAAGTGAGCTTATTAAAAAAATATTTGATTACTTTTTTTTGGAAATTTTTATTGGATAACTCATTTTCCAGCAAATAGTGAAATCATGGATTTTTATAAAATAGCAAATTTCATTATATGAATATTACGTTTTTATTTGAATTTTATCTCAATGTTCCTTAAAAAATATTTATTACATATATTATAATTAAATAAATTTTTATTATCCATATAACTTATATTGATTTAAATACATTTTTGTTATTATAAATCATTTTTAAAGAAAAATATTTTTATTGTGTGTTCAGGGATTAATTTTAAATTAAATTCCCAATATTTTTTATTGTATTTTTGAAAAATGAATCCATAATCATATTTATGTGGTCCATATTTTGTAAATAGATGACTTATTGTTTTCCAATAAAAATAGTAACCTTGGTAATTTTTCTTCTTACAGTAAATGGTAAATTTTTTAATATAAGATAAAAATAAAATGATATGGACTAAAAAATGACTCTAATGGTTTTCTTAAATTTATTATATGGGAAATATTTTCATTAATAATTCATTATTTTGATATATTACCATTTTCATTTTGATAATTATAATAATGTATTTCACGAAATGTCAAATTTAGCACATTAATGATTTTGATAATTATAACATTTTTAATTTGGTGTAAAACATAAAGTATATTCGAATGTAAATATTAATAAGAAATATAAAGTAATTATCTTAATATTATTAACTTATTTTAACTTTTTAGTGTATAAATTAATTCCTTAAATTCTTTCACTACACTAATGCAATAATTTTTTAATTAATGAAAATTCCAAATTAATGTTATTAAAAATATAAAAATAAATATAATTTTATATACTTAAAGTAATAAAATAATTTTATATATTAATTTTACATGTTTGGGATGTATTTAAATTAATTTTTCAATTTTCCATGTTTTAGAGATATTTTTAAAATTTAATGTATTGAATACTTTCAAAAACGACACTAATGATATTTTAAAATTAATAAAATTTGATCAAATGAAATTATATACCTAAACATCATAACATACTGCAAGTTATTGAAATAATTTATTAATATATAAAACATGAACTAATTATAGTTATTTTATAATATTTTGTTTAAAATGTTGAAACTTAAGGAGTAAAATCATGGTTGTCGTTATAAGAATTAAATATTATAAATAATGGATAAGGGTAAAATGTGACATAAAGTATCTTAAATATTGCTGTATGAGTTTATATAGACCCATAATAATATTATATAAGAAATATATATTTTAGATACATTTTTAATTTCATATTAATTTATAATAATTTAATATTCTGAGAGTTTTCACACGTTCCCCTCTCCTCAATGAAAAATGGTCACCACTTTCTATCAATGCATTACACCACATTGATATATATATCTCAAATAAACTAATCATATTTATATTATTAAAATAATTAGTTTTGGTTTTTAGGTTATTATCATTCCAAAACTCATACATTTAATCACTTAATAGATGTTATAAAATATAACCTTCGCATAAGAGGTAATCGTCTTCACTAACTCCATGAAAACTCATTATGCATATTTATCATCTATGTGTGTTTTATCCATACTAAATTAATAAATCTATTATCATAAATAATATGATACTTTTTTTATTAAATAAACATTATCAATCTTATATCTATTATACAAAAAATAAATTCATTGTCTGTTTTTATGTATGACGTACAGCCTCAGGAAGTAACGTATTTTTTGATCAATTGATTACTTGGATGGTTATTCTAATGTAGATGATAAATATATAAGATATATAAGATATAATATTATATATGGATAATTAATATATCATCTAATTATTTATCATTTCACTGGTAAATCATCCCTCGTGTGTGCACACAATATATTATCTCTATTATGCGACGAGGTTCATTTTATATGATAAAAATTATATAATTTTTTAAAATTTGTATTAACTGATTAAATATAAAAAATTATGAAATGAATATAAATCGTTATATTTTTTATCTATAGCATATTTAACATAACTGGTAGCTCCCTAGAAAAAACAAGAATGGAAACTTACACCCAAAACAATAAAAATAATGATATGTTATTTATGAGTGGGAGGTATGTTTTTATTAAAGGATCACCAAAGGTATATTAATTATTAATATATTTCATGGAAAAATTGGTAACCTTATTTAATCCATTATAAATGAGTTAAATTTTATCATAACTGAATGCAAGTGTGAGTTATGGGATTTCATAACTAAATTTCCATTCATTAGTTCATGAATCAACTTGATTAATTGTGTCATTATAATGTTATTTGTGAAATTACTTTTGATTATATTTTGTTTTTTTCCAAAATTTATTATCTTATTTAACTTAAATACACATATCAATTTTATTTTATTAATTCTCATATCAATGATAAAATCTTTGAGAGGGAGATCCACTCAATTATCACTACATTAAGTAATATTCAAATATTGTTAACCAAATTTCTTTTATTTTTTTAAATTATACCTTAAATTAATTTCTTATTACAATTATATCAAAATATCCCTAATATCTAATTTAAATAATTGTGTTATTATTGATAAGATTATTTCCTAAACCATGTTAATTTTTTTAGATGGTCTTTATTTGTAATGTTATTTCATTAACTTGGGAAATAATGAAAAATCATTATCTTTTACTCAATATGAATACATGATGAGATGCCCATCATAAGTAATTAAATTATTTATTTGATATATAGATAATTGTTTGAAATGAATGAAGTTATTCAGACCATATATATAATATCCCCTTGATGCCTTAGTAGTCTCCTGAGATGAATAAGTTGGACAAATAAAATGTGGTTTTAAATATGAAGAATAAACTCCATTGTGAATGGTATTAGCGGTAATGGAATTTCATTCCATGGAAACATGATATCCAATAATTAATCATTTCTTTCCATATGATTTCAATTATTATTATCCATGAGATATTCACTGTGAAATTATATATGGATTAATATTTCTCCCATGTTTTTTATTATAATGATTTTAATTTAAATTATTTATTGAACAATAATTATTATTATTTATCTTCTCATGATGGAAATGTAGTTGATAAATTTTATTTTCTGTTTAATTATCTAATTTTCTATGATGATTTAGCTTAATTTATGATTTCATTATTTGTTCTCATATCATTACACATCATTTGATCCCACCCACTTATTTTTTCCATTCCCTGTTATATTAGGATGAAATTATTGAATATCTTCAATCATTAAGATTAATTTCTTTTGTTATGGACTATGATTATTTACCATTTTAATAAGGGTTCCATGTCTGTTTCGTGATCCTCAATACTACTAAAATTTTTACTCCTTCATTATGTTATTTAGTATATCTAGTGTCAATGTAATAATGTAAACATTATCTATGGGCTATTGTATCTTGGATTATTACAACTATGCAAAATTATTGTAAAAAATTAACATCACAACATTTTGATTTTTTTTAGTTTGATATAGCTTTTTTATTCAAATTATTTGGGTTGTACATTAAGATCATTCAACTCATACATTTTCATATGATAAAATAGAGGTAAATGTGATGTGATCTAAGAAATGGTTTTATATTATGGATATATTGTCAATCTGTTGTAGTCCTCTGAATAAATATTGTATGGAAACGTAATTTAGATACAAAACTAGAGAAAAAGTTATTGAGATACAACTAATTCATCAGAAGTATCCCAGATGGCAATCTAAATTGGGATCATCCATAGTAGTCTCATGTATGTACATACACTACCTTCTCTGATATTTAAACTGAATTTCCTAAAATAATTTGTTTTTTATTTATTTTTGGATAATACCACTTTTCGGGTTTGGGGGGGAACCCTTACATGGAACATCTTCCAAGTGGAGAGAGGATAATTACAATACCTGAAGGTCTATATGCACAAAATATATGTGATAAAAACCACACCTTGAATAGTAAATGTCTCTCACTACCATCCATTGGATTGTGGTCTTCTACAAATACTTGTGTATCCCCCCACTAAGTGACCCTATCCCTAATGTTTGTCTCCAATAAAATTAATTTCATTTTAACCTACAAGTAAGGACCCCATCTTGTTACTTATGTAATACTTCACATATCTCCACCATAGAATAGATGCTCAACCTCAAATACTTGTAATTGAACTACTAGGGATTTACAATCCTGTAAAATTGTATACAATTCTACTCAGGTGAAGTGATCAATTTGTAATAATTGATAACCTTCCTATAGTTGTGACATTTTGGAACTCATGTTGATAGTGATAAAAAAGACACCCTCTTTTCCACCAATATATCTTTTTTAATATACCCATCCATACCGTTAAAACTAATATTTCATATGTAGGAGTTCCAACAGTATATGTAAAAAAATATGGAATCATAATAACAACCTGGTCCTCTTATATGACTTTATAAACAGTCATGGACTTTCACATATCCTAGGGATATATCAATAATTTGAAACCCATGACCATTCATTAGCTATTGGATGAGATAAAATCTCTATATTTCTAGCCATTTGTACATATTTTTTTACCAAGAGTGGTGAAAATAATGAATGTCAATGGAATGAGAATAGTTCGTGTTAAAAATCATTGATACCATATATGTTTCAAAAAACACTTATGGTTAAAATAACCTCATTTTTTGATGGGAATATTTCTCAAAAGTGGGGTCCATCAAGACCACCTATGTTAGATCCTCATGTATGCCAGCACATCCCATCATTATCCACCATCTCATAGATTTTTCATATATCATGAAAACATTCATATTATAAATTCATTAGTTTTTTATATTTGGGAGTTCATGGACACCATTTATTTTATTTATGCACTATTATATAAATTAAATCCCTCATGTACCTATAAATTATAGTGGATGTTGATGGTGGTGTTATCTAGAATAGTTGGTCTTGGATCTTGGATACCCCACATATAAGAAGAATAACTAGTGGAATGGAATTTGGATACAGTTAGACTATATAAAATTCCATAAAATGATTGTAAGAACCCTGATATATTGTACATTCCTCTATAATGAGTAATGGAATGGGAGAATCCTCCCAAAGGAGTGAATCCCTTGCCACATTAGTTGGTATTCCCATCATCTATAATATATAAAACACCTTATTAAATGTGAATTACATATTTATTACATGTGATACCATTCTTAAAAGTCCTTATCTGTCTATTAATACACATAGGTATTCCCCAAAGATGATACACACATCCTATTATAAATCCCTCATATAAATAACAATGTGACTTTATACATTAACTATAATACCTATCTCCATCAGACACACTCACACACACACAGAGATGGGTATATATATATATATATATATATGAAAAATTTTATAATTCCTAAGTAAAATGAATTATCCAAATATCAAAATATCAAAATTTCTGGGAAAATAGACATATCTATAAATATAGAATAATATGTTAACCAAAATAGAAAAAAAAATTCATAGAATTAAATTAAATAACTATTATGAATCACTAAGTATATATATATTTATATATATATATATTCCATTTCACCCTACATTACTTATCATGATACATTAACATATCCATCATTTCAAAAAAATGTAAAAGTGACCACATCAATGGTAACTTCAAGGTCAGTTGCACATTTGATGGCTAGTAATAAAGAAACACACATTCCCAAGACTCACATAACTATTATCCATTTATCTAAATCACATATTAGATAATGATAAAAATTAAATTTGGGAAAATAAATATATTTTTAATTCCATGAACTAACCATTCAGTTTTGATCCACAATTTCAACATACGACTTGTAATCCTCTGTATATGCAAGAAGATTTTGAATATTAGTGATAGTAAGAATGTCTTCATTAGAGATAAAATACCACATAGTAATCATATCTATCCATATAAAATATAAATATTTACATAATTATAATAAAAAATTGAATTAAAATAATTATAAAAAATACTAATTCATTGGAATTATGTCAAACAAAAAACAAAATCTCCTTCTATTGTAGTAAGAAAAACTGAGGTTTATGTGAATGTAAATTAAAAAAACTATTTTTAAGTCCTCCAGATTATATATTAGATAAGCGACTAACTACATGATACATGACTCATCTTTCTACCTTCGGAAAACTTTTTTTACCAAATTCCCTAATGATAAAATCTCCATGTGAATAGATAATAATATATGAGTTGTGATTAATAATACGTAATAGGAAACTAAAAATTGGTCCTATACAGGTGTTCCATAGTGTAAATGGTGTACTGTAGAGAATTTAAATTTCTAGGAAAGAATAAAAATTTATTTTATAAGAACTCCCATGTCAAATAAGAAACCATTATACATGAATATACCATCTTTTGATCCATTCTAGTAGGATAATGAGAATTGTTAGTAATGCTCATGAAATAGACAAAAGGCTAGACAACATGTTAGCCATTGTCATCAAAGCAATGAGTAAACCTTTTAATGTGCATATAAACAGTATGGAGTTCAATCTTACGTCTCTATATCTTCATAAAATGTTGCTTTATTAATGATGATATGGTTTTCATGCCCTTACATTGGGTATAGTTTTATTCTCTTCATCAGCACAAGTCTTGCACACTTCGTCTCTATGGTGTAATCATACATGATAATATAATTGTCATGATTACTAATAAAATACCTCCAAAGGAATGGTAAATACACACTATAAAAGAAAATTCAATATGAAAATGTATATAAAACCATTATTATAAAACTTTATCAATATGTAAAACAACCGATAAACACTATGAATTGTCATAATACACTATAAAAATAATTATTAAATTAGGAAAAATAAATGAGTTTCATGGATACCGACATTCATACGAGAAATCAACATGTAGAATAGTAGTCACGATATGTCATAAAAATTTGAAAGTAAGGGAATAAGAGTATACAATTTCCTTATAATGTAAGAATAATCCTACCAAAATATCAATGAAAAAATACTTCAACATTAATAATTATATCAAATCATAAAGTGAATTTTCACTACCATACTGAAAAATATATCCTGTTAAGGAAGCATAACTAAGGTTCTAGTTCATCAAAAATGGATATTTAGAAATTAACCTCATGAAAAATTTCTAAATACCAGAATTTACACATCTAGATATAGTGATATGGACATAAACAGTAAAAAGTGACCTAATTTTTTCATCTAAATATAAAACATAAAAAATAATTATTGGTTCATATTTATTCCAAATAAACATTTCAATTTATAGTATTGTAAAATTAGGGAATATTCTTAAATATCACATAAAATTCAATAAGAGGTTGCTGAAAATCACTATATTTTAAAAATCCTATTCATCTGGAACTCTTATTAATTATTTCTTAATTAAAAAATATAATCTAAACAATACAAAATGGAAACAAAAGTAAGGGCGAGCTCAGATGATCAGTAGGAGTAAACATAATAGTAATCAAACCATGACAATATTAAATCATAATATGAGAACAAGGGTTTGTGATAATTAGAATATCAATTAAAAATTTACATTATATATCAATGGAAAAAATATTGGGTCATGAAATAAAATATAGATTTTCATAAGACATTAAATATTAAATAATTAAGTAACATGAGTCACGATTGCATAACATTAAACATGGAATTTTAGAAATAAAATATAACTGTACATATCCATGATTCAAGGATAACTACTATGACTATATCACATGGTGCAATATTTTCCATACTGTAATTTTGTTTACACAAAATCCCAACATGACGTCTCATGAGACTAACAATTACCGAATAAATTATAGCACTATTTGCGATCACCCATCATAGAATCATCCTGAATATGTGCCACCAATAAAATAAATCATTCATTATATTAGAGTGAAAATCAAATGGGATTTTGAATATTAATTATTCATAATAATAAACCAACCATAGATAGAATATGGATAATATCCTTGAATTATATATGTATTAAATCATAATATAATTTCATGTGTAAATAAAATTTATTATTCAAAATCACATGAAATAATTATTTATGATAATATCCTTTCCATTTTTTAAATGATTTTTTATTTTAAAAATTCATACTATTATAAAGGGAACATTTTTATGTTAAAATTAAATTGAAAACCTAAATGAATTTGTAATGATATTATGGTCTCATAAAAGAAAATAATTATATTCATTCTATATAAATTAGAAAAAAATTATTTCTAAATTTTTTTCATAAAATTTTAGAGTGTGACTTATTTAGAAAATTTATAAAATATTATCTTGAAAATATTTGTAAAAAAAGTAAATAATAGGTAAAAATGACATTCAAAATTCATAGTAAATTTGTTAGAAACATTTTCATAAAATCTATGAAAATAACTACATTGATGATAAAATTTCCTGTAATATGGTCTTAAAAATAAACAATCTTGAATAATGTGGAAATTGTGTACTAAAACATTAAGACATTATAATCGGTGAAATAATATGACCCTTGAATGTATAACCTTGAAGAAACATAAAATATCATGAGAATAAATAAATTCATGATATACTAATAAAAAATGTTTGTTCTATATGCCTCATAAAAGAATATAGGTGAATAAAGTCAAAATATTCATTAACAAAATAAAATTGTGACAAAGTTATTATAAAATGACATATTATTCATGTGAGATTTTAAAAAATTAATTGATTATGTTTATCCATGGTAAATCCATATAAAAATATGACAAAAAAATAAATGAAGTTATCATCTATAATTTGATATTTGTTTCCATAATATCATGAATTTAATTATTGTTATAAAATAATATATTCTAATTATATATAAATTTATTTTAATTAATATGATATAGATATAGAAAAATAATTACATCGTTCATGGAGATGGTAAGTCGTACATACAGCTGAACACATTTTAAATTTTTTGATTAATTGAATGAATGATAAGTGGATGCAAATTTATTTTTTCCATAATAATTATTATACTATATATCATCTGTATATATATATATATAAATTAAACAAATAATACTATAAATCAATAAAATATTGTTATGAATAATGAATTGTATCACTATATGGAGATGTTAAGACATACATTTTCACGAGAAAAAATTTCACTTCTTATTTGATGGGAAATAAGGTGTATGATGGTGTTTTTATAATAACAATAAAATTACAAAATATTTATTATTATGATTTTAGTATGATATCATAACCATCATATACTTATAGGAGGTGTGGACGGGTAGAAAAATAAATTGATCGGTTAGAGTGATTTCCCAATCTTTGAAATGTCACATTTTGATTTCCCCTAAAGAGTTTATGGTAGGTATTTAGTGAAAATCAGAAACACTATAACTTGGATAAGTAAGTGGATAATACATATATATATATATATATATATAGTTTGGTTGTGCTAGTATCCAGAATGTAATGGAAATATTTGAGGGATGATGTGTCCTTTTATAATGGTAGTGAGGAAACCATTGGAAATTTTATATAAAGTAATTCATAATGAATTAATTTTAATCAAAATACCACAAAATGTAAGTGGATTATAATATATGATATTCTATATTTATAATAGCGTAAACATATAGACATTATATAAATTCTATTATTATTTTAAACATTTTCATTTTGATTAACCCTTAGATAAACTATTTATTTTTAGCCACAATAAAAAAATTTAGTGCTAAATGATTATAATTTTTATACTTGTGGGGTTTAAAATTTCCATTAATAGTCAATTTATAAATTTGAAACCCTATCATAATATATATGTTTTTTTGTGGTTTTTATGAATTTAAAAAAAATTAAGAATGATTTTTTCTATTAAAAATTATTAGGGTCAATTTTTACACTATTTATTACATTGACTTTAATAGAATCCAAAAATATAGGTAAAACAAAAACCAATAATTTAATAAAATTTTAATTAATTCATTTTAATTTTAGTTATTTAAATATTTTTATTATCAATTATTTTATTTTTTTCATTAGTTTAATAATTAATGCATTTTCCTTGTGTAATAGTTTAAAAAAATAGTTAATTTAAAAAATTATAAATAAATTACAATTGTGTATATATGTTTTTAATATTTATTAATAATATTTATAGTATAGATTATATTTAATTTATCGAAATATTAATAATATTATACTTATTAGAAAAATAGTCTGGCATGTTTGAACTGTCATTAAAATAGAAACTAAAAAATCTATAATCTTATCCAATTGGCTTAAAATGGTGTTTAATTATCCACTTGGATGATTATACTCAATATATAATAATAAAATATGATTTAATTAGTGATTAATTCATTAAATGTTTCTTATAATTTTAACTAAAATAATTTTAATGAATTTCAACTTCCTGCACAATAACCACATTAGTGTATAAGTAGCATTAAAAGTTTATTATTCCAAATAATTTTTTTTAAAATAAATATCAATCAGAAAAATAAATTCATAAATTTCAATATAAACATTTATATTCATTCATAACCTAATTTTTTCTACATGTGGACATACATGAGACATTTAATAACAAGAAATTGTATTTTCTGACATTATTGTATTGAAAAAATATATAAGTCATTTTAATAGAAAAGTGACTATTAAATGAACAAATTTCTAACCGCAGGTGTCAAGATTCCAGAAAAAACATAAAATATTACTTTGGAATGTTTTATTGTCATTTTAATGCTTTTATCATATTATTTTTAACTTCAGCTACTCAATTCACCCTTTACTGTGGTAACAAGTATAACCAATATTTCGATTAATATTGGCCACAAATAAATGGTGATTATTTATGAAATTTTTTATTTTGAATAAAAATATGAAATTAATTTTAAACAATTAAACTAAAAAAATCAGAATATAATTAAAAATAAGACTGAAAATTTTCAACGAGAAATAGTTTATTTTTGAAAAATGAAACTTTTAAAGTTAAAATTTTTTTAAACTATTTTTACATATAAAATTCAACTATAAAACCATACTTGGATTATTTTAAATACAAATAAACTAATTTCATTAAAAAAATAATACAAAATATAATTTTACTTTTATATAAATTTATAAAAATATATACTTTTCAACTAAAATCGTTATTTTTTACTATTTATTGAAAAACTAAAATCATTAAAAAGTCTCAAAATATAACCATAAATTAATTTTAATGTGATGAATAATAGATTAATGTAATGTCCTGGAATTTCCAGGTAATTATTTTAAATTAAATGGAAATTTTTCGAGTCCACGAAATAGGACAGCGCGCGATTCAGAGACCGAGAGTGCCCGGAATGATCCGTCAAAGTTTTGTTATGCTTATGTCAACACCCATAAACAGATTTCCTGAAAAATTAGAATAACTCTTAAATGGTTACTCTGATTAAAAATATAAGGGCACCATTGTGCTTAGGATGGCGGGTTTAACCTAGGCACGCCATAAGATTAGTCGGTGTGGGCCTCCTGTGAAAGAACCCAAAAATTGAATAATAGTAAATAAAATAATTAAATAAATTATTTTATTTTTCAAATGCTTATAACTCACAAACTGTAGCTCAAATTAAAATTTTGAGACTACTGCTAAAATTGAGAGGGTTTTCTTTCTTTAATAATATACTAATATCGGCCAGTGCGAGCAACCAGAAAATGTTAGTTTTTGGATGCAAATAAAATAATTAACTGACAATTATTTTATTATAATATTAATAACAACAAAACTGTAACTCGGATTGAAAATCTGAGAGTACCATTGGGTTTTTTTGGTGCGTGTTTCACCTAGGCAGAGCGTAAACTCGACCGTCGCGGGTCGAGGGTGACTGAAAATAATTTTCTGAACTTTTTTAGGAACATTCAGTAAGCGTGCAAGTGGACTTTTATGACCTTTAAACTATTGCTCAGAATTTAATTCTGAGGGCACCATTGAACTTGCAGAGATGGTATTCTCTTAAGGAGACATTCACCTCGATGACAGCTAGTCGAGAGTGAAAGATGTTTTTGGGGTTTTCTGTGAAAAAAATAAAATGAAAATAAAGTTTTGTAGATTTATTTTTTTGACTGATAAAAACTCCATGTGGAAGTTGGAGGTGGGGACCACCACACCTTAACCTCACATGAGAGGTTATGATGGTGGGGCCCACCCAAACATATCCTCCCATGAGTTGTTACGGTGTGGGGACCACCCAGGATTAAACCCCCTTGAAACCCCCCCATTAATTGGGAGAAACTCTCAACTCCCACAATTAATTAGGGATAGCCTCTTGACCTATTCCACCGTAATTGTGCCAATGCACATACCATTAATCTTTCCAACTCAATGCATTGTTGTGACAATGTAAATTAATTGTCTTTCCTTTTTTTAAATTAAGTAACATCGTCATTTTAATTTAGGATGGTTTATAGTAAATGAACCGTCATATATTCCAACAATCCTTACCTATTTCCCCCCTCTCCTGTATATATGGAGATTGGGAGGAGGATTTGGGATGGGTTCACCATGAGATGATGCGCTGGTAAAGTGACGTGATACCCAACACTTAGAGGATTATGCTCTCCAACGAAGAACGTGTTATTCAAGAATGAACGCTGGTGAGGATCATCTTTGACTTCTTCATTGGAAGAACATTTCAGAGGCAACCAATGTGGGATGTCTTCGATGACCGACCTTCCCTCCTCATTGTCGTCAATGAACCGACACACTAGCTCAGGATTGGAAGTGTGCAGCTGACGCGACGAATGACAAAATCTATGTCTTCTTCATCGCAACTCCATCAAAGAAAAACAATATAAGGTAGGGGTTTAATGATATTTTAGTATTATATTATTCTTTGGTTAATTTTCTACTAAAACAATGAACACAGACCAAATCATTATCAACGTGATCCGCAGATGTTTTTTTCCCTTGTGGGTTGGGAATATTTTGTTAATGAGGGATTATGGGAGTTGATGTTTTAAAGATATCTTCCATGCACGTTCTTTGCTTCATTCTTGTGAGCAAATTTATATCACCCTAAATGCAGAAGGGTTCTGACCAAACAAACAAGGTTCGACCCCTCTGTCGATCTTTTTTGTGATTTTTTTTGGCATGGTGATGAGGCGATGATGGAGACGAAGTAATCATGCACTTCCCCTGCACCGCTCCGGCTCCCTGGGCCGAACCGCACCACTCATCGGTTGAACCGGCCGAGCCGTGCCGCACCCCGGCCGCGCCGCGCTCCGGCCGCGTCATGCCCCGACTCTCGGCTGCAGCACCTCCCGAGCCTCCCATGAGACCCGCGCCACCGTGGGCCACACTGGACCACCGGCCTCCGCGTGATATGTGTACTACCAGTGAACCGCGCAGCCCGCACGCCCTACGCCACCACTGGTCGAACCGTCCCGCCGGTCTCCATGCACTCTGTGCACCCCGCGCGCCTCACGCACCCCACGCGCCCACACCGTCACTGGCCAAAGCAGCTTGCCGACCTCGATGCACACTGTGTGCCCCCACGGATCTGACGTCAGCACACCAAGAGACACTCCGGTTGAGCCAGCCTCCCAGCCCCGGCCACGCCACCCTAGCCCCGGACTGGTCCTTCCTGAGCCGACCCCTTACGGTGCCCTCCGGGCCGAGTCGCGCCCTCGCAGGGCCCTCAGGGCGGAGTTGCTCCCTCGTCACGCCCTCTGAGCCGAGCCTCACCCTCGTGGTGCCCTCCAGGATATTTCACGCCCTATTCATTCCCTCTGGGCCGAGCCACACCCTTGTATCACCTCCAGGACCAACCGCCCTTATGCCAACCCACGGCCGGTCCGCGCCCTAGCGACCGTTCCATGCTCCCGCGGCCCTCTGTGACCCCTTGCGGCTTGCTGGGTTTGGCCCAGTGGGCCGGGACGAACCTAACGACCTGGCCTGCCTAACGGTCTGAACCAAAACCAATTGGTCAGGTCGGGTCAGCCCAGACTTTGTCAGGCTAGGTTGTATTCGACCCGGGCCCACAACGACCTCTTGCCTTCTTAGGCCATATCTTTTGCACGAGACGTCCATTTGATTAACCTCGAGAGTCCTTGGTAATCATGGAGCATGAGGGTCCTTTTGAGTATACCCCACTAGAGATTGGGGTATAGTTGATATATGGTTAAGATGAATCATGCTCGAATACAAATAGGCCCCCAGGACTAAAAAGATAATACCTCAGAGACGGAGCATCTGATTGACGTGTCGTCTGTTGTGTTGAGTCCAATATGATGTGGTGGACCTTTAAGGTAATTATTTGTGGGAAATTGTGTTAGTTGGAGTATCGACCAGTAACTCATGGAGCGGATCCTTCCAGAGATGAGCGGGCAGAGTGTGGAGACCTAGTAGCTGGCTGAGACTTGATGAATGCTGACTGATTGACTCGGAGTGACTCGACTATCCCAGTGGGGAGTGCTTTGGTGTCGCAGCAGACCCACGGAAGAGGAGCACCTGGTTGTGGTGGCAGACCCATGGTACTCGACAGGAAGAGTACTTCTGCATGCTATTAGGGGGAGCACACGGTTGTGGCGGCAGACCCACAGTGGGGAGTGCCTTGGTGAGGCAGCAGACCCATGGTACTCGACAAGAGGAGTACCTCAGCAGTCTAAGGTTGGTGGGAAGCGCCTTGGTGTCGTGACAGGCCCACTATACTTGAAATAGGAGGAGAACCCCAGCAGCCGTGGTTTCAATAATGTGAAGAAAAATCCTGGTTGAGTTGAGTCATTAAATATTGTGATATTCTCATGATTGAGGTGGATTACAAATTAACTTATGTATATGTATGATAATATATCTAAGTAAGGTTATTTGTTGATTTCATACTTTGTGGTTTATCCTTGTTGGATTCTATTATACCTTGAAGGACTCGGGGTCCTTACTAAGTATCTTTATACTCACCGCGGCACGGGCTATGCCCACACCTTGTTCTGTTGGATGCAAACGACGGAAAACACTTAATGATGCTGAGAGTACCAGAATCGTATGGTACCTGGAGATGGACCATAAGGCGTGCCGGTACACAGAGGAGACGGATGGACCTGGAGTGCTGAGTAGGTGATCTGTACCTATCCTTTAGGCAGGAACCATGGAGTACGAAGCAACAAAAGTATTTATTTTAATTAGTTGTACTTTTAGTTTCCTGTATTTTACAATTGGGAAAGTATTTAGATCCCCTTTTACTTTCATCACACTTTTTTTATACATTTTTACTAAATGTTTTGATTTTATATTGTGCTCAATTGTGACTGTTTAGATGTTATAAAGCAAATTCCTTCATAGTTTTAGAGAACTACACCTTTAGTTCTAGTCACCAGCCCCTAGCCTATGGAAGGTGGGCTTGGGGTAGTCACAGCACGGGCCCCAGGGGACGGGTCATGACAAATTTATATCGGAGGATTTGGTTCTACAGAATAAAATAGGGCTCTGATATTTCTTTTCTATGAAGTAATAGTGTAATGGATAGTGAATTTGGTTCTCAATTGAGGGAGTCTAGTGTTGGTGTGACGGCCAGCGTATATATACACTAGGACCCTGACTTCCGATTTCTGACTCTGTGCATGAAAACACTGATTACATGGGTGTTTTCAAATGTTTTCATTAAGTCATCTCAACTAGGTCAGCTCACCAGGTATAGTCTTTTCATAGTGTCACATCTTTTTTTAGGATGCCTCCCCAAAGATGATCAGCTAGAGTCCCAAGAGTTGTATGCACAAATAGCCTACCGTGCGACGAGGCTCTGATGCAAGGCCCTATGACTATGCTGGCACCTTCTGGTGGCATACCAGAAGCAGCACCACCCGTTGGGTACCTAATACCACCAGCCACACTAGCATATGGTGTACTTCGATTGAGCGTGTTGCACGAGTTCCAACCACAGAGGCCTCCAATGTTTCGAGGCAAGACAGTTTCTCACACAGTTGAGGGTTGGATGGATGTGGTTGCTTGAGTTTCTCGTCTAGTTGAGGCACCGATAGAGAATATGGTGAACTTAGCTACTTGAATATTTTAGTGAGAGACCACGGGGATGGTCCACATAGTGATGAGGATTTAGTACGTGGACTAGTACCCAAGGCAGTACCTTCATGTAGTGTGTCGACTATATCACTACCCGTTGGTCACCAGTTACAACCGAAACTACTGGTAGAGGACACATATTTGCTTAGTGGCTTACACATGATTCATCATCAGACACCCCTTAGGTTCCAAGGTGAGCCCGACTCACAAACGGTTTAGGACTAGCTCGAGGAGGTGGCTGAGAGTTCCCTTGAACTTCTACAGCTTTGGCAGGACAACATGTCAGTAGTTGAGTATTCATCTAGGCATACCAAACATTCCAAGTTCTCAATTAATATGATAAGAGTAGTGATTTAGGGATAGAACATCCAAGAAAGGTTTTTTTAAAGGACATTTGAGCCAAAACTCTTCCTCCATGAATTCATATTTATGCTAGGGTGATACAGAGAACCTTTGTAGTTGAATGTTCTTTGGCTGAACAGATACATCCAGTGAATATTAGCAGTGGGAAAGCATGGGACTGGTGCAAGTCTCAAAGGCTTGGGCATATAAAATGTTTCTGGAAGAGTATGTGTTACGGACAGATGATTCTGCAGGGTAGCATACATAAAAGCAGATTTAGGAAATCAACATATGGGGGTTTAATTTTTGACATGTTATGACCACCCCCTTTTGAGGACACTAGAAGGCTCAGGGAGATGGAGGATAGGGGATGAGTGTTGTTGCATGCAGTCAAAGAATGCGACACAAGGTATCTAGTAATGATTCGATGTACAGTCTATACCTACTACTAGCTTCCATATTAATAGACATAAGTACCAATCATTCCATTCTTCAACTAATCTTGTCTAGGAACTAGAGTTTATGGTTAAACTGTTTAATTGACCCTAACGTCTGGAGATAAATTTCGGTGGAGTCTCAATAATCACACCTACTCTGATGGTGTGATATGACCCTTGAGGTGAGAGTTTCGGTTGGAACCTCTTGGTGGAAGCATCAAGGCCTTACGATGATATTTTTAGCTTTGACATGACATCCACAGTTCACACTATGATTAACTATATTAGGAAAAGAGGTTGTGGTTTATCTAAAACATTGGGATGGGGTTTCCTTTGGTCAGAAAAAAGGACATCCAAGAATCACAGGATAAACTCGTGCATTGGAGGGTGCATCCAATCACTCGTGAGTCATCCAACATCACCCTCATGGCAGAAGAAGTTGACTTTGAGATAGTATTTAATCTTGGGAAAGGAAACATGGTAGTAGACGTACACAGTAGGAGGTCCGGCCTGCATCTACTAAGTGTGGTGACAGAGCAGCTAGCTACTTTCTTTATATCATTTGTGGATCAAGAGGGATCATTTTTTCTTAAGTCTCTTACATTCACTCCCCCACTCCTTTAGCGAGTCAAGGAGGTACAACATGAACACGCGGACTGTTAGACACAATGTGCTCATATATCCATAGTACATGAACCTGATGGATTTTCTGAAGGTGGGGTGCACGTCATTATCTTCAGGGGATGTACTGTGGTACCAGTGTCACTTCAGGAGGAAGTGTTGTGGGAGTCCCACATATCCTCTCTAGCGGTACATCCATAAGTGGTGAAGATGTATCCAGACGTCCGACGACAACACTAGTGGCCAGGAATTAAGAAAGAAGTTGCAATGTTTTTCTCTTGGTGCCTCACATGTCAGAATTTTAAGTCATAGCATAAGGTATCAGCAAAATTGGTTTAGCCAATAGGGGTCCTAGAGTGGAAGTGGTATGGGATATCCATAGAGTTCGTGATAGTAATTCCATGTACATATAGGGGTAATGACTCAATTTTGTTGATTGTTGACCAACTCTCCAAGTCTTTCCACTTCCTACCGATCAAAGAATATGGTTTAGTAGAGAGAGTGTGATGCCTCTATATGATGTAGATTGTGTGGTTACATGGATCACATTCGATGATTTTCTACGATCGTGATTCACATTTTACTTCCTCGCTATGAAAGGGGTTGTAGGAGGCTTTAGGGATGCAACTTATTTTGAGCACAACCTTCCATCTTCAGACAAATGGTCAGACTCAGCAGACCATTTAGACCCTCGAGGACATGATTCATGGTTGTATACTCAACATAAATTGTAGCTGGGAGAGTCACATAACTTTGGTGGATTTTTCATACAACAATAGCTATCAGTACACCATAGGGATTTCACCATTTGAGGCATTGTACGGGCGACCTTGTAGACCACCTATGTGATAGACTAACCCAGGAGAGTCATCACTAATGGACCAGAGATGTTACGAGCTACCATAGAGAAGGTGTAGATCATCCTGGGGCGGATGAAGACTGCACAAACCAGTCATAAGTCATATGCAGACATGTGATAGAGACCTCTAGAGTTCGAGGATGGCTACCACGTCTTTCTACAGGTCTCATCTTGATTAGGTTTTCGGAGATTTGGCTGAGGTGTGAAGTTATCTTCGAGATTCATCGGACCTTTTCTGGTCCTCAGTAGAGTTGGCGATGTGGCGTACTACTTAGTTCATTCACCTCAGCTGCACCGGGTGCATGATTTCTTCCACGTATACCAGATGAGGAGATTCGTGAATGAACCTTCTCACGTCATCGTCCATGGAGATTTGGACGTCGACGATGAGGCAACTTTATGGAGGTTTTAGTAGAGATCGAGGATCTACAGGAGTGGGTCCTTTGTGGATGGTTGATACCTCTGGTGCGCGTTCATTGGTAGCACCAAAACCTCTAAAAGAGTACATGGGATCAGGAGGCTCAGATTCATGCTCATTACCCCCAATTGTTCCCCTAGTTATGATTTGTAGCTTACGGAGAAGTGAATACCTAAGGTAGGTAGAATTTAAGGAACCGTAATTTCAATGTAAATTTCTTTAATTGAATGGAAATTGTAAAATTCATCTAAATTTGACGGCCCGAAATTCCGAGGCCTGGAGTTCCAAGAATGATCTGTCGAAGTTTTTTTAAGCTTATGTTAACGTGAAAAAGTTATTTTCCTAAAAAAATGTAAAAACTCTAAAATGGTTACTCGAATCAGAAATCTAAGGGCACCATTGCGTTAAGGATGGCAGTTTTACACTAGGCGTGACATAAGAATAGTCGGCGCGAGCCTCCTATGAGAGAACATAATAATGAAATAATCATAAATAAAATAATTAAATGAATTATTTTATGTTTCCAATGCATATATCTCACAAAAGGTGATTCAGATTAAAAATATGAGACCACAGATGAACTTGTGAGGGTATTCATTCTTTAAGCAGATACTAACTTTGGTCAGCACAGGCCACCGGAAAATGTTTGTTTTGGGCCGCAAATAAAATAATATAGTGAAAATTTTTTTATTGTAAAATTCCTAACTTCTAAATAGTAACTTAGATAGAAAATTTGAGAGTACCATTTAGTTCGTTGATGTGTGTTTTACTTAGGCAGATCCTAACCTTGACCGGTGCAGGTCGAGGGTGATTGATTATAAATTTCTGAACATTTTTTCAGCTGTATTCAGTAAACACGCAAGTGAAGTTTGATAACTTTTGAACCGGTGCTCGGAATTTACATATGAAGGCACCATTGAACTCGGAGCGCTGGTATTCTCTTAAGGGGACTATCACCTTAATGTCAGATGTTTGAGAGTGAAAGTTAGTTTTGTTGTTTTTCATGAATAAAATAAAATTAAAATAATGTTGTTTATATTTATTTTTATTCATTTGTTAAAACCTCCTTGTGGAAGTTGGAGGTGGGGGGGACCACACCTTAACCTCACATGAGAGGTTATGGTGGTGGGTCCCACCTGAACCTTACCTCCCATGAGAGATTATGGTGTGGGGACCACCCAGGATTACATCCCCTTGAAACCCCCCGATTATTGGGAGAAACCCACAACTCCAACAATTAATTAGGGAGAGCATCATGACCACCTAAACCTTAAATCTGAAAATGCACATACCATTAATCTTGCAAACTCACCACATCATTGTAGCAATGTAAATTAATTTTCTTTCCTTTTTTTAATTAAGGAACAACCTCGTTGGAATTTATGAAGGTTCCTAATAAATGAACCGTCATAAATTCTAACGATCGTTACCAACCTCCCACTATTTTATATATATAGAGCTTGGGAGAACGATTTGGGACAGCTTCACCAAGCGATGAAGCACTGGTAAAGTGACACAATTCCCAATACATAGAGGATTATGTTGTCCAACGATGAACATGTTCTTCCACAATGAACACTGGAGAGGAGAATCATCGACTTCTTCCTCATAAGCCCCTTGTAGAGGAAACAGATATCGGATGTCTTCGATGACCGACCTTCCATCCTCATCATCTTCAACGAACCGACGCACGAGCTCGGGATTTGAAGTGTGCGGTGGACACGACGAACAATGACAACTTCGTCTTCTTCCTCACGACTCTTTCAATTAAAAATGATAAAAGGTAGGGGTTTAATTTTATTTAAGTATGAAGTTTTTCCCTTGTTAATTTTCTTCCAAAACAAAGAACGCATACCATCTTATTATCAAGTTGATATGTGGATGTTTTTTTTCCTTGAGGGATGGGAATATTTTGTTAATGAGGGATTATGGGAATTGAAATTTTTAAGATATCTTATATGATCATTCTTTGATTCATTCTTGTGATCCAATTTCTATCACCCTAAACGCGGAAGGGTGAGGACAAAACCAACGTGGTCGTACACCTCCACCGATCTTCTTTGGGATGTTCTTCAGCATGGCGATGAGGTAATGAATGAAACTTATTCTACACATGCGCCGCTCCGGCAGCCTGGGCTGAACCCCCCCCCCCCCCCCCCCCGCCCGAACTGGCCGATCTGAGCCACACCATAGTCGTTCCGTGCTCCGGCCGCACCGTGCCACGGATCCCAGCCATCGTGCCTCCTGGACCTCCCTCATGCCCTGTGCCGCCACTGGCCGAACCGGACCACTGGCCTCCATGCTCATCACGCAACCTGCCCTCTATATACCACTGCTAGCTGAACCGACCCTCTATCCTTTGTGCGCCACACGCTCCCATGGCTTTGTCGTTCGTACGCCCCGCATCGCCCCGATCGAGCTGCCCTCCTGCCCCGGCAATGCCACCCCGTCCTCGGGTGGAGCCGCCTCGTGCCAGCCCCTCGCGGCGCCATTTAGGTCGAGTTGCACCCATGTGGTGCCCTCCGTACTGAGAGGCACCCTTGTGGAGCCCTCTGGGACATGTCGGGCCCTCGCGGTGCCCTCCGGGCCGAGTCACGCCCTCGCAGCGCCTCCGGGCCGAACCGTCATCGCGCTAACCCGCGGCTAGTCTGTGTTCTCACGGCCTCCTGGGCTTTTCCCAGCAATCCGTGCCGAACCTAACGGGGTGGACCCTCTAATGTGTTGGCCCATACCCAACGGGTAATTCCGGGTCAACCCAGACCAGTTCTTCCTAGACTCGGTTAGGCTAGGTTGGACCGGACCCGGTCCCACTACAACCCTTTACCTTCTTTGAACATATCTTTGGAACCGGGCATCCGTTTCACGAACCGTCAGCGGCCCTATTAATCATGGATCATGAAGATCTCATTGAGTATATCCCACTAGAATTTACGGTACATTTAGGATATGGTTAGGTTAGATCATGCATGATTCCAACCGGTCCCCTTGGATTAAAAGGCTAATAACTCATAGACCAGGAGTCTGATTGACATGTTGTCTATTGCGTTGATACCTCTATGACGTGGAAAACCATTGAGATACTTATTCTTGGGACTTCATGTCAGTTGGAGTATCGAACAGTAGCTCGTGTCGAAGATCCTTTCAGAGACGACCAGACAGAGTGTGGAGACCTCGTAGCTAGATGAGACATGATGAATGCTGACCATTTGAATTAGAGTGACTCGACTAGCCTAGTGGAGAGCGCAATAGTATCGCGGAAGACCCACGGTGGAGGAGTGCCTGGTTGTGGCGGCAGACCCGTGGTACTCGACAGGAGGAGTACCTCTGTAGGCTATCAGGGGGAGCACCTGGTTGTAGCGATAGACCTATGGTGGGAAGTGCCTTGTTGACATATCAGACACACAGTAATTGACAGGAGAAGTACCTCGGCAGTCCAAGGTTAGTGTAAATCACCTTGGTTTAATGGTAGGACCACTATACACAAAAAAGGAGGAGTTCTCCATCTTCCATGGATTTGATAATGTGAATAAAAATTCTAGTTGAGCTGAGTCATTAACTTCGGTGTTTTCCTCATGATTGAGATTGATCACTTCATATCTTAGGTATATTTATGGGCATATAACTAATTAAGGTTATCTATTTATTTCATACTTTGTTTTTTATCCTTGTTATATTTTTTGATACATTGACGGCCTTGGTGTCCCTATTGAGTATCTTTATACTCACCCCTGCATAGGCTATGCCCGCACCTCGTGGTGTTGGATGTAGATGACAGAAATTTCTAACTGAGGCTGAGAGTTCAAGGATCGGACAGTACGCAGAGGTGGACCATACGACGTGATAGTACATGGAGGAGACACATGGACTTGGAGTGCTGATGAGGTGATCTGTACCTACCCTTCAAGTAGGAACCTCGGAGGACAATGCAGCTGTAGTTTTTCTTTTCATCACTTGTACTTTTAGTTTGTTGTATTTTACAGTTGGGCTTGTATTTTTGGCCCCTTTTACATTCAGCAAACATTTGTTATATAGTTTTACTTAGTGATTTGTTTCCATCATGTGCTCTGTTGTGTTTCTTTACAGGTTTTAAAGGCAATGTCTTCCCTATTTTAGGGAATTATTCCTTGGGTGCAAGTTGGCAGCCCTTGGCCTATGGATGGAGGGCTTGGGGTAGTCATGGCACGAGCCTTGAGGGACGGTTCGTGACAATTAAGTTCATTTTACAAGATTAATTTTATAAAATCACCAGAAATTATCTATATTATTTGCACAGTAAAAGAAATAAATATAATTTTTCTTAATGAAAATATGATTCATTTGATTAAAATGGATTTACATAAAAGCTGGTAATTATTTAAAAGTAGTTAATTAACTAGAAACTAGTATGAACATTATATAAAAAATTTATATTTTTATTTACCCTAATCATTCCTTATAATTCAATGTGTATGTTATAATTCTCACAGTTAAATAATAAAATATAATTATTTGTTTAAACTTGTGTTGCATATCTTATAAACCGTAAGACATAGTCATTACATTTAGAATATCCAGAAAATACATCCCCCTGTAATAAATTTGTACCTCAAAATTTAAACATGTTATTGACAACCACATTTTTATATTTTTAGATACCATTATTGAAATCCCACATCAGAACATGGATTAATAAAACCTCCTATTGAAAAGAGAGAAAATAATGTTTGAAGGCCATATAATGTAACACATAATTATTTTACATGTATGAAATAATTAACATGGATGTTAAATATAACTATCTAGTTTCCATAGAGAGTGATAGATAACATGGCCATTATAATGTTTACAATCACAAATCCATAATTTTGTGATAAGTTAAAAGGCCATTGATTTAATTGTATGAAAATTAAATGAATTAAATTTATAATTAAATAGTATTTTTCATGATTTGAGAAATTACATTAACATATATACTAAGGAAAAAATGAACAATACTTACTTTAAAATTGTAAATTCATCAATTTATTATTTTATACAAATAAATAATTTTTTTCTCAAAATAATGAGTATTCAATATGAATAATTCCTGTCTGAAGAACAATAATTTTTCTCATAATCCAATTGGATTATCTATATATTCGTCTTGAAATTAAAAAAAACCAATATTATTCATACAAGAAGTGATAATTCTAAAATAATAATCAATAAAATAAAAAAAACATTACTAATCAAAAAATTTGACTATATTACTAAATGTCCAAATTTACCATTGAAAAATAATTATTCATAAAACAACACAAAAATATTCTAAAATAAGGTTAAAACCTAGAAATCATAATTATTTTATCACATAGTATTCCAAGATATATATTAACATTTATCTCTATATAAATTATGTCTTTTAGGAAAAAAATTAACAAAAATTAATTTCCATAATAATTTTCTTGATACACTATCTATTTTTATAAATAATGTAAATCAACTTAAATATAAAATTATATAATATGTTCTTCCAAAATATAATTCAACCTTTTTTCTATAATATATTTTCAAAGTGTTCAGTTTACCTTAAATATATAGGGCTATAAAAATAGAGAATGCCTTGTGAAATAAAAATAATAACTTAATACCAAATCAATTTCTAATACACCGATTATCTATACATTAAAAAGTATATATACACCCAAAATGAATATAACAATTATCTATCAGATCATTTAATGGATAATAAAATGAAATATTAAATAGCGTTTCATTTAGGCTTGTGGTCTTCAATACAACATTTTCTCCTTTAGATTGTGGGTTGAAATTATGTGTCTTTTCTTGACATAATGGGCGGTCACAAGGTATGTGGTTTTTCATTTTTTAAAAATATATTACTTGAATCTTTGTAAATATTAAATAAATTAGAAAAATCATAAAAACCCTTAATAAGTTTTAACATCAAATGTAAGCTCATACATTTTATTTTTCATCCCAAACATAAATACACCTTAATTAACTAAAAATGAATATCTCCCAAATATAATTCGTCAAAAAAAATTTAAAAATATAAAACATAAATAATATTTTCTAATACACTAAACTTATAATCAACCGTAAAATTATAAACCCTTTATTATATTCATAACTCATAAGAAAAAAATCCTAATATCCAATTTTTTAATCCCTTCTTTGATACAAAATGATACAACCCATAATCTTCACTTTCCTATCTAGTGCTTAATATATAAAGATTACAAATTTGAACCAATTTTTTCCAAGAAAACCTATAATATAAAGAAGAACTATTAGATGAAAAACATTCCAATGTAACTTTATATTTTATAGTTTTTGTGAATTTGGAAAAACAAATATATTTCATATAAAAATGAGCAAATTTTCCCTAAAGAAATATTATCACCCAAATTTCAATAAGTTCAACCAATATTCTTAGACATTTACTAATTAAAACCTTTCTTCATAACCTGTGTAAATATAAGCATAATAAAGGGCATGATCAAATGCTCAGTAAGGGTAAATATATTTGTAATCAAACAGTAATCATATTAATGCTTATGATGAGAATATGGGATTGTGATCATGAACAAAAAATTTGAAAATTTTTACATGTATATCGAAGCTCAAAATAATGAGTCCTGAAATAAAAACTGGATATTCAAATGAAATTAGTTATAAAATAAATTTATAACATGGGTCTTTAGAATATAACATAATCTTTTAATTGTGGTAATAATATATACCAAGACATAAACATGAACCAAGGATAGAATCCAATACTATATCACATGGTAGACAATGTCCCATAAAATAATGAGGTATAATACATATCACAACATTGCATCTTAAGAGACTAAACATTAGATAATTCATTAGAGTTTTATATTGGTTCACCAATCATAAAATGATAATTCATATGTGCTCCCCAAGAATATTAATCATTTATCATATAAAAACCAAAAAACAATTATTGGGTTTCATTAATATTATATCATCATTAAGATTAACCAACCATATAATAAATAATAATTATATACATGAATCATATCTCGAGTGAATCATAAATTAATGTTATGTAAGATGAAATATGGTATTCAAAAATAACTAAAAAAATTCTGGAGTAAAATATCCTTTCTATATAGTAATCATGATTTATTTCCAAAAAACACTAACTTATAATAGAAGAAAAATTATTTAATAATAACATTGTATAAAGGTAAATTATTTATGAATAAGTTAATGAATAGTGAATGGGGGAAATTTTTTTAGTGTAGTATACCATCGAAAATAATAATTTTGAATTTTTGACATAAAAATCACAATGTTTCTTGTTTAAAAAATGACAAAAATGTATTTTTACAATGATATTTTAAAAATTCAACAATGTGAAATAATGACTTTAAAAAATAATAAGAAAATAGTAAAAACCTTTTTATAATAATTTTTTGGGAAATGTGTACTTGAAAGATAAATTTTCTCCATCTTGAGACTAGAATATAAATAATATTGAATAATAATGAGACTGTAAAATAATTACATACAAATTTGTAATCAGTAAAATCATATTCCCCATAAATGATTATCATATAAAATAAAATAAATATTATAAAAATAAGTACATTAATGATATAACATTTAAAAGGGTGGTCACATATTCCCCATAAAATAATATAGGTACATAAAATCAAAATATTACTCATTGAATGAAAATATAGATTATTTCCTTTAGAGTGATCATATCACTGAAGTGAGAAATATTAAAATGAATATATTATGTGTGTCTACAATACAACCACATAAATTTATTTGAAATATGATATAATAAAATAATAAGTAAATTCACAAATATTCATTGATTGATAAAAAATGAAGTATATGTTTAACCTAATAAATGGAAATTGAGTTTAGAATTCCCTTACCACAAGTATCGAATGTCATTTTTTATATAGAAACAAAATATATTATATATAATGACTTATTATACATTTATTCCATAACCATTTTCTTATCTCACATTTTATGAGTTATTAATTACATCTTATTTCCTATTTATTAATAATACTTTATTAAAATTACTGTCCATGTTGAAAGATGCATTTTCAGCTTAGTTATGTATCAGAAATTTTGTTTATATACTTTGATAAATATTTCAATGATTTACAGAATTATAATATTTACATAAAAAATATATATAATAAATATATATTGATATTCATTCATATAATGTAGAAATATAAAATCAATGACATTGTTCATAGAGATGGTAGGTCGAACATAAGCCTGAATGAAGTTTTAATTAATTAGTTATTGGAAATAGAAAATGGTAAATAATACTACATATTTAATAGAATAATTTTTAAGTCATATTTATCATATATATTTGTTCAAACCATCATTATAAACAAACATATCACACGGTGATGAAAAATGAATAGTATCACTATATGGAGACGGAAAGTTGTACGTTATCACGAGTGATACTTCCACTTCATGTTGGATGGGAAAGATGTTGTATGATAGTCTTTAAATAATTTTAATTTATTTTAAACATTTTTTTGATACTAAATTTCTTATGTTATGTTAAATATTATATATTTGTAGGTGGTGATAAACAGCAGGAAAAAGTTGTGATTGGTTACAGGGAATACATATTCATTAAAATGTCTCATATCAATATCAGTTAGAGGGATCCAGGGATGGAATGTGGCTAATAGTATTACCGATAGAATGTGAATAGGAAATTTTAGAGTATAATTTTACATGCTTTGATTATCTGTAAACCTCATTTTGATTTAAATAATTGAGGGAAGTGGTTCCCTTTTATAATGGCTTTGAGGGGCACTTTTAGAAATTATCAAAAGATTAATATTTAAAAGATTTATTTTAAATCAAAATATCACCTAATGTAAATTTATTATAAGATCATATAATACATGGTTTTGATATCATATTGAATAATATTTTACAAATGTTTTTTAACTAATTTAAATATTTTCCATTCAATTAAGTTAAACTATTTAATTTTCACTACTGCAACAAATATTTTCAATACAAGAAGAATTTATTTTCTAAAAAAGTGATTAAAATTGTCTGTAAATGATCCATTTATGAAATTTTAATCCACAAAATAATTTTTTATGTTTTTAATATAATTTTATTATTTTAAAAAACTTAAACAGAGTAGTATTTTTATGAAATTTCATTATAACAAATTTTGACACCTTTTTTTACAGGGACATTAAAAAAATAAAAAAGAGAAACCACATTGACCAAATAATTTAATAAACCTATAATTTTCCATATTAACTTAATAAATTAATTTATGGCCATAATTAATTAAAATTATATTTATTTTAATTTTTTTAATATCATTTATTTGAGTTTTTTTCTATTAGTTGAATAATTATTGCATCATCGTTGGGTAAATATTTAAGGTAGTTATTTATTTTATAAAAATTATGAATAATTTAAAATGATGTATATACATGATTTATCAATGCATATTTTCACGACCCCCTCCCACCAATGTTGTCCCTCCTGGGCTGGGAATGGTGAAAGGGAGATAATGACCCCCGAGTCCCACGTCCAGTAGGCCCCAGGGTGGTTACTAGCACCAAGGGTATGAGTTTTCACAAATATGGGAGGCGTTACCCTTTTTATTATTTAATATCGGGAAATAGGACAAGTCAACCACCAAAAGGAAAAGAACGGAGTGTATATAAATAAACCCAAACTAATCCCACATGCATGTTTAAATAGTTCTGAAACATGGTACAAGTACAAGAAAGCTCAAAAAGTACAATACCAAAAGAAAAAAGTATAGAAAACTGCAGCAACTCTAACTATCCTGACTAGTATGGTCATGCACAGCCCTGGTATTCCTCCTGGAAACCTGAAAGTAAACATACGGTGAGAATACAGGTATACTCAGTAGGGAAACCTAAAGCTCTCGTGCACAAGTGGGGAGACATCCTAATGTCTTGTGAGAACAACAGAAGAAACCTAGCAAGGAGTTCTATCCACCCAACCTCACCAGCCACACTCACCAAAATACAATCACAATATGTAGTAGTATATAAGAACAATAGTATTGGGTACCCTGCACCTTTTCCCCCCACTAGCTAGCTACTCTTCCTAACAGCGAATGTCCTGACGCTGCCACACTCTTCCCGCCCGCACACACCTGGGCCTCACAACCACGTTTCCCGCCCCCACACACCTCAGCCTCACAACCACATATCCCTCCCCCACACACCTGGTCCTCATAACCACATATCACGCCCGCGCACACCTGGGCCTCATATCGATGGTTCTTGTGAAATAGTAAAACCTTCCTGAAGAGTCTTGGGCGAAACCACCCCAATCGAAACTTACCCAAAGGGTCTTGGGTGTAAGGTCGCCTCAAGCCATCACTGCCTATGGAAAAAATAGCAAGAAGGAGCTAGTAACTAAGGGGAAAACACCATCTCCCATGAAATGGGAGTGTTCGGAACTAAGTTCTCTACATGGGTGGGGTGCGATAAAACACAAAGATACAGATATATATATATATATACCAAACACTCATCCCAACCTATGGCTTCTAACAGAAAACTGAGCACGTGCCTCGGCACTGCTACTACGAAGCATGCATACAACAAACAACCCCAACCCCATTTTGATTTTCATGTTTCAACAGAATTAGTTATTAGTTCCTTAACTACTTGGTAGCTATCCACGATTAACCACATCGATCATTCGTAAAACATATCCCTCCCATCCAAAAATCATGTTAGGAAAACACAAGAAACACAACCATGTCCTTCTTATTAACCATCCAACCCCATTAACTATTATTCCCATTCCACTATCATGCCCCACCATTCATTAACTTTTCCACTTTTATTTATTAATCACCACCCATAGTTTTTTCACATTAAAACCCATCCCTACAGCCCCACTACCATCCACCATAACCACAACCACACCATACATCATCATCCCTTGATGCCGTTCATCATAGCCCCACTTCCCATAACTAACATAGTATTCACAAAAAACCACAACCAAGCCAACCACAGCCCCACTTCTCAGTCGATCTACAATAACCCACAAAAACACTCCCTTCAAATGAATTTACCCCAACATCACCCACATGATTATTATTCCAATTTAGTTCAACCGGGGTGATCACACAGGGGTTCCAGATTTTCATTTAATCAGCCAACTTTATGTGATTAACCAATTTCCACATTCCATGATGTTTCAATCCATAAATGGTCTAGATAGATAGGGAACATTTAATTGTGCAAGAAAAGTCCCCCAACGACCATGATTTTCAGTAGGTATAATCCTATTCAATTCACAACATAATCACAGGATATAAATAAATAGGTAACTACATTCACAACATCCCATCCCCATTATATAAGAAATTTATTATCTTTATTAAACCGGTTCAAATGTGTCTCACATAAACAAGAGAAATCCCACCTCGCATGATGCATAAATTAGAGAGATGATGGTAAAGTACCTACCTCAATAAGTTCTGATCACAACGCTCCCCCGTATCAACATTACAAAATGTCCGTCAGCGTCTGTCTCTTGTGGAAAAACCCAGAAAAAACTTCTTGGGTGGAAGATGGGAAGGAAAGGAAAATGTATCCAAGATCATAAGTTCCTTGTCGTATCTACGATCCTGTGGCCGCTGACAGATTGTAAATCGGAGTTTGGATGAAGAAGTTATGGAAGAAAAAGGATCCTTCGAGTCTCTTGGGGGAGCTCTACTCAGAAGAAAGGGGAGGAGAGGGGTGTGTTGAAAAGGAGGAGGGGACCCCTCCTTTTATAGGCTTGAAAAATGAAATTACACGGAGTGTTTGTTATGGTTCATGGTGTGTACTTGGCCATTTCGTGCGGCCACCGCGCGACTGCCATCACGGCCTCCAACGCGGCACACGACCGTTGACTGGTCAACCCACGGTTTGTGGGTAACACGAACACGGGGAGGGACTACACGGCGTGTAGTAATGGGTACACGTCGTGTACCCATTTTTATCACACGGAAAGTACACAGCCTTCAACACTAGGTATACCCGGCGAGGGGGTACACAGAGTGTACTCACACTACACGGCGTGTAGTTTCAAAATTCTGAAAAGTGTGGGAAAAGTTCATTTTACCCTCCAGAACACTTCAAGACCATCTTTTTGACAATGGAATGGGCCAGAGAGGTCCGGGCCATCACATTAGATACCTCTTAAAACATTCTAATACCAAATAATTCAAAATCCAACCCAGTGGAACCCAACAAGATACCTCTTAGAGCCCTCGTTATAACAGGAACACAACCATGAACCCTAATTATAGGTGTTAAGAATTCCTAGTCCTATGTCGATATATTATCTACTTTAGGCGGCACTAACTTGCATGCATGTGTTCAATCGCATCCTCATTAATGCCTCTCGACTAAGAATTGGGTCTTCCCACTTCCATAAATTAGGATTTGTCCAACTTGAAATACCGCCAACACCACACAACCAACACACTGAACATGTGGTTTGGTAAAAATTCATTCTCCTATGTCGAGATATTATCCGCTTTTGGCAGCACTGACTCACCTACATGGGTTTAATCGCATCCTCATTAATGCGTCTTGATTAAGGATCAGGTTTTTCTCTTTTTCCCACACATCCGGACATGCTACACACTTTCATAGTACTAGTAAACAAAAAGGGTATCCTAACAAACAATCCAAGCATTGCATATATCAAATGTACAAAGTACAAAAATAAATCTTAGAAGAACAAGTAAAAACACAAGTCAAGACAACTCTGGGTACTGAGCGTGCATCTGGGTTTCCCACTCCCAAGTGCTCTCCTCGAGGCCGCCATGCCTCCACAATACAAAAACCAATGGAATGGTTCATCCACGGAGCAGCTTCTCTTTACGATCTTCGATTCTGACTGGTTGTTCCTAGATGGTCGCGTCGTCTCCCAAATCTAACTATCCCCAATCAATAACGCGAGATTCATTGTGTAAGTACCAAAGATGCTAGGAGACGTGGAAGACGTCATGAACTTTCTCCAACTGAGGTGGTAGGGCTAGCTGATATGCCACCTCACTGACTCACCTCAGCACCTCAAATGGTCTGATGAACCTAGGTGAGAGCTTGCTCCCTTTCCCAAGCCTCCTCCACCCCCGTCGAGGGGAAACCTTCAAGAACACTTGATCTCCCACCTCGAACTCCAAGGGCCTCCTCCAACAATCAGTATAAGACTTTTGTCGGTCCTGAGCTGCTTTCATCCTCTCATGTATAAGTTGGACTTTCTCTATGGTGCTCTACACTACCTCTGGCCCAAGAGAACCTGTCTCACCAACCTCTACCTAGAAAATGGGTGAACGACATGGTCCTCTATACAAAGCCTCAAATAGTGCCATGCCAACAGTAGAGTGGAAGCTGTTGTTGTAGACAAGCTCTACTAAAGGAAGGTGTCACACCCATGACCCTCCGAAATTCAGAACGCATGATTGTAGCATGTCCTCCAACGTCTGGATAGTCCGCTCTGTCTGCCCATCGGTCTGGGGGTGGAAAGTAGTGCTAATGTGTAGCGGGGTGCCAAAAGCATGTTGTAACCCCCTCTAGACTCGTGAGGTAAACCGAGTATCCCCATCTGAAACAATTGTTTTCGGAACTCCATACAAATGCACTACCTCGTCTACATACCTCTGTGCTAAGGTACTCGCGGGCCCGACTCCTTAATTGCTAAGAAGTGGGCTGATTTCGTCAGACGATCCCCCACTACCCAGATAGCATCATAACCATCCTAATCTTTGGGTATTCTTGTGACGATTTCCATTGAGATGTCATCCCACTTCCACATGGGGACATCTAATGGATGCAACAAACCACTTGGAACACGGTGTTTAGCCTTTACCTGCTGACACACAAGGCACTTAGCCACAAACTCAGCCACTTCTTGTTTCACCCCGGGCCACCAAAATGGTTCCCTTTGGCCTCGGTACATTTTTGAAACTCCTGGATGTACCACCAAGGATGAGCTATGGAACTCACGGATAACTCCCTCATGTATCGCCTCTAGAACAGACAAACTTCCATAGAAAAGAATCTGATGTCGTCTGTCCTATGACCATCTCTCTAGAGCATTTCCCTGATCGACACGATCCCGCATTACTTCCGCCTCGGAGTCCCCCCACTGAGACTATTCCAGTTGCTGCAACAAGGAGGATTGCACCGTCATCTGAAAAAAACAGCCTCTAACACCTTATACACTTGTATCCAAGTGCAAGGCGGCCAAATCTCCCATCTCTTTCCAAGCATCAGTGGATTCCTAAACCACTTCCTTATGTGACTTGCTGATCAGGGAATCAGCCACAACGTTTTCCTTACCTTCAGTGTAAGAGATCTCGAAGTCATAATCATAGAGGAACTTGACCAATCTCTGCTTCCATAAGTTCAGGTCATGATGATAGAAGATATAATGTTAGCTCTTGTGATCTGAGAAGACCACAAAGCGCTCACCAAAGAGGTAATGTCCCCACAACATCAGTGCGAAGACTACTGCTGCTATATCTAGGTCATGGATGGCATAGTTATGCTCGTGAGGGCACAACTTCCTAGACCCATAACAGATCACACCATTCTTATCCGTCATTACGCACCCCAGACCAAGGCCAGATGCATCACAAAACACCTCATACAACAACCCTTCCTTTGGCAACCGGAGTATGGGACGACTGACCAACTTCCCCTTCAGGTAGTCAGAAGCCTTCTGGCACTGCTCGCTCCATATTAAGACCTGGTTCTTCCTAGTCAAATCTATCAATGGAGAAGAAACTCGAGAGAAGTCCGAAACGAACCTCCGATAGTAACCTGCTAATCCTAGGAAACTATGAACATCTGCAACACTCTTCGGTGCTTCCCAAGAAAAAAATTCCTCGACCTTCGATGGGTCCATTGAAAATCCATTCTGAGACACCACATGCCCAAGGAAGTGCACTACTTGTGTCAAGAACTTACACTTAAACAATTTCTTGTAATGTTGGTGGTGTCGAAGGACTTCCAATACTGCCCTGAGATGGTCAACGTGGTCCTCTGGTGATCTTGAGTAGATCAAGATGTCATCGATAAACACAACGACCAACCTGTCTAGAAACTCTCAGAAGACAAAGTTCACAAGTCCCATGAACACAGCTGGTGTATTCGTAACTCCAAGATGACATTACTACAAACTTGAAGTGCCCATACCTTCACCTGAAAGCCATATTCGAGATGTCACGGTCCTTCACCCTCAGCTGATGATATCCGAATCATAGATCAATCTTAGAAAACCAACATGCTCCCCTCAATTGGTCATAGAGATCGTCTATCCTTGGAATGGGGTAACAGTTCTTTACCATTACCTGATTCAACCTTCGTTAGTCTATGCATAACCTGAGACCACCATCTCTCTTCTTCACGAACAAAACTAGAGCCCCTAGTGGCGACATGCAGGGTTGAAAAAACCCTTCTCCATCAGATCGTCAATCAGAATCTGAAATCAACGTCACGTCGAGGGGGTCGAGTAACAACCTCCTTAGGAAAAACATCGAGGAACTCCCCAACAACCATTGGGTCATCCATCATCTTTGTATCAGCTGGAACCACAGATAACCCACCTAACAAGGAAAGGAGAGGCTCCACACGCCGGATTCCCTCCTGATAGCTCCTCTCAACAAAAAAAGCTACACGTTTCCCATCCACGTCGGAGAACATGACTCTTCCCCAGAAGCAGTCGATAATGACACTAACAGAAAACAACCGGTCGATGCCTATGATGACATCGTTTGGCTGCATCTGTAACGGAAGAAGTTCCCCCGAAGATCTATGTGGTTCTAATGTCATCCCACATCCATAGAAAACACAAGATATGTTGGTATGGCCTCCAACTGGTGTAATCAGCACCAGTGGTATGGAAAGTCTCTCTATGTCTAGTCCAAAAGAATGGGCTAGAACATGTGCAACAAAGGAGTGCGAAGGTCCTAAATCAAACAAAAAATAAACGAGAGTGCTGAACAAACAAATCATACCTCTTACCACCTCTAGTCCAGCTGGAGCTTCCAACTCTGGTGCATGCAACTATCCACGCCCAGCTCCTCTGCCTCTCTGATGTCGTCCACCTCCCCGACCACACCCTATTCGAGGTCCCTATGGAGAACCCTGAGGTCGGCCTCCTCCCAAAAAGTCTTCCCTCGGAGGAGAATGGTCCTACTGCTGCTAGAAGGGCCTCGCTGGTAAATGATGCTACTGAGGTGGGCGCTAAACCTGCCCACCTGTACCGTACTAATCTCAGGTCGGGTACAGACTCTGAATGTTCCTGAAACCTCCTCAATAAAAACACTATGGTCTTAGGGTCATCGAAAATAGATGAGGACATGAAGATCTGAACTGGAACTGCTGGGGCCTACTCCCCACTAGGCTGAACCTAGAAGGTCTCGTCGTAGAAGACCTAGTGTTGACTGCATTCCACTTCGACGAACCTGGATGAAACTCCTCATGTGGTGCACCTCCCAGTGAGTGATTCCTCTCTACAACCTCTGCCTTCTTCTGTACTGCCATGTACGTCGGAAGGGAGAAGGGGGTGATATCATACTGGAGCGAAGGATGAAGCGCCTCCTCCAAACGTCTCACCCGAGACTCCTCATCCGGAAAGAGATCCAGAGCAAAGCATAGGAGATCCTTGAACATGATCCCTAACTCTCATACAGACAAACTACCCTACTTGAGGGAGAGTAACTCCTGCCCCTTCTCTTCCTTGATCATGGAAGAAATGAATTCATCTCGAAATTCATTCTCAAAGTCAACCCATGGAACCTCTGCCTCTATCCTCTCTCCGAGGTAGAGTGTCCACCACTGTCGCGCCGCACCTCTCAGCTGACTGACTTCTAGGGGAACCCAGTACTCCCTCAGAGCATAGATCAAGGTTAAAGTAATCCCTAGCTCCTCAAGCCACCCCTCCGTCTTCGTATCCGAAGTACTCCCCTCGTACTTCTTGAGGGTTTTCAGCTGGAACGAATAGAGAGTCTTCTACCACTGGCTATCTTCCTCCTCTCGGTCTATCCTCAACTGATCGACCGCCTGGATCTACTGGGCCTCAGCCGTCTGAGTCACCCAGGGATGATGTCCAAGTGCCATAGTTGTACAGTAAAACAGGATCGCCTAAGCACAAGTAGTAAGGAAATTTCTCAAGGTTTAACTTTAACACATTATTTCAATTTGTTTCCCAGAATGCCCAAATCAAGTAAAACACAATCATGATGATGCATGTACCTTCCATAGGGTATCTACCTTGCAATCAATGTGGTCTCACTCCATCATTCGGTAGGCTCAGAGGCCTTGCATCGGATCACGGGGCCCCTAAAATCTCGTGTCCTAGCCTATCTTCCCTATCCTATGTCACACACCATGATTAACCAAAATTGTTTCCCTACTATCCCATGCAATCCTCACTATGCCTAACTCTAGACTCCATCCTATCTCTCAACTATCACCTCTGATACCATTCTTTCATGACCCCCTCCCACCAACGATGCCCCTCCTGAGCTGGCAATGTTGAAAGGAAGATAACGACCCCCAAGTCCCGCCTCCAGTAGGCCCTGGGGTGGTGACTAGCTACAAGGGTATGATTTTTAACAAATATGGGAGGAATTACCCTTTTAATTATTTAAGATCGGGAAATAGGACAAGTCAACTAACAAAAAGTAAAGAAAGGACTGTATATAAATAAACTCAAACGAATCCCACATGCATGTTTAAATAGTTTTGAAACAAGGTACAAGTACATGAAAGCTCCAAAAGTTCAATACCAATAGAAAAAAGTATAATATATTGTAGCACCTCTAACTATCCCAACTAGTTGGGTCCCAGACGACCCTTGTAGTCCTCCTAGAAACCTGAAATTAAACGTAGAGTGAGCATACAAGTATACTCAGTAGGGAAACCTAAAGCTCTCGTGCAAAAGTGGGGAGATATCCTAATGTCCCGTGAGAACAACAGAAGAAACCTAGAAAGGAGTTCTATCCACCCAACCTCACAAGCCACACTCACCAAAACACAATCACAACATGTAGTAGTATATAATAACATGATTATTGGGTACCCCACACCTTTTCCCCCACTAGCTAGCTACTCTTCCTAACAGCGAACGTCCTAACGCTACGACACTCTTCCCGCCCGCACACACCTGGGACTCACAACCACATATCCCGCCCGCACACACCTGTGCCTCACAACCACATATCCCGCCCGCACACACCTAGTTCTTAAAACCACATATCCGGACCGCACACACCTTGGCCTCACAACCACGTATCCCGCCCACACACACCTGGGCCTCATAACCACGTATCCCGCCTACACTCAAATGGGCCTCATTTCGAAGGTTCTTGGGAAATAGTAAAACCTTCCAGAAGAGTCTGGGGTTAAACCACCCCAATCAAAACCTACCTGATGATTATTGGGTGTAATGTTGCCTGAAGAAATCACAGCCTTGGGAAGAAGGAGTAGGAAGGAGCTAGTAACTAAAGGGAAAACACCCTCTCCCATGAAATTGGAGTGTTAGGAACTAAGTGCTCAGCATGGGTGGGGATCGATAAAACACAAAGATACAGATATATATATATAACAAACACTCAACCCAACCTATGTCTTCTAACATAAAATTGAGCATGTTCCTCGGCACTGCTACTACGAAGCATGCATACAAAAAACAACCCCAACCACATTTAAGTTTTCATGTTTCTACAGAATTAGTTATTAGTTTCTTAACTACTGGGAAACTATCCACAACTAACCACATCGATCATTCATAAACCATATCCCTGACATCCAAAAATCAAGTTAGGAAAACACAAGAAACACAACCAAGTCCATATTATTAACCAACCAACCCCATTAACTGTTATTCCCATTCCACTATCATGCCCCACCATTCATTAACTATTATACTTTTATTTATTAATAACAACCCATAGTTCGTTCTCATTCAAGGCCATCCCTGAAGACTCGCTACCAACCACCATAACCACAACCACACCACACATCATCATCTCATGATACAGTTTATCACAGCCCTACTGTCCATCAATAACATAGTATTCACACAAACCCACAACCAAGAAAACCGCAGCACCACTGCTCACTCGATCCACAACAACACACAAAAACACTCCCTTCAAATAAATTTACCCCAAAACACCCACATGTTTATTATTTCACTTTAGTTCAACCATGGTGATCATACAAGGGTTCTAGATTTTCATTTAATCATCCAACTTTACGTGATTAACCAATTTCCACATTCCATGATGTTTCCATCCATAAATGGTCTAGAAAGATAGGGTAGCATTTAATTGTGCAAGTAAAGGCCCCCAATGACCATGATTTTTAGTAGTCATAAGCCTACTCAATTCACAACATCATCATAGGATATAAGTAAAAAGGTAACTGAATTCACAACTTCCCATCCCCGTTATATAAGAAAGTTATTATCCTTATTAAACCAGTTCAAATGTGTCTCACGTAAATAAAAGAACACTAAACCCACATGATGCACAAATTAGAGAGACAAAGGGAAAGTACCTACCTCAACAGGTTCTAATCACAACCCTTCTCCGTATCAACATTAGAAAACGTTTGTCGGTATCCATCGCTTCTGAAAAAACACGGAAAAACATTCTTGGGTGGAATATGGGAAGGAAAGGAAAACAGATCCAAGATCAGAAGTTCCGACTTATTGTTACGATCCCGTGGACACTGACAGATTTTAAATTGATATTCAGATGAAAAAGTTATGGAAGAAAAAGGAGCCTTCGATTCTCTTGGAAGAACTCTACTCAGACGAAAGGGGAGGAGAGGGGTGTGTTGAAAAGGAAGAGGGGACCCCTCCTTTTATAGGCATGAAAATTGAAAGTACGCGATGTGTTCTTTAAGTTACACAGTGTGTACTTGGCCATTTCGCATGGCCACCATGCGGCTTCCAACACGGCCTCCAACGCGGCACATGACCGTTGACTGGTCAACACACGGTTTGAGTATAACGCGTACGTGGGGAGGGACTACACGTCGTGTAGTATTGGGTACATGGAGTGTACCCATTTATTTCACATGGCAAGGACCCAGCCTTCAACACGGAGTATAACTGGTGAGGGGGTACACGACATGTACTCACACTACACGGCGTGTTGTTTCAAAATTCTGAAAAGTGATGGAAAAGTTCATTTAACCCTCCAGAACACTTCAAGACCCTCTTTTTGACAATGGAATGGGCCGGAGAGGTCCGGGTCATTACAAATATAATATATATAGATGATAATATATTCTGTTTAACACCTTTTTCCTAATATTATACTTACTAAATATTAGACTTTGAGATGTTTGAATTTTCATTAAATTAAATACTATAATGGTAATAGTCATATTAATGTGGAACAAAATGTTAACTAGTTTGACCCTTTAATGTTTATGATTTAGATATAATCAATCCTAGAATTTTATTCACGTTTTATTGTCAATTTATTGTTCTTTTTATTTCAAATAAAATCAGTTTATTGATTTTTCGTCTGCTTGCACAATCACCACATTTGTGTTTCATAAAAATAAAATTGAATTATTTAATATATAAAATTTAAAAATTACTATAATAAAAATAAATAAATAAATCTCAATATAATCCTATATATTTGATAATAATATATTTTTCCCCATATGGACGCATAGGTGACATTTAAGACAAAGAAAATGATATTTTGTGACATTCATGGTTTCACTAATATCTATGTAATTTTCATGGGAAATTGTCTATTAATCCAAAAAATATAGAACAATAGGGTTTAAGGTTTTAATTAAAATCATCCAACAATATTTTTACAGCTATTAGAGTAATTTTATTTCACATATTATATTATTTTTATCAAAATTACATAATTTACCCATTATTATGGTAACCAAAGTAACCAATATTACTCTTCATATTAGCAAAAAATAAAAGTGACCTATTAAGTAAATTTGGAACTTATAAATTATAATATTAAATAAATATCTAAAAACTAAAATAACAGATGACATGGAATTTAATTTAAAATAAAACACACAAAATTCAATGATAAATTATTTTCTTAGAAAAATAGAAATTTCAAAATTTAAAATGATTTTATTCAAAATTAAAGTATATAATCCATTTTAGAAACCATAATTACATTATATTAAATAAAATTCATGAAATTAAATTTTTTAGAAAAATTAATGAAATAATTTTAATTTTAATTACATTAAATAAAAAATATTTTTCAATAAATATTATTATTTTTAACAATTCAATTTAATGTCAAACCGTTCGGAATATAAAAAAACATCCATAGAAAAATTTACTTATGAATATTTAAATAATTATTTTCATTTTATCCAACAAATTTTATAATAGTTCTAGAAATTACATAAAATATTCTGACATAAATGAAGAAATAAAAATAATTTTTTTATGGGAATTTTTTTAATAAATATATTTAATTTACTAAAAATATATTAACAAGTTAAAATGATTTAATATATTAACAATTATTATGAGAAATATATATCATAATTTTTTTAATATTATTCATTCTCGTCGATTTAACACCTATATTATAATGGTTACATTTGAATACTAATATTTAGTTGTTTGTTTTAACTCGATGTTGCATAATTTGTTCACCATCAAAAAAAGTAATTACATTTAAAATAATTGGATATTAAAATAATACATGAAAATATATGTGATTATATAATTTTATTCTTCATTAACTCCGTCAATGGATGTAGTTTTGAGATATTTTTATTGAGTGGATTCCAATTGACTTGTTTTGTCATTGATTCAATAAAATATCATGGATTCCTTGATAAATCCGAAATAGCACCTCATGTCTAGTGGATACAGATCAATCCACCAGGAATTAATCATCATAATAGTGAAATAATAAGAAATTCATGATGTTTAAGTTCATAACATAATCAATATATAAAAACATATCCAGAAACACCCCCCATTAATGGGGAAATTTTCTATAATCAAACTGAAAGTCATTGAAAAGATAAATCCAAAAAAATACCATATGATTATAATCAAAATATAGTTTTATCTTCTATAATATATTAGGAATTGGTTTTGAATATGATTTATAAACACATATATTTCAATAATATATAATCGATTTCAGTTCTCTATTTAATAAAGAGACTTTATAAACTAATAACATCCATCTCTGATATAGGGAAGAATTAAGAATTATAAACTAAATCTAGTTAAAAACTATAAATCTATGTAAATAATTAAATATAGAATAAGAAACATGTATATATATATAATCCTAGTCATTTTACCATCACCAGATCTATTTATTGTTGATGAATAATGTGGAGATAAATTGTTGTTCTTAATATTCAAGCGGACGGGTCTCTAGTTAAATATTTAGGAGTTTTTGTCGACATTTTGTGTTAAAAATATCGAAATATAGTGGAATTAAATTTAGATATGATTATTTAATGAAATAATTTATATGTGGTACCATCTAGTATGTAGGACTCATAGGAAGGTTGGTAGAACCACAGATGGGTTAGTGATTGGAACCTTGTTATCCAGAGTACTGGGAAAAAACAACTTGTTTTTTCTAACACCACTATCTTTTGGGGGATAAATATACAAAATAATTGTGGATATACCATTTAATAGATGGATATTTTGATTTTAAATCCATTTATATGTTTCTAGTAACCAAAAAACTAAGCCAATGAACTGCTGTTTTATCTTTAATTCATTGACTCTTTAATAATACAAAAACTATTAACCGCCTATAACATAGATGAATGAAATTAAAATTAAAAATAATATATTCTAAAAATATTTTTTAATTATAAATTATAATGGATGATATTATTTCCATATAATGATTTTAGTCATTACCATTTATATAGGGTAGACCATGTAGTTTTGGTTTATACTCATCATGATTGTTCACTGAACTGCAGGGATATTAGTTAAATCAAACCAATTTTATCATATATGTTAGATTCAATTTTGATATAAATTTTGAAATTATTTTTGTTCATAGTGGGATATGATAAATGTTCTGAAGAAATGAAAATTTGTTAATTGATTTGAATGGAAAATGGTTTTAATAAATATTCAATAAAAATAGGATCATATTGAAATGTATTGTAAATTGACTAAAAGAAGTGACATTCCATGTTTTTTTTTGTAAAATTTTGAATATAAAATTCAAGAAATTTTTTATATTATATCAAAATAACAAGGTTACACTAAATAGAATACTTAATGACTAAATGGCGGGATTCTATAAGTCATGTTTGATAACACCCAATAGATAATTTCGGGGTTGTTTCTATGTTTTTTAAAATAATATTGGTATTTCCAAGGATCCACATAGAGGACCCATGTATACTTAATAGATGGGTGTGGGGGTTCAGTGGTGAAATTATAAAGTTTTTATTCATAAATCATATTGTTATTGGTTTCATTTGTTTGCATGAATTTTTTATGACCAATTATGGGTTTTTCACTATTTTCTGTTAGATTTTATTTTTAATACACTTTTATTTACATTAATTTGACATGTTTACCCTTATACATATAGATATAGATATAGATATATATATATATTTATTTATTTTTAATTTTAATTTTTTTGGATTAAATTTTTTTTAAATAACCATTCCCAAAGATGTTCACGAACCTAAATAAAAATTCTACATCCCATGGAAATCCAGAACACCCTTTGTTCTTTGGCACATGCTACATTGGGTTTATTGTATATTGGTAACCATGGTTGGGTCGGGAAAATTTGGAATTAAAATGTGACATTCTTTAGTGTTCATAATGATAATGAACTAGGATTTTTTCGTAGAAAAGTTATTGTATTTTAATGATTATTGTGGATATCACTAATGAGTTATTGTCTAAAATTTATTGTAAAAAGTATTGAGTTACCATGGGATATTTCAAAGTGTTTCTCTTATATTGATATTTTATTTCATCTTAGTTACATGTTTTCATTCTCTAGAATAAAATTTAGTGTGTTATATTGAATCGATGATGATTTTATTTATGTAATTAATAAATATACTGGAAATAAATAATCGAATTTGTCATAATATTTTTTTTATTGTTATGTTGACGATAATAATCTTCGCATATTTCTTAACATAACAATTTTGATAGATTTGTTCCTCATCATATTAGTAAGAATTCAATCTATAATGTTACATTAGTATATTATTACGATAATTTAACAACATATGTTCAATAAATTTTCTAGAAAATCTCATATATCTATCATTGTATATATTATTCACATGAACATAGTTCTAAATATGATATCTTTCTTAGAGAAATAATTTCAAACTAGTATAATACTAAATATAATATAAATATTTTTTAAATATGATAAGAATATATTCATTCATGTAAAACCATGGAACACCCACTTATCTTTTAAAAGAATATTCATTAAAATCATTATAAATAAAACTGAACTCTATTATTTTTTCATGAAAATGAATATTATATAATATTTATCCTTACGTAATCATATAAATTAATCATTACAACATAAATAGTAATTTGGAATCATTTAACATCAATAATCATTGTGGTTATGTCATATAGAATTCATCCATATAGTTTTCATTATGGGTTTTCATCATTACATTATTTTTCAAAATCTCATAATAATTGATGTATTATATATGATGTAGAATAATAATGATTTTTGTCATTTAAATTATTGGAAATGGGTTTTTTATTATATGTTCCATAATTTTTCAAGAATTAATTTTTAAACAAACATGAATTCTGGGTACTAAAATTTCCATCAAAGTGAAACTCATTTTTGAATATGAACCAGTTGTATTTACAACAAATTTAGAAACAACCATAAAAAAAATAACAAATTTCATCCACATAATTTGTTTCTTAGTTAATTTTAACATGATATGTTATTCATATATCCATTTAATGCATCCTTATAGTATAGTTATTTATAATGAATATATATATATAACCATACCTAGTTATTATAAACCCGTGTAAGCATTTTTTTATCAATCATATGTGGTATGTGTATCATTAGAAAACCCTATCAATAATAATCATTTGTTTAATATCGTTTACAACTGATGTGTATCTATATTTTTATCTTCATTATATTATATATTTCACCGTCAATGTAAAATTGATACATTTTTGTATGTTATAATTATATATTCAATCACATTAATAGTGATTATCATAGGGATGGTCAAATCCTTAATAAACTAGGATAATATACTACTATGAACATTTCATTTTTTTATTCTTGCATGTTGATAAATTTAATAGTCGAAAAATGATTTTATTCTTAGAACATGATTCTATGACATAACGAATTTATATAATATTATAACTTATATGATATATACTTTTCCTTATAGTCGTTATAAAATTATGAGTTTAATGATTTTATTTGAAAAAAAATTATTCCAAGGTGTAATTAGATATATTAAATTCAAATTATATAATTTATATATATTATATTACTAATATCATCATTATAGTATGTATATCCTCATGTGAGTTAAATAAGAATTTCTCACTATATAAGATTATTGGTGAATGATATGTTATGATATTATCATTCTAACACGCATGGGGAATAACTATTATATTATGAAAAATATTATCTATATCACTGTGTAATTACATGAATTTAATTCAGGTAAAATCAATAGGTTATGGTGTGTATATAAATATTATATATAGAACAATCATCACAAACCATTAAAAAGAATTTCTAAAATAAATACAAGAATAAAATCATTTATTGTTAAGAGTTTAGATACATTTATTCATAATTTAACAAGCATCCATGCGTAAACCTTACATGTAACCAAATACAGAGTAATGTAAATCTCAAAACCCATTTATTATTTCCATTAAATTGTGAAAAGAATATTGAAATCAAATACCATATTAGAGAATGGTTTCATACTAAATATACCATAAACCACATAATAGAACCCAAGCAGAAATCAATCGTACCGAATATTTATATTTGATAATGATTTTTATCAGTATAAAAATTTAACATATAAACAAAAACTAACAAGACATAAGATAATAATAATAACCAAACTTCAAAATGACCAGTTCATAAAATAAAAACAATTTGATGAAATAGCCTTGTATAAATATAATAATTATAAAATTAATTGATTTATAGAACTGAGATTATATAACCAGCCACTAAATTGTAAAGTAGTACGAGATTCCTGAAATCCACCTCTATGTTAAATATGTAACCATTTTCCCTTATATCATCAATGTAGAATAAGGCATTATTTATTTCTGGGAAATTATTTTCCAATATTTTTTCCTACATTAGATAATACTATGTCTATATACTGGTAGTGGATATATGTAGTGATTTAAGAAAATTCAATTTCAGATACACACCATAATTTCAATGTTATACTTTATAATTCAATAAGATTAAAATTTATTTTAAATACTATATTCATGATAGGCAAATAATTTTTTATGAAAAAAATTTTGAAATCAATTTATATAAAATTTATTTCATAAATAAAATATAAAATTAATGAAAACTAAAATATTGATATTTTCATATGTAACATTATGAAATAAAAAATTAGTATTGTTAGATATCAAAATTAATGAAAAATAAGAAAAAATTGATAAATGAAAAAAATACTCAAAAATTAACATGATGGGATCATATCATTATGTAATATAAATGAAGCGATATTTAATCATGGATATAACTCAAGGAAGAAAAAATTATTCATAACATATGGTGAACATGAAAAAAACACTTCCATTAAATGGAATCATTCACTTATAAGGTGAAAAATAATTAATCATGGAATGAATTTACTAGGGGATCAAGTGATATGATATAGTGTTATGTACAACAAAAAATCCCAACAATGTTCCCATGGTTTCCAATGTATAAATCGCAATTATCCATATAGAAATAAATAATATATATGAATCTAGGGATTAAAAATAAATGAAAAATAAATTATATAAAAATTTAATTTAGTAAACATTATTAAAATACCTATTTGGAATGAAGAGACCATTTGAAATATTTTATCAAACACCTTTTACGAATAAAACAAGTTCAAAATGATTACTAAAAGAAAACCCTAATAAAAAATCAGATTAGAAAATGTAAATTCAATAAATAAAGGGTAATATATAAAATTATTAAAGTTTTTTGAGAAATAATACGGTTCAAATATATTATAATACAATAGTACCATCAAATTCCATTGAAAAATGACATGTTGTAAAGACACATCACAAAATTTCATTATAAAATCATCTCCCTATTCATACATTAAAATAATTAAAATAATATAACAGAAAATATCTAGAGTACCCAGTGAATCAGTTCTAAAACAATTCCAGGTCATAGACACGACAACCGTGTATACCTAAGGGAGAGGATTATGTAATAACTATAAGAAGTAGTAACTTGTTGAACATGGGAAAAGAAAATTGAAAAAATATATTGTTCCAATGAATATTTCTTCAAGAACATAGTTATGATCCCCAATTACGATTATATTCATAAATACAATAATTGGAGTCACATTTAAGAAATTTACATTGGGAAGAAGAATTTGAATGACAGTGAAATTTTGATAGGGGAAAATAGTTATACGTTTGAATCTATAATTTGATGAAATACATAAATGTTGTTTGAAAAATTTATGTATGAATTATTTTAATATTACTTGTATATAACTTTTCATGGTGAGTAATCACTATGGTTAGGAGTGACCATGAACGTACAATTTAGTCTCCCCCTATATGGGAATAAATTACATGATACGAGTAAACCTCTAAGCTTTTACTAGTCATTAACTATAGATTTACAAATCAAGATGTCTCTCCTTATATTGAATGAATTGTTTCATGGTTTTCATTAAAATTTTCTAAACCACATATATTCAACATTAATTATCACCCATGTTCATATATATTGGGCTATTTTCTATTACAAACAATGTGACAATTATTCGATTTACCCCCCTTCTCCATTTTTTTGAACATCCACTACAATAAAATTAGTATAATAAAACAAATAGATCAAATAAAATATAAGTACAAAGTATTAACCCAATATTTTTATTCCAATTAAAGATTTATTCCAAATACAAATGGGTTTTTACCATAATTTATTTTAAACAACCATATTGTTTTATTTTTTACAATGACACATATTTTTACGTGGCAATGAATTTTCATCCAAAATAATTGTATTGGTTATGTCATATATATTATATTCATTACAATGTTTAGAAATTGGAAATCATTAATTCATGTATAATTGATCTATTAACTCATTTTGGTATAAAATTATAATATTTATATAATTTATGAATTAATTCGTCATTAAATCATGTTTTGGACAATATCATATATTTTTTTCTAATATTAATTGCAGAAAATTTAATTTAATTGAAATATATCAACTTTTAATAATTTAAATTATTATATTATTTTTTTAATGTATGAATCATATCATATAAACAAATATAATATTAAATAGCATTCATTGAATCATCCATAACCTCATCAAGTTCTAAAATTAGACATAATCAAGTATGCATCATATTTTATTAATTACCCAAATATAAATAGAAAATTTACCTTTAATTATAAATATATATAGTTTATATACTTATACTTTTTATATATATTGTTCGTTGGATTTTTGTGAGTGTCCTACCTTTCCACTTGTAGACCAGATGTCCCCCATTTTATTGACTTCCATTTGAGTATTTTGTTTAATATATTGATATTGTAAATAAATCATTGAAATTAAACATTACATATACATTTCATGCTTCCCATTTACCAAGTTCATCATAATGATTTTTGAAAAACAATTCTCAAAAATATATTTAAAATTTTTAACCACTTCTCTATACTATTAATTCTGTAGTTTTTATGAATGTATATTATCAAGGTGGAGTTGATTAAAATATATAATTAGTGTATAATTTCATAACCATATTTATTAAAAAATTCACTAATTGATTGATATAATTTATTATATTATGTCTGTGATAATAATATAGGTATCTAGAATAAAATTAATAGTTATATAATGTTATGAAAATATATTTTAAATTATATATATAATTTTTATTTTCTTATTCATAGAATGAGTCAAAATTTATTACACATCCCAATAATTATATAAAATCTTCAACTCTACATACATAGGTAAAAATCTGACACAATATAGACATCATTTACATGTCTCGAGTAGGCATCCTTCTACCATATGTGCACTCTCTAAGATGGTTGATAGATTGGAATGGAACCCCAAAAATAAAACTTTTATTTATAATGTTGAAAGATTCCAAAGTTGATGGACCACTCATGTTTTTAGTGTGGGTGATTATATTATATTTTTCATAAAATAATAAATGTTTTTATTTGTTTTTATTCGATTTTTAATTACAATTAATATAATATTTTAGTTCTGTACGATGAATACTTGTTTTAAAAATATAAATTATTTAATTATTTATTACATTATATCATAAAAAAAACACAACCTTCATGTTGTATAATGAATATATAGTCACTAATATGTTAATGGGAAATGGATATATATATCCTTTATCAAAATCTATAATATTTTAGTTAATATCAATCTTATGTTTTAATGAATTCTTTACCCTCCAAATACATAAAATTAATGTTATTTGACCTATATTGTGATAACCCAAATATTAAAATTCTAAAATCAATCATCTTATACACTCACCTAATAATTATATGATGTTGACTATGTCTGTTACTATTAATACATATTTCGTTAATTCGAACCATTTCTTTTTTAAGAAAACCTGATAATTGGATGTTCCATGGATTATTTCTAGACTTCCAATTTAACTATTTTTTCCTAATAATTATAATGAATTGTGAATTGATTATGAAATAATTATTAAAAGGGTTTGTATGAGAGATGTGTAAATTTTATTATTTTATAAATCAAATTTTTTAAATTTAATAAATACATTACAAAAATAATAAAAATTTTAAGATGTTGATTTTACCCATATAATGTCTATTTAAAAAATAAATTTCACTTTATCTATTCCTATAATTGACTAGATGTGACAAAAAAAGTTTTCCAATATTTTCTGAGGCATGGAGATTTTTTTTCGAGAGATTGTGGAATCAAATCCATTTTAGGTGGTATTTCAATGTTTTTAGGAATAATATGATATGTAACAAGGAATTTATGGAAATGGAAGAGACTGTGTAGGCATGTATTGTGCCTATGTATGGGGTACTATAGGGAGACAGACCTATGTGTTTTTCTATCTTGAAATGTTTTCCATGTGGGTTCCATACAACACATATAGAGAGAAATGGAAACCAAGGTGGGTGCGCTACTTTAACAGCCCTCATTTGTGAACTGTGGAGCATCATATCACCACACCATATCAATTGTTTTTGTGAAGGATAATTGGAATTATAATTTTTATTTGAATTTATATATTGTTATGGAAGAGTTTAGTTGAGTCACTATGTCTTGGACCATGGTATGGTAGATTATGTTGTTAAGGTAACATATAAATTTTAGAAAATGTGGAAATAATGGATCTAGATTGGGGGGAAAACACATTGGGTACAAGGTCACCAAAGAATTTGGGTTTAATCCACATGACATTGTGATAATATTTTATATATATTTATAAAATTAGGATGACTACCCAACTTTTTTTGAATTTCCAAACATCCCCTGGCTCATAGCCTACCCATGTTATCTAATAACCTTTTAAAAATTTTTTAACCCCTAGTTTATCTAGGATTATTAATATTATTGTTTTATTTATTAATGTAATATTATATTCCTCCATTATATATTTTATCTAATTATATTCTATTTGATATTTCACCATTGGGGGATAACCCCACATTTTTTGTGGGTTTTAAAGGTGTCTTCTGGGGAATATTATGTAGTGGGGATTCCATTGAGATTATTTGTATATGTTCATTGGTTATTTTGTGATTCTTCTATGAAGAATCATTGAGGTATAGAATACATTGTCTCCCTGGAACAATATTTACAAGTTCAAATATGATGAATTTATTTTCCATGGGGTAAATGGTGCATATATTCTAAATAGTTATTATTAACCATAAATATTTAAATTTATGGGGGTATATTAATCAAATGAGTCATATTTATATTATGATTTCATTTATATGGTTAATTAGGGTTGAATTGTTTCTTTAAAATTTGAAATATGAGGATAATGATGTTTTTTTTGTTTAATTTGTTAACTTTTGGTATATTTTTATTAATCTACGAACACATGAAAAATAATTATAATGTATATCAAATTTATTAGCTGTATTCCCATGAAACCTCAAATTATTTTGATAATACCAATGAAAAAATGATTTATGAGTGATAATTTTCATTTGTAAAAAAGCGAAAAATATGTGTAGTATTTTTTAGTTTTTGTGTATTTTTATGTTTTCTGATTTTTATGTGGTCTATTTTGGATGTGGGGTTCATTAGAATGTGATGGATAATATTTTACATCTTTTTGTGCTTTTTTAATTTTTGTGTCCATGTAATATACATGAAATTAAATATATGAATGAATGTGGGAGAAAAAAATGTGTGTTAAATAATGTAATTAAAAAATTGATAATGATTACAGTGGATCTTAATTATAAATAAATGGTATGGATAATTGTAAAATCTTGGTAACTAGAAAATATTAAAAAGAGTAGTTAATGTATAGTATTATTTGTGACATGATGTATTTAGTGGTATCACGGATTGTGTAAGATTTTGTGGGACCTTATGGTTTCAAGGTGAGTTATATTTGTACACTTTTTTAAATTAATGTTGGTATTGTGTGTTAAATTTACATCATGAATTATTCTGTTATTTCTATAAGCACCCCACCTATTTAATGTGTTTCTATTGAATCCAAAAGGTTATTATCTATTTATTTAAAATAATAAAATTATTTATGGTGTTGGTGGAAGGTTGTATAACACCTTTACCCCACACTCTCTTCATATAAAGAATGATATGCATGGTTTCTGATGGCGAGAATTAAAAATTTCACACGAGGTGGTGTATATAGATATGATGTGGTTGTTCTCATTTGTGTTCATGTATTGTAGGAGGAGAGCATGAGGCTGAGGTCCTTCATGTTAGGGATACCCTATTATTATTAATATATATATATATCATCATGGGATGACGATGAATTGATGTGGCTGCCTATTTGTATTTGGGAGGAATGTGATAGAGTTTCATATGTCAATTCATGTCTGACTATTATAGATAGGATTCGAGTCTATGGGTATATGATGTTGTGGCATGAGGGAATATAATTTGTGGGAAATCATCCTAGGTAATTTTTTTGAATATTCTTCATATTAAATTACATTACATTGATGTGTTAATTAGTGATAATTCTATAGTGATATTGGTATTAGATAGTTGACAAGTTAATGTGGTTGAAATATATATTATTTATTTAGTCATTCATATTTATGCTATTTTCATATATTCATGAGAGTAATTGGATATTATCCATTTTTGAATTTATATTATACCAACCATTATAATATATACTATGGTTTTATACATTTCATTTAGGGATTCAAGGAATGAGTTTGAAATTACTCTCTTAGACATTAGATCTACTCTTGAGTCAGTGCCATAATTTTAATTTAATTATTTATTATAAAGATAGTCTTTAAATTTTTTTCATTTCATACTTGCATGAAACATGGGATCATATGTTTTGTTTTTTATTTTAATTTATATAATGTTCTTCTTTATTGGGTTTTCTTATAACTATGTATATTTATTTTATACATGATGGTTATGTCTTCTATATGAGATATTTATATACCCTTTGAGGAAGTTGTTAATAAAGGTCCTACTAAGGTGATTTTCTATGTTTATTATCTATGTACGTTAGTTTTCATCATTTTAGGGGTACCTATAGTTAGAGTAGGTCATGATATAGTGGTATTATATGATTTTTGTGGAGTGTTGAGTTGAATTTTGGATTTATACACTGTTTCGATTGAATGGGTTGGTTTTGAATCATGGTTAGTTCTTCTAGATTGATGACATTTCCAAGAGAATTTATTAATGAAATAAGATTTTATGCCCCCCAAATATTTGATGTGGGGAACCACATTTTACAAAATGAATAAATTATGTGGTATTTATTTTAGGATAGTTTCAAATTAGAGATTGAAGAATCAAAATTTATTTGGTTTTTATTTTCATTATTTGATATTTTAGAAATTATAACAAATAAATGAAAATTAATAAAATTTTATCCCACCCAGGTTAGTATTTTTCATTGTTTTCTTGTGTCTTCTCATTTTATTTATCAACATTTAGCTCAAACTGTTGAGTTTTAGTATGATTGTGTGTTTGATCTTTGTAACATAAATATGAAAGAATATGATAATGAATGGAAGTGAGTTGTTCATGATTATTACCATGAGTTCATGGGGAGGTATTATGGAACTGTATTTCATATAGATAAATAATCCATGATATTTGATATTAAGATAAAATTATGTATATTCTATGATGGAGTTGTCTTTTTGTTTCCCTTGGTAGTTTACCAAAATAGTACTGTTGTGCATCAGTGGAAGATGATGAATCTTGGTGATCAATGAGTGGGATATCTTTCCTACGTATAAATTACAAATTTTTTTGGAGGGGTCCTCCTATCGATGACCAAAAATATGTAAAAGAGGAAGTGTAATATTTACTTTCCATAGGGGAGTAGGTGTATGTGGGATCATGAGATCATTTTTTAAGATATTGTTGATTTAACCCCTTGTCATTTTATTAATGAGGGCTATATCTCAAAATGTATTGTAGAACTACTCCTAAAATAAATCTAGTAATTTTATACTCTATTTACATTGACCATAAGAATTAAATTTTTTATTATCAAACCCTTTTAAGGAAAAAAGTGAGAAACCATATTTTCAAGCACAAAAGAACATTACCATGTCATTATAATATTATTTCCACCTACCATTTTTTATCTACCTAGATAATTTTGAAGTGATATTGTTTACCTGAGAGTCTGTTTCCTTCATTAAGAGATCATTGAAATGAATAGTCATCGTGTCCTAAGAGTTCATGTACTCTTCTGAGTTGATTTTCCCATTTTTGAATCCTAGTATTAGAATAAGGTGATGTTTATCAATCTAGTATCACTGCTCTTTATTTCCAAGAACCCTTATAACCCTTTCCATCATTATTTTATCCTCTTTAATAGTAACAGTAATTGTCAGTATAGATTCATCCACAACCTCTTTGGATATCATAATCAATTCCCATGGATTTTCAATCATAAAAACAGACCTCTGATGCTAGCAAGTTGACTTGGAGAGGTCGGGGACATCACCCATTTTCATGGATTTTATCATCTTCTCATATCTGGTCTCTAATGGTAAAAGTAAATATGAGTAGTATTTTTTAACTTTACTGTTGTCCCACCTACTTTTACATTCATGCGGGCTAGGATTCCAAAAACCCTAAGCCTCATCCATGGTGTCACCTACAATGGGGATAAAAAAGTCATCATTAGACCGATTTCCAGGTACCTCTTGCTCGAATATAGAGATTTTGACCAGATATATAGAAGAATGGACGAGATCCTCTTAGGAAAGAAGCTCAAAATGGCTACCCAGTACAGAAACTTCCACCTGACTAGTCCTGAACAAGGTCTCAACAAATGAAACCAGTTCTAGGGCCTTGCCGCCTATGGAAGTGGGATCTTAATGAGTCTTTTCCTGACCACTATCACTAATATCATTCCTTAATCACATAACCACATCACATGAAGGGACTAAGGTAATTTTATGACCACCCATATCCACCTATTCTAGTTATTCATATGATTTATGCTCACTATCCCCATGGGATCCTTCAACAGGAGGGTCCAAACCAATTCATTTATCACCTCCTTTTACCCCATATTCAACTCCATTTACATTGACAATATTAATTTAGTGTGTAGAAATAGGTGTTTTGGATCATGTCTATGGACTTGAATGGTAGGATACCAAATAGGGAAACATGTAAGAACATTGAGGAGAATAATTGTTGGAAGTATGTTTCATATATTAGGGCCTTTGACATCACTATTCACATGTTGATTTTTATTGTTATATACTTTCAATTGTTAAATTTATTGTCTTTTATGAAAATTTTCATCCATATTTATATTTTTTGTACCATACCAATTGGGGTTATGGAATGATTTAGGAATGGTTCCTAAACTCATAGGTAGGTTGGTTTGGTTTTTTGGTCATTTCTAGATGAAACAGTAATAGAGGAAGAAACCATTCATTTAGGTTTTGAAGGAATATTGAGATATTAAAAGTTAGAACCATCACTATTTTATCTTGTGGGACTAAGTTTAGAGAATGGAATAGCAAGGAATAGAATTTGGGAATGTATAGTTAGATGCTATTGAGGATCCAATGATAGAGGGATTTGGAGATCATCAGAGGTATGATTATCATATCATCTCCCTTTGATTTTTTATTGGATGATATAGGATCCTCCCACTACTTCTTAGTAAAAAAAATTTTATTTGAACTATGACAATACAGGTAGAGGATTTTAATTCACATTTTTTTGACTACACTACTTATATGATTGACCATATTATTCTTTTATGATCCATGGGTTCACGATTATTTTAATGAATAATTAGTCTTGTATGGATTTTATTTTACTATTGATATAGTCTTATAATTCCATCATCTGTGTTGAATGATGGTACTCTATTCATGTGATTAATAATTGTATCAATTTAAAGGTTGAACTATTTTACATGGATGTTCATTATATGGATTTAATTAGGGAATGGGATTTTCAAGTGTGGGGGATGTAGGCATGTGGAGACACTTCATTCCCTTGTGAAAAAATATTCATTATTTTCATTGGGTACTATAATGGTAGATACTCCAACAGTAATCAAGGAATTAATGTATATATTTCCCAAGTAAATTGTGACACTACTCTCTAAACATGACATAGAGATGAATATTGAATTATATGTAGGTTATTTACTAAGTTCAATGTCTCCTTGTCTTATTAAACTCTTATGTTGTGTTACATAATGATTCAGATAATGGACTTAATGTCGGATTGTTTTATCAGATACAATATGTCATTGTGCGGTTCACTAATTATTTTCATAATGAATGTACTTTCTATTTTTATGTTGTGTGTAGGCTACATAAGGATGAATCATTTGATTATTAATAATCATTTCTATGTTTTTTGGATTTAAAATATTTATAAGTATTTGTGAATATATAGTCAGTTTTCTAAAGTAGATTTGCAAACTGAATATCATTATTTCATAATTAATGAATAATATATATGAAATAATTCATTCCAATATATGTATTAGAATATTGAGTTATGTTTTATTATTATTTTTATTTCATGAATGATATAGATGTGTTTATGGGACACATGGCCTCTAAAAATAATTAATAGTATATTAATGTAATCAAAATCAAAATGGGGTATATGGATCATCTCAGAGTTTTATCATAGAATGTTTCATGCAAGCGTCTCTATACAAATAAATCTAAGTTAAATTTTTGAATGATTTATGTGAATTTTTGTGGTCTTATGATGTTTTATTAGGGGTTTTCCATCATCCAGTCAAATAACACATTAGTTTATTATTTTTTATCACCCTATAATGTTATAAACTAGGGTAATTTCCTCAGTAATGATTGATATTAACTAATTATTTCTTTAATTTCATATCATTTATGAAACCATTATTATATATTTCTAGTAATTATAATTCATTATTCTACATTATCAGTTTTATTTTGTATCTATGAATAGAAAGGGTAGAATCATTAGTTTCCTAATGCATTTACTTCTAAAATAATGGGTGATTTTAAATGCGTTCTTTGATTATTCTTGTATTAATATGGGATGGATATTGATGTAGTAGATGGAGGTGATATAATATAAGAATAATAACTTACCTATCATAGAGAATAAATATTCCAACTATTGTAAGGATATAGTTGAGGTTTTGTTTACAGTAATGTTATAGATGAATTGCCTCAATAAACTATTACTTCTTGTATTTAATGATCATAAGAGAAAATTGTATATTTCCACATATAGTGACATGAATTTTTGACCATAGATGAGGATAAATAAATTTACAATTAGATTACATTGATATCTCATATACAACTAGGAATATGAATTTCATGGATAACATAGTAATTATAAAAATTTTAAGAGATGTTGATCATGTGTCCATATATTCTTATAAGTTGATGGATGAGTTGGTATCTTTGAATAAAAATTCCGGGGTGGACTATGGTGATTTTGTATTCTACCATATTATAATATAGTCATATTTCATGATGAATGTTTATTTTTTTATCATGGAGAAACAATAGATAATTTTATTTACTATAGTTATATCAATGGTGATTCCCTAAAAGGATGGTCAAATTAGAATTGAAAAATGTATTTGTTTCAAGAGATGTTGTTCTTCTTGATAGAGATACATGAAAAATTTCTTAATGTGTTTGACATTAATATTTATAGGTATACTGAGATATATATAATATTTACTATGGTGTGAGTACATATTTTTTATAGATCTGATGAAATGGGTAATGGAAGACTTCAAAATTTGATGTCTGGTTTTCCTGTAGGAAATGGTAGAATATTTTTTTATAGGATATTTGTTGAATCCTATGTATTTTCCCAAATGGAAATAAGACAGCATCATGATATATTTTTTTAGTGTTACCCTGATCTCTAAAATGATTTATGGGAATCTAGGTAATCATGTTCATGATATGTAATTTGATAAACAACATACAAATAATGGAGGAAAGCATCATGAATTCACTAGAAATTAATTATATTTAAGATATTGTTCAAATTAATGGGATTTGGAAGCCTATTTTGCCAATTATAGATTCTTTTTTCTTCCAATGAATATAGAGAGATGAATAAAATTATCATGGATCTTCATTATTCAACCTCAATTATTTCTACCCTTTGTAAAATCAACATATTGAGAGAACTATAAATTAAATGGAGGATATGTTTTGTGCGATAATCCTTGTTTTTTATTGAAATGGGAAAAACTCTATACCATTTATTGAGTTAAAAAATAACAGCAGTTATTATTCATCCATTCTTATAGATTTTCTATTTTTATATTATAGTAGTTAAATGATTTGGGTGTAGTGAGGCTAAAAATAAAAAATATTCAGGTTAAATCTAGTTTTCATTATAATAGAAAGGGTTGCAAGAACTACAATGTATTAGGCCATGTTGTGGAATACATAGTAATGGGTATCAAATCTAATTTTTCAAATAAGGTAAATAGAGGGTCATCCCAAGTGTCATCCAACTTTGTGTTAAAAAAGAGTAATAATATATTTGTGGGGTATCTACATGTTATGGTTTGGGTTTTTGGTATACTTTTATAAATATGTGGTTAGATAAATCCTTTTTTTAATTTCAATCATTTCGTCGACTATTGAGTCGTCCCATACCATCCACCCCTTCTTTATTCCACTCAATAGGGTTTCAAAAGATTTTCTGTCCATTTTTTATTTTGGAACATAGTTTACATGATTTAAGTAACCCTATAATTTTATATTCTAAATTTACACTCATTCTATTCTATCTGAGACATCCCTTGGATGGGTGATTTCATCATTTTTTAGTTTTTTATGCTGATTCATTTGTTATGGGATCTAGTGGTGTGTCTATATATATTATTAGTGGATAATAATTGATTTTTGTGTGATTCTTCTTTTAAGCTTCATTGAGGTAATATGTACTTTATATATCCTTAATTATTTATACAAATGGGATAAAAAAATTATTTAGGAAAATGTTATGTATTGGATTAAAATATTAAATTTCCATCTTAATTGAAATGGTAATGGAGGGAAGGAATACCATGAGTTTTACTTTTTATTGAAATTTTCATATATAGTTTATAATGCTTGATGATTTTATTCCAAATATTAAAAATGATGAGATTAATGTGTTTTTATGTATGATGTCTTTGAGAACAATTCTGTGATTTGTTTTATTAAAGACTCCAAACATGAAACTAGATTTGAACATATAACTGTTAAAGAATTTTTTTTCTCATTAAACCCTATATTTCTGGGATAATACCATTATAAATGAAGGAAATTTTATTAATACTCTTTTTAAAAGGGATACATGATGTTTTGGTGGATGTGATGCATTGTAGCTGTTATTTGTGGTGGTTTTGATGTGGGGTTCCCTAGAAAAATATGAATGTGGTTTTAAAACCTAGGTTACATTGTTTAATTTAAATGTTGTTTTGGAAATAAATTAAAAATGTTAAATTGTAAACAAAACCCATATAGAAACTAAAGTGTGGTCAATAATGTATTTTATTAATTTTATATTGATTAGAAGGGTTCTAAAAATAAAAATAATGGGATGGATAAAAGAAGAATGTTGAAAAATATAAAATATATACATTGATTCTTATTATGTGGATTTTATTTAATATTAATTTCATTTAATAATTTTAATGATAGTGGATGAGGATTTGAGTTTTTTTATTGATATGCTGAGATATGTTAGATCTAATAGCATAAATTCCATTTTTGTTATTTCTTTTCAACTATCTATGAATAAGTTTTACTAAATTTTTCAACAAAACCCTCCACCAAATTCTTGTGTTATAATTGAAAAAAAGATTGGGTTTTGAAGTATATTTTCTAAAAAAACTATGATAATAAAGGGGGATAGTTGTTTATCCCCTCTCCCTGACATTCTGTCGTCAATGAGACACATTTATGAATTGGTTTTTATTTCATGGATTATATACTTCACTAGAGGTGTTTTTTATAGTAAAATCTAGTCCAAAGTGGGTTCATGCATGGTAGTACATAAAGAGGTTGATATAATTCAAGATTGTGATACATAATAATTCTTTTTATAAGGTTGATATTTTATGATGATGTGGATTTCATGTGGTTCCACATGTGTCTTTATGAAGATTGTGATATAGTCTCACAATTTACTTTATAGATGATTATTACCTACAGTGTGGGAAATTTAGGACATACAATTTTGGGGAATGAGAGTGTGATATTCTAGGGAATTATGTATTTAGTATCTATTATATTTATATATGTAATATTACTATTCATTACATGGAAATATTATCTAGTCAGTGTGCCATATTGAAAATGATATTTTTTAACAAACTATTCTAGTTAATGTTGGTTCTATTTCATGTTCACTTTGACACTAGTTTTCTCTTCTCACATGCGAACTAGAGACCCTATGTAGTATATAAAAAATTATGCATGATATTCTCACCCTATATATAAAAAAATTATATTCAGGTCGCTAGGAGTGTTTTGGGGACCAAGCTCAGAATAACTAGCATGGACATTGGAGCATATTAGGGTATTTTCTATGTGATTATGTAGGTATTTTAAATTGATACTATCTTAGTATTTTTTATGCTATACATACATCAGGTGTTAGATTTCTATTTTCATTTTTTCTTATGTAGTGGGGCTTCATTGTGGGTTACTTTCTATCTCCCAATAGTATTTATATAGTTAAGGGTATTTACAACCATATGTGATATTTTCATAACCTCATATTTAGTCACAAACCCAGGGCCTACAGATGGTTTGAATAATGGGCCATTATCTAACTCCCTACATCACTATCCTAGCTTGTGTACAGATAGTGGAATAATTTATGATAATTATATATTAATAATTTTTTATAAAGAGACGTTGATATGTAATTAAACCCGATAGGTAAAATTAATAATAAATATTTTATTATATATTATATAATAATTATTTTTATATTATTTAGATTATGTGAGTATATTTTTTCATAAAAATAAATAATTCACTTTATAAAAAAATCACAAAACACTAAAAAAATATAATAATATGTGATGTTTTTATTAATGTTCATCTACTTGTTAGTTTATTTATCAACAATAATCCATTATAAGACCTCATGGATGTATTGAATGAGATATTTACTTAGATTATGTTCTATTATTCCCCATTATCCATTTCATATATCCCATTGGATTCCTCTATGTTAATATTATTAATCATATCATCCAACTAAAAACTCATTCCTTTTAAAAGAATTTTTTCACACAAATCTATGGTGTACCATGGGTTTGAGTTCACATTAAATAATTTTTGGAAGCAAAATACTAGTTAAATAATGGGGGATGATTCATAGATTATTTTATATTATTTCATATTTAATATCGCTTAAAGGAATGAGATAAGAAATTGAATTATCTAAAATAACCCATTACATAAATAGATCAGTTTTATAAAATGATCAATCCCAAAATAAAATAAAATATATTATAAATATTTATTGATTCTAATACCATTAATTTCTTATGATAAAAAATATATGGAGAATTATTTAATTCATTTATCAATTATTATAATTCTTTTTTACACACTTTTCCTAGAGGAAGTTTAATACACTAATCAATTATCATTAACTAGATTTAAATTTTTATTGAAATTAATATCGTAAAAAGTGTATTAATTAAATGTCACATGGATGGTAATCCAACTCGACATGTTGTGTGAAACACCTACTATATTTTCAGTTTTATGTAATATGAAATAAAATACAATGTATCCTCCATGGAATATCATGGTATATATAAATAGTACATTAGATTACATAATATATGTAGACACCACAATTTCCTTTGGAAGATGATTCATTAATCATTTATTTTGTGTGTATGTGTGTAAGAGTGTTCAATGTACACATAATATATAATTACCATTACATTTTATATAAATTCATATTTTTCAACCGGAATTGTTTTTAGTCGTTTATATCTATATGATGAATGGGAAAAATGTATGTTTACATGGTATAAAACAATCACATTCATAAGTCATGTGCAACAAGATAAACTACAGGAATAAAGAATCTCACTATTACTAGACAATATTTTTATCCACATGAAATGTTGTAAATTGATTTTTATGAACTTTGTGTTTAATGAAACAATATTCAAAATGAAAAAATCCATTAAATTATAGGGTAGTTTAGGCTATATCAAATTTCTTGGCAATAATTTAGTTAGTATGTTTTTATTACATCATGTAGAGACCAAAAAATAAAACATAAAATTAAAAAAACTATAAATATTTTTGATTAACACATAATTTACAATCTTGATACATGTTTTGTAGTCAATTTAATCCTTTAAAAAGTGTTTTTATTCATTATTTGGTGTGTGGTGATGTATCTAGTTAACTTACATGATTACCCATAATTTACACAACAGGTTCCTTTTATGATAATGATCCCATTTAATGCTACTTGTTTTAATTGTATATTTTATGTGAATATAATAAGTATAATGTTACCATTTCATCTCTAGAAGGGTTCTTTAATAATTCAACACTCGTTTTCCTTATTAATGACCACATGAACATTAAATCACATGTTGTATAGAAAATTGTAACTATAATAAAATTCAAAAAATTGAAACTAAGAAATAACTTTTGAAATGGAATGAATATTTTATAAATAATCATATATTTTATTTATACCACAATGATTCCACTTGGTGATTATGGGGAATATACAATTCATCAACTAGGGGATTTCTTCTTTATTTATTTTTTCATCAATAATAATTGATCATCACATAAAAATATGATATAAGGGGATGTAAACATCCAGAGAGGATCGTAAATATATAATTTATAATAAATATAATTATCATTTACACAACAAATAGTATTAACAATTAAAAGACTCTATTAAAAGGTTAATATTCTCAATTGGATGCATCAAACAGAACACCAATCTTTTAGTGAACTGTGATATACTAGAAAAATCATATTATATTAATGTGACATTTATAACATAGATGAAAAATTTGAGGTATAAATAGTAATAAAAAAATTAAAAAAAACATTTATATTGGTTTCTTATAATAAAAATTCATTTATTAATTCACAATACGTACATATAAACATTAATGTAATGTCATTTTATTCTTTAAAATTATTTTTTCATAAAAAATTGAATTTTATTTGTTTTATTTTAGAAAATTAATAATTTATTTCATCAATTTTGGAAAATATTATATATGGAAATGAATATAAATTTATTAAATTAGTATATTAGTATTATCTTTTGTATAATTGTTGATATTTTTTTAAAAACATTATGTGACTGTTGAAAAATACCGATTTTTTAAATTTATCATTTCTATTAATTAAACGAAGTTCATTAAAAGTAAATCTTTTTTAATTTCATCATTAAGTAATGTGTATGTCATTTAATTATATGTAATATATTTAATTTCATATTAATCATTGTTGTAATTGATTTTATTATAATTTATTTTTTACCAATAAAATATTTTATTCTAAACATTTTCATTGATTGAGTTTTACATATATATTATAAAGAGTATTAATTACTATATTGTAAATTTTATATCTAAAAATTTGATTCCATATTTGGAATCATGAGGGTCAAATTTAGTAAGTATGTCATTTTTTTGTCATTATAAAAGGTAACAAAGTAAAGTATTTTTCACCTAAGGGTAAAATGTGTAAAATAGTAATAAAACTATTTAATAGGGCCTTGAACCCTAAAAATTCATTTTTCATTATTTCATGAGAAATGATAATTTCATCATTATGATTATTTTCTTCAATTATTATCAAATTTCATTCCACGTTCTTATGATAATGGCCTTAATATTAGTTTCACTAAAAAATAATAAAATTAATCTATTTCCTTGAATATGTTTATAATGATAATAAGTGGTTATGTTCGATTAAAGTTTTACTTTTTAGATATTAAATATTGTTTCCATTTTAATTTATTTAAAATTATTAGTGGTCATAAAATCACATAAAATTATTTTGGAACACTAACACAATTCTAGATCAGGTAATAGAAAACATGATAAAAATAAAGGTAAATACCAGAAAACCACAAACTTGTGATGGGATAAATGATCATTAGTTTACATATAGGAAAAGTAAAAGGAATACATTTATTTTTGTTTTATGTTCCACTTCATAATGTTGAAGAATTTATTTATGATATTGACTAAGAAAAAAATGGGATATACTTACTTTTTATGTATAGTTTCATCCTTTAATAAATTTCTCCCACAATCTCATATTCTTTTTCCTACTGATTAGTATCCAAGAAGACTTGGTCACACCTCAAGAGATAGAATCAACTACTAGATAATCAGATAACCCACAAAAGATAAAATATATAATTACTTTGTCATTAGAGATTAACCAAGACCAAAATGATTAGTACAATATCAGAAGATACCCAAAAAGGATAATCTTTTAAAGAATGAAATACTGATCATAATTTCTAAAATTAAACCTACAATACCAAAAGATCAAGAAATAACATTCAATGAATAGTACTTAAAATATTTCAATATAATCCAAACTAATATTGAAACCAAAAACGTGGAGTAATTTGATTACGTAGACTTCCATGTTAAAATGTATCCGTAAATAACATTTACTACTCTTAAAGTCACGTAATTAATGTAATTATCCTAATCACATATTCTCTATGATAGGTTAATAATTTCCATAAAAAACCCAGATCACAATAAATCCAAAAAAACATAGATAAAATCCACCATTAATCCTCAAATTAAAACTCATTGTATTCTATTTTACTTAGGCATATATTATTCCCAATAGAGAGAACGTCTTCCAAAATAACTTTTATCTCTTAATCACCAAATCATATTCCTATTCTAAGGATATTCAATATGACATGACATAAAATCTTAAATAAACTTACTATTGATCAATAAAATCATTTAACTAAAAATAGTCAGTCACACTAACTAGGGACTTCACATAGTCTAGTGGTAGGTAATAAATCCTAATCACACTCTAGTTGTGGGTTCGATTCCGGCATATTTTTCCGACTTGACGGATTGTCACATGGTCTGTGTGATTTCCTATTTCAAAAAATATATCTTTTAACATTCCAAAAATAAAAAAAATTTCTTCAAAATAACCATAACATAATTTTACCACAAATGTATCTCATACCACTCATTTTCATCCCAAAATTTAATAACATGTAATTTCCTCAAATTCAAGGACCATATAAACCTAAACGATTAATTATAACTATAATAGAAAATATAATTCTTCTTAAAATAGAATTTTTAGATAACAAACTATAGTGTTACACATAAAATAGAAAATTATTCCAATTTAATATCATCCACAATGAGTAATAATAATTTTAACCATTTCTTCATAAATTTATTTCCACATTGTTTTTTTTGACTAATAGGTTATCCTAAAGAATAGGGAATTCACTCAGTTAATGCCTAGGTCTCCAACATTTAAGGCCAATTACTGTAAATGGATTCTTGGGATCAGTTTTATTTTCTTCCACAATACTCTTTATCTTTACATTATGTACTTAATTCCTATACATAAAGAATATATTATTTTCATTGAGAAACATTCCTAGGTGTCTCCATCCACATTTCTGGAATGATAGAAATTGAGATTTATTTTCTCCATGTTCTGCACTGTTATAGAGCTTATCAATCACCACCATTCTCTTTTTTTATTCTGGGAGTTAGATAATATATATTTTTATGATCATATTTTTAGAAAATTGATTCAGCGTGAACATTATATCTTTTACACCTATCAGCAATCCAATTTGTTGCTCATTTCCAGCACCATTCCCACCTTGGACATCATGTTCAATGTTACTATGAATTCCTTGGAATCTATCCATAAACTAACACAAGAAAGAAAAATATGAGTCATAAAATAATTTAGATAATATCATAACAACTTATTTTAAATATAAATTACCTTAGTATTATCAATGTTTATTTATACTCATCTTATATTAAAATACTTCAAATCGGTTTTCATTGAAAATGTGAACTATCTTATGCATATCCCTCAGGAGTGTCATAAACATGAGTTCTGCAAGGTCTGTTGTCCTGTAAGAGGATACCCTAGGTCATGTCTGAAACTTCTGGTCTCAGTTTTCACTCCAAGGTACAAATGTGTCAGAGCTACATCTTCCTACTTTTATCCAAACAGGGTTGTATTTTTTGTAAAACCCACATAATATTTACATTAACATAATTTTCGGATTTTATTCTATACAAACCCTCAATGTCTATCTTAGGGTAGTGTTTCCTAATCAGTGTTTTTTCTGAATCTAGCAACCAATGTTTGTACTAAACTTCCTCTCATACCTACTGTAACTCCCCAACCCATGTTACCTAGAATCAGTTCATTATTACATAAAATTTTCATGATATAATGAATCGTGTCACAAAAGACCTATCAGTTCAGTAGCCTTGGAAGTATAAGATACATACATATGTTTTAAATTACATTATGAAAAAACAACATTATGTCACCTTTAAACACTCTTATATCCCTTAGCTTATTCATATAAGTTAATTATAATATTTTTCATTGAATCCAAGAAATAATAAAACATAAGAAATTGTTGATCTAAAATGCTCAGTAATGATATCAATATTGTATAAACTATCATAAATAAGAACAAACATTTAAGGCATTGTATAATAATAGAATATACGCGATTTAAACATAAAAATTAACATAATATGTCAAAGATAAATCAAATAATCCATTTACGTATTCACATGGATATTCTACTAGTTTAATAATCACATGTAAAATAAATATCCAATTTTATAATGATGTAATTCATAATTCCAGAATTCATAACCACATAGATAAGGCCTTGTTCGAAGAATAAAAATAATATTTTTCCATGCCATGTGACAAGACACTAGTTTTTCTCACGAGACCAACTGATGAATAGAATAGCTACATCGGGCTCCACACATGTCTTTTTATGTCCAATGCATTATCATATGAAATGGTGAAACATAATCAAATTTTTGTTATTAAAACTAGCGTACTAAATGTCAAAATTTTATCCAGAAACTATGAATGGAATAAAAATAACACTTCCACAGTCAAACATAACTCATTCAATACAATATGCATGATTTTATTATAATAAATCAACCTCAGTCATGAATAAAATACACTGATGGATATTGACATAGAAGAAAGTAGTCATTAAAACTATTTGAGAGAAATATACCCATTTTATTGAAAACATTTAAATGTCACAATATTTATCAAATAAGTCATTTGAAAAAAAAATTAATCAATGTTTCCCATACCACATTGAAAAAAATATCTGAAATTTTAATTTCAAAACATTAATTTCCATATAAATAAATACTTTAAACGATTTTTAAAAGATGGACATTAATGAGTAATATTTTTAGAAAAAAATATTAAAACATATAAAATGATATTTTTGTAAGATAGTTCCTAACAAAATAATAGATGATTGAATAGAAGTAATTGATGAATTAAATTAATCAAAACATTATAATATATTGATAATAAAGTGATTCATGATATAACATGTCAATAGACAGTATATACACCATATAAAAGTGAATTGGTGTATAACGAAAAAGAAGTCTTAATTGAATGTAAATTGAGACGAAATAACATATAATGACTGTATACAAAAATTAAGGATAAATAAATGAAATAATTATGTGTGAAAAAACGAAATACACTCAACATAATTTTATATTCAGTGTAAATCAATCATATTACATTCAAAAATATTATTGTAAAAACAAAACCAAAGACTTTGATGTTTAACTCAATGAATGGAAATTGAGTTAATACTTCCCTTAAGTTGTCCATATCAATTATATGTAAATATATCAATGGAGTGATTATGTTTATCAAATAAATATACACATAATTCATATTGTAAATTACTTCATAAAAAATAAATACTTATTCCACACATAATATAGGAGTAAAACAATCAATGAAGTATGCATAAATCTCAATGAGTGGAAATTGAAATATAAAATTCCCTTACTGATTTGGTAACATACAAAACATACACCCCATGAAATAATTATAATACAATGAATATGTAAATACCGATAAATTAAAGAATATTACACAAATAATATAATCATGGACAGTACATACACCTCACAAAAGGAAATAGTGGAAATATGGCATGAATCTCACGAGAATAAGAAGTGAGATGAAAACCTGTTACCACGTTGTGATCAATCAGGTCATAAGAATAAAAGTTAATAACCATAAAATTAATTATATAATTCCATGAAAATAAATATATTCCTAATAATATATATCAATTGGCAGTACGCAATACACCACATGCAATAAATAAGTGGTGAAAATGGAAATCTCATAAAATTAAAAGGGAGATAAGATGCCCCTTACCTTGTAATTTTCCTTAGTATATGGTAGGTTAACCTTTTTTATAATGCTTTAATCATTGTTATTAAAGTATAAAACAACCAAATACATAAATATGATATCATTTAGGATCTTCAAATATTTATTTGATAATAATATTTTAGTAGTATCATCGTTCCGAGTATTAACTGATTCGTTTTCCTTTATATGATTTGTTACATAACACATGTATTACATGGATATGATTTATTTGACACATATACATAATGGTATTATGTTTATAAAAAATTATTTTAATTATAAAATAAAAATTATTCTTGTATTATTATGATGGGGAATAGATATCATCGCGTTCATGGAGACGGTAATTGGTTCGCATGTACAAGTGACAACATAATTATATTTATAGTGAAATCATATGTAATTAGAAGGTATATCATATATAAACAATCATTATCATGTTATATTTATTATTTATATCAGTTATTTTAATTTTTATACCCAACAAAATAATGGAGTGTTTGAATAACAAACTACACCACGCTTTAGATATGGTAAGCCGTACATACGCATATATGGTGACTTAGTCATTTATAGGATTGATAAGATAGAGAATATGGATATAAAATATTTATAATAACATAATAGTATGTATAAGGAACTCGAATTATTATTTTGGTATGTAAGGAAAAATGAAAGAGGAAGTGGAAGAATAAAATAACATGAAAGATGATGTTTAAATTATTACCTCTTCCTTTGGTGTTTCCTTTTAGGTTAATCAAAAGGGATCTTTAGGATGACATTCTGATCAAAGTGAGAACTCTTGGAAAATGTGAGTTATGTTGGAAGGATTTTTGGACAGTTTTTCCCCAAGCCAAATGGCTTGTAGGTGTGAAATTAAGAGAAGGGAAAGTAACCTTTTAGAAGAGAGGTGAGGGTTACATTATGAAAACCATGAAATATTATTTTATAATAAAATCATATTAGGTTTATAATGGATACTAAATGATTTATTTTTTAGCTAATGTGGGGATGGGTCAAAAAACACTAAACCAATAGGTTTTAGAAATGTTTAAGATACCATTTTAACCTTATCATTTAGATTTAACTCTTACATAATTAGATTAACTTTTACCATGTCATATTGTATTATTACACTATATGTTTAATAAACATACTCTAAAAATCCATGAGAACCTCAAGAGAAAAATAACTTGAAAGGGGTGATGAAATATTTACCTCTTCTTCGGGTTCTTCATTTTGATTTGATCAAAAGGGTTCTATATGATGGATTTAAAACCAAAATAAGGCCTCTAGGATTATGAGAGGAAATATGGGAGGATATTTGGGTAGGGTTTGGCCAAATAAAATGGCTTTAGAGGTGTGAAATTAAGATATGGGGAAGTACCTTTTTATAGGAGAGGTGATTATCACTTTAGAGAACGTTTGAAATATTATTTTATAATAAAATATTATTCGGTTAATAATGGATCAAAAATGATTCATTTATAGGATAAGGTTTCTATGGTTCTAAAAAATCTCAAAAAATATGTTTTAGATAAGTTTAGGTCACCATATTAACATTATCTTTTCTATTTAACTCTTAGTTAAATAGTTTGAAATTTACCATTTTTTTTAATTTTATATTATATTGTTAATAAACGTACTATCACCAGACAAGAGAATCCCATGTTGTTCATTATTAATATATATAATGTTATATAAGTCGTTTGGACGAACCATATATTTTTAGTATTATTATAACAATAAATAATATAGTATTTGTTTTAAAAACTCAAATATGTCAATTTTGACAATATTTAGTATTTGATTTTTTGAAATACATCACAACTTCATTACATAAAAAAATACATTAAATAAAACCTAACAGGTCACATTCACCTATAAAATTATTTGATGGCATCAAAACGTTAATATTATATTTATTTTAATATTTATAATATCATTTATTTGATTCTTTTATTGACAAAGAAAATAATGCATCATTATTGTGTCATAAATAAATAAATTTATTTAATGCCTAAAAATTATAAATAAAATATCATCATGTAAGAAATATTTTTAGCTTTAAAATTAATATTTATATTCGAAGATATCATTTATATATCCCCATATAATAATGTTTTACTAAAAGATACATGCTTTTGTAATTTTTGTCTATTCTTTAGATTAATTAATTTAAAATGTCATTATCACTCCCATTTGGCACCATGGGGTCCCATAATCGAGCCAAGTATGACCATGGTCGGACCTTTATCCACCAATAGAAATAGGACACAAGTTAGTGTAATGTAATAATATTATAATATTATTTTTTACACTTATTTTCCGGATGTAACAATTAACCATGGTAAGTAAAATATTTACCAAAATAATTATTCATAATGTATAAATATATAATTTATCAATTAAAAAAATTAGAGCTTCCTGATTAAAAAAATTCATTCCATATTTTCAAATTCAAAACACAAAATTGGCAGAAATTAATTTAAATTAATTCCCATTGTTAAAAAAAACTGTGTATTTAAGAAATAATAACTATCAAAATATTGACACATGTTTATGACCTTTTTAAATGTTAAATTACATAAAATAACCACAAATTTATTAAATGATAAAAATATAGTCTAATTTTAGTTTTAAACCACTCAAATGTATAATTTAACACGATATATTATTTCTATTAAAAAAGATGTTTTTATTTAAAATTTAAAATGTTTTCACTATCATCATAATATGAAAATTATTAGAAAAGTACCAAATATTTATCCAAACTAAATTTTTATGTCAATATTATAAATATGAATTTAATTTCACAAAATTTAATATATTAATGTGTCAAATATTGGATTTAAAATGGTTTACTATTAAAAGGCGGAAGACAACATTTTTTGAAAAATATACCTCTTTTATCATAAAAATTAAATTTTTCTTATATTCTGTTTATAAAACACAAAAGATTAATTTTAAAATTATATAGGATATATTAAATTTAAAATATGTTTAATAATATTCATAACAACTTTTTTGGATGGCTAGTTTTGTAAGTGGTGGTGCGCTCAAACTCGTTGTTGCTTGTAGCACAATTTATTGAAATACTTTGATGAGATAACATACTATAAAATCATGGAGTGTTAAAACATAGAAATTTTATAGTTATTATATATCTATTTTGACTTAAAATAAATTTATATAAAATAAATATGAATTTAAATTAGAATTAAATTTTAAACTATAACGAAATGTTTTTCACTATTCATCAAAAATTGAACGTTTTCAGAAGAATACCCAAAATTCAACCAAAGATAATTTTTATATTTAAGATTAAAAAATGAATTCTATTTTACCAAATTCAAAACATAGATGTTTCACTAATTAATTTAAAATTTATTCTTGTTGTTGAAACTAAAATGCAAATTTTTTAAAAGTAAAAACTATCAAAATATTGACAAGTATTTATGTCAAATATAAATGTGAAATTACATATAATGACCTACATTGTATTATATTATAATAATATAATCTAATTATAAATCCAAACCATTTAAATTCAAAATTTTACTCTATAAATTATTTGTATAAAAAACTTTTGTTTTCGATTAAACTTTAGTATTTTTCATTATTCATCAAAATATGAAGGTTAATTGAAAAATACCAAAAAATATATTCAAAATATTATTATTTCGATTATAAAATGGAATTTAATTTAATTAATTTGATTATATAAAAGTTTTAAATATTTTTTTTAAATTTGTTTTCCATTATAAGGTGGTAAAATTGCATTTTTCTTAAAATACTTCTTTTATCAGAAAAAATGAATTTGTTCTTATATTATGTTTATGAAAAACCTAATATGGATTCTAAAATTATATGTATTATATAAAATTCTAAAATTATTTAATACAATTCACAACCACTTTTGAATGACTAGTTTGGTATGTTGTGGTGTGCTCAAACTCGGTGTTGCGTGTAGAGCAAGCTATTGAATTGCATTAATGAAAATAACATACTCTGAAATCTTGGGGGAGTTAGACGTAACCCTTATTAACTTCATGAAACTCTTGATATTACTAACAGTTGAAACCTATATCTTTTCATATTAAAACTGATATGAAAATAACACACATCATATAAAGTTAATTCACAATGTGTACCCATCAAACCATGAATCACATTTCATAGCATTCACTTGGATGATGTTTCACGACATGTAACCTAGTTTCACGATGTGTAAGATCATGTCTATATAGTAATGGAATGTCAAAACCTCCAAAATATCACATTTTGAACTGAATGGACCAACGCCATGATCATGAATTAATTATCAAATATTTTTATTAAAAAGACTGCCTGAATTCCAGAGTCATGATAATGGTTATGGTTTGTCAATCAGATAATGTACGAGGGAGTTATGACCAAAATAGTGTATTTTCAACAATATAAAATAATATTAATAATAGTATCATCAATTAAAATTATTTTTTAATATATGAAATAAATGTTAATAATAATAACAAAATTATGTTTTCGAATCACTTTTATAATATCTACTGTTAAATTTATTTATTAAAATTAATAATAATAAAAACGATAATTATTATTTATATTATTACATATATCTAGTTATTTTCACCACGAAAATTTCAACCAAAACTGCCATTAAATTCCAAAAATTTAAAACACATGTTTAATCCATGATTCAACATAACGCTATGAAAAATGTGTGTAAATTCAACCAGCAATGGATCTACAACCCAAAAGGATTAAAATGGTTAATAAACATAGTATTTTAAAACCATGTTGTGTGAACCATGATGGTATGTAATTATAAAAACATTAGTTTAAATTTTCATGTAAAATTAATAATTTAATTTCGTAATTCATTTATCAAATATCATATTTTAATTAGAATCTTGACCAAATTATAGTTTCATGTGAAACATATACCATGTCTAGTGTAAACCCCATGTTATAGAAGTAATGGTGGTCCTAGATTTCTCAAACGATGATCCATTTTGGATTAATTAATTTATATTGAATAAATTATACATGTTTAATATAATAAAATTAATATTTTTATTCATTCATCGACTAGGATTTCTAGGCCTCAGAATCTCACACAAACATAATGTCGAACCCCAAAATATTAAATTGAATATTTCAAGATGTTAACTAGAAGATAAGACCCTTCAAATATTAATTAAAAACTCATTGATAAATCAATTTTCTCCACCTAAGATATTAATAGTATAAGACAATTGTGTTTTTAATAACTAAAATAGAAACAAAATGTTACAAACTCCCAAAAATAGGATATTTCCTCCCCAGAAAGCCTATAAAGAAGACTCTGTGTACAAAAAGATTAGGACACTTCTCTCTTGTCATTGACTCCCACTTCCATTTCTCATGAGAATTAGAATAATTCGTTCATAGGACAGATGCCAAAGGTATCATCCTTCCAAAAAGTATATTTGTCTTAGAATCAACAACCATTACTAGCTCTTTAGTCATAGATAAATCAGGTTCCACTTCAAGATCATTCCAACATAGATCTTTGGATAGGAAAATTATTTTTGAGGCTGAGATACCTGAAACACATTATATAACAATGAAAATTACGGTGGTATTCTCAAATGACAAGAAACATTTTCCAAGTTGCTAAAAATCCTCAAATGTTCCAAAAAAATAAAGAGAGAGATTCACTTGTCTCTGAATCCCTCGATGACCCAACTAGGGTGTAACATTAATGAACACTTAGTCACCAAATAAAAATTTAAAATATATATAGTGATTACCATCATATGAATTATACCCTCTCTATGCTATCAAAATTAACTAACTAATAAACTAAATTTGCATTGTCATATCATTGACCAAACATGGTCTAACCAATGGCCAATCAAAAATCTCTATCCAACAGAACAAAGACTTATAAAGATGGTCATAGAAGGCCTCAAAGGATCAATTCTAATCATGAACTAGAAATTGTTTTTATAAGTTAACATAGATATCCGCAAATGATAATCCCAATCCCCACCAGAGTTCATAATACAAGCACAAATAATATCATCAAAAATATTGACCAAATGGGATATTAGAACTTTTACTTCAGCCGATTTCATACAGTATGAGGGAATCAAAATTGGTTTTCTACTGGGTATCATTTAAATGGAATACATAACCTCTCTTACTGAAAGTAATCCAAAAAATTTAGAATAAAAAATGATGGAAAGCATGACGTAAATAGTAATGAGGTCACCACTCATTAAATCTCGATCCAGATCAAAATAAAACACTGATATCACCTTCCCTAACTCCAGATAAAAATTTCTATCTCTGGTTGACCTTGGTTCATATTCTCCTTTAAAGATAAGAGACATTACATATGGAGTGGTAAGGTATATCCATCATGGATAAATATTTATTCCGTCTTTTTAGTCAGTTAGGTAATCTATTATGATGATGACTCCAATAAAAATCATATCATGATCAAGAAAACTCTATGGATGTTCGACATCTGATAGATAGAAGTCACAAGCAGGACTATGGAGATCCTTCTATATCATCATGCCATGGGGTACAGTAATATCCATTTCACAAGATAAAATCTTTATAGAAAAATTAAGCATATAAACAGTGTGGGTTGAAATAAATTAGTGAGATGAAACCCCATCATTATGAATGTTTCATTAATAACTCTCCATTAATGTTGATGTGTTACCTGATGTGTGACCCCTATTCACATCATGATACCCTAGATATTCATAATGGTCTGAAACCCCATCATTATGAATTAGAATCTAATTTGAAAATAACTCACATCGTGGAAATGAAATTTATGGTATATACCAATCACATCGTGAATCTTGTTTTATATCTTGCACCTAAAAATAGTTACATGGATAATAACCTTGTTTCACAATGTTCCAGATTATGTAATTTCTATAATATGAGGTTATAACCTTCCCACAATCACATTGGGAACATTGTGGACCAACACAAAGATCCCGAATAAAATATCCAACATTAGTCTTGAAAATATCACGTCAATTCTAGGGTCACAATACCAATGACAACACATTAATATAACACTGTATGAGGGAGTTATGGCCGAAATGGTGATCTGAAAATAAAAATAAAAATAATATTAATAGTGTCAATTGATATTATTATATAATATATAACATTATAAATAATAATTATAACAAAATTATATTATCAATTCACTTTAATAATTTCCCCCATTAATATTATTTTTCATAATTAAAAAGTATTATTATTATTATTATTATTTCTATCATTAATTATCACATTTTATTTTAGCATTAACATTTCAAAAAACACTATCAATAAATACCAAATATTTAAAATACTTCCTTAATCAATGATTCAATATAATGTTAAAGAGGGATTGTGTAAATTAAACCATTAATGGTTCTTCCAAAAAACGGATTAAAATATTTAAGAATCATAGTCCTTTAAAACCATGTTGTGCCAACCATGATGGTGTGTTAGCTTAAGAACATTATATTATATTTTGATATTAAATTAATAACTTAATAATTTAATATTTTTATTAAATATGTTTATTTAATTATCAACCATAACAAGCACCTGTTGCATACAGAATTTATACCACTCATAGGGTAAACCCCCATTCTTAATGTAATAGTGGTCGCATATTTCTCATATAATGCTTCATTTTGGAGTTAATCAATTATTTTAATATATTTTGTGTTCTTAATAAAATAAATTTAATATTTTATTAATTTTTTACCATGGATTTGAAAACCATAGAATTTTACACTAACTCAGTGTCAAACCCCAAATATATTCAATTTTGATATTCTAAGATTTTAGTTGGTAGTTATTTCCTTTAACACGTTTATTAAGAATTCACTAAAAAATTATTTTATCCCCCATTAATATAATAATAATTTAACACAAGAGGGTATAGTAATACCCAAAAAAGTAAGGAAATATTATATAATAACCTTGGAGAAAACATGGGTGTCATAGATTTAGAGGAATGTTCCATGATTTAGGCATCTTATAAATTATTATTCATGATTTCATGACTACTCACTATTTTTACTATTACTCACGTAGTGATTTTTTGTTTAAGAGAATGGTAAGAAGGGTGAAGAATCATTAAAATATTAAATTTGATGGAAAATGAAATTATGTACCTTTTGAGAAGATTAATTAAAAGAGTGTTATAATGTAAATCCTAGTTACTATAAAATAAATTTTATCTCCTTTTATTTTTAAAAACATAAATATGAAATTTTTCAAAATACTAATTAAAATAAAAAAATAGAGAATAAATTTAGTTGAGTTTAAATTCACAATTGAGGGATGATTATTTATCTTCTAAAATTTTAGGTAAATGGGAAAAAGTGACCCAATAAATTTCTGAAATTGACTACAAGATCATAGATGTGTTTAAAATAATGGCATGTTGAAATTATTTAATTAGGAAAAATTAATAATCCTATGGGGGAAAATTATGTTCATGATAATGCACCATTAATAGTTGAATGTTTTTTTTAAAAATCATAGACATTATCTGAGTAAATGAGTTAATACAAGGGATTTCATATTTTAAAATAAATATATTTTAATATAACATTTATTATAGATGGATGGATATATACTTTTGATGTTTTTTATCAATTATGTTTTCATTTTGAGAATTATGAATCATTAATTAAATTGTTATAATTTTTTTCATTATAGATTTCCCAGAATATCTAGAATAGTACTAATAATTTATATATGAGACTTTTTGTTAAGGAGTTGTTTCCATAAAAAACAATTTTGGGTGTTAAAAATATTAATATATGACTAATGGGGAGATAATATTGGTTATTTTGCATAATTGTTTTCTTGATATTGACAAATTAAATTGTTCTATTTGTGTAGTTTTATATTTTGGAAGCAAATGTAATTTTATTGGGGATTTTTTATTATTATATATATATATGGAATAGTTATCATATATTTTTGTGTATAATATAATGGTATATACATGATTCTTATACAAAAAAATGAGAAATTTTTTTAATTTGAATTTTACTTTTAAGTTGATAATGGATAAACATGTGATAAAATTACATTAATAATTTGGGTGCATTTTTGGTCAAGAATATTTTGATTATTATAAATTTTATATTAATATTTTGAATTATTTTATATATTTTGGAGACTTTGGTAAAAATATATATTAATTTTATAAAACATTTCGTAACCGTTTTGTTTTTTGTATATATCTACAGAGAGATTGACTGAATTTTGTTTTTTATATGTTCATCTATTATATGTTTTTGGTAGTTATTTTGTCATGAAAATTTATTCTTGGTTATTATGTTCTTACTATTAGAGATTAGATTGAGTTGGAAATTTGTTGAAGAAAAACAAATTATTGAAAATATACTTTTGTAATGTAAGTATTCATGTTATTATAATTTCACATGTTCCCTATCATAATATTGAAATAATCACTTAACACTAATATATGGATCTAAAAATAAAAATGGCATCGTTTGACCTTAATATTTTTTTAATTTCTAGTTTTATCTATCCTATGTAGATTTATGGTTTTTTTATTAATATTCTTAGGATCATGTTCACATTCACTCTCAATTATACATATGACATTATTTTTATCCTACATGTCTATATTTTTAATTTCATTTATTGTTATCCATATCAATAATCTTACTTTGTGTTATTTAAAATGTCCATTATGTTACTCACATTCCTTTTATAAATTTTATTTTATTATCCTTTTGTAAATTGTTCATTTTCAAAAGTTTTAATTTAAAAATTTTCCATTGATTACCAAGATAAAATTACAAGGGATTTGTTTCAATATAGATAGAATAGAAACCCAGGAAAACAATAAGTTTAAATGAATAAAATTCCCAATTCATTTGTTATCAAGTAACACTAAGATTTAAGATATAAGTAAGATAATGTATAACTATTATTACTTATATGTGACCATTATAACATATATGTAAAATTTGTGTTATAAAAAATAATAATCATTTGATGACTAATTTGTTTAAAAATATTTTATATAATTAAAATTTATTAGCTAATGAATAATAAAGAAGTAATAATTTTTCATAAAAGTGTTTTTTTACATGTAATGGCCTATAACACACTAGCCCATTAATTATATAATTTACTATTTGAAGGGTGATTAAATAAATCCCTATAAAATTCGGCAATTCTAGATTTAAGGAAGAACTAAATCATTATAATTTATCCCATAACTAAAAAGATTACCATGTATTTTTGTTCTTTACAACATCTATGATCAAAACATTATAGAATATATGGTTCGAGGTGTAGTCAATGTAAAATGGTGTTACACTGTAAGAAATTTATTTATATTGTATGATAAAAAAGATAGATTCAATTTTATTAAAGTTCCAAGGATCAAATAAGAGTTGGGAGGGGGGGATGAATTAGTTATTCACTTTTTATATGTTTCAAAATTTTACGAAACATAACCCATGCATCCAAAAACAATTTCATTATTTATCAACCTTTATCAAATAATTATGAATGCATGAATATTAAATAATGTATGGAAGACATGATTTAAAAGGTTCCTCCTCAATGTGAGAACCTATGTCCCTTCCATACCCACTCATGTGGCTCTATAGAAATCCACAATATTGAAAAAGTGAATATAACTTGTGTAGACTCCTGTAAGACACCATGTATCTCCCATATGAATGATTTTACTCACTCCCATAAATTTAAAATATTTTATAAAAGAACAATTGATCCAAACAATATAAGAAAAATATTGTTGAATCTTCTTCATAAAAACTCAGTTTGAATCCCTATTCTAATGTGTCTAAGTATGATCTTATTAGTACGGTATGGATGGTTCTGCTTTTTTCCTTTCTATAAACACTCAATGAAATCTTCCTTAATTTGGAGAATACCTTAAACATAAAATTCTCTATCACTCCTCCTTTTCCGCATGTTTTCAAGTTAAAAATTAAGAAATGACCTGAGCACATATTTATCGACAACCTAGAAAACGAGGGTGGGAAAGATGAAAATATTTCCAACTTCCTAAAATCTCAAAAAATATGAAAATATCTGACATTTTGCATTCAATATTTTATTTATTCTAAATGCATTAAATTTCTCCAAGATTTACATAAATTCTAAATAGGGTATGATAATGTTGAATCATGAATCTGATTTTTTTTGGAAGCAAGCTCATAAATGTGGTTGAGATTTTCCCAGAAACATGCTCAGAAATGTGGTTCAGTTTTTCTTAGAAACATCCTAAAGAAAAGTGGTTTTTTATCTAAGAAACATGATTAGGAATGTGGTTAAATATTTCTCATAAACCTTCTCAGAATATTTTTTGGTTTTTCTCTAAAACATGATCACAAATAAGGTTCTAATTGTTTTATAAATTAGGTTCCAAATTGTATTGAAATATGGTTCTATATTGCTTAGAATTCAGGTTCTAATTTATTCTGAAATAAAGTCCTGAATAGTTTATAAATCAAGTTCTAAATTACTCAAAAATCAACTTCCAAATTTTTTAGAAATCATTTTTTAAATTTCTTAGAAATCATGTTACATGTTTTTAATAAATCAGGTTCAGAATTGTTCAGAAATTAGGTTCTGAATTTCTCAAAAATCGTGTTATGAATTGTTCAGAAAACGGGTTCATATTTTTTTTTTAAATAATGTTCCAAATATTATAAAAATAAATTTTATAATTCTATAGAATAATGGATAAAAGTTTTCCATAACTATACAAAGAATTCTAGATTATATTTTTCTAAGAATTTTTATTATAATTCCGGATCATATTTTTAATAGAATATTGCTCCAAAATCAAGATTCAATTTTTTCCATAATGTTGCATAGAATTCTAGATTTGATTTTTCTCAGAATGTTTCTCATTGAGTGTATTAAAATATATTCACTATTTCTTCAATATCTTTTATCATGAAAAGTTTCATTATTTGGTAGAAAAAAATGATCAAAAAAGAATCATTCAATTTGTTTACAAATTTTGAGAATCAATCTAAATTTTGACTCTTCAAAAACCCCCCCATTTAATATTTTTTCAACAATAAAAAGGACATCAACATCATTATTAAAACTCATTTACTTCTTTGAAACATATAATCATCTTTAAACACATAACAATAATTCGAACTCATCAACTTCCTTGAAGTTGAGAAACTTTTTTAAACTCAGTAACTTTCTTAGAACACCGCAGCATCCTTTAAGCTTAAAAACTTTCTTAAACTCAGAAACAATTTTCTTTCTCAACAACATATAAAAACATCCAGAAACCACTAACCTCATCATCCTGTATAAAAAAATTCAATAAAAAGATTAGTTTTCAACAAATAACAAAATTTTTTAAAATAGAACAACATAAAATTTCTTCAATATCTATATTTGTATTTTTTGAAAAATAATGATAATAACTTTTTAAAATATCATGTATTCTCCTCAACTCATTTTTTAACTTTTAACAAAACTTATACTTTCTCAATAGAGAGTTTTATAACTGCACGCTACAAGATAATGTAATTTTTTGGAAAATTTACATCCCTCAATGGAAATAAACTTTTTTGGATATGTAAGGTTAAATTGCACCTTACTCAAACTCCCCCTTAAATTTTTTCTCTTTATTTCTCAATTTTTCAGTCATTTCTCATTTTCTATACCTTGTTATATGATAACAACAACATCATATTCATAAAATAATACTATGTAAAAAATTATTACAATGTAAAAAAGTTTATTCTTACTCTCCTTTTTTGTAAACATAATCCAAAGAATAGTGGGGGGATTTTATTTTTGAGGTATTAGAATACATTGGAGGAGGATGAACAAGGAGTTACAACAATAATTCCATAAACTATTTCTTCAACATTATTGTTGTAATTAAATCATTAATATATTACATTGTTGATTGTTATTCTACAAAAACATCTCCAATAAGAAATTTATCCTTAATCAAGTGAGATTTTATATCAATGTGTCTTGATCTTGAGTGTTGGACATTATTCTTTGAAATATCAATGGAACTCTGATTTTTGAAAAGTATCTTCAATGGTTTAGAAACTTTTAATTTTAGACATTTTATCTGAACATTCATTGACATCATTTGAGTACAATATTGAGTAGTCGAATCATATTTTTATTTTTTAGTTTTCAATGTTATCGAACATTTTTTCTTACCATGTAAACTCAAAAAATATTCACCTAAGAAAAAATTTCCTCCAGAAGTTGATTTTCTATCATTGTAATCACTATCTCATTCATCATCATTGTAACCATGAAACATTTACACAATTTCAGTTTTGAAAAGCTACCCATTTTATGTGGTTACTTTGACATATCTATAAATCCTATTTTCTTCTAAAATATGCGAGTCTTTCGGATTACATCAATATCTTTCATGAGGGTTTCTTTCTCAAGACATGCATGAAGACCTATTCCGAGATGATACTCTCTTTAAGATTCTTCACTTCCTTCTTCACTCATTGAGTATTATTTTTTATTAACATTGGAAATAAAGTTACTGATTTTTCATGAAATTTCTTCTTTATATGAATCATATTCATTTTGGACTAATATAACTTTATTTTTCAACATCATTCTCTTCTTCTTGAAATAATTATTCGTGAATTTGATGGAAGACTTCACTTATTTATCACTATTTTTTTAGTTCATTCATCATAGTTTACATCCAAATCATGTTGATATTCTCTACATTCATCATGGAGAAATTAATTGAAAATTTCCCGATTCTTCCACACATGGAACATTTTAGAGTAATTTTTTCTCTTTACACTATTATTCCTCATTGATAGTTCGTAGATATAAGAGAAACGATTTATAAATTTATCTCATCATATTTCTTGTCATCAGATTCACAAGTTTTAGCTTCATCACCTACATTTATTTTCATCTTTCTTATGGTTTAAAAATCAAAATCATCTTTCATTTTCTTCTAAAATATTGGATATTTCCTCATTTTACAAGGAGTAATAAACTTAATAAATTCAAAAAGAGTTAATTAATCATTATATTCAAAAGAAAAAATTTTAGAATTGAACCTGTTTAGAATGTTTCTCATAAGTTTCATCACAATTGTCAAATCTTAAAATTCATCTCTAAATCATCGGTTTTTTCAGAAAATTTCATTATCTATGGTAAAGTTTTCATCAATTGTTTCATAATATCTCATTTATAGGTCTTTATATATACTCTTATAGATTTATTACTAGACCTCAATGACTTTTATTTCTCCTTCGAAAAAACTTTCAATCTTGTCCCACATACTTATTGATGTTTTGAGACCCATCACCATCTGGTAAATTTATTTGATAAGGACATTAAAATATCATTTCTATCCTTTCCATCTGAATATATATTTCTCTTATCAGTGAATGTCATATGATCATCATTCTCAAACTGTTTAAAACCGATAGTAGCAGCATCAAAAACATCAAGGCTAAGAGATATGAGATAATAAATCATCCAATTTTTTAAAATGTAATAATTATTTCCATTGAATATAGGAATTACTCTATTATGGTTAGAATTGATAATCTATCAAATAGGTATTAAATAAGTGAAATAGCCTTTGATACCACATGATGTTCCATGGATTGAATAACAACTAAGAAGGGGGGAGGGGGTTGAATCAGTTGTTCAATTTTTATAAGTTTCAAAACATCAAAAAACATAACCCCTACAACATGTTTAGATTTCATACATTATTATCATTTAACAAATACATATTCATGATAAAATAGTAATGTTTTTATGGTATACACAATTTACATGGTTTGGTATGAATGTGAGAACCTAGTTTATTTCAATATCCACTCAGGTAAGTCTATATAAATCCATTATAATTATACAACTTGTGTCAACTATAGTTATACGTCTTCTATTTCATGATATGAATTATTATAAAAATACCATATGTTTACACTATTTTCATAAAGAACAATTTAACCAAACACATGAATAAAAACATTGTTGAATCTACTCTAAAAATTCTCAGTTCGAATCCTTAGTCCAATATGGATATGTCCTATCTTCTCAGTATGGTAAAAATAGTTTTGATAATTCAATTACATAAACACTCAATGAAAACTTCTTCAATTTGGTGGGAACCAGTCACTTTAAATTATCCAGTGCTCTTCCTCTTCCATGTGTGTGAATGTTACAAATGATTGAATGATCGGAGCACCATTTTATAGGCAACAAGGAAAACAACGGCGAGAAAAGTGAAAATCATTCCCGCTTATTCAATTTTCAAAAACCCTTAAAATATGTCATGTTTAATCAGCAATCATTGATATCATCAAACATCCATAAATTTAACTAATATTTACTCAATGTATAAATTCATTTTTGATAATGCTTAGTCTTTATAGTGATTTTTCTGGATACTTGCTCTGAAATGTGTTTCAAATTTTCTCAGAAACATGCATAAAAATGAGGTTCAATTTTTCTCAACAACGTGTTCAGAAATGAGGTTCATTGTTTCTTAGAAATATGACTAGAAATGTGGTTCAATTTTTCAATGAAAAATTCTTATAAATGTGTTTAACGTATTACTAGAAACAAGATCTTAAATAAGGTTCTGAATTTTTCTGAAATTAGTTTCCAAATATTACAGAAATCATGTTCCAAATTGCTTAGAAATCATGTACTGAATTTCATTGAATTCAGGTTCCAAATTATTCCAAAATCAGATTTTGAATTGCCCAAAAATCAGGTCTTGAATTTTTCTGAAATCAAGTTATGAAGTATTCATAATCCATATTTAAAATTAATCAGAAATAAGAGACAAAATTATTTATAAATAGTTTCTGAATTACCCAAAAATCTTATTTCAAATTGTTCAAAAATCAGGTTTTGAATTTCTCTGAAATCAGGTTATGAATTTCTCAAAAATCGGGTTCTTAATTGTTCAGCATTCTTGATCTAATTTTTCTAGAATGTTACTCATAATTTATGATACGCTTTTTCCTATAATGTTACTCATAAATCTGGCTCTAATTTTTCCTATAATGTTTCTCATAATTTTGGATCTTGTTTTTCCCAATATGTTTATCAGAATTCTAGATCCTAATTTTCTCATTATTTTTATCATTTTATTTCTTCATGCCTCATCACAATTTCTTCAATATATGTTATCATTAATAATTTTATGATTTGTGAGAAATTCAAGATCAAAAAAAGAATCACCCCATTTGTTTAGAAAGTTTGAGAAACCATCTAGATTATGACTATTCAAAAACAACCTTTTTCAAGTTTTTTTAGCAACAATGAGTACTTTATTAACATCTTTCAAACACAACAACTTTATTTAAACAGTACAACTTCTTTAAAATAAACATCTTCATTCAAACTCATCAACTTTCATTAAGTTGAGTGAATTATATAAACATAGAAACATTAATCAATGTAATTAAATTATTTTATGTTCAACAACTTCATTAAACTTAGGAAAATAATTATTTCTCAGATATAGAGATAGACATCCTGCCACCACCAACCTTATCTTCATGTATATCACAAAAATTCATCAAGAAAAGGTTAATTGTAAAAAAAGAAAAAACATTGTTAAACCAAAACTAAATAATTTTTCTTTAGTAATTTAGCGTGTTTTAAATTATGAGGGATTTATAATGAAAACATTTTTTGTACAGTGTAATATTCAAAACCCATGGAATGAATTGAATTAAAAAAATATATGTCATAGTCTAGTTGATTAATTGTTTTAAATAGGTTTATCCCAAGAATATATTACAATTATTTCATATGACATTTTTCACATTTTTAGGGGAAGTTTAGGTTTTTTTAAATGAACTTCCATCCCTCTTTCTATTTCATTGATATTAGGGTTTTTATTGATGAGATATGGTGATTGAGGTATTTAGTCTTATTTTATAGTGGCTTTTCTTCATCTCATCTTCCAAGGGAATAAGACACGACTTTATGTTTTTTACTTTATGGTGGATTTGGGATACATTTTTGGAACCAAGTTTGTGGTTTAGGTTGATCCACAATTTCCCATGTGGATTTTCTCTTTATGGGCTATAATTGTTTATTATCGTTCAGATATTGAATTTCATTCCTAATATAAATAAAGAAATAGTTTAATTTACATATATGTGGAAATAGATTTGAGGCTCATGTTTTTATAGATTTCATTATTACATTGATATATAGAATATATCAGATTGAGGATTCCCTAAATTTCATAGTTTTCTCAAGGAATTTTATTTGGTGATTATATATGTTTTATGAATCCTAAGCTAGTGTGATTGTTTAAAATAAAATTAAATGGAATTTAATAATCACTTATATTTGGTTCAGAAAATGATTTCCCAAAAATTTTGGAATATTTTATAATTCCAATAAATAAGGATGAATAATTTAATGATATAACATTTATCCAAAATATAGAAATGTTACATTTGATGTGATGTGTTTTTGTGTCCATATTGTGGGATGGAGATGTGTGGTTGGAATGTGGTTGTGATGTTGGGAAGTGATGTTATGTCACATTTTGTAATGGTGAGAAGTTTGGTTTGTAAAAATACATTCTTTGGCCATAAGAATTGTTTTTGTGTTATGTGGAGGATGAGAAAATAATGGTTTCATTATGCTAGATAATCATGTAGTGATGCAACAAATAGATAATTTTTTATCAAATGACATGATATGGTTTGGATAATAAGTTGTAAATAGTTAATGATCAAATTAATGATGTTTTTTGGATAAAATCAATTGATGATAAAATAAGTAAACTAATTTGATGCTTAAAATTAATTGTATTATCTTTCAATAAAAAGAGAAATGTTTATTATGTTGTAGGTTTGAAATGTACTTTTTGCATTTTGTTGTGGTATTGGGATGTCACAATGTTATGAGTTGGTTAGTAATTTTTTAACTCGTAGTAATGGATTGTATTTGGATATGTATATATATAAATGGTATGTTCATTATGATTTTTTATTTTTACCCCACCTGCATCGATAACCATATGCTGACCCACATCAATAATTATATTTGGGGGGTGTGATTATCAGTATAACAGTTTTGATTAAGGATGGATGGATACCCATTAATTACATATCTCTCATATAGTTGAGTAGATATGAATAGTATTTAAGGATCAGTGGTTAGACACTTCACTCTATTATGGCCAATGAATCATTATCTCTGAGGTTATAACCTAGGTGTATATCAATGATAAGTGATGTAACCGTGGTATGGTGTAGTAGGTTTAATGGAATATGTGTCTAAAATGAGATATAATATGATCATTCTAAGTGAAATATTATAGAGGGGATCATTAATGGTAGGATGAGGGAAAAAGGTGTAGATTCATCTTAATCAAGATATCCTACAACATTATTTTTTATAGAAGATTTGATTTGAAGACCTAGGTGTCTTCATGAGATATGAGATCGGACTATGACATGGGGAGATAGAATAGGTATATATGGGGATGATGTAATATGACCATGATATGGGGAGGAGTTATATATTATATATAAGAATGATATCTCCAAGACAAATGAAATTAGGGCGTGATTGAAGAAAATTAATTAGAATGTGGTGTTGAGTAACATTTATATATATGCATATTATATTGTAATTACTCATAGATTTCATTATTTGTTAAGTTTGTCTTTGAGAGGTTCGCAATATATATTTTACTTGTTTAGGTTTCTTCAGTTCTACATATTTCTCATAGGTGCATTAGTATGCTCCATTCACATGTGAATTAGAGACATGGGTTGTCCTACTTTTTCTACTTTTATTCTCACCCAATGTATATAAACTAATTTTCATGATTCTTATAGCTTTTATTAGACAATACTGGTCAATAATATATTGTTACCATTGATATTTGTTTCACTACATTAGATTTTTTTTCTTTGTATAGATTCATATGTACCATAATTATTAAAATATTCATTTTGGGTGATTTTTTTAATGCTTTTTCACATTATTTCATAGTTTTGTATGGGATTGATATTTCATAAATTTTACTCTAATGTTTTTATATAGGGTTCTTCCTCCCAACCTATAAACTTCTTTATATTGTTGATGTAATTTACCATCCCAGGGCCTACTCTAGTTTGGATCAGTGGGGTCAATATTTATATTAATTCATTATATTATATTTAGTAGGATGGGGTCATGATATAGTGGTATCATATTTTATTGTTCTGTTATATGATATTTTTCAGAATTTGGTACAATGATTATTTCATGGGTTTGTATCCAAATGGTTCTACTTGATCATGGTGTATGACATATTTCAGGGATAATATCTAGGACATGGTATTCTAGGGCCCTAAAGGAAACAATGTATGGACTCTGACCTTCTTGGAAGACATGTTGAGGTGTACCTATTTGCCGTGTAGGGGTCTATAATAGGGACTAGTTTTAATAGTAGGTTCCCCAATAAATTCTATAGATTAATTTTCAATTAAAATTTCATTTATACAGTTAATGATTAATTATTTTTACATAATATTAATTTTACACATTTCAATGTCCACTATATAAATGGTAATGTCTGTAGATTAAAATCCATATCTGAATTTTAAAGGAGATCCCTGTCTATAAGGATTACCACAAAATTTTGTGTCATTAATCATATATATATGTGACACATTATAGATACATCTTATAGAAATGACACAATATGTGTCTAAATATCTAATGGTGGAGGACCATAATAACTGAGACGTCTTCTAATTAATTTTTTTACATTGGGATCTCTTATATGTGATATCCTAAGGAACTACCCACTAATTAGAACAAAAAAAAGTTTCATGTGTTATTTGTTGTCCCACTTTATGGACAGGTTTATGGTCTCTTTACAAAAGATCACTATCAATGTGTTCAATTTTTTCATGTTCTTTTATGCAACAAAAAAATCAATGTAATGAAATCGTGATGAGGTTGCTTGTGTCGGTTGCGTCACTGGTGGTATGGAATTGATTGAATTGTCATGATATAATTTTTCTCTTTTATGTTGAGAAATTAATATTATTATGATTTTTGTACCTTTACAAATCCATGACTGAGGTATGAATGGTAAATACATCAAGATACATCATTTAATAATTATGAAATAAATGATGATTTAATAAGTGTGCATCAGTCATTATGAGATATCATATGAGAAAGAGACTATAATACACATTATGTATTCATTAGTTGGTTATTGTTGCAATTATAATATGTTATATTTTTAACATCCTTGATGGGTTGTAAGACTATGCACATAATATTTGAATACTATTTATTGTTACTAATATTATATCCTAGAGGGTCACACACAATATCGTATTCATGAATCTTTCATATTCTTGTGAGTAGGTATATAGGACATTATGTGAAAAACTAAGAGGTTTGAGAGTATTCCTTATGTTATTAATAACATATTTATAAATAATTGAATAATTATTCATGTAAATAATATTTGGGTTGAATTTATTTATTAAAATAATTTACATGTGTTTATGTAAATACAAGGAATAATATTATTTGAAAAAAAATATTATTTTAATATTCATGGTTAGTTTTATATTAGAGAGATTTAATAGTTGAGTTAAATGACCTAGTATTATAACAAAACAAATTTATTATATATTATATTTATGTGATAAAATATAAATAATTTTTTTGATTCATTTTAGTTCATCATAATTATTTATAACTTATTTAGTGGGAGGTCTCCAAGCTGACAAAGAACCTTCCAAGTATATTTTTCCACCTACTATATAATAAGAACATAATATCTAATTTTGATGCATTGTTAATTCCAAATTACAGTAATTATATTTTTTCTACCACATTCTATTGATAGAAAGGAATTCTCTATGAGCCAATCCTAGAACATAATCGACCATTTTATGTCAAAATATTGAGATGATTTTCATAATGTCGATTGATTCACTGGAGGTCCACACTAGCACCCATATTTTTTCAAACAAAGAGAATACATATTCTCAGATCATGTGTGGATGATTTTGAGGGGTTTAGTATTTATATAATTATAGATATTGTCACCAATGAAGAGCATGAATTGATAAATTTCAATTCCATTTTTGGAAATCATTCTGTTTAATTTTTTGATTATTAAATTTATGTGACATCGTAGGACCACTATATTGTCTCGAATCAATAGAGACTACTAGTTATTTCTATTCAGTGATGAAAATTTCAAATCAGTAGTCCACTACCTTCCATAAGGCTACCATTATATAAAATGGGTATATGATTGATCACATAAAATTTTTTATTCAAGAAAAAATTTAGTTTCCCTAAAATAATTAAATGGTATTTAATCAACCCCAATGGATCTAGTTTCACTTTAATCAGATATTTGATGAATAAGTTATCATCCTACAAAATTATGAATCATTTTTAATTTAGATATGTCTATTAAAATTTGAAAAATATTATATATATATATATATATATATATATATATATATATATAAATTCTACCTCTTTTTTGATAGAATGAAGGGATTTCAGTGAACCTTGTAATTTCATCCATGATGTTTAAATATTCTGGTCACCGAACAGATGCTGGCAAGTGGACTATTCCTCAACCATATTGTGAAGGGATTAAAGAAAATTTAAAACAATTTATAACAATATAAATATTATATTATGTAAAAAAATTGAAAATAACATACTGTATAAAGAGTTTTTGTTATTTATAAAATTGGATGGGTGTCTAAATTTTTTAAATGTTTCATGTGAACAATAGGAATGAAACAAAAAAAATTATCAAAGGGCTTAGCTCAACTATATAACTCTCAGTAAATCCCTTGTTAGTGAAACCAGATGACACCATTATCCTCAATAATTAATTGACTGTCCCGCTAGATCTCGCTCAGAATCACACTTCTTTGGGCCACCCATTTCCTTATCCATAAACTCCTACAGGTTTACTAGAAAAGTGATTCTTTCCTAAGCCTCATCACATGATCTTCAAATTACATTGTGTTTTTAACCAAGATCTGGCCCAATAGATATCTTCTGGCGCTAGATAGTCATTGATACTTCACCTCACACTTTCCACAACATATGGAAATAAGACATTGGCCACCTCCCTGGAATTCTTCAGACACTCTTGCCTTATGAGTCACATTGGTAATCTATTCCATCCAAACTAGGATCCCAAAGACTAGATCTGGAAAGACCAAACCCAAACACTGTAACCACCCCACGTGGCCACCTCCTCCATCCTTCATCTGGCCTATTGAAACCATATGCCCCATAGATATTTTCATCATACCATGTCCATGTAACATTCCATTGTATGCAATTGACAATGCATATGTTCTCCTGACACCACACTCCCATAACTGTCCTACCATCTCAATGCTATTTCACCCAATTATCACACCTCAGTAATGAAAATTGCATCTAGTGAATTAACTCCATACCATGTGTTTTCATGATTTATTCCACCTCTCCCTCTTATCTATAGAGTGGTAACTCCCTTCTAGACTTCTTCTAGACCAAATAGAGAACAAAATAGTTCTGAATGTTATTTCTGACCATACATGGGTTTGGTCAGGCCATACAAGCCCAAAACATCCTTGAACAACATTTTCACTTACCTAAATGGGTATGTGAGAGTTTATCACAACCTGCATTATAAAAACATGGGTTATCGTGACACAAATTATTATTTTATATTAAAATTTAATTAAAAAATTGGTTTAAAAATATTTAATACACAATAAAGATAATATAATTTGTAATTTCAAATTATATTAATTATTTTATTTAGTTTTTAGAAATAATATTTAACAACCAACATAATGAATAGTGTTAAATTATTTTGATTATAGAATTAATTTATTTTAATTATTTCAGTCATCATAAATAATTGAAATAAAATTTTAATCACACATTTACTTCACCTGATAACTGGTCTGTATCAGTTTACTAACCAGTGAGTGTCTAGTTTCTTTCTTTATTTATTTATATACATTTGATGATATTAAAAAATAAATTAGATTTTTTGATAGTCTACATTTCATATTATTTTAAATAAATATATATGGGGGCTACTATTTCAAATTTTGTATTATTTATTTTTTCTATTGATTCCCCCCCCCCTCTTACATGATTTTTCCAACCATGATGAGGAAATATTAAGTTTATGACCACACCACATCTATTAAAAATCAAGATGAGTAGTTTTCATCTTCAATGAGGGTGAGATATAACTTAATTCAATCCATAACTCAGGTAGTATTTGACAAGGGAATGAATAATCCATTTAGTTTAAATGGATAAAAAATTATTCTCCAGAGTAGTTTGGTATTTTTGATTCAATTATTCATTTTATTACTATATTATTAATTTTTTATGATAGCATAATAAATAAAACAATAAAATAGAAAAGATTCATTAATAAGAAATAGATGTTTTTATATTATTTTTTATTTTTTATCACTACCTATAATAGATATTTTAATCAAAATTGATTGAATTTATGAAGAAAAATATTTTAAAAACCCTCATAATTATAATATGTCAATAATTTCTTCATTCATTGGAATATGAAAAAAACTAGGAGTATGGGGTACTCTGTCTTCCCTAGTTGATAGTTCCTCCTAATACTAGGGATTTATTATGAGATTTATTCATTAGATTAAATAATGTTGGATGAAAAGGAGTATCCACATCTAGACTATTGCAACATCAAAGTAAATCATTGATTAAATCGTTTATATAGTGTTAGAATATAGAAATTCACTCAAAAGATCATGAAGCTATTATTTAATGTGGTTGGACAGAAAAATAACTATATTGAACTTTCCAAGTAGTCATGTAGCTGTATGTTTTAGAAAACGGGAAGGGGTTCATGGATCATTTCCACCAGAATACTGACAAGATAATGTATTCCGATTCTAATACTCATGGTTTCTAGAATTTGATAAAATATTGGATTCGTTTTATGATCTAAATAATACATATTGTCAAATAATTATTCAATATAAATATACAAAATTTTTGTTTTTATATTTATAAAAAATTGAAATTAATTCCATAAATAGACTATGATGAGTATTGGAAATATTCTACGTCATATACATGATGTGATTCCAAATATTGGTACACACACATGCACACAAATCTACGATATAAGAAATTAAATGTTCTACAGTCCCATTAACTGTTATGCCACTTCAAGATGAGCGGATGTAAAAAATTATTATAGGAGACACAAAGATTATAAAAATTATGGTTATATAAAAATTATATCATCAAATGATTAATTTTTATTCATAAAAACATTTTGATATCCATGATTTTACATGTTGTCACATCTCTGAAGAGTTTTCAATGATAAGGTGGTGAAATATATGAATAAGATAATATTTTATACTTAATGTTTTTAAATATGAAAGTAGGATTGTTTACCTTTTATGTATGGTTATCTATGAAAAGTATTTATTACCTTCTAAGTAGGGTTCTCTATGAAAAAAATGGAAGGACTTTGAAACACCATGAGAGGGGAGGGGTGAATCAGGGTGTCAAATTTGTCTTAGGAAGTGACGAACCGTGTTCCCATATTGGAAGGAACCATTTTAAATTATTTGTGGTAAACTTGTTTGAGGAGAATGTGATGAAACCAAACAACCACATGAAAATAGATCACAGAACTATTTTACATGGTTCACCGCTAAGGTCTTATACAAGAAGAATATGCCAATAGTGTTACAGTTGTACCTAAATCAAATAATATTAAATTTTTGTAGAATAAAAGAGTTCCCACATAGTCACTCTATTCCCGGAAAACATCTGTTACAATATTTTACAGATAGAACATTGTTTCCCTCAAAAAAATCCAGTCAACTCCCCCCAGCTCACTTATATAAGAGGGGTCTAACTCAGTTTATCAACATGAAGGTCACTTAAATGGATTAGAGTTAAAGGATTTTACCATATCTAGAATGATATAATGATTTCTTTACAGAGCTAACATGATTCACTCTGAAATCATTTTTCAATGAAAAACTGATATTCAAAACTAACATTTCGGATGTTTCTTTGTTCAGATCATTACATTCATGAATCTAACTACCTTCATGGAACAAATTTACTATGTGAAGCTTTTGAGTGAGAATGAAATTCCCCTTCATCACAATTTTACCTTTACTTAGAAGTAATAACATCAGTTAATAATAAACTTGTATTTTCATGATTCTTAAGATTTCATAGAAATAAATATTTGTTGTGTTCCCTAGCTTCATAAAATCAAAATGATTCTGGATTTTCGTTGAAAACATTATTGGATGTGAAGAGGTGTAACCTTATATTTATAGGCTTGGCCATTCACAATGCTCTACCAACTCTTAATGCATTTCCCAAATCATTCAATGCTACCTATGCATATATCTTCCACACATGGTTCTACATTTTTATGTGATGTTGTCTAAAATAATTTCAGAAAAACATCATCTAATCATGATTATCCAATTCTTGTAATCGTGTAGATCATTGTCACCATTAACAATGCTTCATTTATTCATCATTAATGATGTTAATCAACGTCACATAAATAAATGACAAAATTGTTATATACTTTATGGAATAACATTCACGAAACCTATATTCTTGAAAATCATGACCTCCCCATATTATCATAAGTCCTTCAATTAAATCCATGTATCATGATGTATCCATCCTCCAAATTTTGGACCCCAAATATTTGGTAAACACTTGGAAATTATGTCACCTTCAATATGGTTAGCATCATGAACTGTAAGATCCCTTACCTCAAAAACTCTTTGATATTTAACGGGAGGATTTAAAAAATACACAAACTATACTCTATTTACAAAATAGCACTTCCTTGTTTCTGTAATAAGAACATACCTAATGTTTTTGTTCATATGGTGATTGGGTTGAAAGATAATGAAAAAGGTATAACCGAAAGATAAACACAGAATCCACATTCCCAATGTCCTTAAAATATATAGGTATTAAAATTTTGTTTATTTGATTCACATCTCTTGAAATAAATCTACGAAAGATAAATGATATTAATGGAGTTGAATAATTGAGTACCCGCTTTTTCATTTGCGAACATTCATCATTTTTAGTTATTTTTATATTAAATTTTTTGAATATTAAAATTAATTTGACGATTACATTTTTTTAATATAGTAAAAAAGTAATTATTAAAAAAAATTATAATAAGTACGGTGTGTCCAACATGTAGCTAAGAAAGTGTGGTTTCAATGTAAGCTATGATAATCGCATATATTATAATTTCTAAGAAAATGATTCAAATTGAGCCTATGTAAAGTATTAATGAAACATTAATATCACATTTTCAATTAACATAAGGAGACATTATCTAGTTTCAGGAAGGATTGTTATATTTGGTGTCTCGTACTCCTCAAATATTTAATTATTTCATAAATAATTAGAAATATAGGATAAATGTAAAATTGAAGACCCATATACTGAGTTGGTGAAAGAAAATTCTTTATCAGGTAAAACTAAAATTACAAACTAGGTATATACTTAGTATGATATTTTTTAGATGATCAAATCAACTTATGTATTATTTATGTATATACATATTTAGTTTTTATAAAAATTCCTTTAAATTAACGGTGATCCAAAAATATTTTAGAATTAGTTCAAATAGAGGGCATAAACTATTCCAAACATCAACTAGTGGTATGTATATATCAAAATAATTCTTTAAATATTTACATAATGTGAAGGTGATGTATTTTACATATAGAGTTAAGAATATATAAGATTGTTTTTACTGGAATACTGATGAATATCTAGACCAAGAAATAATGGACCGATATAATGTATTGAGCTGTAATTCCTCAATGAAAATAATCTTTTTCAAATCAGGTATATGATTCTAATAATGGGTATCGATGGTGATTCATATAGATTAACATTGACTAAAAAATTATAATTTGGAGTAATTCTTAAAAAACATTTCATTTTATACATTAGAGTTATGATATATGTAAAAGTATAATCAATGATAAAACATATGCACTAGATATACTTATATATTTTGAGAGATGATTAAAAAATATAAATTTTATCCCCGAAATGTCTGTCAAATATAATGTGAAATGGTTTTCATATAATTTATAGTCTGGTAAAATCCATTATTTCATAAGAACATGTTTCTTTGTTGAAAATTGTTTATTTAATATATAAATAAATTGAATCAACAAAAAAAGATGCATCCCTAAAAATCATCATAAAAGTTTATTACGATATTACAAAAATTTCAATGATTGAAATGTTATCATCAGGTTATATACTATTTTTATTTTAATGTTTAACTTCATTATTTCATATATTAGGGAATATATTAACATCGATTTTTTAAATGTTTGTGATTCAATTTTTTTTGAAATTGGAACACGTTCTACTTGATCATGTGTAAAAGGATATTTTCAGATACACATTCAATATAAGAATGTTATAACCACGGTTATGGTTTTTTATTCATTGTGGATAGTTATTTAATGTTCACTGATAACAATAAATATGACAAGTATGTAGTATATAGAAATAATCTATGATTTTATATATCAATTAATATTTGATAATAGATTCCATGTATTAATGAACATGGGATTACTATTTTGAATATTGTGACGGGTATTCATGTTAGGTGATACATGGATATCACAATCATAGACCAGATAAGGTTCAATTTCTAATACCATGTATTTCTGAATAATCAATTAGAAATTTACTTTTAGTATCTCATATTTATCTTTATATTATTTTCATTATATGTCAATACAACCAATCCTGGATGATATATATGACACAAAATTATGAATATTGACACTAACAAATGATAATAAAGGGTTAATGTTACTCAAATTTTGTTTAGTATTGATGTATGAAAAAATAACACTGAATATTTATTTGGAATGAATCTCTAACATGTGTCTATAAGAGGTCAGTGGGAGAGAAATAGTTTTCTGGGTAAAAAATGTTTGGGAACATATGGAAAATAACTATTAGTCAGTCAGTTAGATAAAACCAGAATAAAAGTTATTATTAATTCATCAAATTAAAATATAAAACAGTGAACTATGGAACAATATCGAATATGGTAGATTTAAAGGTCTCATGGACATAATCAATAATGCATATACAAATCCAGTATTGAAAATAAATGATAGGAAAATTAGAGAAAGAATTATTACTAATGTTACATAGTATAAATCTCTACAAGAATAAATACATTAGAATAAAAGGATGTTGAAGTGGTGAGTAGAATGTAATATTCTTCTACGATGGATCAACCACATATTATATTATATGCACATGAGATTATATATCCAATATACACGTTATAGTATGAAAATATTTTTTATATCCATGATAACTATGAGGGTATTAGTTATAAATATACAATAATAATATATATATTATAAAGAATATATGCATGGGAAGTGGAGGGGAAGTGAAACAAGTTTTTAGCGGACACAAATAAGACTTTCATTGACTAGTGTGATCAAATAACACACTTATTCTATTGAAATAATCCAAAAAAATTACATATAATCAAGTGGTATCCATTCGTAAAAATACATATTACATTATATATTATGAGATAACTAAGAAATATATCTTAAATACTACAATTTTATTAAATTCTTGGAATCACACCTAGTCATCTAAGGATTATATGTATAACAATTATATTACTAATACTAGTAATTATGTCATGATTATACTGTAAAAAATTTATATACATGGGGATAATGTTATGACCCGACCCTAGATAACCTAAATATTGTATATGCTACTAATTAAATTGGAATGATTATAAGGAATAAAATCATAAAGTAATGAGAGTTTAGTTTCCTTGGTAAACCAGATACAAAAATAAGTCTTTTATTACCTATGAATTCACTAATTACAAACATATTTTTTTCATTATAAATAAACAAAATAGAAGATATCTTTTTTCAACTAGTAAATAACTATGTATCATTCATAGTATAATTATTAGATCCCTGGGGAATGAAACATACAATGGGTGAGATCATGTTCTTGGTATTGATGAATTATAGTGGAAGATATAATTAATCAATTAGAATAACATTTATGAAATGATAAATAACAAAAAAACAATCGATATAATTAATATATTTTGAAGGAAAAATCAGAACTATATAAATAGGTAATAACTAGAAACAAATTCTATTCAAATAAGTACATAACATAAAATCAATATAGAAATGTAAAAACTAAAACACATCCAATTTAATCAAATGTCTGAAATGAAATTTATATATAGATATGTCCATGAATAGTCTCATGGATAAATAATGACTCTAACTATTATGAGGGAAATTCATTCATGTTAGATGTCATATCTAACTCACATTAAAACTGATACCATAAATACATTAAACAAGATTTTTTAAAAATATGGATATAAATCCTTTTAATATGAACAACTAGTTTTTCCCATGAGAACCTTTTGATGCATCGATGATCTATAAAAATTATAGGTTTCTCTTGTCATTTCTATTCCAAAACATTCCTCCAATAAAAATAAATAACATTACAAATCAAATATCCATATTGAATTAAAAATATAAAGAAATAAATATTTCCCCAAATTATCAAATAACATTCAAATTAGATATTATATGTAAAATGGACTACATTTTAGTAAATAGAAATATCCTGGATAATTTAAATAAATAATTTATGGAAATCCATTGTTCAATTATAATAGGATATTGAAAATTTAAATGGTTAAAACAAATACATCATGGAATTTAATTTGAATACAATATTTTCACAAATCAATAATATACAATCCATTTTAATAGTAAGCATGGTATCAATTCAATATATCCCAAGTTCATTAAAAAGGGTAGTTTTTTTATGAATGGAAATATTATAAATATCATTAAAACATTCATGAGGAAAATATCATTTTTTTCTAAAAATTATTTTATTTCAAAATAACTTTTCAAAAGAATTTTGCTAAAGAAAATTTTATACATGAAATGGAAGATTCATGTAATTGATGGTGAGAAAATCAGTACTCACCATATTATGTAAAATAACATTCCTTTTTCATTGTAAAAAGGATTGAAAAATTACTAATCAGGAAGGACCCAAGAAAATTAAATTGAAAACGTTAGTAAATGAAAAAAGTGGATGAATTTAATTTCTAAATAATTTTAAAATCATTTTAGAAGACATTTTAGTAAAACATTGTATTTATATGAAAACAGTTTCTCTAAATAATGAGTGAAATGAAGTTGGGTTTTCATAAAAATCACTTTGAGCATGAAAGAGTTAAAATGTTATTAAAACTAGTAAAATTTCATGATTTACCATATAAGAGTAAAATTAAAGTGTTTATTAACATTGTTAACATATGATCCTAAAATGGAAACACTATTAAAAAATCCCTAATGTTATTGGTGAGGAAAATAATCTTTAGACATTATGAAGTGTCTCATACCACTTTAAAACAATTTAAATCCTAATCCACATGAAGTAGTAGTACTATTTGAATTCCTTAAACAAAATTAACATAAATTAAATAATGATATAATATATTAAACTGGAATTTATTAACACGAAACAAATGATTTATGTGTTGAACATGACATTTATCTCATGGATGTTAAAAGTGTGATGAGAAACCATTACACTGTGTATTTTTATGGTTAATGTCTATTAACCTCAAATATGAGGGGTTTAAAGATGATAATAAATTTTTAAAGAATAATATTAATATTTATGATATCATATATGATCCTATTATAATATCTTATTACCCATTTTTTGTTACCTATCATTATTTTAACTGTTTTAGGTGTTAATTACCTAGTTTTTTGAGTGTGGTTTAACATGTTATTTGTTATTATTATTAAATATGTCATGGTTTAATCATCTATAGAATATAAATATGATTATAATATCTTATATATCAATTATATTTGTATTTATAGTCATCTATAATATTATGAGATTAGAAATGAAGGGCACCGTTCTGGGAGACTGTAGGTCATACGTACCCATGAATGCTAGTTTCATTTAATTGTCATATTAAAATAATTAATGATGAATGATAAGTATTTATATTATAAATATAGTATAATATATAGGTTATATATGGTACATATTTCATTAAAACAATCGTTTATATGTTTCATGTATGGAAATACTAAGTCATATCACTTTGAGGGGCGATAATGCACACTTTCCAAATGAAATTACCATATCTACACAAGATGTAAACAATAAAGGTATATTATAAATAAAAATAAAATAAAAATATAGATATTTAAAATATAATATATAACATATAAAAATATATTTCCTATAATAATGGCCACTATGATATGTGGTAAGGTAAAAATGAACAATCATCGTTCCTTGAGGTTATAATTCACCATACATAGAAATAATATATTTGTTACCCATTAGATGGAGGTGTGTATATAATTAGGTTGAACCAATAAAAAACACAAATTATATTTATTAAAAAAAATCAAATACAATAATATAATAATAATATATGGGGGGATGGATAATAAAAATAATATAAAAAACAAAAGAGAAGGCCTTACCTCTTATTCAAGTAAATACTCTTGGTTTGTACCAAAAGGCTTCCTTAGTTGAATTTTCTCCCAATGTAATGATTCAAAATATATGGGGTATTATAAGAATCTATATTGGAATATTTTTACTAAAACTAATTGGTTTAAGTGGTTTTAGGACAAGGCAGAGGAGGCGTCCTTTTATAGAGAATGAAAACGGACTATCTATAACTATTTAGAAAGAAGTTATGTGTACACATTTAATTACCTAAAAAAGTCATAAATTACTATATAATCACAATAATGGAAGGTTAATGGAAAATTTATGACTATCCAATAGGTTTTGGAAAATATTCTAGGCCATTTCCCCCTATGAAAATGGTTTAGACCATTATTAATCTAATTTTTTTCATAATTGTAAATAATATTAATTATATTCAATAACTTTTTTTCATAAAAAACAAATATTATCTTATTGAAAATTTTCAATCATGACGATTTAACATATTACATACATTTTTCCAAATTCCAATCATATTAGTCGTATAAATTAATTTAAAATTCAACTCATATCGTGGAAGACACATCATGTTTTTTATGTAAAAACATATGAATGTTTGATATGTGTTTATAATCTATTTAAAAGTAAAAATGACTCCAAAAGAAATTAATTGTATTAATATAAAAAATAGTATATAATTAATCTATAAATAAATGAAAAATTATAATTTATTCTTATAAATTAGTTTTATTGTAAAACAGGCTTGAATTAAAATTCATTATTTTTTATTATTCATAAAAAATGATATGTTTCTGAAAAACAAAATTAATAATTTATCCTCAAGATATTCTTATTCTCTACTATTAAATATGAATTTTATTTTTACACTATAAATAAATTAGTGTGCCCAAATTCTGATCTAGATGAGTTTTCTATTAAAAGGAGGTAAAATTTACTTTATAATAAAATAGGTTTTCATGTGTGAAATCGGGTTTGTTCTTATCTAATGCATATCAAACATAATAATTTATTATTAAAAAAAATTTATTTAATATATAATATATATCTTTAAAATAATTCAATAATTTTAATTTAATATGTTTATTAACATAGAACATTTTTTCAAGGATAAAAATAATAATATTTCTTTTTTACGTCCAATTGGTTCTTATTTTCATTTATAATTAATTGGTAACCAATTAATATATTTTATAATTATATAAACCATAAATTTTTATATTTCAGTTAATAATATACATAAAATATAACATAACAGATATGTTATATATTATTTTATTAAATAATAATTGTTTTAAAAATATATTGTTAATTGGTGAATCTCCGAATTGTGTGTGACACAAGCTAACAAGGAAGGTTGATCATGCTTCTGACCAAAGATATCATCGATGGTCTCTCTTTTGTGTAACACATGATAACTCAATGTTTCATGAATCCAAATATATATACTATATTTTGTATAATAAATATAGTATATTATAACTGGATATTATTTTATCTCATATGATTAGTGTCGTGTGTCATAAATTATATGGAATACAATGTTATTACAATAGATTTTTGGGGTGCCATATTCTCTCAACCTTATTTAAATAGTTTCCATGAAATATAAACCCAATTATGGTGATATATTTTTTGATACTTTTGATGCTTCAAATCCCACATTGTGAGAGGTTTTCTTAAGTCATTCACTAAAAATATAGAATGGGATGTACGAAGGACATAGGGACTAACATGATACTAGGTATCTATCTATAAGAACATCAGGGGAATGTAGATAATCATACTAGGAGTAAAATCATAAAAATTTATAGGGAGTTAATAATGTAATCAATCAAAAAAAGAATTCATGATCAATGGAAAATTGATGGCCTCAAAACAATAAATTTGTGAGGATTTAGAAGGGAATAAATTCAACAAAAATTACGGTATTATGGAAACATATTATTTCAAAGTCATTATACTAATTTTGGGTAATTATTTTACTACCTATGAATATAATAAAATATTATTACTTGAAATGTTTCAATTTCATATGAACAATCCTATATTTTAGTTTTCCTTTGGTAGAATTATAATTAATACCTATACTCAATGAAATTAATTATGATTAATGCTTTTTTTATTCCTGATGAGCTAAAAAAATTTAAATGATCATAATTCTGCTAAAAAGAGTGACAGTTCTAACTATTTTACACTAAATAACATACAAAAAAATATAGTTAATTGATAAATCTCTAATTCCAAAAATTGATATTATTGTATCACCATTAACATTTAGTTTACAAATTTATCAACTAAAAACAGTAAGAAACATACCAAGACATCATGTAGGTAATTAGTTTGTTATAAACCTTTTTCATCCTTCAGTCATGGGTTCAAGACCAGAGTACTTTCCATATTTGATTGGTTTTCACATTTCTTATTGGTTTTACTTTTCTAATACATTATTAATATAATTTAAAAGTTAAATAGTATGTAAATCCATTAAATATGGTTTATAAATAAATATCCATTTACAAATCATTTTCAATAAAACCCTAACACATAAATACTTCATCTAATTTTTTCCACAAAGATCATTCCTTAGAATAAAGTTTATCCTCTATAATATAACATTGGTTCCTGTAATTTATAGGCTCCCCAATCATAGGAAAATGAATTATAATGGATTTTATAGGATGATTTTCATTTCCTTACCTTGTACTATTTATTTTTCATCAACCATCCTTTTAATTATGTCTGTATTTCCAACACATAATGCATTTTTTTGTTCCACTGAGACACATTCCTAGGTAATTTTTTTCACACTTCTCAATTGTCTTAAATATATCCTTCTTTTATTTATAGTATCCAACACTTGAGTTCTTTTAACCCTAGGTTTTTATCTTCTATAATTTTTTAAAAAATTGGTAATGTTCAATAATGTTTATCATATTTTGGGAAAACTGAGATGGAATAAATACGATATCCTTCACTCCTATAAACACATAATTTGGTTTCTCATTTTTTATACCTATTCCTTTATGTTTTTTGTTAACATAAGTCATCTAGGTTCCATCCCGTGACTAAATGCAAAAACAACAGTGTGAGAAACAATATTCATTGTGAAAAATCATATAATTATCTATCAGATATCTAAATCATGACATCATATTTTTTAGTCTAAAACACATTAGGTTAATGCAAGAATATTTATTTTCATTGTCTATTAAAATTTTTCATAATGGTTTGAAAAAAAACATAGATTATCTTAAAAATATCCCTTGGTAGTGTCAAACTAGGTGCATAGTATGGCCAATTCTCATGTATAAGGTTACCTCGCATCAGTCCCAAAGCACCTGGTCAATGTTGTCACTCCTAGGTAAATCTATGTCAAAAACATGTACACATGTAGAATGAATATAGGGATGTATTGATTTAATGACCCACATGATTTATCATTTAAATAAAATTATATGATGGTATTTTATACATATCCTCAAATTATACCTTTGCGATATTTTATCTAACTTATATTTTCCTAAACATAATTCAAAATAATTCTACTAAACAACTATTGATACAAACTATAGAGATGAGAACCATGATAGCCCAGAGCCGGTGTATCCTACCAATTAAACTGGATTGATTTCATGGAATAAAATATTGAAGGAATGATACATTAGTAATCTTGGTTATCCTTATACATAAATTATTTTTTGTATTAAAAATTAATGTAGTAATAAGAGTATAATTGTTTTATTCTTCTTAATAAATATGTATGATCGAGGATAAAATTCTTCGAACTTGTAAGACCATGTATATAATTCATATTATTCTTCTTGTATCCACATGGAATGAAACATATTAAAAGAGGGATCATGTTATGAGTAAGTGTAAAATATGTATGATGAAATATTTAATCAATGTGGATAATAGTTAAGATAAGGTAAATAAATGAAAACACATACTAGATAATATATACATTGAGAAAGAACATCATAAAAAATATAGGAAAGTAATAAAAAACACATTCCATTAAAATAACTAGATAAGGAAAAATAATATGAAAATGTAGGAGACTGATACAGATTCCATTTAATCAAATAACATAAATAAATTGTTTCCATAGATAATTTGATGAAAAATCTCATGAATGATTAATAACTAAAATATATATGAGAGAAATGTTTTCTTAATGAATGTCATGTCTATGGCACATGGAAACCTATACCATCAAAACCATTCAGTATACAGATTAAAACTACAAATAGAAACCCTTTTAATTTGGGAAACTAGTTTCTCTCATGAGAAACTATCGATGTATCGAAGAGCTATATAATGTTCAGTCTCCTCCTGTCATTTTCCATTCTAAAATATTCTTTATATCGATATAAATAATATGAATTATCAAATATTTTTATTGATAAAATAATACTGAACAATTAATATTTCCTCAAATAATCAAATAACTAACAATGTTAACTTTTAATGTAAAATAGAATACGGTTTAGTCAAGGTTAATATCCATGATAAATGAAATGGATAATTTAAGTAAATTAAATGTTTAATCATCATATGAGGTTGAATATTTCATGGGAAATAGAAAATAAATCAAGGAAGTGAATATGAATACTATTCTTGGAAAAATCAATCATAAACCATCCATATGAATAGACATGATGGTATTAATACAACATATCTATTACGGTGTAAAATAAAGGGTTTTTTATAGGGAATTGAAATATTATAAAAAGTTCATAAAAACAATCCTGAGAAAATTATCTTTCTATTGTGAAAAAACCTTTTGAAAAACAATTTTCTTTGATATTAAATTTTGAAATATATTTCATTAAAATTCATTCAATTTTGACATGAAATGTATTATTCAAGTAAATAACACTGAGTAAATCCATACTTATATTACAAGTTAAAAGAATATTCTTTTTAAATTGTGAATTGGATTGAAATAATTATTTCCATGGAAGAGACAATAAGATTATTTTGAATAATATGGTAAAATAAAATAGGAGTAAATATATATTTACTAATTCATTTTAAAATAATTTTTAGAAAATGTTTTGTTAAACATGTTTTTTATAAGAAAGAAATTTCTCAAACTAAATATTGAAACTGTTTAATATATTCTTAAAAAAAAAATTAAAGAACATTGAGTTACAAAGAGTAGATAAATGGTACTAATACATATAAACAATCATGTATTTATATAGGAGTGTAACATTAAATTGTTTATTGAAAAATGTTAATATAATTTCCTCAAATAGAAATTATATTTAATGTTAATTGAATTTATTATAAAAAAATTTAATATTTAAACATTTCAACGGTTCCTATACAACATTGAATCATTTTGAACCATAAACCTAATGAATGAATAATATTAAATGAATGCCTTAAATTCTATGAAGAAAATCGAATTTATGGTATAATATATGAAAATTGACACTAGATACACCATTAAAAATATGTATGCTGTGAACATAAAATTTATCTCACCTATGTAAAAAGTGAGATGATATTACTTTACATTACGTTTCAATTCTGGTGAATATCTTTTAATATCATATATAAAGGGTTTAAACATGTTACTAAAATATAATAAAACCATATTAATATTTATTATACATCTATTATCCTATTATAATATCTTATTACTAGTTTTTTAGTAACCATTCATTATTTTAACTAATTCATCTGGTAATGTCCTTGTTTATTGAGTATGTTTTAACATGTAATTCATTGTTATTATTAAACATACCATGTTATGATCATATATAGAATTTAAAACATGGTTTTAATAATTTATATATATATTATATATGAATCTATATTACTCTATAATATTTGGATATTATAAAGGAAATGCACCATTCATGGAGACGGAAGGTCGTACGTACGATGGAAGTCTACTTTCATTTCATTTTTGAATTAAAATAATGAATGATAAATGATATATATTCATATTATAATCCCATTAAAATATATATTATATATCTTTTAGATAGGGTTTTTTTAAATCATATTTTATATGTTCCATATAATACTTGAAAAAGTCATATCGCATTAAGAGGGTGATATTCCATACTTCCTTAGAAAATATTGTCTTATTTACACAAGATGGAAAGAACAAAAGATTTGTTATAAATAAAAATTAAAAAGGGAATAAGAAAATTATAAATATGATATATAACATATATAAACAAATTTTTCATTATAATGGACACAATGATAGTTGCTAAGGGAAAATGATTATTCATCATTTTGTGAGGCAGTAATTCAACGTACACAAAAATAACATGTTTGATACCATTACATGGAGGTGTGTGTAGGTGAAGTTTTAAACATTTGAATGAAAAAAATCTTATTCTATTGAGTATAATGGTTTCCATTTTCAATAATATTATAAGAATAGATTACAGGGTGTATAATGGATATAATATTAAATACCCTAAGAGAAGATGTTACCTCTTAATTGAGTAACTACTTTTGGTTTGTGCCAAAAGAATTCATTAGACATTTATCATCCAAAAATACAAGATTAGAATAATAGGGTAGTGATTTTGGGATGCTATATGATAATATCGTGTCCTATTCTATGTGGTTTGAGTGGTTAGAGGAATGGAAAGTGTTGGTGGTATTTTATTTGGAAGAAAAAGGACACCCATGGAATTTTCGGAAAAAAGTATAGTGTACCAATGTTATTTCCTAAATAATGTCATAAAAGAAAAAAAAATTCAATAATTGAAGGTTCATGGCTATATTATTGTCAAAAAACTGGTTTTGAAAAAGGGGCTAAGTCGTTTGGGCCCCTATGAAAAATTTTTAGTCTTTTAATATGATTAATTTTTTCATAACAATTGTAATTAATTTTAATTACATTCAAAATTATTTTTGTAGAAAAAATATGGTCTTATTAGACATTATAAATTATTCGAATTTCAAATATTCAATCTATTTTTCCAAATTCAAGTCATATATGTGTCATACGTTAATTAAATATTCATCTTACGGGAGGGATGCCAATATAGATTTTTAATGTAAAAACACATAAAAGGTTTCGATGTTTTTATAATCGATTTCCATGTGAAAATGACTAAAAATGACATAAATTTTATTAGTTTATAAAAAATATTATATAATTAATAATTAAAACCAATTGAATTTATAATTTCTCCTTATAAATAAATTATATTAAATTGTAGTATTGAATTGACATTTTGTATTTTTAACTATTTATTATAAAATGATATGTTTCCAAAAAATATAAAACCTTTATCCAAAACAAATAATGATGTTTCTATTTTATATATGATGTATATTATGACTTTTTATATCAATTAAATTGAACAATTTCAAATACAAATTTGTTTATCATTAAAAGGTGGTAAAATTTCATTTTAAAAAATATAAGTTTTTATGTTTAAAGAATGATTTTTTATCTTTTTAATATAATAAATAATGTATGAATATCAAAAATAGTTTATTGAATATAATAAATATATATTTTATTAAAATCATTCACTAATTTAAAATAACTATGTTTATTAATTCAAATTTATAGGGGATCACTGAAATAAAAATAATTCTTTTTATATCCAATTGGGTCATATTTTCAGTTTTTTTAATTGTTAACCCATTAATGAATTTTATATTTATAAAAACCATAAATTTTCATAAGATAGTAAATACTATTCATAACCAAAAAAATAACTCCTAGGTTATATCATATTATTTCAAATAATTACTATTTTAATAATTCATTGTTACTTGTTGAAACATGGTCTTGTGTGTAATGCAATCTATCAGGGAAGGTCACTCTTAAATTTAACACAAGCTATCAAGGAATGATGATTTTTCATGAAATATTTGATGACTCAGTGTTCCATGCATATAAATATATATAATTCATTTTAAATAGTAAATATATTAAAATGTATCCAAATATTATAATATATTATGCCCTTGGTGTCATGTGTCATACAATCTATCGAGTACAAGGTTATTACATTAGATTTTTTAGTTTTCAAAGATAAAATCTTTTGATGTGTATTACTAAATGTGGTGAGGTCACACATAACAGAATTTACACACTATAATGACATTTAATCGCCAATAATTAAAGTCATGACTCATCAGAAACATGATCTGAATCATTTGAGAGAAAACAAGGATGGTTAAAAAGTTGGATCTGGTTAATTTGGGAGAGTTTTATTAGGGGGTCCCTATAAACAACTATATAGTACATATTTTATTAACATTATATGTATACAATTAGATACACCTGATGAACACTTACAATTATAGTGTATAAATTTCTTTTTATACAATATAAATATTAATATGCATTGATTATTTTTTACATAAACGAGTTATAGAAAAATACTAGAATATTATGAGAGCCTCAAGATAATATGAAATTATTATTATATATATATATCATATGGTCTAGATGCACAATACTTACTGGAAAAAATTTATGTCTGGATATTAGGTGCCTGGGGATAATATTCATTGAGACTTCGTCTCATGATTTTCTGTCTTGTTTACCTTTGGAATGTGAGATCATAAAGAAAGAACAACTAATAAAAACACCATATGTTTCAAGTTTCATTAGTTGTTACTATATAAAGGCATGTGTATTGGAAACTGACTGGAGATATTTATTAATATATTTCATTTTATATCATACTTATAGGTTAGGGAAAACCATAATAATGGAATATTAGTGAGGTAGATTATGTTGGGTGATTCATTGTAGGTATGTTATTTATTGGATTGAAATTTTATATTTCATTCTTTTTATTCGATGATATAATATCTCAAGAATTGTTCATATTATGGTTGTACCTTCATAAATCAATGGCCAATTTAGTTAGATCTAAATCCAACAACATAGATCAATAAACAATAATGAAAGAAAGGACGATGACATAAGTGTTCATCCTACATTATAATATATCTTAAGACCAAGTTATTATATTACATGGTATATGATCATAATGTGTTTTTCATTTAAATTACTATTCCTTATCTCATATGGTGCATTGATGTGTTTCATGTCTCTTCTAGTGGCCTATAAATACTATTAACTACCCTCTATAAAAGTTCCTAAAGAGTCACACACAATAGCGTATTCATAGATCTTCAATATTCTAGGGAAATGGTTTATAAGACCGGGTAAGACCCACAATGAGGTTTGGGATATGTCTTAGTTTTACCAACAACCCAAAAATAAAAAAAAATCATTATAATTAAAATGAATAATATTTGGAATTAATTAATTTACTAAAATTATTTACAATTTTTTATGTTAATTCAAGTAGTAATATTATTCTAATGAATATTATTTATATATTCCAATTTTCATTTAATTATATTGGGAATTTTGAGTCATGTAAAATGACCTTGATTTATTTTGATGTACATTTAATATATATTGTACATATTCGATAAACAAAAATTTTATTTATGATTCATTATTGGTCTTTGTAATTATATATTTCTTATATAATGGGCATTATATTTATGGGGGGTGTGGAAGCCTTCCAGTTATTTCAACCTAATATACAATAAGGATATTATATAATAATTCATTGAACTTTTCATTCCCAATAAATAATGTATTATCTCCCCTACCAAATTATAGAAAACAAATCTCTCTCTAAGCATCAATCCAATAAATACTTCTATGAATTAAGGTCATGGGGTCAAGTTGATCATCACGATACTGAGGGATTCGTCATAAGACCATGTTATCACTAGGATTTCTTTGAACGATAAGATACTGGACTCCTGGATCATGTGTTAATGATGTAGATGGGTTCAACTTCATGTAATTTAAGTAATGGTCTCCAATGACAAGCTTCAACTGTGTACTCATCGATTTGATGTAAGGTAATTATTGAAATTAATTTTGTTCTTATTAAATTTAGGTGAGATACCTAAACCTCTTCTATGGATTTAATTTCTAGAGGAAATAAGTTTTGTATCTTTGATAATGAAAATTTTAAATTCACCAATCCAACATCACCTTTTATGTGTCACTTTACCATCAATTCTTGAATCATGATATCTTTGGATATTGATAGAAATTGGTTTTTTAGTTCTAGGAGGTTAAAAATAATTAAAATTAAATGAATATATCTAAATATAATTTATTTATACTGTGATTAGAAAATCATTTTTCCCATTATGATATGTCTCATGGTCATTTTCTATTTGAGCTTCATGTATTGGAGGCTTGAGATCATGACCTATATGATCACAGGAGGTTTTCTCTAGTTAGGGAGGATTATCAATGGAAGAGGATCCTATAAAAATTTTAGTGGCAGGATTTTGAGAAGTATAAGTTATGAATTTTTTTTGAATATATAGAGAGATTTATGATGGATATTGTAATCAGATTCAGTTTTATCAATGCCTCAGTGGAAAATTTGGTCTCGTTGGTAGTTAGTCAAAATATGGGATCTAAACATTATTTGTGGACATTGTAACTTCATGAGTGGAATGATTCATATGATTAACAAATTGTATTTAAAAAATATTATTGATTGGTATTTTTTTGTCTTCTATTATGGTAGTGAATTAGTAGTAGGTTAATTATCTTTAGAATGTGATTTTTTAATTATCAGAGAATGGTATATAGTTTCTGTAATTTATTCACTTTCCTTGAGTTATTTTAATAGATGAGGAGTTCTAGGTGATATGCCTTGAGGAGGAACTACATCTTTCGATCCTATATGAATTTACACCATTTACATTTCCAAAATATCATTTATATAAGAATATGGTGAAGATAATTTTGTAGATGCACTCATAAGGATGATTACAATGAGAGGGGAGTCCGAATGGTTCATTAAGGAGTTTTGTTGTTGTTGGATCGACTCATTATGTATGAACCTTGAGATTTCATCCATTAGAGAGTCGACCTCAGCAGTTTCCTTTCTGGCCTATTGGACCTATTTGTTTCATGAATTTTCCTATGGAAGCCATGCCACTATGTTTTTATATGGTTTTCATGTCCAACTCCCTAAACAATTTCTACAAACTCTATAATATTCATTTGATAGAGGTGGTCAGGTTTAGTGCCAATCTCAATAGTAGATGATAGTGAGACCATTTCTATAGTAGGGCATGTAGGATGATTCCCCACTAAGGGAATATGTAGATGTTAGTTTCTAACATGAAGATATTCTTCATGAGTAAGGACATAAACAAAATCAGGTTCAAATAGGTGGCTATCAATAGATAGTTTAATGGGAAAGGAATAATGGATTATAGTCAATGGAGTCCAAAGTAACTGAGGAGCTAGAGATCATTTGAGATATACCCAGTTTATTTTATACCATTGTATTTTCTATTATTAATAATGAAAAATCATACTATTTGTTGAACTCTCCCTTTTAAACTCTCTAAGAATATGCATAGATAAGCTTCTCATTACCTTGGTATTGATAAATCCGAAGATCAAAACAACTTATTTTATGTGTTCTAGAGGTGTAGACATAAGATGTGACTATATTATTCCCATGGTTATTACATAATTCATTTTATTTAATCATTAAATTTCATCAATGGTATAGAATGGTAGTATTATTTGAATTTTGTAATTCACCACTTCTGGAGGACAGTCATTTTCATTAACATGCATATCCAGCATGAGGTTTTCCTTGGTGTGTGGGGTTTTCAAGTAGTAGTAGGAATATAGAAACCCTTAATTATTTTTTGGATAATATTTTTGTGTAATTATTATATTATAAGAAAGTATATTATCCTAGGTTCATTTGGGAGTTTCTAGATGTTTTTCATGATAGGATGAGATATTACCCCTGAATGGGTTATTGGTTTTGGGATTGGAATGCATCATCAAGGATCAATTATTTCAATAAAACCTTTTCAAATGAAACCATATAATATTGGAAAGATGAGGATTTCCAAAATTGTTTTGATGAATAATGGTCCCATTGAAACTAGTATGTCAACATGGGATTCTCAAGCGTTGTATTAGAAAAATGGATAGAAGTATGAGGTTGACTATAGAATACCAGAGGATGAATTGGGTAACTATTAAGAACTATTACCCACATCCCAGGATATATGATATTTTTAACTTGGTTAAATGTGAAAATTGGGTTTTAATATTGATCTTCAGTCTGATAATAGCTATTTAAGTGTGGGTGATGGTGATATCCCAGATACCTCCTCTACATACATGATTGTGAACATCGAGTTCCTATTCTAGTCAATTTGTTTCTGGATCTACACCAAATGTGGTCAAGGGGATCATGAAATTAAATCACTATGAATTCATTAACCATTTCATTATCAGGATAATCCGTGATTTATTTTTATACTTCATCCCAAATAAGGATCATGTCTGTTATCATAGATATCAATTTCAGGATCTTCCACACAAAAATTTCTATTGAATGTTGACCATGTGTATGTTTCAGACACGACATGTGCATTTCCATATTCATGTGGTTTATCATAATCGAATTGATCTATAAAATTATATTATTAAGGCTGATATTTCATGTTATGGGTATAAAAATGGGATGGAGTTTAACTGTTTCATTATTATTACAAGATATTATTACGGTTTTGTGAACGATTTGTCCAGATTCACAACATCATTGAATGTGTTGACCATGAAGGACCATAATTTTGTATGGGAAATATAGTTCTCGACAGTTTTCATCAATTTAATGAGAAAAATGGTTATTTATTTTGCTACTATAGAATACTATGATGTTTGAGGTTTTATGAATGATTTTTTTACACGAAAATCACTGAGGGATGTTGTTTGAGAGTCCATATATTTTTGAGGAGTTATGGATGAGTTAAAAACATTACAATTGGATACAAGGGTGGGTTTAGGTGGAGGTTTTTTATATCTGATGATAGTGAAGTCCTTTCTAATGAAGATAGTGGAGTAGTCTCAGTGGGGAGACTCAGATGTGGAGTTTATTTATGGTCATGTTAACTATGGTGATTTTTTAGAATGATGTATTGAGTATGGTCATAACTTAATAATATTTTATGGGATAGTATTTACTTCGTATGTTATGTGAGAATGAGTCCATCATAAGAATGAAATGTCACTTTTCTAGTATAACATGAATCCTCCCTGATACACCATGGATTAAAGATATAATTTTGGTGAACTGGGATGCAATGGTCATTGGAAAACTGTGAGTCTTGATCTCTATTTTTTCAACACATAATGGTTGAGGACCATGTTCTCAGTTGTTTTTTGTGGACATTTGTTGATCCAAAGAAGAAATGGGATGAAATATTGTTTGATTGTGTCATTGTGTTACTTAAAAATTAAGGATGTTGTGATGTTAACTGGGATACCATTGATCAATTAATGAAAACATACCACATCCTTGTAACCATAAAACCATGTGTCATGGTTGATTAAAAGATGTGGTATAATGATGAAGTGGTTTAGTTTCATGGGGTTTGAAGGGATATTATCTCAATAAAAAATGAATGTTTTACCTTGTTATCATGTATGAGATTTAATCTTTCCATTATAACACAATTTCACCTCAACACCACTATCTAACATAATAAGAATTGGTATACAGAGTGTACTATAAATACATTTGAGGGTCTGTTTTGGGAGGTCATCATATACTCTACTGGATCATGTAAACGAAACATGAATTCTGATTAGTTTTCATAAAACATTTTCTATCACCCATAAATAAGTGTGGTGTCACGACCCGTCCTCGGGGCCCGTGCCGTGACTACCCCAAGCCTGCCTTCCATAGGCCAGGGGATGGCGACTATCACCAAAGCCATAAATCCAAATAACTGGGAAGGCATTGCCTTTATAAAAGTTAACAAACACCAAAGAGTACAAGCGGAAGCAAACACTATGTTCAAAAGAAAGTGCTAAAAATTAAAAGGGCTAGAATACAAACCCAACTGAAAAGTACTAAACAATTGAACGAAAGTACAACAGAAAAGACAAGCACCTGGAAGATTAAATGTAGCTCCCGGGTCGTCTACCTCGAATCCTACCTAAAGGGTAACTACAGATAGCGCAACTCCTGGATCATCCACCACAGATCCTACCTAAAGGGTAGGTACAGATATCCTCCTCAATGCTCTCACCTGTCAACCTCCTCCGAGTACCGTCTCATCATGATGTCCACCTCCGAATATTCACTCGTCTTGAGGACCACCTCCAGGTACTGTCAAGTCCTCGAACACTCGGCCTCCATCTGCGATGTCCGTCATCTACATCCAACACAATGAGGTGTGGGCATATCCCGTGCAATGGTGAGTATAACGATACTCAGTAGGGACCCTGAGACCCTCATGGTCTCACTATATCCAACATGGATAACCAGAAGGCAAGATCTAAACAGTTTACCCTTACATAGGTATAAGCCCATACTTATACCTAAGTTTTCAAGTAACCCATCTCAATCAAGAGGTATCACACAGATATGAAATCAACAGATAACCGGTACTTTGGTATATGCCCATACATATACCAAGTTATCTAGTAACCCATCTCAATCATGAGGAAATCACAAATTTCAATAACTCAGCTCAAAACAGGATTTTTATTCATGATGTCGAAACTACGGTTATGGAAGAACTCCTCCACTGTCGAACATAGTATTCATGTCATGACTCTGAGGTGCTAGTCACTAACCTTAAATTGTTGAGGTACTTCTCCTGTCGAGTACTTCGGGTCTTCCACCTCACAAAGTAGTGCTTCCCTCTATGGGTCTTCCACCTCACATAGTAGTGCTCCAACTCATAGCCTACAGAGGTACTCCTCATATTGAGTACCACGGGTCTGCCACATCACAAAATAGTGCTCTTCCTCCATGGGTCTTACGCCTCAGTAAGTAGTGCTCCCAACTGGGCTATACATGTCACTCCGAATCAAATCGGACAAGCAGTCATCAGGTCCACAACTACCAGGTCTCTGCACTCCACACAATCTTCTCCGGGTGGGTCCGCTCCACGAGATTCTGGTCAATACTCCAATTATCTAAAAGTCCCACAAAGATGTATCACAAAAGACCGAATCGTCAAAGGGGTATCAACGCAATAGACGGTGCGTCAATCGGACGCCTGGTCTGTGAGTTATTAGCCTTTTAGTCCCAGGGGCCCGGTTGGTTTTGTGTATGAACCAACCCGGACGTACTCCAGCTATGTCCAAACCTCGAGTGGAGTAAGCCAAATGTACCGTATCACAAAGAGGAATTCAACAATGTCGATGGAACGTCAATCAAACATCTGAAGCTCATGTTATAAGAATTTCGACTCTGAGGCCCCGATTGGTTTTGTGTTCGAACCAATCCAGATATACACAATGTTCTACTAAACATTGAGTGTAATATACCGAAATGACTGTCTCAGTCCGAGGATCTCTATGCAACTGAATGTGTGTCAATCGGAGGTATGTAGCCAATGTTATGGGTGTTTGAACGGATTTTTCCGGAAACAGGGGGTTTGGGCCCAGTCCGACCCGAGCCAATACCCCCTAGGTCGGCCCAAACTGGGTCGACCTGACTCAGGTCCAGGTACGGCCCTGTTGGGCGCGGCCCGACCCATTGCGAGCGGACCGGCCCAGCGTGGGAGGTCCGGCCCTATGTGGGATCCCGCGTGCTGAGCAGACGTGGAAGGAGGGGGGGGGGGGGGGGGGGCGCTGCCCCCTCATTTTGAAAAGATAGCCCCCAACGTGGAAAGGCCCGCCCCTGTCTTCCCCCGGGGGATACAACCCCCAGACTTCCCGAACGGCCGACCATGTTGTCCGGCTGGTGTGCCACCTTTGGACCCCCCCGGGTCCCGCCATCCAAACCACCGGCGGTTGGCGGATCCGGCCGCCTTTCTCTGCACTGTTGTGGCCATAGGTCGCGGCCCTTGTCCGACCGGTGCTGCATGACCACGCCGCGACCCTCCGCCACGGCCCGCTCTTGGCCGCATCTTCCTTCGGCTAAAGCAACACGATAGCACCACACTTCTTCTCCGTGGTTTTCCTCATTACCGAGTGTTGCAACGGCACATCGTCACGTCATTTCAAGCCGCAATAATGAAAAAAAATAATGGGGAGGAGGGTCGGCCATGTTTGTGCATTCTGACCACCTCCTGTTATACCGATAGGAAGTGGCCAAAGAACGAGTAAACTCCACAACAACAAAAGTGAAAATTTAATGGCTTAAATTCGACTTAACCCCTACCTCAACAACAGTGACAAAAGTCGGCATCGCGGTTGGTGAATTCGGCATATGTCCAAGGAGGGAATAACATCTCACACCAGCTGCGGTGAGGAGATGAACGACATGTCGATCTCTCCTTGCAGTGACTGTGTTCTTCATCGAGGTTTTGTCATTCTTCAATGAGGATGATAGAGATCTCCATGACTTAGAGTATTCTCTCCAAAAACATAACACAACAATCTTCCAACCCAATAAAATAAGACTCTTCTTATTTTATTACTCAAGCCATTCATTTCAAAAACTCCAAGATTCAAAAATTGAATTCACATCATTTAATTAATCTTGAGTTTTCAACATTAAATAGATTTTTTAGGTTGGAAAGATTACAGTGAGGGAGAGCCACTAAATTAAAGAGGGGGGTTTATAGGAGTTAGGGAGCTATGGAAGAATTGAAATGTGGGGGCTCATGTGGGCCCCACCTCACCTTTAATCCTTTCATGGGATGTTAACAACCAGAGGGTGCCACCCCAACTCCCACACCAAGGATCCAACACATAGAATAGAGAAATAAAATTCATAAGGCAATTTTATTTCACTTACACTTAAACCACAAATTTACAAAACTCTACCCGAGCAAACACAACTCCAGTAAATGTCTTCTTAAGAAATTATCGGCGCTGCGGTTTCATCGGTCCCCTCGGTTTTATATTCCGATCACTGGTTCAAAAGTTAGAAAAACCCGCTCATTCATTCATTGAACGTACCTGAGCTACACATCAGAAATTGATTCCGGGCACACCGGGCTCGGAATCAGGTGTTGTCAGCAACTGCGTACTTGTAAAATCTCGATGAATTTAAGAAAAAAATTTCCTTGAAATTTACGGGTCTTTACATTACTCCAACCATAGGGCTTTACATCCCAGTAATGATACATCACAAAATAGGGGAACAAATTAGGGTATTGTGCACGCATCTGAGCCTCCCACTCCCAAGTTCTCTCCTGGAGTTTCCCATGATGCCACCTAATGCACACTAGAGGAATCGACTGCCCATGTAGGACCCGATCCTGTCCATCCTCAATCTCCATCGGGACCACCGAAAAAGTCACCCTGCCATCGATGTCCAGCTCCCCATGGTCGATGAAATGTGTCGGGTTGTGCATGTATCTCCTCAGTTGAGATACGTGGAAGACCTCGTGCACTCGGTGTAACTGAGGTGGTAGATCCAGACGATAAGCCACCTCGCCTATCCTGCTAAGAACCTGGAATGGTCTAATGAAACGCGGAGATAACTTGCTTCTCCGGCCAAATCTCCGTAATCCATGTTGAGGTGAGACCCGTAGGCAAAAGGGGACATTACCCAAGAACTCTAGTGGACATGTCTCCTATCAGCATAGATATTTTGTCTTCTTCGTACAGTCTTCATATGCTCTTGGATAATCTGCACATTTTCTGTCGTGACCTGAACCATCTCTGGTTCTATACGTACTGCCTCCAACACTATTCAGAAAGGATATCAGAAACATGTCTAGCTATTGTCTCTCCACTCCTAACAACTGAATGCCTGATCTCCTACTAAGATCATAAGCTAAAATGTTCACCTTCTATTCTTACGTTCCACAAGAGCTGGTAATATTTATCCTTTTCCGAAAAGAGAAATCTGGTCTCATCCCCTAGATAAACCACGTTCTTCTGCTAATATAGTCAATCCTGACATGAATGATACATTTATTCCATGGATGATGTCATAAGGCCTCGACACTACTACCAAAAGTTCCAACCGTCACTTTCACCTCCAAGGGTTGAGTCACACTGTCTACATCAGTATGTGATTACTGCGTCTCCTCTAGTAGAAAACATGAAAGTGAGGGTCAAGTAAATATTTTTAATTGGATCCTCTCAGTATCAACCATACGAAGTGGACATTAAAGTAATCGTCACAAGAAAGGTGTATTTTATTATTGTAGCTCAAAGTATAAAGATACATATATCTATAACAGCATCCAAATGGAAACTAAAAACACCAAGAACAAGGGCCTCCACGCCTAGACCCTCTCCAGTCCACCTGCTTCCGGAGCTCCGTAGTGATATGCTCCAGCTGACTAATGCTGAGCTATCCCCTTTCCACCCATTCCCTACCGTCAGGGTGGTCCTCCGGGTGGTGGTGGTGGAAACACCTCGAAGCGTCATCCACCTATATCTTCATGGCCAGCTTCTCAGCCTCTGCCTCAATCGAACCTCTGCCTATGTCTGGGAGGTTCTTCATCTATCTTCTGATCATCCGAGCGGTGGGTCGGAAAGTCATGCGCCATGTGACCATGTCCGCCGCATGTGTAACACATCATGGCGGGTCTGACTCGATTTCTACCCTTGGTGCCCCACACTACCGACCCTGAGTCATGAGGTCGACCACCTATAGGTATGGCACTCCTGGACCTCTACATCATCTATCTACTTCCTGCTGTAAAAGACTCCACTGCAAGTCGACTAGTGGTGGGACCTGCTACTGGAGTCTGCTCAGTAGGGAAACTCTCCACTATGAGGGCTCACTCGAACACCTCTACTTGAGTATGGATGCTGAGAGGGATCGTCGAATCTCTGATCTCGTGCCTCATTCCCTGCTCCATGGTCTATTCCTGGAAGAATAGGTCTCGTACCATGTTTGTGGAGTAGCGCGAGAGGCCTGTGAACCTCGCTACGTACTGACCTACACTCTTACTGCCATGCTGCAGATGAAGTAACTCTTGTATCCGCACTGCTCGTAGGGTGGCTGGTACAAACTTTTCCAAAAATAGGCTCTCGAAGTCTGCCCATAGAAGTGACGTCTCGGCATGCATCTGGAGCATCAGGCTCCATCATCTACCTGCTACCGCTTGAAGGGGTCTGGCATCAAGGATCACCATGATGTCCACTGGTGTACTTACTAGCCTAAAGACTCTCACCACAGCCTCCAACCAATCCTCAGCTGCCTGTGGGTCTGTCTCTCCACTGAACCTGGGTGGCCTCTTACGCTGGAACACACACAGCGCGCTCAAGAAGAGTGCATCACATACTGGTTGGGCTGGTGGCATCGGTGGCCCAACGGGTGGTAGTACCATTGGTGCCTCTGCTGGGGCCTCAACTAGAATAGGGCCATGTACAGAGGCCTCATCGCTTGGTGGGTTGTCAGTACATACAACTCTCGGGGCTCTAGCTGATCGTCCATGGGGAGGCATCCTGAAAGAAAGATATGCGACACGGTCAAAAGACTATACCTGGTGAGATGACTTGGTTTGAGCTGACTTAAGGGGAAACTTTTGAAAAAACTAACACAAAAATTGTTTTCATGTAATAAGTCAGAAATCAGATGTCAGGGCCCTGTTGTATGGATACGTCGGCCGCCCGCACCAACACTGGACTCCCTGAATTGAAGACCACATATAGTACCCTTAATAGTATTGCTTCACTAATAGAAAAATATCAGAGTTTTGTGTTCTACAGTAGAACTGACTCCTCTGATACCAATTTTTCATGACCCATCCTCAGGGCCTATGCCGTGACTACCCCAAGACCACCTTCCATAGGCTAGGGGCTGGCGACTAGCACCAAAGGCGTAAATCCTAATAACTGGGAAGGAATTTCCTTTATAAAGTAAACAAACACCACAGAGTAGAAGAGGAAGCAATAAATAAGTAAAAAAGAAAGTGCAGAAAAAAAAAATGGGCCAGAATACATACCCAATTGAAAAGTACAGCTACAACTAAACGAAAGTACAATAGAAAAGAGAAGTAGCTGGAAGAATAGAAGTAGCTCTTGGGTCGTCCACCTCGAATCCTACCTAAAGGGTAGGTACAGATAGCATAGCTCCTGGATCGTCCACCATCGATCCTACCTGAAGGGTCGGTACATATAGCATCCTCAATGCACTCGACCGTCAACCTCCTCCGAGTACCGTCTCATCGTGAAGTCCACCCCTGGATACTAACTCGTTGTGAGGTCTACCTCTGGGTACCATCCTGTCCTCGAACACCCGGCCTCCATCTGCGATGTCCGTCGTATGCATCCAATACAACGAGGTGCGGGCATAGACCGTGCAGGGGTGAGTATAACGATACTCGGTAAGGACCCCGAGACCCTTAAGGTCTCACAATATCCAAAAAGGATAACCACAAGGCCAGATCTAAATAGTTAACCCTTATATAGGTATAAGCCCATACTTATACCAAAGTTATCATGTAACCCATCTCAATCAAGAGGTATCACATAGATATGAAATCAATGGTTAACCACTACTTAGGTATATTCCCATATATATACTAGTTATCTAGTAACCCATATCAATCAAGAGGAAATCACAACGGTCAACGAATCAGCTCAAACAAGGATTTTTATTCATGATTTCGAAACCATGGTTGCTGGAGAACTCCTCCTTTGTCAAACACAGTATTCCTATCATGACTCCGAGGTGCTACTCACTAACCTTACACTACTGAGGTACTACTCCTGTCGAGTACTGTGGGTCTACCACCTCACAAAGTAGTGCTTCCCACTATGGGCATGCCACCTCACACAGAATTGCTCCCCCTCAGAGCCTACAGAGGTACTCCTCCTTTCGAGTACCATGGGTCTACCACCTCACAATGTAGTTCTCTTCCACCAAGGGTCTTCCACATCACAATTTAGTGCTCCACACTTGGTTATACAAGTCACTACGAATCGAATCGGACAAGCAGTCATCAGGTCCACATCTAATAGGACTCCGCACTCCGCATGATCGTCTCTGAGAGGGTCCTCTCAATGAGCAACCGGTCAACACTCCGTGTATCTCAAAGTCCCACAATGTAGTATCACAAAGTATGGCCTCATCACAGGGGTATCAACGCAAAAGACGGCGCGTCAATCGGACGCCAGGTCTGTGTGTTATTAGCCTTTTAGTCCTGGGGGCCCAGTTGGTTTCATGTACGAACCAACCCAGCCATACTCCAGCTACGTCCAATCATTGATCATATTAATCCAAACAAACCGACTCACTAAGAGTAATCCATCAAAGTCGACCGAACGTTAATCGGACGTCCAGAGCTCAAGTTATATGTGTTTCTGCTCCGAGGGCCCGTTTGGTTTTGTTTTCAAACCAACCCGGCCATACATAAAGTTCTCTGAAACCCTGAATATAATATACCAAAAGGACCGCCTCAATCCAACGATCGCTATGCAACAAACGGTGCATTGATTGGAGAACCGTAGCCCATGTTATGGGCGTTTGAACGGATCTGTCCGGAAATAGGGGGTTTGGGCCCGGTCCGACCCGGCCCAATACCCCCTGGGTCGGCCCGAACCGGGTCGACCCAACCTGGGTCTGGGTCCGGCCCGGTGGCGCGCGGCCTAGCCCTGCGCGGGGGTCCATTTCAGTGCGGGCAGCATGGCCCGGCGCGGGCGGTCCGACCCGGCGCGGGCGGTCCGGCCCAATGCGGGCGCCCGCGTGCTGAGCGGACGCGGAAGGGGGGGGGGGGCGCTACCCCTTAATTTTGAAATGGTGGCCCCCCACATGGAGGGGGAAACAACTATCTGCTGCCGATGGTTAGAACCCCTGGACTTCCAGAATGGTCAACCATGTTATCAGGCTGGTGTGCCGCCGCGGGACACCCGCGGGTCCCGCCTTCAAAAGCGTCGGTGGTCGGTGGATCCGGCCACCCTTCTATGCACCTTCACGGCCTTAGGCTGCGGCCCTTGTCTTACCGGCACTGCGCGACTATGTCGCGCCCCTCCGCTGCTGCCCGCTCTTGGCCTCGGCTTCCTTCGGCTACACCGGTGCGGCGCGACAGCGCCCTGCTCCATCGTCGTGGTTTTCATCATTCCCAGATGTTGCAACGGCACCACATCGCCTCATTTCAATCCACAATGAATAACAACATCAATGGGGAAGAGGGTCGGCCATGTTTGTGCGGTCCGACCTCCTCCTGTTATACCGATATAAAGCAGCCAAAGAATGAGTAAACTCCATGACAAGTAAAGCACAAATTTAATGGATTAAATTTGAACTTAACCCCTACCTCAACAACAGTGACAAAAGTCGGCGTCGTGGTTGGCGGCATCGGCATACGTCCAAGGAGGGAATGACGTCTCACACCGGCTGCGGAGAGGAGATGAACGACACGTCGATCTCTCCTTACGGTGACGGTGTTCTTCATCGAGGTCTTGTCGTTCTTCAATGAGGATGATAGAGATCTCTAAGACATAGAGTATTCTATCCAAATATCTAACACAAAAAGCTTCCAATCAAATAAAATAAAACTCCACTTATTTTATTACTCAATCCATGCATTTCAAAAACTCAAAGATTCAAAATTGAAATCCCTTCATTAAATTAATCTTGAGTTGTCAAAATTAAATGGAGTGTTTAGGTTTGCAAGATTAAAGTGAGGGAGAGCCACTAAATTAAAGAGGGGGTTTAGAGGAGTCAGGGAGCTATGGGGAATTTTAAAAGGTTGGGGCTCGTATGGGCCCCACCTCACCTTTAATCCGCTCATGGGAAGTTAACAACAAGAGGGTCCAACCCCAAATCCCACACCTTGGATCCGACACTTAGAATAGTGAAATAAAATTCAAAACTCAATTTTATTTCACTTACACTTAAACCAAAAATTTAAACAACTCTTACCAAGAAAACACAACTCTAATAAAGGTCTTTTAAAGAAAATATCGGCGATGCGGTTTCATCAGTGCCCTTGGATTTCGATTCCGAGAACCAGTTCAAAAGTTAGAAAAACCCTCTCGTTTGTTCACTGAACGTACGTGATCTAAACATTGGAAATTGATTCTGGGCACACCGGGCCTTAGAATCAGGTGCCTTCAGTAACTGCGTACTCATAAAATCTCAATGTATTTATGAAAAAAAATTCCTTCAAATTTACAGGTCTTTACATGTGATTTTGTTGAAGTATTTTTATGAGGGGATTATTATTTCCCTGTTGTGATGAATAGTGGTTATGGAGGAAATAATTATTGGCCTCAATGTGGTGTCTAGAAAGACAATAGTGATTTATCTCATTCTCTATGGGATGAAGATGGAATAATACATTTGGAAGTCCTATGAAGATCATAGGTAGATTTCTATGGAGTTTGAGGATAGAGACCATCTGTTCTTAGCATTCTCCACTCGATGTGGGTAGAATAGGTTTCGATGGTGGAGTGTTATTTATCCAAAGTTTATTGGGTCCTTTCCTGATTTTGGGAGATTTAGTGTGGTGTCTTTTTATTTGGAACATACACCGTGTCTAGAGAAAATCTGTGATTCCTTCAACATCACCCATCTACATCTACATCATCATGATTACAGCTATTTCAATGATAAAGTATATTTAGATATAGAGGATGATACAACATTCATGGAGTGACTAATAGAGATGAATTATCATCTAGATAAAGTTCTATGTGGATTGATTATTTCCTTGGTTCAGATAATATAGGGACAATTTTTCCTAGAGAATAGTAAATGGAGGAAAGAGATGTAGATTCATGCCCAGTGAAGATATTTGTTTTGATTTGATTTCATTGCTATATTTTAACTCTGATGGGATGATTAGACCTTGTTGTTTTATTTGATATGTTGTTTTCTTGAAATTTGAAGTGTGATAAATCATCAACATATGAATAGTGTAGGACTTGATTCCTAATCAGGAAGTGATATATATATATCTGTGAATGAAATTGGAAGGGTGAGTTTTAGATTCCCAAATAGGACAATATCATGACCTAGAAGATGGTATTCCTATATAAGTTTTCTCAATATGAATTGTCTTCTAGATGAGGTGGATGTTGGATTGGATTGTGTTGATGTTGGGATATTTAAGGATATGGTTCTGTGAACTGTAATGGTATGTGATGATAACTCATCACAAGAGTATTTTCAGTGGTTTTTTGCTAATTAGGATTGTTGTTCTGTTTAGGGGTGTTTTGGTGCGTTAGATTGGATTGTGAAAGAATTATTGGTATGATAAAATATATGAGTAGTATCTCATGGTTTAGTTTTTTAGTAAACCTTTCTAATTTGGGTTAGGTTTTAATTATAGAAGTGATAAATTTGTTTGAGAGGAATTTGATGTGATGACCCATGCATTGTCGACACATTACTTTTTCAGTTTTGTGTTTGGAAGCATCTTGGATAAATCCTTGGAGGTTTATATGGGTTAGGATTTATAGTAGAACTACTTCATGATTATTTACAAAGTAAATGATATCATTATATTTTATGATGTAGGTATTTGGTTTGGGTGGCTGGTGGTTTATGCGTTGTATATTTTAAGTGGGTATGTGTAAAAAGGGGTTGTACGCCATTATATAAGGATTTTCTATGTAAGTTAATTCTTCAAAATATCACCATTTAATGTGAGGTATTTTAATGATTCAAGGGTTTTAGATCACAAATATAGGTTTTTACTTAAAATTGATATCTTTTTTATTATACTATATAAAAGTTAAATTTTCTTCATAATGAAAGATTTTCATACATTGTAAATTGGATTTTTCTTCTGATTCATTCATATCTTATAGTAACATATTTGTCAATTTGGGGGGGGGGACATAGTAAATATTAAAGCATCATCCATACATAATTATTTTTATTTAGTTTTTTAGTCTCCTTTTGATGGTATTTGGGTGATGTATATGTTGATCAATAATAAACCCTGTGACAACTACAATTGAATTGAAATTTTCTACAACGTAATGGTCAATAATGTTTATATAAAATTAGAAATGGCCCATAAATAGGAAATGGTTGATTTCTTCAACTATATATTATTATTTCAGATGAAACTAATAATTTTATTATGAATAAATGATTTAATAAAATATTATTTATAATAAAATTTCATTCTTGTCATCTTTTATACAATCCCTTTAAATTGTCTATAAATTTACCAATACTAAGTGTGAATTTAAATATAATATTTTAAATTTAAAATATAATTTTTTAATATAATTACAAAATTATCGAACAAAATAATTATTCCATAATATATTGGTTTAAAATGTTATAAATTTATTTATTTATTTTTCTATAAATTAAAAAATTGTGTTGTTGTCATTGCACAAACATTTCATGTAATTATTTCATTAGTTAAAATTTGAAATATATCACTATGGAAAATCATAGATTATCTTTCATATTTCAATTTAGATAAAAAAATAATTTTCATTTATCCATATTATAAAATATATTTTAAATTAAATTTATAAAAAAACAATTTATTCTTTCTCTATGAGTTCAATATTAAATAGTTCGAAATCATAAGCAAAAGAAAACGGAAAAAATTTGAAATTTTGGATGATTATGGGTGAAATATACTCATCCAATGAAATTATGTAAATTTTTTGTTATCTTATCAATTCGTTATCATATTATTTTTATCCATAATTACCCAATTTACCCTTGTTGATGGGAAAATTATTTACTATGGATACTATTATTATTGACCAAAATTAATGAGACCTATTTTACAATATTTTAAAACCAAATTTAAATATGGAATAAATTTTTAATGATTAAATATTAATAATTCAGATAAATTAATTTAATATTAAAATGTAAAATGAAAGAAGAAACAATTTTACTAAACATGTCTCATAAGTATGGAATTGTTTTCATACTAATGTAAATAATAATATTGAATTCAATTAATATAATTGGACTATTCATAATATTAAGGACTTAAATTTTATTTTAAAACATTTTAAAAAAATTTATTCTTAAATTGTACAAAAAATATTATTTTAAAAGGTATTATTTTTTCTATTCACTTGAAAATGAATCATTTTAGAAAAATATTAAAAATAAAAAATATTGTAATATTTATAGGATTATTTGAAATAATTAAGTTCATTTTTTCAAATTCATATTCTTATAGTGTAAAAAATAAGTATATTATTTTTTGACAAAAACCAATAAAATCATCTTTTAAAGAAAATGTATTTTTTTCATTATTAAAATTACTTCACTAAAAAATAATGTCCTTATTTAATAATAATTAATAAATAATTATGAATTTTTATATGAATGTAAAATATTTTTTCAATTTCTTTATTCTTTCTGCAACAAACAATGTCAAGTGCTAAGTTATAATGGTTATATTTGAGTAAATTTATTTTTTTTGTTTCAAAATTCAGTGTTGTGTGTTTTATATGCTATATAAAATAAGTTTCTTTTTGAATATAGTGTTGTTTAATTCTCCCACACCATTAAATTGTTTTATCACTTTTTAAACATGTGTTTGGTAATAAAGGGTCTGAAAATTTAGAATTCCTTTTTTGAAAAAAAATATTGTTAGATGTTTTGAAGAAACATCCTTGTTAAAAAAATTATGGGAAATACGAATGTAATCTAGAATAACACTAAAATAGGTTTCCAAAAATGAGAACATTTTTAGGAAGTGAAAATATGGATATTGAGTATAAAACTAATTCCAAATTACAAATATATAGTTTTAGAAAATATGGTCCGGAGAAATAAACCATCATCAAAACCATAAATACACAATGGTTTCAAAGACCATGAATTCATTTGAAATTATCATAATCGAATATTTTTTTTTATATAAGAACATTATACGATACTTTTGTAATTACATTACAATATATATGATATGAAGAAACAAATTTATTAAAAATAATAATTTCATTATTTAATCAATTTCAACCATAACCTCATTCTTTCTTCAAATGATGAGTATTTAGAATGACCCATTTTAGATATAAATCGCCAAAATTATTTATAATGTATCTAGTCCTCCAAAATATTGCAACAAGGTATTTCTATTCCACATAATGTTTAAATAATAATATAATTGTATCCAAAAGGTTTGGTAATATAAAAAATGTATAATCATTCATATAAAAAACAATGCATTTTTCATCAATGTTTCAACATAGAATATTCCACAAATAAATAACCTTACATGTCAATGAACCTAAAAACATCAACATTAGTTAATTTTATAACCAAAATGGAGATATCATTCCTTTTAACTTAAATTCCAAAAATTTAGTATCATTTTTCCCAAAATATCGTTCATGTTAAACCGTAAGTTAATGAAAATGTTATACATAATTCAACCCATGAATCATCCTATAAAATATCAATAATCACCCTATTAAATCTATATATAATCCTATAATGTTGTAAAATTTTCATGCACAAGCCTAGACACAATGTTTCCCTGATACCTAAGTCAACCCATACATGGCTCAAAGGCTTTTCTTGATCCCCACGGTTTGTCAACAAGCACTTGAAATCATAAAAGATAACAGTAGGAATGGTTTTTGAACATAAAATGATGAAGTAACATATACATATAAATATTTTCAATGAAAAATCACCGATAGGACTATACAAAAACTCTTATAGGTATAACCGAATATAAATAGTACATAATAAATATACCATAAGAAAATGATAAACTTCTAAAGTCCAAATAGACACATTACTTCAAAGAGTCAACAACCATAACTACCTTCGAGTAGCTCTTTACCCATTATCAAACATGGAAAAATTATATTTACAAATGACTAAATGAAAATATATGGTGTGAGCTAAGACAAGCTAATTTTCGCATAAAATGTTTCATCATATATTCCAAAATAAAGAAACCAAAGTATTATTTAAATTTAAAATAAAATTAACTTCATAGTAAAAGTTTCATATGCAAAAAAAATATTTTTTTTCATTTAAATTAATGTAAATATTTCATATAATATCATAAAAACATTTTATATAAAATATATTATATCAATCCATGGGCATGAGATAAATAATTTCCAAATCAGTGGGATATATATAAATGAAATAAAAACAAGAAACCTGGTAATCTACCCCATGGTTCAATAGTTCTAAAAATAGGATCCCCACACATCACATATCAATGTTCACATAAATGTTCACACATGTCCCTCTAACACTGTTCAAAGAGAATTACTAAATATCTGACATGGTACAAGAAATTCTAAACTTATCATATGTTAGATTTGTAAAATGACTATCCATTTCTAATAAATTCTCATCCCAGAATTTTGTCCCAAATAACCCATGAGCTACCCAAGATCACATGTTCTAAAATAATCAGTCAATATTTAGAAAATTATTTGGAAAAAAAGTTAAAATATAATTTCATTATATCCCATTCAATATGAAAATTTCACTTTAAAAACAATAACATGGTTTTTTTATGTATTTCATTTCTTTTTTCCTTGATAAAACTAACCAAAGGTTCTTATTGATTTAATTTACTCCATTTTTTATCAAAATTTGTTCACAAATCAATTTTATAATTCCATTAATTTTAGATCCCACCCCAATATTCAATTACATTAAAATTGGGGGGTTTCCCAAAAAATTAAATCTAACCCAATTTAAAATTTCAATTCAAATCAAATTGGGTCATCGTAATCTAAAGTAATGAAATTTAAATCAAAAAATAAATTCAAGGGTTTATTAAATTGAAAATCTAAATAAAACTACCTACCTTTATCCTAAATATCACATAGCATTACACATGCAATGAGAATTTCTAATGAATAATATTGGGATATATGACGAAGGAATTAAAACTATATTCATGATTCATAACAATTTTTTTTAAATCCATATACAAAGAAGATGATTTGAAAAACAATATATAAGAATGATAGATAGTGCCGGAGAGAAATATTGGGAGAAAATATCTTACCAAATAAGATTCAAATGATGTTCTCCATGATTTTATCATTTTCATAATAGATTTTGAGGATAAAACGTTTCATCTTGGGAGATCTAAAGACCTTGGAATTTTTAAAATAATGATTTATGGTCGATTTCATGAAAAATACATCTTCATGAATTTTTTATTTAATTTTCAAAATTAAAAAATTCTCAAAATTGGATATCTTGGTAGTGCCACATGGTTTTTCAATCTAGCTTCCCAAACTTTTCTCCCCTCTGATACAATTCATGTATTCTATTAGGTGGGAATATGGTTTATCTTACTATGTCCTAATAATGAAAACATCCATTATTTTCATTTTTACAGTTAATCCTAGGTGGGTGCACGGTTTGGGCAAATAGCGCACCAACCATTAAAAAAATATGATATCTACAAAAATTTCTATAATTCTATAAAAGATCCTCAAAATAAGATCCAACCAAATAATGATCAAAATGGGCATTGGGGAGTACCTAGAAAAATAATTTTTTTTACAAAACAGTACTATTATTTTGTTAATCAAATTTACACTCTACTTATAAAATGTAATTCTTACCTTGTCCATAAATATCATTGTAAATATCACAAAGTCAATGAATCACTTTTTAACCGTCAATATTATATATATATTATAATATAATATAAAATTTTCATGATAAAATCAAATCCCATTTTGGATGAAAAGGGTTAGTTAAACCTTAATAGATCATTCTTCCTAAAAACAAAAAAAAATATTCAAATCATCTAAAATTTTTATCTTGTTAAACGTCAAAATGGGTGTTTTTTCCTTTAAACTTATGGGATACATTTACTGATAGACCCATCAGGAAATAAATAACTCTTTCATTACACTAATATGAAAAAAAATAATTATTACCCCATTATATTCATAGAATATTTTCCTAAATTGAATACAAATCATCGAGGATTTCATAAATCCCTTTTTCAAATAAATAACAAATTTAAAGGTCACTTAATAAATCGCATTTTAATTATCAATTATTATCATAAAATTATCACTAAAATAATTTCTTATAAATCCAAAATATTCAATATAAATTTTAAATTCCTTAAGGTATAGTAATTATGAAACATTCATTAGATGTCTACACCTTTTTATATCTCAAAAATCATTGATATACAACTTTTACAACAAGATTATCCTTTAACGATACTTATAAAAGTCAATATTTATAGTTCAATAATTAAAATAGAATTGGATATTCACATCTCTAATAGATAAACCCTGAAATATGGAATTGTCTTGAATAATTAACATATTCCCCACACATAAACATTAAACTATAAATGTTACCAATGAATGAACGTTGTATCCCTCCATTGAAAAATTAATTTTTAATCAAAAATTAATTAATTATTTCCCTTAATTCCTATAATGAAAATAATTTTCAATTCCTTTGAAAAAATATCTTGGCCATGTCTCTCCACATTTTTTACATGATAAAAATTGATCTTTTATTCCTCCATGGTCTACACAATGAGATCTCTCGGCAAACTATATCCTTCTCTTAAATGGTGATATTGAGAGTTTGTTAATGTTGAATTTATTAATCATATATCATGTAAACTAAATAGAAGTAATTAGAATATCTTTCTCTATTGTCATCGTCGAATTTGGATTCTCAAAATAATTAAATTTCTCATCACATTCTATGATAACAATATTCCGCCAAGTTGAATCTATTGACAATGAAAAAACCTCATTGTATGAGAAAACATATTTCAAATTGAAAACCAAATAATTTGTACCTTACCAAAATTGTAAAATGTTATCCCATACATGAAAATTTTCTCAAATATATTCATATGTTTATGTTCCAAAATCTATTTTCCCCTAAATATAAGTCTTAATGTTTATACTATAATTTCTCTACTATAAACTCTATAAACCAAAAATCTATTAACCAAAAGTTGGTGTCGTATTTATTTAACAGTTACCGATACAAGGGATCTCTCCTTGTAGGATTTATCTATTTATAAAGTTTGGAAAACTATATAAAAAAATAATTCCCATATGACATTCAATATATAAAATTAATATCACGAAAATATTCATATATCATTGATCTTATTCTTAATATCATTCCTCATATCTTGGGGAAAAGAAAACAAATAAATTTTAAGCTCATATGATTTGTACAATTTTCATAGTAAAAAATAAATTAGGAATTAATAATTCATAGTGAATTTGGAAGTGAAAACAACTTACAATTCATTACATTTTATCAATAAGTTAAGAAATGAATTCATCCATGGATAAAAAAATTGTAGTAATATCAAGAATAATAATAAATGAATTAGAAATAAATAAAATTAATACAATTTGTTGTCATGATCTATGAGATTCTGGTATCTCTATCATTCTTATATTATTAAAATGACATTTATAACTATTGGTAAATACCGATATAAATTGACCCACTGAGTCATTCCATGAGACATGTTGATACATTGAGTGGCTATATTATTCTATTCCCCACTCATTATGTCATGTCCAATGCATTCCTCATAAATCTAATGATCAATTTAATTCATGAACAACATTCATTATCAACAAATTTTTGTATCATGTAATAAATACCTATAATTCCAAAGATAATCAAATTACTTCAAATGTAAAATATCATATATAAAATATTATACCATTCTGGAAAAAATCATATCAATTTTAAAAATAATATTGATATTTAGTCAAATATATTGTTCCAATGATCACAATATAGTGGATGTTATAAGAGAATGATAATATATTAAAAATAATCAAGAGATAGAATATAACATTCAATTCATAAGAAATATTGGTTTTAAACTATATTATAACCATTTAATGTAAAAAAAATGTATGAGGAAAACCATCTCAAAATAGTTTTAGTTTCAATACCTTTTATTTATTGTTGAAGAAGATAAATTGTATAAAATGGCTATGGTTTTGGAAAACTTCATAACATTGTTTTAGTTAAAGAGTATATTTTCTGTTATTTTTATAGAAATATGAATATTGCAACCATTAGAAAAAATCTTAATATTAATTTAATACCAACGGAAAACTCATGTATAAATATTTACAGTGTAAATCATTTCTTTCAAATAAAAAAATTGATTTTTTAAATATTAATATGGAATAAAATTATACCTCACCAAATTGATTAATAATATCAAGTTTACTTATTGACAAGACTCATAAATGTTTAAATTAAAATGAATAATTAATCATTATGAAAAAATTTATTTTCAATTTAAATACCTTTAATGGTTATTAAATACAACTCATAAAAATAAATCTGTACATAACACCAATTATGTCTCACTATAGTGTAAATTGTGATACAATAACTTATAAATATCATACCATTGATGTGAGGATTAAAAAATGTTTAAAATATATATCCAAATAATAATATTTAAATAAAACATAAAATGTCCAAGAAAAATTACACTAATAATAATAAAATTTCAAATAAATTGAATTAAAAATATAACCCAATGAAAATATATTTAGTTATGAATCCCCTTATCACATAGTATTTTTTGAGTCAAATATACGTATAAAAAATAATTATAATTTCAAAATACATTACTATAAAGTATGATTTATTCCTCATATAATATTTCAATTCATTTTATACACACCCTTAAAAAGATAATTGGTACCGAAAATTAAATTATGCATCAACGAATAGAAATTGATTCAGAATCCCTTACCCAATGTTCAGCATGTCTTGTATGTTCATTTTCATCCTAAATAATAAACATATTTTAAATTATTTAAATATTTATGAAACATTTTTATGGTTAATTATTATTATTATTTTATCAATTATGAGGTTATATATAATTACTTACTCCATTATGTACACTTCAAGTGTTTTGAAGATATTTGACTCATGTGTCCAATATGACATGAGATCGTTTATTATCATTGAAGACATCATTATTTAATCATATATAGAGTATTCATATGGAAATAAATGTAATATTTATATATAAATTATTATTTTAATACCAAGAAATAACTATGGTTTGGAAAAATGATCTATCTTACAACCATAGAGACGGTAAGAAATATGTATGCATCGGTAATGATTTCCCTTTTCAAAAATCATGATATTAAGAATGTAAGTTTTATTTATTATTCTCAAAATGATGATTATATAATAAAGACAATAATATTTCAATAAAATAACATATGTATACTAGTCATGTGATATTGTTGTAAAAAATGACATCGCTTCATGAATGTGGTCATACACACATATATAAAGAAGACATTATCATTTTTTAATGAATGGATGTTAGGAATATATATGATATATTACATAAAAATAATTATAAATATTAGATTAATGTAATATATATATATATATATTTTAAATCTATCGTTATATCTAGTCATGAAATCTGGTGATGTGAAATGAACTACATAAATTCAAGAGGAGATAGTCAGCAGTACATATGAATAATGGTCTCATTTCCATGTTGATAAAATATGAGATATATGTAGGTTGTCCCTTTAAAATAATTAAATCTAGATATATTTTATATATTAATTTTTTATATTTTAATGTTTTAATATTAAATTAATAAGGTGGAAGAAAAAAGTTCTCATTTTAGAATTATTCTTATTCTTCTAAAAACCTCTTTGGGATTATACATATATCATTTCAAGATTATATTTTTGGTTAAAAAATTTCCTATGATATTTGGAGAGGTATATAAAAAATATATTTGGTATTGCATTATCTAAACTAAACAGTTTTTATGTATGGATAAAAGAAGAGAGGAGGTGTTGTTTTATAAGTTATTGGAGGAGAACTTTTAGAATTTCTTAAATAATTAAATTAATATAAAATAAATTTCACATAAAAATTGATCAAATCTAATATAATTAAATTATACGGTAGGGAAGGATATAAATACTATCATACAATATAATTTAATCATGTTTTAATTTGTTCTTTTTTCCTTATCATTTAGTTTTATCTCTGGGTGTAACTTATTGAAAATTACTATAGTATTAAATTTTTTAACCGCTTAAGATTCAATAGTGTCAAAAAAATAATTAACTACCCCTAAATGGAATTTTTTTTAATAGACCATATCCTATTCATTTGGATGAATACAATATTTTTCCAAACGTTAAATCATTTAATGAAATATTATTTATTATAAAATACCATAAAATTTATTTATTAATCAATACAATTTATTTTAATTTATATATTTCAAGACAAAAAGAGAATTAGAGTATAATAATTTAAAACATAAATATAATTATATTCATTTTTATACTTTTAAAATCATTGGTTTTATTTTTCTATTAATTAAATATATGTCACATCGGTGTAGTGAAATCATTTAAGGTAATTATTAAATAACTAATTTTTAAAAAAATTGAAATAATATAAAATTATATATATATATAATTAAAATTTATTACCAAATATACGTTTTTATCCTAATAATACAATATTATAGTCATTAAAATAAGAAAATTAAATATTTTTACATTACATCTCAATTAAGATCTATTGAGTTCAAATCAAATAAAAATGTAAAAAAATTAATATTTTAGAATTATTCCTGACTTCGAATTAAATACACTCATAATATTAAATTAATATGATCATTTTTTTATTATTTTCAATACCACATAATATTATTTTTACCCTCAATTCATAAATATAAACTAATCATGCAGATAATTTTTTACATTGGTAACAATTAATGTATGATCCTGATCTTTTCTGAAGATGACTCGGGATTGATTTTAGGTATGCATTTTATCATTATTATAGAATATTTTTATTGTGTTTTACCTTGGGTTTAGTTTGGGTGATAATTGGGAAAAAATATTATGAGGGATATGCACAATTGACACAAGGATTTCTATAACCATGGGTCATAGAACAACAAACCATACAACACTAGATATAGGGTCCTTTCAAAGTTGTTTCATAGTTTTCCAAACAATTCACCCTTTTATGAGTAGTTGTATGACCTTATAAAATAGGTGAATAGTTTTTTTACATGGTTAGGGAAATCTGTTCACCCCTTCCATAAAATCATGAACTAATTATTAATTCCCCCCATAAATAGATTTTTTATCTCTCTAAGCCCCATATTAGTTTTTATTTGACCCCATTCAACCCTATCATTATTTTCACAATTTTCAAGACTCCTAGATGGATGAAAATAATTCTCAAACTCCATTAACTATTATTTGATGATCATATTGAAGATCTACACCTCTCCCTATATGTGAGTCATATCCCATGTTGATTTTTATTCCTCTCCCTCGATTATTCCATTCATGAAAGGGTTTTTCTACCAATTTTATTAGATCTAGTATTGGTTTTTTGGAAATAGATTTATGATTGTAGATCATGATCCCAATTATAGGAATTAGTATTTTTCGATCATGATTTTGAGTTTTAGATTAAGATCTTGACTTACGTCATTGTTCCACTCAAAATTTGGGGATTTCTGTTCGGAGATCGTTCTTCAATGAATTGAGGTTGGTGGTCAATAATTCCAATCAGAGATTATTGATAGATATTATGTGTATCTAATAATTTAATTTCTATTATATATTTAAAAATGAGTTATGATTGAATTGATTAGTTTTTATAAATTAATTAATTCATGATAAAACTGAAATTGTGTATGTTATAATTATATATTATGAATAATTAATTAATGAATAGACAGTTATGAAATTGGGGACTTTGAATTGAATAATTAATTGGTGAATTAATTATAGGATAATGATTTTTTAATTGAATGAGTGAATGATGATTTTAATATGGAATAATAGGATTGATATGAATAATAAATTTTTGAGTTAATCAATAAAACTAAGATGATTAATTTATTGATTAGTTAATTAATATTATTGAGATAATAAAATAATTTTCATGTATGTTAATAGGATTTGTATGATTAATTAATTATTAAGTTAATTAATATGTTTGATATGAATAATTAATTATTAACTTATATAATGGGATTGTGCTGGTTAATTAATTATTGATTTAATTAATAGCATCGATAAAATTAGTTAATTGTTCAATATATTAATCAGATTAAGATAATTAATAAATTTTTAGTCAATTAATATGATTGCGATGATTAATTAATTTTTTAATTAATTAATGTCATTGAGATGATTAATTATTTTTCGATTTAATTAGTGGGATTGAGATTATTAATTAATTGATGAATTAATTAATGAAATGATAAAGTGTAAGAATGGAATTAAAATGAGAATTGAGATATATAATTGTAACAATTTTATTCTGATATTTTACATGAGAAAAAGGTTGGTGAATATGAAATTAAAAGGTATAATATCCAATGGGGATAGATTACACTTTAGTGTGGGCTGAAGAAAGAAATAACGTTCTGGTCTCCTTGGGAACATGGGGTGTTTATGTCGTTAAATAAAGAATAATTTGATAATGCGATAAAAATTTGTTTCTTCATTGTACTTAATTATTTATAAAACTATAAAAACATGTAATTGAATGGATATTTCGTTCGAAACCATTGTTGGTGACATACTGAGTTGTATTCACACATTACTCGGACTTTCAGATAGATACCTGAATAAATTTCCTGGTTAAGGATAGGATTAGAGAAAGGATATAAATAATATAAATCAGTTGTGGTGGAGTGTGGATGGGGGAACTAGATGTGGTTCAAGACATGTTGGGGATTTTCCAGTGTCATTAATTTTTGGTATGCATTTATTCAATTGGAACATACATTAGGAAGACATATCTATCATTAAATTTTATATTGTATTTGTAGATTTGGTGACAATGTGATATTGGAATGTTTTTTATGGTTATATATTTGGTTTTTGATAATTTTTTATCCCATGGTGTTTTAATATGAAAAATCGGGTATAGTGTCCCCATGAATGATATTAGACCCTCACTTCTTGTTACCATCCTCTAGAATACAAGAATTCTTTCTTCAAGTCACATGGTGCTTCTGGTTGGGGATAAACTATATGGAACCAAGGTCAATACATTACAATTTGGTATCATATCATTGTTTTTTAACTATTTTGGAAAGGATGATAGGACACTTGGAAGAGTTGGGGATTAGGTATTAGTTCATGCATAGGAGTAGTTAACCTATTTACAATGAAGAAACAAAGCACCCAAGGATTGGTTGTTGATATTTAGGTTTGTTGATATAGTTGAATATTTTTTCACTTTTGATGATGCACTTGTGGGGTGATGTGATTGTTATTGTTTTAGAGGGTTGCAAGTATTTGACTCATGGACTAATAAGTAATAAGAGTCGAGAAAGCCTACATCATTCTACGAACTCTATATTATTTTTTTACTCACATCATTTCAGTGACGCATAGAAAATAGGTTTTGGGGTTAGTTGTTGAAATTGAACATAAATTCCTTGATTGTACAATTAATTTGAAAATGGTTCATAATAAGAAATTTAATGTTATAAAATGATTCAATAGGATAATAATTGGGATTATAAATGAGAAACCTGAATAATTCAAATATATTTACCTTATATAACCCTAATCGAATTGTAGGATGTATTAAGGTGGCGATAGATCTTTAGTTATGTCAATGTTGTGAGGTTAAGGATGTGAAATGTTTTTGTATTTCCCAAAAATGTGTTAATGTTGATAATAGTATATTAGGGTCTGTATTTTAGATTTTAGTGTTATGCTTCCCCAATGATGTATTCTGAGAGTTTGAAATGAGGAAATTGATAGAGGTGATCACCCAGTGGTAGATCTTGTATCATTTATAGTGTTGGCTGAGGATCTTGGAGAGATGATTCGAGAAAACATTTATCAGTTCATGAAATCCATCGAGAGATTCCCATGGTGGGTTTTGAATATCCTGAATGACATTATGAGGGAGTTTCAATTGTATAACCCTAAACATTTTCTATATAGGGTGGAATACAGTGAGATAAGTTATGGATTGATTCTATCCAGATGATCCTTGACCACCTATAGAATATTACATTGAAGAGGGTCAAGTGGGATGTATATAATCTATGAGTATTTGTCATGCGTTTTTAGGATTCCTAGGCTACGAATTGGAAAAATTATGGTATGTTATGGAAGGACTTAATGGAGAAGATCGTGGATCGCATATATCTATAATGTTTGAGGCATGAGTGAGTATATGAGTCCAGGGGATTTACTCAGGAGAGTATATCCATTATTGACTATGTTGGATGCATTAATATTTTGAGGATTAGTCAAGCATTGGTAGGATGTTCAGGATCTCACTAGGAAGAATGATGGTATGTTATGGAAGGACATCATGGATAAGTTCTTGGATCACTTCAATCTATAATGTCTCAGGAAAGAGATAATACATGTGTTCAGGGGATTTACTCAGGGGAGTAAATACATGATGAACAATGTTGGATGCTTTACTAATTTGATGTGATTTCCTGCATCATTATAAGTATATGATGATCATATTGTTAAATTATTTCTGGATGTACTTATGTGTGAAAATAAGTCCCAACTGATTTTTTTCTCATTTATGATGTTTTTAAATGTGATGAATTGGGCACTCGTATCTAATAGTATCTTGAAAAGGCTTTCAGTGCAAGATAGATGGTTACTACTAGATGATCATAAGAAACATATTTATTGATAAGGAATCATCATTATGAGATCCTTATCTAGATTAGTGGAAAATAGAGTGGCTAGGGGAATATGCAGTTATACTTGAACATTCTCAAGTTATATCCCACCAGTGCGGTGGACCATTCCACAAACACAAACATTGTCCATGACCACTAGTGGAGTGCCAATAATGTGGAATGACAAGACATATGAAAATGTTCTGTAGGAATACATGATATATGATTAATGATATGGAAATTATATAGAACCAGAGTGTAAGAAGGGGTATTCTACACCATATTAGGATGGTGGTTGTATTTCAACTAGCTAAACTAGTATAGGAAGTGGAATCTATACATCTAGGAAAGAGAACCCATTTCGACATAGTGGTGTAGATCAGGATACCCAAACTGCATCATAGAAAATAGTTGAAGGATAATTTCATACACTGCATCTTGCACTTGTGGATACAGATAATGTAAAATCAATGGTTAGAGGTAATATTCTTGTATTTTCTATATTTTCTAGTACCTTCATTGATGTTCATGCCTCTCATTCTTTTTTTACAAAACATGTTAATGGATTGATCTTAGCGGTGGAGTTTATGAGTGGGGTTCTTATTATAGATACATTGTTTGGAGTTTGGTGTAGATACATCTTCTTGTGGAAGTGATGTTATCTAAAATATAGTGATTATAATTTTCATTGGAATCAATATATCCTATAAATCTCAGGATTCTACGAAATTTTATGTATGGACTGGATAATAGTACACTTAACCAATATTTAATATTACTGTAAGTGGGTAACCTTTAAGAATCAAAAGGGTGAAACACATGTTCATCAACAAAATTAGGATACCAAGGAAGGACGAGTAGGGATAATGACTAATAAACTATGAGGGATAAGATCCATGGTTATTAGTCTATTGTTGGATTCTGGATAGGTAAATGTGGTTGCATTTCCAATTGTAGTGGACTGATTACATGATGTTTTTATTGAAGAATTCTTAGGGCTTCCACCTGAGAGGGATGTGGAATATAATATTTATATCATTCCAAGACCTAAAAATGTTTTTATTACACTATACAGAATGGTACCTACATAGAATCAAGATATCAAGATCGAGATGGATGAGTTTATAGAAACGGGGATATTCCATCTGAGTACAACACCTTGGGGTTCACCTATGTAATTTTTAATGAAGGTTTACATGATTTTTTCACTTGGATTTCTACTACCATATGTCCAACTAAATTGTAATAATGAACTTGTATCCACTTTAATGAGTGAATAATATTTTTTACCAGTTGAAAAGAGTTTATGTCATTTCTCAGATTGACATCAGATTATGTTATTATGAGTTAAACTTTTTATCTTATAATTTACTATATACTATTTCAGAGGAATTTATATTATACATGAGTTTTTCATAATGTAGTTTGGGTTGATGAAATCACAATTATTGTTAAGGGCCTTGATAAAAATAATCTTCCATTTTCATCTGGACCAGTTTGTTGTAGTTTTTTTGGATGTAATCTGGGTGAACTCATATACTCATGAAGATCATTCCCAATATAGTGAAATGGTATTGTGTATAGTGAGAAAGAATCAAATATATTCTAAACTATTGAAGTGTCACTTATGGATTGATCAATTTGACATATTATGTCACACCATCATATAGGAATCCATGTTGGTGGATCCAATGAAGGTCCAGGTAGTGTGTTATTTGGAACATCATAAAAAGTTGTTCTATATCCATACCATTTTTTGGTTCGCTGGATATAATAATAGATTTATCTAAGAATTTTATCATTTGGAAGTACCTCATTCAATCTTGACAGAAATGGGTATAACTTTTGATTGGTTAGAATAATGTGAAAATACATTTTAGGAGTTGAAGAAGAACTGGATATCATCACTTACCATGTCCTACTTGATCTATATAAGGAGTATACACTGTAATGTATGGTTTTAAGATATGAATTTGAGTAGTGATGATGTATGGAGGTCTCAGTATTTGAGGCCACATGAACAAAACTACCCTATAACAAAACTCAAATTTCCAACGTTGATTTATGTTATGAAGTGATCATAGAATAATCTATTGGGTGAGAATATTATAGTGTTTACAGTTCACAATAGGTATCAGTATATATTCTTATAGAGGGAATATAATCTATGGTAGTGGAGGTGGTTTGATTATATATAGTATTTCAATTTTAATCTATAATATACACCTATGAAGTGTAAAAGTGTTGTTGATTATTTATGTATGAAAACTAAGATTATTTTTTTTCAGGAGTCTAGGGTTTAGTGGCGGATGGTTACTTTATTATTTGATATACCTGTGGTGGTTTAGTAGAGTTATAAGAATTTGACTCTAGTATTAGATTCATTTGATTACACAAGTTTTAGATGGATATTAGAAAAGTAGTATAAGGATCCAAAAATGTTTATCATTGGGGAAAATACATGATGGTTTGGGGGCACCATCGGAATGGTTTATAGATGGGTTTGAGATCATCTATGTCAAAAATCAGGTTATTGTTCCCAAAATCATAATGGAGGAGATCATACGGGAATTTCATTCCATGAAGTGGGATGATCATCAAAGTGTGAATAATATATACCTTGACCTATGAAAATAGGTAACGTGTCCCAGAATGAAAAAAAAGTGATATAATAGTTCAGTACACGATAATTCACCATTCATTATGTGAATGTTAAGCGTCAACGAACAGATGGTTTACTGCAGCTGCTACCCATTCCATAATAGAAGTAGGATGAAATTATCATGGACCTTTTTTCGGTATCCCAAGGATTATTTAGAAGAATGAATCCATTTGTCTAATTTTAGACTACTTAAAAAAGGTAGATCATTTGTTTGATATATGAGAGACTATATTAATGGAGAAATTTAGAGACTTGTACATTAGAGAGATAATCTATCTGCATGGGGTGCCTTCTACTATATTTTTACACTGTCACTCTCATTTAACCTCTCTCTTTTGGAATGACTTACAAAAGGTGCTGGTTATAAAGTTTCTACTATGTAATACATTCTACCCAAAAACATATGGGTGAGGGAGAACACTGTACAAGTGAATGAGGATATGCTTCATTTGTGTGTCTATTAAATTAGTGGATATTGGAAGATAAATTTTAGAATTTTTGGAGTTTTCCTATAACAAAATTTACCAGAAAACTATATAGATGGAATAATATGAGTAATATTATGGTATTCCATGAAGATAATATTTATAATGGATGGAATTCGAAGAGATATAGTCATTGGGTCTGAGTCACATGTCAGATACATCAGAGAAGGCTTAGTTTATTCAGAAACATATGGTCATAGATCTGAGTATACATAATTCCTATACATACAGACATAGATGACCCATAGATTTTACATTTAGGAATTGTGTATTTCGTTCATTGTATCATTGATTGGGTACCATAGGATATGAAGATATGGAAATATGGAACCCATTTTTGTTTGACCATTTGAAATTGTGGAGAGAATTGGGCAGGTGGCATACCAATTGGATCTTCCTTAAAGATATAGTGTTATTAATGAAGTTTCTCATATGTCAAAAAATTGAATGTATCACTCCAAACCTTCAAATGTCATTGATGTGGATGATATTTAGGTTTAGAGAGATTCTTCCATTGAGAGGTATCTGATATTTGTGTTGGGTTTCAGAGATAAATTGTTATGGGGTAAGACTTTTCCGAAAGTTCGTATATTGAGGTTGCAAGGGCTTTTGAAAGATAAAACATGGGATAGAGAAGTAGGTATGAGGGTTTAGTGGCCTAATTTTTTTTTTGTCTTATAATCTTTTATAAGGTTGGGAGTACATATCGATGATGAACTTTTATAATGAGTGGATATTTTTAGATGAAAACCTTTTCTGTAGATGACTCAATATTGATTTCTAGTATTCTTTTTTACTTTATTTGAGAATAATTATCATTAGATTTCTTGGGTGAGTTTGGGTTATAATTGAGTGAAATTGTAGGAAGGAAGGAAGTGAACGAGTGGCACGTAGATTACCCTAACCGGTCCCCTTGGTCTAGCTAATCGTGTAACCCTATAAAGAAGGGGATTAAATGGTTGTAAGAAATTTTTTCAAACCATTCACCCAGTTAGGAGTTTTCATGCACCCATATAAATGTGGGGAATGGTTTAGGTGTGTGGTTAGAGAAAACTATGTGCACCTTCCCAAAAAATTGTCTGTGTATTTTTATTTCACATGAAAATGAGATTTTTAATCACCCAAACACCATATTAATTTTTATTTGAAGTCCATTTGACTCTCTAATTTTTTATAAAATTATGGATCTTCCTAGAGGGAGTAAAATCTATAATGTCTTCTATTCTATGTGATTCAAAGCTCATATCAAGGATCTTCACCTCTCCCAAAAAGTGAGTCATATACCACTTTATTTCTCAATCCTCTTCATTTATTATTCAATTCAATAAAGTGTGTTTTTCTATTTTTATTACATATGAATCTATATTTTATGATCTAGATCTAGTATTTTGGAACTGGATCTATAGTTTAAGGATCATGATTTTTTTTAATATGATTTAGGGTTTTAGATTAGGATCTTATTCTATGTCATTGTGCTACCCAAATTTTGGGAATTTAAATTGGACGATCGTTCATCAATGACTTGATATAGGTGGTCTATAATTTAAATCATAAAGTCAAGATGGAAATTATTTGTATGTATTTAAATATTAGGTATTATATTATTAGAAAATTATCTTTATTTGAATAAATTATTTTTTAGGAATTAATTAATTTTGGAAAATGTTAAATTTTCGATTGTAGAATTGTATATTAAGAATTGTTGGTTATTGAATTAATGGTGAGTAGATTAGGTTTATCTAATTGAAAAATTAATTAATGAATTAATTTTAGGATAATGATATTGTTGAATTAAATTATTGATTGATGAATTAACTATGGAATAATGGGTTTGATATGACCAATTAATTGTTGAGTTAATTAATAGGACAGAAATGAATATTTAATTATTGAGTAAATTAATTGTATTTAGATAATTAATTAATTTTTTAAATAATTAATTATATTTAGAATATTAATTAATTATTGATTATTAAATTTGAGTTAGATTATTATTTAATTGTTGAGTTAATTAATGGGATTGAGCTGATTAATTAATTATTGATTTAATTAATAAGATTGAGATAATTAATAAATTCTTCAGTTATTTAATATGATTTATATAACTAATTAATTATTCATTTATTTATTTAAATTGTGATAACTATAATTTTTTGATTCAATTAATGGGATTGAAATTATTATTTAATTAATGAGTTAATTAATGGGATTGAGATGATTAATTATTTATTGAATTAATTAATGAAATGATGTATGGTAACCATGGAATTCATATAATATTTGTAATTGAGAATGGTAAAAATGTAATAACATGATATGAAATGAGTTTTATAATAGTAAAAGTGGAATTATAGGGCATGATATACCTTTGGGATAGTTTACACTCTAGTGTTGGCTGATGTAGGTATTTAGGTTTGAGTATCCATAGGAACCCATAGAGGTTAAATGGTTAAATAAAGAATATTTTGATATGGTGATAACTATTTATTTCTAAATTGTAATTATTTTTTTGTACAATTTATTTCTATTATTTTTTAATATATATTTTTTTTTTGACACAATTGGTGGTGGCCCACTGAGTTGTACACACACCTTATTCGGGATTTATGATCTGTACCCGAATAGATTTCACGGGTACAGAACTGGACAAGGGAAAAGGTCATGTGATAGATCGTTGAGTTGGTGTGGAGTATGAATGAGGTAACCAGACATGGTTCGGCACCCTACATGTATATTTCATTTTTTTTATTTTTTTATTTATTTTTACACTTGGAACGTACATTAACATAGCGTATCTACCGTTTAATTTGATAATATATTTCCAATTTTGGTCATTATGTGATATTGGAATCTTTCTGGTTATGGTAATATATTTGGTGATTTTATATTTTTTTCTATTGTTTTTTAACCATAAAAATACTTCATAGTCTCTCCATGAATGATAACTGACCATCGCTACTAGTCAGTAGCCTCTAGCAAACCTGGAGGCAAGATTGAGGTCACATGGCACTCTAGCTTGAGGAACCTGGGTTGAGACATTAAAATTCATAATGAATATTATTAAAGAGGCCTATTTTCCAAATTTTTATGTCGTTATTCAAAATATAGAATAAAATTTTCAATATTAATTATCAATAATTTTTTAAAAATTAATTTATGTTCAAAAAGACAAAGGAGATGAAAAATAATATTTTGAGAAATAAATTTTTATGTATAAATTTTTTTTATAAAAAATTATATATTAAAAATGATTAAAATTAATATCAATTGATAATTAATAATATTAATGAATTAAATTTTCTTTTAATCTATTTAATAAATTAAATAATGAAAATTCATGATCCAATATTTGAGTTTTCACTAAAAAGATTCATTTTTCATTATTCACTAGAAAATAAAATCGTTCAGAAATATACCTAAAATTCACATTTTGATATTATAACTTCAATAATGATTTTAAAATTATCAAATAATTATATTAAATGGTCAAAAAAAATTTATTATTTTCTCACAAAAAGTAATAAAGTGTATTTTTTTGATGAAAATATATTTCTGATAAATAAAATAAAATAACTAAATATTTGAATGTTTATTTCCTAATTATTAATAATGAATAATTTATTGATTGTGACCTTCATATATATTTAATAGTGTTGTTATTCTTATTCATATCTACTTATTTATCTGCTAGGTTATAATGGTCAAATTTAAATAATAATAGTTTGCTGGTCATTTAAATATGATGTTTCAAATTTAATATTCTATTGGAAATTGTACAATTTTAAAATATTAGAGTGTTAGAAAGACTAATGGAAATAATAAAATTCTCATTGTATGGGTTACCTGATGTTTTAGTGAAAAAATTTCCTCTATCATATTGATAAAAGAACTAATGTTTTGGTTTCAAGAGTTGATTGTATGTACGAGTGTGTCATGGGATGAGCAACATGCATGTGATAAATGGGCCTAGTGACATTACACTCAAGGATTGGTATATGGTATGGGATCGTGTGGGTAATGAATCATTAATTAGGATGGTTTTAGCCCTCATTTCATAAAAATATTCAATGTTTGGTGAGGATAATGTAATTATGAGCTAGGAATGGGTAGTGATTGATGTTTCATGTATATGCTCTTGTATGGTAGAAATGACTTTATATTGTCATTTTGAGTGATAATAATAAATGTGTGGGTAGAGGAAATATGACCATGTGATTCTATGGACAAGAGTTTTATGGGACTGGTTTTTTATGGTTCTGTTACCAATTAGATATTAGTTTGTATATGTGTTTGAATTTATCTAGTTCCCATCATAATAATATAATTTTATTTTTAGTGCTATTTTTTATCGAATATATGTATTGGATCAGGCTTAGGTAGGTGCTAATGTGACCTAGTAGATATTTATGTTGATTGTGTTCTATTACACAGTGTGATTTCATGATAATTATTATAGATAACTACATATTCAACCATGTAATTTCAGAAATTGTTTGGTTGAAACAACCATTTTAATGTTCGGGAAATTTTACGATTTCATTAGGAGTAAAGGTAGTGGGATAGTGTGATGTGAAGGAATATAGATGGGTGTGGATATATTTATTAAATAGCTATTTATCATATTATAGAAATGTTTTTTCAATATTAATTGGATTTGTTGAGATAGAACTATACCAATAATGACATAGACCACTACAAATGTGTTTCAATAAGAAATCTCTATGGGGGGCATCATTTCATGGAATAAACCCATGTGAGTTCAATATTAGGATGGGGAGTTCTATAACCCTCTAGATGAACCAGTTGGTGGGAAAATGGTTTCTTAGGATAAAACAGTTTATCTTATTGTCCTCATGTCATTTTTTTGATATTATAAGGAGTGGATCAGCCCTTGATGAATCGTGAACCTTATTATCAGAGTTGATTAGAGAAATATTGATTGTAATTAAGGTGTAGAATGTAAAAATTTTATCATTATTTAACAAATATCTTTTTTGTATATTAATATTTACATAAATAAGTGTGTTCTTGGTTTTGTAAAGTGTTATGGTGTGATGTTAGTAAATTTGAGAATCCATATCATTTGAGAAATTCTGAGGGAATATGTTATGTTTCTCTACAACCCATGTCACTTTGAGATCCGGGACATAGTTAAATATCTCAAGAGTTTAAATGATCTTAATAAGTATTAATGAAATTATTATAATTATATATAGTTTTTTATGGTCGAGTATAATTTTTAGTAGATCTTCTTGAATCGGTAGATGAAATTTACTATCGGTGAAGCACCATGGGGAGGACCACAGTATGGGGGACCCTAGAGGGAAGGTGAAAAAGCCCAGTTCAAGGGATTAGAGCCTTAGGATGAGTGTTTTTTCTATAATAGGTTATTATAAAATAATGTGTCAAAAAATTCATCATTCCATTGTAAGTATGAATGGAAAACTATAAAGAGGAAGGCCTTACACCATGGGGGTAGGGCGTGCAGGGATGGGTGGTTTCATAGATGATTCATAACAACCTATTTCCATAATGAATACAATCACAATGCTTCCAACATAAGTTGGTCCTTCTATTCTTGGATTCAGGTATATATTTTCCATATTCAAGGTCCATAAAGCGCCATGGGAGTTCCATGTGTGAAAAACAAGTGGGAACATTTGTTTATGGTGACCCATTGAGCAGTCCCTTGCATATCATTCCCAAATCACATTGAGATCAATGGGTTGGTAATTTTCATATTATGGGGGGAGAGACACAATATGAAATGGAATTGGCAAAAATCAGTGTAATTCTACCCTAGTCATGATTCCGGTGATCCAGATGAATGGGGACAATTTTGTTGTCCATATTGACCATTTCATGGTGAATCCTGGATAACATAATGGGAAATTCTGTTATTAGGGTAATTTTTCTATTTCTGAGATCTCCAATTTTTACCCCCACCCCTACCATATTCTCTACTTGGCATAGACCATTGAAATTATTGGGTGCATCCCCCTTTTACTTTTCACCCCCTCTCATTTTAACCTTTTGGATTCTAGCTAATTGGGGATATTTTATCCAACCATCCCTTGATAGTATTTCCCTAATATTTAAAATTATTCTCCTTTATTATTATTTTCTAATTTTATTATTTGTGGATTCATTTTTTTATGATACCACTGGAATATGGTGGAATTATACCATTATGATGTTACTTTTACATGGATTACATAATAGACATCCGAACCAGATTATCACATAAATATTCACGTAAATAAATTGACGATAAATAATTTTATGAATTTTTATAGGGTTTAGGTTTAAGTCTATAAAATTGTTGATTAATTATATGTTTTATTTTATGGATTTTTTATATGATGGGGTTGGGAGGGTTTCAGTGTCCAATCATGAGTATTTGGTCACGTTTTGTGGTAAATTAGTTCGATCGTTGATTTTTTTAAAATTATTATAAATTGATTTAACATGTAATAATAAAAAATTTCCATAGTTATGTTGATTAATTTATTAAAAATATTTCAAAATTCATTAATAAATATTGTGACATGATATATGTTCTTTGAATATTATTGGGATTCATAGAAGAACTAGGGTTATAGTTTTGCGATATTAATTAAAATGGAATAACATTATGATTTAGGTAGGTGTTCCTTGAGAATAACCAATTAGTATTATGGTTTTTAAGTGTAATTTCATTTTTTGTATTGCCATATTGAGAAGTTGACCATCTTTATTTAACTATATGTTTTTATTTGAAATATAATTGTCATCATCAGACAAAAAAAATTAAATAGACATAAAGAACCCTTGTGCACTAGCATGATTACTTAGCTACTGATGGATGAGACCTTGATTATGATTTTACTCCATGTAATGTATAGAACCTATGTGGTAAGATTTAAACAAACATAATGAACATGTTGGGACTCAATAGGTTCACTTATAATCATTTAGGTGGAGTAATCCATGACTTGAAATGATTATCTTGAGTTGGTCAATTTTTTACAATGAGACCCATTATATCTATAAAAAAGAATGATTAGGGAGTGGGGAAGTGTTCCTCCCATACTAGTCTATGATTATATATGTTTTAATTCCTTAGGAATATTTATTTTTGGTGGGGTGTGGGAGAGAGTTCTATTTTTTAAGATGTGGGATAGGCACAATTCCATCTTTCTAGAATCATGCCAATATCAGTAATCATATGAGGCTAGTGAGGTCTTACTAGGATTTTAATGACCCTGAGGGAAGTTGTATCCTCTAAATAATGAATATTCCCCAATATTTGGGATGAGATCATGGATCCCAATATGGGATATCATGTTATGATGTGTCAGAGGGGACCCATGATGGTTACTCCTTAGGATTTGGACCCTAGAGAGGGTTTGTACGGTAATGAGTAATGATGATTTTGGGTGTCTCATTAAAGCCTTAATAATGATGTGTGATTGTTATGGATATAGTGATTATGGTTGTTTATTTATTAGAATTGATGAAATTTATTTTTTGAGGAAGGTTTAGGTGGACGACCAACCCAAGTGAGATTTTTTTGAGATATTATTATAGGAATGTACTTATCTCGTTATATTAAGTATAATTCACACATTATTAACAAGGATGTAGACATTAAATGTAAATGTAATTCATAAAGATATTCACCTAGGATTTGGCCGTCTACCCCATTACATTTAAATGTTATCCTTGTGCGAGATTTCATACCCCCCCCAAATAACGTTATGATGCCTTAAAATTCTATTAGGAACGAGTCATTTAGTCTCGATACATTTATATGAATACGTTGTTATTATAGGATCAAGATGTTGTTCCTATTATATGAGATGCATGTGCTGATGTACAGTTCTATGAATACTTTATGAGTTTCATGAAAACCATTTTGGGATCAAAAAACATTACCAGGTCTATGGAAGAGTTATCTTGAGTGTTCCAGCATCAGCATCTGACCATTTTTTCAAGGGATAGTGAACCATAGGATTTATAGTCATTGATAGAGGATATGTTGCTGGCCTTTGAGAATCTAAAGACACCTCCAAAGAGTGTTTTAAATATCATTATTTATATGATGTGGGATTACACTATGAAATGATGGGATGTAATTACTCAGTCGGAGCATCATCAGGATATGGTATGTAGTAATTTTCAAATAGTCTTCTATGATTACTATTTTCTCTAGACGTTGAGGGATGACCGATCTCATAATTTCATGCATCCAGACAAGGTGACACTATATGTTATGAAATATTATTACCATTATACTAAGCTCCACCATTTTGCGCAAATTATGATGGGTGATGATTTATCGAAGGCTAGGTGATTTGAAGATTTTCTCATGTACAACTTCTGATCGCAGGTGAATGTCTTCAAGTTGACTGACGTATTTTCTATTGTTAATCATGCTCTGATTACTTATAATAATTTGAGTTAATATAGAGGAGATAAGAAGGGGAGTTCGGAATTTAGATATAGTATGGTATTGAATGGTAGTAATAAGTGTTGTTTGGAAATTTCTCCTAGTGATAGTAGCAGCAAGAAAGTATATTCAGGTTGGAAGGTGAGGTACTAAAAGGGAATTTGGATAGGTTATACCATGATGTAGTATCCATAGGACCCAATCAAGTGTCTATCTTGCGGAAATATGGGCCATCTTCATCACTTTTGATGGAAATTTCCACCAGTGGCTAGTGAGAGAGGGTGGTCACTGACTCCACATACATGAGTAGAGTTAACAGCTTCCCACCCATCATTGAATTGGAATGTGTCAAGCATCTTTTGCTAAGGTGGTGGTCATGGTCGTGGTAGCCAGACCCCAGTTTCTCAGTGATAATAGTGTGGATTGGCTTAGTGATTGTAGTAAGTGTCACATGGTCGTGGTATAGGCCATATTTATGCAGTACAATGGAACCCACATGAGTAGGATCGTAGTCCTTTTACTGTCAAAGGTACTATTCTTGTTACCTCCATTATTGCTTCTACACTTTTTTATATAGGGGCTTCACATAGTTTCATATTTTATCTATTTTGTAGAGTCAATGTATTTTTTATTTTACTTTTAATTATGTTGTCACTCTAGACAATCCATTGGGGATTAGAATGGTAAGTGTACATTAGTGCAAGGAGTTCCCTATTTATGGTTGGTGGGTGTCACTTTGGGACCTCTATGTTTGAGAGAAGATAGTATTCAATGTCATTCTCAGAGTGGATAGGATGGTTTAATTTTAGTCCTTTGTTGATTTCTATCATCATAGGGTGAGTTTCACATCATCGGAGAGTGGAGAGTTTCAACATAAAGGTGAATGTGACGTTTAGGCAAGCCGAGATAGACCCTAGAACTCTGGGTTGGGTGGGATGACAACCCAGATTGTGAGTTTATATTTTTATGACTAGGTTACACATTAGTATTATTTCCCTCTAGTAGTTTATCATTTTAGAGATGAATTCCTGGATGACATTTTAGGTTTAACTCCAGTGAGAGAGGTAGAGTTCTCTATCGGGCTAGTACTAGGAGTTGCACTAGTATCCATACCTCTTAACTGAATGGCTGGGACGGTTTTTCAAGAGATCAAGAGGGAACTAGAGTAATTGGAAGCTAACAGTTTTATCTAGACCTATACTTATACGTGGGGTTCTCCTCTCCTCTTTGCAAAAAATATTGACGGTGCACTTAGGAAATGCATGGATTATTAGAACACTGAAATACTTGATGGTTATGAACCATTATCCCCTGCCAAGAATAGATGATCACTTCAAATAGTTCCATGGTGCTTTTGAATTCTCTAATACCGAGTCGAGATATGGTTATCATCATGTTTGTGTTAGATCATCATACGTTCCTTAAACATCCTTTTAAAGAAGGTATGGTCCACATGAGTACATGTTCATGCCGTTTGTTCTCATGAACACATAGAATGTCATAGTGGAATTGATGAAACAAGTGATCCATCCATATCTGTACTCATTTTTTATGGTTTTCATTGATGATATCTTGGTGAATTTTCAAAATCAACATGCACATTCAACACATCTTGAGATTGTATTGAGTTCACTAAGATAGCATCAGATATATTCTATCCTCACAAAATGATATAACTGGATGTATCAGATTCACATCCCAGGTCACATCATCTCATAGGTAGGTGTATTAGTGGACCCATATATGGTGAGAGAGCTTCCTAGGATCGTCTTATGATCATATTTATGGATTGATGTTTTCCTGGAATGGATGGTTTTTATAGGTATTTCATAGAAGACATTTGTCATTTAGCTGCACCATTTATGGGCCTACCCAAAAAGGAAGTGATGTTTATGTGGAAATATTTCTATAATATGGCCTTCCAAGATACGAATGGTATATTAAATTTAGCATCAATACTTATTTTTCTAGATCCAGGAAGGAGTAACACTGTGTACTGCAATGCATCAGGTTTCGAGCTAAGAGAAGTTATTATACAATGGGAACAAGTAATTTTGTACATGACTTGGCTGTTATGGCCACATTAGAGAAATTACATGATGAACGATCTTGAGTTAGATTTAGTTTTTCATGCTTTACATTGTTGGAGACAGTTCTTATTGGGAATGTGTTTTTTGGTGTAAACAGAACAAAAACCTTTCAACAACAAATTTATAAATCATGATTTGAATATAAGGCATCGAAGGTGGCTGTAAAACCTTTAGTCTTTTGACATCAAGCTTTCTTACACACCTGTTAAGGGAAATTTTGTGGAGGATGATTTGAGTAGGGGGAAATGGATTTAGTCAGTGCGGTAGGCTAGTAAAGAATGGCAGCTTATGGAGTCATTCTATGAGATGAACATGGAGGTGCATGATAGTCAAGGGTAGACTTTTCTATTATCTTGAGTTTTTTCCTACACCTTAATTGAAAGAATGAAGAAGAGGCATATCTTATATTTTTACAGATTATTTCAATGGGGGAGTGTCATAGGTGAGGACCCTCTTCCTTGTTAGACCATAGGTGTGGATGAAGATCTATGGTTACTGGGTCACACATGTTTTTCAGCTCAGATACACGAGGAGATAATGTGAGATTTTCGTGCCTCAATATGGTCATTGCATCCTGGTGTCACTATGATTTTTTAAGATTTACATCATCAGTATTGGTGGACCTATATGAAAAGGGATGTATTTTGTTTTGTTAGGAGATGTTCAACAAGATAGCTGATGAAGTCGGACACCAGTGACCAAAAATAAATTTAGAGGTGTTACCCATTCCATAGTGGAAATGGAATGATGTCATGATGGATTTTGTGATGGGGTTACAATGGTCTCCCCAATGTAATGATACCATATTGGTTGTTTTTTATAGGCTCATAAAGGATGATAATTTCCAATTATTCAAGGAAACCATCAGTGTTTATGATCATGAGAGGATATACCTGTATAATATTGTATGACTACATTTGGTTACACATTCTATCATTTTAGATTGGGATTCCTAGATTAAATATTGTTTAAGGAAAAGGATAAAGAATGATATATGTACTAATGTGCTTCTGAGCACATTATAACACCCTCACAAATATGGTCAGTTAGAGAACATTATTTAGTTGTTCGATGGAATGCTTTGAGCATGCATCGTGAATTTCAAGGGTTTCTGGAATAGATATATAACCCTAGTAAAATTCTCATATAAAAATAGCATTTTGGATACTATTTTGATGGAAACATATAAGGCTTGTATGGAAGACCATTTTGATCAGCCATGAATTGGATAGAAGCAGAAGAAGTATGTATGTTGGGACCTCATCTTGTCTAGGATACCATTGAGTATGTGCAGTTGATTCAAAAGTAGATGGCTACAATGTAGTCATGTCAAAAATCATATTCCATTAAATATTGATGACCTATAGGGTTTGTGGTTAGGGATTGGGTTATTTCTACATGTTTTTCCTTGATTGGTATACAAGAGGATCAAGAGATCGGATAATCTTTCATTGAGATACGTCTAGCTATTTTGAATTCTATAGAGGGTCAGTCCAGCAGCCTATAGGTTATAGTTACCTCATGGGTACAAGGATATGCATGATGTATTCTACAGTTCTCTATTGTAACATTAATTTTCAAACCCATCTAACACTCTTCATCTTAAAGAAGTAGATTTGTATGTCGATTCCTCCTTCTAGGAGCATCCTATACGAATTTTGGATCATTGCACAAATGTTCTCCATTATCGGGAAGCTCCCTTAGTGCAAGTTCTGTGGAAGCATGGCTGAGTACAAGACGAGACCTGGGAGAGTGAGGCTAAAGTATGATCCCATCATTTTGATTTATTCTCAAATATCACTCTATCACCCTTGGAAGGGAAATTAATTGATGAATTCTTTTGATGGGGGTGTTTATAAGAACCTAGTTCTTCTCATGAGGTTCAAATCTATCTGTTTCGGATTGTACAAAATTAAAAAGGAGGAAAATAGAATGATTTCTTGTTACATAATTATTATACAGCATGAATTGTGGTTACAATATGTTTAATCCAAGTTCACTCTATGTAATGATGTTGGCATGCCATATTTAAAATGTATAAGGATATCAGATAAAGAAGGAATAAAATAGGCATATACATGTTGAGTATCATTATTGTACACAACGCATAATTTTATTCTATTTTTTGCTAAAATATACAGTAACCTAATCATCTTCTTCTATACAGAACCTTCACCACCTGGTTCATGGATATTAGCATTGGAGGATGATTTCCCTCCCAATTCTTTATCCAGATTCTGATTTGAGCAACATTAGATGCGTTGGAATCCACTCTCCATGTTCTCGATTCAGCTTATTCCATTATTCAGGATTTCCTCTCTTGTACATGTTATGAAAACATTAGAATTTATTCTCATTTAATAGAAATATTGTGTTCTAGATTAAATTATAGGTCAACTCTCAATGAGGATGTGTATACAACTATGAGTTGGTGGCCTTATTCCATTCACTAATTGTTGAGTTGTTTATATATTCCAGAGTGTCGCATGCCCATTTTTGGTGTTTCCACGATTTATAATGTAACCATGTTTTTCCTTTTGGTGTCTAGGTAATGGAATATGTGTCCATAATCATTTATATGGTTTTAATCCATAATTTAATTCCACCACAAGGGTGTGTTTCCCCTTGAATGGACATTTCTGTCTATTTGGCCTATGATTCCTAAGAGGAATGACTTTTTCTCCCATCATAGGATGTTTTCAATTATTTTGGTGTTATTGGTGACATTCCTATATGAGATAATTTATGAATAATCCTTGTGATTTTTTAAATTACAATATAGGATTGAAATATAATATGTTCCAATGTGAGTATTTATTGTAATGGCTATGTAATAGTTTAATATAGATGTGTTTCTTATTATGGGAATTTTCCCACTTCAGTTGTTAATTGTGATTATGCCATGTAATAACTTAATTTAAAAGTCTTGATTATAATGATAATTTATCCTATGTGATAATTTTTTGAAAGTCAAAGCCTTATTTGGTTGGTCCTTCCATGATTATAATGGATTCTTTTTTCCCTTTTTATTCCTAATTAAATTTTAATTTATAATATTATAATTAAAAGGTAAATATAAATGGGTGAACCATGGATTCTGATTATAATTCCATGGATTGGTTCATATATCTATGGTACATTATACCTCATGTGAACCATAGATCCATTGAGGAATTACATGGATGGAATAAAAGTTATGTTACTATGTTATGTCGTGATTGATCCATGGATGAGGGGCTCGGGCTCATAGAGACTATGTTAAAAGGTTAAATGAGTCATGGAATGAGAGATTCCATGGAGATGTTCTATTTTAAATGATTATATGTCTTGGGAGATACATGGGTCTTATTTATAGGATTCATGGATGATGTAGTTTACATATACTCGAAACACACCTAGAGTGAAACTGGGTTTCTGAGAGGATTGTACGTATGGGCTTGTATAGTCTAGGTGGTTTTAAACAATGTTTAATACATTAATTATAATTTAGTAATTTCAAGGAGAGAATCAAATTATAAATTGATTATTGAAATAGAATGAATTATTACATGACTAGAATGGTAAATAAAAATCTTTGATTCCATCATCAGTAATAATATTTTAGACGACCTCTTGAGGTATCAATTGTAATTAATTTTATATGGGAATTGTTGGGAATAGAAAAGATCATGATAAATATATAATTCAATATCATTTAACTATTAAATATCATTAAATGATTGTAAATGGAATCCAGTTCTTTTATGACTGTTTATATTGGAGTACTTCCTAGCTTACTGCTTTCACATTTGTACACTACCTATTATATATATTCACTAACAGATTGGAAATGATCATGGTTGGTTTCAAACTAGGATTTAGTCTCACACTATTTTGAGTCATGTTTTGGTCCCAAATAGATTATATTGTTACAGGTGTTGAAAAGGGAAATATTGCTTCTACATGTAATAGATATTTTGTTTAGGAGAAGAAGAGCACCAGACCAAGATAAGGCGTGAAATGATTCTATGTCTATTTTTTTCTTTCTATATAGTAAGAAAATATATCATGTATTACTATAGTGTATCATGTTTTGAATTTTTTCCTATAACATCTAACATGCTACATCATTCAATGTATGTAAAAAAATCTGGTTATTTTATAGTAATACTTCTACTATTTAATTATTTTCCATAGTCTTACTACTTCCTCAATTGCATTGTAATTTTTCTCACAATGTTAGACTATGAAAATGTAGGAATAGTTTCCCCTATCAGACCCATGTTGTCCCTACAAGTCTGTAGGCTCTAGTGTTTTTGGAAATGTTCTTGAGGTCATATAACCAACTGATTACAAGGAACCTTTGAGTGGTATCCAGATCTAGGGTGGTGCACTCTCCTCTAGTAGTGGAGCAAGAAAATATTGTTATCCAGAATAACATTGAATATTAGTTTTGTGATATCCTTTCTCGCTTCATGCAAATGGTGGAAAGGAAACCATGGTGGGTTGTGCCGAGCATGTTTGAGATGACCATGGGGTTTCAGCTACAACAACCTACAACCTATACAAGATGGTGTGTGATAGAGTTAGTCGAGTTGTATATAGAGTCAATACAGATGATTCTAGACCATTTGGAAAATCCTTTTTAGAATCATGTCAAGTCAACCACCTATATATTGAGAGGATAGGAATAATGATAGTGGGACATCAAGGTGCAAACCAAATAAGCTGAAGGAATGTTATAGAAGGATTTTTATGAATTTTTTTAGATAAATTCTATCCATATACATTGAGGTAGGGGAAGGATATTTATTTTATGATTTTTACCTAATGAGTAATTTAGGTGATTGAGTATGCTAGTTATTTAACTTATCAAAGACAATTCTTTCCCGCATTATCGAGGGAGGAGATGGATATATTAGAAAAATTCCAAGATGCGATGACACATGAAATGAAATATTAGGTAAAATTATTTATTTTGAAAAAACATTTAATAAGTGGATCATTCCCTTATCTAAAAATAGAACTTGAAGGGTCCTCAATTAGTGGACTTATGGTACCTGTTAGATGAGCGGGAAGTTTGGAAACCTAGGAAAGATGTGTTATTTGGAGAGTTTTCAATAGGGTAGAACTACGATGAGTAATAATTCGATAGGTCCAACCTCTTGGAGTGTATATCAATTGTTCTTATATCATTGTTGAGGGCTGAGACACATGTGTGACTAGTTTCCCAGATCACATATTGAGTGTTGTGCGGTTTGAAAAAATGAGGCATATGTAGAGATTCTACTAGAATCCTTTCCAATGGGGAACATATAGAGGCTTTATAAAGATGTAAATTTTTGTAAGGGGGTGATTTACCACATATCATTTTGTAGGATGGAGATCAACTAGTCATACTGGTCAATGAGGTAGATATGGTACACCGAGACAAGAGTATCTAATCCTACAGCACAGTTAGGCACTAGGGACTAAGACCATAGCTCGATGAAGAGGGGAAGGTATGATACATGTAGTTAATACTATACCTAGAGGTTGAGAGGTTGAACCATCTAATGTGTGAGGTAAAATAATTATAGCTTTCACTCCTACTAGTTCTTTATTTAATATAGGCATCACACACTCTATTATCTCTACTCCATTGGTAGTTGTGTTGGGAATAGTAGTAGAATATTTTTTGGGGTAATGTCAATCTATACTCCATTGGTGGTGTGAAATAGGAATATTAGAAAATTAAATGGATTTTCTTTTGAAATTTAAAAGTATCATTTTTTGATGCATTTTCGAGGTGTGAAATGGGTTTTGAATACCATTTTTACTTTTTCTAGAAACCCCTAATAGATCCTCTATCTGTAGCGGTATATAGATATTGATTCCAAATTTGAGTGATTATAAAGGTTTTTAGGCATAGGGACACTTGGGAACTATGAATTTTCAATAGGATAGGAGCCTAGTATCATCACACCCTCTTGGGGGAAATTTTATCCTACACTGGGACTCTCTTATAGATTTATGATATGTTTTTGAATCACTTCATAAACTTGATATTGGAACAGTTAAACTAAAAAACGTTACTCTGTATAATTATATCATTAAACATAAAAGGGGAGTATCATTGATGAACTGATGAGTGTGAAACCACTTTAGTGAATCTATTTGTTTGTAGATGAGGTTATTCATCCATTATCTTAATGGTGAATGACAACTTTATATGGTGAATTCTTATGACCAAATGCTTCGGAATGTGTTTCCATATGTGGAGGAGTTCTGTATTCTAATAAGGGGATTGAGGCATTATAAGGAATAATATATATCTGGGTTATTTCCAAAATCAAAATGAATGTAGTATATTGTTCCTACGTATCTTATCATTTTGTGGAGAATAAATATGTGTGGGTATTGAGATGCTAAATGTTTGGTCCTAGGTCTCAATAAGGATTCCTATATGTCATGGTTATGGATGGAATTAGAGTAATGGTAATTCAATCATACCCCTGGGATTTTCCCCAATGTATATTCCCTTATATGAGGGGTGTTCATACCATACCACACATCAAGGACTACATAATCGGACTACCAAGGGTAATTGAAATTCATGATGCCCAATGAGATGTTCATTTAATCTCACAAAGCCAATGTGAGCTATTCTTGGTGTGAGAAATAATGGGAAATAGATGATCATACTATTAGTATATATATAGGACTTATGTACTCATATTTTCCTTGGACTGCTTGGAATAAGGATTATGGCTTAAGAAGATGTCCTCAGTATCCACATTGTATAAGGAATCAGATTTATCATAGTTCAGTTCATTTCTCTGTCTGTTGATGGATGAAGTAGAGTAATCAGATCATAGGAATGATTGGGTCCCATTGGTTTCTATCTCATAGATATAATCCTTACATTGAAATAGATGTTTATTAATGCTCGGGCCATATAATTTCATCCTATGTGTCTTATTTTTTGTAGGAAATCAGAATTCTCAAATTTCATTTTATATTAGGGATTTTAGGTTGAGGTTTCCTTTTAACATTGTGGGTGTCTATAATGAAATTTTTAGGATCATTAAAACTTCATAAGCCCATGTGATCCATTATTGTTGTGAGAAAAATTGGAAAACGAGTAATCATTTCATTGATTTGTATATGGAACAATGATTCCATATCTTCATATATTATAAATATAGGGCTCGTACCTCAAGGAGAGGTGAAATAATTATCCTGGTTATATAATGAATAATAGTAGTTGTAGTTACCTTTATTGGGTATAACTCTCTATGGTTTCTCATTTAATAGTGGATTACACACTGAGTATGGATAAGGATATAAAATCATGGGATGCCTTATAGATCTGGCATTCTTGTCTAGTGGGTAACACATGACCCAGTTGGACTATCCATGAGGCCTTCATATGAATTGGATTTATTGTAAAATGTTGTGTCACATGATCTGATTAAGGTGAATTTGTGTCATTTGAATGAGCTGTATTGACACATATGGATGGTTTTTTAAGATTTGGTATGGCATGACTCTAAGTATATATCATATCTTTTCTATAATCCCAAGAAGGCATTGTGTGACCTGGCCAACATGTTTGGAGGGCATTGTTGGTCTCAACTGACATTATCTAGATTTTCTCCCCAGTGATGGGAAATCACGACCCATTGTATTCATGATACTTGATTTATTGAAAATAATTCTATTATATGATCTAAAAATGTATCTAAAAGACATCACGAGGTTCATGTGATAGACTGAGAAGACATCAAGAGATAAAAGTGGTGTCCTTAGGGAAACTGTATGACTTTCTCTTACATGTCTGTTGGATTTTTCTTGTGTTAAATATCATTTTGAAGGAGATTTGTGAAATCTCCTAGAATTATCTCATGAATTTGATTGAACCATGTGTAACACCCCAAGCTTCAATGGTTCGCTTCTTCTTTATAATTAAATAGCTTGTGCAACACGCTACATCAAGTTCGAGTGCACCACGATCTATCAAACATGCCTATTGAAAATATGTTATGACTATTACTAATTCAATTTTGAATTAAATATATCCCATATCATTTTATTATTCATCTTATATTTTTATTAGACATAATATAAGGAAAAATCCAATTTTTCAGATAAAATAAGTATCTTTCAAAAAATAAAGTTATTTACACCTTTTAATAGAAAACAATTTTTAAATAAAATATATAAAACAATAACATAGAAATTTTGAGGAACCTAAATTAATATTTTTATGTTAGGAGTAAAAATTTAATCTGAATAAATTTTTAGTGTTTTTCTGGTAACATTCACATTTCAATGATAAGTTAAAATACTTCATTTTTTTCCAAACTATATTATATAAATCAATAATATTTATAGAATATTTTTTTAATTTTATGATATGTCTAAATGGATTTTTTTTCACTTAATCCAATTTTTTTCATTATAAGTAATTTTACGTTGAAATTTTACATAACCACATTTCAATATTTTGATTGTATTTACTTCTTAAAACATACTTTTTGGTTTGGACAATGAGAATTAATTTTAAATTAATTTCATCCAATTATGTTTTTTGATTTTTGGAAAAATGGATTCCAAATTTATAATCATAATGTCCAAATTTTTTAAATAGGTACATTTTATTTTTGGACATTATAAATTGTAACATCATAAATTTTATTACTTATAATGGTTAAAGGGTAAATCAGGTAAATATCTATAAAAAATAATTTTTTAATAAATATAAAACATCCCAAAACATTTACGAAAAATATTGGATGATATATTTCCAACCATGAGAATCCTTAGGTCGATTTTAGGGCCCCATGGAGCCACTTGGGTGTGAAAATGACATGTCCAAATAATTAATTTAATGTAAAAAGAAATATAACATAATCATGCATCTCATTACTAAAACAATTTTAATTAGATATATATATGTTATATATTAAACTATAAATATTAATAAAAAAAATAAAAAAAAATTCATAAATCAGGGGTTTTTAGTAATTTTTATAAACTTAATATATATATTTATTTATGAAACAATAATGATTCATTATTTTCTTCATTAATGAATGAATCAAATAAATGATATTATAAATATTAAAATAAACATAATTTCAATGTTATATTGACATAAAATAATTTTATGGATGAATATGACATATTATATTCTATTTATTTATTTTATATTGAATTAATAATGTTATAATTACTTTAAAAATCAATTACTAAATAGTGTCACAATTGACATAAATGTGTTTTTTTAAAATAATTTTTTATTAAATAATATAAAAATCCTAAAAATCTAAGGTTCATATAAATGACCTAGATAATGTTAAAAATGTAATTAATTATCCACTTTATAATCCCTTGTAATTTTATATTAAATATATAAAACCTATTGTATAAAAATACATGAAGACATGGTAATAGTTAAACATTTTACCTAAGGGATTATCCCAAAATATAATATTAATTTTATGACCAAAACATGTCTATAATTAATTTTATGAGAGTATTTATACTCATCCTTATATTATCCAAGAAATAAATCACTTCAGATTTACTATAAACCGAAAATAAATTGATTATAAATTAATATTTTAAGCTTTTCCTAAAGATCTCATCACCTCTCTTATAATATAGGGAACTTTTCCTTCTCTTTTATTCACACCTCCAAAGCCCTTTGGCTCAAAAAAAACTTGGAAAACTCTCCTCCAATCATCCATCAATTCATCTTATAGGTAACCCTTTGGGAAAAAATCAAACATAAGGATGGATTTTGTGGAAATCAAATAGAGACATCCAAAGAAAAGGGAATCATTTTATCCCTTCTTTCAATGTTCATATTTTCTTCTAATTCCTCTTCTTATGTCGATACCATACAAAAATAATACATATAGAATCTACTATATTTCTATATGTCTTTATGATATGTAAAGATCATATTTTTTTATTTTACACATCCTATGAAAAAAAATATCACCAAGCGTGCGTACGTATGGCTTACCATCTCCACAACAGGGTGTAAACTATTTTTCATTTATACATTATTATTATGGGTATAATGATTAATATAAATTAATTAAATAATAAATTCAACATCATATAATTAATTTAAAATTTATATTCCATCAACTTACATTCCATTTAATCATTAAGTAAATGATTTTGTCGTTCGGGCGTCCATACGTATTACCCTCTCCACAATGCGATCTTCCATGCCCACAGTCCATGAATGATTATAATATATATATATATATATTTTATTTCTAGTTATGTAATATATTAAATAATAAGTCTACTATAATAATATATTTATTTATATATATGTTTGTATATATATTTCATTAACTTACATCTATTCAATACGATAAGAAAACGGAAACATCGTTCATGTGTATGTATGACCTACTGTCTCCATGAACGGTTAATTCCATTTCATATATCTATCTATTATATATATTTAAAATATGAATATATATGATATATAAATCATACTATACATTCTGAATGTAATTAAATCATGACCTAAGTAATATGATCATGAATAAAAAACATGTATGATAAACAAAGTGATTATTACCCAAAATGTTAAATTAACAGGTAATTGTTAATAAATAGTTAATATATAGTTTTAAAAGAATCATATATGATATAATAAATGATATTATGAATCTGATATTAGTTAATAATATGTTTAAAAATATTATACAAGAGTTTCATACTTGTTCAGAGAGTATCAGACCTAAGGTAAGGGTTAAAACCCCAATCTCATTATTATTCGAGATTGTTTATGTGTGATTATTTACAGTGAAATATTTATCACCCATGTCCATGTTTCATGAAAATGAATCAAAACAATAATTTTACAATTTTATGGATGGGAATATTTCACTATAAAACCATTTCAAATATTATAAATATTTATTTTTATAAATATTTTTAATTAATGTCCAAATATTCAACAATAATATTAAGGATTTACTTATATGGACATGATTGGGTTAAAATGTTAATTAATTTAAAAAGATTCAAAGTGTTATGGAATACCTTGATTCGAAAATATATTTTGAATTAATTGTTTTATAAATTGTGTTCCTTTAAAATGATTTCAACAAAAGGGACACTTCTATCAAAGATTTTTATTGATAATATTCTTCTATGTCAACATAAATTATTGGATATTATTCTTGATTGTGGTTGATTTATACAATATTTCATATTTTATTGAATGAGTAGTGATATGTTTTATTGTGGATGATCTATATTTATACATTTCAAGTTTTATGGATTTTTTATTTTAAATTTCATATGCTAGTTACAATATGAATGTATATGTTATGTTTCAGCCTTATCATATGAGGAATGCATTAGACATAGTAAGTGATGGGTGGGGCTGCTATATCCCCTCGATGCATCAGTAGGTCTCATGAGATAAATTAGATAGTACTTGACCCGTTATTTTCCCATTTATTTTTTAATTTTGATTTCTCTGAGGCCATAACGATTTATTTTTCTATGTCATTCCTAAGGCCTCAACATTATGTTTCAAATCTTTGAAATTTTTCATTCATGAATTATGAAATTAGTTATTGATGATACATGTATTTGTTCAACTAGAAGAATATCCATCTGATATTTTAAATGAATTTATATGATTTATTTTTTCAATATTATGCTGAACACTATGTTTAAAAGGCTTATGTTTCAATTTTATACCATGACTGAAATGTTTATGCTTATTTATGATAGCTTTTTTTATATTGATTATCCTTAATAAGAATATGAGGTCACCACTTTTTATTGTTTTATTTTCCTAGGATGCCAAGAAGTGATTTGTGATTGATATTTTAGGGTTATGGTGGAGATATAAAATAATTATAAAATGATTATCTGTATTGTGTTTCATTTTATAAATTGTAATGTAATGTTCATGTATGAAATATGTTTTCCAAGACTCCTAAGTAGATCGATTCATTGGGACATAATTCCTTGTGATCATACCTGTGTATTAATATAATTCATCACCTCTAGGACTTTGGGTTAGGGTGTTACATCAAGTGAATCACATGAGGGCCAATGAGCATGTTTTTATTTCAAGTATTCCTCTTTTAATATGTGTTATATCCCTTTTATTTTGAAGGTAATAGATTTATTTAGTATCACGTTCATTGAGTATTTCATGATCTGAAAGGCATGAGCTATGTTTTTTTATTGTGTCTCAAGTAGTAATTTGTGTGATTTATGAGTGATCATGTGATGTACCTTATGAATGGTACATGGTTTCTTTAACTATTCACATTTATATTACTGGGTGAAATGCATGTCGATCGTGAGATCAACCACTATGAGATTTTCGTAGAGATCAAGAGTTGGGTCATCGTGATTTGAACTATCAAAACTCTATAAGTCAAACCATTTTTTCATGTTGGGGTGGGGAATATATTGGAATCTCTCCCTCTGGTTGTTCAACTCTTTGTGCAGAATATCTTGCATGAGTCCAAGGTGGAGTCCGTAAAGTGATATAGAACCACACAGCATTGCGATTTACTTTCGCTGACAGTTATGAGTAAATCACCAAATTTTCAGTGGTCACAAACCTCTTACGTCAGTGATTCCATTATCAAATTATTTCCAATTAATAAATCCATTTTTGGACATGTGGTTATGTCAAAAATAATTTTAATATTTTCTAAGGTGCATGCCCAAGGTCCTTCATGAGATATATATGTGTTCCCTATGATAGATTGTAAGGTAATGGTTATTTATCTAGAGGTATCACCAGAACGTGTTTTATACTTTATTAGTACATGTCTTTTCCTTCATTGACTACAATAGCTCTCAACTCCTTCCTTGTCTTACAATTTGTTTCATTTTACAATGGTCATGGATTACTTGATATTGAAAAGTAATGTTAATGAAATTTTTTCTATTTTTTAATGATGCCTCACATGAAAAATCTGGGTAATATGGTTTTTCATGACCATTCCATTGATAAAAATATATGTTCATCATTAGAGAGTCAACGGGTTAGTGTAGAGTTTCATGGACATACTTGAGGTCTTTTGTGAAATGAGTTTGACAAGAAATAGGGATTTCACAAGACGAGGTGGATGTGTCTCTGACATCTTGCGGTGTCTTGCAGATCTCCGGGAGTGTGTCACATGTCATTAAGTTACCGAAAGTACCTCTCACCTCTTCCATTTTTTCTCCATAATTTTATTTAATAATTTATCTGAGGTCTTCTGAGTTTCCTTAGATATCATCATTGAAATTTATTCTTTAGAATGATGACATGGTGAAAAATCTTTACGAACACTGGGGGTCTGACCCTTTAGATATTATTCTATATTATTTTCAAAATTATTTAGTGGCCTTCAACAACTCTTTTTAAATAATTGGGACCTTGTGGTGGTGTGTACACCGTGTCTTGGTTAGTCATTCTATTCGCCTATGGAATATTTCTTGACCAGTAAAACTGTTTAATAAAATAATATGTTTTCAATGATAATTTCACTACTTGACATTGATAAACGATATTTTCCTCAATACACCTCGTGACAGTGTACATACATTGTCTAGGAAAACCTCTTTGTTTTAACTATGATATTTCACATGTCCATTTTTTTATGATTCCATAGCATGACCAATGGAGTTTTCATGTCAACGATGAAGGAAAAATGGTGCATTGAATGTGATTCCATCAATCATATGGTTGTCCTATAACCCAATCCATTTGAAAGTATTGTGGGATTGAATGTTTTCATATGGTCATCGCACGTCCAAATCCTCATATGATCCTATAAAGGGGCTTGAGTGATTGATTCACATGAAATCATATAAAATATTTATATTATTCTCATGGTGATATTAAGCACATCATGGAGCATCTTATTCACACAGTAATATTACATTTTTGTAATATGGGCAACCATTGGATCAAAATGGATCATTGAGTCCTAAATGTTATTTCATGATCATAATTTGTGGCATATATAATAAATTCTTTAGAACATTATCATAGTTAAATGTCGTTCCACTATTAATAATTCTTCACAAAACTGGGTATCTATTAACATAACAATATTCATGGTAGTTGATGGATAAATATATTTTATTGGTTTCTTGTTTTCATAATGGAACATATACACAAGGTGCATCTTCTCTCCACATGTTGGGGTATGCAGCGTGCTATCATTTTTAAAGATATCTCATCTTCTAAGTTGGGTGAATCACGTGAAAGGGAGCATGTGGTCACATATGAAATTGAGATGCTTTATATAACCCTTATGTGGGGTTGTACAAACTCATTTATGTAACCATTATGTGAGATTATGAATCTCTTTTTTTTATAGAAATCAAGAGATCTTCCCTCAAATTGAAGATTTTATAAACTATAAACCTATCATCAGTATTTATAAAGAAATTATAGTTCATTATTGGATCATCATAGAATGGTTGTGTGTCTATAAACATTCTATATCATTCATTGTACTATCTTTCCCCACCTTAGATCTAAAAATATGGCCACTACATTAGATATCTTGAAATCACCAAAAATATTCTGATCATTCACATGATGCCTATATAGATTTTCATGATCGCATAACCTCATAAAGGCTTCATGTCATCACGTAACCATCCTTGAAAATTTCTAATGAATGATACATAGTTTCGTCAAACATTTTATATTATTAAATTTTTTTTTTGTAATGTGAATTTCATCCATGCACTATATTTTTGCCCGATGGAAGCATCTTTTAGTGTTATCATCCCATGAATTGATTTCATTACCAATTGTGGGTTCTTCATGTCATGGGTACTATATCGATGTTTATACATGCACTCAACCAAATTGGTGTTCCATTTCTCTACATAGTGTTCTACAGCCATAGAAAGGAAAATTCCTCCACAACTGGTCATTGTGAACCATTGGCATCGCACACTAACCCTTCCCTTTGACTATCTTCCCAAAAACATGCATCTATATGGAGACTTCTTTTAATCTAATAAGGGATGCTCTATGATATCAGTTTCATATGTGATCTACTAAAACCATCTTCAATGCCAATGATGTCAATGTATATAGTTAAACATCTGGATCAATTTTTATATGATATCATATTTAATATATAAATATGATCATGAGGAGTGACATTATTTGAATACTGGTAACTATATGCATGTGTGTCACACACTGACATCCATATGTAATACATTCTTGATCTCTATAGAGACATCATGGAGCTACCGTGTGAGATGTTCCAAGCACATTTGGTCCATGGGAGAAGTCTTGTGCAATCAAGGTCCCACTAGAATGTGGTATCAACTATAGGTTAAAGATGAAAAATGAATGTCTACACTATGAGGAAAAAGAATATGGTGTTCAACATCTATTACCCATTTCCACATATTCATAGAATATGTTCTTAAATAGAATAGTGGTTCATTCATGATTATGAGTGTCGAAAATCACCACCCCCCCTGCCCCACCTTATGATTGGATTCATACAGAATGAAAATAATTTGATTCTCTATGGTAAAAAATAGGTAACATGTCCATATATATGAATGATGATGGATCCCTCTTTATATAGTCTATCAGTGAATGGATCTTATAATCTATGTGTCTTTTCATCTGATTTATCATCTCGTGGCTATAAGGTAGGTGAATCAACATGAATAGATATGGATACATGGATCTGTGTATTTTTATGTTAAGTGGTAAGGAAATTTCTTATCCATTTTATTGTATTGCAGTAAGGATGAATTCCATAGAGTTTAAAATCATTTGGTTAAACCAAACTATGTATAGTGCAACATTGTGTGGTTAAGAAGAATTACAAAAAATCAAACATCATGTGGTTAGGATAATTTTTGTATAGTTTAACATCATCTGGTTAGGTTGAATTGTCTATATTTTAACATAATGTGGTTAGGATGAGTTCTATACAGTTTAAACTCATGGGATTTGGATGAATTATCTACAGTTTAACCTAATGTGGTCGGGATGAGTTTCGTACAGTCTAACATCATTTGGTTAGGATTAATCTTGCATAGTTTATCATTATGTGGTTAGGATGAATTGTGGGTCATACACTAATGTGGATACCCTTATGATGACAGTTATGAAACACATTTCCTACAAAATCTTTCATTGGTGGGAGGTATAAGACATTCTCCCTTTATTGCATGCAATGAGTAAACCCCATTGTGGTAGACCTAATGTATGATGTAAGGTTCCTCCCATTTGGGTTCTAGAATTAGGGGCCTCTTTTCTGGATTCATTGGGGTTGTGAGGACCAACACCATTTCCACACATAGGAATAAGCATGGGTGAACCCTTCTGTTGAAGGCATGTGCAATCCGGTTTTGGTGGACCACATGTTTCTATAGTGTGCACAATATTTTCACATCATGTTTTCCATTTCATGTAGTCTCTTTTGAAATTTCACATCATCTAATTGTTTCCCGCATATGGGTACTCAAAGTGGGAGAAGATGGTATTCCATGGGTAACACATCCTTGTTCCCCTACGCCAATGAGTATGGTGTTTCTTGTGTAGTAGTACATCTGGTAGTACGGTAGTCTAGAAAGCATGGAGAAGTTTTCCTAACCATGGATTTTTATCAATTTTCACAAAATATTGATTTTTATTTTATAGATTATTATTGTAGGCCTATGTCAATCCATTTACTACTGCATGATAGTGTAATAAGTGATTGAACACGATATTGTACAACTGGTACAACTTCATCAAATATGTGGAATATAAATTGGTTCTATTGTACTTCATTATTGTGAGAGTGACCCTTAACCTAGTGATCATATGATACTTTAAAAGGATGATGATGTTCCTCATCCCAATTTCCAAGAGTGGAATCACCTCACCCATTTGGAAAAGAATATGGTAGTAGTTACGATGTACTTGAACTTCTTAGTTGTGGTTGGGGGATATGACCCTATGTCATACATCCCCCAAATAAATAACTGAAAAGAATATTTTATTGTATGAATCAATATTAGAGGTTGAAATACGTTGGTTTCATGGAATTAGAATGTATGATATTTCTAAGTGAATTCCCCAAATCTTATATCTTGGTTTTTTAGTAATATATAGACCTCCAGATCTAATGGGAGAGCATTTTCCTAGATTGATTAGCACCAAAAGATCCCACATAAGATTCTTTCCTGATGTAAGAAATATATCCATCTTCTATTAATATTGGGAGGATCCCATAGATGTGATGCTTATAGAGGGTTTTATTCTCATTAGGTCCATTCTGTAGGGAAATTTTATCTTCTTGGTGAAAAACATGTTTACTTTCAGCTCTATCCATTGCGAGAGATTCATTTTGTAGATAACCAATTATGGGGTCCATCCATCCAAGGGTGACTATTGGTGCATCATTCTCTTGTTTGGTGTTTAGGTGAATAATCTAATCCATATCACAAATGATTATTATTGAGACCATTCTCTTATGTGTGATGAAAATGATTATTTCTTCCTAATCAGGATTAGAAAAAATGATTGATGCATTTCCCAATGTGTCGGTGTGGGAATTCTGTGATTGGGGAGCATGATGAAATGTGGGTTCAAAATAGAACTATTCAATTTTTCCCCTAACATATCAAGTGAGAGGGCCCTGTTGTTCTTTTTCAGTCATATTTTCCATTGAACTTTTTTATTACTAACTATGATCCCATTTTAGGTTCAATAATAATATTTATAGTTGTAGGTCTCATTGAAATCCATAGATGAGTGCTTGGTATTCTCCCTCATTATTTGTGAAACATTCATATAGTGTAAAAGACTAGGGGAAAAACACTTTTTCAGGAGATAAAAATACAATCCACATGCCAACTCGATTGAGCATCGGGATTTATGTCTTTGTTTCGATAGTAATTCATGAAGATCCATAACAATACAACTCCCACATCCAGGTAGTGTAATTGTGAGAGTAACCCTTTATCTAAAATCTCAGTGTATTTTGGTCTATTTTTTGTGGTAGAATTTGTTGCTAGGAAATCATCTAGGTCATATATTTTCACAAAATTCTGTGACACAAACTGGATGTCATATTACTAAATAATAACTAACCATCAAGAAAAGTTCCCAATCAACATTGGAAAGACATATATATATATGAGTGGGTCAATACAAGAGTTGAGTTGTACATTATGGTGCTACAAGTGATTCCTCATTTTTATATCAGTGAAGATGAGTTCAAGGAAGTTATTCTCAATATTATAATATCTAGTCTCAATACTAAGCATTGTCTAGATGAGGATATAGATACTATTGTCACATCCTGCATCATTACTTTATTCGAGGAGGGTACCCCATGATAATTCCATAGAAGCCACATATAAGATGAGTGGACTCCCTTCAATTAGAGGAATCAAAATTAGTTGGCGCAACAGGAATTACATGATACATTCGAAAGATTTTTGGATGTCATCATCCCAGTGATATTTGATTCCCTTCTTCATTAGCTCATTGAAGTGGAGATCTTTTCAATCCATGATGGAAATGAACCACCAGATGAATGCATGGTTACCCTGTAATCACCTCATTTCAATGATATTTATGGTGGGAGACATTGATAATATAGAACTAGTATTCAATGGGTAAACCTCAATTTCATGTTGGAATACAATAAATCCATGTAATTTCTTGGAGGTTACCCCAAAATCTCATGTCATCATATTGTTCTTCAAACTATGTTGTCACGGCTTGTCAAAAAAAATTATGTTCCATGAAGTGATCACAAGACATTCTGGATATAAGAACCTTTCTTTGAAATAACATTGAGTTGTCTTTTCCCAAAATAGCTTAAAGATATGGTGCATGGCACATTGTTATGTGGGGCTAGAATTATTCAAACCGATGGTTATGAAGTGATAAAAAAATAACACATGTGGTTCCCTGAAGGTAGTGTCATCTTCATCTTCAGGGGTTATCCATATCTAATTGTACACTGAGTACACATCTATGAATGAAATGGCCTGGAAACCAGCTTTTTAATAGGAAATGTGTTCTATGATCAAAATTGAGAAATATCCCCTTGTTAAATCATGATTACGGTCTTTAGATTCAATACAAACCCTAATATTCCCATTATTGTTCTTGAAAGCGATGATGTTGCAATTCCATCATGGGTATTCCACTTCTCAGACAAAGGTGGAATCGATCAACTAGTCTGTCACTGCCTCTATATTGTTGGCATGGGATGGTTTCATCCTCATAGATACATTTTTAATCCTCAATTCTCATCTGGTAGCCCAATATAGTGCATATACACATCTACATTTAGTTCTAACAGTTCTTAGTAGTTCCACATTAACAAATATTAGTGTTTCTTCAGAAATAAAATGTACATGAGTTCATCTTTGAGGGGAATGACATCACTTATCATTGTAGGATATAAGACTTTTTCTATTTCCATATTTATCTATATGATTTCATCAATGTTTGTGGGGACACCTTTCTTAATTGATGGAGGTTTGTTCTTGAGGTCAGCCTCATCTTCTTCCATTATGGAATCTATAGAGTAATTTTTAGATAGAGATAGAAATATGGGGACTCTATTATCATTATTAAGGTGAAATATTCCGTGAAAATATATATTATCATCTCCTATTTATTGATTCATTATTTGGAGATGTCGGTGATGGTAGTCATTAGTGCTTTCATAGAGGATGGGAAGGGATTGGACATATGGGATGGAATCTATGACCCCGACCATGATTATGGGTTGAAAATTTTCAATGTCAAGCATACTCTAAGGATTCACCTGGGTGGCCCCAAATCCTTTGAGAGTAGTAACCTATATATCATTATCCACAATATTTTTTCTCCTCTATTTTTATCGCAAGGTTTCTATGTAGCCTAGTCCTTCCATGAATAACATTCTATGATGTATCTTACTCAATTACTAGACACTTGAATTTTGATGTAAGATCCCCAAATTGGAATTTTATATATTTTTTCCTAATAGTTTGTTTCTCAGTCTTACCATAAGCTTGGATGGAAAGATTAGTGGGAAAGAAATACCCTTCAACATACCCCAAGAATCATTGGGTTTATACTGGGATAAGATTCATACCAAAAACATTATCAATCAGAACCCATTGAATTTTGACATTATTGAGACTTCCTGAGACATATCTGGTTATGTAGTTCCCTTCAGGGGACTCTCCATGATTTTGATCAGTGAATTATATGGTGACATATAATTATGATGAATTGGTCTCACTCAATAGTCCTCGGCTACAGTGACTTCTGTCTTAAACTCTAGTGGGATCCAAAATGGTTCAACAAGTTCCTCCCATAGTTATTTTGAAATATAGATCACATTTAGGAGTGATAACTTGAGAGGTACTACCACAACTTATTTCATAATGTCTTAATTTTGTTCCATAGGTCTGTGTTTCATGATATTGTGGTGCTTCGGGATGAACGGATGAGGTGGCAGGGAATTTGTGACGGGTGAATCTGCAACTTATGAAGGGTTAATGGGAAAATTCCCTACAGGTTTCATGAATCATCCTACCCTTTCCCTTTGTCTTGGATGGTCAGGTTGGGACCCTCCTAGGTGGTTATGTAAGACAATCAGTTATACACATCTCTTTGAGGGTACTCAGATGCCTTCCTGGATTTACTGGACTCGATGGAACACTTGACCATGACCCTCAGTTGAATATTTATTTTACATAGAAAAATGACTAAAATATTTGGTTTGACCTCTCCAATGATGTCATCTGTACCCTTAGTTACTACGCATGTGACCTCCCATTACTTGGTTATTTTTGGGAAACACATGCTCTGGGGAAAAATAATCATCAGATAAGTGGTCTACCATGTGTATCAAGTTGATATAGCTAAATATTTTTACTTCGTCCGATGAGGGTTACATTTGGTGGGGCGGTTCCCATGCCTCAAATTATGTATGGAACAAATCAACGAGAGTTAAGACTCTTATTGGATTAGAATATTAATCCTCCTCTTCTATTTCATCCAACATCTGGTGGTCACACTGACATTTCAGAGGCACATCTGACATATCCTTCTTGGATGGTGGAACTATTTAAATACAATGCAACTATGATTTTAGAGTGGAAGGGGATTGATAAAATGAATTTTTTTCCATATAGTTGTCCAATTTTCATGCATTCCTACCCAATAATTTATACCAATCTCCCTATTCTTATGATTGGATCATATTTATGAATTACACCTTCTCAGATGAGTTATCTAGAACCACTTGTTTGGAATAAATCATTCCTTGAAGTTCTTATTTAAAGGTGAATCTGTTCTAGATATTATGACCCTTACTTTAATTGAAATGTCATTAATTTGGATAGTTAGTGAGGTTGACCTCATTTGAATTCATGGGATAAAAAAGATTGATAAGGTTATTATCCATGGAAATAATGAAATGAACATGTACATATTCATTTCGGATGGAGAATTATTTATTCATCCATTCCTAAAATATGGAATGTCCTTGATTTCTCTGTGCTTCTGGATGATGGGTATTTTTTGGTTATTGTGGATTGACAGAAGGGATGTTCTGGGTCTTCCTGGTTATTTGGATAAGCACTACTACTAGATTGGAAATGATTTATGAATCTTCTACACTAGAAGACAATTTTTCCTATACTATGGACATGAATCATGTTTTATATAGGTATAGCTGGATGGCTACTTCAAAGCATTGAGACATTTCAGAAAACCCTATAAAATCCATAGGTATATTTTGTTGGAATCAAAAACATCTACAACTCATCTATCTGATTTTCATCATAGAGTTTCATCGGTTTCTCTTGTGAGAGAGTGGTGCAGAGTAAGTTGCGTAAACCCTTGCATCTTTCTATTATGTCATACATCCTATATTTTTCACATTTTTTTCAATTATTTAGGTTAATGGTCATTTTCATCCTCATTTTAGAACAACATTGATAAATGAAATGACCATGAATGTCTTCACATCCTACAACAGATCCTACCAGAAGAAAATTATTCCAAACAAAGCCTAGACCTATTATATTATGGGTAAAACAACTCATATTTGTTTCCTCCAACTGATATTGAGGACTCAACATCAACCCACATCAGGATACAAATTTTGTGATATTTTTTTTGGGTCACTTTCAAATCCAGATGTATATAATGTAGGATGTAGGAAATTGGGAGGAAGGAATTTTTCATCCACTGAATTGGAATATGGCTTCCCCTTAGGATGGATAGGCATGAGTCACCCATCCATGGCTTCCATTCATATACCCATGGACACAATTACATTAAGGAGCATAGGGGGAATGTTTCCTAAACCATATCCCATATATTTGGAACTAGTGGGGGTTGACGAGGTGGCCCATATTTTATCTCATACTTATTTTTTATTCATCCCAAGGTTGAATGGTTGTCCCGATGAGAGATAGGTTGTTGTAATAGAATCGGATAAGTCAAAATCATTTTTAAAATTATCACTTATGTGGACTAGATATTTGTATCCAGAGCCAACTTGATGCTCAGTTACCCCTCACACTGGCAGATCAACTACAGGGGGGGTAATTTTTTCTTCCTTAAAGACAATACCCAATTGAGATAGTGCCTTTGATATCTTCTCATTAAGTTGTTGGAGAGTTTGTGTTACTCTCTCATATTGTGACAATCATTCCTCAGTGGAAGGAACCATGCATCTCATGGGAGGTGACATTGATTTTTGTGTACCCTTTCCATTGGTAATATTCCATTTTGGAGGTGGAAACTCGATATTTAGAGGCGCCATGTTTTGGAATCATATTTAGTTCTTGGTGTATATATCCCCATTTTGTTCATCCAAATCACCCTCCTCCTGAGGATTTTCATTGCATAATTTTGTACCTGCATCATGATCTATATTTTCCATGTTTAATGTGATGAAATTCATAGAGGCAATTTAGAAATGGTGGTTGTTACATTACTTTCAATGAAACATTATGACCATACACTATATTCTTCTGGGTCATCATTAAATTCCTTGAACATTTTGCGATGTTTTTGATTACGACTCCAGTGAATTCACATTTACTTCACCATAATTTCCTCCTATTTCATTATATGATCACTGAAAATGATGTAGAATCTAGACATTGTTTTCGAAAGTGCACCAAAAAGGATGGGGTTGTCTTGTGATTGGAGGAGTTTGTGTAATTCATACCAATGATTGATTCCTCCCATCATAAAGAAGATGGATTCCCTCTATTGTGCTGGTGATGAAGAAAATATCACATCTCTAGGGGTTGGGGGATCATTTTAGGTATCAATTGTCATGGATTGGTCCATTTGATGAGTATCCAATGAATCTATTTTGGGACATGATGATTCCTAGGACATACATGAAGATATAAATACCCCAACCAAGTGGGGTGGGGGTGATGCAAAACCACCATTGATGTCTTTAGGGTCCTCATAAGGGAAAATGAACATATTAAATATGATTTTGTTATAAATTATCCATGCCTAATGGGTTGGTATTCACCTATTTCATTCTTGGTAAAGTATAAATCCTCCCAATAATTAGTGACACCAGGGGTGGAGGAGATTGTGGATATTCTCCTAGACTAGGGGGATGATTTCTCTCTAGAACTAATATTACAGTAGCTGCTTATCATTTCCATTTGATGTGGTGCATTTGTGATCATGTGGGATCAAGTTGTGATGGTAGCCCATGGTGTGAACCATTTAAAACAAGATGTTATTTAGGAGGATCACAAATTTATTCCCTGTGTTTGGAATTCCCCCTAATTTCTTAAGCGGGACAGTTTGAAATTTATGATGGTTATCCTCAATCACTGTCCATAGTGTTCGGTCACTCTTGGAGCGGGGGAATTATATTGTAGTGACCAACTAGAAAGAGTATTACCAGGTACCCTGATTTCAAAAGATGTTATAACATTACAGTATTACATATCAGATGGGATTTTATATTCAATGGTAAAGGTAACGAGTGATTATCCATACTATCCCCATCCTTGAATACAAATTCATGTTGTGGATTCAACGATCATGTCATGATTATTTTTGATTCAATGTTGTCTTTCACGTTGTAGATTCACATTGTGATTTTCTAGTTTTGGATCCTGGGCAATGGAGATAGTAGCCATGTCTAGATAAAGGCAATTTATATTGACTTTATGAATGTGAAACTCATATACTCGATAAGGGATTCATCAATTTATCATTCACTTCTGTGTAACCCACATATTTTTGCATATATAAGGCATAAAATCCTTCTCTAACTCATTTTGGATTTTATATCCTTAAGTAGGTAGGGTCCATAATAAGATGGGTTGGTTTTTTCTTCATAAATCAATCAATATGTCAATGTCAGACTTCTCTTCATCAGGCTTACATTTCTCCATCTGGTAAGACAATTGAAGATGACTCTGATGGTCACTTGCTGATGGGAGTGGGGTGATGTTGAATGTTAATGGGGAACTATATACATTTGACCATGATGATTTGAGCATATATCTATACAAAGGTGTCATAGTTTGGTTCACCTCTCTTTATGAATGTGTCTAGACAATGGTAGGATTTCCTTTCCCATGGGAGTTATTATTGTGGGAGGTTTAACCATAGTGGATGTCAGGAGTAAAGTCACTGTGATCCATCTCCACACTAACATGAGGAGGACTTTCATGGTAAGGAATATCCTATACTTCTATTTAAATAGATGAATCTCTGAACCCTTGAGGTTTTGATAATATATATTGAACAACCTCATGAATTCTAGTATTGAGTAGTTTAGGAGTATGGTCCACGTTCTGCGAAATGTATGGGATATATTAACCTACCTATTTGTATTATTTATGTGTATGAGCATATTGTGTGATGGTTTCCATAACCTATATAAATCATTATGGTGTTGCAAGATTATGATCCTGTTATTTAAAAGATTCTAGAATATGTCGATGAGATGTATCATTATTGAATGGAAAATGAGCATGTCCTACAGCATGTGCTTTTCTCACATTGTTAGTATCATTCAATACGGGAGTATGAGCCCTATATTGAGCCTTTGGGATAGATATCAGTGTTTTATATTATGAGTATGAGAATGTCTTGCGGGAAATTCCACACTATCCTATTTTCCCTAGTTCGATACGGAATTTGGTCATAGTTTGAATATGAATTCATAATTAGAGTATGCCGAAACACCTCTAGAATGGGATAAGTGATATGATCCTCCACATATATTTTCTTGGAATGATATTGGCACATTCCTTCATCAACAGAAGTCGGAATATGTGCTTGACATCCATGATATTTAAAAAAATTTATGAATATTTAGTGATGGGAATGTGATCTTAACATGATGCTTATTCTGGACTTACATGGTTATCCTCTTCTAAAATTTTGGATATGTGCTTGATCTTTGTCCATTGTAGTATTCCACTAGAATAATTCGATAAGAATATGAACATTTCATAAGGAATGTACCCCACTCATATTGTGATCCCCAACATGAATGAGGATACAATCTCGATCGTATGACTTATGAAAATGGAACCGAACAACATTTACAGGCATGTTCCCCTGTCTGGAAGCAAGTTCCACTCTCACCTAGTGAGAATTTTTTGGAACGGGGATATAAACCTTGTCTGATGCCTCTCCCATCATCATAATATGTTAATAATACTACTAGGTGGGAGAAAGAATATGTGATTGCTTCAATACAACCATGTATTCATAGTTATCATATTTTTTAGGTTTACAGAAGGAAGGGATACGAGTATGCACCAATCCCTTCATATGAAATAGTGTCAAAATATGTCAGTAGATTTATTCATGAATTGATAAATTATATAGTAATTTTAAAAAATTGTGAGCAGGGATATAGGCATGTACATATTTTTTATCTAAGATAAACTGGAAGATGTGTTCAATTGAAATGTAAATAAGTGCCCACAACTATCCCACTTTTTCCAATAAAATGTACTAAAGGACTTCTTGCACATGGGGAAGAGTGTGAGCATACCCCATGCCTTCTATGGGATGATTCACACAAACATTCTCTGAATGAGATGGGATATGATTATTCTTGTCAGTTCCTATCAAAATATACCATTAGTTATCATCAGTAGGAGTCGTAGTGTGATCCCTCTCATGTATTTCAATTTCCATTCTCCTCTGATGAGTCTTCCTTTTATACCACACATGGGAATAAAAGCTGAATTTGTGTCATATGGTACCCTCAACAAGATATTAATGGGTACTTATAAGGCCCCGACCTTAAACATTACTTAATATTGAATTAAATGAATAATTCACATTGAGGATCTTTTCAGGTTTAGAGTTTTTGAGAATTAGGACAGAACTGTTATATCTCAAAAGATTACAAAGTAGACACTTCTACTGAGTTACCATAGAATAAAAAACTCTTAAAAAGAAACATGTATAGTTCCATGTTTTATATAGCATGAAATTCGCTTGATCCCATCCTTGACCCTATTCCACATTATGTCCTGTGAAAAACATTTCAAAAAAACTTGGGGTGAGCATAAAAATCTCAATAAGGGATACACAAATAATGAAAACTGTTAGTTTTTCAAACATCAAGTAATCCATGTATACTTTATCAAAGTAATACCTTCACCTTCATGAAGTAGTAAAAACTCTTCACTGAATAAAATATCATTACATACCCTTTTGTAACCAAAGGATTAATATAAAACCCATATAAAGAACACATAACATATAAAGGTAACTTGGGACATAAACATGTTTAAGTGGAATAACCATATGGTCGACTTCCACACATATCACTTAATGGAATAGCCATACGTCCAACATCCATACATACTTAATCGAATATCCATACGGCCGACTTCCATACCCAATTCATTGGAGGTTATAACATAACCAACCATCCTGGTATTCACGGCACCACCCATCATATGGTTTATCACGTAACCACCCTTCAAATGTCCAAGTACCATTATAAAAATAATAAGACAAAAAAACAAATATAATGGAAAGAAAAAATTTCCACAATTTGATCACAAAATATCAATTAAATATATTGACATAAAAAATCCATTATAAAAACCATTTTAAATACCAAAATACATAAAAGAGTATATGGTATTTATTTCATTTTAAAAAAACATTACGTCTTGTTCAGGAAGCCAAAGACCAAATAATACTCGCGGCGGAGGAAAAGGTCGTTGTCACCGCATACGTTAAAAGAAACATTCATTTTTGTTGTTTTGTAAAACACTTCGTAGAAAAAGATTCCTTTTGTATAAAAGTAAAAGTAAAAGGGGTTTATACACCATATAAAAGAATGTTGTGTATAAAACGAAGTATTTCTCAATGAAAGGAGATTGAGACGAAGTCCCTTACCTCAGGTCCGACTTGACTCGGTCGTTATTTAACGTCCTGAATAATAAACTTGAGTTAATTTCTATTTTCTTAAGAAACTTTTTCAAGTTCATTATTCCTTTTATATAACTTATTTCCATGTTATAAACATTATGTGATCATTTAAGTTAATAATGTTTGTTTTGTCGGTATTTGTTTCTTAAGTCGAAAGTGGACTTCTTACAATTACATGTTGTTCGTGCGGTCAAAGGTTCATTATATCCAAAATGAAATTCATGATTTGGATATCATATATATCATATATATCTAGAATATACATGTATTTATAATATTACATAATCATTTATAGGTAAGAATTGAAATGCACCGTTCATGGAGACGGTAAGTCGTACGTACGCAAGAAGGCTACTTTCATTTCTTTGTCATATTAATGGAATTAAAACTAAATGAGAGGTATTTATATTTTAATTCCAGAATTATATTCATCATTTAGATGTATCATTCATCATATATATTCATTATATACATGTACTTATAATAGTACATTACATTTGGGGATAAGAAATGAAATGCACCGTTCATGGAGACGGTAAGTCGTACGTACGCATGAACGCTACTTTCATTTCTATTTCATATTTTTATGGAATGGAATCATAACGATATAAATGTATATCATAATTCCAGTATAATATCATATATAATACCATTAATTAAATCCTTTATACATCCCACAGATGGCATTAACAAAATCAAATCACTTTGAGGGGGTGGTAGTCCGCACTTCCTTAAATGAAAATATCGCGTTTACCCATAATGGAAACCATAAAGGGATTACCAAAAAGAAAAATACAGAAGCATAAGGAAAAAAATAATCATATTATATTTCATATATAAGTATAGTGTCATCTTAATGACCTCCTTTGAAGGTGTTAAAAGAATGTTGAACAATCATCGTTTCGGGAGGCCGAAATTCGCCATCCACGGAAACAGTATGTTCTTTAACCATTAGATGTAGGTGTGTGTAAGTGTATCTCGAATCCTTTTTATAAAAACATCCAAGTATATTGATGATACTGTATTTGTTACAAAAGAAATGAATAAAAAGAGTTTAGGGGGTTGGAGAAGCAAAATAAAACAAAAGGACTCAAGTGAAGACATTACCTTAAAATCGGGTAACTCCCTTTGGTTTGAGGTCAAAGGCTTCCTTGGGAAGACTTATGACCAAAGTGAGGCTTCAAGGAGTAATAGAGGGAAGTGTAGAGACAAAATGGGCAGGGGTTGTCTGAGCCAAAGGCTTTTGAAGTGTGGGTATGGTGGTAGAGGTGGGGGCCTTTTATAAGAGGATAGGAGGGGAACTCTGGGAAAGTAAGAAAATGTTACTTTATTTTAGAATGAGCTTCAGATTTTAATGGTCCCACATTGATGTGTTTCGAGTATAAGGTGATAGGGGTTCGAAATCCACCCATCCAATAGGATTTGGACATGTGTAGGTCTTAGATTTTACATTATCTTTCCATTTTATTTAAATCTGTTATTAATGAGATAATCGTTGTATCATCATGATGTCATAAAAAATTTAATAAATTTAATGTCTAAAAATTATAAAAAACTATTTTGATCTAGGAAATATTTTTATATTTCTAATGAATATTTATAGTCTAAAATATCATTTATGTAGACAAAATTAAAAAAAATTTACTTAGGTGATACATTCGTTGTTACATTTAACATTTTTTAAAAATAAAAAGATAAAAAGTCACTTTCTCACAAACCTGATTCCATGGGGCCCCCAAGTTTGGAACAAGGCATCCCATGGTCGTCCATGAGACAACCATTAGCCTTCAGACACATTTTGTGGTCATTTTTTATTATTATGATATTATTTTATTATCGTTAACTACCTGATTACTCATTAATCAATATAATTAAAGATAATAACCGTCGTTACTATTCATAATGTCCAAAAATAAAAGAGTCTTAAATACATAATTTTTACCTTATGATTTAAAATATTTAATCCATTTTACCAAATTCCAAACACATAAATTGCAAAAATTATTTTAAAAATATTAACCATTGTCAAAGCAAATTGTGGGTTTTTTAGAAACAATATTTATGAAAAGTTTGGCACTTGTTTATGCCCAAATAAAAAGTGAAATTAATCCCAACTACCATCATTGGATTACATGGTAAAAATATATTCTAATTATACTTTAAAAAATTAAAATGATAATATAACAATATAATTAAATTATATGAAAAAGCAGTTTTGATGTAAAATGCAGTATTTTTCACTATTCATTGAAAAATGAACATTGTCAGAAAAATATCAAAAATTATCCCAAGGTGAATTTCAATATCCCAATCATACATAATAAGTTTATATTGAAAAATAGTTCCTATAAAATTGTCAAAAAGTGGATTTAAAAGGGGTTATCCATTAAAAGGTGGTTAATCGTCCTTTTAAAGAATATTAGAATGCTTACGCTTAAAAATTGGATTCATTTGCATTTTTAATCCTATAACATTTATTGAAAAAAAGTAAAAATATTTGACAAACATATATAATAATTTTGTAGTTAGTTCTGTTCATTCCCGCCATTACAACGGTTAGGCGTTAACTACCATTTAAAAATAATATTATTTTATTACTAGCGTGCAATGAAATATTTCAATGAAACTCTTTGTTGCATATCTGGTACGCTATCGAAAATATAAACCCTATAAAAGTAAAATTAATATTTCATTCGTAAATATTAATAAATATGAAAATGTTTTATTTATTATTTACATGGGATGATACATCTTTCCCCCTTTTGGTAATTACGTTCTCGCAATTTTATTCACTTATCAAAATTAGTGGGGGTATTTATCCATCATAGCATTTTCAGATTCCCACGTTGCCTCTTCAACAATATGGTTTTTCCACAAAACCTTTACCTGGTGAATTACCATATTTTGAAACACTTGCTCTCTTCGGTCAAGAATCTGGACTGGTTGTTCTTCATAATAATGGTTCTCCTCTAGCTGAACTACCTCTGGACTCAAAACATGAGATGGATCTAGCATATACATCCTCAACATCGAAACATGAAAAACATTGTGTACCTGAGATAAACACAGAGGTAAATCCACTCGGTAAGAAACTAATCCAACTTTCTCCAGAATTTCATATGGTCCAATAAACCTTGGACTCAGCTTTCCTTTCTTACCAAATCTCATCACACTTTTCTATGGAGAAACCTTGAGAAAAACATGATCACCTACCTCGAAAGATAGATCCTTCCTCCGGTTATCCGCATAAGCCTTTTTCCTGCTCCGAGTTGTTCTCATGTGTTTCTAAATCAACTGAAATTTTTCGGCCATCTCTTCTACCAATTCTGGTCCCATCATCTTACATTCACCGACTTCATCCCAAAATTCTAGAGTTCGACACCGCTTCCCATGTAATGCCTCAAATGGTTCCATCATTATACTGGAATGAAAACTGTTATTATAAGAAAACTCAACCAAAGATATATGTTGGTCCCAACTTCCCTGATAATCCATCGAACATGCTCGTAGCATTCCTCCATGGTTTGAATTGTTCATTCTGACTGCCCATATGATTGCGGATGAAAAGTTGTACTAAAATTTAATTCAGTACCCAACGACTTCTGAAGGCCATTCCAAAAGTTATAAGTAAACCTGAGATCATGATCGGACACAATAGAGAGATGAACTCTATGTAACCTGACTATCCCTTTAAGATAAAAACGGGAAATTTGATCTAGGGAATAAGTATCTCATATAGCAAGGAAATTAGCCGATTTAGTCCAGAGATCAACAATAACCCAGATTGCATTATTACCTCTAGATTTATTCGGTAATCCAACGAAAAAAATCCATGGATATATTTTTCCTTTTCCACTCTGGCACTGGTAAAGGCTGAAGCATCCCTTTCGGTAACTGCCGCTCTACTTTAACCTGCTGACAAGTCAAACACTTCACAGTAAAATCAGCAATATCTCTTTTCATTCCATCCTACCAGTAATACTCCCGCAGATCTCTGTACATCTTAGTACTACCAGGATGAACTGAAAATGGGGAAATATGAGCCTCACATAACCACTCATTCTTCAACTGTGAATCACCAGGGCCACATAATCTCTTCCCAAACCTCAAAACACAATCATTATCAATGTTGAATTCAGGCAACTTACCCTTCTGAACCAGCTCTACCTTTTTCTGCAACTCACTATCTTGCTTCTATGCTTGCTTGATTCTGTTTGATAGGGATGATCTCTCTGATACCTAAATCAAAAGAAAATAACTTCTTGCACCAACAACTTCTATGCCAAAGTTCATCAAATCAAAAACCAAAGGATCTCGTTCCAAACCTAGCATGGTTAATGAAGCATTACTTTTTCGACTCAAAGAATCAGCCACATTATTTGCTTTTCCCGTATGGTAATGAATTGTACAATCATAATCCTTGATTAATTATAGCCACCTCCTTTGTCTCATGTTCAATTCATTCTTAGTGAATATATACTTCAAACATTTTTGATCAGTATATATTTCACACTTTACTCCATACAGATGATGCCTCAAAATTTTTAAAGCAAAAACAACAGTAGCTAATTCCAAATCATGTGTAGGGTAATTTACCTCATGAGTTTTCAACTGAAGTGAAGCATAACCAATTACCTGACCATTCTGCATAGGGACACATCCAAGTCCCTTCAACGAAGCATCACTGTATATAAAAAACTCACCATTCCTGGAAGGAAGTGCCAAAACTGGAGCATTCACCAATCTTATTTTCAACTCTTGAAAACAATCATCACATTCATTTGTCCAGATGAACTTAACACCCATAAAAGTTAGCATAGTCATTGTACTAGATAACCGTGAAAAATTTTCAAAAAACCTTCGGTAGTAACCTGCCAAACCCAGAAAACTACGAATCTCGGTTACATTTGTGGGTCTTAGCCATTCTTCAACAACTTTTGTTTTAGCAGGATCAATAGTTATGCCATCTTTTGATACAATGTCACCCAGGATAGAAATTTGTTGTAACCAAAACTCACACTTGCTGAATTTTCGATATAGTTTCTTTTCTTTTAAGGTTTGCAAGATAACCCTTAAATGACTTTCATACTCCTCTTTACTTTTAGAAAACACCAAAATATCATCGATGAAAACAACCAAAAACTTATCCAAGAACTCATGGAAAATTCTATTCATAAGGTCCATGAATACAGAAAGTGCATTGGTTAACCAAAAAGGCATAACTACAAATTCATAGTGGCCATATCTAGTACGGAACACAGTCTTCGGAACGTCTGCTTCTTTTTAGTTTCAGCTGATGGTACCGTGACCTCAAGTCAATCTTCGAAAAATACTGAGCTCCCTGGAGCTGATCAAATAAATCGTCGATATGAGGCAATGGATACTTGTTATTAACAGTAATATTATTCAAGGCCCTATAATCAATGCAAAGACTCATTGAGCCATCTTTCTTTTTAGAAAACAAGACAGGAGCACCTCATGGAGATGTTCTAGGTCGAATGAAACCTTTATCTAATAACTATGGAAATTGTTTCTTTATCTCTAAAAGATCAACTTGAGCCATTCGATAAGGGGGTTTTGAAATTGGCTTAGAATTAGGAACTAAGTCAACAGTAAATTCAACTTCCCGATCATGAATAATACCAGGCAACTCATCAGGAAAAACATCAAAATACTCATTTACCACTGGCACATCATTAATCTGAACAGTTCCTTTATTTTCAACAATATGTGCAAGGTAACATTCATTTCCATCTTTTACTAGTTTCTCAACATCCTGATATGTTATCAAAATCAAGGGTTCATTATTGTACACAAACTGAAAATCTTTCTGAAAAGAAACCATTTTTGCTTTGCATCCAATCTTAGCATGATAAATAGAAAGCCAATCCATGCCCAAAATAACATTAAACTCTACTAGAGGCAAAACAATAAGGTTTTCTGGTAGATTATTTCCACACACAAGGATAGAAAGGTTCTTATAATTCCTTTTTGTCTCAACATTTCCCCCAGGTGTTTTTACCATAAGTTCAGGATTCAAATCTTGTGATGGAATTACCAATTTACTAGAAAACTTCTCAGAAATGAATGAATGTGTAGACCCTGGATCAAACAAATTGTCATAATCTGAACAAACAAACAGTGTACCTGATACAACATCATTCGAGGGCCCATCATCTGCTGAAGTTGTTGCAAAGGATTTCACCACCCCTTTCTGCTTGTATAATGATCCATTTCATTACACTTAAAACATCTTACCGTTGGCTTTTCATTGCGTGCTTGATCATATTACTTATAGTTACGAGCAATATGACTAGACTAACCACACCGAAAGAACTTACCAAACATGGATAAACATTATCCAGGATTCATTTTACCACACTTCTCACAGGATGGATATTTGGTTTTCTTACCTCCTTGCTTCTTTGATGAATTCTTCCCCTTTTGCTACCAACTAGACCTCTTATTCTGTTGTTTGTCATATAACACTTGACCATCGGAAAACTCCATTTCCACCTTCTCCGCACATCGAACAAGTTTTTCATAACCTTTGTACTCACGAGAAGCTAAATCCCTTAGATCCATTGGCTTTAACCCTGAGTAAAAACGGTTTATTTTACTATTAAGATCTCGTATGAAGTATGGAGCATACCTTGCCAAACGAGTGAACGTTTCTTTATAAGTAGCCACTGAATCATCCTCCTGCCTCAATTCTAGGAATAGTTTTTCCATCCTAAAACGAACCACCTTAAGAAAATACTTCTCAAGAAACATACCTTTGAAATCGTCCTAGTGAAGATCCTCAATCTCATCACTATCCCTGACATTTTTCACCATCGACCACCACTGATCAGCTTCACCTTCAAAACGGTAAACAACAAGACTAACCTTTTGATGTTCTGAACACCCCATGACATCAAAAATCTTCTCTAGTGCTTCAATCCACCCCTCAGCTTGCACGGGGTCAGATGATCCTCTGAATAATGGGGGATGTTGCCTCATGAAATGTTCCACCACTGACAAGTTCCTATGCGGTTGATCTGGATGATCTCGTGCATGGATACCACGACCATTTATAGCCTGAGTTGACTGTGCCATCACTGCAACACACTGTTCAGTTCTGATTCCGACCATCTCAGGTTGCTGATTTTAAAGGTTGTCTTCCTCTTGATGTCGTCCCAACATAGCTGCTTTGTTTCCTCTACGGAAAACCATTATGAACACATAAATATCTTAGGCGAAGAAACATGGTAATCTCTAAATGCTATATCATTTCAATTTGACCATAAAAAAAATATTTTTGGATAATATTTTAATAGAATTTTAACTCCAAAAGTTATCCAAACCGACCTCTGATACCAACTATAAGGCCCCGGCCTTAAACATTACTTAATATTGAATTAAATGGATAATTCACATTGAAGATCTTTTCAGGTTTAGAGTTTTAGATAATTAGTACATAACTGTTACATCTCAAAAGATTACAAAGTAGACACTTCTACCGAGTTTCCATAGAATAAAAAACTCTTAAAAAGAAACATATAGAGTTCTATGTTTTATATAGCATTACTTTCCCTTGATCCCATCCTTGACTCTATTCCACATTATTTCCTATGAAAAACATTTCGAAAAAACTTGCGGTGAGCATAAAAAGCTCAGTAAGGGATACACAAAGAATGAAAACTATTAGTTTTTCAAACATCAATTAAACCATGTATACTTTATCAAAGTAATACCTTCACCTTCATGAAGTAGTAAAAAGTCTTCACTGAATAAAATATCATTACTTACCCTTTTGCAACCAATGGATTACCATAAAACCCATATAAAGAACACAAAACATATAAAGGTAACTTGGGACATAAACACATTTAAGTGGAATAACCATACGGTCAACTTCCACACATATCACTTAATAGAATAGCCATACGGCCAAATTCTATACATACTTAATGGAATAGCCATACGGCCGACTTCCACACCCAATCCATTGGTGGTTATAACGTAACCACCCATCCTGGTATTCACGGCACCACCCGTCATATGGTTTATCACGTAACCACCCGTCAAATGTCCATGTACCATTATAAAAATCATAAGACATAAAACAAATATAATGGAAGGAAGACATTTCCACACTTTGATCACAATATATCAATTAAATATATTGACATAACAAATCCTTTATAAAATACATTTTCAATACCAAAATACATAAAAGGGTATATGGTATTTACTTCATTTAAAAAAAACATTACAGCTTGTTCAGGAAGCCAAAGACCAAATAATACTCGCGGCGGTGGAAAAGGTTGTTGTCACCGCGTACGTTAAAAGAAACATTCCTTTTTGTCGTTTTGTAAAAGGCATCGTAGAAAAAGATTGCTTTTGTATAAAATTAACAGTCAAAGGGGTTTATACACCATATTAAGAAAGTTGTTTATAAAACGAAATACTCCTCAATGAAAGGAGATTGAGACGAAGTCCCTTACCTCGGGTCTGACTTGACTCGATCGTACTTTAACGTCCTGAACAATAAACATGAGTTAATTTCTATTTTCTTAAGAACCTTTTTCAGGTTCATTATTCCTTTTATATCACTTATTACCATGTTATAAACATTGTGTATTCATTTAAGATAATAATGTTTGTTTTTTCGATATTTGGTTCTTAAGTCGAAAGTGGACTTCTTACAATTACATGTTGTTCGTGTGGTCAAAGGTTCTTTATATCCAGAATGAAATTACTGATTTGGATATCATATATATCATATATATCCAGAAAATAAATGTATTTATAATATTATATAATCATTTAGATGTAAGAAATGAAGTGCACCGTTCATGGAGATGGTAAGTCGTACGTACGCATGAACGCTACTTTCATTTCTTTACCATATTAAAGGAATTAAAACTAAATGAGAGGTATGTATATTTTAATTCCATAATTATATTCATCATTAAGATGTATCATTCATCATATGTATCCATTATATACATGTACTTATAATAGTACATTACATTTGGGGATAAGAAATGAAATGCACCGTTCATGGAGACGGTAAGCAGTATGTACGCATGAATGCTACTTTCATTTCAATTTCATATTTTTATGGAATTAAATCATAATGATATAAAGGTATATTATAATTCCAGTATAATAAAATATATAATACTATTAATTAAATCCTTTATACATCCCACATATGGCATTAACGAAATCAAATCACTTTGAGGGGGCGGTAGTCCGCACATCCTTAAATGAAGATATAGCGTTTACCCATAATGGAAACCATAAAGGTATTCTTATAATGAAAAATACAGAAGCTTAAGGAGAACATAAACATATTATATATCATATATATGTATATTTTCATCTTAATGGCCACCTTTGAAGGTGTTAAATGAATGTTGAACAATCATTATTTTGGGAGGTCGAAATTCGCCATCCACGGAAACAGTATGTTCTTTAACCATTAGATGTAGGTGTGTGTAAGTGTAGCTAGAATCCTTCTTATAACAACATCCTAGTATATTCATGATACTGGAGTTGTTACAAATGAAATGAATAAAACGAGTTTAGGGGTTTGGAGAAGAAAAATAAAATAAAAGGACTCAGGTGAAGACATTACCTTAAAATCGGGTAACTCCAATTGGTTGGAGATCAAAAGCTTCCATGGGAAGACTTATGCCCAAAGTGAGGCTTCAAGGAGTAATAGAGGGAATTGGAGAGACAAAATGGTCAGGGGTTGGCCGAGACAAAGGCTTTTGAAGTGTGGGTAAGGTGGTAGAGGTGGGGGCCTTTTATAAGAGGAGAGGAGGGGCACTGTTGGAAATTAAGGAAATGTTACTTTATTTTAGAATGATTTTCGGTTTTTAATGGTCCCACATTGATGTGTTTCGAGGATACGGTGATATGGGTTCGAAATGCACCCATCCAATAGGTTTTGGACATGTGTATGTCTTATATGTTACATTATCTTTCCATTTTATTTAAATCCTTTATTAATGAGGTAATCGCTGCATCATCATGATGTCATAAATAATTTAATAAATTTAATATCTAAAAATTATAAAAAACTGTCATGATCTAGGAAATCTTTTTATCCTTCTAATGAATATTTATAGTCTAAAATATCATTTATGTAGACAATATAAAATAAAATTTACTTAGGTGATACATTTTATGTTACATTTAACATTCTATAAAAATAAAAAGATAAAAAGACACTTTCTCACAAACGTGATTCCATGGGGCCCCCATGTTTGGAAGAAGGCATCCCATGGTCGGTCATGAGACAACCATTAGCCTTAAGACACATTTTGTGGTCATTTTCTATTATTATGATATTATTTTATTATCATTAAATACCTGATTACTCATTAATCAAGATAATTAAAGATAATAACCATCGTTACTATTCATAATGTCCAAAAAATAAAAGAGTATTAAATACATAATTTTTACCTTCTGATTCCAAATATGTAATCCATTTTACCAAATTCCAAAAACATAAATTGCAAAAATTAATTTAAAAATATTTATCGTTGTCAAAACAAATTGTGGGTTTTTTAGAAACAATATTTATGAAAAGTTTGGCACATGTTTATGCCCAATTAAAAAGTGAAATTAATCCCAATTACCATCATTGGATTACATGGTAAAAATATATTCTAATTACACTTTAAAACAAATTAAAAAGATAATATAACCATATAATTAAATTATATGAAAAAGAAGTTTTGAGGTAAAATGCAGTACTTTTCACTATTCATTGAAAAATGAACATTGCCAGAAAAATACCAAAAATTAAGCCAAGGTGAATTTCAATGTCCCAATCATACATAATAATTTTATATTGATAAATAGAGCCTATAAAATTGTCAAAAAGTGGATTTAAAAGTGGTTTGCCATCAAAAGGCGGTTAATCGACCTTTTAAAGAATATTAGAATGCTTACGCTTAAAAACTGGATTCATTTGAATTTTAATCCTCTAAAATTTATTGAAAAAATGAAAAAATATTTGACAAACATATATAATCATTGTGTAGTTAGTTCTGTTCACTCCCGCCATTACAACGGCTAGGCGTTAACTACCATTTAAAAATAATATTATTTTATTACTAGTGTGCAACGAAATATTTCAATGAAACTCTTTGTTGCGTATCTGGTACGCTATCGAACATATCAACCCTATTAAAGTAAAATTAATATTTAATTATTAAATATTAATAAATATGAAAATGTTTTATTTATTATTTACATGGGATGTTACATCCTTCCCCCCTTTTGGTAATTGCGTCCTCGCAATTTTATTCACTTATCAAAATAAGTGGGGGTATTTATCCCTCATAGAATTTTTAGATTCCCATGTTGCCTCTTCAACAATATGGTTTTTCCACAAAACCTTTTCCTGTGGAATTACCTTATTTCGAAACACTTGCTCTCTTCGGTCTAGAATCTGGACTATTTATTCTTCATAAGAAAGGTTCTCCTCCAGCTGAACTACCTCTGGACTCAAAACATGAGATGGATCTGGCATATAATTCCTCAACAACGAAACATGAAAAACATTGTGTACCTGAGATAAACTTGGAGGTAAATCCACTCAGTAAGCAACTGATCCAACTTTCTCCAGAATTTCATATGGTCCAATAAACCTTGGAATCAGCTTTCCTTTCTTACCAAATCTCATCACACTTTTCCATGGAGAAACCTTGAGAAAAACATGATCACCTACCTTGAAAGATAGATCCTTCCTTCGGTTATCCGCATAACTCTTCTGCCTGCTCCGAGCTATTCTCATGTGTTTCTGAATCAACTGAACTTTTTCGGCCATCTCTTCTACCAATTCTGGTCCCATCAGCTTCCTTTCACCAACTTCATCCCAAAATTCTAGAGTTCGACACTGCTTCCCATGTAATGCCTCAAATGGTTCCATCTGTATACTGGAATGAAAACTGTTATTATAAGAAAACTCAACCAAAGAAAGATGTTGGTCCCAAATTCCCTGATAATCCATCGAACAAGCTCGTAGCATATCCTCCAAGGTTTGAATTGTTCGTTCTGACTGCCCATCTGATTGCGGATGAAAAGATGTACTAAAATTTAATTCAGTACCCAACGACTTTTGAAGGCCTTTCCAAAAGTTAGAAGTAAACCTGAGATCACGATTGGACATAATGGAGAGATGACATCCATGTGACCTGACTATCTCTTTAAGATAAAAATGGGAAAGTTTATCTAGGGAATAAGTATCTTGTATTGCAAGGAAATGAGCCGATTAGTCAAGAGATCAACAATAACCCAGATTGCATTATTACCTCTAGATGTCTTCGGTAATCCCACAACAAAATCCATGGATATATTTTTCCATTTCCACTCTGGCACTGGTAAAGGCTGAAGCATCCCTTTCGGTAACTGCCGCTCTTCTTTAACCTCCTGACAAGTCAAACACTTCACAGTAAAATCAGCAATATCTCTTTTCATTCCATCCTACCAGTAATACTCCCACAGATCCCTGTACATCTTAGTACTGCCAGGATGAACTAAAAATGGGGAACTATGAGCCTCACATAACAACTCATTCTTCAACTGTGAATCACCAGGGGCACATAATCTCTTCCCAAACCTCAAAACACAATCATTATCAATGTTGAATTCAGGCAACTTACCCTTCTGAACCAGCTCTACCTTTTTCTACAACTCACTATCTTGCTTCTATGCTTGCTTGATTCTGTTTGATAGGGATGATCTCACTGATACCTAAAACAAAACAAAATAACTTCCTGCACCAACAACTTCTATTCCAAAGTTCATCAAATCAAAAACCAAAGGATCTCGTTCCAAACCTAGCATGGTTAATGAAGCATTACTTTTTCGACTCAAAGCATCGGCCACTTTATTTGCTTTTCCCTGATGGTAATGAATTGTACAATCATAATCCTTGATTAATTCCAGCCATCTCCTTCGTCTCATTTTCAATTCATTCTGAGAAAATATATACTTTAAACTTTTTTGATCAGTATATAATTCAAACTTTACTCCATACAAATGATGCCTCCAAATTTTTAAAGAAAAAACAACATAATCTAATTCCAAATCATGTGTAGGGTAATTTACCTCATGAGTTTTCAACTGACGTGAAGCATAAGCAATTACCTGATCATTCTGTATAAGGACACATCCAAGTCCCTTCAACAAAGAATCACTGTATATAACAAACTCACCATTCCTGGAAGGAAGTGCCAAAACTGAAGAATTCACCAATCTTCTTTTCAATCTTCGGTAGTAACCTTCCAAACCCAGAAAACTACGGATCTTGGTTACATTTGTGGTTCTTAGCCATTCATCAACAACTTTTTCTTTAGCAGGATCAACAGTTATGCCATCTTTTGAAACAATGTGACCCAGAAAAGAAATTTGTAGTAACCAAAACTCACACTTGCTGAATTTTCGATATAGTTTCTTTTCTTTTAAGGTTTGCAAGATAACCCTTAAATGACTTTCATTCTCCTCTTTTCTTTTAGAAAATAGCAAAATATCATCGATGAAAACAACCACAAACTTATCTAAGAACTCATGGAAAATTCTATTCACAAGGTCCATGAATACAGCAGGTGCATTGGTTAACCCAAAAGGCATAACTAAAAATTCATAATGGCCATAGCTAGTACGGAACACGGTCTTCGGAACGTCTACTTCTTTTAATTTCAACTGATGGTACCCCGACCTCAAGTCAATCATCGAAAAATACTGAGCTCCCTGGAGCTGATCAAACAAATCCTCGATATGAGGCAAAGGATACTTGTTCTTAACAGTAATATTATTCAAGGCCCTATAATCAATGAAAAGACTCATTGAGCCATCATTCTTTTTAACAAACAAGATAGGAGCACCTCATGGTGATGTGCTAGGTCGAATGAAACCTTTATCTAATAACTCCGGAAATTGTTTCATTAACTCTAAAAGTTCAACTTGAGCCATTCGATAAAGGGGTTTTTAAATTGTCTTAGAACCAGGAACTAAGTCAACAGTAAATTCAACTTCCCGATCATGAATAATACCAGGCAACTCAACAGGAAAAACATCAAGATACTCATTTACCACTGGCACATCATTAATCTGAACAGTTCCTTTATTTTCAACAATATGTGCAAGGTAACATTCATTTCCATCTTTTACTAGTTTCTCAACTTCCTGATATGTTATCAAAATCAAGGTTTCAATCTTGTACACAAACTGAAAATCTTTCTGAAATGAAACCATTTTAGATCTACAGGAAATCTTAGGATGATAAACAAAAAGCCAATCCATGCCCAAAATAACATCAAACTCTACTGGAGGCAAAATAATAAGGTTTTTTGGTAGATTCTTTCCACACACAAGGATAGGAAGGTTCTTATAATTCCTTTTTGTCTCAACATTTTCCCCGGGTGTTTTTACCATAAGTTCAGCATTCATATCTTGTGATGGAATTCCCAATTTACTAGAAAACTTCTCAGAAATGAAAGAATGTGTAGACCCTGAATCAAACAACACATTGTCATAATCTGAACAAACAAACAGTGTACCTGATACAACTTCATTCGATGGCCCAACATCTGCTGAAGTTGTTGCAAAGGATTTCACCACCCATTTCTACTTGTATTCTGGCTGCTTTCCCCCAGTTGAGTTCTTAGTTAGACACTCATTTTCATAATGACCCATTTCATTACACTTGAAACATCTTACCGCTGGCTTTTCATTGCCTACTTGATCATATTCCTTACAGTTACGAACAATATGACCAGACATACCACACCGAAAGAACTTACCAGACTTGGATAAACATTATCCAGGATTCATTTTACCACACTTCTCACAGGATGGATATTTGGGTTTCTTACCTCTTTGCTTCTTTGATGAATTCTTCCCCTTTTCCTACCAATTAGACCTCTTATTCTGTTGTTTTTCATAGAACACTTGATCATCGGCAAACTCCATTTCCACCTTCTCCGCACATCGAACAAGTTTTTCATAACATCTGAACTCACGAGAAGATAAAGCCCTTCGATACATTGGCTTTAAACCTGAGTAAAAACGGTTTATTTTACTATCAAGATCTCGTATGAAGTTTGGAGCATACCTTGCCAAACGAGTGAACGTTTCATCATAAGCAGCCACTGAATCATCCTCCTTCCTCAATTCTAGGAACTATTTTTCCATCCTAAGACGAACCACCTTAGGAAAATATTTCTCAAGAAACATACCTTTGAATTCGTCCCAGTGAAGATCCTCAATCTCATCACTATCCCTGATATTTTTCACCATCGACCACCACTGATCAGCTTCACCTTCAATACAGTAAACAACAAGACTAACCTTTTGATGTTCTGAACATCCCATGACATCAAAAATCTTCTTCAGTGCTTCAATCCACCCCTCAGCTTGCACGGTGTTAGATGATCCACTGAATGATGGGGGATGTTGCCTCATGAAATGTTCCACCACTGACAAGTTCCTATGCGGTTGATCTGGCTGATCTTATGCATGGATACCACCACCATTTATATCCTAAGTCAACTGTGCCATCACTGCAACAAACTCTTCAGTTCTGATTCCGACCATCTCAGGTTGCTGATTTGGAAGGTTGCCTTCCTCCTGATGTCGTCCCAACATAGCTACTTTGTTTCCTCTATGGAAAACCATTATGAACACAAAAATATCATAGGTGAAGCAACATGGTAATCTTAAAATGCTATATCATTTTAATTTGACCATCAAAAAATAATTTTGGATAATCATTTAATAGAATTTTAACTCCTAAAGTTATCCAAACCGACCTCTGATACCAACTATAAGGCCCCGGCCTTAAACATTACATAATATTGAATTAAATGAATAATTCACATTGAGGATATTTTTAGGTTTAGAGTTTTAGAGAATTAGGACATAACTGTTACATCTCAAAAGATTACAAAGTAGACACTTCTACTGAGTTTCCATAGAATAAAAAACTCTTAAAAAGAAACATGTCTAGTTCCATGTTTTATATAGCATGACTTTCCCTTGATCCCATCCTTGACCCTATTCCACATTATGTTCTGTGAAAAACATTTCGAAAAAACTTGGGGTGAGCATAAAAACTCAGTAAGGGATACACAAAGAATGAAAACTGTTAGTTTTTCAAACATCAAGTAAACCATGTATACATTATCAAAGTAATACCTTCACCTTCATGAATTAGTAAAAACTCTTCACTGAATAAAATATCATTACATACCCTTTTGTAACCAATGGATTACAATAAAACCCATATAATGAACACATAACATATAAAGGTAACTTGGGACATAAACATATTTAAGTGGAATAACAATACGGTCGACTTCCACACATAACACTTAATGGAATAGCCATACGGCCAACTTCCATACATACTTAATGGAATAGCCATACGGCTGACTTCCATACCCAATGCATTGGAGGTTATAACGTAACTACCCATCCTAGTATTCACGGCACCACCCGTCATATGGTTTATCATGTAACCACCCATCAAATGTCCAAGTACCATTATAAAAATCATAAGACATAAAACAAATATAATGGAAGGAAAATATTTCCACACTTTGATCACAATATATCAATTAAATATATTGACATAACAAATCCATTATAAAATCCATTTTCAATACCAAAATACATAAAAGGGTATATGGTATTTATTTCATTTTAAAAAAAACATTGCAACTTGTTCAGGAATCCAAAGACCAAATAATACTCGCAGCAGCGGAAAAGGTCGTTGTCACCACTTACGTTAAAAGAAACATTCCTTTTTGTCGTTTTGTAAAAGGCTTCATAGAAAAAGGTTTATTTTGTATAAATGTAAAATTCAAAGGGGTTTATACATAGTATAAAAGAAAGGTGTGTATAAAACGAAATATTCCTCAATGAAAGGAGATTGAGACGAAGTCCCTTACCTCAGGTCTGACATGACTCGATCGTTATTTAACGTCCTGAATAATAAACTTGAGTTAATTTCTATTTTCTTAAGAACCTTTTTCAAGTTCATTATTCCTTTTATATCACTTATTACCATGTTATAAACATTATATAATCATTTAAGATAATAATGTTTGTTTTGTCGATATTTGGTTCTTAAGTCGAAAGTGGACTTCTTACAATTACATGTTGTTCGTGTGGTCAAAGGTTCTTTATATCCAGAATGAGATTACTGATTTTGATATCATATATATCATATATATCCAGAAAATACATGTATTTATAATATTACATAATCATTTAGAGGTAAGAAATGAAATGCACCGTTCATGGAGACAGTAAGCCGTACGTACGCATGAACGCTACTTTCATTTCTTTTCCATATTAATGGAATTAAAACTAAATGAGAGGTCTGTATATTTTAATTCCAGAATTTTATTAATCATTTAGTTGTACCATTCATCATATATATCCATTATATACATGTACTTATAATAGTACATTACATTTGGGGATAAGAAATGAAATGCACCGTTCATGGAGACGGTAAGCAGTACGTATGCATGAACAATACTTTCATTTCTATTTCATATTTTTATGGAATTAAATCATAATGTTTTGAAGGTATATTATAATTCCAGTATAATATCATATATAATACAATTAATTAAATCCTTTATACATCCCACATATGGAATTAACGAAATCAAATCACTTTGAGGGGGCGGTAGTCCACACTTCCTTAAATGAAGATATCACGTTTACCCATAATGGAAACCATAAAGGTATTCACAAAATGAAAAATACAGAAGCTTACATAAAACATAAACATATTATATATCATATATATGTATAGTTTCGTCTTATTGTCCACCTTTGATATAGCGACTCGGCCTTTTCTTACATTACTATTACATCATTTCAAAGATAAAGAACATAATAGTATTACAAATGGAGGATACATAGGTTTAGTGTCTTGGGAAAAATAGTACTGCACATAACAAGTACATCATCAAGCATAAAAATTCATTTAATCTCTTCTTCTATAGATTCTTAGTAGCACTTGTCCTCTCCTTAGTACATGTAGCCACCTGAGGATATACATCAAAAGGGGTGAGGTAAAAGCCCAGTAATAGGATAGATAAGAACAATATAGCATGGGGTTAGCATAATCATGACATAGGAAGAAGATCATGAACATGAGAGGAGCATAAACAATAAACTTGAAATGTGGCAAAGCAAAAAAAATGAAACATCATGTCTTAGTGGTTAACTACCACACATACTTGTGAACAAATCTAGCATCATGTTCACACATAATTTCACATTTACTCATGTGATTCATCATTTTACCCAATGCATTGGAGCACTATATAATTCTGGGTGCACCCGTCACATTTAAACATTCATATTGCACTATATAATTCCGGGCGCACCCGTCACATCATAAAATTATCATTATCATGATTGCCACATAGAACACATATCAAACATGTACATAAATAACCCATGGAAAGTAATGGGTTTCATCTCATAATAACACATTCATAAGCTTTGGGTTCCCAAAAGAAAGAGGGAACAACATACTTGATATAAGAACTATCAACCTTGAATGAGAGGTAAAAGGTGAAATCTTAAAAGAAGAGTTATTTTGGAAAAAATTTTGATGGACATAAAAACCAGTGAAAAACATGTATATCCCAGAAAAGTAAAGGAAAAGATGATCAAAAGACCTTTGAGGAGTAACCATATCAAAAATGGAGTGAAAGAGGGAGAACCCGAAGGAAGAAAATTAGGTTCGAGATTTCCCCTTACCTTGTACTCGAATGCCTCCTTATCTTTAATGTCCTGTTTAATGACATTATATTCATTAATTATAAATTACATAACATTTTATACAATAATAGGGTTCATTATGGTTTCATTATTTCATATTATGTTCCTTTGGATGACTTATAGAGTTTAAAAACATTGATTGGGGATGTTCGTTTTTATGGTTTTCTTGAGCGGTCCACTTGTATTCTTAAATTGATGTTTGGGTAGATCATGGGTAAACATCCAGAACTGATATTATATTTAATTAATGATATTAAAAAATCTTGAATGATTTTATAATGAGTTATATTAGATCCATGTGGCCGAATCATTAGATAAGAATTAAATGAAGATTATTTGGGTTAATTTGAGCGGTTTTTGGATCACAACGAACTCATTTTAAATTTTCACTTAGTAATATGGCCATAGGTTATTTCCAGAACGAAAAATAGAACATAATACATATAACATATTCTGGTTCAACCATAAAAATGGTTTCATGACCATACTTGAAGGTAGAAATGGAAGAAGAGAACATATAGTTTTTGAAGGTGATAAATTATCACCACATGAACAACGTTCTCTTTAATAAAATAAAAGGAAGAGGGAAAGGGTTTGGGGTGATATAATATAACATTAGAATTATAATATTAAATTATATATATAATACTTTATTTATAGAACAATTTGGATGAATATAGGTAGGGAGAGATCAAGAAAGGATCTTTAACTTGAAAGGAAATTAAAGGAGAAGAGAGATAGAAATTACCTTTAGAATCTTCCTCTTAAGATCCTCTTTAAGGAAGCTAGGCTTGGTCATTTTCTGAGACCAGAAGCTTTTGGGCGTGGGGGTTGAGCTAGGGAAGGTGTTTGGGCAGAATTTAGAGAAGTCTTGGAGCTTGAGAGGTGTGAGGAAAAGAGGGAGTGAAGGGTGGCTTTTATAGTAGAGGGGAGAGGGGTTTCCTTAATATAAAATTGATTAGTTTATTAATTTCACCAAATACAAGTAATAGTGATTCTTGGATGACCAATAATAGTAATATTATAATGTAATCCCAAACCAAGTGGGCTTACATCAGCAGAACATCATCAATTACTCAATTAATACATTATTTAGCTTTTATTGTGAATTATCGGATTCCACTATTCATCAAAAAATCAAGTATCTCAGAAAAATCCCAAAATTTCACCCCAACCATTTTTCAACGTGTATAATCCAAAAATGATGTCCATTTTTAAAAAATAATTTTCTAAATATTATTAATTTAATATTTAATTAAAATCATAATTTACGTAAAATAAACAGTTTTCAAAATTAAAACTGATTTTGCAGTTCTTTCAAGAATTACTTAGGGTCTTATAAAATTATCTAAAAACTATTAGTCATTGATGAATATATTTCACGAAAATAAATATTCTTTTAAATTAATTAATTAATTATAATTAATTGTTTATGACTTATAAAATACCAAAAATGTTTACAAAGGTCAAATTATCACTTTCTATGATGTATAAATTTTATTTTATTATTCTTAGGTAATGTTACTCTTATTTACTATTCATAAGGTTCATATTACTATTCATAAGGGTAGGTTACTATTCATAAGGGTAGGTTACAATTCACTAAAAATTATTTTTGTTTCATTAGACTCCAAAAACTATCTTGAACAAAACCGTGTATGTTGGATTTTTAAAATTCCAAACATAGGGGTAACAAAATTATGTTTAAGGGTCACATATCACTTAGTAGTTCATTATTTTGTTTTTTTATGACATAGATACCAGAAGGGAATTTTCCATTGAAAAACTTTGGGTCGTTACATTCTTCCCCCCTTAAGAAATTTCGCCCCCGAAATTTCACTTTACACAAACAGGTGAGAGTACTTCTTCTTCATTGCCTCTTTCGGTTCCCAAGTTGCTTCCTCAAACTTTTGGTTCCTCCACAACACTTTTACAAGGCGGGTTGTCTTGTTACGTATAACCTTATCACTTCGGTCCATAATTTTTACTGGCTTCTCCTCATATGAGAGATCATCTTCCAACTGTACCACCTCTGAGTTTAGTACATGTGAGGGGTATGGAATGTACTTCCTCAGTAGTGATACGTGAAACACATCATGAACTTGATCCATATTCGGTGGAAGTGCCAGACGATAGGCCACGGCTCCTATACGATCAAGGATCTCAAAGGGGCCAATGTACCTTGGGCTTAGCTTCCCTTTCTTCCTGAATCACATGAATCTCTTCCATGGAGATATTCTAAGGAAGACTTTATCTCCAACATCGAACTCCAATTCCCTTCGACGATTGTCAGAATAGCTCTTTTTCCAACATTGAGCAGCTTTGATGTGTTTCTGGATGACTTGAACCTTCTCTGTCATCTCTTGAACAAGATCGGGACCAAGTTGTTTTCGTTCTCCAACTTCATCCCAACAGGTTGGAGTTCTACATCGCTTCCCATAAAGATCTTCATATGGATCCATCTAAATACTCGAGTGGAAGCTATTGTTGTATGAGAACTGATCCAATGGACGATGCTGATCCCAACCACCTTTGAATTCAAGAGAGCAGGATATTAGCATATCTTCAAGTGTCTGAATAGTCCTTTCAGACTGGCAATCAGTTTGGGGGTGATAGGCCGTGCTGAAATTTAATTCAGTACTCAAAGCATGTTGATGGCTCCTCCAGAATTTCGAAGTGAACCTTGGATCACGATCAGAGACAATCGAGAGCGTAACACCGTGAAATCTCACTACTTCCTTCACATATATCCTTGCAAGTTTTTCAAGTGAGAGTTCTTATCGAATAGCGATAAAATGGGCCGCCTTGGTGAGTCGATCAACCACAACCCATATCACATTATTTCCTCTTGACGTTTTTGGGAGACCCATGACAAAGTCCATAGTAACATTTTCCCATTTCCACATGGGTATAGGAAATGGCTACATCATACCTTTGGACTTTTTCCGCTCAACATTAACTGGCTGACATACCAAGCACCTTGATATATATTCTGCAATCTCCTTTTTCATGTTATCCCACCAGAAGTGTTTTCGGAGATCACAATACATCTTGGTACTTCCATGATGAATAGAGAAAGTTGAGCTATGTGCATTATCCAATAGCTCCTTCTTTATTCCGGGTGATGAAGGCAAACAAAGCCGCGTTCCAAACTGAATCACACCATCATCGTCGATATGGAACTCTTGCAGCTTCCCTTCCTTTACTGCATTCACCCTCTTTTGTATCTCCATATCATCCCTTTGTGCCTCCTTAATCTTCTGTTGGATGGATGGTTGTGCAATCATTTGGTAAAGGTAGGATGTATCCCCTACCCTTACGATTCCCAAATCCATCCTTTTCATATCCAAGAAGATAGGGTCTTTCTCAATCCTCAACATGGATAGAGTAGCATGTTCTTTCCTGCTTAGAGCATCAGCTACCTTGTTCGCCTTTTTAGGATGATAGTGAATAGAGAAATCGTAATCCTTGATTAGATCTAACCATCTCCATTGACGCATTTTGAGCTCTTTTTGTGTGAATATATACATTAGGCTCTTGTGGTCGGTGTATATGTCACACTTCTCACCATAAAGGTAGTGCCACCAGATTTTCAAGGAAAAAATCACGGCTGACAGCTCTAGATAATGCGTCGGGTAGTTCTGCTCATGGATCTTCAACTATCGTGAGGCGTAGGCTATCACATTATCATTTTTCATGAGTACACAACCCAAGCCTTTCATTGAAGCATCACTGTATATCACAAAACATTCTACACTTTTCGGTAGTGTGACTACAGGTGCAGTGATTAGCCTTCTCTTTAGCTCCTTGAAGCTTCCCTCACATTCATCCGTCCAGACATACTTTACCCCTTTCTTTGTTAACTTAGTTAGCGGGCATGATAATCGTGAGAAGTTTCTCACAAAACGTCGATAGTAAACAGCTAATCCAAGAAACTACGGATTTCTGTGACACTAGAGGGCCTGGGCCATTTCTCAATCGCCTTTGTCTTTGAAGGGTCCACAGAAATTACCTCGCTTGTGATCACATGTCCCAAGAACGTGACTTGATTCATCCAAAAGTCACACTTGCTGAACTTGGCGTACAACTTATCCTTTCTCAATGTCTCCAACACAAGTCTTAGATGTTCTTCATGTTCCTCCTTGCTCTTGGAGTAGATGAGAATATCATTGATAAACACTACCACAAATTTTTCGAGGTAATGTCTAAAGACTCTATTAATCAAATCCATGAAGATTGCTGGGGCATTAGTAAGTCTGAAGGACATCACCAAAAACGCGTAGTTCCCATACCTTATACGGAAGGCAGTCTTCTGAATATCTTCCTTTTTCACCTTTACATGATGATATTCAGAACAAAGATCCACCTTTGAGAAGTATTGAGCTCCTCTTAACTGGTCAAACAAGTCATCAATCATTGGGAGAGGATACTTGTTCTTTATGGCGATCTTGTTGAGTTCATGATAATCGATACACAGCCGCATGGTACCATCCTTCTTCTTCACAAAGAGCACTGGCGCACCCCAAGGTGATGCACTAGGGCGTATGAACCCTTTGTCCAGATGCTCTTGCAGCTGCTTCTTTAACTCCTCCAGTTCGATAGGATCCATCCTATAGGGGCACTTCGAGATAGGAGTAGCTCCAGGTATGAGTTCAATTGGGAACTCTACCTCACGATCCGGGGGAATTCCGGGTAACTCTTCGGGAAATACATCGTCGTATTCCCTTACGATGGGCATTTCCACAAGGTTGGAACTTTCCTTTGACTCAAACATTTGGGCGAGGTATGCTTCTTCATAGGGAATCATCACCCACACCATTGAACGATTTCTCAAAGGAGATTCATGATCTTCATTGCATTTGTAGAGGAGCATGGGGTGGTTCGTAATATGAAAATATATTTCCTTTTCCCGACAGTTGATATGTGCTCTATATAACGAGAGCCAATCCATTCCCATTATAGCGTCGAATTCCACCAAGGGAAGTATTACGAGATTTGCCGGAAGAATCTTCCCACATACATCAACAGGAGAAGAATCAAACACTTGGGTTGCAATGATTGCACCACTTGGTTTTTTTACAGATATCTCTACTTCAAGGTTTCGGGGCTTCGATTCTATAGTTCTAGCAAACATGCAAGATATAAAGGAATGCGTAGAACCAGAATCAAATAAGACTTTTGCCATTCTTGAGTAAATAGGAAGTGTAACTTGTATGACTTCATTATCATGTTCCACCTCCGCAGTAGTGATGGCATAAGCCTTCCCTTGTTCTTTTGGCATTGGTGGTTGTTGGCGCTGATTACCCTCTAAAGCTCAGGGTTTAGTGCACTAGTTTGAATAGTGCCCCAGCTCCTTACAGTTGTAGCATTGAACCACGAGTGGTTTTGTCCTTTCATCGGCTACATTATCCTTCCTTTTCATGTCTCTTCGACAATTGTGAGCTAGGTGTCCTTCTTTCCCACACTTGAAGCATTTCCCCGTCCCTTTGAGGCAGTTCCCATTGTGCAACTTCCCACATTTTTGGCAAGTGGGTCGTTGTGTTTTCATCCCATCATTATCACTAGATCCACCAGCTTGAAACTCTATCTTTCTTTTCTTATCACCATAGCCATGGGACCATTCTCCAAACTCCATCTCCACTTTGAGAGCACACTGAACAACTTCTTCATAACTCCCAAAGTCTCGAATTGCAATAGATTTTCGAAGATGTGGTTTTAATCCACTAAATAATCTATCAATTTTGCTATCATTGTTGATAACAAAACCTGAAGCATACCTTGCGAGTCATGTGAAATTTACTTCATAGGTTGTGACAGATTCTCCTTCTTTTTGCATGATCTCTATGAATTCTCTCTCCATCTTCGTGCGAAGAGTTCGTGGGAAGTACTTATTAAGAAACATTATCTTAAAGTCTTCCCATTCCATCTCTTCAATTTCATCCCTTGGCTTAGTGTTATTAATCAAATCCCACCATTGATCAGCTTCTCCATCTAGACGATAAACGGCTAGAGTCACCTTATCTGTCTCGGAACAGTGAAGAACAGAAAAGATCATCTCCATGGAGTTGACCCACTGTTCCACAACTAGTGGATCAGAAGATCCACAAAACGTCGGTGGTCGTTTCCGCATAAAACATTCGATAGCCAGATGCCCCCTCTTTGGTGATGGAGGACGTTCCCCATTATTATGGTTATTATTCATAACCCGGGATAATTGGGTAATAATCACCATGAAGTTTTAGACTCCACCTCCAAAATCCTTGGGGATGTCGTTCGGGCAATCATTGCATTGGCCTTCGCAAGAGTTGTTGGCCTGATTTCTCCTGGTTCCCACCATTTTCTAAAATAGAAAAGGTTAGAAAAAAACATAAGTAAACAAGTCATGAATAACTTATCCTTTTAAACAATTATACCAAAAACATAACATATGGGATCCCTAGGTACATATCCTTGTGTTCATATTTGTACTTAGTCTCAGGCTAGAGGTTTTCTTTAGGGTTCACTAATCCTAATTCCCAAATTTACTAAACCATTCCTCTGATACCAACTATAGAGACCCGGCCTTTTATTACATTACTATTACATCATTTCAAAGATAAACAACATAGTAGTATTACACATGGAGGATCCATATGTTTAGTGTCTTGGGAAAACTAGGACTGCACATAACAAGTACATCATCAAGTATAAAAATTCATTTAATCTCTTCTTCTATAGCTTCTTAGTAGCACTTGTCCTCTCCTTAGTACATGTAGCCACCTGAGGATATACATCAAAAGGGGTGATCTAAAAGCCCATTAAGAGGATAGATAAGAACAATATATCATGGGGTGAGCATAATCATGACATAGGAAGAAGATCTTGAACATGAGAGGAGCATAAACAATAAACTTGAAATGTGGCAAAGCATAAAAAAAGAAACATCATGTCTTAGTGGTTAACTACCACACATACTTGTGAACAAATCTAGCATCATTTTCATGCATAATTTCAGATTTACTCGTGAGATTCATCACTTTACCCAATGCATTGGAGCGCTATATAATTCCGGGCGCACCCGTCACATTTAAACATTCATATTGCGCTATATAATTCTGGGCGCACCCGTCACATCATAACATTATCATTATCATGCATGCCACATAGAACACATATCAAACATGTACATAAATAACCCATGTAAAGGAATGGGTTTCATCTCATAATAACACATTCATAAGCTCTGGGTTCCCAAAAGAAAGAGGGAACAACATACTTGATATAAGAACTATCAACCTTGAATGAGAGGTAAAAGGTGAGATCTTGAAAGAAGAGTTCTTTTGGAAAACATTTTTATGGACATAAAAACCAGTGAAAAACATTTATATCCCATAAATGTAAAGAAAAATATGATAAAAAGACCTTTGAGGAGTAACCATATCAAAAATGGAGTGAAAGAGGGAGAACCCGAAGGAAGAAAATTGGGTTCGAGATTTCCCCTTACCTTTTACTCGAATGCCTCCTTCTCATTAATGTACTATATAATGACATTATATTCATTAATTAGAAATTCCAGAACCTTTTATACAGTAATAGGGTTCATTCTGGTTTCATTATTTCATATTATGTTCCTTTGGATGACTTATAGAGTTTAAAAACATTGATCGGGGATGTTCGTTTTTATGGTTTTCTTGAGCGGTCCACTTGTATTCTTAAATTTATGTTTGGGTAGATCATGGGTAAACATACACAACTGATATTATATGTAATTAATGATATTACAGAATCTTGAATGATTTTATAATGAGTTATATTAGATCCATGTGTCCGAATCATTAGATAAGAATTAAATGAAGATTATTTGGGTTAATTTGAGCGGTTTTTGGATCACAACGAACTCATTTTAAATTTTCACTTAGTAATATGGCCATAGGTTATTTCCAGAACATAAAATAGAACATAATACATATAACATATTCGGGTTCAACCATAAAAATGGTTTCATGACCAGACTTGAAGGTAGAAATGGAAGAAGAGAACATGTCGTTTTTTAAGGTGATAAATTATCACCACAAGAACAACGTTCTCTTTAATAAAATAAAAGGAAGAGGGAAAGGGTGTGGGGTGATACAATATAACATTAGAATCATAACATTACAGTATATATATAATACTGGATTTACAGAACAATTTGGATGAATATAGTTAGGGAGAGATCAAGAAAGGAACTTGAACATGAAAGGAAATTAAAGGATAAGAGAGAGAGAAATTACCTTTAGAATCCTCCTCTTGAGATCCTCTTTAAGGAAGCTAGGCTTGGTCTTTTGATGATACCAGAAGCTTTTGGATGTGGGGTATGACCTAGGAAAGGTGTTTGGGCAGAAGTTAGAGAAGTCTTGGAGCTTGAGAGGTGTGAGGAAAAGAGGGAGTGAAGGGTGGCTTTTATAGTGGAAGGGAGAGGGGTTTCCTTAATATAAAATTGATTAGTTTTTTAATTTCACCAAATACAAGGAATAGTGAGTCTTTTATGACCAATAATAGTAATTGTATAATTTAATACCGAACCAAGTGTGCTTACATCAGCATAACATCATCAATGACTCAATTAATACATTATTTAGCTTTTATTGTGAATTATCGGATTCCACTATTCATTAACAATTCAAGTATCTCAGAAAAATCCCAAAATTTTACCCCAACCATTTTTCGACGTTTAGAATCCAAAAATGAAGTCCATTTTTCAAAAATAATTTTCTAAATATTATTAATTAAATATTTAATTAAAATCATAATTTACTTAAAATAAACAGTTTTTAAAATTAAAACTGATTTTGCAGTTCTTTCAAAAATTACTTAGGGTCTTATAAAATTATCTAAAAACTATTAGTAATTGATGAATATATTTCAGGAAAATAAATATTCATCTAAATTAATGAATTAATTATAATTAATTGTTTATGACTTATAAAATACCAAAAACGTTTACTAAGGTCAAATTATCACTTTCTATGATGTCTAAATTTTATTTTATTATTCATAGGTAATGTTACTCTTATTTACTATTCATAAGGTTTATATTACTATTCATAAGGCTAGGTTACTATTAATAAGGTTAGGTTACTATTCACTAAAAATTATTTTTGTTTCATTAGACTCCAAAAACAATCTTGAACACAACCGTGTATGTTGGATTTTTAAAATTCCAAACATAGGGGTAACAAAATTATGTTTAAGGGTCACTTATCACTTAGTAGTTTATTATTTTGTGTTTATATTACATAGATACAAGAAGGGAATTTTACATTGAAAAACTTTGGGTCGTTACATTTGAAGGTGTTAAATGAATGTTGAACAATTAACATTTCGGGAGGCCGAAATTCGCCATCCACGGAAACAGTATGTTCTTTAACCATTAGATGTAGGTGTGTGTAAGTGTAGTCCGAATCCTTCTTATAAAAACATACTAGTATATTTATGATACATTATTTGTTACAAATGAAATTAATAAAAAGATTTTAGGGGTTTGGAGAAGCAAAATAAAACAAAAGGACTCAAGTGAAGACATTACCATAAAATCGGGTAACTCCCTTTGGTTGGAGCTCAAAGGCTTCCTTGGGAAGACTTATGCCAAAAGTGAGGCTTCAAGGAGTAAGAGAGGGAAGTGGAGAGACAAAATGAGCAGGGGTTGGCTGAGCGAAAGGCTTTTGATGTGTGGGTAAGGTGGTAGAGGTGGGGGCCTTTTATAAGAGGAGAGGAGGGGCACTCTTGGAAATTAAGGAAATGTTACTTTATTTTAGAATGATTTTCGGATTTTAATGGTCCTACATTGATGTGTTTCGAGGATACGGTGATAAGGGTTCGAAATGAACCCATAAAATAAGTTTTGTACATGTGTAGGTCTTATATGTTACATTATCATTCCATTTTATTTAAATCCTTCATTAATGAGGTAATCGCCGCATCATCATGATGTCATAAATAATTTAATAAATTTAATGTCTGAAAATTATAAAAAACTGTCATGATATAGGAAATATTTTTATCTTTCTAATGAATATTTATAGTCTAAATATAATTTATGTAAACAAAATTAAAAAAAATTACTTAGGTGATACATTCTTTATTACATTTAACATTCTTTAAAAATAAAAAGATAAAAAGTCACTTTCTCACAAATGTGATTCCATGGGGCCCCCATGTTTGGAACAAGGCATCCCATGGTCGGCCATTAGACAACCATTAGCTTTAGGACACAGGTTGTGGTCCTTTTTTATTATTATGATATCATTTTATTATCGTTAACTACCTGATTACTCATTAATCAAGATAATTAAAGCTAATAACTGTCGTTACTGTTAATAATGTCCAAAAATAAAAGAGTCTTAAATACATAATTTTTACCTTCTGATTCCAAATATGTAATACATTTTACCAAATTACAAACACATAAATTGCAAAAATTAATTTTAAAATATTTACCGTTGTCAAAACAAATTGCGGGTTTTTTAGAAACAATATTTATGAAAAGTTTGGCACTTGTTTATTCCCAATTAAAAAGTGAAATTAATCCCAATTACCATCATTGGATTACATGGTAAAAATATATTCTAATTACACTTTAAAACAAATTAAAAAGATAATATAACCATATAATTAAATTATATGAAAAAGCAGTTTTGATGTAAAATGCAGTATTTTTCACTATTCATTGAAAAATGAACATTGTCAGAAAAATACCAAAAATTAACCCAAGGTAAATTTCAATGTCCCAATCAAACATAATAGGTTTATATTGAAAAATAGAGCCTATAAAATTTTCAACAAGTGGATTTAAAAGTGGTTCGCTATTAAATGGCAGTTAATCGACCTTTTAAAGAATATTAGAATGCTTACGCTTAAAACTGGATTCATTTGCATTTTTAATCCTCTAACATTTATTGAAAAAAAGTAAAAATATTTGACAAACATATATAATAATTGTGTAGTTAGTTCTGTTCATTCTCGACATTACAACGGTTAGGCGTTAACTACCATTTAAAAATAATATTATTTTATTACTAGTGTGCAACGAAATATTTCAATGAAACTCTTTGTTGCGTATCTGGTACGCTATAGAACATATCAACCCTATTAATGTAAAATTAATATTTAATTCATAAATATTAATAAATATGAAAATTTTTTATTTATTATTTACATGGGATGTTACATCCTTCCCCCCTTTTGGTAATTGCGTCCTCACAATTTTATTCACTTATCAAAATAAGTGGGGGTATTTATCCCTCATAGCATTTTCAGATTCCCACGTTGCCTCTTCAACAATATGGTTTTTCCACAAAACCTTTACCTGGTGAATTACCTTATTTCGAAACACTTTCTCTCTTTGGTCAATAATCTGGACTGGTTGTTCTTCATAAGAAAGGTTCTCTTCAAGCTGAACTACCTCTGGACTCAAAACATGAGATAAATCTAGCATATACTTCCTCAACATCGAAACATGAAAAACATTGTGTACCTGAGATAAGCTCATAGGTAAATCCACTCGGTAAGCAACTGATCCAACTTTCTCCAGAATTTCATATGGTCTAATAAACCTTGGACTTAGCTTTCCTTTCTTAACAAATATCATCACACTTTTCCATGGAGAAACCTTGAGAAAAACATGATCACCTACCTCGAAAGATAGATCCTTCCACTGGTTATCCGCATAACTCTTCTGCCTGCTTCGAGCTGTTATCATGTGTTTCTGAATCAACTAAACTTTTCCGGCCATCTCTTCTACCAATTCTGGTCCCATCAGCTTTTTTTCACCCACTTCATCCCAAAATTCTAGAGTTCGACACCGCATCCCATGTAATGCCTCAAATGGTGCCATCTGTATACTAGAATGAAAACTGTTATTATAAGAAAACTCAACCAAAGAATTATGTTGGTCCCAACTTCCCTGATAATCCATCGAACAAGCTCATAGCATATCCTCCAAGGTTTGAATTGTTCGTTCTGACTGCCCATCTGATTGTGGATGAAAAGCTGTACTAAAATTTAATTCAGTACCCAACGACTTCTGAAGGCCTTTCCAAAAGTTAGAAGTAAACCTGAGATCACGATCGGACACAATGGAGAGATGACCTCCATGTAACCTGACTATATCTTTAAGATAAAAATGGGAATGTTTATCTAGGTAATAAGTATCTCTTATAGCAAGGAAATGAGCCGATTTAGTCAAGAGATCAACAATAACTCAGATTTCATTATTACCTCTAGATGTCTTCGGTAATCCCACAACAAAATCCATGGATATATTTTTCCATTTCCACTATGGCACTGGTAAAGTATGAAGCATCCCTTTCGGTAACTGCCACTCTTCTTTAACCTACTGAAAAGTCAAACACTTCACAGTAAAATCAGCAATATCTCTTTTCATTCCATCCTACCAGTAATACTCCCGCAGATCCATGTACGTCTTAGTACTGCCAGGATGAACTGAAAATGGGGAACTATGAGCCTCACATAACAACTCATCCTTCAACTGTGAATCACCAGGGGCACATAATCTCTTCCCAAACCTCAAAACACAATCATTATCAATGTTGAATTCAGGCAACATAACCTTCTGAACCAGCTCTACCTTTTTCTGCAACTCACTATCTTGCTTCTATGCTTGCTTGATTCTGTTCGATAGGGATGATCTCACTGATACCTAAAACAAAACAATAGAACTTCCTGCACTAACAACTTCTATGCCAAAGTTCATCAAATCAAAAACCAAAGGATCTTGTTCCAAACCTAGCATGTTTAATTAAGCATTACTTTTTCGATTCAAAGCATTGGCCACTTTATTTGATAGTCCCGGATGGTAATGAATTGTACAATCATAATCCTTGATTAATTCTAGCCATATCCTCTGTCTCATGTTTAATTCATTCTGAGTGAATATATACTTTAAACTTTTTTGATCATTATATATTTCACACTTTACTCTATACAAATGATGCCTCCAAAATTTTAAAGCAAAAAACAACAGCAGCTAATTCCAAATCATGTGTAGGTTAATTTACCTCATTAGTTTTCAACTGACGTGAAGCATAAGCAATTACCTGATCATTCTGCATAAGGACACATCCACGTCCCTTCAACGAAGAATCAATTTATATAAAAAACTCACCATTCCTGGAAGAAAGTGCCAAAACTGGAGAATTCACCAATCTTCTTTTCAACTCTTGAAAACAATCATCACATTATTTTGTCCAGATGAACTTAACACCCTTACAAGTTAGCATAGTAATTGGACTAGATAACTGTGAAAAATTTTCAAATAACCTTCGGTAGTAACCTGTGAAACCCAGAAAACTACGGATCTCGGTTACATTTGTCGGACTTAGCCATTCTTCAACAACTTTTGTTTTAGCAGGATCAACAGTTATGCCATCTTTTGAAACAATGTGACCCAGGAATGAAATTTGTTGTAACCAAAACTCACACTTGCTGAATTTTCGATATAGTTTCTTTTCTTTTAAGGTCTGCAAGATAACCCTTAAATGACTTTCATGCTCCTCTTTACTTTTAGAAAACACCAAAATATCATCGATGAAAACAACCACAAACTTATCCAAGAACTCATGGAAAATTCTAATCATAAGGTACATGAATACAGCAGGTGCATTGGTTAACCCAAAAGGCATAACTACAAATTCATAATTACCATATCTAGTACGGAACACAGTGTTCGGAACGTCTGCCTCTTTTAATTTCAACTGATGGTACCCCGACCTCAAGTCAATCATCGAAAAATACTGAGCTCCCTAGAGCTGATCAAACAAATCCTCGATATGAGGAAAAGGATACTTGTTCTTAACAGTAATATTATTCAAGTCCCTATAATCAATGCAAAGACTAATTGAGCCATCTTTCTTTTTAACAAACAAGACAGGAGCACCTCATGGTGATGTGCTAGGTCGAATGAAACCTTTATCTAATAACACTGGAAATTGTTTCTTTAACTCTAAAAGTTCAACTTGAGCCATTCGATAAGGGGTTTTTGAAATTGGCTTAGAATCAGGAACTAAGTCCACAGTAAATTCCACTTCCCGATCATGAATAATACCAGGAAACTCATGAGGAAAAACATCAAGATACTCATTTACCACTGGCACATCATTAATCTGAACAGTTCCTTTATTTTTAACAATATGTGCAAGGTAACATTCATTTCCATCTTTTACTAGTTTCTAACCTTCCTGATATGTTATCAAAATCAAGGGTTCATTCTTGTACACAAACTGAAAATCTTTCTGAAATGAAACCACTTTAGCACTGCAGTCAATCATGCATGATAAACAGAAAGCCAATCCATGCCCAAAATAACATCAAACTCTACTGGAGGCAAAACAATAAGTTTTTCTGGTAGATTCTTTCCACACACAAGGATAGGAAGGTTCTTATAATTTCTTTTTGTCTCAACATTTCCCCCGGGTGTTTTTACCACAAGTTAAGGGTTCATATCTTGTGATGGAATTCCCAATTTACTAGAAAACTTCTCAGAAATTAAAGAATGCATAGACCATGAATCAAACAACACATTGTCATAATCTGAACAAACAAATTGTGTACCTGATACAACTTCATTCGATGGCCCAACATCTTCTGAAGTTGTTGCAAAGGATTTCACCACCCCTTTCTGCTTGTAGTCTGGCTGCTTTCCCCCAGTTGAGTTCTTAGTTAGACACTCATTTTCATAATGACCCATTTAATTACACTTAAAACATCTTACCACTGGATTTTCATTGCCTGCTTGATCATATTCCATACAGTTACGAGCAATATGACCAGACTTACCACACCGAAAGCACTTACCGGACTTGGATAAACATTCTCTAGGATGAATTTTATCACACTTCTCACAGGATGGATATTTGGTTTTCTTACCTCCTTACTTCTTTGATGAATTCTTCCCCTTTTCCTACCAACTAGACCTCTTATTCTGTTGTTTGTCATAGAACACTTGATCATCAGAAAACTCCATTTCAAACTTCTCTGCACATCGAACAAGTTTTTCATAACTTTTGAACTCATGAGAAGCTAAAGCCCTTCGATACATTGGCTTTAACCTTGAGTAAAAACGGTTTATTTTACTATCAAGATCTCGTATGATGTTTGGTGCATACCTTGCCAAACGAGTGAACTTTGCTTCATAAGCAGCCGCTGAATCATCATCCGGCCTCAATTCTAGGAACTGTTTTTCCATCCTAAGATGAACCACCTTTGGAAAGTATTTATCAAGAAATATACCTTTGAATTCGTCCCATTGAAGATCCTCAATCTCATCACTATCCCTGATATTTTTCACCATCGACCACCACTGATCAGCTTCACCTTCAAAACGGTAAACAGAAAGACTAACCTTTTGATGTTCTGAACACCCCATGACATCAAAAATCTTCTCCGGTGCTTCAATCCACCCCTCAGCTTGCATGGGGTCAGATGATCCTCCGAATGATAGGGGATGTTGCCTCATGAAATGTTCCACCACTGACAAGTTCCTATGTGGTTGATCTAGCTGATCTCGTGCCTGGATACCACCACCATTTATTGCCTAAGTCAACTGTCCCATCACTGCAACAAACTGTTCAGTTCTGATTCTGACCATCTCAGGTTGCTGATTTGGAAGGTTGTCTTCCTCCGGATGTCGTCCCAACATAGCTGCTTTGTTTCCTCTACGGAAAACCATTATGAACACAGAAATATCTTAGGTGAAGCAACATGGTAATATTCAAATTCTATATCATTTCAATTTGACCATAAAAAAAATATTTTTGGATAATAATTTAACAGAATTTTAACTCCTAAAGTTATCCAAACCGACCTCTGATACCAACTATAAGGCCCCAGCCTTAAACATTACTTAATATTGAATTAAATGAATAATTCATATTGAGGATCTTTTTAGGTTTAGAGTTTTATAAAATTAGGACATAACTGTTACATCTCAAAATATTACAAAGTAGACACTTCTTCTGAGTTTCCATAGAATAAAAAACTCTTAAAAAGAAACACGTCTAGTTCCATGTTTTATATAGCATGACTTTCCCTTGATCCCATCCTTGACCCTATTCCACATTATGCCCTGTGAAAAACATTTCGAAAATACTTGGGGTGAGCATAAAAAGCTCAGTATGGGATACACAAAGAATGAAAACTGTTAGTTTTTCAAATATCAAATAAACCATGTATACTTTGTCAAAGTAATACCTTTACCTTCATGAAGTAGTAAAAACTCTTCACTGAATTAAATATCATTACTTACCCTTTTGTAAACAATGGATTAACATAAAACCCATATAATGAACACATAACATATAATGGTAACTTGGGACATAAACATATTTAAGTGGAATAACAATACGGTCGACTTCCACACATATCACTTAATGGAATAGCCATACGGCCAACTTCCATACATACTTAATGGAATATCCATACGGCCGACTTCCATACCCAATCCATTGGAGGTTATAACATAACCACCCATCGTAGTATTCACGGCACCACCCGTCATATGGTTTATAATATAACCACCCGTCAAATGTCCAAGTACCATTATAAAAATCATAAGACATAAAACAAATATAATGGAAGGAAAACATTTCCACACATTGATCACAATATATCAATTAAATATATTGACATAACAAATCCATTATAAAATCTATTTTCAATACCAAAATACATAAAAGGGTATATGGTATTTATTTCATTTTAAAAAAAACATTACAGCTTGTTCAGGAAGCCAAAGACTAAATAATACTCGCGGCGGCGGAAAAGGTCGTTGTCACGACATACGTTAAAAGAAACATTCCTTTTTGTAGTTTTGTGAAAGGATTCGTAGAAAAAGATTGATATTGTATAAAAGTAAAATTCAAAGGGGTTTATAAACAGTATAAAAGAAAGTTATGTATAAAACGAAATATTCCACAATGAAAGGAGATTGAGACGAAGTCCCTTACCTCGGGTCTGACTTGACTCGATCGTTCTTTAACGTCCCGAATAATAAACTTGAGTTAATTTCTATTTTATTAAGAACCTTTTTCAAGTTCATTATTCCTTTTATATCACTTATTACCATGTTATAAAAATTATTCAATCATTTATGATAATAATGTTTGTTTTGTCGATATTTGGTTCTTAAGTCGAAAGTGGACTTCTTACAATTACATGTTGTTCGTGTGGTCAAAGGTTCTTTATATCCAAAATGACATTAATAATTTGGATATCATATATATCATATATATCCAGAAAATACATGTATTTATAATATTACATAATCATTTAGAGGTAATAAATGAAATGCACCGTTTATGGAGACGGTAAGCCGTACGTACGCATGAACGCTACTTTCATTTCTTTGCCATATTAATGGAATTAAAACTAAATCAAAGGTATGTATATTTTAATTCTAGAATTATATTAATAATTTAGATGTATCATTCATCATATATATCCATTATATATATGTACTTATAATATTACATTACATTTGGGGATAAGAAATGAAATGCATCGTTCATGGAGACGGTAAGCAGTACGTACGCATGAACGCTACTTTCATTTCTATTTCATATTTTTATGGAATGAAATCATAATGATATGAATGTATATTATAATTCTAGTATAATATCATATATAATACAATTAATTAAATCTTTTATACACCCCACATATAGAATTAACGAAATCAAATCACTTTGAGGGGGCGGTAGTCCGCTCTTCCTTAAATGAAGATATCGCGTTTACCCATAGTGGAAACCATAAACGTATTCCCAAAATTAGAAATACAGAAGCTTAAGGAAAACATAAACACATTATATATAATCTATATGTATAGTTTCATCTTAATGGCCACCTTTGAAGGTGTTAAATGAATGTTGAACAATCATCGTTTCGGGAGGCCGAAATTCGCCATCCACGGAAACAGTATGTTCTTTAACCATTAGATGTAGGTGTGTGTAAGTGTAGTTCAAATCCTTATTATAACAAAATCCTAGTATATTTATGATACTGTAGTTGTTACAAATGAAATGAATAAAAAGATTTTAAGGGTTTGGAGAAGCAATATAAAACAAAAGGACTCAAGTGAAGACATTACCTTAAAATCGGGTAACTCCCTTTGGTTGGAGCTCAAAGGCTTCCTTGGTAAGACTTATGACAAAAGTGAGGCTTCAAGGAGTAAGATAGGGAAGTGGAGAGACAAAATTGGAATGGGTTGGACGAGCCAAAGGCTTTTTATGTGTGGGTAAGGTGGTAGAGGTGGGGGCCTTTTATAAGAGGAGAGGAGGGGCACTCTTGGAAATTAAAGAAAATGTTACTTTATTTTAGAATGATTTTCGGATTTTAATGGTACCACATTGATTTTTATCGAGGATACGGTGATAAGGGTTCGAAATGCACCCATACAATAGGTTTTGGACATGTGTACGTCTTATATGTTACATTATCTTTCCATTTTATTTAAATCCTTTATTAATGAGGTAATCGCTGCATCATCATGATGTCATAAATAATTTAATAAATTTAATGTCTAAAAATTATAATAAAAATATCATGATGTAGGAAATCTTTTTATATTTCTAATGAAAATTTATAGTTCAAAATATCATTTATGTAGAAAAAATAAAAAATATTTTACTTAGCTGATACATTCTTTGTTACATTTAACATTCTTTAAAAATAAAAAGATAAAAAGTCACTTTCTCACAAAAGTGATTTCATGGGGCCCCCAAGTTTGGCACAAGGCATACCATGGTCGGCCATGAGACAACCTGTTGCCTTAGGACACATGTTGTGGTCATTTTTTATTATTATGATATTATTTTATTATCGTTAACTACCTGATTACTCATTAATCAAGATAATTAAAGATAATAACCGTCATTACAATTCAAAATTTACAAAAAATAAAAGAGTCTAAAATACATAATTTTGAACTTATTATTCCAAATATGTAATCCATTTTACAAAATTCCAAACACATAAATTGAAAAAATTAATTTAAAAATAATTCTCGTTGTCAAAACAAATAGCGGGTTTTTTAGAAATAATATTTATGAAAAGATTGTCACTTGTTTATGCCCAATTAAAAAGTGAAATTAATCCCAATGACCATAATTATATTACATTGTAAAAATATATTCTAATTAAACTTTAAAACAAATTAAAAAGATAATATAACCATATAATTAAATTATATGAAAAAACAGTTTTGATGTAAAATGCAGTATTTTTCACTACTCATTGAAAAATGAACATTGTCAGAAAAATATCAAAAATTAACCCAAGGTAAATTTAAATGTCCCAATCATAAATAATATGTTTATATTGAAAAATAGAGCCTATAAAATTGTCAAAAAGTATATTTTAAATGGGTTCCCCATCAAAAGGCTGTTAATCGACCTTTTAAAGAATATTAGAATGTTTATGCTTAAAAACTGGATTCATTTGCATTTGTAATCCTCTAACATTATTGAAAAAAAGTAAAAATATTTGATAAACATATATAATCATTTTTTAGTTAGATCCGTTCATTCCCGCCTTTACAACGGCTAGGCGTTATCTACCATTTCAAAATAATATTATTTTATTACTAGTGTGCAACGAATGATTTCAATGAAACTCTTTGTTGCATATCTGGTACGCTATTGAACATAGAAACCCTATTAAAGTAAAATTAATATTTAATTCGTAAATATTAATAAATATGTAAATGATTTATTCATTATTTACCTGGGATGTTACAGTACTAATGGGATGGTGTTGGTGAAAGAGGTTTATATGTTTCCTAATTGGTGGAACCTATAATAAAAGGGAACCTTTTTTCCTCCTGATCAACCTTAATTAGATATATAAGTTGGAGTTTATCGCACTCAGGTGACAATATCCTGAAGCTGTTGGTCATTGTGCTATGAACTGTTGGCTTAACAGCTGCCATTCTTGAGGGATATGATGTTCCCGGTCATCATTCATGGATAACATCGTGAGAAGATTCCATGGTGATGATTGAACCATGTCGGTGTTACTCCCGTAGAATTTTTTTTCTACCTATCATTAGAGTTTCCATGAACGTGATATTATCTTGTGACATGCAAAGGACACAATCATGAATCATTTTCCGAAGAGAATGCTGGATGATGAAGTGATTGTATCATATTAGGATATTTTCAATATCTTTATTCGTGAAGATAAAAATGAAAATGATTAATAGTTAGTGCAATATGATAGACATAATGTGCTCAATTAGATATTCATAGTTCACAAAATTTTATTAATATTCACTAATTTGAAAACTATGCTCTCTAGGACTTGTCAAAATGAGGATGGACTTATTTCATGGGAACCCAATTTACAAAGTATCATTTATAAGATCTTGTCAATATTTCTAATTTGTTTTTATATGATTTCAAAAAATGATGTGTGGTGTTTTATAACTCGATCATTCTTTTTTACTAATATTCACATTTTTTGTGCCACATTTTTATATATATGGGATAATAAAATGGCTCGATGGATAAAAATCATTTTTTTCATTAGAGAAAATCATGTTGGGTTCACCATTTTATCTCTGTTGGATTTTTGTAGCATGAAATGGGTTTCCCTCATAAAGATAAAAAATTTATTTTTCCAAGAAACTAATAATGGTTCCCTCATCTGTATCTAGGTACATTTCTTATTTAGGAAGTCCAATAGTCATCTAATTTTTGGGGGCCAGCAACCCAAGGGGGTTCAGATTGGTTGAGAGGATGGATGGTTAGGCTCATCACGCCTTTTGGGGAGACCTATTTCATACTCCGAAACTCTCTTGTTAATTTAATACTTGTTGGTGAATCTCTGCATAATCCTATTACAAGAACAGTTATCTTGAAAAATGATTCATTTTTTAATACTATCATGTAAGAAAAAATTGGTGTCTCATTTATGAATTGAGGTGTGTGACATCTCATTTGTAAATCTATATGTATGTATCTGAGGCTCTTCATCCATTTACCTAATGGTCAATAGATTCTTTATGTTCTAACACTGTATGAAAAAATAATTTGGAATGTACTTCCATGTGACAAGGTGGTTAATATTATGGGATATGGATTAACCCATTATGAGGAATCCAATATATCCTTGTTGTTGCATGAATCAAAAAACACAATGTTTGTTAATCCCATACAGTTTAGTGATATGTGTATAGAATATATTTTCATGAACTGAGACACCAACTGTGGGATCTTGAGTGTGAATGAGACATCCTACGTATCCTAGTGATGTAATGAACTAGATTCATCATCATTCAATCATTCCCTTGGGATCATCCCCAATCTAGATTACCTTATATAAGGGGTTATAATATAGTACCAATCATAAGGGATTATATGTTGGGATATCCCTAGTTAGTAGAAATTCATGATGCCTAATGAGGAGCTAATTGTATCTCCCTAAGCATCTAAGATCTATGCTCAGTGCGAGAATCAATGGGGAATAGATGTACAGTCTCCTGGAATATCAATGTGGCACATGTGTAATTTTACATTCCATGAGGTGTTGGTTATAGAGATTTGACCTTAAGAATTCATGTTGTCTATCCTGAGTATGGCAGGAATTAGTTTCATCATACTTCGATTTAGATCTCAGTCTTCTAATAGACAAGTTAATGTATTCAGCCCATGGGAATGATCAGATCCCAATGGATTATATCGCATAGATATGATTATTAAATCAAATTGGTTGTTTATTAGAGTGTAATATGTTTAAAGGGTCATATGTATCTAGTTTATGTAGGGAATCATAGTTTTCATAGATCAAGTTATACTTGGGATTAGATGATGAGGCTACCATGTACCATTGTGATGGTTTATAGTGTAGACGATATGATCATTGAAATTTTCTAATCCCACATGAGACATTCTCATTGCGAGAAACAAGGGAAAAAATCTAATCAATATTATTTCATTTAACAGGGAATTTAGATCATGGGATCTTCTTGGATGATCAATATGGAACTAAAACCTCGGGGAGAGGTGGCCTAAGCATCTTGAATTTTCATGGAATGAGAGTCATCATAGTTACCATTATCAAATGTTATACACTGTGGATTCCCCTGTATTTGGGTCTCACACACCAATAATGGGAATTTCTATCAAATTCAATGATTCCTTATTGATCAACCTATCTTGTATCGAGTGTGTTGCATGTCCCAGTTGTCATGTCTTGAAAACCATCACATGACCTAACTGCCTTATTAAAGGGAGTGTTGTGTGATCAAGATGATGTTCCCTTGTGTCATTCTCTAGATATGGGTTAACCCATCTAGAGGATGTTGCAAGAGTCAGTATGGCATGACTCGAGGGATATAATATATATTGGATTACATCTCTCTATGTCATTGTGAGGCCAAGCCAACAAGTCTGGAGGGAATCATGGGTCCCAACTGACTTTTTCAATACGTTGTCACAAGAGCTTCATTTTTATGACCAAATTCAATTTGGAGACCGGAATAATATGATATAATGTTGTTTTATGAGTCATACACTTTATCTAATGTATGTTGCAAGGATTGAGTGATAGAACTAGAGGGATTCATGAGATCAAAGTGGTTTCCAAAGAGAAACTGTATGACTTACACTAACATGTATGATGGATTTCATGTGTCCGGAATATCATATTGAAGGAGAGTCATGAAGTCAAGACGACATGTTCGGGAGTAATCACATGTCTTTGGAAGAATCACGTGAAGCGCATGATGTCCAATGAGAACATTTTTCATTTATTTCTTCATCATTTTACCTTGTTATATCCTTCAAATTATGAAATTCTTAGACTTATTCAGTGTAAGATTCATTGAGACATTCATTATATAGAATACATGTGGTATGTTATTCCCTTGTCTCACTATAATTCATTCACATGATCAATGAGTCATCAAATGAATTACCTTATGTATGGTTCATAATTTCTCTAGCTATTCTCTGATATATTACCCGATGAATGTCCTTTCAGTCACAATATCAGCCACTCTAGGAATTCCATAGTGGTCTAGAGTCAAATCATCCTATATAGAACCATCTAGTCTCATTGATTCCAACCCTTTTTCATGTTGGGGTTGGAAATATATAGGCATCTCTACCCCTGTTGTTCATAAATTTTGTGGCGTATCTTTATTGAGTCTATGTTGGAGTTGTCAAAGAACTATGAAACCATGTGACTTCACATCTCTCTACCGTAGACCATTCCATGTTCATCTCTTGACATTCAATGATCGCAAGTCTCTTCCATCAGCTCTTACATTATCAAAGTATTTATGATTAATGATTAATATTTTAATCATGTGGGAATGTCAAAATACTTCTCATCTTGTCCTATGTACATGCCCAAGGACCTTCCAAAGAGATTGATTCCTTGGATAAAATTGTTTTTAAGGAAAGGGGGGTCTGTTCTGGGGCTTGGAAAGACCATGTTGCAGACTTTCATAGCTGAATGCATTTCCTTTAGAAGCCGTGAGATATCTCCCCTCCCTCCATATTTTTCAATTTTTTTTGTTTTATAATGATCTGAGATTACTCCAGTTTTCACATGTAATTTCAAGGATATTTTATAAATGTATTAATGAATCCTCACATGAAAAATATGGGTTATATGGGGGGTGCACGTGCATGTCATGGATAAATCTATGTGGTTGTCCTTGGACTACCAAACTGGAAAATCATAGTTTCCATAATATACATAAGGTCATTCATACGTTGACACTGATAAGAATAAGGGACTTAGAGAGATGATTTATATATGTCACTAAGGTCTTGCAGTGTCTTGAGGATCACTATGGGCACATTACACCTCTTTTAGAAACCAAACTTATCTCTTTCCTCTTCTTATTTACCTCCTTTATTTTATTTTAGAATCAATTGGGGGACTTGTGATATTTCATTGAATCATCATTGAAAATTTTTCATTAGAATGATGATATTGAACATGTAATTTATTCCCACTAGGGGTCTCTCACTTTGAATATTATTCCTCATTATTTTCCAAATATTTTTAGAGCCATCTCCAACTGATTTTCAGTGATTGGGACCGTGCGATGGTACACATACCTTATCTTGGTTAGTCATCATATATTATAATGGTGTGTCACATGATCAGTGTGGGATCTTGTGATGATATGCATGATTTTTCAAAGACACATTCACTACATGACTTTGATACAGTTCATGTTCATTATTGAACATTATGATGGTGTGAAGACATTGTTATGCATAACCTCTTTGTATCACCTTTGATATGTCACATGTCCATGGTTCTATGAGTCTATAGCGTTACCAATGATTTTTAATGTCATGGAGGCATGAAAAATGGTGAATGTCTTGTGTTTTTAGTCATCATAGGGTTTTCACATAACCCAAGACACATGAAGGTATTATGGGACTAAAGGATTTCATAAGGTTGTGGAACGTCCAAATCCTAATACATTTTCACAAAGGGGACTAATTGATAGATTCTCTCACACACAAGTGGAATTCTTATATTCTTCTCATGGATATATTAAGCACAATAGATATATTCTTATGTAAACATGAATATTTAATGTGATTGGTATAGACCTACATTGGATTGACATGGTGCATCAAATCATCAATGTTATTTCATGGTCATCATTTTTAGATAGCCAAATAAATTATTTAAGACTTGATCATAGCCAAATGTCGAGTCATTGGGCCAAATTCCTTACATAACTAGTTATGAAATTATTTAGTCTTTTCTGGGTAGAGTCTCGATCATGATCTGTGTTGGAATCCATGTTTTCACGGCGTAACATATACCAAGGGGAATCCTCTCTCCAAATGTCATGTTATGTAGTGCTATATCATTTTGGAAGATAGGATATGTGATTCTTTAGGTGTTTCGTTTGTAATATTACATGTAGTCTTAGAAGAATGTGATATTATTCATGTAAACCTTATGAAGAGTTTGATAAACATTCATATATCCATTTTTCAAGCTCCAGATTCTATATTTTTCATAGAAAAGAAGATATCTTCCTTAAAATGGAATCAGCCCACAAATCTCAATCACTTTTTTTTATTCATAGGTGATATAGTGTACTAACTTAGATCATCCAAGAATATAGGGGTGTACAGTAAACACACTATACCATTTATTGCATCGGCTATCCCCACCTCATATGCAAAAATAAGACCACTTCAAGAGGTGTCTCTAAATCAATGAATCATTCAGTTCCATCATGTGATGAACATATGTATTTTCATGATCTAATATCATCAAAGTGGATTCACGTTGTCTAGTAAACATCCAAGGGGATTTTAAATTCATGCTATAGAGTTTATTCACACAATGGATATTTTTTAAACTCCATATTTGTACATTTGATTTATTCTGTCACTTTATTATCTCTTGATGTAAAAATAATGTATCATTTTCTTTGCATAATCTATATTCATTTACAACAATGGTTTCTTAATTTCATGGGTATTATCCTGTTATACATCCTTATTGTAGGAAAAATTGTTGTATCATTCAAATGAATTTTATTTTATAGACTAGGTCATGAAAAAGGAAACATTGACTGATCATTGAGAACTATGGGAATCACTCACTAACCCTATCTATATAACATAATCATATAACATTTAATCTACCTAGAGGCTTCTGGTAATCTAAAAAGGTCTGGTATGTGATATTAGTTTCAGTCGCAGTCTACTAATCAGACCATCAAGACGAATCATGTCGGTGTATATGGTCTGACTTTTGTATCAACATTTATATGATAGAATATTTCATTTATAATTTGGGATGTGAGGAGGGATAGGCTTTCAAAAATGATTAATCTACGCAAGAAAACATCACCCTAACATCTATATTTAATTCATCAATGATCTGCATGGAGGCTTCGAGGAGTTTCAATATGAGCATTCCTGGTCACAAGAGTTCTTTCTAGCATGAGGTATCTGATGTTGGATCAATAAAAAATATGAATGTCCCATGACATGAGGATGAAGAAGATGACACAAGATATCTTTTACCCATTTCCTACTTTTCATGGTATGTTTTCTTATATGGGAAAGATTTTCATGAATGATTATGAGAATCATATGTTTTCTATTAGGATTTTTTTACCTCAGGATGATTGGTTTCAAACTTATAGTATGAATGGATTGGTTGGTGAAGTACCAAGCCCATGTCGATCGTTACATTCGTCAAGTAACATTCACATATCTTGATAGAGATATGTTGGTCTTTTGTGGTGAGTGGGATGTTTGAGGAGGCCGTATAGGACCAATTATCCAATAATTTGGAGAACTCATATCACATGTGTTCTTTATTGTGGTTGACAGTGTAGGAATTGAGCAATATGTATTTCCTCTCATTATGGATCCATGTAAGGATTTTATTATTGAGGAATTATTGGGGCTACCACCAGAGAGAGACATTTAGTTGAAAGTTAATTCTATGGAGGGAGTGGAACCGATTTCCATTCCTCCATATATAATGGAGATAGTAGAACTCAAGGTGGTTAAGGATCCATTGGATGGGTTTTAGATAAAAGGGTTCATTCATCCTAGGATATTTTAATGGGGATCTAAAATGTTGTTTTACAAGAAGGATGATGAATCATTGCATTATGATGTTGATTATAAGAAGATGAATAAAATAATGGTTACAAGCAAATTCAATCTTCATTGAATTAATGATCTATTTGATCAGTTGAGGTGGGATTCAAAGTGTTCTATGTTTGGTCTAATATTGGGGTATCACCAGCTGAGGGTGATACATTATAATTTATTGCAGAAATTATTCATAAGCATGTATGGATTGTATGAGTTTCTGGTGATGCTTTTTAGGTTTACCAATGGATCAGATGTGTTCAATGATATAACGAATTGAATATTTTACCCATACGTGGATCATTTCATATTTTTATTACATCTTGGTGTACTCAAAAACTCATGATGATCATGAAAAACTTCTTGAAATCATCTTGTGTACACTAAAGGAACATAAGATATATGCCAATATATCCAAATGAATGTTATATTTTGATATGGGGAAATTATTGGGTCATGAAATATCATAACAATTTATTTTTGTTGATCTAGATATGATTCTTGTAGTGTTATCATGGGATCATCCCATGAATGTCTCTAACATTAAATTTTTTTAGTGTTTTGCTAGGTATTACAAGAGGTTCATTAAATACATCCCCATTTTGTTAGTTCCACAATCAGTGTTGACTAAAACGGGTGTTATGTTTGAGTGGTCTGAGTATTGTAGGGATGCTTTACAATAGTTGATGAAGTGGTAAACAATAACACTATGTAACATCATTTCCTAGTTTCCCTATGCAGGACCACCACATGAGTTCAGGTGTGCCTCCTTGTACGCTAAAGGATTCTTACTAAAAGAGAGGGTCAATTATTAATAATGGAGAGACTATAACCTCTTTTTTTTTACCATATTATAACACTATTGGAACTAAATAAAAAAATATAGGAATCATAAATAACTAGAACAATACCAATGTCACAAGATAACCAAAATAAGAAATGTAGAATCGAAACTGAATTATAGATATTCCATGCTATGTATGTTCTAAGTGTCAAATGCAATCCCAAATGTACAGACACTGAAAACTACAAAGAAGTTCATGAACCACATCTTGTTCCCTCATCCATGCTCCATCCCTAGTTCATAAATATAAAAAAGGGCCTTTTCCTGTAACATATACAGAAAACACCTATTCTATTTGGGTACCGATTAGGCATATTGAGTAGGGTGTCGGTACAACTCAGTAGACCACCACCAACAACGACCAAGACAAATCAAGTAAATAACTATGTATAAAGTTGTATAATTAATAAATACAAGTAATAAGGTAAATTGATTACAATTATTCAATTATTTTTTATTTCAAAACATTAACCATCTGGTTCCCAAAGACACTCGAACCTCAATACCTTCTTCATCTTGTACATTAATATTGTCTATCCCATGGGGGAATCACATATCTGAATTTCCATGTTACCATGTTTTATCAAAATTTATATGGAACTTATCAAATTTATAAATATTATAAATTAGTTGGACATGATTATTGTGCACTATGGGTTCTAACCTAAAGGATCTTTAGTGATTTGTAATAAATGAAGCATAAATAATTCCTAGGAAAATGGGAATACTCTTGTAGTCTTTTCCGTTGATGGATCAAACGGTCCTGCAAAAATAACTCACATACTCTTCTACCTCAGAGACTCACATAGTCCTTCAAAAATCAAATTGAAGGTAACACAATCTTATTCCTAAAAGTCTCACACGGTCCATCAGAAAACAATCAGAAGCTCACAATTTCCATTTCATTGATTACACACAGTCCTTTAGAAAACATTAATATAAAATCTCTTAACATCCAAGTTAATCACATTCCCATACCTCGGTTATCCGATGATCTTCTCCATTACATCAAAATCACACGCAATTTCTATTTCACCAATTTTTCCATTTAGTAGTTCATAATTAATTAATTATATCCAAATAGGTTAATTAATTAAACAATTAATTAGCCATAACAATCCCATTAATTAATTGATCTATTAATATTTAAATTCGACTCCATTAATTAATTCAACACATAATTAACCACAAGAAACCTTAATTAATTCATCAATTAATTGGTCACTTCAACTCTATTAATTAATTAAAAACTTAATTAACCAAATTTATTATATTAATTTATTCATCAAATTAATTAATCATAACCCATTTTAATTAACTAACCCAGTGATTAATTAATCATTTTAATTTCATTAATTAATTACCAAAATTATTTAATCATTCTTAATATTTTAATTAATTATGTAATTAATTAACCTTGTCAATCCATTTAATTAAATCACAAATTAATTATGAACAATCCTTCTATTAATTAATTGAAAATTTAATTGACAATATTAGTAACATTAATTAATTAAATAGTTAATTATTCATTTTTTAACTTGTTACCTAATAATTAATTCAACAATTAATTATTCACAATTTATAATTTGGTAATTCAATAAATAACTCAATAATTTATTTTCTTCTAGTCCATTACAAATTCAACAATTTCTTTGTCACATAAATTCCCTTAATTAATTCAAAACATAATTATTTAAAAAGAACCATAAATTAATTATCAATTAATTAATCAATATCCAAAAACTCAAAATCCCATAACTATTTCTGAAATAAATTTTCTCATTCAAAACATAAATACTTCATAATTAATTCCATAATTAATTGTATCTATTCTAAAATCCCAAACATCATATTTAATTCATAAATAAAATATCAAATTCTATCAATTTAATATCCTAACAGTACACGTTAATTGAATCACTATGTAATTAATCAAATCCATTTTCTTGCACCATGCTAACAATCTTAATTAATTAATTAAGAAAATAAATAGTTCATTTCTTACAATTTCATCAACACCATAATCTCCGTTAATAAATTCAGTAATAAATTAATCTAACTAATTCAATTTCTTGATTACAACAATTTCAATTAACTAATTTACTAATTAAATAATATAACCCATTAAATTTCTTCGACCGAATAGTTTACATTAATTAGGTCTCAAATTAATTAATATAACATATTCAATTACATCGACATAATAATTTCAATTAAGTAATTTACCAATTAATTAATCTAATTCCTTTAGATTCATCAATACATTAATCTCTAATAATTAGTTTTCTAATTAATTTATCTCATCAATCTCATTACTTAATTGAATAACTAGTAAATTCCTTCAATTAACTAATACATTTTTATAATTAAACAATTAAATAATCACTGAACTCTTATTAATTAATTTTTTATATATTTATTCCAATTATATTTTTAAATAACTAAAAAATCATCTAACTCTCATTAATTAAATTATAAATTATAATATAGATTTATTTAATTAAATATTTAAATAATTACATAACTCCCATTAATTAATCAGTCTATTAATTAATTAATTTATTTAATTTTATCAAATAAATAATCACATAACTCTCATTAATTATTTCATTCATTTTTTCATTCATTTATTTAATTCTAAAATTTAAAAATTGTTTTTTCCGAGATTAAGTAATTAATCAATTAAATAATCCATTTATTTAATTCAATAATTAAAAAATTACATTTCTAATATTAATTAACTCATAATTAATATATCACATTATTTCATTAAACAATTAAATAATCACATTGCTCGTATTAATTAATTCAATAAATAATTAATCCCATAATTTAATTCCACATTTAAATAATCACATTGGTCAAATTAATTAATACCATTATTTAATTCAACAAATAAATAATAAAATCTCTCACATTAATTAATTTAGTAATTAATTAATCCAGGTATTTAATTCATCAATTAAATAATCATAGTACTCCCAGTAATGAATTCATCAAGTAATTAATTTCATCTCAAACAATTCAATATCACAATTTAATTCATCAATTAATTTTTCTATCTCCATTAATTCAACCACCCAAATTAATTAATCAATTAATTATTCCATCATAATCAATCTAATAATAATAAAAATCTCCAATAAATAATTCTATAATTAATTATCCCTATTCAACAACTTAAATATAACAATAATTAATTCATCAATTAATTATTAAATCTAATTAATCCCTATCTACCCATAATTAATTCAACAATTAATTATCTAAAATCATAATTTCATAATCACAATAATTCACATTAAATAAATCTATAATTAATTAATCTTGTTCAAAAATCTTGATAGCTACATAATTAATTTTATAATTAATTAATCATGATCTAAAATCAAAATATCCAAATTTTAAATTTCCCATAATTAATTGATTCACAAAATTAACTAATTTAATCAAGAAATAAATGTCTAAATAGGTAATATAAATTCAACAATTACATACACATAAGTGTAATTATGATATAGGGATTTGAACTATATAAAACCTATGACAAGAATAGTGATGAACGCTTGCCAACCGGAATCAAAAATTTGAAGCAGATCCATCAAAAAGATGATGAAGAACATATTCTAAATCTAATAACAAAATCCATAATTAAAAATATAATATATCTTAAGTATTGATCTAAATACCTCAATCAAATATCTAGATCTGACATGTCTAGATATTGATTTGACAAAGGATAAACATATTTCATTTTTCTAGGAAGAATATCAAAAAATAAAGATAGATCTGAATGAGATGAACACCCATACTCAAGAGGGGAATAGAGGTTATTTTATCAAAGATGGTGGTTTGTGGAGGAGCATCAGTCCAAGGTGTTGGTTTACCCCGAGGAGATTCGGTCCATGGTAGAGGTGCACAGAGGTTTTATAGTAGAGATGAGAGGACTGAGGAAGCCATGCCTTGGAGAAGAGGGGTGTCTATAGGGTAATGTGATGAAGGAGGCATTATTTTAAAATTATTCCTATGATAATTATATAATTTGATTTCTCAGTTCATGTCACATAATAATTCAACATTGATTCCCCTTTTTTCCAATGGAAATCTCATCAAACCATCTCAAGAAACAATTAATAAATATTACACATGGTGTAATATAATTTCATGTCATGTAATATTACATGTGGTGTAATCTTATTAAACATGGTTTAATGAAATTTTTTGACATGTTGAAACATGGTGATAGATAGCTTCATAGGCTGTAATCTACTTTCATAACATGTCTTCAGTTTGTGAAAACATGTTATAGTGGGTTTTAATTTTATATGATGTGAATTAATTCAATATAAGAATTAAATTAATAGGGTTTACCCCAAAAAAATAATTTCATGAATTGGGTCCATGATTCATATTTGTTCTACATCAATAAAGCATCACTTAAACATGTCATAACCCTGAAGAAAGACAAGATCTTATAATATCTCCCACTTTATAACTGTTGGTCCTCAAATTTTTCTCCCAGCCATATATGGTATTCTTCATCAAAAAGATTGTTCCACTATGTCCTCTTACCCACTTCTATATTAAATGTTTCTTCCAACACACACCCATGTTGCCTCAATATATGAACATTCAGTAAGGATATTTATTGAAACACCTTCCCATTGTGATTCAGGGCATGTATCAGATTCTCCTAAAATGGAATCATTGATCTCATGAAAAAATTTCACAATATAGAAAATATGTTTCCCACCACATTAATCCCAATAACCACAAGAAATCATCAAAAAAATTCATTTTGACATTTCATCAAAAACTAACTAGAAATGATGTATATCCACAACCTCTAAGGTCCAGCAGGCCTTCCTCTTTTGAATTTAAATATGAAACATACATGTTTTTCATTTTAATTTTGATTCCATTACTTACAAATTATTGCATTACTCTATTAACCTTCTACTGAAACATCACTCTCCACCAAAAATCATTATTAACACTGCATTTTAAATAACCCAATGACATTGTACCATGGCCCATAGTATTTATTCACCTCTTGTCCCTCATGAGAACCTTATATGTAAAGGGTCAATAACATATCGTACTCCATCCGGCTCCATGTATATTCTATTTCAAAACAATAACATCAAAGGGGTCCCATATCAAACAAATAAAATTTAGGTATCTGATTGTAAATCCATATCATTCTTATTGTACCAAAGATGATGTCAGGGTATGGGAATGATCATTATTAATTAAAAGTAAAATAAGATTTTTTTCAATGAATAACACCACAAATTATTCATTACTAATGTTTTTACCTTACTATGGAAACATATTATGTTGTCAAAAGACTCATGCTTCCCTACCCACCAACATCTTACCATAAAAATCTAAAATCAGATGATCCCTCACACAACCCACATCCGAGTTCTCAAACTAGGCATTCTCACTACCGAAACATACCCACATTAAGGGAAAAATAAACAAAGAAAATAATTCTTATTTTACATCATTATAAATAATTAACAATAGGGATTTACACCAAAACATAATATGTCCTTCCATATTTTTCATGCCATAGAGTCTAGAGTGATGTGCTATTACTACCCTTAACCATGTTACCCCTAGGTACTGGTTAATATGGGTAAAAACATTCTCATTGTTCTATTTCTCTCACATTGACATCAATTTATTCTCATCCGGAATAATTTTAAAATTTTTCTCAATTTCATGTTAGGAACCAATTTCCATTAAATTTTACAGGTTAACAAAATGTATAATTTTCAACAACTAACCCAATAATCATTTTCCCCTGCATCCCTAAAATGATACATGATCAAAAAATAATCCTATGTGACTAGAATGATCCTTGAAGACTCATATCTCATGAAATTTAAGGCCATTATTCAATATAAAAAAATATCAAAAAAAGTAATCACCTAACACAACAAGTGCATCACCCATGGTGAAATAACATTCAACTGTAACAGAATATAAAAATAACAACAATCACACCCTAGGCACATGGGTTCGCCCTCACTCATTGGGTAGCTACTCCCATGAAATATCTCATTAATAAGACCCAACACTTCCCAGTCTCATATCAACCTTTCCCAAATAGTAGGAAAAAATATAGGAAGAAAACAAAACTACTCTCTTACCACATTATAACATCCCGACCATAGTACACTGGGTTGCCCTCAAAAAGTGGAAACCAACCTAATCTGTCACACACCTAATGGGAATTCCTAATCCCCATAGTCTGGGGACAAGCACCCATGCGTCAATTAACAAGACACAGGGAATGGTTTCAACCAACTTCTACAATCACTTGGCATATATATACACATGGATAAAATGAGATAGAGTAATAAAAATAATTATATGCCAAAATTATTCAAAGACATGGGAAAAAACAAGTGTTAATGTAACAAGAACTCTAAATGAGAAAATTCAACTATTAATGACCACAACAAAACATATAATCTTAATGATTGAGTGGATGAACTATCACCATCTCACCTATAACAATGCAACCATGCTGACACGAATCTTCAGCACCTCAATGTGGTTCCATTTTATTCCCTCCAATGGGAGACATATAAAGGTCTACACACCACCAAATAGGTGCACAAGGTGAAGGATAAAAAACATCAGTAGGATAGAACCCATGAATTCCATAACTAGTGTTTTTAAAATAATTCTTGTATTTTCATTTTAAATAAAACCTAGAATGATACGTAGTAATGAAGTTTTATAGAAAACATAGTTATCATTTCTTTTTCTATCACTATTATAATATAAAAGTAGGTAAATGAATATCAAAGAACAATTTTCCATATAATCATTCACTAGAATCAATCTGCATATCAAGTCTAAAAGAGTAAAAATCTAGAAAATAAAAGAACAATAGTTGAGACATTGGCATCACAATTCCAAATAATAGAAAAAGTTCATGCAGTAGACTACGTGTACACATTAATCTATGAAAAAGAACACTACAATACCTGATGTTAATGATCTACACTCTAGGACCTGGGAGACCCCCCATAAACTGAATCTCGAGTATCATATATGTATCTAGATCAAATTATCTACACAGTACAAAAATAGGAACACCCCAAAATTTGAACCCCCATATTGGAGGATGGCCTCATGATAAGCCACCCACCTAGTGCCCAAGATAACCCATGTTTTCACTATCAATAACATTTCAATGTTTTGAAAGTTATTTCAAAACCATTTCACGAAACAATTAATAAAGATTAAAAAATACCACTTTTTAATCAATTCATCAACAAATATAGGAAAACCAATTATTTTTAATAAAAATGTTTTCAACAAACACAAATAATTCATGAAAAATACTTATATAAATGTATTTATAAAGAAGGAATAACAACATTCATTAACATATGCAAGAGACACATCCTCCTACCTAGAAACTCGAGTCACACTCACCCCCCATCGGATCCATCAATATAGAAAACCCAATAATGTATATGAAGGCCCTACAATATAAATCCATGTGTTATATGATTGATTCAATTGAGATATATAGTTGGTATTGGAGAGGAAAACACCACATAACTGATGAAAGAACATCCTCTTCACCAAAACTAACAAATGAACAACCTATTAAACAAGACCGCACAAAGGATCTAGAAGAAGACATGATAAAACAAAAACTTAGATAAAAAATATGATAATGCAACCTATGAGAACCACGTTGATCAAGGACAATGATGAAGCAGAAAGAAAACTTACCTAGAGAGACACATCAAAATCTCAATGAATATTGAATGCAGAACTGAATGATCTAGAAGTATTAGATACTCCCAAAATCACCTATGAAGATATTTGTATTGATAGAAATTGAAAAGTGGTTGTCTAATGGTTACTAAAAATTTGTACGACACCTTGAATCTTGCCATTTTTGTTAATTACAAGGCATGCAATTCCATTACTTACAGTCAAGTCCATGGTGTTTAATTACACTGATAAATTTGTTACCTCAGATTAAAAATAGGTTACATAAATCATTCAGGATGTTAAAAAAACTATCATTGTGTGTAAACATTCACAGCATGATATACATCATGAATTTTATCTATCAAGTCTTACACAACATGTAACCTAGTTTCATGTCATGAAATTCTTCTGTTGGATAAAGCAAAATCCTATTGGATCTAGGAGTCCAACTAAACCTTGACTTCACCATTATAGGCATACTACCAATTCCATATAACCCCCATATAGATAAAATGAAAAGGTAAAAGCCCAAAATGATTAATGACGCGACGGTTAAATCAGTAACATGATGTCACAAACTCCCTACCATAATGACTTTTAATCCTAATGAATTCATCTGAAAGATATAATCCTTGGAAAATGATGAGGCCACTTCTCCCTCATTATTGACTCCATTAAAAAGTCTCATGAGAATCATAACCATGTTTCTATATTACTCTGTCAAATAAAATCAACCTCCCATGCATGGATTTCACATGAGTGTCAATGATTTCAACTAGCTTCTCCAAAATAGAAACATATGGCTCTATCTAAAATTCCTGCAAACACATAATTTAATTATGATCGTGACAGTACTTCTATATTTGATATATGTGGAAAAAATCATGAATATATATCATGACAACTGGAATTTCCAAAAGATAAGAAACCCATTTGAGCCGCATAGTGATTTCAAACAGTCCAACATATATTGGAGCCAACATACCTTGTTTTCCATAGTGACGGTGACACAACCGGGGATAAACATTCCATAAATCCTGGTCCCTATTTGAATACATCAATGGGCGATATAACAGATCTTCATACATTGTCTTTAAACTATGATCTATTACTATACATCGATGTACCTCCGAAATTTTATCTGATTTATCCTAGACCAAACATGGTCTGACTAAAATTACATTTCATACCTCCTATAAACAATGATGTGATCTACATGGGAGACAATCCAACGCCTCTAAGAGATCCATTCTTATCGATGATTGATAAATATTGTTATAAAAATACTCTTTCATCCATAGATGGATATCCACCAAATTCCAAGACACATACATGATGAATATCCTCTAGTTTCTAAATTAGACGGTCTGTCTTTGGATGGTATGATTTGATTGACATGGCCAAAGTTATGATTACCTCTTGGATAATCCTCTAGAACATAGAGGTATACATAGGTTCATGATCAAGGATAATGGTATACGGAATCTCATGTATCATTACAATCTCCAAACCATATATTTTACCCATATCATTAATCATAATTATATCCTTTATATAAATGAAATGATCACACTTCTTCAACCAATAAACAACCACCAGATAGAATTTCTCCTACAGAGAGTCTATGGAAATAGAAAACAATCCATGGATAATTCATATTCTAACAGATGTAGTTAGCCTCTAGAGTTTATAATGCTTCACCATTCTTTCCTTTGGGTTTTTCGTAGGTTGGGTCACCGCATTATATAGAATAAGTGCAAGTTGGCACCCATTTTTGTTAGGAATTTTCCAATAGTGGAGATAATCGGGCTGGTGGCACATTGATTTGCTCTTCCAAAAAAATATAAGAATACTCATGATGTTTTCCATGTATCAACAAATTGGAAGTATCACCTTGACCCTTCTCATTGGATCTATATGGATGATGTTGAGCTTGAGATAGATGTGTCCTTTGAGGAGCATCATATATGTGTGTTGGATGGCGGTGAGAAAGTCTTTAGGGGTTAGACTACATGGATAGTTTTTGTTTTATCGAATCATGAAATAGTTCAGGAGGTTTCTTGGGAAAGGTAATTGGATATTCTGGCTCAGTGGACCAATCGTTTTGACAGGGAATCAAAGTGAGTCTTGGGATTTCAGTATGAGGATTAGTTGTTATAAAGAGGATAGATTGTAAGATCTCATCTTCTTCCATGTATGAATCATTTTATAATTTTATTCAATATCATTTGTTTTGAATTTAATTCTGAAATAATTATATTTCATATACATAAACTTTTCACACCTTAGTTTTTGCAGCAATTCAATTTATGATGAAATTATATTACAACCCCTTGTAATTTTTTATCACCATGTGTTAACATGCCGCAATATAAAATTTCGAAATGTGTAATTTGATTTCACTATGTGTAAAATTTCACCACATGTAATTATATTAAACCACATGTACTATTAAAGTAAGGTTTTTTAAAATGTATGATGGGATTTGCTTAGGTAAATGGGTAAATCCATTATAAATCATTTCAAAACGTGAAATTAGAATTTAGGTCATGTAATTATCATGCCAAGAATTATAAAAAACATGTATCTAGAACTGCATAACTTTCCCAACCTGTATTTATTCAATGCATATTCTTTGTGCACCCCCATCATCAACCCAAGACGTCTCACACACCTCTTCCTAGGAACGAAACTCCCATGTGCACTATAATCTTTGAATGAACACCCCCCCATATATCTCCCTCCCTATTTCAGTACATCTATCACTGATTTCTGGGAGTCCAACTTGATCTAAAAGTGATCTCTCGTTAGATCATCGATAACCAAAACACAAATTTTATGGTATGCCTTCTAGTTATAAATCTTGTTTTTAGATATTTTGCTGAAGTATTATACGGTTCATGTTGAACAATATATAGAAGTTGATTTTTATCATCGACATAGTGTTTTTTTCAACCCATCCTTTTTTAAATGACATTGATCAAAATCATGTTCATCGAAGCATTATTGATTTTTTATGATCAATTTGGGGGTATTCTTTATGTAGTGTTATTCATCACTGATCTTGAGCAAGGTAGTCTATAATTCAAATCCCAATGTCTTGAGTAAAATTATTTGTATGTAATTATAGAGTTGCTGATAGAATTTTATAAATAGTGTTCAATATTAAATTAAATAATTTGGTGAATAAAGAAATTAAAATAAATTCATAATTTGGATTTGGGGGTTTTATATCATGAATAATTAATTGTTAAATATTTTATTTAGTTATTGATATTTTTTCACATGATTAATTAATTGTATAATAAAATTATGGGAATGGTTTGGATTGTGAAATTTTGATTTGAATAAATAATTGTTGAAATAATTTTTTATATGTTGTATTGTGAATGAAATAATCAATTTTGAAATTAATTATTGGATTTTATGTTGGTGGATATGGATTAATAATTTTTGAACTAGTTCTTGGGAATTATGGGCTTAATTAATTGTGTGGTTAACTAAAAGGATCTATGTGGAATAATAATGGTTTTTTAGTAATGGAATATGGGAATAATTATTTGGTGCTTTAATTATTGGATGTCGAGTTTTGAGATGATTAATTAATTGATGGATTAATTAAAGGACTTTTTTAGTTAATTAATTGTAGAAATATTTTTTTGAAGGGTTTTGATTAATTTATTATTAATTAATTAATGGGACAGACACAGTTAATTAATTTTTGAATTAATTAAAGGATTTGTAATAAATAATTAATCATGGAAATTAATTAATGGAATTTATGTGAATAATTAATCATTATGTTAAATAATAGAAATGGGTTATGAAAAATTAAATGGTGATTTAGTTAGTTGAATGAATGTAGTGAATTAAATATTGAATTAAATTTATGTGACCAAATAATTGATGAATTAATTGAAGGGGTTTTTATAGGTAATAAATTTTTTAATTACTTAATGGATTTGGGTAGTATTAACTATAAGTGAATTATGTTTTGGTATGATTAGTGAAATGGATATTGGTTTTGATTATGTTAACATGGAGTAGTTAATGGTATAATTGGGCTGTGAAGAAGAGATTAAATGGAAAATACCAAGATATATTCTATTGTATATTCTGCGGGACTGTCTAATCCATTGAGGAAAAAGACTCTTTGAGCTTCTTTTATTTCTTAAGGAATTTGTGAGCCTTCGAGGAAGAATATCTTGTGATATTCTATTTATATTTTGAAGGAACTTGTGATCCTTTGAGGGAAAATATTGGGATTGATTTTAAATTTTTCCTAGGAAGCATTTATTCTTTATTTCCTATTTCTCACGTGGACCATTGAGGTTAACCCTAGAGTTTTCATTACTCATGCTTAAAAGATTTACAAGTTTTATGTATTTGATCAATTTAATTTTAATAATGATAATGAATTGTAATAGAGACAGCCATATTTTAGATATCATTTACAGATGGTTCAAACTCTGTTGATGGACGAAGAAGGTATTTTGGATCGACTTTCAATGGGAAACAAGATGAAAATTTTCTTAAATAATGAGTAATAGAATAAATTTTGTCTAGTTTATTTATTTATTTATTATAAAACGTCATAAACTATTATTGATTGGATTTATTTTTATGCACTATTGGCAGGGGCCTACTGAGTTGTATTCACACCCTACATAGGCCGCCTAATCGATACCATAATTGATTATAAGGTTGTATAACAGGTTAAGGGAAAAGGCCATGTGTTAGTTGGTTGATTGGCATGAGGAAGGGATGGACAAACCATATGTGGTTCGGGACACATCATAGACTTCTGAGAGTCATTTGTCTTTTTTAACTTTGGAATATTGACACTTGGAATTCTATTTGGCAAATAATTTTATTAGTTTAAATGAATATTGAATGTCCATGGATTGTTTATCTTGAGATATTGCTATGGATTTGGATTATATATTCTTCTAATACTTTTAGAATAATTTTCCTGGTATTTTACTCTGCTAAGAGAGGGTATTGTCTCTCAATGACTGACTTACTAGACCCTCGATGCCAGTCAGCAGCCACTACATATGGGTAGGCACACATGGAGTAATGTGTAGGCCCATCTCAGGGCCGAGTGCATGGAAACTAGACTGCCACATGACCTCAAGTGCACCACCCTATACACTAGAGGTAGTCGACTAGTATTGAGGGTCTATTATCAATCATGGGGAGACTATACCCTCTTCTTTTATTTTATCAGACTAAAACACCATCCAAAATAAATGAAAAATACCAGAATAATATATAACAAAAACATTACCAATGTCACGGGATAAACAAAAATGTAAATATAGAATAAAAAATGAACAATATATATTCTATGGTATGTATGGGTATAATATCAATTTAAAACTCAAATGAAAAGACCTAAACAACTCCCAAGATGGTCCTAAAACACATCTAGTTCCCTCAAACATTCCTTACCCCCAAACCAGCACTATTACATGGGTATTTTCCCATTAACCTATCTAAAAAAGTCAACATTTATTTGGGTACTGGTTAGTCAGCCCAAGTAGTGTGTGAGTGAAACTCATTAGGCCACCAACAGTGGCATCCAAAACACATATAATCAATAATAATGTATGCAATTTATAAAGAATAAATACCATCAATAAAATAAATAGTCTACATTTATACAATTATTCTTTAATTAATTGCATAAAGCCTCTTGTTCCCAAGGACACCCTATCCTTAATACCTTCTAGGCCTTATGCTGGAGTCTTAATATTCCCCAAGAGTTATCACATATCTGAATATACATGTTACCAATAATTATCACAAACCATATGATATGTATCAAATGAATAAAACATGTAAATCAGTTAGGAATGTCTAATGTAAACTATGGTTTCTATCCTCAAGCATCTATAGTGAGTTATATGAAACAATGATTAAATGCCTCATTGGAAAAACAGTAATGTTATTGGACTCTTTTACCTCAATGGATAACATGTTCTTTCAAAAAAACAAATAGAAGCTCTCAAAATCTTCTTCCACAAAGGCACACACCGTATGTTGAAAAAAAATAGAACCTGACAAAGTCTTCTTCCTCAAAGGTTCACATGACCCTTCAAAAATAAATCTAGAAGCTCACATATACTTTTTCCTTGAAGTCTCACAAGTTCTTTCAGAAAAGAATTATAGAATCATTATAGGTCTTCCCAGTTAATCTCATTCTCACACCCTAGTTATCCCATGTGCTACTCCTTTCCAACATAATCTCAAAGAATATCTATTTCACCAATAATTACATTAATTAATTCATAATTAATTAATCATTTTCCAAATCATTAAATCAATTCATTAATTAATTAACCGTAACAAACCCTCTAATTAATTCATCAATTAATTTTTCACATAGACTCTATCAATTAATTCAAAAATTAATTAACCATACACCCCATTAAATTAATTCATCAATTAACTAGTTGCTTCTACAATATTAAGTAGTTCAATAATTTATTCAACACATTCATTCCATTAATTAATTCTTAAATTAATTAATCATAACCCATTCCCATCAAAAAACCACCAGTTAATTAATCTCATCATTTGAATTAACCAATTACTAAAATTAATTAAACATTCTTAATTGTTTAATTAATTCAATAATTTATTAACCATGTATTTCCTATTAATTAATCACAAACATTCAGTTAATTAATAATTTTTTTTAATTAACAATATGATGTCAATTAACTAAAAACAATAATTAATCATTTCATGACTCGATATCCTATAATAAATTCACCAATTAATTATTCATAATTTATTATTCAACAACTTGATAATAAATATAACAACTAATTGTCGCTAAATTCCATTACTAATTCAACATATATTTTTTCACATTAATTATATTAATTAATTCCCCAATTAATAATGGAATTTTATCCAATTAATTTATTAATCGTTATCGATAAACTCAAAATCCAATATTTAATTTTGCAATTCATTATCTCATTCAAAATATCAATAAAACATAATTAATTACACAATAAATAATATAAATTATGAAATCTTAATATCTCAAATTTAATTCATCAATTAATTTTCTAATTATATCAATATAATATCCCAAAAAAAAAATTAAATGATTAAATAATTAATTGATCTAATTCATTTGATTCCACCATCCAAACAATCTCCATTAATTTATTTACCAAATAATTAATCCAATTCATTCTATTTATTTAATAAAAAATATCTATTAATTAATTCACCAATTAATTAACCTAACTCATTCAATTTCCTAAAAAAACAATATCCATTAATCAATTCATCAATTATTTCTATAATTCATTTTATTTCTTCAATACAACATTCTCCACTAAGAAATTCACCAATTAATTAATCTAACTCACTCAATTGCTTCAATACATCAATCTCAATTTAAAAAATATACAATAAATTAATGTAACTCATTCAATTTATTAATAAAAAATTCTCCATAGAATAATTCTCCAATTAAATAATCTCATTAGTACCATTAATTAATTCGACAATTAATTCATCTCGTCAATTAATTAATCCATTTACGTAATTCAATAATTAAATAAACACATAACTCTCATTAAATATTTCCTTAATTAATTAATCTGTTTATTTAATTAAAAAAATAAATAATAACATAATTCAAATTAATTAATCAATAAATTAAATATTTCTTTTTTTAAAATTTCAACAATTAAATAATCAAATAAATCTAATTAATTATATTATAAATTAACTAATCTGTCAATTTAATTATAAAATTAAATAATCTCATTAATCGCTTTAATTAATTCATTAATTAATTAATAACATTATTTAACTCAATAATTAAATAATCACACTGGTCAAAATAATATATTTTCTAACTAATTATTTCCATTATTTAATATAATAATTAAATAATTACTTCCCTCACTTTAATTAATTTGGTAATTAATTAATCACATTATTTTTATTCAACAATTAAATAATCGAATTTGTAACATTAATTATTTTGCTAATTAATTAATCACGAGATTTAATTAAATAATTATATAATCACATTTCTCAATTTTATTAATTTTCCAATTAATTACTTCCATTATTTAATTAAAAAATTTAATAGTCATAATAGACAAATTTTTTAGTTCATAAATTAATTAATTCCATCTCAAACAATTCAATATCAACAATTACTTCATTAATTAATTGTTCATTCTCCATTAATTCAACCAAAATAATTAATTCCATAATTAATTATTCCTTCACAATAAATATTTAAATCATTATAATATCTACTAAATAATCCTATATATAATTATCTATATTCAATAACTTAAATATAATACTAATTAATTTTTCAATTAATTATTCAGTCTCAACAATATATATCTCATCATTATTAATTCAACAATTAATTATCTCAAATCAAAATTTCATAATCACAACCATTCACGTTAAATACTTCTCACATTAATTAATCAAGTTCAAAATTATTGATAACGCCAAAATTAATTTAAAAATTAATTTTTGAAGATCGAAAATCCCAATATCCCAATTTCATGTTTCCCTTACTTAATATATTCACCAAACTAATTAATTTAGTCGAGAATAAAATTTATTCAAAACTAATATTTTTTATACAATAACATACACGTAAATTAAATTAATATATTTGGATTTTAATTATAGATCACCTACCTTAAGAATTAATGATGAACACCTGCCCATAGAAATCCCCAATGTAATGCAGATCCTTCATGAATGTGATGAAGAACATGGTATAGATCCAAAACCTAAAACCCTGCTCAAATAAAACAACATCTCTTAAATATAGATCTAAATATAGAAAACCTAGATCAGTATTTAACAAATATCTATCATGATTTAAAAGCGGATAAACATATTTCATTTATATTGGATGAGGAGGGGAAGGGAAAGGTAGATCTAAATTAGATTATCCCCCATACTCAATAGGTGCACAGAAGTTATTCAATCGAAGATTGTGGTTCACTAAGGAGCATCGATCAAAGTTGGTGGTGCTCTGAGGAGTTTCAATTTACAAAGAAGGTAAGAGAGGTCTCTATAATAGAGATTCGAGGACCATAAAATCCATGAAGTGGATAAGAGGGGTGTGTGGAGGGTTATGTGATGGTGGAGGCATTATATTCAAAAAATGTCATTGATAATTTCATAACATGAAATATCATTTCACGTTGTGTAATAATTTTTAACTGATTTCCTATTTTTCCAATGTATATTCAATGAAAATATTAAAAAAATTAACAAAGTCTTCACATGGTGTAACATAATTACACATATTGCAATACATTTTTGTGACATTTCAACACATGGTGAAATACATTCATAGGGGGTGTAATATAAATTTGTTACATGTCTTCATGTGTTGAAAACCATATAAAGGGGGGTGTAAATTTTCAAATTTTTTAATTAATTAAATCATATGATTAAATTCATAGGGTCTACCCAAAACAATTCACATCATGAATGGGATCCATGATGCGTATTTTTCCTATATCTAGAAATCATCACATAATCTTGTTACACCCATGGAAAAAATATGGGATTTTACACATTGGTACATATATTTATGGAGTTGGTAAAATGGAATATCATGTTTTATGATGTGTCTGATGTTGGGAGTGGAGCCTTGTTGATGTAGGATAATTAGGGTGATGCATACCGATCATAATAGTTAAGGCCTAATGAATGAAATAACCCTACTCATTATATCGAGTTTGTTGTGGTGGTGTATACCTTATAATATTTGTGGCATTGCATATTGGGAGAGCATTTTATGATTTATACCAACCTTAAAATTATAATGTACATTTTCTCACACCGTGGTTTTATGTTTATTTAGAGTATATGGGGTGAGTACAATAAATCATTTGAATTTTAGTTATTTTACCTTCCAGGAGTATGGAATTGTTTTTCCCATTCCCCGAGTTGGAATATTCGAAATCAGGCAGTTTATGAATTTAGCTATGAGTTGAAAAAATATGGCATTGTTTTCTGAAATGCTTCTATAGGTACACAATTTTCATGGAAATGTAACCATTAAATCTGTAAAATTTGTGTCAGAAATTTTGACCTGGGTCAAGGAGAGTCATCTTGAGGATCCAATGTGTATTGAGATGAAGGAATGGATTAATGATGGACAATTTCCTTCAAGATGGACATCTAGAGATGAAGGCATGTTTTATGTTTTTAGTCATGCGGTCGTAGTGGTATGTATTTCAATATATTTTATGCTCGAGTTTCATGGATTTATTGGGATGTGAATCATAGTTTTAAAAATACATTTTCATGATATTCATGGGCAGTTTTGGTTGGTGGGTGTTAAGAAAGAGGTTGTGAGATTTGTCGAGCGACGACTTTATTTTCAATAATTTTTTATAGGAATCATCTCCCAGGTGGTTATTTTATAACCATTACCCATTCCATAATAGATGTGGGATGATGTAATAATGGATTTCATAGTGTGTATTCTGAGGAAACCTCAAAGGAATGATGTAATATGGATTATTATGGATTGTTTAAATAATGTGGATTATTTCATTACAATATTATAGTCCTTTACCAGGGATCAGATGTGGGATTTTTATATTCAATAGATAGTGCAGTCATATGGTGTACTGCAGAATATAATTATGTTTCATGAACTTTATTTCATATAATGCTTCTGGAATAGATTATTGGAGGAACTTTCTACCCAAGTGTCATTGAGTATAACTTTACACTCATATATGGATGGGTAGATAGAGAGTATGATCCATGTTTTAGAAAACATGTTGAGATCTTGTGTGTTGTATTCTGGTGGATCATGGTAAAAACATATCATGTATGTTGATTTGTAATACAATAATTGTTTTAAGGCGATGATTCTGATGGTACCTTTTAGGGAAATCAATGGGAGACAACGTAGATCTTCATTATATATATTCGAGGCTAGAGAATCAGAGTTGCTGGGATAGATTCACATCGAGGAGATGTTAAAAAAATTGATTCAAAAATGCATGGCAACCGCTGAAATTTGGGAGAAGTCATATGCAGATCAACATCATAGACCACATGATTTTATATTGGATGATAGTTAGTTTCTTTGGGTATCCCCAAGGTTAGTTTCACACACACAATCCCTTTTTTTTTTATAAAAACCACTTTTTGTGTAAATGGGAACCGTATATAAATATCCACAAAAATAATTCATAGAAAACATACCCCACCATACCGCATTCAAAGTTCAAAATCAACATTAAAATTCCACTAAAAAGTAAAATCAAAACTCTAACAATTCCACAAGCACGTCGTCCATCAATTTAAAATTTGAAACCCAAATAGACAGTTAGTCATACCATCGTCACTACCTTGGTTTCCAAACCACCTCGAGACCATCACTAACACCGAAAACATCGACCATCATATCAACATCAAATCATTCCCCTGTAAACCCCCATCCTTGCCTTGAGCGTCATCGTTATCATCATATAGAATCACCATAAACACACCATAATCACAGATATAATGACCCATACGTTACATACATGGTTATTACTTCAAAATTGAAGCATAATTATTACAAAGTATAAAAAAACCTAGAAAGGACTGTATAGGTATAGTGTCTTTAGAAACTGGGAAACATAAACAACTAGTTCATAAATCATCTACGTTGTCTGTCATCAATTTCATTATATCTAGAGTCCCTTTTTGGTATACCCTACTTAATATCCTTCTTCCTAACCTGGGGAAAAGAAAACATACAAAAGGGTGAGCTCAAATTCTCAGTAAGGGTAAACAAAAGAAATATCAAACATTTCATATTTATAAGAACATAACATTTTGAAAATCTTATCCTACAAAAGAGATCATAACATGGGATAAATCATAGAAGTGAAAAGTAATTAAAATAATCATAACATAAAACATGAAGATTTGTGGCATACCCACATAATCATAGAAAATCATTTTTTAGTAGTCAAGACTCATTTCCAAGACTATCTTAGTGGGCAATGTCCTTTTCTGAACCGAGTTCAATCCGCGTTTCAGTCCTGTTTCACAGAACCATTTTAACCTGTCGTTCCATCCATGTCAATCTCATGAGATATAAATCTTTACCCAATGCATTGGAGGGATATATAGGTCCCACCCGTCTCATAATTATACCATTCTTATGTGTGCCACAAAATAATAAACCATAAATCATATCACAACCCATTTAATAAAAATGGGATTCTTAAACATCACATCATCATAACATAATCCATAAAAGGATATCATAAAAATAATTCCATCATAACATAATCAAATCAATGTAAAAATAGGGATATTAAAAACCCCATATTATCTTAGATGGAAAATAATTTTGATAAAACACATGAACTCCTTTCTTGAGGATAATATCCTTTCTACTTCAAAAACATTTTCCTTTCATAACAGTCATATAATTTTGAACAAAAATAATTTGATTAAAAATAAACATGAAAAATTTTAATGGAAGCTTCATAGAAATAATGTTCTAAAAATTCATCCATTCCGTATAAGTTAAAAAAACATTCTTCCCGTACTTTGGACGGAAAATTCAAAAAGTACCTCGTACGAAAAACGACAAAAGATTCCATTCTTATCTTTTACTAAAAACTCACTGAAGGGTAATATTGGATTTAAAAAATTGTAGGTGAATGGAAATAATATTACATATTGAGGAAACATGGATGAGGATGATAAATATTACCCAATAAATTATGAAATATAAACAATCTCGTATAAAAAATGAGATTGTAAGATTTTCCCTTACCTTAGGTCCGATTCTCTTCGTAAGTGTCTGAAACACCTGTATAATGATTTAAATAATGTCATTGAATTATTCCACAATCATACATATTTTTATGATATCATATATGGTCATATTCGTATATTCTAATTAGTAATATTTCATTGCTACTTGTTATTCGGGTGTTTATTGTTTTATGTTCGTATGTGTGTTTTGTCGAATAAATTCTTATTCCTAATTTTAGGTTATAGAAACCTCATTTCCATAATGGTATTAGTGTAATATATATCATATTTATTCATTCAATTCATTTATATAATCATTATGCAATGAAGATTATGTAGAACGAGTCGCATCACATCGTGGAGACGATATTCCATACATACGCACGAGCGATGATATCGTTCCCATGATTGTGGAATTTTATTGGACTGTATATATATTATTTAAGAATCAATATAACCTTACAATAATCATATATAGTCATTATTTACACCATTATACCCATCCAAGTAAGGTGGTGGAGGAAAATAGATTACACCACGTAGTGGAGATGGTATTCCGTACATACGCACGCACATTGATTTTGTTTTCCGTAGGATGGATAGATGATGAAATAGGGTTGTTTCATACATATAATAATATATCAGTATGTGAGTGATACTTATGTTATTACTTCATAATGAAAAAACTAGAGAAGAATATGTTGATGAAGAAATAATGTTGAAAGAATCGGTAACGGACATTACCTCTTCTTTGAAGCGCCTCTTTGAGACCTCCTCTTAAGGAACTATAATTGGTCTTTGAAGAAGACCAGGACCTCTAGGATGTCTCTTGGGAAGTGGGGAAGTGAAATGGATAGGTTTTGGCCGAGATAGAAGGCTCAAATTTGTGTGAGGAAGAGAGGGAGGAGGTTCCCTTTTATAAGGGAGGGGAGGGGCACCTTTGGAAATATAAGAAATATTAGTTTATATTAAATCCCATACCCACATAAAAACTTCCAAAATGACTCATATCGGAATATTAGATGCAATTGGGTTGTTATTTCATCAACCAATAAAATTTATACATGTTATGAATTTATTATCAACTTGATTTATCCTTATTTATTAATTTAATTTTATTTGTGGTAATAATATTCTAAATTTTAAATTATTATATATAATTACATATGTGTTGTTAATTTTCCATAATTTGACACTTTATGACATTTCAGACAATATATATTTTAATTTATAATTTTTAAATATTTTTTTGACTTTTAATCAATTTTATAATATGTTATTTTTATAAAATAACAATAGTGTCAATTTTGACACTATTCATTTATTTGAATTTAAATAAAATATATAGAGAATATATGTTTTTAATAAAAGCATTAATATATTCATAAAATGTCTTATGTATCTATAAAATTAGTTTAGCACATTAAATTTTTCATATAATATTTATTTTAATATTTTTAAAACCATTAATTTGATATTTTAATTAATAAAATAATTTCAACATCACTATTGTGTCATAATTAATGATAATTATTTAATCCCTAAAAATTCTAAATAAATTCATATAATGTAGATAATTTTATTCTCATTCTGGATACTATTCATGTTAGATGTTTCATTAAGTTTATCACTAAATTAAAATTATTATACTTATAATATTTATGAAAGTGACATGTTGTCACTTTCTTTGGTTTTAATAATAATTAAACTATTTTCATTGAAAAAGTCCATTAAATGAATCGAATATGACCCTTAAGTGATATGGGTCTACTTTTAGTCATCCAATAGGATTTTGGAAGGTGTTTGGGTAATTTTATAATCTTATATTTACCCTTAATTACCCGATTTACCTTAAACTATGGTAAATAAACTTTATCGTAGTTACTATTCATAATGCCCAAAAATAAAAAGTAGCCTATTAACATAATTTGGACCCACTGATTCCAAATATTTAATCCATTTTTCAATATTCAAAACAAAAAATTTGTAGTAATTAATTTAAAATTAATCTCGTTATTAAGAAAATGGGTTTTAGAAGTTAAAACATTGCCAAAGATTGAAATGTTTTTACCTATGAATTTAATGTGAAATTATTGCTAATGGCATATATTATATTAAATTGTAAAAAAATATTCTATTTATACTTCAAAACCATTCAATATTATAATTAAACCATATAAATTATCTCAATTAAAAAAGTAGTTTTTAATTAAAAATTAGGGTATTTTTACTATTAATCAAAATATGAAAGTTATCAGAAAAATATAAAAAAACTTATCCAAAGTCAAATTTTATATCCTGATTCAAAATAAGAATTCTATTTTGTCAAATTGAACTTATAAAAATGTCAACAACTAGATTTAATGTGGGTGCACCATCAAAAGTCGGCAAAACTGCATTTTTTTTAAAATATTTATTTCACCCGAAAAATATATTTTGTTCTCTTACCATATTCTAGAAAATGTGTAAGATGAATAATAATGTTATAACATTCAAAATGTATTTATTACTATTCATAAAAACTAATCCATAATAATATATCGTTGTTTAGTGAAACCCAGTATTGTGTACTACACACACTATCGAGGAAGGTCGCGATTGCGTGTAATGCAATCCAAGTCAGTATTGTGTTTTGTGAAAGATTCCTATGGTTTTTCATATAACAAAAGAAATTAAAAAAATATTTCTCATGAAATATCAGGGTGTTACATTATACCCCCTTAAAATGAATTTCGCCCTTGAAATTCGTCACTTCATTACAAACAGATGAGGATACCTCTCCCTCATCATATCCTCAAGTTCCCATATAGCTTCTTCTAATTGGTTGTTCCTCCATAAAATATTCACCAAGAGAGTGGTCTTGTTCTGTAGGAATTTTTCGCTATGATCCAGAATCTCTATTTGTTGTTCTTTATAAGAAATATCTTGCTCCAGCGGTACAACATCTGAGCTGAGTACATGTGAAGGATCAGGTATATACTTTCTTTGGAGAGATACATGGAACACATCGTGAACTTGATATAGATTCGGTGGAAGAGCCAATCGGTAAGCTACCTTCCCAACACGATCCAGAATTTCAAAAGGACCGATATGTCTAGGGATCAACTTTCCCTTCTTTCAAAATCTCATGACCCTCTTCCAGGGAGATATTCGTAAGAACACTTTATCAGCCACATCAAACTCTAGGTCTTTCTTCGGTTGTCGGAATAACATCTCTGTCGACTCTAATCTGCTCTTATGTGTTTTTTATTAGATATGACCTTTTCTGCCATCTCATCAACAAGATCAGGTCCAAAATGCTTTCTTTCCCCAACTTCATCTCAGCAAGTTGGAGTTCTGCATTTCTTTCCATAGAGGGCTTCATAAGGATCCATCTGAATACTAGAGTGAAAGATATTATTATAAGAAAATTTCACCAAAGATAGGTGTTGATCCCATCCACCTTTGAAATCCATAGAGAATTCTCTCAACATGACTTCTATAGTTTGAATTGTCCTCTCTGACTAACTGTCTGTCTGAGGATGGAAAGCAGTGCTGAAACTCAACTGTGTCTCTAGAGCATGCTGAAGACTTCGCCAGAATTTCGAGGTAAACCTCGGATCCCGATCAGATATAATGGAAAGTAGTACTCCATGAAATCTTACCACTTCCTTTACATATATCATGGCAAGCTGATCAAGAGACAAATCATCTCTAATAGTAATGAAGTGTGTCGACTTCCTAAGATGATCAACTATAAACCAGATAGCATTATTGCCTTTGGATGTTTTAAGAAGTCCAGTGACAAAGTCCATAGTGATGTTTTCTCATTTCCATTTTGGTATGGTTAATGGTTATAACATCCCCTTATACTTTTTCCTCTCATCTTTAACTTGATGACAAACCAAACATCTAGACACATATTCAGCAACATCTCTTTTCATGGCATCCCAGCAGAAGTACTCTTTCAGGTCCCTATAAATTTTTGTACTTCTAGGATGAATAGAAAATTAAGAACTATGAGCCCCGTCCAGTAGCTCATTCTTTAATTTTGGGATGGGAGGAACCCAAACCATATTCCTGAACCTTATTATCCCATCACAATCAAGGTTGAATTCAGGAACATTTCTCACCTTCCTTTGTAACACTACATCTTTTTTCTATGCCTCTTTAATCTTCACGTGTATAGATGGTTGAACATTCATTTGATAAAGATATGATTTTTCCCTTTCCATTATAATTCCAAGATCCATCCTTTATAAATCGATAAATATTGGATCTTTTATTATCCTCATCATGGATAAGCTAGAATGGTCTTGTCGACTTAATCCATCTGCTACCTTGTTTTCATTCCCATGGTGGTAATGAATTGAGCAGTCGTAATCCTTAATTAGCTCCAACCATCTTCTTTGATGCATATTCAGCTCCTTTTGTGTGAAAATATACTTTACACTTTTATGATCAGTATAAATATCATAGCTCTCACTATAAAGATAATTCCTCCAAATCATTAATGCAAATAATACCACAGCTAACTCCAAATCATGATTTGGGTAATTTTTCTCATGGATTTTCAACTATCGTGAGGCATAAGCTATCACCATATCATTTTGCATTAGAACACACCCCTTTCCCTTCTTGGATACATCACTGTAGATCACAAAACGTTCTCCACTGCAAGGTTGTGTGAGCACAGGTGCACTAGCTAACCTTATTTTTATCTCTTTGAAATTATCTTCACATTCCTCCATCCAAACAAACTTAACTCTTTTCCGAGTCAACTTGGTTAGTGGGTTAGATAACCTTGAAAAATCATTCACAAAACGTCAGTAATATCCAGCCAAACCAAGAAAAATTCGGATCTAAGTTACTATTGATGGTCTCAACCATCATTCTTTAACCTCTATTTTTGTTGGATCCACAGATATCCCCTCTTTTGAGATAATATGACCCAAAAATGCAACTTTTTGAAGCCAAAATTCACACTTGGTAAATTTGGCATAAAGATTCTCTTTTCTTAGGGTATTTAATACAATTCTCAAGTGATCTTCATGTTCTTCCTTGCTCTTTGAATAGACAATAATATCATCTATAAACACTAACACAAACTAATCAAGTCTCTAATGAATCTATTCATTAGATCCATGAAGATAGTAGGGGCATTAGTAAGACCAAATGGCATGACTATAAATTCATAGTGTCCATACCTTGTACGGAAAGTCATCTTTGGTATATCCTTCATTTTGACCCTTAATTGATGATACCCTGAACGAAGATTAGTCTCGGAAATGTATTGAGCTCCGCGTAGTTGGTCAAATAGGTCATCAATGTGTGGGAGAGGATATTTGTTCTTGACAGTGATCTTGTTAAGTTCTCGATAGTCAATGCAGAGTCTCATTGATCCATATTTCTTCTTAACAAACAGAACAGGTGTTCCACAAGGTGACGCACTATGGCATATGAATCCTTTATCAAGATTCTCTTGGAGTTGCGTCTTCAATTCCTACAACTCAATTAGGGACATTCTATAAGGTGTATTTGAAATAGGCAAAGCACCCTGTACGAGTTATATTGAAAACTCAACTTCATGATTTGGTGGAAGACCTGGCAATTCCTCCAGAAAGACATCATCAAACTCCCGTAAAATGGGAATATTATTAATCGTGAGTTTCTCTCCAACCATTTGAGATAAATAACCTTCATTTAGTTTAATCAAGACACATAAGATTGATGAAATTTCCACTGGAAGGTTATGTTCATCTTTGCATCGATAGACGATCATAGATTAATATGGAAGATAAAATGTGACTTCCCTTAATTGGCAATTGATATGAGATCCATATAAAGAAAGCCAATCCATGCCAAGAATCACATCAAATTCCACTATAGGAAGGATCACAGGATTTGCAAGAAGCACTTTCCCACAAACTTCCATTGGAGAAGAATTGTAAACTTTTGATGCGACTATTGTGCCATTAGGAGTTGTCACAGCCAACTCAACATCTAATTTTTGAGGTAATATGGTGATACCCATAGAAACTTCTTCAGAAATAAATGATTGGGTGGATCCAGAATCAAATAAAACTTTTTCTACTTTATAGTGGATGGTAAGTGTACCTCTCATAACTTCGTTGTCATACTCCACATCTCCGATAGTAATTGCATGTGACTTTCCGTTTTCTTTGGACTTAAGTGTTTTTGACGTCTATCATCATCATAAACCCGTGGATTTGGGCATTGATTGTCATAATGCCCCATCTCCTTGCAATTGAAACATTGAAGTATAGTAGGTTCATTCTGTGTATCCCTTCCTTTGTTTGCATCATTAGACATCTTCTTCCCATTATTTCGACATTCAATTTCTCGATGACCTTCTTTTACACACATATAACATTTTCTTGTCCCCTTAACACAATTTCCTCCATGTTTCTTTCCACACATTGAGAATAAGGGAAAACTCATCTTCATTTCAATGTGGTCTTTAGATTTTCCTTTGAATTCCATTTTCCTCTTCTTATCAAACCCATGTGACTGATGGGTTACACCAATCTCCATCTCAACCTTGAGAGAACATCAAAAAATTTCCTCATAGCTGTTGAAGTCCGTTATTTATAACACCCTTCAATGACTTGGTTTTAAGCCACTAATGAATCAATCAATATTACTCTCAGGTTGGATAATAATTTCAGAAGCTTACCTTGAAAGTCTTGTAAAATTTGCAACGTAGGAACCAACGGATTCATCATCCTTTTTCCTCAGTTCAAGAAACTCATTCTCTATCTTTGTTCGATGAATATGAGGGAAATACTTACTGAAAAATAAGTTCTTGAACTCGTCCCATTCCTTGGAATCCATTTCATCACTTTGCCTTGTATTCTTAATAAGACTCCACCATTGTTCAACATAACCCTCCAAACGATACACTACTAAGATGACTTTATCTTGTTCAGAACATTGAAGAACTGAAAATATCTTTTCAGTGGTACTGATCCATTTTTCAGCCACTAGTGGATCAGAAGACCCACTGAATAAAGGTGGTCACTGCCTCATGAATGATTCAACAGAATTTTTCTCCTTCCTTTGCTCGTTTGGAAGTCCTTCATGATTCATAGATTGAAAACGTTGTGTGAGCGTGGCTACATGATTTTTCATCACAGCTCCCAAAACGTTTGGTTGCTTAGGGGGTCAATCATTGCATTTCCCGTCCCATTCCGCATTGACACAGTTCCTTCAGGTTCCAGCCATTGACTAAAACCCAGAATAATAGTGCGAGAAACACTAATTATAATATGAAAACAACATAATAAAGAATAAAATTTCACACTTAATGTCTTATCATTGGTTTTTCATGGCCATTTGTAAAACACTATGATTGTGTTCTATGCCTAGACATATCCCTATGTTTCTTACTAAGGCATTCACATCCTAGTTTCCAAAGGTTGACTATACCTTTCCTCTAATACCAACTATAATGACCCATACTTTACATAAATGATTATTACTTCAAAATTGATGCATAATTATTACAACATATAAAAAACCTTGAAAGGACCGTATGGGTATAGTGTCTTTAGAAAATGGGAAACATAAACAAATGGTTCATAAATCATCTATGTTGTCAGTCATTTATTTCATCATATTTAGAGTCCCTTTTGGATTACCCTACATAATATCCTTCTTCCTGACCTGGGGAAAAGAAAACATACAAAAGGGTGAGCTCAAATGCTCCGTAAGGGTAAACAAAAGAAATATCAAACATATCATATTTATAAGAACATAACATTTTGAAAATTTTATCCTCCAAAAGAGATCATAACATGGGATAAATCATAAAAGTGAAAATTAATTAAAATAATCATAAGTTAAAACATGAAGCTTTGTGGCATACACACATAATCATAGAAAATCATTTCTTAGTAGTCAAGACTCATTGCCAAGACTATCTTAGTGGAAAAAGTCCTTTTCTGAACCGAGTTCACTCTTCATTTCAGTCATGTTTCACTAAACCGGTTTAACCTTCTGTTCCACCCATGACTATCTCATGATATATAAATCTTTACCCAATGAATTGGAGGGAGATATAGGTACCACCCATCTCATAATGATACCATTCTTATGTGTGCCACAAAATCATAAACCATACATCATAGCATAACCCATATAATAAAAATGGGATTCTTAAACATCTCTCCATCATAACGTATTCCATAAAAGGATATCGTAAAAATAATTACATCACAACATCATAAAATCAATGTAAAAATAGGGATATAAACATAACCCCATATTATCTTAGATGGAAAATAATTTTGATAAACCACTTGAACTCCATTCTTGAGGAAAATATCCTTTCTACATCAAAAACATTTTCCTTTATTAACATGTAATATAATTTTGAACTAAAAGAAGTTGATTAAAAATAAACTTGTAAAGGAAGCTTCATGGAAATAGTGTTCTAAAAATTCATTCATTCAGTATAAGTTAAAAAAACATTCTTCCCGTACTTTGGCCAGAAAAGTCATTAAGTACCTCATATGAAAAACGACAAAATATTCCTTTCATATCTTTTACTAAAAACTCACTGAAGGGTAATATTGGATTTAAAAAAATTGTAGGTGGATGGAAATAATATTACATATTGAGGAAACATGGATGTGGTTGGTAAATATTCCCCAGTAAATTATGAAGTATAAACAATCTCAGATTAAAATTGGATTGTGTGATTTTCCCTTACCTTAGATCCGATTTTCTTCGTATGTGTATAAACCTCCTATATAATGATTTAAATAATGTCATTGACATATTCCGGAATCATACTTATTTTTATGATATCATATATATTCATATTCTTAGCTTCTTATTAGTAATATTTCATTGCTACTTGTTATTCGGGTGTTTATTGCTTTTTGTTCGTATATGTGTTTTGTCAAATAAATTCTTATTCCTCTTTTTAGGTTATAGACACCTCATTTCCAGAATAGTATTAGTGTAATATATATCATATTTATTCATTCAATTCATTTATATAATCATTATTCAATGAAGATCATGTAGAACGAGTCACATCACATCGTGGAGACGGTATTTCGTACAGACGCACGAGCGATGATATCGTTTCATGATTGTGGAATTGTATTGGATTGTATGTATACTATTTCAGAATCAATATCACTTTACAATAATCATATATAGTCATTATTTACACCATTATACCCATCCAAGTAAGGTGGTGGTGGAAAATATATTACACCACAGCGTGGAGACAGTATTCCGTACGTACGCATGCGCGGTGATTTTGTTTTCCGTGGGATGGATAGATGGTGAGATAGGGTTGTTTAATACTTATAATAACATATCAGTATGTGAGTGATATTGATGTTTTTACTTCATAATTAAAAAACTAAATAAGAATAAGTCGATGAAGAAATAAAGTTGAAAGAATCGGTAACAGACATTACCTCTTCTTTGAAGCGCCTCTTTGAGACTTCCTCTTAAGGCACTATATTTGGTCTTTGAAGAAGACCATGACCTCTAGGATGTTTCTTGGAAAGTTGGTAAGTTAAATGGGTAGGGGTTGGACGATCTTCAATTCTCAAATTGGTGTGAGGAGGAGAGGGAGGAGGTTCCCTATTATAAGGGAGGAGAGGGGCACTTTTGGAAATATAAGAAATATTAGTTTATATTAAATCCCATCCCCACATAAAAACATCCAAAATGACTCATATTAAAAGATTAAATGCTATAGGTTTGTGATCTATTCAACCAATAAAATTTAGACATGTTAGGAATTTATTATCAACTTGATTTATCCTTATTTATCAATTTAATTTTATTTTTGGTAATAATATTCTAAATTTTAAATTATTATAATTAATTACATATGTGTTGTGAATTTTCCATAATTTGACACTTTATGAATTTTTCGACCATATAAATTTTAATTTATCATTTTTAAATATTTTCGTGATTTTTATTCAATTTTATAATATGTTATTTTTATAAAATAACAATAGTGTCAATTTTGACACTATTCGTTTATTTGAATTTGAATAAAATATATATAGAATATATCTTCTAACTAAAAGCATTAATAGATTTATAAAATATCTTATGTATCTATAAAATTAATTTAGAACATTAAATAGTACATATAAGATTTATTTTAATATTTTAAAACCATTTATTTGATATTTTAATTAATAAAATAATTTCAACATCACAATTGTGTCATGATTAATGGTAATTATTTAATCCGTAAAAATTATAAATAAATTTATATTATGTAGATAATTTTATTCTCTTTCTGTAGACTATTCATTTTCGAAGATTCATTAAGTTTGTCACTAAATTAAAATTATTATACTTATAAGATTTAAGAAAGTCACATGTTGTCACTTTTTTTGGTTTTAATAATAATTAAATTATTTTCCTGGAAAAAAGTCCATTAAAGGAATCAAATCCGACCCTTAGGTGATATGGGTCGAATTTTAGTCATCTAATAGGATTTTTGAAGGTTTTAGAGTTTTTTTATAATCTTATATTTACCCTTAATTACCCGATTTACCTTTAACTATGGTAAATAAACATTATCGAGGTTACTATTCATAATGCCCAAAAATAAATAGCAGCCTATTAACATAATTTGGACCCACTGATTACAAATATGGAATCTATTTTTCAAAATTCAAAACAAAAATGTTGTATTAATTAATTTAAAATTAATCCTATTGTTAAGAAAACTGGTTTTAGAAGTTAAAACATTGACAAAGATTGAAATGTTTTTACCTATGAATTCAATGAGAAATTAAGGCTAATGACATATATTATATTAAATGGTAAAAATATATTATATTTATACTTTAAAACCATTCAATATTATAATTTAACCATATAAATTATCTCAATTAAAAAAAGTTGTTTTTAATTAAAAATTAGCGTATTTCTATTATTCATCAAAATATGAAAGTTATCAAAAAAATATAAAAAAATTTATCCAAAGTAATTTTTAATATCCTGATTCCAAAGAAGAATTTTATTTTTTCAAATTGAACTTATAAACATGTCAAAAACTAGATTTAATGTGGATGCACCATCAAAAGGGGGAAAACCTGCATTTTTTGAAAAATAGTTATTTTACACAAAAAATTTATTTTGTTCTCTTACCTTGTTCTAGAAAATGTGTAAGATGAATAATAATGTTATAAAATTAAATTTTTTTTAATAGTACTCATAAAATCTAGTTTGTAATAATATATCATTGTTTAGTGAAACTCGATATTGCGTACTACACACACTATCGAGGAAAGTCGTGATTGCATGTAATGCAAGACAAGTCAGTATTATGTGTTGTGAATGATTCATTTGATGTTGTGTATAACAAAATACATAAAAAAAATATTTCTCCTAAAATCTCAGGGTGTTACAACAGATGAGAAGCACCATCTCCACATACCATTACAAAATCCACCACAGAACATCACCACAGTCAGAACTAGATTTCCCCGACAAACACAACAAACCATCACCAAAATAGTGATGGCACACCACTATCGTCATCTGACCATCACCATAGGAGATATCAAAATCCATCAACCTTTACATTGAAAAAAAATTAACAACCATTCATGTCATTATTGAATCCCTTGAATCCATAAAACCATCATCACATAACATCACAAACGACAGAACCTCTCCAAGAAACTCTTGATCGAAACAATCTCCAAACAAATACAAAATGAATGAGTACCTAGGTAAATGAAAAAAAATAAGCTTTCATTGATGAACACCAAAAAATATTTGTAAAAAACTAAAACAACTTTAATAACATTCATAAATAGCTGATATGAACCATTGATGAAGATAACCATAACATCTACATATGAGAAAATCGACTCAAATCGTGCAACAAATACAATCATCCGCAAATTATAACAACCCAAAACCACTTAGTTCCCACATCTCTCGGTCCTACTATGAGTGTTGAAGAATAAAATGGGTACCGACTAGGGATTTGAGAAATTTAGGGTTCCGGATGAAGGCATTACTAAAACCAAAAGCCTAATTGAGAGAAAGTTGACTCATGATTGAAAACTACCTATCGCTGAAACATGAATCCCAAAACAACTTTTTCACTCACGTTCTAGATCTGACCTAGACAGGCATGAAGAACTCAAGGTCATAGTAGGGTTAAATCTGATCGATAGTTCAATAGAATCATTGGTAACCTCAAAACATCCATGAATATCTTTTACAATAAGAATGGAAAAAATAACGGCACCACCAGAAAAGGGATAAAAACTCTATCTATAGATCACCGATGAAGCAACCAGAGAGAGAGCCTTGACTCAAGGATAGTCTAAGGAAGATTGAAAGTAGGGGAGGAGACGAAGAGGAAGAATGGGGGAGGGTGAAGGCACTAACCAAACCTCCCCCTCCAGCTTGTCACTAGGGGGTACCCTAGAATTAAAGGAAGAAACAATCAACATTTCCACAATAGGTGGAGAGAATATATGTTCATCCCCATGATTTGGTCACCATAAAATTTGGAATGATATGATAGTGGAACCCAGGTACATATGACTACTTGATATTATGATGTGGACTAGATTGATTTCTTATTGATTGGATCCTCCACAATAGTACAATTGAAGTCATGTTGATTTCATTCTATCATAGCTCAGCAAGTATCACCCTAACCCAGCTTGAGTGATTAATATAGAGTATATAGAGCTTTATGATGATGAGTCTTTTAATGAGAATTTGGTTTGTATCATGTATCATAGTGATAAAGTCCTCTATGGAAATATAGTTCCCTTGGTTAATTTGTTACAGAAACATGGAAATGTTCCGGAAGAAACATTTGCATGTGAATTATATATTCATGCCCAGTGGCCCAATCACTTTTCTTTATAAGGGTAGTAATTCTTATGAATGCATCTCAATGATGATCCCTTATAAGATGAGGAGGTTTTACGATCCCAATTTTTGTGAAGGTTTGTCTTTATCTACATTTTGGTTTAAATAGTTATTTGGTTAATAAAATGATTATAGGGAGAACAAGGGGGCTTTGAGGTGTTATAGGGGTTCATGACACAAATGTAAGGAAAATCAGTCCAAACTGTTCAAGGTGCACGATTGATGCATAGTTTAGTAAACTATATGACATTCCCAAGAAAATCATGCAGCAATGGATAGTGGATTAATGTATGGCTGACACATAGTTGTCAAATTATGCAGTGCTCCCCATGTAACCTTGTGACCCAACTCCCATCATAAAATTGTTTTCTTGTGGTTTATTCAAAGATTGGAAAACTTTTTAGTTAAACCATAAGACTCAGTAATTTTGAAAGATAAAAAAATTCCATTTAATGATTTTAGGTCCCCTATTGTTTTTGTCTCCAATTTTTACCCTTTCTACACTAGGAATGAACCAAGGGTCTCATACGTTCCATAGTATCAATCTCCATCATTTCTATTCCATTTTTGTCATCATTGTTTGTGAATAAAAAAATCATGTAAGTGTAATCATGTTCTTAATATCTTATCCAAATAGGGGTTTGAATTTTCTGTGATCATTCTATTAATCCATAAAACACTCGTTTATCAGTATAATCTTGGTTATGTTTCAAAGGGGGTATGTATAATGATCTAAGGAAATGATTAATAGTGTTTTCTTCAATGCATTGAAGGTTGGGGGTATATAAGTTGTATCCCATATTTTTTATATTTATTTGTGCATATGCTTTTTTTTTCTAGTTTTCCACAAATAGGGTTTTTGTTTCCATTAGATACTTTAAAAAAATGGGTTTCCAAATAAACAATTTAACCCATAATGATCCCTGTGGGATTTATGGAGGATGAAATGTCTGATTTAGGGCCATCCATGGGGTGCGATGGCCGTCTGAAACATGGTTAATGAAAATGAGAATTGTGAAATTGTGTTGTGAATATTAGAACCCTTAACAAACATGTTAATCCATTAAAGTGATGGTAATGAAGTAAAATGGGAAGTTATGTCTGTAATTGGGTAATTTATAAGTTATTTTTTGCCTTTCCATGGTAAATGGATTAATGAGATTAAGGGGTATATCTCAACTGAATCATGTTTTATACTTGAAATGTATAAGTGGAATAAAAATGGAAATGAAGAATGTGTTAAGTGAATTAACATAAAGAAAATTTTTTATGTTCCAAATGGGTTAGTTTGGGGAACAGTGAATATGATAAGGGAGTTTGGAATAGGAAATGGGAATTCTGATATATGATAATGTGATAATAATTGGTGAATGTGTAAATAGATTTTGGAAAATATTAATTTCATAATTGGTTATTATGGTTTCTGAGATTTCTTTTTTGTGTTGGTAATGGTTAGTTGAATTTGGTATGTGTGTGGTGAATAGATATATATATATATATATATAACCATGTGCACATAGATTCATAGAGTGGGGTGTTAACATAATGATATACACCCATGGGTTGAGTTAGAATAATGCTATAAACTCCACCCCTCAATTCAAGGAATATGAAAGAGGAGGGAGATCTATTCCCCCAAATGGTTTCATTAGATGTTACCACATCGATCGATGCTTCATGTAGAGTGTGATGTATAAGTAATGATGTGTTATCCTTAGTGAGATAGGGAACTTGATTTATTCCCAATTAAGCATTGAGATTGATGATATTCCAATCCCTTGAACTCAGGATGAATGTGAATTTAGTAATGAAGTTGGTATAAGTAATTAAATTGGGAACAATGATATGAATGACTTAAGTGAACCTTGTTAACTAATGTCTCCTAAATTTTATTTTATTTACTTATTTATTATTATCACATACATGCACTATTTTTTTAGATTGGATAATTTGTATACACCATATTTGGTTTTATATTATGTTATACTCACATAGTGCTCGTATTTCAATTTGGTTCTCGAGTATACTTCCTGTTTGCGGGTCTAGAAAGGGGAATGATCCCTATACATTAGATTTGATTCATTATTGATATTTACAAGGATGAGGTTTTAGACTTGGACAAAGGGCCATTTTGGGTATTCCACCATTTTTCTATATTTTGGGTTGTTCACTTTAAATTGATTATCATGACATGAAATATTTAACACTGAATATGATTTTTACCCCATTTCAGTGTTTTTAGTCTGTGATTGATTTTTGGTTAATATATATTGTTTTCATTGTTTTTGTTGTTAAATACCCTGGATTACTTAGATAATGAGTTTATAGTCTCCCAACATGAATTACCAGACCCCCGCTATAAGTTGGTAACCTCTGTCATATGGGGATGTGTGCCGGAGGTCAAGTGACGACTTGGAACGAAGCATAGGATTAGTGAATCCTGGGTCGAGGATGTTAAAAAGTTGTATCATAGGAAGGTGTATTTTCTATGGACTTTTTATTTAGGGATGGGGGACAGGATATAAGGAAATGTCATTTTTTAGGAATGATCACATGATTGGCAATTGATAACCCTTGTATGAGGGAAAAAGAAAGCGCTCATGGTGGAAATTGTTATTCTTATTTTGTGTTGTTATGTTTTAATGATATTTCACCATTGGGTTATACACATGTTGTGTTATGTGACTATTTTATGATATTTTTATCATAAAAATTATTGTAAGGGGTTGTGAAATCATGGATCATTATATACACCTATGTATATAAGTGGAATGTGTCATGGTATGAAGACACAACAAAAGAGTGTGACACATGGTGAGTTGAATGAATTTCATTTCATGGAAATTCCTTATAAATTTTGTCTAATAAAATGTTGAAAATTGGTAAAAATGGAATAATGATATGTAATGATTAATTAATTGTGTTATGAGTATGGAATTGTTTTTGACGGTGTCTAATATAATACTTCTAATCGATGATTATGTTACCCTATGATTACCATGAACAACAGTTTGAATGGTCGAGGGTATGTTTCGAATGCAATGATGAAATTTGGCATAATGTATGGGAATGAGTTGTCTATGGATATTAGAATATATTTATGTTATATGAATTGTGAAATATTTTTTTCATGTGTTATAAAACTCCAATTTGGTATTGCAGATAAATAACACCATGGTGTAGGGTGTCAGTATGTGATAAAAATATCTTTTAAAAAAAACTCCTCTTGTAGTAGAGAATGAGAATGTAGTGATTTGAGATTATATGGAAGAGTGGTTTTGTGATAACCTTGATCGCTTAATAAAAATAATAGAATGAGGACTGGGTTGGGTTGTAGTGAGCATGTTTGAGATGGTGATGGAGTTTTAGCTACATCAGTCTCCAACCATTACTATATAAGGTGGTCTAAAGCTTGTAGAGTTTTGGATTGATTAAATCCAGAAAATTATTCACTATTCATAGACTCTTTATGAGAAGCGAATCAATTTGGTGGCCTATATGTTTAGAGGATAGAGAAAGTGCTAGTGGTAAATTAGGGTCTATACTGAACATGCAAAAGGAATGTTATGGAAGGAATTTCCATAAAATTTTCTCAATCATTTCTATCCCGTTAATTGAGGAATGACAATGATACATATTTTTTGAGTTTTTCCTAAGATTAATGTTAGTAATGGACTATGATAGCTATTTCGCAGATCTATTATGCATCATTCCAACATTTGTAGGGGACAAGGAAACTATATACAAAATTTTCTAGGATGGGTTGAGACATAAAATAAAATCTTATGTAAATAAAGTCCATTTGAAAAGGTTTGTAGAGGTAGTGGATCAGGACCATATATCATATGGTAACCTAAGGGTATTATTTAGTGGAATTTTGGAACTAATAGGACGAGCAGGTGATGTTGATAGTGAGGGTTTGCAGTTTAATTTTTTGGGTTTCCATCTAGGTGGAAGTGTGCAAATTAGTCAGAATTTAGTTTCAACGTCTTAGATTCAAGATCATGTGTTCTGTTATTAGTGTGTTATGCCATGGAACATTCATTTTCAGTGTCCTCAACCACCTTTTGAGTATCGGTCATGTGAAAAAAAACAAAGCATGTGCAATGTTTTTTTAGAATCCTCTCTAGTGGGGCACAGATGGAGGATTAAGGCAGATGCTAAGGGTGAGAAGGGGATCAATTATCTTATACTAGGCAGGTAGTTAGAGCTTGACTAGTAATTCTAGTCAAGGATTTCGATGTGGTACTTTGGGGAAAGAGAATCTATTCTGACAGCATGGTTCAGCATCAGGGACTCATACCATACCCCATGGTAGAGGGAAAAGTAAGATGCACATAGTTCAGACTATAGATGGAGGTGGAGATGACAGACCACGTACTGTATGAGGTATGATCCTCGCATTTTACACACATTATAATATATTAGTTCAAAAATTCTCCACACACTCATTTATCTCTACTTAGTTTGTGGTTTTCCATGTCCTATAAGTAGAAAGTGTGTGTGATTTTGTCAATTGATACTCTATTGGGGGAGTAAGATAAGGATGATATAAAATTTAAGGTTTTTGCCTTATACATTGATGGGTATCATTTTCTGTGGGACTAGTATTTCCTATTAATTATATGTTTTGACCAAATCATGTCAATGAATTTGTTTCTGATGTACCAATCCCATATAGATTTTCACCATCTTCGGGTAACATTCATGCATCTTGTTGGAGTTACATTTTTCTTTTGTGGTGAGTGGGTTGTTTGAGCATGACATGCATGGAAATTTTTCTACTAATTTGAAGAACTCAATACCCAAGTGGAGTACCTTGTGATTTATGGTGGAGGAATTTAGATACAAGTCTTTCCTCCCACTTTGGATCGATTTCTATATGTTTTTTTTCTCAAGTACATCTTGGGGTTGCCGCCTGAGAGGGATGTTGATTTTACGATCAAGTTGTTACCGAGGTGGAACTATTTCCATTATGGCATATATAATGGAACAAGAAAAACACTATGATATAAAGGCTTGGTTAAAGTAGTTGGATATTAAATATTTTTTTCATAAAATTATATCATAGTGGGGATCTCCAGTGTTATTTTCCATGAAAGATAACAGATCATTATTATTATGTCTGGAATATATAATTTAGACTCAAATAAAGGTTAAAATTGATACATTATTCCTTGAATAGTTGATCTATTTGACTATTTTAGAGGTGTAATGATGTTTTATAAGATAAATTAGAGATTGGCATATCACCAGCTAATTGTTAGACCTTCTGGTAAAACACATATAGATTTTAGGAGAAGGTATAGGTTGTATGTGTTTTTGGTGATTTATTTTCTGGATTAGCAATGCACTAGTTGTGTTCATGTCTTTAATGAAGAAAATAATTCATTCACACCTAGATTATATCATAGCTATATTTTTTGATTACATATTTTGGTACTCCCAAACTCATTACGGTCATGTTAAAAATCTTCAAATCATCTTTAGTACACCAATTGAGAAGATAAAATAGGCCAAAATATCCAAATTTCATTTATTGATTGAATAGAAGAATTTTAGGGGTCATGTAAACTCAAATAATGGTTTTTCAAAAGATAAAGAGAATGTTCAGGCATTGGTATCTTGGAAGCAGATGAATAATGGTTCTGATGTTCAGTGTTTTCTAGGTTTTTTTAGGTAATTCTGGAGATTCATTAATGATTTATTCTATTTGGTAATGACATTGTATGTTGTTCTAATATGGTCTTTTGGTCTGAGTGGACTTTTTCATTCTAGTATGCTTCTTAAGAGTTGAAAAAGTGTTTGATGGGGACACTGGTTCAAATCTTGTTGGAGTCGGGAAAATGGTATATCTTGTTTTGTGATGTATCTAGTGTTTGGATTGAAATTGTGTTGATGAAGGATGTTTTTACTATTGTGTACATATCACAATATCCAAGGCCTCATGAAAAAGTTACCCTAGTCATTATTTGATTTGATGTGGTAGTGTATGTCCTAATGTTTTGGATCCATTACTTGTTGGGAGAGCGGGTTATGGTGTATAACAACCATAAAATTCTAAATTGAGTTTTCTTTTAGTGTGATTTGAATCATTGGATTAGAAGATGTGTTGAGTACATGTATTATTTTGACATCATGTTTTTTTGAACTCATGTAATAGGAAATTGTAATGTGGAAGCCCTATGTTAGAAGTCATAGATTCAGGTGTTTTAGGAATACATCTTCGAGTTGAAAATAACAGAGTTGTTTTTTGAATGTATTATAGAGGTAAATTATGTTCATGGGAGATGACCCTTTCATCCATAATAGTGGATTCAATTCATATAAACTGGGTCAAGTAGAGTGACCATGGTGATCCAAATAGTTTTCCTATGATAGAATGTCTTAATGGTGAGTATTCACCTTCTAGTCGGATGGTCAAAGGTTATGGGATTGTTTATGATTGTGTTCCTATGGCTGTATTGGTTTATATGCGATAATAGTTGATAAATGAGATTCTTGAATCGAGGTGGACTTTGAATCCTAGTTTGAAAAATATGTATCATGATCTTTGTGGGTAGAATTGGAGGCCAAGAATGAAGAAAGAATTTGCATGTTTTGTGGTGTTATGCATTACCAATCAAAAGGTGAAGTCTGAACATTAGTTCCCGAGAGGTTTTTTATATCCATTACCCTTTCCATATTGTATGTGAGATGATAAAATGATAGACTTCATAGTGGTTATTATGAGGATTCCTCAAACAAATGATTCTATTTGGGTTGTTTTGGATCATTTAACTAAGATGAATCATTTGTTTATAATATGAGAGACCTTACTATGGACTAGTTGGGTGAGTTATATGTTCGACAGATAGTGAAGTTGAATGGGGTACCGAAGACAATAGTTTTGGATCATGATATGCATTTTCAACACAAATTTGGAAAGGATTAAAAAAGGCACTTTGTGCTGAGGAGACATTGATTACAGATTTCCACCAACATATGGACAAATATTTAGAGTTTATGATATGTGTTTTAGAAGACTTATTTAAAGATTGTGTCTTTGATTTTGGTTGATAGAGGGAAAAATACTTGTCCCTTGTGTTGTTTTCCAATAAAAAAAATTTTCAAGATAAAATTCATATTGTGTCGATTGAGTCACTATATAAGAGACCGTGTAGATCTCTTTTATGTTGGTTCAAGGATATAGAATCAGAGTTTTGGGACTATGACTCTTGAGAGATATGTCAAAGAAGGTTCACATGATTCAGAAATGCAAGGAAAAGGGTTGAGGTAGGAATATGTAATATGAATATTGGAATAATAGTATTCTTGAGTTAATGTGGGGTGATAGTGTGTTTTGTTAGGTCTATCCAAGGTTGGGTCACCATAGAATTCAGAAACAGGTAATTTTGCTTCCCATGTACGTGGGACCATTTGAGATTATGGAGAGGATAATACTGGTGGCATATCGATCTGCTCTTACACAATGATAAAGTGAAATGCACAATGTGTTTTCTGTGTCATCAAATGGAATTATCACACCAAACCGTCTCATGTGATTATTGTAGAGGATATGGCTCTTGAGTTTGATTCATCTTTTGAGGAGCATCTGGTTCATATCATGGATCATAGTGAAAAATCATGCATGTTAAGAATATGAACATTTTCATGATTTATGGCAATATAGAAATGTTCATGAAGAATAATGGGAATGGGTAATGGGATTTGATAGCCTAGTGGCCCAATCAATTTTATTCATATGTTTATTAATTCTTGGGAGCATGGCTCAAGGACTAGACTTTATATGTTGGGGTGGTTGTATGATCCCGATTTCTATGAAGGAATGTACATTTTTTAATTTTTGTTTCAATCACCTTTTTTTGGATAATAAAATTATTACCTAGATTATGAGGGGCCTCGTGGGTGTTTTGGGTTTCGGGACATGACTGGAAAGAAACCGGGCCAAACTATGAAACATACATAGTAGAAACATTGTTATGTAAACAACATGTCCTACCATGGAAGACCATACATCCTTGGATAGTAGATAAATTCATTGTTGGCACACAATTTTCAAATGATGTGGACCTCCCCAAGTAACTGTGTGACATAATTCCCTTTAAAGACTGTCTTACACATGGTTTGTTCAAAGATTTAACAACCATGAGGGTAAACTATGCGGCCCGAAAAAGTTAGAAAATTAAAAAACATTCATTACATGATTTTAAGTATCCCCTAGTTTTTCTATCACATTTCTTCACTTTCAAACCACGGAAGGAACCAAGGATCTCATACCTTCCATGAGATCAATCTACCTCATTTATAAGATGTTTTTACTTACATGGATTGTGTATCGATGATCTGGGAAACTCTAATCCACTCACATATAATCATTTTAGATTAGTGTTATAGTTTTGGATATATTATTTAGAAGCCTGAGAACCCTATTTTCCCAGTGGAATCTACGTTAAGGATTAAAAGGGGGAATTTATTAGGATATAAGACATTTATTAAGAATGATTTCATCAATAAATTTTATTTTGGTTGTCTATAATTTATATCCCCGATTTTTTATATAGATTTGTGAATATGAAGTTTTGTTCTAGTTATCCCATTATGGAGTTATTAGTTCTGTTAGTTATATTAACAAAATGGGTAATAAAATGAATATTTGAACCCCTTATGATCTTTGTTGGATTCATGGAGTTTTACTTGACCAATTTAGGGCTACCCAAAAGGTTTTCCAACCTTCTCAAACATGGTTAGCAGAAAAATTATGTGTGAAATCGACTTGTGGCCAAGTAGGCACCATGATGAACATATCAATATGTTAATGTTGTTATAACGAAGGAAAATGGGAAATTTATCCTAGATATGGGTAATTGATTAGAGGTCATTTAGATTTCCATGTTAAATGGATTAATGGGATTAATGGGAATATGTTAAATGAATCATGTTTTATACATGAAATTCATAAGTAGACAAAAAATTGGAAATAAAGATTTTGTCAAGTTAATTAAAATAGGGGAATAGTTTTCTATGTCAAATGGGTTAGTTTGGGGGAACTAGTGATTATTCATAGTGAGTTAGGCATAGGTAATGGAAATTGGGATAGATGATAGTATGATAATAAATTTTGATTATGATAATGGTTTTTGGAAAATATAAATTTCCCTCTTGGTTTTTATAGTTTTAGATATTTTCTTTGGTATTGGTTATCGTCGTTTGTGATGTGTTATATGTGTGGGGATTGTATATATATAAACATGTTTAAATGGATTTTTAGAGTGGGTTATTGAAATGGGATCTAATTCTATTGTTCAAGTTAGACAGAGTAACTAAACTGCATCTCAAAATTCACAGATTAGGGAAGAGGATGGGGTTTTTCACCAAATGGATGAATTCGATGAGATCTCCCAGATAAAGGCTTCATGGTGAGTCTATTATATATTTAATGATTTGATATACCTAATGATATAGGGAACCTGATTTATTTCTCTTTAGAATTGTGATTGATAATATGACTAATCATTTAATAAAATGATGAAAGTTAATGTAGTAATGAAGATGGTATATGTAATGAAATTAGGAACAACTCTAGGAAAGACTTAAGTGAACATTGTTAATGAATTTCACCAAATTTTTTTATTTACATGTATCATATTAGCACATTAATGAACTATTATCTAGAAAAGATATTATTTTGATATTTTTGGTGGTTTCCTACTGAGTTATACTCACACCCTACTCAATCATCCATTTGTAACCTAAGAATACATCATGCTTTCAGGACATGAAAGGGGAAAGGGCTTGGTTCTAGAGAGTTTAGTCGGGCATGGGACATATATGGATTACGATTTAGAATTAGAGTTAGGACCATTTGGGGGATTCTATAGTTTTTCATTAATGTTAGTTGTTCACTTCACACTGTTTAGCATGACAACACATATTTACTGTGGACTAAGGTATGTATATGTTTTTGGGAGATGTTAGTCTATGGAAAATATTTTTCCATTATAGTTTGTTTTTTCTATTTCCATTGTTATATATTGTTTATTAATTTAGTAAAAAGGATATATTATCCAAAAATTACTTACCAGACCCTAACCGCAAGTCCAAAACCTCTAGCATATGGGGAATCACATTTAAGGTCATGTGACGACTCGGCTCGAAGCACCAATTTAGTTGCTCCCATGTCTGTGATGTTATAATTACAATGATTAAAATTAAATAAATTTGATTAATATATATATAATTAAAATAATTTTACATATTTAAAAATTTTATATGAAAATAGAACCATAAAAATAATACATATGAAAAAAAAAGTTTTTAATAAGAACTAGTATTTTCCATTATTCATCAAAAAATTAATTTTTTAAAAATAATTGCCAATAATTGAAGATAATATAATTTTTAAATGATTATTTCAAAAATTAAAATTATTATATCAAATCCATTTTCTAAAACATTCCAAAAATAATAATTTTATTACTATTCCTAAAAATAAAATAATATTTTTGACAAACCAGTTATTTCGAAACATGTAAAGACATTACAAAAAATATATTATTTTTTATCAATATTATTTAATTTTATCAAACCATTATAATTATATATGTAAATTTGGTTATTCATATTCATTCCACAATGTTTAATCCCTCGTTTATGAAATTCATCCTAAAATAATAATGTTGAAAGCTTGTTGGGATTCATTAAAACTCGATGTTGTGTATAACCCAAGTTATCAAAAAAATGAAATTTATTTAGAAACCAAATTAAAAAATCATGGGTTGTTAAAAGTATGAATACCATTGGAAATTCACTTGTATTCATCCTATAGTTTTATATGTAATTTCTATGATGACAGTATTTTTTCTTAAGGTCTAGATGATTTCATAGGGACATACCCTAATGAATTAGTTTTAATCTTGAATCCCAAAAATCCAATGATTACCTCCATTGGATTCTCTAATTTGTAAATGATACTATTGGGATTCCTATATAAACTTCTAATGATATCGTGCTTTCCCCAGGTACCATATTCCAATAATGAATTTTATTCGTTGGAATAATCATGTTATGATTTTAAAGACACTATAAAACTATAAAAACGTACAAATAGTCTATATAATAATTCACATTATAACTCAATGATTGAGTGGGGTTATTTTATTTATACTTATACATTACATTTTATTTATTAAATTATCTTTATAAATTCACATGCACATGAATAGTATTTATGGGTTATTTATGGGACCGAACTAAGGGTTCCCTACTAAGTCTTACTCACACCCCACTGAAGCGGTCATGGCAATTTGGTATCTGAGTTGACTTCAAATATCTCATATTTAGGATGGGATGTCGAATTTCTTTAGATATATCAATTAGATATCTTATATAGAGTTACGAAATTGAAGAGGTATTCCTTGGTGATGTCTTTGGAGCCATTTTATTTTATATAATTTATTTATTTTTGAAACATGATTTCTTATTGGGTGATCAGTCTGTGAATGTCAACATGACCACGAATCTATATGAATGTATGATTTTATATTCAATTTATTATAAAATATTTCAATATTTTTACTCATCCATACTCTCATTATTAATTACAATTTTTTTTGGATTATTTCTACTATTATTACTATGATAAGAATGGTGTATATCTTCACATTGTACTACCCTAGACCACTACGACTATTCGGCATACAGTATTATATATGGAATAATTCATGAGCCAATTAATGACCAATAATATGAGAACTATTAGTGTGGTATGAATCTTTATGACATTAAACTAAATTACTAAAAAATCAATGTAAATCACATGTAATCCCCAGGGAAAGGTAACTTCTGGTAAGAAACCCTAATGAAAATATATTTTTATCATTGCTATAATATAACATTTATTAGTTAATTTAAATTAAATAATAAAACAATCACTGATAAAATGTTTCTACATTTATTAATTCTAAATCTAGCACAAATAAAAGTATACTTTCAACAATTATAATATATCTATAGTAATAATGTATTTTTAAATATTTTTTAGAGATAAAAATGTGTTATTTATGGGAAAAAAATTTATAACATGAAACACACAAGTAAAAATACATTAACTACAGGTAGAACATAGTTATAATAAAAACATGAAGAAGGTGAAAAAAATGTGTATAGGAGCTGATGATTCCAAATGAATGCATTGACATATACCCATGGTCAATAACCACAGATATAGCCTCAAAACTGTTACTATATGATATATCCATGTTCCAAATAGACCATAGATAATATTATACTATATATAGATAAATGTTTTAGCCACTATTTGTGGTATTTTTCCATATTTGTGCACTACGGAAATAGAATCTAAAACCATGATTTTTAAAACCATGGAAATATGTCCTGCAGTTCTATATCATGGAAGTTGACCTATATCCATGATTTAAATCTGGGCTATGGGAGTTGTTTACATGGTTTATAATTGTGGATATATGCCTCATAAACCATGGATATGTCCATAAAATAATATTTTCCTGATATAATTTGTTACTCATACCTCTCTTAAGGGATATCATCCACCTAACCACTACAGTACAAATAACTTGAGGTATATATATTTATATTGTTTTTATATATCATTACAAACTAGGGAAATAGAATATAATTCTTGGAAATAGAGGTTACAATTCTTTTTTAAGGGAAAATTTTTTCATTGTGAATGTGCGGGGATTCTATAGAAATACTAATGAGAAACCTTGTCTAAAAGAAAACCCTATGTACACAGTTTTGATCTATCTTATTCCCCACATATATTTCTATTTTTATATATATCATATTTCAATTATTATTTTTCATTATAGGAAAATGTTATTTACATTTCCTAATATTTATGAATCACAATTTTGGGTTTCAATATAGATTGGAAAATTTAATTCCAAATATGAGAATATTTTAGATGTTTACCATTTTTTTCAATAGCATTGATATAACTACAAAAAAATGTTCAAAATTATCAATCATTATTTAAAATTATTAACAAATTAAAACATTTTTTAACAAATTTTTAAGAAATATTTTTAGTGTTCTTCATTTTTACAACATTTTTCTAGTAACTAACATTATATAGGTTGGTGAGAGGCATAAGTGGAAAGTGGGGACCATAAATCTATAGCTTATACTGACTGAGAGTGTCAGTGTTATAAGTGTCATTAAATAATGGTGATTAGGTTTAGAGGATAGGTGTAGAATGGTTTTGATTTGATAATGTATAATTTAGATGATAGGTGGTCAAGAGTGTTAGTATTATTTTATGGGATGGAAGGATACATGGTTAGAGGATACATTTCTATAAGGCCATCCTTTATCAACAAATAAAATGTCCTGTATCATCACTTTTAATGTTGCGATATTTATAATTATTATAAAAGATTGTGATCCTTATCAATAATAATTATATCAAAAATAATAGCAAATATATAATATATTTAACTTATGTTCTGATTAAATTTCTCTTATATGTTGAATTTAAACACAGATAAAAGGAGTCTTGTTCAACGATACACTAAGATATAAAAAAGAACTTCAAATATATAGGAATGTTTTGATGCATAAATTATAAACTATAATATATAATTAAAAATATGAGAAAATATTGTTATAGTAATTCAAAATTTCCAAATAACATATAATATATTTAATTATTCCATTTAAATAAAAATTTATTTTCACTAAATAACATTAGTATAGTAAAATTTCATTGATTAGAAATTTACATACAAAAAAATTAAACCAATAAAAAAGATAACTCTAATAGGATAACATCCCAATTTGTTGACCCTACCCCATATAAAATAAACATGTTCCAATAATAAAATATTTTTTATATTGATATTAAAATATAGTAAAATAAAATCATTATAGTTGAAATGTTTCTTAATATTCTTTAATTTCAATAGGATTGAAAATATGCTAATTTATAAATGTTAGAGATGAATCAATAATAATTATAATATATTTTTATGCAAATAAGAGCACATTTTATTAGTTTTGATTATGTAATATGTCATTTTAATTTTATTCATTATTAGAATGGAATAAAAATATTTTTCACTCTATCTCAAATTAACTAGAGATTGAAATTAGGTTTATTAAAAATGTATAAAATAAATCATGCCTAATTTGGATAATGTGTCACTACAATCCATGTTTATTTTGACCACGTTTGAGTATATGCATATTTTTTTGAATGATTTACACTATTAAATTGAAAATATGAATTTTTATTTGTACTGGAAACAACATATATATGATTGATTATTTGGATAATTCATAGAGATTACAAATGAATCACAGATTGTTTTTTTACTATTACATTAATTTTGAGCATTTTTTTTTTATTTTCACTATGTGGATCATGTTTTTGAATAAAATGTAATTTTTAATTTAGAAACATGATTATTAACTTATACTAGAAACAAAACTTGTTAGAATGTTATTTATCAAATTCATATAGATTGAAAAATAATAAATGACCATTTTCATAACATTTTTATGATAATATAAGTCTATTTTATTAGATTAAATACTATCACACACTTTTGGAAATAAAATTTATCTTTTAAATTAAGAAAAATAGAATTACAATCATATTAGTCACACTACTTTTCATAATTAGGTCTGATTGAATCATATAGATCAAAAAAGAATCATTTATCCTTTTTTTAAATTTTCATTGGAATTCAATAAAATTTTATAAATTTGTATCATATAGAAAAACATTTAAAGTAAAATATCACTCAAAATATAACAAAAACGTAAACATTAATACATAATTTTCAAACTATATGGGCAAATAATTATTATTTAATTTTTATAAGTAAAAAATGAATTGTTTATTTCTTTTACAATGTTTTGCAATAGTTAGTGAAATTTTTCATGGTTTTTACCATGTGATGATTGTTTTTAACTAATATGTCACATTAAATTTGAAAACAACCACTGTTAGTCTTATTGGCCATATGAAATTTCATAAAGATATGTGGCTGATTCCAACATTTCATAAATGAATAGGTGATCATTTTTATAATGTAGATCCGCAATCTATGCATGTTTTCATATTTTTGAGGATATTTGGTGTGTTTTGATCATTTTAATACATTAAATGTAAAAATATATATCTTTGGACTCCATTCAATGACAAAATAACACATGTTTTTTATTTTTAAATAGTTATTGAATTATTTTTTTCTACTGTTTCATGATAATTCAAGAAACATTATTATATTTTTAGTATGGAATGAGGGTTTTACATTAAAATATGATATTAAAATATAAATATTAAACTTATTGTCATTCCAAACACACTATATTATTGAATGAAATTTGGTTTGTCTTAATAGGTTGAAAATCAATCACTAATTATTTTTATAAATATTTAGGAAAATCTAGGATAGTTTGCTTCATTAAGTGAAAATAACACTTGTATTACTCTAAAATGTAATTTTTTAATTTAAGGCACACACTTTAAATCATATTTTAAATAACACTGTTTTTTGTGATGTGAGTTTCATTTAAAATGGTCCCAAATAAACCATTTCTTCTTAAAATTTTTCATAAATTAATTCATTTTATCTCAGCATTAATTAAATCACAAAAATTTTAAACTAAAATTTTACATTTCAATTAAAAAAACCATTAAATTATATCAAACACAACAAGTTTCATAATGTCGAGACCTTATATCCTATATTTCAACTAAATCAATGATCATAATCGGAATGTATCATGAAAATATAAGATTAATTACAATTTTTTTGTAAAATATTGCACAATTTGAACATATTTATCTCTTAAAATTGAGTAATTATTATTTTGAAATCCTAAATAATGTTCTGATTAAAATTATAATTGATTTTTTTCTTAAAGGGAATTAATGAATCATTCATAATTTACCAAAATGATAATGAAAATTTGATCATGTTTTCATGGTTTTGATTATGTGACCCTTGTTTGGATGTAAAATAACAGTTTATAATTAAATAGTCAGTTTTATTCCTACAAGACAAACTATGTGTCAAAAAAATAGATAACTTAATATATGAATCAAATGAAACTTTTATTATTGTTATAAATTTTCATAAAAACACTACTGTGTTTTCCATGATTTTATTTTATCACAATTTTTTTGAATTAAAAAGTAATTTTAAAATTAAAAAATACTCAATTTTATTATTAGTATCAAATTTTCAATATTGAATTATATTTTTGGTATTCAATCTTTTTATAAATTAATCATTGATCATTTACTTGAATTTTTACTATAATCAAATTTTGTTTTTTAGTTTTTAGTTCTTGATAAATGTTATACCCTAATAAGTCAATAAAAAATAAAAACATTTAGTTATACTATAAACGACACATGAAAAATTTATGTAAGGATAATTTCCATAGATCCAAAATGTATCATTTTAAATTATCATTAATTTTCACAAAAAATTAAGTATTTTATCATTTTTTACAATGTTTCAAAAATTGTAAACTAAAATGTCACATTTTTGTTAAAAAATGACATTAAATCATAATTTGAATAATACATATTCAAATAATTTTAATCTAAGTCATATAGTTAAAATATTAGTCAATAATAAGTTTTGTATATTTTCAAATAGCCAAAATGTTTTGGTTCAGTTTTTAACATGTGACACACATTTTGATCTACTATATAATTATAAATTTTAAAACATCCATTTATGTTTATATCAGATAATAAAAATATTATAATGATTTGATGTTAATTCATATATGTAAAAAATTGAATTTACCAAAATATTCTTTAATTAGCATGACAATTCAAGAGTTTTTTCAAGGTTTTGTGCATCTGATGCATGTTTGGTACATTTTAAATTCATAAAATCCAAAATTAATCATTATGTTATTCTAACTCCAATGTTAAACGGATTGAAATTTTGTATATATCTATACATAATAAATGAATCATTTATTTTAGAAAAAAAATTCATGACACTTTGATAGATTTTTATAGGTTTTGAGTATGTGGTTCCTATATCAAATTTAAATACCAATTTTAAATTTAAACATAAACTTCTAGTCTTGCCAACATAATTTCTATTCATAAATATGTTTTTCTAATAATCAGAGTTGGAAAATTAATAATTTTATGGTAATATAATGTATGGTGAAAATTTCAACATGTTTTCATAGTTTTTATTATATGACACATATTATTATACTAACATGTTTCATTTAAATTAAAAACATGCACATTCAATCATATAAAAGACGGTGCATGTTAGAATGATTTTTTGATAATTATTATATATTTCAAATAAATTATTTATAATTTTCAAAAAAAATTATGAAAATATGAATATTTTTTAAAAAAAAATGAGCATGTGGTGGATGTTTGAAATAAAATTTCACTTTGAAATTAAAACCACAAACATTTATTCATAATATACACAATGGATCTCAAACAATCTCTGAGATTAATTCAATGGTTTATAATAATCAATTTATCGTGGTCCTAATATATCATTACCTAATTATTTTACTTTCTTGGTTTTGATTATGTGGATCACATTTCAAATTAAAATATCAAATTTTAAAGAAAACACACACATAAAAACATGGATATAAAAATATATATATAATCTAAATAAATAAATGTTTACAAGAAGTATAAAAGTAAAAAAATATTCTAAAAAATAAAATAATTTTTTCCTACAATGGTATAATTTTAGTATAATTATCTAAAAAAATCATCAAAAATTTAGTATAAACAATTCATTAAAAATTAAAGACATAATTATTTTTAAAATACCTCACATATAAATTTATGGTGGAGTCTTTTAACAAATTTAATTAATTCAATTTATAAATTAGAATATTAGGGGTTTAACTACTCCATCCACTACACCATGATGCATGATTTTTTTCATATAAACAATATATATTTCATAGTAATTATCATTAATTTTAATTAACTTGATAAATAATGTTTTTCTATAAAAGAAAAAAAAAGTTCTCAGTCTAGTGGTTTTAATGGATATTGTAGATGTTACAAAAACATGGTACAGAAAAACTAAAAAAAGCCATCCAATATGAAAACGTATAAATGAAGAATATTATAAGAATAATTTAAAAAAAATTCCTTTGAAACATGTTTACAATAATTAAATCAAACATAAATTGTTGAATTAAAGGATTTTTAGGTATCCATTGGTAATTTTAATCAACAATCCCTTTATAAGATTTTCTAATTACCCAAGTGATGCTACTTCATTCTCACAGCCAAGGGATGAAATAATAATGTGAAAGAAAATTTAGGAACACCTGTAAAAATAAAACCACTGAACTCCCTCAGAAATAAAACACTTAAGAACACTATAATGAGCCTATTTCACATAATAAGTGGAGGACTATACCCCTATCCATTATAATTTATAGTAATAGAGGCTTTAATTAGCCTCAAAATTATTTCAATTAATATAAAACCAAAATAAGATCAATAATTACAAAAAAATGTCATTTAAGGTGATAAATAGACACCATAAGTGTCTTAAGTACCAAATAACCATAGTATGTTAAATAATGAGCCTCTTACTTAGTTAATTTTAGAAAAATAGGTTCTTAAATTACCTCTTTTGTTGGCCATATGATTTTTGACTAATAATTGGCCAGTGAAACCCATTTCTTCTTGCCCATGCCCAAATCCGATTTCGTATTTTCCATTTCCTCACAATTATGTATTAACAAAATAAATAACTAATTATTTATATTATAGGTTCATATTAGTTATTTAACTAGATAATCTGTTTTATTATTTTATTTATTTAATTATGATTTTAAATTCACACAACACAAATCATATATTTGGTTATTATATAAAAAATAATTTTTACACATGAACAACCCGCATTAGCAAAAAAATCCAGCAAAGCCTTTCCATTTTAGAAACCTAAAATTCACTTTTAAATTTTAAAAATAATGATAAATATCATTCATAATTATTAACTGAGTATGTTATAGAGAAAACTTTCATATTTACCATAATTAAAAAGGTGTTTGTATTGATCTAATCCACCACATGTCCACTATCAAAGACCCTATGTTCTTGATATCATGAATAATCATGAACCCTGAGTAATTTTAAACCCAAATAACTTATTTGTTCTTATCAGTTATTTATTAAGGTAAATATTTTATTATTTTACCTCATTTAATTATGTTTTTATACTTGTTCACTTACATACTCAAAGCTGAATTGTTGTTCTTGATTTAATAACACATTAGATGATATAAAACATATGGTCATTGTTTATCAAATAATTCATATTGATTCGAATAATACCCAATTACCATATATTAAGTAAATTTATCAAATTTATTTAGATATGTGTAAAATTATTAATCCTTTTAAGTAGGGATCATAATTCAATACCTCGTGTTTTATGATACATATCCAACATTAAATTACGTAATACCAATGATACATATAAGAAAATATAAATTATATACATGAATTAGGACAATCCAAATACATTTTCACTAAATTATATCGTATGAATGACAATTTTTATCTCTATAAAAGTGATCTAACTCATACTGATATTAATATATCATCACAACCAATTATGATGATCATTGATCAAGGATAAAGTAGTAATATATATATATTCCAAGGGGTTATTATTATATCATCCCAATTTTTTTGCACAAAAAACCAAAATAGATGATAATATATTTCTATATATATATATTCATTAAATTATTAAATGTCTCCAAAAGACAACAATACTAGACTAACTATGGGTAACAAGCAATAATATGTTATAGCATTCAAAACCTACCAGCTAGTTTTTTTCAATATGATACTAGCATAATTGGAGAACATTTTTTAAGATTACAATTTTATTTTAATTATGAAATTCAATTAAAATTATAGGTCATGTTACATTATTTAAATTAATTTAAAATAAAACAAACCACAAAAATATGATGTTTATGAAATAAATTAAATTACAAAATTAGAAATGTCTACTTCATGATGTGTAGAAATATCAAGGCACTATTGAATCATCTAACTCATTTATAAAAATATATATTTCTTAAACAATTTATAGTTATAATTAATATAATTGATGTGATAATTTTTTTAGACACTACAAAGATGTTGAAAAGTATAAAAAAATTATTATGATATATTCTTTAATATTGACATGGTATTATGTCTTCCATAATACTTTTCCAGATATAATAAATCTTATTGTACTTGTGTTAATGTAATATACTCATGTCATTTTTTTGATTAGTAATCATTTCTCTTTCATAAAAATTCATTTAAAATATGTATTATAAAACATATAATGGGTATTTTTTGTGAAATCTAAAATATGGTGTATTAAATTTTTTAAGAGATATTAAATGTGGTCTACATGCTGGTTTCAATCCATTGGATCCAATAATAATATAATTATACTATCAAAATTGAAAAAAATGTGAATAATTTGATTCTATAAAAAATAAAAAAGAATATTCAATTTATAAAATGATAATATATTTTATACTATTAGAGAGTAGAGTTTTACCCATGTATGGTCGGTGTTAAGAATTTTCTAATTTGTATTATTTTGTTCTCATTAAATATGGTAACATTATATTTTCATTTTATAATTTATTTTTATTCCACTCATTGTTCATGTGTATATGTTATATGAGCACTAGAAAATAAAAAACGGTCCTTCATAATGATTTCCCATGAAATAATTTTGATGTATACAACTAATAAAAATGTAAATAATGATAAATTTTAATAAACATATAACATCATTTAACGAGCATACATATTTTTTAAATAAACATCAGTTGTACATTTAAAATTGAAGCATATAACCATACAATATTGATAATTTCATAAAAATATCTTGTCTAATAACATCATATGTTAGTGATCAATACATTTACGGTAAAAAATTATTTTTCATTCATATATTTATTTTGGAATGTAATATCAACATGAATTTATGGTGTTAATAAAAAATGAAAATTTATTTGTAGGATAAAGGTACCCTTATAATGTTTTTTCCAATAGATAATCATTTATTATTTCCTAACCACACCTCTAATTTCCCCTTCTGTCATTATATATTTTATTTTAGAACTTTGATTCATTCATTATAAAAGTTATCATATAAAATAATTTATTAATGAAATTCCCCCTTAAAATCATGTTTCATTGAAATATTAAATTTATATTACATAAGTGGTCTAATAAAATGTTATATTTTATGAATATAAAGATTATAATGGGGAATATATGACTCATTTTATTGGATATTAGTTACAGGAATCCCTACTCCTATTTGATTTTCTATAATAAAAATAATACTTTTATTAATTTTCATGAATCCAATTTTATATGTTGAGTGGTAACCTGAACACACATGAGTTTCTACTTAAATTAATAATGATAAACTATTCAAATACAACCATAAATTATTATTATTATTATAAACATCGTAATGTTTCTAAACGATATAAATTTACTCTATTCTATCTCCTTAAGAATTAAATACCAAAATATTGATTCCATGTTTTCCTAATTCTTGATGTTCACTTGTGTATTGATCATTCACAGAATGAAACTACAATAAAAAATATGGTTCTAATAATTAATCCATTTGTAACATTTTTAGTAGTATTTATTCCAATAGATCATCCAAAAATCTTTTTATATTTCTCATGTGTTATTTTAAATGTTTTTTTATCATATATAACATCACCTTAAAATGTTTATATTATAACTATCACAAAAGTGTAAATTATTTTTTGACGATTGGTATAAATCATAATAAATTTCACCATTCAATTTCTTTTCATGAAATATACATGTAGTAATATATTTATAATATTTCCTAAACTATTATAAAAACTGCATTACCATATGTAAGGAAGTCATTTTATAGAAATCATTATCCTAAAATGTATTTGTTTGGGGATCTATATAATACCACTAATATTTAGTATATTGTTCTCATTTATCCTTTTAAGGAATCTAAAATATTATTTCAATATTCTTAATAACAATTTTCTTTAGGGACACTATTTATAATTTTATATCTTTCATTTCTGTTTAGATATTTTACTTTTTCTCTATTACTCAATTTTTTCACTGAGTTACATTCATAAACCCACACCATTGACATAAACAAATTTATATAAACAGTTCAACGATAGTGGAAGATGTTTTTCTTCAAAAATAGTGGATAAATAATATTTTATCTAAAAAATATATCAATATTGTAAACTATGTAGTCATTATTATGTAATTATATTTTAAAGTAGGTAACGTTTCACTTATTTCAAACATACACATGATTCTAATATTTTATATGATTTTTCATCAACTATTTTCACATTTTTATATACATGATATTCCCTCTATAGTGAAAGATGTGGAATGGTCATGAATCAATATATTCATTCATAGTTCTATATATAAACATAGATACATAAACTTGTTTGTATTACGAATCAAAGAATATTTTATAATCTATTTACTGTTCATATCATTGTATCATGTGATTTGTAGCCCATACTTAATTCATGGTAGGTGTATGGTTGTTTTATGGAAATATCTTATTTTCTATTATATTTACTACTTCATTTATTAACTGTCGGGAGTCATACTTCTTAATACTTATAATTAAAACTAATATTTTATAAATTAAAATGTAACCTAAATACTTCCAAATCTTGTTGGACAAAAAAAAAACCCATGTCTCTTAGTTTATGTTGTGTGTATATGATGTTGGGGAGTGGAAGTTTACTCTTACCTAAGCATCAATATAGATTTTTTTTATTGAAGAATTTTAAATTCACAACTACTCCAACCATTAACCATTAATATTAATTTTTTCACTTATTATTCTAATTTAAATATTCTATAGAAGGGATAATGAAGATTAAGGAAAAATTATTATTTTATTTTTTTATTAAAATAATGAATTGATATTATAATGTTACCATAAATTATTTTCAAAACATTTCCTTTAATGAAGGAATGACATTGTGCCACATATCTTTATCAATTGGAACATGACTTTTAGTACAAACCCCTATATAAATAATTAAAAAATACATTCTTAGGTCAATAGGTTGACCATATAGACTCCATATATCCTTAAATTTTTATCTTGCACTTATTCCTTAATAAATTTCCTAACACCATCACCGAATGATGTAACTACATTTTTTTAGTCTTCTCGTTTTTCTCTAATATTCACCTATAGACTGATGTTTCACTATAAATAATGGTAACATTAATTTTTTTCAAATAAAAAATACAGTGGACATTCAATTTTCAAAATCATAAATATATCATTCCCCATGATTGGAAACATCAATAGGTATATAATACACTATCAGCACTGTTACTTAATTTATAATTTAGAATGTGTACAAATAATATTCAAAAAAATACTATTATAGGAAGAAACAGTGTAGTAAAACTATTAAGATATTTTTGAACTATTAATTAAACTCTTCGTTTTTTCTTTAAATGATAATGGGTTTTGGCCCATATATCAACTATAGAAATCAACACTTTTCCATTTTAAAATATAAGACAACATCTACATCGGTAACAACAAAAAATTATATTAGTGTCATAATGAAAGGACAATCTTTTATAGTTTTTTTATATGATCCTATACTGTATTTAGCGACCAATATAACAACTAAAAATTTTGGGTTTACATGATCTAGAAAATAAATTCATGTATTTTATTATATTTTATAATAAATGGTTCATCCATTAACACTTTCTTATTGAAATTTAGAAATGTGAATCATAATTCACCTATTAAAATAAATTCAACATATCAACATATTTTCATCAAAAAAATGAATTTTTATGGTTTTTTAATCTATCTCTTATATATTTTAATGATTCTAAATTAGTAAATATTTCTGTAAATTGAATTTCAATCCTCAGTAATAAATACATTCATCACATCTATAAAAGGTGTAAACCTGATATTTTGTATTATAATATATTTATCATATTATTATTATAAAAAGAATATTTATTTATAAAATAAATATTTTATGATAATATATTTTTTTTATCGATATCCATCATAGTAATTCGGAAATTGAATTTCAATTTACAGATAATACCTAATAAATATTTCCTCTAAAATTACTTTTAAACAACTGATTATTTGTATTATACAACAAGAAATTATCACATTAATTATTCAAATTATTCAGTAATTACAATATTAGTTTAAAAATATATTATATAATAAGTATTTTTTTAATATATTATGATGGAAATCCTCCAATTATTTGATAATAATATTAAATAACATTACATTATAAATTCCTTCACCGACAATATTTCTTTTAAAATAAGATTGTGGGTGACCAATGGAATCCAAATCTAGTAGTTATTTGGTAAGGAATAAAAAATATTCTTAAAAAATATATCACTTCATATTAAAATAATTTTGGTGATTTTAATTATTAATATAAACATGAAAAATCAACTTATACTATCTAATATCGTATATATATATATTTAATGTAGAAGAATAAATAGTTAGATGTATCTAATAATTTCAACCATTAATTCAATTATTATTTCAGTGTATTATAGTTCAATGATCATCACCAAATAACAGAATAGGAAAATAAATTTTACATGGTTTTGAACATCACTCGCTATATAAATTTATTTATTATCACTTTGAATATTAAGAAGAAAATGGTTAATGTGTGTTCTAAATATTTATGCAAAATGAGATGTACATCTACATGAATTAAATATTTACAAAAAATAAGATTAAAATGAAATTAATAATTTAAAAAGATTTATATCATTTTCATGGGTTTCCTATTATATTATAAATACATGTCTCAAAAAATTACACCATGTAAAATATTACAAAACTAAAATCCCCATTTCTTTAAAACAGTTTGATTCACTAAAGAAAAAAATGTTTTTCATTCATACTTCACTATAAAAAACTCTTACCATATACCCATATCAATAAATTCCATATTATATTATATATTTTTTAAATTATTTTCATTTACAAACATGAAAATGATACTAACAAGTAATTTTTTACAACCATGGCATCAATAAAATGTATGATGTAAAAATAATTCCAATATTGAAATTTAAAGGAAAAATATATATTTTACAACCCATTATCATAAGGATTTTTTAAATTATATTACAAGATAAATCATTACAATATAATTTACATCCTCTAATTTTTTGTAGTTTTCAATGGTGATGGTTTTTTAACTTCATTATAATTCATAATGAATGTTGTTATCCATGATCAATTTTTATGACATTTATGTAAATGATTTACGATATCCTAAAAATAGTTTAATCATAAAATTTTTAAACATGATTATGTAGCTTATTCTTATGTAAGAAACCATAAAATTCCTCTAATTCTATCACATGAAAATAAAACTATACTTGAGAATGAAATTTATCATGAAACAAAACATGGAACGTGATGTAAAATATTTGTTTCTATGCTCATTTTACAATTTAAAACACATATCACGCATCAATTTTAAATAATTATTCGATGGAGAAAAATATATATCATTATCATTACTTGGTTATTTTATCATGAAATATATAGAGATAAGATAATGTACTTAAACTTTCAACATTATAATGGTTTAAAGATTCGATTTTCCAACAAAACCATCCATGTCTAATTTGTCATAGTTTTTACAACAAAATCACCATTCCCATATATATATATATATATTAATATTTTGGTTTTTCATATCCTTTCTAAATTTGGGATACTACTAGTCAATTTTCTTCCACTAAGGAAATCATATTGGGTGATCACGTTTTATATATTTAATTATTTTATAAACATTACATTATAATTTACTAATAGTCTCCCCACTTGTATATTTTCATCTAAAAAATTTTCTGATTAGAATATGGCATATGATTTTTGAATTAATTGATTCATCTTTCATGTATCAATATAAATTGAACATAGTGAATTTCTTATATTATTAAAGGTCCTCATGAACCAATATATAATAATTTTCAAAAGAATAGATTATTTTTGAGGTAATACCAAATGAACATAACAATTTTTATCATTTAATATTCAATAGTTATTCTTATAATTTTTTTTGGAAAAGATAATATTGTTATATAAATATGGATTCACTATATCCATTTCCAATTTTCTAATTACATAATTTTATATGGCTAAAAATGATGTATGTTTGGTATACCCAACAAAAAGTGGAATTTTTACACAAATTTTTTACTTATCAAATAGAATCAAACATTCTAAATAGTAATATTTAGCTAGTTTTGACATTTCCACAATAATATCTCTATAATCATATATAGTTTAAATCATATTATATGTTTCACAAACCATATAGCTACCCTAGTTACTAAATAAATTAACTTCATCTAATATTTTAATCTAAATTTAATCTCTTCAATATATTTTTTGACAATTTATTCTTGTTTTATTGTAATGTAATCATAGAAAGATAATTTAAGATTTTAATTTTCTCGCTCTACTAGAAACATGTTAATCTCTTAAAATAAATTCTCATAAACATATGTTATACAATATCCATCTATATGTCATATATTCATTTTCATATTATTTGGATTAAAATTAGTTATATTTAAAAAATAAATAGATACATAGAAGTCACACAAATAGTGTGTCTTTTTTTTAATGTAAATTATAGAAAGTATAAATTTAAAAAGTATACTTATATAATTAAATACATATACAGATAGATATATTAATATATTAATAATTTTTAGATAAATATATAATAATGTATATGAGTATGTGGTTATATAAATATATATATAGAAATGAATATATACACACATAAAATAAATTAAATTCATACAATCTCATAAATAAATATGTATATATATATATATATATTTCTAATTACACAAACATATATATATATATATGTATATATATATAAATATATATATCTGTGTGTGTGTGTGTGTTTGTGATTGTTTAATATTTAAATTTCAATTTATTAAATATAAATTTATGTAATATGACTTTGAGTTTAAACACATAAATATGTAAAGAATAAATATATATATATATATGTGAAAAATATTTTAATAATTGTTTATATATGATTTTGTTCTACAAATATACACACGTGCATATATATAATATATATAAAAACATATTAAAGACATTTTTCAATAAATATTTTAACACAAATGTAAAAATAAAAAATACATACATATATATACATAAAAATATAAATACATTGATACAAACATAAATTTAAAAATTATATAATCTGAAAATATAAATATACCTGAAATAAGTATTCTGATATTATATATATACATATAGAAGTTTGATTTATGTGAAGAACATTTGGAAATGAAATAGCATATCCAAATTCATGATCATTTGAAATATACTTAAAAATATGTTTTGGGCTTCATACCTTCAATTTGGGATTTCAATTAATCTGATCGATGAAAAAAAAATTCTATTTTGAAGATATATTTAATAGAATAGTCATTTAGTGGGGTAATTAGGGTTCTTATAATAATTTTGAAGGAATATTATCATCACCTACTAGAATTTGTAGATAAAATATACCATTATCCACAATTAATATTTTATTACTCAAAAAAACTGTTAACAATTATAATATCTACTCTAATAAAGGATTAGATTTATCAGTATTACATTTATAACCAATAAATCTAAAACTAATATAGGTATCTTAGGGACACTTGTGTGGTTTGAAGCTCGACGCTAAATTTTATAATCAGATGGTTGTTTAAATTATCCATGTGATATCATCCATCAATTTTATTTTCTTTTTTAGGTATATGTATGTAATAATATTAAAATTTAATAATTTTATTATTCATAAATATATTAAAATTTCTATGTAGATATTTATAAAAAACATTTATATAAATAATTCATTTAAAAATATTAACACAAAATTTTATATAAAAATAAAAATTAATTATTATACTATATATTTGAAATATGAATAAATTATTAATTCAATGTCTTATAACTATCAATTATTAATTAAATTTTTTGATAATTAATTTTATTTTAAAGTTAATATAAAATATATTTTACGTATAAAAATTTCTTACAATATATTATTTATCATATAAATTTACTTTTAAATTATAATACTAAAATATGAAAACAATGATCAATAAATTTTTATAATTATTTTAATTTATATCAGATTAATTATATTATATATAAAATATTCCTAATTTATAATTATAGTCAATGATTGTTTTTTTATTTTAGTATGTTTGGTTAAATATGTAAATTTTTAAATATTTTATAATAAAAATGAATAAATAAACTGTTTTCTAAATGATAGATCATATACTAAGGATGTAGAGTTAGAAATTCACTTTTTATTTGATAACATTAATTCTATTCTTGTCGGTTTGAGTTGGATTAGTTTGGGGGTTATCCTGATGAAGTGATTGAGGTGAAATATTCCATTAATATACTATGTTGTGTGGAAGATCGTAAAAATTATTTTCTAGAATGAATTACTACGGAGGTAGAAAATAACATAGTTTCTAATATTCATAATTAGAACAATAACCATAGTACTATTTGTATTCTATGCTCTTTTAACTATAAAAATTGGAAGGATATCAAAATGTTTCTAATTATAAGGATACAAGGAATCATTTTAGGGGGTTCCCTTCCTAGAGTCACCTATCACTCTACACTAATTCTCATTTTGAATGTGAAGTGATTGAAATCCTTCAGTCAATTTCAACATAATAGTACGTGAATCCATTCCTATAATATTTTGGCATATATCCTTTACAAAAGACAGTCTATGATCATTTTAAAATAAAATTTAGGTGGGAAACAAGAATTTCTTAAGGGCAGGTGTATCCATGGTGACACTGTCCTGGCCCATGAAATAATATCAAATCCTAAAAGAAATTATCTAGGTCTAATATCATAGATAAAATGTATATATAATAGAAATAATATAGGATTCAATGGAGTTATATCATTCGAATCATGAAATTACTTATAATTTTAGAGTGTGTTTGTGATATTTTATTCTTTTGGTAATTTTATACAAGATTTTCTATTTCCCTCGTGGGGAAGAAATTGAAATTTTCTTATCAATGTGAGGCCTTCATCATGGTATACCTTACTCACATAGTCTATTATTGAAGGCCTAAGATGGGATAAGTTGAAATCATAACTAGGGAATTGATTATTGGGAGTATTTCATGTTCTAATTCAATTATGGTTTTCTTATAGTTTCTCAAACTTTCATAACTAATGACTTTTTATATGAAATTAATGATTGACATTAATTAATTCAATGTTTTAACAATATAAAATTTATTTATGGAAAATGAAGCGTAAAATTTATAAATGCCATAGATATCAGTGTTTATATCTCCAATAAATTCTTTTTTGGTCCTTCAATACCAATTGAGATTAGGATTCAAATATCCCGAAATATCCTTACCAGAGAGTACCATGGTTTCCCCTTATCTTCATGTAGGATCTCAATATCAAATTTTTAGAGATTATTCTTTAGAATCACTACACATATCAACAAATAACAGAGTTATATATTTTCCATCAGTTATAGGATTTACTATATTGATCCTATTATATCATTCATCATAGTGCATTTTCTTTCTGTTTTCCAGGTTCCAAAAGAATTTTTAAGAAACATTGATGGGGTTCCAAATGGAATCATATTAGATTCACATTAAGTGGGTAAATGCCATTATGAAATGTAGTATCAATTGGCTAATCCGTTTTATGATGGAGGTATCAATATAAAGAATATATAAGATAATATATATTCATTAAAGGAAAATATGACATCAAGAATTGATTAAAGACTAATCCCTCAAGGTTAAGTATATCATTATAAATTACAGGAGTAATGATTGTTAAATTATTAAAATAAATTATTTAGGGTCCACTCCCAGGTGTAGAATTAATGTTTTTTGATATATCCATTATGATAATTCTTACAAGGTTTTGGGGTGTGGTGACATTTAATTATGACACGATATTTGGTCTATTCATGTTTTTTTCTTACATTAGGACCCTACACCTAACATGTCCATCCATTCATTACCAGATCACCATCAATTCATCAATTTTTTCCTATGAAATGAATAGAAATTTATTTTTTATAATATAAAACTATCGAAGGATCTGAATAATTTTCATTTTAGTCTAACCAAATCAAGATCATTTTGTGTGTAAGAATTTCATAAACTAACTCATGTGTAGTGTGAATTAGTTTCAGGGGAAAAATTACTATGGTGATAAGAAATACCTACATGTACATACTCATTAGTGTGGTATACATGAATCAAATCCATTACAAATGACTAGTAAGACCGACATAATGATATATAATTAGAATAAAAATAATAATAATTTGGGAAATGAAAAAGAAATTAGTGGATCATTTCATTTGAATAAGAGTGATATGATTATATTTATAACAACATAATAGGTACATTAGATCTATCAGTTCAAATGAACTCAATTGGTAATTTTTTAAATGTATGGTTTTAATAAACCGAGAATATCACTATGGAGTCCATGTTTTATATATATATTTAGTACAAGATGTTTGGATATCTTATAAGCACCTAAATATTATAATAACCATAGGTGTAATTTTACATTAACATATCTAATATTTAATTTAATATCTTTTATTATAAATCTATAACCCCTAATTAGTCATAGTGAACACTACACCTCAATCAAGAATCTGACCGCCACTGCCAATTAGTTATCTATGGGGGAGGAATTTTAGCATTGGGTCATATGGTTTGTTAAAATAATTCTATGTCCATCCTAATTTTAAATATATATTGATCTTATAACTATGTAATTATGTGTGGAAGAGAAATAATTGTTGATTATAAAGGATCAATGTTGAAGGTAATTATCATTTTTTATAGTATATATACCTCTCTCAACATGAAAGCTGATGATTTTTTTATATAGATATTTTTTTTAAAACTATACAATATTAGTTTATCTAGAGTAAATAATTATCATGAACTAGCCTAGGTGACCCATCAAAATATAAAAAACTAGATATAATAAATTTCATAAGTTTAATCCTGATCCCCATAGGCAGGTGACTGGTACCCATGCATCAAATGACAATTAGATGGAATGATTTTTAAAACCAAAAACACTAATTATGGAATGCATACATAGCATGATTATAAGAAAAATAAATATTTCATAATGTAAAACCAGTAATAGTAATGAAAAAACTAAGAAAACTAGTTGAAACCAAGGTGGAGGTCCATGAATAATCCAAAGGAAAATAACACAAAGAGCTAGCTGATACTCTTTGTGTCATGCGGGAATCATCCAGTTGTGTCACCACTAGTTACCCAATCCCAACTGACCAAAAAATTTCCACACCAATAATTATTCATTCCCTTTCATGTATATGATAATACATGGTCTTCACACCTCCAGGGGAGTGTGTATGGTGTGATAAAAACAAGACCAGTAGGATCTCATCCAATAATTCAATGAGAAGAACACTTGAGGATAGACCTCTGTTCATAACAATTTTCATGAACCATACTGAATGATCAATTAAATTACAATACATACCAAATCTATAGTAATAACAGAAGGGTTAAATGACCTAAAGTGTAGTGAAACTAATTTTGGATGATATTTAGGGTCCCCAATGGTGTTTTTTTCTCTAAATGGAGATAGTGGGCAACAACTTATAAAGTTAAAGGGATAAAATACAAAATTTTACTTCATGATATAAACAAGGAACACATTTCTTTTCACAAGCCTTTTTGAATGATGGTTGGCCTCTTGGAATGATTTTAATGTTTTGAGTGAGTGAGAACCAGGCACACTGAAATAACTTGTGTTAGCCTATAGTGTCATTTGGCAGTCTGATGATCCACTCATGAAAAGGTTATTCCCCATAGAGGGGACAAAATTTATCTATTGTGAAATTGGTGGAGCCTGGGTGTCTTGGACCCAATGGACATGTTTAGGTATGATGAATGTGCCACTAGATGGTCCTACATGTTAAAAAAAATCCATCCTTGTCACTAAAAATATTTATTAATAATTTCAAATATTATAGCTCTATCAGCTATAAAAACTTCATCATACAAAAAATTACTCAATATAAATATGAAGATTACTTACACATGGTTTGAGTTATACATAGAAGAAGATCTCATTCAGATTAATGAAGAGTGACATAATACTCTTTAGATCAACTCCAGATTTGGTAAACTACCTATGGAAAATAAAAGTATTATAGAATGTTATTCCCTTAACCTTTATCATTGTATAACTCATTGAAAATCATTGGTGTTGGTATCTAATTTTAATAAAATATATAATTGTGTATGTACAAAGTTGTTAGCCATTATTTATAATATTATATATACATATATAATATTTCCAAAGTATCTTTCTATATAAATATAAATATTAAATATAATTTTAATTTTATATAAAATATTAATATCATTTTTAAATTTTTTTACTTGATATAATTATAAACTGTGTATATATATATGACATTTATTATATACATTTTTAAAATTCATGATTATATATATATTAGAAATTTAAAAAAAATTGGAATAATTATATTTGAATAACATTAAATAATAAAATTAAATATAATGAAATATATATTATAATTTTGTTACTAATTTCTATCAAATATGAAAATTTAGAAAGAAATTTATTGTAAATTAAATTTTTAAATCCTGTTATTAAATTAAAGATGAAATATCCAATACAATATATAAATATATTTCGTTAGTTTATATAAATTTTATTTTTATTGCTAACATTAAATAATGACTTATATATTATAATAATGGAATATATATATATATATATTTGTTAAGTATTGTTTTAATTCATTTAATTAAATTTGAGATATAACATTCATTAAATTATATAAATTTATATTGATCTTACATATAAAAATTATCTTAACTATATTTATATATATAATTAATATATATATATATATATATATATATATTACAAAGCTCAAATGTGTCTATTTGTGCATGAATGTAAATATGTTCTATAATAAGATTTTATATGGTGAAAAAATGAATTATAGATATATGTGTTTGTGTGTGTACATTTTAGATATATACTCCAAATATGTTATGAGTGATACATTTAGCATTGATATATGTAGACTTTCATCAATGCTAAAAAAACTGATATAGATAAAAAAAATTCAATGATAATAAATGCATAAGTAAATGTTAATGTTTTCATTGATCATCTCTAGAACTGATAAAATTATAAATTTATCCGTTCTTAATGAAAGTGATAAAAACATTCTCTGATTTTTCTCCAATTCTATAGTATTGACATTTTTTCGTTGTACCTATTTGGGGCCTGAAATTTCCTATATCTATAAAAAATTTCTTAGGTGTTATAGGAGTTAAAGTGCAGATCAAATTTGATTTATAGTTAAAGGAATTTATTTCTGTCTTCAATAGTTTCCAATCATGTGTGGTGGGAACCCACATTGATGTGTTAGAGTTTATGCTATTCATGATTTAATTATGGGCATGATGTAAAAGTCTTTTTTCTATATTTTGAATGTTATGGTCGGAAATGACCATTTCAGGAATGTTGATGTCATAGTTTTTTTTATAATGAGTGGATAGTTGTTTCATTGGTTAAAGTCCTAGGTAGAATCTCTTCAAGACATTTTGGAAAGATGAAATTCTAGTTTTGAAGGGGTCATGAATTATTTCATGTTCAATTGTACATTTCCATGTGGTTCTATCACAGAGTGATGAATAAACATTTTAATTATTATTATTATATATTATATTAAAATTGATATATATTTTATATTATAATTTTATAAATAAATAAATTTTATCTTCATATAGTAAATAGTGAGTTTAATGTGAATAAAAAATTGTATTTTTATTCATAAATAATTATCTCATGCTTAAATGATAACGAGAAAAACATAAAGTTGTTTTATTTTTAATTTTCAGCTAACGGTCTAAAATATATGTATGATCACAAGTTAAAAAATATATTTTTCATAATATTTAATGATTACCTACATTGGTTTAGAGGATAGTCATGCAATAAGCCTTTAGTGGATGGATGAAAGGAGCTATGTTCCCCGTTATGCATACCAAATGTTTTGGAACCACAAATGGATATGTATGTTTTTATAATAGATACATAATAAATCCCATGTTTCTATATAGGTTAAATGATTTTTCAATTTTTATATTTTCCACATAATAGAAAATATTTACGTACTTTTATTGCTGATGAGCAATACTGAGCATATCCATGAGAAAACAATCATACATAAGATACTTCCAATGGGGAAGAACTCATTTAAGATAGTTTATGTAGAAAATAAACATTTTATGTTCCATATAATCTCATATATGTTATTTTCTCATCCAATCTCATATAAGATATTATACATTTCAAGGAATAATAAGATTTCAATTTTCATAGTATCTTCACCAAAAAAAACATTTTATTTCCATGATGCCTACATACATTATAACATGTAAAAAATATATTATTTATTATAAAATGTAGTAAAACATGTAAACAATCTGGTGAACTAGTCATAATTAATTCATACATTAAATAATAAGGCTAATGATTTTGGTGAATAAATAATGATCTAAAAAATAGTTTGTAAGTTTTTTATTAGGTAAATTCATGAAAATAAATCATTTGATGATAAACCACTATAATCATAATGAAAGAAAAAAAAATCTAGAACTTACATGACTAAAAAATAATATTCATAAAAATTTTCCAAAACATAGGAAGACCATCGACACCCTTGTTAACTAATCTATAATGACACCCCTTCACTCACACAAATACAAAACACTCATTCGAAAAAAATTCAAATAAAAATTATTTAAAGAACCAAAAACATGAAATTATGAGGTTTAAACATTATTCCAAATTCAATGTGTGAATAATAATTTTCATTATTTCTCAAAGTGAATAGTATTAAAATACCTATAGGAAATTAAATTAGTTATATAAAAATTTATTAACATGTATAAAATGGGTTTCTGCCTAATATGTTTCAGCAACCTTAACATTTATATAGAACTCAATGTTTTCCTTGGCCTCCTATAATTGGAAATAAGTTATTTTTCCTCTTCATCCATAACTTGGTCAACAAGTAATTTAAATATTGCAAATCACTTAAATTAATCCTAGAAAATTCGTTAACATATACGAAAATAATGAAACACATACATATTCCTATTATTTTACCCTTACATGTGTGTAACATCCAATCATCCCTCACATAAACCACATACTATATACATAAAATATTTTAGAATGTCAAATTCTTGAACCCTCTCTATTGAACATTATTTGTTTTGAGTTTTATCATTGGGAAGAAGTATAATTCCAATTATTTACCATTAATGTCATTAGAATGGACACATAAAACAAATGTCACATTTTATAACAATTTTTCCATTGAAAAAAATTTAAAATTAAAAATAGAAACCACCAACTCATTGGAAATACAATCATAAAAACATGTACTACAAAAAAAACATTTGATTTCCATCTTACAATCACAATAATCCAACTAAGGAATAATATAACTATATAAATTCCTAAAATAAAACATTAGTTAACAAGATAGTGATGTTTTTAATTATTCTAATGTTTTATATCCATAGAACTATACCATTAAATATATTCTTGATGAAATTATTTTTAAATTAAAACTAATGTTTCTATGATTGGAAAACCACAAACTTACCCAAATAAATTTCAGTCTAACCATCACACATGAGAAATAATCATTCTTAACTCAATATATGATCTTCCATTAACACATTATCCTTATCAATTATTCCCATGATTAATTGATATATATATATATATATATTCAAATTATTTTAATTCTATAATAAAACAAGACCATTACATCTAACTTACTTTTATACTTCCAAATTAAAAAAATAATATAATACTCTTTAATCCATATATATCTCCTCCAATGTCCCAACCAATAAAACCGAGAAATGAATCATCTATTATAAAACACAAGTCTACATCCCGTTATATATTATGATATTTGCGTATATAATTCATATGGGTTGACACTCCCCATTGATGTTGAACTCTTAGAACTCCATATTCAAATTCTATGGTTTCAGGGATTTACTACTACTTTGATGGATATATTTTATAATCTCATAATCTCTTCCCATGTCATTGTTTGTGTTTTTATTCTTCAATTACTAATTTTACATATTTTTCTATCTGGTATTCCTTTTTAGTGGTTTCTAACATATAAATGATCATATTTTGGATAACAGTATCGATCACCACTACTCTTTTTACTCTTCACTTAATGGGGGAGGCTAATTTTAGTCAGAACATTGTTAAACATATATGTTTTGAAACTATGTTTTTGGTTGTATTTTATAAACTTTTACTTCTCTCCTTTAATGTTATCCAATGATTATCTCTTCAATTCTCTATTCTCCTCATTTCTATCTATATTTCTAATGATGTTAGACTGCATATTTTTCTCTCATAATAGTGACTTTGTATTGTTTTAATGGTAACATTATAGTGTGGGTCGGAACCCTCATTGCATTGGAGATAAAACATTGGGGTTTTTTGGGATACATCATATATTCTGGGCTCCCATATGAGGATCATATATATTTATAATCTACTTTTTCCTCTTAATATTTCATGGTATAACATAATTTTTTATAGACCAATGGATATCAAGGTGGGATTGAATTATTTAAGCGATGAAACATAAGGTTCTCCCTACAAGCTATATTTAAATTTTCTTTTTCTTTTATCTATTATTATCTATACCCCTTTAGTTTTATCCCAATTTTTTATATAGGATCTTTTGTTTTAAACCCTTATTATGAAAATATTTCCCATAAAGATTCAATAGTTGGGTTCATGCTTTTAATGTCTTATTGTAGATGGTGTAAAGAAACCCGGGTTGATGCATCATTTATTATCAATTTATTTGGAGTTTCAATACTATTGTGGATTCTTTGTTGAAGGTGTTTGGTTTCATTTTTTCATTTAAAACAATTTGACAATGTATTTCTAATGTGTGTTACTCAATGTTAGTGATATATTTATTTGGTTTTTTACATTGATAATGATTCTAAAAATGATATTTAACTATACATCTCATGTTGTTCACATTTATTTATATGGTTTTCTCTACAAGTGGCATGATAGGGTACATGTTGTTTTGGAATTCTCAATTTTGAATGCATCCAATATTATGATGAAAGACTATTGTTTGTTTTTTAAGTTATAAAACCATTAGTTATGAGAACCAATGATTTTTTTTATGTGGTGGAGTGTGATGTGACATTGATATCATTTTTATTTAATTGGTCCTATAATTTCTCAATTTATTTATCTAATTTAATGGGTTATCTATAAGTTTTAGCACAATGTTATAATAGTGAGTTTATCAAAAAACAAAAGCTATCCATTTTTCATTTCTATACATTTTTTTCTACTATTATTATATTTTAGGTTCCAACTAAACATTAATGAGGATTTTTATAAATTAAAAAAATAAATGGAGTATCAACATCACTACTTCTGAGTTCTCCTGTCCCTGATTCTCTAATAATTTTCTTACAACTACAAATTTAAATAAAATATATATCCCTGTAAAACCCATAAAATACATCAATCTACCTATGGATAATATTAATGGATCTTTATCCATGAACATGACATTATATTCTATTTCCCATTCCTTATATTGTGAAAACATGATGTATTTTTTTAATATGGTTTAAATTAGATATTATCTGGTCACCTTGAATCACATGATGATCCTATGGATGAAATTGTTATGAATAAAATCCAATCATTCAATATTACAGAATATCTCAATATATATTCCAAATATCTTATTGGAATTCCAAAGAACATTAATTTTAATTTTAAAGTACAACTCCATACTCAACGCTAAAATATATCTATTGTTTTAATACAATATAATAGTTTGATACATGTATATAAAAATAATGATAAATCTTTTATTCATGGACTCATTTTTGTTTAAATATTTATATGATTCTCTCTAGGTGAATTTTTTCTCTTCCATAAAGAAATTATGATTCTAGATCAATTACTTTACTACTTGCTTCACTCTATATAGACACATCTTTATCATATATGCTGAGCCTTATTTTTATTTGACCACTAAACCTTATGTTTCTTCCTATATATTACCCCTTATACCACCATAATGGAAGGATTCCTTTAAATCCTTCTATCCGTTATGTAAACATATATAATATAATAGAAACAAGACATTCTATATGGATGTATGTTTGAAAATGTGGGAGAAAATGTCATATAAATATACTCTATCCATATACTTGAACCATTACGCAACTATAATACCCTAATAGCTTATTCTATTATAATATTATTCATTTAATTAAAATCATGATTTGTTCTATAGCACTTTCATTCTCTATGGTAATTTTATTTAATCCCAACTTCTATTTGGATGAAGAAAATGAAATTCATATATCATGGATAACTTCAACAATCTAAAATCCATAAGACTGACCATTTAATCATTGATAATAGGTTCTCTTATATACATAAGAATAATTTAATGATAATATATTTCTATCAATTAAATAAATAAGATAATTGGGAAGAACTCATAAAATTAACATATTTTTTTTATATTTATGAAACTACATATTTTAAAACATTAACATCCCAATATATTGCACGATCTTCTAAAATCCTTGAACATTATGCTAATTATTTTATTATCCCATCATATTACATTTAACATTCTATTCTCTGAAAATAGTTTGTAACATTTTTTAATGAATAAAATACAGTCAAATAAACTTATATTTTTAAGTTGATTGTTTTTTCTCAACTCTATTCTCAACATTATAATGGTCTCTTAACTAATAATTATCACTGAAGGGGGGAATTTTAGAATCCAATGATCATTATATATTTATTTTCCTAAATTCTGAAACCAAAATTTTCATTACCATATCCCAAAATAAAAAATCATGAGAAATATCATTATGTTTGTATTGATCATCAGAATCAGCATGTATATTGAATGGACTTCTGGACACATTATGGTCAGTATTAATAACCCAAAACCTAGTAACATTGATCCAGTGTCTTAATTAATTAAATTTTTAAATGATATATGTAATTACATACTAATGGAGTGAATTGTGTAGTAGAAGTGGTTACCTACATATGTATATGATTCTCAAATTAAATTTGAAAACAAATATTAAAAACTATCTTTAATTATAAATAATATTATTCCCATAATCTTGTCCTTAAATATCAATAACTGTAAACATAATGGATTTCAATTAAGGGTTAAAGATAAGGGTGAGAACAAATACTCAGTAAGTGTTATGTACAATAGAAGATATCTTGAGTAAATATAAATAACCTATATGTAAATGTAAATAATTAAATACACATCCCATTAAAATAACTTTTCAATCATGATATGATATAAAATTTTAAATATGGTAATGTAAGTAATTAAAATCATATTATATTTAATCAAAAAATGGTAATAAAATAAATCCATAGATAGTATCATTGAAAAAATATCAAGGGTAATAATAAAAGAATTTCTAAAGAAGGATATTATTATTTATTGGATATCATGATCCCTTAAATCTTTATACCTATAATGTAAATAACATTTACAAGATAGCTTAAAAGTAATATAGAAATACATTTAATTATAGTTGATTTTTTCCCCTAATGATTTTATTTATATATTGAAGGGGTACAAAATAAAAGCCCCCCCCCCACATTATTGTATGTATATAACACTCCATATATTTAAAATAAACTATTTAATTCATGAATAATGTTTATTATCATCAAATATCCATATTGAGCAAAAAATATATGGTTTTCATCATTTCCCAATATTAAAAAATAACTCCTAATATTGAAAATTGTTTGTAAAACTAATAATTGATGAAACACATACATGTCTATGATAATATAATATAGGAATTTAAGGGAAATTTTATATCCAATTATCACTTGAAATAGAATATTTCAAGGAAAAGTTACTGAAAACAGAAATTAATCAACAAAGAGAATTTCAACAATTTTTTATGTAAAAAAATCATAAACCATCAATATAATTAATAAATATAGTACCAATAAAACATATCCTATTTGTATCAAACATATAAAAATATTTTATTGTTTTTGATGAATAGAAATCCAATGAAAAGTTCATTTAAAATATTCTGGAATAAAATAACCATTGTAATTTGAAAATAATCATTTCAAATTATAAGATAAAACAAATATTTATTTTACATTTATCATAATATAATCATTGAAATTTATAAAACAATCTTTAAACCATTGATTTGACACGGAGGCCACAAATACTATTCATGTCATATATGTCAAAATAATGACACCTTTTAGTAATTTGATTATTGAAAATTGGGCCTTGTTTTGAAAACTACATAAATATTGATTTCAAAAAAATTATAAAGTAAAAAATGGTAAAATTTTCATTAAGAAATAATTTTAAAAATGATTTAAAAATTTTAAATTTATTTTTATAAAACATGGTCTTGGATGAAACTTAATTTTTAACCAAACAGGGAAATAAAACCGGAATTTAATATAAATATACCCAATCATTTTATGTACCAAGTAGTGGTTCAATGATACAATTACTTGAAGCCTTGATAAATAACTAGAGCGTAAGAAAATGAAATATGTGTTTTATAAAATTATAAAATAATATTTTTAATATAAATCTAATTTTAAATTATCTGAATAAAAATGAGACTATGAAATAAACCCTAACAAAGATCATAATGTTGAAGTAGAAATTAATAAATGAATAAATTATTTCTCTTAAATAAATATCTATATAACACAAGTGGAAATATAACATAATATATTTCAATTTATTTTCAAACATAATATTATAATATCAAATACAATGAAGAAGTAATATCACCCAATGAAAAGAAATTGTGTTATGATATTATTTACCACTTGGTTGTATTAAAGTCAAAACCCCCGAGATAAAATAATTTAAATTGATACATAAAATAACCTGAATAATAAAATATTCATGATATTACAAGTAAAATTGGAAATATATAATCCATATAAAATAAATTAGGTGAATAACATCACAATATGCCCTAATATAGGAAAATTGAGATGAAGCCCCTTACCATGAGTCTGACTCATCACCTATATTCGTTACCATTCTAAATAATAAAATATAGTTTTTTATTATCTAATGAAAAATTATACATTTTATTATTCCTTTCATTTCACTTATTACTATGTTAAAGAAAATTAAATAATAAATTAATAATTTGATTGGTGTTTCAAGGATATTTGACTTATTAGTCAAAAATATCTTTTGTAAGTTGGTCGTCGGTCAAATAAATCATTTATTAAACATTTCCATAATATTAATAATGATATATTGATCATATATATTTATATTATATTTTTCATACTAGTCGTGAATGTATTTTCTAAAAAATTATGTGTGTTCATATCATGGAGATGGTAGGTTGTATGTATGCATGACTAATGTTTCCATTTTCAAATGATTTTTATAAAAAGGGGTTGATTAATATTATCCCCTAAAATAATTATCATAATATCATAAATACCATATGAATTCTTTAAATATACGTATATATATCATCCATGTGTTGTGGTGATTAATACAGAGTCACATCGCTTCGTGAAGGCAGTGGTCCAGATATACACAAAATAGATTATCATATTCCACTGAGTGAAAAGGTTAGAAATAAAATTATATGATATCATTTAGCAATTATAAATATGTAATTAATTTCAAAATTAATTTATTTATATAACATTGACTCATTTAATTTATCTCTATTAACTTCCAAGTCACGAGTTAGTGAAAAATGAATCACGCCGCTTCCCCACATGATAGTCTAGAATACACACGAGCGACATTATCATATCCAATATGGAATAGAATGTAAAAAGTTATATATGGTATAGTTACTAGAATTTAATAATTTTTTGAAACTAAAATATAAATACATTATATCAATCATCATACCTAACTTTGAGGGGTGTTTATGGAAAACATGTCAAATCGGTTCGTGAGTCGGTAATCTGTAGTACACATGTGGGATGTTATTGTTTACCATTTTGAGAGAATTAGTGATGGATATATAAATTACCATACCATAATAAAATTTAATTAAATGGGTAACACTTTTGTTATTATATATGTTTCCAATGCTTTTTTGGGGAGTGCATCCATATGACGAGAACTCTCTGTTGGTTGCCGTACATTCACAATTTCCAAATGCGGGTGGCATCCATCACTTATTTAGGGATGTTTTCTATTTTATCAAAATCTGATGATGGGATGACAGTTCCTCTTTCTGTGAATACCTCCTCGAAATTCTTCACCAAGTCCGGTGTCCCTTAGAGATTTTAATCATTTTTTTGATTACCATTCCTGGTGCCATATCATTATGGACGTTGGATAATTACGTTGCTTCCATCAAGACATTCCAAGGGTTCTTGATAGGGAAGTGAACTTTAGTCTAAGTAGATGGTAACATCAGGCATGTCGGGGCATTTTTGGATGTGTGGATATTAAGGAAACTATATTCTTCCTCATAAGAAGGTATCTCAAGGGTTCAGAACCCAATGCATCCCATATCGGACTTATTATATCTAATTCTGGAGAAATATCTCTACGGATTTCCTCACTTTGCAATGTTTAACATAGGGTATGCTACGAGTTTAACTTATTCCAAAGATGGTTACTCCAAATATGTGTCATCCATAGTTTTCCTCAGATGTCTCATTTTTTAAATAGGGTGAGATGTGAATTGAATGTCTTGTAGATATGAAATGAGAGTGACCAAGACATCCCATAGAGACAGATCTGATTGTTACATCCCTAGGAGGGAACACCTAAATGGATTACCAGATGGATAGATTATAATTCCTAATGAGGATTGGTCTCAAGTTGTGTTTCCCATGGGTGATGGATATCACATTGCGAAGGATGATCGGGACACCACTGAGGGTGGATCAGTAAGAGTGCACCCCATAATGGGGAACACAAGATTGGTACGTCACAATGCCCAAGGAGAGCGGGCCCAAGCTAGTTTTTCCCAAAAATAGAAAATGTCACGTTGTGAAGATTTATCTGGACACAACTAGGGCTGGATCACAAAACATTTACCCTATAATGGGGAACACCTGATGGATATGTCAAAATTCCCATTAAGAGTGGACTGAGGGTGTGTGTCCCAAAAAGGGAAGATGTCATACCATGTAGACAGATCTGGAAACCCCTAGGGGTGAATCAGAAAGAGTGTACCCCTGAATGTGGAACAACAGATGTATAGGAAAAAAATTTTAATGAGATAAAACCTAGGGTAGTATGCCCTATAAAAATAAGATGTCACATTTTGAATACTTATTTGAACACCATTGGGGGTGGATCAGAAAGAGTACACACTAGAATTAGGAACACAATATGGATTAGTCAAAATGCCCAATGATAGCAAACATATGCCGGTTTTTCATATAAAGGGAAGATATCACACAGTAAAGACTGATCAGGACACCACTGGGGAAAGATTATATTGAATGAACCCGAGAATGGGGTACACCTAATGGATTTGTTAAAATTCCCAATGAGAGCAGACCTAGGTTGGTGTATCCCATAAAGGGATGATATCACACTGTGAAGACTGATCTAGACACCACTGAGGGTGGATTAGAAAAGGTGCATCCTAAAATGGGGAACACTGGATAAATAGGTCAAAATGTCTAATGAGAGAAGACATTCAATTGTGTGTCCCATAAAGGGAAGATTTCACACTGTGAAGACTGATCTGGACACCACTAGGGGAGGGTTAGAAAGAGTCCACCCAATAATGGGGAACAATAAGGTTTACCATTGGCTGGGATTGGACCTCATAGAGGATTCCTACGTACGTAGTGTATAGGAGGACCAAAACCCAAGTATTTTGAAAGATGATACATTGAATCAAGGTGTACAAAAATGAAAATGACTTAGAGACTTGCTGGGGATTATGCGTGGTTAGTGGCACAACTATTGCATGTAATAGTGATGAGGTGAATGAAATGATCTACCCAGGATGTCACGCCCAGGGTAAAACCCAGAAGGATAATGAGTGGATGAGTAATGTGGGTGGATAATGGGATGGAACCATCATGAAGGTGATGGTTGTTGTCAAATGAATTACATATAGTCTTCCTACGTATCCCCATGGCGAGAAATCAATGTATTCATAGTTCGGAGGGACAATGGGACACCTTAGGAGGCGACCCATGAGAATGGATGCATGGATGGGACCTGGAGGAAGTGTAACCAACAGATTGGGACATGACATTCCCAAAACACAGAGTGTTAGGGGAGAGACTAGGATAAGACATGGGTGATAGGATTGAACATCAGTGAGGCCTCATACATAACCATGTTGATGGGAATTAATGTTTATGTATTTTAGGATGGGGTTGTTAAATTGGGGTGTGTGTCAAGGATAGCAACCCAATTACATGTTGGGACTTACGCATGGCTAGCAGCCTGGTTTCATCTAATGCCTAGGGGCAGAATGTAGATATTGGTCCAAGAAAAGTGGACTGTAATAGCTTACCATCGATTGCAGACTACAATGGATTATTGCTGGATGGGGCTACAACAGCTTATCGTTGGTTGGGGTTGAAAACTTCTTACTACTGTCTAGGGCTCCAACATATTACAAAATGTTGGGGTTCCACCGACTTATTTCTAGTTAAGAATCACATTGTCTTATCATCGATTGAGATTGGACCTTGGGATGGCTTCCGATGTACCCTATCATTGATACAAGGATCGAAGTCCCCTTATTTCAAATGGGTATAGATTAATGTCTTTCAGAATGAAAATGGGTATATGGTTTAATGTCATGTGGGGTGGGGGTGACTAACATGATGTATTTGGGACTGATGGGTTTTCAGCTTGAACCTTAGGGAGGATCCCTAAGAACCTTGCCTATGAAGCAAGGATCAATGTCTATGTATTTGGGTTTATTTGGGGGTTGGGCAAAGAAGACCCCCAAGTGATGCTAAGGAGAAACAATGGTGGATGGGGATTAGGCTTTAAAGATTTCGGGGTTCTGCTAAAGAGAGGTAATAGTGAATGGGGCTTACGTAGGGAAGCTACCTGGGTACTGCTAAGGAGTGGTCGTGGGGGATGGGGCATATGCATGGATGAAGCCCAGGTGCTGCTAAGGAGCTAAAAAGGTGGATAAGGCATATGTGTTGAAGCTACCCAATAAGATGAAATGTGGTATGTGGATTACTCTTGGAATATACATGAGTTCTGGTAAGGATCGGAAATGGTATATGGGTCTTACATATGGAAGATGTCCGGGTGCCACTAATGAGAAGCAATGCATAATGGGGGTTATGCATGTAAGATGCCAAGGTGCCACTATAGAGTGGCAATGGTGAAAGGGGAAAACACAAAGAAGTTGTCTGTAATTACATATTCATGTTTGGCTTTGAGGGAATCCCAACTAACTGGTGGGTTGAGTCATATAATTGGAGCATAACCTGTGCGCTAGTGCACAAGTGGTAATATTCCAAGGGCATTGGAATTTATCTGAACAAAGGGATATGAAAAGTGTAAATCACTAGCCTGACATTTGGAACATGGTGAGGGTGGTGTGAACATAGAGGATAACTATTGACCATGTTTGAAACACATTATCCATATTTCATTATCCTGAAATGGAGAATAAATGAGGATCGATTGTTGACCATGTTCAAAACACATGACCTGACTCAAAGTGTCATCCAAAGCCTTAGAAAACGTTGGCCGAGAATAGTAGGTGAGCTGATGTGGAATGGGACCTGTCCATAATGGGATCAATTCATAGATTAAAGAGGATGAAGATCTGAATAAAGGACACACAAAAAATTTGGTGGAGTGGTGTACTGCTCAAATAGATTCCAACCCTCATGAAATTATGCCACTATAATCATGGAATGAGGCATATTTTGCTTAGCACATAAGGCATATTTTATTTGGAATAGGAGGTATCCTATTATTAAATGTTAGGGATAATATGGTTTATAGTCTTGTCTCTAGGACTATTGTCATATCATGCTTAGCACATAAGGTATCTCTTGTTTGATGTTAGTGGAATACTACATTTGTATCAAAGGGTATACTAAAGTTTATAGTCATGATGAGAGAACTATTAAAATCTTATGCTCGGTGCATATGGTATATCTTGTTTGGAGAAAGGGGAATCAAAGGCTTGTCACATATAGGTTACTACATTTTATTGTAATGTAGGTAGTATTATTGGCATCTAATGCTCGACACATAAGGCATATCTTATTTGGAGCAAGAGGCATCCTATATTTTTCATATAAAATATAGTAAAGTTTATAGTCATATATATAAAACTATTGGCATCTTATGCTTAGAACATAAGGTATCGATTGTCTAGAAAAAGAGGCATCTTATGTTTGGCACATAGTGTTTTCTACAGTTTAACGAAAAATATATTGGACTATTGGAATCTTATTAATGGTGCATGAGGAATCACTATTTTAGATAAAGTGGCATACAATGTTTGGGACATTGGGTGTAATATATATTAAAGTCATATATATAATACAATTAGTCATAAGTTTCCTAACAATGGTTGGTGTTGCGACTTATGAAACATCAGCCCATTCTAGGTCAACCTGATATATAAGTAAGGTGACGGGGTTTGGATGAGTTTCTTGAAGAGTAGTTCAATTGAAGGTACTAAGGGAATTGATGATGAGAATCTCAACTGAGGACATGTGAAATGAACCAAGAGGAATATGTTGACTCATGGTGTTTCATGGTGTTAGTAGAGGTATCTCAAATCATGTTACTCCATTTGAGGAAGGTGGGAGAGCATAAGGGTACAATTGAAAATGCTGACACCACAGCCTAAAAAGTTCTTGATGTGGGGGTTAATGAAGGAAGTAAAGGGACCAGCCTGGAGGTTCGGACTATAGCTCAACACTGATCCTAATTGGGGGTGGGAGGGTGAAGCCCCCACGATGTGGACTACTAGGAGCATGCTTGGATACTATTGTGTGTAAAATGTGTTAAATTCTAGATGGGATGTGCACAATATTGGACTTTGTGGAATAGGTGTTCACAAGATTGGTAACCTTGGAACTATTGCATGAAAGAATGATTTTTTTCGCACAGGATTGGATGTTTTTAATTCAATAATGGAATCATTCTCATGCATGACTTTTTCATAAAAGAGGTGGTGGGAGGATCAAACCTATGTGGGCCCACATGAATTTAGACACATATGGTACATATCACGAAATATCTCAAATGGAGGGTTCCATTATTTCACATAGTCATGGATGGGGCATTCTTAATCGTAATAGAGGGGCAACCGACCTCCTAAGACTTACCTTGAGGGGAGGGGTTTCACTTGTATTTATAAGAGAAATATTTGGTGGTGATGCATAAGATTGTGGAAATGTAATAGATCTTCAATGCAGCTTATGGAGGGTATGCACGCAAAAGGGGATTTGACATTGCACTTAGCACGTAAAAATCTTGTGTGTGGATTGAAATCTTGCACAAACATATCAAAACCTATGTGCACCTTCCTTAATTATTTTTTAGGTGGCCTGGGGGAGAAGATGACATCTCATTGGGGGCTTAAAAGGTATTAATGACATGTTGCATGAATGATTGTGTTTTTTCACACATTATTTTATTCAGGCACATGAAACATCCATTATGGCATGCATTATTTTAGTTATTGTGCATAGAACCATACATTGCCCCAAAATCGTCCTGGATGGCCATTTTCAGCAGTCTGCCATTAAAGGGAGATAACTTCTGATATGTGATTCAGTTCAGTCTCCACGACTAGTCAAATCAAATCTTGAGGAATGGGATATTCTCTAGGATCATTTCTCTAAGAATTTGGTGAAATACATGGACGCGTTTTATAATGAAAATATATGCCCCACTAAGAATGGGGTCCAACAAGGATGAGGAGGGCGAGGAAAACCAAGATCTAAGGAAACCTAAAAAAACAACTACTCTGAGGGAATTTTTATCCTGATCATATTGAGTAAAAAACTGACTATGTCTGTATTCCCAGGTGATCTATGCTACATGTGGGAGAAAATAGAAAATAAAAAACCATTCTCTTGTATTAGAGTGTTAAACAGGGGAAGATGTGATAGGATTAGAACTCAACATCGATCACCATTTGTAATTCTCAAAATATGATGGTCCAAAACTTGAGAGATGTGGTCTCTTGATAGCCGATATGAATTTTCCAATGTCCTGTAGCACACGAGAAGGACGATTCCATGGTCATTAAAATAAATCTGAATAGAGGGAAGTGGAAAGTGTGAATAACGATACCCAAAATTTGAAACACTATAGGGATGGCAGGACAATAAAGGGAGAATTGTTGAATGTGTTTGAAAAAATAGTATCCCTATTATGTTATCCTAAAATGGGGATAAAAAATAAGAGATGACCATTGACCTTGATTGAAACAGAGGTCCTCACTCAAGATTCCATCCATAGTCTTCTAGATAGATAACTTAGGATAGTAGCTGACCCATAGGATGAACATCTATAATATTAGGGGGTTCATTCATGAATTAAAGAAGACATGGATCCAAATAAACATCATAAAAATCCTGGAGGTTTGAGTGGTAGTTTCTTTGAATAGATTCAAACACTATTAAAATTATTCCACCGTGATGGAAACATATTGGGTGAGTGCATCGGTCCGATCAGGGATTGTACCTACTTCCAGAAAGGACCTCTCTAGTGAGGACCTAGAATGACTTGTAATTTTATGTCATACCAGTAATGATGATAGACATTTATTTTAACATTGTACAATGAGGACGATGTACATAGTTATTAATTCATAGTGCATAGACTGAGGATCACCATTTACTTTCTTGTTTCATATATTGCAGGCCCCTAGTTTAAGGTCATATATTTTTTAGATTAACAGGGGTTGAGGATCCATAAGGGTTAATGAACCTGGGGTAGGTCCTGTGGAAAAATTCATGACTGTCACTACATATCTCATATGGATAAGAATCAATCCAAATGTAGTTCTTGAGCATTGTGTTGTTAGATACAAATGCTAGTGGGGGAAATCCTCTCAGGCGAGGAAGCTGACACAACCCATAATTATCAAGGACATCATTGACATGTTCATGGTTGGGCTATAGTTTAAATACATTTATCGAGGGCATGGTTAACTAGAAAGGAAATGTGTGGTGAGGTACATATCCTGACGCAAATGAGGACCATAAGAGTCCTCACCACACAACGTGTCCCTAGTGGGATTCTTTAAACAATAAACTAAAGGTGGCCTAACTTGTGGATGGACTTAAGGAAAAGGGTTCATGAATTCATAAATACATCTTGTGGATGGGAATGAAGTCATAAGTATTTATATAGGACCCATGTATTTTGACATCATACGGTAGGACAGAAAGTGGAAGGGGCTATCCTAGAGGGGGAGTACGCGGTGTGGCCTTTATAGACCCGACGTGGATAAGGACCAAGGCAGTACATAACACTCCACGTAACCCTGGGGGGGAAATATTATGTCGAGAGATATAAGATGGAAAAAATTTAGGATGGGCCAATAAAATGGGTCTTGGAATCTTTATGTACCTCAGTAGGATGGGAATCAATCCATACATAATTCTCATATTGCAGATTATCGTCATGTGGGATGAGTAGCATGCATGGTTTAGATGCACTAGTACACATCCCACTAAATCCACTAAGCCCACATTAGTGGGGCTCGATGTGGGAAAAAATGAGTTGTTGTGGTATTTTTTTAGTACATGGAGGCACACATTAGGGGTAATGGAATTATAGGTGAATGAAATACAAAAATTATTGACCCACCTGCTTAACGCACATAGATTCATGGAAGTGTAAAACCGAGTGTGTTGGAATTCCAATTGATCATAATGGTTTGGGATGATGTGAATCATGGTGGATGATATCTAGATCCCTATGATAGTGGAATAACGATAGGGGATAACTATTGAACATGTTCAAAACATATCATATGTTTCGCATTAGCCTGATATAGGGACATACAAATGAGGGTCAATAGCTGAACATGTTTGAAACATGAGACTCGTCACAAAATATATTCTCAGGTCATCCAGGGAATTGGCCCAAGATGGTAGGTGTGCCAATTTTCCATGAGACCAGGATGTAGAGGGGGTCACTTCAGATGTGGGAGAGGATGGAAATCCAAATAAAGGGATCATGAAGTGTGGAAATGAAATGAGGGAATATCCATAGGATAATTCTATACTCTATGATCTTTTCCATAATGAATTTTAGTATTCCAATTAGGCATGTTTGATAGAGGGAGTTTAATCCATTTATAGGGAAAATGGAGACACACTATTTAGACAAAGTAAGGGCCAATGTGTCAGAAAAAGGGGGGGAAATATTTGAGCTGCCTGAAGCTAGACCCATAAACAAAATGTCTGGGAATTCTTACATATCCAATGGGGATGGGAATCAAGCCACACATAGTTAGGGAAGTTACATATAGTTTACTTTCATGCAACAAATATGTTGGGGGGATTTTTGTTCATGATCATAGATCTCGGACCAACATAAGTGAGACTCTTCTGAATAGGAATAATCCTTGACCAAATACATAAGCCTACATGAGTTGCACTCGATGTGGGAAACAAGGGCATAGATGGTATTCTAAACACATTGAAAGAATGAAATGGGGAAAATGGTGTGGTGCCTCATATAATGCCTCATCCGATCTTTGTACTCTTAATGTGAAAAATTTCACTGATGGATACCACTAAATGCTTCATAATTATACATGGACATGATGAAGTATAAAAGGATTTGAATCATGCAACCAATATTTAGGGACTGATTCGGAAGCATAACGATGTAGGATGAGTGTCAACAATGTTCTAAACACATAATCCATATCGAGTGACCAGAAGTAGGAATAAAAAATGTGAATAAACCACTAAACAAATTCACAATGTGGGACATGTATCAAATTTTCATCTGGGATCCTCAAGGATGTTACCGTGAAATTGTAGGAGAACCCTAGGGCTAAACATCCATGTTGTTCAGGGGTCGTTTCGAATGTGAAAGATGATAAAATCCCAAATAATGGGACTAATGAAGCATTTAAATGGATAAAAACATGTACACATAGAATCCAACACTCTAGGTCCTAACTAGAGTGCACCTGGGCTGGTTGGTGGAATGCCAAAGAAGGTTGAGGGGCCCAATTCATGGGAATATGTTTAGAAAAGATGAGTGGATAGCATGGATCTCAAGAGGGATAGGTATGTGGCATGGCTATTACAAAAACGATGAGAATGAAGAAACAAGACCATACCACACTGCATACCCTCTGTTGGAGGACTCATGCAAAAGGGCCTGAAAGATGAGGATGTTTATGAAACAAAGATGAACACGATGACTAAGTGTTATGGTGGTCCAACGTATCTCAAGAAGATATGAATCTAGCCAAACATAGTTCTAGGAGATGGTGTTCAGTTTATTGTTGTGTGACAAGGATGTAGTAGATCCTAGTTTATGATTATATAGCTCAGACTATAGATTCCCAATTTAATGTCAAGTTCGTAGGACATATGGGTGGAAAGGGTGAATCATTGTGTTTGCAATGTGGGATACCACAGAACTGAAATAATGATTGAGGATAACTACATATCATATTTGAAACACAGTATCTGTATTGTGTGTCAAGGTATTGGGAAATATTGAGTTTCAACCATTGACCATATTCAAAACATGGTACGTGTATCAAATTTTCATCCAAAATATTCAGGGATGTTGGCCTGAAATTGTAGGAGAGTACTGGGGCCTAGTATCCATGTCGTTAAGGGGTCCCTCTATATTTTAAAGATAGTGGAAACCCAAATGATGTGATGCATAGATCGTTGTGGTACCTATGCATATTAAGCATCTTCCGACAAGGATGATGGATGATGGGGTGTCTCAAGGGGATGTATGCGGTGTAGAAAAATATCCTGACATGAATGTGGTCATAGAATTTACTCCACACCATACAATCTTAGGTGATAACATGGGTCAGGGTCTTGGAAAATGGCAATGGACCTATTTGTAGTCCATAGATAGAAATTCATAGTTATCGTTCCATTTATCATCATGAAAGACTGGTGTTGAGTGGTTTTACATCCTTCAGTTCAGATGGATCACATATTTTAACATCGCACGATGAAGACTGTGGTGGTATTACTGTACAGTCATATACCACAGACCATAGGTACATGACCCATGCGGGTATTTCCAATCCAAAAATATGAATCCCATGTGAGAAATTCTCAACGTGGGAAACAAAAAATATGATAAGGATCTCCCCTACAAATAAGATTACGTTAATGAGGTAAAGAGATCAAACAGGGTCGATCCTAACCAGGTCAACACTATTTCTTGAGTCTAATGGATGTTTGATTGGATAAGAGGACAAAATTAACCAGTACACATAATATTTTGGACATACGAGGGTGGTGCTAACAATAAGGGAAGGCTATTGACTGTGTTTGAAATTCAGCATCCACATCATGTGACCTGAAATGGGAAAAAATGAGCGTTGACCGCTGACTGTATTCACAGCGAGGGACTAGTGTCAAATTTCTATTCCCAATCCTCTAGGCCATTGGCCTCGGATGGTAGGAGGGCCCTTGGTCCAAGCATCTATTTCATTCGGTACTCTTTTCTCAAGTAAAATGTTGATGGAGACCCAAATACAGGGTACATGTGTAGCGTGAGTATGCCTGTGTAGTTTAACGTCATGCAGGATGATGAAAGAGGTGGATATCTATAAGGATATGGATTCATGGGACGGTCGTGATGAAATCGACAATAATGTAAAAAAAATCTTGCATCACACCATGTGTTTCAACCTATGGGGTGATCCTGAATTTTGGGGTAGGGCCGACGGACAAAATTTTTCATCATGCCAACGTATCCCATGAGGAATGGAACCATGACATACATAGTTCTGAATGTTCCATGTAGTTTAACATAGTGTGAAAAGGAAGGAGTGGATAGAAGAATGAGGTGGGGCACATGGTGTGATCCTTGAAACCTCGACATGAGTGGGGCCAACAAATTCTACCCACCACCATGTGGGATCCTACATGTAAATTATACCTTGGTGTAGTCAATGAGAATAGTTTTGGTGCAGGACTCTAAGATACGGTGTCCAAGTGTTCTTATGTATCCCATGAGGATAGAAATCAAGCTATATGAAGTTCTTGAAATGTGTTTCTGTTTTACATCATACTTCAAGGACACAGAGAGGTCTTATATTAAGGTCATAGATTTCAGACCCATTGGCGATTTATCACCATATAGGATAGGTTATATGTAGTTTTGTGTCTTTCAGCCTGGATGGATCATGCATTTTAACATCTTGCGGCGAAGACGGGATATTTTATGGTCCTGTATGACAATATATAGTTTAAATTCATTTAGTAGGACATATATGTTAATTTCATGTGGTACATGTTCCAAGTTGTATGGCGTCCTTTAGCTCGGAAGAACCACACATTTTTAACTTCATGCAATTAAGACTTCATTGTTTATGGTATTTTAGTATCAAAATGATAATTTTAACGTCATGAAGGACAAATATGAGAAGTTTAAATTCATTCCAGATCATAATGTATTTTAACGTCATGCAGGACAAAGATGAGAAGTTTATAGTCATGCAGGATGATATTGTAGTTTAACTTCATACTGAATGAAGATGAGAAGTTTAAAGTCATGCCAGACAATAATGTAGTTTAATGTCATGACAGACGAAGATGACCAGTTTAATGTCATGAAATATAATAATGAGCATTATAACATCATGTCAGATGATAATTCTGTTTATTGTCATGCTAGAAAATAATGAGTAGTTTAACATCATGACAGATGATAATGAGTAGTTTAACGTCATGACAGATGAAGATGAGCAGTTTAATTTCATGAAGGATAACAATGACCTGTTTAAGGTCATGATAGACGATAATGCAGTTAATGTCATGTGGGAAAATAATTAGTAGTTTAACATCATGACGGGAAAAGATGATTAGTTTAATATCATACAGGATGATAATGAATAGTTTAACATCACGACTGATGATAATGAAATTTAACATCATGTAGGATGAAGATGTTTGTCTCAGTCAACCATATCAATACACATCTTACCAAAACTACTAAGCCAATGTGATTCATTATTGGTGTGGGAAACAAGGATAAATGATGGAATTTTCCAGAATAGTGGAAGCAAAAAAATAGGAATGGATATGTTAGAATGAGAATATTCTAGTGGTACAGTCCCACTCATTTAACATTCCAGGATACATTTAAGGGCGACACCAAGGGTGTTGGAGTTATACATAGACATAGAGATGTGAAATAAGGGTGAATTATAACATTTGATATATGGATCATAATGATGGTGGGGTAATAATAGAGGATAACCATTGACCATGTTCATAACACATCATCCATATCACGTTACCTAGAATGATGACATAAAAATGAGGGTTGACCACTGACCATATTAAAAACAAGGGACTTGTCGCAAAAAGTCATATGCAGTCTTCCGGGGAGTTGGCACAAGATGGTAGGTGAGACAATGCGGCCTGAGATTAGGTCGTTACGTGTCCCCTTCAGACATGAAGGAAGGTGTGGATACAAATAAAGGGACTCTATGAAGCATGGAGATGGATTGGGATTATTTCCATCTGGATTCCAACACTTTGGGTTCTATACCATATCCCATTAGAGAGTGTTAGTGGGAAGACGTAGCTGGACATAGAGTAACAGACCCTGGTGTTGTAAATAGTTTTAGGTATTATTTCTTAGACCAATGTATCTTAGTTAATGGTTGTGGAGTTCAGCCCTGGTGTATAGTTTAGTGTCATGTATCTAGGACGAGTGAAGGATGGCGTTTAAGGTCACATAGCTTTGACCATGGGTGCTTTTAGTTATATGTCACATAGCTGTGACCACAATGTTGAATAGTTTAAAATCATGTGTCAAAGATGTTTTCCCAGAATTTAACGCCATGTGACTAAAATGATGGTTGTTATGCATTTTGACTCCATTCCACTAGGACATGAAACCATACATATTGTGTTGATAGAGGCATGGTCATCTCTACCCCATTCTGATGGCCTGGGATCCTTGAGAATGAGTGAAAAAATCCTTATGTTGTAATTACCCCAAAAATCATACAGCCTATGCATGGATGTTCTCCATGCATGAGCTGGGATACCTCCCAGTGAACTATCCACAGGATGGTGTTGAAGCCATACGGATGAAATCTATGGTTGATAAATTTCCAAATTTGGGGTGACACTGAGTGTCACAAGGGTGGTAGGGTATATAGAATTCCGTCAGTATATCGGGGCAATAGAGTCAGAAGGTGCAGAGGTTTGGAGCGTCGGTATGATGTGTGAATCTGTGCGAGAAGGTAGACGGATCCCAGAATCCATGGATGTCGGGAGCGTCAATAAGACCGGGGTGATGAATCCTTGAAGTCATGTAATCCTGTAATGTCAGTACGATGGTGGGGATGAAGTCGAGAAGGAGTGGAATTCTGGAGAAGAGGCATAACTAGTGCGATGGATCCCGAAAGGCATGGATACCTGGACCGTCGAAAGAATGGCGGATATTTAGCTCGAAATTCGTCGAAGCCTAATGATTTGGTATGAAGTGGTGATGGACCCTGGAAGGTGTGGAAGCCTGGAGTGTTGGGATAAGGGGGAAATGGTGCCCAGAAGGCGTGAAATCCTGGAATATCAGTACGACAAGGGCGATGGATCCTGGAAGTCATGGAATCTTGTACTGTCATTATGATGGAGATGATGGAGCCTATAAGGCATAGAATCCTAGAGCATCGGTACGATAAAGGGATATGAAGCCTGAAATGTTTGGAAGCCTGGAACATCATCACGATGGGGGCATTGGAGACTGAAAGGCGTAGAAGCTTGGAATTTCAGTATGATGGGGGAGATGGAGCCTGAAAGGCATGGATGCCTGGATTGTATGTACAACAAGGGTGATTGAGCCTAGATTTCATGGAATCCTAGAGCGTCGGAATGATGAGGGTGATGGAGCCCGAAAAGCATGGAAGCCTGGTACATCTGTACAATGGGGGAGATGGAACCCGAAAGGTGTGGATTCCTGGATCATCAGTATGAAGGAGGCAACAGATCCTAGAAGGCATTGATTTCAAGAGAATCAGTACAATGGAGTGATGTAGCCCAGAAGGCATGGGCTCCTGGAGCATCAGTATGATGGGGTGGTGGAGCCCAAAAGTCATGGAAGCATGTAATGTCATTATGATGAGGGAGATGGAGCTGATTAGGAGCAGAAGCCTGGAGCATCAGTAAGATGGGGCGATGGATCCTTGTTGGCATGGAATCCTGGAGTGTCGGTATGATGAGGTGATGGATCACAGAAGGTGTGGAATTCTGGAAGGCTTGTACAATGGGGGATATAGAGCCTGAAAGGCTTGGAAGCTTGGAACATCAGTGTGATGGGGGTGATCGATCCCCAAATGTGTGGAATCTAGGAGCATCAGTATGAAGGGGAAATGTATCTTGGAAGGCATGGAATCATAGAGTGTTGGTATGATGGGGCGACATAGCATGAATGGAATGGAAGCCTGGAACATCGATACAACGGAGGGGGGGGGGTATAGATCCCAGAAGTCATGTAATCCCCTAGCCTCAGTAAAATGTGGGAAATCGTTCTTGGATCATGTGGAATCCTGGAGCATCCGTACAATGGGGGTGGTGGAGCTTAGAAGGTGTGGAAGCCTGAAGGGTTAGTTTGATGGGGGTGATGGAGCCTGAAAGGCATCGAAGCTTGGAGTGTCGATACAATGAGGGAGATACATCCCAGTTGGCATAGAAGCCTAGAACGTCGATATGACTGGGGAGATAGAGCCCGGAAGGAGTAGAATCCTTGATCATTATTATGACAAGTGTGATGGATATGGGAATACGTGGAATCATGGAGCGTCTATATAATGGGGGACACGGATCTCAAATGTCATAGATTCCTAGAACTCTAGTATTATGGGGGATATGGAGCCCCAAAGCTGTGGAATCCTAGAACATCAATATGAGTGGGTGATGGAGCCCAGAATGTGTGGAAGCCAGGATCATCAGTACGACGAGGTGATGGATCCCGGAAATCATGGAATCCTGGATCATCGATATGATAGGGTTATGGATCCCAAAAGGCATAGAATCATGCAATGTCATTACGATGGATCGATGGATCCCAGAAGGTGTGGAATCCTAGAGAATCATATCACTATGTAGAGAAACTGGTTTAGGGATCTGATCAACCTCTATGTTGGTTGATGTCATGAATGTGGAGGACTCTCATGCCTACCGATAGTGGTGTTGGGAGGAACTCCACATTTCCTGATGATGGATAAAGGGAGGAATCCCATGCCTGAATAGAATCAATACAGGGAGGACCTCCGTAGTGGCTGACGATGGAGACAGGGAGGTCTCAGGTGCCTGATGATAGCGGTGCGTGGAGGACCACAACAGTGGCTTATGATGGTGATGGGGAGGAGTATTGTTCTTTAATAGTAGTAGTTCAGGGAGGACCTCCTCATTTTATAGTGATGGATACATGTAAGAATCACATTCCTAAATATTAGTAGTGTTGGGAGGACCTTCAAAGTGGCTAATGATGGAAACGTGGGGAATCACATGCTTGAATAGTAGCATTGTGGGAAGGACATATGTAGTGGCTGATGATGGCAATAGGTAGGACACCAGTGCATGATAATAACCTTGTGGGGGCGACCTCATCATTGGCTTCAGGTTCTGTTAGAGACACTCCATTGGATTGGGGATAGTTTCCTCTTGCACGACCCATGAGGGTAATGAAATCTGCGAGGAGCCGATTGAGTGGTGTGGAGGATTCCCCTTGATCGTCCTAGGAAGACTGTAAATTCGTCGAGGAGCCGATTGAGTTGGGTGCATATGCCCCCTATAAAACCTCTTAAGGCATTGAACCCTTTGATGAGCCAATGTAGTCTGCGGTGAATGCCCCATGCATGACCACTAAAGGCAACATCATCAGCTAGAGCCAATTGATTTGGGAGGAGGATACCCCCAGCACAGCCTCTTAAGGCAGCTGGGTCGGTGAGAAGCTGATGGAGGTAGGGCCAGATTCCGCCTCCACGGCCACTTTAGGTAGTGAGGTTGATGAGGAGCCAATGTAATTGGGTCCATATACCCCCCCCCCCCCTATGCAACCTCTTAAGGGAGTGGTGTCGGTGAGGAGCTGAGGGATTTTTCGGGCAAAGGGACCCTGCACAACCTCTTAAGGTGACGGGGTAAGCAAAGAGCCAATGCAGTTGGGGTGGATTCCCCCTACGGTGACTCTTAATGCGGAAGTGGTGGCTAGGATCCAATGGATTCAAGGGGGGATTCACCTTATGTGTCTACTTAAGGTGGTGGGGACAGTGATTAGATGATGGAGTTGGGGGAGGATGCCCCCTGCGCAGCCTCTTAAGGAGGCGACATTGGTGGGGAGTCAATGGACTCAGGGTTCGGATTCCCCCTACATGGCCTCGTAAGGCGGAAGGATTGGTGATGATCCGATGGAGTCTTGGTCATATGCCCTCTGTGTGGACTCTTAAGGTGGCAGTGTCGGCAAAGAGCTTATGTATTAGGGGGTGGATACCCCCTATACAGCCTCTTAAGGCGGTGTCATTGGTGAGGATCTGATGGATTTGGGGGAATATTTCTCCTACATGGCCTCTAAAGGTGGCGAGTTTAGTCAGGACCTGATGGAGTTTGGGTTAGATTCCACATTCACAGAATCTTATGGCATAATAGTCTTCCAGGAGCAAATGGATTTTGGGGTTGATGCCCCTTGCATGACCTATTATGGCGGAAGGGCCACTGAGGAGCCAATAGAGGCAGGGGCCAAAGTGCCCTACATGTCCCCTTATGGGATCAGTGACGACAAGGAGTCGACGGATTTTGGGGTAGATTTCCCATGCACGGCCTCTTAAGGTAGTGGGGTCAGGGAGAAGCTGATGGTGTTAGGGGAGGATGCCCCTTGTGCGTCCTCTAAAGGTAGTGGCAGTGGTGGGGAGCTAATGGGTTTGGGGAGAGGATTCCCCCTGACTTAACTAATAAGGTGGCAGGGTTGGTGGGGATCTGATGGAGTAGGAGGATTATGCCCCCTGCTCACCACCTTAAGGTGGCTGAGTGGGTGAAGAGCTGATGGGTTCGAGGGCTGATACCACTGTGTGGATTTTTAAGGCAGCGGTGTCAAAGAGTAGCCGACTTAGTCAGGGTGGATTCTCCATGTATGGCCTCTTAAGTATTCGGCATCGGTGAGGAACCGATGGATTGGGGGGGGGGGGACCCCCATCATCGCCTCCGAAGGAGGCAGTGTTAGCGCGGAGCCGTTGGAGTCTTGGTTGGATGCCCTAGGCACGACCTCTTATGGAGGCAGAGTCAATTAGAAGTCGAGGTAATTGGGTACATATGTCCCATGCGCGGCCTCTTAAGGGGGAGGAGTCGGCAAAGATTATATGGATTCATGGGGTGGATGCCTCCGGCATCGACTCTAAAGGATACGGTGTCAGTGACGAGTCGATGGAGTTGAGGAGGATTCCCCCTATGTGGCCTCTTAAGGTGGAAGAGTCAGTGAGGAGTTGATGGATTTTGTGTTGTATTCCCTCTACGTGACCTCTTAAGCTGGTGGAGTTGGCGAGGAGACAATGGACTCAAGGGTAGATGCCCCCTACACAGTTTCTTAAGGGAGCAGGGTCGAAGAGAAGCTGATGGAGTAGGGGTAGATTCCCCCGACGTGACATCTCTAGGGGGAGGGGATGATAAGGAGTTTATGGATTTGGGAATGGATTCCCCATGTGAGGGATCTTAGGGTGGTAGAGGTGGAAATGAGATGATTGATTTGAGAGAGGATGCCCCATGAATAGATTCATAAGGTGATTGTGTCGGCGAGGAGCCGATGGAGTTGGGGAGGGGGTGGGGGTGCCCCCAGTGCGGCCTCTTAAGGTAGAAGAGTCAACATGGATCTGAGGGAGCATGGGTGGATTCCCCCTACATGTCCTCTTAAGATATCATCATTGGTGAGGAGCTGATGGACTATAGTCTTTACACACCCGATGGTACTCATCCTCTCACATATGAAGGAGAGGGAATTCACCTATGTGATGCCTGAATTTTCCCAACATATTTGGTCTACTTACTATTGAAGGTGTAGATATTTACCTCGGGTTCACCATTTATGATTCCAATGCATTCATCGGGGAACACATTGGTCTATTGGGGGAAAGATTTTTTTTCACATTCCCACTTTCCAAAGGTAGGTGGATTCCATTTCTTATTTAGGGACAATTTAGCCTTAATTTAAATGGGATGATGTTATGTTGGTTCCTCCTTCCATGGATTCCTTCTTAGAATTTTTATCCTAGTCTGGGTATCCGTTAAATATTTGAGTCATTTTTTTAATCTCATTTTCTATACCATATCTTTTTGGACACCGTTTAATTATATTGATTCCAACTACACATTTCAAGGGGTCTTGATAGGGCAGTAGCCTTCAGTTGTAGTAGAAGGTAACATTATGTTTTCCGGGCATTTTAGTATGCATGGACATTGGGGAACCTATATTCTTCTTCCTAAGGGGGGATCTGAAGGGTTCAGAATCTGAGGCATCCCACATAGGTCATGGGGTATCATATTCCTAAGCCAAGTCTTTGAGGTTATCTTCAACAACACTAGTTTAACATGGGGTATTTCATATGTTTAACGTCTTGTGGGGATAATTATACCAAAGTCGTTCGTTCCAAGGTTTTTCTGAGGAATCTCATGTATAACAAGATGTATCCTAATAGTTTAATTTCTTGAGATGACAAAATTTAAGAGATCATAACATCCCATTGAGACACATCAGATGGAGTACATCCCTTAGAGGGAGTGCCTTGATGGTTTACCAAATGGATGGATTATAACAATCAATGAGGACAGATCTGAAGTGGTATGTACCTTTGGGGTAAGATAGCACACCATGAAAGATGATCTAGACACCGCCGAGGGTGGATCAAAATGAGTGCAACCCATAATGGGGATCATCAGATTGATAGGTCTGAAGACCAAATGAGAGTGGACCCAGGGTGGTGTGTCCCATATAGGGAAGATGTCACACCGTGAAGACATATCTGGACACAACTAGGGGCTGATTAGAAAGAGTGAAACCCAAAATGGGGAACACCAGAAGAATAGGTCAAAATGACTAGTGAGAGTGGACTCAGTGTGGTGTGTCCCATAAAGGGAAGATGACACATCATGAAGATGGATTTGGAAACTTCTGGGGGCGGATCAGAAAGGGTGAACCCTAAAATGGGAAACACTGGATGGATATGTCAATACTACCAATTAGAGTAAACCCAAGGCGGTGTGTCACAAAAATTGAATTTGTTACAGTGTAAATACTGTTTTGGACACCACTCGGGGAGGATATGAGAGAGTGCACCCCAGAATAGAGAACATTAGAAGGATATGTCAAAACACCCAATGTGAGAAGACCTAGAGTTTTTTGTCCCATAATGGGAAGATATCAAATCATGAAGACTGATCTGGACACCACTGGGGGAGGATCCTAAAGTGTGAACCCAGCATGGGGAACATCAGATGGATATGTCAAAATGTCCAATGATAGTAGACCTAGTTTGGTATGTCCCATAAATGAATGATATCACACAGTGAAGACTGATCTGGACACCACAATGGGTGGATCTGAAAGAGTGCACCCCCAAATGGGGAAAACCTGATAGATATTTTAAAATCCTCAATGAGAGTGGACCCAGGGTGGTTTCTCCCATAAAGGGAATATTTCACACTATGATGGCTAATCTGGACTCCACTAGTGGTGGATTAGAAAGAGTTCATCCCATAATGGTGAACTACATGTTATACAATTGGCTGGGATTCGAACACATGGAGGTTTTATATGTACCTTGTGTATATGAAATGTATCTAAACCCACATATTTAGAAGGTATATACAAGGAATCAGTGGGTACAAAAAAGAAAACGTCCAAGAGACATGTTGTGGCTTATACGTGGTTGGCGGCCCAGGTACTACTAGGAGTTGTGATGAGGTGGATGGCCTGATATCACAGGGCTGTGGAGGCCGGGTTAAAACCAAGATAGATGATGAATGGTTGAGTGATGTGGGTGGAGAATGGGATGGAACTATTGTAAAGGTTATGGTAATGTTGGTATTGAAATCTAGATCGGCTTCCTATATATAACCAGGGAAGGGAACAAAGTCTGCATAGATCGGTGGGATGATGGGACACCTTTGGAGGCGACCTGTGAGAATGGATGCATGGATGGGACACGGAGGAATTAGAACCTCCGGATTGGGGAATGACCTTAAAAAAACCCAGAGGCTCAAGGGAGAGACCATAACGAGACATGGGTGATGGGATTGAACCTCGATTATTATTTCTACATATCTTTGTTATAGGGAATCAATGTACATGTAGTTCACAATGGGGTTATTAAATTGGGGTGTGCACATAAGACAAAAACCTGACGACATGTTGGGGCTTACAGGTTGATTGTATCTGGATTTGGTCTGATGGCTAGGGGGAATACCAGAGTTATGGGTCCTATGAAAGGGGACTACATGGAATACCATAGATTTTAGACTACAACAGCTTACCACGGGAGGGGGATACAACGTATTACCGTTGTTTGGGTTTGAAAATTTCTTACTACTGACTATGGTTATAACATATTACCAATGGATGGGGTTCTAATGGATTACTGTTGGTTGGGAATCATAATGGCCTTCCATCAATTAGGACTGGACATCATGAAGGCTTCTTATGAACCATTTCTAGGAGACAACGATCAAAGCCCACGTAGTTCAAATAGTTATAGTTTAAAGTCTTGTGGGACAAAACGGGGTGTACAATTTAATGCCAAATGGGATGAGGGTGAACCAATGTGAATTGCTTGGGACCGATGGGTGTTGGTCTTGAACCTCTTAGAGGCTTCCTACATACCTTTCTTATGAGAGAGGGATTAAAGTCCATGTAGTTCTGGATGATTTGGGGCTTATGCATGGAAGCATCTCGGGTGGTGCTATGGAGCAGGAATGGTGGTTGGGGATTATGCATGGAATCTACTCAGGTGCTGCAAAGGATTGGAATGGGAGAATGGGTATTTCATAGGGAATCTTATTAGGTGCCTCTAAGGAGTGGAAATGGTGGATGGGTATTATGTATGGAAGTTGCCTAGTTTTTTCTAAGGAGAGACATTGCTGAATGGGGTTTACGCGTGGAAGTTATCTGGGAGCTCTTAAGGAGTGACAATTTTTTATGGGGAATACACATGGAAGCTTCCTGAGTGCCACTATAGAGAGGAAATGGTGGATGGGTCTTATGCATAGAAGCTTCATGGGTTCCACTATGGATCAGAAAATGTGAATGGGGCTTACACATGGATGTTTCGTGGGTGCCAAAATAGAGGGACAATGGTGAAAGGGGATTACACATGTAAGCATCCCGTAATTTCTTCCTCATGTCTGTCCATGAGGGTATCCCAACTCACTGGTTGGTTGAGGTTTATAATTGGATCCCACACCTAATCTCTAGTTCGTAAGTGGGAAAATGCCAAGGGTGTTGGAAGGAGTATGAACAAAGGGAGATGAAAAGTGTGAATCACATTACCAACATTCGGAATACAGTAAGGGTGGAATGACGATATAGGATAACTATCAATTGTGATTAAAACAAAACATCCATATCATGTTAGCCTAAAATGGGGACAGACAAATGAGGGTGGACTATTGACCATGTTCGAAACACCGGACCTGACTCGAATTGTCTTCCAATGTCTTACGAAACAATGGCATAGAATGGTTAGTGTGCCAATGCCTCATGGGCCCCAACCATTAGGGGGTTTCTTAAGACATGAAATAGGATGATGATACCAATGAAGGACACACGATGCATGCATTACAGTGGTGGAATTCTAAAATGGATTCCAACACTCATGAAATTAAGCCACTTTTATCATGGCATGAGGCATTATATGCTTAGAACATAAGAAATATATTATTTGGAATAAGAGGCCTCCTATTTTTTAATGATAGGGAATACTACAGTTTATAGTAATATAGAATGAAATATTGTCATATCATTATTGGTTCATAAGGAATCTATTTTTTGGAGCAACATGCATCATACAATTGTCACATAGCGTGTACTGCAGTTTATAGTGATGTAGATAGGACTATTGGAATCCTTTGCTCGGCACATAAAGAATGTCTTTTTTATAGAATGTTTAATCATATGCAAGTCAGATATGGCATACTATAGTTTATATTAATGTAGAGAGGATTTTTGATATATTCTACTTAACACATAAGATATATCTTGTTTGGAGCAAGAGGCATCCTATATTTTTCCTATAGATTATACTACAGTTTATAGTCATATAGATATATCAATTGGAATCTTCTATTTGGTACATAAGGCATATCTTTTTTAGATCAAGAGGCTTACTATGTTTGACACATAGGGTGGGATATAGTTGTAATTCATATTGATATCACTATTGAAATATAATTCTTCATGCATAAGGAATCTGTTGTTTAGAGAAAGTGGAATCCTTTGTTTGGTACAATGGGTGTTCCATAGTTTAAAGTCATATAGATAGGAATATTAGGCATAATGTACCATGAAATGGTTGGTGTTGGGACTTATTTAAGATCATCCCTTTCTAGTTCAACCTGGTATAGAAGTCAGCTGATGAGGCTTGGATGAGTACCTTTAAGAATGGTTCAACTCAATGTACTCGAAGAATTGATTATGAGAATCTCAACAAATAGCATGGGAAACAATCCAAGAGTAATATGTTGACTCATGGTGTTTCATAGTGCCTAAAGGGGTATCTCATATCATGGTATTCCATATGTGGAAGGTAGGTGTGCATAAGGGGGCAATTGAAAATTCCGATGTCCCATGGAAATAATTTCATAATGCGGGGGTTAGTGACGGAAGTGAAGGGACCATTCTAAAGGGATGGGACTTCGGCCCGTCATTGATCTTGAGCAGGGGTGTGAGGGTGCATCCCCCATGTTTTGGACTAGTTGGCGTAGGCATGGATACTATTGCACATAATATGCGCTATATGCAAGACAGGCTGCGCACTAGATTGGACTATGTGGTATAGGTGCACGCAAGATTGGGAACCTTTACACTATTTCGTACAAGATTGATGTTTTTCATGTTGGATTGGATGTTTTTCGCGCATGAATTGAATTTTTCAAGCATATGACTTAGGAAAAAAAGAGCTTGTGTAAGGATCAAACCAATGTGGTGCCTCTTGAAGATAGAACCATAAGGTACTTGTTGTGAATGATCTCACAAGGAGGGTTCCATTATTCTTCATGGGCATAGAAGAGGCGGTCTTAGGTGAAGCAGAGTAGTAGCTGACCTCCAGAGACATACCCCAAGGGGAGGTGGTGCACTTTTATTTATAGGTGAAATCATTATCAGTGGCACGTAAGATTCTGGGAATTGAAGAGATCTTCTGTGTATCCTATGGTAGGTATGCACGCATAGGGTCTTTTGACGTCACATTGGGCATGTAAGAATCCTGTACACAGATGGAAAACTTTCATGCACATCTCAAAACATGAGTGCACAATCCGTATATGATTTTTGGGAGGCTTCGGTAGAATATGACATCTCATTGGATGTTTAGAAGGTTTATGCGACATGTTTCACAGATGATTTTGTTGTTACATGCATGGTTTCAATATTTCTCACAAAACATCCATTATTAGGCATAAGATTTTAATTTTTGTACGCATAAACATAATCTTCCCCAAAATTGTTCTGGATTTCCATTTTCTATATCCTGACTTCAAATGGCCATAACTTCTGATCGATGACTTCATTTGGGCTCCACGGCCTGTCAAATGAAAAATTGCAAAATGAGTTATGTTCTGGAATAATGTATGAAGTATTCAGTGAAAGAAATGGACACATTTCCCAATTACAAGAATATAATAATAAATTAAAAATAATAATTAATCATTAGGAAGAAGAAATAAAACCAAAATATATAGTTAATAAGTCTACATCTTCTTATAGAACCTCATTATTATTATATCAAAAGTATTAATAGAATGTATTTATGACCAGAATAGACTTCTTGATTAATTTTATGAAATTTGGGATGTACGTTCAGTATGTATTATCTTAAAATTTGATTTATGGTGTAATTAAAGGTTGATTGGGGTGGAATTTTATAATTATTGTTGGTGGCACACTTGTAATATTTTTAATGAAAAAATTTACCCATGTTTAAAAAATTCCAAAAGGATAAAATTAGATTAATGTCAATAATAGACATTATAATATTGAAATGTTCTTTAAAATGTATTTTACACATTTTCTAACGATGTATTAATCCTTAACTATTTATTTTTACCACCAAGAACACCATTTTTAATTTAGTTGTAGAAATTAATATTTCTATTTTAACTCTTCATTATGGTTAAAAATTAGGTTTCAGTTATTGTAAAATAAAAATTATTCTGATTCAAAATATTTTATCAATTATAAAAATTCAATTAATTGAAAAGATAAAATTAAATTCAATACAAACCATATTGATTCAATGAAAAAGTGGGATTTCAAGAATAAAATTATTATAAGTATCGAAGGTTTCAATAATAAAAATCAATTTGAATTTTTTTCTCATGAACTAAATGAGTACAATTTTAATTTATGTGAACTGATTTTATTCAAAAACCAATTTAGAATATAATTTAACCTTGTGATTATTTTAATGAAAATGTAGTTTTGAATAAAAATAACAATTTCCCACTATTCATCTATAAATACAAAAAAAATTGAAATATATTTATATAAATATCACTAAAAATATATTGATATTTTTATTTAAAAATTGATGTTTATTTTAACAAATATTTTTTTCTAAACACAGTATAAATTAATTTTAAATTATTCATGCTATGTGTGACAAAATAATCTTTTATAATAAGTTCATTTTTTAGAAGACATTTATTTTTATATTAAATGGAACATATTTTAATTCTAAAAATTTGAAAAATAATATTTTCATAATTTAGTATGTATTATTCCTACCCTCAAATTTATTATCAAGAATGTAATGGTATAATATATTATATTTCATTCATACATGAAATTACTAGTTCCACAAACTTTTCAATATATTAAATATAAAAGAAATATATTTTTTGGGTTTTCTAAGATCATAGTCACATGTTGCATACTTAATTCAATAGAATTTTATTATTTCTTAATTTATTTTTTTAATATTCCCACTATATAAAAAAATATCATAATCATAATTTGATCTTATTCATAAAAATTGATGGTTTGATATTTTAAAATTCTTTTGTTGAAAAAAAAAATGTTAAAAGGGTTAATAAATCCTTCTCTTCATAATAAAGAAATTGAAAATATGAAGGTCAGGTAGAATAAAAATTAACTAGGTTTCTAAGTATGATCCAAAATGTGTGAAGTTAATATATTGTTATGGGAGAAAAGATTAAATAATTATAGTTTATGATAGAGGTCATTGATCACAGAATGTGAATGATCAACTGATGTTCAAAAATCACAAAACCATAAAGAAATTATGATGTAAAATTACATTTCATTCATTTGATATATAGTTAATAGGATTAAATTTTTGTTTGTAGATCATTTTCTTAATGTTGAAGAATTATTTTTCTGTCTAATAATATAATTAAATACACCTACATGATGTCTTTATTTTTCATAAACCCAATTTTATCATGTGCTTGTGCCTTCAACAATTTTAAATAAATATCTTAATAAAGTAAATGAATATCAAAAAAATTAATTTTTTAAACTAAATGAACTATAATTCAATTTTACCATATCTTAAGATCAATAAAATATTGACTAGTCTTTTCCTTTATTAATAATTATTTTCCTAAACCAATATGGTTACCAAAAGTCATTAATCTACAAAATAAAAAAGAAACACCACAAATTCATCATTATTATTTAATCTAAGATGTATTTAATGTGAAAATAATGAAATATTATCCAAAACATCATGTAAGCTTGTGGTAGGTGATAAAATCTTATCACACTCAGTTGTGGGTTTAAACCTTAATGCCTTTGTGGATGTAACTAGATGACAGACGACATGCGTGTTATCCTTTTTTAAAAAAATATTAATAGTATTCCAATAACATTTCCAAAGTCTAAAAACACATAATTACCTAAATATAAATGAGTATATAAACCAAAAATGTTACTAATACCTTTAAAAAAATTCCCAAAATATTAAGTGAATTAGTACGTATACAAATTTTTCCAAATAAAACAACTATTAAACAGTTGGGATATATTTCCATAAATTTCTCCAGAAATATACTTAATCATAGTAGACTAAAATCACATAAAAAACTGAAAAATGGGTGTTTAATACTTTTCAGTTATGATAAATCATGAAATCATAAATCCATAATACTATCCAAAAGTTTTAATATTAGGAAAAAATATATGCTTCTAAATTTTCACACAATCCTTTGATTATACATTATTGGTAAAATAAAAATTCAATTGGTTGAAAAACACCTACAATTTCATCAATTAATCCCAATTTAAAAAGACATCATCTATTTTATTTCAACGTTGGAATTTCTTGGGTCTAATTTTTATTATTAAGAATAGTGAATTGACTTATATAAGTACTAGTAACTCCAAATTCAATAAAATGTACAATAAATTGATCCATGTGATAATATTTACTTCCTTTGATTATAATCATTTTTTCTCCTCCCCAATTCATTATGTTATTCCCTTATCTTCTCCACATAAAAAATTTTCTCATTCCTTTGAAACACTTTCATTATATTCTAAGGATCCTTAGGTTTAACCTAAACTATTAAATATCATCATCTATTTAAATTCATCATAATGGATTCTAATGATATTTTGAATTATCCTAAGTATATCTCCCAATATCATCATACCAACAGTTTAGTAATGACCCTTATTATGAATAATGTAATGATCTGGTCAAGCCCATTATTTTAATTTCACACTTAATAGCACTAGGTACAACTATCCAAGAACTATGTCCACATTTAGTTTCAAGATTGTGATATATTGAAATGAAAAATTACATAATCGCTTCCTTAAGAAAACATTAAGATGTTATTCTTTACATATCCCAAAATATTATCATAGATTACTGTTCACTAATAAGTGTCTTCTGAAATATTCATCTAATGGTTTATACTATGATCTATTTGATTTCAAAAATAATGGTGATGGTCTATGTAACCATATGTCTCTATCTTCATTCATTTCATTTTCCTACGATACAAGTAATCACATCTTGAAGGATCAAATAGTTCAGTAGTATTGTTAAACTAGATATATAAATGAATCCCATATTAAATTATAAAACAAAAATCACAACACAATATTTTGAATAATAACATAATTACCTATTTAGTATCCTTATATATGTATCGTAGTTCATTTCATCGATTCATAGGAATGTAATCAATATAAGGGTGAGCGTAAATTCTCAGTAAGAGTTTATGTACAATGGAAAATATCACAAATCAATAGGAATAGTAAATATTTAATTTTACATAACTATACAAAAATTCCATTTAAAAATCATTAAAATCATGATAAGATAAGGAATTATCAATATAGAAAGTTAAATATCGGTAAACACATCCCATTTAATCAATAAATTGACAATTAAATGAAAAAAGATATCATATCATTGTGAAAATCTCATGGCTAATAATAATTAATTTTTTTATGATAGAAATTATTAACTATTGGACATCATGATCTTAGGAATCCTGATAATTATAATATAATGACATTTCAAAAGACAGATTAAAACCATAATTAAAAAATAGATTAATGATAACTTAATTGAATGTGCATCGCATCACATCCAATTTATAAATTTAAATAACCAATTGGCTACTATTAAAGTTGAAATATGGTTTGAATCATAGAGATAACAAGGTCATGTACACTAAAAATAACTCATTGGGTGGTATTCATTTAGAAAAAAGTTGGTGTAATTATAATTGTATATATATATATATATTCCTTATAAAACTAAAATTTGAGAAAGATAATAAGACAAAAAATGTGAAACTAGAAAAAAATGAAAATGAAATGTGAATAGAAAAATGTGTCTGGGATGTCAATGCCCTAATAGAACATAAACACAGCCATGAAAATCCATTTTTTGGGATCAAATGTTTTTTTAACTGAATTATCACCAGTTAAAAAATATAATCATTTTTGGGGTAATTTTTATCTCATAATTTATTAAAATTAATATTCTTAGGTTTTATAAATAAATGTAGAGACACATTCATATACTAAACCAATTAGAGAAATGACACAAACCATTTCTCAAAATTTTATGTCACCCATTTTCATTACAATCATTCAATGAAAATTAACATTTATCATATCTCTCAAATGACTATGAATTAAAATGGCCAATATTAATTTTAAAAATTACCATTTGTGAAAATATAATTTAAGTAGATAAATATAATAGTAAAATATATTCAATAATAAATTATAAAAAAATAAAAATCAAAAGATAATGACTAAAAATTAAAATTACCTACTAAGGAACCCAATACATGTAAAATAACCTTAAAATCGTCACTGAAAGATACATACACTGAAAAAATAACAATGCATTAAAATTGTTCCCATGATACCAAAAAAATGTTATTTCAATTTATTCTCTCTTCTTGAAAAGTAAAAATTTCATGTGAATCATAAAATGAATGAAATAATCAGTGTATGTTGATGTAATGCAATATCAACAAACCACCACCAATATTTCACCGACCTGGACTTTCACTGAATTGGTGGAGATGAGGTAGCACTTCTGATAGGGTTTTGAGTGGGGAAGGTTTCCTAGAGTGGTGGCAGATGTGATGCTAGTGTGCACAGAAGATGAATAGTTGGATTAGAATAGTTTTTAGGGAGGTTTTTATATATAGAGGATATTGGTGGAAGGGTGAGGAGGAGACTCACATAGGACCACGACTGGAGGGTAGTGCATTGCTATTGTGGTTGAGCAAACAGGAGGGGTTGTCAGGGCTTGGAGCATAGGAAGGAAATGAGAGAGAGGGTGTCATTAGCAGCTCTTGGTGTTGAATGAGGGTGGATGGTGGGGGAACATAGGTTGGTTGCAATTGGAGATGGGAGGTCTAGTGCTTGGGGTGTTCATGTTGAAGGAGGGTGGATCTTGTGATTATTATCCTGTTTGGGGATGGTGATGATGTGGTGCATGTGCAGCAGGGTGATGCTCCTCATGAACGCAGTGTGATGGGGAGAGATTGGTACCTAGATCTTGATATATTGGATCGCCTAGTGTACTTAGCTCATAAAGGGAGACCCTCCTAGGGGTTTTCAATTCAGATATGGTTGTGGAAGTCTTTGGTTCCTTTTTTATGATTTCTGCAATGTGTTTTTAAGTAGTTGCAGACCTGCATAGAAAACATGGTAACAAAAATTAGATCCAATTCAAAATTAAATTCAAATATAATTATCTATGATTAGAAAATACTAATGAAGATAATAATAATAATAATTAAAATATTAATTATCATAATAGTGATAATAATAATAATATTAGAAAATGAATTAAATATAAAAATTAAATATAAATAAATAACTAAAATATAATGTTATAAAATTGAAAAAATATATAAATATTTATCAACAAGTAATCAAATTCTCAAAAATATAGATAATATAAATGTATGAAAGTAATATGACTACTAATAAATTTTAATATAATAAAAATACTAAACTAAAAAAGATACATTTATTAAAACATCAAAAAAATATAATGATAAAAAATAAATATATATAAAATTAATAAATAGATGATAAAAAATTTATTATTAATGAAACTTATATTAACAAAACTACAAAAGAAAAATTGTGTCCAATTTAGTAAAAAAATTAATATAAACTAATAAAAATACTAAATTGCGGATATTAGTATATAAATAAACAGAATATTATTAAAATATCGAAACTACTAAAAACTAGAAAAACAACCTAAAATAGAAGAAATGGTTAAGAAAATTATTTAATATAAAATTATCAAGAAATAATGTAAAATCCATGTTTATGAAATTCCCCATGCAAAATATTTTGAACTCTTGGTCAAAAAAGTCAAAAGAATACACAACATTCACCATGGAAAATCAAAGCTTCAAAATTTCAATTCTAAAAAATTTCAATTTTTCTTACCCAAAATAATAATTCATAATTTATGAATAATTTTTTTTAACTCAAATTTTTTCTGAAACACTTACCTACAGTCATTCTTCATGTGACATACCTCACCATCACTCTCAAAAGTTAAACAATTTTGTAAAATCCATGTTCAACTCTATTAAAATGTCCTTCTTACCATAGCATTACCATGAAATAGAAATCCAAACTAGTGGAAAAAATACTAATTAACAAATCTAGAAGAAATTATATAAGGTTCAAGTGTCTCAAATTCTATATAATGATGGGTTATGAAAACAAATGTGATAGTTTTTTTGACAAAGTAGGGATTGAATCATGAAATAAATACATGTAAATTTTTAATCAAAACATCTCCCTCATTATCTGTTTCCCCTAAAAATAAACTATCCATTTACCCAAGTAAATTGAAATCCAATGATTCTATTTTTTCAAGAAAGAAATTCTTCATTTTTCTATAACACAACTCACTCAAATATCATGAACAGAAAAACTAGTGATTAACTCCTCGTAAACCCCATGAAATATAAATTTGATTCTCAATCTCATATAACGGTATAAATTATTATGTACACTATAAACAAATGTTGTCATTATTAGAATGAAAAATAACCTATATGACCATAAAAAAATACATGTAATTATTTTTGAATATTTAAATTTAACATATATGATCAACATTTGATAATTCCAAACCATGGGCATCAAATGTCGCATTTTCTGTTAAAATACACTCTCCATGAATATCTCTCACCACCAAAAATAGATTGAATATAATCACAAAAATATTAATGAATTGAGTAGGGACGGGTGTCCAAATTTGGATCATCTTAAAAGGATTTTTCATGGAATATAACTGATACATAATGGATAAAATTCAAGGGTGGATCAGTGGGTTAATGGGGACAAATATCTCATTCAAATTCCACAGTCATTTTAGTGAATCTTTCAAAATTCCTATAACATTGATGGAGAAACATGGAATATTCTAAGAGATGTAACGTGGCTGAGATTTCTTCAATGAAAAAATAAATAGGAGATAAAGACAAAGTGGTTTAGAATCCCCACATGTATGTAAAAAATCTTTTGACAACACAAATCAGCATGAGTGAAATAGTTGTCTCAAAAAACGTTTTTCATGAAATAAAATTACAAATCAAAAACTGATATTATCAATCACAGAAATCATGATATTAAGATTAAAATCATGTCAAATAGTAATCATGAGTTTTAAATTACCAAGTATACATGTGGTATGCCTCTGACCATTTTTTTTAAAAAATAAAACATTTCTCATATAGTTTCAACAATGAGAGGAATGTTTCTTTTTTCATTTTTATCTTTTTTTGGTTAATTTTTTACATGGTTTTTTTGGAATCATAAATTATAATATAAAATATAACACTTCCTATGTAATTGCATATAACCATGAAAAGGATAAAATATTTTGATCAATCACTAGAAATAAATCACTTTTTAAATATATATATATATATGGACAATATGTAACTATATCATATCACAAAGATACCACCAAAGATCGCATAGATGAATATAGATATAAGGTAGTATAAAAAGTGGAAAATCATGAGTTGGTAAAAATTATCTACACAACCTGGTTTATTTTCTAAAAAAAAAAATAACAAAAAATGAAAAAAAATAAAAAAAAACTAAAAACATGGATTTCCACCAAGAAGAGCCATGTTTAATGACTTTGTATAGTTGAGAACCCAATCATTGAAATATAAATTCTTAAATTATTCTTATTGTCTCATAATTATGATGAAGTATCAAGTGCTAACTATTAACCATAAATAGAGGCATATTCCAATTAGATATTTCAATAGTTCAATGGGGATATAAAATTTAACATGGTAAAGAGAAATCCAATTTGATATATTATTTTATACCTTGATCTAAATACTTGAGTTGAAGAGTATAAATTTTATCCTTGTTAATATTCCCTTTTTGGGTCCATTTATCATTGAATTATTGAATTTCACATTTATATATTAATGATTTAACATACACTTTCATCCTCATATACTCTAATTCATTCATCTGTAGGAAATTATTTTCATATGTAGTCTTAAAATTAAAATTCATATTCTTCACATTCAAATAATATTTTTGTTCTAGTTATATATATAGAAAAATTATTTTTTCAAATACCAGGTGATACATGTACATTCCAATAGATGTATTGTGTGCAGTCTCCAAGTCCAAAGTGCATCTATTTCGAAGCCCAATATTTTGAAGTCATGCGCATACATTTCTATATAAATCCCATAATATATCTATTTAAAACATCATATTTACTACTGTTCTATGGATGATATTGAGGCTCATATATTGGTGACATCCATGTTGATTCATAATATTCTAAAATAGATCATTATTGAAGTCATTAAAATGGTCGCTGATGATGATCCTTTGAATTTTGAATCATGTAAAAATGTTTTAATTTAAAAATATAAGGAAAAGTCATGAAGTATTTTCCGAAAATTCTTCAACATGAATTAAAATTGAATAATACTGAATATAAATATGTATTTATTATATTCCAAAATATTTAGGAAAATGACACAATAATTTGATTTCCCATAATTCCAAAATTTCAACCCCTCGGCTGAATGTTATATCATCTAACATTTCCAACATGTACCCATAGTTGTTAGTAATTTTTCACCATTCAAGACAAACTCATGAATTTCATGATGCATTTAAGTATAGTATAGAAAAAATTGTAACACATATTATTATTTTTTTGAATTCCATGGTGTTATCCATATTCTATATCATGAAAAACGTCCCAAAAAATATCAAATTCTACTTTTAGGATGCATTTTTTTATCATTACATTTACAAAGTCCTTGAAAATTAAAAAATTATCATAGATATAATGGTGTTATTAATTAAAAGACCCATTCCTTTTATCCTTTGATATGTCTAGGTGTACCACAACTAAAGCTATTTATTTATTAATATTATAAAAGCATGGTGTGATTTTATCATTGGATTAAATTTGTTCATTAGAAAATGTTTCTTTCAATAATTATATATTGATTCTATTATCTTCATTGTAAATACATGTGGAATTATCATCTGTGATATTTTATGTTCCTTTTTGTCTTTGTGTTAAATGTAAAATTACTAATGTAATAATATCTGTTTAATTATTTTGCGCTTCACATAATTCTTGGTAATTAGATACCAAAAGGCCAAGTTATCCTTAATCATATTTTATTTTGAGAATACTAGGTATTATAATAATTTAGAAAATGTAAATAAAAAAGAAAAAAATACAATTTTAAGTTATTTTTTAATTTTAATGTGCCTCATTAAATGTATTCCTATAATAATAGATCAATCTAAAGATCCTTTACATCCTTTAGCCCAATGTGGCACCAACAACCCATTAACTATAATTAAAAATTAACTCAAATGGATACTCCCGTTCTATTGATATCATAATGGGGGATTTGAAAATAATATGCAATAAAAATTTAAATGATTCATGAAATTATGGACCAAAGTGGAATGTTAAATCCTATATTAATAGATTGGTAAGGGGTGGAAAATTTCAGGGATATAATTAATGAGATTTCTTTAGTATCCAGCATGCCCAAAAACCCATTAAATTTAATAGGCCAAAGTACTAATGGTTTTCTCATATATTATTATAATATTGGAAGAGTAAAATTAATTTCCATTATTTGAAATTAGATAACCTTAAACTATCTAACATTGTACCATGAAATGTGATTTTTACCAATTATCCATCCAAATCTTTTCATCAAATTTTTTCAAAAATTAATCAAAATGCTCCAATAATTCTTCAAAAAAATTTCTCTAAAATGAGAAGCCATCAGTCAATATTTACATGAAATCAACAATCATTTCATGTAATATATCTATTATGCATCATTTAAATGTTGATGGTATATTGCGTATTCCTAATAAAATTTTCTAATAAGTAAATGTACTATACAAACAAGTGAACATGATTACCTATTGATCTTCTGCTGTAACCAATATTTTATTATGTCTTAAATATCCATCCAAAAAAATATTTATATTATACTTTCCATATGTTCCACAATTTGATTAGTAAAGGTTGATGAGAAGTGATACATTCTAGTGAAATCATTCAATTTTTTTATAACTGATGGAAAATATTCTTATAGTCAAAGTTCATATAGTTGTCAATTCTTCTTTATAATTATCAACCACAATGGTCACACCTTTTATAGGTACCAAATGTAATGGTCTGACCAAATGACAATAAAATATATGAAATATTAAGCCATCATCGAGAAGGTTAATGAATATTTCTTGAATAAATGTTTTATTAGAGGTGTTAAAAAACATTTTCGATTTCTATAATGATTTAAATTATCATCCATATGTATTCTATGAGTGTAGATGGTTGTGAATATACCTTTTAAATAAGAAATAATCCAACCTATTTTTTGATTCCATTGTGATAGGGCATTGATCATTTTGTTTTCTTGGTCATGTGATGGATTAGAATTTATGAGGACTGTTAAAGAGTATAAATACCCAAGTAACTGTATATTGGGTTTGTTGAATGTGGATTAAGATCCCTTGTTAGAGTCTATTCTATTGATAAATTCAATGAAGTTAACAATTTTATATCCAAAGGGTCGACTATGTTTATGATGAGTTTTATTTCCTATATTTATTTAGTTAACTCCTCACATTCCTTGTGTAAACTCATGGGATTCATCAAACCCCTTGATACTCTTCCAAGTCATTGTATCTATGAAATTACAATAAGTTGTATAAGTATTTTCCATATCCTTCAAGACATCAAATGTTATGTTTTATTCTATAATTGTAATGATTAAATTTCCCTCTTTTACATCAACCAATGCTCTACATATTTCTACAAAAGGACATACAAGAATGAGTGGGATGTCCCAATCTTCATCTATATCATGGAAAATGAAATCAACTGGGAATTTATATTTATTAACCTTAATTATTATGTCGATTGAAATTTTCAGGGGCACATCACAGATCAATAAGCCATTTTAAACATTAACATTATTGGATTTAATTATATTATTCTTAGTTCCTAAAAAACATGATGTCATGAAATTTAAAATTTATGTGAGATTTCATAAATCTCTCCCAAATTAACAACCACCTATAATTTAACGTATAGAAAAAATTATAGGATCTCGTAGCTTAAAAAGTTTGGATATGGGAATGAATGTTTAACATTCCTCATGAATTATGATTGTTCGCACATAATGTAGTTTTCTTCTTTTTGGAAATAAAGTCCTTGAAAATTTTATTAGCTTGGTGAATTCTTTTGATGGATTTTACAAAAAAAATTATATAAAGCTTCTTAAAAATCTCCAAGAATTTCAAAAAATGAGAATCCAACATTATTTACATTAATATTTTGGAAAATGGAGGATTTGGTGAGTAACCTTTCAATATTTCATTGTGTGCCTCGTTTTATTTTTATTTAACAAGTTTATTTTTATCTTAATCATATTTATCATCAATTTGAATCACTTTTTTTAGTCACCATTAACGGTGGTAGGTGTAGGTATCTCTTTTTTTGGTTGATCATCAAGAATTTTTTTCTCTATAAATTTGGATCCACATGACAATGTGACAAAATATTACTCTTTTCAATGGTTAACTCTTGTGTAACATACTAGAGTTCCCTGTTAGTAGTCTCGAAATTGCATAGCTAACTAAGAGACATGATTATTAATATTAATCATATATTTTTGAATGTTTTTTTGGGGTTTATATTCATGTTTTGTGTTGTTTTATACATGTTTTTTCCTTATCTGGTATCTCAATCCATGATTGATTGGAAATCATTAATTTTCTTATAGTTTCTCCAAAATCATATTGGTCTTCCATTGAAGGATGGGAAAGATAAATTGTATTCTTTTTCTCCTGGTAGTTTTATTTTTTATTAAATTTCGACAAATATTTTTAATGAGGTACTTGGGCATGTGATTTCCTAGAGGCCCTAAAAGATGATAGATTAGGGAGATCAGGTGGAGCCATGTTCTGGTTCATTGGTTGAGTAGCCAATAGTTCCTCTCACCATTTTATATTATTATTTATTTTCCAATTTTTTGTTTTAATTATTTCGATAATTTTCAGGGTTGTAGATGAAAAGTTATACTTGGACATATAGTTCTTAAAGGTCTTATATGGACACATGGTTTAATCCTAAGGACCACCATAGTTTGGGAACTTTTCAACATGAACTATATTGATTGCATTAGGTAGACTTATTGACATTTTTTCAATCCTCTTGTTAAGATATCTAAATATTCTAGCCATGAATGTTTTATAATATACTATATTCACTCCTTCTTCACATTATGAAAAAAATTATAGACTCAAGAAACTATGTTCTAACATGTTTCAAATTAAAATTTACATATATTTGGGATTTATATCAATGAAAATATTTACAGTAGATGTATTATTTATTGACATACTCTTAGGATAAGTTCCATAGTGGGAATATTTCACCTAGTTCTCCAGCTTCATTCTATGATGATAAAAAAAGATTAAAATATACTTTAATATTTTCATTAATTCCCCATTTGATTTATTGTCATATTGGAAAAAGGAGATGAGGTCTATCTTGTATCTCAAATATTGTGCACTTGTGTAATATAAATCAGAAAAATTAATTCTCCTAACCTCTTAGTTATGTACTATATATATATACATCCCAACTATTCTTTAAAATTTTCTTTTAATTCTAATTGAAATATTCTAAGGATAATTTCAATGTCGGTCACCACATTATTTTTAAATATTTCACAATATTCAAGAAATATGTTAATATTAATATAAAGGACATCCCTAATCAATCACTAAAATTGTTCATGTTGTTTTAGTATTTTTATTGTCATTTAATTCCATTCAATATGATTTATTTGAATATCGGGCCGCACTATGGCTGAGTTGACTCAAACCATGTTGTGTCAAAAATCCAACCATATAGTAGTTCATTTCCATTGATTATAGACACCTTATTTGAGAAGAGGATGAAATTGTCAACTAGGAAGCATTATAATTTTAGACTTAATTATTTCATATTTTGAATCATTTGATTTTGGATATATCAAAAAATTAAATATTATAATTTTCATTCATGCTCATGTTCTATGTTAAGAGGTGGTAGATTTTTTAACATAGTGAATTTATGATTTTTCACCATTAATGAAAAATATTTCCCTATTCATTGTATACATTAGGTTTAATTAATTCGATTTGTGTGTGAAACCACAAAAAAAACACTATAAATTTTGTACATGCATCATAATACATTTGATTTTAAAATTTTATAACATACTAAATATGATGAATTTGGAAATTATGGATAAACAACATAGATCATGAGGTCTATTTTACTAGAAATATCTAATTGGATTGTTTTAAAGTTTATGAAATTACTATATCTATATATATCATATTTTTTAAATAAAATTTGGGAAATAAAATAAGAACAGAAGGTGAAATTAAAAAAATAAAAATTAACTCTAATTAGAAATGTGTATCTGGGATGTGGACGTCCTAATAAAACTACAAGGCAGTAATCAAAAAATAGTTTCTTCTCAGATCAAGAATTTATTTAGATCAATAATACCTAGTTAAAATATAAAATAATTTTACATAAGCTCATTTTTTATCCCCAAATTTATCTAATGTCCCATTATATGGTATTATAAATAAATTTAAAGACACTTTCATGTACCAAAATAATTTGTGAAAGGACACGGCCCATTTCTTACAATGTTGTGTCACCAATTACCCTATGATCATTCAAAAAGAAATTAAATATCCTAAAATAACATAAAATAATATGTATTAAAATGAAATTTTTTAGTATAAACAACTAAATTCAATGTGATTATATTTTTAAAATATAAATATCATTTTAAAATAAATTACACCAGAAATTAATAGAAAAATAATATATCAACATGGTGTGTGAAATAATTAAAATTACTTAGTCAACAACTTCACACACAAATGATTAACTCAAAATCATGATTGAGAAATTACTCATAGTGATTAACTAATATTGTGTTTATATTGTACATGTGCTATTGAGAAAATGGTCATGTTTGTATTCACTTTCACCGCACAAAGCACTCACTACACATAAAATTTGAATGCAAATAAAATGTCAAAGCACATTTACATCATGATATAACATAAATACACCAAAAATGTTTCACCCACACTGTCGCTTAAAATATGAGTATGTGAGGTAGTTCCACTAATAGGGTTTTGAGAGGGCATATTCATGAGGCAGGTAGAGGATCCTATATCGCTATGCATGTTGGATGGACATGGGGAGTTACATGGATTTGTTAGATGTGTGGTGTTAGAGAGGAGGCTAGTGGTGAGGTGATTCAGAAGATCAGATTGGAACTTGGTTGTATGGTGGTGTGATTCTTGTGTGGTTGAGCTAGCGGGAGAGGAAGTCACGTCGTGGTATGTAGAGAGGTCACATGAACGAGGGTGTCAATAGGGGTTCCTAAGTGATGTGTACAAGTTGATGATGGGTGTGAGTATGATGGTTTATAGAGGATAGGGTAAGTCTAGTGTGTGGGATGTCCAACGATATGTAGGGGAGGATAGTGTGTGTGTGATGATGTAGTAGGATGGTCGTAATGAGGAACATGTTCAATGGGGTGATTCCCTTGATGTGTAGTAGTGTGAGGGACAGAGAGCCATTCCAAGATATTGAGAGGGTGGCTCGCCTAGTATGCTCAACACTTGAAGGGAGATCCCCGTAAGGATTTTCCTACTTGAGAAAGAAGGGTCACTCCTCTGTTCATTTTTTCATCCCCTCCAGGGATTTTTATGCATTAGAAAAACATGATGAAAAACGCGAAAACCAAAAAAAATTAAATTCACTATTAAATTCTAATATACTTTTCTAAATATAGAAAATAATAATGATTAAAATATTAAAAAAATGATGAAAATATTGATAATGGTAATAGTAATAACAATTGAATTTTAATTAAATATACTAAATAAAAATAAAAAAAATAAAAAAAATGTTATTATAGTGAAAACATATATAAATATTTATACACATGCAATTAAATACCCTAAAATATAGATAATTTAAAATAATGAAAATTTTATGACAACTATTATATATATATATATAATAAAAATACTAACCTAAATTTTGTTTATTAATTTTACAAAAATATATAATTTAATGAAATAATATTAATATGTACAATTAATACATATTTAATAAATTGATATATACTAAATAAAACTAATACGTGTGAAACTAAATAAATAAAACAGTGTAAAATATATTAAATAAAAATAGTATAAAACAACAAAAATATTATATTCATAATTTTACTATATAAATTAGCTAAAAATTATAAAAATATCCAAAATAAAAAAACTACAAAAAAACATCTCAGAAATGCTAAAAACGACTAGAAAATAGTTGAAACTAAATTATAAATAAAAAAATGAAAGAATAATCAACATTTTTTAATTATTGATTCACTGCATTAGATTACCAAGGCATTTATGAGATATATAATTCATGTCCATACCCATCACTATATTTCCAAATCATTCCCCATATATGTAATAGTCATTTTAAATACAGAATAATGTGACTTGTCATTAAATATCTATATTGTCTAAAGTATATGAATTTATCAATATTTATCTAAATAAACAAATAAAATAAATTATAGAACACAATTTTTATAAATTATATATATTTTAATATATTAACATATCCATGAAAATAATGTTTATATTTAAGATATTTTTAAATTCTAATGATCACATGTATGTGAATATTTCATGGTAATGTTAATAAATACAAATATATATCAAGAATGTGAATTTCAATAATTAAATTATAAAAAATGATCCTAAAATTTCTACAAAAATAATAAGTATGGATTCAATACAACATATACTAAGTGGATAATAATTTTAATAATGCTTTTTTTATGAGTAGAAATTCAATGAAATATCCTTTAAAACATTCTTGAGAAAAATAATAATTTCACTTTGAAAAACATCATTTAAAACTAAATTTTGACATCACATTTTGAAAATTATTTTTTATTAAATATAATCTTAAAAACATATAAAATATTATTTAAAAAATATAGTTTCTTTATGAATAAAAATTCTTTTCATGTTATACAAGTTAAATAAAAAATTCCTTTTACGTTTTTCTTAATATCCAAATGGACCTTGTTTTGAAAATCATGTGACAATTAATTTCAATAAAAAAACAAAAAAGGGTAAATTTTATGTTAATAAATTATTTTTACATGTGTTCCAAACATTTTTTTTAAAATCAGGGTGTTTGAAGAATAATAATTTTCAAATGAATTGATAAATGAAGTCGTATTTTACAAAAAAATTCTTTTCAAAAAAAATTATAGTAAAGAGTTGAAATGTTTTACTATTAATATAAAATTCTTGAATAACCAGATCGTATGAAATTGAAAAGGTTTTTTTAGAAATTGTTAAAATAATTTCCATCATTGGAAATTATATTATAATCAATCCTGATAAACATTATAAGGTAAAATAAAACGTTACAAATATCATAATGATGGTGTAAAAATTAATAAATGAATCAACAATTTGTATAATACTAAAATCTGCATAAAAATAATATTTATGATATTATTTTTTAATATTGACTAAATATATCTCAATATGTGTGATATATGGGAAATCATAGACCGTTGATGGGTCCAGAATTAGGGGATTAACCTAGACATTCTATAACATTTATATGTGTTAGGACTTTGGATGCCTTCTCCCTAAAATAATCCTTTTTATTTTAATTAATTACTTATTAAATTTTTAAAATAATAAATCATTATTATCGCTCAAAAAGTGCACCGTATGAAAAAATGGAGACCATTGTTGGGTGCGGAACGGGGTGTTTACCCAAGGAAACTGAGAAACAGGCATTTGGTCATGTTTCTTGTATTTTTTTAAGTTATTTAATAACTGAATTAAATAAATAAAATTATTATTTGGATTTAATTATTAATGTAATAAATAAAACTGGAATTATCTATTTATATTCACTTTGACCACCTAAAATCCCATCTTTGAACAATAAGTGGTTTTTAAACATCTAATTTATCACACTTTAAACAACAATTAATTTTGAAATGCCCAAATAAATGAAAATTAATAAATTTTTCATAGTATTTGGTTTCAATCGGTGTTCAAATGGATTGATTGAATATTTACACTAGACCAATACATGTTGAGCTTTCCATACCCAGTCATTTTGGTTTTCGAATTGATCATATCAGAACCGTGGGACACCGGGACTACTTTAAATGAGGTGGTCTCTTTTTTCCTTTAGTTTAAAAGTTTGGTGCATATCAATTTTTCAAATGGAGAAACATTTCATCCTCTATCCATATGAAAAACGAAAATTTGGATTGTTTTCTAATTTTTTATTTAATTATTTGTTTCACACTTTTTCGATTATTTTGAAAATTCTAGAAAAAAGGATTTAATATAACAAAAAAAAAGAAACCAAATATTTCAATGGATAATACAGAAGTTAATTATATAACGATAAATATGAAAATTATCACAAGTTCCATAAATATGTATCAATATTTGGTTTCACCATCCTATCAAAAGATAATTTTGGGATATTATCAAAGATATAATTTTATGGTTATATAAAACAGTATTTTAATGATCTTTTTCATAGATATTTCTTTATAATTATTAAAGGATAATTACTTATGAATATTAAGAGATAATTATTAAATAAATTATTAATGGATAATTGGGTGAAATTTTCAAAAGATAAATTTTAGAAAAATTATCAAGAGATAACTTTTATGTGTTTATCGAAGGATAAGTTATAATAATATTATCAAAAGATAATTACCAACAATTATCAACGAATAATAATGAATAATTACCCAGTGATAATTACTTTAAATTATCAATTAATAATTGCATCATATTATAGAAGATAATATTATACAAAATACTGAAGGATAATTATAAGGTAATTATCATCCAACATATATTGTCAAATTTAACATGGGATAATCATGTGTTTTGTTAAATGCTAATTATGGTATTATAAAATTATAATTTGGAATTTATCTAAGGGAGATGAAATATTATCGCATGTAATATATTAATCGATCATTTGAAATTTTCCTAGATAGATAAAATATTATTTCATGTAATATTTTAATTGATTATTTGAAATTATCCAAGAGATATAAAATATTATATCATATAAAATTTTAATTTATTATTAGAAATTATCCAACATATATAGAATATTATCACATGTAATATTTTTATTGATAATTTGAAATTATCCAAGAAAGATAAAATAGTATCACATGTAAAATTTTCATTAATATTTTAAAATTCTTCATGATAGATAAAATATTATCACATATAATATTTGTATTAATAAATTTAAATTACCCATGATAGATAAAATAGGATCGCATGTAATATATTAAGCAATAAATTGGAATTATCCATGGGAGATAAACTATTTTTACATGTAATATTTTAATCAATAATTTGGAATTATCCATGAGAGATAAAATATTATCACATGTTATTTTTTAATCGATAATTTAAAAATTAATTAGGAGGGAGAATGTATAATAAGTTGTGTGATTTTATTTGGATTTTTAAAATAAAATTACAGGTATTTGTTCTATGAACCCCTGAAAAAAATTGACCATTGCTGCATTGACCCTTATGATAATAAGGTCATGAGGAGGTGTATTGAACCACATTAGGTGGTTTATCATTGTCATTGTCATTGACATCCTTGAGAAAGGTGGTTCTGTCACGATTCATAATTTATATTAACCCTAATTTAATTTTTTATGTTATAATATCTTGAATTAAAATACAATTATTTAAATATAAATCTTATATCTTTCAATTGATTTGTTGTAAAAACCCAATTTCCGAAAATTTGGGTTTTTAGGAAAAAATAGTTTTTGGCATGGGAATTTGGTTAATTTAATTTTTTTAATTTAAATTTTGGATTAATGGAATTTATTTCAACTAAAATGTCAAATTAAATTGTGTAAAATAAATTTGTAATTGATGGAATTGGTTTTTGTTGGATTTCAAACATGTGAAAATGGCATAAAATGTTCTGATAGAATCATAGTGGTTTTATCTGTTAAAGAGAGGTGTTTTATTATTAAGAAATGTTTTGGTTTTAAATAGATTATTGGAATTTAAATAGAAAAATGGAATTAATTTTCTTTTATGTAGTCTTAAAAAAAGTTTCCCATCATTGATTGTGTAATATAAAATGAAATCATTTTGTAGTTGTTGAGTTATTTGGATACTCTCTACGATTACTATAATTTTCTAAAACATACATGCAGCTAGTAACATCCCTTAGGCGATGGTGACGTTTCCTCTCTAACTAGTGTCCAATAGATGTATTTGTACAGATTATTCTAGGATCACTTAGACATTGTAGAGTCCTATATCCCGAAATACTATCATATATATTTTTAAGATGATCATGTTGTTCTTTTGTTTTTTATCTTTGAGATATAAATGTATTCCAATTATTTTGAATTGATTTACAAGATTTTTGAATTTACATAAAATATTTTATGTAACTATTTTATTGAAGACATTGTTTTTTAAATATTTCATCATTTTTTAAATACTTTTGTTAAATTATTTTTCCATCAATTGATATGTAGAGCATGATTTGTTTATGAATGATTTAAAATTCCAATCATGATTATCACTAAAAATTGTAAGAACTCCTTTATTTAAACAATTATTGGAATCTATTATAGAACCCTTGGTCATAATATACTAGTCATTTTATCTCACACACTACTTGTTCCTTTAGGTGTTTGTACATTATCCTCTTCCTAGTTCGAGCAATTGTAAATGATCACATGGAGGTGGATCCATCTTCTGAACTTTAGACATATGAAGTTTTCTCCTTAGAGACATAGAATGTTTTTCCACTATTTTGGTACTTGGGTTGTTGTTCTTTGGGATGGTTTATGAATTTTCTTCTTCTAGTATATTATTCCCTATAAAGTTTAATATGTTATGAATAATGCCTTGCTTTTCTTCTTCTACATTATTAGTGGAAAAATATTTCTCACATTCTTGTTGTGTGATACCAGTTGCTTGTCACCGACCCATGGGGATCAGGAACACCCTTCAGACTATATTACGACTGGCTTGTTTATTTAGTTACCAAGGTACCTAAGCTGGTTCCGGGCACAATGATATTGTGATTGATAATTATTATAACATTATTTACTAAGAATCACATGTTATTCTCTCACTGTTTCCTAAGATGACTATCCAATATATCTAATATTTAAAAAAATTAGAAATTTTTTTACCTATTAGATCTCCTAGTAGGATACAAATACCCACCTATTACCCCCTCTATCTCATACCATTACACCCCAAGTAATATTTCATAATCAATTTGAGATTCTATTTTCAAATCCTACTTCATACAAATTACCAATTGAAATTATGTTCTTCAATAAACCTGTCAGATTCATTATATCATGTAACACCATGGTGCTCTATCTTTTTCATTCAAAAATTAACGTATCCCTACTATATTATCTTGAGAGAGTCATCATTTACTAAGTTAACCTCCAAGATTAATAATTCTTTATTCATACCCTCTAGGTCGTAGATTTGAAAAAATCCATGAAAGTAATATATTATTATTTAAACTAAATATAAACTCTTAATAGAAACCATATATATCCACAAGTAAAATAATTTTTAGATCATTAACTTCTGAAATATTATTTTTTAGTGTTAAAACAATCTATACAATAATTCCTCATATTCCCATATCATTATAGTTTTGAAACAATGTATCGGGTCTAATTTACTATCCTTGACATATCCCTTTACCTATCTTTATATTTATTTTTTACCTTAATTTTTTAAGGAACATCCGCAATCATCCTCATTGAGTATCGTTTTTTTTGTTTATGGGATTCCCACTACCTGATCTATTCATTTAGAATAAGATATATTAGATCCTAAAACACCAATTTTGATATACTATAGTTGTTACAAAGAAATGTTACCCTCATTTCACTTGAGTTTAGTAACAAAAATAATAACAACAAATCACACACATCTTTTTTGAATTTATCAATAATAGATTGGAGATAAATTTGAATCACATTAAAGTCATTAACAGGATCCTTATTTGATCATCCTTATTATATAATAATGTGAAATAAAATTTGAAACATGAAATAATTATATGTAATTGTTATCCTTTCATATATTTCCAAAAAATAATTTCATATCCCTATTATGTTATTCACTTATTAAATGTTATAATTAGTATTTCATGGTAATTAAACTGGAATCAGTTTATGTACCTTTAAATCAATATTTTCCTAGACTATTTTCTACATTAAATGAGGATTTAATAACTAAAAAACATACTCAAGGAAATTTTAATATAAATAATCTTATATATACATCCTCATGAAGTCAATTTGTATACTTTTAATGTTTTCTACATGGGCCATACCAAATTCAAACAACATACACACTGAAACAATTGAGTGCCACACAATTGAAAAATGTGTAGTGAAATGAAACACTAACGAAGAGTGCATTATGGATTTTTATTTTGATCATTTCTAAAAAAAATCATGAATTTTTTGTGATAGTGAATAATTACAATAACATATAATTGATAACAACTTGATATTGTAAATATATTTCTCTTCAATATCTATGTATTTTTATAACATGGTATGTTCACAACATGGAACGTATGTGAATAATTACATACAAAAATATATGATAAAAGACATTAAAATATAGTAAAAAAAAATTATAAAATATAAATTATAAAATAAAGTAATTAAATTCATGAAATAGTTTATAAATAATAAGTAATTAGAAAACCTATAAAAATAAAGTGGTTTTCTTCACAATCCTAGTTATATTATATATTTTTTATATAAAATATATTATCTATTTTTTTGTGTATTAATATTAAGAAATATTATTATGGAATTTCATTTAAAAATAAGTGATCACTGATAAATTTATTATCAGATGTTTATAAATTAAGTAAAATTCATTTTAATGTATGAAATAGATAATTTTTATTAAATTGATTCTATGCATGTAATTTTTTTTCATATTTATAAAATAAATTTATCACCCCAAATAAATGATTTAATTTATATTTTTAGGTAATACATTCCATAATTTAAATAAAAAATCATTGAATTGTTTTTACTTGGAAGGTAATGAAATAAAATTACTTTTATTCTTAAAAATACTTCTTCCTCAAAATGTTATTTACACATTTTTTGTGGTGATATTAGAATTAAATTTTGAAATATCCTGGAATAATATATTTAGAAATGGATTAAATATTTATAATATTCATGATATATATTAAATAATATGTTCAGTGTAACATTTAGTTATAATTAATTGTTTCTATAGTAAAAAAATTATCCCAACTATAATGGATAAAAGGTTTAAAGAGTTTTTTATACTAAAATATAAGGCATTAATTGTCAATAAAAATTATATAAATGTGATTTATTGAGTTTATTTTGAATTTAAATTATACTATTATTTAAAAGATTCCATTTTGTACCACTTTTTGGGAAAATACATTTATATTATTTTAAAACATTTAATATCTACAACGCTCTCACTCACGTTACTTATATATATCACATTGTCTTTTAACTCATTCACATCATTAAGCACTCTAGTTCATCCATAATCTACTAAAATATATTACCATATTTTCTAAATAGTAACTATGGGTAATATTATCAAAAAAATATCTACATAAAAACTCTTAGGGTGTAAGAAAAAGAAAGATTCTGAAATAAGAGATAATTGAACATACACAAGTATTTTACATTTCATTATTGTAATACATATATTAGATTTTATATAAACATGTTAACAAAATTAAAATAAGTATTTTACAATACATAAATTTTATTAAGTTAGTGTTTAAACTATTTTCTATCTTCATTCCATCAGACTGAATATGAAAATTTTGCTCATACATTTCTATGCACTACTATCTCTGTTATGTTATAGGATTCATTTTTCATCACTTCCTCACATGGATGGTTTTGTTGAATTATTTAATATAAATATATATATATATATTTATATAAATTATTTTTGAAAAACTATTTTTCTACATATTAATTATTATTATTTTCCATACATTATTTACATACATTGACCAAATGTATCACACTTATGGGCATGCAGACTACCACCTCCTAGAAGTTACATATTTCATTATTCATCTCTATATTGAATAGATTTTCTGAAATTTTATATAATGAATAATATATATATATATATATATATCAAAATAATATTATTATATATGTGAGGAATCCATGACAAAGGTTAATGAACTATTATTTCAAAACAGTAACATGCATTAAAAATGAAATAGTTAGTACCAGAATATTGATTTTAGTGGATATTTATAATTAATGTTTGATTGAAAAGTGTGAATCAATAATATATAGTAAGATAATTATAAATATTTTCTATTAAATATAAATCTAATAATCATAAATTTATTATTAAATATTTTATAGAATGTTTGATGAATTTTCTGTCTTAACTAAGGATTAATGTTGCAACCTCATTTTTAATCAAAAAATATCATGTTTAAATTTTATTTTATGAAATTTTATGATCATTATCTAGATATATATATATTTTTATCATAAAACAAATATATTGTATTATAATTATCATATTTCATAGTTTCTCAAATATTATTTCTATTTATTTCCTATTCTATACCTACAAAAACCAAAATAATTTTTTGTAAACCATTAACTTTATTTCTCTTTTTTTTGGGGGTTGAAAATCATTCAATTCCATGTTCATGTTCTTAAACGTTGTTTTATATTTATTTTAATATACATTGTAACATAACATGTAATTAATAAATTATATATATTATTATCTATGTCTATTTATGAATTAGATAGTGTTTTAGAGGCTTAAAATGAGAATAAATCCAATCTTAAGCATAGAATTCTCTAATATTTTTAAAAGATTGTTTTACCCCCTTTTGATGGAGAACCATTTTTAAATATATCTTTTGACAATTTTATAAGATTTATTTGTCAAAATAAACTTATTCATTATGATTGGGACATTGAAATTTACTTTGGAAAAATTTCTGGTATTTTTCTGACCATGATCATTTCTTAATAAATATGGAAAAATACTGAATTTTACATCAAAAATACTTTTTCATCTAATTTAATAATATGATAATATTATATTTTTAATTTGTTTTAAATTTTAATTACAATATATTTTTACCATTTAATCCAATGGTGTTCATTAGAATTAATTTCAATTTTGAATTTGTCAAAAACAAGTGCTAATTTTTCATAGATATTGTTTAAAAAACCCCGCTATTTTTTTTGAAAACAGGAATTATTTTTAAATTAATTATTTCAATTTATATGTTTTTAATTTGGTAAAATGTATTCCATATTTGGAATCAGACGGTCCAAATTATGTAATTAAGACTCTTTTTTTGGACATTATGAATAGTAACGATGGTAATTATCTTTAATTATCTTGATTAATTAGTAATCTGGTAGTTAATGATAATAAAATAATATAATAATAATAAAAAATGACCCCAAATGTGTCCTAATTCTACTGGTTGTGTCATGGAAGACCATTTTATGCCTTGTTCCAAACATAGGGACCCCATGGAATAACTTTTGGGTGAATATGACACTTTATCATTTTATTTTTAAAGAAAGGAAAATATCACTAAAGAATATATCACCTGAGTAAACCATTTTTAATTTTTTCTACATAAATTACCTCTTGGTATTTAAATTGTAATTGGAAATCTAAAAATATTTCCTACATCATAGTATTTTTTTATAATTTTTGGACATTAAATAAATTTAATTATTTATGACATCATGATGATGTAGCAATTAACTCATTAATGAACGATTTAAATAAAATAAAAATATAATGTAAAATATAAGACATACAATTTTAAAAGACAAATTTTATTAGTATATATCTAACCCTTATAACCTTATCCTCGAAATATATCAATTTGGGACCTTTAAAATCCAAAACACATATAAATATATAGTAACATTTTATAACTTTCCAAGAGTGCCCCTCCTCTCCTCTTATAAAAGGCCCTCACATCTACCTCCTTACCCACAATTCTCAAGCCTTTGGCTCGGCCAATATCTACACATTTTATCTCTCCACATCCCTCTCTTAATCATAGAATTCTTACCTTAGGCAGAAAGATCTTCAAGAAACCATTTTTGTTCAAACCAAGAAGAGTTACCCGATTTAAAGGTAAACACTTCTCTAATGTTCTTTTGTTTTATTTTGATTCTCCAACCCCCTAAACCCTTTTTATTCATTTATTTTGTAACAAAAATTGTATATTCAATATAATAAATTGTTTTTATATGAATTATTCTAGCTACACTTACACACACCTACATCTAATGGTTAATGAGCATACTGTTTCCGTGGATGGTGAATTTCTACCTCATGAAACGATGATATCTCAATATTCTTCTAGCACCTTAAAAGGTGGCCATTAAGATGTCACTATATTTATATATGATATATAATATGTTTATTGTTTCCTTATGCTTCTATATTTTTCATTTTTTGCATACTTTTATGGTTTCCATTATGGGTAAATACGATATATTCATTTTAGGAAGTGCAAACTATCGCCCCCTCAAAGTGATTTCATTAATTAATGCCATATGTGGGACATATAAAGGATGGAGTTAATGATATTATATATGATATTATACTAGAATTGTAATATTCCTTTTTATCATTGTGATTCTATTCCATAAAATATGAAATAAAAATGAAAGTAGCGTTCATGCGTACGTACGGCTTACCATCTCCATGAACGGTGCATTTCATTTCGTACCTCTAAATGATATTTAATATTATAAATTCATGTATATACTGGATATATATGATATATATGATATCTACATCATGAATATAACTCTGGATATAATGGATACATGAACATATTGTAATTATAAAGAGTTTATTTTTGACTCAAGTACCAATGATCGTTAAAACGACCGTTATTAACTTAGATAATTACATAGTGTTCATGACATGGTAATAAGTGATATAAAAAGAATAATTCACTTGAAAAAGGTTCTTAAGAATGTAGAAATTAACTCAAGTTTATTATTCATGAGATTAAAGAACGATCGAGTCATGCCGGATATGAGGTAAGGGACTTCATCTTAATCTCCTTTCATTGAGGCATATTTTGTTTTATACACAACATTATTTTATACAGTGTAAAAAACCCTTTCTCTATTACGTTTATTTAAAAGGAATCTTTTTTATACGAATCATTTACTACACAACAATAGGGAATGTTTTTTTTGTCGTACGTATGCGGTGACAACGACTTCTCCGTCGATGTGACCATTATTTGAGTTTTGGCTTCCTCTACAAGCCATAACCATTTTTACCATATTTTACTTCTCTTTTATTTTATTATTGAAAATGGGTTTGATATTTTTTTTTATAAATGTGTTGTATTGATATATTATGATTGAAATTTGGAAATGTTATGTTTCACTTATGCATGTTTTATGTGATAATATTATATAATGTTTCTTCGGAATTGTTTATGAAGACGGGTGGTTCCATGATTAACTAAGGGTGGGTGAGCCCGATATAGCTCTCCAATGCATTGGGTAACGTGAATGGGTTAAACATTAAGGTTTTTATGAACAGATTTATGCAATTCACTATGATGGGTATTCCAAACATAACATTGAGTGTTACTCCCTACATAAGAATGTTAGGAATTCCTCATGTTATCTTTTTGTTTTAAGATATCTAGGATTTATTCATGATTTGATGAGGTATGTTAAAATTATTATGTTTTCCGAGTAATGTATGATTTCATACATGAACTAATGTTTTCATTTCGTATTTTTATATCCCTTTATGATCTTTTTATTATCATCCCATTTTTTGGAAATGTTTTCCACAGGTTAAGGGAAAGGTACCTGATGTGATGCTTGTGTCAAGGAAGTGTCAAGAAAGAATCTAGGTTTTATTGTAAATATGTTTCCGATGATGGGAAAAATGAGTACTATCTTTTATGTAACCACTTTTTTTAAATGTGGAGTGTAATGCATGATTTATGATCTAATTATATAAAACTCTAAACCTAAAAAGATCCTCAACATGGATTCTTGAAATAACTCAAGATTAATTAATGTTTAAGGCCAGGGCCATATAGTTGGTATTAGAGGTCAGGTTAGATAACTTTAGGAGTTAGAATTATATTAAATGATATCCAAAAATATTTTTTTATGGTCAAATTGAAATGATATAGCATTTGAAGTTTTAAATGTTGCTTCATCTAAGACATGTTTTTTCAGAATGGTTTTCCGCAGATGAAATAGTGAAGTAGTGCTAAGAAGAAATACAGAAGGAAATGACCTTCCGAATCAGCATCCTGAGATGGTTGGAATTGGAACTGAACAGTTTGTTGTAGTAATGGCGCAGTTGACTCAAGAGATAATTGGTGGTGGTATCCATGCACAAGATCAGCTAGATCAACCGCAGACGAACATGTTAGTGGTTGAACATTTCAGGAGGAAACATCCCCCATCATTCAGAGGATCATCTGAACATGTGCTAGCTGAAGGTTAGATTAAAGAATTGAAGATGATTTTAGATGTCATGCGGTGTTCATAAAATCAAATGGTTAGTCTTGCTATTTACCGTTTGGAGGGCGAAGCAGATCAGTGGTGGTCAGTGGTTAAAAATATCAGGGATGCTGATGAGATTGATGCTCTCAACTGGGATGAATTAAAAGGTATGTTTCTTGAGAAGTATTTTCCTAATGCAGTTCAACTTAGGATGGAAAAAAAATTCATGGAATTGAGGCAAGAGGACGACTCAGTGGCTGCTCATTAAGAATGGTTCACTCGATTTGCAAGGTATGCTCCAAATGTTATCTGAGACCTTGATAGTAAAATTAATCATTTTTATTCAGGATTAAATCCAAAATATCGAAGGGATTTAGCTTCTCGTGAGTTAAAAAGTTATGAAAAGCTTGTTCGATGTGATGAGAAGGTGGAAATGGAGTTTTCTGATGATCAAGTATTCTATAAAAACCAATAGAAGAAGAGAATGAGGTGGCAGGAGAAAGGGAAGAATTATTCAAAAAGGTATGATGGTAAGAAAAATAAGTTTCTAGTTTGTGATAAATGTGGTAAAAGGCATGCTGGGGAATGTCTTCTATATTTTGGAAAGTTCTACTGATGTGGTATGATGGGACATAAGGCTCATGATTACACTGAAAAATATCAGGGTGATGGTAAGACCAAATTTTATTTACAATTTGTGAAATGTTTTATGTGCAATGAGATGGGTCACTATGAAAATGAGTGTCCGACAAAGAGCTCGAGTGATGGGAAGCAGTTAGACTACATGCAGAAAGGGGTGGTGAAATCCTTTGTAACTACTTCAGTATATGTTGGGCCATCAAATGAAGTGGTATTAGGTACTTTGTTTGTTTTTTCATATTATGCTAGTGTGTTGTTTGATTCGGGGTTTACAAATTCTTTGATCTCTGAAAACTTTTCAAGTAAAATGGGAATTCCATCTCATGAAATGACACTTGAACTTGTGGTAAAAGCACCTGGGGTAAATGTTGAGGCAAAAATAATTTATAAGAATCTTCCTATCCCTATACGTGTAACAAACCTACTTGAAAACCATATTATTTTACCTATAGTAGAGTATGATGTTATCCTAGGTATGGATTGGCTCTCTGTTTACCATGCTAGGATTGATGGTACAGCTAAAGAAGTTTCTTTTTAGAAATCCTTTCAGTTTCTGTAAAATAATGAATGCCTACTGTTGATAACATATCATGAGGCTTAGAAACTCGTAAAAGATGAAAATGATTGTTAAGTTGTACATATTGTTGAAAACAACAGAACTGTTCAGATTAATGATGTGCCAGTGGTAAATGAGTATCATGATGTTTTTCCTAATGAGTTTCCTAGAATAATACCAGACCGTTAAGTAGAATTTACTGTTGACTTAGTTTTGGATGCTAAGCCAATTTCAAAACCCCCTTATCGAATTGCTCAAATTGAACTTTTAGAGGTGAAGGATAAATTGCACGATTTATTAGAGAAAGTGTTCATTCGACCTAGCACATCACCATGGGGTGCTCCTGTTTTATTTGTTAAAATGAAAGATGGTTCAATGAGACTTTGTATTGATTATAGAGCCTTGAATAACATCACTATTAAGAACAAATATCTTTTGCCTCATATAGATGATTTTTTTATCAACTCTAGGGATCTCAATATTTTTCAATGATTGACCTGAGATCGGGGTACCATCTGTTGACGATAAAGGAAGAAGATATTCCGAAGACCGCGTTTCGTACAAGATATTTTCATTATGAATTTGTAGTTATGCCTTTTGGGATACCTAATTCACCTGCTGTATTCATGGACCTTATGAATATAATTTTCCATGAGTTCTTGGATAAGGTTGTGGTTGTTTTCATTGATGATATTTTGGTGTTTTCTAAAATTAAAGAGGAGCATGACAGACATTTAAGGGTTATTTGGAAAACCATAAAAGAAAATAAATTGTATGGGAAATTAAGCAAGTGTGATTTTTGGTTGCAAAAAATTTCTTTCCTTGGTCATATTGTTTCTAAAGATGGGATAATTATTGATCCTACAAAATTGAATGTTGTTGAAGAATGGCCAAGACCAACAAAAGTAACTATGATTCGTAGCTTACGTGGTTTGGTAGGCTATTACCGAAGGTTTGTTAGAAATTTTTCACGGTTATCTAGTCCTGTAACGCCCTGACCCTAGTTACCCAGAGTCGGTGAATTATTACATAACATTGGCATGATCACAAGAAAGATCAAGTCTCAAAAGACCGATTAGTTTAGTAGACTTGGAATAACTAGATACATTTATAAAGTTTACATTACATCATAAATTGAAAACTACAAAAATATAGTATACATAGTCCACACTCTTATCCCCTCATACTATCCCTGCAGGTCATTCATAAATTACATCTTCACATCCTGAGAAAAATAAAACATAGAAAAGGGGTGAGCTCAAATGCCCAGTAAGGATAACAATATAGAAGAAACTTTTATAAATAATAATAAACATGTAAGGCAATGTATAACTAAAAAAACCCTTTTAAACATGAAATTCAACATAGTATGGAAAAAATAAAATGAAATAATTCCATTTACTTATTCACATGGATATTCTACTAATCGAATATTCAAATGAAATATCAATAACCACTTTCATAATGATGGAATGCATAATGCCAGACTATCATAACAACATAGCCAAGGCCTCATGCCAAGACTACAAATAAGATTTTGTCAAGGCCTTGTGCCAAGACACTAGTTTGACTCATGAGACCTACCGATGCATCGAGGAACTATAGAGAGCTCCACCCATCACTTACTAAGACCAATTCATTCATCATATGAAAAGTTTTAAACATAACATAATCATTCGTATTAAAACTAGAATACGAAATGTCAATACTTTATCCACAAACCATGAATGGTATAAAAATAGCACATCCACAGTCAAACATAACTCATTCGATACAATATGGAAGATTTTATTGTATCATATTAACCTCAATCGAGAATGATGAATGATATTGACATAGATGAAAATAATCATCAAAACAATTAGAGTGAAATATCCACTTTTTCATGAAATCATTTAAAAGTAACACTATTTGTCAAGAAGCTGTTTAAAAATAGATTTTTGAATCAAAGTGTCACATACCACATTGAAAATTTTAAAAGGAGTTTTAATTTTAAAACTTTAATGTCCATATAAATAAATCCTTAAAACCATTTTTTTAAACATGGACATTAATGAGAAAGATTTAGAAGAATAAGTCTTTAAAACATTTATAAATGGTATTTTAGTTAGAGTTTATAACCAAAAGAGAGACACTTGAATACAAATAATTGTGGTAATCAAAAAATTTTAATATGATGAGAATAAAGGGATTCATGATATACTATGTCGAAGTACATTATATACACCACATAAAAATGATTTGGTGTATAACAACAAAGAAGTCTCAATTGAATGTAAATTGAGATGAAATCTCTCATAAAGGTTGTATCCTTAGGTTAAGGATAAATCAACGACATAGTTATGTGTGAGAAATATAAATACACTATATATGATTGTATATTCAGTGTAAAACAATCAAAGGACATTCACCCATACTCTTGTAAAAACAACACCAATGAATTGGATGTTTAACTCAACAAATGGAGAATGAGTTAAAATTACTCTTATCAAATTCATATCGATGACTTGAATATTGTCAATGGAGTGCTTATGTGTATCAAAAGTATATCCAAAGAAAATTGGAGTGGAAATTATGACAAACTCAAAGGAATAGTGATTCCACACATTATCTCGGAGTAAAATAATCAATAAAGTTTGCGTAAAGCCAAATAAATGGAAATTGAAATTTCAAATTCCCTTATCGATTTAATAACTTACGAAACATACACCCATGAAAGAAGGATAATATAATGATGATGTAAATATACATAAATTAAATTATATTACACAATTAATACAATCATGGGTATTACACACACCACATGCAATAAAAAAGTGGTCAATAATGGAATTCTCACGGAATTAAAAGTGAGATAAGAAACCAATTACTTTGTACTTTTTCCTTGGTCAACGGTAGGTTAAACACCTGTATAATGGTGAAATAATTGTTATTGAATTATAAAAGAATAATTCATATTAATATGATATCATATATGATCTTTTAACATTGATTTGTTAATAATATCTTTGTATTATCGTCATTTCTGGTGTTAACTTACTCGTTTTACTTTATATTATTTGTTACGTAAGCCGTGTTTGTTATGGATAGGTTGTATCCTATTCATATCCAAAATTATACCAAATCCTTTAACATTATTTTTAATCATCAAATGATAATTATACATGAATCGAGAAGATGGAGAATGAATCTCACCGCGTTTGTGGAGATGGTAGTCTGTACGTACGCACCAGCGACAATATCATTTTTTTATATTAAAATAATATATACCTGGATGGTATATCATATATAAATAATCATTATCATGTTATATTTATTATTTACATGAATTACACATCATTATTATACCCATCCAAATAATAATTTATTGAATAACAATTACACCACGACGTGGAGATGGTAAGCCTTACGTACGCACGTATGGCGACATGTCATTCAATGGATGGATATAATAATTAATATGGTTGCACCATATTTATAATAATATTAGAGTATATAAGAGATACTGGATTCATTATTTTATAATGGTAAAACAAAGAAAGAATAAGTGTAAGAAGAACGGAACGTGAAAAAGGGTGGTGAAATCATTACATCTTCTCCGGGTTCTTCCTTTTGATTTGATCAAAAGGGATCCTTAGGTTGGATTTCTGACTAATGTAAGGAATATAGGATGAATTGAGGTAAGTTAAGATAGTATTTGGGAAGAGTTTGGCCGAATCAAACGGCTTTTAAGGTGTGAAGTAATGAGAAGGGGGAGTTCCCTTTTATAAGAGGGGTGAGGGGCACCTTTAGAAAATCTAGAAATATTATTTTATAATAAATTCATATTCAGTTTATAATGGATCCAAAGTGGATTATTTAAATGATAATATGGGGATATGTCGGAAATAACTAAACCAATAGTATTTAGAAATGTTTGGGTTACTATTTTAACCTTATCTTTAAGTATTGACTCTTAGTTAATTAGTTTCACTTTTAAAATGTCTCTTTGTATTTTTATATTATATGGTTAAAAAACATACTATATACAACCACGAAACCTCCAAGTGGTCCATTATGAATACGCCTATCATGATATAAGTCTATTGGACGAACAATATATTTTTAGGAATTTAATATCAATTCATAATATAATATTTGTTTTAAAAACTCTTTTATGTCAATTTTGACACTATTCAATAATTGATTTTTTAAAAATCATAACAGAATGATTACTTCTAAAAAACTTAATTAAATCAATCCTAACATATCATATTATCCTATAAAATTATTGGTGTTTATAAAAAGTCTCAAATTACATTTATTTGGGAATTTATAATATCAATTATTCTAATTTGTCATTAATTAGGTAATTACTACATCACCATTGTGTCATAAATAAATTAAATTATATAATGTCTAAAAATTATAAATAAAATAAAATTATGTAGGAAATTGTTTGACCTTTCTAATTAATATTTCTAGTCAAAAATACAACATATATAACCCTATGTAAAAAATTGTTTTTCTAAAAGATGTATGCTTATGACATTTTTGTATTTATTTTAACTTAATTAAAATAAAGTGTCCCTATCACCTACAAGTGGCTCCATGGGGTCCCAAAATTGACCCAAATATGACCATGGTCGGAAATTTATCCACCAATAAGGTTATAACTCTTTTTAGGGAAATTTAGTATTATTATAAAATTATGGTTTAACCCTTATTAACCGGATTTACCCTTTAACCATGGTAAATAAAATATTTACCCAAGTAATTATTTAAAATGTCTAAAAATAAAAGTTACCTATTTACACAATTTAGAAATCCTGATTCCAAATATGGAATCCAAATTTTCAAATTCAAAACCCAGAAGTGGTAGAAATTAACATAAAACTAATTCCCGATGTCAAAACAAAAAGCGTGTTTTTAAGATTTAATAACTATCAAAAGATTGATTCTTGTTTATGTTCGGTTTAATTGTGAAATTATGTCCAATTACCAACATTGTATTAAATGATAAAAATATATTCAAAATATACTTTAAAACAACTCAGATTCTTAATTTATCACTATTAATTATTTTGATTAAAAATTTTGTTTTTAATTAAAATTTAGTAATTTTCACTATTCATGAAAATATTAAAGTTATCCGAAAAGTACCAAAATTTCACCCTAATATAATTTAAATATTATGAATCCAAAAATGAAGTCCATTTCGAATGATAAAATTTATAAAATTTCAAAAAGTATGTATTACTATTCATAACAGATTGATTGGTTGTGGTGTGTTAGAATATCGAAGATGCGTACAATGTACGTCATTGCATTATTCAAAAGAAAACGTACCATAAAAGCTTTGGGTGTTACAAGTACAATGACTAAGATAACTTGGAAGGGTGTTATGTTTATCTGGGAAAAAGAATGTGATGATTGTTTTTAGGAACTGAAAAGAAGATTGGTGAATGCTCCAGTTTTGGCACTACCTTCCAGGAATGGGGACTTTGTTATATATAGTGATGCTTCATTGAAAGGACATGGTTGAATACTAATGTAGAATGACCAAGTAATTGGTTATGATTTATTTTAGTTGAAAAAACAAGAGGTAAAATACCCTACACATGATTTAGAATTAGCTGTTGTTGTTTTCAGTTTAAAAATTTAGAGGCATCATTTGTATGGTGTAAAGTGTGAAATATATACTGATCACAATAGTTTAAAGTATATATTCACTCAGAAAGAATTGAACATGAGACGGAGGAGATGGCTAGAATTAATCAAGGATTATGATTGTACAATTCATTACTATCTGAGAAAAGAAAATAAAGTGGATGGTGCTTTGAGTTGAAAAAGTAATGCTTCATTAACAATGTTGTGTTTGGACCATGATCCTTTGGTTAAGGATTTGATGAACTTTGGCATAGAAGTTGTTGGAGTGTAATTTACTTCTGTTTTGTTTTAGGTATTAGTGAAATCTTCTTTATCAGATAGAATTAAGCAAGCATAGAAGTAAGACATTGAGTTATAGAAAAAGGTAGAGCTTGTTCAGAAGGGTAAGTTGCCAGAATTCAACATTGATAATGACTGTGTTTTGAGATTTGGGAAGAGGTTTTGTGTGTCATTTGAATCACAATTTAATAGAGAGTTGTTATGAGAAGCTCGTAGTTCCCTGTTTTTAGTTCATCCAGGTAGTACTAAGATGTATAGAGATCTTCGGGAGTATTACAGGTGGGGTGGAATGAAAACAGATATTGCTAATTTTACTGTGAAGTGTTTGACTTGTCAACATGTTAAAGTAGAGAAGCAGTTACTGAAAGTGATGCTTCAACCGTTACCAGTACGAGAGTGGAAATGGGAGAATATATCCATGAACATCGTTGTGGGATTACCGAAGACACCTCGAGGTAATAATGCAAACTGGGTTATTGTTGATCGCTTGACTAAATCTGCTCATTTCCTTTATATACAAGATACTTTTTCCCTAGATCAAATTTCACATTTGTATCTTAAAGAGGTAGTCAGTTTACATGGATTTCCTCTCTCCATTGTATCTTACCGTGATCCTAGGTTCACTTGTAACTTTTGGAAAGGCCTTCAAAATTCATTGGGTACTGAATTAAATTTTAGTACAGATTTTCATCCTCAATCAGATGGGTAGTGGAAAATAATGATTCAAACATTGGAGGATATGATACATGCTTTTTCAATGGATTATCAGGGATGTTGGGACCAACATCTTTCTTTGGTTGAGTTTTCTTATAATAACAGTTTTTATTCCAGTATACAGATTGCACCATTTGAGGCATTATATGGGAAGCGGTGTCAAAATCCAGCTTTCTGGGATGAAGTGGGTGAAAGGATGTTTATGGGACAAGAATTGGTAGATGAGTTGGTAGAAAAAGTTCAGCTAATACAAAGACACATGAGAACAGCTCATAGAAGACAGAAGAGTTATGCAGACAATAGGAGGAAGGATCTCTCTTTTGAGGTAGCTGATCATGTTTTTCTCAAAGTATCACCATGGAAAAGTGTGGTGCAATTTGGTAAGAAAGGAAAGCTGAGTCCAAGGTTCATTTGACCTTATTAAATTCTAGAGATAGTTGGATCAGTTTCATACCGAGTGGCTTTACTCCTTGTTTATCTCAGGTACATAATGTTTTTCATGTTTCAATGTTAAGGAAGTACATGCCAGATCCATCTCATGTTTTGAGTTCAGCTAGAAGAGAATCTATCTTATGAGGAACAATCAGTCCAGATTCATGACCACAAGGACCAAGTGTTGTGGAATATGGTGATTAATCTAGTAAAGGTTTTGTGGAAACACCACATGATTGAAGAGGCAACATGGGAATCTGAAAATGCAATGAGGGATAAATACCCCCACTTATTCGATAAGTAAATAAATTGCGAGGACACAATTTTCTAAATGGGGGAAGGATGTAAAATCCCAAGTAAGTAATTAATAATATGTATTCTTATCTATGTCTATTTATGAATTAGATCGTGTTTTAGAGGCTTAAAATGAGAATAAATCCAATATTAACCATAGAATTCTCTAATATTTTTAAAAGATTTTTTTACCGCCTTTTGATGGAGAACCATTTTTAAATCTATCTTTCGAAAATTTTATAAGATATATTTGTCAAAATAAACTTATTATTTATGATTGGGACATTTAAATTTACTTGGGATAAATTTTTGGTATTTTTCTGACAATGTTCATTTTTTAATGAATAGTAAAAAATACTGCATTTTACATCAAAACCGCTTTTTCATCTAATTTAAATATATTTTTAGATTATATTTTTAATTGGTTTTAAAGTGGAATTAGAATATATTTTTACCATTTAATCCAATGGTGTTCATTATAATTAATTTCACATTGGAATTTGGCATAAACAAGTGACAAACGTTTCATAGGTGTTGTTTCAAAAAAACCTGCTATTTGTTTTGACAATGGGAATTTTTTTAAATTAATTATTTCAATTTCTATATTTGTAATTTGGTAAAATGGATTCCATATTTGGAATCATAAGGTCCAAATTATGTAATTAAGAATCTTTTTTTGGACATTATGAATAGTAACGACGGGTAATTGTCTTTAATTATCTTTATTAATTAGTAATCGGGTAGTTAAGGATAATAAAATAATATCATAATAATAAAAAATGACCCCAACATGTGTCCTAATGCTATAGTTTGTGTCACAGCCGACATTGGTATTCCTTTTTCTAAACTTAGGGACCCCATGGAATCACTTTTGGGTGAAAGTGACACTTTATCATTTTATTTTTAAAGAAAGGAGAATATCACTAAAGAATGTATCACCTGAATAAAACATTTTTAATTTTGTCTACATAAATTATCTGTTGGAATATAAATAGTAATTGGAAATCTAAAAATAATTCCTACATCATAGTATTTTTTTTTATAATTTTTGGACATTATATAAATTAAATTATTTATGACATCATGATGATGCAGCGATTACCTCATTAATGAATGATTTAAATAAAATGAAAAGATAATGTAAAATATAAGCCTTACGCTTGTAAAAGACCTATTGGATGAGTATATTTTGAACCCTTATCATCCTATCGTCGAAATATACCAACGTCGGACCTTTAAAACTGGAAACTCGTTTTAATATAAAGTAACATTTTATAACTTTCCAAGAGTGCCCCTCCTCTCCTCTTACAAAAGGCCCCCAACTCTACCTCCTCACCCACACTTCTCAAGAATTTGGCTCAGATAATCTCTGCTCATTTTATCTCTCCACATCCCTCTCTTAATCCTAGATGCCTTAACTTAGGAAAAAATCTCTTCAAGAAACCATTTTGCTTCAAACCAAGAAGAGTAACCCGATTTAAAGGTAAAGTCTTCTATAATGTTATTTTGTTTTATTTTGCTTCCCTAACCCCATAAACTCTTTTTATTCATTTATTTTGTAACAACACCATTATCATAAATATACTAGGCTATTTTTATAATAAGGATTCCAGTGACACTTACACACACCTACATCTAATGGTTAAAGAGCATGGTGTTTCCGTGGATGGCGAATTTCTGCCTCACGAAACGATGATTGCTCAATTTTTTTAATACCATCAAAGGTGGCCATTAAGATGTCACTATATTTATATATGATATATAATATGTTTATGTTTTCCTTAATCTTCTATATTTTCCATTTTTGGCATACCATTATGGTTTCCATTATGGGTAAACACGATATCTCCATTTTAGGAAGTGCGGACTACCGCCCCCTCAAAGTGATTTGATTCGTTAATGCCATATGTGGGATGTATAAATGATAGATTTAATGATATTATATATTATATTATACTGGAATTATTATATACCTTTATATCATTATTATTCCATTCCATAAAATACGAAATAGAAATGAACGTAGCGTTCATGCGTACATACGGCTTACCGTCTCCATGAACGGTGCTTTTCATTTCATACCACTAAATGTTATGTAATATTATAAATGCATGTATATACTGGATTTATATGATATATATGATATCTACATCATGAATATATCTCTGTATATAATGGATATATTGACAACATGTAACTATAAAGAGTTTATTTTTAACTCAAGTACCAATGATCATTAAAACGACCATTATTAACTTAAATAATTTCATAGTGTTCATGACATGGTAATAAGTGATATAAAAGGAATAATGAACTTGAAAAATGTTCTTAAGAAAGTATAAATTAACTCAAGTTTGTTATTCCGAAGATTAAAGAATGATTGAGTCAAGTCGGATACGAGGTAAGGGACTTCGTCTCAATCGCCTTTCATTGAGGCATATTTTGTTTTATACACAACTTTATTTTATACGGTGTATAAACCCCTTTGAGTTTTACATTTATTCAAAAGGAATCATTTTTATACGAAGTGTTTACTAAATGAAAAAAGGGAATGTTTTTTTTGTCGTAAGTGTAACGACCCAAAGTTTCATTAATTAAAATCCCTCTTAATCTAATTATTTGTCTCTTTATGTTTATATAAAATGTCAACTTCTTTGGTTTTATGATAAGAATTTTGACCATTGCTAATATAGCCATTGAACAGTGATCACATGATTAGTATAAATATAGGGCTTTAATAAATCCAAATTTACTAAGATAAAGTAAGTGATGGCCTCATCCAATAGAATTTCCCTATACGAAGCCCATTTGTCGGAGCTCAAGAAATAGGTGGAATCCTTGGGCTTCGCTCTTGACCAATCCCAAGCTGAGCTTCACCATGTCAAGCTCGAATGGGACCGTCTACGGGAGAATTGGAAGTTGATAGAAATTACCACTCGAGCGATGTTATCCGAGCGACCCGAAGAGTCTGTCACAATCGCACACCTTACACTTAGGTCATATGCGGCTGTTTTAAGGGGTTATGTAACAAATCGCTAGTACTATGTTCATGTATATTATTTTTGTATATAATAATGAATATACCTCCTTTTCATATTTGATACATTGTAAATAGTATTTAAAGTACAAATAGGGTTTTTAGTTATTATTTATTTAAGAATTTTATTTTATTAAATTAAGTGATTTTTGAAATAAATAATATTTTAATAAAATATTATTATTATTATTAAAATAATTTTCATTAAATATAAATTATATTATAATTTTATGAATGCAATTATACTTTTTGTTAAGGTTTGAAAGCTATTTCTGTCAAAACCAGTGAATTTTCGATAAATGTCAGTTTTTATTTTAAAAGTAAAATTTAAAATATTTAGAAAATTATTTAGATAAAATAAATGTTATTTTTGGAATTAGGACATCGGAATTATCCAACGGTGAATTTTTCATAATTTTCTGAGATAGTCAAATTTTTGGGTAAAAATTAAATACCATTTAAATATATAATGTGTTTTATGCCATCATAATGACCCGATAGTTATGTAATAAAATACTAAAATCTTTATGTTCGTCCAATATATTTTTTAACATTAAAATAATGTGATTTTGGGTTTGTTTGAATTACTTTTCAAAGCATTAATGGACCCTTCAAGACTTATTAAACACCTTGTCTTTTTAAATTAATTTCCTTGGGAGTATGACTCACCTCCACTTAAGAAACCTATTTATTTTAAGAAGTTCAGACCTTGGCCTTATAAAATATTTTTTTCCTCTTCCCTCTCCCAAAAACCATCGGCAAAAAACATGGGATGGTTTGTGGTTTTGATTAATTTAATGTAAGGGCTCCCAAACCTAAAAATAAAGAATTCCCTTACCTTTCCTATATAAACCCACCCAGGCTCCCACTTCCTCCTCACTCAAAACCTTTGGAGTTCATCCAACCTTTGCCTTACTCTCTCAATAATCCTCCCAAGGTGCCCCAAGCTCCCAAGAAGCCTCTCTCAAGCCTCTCTCAAGCCATTGGAAGCACACTTCCAAGTAAGGGTTTTTTATTCCATTTTCTTTTATAAATTTTCTTTAAGTTGTGTTGCCCTTTTAATTTCAATTATGAACGTTTGGGTATAGTTTCACACCTCCCCCATACTTCCCTCTTATTGTTTGAATGATGGGAGACCACTATATCTCCCATTACATGCCTCCCATGTACACCTCCTACTATGCCAAAATTCTAAAAGGAACTTCTCTCTCCTCTTTTACATTCAAGAAATACTTTTGTATCACGAATATAAATTCCATTAAAATTTTTGGTACATGTATCTATATGAACTCCATACTTTCCATTACATGTAAATATGATGAGGAACCCCTTTCTCTCTCATCAACCATTTTTATGAATTCTTATGTCACACCATTATGCTGCCGAAATCGCACCGATTTTTTAAGCCAATGTCATTGTGTAGTGAATACCATTCCCATTTCTCCATAAAGGGTATTCACCTTTATGAACATTTAATTATTGATTATAATGTTTCATATATGAATTCCACATTCCTTTACCATGGAATAAATAATTATGTTTTATGAATCCATGTTTTATGATGCATGTGGCACACTTTCATGAAATGAAATGTTTAAGAAGGGTGCGCCCTTATAGCGCTCCAATGAATTTGGTAAAGTATAGTATCATGATACTTAATGTGAAATGAGTTTTTACTCATTATAATTCAAGTTAAATTAGGGTTTACTTGTTCTTTATGTGCAATGATGATTTACTCATGCTCCATGTGCAATGAGCCTTGGCTCAGGCTAATTCCACGTTAAGTGTTGTTTCCACATTACCATGTTATGATTATCATGCTATATCATGCCTTTATGTTCATGTTTCTCTTGTTATCTATTGATATGCCTATTGTCTAACATGTACTATACTACTCATGTTATTCCATGTGTATTCCATTACTAGGCTTTATATCTCACCATTTTCTTATGCATGTCCTCAGGTTATCCCATTCAATGCTAAGTACAAAGGAATATAGTGGCCATGTAAAGGATGTTTTCAATAAAGATGTTGAATATTGTGATTTAAGTTTTTATGTAATGATCCTAAGCCCCAAAGACACTAAACCTCTCGATCTTCTTTGTTGTATCAAGTGAATGTTTACGTAATAAATCATGTTTAAGTTTGTAATAAAGGCATGGTTGTTATTGTTGGTATCAGAGGATAGGTTTAGTTATTTTTTGGGATCAGGATTAGAAAACCTTAGAAAATCCTTCTAGACAAGACTAAGAATAATAAAATCATACCTATGTTTTGGTGAGTATTGATTTAGTGGGTTATCAAGAAAATACATCCCTATCTGGATACAAACAGGTAGAGGCGGCTCTAGTACAGATGTATCCTAGGGGTAAGACCTGAAAACACAGCTTTGAGCTAGACTCAAATGGGAATTGGTGCACGACAGTGGGCCTTGCTACATTCTTGGTTATGACACTCCCGGGGGATATGCTTTGGTAAATTCACAATCTTAGTATGAACCCTTATTAATGGAATTAGAAAAAATCCCCTAAGAATATATGTTAGAAAGTAGATCATGAAAAGCCTAGATTGAAGCCTATAGACTCATGAGTTAAGGAAATAAATGTTTATTTATGAGTCTTAGACTTTTGTCTATCTATAACCCTTTATTTGTTACCCCTAACTTTCCTTTTTTCAGCCAATGGTTAATAATAGGAGGACTCGGGCTAACAACCATCGTGAAGATCAGTGTGATAACTGTACTAATAGGATGCCAAATCCAATGGGAGCGGGAATCATGAACTTTTTCACTCTTCACTCTCATATAACTCAAGTTTTGAATTGAAATAAGAGTCAAGAGGAACATTCAACCCCCCCTAAAAAAAGTTTCTATCGAGAGCTCCATGAGACAAATTCTCCCTACTTTTAGTGGATCATCTGATCCCACGATCGCTGAACAATGGATCAACTCCATTGAAATGAACTTCTCCATCCTTCAATGTTCTGAACAAGAGAAGGTTCTTCTAGTGGCTTATCATATAGAGGGTGAAGCTGATCAATGGTGGACGTTGATCAAAAATACGAAGCCTGAGGAAGATATCATGGCGTTGGAATGAAAGGGTTTCTGGAAGAATTTTTTCGATAAATATTTTCTGCACACCCTCTGGCTTAAAATGGAAAGGGACTTCCTTTACCTCAAGAAAAAATATGAAGAATCTGTTGGAGCATATGAGGAAAACATCACTAGGATTGCAGGTTACACTTCCTGCTTTGTCGTTACCCCCGAATGCAATGTTGACCACTTCTTTGATGTCCTGAAGCCTAGCCTGCGGAAAGCATTAGCGATCCTTGACTTCGACAGCTATGAGGAAATTGTATGATGTGACCTCAAGGACAAAATGGATATTGGGGAATCACAGGGGTATCATGGGGACAAGAAGCGTAAGGTGGAATTCAATGCTGGCGGTCCGATGGATAAATCCAATGGTGCTAAGAAGATACAGCACCCCACTTGCCAAAAGTGTGGAAAGAAGAACCCTAGGAATTTCCTTAAGGGGATGAGGAAATTCTTCTGATGTGGATGGGAAGGGCACCTAGATGTTAACTATCGGCAATAAAGACATGCATCTACGATAGAGGAGAGGCACTCTCCGTTTGAACCTCAGCGCATTGTTAAATGCTACAAATGCATAGAACTGGGTCATTTAGCAACTCAGTGCCCTAATAAAAGGGTTTTTGGAGGCAACCAACAACCTCCAACACAGTAAGGAAGAGCTTTTTCCATCACATCTGTCGAAGTGAACCCCGATAATGAAGTGGTGACATGTATTCTAGTTATTCATTCAAGAAGAGTGAACATAATTTTTGATTCAGGTTATACGCATTCTTTTATACCTCAAAAGTTTATTAGAATAATCTCAGTGCCACCAAAAATCATAGAAGTGAAGATGTCAATGAGTATGGAAAATGGGGAAATCATTGCATTACATGAGTATAAGTCCTCCCTTATTATAATCGGTGGATTGAATTTCTTGAAGAACCTCGTCATACTCCCTTTGGTGGAATTTGATAAAATTATTGGCATGGATTTTATTTCCTTATATAGAGCCAACATAAATTGTGAGGAGAGGGAAATCACACTCCATATGGAGAATCGACCCCCGATTATTTACAAGTGTTAAGAGTATGATGAATATCCTTTAGATCCATCATCTCAAGCATGAATATTACTTCCCTATGAGTGTGCGTATCAGGATTATATGATTGAGTCCAAAGAAGAACACATCCATGAAGAAATACCTATTGTGAGGGAATTCACGGAAGTGTTTCCCGAGGAACTGCCTGGTCTTACACCTAGAAGAGATGTTGAGTTCTCAATTGAACATATACATGGGGTTCTACCAATATCCAACACATTATATATTATGTTTGTTGTAGATCTTTAAGATCTGAAGAAACCACTACAGGAGAATCTGGATAAAGGGTTTATACGCCCAAGTACTTCACCATGGGGTGCACCAGTCATCTTCGTCAAGAAGAAGGATGGGTCAATTTGGCTTTTAATCGGTTATCGTGAACTTAACAAAATAACGATAAAGAAAAAGTATCCCCTCCCACTAATTGATGAATTTTTCGATCAGCTACGTGGAGCGCAATACTTCTCTAAGGTGGAATTGTGGTCGGGATATTATCAAGTAAGGGTGAAGAAGGAAGATATACCAAAGACAACTTTTCACACAAGATATGGGCACTATGAATTCATAGAAATGCCATTCGGACTCACTAGTGCTCTAGAAATCTTCATGGACATGATGAATAGAGTATTTAGAGATTTTCTTGACAAATTTGTGGTAGTCTTTATAGATGACATTCTAATATACTCCAAAACCAAGGAGTATCATGAGCAGAAAAGAAGTGTACTAGAGACTTCGCGCAAGGAGAAGCTCTATGAAAAGTACAGTAAGTGTGATTTCTGGTTGAAGGAGGTCTCATTCTTGGGCCATATCATCACAAGAAATGGGATATCTGTGGACCCCACTGAAACAGATGCAATTGAGGGATGGTCGAGGCCATCATCGGTAACAGATATCCATAGCTTCTTAGGGATAGCTGGAAATTATCGACGATTTTTGAGGAATTTTTCAGGATTGTCTAACCCTCTTACCAAGCTAACTTGGAAGGGAGTAATGTTTTCGTGGAGTGATGAATGCGAAGAAAGCTTCAAGGAGTTGAAAAGGAGGCCTATCACTACGCCCATGCTCACTTTCCCCACAAGTGGGGAACTATTGTGGTATTCAGTGATGCTTCGAAGAAGGGCTTAGGCTGTGTGATGATGAAGAATAATAAAGTGATATCCTATTCCACAAGGCAGTTGAAAATCCATGAGCAAAACTATCCAACGCATGATCTGGAGTGGACGGCTGTGATCTTTTCCTTGAAAATCCAGCGTCATTATCATTATGGAGAGAAATGTGAGATATATACTGACCACAAGAGTCTTAAATATATATTCACACAGAAAGAGCTTAATATGCGCCAGAGAATATGGATAGAGCTAATAAAGGATTATTACTGTACAATACATTACCACCCTAGGAAATCCTACAATGTTGCAGATGCCCTAAGTAGAAAGGATCCAGCGATTCTATCAATGATGAGAATTGAGAAGGATACAATCTTCTTAGACTTGATAAAGATTGACATGAGAGTCATAGATAAAGGAACATCATCCATCCTTTCACAAATGATTGCTCAAACGTCTCTTTTGGAACGGTTAAAGTATGATCAAAAGGATGATGTAGGAATTTAAGAAAAAGTGGAAGCTATCAAAAATGGGAAATATGCGGAGTTTAATTTTAATGAAGAAGGAATTGTGTGGTTTGGGAAAAGACTATGTGTTCCATAAAGTCCTGAGATGAAGAAGGATCTTTTCGATGACGCACATAGTTCGAATTTCTCTATTCACCCAGGGAGCACAAAGATGTATCGATATCTCCAAGAAAACATTTGGTGGGATAATATTTTGAAGGAGATCGCTGAATATACATCAAAGTGCCTGGTGTGTCAGAAAGTGAAGGCAGAGAGGTATAAGTCTTAGGGGATGATGCAACCATTTCCCATACCAGAATGGAAATGGGAGAACATCACCATGGACATTGTCACTGGACTTCCGAGGACATCCATTGGCAACAATGAAATCTGGGTTGTTGTGGATCATCTTACAAAGACTTCACACTTAATTTCTATTCGGGAGGATTTTTATTTGGATCAACTGGCATAGATATATATCAGGGTAGTGGTAAGGATGCATGGAGTACCACTATCTATTGTGTCAGACCGACATCCAAGATTCACATCTATGTTTTGGAAGAGTCTTTAATATTCTATGAATACTGAACAAAACTTTAGTACGGCCTGTTATCCTCAAATTGATGTCCAATCCGAGCATACTATCCAAACACTTGAGGACATTCTGAGAGCATTCTCAATGGACTTTAAAGGAAGATGGGATCAACATCTTCCTCTGGTTTAATTATCTTATAACAATATTTTCCACTCAAGCATCCAAAGGGAACCATATGAATCCCTATATGGGAAAAGGTGTAGAACACCGGCATGTTGAGATGAGGTTAGTGAACGTAAGCTTCTTGGACCAGAAATGGTCAAGGAAATGGTAGATAATGTGACATCCATTTAGCATCATATCAAGGAAGCACAAAGTTCATAGAAGAGTTATACAGATAATCATCGATGAGACCTTTAGTTTAAAGTTGGAGACATGGTGTTTCTATGCATATCTCTGTGGAAAATGTTCATGAGGTTTGGAAAGAAATGGAAGTTAAGTCCAAGGTACATCATCACCTTCAAGATTCTTGATCGTGTTGGGGTTGTGGCCTATCGACTAGAACTTCCACATGCCTTGTCCAAAGTGCATGATGTCTTTCATGTATCCCTCTTAAGGAAGTACATACCAGACTCTTCACATGTACTCTCTTATGAGGTTGTACAATTGGAAGATGATCTTTCTTATGAGGAGCAACCAGTGAAGATCTTAGATCATAGAGAAAAAGTTCTACGAAATAAGACAATGCCCCCCGTCAAGGAGTTGTGGAGAAACCACATGTTTGAAGAATCATCTTGGGAATCGGAGGAAATTATGATGCTGTGTTACCCACATCTGTTTTAGTGTGGGAAAAGGAAATTTTCAAGGGCGAAATTTCTTAAGCGGGGAATATTGTAACGACCCAAAGTTTCATTAATTTAAATCCCTCTTGATCTAATTAAATGTCTCTTTAGGTTTATATAAAATGTCAAATTCTTTTTTTATATGATAATAATTTTGACTATTGCTAATATAGCCTTTGAACGGTGATCACATGATTAGTATAAATATAGTGCTTTAATAAATCCAAATTTACTCAGACAAAGGAAGCGATGGCCTCATCAAGTAGAATTTTACCATACGAAGCCCATTTGTCGGATCATGGAGAAGAGGTGGCATCCTTGGGCTTCGCTCTTGACCAAGCCCAAGCTGAGCTTCATCATGTCAAGCTCGAATGGGATCATCTACGAGATAAGTGGAAGTTGATAGAAATTACCACTCGAGCGATGTTATCCGAGCCACCCCAAGAGTCTGCCACCATCGCACACCTTACCCTTAGGTCTTCTGTGGCTATTGTAAGGGGTTATGTAAAAAATCACTAGTACTATGTTCATGTATATTATTTTTGTATATAATAATGAATATACCTCCTTGTCATTTTTGATAAATTGTAAATAGTTTTTAAAGTACAAATAGTGTTTTTAGTTATTATTTAATTAAGATTTCTATTTTATTAATTTAAGTGATTTATGAATTAAATATTATTTTAATAAAATATTATTATTATTATTATTAAATTAATTCTTATTAAATATATATTATCTTATAATTTTATTAATGAAATTATATTTTTTATTAAGGTTTGAAAGCCATTTCTGTCAAAACCTGTGAATTTTCAATAAATATAGGATTTTATGTCAAAAGTGAAAATTTACAGATTTAGAAAATTATTTATATAAAATAAATGTTATTTCTGGAATTAGGACATCGAAATTATCCAACGGTAAATTTTTCATAATTTTATGAGACAGTCAAATTTTTGGGTAAAAATTAAATACCGTTTAAAAATATAATGTATTTTATGACATCATAATGACCCAAGAGTGATTTAATAAAATAATATAATCTTTATGTTCGGCCAATTTATGTTTTACCATAAAAATAATGTGATTTTGGGTTTGTTTGACTTTCTTTTCAAAACATTAATGGACCCCTCAAGACTTATTAAACACGTTGGCTTTTTAAATTAATTTCCATGGGAGTGTGACTCACCTCCACATAATCAACCTCATTATTTTAAAAAGTTCGGACCTTGGCCTTGTAAAATATTTTCTTCCTATTCCCATTGCCAAAACCCATGGGAAAAAACCATGGGATGGTATGTGGTTTGGATTAATTTAATATAAGGGGTCTCAAACCTAAATAATAAAGAATTCCCTTACCTTTCCTATATAAACCCACACATCTCCCACTTCCTCCTCACTCAAATCCTTTGGAGTTCGACCAACCTCTACCCTACTCTCTCTAGAATCTTCCCAAGGAGCCCTGAGCACCCAAGAAGCCTCTCTCATACCTCTCTCAATCCTTTGGAAGCACACTTCCAAGTAAGGGTTTTTTCTTCCTTTATCTTTTGTCAATTTTCTTTAAGTTGTATTGCCCTTTTAATTTCAATAATGAATGTTGGGGTATGGTTCCACACCTCCCCCATACTTCCCTATTATTTATTGAAATATGGGAGACCACTTTCTCTCCCATTAATTGCCTCCCATGTACACCCATTACTATGCCGAAATTGTGAAAGGAACTCCTCTCTCCTCTTTTACATTCAAGCAATACTTTTGTGTCATGAATCTAAATTCCATTAAAATTTATGGGACATGTATATATATTACCTCCTTACTTTCCATTAAATGTAAATATGATGTGGAACCCCTTTCTCTCTCATCAACCATTTTTATTAATTCTTATGTCACGCTGTTCCGCTGTCGAAATTGCACCGAGTTTCTAACCCAATGTCATTGTATAGTGAATACCATGCCCATTTATCCATCCAAGGTATTCACCTTTATGAACATTTACAAATTGATTATAATGTTTCATGTATGAATTCAACATTCCTTTATCGTGGAATAAATGATTATGTTTCATGAATCCATGTTTTATGATCCATGTGGCACACTTATGCATGAAATGAAATGTTTAATAAGGGTACACCCTTATAACACTCCAATGCATTAGGTAATGTATAGTATCATGATACGTCATGTGCAATGAGTGTTGACTCTTGATAATTCAAGTGAAATGAGGGTTTACTCATGCTTTATGTGAAATGAGGATTTACTCCTGCACCATGTGCAATGACCCTTGGCTCATGCTAATTCCATGTTAAGTGTTGTTTCCACATTCCCATGTTATGATTATCATGATTTATCATGCCATTATGTTCATGTTTCTATTGTGATTTATTGATATGCCTATTGTCTAACATGTATTGTACTCATCATGTTATTCCATGTGTATTCCCTTACTGGGCTTTATAGATCACCCTTTTCTTATGCATGTCCTCAGGTTATCCCATGCAATACTAAGTACGAAGGAATGTAGTGCTCTTCTAATGGAAGTTTTCAATAAAGATGTTGTATTTTATGTTTTTGGTTTTTATGTAATGATCATAATCCCCAAATACACTAATCCTCTCGATCTTCTTTGTAGTATCAAGTGAATTTGTACTTAATAAATCATGTATAATTTTGTAATAAAAGCAGCGTTGTCATAGTTATTATGCGACGACAACGACTTCTCCGTAGTCATGACCATTATTTGAGTTCCATCTTCCTCTACTAGCCATAAATTTTTTTACCTTGTTTTACTTCTATTTTATATTGGTATTGAAAATGGTTTTGATATTTTTTTTATATCAATGTGTTGTATTGATATCTTGTGATTGAAATGTGGAAATGTTATGTTTCCTTTATGCATGTTTTATGTGATATGATTATGTTATGGTTCTTGGGCATTGTTTATGAAGACGGGTGGTTCGGTGATAAACTAAGGGTGGGTGAGCCCGATATAGCTCTCCAATGCATTGTGTAACACGAAGGGGTTAAACGTTATGGTTTCTCCAAAGAGATTTAGGGAATATACTGTGATGGGTATTCCAAATGTAACCATGAGGGTTACTCCCTACGTAAGAATGTTATGAATGCCTCAAGTTTCCTTTATTTCTTATGATTTATATGGTTTATTCATGATTTTATGAGGTATGTTAAAATTCTTATGTTTTATGAGAAAATTATGATTTCATACATGAACTAATGTTTTTATTTAGTACTTTTATATCCCTTGATGAGCATTTTATTATCATCCCATGTTTTTGAAATTTTTTCCACCGGTCAAGGGAAAGGTAAATGATGTGATGATAGTTTCAAGGAAGTGTAAAGAAAGAATATATGTTTTATTTTAAATATGTTTACGATGATTGGAAAAATGATTACTATATTTTATGTAACCAGTTTGTTTAAATGTGGAGTGTAATGCATGATTTATGATCTAATTATCTAAAAATCTAAACCTGAAAATATCCCCAACATGTATTCTTGAAATAACTCAAGATTGTGTAATGTTTAAGGTCATGGCCTTATATATATATAATAGATTAATAAATAACATATCTATTATCATTTATTATATATAATAATGAATAAAATTGATTTTTTAAAATGTTTTCTAAATGACTCATATTTTTAATTTTTTTACAAAATTAATAAAATAATGTTTTTCTTAAATGTATAGCATGTGAATGGATTTTCCTAGTATCATGTATTCTATTCATTATTTAGTAACATTTTAAATTTTTCATTATTTTTAAATTAAAATAATATTCCTAATTTCTAGGTAATTTTAATTTTCTATATGTTAATTTATGAAAATGATATTTTCTCTTGATTTTCAAAGATTATTTTTAGTGATATCATGAATGTTTTTTATCTATGTCAATACTATATAAGGATTTTTATGGTTATAATCGTTCATGATCATATGGTACAATACATTTTCATCCTCTTTATAGTTTATGATGATTATTTTTTATGTATGATTCCATGAATCATATTTATTTTTCCTTAGTAAATTAAGATATGATGAAATAATATATGTTTTTATTATCTTACATTACACTAATGAATGGTTTTCATTCTCTAATGTGTGGGAATAAAATAATATATCCCTCCAATGCATTAGGAAGATATTTTTATATGATGATATAATATGAAATTGTATAGGGAGTCACCCAATTAAAATGGGTGACTTTTTCTCCATGAATAAAAGAGGAATTTTGAATTAACCAGATACATTATGTTATATTTCTATTATTCGATCATGGTATTCTAAGTAACCCATTACTAATAAAATTATTTTTTAATAGTATGATTATGAATAATTCCTATAAAATTATCTTATGTTTATGATACTTTCTCATGGACCCTGATTTATTATTCATGATTCTATGTGTTCTTTTTTATGTTTTTTTTACGAAAAAAATTAAATAAAACTATGTCACAAATGTTTTAATTATACATAGGAAAAAATGTAATGTTTCTCATTCCGTACCTATTTATTGATAGGTGACATAGGGTTAATTTTTTTCTTACTATGTATACAGATCTATGACATAGGATAGGATGGTGAGGGATACCTTTAACCTAGAGTAAGGTGAAAAGAGAACTCGAATTAGCTACATTTCACCTAATGTAAATTTCAATGGCTGTGGGGGTGGCACCATTATCAGAAGTTCATATAAAAGGTACCCCCTCGTCCTCACCTAAAAATCCTTCTATATCTAGAAGTTAAAAACACACTCCCTCCCTTAAATTATTTTTCTTTGTGCATTGTGCTTGTGGTGACCTAAATGATGTTATGTTTTTTAAGCATCATTTAAAAGTTTTTTTATAATTTATGTTAATGTTATTTATTAAATTAATTTATTTTTTTCTATTCTAAATATGTTTTTAATTTTGTAGTGTATTTGGTGATATATAGTTTCAAAATAATATTTATTATTAATAATGATTAAGTATATTTTGAAAAATTCCTAACATAGTATTAATTAAGGATTACATATAATGAATAAATAATAATAATTATGCAATGGATAAAATTTTATTAAATAATTATTGATTAATAATAAATGAAGGATTAAGAATATTTTAACTAATATTCTTCTAATGAAAAAATAATGATTACCAAATGATTAAAGAATTATTAACTGATGACTAAACAGTTATTATGTAATGATTAAATAATGACTAACAAATGATTTAGTAAAAATAAACTAATTATCCACTAATTATTAGAAAAATTTAAGTAGTTAATTAATTAGGATAAATTAGGATTAACGAATTATAAACTACTCATTAATGTGTGAATAAGAAAAAATTAAAGAATGATAAATGAATTATTAATGAAAGATTAACTATTGATAAAATAATGATTAAATAATGATTAAATAATGAGTAAATAATAATTAAGTAACTATGAAATAATTATTATGTAATGATTAAAAAATCATTCCAGAATGATTAATAAAAGATTAAAGAATGATTAAAGAGAGATTAATGAATAACTAAATAATGATTAAAAATTGATTACCTAATTCTTTACTAATGATTATGTATTGATTAACTAATAATTAAATAATAATTAAGGAATAACTAACTTATTATTTTAGAATTATAAATAAATTATTAAATAATGATTAAATAATGATTAACTAATGATTAAATAATTAATAATTAATGATTAAATAATAATTATGGAATTATACGAAAATAATTAACTAATTACTAACTAATAAATAATGAATTATTAAATAATTAATAAATAATTATTAACTACTGATTTATTATTGATTAAATAATTAATAATTAATGATTTAGTAATTAGTAAATATTAATTAAATAATGATTAAGTAATGATTATAAAATGATTAAATAATGATTAAAGAGTGAATAAGTAATTATTAACTAATGATTAATTAATGGTTAAGGAATGATTAACTAATGAAATAAAAAATATTAAATATTTATTTAAATCGGATTAACAGATAATAAAAATATGATAAAAGATAAAAACACAAATGAAAAAGAGTCTTAACTACTCACATGATTCATTACTCTCGTGATTTAGATGATTCATCCATTATTGAATGCCTATTTTTTTAATGTTTATGGATATATTTTAGTAGAATTACATTATATTTATAAACAACTTAACTGACCATTAAGAATGTTAAAAATTATTCTACAAAAAAATATTTTTGACTCTTAGGATATAATAAAATGTTCTAAAATTTTGGTGTAATTGATATTATGTTTTGCTTAAGGAATCAAATCCATATATGCATACTACGAGTTGATGTGGCTCTTTCCCTGAAATATTTGGTAGTAAAACCTAAAAACACTACATTATACTAGACTTGATTGGAATCTCATTCATGAAACCTATTCATGTCACAGGCTTCATTTGACACTACCATGGGATATTCTTTAGATGATTTATATTTTATTTATAAACTAATAAAATTCATTTTTAAAACTAAAAAATGTACTACAAAATATTATTATCATTTTTTAGGATATAAGATGATGTTATAAAATATCTGTGTCATAAATATTTTTCTATAATCCTTTGTTATCAATGGTATTCATAGAATGTTTTTATAACTTTGTAAAAATAATATAAAACGTAAAATAATTTTATTTCTCATTGATTAAATAAAAATTATAATCATATTATGTGAAATGGACAAAAACATACCCATTAAAAAACATATGAATTCATCATAATAAGCAATAAATATCTTGGTGTTTTTAAATAGAACATAGTTTAGATAAGATGATCCAGACGATAAAAGTGGAGTAAAATCCATCTTAATTTCAAGTGGTACCTTAAATACATCTTCCATAGACATGTCCATAACTTTTGAAATTTCAAAATCATTTGGCCTTCTAATGATAGTTATCCCCACATGGTAATCATTACATTTAAAGTATCAAAATACTTTAAAAATTAAAAAATAATGTACATCCCTCTAGAAGATGTTTTTAAGGTATCACATGAAAATAAGATAGATATTAAATCACTTCTGAATTGTGGATCATCTCATCCAAAAACTATTCTATTAAAAAACTCCAAGGTATTTTTTGTCTATTGAAAATAATTAATGTGGTATTTAATCGGGATTTCTTGTCCATTTTACTTTCTATTGTCATAATTTTCATCATATAATTTATAAATAAACTGATTTTATGATTTCTCTTCTTTTTTAAATTATTTTTCAAGACAATCTATGGCTCATTTTCTATAAAAAATTAATATAAAGAAACATCAGTATCATATTTTAGGTTATAAAATGATGTTAAAAAAGTTTAGTATCATAAATATTATGTGGTAAAACTTAAATTTAAATTTTATTTTAGTTTATTAAATCGAAAAAAAACATACCCATTAAATAACATATTAATTCATCACAATAGATAATAAATATCTTGGTATTTTTAAATAGAATATAGTTTTGATAAGATGAGTCAGACTATAGAAGTGGAGTAAAATCCATCTTAATTTCATGTTTTATCTTAATTACATCTTCCAGAGAGATGTGCATAACTTTTGAATTTTCAAAATCATTCGGCCTTCTAATGATAGTTCTCGCCACATGGTAATAATTACATTAGAATTCTAAAAATATATAAAAATTTTAAAACGTACGTACATCCCTCTAGAAGATGTTTTTAAGGTACCAAATGAAAATAAGACAGATATTACATCACTTCTGAATTCTGGATCATCTCATCCAAACACTATTCTATTGAAAATTTCCAAGGTATTTTTTGAGAATTGAAAATAATTAATGTGATATTTAATTGTGGTTTCTTGTCCATTTTACTTTCTATTGTCATAATTTTCATCTTACCATTTATAAAAAAACTGATTTTATGTTTTCTATTATTTTTAACATTATTCTTCAGGAAAATCTATGACTAATTTTCTATATAAAATTTATATAAAGAAACATCAGTATCATATTTTAGGTTATAAAATGATGTTATAAAAGTTTAGTATCATCAATATTATGTGTTAGACCTTAAATTTAAATTTTATTTACACTATAAAATGTTGATAAAAATCATTTTTTATGTACATATTCATGTTGTCAAATATCTTCAGCTACAAGGCGTATTCAATCTGAGAAAGGAGATTATTATAGTACATAACCAAAGACATTGGTTATGAAATATAATTGTGTAACCCTAAGTAAAAATCATGAAAATATCATGTTTTCTTAAATTAAGGGCTTGATCCAGAGATTATGTCTATTAGCTATAGAAATTTTAAATTCCGGGAAACATTATGGAATCTAGATTATCCATTAGTAACTGATGAGTAGTTGGTCTAAGTATTAAATTCATTTTCCCAGAGGTTAAATGGTTTCCAGATGCATTTATATCTTTGGATTCTACTGCTCAATAACAATTTTTTACTATATAAATATGTATACATACAAGTGTTTTGGAAGGTGTTCCATTCCACGAAATTAATGTTCTTCCCTATTTTTCTGAATAGGAAATCCTAATCGATCTCCCAAATATACATGTAAATTATACTTTTCATGAGTAATGTTAAAATAATTGAATAGACAGAGAGAATAGTGTTGATAAGGAGGGATTAGCAGAAGTTGGTGAGGAATTTTCTAGAAATTCTATAGTGTTATAGTAGTCTTCAACCATAATAAATCATTCACCTCTATTTGCATCACGGTCAGAAGAAATGATTTTTTTTCATGAAATTGAATATAATTTTATCACAACGTCAAATATGTTTCTCGGAGTTTCATTTCATAGGAATAGTGATCCAGAAAAAACATTATTTTTTGGAAGGGATTTTACACGTAAATATTCTTTGAAAAACATTCTGAAATATTTCATATTGAGTGGCACTGTAGATATGTAGTTCGAGACTCAATAAATAAAAAATAAATCATGGGTTGTGATAAATATGAGGATTATTATATATTACAATAGAATCAAATTATATACATTTACTTTGGAGGTTTGATAATTTCAAATAACGAGGCATATCATACATGCTCTCTGCAAAACCAAAAACCAAGATCATACTTCATTGGATGCTTAATCTGTTTCATCTATTTTAATGGAGATGATTAGAATATGCCAATCCGTTACTAAATACATTGTTTGAGATAAGATACAACAAAATTTTTGTTATATTATTTCTTTTAATAAATCATCGATGGAAAAAATAGAATCCAATTTTGAAGATCTATTGTGATTATGACTACTCATATTATGTGTTTTCATAATTTCTATCAATTCATAAACATAATGCACAATTTTCTAATTTTTATTCCATATTCATTCAAAAAAAACATGTGTCTCAAGATAATCTACTTGATCCATCTGATATTCAATTTAACTAGTCTGTAAGGGAATTCCTCCTATATCTTTATGGATTTAATTTTAGAAAATAGTTTATATAGATTTATGGAACATTTCTATAATAAAAATAAAAATATGTATTTGTTTTTTATTTTGTAAACCCATGATGGAACCCTTTCCCCTCTTTCTCTTTCATTTTACATTTTCTAGATGGAAACTATGAATCATGGAGTCTATTTTTAACTTCTACAAATAACCATTTCACCCAAATTCAGGGGGTGTATTTGATATCTAAATGACATTGGGAAATCTAGGAGGAAATCAATGCAGATCCTAATACATGGAGACCCCAAAATTCCCACCATCGGGACTCTATCAGACACATTGCGTGAAATTTTTGAAAAACATTCCAGAAAGAACCTATTAAGAAGGAAATAATGATACTTGGTATAGAATGTATTTAATATTTTTATCTATTTTTACATAAATATTACAATAATTTATATGATATGAGAGAACTTTTGAGTATAATATGATCGAGATAAAAAAAATAGAAGACCATTTCAATGAAATCTATAAGGCTAATCAATGTCTTTATGATTATATGATGTTGATTCCAAAAAAATAATTTACACCGGTATATGATGGAGGGAAAGACATTCATACCCATGAAAAAAAAAATCATGGAGGATATAAATGGTGTCTTCAAGGGAATTCAAATGTTACCTATAACTGCTTTTGTTTAGGAAATATTTAATCGTTGTGTGAAGTACATCGTTGATAGAAAAAAACTATCTTTGGATGGGATATAGTAGGGTTAAGGTAAAAAATACACAATAAATGAGATATTTAAATGATTATTGAAGAATATTATGGTCATCTAGTGTGCCTTTTCTACTGATAATACTCTCGATTTGATGATCAAGAGTGTATGAACCACATCACAAGTTTCATCAGTGAAAAAATGATAGTATTCCTAAATGGAAAGTAATGTCATTGGGGATTCTTCTATGCTTTATGGTTTCCATGATCACATGCCATCACAACATGTGACTTTAAAAACATTCATGGTAATTATATGTTGATCTAGTGTATTGTTTATACACCATTTCTTGTGGTTATGCTACACCATGGATTATTATTGGGGAGTTTTGAAATTTCTAAATACTGAAAGATAGGCTCATATTAAAACTTGACTTCAATTAATTTCATCAAAAAAGGAGACCAAAATCCATCATGATAACGAATGAGATTGATTATCATTAATAATAAGGGTAATTTTTGAGATGAAGCATATGTCATCAAGTAGGTCATAACCTACATCAATTCCCTAGTATTTCTAGAAGAAGTTCACAAACTCAGCCACCATGATGTATTGTCTCCAAAGTGATCTATTCATATTATTAATTATTTGGTGTTAATATATGATCAATCATTTTTTTAATATTTTCAATCATTTTTGAATAATTTAACTATAAAATAACTATAATATTATTAGAAAATTAGCGATATAATGTTTTGTAATGTGAGTTGAAAAATATAAAACCTCAAATCAATTTATTTATCCACTGTAAATTGACAATTTTAACATATAAACTGAAATTTACAAGAACAAGCCCATTAAAAAATAAATTAATTCTTTACAACAAAATTTTATGTCCATGAAATATTTCAACAGAACAGAATTTGGATGAGATATTTGGACTTTTAAATTCAAATAAAATTAAAATTATTTTTGATTGGTTGCTTAATAATTTTTTATAAAGGGATGTAAATAAATTTTATATTTTTAGAAGTTATCTAATGCCTTATGAAATCCTCATCGTATAGTGATGCATGTTATTATAGGGTCAAGATCTTTTGAAAATTAAAAATTTGTTTTCATCCCTTTTGAATATGTTATTAAGATTCCACTTGAAAATAAGTTAGATTTTACTTCACATCCCATATCAGACTCATCTAATCCAAACTCTTTTCTCTTGAAAATGGACATGGTATTTTTAATATATTGAAAATCATTAATTTTTTATTTAATGTTTTTTATTTTCAATTTTACATTATATGTTCATAATCATCATTTTATTAATGATAAATAAATTTATTTTTTGTTTTATATTTTTTTTACGTCACAAAAAAATAAAATCTATCCCTTATTTTTTAATAAAATTTTAGATAACAAAAAAAATTATATAAATAAATAATATCATAAATATAAAAAAACCCCTTTAAAAAGTAAAAACATATTTTAGAACAGTTTATAAATATTCTTCAAGTATCATAAAGTTATGAACTTTTCATTTTATAAAAATAAATCACTAAAATGGGAATAATCATATCATGTCATATATTATTATTGGCGCCAAAAATGTGGCCCGAAAGAAAGGAACGAAAAAGGCTGGCGCGCTGCCTCGCGAAGCTCCGTCGCGAAGCGCCGCCGCGAAGCCCCGCCGCGAAGCGCCCCTACCATGGCGGCGCCGCGAAGCACCCGAGGTGGTAATCCTCCGCGAACCCCTTTGACGTTCGTGAGCCGCCGCGAAGCACCAGAGGTGGTAATCCTCCGCGAACCCCTTTGACGTTCGCGAGCCGCCGCGAAGCACCAGAGGCGGTAATCCTCCGCGAACCCCTTTGACGTTCGCGAGCCGCCGCGAAGCACCAGAGGCGGTAATCCTCCACGAACCCCTTTGACGTTCACGAGCCGCCGCGAAGCACCAGAGGCGGTAATCCTCCGCGAACCACTTTGACGTTCGCGAGCCGCCGCGAAGCACCAGAGGCGGTAATTCTCCGTGAACCCTTTTGACGTTCGCGAGACGCCGTGAAGCACCAGAGGCGGCACACGAGCCCTGCTTCGCGGCGCCCCTTCCCTATAAATACTGGACTCCCCCTGAGTCCCAAAGACGGACAATGCGACCTTTCGGCTTCTCCTCTCCCGAATTGCGAAGCACGCTTTGCCCCGGGAATCATGAGCTCCGCGAGGTATTTCTACTTCGCGAGACGACTATGCTTTGTCTCGTTTTGAGCCCCTCTTCCGGGAGGGATGCCCTTCGCAAAGCTCAAGGGCGTTCGCGGAGGAAGGGGATTCCCAAGGGAACCCGGGCAGCTGCGGAGCACTTGTGCTTCGCGAAACACCCAACCCATACGAGTGATCCCTATGCTAAGGCAGGACCGTTCCACTTCGCGAAGCACACTGCTTCGCAGGACCCTGCTTCGCGAGGCACCCCTTCTTCGCGAGGCAGTGCTCCGCGAACACTGTTCCACTTTGCGAAGCGCCTTCCACTCGCACCTACGCCCCATGCTAAGTCCAAGGCAGCCCACTTCGCAAAGCACACTCCTCTGCATAGCGATACCTCTTCCCGTGCGACCCTACAGGTTTGCACGATGTGATTTCAAAGTCCCATGGACAATACCTCCCGTAGCATTGCATCGCCTAATGATTCTTCAGATAGGCACGCTAATGGCTATTGCTTCTTCGCATATCCACGCTAATGTGGACCCCTCGATGGTTCGTCCCACGAACCCCCTTTACCATGGCCTTACCGGCACCTTCCCTTCCCCAAGGACCAGAGGGTACCGGTTATGTAAGTCCTAGGGGTGTGAAGTGAACCCACCTTGTCCGAGCTGCAGGACGTTAAACTGCCAAGCACCACGTCCTCAACACATGACGTTAAACTATGACCCAACCTCATCTCCCTCACAAAGGGTCCCCCCAACTCGAACATTTTTTACACCACTCGTCTCCATGGGAATGGAACTCTTCCGCACATGGAATGAGATCCTCCTTGTCGGAGTGGCGTATGTTCGCAGGGGAAGGGCTACCTCAGAGCGTAAGCCCCTATCCTTTCGTACGGATGATTGCACTCGTGCATCTCTGTACTTCCCCACTACCAAGGTCAGTGGAGCGAGTGATAGGGAACAAGGCACCCCCATATGGGCCTCCATCCTGGAGTAAGTCCCAACACCATGGGTCGCCCAACGCGTAAGCCCCTCTTCGCTTCTCACGGACGCACCCTTCGCGACGTGATCGTCAGGTCCTTGCAACCTCTTGTTTCTCACACCGAGCATGACTCACGTGGGCTTAGAGTGAACACCGACCCTGACCCCTCCATCCTGGCGAACTACGAGGACTTTGATCCATGTCAAGGCATGGTACGTAGGAAGCATCCACGAGGTTCAAGCTCACCCGTCGTTTCTTCAGGTTGGGTCCCATATTCGTCCGGCATGACGTTAAACTACATTCCTAGCGAACTACAAGGACTTTGATCCATGTCAAGGCATGGTGCGTAGGAAGCCTCCACGAGGTTCGAGCCCACCCGTCGTTTCTTCACGTCGGGTCCCATCTTCGTCCGGCATGACGTTAAACTACATTCCTAGAGAACTACGAGGACTTTGATCCATGTCAAGGCATGGTACGTAGGAAGCCTCCACGAGGTTCAAGCCCACCCGTCGTTTCTTCACGTCGGGTCCCATCTTCGTCCGGCATGATGTTAAACTACATTCCCTTTTGAACTACGAGGACTTTGATCCATGTCAAGGCATGGTACGTAAGAAGCCTCCACAAGGTTCAAGCCCACCAATAGTGGACCAAGGTCTACTTTCACGTCGGTTTACCGACAAACCCCACCTGAACTACGAGGTCTTTGATCCATGTCAATGCATGGTACGTAGGAAGCCTCCACGAGGTTCAAGCCCACCCGTCGCTCATTCACGTTGGGTCCCATTCTGGTCCAGTGGTAAGCCATTATGACGCACCACCTGAACTACGAGGACTTTGATCCATGTCAAGGCATGGTACGTAGGAAGCCTCCACCAGGTTCAAGCCCACCAATAGTGGACCAAGGTCTACTTTCACGTCAGTTCACCAACACACCCCATTTGAACTACGAGGTCTTTGATCCATGTCAAGGCATGGTACGTAGGAAGCCTCTACGAGGTTCAAGCCCACCACTAGTGGACTCACGAGTCTACTTTCACATCGGGTCACACCCGCGTCCAGCATGACGTTAAACTGCACACTCCCGTCCAGCACGACATTAAACTGCATTCCGGTCCAATGGTAAGCCATTGTGACCCACCCCTTTTGAACTATGTGGTATTTGATCCATGTCAAGGCGTGGTACGTAGGAAGCCTTCACGAGGTTCAAGCCCAACCATCATCCAATTCACCTCGAGTTCTACCGACGTCCAGCATGATGCTAAACTGCAATTCCCGTCTGACGGAAAGCCGTTGTGACCACCCCGAACTACAAGGTCTTTGAGCCATGTCAAGGCATGGTACGTAGGAATCCTCCCAGAGGTTCAAGCCCAACTCCCATCGGACCAAGGTCCACCTTCACGTCGGTACGCTGACGACATTCATCAGGCCAAGGTCCAGCTTCACGTCGGTTTACCGGCACCATCCCGAACAACGCGGACTTTGATTCCCTGCCACGGGGATACGTAGGAAGCCTCGTCAAGGCTCAAGCCCAACTTCACTGTCTCCCCCTGCGATGGTCCCATTTCAGTCTCCTTCCACTCCATTCATCAACCCACCACCCGTTCTGATTCTCGCCCGGACCGTCTTATCCTGGTGAGACCAGGTCGGTATGCTCTTTTTAACAGTCGCCCATAGACTGGCCCCGGTATCGATATCCCTTCAAGGAGGATCCCTCAATCCGATCTATCCAAGCTAATGCTCTGGTTGGGTTGATCCGTCTCCGCTGGATGTTAAACTCGCAGCATACCCTGTGTTGAACACGGGAAGCTGAGGAAAACCTCAGATATGTGTCTATGACATGTAATTCCCCGCGCTCGATGTGGGATGCCTCGGGCTTCCACGCCCTCGAGAAGCCTTCTGGTCAAGGATAACAGACAGACATGCAAGGTACCGCAGCATCCAGACACGCTACTGATGCCTCAACGTGACTACTCCCCTGACCGAAGGTTCCTGCCCTGACTGGACCCTTTGGAATGTCCCGGCAGAAGAAGTGTAATTAACCGGCGTCCATGGAAACATGGCACTGGGAAGAGTTTCACGAACTACGTATTAAATCTATAAGGGAGACCCGGACTAGGTGATGAGTTCTGAGGAGGAATCCATAGGAGGAAGAACCGAAATCCCATCATCCCGTTTCGATCAAGGAGCAAACGTCCCTGAATAATGAGCGAATGTCGCCCGCCTTTGGAAAGCAGGAATGCGGGGAAACAGCCAGCGCGTCCTCCACGGACGGATGCGCGCGCCCCGGCGAAAGCGTCGGAAACAGAAATGGTGAACCCGACGTGAAATTCTTCTCCTCAGCATGGAGATTAGTAGCGTTCGAGACACCAGTAGATTGACGTGTCACCAGATCCAGATATCCGGTGCCTGGTCCCGCAAAGCAAATAGCGGGCTTGTCGTGAAACTCACCGGATGTCGGGATAGTAGAACGTGGGGCACTCCGCTCTGCAGCGTGTTGGCGTGGATCCTTCTCACAGACATGGAGGATGGAAGAACGCTGGGGAACTGGCTGTCAATCCTTTTCCTCTCAGTACTGATGAGTTGATCCCTTCGTTTCTCAGGAACCAGGTTGCTATTGCGGAGATACGGTCACCATCCGCTCCTCGCCCACACAGGGGCAGGGGCAACACCACGACGGCCACCCCACATGGCGCCACTACCGCCACGATGGCTGCTACATCACGGAATACGGGATGCCCACGTCCCCTTTCCCCATCAGAGGTCATCCAACGAAGGGTGATCAATAGCCTCGTGCGCAGGTATGAGGAAGAAGGGGTCATCCCAACCCGGGATATGGCCTGCCTGGACCTGGAGGCCTCCAGGCCCCGCCGTCAACGCTGCCCTAACAGGCCACGCAGGGAGACCCTGCTCCCCACCCCAACATTCAACTGTTTCGGGAGCCTATCCCTGGAACGCCTTGACGACTCCTCGCCTTACGCTGAAGAGGCAGGCGCTGTCCGGCTCAGTCCGCTCAGGGCCCCGACACGGGGCCCCCAGGCGAGAGCTCCTGTCCGTCCACGTCAGCACCGCCATCCGGCCCTGCAGGAAGAGCAGGAAGACTACGTCCCTGCACCACCTACACCGGACCGCCTGTCCCGACGTCAGCGCCGGGCCCGGGCTGAGGACGCTCGCTCAGTCGCGTCCACGTCGACAGCTACAGTGGCCCGAGCCACCGCCGACGTGCATTATGAAGCCCCCGCGTACATTGAGCAGGGGCACCCCTTCGCCCAACCAAGATTGAGACCCCAACCGCCCCATGGGCAGTATGGGTTGACTCTCCGGGTTTCAGGCCCCAGTGGTTATCACCGCGAGCTAACCCGCGGTGATGCCACCCCGTACAGAGGTCCTCCCTGTACCACTACTTCACCGAGCGTGGGCCTTCCCCGCTCCGAGGTTCGTCATGGAGGCATGCCTCGTGCTGCCCCCATCCTGCAGGAAGACCTTCCCCACGGCAGTGATGCTCAGCGCGGAAACATTTCCCGCGCCCGCTGTATAGGGTATGGAGTCCATCCTTCTGAAGGCACCGTCCATCTGGTCCTTCTCCAACGTGGGGGGCCTCCCTACGTCCTCTCTACAACCGGAGAAGGTCCTCCTCGCCCCAGCAACTCGAGGAGTGAAGGTCGGCCTCGCTCCACTCGCATCGACCATGGAGGTCTTCCCCATGCCCCTGCCAGTTCCAACAGTGGCCCCGCCCACATGGGTACTATTCATGGAGGTCCTCCCCATGTACCCTTCGACATTTGCCCTGGTGCCCCTCGCACCCCGGCTGTCTCGAGTGGGGGCCCTCTCCACCACGGCGCCAGCGCCGCCCCGAGGCTGCCTGATAGGGGTCAAACTTGTCCCGAAGAGCCACCCAGGGGCAGAAGAGCGGGTCGTCACCGCCACAAGAAGAATCTTGGGAAGGCCCAGATTGAGATCAAACCTTCTCGATTCTCCGATTCGGAAGCGGAATGCGATTCAGCGATGGAACCTTCTCCCCGCTCCTCTGTATCAAGGACTGGGGCAGGAACCAGACGCGTTAGCCTCATTCTCCCAGAATTTGAGGTCCACCGGATTCCCGTCTCTCTCCGCAGGTACATCCAGGAGGAAGAAATCCTGGGAATTCCGCAGGTCTCGTCCATGCAATCACCGCCTCTGTCACCAGAAGAGCCCTCTACCTCTACCAGGGATCACGTAGAGTTATTTTGGGGGCCCATGATGGTAGAACGACGACACGACCGGTCGCCGGTAGCCGCGGCTCCTGTTCCGGAAGCTGTGATTATCAGCCCGTCGTATCGTGACATCGTGGCCAGGTCACCTCACTCTTCTGAGGATGGCCCGGAATTCGGCGGCCAGTCAGCTCGTTTGCCGTATTCTCCACCGCCGAGCTTATTATCCCAAAGGTCCACCTCGGTACCGCTTCCGGTTCTTCAGCCGCCCCCGGTTGATGAGTGGGGCAACACAGGGCCAGACCCTGAGTCCGAGCCTAGGATCTTCTGGAGTATCCTTGCAGCGGATTACTTCCCGGAGAAGTTCTGGCCGACGACGGCACTGAATTTCCGCATACCAGAGTCTCTTACCCCTGAAGAAGTGGGATGCTTTTGTCGAACCCTATGGGAGACACACTTCCGCCTCTGTTATGAACGGGTGGTGTACCCCAGAAGTCGTGATCACTTCGAAGAAATCGGCGAGCAATGCCGCCTGATCGATGCAGCCGAACTTCTTGTGGCCCAGCACCCCGAGTCGCCAGGTCACCAGAGTGCCCTCTAACGAAAATGCGTTCAGAGTTTCAAAGCACTCTGAAAGATCGTCAGGGAAGCCACCCCCCATGTCCATGTCCGTGGTTGGGGACACTATGCTTCCTTCTGTTCGATCTTATTCGACGACAACCCGATTCGCTATGCGACATCGAGGACATGCCCTCGAGAGGAATCGCAGTACACATGGCCGACATTGTGGACAGGGAAGACGAAATGGAACTCATTGATGGAGACTTCCCCCCAGAGGGCGCACCGCCACTACTCGACCCATCAGGGAGAGTTACCCGTCAGCAGAGGAACCTGCTAGGCCTCCCCGTACCCACAGAGTCGCTGGTACTCAGTCAAAACACCGTCAAGGGTAAGGAGCACGTCGGGACAGTCATGCACTCCGACCCGTCTGCCTCTGTGCATAAAACGGACGAAGATCCTGAGAATGCCGCGTTACGCCAGCAGCTTGCTGAGCAGAAGAGGTTGGTTGATGATCTCTTGGCTGAACGCGCCGCAGAGCGATGACCCGACTATGGTAATCCCAGGCCGGGGCAGCAGGGGCAGGAACAATTTCCCCCCGGTGAGATGCCTCCGGGAAACCCTGATCATGCTACTGCTGCAGACAGGGCGGATGCTGGAACATATGGCAAGAGGGCGCGATACGTCTCTCCAAACCCCCCTGAGCGTCGGGGCAATCTGAAGAATCCAACCCGGGTTCCCCCAGTCGCCCCGCAGGTCATCTAGCCAGTTGACCCACGAGCGGCCGAAGCCATCTACCGTGTTGAAGAACCTGGCAATGCACTTGTTGTTAGGGATCCCCTTCAAGACAGGGACCCCCACCTGGAGGACCTTATTGCGGCACTCGCAGCCCGCCTCGAGGCGTTGGAAACGCGGCAGGTGGCGGTCCCACCAGATGGCAAGCCTTACCCCGCGTGGGTGGATGATATGCCCGCGCCTCCGGGTTTTGGGAACCCCACTTTCTCGCCTTTCAACGGGATGAGGGACCCGCCACAGCACTTGGCACATTTTTCTTCCAGGTGTGGCCCCATGCTGTGGACCCCGGCTCATCATGAAGCCGCCAAGCTCTGATGTTTCGTACAGACATTGGAAGGTCCAGCATTCGTCTGGTACATCCAGCTCCCTATCGGATTGGTGACCGGTTGGGAGGATCTTCGCCGGCAGTTCTTATACCAGTTCAGCTCCACCACGCGAAAGACCAGCATTGCGGACCTCTTCAAGTGCAAACAGAGGCCTGATGAGCGGGTTGCAGATTTCATCGCCCGGTGGAAAGGACTTACATATTCCCTCGATATGCCACTGACTCAGGAGCAATTACTGACGATGTGTGTGGGGAACGTCAAGACAGAGCTGGTACCCTCCTTGATTACCCAGAACTACCCTGGAGGGTTCAGAAATTTCTCGGATAAGGCCCAGCGCCTCGTGGAAGCCCTGCAACAGGCTAGTCATGCACGTTTGCTGCCCCCTATGATCCTAGCCAGGAGGGCCGCCAGGGCTGAACCCGCCGCGGTGGCTCAAATAGAAGCCCTGAGGCAGATGGAATTTCTGCCGGCGGCACCACCCCCGCAACCCCGCAGAGGTCCTCCACCTCAAGCACAGGCTCCTACCCAGCAGCGACCGCCCCAGAACCGACAGGTTCCCCCGCGGAATGCGCCACCGCCACCTAGGCGAGACAACCAGGCGCCGCCTCCTCGGCAGGCCCCTCCGGCCCCTCGTCAGGACCAGGCCCCCAGGGCCCCCTATCCAGAAAGAAGGTACCAGACCTATTCGTTAAATGAAAATCAGGTCCCTGGATACTTCTGAAGTGCTCTAGAGCAAGGGATTGTGCGTCTGCCTGAGTGCAGAAGGCTGGCAGAGGCGCATCTCACCGATCACCCAAACTACTGCCCTTATCATCGGATCCTGGGGCACACCCTCAAGAGATGTTATGTGTTTAAAGACTGGCTTCAGGACCAGGTCAACAACAACATAGTCAAGTTGGGCCCAGCGCCAGCAAAAGTGGCAGGCGTCTTTGCAGGATCAGAAATCGGCAGCGACAGCGAAGGTGAGTGGCAGCAGGTCCCTAGCCGCGGATCTCAGAAATATGACGACTGGATGGCTCGAAAAACCGTTGTCTGTGCCCAAGGTATCATCAGAGCACGCCTAAAGCAGTCAGAACCTTCAGAAGAAGTAGCCGGTGCCTCCGCGTCGTCTTCACAGTCGACCTTTGCCCAAAAGGGCAAGCAGCAGCGACGCAAGAAGAAGCAATGTGCACCGCCAATGCCGTCGTCATCCCGCACTCTCGGCGACATTATGCCCCCCAAAATGGGGATTCCTCCCAGGATCCGCTCAGCGGTGGATGACTCCTCGAGCGATAGCCAAGGGTACGCTTCGGTTAACACCATGGAGCTGGTAAAGCCCTATATGACCCCCGACGAGGGGGAACCCCAGGCTGACCTCCCCAACGTTTCCAGCCGACGTCAATGTCAGCGGAATCGCAATCGCGCCGGTCATCGAGGCACGTCAGCAGGCACTTGTGGCCAAGCCGTGCACGCTACCGAGACCAGGCAGCAAGCTCATCGCAGATCTCAGCACGGGCAGACCCATCCAACATCCTCGGCTCTACCTCCACCGACGTTCGTGCTACTGGATTGGGGGGAGCCGCCTCGTCCGTATCACAGTCAGTCTTGCCCGGCTACAGGCCAGCCTCCGCTGCCTGATCCTAGTCCGGCAATTACTCTCCAGGCTTCTACTAGCAGACAGCAGGACGTACCCAGTTCTAGCCGACCGCCAGTTCAACCAGCAGGACCCGTTGTGCATCCAAATGTCGAACGACCTCCTGTAAGCAGAGGTTCGCGTTTGGCACGAAAGTACGATGTTTTGAAGCACCTGGCCAGCATCCCTGCGAGGCTTTCCATCCTTGAGGCCCTACTCCTATCATCTGAAATGCGCGAGGCACTTGCCGAGGCCCTAAGGAGCCCCCTCCAGTTCGAGACGGAAGTAGCAGCTGCGGAAGCCTTCCATATCGAGACGATTGAAAATTACGAATGTCAGGCGGTTATCTCGTTCTCCGGTGAAGATGAGGACCCTCCCATACAGGGGCACATTCGCCCACTGTATATCACTGGCCACTTCAACGGCGTGGAAGTCCGCCGCTGCCTCGTTGACATGGGTTCTGGAATCAACATAATTACGAACCGGACGCTGCGAAAGCTAGGTCTGTTCGAAGGTGATTTGACTCCCTCTGACCTCAGGATCCAGGGGTACGACAGGACAGAGCAAACCCCAGTCAGCAAGATCCGCCTGAAGACTCAGTTCGGTGGCTTAATTGCCAGCACCGAGTTCATGGTTGTTTCTCAGGACACCGCCTACAATGCATTGATGGGTAGGCCATGGCTCCATCTGCATGCAGCGGTCCCCTCGTCGTATAACCAGTGCCTCAAGTACTCGCTCAACGGTCGAGTAGGCGTGCTCCAAAGAGACACGTCCCCTTTCGCTTCTTGTGAGGCCTGCTATCTGGATGCGGGTTATTACAAAAGTAAGGACAAGAAAATCCTGGTAAGCGAGGATGAGCCCGCCCCGATCACAAGTGATCCCTGGGCAAGTATGGACGACAACTACATCCTCCCGATCCACCGGTTGGAGGCCACGACCCCCGACATGGGGCAATGTTTTGTTGTTTCGGGTAAGCAAGGAAGGCATGTTCCTGTTTCCAAGCGATGGTGGAAAATCACCTCGTACTCCTACATCAACCAGGCTCGGGTCATCCCGGAACCTCCTACCCCTGTACGGTACCGGGATTTCAAGCTCATGACAACGGCGGTGCGCCATACGTGTCTCTTCCGCCGGGCTGGAATTAACCGACTCAGGCCGACACATCACCACTGCTTTGATATCATCAAACTTGTCCCTTTAGGCCGGAGGCCAGATGGGATAGGATCAAATGCATTCATTGCTATGGTCTCAACGACAAGTGAGTCTCCTGATGTGATGACCACTGCTGCCCAAGCTGGCACCAGCTGCCCCTCGGGTTTCGACAGCCCAGAAGTATCTTTCGTTGCGGGAAGTCCCCCCACGGCTAGGGAGGAAGACTTGGAGGATGCCCCCCAGCCTTTGAAGAAGGCGTCTCTACCACGGTTGATGAACTGGTACAGGTGAACCTTGGTAGCGAGGCAGATCGGAGACCCACATTGATCAGTGCGGCCATGTCCCTCGAGGAGCGGCAGCAGTACATGGACTTCCTCAAACAGTACCGTGATGTGTTTGCCTGGAGTTACGATGAGATGCCAGGACTGGATCCCCAAGTGGTCGTCCACTGTCTGGGCCTCCCGGCAAAACATCGTGGGTTTAAGCAGCCTCCCAGGAAAATGCACCCATCTCATGGTGATATGGTTGAGGACGAAGTTGACAAGCTTATCAAAGCCAACTTCATTAAGGAGGTCCAGTACCCCAAATGGCTCGCCAACATTGTGCCGGTCAGGAAGAAGAATGGGTAGATCAGAGTCTGCATCGACTTCCGCGATCTCAATCACCACTGCCCAAAGGATGACTTCCCACTCCCAGTGACAGAGCTGTTGATTGACGCCACGACCGGGTTCCAAGCCCTCTCTTTCATGGATGGGTATTCCAGGTATAACCAGATCCGGATGGCCCCCGAAGACGAGGATTCCACTGCTTTCAGGGATCCCCAGGGTACCTTTTGCTACCAGGTAATGCCGTTCGGTTTGAAAAATGCAGGTGCCACTTATCAGAGGGCCATGCATCGCATATTCAAACCGATTCTCGGGACATTGGTGGAATGCTACATGGATGACCTTGTAGTCAAATCATGCCAGCGCCAGGACCATCTCAAAGACCTTGAGAAAGTGTTCGGTTTCCTCCGTTCCCGTCACCTGAAGATGAACCCGCTGAAGTGTGCCTTCGGAGTCACCTCCGGGAAGTTTATGGGCTTTGTTGTCAGATACCGAGGTATCGAGATTGACCCGGAGAAGATCAAGGCCATCATCCAAATGCCTCCCCCGAGAAACATTCGAGAGCTCCGAGGCCTTCAAGGCCACTTATCCTATATACGTCTATTCATTGCGAATCTAGCCGGTAAGTGTAAGCCCTTTTCCTGGCTCATGAAGAAAGGCGCTGCCTACGAATGGGATGAGGAGTGTCGGATCGCCTTTGAGGAAATCAAGCAGTATCTGCTCCAACCTCCGGTCTTGATGCCACCCGTCTCCGGAAAGCCGCTGGTCCTTTATGTGACCGCCCTGGAGAGATCCCTCGGCGCGCTGCTCGCCCAGAAGAATAACGAGGGCACTGAGAACAGTCTCTACTATCTCAGCCGCATGCTTCTCGATACGGAGGTCATATACTCCCCTATCGAAAAGAGCTGCCTTGCGCTCGTCTTCGCCGTGCAGAAGTTGCGGCACTACCTGCAACACCACGAGGTGCAATTGATCTCTCGGGTAGATCCGCTGAAGTACATCCTGAACCGCCCCATGCTGACTGGCCGACTAGCACGGTGGGCGGTGAATCTCCAGCAGTTTGATATCAGGTTTATACCTCAGAAGGCCATTAAGGGACATGCATTGGAAGACTTTTTAGCTACCCATCCAACCCCCGCGGATCAATCCCTGAACCTGGATTTCCCCGACGAGACGATCCTCTCAGTCGATCATGTTGTCCCGTGTTGGCAAATGCATTTCGACAGCGCCTCCTGGAGCCCCACCGGTAGAAGGCTCAACGACCCCAAGCTCAATAGAGTGGGTCTGGGTATTGTTTTCATTACCCCGGCACACGTCGTCCTACCATACTCGTTCCTATTGTCAGAAGGTTGTACAAACAACGAGGCAGAGTACCAGGCTCTCATCACCGGCCTCAAGTTGGCCCTTGAGATCCATGTCCCCCATCTACATGTGAAGGGAGATTCTGAGCTGGTAATCAGACAGGTTAATGGTGACTACGTCGTCAGGAAGCCAGAGCTTGCACCGTTGCTGGAGTACACCCTCCTCCTAATGGCCCAGTTCTCTCCTCGGCCAGAGGTTACCCATGTCCCACGGTCGCAGAACGGCCAAGCAGACGCCCTGGCTGGCTTGGCCGCATCACTCGCACAACCCGAGCAAGATGATTTGGTCATACACGTGGCCCACCAGAGAGTCATTGCCCCCGTCACCGAAGAGGACCGTGATAGCCTGCGGGAAAGTCATCTCACCCCCGGACCCTCCATATCGGGAGTCCCGGGTTCGTCAGACGCAGTGGTTGAAACCACCCCCGACTGGAGAGCACCTTTTTTCGAGTATCTCCAAAATGGTCAGCTCCCGGACGACCGGGCCGAGCGCGAGCGAATCCGACGCCGCGCACTTCAATTTACCCTCCAGAGCGGCCCCAGTCTTGAGCAGATCCTCTATAAACGGAGTTTCGATGGTTTCCTCCTCCGTTGCATCCAAGGAGTAGAGATACCTCAAGTTATGCAAGAGTTTCACGCCGGTTCCTGTGGCGCCCATCAAGCTGGGCTGAAGCTGTCCCATCAAATCCGGAGGTTAGGGTACTTCTGGCCCTCCATGATCCACGATTGCATTGGGTATGCCAAGAGATGCCACGCATGCCAAGTACACTCCAACTTCTTGCATCGGCCTCCAGAACCCCTGCACCCCACCAAGTACTCTTGGACATTTGCGGTATGGGGACTTGATGTAGTGGGACCGTATCCGCCGGCAACAGCCCGCCAGTGTAGGTTCATCCTGACTGCTACAGATTTCTTCTCCAAGTGGGAAGAAGCAATTCCGCTCAAAGAGGTCAAGGCCCGTTCCATCGTTAACTTTGTGAGATCCAACATTATCCACCGGTTTGGAGTCCCTCACGCCGTCCTCACCGATAACGGCACCAACTTCCGAGCAGCTGAATTGAAGAAAATGTACGCTAAGTACGACATCCGGTCGAACCATACCTCCCGCTACCACGCGCAGGCGAATGGACAGATTGAGGCATTCAACAAGACCCTCTCTAACATTCTGCAGAAGATGGTTGGTCAGAACAAGAAGAGTTGGCCGGAAAATCTCCCCAACGCCCTTTGGGCTTACCGGACGACGACTCGCAACTCTACCCAGGTGACCCCATATTCCCTGGTGTATGGAGCTGAGGTCATCCTACCCATTGAGATCCAGCTGCCGTCGCTACGAACTTCAGTTTATGATCACCAGACATCAGATGAGGTAGCCGAGATCCGCCTAGCTGAATTAGAGGCACTGGACAAGAACCGGATCCGTGCCCTACACAATCTAGAAAGGCATCACACAAGATAGCGAGAGCCTTTGACAAGAAGGTTCATCTCCGCTCTTTTCTATAGGGTGACCTGGTGTTGGCCCTTCGAGCGCCAATGATTCCCAGTAGGAAACCGCCCAAGTTAGAACCTAAATGGGAAGGGCCTTATATCATCCATATGTTTTACCCCAATGGAGCATACTATTTGGTGACCACGGATGGAGAGCGTATAACCCCTCCCACCAATGCCAAGTTCCTCAAGCGATACATTGCCTAGGGCAGAAGTGGTCCTGCACGACCCTAAACTGCGAAAGGGTCCTGCACGACCCTAAACTGCGACTTGGTCCCGCATGACCTTAAACTGCATCTCCGTCCTCACTGCAAGACGTTAAACTGCAAGTCGGTCAGGCTTTCCTGAACGAGGCTCAGCCTCAGGCCCCTCGGCCTCCTTGGGCCCCTGGCCCCGTCTCCACTACCGTTTGGCCCCCAGGCCCCCTTGTTGTTTTTTTCCCAACTTAACCTCTTGTGGGAGTGTACGGTGTGGTGTAGGACTACGTCCTCATTCACGTCGGGATCATGTACCATGCCGTACGACTCCCCTTACGAGGCCCAGCCTCAGGCCCCTTGGCCTCCTTGGGTCTCTGGCCCCCCGTCCTCATGTAAGACGTTAAACTGCAAGCCAGTCAGGCCTTCCTGACTGATGCCTGACCTTAGGCCCCTTGGCCTTTCCGGGCCATGGCCCAGGTCGCCTCTTACCCAGGGTGTATGGTGTAGTGTAGGACTACGTCCTCATTCACGTCGGCTTCTTCGCCATACCGCACACCTCCCTTGTTTCGGAGTATATTACTCCCCTCCTCGTCCAGTATGACGTTAAACTGAATCTCAAGAACTACGTTTGGCTTGATTCCCATCTTCATGGGATACGTAGGAATGCTCGGACGCCTCGTCTTGAGCCCAGCCCCAAACTTTTCACTTCCGCTATTCCCCCTGGGAATAGTCTCCTTGGAGGATCTTTGTGTAGCAGGGAGTAGGCTTTCTTGGCCCCGCTTATGCAACCTCGCTCGCGCAATGATTGTAAAGGTCGCACCATGCGCCCACTCCCGTTCTTCTATCCTCCCATGTCCTCACCGCATGATGCTAAACTGCATGGACTTCAAGAACTATGTATGGTTTGATTCTCATCCTTCTGAGATACATTGGAACGCCCGGACATTTCGTCCGTTGGCCCAGCCCAAAAGCCAAAATCTTCCCCTCGGGTCAAGACATGGCAGGGTGCACACTTTTGCCCCGACCCACGTCGAGCAAGCCTCGACCCGGCTGCACATTCCCCCCTGGAGGTGTTTTCCCCTTTCATGGATGGATGCAACTAAGCTTCACCCACTCCTTGGCTGGGATTCTGTCACCTTTCACACCCGGAGGGACCCCCAATAACGGCCTGGATACAATGCCCAAGGGCTCTCCTACCGATACGGGACAACGCCCCCGAGGGTTTTCAAGCAACAAATCGATACAAGTCCCGCGTTGCGAATTTGGCCAGCGGTCAACGCTCATTTGTTGCCCCCATACGGGTCACCATAGGAACGCTGTGTTTCGAACATGGTCAATAGTGTCCTGGATCTTCGGGTCCACCCCGAGATGCCCCAGGCATCAAGAACAGTGATTCCCTCTACCCCATCCCGAGGTGACAAACTTCCCCCAGGTGGTGCTAGTGATCCGGGCCACGGCCCAGGATTCCTCACCTAGAGTGTACGGTGTGGTGTAGGACTACGTCCTCATTCACGTCGGGATCATGTACCATGCCGTACGACTCCCCTTACGAGGCCCAGCCTCAGGACCCTTGGCCTTTTCGGGTCCCCAACCCTCGTCCTCATGTATGACGTTAAACTGCCAACCAGTCAGGCCTTTCTGACTGATAACTACCCCTTTTCTCCAGGCCACGGCCCAGGATTCCTCATAAGAGTGTACGGTGTGGTGTAGGACTACGTCCTCATTCACGTCGGGGTCATGTACCATGCCGTACGACTCCCCTTACGAGGCCCAGCCTCAGGCCCCTTGGCCTCCTTGGGTCTCTGGCCCCCCGTCCTCATGTAAGACTTTAAACTGCAAGCCAGTCCGGCCTTCCTGACTGATGCATGACCTTAGGCCCCTTGGCCTTTCCGGGCCACGGCCTAGGTCCCCTCTTACCTAGGGTGTATGGTGTGGTGTAGGACTACGTCCTCATTCACGTCGGCTTCTTCTCCATACCGCACACCTCCCTTGTTTCGGAGTATATTACTCCCCTCCTCATCCAGTATGATGTTAAACTACATTTCAAGAACTACGTGTGGCTTGATTCCCATCCTAATGGGATACATAGGACCACCTGGATGTCCATGATTCGGGTCCAGCCCCATCTCTCGGGAATCCCCATCCCATCTTGGCCCCTTGGCCTATCCTGCCTCCATGAGAGGATCATATGGTGTGGTGTGGGATTATGTCCTCATTCACGACGGTCTCGTAATGACCATGCCATGTTTCCCCCCCTACTGAGCTGTTTCGTTGATCCCTCTTTTTCGGCGGTTCACCAATGTGCTTAAGAGTACTCTAGTTTATTACCAGGAATTCCATGCTTTACTCGGACACATCTGCACCCGCTTTCCAGGCTTTGCGTATCCCCGCATTAGGACTTTCATCATCTTTCACACCCGGAGGGACCCCCAAGAACGGCCTGGATACTACACCCAAGGGCTCTCCTACCGATACGAGCCAACGCCCCCCCAGGGTTTTGGACAACAAATCGATAAAATCCCGCTTTGCGAATATGGTCAGGGGTCGATGCTCGTATGTTGTTCCCACCTCAGGCTAACTTGATATGGACGCTGTGTTTCCACCATGGTTAACAGTCTTCCTCTATCGCCACGTCAACCCATTAAGCCCAAATGTTGGCTACACAATTCACACCCTTAATCACTTCATCATGCCCAAGTAGAGTCTCAGAACTCTTGGTACTTTTCCCCCATGCACGTCTGCGCGTTGGAGGAACAAGCTACATCAAAAGTGTCCTTCGGAACTCTCTGCTGACTCCCCATTGGTGGACGCCCCAAGTATTGCGATGAGGATACCCCCCTTATTTCCCACACCGAGTTTATCTCACGTGGGCTTAGGGATTGGGTTGACATCTGTGCTTACTCGGGAGTTGTCACCATCCACGGTCCGAGCTCTAAGACCGTAAACTAAGATTCTAATCTGGAACTACGTTCAGCGTGATTCCTATCTCAATAGGATACGTAGGGATGCTCGGACCCCTTGTCTCCAGACCCAGCTTGAGTTCAGCAAATTTACCTCTCTAATCCTGCCTTCAGGACCCCGATCACAGGGCTGCGTGGCGCAGTGAGGGACTACGTCCTCATTCACGTCGGGTTTGTAATATATGCACCACGGACGCCCCATTCTGAGGTTCAGTCCTCGTATTCCCTGTCCTGCATGACGTTAAAAGGCACCCTTCAGAACTACGTGTGGCTTGATTCCCATCCTAATGGGATACGTAGGACCACCTGAATGTCTAAGATTCAGGTCTAGCCCCACCTCTTGGAGATCTCCTGATTTTCCAGTCACCTAGGCCACTTGGTCTATCCCTCTCCAGCAGGGGGTGTGTAGGTATGATACAAGGTTTTGGGCACCATGCCCCCTTCCCCTGGGAATCTGCCATCTCTCGATCGCCCTCAAGGTTGAGTCCCTTGACTCCTTGCAGTGGTTCACCCATGTATTAAGAGCACTCTAGTCTAGGACCAGGAGTGTCAGATTCCACTTGATCAAGTTCCTTCCACTTGTCAAGATTTGTGTTCCCCTCTATTCGGGCTTCCATCATCATTCACACCCAGAGGGACCCCCGATAACGGCCTGGATACAATGCCCAAGGGCTCTCCTACCGATACGGGCCAATGCCCCTGAGGGTTTTGGACAACAAATCGATAAAATCCCGCGTTGCGAATATGGTCAGCGGTCGATGCTCGTTTGTTAGTCCTCATTTCAGGCAAACGCGATAGGATGCTGTGTTGCGAACATGGTCAGCAGTAATCCTATGTCGTCACACCAGCCCCTTCAGTCCTTGAATGTTGGTTGCATGATTCACATCATTTTCCACCCCATCATGTCCAGGTGGAATCTCGACACTTTTGGCGCTATCCCTCAGTGCACCTTTGCATGCTAGGGGGACAAAGCTGCAATCTGGCGCCCTTTGGGGCTCCCATGGTCCGAGCTCTAAGACCATAAACTAAGATCCATTCGGGACTACGTTCAACTTGATTCCCATCCTCATGGGACATGTAGGACCGCCCAGACGCCCTATCTCCGGGTACAACCCATTCAGGAAGCCAGTCTCTCTCCCTGTTTCACCTTTGTGTAGGCCCCTCGGCCTAAGGTTTCCCTCTCCGGATGGCGTACAATTTGACGTGGGATCATGTCTCTGTCAATTGTGTTTTATAACAATGCGCACATTTCCCTCCTAGCATCGTCTCTGCTACGTCCGCGCTGCATAACGATAAAATGCATGCTTGGTCCTATCATACGACCCTAAACTGTGATATTATCGTCCTGGCCGCACGATGAAAAACGGCACAGCATTGTGGTGACCTCGTGGTAGAGGAAATCACGTTGGGTATTGGTCACGTGCCATGCCATTTTTCAACGCCCATCACAGCTTGATTCTTGTGGCGACATCACGACCTACTGTTCTAGGTCGGTCGCTTCACAAAAAAAAACCATTCACCTTAAAGAACAAACAAGATACATAAAATTCCGCTTCTTTTAGTGCAAGGGCCACGCCCGCACTCCCCTTTTCCCCTGGCACTGGTATCCTACCATGTCGCTTACAGAACTACGTATGGCTTGATTCTCATCCTTATGAGATACGTAGGAGCGCCCGGGTGCTTCCCAGCGGGCCCAGCCTAACCCTTGTGTTCGATCCCTCGACTCGAGCATTTCCCCAGAGAATTCATGGTAAGTAGGACTATGCCCTCATTCACGTCGGGATTTGATGTCATGCATCCCCTGATCCCTTTTCCCATCCATGGTCCGAATTCTATGACCCTAAACTAAGATCACCCCAAGGGAAAGGAATCTGCTCCCTCTCTCTAATATGTTTCGTTGCCATATTCAGATGTGTTTTGACAAAGAGCCCGAAGCGTGGGATTTTCACAGGGACGTTCCCCTCATCCCATGACCAAGCTTCGTGAGCTCGCTATTTGGATCCTCATCCTCTTCCACATCCAAAAGGACCCTCGGACGATGTGGATACTAAGCTTAAGGGCTCCCCATGAATGCTGGACCTAAGGGCCCTTCAATCGTTCCGGGCCAACGTCCCCACGGATATTCGACAACAAATCTATAAAATCCCGCGTTGTGAATATGGTCAGCGGTCGATGCTCATTTGAATGTCCCCATTCTAGGCTAACACGACAGGGTACTGCGTTGCGAATACGGTAAGTAGTTACCCTCTGTCGTCACACCGCCATCATTGTGATCTGAATCTCGAGGACCATGATTCACACATTTCCACTTCCTTATGTTCAAGTGGAATTCCATCATACCTGGCTCTTTCTCTTCGCGCATCTAGGTGCCCTAAATGATCGTGTTAGTGTCACTGGGCCGGGATTCACCGAGCGTCCCTTTTCCCTAACTAGCCCCTCTCTGTGTCGGGAAATTCCCACCCCTACTGCTTGTTTCCCACACCGAGCACGACTCACGTGGGCTTAGTAGTTTTGGCAGGATGTGTACCAACACGGTTAGGCTGCTCCCCGTCCCGCATGACGTTAAACTGCACTTCCAGAACTACGTGTGCCTTGATTACCATCATCACGTGGGATACATAGAGACACCTAGGCATTTCGCCTAGGGTTCAGCCCCTGGAATCACGAAATCTTGTTCCTCCCCATTTCCAGCCCTCCCCAGAGAGGCCCTATCTGGAAGAAAGAATAATCTGTGATCAGGCCGATGCGCCCATCTGGCGTACTCCCACCACAGTGGTGCAACTACCGAAGTTTTGGATTCTGTTTGAACAAACCACCACTCCATGTTCCACGCTTTGCGTGCCCCTTATTCGAACTCTCGATCATCTGGGAAATTCAGGAAGCATTTGAACCATCTTCTGATGTGGACATCCCTCACTGCCTCCTTGTCCTCTCCAGGGACGAACGCCATCAGCACTGACGCCAATCGCGGCATTTTCTCCCCATCTACCCACACACTGGCAATGGGGAGGAACTCGTCATGCATGGCCCCCAAGATCGGGACCCCAGAAACCTGGTGGACATCCCACAGGCTAATGCCCACCTCCCCGTGATGAAGGTGAAAAGTGTTGGTCCTGGACGACCATCTACTCAGCAGTTCTGGCATCAGCTGCTTTGGTTGGTAAATGTGTAACTGGGAGGCCCATGCCGCCTCATACAATCCCACTCTCCTCAGCTCGGCCCCGAACTCCTCGCCTGAGGCGCCTACCGAGTAGGCCCAGGCCCAGTATTCGGTAAAGTTACCGCCCTGACACTGGTCCCACTCATCGGACCATCCCTTCTTCGGATCCTGCAGAGCCGCCTTCAGCATGGTGCGGTATAGAGGAGGGGACGTCTCCGGTTGCAGTGGCCTTCCGTCGATATCATTAACATGGTTGTAAAGACAGTCAGCGATGATGGGTGTGAAATCCTCCCGCGCACGACCATCGGCCGCCCTGAACCATTGGTGCTGGCAGGGTGTGCTTCTGAACCAGCAAGCTAGTTCATCCCTTCTCGCCTCAGGGATGAAGACGTCATCCCTCAGCCCGAAGTCATACAACGGCAGATTCTTGCACTGCGGATAATCCTTCTGACCTTCTGACATAAGATCTGTCAAAGAAGTGTGGTCCGAGTGGCTCCGAACCATTTCCCCCAAGCCTGGACGGTTGGCCATCTCATCTCGACGAGCAGCATCTGTGAGGACCCCCAAGACAGCTGCTTGATGAGCCATTTTAATTCTGGCCCTCAGAAAAGGATTCTTTCGGATGGATCGCGAAGCTCGACCGCGAAGCTCGATCGCGAAGACGGATCGCGAAGATCGGTCGCGATACCAAGCTGCAAAGTCTGGCCAAGGCTGACAAGAAGTTCTCCTAGCGCGGACGCGGAGTCGGAGACCCGCGGTTCGCCGCGAATCTCGATTCGCAGAGGGCTGTCGCGGAGTACGCGGAGCTTCGCGAAGTCGAGAGCACAAAAAGACAAGGATGGCACGTAAAGACAAAAGAGGGCAGACCCCCTATTTACAGGCGGCGACCCCGGAGCATCGCGGCGCGCCTCACTCGCGCGAAGCATCACGGCGCGTCCGTATCTGCGGCCCCGGCGAGCATCATGGGGCCCCTTCGCGATGCTGCATCGCGAACCACCGACAATTTTGGCGATTATCCCTCAGACTTCGACCCTTTGCCCTCCGCGGCTCCATGTCTGAGGGGGGGCATTTGTTGGCGCCAAAAATGTGGCCCGAAAGAAAGGAACAAAAAAGGCCGGCGTGCTGCCTCGCGAAGCTCTGTCGCGAAGCACCGCCGCGAAGCCCCGCCGCGAAGCGCCCCTACCATGGCGGCACCGCGAAGCACCAGAGGCGGTAATCCTCCGCGAACCCCTTTGACGTTCGCGAGCCGCCGCGAAGCACCAGAGGCGGTAATCCTCCGCGAACCCCTTTGACGTTCGCGAGCCGCCGCGAAGCACCAGAGGCGGTAATCCTCCGCGAACCCCTTTGACGTTCGTGAGCCGCCGTGAAGCACCAGAGGCGGTAATCCTCCGCGAACCCCTTTGATGTTCGCGAGCCTCCGCTAAGCACCAGAGGCGGTAATGCTCCGCGAACCCATTTGACGTTCGCGAGCCGCCGCGATGCACCAGAGGCGGCGCGCGAGCCCTACTTCGCGGCGCCCCTTCCCTATAAATACTGGACTCCCCCTGAGTCCCGAAGACGGAAAATCCGACCTTTCGTCTTCTCCTCTCCCGAATCGCAAAGCACGCTTTGCCCCAGGAATCATGAGCTCCGCGAGGTATTTCTACTTCGCGAGACGACTCTGCTTTGTCTCGTTTTGAGCCCCTCTTCTGGGAGGGATGCCCTTCGTGAAGCTCAAGGGCGTTTGTGAAGGAAGGGGATTCCCAAGGGAACCCAGGCAGCCGCGGAGCACTTGTGCTTCGCGAAACACCCAACCCATACGAGTGATCCATATGCTAAGGCAGGACCGCTCCACTTCGTGAAGCACACTGCTTCGCAGGACCCTGCTTCGCGAGGCACCCCTTCTTCGCGAGGCAGTGCTCCGCGAACACTGTTCCACTTCGCGAAGCGCCTTCCACTCGCACCTACGCCCCATGATAAGGCCAAGGCACCCCACTTCGCAAAGCACACTCCTCTTCTTAACGATACCTCTTCCCGTGCGACCCTCCAGGTTTGCACGATGTGATTTCAAAGTCCCATGGACAATACCTCCCGTAGCGTTGCTTCGCCTAATGATTCTTCGCATAGGCACGCTAACGGCTATTGCTTCTTCGCATAGCCACGCTAACGTGGACCCCTCGATGGTTCGTCCCACGACCCCCCTTTACCATGGCCTTACCGCCACCTTCCCTTCCCCAAGGACCAGAGGGTACCGGTTATGTAAGTCCTAGGGGTGTGGAGTGAACCCACCTCGTCCGAGCTGCAGGACGTTAAACTGCCAAGCACCACGTCCTCAACACATGACGTTAAATTGTGACCCATCCTTGTCTCCCTCACGAAGGGTCCCCCCAACTCGAACATTTTTTACACCACTCGTCTCCACGGGAATGGAACTCTTCCGCACATGGAATGAGATCCTCCTTGTCGGAGTGGCGTATGTTCGCAGGGGAAGGGCTGCCTCAGAGCGTAAGCCCCTAACCTTTCGTACGGATGATTTCACCCGTGCATCTCTGTACTTCCCCGATACCAAGGTCAGTGGAGGGAGTGATAGGGAATGAGGCACCCCCATATTGGCCTCCATCCTGGAGTAAGTCCCAACACCATGGGCCGCCCAACGCGTAAGCCCCTCTTCGCTTCTCACGGACGCACCCTTCGCGACGTGACCGTCAGGTCCATGAAACCTCTTGTTTCTCACACCGAGCATGACTCACGTGGGCTTAGAGTGAACACCGACCCTGACCCCTCCATCTTGGCGAACTACGAGGAATTTGATCCATGTCAAGGCATGGTACGTAGGAAGCCTCCACGAGGTTCAAGCCCACCCGTCTTTCTTCACGTCGGGTCCCATCTTCGTCTGGCATGACGTTAAACTACATTCCTAGCGAACTATGAGGACTTTGATCCATGTCAAGGCATGGTACGTAGGAAGCCTCCACGAGGTTCAAGCCCACCCGTCGTTTCTTCACGTCGGGTCCCATCTTCGTCCAACATGACGTTAAACTAAATTCCTAGCGAACTACGAGGACTTTGATCCATGTCAAGGCATGGTACGTAGGAAGCCTCCACGAGGTTCAAGCCCACCCATCGTTTCATCACGTCGGGTCCCATCTTCGTCCGGCATGACGTTGAACTACATTCCCTTTTGAACTACAAGGACTTTGATCCATGTCAAGGCATGGTACGTAGGAATCCTCCACGAGGGTCAAGCCCACCAATAGTGGACCAAGGTCTACTTTCACGTCGGTTTACCAACAAACCCCACCTGAACTACGAGGTCTTTGATCCATGTCAAGGCATGGTACGTAGGAAGCCTCCACGAGGTTCAAGCCCACCCATCGCTCATTCACGTCGGGTCCCATTCCGGTCCAGTGGTAAGCCATTGTGACCAACCACCTGAACTACGAGGTCTTTGATCCATGTCAAGGCATGGTACGTAGGAAGCCTCCACCAGGTTCAAGCCCACCAATAGTGGACCAAGGTCTACTTTCACGTCGGTTCACTGACACACCCCATTTGAACTACGAGGTCTTTGATCCATGTCAAGGCATGGTACATTGGAAGCCTCTACGAGGTTCAAGCCCACCACTAGTGGACTCACGAGTCTACTTTCACGTCGGGTCACACCCGCGTCCAGCATGACGTTAAACTGCACACTCCCGTCCAACACGACATTAAACTGCATTCCGGTCTAATGGTAAGCCATTGTGACCCACCCCTTTTGAACTACGAGGTCTTTGATCAATGTCAAGGCATGGTACGTAGGAAGCCTTCACGAGGTTCAAGCCCAACCATCATCCAATTCACATCTAGTTCTACCGACGTCTAGCACGATGCTAAACTGCAATTCCCGTCCGACGGCAAGCCGTTGTGACCACCCCGAACTACGAGGTCTTTGATCCATGTCAAGGCATGGTACGTGGGAATCCTCCCAGAGGTTCAATCCCAACTCCCATCGGACCAAGGTCCACCTTCACGTCGGTACGCTGACGACATTCATCGGGCCAAGGTCTAGCTTCACGTCGGTTTACCGGCACCATCCCAAACTACGCGGACTTTGATTCCCTGCCACGGGGATACGTAGGAAGCCTCGTCAAGGCTCAAGCCCAACTTCACTGTCGCCCCCTGCGATGGTCCCATTTCACTCTCCTTCCACTCCATTCATCAACCCACCACCCGTTCTGATTCTCCCCTGGACCGTCTTATCCTGGTGAGACCAGGTCGGTACGCTCTTTTTCACAGTCGCCCATAGACTGGCCCCAGTATCGATATCCCTTCAAGGAGGATCCCTCAATCCGATCTATCCTAGCTAATGCTCTGGTTGGGTTGATCCGTCTCTGCTGGACGTTAAACTCGCGGCATACCCTGTGTTGAACATTGGAAGCTGAGTAAAACCTCAGATATGTGTCCATGACATGTAATTCCCCGCGCTCGATGTGGGATGCCTCGGGCTTCCACGCCCTCGAGAAGCCTTGTGGTCAAGGATAACAGACAGACATGCCAGGTACCCCAGCATCCAGACACGCTACTGATGCCTCAACGTGACTACTCCCCTGACCAAAGGTTGCTGCCCTGACTGGACCCTTTGGAATGTCCCGACAGAAGAAGTGTAATTAATCGGCATCCATGGAAACATGGAACTGGGAAGAGTTTCACGAACTACGTATTAAATCTATAAGGGAGGCCCGGACTAGGTGATGAGTTCTGAGGAGGAATCCACAGGAGGAAGAACCGACATCCCATCATCCCATTTCGATCAAGGAACAGACGTACCTGAATATGGAGTGAATGCCGCCCGCCTTTGGAAAGCGGGAATGCGGGGCAATAGCCAGCGCGTCCTCCACGGACGGATGCGCGTGCCCCGGCGAAAGAGTCGGAAAAAATTATACTAGCCATAACATTATAATAACCCTAAAATTATATATATATATATATATATATGTTACATATAAGATCAATTTAATTTTTTTACTTACAGATGGAGGATACTACACTTCTCACTATGTAGTATAGGCATGTTTACCATTATGTGGTCGAGGGTCTCAAGTCTGATAGAACGTGGTTCCTAGAGCACACCAATATCCCCACATTTTTCCTCAAACTGCAATTATAATGTACCTATGTCGTGCCGGATTCTATGACATTACAATATCTAATTTTACATTTATTGTTCATCACCTACATTCATCCCTCTATGAGATATGGAGACTAGAGACACAAATATTACACCTTCCATAGGAAGATATGTCCATCTCCCTTGACGATGTGGTAGTCCTTCTTAGTCGTCCTATCAAGTGGTGGATTTATTAAACCCACCTGTGGAGAGTGGCCAGATCATATAGATCGATTACAAGTCATCGATATTTTAGAACATGATGCGACAACATATGGCAGGTCAATATTTTTGAGATTTCATGAGATACATTTTTCAAAGTTACCTCATGATGCTGAGGAGCAGACTATCACGAATCACGCCCGTGAAAGTATATTGTATCTCATTGGTGGGACATTGTACATAGATCAATTTTATAATCATGTGTACATGATGTATATGGGTATACAAATTGATTTTAATAATTCCAAGAGATAAAACAAGATATCTGTATAGTTAGATTACATTTACAAAGAATTATACACATTAAACAGCTAAGATCACACAAATTTTGGGGTTTGTTTCATCCTTATTCGAATATGGGCATGAGGGTGATTCCCTTTTCTCTACCATATTGTTTCTATTCATGATATTCCTATAGATTTGTTAATTTATTCTCTTTGTGGATGATGGAATGATCACTCATCTCTATTGGTTTTTGATCCAGTTTGAGTTATTCAATTTAATTTCCTATTATTTATCACATTGAATGTTGTATTTTAATAGGTGGAGTCAAGAACCCCACTTCATAATGACTCTAAGACACCATTTCGGTGCATACCATATCATTTTGGGTAGTATACCACACACTAATGTGTGTATATACAATATTTTCTAAATAATCAATTTCATAATATCAACCATTCTTGATTATAGAGACAGTTTTTTAAAAAAAATATCAAAAGTCGTTTCAAATTATATGGATGTCATACTGGGCTTTAGTAAAATAGTTTACATACTGCACTATTGGAATTCATGGTGATATTGTTGTTTTTCTCTCGTTATATATCATATTATTGAGTTAAACCATCTTGATAGAGGCATGTGTCAGTTTGGATGTGTTCATTACATTCCATTTTGACTGAGATAGTCACCAATGCTTTATTTTGTAAAGATGACAGGGTAGATGGATGTTAAATGGAACTAAAGGCATGCTGAGTATCTCATCCCTTAAAGAAGATGACCATCACTTCATATCTAGAATGTATATACATAGTGATTCCATATATCACAACTAATCATGTATGATACATGGAATAGACTGAAGTATATACTATATCATACTGAACGTGATATAGGGATTCAAAATCTGGTAAGTCCATAATTTTAAATTAGTTCTTTATAATTCTATTTTTTATTTCATTTTGAATCTCTATAGAGGATACTAGACTATAAATTATTATCTACATGTTTGAGGTAAAGTATGAGGAGGTTAATATCATGGTATGGATCCATGATATATATAATGGTACCATGTCAGCTTACCGTGTGGTTTATGATCATATCTTTGATCATCCACCCCCAGGAGATGGCGTTCTTGTCCATGGAGTGGAGGTACCAACTCATGAAACTCATCTAGTTTCTTCTAATGAAAAGGATCTATGTAGAAGATCAAGTAGATTGTGTTGTGCTACACTTGGGGAATGGCGTATTCTATATGTTGAGGGTATCCCTCTAGTAGTGAATCCAAATACAATTGGCGATATTCATCAAGAGGAATGGCATCCATCATTGTTGGTAGGATATCAAAAAAAATTTAGGTGCATATTATCTAATCCTTTATCAAAGGTCATTTCCCATGACTCCAATATTTTTTAAAAACCCATAAAATGTTTTATGGTTCCTCCCAGAGATGGTTTTAGGACCTTCTACTCACCTCGTGGGAAAAGGATCGGGTGTAATGGATGACATCATGTTGAAACAACCTCTAATTATGACATTTCATGTAAAGAAAATAGTTGAGGTTCTAGAACGTAATGATCATACATCCCTTGGTCGTCATACTTTACCACATTATAGATGTAATTAATTTAGATATAGGCATCCCATTTACACACCATCATGTGGGATAGGACAGACCAGATATAGTGAATTTACTCATTCATGTATATGTTTTATGTCTATTAAAATTATTTAATAGTTTTTACAATGAACCATTTTTATTTTTTTGAGTCTATATTAATTTTAATTTATATTTTAGATATTTTTTATAATTTATAATCTTTCAATGATGACAATGTGACATTAAGGGACATTTCAAAAGTGGACTCAATATATAAAACCTATTTGAAATTAAAAAAATCGTAAATATAATATCTAAAAGCTAATTTACATTTCAAAAAAATTATTTCTTGAAAACAGAACATTTTTACATTCAAATATTATCATACATAATTCTAAAATATGTAAACTAAACAAAATAGATATATATATATATATCATTATATTAAAACATATATATTTTTAAATATAAAAAGATTTGTTCTTAAACAATGTTTTTATTGAGGAATTGTGGTAGAGGGCCATCAACCTTTCCATTTTACCAAAAGGCATTACAGCCTCTACATCCTTTCTAAATTAGTTTTCAAAAAATTTCTTAACATAGAATTATTTAATACAATATCTTTTCAAGAAATTCATTAAATACTCATGAAAATACAATCTTTTGACTCATATATTTTTATATCACAATTTATTATTATATGAATCATTATTTATGATCTATTACATAATGGGGACAAATTTCATAATTTATGACCTGATTTTAATAAAACTATGATTATCATAATCTCACATATGTTATTTTATTGATGTCACATATTCTTAGCCATACTAATATTTTGAGTATTCCCTTTATGATGTTTCAATTTCATCATATTCTAAAGAAATGTATTAGGTGATACATTTTAATAAGTGTACTATGTGAGAAAAACATTGTGAGAAATATTGAATACATTTCATGAAATATATTGATTATATAAATGGTATTTAAATACACTAAAACATTACAGTTAGAAGGAATTTGTTATTATGATATGTATTGATTATTCATATAAAATGTTCTAATATTTTTGAATGTTATTCTCTAGTCCTCTCAAAGTCAAACCACTAAAATACTTAACCCATGAACAAAGCTCTAAAACCACCTTCCTCAGAAGTTACATCTCCCTTCAATGTACCAGAAAAAATAAGGAAAACTAATCACTAAATAGCCACAAAATAATGAAAGTATTATATACTCAAAACATATAATTCTCAATGAAACAATTCATTCAATATAAAATTATTACAATGAAATTAAAAAAAGTAATTTTATGGCTATAAAATTATCTTACATCTTTGGGAGATCACTAGATAATTTATTTCTTTTATTTTCTATGATTATAATCCTTATTGATAAATCATACATTTAGATCAAAAATCAGTAGACCTCGTACATTATGTCTCTCCAAACCATTATTTTGTTTCTTATTTAATCAACTTGTTCCACCATTCTCAATCATTTTTAGGGGACCCAAAAATTTCCTTCTTTAACATTATTCAACCATATGTTATTTTTCATAGAACAATATATTATTGTGAAATGAAAATTTTAATTTTACATATCACTTCATAGACTCTTATGTGATTCATTTACCACTAAAACTATGGGGAAACCCTAACATTTTTTGACCTATTACATTTCTATAACCATTTTCAAAACCATTATTTGGTCCACTAAAATATTACATAACAAAATATATAACATAAACGTCTATAACCTTCATTTTATTGGATTTCAACTTCCATGATTTTTAATAATATACTAAAACATAATTTATATACGTTTTCCTTCCATATTTCATTCTTAGAAAATAAAATATAACTTTATTTTCCTAGCACATATGATTTGTATGAATACTATCCTCAACATGGAAATAAATGGATTTAATAATTTTCTAAGAGGAGTACCTCCATTAACAATAAATTCATACCCTCACCCCCATTATAATTATTTCTGTTCCGTATTTAATTTTGAATTGGATTTTGTAGATTTATTAAAAAATTAATTCATTATGTTTTAATATAATAGTACATTCTCTTAATTCCTCATTTATTTTTATATTTAACTCCCTCTATGAAAATTCTAAATACTCATGATTATGAGTATCTACCAATAGTCTAGGTACCATGGTAGATTTCGTGGTTATAAAATGTCCATTTTTTTCTTCTATGTTATGGCTCAATTTTTATGTGGCTATTTGTGTCTCCCAAAATTCCGTGGATATTTTCCATTTTCTATTAGTATATCCCTCTAATTTATTCCAATATCAACTCAACCATTATCTATAAATTCTCTCATTCAACCATCTATATAAAAATATTTCAGTGGATGAGGGATCAATGATGTATAATGGGATTAGGTATAATGTGTTGGTATGGCTATGATCATGGAATTTTTTTCACCAGACACCATGACAAATGTGAAGTAAGGTTCTCCTAGGAGATTTATTAATGTGTATTAAACCTTAAATTATAATTCTAGGTTTTAGGTCTAATTATTATATTGACTAGAACATGATATAAACTTAAAACTATTTATTTGACAATGAAAAACCAATGTTATTCTAACAAAGGTGTGACCCCATTCCCACTATGATTTGTAATATTTTTTACTTGTTTTATATTTTCATACACTCTAATAAACTAAACCCCCCTTAATCATTATTTTTAGTAAAAATAAAATAAAATAAATGTAATAAGTGATTTAGAATAGTGAGAAACTGAATAATCTCATTAAGAGATGACCCTTAGGTTTTTAGCACCCGTGTTTTTATCAATATTTTATTAGTATTAAATTATAACCAAAATAATCAATAATTATTCAATATAATTAATTTTCTACATCACTCCCAAGGCTTAAGGTTGTAATTTTTTCCTTTTTTCACTTTAAAAATATATCATTTTCATTTTCTAAAATTAAATTTTTTAAAAATTGAATAGTTATTTAATTCATATGATATCATTAATGAAAAAATATAACTACATAAAAATATGAATAAAGGTTTGAATAAATAAATATCTGGGTATGAGGTATTGAAAGAGTTAATAATGGATATTAAGTAGGAATTTCAAAAAAATTGGAATCCATACCCAAGGATATCTAAAATATACATTATTATTTCCCAAATTTTCACCAACATTTTGTCAGACCTCATAAAGAGATCATCCCTCCATTTTAAATGAAGATATTAGGGATATGGAATCTGAATTGCACAAAAATTATATCCCACAACATGATTAAATTATTCTAGTTAAAATCCATGAAGAATAAGAGAAACTATGTAAACAATTATTGGGGAGAAAAAACATTGTATTCACTTGTATTTATTTTTTATAAAGACCACTAAAATATAATATACACAATCTTGAATATTTTAACTCGTCACTATTAGATTATTACCTGAATGATAGTGATGAATAAAAATAATACATAACATGTATAAAAGAGAATGTAGAGAGAAAATTAGAAGAGGATACAACCAAATTTATGGTTCTTTAAGAATATGAAAAATTTGGGAATATTATCATTCCATTAACTCTTAAAAAATTCAATGATAATAAACTAATGGAGGAAATAATAAGATGATAGTTCCCCTATAATCTATTCACTCCCTCATTTTATTTCCATATATATCACATTCATATTTGAAGGGTCTGGATTATTTTCTTTTCTTTAGTAGTTCCAACTCTCAGTGTCTACAAAAAAAAACCTGGAAAAATAAAATGTGGTGGATCACATAACAAAATAATTATCCACCTTTTGATTAGGGATAGTAAACTTGTTCTTTACAACATGATATAGAATAATCCTAGAACCCACTTGGGGTTTCTAAAAAATAATTATATTCTCCCCAACTCTTTCCATTTAATATATAATTTAAATAATTTTTTTATGTTCATTATTGTTTTGTTTAATAATATGAAGAAATTGAAACTGTTATATTAACACAATAAACTAGACACCACAAAAATTTTTAATCATTCTACTCCATGAGATACATGATTACCTATATATTGTCTTTTTTGAATTAAAAATTGGTAGGGAAATTAAAGTATCAGATAATCTCCGGCCAAATGTTGATTTTAGTGTATTTTCCTTTCATTACTTTTTATTCCAAAAAATATATTTTTTTGGATATTTTTATTTTTTTATTATATCCAATTATTTATGTCTATAGTATAAATAAATCATATATTAAAAAAAGAATCCAAATTTTTAAAATTGGATAATTTTTGGGAATAATAATTTGACATTTATGTACTTGGTTACGGAACATGAGTTTGAGTGGATTATATTCTTTAATAACTATAAATATTAAATTCTTTATATTTATATAAATAAATAAATAAATCCATTTCAATTTTAGTAGTTTCAGTATTTATGATACAATGATAAAATACATAAATTTTCTAAAATCAAAAAATTAGTTTGTGTGAAATTATATTTTCATAAATAGTTAGATAACATTATGAGCTAGTTGGAAAACCCCAAATTTCATACCTAGATAATTAAAAATATCCATATTGAATTCCAATGGTTTGATATTGTTAGTTTTTGTCATCAAGTCTCACTAAATAAGTGTTATTCAAATAAATTCATTAAATAAAAACATTATAGATACGTGTTTTTTATAGATAGATATGAATGATAAACATAAAAATGTATTTAACAAACTAGAGGAAAAATAATTTATCTAATAAATTACATAATATTGAATAAATATTTTCAAAATTAGGTTTCATGTTAAAAGATCATGAATTTTAAGGAATAAAAAAGTTAAATTAATCATAATATTGGGATTTAATTAAATCACAAAAAATATAAATTCATTTAGAATGGATATAAATTGCCATAAAGTAGATTAAAAGAGATTATAATTTTTTTGAGTAATCCTTTGAGAAAAATAAATAATTCTTTTGAGGGTTAATTGATAAGTTCTTATTTTTCATTTTTTACTATATATATTAATTATATATATATTATTATAATATTTTGAATAAATAAATTCTCATTTTGTAGAGTATATATTGAGCTTAATTTTAAAATGGAATCATTTTTTAATTGTTAAATAATTGTCAGGTTATAAATTACTAGAGGCCAATAAATATAGTGTATATTGGATGACTTTCTTACTAATGGAAAAAACTTTGTGATTCTGATGGATAAAACATAAAATTAAGTCTGCATAATTTTATAGTATTTTCTTCGATAGTTCAGTGGATATAGAATAAATATACACCACTAGGATCAAAATATCCAAGTGCCCTATGATACATAATATATATTTTAGAAACTATAATGGATATGTAATATTTTTAACATGATTTGTAATACAATATTCATTTTTATAGAGGCTAAAGGAGTTTCTATGAAAGATACATCCTTTGAAATATATGGAATGTAAAGAATCATATCACATGTGACTGTTATGGAGTACCTCCAATAGAAAATTGTGTTACGTAAGGTAGTTATATTTTTAAATTGATTAGGAGGGATATTTTCCAAATCTAATTGATATGAATTTCTTCTTAAATCATCATTTAAAATATTTTCCTGACCAAGATCACAAAAGATATTTTATTTTTCCAAGACTATGAAGAGTTTATTCATCTAATTAGTTTAAACAAAAAAATTTATCCTGTGTACATCCATGTGGTCTCAATACATGATATTTTCGAACAACACTAATATTATTCAGAATTTGACATGTCCAAATCAATTAATGATAAAAAAATTAATACATATAGACATTATCTATCAAAAAAGGAGACAAATTATAATGGGTAATAAATAATAAGATGAGTAAGAGTCTTTAAGTATTTTATGTACTTGAATCATCTTCATTATCTTGAGAAAAAATGGAATTAATTCCTATATTATAGGATTACCTCCATTACCAATATATTCATACCCTCACTTACTTTGTATTTATTTTTCTATCCTGTTTAATTTTAGAAAAATATTCACCAAATTTTTATGTCATTACATTAATATATTTTAATATAATGGTACTTTCTACTTATTCCTACTTACCTTTTTTGGTTTCTATTCTTTATGACTCCAAAAAATTGTAACTATATTATGTGTATAACCATATCATATTTCCTTGGGTAGGTTTTATTTTTCTCCCATGTCCCTTCAATTCAATTATGTCCTACTTTATTTAACTTTTGATATGGTGGTTGGTTTACTGAGGGATATTGTTTTTATTATCCATTTTCTCATTGAATCTATCTAAACTATACTCCAATATCAACACAAAATTTCTTGCTCCATTATCTTGATGAACTACCAGTACGATTTATTTAGGGTTGTTAGTATATAAACAATATATTATTGGATAATGTTGAGTGTAGTGTTGTGTCAATGATCATGAAATATTAATCACTAGACACAATGGAGTAGGTGAGGTTAGGTAATCCATGAATTTGTAAAAAATTTCAATAGGAATTAAATTCTAAAATGAAGTTGGTGGTCTAAAAATAAAATTTAGTAGATGATAAAATTAATTTTGAAAGTTTTATTGGATACTTAAGGACTCATGTTAGTTTAACTAAATAATAAACACTTTTACACTAACACAGGTTTATGTTCTATTGATTTTTTATTTTCAAGAACTCAACCACACCAACACCACCCCATCCATTATTTAATTAAGCATAAAAAACCATAATATTAATAACTTATTTCCAATGGTAACAAAATTATAAGATACTTCATATATGGAGTTTAGTTCACCACCCAATATGAATTATTATTTTTTAGAAAATAATAATGTTCCACTAAATCCTTAAACATGATTTAATTTACTCAAATTTTTAGCATAGTTAATGTGGATTTAGGACAGTTACATTTTTTATTATAATATTAAAATATTTCAATACATTATTCATATTCAAAATAAAACAAATGGAATAATTATTTGATTCAAACCACCTACTTTCAAAACTACTTTTCTTCTATCAAGATAGATTTAATGGGTGTGGAAATCAAATTAGGGGAAATATATATTCATTGATAAAATCTTGGATATCATGGAGGAACATAATCAAATGATTTTTTTTAATATTTTTTCAAGGATCCATTGGAGCTCCTGGAGTACTTTATGATGTTTCACTATTGTTCGGTTGGTTCACCAAAAGAGATAAAGCCTCTATATTTCAAAAAAGATATCATGGTGGTTGATGACAAAGTGCACAATCCTTCCCAGTTGGGCACATAGCCTCATGTGCATCATCCTGAACGCCAGAGGCTGTCGACTAGCAGTGAGGGCCCAGGGTGTGTCTATGGCAAGAAAATTCCCTAATTATCATTGTTTATCACAGAAGAGGAGTTATAAATTGATGGTAAATAGTAGAGGAAGTATAAATAAATATTGGAAGAAAACTGATGCAATAGAAAAATAATAATAACAATAACTATTTCAAATAGAGAAGTTATGATGTAATGTCATGTCACTAGAAAACGAGAAATCATGGATATAATAAAATAAATAGAACATGTTCTAAAAGGTAAAATAAAACAAATTTTTTGCTAATATCTCTTAGACCCTACTCACTCACCTGCTATCAAGCACCATCCTATCAGCACACAATCAAGTATTAGAAGCTGCACGATTCCCTTTTTCAATACTTTAACCATGTAATCTACTCTGAGTACCAAATGGTTCCTAAAGATGGTGTGAGATAAATCTCAGTGTCCCACCAGAAAAGGTGACTATAACATTTGGCCCGTGTAATGGAATATAGCCGTGTGCAGGCATAAATAAATAATGTAAAGCATGAAGTACAATCTAACTAAATAACAAAGTACCTACTTCCACCCTAGTCTAGTGTTTAAACATGTTACAATTTAATTAATTAATAATTTACCATTTAATGTTTATAGGTGTTGTAAGGAAATTCCATCATAGACATCACCTTGTTATAGTATATCCAATGATGGTCCAAAGATGTAACAAGGCAACCATATAGTGATATCCAATGAGGGTGTTCTAGGGTAAAAACCAAGGTAACATAAACTCACGAATATCTAACTCAGTAGATTCTGAGTATAGCTAATGGTTCATAGTGTAATCCAAGGAGTGTAATCCAAGGAAATCCACAATAAGGTGTCTATCGAGTCCTAGGTGATCAACCAAGGTAATGTGGGGCTATGAAAAGATGAGGCTCTATAGGCTTTCACCAGGGAACCTACTATTCAATGCATGATCCTAGGAGTGTATCTGAGGTATCTTGTAAGATGAAGGGACTTGACGGTAGTATACCAGGAATTCAAGGAATATAAAAGAACCAGAGTCTAGGTGGTTATCATCCAAAGAAACCCATATCCTTGAATCAGAATGGTGTTCCCGAGACCCAAGGTATTATACTCTTATAATCCAAGGAGAGCTCGAGTAAGTCCAATATGATTTTATATTGGAATCATGTATTGATTTATTTTATTCATGTCTTTCCATCCATTAGTGTGGATAGGTCTAGTAGTGTTGAAACCATTTATTTATTAGTCCAATCATTGTATTCAATTAGTGTGGATAGGCCAAGTAGCATTGCAAATATTTAATCATGTCTTAGTTTCCCATTAAGGCTTATTCAAATATTATGGTTCACTCCACTACCTCCCATGAACATGGAACGGGGTTCTATGGACATGTAACCTTTATTCAATCTCTTTTGATAAGTCCATTTTATATACATAGTATATTATTCATATTACACTTCATATTTCACATTTAATAAACACTTGTAAGAACTTACCTTATGTGGGTCAAGTGGTGTGCATACAAGGTACACGACATTATTAAATTCTCTACAATAACAAGAAATTTATTATAATAAGTCTAACTTTTAGAAACATCATGTAAAGGAACACTCGAACAATGGCTGAAAAGTGTCAAAACAGTAAAACACCAATTATAGAATAACCTTTACATGAGGAGGATTGAGTTGTGGGCATAACCCCCAACAACTAATCACATATTTGGAAAGTTAATAACCATACTATTATAACAGGTATAATCGTGGCATGCAAATTTAAGAGATGTTTCCCAATGAAACCAGTGGTCCCTACAAGAACTTTCCAAAAACAAAAAACGTTAGGGATGAGTTATAGACCAACCACCATAAGGTTGTACGAGATTTCTCCTCTGGTATCGACCATGGATTTTCCACAGATCAGAGTAGTTTAATGTAATGGAGAAAAATTATCGCATAGATTTATCTAGGTCAAGAGTGAAAGATATGAAAAATGCTAAAGATAACTTGAGGACACACCATTGTGCATCCAACTTGACGAACAAAAGATCAATCAGATGTCCGACTAAGGATATCTCTTGATTCTATGTTTTTATCATCAAAATACTCCAATATGAGAGAGAACTAGGTCAATCTAGCATAAAAATGGATTAGGGAGGAAGGGGTTGGATTAATAGATCATTAAGGTATTTTATACATTTTACACATGTTTTTAGTAAGTGTACATTTTGTCCCCATGGTTATTCAATTCATGCGCAAACCATGCGAGATGGTTCTGCACAAACCTGGAAAAAATGGGAGTTGAAACGGTTTGGTTGGATGGCAGTTCCCCAACCACACATGGTGCCACTATCCGAAAAAATATAATCTACATGGTTACACAAACATTGCACAAACTGTGCAACATTGCATGTTTTTTCAAAAAGAGGAGTTCTGAACTCCAAAAAAACCCTGGATACTCTCAAAACCATTGATAAATCATTATTCATCTATATTAGGTCCAAATTAAAGATTTAGACTAAAACGGAAAGTATACATACCTGAGGGAAAAACTGGGTTCTTACAGTCTTCCCCCTTACCAGAACGCCCCCACTCCCCGAATTCTCCATCTAAGGGTAAGGAAACATTGTTTGAGAAAACATCTGTCCATTGGGAACATACATCAACTTCCCTCTTCCATGTCTCATCTTGTACTCATCCATGCTTCCATAGAACCCGTATGAGAGGGACATAATTTCTTCATAGAGCCTTTGTGGTTTAGTCAGCGTTGCATACTGGATATTCCTCGAATGTAACATCATCATCTAACTCAACATCCTTAGGATCAAAGGTATAAGACAGGTTAGCATGTTATTGGAAAAGATGTGAGACATTAAAGATGTTGTGAATGGCACAATACCCTTCAGGTAGGAGAAACCAATATGAAACAGGCCCGACTCTCTCCAGAATCATGAACAACCCGACATAACAAGGAGACAACTTTCCCTACTTTTGAACCATCTATTACCATGTCTAGGCGATACCTGATGAAAAAACTATCGTCAACCTCGAACTCAAGAGGTCTTCAATGTCTATCAAAATAAGATTTAATTCTATACTGAGTAGTAGTAATACACTTCCTAATCAGCTGGACTTGTTTTGAAGTCTCTTGAATGAGATGAGGGCCTTGTAGGTTGCCTCACCTACCTCTATCCAGCAAAAGGGTGAATGGCAGAACCTAACATATAAAGCCCCAAAAGGATCCATATGAATCATATCCTAGAAAATTTTATTATATTCAAACCATATGAGTGGGAAATTCAATCTTCATGAAATTCTGAAATCAAGGATTCATGCTTGGAGCATATCCTCCAAAACCTATATTGTCTCTTCTGATTGTCCATTGGTCTAAGGGTGAAACTATTTCCCTAGATTAACCTGAGTTCCCGTATATTTCCACAAACCCAACCAAAAACGTGATTTAAATGATCCTACCTATCTAAAAGGATAGTACATGGAACCCCATGTAGTTTTATGATCTCACCGACATACAGTATTCCCATTTAATCAACTAATAAAGTCTCTTGAATAGGAATGATGTGTGATGATTTCGTTAGTCTTTCAATGACTACCCAAATAGCATCGTTACCCCTAAATACTCAGTAAGATGACTAAAAATATATAAATACATCTTCCCATTTCCATTTAATGACAGGAAGAGTCTATAACATGCCAGCTGGTCTCTAGTGTTTCTCCTTCACGTGCTGTCAGGTGGACACCTGGTGATTCATCCTACAATCTGACGTTTCATCCTAGGCCACAAATACTGGAATCACATATCTCGATACATATTTTATATTCCTGGATGAACTGTCCACTAGGAAGAATGATACTCTTTCATCAAATCCTCTCTCAAATCTGTTGGAACCCAAATAGGTCAATGTAGATGAAAGAAAACATCTCTATCCACAACCCAATTCGGATGTGGGTTATCTTCTGATATACTCTAATGAAGACCCTTCTTAAGAATGGAAGAGGTAACAGTTATATCTGAGAGTTAAGACATCTCATTACTATCATGAAACTCTAGATGAATATTAAAAAAGAGGGTTGTTAACTTTCATTCATCATTGGATTCATTTACGGTCTGCATTAGTGTTTTATGACACAGTTCATCTGCAACCACATTTCCTTTTCTAGTCGTATAGGGATGCTCTAAATCAAAGGATTGTAGATATTTGACCCATCATTACTGTCATAGGTTCAACTCACATTGAGAAGAGATATAATTTAGACTCTTGTGATATGTATACACCACAATTTTCTCACCCAATAGAAAATGTCTCAAGCAATGTAAGGAATAAACATCTTTTTCTAGGTTGAGTTCATGTGTCAGGATATTTCTCTGATGAGGCTTCAACTGCAAATATCTGTATGCAATGACATTTTCTTCCGACATTAACACTACTCCAAGGACAATTTCAGATGCTTTGTAAAAGATGATATAACCATTACCAAGTTTTGGAAGAATCAAAATTGGTGCCCAGACAATCCATAATTTCATCTCTTGAAAGGATTTCTCACATTCTTCTGAAAAAAATAACATAAAACCATTCTCTGTAAGCTTAGTAATAGTTGATGCAAGATGTGAGAAGTCATGTATGAAATTACTATAATATATAGTGAGTTTTAAGAAATTCCTGAAATCAAACACATTCTTAGGCTTCTCCCAGGATACTACAACACTACCCATTTTAGGGTCAATAGATGCTCTTGATTCTAATATAATATTTCCCATGAAGTGGACCTTGTCGATCCATCAGTCCTATTTTGAAATCATGGCATAAATATTATACTATCTTAGTGTACTTAGAACGATCTTAAGATATTTGGCATGTTCATTAAGAGTGTGAAAATACTCCAAGATGTTGACCACAAATACCACCACAAACGAGTAAAATAGGGATGGAAAATCTTTTTCATCAAATCCATGAAAATGGAAGGCGCATTCATAAGACTGAATGCCCTAAAAAGATAATTATATCGACCATAAATGCTACAGAATATTGTATGACATATGAATGAGGGCCTAAATCGCACCTGATGATAACATGATATTGGGTCAATCATAGATAACACATTTTCTTTTCAATGATTTTCGATGAGATCATCTATTCAAGGAAGTAGATACTAGTTGTTGACAGTAAGCATGTTCAACCTTCTATAACCCCCACACAAATGGAGTGTTTCATCTACCTTTTTAAGAACTATAATGGGTGAACCCCAAGTGGATGTATAAGGTCATATAAATCCCTTAGCCCCTACATCCCCTATCTGTATCTTAATATCCTGAATTTCAATAGGATCCATCTTGTATGGAGGAATAGACATTGTAGCATCTCCTATAATAAGTTCAATTGTAATCTCTACCTCTCTCTTAGGATGTAATCTAGAAAAGACATCATGAAATACATATCTTAAATGATCAAATACTAGAGGAAGATCATTTGATTAAAACCCTGATCATCCATGAATAGATTTCAAATTAGGGTGGTCACTCCACTAATCCCATGATTCTTCTAGCCCGCTCTCCCATATTAGACATCCCACTCTCCTTTGAAAAGATATTTTTTTCTTAATGTTGATGTAAAAAAACCCTTCGGTGGTAAGATTCAAAATTGGCATGATAATGGACTAACCTGCCTATCCTGAGAATGAAATCAAAGCACATCATCTGGAGAACAAAGATATTTCACATGAAGTGGTAACTGCATACCTCAAGGGGACAGTCCATGCACTAGCGTATGCCCGACTTATGTATTCCAAACGATGTATTTAGGTTCATTACACAATACTAATACTATATCTCTAATCCAAAATTTTCCTTAAAAGATACACAAATAAAAGAGTTGGATGAACCTTTATAAAACATATCAGAGACAAAAGTATAGGCTACTGTAATAGGTCTCGGAGCCTGATCCTCAGGTATCGGCTATAAGGCATGCAACTGACCAGATCTACAGCCCTGTGCATCATATAAACTACCAAGATCATGAATTCTTTGCTATCCATTCTAGTGATTAGAAATCAGACTACCATGACCAAGACCTCCTCCTCGACCAGACCTATCGGTGGTACACAAACTCCATACGTAACACAGTGCAGAATAACTATCCCTTGAAGGGAAAGCTGAAGCTGATCCATTTACACTCAAATATGGTAAAAATGTCTTGAAAATCATTAATGATGGACCATAACTCCACAGGACCAAAAATTATTATGGTCTCTATCACTCTATGGATTCTTATTCCCTTGTTTTTCACACTAACATCATACAATAGAGCAATCAAAATGGATACTCTAGTTTCCACTTCCCTAATGAAAAACCTCAAAGGTACATTTCATGACACTGGAAGAATAACTTTCCTGACACAGCAGTAGTCCTTTATACCCAGTACTCACATTGTCATTCAGATTACACATAGTGATAAGGGCTTGATTAAATATTTTAGATATGGGTGGAAGGATAAAGACATTCACCTGTGTTCAGATGGCATACTAAATCCCACCCTCAAAACATCTAGCATGTGATTGCTCATCACCAATGAGAAGCAGTCTAATGTGATGTCAGTCAATGATATATGTTGAAAAGTCTGTAATTGATATTGAACCCTACTCAATATGCCATAAATATCTTCCTCTCTCAGATCTCAATGACTTGGGAATGAACTGATTATTGAAGGAAGTTTGTAAATCAACCCATAACATGCCTTCATGAATTCCAACATGGGTACTAGAATCCCACCAATGCTTGTCCTAATCTCAAAGAATGAATGTAGCATTCTTGACTCTCCTCTCTAGAAGAGTTTCCATTTTCTCAACGATAGACAACATGACCTCTAGCCAAAACTCAACAGCATGAGATCTATTATCCCCTGAAAAGTAAGAGGATGGTGCTACTGGAATTCGCGGGTCAGATCATCCTTCGTAGGTGAAACCCATGGAGTACCAATCATGGACTACATCATACGTTGGAAACTATCATGGACTTTGGAATCAGTTCCAAGATTCGGTACAGCATGTGGTGCCTCAAGTGGCACTCCTGGAAGTAAGACTGACGGCTCATGGCCCCCCATGTCTAGAGCATGGTCATCCCCATCCTCCTGATGAATGGTAAGAGGATGTCTTGGCAGAATTGGTCTCAAAATTCCAAGCACTCACCTTATATTAATCATAGAAGTAAGAAGATAGCGTCACTAGTAGAAAAAAAATCATATAAAAACTCACTACCCAAGGCATACTACCCAAACTACATGCTTATATGTCTAGGTATTGGAAAGTGATCAGGTATATGTTTTATGTCATTTTGCAGTTAATTATTATATTCACCACTATACCATTCATAAACATAAAAAAGTAGTATAATGATGTGAAATCAATTCCTTTTTTATTTTAGGATTTACTTTATAATGGATAGTAAATTCTAAGGATTCAGTTCCCATATACCTATCTCTAGAAATGACACCCATTTATTTATAGCCTAATGGATTGACGCTATGAATTACTCATCCCAAGCCATGAGGGCCCATTAACCTATTTAATTAAGATAGGAAATCACTAAATAAAATTAAAATTAATACAAGTACCAGAAAATATCACAACATTACTCAACAATCACAAGTATATCATGCAATGAGAAGTAGTGACATAGACATATATGTCATGGAAATATGCATGAGATGTGAATTCTAGGTTCCTATGATGATGCATGTAGCAATAATTATTTTCCCTATTTCATTAGGACCCGGATAAAATAAATTCCCAAAGTGTAATATTCAAGAACACCACATGACATGTGAGTCACCCAATAGTGAAATAATATCAACTACAATTGAAAAATATAACAACAATGGCATTATGGGTAACTTGGATTTTACCCTAATCATGGTTTCACAAGGCCCTAGGATGGATTATGACCAAGTCCCATGTGTTTGTATTCTCCAATATGTTTTCTCCAAATACATAAGAAAAACCCACCATTGATACCACATTGTGATGACTCAGACTCAGATTCTATATCACAGGTTCCCTGATCCCAATGGGACAAATAGCCTAAATCATAGCTTTCCAAATGCCAAAGGCTTCAGACTAGTAGTGAGGGCCTAGGGTATGTTAATGGGAAGACTATTCCCTAATTATTATATTATAGCATAGAGGAAGAGATATAAATTAATAGTAAAGAAAAGAAGAAATATAAATAAATATAAGAAACAAACTGATGCCATAGATAAACAATAATAACAATAATTATATCATCTGGAGTAGTGATGATGTAATGTCATGTCCCTAGAAAACTTGAAAGCATGGATACAAGACAATAAGCATAACATGATCCATAGGTTAAAAAAAGTCCACTCCAAGAAACCTGGGATCCTACTCGGTCATCTGATGTTAGGCACTGTCCTATCAGCACACAATCAAGTATTGGAAGCCACATGTTTCCATTTGTCAATACCTCCAACCATGCAATCTACTTCGGGTACCAAAAGATTCCTGGATAGGTTGTGAGATAAATCTCATTGGGCCATCACCAATGGTGTTAATAACATTTGACCCATGTAATGGAATATAGCAGTGTTCAAGTATGCATATATAATGTAACCTAAGATTTACAACATAACTAAATAACCAAGTACCTTCTTAATCCCTCAGCTGGTGTCTGAAAATTTAACCAGTTCATTAATAAATCATTTACCATTTAATGTCAATAGGTCACAAGAGGCATAGCCAACAATGACATCACCTCATAATTATATAAGTAGTGAATTTCCCAAGATGTAACAAGGCATCCAAACAATGATATCCAAGGAGGGTGTTATAGGGTAAAAATCAAGGTAACATAAACTCACATAAAGCTTACTCAGTAGTATCTCATTATAGATAATGGGTAAGAGTGTAATAAATGGATTATAATCCAAGGAATTCCACAATAAGGTTCCTAGAGAGCCCAAGGTGATTGACCAAGGTAAAATGGGGCTAAGAAAATATGGGGCCCTATAGGCTTTCACCATGGCACCTACTAGTCAATGCTGGATCCAAGGAGTGTATCTGTATATCCTAAAGAAGAAGGGACCAAGCACAAGTATACCTGGCATCTGAGTAATAGAAAAAAAACAATATTCTTGGTGGGTATCAACCTAATAAAATCGTATCCTTGAATCGGAATGGGGTTCCCAATACACAAGGTATTCTCTTATCATAATCCAAGGAGAGCTCGAGTCATTCCACTTCTATTTGATATTGGAATCATGTATTCATTAATTTGGTTCAATACTTTCCATTATTTAGTGTTGATAAGTCATATAGAGTTGAAAACATTTAATTATTGTTCCAAGACATGTCTTCCATTTGTTTGGATAGGCCATGTAGCATTTCAACCACTTAATCAAGTCTTAGTTGGCCATTAAGGCTTATTCAATTGTTGAGGTTCACTCCACTTCCTCCCATCAACTTATAAAGGGGTTCTAAGAAGTGTAACCATTATTCAGTCTTTTTTGATAAGTCTAAGTTATATACTTAGTAAAATTTCCATTTTAAACTTCATATTTCACATTTAATGAATATTTTTAAGGACATTCCTTGGGCTGATCAAGTGGTGAGAATACACGGTATATGTCATTATGGTATTCCTAGTAAAAATAAGAAATTTTTCATAATAAGTCTTACTTTTAATAAGTTTATGTAGAGTCACACCCGTACGATGGCTCAAATGTGTCAAAACCCTAAAAACTTAATTATGGCATAACCTTCGACAAGAGGTAGATTGAGTTGTGGGTTTAAACACTCAAAAACTATCACATACTTGGAAATTTAATAATTAAAAGATTCTAACATGTGTAATCATGCAATGTAAATTTATGATATTGTTTCAAAAAAATTGTTGGTCCCCACATCAATGTTCTAAAAACCATGAACTTTAGGGATGTGTTATAGACCACCCACCATAGGGGTTTACAAGCACTATCATCCATTATCGGCCCTTAATTTTCCTCAGGTCAGAGTATATCTAAGAAAACGGTAAAAAATTACATTGAGATATCTAGGATGAGATTTAAATAGAAAAATATTGACTAAAGAAAACTCAAGTACTTACCATTGTGCATCCAACTTGATAAACAGAAGAACGGTCAGATATTTGACAAATGATATCTCTTGATTCCATGATTGGATCTTCAAAATGCTCTAAAATGAATGATAATGAGGTAAATTCCACATAAACAAGGATTAGGTTGGAAGAGGCTGTCTTAATAGATCATTAAGGGAATTTTACTCATTTTACACAAGTTTTTATCCAACACCCAGTTTTTTCATATGGTTTGTCAAACCGTGCCCCAACCATGTGTGATGGTTCAACCCGAACTAAGGATAAAGTGGTGTTCACATGGTTTGGCTGCACGGTCGTGCGTCAAGTGTGCAATGTTCCAGTTTCTGGAAAATCACAATCTGCATTGTTAGGAAAACCATGCACTAACCGTGAGAAAACCATGAAACTTCGCCAGTTGTTTCAAAAAGATGTGTTCCAAGATCCAAATAATACATGGAGACCCATATATCCTTTTCTAACTCATTTGGAATCAATATTAGGTCAGAACAAAATATTTAGACTGAAATTAAAGTATCCATACTTGAGTGAAAAACTAGATTCATACATGTTCATATGAAAACTCATACTCCATATTTTTTATTTTTTATGAATTCTATTAGAGTATTCCCTTGATTTTGATGATGATGTAGAAGATGAAGAAAAATAAATTTAAGAGAAAATATAGTAATGATTATAATAGGATACCACCTCTGATGTGTTCATTGAATAAGAATAAAACATGAAGAATTAATTGATTAAATGGCCACCTTAATAATTAAAAGATCATCTAATGGTGGCAGTGACAATAAAATAAGTGTATAAAAAATTCTCTAACCTCACACTTTGTGCTTATATTTTTGTCTCAATTTTATTGTAATGGTGTTGGTGTTCCTTTTTGGAAAAGTAAGGATGAATTCTATAGTGAAGGAAATTTTTCAAGGAATAGAACTATCACTTCATCCGAAACTTAGCTAAGAACCAAAGCCACTTCACCCAAGACCATGGTCATGTTCTATAGTAACTTTTCCCTTGTCTCCAAGATCACATTAACCCACTTTTAGGACATCTTTAGAATTCATATCTCCCTAACACAAGATCAGTTGTGTGAGTAGGTTGTGCACATGTGTTGTACTCCCATATAGAACTTGCACAAGCAACCTCTAATTATCATATTTAATTCATTGCGACTCTATATATCCCAAAAAATAGACCCCATGGGATTACATTTTACACACTTAGACATTTAGATAGGGACACCGATATTGAGAAAATACTCAATCTCCCTGTACTCGGATATTCTAAAACTATGTGTCGAAGTCTTCTACCCCCATTTGGTTACCTATTAAGCAGAATATACCTATTAAATTAACAAGAAATTAATGTAATTCTGTAACCTAAATTCTTAATACATTAAACAATTCATGTACGACCACTTCATACCTAGTACACCAAGACTATTGTTGGTGACTCAGACAGGATGATACATTAGGGATCTACTAACCCAATTCATACTCATTGGCCTCCATAAAAGGGTACAACCTTTTACATGGATCCTCATTAGCATGAGTATCTTTACATACCCCATTCGAGCTATTTATTCTCTCTCCCCTTTTATTAGTGTGAAAGTTCACCCTCCTCTATATATTTATGTGAACCCTCTCCCATATGTCCTCATTAGGGTGACTACTTATCCCTACCCCATTAGATAACCATATATTCCCTACCCAATGACTATGGTAGAACTTATAAATTCCCTTTATAATGGGGTGAATTAGAATCTGTTCACCATACAAGGGAGACCACATTGATAGAGTTCCACTATAGGGTGCCATATTTTTCGTACATCATGTTAAGGTTCCAATTCGACCAGGTACCTCCGTAATGAGAACCCCCTTTCCATGGTATCATACCTAGTTACCTAATCATATAGGCACCCTCCACTACAACCTCAAATTTATGTCTGGGTTTTGAAAATTAGCATTAACCCCATTCATCGATTATTTACATGATAAATTGGCTCTCTAAGATGTCCTTCCTAACTGTTGGGGCCCTCAATGGGATTAAATTCATTTTCCCCTAGATGAAACTGTTTATTATCAGAAGTAAACTATTGAATCCTCACTTGTCACATCATTCAAATCTTATTATCCATTTTTCTAGTTGGACTCTCTACCTAATGAAATTTTCATAGAATATATATCGGCCTCCTCCTAGGAAGTAAACTATATCATGGTTATTTTTAATTATCCCTTTCCCTTTATCTGCTCATTGAGTTATGGGTACGGAATGCACATTATTCTATGTTTAATACCCAAATCATCCCTTATGGTTACATATACTCAATGTATCATTTTATCCTTCTTATTATAAATACACAATTGGTGGGAAGTAGATGAATATGAGAGAAACTATTCAAAATTCCCACATATATCCCCACTAATTCCATGTACCATATGGGCCTCCAATCATGTCTAATACCCAATCATTCTTACATTAATGATATCATCACAAAAATCCATTTGTGAATCATAAAAATATGTGTTATCCATGAATAATCCCAGAATAATATTCATGACTCCACATCCCCCTCAAAACAAATTTCACCAATTTGTATTCCCTATATGTTATCTTTCCCAAAGGGATATATTCTCTATGGACCATCCTTCTAATAGGGTTATATATCCTATGAAACCATATCTTGGATGGACTGTATACCTTAGTAGAAAAATTTATCAAAGGGGTATATTACCATTTAGAAAGAATATTACGGGAAACCCACCTATAAGTCCCATGGAAAACATTTCCTGCATTATGTCACCTAAAATTACTAATTGTATGACATTAAACTATATAGAACACATCCTCACCACATGACATTAAATTGTATTGTCTGATCTAGTCATATAATAGTAAATTAGTTATCCCTAGAAATGTGGGCTTTTTTTATTTTAATAAATATATGTACTACACATCATCAAGGTAAAATTACACTACCACATTGGTCATGGATACATGACCATAAAACTCACAACATTGGGTTTTCAATGCAACCTTAACAGGTCCAACGTGTCTGATTAAGTCAAACCAAATTCCAAGGGTTATAATTCCCATTATAGTTATATATGAGAAACCCCACTCATAAGAACAATACCAACTCCATATAACCTACCTTTATCTTTGAAAGTGATAAACTCTAGAGTTCCCATATTTATGGCTTCATTCTATAGTTCAACCAACAAATATGAAAAATATAGGGAAACTATGAAATATAATTACATTTGTATCTATAATGGATGGTATTCTCAAAAAGGTATAGTTCATTAGTTTCTCAATTTTAATTCATTTAATGAACCATATAATAATACATACTCATGTAATGAAGGTAATAGGTGTGGTTGGGGTACATTTGGAGCTCAAAGCACCAAAATGGGGAGAAAATTATGGTCCGCATGGTGAGAGAAAACCATATAGCCCACCCTAAAGAGTTTGTCTGAAACCATGTAGTTTCTGATAGTGCATACCTGTAGTCTATAGGGTTTTTCTAAAGTCATGCAACCTATGGGGAACAACTATGCAGAGCAACTGAGATTTGTGATGTGCCTTTTTTATATAGTTGCACATAGTTAGAGAAAATGTCTGATTAATCATGTTGTTTTCCCGCTAATAGCAGTGAATTGCACAAAATATTCGAATGTTTCCCAAAACATGTTACTAAATTATGAACCCCTTATTTAAAGGAGAATTAAAAAATTTCCCTTCATTTATGTTTTAAACATTTTTCATTAAATTATAATTTCTCTAATGGCTAGGTTTATTCTTCCAACTAGGTTTTATGATAACATCTACATACATTTTCTGATCCTTGAACTTTTAAAAACATTAGATCTATCGATAAATGATATTATATTCTATTACCTATAATATAATTTTATCTTCAGTTCCATCGCATTATTTATGTGCACGTTCATTTTTTCTATTTTTTGGGTGTCAGCCCATTTATCAGATATATTCCATCCAACTTCGAATTTGAGATCAATATAAAATGAGGAATCATCTACTACCTTAATATAGGTGGTCATATTGATTTCCCTTTATGTTTCATCACTTTGTATAAATACCATTGTGCATCATGATGGATTTTTATAATAATACCTTTTAAATTGATTTTGTCATGTAAAATAGTTCCTTACACATTTATACATGACTATTGAATCTTATTTTGTGGTTTAGCAAGTGGATACCTCAACTATGGACACCAGTGGGGTGTGCCAAGTGAGATTTATCAATATGGATAACTAAATAAATTTCCTTGAAAACCGAGTAGATTTTGGATTATTTTGAAAATAAAATTTTCATTGTTATATGAATACATATAGGATTCAAAGTACCACATTGGTATTGGATCGACTTATTTTTTGAATTTCCCATGTAGTCATTTCTCATATTTAATCATAAAATCTATCCAAATGACCACTTGGATTTTTTTAAATTGAAATTACATTTTATATGAAATAATTGGGTTGGTTTAATAAAAGGATTCCATATTCATGAGGATATAATTATTTATTAAATGAATTTAAATTGTTCAAGTGAAATTGATTATATGGAATGTATTTTACAAATTTGGATGATTTCCTTCTAGTGAATTTAATACACGAAATCCAATGATCTATTTCATGTTATATTTAATGGTCCTTATGAAATATATTTCCTTGTAAAACATGGAACATTTATAATAAAATTCATAATAGGTTTTTAATTTTTTTTAATATTAAAAATATGATTATTCCATATTGCGGATATGAAGCAATGGTATGGGATTAGAGAGAATGGTGGTATCACACCCCCCGTACATCTGGTTTGGAGCATGACAACTCACAAAATTGACATTGTTCGGATGGTGGGATCTATATGCCACGACCCTTTCTTATTGTGATGACATGATGTATCACTCACCATCCTAAGTGTCGTACATGATTTATTTCACTATTTTTTTAATTTAGGTTATTTACATTCTTGATTGAGGTTATATTCTTGTTAGAATTTTCATGGATGCCTGAGATACACCCTGGTCCATTCAGTAACTAGTATATTAGGTATATATCCACTTACTTCTGCACATCTATGGTTCATATAGGTTGTTGAAATATAAAATTATACTATATACGTTATTACAATAATTTTATATATAGTTACTATTCATATATTCCTTCAAGTAATGATCTGAACTAGGTAGACTGGTCTCATGTCCCATTGGATCCTGATTAGGTTGGTAATTTATTTCAACATTGTTTTTCCTATCTATATATACCTGCAAGATTTTTAGAAATGGGAACTTATTGGATTACATGTAGAAACTATCGGTGATGGACTACTATTATTTTAATCTCATAACTTACTCGGGATACCATTGGTACCTGTGATAATTATTTTTATGTAGGTATTGATGAGGGGATGGTCACAACTTTAAAATACTAATATTCTTGGCTTTTAGATGGATCTTTGGAGCAGATGACTGAGCATTCACAAGATATAATAGTGGAGAATTTTTTTACCATGATTGTATATGCTTGTACCATATTCCACATTGTACCTAAAAATTTCATGCATCCCTGTATATGAATCTTCCTAGAGGATTCTAATATTATTACTCAACTACTTAATTATATTTTATTTCTCTACATTATAATTCATTCTGTTAGTTATGCTTATTCTACAATTTTATGTTTCTTGTTTTGTCTGTTGTTCCATTATGATCAATGGGTATAGTCTACCCATTGAACCACCTTCAAAACCTCTCTTGTAGTTGGTATCCTATAGTGTATGGGGAGGTTCACATGAGGCCATATGAACCATCATCTCAGGACAAACATTAAGTGGATCCTGAGTTGAGATGTTATAGTGTCAACACATGGTATTAATAAATTGCCTTTATCATGGTAACTATTATCGAACTAGTATTTGTGGAATATTCAAGAATATATATATGTGTGTGTTAAATATATAAGTGTGTCTCAATGTTGGAGATAATTTTCATTAAAAAGAATGATATGAGCCTAAAATATAATTGTCATGACTTATGTGATTTATAGAGTGTTTCTAATAAAGTCCCTGTGATGTATGACCACTAAAAAGTAGGTCTAAACTAACTAAAAATATATGCCGGTTGGATATCTATAATACTTAAAAGGAAAAATTCAATATGAATATTAAAAATATGTGATTGACCAATGGACCATTCTCTTACATATTATTCTACATTGATGAATTATGTGACTATGGATGTTAGACCTTTGAAGAATTTCTATACCACTATTAGATAATGAAACGTTACGTTTGATCCTAATGGAAACATCTATTCATATTTCATCACACATCATCCATCCTATATAAATAATAGGACACTATTGAGCATCTCAAGATACTAATAGCTACTAATAAAGGGGACTGATATATACTACACCGTGGGTGAAAGATATAGTATCACCACCAAATAGGAAATTATCAATAACCAATAATATATAATTATATGTGATAAATGGGTTGATCTGGGAGTATCATCTTAATGGTTATATCCAAATAATAGAGAAAATCATAAGATCTTCTAGTAGAATAAACATCAAGGACTATCCCACTGATAGGGGACCGAGATAAAATAGTGTCACCCATATACATTACCAACCTCATTATGAGTCTCTGCCAAGAGAATTAAAATGGTTATCTCCCTTAACACAAGGAGATGTATTAATTATGTAATAGCACCAACGTTATACGGGTTTCTCCTATGAGGTCCCCAATAACTAGCCATCACCAACAGCTACAATGAAAGGTCTAGATCCTTTAAAATCTAAAAAGGACTTCATCTAGGAAGAATACTCCTAGATCATATATACAAAGGTATTTATGAGGAGTTTTTACCCTGGTATGTAGAAAACTAATGAATGGTATGGGGAAAGTATCCTCATTCCCACCAATTAATCGCATCAATAGAACTTTGTGGTGATAAGAGTTCAGTAACATATTATTCATAACCCTAAATAAACCTACTATAATATTCTATATCATTATAAGGGGTGCGATGAAATATCCTCGTAGAAACCATGGAGAAATTCCAACTCATATATCCAAAATATGATTTCCATTGACACATCCAAAATATGAAAGAAGATAGTGAATGGGCTTATATTCATTGTCTTATTAAAAAATCTCAACAATATACTATAGTGGAAACAAATGAGTTGGATAATATTTTTAATAATGGATTATATTATTTTCAACCTATTCTTTCATCAACAGAATACACCTATCGGCACACTGTGGTGAATATTAGGGGCATTACCATCTTCTTATTCCCACCAATATCATGGTAAATAATCAATATATCCTGATAACTACATTGGTGTGAGCCCATATAACCTATCTAAATCATTAGGAACATCATCATATTTTATTAGAGTATTAATATCAAATATGGTAATATGTTCTCTTCCCTATTGGAGTTCTTCTGAATATCTGAACAATTATTCCATGGATAGATCATATCATTACCATTTCATGAGGATCTAATCGTCAGATTCCAAAAATCACTTCAAATGAGGATTAATTCCTTTATATAAATAGAGGATTTCAAAATGATTTTTTTGGTAATGGACTTATATCTAGATCATATTCATACCTAGGATAATGATGCATATGGGTATGTATCCTTGGAACTTATTGAGAATAAAGTCTGATTTCCTAACCTCAACTATAAATCCTATTGATTTATTCCAATATTGTATGAAGATAAAAATTGTGATAATATCCCCATAACATATAAATCTTGTATGACAATAATGAATATTCTTGAATCCATCTAAAGGATTAATTAGAATATTACAATGCTAGGTCATAGTAGCATTGGCGGGTCCCTGTGCATTAAATTTATTTCCACCACTATGTGAGTCTGATCATAATGGTGGTTCCAACATAAATATATTGGCCAAAAATAACCATAAAGTCTCATTAAGGTAATCATATAACCCTATTATATTATCATTTCGCTGATCAAATCAACACATATATTCTTAATTCCCTTAGAAATCTCTCTATAGGATCCACAAAATCTATTGAACCCTTGTTAATATGAAATAAAATATATGGTCATAGAGTCCCTCTCCATGGTATAAATTTTACAATCTTTTGAGATCCCCACTAAATTAGCAACCATAAAGGTATTCTTATTATAAATATAATGATAAACCCTAGAGTTCCTCCCAAAAATTGTAAATTAATCCTCATAATGACATCACAACAAAAACATAAAGGTCCCCCCAATGTTAAAAACCATTCAATTAATACCTTAATATTGAGACACACTCGATTGATAGAGGATTAATACAACTAGTTCCCCATTAATTATTGTGGATATGTTTTCCCAGCGAATGGATACAGTCGGGTTCTAGTCACTAATTCCATCCTTGAACTTATTGTTTTTCTTACACAACTATAGATGTAAAAAGAGATATTGTTCCACTGGTTAATCTGCTAGGGAAAAAAACTATGACGTGATACTATTAGAGAATCCATCACTAAGGATGTGTATAATTCAATTATCATATTAAATAATTAGTATATGGAAATATACTTCTCAGTTTTAGGGACTTTACCACCCTAGGGTGAAATATTTTGTTGATGATATAAGATGGATGAATTCTTTATCTCTTAAAAAATCTATGAAAGAATCTCTTCAATATATATGTGAAAGATGTATCATTTTGGGAGTATACTATCCTTACAGAGTGGTGGGAGATAAATTTTCTCATGTCAATTTTTATGCCTTCCTAGAGGCCTCAATTCTCATTGCAATGAGACATTTCTATTACCTTAAACAACCATAACTAAAATATTGAAATTAACTTCCCTAGATATTCTGAGATTCCTTACCCAACTTGCACATCACAGGTTGGAGTGACTATGGAGCTTTTTACAAAACCCAAATCATCGGTTATCCATATTCATCAGGGAGAACAACATAAAACATCTTCAACTAAGGAAATGTTTCAATATTTCACATTATATATTTCATTTTCCTTATTTAGTGAGTCACTACCATTGCTAATTCTTCGGAAATGGGTACATGATATGATAAATCTATAATTCATTTTTCCATCATGTTGCTAAATATTTCAACCATGAATAAAATATGAAACAATAGAGGCCAATGGGCATTTGGAATTCATAAATATCAATCCTTAAAATGGTGACACACCTAGTTCATGGTTTCATAGATGCCTATATATTAAATAATTTCATAATAGAAATAATAATTGTAGTTTTATAGTACTAACTACATCCCATATGGAAAATAAATGTTTTACCACCCTTACCACCCTTATGATTATCAAAACTACATTGGATCTAAGATGAAATAGTGTTGAAATCATTCCAACCTCATCCCATATAGGTTAGGGAAACATTGCCCCATCAGCTTCTAATTAAATCAATTTTAACATTATTAGGGTGATATTCATTGAACATAGTTTCACTTATTTCATGATTTATGTGTTTAATTAGAGGCGTGTTCAGTGAAAACCCTTAGAAAACCTCTAAAAAAACACCATCCACAAATGAGGTAAAATAAATCTTTATGTTTGAGGTAATCCAAATTGATCAACCAATATAGTAAATTTGAATGGGAATTAGTATTCATCCCATAGAGGATGTTCACAGATACAAATATACCCTTCTACCCTAATAGAGAGGGGGAAATATATTCTATTTTGTGATATATAAAAATAAATTTCATTAGCATTAATAACATTGGTGTACATCATTAAAAATCATAACATTAATGAATGTGATGAAGATATTTTGAATTGAAATTTGTAAAAAAGGATGATGAATGTGTGTGTTCCCTTATTTAGAGGAAGATTCAGAATTTGTGAGTTCCTCTAAATAATTATCTTCAACATGCTACACATGATTCAAAGAACAAAAGAAAAATATTGAATAGTGTTAAAATATCACAAATTCAATCAACTCTTAGGGAGTTAGAAGTTTTTTAAATCTAGAAATGCTTCTCTAGTAGGAATCTAGGATAGAGGATCATAAAATACCTAATATCAAAATACTCGTTAAAAATATTTATAATTCGAACAATTACTATTTGCATAGTAATGCATTTTATTTTGTTCAAATCCAAAAGAATATGGCATCTCTACTGGTAAGATTATTTTCCAACCTCCCATTTAGGTCTTAGCCTATACCATCTTTTGATATAAATTATGTAATTGGAGTGTATTATAATTATTCATAATGGGAATGGATACAACCACTTTTTCAAATACGTTACTGAACGGTAACTAAAACTAGATATTGATATTTGATGCAGGAAAGCATAACATATTTGTCTGACACCCTTTTTCCACTAGGGAATCATCCATGTATTTTCAAGAACTCTATGAACTTATTAAATCCCAATCTACTTGATTGGAATCTGGGGAGGGGTAACATACTCTAATTATTCAAGAAAATAATTCATTGACTAATTTGATTGATGTCACTCCTCCCCTACCTAACATAAATAATCCCACCATTTCTATCAGAAATGGAATATGAAACCCAAAAAATCATGTGATAAACATTGTATCTTAGTGTGGAATGTTGATGGGAATTATATAATAATGATAGGTAATGAAACATAGGTGTTTTATCTATACAATGGAAGGACTATCATTTTATTGGTATTGTAATCCTCCAACAAATCCATCACTAAATAAAAACATCAGAAAAAATAGTTCCTCTATTATTTTAGTTTCACAATGAAAAAATTATTATCCACGACCTCTGAAGTTGATAATGGTGTGGGAATGAGATATCCAAAGCATTCATCTCTAGGTGGAATGGACCTATCAATTCACCACACATAAATTTCTTAAAATTGAATATATTGAGGATCTAAATATAAAATATACAAGAAGAAGTTTTTATTCCCATAATTCCCATGAAGTACCCTTGTGTCCTATGAGAGTTTTTAGTAGTCTCATAGTAGTTTTTGGATGTAATATGTTAGTCTAAGTCCAGGCCTCATGTGACAATATTATCTTATGAGAACATATTATACAATTAGATACCATAATAGTCATGATCAATCTACCACAAATACTAAAATAAGATTCCAATCCCGTAAAAAATCTGGTGCTTACAACCTCCAAATGAAAACAACAACCCAATTGTTGTCATCATGTGGGAATACAGGATTAAACCATCTAATGTTTTAATGATCATGAGAATAAAAACAACCCTTTACAAAGAAAGGATGTTAATGGATATTTCATCATAATAATGGAAAATAACCTAATCTATCTACCAGAGGACAAAAATAATAATGGGGTATATTAAAATAGCCACCCTTCAAACCACGCCTTCTATTTGATACTAGGATGTAATATACATGATTTTTTTCTTCTTCAAGGATATAATCTAAAATATGGTTGACTATTGAAAAGTCATCATTGGAAAACCCTCATCATAGGTGACTTCTGAATCTGTCATCCCTCCGTAGGAGGTAGAATAATGAAAAATGTACCAAATATAGTGTTGAATAAATTTAATGAATTCAGGGATAAGAAATTGTTTCAAGGAACACTCTATACTCATGTAATAATAGAACTAACCGACATAGATCTTATCCCCCTATAGTACCTATAAAAAATTTTCCATAATCTCAGTGTACCAAGAATTGGAGGAATCACTTCCAATGAAAAAAAGGAACATGAGTAAGAGTATTTAATATTACTCAATCCATTTCAAATCAATATAATCTTTTTAATCGGAGTTGAAGTCTATTTATGTTTATTAGAATTTTATTTTCCATAAATATTTCAGCACAATGTTCTTGATAGAGCATGAATACCATTGTAGTTTAAACTCATCAAATGAAGAAGGAAAATTGGGTGTATACATCATACAATGGTGTTATGATGGACCTCTACAAGTTATGGATGTTTCATAAACATAATGGGTCACCCGTTTGGTATTAAAGCTGAAGTAGTCATGATATGTTGTTTATAATTTCAGTATAATAGGTTTAAAAAATTTACCTGAAAAAAAATATTACATAATTGTGTGGGATCTAAGTGAAATGAATATGAAACTAAAATAATATAAAAAATATGACAAGGGGAATGCTAAAATTTTTTATGGATTACATGTTCTCATTTAACATATTTTTTAATCTCACATATCTTCTAGGGATTATAAAGTAATCTGTAGTTTTTCTCTCATGCATGTAACACTCATTATCAAAATTATTTTAATCTATTGTGTTCTTTACCTTTTTAAAATATTTATATTGATTATTTTCATTTCCTTGAATTGGTGTGAGTTTGAATTTTTATATGAAGTAAATCATTTTATAGAATTCAGTGTTTGAATTCTATAAACTTATATTAAAAAATTTCCTAGAAAGTGAACATATAGAGGATTTATTTACAATATTCAAAGACTTCGGTATGTAAAAATTTAATGGTGTAAAGATCCACCTTTTGGTATTCTTATCTATACCACAAGTGGTCAGGGTTGTTTCTGAACATGTTCTACCAAAGATGTTTATCATTTTGCAGACTAATATAAATATGTGGTATTCGAGAAATTGTTTCATGTAGATTAGGTTATCACATTTCTTGATGACATCGATATATCAGTTTGATCTATTGTTATTAGAATATATAGTACCAAATTATAGAATGGTTTATTTAGATACGATTAATGGAATATATATTGGATTTTAGGAAATTCATATGGATGACCATATGATTCATTTAGACTTGGATGCTCCACATAATAACATTATTCTAGAGAAGATGAATATAGATGAATATGAATAGATGGACAAGAAAATACAAGAATTAAGGACAATGTATTTCAAATTGAAAATTCCAATTAAAATAAAGGGAATGAATAAATTTATATAATCGAATATGGATCTAGATTTTATGTATAATAAACATTCAATAAATAAAAATGTCTTCATGATAAGAAGGAGGTTTAGCATAACATTTTTGAATATAAGACCAGTGGAAGATAACATTAACATCTTCAATATGTTATATAGGAAGCTCAAATTAGTGATGGTTAAGTCCATAGATGATGCTTTGAACTCTTAATTCAATAAACACTATAGAAGAGTAGATATGTTATGGTCATTCTTGGTAGTTACTCTAATGGAAATATATATTCCATATTCCATGATATTAAGAATTTAATTCTCATTGAAGAAGGTTATTATAGGGACAATTTTAAAACATCAAGTAACACTATTAATATTTCTAAAAAAGGGAATTTATATCAAAAAAATAAATTATAATAAATCAAACCATTTAATAATAATCTGTAGATGATGATTTGGGTCAAATTAGTTGGAATGGGACCAATATATTGAATTGGTTCAAAAATAAGACACATAAAAGTGGTTTTATAAGTTATATTTAATGATTAAAAATATTTTCATATTTTATATTCTAAAATTCCATAGGTTTAATGATTGGAGGCGGAGAATTAAATATAAATGACAAAATTATTGTGTATTTATGGGTAATTTACTATGGTTCATCATTCTATTCCCTGACAGGAAAGAGATGCATTATAAATTATATGTCTTTATGTTTTGGGAAATTCTATTTGGATAATATTTAATATCTTGAGATAATTAGAGAGTGAGATTTTATAAATTGATAGAAAATGGTGTGTTTTGAGAATAATATAATTTAGATATATCCCAAGGTTACATATGTTCATAATTTACATTTCATAGTTTGATAAAGTATGATATAACATTATCTCTCCAAATGGAGTTTGGAAGGTGAATCACAAATCCCTTGTGGTAGAAAAAGAAGTAAAGGATATGATACAATATTTTACAGGAAGAATGGATAAAAATACATTAGCTAGAATCTCATCATCGTAAGATATGTATGATTAGAATTTTAGGCTTGGTATTCTCAATGAGAAGTTATTGAATATTACAATATATAATATAATACTGAATTTGGATCAAAAAGGCATTGGAAGACATGAATGTCATATGTTGAGTAAATTGGAAATTGAGTCATTAAATTTTTATTAGTGGAAGTAAAAATCCTTGAAGATAGATATAGTTGACACTAATATCTATAGACCAACTTTAATTCAGTCCCATAGTGGGTAAATTTACATTATAACTATTGTTGATGATGTTATAAGAAAAACAATTACTACATTTTGAAGAATAATTTTATTGTATTTATGGAATTAATATGATAGATGAAAATGGTTTAAAATGAGTGATCATATGAATTTAAATGCATGTATTCCAACAACCATGGATATTATACATTACAAAACATCTAAAAATTTTGTAAAAATAAGGGGTTAATTCATGGGAAGATCATTATTGGAAATCCAAAATCTAATGGATAGGATAAGGGGATAAATTAAAATTTTAATGAGTTTGAGAGAAGTATTATGTTAGAGTAAATAATTCAAAATCTAATTTCTTCTGTCAAAATAAACATTGATGCCTAACATATAAATATAATTCTAACACCAGAATTTGGGTTGCAAAGTCTATAGGGATTTTGGTTTTTAAATGACTAGATTTTATCCACATTAGAGTCTTAATAATCATAGAAAACATTTTAATTGATGATTAACATATATAAAAGTTTGAGAAATATTCAAAATTATTTTTCACTGGGTATTTTTATGAGAACATTAGATATTGGAATTGGGAATAACAAAGGTGACAAGTAATTGAGTGATAATAATTTATACTTAACAAATTTGTTTTTTGGAAGGACCAGGACATAGGGGATAAGTTATTTACTAATCAATTATCAAATTCCAATTCAATATCTCATATTGTGTGTTAATTATCAATTCCCCACCCATTTCCAAAAAGAGAAAAAATTTAGTGATATGAGTCAATGACAGTTTGTTTTCCATTTTTCCATTAGTCATAAATTAAATGGGAAGTTTTTTTAATATGGTTTCCAAAGTTGAAATTAGAATCATTTATTAGAATTAAATTTGATTCATAAATGGAAAAATAATTCATGATTTTCTTATCACTACCTCAAAATGTTTTAACCTTCTCAGGATAACCACTACGGGAGGTAACATTGATTTAAAGCTATAAATAAATATTGAATTTGATACCCATAATTGGGGGTTTATTAGTAAATTTTTTATTTATTTGTCTTTGATATAATGTGTATTAATTGGAATATATCAATTTTTGGACATTCTCACATCTCAATTATCATTAATGGTGTCCTAAAAGGTTATTTCACATTCTCATGAGGGATCAATCAAGGCAACACCCTCTCTTATATCTTCATTTTTATTTCATAATACTATCATCGTATTTTTCTTCTCCTAATGGTGGATATGGTTGATTTTATGACCATCTAGTATGAAAGTGGTATATATTCTCTTTCTCATTATTTCTATTATGGTGATATTATTATCTTTAATTAGGTGACAAAAAACATTATGAACATCAAATAATCTATTCAACATTATAAAAATGTTTTAGGCTAGGTGATCAGTATCTTCATGCAGACATTTTCTAGAGGCCCTTCAATGATAATACAGATTCCTTGGGATTTATGATGTCTAGAATTTTGAGAATATTTAAGTCTAGAAACATTAATTATATAGATTCATACATTTTATCATGATTCAAATCTATCTTCACTGAAATTTGTATGAAATATCATTGGTTTTTATTTTTAAGTATTCCATGGGATTCTGGTTGGAAAATTTGATACTGATTCCATTGATGAATATATTCAAATCCTCTTATGTATTTATAGATGCCAACATTACTATTTATGATCAAATGGACTATATTGACTCCATTATAGATTATGCGAGATTAGAGGGTTCTAGTTGGGATTTTGTTATTTAGGAAGACATGTTGAAATGGAATTGATAGTGAATGGATTGTTTTATTCAATTTTTTTTTACAAGAATGCGATCAAATGATTTCATAACTGGTTAATTCCCCTTTAAAATAAATTGATATGTCCTTCTAGATATACCCTATTATGGAAGATTTATTTTTCAAAAATACAAGTTGATAGAAACCTTTAAAAAGAGGGAATTTCTATCTCCTCAATATGATTAATCTGTCCTGAACATAGGGAATATGTGGATCATCTTTTTTGGGTTTTTATATCATGACAATGGTATAGAATATAGTGCTCTACATTTTTGAGATTTATCCCAGATATGATTACTCAATCCTGGACTATCTGAAGGATTTATTTAAGATCATGATGTCTCCTAAATTGGTGAACCTCTTAAATGTTTCATATAAAGAACTCTTCCATGTTATCTAGTGAAGAATGAATAGAATCATACTTGATCAAATATCCATCCTCTCTCATTTGAACATCATTTTTATCATTGTATATATATATATAACACTAACACCATAAAATGTTTACAATGAAATAATTCTATTTATGAATTACCAGTGATGGGAAATTTGATAATTATATGGAGTTTTCCTCCCTCTTGGGTGAAATTGAGCATATTTAGTACTCACCATTAATTGGAATGTTTAAATTCAATTTTTATGGAGCATATAAAGGCAGTCTTGGACCTATGGTCTTTTGGTCTATTTATTGAGACCATAACAGATATTTTATGGGCTACCTTTTTTCCCATTGTGACATTGAAACTTCCTTGGAAGTTGATATTCTTATTTTAAATAATGAAATGGACATGGAAAATCAAGGGTTCTAGAATATCTTATTGTTTTAGTGTTATTTTTCCCTAGTTTTTTCGGATATTAGATATAGAGAAATACATCAATCCTAGAAATTTATTATAATGTGGATCAAATACTTATAAAATTATTCATTAGTGAACTACATCATCACACATGTGTTTGTTTATGATAACTCTCTTGTAGATGTCCTCACAAATAATGGAATGAGTGGGGATTTGGGAATTTTTTCTAACACACTCCCTATTGAGTTTATACCTATTTTTTAAATAGTCAAATATAAAATTACATCATTTATAATATTTTAGCATTTCTATTTTAATATTAAGGATGATTTTCTATTGGATATAGTCTTATTTGTTTCCAAAGATAAGTCAATGTTTATCTCTTTAAGAGAAACTAGAGGGTAGAAATTGTAAAAAATATACATGAAATAACCATAATTTGGGAGGTAATTCTAGTTGATTATGGTATATAAAGTTCAAAGGTAGCTAAATACTTAGTTGGAGTACCAAATGTTCATGTACTATATGGTGAAGAAAATCCAGGAATTACAGTGAAACCAACTCTATTGAGGATATTGACAATAGTAAAAGGTCATTTTATGTGGTTTGGATATCACATTATCATTATATGTGGAATAACCTAATATCATTGAATAGGATCACACAAATATTTTATCTAAAAACCGTAATTTAGTGATCAATGAAGATATGTATTCATTGATGTTCAATGGAACATGGGAGGTAACTAACATAACTGAAAAGAAAAAGTGGCAAGAGAATGAGAGGGTATTTTTTCAATTTAAATTGGATACTAATGAAGAATAACATTGTAAAGGATGTATCTTGAAAAAAATAGTTCAATATAAAAAAGTATTTTGTCTCTTGAATGTATTCTCAAGATTACTTAAATATATAAATTCATAAATAGTGTTTATATTGGTAACCTAAAGTGATTTATATCTAAAATATATGAATTTAAAAATAACTAGATTTGATGTTGAGTCAGAGGAAAAAATCTACATGATAGAGACAATATATTTGATCAACTATTATAAAATAAATTTATATAAAAGATAATGAATGTAAATAATGAACTTAAGTAATCACTGAGGCAACATAATAAAAAAATTATATTGGATAAATATTTCAATAAGTAAAATGATGACCTTGTTTATTAAAAGAACATATAGTGTGATGTAATATTCATAAAACAATTTTTTATATGGATGGAATTTATATATTGGGTCTGTTTATTGAATACTGTCTTGAGGTAAAAAGTATGTTCACTAATATAATTCAATAAATAAGATGTGGAATTCAAAAAAATATTAGGGATAAAGATAAAAAAAAAGGATGGTTTTAAATTTAGTTCTATATCAAAATTAAAACATATAAAATATCCTAAAATAATTTTTGATCATTTTTATGACCATATTTACTCTTCGTGTCATAAACCTAAAATTTTCAATGTCACAAGCATAAAAAATGGATTAATGTCACTTATAAATGGAGAAATCCACATATGTATTAGTGATCTAAATTTTTCATTATTCAATGATTTGAGCCTCACCCAAAATTAAAAATTTTGTTTAATTTATATGTGGATTAATGGTTATTCCATGATTATTTGATTTATTTGTGGTAAAATAGATACATTAGTATTATAAAGGATACATAGATACAAACTTATTCTATGATAAGGATGATCTTTTTCCTTGATACATTGAATTTATCCACATATGTTATTCATATATGAATTTTTTTACGAAAAGACTAATTTTAACAAACTTATGACCAATGGTATGTAATATTTCAATTATACAGTATAGATAAACTTTTAGTACAATATAATATGAGTATATAGATGAAAAATAAGTTTGAAAATAAATAATTTGTTTGATAAATTTGTTAAGGGAACTGGAGAGTAAATTTAAAGGAAATGTTATTTTTGGTAATGTAAAAAGTGTAATCCACATGTCTAAAAATATTTTTGTTCTATTATCAATAAAATACATTTTATAAGATTATAATTTTATCTTGAAATATCTTGATGAAATGTATATTTAGCTCTATAATATTAAATGAAGTCAATAAATAGTATATTTTTTTACTATAGTGATAGTTTAAGAATTAATAATGTAGAATCATTCCATAATGTGGATTGAATAAAGGAAAGGATTAAATGGATGACCACTAAATGTTACAAAATAAGCCATTTAGTTGAATTGTTTGAATTTGTTTGGTTTACTAAAACATGTCTTCAGGTGTAAAATTGTTGGGAGGTGAATTATATTTCAGTTCATTGGAGTTTTATTCACCAAAATTTCATTTATAAAAAATGGTTAGTGTTAGGTGATTGATGCAGAATATAGATAGTAGCTATTAAAATAGGTTAGGGAAACATTAATTATGGGATGTTCTCATCTTTTTAGGGGGTTATGATAGATACTTTAATGGTTTGTAAAGACAATAAATTTTAGGAGTCATTGAGTTGGTATATATGTTTATGTTGTCATACTATGTTGTCCGTAATTTTTTGGAAACATTTTTAAATTTTTGACTAGATGAAACATATTATATACGTGTATGGGACCTTAGATCTAAAAATAATGAAATGAGAATCAGTCATTATGAGATCTGGGATTTTGGATAAGAGATTACATATATTATTTTCACATTTTAATCTTATTTTGTAGTCTCTTGTATAATCTGGTGACTATAAGATAATAAATAGTGTTTCAATTATTCATGTAAGACTCATATTCTAAAACATATTGGTCTCTTATTTTCTTTACTACTTTTAAAATATTTCCCTTGATTTTTTATAACCTTATATGTATGTAAGATTTCTTGAACATAAAAAGGATGACTTTGGTTAATGGTTATAGTTTGAAGTCATCCTAATTTTGTACAGTATGAGGTGGGATGAAATATTCCTAGGGTTTCATTTCATATACAAATAGCCTACATTGTGTGAAGTGATCGTGGTTCATGGATCCTCCTTCTAATTGTATTATATGATGTATAGGCAGACTGGGTTATTTTCCAAACCATCAAAAATCCATAATTATCAAAATGGGTTCCATCCCACAAATATAGATAATGAACACCTCACAACAAGATGGAACCTTCCTCGTCAAATGATGAAGTTTGTCAGGCCTTGTTCAATTTTCTATACTCAAAAGACCCTTTTTTTTGAATTTGTATAATTTTAAAAACAAAACACCCCATTAATAATCATGTAATGTGTCATAGAGGTGTAGGAGTTCATTTAATATGATATCCAAATATAATTCCACATTCATGAATCATTTATAAGGAGCCAATATACACTGTATAAATCGAGAGGGGGGAATTTAAACAAGGACAATAAGGGAATCAATCAGATAATGAATTATTTATGGATTCTTCAAATCCAATCACATGATATGAATGAGTTTCAAATATGATATTATTTGTTCAATGTTTTACTCTAGGAAGGAACAATTATCTCTACCTATAAATGTAGATATCTAACCCCCAATGTTTTTGAAATTGAGTGATTAATAGAAAGAGGTTTCATGGAATTACAAACCCATATCCATGGAATTTCTTCCTAACAGGATGCATAAATATTTTTTCCATATAACTTATGGAATCCACCATCAAATCCCTCTTCAGAATACAAGAGTTTTAAGATGATTTCACTAAAACTGATAAATATCACATCCATACTTTTTTTGAATTTCACATGGTCTTTTCATTCATGGAGAGAAAATTAGAAGAAAAAAATACAAGGGACCATAAATAAATTTATTATATCTTGAAATATAAGTGATAATGACATATATATATCAATAATAGATAAAATTTCTACAATTAATCTCAAACTAATTTGGACCCTCCACCTCTTGGTTTATTGTGAAGAAATCATATCCCTATCTAAATTAATGGTCCAAGGGTATGACAAGAGTGAACCGAAGAAACTTGGGAGCATTAAAACCATATCCCAATTAGATGACATCATATCTGAAACTAAATTTATAGTGGTTCTCCAAGACATATAATTTGAAATTATTTCTATAAAGGTATTGGAACCATACCAAATAGGAAGTACCATCATTATATTATTAGTGCCGCAGATACATAATTGATGAAATATTTGGGGTAAGATCTATAGGTAATATTACCATTGAGTCCTAATAATCAAAATATATAAATTCACAATTTTAAAATGGAGATATAAAAAATAATGGTAAATCATTCCATCCTGGTAAACTCTCCCAATAACCAAGTGATGATCCCTATTAGACTATGGAGTGACCATATTGAATATAATGTATTTCCAGTAAACCAAAATATTGTAAAATATATCCTTTAGGGATGTCATCGGGTCTTGATGATTACATTAGTCAATAAGTTAAAGTATTCAATCACTTTCATTTCATATGTTTGTTAGGTGGGTGCCCATTTGTAGCAACTAGTATCACATAATATAGATACTACTATATAAACACCAGGATTATAGTGGCCCCCAAACACATAAATTGCAATGAAAGTCTAGATGATCTATATTATCAATAAAAAAAATACAAGGATCCATTTAATGTTGATATTAATCCCTAGATGTGATTAAAATTATGATATTATAGAAATTTTCCCCCAGTCTCATGGTTTTAGTTTGACCAAAAAAACCTAACTATTCAGTTGAAGTATTTCACCCTGAAGGGAATAATAATAGTATCCCACATCATCATCAAAGTCTAAATATACCCCAATTTCATCTATCTGGTCCTATAACTCTAATTTATCATTATATTTCATTAGTAGTGAGGTAAAATTAAAAGGGATAAAAAGTTTTAAAATATTTATCAATATAATATTCCGAGGGTTTCTCCACCACCATTGATGAATTCCAATAGCTGAATATAGGTATGGATGATGATGTGTGTGTTAAATTGATTACTAATTTTATGGCCTCTGAATTATATGAGACAAATAACTCATACCTCAAACAAAATGTGTATGTCTTTAAAAATAAACATACTGAGATTATTTTGTTGGATTACGTTGTGGTTACTTGTCACAATTGTTTTCCATTTGACCAGTAGGGATATAAAAAATTATTTATAGGGATGAATTTCACCTAGGTATAAGATGTACATAAAAATAATCATCGTATCCAACTATATTTTAGAAATTTAATGCTCAAAATTTCTTACCAATATTGTATATAAAAAGTTATACAATAGTAAAATACAAGCCCATTTAATTTTCAAGGATCATAACTATCATTTCACAAAACAAGATTAAATGGTCCAAATTAAGGAATTATTGTTCAATCAAATGATTAGTTTCTTGTAACCTTACTTTATATAAAGGTACAAAGGCTATAACAAGATCTAGATAGCCCAAACTAATGAGAAGGACACTACCTTTAGATAATTATTAGGGTTATATTGTTACCAGGTGATGATTTTATCATAATGAATTGTACAACTACATCTCAACGTGACATACACCATATCTTTAGTAATATCTTTAGGAAGATTATATTGTGCTATGTTTCTAATTTATTATTCTCGTATCAATTTTGTTTTGATCACCTTGATGATTTTAATATAGTTATAAGTAATGTGTGTTAATGGATATTATAATTGAATCCATTAAAATGTGCTTTTGGTATAACATTATGGAGATCTTTTAGATTCATGGTATTCCATTATGGTATTAAAATCCATCATGAGAAGACCAAATAATTCAATGGTATTCATCATCCTTTGAAATGAAATGAAATTGGGGGAATGTAGCTGTGTCTAATCTATCTCAAATTCTCCATTGAAAAATCTTGTAGGAAAGTGGTATCTCTTAAGGAGAATGATGAAAAATGGGGTCACGTATCAGTGGGATATATATTTTTACAATTCTTTTGAATGTCAAGGGTAGTATCTCTTATTCCCACTACTATTAACTCCACCCATGGATGGTAAGTCTATTATCCTTTATATAGAACCCTAAAAATATTTCTCTTGAAACCCCTTACTCAATGGATTGATTAATGAAAGTATAATAGTCTATATTATCTTATAAAACCCAAGTTGGATACTAATACTAGAAACTATGATATCAAAAGGTGTTATATTGAATTGAACGTTATAGTTTAGATTTCAAGGCATTATTTTTAGTATCACAAGGTCTATCTAGTCAATATTGTGGACCTTTTCAAACATATAATTGGTCATTGAATGGTAATCTAAATCTAGAATGATGGGTGGTCATTATCTAGTAGTTTTATATCGAGTTCATCACTCATAAGGTGACCAAGGAAATAAAGTTTGTATAATTCCTCATATGAAATCATATCCTAGTGAAGTCATTATTAGACATAAATCACTCGGATGATAAATTCATGTCTATCTATGAGGCTTCCCAAATATAGAATCTTTTACATTAATATAACCTCCATGAGACCAATCGGAAGGCGGATAGAAAACCAAAATAATATCATGGTCAGCTTATGTGTTTTTCTTTTAATTCCGAAATAAAATTATACCTTACTCTATCTTTCTATAAAAAAGATGAACCAACAATGAGGTATAATACCATAACCTTTTTACTAGCATAAATGTTGTTCATAGTTACTAGTATCCTACTTGAACATTATGGAATACATATTGTTGAGAATCAAGAATTTTTAATGGTGAATATGTGTTATCCAAACTGAAATAAATACTCTAATAGAGGGTGAATCAGGTTATGATAGATTAAAATAAAAACCCCATGAGATCTTTTTTCATTGTTAAACAACACCTTTTTCTTTACCTTTCCCATTGAATGTTTTGAATAGAAATTAAAGAATGCATGAGACACAAAAAATATTACTCATTTCACCCAAACTGGGATATGTCCATGGCGAATTCAATGGAAATATGACTATGTTCCAAATCTTCTAAAGTACACAATTATTACAATGTTTAGAACATACACATTATCCATCCTTGCTTACCACCAATCAGAATTTGTAAGACGAATAATATATCAATTGTAGTATGATAACAACTTTTTCTAATGAATCATTAGTTGATATGAAACCCCTCATATTTTATTCAAATATTGGTGTGCTGGGATGCTCTTTTATTCACCAGATAGTGGAAATACTCATAACTGTGTAGCAGTTTCCTTGCATTGATACCTATAGAAAACTATTATTTACCTCTGTGAATTGAAATAAACTCCCTATCAAAATCATTTCAATACATATTGTTGGTTATTCAAGATCTCTTTTTCCTTTGTACACTAAATTTTTTACAATCATTGTCCACAAATTGATCTTGAATTGTAGATGTTCTCATTTGTGATATGAACCTTCATGGATTATTTACATTGTGAACTTCCTTTAGAATTAATTGACCTATTTTATAGAAAATTTTCTATAGTTAAATTAACACTTCTCAAATGTCATAATTTGGGGTCATTTATATATCAAAATGAATTCAAAATACCTAACAACAACAATAACCCAAAAACACTTTCTTGATTGTCCGTAATAATATTCTAAACTCTCTAAATGGGTTGTATAGTAAATTTTACATATTTGGTGGACACCATTGTTTTCAAATGAAAATACCCTTCCTGGATCCAATTATATCATTATCTTCAGCCTAAAATGATGAACCATTTGTAATACTCATGGTTAAACATTATATATAGAAATATTAATTTGTGACGCCATTTAAATCACCACCTTCAACCAAAAATGAAAATACCTTTTGGTTTCCTTTAATTCACTACCTTCAACCACAAATAGAAATATAACTTTATGGTTCACATACCACATCTACTATTCGAACAACATTCTTTTACCTTTTTTTATTCAATGTTTCACAATATTTCTATTTGGTTCATATATCTAAAATTCTCTGTGGTCCATATCACTCAACAAAAAATTAAGATCTATGTTGCCCACCCATTTTCAATGGGGCAATACATCCATTTCCATAAAAAATCTTGATTTTGAGACATAAAAAAATAGAAAACACTAGGAAAATAAGACACCATAAAAACAACCATCTTCAGCAAAAACCATGCTGGAATGTTTTCAACTATCATCTTCAAAAAATACAAATAACAAAAAAATGATAGAAAGTTGCTTTGAAGTATTTATTCCAATCAATCATCCACTTTGGGTTATTTGAACACTCTTAACCCTTTCATACAACATTAAATGTTATACCATATCCTAAAACATTATATTATTTCAATTTCAAATAGTAATCAATGATTTAATTCACACACACTCTAATACCACATGATCCATGATCGGTGTGAAAAACAAGTGTATTATGATACATTCATCAATGAATTACTATATTCTCGTTACAGACAACTTATTTCAACAAAAACCCAATATATCATAATATATAACCTTCTATTGAACATATTTATGATTTTTATATTTAATCCCCCCACTACATCAGAAATCCCCCAACTATCTTCTCTACATGTATCGATAAAGATATTTTCTCCACCATTGTTAGTGAACTAAAGTTCATTCCTTTTTGGAAGGAACATTAAAAGGAAAACATATCAACATATAATGGAAAAACACATCATACCTCGTGGTTAGGGGTTCCCACATCCACTCTTTTTTAGTTGTGGGGAGTCCAATTAACTCCAAGATCCACACATTACTGCTCAAACACATCATTGAGTAAGAAATTAATCATATTATATGTTACCTAATTTCTATCGGAACAAACTCCAACTTCACAAACACATTCTCCATCTTCTACTTGATAAAATGATACATGATTTCAATGTTCTTCATCTGTTAGGGGTGAAATAGAATTTTTCTAACATTTGTGACACATGGATTATCATAGTGGATTTTTATCAGCAACTTCACTTCAACTCCCATATCATTATATTGTTTTTCATCCACAATAATCATGTTCAATTTTAAGTTTCTTCAATACATTCATATTCAATAGTTCTCAATGAAATGCAATCTTGTTTCTTGTTTATCCAATAAATACACAATTTTTTAATATATAATACACCTCCAGATGTTTATTTATTATTATCAACTAAATCAAAACAATATGTATTGGTATATCCTAAAAACTCTTATTGAGATTTTTCATTTTACAAAAACCTAAAATCCACCATTACCTTGATATAATAAATTATTATTTTTTCTAAAAGTAAGTGACTTTATTTGGGATTTTCCTGATATCACGCTGGATGGGGAGTTGAACAAACTATATCGGATTACTACACTATTATGTATAATAGATTTACAATGATATTCCTTCATTATATGAAATTAACTTCTTTTATTTCATCATCTCATGATGATTTAATATAGCTAGCCACTAGAGTTATCATATCCTTAAACTTATCTATTCTATGTATTCTCAAAACCTCATTGTAATTTTTATATATAGAAATGAATGTTCAATTCCTTTCTTGTGCCTCCTCTGAAAAAATGAAAAAGACATGTTCACCAATCATTGGAATTTAAAACTTGCTTTTTAAGGAATTATGTAAAGTGTTTTCCTTGTAATTTTCTGACCCAGAAAATATTATCTTGTCAACATAGTTCAACACCATCATCCTTTTATTAAAATCCTTTTTAAAATAGATAATGTAATCAACTCCACTACATTACTAACCTAAAATTTTAAAAAATTGATCATGTCATGTATACTGCACTTTTACTATTTTCATTATCCAATATAATTACATCCTTTTCTGAAAAAAAATACATTCCAATGTTCTTGAATGAGGAAACCATCTAACTGAATAATATTTTTTTTAATCTATAACCCCATTTAGAATCATTAACTTGACATCCATATAGAAAATATAAATGTTTTTAGTTGAACTGTTATTGCTACGAAAATTCAAAAAGTCCCCTGCCTTGAAATATGTGAATATATCATATCCTCATTGATTCCCATGATCTAGGATTAACCCTTGAACAGTTGTCATGATTTATTTCAAATTAACATTACCTCTTCATTTAGTTTGTTATAAAAGTCCCAAATAGTCCAAATGTAATTATTATATGTTGGTCTCAAGGGAATCTCCCAATTCTAATTCTTCTAAATTTCGGAATTCTCTTTGTTTATACTGTGGACCTAGTTCTCATCTCTAGATACTTATTTAAATAATTTAAGATCAACATTAGAAATGAAGGATGATCATTGTAACATGTTCTTTCCTTGTACTTAAACTGGTATTTTCTAATCACCAATTGTTTTTTCCTATCAAATTTTTCAGGACACTAGGGCTTCCAGGTAGATATAGATTTTAATTATTCATTATCATCATCAATATATTCTACTAAATCAAAATTTTCCACTTTTACTCCCCCATATTTTTTTACCCCCTCTTCATTGTCATCAAGGAACTGTTCACTTTGTTGTTGATGTTTTTTTTTCATTCTATACTACAGTGACATCTTTTATGTCAAATACATTTCCAAACCTTTTATATTAAAATTTATATGCTTTACCTCATCCTAAATATCCATGGAATATCTGCTCATCTTCACATGATTCAAATTGTTTGTGTTTCTCATTATTGAGAATAAAAAACTTTCTTACAATGATTAAAAAAATATTTAAATGATAGATTCTTTCCAAACCATGGATCGTATAGTTTATTTTCATCATAAAAAAAAATATTTATTTGATATATATAAATATGTTATTATTTCTTCCTTAAATAGTCTCTCTATTAGAAAATTTTCAATAAGAATAGTTCTGTCCATTTTTTTTAAATCCAATTTTACCTCCCAAACACTGCATATTGTTGTGGAATTTTCACGACAAAAACTTCATACCTTATCCCATGTTCTTCATGATAATATTATACATGATTTGTTTTCATTTTTATACTATTATCAGTTTAAAACATAGGAAAATGTTTTATAGGAAACCATTCATATTCCAACTAATATTGTTTTATGACACTAAATAAATCGGAATTCTAGGAAATGAAAAAAACTCGTGTTAGTCTACTAACATAATAAATGAAAAGAACATAATACCTCTTAATCTCAATGGATAATAGTCATATAGGTCCACACAAATAGGCATGCACTATTTTAGGAACCTCAGATGACTTTTTCATTGTTCTTTTATGTGTTTATAATAATATTCCCCAATTGAAAAACATAACATTTGTGATAACAACCACATGATATTTTGGAGAGATCTCGAGATGCATAACATTTTTCTATAACATTTATGGATGAATTTCATAGATATATATACCATTCAATCCAAACCATATTTTATTCCTCCCTTGATAGAAATCACATATCTTCGTCTCCAGTAACATGGTAGAGATACCCCTTTTGTGCATTAACTATAAAATAATATACCATATTTTCCAATGATGATATGATATATCATAATAAACAATATATCATAAACAAAGTCACATATTTGATTAAAATTTATGAGTTTTTGACTAAAACTATCCAAAACCAAAACGTCAACACATCTCATTTCCCCCCCCCAAATTTGGATTTTCCCAAGACAATAATATTTAAAACAGTATCATTTCCAAATTTAAGAAAATCTTCCCTGTCATATTTTATTCCAATTACATGATAATTATTTCCTATAATATGGCATTTTAATCCACCTTCATGGATCCATAAAACAACATTATAGTATTCTTTAAGGGTAATCTCCACAACCACCTCCTTCTCAACTATTTTCTTTTTTCCAAATAATTGGATTAATTGAATTTATAGATTAATAATGTTGATCTATAAAATATAATGTACCAACATAATGAAATGTGGAAAAAACAATTTTTCGTTTTAAACTCTTTCAATGATTCAATGATATTATACTTACAACTTCTTTGGATAATATTTTCCACATTCTAATGAATTTTATTATGAGAAACATCAGGTCATGTGTCTTAATCATCTACCCCATAAACATAGACCATCAAACCCATTCATGGAATATTTAACTCTATATTTATAAATTTTTTACCCTTATTTTATTTGGTATCGTTGAATATAGAACATATATTTTTAGAATGTATCATTTCACATAGTAATAACACATGATATGATGTGAATCCCAATTCATTATAATATGAAAAATTATATCATGGATGTATATGTCTTATGATTATAATTCTCAAACAAAACTATATTTAACCATATATAGGGAACCTACTATCTAACATCAATCCCACAACTTTATATTTACGATCAATTCCCACACCAACCCTATAATTTGAATATGATTATTGCTTCTATTTTCATGGACCTCTATTCTCCACATCCATATTTCTTATATCTTGAGTAATATACATTCCAAATTTTTAATTGGTATTATGCAGTCTATCATGGTCTTCTAATTTTCATTGAAGGTCAACAACATCCTCTTCATGTCCTTAGATACATTTGTTTTGATACTTTTTGTGTTAGTTAGACATTTGATTATTCTTTTTTGTTATTAAACTTTCAACATATACTCAACAAACTTTTCAATGTACTATTGAATTGAAGAACTATGGGTTTTTATTTATTACATTACTTCATTTATCTCTTTTTAGCATACTACACATAATGTTTAGAATCATAAATCACCAAATTTACTTTATTTTACTTTGGCTCTCCAAACATCTATATCATCAGATGTGCCTTCAAATTAATCTGAATGATAAACTATTCCATTAACTTGTTCTTCCCATTATCACATTTTTCTCTTATCAGCGATCTACCTAAAATTTAAATCATATCATTTTATCTATTAAAAATTATGTTTATCCATATTTTCATCTATAGGTTCTTATCAAAAGTCATTTTATTATGAGAAATGATTCATCTTTTTGAATAAATTTATCTTAAAATATTCCAACCTTTCACATATGATAAATAATTATTCATGGGAATTTCAACAACATTTTCATCAATATAGAAAATTATTTTGGAACCTAGGTATAAGATGCCAAACCATTAAATATATTAATCATCCAAGTGAATGTTTCCATTTGAAATTTTCAATTCCCCTTTGTTGATTTATGGAAAGGAATTACATGACATCGTATGTATCATTCTAATCCTAGACATCACCAGTAATGAGATATAACGTCCCGGACCCGGGTGCCATGCAACAGCTGCCCCAAGCCTGGTTCTCCACGTGACCTAAAGTGCATTTCCCCAAACGCCAGAGGCTGCCGACTAGAAGCAAGGGCCCAAGTCTGATAGTGGGGAAACTATTCCCTCATTTGTCAAAGTGTAGTGCAACAGAATTTAAAGAAAACATACAACGATAGCGGCAACAATAAACCATAAACAACTGAAATAAACTACAGCAGTGAATATAACCAACAGTATATAAATAATGATGCTACATGTTTCAAGTTCTAAGAAAACTGCCAGAACATATTTCAAATATTAAGAAAATAGCCAAAACATGCAATACATCAATACAATACAACAAAGAGAAGAGTACAACAAAAAAATCAAAACAAGTGGCAGCGGCATCGCGAGCCTAGGCTCGGTCCCATGCCCTCCTACTCCACAGTAACAGTCAAGTACCTGTATAGGGACTATTTCCCCTGTCTACCCCTGTAGAAACGTAATCTGTTTGGGCCGAAAAACATGACCCAAATAGGGTGTGAGAAACATATCTTAGTAGGCACCCACCAAAGGCCTGTGCCCAACTGCGTGTAAACATGCAACGATAGTGTGAAGTAGTAAAATGCAATAAAGTAAGAAGTACTCAAAAGTAACTCATTACCAGTTATATTTCCATTTTATTATCCATTTAATCCATTTAATATAAGAAATCATCATAGTGAATTTCTAGTAAACAACTAGTGTCCTCAGACACGTAAACTCCTACCCTCGGGTAACGAGTATCCTAAACAAGAATCTGACCTCAGGCATAACAGAGTTTATCCCTCAGGCGTATGTAGTGTCACCCTCAGTCACAGAATCAGCTGCCCACAGGCACAGAAGAAGTTTCCCTCATGCCAAAATAACTACTTCCCATGGGATAAATTATGTAGTGCCCACAGGCTAATCACAACAACACCCTCAGGATTAACAGGTAACCGGGCCATGCCCAACATGTCAAAATGCAGTAAACAAGCAATTCCTCTCAAGGAAATTCTACAGTTACTACATTAAATGCATACCCCCAGGGTCATTCTGGATCCAATCAATGACCCCAACCAGCAATTTACTATCACAATTTAATCACCTATGAAATTATAGGCATTTAATAGAGCAACGACCTCAGCCACAAGACACCCCAACATGGCTTTGTGGCATGAAAATGCACAAAAATACACAATAGTAGGAAATTCACACCAAGACACCAACCTTGTATGCCAAAAAATGTTATACCCAAACGCTGACTCCAGAAACGCCCACGAATAGCATAGATATGACGAATAAAAAAACCCATTCAAATGTAAATAACATCTCCTCGGGAATGAATTGGTAAGAACGGTACCAGGAGAGGAGAGGGAATACCCGAGCGGTTCCAACAAGATCATCTGAAGATGAATCGGATTCTAGAAAAACACCCGACGGACCATCAAACGTTCGGCCTTCCTCCTTGGCTCCAAAATGGTTTAAATGCCTCCTATTTCAAATGAGGAAGCTACTTCCTATTTTGAGCAGAAAAAAAAGTACACGGCATGTACTTTTGAGTACATGGTGTGTACTTCTTTCATTTAACTGTTCATTTGGTGGCACCGACACACTATTCATCCGTCAACATGAGTACACGGCATGTACTCTTGAGTACACGGCATGTACTCTTGAGTACACGGCATGTACTGTCGCCCAGCTGGCGGCAACTTCACCGCCTTACTATTTAAGCCTGTCGACTGACAGAACGACGTGTAAGGTACCACTACACGATGTGTAGTCGGTTCCTACACCCCTCATCACTGACATGGCTACACGCCCCATGTACTCATCCCAACATGGCCAAAAGTACATGGCGAGTGGAAAAAGTACACAGTGTGTAGTTCCAAAATTTAGGATTTTCCCCCATTTTCCATATTATCTAAAAAACACTTATGGAAAAGGAAAAAGAAGAAGCCCGTACCTCAAAAATAAGAACTGGGATCTTAAAAACTTCCCCCCTTATAAAAATTTGTCCTCGAATTGCCCTTCTAATGGTGGAGAAGATAAAGCTCAAAACAGCTCTGGCCAGTGAGCACGTACGTCGGCCTCCTGCTCCCAGGTCACATCCTATACTTGGCCGTGCTGCAACAGCACCCGTATGAGAGGAACTGACCGGCCTCGGAGAACCTTCATGGTCCTATAAACGATATGGATCAGATGCTCTTTAAAGGATGCTTCATTCTGAAGCTCAACCTCCTCAGGATGAAAGGTGTGAGATGGGTCTGAATGGTAGCGATGCAACTAAGACACGTGGAAGACGACGTGCATGGCTTGGTACCGCTGCGGTAACCGCAACAGATAGGCAACCAGTCCAACTCTCTCTAGAATCTCGAATGGTCCCACATACCTTGGTGAAAGTTTACCCTGTATCCTGATCCATTTGTGTCCCAGCCTCGGCGAAACACGTAAAAAAACCTGATCCCCGACCACAAACTCCAAAGGGGGTTTGCGGTGATCAACATAATACTTCTTATTAGACTACGTGGTAGTCATCCATTTCTGAATCAACTGGACCTGCTCAGATGTCTCCTGCATGAGCTGTGGCCCTAGTAAAGCTACCTCACCTTCCTCTAACCAGCACAATGGTGATCGGTGTGGCCTACCATATAAATCCTTGTATGGTGCCATCTCAATAGTCGCATGAAAACTATTGTTATAGGCAAACTCAACTAAGGGTATATGCTTCTCCCATAAGCCCCCAAAGTCTAGGACGCATGCACGCTGCATTTCCTCTAACACCTATATCATACTCTCCGACTGGCCATCTATCTAAGGGTGGTATGCTGTTCTTATAAAAACCTATGTACCCAGCGCCCTCAGAAAACTCAACCAGAAATGAGACGTAAAACGGGCGTCCCTATCAGAAATGATAGAACGAGGGACCCCATGAAGACGTACGATCTCACAGATATACAATCGTCCGATCTCGTCAACACCAACGGTATCCTTGATTGGAAAGAAGTGATCTACCTTCGTGAGTCTATCCACAACAACCCACATGACGTCATTGCCTCAAGGTGACCTCGGCAATCCCATCATGAAATCCATCGCGACATCATCCCATTTCCACTCTGGAATGGGAAGCTGCTGTAACGGCCCAGCTAGCCTCTGATGCTCTTCCTTCACCTGCTGACAGGTGGAACATCTCGTTACGAACCCAGCTATCTCTCTCTTCATACCCGGCCACCAGTACTGACGCCTCAAGTCACGGTACATCTTGGTAACCCCGGGATGAACTGCCCAAGATGAAGCATGAAACTCCCACATCAGCTCCGCACGTATATCCCCTGGAACCCATACACATCCATGGAAACTCAAAACCTCATCATCGTCTACCGTCCAACCGGGAGGAGGGTCCTCACTTGCCACCGACTCCCGTAGAACTAGGCCTTCTAAATCAGATAGCTGCCTCATCCTCACTCTATCCGGGAGGATGAAAGTCACAACTAATGTGGAAAGATAAGTCTGCCCATGACTATCATGCACCTCCAGATGCATCTCAGAGAACAAATCCATAAGCTCCCACTCACTACTAGCCTTTTTCACTACCTGTATATGAGTCTTCCTTCTCAGTGCATCAGCTACTGCATTACATTTACCGGGTGTGTAGGCAAGCTCAAAATCTATGGACTGTACGTACTCAACCCACATCCTCTACCTCAAATTCAGGTCATGTTGAGTAAAGATATACCTGAGGATTTTGTGGTTGGTGAAAACCACAAAATGTTCTCCCAACAGATAATGTCTCCAACAGTGCAATGCATGCACAACTACAGCCAAATCGAGACCATGCATCGGGTAATTCCTCTCATCTGGCCTCAACTGTCGAGACCCATATAAAACAACTCTGTCACTCTGCATCAAAATGGCTCCCAACCCAATCCCTGATGCATCACAGTAAACTGTATACCTCTCCCCCTGCTCTGGGAGTATCAGGATCAGTGTTGATGTCAACCTTCCCTTCAGGTCCTGAAAAGTTGTCTCGCAAGCTTCTGACCAAATGAACTGCACACCCTTCTTAGTCAGACCCATCAACGGTGCTGCTAAGTGGGAGAAGTCTTGTATGAATCTTCTGTAGTAACCAGCCAGCCCTAAGAAACTCCGTATCTCAAACATATTCTTAGGCTACTCCTAGAAAACTACTTCTCTCACCTTCTTTGGGTCTACTGCAACTCCTGCCTCTGAGATGACATGACCTAGGAAGTGAATCTAGTCCATCCAAAAGTGTCACTTCGAGAGCTTATCATATAGCCAATTCTCTCTTAGTGTACTCAATACGATCTCAAGATGGGTGGCATGGTCATGTTGAGTGTGAGAGTACACCAAGATGTATTCCACAAATACCACCACAAAATAATCAAGATATGGATGGAACACACGATTCATCAAAGCCATGAAAATTGCTGGCGTGTTCGTGAGTCCGAACGGCATAACCAAGTACTTGTACAGACCATATCTGCTCCGAAAATCTATAAGCGGTATATCCGAGGGTCTCATACACATCTCATGATAACCGGATCTCATGTCAATATTTGAGAACACTCGTGCTCCACGGATCTAATCAAACAGATCATCTATCCTCAGCAAGGGATATCAGTTCTTAACCGTCAACTAGTTCATCTTCCGATAATCCACACAATTTCTGAGGGTACCATCCACCTTTTTCGCAAAAAGGACCGGATAACCCCAAGGAGAAGTATGGGGTCAGATAAATCCCTTTGCCTGTAACTCCTCTAACTACCTCTTGAGCTCCTACAGCTCAGTTGTAGCCATTCTATAAGGAGGAATGGACACCGGTGCTACTCCTGGGATGAGCTCGATAGAGAAATCCACCTCATGCACTAGAGGTAGACCTGAAAAGTCGTCCGGGAAGACATCCTTGAAATGATCAACTACTATAGGGAAATCCTTCTGACAAGTACCCTTATCATCTAGATATAAACTCAATATCTGGGTTGTGACTCCACCTCACCCATGATGCTCTGGTCCAGCTTGACTCGCCTAAACATCCCATTCACCCTTGTATAGAAACTCTCTGCCCTCTGGTGACGTGAAACACACCCTGTGATAATAGCAGTCTATAATGGCTCGAAAGGGAACCAACCAGTCCATCATGAGAATGAAATCATAGTTCGTCATCTCCAAGACATAGAGGTCCCAAATGAAGTGACACCCACCAAATTCAAGGGGGCACTCCTTGAACTGATGCACATCAGCCGTCCTAGTCCCCAATGGAGTGTCTAGCGTCAAGATATCAGATGAAGAAGAGACACCGAGCCCAAGGCACTCCACAACAGGTATAGATATGAAACATTGTGTAGCACCCGTATCGAAAAGTACTGAAGACAAAACAGAAGATACTAGAATAGTACCTTGGACTGTAGAAGGTCCGGGATCTAGCTCCTGGTGGGTCTATTGCATTGCATATGCCTACCCAGTGATGCGGCCCTGCGACATAGCCTGGCTACCCTGAGCTGTCCCGATCTATTGCCTATGAGATCCTAGTGTTTGGCTGCCACAGCCATGACCACCATCTCGGCCTGTACGCCCTGACGTATTCTAGTTCCCGGACTGGTAAGAAGCCACTGGTCCTGCTCCTGCACGCAGAGTCTGCACAGAACACCTCTCACTAGCCACTGATGGATACTCCCTGCAAATGTGTTGTAGATGACCCAACATTCCACAAGCTCGGCACTCCACTGGATCACATGGACATTGTGGCCTCTTGTTCCCCTCCCTACCACAACAGTAGCACATAACCTAGCCACCTGAAGCATTCTTCTGACTGGTACTTCAACCCTGAGAGAAGTCCATCTCTCTCTTCCTCTTGCCAGTAGAAATAATACCAGTAACTGCTGATGAACCGCCCCGGCCCACACCACTTGATTCCGGTAGGTTCCTCTCTGTAATTAAATCTTGGTTCACAATCGCGTGTACGGTAGGCAACATGAAAACATTCACCAGCGCTCGGATGTCATTACGAAGACCATCCTCAAAACGTCTAGCTCTCAACATCTCATCACCCACCAGCACGGGTGCAAAACGCTGAAGCTCCGTAAAATGAGTAGAATAGTACATCACTAACATAGCACCCTGCTGTAGATTCATGAAATCTCGAGCTATATCTTCCCTCATCGTCTCTGGAACGAAGAAGTCATAGAAGACTACCAGAAAATCATCCCACACCATGTCCCTGTGACGCACTGAATGGGTGGTAACATCCCACCACCTCTTGGTGGAATCACGCAGCATATATGTCGTGAGGTTAACCCTCTGCCCTGGAGGCGTCTCAAGATTCTCGAAAATAGTCTACATGGACCCCAAACAAGACTCTGCAGCCTATGGTCCGTCATCCCCGGAAAACGTAGGCGGATGCTGTTGCTAAAAGATATGTGTCAGCTCGACCATAGATGTGGCAGCCTACTGTGCTCCCTGAAAGGTCTGCATGAACCTTATAAGGCCTTCACGGAACTGCACCTCCGCACCTTTGTCTGGTATAGCAGTTGGCGCCGCATATGGCTCTGCTGGAGGATCAACTGGTAGCCCATGGCCCACCATCCCCAGAGTATACTCATCACCGCTCTCCTAGAGATCAAATCGCGGTCATCTAGATGGCATGACACTACAAGGTCAAAAGAACGCCTCAGATTCAAGATTATTAAGATCGGAAAGCAAAGGAACCACAAAGGAAACAAGAAAAATAAGGCATTCAAAATTTTCAAGTCAATACTACACAGTGTGTAAAATGACTACACGACATGTACTTCACTCCCTTCCCCTGCCCAGGTCCTTCTACACGGCTAAGTCACATTGCTTCCGTTGAAAAAAACTACACGACCTGTAAATAATCTACATGGCGTGTATGGTGTTATTTTCCAACTTCCCATGTCGTCTGTGACACGGCTGACTACTCGGATTTACCCTACACGGCATGTTACACCCACACACGGCCTATACTCCTGCCCGTTTCCCAGACACACGGCTAACACCACATGTTCCATCCTCGGACAAAACTACATGGCGTGTCCCACAGGTACACGGCGTGTTCAAGGAGAGGTGACACCAGCCCGTGTTGTTAGTTACATGGTCGAGTCCCCAGGTCGCACTACACGGAATGTGTATAATTGAAACGATGCCTTCTGTACAGGAGTTCAGTGACCCATGTTGTTAGTTACACGGCCAGACTCCGAGTCACACTACACGGCGTGTTCAAAAGCTACATTGCATATTTTACCCAAGCGTTTCCCTACCCCGTGTCGCCACCCACACGGTTTGTGACACGGGAAGAAACTACATGTTGTGTACTGAGGGTACACGGCGTGTACTCAAAAAGTTCATTTTTCATTCTCGAACAGAGGAGAATACACGGCGTGTATAAAAAATACTACACAACGTGTATGCTAGGTTTCCAGATAGTATTCCTCAGAAACATCCTCGGAACCCAGAAAATACTAAAAACCAACACCTAAATGTCAAATTCCGATTCGTGAGGGCCCATACTCCCCACAAATCAATGTTTGACATCTTATATGTGTTATTACCTATAAACAGTCAATGATCCACCAAATTCCGGTCATTGAGGGCCTATACTCCCCAAAAACTGAGTTTGGCGTTCATTCTATAAACAAGCTCACATAAAATTACCCTATCACATAGCAGGTATTTTATCAGCGTGGCTATCACAACAGCATGCGTTTCTAGAACATCAACTATCACAACAACATGAAAATTTCTAATGCACCTACATGGCATGGAAACTATGAATGGAATGTGATTTCTAGAATGTGCCTATATGATGCATGAGATGTCATACCCTCATCTCATCAGGTTGCAACTAAATTGAACCCACAGATAAATTATAAACAGCACAATCCAAGTGCGTCACCCAACGGTGAAAACAAATCAACTGTAAATTGGAAAATCAATAAAATTACAATAACGAGGTAAATTGGCTTTTCCCTATACGCGGGTTAGCTATGCCCGGGCACAACTTATTATCAACTACCGTTCATCCTATCCCTGACTACGGCTCCAAATAGTAAGTCAAAGAAAAGAACCCCTCTGATACCACTTTGTAACATCCCGGAACCGGGTGCCACACAACGGGTGCCCTGAGCCTGGTTCGCCACGTGACCTAAAGCGTATTTCCCCAAATGCCAGAGGCTGCAGACAAGCTGCGAGGGCCCAGGTCTGATTGTGGGAAAACTATGCCCTCATTTGTCAAAGTGTAGCGCAGCGGAATTTAATGAAAACATACAACGACAGCGGAAGCAGTAAACCATATAGAACTGAAATAAACTACAGCAGTGAATATAACCAACAGTATATTAAGGATGATGCTACATGTTTCATGTTCTAAGAAAATAGCGAGAAAATGATTCATGTTCTAAGAAAACATCTAGAACATGTTATACATCAATACAGTACAACAAAGAGCAGAGTACAACAAAACAAAGCAAAACAACTGGCAGCGGCATCGCGAGCCTAGGCTCAGTCCCATGCCCTCCTACTCCACCGCAACAGTCAAGTACCTATATAGGGACTCTTGCCCCTGTCTACCCCTGTAGAAACGTAATCTGTTTGGGCCGAAATACATGACCCAAACAGGGTGTGAGAAACATATATCATTAGGCACCCACCAAAGGCCCGTGCCCAACTACATGTAAACATGCAATGATAGTGTGCAGTAATAAAATGAAATAAAGTAAGAAATACTCAAAATTAACTCATTACCAGTTATATTTCCATTTTATTATCCATTTAATCCATTTAATATAAGAAATCACCACAATGCATTTCTAGTAAACAACTAGTGTCCTCAGACACATAAACTCCTACCCTCGGGTAATGAGTATCCAAAACAAGAATCTGCCCTCAGTCATAACAGAGTTTTTCCCTCATGCATAGGTAGTGTCACCCTCAGGCACAGAATCAGCTGCCCACAGGCATAGAAGAAGTTTCCCTCAGGCCGAAATAACTACTTCCCATGGGCTAAATAGTGTAGTGCCCATAGGCTAATCACAAAAACGCCCTCAGGCTAAATAGGTAACTGGGAAATGCCCAAGATGTCAAAATGTAGTAAACAATAATTCCTCTCAAGGCAATTATACTATTACTACATTAAAGGCATACCCTTGGGTATCCTGCCCAAATGATTAAACAGTGGAACACACCCCCAGGGTGGTTCCGAATCTAAGCAATGACCCCAAAAAGCAATTTATTATCACAAATTAATCTCCTATGCAATTCTAGGCATTTAATATAGCAACGGCCTCACCCACACGACACCCCAACATGGGTTCGTGGAAGGAAAACGCACAAAAACACATGACAGTTGGAAATTCACACCAAGCCACCTACCTTGTATGCCAAAAAACGTTATACCCGAACGCCGACTCCAAAAACGCCCAAGAACGGCATAGATCTGACGAAGAAAAAAACCCATTCAAACGTATATAACATCCCATTGGGAAAGAATTGGAAAGAATGGTACCGGGATAGGAGAGGGAATCCCCGTGCGGTTTCAACGAGATCATCTGAAGCTGAATCAGATTCGAGACGAACACCCGGCGGACCTTCAATGGTTCGGTCATCCTACTTGGCTCCAAAATGGTTCAAAAGCCTCCTTTGCCAAATGAAGAGGCTACTGCCTATTTTAAGCCGAAAAAACAATGTAAAAGACATGTACTTCTGAGTACACGGTGTGTACTTATTTCATTTAACTATTCATTTAGCGGCACCGCCACACTGTTCATCTGTTGACATGAGTAAACGACATGTACTCCTGAGTACACGGCGTGTACTGTCGCCCAGCTGGCGGCAACTTCACCACCTTACTATTTAAGCCTACCGACTGACTACATGGCGTGTAAGGTACCTCTACATGGCATGTAGTCGGTTCTTAGACCCCTCGTCGCCGACATGGCTACACGCCTCGTGTACTCAGCCCAACACGGCCAACAGTACACAGCGTGTGGAAATAGGACACGGCGTGTAGTTCCAAAATTTTGGATTTTTCTAAATTTTCCATATTATCTCAAAAACAATTAAGGAAAAGGAAAAATAAGAAGCTCGTACCTCAAAAATAAGTACCGGGTTCTTACATAAGCTTCTCCATAGACTCATATTATATCTTTTTAGACATCCATTTTCCCATAGAATCAATATAATAATTTATAATCTCTTATGATGAATGTTATTGTGAAAAATATTCAGTGTCATCTCCGTCGGATATTTATCATCTAGTATAGAAACATTCAGATTGAACCAAGGTTGAATTCTTATCAGGATATTCTTAATGACCATAATATCATCGATTATTTCCTTGAAACAATACTTATATTCTACAAAAACATTTACCCAATTAAATAATTCATTTACAAATCATGGGAGTTCATTATAAGGTCCTCGTATTTGATCAACATAACTTATAATCTTTCTTCTCTTAATTTTAAATCACCTTTATGGATATTTTTTAGTTTTTTCTACACGGATTGAATATAAAAATAAATGGTATTACCATTGTCTACATTAAATTGTAAATATTCCCCCTACTGTATTGATTCCTCTAAAATTATCATCCAATTACATTTAGTCATCTTTTGATAAAGCACAATTGTCCTTACTAGATGAAATTTCATACATTCCTACAGTAAAGACATACATTCCTAAAGAACATAAGAAGAGATACATCTGATTCTACCATAATTGATAATTTTTTCCATCGATGATCACATTCCCTCTATGATTGAAAACCACCATTAAAACCCTAGAAAAAGAAACACAGATATTAATCCTTCACTCCAATACCAATTTTTATCCCAACTAGGTTAAATATACTTAGATTGGGTAAATTATGGTATCACATATTAAAAAACCATCCCCTTTAGTTCTTGTTTTTTAATTAATCAAAACACTCTTCTCTCGCTTTCCACATTATGATGTATGAATAATAAAGAATGTATGCATGAGACAAAACAATTTTATATGGTTCACTAATACAAGGCTATATAAAAGGAGAATACAAAATAAATTTTCGTATTAAACAAATCCACTAAAGAACATATATGTTAAAATGTTTAGTTTAGACACACTATCCCTCTTGGTTTACAAAAAATAGATATTTGGAAGGTCATTAATTTCTAAACTGAATTGTGTTCACTTTTCCTTGTGAACATTATTCAATTCATCTAAAGCCCCACGGAATTATTTCACACATTAGTGTGACATGGATCTCTATTTTTACCTAATGAATAAAAACATCACCATGTTGCGATTTACTTTCATAAAGTTTGGGTGGAAACTTTTTTTCTTCCACCATAATATTATTCTAACCCATTTTGAAAACCTTGAACTTCATAGATTACGGGATTCATGATCCCCTTTTCCTTTATGGAATATAGTTCCCCATAAACATATTCCACAAACTGATATATCTTTTTGAACAATCTCTTTCATGATTCTTGCCTTAGAGAACTACCACCATTATGAACAAACTTCAAACTTATCCGAATTATTCCATTGATGTTTATCTCTTGTGAAATTTTATAACTTTTAAATATGATTTTTGTTTGTCCTTTATATAGGAAAAATAATCCTCAAAACTCTCTAATCACAATTAATCAAAAATACTTTTTGTATTCGACATCACTATGTACTGCACTTGCTATATGGTTCTCATTGTTTATTATTACCTTATGGTGGCTACCTTTTTATGTAAACAAAAATACTCTATGTGGAACTGTTTTAATCACAAGCTTCATCCACAAATGAAAATCAATTTTAGTTCAAAAATTTAAATATGTTATGTAGAAATCATTTTATGGGTGTCACTTTAAATAAACACATTTTACAAAAAATAAAATTATCTTTGTAGGGGCCTTATATTATCAATGTTCAACTGAAAACAATAAGATTACTTTTTAGTTCACACAACAAAGTTTCTATGTTTGATGTTTTCTTATAAAATTTTTTCTTTGTGGTTTTGGAATCTATCTATGTGATTTTCATAGAAAAATTTATATGTTTTACATATCATTTAAAACCCTATTTGGCTCTATGTGGTCCCCATATTTTCTATGTGGGAGTCCTTAATTTTCCATAAAATAAATACCGATTTTGAGACCCAAAAATATTGAAAACACTTGGAAACTTGTAAACATTAAAAAAAAAATTTCTTCATCAACAATTATAATTAAATTTTGTAAACCATAATTTTCAACAAACAAAAAGAACCCAAATACACTATAAAGTTACTCTGATAGATTTATTAAAAATAATAATTAATTAAAGAGGTAGATATTATCTCCATTATCGATTATGTATAAGGTTTGATGGTAGAATTCCCCTACCAACCAATACTAACTCACATATATAACTCAAAAAACACTGAAGTTGACTTGTTCACCAAAATGTATACATTCATGGAGGATCTATAGCTATTTTAGATGAAAATCCACATCACATATCATTTGTTGTTTCCACTATTCATAAAAAATGTTATGGATGAAATCAATGAAATTAACATTACCACAAATAAGTGATATCTTGTATCCTCCCTAAAAGATATAATAATTCGATTGATGTTTCCCATATTATAATACCTACAATGTGTAAGTTTACCATTTAATTAATATAAAAAAAACATATCTTATCAGGGTTTTAAATGTAATCCATTAATATTACCCAAATTTATAAAAATATTTTAATATTGTAGAATTTTATGTAATTATATTCAAGTTCACTAAAGGAGGATTAACCCATACTATTATATAAGAAGCCATTTATAGTTCCTGAAACACCAATTATTTATGATAAAATATATTTCAGAAAAACCAAGGGACTTCATTACTTCTGAACATATCGAATACATGATATCAAGGAGTTCATGATGAAATATTATTCGTTTCAGATACATTAAAATTTCATACATCAACCCTAGTAATTGTTACACATCTAAAAATATTATTTTACATTTTTTTATGGGTAATTGATTTCATTACACCATATACCCAAAATATATTTAGGTAGTTCATGATCTTCTTTTCTTCTTTAGAATTCATATCGATGTGGGTCGAGGCTATACCCCTCATGGAGGTTGGAACCAAGTCAATCATCTTCTTCATGATGTCTAGAATTATTTACATATTTAGGTTACCATATAGAATAATGAAATAAATTAGAACTAATATTTGTTATTCTTTGTTGAAAAGGATATATCATGAATATAATATTCAATCTAATCATTAATCCCACTATCAGAAAGTGGTGAATAGATTGATGGATAATTTCAACAAAACACTATATATTTTCCATTCGATGATGGTGGAAAAATAAAATTGTTTTTAGACTGAATAAATCTTGTATACATTGGGGGATTTTTACACCATAACGGGTAATACTAAAATAAGAAACTCAACATTTACCTTTATACTGGACCAATGTATTACTTCTATTTGAGGTCTAACGTTCATCACATCACATAACCATCTGCGATTGGTAGTCCAAAGATGAACATTAATATAAAAATAATAACGAGTTGTAACTATTGAATTAAAAAATGTTACACATTCCTCAAGACCCCTAATATTATAGAAACAATTCATGTAAAAATTCATAAATAAGATTCACATCCATTTAATCCTCAAATTATAATTGTTTTGGGAATTAAGAGATCCAACTTGACGGAGAAAGAAACGTCTTAATCAAAAACCAATATTTAAAATACCATATTCCATAAAAAAATTCTACTATTATATAACATACTCACTAATTATAAGATGTGGTGAGAATGTCATGATTTCCAATGATGAAAGGATTATTATGAAATATTTTTTTATATCTTCACATTTTTATCACATTTTTTTTCTACAATTTGCTAAATTTCATTGTAAGTGTCAATTCTGTATATCTTTAAACTACTTGGGGTGTGTCCAAGTTGAAATTAGAGACCCAAAGCTTGACATACATGGACATTACATTACTTTTTCATAATACTTAATACATAACAAGAACCAAAACTCAAGGACCGTAATAGCTTAGTGTCTTTGGAAACTCATAACACAATCTTCTAATCATAGTGAAAGATCTTCAATATCTCCCATAAAGATCATCCCCTTTTTGTTGTCTTACCTAAAACCTTTCTTTGAATCCTGGGGAAAAGAAAAAATATAAAAGTGTGAGCTCAAATGCTCAGTAAGGGTATGCATGGATAAAATAAAACCAATTATATCCATTTGAACTTAAATAGATGAACTTAAAGTTTAAACATCAAGATCATGAGAAATGGCATAAACATGGAAGTACGTACGGAATAGATCATAAAGAAACAATAGTCCTGTTAAAATATAATGAGAATAACACATGTAATTGTGGAAACCATTAAGCACATGTTATGATTTCCATAGTATCAAAGGAATTACTTCCAAGACCATATTAGTGGACAAAGTCCCTTTCTGAATCCAGTTCACTCCTTATTTCAATCCTGTAACAATGAACCAGATTAACTTACCGTTCCAGCCATGTCTATCTCATGAGATATAAATCATTACCTAATAAATTTGAGGGAGATATATGTCCCACCAATCTCATAATGAAATAATTCTTACTTGTGCCACAAAATAAACATAATGCATTCTTCATAACACAAAGAATAAAATGGGTTTCATAAACATCATCCCATCAACACATAATCCATATAAAAAAAATGGATATAATTTCATCATAAGAAAATTGAAACCATGTAAATCATAGTGAAATTATACTTTAAACATACACGTATGAAATAATTCCATCTTATGTGGAAAATGGTTTCGAAAAAACCCTTGAAATGAATTCTTGAAGAAAATATTCATTCTTCTTCAAAATTATTTTCTTTTCAAAAAATGCCATGAAATTTTAAAAGAAAAGGAATTTTTTGAAAATAATAATGAAATCTTGTATAGTAAGATTCATGAATATAAGGCATTATGAAAACCTTAAAAATATTCTCATTCCGTATAAGCTAAAAACATTCTTCTCGTACTTTTGTCACAAAAGTAAAAAAAGTACCTTATATGGTAATCAAAATAAAGATTCGTTAAATACCATGTAGTAAAAGTTAAAAATGGGTAAAAAAGACTTTAATAATACATGAAACCATTTTTATTAAATAGGGACATTAATGATAAATACAACCCCAGTAAATACTTACAAATAAACAATCTCAGATAAAAACGAGATTAGAAAAGTTATCCCTTACCTTTGGTCTGATATGCTTCGTACGTATCTGAACCACATGTATAATGATTTAAATAATGTCATTGAATAATTACAGAATCATCTACATTGTTATTATATCATATATGGTTCACTTAAGACGTTATATTACCCGTTATTTTGTAAATTCATGTTAATGTAGCGTTTTGGGTAAAATCGTTTCATTTATCATCCATGTTTTGACTAGTAATTGTTAATATGATTTCTTAGATTATGATTACTTAATTTCAGAATATAAAACATGATTTATATATAATATATATTCAGAATATACATATATATAACAGATCGATAAATGGAAAGAAATACACCGTTCATGGAGACGGTAGGTCGTACGTACGCATGAACGCTGTTTTCTTTTCTTTATTGAATTGAATGGAATTAAATAGATGACATACATATATATACATAAATACAGTACCATTATTATTTCATATATTTTATAATTACTTATTATATATCCTATATAATCATTCTTGAATTGTTAACATGGAAATTGAATCTCATCGCGTCGTGGAGACGGTAATCCGTACGTACGCACGAGCAATGATATTGTTCCCATATTTATTGAATGGAATTGGAGTGAATGATATAATATATTAGAATCATTATGATGGTATAATAATCATATATAGTTATTATTTACACCATTATACCCATCCAATTAAGCTAGTGTTGTAAAAACCGATTACACCACGGCGTGGAGACGGTATTTTGTACGTATGCACGCGAGGTGATTTTGTTTTCCTTAGGATGGATAGAAGGTCAAATAGGTTTGTTTAATATTTATAATGATATATAATTATATTATTGATACTTATGTTATTAATTCATAATGAAACAACTAAATAAGAAGAAGAAGAAGAAGAAGAAATAAATTTGAAAGAATCGGTAACAAATATTACCTCTTCTTCGACACGCCTTTTTGAAACCTCCTCTTAGGGAACTAAAATAGGTCTTTGAAGAAGAAAATAAGCTATATAATGTTGCTAAGGAGGTTTAAAAGGGAAATTGTCTGGGTTTTTCCGAGCATGAAGGCTCAAAAAGGTGTGAGGAGGAGAGGGAGGAGGTTCTTTTTTATAAGGGAGGAGAGGGGCACCTTTGGAATTATAAGAAATATTAATCTATAATAAATTACAACCCCACCTATAAACCACCAAAATGACTCAAATCACAATATTATAAGATATATGGTTGTAATCTCATCAAACAATAAAATTTAGACAACTTGGGTATTTATTTTTAACATTATCAACTTGATTTATCCCTATATAATCTATTTAATTTTATTTGTGGTAATAATATTCTAAATTTTAAATTTTTATAAATAATTACTTATATGTTGTGAATTGTCCATAATTGTATTATTTATTACTTTTCTTAGCATATAAATTATAATTTATAATTTTTGAATATTTGTTTTTTGATTTTTAAACAATTTTATAATATGTAATGTTTATAAAATAACAATAGTGTAAATTTTGATACTATTCATTTATTTAAATTTAAATAAAATATATACAGATGATATGTTCTAACAAAAAGATTTAATTGATTAATAAAATGTCATATTTATCTAAAAAATATGTGTATCATATTAAATAGTTCATATAATATTTATTTTAATACTTTTAAAATCATTTTTTGATATTTTAATCAATGAAATAATTTCAACATCACTATTGTGTCATAATTAATGATAATTATTTAATCCATAAAAATTTTAAATAAATTCATATGATGTAGATAATTTAATTATATTTCTAGGAAATATTTATATCTAGAGTTAAATGGTGTTTATCACTAAATTAAAATTGTTACACTTATAAGATTTAAGAGAGTGACATGTTGTCAATTTCATTGGTTTTAATAATAATTATATTATTTCACAGTCAAAAGTCCATACAATGAATATAATATTACACTTAGGTTATATGGGTCATCTTTTAGTCTTCCATTATAATTTTTGAATCTCTTAGTGTAATTTTATAATCTTAGGTTTACCGTTAATTACTCGATTTATCTTTAATTGAAGTAAATAAAAATTACCGTAGTTTCTATTTTTAGTGCCCAAAAATAAAAAGTAGCCTATTAACATAAAATGTAACTAATTATTCCAAATATGGAATCCATTTTTCAAAATTAAAAACATATAAGTTTCAGTAATTAATTTAAAATTAATCCCGCTATTAAGAAAATGAGTTTTAAAAGTGAAAACATTGCAATAGATTGAAATGATTTTACCTATGAATTCAATATAAAATAAATGCTAATGACAGAAATTATATTAAATGGTAAAAATATATTCTATTTATACTTTAAAACCATTAAATACTATAATTTATCCATATAAATTATTAAGATGAAAAAATTTGTTTTTAATTAAAATATAGCGTGTTTTTACTATACACTAAAATATGAAAATTATCAGAATAATATGAAAATTTTATCCAAAGTAAATTTTAATATCCTAATTCCAAAGAATAATTTTATTTTGTCAAATTGAACTTATAAACAATTCAAAAACTAGATTTAATGTTGGTGCGCCATCAAAAGGCTCCAAAACTGCATTTTTTGAAAAATACTTATTTTACCCAAAATATTTACTTTGTTCTTATACCATGTTCTAGAAAATGTGTAAGATGAATAATAATGTAATAAAATTTAAAATTTAGTTAATACAATTCATAGCGTCTAGTTCATAGTAATATTATAATAATATATCGTTGTTTAGTGAAACCCGATATTGCGTACAACACACGCTATCGATGAATGTCGCGATTGCATGTAATGCAAGCCATGTCAGGGTTGAGTGTAGTGCATGACTCCTTTGTTGTTGCGTATAACAAAATCCAACCATATTTCATTTATACATTGAATATATATATATTTATATATATATATACACACTCCATGTTTCGTATAATAACTACTATCAAACGAACTTGAAATTGTGTGTAACATAATCCAAGAATAGTGTTGTGTATACTACAAGATAATATGGTGTTGCGTATAGCCCAAGATAATCCTGGTGTAGCGTACCATTGAAGATATGAAAGAAATTTAAAAATATATATCTCATAAAGTCTCAGGGTGTTACATTCTACCCCCCTTAAAAGGATTTTTTCCCTCGAAATTCGTTGGGGTTATAAATGGTTTATTAAATGATAGTTTCTTTCATAGAAACCAACATCATAAAAAGAAATACCAATACTTATCTTTACAAACTAAAGTATGAAATGTAATTGTTACCCAAATTAACTAATCACTAGGTTTCCACATAGGATGACATAGGTGAAAATATGGATATGAAAGAGAAATCTAACCATCAAGTTCTGATGGAGAGTGGTAAAGGACATGGATATGATAAAGCCAACAGTCAAAAAGCCATAAATTTGTGATGGTCTAAGGGACCATCGGATTTATCAGATATAAGAGCATTAGGACAACATTTTTGGTTATCAAGATCATTTCCCTAAAGTTGAGGAATGAATAGAAATACGTACATGAATTTGGTATAATCTCACCATTTTTCGTGCCTTGAACAATTTCCACTTCATATCTTAATGAAATGAAGTTGAATTTGTCATTCGTGAAGTGTTATCAAATCATGTGATAGAATTATGAGACATTCCATCTGTTACAAGCATAAGGTTAGAAAAAGTTATCAAATATACATAAGTCCATCTATAGTGTGGTTAATCGTATATGATTCCAAAAATGGACTTGTACTTCATCTATCATACTGCTTATTAAAATAAAACAATTTTCTACTAACAAGGGACTTCCTGTAGGCCAGTGGTTGGCGATAAAGGCATGTCACACTTCAGTTGTGGGTTTGATTTCCATAACCTTGTCTGACGTGATGGGTTGTCGCCCATCCTATTAGTTTTCCTTTTTATAAAACTAAACTATTATAACATTCCAGATATAATATCGAAAAAAGTTCTAGCCTTAAACAATAAAATTTTAATTCATTCCAATATTTAGGATTATCCGAAATACTTCTGTCCAAGCTCATAGTATAAAGAAAACAATTACTAGAAATTTCATTTACCAAGCATGTGAATAGAATCATTTATCTCACATATATCATAAAATATATCTTGTTGGTCACATTCCAGACATGTGAATACCTTAATCATATATTCTCTTGAAAAATGAATACCCATTGAACCTTAGAGAAAACATGAATGCTGTCAAAAGCTAACTCATTCTACATACCAAAATCCCAAAAATTCTATATAATCAAACCACGATATCACTTTGTCCTCATATCAGTCATGAGCTCATTAATATTATCAAACATTTAATTTTCTCATAATCCCTTCATTATGCATATATCATCTGCTTTCCAAAATATTTGAATAACTTTTCATGGTTATCGGTACAATATAATTATCGAAAACCACAATAAACCATTACATAGATATTCCAATGCTCTATAATTACTATAAATGAGATTCCACAGAATTATTTTGGTATCCCTTTACATAAACACATAATCATTCCACCACATTGTTTTCATAATCAGAATTTCTAATAATGATCGCATGTGAATTCCCTTTGTCATTTTCCTTAAGAGGTTGCTCATGTTGATAATCATTATCCCTTGGATTAGGGAATTGATTAGCATAATGCCCCATTTCCTTACACTTGAAGGATTGAAGTGTTGGTGGTGCGTTCTCTAAAGTATTTTCTTTATCATTAGAAACCCTTTTTCCATTACACTGACACTCAGCTGATCGATGGCCTTCATTTCTACACTTAAAACATTTTCTAATCCCTTTAAGAAAATATCCACCATTCTTCTTTCCACACATTAAGCATAATGAATCATTCATCTTCTTTTCACCATTATTCTGAGATTTCTCCTTGAACTCCATCTTTCTTTTCCTGTCAAAACCATGAGATAAATATGTAATACCAACATTAATTTCTACCTTGCTAGCACAACGCACAATTTCTTCATAGCTACTGAAGTATCTTATAGATAATTCCCATCGAATACTTGGTTTTATGCCACTGAGGAATCGATCAACATTACTTTCAGGTTGGATGATAAATCCAGATTCATAACTTGAAAACCTTGTAAAATTCACTTCGTATATACCAACAGATTCATCATTTGTTTGCTTAAGCTCCAAGAAATCCTTTTCCATATTTGTTCGAATGATACAAGGTAAGTACTTATTGAAAAATAAGTTCTTTATCTCATCCCATTCTATGGATTCAATTTCATCTCGGGGCATGATATTCTTAATTAGAGTCCACCATTGATCTGCTTCAACTTCTAAACGGTAAATAGCCAGAATGACTTTTTTATGTTCCGAACAATGATTTATGGAAAATATCTTTTCAATGGTACTAATCCATTGTATAGCAACAAGTGGATCAAAAGACCCACCAAAAGAAGGTAGACGTTGCCTCATGAAGGACTCAATAGAGTATTGTCCCCTTCTCTGATCATTTGGATGTCCAGAATGATTAATAGCTTGTGTATGTATAGAAATAAGATTTTTCACTCCATCTCCCATTACGTTGGTTTATTCAGGAGGATAATCATTGCATCTTCCATTACATTGATCAACATGGTTCTTTCAGGTTCCATCCATCGTCTAAAACCCAAAAAAAATAGTGTGAGAGGCAAAAATCATGCTAGGGAAAACAACATAATAAAGGAGGAGTACCTTAAATATATAACATCTTAGAGTTAATTATAATATTGTTACAGTAAATCTAGGACTATAACCTATACTTATACTTACCCTTAGGGACATCACTAGAAATACTATAGAAATATCTCTAGGGATCTCACTAAAGATTTTGCATCCTAGTTTCCAAAGGTTAACTAAACCTTTCCTATGATACCAACTGTAGAGACCAAAAGCTTGACGTAAATGGAAATTACATTAATTTTGTGGAATAATTAATACATAACAAGAACCAACACTCAAGGACTTTAATAGTTTAATGTCTTTGGAAACTCGGAACACAATCTTCTAATCATGGTGAAAGATCTTCAACATCTCCCATAATATCTTCCTCTTTTTGTCTTCATACCTAAAACCTTTCTTTATATCCTGGGGAAAAGATAACATATAAAAGGGTCAGCTCAAATGGTCAGTAAGGGTAAGCATGGATAAAATAAAACAAATTATATACATTTGAACATAAATACAAGAACAAAATGTTTAATCATTAAGATCCTGAGAAAAGCATAAAACATGGATGTACGTAAGGCATAGATCACAATGAAACATTAATACTGATAAGATAGCATGATCTTAAAACATTTAATTGTGGAAACCATTAAGCACATGTTATGATTTCTATAGTATCCAAGGCATTGCTGCCAAGACCTTCTTAGTGGACAAAGTCCCTTTCTGAATTGAGTTTACTCCTCATTTCAGTCCTGTAACACTGAACCAGATTAACTTACCGTTACAACCATGTCTATCTCATGAGATATAATTCATTACCCAATTCATTGGAGGGAGATATAGGTACTACCCATCTCATAATGAAATTATACTTACTTATGCCAAAAAATAAACATAATTCATTCCTCATAACCCAAAGAATAAATTGGGTTTCATAAACATCATCCCGTCACCACATAATCCATATAAAACACATGGATATCATATCATCCTAAAAAAATTAAAACCATGTAAATCATAGAGAATTTATAGTTGAAACATACACATATAAAATAATTCCATATTATATGGAAAATGGTTTTGATAAAACACTTGAAATTAATTCATGAGGAAAATATTCATTCTTCTTCAAAATTATCTTCTTTTCACAAAATTCAATGAAATTTTAAAAGAAAATCATTTTGTTAAAAATACTCATGAAATATTGTAGAGTAAACGTCATAAAAATAAGTCATTATGAAAACCTTAAAAATCCGTTCATGCCATATAAGTTAAAAAACATTCTTCTTGTACTATTGCCGAAAAGGTCAAAAAAGTACCTTGTATGGTAATAAAAAGAAATATTCTTTAAATATCATGTAGTAAATGTTAAAAATGGGTAAAAAGGACTTTAAACACACATGAAACCATTTTTTTAAAATAGGTACATTTATGATAAATTTAACCCCAGTAAATACTTACAAATAAACAATCTCAGATAAAAACGAGATTGGAAAAGTTATCCATTAAATTAGGTCATATATGCTTCGTACGTTTCCGAACATCCTGTATAATGATTTAAATAATGTCATTGAATTATTATAGAATCATCTTCATTGTTATGATATCATATATGGCTCACTTATGACTTTATATTACCCGTTCTTTTTTAAATTCATGTTAAAGTAGCGTTTTGGGTAAAATCGTTTCATTTATCATCTGTATTTTGACTAGTAATTATTAATATGGTTACATAGATCGTGAATACTTAATTATAGAATATAAAACATTATTTAGATAAATATATATTCATAATATATATATATATAATAGATCGATAAATGGAATGAAATACATCGTTCATGGAGACGGTAAGCCGTACGTACGCATGAACGCTATTTTCGTTTCCTTATCGAATTGAATGGAATTAAGTTGACGACAAAAATATATATACATAAATAAAGTAGCATTATTATTTCCTATATTTCTTGATTACATATTATATATACTTTATAATCATTCTTGAATTGTTAACATGGAAAATGAATCTCATCGTGTCTTTGAGATGGTAATCTGTACGTACGCACGAGCGATGATATCATTCCCATATTTATTGAATGGAATTGGAGTGAAGGATATAATATATTAGAATCAGTATGATGTTATAATAATCATTTGTAGTTATTATTTACACCATTATACTCATCCAATTATGGTGGTGGTGGAAAAATATATTACACCACGGCGTGGAGATGGTATTCTGTATGTACGCACGCAGGGTGATTTCGTTTTCCTTAGGATGAATAGAAGATGAAATAGGGATGTTTCATATTTATAATAACATATCAGTATATGAGTGATACATATGTTATTAATTCATAATTAAACAACTAAAGAAGAAGAATTAGAAGAAGAAATAAATTGGAAAGAATCAGTAACAGATATTACCTCTTCTTCGACACGCCTCTTTGAAACCTCCTCTAAGGGTACTAAAAAAGGTCTCTGAAGAATAACAGGACCTAGATTATGTTTATTATGAGGTTTATAAGGTAAATTGGAAGGTTTTTACTAATTTTGATGGCTCAAAAATGTTTGAGGAGGAGAGGGACGAGGTGCCCTTTTATAAGGGATGAGAGGGTCACCTTTTGAATTATAAGAAATATTAATTTATAATAAATTCCAACCCCACATAAAAACCTCCAAAATGACTCAAATCAGAATATTAGATAATATAGGGTTGTATTATCATCAACCAATAATATTTAGACATTTTGGGAATTTATTTTAAACATTAACAACTTGATTTATCCTTATATAATCTATTTAATTTTATTTGTGGTAATAATATTCTAAATTTTAAATCATTATAAATATTTAATTATATGTTTTGAATTGTCCATAATTTTATGATTTATTACATTTTAGACCATATAAATTTTTATTTTTATTTTTTAAATATTTTTTTATTTTTAAACAATTTTATAATATGTAATTTATATAAAATAGAAATAGTGTCAATTTTGACACTATTCATTTATTTGAATTTAGATAAAATATATACAGAATATATGTTCGAACTAAAAGATTTAATAGATTATTAACATTTCATATTTATCATCAAAATTAGTGATTTATATTAAACAGTTCATATAATATTTATTTTAATACTTTTAAAATCATTTATTTGATATTTCAATCAATGAAATAATTTCAACATCACTATTGTGTCATAATTAATGATAATTATTTAATCCCTAAAAATTATAAATAAATTTATATGATGTAGATAATTCTATTATCTGTCTAGGGACTATTTATATCCTAATTTATATGATGTTTATCACTAAATTAAAATTATTACACTTATACGATTTAAGAGAGTGACATGATGTCACTTTCTTTGGTTTTAGTAATAATTATTTTATTTCATGGTCAAAAGTCCATTAAATGAATCTAATCGGACCCTTAGGTGATATGGGTCTACAGTTAGTCATCCAATTTAATTTTGGCATGTGTTACGGTAATTCTATAATCTTAGGTTTACCCTTAATTGCCTGATTTATCTTTAACAAAAGTAAATAAAAATTACCCTAGTTACTATTCTTAGTGCCCAAAAACAAAAAGTAGCCTATTAACATAATTTGGACCTAATGATTCAAAATAAGGAATCAATTTTTCAAAATTAAAAACATAGAAGTTGCAGTAATTTATATAAAATTAATCCCGCTATTAAGAAAATGTTTTTTAAAAGTTAAAACATTGCAAAAGATAGAAATGATTTTACCTATGAATTCAATGTAAAATAAATGCTAATGACATACATAATATTAAATGGTAAAAATATATATTCTATTTATACTTTAAAACCATTCAATATTATAATTTAACCATATAAATTATTATGATGAAAAAAGTAGTTTTTAATAAAAATATATCGTTTTTTTACTATTCATTAAAATATAAAAAGTATCAGAATAATATGAAAAATTTATCCAAAGTAAATTTTAATATCATGATTCCAAGTAAGAATTTTATTTTTTCAAATTGAACTTATAAACATGTCAAAAACTACATTTAAAGTAGGTGCACCATCAAAAGGCGGCAAAACTGCATTTTTTTAAAAATACTTATTTTACATAAAAAATTATTTTTGTTCTTATACCATCTTCTAGAAAATGTGTAAGATGAATAATAATGTTATAAAATTCAAAATTTGGTTAATACTATTCATAAAAGCTAGTTCACAAAAATATTATAATAATATATCATTGTTTAGTAAAACCCGATATTGCGTACAACACACGCTATCGAGGAAGGTTGGGATTGCATATAATTCAAGCCAATTCAGGGTTCTGTGTAGTTCACAACTCCTTTGTTGTTGCGTATAACAAAATCCAACCATATTTCAAATATACATTGAATATATATAAATTTATATATATATACACACACTCATTGTTGCGTAGAATAATTACTATCAAACGAACATGAAATTGTGTCTAACACAATCCAAGAATAGTGTTGTGTATACTGTAAGATAATATGGTGTTGCGTATAGCGCAAGATAATCTTGGTGTATCTTACCTCAAAAGATATGAAAGAAATAAAAAAGAATATATCTCATAATATCTCGTGGTGTTACATTGCATGAACCTAAACATTGAAACCTCTACATCCTGGAAACATACCATTAAATGGCATGACATGTAGTTCAACAAACACGACTTTTCTAAATGTTTGGGATGGTATGATTGAGAGACATATTAACGTTACATTAGTGTTTTATCGAAAAAAGTGTTCACATGGAATGTTCCCTTTTTCAATTTTTAGTAAGTTTAAATTCACACTTCATATTATATTATGATTTGAAGTGATTTTCATGTTATTGGAAATATTCAAAATTTCCAATATAAACCATCTTATATAGGTGACATGTGCGTTATTTATTTAGGTCCCCACCCTCCATTCATGATACTATGACAAAGCTATCTTATATTTCACACAATAGTAACAATGAAAAATAATAACAAATTAGTTCATATCATATGACCCCTGATGGCAAGTCAACCAGCACATTGTCAAAATAAATTAAACTTCATGATATATGGCCTATCATACATGACCATTAAAAAAATATGTTTTAATTTCATGAGACATATCTTCCTTATATATGAAACAGATCAACACCATTACTACAAGTATAAGATTCATGTTCTTTAAACCTTTTCTAATAAAAAAATATCCCCCTCATTCAAGATTTACAAATTAGTATTTGAACTATTTAGTTTATAATGGATCCTCTGGTGGCTGACCATTTAGATGGGGCATCCTTTATTCCTTGTTAAATGATGTTAAACATCATAACATGTGGTATATATGGTAGAAACATATAGTACATAGAGAATCTCATTTCATGAGGTATGTATACCTTATATATGAACGAGATCTATATAAAATCACTCATTATAGAATTCCTTTTTTATTGACCAACTCCATCCAAAGATATCCATTTCCTATGTATGATCCTAATCTACATATGTCACACCCTGACCCCGAACTGCCCTGAAGCCATTACGGAGTTTTAATAAAACATGGGTTGTGTATTTTTGTTAAAGGAAAGATGAAAAATCAAACATGTTCCACGAGAGAAGATATTTTTGGTTCAGGTAGCAGAGAATCAGATACAATTATTACATTTCTTTCATAACTGGAAATGAATGAAACTCCAAAAAGTTATCACCGAACAAAGTAACACAAATATATTACAACTATAAAATTTATGTTAAAATGTAGGAAGAGAATATGAATGCTGAGTATGGGGTTTTGAAATAAAATATCTCTAAAATTGAAACCTCTTGAGGACATTCCTTTAAAATTATTTATATAAAATTTTTATTAGGAAATTATAACATAAACTTTTTATCACAAAATACAAGTGAACATTTCAAGAAATATTAATAGGGTTTTAATGAACCATATTACAAACTTAATCATGCTTATATGAATTATATGGTGTAACTCGTGTGAAGTAAGATTCATTATATCTTTAGTAAATGTGACATGAAAAATGTAAGTACCATATTTATAACTGGAAGTAATACATGATCAGAGTTGCGCATAAAATAATAACATCAATTTCCTTCGTTACTAACTGTAAGCCATAATTGGCCTATAAATTCTCTTAGTACCAAATATAAATCATGACATAAGAATTTAATTATTTTGATTCTTATATGTATATGATATTTAACCATGAATATTTTACTAATCAAATATTCACTTGGTTAATTAAATTTCATAATCTTAATAAGGAAAGTACATATGCAGGACTATGTCGACGCCTCATTCAAAGACCATAAACTCTGTGTCATGGCCTCGTTCGAGGACCATAAAGTCTGATTTGGGAAAGGCCTTGGAAAATTCGACGAATAGTTTGTCTAATGAGACCTACTGATGCATCGTGGGGCTACAACGGGCCCGCCCATCACATAATAAGTCCAATGCATTCCTCATTTCTTTAAATCAATTTTCCCATACCAATTTGATTTAATAAATTAATTTTATTTCCAATTTACGTATTTTACATGGGTTTTCATTTCATATTGTTCAATGTGTCCCATAACACTTTGAATAATTTAATTTTTCATTTAATATTTTTCAAATTGTCTTATACCACATTGAATAATTTAATTTCTTAATACATATTATTCAAAGTTTCCTATACCACTTTGAATAATTTAGTTCTTAATTCCATAAAAATTCATTTTTATTTGATTAGATTCTTGATCATTTACATATACCAAGAGAATCCTTCAAAAAAAATTAATCCTAATATTATCCTGGATATGGTAATAAATTAAAAGAACCATAGGCCACACATGTGACAATAACTAAAATAATCGAATACATATTTATCAAATAAAATAATTACCCCAAAATCTCTATTATGAAAGTAAACATTTTATATTCCCAAATACCTAATTCTAAAATTAAGATAATTTTCATTTATATTTAACTCATATTTATCAAAATAGAACATAATGATTGTGAACATTTATTGTGATAGATTCATGTTATTTTAAAAAAATTATTTAAATCATGCTTATCATGTTTATGTATGAAAGAATATTTCAACCTTCTAAAATTAATTCTAGGGCATACACAAGTGTGAAAATTGATCTCATAAAAACGTGGGTTAAAATTTTATGTGAACTATATAAACACAAAGATTATGCACACAATTTTCTCAACCAACACATGGTTTAATAAATCATTTTTTATATTGTACATCTCAAACACATAATTAATTCCAAAAAATGGTTTTTATGAAAACTATATCAGTTTAATATTAAAATAAGAAGGTGTATATATACATAAAACCGTATATATATAATCCAATTAAACAAATAAAATTTCAATGCATACCATGTAGAAGAAAAGACTGTATACATTATTTGAAAGACTTATGAACAATGATAGTTTGGTAAATATTGAATATAAGTAACTATATAAATATTCACTATATTTTTATATATGTATTAGTTTTAAAATATGAACCTGTTACGACCCTTAATTACAATATGTTTTTCAAAAACAACAATTATACATTGAATTTCAATGTTAAATGACATAAAACTAGTTCGAATGGGTACGTTATGTAAACTACATGACTATATAAAGATATATATAACCGATATAAAAAGTTTATAAATACGTTTTTCATGAGAAATATAACACCTCATGTTAATAAATTATACATGCACACAAAATCCAGAAGTCTTAGAATAGGGCATAAACGAGGTTTAATTAAAACATAAGGTTATATATATATATATATATTTATATATATAAATAAATATGAGTATACATATATATATATGTATATATATTCAAAACAAAAATTAAAGACAATCTAATGCCCCTTACATGGTTCGAAAGATGAGGAGAGGTCCAGGGGAGCTTCATGATTGTGTTGGAAAGAGGAGAACCCATAGGATTCGACTACAAAATGAGTTATATTTATAAATCATATATATTATATTTTAAGATCCACATTATTTAAAAACCGAGGCATATGTGGTTTAAAATAAAATAGAGGGTATCAGTTTTGTGTAAAACTGGTGAATGTTGGGGCCACTAGTGTCACCGGTGTGGAAACAAATGAAAAGGGAGGATTGGCATGGCTACTATTTTTGTGCACGCGGGAGGAGGAAGAAGAAGGTGACAATGTGTGAAACCAGATATTAATTGAATGGATGGGATCTAACCATGAAAAATACTACAGCTAAGGTGTGTCCGTGGATTTTATAAATGGTAGACAATTGAGGTTTTAGGAAGAGTAGATTAGATAGCTATAGTGACGTGGTGTTTTAAGAATAATTGAACAGCTGTGATTAGATCTATCAAAATCTGACGGTGCACAAAAACGTGGTAGATATTCATCCACCACAGGGGTTTGATAGCATAATTGATCAAACGACTTAGATCATGCATGTCACGATAAAATTACCATTATCTTCTCCCATCTGGAAAACCCCATTCTACTTCGAAATGAAGAGGATTCTAGAGCCCCCTTATAAACCTAGAGCTCTGAGCCATAACACATATTACTCCCCCCCTTATTGGTACAACCTCGTATTGGGGTTATGTGGGCGCGTTTGTGCCCACTCCTGTCGTTGTGCCACCCCGTACGGTGGCACGCTTTGCTTACATGCACACGCAAACCCGTGCGCCCATAGGGCTTGTTATTCCCCTTGTTCATGCGACCTAGAATGCACATTGAGTGTGAAATACCACCCTAGGCCATTGTTAGGGGTTGTGGTTGAGATTCCTATCAAGCCCTTGAGTGGATTCCTAAATGGTGGCCCTTGGCTAGGTGGGTAGTCACCAATTTTTTAGGAATGTGAAGTTATTTTTATTATATATAAAATTACAAACAAAGAAAACAATTGTAATCCCTTATTAAAACATATTTTTATAAAACACTCAAATTATTAATATATACAATATTCCTTCATACATAAAATACATAGTAAGAATATTATTTAATTTGTTTAAAAAAGATAGTTTAATATATCCATATAAATTTGACATAGAAAATCGAATACCATTTATTAAATATATTTTTAAAGTATCATCATACAATATATAAAATATCTAAACATTTGAAAGGTATTTGAAATATATAACAAATTTTACAATTATATTAACAATAATCTTTAGTTCAATTTTCCCATGGTACAGTTTAAATCACAAATGAATGTTTCTTTATACCAAAACCAAGTAGTATCATGTGTGTGATTCACTGGGAAATTCTTTCAAAATAGAAGAGTTATGTTTAAAACCATTTTAATATTTACATTATTATCCTTTAAAATGTTTATAAAAATTGCTTTTATGTTTAATGTTATAATTTCAATATATACATTAAATATTTTGGAAAACTAATTATACCAATATATTTTAAATTAAACCAACAGAATGACCAACGACTATACTTATAGATGATAGAATCTCAATGGTCATATAAATATGTAGGAGTCAGATTAAGGCTTTATAAAAACATGAATTAGTGTGTTCTATCTCTGAAACAACATGGACAAGATGGTGCACATCATTACACTAATGTTCAGTGTGGTTGTAGTGGATCTGGCCATACTGATGTTCATTGTGATGGATCCAAAGGACCCCAACTACATGCTTTGGTTATTTTTTATATTGGGTGGTATCCCTATAATTTTAATAGTTCTATTAATTGGTATTTTTGAGAAGGATAGTTTTACTTTTATCATGATGTAATGTAAACACTTTAGTGTTTAATAAAATGACTTGTGTTTAGATTTCATGTTTTGTTTAGATAGCCTGAAAATTAAATAGAATAAAATGAAAATATTATTATTATATGTGAATGAAAATTTTTGGGGTGTCACAATATCCCCCATTCAAATAATTTCATCCTCACAGTTCTAAAATATTCATACACAACCTAATAAAAAACCAAACTCACATCAACTCCATCGTCCCTTTAATGGGATCCCCACTGAGGTATGGTGCTGAATACCTCAGATGGATTCCTAGTTTATTATTCAGCTCCTCTATTTCCTTGTTCCAGATACTCTATCGATGTTTAGGGTCAAACTTTTTCATAAATCACTCATCCAACCATAGATAATCATGATAGGTTTAGAGGTCAGTTTTTTCATAGTGGATTCATTTACTATTTGTCTCATACCACATCATGCTTGAAAACAATGATGTCGTAGAGTTCCCCATACATACTAAAACTCTAGACCTAGAACAGGTAGGACACTTGATGGTCACCTTCCAAAGTGGATTATAGAAACATACCTTCAACTCCGTAGTTATCATCCAAAATGAATCATAAAAAGATCTCTTCATGATAGTTTCCTCTTTTCCTTTATTCTAAAAATTGTGCATTTGTAATACAGTAATAGGCGAAATTATCTCCTCTGTTGAGACAATGGAAGTTTGGCCAGTTTGACACCTGATGGAGTTTCTTGTAGGTTAGACATAAGTTTGCATAGGATTGGTATTCTTCTAAGCATTTCGTGAAAATTATAATCACTAAATGTTAGGTAGGAAGTGATTGGAAATTGGTTGGTGAACTCATGTATTCAATATGAAAATTTTAAGAGATGTGTTTTTTTTGGAAAGGCATTGCCTTATCAAAAAAGAGACTTTATTTGAAGAGAAAATTTAATGTATAAAAACATATAACATTATTCAGTTAAACAATGATCATAATCCCATGGTGTTACATAACTACTCACTCACTCTCACAAAACTAGTATGGATTTCCTAACATTCTCCAAGATGACACTTCATTGGTTTACCCATTGTTGGAAATTCCCCCAAATTCCAGTCAAAGGGATTCCCGAATCATTTCTAAACTCTTCAATGTCTTGGGTCTAGATGAACTGTGGGCAGTCCAAATAAATTGAATGTGGACATCTAAAGTTCCAACAAATAAAAATCACGAAGTGTATAGAGTTGGGTGACGTCTTCTTGAACTTGATATCTATAATGTCAATAAGTAGACTTGCCCTAGAGAATGTCAAAGTCCACGACCTGTCATTGATGACCGTAGGACTTGATATGAAAAAGTTATGTTACTCGAAGGTCGTCCTATTGGGAATTCTCTTTGAAGTTCATTAGTGAATAAAATTTCTCAAACAAGGTGAAGTATTGGAATATACCATCATAATACCTTCCCTTACGTTCATAAAAGTGAATTTGGGCATTCATCAATAAAAATTAATCATTTCCAGATCCTCAGTTAAGGTTGACTATGTGAGGGGAATTGGATACACAATAGCGGTGTTGACATGATAAATGAAGGTTCTTGCAGGTTTCATGTCCGTCTAAACATGCCCTAGCCCCTATAGATTCTAATATTTCTATCAGAATGGATAGAAAACATGATTTGTCTGTCATTTGAATATTTCAAGAAAGCATATACATAGTACGACATGAAAAGGTTTTTTAGTTTTGTTCTAATTTTCAGGGATTTCTAAACAAATCCTCTGATACCAACTGTCATGCCTGGGCCCCGGACTGCCCAGATGTTGGTGTGGAGTTTAAATAAAACACAGTGTGTAAATTTTTTTTGTAAAAACAAGTTGATAACACAAACATGATCCACTAGAAAAGATCATTTTTTAGGTTCTAGTAAATCAGATAAAATTATTACATTTATTTCAAAACTGGAAATAAAATAAACTCCTCAAAGATTCCACCGAACAAATTAACTCAAATCTACTACACTTGTAAAATTTATGTTAAAATGTAGGGTGAGCATATGAATTTCTTTTAAGGGGTTTTAAAATAAAATTAAAATGAAATTGAAACCACTTGAAAACATTACTTTAATAAAATATATACAACATTTTTATACGTAAAGCATAACAATATATTTGATCACAAAATACACATGAACATTTCATAGAATATTAATAGGGTTATAATGAAACATTTCCAAGCAAAGCATTCTCATATGAATTATAGGTTGTGCAACATAAAAATAAAGAGTCATTCTAACTTTAATAAATGTGACATGAAAAATCGTAAATACCATATTTACAACTGGGTGTAATGCATGATTAGAGTTGAGCATAAAATAATAACTTCAATTTCATTCATTACTTAATATAAGCCATAACTACATAATAAATTCTCTATGGTCTAAAAAAATCACACCATAAGTATTTACTTCTTCTGATTCTCATGAGTATAAGATCTTTAACCATGAATAATATACTATTCAAATATTCACTTGGTTAATTAAATTTCATAGTCATATTAAAGAAATTGCATATTCGGGACTGCATTAAGGCCTCGTTCCAAGACCATAAAATTTGTGTCAAGGCCTCATTCTAAGAACATAAACTTTGATTTGGTAAAGTTCTTGGCCAATTCAAGGAATAGTTTTTCTAATTATACCAACTAATGTATCGATAGGCTATAGTGGGCCCCACCCATCACATAATAATTCCAATGCATTCCTCATTTCATTAAATTAAAGTTCTCATACAACTTTTATTTAAAAATTAATTATCATTAAAAGTGTAACATATTACATGGTTTCTCATTTCATATTATTCAATGTGTCTCAATTTAATTTCTCATTTCATATTATTCAATGTGTCCCATACCATTTTGAATAATTTAATTAATTCATACATTTTATTTAATGATTCCCATTACACATTGAATAATTTAGTTCATAATTCCCTAAAAAGTCATTTTTATTTTATTACATTCTATAAAATTTACATATACGATGTGAATCATTCATATTAGTGTTAATAACAATATTTTTCTTGGATATGAAAATAAATGAAAAGTATGGTTGGCAGTACATGTCATAATAACTAAATCACATCAATATAGATTTGTCACATAAAATGATTACCCCTAAAATACCAATTATAAAAGTAAAAATTTTATATTCCAAAATACATAATTTTAATATTAGTATGAATTTCATTTTTATTTAACACACATGTTGATAAATTGTCATTTTTAACAAAACAAAACTTCATGATTGTAAAAATTTATTATGGCAGATTCATGAGCATTAAAAAAATAATTTTAAGCATGCTTACCATTTTTTTACTAATGAAAATTCATCCTTCTAAAAATAAATGGAGGGAATAATTTAGGTTGAAAATTTTTCCCATATAAATGTGGGTTAAAATTGGTAATTAATATATAAACATAAAGTGTTTACATGAAATTTTCTGAACCCACACAAGGATTAATAAATCATTGTTAATATTGTACATCTCACAAACATAATTAATAATAAAAGTTTGTTTTAATGAAAACTAAATCAGTTTAATATTAAAAACTAAATGTGTATATATACATATAAAAGTATCTATAGAATCCAATTAATCAAAACTTTGAAGACATACCATGTAGAATAAAAGTATATTCGCAATAATAGAAAGACTTATGAACAAAGCTAGTTTGTTACATATTGAATATAAGTAGCTATATATCTACTCACTATAATTCTATATATGTATATGTTTTAGAAAACAAAGCTATTATGAACCTTAATTACCACCTGTTTTTCAAAAACATCAATTGTACATTGAAGTTAAATGTTAAAAGACATAAAAATGATTCGAAAATGTGATCTTTGTAAACTATATGACTATATATAGATATATATATAACTGATATAAAAACTATATAAATAAGTTTTTCATGAGAAATATAACACCTCGGGTTTAAAAATTCTATTAAAACACAAAATCATGAAGTATTGGATTGATCTATAAGATAGTTTTTTCTAAATCGTAATGTTATATATATATATATATGAGAATACAATTATATATGTATATATTCTCAACCCAATAATGAAAGACAAACTAAAGTCCCTTATATGGTTTGAATGGTGAGGAGAGGTATGAGGGGGCATCATGATGTCCTTGAATATAAGTGAACCCATAAGGTTCAAGAGAAAAATTAGTTCTATTTATAAATATTATATACTATATTTTAAAAGAAAATTTCCTGGAAAACTGCGGCATCCTGGGTTGAAAATTAAACTGAGGGTTTCAATTTTGTGCATAACGGGTGAATAGAGAGGAAAATAGTGTTATAAGAGAGGAAAAATGAAAAAGGAGGAGTTACATGTGTACTGGTTCTGCATACGTGGGAGGAGGAAGTGGAAGGAGATAAATTGTAAAATCATAAATTAATTGAACGGTATGGATCTAACTAAAAATTATCCAGTGGCTAAGGTTTGTTTGAAAAACATAAAAAGGGTTGATGGTAGAGATCTGAGGAGGAGTATATCATATGGATATGGGTGATAATGTGTTTTAAAAATCATTGAACATTGTTGATTAAATTTTTTGGGATTGGAAGGTGCACAAAAATGTGGTAGATATACCGCGGTCGTTGGGGTTCGATAGCTGAACAGATCGAATAGTTCAGATCGCGCGCATCGTGATTGAATGGGTGATATCTTCACCCAATAGAAAAATCTCATCCCACATTAAAACAGAAAGGATTCTAGAGCATCCTTAAAAGCCCAGTTCTCCGAGCCTAAGCTCAGATTAGTCCTCCCCCTGGTATCACCTTGTATTGGGTTCTACGGGCGTGATCTACACCCACTCATGTCGTCGTGCCACCATGAAATGTGATATGCTCTGGTAACCTATACATGCAAGCTAGTGCATGATTTCGGCTGGCTATACCCCCAGCATGTGTGACCAAGAAAGCCCCATGAGTGTGCGCTGCCACCCTAGGCCATTGCTAGGGTTTTTTTAGTTAGATTCCCCTCAAGTCCTTGTGTGGAGACCTAAAAGGTGGCCCTCGTCTAGGTGGGGTACTGACATATTTTTTGGGAAATAAATGTTTGGTTTATTATACATAAAATTATGAAAAAAGAAAATAAATGTGATAACTTCTTAAAAAATATTTACAAAAAAAATAAAATACTTAAAACATTCAAGATGCCTTCAAACTAAAAATACTTAATATGAGTATTTTTCATATTTTTTAAAAAAGAGAGTTTAATATATCCGTTAAATGTTTACTTACAAAATTTAATACCAATAATTTAAAATATCTTTAAAGTATCATCATACAATATTAAAAATATTTGAAACATTCGAATGGTGTTTGAAATACATACCTAATTTTTCAATCCTACATTCAATAGTCATTACTTATATTTTCCCATTGAACGGTTTCAAACGTAATGGTATGTTTCTTTATACAAAAACCATGTATTATAACGTGTGTGCTACTCTTGGAAATTCTTTCAAAATACTAGAGTTCTGTTTCAAACACAATTTAAAATTTACATCATTATCCTTTTTAATGATTATAAAAAGACTTTATATGTTTAATTTTATAATTTCAATAAATACATTAAATATTTAAGAATACTAATTATACCTATATATATTTAATTAAACCAACAGAAGGACCAACAGCTATATTTATAGTAGTTAGAAACTCAACAGTCACCAAAAGAGGTAACGATCAGATTAAAGATTTATAAAAACATGAACTAGAGTGGTCCATCTCCATAACGACTTGGGGAAGATGGTTCACATCATTTCATTGATGCTCAGTGATATTACATTGGATCTGGAGATACTGATGTTCATTGTGATAGATCAAAAGGACCCCTAAAACATTCTTGGGATATTTTTGTATTGGGTGGCTTCCCTGTAATATTAATAAGTATTTTTGGCTAGTATTGTTTTCCTTTATTCTCACTGTAATGTAAACACATCTGTGTTTAATAAAATTACTTGAGTTTAGTTTGCCTATTTTGTTCAAATGGAATAAAAATTAAACAGAATAAAACTATAATAGTATAATTACTTGTAAAAAAGTATTGGGGAATCATAACATTAATGAAAATTATCTTCATTGCAAGATTTAATTGAAATGGATATTCTGGAAAACTCTAGTGTTATGGTTCACAAAATTCATTACCAAAAAAACTCATCTTTGTATCATAGTGTGTGGGTGATCACCATTCATGTAATGTTTTTCCTACTATACCCTATACAAGGGTATTAATAGAAATATTTTTTTATTTATTAATTTCATCATAATATACATAGTGATGTTCATAATAGAGGCCCCAACCATAATTCTCATATTGTTAGTAAACCCAATTTTCATCATGTTGTTTGGTTCTTATTCATTCATTTTATGTTTCCCTCAAAAAATCCAACTCTATGAGGAATCCATTTAATTTCTCTCACATGGTTTAGGTATTATCAAAACCTTGTATATAAAGGTCCCTACCACACTACCTTAAACTAAAAAACACTTAATTCCAATCCACATGGATCTAAACTGATATTAATTTTTCCCCACTATATGAATAAAAATACATGGAATTGAGGTCTTGTCAAAATCTATTAAACTACAGGAAATAAATACCACTCCACATTACTAAAAATATCTTGGAAGTGGTCCTTTTTATATTATGTCAAACTCCATCATGTTGAGTCCTTTCTATATGGAATCATTCATACTAATAGTTAGTCAACTCTATATGAATATAAAATATGTGGAATTTATTCCTTATTGTCTAATATTAAAATTAATGACATATAATCCATTCCACAAAACAATAAAATGCAGAGTGTCTTATCACATATGGCATTAAAAAAATTCGAGTAATATTTCTCATGAAACCTCTAGTAATTAAATATCCCCTTAAATAAAATCCAAGTATATGTAGTCAAAATGGCCCATGTATAAGAGCTGACCCACAATTAAGAAATATCTTTGTTAAGGGATGTTATGGACACAATTAAATTTACATATCTTGGTTCCACGTTTCATCTGACCTTAAACATGAAAAATGAGCCTATATATATTAAAAATATGTGTATATTTATTTATGCGATTACAAGACATGATGTGAGAAAAGAATCACATATCCTAGGTCCAGTTGTAAAATTATTGGTATATAATTGGTTATGTTATAGTGAAAAGTCTTTGAATCATTCATATAAGGTGTTAACCTATCTCATTCCATGTTTTACCACATCTCCGTCTAGATGTTTAGATCTTTTAATTGATTTTTAGTATTCATCCATCAGTATAACATTGATACAAAAACATTTCATGGTTTTTTCATATGACATTAAATAGTTAAAAATAAAATTACACTTCACATATCTCAAATCATCTTCGAATGTTTTGTTTTGTATGACCTATAACTAGGTGTCACAGAAGAATTTATCACATGATATAAATATGAATGAATTATGTTTTATCCTACATAACCTGTAACTATTTATAGTAGTTCATATATCTGATATTCCCAATATGAGATTAATATTAATCTAAGGGTTTATTCAATGAGGTACCTATATGTAATCCCACAAGAGTGTAATGTAATTCACTCTTATGGAAATCCTAAGTAAACTATCATGGGAATTAAACATAGGGATTCTTTTGGTACCAATATTATTCCAAAATATACAGAATTTATAGAATACCCTTCCCCATATAAGAGATAAATATATATAGGTACTACCATTAGTAAAAACTTTAGGTGAAATGTTTCTTAATAATTCAGAAAAATATTAAATTTTGACCATATTTTTTTTGACCCATCCTTGATACACCATCCACTACCATTTTCTTTTCATAATCCATAAAAAAATAACCATGGTTATTTTTGTGTGATAATGTTCAAAACACCTCTTCAATCATTAAATCTATTTTCCACACATCCTGACATAGGGATTTTGAATCAGTATAAACTATTACTGTCTATCAATAATAGGTGAATTCAACTCCAATGGTCGCTTATTCTTAGTAATATTCAAGACGTCATATTTTACACTACTAACATTGGTCAAATTTCATCACGAGGGGGAGGTCTGCTGGATTCTGTTTGCCCTGAAAATATTATTGAGGAACCTTCTATAAAAATTAGTGTCATCATACATCCACTAAATAATTTTTTATATTATCATCTTGTCCCAAATATTGTAGGTCTGTATTTACATCGTGTTGATACCCTATTCAATAATTTTTGGGAAATCGTAGCATGTGAACCCCATATTGGTGTTCATATCACAACACATATTATGAGTCAAATCATAATGATTTTATTCTTTATAAACACCCCTTATGTTATTCTATATTTTCATTGGGATCCTCATCCACATTGGGATTTTTTTCCCTAGCATTAGAGGTTGTCTCACTTTTTTGTTTTAAGCATTACAACCCCATATTTTGTGTAACTTCTTCTGAGATGGTCAAAAATAAAATGGGGTTATCATTTATTTTAGTTTAATCTCACCCTTTCAAAATATATCTTCACTCTATTCAATTAATTTTGTGTAACCATTAAACCCCATAAAAATTCGGTCCATGTTTTCTGACCATAAATAATCGTCCTCAGCTGTCCAAATTGCATGATCATTAATATTTCATTTAAATAATAATATATTCTTTTTAGTTCAAAAACCTATAATGGGTTCCATGAGAGAAAAATAATCTCACTTATCAATAGCTCATTTCCATTCATTACATAAGATAAATTTGTAATCTGATTAAGAGAAGGCATAAGGTTTTGGGGTCCATTATATGTCCCCAAGAAAATGAAAGATATTCTTATTTAACACATTAGTTTAGGAATAAGTTACCTATACCTTCACCCCAATACAACTTTAATTCTCCAAGGATAAATATTTTTCTTACATCACTCTTGAGAATGTGTCATTACATAGTTTCATAACCACTGTGGGGATAAAAACTTTATTTAATACCCTTTCCTCATTAATAATACATCATACACTAAGGGTTTTAATATTCATGAACATTTAATTCGATATCATAAATAGTCATATATGGATCCAAGACATACCTCAAATTTTTAATGGACATCCTAGTGTATTCACCAGTATTATACAAAGGAATATTTTTAGTGAAAATAAGTCTATATAATATATGTACAATACGAAAACATCAATGGGAACCCACTCAATGTTATCCATTTTTCATAATCCCACTTAATTTAACATTAGGTCCTCTATTCTATGTCCCAATACACTTGTTATATTATACCATTTCATAATTCAAATATTTGATGTTGTGATTTTCATATTTCAAAACCCATATAACTGAGTGGCTCAGATTCACTCTATGTTACATATTATCCAATTGTAACTATTTTTTTATAAAATAATATGGAATCATATTATAGAGTATCCATTACACCTTATAACATTAATATATGATTCTTGAAATGATAGATCGATCACTATGACATTAATCTATATCGGCTTTCTCAAGGATGTATATAATAATAGAATCCCCTAACTCATTTATATTGATTTATGATTTCCCCTATATTATACATTCATCCACCCCTTACACATTTTTTTAATGTTTTCATACCTTAAACATCTTCATCTATTAGACCTTAGTAGGAGAACCCTAAACTACATAAACTGACTTATGTGTTTGTTTTGCATCAATATCATTAGTCACCAATTCATATTTGTTTTCATTCTCTTGTTTTTATATGTAGATTACCAAATATTTTATTAAAACATGTACAAACATAACCCCAATATACATTAGTCAAACAAAAAATACCGTAAACTACACATGACAATAGACATTTTTCGCAATGTAGAAAACCCAAAAAATGTAACTTGGTCAAAATTTGAGTCCATGCTCCATGGGAATTAACTTTTGATGACCATGAATAAAATAGGAATTGTGAAAATAGAAAAAAACAAAAAATTTCATGATCAGGACTTCCAAAGGGAAGCTAATGTAAAATATGACATCATTTCCAATTTTCCTCCCACATCTGAGGCTTAAAAAATAGTGAAAATGAAAGAGAAACAATTAATGTGGGGTCCACTATATGACATTGTAAATAGGAAATCCATTATCTTGGTGTCCCTTTAACTAGGTAAAAATATATTACTCTTATATTCCTCTTATAGTTGAGGTTTAGATCACCTACACAAAATGCACTAGCATATAGTCCTGTGGTTATTGATCCATTTTTAATAATGAATTCCTTATTTCGAAACTCCCATATAAATTTTCAGGATATGTAACTCATCACTCATATATGAATGGAAAACCTTAGTTTATTGTGATCATATTTATATCTCTATATCTATCCTACTTATACCGATTCAATAAGTATACATTATGCAAGAAGTTATATATTATATTTTATTGATCTAAAATTATCTTATAGGGATAGTACAAACACCATTATATCCATCATATATAAATCTCTAAATTCGACAATGATTAGGAGAAAACATATTCCACAATCCTATACCTTTCATTTTCACCCTGACTTATGGTGAGGGTATATTTTCTACCATATTCTGCATTCTTACATTCAGGGGACCATTTCTAGGTGATAATGTGATCATTCATACTTTATTGATTAACTCAAGCAGTTATATGTAATGTTTTATCTGACCCATTTCAATTATTGGTTCGAGTGTATTTAGTAATAATATTATATTTTTCATGAATCTGACATGTTATAGTAATCATATGAATAATACATCAAATATTTAAATAGATCAATATAATTTTATAGAATAAATCCATGTCATTCTTATTTAATTCCAAACACATGAGAGGCGAATCCATTAGATTGGATTCACACTTAATAACATTGATATATATAAAAATTCATATATAGTGGTTTTAATTTCATCAATCAATTATGGGGCTTCATCGACACTAAATTGATTCCTTACCAACTATATATCTTTTACATAACTAGAAGTATAAAAACTCCATACCAAAAAAGAAAAATTCATTTCAACAATATTGGTATATTGGAAAGGATTTTGTATCCATAAAATCTATTTTTAAGAGTTTATAGCTCCTATGAGAGGAATCATAATTACACTGATTCTTTATAATCCAAGCATTGTTGTTCTGATATCATCTCCATGTAATGAGATTTCTTATGAAATGATAGAACTCACATCTCATAAAAATGTTTGATATATTATTACATGGCTAGCATATACTATGATATTTTCTGCAATTCTCACTTTTCATGGATCTCATTCATGTAAATGTGAATGGATTGGTAGAAGAAACAACCATATTCTAAAATAATAAACATAAGATGATTCTTGTATAGATCCATTGATATATATTCTATGAATTTTTTTTAAATTAACATTCATATATCCTTCCACATGTATTTTTAGAGGAATATAATATATTATTGGAAACTTATTTTGGATTAACATATCTCCCCAAGGGATAAATATATCATGATAAAAATTCACTCATCTCAGGTTTTTCCTAACCCTTTGAGTATGGAGAGCCTAAAATGTATCAAATCATTTGTTGTATTATAGTATGGATATTATGATATAATCTTCCTCAGAAATCCCATATGCTTGTATTGATAGTACAATAATTCATTAGTGAAATTCATATATAAATAGGATAATGATATGGTTCAAATTAAGGGATTTATATGGTATGAACTTACTCATATAATAGAGTCATTCTAATTATTTATTCTTACTTTAGAAGTGTAGATTTTTATTCATTCCTACCGATCACTTATTTTACATACATTTTTGGGACATCTCTCATTCTCTTTGCTATATCATCCAGTAATACATGAACATAATATACTCCAAATATTCATTGATAAAGTGATTGACCATGGTTGTATCCCTTTATAAGTGAATCATTACAGTGTAGGGTGATAATAACTTGATTATATGGAACTATCAAGGGTCCCTCATGACCTATCTATTGAAGGTATGAGGTACCTATCCATTTAAATGGCGGGGTCACTGAATGATCTAATTGAGGAAAAAATGTGTCTCAAATACTCAATTTGGGGACCAAAAATACATTACATTCTATGGAAAAAGTTTTATAGGTTTATATTTCAATTTGTAATGAATTTTAGAGGTGGGTAATTGGATAACATAGGAAGTATTACACCCATTCAAGTATTATTTGATGTCTTTATGCTTCACCAAGGTAGAGTTTTCATCTATTGTAGAGTAGATATTTTCTATAATGGTTGAAACTCCATCGAGTACAATCATCCCTATATATAAAAAAAATTAAAAAGTTTTCCCTGAAGTGCAGAGATTTATTTGGGTAAACATACATGATTTTAACATTCCTCCATTGGAATTGATGGTCAGATTGGGTGTGGTCAATTTTCCAACCAACAAAGTTGCATCTAAATTTGTTGTATTAGATGAGAGTGCATATAAATATTCCTTCGAGATATCCTATATGTTTAGTTCAAAAGGATACCTCTCCACGAAGTGATATTTCGATCAAATAATCATAAAATAAAAACATATATATTTACACTTGAATAATATCGATGAAAAGGATGTGTGTGGTAACTAACCTGATTAACTATTCCATATATATTTGTCTATCATATCAATTTTCTTATCTATTACTTATCTTAGGATGAGAAGTATTCATCTTTCATCTAGAATAAAATTTCTTGGAACTGGGAATAGGGAAATTTATCTTGGTCCCTCTATTTCCCACATCTTCTAATCACCAGATGGAATGTCCTCTTCTCATGGGGTATTCAATCTCCCAGAAACTATTATGGTGCCACCCATGGTTTACTCAGAAAAAACTATGTGTATATTTACTATGCCTATTCTCTATAAGAGGAAAAAATAAGTTATTATTATGCATGTCATGTTAGTTAAGGAAAATATTACTCAAGAGTAACTGAGGAAATAAATCTTAAGGGTTGACTAATTGATCCCAGATATCATCAAGGGATGAGTCAATGATCCCTTTGAAGTACTCTAATTTCCTACATATCACATTCACCATGTTAGGATGATCCCATAATTAATTAAAATAACTAGTATCTACAATTCCCTGATTCATTTGTGGGCCTCAATAGACATTGTCACATGGTTAAACTTCATTGCATTCCTCACAATATTAAGAAGTGGATGAATTATTCCATTTCGAATAACAGACTATAAGTTTATAATATTAGTAACCAATGATTATTTTACCCAAAAATTAAATTGACTAGTAATTTCTATAGTGAGGGAAGGCACTATCATGGGTCTTGAAGATGAATAAGTCTTCTATAATCTTTTTTGTATCTTGATTTTTTCATCCTCAACCACTGTCCCCCATCATTGTTTCTAGTTTTACTATCTCTTCCATAGGTAATGACTTGTTGTGTCATATACTATGAGTTCCGAAGTATCTTGTGATTAGTTATGATTCAAATATTACAGAACCTCATTGGTTTTTTCTTTTTTTTTTGTAATCATTTATAGTATCCAACATTCCTATGTATGAAAATGTTTCTTTAGTGACCCTATTAATGTTTTCTAAATGTGTTCCCTAAGTGTATGATGATATCCAAGAGCTGGCATATCTGGAAATTAGTTTAGTGGATGATCTATGGGGTGCACCTTGATTGAAACCATGGTGATTCCTAGTCCAACATTTTCTAATTCCTTTTCCCTATCATATGAAATTACTATTTTCTATCATTCATCAATGTTGAAAGTATAAAAATTTTCATGAATAAGAATTTGTTAGAGAATTAGTAAGGCCCATTGGCCTCTCAGATGGTATTTTTTTTATCTTGATCCAGTATGTTAAAATCCCTTGAAACCATCATGTATGACTACATTTTTTGTCTCCATGATTGTCATTTAATAGTGTCCAAATGTGAGGTGCATAATAGGGGAATAAGCTAAACTCTAAAAATAGATATATAGTTTTTATGGTCACATCATTCTTCAAAACCAATATCCAGATTTCATAAATTCAATGGATGAAGGGATGGATTATACACTCTAGGATATAAACATATTCATATAGTTTGTACATAAATAAGTGTTCCTCTATCAACCCCTACAACACATGGAATATCGCCAAAATGTGAAATAGATACTTACACTTATAGATCTGAATCAATAACTAATAGATCCTATCTGAAACCAAAATCACTATACCTATGATAATTTGAGCCTCCTGTTTGGCATCCACTGTAAAATAACTAGGTCATATATCATTTTTAACATCATGAATGAGAATCATTTAGTTTCTTAGCCACATCACCAAAAATCATACCATTCGAGTCTATGGAGGGTTGTCGGGATTGACCTTACAACCCAATTATTTTTATAAACCTTACATTACCTATAGAATATATGTACTCAGGGCCCATCATTTCTTCTTCAAATCAAACCATATCATGTGTTTATAAGATGATTCATTTCCCTAATCCTCTAAAAATATTTTTTTATCAATGTCTACAAACTAACATCATTCAATGGTTGGAGTTCCTTTCCTGTGGTGTTCATCCCTTCCATATGTATCATGAACCATTAGGGAAATACACTATATATCACCCCACCCAATATTTTATGGGAGTAATTATTCATACATTTCCTTAAGTAATATTTCCATTAAGATATTTTAGATATCCCATAAGCTAATTACCTCTTAATAGTGTTTCTAATAATATTTTTTTTACAAGCTCCAATAGATTAGAATATCTATATTTATATAAGAGTTAATATAAACATATTTATTTGATATACATATGTATTTTTAGATTTTTATAGCCTTCATGTTATCATTGAACCCAATATGTGTTTTTTAACACTGCATGCCCTCATCATTTAATGATTTACACTACCTCTATGTAATATATAATAATATTTATTCTATACTTGAAAATAATATATTGATGAGTGTTGGGTGATGGATGTAAAACTATGGATTTGAGTTTTTGATACGTGGAAATGGTATTTAGAGGATGATTTGTAAAAATTTAGCACATAGGAACAGTTATTTTCCCCTCCTGGATAAAGAACCTTTAATGATATATTGAATATTACGAGGTTCATTTATTATAAAAATAATCAATGGGTTATGTTGTCATCTAGTCCCATGATTTTGATGTATATTATAATTTTTTAATTGTGAAATTATATAAATTTTAATGATGGATACTCTTGAAAGTGATTCCATATAATTTCAGTAAGGGATTATGGGTGTGATTCACAGTGATGATGATAACAATATCAAAAATACAAAATCATCTCATTAATCTGAGTAGAGGATTCATAATTTAAAAAAGACTAAGTATAGACCATTTTTTATAAGGGAATTAAATATTTAATCAACTATATGAATTATATATTTGAATAATACATAATGGTGAATATAGATTGATCTATAAAATAACTAGGAGAAAATTTTATAACGTTAATTTTTCACCTGTTTGTGTTTTTCCTTATATGTTTACTCGGGTAGCTTCATCTGACACTATATCTTATGTAAATATTCCAACGTTTAGGATTTGTGTAGTTCTTGAACCAACCAACACCATTTCAATTATAATAGAGTGAACAATAAAGTTATCACTTGTATATTAGGTTTCATGAATGATATAAGTTAATTGATAGTGAAAATATCCACTACACTATTATATTGGACTAGAGTGTGTATGTGCAGTGGGAAATATTCATATATAGAGCTACATCATTCCACTAGGGTAGACTGTTCAAGAGTAACCAATGTGTTATTAAACATCAACTAGAGTTCATCACTTGGAAACGTATTCACACAACTCATAGTTAAGGCTGAGAGTGAACATGTCATTCTCTTGTCCAGTATAAAAATAAATATTATCCCTTTTGTGAAACATCCACACCAAAGTAACATTTACCTTATAATTCGATCCTCCTTATTATAATATGATTTAATTATATAGGATTGAATTTTTTTTTCCTTTTTAGAAAAGGATGGAAACCTTGATATTGTAATGAAAAAGTACCGGGAAGAGAACCATTACATCTCTAATAACCCTAGTCATGAACCCAAGTCAATTTTCCCATGACATATGACACATTCCCATGTCACATCACTAGTTATATATCCATTTAAATCCTCTATATTTTAATAAATATTACTCTTTGTATAATTTTAACTCTTCAATAGAATGTATCTCAAGTAATATTGAGTTTAAAAGAACCATTAGATAGTATAAATTAACCTTTATAACATATCCATTAAATTGGAATGAATAAATATGTATTACTAACTTATGAAAATAAGTTTTTAATTCATTGGTTAATTAGAAATAAAAATATAAACCAATTGAATATAAATGAAATATTCTTATTTTTATACTACCAAAGTCATTTTACATTATAAAATAAATTAATTATAATTGTTGAATTTTATTAATGAAATAAATTTGTAATATATTCAATCAAATACTTTTTATATTCATCCAGTATATTTTTAAGGTGTAATATAAAAATAAATCTTATTATATGAATGAAAATATTTCTTTTTTAAAAGGAAAATTTTGTCACCTTTTAATGTAGAACCCATTTTAAATATAATTTATAACACTTTTATAATTACTAAATGAAAAATTAAACATCTTATTTAAAATAGGGACATTAAATTTTACTTCATTAAATGTTTTGGTAATGTTTTCTTATGTTTCAGGTTTTAGTGACATACATATTTTATTAAAGATAATCAATTTTCTTAAAATGTATTTACATGGTCAGATTATGTTTCAAATTTGTTTTAAAAATTAATTAGATTTTTTTAATTTAATAACGAACAATTATGGTTTCAAAAAATCAATTTATTCATGATTTTATTATAATTACATTATATGTTTTGAAAGAATTGTTTTTTGAAAAATAATTTTTCAGGAAATTTTAAATGTTTTATTTTAATTCAAATTATAAAACATCATTATCATGAATTTGGAAAAATGGATTCCGAAATTGGATTCAAAAGGATCATATTTAGTAAATAGTTACCTTTTATTTTTGGCCTATATGAATAGTAAAAATCATAAATTCTGTTACCATGGTAAATGGTAAATTATGAAATTTTGGATACAAATAAAATTATAAAGACAGTAAAATGAACATGAATAAAGAAAAAATTTCATTGGATGAATGAAATTAGTCCCTTAAAACTTAATAATTTTTATTAATTCATTAAATGGAAACTTTTCCATTAAAACTACCAATATAAAATTTAAATTAAATAAAGATATGAAATGTCATTTTAATTGTCTTTAATATCCCATATTTTTTCACATAGTGAAAAATTAATGACATGGATGAATATAAAATAAAAATTTTAAATCAATAAACATATATTCATGATATGAATTATTTTTTTTGGCTTATTTCTTCTTGGATGAAATTATATTATTCATATTATTTTATTTAATAAAAAACTAAAGACATCTCATTCAAATTGAAAATAATATATCATTATTATATAGATTTATGCTATAGATAACTTCTACTATAATTATTTTTATAAAATATATAATATTTATATTCGTCAAGGTATTTTATTTTTTATTTTTAGTGAATAAGTTTTTATATTAAATCATTATGCAAATAGGATGTAGTAATTATTTTAATAATGGAAATATCAAATATATTTTCATAAAATTTTAAAATAAAATATAATTTGGTATAATTAATATATAAAACAATTTTAATATATTAATTTGACCTATAATGAATATAATAAAATATTTATTTCAATTTTATATTGTTATCTTGGTAGCATAGAAAAACAATAAATGATTTGTTTCAAATCATACACTGTTGATATTTTATCAAAATAAAGTTTGATTAAAATATTTAAAAATCATAAAACAATTTTAAAATACAAAATAATTATAATATGGTAAAAAAGGTTCTAAATTGTCTGTTTATGGTCCAATTTTCATCAAATAACAAAAATTTTCTATCTTTCAATATTTAAAAATTAGTAACCTTGGATAAAATAAATATCGGTCCACAAAGGGTGAATTAAAATTATAAGGTTTAAATGAATACCAAAACATTTATAAATATATATTTTTTAATGATATAAAAACCATATCACATCTAAAAATCCAATATAATGTATTTTTTGGTATTTTAAATGATATTGAAATTATAATAAATTTATTTATTTAAAAATTCCAAAGGTGCCCCCACCTCATTTATAATGGGGCCCCATCACTCACTTATATACAACTCAGTGAGAACTAAATATAAACCATCCTTTGGCCATTTACCTTATAAAAATATCTAGATACATTCAAGAGTTTCTCGTATCCTCAAAATACCACGTCTATTTTCCATAGGAGGAGATCTATAGGGAACTCGATGAAAAAGAGGTAACTCCCATTACCAACTCTCTCAATATCATTTCATATTCTTCTTAATATAAATTATTTGTTTACATTATAAACTAAAAAATTCAGTATCAATATATTCAATTACTTTAATATGATTATAGAACAACCACATCCCATCTTCTATACATTATACACAAAATGAAATCACTACATGTGTGTACTTATGACCTTCCCTCTACAAGCCATAGTATAATCTATTATTCATCACATATTTCCATGGATCAGTTTAAGGATGAAAACAATAACAATATATGATTATTATAACATGATATTTATTTTTTAATGAAATATAAACTTTATACTTCAATAACATTCCACAATTATTTGATTGATATCGCTCCTCATGCGTACGTACGGCTTACCGTCTCTACGACCCAATGTGATTCATTTTCCATGATCACTACTATAGAGTGATTATATAAATGTATATAATGGTAAATATGATAAATTATACAATAATATCATTATTCAAATGAAATAACTATATTAAATGGGAAGGAAACTGAACTTATATGACAAAACATGCGTAAGAAAATGAAGTTGTCAACACCTGAAAGAAGCGTAATAATGAAATATTATTAACTTTTTTATAATATAATCATATAGGATATAATAAATATAAATATGGTTAATTAATAATATAATTAAATAATTTAATTGATTATACATAACTTAATGATACATTCAAAGTAACCCATATCTATGTTAAGGGATAATTTTACAACATCATTATTATCCGAGATTGTTTATATGTAAGTATTTGTGGTGGTATATTTATCATATTTGTCCATGTTACTTAAAAATGTATTCAAAAATATTATAACAATCTTATATAATTGTTTAAATTCATTTTTAACAATTTTAACATTATTCCTAAGTAGTTTTAATGAAATCTTTAGACATTTTCACTATTATGTACTTTTTCAACTTGTAAAAAAATAGTTGAAGAGAAGTTTATTATTTTAAATTAGATGGAATGAATGGTTCTTTATAGTTTTATGTACAACTATTTACTTGAAAATTCTCAAACAAAATATAATATTTATATGTTCAAGGAAATTTATTTTCTCTTAGTTTTTTTAGCATTTTAATTAACGAAAATCCTTTCAAAGCATAAAGGATATTTTTATCAGGAATTATTTTTAGGTGATATTTAAAATGTTACTTATATATTACTAGGGATAGGTTTAGAAGATATTATACCTATAATAACTATGGTTTATTTATATGAAACCCATATATTTCCATGGTTTATATTATTACTGAATATTGTTAAAGAATCCCATTTAATTTCATATGATATTATATAATGAATGATTTATGTTATTATAGATCACATATGTATGTTATTAATTATGTGATGGGTGGGACCTATATCTCCCTCCAATTAATTTTTTATATATTTATATCTCACGATATAGATGGTACTATAATAAGAAATTATTTGGTTCAGTAATACGTGGATGGAATAGGATGTAAACCAGGATCAGAAACATAGGGAAAGAACGAGGAGTGAACTTGATTCATTAATGTAAATTGTCCACTATGATGGTCATAAGAAAAAAAAATGTACTAATATGGAAATAATTTTATATTCCTATGTTTATTCCATAATTTTATGTATTATTTTATGATCTCATGAATTATGTTCTTTATAAACTTCATTAATTTATTATGTGACAGGTTATGATGATATTTGATATGCATTATAAAATATTAAAAAAAATTATTTTGTTGTTATTTTTTTTGATTATGAGATGATTTATGTCTCCCTTACTAATCATCTGAACTCACCCATTTTTATGATTCTTTTCCCTAAGATATAAAAAAGAGTATAATGAATGATATGTAAGAAAGGGGTTCAATATATAAAGTAATAAGTACGGGATGATGTAAATATTTTGTAACCTAGATGTTAATGTTTTCTAGTTTCCAAATATATTAATCTAATACGGTCCTTGAATGGTGTTTTTATGTTTTTAAATGAATAATTTTCTATTTAGAAATAATATCTATGTAGAAAATGTTAGTGAAATTAAAATTCATATCAGAGTTGGATTTAGTTAGACTTTGGGAACATGTATGAGAAAACCATAGTAATAACCCTAAGAATATGGCTATATATAAGTTACAATCATAGTTTTTTTGCAACAATTAAGAATAACCTAGGATAAAAACTAATGTTTCCTGAATTAAAATATTTTAAGTATTTTCCTATGATTATGTTGTTTTCACACTATGATTATGGTTACTCATGCTATTCTTCTTGATTTTAAGAAATGGTTAGAACCTGAAAGAACTAATTTAATGATGAATTTGATGGGAAATTCAATGATATTCCCCCTGATCAACCAATTGTTATGGGACTTAGAATGAAATATTCAATTTAGTATGATCACACACCTTTCTCAATATATGAATCATGTGGGACTTCCTAATAAACAATGGAGGGAACAAAATTCCATTAATTTTTTTATGAGACAACATCCATATTCTTTTAGAATTTCTTATGATCCACTAGTGGATGAACTATGGATTAGTACAACTAAATAGATATTTTTGGTTATATAATGTTAGGAAATGAGAAATTCAATTTTTCATTCGACCATTTGGATGGTGGATATGGAAAATGGTGTATTCTAATCAATAATATGATGAAATAATATGAAATTGAATCCATTAAAGGGTATCAGTTCAAGAACTTATTTTTCAATAGGTATATTCCTCATATTTTATTAATTAAGAATAATTAGGTGTTCTATGAACTTATATAAAAGTATTATGAACTTTTTGGTACCTGTGAAACAATTTTACAAGACTTGCATGGTATGGTTCTAGAATTTTCATCCCACCGAAGTGTAAGGTTGATTGATTCTTTAGGTTCCTAAAACCAAGTATCTGAAGGAAGTTAACCATAATTTATTTTAGCAGATATAAAGAAAAAATCCAATGTTATCTCATGGTTGATATGGATATTATATTTACACATCATTATCATTGGTTCTATAAGAAAAGGAAAATTAAATCTAAGGAGAAGTATAAAAAAGAAGATAAAAATTATATTATGGTCAATGTGTTGAAAGAAACATGGAGGGAAATTCTTCAAGGGACATATAAATGATTTAAGTGTGGTAAATTATGCCATCAAGAATTTTTCTGTCAAAGTGGTTGGAAAATTATATCTAACTATACAAATCGATAAAATGATATATAGAATGCACATCTCTCACATCAATTTTACAAGTGAATGGAAATGGGGAATAATCCTAACCAATGACAAAATACAAGGGTTATTGATTTTGATCAACCTTATAAATATAATATGTATAATAAAAATGAAAATATCATGCAATCACTACTAGTTTGGTGGAGTACAACATTGAAGTGGTAAAAGGTACACATATCATCCACTCTATGGTAGAAAATGTTTTATTTGTTTCTAGATACAACCAATATTTTATTTCAAACTAATTTTCTAAGGGTATCATTATATTAACTGAAAAATTAAATGTCTAGTTAGATGTGAAAACTCCAAATGGAACAACAATTGCATCAAAAGCTTATATTAATTCTCTAGATAGAGATTGTGGGAATGTGATTCCTATAAATATTATAATCCTTACATTAGTATAATTAAATTTGATTCATGTAATTTATTGTATTTACCTATATATATATCATTTAAATTTTTTAGGAAGGGAAGCAGAATTTCATATTTTGAATGAATGTGATCATCTATCAATGGAAGAATGAATACAAATGTATAGTTTAATTTAATTACCCCTTATGGGTCTTGATTACTATAATTTAAGGATATATATCTCATATGTTTGGGGAGAAACACACCATTAAGGATACACATATTGTATGGGAATTTATTTATGTGTTTATGGACTGATTTCTAGGTCTTCCCCTGAAATGGGAAGTTCAGATTTCAATAGAACTCATATTGGGGCTATTAATTTTTCAAATAATCTTTTTATAATTCCCCAGTTGAGTTGAAGAAATTAAATAAGAAACTCCAAGATAATCATGATAAGGGATTCACAAGCACTAGTATGTCATATTGGCTTGAATCAATTTTGTTTATAAAGAAGAAATATGGATCAATCGTACTCTATATTGATTATCGAGAAAATGATAAGATCCATATCGAGAAAAAATATCATATTCCCCATATTGATGAATTATTTGAAAAACATTGTGAAGATCAATACATTTCCATGATTTATCTTCATTCAATATATAATAAATTAATGTTCATGTTGTATGATATACCCAATATGGCATTCAATACAAGGTATAAACCATATGAATTTATAGTGATGACTTTTGGTCTTACTAATTACCTCGTGATATTCATGGATTTAATCTATAAAGTCTATAGAGACTATATTGATCAGTTCATGGAAGTATTTATAGATGATATTCTAGTATATTTTAAAATCATGGATAAACATGAATATTACATGAGGATTGTGTTGAAGGCCCTGGTAAAAGTGATTATTTATGAAAAATCTAACAAGTCTGAATTTTGGAATATGAAAGTTTTATTTTTTGGTTCACATAATCTCAATAGAGGGGATATTTATGAATCCATAAAATATGGATGTTAATTAAAAATTTCCTAAAACAAAAATGGTAACTGAGATTCAATATTTTCTAGATTTGGCTAGAAATTCTCAACATTTTATTAAATATTATTCAACATTATCAAATCCATTCACCAAATTGACATGGAAAGGATTCAGGTTCATATAGAATGATGAATGTAATGGTAATTTCATGGAGTTAAAAATAAACTTATTCAGTGCACCTTTGTTCACAATACCCTATAAAGGAGAATGGATTTTGATATATAGTGATGCATCCTAGAAGGTTTTGTGAAGTTGATCTCGTGAAAAATGAAATTTTTATATCGTATTCCTTGAAAAAATTGATGTTTCATGATAAAAAATACAAATTCATGATTTGATGTTATCTATAGAAAAAATTTCATTAATGATATGGATTCATTATCTATATGGATAAATTTGTGAAATATATACCAATAATAAAAATTTATTGTATGCCATCTCACAAAATGAGATAAATATATTCCAATGGAGATGATTGGATTTGATTAATGATTATGACAACTCACTACATTAAAACCTTGGGAATGAAAATAAGGAGTAAGATGTTCTGAGTCAAAATGACCATGTTATCCAATTTATGATGAGGATAAAAAAAAGATCTAATATCTTTGTGTTTAAATATCACAGTTCTATAAATCATAATGAATGTGGAAAAATCATAGGTTTCTCAAATTAATGTACACCTATCTATAAAGTGAACATTAAGAAAGTTGCGAATTAATATTAAGAGATACAAAATAATGTGAGAATTGTTATTGAGTTCAACCATGATTGTGATGGAATAAAAAAATTTATGATCTCAGTTTTTATTCCTCCCGTAACACAATTATAGAAGGAGATTTTTGGTGAGGATCATAGTTTATCATTATATATTCGTCCTAGAGGCACAATGATGTATATGGACCAAAATTAGTATTTCTTATGGGATGAAAAGAAGAGAGATATAGTATAATATGTTTCTCGATGAATGGTTTTATAGTAAGTTAAGGTTTAAATATAAAAGTCTAGGTGTATGTTACAACCATTACACATGTGAGATTGGAAATGGGAAAACATGACTAAGGTCTTTGTCATCATACATCCCAAAACATCTAAAGTCCAAAATTATATATGGGTTATAGTTGATTTTCATATAATGAAAAAACACTTCATTTATATTAGACTAGATTTTTCACTTGATCAGGTTTCCAGAATTTATTTTAAAAATGTTGAAATATTTCAGAGAGTACCACTTTCCATTATATATGATCGAGATCAGAGGTTTAGATCGATGTTTTATAGAAGTCTTTGAGAGACACTTGATACAGAGTTGTGCTTCACCACTTTTTATCATCCTTAAAATTATGGAAAATCCAATAGAATAATAAAAACTCTTTAATATATGTTGATATCTTTTTCAATTGATTTCAAGGGTTTTTGGTATCAACACCTACCTTTGGTAGAATTTTCCTAAAAAAATTACTTTTACTCTATTATTAAAATGGAACATTATAAATCCATTTATGGTATGACTTGTAGAAATAAAATATGTTGGGTTAATGTTGGGGAAATAAATCTATCGAGACCAGCTAATGTGGATTATATGGGAGAGAGGGTGAGAACTTTTCAATATCACATTAAGAGAAGTTCGGAATAGACAAAAAAATGTATGATGAAAATCGATTAAATGAACAAGAGTTTGAAGTGGGAGAAAAGTTATTCTTACAAATATCTCCAATGAATTATGTGATTAGGTTTTAAAAGAAGGTAAATATAATACCAATGTATATTGGACCTTTTAAAATTCATTACCATATTGAAAGGTAGTGTATAGATAGGAGCTTCCATAAAATATCTATATAGATCATAATTTATTACAGGTTTCAATAATATCAAATTATTTACTTGATCCATCACTTGTTAGAAACTCATTATTCGTACCACTATAGAAATATCTTTTAAATGAAGAATAACTGATAAATATTCTAGATCATAGTGAAAATGTTCTGTGAAATACGACCACTCATAGGGTTAATGTTTTATGGTGGAAACACCAATATGAGGAAGGTACGTGGGAACCTGAATATGCGATGATACATATGTATCCTCACCTATCTGTATCCAAGTCATGAATTTTGAGATAGAAATTATTTTAAATTAGTGTAGAATGTAATCCTACGATATGAAATAAATATTTCTCTTAAAGTAATTTTAAATCCTAAATTTCTGGTATTTTATGCAATCATGAGTTTAAATGAGCCACACGATAGTATAAAATGACCTTTATAACCTAGCTGGTAAATTGACTGGAATAAATACAAATAACTAACATATGAAAATAAGTTGAGAATTCATTTATTAATTAAAAATGAAAATATAAACTAATGGAATGTTAATGAAATATTCCTATTTTTACACTCTTATGGTAATTTTGGCTTTATAAATTAAATTTATTTCAATTAATAATAATAATAATGAAATAAATATTTTATATATTCAAAAAAATATTTTTTTATTCATAAGATATATTTTATAGGATGAATATAAGAATAAATCTAATTGTATTAATAAAAAGATATATTTATCATAATTTTATTTTTTCTAACATTTAACTGAGAACCCATTTTAAATATATTTTATGAAAATTTTATAATTTTTAAATGACACGGTAAACTTTTTATTTTAAAGTGGGATATAAAAATTTGATTTTGTTAAAAAAAATTAGTATTTTCTAATATGTTTCTGGTTTTAGTGAAATATAAATTTGTATTAAAGAAACTATATTTTCATTAAAATAATTGAGAATGTTATGTTATGTTTTGAATTAGATTTAAAATTTAATTTGTTCATTTTAATTTAAAATTGTTCAATTATTTTTCAGAAATGAATTTTATACATGATTTTGTGATAAAGCATATTATGTTTTAAAAAAAATTTGAAAAAATAAATTCCCTGGAATTTTATAGGTTTTATTTTATATTAAATTATACAATTTCTATGTTTTTAATTTTAAACTATTGATTCCAAAAATGGATACATAATTTCTAAATTTACTAAATAGTTACCTTTTATTTATAACTAATATGAATATAAACCATGGTAAATTTTATTACAATAGTAAATTGTAAATTAGGTAATTTAGGATAAAAATAAATTAATAAAGACAGTAAAATGATAGAAAAATTTCAAAAATTTTATTAGATGATTTAAATTAGACCCTTAACACTTTTTTATATAAATTAAGTTATTTAATGGACACGTTTTAATGAAAATGACTTACATAATATTTAAATCAAAGAAAGACTCAATATATCATTTTCTTTGTCTTTAATAATCCATAGGTGTCCACATGGGAAAAACTGAATGATATGAATGAATATAAATTTTAATTTTTAACTTAATAAACATAATTTCCTAATATAAATTAATTTTTGGGTTTTTTGGATACTTGGTTGAAATTATTTTGTTTATAATATTTTATTTAATAAATATTAAATTATGTCACATTAATGTTTTAAATGATATATCATTTTTAATATAGGGTTATATAGTAGTGAAATTATACTCTAAATATTATTATGAAATATGGATTATTTATCATAATCAAGGTATTTTATTTTTAATTTTTAGTAATTAAAAGATTATATTAAATAATTACATAATGCTGATATAGTAATTATTTTATTAATAGAAACATAAAATATATGTAATTAATAATATTAACCGAATTATAATTTTGGATAATTAATATATATAACTAATTTTATAGATGAATTTTACCTATCCAAAATATAATGAAATATTTTTTTTTGTTAAATTTCTATCTTCATATTTTTTAAAATCAAATGATCTAATAGTTATAAAATTTTCACTATTAATATTTTATCTAAGTAATGATTTAATAAATTATTAAAAAAACATGAAACTTTTTTTAGAAATATAAAATAATTATAATATGGTTTAAATGATTATAAATTTTTCATTTATGGACTAATTCACTTCAAAAATGTAAAATTTTCAATCCCTTAATATTGAAATTGTATTTAAATTATTTTAAATTAAAATCAGTTAACTAAGGGATAATTTAATTGATAAGGTCTAAATGAATACAAAAACTTGACTAAAATATATTGGTTAATTATAGTACAAAATTATATCATATTATATTATATTATAAAACGTTTTGGTAGTATTTGTAATGATATTGAAATTATTATAAATTAATATTTTTATAAATTCCAAAGGTTCCCCTTGCTTCAACTATAAAAGGGCACTACCTCCCTCATTTATTCTCATATCATTGAGCCTTCAAGATCATACACACCATTCCCATTTAAATTATTAAAATAACTAGACATATTTTTTAGGTTATTTTATTCTAAAAAGACAAACTCTTGTGTCCCTAAGAGGAGGTCTGGATGGATCTCGTCGAATAAGAGGTAATCTTCTTTACAGACATTCTCAAAATCATTTATTCTTCTACTTCTTCTTCCCTTATTTATTGGATTATAAAGTAATAACTCAAGTATAAATTATATTATAAGATGTTATTATGATTATATAATAACTATATTACATATTTTATCCAACCTATGAAAAATGAAATCAACACTTGTGCGTACGCATGACCTATCATCTCCATGTTGCGGTGTAACCATTATTTCACAACCACATTCATTGTATGGATGAAATAAAGGAAATAATTATTATATATAATTATTATAAAATTATATTGATTATGGAATAATATATACACCATCTACTTCAATACAATTCCATAATTAATGGAATGATATCATCACTCGTGTGTACGTATGACCTACTATCTTCACAAAGGGATGTGATTCATTCTCCACAATATGCATTATTGATTGACTATATTATTGTATAGAATAAATAATATGATATATATTACCTTAATATCATTTTTTAAATTACCATACTATATTATATGTGCATGAACCTTAACTTATATGACAAATCATGCACAAAAAAATGAACCAATTAACACCCAAAATAATTATAATAGTGAAATATTATTAATCGGGTGATAATATGATCATATAAGATATCATAAATTTACCTATGGTTTGGGAAAAAGTTAATAAAAGTATTTAATAAATTATATAAGAATTTATTATACATACAACGAAACCCAAACCTAAGGTATGGGATCATTTTTCAATATCATTATTATCTGAGATTGCTTATACATGATTATTTATGTGAGTAGATATAACATCCATGTCACTATTAAACTAAAATTAATTCAAAAATATTATTTTCATTATAATAAAATATTTTAAAGTCATTTCTAACAATTATTTTGTTTTTATTAAGTGGTTTAATGGAATATTTTGTAATTTTTTGAATGTGGTACTTTTTTGACGTATCTATAAAAAGTACAGGAAGAATGTTTTCTTTTAAATTATATGGAAATAATAGGTTTTTACTCTTTCATGTAGCCTTATTCTGTGCAATATTACCTTACATACATACAAGGTCATTTTAAAATTAAATATTTTCTTTTAAAATTTTCTTTCAATTTAAGTAAATAAAATGTTTTCAAATGAGAAATGATATTTTCCTGAAAATTATTTTCAAAAGACAATTAAAATTTTATTTATGGTTTAATAGGGAAATTTTTCAAGGATTTTATTATTATTATACCAAGTGTTGTCTTATATGAAAAACATTTATTACCATGGGTTAGGATATGGTTTAATGTTGTTTAAGAATCAAATTTATTTTCAAGGATTATTATCTGATGACTGATTTATGTTCTTGTGGAACACATCTGATTGGTTATCATTATGTAATAGATGGGACCTATCTCTCCCTCCAATGACTTAGGTAAATATTTATATCTCATGTTTTAGACATGAATTTAATATTAAATTATATTTGTTAAGTAATAAATTGTTATAACGGGATGTAAAGCCAGATCAGTAATACATCACTAGAATGAGGAGTTAACTTGGTTCAGTAACAGAAATTGTCCCCTATGATGTTATTGGAAATAATCCTTGACTAATATAGAAATTATTATTTATTCTTATGTGTATTTCATAATTTAATGTCATAAGTGATGATCTCTTTAATTATGTTACTTATGAACTTCATTGATTTATCCAGTGATATAATATCATGATATCTGATATGCAAGATAAAATTTTAAGATTTATTATTTTGTTCTTATGTCTAATGATTTTGATATGATATATATCTCCCTTATTGGTAATTTGAGCACAATACTTTTTTCATTTCCCCCAGATATTAAGAAGATTATTAAGTAATATACTAAAGAAAGTGGTTCTAGATATGAATGAATAACCCTAGGATGATGTAGATGTTTTATGAACCATTTGTTTATGTTTCTCTATTTCTAAAGACACTAAACCCATATAGTCCTATCATGGTTTGGATATATTGTGAGATTAATGTTCATATATTTATAATTAATATCTTTGTTTGAAATTTTTGTTCAATTATAAGGCCTATATTATCACACACATTTGAAATAACTAGAGTACACCCTCAAACACACCTCTTAATTTTGATATGTGTTCATGGTATTCAGCAACCATTTTAAAACTCTTCACTACTCTTGATTCTTGGAAATATATTTGGAATATTATTATTCATGGATTGTTGATATATCTCACACTTACATCCTATATATGCTTGTATTTTTGTTTTAACTGATGTGTCCAAGCCTCAGTTGAAATTGAGTTGACTTAGATCGAAAGACAGTGATGGTTAAAATAGGTAGTGTGGTTTTTAAATTAGATTGACTTATTCTTCTCATATATTGATCTGAAAAATTTCCATCATGATTGTAGGTGTAGTATAATAAGAAATATTAAATAATCTAATTATCCGATTCAAGTTGTAAAGAATGTGGTTCTTGAACCATTGAGGTCCTACGAGAATGAAACCTCTTTAGTGACATGAATGCTTGGTTCATCTAATGGACATAGTTGTGGAAATGGTATCAGGTATCCATTCCTGATGTATGGGATATTTTACCCATTAGAGAATAAAAAGGCAGCATTTTTTGTACATTCACTAAATCCAGTTCAATTGATTGATATTGAATAGGGTCTTTTGGCACATGAAGGACCATCTGATTTTTATTTCAATAATTAGTTGAATACATGATTTTAAATTCCTAACAGTTTCTAGAGGTTAGGAAATATAACCAAGGACATGGATGATGATGAAGGATGGGAATAAATAAAGTCAAAAAGTAATAAAAATAATACTCCTTTAAAGATAAAAAATATTTCAACTGACCTACTACTGGATGTACAAAACCTCTTGTGTGACATTGAATCAGATTCTATATCAGCTTCGTAGAGGGATAAAGATAAATATAACATAATTTCTATTGTATATGGCATGAGGAACGGGAAGCAATGATATGTCTCTTCTAGAAACATTCCATTCAATAATAATATTAAAAGTAAGTAGTGAATGGACTTATCTAGTATTTCGAATCCTATTGTCATGAAATAGGTAGAAAAATTAAATATAAATGAGGTAAGGTCTTGGATGGACCCAGTAGTGATTTATAATGGTAGAATTATAGAGGGGAAAGAAGAACCTTCAGTTGATGAGCATGTTGTCCTGGTGCTTCTCTTATATTCTGAGGATTAGATTTGTTATGAAGAATTAAATATCAACGTTTCAAAACATAATGACGATGGTATGTACATGAAATCAATTTTATTTTTCTTCTCAATTATGAGAGAAATGATCAGATCGAAAAAAGAGATTAGATATTAGCTTGACAAATCATTGTGAGAAATATTAATATTGAGGTATATATCCATAATTTAGAAAATATGTCCAACCATTTTGAATATTTTATCAACAAAAATCCAAATATACAGGAAACTATGCAAAAATGGGGTTTATAAAGGTTGATTAACTCAAATAATATCAGTTTTTTCTATTTTTCTTTTTTTAACATCTTTTTTACTACACATAGTTAAGGTCTTCTATACATGGATTCCCAATTTATTATTAAAATTTGTTTGAAAATAAAAATTTTTCATTCATATCAAAGAATGTTAATGAATTTATGAGTATCGCATCCCTTAATCAAAAGACAATCTTTGTTGGTTACTAGTATTATATAGACCTCATGTAAATTTTAATTCTAAATCATGACTAGATTAATGATATCATCCCTAAAACCCAATATTTGTATATGAAAATATAGGACCACCCTTCATGGATCCCAACCCATTTTAATAAAGTCATTTACCTAGTGAAAATATTCTCTAGGGGTCGTATTCCTCATTAATTATCCTTATAAAACGGATATATTCCCTATGTTTTATCATCTTCATGAGTCCATATTCACTAAATGATAATACAAAATGGGTTTCCCCTATTATGTCTCAATATAAATATTTTTATGATCTTTTATTGATGTGATATAGTTTTATTAATTTAAATGATATATCACATGTTCTCACTACAAAACATTAAACTTCTTGAAATTATTCATTCACACAACCTTAAACTATACCACCCAATAAACATGGGATTTAATTCCCTATAGCAATAATATGTATGGTTTTACTATGAGTATTAAACAAAAATATATTTGATCATAGATTTATATCCTTAAAATATACAATAATGTTCCCTTCCACATGATCTTAAAACGTATGACACGACACCATTAAGTGGAAATGAATTTAATGGGATATAATCCCTTCCCATAGATACATAGTAAACCTATATCATGATTCCATTACCAACTCTCTAACATTTATAGCTACGCAAGATGTTAATTAATTCTAGGTATCTTATTTGTGTATATTGAAATGATAATAAAACAACTAATAAAAAATAGATAACATATTATATATATGCATTATTGAATAAATAAATAGTATCTATTGATAACATTCATAGTGGTAACTAGTCCCATGATTGTATTTTTGAAGGATTCAAGAATTTATTTTAATCGATAAGATAGTTATAGAGAATTTTATATTTCCCTTCCAAATAGTGAAGTCTACCATCACCACCTCTCTTCTAAAACACATTATAAAGTCTCATTGGTAATGTGTAAGTGACTTCCGGTCTTCAGAAAGTAGTTTTAAACCAAAAAAATTCTTAAAAATTTAAAAGAAGTCGAAAAGACGGATCAGGAAATTTTATTAATTCTTTTGTTTCTAACTCTCTATATCTATTTAGTAGAACTGATGGAAATAAAATAATTTAGTTCACATAAAAACCAATACCACCATTCATATTTGGGAAAACTAACCTATAATTTTAAATTCTAGGATGTTTAGAACTAGTAATAAATATATCATTTAAACCTAAAAAAATTATTAAAACCATCCATTTCAACATTATATTTATTTTAATAAATTTTTTTATGTTTATGTTTTATATTTTTTATAGACCAATGTAATAAAAATTAGTAACATTACTAAATTAATTATAAAAAATGTTTTATCGATCCATCCAACTACATTATTCCTTCAAATTATTTTTTAGAACATAATGAGGGTAGTTAAATTAAATTATGTGTTAATTTAGATTAAATTTTAATTTTTAGTGTATTTTTATTTCATTTTTATTCTATAAATAAATTATTTTTCATCATCTTTATTAAATGAGTTCATCCTATTCATGAGTTCTCTGGGATATATTATAATTTTAAAAAATAAATAATCTTTTTGTTGATAATTTTATAATAAATTATAGTAAAAAGTATTTAATAAGATAAAAAACTAACATATACTATCTTTATTAAAGAATTTGATTTTTTTTGGATCACTATATAAATAAATGTAGAAATCATGGATTCCATTCTAAAAAATGATTTATATAAATTCATTTTTATGAGTACCTTGACTGGTTGAAATCCAAAAATAAGTATCCTAAATATTATAAAATAATTGAGGGTGTTTATTTTGTGTTTTTGAAAATTCATTAATAAATATTTAATGATATTTTTTATTCTCTTGTCAAGCCCGTATTCTATGAATTGACTATCATAAATAGCCTTATAAGATACCTTCTATTTAGAATTTCTAATTCCAAATTTTTCTTTACTCGGTGGTTAAGTTAGTTGTCTTAGTTTGTTATAAATAAAAATTGTGAGAATAAGTTCATTGTTATGGAGAGATATGGATAGTAAGGTAAATATTATACATGAGTAAACAAGAGTAAAATGAATTCAATAAATTAATTTAATGCCTAGAATTAATGTCCGTGAAATTTTTAAGTATCATAATAAGCTTGAATAAGGGCATACTTAAAAAGATAATCCATTTTAATATTGGGTTTTAGTTTAATACATAACATTTATAATTCATTCAACAGGGATTTTACATCGAATGAAGTAAATTCAATGTCAATATAAATACTGAGAGTCATCCCGAGAGAAAAATGTATAATTCAATAATAGGGGACTTAATCAATCCATATTTTTTTATTTCTTGTAAATATTTTAGTATAAGTATTATATATTTCATATTGGAATATTTTAAATAAATATATTTTCATTTTATAATATATGTATTGAGAATAATATTAAAATATCCTAATTTATAAATTTCAATTACTAAATAAATATTTTTTATCAAATAGATATGGTTTAACATTAATATACTTTTTTATAATATTTAAGAGAAAAGAAAACCCTTATATATGAACATAATAAATTAACAGTAAAATATTAATTTTAATAATATAAAAGTAATTTTTAGCGTAATAAAAATGACATATAAGAAATATATCTTTATCATGGGGATGGATTATGAGGAAACATGTGAGTAACATATTTACAAATTTCAATATTTTCGAGGAAAACTTAATATATTTCACAATAAAACATTCCAAAAGTAGTAGTGGATTATTTTATTTAGATATTAGATAAAATATCAAACTATTTCATGAAATATCATCAACATATACAATAACATTGTTCTCAAATATTTCTATTCATATATATATCCTATATAAAAACTCTCATCATAACCAGCGGAAATTTAAACATAAGAGTGGGTCTCCTATGATTATTAGTAATGATAAACAAAGGGGATATAAATTTTTGATTAAATTTATGAATACTATATGAATATGGGTATGGTAAAATGACCATAACTTATGAAATTTATACATAATTAGTCATATTTCATAAATCATTGTTATTGGAATAAAACATTTTTGAACATAATAAATGAGTCAAAGAGCAAAAATTCATCAATAATTAATCATCAGTCATTAGAGAATATCATAAGAATAAGAAATTATCATATTATTGTGTCAAAATAATAAGAATATAGAATAATTTAATTATTCATGTATCACTAGAAATACTGTCATAATATAGTGGATAGATTCCCATAATATATTAGGTTCTCTACCAATTCCATTTTCATTTATTGTGTAAAACATTCAAAATTAGATTGAGTACACTCCACATTACAATTTATATTATCTCATAAGATATCAGTAATTCTCTAATTTAATTGGGTAATATTTAATTTTAGGCCCAACCAGAACAAAATAAATACCATATATATGTCTACTATAACATCATAAAATCATTCATCATTTCCTCATATCATAATCAACTCATGGAAAGAAATGGGTTTATAATAAATATCCCCTATTCATCATAATCATAAAAAATAATTACAAAAAATGTATTTTATTATGATATCATAACCCAACTAATACATAATATTCATTAAAATATATTGACCTATATAAAAATTAATTTTATACAACATTTTTAATATTATTTGAAAAATAAGTGAAACAAACTTTTCTTTTGGAAACTATAAAGAATGAAAATTTCACAAAATATTTGAATAATATTTTTTTAGACCATTGATTCATGTAAAAGAATATAAAAAAATATTATTGATTATGGGAAAATAAATTCATTCATTTAGTGAAAAAAAATCGTTTCACACTTTTTTTAAAGTAAAATATAACCCATATTGAAATCATTGTAAAAAATCATTTTTAAAATATTCAAAATAAATTAAAATATGGTTTAAAATTAGATTTAATATTAATTTTAAGATAAAAGATAATATTCCTAAAACATCTTAGAGATTATGGACATAGACTAATGTGATTCTTGGAGTCAAATTACATATTAGGTTAGGTTATTCTTAAAAACATTCATTAGAAATTTTTGAGTATCAATGATGGGGAAAATTGAAATGATTCTTGAAAAACAATGAATTAACCATATTATTAAAAAATAGTAAGTTCTCAGTGGATGATATCATATAATTTTCCAAAATTATATTAAAAAAAAGACAATGAAAATTGAAAATGAGATTGAAATATAATCCATTACCTCAGTTATAGAATTTCTTCATATACACCCCAGAATCCATTATATTAAATTAATATTAATAATAAATCTATTAAAATATTATTATTAGTTATATTGACATATTTCATTCACTTATAATATTTTATTACTCATTTATTAATAGTTAATCATTAAAATCATCATTTGTGTGTATTTATAGTTTGGTTTGGAAAATATGTTTCAAATTCGATATTCCATTAATTGATTATTTTTTATAAATAAATAATATTAATAAATTAATAAATACCTTATTTATTAATTAATTAATTACATATTACAATTCATGTATGGAAGACATGAAAAATGAATCAGATCTCTTCATAGTGGTGGTAATGTAGACATACATGTAAAAGTTATATCATTTTCAAAATGTTAGGATGGCATGATGGTGGAAAAACTTTTATTATAAAAATAATTATAATTTTATAAAAATCATATATATCCATTATACTCAACTATATAACTCTATTTGTTAGGTGGTGATGAAAATGGAAAAACATCACTTCATGGAGGTGTTATTAAGCATGTTTTCACTTGCTATGTTTTCATTTCTCATAGGATGGATAGAGGGTATAGAATAGTAATACCATTAATATAAAAATTTAATTATAATAAAAATTAAAATTTCACAATGTTAAAAAGGTGATAGATTATTTAAGGGTACTATAAACTGAAATAAACCTGAAATATATTAGTTAAGATGGTTACATCTTAATGAAGTATCTTCCTACAGCATACACCTTTATCCTTCTTGGGTGGGACTTATAGTGACATAAATACATCTAGGTAATGTGTATTAAAATATTAATGGTATTTAGGATGTTTTTTAATCAATATCATGTGATAAAGTCGTTTTTAAAAGTTGTAATATTAATTTTTCTTTTAAAATTATGGGGAGTGGAACCCATGTAAATATTGAATGTTTTAAAATAATATATAAATATTTCTGGGGAAATATTCCATGAATGATAAAATATTCATGATAATATAACTTAATCCCTAAATAATATAAAAAAATAGATTTTAGATTTTTTTAATTATATTAGAAACATTTTATCATAATTTAACCCACTCATTAATCATTTTAGCTGTTATTTTTGTGACATGAATTCTTTCATCATAACTATTCATAGTGGATAATGATAAAGTTAGAATACAAAAATAATTTAAATAAGATAATTCTAAATTTGGAAACCAATTTTCAAGATTAAATTTATAAAAGTTTCAGAAACTAATTTCAATAAAATGGAATACATCTCATAATATCAATTTTTTATAAAAAAAATATTGTTTCGGGAACAAAATGAATTCATACATATTTAGGGAAATAATTCTTAAGTAGGGAAGAATGAAATGAATTTATAGGATTATTTTTAAATGTATAATTTATCTTTTAAATAACAACAATTAAAAGATTAAATGAACTATATAAACAACCTCATTAAAGTTATGTAATGAAAAATAACTTCTAATTAAAATAGAATATATTTAAGATTCTAAAAAGTACATCATGGGTTTCCAAATTCTTCATAATAATAAAAAATATTTTATTTTATTCCATAAAAATATCTTAATTTTGGGTTAATGGTTTCATATAGTTTTTAAAACATTTTTATATCATAATAATGATAAATTTTTAGTATTTTTACAAATAGTAGTTTTCACTATTCACTAAAAATTTACATTTTTAGAAAAATCCAAAAAATTTCGGAAAGAAATATTTTATATAATGAATTGAAAAAATATTTTCATTTTGAAAAAATAATTCTAAAATTTATAAATTCTTCTATGAAATATAACATAGCTTATATATAGAAAAAATAATGTTTTCTAGAAAAACATTTCTATTGAGAAATGTACAATGAGACTAATATTACATCTAATTTATTTTATAAAATATTCTTTAATTAATTATACAATAATATATTTCAATATGTATCATAATAATTAAATTATTCTATAATTTTTGTTTTTATGTAAACAAAAATCTATCCAAAAAATAAAATTTAATAATGAGAAATATCTTCTAAAATATCTAGACGTTACATTCTACCCCCATTATAATAAATTGTCCCCTGAAAATTTAATTATTATATAGAAACCTAGAGGATACTTATACATAATTAAATCCTTGGGATTTAATTTACCATCTTCATGTTTATGGTTTCACCACAAAACATTAACCTTGTGGGAAGTCTTATTCCATATCACATTATCTATATGATCAAAGATATATACTTCTTAGACCCCATAAGAAATATCATATCCAAATTATATGACCTTTTAGTGATTTAAATTTTAATGGTAAAGTATGTATATACTAAAAAAGGATATATATATATATATATATAACACATCATCTTCATGGGAGACATTGATTGGATGTTTGAAGTGATAAATTACCATTCTTATGTGACCAATAATCTTGGAGGGACAAATATATCTGGTTCTCAACATCCCATTACTTAAAATCAAATAACCTTAATACAATGTGATATCTAAAATAATACATCATCTAAAACATTAAACACTAGAACCCATTTATGTTTAAAATCATTACTTATCTGTCGACATTGATCTATCTTAATGTGTTATTGAGTGGTTATAACATTATATACCTTTTTCTATTCTATCTCGAGTCATGATAGTTACATCCATCAAAATTCATCCATATATCTTTATTTCATAAAATTTTTCCATATAGGGATTCTTAAGTATCCATAAGAATGCTCAATTGAAATCAATTATTGCAAAAAATCTGACTAGAGGAAGGGGTTGATACCAACCTTTTTCAATTTCCAAAGAGAACGGTATGAACATATCTTCTAATGTTTCAATTATTCTTTTAGACTAAAAATATGTATAAGGATGAAATACAGTGATATAGTTCAAATAATTATTCAATAATTTCAAAAATATTCACTAGAAAATTGAGGTGCACCTCATATCTCAATAAAATATGATTGTGGGTGGAACTCCAAGAAACTATACCACAATTTTAACGTATATTATATTATTTATATTAAGTGAGAAACATATCCTGATTGAAATAATATTCAATGACTCTATAAGGTGATCTACCATAAACTAAATCTAATTATTAACATTAAATATTTTCTGGTGTCCTATTATGAAATACATGGTGACATTTTCACATTACAGTATAAGAATGGGTAATTGTTTCATCATCCACTTAAACATCTATGATTCAACCATGATATCCAAACATGTTGTGATTTGAGATATATAACCAAAAATACCCCTATTAATGCTTTCAATCAAAAATTATCTTTCAAATCGATAAAAAATATTATACCACTTGGATGAATATATAATTGTGATCTATTTTCTTCAACTAACATATCTTTCTTAAATTATTCTATTTAATGGACACATATTCTATTACCCAATCTTAGGATTCAATCAACTTCATATCTAAACTCAAAAACATTTCATTCCCTCTTTTTTATCTCCAAAACATATTTATTCACCTCGTAAATCTTTACATGAATGGATTGTTGAATGACCATCTATGAGACATAATATCTTTTAACATTCATAATTATTTGAATTTTAATCTTTTATAAGTCCATTAATATTAGATCTCCTCTAATCCTTATCATGAGAATATTATCATGGTCCTTTCAACTCAGAGCATTGGCCACCGTGTTCACCTTACCATAGAGTTAATGTATTAATAAAACATAACATCTTATCAAAATCAATAATTTCTTTTGATACATATTCAAATAATTATATATGAATATATAATTTATGTTTTTTTATCAGTATATATTTCAAAACATTAATAATTAATATAAACCATCCCTAATATAAATGTTAATTTTTCTATTATCATCTTCAATTCAAGAATTGGATAATTTTACTCAAAAACCATAAATTAGAATGAGTTGTATTCAAAAAAATATTTCATTCTATATGAGAACATATATCGATACCTTCTTTGATACATAATTATATATAAAAACCTTTCTCCTATAAAGGATATTGTGAGTACATGTGTACAGACTAAACATTCTATTAGTTATATAAAATTTTCTTCACATTCATCAGTCCAAATGAAATAGGCTCCCAAACTCATAATATGTTTTTGTGGATTTTATTGATAAGATTAATTTCTCCACAATTATCATTATTATCCATAAATTATGAGAAAAATAAAGATCACAATCATCATGGTTGGTCTTCACCAATGTTTAATAACTTCCCTCATTAAAGGAACCCTAAATATTTCCTCACATGTAATTAAATGAATCTAGAAGGAATCTTTTGGATTAAAACATTCAAACATAATGGACTTCTAAATATGATTATCTTTGTAAATGTCTTTAAAATAGATATTAAATAATCATCTGGAACAACCTTTATCTTGTAATAAATTAGAATATAATCTATAAAGGCTATCACAAACTGATCATATTAATCACTAAAGACTCTATTAATTGGATCAATGATGATAGTAGAAAAATTAATAATACCAATGTGAATCAATATAAATTTCTAGTGAAAATCCCATGAATAAAAGATTGTTTTGGGTATATCCTCTCATTTGAACATTAAATAGTCATATTCAGATCAAGGATTATTCTTTTAAAAACAATAGTCTCTAAACATATTATTAAAAAAAATCATTAATACATGTTATAGGATACTTATTCACAATAATATTCTTATTAAGTTTTAAATAATTAATGAAGAGATACATTAACCCATATTTTTTTTAAAAACTGAATATGTGTACCCTATGGTAGAATCACTTGTCAAAATTAATCCATTGTTTAGTATTCCTATAGATTATTACCCAATTAATTCAAGTTAATCAATTCCTTTATATAAGTATTATTTTTAATATACATAAAATCATGTATGAGTTCTAGTTAAACACTAAATCATGATTCTGGGGAATAATATTCATCTATTTACTAATTACATCGACATATTCCTTCACATTATATATGTAATTATTTTTTTGTTTCTCGATATACATTTGAGATATATACCCCTTGTGAATAGCTAGTAGGACATATATGATTGACTTAATTTTCATTTTAGGTTCATGTTCTTCTTTTCATAAATATATAATCATTATTTGATTTTAATATCAAATGTGATTTCCCTTCCTTATTAATTTGTATGGTCTCTATATAGAGAGATCTAATCCATTCCAAAATTCACATGAAATAAAAAAAGATTAGGAATGAAAATATTTTCAAAAAGAATAATCGCAGAGTCATATTTAATATTTATTTTTAAGAATTGATAATAGATCTTTATACCATTGTGATTTTTCACTAATAAATAAAAATATAATTATTTATATGGAGATCTGATACTCTTGGAAAATTTTCATATATAATATTTTTGGTGGATCCATAAATATTTATGGAATTTAATTTTTATAAATTCATAATAAGAATAAAGTTCTCCATTTGATTCATTATCTCAATAATTTTTTCAAGAAAAATGTTAGTTTGAGTTTCAAATAACATTAATCGAAGTACAAAGTCATATAATCATTAAAATCATTCATAAAATGTTTTAAATTATGTTTCCATTTTATCAACCTATATAAAAATGGGTTCAACCTATATGAGTCTTAGTTCATCATAGCTGGTATTATGTTATATTCTTCTATAATTCAACACATAAATCCCAAAAAAAATACAACCAACTTTTATACTGGGTGAGGCTACCCAATCATAACATTCAAACATATTTATTCATTCTAGTTAAAAAATTAAAATAATATATATAAAACATGTGATATAACTATAAAAGCTAAGTGTCTTTGGAGACTAGATATATTATCGTCCTATTTCATGTGATATCGTCAACATCTCCCATGACTTTCTTATCATATATAAACCTTATTAGAAAAATGATACATAAAACATTTCTTAAAACCCAAGAGATTGGAAACATAATAGTGTGAGATATTATATTCTCATAAATGGTAAACAAGTTATATATTACCTGATTATCAAAGTTAATCAAATGATATATATAAGGGTATGTGATAATGATCAAAACATACAAAATTCACAACCAATAAATCATATATTTTAAATCATTAGACATTGAATATACTTTTTTTATAAAATACGTGGTGATCTATAAGTGTGTGGGATAATAAAAAAATATTCAATATTTATGAGAGCATATTATATGAAAAAGATCATGTAATAGGTGTGTAGGAAAACCTTTATCAAGGAAAATCATTTCATTAGTTATATATCTCTTCCAAGATCATCATAACAAAACATATAGAGTCCCATGGTAAATTTGGTTCACTATTCATTCCCTTGTTAGTATTAGATTAAATAGACCCATGTTAGATTAGAATCAATCCCCATTCCATTTAATATTATCTCAATAGATATAAATATTTACCCAAAGAAATGGTGGGTCATATAATTCTTGTAACAGCTATCAAATTATCAAAACCATACATATTAATTCCATAAGTTTACAAAAATATTCACCAGCTCATTATATAATAAATAATATGTGGGAATGAAATGGGTTTGATGAAAATATCGATCAAACCACATCATAACAATCCATAAAAGGATAAATATTTTATGGTATTATAATATCTTGTACCCAATCAATCATAATATTCCATATATTATATTTAAACTAATGATAAATACATTTATAAATTAAAATTAAATATATAGTGAAAAAATCATTTTCTATTGGTAACATTTAAATAATTAATAATAAAATAAATATGAGAATAATATTGAATTTTTAAAACTATGTAAAATTTAAAATTATGCATCAAAAAATAATTTTCATGCTTAAATGAAAATATGTTATTTGGTAAACATTTAAAAAGATCATTTTCACACATTATTTTTAAAAAATGTAACATTTATGGAAAACATGGAAAATATTCCTTTGTATAATTTATAAAATAATATCATATATGGTGAAAAATTAATATGATCATTTTAGAATACAAAAAAACATTATTAAGACATTTTAATGAATATGTGCACAGAATAATATAATTATTGATAAAAAAATTATAAATAAGGATGGTTTTTCTTTAAAATAATATTTTAATATTTTTGGATACTAAAAAAAGGAAAAAAGAAAAAATATAATTGATAAACATAGAAAAATAATTATTATAAAAAAATTTATGTGTTTTAAGAGATAAATTGTGTACAATTTCCCAAAATAAAACTCATGTATAAATTATCTAGACTAAAAATGAGATTGAAACATTAACCCTTCCCTCAAGTCCTCACGAGATTCATATGCATTAAAATATCCTATATAATTAATATATATATTTCATAAATCCTTAACAAAACCATATAAATATTTAACTAATGTTATAATATATATATATTTTCTAATTACACATTTATTAACAATTCGTCATTAAAACCAACAATCATAGTGTTAACTGGTCCATTTTCAATATATAGTTTGGAATAGTGGTTATATTCCATGAACATTAGTAATTGTTACAAATTATTATTCATATATGACATTTAAAATTTATTCAATAAATAAATCTATACTTCCATCCATGTATTTTGAACTTGATGATTAATCACATCACTTTGTTGATTTTGTATTCCATAGGTTCGCATGAATGACTTTATCTTTTTTAAACAGATTAGATGATTAAAATGTAGAAAAAATATTTTCTTTAAATAATAATAATTATTTCATAAAAATCATATTTATCTATAATATCATTCCGTTTTACCAATCATGTGAGGTTATGATGAAAAATAAAAAAATTTCTTCCTGTAGGTGGTATTTTTCATCTGATAATGAGTGAAGTTTTCATTTATCATATGACAGAAAAGAGGTAGAAAATTTTTGAACTATTAATATAAAAACAATTTATTATATTTAATTTAGTGATATTATTAGGTGAATATTATTATATAATATTTTTATATAATATTTTTATATAATATTTTTAATAGGTTTAAAATTATTTAAACATCTAAAATGTTTATTAAGAATGTTACCTCTTTCTTCGGGGTCTTCCTTTGGGTTGAACATTAAGCCTTTTTAGGTAGGTCTTTAGTGGAGATCATAAATCCAAGACATGGATATGATATTTTCGAAGGTATTGGGGTAGTTAAATTTCCAAATAAGTGTCTCAGTTAGTTTATAGACTTTAGTTGGTTAGGATCCCTTTTAAAATTTGGGGGTGTGTCACCCTTTTAAATATCAAAAGTCTAAAAATATTAAAAACTCATTTTCGGAGGATTGTAAAACCATGTTTCCAAATAAAAAAATATATTATAGGTTAATTTTTAAGTATACACTACCAATGAAATTTAAGACATATTTTATGATATTTAAATCCATATATCTTAATTTAACTACCTTTTTATACCTTTTAACATTTACTATAGTGAGAATATTTTTACCATGGATTTTATTCATTATGGCCAAAAATAAATTAAGTCTTATAAACAAAAAAAATATGATAATTCAAAATATAGATTAAATTTTTAAATATACAATTTATATAATTTTTTGAAATAAAATATAATATAGGGGTATATTAATAATATTGACAATATTTAGAAAAAAACATTTTATATGTAAAAAATAATTCGTACTTATTTAGGACATGAATACTTGAGAAGTTGTGTTTACCATAAATTTATTAGATCATTGTAAAAATGAAATAATGATATTTGGAATTATATGTCTCAGACACAACAATCATTTTAATTTTAATTTTATCTATTCTTTTTATTGAGTTTTGAGAGTTTTGGCTAGAAATTTTGAATTTTAGAGAGCTTTTTTCCTATTTTATGGTCAGTGTCTAGAGTTTATCAGATACAATATGGATAAAATTACATTATTTCATTTTCTATTTCATTTTGTTCATTATTATTTTATTCATCCTAGATATCACATGTTTGAGCCTAAACCATTTCAATCCTAAGGGAAGTCATACGAGAATTTTATGAATATGGGTATCATCACATAACTTTTTAATTGTTAGAAAAAACAATGTGAAAAGAGTAAAGAAGTTATAAAAAATTTAAAATAACCATGTAATAAAGATGGTTCATGGTTTACCATACTGTACAACCAACCATGCCTTCCCCTTTTGATTCCAATTGAGGGTACACAGTTGGTGGATCGTTTAACAAAACATGTAGCCATGACATGTTACATTATCATGTTTTAAAATCTATTAAATTAACAATCAATACATTATATATTTTATTATTATTTATTTCATTTCCTATACTATTCATAAAATAATTTTTTGTGTATTACCCCTTCAATTTATCACCACCCCATCATAATTTTGTGCCAATTCTAAATGGTTTTCTTCTTTTTATTTTTGGTAGGACTCTTTTACCCATATCTACTTATCTAATCTTGTTTTCCTATTCTTTATTAATGATTAATCTACTTGTGAAAACCATATGGTATGGTTTTTACCTAATACATTATATTTTCTAATGTTTGTATTGTTTTTGTTTTTATAAGGGTCATCCTTATGTTATAATAATTGATTATTATATCTATCATCAAAAGCATTGATTTTGAGGAAGGTAGCAATATGTATTAAAAATTATTTTAAGGACCATTAAATTATTGATTATTTATAGTTACTTTTCACCTTTTAATTTATAGGATTATATATTTTTTGAAAATATTTCTAATGAAAATCATGTTCTACTTGAATTTCATTCAAATTCAATGTTGTGGCAACATTAAAATCTTTATACAAATCCATTTTGGTTATCCTGCACAAAAAAATGATTGATGAATTTATTTAATGGGATTAATGACTGTATCCTACCATTTACAATGGGTTTTTGGTTTTCTTGAGAATTGATAAATGATATTTTTATTTTTATTAAACTATTATGGATTCTTCCTAAAAATATAATATTTTCAATGATTTCTTATATGGAATGGATTGTACTATAAAAAGGATATCTTATATGAAAACTCTCCTATGAATGTTCCACTATATTTATTTGTTTCTTTAATAATGATAATTATTCTCATATATGATATTCTCATTATAATAATCATTTTGAAATTATGATTCAATTATTAACAACGGTTGTCATTGGTAAAGGTTATGTACGACACATGTTTTGTGTGAGGTAATGTATATACATTATTTTAATTGTTTAATTTTTTTCTTGTATCAGACTGATTTTTTGTATTATCATGGGAAATAAGAATATATAGTTTAATTTAAAAGGGGCGCATGTTTCACTAACTTAGGGTCATGCTCAAGCTAATGACACATAACATAGACTATGATCTTCTTTGTGATGTTCCCAAAAGTTAGTCTAGGTAGGATACCAACAAGCATTAGGCCAATTGTATTTCATTATAAAATTATATTTCATTAATCATTTATAATATATTCTAAAACTTACATTTACCTTTTATGTTCTCCCATGATTTCTTATATATTATTATCATGTATTGGTTGTTGTTATTTATTTAGGTGATCATAATCGATGTACTAATTTTACCATTTCCCTAATCTCACAACTTCTCCTATAATTATTAATATTATTGTTTTTTTATTTCATATAATCATTCTAATAATTATATTTCAAAAAACATATTATTATTTGAATATTTAAATTTCATAAATTTTATACTTCTTCACATTCCGATTATATGAAAATCATCAAAATGACATTTTCAAACACACAAATTTTCACCTTATAGTTTTAATATCACTATCATAATATTCATAAAAAATATGATTTATGTAAATTAGTTTTATAAAAATAAAATCATCATACCATGATTTGTTTAAAAACTAAAAAAAAGTAATAAAATATTTCTATAAATATTATTTTAAACTCGAAATAAATTTTTTTATTTAATGGTAATAAATGGGTTTTAGATTATTGGACATACCTTCTAGGATTTATGATCACTTATATCATTATAATTATCATTTTCTATTTCTGGTTCTAGATTATCGTCAATTTATTTTGAAATATGGTAGTTTTTCTGTTGGAAAGTTGCCCATGAGGTCACCATAAGATGAAGTGGATTATTAAGATTTTTTTTGTTGTCTATTTTTATTTGTATCAAAAATATCAAGATCCTTTTATCTTGTATTAATGATATTATTTCAACTTATTTACACATTTTAGGTTGTGTGGTTATTTTTAATACACCATATTATGTTATGGTTTAATTCTATACATTATTATTTATTTTATCCTTGAAATGCATTGTATGAATGGTTTATTATAGAAATATAGTTGGGTTCCCTTTATTTTTTTTTTATTTTACTTGGATAAATAATTCTAATGTTTTTTATTTTGATTCCTTAGCATAAATTACAATCCTATAGTGATTGTGTATATGCCTCGGGTACGTCATAGGTCATATTGGGTGCATATTTATGGTAATAAACCTAGTTAGTTAATGAAAAATGGTATCATTTCTTAGGTGTATTAGTTTTTTAGGTTGTAATGTATCCTACATTATTTGGGAAGTAAAGGCAGAACATATTTTGGAATTTTAAAACACATTTTTAGGTACTTATGAGTTTATGACAACACCTTTTGTTTCTATAAATTATTTACAATTGGATGTAATGTTTTGTTATTTTGATAAGTATTTAATTGATTTATTTTTTTATTTATCAATTTTAGTTTGTGGGGATATTATATTTCATTAAATCCATGTAGAATTTTCATAAATTATTTTGTGTTTTGGGTAATATATGAACTCAAATAGTAGTCCACGGAAATATTTTAGGGCATGTAAATCCATGTGGACCACAATTATATATTTTTTATTCTATCTTGTGAAAGTTGTCTATTTTACACATGGTCTTCCAATCCATTTGTAAAGGCAATAAATGGACACTAATCCCTATCAAAATTTAATGTTAGACAATATATTTTATTTGTAATTATTTTTAATTATAATATAGTTATATTTCTTTCATGAAAAATGGTTTTAAATTTTACAAAAATATATTTAAAATGGAAATTTTCATAAATGGATTTCCAAGAAATAATTGAATGATAAAATTAGAGTTTAAACAAGAAAATAAATATTGTTCACAAAAGGGGTTTTTCTAAAATAAACTCATAAAGTATCTTTTACGTATTAAATTTCATAGTGTATTATTTTTATTACTTTTTCAAAAAGGGGATTGAGTTAAAAATTTATATTTATGATAAATTTTCAGTATTGAAATAGTAATTTTAAATTCCCTTTGTAAAAAATGAAATAGTTTTTTGTATTGGATTTTGGACACAATATATAATAGTTTTTAAATAATTTAAAAAGTAATCATCAAAATAATAGATTTAATTTTTTGGTGGTTTTTTTATTTAAATTATTTTTATGTTTTGGAATTTAAGTTATTGATAATTTAATATTGAATTTCTTTTGATTGAATTTTTGTGCTTTATTCTTTTAAAATACAAGCAAATAAAAAATCATGGATTTTTTAGGGAGATATATTGGAGACCCACCATTATCCATCCTTTCAATTAATTAACCCTGATATTTCCCCTTTGAGTATTGATTTTTTAAGCCTTCTATTTTTTCTAGTCATCAAGAACCTTGAGTAGTGGGATATTGGTTGTAAATAATCAAGAGAATCTATAACCTCATATATTTTCTTAAGACACTAAATATCATGCTTCATTTGTATTTTTGATAAGTTTGGGGATGCATGTTGTTGAATTATAACAATATAATTAATCTATGAGATGACCTTTACAAGGAGTGTTTCAAATATTAATTTATCTTATAAAATTTCTTTTGGACTGTAACGGTGGAAAAGGCATTAGTGTTGTATTGTATTCAATGGGATAATAAAATTTTGTTGGTGTTTGTCCATAATTTTTTATCTTTAGACCCAAATAATCCATATTTTACAATGGATAATTCCTTAAATTTATAATATTTTGAGAACTTCCTTAATCATTATATTTATTCAAGGGTGTTGGAGTTCAATTTAACCTCTTATATCAATGTATTAATGTATAAAATTTGATTTGAGGGTGACTTGGAAGGTTTATGTGGGAAAAATTATATTTCCTAAATTCTAGATGTGGCTATGGAATTTTAGTGAACGAATAGGGAACTATTCAAGTTTTGAGAATGAATATAGTGGAATCTAGAGTCCTTCAAGTTTATCTTCCATGGATTGCATTGGGTTTTGTAATGTGTTCTACCATCGATATGGAATATAGGGTCACAAAAAACATTCATTTCAAAGTTCTATGAATACATTTCATTATTATGTATTTTGGTATGTATTCAAAGGTTCTGTAGTGCAATTTATTATAAAAAATGGTATTTGAATCTATTCCATCAGAAGAATCCCCAGTTCATTTATAGAACATGTTTTTTTCCTGTCTAATATTTAAGGTATTTATTCCTTCTCTATATTTTATTTTTCATCATATATGGTGTATTTTTCCACTTTTATATAAATAAATAAATCTTATGGTAAAGAATTTATCTTATTGTAGTTTTAATTTTGTGTTGGTAAAGATTACATGGGTTTTCTATTTTAATTTTTCCTTCTTCCAATTGTTTTACTATTAGAAGTATGGTTATACTATTATGAATTAATATTATGGGATGACATATATGGTTTTATAATTATATATAGGGTTCTCTGTAATGACACAGACCTCTCTGGTCTTTTCCTTTGTAAAATTGTGGTGCTGGAGGTGTTTTGGGAGGTCATGGCGACTTTTTGTCAGTTTGGGTGGACTTTTAAAGAAATTTAAAGGGTTATTTCCTTCACACGGGAGGCACACAGTTTGTCAAACCATGTGTCCAAACCATGCGAGGTTGGTGTTGGAGGCAGTAGCCAATGCACGGTTAGCACACGAGTTGTCTAACCGTGCTGCCTAACCGTGCGAGGAGGGTTTGAAGAGGCAGATGCTAGTGCACTGTTAGTGCATGGTTTTGTAAACAGTGCAGACTAACCATGCGGGCACTTAATGTTAGATCTTAAAATTATGGATCTGAACTCTTTTGCCTCTAAATGGTTCGTTTAAGCCCCTAAGTGTCCATAAATCGGAATTACCCTTCCTTGAAGGTAGAAGAAACTCTCATAAGTGTTTTGGAGGCGATCCGGAGGCTTCTCTTCGCGAATTGAAGTCGGTTTCTCGAGGTATGTGATACTTTTTGTTTGGTTTATTAGATCTTCCGAGATCTACTCCTCCTCTTCAATCGAGATCTTAGATCTATGACTGATATGGGTAGATCTAAGTGTTTGGATGTCATTTATGATCAGATTTGGTCTTGTTTGTGTTAGGAAAAGAGATCTAGGGAGGATCCTTGGTGACTCGGCCTGGTCTTCTTGGGTGTTCTTTGACCGTTGTGGTTTCCGTCAAAACCGTTGAGGTAGGGGATTTGTGGCTTCCCTAATGTTTTATGTGAAATCATAGAGTTATCATGATTTGTCCTTTAGATCACAATGGAATTGACCTAATTATATAATTGAACTAGATTAAAAGAATTGGTTTGATCTCATGTCGTTTCTATGTAATGTGATAACGGTTCACATCTTGATTTTTTAGATTGTGTGATATATATGCCTTTCTTATTAACATGTTCCTCTGGATGAAATTGATTAATAATGTAAAGCCAGAATTATTTGATAATTAATTGGATAAAGATATAGAGGCATGTAAATGAATCCGGTTGTTTTTTTTGTGGATGTCCATCCAACTGGGTGTTAATCAAATTGATTTCGATGATGTGTTTAATTCAGCTGGTTTGGTAACCCCGAAATGTGTTGGTGCTTCTTGATTGAAGGCTGGATACCTTATTAAAGGTCCAAGAGCTCAATTGAGGTGATGTTTGTTTTCATGCTTCTTGTGCGGTGATGTACCCAGTGTAATGGCCCAGACTTCTCTGGCCCATTCCTTTGTCAAAACTAGGGTCATGAAGTGTTTTGTAGGGTAGAAGGGACTTTTCCCACCCTTTTCAGAATTTTGTAACTACACACCATGTAGTGTGAGTACACTCTGTGTACCACATTTCTAGGTATACCCCGTGTTGAAGTCGTGTCCATGACATGTGAAATAAATGAGTACACGTCGTGTATCCCATACTACATGCCATGTAGTCCCTCCCCGCGTACGCGTTACCCTCAAACCGTGTGTTGACCAGTAAAGAGTTGTGTTCCATGTTGGAATCTGTGTCCTTGCCATGTGAAATAAATGGGTACATGTTGTGTATCCCATACTACACACCGTGTAGTGCCTCCCCGTATACGCGTCACCCTCAAACCGTGTGTTGACTAGTCAATGGTCACGTTCCACGTTGAAGTCCGTGTTGGAAGCCGCATGGTGACTGTGTGAAATGGATGATTACACGTTGTATACTAGGAAGTACACGCCGTGTACTTTTTTTCTCACCTATAAAAGGAAGGGGCCTCTCCTCCTTTGCAAATCACTCCTATCCTCCCCATTCCTTTGATTAGAGCTCTCCCAAGAGACTCGAAGCCTCTTTTCTTCCATAACTTCTTCGTCTGAGCTCTGATTTACGATCCGTCAATGGCCATGGGATCTTAACGACGAGGAATAAATTCTGAGCTTGGATCTATTGTCTTCCCTTCGCCCTTTACTTCCCTACATCCACCCGAGGAGGTTTTTCTAGGATTTGACATAAGCGAAGGACGCCGATGAACGTCTTATAAAGTCGATCCGAGGGAGCATTGTGATCAGAACATGTGGAGGTAGGGATCTTACCTTTGTCTCTCTAAATTGTGCATCATGCAGTCTGGGTTTCCTCTTGTTTACATGAAATGCATTTGAACTGGTTTAATAAATATAATAACAGTCTTAAAGAACAGGGATGGGATGTATTGAATGCAGTTACATTATTTATATCATGTGATATTATGTTGTGAATTGCATAGGCTTATGCCTACTGAAAATCATGGTCATTATGGGCCTTTTCATGCGCAATTAAATGATTCCCTATCTTTCTAGACAATTTATGGATAGAAACTTTGTGGAATATGGGAATTGGTTAATCACGTAAAGTATGATGATTATATGAATAACTGGAACCCTTGTGTGATCACTCTGGTTGAACAAAACTGAAATAATAAACATGTGGGTGCTGGATAGGGTTTATTTATGTGAAGGGAGTGTTTTGTGGGTTTTTGTGGATTGGGTGAGCAGCGGGGTTGCGGTTGGCTTGGTTTTGGGTTGGTGTGAATGCTATGTTAGGTGATGGGCATCAGGGCTACGATAAATGGTATCAAGGTATGATGATGATTGGGTTTTGGTGTGTTTGTGGTTATGGTGGTTGGAAATGGGGCTGCAAGGATGGGTTTGATGTGAACGAACTATGGGATGTGAATAATAAATAAAGGTGGAAGAGTATGGATGGGCATGGTAATATAACAGTAATAATAATCAATGGGGTTGGTTGGTTAATAAGAAGGGACTTGTTTGTGTTTCTTGTGTTTTCCTAACTTGATTTGTGGATGGAAGGGATATGTTTTACGAATGGTTGATGTGGTTGGTTACTGGATAATTGCGCAGTAGTTAAGGAACTAATATACTATGTTTTTTGAAACATGAATACCAAAATGGGGTTGGGGTTGTTTGTTCTATGCATGCTTCGTAATAGTAGTGTCAAGGCACGTGCTCAGTTTCTCTATTTAGAAGCCATAGTTTGGGCTATTGGTCTGGTATATATATATATGTATCTGTATCTTTGTGTTTTGTCGCACCCCACCCATGTTGAGCACTTAGTGCCAAACACTCCCATTTCATTGGAGAGGGTGTTTTCCCCTTAGTTACTAGCTCCTTCTTGCTCCTTCTTCCATAGGCTGTGATGGCTTGAGGTGACCATACACCTAAGACCCTTCAGGTAGGATTCGATTGAGGTGGTTTTATCCCAGGACTCTTCGGGCAGGTTTACTTTTTCACAAGAATCTTCTGGATGAGGCCCAGGTGTGTGAGGGCGGGATCTATGTTTGTGAGGCCCATGTGTGTGCAGGTGGGATGCGTGGTTGTCAGGACTAGGTGTGTGCGGGTGGGATATGTGGTTCTTGAGTCCCAAGTGTGTGCGGGCGGGAAGAGTGTGGTAGCGTCAGGACGTTCGCTATTAGGAAGAGAATATAACTAATGGGGAATGGTGCGGGGTGCCCAATACTCTTGTTCTTATATAAAACTACCTATTTTTTGTGTTTTTGGTGAGCGTGGCTGGTGAGGGTGGGTGGATAGAAATCATTGTTAGTTCTTGGATTCTTCTGTTGTTCTCACAGGACATTACGATGTCTCCCCACTTTTGCATGAGAGCATTAGGTTTACCTACTGAGTATACTCGTATTCTCATCCTACATTTACTTTCAGGTTTCTAGGAGGACTACCAGGGCCATGTGGGACCCTACTAGTCGGGACAGTTGGAGTTGATGCAGTTTGTTGTACTATTGTTTCTATTGGTATTGTACTTTTGATCATTCTTGTACATGTAATTTGTTTCAGAACTATTTAAACATGCATGTGGGATTGGTTTGGGTTTATTTACTTGTTTCTTTTTGTGTTTGACTCATCCTATTTCCTGATATTAAATAATAAAATGGGCAATTCCTCCCATATTTGTGAAAACTCATACCCTTGGTTCTAGTCACCACTCCGGGGCCTACTGAAGGTGGGACTCAGGGGGTCATTATCCCCCTTTCACCATTTCCATCTTAAGAGGGACATCTTTGGTGGGAGGGGGTTAGGATAGAATGGTATCAGAGGTGATGGATGAGAGATAGGATGGAGTCTGGAGTTAGGAATAGGAAGGATTGAATGGGATGGAAGGGTAACAATGTTGGCTGATCTTGGTGCGTGACATGGGCCAGGGAAGACCGGCTTGGACATGGGATTTTAGGGCCCCCCATGATCCGATGCAAGGACTCTGAGCCTTCCGAAAGACCAAGTGAGACTACATTGATTACAGGGTAGAGATCCTAGGGAAGGTACATGCATCATCATGATTGTGTTTTACTTGATTTTGGTGTTATGGGAAAGAAATTGAAATAATATTATAAAATAAATCCTTCAGAAAATTTTCTTTACTACTTGGGCATAGGCGGTCTTTGTTTATCGTATAGCTATGGCACCTAGACGACGTCCCCGAGTGACTCAAACAACCAAGACCCAGTAGATTTAGGCGGTCCATCAGTTGAGGATTGACTGAGAGGAGGATGATATCCAGTGGAAGAAGACTCTCCGTTCTTTCCAGAAGCAAAACCTCAAGATGTATGAGCGTAGTACTTCGGATACAGAGACAGAGGGGTGGAATGAGGAGCTAGGGATCAGTTTTACTTTGATCCGTGATCCGAGGGAGTACTGGTCTCCCCTAGCAATCAGTCAGCTGAGAGGTGTGGTTCGACAGTGGTGGATGCTCTACCTCAGAGAGAGGATAGAGGCAGAGGATTCGTGGGATGACTTTGAGAAGGAATTTAGAGAGGAATTACTTTATTCCATGATCAAGGCGTATAAGTGGAAGGAGTTAATCTCCCTCCATCATGGGAGTATTTTAGTACGATAGCTATGGATTAAGTTCAAGGATCTCCTAATCTTTGCTCTGGATCTCTTTCCGGATGAGGAGTCTCGGGCGAGACGTTTGGAGGAGGCGCTTCATCCTTCGCTCCAGTATGTTGTTACCCCCTTCACCCTTCTGATGTACTTGGCAGTGTAGAAGAAGGAAGAGGTTGTAAAGAGGATGCACTCATAGGGGGTGAACCATGTGAGGGGATCTATCCAGGTTCATCGAAGGAGAAGGCACTCAGTAGCAGGTCTCCTGTGATGGGACCTTCCAGATTCAGGCCAGTAGGGAGTAGGCCCCAGCAGTTCCAGTTCAGATCTTCAGGTCCTCATCCCTTTTTCACGATCCTAGGACCAAATTGTTTCTCTTGTGGTGGTTTCAGGCACATTCAGAGTCGGTGCCCGACCCAAGCTCAGTAGGTGGAGGTGGGCAGGTTCAGCACACACCTCAGTAGCACCAGTTTCTGGAGAGGCCCTTCCAGTAGCAGTAGGACCCTGCTCCTCTAAGGGCAGACTTTGCAGGAGGAGGCCAACCTCAAGGTGCTCCTCATGGAACTCAACCAAGGCAAGGTCGGGGGGAGGTCGACATCAGAGAGGCAGAGGAGCTAGGCGTGGAAAGTTGCACGCAGCAGAGTTGGCAACTCCAGCAGGACCAGAGGTGGTGTGAGGTACGATTTCTTTGTTCAGCACTTTTGTTTTTTCTTTGTTTGATTCGGTAGCTTTGCACTCCCTTGTTGCACCTGGTCTAGCACATGCTTCGGTTCTAGACGTAGATATACTTTCCATACCTATAGTGCTGAGTACACCAGTTGGAGGCCAGTCCAGCGTATCTTGTGTTTGGAGAGGATGTGGGCTGACGTTGGGACTGCATTGATCTAGTGGGGACCTTCATTTTCTATAGATGCAGCCATACGATATCATCCTAGGCATCGACCAGTTGTTTTCTGTTAGTTCCATTATCAACTACTTCAGAAGAAGAGTCGTGTTCTCCGACGTGGATGGGCAGCGTGTATCTTTTGTTGGAAAGAGGAGCTATCAGGTGGGAAGTTGGCATTTGAATCCTCTCCTTTACTTGTTAGGCAGGTTATCGGTGGTTTTAGCTGATACAAAAATGATGGATGTCACAGAGGTTATTGGGGAGTTCCTCGATGTTTTCCCTGAGGAGGTTGTGACTCTACCCCCCCCCCCCCCCCCCCCCGAGGTGACGTTGAGTTCAGGATAGACTTACAAACTGGTGCCCGTCCGATTTTGATGGCACCTTATCGGATCAAACCTTCAGAGTTGTGGGAGTTGCGAATTCATATTGATGATCTGATGGAGAAGGGTTTTATTTGACTTAGTGTGTCGCCATGGGGTGCTCCAGTTTTGTTCGTGAAGAAGGCAGATTGTGGTCTTAGTCTATACATAGACTACCAAAGGTTGAATCAGGAAACGGTCAAGAATCGTTACCCTCTTCCAAGGATAGATGATCTCTTCGACCAGCTGAGGGGATAAAGCTGGTTAACTAAGATTGATCTACGATTTGGATATCATTAGTTGAGTGTGAAGGACAGTGACATATCGAAGACGTATTTCAGGTGTAGGTATGGACACTTTGAGTTTGTAGTGATGTCGTTTGGAGTTACGAATGCGCCAGCTGTGTTCATGGGACTTATGAACTTTGTCTTCCCAGAGTTTCTATATCGGTTCGTCGTTGTGTTTATCGATGACATCCTGATCTACACAAGATTAGAGGAGAGCACATTGAGCATCTCAGGGCAGTCTTAGATGTCCTTCGACACCTCCAACTTTACGGGAAATTGTCTATGTGTAAGTTCTTGATGCAAGAAGTACACTTCCTTGGGAACGTGCTGTCTCAGCATGGAGTGTCAGTGGACCTGTCGAAGGTAGAGGCAGATGTTTCTTAGGCAGAACCCAAGAGTGTGGCAGAAGATCGTAGTTCCCTAGGGTTGGCAGGCTATTATCATAGGTTCGTTTCAGACTTCTCTCGATTTGCTGCTCCATTGACAGCTTTAACTAGGATGAACCAGGTATTTCTATGGAGAGAGCAGTTCCATAAATCATTCGACTTCTTGAAGGATAAGATATTCAGTGCTCTAGTACTTTGGTTTCCAGAGGAAGGGTTGTAATATGATGTGTTTTTTGATGCTTCTGGCCTTGGGTTGGGATGCATAATGATGCATAAGAAGGTCATGATCTATTATGAATCTAGGCAGTTGCGCCCTCACGAGCGTAACTATGCCACCCATGACCTAGAGCTTGCATCAGTAGTGTTCGCACCGAAGTTGTGGAGACATTACCTCTTTAGGGACTGCTTTGTGGTCTTCTCAGAACACAAGAGTATAGGTTATATCTTCTCCCAGTATGACCTGAATATATTGTAGCAGAGATGGGTCGAGTTTCTCCAAGACTATGACATCGAGATCTCTTACACTAAAGGTAAGGGAAATGTTGTGGCTGATTCCCTGAGCAGGACGTCTCATAAAGAAGTGGTTCAAGAATCCACTAATTCCGAAGAAGCGATGGGAGAGTTGGCTACCTTGGACTTGAATGCAAGGGTAGAAAGTGTTATAGGATGTTTGTTTTAGATGATAGTTCATTCCTCCTTGTTATAGCAGGTGGAAGAGTACTTTTGGGGGGACTTCGAGGCAGAAGTAATGCGGGATCGTGTCAATCAGGGAAACTCTAAAGAAGTATGGTCACAGGACACCTGACATCGGATGCTTTTTCATGGGAAGTTTTTTGTTCCGGAGGCGATGCGTGAGGGAGTTCTCCATGGGTTCCATAACTCATCCTTGGCAGTACATCCGAGAGTTTCAAAAATGTACCAAGGCCTGAGGGAACAGTTTTGGTGGCCTGGTGTGAAACGGTCAGTGGTGGAGTTTGTGGCTAAGTTCCTAGTGTGTCAGCAATTGAAGGTTTAACACCATGTGCGTAGTGGTTTGTTTCATCCTTTAGATGTCCCCAAGTGGAAATGGGATGACATCTCAATGGACTTCATAACAGGACTACCAAGAGCTCAGGGTGGTTATGATGCAATCTGGGTAGTGGTGGATTGACTGAAGAAGTCAGCTCACATCTTAGCAGTTCAGGAGTCGGGACTGGTGAGTACCGTAGCACAGAGGTACATAGACAAGATGGTGCAGTTTCATGGAGTTCTGAAGACTATCATCTCAGATGAGGATACTCGGTTTACCTCATGAGTCTGGAGGGGGTTACATCATGCTTTTGGCACCCAGCTACGCCTTAGCACTACTTTCCACCCCCGGACTGATGGGAAGATAGAGCGGACTATCCAGACATTGGAGGACATGTTGTGGGCATGCATTCTAGATTTAAGAGGATCATGGGTGTGACACTTTCCTTTAGTTGAGTTTTCCTACAACAACATCTTCAACTATACTATTAGCATGGCACCGTTTAATGATTTGAATGGAAGATCATGTCGTTCACCCATTTGTTGGGAAGAGGATGGTGAGATAGGTTATCTTGGGCCAGAGGTAGTACAGGGAACCACAGGGAAAGTCCAGCTCGTAAGTGAGAGGATTAAAGTGGATGAGGGCCAATATAAGTCTTATAATGATTATCAGAGGAGTCCCTTGGAGTTCAATGTGGGAGATCATGTGTTCTTGAAGGTTTCCCATCGACGGGGGTAGAGGAGGTTTGGGAAGGATAGTAAGCTCTCCCCTAGGTTCATCGGACCATTTGAGGTGCTGAGTCGAGTCGGCAAGGTGGCATATGAGCTAGCCCTGCCACCTCAGTTGGAGAAGTTTCATGACGTCTTCCACGTCTCCCATCTTCATTGGTACTTCCACGATGACTCTCAAGTTATCAACTGTGGAGAGTAAGATATGGGAGACGACGCGACCATTGAGGAACAACTAGTCAGAATCGAGGATCATAAAGAGAAGGTGCTCCATGGATGAACCATCGCCTTGATTCGTGTGTTGTAGAGGCATGGCGGCCTTGAGGAGATTACCTGGGAGCAGGAGGCCCAGATGCACGCTCAGTACCCAGAGTTTTTTTGACTTGTGTTTTCCTTGTTCATCTAAGCTTTGTTTTGGTGTTATACTGTGTACCTTTGATATATGTAATTCATGGCTTGTTGGTTTTTGAGACTTTTGTTTCCTTGTTCTTTGTAAGTGTGCAACATGTCCAGATTTGTGGGGAAAGGGAAAAACCATATCCATAATTGAGACAAATTAATTCAGATGCGATTGAACCCGTGCGGGAAAGTCAGTGCCACCTAAAGCGGATAATATCTCGACATAGGAGAAGGAATTTCCCCAAACCACGTGCTCGGGCAGTGTGTTGGTTGTACGGTGTTGGGGGCAGTGTAAGTTGAAAAATCTTAATGTATGGAAGTGGGAAGACCAAATTCTTAATCGAGACACATTAATGAGGATGCGATTAAACCCATGTAGGTTAGTCAGTGCCGCCAAAAGCCAATAATATCTCGACATAGGATAAGGAATTCCTAACACATATGATTATGGATGTTGGATGGTTCCTATTATAACAAGAGCCCTATGAGGTATCTTGTTGGGTTCCTCCGGGTTGGATTTTGAAGTCTTGGAGACGAGAATGTTTTAATAGGTATCTGGTGTAATGGCCAGGACCTCTCCGGCCCATTCCTTTGTCGAAAGTGGTTCATGAAGTGTTCTGGAGGGTAGAAGGGAATTTTCCCACACTTTTCAGAATTTTGTAACTATACGCCATGTAGTGTGAGTACACACCGTGTACCACCTTTCTGGTTATACCCCGTGTTGAATTCGTGTCCTTGTCGTGTGAAATAAATAAGTACTCATCGTGTATCCCATACTACATGTCGTGTATTCCCTCCCCGCTTACGCGTTACCCTCAAACCGTGTGTTGACCAGTCAACGACCTTGTGCTGTGTTGGAAGCCGTGTCCTTGCCATATGAAATAAATGGGTACCCACCATGTATCCCATACTAACATCGTGTAGTCCCTCCCCACGTATGTGTCACCCTCAAACCGTGTGTTGACCATTCAATGACCACGTTCCTCATTGAAGGCCGTGTTGGATGCCGCGTGGTGACTGTGTGAAATGGTCGAGTACATGCTGTGTACTAGGAAGTACACGTCATGTGCTTTTGTTTTTCTCACCATCAAAAGGAGGTGGCCTCTCCTCCTTTTCAGATCACTCCTCTCCTCCCCATTCCTTTTAGCAGAGCTCTCCCAAGAGACTCGAAGGCTCTTATCTTCCATAACTTCTTCGTCCGAGCTCCGATTTATGATCCGTCAGCGGCCACGGGATCGTAACGACGAGGTGGAACTTCTGAGATTAGATATATTATCTTCCCTTCTATATTTCATTCCCAAATTCCTCCCAAGGTGGTTTTTCTGGGATTTAACAGAAGTGACGGATGCCGACGAACATCTTATAAAGTTGATCTGGGGGAGCGTTTGATCATAACCTGTGGAGGTTGGGATATTACCTTCGTCTCTCAAAATTGTGCATCATGCGGGGTGGGTTTCATCTTGTTTACGAGAAACTCATTTGAACCGGTTTAATAAAGATAATAACTGGCTTAAATGACGGGGATTGGAAGTTTTGAATGTAGTTACATTATTTATATACTGTGATATTATGTTGTGAAGTGAATTGGCTTATGCCTACTGAAAATCATGGTCGTTGGGGGCCTTTGGTTGCGAATTTAAATTCTTCCCTATATTTCTACACTATTTAAGGATGGAAACTTTGTGGAATGTGGGAATTGGTTAATCACGTAAAGTTTTCTAGTTAAATGAATCACCAGAAACCTTGTGTGATCACCCCGGTTGAACAAAACTGAAATAATAAACATGTGGTTGCAGGTTAGGGTTTATTTCTGTAAATGGAGTGTTTTGTGGGTTTTTCTGGATTGGGTGAGCAGTGGGGTTGTGGTTGGCTTGTTTGTTGGTTGGTGTGAATGCTATGTTAGGTGATGAGCAGAGGGGATGCGATAAATGGTATCAAGGGATGATGATGTACGAGTTTAGGTGTGTTTGTGATTATGGTGGTTGGCAGCAGGGCTGCACAGATGGGTTTGATGTGAACGAACTATGGGTTGTGAATAATAAAAAAAGGTGGAAGAGTTAATGAATGGTGGGGCATGGGAATAGAACGAGAATAATAATCAACGGGGATGGATAGTTAGTAATAAGGGACTTGTTTGTGTTGCTTGTGTTTTCCTAACTTGATTTGTGGATGGCAGGGATATTTTTTACAAACGATCGATGTGGTTGGTTACTGGATAATTTACTAGTAGTTAAGGAACTAATTAACTATGTCTGTTGAAACATTAAAACCTAAATGGGGTTGGGGTTGTTTGTTGAATGCATGCTTCGTAGTAGTAGTGTCGAGGCACGTGCTCTGTTTCTCTGTTTAGAAGCCATAGGTTGGGATGTGTGTTTGATATATATATATCTATAAATTTATGTTTTTTCGTACCCCACCCTTGATGATCACTTAGTGCCAAACACTCCCATTTCATGAGAGATAGTGTATTCCCCTTATTTACTTGCTCCTTCCTACTCTTTTTTCCATAGTTTGTGATGGCTTGAGGTGACCATACACCTAAGACCCTTAAGGTAGGTTTCAATTGGGGTGGTTTTAGCCCAAGACTCTTCAGGCAGGTTTACATTTTCCCAAGAATCTTTAGGATGAGGCCCAAGTGTGTGCGGGTGGGATGTGTGGTTGTGAGGCCTAGGTGTGCGCAGGCGGGATGCGTGGTTGTGAAGCCAAGGTGTGTGCGGGCGGGATGTGTGGTTCTGGGGTCCCAGGAGTTTGCGGGCGAGAAGAGTGTAGTAGCTTTAGGACGTTCGCCGTTAGGAAGAGCAGCTAACTAGTTGGGAATGGTGTGGGGTACCCAATACTCTTTATCTTATATATTACTACATGTTGTTTGTGTTTCTGGTGAGTGTGGCTGGTGAGGATGGGTGGATATAATTCCTTGTTAGGTTTTGGTTTCTTTTGTTGTTCTCATGGGACAATAGGATGTCTCCCCACTTGTGCATGAGAGATTTAGGTTTCCCTACTGAGTAGACTTGTATGATCACCCTACATTTACTTTCAGGTTTCCAAGAGGACTACCGGGGCCGTGAAGGACCCTACTTATTGGGACAGTTGGAGTTATTACAGTTTTCTATACTCTTGTTTCTTTTGGTATTTAGCTTTTGATCATTCTTGTACTTGTACTTTGTTTTAGTACTATTTAAACATGCATGTGAGATTGGTGTGGGTTAATTTACTTGTTCCTTTTTATTTTGGTGTTTGACTCATCCTATTTCCCAATCCTAAATAATTAAAAGGGTAATGCCTCCCATATTTGTGAAAACTCATACCCTTGGTTCTAGTAGCTACTCTGGGGCCTATTGGAGGTGGGACTCGGGGGTCATTATCTCCCTTTCACCATTGTATGCTCAGGAGGGGCATCATTGGTGGGAGGGGTTCGTGACACCCCAGGAGGGTGTAGTGATATGTGGGGGCATGGGGTCCTTGTGGTTGTGGAAGCGGATTACTCCAAGAGGAGCGAGATGCATCAGTTTATGCATGTGGGTGTCGGGGAGGACACTAGGGAGAATGGAATAGGATGGATGTGGTTATTGGATACTTGTGGATTCATTGGTTGTTTATCTGCTTTGCATTTCCCCACTGCTCAAGGTAGCTGGTCTTGCTTACCCTTCTTCCTAAAGGGGAAAATACACGGGGGGTATGCCATGTGGTTTCTGTGTTTAGCCTCTCCAGGGAGAATGGGTATATGCTCTTGCTATAGGTGGCACAGACATGACAAGTACTACATCTACTCACTGTGTTGACCCTCCTTGTGTTTAGTAGCATAGGATGCTTTTCTAAAATGCCCGGAAATATGGGAAAGTAATTCTATAATGATTGTTTTAATTATTGATGTTAACCCATGGGGATGGAGATGATGGAACATAATGATGAGGTTGTAACATTGAAGGAACATTTGACTTTGGTTATGGTGTTGATGAATTTAATGTGGTTTTTCCCATGGTTAATTAATGTTAGAAGAATTATTTAACGTATAGTGGAACCGATAAAAATGGAATGAAGTAACCAAATAAGGCTCTTTAAATGGTTGTGTGCTTATAGGATACAAGTCGTAGAAGTAGCAGCCCGAAGTCTTAGAGACATTAGCTGCAGTTGTGTCTAATACTAGGTAATGTCCATAGTGTGGTCGTGAGATATAATATATTGTGTACTTTTTGTGTTTCTATATGCTACTCCACCCTTTCAATAATGGCAACTGACACCCTAGGGATTCAGAGCATTGAGGTGTTTTCCCCAACATTCCGATGGGAGGGTGAATAGATGACTACCCCATTTGACCCCTCTCTCTTCTCTTGGTATATACAGGTGCCATTAGGCACAACGGTTAGTTTTCCCCATATATGTGTGTATAGGGCTGTAATTTCTTGTGTTTATTCACACAAATATATTCTGGATATATTATCCTATGGACTAATATAGGAGTAACATGTATAGGTAGTGATGTATTGAGGATCCTTATTTGATGTATGGGTTGTAATGGCTTGAGGTATAATATCTGAAGTATGATACAAGTTATGCAAGATGTGGTGGCTCTCAGAAACTACTTGGTTACTTTTTGTTGTGAGGATGGTTTGGTGCTTAGACCAAGTGTCTAAGAGCAAGCCATTGTGGTGTATGTGGTGAAGATTGTGGAGCTTACCCCATGTGTATTCAGGAAATCCTTTGGAGAGAGATTCACAAGACGTATGTCGTTGGGGAAATGTGGAAAACCAGTGGGGAATTAGTAGCGGGGTACCCTTCATATTCTGTAATATATTATATATTCTTCGATGCATTACTTGGTGAGAGTATCCATGGTGAGGTTGGGAACATAGTATACCTATTTAGGTGACGAGTTAGTTTCACTTGTTGTTCACTGTGCTTTAGAATTATTTATTTAATTTTGCATGAGATTCTTTAGGGAGTATCCTACTGAGTATACTGTTATACTCACCCTACGTATATATATAAACTTATTTTCAGGTCACTTGGAGCACGTTGGTGATCAAGCTGGTTACTACTAGCTTGTGGTTTGAGGAGCTATTCGGGCTTGTGGTCGCTGCCGTTTTACTTTCTTTTGGGTACTTGTAGTTTTCCATTTCAGTTGTATTACTTTTTCATGGCATTCCATATAAGGCCCCAGCCATAAACCTTACTTAATATTGAATTAAATGAGTAATTCACATTGAGGATCTTTTCAGGTTTAGAGTTTTAGAGAATTAAGACATAACTATTACATATCAAAATATTACAAAGTAGTCACTTCTACTAAATTTCCATAAAATAAAAACTCTTAAAAAGAAACATGTATTGTTTCATGTTTTAGGTAGCATGACTTTCCCTTGATCCCATCCTTGACACTATTCCACGCTAAGTCCTGTGAAAAACATTTCAAAAACTTGGGATGAGCATAAGAAGCTCAGTAAGGGATACACAAAGAATGAGAACTGTTAGTTTTTCAAAACAACAAGTAAACCATGAATACTTTATCAATGTAATACTTTTCACCTTCAAGAAGTAGTAAAAACTTTTCACTGAAACAAAAGTATCATTACTTACCTTTTTGTAACCAAAGGATTACCATAAAACCCATATAAAGAACACATAACATATATAATGGTAACTTGGGACATAAACTTACTTAAGTGGAATAACCATACGGTCGACTTCCACGCATATCACTTAATGGAATAGCCATACGGCCAATTTCCATACATACTTAATGGAATAGCCATACGGCCGACTTCCATACCCAATGCATTGGAGGTTATAACGTAACCAACCGTCCTGGTATTCACGGCACCACCCGTCATATGGTTTATAACGTAACCACCCGTTAAAATGTCCAAGTACCAATATAAAATCATAAAACATAAAACCAATATAAATGAATGATAACATTTCCACATCACAATATATCATAATAGAATCCTTTATCAAAACCATTTTCAAAACCATTTAAAACATTTGATAAAGATATTTTTGAATCAAAGTGTCCCATACCACCTTGATGCTTAAAATTTTAAACCATTAATATCCATATAAATAAATCATTAAAACCATTTTGAAAACATAGATATTAATAAAAACAAATAATTAAAACATTTAAAATGACATTTTGGTTAAAGGGATTTTACCAAAATTAGAGACACATGAATACAATAATTGAGGAATAACATTTAGTCAGAACTTTATAATATCATGAGAATAAATTGATTCATGATATAATACTCCAAAGGACAGTATATACACCATATAAGAGTGAATTGGTGCATAACAGCAATGAACCCTCAATAGAAAGGTCAAATGTGATGAAATCCCTTATAAAGAAGGTATCCTTAAATTAAGGACAAATAAATCTCAAAAATATGTGTGAAAAATATAAATACAACCAATATAAGTGTATATTATGTGTAAAACAATAAAAGGTCATTCACACATATTCAATGGATGACATATTCAATGACTACATGTTGAACCCAAAGAAATCGAAATTGGGTTAAAAAGTTCCCTTGACAGCCTAACAGCATCACATCAAAATGAGTTGATGAGAGATAAAAAGTGTATTTCATCACTTGGACATAAAATTTACATCAATAAGTATATATGAGAACATATCCCAACATAACAATATGTAAATTAAAAGACCCAACAAAAGTAGTCTTTTAAAAAAGATGAGGGTGAAAGGTTCCCTTACCGACTTGGGTATCTTTCAAAACATACACCCCATGAAATAAGGACAATAGATCATTGATGTAAATACTCATAAACGAAATTATATTACACAAAGAGTAGAATAATGGGCAGTACATACACCACTCAATGTAATTTGAGGCAAATGTAGCATAAATCTCACGGGAATAAAAGTGAGATGAAAAATCCCTTAAGAAAACTCGGCAGCCTAACGGCGCCACATAAAACTTCTGAATATGGATTGATGAGATAAAATAGGGTATCTCATCACATTACAATAATATTTACATAAAGAGGAATATAAAAGAACATCCCCTAACATTACAAAGAGGAGCCTAAAAGAAGTGACATAAAGGAGAGTACTTAAAAAGAAAGAGAGATGTAGGATCCCTTACGAAAATTCGGCAGCCAAACGGTGCCACCCAAAACATCCAAAATGAGAGAGAATAGGGTCTCTCATCATATGTACATAAAATTTACAGTAATATTAATATAAAAGAACATCCCAATCACAATAAAGATGAGCTTTAGAAGGAATGACATAAAAGAGTGTACTTAAAAAGAAAGAGAGGAGTAAGATCCTTTACCTCGGGTCCGACTTGACTCGATCGTTCTTTAATCTCCTGAATAATAAACTTGAGTTAATTTATACTTCCTTAAGAACCTTTTTCAAGTTCATTATTCCTTTTATATCACTTATTACCATGTCATAAAAATTTATGTAATCATTTAAGTTAATAATATATGTTTTGTCGATACTTGGTTCTTAAGTCGAAAGTGGACTTCTTACAATTACATGTTGTTCGTGTGGCCAAAAGTTTATTATATACAGAATTTAATTCATGATGTAGATATCATATATTTCATATATATCCAGTATATGCACGCATTTATAAAATTACATAATCATTTAGAGGTAAGAAATGAAATGCACCGTTCATGGAGACGGTAAGCCGTACGTACGCATGAACGCTACTTTCATTTCTATTTCGTATTTTATAGAATGGAATAATAATTATATAAAGGTATATTATAATTAAAGTATAATATCATATATAATATCATTAAATCCATCCTTTATACGTCCCACGTATGGCATTAACGAATCACATCACTTTGAGGGGGCGGTAGTCCGCACTTCCTAAAATGAAGATATCGCGTATACCCATAATGGAAGCCATAATGGTAAGACACAAATGAATAATAAGGAAGAATAAGTAAAACATAAACATATTATATATCATATATAAAAATAGTGACATCATAATGGCCACCTTTGAAGGTGTTAAATGAGTATTGAACAATCATCGTTTCGGGAGGCAGAATTTCGCCATCCACGGAAACCGTATGTTCTTTAACCATTTGATGTAGTTGTGTCAGAGTGTAGCTCGAATAAATATTATAACAACATCCTAGTATATTTAAGATAATGTTGTTGTTACAAAATAAGTAAATATAAAGAGTTTAGGGGGTTGGAGAAGCAAAATAAAACAAATGAACATGAGAGAATGAATTACCTTTAAAAGTGTAACTCCTTTTGATTTGAGCCTAAAGGATTCCTTTGAAAGGATTCTGCCAAAATGGAATCCTCTAGGATGAGGAGAGGGATGTGGAGAGAGTAAATGGGCAGGGGTTGGCCGATCCAAAGGCTTGACAAGTGTGTGAAATGAGGTAGAGTTGGGGGCCTTTTATAAGAGGAGAGGAGAGGCACTTTTGGAAAGTAAGAAATATTACTTTATTTGAAAATGTGTTTCGGTTTTAAAAGGTCCCACATTAATAGAATTCGTGGATAAGGTAATAAGGGTTCGAAATACACTCATCCAATTGGTTTTGGACATGTTTAGTTCATATATTTTACATTATCTTTCCATTTTATTTAAATCGTCAAATAATGATGTCATCGCTGCATCATTATTATGTCATAAATAATTAAATTTATTTAATGTTTAAAAATTATAAAAAAAATACTATGATGTAGTAACTCTTTTTAGATTTCCAATGAATATTTATAATCAAAAATCTGATCTTTATAACCCCATGTAAATTTTTTTTTCATAAAACATATTATGTTTGTGTCATTTTTACTTTTACATTAAATAAAAAGTAATTTATGTCATTTCCCAACCAAAGTGTCTCCATGGGGTCCCCAAGTTGACCCATGGCTTTTCTTGGTCGGCCATGACACAACCAATAAGGATGGGACATGTGTCTAGGTCATTTCATATTATTAAAGCATTATTTATACCTTAAACTACCCTAATTACCACTAATCGCGATTAAGAACTTAATAAGTTACTATTCACCAAAAAATTATTTTTATCCACTTGAACCACATTTTACTTCCTAATGAAAACCATGTATGTAGGATTTTCAAAATTCAATACACATTAGTGGTAAACTTTCATTTAACTGAAAAATCAGTTTGCTTGATTACCACTTAGTGGTTTCACTATTCATCAAAAATTGGAGTTTTTCAGAAAAATACCAAAACTTCACCCTAAGCTATATTTGATATTCCGAATTCAAAAATGAAGTAAGTTTTACAAAATTCAAAACATATTAGTCACATTAATTAATTTAATAATTAATTCCCGCTGTCAGAGCAAATAGCGTGTTTTTATAAAACAATAAGTATCAAAAGATTAACACTAGTTTAAGTCTGATTTCAAAGTGAAATCAATTCCAACGACCACTATTGGATTTAATGGTAAAAATATTTTCTAATTTCACTTTAAAACCAATTCAAAATATAATCTAATCATATAAATAAATTATATTAAAAAGCGGTTTTGAATTAAAATACAACATTTTACACTATTCATTAAAAAAATGAACATTATCGGAAAGATACCAAAAATTTACACAAAGTAAATTTTGATGTCCCGATTCTTAAGAAGAGTTTTATTTGGTCCAATAGAATTTATAAGAGTGAACAAAACTATATTTAATGACGGTTCTCCATCAAAAGGCGATAAGTGAACCTTTAGTGAAAACTAGGGCACATACGCCAAAAATTGAATTCTTTCCATATTTTAAGCCTTTATCTTTTATTGGATAAATGTAAAAACATTTAAACACATACATAATCATATTTTAGTTATTTCTATCCATTCCCGCCAATACAATGGCTACATGTTAACTACCATTTAAAAAAATATTATTTTATTATTAGAGTGCAATGTAAGATTTCAATGAAAACTCTTTGTTGTGTGTTGGGTACACCATCGAGCATAGCGTCCCCTTTATAGTCATATGAATGTTTTATTCACATATTTGGATAAATAAGAAAATTTAATATTATTTATTTACCTGTGGTGTTACATCCTTCCCCCCTTTTGGGAATTGCGTCCTCACAATTTTAAAAAATTGAGCTTGGAAACATCCTTGAAAGTCCCACATCGGAACAAAAGTCGGTAAAACAAACACTTTAAAATAAAGAAAGATAAGTAAAAAGGTCACCCGAGTTAACCCAAACTAGGATTCCAAGTATGAAAATATGGAAATTGAGGAAAAAATAAAGGGTCATGTTCTGATGGAGAGTGATAGAAAACATGTTTAGGAGAAAGTTAACAATAAGAAAATCACAAACTTGTGATGGGTTAAACGGTGTTGGGTTCCCCAGTAGGAAAAGTTAATAGAAAAAATTTTTGTTTTAAGTTACTTTTTATTGAGGAATTTATTCATAAGGAAACATAATCACTTATCATGTTGACTTTCAACTTTTACTAGATTCCTTAATCAAACTCATATTTTTTTCAAAAGATGAGTATTTAGGGAGACTTGTTCGCATTAAGAGTACTATAATCAACTTCTAGAGAATCACCTAATCCACAAAAGAGAACTATATACTTCCCATATCTTTAGACCTTAACCATAAACAAAACCAAAAAGGTTAGTACAAGGTCAGATAATCCAGAAAAGGATAACCCTTTATAAAAAGAAAATCTATTCTTAATCTCCAAAATTTGTCCAACAAAAACCAAAGTTCAACGAGGAGCATCTGATAAACAAATTTGTCCATAAAAATTCCTCAAAGTAAACCAATCTAAGATTGAAACCCTAACATTTTAATGATTTAGTCACATAGTCTTCCATGTTAAATCGTAACATTTATCTCCAAACAACATCAGTTGCTCCTAAAGTCCCGTATTGAAAAGTAATTAACCTAATCACATATCCTCCATGATAGGTTAATCATTTTCATAAATAAACCAAAATCTTCATACTCTTAATTCATAAAATCATATAACCAGAGAGAATCAGTCAAACTAACCAGGGACTTCACGTAGTCCAGTGGTAGGCGATAAATACCAGTTGCACTTTGATTTTGGGTTCGATTCCCGCAGCTTTGTCCAACGCGACGGGTTGTCACACGGTCTGTGTGTTGTCCTTTTTTAAAAAGTATATAATTCTTAAATAATTCCCCAAAAAGAGATAAAATCTTCAAGAATAATCATAACATATTTTAACCTCAAGTTTATCTCATTCCTTTCATTTTCCATCATATCATAGAGTAACCCATAACTACCTAAAAATTAAGTATCATATAAACCCTAATGGTTACCTTAATAATTATTACCTGAATTTCCACATCGGGTTGGCCATCTCGTACATGATGCATTAGAGAACTCACCAAGGTTGAAGTGGTTGATCATGACTCCTTGATATTTGGATTAGAACAACCACGAGTTTTCTCATTAAATCCTCCATTTTATCTAGTATCTTAATCAGAGAACCACCACAGTTTCCTTCAAACCTGTGGTCTCTTTGGTTCCTTCTATATCCATCCATTCACTAAAAATAGAAATGTCAGTGTGAGTATATCAACAAAAACATCATGTACTAATGAGGAAGGTAAACACTAAGATACACTTACTCATTCACTTTATCTAAAACTAGGACTCTTTCTGAAATCCTAACTATTATGGTAATGTCATTTGTGCTTAGAGAATACCCTAACCTCTAAAGTTATCTAAACCGACCTTTGATACCAACTATAAGGCCCCAGCCATAAACCTTACTTAATATTGAATTAAATGAGTAATTCACATTGAGGATATTTTCAGGTTTAGAGTTTTATAGAATTAGGACATAACTATTAAATCTCAAAAGATTAAAAAGTAGTCGCTTCTACTAAATTTCCATAAAATAAAAGCTCTTAAAAAGAAACATGTATAGTTTCATGTTTTAGGTAGCATGACATTCCCTTGATCCCATCCTTGACACTATTCCACGCTAAGTCCTGTGAAAAACATTTCAAAAACTTGGGATGAGCATAAGAAGCTCAGTAAGGGATACACAAAGAATGAGAACTGTTAGTTTTTCAAAACAACAAGTAAACCATGAATACTTTATCAATGTAATACTTTTCACCTTCAAGAAGTAGTAAAAACTTTTCACTGAAACAAAAGTATCATTACTTACCTTTTTGTAACCAAAGGATTACCATAAAACCCATATAAAGAACACATAACATATATAAAGGTAACTTGGGACATAAAATTACTTAAGTGGAATAACCATACGGTCGAATTACACGCATATCACTTAATGGAATAGCCATACGGCCAATTTCCATACATACTTAATGGAATATCCATACGGCCGACTTCCATACCCAATGCATTGGAGGCTATAACGTAACCACCCATCCAGGTATTCACGGCACCACCCGTCATATGGTTTATAACGTAACCACCCGTTAAAATGTCCAAGTACCAATATAAAATCATAAAACATAAAACCAATATAAATGAATGATAACATTTCCGCATCACAATATATCATAATAGAATCCTTTATCAAAACCATTTTCAAAACCATTTAAAACATTTAATAAAGATATTTTTGAATCAAAGTGTCCCATACCACCTTGATGCTTAAAATTTTAAACCATTAATATCCATATAAATAAATCATTAAAACCATTTTTAAAACATGGATATTAATAAGAACAAAAAATTAAAACATTTAAAACGACATTTTGGTTAATGGGATTTTACCAAAATTAGAGACACTTGAATACAATAATTGAGGAATAACATTTATTCAGAACTTTATAATATCATGAGAATAAATGGATTCATGATATAATACTCCAAAGGACAGTATATACACCATATAAGAGTGAATTGGTGCATAACAGCAATGAACCCTCAATAGAAATGTCAAATGTGACGAAATCCCTTATAAAGAAGGTATCCTTAAATTAAGGACAAATCAATCTCAAAAATATGTGTGACAAATATAAATACACCCGATATAAGTGGATATTATGTGTAAAACAATAAAAGTTCATTCACACATATTCAATAGATGACATATTCAATGACTACATGTTGAACCCAAAGAAATCGAAATTGGGATAAAAAGTTCACTTGACAGCCTAACAGCATCACATCAAAATGAGTTGATGAGAGATAAAAAGTGTATCTCATCACTTGGACATAAAATTTACATCAATAAGGATATATTAGAACATATCCCAACATAACAATATGTAAATTAAAAGACCCAACAAAATAAGTCTTTTAAAAAAGAGGAGGGTGAAAGGTTCCCTTACCGACTTGGGTATCTTTCAAAACATACACCCCATGAAAGAAGGACAATAGATCATTGATGTAAATACTCATAAACGAAAGTATATTACACAAAGAGTAGAATAATGGGCAGTACATACACCACTCAATGTAATTTGTGGCAAATGTAGCATAAATCTCACGGGAATAAAAGTGAGATGAAAAATCCCTTACGAAAACTCGGCAGCCTAACGACGCCACATAAAACTTCTGAATATGGATTGATGAGATCAAATAAGGTATCTCATCACATTACAATAAAATGTACATCAAGAGGAATATAAAATAACATCCCCCAACATTACAAAGAGGAGCCTAAAAGAAGTGACATAAAGGAGAGTACTTAAAAAGAAAGAGTGATGTAGGATCCCTTACGAAAATTCGGCAGCCAAACGGCGCCACCCAAAACATCCAAAATGAGAGAGAATAGGGTAACTCATCATATGTACATAAAATTTACAGTAAGAGTAATATAAAAGAACATCCCAATCACAATAAAGATGAGCTTTATAAGGAATGACATAAAAGAGTGTACTTAAAAAGAAAGAGAGGAGTAAGATCCTTTACCTCGGGTCCGACATGACTCGATCATTCTTTAATCTCCTGAATAATAAACATGAGTTAATTTCTACTTCCTTAAGAACCTTTTTCAAGTTCATTATTCCTTTTATATCACTTATTACCATGTCATAAAAATTTATGTAATCATTTAAGTTAATAATATATGTTTTGCCGATACTTGGTTCTTAAGTCGAAAGTGGACTTCTTACAATTACATGTTGTTCGTGTGGCCAAATTTTTATTATATAAAGAATTGTATTCATGATTTAGATATCATATATGTCATATATATCCAGTATATGCATGCATTTATAAAATTACATAATCATTTAGAGGTAAGAAATGAAATGCATCGTTCATGGAGACGGTAAGCCGTACGTACGCATGAACGCTACTTTCATTTCTATTTCGTATTTTACAGAATGGAATAATAATTATATAAAGGTATATTATAATTACAGTATAATATCATATATAATATCATTAAATCCATACTTTATACGTCCCATGTATGGCATTAACGAATCACATCACTTTGAGGGGGCGGTAGTCCGCACTTCCTAAAATGAAGATATCGCGTATACCCATAATGGAAGCCATAAAGGTAAGACACAAATGAAAAATAAGGAAGAATAAGTAAAACATAAACATATTATATATCATATATAAAAATAGTGACATCATAATGGCCACCTTTGAAGGTGTTAAATGAGTATTGAACAATCATCGTTTCGGGATGCAGAATTTCGCCATCCACAGAAACCGTATGTTCTTTAACCATTTGATGTAGTTGTGTGAGAGTGTAGCTCGAATAAATCTTATAACAACAACCTAGTATATTTAAGATACTGGTGTTGTTACAAAAGAAGTAAATATAAAGAGTTTAGGTGGTTTGAGAAGCAAAATAAAACAAATGAACATGAGAGAATGAATTACCTTTAAAAGTGTAACTCCTTTTGATTTGAGCCTAAAGGATTCCTTTGAAAGGATTCTGCCCAACGGGAATCCTCTAGGAATTGGAGAGGGATGTGGAGAGAGTAAATGGGCAGGGTTTGGCCGATCCAAAGGCTTGAGATGTGTGTGAAATGAGGTAGAGTTGGGGGCCTTTTATAAGAGGAGAGGAGGGGCACTTTTGGAAAGTAAGAAATATTACTTTATTTGAAAATGTGTATCAGTTTTAAAAGGTCCCACATTGATATAATTCGTGGATAAGGTGATAAGGGTTCGAAATACACTCATCCAATTGGTTTTGGATATGTGTAGTTCATATATTTTACATTATCTTTCCATTTTATTTAAATCGTCAAATAATGATGTCATCGCTGCATCATTATTATGTCATAAATAATTTAATTTATTTAATGTCTAAAAATTATAACAAAAATACTATGATGTAGGAACTCTTTTTAGATTTCCAATGAATATTTATAATCAAAAATCTGATCTTTATAACCCCATGTAAAAATTGTTTTCGTAAAACATATTATGTTTGTGTCATTTTTACTTTTACATTAAATAAAAAGTAATTTATGTCATTTCCCAACCAAAGTGTCTCCATGGGGTCCCCAAGTTGACCCATGGATTTTATAGGTCTCCCATGACACAACCAATAAGGTTGGGACATGTTTCTAGGTCATTTCATATTATTAAAGCATTTTTTATACCTTAAACTACCCTAATTACCACTAATCGCGATTAAGAACTTAATAAGTTACTATTCACCAAAAAATTATTTTTATCCAATTGAACAACATTTTACTTCTTAATGAAAACCATATATGTCTGATTTTAAAAATTAAATACACATTAGTGGTAAACATTCATTTAACTGAAAAATCAGTTTGCTTGATTACCACTTAGTGGTTTCACTATTCATCAAAAATTGGAGTTTTTCAGAAAAATACCAAAACTTCACCCTAAGCTATATTTGATATTACGAATTCAAAAATGAAGTAAGTTTTACAAAATTCAAAACATATTAGTCACATTAATTAATTTAATAATTAATTCCCGCTGTCAGAGCAAATAGTGTGTTTTTATAAAACAATAAGTATCAAAAGATTGACACTAGTTTAAGTCTGATTTCAAAGTGAAATAAATTCCAACGACCACTATTGGATTTAATGGTAAAAATATTTTCTAATTTCACTTTAAAACCAATTCAAAATATAATCTAATCATATAAATAAATTAGATTAAAAATAGGTTTTGAATTAAAATACAACATTTTACACTATTCATTAAAAAAATTGAACATTATCGGAAAGATACCAAAAATTTACACAAAGTAAATTTTGATGTCCCGATTCTTAAGAAGAGTTTTATTTGGTCCAATAGAATTTATAAGAGTGAACAAAACTATATTTAATGACGGTTCTCCATCAAAAGGCGATAAGTGAACCTTTAGTGAAAACTAGGGCATATACGCCAAAAATTGAATTCTTTCTATATTTTAAGCCTTTATCTTTTATTGGATAAATGTAAAAACATTTAAAAACATACATAATCATATTTTAGTTATTTCTATCCATTCCCGCCAATACAACGGCTACATGTTAACTACCATTTAAAAAAAATATTATTTTATTATTAGAGTGCAACGTAAGATTTCAATGAAAACTCTGTTGTGTGTTGGGTACACCATCGAGCATAGCGTCCCCTTTATAGTCATATTAATGTTTTATTCACAAATTTGGATAAATAAGAAAATGTCATATTCTTTATTTACCTGGGGTGTTACATTCCATTTGTGCAATAGGGTTTCTTTTCTATTTCTAGTTCTGAGATGGAGTTGATTGGTGTCTATCTTATATCTCTCTTCTGCATGTGTTCTCTTAGAGGGTAATGCCTCCTATTTGTTTGTTACTATACCCTCAGTGCTAGTTTCCATCCCGGGGCTTACTGGAGGCAGGACTCGGGGGGTCATTATCTCCCTTCTCGCATTGCTGGCCCAGGAGAGGTACACTTTGTGGGGAAGGGGTCATGACAGAGTGGTATCAGAGGGAGTTTGAGGGATAGGATGGATTTTGAAGTTAGGCACATGTTAGGTTGCATGGGTTGGTTGGGAAACGATGTCATTCATGTTTAGAAAGTGAGGTAAACACTAGAGATCGGCTGCGACATAGGCATTTAGGGCCCCCTATGATCTGATGCACGGACCATTAAGTTTATAATGGCTACTAAACAAGGTGATACTAGTTGCAGGGTAGAGACCTAGGAAATGATCATGAATCATTATTCTTTGTTCCTATGTATGAATGGGTAGACCTTGGGATAGGTTAACCTAAAATTAATAATAGAAAAAAATTAATTAATTAATGTTGAATCTTCCATATTCCAGGATTATGAGCTCTAAGTGTTTTTTATTTTATAGGTATGGCTCCAAGTTGACGTCCTCGTCAAGTTTTCGTAGAAAATGTCCAGCAGGATTTTCGAAAAGATCGTCAAATGATAGAGGTTGATGACGTTGACACATGGAAGAAGAGACTCCAAGAGTTTTAGCACCGGAGTCTACAGAAGTACGAGGGCTCCGTTTCATATGCATTCATGTAAGAATGGTTAAAGGAGGTCGAGATAGGCTTCAGTTCGATCTGTTCTCAGAAGAAGCACTAGCTGTCATTAGTTGTGACGATGTTGTGTGGAGCAGTGAGACAGTGGTTGTTCTTGTTCCTCGAGGATCGTGAGGATTCATTGATCTCATGGGAGGAGTTCCGAGAAAAGTTTAGAGTCAAGTTTCTCTCCCCGACTGCAAAGGCATCTAGTCTCCAGGAGCTTCTTACCCTTTGAGAGGGGAGCTCCAGTGTTCGGGAGTTTGGAATCTGTTTCTGGAATGTTTTACGATATGCCTCAGACCTGTTACCATACGAGGAGGCCAGGGAAAGGCATTTCAAAGAGGCTTTGCATCCATAGATCCAACGCTAGGTCACCCAATTTATGCTGAAAACGTATCTTGAAGTGCTAGAAAAAGAAGAGGTTATAGGGTGGACTTTGTCCACGACCAGATCATCACAAGAGGTGAATCAGCATGATTCCTCACAATGCAGAGCTATGGTCCAGGGTTCCCGGTTTTCAGGGCAGAAGAGTTTCTGTTCAGCAGGGGGTAGGTCCCAACCCTTCACATCTTGTTTCTCCAGATCCAGTAGCACTCAAGCATATTCCATGATATCAGGTTCTTTTTTTCTCATGGGGGTCATGTCCATCAGCATCGGGAGTGCCAGACATTTCAGAGTGGTCATTGTGCCCCTGGCGCTATGCTCCAGGTTCCTCCCTTGAGGCTGTTCCAACCAAGGCAGCATCATCCAGTTGCACCAGCTTTAGATCACCAGAGGGGAGATGGGGAAGGAAGAGGACAACCCCATGATGTTCCCTGTCCTTAGAGAGCAGAGCACAGTTGTAGTGGTGGTCTTCATCAGGGTCAGAGAGGCCATGGAGGAGGTCGTGGTTAGCTCCATGCTCTAGAGTTTCTAAAACCAGATGAGCTAGATGTTGTTTGAGGTACCCTTTTCCTATTTACTACCTTGGTGTATGCCATGTTTTATTCATGACTGACATATTATTTCATAACACCTACCCTTTTCCATGATTTGGGACTTCAGTTAGAGAGGCTTCCAGTTCCCTTGGCATTGACTATGCTAATTGGAGGTTGAGCTTACTTGTTTGAAGTATGTAGAGACTTTAAGCTTGTGTTTGGGAAACACCTCTCCTGGTGTTATTTCCTATGTTTACAGATACAACCATATGATGTCATCCTCGACATGGATTGGTTGTATTTGGTGCAGGCTATCATGGATTGCTTCAGTGACAAGGTCGTTTTCTTTGGTGCCAACGTATAGCAAGTGGTGTTTGTTGGTGAGCGAGATCCTCATATGGGCTATAGGTGCATTCCATCATTATCATCCATGGCGGCTGAGATGATACTGAGTTTTTCAGAGGTTCACCAGCTGGCGTTTCCTAGTGTCGTAGAGGACTACGCCGATGTCTTCCTAGAAGAGGTTTTAGCATTACCCCCTCGACGAGAGATTGAGTTTGGGATCAATCTCTAGCCAGGAGCTTCTCCTATCTCTATTTCTTCATATAGGATGTCACCTTCTGAGTTACGAGAGCTACATATACAGTTTGATGGTCTGTTGTAGTGCAGTTTTGTTCGACCAAGTGTGTCCCCATGGGGTGCACCAGTTCTGTTCGTGAAGAAGGCCGACAGTAGTTTGCGGTTGTGTGTCGATTATATTCTCTTAAATAAAGTGACAATAATGAATTGCTATCCTCTTCCATGGATTTGTGATTTATTCAGTCAACTGAAGGGTGCAAGTTGGTTCTCAAATATCGACTTGCGGTCAAGATACCATCAAATGCGTGTGAAGGATGAGGATATATCGAAGACTGATTTCCGCTATCATCATGGGCATTATGAGTTGGTTATAATGTCGTTTGGCATGATGAATGCTCCAGTTGTGTTAATGGGACTGATGAATGTTGTGTTCCAGGAGTTCCTGGACAAGATTTTGGTGGTTTTAATTAACGGCATCCTTGTCTACTCCATGTATGAGGAGGAGCATGCAGAACATCTACGAGCCATTTTGGGAGTTCATCGTCGACATCAGCTGTTCGGGAAGTTGTCGAAGTGTGAGTTTTGGGCTCTAGAAGTCCATTCCTTATGGAATGTTGTCTCCCAATAGGGAGTACCTATAGATCCATCGAATATTGATGCAGTTGTGTCTTGGGTAGCTCCCAAGACTATGTCAGAGGTGCAAAGTTTCCTTGGTATCACAGGCTACTACAGGAGGTTTATAGCCAGTTTCTCATGGGTTGCAACTCCTCTGAAAACTTTGACAATGAAAGATAAGGCTTTCATATGGACTGATCAATGTCAGGAAGCTTTCGAGTATCTAAAGGAGAAGTTAGTAAGTGCTCTAGTCCTTTGTCTTTCAGCTGAAAAAGTTTGGTTTGATGTCTTATGTTATGCTTCACATCTACTGTTAGGTTGTGTTCTTATGCAATAGAGGTCAGTCATTTCTTACGGGTCACGACAGTTTCTTCCCCCTGAACACAACTATGCCACCCATTATCTTTAGTTGTCAGCCGAGTTGTTTCCTCTGAAGTTGTGGAGACATTACGTCATTGGTGAACGCTTTTTGGTTTTCACTGATCATAAGAGTTTGAGGTATGTTTTCTCTAACCATGACTTGAACTTACAACAATGTCGGTGGATTGAGTTCTTACATGAATACGACTTCGAAATATCATATACACCTAGAAAAGGGAATGTTGTGGCTGATGCACTAAGCCGAAAGTCACGCAGTGATACTATGCATGAATTCGGAGATTCTTGGAGAGTAATGGAAGAACATTCAACATTACATCTTGATATGGGAGAAGTTGGGGCTAGAAGATGTCTTTTTCAGATGACACTGCAGTCATCCATAGTGCAGAAGGTGGAAGAGTCCTAGTTGGGGGATCATGAGGCGGAGGTCTAGAGAGACCACGTTGTTTGTGGTGAGGCCCCTGATAGTTGGTCTAAGGATGAACAACACAGAGTGTTGTATCATGGATTTATTTTTGTTCCCATGGAGATGTGTGAGATGGTCCTCAAAGAGTTCCATTGTTTTCCTTTAGTGATTCATCCTGGTGTGACAAAGATGTACCGATCCTTGAGGAGTCAGTTTTGGTGGCCTGGGCTGAAGTGTGCGGTTGTGGAGTTTTTGTCTTGATATTTAGTCTTCCAGAAGGTGAAGGCCAAACACCGTATTCCTGGTGGTCTTCTCCATCCATTAGAGATTCCTCAGTGGAAGTGGGAGGACATATCAATGAACTTTGTTACGGTTTTACCTCATGATTCGGGAGGTTATGTTGATATTTGGGTGGTAATGTATCGTTTAACGAGATCATCCCTCTTTTTAGAAATCAAGGAGTCATGCTTAGTGGATGTTTTGTCGAGGAAGTATCAGGAAGAGGTGGTGAGACTTCATGGAGTCCCTAGGATGATCATTTCTGATCGTGATCCTTGTTTTACCTCCAGGGTGTGGAGAGGTCTCCAACATGATTTCAGTTATCAGCAATTCCTTAGCATTTCTTTTCATCCTCAAACAGATGGTCCGATGGAGTGAACCATATAGACTCTTGAAGACGTGTTGTGATCTTGTGTTCTTGATTTTGGAGGTTCATTTATGAGACACTTACCCTTGGTGAAGTTTTCCTACAATAATAGTTTCCACTACACCATCGGTATGGCACCGTTCAAAGCCTTGTATGGCCAGCCTTGTCATTCTCCATTGTGCTGGACTGGGGTCATAGAGTCAGCAATTATCGGACCAGAACTAGGGTGGAAGACAATAGAGATGGTTCATGTGATTCTTGAGTGGATGAAGGAAGCGCAAGTTCATTATAAATAATAGGACGATCAAAGGAGGAGACCCTTGGAGTTAAATGTTGGGGATCATGTGTTTATGAAGGTGACTCCCCATCATGGGTAGTGATGGTTTGGTCGTGGGAGTATGATTTCTCCCTACTTTGTTGGGCCTTTCTAGATGTCATCCTTTATTGGAGTTGTGGAGTATTGAGTATCACTTCCCCCTCAAATGAATCGGAAACATGTTGTTTTCCATGTATCACAGTTATTTCGTTATCTTCATGATGACTCCCACATCATCAATTTTGGAGAGATCGATGTTGACGATGATGCCACCTTTGAGGAGAAACCTATTGAGATCTAAAACCACAAGGATAAGGTGTTTAGTGGGTGTTCCATCCCCCTAGTTTGTGTCTTGTGGAGACACCGTTTAATGGAAGAGAGTACATGGGAACGTGAATCACAAATATGTGCTCAGTACCGAGAGTTGTTTGATTTTTAACTCTTTCCATGTATCATTGTAGCTGATGTGGTTATAAAACATTCATGTTTATGAGATGGATCCCTTTGTTTCTTTGGTGGATTTCTCTCTTTTGAGAGGTATCTCGGTGTGTGGTTGTTCAGACCCTGTTTCTTTTTCTCTTTAGGTGGGTTTTGGATTCTCGAGAATGAGAATGTTTTGAGAGGTATCTGATGTAATGGCTTGGACCTCTCCGGTCAATTCCTTTGTGAAAATGAGGGGCCAAACTGTACAAGGTTGGTGTTGGAGGTATTATCCAATGCACGGTTAGTGCACGGGTTGTCTAACCATTTAGCCTAACCATGTGTGGACTGTTTGAAGTGGCAGAAGCTAGCGCACTATTTGGTAAACTGTGTGGACTAACCATGTGGGCACTTAAAGTTAGATCCTAAAATTGTGGATCTGAACTTTTTTTCCTCTAAATGGTTTTTTAATCACCTATGATTCCATTACTCGTTATTATCCTTCCTTGGAGTTATAAGAACCTCTCCTAATCATTTTGGAGGCGATTCGGAGGCATCTCTTCGGGAATCGATGTTGGTTTCTCGAGGTATGTGATATTTTTTGTTTGGTTTCTTAGATCTTTCTAGATCTACTCCTCTTCTCTCAGGATCTTAGATATATGCCTATTATGAATAGATCTATATGTGTGGATGTCGATTATGATGATCTTTGGTCTTGGTTATGTTTGGAAAAGATATCTAGGGAGGATATTTTGTGATTTGACCCAGTTTTCTTGGGAATTCATTGACCATTGTGGTTTCCGTCAAAATCATTGAGGTAGGGGATTCATGGATTTTCTAATTTTTTTTTGCAATCATAGAGTTATCAAGATTTGGCCTTTGTATCAAAATGTAATTTACCCAATTAAATACATTAAATGGATTAAAAAAATTGTTTTGATCGCATGTTGTTGCATTGTGCCATGATAACAGTTTGCCTCTTGATTTTCTAGATAGTGTGATTTATATTCCTTATTTGTTAGAATGTTGCTCTTGATGAAATTGATAAATAACATAAAGCCATAATTAATTGATAATTAATTGGATGAAGATAAAGAGGCATGTAATTGAATCTGGTTGTTTTTTTTGGATGTTGTTCTAACTTGGTGTTAATCAAATTGATGCCAATGATGTGTACAATTAATTTGGTGGGTAAACCTGAAATCTGTTAGTGCTAGTTGTTTAACGTCTGGATACCTTGTTAAAGGGACAAGAGCTCAATTTATGTGATGTTTGTTTTCCTACTTCTTGTGTGGTGATATGACCCTAAGAGGGTGTATTGATATGTGGGGCATGGAGGCCTTGTGGTTGTGGAAGCGGATGACGCCTAGACTGGAAAGATGCATCAGTTTATGCATTTGGGTGTCGGGGAGGACACCAGGGATGATGGAATGGTATGGATGTAGTTGTTGGATTCTTTTGTATTCTTTTTTTGTTTATCTTTATTTCTTTTCCCCACTGCTCAATCCAGCTGGTCTTGCTTACCCTTCTTCCGAAAGGGGCGATGAAACGTGGGGTATGCCACTTGCTTTCTGTGTTTAGCCTCTCTAGGGAGAATGGGTATATTCTTTTGCTATATGAGGCACAAAATTGACGGTTAGTACATCTATTCACCGTGTTGACCCCCCTTTTGTTTAGTATCATAGGATGCGTTTCTTGAATTCCTAGGAATATGGAAATGTAATTCTGTAATGAATGTTTGAATAATTGATGTTAACCCATGGGGATGGAGATGCTGGAACATTATTATGAGGTTATAACTTTGAAGGAAAATTTGACTTTTGGTGTGTGTTGATGAATTTAATGTGGTTTTTCTCATGGTTAATTAATGTTGGAAGAATTAATTAAAGAACAGTGGAACTGATAAAAAGGGTATGATGTAACCTAATAAGGCACTTTAAATGGTTGAGTTCTTATAGGATACATAGTTTTAGATGTTGCAGCCCGGAGTCTGAGAGATGTTAGCTTCAGTTTTTTCTAATACTAGGTAATGCCCATAGTGTGGTTGTGAGAGATAATATATTATGTACCTTTTTTGTTTCTATATGCTACTCCACCCTATCAGTAAGGGAAACTAACACCCTGGGGATTTTGATCCCGAGGGGTGTGTTTTCCCCAACATTTAGATGGGAGGGTGAATGGCTAACTACCCCCTTTGACCCTTCTCTCTTCTCTTGGTGAATACTACTGCCATTAGGCACAACAGTTATTTTTCCGGATATTTGTGTGTAGAGGGATATAATGGATTGTGGTTAATCACACACATATATTTTGGATATAGTATACTATGGACTACTATAGGTGTAACGTGTATAGGTTGTGATGTCTTGAGGATCATTACTCGGTGTGTGGGCTTTAATGGCATGAGGTATAATACCTGACGTATGATACACGTTGTGTGACATGTGGAGTCTCTCGAAAACTACCTGGTTACATATGGTTGTGAGGATGGTGTGGTGCTTAACCTAGGTGTCTGCAGGAAATCCATTTTGGTGCATGTGGTGCAAATTGTGGAGCTTAGCCTAGGTGTATTCGGTAAAGCCTTTGGAGAGAGATTCAAAAGACGTATGTCATTGGGGAAAAGCGGAAAACCAATGGAGAAGTAGTAGCAGGGTACCCTTGATATTATTTACTATATAGTATATTCTTGTATGTGTAACTTGGTGAGCGTATCCATTGTGAGGTTGGGAACTTAGTATACCTATTTAGGTGATGAGTTAGTTTCACTTGTTGTTCACTGTGCTATAGCATGCCTTCTTTACTTTTGCACGAGAGGCTTTAGGGAGGATACTACTAAATATACTGCTATACTCACCCTACGAATATATATAAACTGGTTTTCAGGTCACTTGGAGTAGGTTGGAGATCAAGAAGGTTACTACTATCTTCGGTTGGAGGTTTTGTTCGGGCTTGTGGTCACCGTCATTTTACTTTTTTTGGATACTTGTATTTTCCCTTTCAGTTGTAGTACATTTTCATAGCATTCAATTTATGCACTTAGGTTTCTTTTATATTTTTTGTTCGGATTTGGAGTTGATTGGTGTCTATCTTATCTCTCTCTTTTTCATGTGTTCTCTTAGAGTGTAATGCCACTCATTTGTGTGTTACTATACCCTCGGTGCTAGTCTCAATCTGGGGACCAACTGGAGGTGGGACTCGGGGGTCATCATCTCCCTTCTCGCATTGCCGACTCAAGAGGCGTACACTTTGTGGGGAGGGGTCATGACTTTATTAGATTCATTGTTTATTTTCATTGATATATTCTCTAGTGAGAATAATTGTATAATATTTATCCTTTAATTTCCTTAGTTATCCCATCTGGGTTTTTTGTTTCTCTTCCGATATTGTTAGGCTCTTAGAGTAAGATCAGTAACTTCAGTGGAAAATATATTCTTGAATTATATTTTTGGTTTTTGGGGTTATGTTGTAATTTTTGGTTGTTTCTTAATTTTATAATGCAATACATTTTTCAAGTGACTATATTTATGCATTTCTTTTGATAAATTCAATCTATTAACGATTTTTAGGTGTTTAAACCATTATGGTGGATATAATTTTCATACAAAAAACTGTTATTTTAATTATTATTTTATTTATTATTTAATTTTCAACCTCTTAATTTGTTTTTATGAATTTTTGATCAATTTTTATAGTATTTTGAAGTATTATATATTCTACACAATCTGTGGAAATGGTTTAATTAAAACCAAGTGAATAAATTTATGCAAGGCCAATTTCTAGATCCTTATTTTTTTTAGTAGTTTAGTTTTCATTACGAGTAGATATTTGAGTCCAAAATAATTCATATAATAAGATAACTCATTTATGACTTCTTATTCATAAGGATAAGGGTGAAAGACCTACCCATGGGATGAAAAAACTGTGTTACAATAATTAATAAGTTCTATAACTATATAAAATCAAATGGAGTGTGAAAATTTTACGAAACCATATAAGAAAATAATGTGAACTACTTATGTATTAAAGTCGTTAAAATTCCAATTCTACCCCTCCATTATTTTATCCCTAACACATACATCCTTCATAGATTCATTTTACATGGCTTATGGATCCTATTCCTTTCAATTTCTCATCTTCCCATGGAAATATCATGGTGATTTATCAAGGTTGGGATCCAGTTCTATAAGGCCAAGTATCAATATTCATTATCTTATTATATCTTATTTCATGGTGATTTATATCATAATTCAAACACTAAGGGAGTATTTATATTTACAACTTTTTTCTTAATTTTAAGGATTTATTTTTTATTTTTAATGGTTTTTATTGTGATATTGCAATGGATTATTACATCTCACATTGGAAGAGATTATTATGATGATAGATTACATATGTATTTAATATTAATTCATTGAATATTAATATATTGATTTTTTATATTCATTATTTAAATATAAATTAATTTAATTGTACGTTTTTATAGATTTCAATGAATGAAAATAGAGTTCTAATTTATTTTCATTATAATAAAAATTAATATCCTTTTAAAATATTTTATTAAATCATATTTTACTTAACTATGAACAAAAAATTATTATTGAAATTTTTGGGTTTATTTTATAAGTGAATTATGAGAATAAAAATGGTATTTTTCATTCTCCAATGGATATATATACACTCTTGAATTTTTTAAAATATTTTTTAGGTGCTTCCAATAAAGGAATTTTTTATGGAATATTGTAAGGAAAAATTATTATGTTAAAAAGGATTTAATCCTGATAAAAATCCATATAATGATACCATAGATTAATTATTTTCTTAATGAATGAAGATGTACCACGTATAGGGATTTTTCATAATATTGAAGATTTTAAAAATAAGGTTCTATTATTAAGAGAGGTGTTCGGGGTAGAAGATTATGTTTGACTGATATTTTATGTGGTGGAATTTATTTCATGTAATATCAGTGTTTGATAACATTGATTCGATATCCATAATTTTAAATATTATTTTGGGAACTAAAAATTATGATTGGGATTTCAAAAAACACATGTTATACTAGCATAAGATCTTTCGCTGGCTTGTGTCCCTTGGAATATACTTTGGTGTAGCTTAGGATTCACCCCTAGATTATGAAATGTAGGATATGAAAAAGTGTTATGAATATTTTACTGAATCAATGTCACTGAATTATTATATCATATATAATATTTTCTTTAAATTCTCCTTTTATCGATGGTGTTATCCGGATTACTTTTATTTAGTTATCATATATTTGATTCAATTATTTATTTAAGTGTCAAATGTTTATTTTAAAATTTTATATTTTCCCATATCACATATATTTTTTCCATTATTAATAATTTTACTTTATTTGTTTCTTATTGTAAACATTCTCCTTATATTTGAAAGATAAATTATGATCTTAATATTTTATGTAAAATTATTTGAATCTAATTCACCCTACCATTATTAAAAATAATTCAAAATAATGTTTTTAAACAAACCACTTGTCATCGTAATGTTTTAATAACCCTACCCTGATATAATTTAAATATCATGATTTATGTATGTCTATTTAAGTAAATAAGTGAATTTGGGAATGATTTTTGTAAATAATAAATTTAAAATTAATGCATATGTTTATAAATTGTATCTTAAATGAAAAATAAATAGGTATTTCAATTATGGTTAATACATGAGGTTTTATTTACTTTGAATTATTAATTAACATTATACTTGAACATATATTAATTAGTTTAATTTATTTTTTCTTATTCTTGCTTGTATTCAATCACTATAGAGCTATGCTAGGTTTTCTGCTTAGAGAGTGATGGATGAGGACACCTAGATATTTGGTTGGTTATTTAGTTTTATTTTTAGTACTTGTATAGTTTGATGTGTATCATCCATTTCAGAAATATTTTCACTTCTATATAAAATATTTTTTTGTGTTCTTTATTGATGTTGGGTGGTATGTTTATTTATTTTTTGTTCTATTTGGTTTTGGTTTTATTTTTTTTTGTTGTTTATTTTTTGGGAATAGAAATCTAACGTACGGATGGGTCATACTGGTGTTGTGATTGTTTTTTTATGTTTTGTTATATTTTATTTGGTTAAATTACCCTCCCTACCCATTAGTTCTCTTCTGATTCATTGTCACTAGTTTCCAGCATGGGGTTTTCAAGAACACACCATTTCTATGCCATAGTCTTGTTTGATAACTTTTTCATTACCTTACCTAGAATAACTCATGACATTAGAACCGTTCCAAAACCAAATAAAATCTTTGAACCAAAACATCAAAGGAAATGAATCTAAAATAGTAATTATTTTAATTAAATATAACACAGGTTCAAAAATTATAAGCATATGAAACCCCATATATTTAATACACCTTAATTCATGATTGATTATATAAATATGCACATAATAAAATTCAAGAATATCATAAGGCCTAGTGTTTTGGGTATTTAAATAAATATAACATTAACATGTATCATTGGTGCACCAAAATTATTTAGAATTACATAAAAAATAATTATATTCTATAGAACTTCTAATTATACAAATGATAACATTTGGGAATAATTTTGAAAAGGGAATGTAATAAAATCCAATATTATAAAAATAAAATCATTAAATGAGTAAAGTAATACATTTTAGTCAATTTTCGTATTATTGTGACATAAAATTGGTAAAAATAATTAACATGGATGAAAAATTATGAAATTATAAGATAGCATCAAAGAAATATAGAAATGTGGAAGTAATATAAAACATGACCTCATTAGAGTAAGTCAATGATAAACACCCATAAACCAAAACATACTATGATTAATATAACCTCCCTTATACCATACATGGAATATGATGAGATAAAAAATTACCCAATGCATCATAGGGATATATATTTACGGGCCCTCTCACCACATTCATGTCATGTACATTCACTTGTGTGCCACATAGATCATATTACATGAGGATTCATCTTATAAATTTTAATCTAGATATTTATTATCTTGGGATACATACATTTAATTATCATATAAATGACGAAAATATACATATATTTTAATACCATTGAGTGAAAATGTGGATGGGTATTCACTACTCAAATGTTTGTTATGGAAAATCGGTGGATAATTGGAGTAAATAATGGGTCCACATAAAGGTTTAGGGGATAGTTTAATTATATTAAAATATGATCTTAATTAATTTAATATCCAAAGGGAAGTAAATTGATGTCTGAAATCACATTAAAACATTAACAACTGAAATAAAAACTTATTAAAATGAAAGTACTTTAAATAAAAATTAATAGGAGGGGAACCATTACGTTGAGAGGGAAATTATAAAAAAAGGAGAATATTAAGAGTTTGAGAACACCTTGGTAGTTATTTAAATAAGTATATGGAGTGTAAAATCATTATAAATTGTTTTATATTTAAGAGGAGTGCGATTATGGGTGGTTATTTATAGAGAAAATGAGAGGATTTCATTATTAATTTCTAAACGTTGGTTTTACAACATTTATGAAAAAATAATAAAAGCCAAAAAATGCCCAATGTTTTTTACAATGTTTTATATTAATTATGAGATTATTTCAATATTTTATAAGTCTATTAACTAACATCATTAAAATAATACACTTGGTGATGTGGAAGTAAGTCATGCCCTTAAAGAATTGATTTTCAACCCTGAAAGTATAATATAGCATCTAGAGGACTCATTATGAATTCCTAAAATTAATAAAATAACATTAAAAAATATGTTATAACGAAGTACTATATATTTTGTTTTTTTATTAAATTTATTTTATTTATTACATCTCTTTTTGGCTATTTTGATTGCAAAATTCATACCTAATATTTACACTCTATTTAATTTTGTCCCAAAAATTAGTCGGTCATAGAAAATTTTGAAAACATTATATTAGCTAATTTCAAAATGAAGAAATATAAAATAATTTTTATTATCAAACTAATTTTATGTATATTATAATTATAACTTCTAAATAAAACCCCATATTTAATAGTTGATACATGCTTTTATGATATTAATCACTTTCTGCCCCTTCTATAAATTTCATTATACTTCATTAAATTATATTATCATTTATGATTAAATAATTTTTATGAAATTAGAATAATATATTTTTAATATCATTTATTTTAAAAATTCATTAATATACTACAATTTTTTCTTAATTGAAACTATATATTTCCAAAAAATATTGATTCATTAATGTCAAAATCAAATTTTTATCAAAACCAATATGTAATCATTGAAAAAATAAAATAAAATAAATAAATATATTTAATATATTACTAAAAAGAAAAATTTAAAATTTCTAATAGTAGGGTATATATAAATATTCAATTATTACAGTAGTGTGTCGTCAAAGGGTAAGGTGTGTAATGTTGGCGCGTTCATTGGGTGGTTCCATGAAAATGGTTTGGGATGTGATCATTATATTATTAAACTACTCTATTTAATGGTTTTACCTAATCCTCAATTGAAAAATATTGACTTTGGATGGGTTAAAAGAAAATTCCTAATTATTTTTCTCACTCGAATGATCAGATAAATGAGATGCAAAGGATATGATCCACAGGTTGATGTTGTCTCTTCTTTCTGAAAGATCAATTAGTCATTTTGAAATCTCTTAATATAATTTAATATTAAAAGTAACTATATAATGGCTATATTATCAATGTTTAATATGTTTATTATACACTTAAATATGATATGTTATAATTTGAAATTGCCCAAAATAACCAAATTAGTGTGTGTCCATTCGATAACTAAATTACTTAATAATGAATTTATTCATTCCCAAATAAGATTTCATTTATAAAATTTCATTTCATTAAATTATTCCCTCATTCATAAATTATTCCCTCAAAATTTCATTTTGTATTCTAAAATAGATGAGGTAACATCTATTTAATCGCCTCTTCTGGTAACCATGTTTCTTCATCAGACTCATTGTTTCTCAAGATCACTTTGATAGGGTGAGATGTATTGATTCATATATCATTGTCTATACAAATATAACATCTTCACTAACTTCACCTCATTTGGAATATCATTCTCCAAGGGTAAAAACTCTAAATTTAGTACATATGAGAGATCTGATATTAACGTCCTCCATAGGGATACATGGAAACCATTTATATTTCATATATTTTAGGTGGGAGTGAAAATAGATAGGATATATACTAATTTAAATCAAGGATATCAAATAGTTTTATGTATCTTGGATTAATATTTCTCTTCTTCCCAAATCTCATGACTTTATTCTATGAAATTATACTAAATAACACCTTGTCTCCAACCTCAAACTCCAGGTATCATCAATGATTATATGCATATATTTTCAATTAACTTTGTGCATATTTTTTATGACATTTAATGGTTTAAACATTATATATAATTACATGGATAATATTATATCTCATAATATCCCACTCTCCAACTTCATCCTAACATAATGAATTTCAATATGTATTCTCATAAAGAGCCACATAAAATACCATTTTAATGATATAATAAATATTTCTGGTATATGAGAACTATAATAGAGTAATGTGGTGATCCCAAAATCCAAAAAAAATGAATTGAACATAATATAAAAATATATTCTAGAGTTTAAAAGGTTCTTTCATACTGATAATAAATATGAGGGTGATAATATTTACTAAAACTCAAGTCTATATCATGTGTTTGCCGAATTATTCTCCAAAATCTCAATATAAACATTGAATATTTATTAGATTCAATGTATAGTGGAACTCATTGTTTTCTTATAACCTTCTATATATATATCATGGTTAGTTGGTCAAGGGAGAATTATTACATGCTTTTAATTAAATTTTATGACAATATAAAGGGATCTACTTCCACCCAAATGATATTATTTCCTTAATATGTCCAGGGGTTCCTATGAAGAAATCCATAATAGTGTTTCCCAATTTTCATACTGGTATGAGAAATATTTTTAGTATACCTTTATTCATATTTTTTTCATCCTTGAGATATTGGCGTACCAAGCATCAGTAATTTTTTTTAAATCTTTCTCTTCAAGTTATCCTACCAAATTATTTACTTTATATATTTATACATCATTGTGACTTTTAAATGAATATGAATGGATGATTTATGGGCATCATATAAAATTTCCCTATAAATTTCTATTATAAATGGGATATATATCTCGGTTCCAACCCCTATAACTCTATATTATAAAATTTCAACTCAATGATATTCATAAATTTTTTATATAACACCTCATTATTTTTATGGTCCTCCTTTATACCCTCTATAAAAAATTGTTGACAATAAATTTAATAAATGTACGATAAAGATGATATTATTATTCAAATACCCATCATTTTCATGCTCAATAATATTGGATCCCTTTTAATACCAATCATGAATAGTGTTAAAAAATATTTTCTACTCAGAGCATATACAACTCTTTTCACCTTACCATGTGGGTAACAGATTGAATAATTGAACTTTTTGATTAGTGGTAATAACATTTATTTGGGAATATTGATATCCATTTTGTAAATATAAACATAATGATTTTATAATTTGTATATATGTTATAGGATTCTCTCTAGTGATGATGTCACCAAATCATAATTGTGATGATCACTAATGAAAATTCTAGATCATGAGTGGGGTAGTTCTGCTCATGGATCCATAATTTTTGAAATGAAAAGTATATAACTCAGAAATATTTCTTGAGTTTGAAACCCAACAAATTTTTGGAGATTCCAATATAGATCATAATCCTTTTTCCACTTCCTGTGTAATTCGGGAATATGTGTAATGATTAGACTATTATTTAACACTTTAAATTTACTATCACATTAATAATTTGGACAAAACTTCACTGCCTTATATGTTATATCATTTAGTGTGTTTTAAAATCATTAAAATTTTCTAAAAAATTTATTATTGTACCATGATAATCCATGTGAACTAGATATCACCATTATAGATGTTCATCATGGCCTTATTTTAATTTCCTATATTTTCATAAGGTACATAAAACACTTCATTGGTGATAACATGCCCAAAAAATGTGTTTGATCAATCAGAAACTTTTTTACTATAATTACCTTATAAATTTATATTTTACAATGTATTTAGTCTTGTGTTTACATGCACCTAATGTTACCCATTTATCTTTTGAAGTAAGAAAATAATATCATCTATAATTACAATGACAAATTTTTTGAGGTAATCCCCGATGACTCTATTCAGTAAGTACAGGATTATTTATTGAGAATTAGTGATTAAAAATGGTATCACTATGAACAAATAGTTCTCATACCTTATATAGAATATTATTATAGATATCCCCCTTATTTACCATTACTTGATAATATCCTGACTAAAGATCCACCTTAGAGAAGTACTGTGATTCACATATCTGATTGAATTAGTCACCAATCTATGGAATAGTAACTTTTTCTTCATCTTGATATTTTTCATCTCTCTATAATCAATTCAAAGGAACATTTACCCATACTACATTTTGAATTTATTGAAACAACGCACTCCATGGTGAAGAACATGGGTGTATAAACCTCTTTTCTAGATTCTCCCAGAGTTTCTTCTTTATCAATTCATGTTTAAGAGTTTCCATTCTATATAGAGTCGTAGATATCATCAATGTTATTATTATAATCATGATTGAGAACTCAACCTCATTGTTTGGATTTAGACATATAATTTCTTAAAGAAACACATCATTATATTCTCTAATAATGGGAATGTACATAAGAATGATATTTTTCTTAATCTCAGTCATTTATGTTAGATATTATTTCTTGTAAGGAAATAAAATCCATTATTGATATGATAAAAACAATTAAGATTATTCATCATAGTTGTACGTGTATTAAATTATAGGTATATTGAAGATATTATGGGTTATTTCCTTGTTTTAGAAATTTATGATAGATCTATATAAGGAAAGATATTATGTACCCATAATTTCATTATTTCCCACTAAAGGGGGTATTATAAGGTTCATTGGTAAGTTAATATCACAATTATGGTTGGTGGATATGTTTTACACTTTGGATTCAATAATTTACAAAAAAATATTTTAATATATAGCTATATTGTCATATTTATGGTGGTTTTTGAATATTTATATTAAATTTGTGTGATATAAAAGAATGTATAGAGCCAAATTCAAATAATAAACTATCTATAGTTTATTTAATAAATATCATTCCTATCACCACATAATTTTCATGATCCACATCAATGATTATAAGTTCATATGATCTCCCTTGATCTCTTGTCCTTGGAGGTCATTGTTGTTACATCCCAACTAATGATCCACTAAATAGTTCCCTAACATGGTTGGCCACAAGCCCTTATGTGTGACTCCTTATATTTCATGGACATTCAACAAGTATCTAGGGCTATGGGTGTGTTTTTGGGGGGAATATTCCCTCATATCAGATTGGAGAAAAGCATAATAATAATAATAATAGAATACTGATGAAAAATATCTGAACTAGAAATAATAATATGAAGCAGAAGAGGTAAATAATCCAATATATATATATATATATTAGTAACAATAAAAATATCTAATATATATATAGGTTATGAGGATGATAATATAATATATATAAACTATAAGTATGAATAAATCAATATGTTCAATAAAAAAATTAAAAGAATGTAAAAAAGTTATAAACTCTAATATCATATTAATCCTTTGTTTTTTATGCTCTCATACACCATCCTAAAAAATGATTCAAAAATACAGTTCTATACCCTTTCCATTATCCTGAATAGAAATAAAGAAGCTTATTTGGGTAACATTTGGTAGACTGAACATGGTGTGAGAAAATCTCAATAGGCCACCACCAATGGTGTCTATAAAAGATCCATTTTGAAAATATAAATATAAAATTGTTTAGGTAAAATGATAATTATAAGAATAATTAAAATAAATAACAACCATGTTTGGACCATGTTCCATATAAGAATATTGGTTGACCATACATTCCTCAACCTCAGTCGATGTCTCTAAATAGGCACCCTATAATGGTTAGGTCCCATGGATATCATATGAGAAACCATGTAATAGTTATAATAATATAGTAGGAACCAAGGTAAGCTAATACATCCATTACCATAAATTTTTTTCCATCTTTCGATAATAACCATAAAGCCTAGCTAATGGATCTATGTATAATTCAAAGGAAAACCCCTTAGAATTCCTCTAGTGAAATGTCATTAACCGGGTCCTTAGAGTATGTTCTTTTTAAATCATTATATAATCAAGACTGGAGACCAAGAAGATTGTGGAAGTAATCATGTGTCTAAATATTTCAACATGAATCCAAGTAGATAATCTAAGAAATTCTAATTTCAAGATATTAATCGAATTAATTTTGTGTATATTGTCAGGGCATTCATATGATATAAAATAATAATGAATTCTTATGTGGGTATCTCCATTGGAAATGAGATCAGTATATTGTGGTGGTGAACATTGAGTGCATAATAAATTATTTCAAGAATCCAAGGAAATATTTAGTCTAAAATATTATTTAATAGACAAATGTTCCAAACTAAATTGGCATCTTTTATAAATAATAAATGGAAATATCTTCTTTAGGGACACATTACCATTTAATTTTATTGAGAATAAATTATTTTCATTTAAAAATAAAAATATTTTAAATGTTTTTCCATACCATAAAATAGTTTACTCATATTTTATATGCTTGGTGAATTTTTTTCATATTAAAAAGCAATAGTTTGTCAATAAAATTTGATTTAATTCCTTAAAAAAGTCTTAACAAACCCACTTAATGTTGTTTTGGTTAATATTACTCAAAAAGGGAGTGTGATAATATATAATATTCTCCCAAAGGTGGAACCTCTTGAGGTATTTTACCTAAAATGATAATTGTGTGTCTATTAGTGTATTTGGGTGTAAAATAAATCTACCAATTTAAGGAATATTAATTTTAGAGGCAATGATTGGGAAAAACTGATGGGCAGAAAAATAATAAAATTTTAATTGGGAAATAAATTGAAATAAATTGTTTCAACCACATACTTTATGGTGGTATAGAAACTATATTTCATTATAGGTTTTGAATTTTGGCTATAACTGCAGAATTCTACAGACCTGAAAAACATCCTTAATATAAGGGAAATATCCTTCTTGAATATCGCACAATGGATGTCGTGAAATAAAATAAAATAAGAAATTTGATCAAATATCATTAAAAAAATGAAAAATATTATCTATGATAATATTAGATATCTAAAAAAGGATTTCATTTGAATCATATCTTCGATAGAGAGAAGGGTGACCAATCATGTAAGAGGATGCTAGATAATAAAGGGGGAATTCAGTTTTATTTTTCAGAAGAAAATTTTAAAAATGGAATTTTTAGCTATCCTTAAAAATATTAATTGATTTCCCATATCGATGATCAAATTGTGCACCAAATGTGGATCACTACTATCCATGGTATACACCCCATCACAGGTTTTGGGGTATGGTTTGACAAAATGTGTGCTAATTGTGCATTTCAACTCTACTAAAGGTTTATAGTTTTCAAAATGGAATGCAGGCTCCCTTACCTAGTTATTTCAAACTATTCTCTCTATATATGAGTTTTTTATGGTTAGGTCTCATATTTACTATAAATTGTGCACAAAAAATGGTCCTCATTTAGATTTTCCAAAAACCATATCTCTAGGAACCAATAAGTCTGAAGTTTCTCTAAAACATTTCCTTAATAATTTAATCCCATGAATATGGATAAAATATACGTTCAAACTAAAATTAAAAGGGTATATATGTCAAGATAAAATTTAATATCAAATAGTATATCCACCTTAAAATAACTTATTGACAAGTTTACCTTATAGGGGAGGTAATACATCTTTGAGCAATCCTTTAGCCACTAGGTCTATACATTGACATCTCACTCCTATGTTTCATCCAGTATGTGGTTGTGCTACAATAGAACCCAAACTAATGGAACTCACCTTCTTCAAAGATACTTCATTCTAGGATCTCTGATACTTATATGGTACTCCATAATGGAATCATAATATCCCATTTTAACATCTTCATGATCTAAAATTTTATATTTTTCTGGATAGTAATGATGATTCTGGGATTTTTGGATGATTTTGTGCATAACATGGTACTTCTAATAAATGGATATTTAATAGGATTCCAATAAAAATCCATACAACATCAGAAAGTCATAACATAAATAGGTGAAATCGTACCCAATCTCTAAATCTATCAATTCCCAATCCATGGAAAATTAAATTCCTCGACCCTAGTTACCTTGAGTCGGTGCATTATTACATAACATTGGAATGATCAGAGTGGATCAAAATAACAAAAGACCAATCAGTTTATTAGCTTTGGTATTACTAGATATATTCATAAGTTTTACATTACATAATAAAATAAAAAACAATAACAACATTGTCTCTAATAACTAAATCCATCCATTATACTATCCCTACATCTCAGTCATAATATACTTCTTTGCATCCCAGGAAAAATAAATCATAAAAATGGGTGATCTCAAATGATCTATAAGGATAACAATATAGCGAAAACTTTCAAGAAAAACCATAAACATTTAATGCATTTTATAAGATTAAAACAGAAGCCTTTTAAACATAAACCTCATCATAATATGGAAATGATAAATCAAATAATTTCATTTACTTATTCACAATTATATTCTAATAGTATAATAATCACATGTAATATCAATATCCAATTTCATAATGTTGCAATGCATAATTCCAGACATCATAACCACATAGTCAAGGACATATACCAATACTAAAAATAATATTTTGTCAAGGCCTTATGCCAAGACACTAGTTTGTCTCATGAGACCAACCAATGCATCAATGAGTTATAGCAAGCTCCACCTGTCAATTACTAAGTACAATGCATTCCTTATATGAAAAGGTTTAAACATAACAAAAACATTCGTATCAAAACATGCATACAAAATGTCAGTACTTTATCCATAAACCATTAATGGTGTAAAAATAAAAAATCCACAGTCAAACATATCAGAAAAACTTTAATACAATATGGATGATTTGTATCATAATAAATCAACTCCAAACAAGATTAAAATCCATCAAAGGATGTTGACATATATGATATAAAATATTTTTGTAGAGAAATATCTATTTCTATTTTGAAGTCATTTAAAATTAATATAATTATAAATGAAAACATTTATTTTAAAAATATTCTTATATGCTAGTATGGGAAGCATTGATGATGTTATAATGGCGGAAAATAGCCACACCCTCCATATAAGTTAAAAAAGACATTCATAACTTTATTTTTGTCGAGAAGGTCATAAAGTACCTTGTTTGGAAAATGATAGAATGATTCCATTGAAAAAATATGTGGTCAAATAAAGATATAAATGAATTTAAGCTATATTATATTAAATAGTCAAAATGAATTGAATTACATTTTTATGAAAACATGGATGTGGATGATAAAGAGGACTTAGAAGATACTTAAGTATTAACAACCTCAGATAAATAAATAGATTGTAGAATTAACCATTACCTTGTACATTTCCTTAGTCGATGGTATTTTAACCTTCTATATAATAGTTAAAACATTATTATTAAAGTATAAAGGATCTATATACATAAATAAGATATCATATATGATCCTATAATATTTATTTGTTAATAATATTTCTTTTTTAATAATATTTCAGTAGTATCATCATTTTCGGTGTTAGCTGATTCGTTTTACTCTATATGCTTGGTTATGTAAGCCATGTTTGTTGTAGATAGGATATATTTGATTCATATACAGAATTATATTATGTTCATAATCATTATTTTTAATCATAAAATGAAAATTATTCTTTGATGATTGCGATTGGGAATTAATCTCATCGCGTTTGTGGAGACGTTAATCTGTATGTATGCATGAGCGACAATATAATCATATTGATGGTGAAATAGTATGTAATTAGATGGTATATAATCTATAAAGAATTATTAATATGTTATATATATTTCATTAACATTATTTATACACATTATTATACCCATATAAATAATAAAGTGTTTGAATAAAAAACTACACCACAACGTGGAGACGGTAAGATGTACGTACGCACGTATGCTGACATTGTCATTTATATGATAGATAGCATAACGAAGATGGTTGTACCATATTTATAATAACATAAAAGTATGTATAATGTATTGGATTTATTATTTTTAATGGAAACAACCAAAAAATATGATGTAGAAGAAGAAGAGAACATGAAAGAGGATTGTGAAATTATTACCTCTTATTTGGGTGTTTCCTTTTGAGTTGATCAAAAGGGATCCTTTAGTTGGATTTATGATCATATTAAAGCATATAGTTTTAATAAGTAATGGTTTAAAGGATATTTGGGAAGTTTTTGTATGATCTAAATGGCATTGGAGGTGTGAAATTAAGATAAGGGGAAGTATCCTTTTATAAGAGATGTGAGGGTCACTTTGGGAAAAGCATGAAATATTATTTTGTAATAAACGAATTTTAGGTTTTTAATGTCTCGAAAATAATTTATTTAAAGTATATGATGGTTATGGGTTTAAAAAATCTCAAAAAATAGGTTTTAAATATGGTTAGGGCACAATATTAACCATATCTTTTAGATTTAACTCTTTGTTAAGTAGTTTGACATTTACCATACCTCTTTGTATTTTTATATTATATGGTAAATAAACAAACTATAAAAAGAAAATAAAACCCCAAGTCATTAATGATTATTATATATAACCTTATTTTATTCCTTTGGATGAACATTAGATTTCTAGGTATATTATATCAATTAATAATAATGTATTTGTTTTTAAAACTCAATTATGTCAATTTTGACACTATTTAGTAATTTTTTTTGAAATCCCTAAAAACTATATCAATTCAAATAAAATTTATTTACTAAAACCTAACATGAAATATTAACATATAAATTTTTTTGAATTCATAAAAAGTCTCAATTTACATTTTTTGTATATTTATAATATTAATTATTTTAATATTATATTATTAAGGTAATTACTACATCATCATTGTGTCATAAATAAAATAAATCATATCATGTTTAAAAATTATAAATAAAATACCATTATGTAGGAAATATTTTTTCTTTCTAATGAATATTTATAGTTGAATTTATATTATGTGTAAACCTATATTAAAAATGGTTCATTTATTAAACTTTGAATTTAAAACTTTTAACTCTTCTTTAAATAAAATAATAATAAATGTCCAAATCTAATCCAAGTGTACCAAAAAGGGTCATATATTATTTATAGTGTTGTTTTTTTGTCAAATTACACATATCCAATAGAATTAGGACATTTTTTAGGGTAATTATAATAACATTTTTACATGTAATTACTCTATTTACTTTAACCGTGGTAAATAAAAGTCAAAAGTTACCATTCAATAAAAAATATTTTCACATTATTGAACAAACATTTACTTACTGAGGTGAACTGTGTCTCTAGTATTTTTTAAATTAAACTCACTGATGTGGTAAAAATAAGATTTATGCAAATTTTCAAATACTCATAGATGGTGTGTAAAAGATGGTAAATAGTTCAATAAAATTTTATATATCTAAACTTATTATAATATAAAACCAATGAATTACATTGATCATATATAGGTATTAAGTATTTATTTTGACATAAAATGAATTAAAATAAAAAAACTAATTACATAAAAAATAGTCGTATTTAAACAATAATGCAGTGTTTTTCATTATTAATCAAAATTTGAATGTTTTCAAAGAAACATTAAAAATTCACCCTAAGCTCATTTCCATATTCAAAATTCCAAAATAAAGTCCATTTTAAAATGTTAAATTTATAAAAGTTCAAAACGGGGGTATTACTATTTATATGGGCTAGTTCAATTGGTTGTGGTGTGTTAAAACTATAAGTTGCGTAAACGCATGATACAACATTATTCAAAAAGAAATGTCATAATGAAGCTTATGGTGTTAAATTCTCCCCTCTATAAAATAATTTCATCCTAAAAATTTATAAAATATTACTACACAAAATGATTCAGGTGGTTATTCATCATAAGTTACTCACATTCCCATGTTGCCTCTCCCATATTATGGTTTCTCTATATAACTTTTACCAGACAAGTCATTTGGTTTCTCAGCACTTGTTCTCTGGTATCAAGAATCTTGACAGGATCTTCACAATAAGACAAATCAGGTTCTTGTCTAATTTTCTTCATAGGTGAGTACATGAATTGGGTCGGGCATATATTTTCTCAACAGTGATACATGGAGCACATCATGAACATTGGAGAGACTTGTAGGTATTGAAAATGATAATCCATTACTCCAATTTGTTCTAGAATTTTGAACGTTCAGATGTGCCTAGGACCCAATTTACCCATCTTATCAAATCGTATAACACCCTTCCATGGAGATACCTTCAAGAAAACATGATCTCCTACTTGAAATTCTAAATCCTTCCACTGATTATTGAAATAGATCTTTTTCCTACTATGAGCTGCTTTGATGTGGGTATGGATAATCATCACCTTTTTCATTGTTTCCTTAATAAGTCATAGGCCTATGAGTTTTCTTTCACCAACATCATCACAAAAAGTTGGTGTGTGACATCTCTTTCCATATAACGCTTCATATGGTGCCATATGAACAATAGAATGGAAGTTATTGTTATAGGAAAATTCTACCACAGTTAAATATTGATCCCACATACCTTGAAAGTCAAGTTAATAAGATCTCAACATGTATTTTACGGGTTTAAAAGACCATTCTAATTATCTATCAGTTTGAGGGTGTTAGGGAGTGCTCAAATGAAGTTTAGTATCCAAGGGATTCTAATGACTTTTCCAAAATCTAGATGTAAAATGTGGATCACAATCAAAAAAAATTGATAGGGGTACACCATATAGTCTTAAAACTTCATTAATATATAGTATTTCTATATGTTCAAGTGTAAAATCTTCTCTTATAGAAATAAAATGTGCTAACTTGGTAAAACAATCAATAATGACCCATATTACATCATTTTTTCATGGAGAGTTTAGTATCCCCATGACAATGTCCATGATAATATTATCCGATTTCCACTCAAATATGGGAAGAGGTTTCCTGACTCCTCTAGGTTGTTTCTTTCCATCTTTCACTTGTTGACAGACCATACATCAGGACACAAAATCAATAATCTACCTCTTCATGTTGTCTCGCAAAAAAATGTTCCTTCAAATCTCTATACATCTTGGTGATCCTAAGGTGTATAGATATATTAGAGCAATGATCATCATCCAACAATTCCCTTTTTAGATCAGGTATATCAGGAACACAATGTATCTTCCCAAATTTCAAAATTATATCTTTATATATGAAGTCACTCAATCTCCCATAATTTATAGCTTTAAACTTATTTTGAAACACATCATCATTATTCTAAGAACTTTTTACCCTTTTTAGTAAAGATGGTTTGTCTACCATTTGAAAAAGTATTGATGTTTTATCTTCCATGGTTATTATCATATCTATATTTACTATATACATGAAAATAGGACCCCTTTCAACTCTCGTCTTGTTCAAAACACAATTATACCTTCTTCTCAAAGCATCTACCACCTTATTTGCCTTCCCTGGGTGGTAGTGTATTTTTCAATCATAATCCTTGAGTAGTTTAATCCATATCCATTGCCTCATTTTGAGTTATTTTTCTGAGAAAATATACTTCAAACTCTTGTGATCAGTATAAATATCACATTTTTCACCATATAGATAGTGTCTTCATATCTTTAGAGAAAATATTATAGCTTCTAACTCAATATCATGAGTGGGATAGTTTTTCTAAAGAGTTTTTAGCTGTTGTGATGCATAGGTAATAACTCTTTCATTTTTCATAAGGAAACAACCAAGTATTTTCTTTGAAGCATAATTCTAAATAACAAACCCATCATTCCCTGATGGCAGAGTCAAGATAATAGCATTGACGAATCTTCTATTCAGTTCTTCGAATCATTCTTCACACTCTTTTGTCAAAAAAAAGATTTACACCCTTTATGTGTGAGATTGGTTAATGGGTTATCCAAATAGGAAAAATTCGGGAATAAATGTTTCTAATAACAAGTTAAACCAATAAAACTATGTACATTAGTTATACTGATTGGTGCGGGCCTTTATTGGATTTCCATGGTCTTGTAAGGATCAACAAGGATTCCATCATTACAGACAATATGGACAAGAAAAAAAATATCTTTGTGCCAGAATTAAAAGTTTCTAACCATCCCAAATAATTCATTTCTTATTAGGGTTTTTAGAGTAGTGTAAAAGTGATTTTCATGATATTTATAGCTTTTTGAGTATACCACGGTATCATAAATAAATACCACTAACAAGTGATCAATATATTCCTTGAAATCTCTATTCATTAAATCCATAAAGACAGAGGGTGAATTAGTCAATAAAAAATCCATTACTATAATCTCGTAATACCCACACCTGGTTTGAAATGTTATTTTCGGTATGTATTCCTTTTTCACATACAACTGATGATATCTAGATCAAAGGTGAATCATTGAAAAGAAATTTGCTCCATGAAGTTGGTCGAATACAACATCAATGAGAGGAAGTAGATATGGGTTTTTTATCTTTAAAACATTGATCTCCCTGTAGTCAATTCCCTACCTCATAGATTTGTCCGTCTTTATAACAAAAAGGATAGGGGCCCTCCATGGATAAATATTAGGGTGAATAATTCCTTTATTACTCAATTCCTCTAGTTTTATCTTTAGTTACACTAATTCCACTGTGGCCATTCTATAAGGGATCATCGATATGGGCCTTGAACTAGGAATCAAATTGATGGAAAACTCAATTTCTCATTCTCGAGGATGTCTAGGTAAATCTTATGGAAACATGTCAACATATTTTTGCACAATAGGTACATACTCTATTTGAACATTCTTTTCCTCATCCAAAATTATTTCATACTCTTCTTCCCGAATAATTTAATTTAATAGATCTATTGGGGTAAATTTAGATAAGAATCAGGGGGTGAAGTTTTTTCTCTAAATATAAAGAACTTTTTATCGTCGTTGAAAATTGTATCCTCCTTATTATGACAATAAATTTTTGCATCATGCTCTGAAATCCAATCCATTCTGATGATTATATCAAGTTCAATCATGGGTATGACATTGAGATCATCAGATAAAGAACATTTATATGTCCTAATAGGAACTGATTCACAAATCATCACTATGATGATACTTCCCTTAAGAGTTTTGACTGACAACTCCATTGTGAAAGACAAATTGAAAATATCTATTTTTCATAGAAAAATGGGAAGATATGAAACAATTAAATGATCTAGAATCAAATAAACCATTCGATAAACATGAGGAAACCATTAAATTAGTTTCCCCCACATCTTTTGGAGCTCCAACTTCAAATGTAGTGATCACATAATATTAGCCTTGCTCATTTGGCCTTTTCAAAGGTAATTTCCCTTGGATCGTAAGAAATTAATTCACTTAATTTCCCTTTTCTCTACAATTGTAGAATTCAACATTAACATAAATTTTCTTTCCCTTGAAATCAAATGCTTGGTGGCCTTTTTCACCACACTTATAATAGACTCCCATTCCATTCTGGAAAATACCGTGGTGTTTCTTCCCACATTTAACATTCTATGGATATTTAACTTTTCCCTTATTCCCCATATTTCCATTTTCAGAGTGATCAGCTGCTCTCTTCTTCTCTTACTTTTCTTTGAAGTCATAAAACATGCAGAATTAATTTTAGTCTTGATAGCGCATGACAAAATATCTTTCTACGATGAGAAGGATTGTGAGACTAATTCTCATTGGAGAAATGTTTTTAACCCATAAAATAATCGATAAATATTACTCATTTGGTTACATATATAATATGTTTCATTCCTTTCTAACCTTATAATGTTATCCTCATTATTACAACATTCTCATCCTCCTTTTTCCTCAAAATCAAAAATTGTCTTTCCATATCTGCTTGATGGTCACAAGGAAAGTATTTTTCTAAGAAAATCACTTCAAACTCCCTCTATTACATGTTGGATACTTCTTCATCTTTCTTTGTGTTTTGGATTAATGAACACCATTGATCTAAATCTCCTGTGAGACGATAAACTGCTATGACAACTTTTACCCTTTCTCTACTCCCCAAAGCATGGAATATTTTTCTAAAGAACTTATCCATTTCTCAGCTACTAATGGATTTTTACTCCCATTTAATGTTGGTGGTTGTTTCCTCATGAAGTGGTCTAACTTTTATCCTCTACATTGTGGATTTGGGTGCTCCATATGGGTAAGGTTGTTATTCATAACCTAGGTGAGATATCCAAGAATGATGATAAGTTGATACGCACCAGTTGCATCGCCCACTCGACTATAATTATCTTGAGTATGAGGGAAATCCCTATTTGGATTACATGTTATGATATAGTTCCCATTCCTTCCACTGGGTTCCATTTCTAAAAAATGGCATACAGTAGATTAGTTTTTAAATCGTAATACATAATTCTAAACACGTAAAACACATAACATAATTTGAACAATTTAGGGATATAATCCATAATCAAAAAAAATGTTGTCATTGAAGAGGTATATACTCATAAATACTTCATAATGGTTTGTAATGAAAATTTGAATTATCCTAAGCATATACCCTCTGAGTGTTCTAACCAAGGGTGAAACAAGGCATGTTGTCATGTACCAGGATAACCCAGGACATGGACGAAACTCCCTGTCGAAGTTTTCACTTCTATGTATATTAGTGCAAGAGCCGCCTCTACCTGCTCGTATCTAGACATGTATATATTGATTGGAAAACCCACATATTATTTACATTACCAAAATTTTTGGATTTTATTTTATTGAAATCCGAAATTTATATCAAAGAGTAGTGTAGTATAATAATATTTTTTCTAAATCTTTCTTCTATGGTTTGTACTAAAATTCCTCTGACACCAACTTTAATGCCCTGACCCCTATTACTTAGATTCGGTGCATTATTACATAACATTGGAATAATCACAAGGGATTAAAATCCCAAAATACTGATCATTTTTGTATCCTTGTAAGTACTAGATACATTCATAAGTTTTACATTACATTATAAAATGAAAAACAACAACAAAATTGTCTCCAATGATCACATTCATCCCGTAGACTATCCCAACATGTCATTCATAATATAATTCTTCGCATCCTGGAAAAAATAAAACGTAGAAAGGGGTGAGATTAGATGCTCATTAAGGATAAAAATATAGTAAAAAATTTCAAGAATAAGTATAAACATTTAATGTAATGTATAAGACTAAAACACAAGACTTTTAAAAATAAAATTCATTATAATATGACAATGATAAGACAAATAATTCAATTTACTTATTTACATGGATATTCTACTGGTAGAATAATCACATGTAATATCAACAGCCAATTTCATAATGTTGGAATGCATAATGTTAGACATCATAACCACATATTCAAGGCCCTGTTCCAAGACTACAAATGTGAATTTTTCAAGGCCTTGTGACAAGACACTAGTTTGTCTCATGAGACCTACTGATGCATCGAGGAGCTATAGTGGGATCCACCCGTCACTTATTATGTCTAATACATTCCTCATATGAAAAGGTTTAAAAATAACATAAACATTCGTATTAAAATTAGCATAAAAATGTCAATACTCTATCGATAAACCATGAATGTTGTAAATATAACACATACACAGTCAAACATATCACAAAACCTTCAATACAATATGGATGATTTGTATCATAATAAATCAACTTCAAACATGCTTAAAATCCATCAAAGGTTATTGAAATAGATGAAATCAAATCTTTTTGATGGGAAATATCTCTTTCTATTTTGAAATAATTTAAAAGTCATATAATTATAAATGAAAACATATATTTTTAACGTATAATTATAAGCTTGTATGGGAAGCTTAGATGATGCAATAATGGTATAAAATAGTCACACCAACCGTGTATTACCTGAATTTTGTCGATAAAGTCATAAATTACCTTATTTGGAAAATGAAGGAATGATTCCTTTCCAAACATATGTGGTCAAATAGTGGTATAAATTACTTTAACATTTAGTCTTTTAAGTAGTAAAAAAATTGAATTAAATTTTAATGAAAACACAGATGTGGGTGATAAAGACGTCCAATTGATTCATACATATTAATAACCTTAGATAAGTAAAGAAATTGTAGAATTAACCATTACCTTGTACTTTTCCTTAGTCGAAGGTATGTTAAACTCCTGTATAATTGTTAAAACACAATTATTAAATTATACAACAAATATATACATAAATATGATATCATATATGATCTTATAATATTTCATTTTTAATAATATTTCACTAGTATCATCGTTATGGGTGTTAACTGATTTGTTTTCCTCTATATGATTGGTTAAGTAAGCCATGTTTTTTATAGAGAGGATGTATTTTATTAATATATATAATTATATTATGTTCATAAAATTTGTTTTTAATCATAAAATTAAAATTATTCTTGAATTATTATGATGGGAAATGAATCTCATCATGTTTGTGGAGACGATAATTTGTGCATACGCACGAGCGACAATATCATTATATTAATGGTGAAATTGTTTGTAATTGGATGGTATATCATATATAAAGAATCATTAACATGTAATATTTATTATTTACATTAGTTATACTCATTATTATACCCATACAAATAATTATGTGTTTGAATAAAAAACTACACAATAACGTGGAGACGGTAATCCGTACCTTTGCACGTATAGTGACCTTTTCATACATAGGATTAATAGAATAACGAATATGGTTGTTCCATATTTATAATAAAATAATAGTATGTAAAAGTTACTGGAGTTATCATTTTTTTATGGATACAATAAAGAAAGAGGAAGTGGAAGAATAAAAGAACTTGAAATAGGGCGGTGAAATTATTACCTCTTCTTCAGGTGTTTCCTTTTGAATTAATAAATATTGCTCCATAGGTTGGCATTCATTTCAAAGTAATGTATATAGGTTTAAGGGGGATACATGAAGGATATTTGGGAAGGGTTTGGCCAAGCCAAATGGCTTTGGATGTTTGAAATTAAGAGAAGGGTAAGTAACCTATTATAAGAGAGGTGAGGGTTACTTTAGGAAAATTGTGAAATATTATTCTATAATAAAATAATTTTCGGTTTCTAATGGCTCCAAAATAGTTTATTTCTAAGATAATGTGGGTATGGGTAAAAAAATCTTTAAAAAAGGTTTTAAAAAGTTTTAGGTCACTATATTGACCATATCTTTTAGATTTAACTCTTAGTCAAAGAGATTGACATTTACCATGTCTCTTTGTATTTTTATATTATATGGTCAATAAACATATTATAACAAGACAACAGGACCCAAAGTGGTTCAATATTAATAAATATAATATTATCTAATTTTTTTGGCTGAACTTAAGATTTCTTGGAATATTATATCAATTAATAATATAGTATTTGTTTTAAAAACTCAATTATGTCAATTTTGACACTATTTAGTATTTGATTTTTTTAAAGCCGTAAGAACATTATCACTTCAAATAAAATTTATTTAATAAACGCCAACATGTCATATTAACCTATAAAATATGTGTAATTAATCAGAAGTATGAATTTACATTTATATGGATATTTATAATATCAATTATTTTAATAATTCATTATTATGGTAATTATTGCATCATCATTGTGTCATAAACAAATTAAATTTTTTAATGTCTAAAAATAATAAATAAATAAAAATTATCTATGAAATATTTTTATATTTATAATGATTATTTATAGTCAAATTTATATTATGTGTAACCCTATATTAAAATTTTTTTAGTTATTAAACTTTCAATTTTACTATTTTAACTCTTCTTTAAATAAAATAATAATAAATGTCCTAATTTAATCCAAGAAAAGCAAATAGGATCATATTTTATTACTAAGGTATTTTTTGGTCTAATTATACTTATACAATAGAAATAGGACATGTTTTAGGTAATTATAATATCATTATTTACCTTAATTACCCTATTTACTTTTAACTATGGTAATAAAATTCAAAAGTTACTATTCACCAAAAACTATTTACATCCTCTTGAACCAAATTTAACATACTAATTTCAACCATGTCTCTCATATTTTTAAAATTCAACTAACAGATGTGGTAAAATTAGGTTTTCTGAAAATTTGAAAATGCTCCAAGAAGATGGGTAAAAGACGGTAAAAAGTTGAATAAAATTTTATATATCTAAACATATTATAAAATGACCCCAATGAATTACATTGAACATATATAGGTATTATGTATCTATTTTGACATAATAAAATTTAAAAAAAAACTAATCTCTTAAATAAAATGTCTATTTTAAATAATTACAAAGTGTTTTTCATTATTCATCAAAAATATAAAGTTTTCAGAAAAATACCAAAAATTCACCCTAATCTAATTTCGATATTATAAATTCCAAAATGATGCCCATTATGACATGTAAAATTTATAAAATTTCAAAAGTGGGTATTACTATTCATAACGGCTAGATTGATTGGTCTTGGTGTGTTAAAACTCTATGTTGCATACAACACAAGCTACCACATTATTCAAAGGGAAACATATCATGGAAGCATTGGGAGTTACAAAAAAACTCTTGAGAAGACTTGATCCTAAACCTCAAACTCCAACGATCGTCGATGAATATCAGTGTTAGACTTCTTATTTCACTGAAATATATCCATACACTTCTAAATAATATATACATTCCTTGATGTGCCCTTTGTGAGATGAGTCCCACTAGTTCTTCCACTCTGAAATATAACTAGCACAATAGTTAATGGAATGGCCTACTGTATAAGTCCTTATATAGAGAAATATTTATTGTCACCATAAACTTGCAATTATAAGAGAACTATATAAGAGGTATGTTTTAATCTTAAGAACCCATAAATCAAGGATACTTCCTCTATGAATTTCCTAACATATCTGTATCTTGTGTTTGTATTGTCCATTAGTCTATGGGTGAAAGGATGTTCTTAGAAGAACCTATGTACTAAGATCCATCTACAACCCTTAAAAGAAACATGATATAAACTGAGCATCATTGTATGATACAATAAAATGAGGAACACCATGAATATTAATGATCTATATCACATAAATCCTTATAGCTTGATTCACTAAAAAGGTATATTTGATAGATGAAGAGTTAGAGACCTCTGTTCTCTTGTTGAAAATTACTCACACAATATCTATGCACTATGTGGATCTCTTTAAATGAGGAGCATTATCCTTGGTGTAATCATTCTATTTTCAAACATGAATAGGAAATAGATTTAAACCACGTAATAGTATTTTGTGTTACTCAATCACATACAGATAGATGGAACACCTTGCAACAAGACCCAATATCTACCTTTTCAACGCTATCCACCAATATTGGTAGTGTAAATCATGATAAATCTTCCTAATCCCAAGATGCATCTACCAATCGAAAGAATAAGACTCATGCATAATCTCTTATTATATGTCATTAGCTACTTAGATGCTTCTATGAATATGAAAAACCTCATCCTTGCCAATAATCCAGTCTTACAGTGGGTCTTTTCCTAACACAATCTCCTTTAGTAATAAGCCCTCTGGGTTATAATGCTTCCTTATCTTCACTCTCTCAAGAAGTGAATAGTTTTCTACTAAATATATATGTATAGCCTTTCAAGGATTATACTGGACCTATTATGTTATCTTAGAAAATGGGGTTATCAACTGCCACTCACCACTAACTTCCTGAACATCCTATGTCTGAGTTGTCTAGCTCATTGAATCAACGATATCATTAATATTCCCACAAACATACCCAATCATAAAATTGAATCAATATTGGTGTTGAACCCCATCATCTATTTATTATTTAATTCACATTGTTTAAATATATATTTGATAATTTTTTGATCCATAAACACCAAAAACATATCTCCATGAAAATAATGCATCCCCAAATGCAAGGCATTTACTACAATTTCAAACTATAGATCATACATTGAGTTATTCCTTTAATGGGGCCAAAACATGTAAGACATATACACCATGATTTCATCCTCAACATCATAACTACTATTAGGATGATGCATAACACATCACAAAAAAAAATTACACCTTATTCCTTGATCTGGAATAATTATTGTCAGTTATAAAGTATGTCTTCCTTTTAGATTTTGAAATGTTATCTCACACATGTTAGACCATAGAAATCTAACACCCATTCCATTTAATCCAATGAGTGGAACTTCTAGGCCTGGGAATTATTGAATTAAATGAATATAATTTCCCTCCATCCCCAAGAATTGTTGATAATAAAAAAAATTCAATTGGTGATCCCAGATAATAACTACCCTCACATTATCTGGGTCTATATATAGCCAAATAATTAATATGATCTGGCATAATAATTGAACCTTATCAATTAGAATGTGGAATTCAAAGATCATAGAAAAGAACAATTAATCTATTTGTGTATTCATCATAGTATTTAGATTTTTCCATCATTGTTTTTCATATGATAATACACAAGTATTTCATCGGGAAATATCACCATAAATGAATCAAAATGTGGGTGAAAACCTGATTCATCAAAGTTGTGAAAATAATGGTAGTGTTTGTTAAACTAAACATCATAAATAGGCAATCATAAAGACCGTACCTTCTATGAAATTTTGAATGAGATATGTTATAAGTTATAAATTGTAGCTAATGGTATAAAAATTACAATTTTATCTGGTAGAAAACCCTCACTCCTCATATCTAAAGAACTATTTTTTCTATACAAGGTAGTAGATACTTTTTTTCAATTTAAGCTTGTTCATCAAATGGAAAACCATCAAAGGCCTAAGGGTACCATCCAACTTCATTGAAAAAAGTATAGGTCAAACCAATGGAGAAGTACTAGTCCGCACAATTCACTTAGCTTCCAATTATTCTAGCATCGTCTTGAGCTCCTGTAACTCTATTGTAGCCACTATGTAATGAGGAATAGATACCATTGAATCTCCAATAACTATCTTGATGGTAAACTCTTGTTATCTCTTAGTAATAATTATAGAAAAATAATTAGGGATGATATCCATAAAAATATCATCTATGGGATGTAAAATATATTCATTTTTCACCAGAACATTCATAAATGGGCTACATATCTGGGTTGTCACTGTACTCTACCCACATTGCTCTTGTCCTGTTGTCCATTCATGTACATCCAATCCACCCCTGTGAATATAACTATCACCCTATGGTGATGTAAATGATACCCTAACATGATATAAGTCCCCATGATTATGATAGGGAATAATATTATCTAGTTCATTATTAACATCAATACCCTTCATCCTGATGATGAAGAGGTACCATAAGAAATGATAACAGACAACCTCAAGGGGGAATTCATTTCACTTCCTTACACATTCCTATCAAATTCTCAATATAATATCAAGAATCATCACACCATATAAAAACAAAAAAAATCAATCTTGTGTCTATATGTGATTGATAAATATATAAAAGACTATGAATTCCGTGTTTCAAATAAACTAGATACCAAAGTAGAGGCTACTACGATCATGCCTCTCACTATTGGTGGTCTAGAACTCAATTTCTTAGTTGTAGGATATACTAAATATATATGGACTGATACATGGCCCTAATATAAAACTTAAAAACTTTTATAAGGTCTAATAGACTTGAGATTCACATCTTTTCTATTTCCTCCTGAACCACATCAACCTCCATGGAATGTACAGCTGGTGGTACTCCAACTCCATTCCAGACAATGTGTTAATTATATAGGTCCATAAATTTGAGCTCGTGTTGATCTTATCACCATGGTAATAGATGTTAGGGATTATTATAATCACTAAAGATAGACTCTTTTAATCTAGGATCATATCTCCAATGTATTTCATCCACATAAAGGATTTATGTGGCCATATTACCCACATTTATGACATATAAAAAAACTACATGTGAAAATACTCTTGTTGTTGTTTCTCTAATGATAACCCTTCATATGATGATTCATGTTTATTAATATAATACCCAACCATGGTATAGAACCACCATTCACTATACCTTAAACCTATTTCATGATATTATTTGTAATTAGATCATGGTTCACTATCTCTTAAATAGTAGTTAGTCAGAAGATATTAACCTGAGATCGTATGGAATACTTGATCCCAACCTCAAAACATCTCTCCTTTGAATACTAGAAGCTAAAATAGTTATCCAAATATTGATGAATCTATGTGAGTCAAGAAAATTAGTCAATAAAATACATATTTCCCACCTATATGTTTATTAAATCTCTTTCTTGGTCAACTCTAATTGTCTTAGGAAAGAAGTAATCATAGAAATATGTTGGTAAATCTCCCCAAACCATACCCTGATGTCACTCAACCAACATATTAACAAACCACTAGTTCTTGTGAGACAAACATAGTATATAATAAGCTAGATTATTCATCATTTATTTATGTTCCCCAATATTATCACTACTAGTTAAGATGGACTCTAAACATGATCCATCATTCAGAGGGCCACACTCCCCGGAGATAGTAGGTGTGTGATACTTCTAGAATTCCTTCAGCAACTCTATTATAGTATATACATGACATAGATATCCATAAAATTAAAATAATAATAAATTAAACCCTTCTAAAAATGATCATCATTATTCAGTCCAATGCTAATTTAAGGGACAACAATATTTTCCGCAATTGGAACTATTGACATGTTAGGCCCCCACCACCTCAAAATCATGGCTATCGCTAATTTTTTATCACTCAAACCAAGGATATCAAAGAGAAATATTTATAAAAATATCAATTAGAAAACTCAAAAATATTCAAAAAGGATTTATTTAGAATATATAAGAATAGTAAAGGTTTTATTCCTTATTATATAAGAGTCACACCACTCATCCTACTTATAAATCCAGGTCTACTGATGTATGAGACCAAGATGAAACAGTAGAGACACTTCCAACTTCCCACTAATATGATTTGTTCTAAATAATGGTTATTTATTTTATATCATGATTTCAGGTACACAAATAGTTAATTTTATTTTATATAGGATAACACCCATTAAGTTGCTGTCAACATCACTATTCAATGGAAACTATTTCTTTTAAGTTTATAGATCAATGGTTCATTTGTGTACTATTATGTATATCCATATATATATATATATATATATATCATGGTACATTTTTATGAATCTACCATTCCCATGTTATGATTTACAATTATTTAAAAACTACAAATGGTATTATATATAACTACAACAAGGATTTTATAATGATTTTATTATTTTGATCACCATATCCAATTTTTAAAGAACAAAAACTCATCAAATTGAAATTTGAATACATATAATTGAAACCAACAATTATTTCACCTCATGTGACCAGTGGTTCATGGCTAAAAAATGTTATAATTGTTTAATTAATGTTTATAAATCAATATATATAGGAAAAAAACAATTTTGGTTCTAGAATACACTTCAATCAATCCAATTATTCTTATCCCAACAAGAAACAGAAGTCTGATAATAGAAATAATAGTCAAGACACTATAGATGTACCAATATATGTATGTGGTTTGTCAAAATGGAATAGAGTTATTCATAATATATAAATACTAAAGAGCCTATAATGATGCTTCTAATGCAACCTCCTTTCCATATCGATCCAAGGGTATAGGTAAAATAGAAAATTATTATAATGACATTAATCATGAGCATCCTATAATAATGAAATTACTATAACTATAATAAGAATAATCAAGAACATCAAATCCCATCATATAAAATTTATAATTTCCCTTATATATTGGTTATCTACTCCCTTGAATAGGATCATTATTTAACTCTATCACTTACTAATCACCAATATAACCATTCCCAAATAGTAATCAAAGGGGGAAAAGAACCACGTTGTCTCTTTCCGGCCTAGGATCCTAAAAATAGTTCCTTAATTGGTTTTAAAAATGGATTAAAACATTCCTACTCATACACCAAAGGATTTTTCTAGCAATGTGGTCATATGATGTTTCAATGGGGAGACTATTCTATTAATTTAGAGTGTATTACAATGAAAAAATAATAAAATACTGATGAAAATGACAAAAGGTAATCAAAATAATGTGAATAAATAAAATTAAATCATCCAAACATGAAATATATAACTAAATAAGAATTAAAATATACAATTCATATATAGGTGATGATGATGACATGATTCTATGAAAAACTAGAATAAGGAATAAATCAATATATATTATACATTTATATAGTAAATAACCAAAATGAGAAACACTAAATCATCCCAGTAAAGTGTTAAATATTTTCCCCATGAACCATCCTATTTTATGAATCATACATCTAGAGTCAAGAACTTTCCCTTGTAATAACTTGCAGTAAGGAAGTGAATCCAGGTACCAATCGATGGACCGAACTATTTGTGACTAAAACCCAGTAGGCCACAACCAATAGTGTCAATTAAAAATATTTTTTGTGGATATTAATGTAAAAATGTGTAGGTGATATGATATTCAAATAAATAATCACGTAAAATAATAGATGTGATAGTCATGGGTTCCACATGGGAATCCAAGGAGATTATACCATCTTCAGCCTAAGAAGGATGTCTTAGAATCAGTAACATATAATGTGTTTGGACCATGGATATTATAAGAGTAATCACGAAATAGTAAAAATAATAATAGAGGACATAAAGAGAAAATAAGTATTCAATAACCATAAATGTTCATGTTATCTCATGGTAATAACCATGCAATAAATATGAAGGGTTTATGTGTAATATGAGGGATACAATCATGAAACTACAATAGTGAAATATCTCTTATTATGTCCTTAGAGTACATCCAAATTAAATCATATTCTAAGCATCATTAGAGACCAAGTAAATGATCTAAGGTGTCACATGCCCGAAGACATCAAGATGAATATTAGGAGATAATCCATGTTATTATGATTTCTAGATTTCAATTCAGTGACTGGTCAGTACTTCTTTGAGGATATCTTATAGTAAAATAGAGAGGAAATTCCAATGTGGATACCTCCCATGGATACTAAATCAATGAATTGGGTTGGTTTCCTCTGAGTGTTCGAGTAATTCCTTCTAGAATCCAAGGTTGACTCATGTTTGAACCCTCAATTAATAAGAAATTTTCAATAATAAACAGAAACCATTTGTAAATAATCAAAGTCTATTTGTTATTCCATGCCTCATAACATTTTAATTTTATTCAAATCATATCCTTTTTAATTATAAGTGAAAAAGGTGTAAATGTTGTTTCATATCATCAAATACATTATTCATATTTAATAATCTAGTGGAACATTCATTTCATGTCATTGTCCAATATTTCATCTATTAAAAATTATGAAATCCTATGAAGGAATTAAATCCAAACAATGTGAAGGTAGTTTAAGATAATATTATTGAAAAATGGAATGTAGTCTTATAGAGGGTCACATAACGGATAGTTCTCTTGAGTTCATAGACATCCAATGATAACTAGAAATCTACTATAGAGTTCGAGTTTCCAATATACACACTAATTAAAGGAATAATATTTTTAAATGTAAAGGGTGGGTAAAACTGACGCACAACACAATATTGAAATTTAAAAATTGGTAATGATTGTCGGGAAATGGTATAGACCACATACCATATGTTAGAAGAGGATAACTATTATTTTATTGGCTCCATATTTGGGATTGCAAAAAATTAATCAGAAAACCATGAAAATTCTATGAAATAGGGAAGAAGTGTCCACTTGAAGATATAACAACGGATGGTGAGATTAATATAAAAAATAATGAAAAATATGGAATCTATTATTGAGAGTTATCCAATGAGGAAAATGTTGGGGAAATCAAAGCTCAAATGTTGACATGACATTAGGCCTAGAATATAGAGAGGAGGGGCTATCAAAATTAAGGAGACTACTAGAGTACAAAAGTGGAATAGATTTTTTATATTTAAGAGTATATCTAGGAAAAATTCACTTATGACCCAACATTAATGTGGTACATGATTTTGCCACACTGTTTTTCCAAATAGTTTCCCAAACCTTGTTCTTATCAGGTGTCAACACTATCCAAGGGAGACACCCCCTCACATGGTTAGGATAATTATAAGAAAACCCATTTGTAAACAATGTATTTAATCCCTACTAAATGTTTAAAATTTTTCACACAGTCATTTTTCCTCCCACTCATGGTTTTCCAAAAAATTATACATACATATATAAATATATATATGAAACATGGTTGATTCTAATGATTATTATTGCCTATGAACCAACTGTACACCTCAAATAGCTTCTCCAAAATATAGAAATATGGGCTCTATATAAGCCCTAGATGCCCCAAAACCCTTCCATAATCATTTAATCTCAAGTATAAGTTTAAAAATAATGATTAAATATTTAAAATAAATGGACCATGTATAAAGATAAATATTAGGAAACTACAGTAGTCACTGGTTATCAAAGTCAACACTATGATTAGTGCATGTATTTATATAGTTTTCATTATTCCTTGTTGTTGAAAAATTTGGATATGGGATGATGTTTTATTGGATAATTACATTCGTCCATCACATGGGTTAATTTATACCATCATAATTTTCTCTCAAGGTATACTTCATTCCTACACCAAAAATATTTCTTTACCCCCATCAGGTAATTTTCTAAATTCTTCTTCCCATTCCTAAGACAAATGGGTTATTCACTATCTTCCCCCATTATATTTATCAACCACACAATTAGAATTGAAATTAATTTTATTATACATATCTTCTAAGCCATGACACCCATGAGTCTCACAAATATACATTTATTATTTTAGGGAACATCAGACGATTTCCTTAAATCTATTAATGTCTCGAATCACCAAATATTTTTGTGGTATTGGATTTAGTCTAACATGGAATCTTTAAACATTAAATTTGAGTAAAACTGAAAATATAGAGTCTTATATTTAATTTCATGTTAGTTTCACCTCATGAACCTTAGAGTTTTCCTTATACATTTTCATGACTCAAAGAAAATTCATCTCCATTTTCTCTCAAATAATTAGAGTAAAATGTTTAGGAAAAAATATAGAATTTATTTCACTCCATCAATTCAATCACTTCTTTAGGATTTCAAATTTTTATCAAATTTCTGTATTTATCATCTTTATTGTCCATACAAAAAACTTACATCATGACCTTATATTCCATAGAGAATTATAAGATATATATTATCATTTCAATAAATTGGATCCATTTTTCTATGATTAAATTATTGAAAGATCCATTGATATTAGGAAGCCTTTTTTAATTAAATGTCCCAACTAAAACATTTATGTTCTGCGAGGGATGTGGTATTTCCATATAATTCATGTTAATATAAAAAATTGAGTTAGTTATTTACTTATTTTCATCAATTTATCAATAAAAACTCCCATTAGGTTAGGAATATAATTTTATTAATTCATCATATTTCCCATCACATTGATTGTTAAGTCAGATCCTCCTATTTCCAAACAATAACTAGAATACAAGAAAAATTATTTATGAAAATTTTAAAACTATTGAAGATATAAAAGGAAAGTTTTAAAAATTGATGGGTTTACTAAAATTGAAATTAATTCCTTATGATATAAATTTTTATATTTAATTATAAGTAATCCAAGGTTTATTTTTTAAATTAAAATATTAGTGACATTATTTCACTTAGTAATGGAAAATAGAGAGCTTTTGAATTTTCCATAGAATATACCCTAGGAGTTTCAAACAAGGTGTTCAGAAAGGAATATTTTTTAATGCTCTAGGGGAGGATCGATTCAAATACCAATACACCCTTTTTGTTATCATTCCCCCTAGGTAAAACTGTTCTAGATACACATCCACTTATAATATCCTCACAGATATTTGTTTTCTTAGAAACCACTTACTCATTTCATTAACATAATTTAGAGATGTTTTAATATGTTTAGTATTATACTTAAACCATTACTAAATTTTTATAATCATAATCCCCACAAATAACTATACCTTCCTCTAACACAAAATTTGAAGCACATATCTTTAATAGACATTAATTTAAAATTTAGAAAATAAATATACAATTAATGCAATTCTAAAAGATCATGAGACCTAGTGTCTTGGTGTAATAAGATAAATAGAAAAATCACAAGAATCATGGGTACACCAAAATTATTTTAAACTCTATTACATTCCTTTTTATTCAATCAATCTTATAATACATCATGAGATAACCTGAGGATCTACATATGAAAAAAGGGGATCTATAAATCCCAGTAAATAAATTCTGAAATAATTACAAGATGAATGTAATGAATATTAGTCAAGTGTATTCGAATGGTGAGATAAAAGCGGATAGAATCAAAACCATTATCATAAAATAATGATATAAGATCATAACATCAAATAAATATATGATTTTGACATTAACATAAAGCATGACATCATAAGAATAATTCCAGGCTAACCACCAATACATCATAATATATTTTACATAGGAAAAAATCTCATAAACCTTACATTGAATATCATCAGATAATAACATTATCCAGTGAATTATAGATCTATACAATACTGAGCACATCGGTCACATTCGTATAATGTACATGAATTTGTGCGCCACATAGATTATATGGAAAAAGGATGGATTCTGTAAATTTTAATCCCTATATTAAGGAGTGTGGGTCACATAAATGGAATCCCCCAATCATTAAAAGATCATAAAATATAGTTTAATACCGTTGTGGGAAAATTGGGATTTGAATTCACTATATAAATGCTTTGAATGTAAAAATATCGTGATAATTTTTGTATAATAACCAGTTCACATAAAGGATCATGGTGGAGTATAATGATAGTGAAATATGGTATCTCATTCTTGAAAAATCATATGGACAATAAATGGTTGTCAAAAAATAAATTAAAACATTAAAAATAAATAAATAAATAGGATCAGTATAAAAATTACATGAAATAATAAGTAATAGGATGGGATCCCTTACATGATTAGGGAATTATAAAATCTCGATAAAAGATTCTTAAGAGATTGGGAACACCTTGGGAGGGATTGTGATAGGTATAGGGTGATTAACATTTCTTTAAATGATTTTTAAGGGGAAAAGAGTGGGAGGATGGGTTTGTATTTAGAGAAAAGTGGAGGGGATTTCTTTATTATTTTCTAAACATAGGATTCATACTCTATAAGATAATATAATCCTAAACATAAACCTCCCTATTCTTTTTCAAATGGTTTCTATAAAATTAATTTTTTTTAAGTATTATATATGTTTAATGAAATAAATGATTAAAATAAAACCTCTGGTGTTGGGTAAAATATCCACATTCATAAGGGGTTGATTTTTAAAAGATTTAAAATATATATATGGTTTCTATGATTATTTTTTTTAAATTAATAAATAACATTTAAAATAAAATAAATTAAATAAAAAATATATATTTAGTAATGGATTACATTTATATTATTTATTATGTCACTTTTGAGATATTATGATGTCATAATACATACCCTATATTTATTCCATGTTTATTTTTAAACTAAAAAATAAAATCTCACATGAAGTAATAAAAATTTCACCAATATATTATATCAAAATGATTATTTCGAATAAAATATTTATTTTATCTAAATAATTTTATTCATAAGTGAATTTTCAATTTCAAATAAAAATCCATATTTTCTATATTATACTCTCTTATGGTATTTACCACTCTTTGAACATTATAAAATTTACATCAGGCATAATTACATTATATTATCATTTATTTTTAATTATTTTTTATCTAATGATATTATTTTTATAAAATATCATTTATTTAAAAAAATTATTAAATTTATATAAAAATCCTTAATTATAACTGTATATTTAATAAAAAATGCTATTTTGATTTATTTATGTAAAAATATATTTTTATCAAACTCTTTATATAATAATTTATTAATTAAATTCAAAAAGTGATAAGTATAATAATTATTTTATGAATTAGATATGTTGGAAAAGAAATCCTCCAAGTAACATTTGAGTGTTTTTGGGTTTATTGTATGTTTTGACAAAAACATGTTTTGAATGTCAGTTCTAGATATTCTAGATAGGTGAAAAAATTTCCTAAACATTGAAAAAGTAATGAAGTTCAGGAAGTATAAAAGAAGCTGCAAAAAAAATTTTACCTTCTTGAACGTTAAGTGGGATTTTAAAAAGTGTTTGAGCTTCATTAAAGGGGGTTACATTATAAATATTGGTTGAGATTCTTGAAAGAGGTTTGATTCAATAGTTTTTTTGAGTTGAGGGAGGTAAAATATTATAGTGAATAGTTATGAAGTTTCACAAAAGTTATGTGATCTTAGTGAAGTTAATGATCATCACAAAAGAATTTAATATGTATTTCCTATTAAATATGTGGTATAGTAGTATTGATCAATCGTATACTAATATAGGGACCTATATGTAAATAAAATTTGTATGAATCATTTCTAGAGTAGTGATAAATGGAGGAGTAAGAAGGTGATCATTTCAACCTGTAGTGAACCATTGAAAGAAATATTGAGGGACTGACCCTTGGGAAATAGTGAGTTTTCCCTTAACATTGTAGAGGTAGTGAGCCTAGGCGTAATCATGATCTAGCCCAAATTTTTTTTGGTTTTGATCCTTAGAGGGTTTGGTACATCGGCACAATGTCATTGTATGATCCTTTGACATAGCCTAATGAGGGTGAACTGAGTAAAATTGTAGTGTCTCATGCAAGATTTCATTTCTATTTATACATTTTTATGGGAAATGGATAAATTAGGTTTTTATCAATGAAACAAGATTTGAATGGATATTTTATTTAATATTTCAAACCCTTGTCCACCCCCCCCCCTCAAGTTATTTAACCAATTTGGGAAGGCATAAGACTTACAAATTCATACTACTATAGTATATATACAAAAACTATTATTACATAATAACATTTTTTAAGGGTAGGGTGTTCATTGGTGGTACATTTATTTGTGGATCAGTTAACATTTTTTGGGTTGGGATCTCAATAAGCTTGAATGTATGTTGTAAATGGATTCACTCAAGCACCAGTTATTAAATCTTGGATTGGTATTGGTTAATCTAAAATCCTAGTGATTCCATCTCCCTCGGAAGTTCTAATAAATGGTATTCAAATGGTATGATCCTATTGGTGGAGGAAATTTCCACTTGGGTAAGTGTCAATTGGACTCTATCATAACCTTTAATATATTTTAATGTTAATGGTCATTATACAATGATGATATTATAAATTATTAAGACGTTTAATGGAATTTAAAATAAATTATGCAATGTTTTTTAATGGTCTAAAATAACTAAAGTAGTTCATGTTTTATTTATTAATAGATTAATTAATAAATAATTTCTTAATTAAAAAATGTAATTTATTTTAAAAAATATCATGTTGTTTAAAATAGGAGTTTTACACCTTTATACTTGTCGTTTTAAATTCTTAATATTACTTGGTAAACATATCTTTAATTAACAAAAAAATATTACATAGTTTTAAGTCATGCCAAAATGATAATGGATTCATCGATGTTATAGAATTCACTAAAATGATATCTTTTACTATTAAAAAACAAATAAATCTTTTCTAAAACCCCAAGAAATTCACTTTTTGCTAAATTTGACATGATAAAATAAAAAATGTTGTTTATTTTATAAAACAAAAATTTTGTAACTTCTATATTTAGATTTCAAAGAAACCCTATAAAATAGACAATATATCCAATTTTTTAAAATAATTCATTCCTTTTGAGAAATGAGTAATTAATGTTTTTATTATTATAATTTATTATTGAAATTATGTTTCATTTAATTGTCTCATAATATTTTTCACAAATTATCATAATAAGGAAGTAATCATCATAGTCTGATCCTTCATGCATCACAATCTATCGAAAACATAAAATTTATTAAGGAGAAATATATTCAAAAATATTAGGGTGATGAAAAAGGTATCAAAGAATAGAAATATGATATAATGTAATATATTCCTGGTAAAATAGTTCATTTTTTTGAATTCTATCATAGGTGTGAGTTACTTAGTACCTTAATTATAAAAACATGATATGTATTTTAAATCAATTAGATAAACACTTATATATGGCATTTTCCATACTAATATCACAAAATATATTTTATTTTTCTAATAAAAATTAGAGTTCCTTTTTATACTCAATTGCACCTGATCTATTGATCCAACCAATTTCCACAAGCCTTCTATGAAAGAGACCTTAAACTAAAAATTATATTATGTATTATTATATATTTAATAATTAATAAATTATAATGTGATCCATTCACAGGGTCTTCTTCCGTGGAATAATAATATAATAGATCATGCAGAATAACCATCGAGCTTACGAAGAGCATTTATGTGGTTGACATGGAATAATTTTCTACTCAACATACTAAAATGTGTCAATAATATATTTATGATAGGAGTTCCTCCATTAACTATAAATTCATACCCTAACCACATATATGTATATTTTTGATCCTTGATTATATTAGAAATGGATTGATCTTCTTTATTCTACAATTACATGTATTTATTTTAATATAATATTAGTTATTTCTTTAACCAAATTTTTTATTTATATTATCTCCCTATTCCTATTAAAAATCCCCCTGAAACTAAGTATGTTTATAAATTATATATCATAATGGGTGTTTCAGAAATCCATTATGTCCCTTATCTTCAATTCTTTTTTGTTTTTGGTTCACTTTTTAATGATGTTGTAGGTAGAATGATGGATTATATTGAGATTTTCTATTTTATCAAAATATATAACTCATATTAATTCCAATATTTACTAAAAATGAATCCATATATTATATCATCCACCAATACATATGATGTATTTGAGGAGGCTGAAGGATGAATGGACACCAAGGAATAGGTGAGGTGAAGTACATCTTGGAGATGTCCAAATGTACAGTAATCCTTAAAATATAAGTTGAGGATAGTGGTCTTTAAATTGTATTGAGTGGAACATAAAATGAATTTTGAAAACAAAAATTAAAACAAAGTCTCCATATTCACTAAACATGACACCTTTCACACTATCATTTTCCCAGGTTTTTAATACCTTATTTATTTTCATTCACTCCACTATGTCACAACCAATACCCATTTTAACATTTTTTAATTAAGAATAAAATAAAAAAACGTGAACGGTAATATTGAGAAACCAACTAAGATCATTGATATAATACCCTATGTTCATCACCCTATTTACATTCTAATGATTTTATAAATATTAATGTGGTATAAAATCATTCAAAATGTTTTCATTCCCAACATGAATGTATGTGGAAAAAGATAGGGGTTACATCTATTTCATTCCCATTTGGTGGTTTGATACATGGATAACAGTTAAATGATTATATTTATTTTCAAAAATTTTGTGGTAGTGTAAATATAATAATTATATTAAATAAACACTCTTCCAATTTAATAGGGTGTGTGAATTTTGAAGGATGAAAATCATGGTCGAGCTTGTTAATTTATGGTGTTTATTTCACCATTTTGTAGTGAAGTAATATAGATTATATTATATTTATAGATATCTTTTTTTCCTTAATATATTAAACACTGGTCATCCAAAGGCTTATTTTTCATTTTTTTTCATTTCAGTGGTTGATAGTAAGCCTTATTTTTAATGTATTTGATTTCATATAACCAATGGTTCCTTTCTCTTTCCCTCTTCGCATTTTTTGTATATTTTTATAAGATCTGAGGTGTTTTCAATTTATTTTTTTGGTATTTTTATTTCAATATTTATTAAAAATTATGTTTTATATATTATGGGTTGTTTCTTGGGTTATCACAAGGTTTTTATTTTTATTTTATCTTTTCTTATTGGTACTATGTTTGTTGAATATTTTGTCAAAGTTGGTGGTATGTAAAAAAATTTCATTTTATTATTGTCTAAATGAAAAAAAATATAATTTCTTTTTTTATTTAGGTATGTGTTATGAATTAGAATAATATATAAGAAAAATATAGATAACAAAAAATATATGGGAATTATAAATATCTGGTTTTTGTAAATTTTCAAATTATTATTTATTCCATGACATGTAAATTATGGTGTTAGATTTTTTTGGGTTATGTTCTTGTTTTTTATATATTTCAAAATATTGAAAATGGTTAAATAATAAAATGGAGGTAATTTAAAAAATATGTGGAAGAGAAATATTCAATTTATAATTAATTAGTACTTTTTTATGTAAGACATGATCATAAACTTATGATAGATATTGATGAAACATATTTCATTGCACTAAGGTCGCATCATCTAACTCATTATTGTAAAATTGATCCCCGAGAAACCACCAACACCACCAATACTCTTGTTTTATCCAAATACATGTCATTTGAAAAAAAAATCAAAATAATACCTTTCATTGTGTCAAGGTGTTATATAATTTATGTAATAAAATTCATACATTGTAGGGATACTGGGTATTTTTTTATTATTTAGTAGAGTTCATAAGAAGTCTTAAATTTTCACTTAATAGTATAAATTATACTATATCTATTTCTACCATTTATCACATCTAAAAAATGTAGATAAAATCGGCCACTAGTATAAGAACGTCAAAATTGTACTGGTAAAAGGGAAACATTTATCAATGATTTTTTAGCACTGATAAATGTCTCATTATAACAGTTCATTTTTTAGAACCGATAATGATTGGTCTTTATCGGTTTTTTTACCACTGATAAAGGGTACCATATAAATAATATTTTTTTATAATTATATATATTTTCTTAAATATTTTTTAATATATATATATATATATATATTAATTTATATAATCAAAAGTTATATATTTTTAATCACTTGATATTTTGTTAATAATATATTTAAATTCAAATTAAATAATTCAAAATAAATATATATATAGATATTCATATTTATATTTATATATTTATATTATTATTTTGATTAATATAGTTGTATTCATATTATACATTTCATAATATGCATATATTTTTACTATAAGTGTATATATTTATATTTATATGTGTTTGTTTTTATATATATTAACACACAAACACACAAAAACATATACAGGGAAAACACACACACAAATAATATATATATATATATATATATATATTATTTGTACTATGTAAATTTATATAAATATATTAAATATGGCTCATGCATTTATTTTCATACTTCGATCCACTAGGACTTAATGACACCAAAGTTATTTCCTTTATAAACCTCTGGGCCTTTGAGCCATGGATTGTAATAAAATAGGTCTAGTATGTGATTTACATTCCTTGTGGGTAGCGATGAGGCTTCTTCCACCAAGGTTCTTTCGTGTGTGTCTATTTGGTTTCTTGAAGTCCCATTTAACCGTTAATAATAATTTTATCTCTATTTACATATATATATGTATATGTATATGTATGATTATATATAAATTAAAATATATTAATATATTAATATAATAATATAATTAGATAATGTATATTTAGAAATATATTTTATATTAGAATAAAAAATGTATCAACCTTTTTTTATAATTTATATATGTAATATATTAAAATATTATTTTAATAACTATAAATATATAAATGACCAGATATTTATTTAAGAATATTTATAATCATGAATATTTATGTGTGTGTGTATATATATTGATATATAAATATTAATATAATCATTGTGTGTGTCTTTGAATGTGTGGGAATATGTGTATGTTGGTTTGTGTGTGTGTTCTTGTATGTGTGTCTTTGTTTATATTTATATGTGTATGGCATGTTTGTATATGTGTATGTTTGTTTATGTATGTGTATATGTGAACATTTATTTATTTCATGGCCACATCCATCTAAAGGTACCCCTCTTGGGTTGGCACTGAACAAAGGGAGATAATGACCCCTGAAGGCCACATCTAATAGGTTGCAGGTAGGGGACTATGAACAAGGGCAGAAAAGTCACTCACCTGGGACACATTGTAATCAATATAGATTTAATGTGTAAATATAAGATTTGAAACACCCAAAAAACTCCATGATTAAATATATAACCAATCCAATTACATTCAATGTCATATAAATACTGAAATAACTAAAATTACCAAAAGGAAATATTTTGCAGTGCATATTAAGCTCCAATGGATCCTAAATGAATCATAAAAATAGTAGATCCCAAATTAGTCACGAACCAGCTCCCATAGCCCTAAAAAATATATACAAAGGGAGATCATAAAAAATTTATTTGGTAATATCCTACCGAAATTCCATTTTGAATAATGTAAAACAAGTTTACTAAATTCATGTAAAGAATCCAACTAAACTAATTCATCCCCAAAATTAGTAAAACTATTTTCTCATCCCCACAGTGGATCACTCACCATAAAATTCATATATGTAAATCATTATATAGAAAAATTATATATATATAAAATATGGAGATATATATATATATGATGGAACCCCACTTCTACTTCACTAACTGGTTATTCGCTATATAACCATCCCCAGTGGCTCACGTCATATGCTCCAACCTTTTATAAGTCATCCTATATCTCATAAAACCATATCACAACAATTATATATCATGTTCATCCTGATACATCATCATAATAGTCCTCATTAGTAACCATGTGTAATCCTATAAGACAATGTATCCTTCATAAATTCAATATACCTCAATCCATCACGTCCTATACATTTACACCCATGAGAAGCCATAAAAATCCTCATAGGATACTAGTATGTTCCATACCTCAATCCATTAGTGTTTTGACATAAATGTATCGTACAACTGATATCCATCATAAGCTAGGTTAGAACATTCTCTATACCATAATCCATTATATCCCACTATATGCATACATATAAACTAAAACAAAAAGAAGTGTGGTAGAGAGGGAGAATATATCCATATATTCCATTAGTATCATGGATATTAAGGACCCCCCCCCCAATGCTGACACAAAATTTGTGTGTCAGTTTCTCTACCAAAATGATAGGTGAAGCATATTAAATAATAAAATATATAATATATCACACACAACCACACAAAGTGAATCTACCTATCCATAGACTCATTTTTCACTATAGTTACATATGACACTTGGCTACTACTACTAATTTCTTCATCTTAAACATAAAAATGAGAATCAAAGTAGATATCAATTATTAATAAATAATTTATATTTATATTTATTCAATTATAGGATTAATAAATTTATCTTTTATGTATAGTTTTGTTGGAACCATAAATTCTCCTTCTAATATTCTCATGTATGTCATCAATATTTATGACCACCATGGACAGTACCAATTCGATAATTATTAAATTTCTCCTTACATAAATTTTGGGTACTCTATAATTCATCCTATGAAACCAAAGTAAATATGAAAATGTCAATCATTACATTAAACATCTTCAAGATTGTGGAAACCTGTTCAATAATATATTTCCATCAGTCCAATTAAAATAATCAAAAATTATATTTGTAGATGTGAAATCCCCACTTTGAACATGTATTTACCGTTCAGATGTATTTACCACCACATTACATATAGAATAATATATTATTACATCAGTATCGTCAATCATCATTGTTTCCTTGGTCCTCTAGCCTATTACTCATTCAATGTCCCAAATCGTATTAGGTTCTCAACATATACATCAAGGTTCTACTTTTCCACAAGTATGAAAAAAATAAATGTATTTTCTATGCAAAACCCAAGGAATATAACCCACAAAATCAAGTAAATTAAGTCTCCAATAAACAATAATTCCTAGTTCATCCCGAAATAATTGTATTAGGAAACTAGAAAATTTAATTATACCTCGCATTAAATTGTTTATTATGCATAAGATGTTAGTATCCAAAAATATAGAGGGAGTGGCTGAAAACAAGTAGTAATAAACATAAACATGCAATTGTAATTACATGAAACTATAATTCTCATCAATAACAGTAAATAAATTATCATTCCACTTTAAGAAATCAATTAATATAAAGAGGAAGCATCAATAATATCAAAAATAACAAGCGATCAAAGAAACTCAACAATAATATTAATCCTCCTATCATGAAATATTAGTTATCTACAATTTGTGATAATTATATTTTTTTCATTTACCTAATTTTCATTATTGTAAAATAAATTTTTCCATAAAATAAAAAGGAATTGATATTGTATCATGTGATTGCCTCTTCATTTTATTAATTTTACATACTCTATATTAATATTTAGTATTATAAATGTGATTATACCTTTTTTCATTCATAGATAATTTTTTGGAAAATTAATTTCATCCTATAGTATATGTTAATTAAAAAAATTAAATATAATCATGTGATAAAATCATTCTATATCATTATTACCAATATAAATTTGATAGCATTCAATATTTTCCTTTTTTCCTTCACAAAATTTGGTATTTATTCAATGATTATTCACCATGTGATTTCAAAGTTATTATCTTTCTTAAATTTAATTATATATATTCTTCCATAGAAACTAAAGAATGATTAAATTACAATTTTAATATAATATAGGGGAAGCATCAAATCCCCTTCATATAATGACGCTTCAAGTTATGTTTCACTAAGAATGTAAGAGAGGAGAGTTTGCGAACAGGCTTGAAACTTATAGGAAGAACTCGAATGAATGAAAAAGGGATGAAAGACTCCACGAGTGAATATTATATATCATCTTGAATATATTTAAATAAATATAAATTAATAACGGTAAATAAGATTAGTTTTTTGGATAACAAAAATGATTCACTTGAGTATTCCTAAGAATATAGTCATCCAATCATTAAAATTCACCATTAATTTGGTTTAGATTTAATTCCATTTGAATGAAAAACTTTTATACCTTAATATTAGTGAATTAAAATATATAATTTATTTTCATAATATCTTAATTTAAAAACCATTATTTACGCATCATTTAACTTTTATTTCATTATCTACATTAAAAATGGGTTTTATATCATTCTTGGAAGAACTAGATTTTTTGGATTAATTTGATATCATCAGGATCCACCATCTGAAACAACCACTTTGAAATATCATGTGAGTCAGAAAATTGGCCATATGAATATTGGATTAACAATAAGGATTGATATCACAGATTGGATCAACCACATGAATAAGCTATCAATCATATCGACGGACCATTGGAAATAGATGATTGGCCATATCGATCGGTCGCATAAACATAATCATCGATCGTGTTGAAAAAGGATCATCCACATGAATAAAAATATCAACAAATTTTCTAATGTATAAATTTTATAACTAATGGATTGATCATGTGAAAAAAAATTATGACCACAAATTTAGTTAAGAAAATTCACGAATAATCTTATTGCTACACTTACAGACTAGATAACACATGAATAGTCTTATAAATTAATAACGTAAAATACTCTAAGCACATTTTGAGTTCCTCTAAGCCACAAATAAAAAAGAAATTAAGGGTTTTATAAATATGGTACCTTTCATCAAATACATCACAAACAATTATCCTCTTCTAAAAATTATAAAAAACTCCGAATAATAGAAAGGGTTTGGACAACCACCCCCATAAATAACTCTCTAGGATCTCACCAAATCAGGATCACAAACACACATCAGATGAATAATGATATTAACCACAAAACATAATTTAAACCCCACAAAACACACTCCCATGGGATATATCACTCGAAAAATTTAATGGTCATACACAAGAATCAAATCAATGAAGTGAAACAATCCAATTAAAAAATATAAGCTCAAATACATCATCTCAATGAAGGGAAACAAAAAAAATCAACAAGGAAGATAACTATATAATTAAATGGGTTACTAAGCATAAATATCTCTGTCCCTATAACTAGTTCACCCATCCACGCCACTTTTATTCCATGGGACACAATATAATGGAATATAACACTGAAGAAACACCTTATCTTAACATTCATGACTCTCAATAGGTTAATACTCAAAGGTCAAATCATTTTAAAAATCAATATAACCTCAACTGATGGCTTGGGAATCATCATATTCATATTGTAGAATCTTTAATACATGTAATGTGTCCTAAAACTATATCAATTATTGGTGTTTGTGATAACTGATAATCCATTGTACTAATAAATACTAGAACCTCAAAAGGTCCAATGAATTAGGGAAAAATATTACACTCATGACCAGAAAAATATAACCTATGATGAGGTTGAACCTTAAACAATACATGATCTCTGACATCAATCTCTAAAAACCTACACATATGAGAAACATAGGAATTATAATGGTCCAATATAACCTATATCCACATTTAGATCACATTTACCTTGTATGCCATGCTTGGAAGAAATTTTTTTCTTATAACAACTAATTTTCTATCCTCGTTCCAACACAACAAAGAATAAATATTTCATCCAACGAGTTATTTGAAATTTTCCATGAATATGGTATAATAATAATTTTTATTATAATTAAACTAAATTATGTATAGTTACCTATCCTATGAACCTTAAAAATATAGAATGAACATGCACCATATTTATTCAAAAATATTGATAGTCCTCTATGTTTGACCATCTGTCAATAGATTAAATAATCAACATCCTAATATGGTTCCAAAATAATACTAGAGATCTCACCAAATCCTATAGGTAAAATAAAAATCACATTTATATATGATCATATTCAAAGACCCATTTATCCCCACTATCACCTCCCGATACATCCTTTTAAACCCCTCTACTGAGATCGACACCATAATTGATTAGAAGGGAGTTTATGTTGTTGAGAGATCTATGATCACCAATATAGAATCATAACCACCATGAGATCTAGTTAATCTAGTGATCAATTCTATTACGACCCCCCCCCCAACACACACACTTCCATTATGGATCATCAAATGGATTATATAAAAATATGGAAAAATGATGACTAGCCTTCATCTTCTAGAAAATCAAACACCTAGAGACAAAATATTCAACTGAGAAGTGAATACTAGGACTGGAAAATGAGACTCTCAATGAATGATACTTCTTTTAAACATAAAGATATACCACCAAGGGATAACTATGGATATCAAATAGTACCACAACATCCATTATTGAGGGAATGAAAATCATTCTGTAAAACAAAATGTCATATTGTATGTCCGTTGATTATCACGTCCATGTTTCAAAAAAATATCTCGATAATTCCATACCACTAACATGGAAACCCAACCTAAGAATCATCTACCTATTGCATAAATATGAATATACTTTTATCTATAACAGATATCAGTTACCATCAACTTCTTTCATATCTTTTTTATCACTACTAACTCTTTTATAACTATAAAAGAGTCTCTAGACTCTTGTATAAAACCATATCATCAGTATTGTATTAATAAATATACAACAACATTATATTTACTATCATTAAATGAAATATAAAAATCATAATCCAATACTAAATAAATTTATATTTTCTATTTAAATTTCAATTAATTATGGGAGAAGAAATACTTCAAACACTTGTAAACCAGGAAGCTGAAAAAACATTCATCAATGAGTTAATTCAACCACAAAATCACAAAGGAAAAACTGTATAAATCTGAAGATCATGGGTCGAATAGTCATGTTCATGAGGATTTAACTACCAATACCCATAAAATATAGCCTCCATTTATCGAATCAACAAACAAGACAAGCCAAGACACAAAGTGTCTCAATAATCCCAATACATTAATCTATCCTCTAGAAGACAATTAGCCATATAATTGAACAAATGTTCCTTGAAATACCCAAAGAGTCATGGAATTTTTTATTCCACATGAAATTTGATCCTTCCTAGTAAATGATATCATAAGGGTCAAAATTCATGAGATACTAGTAATGAACATCATATAATATTAAATGAGTCTATGAACACTTTGTACCTATGAAACGTTCTTGGAAACTACCCAACAAACCACTAACACATTATTAAAAGGATCTATAGATACAATAAACCTTGATAATAAATTCCTTAATATATAGTTTTCATTGTCATAAAACTAATATGTTGACACCTTCCAGCATAGTTGATGAAACTGAGTAACTCCCCACAAAGCTCGTAGATATTTCCCTTACTCCTCCTCCAACTCAATGAACAAAATTATTTATTCTATAAAGAAAACCATGAAAATGCCTAGATATTCAAGAATCAATGAATTCATCAATCCCATGAACATGTATGGAGCATTCAGAACATTTAAATATATCTCAAAAACCCCATCATTTATATAATTTCATCTTAAAGTAGACTTTTGTGTGTTCTCATTTTTTACCTGCATATAATGATATCCAAACCACAAATGTATCATAGAGAACTAACTAGCTCCCATCAACTAATCGAATATGTAATCGATCTATGGGATAGTGGTGTATTTATTCCCCACCACATAATTAAAACAATGATAATCAATTCATGAATTCATATTATTATCAACCTTCTTGGGAAAGAAAATATAGATCCCCATGTGACACACTAAAGAAAATTATTCATCTCTATTGAATATCTCTTATCAGAATCCATATATAACACATATCTAAATAGTATTTTGATATAGATATGTTTTTAAAAGAGAAACACTTGGTTACACATATATCATAAAAATTATCTCACTTCAATGGGATAGCCTAAAACCTCAAATAACAATACATTGGTGTACTTTTTGTCACCCAAGGAAGCACTATTGGTCAATTATCCATGGAATTTTGAATCAACTCAACCATAAAAGAAAACAAGGATTCAACATGCCTCCAACCCATCTGAGGGTCTCACAAACCAACAAGACCCACTAGATCTCTATTAATAGTGTAGAATAAGAATTGCATCCAAAAGGAATCCATGATAAACATCACTGAATACATCCAATACATATTGATGATGATGTTCCATAGTTATATATACAAATATAGTATGTCTTCTAAAGGACTGTTCTAAACTAGAACCATCTCACCTTAAATGAACACTTCACTCAATCTAGTTTAACCACTAAATATCATAGTCAACAATAAAGGAACTATATGAATATCTACCACAATCTCCAAAACATGGATTACATTTGGTTAATAAATGGGGTAAATATATGTTGAATAAAACAAGATACAAACATAAGTATAAAATATTCAAATATTATTGAATGATAAAACCCAATATGCTATTTGGACTAGATCACAACATTCCTAAAGAACATCATCGATACCCCAAGATGATAAAAAGAATAAAGTGTATAAAAAATAATTAATGGGGATGGTTTATTATTTAAGAAGCTAAACATAAACATCTTTATATGGACTAATAATAATGATATAATGATAAATTAAAAAAATTCACAAAAAATGATAGGTATTACAAATAAAGATTCAAATCTACAATGAATGATGAAATACAATAAAACAAAAAACAAAAGAGTCCAAAGAATGTTTTTTACCAACCACTTCCACAAAACTAGAGTTTATATCACCATATACATGTGAAACTCAAGTCACCACCAGATCATAACTGTCGTCCACTTCCCAAGGAAGTTGGAACTCTATCCAACCCAAAATCCATTACCTAAAGAATCTTAAAAAATCATGAAGACTCCATACCCACCACAGTGAGTACGTAGGGTGTGATATGAACCTGTTATGACACCACCCTGACAACATTTCATTTATTTTATTAAATAACCCAATTATCTTCTTTGAATACTAGTCATGGTAAACTATGACTTATTTCTCATTACAAAACATCATAAAATAGAATCATAAATCATGAAATTCCACAAAGTATTCCATTTTAAACCCATTACAAAAATATATTTATTGAAAACAATTATGATCTCAATGGGATCCAAATAATTATTTCTAAAACCTTATAATTTTAAAAATAAACCCAGATAGGTCTTAAAATATTCCAAAAGATCCATATTAGGTAAATATTTTCCCCTTTTCCATAATTTTTTTACACTCACAACTCAAGGAAATTATGGAAATATGGTAAGCAATAATTAAAAAACCGTCATTATAGGTTATAGTTAATTCCAATAGATGAATGGAACCAAAGTTTTCAACATAAAGACCAAAACCACATAAACAACAATTAATCAAATAATTCCACCAAATAAAACCCCCACACATTTCAATATGTATAAAAAAATCAATAACATGCGATTATTATCATGAGGAAGCAACATATAGACGGACAGTATAACACATGATACATACAAGTAGACCTACTGCTAACAAGTTAACAATCACTCATCTATCAACTGAATCACTCTAACTAGTCTCTTCAGGGAAAATCCCACTAGTAGAGTGTTATAGAAAACTAGGGGAATAGCGATTGTGAATATCCCAACTAGAGAAACACCATTATGAAAATAACTACATAGTATACTTTGTCACTCCATGAAAAATTTATAAGAGGTGGGTCATGAACAAACAATATCATCACATCAAAATAACATGGAACCAAGGGATAAAACCACATTTACATCCTTCCAACCATATATACTACACATAGAAACAGCCCACAATCAATGATAAAAACATGAATCAAATATCAAGTTACCCATATCATGTATTTAACCATCGTCATCATTTTTTAAAGGGTCTCAACCAGGGAACAATCAACATCACACCAAAACTTCCAACTGGTACTTCATTTTTAATATATATAATATAAAAATTTGGAAATACCTTTATTAATTAATATTTAAGTAAAAATTAAATTTCAAATAACATAACAACAATAATATTTCAAAACCAATCAAACTAATATAACTCCCATTATCTTTATAAAACCATACCACCATTAGAATGTAATGGATACCCTTTGAACATAGAAAGGTAAACTATATTTAAAGACACTATTTGGCATAAATAACATTTTAAAATTTTATATTCTTAATGATACGCATTATTATTCTTTTATCAAACATATGTAATGCCTAAAATACCCATTTTCAAAAAAAGAACACCATTTCAAATTCAAAATTAAAATAAATTTCCACCTGAAAACCAAAACAAGTCAATGAAATCATTATTAAAACAATCCTAGATAATACATAACACAATTATCAAGAATAATCATAATATATAAAATAAAACCATTAATAGAACCATTAAATAAAATGTAATTTAAATGAGACAAATACCTCAAGTGGTTGAACCCTAACACCTTTGATGAAGTCTACCGGAAAGGGCCTCCCACTAAGACCCATAACCATTTCAAAACAAAATTTCAAATTTCTACCAACCCCAATTGAATTTTATTAACTAAATTACCACTTGTGTTATAGGATTTGGATAAAAATTGATAAAACAAATAATATAGAATACAGTATATCATCCCTCTTGAACTAGTAGATAAATCAACCAGAAATTGCCATGAAACAACATAGAGAAGCTGGAATAATGTGGTAGAAGCCCGTGAGGGGATTTTTTAACATGGGGTTTGAATGATGTTTAATGATGTAGAATCTGTAAATTAAAAAAAATAATAAAATACCATGATACACTAAACTGTGTAAGTCGTATGGTTTTCATTCATGGGTTTCAAACCAATGTGTTGACTTTGTGCCTTCAGCTACCCCAAACCCCACAAAGGCCGCACAATTAACTCACAAGTTTTACTTAACAACTCATAGAACATTTTCTCTCATATTTCCCACTACATAGGTTTAATAGTTTCTAATTCATGATTTCAAAACCATGTTCATTAATATAATCTTCTAAATCATCAAAAAATCAAACTGAGACACAGTGGACCCAAGGGGAAATCAACCACTATATTTTTACCATGAAAGAGTATTTTGACCCTAACCTTTTTCACATATTATTACATGATTTTATTCATAAAGAACCATAAAATAAATCCAAGGGGAATAAATTCTTTTGTATTTGTAATATTAGGTATATAATTAGAAAAGTAGAAACTGAAATAAAAACGTTTTTATTTAATCTTCATAATTAGCTCCTAACATCCATTGATCTCTTACGTCTACAAAGGATAACTTGGGGAATTACTGAAAAAAATGGATAATATAAAAATAAAATTAAGGTAATAATCATATTAATAAATCATGTCACATGATTTTGAAGGAATAACCCGATGACATAAAATTAAATAGCATGAAACGTGAATAAATGTAAGGAAACTTAACATATAGAACATGGGATCATTTAATCACAACATCATATAAATGTGGAGAAAACATACAACGTGATATAATAATGAGTCAATTAAAACCACCAATACTATTTATGATGGAGGAGAATATGTTAAATATAATAACTAAGACCATTTTACATGGAAGATCATGTGTCAATGGTGACAACCAAGTCAATTGCATGTGTTGGAGAATGAGTCAGGGATAACTACCAATACTATGGAACATGACGTATAATGATTCTTGACAATTCCCAATTAATTGGATAAATATATGGGTGTACCTATCATAACATTTTTATGAATATTTTTTCCACATGAAGAATCATAATTAAGGAATCAATCATAAAAATAAGCGCTACCCATAGAAATAATTGGTTATCATAATCATGTCAAAAGAAATAATAAAATGTTATATCATAATGATGTCCATAATATAATGAATTTAAATCCAATAATAGATATTAATAGGGGATAATGGGCATATATCCTGATTATTGAGGTCAAAATTAAGTGAAAACATGTAAAATGAGTGTTTCAGAATCATTTGAAATCAAACATTTTAGTGTGGTTTAAAGAAACTATTAAAGAGATTTTAAAATGGGAATGGAAAAATATTTTATATACAACGATAAATGAACCACAATATATTTTCATGATAAAATTAGTGATTTTATAAAAATAATGGTCACCTAAAATAGATTATGTAGTGCACTTGAAAATGTGTCAAAAATTGGAAAATTTCTCTTTAATATGGATAAATTATCAGGAAGAATTCCAAATAGAACATTTTTAAAACTTGTATTTAACCATAAAAATAAGATTAATTGAGAATGGTGAATATGTTTAAAACCTAAAAATAGAATATATTAGTATTTATTAATAATAATTAATAATTAAATTATTGTTAAGAGAGAGAAAGTGTAACCTGAAGGATAAATGAGGGTTTGGAGGGAATCCATTACCTTATGTCTAAAAGTGATCTCCACATGAACTTAATGTCATATATAATGAATTTAATCCATTAATTAATTAATACATATCTTTTTATAGGTTATTTTTATTTATAACCTTTTGTTAAGTCCATTTGTGTCCTTTTTGGTTGGTTTTGAGATTTAATTTCTTTATTTGGGAGCATTCGTTTTCTTGGTTTTCATGATCATTTTACATTTATACAAATATAGAAAATCCTATAAAATGTGAATATTTGTATATAATTTAAATTATATATTATTAATGAAATTATATAATATTATATGGTCTCGTATATATCATTTTTCTGTGTGTGAGGATGATTCATTAAATAAAACATTAACAATAACTCTTTAGATTATTATTGTGTTTCTTCAAACATCACGAACTAGTATTGTTTCATTAATTAATATTATATATATATATAATTGTTCTAGAACAATAAATAGTATTTAATACATATATTATAATATTTCATAACAATAAAAATGGTTTTATGACCAGTCTTTGTGGTGTTATTATGAATTGAAAACTCTTCATCCTTGAATACCATAAATTAATATGTCACAGATGATGTTTTCATTTTTTAAGAATGGTAGAGGGGAAGAGAAATTTTAATGGGTTTTTACAATAACATAATAAAAATACAATATATAATATATAGTGGAGTTATTCATTAACTTTTATAAGAAGAGTTGATTAGAGAAAATTAATATAAAAGAGATTGAAAATAAATTAAAATAAAAACAAAGTGTTTTTTACCTATTGAATGCATCTCATTGAGAAAATATTGAGGCAATTGAGTTTTGTATTTTATTAATAAAAAGAATAATTTAAATAGGGGATATAACTAGGAATAGTATTGTTCATAATTTTACCAATATTCAAGGTTTTATGTGTGAGGATAAGAGGTGGTAAGGGGAGGTATTTATACTGAAGGAGAGGGGTGTTTTTTGATTATTTTATTAATTTGGTTAATATTTGGCTCAAGACTATGAATTTTGTTTATTATTTTGAATAAATATATTAAATAGTACTTTTTATTTTGATCCAAATGTGCTTACATCATCCATGCATCATCCATGACATAATAATTCATGTATTTAGCATATATTGTAAATTATTGAATTTCACTATTCAATAAAAATTCAACTATTTTAGCCAAATCCCAAAATTTCATCATAACAATTTTTCAATTTTTAGAATTTGAATATGTACACCATTTTATAAAACTAATTTTCTTAATATGAGAAATTTAATTTTTAAATAAAATTATCAATTACTCAAAAAATATAAATTTTAAAATTATACCTTATATTAAACCACTTTGAAAAAATAATATTTTTCTAAAAATGTTATATTGTAATCATATTACAAACAAAATATTAATTAATTAATCTATTTTTTGAAAATTCATTTCTTTTAAATCTTTTTTAAAAAAACATTATAAATAAATATATGTGTTCTATAAAAAACTAAGACTTAATTTACCATTTTCAAACCATTTAATTACTTATACTATAATATAATTATATCGTATTTTCATATACAAGATGGTAAAATTTTATTTAATATTATATAAGTGAGGTTATTATTCTATTTAATGGTTTTATATTTATAATGATCAAATTTATTTTCCAAATGTCTTGTTACTATTCTAGGGGTTTAGATTTATTAATTTCTATAAATACTTTCTATTTCATTCATTCATTATTTATACATTATTTTTTTCATTAAGTAATTATATATTATTTATAATTATGAAATAATTATAAAGATGTAAATTTCATATATATAATTTTTCGTTGTTACATTCTTCCCCACTTTTGAAATTTTTCACTAAATATTTAATTCTAAAATCTAAACTGGAAAATGATAATATACTTCCCCTTCATTATTTCTTCTTGTTCCCATGTTTCACATTCATATATATGGTTCCTCCATAGTATGTTGACTATTTGAGTAGTCTTATAGCATAGAAATTTATCTCTTTGATCGAATATACTCACGGGATACTCCTCGTTAGAGAGATAATTCTCCAATTGTACAACCATTGAATTTGGTACATGTGATGGATCTGGTATGTAATTACTCGAGAGGGATATGTGGAATACATTGTGAAAATAAGACTTGGTCGGTGGATGTGTTATTCAATATGCCACATCATCGATATGATCAAGAATGTTGAAGGGTTTGATGAACCTGAGACACCACTTTTCTTTATACTAAAATCTCATAATTGTCTTAGATGGAGATATACATAGGAATACCCTTCCTCCATCCTTAAACTCTTGTTCTAATCGATGATTATCATCCTAGACCTTATGTCATCTTTTGGATGCCTTGATGTGCTTCTAAATGGTTTTCATATTTTCTAACATTTCCTCGACCATTTCATGTCTTAGTATCTTACAGTATCCTACTTCATCTCATAATGTTGTTGTTCTATATTTTTTCCATTGAGGGCTTCATATGTATCCATTTGGATGATTGATTTGAAATTATTGTTGTGGGTGAACTCAACTAGAGGCATATGTTGTTCTCATACCCACTTGAAGTGTATAGAAAACTCTCTCATCATGTATTCCAATGCAGAAATTCTCATCTTAGATTACAATAGGTTTGAAGATGGTAGTTCGTACTAAATATCATTTCAATGATTATAGAATGAAGGAATCATTTCTAAAATATAGATATAAATATTATATCTCGATCAGATCCAATCGATTGTGGTAATCGATACAGCCTCACCACTTCTATGATGTATATCCATGTATATTGATCTAGTGAGAATCCCTCTTAAATTTTTATTAAGTGATTTGTTATTGTAAGAGGATCCACCTAAACCCTTATATCATTGTTTCATTTGGATGTCTATGGATGCTTAATTACAATGTTCATGGTGAGGTTTCCCCATTTCAATGTTTGTATTGGTGATGGTTACATCATCCCCTTAGAATTTTTCTTTCCATCCATCACTTTTTTATATAACATGTGCTTTGATATATATTATGTGTTCTCTTTTTGTATATTATCCCAAAAATATTTATCATAGATATCTTGATATATCTTTTTGCTCCCTTGGTGAATAGAGAATGTTGAAATATGTGTTCCATTCAGAATCACTCTATGAATCTCTTGATTGGACGGTACACATAACTTTGACACAAATCTTAAGACACCTTCATCACCAATTTTGAATTCTAAGGGTTTTCCTTTTTTAATAGCTTCTACTTTTTTTATTTATCACATTATTAATTTAGTAAACCCTTATTTTATTCATAAGGGATGGTTGAAAATTCAATTGAGAAATTATTGATGGGGTTACTTCCAAAAATAGTCCCATGTCCATCCTTTGTAGGTCTAAGATGATTGGATCCCTCTCAATTCTCAACATTGATAAAGATGTTGGATCCTTTCTACAAAGATCATTTTCTACCATGTTTTATTTATTATGATAGTTGTGGATTTAGAGGTAATAATACTTGATGATATTTATCAATATTCATTGGGGTATATTAAGGTTCTTCTGTGTGAATATATATTTTAGGCTCTTATGATCATTATATTTCACACACTTCTACCCATAGAAATTATGCCTCTATATTTTCAATGCACATATAACAGCTTCTAACTACAGATCATGAGTGGGTAGTATTTCTCATGAATATTCTACTACCATAATGTGTAGGCTATCACATTATAAATTTTAATCAGTATACAACCAAATATATTCTTTGAAGAATAATTTTTCAACACAATGAGTTCCCCACTTGTCAGTTGTGTGAGCATTGGTGCAGTGATAGACCTCTTTTTCAACTCTTTGAGGTAGTCTTCACATTCATTAGTCTATAAAAACATCAATCCATTTTGATTCATATTTGTTATTAGGTTTTTCAATTAATGTAATTTCATCACAAATCATCTGTAATAATGATCAAGAAGAAGGATGTTATACATCTCTATTATAAAAGATGGGATGGGCCACTCTTCCATTACCATTTTCTTCGAAGGGTCCACATTTATTACTTAACTGGTGATAAAATTCCGCATGGAAGATAACCAATCCATCTAGACCTCATATTTACTGTACTTTCCATATAGTTTCTTACTTATCAAAGATATTGTCACAATTTTCATATTCTCTTCGTGTTCCTCCATTATCACAGAGAATATCATAATATCGTCAATGAGGACTTCCAAATATTTATTTAGGTAATCTATAGTGACTCTATTTATTATGTCTATGAAAATTTCTGGGGCATTAGTGATTACGAAGGGAATCACCATGAACTCATAGTATCCATACCTCATTCAAAAGGAATTCTTGAGAATATATTCCTTCTTCACCATTAATTGGGGATATCCCAACCGAAGGTCCACCTTAGAGAAATACGTGGCCCTGGTTAATATATTGAAAAAGTTTTATATCCATGGAAATGAATACTTTTCTTTATTTTAATTTTTTTAATTTCATGAAAATAAAAATATAGGCACGTTGGTCCATCCGTGTTTTTTATAAAGAGGAATGGAACACCCCATGGGGAAGCACACACTTGTCCATATTATCCTACAACTTCTTCTTCAATTCTTCCAACTCATCAGTGGCCATTTAATAATTTCTCTTTGATATATGTGAGATCTAGGAATATGGTCAATTGATAACTAAACATCTCAATCTAAAGAAAAATCATCTAATTCATTAGTAAACAAATCAGTGTATTAACTCACAATAGTAATGTCTTTGAGAATGATTATCCCCTTGTCTCAACAATTTCAGCTATATATTCCTTCTCATAAGTAAATAATATACTCAATTAATATGAAAATTATGATATAGATTCATTCCTACTCCTTACTCTTGTACAGAATTGGAAGATACATTAGGATGTGTAGAGTGATCTCCCATTTCAAATAGTTGATGTTAGCTCCATAAAAAGATAGCCAATCTATTCCATATATACCATCAAACTCTACCAAACGAAGTAATAAATGATTTAGTGGTAGGTTAATTATACAAAAATTAATTAAAGAGGAGTTATGTACTTTGGATGGAATAAAGTCCCCATTATTTTTCATATATAACTCAACATCCATATTTTATGTGGTTTTTGAATATTTATACTAAACTCATAATATATGAAAGAAGGTGTTAAACCAGAATCAAATAGTGTATTCTGTATTCTATATTGAATAACTAGTGTACCTTTGACTACATCACTATCAGTTTCCACTTCATCAGTTATGAAATAATATTCCTTTCCTTACTGACTTTGAGGATATTGTTTTTTATTACCTTCAATAACCCTAAGAATAGTGAAATGCCTCACATAATTATAATTTTCCTTATAGTTGAAACAACGAATTATTAGATTATTGTTAATATGAATATTTTTTTTGTTCTTCCACATTTTTTGGATTCATCATATCCCTTAGATAGTTGTCTTCTAGATTCCCCATTCTTGCATATATGAATCATTTACTCATTCCCTTTAAATAGTTCCCATGATTCTTGTTCCCACAATTTTGATGCATGGGAAGATATTTATTCATTCTATTAAGGTATTTATCTATTGATCCCCCTATATTGAACCCCATTTTATTTATTTTATCTTTAATACCATGAAACCAATGAGAGTCTTTTATCACCATATCAACCTTAGGGGAACATCAGACAATCTCCTCATAAATATCAAAGTCTTGAATCACCAATATGTTTTGTTGATTTCTATTTAGTGTGCTAAAAAATAATTCTACCTTTCTTTTGGTATTCATGAAAAATTAGGAAGTCTGTCATGAAATCTTTGTAATGTTTTCCTTATACTCCCTAGAACACTCATCTGACTTCTAGTTTAGTCTAAGGAACTCCCATTACGTCTTAATATGGAGGGTTTGAGGAAATATTTACTGAAAAAAAAATTTCAATTCTTCGGAATATCTGTAATAAATTTCCTCTTTGGGATTTATGTCTTTGACTAGTGTCCACCATTGATCATATTTCCCATCGAAATGACAGAACTCCATCATAACATTCTCTTCATCTAGGTACTAGTGGATAGAGAATATCTTCTCAATGGGGTGAATATATTATTATGTATGGATTGGATTGAAAGATCCACTAAAATTGGGAGGAATTTGTTGTATAATTTATTTGACCACAACTTTATACTTAGTAAGAGAATAAGGGAGTTCCAAATGATTCAAGTAATTATTCATAACTTTGTCCAGTTGAGAAATTATATTCATAAGGTTTTGAGCTCTTGTCCCGATCATATTTTTCATTTAATTAGGGAAATCATCACATTTCCTATAACATATATTATTGTAATGGGTTATCCTATTTCATTCCATTAACAAGAAAAAGAGATTTCAATTAGGGGTACCTAAATACCCATATTATAATAATATAAAAATAAACCTTTAACAAAGTAGGGTAACTTTTAATAAGAAAGTATATTATATATTTTGATTACTTAACTTTTAATCTAGGTTGCCCATAATTATATAATTATCCATAGGGTTTATTGTAAATTTCTATAGACTTAATCTCCAAAAATAATAGACCGTCCACTATGAAAAACTGTAGAGACCATATTCTTTGGCACATATTATTAAATTATATAAATCATAAAATTATAAAATTCAACAAAGGATCATAACATATAGTGTATTTGGAAGATTCAGTAAATTATTAGAAAACATTAAACCAAAATTAGAATATATTTTTTTAATCTTCATAATTATCCCCAAACATTCATTAAGCTCTTACATCTGAATAAGATAACCATGAAAATACATGAACAAATAGATGAGATAAAAATCATAGTAATGGAATAAAAATATAAATAAATATAATCACACGGGTTATAAGGAATAACATCATCAGATAAAAAATGAGTATGGAAGATGAATAAAAAATAAATAACAACAAATAGAACATGGGATCATGTAATAAGAGAATCGTATACATAAAAAACATAGAACATGACATAAAAATTATTCAAGTATAACGACCAAGTCTATTACATAAGGAGGGTATTTATTTAAGGAAAACGACTGAGACTATTGCACATGGGGGATCTTGAGTCAAGTTTAACCACTAATACCATTTCACCTAGAGAAACATAAGTCATTAATAACCACCAAGACCATTACACATGACGTATCATGAGACTAAACATTTCCCAAGGCATTAGAGAAATATATAGGTTCATCTAGAATAAAATTATCGTGAATATGTGGTGAACATGAATCATCATATATAATGAATAAAATATAATAAGAAGGGTTTCCCATAGAATGAATTTGGTATCATAATCATGTCAAAAAGGATAGAAAATGGATTATTATAGTTGTTTCCATTAATTAATGGATTTAAATCATACATGGACATTAATTTGGGTTAATAGGCATAGGTTGTGATAATTTATGTCAAAATGAAGTGAAAACATGTAAAAATGGTGATTATGAAACATTAGAATTAAAAACATTATTGTGGTTTAAGGAAAATATTAATGTGAATGTAAAGAAGAAAATGAACAATATTTTATATAAAAGTTGAAATGAAAAAAAGATATTTTATTATGATAAAAATAGTCATTTTCTAAAAATAATGGTGGATTAAAACAAATAATGTAGTGCACATGAAAATGGGTAACATATTGGGAAGTCCCCTTTAATCAATCTTGCTTGTCAAGGAGAATGGACAATGGAACCTTCTTAAAACGTGTAGTTCCCCTTCAAAGGAAAATCAATTGCGAAAGTTAAATATGATATAAAAATAAAAACATAATTTAGGTTGTGTACATTATAATAATTAAGAATTACATTGGTATAAAGAGAGATAAAGTGTAATCTGAAGGAAAAAAATTAAGATTAGGAGGGAATCAGTTAAATTATGTTCGAATGTGTTCTAAAGTAGAATATAATGTCCTATATAATCAAATTAAAAGAATAAATTAATTAATTAAAACACTTTTATAAATTTATTTTATTTATTATAATTTTATTAATTTTATTTATGGCCATTTTGATGGGTTATGATGTTCAATTTCATCATTCTGGTGTGTATTGTTTTTAAGATTTTAGGATCAACTTACTTGTATACATGTATAGAAAATCATGAATAATTATAATAGTAATAATGATTTCAAATTATAAGTTATTAATGAACATAGATAATATTAAATAGTATTATATTTCGTTTTTTTACGTATGTGAGGATGATTCATTGTTAAAAACTGTAACGATATCCGTTTAGATTATTTCTACATTTTTTTGATCCTTAGGAACTAGTTTTGTTTATTAATTAATATTATGTATATATACATGTTCCATAACATTAAATAAGAAATAAGAAATATGTTATAATATGTTTTAATCATAAAAATGGTTTTAATACCTTCCTTATAGACGTTTATGGAAATTAAAAACTAGTCATCCTTGAATGAGATAAATTTACACCACACTGATGATATTTTCATTTTCAGAACAAAAGGGAAGGGGAATAGAAATAATGATGGATTTTTTTCATTAAAAATTATTGTATATATGATAATCTATATATATCATGTAACTTGAATAAGGATATTTGAGAAAGTGATAATAATAATAAAAATTTGAAATGAAATTAAATGAAAAAGAAAACAGTATTTACATTTTTCCTTCTTCTCTTTGAGAACCTCCTTGAGGCACTTGAATTTAGCCTTTTATTGTGATAAAAGTCTCCTTGTCATGTGTGAGGTACTTGGGAAGAGTATTAGGTATTATTTTTACAATAATCAAATCTATTTATGTGTGGGGAGAATATGTGGTGAGGGGTGGTGTTTATAGTGGAGGAGAGGGATGTTTTTTATTGTTTTATTCATTTTTTTATTATTTTGAATCAAGACTATGAATATTTTTTATTATTGTGAATAATTAAAATAACTAGTACATGTGGTTTTTAACCAATGGTTCTTACATCAGTTATACATCATACATGTCTCAATAATTTAGGTACATATCTTATACCATAAATTACAGTATTTCACTATTCACTAAAAATTAAAATATTTTTAAAAAATATTAAAAAATAAACCTATAAAATTTTCAACATATAGAATTTGAAAAAGGATACCATATTTTAAAAATAATTTTCTAACAATGAGAAATTAAATTTTTAAATAAAATCATCATTTACTCAAAAATTCAAATTTTAAAATTAAAACAGATTTGATGGCATTTTCCAAAATTAATTACTGTCTCATAAAATTATATTATAATAATTTTACAACAAAATATTAATTTATGAATCTATTTAATGAAAATGAATTTTCTTTTAAAACATTATATTAATTATAAAATTATAAATAAAAATTTGTGTTTTATAAAAATACAAACACTTAATTTAACATTTTCAATAGACTTATTTTCTTATACTATGAAATAGTTATATCATATTTTTATTTATAAGATAGATAAATTATATTTATAATTTCATAGGTGAGGCTACAATTCTATTTGCTAGTTTACTATTCATAATGGTCACATTTCTATTCCAAATGTCAGGATACTATTCCATTGGTTTAGGTTCCTTAATATCTATAAATACTTCATATTTTATTCATTATTCAACTATAATATTTTTATTTTTTTATATAAGTAATTTTAGGATATTAATAATATATAAAATAATTTTAAAAATGTAATTTTCATTGATATAATTATGTTTTATTACCAAATGACACCTTTCAATTTCAAAAACATCCCTAACATACCACTTTCATAACAAAAAAATTCCATGGATGCTTAGGGATGTTCGAATACCATGAATATATTTCCTATATAGATAACTTTAACACTAAACCACTTCCCAAAACCTTGAAATCAAGAGTACTAGTTACAAATATTAGATACTTAGGTTAACCACCACCTGAGGATTTTGAACTAACCAATAAGAGACACACTAGATGTCCTATTAAGAAAACTCCCCACATAATGAGAGTGTATAGATAATAAAAATATATGGCGGGATAGATACTCTTATGATCCTATTTTTAAGTGGCAATTTTTTGAAAATCACATCTCCCAAGATCCTTTAGAATTACAAATTATATCATAAGAAAACACAATTAAAATATTCCAAAACAACTGAGGTCACTAGAGAAAAACAATAGAACGTCCCAACCAAAATAAAAAAAATTATAACTCCAATAGACCATAAAGATAATTAGAAAACTAGAACAATTCTCCCCACCCTTTATAATTTCTCTAGAAAGATGAAAAATTACTTAATCACACCCTAAAGAGTTATGATCTTTAAAAAGACGTGATTTTTTTTGTGCTACAAAAACCACCTTAAAACCCCACAAGATAACTTCTTCAAGGACAATAAAGAATTCACTACACTCTATCACCATGAAACTCACTCCAATACAATATCTCATAACTCGAAATGTGCCTCAATAAGAATGACAAGGCTAAAACCTAAGTTCTACATCAATCATAAAATGGTGTCTAGATCCAACTCCTCATAACACTATATCATGATATTTATGACAAAAATCATAACCTAGTGGAATCCATATCCAATCCAGAAATAAAATCTACACCCTAAGTATCTTAAAATACACCCTCAGTTTTTTCCCTATTCATGCTAAATAAAACAAATATCAACAACTAATGAAAATTAATGATTCATAAACATCCCAAATGAAATAGAAATAGCATATAATCCGACTAATATATTATATAGAAAGAATCGTGGTACACATGAGATGAGAAAATTACAAAGGAAAAATGAAAATTTTTTAAAGATGATTCTTCCAACTCTCCAATGAAATAAAAACACAAAATATAGACCACAAGAAGATAGGTCTAATAATTTTTTTTCTTAATGATGACCATCTCAAAAACACCAATAATTTTATGAAGATATCCATACCAATGGAATGATTTTTGAGTTGGTGTACATGAGAAACTATTATTCCCATTAATCCCATATAAAAAACACACTAATAAAATCCACTTTAAAACAATCGGAACTCTTGGTTGTGAATATGGATTCCCATCACCATAACCTCCCTACATCCCCTTCTTGTAATCCCGATTTTTCATTCTAGCTCCAACATTAATCAACAAATATCCTAAAAAAAATTCACTGTTTGGAATGACTCAAGGATTATGGACATGAAAACTACTTCATCAAAGGATTTCATTTAAAATTAAAACACTAATGGATGCAGTTCCAACTGAAGACCTCCAAATAATAAATTTCCCTTCTTCAAATAATTGGTATCCATCTGTGGATACAAATTTTCAAAGCTACTGAAATGTTTTACATAGTCATTCATGGATTGATCACATAAAGGGATAATATAAAACACCATCACCTTTTCAAATCTATCTTCATTATGATAAAGCAACTAAATAAATAAAATGTTGAAATATCCCCAAGAGATAATCTCGAATGTTTGGACATGAATGGAGAGCATCCTCCACTCCAAAACCAATCCTTCAAATATCATAATGGTTCAACTCACCATAGAGTCCTTATAAGTTTTTATAAAGTTGAAATTATCTTCAAACATGGCTATTAACTCGATTACCTCCTGGGACCCTCAATAAATATAGAGAACTAGAGAATGGTGGTTCAAAAACAATCATACATGATCCATGATCAAGGAATAAAATGGAAAAATCACTCTATCATTAGTCTAGGCAAATTCAGAGACTGGAAAGACAAATCTTGGATCTCTAGGACAACAACCTGATGAAGTCCCTTCTTAAATTTCATGTTCATTCCTAGTAAACTCATTCAAAAACATTACAAAAAATCACTAAATCAAACAACCTTAAACGGTTGAAAACTATGAAAATAATAATAATCAATTCAATCCAAAAAGTATCAAAAAAAACCCCTATAAAAATTTATACACAATATCATTGGGAACACTTCAAAATTCACTCTACAAAATCCTTTTGTAATAGAAAAACCTCAAAACAACATTTTTTTATATAACCACTTACATTGAGGTTCAAAACGTTTCACAAAAATACTTTTAATTACCGAGTACATTCAAAGTATTTAATCACTTTAAACACATGAAATTATTTCCTTGAAACCCATCATTCCTCCTAAATATTTCCAAGAGTTCAAAAAATTACCCAGGAAACTCAAGAAATACAAATATTTATTTTTAAACAACATCAAATATGAAAGAATAAAACATTTATTTTAATAAATTTATAAATGACATAAAAAATCACCTTCACAACCGTAAAAAATAAAAAAACACATGGAGGGATAACATTAAAAAAGATGGTAGAAACCAAATTTCTCAACATTAATCTTATTTCATGATTTGATTTTACAATTTTTCAAATCGATCGCCAAAGGTGTGAGTGCTAATATATGTTTTCCAAAGTTGTTTTCATATTCTGTTCATGGTTTGATGGTTTGTGTTTCTTAACCATATTCCCCCTAGATTCGTTCCATTTTGACATCAAAATTATAAATTTTATATGAAATATCATGTGGTATTTTTAGAACCTAAATTGATAGAAATTCACAACAAAATATCTAAATAATAAGAAACCATTAATATGAAAATCATAGATAACATCTATATTACCCATGGAATCATCAGACATGTCCTAAGGAAGAGTCAGGAAAGCACTTCCCTTAATATACCACTTGATCCATGATGGTCCTATCTATTTTCTAGAACTAACCCCCAAATAAAAAATGAGTCATTAAAAAAACCTAGTCCAACATTCAAAACATATATATTCTGATATGATTTTATTACAAACCAACATGGTAAGCCACTTGAATTGGTGAGAGAACCAATCCTCCACAAACACAAGGAGTGTCCCTGATTCCCATGTATTAATGAAAATTATCAAGGGTGTCTAAAATAAACATTGGGTATGGTTTCTAGATAAATAATACAAACCTAAAAATCCAAACATTGAAAAATAATAATTAAACTGTGAAACATTCCACAAATACACCAATAACCAATATTAATTAAAAAACTGCTAAAAAGATACCCAAAATGCTCAATGAAAGGAGGAAAAAATACCAAAATAGACTAAGTTAAACTAAATAAAAATGGTTCTATGAAAACAAATGTCTGATCAATATCTTAATTGGAAACACATGTCACCACCATGATCTGGAAAACCATCTACATGGAAATAAATTTTTCACAAGATCAATCATGACATCTCAGACCTGAAGAAACCTACACAAGACACGAAGACTACATACCCACTTTTATGAGATTTTAGGGTGTGATTATAAGATATTAGGATACTATCATGAGTCCAATGCATTTATTTTAAAAAATAAACCCACTATTTTTCTTTGAAAACATTGTATGTTAATGTAAGATTTATTATCTTTAGAAAACATGGTAAATGTAAAGACATGAGGCTAGCACATCCCCAAAGTGATCCATTTAAAAAAATTCCACAAAAATTGTAATTTTCCAAAAAAATCCAATTTCTAAGGAAATAAAAACATTATATTAAAAACAAAAAACATTTGGAAATATACCCACACATGGTTAAAAATATTCCAAAAGATCAAAGTAAGGAAAACCCTTTAAATATTCTCTCTCCCATTTTCCTTTAAATTCCATTACACACCCAACTCATGGTAATCATGGAAAATTGTAAAATATCAAAGAAACACAACTGAAATAAGTTATAGATAATTATAATATAGGTATGGAACAAAACCAGTCAACATCATGTCTTCAAAATCCTAAATATCAACACATATATTAAGAACATATAATAAAAGAAACACACGAATTAATATGCTAAACCAAAGGCATAACATATGATACCTAGAATTAGGTAAAATCATATGGATTTATGGGATAACATGATACTTGTATAGGTGGACATACTATTGATATTTTAATGGTCACACTTCTATTAACTAAATCACTCAAACTAGTATCCTTAGTGAATGTCCCACTAGATTGGTGTTACATTCATATAGGAGGATAATTAGTGCGTAAATATTAGCTATCCAAACACTTACAGCTCACTATCCTTTGTCTTCCAATGTACTTATTATAAAATGTGGTTTAGGAATAAACAACATCTTAACATGAGAGTAACAAATACTGAATATACAAAACTAGAATCACATCATTCACACATCTCATAAATTTGTTATAAAGATCCCAAATCCATGAACAGTACATTAATTACATATCCAGTCATCCATCACATGGATTTAAAAATCATACTCAAAAAATATGGTTGATCAAAAAGGTCACAATCAATATCACACAACATATTCCAATCGGTCTTTCATTTTTCATATATATTACAAATTAATTTAAAAATAAATTTTAAAAAAATATTAAATACAAAAAAACCAAAACCATCAAAACCATCATCCAAGAAAACCAATAGAACAAGACTTCTCATTAAAAACCCACTCCACCCATTGGAAGAAAAAAAAACTTTTCAAACACAAAAAGATAAACTCTCTTTGAAAACCTTGAATGGATTGAATCCCATTGAAGAAATAATTTTCTTAATAAAACCCATTATATGCAATTTATAAAATATGTAAAATTCATAAAAAACCTATTTTAAAAAACTCCCCATTTCAAATATGGACATACAAACATTTTTTTAAATGAAACCCCATCCAAATAAAAGAATTATTTACCAAATCAAACCCATATAATACAATCCACAATTATCTAGGTTTAACCTGAATTTAAAAAAATCTAAACATCAATTTAATTATTAAATACATTCAAATGAAATGGAAAATCTTAAATCAATTTTGGGTACCATGTCCCCTTTGGAAAAATCCACTAGAAATGGACTCCAACTATGGATAATAACAAATTCAAACAAAATACCTATTTTATACAAATCCTACCTGATAAAATTAAACAAACATTAACATAATGGATATAATATTATGAGAAAAAAAGATAATCCAAATGAAATATTATAGTAGACTCATGTATCATGAATTGGGTAAAAAAAATTCACCTAGAGAATCATGAAGAATATTAGAAAATCTCTTGAGATGAGTTTCAGTCATGAGGTTCGAATGGGGTGGCCTGGTGTGAAGTAACATAATTAATAATTTGTGGAAATATAATAATACCACAAATGGGTAGGTTGTATGGTTATCACTCATAATTTACCGTACCAGGCATTGATTGTGCATCTTCCACTCACCCAAAACACCTATTGGTTTCATTATTATCTCATATAGTTTGTTGACCATGTGTAGATCATACACTCCCTAATTTCTTATTAGAAAAGGCCCAAAGTTTCTACTATATAGTTTCCAAAGTTCATCCCTTTACCATACACCCCTATAAAAGACTCTTAAGCATCCAAAACATTACCCAAGACACCCTTGTCCCATCGATAAAAACTAACACTACATTATTAATTATAATGTGAATCATTGGGAAGTCACTAAATATCTTGAATTATGTTGGGATCCCTAAGATCTAGAAATTATAATTCAAGCATCTGACAACATCTACCAATAGGACCTCTCTAGTACTAATTCAGACCACCTCTACAGCCATGTTATACTCATTATCCATAAGAGAGTGGATTTTAAAGGGGTTATACTATGCCTAACTCATCCTATCTCTTATAATAATAAATTGGAACATCATATTTCTTCTCTTAAGATGAATTATATGACAAGAAAGTATTAACCTAAAAAGGAGCACTAGACACTTTTTGACATCCAAATAAGTTTTGACACTCTTTCTTCTAATAGAAAATATATTTAAAATAAAAAATCATTATTTTCATTTTTGAAGGTCTATGAAAATATGCATCCCCTAAAAATAGTTTGAACAAGGCTAAAACATGACCCATGTTAATTAAAAATTCTTATTGTTGACATAAAACTAAGAACCATTCACGGATCTCCTCTTTCATCTCTAATAACAGTTCATATGTATTAAAAAAATGGTGTGTCCTTGGGCTTGAAATTTAGATCCAAATTCTACTATATATTCTATAGACTAACATCATAATCTACTATAAGGGCCAAATAATAACATAGAACATTATTTTCTCTGTTAATAAACTCTTACACAATGTAACTCCCTTGAAAGAAGGTTGGGGACCTAATAATAACATGTCTTCTTATAGATTAATGAAATAATATCTCTTGTATTAGATCTTGTAACTTCTCCAACATAGTTTCTAACTTCTATTGATCTTGAAGGATTAATATACACAACTACCTAGGTAAAACACATTTCATTATCACATCCAAATAAACCCAGTGCACATTTCAACCACTAAAAACCTGAAGGCGATCACATCCTCTTCTATACAATACTATATCCGTTGATATAAAATGGATCCCTAATATATTTATTGACCTATGAACTAGAGCTATCGGAGTTTCTTCCTCTATTTGTTATCATCTTTGACTTCCTCTCTCATGTGATCCACCATAATATCTTGTTCAATGCATTTACTAAGAAGATGGTGGAAATGATAACCTAGAACCATATCAATAAAATAAAATATATTAGGAACTCCAAAACCTAATACATTAAACAATTAATGTTAAATCATTAATTTATTTTATCCAAATTCCCTATTTTCTACCAAATTCAAATACAAGTATAGATAACCATAATTTATGATTTTTACATAGGTTTATATCCCATAAGAAACATTAATTCTCTTAGTAAATTTAGTAATTATGATGTTCCGTGCATCAGATCACATAGAGAACTAAAATTTCTTTCCTAGCATGTCCCCCTTGCTTATAGTACATACTATGACGTGTTGATACTATTTTCCAACAAACTCATGTTTCAATAGCAATGAATAACTGTATTCTCTATTATGTATCTCAATAATCAACTCTAATACCACTCTAATAAGATCCCATCCATCCAAAGGTACCAAACCTAGTACATAGATGAATAGATATATATAAACTCCCCTAAAGTATACCTTCAATGCGATATGGGTTGGATTCTATCACTGAGGGTATATAAGTCACACACATAAGATACATTACCCTAAATATATTATTATGGAATTAGAGATAAAATGAGAAACCACCAACCATTACTATGAATAATTATAGAAACATTATAAATATATGATATGTCATAAAAAATAAAACAATTTAAATGTAACCAAAGTAAATCATCATCAGTGACCACTAGGTTCAAATAGCTCATAGAAAACTCTTTAAGCTAGTAGTTCCCATCATAGTCACTGAACAATTTTTATGGGCATGAAACCTAATTATATATATCTTAGGAGATAATAACATTTATAATCAGTATGAACCTATTTTAACCCTATCATGATAAATGTGAAAGCATACAAAATCCTATTGAATGAACAATTGAAACTAACTCATCATTGGAAGAGGTAAAACTATTTTCCATTCTCACAATGTATCATTAACCATGTAATGAATACAAGTGAATCCTTCAATATCAAATCAATATATATATATATATATATATGAAGGTACCACGCTTCCACTTCCCCACTTTTTTATCACTCTCACACCCCTAGCAACAAAAATCATGTTCATGTCTCTTTTATAAGTCATCCTATATCTCGTGAAATCATATAACTACCATTATTTATCATGTATAACCTAACAACTCATTAAATTCCTTTGTTGTATCATCCATGTGCATACATAGAATCCACCACAGCCTATGAAAATTTATTATACCTAAAGACATCATAGCCCATCCAGATACACCCATGGGAAGTTTTGGCCATGAAGCCTGAATAAAAGTATATGTTATACATCAATCCATTATAGACCATACATAAATATATAGTAAAACTGTCTACCACTGCATATTTGGTAGTAATCCTCCCTATACAGTAATCCTTTATAGCCTGAGATATGCATATATATAAACTATAACCAGAGGGAGAGTTGGGGAGATGGAATATTCATCCATCACTTCACCCTCTATCATATATATTACGAACCCCCCCCCCCCACATTTGGTTGTTGGTGTCCCTACCCACACAGGTGGAAAACCCTATGAAATTATAAAATGCAGAATATATCACACTAAACCATACTAAGGTAAACTACCTCACCTTAGACTCATATACTACAACGATCACAAATAACATCATTCTACCTCCTCTATAGTCTATTCTCGAACACGTATATGGAAAAAAACTCATATCAATTATTAATTATTTTAATTTATCATATTTATTTTATATTCATTGAACATATTATACAATTAATATTATAAGTGTAGTTTCATTGCAACCATAAATATTCCTTCATATATTATTAAGTATTCCATCATCATATAAGATCACCATGAACCATCCCTATTCATTTATCAATTCATTAATCAAATAATTTATCATTTACTAAATTTTGTATACTCTATGACTCATCTAAGGAAACCACAATAAAAATATCTATGTTGTGCATATATTTATTCATCCTCAACCAATTATTAAATTGATAAATAATATATATCATTAAATCTATTTAAAATCATCATTCAAGAATATATGTCACTTATAAATCCCCATATTTAACTTATCTTGATCTCCCTAGTGTCAATCCCAAACCATTGTGAATAGAATGTTATGTATTCTCATCACCAACATCAACCATCAACGCTTCCCAACGTATCCATCCTATTTATCATCAAATATCCCCAGTCAAATAATTTTATTAACAGGCACATCATTGATATAATTATCCTAGGAAATTCACAAAATGTAATAAATATATTTCATTGCACAAATAAATGGAAACTAAGGACATGGAATCAATGAAATCAATAATCCAACAAAACTAAATGGGATAATTAATTCCTAAATAATAATATTAAAAATATATTTTAATTCCAACATGAATTAACAATTTTATTTTGCATTTTTTTCAATATCAAGGTAACTATATGTGGTTTCTAACGACATATTGGAATAAACATAGACAACATTAAAGGTTTATTTCCATATTTATTCAGTTATAGTGAATAATTTTATATAATATCCCAGGAATATTCCACTATATATTTAAAATTATTGGACTAATATTTTATCTACATCAATAGAATAAATCCTGATAAAAAAATTTCCATTAAGATATAAAATAGTCTAATGAATTGTAAGAGGAAACATCATCAATATGAAAAACTCATGCAATCACAGATATACCAACATTTTATTATTCCTCATATCATGAAATATTAATTATCCAAAACATGTGATAATTTCTTTATTTCAATTCTAAAATTTTTCATATTATAGAATAACTATTATAATAAAATATTAATCATGATTAGAACAACATAAAATACACTCTTCATTATTTTATTATTTAAAAATATTGATTAATATCTAGTATTTTACATGTGATTATCTCCAGTCTTGTTTTCAAATAATTTTATAAAATAAAAATATCATCACATAGAATGTGTTAATTTCCAGAAAAAAATTAAACAACCATTTGTGATATTATATTCTATTTCATTTCTAATAATTTTTATTCAGTTGAATTTTATTTTATTTTATTTTTCCACTGTAAATTTCAAGTTTTATTCAATAATTATTAACAATTAAAATTCCATATTAGTATCCTTTTAACATTAATTGTATTTTTATATAAAGATAATCAAAATAATGGTTAAATAATAATTTTTAACTATTAAAAGATAATAATAATATCTCATACAGGCAAATGAGGATTCAAGTCATGTTACACCATGATGAAATGAGAGGGTGGCTTGAGACTAGACTACAAACCTATAGAAACAAATAATATAGATCAAGATGGGTTTTAAGACTCAAATAGTAATTTCTTTGAATCATCCATACATCAAATAAAGGAAAAAATAATGAGGGAAATGAAATATAATTTTTTGGATAATATAGATGATGCCTTTAGATATTTCCAAAAACAAAGTCATACTTTCCTATAAAGTAAACATTAATTTTTTTATATTTTATTCCCTCCCCAAAAATCATTTAATTCTATTAATATTATGGAATTTGATTATATATTTATATTTATCAAATATTAATTGAAATCTGATGAATTATGCTATATTTATTAAGTATTTTTATATTTTCATTATAAAAGAGGGGATATGTCTTTCTACAGAAAACCAATAAAAGTCCACACATGTGGATAAGGGGATCTAAGGATAATAAATATGAATAAATAACATGGATCGACTACATCAAGCATACAATTGTCTATATTAACATATAAGCGACCTCATGGATTGAAAAAACTAGATGGATCAATTGTTTGAACTAGATATCATTCTTGTTGATCAACCACATCAAGAAAAAAAGTGATCATACTAAATTATTGCATGAAAAAAATTATTTACCACATGAAAAAATGGATATATCCCTAAAAAATTTATCACCCACATTACAAAAGGATCGATCGTATGAACAAAGGATCAATTGCATGCACAAATGTGCGATTACATGTCCAAATGAACCAACCTATGACCACATGGTCAGAAAAGAGAATACGAGAACAAACATATGACCATATGATCATAAAAATTTCGACTAGATAAATATTATGAATTAATAAATTAAAATACTCAAAGAACCCTTTTGAAACCCCTAAGACTTGATATAACATGGGTTTTAGAAATACATGACCTCATAATATATGTACATATGTCTATATATGTGTATGTGTATGTGTATATATGTGGATGAATTTTTATGAATGTTTATATTTTTGTATGTATGTGTATATATATGTTAATGTGAATGTGAATGTTCATGTATATGCTTCTGTGTGTGTGTGTGTGTGTGTGTCTGTGCCTGACGGAGTATGTGTGTGTATGTGTATGTGTATGTCTGTGTGTAAGTATGTGTATGTGTCTGTGTATTTTCATGTGTGTGTGTGTGATTGTCTACATGCATGTGTATGTGTTTGTGTATAGCTGGATCCACACAGGTACATATTGGTTTACCTATTCATCACACACAACAAGATAAAAAAAATATTTTCAAATTTATGTTAATAATAATATTTTAATTATACTAAACAATAATATATTTAATAATTACTTAAATTTTATATATACAATCAATATAATATATATATATATATATATATTATAGTTATTAATAATATTATATTTACATATTGGAAAATGTAAGTCTATTTAAAAAAAATTAAATTTAAATTATTACTTTAAATTTTATAGTTTAATAATTAATTATATATGTGGAAAAAATATTATACATTGTATTACTATTTATACACTTAATAATTATATAATTATAAAAAATATTTTCTTATTTTATATACATAATAATATTTTAAATTATAACAAAAATTTTCATTGAAGTAAAAATTAATTAATTATAATCATTTTTAATATTTTTTTATTTTTATCATAAATTAATTATATAATTGTACTTTATTATAAAGTAATTTTTATTCATATTACATGAATGATGAAGCATGTGTGAGTGTTTATAATCAAATTTCTCTTAGTTTGGAGACATAGGGTCTTTCGGTGAATCTGACGATTTTGAATGGCTTAAATGATTTTAGGGATGATTCTTAAATGATGTTTATAGATACTAGAAAGGAGGGTTCTTATTTTACTTATAGTATCATAAATAATGGATCCCTTTCGACATTGATTTTGTTTAATAATTTCTTTAAATACTGAACAAGGATTGTAGGTTTTCTATTATTTCCCAATTTATTGTAATTAGGAGACAAGACTTGTAATTTCAATGGATTGAAAATAAGAATTGATGGAATCTAGGGTTTTTGTAAATGGTAAATGATGTTCATTGGGAATGGATTCTTCCACCTCATTTTCCTTTAGAAGAACTTATGTATCGATCTCGTGGTTCTATATTTGTTTCTATGAACCCTCATATTATGAATATTCATGATGATGACTAGTTATTCAATCTGAATATGGCCAAAATTTATTTTATATAGGTATGTATATAAATTAATGGTTTAAACTAGTTTTTATTTCATCCTGTAATTTTATAGGTTGTAACCCATATATTTTTGTACAAATTAAAATATATAGAGAAATATAAAGTTTATGATTTTGGAATATTGGAATAATTCCCATAGAAATTTACCTCTACTCTCCTTTAATTAAGAGATTAACATTAACGGAAAAGGATAATAATTTTGAACATACAGATGAATTTTATAATATACTTATATTCTATAAATATCAAAAATGTATTCAATTAGGTATTAGTATATGTATAAGTGGGATGGTTTCATCCTTATGTAGGAAAATAGGGCATGGCTTGAAAAAATATAGACTAGAAATTAATCCCTCTAACAAAATTGTTATTACCAATGCACATATAGAAGGAAATAATATATATTTTGAGGATATTGTGGATGGCCAGACTCAAAATAAATTTGAGAAGATGGATTCTTGTTTCTTATATTAATTTTCTTTATATTCTCATTGGGTTGTTGATCGGGTTCATCATTACTATGGGATATCACAATCTATGTGGAATGACTTTAAACTCTCATCTTCCAACACTAAGGTGGAGGTGGGTGATGTGATGTGGAACCATTTGGTTTCCTATGCTTACACTTCTCTTTTGGTTCAACATTATTTGGTTCATGTTGATATAATAGTTCAAGTTGGTCCTTAGAGGAAATTGTTGCGGGGTGATGTGGATTATTATAAGCATCCTAAGAATGAGGACCTTGTCAATGATGTTGGTTTGGATTATACAGACTTATTAGATGAAAACAATTATCCTCTTTAATCATAGGAAAAGTAAAAATACCATATATTACCATAGGGTTTTTCTCGATACAGTCTCATAGATGTATACTTATTATGGTAGCAGACAATGTGTCTTTACATACAGGTAATCTATGAAAGAACATGAGATGTAAGAGACTAATTTTTCTGATAAGGGGTTTTGTGGTTGGTAGTGGTCATGAATATAAGTTTCAATCACTCTTTGAGACTATGTAATATATTAGAAATGAAAAATATTAATACAGGAAGGATTCATAACTTCTTTGTAAGACTATAGATAGATATCTCCTTCTAGATAGCCATCTATTGGATATTCTTACATCTTTTATCATCAATGTGAGAAAGTTAAGGCACACAATGAGGTCATTGATAAAGAATTGGTAATTGAAAATGATAGTTAAATAGAGTCGAATTATTTTCTATACAGCTTTCTTTATCTTTATTCAAATAAATTTATTATGAAATTTGTTTCACTAGGGTCCATGGACACTAGGATAGAATTTGATTATGTTACTTCTAGTAAGGTGGATTTAGGATCTTCCCTATGGAACAAAAATTATGTTTCTTATAGGGATGTTACTATTATATAATTCATTTATATAATCAATTTAATATATGAAAATAAATATTTCATCAACTAAGAAAAAAACTACCACCATTAATATTGAATATTGATCCAAAGGGCTTCTTCTAAAGTGATGATATGGTTGGCCATTAGATGAAAAACTCATAATTAATGAGTTTAATATTAATGACTATAGTTTTTTGAATTCACGTGATCATTTTGGTTTATATTATTAGTAAATGGAGAAAACCACTACATTAAAAATGGAAACTTTTATGTAGTGTACATTTTTTCAATAAAAATACTCTCTTAAGATGAAACTAAAATTTAATTAATGACTATTTGTATTCATTAAATACATGTCAACAATACTGAATAATTGACCATTCCAAATACCATACACTTACTTATGCCATAGGAAAAATATTATAAATTGTGAGATTAGTACAAAAATATCATTAAGGGATATAAAAATATAGCAACCTTATTTGTATATTAGATAACATGAAAGCCCATGAGAAAGTTACCCTTTTAAAATAATAAATCCTTGGGCTCATAAATAAAAAATAATCAAATTATAAAGAAATATGTTTCCAAAAAACCATTACAACTCATTGAAATCATATAAAAACCATAATGGAATCATAGAATATAAAATTAATCACCTGTGTTCATTTTTCCACCCTCAATACAGTAACTTATAATTAGTTAATTTCAACCATTATTTCTCATGAGAATAAATAATTGTGTATTTAATTGGAAGTAAATATCCTTATCTCACCCAATATTCTCTATAATAACCAATAACCATTACATAAGATAAAACATATAAAATATATTAAATTTAATATTAATACTAATTTTAACCAATAATCAAACGAATTATTACGCATCTCAGTAAAATAAGATAAATATCATTTTATTTTGAAAAATTAATAATATTTGAAAAACAACACAATACAATGAGAAGTTTATCTAATTTAAAAAAAAAATTATTAAATTGTATGATTTATAATATAGAACATCCATGATGGTAGGAAATGGTGTTCATGTGATAATTTTTAAATAACATTTTTTCAAACTATCATATGAAAATAAAAAAACCATTCATAAAATGTTAATTCAATTATTTTTTAATGATTTTCAAAGTAAAATATAGTTGAAATGTATGTAAAAAAATTATCGGATAACATATAATAAATAAATTTTAAGCACATAATGAATGTGTATCTGTTAGGTATATATTTGAAAGGAAACCATAAAATAAGGTTTTAAAAAATCCATTACCTTGTATCCTAAATCACCATGTACACCTTTTCCATTCCAAAACAATAGAATTGTATTAATTATTTAACTTATTTGTCATATTGTTATTTTTTATTGCATTATTATTTTTCTTTTTATCTCATTTACTATCTTTTTTTGTTTTTTTATGAAATTTGTCAAGTTCACGTAGGGAGTATTGGGGTCGTTCAATCCAAAAGAGATTCTATTGGTTGACCAAGATTAAAGGGGTGATTAAATGGTTACATAATATTTATATAAATTTAATCATGTCATTAAGGACATATATATTCATTAAAAATATTTTTAAATCCATCCATTTAAGGTGGTGATAAAAAATGACACCCATAATTCATGAATGTGGTAGTTTTTACTAACACACTAGCGAAATTTTATGTTTCCTAGGGATAAAGGTACAAAATTTTTGATAGTGGTATGTATTTAAAAATGGAAATTATATTATAAATATAAAAAATATTCTATTAATTCATCTTTATAAAAATCCATATGATATTGTGATGAAACCAATAAAATGTTCATGGAGGTGGTAGTACACCAAACACAAGAGAAATGTTTTCATTTTTCATTGCATAGAAGGAAAGTGGGTAATATTATTTATATAAACAAAATAATATTTATTTATACTATTAATATTGAAATAATTATTTTATAATAGATAAAATTCATTTAGATAAGGTGGAATACGAATAAAGAATGAAAAAACCTGGTTAATAAAATTAATTCTTCTATATTTTTTTCTCCTTTTGATTGAGCTTATAACCATTAGATTATAAATTTTTTTTAAAACTGAGGAGATGGTGGTGTGATGTGGAATAAATTTAATGTTATTTTTGAATAATATTTTGAGGATACTGAATTCTTATGTGTCTTTAGGGAGTGTATATTAGGTCCCTTTTATAGTAAAAAAATCATTGTTTTTTCAAAAATATTAAAATTTTAAGAGTCATTAATGTACCTTTATGAAAAAAGTTCCTAAAAATGATCATTGGTGATATTTTAGACGACATTCCATTTCAAGTTTCTAATTATAATATTTTTATCATTTTTAAGTAAATAATATTTAATATTTTTTTGCAGTTAAAATCCTTAATTTCATTTTTTTCGAATATTGACATAATTTTCCATTATAAATAGAAGAATAATAATTTATATATAATATAACAGTCAAATCATCACTAACCCCCAATAATTATCATTAAAATTATTTTAAAATAGAAATTAATCCAAATATTTGTTACATTTTTTAAAAAATGAAAATTATTTACATGATTTTTCTTTTAATTGCATAGGTGTGGTGCCGATACACGGTAAGCACTTAAGATTATTATATTATTATTTAATATTTAATTTAAATTATTAACATAAATGTATTTTATTCATAATAAATATTATTATATATAACTGCTATTATATTTTAATCCTAATTCTTATCCATATCATGAAAACATATTAACATTATTTATTGAGAGTAACATTTTTTTAAATATTATTAATATAAAATGAAATAAAGGACCTAATCAAAGTAAAGTGAAAAAAATGGTATATTTTCATAGTTAAGATAATTAAGGTCTTAAATATACTCATAAAGTCAAATTTTGATATATTTTAGTGTTATTTGTGGTCATATGTAATATGCTAACCATTTTCCTCATTTCAACATAACCATGGTGCTTAAATCTTAAGTAGGGATCTTATTTTATTGACTGAAACTAAAATGGAAATTAAAAAAATGGAAAAACTGATTAAAAATATTGAATTCATTTCTTATAATTCAATTTCTTTAGATGTTAAAATTTTAATTTAATATAAATACCCAAAATGTAACTCAGACAATTTTAGATAAAAATTTCATTTTTATATAATAAAATGAATTTTTGATATACCATGTATATAATTTATCCCCTAAATATAAATTAGTTTATTAATAAAATAAGTGACTTATATAAAATTTATATCAATCCAAAACTGAAATCAACCATTAAACCAATCCGTTAAATGAAAATATCCTAAAAGGGTTCTTTTATTAGAATTAAATATTGCATATGCCCAAAAATTTAAGTAGGGGATTTAAAATTCAAAATAAGGTTTTTAATAATTTATTTATTCCTTTAAAAATATGTGTTGAATAAAATTATATAATATATTTTTAATTTATGATTATATCATGATGATATAATAAAAGTTATGGTATTTGAAAAAAATATTATTCTTCAATATTCAACTGAAAATCATTCATTATATAAAATTACAAAAAAAAATTATCCGACACTAATTTTTACATAATTAATTAGAAAATAATGTTAATTTGAATTATTCAAATTATAAACATAATATATTTAAAATTTAAATAAATTCATATAATACATGGAAAATGAATTTATTTTTACTAAAAAATTACATCTTTTTCAAATGAAATATCATATAATTTCCTCTTTCTAGGATAAAATTATATTTATGATTATAAAAACTATAAATATACACATTATTTAATAAAATTAATATAAATATCAATTTAGAAAATATTTTATGAAATCATTTTAATAAAATATATTTATCTTTTAGAGAAAACATATTTCGCGTAGCAAAAAACCATAATAATTTTATGTTTCTAATTCATATATACTTGTTTATATATTATCATTTTAATCTTTTTATAAATATAGATACAATATTTAGTCATATTTCTAAATTCTAAATCATTAATATTAGTAAACCATAAATGTTTTACATTGATAAAAAAATATTTGGTTATCAAATTATCTCCCATTTAAGAAAAGTGCATCCATAGAATATTATATTGAGGACAATGAGAATGGTTTTATTAATTTTATAAATAAATTAAAAAAATATAAATTTATTTGGCAATTTATGTGATAATTCCAAATAAAATTCATCTAAATCCCAAAAATAGCACCTCAAAAGAACTGATTGTAATGATATTTAATGTGGAGTGAAAGATAAAATTAATATACATAAGTTTCCATAAATACATTCTTGATTTTTTTTAAATCATGTTAGTATGTTTATAAGACTTACAATTTTGAATTATTTTGTAGGTTTTACCTAGATAGTTGACATACATTTGAGATATAATAATTTATACTTTATCATTATTTTACATGAGCTTTACGAACTATTTTACAATAAAGAGAGAGAAAATAAGAGAATATATATAATTTATTTCTTTCCATTCCATATGCACAATTTCGTCATTTATTTTTTGGTTTTGATCAATATTCACCTTAGATTAATCTCAAATTATAAATAATGAATAAATAAGATGATTTTTTCATACTTGATGAATGTAAATCAGTTTTTAATGGATAATGAGTACAATGATGGATGATAAGTTTCCCCCATATATCTATCTATTTAGAAAAACCAAAATGGTTATCAGAAGAAAATATGGCACCCGATATGAATGAGCCCTATTATGAATAGATAACATATTAACCATTAAAACCTCAGCAATGTCCCCCAAATTTCAACTTCATTCAATCCAAAAAATATTTAATCCAAAAAAACTTCAATATATTCTTTTCCAAGTTCAAAACCCAAAGATAAAAATTATTAGATGTTATATTCGTACAAAATAAACATAACATTTCTCTCCAAACAACATTAATCACTCATAATGTTAAATGCCAAAAATTTATTATCCATACTAATATATCCTCTAAAATTGACTTTTACATTCCCAAAAATAACTTGAATTTCCATGTAATAAAACAAAAAAATAACATATTCCATAAAACTTTAACGAAATATTTATTCATCAAATAATATCAACCACTTTTACATGAAATCATAAATTGTCCAATAATATTACAATCATTTTAATCGTATAATATTCCCCAAAATGTGACAACACATTTATCCAAATTAATCATAATTTTCTTATAATTAATGAACATATTAACCTTAACTAATATTTATACCTTTCAATATATTCTCATGTATTTTAACATAATTTTTTCTGGATAGCCTTCAAAGTAAATCATATATATAACCTAGAGATATATATTCCTGAATAATATATTGGAAATCACCTATAATATCATTGACCACCATGAAATATCATTAAATAAAACAACTTTTTATAATTTAAAATTTAGATCAAACATAAACATTCAAACCTTGAAAAATATTTATAACACTCAAATTTTCCTTAACAGAAACATATAAACATAAAAAGTTATATAAACTCTTCTATGGAGAAATATATGAAAAACCATAACTAAAAAACTAGAATTATAAGTTTAATTGTGAGTATTTAATGTTATGAATTTTCTCGGAATGTTTAGACATAATATTTTATATATTTTTAATGTAATTTATATAAAAAAGTGGATATACCAGTAGTGTAAATTTTTTCACAAAAATAGTTTCTTTTTTTCAACTCTCATTTAAATTGTGATTATGTTCCACTATTCATGATATGTCACAAAAATTCAATGTTTGACCTTAATATAGTTCATATTTATACATAATTATATCAAAAATTTAAAAATGTTGGATGAGAAAAAAATCTCCTCAAGGGATATATAAATAATAAAAACCCATTAGTCAATTTGAAAACCTGAAAACCCAAGAGAACGTTTCCATTTTCAAATAATAAAACATTATCCTCCTAACTTAAATATAATCAAATTATAAACCAAATAATGTTCAATAAAACCAATAAAACTCATAGAAATCATAAAAAATGGTGAAGATATCTTGGAACATAATATTCACAACATGTGTAGTCTTTTATTTCACTAATAGTAGAATTAAATATATATAATTATATTGAATCAACATTTCCTTATAAAATAAATCATTAAAAATGTTATGGAGGTCCATATCATAGGCCCACACATAATCATCTATAATTTCAAAGTACCAGTATGTGATATATCCATTTCTTTTTAATGAGTATTTAAAAATGAATAATTACCCAAAATAATAAGAATAATATTAAAAATGGAAAACCATAAAAATGAAGAAGAATTTTCAAAATAAATATTTTCCCTAATGTAAGGAAAATTAATTAATGTGGTAAATGTATAAAAACATTCTTTTCACCTATTTAAATAAAATTAAAAAATTACATGTTCAAAAAATGTTAAAAATATTCCATTTTAAAACTATGTAATGATTGTCAAATATAAATGAAAAAAAAACATAAAAATATTTAGAGCATATTAAACAATATTATTTAAACTATATAAAATATATTGATATGGAAGTTATGTATTTGATATCAAAACATTAAATTAGGTTATTAAAAGAATATTTTACCTCATGTCCTGAATCAGTACATACATCATCTACATTTCAAAAAAAATAGAAACTTATAATTTATCTATTTGGTTTACAAAATTTTCATGATTTTTCATTTATTATAATTCATTTTATTTCATTCGATATAGTTATTTATTTTATTATTAAATTTTTTAAGATTAAATTAGATGTTTTGGGATCGTTCTGTCCAAACATAGATTCAGGGTGTTTAACAGGGTAAAATAGGCCACAAAATGGGCCCCAAATCATAATATAATCCTAATAATGTATTAAAATCATATATATTCACTTAATAACCTTTTTATATCAATAAATTTTATGTTTTTATGAAAAAAAGAAACATTTCATTCATATATGTGGTAGTTCGCACGTACACATAAGCAACATTTTCCATTCCAATGGATGAATGGTAAAGAATATTGAAAATGGTATATCTCTATAGAGTAATATTTATGTTATAAATATCAAAAAAATTATTTAATTCATATTTACAACTATATATGTCAGGTGATGATGATAAATTAACAAAATTATTCAGATAGGTTGTAGTTTTCACGTACACATGAGCGAAGTTTTTGTTTTTTACTCGATTGAAGGGAAGTATATAATGTTTAATCTATTGATATAATAAAATATATTATAAAAATAATAATATTTTAATTATTTTATATTGTGTAAAATATATTTTTAGAAATTATAATGACAAATAAACATGAAATAACTCTTTTAAGATTATTACTTATTTCTTGGGTATCCTCCTTTCAATTTAGTTTAAGGCCATTGAAGGAAGGGGTTTATAGTCACATTAGGAGACTAGGGACATGATATGGAAACCTTTAAGAATTTTTTGGGATGAATATTGACATAATATCAACTTCAAATATTTCTTTGTAAGATATAAAATGATCATCTTTTATAGATCAAAAGCATTGGGATTTTTGAAAATATTGAAACTGAATTGGTTGAGAATGTATTTTTAAGATGGAGTGTGGGTCTCAAATCGAAAATGGATGAAATTTCATCTATTTTCCAACACAATTTCCCTATAATAATATTTTTTATATTTTTTTAGAAAATTATTAAAAAATTATCATTTAATATTCCAATTCCATTTTCAAAACTATTCATATAATTTTACTTTAAAATATCATGAGACCAATGGATTTTAAATATTAACAATTAAACAATAAATTGTCCTTCATATTATATAATGAAATTTAACATCATAATTCATCCAAAAATTATCACTTTTAAACTTCTAAAATAATTTATATTGATGTCCAAAAACTTGTACAAGTGTTATATGGACACTACTTAAGTGTTTTAGATAATTAGACTATTATTAAAAATTATAAATAAATTAATAACATCAATATATTTTTTCCGTAATTGATATTATTTTCTATAGAAATTAATTTTATTTTTTCCCTTATCATTATCATGAGATCATAATAAAAATACTATGTGAAAGAGAGAAATGTATTTTTATATACTCTTATCTTAAAATAAAGTGATGTCCATTATCAATGTAATTTGGCCCCAAATGGATTATGTTTTGATGATATGATAATAATAGGTATAAATACACTCATATAATCAAACATAAATAATTTTTAGTCATATTTGATTCTGTATCTCTTGGTTTTAGCATTTACTACATTTGACATTAACCATAGTGTCATGACCCATCCCCCGGGGCTCGTATCGTGACTACCCCAAGCCCGCCTTCCATAGGCTTGGGGCTGGCGACTAGAACCAAAGGCGTGACTCCCTAAAAACAGGGAAGGCATTGACTTTATAAAACGTAAACATACACACAACCAGAGTACAAGCAGAAGCAATCACTAAGTAAAGCTGTTATAAGTGTGATGAAAGTACAAAGGGCTATAAATACAAGCCTAATGGAAAGGTATAGCTACAACTGAAAGAATGTACAACAGAAAAGACAAATAGTTGAATAGTGAAGCATCTTTGGGATCGTCCTCCGGGTTCCTACCGAAAGGGTAGGTACAGATGTCCTCCTCTGCACTCCGCGTCTATCGGTCCGCTCCGTGGGTCGTCACACCGAGTGTCCACCTCTAGGTACCATCCAGCCCTCGTAAAATCTGCCTCGGTCAGTGTTGTTCATCATCTGCATCCAACACAAAAAGTTGCGGGCATAGCTCGTGCAGGTGTGAGTATAACGATACTCAGTAGGTACCCCAAGACCCTCAAGCTATCACTAAATCCAATAAGTATAACCCACAATAAAGACCTCAACATATAACCTTTACATAGGTATATGCCCATACAAATACCTAAGTTATCAAATAACCCATCTCAATCATGAGGAAAACCCAAAGTTCATTGACTCAACTCAAACCAGGATTTTCATTCACAGTGTCGAAACCACGGTTTCTGGAGAACTTCTCCTTTTTTGAGTACATTGGGTCTTCCGCTACAACCAATCTCCTCCCAATAACCTTGGACTACTGAAGTACTCCACCTATCAAGTACTGTGGGCTTATTGCTATAACTAAGCACTTCCCATCATGGGTCTGTCGCTACAACCAGACGCACCCCCTCATATCCTATAGAGGTACTCTTTATAGTGAGTATCGTGGGTCTATTGCTACAACCAAATGCTTCTACACAGTGGGTCTGCTACTACAAACAAGTGCACTGCACTAGGACATCTGAATCACTTAGTGTCGATTGATCCGCAGTCGTCAAGTCTTATCCAGCTACTAGGTCTTTTCAACTTGCTCGCTCATCACTGGGAGGGTCCTCTCCAAGAGCCTCATTATGATACTCCAAGAGTCATGAAGACTCACGTAGAAGTATCACTAAGGACTACCTCATCAAAGGGGTCTCAACGCAACAGACGACGCGTCAATCAGACGCCCGGTCTGTGAGTTATTAGCCTTTTTGTCCCGGGGACCCGGTTGGTTTTGTGTATGAACCATCCTGACTGTATCTCAAATATACCCCGAACTCCCACGGGGTATAATCAAGGGAACTGTTTCTCAACGAGAATAAAAATTTCGCTGACGGTTCGTCAAACAGACATCTGGTCTGAGAGTTATTGGTTTTTAGGTTCTTGGGGCCCGGTTGGTTTTTAAGCTAAAACCAACCCGACCATACTCCAACTACGTCCAAACCTCAAGTGGATTATGAAAAAATAACTTCCTCATAAAAAGGAAACCAATTTAATTGACGGCACGTCTGGTCCTTATGTTATAAGTGTTTCCGCTCTGAGGGCCCCGTTGGTTTCAGGTTCGAACCAACCCGTCTGTACACAAACTTCTCTAAATCCTTGAGTGTAATATACCGAAACGACCATCCTGTTCCAAGGAATCATACCCAACTGACAGTGCATCGATTGTAGGTCTGTAGCTCACGTTATGTGTGTTTAAAAGAATATGGTCCCAAAAAGGGTGGGTCTGAGCCCTGTCCGACCCGGCCCAACCCTCCCTGGGTTGGCCCGAACCAGGTCGACCCGACCTGTTTCCGGGTCAAGCCTAGACTGGCTGGGCATGGTCCGGCCAGTGGCCGACCGAGCAGGGGGGTTGCGTCCTCCCCATCTGGTGCATCTTAATGCCATGCCTCATCAATCCGGAACGGCTGTGCCGTTTCGGTTCAACTTCTGCCACCGCGGCTCAGCCGCGGCGGTCTGCTCTGGCGATGCACTTGCACCACCTACCACGGACCACCAGACGCACTTCGATGGTCCAATTCACCCACATTTTGCGCCAGCGGCTCTCCCGGCACCCGTTCTTCACTGCGACGTTTTCAAATCGCCATTGGGGCCCCCTTTGGTCGTCGCATGTCAATCTGCGCATCAAGAACGATACGACGAAGGGTCCATACTTCTTCGTTAGTCTTTACCCACCGCTTTAGTGGTCAAAATTATCATTCAACTTATTAAACACCCATTCTTGAAACATAAATACACATTTATAGATATATAAAAAAACACCTACCTCAATTATGATGTTGCAAGTCGTCCAGTCGCGGAAAGACAAACGTTGTGGTATCCGAATGTCACGGAAGAACGCTGTAGATTCTGTTGACGTTGGAGGAAGATCCGTCGTCATTGGTGACGTTCCCCATGGCGGTGTCTCCTCCCTTGATGTGGAGGAAGAATAAAATAAGGCACATCGTCGGTGACTTTGCGTTCTTCGTCGGAGTCGTTCTTCGTTGAAGGTTGATGTTCAATGTCGGAGAAGAACACTTCCTTCTAAATCCTCTCAAGAGTTCTCCCACAAATATTTTCAACCCAAAATAATGTGAAGGCTTCCCCAATATATTATACTTCCATTCCTTTTCAAGAATCAAACTCTTGAATTAATTAACTAAGAGGTGTTGGCATATTAATTAGGCAGAGAGGGAGGTGGAGAGGCTCCTTATATTAAATGAGGGGAGTTTTCAAATTAATGAAGGAGAGATTAATGGGGGTTTAGGGGATTTAACGAGGGTGAGGAGTTAGGGCTTCGGGTGGGCCCCACCACACTAAATCCTCTCATGGGAGGTTAGGTGGGTGTGGGACCCACCTCTAACTCCCCTTAGTAAGATATAACTACCATACATAAAATAAAATTGTGCTCCGCCAATTTTATTTATTTTATTCTAAATCCCCAAAAATTAAATCTTTACCCGCTTAAAATGAAACTGTGGTAATGGTTCCCTTAAGAAATTATCAGCGGTGCGATTTCATCGGTGCCCTCGGATTTGGATTCCGAGCACCGGTTCAAAAGATAGAAAAACTCACAGGTACGTTTACTATACGTACCTGGACAAAACATCAGAAATTGATTCTGGGCACACCGGGCCTCGGAATCAAGTGTCATCAGAAGCTCCAAACAAGAAAAATTCCAAAGAATAAAAAAAAATTCCTTAAAATTTTCGAGTCTTAACATTACTACCACCTCAGGGATTTACATCCCTGTAAATTTACAACACATACTAGGAAATAATAGCGGTATTGCGCACACATATGTGCCTCCCGCTGCCATGTGCTCCCCTGAAGGTTTCCGTGCTGCAGCGAATGCGCACCAGAGAAATCGATCATTCACATATGACCCCCTCTTATTGATCATCAATCTCTACTGGAACCTCCATGGAATTATCCCTATAATCAATGTACAACTCCCCGTGGTCGATGATGTGGGACAGGTCATTTACGTATCTCCTCGGCTGAGATATGTGGAAGACGTCGTGCACCCGGTGCAACTAAGGTGGAGGGGCCAGGTAGTAATCCACCTCGCCTACTCTGCTGAGGTCCTGGGATGTTCCAAAGAAACACGGAGATAACTTACCCCCTTGGTCAAATCTCTATAGACCCCGTCACGGTGAGACCCGTAGGAAAACATGGTTGCCATCCTCAAACACCAGTGGTCTCTATCATCTATTAGCATAGGACTTCTGTGTTCTCTGTGAAGTCTTCATCCACTCCTAGATGATCTGCACCTTCCCCAATGTAGCCTGTACAATCTCTAGTCCTACAGGAGCTACTAAGATTTCCCCTTTGTTGAATTGAGAAATCCAGTCTCATCCTCTGGATGAACCACATTCTTTGCCTAATATAGTCAATCCAGACATGAATGATACTAATTCATTCCATGGACGACGTCGTAAGTCCTCGATGCTACTACCAAGAGATCCAACTGTTACTCTCGCCTCCAAGGGTTGAGTCACACTTTCGACATCAGTGTGTGGTTACTGGGTCTCCTCTAGTATAAATCTAGAAAGTGAGGGTCAAGTCAACAGTTTAAACTAGAACCTCTTAGTATTAACCGCACAAAAAAGGTAGGAAGGAAAACGTCACAGATAAAAGTGTCTTTTATTACTGCATCTCAAAGTAAAAAAGACACATAATGACCATAAACAACAACAAAATGGATACTTGATGCACCAAGAACAAAGGCCTCCATTCCTGGAACTAGTCCTGCTCATGTCCACCTGCTTCTAGAGCTCCATAGTTGTATACTTCAGCTGCCTAAAGTTGTGATCTCCCATGTACACTCGTTCCCTGCGGTTGGGGTTGACCTCCTGGTGGTGGTGGTGGAGACACCTTGAAGCGTCGTGCACCTCCAGCTGCACAGCCATCTCCCCTGACTCGATCTCCTGCTCCTTGTGGTCTGCCTCGATCAAACCTCTGCCTCTTCCTAGGAGGTCCTTTGTCTATCTGCTGATCATCTGCATGGCAGGTCAGACAGTCACGTGCCATGTGACCAAGCCCGCCGCAGGAGTAACACTATCCACTCTTGGTAAGTCGTTCTCCACCCCGAGTGCCTCGTACACATGATCCAGAGTCATGCGGTCGACCACCTGTAGGTATGGTCCTCTTGGACCTCTACATCCACTGTCTACTACCAGTTTCAGAAGACTCTGCTGCATTCCATATAATGGTGGGTCCCGCTGCTGGAGACTGCTCAGCAAGGAAACTATCCACTAAGAGGGTTCTCTCCAACACCCTCATCTGTGTCGGAATGCTATGGGAGACAACTGAAGCTCTAATATCTCGCCTGAGACCCTGCTCAAAGGTTTGGGCCCTGAAAAATGGGTCTCGTACCATATCAGTGGAGTAGCGTGAGAGGTCGGTGAACCTTCCTGAGTACTGCACCACCGTCATGCTACCCTTCTAAAGATGTAGTAGCTCTTGTATACGCAATGCTCGAAAGGTGGCTAGTACAAACTCCGCTCGGAATAGGCTCTCGATGTCTTCCCATAGAAGTGTCGCCTCTTCATGCATCTGGTGCATCAGCCTCCACCATCTGCATGTTGCTGCCTAAAGGAAGTTGGAAATAAGGATCACTGTAAAGTCTGCTGGCGTCCCTACTAGCTTGAAGACTCTCACCACAGCCTCCAGCAAATCCTCAGCCGCCTGTTGGTCTGTCTCTCCCCAGATCTGGGGTGGACTCTGGCGCTGGAACTCATCCAGCGTGCTCAAGCAGTGTGCATCGCCTTCTGCTGGGGCTGGTGGCATCAGTGGCCCAATAGTTGGTAGCACCGCTATTGCCTTTGTTGGTGACTCAACTGGATGAGGGCCCCATACTGAGGCCTCGTCGCTCGTCGACCTGTCAGTATATACAACCCTCTGGGCTCTAGCTTGTCATCTGCGAGGATGCATTTTGAAATAAAAAGATGTGAAACTATCAAAATACTATACCTAGTGAGATGACCAGGTTTGAGATGACTTAAAGCAAACTTTTGGAAACACACACGCAATCAGTTCTTTCATGCACTAAGTCGGAAGTCAATAGCCAAGGTCCTGGTGTATGGATACGTCGGCCAACGCACCAACACTAGACTCCTTGAACTGAGAACCACACTCAGTACCCTTAACACTATTGCTTCACAGAAAATAGAGATTAGAGTCTTCAGTTCTGCGGTAGAACCTCCCTATGATTCCAATTTTTCACGACCCGTCCCCCAAGGCTCGTATCGTGACTACCCCAAGCCCGCCTTCTATAGGCCAGGGGCTAGTGACTAGCACCAAAGGAGTAACTCCCTAAAAACTGGGAAGGCATTTCCTTTATAAAACGTAAAGACACACCCAACCAGAGTATAGGTGGAAGAAAATACTAAGTAATGCACTAAAAAGTGTGTTGAATGTACAATGGGGCCGGAAATACAAGCCCAACGGAAAGCTACATCTACAACTGAAAGAAAGTACAACTGAAAAGACAAACATATGAATGGTGAAGCATCACCAAGATTGTCCTATGGGTTCTTACCTAAAGGGTAGGTACAGATTCCTCCTCAGCACTCCACCTCTATCGGTCTTCTCCATGTGCCGTCATGCCGAGTGTCCACCTCCGGGTACCGTCCAACCCTCATACACTCTGCCTCGGTCAGCGATGTCAGTCGTCTCTATCCAACACAATGAGCTGTGGGCATAGTCTGTGTAGGGGTGAGTATAACGATACTCAGTAGGGACCCCAATACCCTCAAGGTAAAACTAAATCCATCAAGTATAAATGAAAAGAATGATCTCAACAGATATCCTTTACGTAGGTATATGTCGATACATATACCTAAGTTATCAAGTAACCCATCTTAATCATGAGGAAAACACAAAGATCATTGACTCAGCTCAAACTAGGATTTTCATTCATAGTGTCAAAACCAGGGCTGCTAGAGAACTCCTCCTCTGTCGAGTACAGTGGGCCTACTACTACAACTGATCATCTCCCAGTATCCTTATACAAACTAGTGTCTTGACATGATTCCTTGAAAAAAATTTATTTTTATTCTCAACACGAGGCCCTGACTATGTGGATATGATGACCAGAATTATGCATTTCATCATTATGAAATTATCTATTGATATTACATGTGAGTTTTTGACTATTATAATATTCATCAGAATAATTAAATGGAATTATTAGATTTACATTTTCAATATTATGCTGATTTTTAAGTTAATAGTCTTCTATTTTAGTCTTATACATTTCCTTAAATTTTTATGCTTATTTATGACTGTTTACACTATATTGATATTCTTACTGAGTATCTTATTTCACCCCTTTTTTATCATTTATTTCTCCCTGGATGTAAAGAATTAGGTTATGATTTACCTACAGGAATAGGCTAAAGTATTTGATTGTGTTCAAAGGAGAAAAAATATTGTAGTTTTTTATTTCTTAATGTAATGTAAAACTTATGTATGTATCTAGTACTTCCAAGGATAATAATGAAATCATTATTTTAAGACTTGATCTCTTGTGATCATTCCAATATCATATTATAAATCACCGACTTCGGGTAACTAGGGTAAGGGCATTACAGAGGGAAAAAGAAAATTTCAACGGTGAAATTTCTTAAGGGGGAAGGTTGTAACGACCCAATAATGTAAAGACCCGTAAATTTCAAGGAATTTTTTTTCTTAATTTTCTTTGCAATTTTACAAGAACGCAATTTCTGACAGCGCCTGATTCCGAGGCCCGGTGTGCCCGGAATCATTTTCCGAAGTTTGGCTCGGGTACGTTCAGTGAACGGATGAGCGGGTTTTTCTATCTTTTGAACCGGTGTCCGGAATCGAATTCTGAGGGCACCGATGAAATCGAAGCGCCAATATTCGCTTAGAAACGCCTCTTCCGGAGTTGCGTTTGCTCGGGTGTGGTTTTTAATTTTCGGGCTTAAAGTTAAGAAATAAAATAATTTTGCGACAACTTTATTTTATTTCACTTAAGCCGCTTGGAAGCCACTTGAAGCCACTTAAAGGCGGATTGAACTGAGTTGAACTGGATAGGATGCTATCCAGAAATATCCTACCCCCTTGGTAGGATATTTGTGAGGTGGGGCCCGCACGAGCCCCGCCGTTTCTTTCCGCTAAGAAACGCACCTGTTAAAACCCGTCTTAATGAAAGTCAACTGACGCGTTTTCTAAATTCTTAACAGACCATTTAATTGGGCGGTTTAATTCGTGAATTAAATGGGCTGTTTCTTTCGTGAATTAAATGGGCTGTTTCTTTCGTGAATTAAATGGCCTGTTTCTTTCGTTGAATTAATTCAGCGAATTAATTCAATCGTTTCTTAACCTGTTTTCGTGTGTTGGCATATTAATAAAATAAGACCAACCCAAAATCTTTTGAGAAGATTTGAGAGGATCCTTGTTTCTTCTTCTCCCTCGCGAAGAACGCGAAGAACGCGAAGAACGTGAAGAACGCGAAGAACGCGAAGAACGCAGAACCCGGAAATCGACGACGCGACGCCTTGATCCGCATCGCCGACAACGTTCTTCTACGACGTCTCTTCCTCCGCGATGGATCTTCGATCGGCTTCATGAGGTAAGAATCTCGGACCTTCCTTTTTATCTCCTTCATGGTTCTTAACCAAAAACACGGATTTAATTAATTAAATTAAATCTGTTGTTTCATGGTGCGTTGAGTTCGCCGACTCAACACCGGATTCCGCGACGACGCGACGCCTCCCCACGACGACGCGACGATCCCTCTATTTCGCGACGAGCGTACGGAGTACGGAGACCGTGTAGCCGGATGAGACCTGAAGACTGCTCGACCGACTCGACTTGGAGTGAGTCGACTAGCCCAGTGGACGGAGCGCCCGGTATTTGGTGGCAGACCCACGGTGGACGGAGCACCTGGTAGTTGGCAGCAGACCCGCGGTACTTGACTGGAGGAGTACCTCTGTAGGCTATTTGGGTGAGCGCCCGGTATTTGGAAGCAGACCCTCAGCGGACGGAGCGCCCGGTAGTTGGCAGCAGAACCGCGGTACTCGACAGGAGGAGTACCTCAGGAGTCTTAGGTTAGTGAGCAGTACCTCGGAGTCGTGACAGAACCACTATACACTTCAGAGGTGGGGCTCTTCAGCAGTTACGGTTTCGATAATGAAAATCCTAGTTTGAGCTGAATCTTGTGTTACTCTCCTTTGTGGACTGTGTTGAGCTATCCTGTGTGGATTTACTGTTTACTCTCCTTTGTGGATTGTGTTGTTCTATCCTGCGAGGGTATGCGTTTTGTTTTCCTGTGTGGACTGGGTTGTGCTTGGGCTCGGACGTTGGATCCGATTGGGGAATTGATGACTTAGGTATATGTATGGGCATATACCTAAGTCGTGTCAGATGTTACTTCGTGATTGTACCTCTTCTTCGTGATTTTATCCTTTATGGATTTTGGGAGACCTTCGGGGGTCTCGGGGTCCCTACTGAGTAGCTTATACTCACCCCTGCACGGGCTATGCCCGCACTTCGTGGTGTTGGTTGCAGACGACGGACAGCGTTGATCGTGGAGGAGGCGTGCGGAGCAGGACAGTACCTGGAGGTGGACCACTGGGTGGGACGTACTCGGAGCGGTTAGGTGGACCTGAGGAGCAGTGGAGGCTATCTGTACCCACCCTTCAGGTGGGACTTCCAGAGGACGGCTCGACGCTGCAGTTTTTCCTTTTTCAGTTGTTGTTTTTCCTTTCAGTTGTACTTTACAGTTGGGCTTGTATTTCCGGCCCCTTTTTACTTTCAGCACAGCTTGTACAGTTGTACTTAGTGTTTACTTTTCCGCTTGCTTACTCTGTGGTGCTTGGTTACTTTTCAAAGGCAATGCCTTCCCTTTTGTTGGGATTTACGCCTTGGTGCTAGTCGCCCGCCCCTGGCCTATAGAAGGCGGGCTTGGGGTAGTCACGGCACGGGCCCCGAGGACGGGTCGTGACAAATTGGTATCATAGGTGGTCGGTTCTTCCGGGGACTCTGATCTTTCTTCTATGTGAAGCAATAGTGTTTAACGTATTGGGTGTGGTTATCAGTCCAGGGAGTCCAGTGTTGGTGCAGCGGCCGACGTATCCGTACACCAGGACCCTGACTTCTGATTTCCGACTTAATACATGAAAACATTGATTGCATGTGTGTTTCAAGTTTTCCTTGTGATTACTTCTGTCAACTCACCAGGTATACTGTCCTGACCGTGGCGCACTTGTTCAATTTTCAGGATGGCCCCACGACGACAGCCAGCTAGGATTCCGAGAGTGGAGCGTGATGACAGCCCACCGAGCGTCGAGGACTCGGTACAGGGCCCGTTGACAGCAGAGGCACTGGCGGTACCTTTACCCGCCGAGCCCCCGATGCTTCCAGCACTGGTAGCTGACGACGCACGACGCCTTGGAGCTCTTCACGAGTTCCAGCGCCAGCGACCACCCAGGTTCCGTGGGGAGTCGGACCCCCAGGCAGCCGAGGACTGGCTGGAGGCGGTCGTCTGAGTTTTCAGGCTAGTGAGGACGCCAGCAGACCTCATGGTGATCCTCGCGGCAAGCCTACTGCACGTAGCAGCCGGACGCTGGTGGAGCCTGATGCTCCAGGTACACGATGAGGCCACCCTCATCTGGACGGACTTCGAGAGCCTCTTCTGCTCAGAGTTCGTCCCGGCCACCCTCCGAGCGGTGCGCATCCAGGAGCTTCTTCAGCTGCGGCAGGGCAGCTTGACGGTCGCTCAGTACGCGGCGAGGTTCACCGACCTTTCTTGGTACTCGAAAAACATGGTACGGGACCCCTTCTTCCGGGCCCGGACCTTCGAGCAGGGATTGAGACACGAGATCAGGGCATCGCTGATCTCCCTCAGCATCCCGACCCAGGCAGGAGTGCTAGAGCGAGCCCTTCTGATCGAGAGCTTTCTGGATGAGTCTACGGCGAGACCTACCGCAGGGCGGCAGGTGGCGGAGTCTTCAGCAGCAGGTAGCCGACGGATGACTCAGGGTTCCGGAAGACGACCTCGGGACACTAGCTCAGCAGTGCGGGGCACACAGCGCGAATCCAACCTCCCGAGAGGCAGGCAATGCTACTCGTGCGGCGGGCAGGGCCACATGGCTCGTGACTGCCCGACCCGCCGTACTGAGGAGCAGCAGACGGTGGAGGGGCCACCCAGGCAGAGGCAGAGGGTCGACCGTGGCGGTTCGCATGGAGGAGGCCGACGAGGCAGAGGAGCTGGCCGAGCAGCAGGTGGTGGGCGATGCTTTGAGGCTCTGCCACCACCACCACCAGGCGGTCCACCCCGACCGCAGGGGACAAGAGGACATGGGAGAGCTCATTTCAGGCAGTTGAGGCCTACGATCATGGGGCTCCGGGAGCATATGGACAGGAGCGGGACTAGCTCCAGACCTGGAGACTTTTGCTTCTAATTTTGTTGATGTATGTTTGTAGATGCTTTGTGTCTTTGTACTTGAGCTTTAGTAATAAAAGACACCTTTTCTTGTGGCATTTACTTCCCTGTCCTCTCTTGTGTTGTTACTAAGAGGTTCCAGTTTTGACCGTTGACTTGACCCTCACTTGTGAGACATCTACTGGAGGAGACCCAGTTACCACACACTGATGTCGACAGTGTGACTCAACCCTTGGAGGCGAGAGTAACGGTTGGATCTCTTGGTAGTAGCGTCGAGGCCTTACGACGTCATCCTTGGTATGGATTAGTATCATCCATGTCGGGATTGACCGCATTAGGCGAAGAACGTGGTTCATCCAGGGGATGAGACCAGATTTCTCTTATCAGCAAGGAAGAAATCGTGGAAGCTCTAGTGGGACCATAGGTGGTCCGGGCCACGACAGAGAAGGTCCAGGTGAGAACATGGGAGCGGAAGGCTCAGATGCGTGCTCAGTACCGCCTTTGTATCCCTAGTTTGTGTTGAAGCTTTACGGGGACGTAAAGCCCTGTGGTGGGAGTAATGTAAAGACCCGTAAATTTCAAGGAATTTTTTTTCTTAATTTTATTTGGAATTTTACAAGAACGCAGTTTCTGACGGCGCCTGATTCCGAGGCCCGGTGTGCCCGGAATCATTTTCCGAAGTTTGGCTCGGGTACGTTCAGTGAACGGACGAGCGGGTTTTTCTATCTTTTGAACCGGTGTCCGGAATCGAATTCTGAGGGCACCGATGAAATCGCAGTGCCAGTATTCTCTTAGAAACGCCTCTTCCGGAGTTGCATTTGCTCGGGTGTGGTTTTTAATTTTCGGGCATAAAGTTAAGAAATAAAATAATTTTGCGACAACTTTATTTTATTTCACTTAAGCCGCTTGGAAGCCACTTGAAGCAACTTAAAGGCGGCTTGAACTGAGTTGAACTGGATAGGATGCTATCCAAAAATATCCTACCCCCTTGGTAGGATATTTGTGAGGTGGGGCCCGCACGAGCTCCGCCGTTTCTTTCCGCTAAGAAACGCACCCATTAAAACCAGTCTTAATGAAAGTCAACTGACGCGTTTTCTAAATTCTTAACAGACCATTTAATTGGGCAGTTTAATTCGTGAATTAAATGGGCTGTTTCTTTCGTGAATTAAATGGGCTGTTTCTTTCGTGAATTAAATGGCATGTTTCTTTCGTTGAATTAATTCAACAAATTAATTCAATCGTTTCTTAACCTGTTTTCTTGTGTTGGCATATTAATAAAATAAGACCAACCCAAAATCTTTTGAGAAGATTTGAGAGGATCCTTGTTTCTTCTTCTCCCTCGCGAAAAACGCGAAGAACGCGAAGAACGCGAACAACGCCGAACCCGGAAATCGACGACGCGACGCCTTGATCCGCATCGCCGACAACGTTCTTCTGCGACGTCTCTTCCTCCGCGATGGATCTTCGATCGGCTTCTTGAGGTAAGAATCTCGGACCTTCCTTTTTATCTCCTTCATTGTTCTTAACCAAAAACACGGATATAATTAATTAAATTAAATCTGTTGTTTCATGGTGCGTTGAGTTCGCCGACTCAACACCGGATTCCGCGACGACGCGACGCCTCCCCACGACGACGCGACGATCCCTCTATTTCGCGACGAGCTTTTCCGCGAAGAACGCCCGCGCGCGACGATCAACGAGGTAGGGATTTTATAATTTTGGAATACCCCTCTTTATATTCCCGTGAACGTTCTTTAAAAATTAAAGAACCGGTTTCAAATGATCAATTTTATTTTATTAAAATTGTCGGTTCATGTGTTGAACAATTTCTCCCGTTGTTTATCTCTAATGCGGAGGGTGCGGGCCAACGAACACGGCCCGACGACCCTCCACCATTCTTCTTTTTGTGCGGAATTGACGGGCGACGACGGAACGTGCCGCAACGGATGTTGGGTGATCCCGCAGTGAAGAACGGAACCCGGGAGGAACATCGGCGCAGACGGGAAGGAAAACGGGCCACCGGAGCGACTCCGGCGGCCCGCGAAAGCCGGCGGCCGGAGGCGGCAGCGCCCCGACGCGCCGCCGGACAGGCCGCCGCGGCTGAGCCGCGGTGGCGGCAAGCGGACCCGTGGTCCGCGGGTCCGGTTCTTCCGGTCGGAACGCGGCAATGCGCCACGTCCGTTGACGACCCGCGCGGCCTGGACGCGGGCCGCGGCTCCCTCGACCGCGGGCTGCGCCCGCGGCTTCCACCCGCGCCCCTCGGCCGTGCCGAGCCGAGCCGGCCGAGCCGGGCTGGCCGGGCCGGGCCGGGTCAACCAGGTCGGACCCGGGCCGGGTCAACCAGGTCGGACCCGGGTCGGGTCGACCCGGTTCGGGCCGACCCGTTTCGGCCGACCTCGGGGGGGTCGGGCCGGGTCGGCCCGGACCCCCGTCTTCGGACGGTTTTCGTTCAAACCCCCGTAATTTGAGCTACGGGACTCCGAACGACGCGCCGTCAGTGGCAACGCGATCCTTGGATCGAGACGGTCGTTTCGGTATACTATACTGAAGGTGCACCTTCCTTTTCAGGAGTCTACGTAGTTAAAACTCCGTAGTTAAGCGTGTTTGGCCTAGAGCAGTGATCAGGATGGGTGACCTCCTGGGAAGTTTCCCAGGGTGGGTGTGAGATGGAAAGGCCAATAACTAATAGACTGGGCGTCCGATTGACGCGCCGTCTGTTTCGTTGAATTCCTCTAAGTGAGACGGATCTTTTGGCATACTCCGCCCGAGGTTTGGACGCAGGTGGAGTACGGTCGGGTTGGTTTTGCCTTAAAAACCAATCGGGCCCCTGGGACGAAAAAGCCAATAACTCTCAGACCTGGCGTCCGATTGACGCGCCGTCTATTGCGTTGAGTTCCTCTTGATGAGACGGAACTTTTGGCATCCTCCGCCCGAGTTTTGGATGTAGATGGATAGTGGCCAGGTTGGATCGCACTGAAATCCAACCGGGCCCCTGGAACGGAAAAGCTGATATCTTTCAGACCAGACGTCCGTTTGACGAACCGTCAGCGGCATTGGTGATCACGTTGAAAAACGGTCCCTATGAGTATACCCTGTGAGTGTTCGGGGTATAGTTGAGTTACGGCCGGATTGGTTCGCTCACAAAACCAACCGGGCCCCTAGGACGAAAAGGCTAATAACTCACAGACCGGGCGTCCGACTGACGCGCCGTCTGTTGCGTTGAGACCCCTATGAAGAGGTGGTCCTTCGAGATACTTCCTTGCGGGACTTTGTGATACTTGGAGTATCGACCAGTAGCTTGTGGAGCGGACCCTCCCGGAGACGAGCGGGCGGAGCACGGAGACCGTGTAGGTGACTGAGACCCGACGACTGCTGATCGAACGACTCGGTGTGTGACAGAGGTGCGCTTGGTTGTAGCGGCACATGGGAGCGCTTGGTTGTAGCGGCAGACCCACGACAGTTGTGCGCTTGGTTGTAGCGGCACATGGGAGCGCTTGGTTGTAGCGGCAGACCCACAACAGAGGTGCGCTTGGTTGTAGCGGCACATGGGAGCGCTTGGTTGTAGCGGCAGACCCACGACAGAGGTGCGCTTGGTTGTAGCGGCACATTGGAGCGCTTGGTTGTAGCGGCATACCCACGACAGAGGTGCGCTTGGTTGTAGCGGCACATGGGAGCGCTTGGTTGTAGCGGCAGACCCATGACAGAGGTGCGCTTGGTTTTAGCGGCACATGAGAGAGCTTGGTTGTAGCGGCTAGCCCGCATTACTCGATAGGTGGAGTACTACAGCAGTCTTAAGTTAGTGGGAAGTACCTCGGAGTTGTGACAGGACCACTGTACACTCCAGAGACGGAGCTCTTCAGCAGTTATGGTTTCGATGATGAAAATCCTGGTTTGAGCTGAGACTTTTGACCCTGTGTTTGCCTCATGAGTGAGATGGGTTACTTGATAACTTAGGTATATGTATGGGCATATATCTAAGTAGAGGTTATCTGTTGAGATCTTCTTTGTGGTTATCCTTGTTGGTTTTAGAGAGACCTTGAGGGTCTCGGGATCCCTACTCAGTATCGTTATACTCACCCCTGCACGGGCTATGCCCGCACCTCGTTGTGCTGGTTGCAGACGACAGGCAGTGCTGATGGAGGCCGAGTGTTTGAGGACTGGACGGTACCCGGAGGTGGACTACACGACGAGTCAGTACCCGGAGGTGGACTACACGACGAGTCAGTACCTGGAGGTGGACCACTGGGTGAGACGTGCTCGGAGCGGACGGCGGGACCCAAGGAGCATTGGAGCTATCTGTACCCACCCTTCAGGTGGGACTTCCAGAGGACGGCTCGACACTGCAGTTTTTCCTTTCAGTTGATGTTTTTCCTTTCAGTTGTACTTTACAGTTGGGCTTGTATTTTCGGCCCCTTTTACTTTCAGCACAGCTTGTACAGTTTTTACTTAGTGTTTACTTTTCCGCTTGCTTACTCTGTGGTGCTTGTTTACTTTTCAAAGGCAATGCCTTCCCTTTTTGCTGGGATTTAAACCTTGGTGCTAGTCGCCAGCCCGTGGCCTATGGAAGGCGGGCTTGGGGTAGTCACGGCACGGGCCCCGAGGACGGGTTGTGACAAATAATTTATGAATAAAATTATCTTTCTTTAAATTTATTTTCGATATAGAAAAAATATGCAATCATTTTATTATTTTTGGGTTTAAATGACTATTAAATATCAATATTTTTGTTAATATAGTCTTTTAATAGTGGTCACAAAATAGTATAAATATATGGTTTTAAAAAATCCCTTTGACTCAAACAAAGGACATGATGGCCTCAACCAATAAGATCATACCCTACGAATACCATTAATTAGAGCTTCCATGGGAGGTAAAATTTCTTGGACTTTCCCCTAGACCAATCCCAATCCAAGATCCAAAAACTTAAGCATGGGTGAAACTATTTAGGGAGAAGTTCTGGCTTATCAAGAACATGATTTAAACCATGTTCACCGATTGGATCCATTAAATCCTCACCATCGCACCCCATTTTCATATTGAATATGCTGGGGTAATATTGGGATATATAATAAGACCCTAAAATTACAATCATGTCCATTATTTTTGTATATAATAATTAATATACATTCATTTTATTATTTTTAATTTTTAAATTGTTTTTAAATCCCATGTAGAATTGTTGATTAATATTCAAATTCAATTAAGAAATATATTTTGATGAATTAATGATTTATTTAATTAAATAATATTCTAATAAAGAAATATTATTAAATTAATAGTATTAAATATAAATGATCGTATAATTTTTATGAAGTCCAATGTAATTTTTATTATGGTATGAAAATAGTTATTGTCAAAACCCATCAATTTTTAATAAGTGTCAGTTTATATTTTAATAGTAAAACATATCATATTTAAAAAATTATTTAGATAAAAGGAATATTATTTTTGGAATCATGATGTCAAAATTACCCAATGGTGAATCTTCCTTAATTTTTTGGGATAGTCCAATTTTTTGGTAAAAATTAAATACTGTATAAATATATAATGTGTTTTATGACATCATAATAACCCAATAGTGATGTAATAAAATACAATAAAGGTTTTTTCGGCCTAATATATGTTTTCCATTAAAATAATGTGATTTCAGATTTTTTTACTTATTTTATAAAGCCATTGTGAATCCTCTAAAAGTAACAATATATTTTTTGATTTTAAATTCATTTACAAAATAATGTGACTCAGCTTAACATAATCAAGGTCATTATTTTATTAAATTAGGCCCTTTAAATTATAAAATAATGAAAATTACTCCCCTTTCCAAAAACCATGGGAAAACCCATGGGATGGTTTGTGGTATTGAATATTTTATTCTGAGTTGTCCAAAATAAGAATAATAAATAATTCTACCTCCTTTCTGATATAAATCCACCCAATCACCCATTCCTTTTCACTAATGTTCATTTAAACTCATAAAACATCTATTCCATACTCCCTATATATCTCTAAAGTTTACCATAATCTCTCAATAATCCTATCCCAAGCCTTCAGTATCACACATCCAATTAAGGGGTCTTCCACCCTCCTCCTTTATCAAGCTTTTCTTACATGTTATGTCATTTAGTATCCTTTTTTTACTATATTGGGTTATGTTTTTAAATTTCTACATGAAATTAATTTATATATATAAATGATTAGATCCCCTTCCACTGTCATCTATCCCTAGAAAAATCTTTCAATGACACTCGTTACAATGCCAAAATGTCGTAAGGGATACTCACTTTACTTCCATTCTCATTTTTTTCCATGTTTAATTATATTGTTATACTTTTATTTTTCCATTAAAAATGATTTGGTGTGTTTTTATAACTCTTTCATACTTCCCTTATTATGTTTTAATTATGAATGACCCCTTTTACTCTCTTTAATCCCTCCCATGTACATTCGTTACCATGCTGAAATTCCTTATGGGATTTCTCTCCCCTCATTTCCATTCAAGAATTTCTCTTTTATTATGAATATCAAATTTTGTTTTATATATTTTCATATTATCAGACATGGTCCAATTATTTCTCATTTCATGTCTAAATTATGAGAGACCCATTTCTCTTTCATCACCCTATTTTTTGAATCCTTATGTGATGTTGTTATACTGCTGAAATTGCACTGTAATGTTCCATGCCAAAATCATCATGTATTTATTACCATGTCCATTTATATATCATGTATATTGACCTTTATAAATAAATACACATTGATAATATAATTTCATTTATGTATTATAAATTACATTATCATGTAATAAATTATGATGCTAAATGAATCCACGTTTTATGAACTATGTGGCATACATAAGCTTGAGATAGAAATGATTATGAAGGGTGTTCCCTGAAAGCGCTCAAATTCATTGAGTAATGTTTATTATTTTGATACATCATGTTGGGATATGTTTTTACCAGATTAAATTATAGTAATTTTATCCACCATGTTTGGATAGGGGTTTACCTGATTCATTTATGTTAATTACGAAGTGTTTTATGTTTTTTCCACATTTCAATGTTAGGAAAATCATGATATATCATGAATTTATGGTCATGTTTATATTTTTCTCCGTTGATATGCCTATTTATTAACATGAACTTTATTAATCATTTAATTCCTTTTTTACTCTCTTATTTTGATTTATATATCACCTTAGTCTTATTTCCATAGGTTATCTGATGAAATTATATGTATGAAAAAATGTTGTGGTCATGTAAAAGTTCTTTTCAATAAAGATTTTGTATTTCATATCATAATTATTCATTTAATGTTCCTAAGCTACAAAGACACTAGACCTCTCTATCATCTGATTAATTTTAAATTCATTTTTATGTAATAAATCTTTTCCAAAGGTGAAATAAAGAGTAGGGTTGTTATAGCATTGGAGAACTCTTTGGGCGCTCTAATTATAATCATTTCATTCTCATGATTATGTGTTCCACATATATCATAAAACATCAATTCATTCATTATCATAATTTATTCCATGATAAATGAGTTTGGAATATGTATATGTAGTTTTCTAATCCATAATTATATGTATGTAAAGATTAATTCCTTTGATTAGAAAATTGTTATGGTATTCACTACATAATTGTTTACACATGGAAAATCACTGTGAAATTTCGACAATGTAATGACATTATATAAAAAATAATAAAAATGGTTTATGAAATATAAATGGTTATACCATCATTTAAAAATAAAATTGGAACTAATAGAGAATTTTAATTTTATTTCCCAAAATTATTAAATTGAAATATACTGCATATGTTCATAAGAAACATTAACAAAGAAGAGAAGGTGAGGATCCCTCATAGAAATTTAACATCTTAACAGCTTAGGTGAGGGTCCAAATGGGGGATGATAAATTAACCCTAATAAAAATAAAATAATATGTAGAGTAAATAAATTATAATAAATGAATGGAAATATTACCATTTGAAGTAACAAGAGCTAATTTCATTTTAGATTCTTGAATTTTATAGAACATGAATGTTGGAATACCTTACTTGAAAGTGTGACTCCAAAGGATTGGGAGGTTTTCTAGAGATATTAGGGTTCCTTTAGAGTACTTAAGGTATTTTATCAAATATTCTTTACATACTCCAAGGAGTTTTAGAAAAGAGAAATGGGGACTTGGGTGGGTTTATATAGGAAGTGAGGGGGTTTTCATTATTATTTTGGTTTAGGATACTACATAATAATATATCCAATACCATAGACCATACCATGGTTATTTCCCATGGTTTCATAAAAATGGGCCCAGATTACATTATTTTATAATCCCATGTGCCTTACTTATTAATATATTACCATTTTTGAAGTGGACGTGAGTCACACTCTTAAAGAAATGATTTTAAATTGTTAAAATATATTATAAATATTGAAATATTCATAAAGGCTTTAAAAAATAAATAAATAAATAACATTATTTTAAAGTTAAACATATATTTTTTATTGGCACCAGTTTATATTACTTATTATATCACTTTTGGGACACTATGATGTCGTAAAACACATATAATATTTATATGGTATATAGTTTTTACCTGAAAATTACACTATCTCAGAAAATTATAAAAAAACATATCATTGGATAATTTTGATATCCTGATTCAATAAATAATATTAATTTAATCTAAATAATTTACTAATTATTTTAATTTAAAATTTAAAATTAAAAACTAGCATTTAATGAAAATGACAGGTTTTTTACAATAACATTTTTTTGAACACACTAAAAATTACACTTCACTTCACAAAAAATATATGATAATTTATATTTAATAAAAATTATTTAATAATTATATTTTATTAAAATAATATTTGTCTCAAAAAATTATTATTTCATATAAATCTTAATTTATTTTTAATATTAACCAAAAATAATAATTGTGTTTAATTTAATCAAAATCAATATCATTTATAAAGTAACAATAATACGATTAAAACTATATTAATTATTCTATAAAAAATAATGTATATACTAATATTTATAGTTTTTGGATACTCATCCTTTTAGTACAATAGCATATGCCCTAAGTGTAAGGTACACGATGGTGGGGCTTTCACAGGGCCATTCGGTGAACATGGTTTGGGTCATGATCTTGATGTGCTAAAACATCTCCCGTGAATGGTTTCTCGTATGCTTAAGTTGTGGGATATTATCTTGGGTTTGGTCTACTTAAAATATCAAAAATTCTATCACCCTCATAATCTCTAATAAATAGGCCTCATAGGGTATGATACTACTGGTTTTGTCCATCAATTCCTTTTCTATGATAATTAGATTTTTTAAAACACTATAATTATACTAATCATGTGATCACTATTCAATGGAAATATTATCAATGGTAAAGATATGTAACATTACTTTAAATCCAATTGGATATAATAAAACAAAATAAGTGTGTGTGTTTTTTATAACCATTATACATTTAATTAAATCAAAAAGGGGAATTTTATTCATAAAAGTTTTGGTCTTTATAAACTTCCCTACTTTAGAGATTTCAACATAAAAATATTCTTTTCCCACACTAAAAAAGTTGAGGGTAATTCTGCTTCATCACTGCTTTTGGTTCCCACACTGCTTCTTCAAACGTTTGATTTCTCCATAACACTTTGACTATGAAAATTTTCTTATTTCATATGACTTTTCAATATGATCTAGGATTGACCATGGCTGCTCTTTATAAGAAATATCATTCTCTAATGATTTCCCCTTTAGATTGAGTACATGTGAGGGGTCTGGTATGTACTTTTTCAAGAGGGACACATGGAATACATCATGTACTTGAGATAGGGTTTTTGGGAGTTCTAGACGATATACCACTGCACTGATGTGATAAAGGATCTCAAAAGGGTCGATGTACCTTGTAATATGATTTCGCTTATTCCCAAATATCACCAATTTCTTCCATGGAGATATTTAGAGGAATACCATGTATCTAAAATCAAACTCTAGGTCTTGTCAACAATATTCATCATAGAACTTCTATCGAATACGAACATTTTTATGTGATGCTAAATGGCCTTAACTATCTACACAATTTCTTCAACCATTTCATGACCTATAAGTTTGTATTCCCCAAAATCATCCCAAAATGTCAGTGTTTTTTTACCTTGTCCCAAAATGGGATTCATAAGGATCCATTTGGATGCTCCAGTGGAAAATGTTATTATAATAGAACTCATATAGATGAATATCATGGTCCTATCCTCCCTTTGAGTCAATTGATAATGTTATTAACATCAACTCCATTGTTTGGATAATCCTCTTAGATTGGACTTTGGTTTGAGGGTGATAATCTGTACTGTAGTTTAGTTTAGTGTTTAGATCATTCCAGATACTTTTATGAATCATAGAGGTGAATATTGGATCTCGATCGGACACAATTGATAGTGGTACTAGATAAATCCTTTCCACATATGTAATGTATATCTTTGTCAGTTGATCCAATGATAAATCCTCTTGAATCGCTATGAAGTGAGAAGTCTTTTTACGATGATCTAAAATAACTAAAATAACATTTTTTTCTTTGATATTCTTCTAAAGTATAGTGACAACGTCCTTAGTGATGTTTCTATATTTCCATGTGGGTATGGGTAATGGTTGAATCATCCCCTTATAATTCATCCTTTCATACTTCATATGTTGACATACCATGCAAATTAATGTGTAATCAGTGATGTATTTCATCATGTAATCCCACCAGTAGTGCTCTCAGATATCTCAATGGTGAGTGGGGCATCGTGAACTTAATGAGACCATATAGGGAATGCAAGGCCAGCTGGCTGGGGATATTGTTTTGAGAGACTCTATATGGGATTCATTTTATAGGAAGAATTATGGTGGTCACTGGGGGCATCTGGTATTTTTGATTCTCAGCCTTCATGCTTATCATGGTGTAGGTTCACTCACCTTGAGGTTCTCATTGTATATGTCTAGGGGGTCATTGGTAAAGTGGATATCAGCTTCCAGAAGATCAATTGGGAGAGTGAGCTTCTATATTATCCAGGCTTCCCTCATCCAAATATTTGATTTTATGAGGAGATCACAAGACCCGACATCATTCAGTAGGTCCTCATCCCTAATCAAATGAAACTGTTTGAAGATATTATTATGAATGAATAAATTTACAGATGTTGATTTATGTACTCGACCTCAGGTAGGTTCTATAAGGTTGTTCCATGGAGCATGTTCTAGTAATGTGTGGTCTTTTAATGTTTGGTGTTAGGATATTCCTACAAAAAATAATTTACTCATTTTGGCATATTAGGAACATGGCACACCCGAAGGATGAAAATATCTAATGGAAGGGCATTAACTTGGTGTCTCGATGATTCAGTTGTGAGAATCTATGGGGAGAATCCAATCTATACCACATTTTTGAAAGAATTTGAGTTTCTTATCTCTAGTATTTATTTTCTCCCCATCCCAAGTTTTATAATGATCATTAAATGCATGGTATCTTGGATACCTGGTTTCATGGTGTCAAGAGTATGATCATGGAATGTAAGGTTCTTGCAGTTATTCTTTCATCTGTCTATTGGACCATATGGGAGGCATGAAACCATGTCTAGTTGGGAACCAAAAGTTCTCGCTTGATTATTTCAATGAGGTTATGATCTATGATCCTCAAGTTGAGATATCTGTGGATGTGGATTCAGTGTTCGTTGAAGATATGTAACTTCCTCAACATATCTCATGAACCTAGTAGGGTGGAGGTTCACTGGATTAGGTGGATTCCCCCCCCCCCCCACATAATGGTTTAAAACGTAATGTTGATGGGTCCTTTAGGGATGGGATTTTGAGAGGTGGTGGGGTGCTTAGTAACTCTGGGGGCTTGCTCCTAATGGGGTTCAGTGATTTCTACAGGCCTATAGATTCTTTAGGTGTGGAGGAGTTGACTCTTCTATCTGGTATGTTGATTTATATGAAATGTGGTCTCCATGTGGCTGAGGTTGAGTCATATTTTGATGTGTTGGTAAAGTCCATCCAGAAGAGTCATATGGTGTCATTGTATTTGAAGAAACTTATCCATATATGCATTATGAAGACTAAAAATTGACAAATTATCCCCCATAATAAGAGGGAGGCTAATTTCATGATGTAGTCACTCGCTCATATGGCTAGATTAGAATATGGGATAGTTATTTATGATAGATTGGGTTCATTTTCATTAGATAGTAAGGTTGTCATGCATGGGTATTTTCTAGGTTTTCATCACTTGTGTCCCTTGTGAGGGATCCATTTGTACTTTTTTATAATTAGATTTTATAAAAATTTAATTTTTAGGCAATCGGTACACATTCTTTTGAATTCCCACTTTATCATTTTTATCATCCATTATCCATTCAACAAGATATGTCAGAGAAATAATTTTTTAAAGGATTAATGATGTTACTTATTTTTTTATTCCCATTTTTATCCTATTAAAATCTACGATGTTTGGATCCTTATCAATTCTAATTAAAGATCAAATTGATGGATCCTTTCTATTTAGATAATCTTTCAGTTTTTCACATTCCCATGATTGTCGTGGATTGATCATTCATTTTCCTTGATGATCTTTAACCATCTTAAATAGTTTTTATTTACCTCTTTATATGGGAATATATATTTAATACTTTTGTGTTCTATATATATATCACACTTTTCCCCAAAGAGATAATTCCACCATATTTTCATTACAAAGATTAGTGTTTCCAACTCCAGACCATGTGTGTTATAGTTTTTATAATAAATTATCACATTACTTGTGGTGTATGTAATGCAATTGTAATTTTTCAACGACACACATCCTAATCATTTATTCAAAGAATCTCTTTATACCAAAAAATATTCTCCACTTCTAGATAGTGTGAGCATAGTGGCAGTGATAATCCTCTTTTTCAAATTCAGGAATATTTCTGCACATTCATCATTCTAAGTAAACTTGACTCTTTTTTAGTAATCTTGTTATGATTGTTTGAAAATCATGATAGATTTTTCAAAAACTGTTGATAATACATGGAAAAAATATTCTCTGTTTGTAATGATTTTAGCATAGTATTCAAATTCTTCTCATGGTCATCCTTTATTTTGGAATATAATATTATATCATCTATAAATAATACTACAAATTTTTCAAGATAATCTCAAAAGACACTATTAATCTATTCCCAGAAGATTTTTGGATAATTAATATGCCTAAAAGGCATCACTCTATATTTATAGTTATCGTGCCTTGTACAAAAAAGAAATCATCTGTATATTTTCCTTTTTCTCCTTACTCTATAATATCTCTACTAATTATCCACCACAGAAAAGTATTTTTCAACACACTATTTACAGAACAAGACATCAATCTTTCAAAAAGGATTCTTGTTCTTTATCATGATCTTGTTGAGCTCCCAATAATCAATCAAGAGTCTTATTGACCCATCCTTCTTTATAACGAAGAGGACTAGTTCAAAACATGGTAAATCATTTGGGAATAAAGTTCCTTTAACAAAATTCTCTTGTAGTTATTTTATTTTATTTTATTATGTTCCAAAAATTCCATCTTATATAGAGTCTTGTATGTTGGAAATTCTTGAAGTATAAGATCAATTTAAAATTCCACCTCTTGGCGAGGATGAAGACCATAAAATTCCATAGGAAACATATCATTGTATTCCCTCATAATTGGCAGGTCATTATGGATGATGATTTCCATATAATCAATAATTTGAGCTAGATACACTTTCTCAAAGAGAAATAATAACCACTATTTAAATTTTGGTGTTAAAGAAGAATCAACCTCCTCCTTACACTTATATAGAATTAGGGGTTGATTCACTATACAGAGATTTATTTTCCTCTCATAGAAATTTAGGATGGCTCTATATAGGGAAATTAAATTCATATCTAGAATTGAATCATATTCCACAATAGTTATTTTGATAATGTTTTTTGGAAAGTCAAACCCACAAACATTTACTTGCGAGGAGATACATGCATGGGATGAAATAAATACCCCCTTTTTGAAATCACTAATATCTCTACTTCCATGATTTTTAGTGTTTTTAATAATTCTACTGTGATTCTGTGATATGAATGAATGTGTCGAACCATAATAAAAAACTTATTTTCTATATTATTGAATAAATAACTAGAATATATGTCAAATATTCATTTTCATGACTCACTTTAGAGGTAGTGATGCAAAAAGATCACCCTTTCTTCCTTGGATATTGTAGGTTTCCTCTGAAACCCCGTATCCTATGTAACGCCCCGACCCTAGTTACCTAGAGTCGGTGCATTATTACATAACATTGGCATGATCATAGGAAAGATCAAATCTCGAAAGACTGATTGGTTTAGTAGGCTTAGAAACACTAGATATATTCATAATGTTTTACATTTAATCATAAGGTGAAAAACTACTATGACAACATAATGTCTCCGTAGTCCACACTATTATCCCCTCATAATATCCATGCAGGTCATTCATAACTTACTTCTTCACATCCTGGGAAAAATAAAACATAGAAAAGGGGTGAGCTCAAATGCCCAATAAGGATAACAATATAACGGAACATTCAAAAATAAGCATAAACATTTAAGGAAATGCATTACTAAAACAAAATCCTTTTAAACTTGAACTTCAACATAGTATTGAAAAGTAAAATGAAATAATGCCATTTACTTATTCACATGGATATTCTACTAATCGAATAATCACATGCAATATTAATAACCACTTTCATAATGTCGGAATGCAATATGCTGAACTTTAATTTCTTTTTCAAGGCCTCGTCCCAAGACCTAGGGGCTAACTGTAACCGGAACCCAACCCGGAGTGCCTCTAATAACCGGACACCAACTCGGAGTGCCTCTAATAACCGGACACCATCCCGGAGTTCCTCTAATAACCGGAGACCAAACTGGAGTTCCTCTAATAACCAGAGACCAAACCGGAGGGATTACTTTTACCGGTCCCCAACTCGGAACATACTTGTCTTACACATTCATCTGAATGAAAGGTTGAAATATGACATAAACATTCGGATTACAAATAACTTATGAAATGTTAGTACTCTAAACAAAAACCATGAGTGACATAAGAATAACTGATCCACAGTCAAAAATATCACAAAACCTTCAATAAAATATGGATGTTTTGTATCATAATAAATCAACTTCAAATAAGCTTAAAAACCATCAAAGGATGTTGACATAGATGAAATCAAAACTATTTTAGAGAAATATCTATTTTTTTTTGAAATCATTTTAAAAGTAACATAATTATAAAATAATAAATTCAATTTGAAAATATTCTTATAAGTTTGTAAGGGAAACTTTGACGATTTTATAACGGCGGTAAATAGTCTCACCTGCCGTATAAGTTAAAAAAACATTCTTACCTTAAATTTGTCGAAAAGGTTAAAAGTGCCTTGTTTGGAAAACAACGGAAAGATTCCTTTAGAAACACATAAGGGTATAAATGACATTAACCCATATTTTTTTAAATAGTAAAAATGTTTTGAAATACAATATTAAGAAACATGGATGTGGATGATAAAGAGATCCCAGTAGATTATTACGTATAAACAACCTCGGATAATGAAGATATTGTGAAATAACCCTTACCAATTTGGTAACTTATGAAACATAAAACCCAAGAAAGAGGTATCATACAATTAATATGTAAATAAACATAATTTAGAGTGTATTACACAAAGAATATAATAATGGGCAGTACATACATGACACAAAAGGTGATGGTGGAAATATGACATGAATCTCACGGAAATAAAGAGTGAGATGAAAACCCCTTACCTTGTACTTTTCCTTGGTTGGGGTAGGTTAACCTCCTGTATAATAGTGAAATAATTGTTATTAAATTATAAAATAATCATATACATTAATATGATATCATATATGATCTTTTAATATTGATTTGATAATAATATCTTAGTATTATCGTTGTTTCGGGTGTTAACTTACTTGTTTTATTTTATATGTTTTGTTACATAAGCCATGTTTGTAATGGATAGGTTGTATATTATTCATATCCAAAATGATATCGAGTCCTTAAACATCATTTTTAAATCATCAAATGATAATTATACTTGAATGCATACTATGGAGAATGAATCTCATCGCGTTCGTGGAGACGGTAGTCCGTACGTACGCACGAGCGACAATATCATTCTTTTGAAATAATATATAAATGGTAGTTATATAATATATATAGAATCATTAACATGTTATATTTATTATTTACATGAGTTACATATCATTATTATACCCATCCAAATAATAATATATTGAATAACAATTACACCACGACGTGGAGACGGTAAGCCGTACGTACGCACGTATGGTGACATGTTATTCAAAGGGTGGATAGAATACTGAATATGGTTGTACCATATTTATAATAACATCACAGTATATATATGATACTGTATTTATTATTTTATAATGGTAATAACAAAGGAAAAGAAGTGGAGGAAGAAAGGAACTTGGAAAAGGATGGTGAAATCATTACCTCTTCTTCGGGTTCTTCCTTTTGATTTGATCAAAAGGGCTCCTTAGGTTGGTTTTATGATCAAAATAAGGCCTCTAGGTTGTATTAAGTGAAGTTGGGAGAATATTTGGGCAGAGATTTGCCGAACCAAAGGTTTTTAAAGTGTGAAGAAATGAGAAGGAGGAGTGCCCTTTTATAGGAGGGGTGAGGGGAACCTTTGGAAAAGCTAGAAATATTAGTTTATAATAAATTTATATTCGGTTTCTAATGGCTCCAAAGTTGATTATTTAAATGTTAAGTTGGGTAGGGGTAGAAAAAAACTCAACCAATAGAATTTATACAGGTTTCGGTACTTATATTAACCTTATCTTTAAGTATTAACTCTAAGTTAATTAGTTTCACTTTTACAATGTCTCTTTCTATTTTTATATAATATGTTTAATAAACTTACTATATATATCCAAGAGACCCCCAAGTGGTCAATTAATGATGAAACTCTCATTATATAAGTCTCTTGTCCAAATATTATATTTTTAGGAATTTAATATCAATTAATAATATAATATTTGTTTTAAGAACTCTTTTATGTCAATTTTGACACTATTCAATAGTTGATTTTTTTTGAAACTAATAACAGATTTATTACTTCGAAAAAAGTCGATTACATAAATCCTAATATATCATATTATCCTATAAAATTTGTTTAATTCATTAAAAGTTTCATAATATATTTATTTGGGAATTTATAATATCAATTATTTTAATTTTTCACTATTATAGTAATTAATTCATCATCATTGTGTCATAAATAAATTAAATTATTTAATGTCTAAAAATTATAAATAAAATATCATTATGTAGGAAATCTTTTTATCTTTCTAATGAATATTTATAATCTAAAATCCAACATATATAACCCTATGTAAAAATTGTTTTTCTAAAAGATATATGCTCGTGTCATTTTTGTATTCATTTTAACATAATTAAAATAAAGTGTCCCTATCACCTACAAGTGGCACCATGGGGTCCCAAAATCTACCCAAAGATGCCTATGGTCGAACATGTATCAACAAATAAGTCTAGGACACGTTTTAGGGTTATTTAGTATTATTATAATATTATTTGTTTAACCCTTATTTACCGGATTTACCCTTAACCATGGTAAATAAAATATTTACCGCAGTAATTATTCAAAATGTCTAAAAATAAAAGTTACCTATTTACACAATTTGAACATCCTGATTCCAAATATGGAATCCTTTTTTATAAATTCAAAACACAGAAGTGACAGAAATTAATTTAAAATTAATTCCCGCTGTCAAAACAAAAAGCGTGTTTTTAAGAATTATAACTATCAAAAGATTAACACTTGTTTATGTTCAGTTTAATTGTAAAATTATGTCCAATGACCAACATTGTATTAAATGGTAAAAATATATTCTAAATATACTTTAAAACCGCTCAAATTCATAATTTATCACTATTAATTATTTTTATTAAAAAAGTAGTTTTTAATTAAAATTTAGTAATTTTCACTATTCATCAAAATATGAAAGTTATCCGAAAAGTACCAAAATTTCACCTTAGGCTAAATTAGATACTCCGAATCCAAAAATGAATTCCATTTTGAGAGATAAAATTTCTAAAATTTTAAAAGGCATGCATTACTATTCATAACGGCTAGTTTGATTGGTTGTGGTGTATTAACTCGAAGTTGCGTACAACACACGCTACTGTATTATTCAAAGGAAAGCGTACCATGAAAGCTTGGGATGTTTCATTTTAAATTTTTTGATGTCCCCATTTAGTCAAAAAGTTTAAAATATTGTATTTAAAAAGGTTTCACTATTAAAAGTTGATAAAAGTGCAATACTGAAAATGAATCTGTTCTTGCATTATGTCTAAGAAACTCATAATATGGATTCTAAAATTATACGGATTATATATAGTTTAAAATTTAGTTAATACTATTCATAACCTCTTTTGAATGAATTTTTTTTTGGTAAGTCAAGGTGTGATTGAACTCGGTGTTGCGTGTAGTGCAAGTTATGGAATTATTTTGAAGAAATAACACACTATGAAATCTTGGGATGTTACATTCTCCCATCCTTCAATAAATTGCGTCCTCGCAATTTGAAATTGTTCTTCAAAAATAAAAGGTTGAAAATAGAAAATATATTTGTGGGAAAACCCACATCGGAAATTATATTACTAAAATTATTCTTAATATGAGGAAAAGATAAATGAAAGGGTCACCACCAAATTATGATCTCGATTAGGAGAACATTGGTGGAAATTAGAGACATATAATTGGAGGAAAAACGTAAATATTTATAGGTACTGATTGAGGTCATCAATCACAAACAAGTATAAAATTGAGGTCCTTAAACTCATCAATCTATGATGATTTGAAATACCATCGGTTCAACAAAACATAAGGTATTGGTATAACACATTTTTGACGTTTCAAAATATCTTAGTTGGAATCCCACATCAAAAAATGAATTAATGAGGCCTCTATATAAAATAAAGAGTGGAAAGTATGAAGATTACCGAAAATAACACATACTAGGGTTCCATGTAGGAAAATATGGATATGGAAGGGAAATCTAACCATCAATTATCTGATGGAGAGTGGTAGAGAACATGGCTATGAAAAGGCCAACAATACCAAAGCCATAAATTAGTGATGATTTAAGGTACCATCTAGGACAACATTTTTGTTCTAAGTTCCTTTTGTTAATGTTGAGGAATTTATTTATGAGATTGGCTAAGATCGCAAGGAGATATACTTACTTTATAATTAGTGTTTTATCCATTAATAAATTTCTACCACAAACTCATCTTTCACTCTAAAAGATAATAGAACGTAAAAAAATTCTATTTATACTATTCGTACAGGGTTCCAAAATAAATGAATTTATAATTCATCTACCAGATCTTTTAAAAAAACTACATTATTTAATCCAGGACATCTCGTGGGCCAGTGGTAGGTGATACACCCTTGTCGCCCTTCGGTTGCGGGTTCAAGTCTCGCAACCTTGCCGGACGCGACGGGTTGCCGCCCGACCTCCGGGTTGTCCTTTTATGGAAATCCAAAATAATCCAAACTAGAACTATCCAAAATAATTCTATCCAAACTCACAGTCCAACATTTATAAGGAAGGTAAACATAATGTAGATCCTTTTTACCCCATAATAGCATATGAATACCTTCATCATGTATTCTTTTAATACACTGAAACATCCTAAATTACCATATTCCTTATTGATTACATTCATGCTCCATTATTCCATATAGAATGATGGATATACTTCATCAATCCAAAAAAAAATTTCACCCCAACAATGATGGAATATACAAATCATTAATCAGTTCCAAGGTAGTCAAGAATATCCAATATAATTTATCCAAAACAATCATGTATTATTCCAAAATCACTACCTCGGTATCAGAACTATATTATGGTTTATCATTCTCTCAACTATATATTTTCCAAAAATTTATCCTGCTATTGAGTCACTTTTCTTTGTTCCACACAATCTCAAGTCCTTAATGAAATAGTACTGCAGTAAAAAAACATTCTTACCTTAAATTTGTCAAAAAGGTTCAAAGTGCCTTGTTTGGAAAATGACGGAAAGATTCCTTTCGAAACACATAAGGGTATAAATGACTTTAACCCATATTCTTGTAAATAGTAAAAATGTTTTGAAATGAAATATTAAGAAACATGGATGTGGATGATAAAGAGATCCTAGTAGATTATTACATATAAACAATCTCGGATAATGAAGAGATTGTGAAATAACCCTTACAAATTTGGTAACTTATGAAACATACAACCCATGAAAGAGGTATCATACAATTAATATGTAAATACACATAATTTAGAGTGTATTACACAAAGAATATAATAATGGGCAGTACATACACCACACAAAAGGTGATGGTGGCAATATGGCATGAATCTCACGGAAATAAAGAGTGAGATGAAAACCCTTTACCTTGTACTTTTACTTGGTTGGGGTAGGTTAACCTCCTGTATAATGGTGAAATAATTGTTATTAAATTATACAAGAATCATATACATTAATATGATATCATATATGATCTTTTAATATTGATTTGATAATAATATCTTAGTATTATCGTTGTTTCGGGTGTTAACTTACTTGTTTTCTTTTATATGTTTTGTTACGTAAGCCATGTTTGTAATAGATAGGTTGTATATTATTCATATCCATAATGATATCAAGCCCTTAAACATCATTTTTAAATCATCAAATGATAATTATACTTGAATGGATACTATAGAGAATGAATCTCATCGCGTTCGTGGAGACGGTAGTCCGTACGTACGCACGAGCGACAATATCATTCTTTTTAAATAATATATAAATGGTAGTTATATCATATATAAAGAATCATTAACATGTTATATTTAGTATTTACATGAGTTACATATCATTATTATACCCATCCAAATAATAATATATTGAATAACAATTACACCACGACATGGAGACGGTAAGCCGTACGTACGCACGTATGGTGACATGTTATTCAAAGGGTGGATAGAATACTGAATATGGTTGTACCATATTTATAATAACATCACAGTATATATATGATACTGGATTTATTATTTTAGAATGGTAGTAACAAAGGATGAAGAAGTGGAAGAAGAAAGGAACTTGGAAAAGGGTGGTGAAATCATTACCTCTTCTTCGGGTTCTTCCTTTTGATTTGATCAAAAGGGCTCCTTAGGTTGGCTTTCTGATCAAACTAAGGCCTCTAGGTTGTAGTAAGGGACGTTGGGAGAGTATTTGCAGAGAGTTTTGCCGAACCAAAATGTTCTTAAAGTGTGAATAAATGAGAAGGAGGAGTGCCCTTTTATAAGAGGGGTGAGGGGCACCTTTGGAAAAGCTAGAAATATTAGTTTATAATAAATTCATATTCCGTTTCTAATGGCTCAAAAGTTGATTATTTAAATGTTAAGGTTGGGATGGGTCGAAAACAACTCAACCAATAGAATTTAGACAGGTTTGCGTACTTATATTAATTTTATCTTTAAGTATTAACTCTATGTTAATTAGTTTCTCTTTTACAATGTCTCTTTGTATTTTTATATAATATGGTTAATAAACTTCCTATATACATCCAAGATACCCCCAAGTGGTCCATTAATGATGAACCTATCATGATATAAGTCTCTTGGCCGAACCTTAGATTTTTAGGAATTTAATATCAATTAATAATATAATATTTGATTTAAGAACTCTTTTATGTCAATTTTGACACTATTCAATAGTTGATTTTTTTGAAACTCATAACAGATTGATTACTTCTAACAAAGTTAATTAAATCAATACTAATATATAATATTATCCTAGAAAATTAGTTTAATTCATTAAAAGTTTCATATTATATTTATTTGGGTTTTTATAATACCAATTATTTAAATTTTTCACTATTATAGTAATTAATTCATCATCATTGTGTCATAAATAAATTAAATTATTTAATTTCTAAAAATTATAAATAAAATATAATTATGTAGGAAATCTTTTTATATTTCTAATTAATATTTATAATCTAAAATACAACATATATAACCCTATGTAAAAATTGTTTTTCTAAAAGATATATGCTTGTGTCATTTTTGTATTCATTTTAACTTAATTAAAATTAAGTGTCCCTATCACCTACAAGTGGCACCATAGGGTCACAAAATCGACCCAAAGATGCCTATGGTCGAACATGTATCAACAAATAAAGATATTACATGTTTTAGGGTAATTTATTATTATTATAATATTATTTTTTTAACCCTAATTTACCGGATTTACCCTTAACCATGCTAAATAAAATATTTACCGTAGTAATTATTCAAAATGTCTAAAAATAAAAGTTACCTATTTAAACAATTTGAACATCCTGATTCCAAATATGGAATCCGTTTTTCTAAATTCAAAATACAGAAGTGGCTGAAATTAATTTAAAATTAATTCCAGCTGTCAAAACAAAAAGCGTGTTTTTAAGAGATAATAACTATCAAAAGATTGACACTTGTTTATGTTCGGTTTAATTGTAAAATTATATCAAATGACCAACATTATATTAAATGATAAAAATATATTCTAAATATAATTTAAAACCACTCAAATTCATAATTTATCACTATTAATTATTTTTATTAAAAAAGTTGTTTTTAATTAAAATTTTGTAATTTTCACTATTCATCAAAATATGAAAGTTATCCGAAAAGTACCAAAATTTCACCTTAGGCTAAATTCGATACTCCGAATCCAAAAATGAAGTCCATTTTGAGATGTAAAATTTCTAAAATTTTAAAAGGTACATATTACTATTCATAACGACTAGTTTGATTGGTTGTGGTGTGTTAGAACTCAAAGTTGCGTACAACACACGCTACTGTATTATTCAAAGGAAAGCGTACCGTGGAAGCTTGGGATGTTTCATTTTAAATTTTTAGATGTCCCCATTTAGTCAAAAAGTTTAAAATATTGTATTTAAAAAGGTTTCACTATTAAAAGGTGATAAAAGTGCAATACTGAAAATGAATCTATTCTTGCATTATGTCTAAGAAACTCATAATATGGATTCTAAAATTATAAGGATTATATAAAGTTTAAAATTTAGATAATACTATTCATAACCTCTTTTTGAATGTCTTTTTTTTGGTAAGTAATGGTGTGATTGAACTCGGTGTTGCGTGTAGTTCGAGTTATGGAATTATTTTGAAGAAATAACACACTATGAAATCTTGGGATGTTACATCCTAGGGAATTTATTTTCAATATGTCTTGATTCCTTTTAGTTGAAGTAATGGAAAATACACTAAGAGTTGATTAGAGCCTCAATAAACTCTATAGAATATGTGGGTTTCTTCTATCAGCAATCACTAGAAAAGTAACTTTACTTACAACACCTAAAACATTTCCTTGTTCACTTTAAGAAATTTTTGGGGTGCTTCTTACCATAACCTTGAAAAGTGGGATGCTAGAAATTCATGGAATTGTTAGATTTTTCCATCAGACAGAACGAATTAAACTCAACTTTACACTTATTTTCCTTGTGATACAATGGAGATTCTCCAAACTCTATCTCAAATTTGAGGTCACATCGGACAATATCCTTGTAGCTATCAAAGTCACGAATAGCCAAGTATTTTCACAGACTAGTCTTTATCCCACCAAAGAATCAGTCAACCTTGAATTTAGGGGTAATGGAAAAAACAAAAGTTTATTATGCAATTATTATTATTTCTTACTCATATTCCCCAATATATTCTTCATATTTTTTCTTGAGTGTAATTAAATCCCATTACATTTTAATATAGAGAGTGTGAGAAAAATATTTTTCAAAAAAAAATTCTGGAATTCCATCCACTCCATCACTTTTCTCCCATCCTTAGGATTCGTCTTTGTTATCAATGTCCACCACTAGTCTGTTTCTCCATACATAGGATAAAAAATCAGAAGAAACTTATATTTTTCATTATTTTGGAGGATAGAGAATATCTTTTCAATGGATCTAATTATTTGTTTTTTAATTATGGGATTATATGATCCATTGAATATAGGAGGAATTTATCATATAAAGATCTTCATTGCATCTTATTCTCTCTTATAGAGGTATGGTCTCTCCTCCAGAACTCGTTTTCTATTCAAAACCTATATTAACTATGAGAGTATCATGAAAGAGGTTGTGATTCATGTTCCTATTAGAAAGGGCATGTTGTTAGGGAAGTTATCACATTTCTCACCACATTGACTATCAATATGATTCCTCAAATTACCTGTTATTTTCTAGAATAAAGGAAAAATTTTAGGGTGAGTATTTTTAAAAATTAAAGACTTTAAGGGGAATCCAAATACAATAAATGGATAACTTATAAATTACATTTATTTCCTTAACTTGTAAATTTCTAGGCTCCAATCAATGTTATCCATGATCTATTACATAACATGTATTCTTATGGCCATGTATTTGTTCCCTTAATAATGGTTTGTAATGACTTTATACATTTACCAAATAAAATACCCTGAGTGTGTCATACCAGGTGTGCATTAAGGCCCATTGGTGTGTACCAGATTACCCCGAGTCAATCCCGGAACATCTTTTTAGAGTTTTTACCTCTAGGAACATGTGTTCCCGAATAACATCAACTTATAGTATCCATATATATTTGTATTTTCCTGGTAAAACACTAAATATATACTTAACAAAATTTACTAATTTCTTTTATACTTATACTTCTCCCTAAGCCATTCTCTGGAGTTCTCTAATCATAAGTATTCTGCTAATGTTTTCAAATCCAGATCCCAAAAATAACTAAACCTCCCCTTAATATTAATTATAAGAACCATACTCTTTATTTTACATCAAAACATTTGTTTATACATAAAATTAATGTTTATAATGTCCAAAATATTGATAATTATATAATTTTTTGGAATTAGGTACCTTACATAACATCATAAAATGTGGAATTCATTTTCTTTATTGAATTAATCATTAAAATTTTCATAATATTCCTTCTTACTTAAAAATTCATGGGATATCTTGGGGACAGTCATAAAAATGGGGTGTGATATAAAGTTCAATTTGGGAACAAACAAGGCATAACATGAAGAATATAAAACATGTTAGACAAAAAGAGTTTCAATGGGGAATAAAAGAAACATGAATAATAAGGTATGATATATCATGGTAATCATAACATTAAAAAAGTCACAAAAATCATAAGACAGCTAATCATAAACCCAATCAAGGATAAATCTGTCAAGACTTTATAGTGGAAAAATTCCTATAAATGAATTATTTATACCCATGTCCTAACATAATGTATCATGATACAAAACATTACCCAATGCAGTGGAGCGCTATTTAGGTGCACCCATCATTATCATTTCAATATTATGCTTTAGTGTGCCACTTATATCATGAAAAAAAGCATGGATTCATTAATTATAATAATTTATCCCAAGATTAATGGATGTGAGAAAACTATATATAATTCCTTAATAAATAAATATATTTTCATAAAGGATAATACTCAAGATAGAAAAATGGGTATGGTAATCACTACACAATTGTTTTGGGGTGGAAAATTGCACTGAAATATTGGCATCATTACATAATTATATAAAAATTCAAAAAAATGGTTTCTGAACGAGAATGTAGTATCTAATAATTTAATCATAAAATTGGAAGTAATATGGACATTGAAGGGAATTACCAAACATAAGGAAATGTATCTATAATTCATATGTTTATAAATAAACTTGAACAAAAAAAAAGGATGTGGGGATCCCTCATTGAATTTCATCTTATTAAAATCTTAGGTAAGGGGAAAAATTGGGGAAGATAAAAGATCCCTCATTCCAATAACATAAAATATACTATAATTGAATTATTATAAATTAATTAAAATTAGACAATTTTAAATTAGAATAACTAATTTGAAATAAGTTGCTTGAATTTGAAAGGAGGAGAGGAAAGTGATAATCCCTTACATGAACATTTGACTTCAATGGATTAGGAGGGGCTTCTGGAGAGATTATGATACCTTGGGATGACTTTAGGGAGTGGATGGAAGAGTTTATATGTGCTCAATAGAGTTATACTAATGTTATATGGGATATTTGTGCATTTATATAGGAAGAGGGGGGGGGGGGGGGTTTCTTTATTATTTTGGTTTTTGGACACAACATAATAAAATATCAGAAAACACAAACCATGCTATGGTATAGGCCATGGTTTCCACAAAATGGAAGTGGATTATATTATTTTATTAGATCAAGATCCTAAATTATTAAAATACTACCATTTGTTATGTAGAGGTGATTCACACACATAAAGAAATGATTTTAAAATCTTAAAATATATTATTTGGCTTCGAGGATTCATAATGTCTTTACAAAAAAACATAAAATAAAATTATATTAAATGTAAATCAGATATTTCTTTTAGGATCTACTTATATTAAGTATTACCTCACTTTTGTGTCATTTTAATATCAAAAAACACAAAGAATATTTATATGGTATTTAATTTTTAACCAAAAATTCAATTATCCTAGAAAATTATGAAAAATTAAATTTTTGATAAATTCAACATCATGATTAAAAAATAATTTATATTTTATCTAAATAATTATCTAAATATGTTAATTTTTTTTTAAATAAAAATAATCATTTATTTAAAATAACGTGTTTTTTACAATAACATTTTTTAAAACCTTATAAAAATTAAATTTTAATGCATAAAAATTATATGATCATTATTATTTAATATAAATTATTTAAAAATGATATATTATTAAAATATCATTTATTTAAAAAATCCATTAATTCTTAAATATCTTAATTGAATTTGAAGATTAACCAAAAATATTATTTATATTTTATTAAATCTAAAAAATTATAAAGTAACAATAATAGGATGAAAATATATTCATTATTATATACAAAAAATGTGCTTATTACTAATTATATTTTCTTGATTCATATCCCTTTAATAGACTATTATACTCCTTAATAGTAAGGTGTACGATGGTTGGGATTTCATGGGGTCCTTTGTCTTACATGGTTTGGGTTTGATCGCAGTGATCTTGAACATATCTAATAAATGGGTACACTTATGATTATGTTGTTACAGATCAACAAGGTATTAGTATAGGGAAAAAATTAAATTCTATCTCCCTTGAAATCATCGATAAATGGGATTTTTAGGGTACAATCCTACCAGTTGAGGTCATCCCTTCCTTTAAATTTGACAACTGGATTTGTTAAAACCCTATATTTATGCTAATCAGGTGACCACTATTAAAAAGGTAGATTATAAATGGTAAATATACTTAATTGTATTTTAAATGAAATTGTATATAATAAATGTAAATTATTTTAGGTGCTTTCTATAACCATAATAAAGTTAATTATATCAAAATGAGAAATTGTATTCATAATGATTTGGGTCGTTACCTAAAATAGGACAATATCCATAGTTTCCATAATCTAAAAAATTAACTTTACATCCTTAATGGGGTACTCATTTATATGTTACTGATATATTAAAAAATAATATAAAAAACATTTTATCTAGATGACTTGTGATTTGGTATTGTATTCTTCTATTCATCTCGGTAAAAGTATTTTAATCAACATGATTCCCAAATTCCTTAATATCTAACGTATTTGAGGGTTCTATAGGGGTAATAATACTTAATATATTTTCATATCAAAATTTATTAAGAATATATTTAATATACTTATGTGGAGATATAAAAGTATCTCCCAGTTTTATGTGTGATTATAAATCCAAGAAAATTAGTAAGTTCACCCATCATGTTAATTTCACACTCAAATTTCATAGGATCCACAATAGAGTATTTTAAAGTTTTTTATTTTATCCAAATATAATGATTGTGGATAAATTTTATTAATAGTAATGTTTTTAGAAACCTTTTCAGTAATAATTTTTTGATTGATAGCACCCTTAGCAAAAAAAATTGTAAAAAAATCCATTTATTCTATAATTCAATGATCTTGGAGATTCTTTGAGTCTGTAAAGAGGCTTAGTAAATATCAATACATGATCTAGTGATTTTTTATTCATAAATATGGTTTTATCTACATTAAATTTCTCCAATAAATATCATTTATGAAAATGACCCTTTATATCCACTGTAAAATGTTTGAAATTAACAAATATTACATATGGTAGAAGAATAAAAATAACTTCATTTATAAATATTGCATCATAAGATTCTTATTATTCAATGAGTTCATATTGATTATAAGCCTTTTCAATATGTATAGATTTATTTATTTCTATAATAAAATTTCATCACACATATTTTAAAAAAACTCATTTTACAGAAATTATAATAGAATCATTAGGTCATTCAACCAATGTCCAAACTTGATTCCATTAAAAATAATTAGGTTTATATATTGGTTATATTTTATCTAATATTCATCAATAAAGTCATTCTAAGAAGTGTTAGGATCGAATTGTTATCAAAATGCATTTTTTTCAACTTCATTTCACAATGAACATCTTGTTCTAATAGGTTGATCTATATCACCAATGATATTATTACAGGGATTATTCTTAAGAATCCACAAGAAACATTAGTTTATAATTTTTTTTACAACAGGTTAAAATTATTATTTTATTAGAAATTTAAAAACATATTATACAGTTTTTATATCATTAAAAGAACATTCCATCATTGGTTGAAAATTAGGATTTGGAATAACATATAAGGATGTGGATTGTGGTTGTTTTAAAATAAAAGGGAATGTTTCATCAAATTCACCATGTGCTATTTCTTCAACTAGTATATGAATTTATATTAAAGAATATATAAGCCTTACTAGTTTTAAAATATCCAAGAAATATTCCTTCATTGTATTTTAAAGAAAATTTATACATATTGTTTTTAATATTAAATATGAAAACTTGTCATACAAAAATGTTGAATTAAAAATGTATTAACATTATTTTTCTCTACAATCCATTAGAAATTTTATTAAAAAAATATTTTCATAAAACTGAATTTATAGAATAGAAGGAAGTATTAAATAATTTATCCAAAATAATATTTGGAAACTAGGTAATCAATAAGCATTTTTATTGTAATATTCTGTATAATTCTATTTCTTTTTCCAACTACACCTTTTTCTATGTAGTTCTATGTGCCAAAAATTCATGTATTATATCCTTTTTACTACAAAAAGTATCCAAATCATATTTTAATGATTCTAAAAATATATCACTATAGATGGTAATAAATGATATATTTTTCTCTATTTTAAAACATGGTAGAAAACATTTATTTCTAAAAATGGTATCTAATTTATCTATTTGAAAATAGACCCATGTACGTCTACTCTAACAATCAACTAAAACATATACATAGTATTATCCACTATTACATCCATTTTTTGTAGGACCAAATATATCCATGGGAAATAACTATAAAATTTAAGAATTTGAGACTTCAATAATATAGTTAAAATTTAACATATGTCTCTTTATGAATTGATAGGGATCACAAGAAATAGAATAATAAAACAAAAGATCTATTATACCATTTAATAAGCCATTTCTAAGATAGTTTAGGGAAATTTATTACACTATAGTTCTCAATTATTCTTTTATATAACCAGGAATACAATTTCATTACACTAGTTCAGGCAATATATTTGGTCACAAGGTCTTCTATGTTATGTGTATAAACATTCTCATGGATATTGGAATAAAGAATAAATTAATTTTTGGAAATTTTAAGAGTTCATTTTTCATTCTTATAGTTATCATGATATCACTCATCATATAATTTACTTATTCTACTAATTTTTTTTATAAATACCTCCAACAAATAAAATATTTTAATGATTTACTAAGAAAAATAATTTTACCCATATCGACAATTTCTCCAAGTGAATTGTCACTGAATAAATCATTTCCACTATTCACATTGATTATCTTCTTTAATAAATATTTTTTTCCTATTTATATTCAAGGAAAATTCACAATCTATGTACCATATATAATTGGTGGTACTCTAATTATTTCAATAAAATGAAAAATATTACTATTTAGAAACACAAACTTACTTGGGTCTAGTATTTTAAGAACATAATGTTTTCTGAATCCACATCTATCTAACATTAGTATATTTAAAAGCTGTTAATTCTTTGGAAAGTATGTTCTTTGAAAACCTAAATATTTTACTTTATTAAAGGAACATATATTCCTTAAATTTCCTCCACATTTATTTTTTTAAAAGAATGGTTCAATTTTTTGGACAAAATATTTGGATTTAAAAATAAGTTTTTTATTAGTAAGATCCGTTCTGAATACATCCTTATGATGTTTTATTTTTCTGTACATATTATCAAAAAAAATCTACCATTAGTAAATATTGATAGAATATTTTATGGACATTATATTTCCAAATTATGTTTCATGACTATATTTTTACCCTCAATTTAATGTATACTTGAATTAATGTTTTCTAATTCTTTCGAAATTTCTTTATTTTTCATGTTATATTTCTATAACACTTTTGAAAGATTAGTTTTCTCTGAATTAAACATTTCTAATTCTTTAGAAATATTATAAACCCTTATAGTAATTATAGAAATTCATTATTATTCTTTAGAAAATTCTTCCACATTAGTATAATGTTTTATATAAAATTTTAAATTTGGGTTTTCAAAAACATTTTATAATCATATGACTTCTTTAAAACTAGGTAAAGTATTATTTTATTCTGATGAGGTAGATTCCTCATCTAAAGATATATAATTATTTTCATTATCACTTTCTTGATAATTATAATTTAATTTAATCCTACATAATGTTTTAGAAGTTTCCTTAGCCATAAATCAATTATGGATCTTTGGAATCTCTTTAAATAACCCAATTTTTGTTATCTTCACATTCAACATATGAATGGTTTTTGGATGATGAATCACAAATAATTTCACTCCAATTATCTGTTGCTAATACATTTCTAATTCCTATTTCTAAAAGATTTTTAATAATAACTTTCATAATTTCAATATTTATTTTCATTCATTTTATGTTTGGGAATATTTATTCTTATATAACAATCCATCTTGCACTTGTAAAATATTACATCTACGGAAAACATAATACCACTTATGTCCTAAAAAAATTTCTACATATAATAAAATATTTCTTATAAACAATCTTATTATTCATTTAAGCTAATTTATCATGTTCATTATTACATTCTTTGGATGAACTAGTTTTGTTCTCAAAAATAACATTCCATTTACCCAGTGGGATTGATAATTTCTCAATTAACATTACATTCTTAAAATTATCTGATGCTAAATTTAATTAAACTACACTATTCTTCATTTTAATTTTCCCAACATCCCTTTTCAGTCTACCCTAATTCCCTTAATTTCATCTAAAGTTCTCTTTTTACACTCTCATGTTCCTGGAATAATTTTAATGAACTTTTCAAAAAATATAGAATATTTTTTTATCTTTATTCTCGAGATATTGTAAAATATCCATGATTCTTACAAATCACTTATAAATATTAGATATATATTATTCAGGGAAAAAATAAAATGTTATTTAATCTATATGAATCATCGATCATCTAGTTTAAATTACATTAGAATATCCATAATTTGTATTTGAAAACTTCATCCATATAATGATTTTAGTTTCACAAGAATATATTTGAATATATTTTTTTCATGGAATAAATAAGAGTATTAATCCCTGGCTAATTCACTAAAATTTTAATTTTTTTATTGTTAAATGTAAAAACTCTCTTATCGTGAATTATATAATTTCCAGACAACATGAAAATGATATCAAATCCAGTGTTAATAACAAATATCTTCATTCTATAACTTATATATTTTCAGTCTACATCATCAATATTTTGTGGTCTTCATGTATTTAAGTTCACATGATTACCATTATTAAGACCTACCATTTATAAAAAATTATATTTCTATAATACACATTAATGTAAAAATATTTTAAAAAAAGTATAATCATAAAAAAAATTATATATTATAAAAAGTAAAGGTCTTGTTTATTTATGTATTATGACCTCATCTAATACAAATTATTAGATCGTAGAGTTTATAGTGGTTACATTATGAGGTGATTTGTTGATTGGAAAATTAGACAAAATAAAATATGAAACCCCATTATTAATATTAATATAAATTAGGTATCATTTAATAAACATATTTTTTATAATTAATATAGAGTACGTCTGTCTAATTAGTGTAGATAAATTTAGTAAAATAAGAATTTTATATCAATTCACTAAAAAATATAAAAACATGCTAAAATAAGTAAAATTAAATCATAAAAAAAATTCTGAATGACTTAATAAAATATTTATAAAATATTTTCTACTCATTAGAATTAATAGATTAGTAAGTCATAAACATTGACTTTGAGTATCCCTAGATTTCAACATAACTATTGGTTTTATCATTATATAGAAAAAAATCCCACAATAATAATGATTGGAATCAGGTATATCTTTTTATCAATGAAATATATCAATCAGTTTGACTGAAATCAAATATATCTTCTCTTTCTCAACATACCTTGTTCTAATCTAGGATTAGGCACATCGAATAAAAATTAAAAAATATTATAAGAATTTAAAATCCTCACATACATATCCTAGGAAAATAACTCTTGAAAAAATTTACAATTGGAATGTAATTATAGGTTATAAAATTGAAATTTTCATCAAGGTTGAGTCACAAAAGCATCATCACACAACTCATTGAGTTCAACTTCATTTATAATCAAATGTACAGTAGTCTTATTTTTTGATTCTCAATGTTTGTTTTAATGGACTAAAATGAGCTCTATCTTAAGAGGTCAACATGTTATGTTTATCACAATATGATTTTATTTTGATAAAACCATTAATTTTTTGTTAAAATAATTCCATTCGATAGAAATAATTCTAACAATTAAGTTACAAACTTCTTTATTTTTAGAGAATAAAAACCCTTTTTAGCCTGATAGTATAAACTCAGTCACCCTGATAGACTCTATAATGTCATTCTGATGAACTGAATTTTTTCATTCTGATGGAGTGGACTTTGTCATTCGAATAGATTTTTTTTCAATTTTATGGATAATAATTTATTCATTCTGATGCAATAGACTTTAGTCGGTCTAATGGTCTAGGCATTAGTTCATCTGGTGGATTTAGACTATAGTGTGGGAGGACAATATTTATTAGTTAAAAAAATAATTTTGTATCTTATAGAATAAATATTTCTCTTAAAATCATTTTAAAATCATTAGAACGTATAATGTTATTGAAACATATTTTATAATAATTTCAGTTTTGATTTTAAAAACTAATTATTGAAAGTGTAGAAAGTATAACTTCTAACTAAACATGTTCTAATGTTAAAATGAGGATGACATCCATGTGGGTGAGGTAAATGAGTAACTGAACTTAATATATATATGTTCCTAGACTCTCTGAGAGGAGAACCTTTAGGGATGATTTATCTTTACCTACCGATGGATTTTTTTAGGTTGCTGGCAGTGTGTGTGACACTATTTTTACTCATTTGTTATTGATTTAATAGAATTTTATGTATTATTTTTTATCAGTACATCCACCTTCTACTATATTTAATTTAATAAAGAGATGTAATATTTTTGATCAAAACTCATGATTAAACATTACTATTTTAATACTAAACATTAATTATAATAACATAATTTAAATCTATTGTTATAATTTTCAAAATAAATTTATAATAATATTAATACATTTATTAGAATATTAATACATTTTTTAATAAATTTATCATCATATGACTGCATTTATCATAATACTAAAAAATTTATTAATATATTTATTATAATCAACATTTTTTTCTTGATTATTATTATTTTAAAAACATTTATTTTTAGTATTTATTCATTTATATCATAATGGAATTTGGTGATTTTTATTTTTTACAATTTTAATAAATTTAATCATTATTTTTTTTATTATTATAAAATTTATTATTATATTTATTAATAAATATTTTATTATTCAATAAATACATTTATTTTAATATTAATAATAAATTTATCATTATAATATTATATTTATCATAATATTAATACATTTTTAATAAAATTAATATATGTATCATAATATTACGCATTTATTAATACATTAAATATAATTAATATTTTTATTTTATTATTAATATAATTTTAATATATTGATTTTTAAAGTCATTCATTTTTATTATAAATTAATTTCTATTATTCATTTTTATATAATTAATATTTTATTTTAAATGAAGTTCATCTAGATGGATTGACTAATAAGATGTGGTGAAAGAGTGGTCTCATTTTGTGAATTATCTTCCATTTAAATTCAATCTCATATACATATTAATATTCTTAATCCACTGAATATTTTCTTTCATTCATAATTTGAATGTAGTAATATTAATATATAATTCATCAAACCATATTAACACGTCTTAAAAAAAGTATATTATTTGTCATGTTGGATATAAACCCAACATGAATTCTCTACTAAATATTTTTGTGGCTGCAACAGTAAATATTTGTACACCCCAATCCCACAACAATAGTATTAGGTTATATTCCCCAACTACAATTCTCCAGATGTTTCTTATATACCAATGTTATTATCTTCTTTTATTTTGAACAAATTATGGAGATTTCATGAAATTCTCTAGGGTTCTTCTACACCAATTGTAAATAAATTTTCCTCCACAAGAATATTGGGTCAATGAAACTGTATATGTACAGCCTTCAAGAACATTAAAATCACTACTATTCTTGAGACTATAAACTATTTTATGAGTGATATGGTTTCTTTTATTATATACCCTCTATAAAAATATTGTATGAGCTATTAGAATTATTGAAAAGTTCTTCGTGAGTTCTCTCAAAAATATTATAAAATCAATAACCTTATTTCATCACCAATATCAATATATACACAAAAATATATCATGTTTATAGTGCCTTATTAATTAAAATCAATAACAATATGTATTTTTCCTCGTTTTAATTTGGTTATGGAATCCCACATTATCTCTTCATTTATTTGGGATATTGTCTTTTTTATCCCAATGTAATACCTAAAATAAAATATATATATATATATATATATATATATCAAAATTAAATTATCATGATATTCTTCACTAAAATATCTATATAGATGGATCAAAATAATTAATTCTGTAAAGTCCTAGGACATTCTCTTTCATTACAGGGTTAATGAATAACCAAAATATTTAATGGAATTCATGCATTATTAAATATAGCATTCCTTATTTTAATATATAATTACTAACCATGTTAATTTATTATTTATTTCCTCATGCATAATTAATCTTTGTGTGTATATATCATTTATATACCGCATCAACTATACATGGAATACACCCCTCATATTTAAGAAAGGAATATTGTATTTCATATCCTATATTAATGTAACATGATTAAGATTATTTGATTTACATACTGTATATGTAAACTACCTCATAAATAACTCATTAATGAATGATTTATTATGATATCTTAATCCTGAAATCCTCATTATAGTGGAATTATATAGAATTCATCTATATCATTAGTACTTAATTTGTATTCTAGACAGTGCTCAATATCCATAGGTCAAGTAAGTAAATATTATGAACACTGTCCATGTTATGAAAGAAACATGTACCCATGGATCCCCTATTTCATTCTTGACTTGATTCACATACATTCAAGTGAAACTACATGTATGTATGGGTGTTTTCAACATACCATTATCAACTCATATTTGAATTCTCTATTTTCATCTCATTATTCCAACATGGAAAATTTTCTTTTTATGGTGTATTAACCGGATATTTGGATCATTTCCAAACATGTTGGAACATATTTAAGGAATACAATAGATCTACTATTTACTAATATATATGGTTATTAAATATGGTCACTTTATGTTTATTAGGTGTTCATTCATCTAGTCGTGTGAAAATCATGATAGCTTCATCATGCATTTCATGGTCACTTGAACATCATGAATCATTAATAAAGAATAAATGTCATCTTGTTTGTGTAATATCTTGTATACTATGTGATAACAATAATTATGTAGTAGAATTAATTCACTAAATGTTTGAGGTCAATGTTTTTTTGTATAATAGATCCATCTTCCTAGTGGAGCTACATTCACTCGAATCTGGTGTTCATCTGTTTGTATACACATTCTTTATGTGGTTGATATATTTATAGTGGAATTATAATTCATGTGGCTATACCAAATATGGATGAGTAGTCTATTGGAAGTTTATTATAATTTAGATATGATAAAGGTAAATAGTTTCTAGAAGTGTTTACATGAAAACAACTCCTGGTCCTAAGGAGGAATATGGGAATGTAATGCCAAATCATTAAACCCAACTTCTTGTCCATCATTCTAAGGACGAACATTACCCTCATTTCTTAAGCCTCACATTATGATTTTATTTCACATGCTTATCCTTAAAAACACTCGACCTCACATTAGACACTTTCCACTAGAACCATGGTCGTCTACAAGATACAATAACACACTTCTAATACTGATGTGAACCAATATGTTTGCACCCTACTCATATTCTCTCCAAGCATACAACATGCATTCCCATGCCTGATTATGTTTATCATGCACTAATCTTGATCCTCTAATGTTGGTTATTTGATATGAAATACCCTATGATTTGTTCATAATCCTTTCTGAGATAGATATATTGCTCGCATTATTTGTATTGCCTTGTCATATTTTTTGAATCACTCCAAAACAACAACATAGTAAATACTATAACAAAAAATTTCACTTTATTAAAACCATATAGTAAATACATTATCCTATAAAATTAATTTATGAAAATTTTTTATTTTTTACATGTTCTTCACATATAAAATTTTCAATTCAACATGGAATCTTGATTTTATATTTTACAAGCCACATATTGACATTACCCCAACAAAAAATTGGTCTTCCTTATTGAAAATAAATTAAATAAATAAATTTGTCACAAAAATATCCATCTTTTTATTTTGATTTAAATGCCACTAATAACTTTTCAATTCAACATGTGTGAATTCTATTTCTCTCACCCCCGACCTTAGTGAAAATAAATTTTATTTTTACTACGAGAAATATTTTTCATCTCTCACTATTTTAAAATAAAATTCTCCACCCATTTTAAATAGAGGGATTATATAACATATATTTCTATCATAGATCATTTCTCAAGGAAACACTAATTCTATGTATCCAACCCCAATGTAGAAAATAAGAGTGTATAACTAGGGTGATCAATAATGTCCACAAAATCCATTGTATATGATATCATGCTTTGAAACCAAAACATAGGGGCTTACAAGAAAATATTTATCAATAGAAAGTATAATTCTTGACACACATCAACAAAAATTTCATAATAATTAATTTAAAGTTCATAAAATCCACCATTTTCTTATCATTTACTAAACTAAAACTCCCCAATAAGATATCTTTGATATAATCAAGAATAAAACTTTTGTGTGTGTTTGGAATACCTTAATAATCCAGTTTTGAAGTCTATCTAAAATTTATAGATTCACTATAATTCATATATTGTAATATTCTCAAAATGTATTTATTCCATCAATGGGTGATTTATTTTAATTTCATAATGGATCATAGAGATCATGAAAGATTAATTTAGAGTGATGTCCATTAGTGATAGACTCAAATTTTCAATTTAATTCCATATTCATAATTACAAATAGACATAAAAAAATAGTGAATAAGGAGGTACATAATTCATTGTTAAGATGTGGCATATAGTTTGATAGTTTCCTCTTAACCTAAAACATTATCTCTATCTAATATCGAAACTTGTTTTCCTATCAACTTTCAAAATATATTGTAAACTCATTATCTCTCCCTAATTTTTTTGCATTTTAGATACAATCATATTTTCCTAAGAAATTAATGAAACATCATATTTTTGTGGTTAAATAGAAAATTTTACCAATTATTTTAGTAAAATAATAATATTTATGAAATTATTCATATAATATCTATTATACTCACACCATTCGCATATCCTATTTATAGATTTTTATGTCACCTAATTTTGAAAAAATCCTAAAATTCTCATCCTTTTAGTATTCCACTAACTTCATTCCTTTAGAATAAAAACCTTTTTGTTTCCTCTATCTTTTTAGACATTTCCAATTGGTCAATCCAAAAAATAAATCATTCTTTCTTGACATGCTATCTTTTCTAAATCTTCACATTTTTCTTCTATGTAACCTTATCATTACATAGTTTAACTTCCTTTATATTTTTATTATGTATCCCAATTGTACCGTGGGAAATTTATCCAAAAATGTTCAATCATAAATACCAATTCTTTGTGACCCTCCAATTCAAATTATTCACATACCTTTTCCAAAGACTCAAATTTTATTGTTATTATATTTTATATAGATTGGAAAGCTTTCTTACATTTATTTTATAATCTCATTTTGTTCTAAAACCCCCCATTGGTACATGAATCATTCCTAGAAGATGCATTTTTTACTAAAAAGTGTCATATTTGTTTCCATACCATCCAAAACACCAATAATAACCTCTAATTTATGATCATCTAGATTTATTATAAAAATAACATTATTATATTGAGGATGTATTGGTTCAATATATGCATTATGTTTCTTAGGGGGGAGTTCCCTTCTTGGCCTCATTCGTATTTTAACAGAGAATGGTGTTTCTAAACGTCCTTCTTTGTCCAACATTGTGTATGTTTGTTATTGAGACCGACATTTTTTATTATAGTAGATCTATATGGAGATTTTTTGGCATAAAATTTTAACTAATCATTGGAAAAAATTTATCTCCATAACTCGAGAATATTCACTAATAACATATATTTATTTATTGATTTCTTTTATAGATTTTCAACTCATGAAAAACTACGTAATATATAGATTTTTTTCAATCACATCATCTTCCTTATGAGTCAAATTTTATTTAAAATCACATATTATTTTTTCATAAAAAACCAATATCATCATGTGAGTTCTGATATCATCAAAATTCTCTTATTTACTCTATATTAACACTTTCTTTTCTTTGGTGAACTTATTTTTCTTCTTTTGTAATTTTTTCTTTTATTTTATTTCCTGATATTTTTAATCTCCTCAATATATGATTCCAACTCATACATAATTTTCCATTCATTTTATATTATCTCATCTCATTTACTACCAGAACATAATGAATCAATCCCCCATTAAATATTAGAAAATAAATTTACCTCATAAAATAAAGCGATATATGATTATGGATCAGGCTTCTCATGATTTCTCACTGAATTATTTTTCTTTTTATTGGAATACTTATTTTTATTTATATCTTTTTTTATATTTGTTAATGTTTTTTAATTTCAGCATTACATTTAGATTTGGTATAATTTTTCATTTTGAATACATGTTTCAAGTTTCCAATACCTTCAAAATTACATTAATTTAAATTTTTTTTGAATTTTACTTTACATTGGACCTTTTTAAACCCACTTGATATAAAATAAATATTCTCTTTAATAACTTCACCAAACCCTGTATATAAATCATTATTTTCACCAAACTATTATAATTTAACTTTTCCTTTACTCAATGCTTAAAAATCCATTTCAACTTATTCTTTATTCATTAAAGATATAATTTTTCATCATCTTAAATGCTTGGAGAATCTTAAATAACTCATAAAATTTCAAATCCTCTCTTTATTTAAATGCTATAATTTTTTTCATAAAAGTGTTCTATAAATTTCATCATCAATTTGTTTGTATTGATAGAATATTATTTCTTCTAACCAAAGCCCCAAATCTTTCTTGTAATATAACTAACCCTTGTAAAGTATTCATTGATATGCTCATCATCATCCATCTTTATATCCTTAAATATTCTCATGTAGACTTATACCTTGGCATCATTGAAATTGATATTACATTCATACATATTTTTTAAATTATAAAAAAATTCATGTACTATTTCAATACCCATGAAATTTGTATATATATTTTATACAAAAGAATTAAGAAAGAATTTTGATCATTTTCATCTAACTACATATTTACCTTACTAAATTGAGTCATTGTAGAACCTTATAAAATTAGACAAAACACAAATGTTGTTACATCCCTCATATCCAATACATGTTATTTGATATAGGAATCATATTATATCACCGATTATGATAATTTATCCCTTCAAATTTGGGAACTCCTCAACTATTGACTTATTTAATATTTTTCATCTCTTGAAATTATTCATGGATGTTTAGAGAGGTCCATCCTTTTGATACCACATGAACATCACTAGGACGGATTGATAACTGAGTTGTAGGGTGAATCAGTTTTTTCCTATTGTGGATTCACTTACATTTTAATTCACCTTTTGAACATATTATACATCATGATCTACTCAAAATTATCTCTCAATATCTTCTCATATGAAGTAATATTAAGAGATAATACATCACTTGGTATTGAAAAGGTTAGGTATAGTTTTTTTGTTTTCCATCCTATTTATGCACCCTAATATGGATTATTCACTAAATATCTAAACAGATACAACAAAAACTAGTTATACACTTAAATACTACAATAGTATATGTTATCTATATGCCAAAAATAAGATTCTCCATTAATTGTTTTTACAACCTAGTTATGATCTTATTCATTTTTAATATAGTGAAATAATGTTCATAAAATGCTCTGGGAATCTTCTCCACAAATTTTTAATTGATATTCCCCCACTAGAAGGCTGGATTGACTAAACATTTTGTGTATAACCTTTAAAAACGTCAGTAGAACTACTAGTCTTGAGACTCTTCACAAGATCTTGAGTAATCTGGGTTCTCCTCTTCGTTCTCTATCATCGATATTGTTTTTCTATCAATGATCTAAATTATTGTAAATTGTCTAGTCAGTTATCTAAAAAATTATATAACGTAGATATTTATTTCATCACCTACATAAATATACACATGAGAAATAACTTTTTTATAATTTATCATTAATTATTTTTATCAATAATATGTTTTCCCCTTATTTTAATTCATTCAATGAATACCAATTTATATATACATTTATTCATGAATTTATTTTGTATAGTATAATAGAATAATACCTAAACTAAATTTTTCATGAATAATGATTCAAGTATAGTGATATTATTCACTGAAATTACGATACAAATGGATATAAACATTTGAATATTTCACATTTATATGAATATTTCACATTTTATGCGGTCAAAACATTCCCAGAAACAACAATTATTCTTCCACATGATTATAATATATACAAGTGAATCTGCATGAATGTATAGGTTTTTCAAGAACACCCTCGTATAATAATATTTGAATTCTCTGTTTTTTAACTCATTTATATAGAATGGTATTTTACCTTCATGTGGTCACTTAACCGTCCATGTCCATCATTGGTGTTCACTTGAGTTCATCTTAAAAGAATAAAAATTATTGACTCAATATAGGATAACAAAATTATCTTAGATGGATATACTTACAAGTGGGGGTGAATTTTGGTTAGAAATTTTAAACTAGTCAATACAAAATAGATTTTTAACAAAATTTATCTGAATCAGACATAGTCTAATTATTAGAGTGATGAATCGAAATCACAATGAGATTGAATAATATCAAAGTATTATTTTTATCATATTCATAGGAACATTAAAAAAACAAATATTATAAAACTATAAGCATAAATAAAAACATTCTATTACAAGCACAGCTAAATATAAACTTGTAAAAACCAGAAATACAATATGTGGTAATAGTAAGAATGACTTAAAATATATACTTAACATATTTAAATCTTTTAACCAGAAGAGTAAGGTATTCAATAACCTTAACTAATGGTATCGATAGTTTTATACATATTATAGATTTTTTCTTTCCTTACCTAGAATTTCATCGATACAATGATTAAAATATGATCCTCATTCCTATAGTTAGAAACCCTAAATATTATGATAGGTGTATGTCTTTTTATCATTGGACTACCAATATTTTAGGGATGAGATTTACTAAAATTTTATTCCTATAGACACTCGATTGTAACAACGATCAAATGCATGATTATAAAACAAGTGGTTCTAAAAGAATCAACAAGACAAGGATTCAATTGTACTAAAAACTAGAAATTGTTACAATGTATATGAATGAGAAGTTCACATTGAGAATACATTAAAATACTTCAGTTCAGAATGTGATTAGCTCCAGACACTGAAAATAAACTTATATTTATATGTAGATCTTCAACAGTCAAATTTCTGGGTTTTCTGCAATGACCTTAAATAGCTGGTACTTCATAGATCACAATGTATTGGAATAACTGAATTTCAAGCATCATTTTTTTAACACCATTAGAGTTCTGAAGATATCCATTGTGATATAAACAATTCTTAGGTGCTTCTAATTATAAACATTATTTAGTCTGATGGATGTCTGAATTGATTATCAATGGGATTAAATGAATAAGGATTAGTCCAACATATTATTACCAAGGTTAGTCTGAAGGACATTAATTTTTAAATAGGGTAGAAAAAACAAAAGTCTAACTACAAGTCTGAACAAAAGTCATTCTGAAAATTGAATACACCTTCAATTTGGTGTATCATATTGAGTAATAAAATTTTTAAATTCATAATACATTATAACATTTCTATGTACAATATAAAGTATTATTTCTTACAAACATAGTAAAATACATGGGAAATAAAAATTTAGTAAACAGGTTTTAAGAAAGAGTTTTTAATTTCAAAAACTAAAGGAATATGAAGATATAAGTAATATTTTTTACTCAGAAATCTCCCCATTTTTGAAAATCATGAACTACATAAATTAAATGGAAAAATAACCTGAAAAACTTATAGTCTATTATTATTTTTAGAACTACAACTTTATTCTTTCCGACATAACCTTGAATTTGTTAGTAACTCTATTGGATATAATGGAGAGTATTTGAAAAAATATTTTATAAATTATACTTCTCCCTTTTAAATAAAACTCCCCCCTATTGTATAACATATCCCAAATAATATAATATCTTCTCTTTGATAAAACATTCTCCCCCTTTGAGATTTTCAAAAAATCAATGTTAAATAATCCCAATATTTTTGAAATAAAAGAAAATTAAAAAGATATGTGATTAAATATTAAACTAACTAATCATCCATTTAAGTATGAAAGAATATATAACCAACTGTATTTTCAAAACATTAAAGCAAAATGGAATTGGATGAAAAGTAATTCATTGTAACAATTAAAATGTATTACAAATTGAATCAACAGTTCCTAGAAAAAATCATTCTTTCTTCATCAGGTTATTCAAAAAGGTCTTCACATTCCCGAACTGAAGCTAATCTTTTACCAGATCCATGATATTTTCTTCCAAGACGACCTGATTTCAAACCTCTTCTTTAAATATTTTAACATCCTCTAAGATTAATTTGTTCTATTCCGTCATTACGGCCAATCACTACCACAAAACAGGGAATGGGGAGCACTGCCTTTTACCAGCACTAAGTAGAAAAAAATGACATCGGGGTGAGCCTTTATCAATACTATTGTTAGCTCCTATAAAAGTTTTTATTAAAAAAATATTATTAATTTATATATAATTATTGTATTTATATTCAAAAATAATTTTTATTTGTATTCATTAAATAAAAAATGATTGTTTATAATTAATTGATTGTTTTAATAGTTCTAATATATATATATATAACATTTTAATTGAAAAAATTATTTCTAAGATTATATTTATATATATATATAATAAAATAATTATAAGATTATAATAAATTACATTAAATAATCAATATATTTATAAAATTTATTTTATTTATTATATTAATTAGATTTATTAGATTTATTATAGATTTATTAGATTTATATTTATTAGGTTTATTAAATTAATTTATTGTATTTGTTGGATTAATTCATTATATTTATTATAATTGTTATATTTAATATATTTATTTTATTTATTTTATTTATTTTATTTATAAATATACAGTACTTTTTAATATATATTTAAAATTAAAATTATTGAATATATATGTGTTATCTAATGAATTTGATCAATGAATATATTGATCATGCATATATGTTATGTATCATGCATGAATATTCATTTATACATTACATCACATTGTCCATTGATGTGGTATATTGATTAGTTCATAATGTTAACCATATGAACTTTATATGTTCTAAAAATGTACTAATAAAATTCTATTCAATATATTTGAATAATAAAAATATTTTATTATATTTTTAATGATATATATAAGTACTTTTCAAATAAATTCGTAATTATAATTATAACTATATATATAATTATATAATTATATATATTATATTATATTTTTACTAATATATATATATATATATTAACAATTATAAACAAAAAAATATAAATATATATTATTTATAGTTATAATTTTAACTAAAAATAAATATATATATATATGTAAATAAATAAAAAATTATAATAAATATATTCACTATAATACTTATAAAGTTATAAATATATAATTAAATAGATATATTTATAAATATATACAAATATTTATAAATAAATGCAAATAAATTTATATTTATTTATATAATTATTAATTTAAAAAATATATATTTATTTTTTAATATATAATATGTTCTATATAATTAAATAAATATACATTTATCAATATATTTATAAATATTTATTCAAATATTGATAAATAAATAAAAATGTTATTTATAGTTATAAATAAATACAGATATATTTAAATTATTCTTAATTTATAAAAAAATATTAATTATATTTGTAAAAAAATTATAAATATTAGATATATAAATTTGATATGATTTTATAACTATTTATAAGATTACTTATTTATTTATTTATAATTATATTTATAAATATATATATATTTCATATAAATATTTCAAAAATTAGAAGAAATATAGTTATATGAATATCTCTCTGTAATCTTTTAAATATATATATTTAATATATATATTTAATATATTTATATTATTATAAATATAATAAGTATATTACTTAAAAAAATTTAATTACTTAAATTATAATTTTGCATGTATAAATAAATATAAATTTATTTATAATTTTAATTGTTAATATATAGATATATATTTATCCTATATATCATTTTAAATATAGATATAATAATATAAATAAATTATTAAAATTAAACCTTTCTCCGGGATTTTTTAGAGCTATTAATGGATTATCTTTATAAGTGCTTACAAAGCTTTGAAAAAGGTATGTTTTGTCAGCACTTTTTATTTTAGCACTCATAAAACATACCATTATTAGCGATTCAAACTAGCACTAATAAAGGTTCCATTGGGTTATATAAAATAATCCAATGGGATCCTCCTCCCTTGCAGCCTTTCAAGCATTTACTGAAGCTGACCCATGGGTCGCCGAGCCCTCCTTCACCATGACCCCTCCTCCTCCTCCTCCCCCTCCACTACTGCCTCATCCTCCTCCCACTCCACCTCCTACTCATTCTTCTCCTTGTGTTCCCCCCTTGTCCTCCTAACATGCTCTGGCACACCCTCCTCATCTAACGACTCTCCTGGAAACCACCTTTACAGCACACAGATTCCCCCTAGTGAGTCTCTATTGAGGTTTCCCTAGTTTTCATAGGATATGATGGGTTTTGTTGAATCCTTATGGGCGGGGTTTATGTGTGATGTGTTTCCATTATTTTTTAGGGTTTGTGGAGGGTCTGCGATGTCTTTTTATCCATTCTATTGAAGCATCATCTCATTTTCACAAATTTGAGGTAGGCAAATCCACATTTTTCTTTCTGATTAAGTCCACTTGAAACTTGAATTTTTTTTAGTTAAATATATGACTTGATTATAATCTTTCCAATACACATGATTAATATGCTATAGTGTTTTCAATATAGTCTGGTTTGTTAAAAATAGTTTTGAAGCATTTTTCCCAGGTTATTTTTATGTGTGCTTATGGAAAAAAAATCAGTGGATGTCAAATGTTGTTTTGATAATGTTTTCAACATAGAAAGTGCCTTCGTATTACTCTTGAATAGTTTATTTTAGTGTTTTCTGGTTTGTGTAATTTGTTTTATCTCTTTATATATGTTTTTATAAACTGTTTTGTTTGTTTATAAAAAATTATTTATAAATTGTTTTGCCCATTTATGAAATTTTTTATAAATTGGTTGATTTTTTTATAGAATTTTTAGTAAACTGTTTGGGTTTCTTATAAAATTATTCATACTTTTGTTGGCCTACAAAAAAAATGTGTTCATAAACTGCTTAGCTTGTTAAAAAATTGTTTATAAACTGATCGGAATGATTATAGAATTATTTATAAATTGTATGGTATGTTTTTTCAATTGTTGATAATTGTTTTTATAAATGTGTCGTTATTTTAGATTTTTGATGTATTTTTTATGGAAATGATTTGATTTTTGTTTGGAATGGATAAGGGCCCTTTTGGGAATTGTGAAATGTTTGGGTGTGTGTTTGTTTGAAACTAAGGGGATCATTTGGCAATTTAATTTTCATTGGGTATTTTCTCATGGCCTAAGGCACTTGGGAAGATTTTGGTAAATCCTTGGTGTAGAGGCCAGTTTTTCTATGATTCTGTAAAAGTGGTATTTTTGGATTTAGAAATGGTTTCAGTGTGTGTTTGATTTTTTAAGAGTGGTTTTGGGGGGGGCAAGCCGCTGCCAGGTTTTGATTTCTTTTCCTTGGTTTTGTATGCCTCATGGTTGTGTGTTTATTTACATTATGTCTCAAAGAATAAATATAATTTTGGTAATCCATTGCACCATACAATAACCTTGTTATGAAATAACTATCAATAAAATTTTTATCCATTGAAGGTGAGTATACTAAATTTTTCACATTGACTCATCAATGATGTGTTCTCATTAGATCTATCACTTTATGTTAAACCATGTAAAATACTTTTTTCATTATATTTATTCATTGGTGTTTGTTTTGGTGAGTGAACCATTACTAGTGAAGGATTTAATGAGTTCCTATAAATGATGTAAAAATATTCTATAAAAAGGATTAACATCATTAAGATTGTACTTCTAAATTTGAAACAACTAGATTCACCTATCATCTCAGGGTGATCATTTTCAACATGGTCTGAACAAACATGAATTATATATTTATGAGTAAACTCATACACTTTATCATTTCCATTATGAAAAATTCATATTCTTCATACCATGATTTCATTTAACCCGATAGAACATAATTACATTGAAACATCACTCAACCCCATAGAGCATCAAACTCATCCGTGAGTATTTTAATTGAAATAATACCTAAAAATAGTACCAAAACCCATGCTTGAATTGTTTTAAGAAACTAGACATATGATGTATCAACTATGAATGTAATCTATAGACCATACAATAGGATTAAATTTCAACTTTAGATAACTCTAATTATCGAAGTAAAAATAATTTCATATTAATCTTACCTCTACTGAGATCACATTTAAAATCTTATTTGTCTATTATTTGAATGTGATTATTATAAAAATATAAAAAACCCAGAAATCATCAATATATATTCAATATCTCTATAAACTCGAAGGTCCTTGATACACACCCCAGAAATAAATCTACATCTATCATGTTGAGCCTCAAAACAAACTCATCCCAAAAGGAACATGAAGTAAATATCTTGTTTAGAATGGATGAAATAAAATATTAATTTTATATAACTATCCCTAAGCCACATTAAATATATCAAAACCATCATACTTCAATAAATTCTATATATAGAACCCCTTATGGATAGCTTCGTTACATTCACAGCCTCTAGTTTTAGTATATGATCCACATCATTGAATGCTCGATGCACCTCTTCTTATTCAACCTCATGAAGGAATAACACAACCGACCTAAATATTATTACATAAAACAACCTCATTATAATGAATAATATATAATTAATATTTAAAAATACAACCACATAATCATTTCCATCAATATCTCCACATCATTCCCCCCCCCACAAGCTTATCGTTTACACATTCCACATCACTTGTAAAAATATTATGAATAAAACCAAACCTATTAAGATTAAATGAAGTTTTTATGATATTTATAATAAATTTCTCTATAGGTTATGAAGTCATCACCCATTACTTTCTCTTGCTACTTCACACACTAGTTTCAATAAACATTACTACCATACAAATTATGAAATCCTTAGAAGTGACTACTCTAATATCCAATCTGTAAAATATTTATAAAATATAATACTATCAGGACCCACTCTTATAGTTAATCGAGTGGATTTGGGAATATATTAGTGTCTACCCCCCCATCCTATATTTAAATAGACATAGGTCAGTTACAATTTGTGTTCCCTTTTTTTACACAAAATGAATTGCATGTTGGTTGATTCCTATTGAACATTTGAATATACAAATTGTTAATTTAAGTATACTTGGATAATTAATGAATTCCCCATCATGATAAAACTACTTTTATATACCCTGAATTAACAAGAGGAATTGAATAAGGGATGCTTTGTAATATCTGAAATTGTGTTTGTTTGGTTTCTATGATGTTGCGATTGTGAGATAGATTGTGTCTTTGTTTGGTTTGGAAGTTTTTGACATGATTTTTATACAATTTTTTCATGTTTTAGTTCCTAAACTATTAAAGATAAATCCAAAACATACCCATTTCAATGTCACCACCACTTTTTAGTAGGTGCAATTCCACTGAATCATAGAAAACCACTTCACTAGAGGACTCTGTGGGACACTTTATGGACACCATAGTCAGATAAACATAACAACACATGTATTGAATCCTTCAACCCAAATTAACTCTTCGGAAAATCATAGCATCTATTCATTTAGTACCACGGTTCTTGACTCGAGATATTATGTTTCTTGAGAAACACAAAAAACCAGGTTTACAACAATGCATATAGATCACTTATGGGATACTAAAACATTCTAGTGAAAGAACTTCTCATAGCTAGTTCCATTGATCAGGTCTTTGGGAAGGTGGGTGTGATATACTTTGGTCATGAGTAATGCATGCATAGGTAATGGTATTGATTACTCTAGCTATTTTCATTGATTATATTTTGATGATGACACTAGTTGAATAACTTTTGCATAATTATTTTGTTAAATATTATTAATACTGAATCAAATAGGATGAATATGATTAAATAATGGATGAATTCTACTTGGTTGATAAAAGAGGATGAAGATGGGTTGAAAGAGTTTATAAAGTTTTCAAAAGATCATGAATATAACCCTTCTCAAATCCTTTTTCTATGTTTATACTATTTTTATAAAAGAAAAAATAGTGTAGAATAGTTGGAAGAACACTTGATCTATAACTGAATAGATCAAGGATATACATGTTATAATAAATAAGGGAAAAACTAATTTAGGTAGTGGATAGGATATCACTACGTTTTATGGATCATCTGATATGATTACAAGCATGTACAATGAAGATGACCATATAGAAGATGTGATTAGAGAGATGAATGATGATGAAGATCGAATTGGAAAAATGTTAAGGATAGTTGAAGATGAACTTCGTGATTGCCCACAAGTTTTTGAGAAGATAAAGAGTTGTGAAAAGACTTCATTGTATGCTGGTTGCACTAAATATACAGTGTTTTTATCCATACTGAAGGTGTATAATATGAAAGTAGGCAATGAGTAGAGTGAGGCCTATTTTACAGAACTACTTGCTCTCCTGAGTGCCATTCTCTGAATAGATAATGTGCTCTTAAGTAGAACATATGACCCCAAACAAATGCTACACTCAATGGGTATAATCTCTGAGTGAATATAAGCTTGTCCAAATGACTGTATACTATTTATACTAGACCAAATATCACCTAATGAATTCCCAAAGAGTGGTTATTCTCAATACAAGATATATGAATTCATTCCTATAAAAGATTTATGGTACTTTCCAATAATTCCAAGGTTGATGTGCCAATATGGAGGTGAGGAGACAGTAGGACAATTGACCTGGAATGAAGATACAAGAATTAAAGATGGGAAACTTTATCACCTAGTAGATTCTCCTCAGTGGAAGAGAATTTATCACGAGTAACCTAGATTTGGAAATGATATTAGAATCCTTCTTATTAAATTATATATAGATGGAGTGAATCATTTTTTTTTTCAAAGAAGCAGTCATAGTAAATGGCTGGTAATGTTTGTAAATTATAACTTACCACAATGGTTATGCATGAATCTAAAATATATATTGTTATCTATGCCTATATCATGACCAAAAAAACTGGGTAATGAAATTGATATTTATTTGGCTCCATTGATCAAGAATTTGAAATTATTTTGGGATTCATTTGATAAATTTTATGAATCTTACAAAAATGAAGATTTCACTTTGAGATCCATGTTGTACGATACAATAAATGACTTTCGTGATTAGGGAAATATGTCAGGATATATAATCAATGGAAGTCAAGGTTTTCTTATTTTCGAACAAGGTACACAGTCAATTATTTTGAATCTTTCATCAAAAACCTTGTTTCTAGGACATTGAATATTTCTACCCTGATGGCCTAAGTACCAATATTGGACGAAATTATTTGATATAAGATCAGAAGAACATACAACACCATCTCCACTAAGAGGTGATCAATTGTTTGAGAATGTAAATGATGTGGATACAACTTTGGTTAAACCATTTTGAAAGAACCTTATTGAAACCTGGTTGGAAAAAGTGGTCATTTTTTTGAATTATAAAACTTCAATTGTATGTATGTCATAAATTTTCTTCATGTTTTGAATGATGAAAAAAACATATCTATGAGTTTCATCAGCATGTTGATAAAGAATCCCTGAAAAACAAAGGATGTAATTAAGGCTTGGTTGGACATGGTTGAGATGGGTATACGAGAGGATTTCGCACCACTGAAGGGTGAAAAATGATCATTTATTCTTCTTGATACTTATACCTTTTCTAGGAAGAAGAGACATTAGTTTTTCAACTACATGAATGAAGTAAAGGTTACAGAGGGGTATTCATCAAATATCACGAATATCCTATCAATGAGTGATTTAGAGTTCAAGGGTCAGAATTCACATGACTACCAAGTTTTGATGTAAGACATAATTCCAATATAATTATGTTTAATTTTTTCCATGATTATCAACCATATAATAATGAATATTTTTTTCTTCTTCAATGTTATATGCATCAAAGTTATAGTCCTAATAAAATTTACTACTTTGGAAAGATAAATTTCTATCATATTATTTGAATTGGAATTGTTACTCTTGTCGAAATTCTTTTATATGATGGTTCATTTGATTTTTCACTTGGTGTAAGAGATTTGACTATGTGTTCCTATACATTATAGATATATATACCCCATTTAATGATATATGATTATTTTGAAAGGGTATGTCAAAAATCAAAGTTGGTGATAGGGTTGTATTGTAGAGCGATATATTATTGAGGAAGCCATTGAATTCTGTATCGAATACCTATCTGGTGTAGAAAGAATTGGCCTTCCGAAATCTCTTCACCATGAGCAGCTGGAGGGTGAAGGAATTTATGGAAGAGAGGTTGTCATGACCAATATTACAGTTTGGGAGTAGGACCACCTATACGTTTTTCCTAACAGTTTCACTGTTGACTTATATGTTCAAACCCACAAAGAAAGTATTAGGCATTTTAATCAATCTAGGTCCAAAATATGGATATCAGATACACTTAATCGATAGATTATAAGATGGTTTCTGTAGAGACCAAAAACTTGATGTACATGGACATTACATTACTTTAGCGGAATACTTAATACATAACAAAAATAGACACACAAGGACCGTAATAGTTTTGTGTCTTTGGAAACATGGAACGTAATCTTCTAATCGTGGTGAATGATCTTCAACATCTCCCATAAAGATCTTTCCCTTTTTTCTTACCTAAAACCTTTCATTATATCCTGGGGAAAATAAATCATAAAAAGGGTGAGCTCAAATGCTCAGTAAGGGTAAGCATGGATAAAATAAAACATACCATATACTTTTGAACTTAAAAACATGAACATAATGTTTAAACATCAAAAGCTTGAGAAATTACATAAAACATGGAAGTACGTAAGGAATAGATCATAAAGAAACATTAAGAATGAAAAAATAGCATGGGAATAAAACATGTAATTGTGGCATCCATTAAGCACATGTAATGATTTCCATAGTAGACAGGGAATTGCTGCCAAGACCATCTTAGTGGACAAAGTCCCTTTCTAAATCGAGTTCACTCCTCGTTTCAGTCCTGTTTTACTGAACTGGTTTAACCTACCATTCCATCCATGCCTATATAATGAGATATAAATTTTAACCCAATGAATTAGAGGGAGATATAGGTCCCACCCATCTCATAGTGAAATCATTATTACTTGTGCAACAAAATAAACTTAATATATTCATCATAACCCAAAGAATAAAATGGGTTTCATAAACATCATCCCATCATCTCATAATCCATATAAAACAAATGGAAATTTCCTCATAAGAAAAGTGAAGTCAATTAAATCATAGAGTCATTAAACTTGAAACATACACATATTAAATAATGTCATCTTATATGGAAAATGGTTTTGATAAAACATTTGAAATGAATTCTAGAGGAAAATATCCTTTCTTCTTCAAAATCAATTTCTTTTCACAAAACGTCATGCAATTCTAAAAAAAGAATATTTTGTTGAAAATAGTCATGAAATCTTTTGTAGGAAGATTCATGAAAATAAGGCTTTATAAAACTGTAAAAATCCTTCCATGTCGTATAAGTTAAAAAACAACATTCTTCTCGTACTTTTGCCGGAAAAGTCAAAAAGTACCTCATAAAAGAAAGATTCCATACATACCATGTAGTAAAAGTAAAAAATGGGTAAAAATGACATGAAACCATTTTTAGGAAACATGGACATGGATGAGAACAATAACCCCAATAAATACTTACGAATAAATAATCTCGGATAAGAATGAGATTGGAATAATTATCCCTTACCTTAGGTCTGATATTCTTCTTACGTATCTGAACCTCCTCTTCTTTGAAGCGCCTCTTTGAGACCTCCTATTAGGGCACTAAAATTGGTCTTTGAAAAATACTAGGACCTATAAAATGTTTCTAGGGAAGTGGATAAGAGAATTGGTCAGGGTTTGGCTGAGCTTGAAGGCTCAAAGTGGTGTGTGGAAGAGAGGGATCAGGTTCCCTTTTATAAGGGAGGAGAAGGGCACCTTTGGAATTCTAAAAAATATTAATTTATAATAAATCTAACCCCACTTAAAAACCTCCAAAAATGACTCATATTCGAATATTAGATGAGATAGGGTTGTAATCTCATCAACCAATCTAATTTAGGCATGTTTGGATCTTATTTTAAACCTTATCATTTTGATTTATCCTTATTTAATCTATTTAGGTTTATTTGTGGTAATAAATTCTAATTTTTAAATTATAACAAATAATTACTTATTTGTTGTGATTTTACATATTTGTTTACTTTATAACATTATAGACCATATAATTTAAATTTATACTTTTTAAATATTTTTGTGATTTTTAAACAATTTTATAATATGTTATTTTTATAAAATAACAATAGTGTCAATTTTGACACTATTCATTTATATGAATTTAAATAAAATATATACAGAAGATATGTTCGAAATAAAAGATTTAATAGATTCATAAAATGTCATGTGTATCTATAAAATTAGTGGAGAACATTAAATAGTTCATATAATATTTATTTTATTATTTTTAAAACCATTTATTTGGTTTATCTCTTAATAAAATAATTACTACAACATTTTTGTATAATTATTTAATACACTTATATTTTGAATAAAAATTAAAAATAAAATCCTATGATAAAGATAAATATATTATCTTTCACAATAATACTTTTAATTGAATTTATCATCTTAAAATCATAATAGTTAAATTGTTATATTTATTAAATTATGAAGGTGACAACTTTAGCATCATTTAAAATAAAATAATATAAGTGTCATAATTGATTGTATAAGACTCCAAATGGTCAAATATTCGACCATTGGATGATTATAGTTTTAATTTACATGACCAATAAGTTTTGGTCAGGGCTTTGTGCCTTTTATGGTCACTATTAGTTTAATGAAAACTATATTCTTGATTTTTCACTAGATAAATAATTTATTTCATCACTATTGTGTCACAATTAATGATAATTATTTATTCACAAAAAAATTCTAAATAAATTCTCATGATGTAGATAATTTTTTTATATTTCTGTATATTATTAATTTTCTAAGTTTCGTGATGTTTATCACTAACTTAAATTTATTATACTTATAGTATTTAAGAGAATGACATGTTGTCACTTTCATTGGTTTTAATAATAATTAAATTATTTTCATGAAACAAAGTCCATTAAATGAATCTAATCCGACCCTTATGTGATATGGGTCGACTTTTAGTCATCCAATAGGAATTTTCCAAGTGTTAGGGTAATTTTATAATCTTATATTTACCCTTAATTACCCGATTTACCTTTAACTATAGTAAATAAAATTTACCGTAGTTACTATTCACAATGCCCAAAAATAAAAAGTAGCTAGTTAACATAATTTGGACCCACTGATTCCAAATATGGAATCCATTTTTCCAAATTCAATACACAAAATTTTCAGAAATTAAATTAAAATTAATCCCGTTGTCGAAAGAGAATGGGTATTTCTTTCAAACATTACAAAAGATTGAATTGATTTAACCTACGAATTCAAGGTAAAAACAATCCTAATGACATACATTATATTAAATGGTAAAAATATATTCTATTTATACTTTAAAACCATTCAATATTATAATTTAACCACATAATATATTACGATGAACAAAGTTGTTTTTAATTAAAATATAGCGTGTTTTTACTATTTATTAAAATATTAAAGTCATCAGAATAAAATGAAAAATTTATCCATAGTAAATTTTTATTTCATGATTCCAAAGAATAATTTTATTTTGTCAAATGGAACTGATAAACATTTCAAAAACTAGATTTAAAGTGGTTGCGCCATCAAAAGGTGGAAAAAATGTATTTTTTTGAAAAATACTTATTTTACCCGAAAATTTTATTTTATTCTTATAACATGTTCTAGAAAATGTGTAAGATGAATAATAATTTTATAAAATTCAAATTTTAGTTAATACTATTCATAACGGCTAGTTCATAATAATATTATAATAATATAATGTTGTTTAGTAACACCTGGTATTGCGTACAACACATGCTATCGAGGAAGGTCGTGATTGCGTGTAATGAAAGACAAGTCAGGGTTGCATGTTGTGCAAGAATCCTTAATTGTTTCATATTACAGAATCCAACCATATTTCATTTATACATTGAATATATATATATATATACTCAATGTTGCGTAGAATAACTATTATCAAAATTTTCTGTAACACGATCCAAGAATAGTGTTGCGTATACTGCATGCTAATACGGTGTTGCGTATAGTGCAAGGTAATCTTGGTGTAGCATACAACACAAGACAATAATGAAATTAAAAGAATATTTTTCATAAAATATCAGGGTGTTACATTCTACCCCCCTTAAAATGAATTTTTCCCTCGAAATTCGTCGGGGTTATAAATGGTTTACTACTCGAATGTTTGTTTAATAGAAACCCACATCATAAAAAGGAATACCAAAACATGGCTTTTAAAAACTAAAGTATGAAATCTAATTGTTACCCAAATTAACTCATCGTGGGGTTTCCACGTAGGAGAACCCAGGTGAAAATATGGATATGGAAGAAAAATCTAACCATCAAGTTCTGATGGAGAGTGGTAGAGAACATGGCTATGAAAAAGCCAACAATAACATAGCTATTGATGTGTGATGATCTAAGGTACCATCTGATTAATCGGATATAAGGGAACTAGGACAACATTTTTTGTTTTCAAGATCATTTCACTAAAGTTGATGAATTAAAATAAATACTTACTTGATTTTGGTACAATTTCACTGTTGTTCGTGCTTTGAACAATTTCCACTTCCTCTCTTAAAGAAATGAAGTTGAATTTGTTATTCATTAAGTGTTAATAGATCATGTGATAGAATGATGGGTCATTCCATCTATTTCAAACAAAAGGTTAGAAAAAGTTATCAAATATACATAAGTCCATCTATGGTGAGGTTAATCATATACGATTCCAAAAATGAACTTATACTTCATATATCATACCGCGTAATAAAATAAAACTAGTTTCTACTAACCAGGGACTTCCTGTAGGCCAGTGGTAGGCAATAAAGGCCAGTCGCACTTCAGTTGTGGTTTGATTCCCACAGCCTTGTTTGACGCGATGGGTTGTCACCCGTCTTGTAGGTTGTCCTTTTTCTAAAGATATATTACTATAACATCCCATCAATAATATCAAAAAAAGTTATATCCTAACTTATGTCCAACATAATCCATTCCAATCTTTAGGCTTATCTAAAATACTTCGTTCCAAGCTCATAGTATAAAGAAAATGATTACTTGAAATGTCACATAACAATCATGTGAATGACATCATTTATCCCCCATATATCATAAGATATATCTTGTTGGTCAAATTACAAATATTTGAATACCTTAATCATGTACTATCTTGAAGAATGAATACCCATTAATTGAACCATAGTGAAAACATGAATGCAGTAAAAAGTTAACTCTTTCCACATACCAAAATCTAAAAATTCTATAAACCCAAACCATGATATAACCTTCTCCTTATATGAGTCATGAGCTCATTAATACAGTCAAACATTTCATTTTCTTATTTTCCTTTCATTATGTGCATATCATCTTTTTTTCCAAAAATATCTCAATCACATTCTATGGTTACCGGTACCATTGAAAACCACAATAGACCAATACATAAATATTCCAATATTCCACGATAATATATACAACATTATTTTGGAATCCCATTATATAAACACTTAATCATTCCACCACATCGTGGTCATATTCAACATCGCCAATAGTGATCGCATGTGACTTCCCTTTGTCCTTTGCCTTAAGTGGTTTCTCATGTCGATCATCACTTACCCTTGGATTATGGCATTTATTATCATAATGCCCCATTTTCTTGCACTTGAAGCATTGAAGTTTTGGTGGTGCGTTCTCTACAGTCCTTTCTTTATTCACATCATTAGAAACCCTTTTTCAATTACTTCGACACTCAGCTGCTCGATGACCTTATTTTCCATACTTAAAACATTTTCTAGTCCCTTTAAGACAATCTCCACCATGCTTCTTTCCACACTTTGAGCATAAGGAAACATTCATCTTCTTTTCACCATTATTCTGAGATTTCTCCTTGAACTCCATCTTTCGTTTCTTGTCAAAACTATGAGATGGATAAGTAACACCAACTTCTATTTCTACCTTGATATCACAACGTACAATTTCTTCATAGCTACTGATGTCTCTTATAGCTAATTCCCTTCGAAGATTTGGTTTTAAGCCACTGAAGAATCGATCAACTTTACTTTCCGGTTGGATGATAAATCCAGATGCATACCTGGAAGGCCTTGTAAAATTCTCTTCATATATACCAATAGATTCATCATCCTTTTGCTTTAGTTCAATAAATTCCTTCTCCATCTTTGTTTGAAGAATACGAGGGAAGTACTTATTGAAAAATAAGTTCTTGAACTCATCCCATTCCATGGACTCAATTTCATCTCTTGGCCTTGTATTCTTGTTAAGATTCCACCATTGATCATCTTCACCTTCCAAACGATATACTGCTAAGATGACTTTATCTTGTTCAGAACATTGAAGAACTGAAAATATCCTTTCAGTAGTACTGATCCATTGTTCAGAAACAAGTGGACCGGAAGACCCACTGAAAGAAGGTGGACGTTGCCTCATGAAGGACTCAATAGAATATTGTTCCCTTCTCTGCTCATTTGGAAGTCCAGAATGATTCATAGCTTGTGTAAGTATAGCAATAAGATTTTGCACTCCATATCCCATAACATTTGTTTGTTCAGGAGTAAAATCATTGCATTGTCCATTACATTGATCAACACGGTTCCTTCGGGATTCCAGCCATCATCTAAAACCCAAAAAGAATAGTGTGAGAGGAAAAAATCACCCTAGGGAAAACAACATAACAAAGGGGGAGTACCATCAGTATATAACATCTTGGGTTACCATAATTCTAGTACTATAACCTATAATTAACCTTAGGGACATCCCTAGACATACCTTAGAAATATGTCTAGGGATCTTATTAAAATTCTCGCATCCTAGTTTCCAAAGGTTGACTAAACCTTTCCTCTGATACCAACTGTAGAGACCCAAATCTTGACGTACATGGACATTAAATTACATTACCGTAATACTTAATACATAACAAAAACAGACACACAATGACCGTAATATTTTAGTGTCTTTGGAAACATGGAACGTAATCTTCTAATCGTGGTGAAAGATCATCCACATCTCCCATAAAGATCTTTCCTTTTTTTCTTACCTAATTCCTTTCTTTATATCCTAGGGAAAAGAAAACATAAAAAGGGTGAGCTCAAATGCTTAGTAATGGTAAGCATAGATAAAATAAAACATACCATATACATTTGAACTTAAAAACATGAACATAATGTTTAAACATCAAAAGCTTCAGAAATGACATAAAACATGGAAGTACGTAAGGCATAGATAATAAAGAAACATTAAGAATGACAAAATAGCCTGGGAATAAAACATGTAATTGAGGCCTCCATTAAGCACATGTAATGATTTCCATAGTAGACAAGGAATTGCTGCCAAGACCATCTTAGAGGAAAAAGTCCCTTTCTGAATCGAGTTCACTCCACGTTTCAGTCCTGTTTTACTGAACCAGTTTAACCTGCCGTTCCAGGCATGTCTATCTCATGAGATATAAATCTTTACCCAATGCATTTGAGGGAGATATAGGTCCCACCCATCTCATAGTGAAATCATTCATACATGTTCCACAGAATAAACTTAAAACATTCATCATAACCCAAAGAATAAAATGGGTTTCATAAACATCATCTCATCATCTCATAATCCATATAAAACAAATGTGCATTTCATCATAAGAAAAATGAAACCATTTAAATAATAGAGACATTAAATGTGAAACATACAAATATTAAATAATGTCAACTTAGATGGAAAATGGTTTTGATAAAACATTTGAAATTATTTTTTGAGGAAAATATCCTTTCTTCATCAAAATCAATTTCTTTTCACAAAACGTCATGCAATTTCAAAAGAAGAATTTTTTTGTTGAAAATAGTCCTGAAATTTTTTGTTGAAAGCTTCATCAAAATAAGGCTTTATAAAACTATAAAAATCCTTTCATGCCGTTTAAGTTAAAAAACAACATTCTTCTCGTACTTTTGCCAGAAAAGTAAAAAAGTACCTCGTAAAAGAAAGATTCCATACATACTATGTAGTAAAAGTCAAAAATGGGTAAAAATGACATGAAACAATTTTTAGGAAACATAGACATGGATGAGAACAATAAACCCAGTAAATACTTGCGAATAAACAATCTCGGATAAGAATGAGGTTGTAATAATTATCCCTTACCTTAGGTCTGATATGATTCGTACGTATCCGAACTTCCTCTTCTTTGAAGCGCCTCTTTGAGACCACCTCTTAGGGCACTAAAATTGGTCTTTGAAAAAGACCAGGACCTCTAGTATGTTTCTAGGGAAGTGGAGAGGAGAATTGGGCAGGGGTTGGGTGAGCTTGAAGGATCAAAGTGGTGTGTGGAAGAGAGGGAGGATGTGCCCTTTTATAAGGGAGGAGAGGGGCACCATTGGAATTCTTAAAAATATTAATTAAAAATAAATCTATCCCCACTTAAAAACCTCCAAAAATGACTCATATTCGAATCATAGATGAGATAGGGTTGTAATTTCATCAATAAATCAAATTTAGACATGTTTTTATCTTATTTTAAACCTTATCATTTTGATTTATCCTTATTTAAACTATTTAGGTTTATTTGTGCTAATAAAATTCTAAATTTTAAATTATAACAAATAATTACTTATTTGATTTGAATTTTCCAATATTGTTTAGTTTATAACATTCTCGACCATATAAATTTAAATTTATAATTTTTAAATATTTTTGTGATTTTTAAACAATTTTATAATATGTTATTTTTATAAAATAACAATAGTGTCAATTTTAACACTATTCATTTATTTGAATTTAAATAAAATATATACAAAATACATGTTCGAACTAAAAGCTATAATAGATTCATAAAAGGTCATATGTGTTTAGAAAATTAGTAGAGAACATTAAATAGTTTATATAATATTTATTTTATTATTTTTAAAACCATTTATTTGGTTTATCTCTTAATAAACTAATTACTACAACATTTTTGTATAATTATTTAATATACTTATATGTTGCATAAAAATTAAAAATAAAATCCTATGATGAATATAAATCTATTAAATTTCACAATAATACTTTTAATCTAATTTATCATCTCAAAATCACAATAGTTAAATTGTTATATTTATTAAATTATGAAGGTGACAACTTTGGCATCATTTAAAATAAAATAATATAAGTGTCATAATTGCTTTTATAAGACTCCAAATGGTCAAATATTCGACCATTGGATGATTATTGTATACATTTACATGACCAATAAGTTTTTGTTAGGGTTTTGTGCCTTTTATGGTCACTATTAGTTTAATAAAAACTATATTCTTGATTTTTCACTAGATAAATAATTTCTGCATCACTATTTTGTCACAATTAATGATAATTATTTAATCCCAAAAAAAATCTAAATAAATTCTCATGATGTAGATAACATTAATAGATTTCTGTATACTATTAATGTTCTAAGTTTCATGATGTTTATCACTAACTTAAAATTATTATACTTATAGTATTTAAGAGAGTGACATGTTGTCACTTTCTTTGGTTTTTATAAAAATTAAATTACTTTCATGGAAAAAGTAATTAAATGAATCTATTCCGACCCTTAGGTGATATGGGTCTACTTTTAGTCATCCAATAGGATTTTTCCAAGTGTTAGGGTAATTTTATAATCTTATATTTACCTTTAATTTCCTGATTTACCTTTAACTATAGTAAATAAAATTTACCGTAGTTACTATTCACAATGCCCAAAAATAAAAAGTAGCTAATTAACATAATTTGGACCCACGGATTCAAAGTATGGAATCCATTTTTCCAAATTCAATACACAAAATTTGAATAAATTAAATTAAAATTAATCCTGTTGTCGAAATAAAACGGGTTTTTCTTTAAAACATTGCAAAAGATTGAATTGATTTAACCTATGAATTCAAGGTAAAATCAATGCTAATGACATACATTATATTAAATGTAAAAATATATTCTATTTATAATTTAAAACGACTAAATATTATAATTTAACCACATAATATATTACGATGAAAAAAGTTGTTTTTATTTAAAATATAGCGTGTTTTTACTATTTATTAAAATATGAAAGTCATCAGAATAAAATGAAAAATTTATCCAAAGTAAATTTTTATTTCTTGATTCCAAATAATAATTTTATTTTTGTCAAATGGAACTTATAAACATTTCAAAAACTAGATTTCATGTGGGTGCGCCATCAAAAGGCGGTAAAACTGTATTTTTTTGAAAAATACTTATTTTACCTGAAAAAAATATTTTGTTCTTATAACATGTTCTAGAAAATGAGTAACATGAATAATAATGTTATAAAATTCCAAATTTAGTTAATACTATTCATAACGGCTAGTTCATAATAATATTATAATAATATATCGTTGTTTAGTATCACCCGGTATTACGTACAACACACGCTATCGGGGAAGGTCGTGATTGCGTGTAATGCAAGCCAAGTAAGGGTTGCGTGTTGTACAAGAATCCTTCGTTGTTTCGTATAACATAATCCAACCATATTTCATTTATACATTGTGTAAAGACCCGTAAAATTCAAGGGAAGCTTTTTCTTAATTTTCTTTGGATTTTTAGAAGAGCGCGATTTCTGACGGCACCTGATTCCGAGGCCCGGTGTGCCCGGAATCAATTTCCGAAGTTTGGCTCGGGTACGTTCAGTGAACGAACGAGCGGGAATTTCTAACTTTTGATCCGGTGCTCAGAATTGAATTCCGAGGGCACCGATGGAACCGCAGCGCCGGTATTTGCTTAAGAACGCCTATTCCGGAGTTGCGTTTACACGAGTGATGTTGTAAAATAAATTGTGAATGTTAAAATAAAAATTTAACTTCAATTTTTATTTTTATCTTTCCTTAAGTGTTTTTATCCATTGGATGGAAGTTGGGTAACTACACAACTTCCCTAGGGCGGTTAAGAGGGTGGTGGGGCCCACACGAACTGTACCCCTTCATATCCTCTAACCCCCCCCCCCCCAACTCACAATTAATGATGTAAACTTGATTTATAACTTATGACATTAATAAGTGAGTTTAATTTGAGTTTTTGAAATTCAAACTCTTGAATTTCAAAGGTTGGTGTTGTGTTAATAAATTAAGTGTGAGCTTAATTTATTTTTTGGTTAGTTTCTTTTTTGCTTGAGAGGTTTGGGAGAATCATTGAGAGACTTCAAGATCTTCTTTGTCTTCGACGAAGAACATGAAGAACGGTTCTTCTCCGACGAAGAACATCGACCCCACGACCTACAAGACTCGGCGTCCGGAATCCTTCCGTCTTCATCTTCCTCCTCAACAAGGGAGAAGTCGCCGACCGTGGTGATCATCGCCAACGACAACGTACCTCCCTTCTTCATCATAGCGACAAGTGAGGAGACGTCGTTTCCTCCTCGGACGCACCCCGACGTCCACAGAATCTACGTCCGACGCCGCAACGCCTTTCTCCGTGATACCCGACGTGCGACGTCAATTTTCATGGTAGGGGTTGTTGTTATTTGTTTATTTATTTATCCCTATTCGTGGTTCTAGCATGACTAACGTGAGGATTTTAAATTTGTATTATCATCTAACGTGAGGGGGCCGGACCGCATGAACACGGCCGAACCCCCTCCTTGTTCTTGTTGATTTATCTTGCGGATGAAACAAGATGGCATGGTGCCGTCGCACCACGCGGATAATCGTACGATTATATTGCGCGGCGCCGTCGCGCCGCGCCGTGCAAGAATCATCAAGAACGCGACGCCGTCGCGCCGCGTCAAGGGGAATCAAAGGCGCGGCGGAGGGGCGCGGTGCCGTCGCACCGCACCGGACGACGAACACCGCGGTCGGTACCGGGCCGCGGCGAGATGGGAAGACCGGCGGCAGCCGAGCCGCCGGCGCCGGAGATCAAGAAGGGCCGCGGCCCTACGGCCGCGGCGGAGCAGCCAGGGGCGGCCGGCCTCGCCGGCCGCCGGAGTTCAGATGAGCCGCGGCTATGGCCGCGGCGGAGAGGGGGAAGGCGGCCGGCTGTGCCGGCCGCCGGTTCGGTTAGAAGGCGGGACCCACGGGTCCCGTGTGTTTATTAAAAACGGCCGGCAAAAGCCGGCCGAGATCTGAAAAGGGGGGGGGGGGGGTTTCACCCCCCGCGTGCGGCGCATGCGCGGCACCCTGGCCGCGCCGCCGCTGGCCGGGCCGTGCCGCCGTGCCGCCACCGGCTGGGCCGGGTCCAGCGTACCGGGTCGGTCCGACCCGGTTCGGGTCGGTTCCGGGTCGGATCGGATCCGGGTCGGGTCGACCCAGTACGGGTCGACCCGGTTCGGGCCGACCCAGGGGGGGTCGGGCCGGGTCGTCCCGGACCCGGACCCCCCGTTTTCGAGATTGTTTTGGTCTTTTGGCCATAACATGAGCCACGGACCTCCAATTGACGAACCGTCTACGGAAACACGATCCTTGGATCGAGACGGTCGTTTCGGTATATCGCACTCAAGGTTTCGGAACACTTTGAGTTCGGCCGGGTTGGTTCGTTCACGAAACCAACCGGGCCTTCGGAGCGGAAACGCTCATATCTTGAGCTACGGACGTCCGATTGACGTGCTGTCAGCTTTGTTGTGTTCCTCTTAGTGAGACGGTTCTTTTGGAATACTCCGCCGGAGGTTTGGACGCAGGTGGAGTATGGTCGGGTTGGTTTTGCCTTAAAAACCAACCGGGCCCCGGAGACGAAAATGCCAATAACTCTCAGACCGGGCGTCCGATCGACGCGCCGTCTGTTGCGTTGAGTTCCTGTTGACGATACGGAACTTTTGGATACATCAACTCTGGACTTTGTGACCGTTGATGTATCAGCCTCTCGGCTCGTGGAGCGGACCCTCCGAACGAGCTTGCTGTGTGCGGGAACCCTAGTGCTGGCTGCGACTGTTACTATGACTACTACTGATACTACTGCTAATGTAACTGCGACGACGATAGTACAGAGATCCTGTGTGGATTCGACGACGACGACTTCAGCACTCAGCGATCCTACGTGGATCAGTGCTACAGGTCCTGTGTGGGCCCGATCCTGTGTGGGTCCGATCTTGTGTGGGTCTTTGCGCTCAGCGGTCCTGTGTGAACCAGTGCCTACAGGTCCTACGTGGGCCCGATCCTGTGTGGGTCTTTTGCGGGGGTTAGTTACCTATCGATCCTTCGTGGGTTCGACGACTTAGATGGATCAGAGATCATCTTTATCTTCTTTTGAAGAAGTATACCTGTGTGAGCTGAATCCTGTTGTTTTCCTGTGTGGAATGTGTTGTGCTATCCTGTGTGGATTTCGTTTTGCTTTCCTGTGTGGAATGCGTTTACTTTCCTGTGTGGACTGAGTTGTACTTGGGCTCGGAGGTTAGAGCGTATTTGAAATTGATGACTTAGGTATATGTATGGGCATATACCTAATCAGTGTCGGTTGTTACTTCGTGATTGTACCTTTCTTCGTGGTTTATCCTTTGTGGATTTGAGAGACCTTTAGGGGTCTCGGGGTCCCAACTGAGTAGCTTATACTCACCCCTGCACGGGCTTTGCCCGCACTACGTTGTGTTGGTTGCAGACGACGGACAACGTTGATCTTAGCTGAGGCTTGCAGAGCAGGACGGTACCTGGAGGTGGACCACTGGGCGGGACGTGCTCGGAGCGGACGACGGGACCCGTGGAGCAGTGGAGCTATCCGTACCCACCCTTCAGGTGGGATTTCCAGTGGACAGCTCGGTGTAGAGACTTTTACTTTTCAGTTTTTGTTTTCCCTTTCGAGTTGTACTTTACTTTCAGTTTGGGTTTGTATACTGGCCCATTTACTTTTCCGCACTTTCAGTTGTACTCTGCTTTTTCTTAGTGTTTAGTTTCTGCTTTCTTACTCTGTGTTGTTTGTTTACTTTACAAAGGCAATGCCTTCCCTTTTTACCGGGATTTACGCCTTGGTGCTAGTCGTCATCCCCTGGCCTATGGAAGGCAGGCTTGGGGTAGTCACGGCACGGACCCCGAGGGCGGGTCGTGACAAATTGGTATCAGAGGAGTTCGGTTCTACCATGAACTCTGATATTTTCTATGTGAAGCAATAATGTTTAGCGTATTGAGTGTGGTTATCAGTCCAGGGAGTCCAGTGTTGGTGCAGCGGCCGACGTATCCGTACACCAGGACCCTGACTTCTGATTTCCAACTTAATGCACGAAAACACAGATTGCGTGTGTGTTCCAAAGTTTTCTTTGTGATTTCTTTGTGTCAGCTCACCAGGTATACTGTTTGACCGTGGTGCACCTATTCCTTTTCAGGATGGCCCCATGACGGCAGCCAGCTAGGGTTCCGAGAGTCGAGCGTGACGACAGTCCACCGAGTGACGAGGCCTCGGTGCAGGGCCCTTTGTCAGCAGTGGCACCGGCGGTAGCACTACCCGCCGAGCCCCCGATGGTTCCAGCACCAGCCGCTGACGATGCACGTCGCCTCAGTGCACTGCATGAGTTTCAGCGCCAGTGACCGCCCAGGTTTCGCGGGGAGACGGATCCCCAGGCAGCCGAGGACTGGCTGGAGGCAGTAGTACTTGTGTTTAGGCTAGTGAGGACACCAGCAGACCTCATGGTGATCCTCGCTGCGAGCCTACTACACGCAGCAGCAGGACGATGGTGGAGCTTGATGCTCCAGGTGCACGATGAGGCATCTCTTCTATGGACGGACTTTGAGAGCCTCTTCCGCTCGGAGTTCGTCCCAGCCACCCTTCGTGCGGTGCGTATCCAGGAGCTTCTTCAGTTGCGGCAGGGCAGCATGACGGTCGCTCAGTACTCGGCGAGATTTACTGATCTCTCGCGCTACTCGACCGACATGGTACGGGACCCATTCTTCCGGGCCCGGACCTTCGAGCAGGGTTTGAGACACGAGATCAGGGCATCGCTGATCTCCCTCAGTATACTGACTCAGACAAGAGTACTGGAGCGGGCCCTTCTGATTGAGAGCTTCCTTGCTGAGTCTACACCAGTGCAGCGACCCACCGTAGGGCGGCACGTGGCAGAGTCATCTGTAGCTGGCAGTCGACGGATGACTCAGGGGTCCAGTCAGACCAGACCTTCAGGCAGACGACCTCAGGTCACTAGCTCAGCAGTGCAGGGCACACAGCGCAGAGCCAGTCTTTCGAGTGGAAGACAGTGCTATGCATGCGGCGGGCAAGGCCACATGGCTCGTGACTGCCCGACCCGCCATGCGGAGGAGAAACAGACGGTTGAGGAACCACCTAGGAAGAGGCAGAGGTTCGACCATGGCGGTCTGCAGGGAGGAGGCGGACGAGGCAGAGGAGTTGGCCGAGCAGCAGGTGGTGGGCGACGTTTTGAGGCTCTACCACCACCACCACCACCAGGAGGTCCACCCCGACCTCAGGGGAGAGCACAGCTTCAGGCAGCTGAAGCTTACGATCATGGAGCTCCGGAAGCGGGTGGACTAGTGCGGGACTAGCTCCAAGAATAGAGGCCTTTTCCCATAATGCCTCTAGCTTTGTATTTTGTGTTGCTTGTGACCTTGTTCTTTAAGTTGAAGTAATAAAATACACTTGCCTTGGTGACTTTTGTTATCTTGTCTTTTGTTTGTTTTTACTAAGAGGTTCCGGTTAAAAACTATTGACTTGACCCTCACTTGCGATATTTCTACTGGAGGAAACCCAGTGACCACACACTGATGCCGACAATGTGACTCAACCCTAGGAGGTGAGAGTAACGGTTGGATCTCTTGGTAGCAGCATCGAGGCCTTACGACGTCATCCATGCCATGAATTAACTAATCATGACGGGATTGACTGTATTAGGCAAGGAACGTGGTTCATCCAGGGGATGAGACCGGATTTCACTTTTCGGCAAAGGAGAAATCTTTGCAGCTAGCCTCTTTGCAGATATCCTTCGTGGATAGAGATGGAGCAGCCTTCCTCCAGTCTCTCACAGTCACCCCTCCTCTACTACAGCAGGCCAGAGAGGCACAGCGTGAGGACGCTGACTGTGAGACATGGCGTGCACAGATATCCTCGGGACATACATCTGATGGTTTCTCCCTTGGAGCAGAGCACGACATCCATTTCAGAGGACGTACCATGGTACCAGTCGCTTTGCAAGAGGATGTGCTGAGAGAGTTTCACACTTCTCCTTTGGCGGTGTATCCGGGAGTGGCGAAGATGTACCAGGATCTCAGACGATAGCACTGGTGGCCGGGCATGAAGAAGGCTGTAGCAGAGTTCGTTTCTCGATGCCTCACCTTCCAACAGGTGAAGGCAGAGCATCAAGTACCAGCAGGCTTGGTACAGCCCGACTTCGTGACTGGACTTCCACGCACTTCCAGAGGTCACGACTCCATATGGGTGATTATTGACCGACTCACCAAGTCGGCACACTTCATACCCATCAGAGAGCAGGGCTTAGTTGAGATCTTGGGACGTCTCTATGTTCAGGAGATTGTGCGTCTCCACAGTGTGCCATCATTTATCGTCTCCGATCAAGATGCTCGCTTTACTTCCTGGCTTTGGAAGGGGTTACAGGAGGCGTTCGGGATGCAGCTACGTCTGAGCACAGCCTTTCACCCTCAGATGGATGGTCAGATGGAGAGGACCATTCAGATTCTCGAGGACATGCTCTGCGCATGTGTCCTCGACTTTGGTCGTAGCTGGGAGGACCACCTACCCTTGGTGGAGTTTGCGTACTACAACAGCTACCACTCCACCATCGGGATGGCACCGTATGAGGCGTTGTACGGCCGACCTTGTAGATCTCTTTTGTGCTGGACAGACCCTAGGAAGTCAGCACTTTTGGGACCGGAGATGGTCCAGGCCACGACAGAGAAAGTCCAGGTCATCTAGGAGCGGTTGAGGACAGCTCAGAGCCAGAGGAAGTCATACGCTGACAGGAGGCGGAGGCCACTAGAGTTCGAGGATGGCGACCACCTCTTCTTGCGGGTCTCACCTCGACGTTGTAATAGGAGATTTGGTCAAGGTGGCAAGTTATCTTCGTGCTTCATCAAACCCTTCCAGGTCCTTAGCAGGGTTGGCGAGGTGGCTTATCGCCTGGCTTTGCCACCTCAGTTGCACCGGGTGCATGACGTCTTCCACGTATCTCAGCTGAGGAGATACGTGCATGACCCGACGCACATCATTGAACATGGGGAACTCGACGTTGACGATGGGGCGACTTTTATGGAGGTCCCGGTGGAGATAGAGGATCGACAGGAGCGGGTCCTACGTGGGCAATCGATTCTTCTTGTGCGCATCAGATGGCAGCACGGGAACCTCCAGGAGAGCACATGGGAGCAGGAGGCTCAGAGGCGTGCTCAGTACCCTCATTTGTTTCCCTAGTTTTTGTTGTATCTTTATGGGGACGTAAATCCCTGAGGTGGGAGTAATGTAAAGACCCGTAAAATTCAAGGGAAATTTTTTCTTAATTTTCTTTGGATTTTTAGAAGAGCGCGGTTTCTGACGGCATCTGATTCCGAGGCCCGGTGTGCCCGGAATCAATTTCCGAAGTTTGCCTCGGGTACGTTCAGTGAACGAACGAGCGGGAATTTCTAACTTTTTATCCGGTGCTCGGAATTGAATTCTGAGGGCACCGATGGAACCGCAGCTCTGGTATTTGCTTAGGAACGCCTATTCCGGAGTTGCGTTTACACGAGGGAAGTTGTAAAATAAATTGTGAATGTTAAAATAAAAATTTAACTTCAATTTTTATTTTTATCTTTCCTTAAGTGTTTTTATCCATTGGATGGAAGTTGGGTAACTACCCAACTTCCCTAGGGAGGTTAAGAGGGTGGTGGGGCCCACACGAACCCCACCCCTTCATATCCACTAACCCCCCCAACTCACAATTAATGATGTGAAGTTGAGTTATAACTTATGACATTAATAAGTGAGTTTAATTTGAGTTTTTGAAATTCAAACTCTTGAATTTCAAAGGTTGGTGTTGTGTTAATAAATTAAGTGTGAGCTTAATTTATTTTTTGGTTAGTTTCTTTGTTGCTTGAGAGGTTTGGGAGAATCATTGAGAGACTTGAAGATCTTCTTCGTCTTCGACGAAGAACGTGAAGAACGGTTCTTCTCCGACGAAGAACATCGACCCCACGACCTACAAGACTCGGCGTCCGGAATTCTTCCGTCTTCATCTTCCTCCTCGACAAGGGAGAAGTCGCCGACCGTGGTGATTATCGCCAACGACAACGTACCTCCCTTCTTCATCATAGAAACAAGTGAGGAGACGTCGTTTCCTCCTCGGACGCACCCCGACGTCCACGGAACCTACGTCCGACGCCGCAACGCCTCTCTCCGCGATACCCGACGTGCGACGTCAATTTTCAAGGTAGGGGTTGTTGTTATTTGTTCATTTATTAATCCTTGTTCATGGTTCTAGCATGACTAACGTGAGGATTTTAAATTTGTATTATCATCTAACGTGAGGGGGCCGGACCGCATGAACACGGCCGAACCCCCTCCTTGTTCTTGTTGATTTATCTTGCGGATGAAACAAGATGGCGTGGTGCCGTCGCACCACGCGGATAATAGTACGATTATATTGTGCGGCGCCGTCGCGCTGCGCCGTGGAAGAATCATCAAGAACGCGACGCCGTCGCGCCGTGTCAAGGGGAATCAAAGGCGCCGCGGAGGGGCGCGGTGCCGTCGCACCACGCCGGACGACGAACACCGCGGCCGATACCGGGCCACGGCGAGACGGGAAGACCGGCGGCAGCCGAGCCGCCGGCGCCGGAGATCAAGAAGGGTCGCGGCCCTACGGCCGCGGCGGAGCAGCCAGGGGCGGCCGGCCTCACTGGCCGCCGGAGTTCAGATGAGCCGCGGCTATGGCCGCGGCGGAGAGGGGGAAGGCGGCCGGCTGTGCCGGCCGCAGGTTCGGTTAGAAGGCGGGACCCTCGGGTCCTGTGTGTTTATTAAAAACGGCCGGCAAAAGCCGGCCGAGATCCGAAAAAGGGGGGGTTTCACCCCCCGCGTGCGGCGCATGCGCGACACCCTGGTCACGCCGCCGCTGGCCGGGCCGCGCCGCCGCGCCGCCACCGGCCGTGCCGGGTCCAGCGGACCGGGTCAGATCCGGGTCGGGTCGACCCGGTACGGGTGGACCCGGTTCGGGCCGACCCAGGGGGGGTTGGGCCGGGTCGGCCCGCACCCAGACCCCCCGTTTTCGAGACTTTTTCGGTCTTTTGGCCATAACTAGAGCCACGGACCTCCGATTGACGAACCGTCTGTGTAAAAGCGATCCTTGGATCGAGACGGTCGTTTCGGTATATCGCACTCAAGGTTTCAGAACACTTTGAGTTCGGCCGGGTTGGTTCGTTCACGAAACCAACCGGGCCTTCGGAGCGGAAACGCTCATATCTTGAGCTACGGACGTCCGATTGACGTGCCGTCAGCTTTGTTGTGTTCCTCTTAGTGAGACGGTTCTTTTGGCATACTCCGCCCGAGGTTTGGACGCAGGTGGAGTACGGTCGGGTTGGTTTTGCCTTAAAAACCAACCGGGCCCCGGGGACGAAAATGCCAATAACTCTCAGACCGGGCGTCCGATCGACGCACCGTCTGTTGCGTTGAGTTCCTGTTGACGATACAGAACTTTTGGATACATCAACTCTGGACTTTGTGACAGTTGATGTATCAGCCTCTCGGCTCGTGGAGCGGACCCTCCGAACGAGCTTGCTGTGTGCGGGAACCCTAGTGCTGGCTGCGACTGTTACTATGACTACTACTGCTAGTACTGCTACTGTGACTGCGACGACGACAGTACAGAGATCCTGTGTGGATTCGACGATGACAACTTCAGCACTCAGCGATCCTACGTGGATCAGTGCTACAGGTCCTATGTGGGCCCGATCCTGTGTGGGTCTGATCCTGTGTGGGTCTTTGCGCTCAGCGGTCCTGTGTGAACCAGCGCCTACAGGTCCTACGTGGGCCCGATCCTGTGTGGGTCTTTTGCGGGGGTTAGTTACCTATCGATCCTTCGTGGGTCCGACGACGTAGATGGATCAGAGATCATCTTTATTGTCTTTTGAAGAAGTATACCTGTGTGAGCTGAATCCTGTTGTTTTCCTGTGTGGAATGTGTTGTGTTATCCTGTGTGGATTCCGTTTTGCTTTCCTGTGTGGAATACGTTTACTTTCCTGTGTGGACTGAGTTGTACTTGGGCTCGGAGGTTGGAGCGTATTTGAAATTGATGACTTAGGTATATGTATGGGCATATACCTAAGCAGTGTCGGTTGTTACTTCGTGATTGTACCTTTCTTCGTGGTTTATCCTTTGTGGAATTGAGAGACCTTCAGGGGTCTCGGGGTCCCTACTGAGTAGCTTATACTCACCCCTGCACGGGCTTTTCCCGCACTACGTTGTGTTGGTTGCAGATGACGGACAGCGTTGATCTTAGTTGAGGCTTGTAGAGCAGGACGATACCTGGAGGTGGACCACTGGGCGGGACGTGCTCGGAGCGGACGGCGGGACCCGTGGAGCAGTGGAGCTATCCGTACCCAACCTTCAGGTGGGATTTCCAGTGGACAGCTCGGTGTAGTGACTTTTACTTTTCTGTTTCTGTTTTCCCTTTCGAGTTGTACTTTACTTTCAGTTTGGGTTTGTATACTGACCCATTTACTTTTCCGCACTTTCAGTTGTACTCTGCTTTTGCTTAGTGTTTACTTTCCTCTTGTTTACTCTGTGTTGTTTGTTTACTTTACAAAGGCAATGCCTTCCCTTTTTACCGAGATTTACGCCTTGGTGCTAGTCGCCAGCCCCTGGCCTATGGAAGGCGGGCTTGGTGTAGTCACGGCACGGACCCCGAGGGCGGGTCGTGACACATTGAATATATATATATATATATATATACTCAATGTTGTTTAGAATAACTATTATCAAAATTATGTGTAACACGATCCAAGAATAGTGTTGTTTATACTGCAAGCTAATATGGTGTTGTGTATAGTGCAAGGTAATCTTGGTGTAGCATACAACATAAGAAATTAATGAAATTAAAAGAATATTTTTCAGAAAATCTTGGGGTGTTACAATTTCAAGACCTTTTTTAAAAATGTTACATGATAATTAGGACTAAATTTTAGAATGAATTCAATGGATAGGTGGAGGACCATGTGTGTATGTATTATCTTACATTTATTATTTTCTTAGTAATTCTAAATTCTATAATAATGAACATGATAAAGACAGTACCATTCAGAATAGTGGGGTTACACTTGTGGCTGAAGCGATGGATGTGTCTAGTACTAAAGGCAAAAATCCTATTTATGAGAATATATCGTACATTGGCATCATCAAAAAAAATATGGGATTTGGATTATATGAAATTACAAGTGCCAATTTTTGAATGCATGTGGGTTGATAATAGGAGTGGTATTAAAATTTATGAATTGGGATTTTTGAAAATGTATTTTAGTAAGAAAGATGAGAAAGATGAATCATTTATAATGGAATCATGGGTAGTAAAAATATTGTATGTTATAGATCCCACAAAGAAAAACTGGTCAATTGTTCTGTTATCAACCAAAAAAACTGAAGGGTTAGTTAAAAATTCAACAGAGGATGACACTTTTATTGGGGCGTGTCAATCATATCAATGTGGTCCTAATGTAGATGGAATTTTTTATGTTAGAGGAGACCACAATGAAGATATTTTGATAGTTCATAGAGGGATCAAATCGCATAAGAATTTAAAAAGAGAGTTCAATAATCAGGTAACTTTTTATTGTAATACACATTGTGTTACCTTATGTTATTATTTGTTCACTACTGCTTTCATGTAATCTAAATTATATGTTAAACCACTTCTATAGAAAATAACTTCTTCACCTACTGATGTGCCCAATCCTGAGGCACAACAGGTCTCTCAACCTGTTGTTACTGATCCTAGTGCATAGAAACAATTGGTTTCTCAACCTATTGCTGGTTGTTCCAGTGTTGTGGTACAACAGGTTTCTCAACTTGTTTCTACTAGTCCCAATGTCGATTCTAGTGTTCTAGAGGAAAATAATGATGATTTTGAAACTAAGGAAATGGTAGGCAATAAAACTCTGGCTGTGAAAAAAACAAGAGCATTGTAGTTTGAAAGTGTTAGACAAAATCCTTAAGGAGAAATCGAAAGGCCTCAAATTTGAGGTGGGACAAAAGAAGTGAGGCCAACATGTTAACCCCCAAAAAGCCATGTTTAGTAGTTGTATTGGAATTTTCACTCATCAATGTGTTCCGATAGATGTACATTCATGGCCCCATGTTGTCATAAGGCTTAATACACTGATGTGGGAAGATATTACAGTAACATTATGATATCATTTATTACATTTATTAAAATAAAATAAAATACAAAAACATTTACATACACTTCATCAACCCTTGAAGAGTTCATTTATAGTAGATACCTAGCATAAGGAATATGTATAAGATTTACATTAAGGATTCATAGAGGCTTCTGCCCAAATTCGACAAAATATCATCTTAAAGATACTGATAGGAAAATCAAGTTTCACCCACCTCCTTATATACGCTTGATATCCCAAGGAGAATGGGATGCGTTTAGCAACCCTCATGTGAAGAAGACTTTTTAGGAACATTTTTTTTGGTAATAGGTAGTCTTATGTTTCTTGTATTCATCACTTTTATAGATAGTTTTTTATTTATGAAACAGAAAATGAGTGCTGAAAAAAAGGAACAGTCAAAAAAACCAGCGTACCCCACCATAAAGCAAGGATGGGGTACGCTTCACTTGAGAAAATATTGGTATGTATTTTAAATCTACAGTAATACTTTTATGTGACATAATAAACATCATAACTGTGTTCCTATATTTATATGTAGATTGATGAATCGAAATCGAAAGCCACTACCATCCCACACCATGTGCTATGGAAGGTGACTCATGTGAATAAAGAGGGGATACTTATAGATGAAAACACACAAAAAGTTTGTGAAACAAGTGTAAGTATGAAATAACATAAATTTTGTTTACATTAAATCTCTATTACATAATAATGATTAATAATTTTTCAATATTTTTTCATATATAGTCACAGGAATCAACAACACCCACATCAGATGTAGACATACTTTTAGTAGACTTGAAGAAGACGGAACAATATGACTGCGTGAGAAGTGCAGGTTTTGGTGTGACAGCCCGAACATATTATTAGAAAAAAATAGTAGGATCAAAATTAAGAAATGAAAATGTTGAGAGAAGGACTATATATCCCTGAAGAGAAATTCCAATGGAGGGTAGAGACTATATAAATTTTTATGGTGGAGGCGAAGAGAAGAAACAATGAAAGAACAACCAATTCATGAAAATCCTGACCCACCCCCACCAGTTTTGTGGCCTTCCATTCCCCTAAAAACCTCTCTTAGATGAGGCAATAAATGTTCTAATAATTGTTTCTATGAAATTTTAATCACATAGACACTAATACCTTTCTTTTACTGAAATTCTAAAGCAGAAAATATCTATGATTTATATCTATAAAATCCCACTCATCGCCTTGTAGAGAGGGATACAGTGTCCAATATGATGAATGACATGCTACACAACAGAAATATCTAATATGTCATGTTAGTGTTTTGATTAATGTAACTCATGAGCTGTGTGACAAGCTACCTATCCCAAATGACGATGATGACATTCATTCGGCTGAACAAGTTGTGGGACCATTTATCACATGGTAATAAATTCATGTAAAAAGTACATTTCATTAATGATCTATTCATTTCCATTTTATTTTTCAATCTGAACATTTACAATTTAACGAAAAAAGGTCTGAACTAATGAATGTTATTATAGAGAGACAAAGGGAAGAGGTGAAAAAAAAATAAAGAGCTCAAAACTATATCAAGGATCAACCAACCGATCAAAATGATCTACTGAGAGAACCATCACCACACTCGTTCTATATCCACATTTAATGTCATTATAGGCTCACGTGGATACAAACATGATAGTCATCAATACTCACATGGTTTATTTAAAAAAATGATCATAGGGGATGAATCAGATTAAATTAGTGCTGACATTGTAAATTAAATCCTCAAGTATGAATGGATAGGCCCCTCATTTGTAAATGTATACATGGGGTATGTTTTCATGATTTGATTTTACAAAAGCCTATATACTATGATAATTATATCTAAATACATTTCATATTTTTCATAAGAAAATATCTGAATAAAAATTAATGGTATTTCCCCATGAACAAAAAATTGGACTCATTAGTCCTCACATCATCTCATGAAAAGAAGAAATAAATTTCATTAAAGAGGGTTAAATAATTTCATCCATGATAAAATCATTTGAAAACAAAATTATTGATGACATACTCTTTTCAAAACCAATGATGCAGGGGTAAAACCCAAAAATTTAATTATATGAACTATATTTTATTTTAATTCATTACCTATTCCTTTTTGTTCTTTTAGGTAGAATTGGATGCTCATTATTATCCATTTGTATACACCAAATATTTATTTAATGGATTCAATGCATGAATATCCAAAAAAACCGACAACTCATGATGGCGTTTATTAGTTTATAATACAATGGATCCTACATTTTTTATCTAACAATATATTTATATAATTTAAATTAATATTTAATAATGATTATTTTATGATACGGTGTTTCATCAATATCCTATACTTCAAGGAATGAATCTAGCGCCTAAGGACTAGAACCCTGAAAAGATCAAAAATTGGACATGTATTAGGGTATATATAATAATATTTCACTATCCAAACACATATAAAAACAAATTAATTATTTTTCTCGATGTTTCTACAGTTTCAAAAACAAACAAATGGAATGGAATCTAGTTATTATGTTAGTAAATTTATTAAAGATATCATATTTCATCAAAAAACATGGATCCCTGAAGTGGTATTTTGGAAAATAATTACTAGTTCATTTAAAATAGTTATTAATCATTTGTGTATTTATATTTTTTAGTACTACCAAGACTATCACAAAAAATTATATTCACAACATGGTATAGATGTGTTTAGAAATGAATGGGTAGCATACTTGATGGATGATTGTACACAAACAGGATGAAGGTGAATTCCTACTACTTATGTTATCCTTATATGATCATGGATATCTCCTTTTTTTAGACTTATTGAGAATATATTATCACCCTTTCTTATATTTCATATCATTATGTTATGAATAATGGTTTTATAAAATAATTTTTATTTAAGTAAAGAATACCTTAATGAGAGACTCTTATGAACTAGTTCATTATGTTTCCATGCTTCCAAAAGCACTAGACCTAAAATATTATGGCACAGAACTTTTATATTCTATATTTTGGTCATTTATGTTGTTGTTTCTACTGATGTAGAGTTTTATAAAAATATTGGTTGTGCATCACTCAAAAATTGAATAGAAAAACTAATTATTCTTCTCTATTTTTGTTTAACTATCGTTGAGCATAGATTCTCTTCTGAACATCTGATTCAGGGTCCCTATGATCCTCTAATCCCACACAATCTCTATGATATCATCATTCAGAATTCACTTTTCATTCCCTTACTACACCCAATTACTAGTTAGATGGGTCTAGTAAGAGAAATAAAAGTGAAGGGTGATTCATGATATCATATAGATCGTGTCTGATGAGAGAATCATGTGGATTTTAGATATGATTTTCATATTAGATTCTATGTTATGCAGTAGTTTACTAACATTAGTGAAGTGTACAAAGAATCATTATTTTTGTTATTAGCTTATATCTAGACCTAAAAAACCCTTTAAAATATGTAATGGTAATTTTATGATATAAAATCTATATTTTAACCAAAAATTATATAATGAAATGTCGATTTTATTTTCATTTTTTCATGCTGGGTTCATTTATTTTAGAGTACTTTTGTCCAGAAGACATACCTTTGCAGGAAGTGGAATGATTATATGTCTTCTCAATCACAGTTGTCATCTTGATGTTTTCACAGTAAAATAATTTTCTATATAATTAATGCATTATTTTATAATTGTGTTTAATTTGTTTCTTTTATATAATAAATATTAATATACTAATATGTGATATTAATTTATAAATTCTTTAGGTCATTATTATTGGCAATAGAGTAACTAATCTATTTAAAATCAAGAAAATGCATTTAGTTGTTTTGATACATTAGGGAGATGATCCATAAGTTATTTTAAATGTGTATGAATCAACCCCCCCCCCCTCAATACGACATACGATATGACCAGTATGACTCATAGTGTCTCCATTTATTTAAAATTGTAATTATTTTTAGTAAAAAGAACTTGTGACATACTAAAAACTGAGAAAATGAATTTTTACTGTTTTGATACACAGGGAAAGCAATCCACAAATCATTTGTGACCTATAGGAATATACCGAACTTCAATTAAATGCCCAATAAGACTGATATGAATCAAAGTGTCTCTTCTTATTGAAAATTGACATTAATTTTAGAAAAAACACTCAACTGACATACTAAAAAACAAGAAAATGAATTCAGATTAATTTGAGGCATAAGTAAAATTTTCTATGAGTCATTGTGACATGTACAAATTAACCTCATCTCAATCCAATGCACTGTGTTACCAGTATGGTTAATAGTGTCTGGTATTAGGTTAAAATTGACATTTTTGCTCAAAACGTGTCATCCATTGAAAACCAAGAAAACGTGCTCCAACTTTTTCATAATTTAGGATAACGATTCATAAGTTCCTTTTTATGAGTATGAAGTATTCTCATATCAAACCAATGCATTATGTGGCCAGTATGACTCAAAATGCCTGTTTCCAATATGAAATAGCATTTTAGTAAAAAAGAAAACAATTGACATACTACAAACTGAGAAAACATATTTGGATTTCATTAAAACTTAAGTAAAATGATCCATAAGTAATTTGTGACCTGTAAGAATCAAACGCACCTTAATTAAACACACAATGTGATTGGTATGACTAAAAGAATCTTTTTTCTTTAAAATTTACATTAATTTTAGAAAAAAAACAAAAATTACTTACTGAAAACAGAGAATATGAATATGGATTTTTTTGATACTTTAGGAAAATTATTCATGAGTAATTTGTGATGTTGTTAATCAATATCTCTATAATATGATGCACGGTGTGACCGATATGGATAAAAGTGTCTGTTATCATTTTAAAATTGGCATTTTAGCTCAAAATGTGTCACTCACAAAAAACCAAGATAATCCTCTCCAATTATATTCATAATTAAAGATAATGATTCATAAGTTCTTTTTTATGTCTATGAAAATATATCATTTCAAACCAATGCATGATTCGACCGGTATGACTCAAAATTGATGTTTTCAATATGAAATGACATGTTAGTAAAAAACAACTAACATACTACAAACTGAACAAAAAGATTCATATTGTTTTGATAAATTAGGATTATGATCTGTAAGTCATTTGTGACTTGTAGGAATCCACCTCACCTCAATTCAATGAAAAATGCGATTTTTATGAATCTAAGTGTACCTTTTTATTTAAAATTGACATTAATTTTACAAAAAAAGACAATTGATATACTCCAAACTGAGAAAAGACATTCAGATTATTTTGATACATTAGTATAATGATCCATCAATCATTTGTGATGAGTAAGAATCAACTGCACCACAATCTGATGAAAACTGTGACCATTATCAATCGAAATGTGCCATTTAAATTTGATATTGATTTCAACAAAAGAAGACATGACATACTCCAAACCAAGAAGAACCATTCAGATTGTTTTGATATTTTAAAACGATGATCTGTTACTCATTTGCAATGTGTAGGAATCATACCCACCTCAATAAAACACATGATGTGATCGTTATAACTCCAAATGTGTCTTTTTTTTATTAAAACTAGTACCCCTCTTGTGCATTCGCCTGACACTATATAAAATTTCTTATTTTAATTAATAGAACTCCATTTTTTGAACTTAATAATTCATATTAATATTATATATTTTTAAAACATAAATGAGTGGTACATAATTTTTGAATAAAAGGTATAGAAATTGTTGAAAATCATAAAAATAATAGCAAAAATTTTGTTCAATTAATAAGGAATAGAAATTTATATTAGAAATTCATGATGGTGAAATCAATTACATAAATAAAATAATTATTCAAATGGATTAACTAAATTATGAGAATAAACACTTTCTAGAGTTGGAATGATTTTTATGTAACTAAAAATAAAGAAATCAAATGGTTAGATAAGTATGATGGGTGAGGGTGAGGTGAATTGAGGTGAAGGTCCTGACATCACATTGACCGTCATTAGAACACCATGCATTAAAAGGATTGATCCCAACCTAAAGGATGCAACACCAATATAAACATAGTTGTAACTGTTAAAACAATAAAATAAATAAAAGGTAATTCTATAGCAGCAAAATTACAACAGCTTTGGGCCAAAATTTGAGTACCAAAATGATCTAGCTAGTCTTCTATGTAGTTATGACTGTTTTAAATAATATTATAAGCTTTCCAAATCAGTAAATATCACCCAAATCATACATCTACAACTCAAGTAATCATCTACACGTAGTAGGTAACATAATCAAAATTATGTAATTTGTAGAAGTAGAACTAGAGTCACATCATGGAAATTTGGACAGTTAATGTTATTCAACAAACAACGAATAATTTATGATGTTTAGAAATTCAAATTACTGAAAAAGGAGAATGAGGGAAGACAGAAATCAAACCTAAAATATTGAGAAATAGATAAATAAAACTTGTGATCTTGTGGGAGATCTCTAGTACAGAGAAGATTCAAAGCACCTTGGATGTTTATGTCTATCAAAAAAATTAAGGGAAACAATATATTATAGTAAAATATTTAAACATAGAAGTATCATAAATATGATACAACCAAATTTAGTGGGGTATGTAGCTGCCCAATAATAGACTTCCATCGATAGACATGAAAAATTCCCCCTTAACATTGCATTTTTAAGAAGAAAAAATTAAAACCATTTATCTTAAATTAATGTTTGTATAAGTAACAACATATTAACCGGCAACGAGAAGTTACCTGGTTGCTTGTGTGGGGAAAAAAAGTTCCTACTTCCTAGCACATCCTAGCTGGCCCCAGAATGATCCTAAGGGGTTCCTGGTGGTTTAGGCCACCAAAACACTCCAACTGGCTTATCAACTTCTTCCTTATATATCCATACATAAAACCTAAAATTCACTCAATCAAAATTTTTAAAACAATAAATGAAATAAAAAATAATTCTGTAGCAGCAAATGTACAATAGCTTTGGGACAAATTTATTATATATATTGATATATAGATGTTTTTGCACATGATTCCCTATTTTTCTATTCCCCAAAAAAATCACATTAAAAATGAATGGAATTAAAATATATGTCTTTTGGGCCAATATCCTCTCATGGTCCCATGATAAATATCATGATAAATAGAGGATTTGGGAAAGACTAATATTTTTCTTCATAATGAATGGTACATCAAAAGATAACAAGATGAAATTTTCAAGAAGATGATATTACACAAAGAGTACCGGTATATTAAATGACATATTGTGGGTCATGAAATATCAATACTTCACCAAATGGCCAGAGTTAAATTTGTAATAGGTATGTCATACAATTTATGAAATATATATATACTGTTCCATGAAAATTTGTTGGTCTTCTAGAAATTCATTGGAATTCAAGTGGTATATCCACTATCTTTAAAATCAAAATCGACAAGTGAGATTTGAGACTTGAAATGAAGATATATGAAACATTAAATGAAATAATTAAAATTAATACCTTCATGATCTAATAATCAATGAATGTGAGTATTCAATATTTTATATTTACCATAATTTGAGCGTTCAATTCATCAATTCATTTTAACAATAACCTTATTCTCAAGGAATGTCTTCTTTGTGTAAAGAGAAAAATAGAGATATCTGATATTTTCTTCCAAAGATTTAAAATTATAAAAATTATGTGGTCTGGATCGGTTCATCATTTACCAAATCACGGGCCATTCTAGTGGGGCTTGCTGCAACAGAAAATTCATCTTCTTAAAGAACTGCACATTGGAAACCAAGAACTCAGAACCTGAGAAGTTCCACTGGGGATCGTTGTAACCACAACTTCATCTTCATTATTAATGAATTGCACATTGAAAACCACACATTCCTAACCTCTCATAAAAAACAATTGTAATCCGCGTTATATGAACATTAAGGACTCATGATGATGAAGGAATTGCTACACTTATATTTCAAGCTACTTCAATTTTGAATTATTGAGTTTTATTTAATTTCTCATGCATATTATCTTTCACTATAGATTTATTTATTATTATTATCAAGCATATAATCTCAAATTTAATATTTATGGAAGCGATAAGTATTTCTAGAAGTCACTACATCAATATTGAATTCTAATCTTCTTACAGATTATAATATCTGTACTATTTTATCATCTCATAAAAAATATATTATAATGTAATAGTATATCACATGTCATAAATAATTTATTTCATGGATTTGTCATCATAGGAAGATGAACAATAATATTGGGTGATGTGATTATAGTGTGTTGGCCATTGATTTTGGAAATGATTCATCTTTCTCAAATTTTAACTGAATTACCCCCTCACGTGGAGATGACAAATAGCAATGAATATTATAAAAAGAAATCAACATGGAAGATGGATGCAAGAAAACATGAACTCAATCTAGACCACACTTCAGCATCTATTAACTTGAATTTTCATTTAGGTATCACGATTAAAACAACTACATATTTTCATGTTATGCTAACTGTACACTAAAATTTTGGGAGAAGACAATATGAAATATTACAGAATTTTACATCATACTCTTGTTCATATAAGGAGGATGCTTTTGGAAGGCACTGGTTTGCTGCAACATGCCATACATGAGCTTGATCAGGAACATACATGAAGATGAGTTAAACTGTAGGTTGCTTCAATCCATTTATCTTCATAAGTTGATGATCCATCATGTTTTTATATAAGATTTTCATCACAAGGAGTACTCCATGGATCTGGAATACTGTACAGGATCATGCATAAAGAGAAGCCTTATCAGGAATAAGTCTCATATCAAAAGATATGTCTACACTGAGAAAGATATTACCCTGGATAGATTTTCATATGCATATGTTCATTGAACGGTTTCTCAATGTAATGAATTTACCAACACTAACCTAAACATGTCTAGTGTCATCCCAAGAGGTGCATATATGGGGGATTTTGAGTCATGAATGTATACAATTGACACATCCTTCTTTTGTGACCATGAGAAACAATCCATACACATATGATAGGTAAATATATAGTGAACAATTGAGAAAAAACAATGGTGTCACGAGAATGACATAAATTGAATGGAAATGTAAAAAAAAAATTTGAATCAATCAAAACATAAGGTAACTTGAAAAACTGGGGGACTAAGATCTGCCTTGCTCTTCTTCTTCATCTTTATCACTATCATAGAGATATCCAAACTGTTATTTGAAACATATGTTCATTGAATTAATGAAAATACAACTATACAGAACAAAAACACGCAATGAAGTGTAAAACATGGTTAACTAGTCTCTTAATGGAAAACAGCATCCACAAAAGCATTGTTAATGTTATACCAGTTTAAGATTTCACAAGAATTAAACCCTAAAAATGTAAATAACTTATGTCCATGTCTAATGTTAACATACTTGGACTTTTTACAAGTATACTGTCGAAGCACAACGGGAGGCTCTTATCGCAAAAGTGAAAGAAATGTGGTGTTTTTGAGTAGCAAAACTGTTAATCTTACCATTTACATGGATTCTAATCATGCATACTGATTATGAGACATTAACCAGGGTTTCAAACGTATAAGAAAATATAGTAAACTGTGTGTTATAAAATGATAATTTTAATAAAAAAAATGGGAAGAATAAATAACATTATCAGTGTTAGTAAACATTCAATGACTTTATCTCCAAATAATTCATTATTTGAATGTCTTTCTGAAATTAATGTATGATCTCAGGAACCTTTAAGGAAATATTTGATAATGAAAAGATCCAGCTGCATGAAACAATTGTATAAAATGAATGACTAGTAAAAAACATAAATAAATAAAAAGGTTAAAAGTGATTTCGAAACACTTTAATAAAGAAAATAAGATATGATTTTTTTAAAAACACAATGGAAACATAAATAACTACATATTAATTGAGAAACATTAATATTGAACAAAAACCGAATACATTATGTGCTGGAATGGATTGTACATACAGTTCCAATGATTCACGTGTTGTTTCCTTCACAATATCAACAAAGACAGTTGAATGTTGTATGTTGCAACTTATGGTTGAATGTAACTGGATTCATACCTTTCTAGGAAGTTGTTCTGGTGGTAATATGAAGGTGAACGAAGTTTCCAATGATGGGAGGAATCTGTCAGAGTATGTAGAAGAGGATGAGCATTAATTTCACAATCTACCAATATCAATATCATTCTAATCCTATTTAATGATTTGGGACTCAGTCATTTGTAAAATTAACAGCATCCTATAACCAAAATTTTCAATAGAAACAGGATTTTTAAACATTCTGACAGATGTATTTTCTCAAAAAATTAATTTATCTCCTCCATGGTTAAATCCAAGGAATTCTTGACAGATGTATTTTTATAGCATCATTGTTATCATTTATTCTCTCCTAATAAGACCCCAAGGTTTCCACTAATGTGATATAATAAAATCTCTGTAATAGTAATGAATGATTCGATGATATTTATATTCAATGGTTGTTATATATTCGACCCCTATTATTATGTACCTCACAGAATGTGGAATTTGAGAACCCTCAAACTTAGATAAGAAAGATCCCTCAAAATTTGTCAGGCTAGTAAACGGCATGTCTGCATGAACTGCAAGCATGTTTCTAGAAATACTTGGTTCATCGGGTTCAGACTGGGAAAAATAACACAATGATCCATTAATCGCACGGTATGAAATAAGGATCATAAGTAACATTACATTGGATTGTGGTAAAAAGAGAAAATCATTTTGCTGAGTGATTAAAACCACATGCATTCCCCAAACAGTAAATAAATGAATTGATCATTTAAACCAAACCCCGATATATTCAGTCACTAGAATAAAGAAAAAGGAAAGAATCTATATAAAAAAGAAATATGAGTATTATTATTAATAACAATCATTAAAACCATAAGAACAAAAAATCAATTGATGGTAGGGTCTGGTCTAATGTGCGCTCATATTAAAAGAAAGAATGAAAAATTAAGTTTTACCCATATAATTAATCATTCTTTAAAAATGAATAAACCCCAAAAAAAGTATAAAATGAGATTTCTTACCTAGCTAGTCACTCCTATACAAGTGTTTTATATAGGTAGTTTTTCTAGTTGAATACTGACCGAGAATCATAGTAATAGGCTTTGAATCGAAATCACTATTTTTCTACAAGTAGAAATAGAAACCACATGTAATTTAAAACCTTGGAGAAATATAGCCCACATAAAAATGACTGAATTTAGAAGTAGAGCGAATGATATTCATAATGTTTTCAATCATCTAACCAATAAGGGATATCGTAAATTATTAAAAAGATAGATAGCTTCTAGTGCCTTAAGATTTCCAATTTTCACTATTTTCAACCCATCAATTATTGAAGTAACTGCGTCTAATAGTATCTAATATAAACATACAAAATATTAAACAATGATATTTTCTATCCAGTTGTAATTAAAAGTTCCTTCTTTACCCACATTGGATATTTTGAAGTAAAAAATTGTTTGGAAGGTATAAAGGCTTCATCCATACAGGCCCAGAAAATAATTTTATTACAGTCAAGAAACTATAGTGACCAATTAATTATTGAGTGATGAGAAACTGACCATTGACTTAAGATTAATCATATCTCATCAATGTGTTTACCTTCAATGTGGTGAGGGAATCCACATATTCTATTTTTGGAGGCTTCGAAGTCTCTATGCCACATTCCAGGGTATTGGAACAAATCCGCTATCAAATCAACATTTAATCACCATTTGATGATGCAGTTAGTTTATTAAATAAGATAATCTGATTCTTATGCAGTGTGAAGCAGTGAATTGAATGATATATAAAATTATGAAAATTCATTATGTGTCTCACTTAAATTTATTGAGAAAAAGTTTGTAACCCTAAATTCATCAATGATAAGACAACAATTCTGAATGAAGGGAAAATTTAAGAAAAATTAATTTTCGTCCCGGCAAACATGAAGACATTTAATGTCAATTCATATCCTCCTTGTGGAAAAGAAATCGGCTAGTCGAAACATATAGTATACAACCTAGGTATGCATTAAACCATTAAATAAAATGACAGAAGAATAATGCATTGAAGGAATCATGGTGAAACCTGTATCGCTATATCAATCCCATTAATCCTGAGGAATCCTTGGTATTTAGAATCTGCAATTTCCCATATCTTTTAAACTGGAAATGGATAAACAAAATAGTTATAAACAATTTCAATCTGCAATCGACCTAAGATTGAAAATGAAAACACAGATACGAGCTTCAAATCTACAAGTTATTCATAAAATGGAAATTAAACTAAAAACTACAAGTTATTTAGAAGAACATTAACATCATACTTACATAATGGAAGTGGAGATTCTCCATAGACATGTTGTATTTGCTTTTTATTGATTGATCCAATAGATATTGTTGTCTCAACTGCCAATTCTGGAGGCATGGTCGACATAGAAGATGTTTGATATGACTAATATGTGTTATTCTATAATTTTTTTATAAGTATATATCTTTAGACATGAAAATTAGATAGAACTAACCATTGATATGTAATGGTGTTAATGGCATGTGTTTCACTTCTTATATGTGATGTCATTTGTTGGAAGTGGTACACTAATTGTAGTACAAGAGATATGACTAGATGTAATTGAATAATTCCAAATAGATTTCGAAACTGTTATTGTGTTAGTTGTAATGTATATATATACTAAAATAAATATTATAAATACATAATTTTAAAGTGAACATAATAGATAACTCGCAATTTTTTTGGCATTCCTTCATTAGTAATCTCATTTGAAACATTACATCTTAAGATGTTGTTAGGAAATGCAAGTTTGTAATGGTTTTCATTATATTTAATAGTCAAAGTGTGAAATGTAATTGTATTATGCACATTGAGCAGTAATAATGATAATGCAATGTAGAATCAATACCGGGTGAAAAATTTCCATGAATCATTATGAATACTGCATTGAATAACTAGAGTTGCTAATAAAGTAACCTCAATATAAGAACAAATGGCAGATCATTGGGCAAAATTATATTGATATTGGAATGTAGATTCAATGTACAAGTCATTAATAAAATTTCATTCTGAAGATCGTGCAACAAATAAGAAATATACAGAAAACATAAAAAGAATAAGAAATATAAACATAACATCTAAAAAATTAATAAGATTCCACATTCTAAAAAAACTTATTAGACTTCACAATCAAATGGAAACTGGATGTGAGCATATCGTTTGAAGATGATCTGCACACATTGATGTTGAAACCGAAATTGAAATTGAAGCCTAATAACCTGGATCCCAAAAAATGATTTTCATTCAGCCAGATCTAATTCAAGCAACAAAAAACCAACTCAAAAAATATGATCTGACAGCATCTGAAGGAGCACTCGAGCTTGGATCTAAATGAAATGTAGCTTTTTAATGATTAGGAAGAGTATTTATGAAAAACCCCAGTCTATATAAATGAATCACATTTAATAAAATAAACCGAAAGAAATAAATAAAACGAGATGATAATTTGAGGATGCATGGAGGGTAGACTGATTAGAAAGCAGTCGTATATTTGCGAGAAATGGTGGTGGAGTGGGGTCTAGGATAATGAAGATACCATGGTTGAAGGAGATGTTAGGGAGGATTCTAGAAGCATAGGAAGAGGCATGGTGTCATGCATTGTGGATCAAGAGGAGATCTGTGAAGGGAGACATCAGTATTCAGCAGGAACCCTGGGAACACTAGAGGGAAATCGAGAGTGGGATGGGTGAAATGCTTGTAGATTGAGCTTGTAGCGGGAGGAATAAGGTGGAATAAGGCAACCCTAATCATGAAGTTGGGTCACATTTATGGGTTTTTTGGAGATGAGAAGAGAGGGTTATTACGGGTTTGCGTGTGGATTTTGTGGGGAATATTGGTAAGAGGATACGAAAATTGGGTGACATGGTGTAATGTGGAGGGGAAACATAAGCAGGGAAACACCCAAGTTTAGTAGATATAGTAGATTGAAATTTTTTTAAAGTATTATTTCATATTAATGTATAATTTTTTTCATTATTGTATTACAAACATAATATGTGTTTTATTATATAAGTGTAACTTTTTTCTAGAGTTTGAAAGCTTGTTTCAGAAACCAATACCATGGAAGACACTTTTTTAGAGGCGATCCTGAATTCCAAAGTATGAAACATTAATGTTTTAACTGTTTGTTGGATAATTGTAATTGTAACCATACAAAACATTGTTTGAAATGTATATAGCAGTGACTTTTTTTGTATTTATGATGTAACATAAATGTATATATAATTTTTTTCCAAACTATTATGTGTGCTGTTTTATTCCTCTATGCTTTGTTCGTGTGTAGGTGTTGTTTTGTGTAGGTGTATAGGTATTGGGTGTGCTGTTAAATAAACAACACATCCAAGGCAACTAGGCCTTTACCATCATGCAAAATAGCACTGATAAAGGTGGAAATCTATCTGCGTTAAAAACCTGTTGATTAATGGGGGACCTTTATAAGCACTTTTTTTAGTGCGAATAAAGGGCCCCCTTTATCATCACATTTTTTGTATTATTAAAGGGGATCCCCTATCTTCGCTGGGATTAACAGAGCTTTTCTAGCACTATAAAAAAGTGGTTTCTAGGGATTTTAAAATCCTTATTTTTAGTAGTGAATTAACATTCACATTATCTAATTCTGCTCATATTTTACTCAATATATGATATCATTTGTTTCAAAAAGTTGACATCCTCACTACTCTCATCCGTAGAATCTCTGAATTATTCTAAAAATTATCTCTTCCCACCTTATCTAAGGATAAATTGTTAAAGAATCAAATTATTATAATAAAATTTATCACACTTATAATATATATTCATCGTGAAAATGAATATTGGAATCCACTTTGTTTAAATGTATCACCACCTAATTCCAAGATATTTTTTGAGTATTGTAATTTTATATAATGCTTATCAGATCTCCTTCAATTTATATAACTAATTCTGTTATGACTTTTATTTATTTAGATTATTCATTGAGGTTTTCCTGAATGATCTGATACCATTCGTCACGGTTATAAAAGTATGAAATTTTGTATCCTAGACTCCTTATGTATTAAAAAATTTATTGAAAACACTTTTTGAGAATTTTTCTTCTCCATAACAGATGATTCTATATAAGGTTTCGGTGGTCTTATTTTGCTAGTTATGGTATCAACTTCCTTGACATTATTTTTATATATCTTAAATACTTTCTTATCATCAGATATTTTAGTAATTTCATCATCCCTATCAATTTTAAAATTTTTAGATACATTGTTATTTTATTTTTAATGATATTTATATTTCTTTCTGATAATTTTTTTTTATGATGACGATTCATCTTCTTTGGAAGTTTTTTGGTTTTTAATCCTTATTATATGTATGAAGTAAATATAATGAAGATGAATCTGATGATTCTTTATCATATTGGGTATCATTATCCTCTTCGTATTCATTACCTTCATGTTCTTTTTCCCATTATTCTTCTACATCAATTTCATCATCTTTTTCTACTTCTTAATTTTCTTAATTATCTCATTCATCAAATTCATTATTATGTTCTTTATTTAACTATATTGTAGTTCAAAAAAATCATTTTCTTTATAAATCAGTTTTCAATTCTTTATGAGGTACATTTAGAACTAATTATTAAACATAAATCTTTCTCATTATCTTATCAAAAAGAGAACGGAACTTCATATAAAAATAGTTGATTCTTTAAAAACTAATCTAGATTTTGAAATTACTATTTTGGTGTGAGATATTAAAAGTGCATGATTCTGATAAGAACTTTCTATACTATTTAAAAAACTCTTGACTACTTTACCTTATTGTAACCACTTATTCTAATATCTTCTCTTCTCTTCTTATTTGATCTATTTTGTAGTCCAGATATTCAATTTTTAGCCTCCTTAGATTCAATTCTAAACTTTGGATCCCCTAGATTCTTATGAGATTTATGTAGAAAAATTTTCTTAAAAAATTCCTATATTTTATTTTTTTTATTTTTCTTTTATGGAGACGAAATCTCATTATTTGTTTTGTTTTTTTATTTTTATCTTCTTTAACATTCTATGATGTTTGAGCATCGAAAACAGATCCTTCAACTTTATCAAAAAGCATGGTTGTATTATAATAAAAAACATACATCATCCTTGACATGGTGTCTTCACATATAAATGAAATATTCTCTTTGACTATATATGATTTATTCTCAACTTTTAAAAACTATATACATATCATAATAAACAATCCAATAAAGGATGGGGAAATTATAATCAATGAATTTATTGACTGTTTTTTTATATATTGTATCGTAATGAAGATAAATTTCACCAAATAAATTTTCATCATGTTCACAACGTAATCAAGAACAAAAACATGAGAAACCTTCAGTGTACTCCTTTTACCTTTCCTTGGGAAGTAATATCCTTTCAATCATAAAGAATTTAATATGTTATCTAGAGTGATGAATTAAAATTTTCTAATTTTCAAATAAAACTAAAATAAATAATCTTCAGCCTTGTTAATATCAAAGGTTATAAGTTTTCTAGGAATATTATGAGTGTTTATGATGCTTTCGTCAGGGTGCGCATGTCTGTCTCTTTTTGGGTGACAGCTGCACTGTTGTCCCACATTCCTTCTTTCCAATGGTGGGAATCATCCATTCCTTGTTTAGGGACATCTACACCTTGATCAAAATGGGATGATGGGATGTCGTTTCTTCCTTCCATGGATTCCTCCTTAAAACCCATTACCTAGTCTGGGTCTCCCTTGTAGATTTAATACATTTTTCGTGAAACTCTTCCTAGTGCCATATCTTCATGGACACCAGTTAATTACACTACTTCTACCAAGACATTCCAAGGGGTTCAGTCAGGGCAGCAAACTTCAGTCAGGGGAGTAGTCACTTTGGGCATCACTAGCGTGTCTGGGCGCTGGGGGATTGGCATATCTGGATTTCAGTTTCTTGTTACATGGCTTCTTGAGGGCGCAGAAGCCTGAGTCGTCCCACATAGAATGTGAGGAATCATATTCCATGGGCATGTATCTGAGGTTTTCCTCAGATCCACATGATTAACATAGGTTATGTCACATGTTTAATGTCCAGCATAGATGGATCAGACTAATCGGAGCACTGAATATAGTGGATCAGATGGGTGAAACCCTCCGAGAGAACACTAATGCTGGGACCAATGCATGGATGGCATCCGAGTTATTGTTGAGGGGAATAGAGTATGAGTTGACATGATCCCACCAGGATGTGGCGGCCCAGGTAAGAATTGGGATGGATGATGAAGCGGTTGAATGAAGTGGATGGAGAATGGGATGGAACTACAATAAGGATGATGATGGTTTTGGGATTGATCCTTGAATAGGATTCCTACTTATCCTCATGGCAGGGAATAAAAGTCCACGTAGTTCATATCACGATGGATTACAACTGATTAGGGTCTTCATCATCTTACTGCCAAATGAGGGACAATGGCTTACCGCTGAATGGGGGAAAAATGGCTTGCTGTTGATTGAGGTCCATAGTTTAACTTCATGTTGGACGGGGGTGAACCGAGATGAAAGAGGACCTAGGGTCTAGATACATGGTGGTAATGAACCTTAGGGAGGCTTCCTACATTCCTCACCTTGGCAAGGATCAAAATCCAAGTAGTACGGGTGGTGGGAACTGATGGGAATGTGGTCGGAACCAATAGGTTTTGGGCTTGAACCTCATGAAGGCTTCCAACATACCTTACCTAGGCAGGGATCAAAGTCCACATAGTTTGGAATAGTTTGTGGAGATTACACTCTAGGCTGACCATGGTGTCGGTTAACCGACGTAATGATGGACCAAGGGTCCCATGGGTGGTGGTATTGAACCTCAAGGAGGCTTCCAACGTACCCTACCTTGGCAAGGGTCAAAGTCCATGTAGCTCGGAATCGGTGTATCAGTGAACTAACGTGAAAAAGGACATCGGGTCCCATGGGTGGTGGGATTAAACCTCAGGTTGGCTTCCTACGTACACTCCAAGGCAAGGATCAAAGTCCCTATAGTTCAAAATGGGGGTGGTGTGCTTGAACCTTGTGGAGGCTACCTACGTACCCTACCTTGGTAGGGATCAAAGTCCATGCAGTTCAGAATGGGTGTTGTGGGCTTAAACCTGATGGAGGCTTCCTACGTACCCTACCATGGAAGGGATAAATTTCCATGTATTTTAGAATGGGGGATACAGTTTAACATCATGCGGGATGAAGTTGAACCGATGTGAAGGATTTGGGACAAGTAGGTGTTGGTCTTGAACCTCAGGGAGGCTTCCTACATACCCTGCCATGGAAAGGGACAAAGACCACATAGTTCAAGATAGATGTGTGGGGCTTACACCCTAGGCTACCCAGGTAAGATGTCATAGTTGATTCTTACTCTAAGCCGACGTGATTCATGCTCGGTTTGTGAAACAAGAGGCAGAAAAGCCTTGGAAATCACGTCGCTAATGGTGCATCTGTGGGAAGTGGAGTGGGGCTTACACATAGTTAGTCACCCAAAGAGTAAACAAGGGCTTACGCACGGTCTGAAGCCCAAAGAGGTTGGGACTTACTCTAGGATGAAGGCCCAATGGGGACAAAGCCCAGCAGAAGAGGGATTTGGCACCAAAGAAAGGAGGGTTCTGGTGTCCATCCCCCTAGTCCATGGTACCGAAGAAGAATGGAGGGTAGGCATGCTAGCTCCTGAATGAAAATCTAGGGGCTAACACCAAGATGGTTTCCCTTTCCCCGCGAACAAACGCCACTCCTAAAATGGGGATATCATCCCCTGTGAGGGAAGATCTCATCCTCAAGGAGAGTAGTGGGCGCGGAGAATGTACAAGGTGGAGGCACCCCTCGTTCAAGCCATGGGCGAGGTCATAGTTTAATGTCATGTGCTGAGGATGATGGTTCTTGGAGTCTTAATGTCCTGCAGCTCAGAAGAGATTGGTTTTCTCCACACCCCTAGGACATAAATAACTGATTCCCTCTGCTCCTTTGTGTCGAGAGGGGTCAGGAAATTCCATGGCGAGGTGGATTTATGGAGAGAACCATCGAGGGGTCCACGTTAGCATGGCTATGTGAAGAAGCAATAGCCATTTGTGTGCCTATGCGAAGAGTCTTGAGGCGAAGCAATGCAACGGGAAGTATTGTCCAAAGGACTTTGAAATCACATCGTGTAAACCTGGAGGGTCACATGGGAAAAGGAATTTAAAAGAAGTGGTATTCATACGTAGGGGCCTCATGAAGCTCCACTGCTCCCTGTGGCGGAGGGTGCTTGCGAAGGGGTGTGCTTTGTGAAGTGGAGCACCTCAGCCTAAGCATAGGTAATTGGTGCATATGGGAGGTGCTTCGCTAAGTGGAAAGACATTCATAGAGCATTGTCTTTTGGAGAAAAGTCACCTCATGAAGTAAGGTATTGTGAAGAAATGTGCTTCATGAAGTACCGTGACCCTGCCTTGGCATGTGGATCATTTTCACATGAAGGGTGTTTCGCAAAACAGAAATGCTCCATGACAACTCGAGTCCCCTTGGGGATCCCCTTCTTTCGCGGAATCCCTTAGGCTCTGCAAAAGGCATCCCTTTCAAAATAGGGGATCATAACAAGAAAAAACAGAGGCACTTCACAGAACATAAGTACCTCGCACAGCTCATGGTTCACAGAGCAGAAGATGGTTCGTGATTTGGGAGCTAGGAAGCTGAAAGTTCAGATGATCCGCCTCTTGGACTTGAGGGAAGGCTGGTATTTATAGGGGAGAGGCGTCGCGATGCATAACGCGCTCGGCGCGAGGCCCAATTGTTCGTTCCTCTATGGCGCATCACGAACGTCAAATGCGTTCGCGGAGCATCCTGCCTCTTTGCTCCACGGTGGGTCATGAACGTCAAATGCATTCGCATATCATCCCACCTCCTAGCTCCGTGGTGGGTCGTGAACGTCAAAGGGGTTCGCGGATCGTCCCGCCTCCTCGCACTATGGCGCATCATGAACATTAAATTTGTTCGTGGAGCGTCCCACCTCCTTGCATTGCGGAGGGGTGTGAACATCAAAGGGGACTCCGTGAAGGGGATTTGTGAGGCATCCATCGAGTTTGTGTCTTCTTCTTCTCCCCACTTTTTGGCATCAAAAAATGCCCCCTCTCAGACTTGGAACCGTGGAGAAATCAAGGGTCGAATTCTGAGGGTAGATCTCCAAAATCCTCTGTCATTCGCAAAGCAATATCGTGAAGGGGGCTCTGCAAGAGGGAAAGCGAAGTTCCTGCTAGACACACCACGAAACTCACTTCGGTCAAGACGTGACGTGAAGCTCCAAGGGTCCCTCAACTATAAATAGGGGACCTAAAATATCTTTTTTATTTTGCACTCTCCTGGATTTTGGACTATAGAACTCTCGATTCGTGAAGCTCCGCGTACACCATGATTTCTCTCTGTGAATCAGGTCATCTATTTCACAACGCTTCAGGGAGTCTTTGACTTTGCGTCTCAGTGCTCCATGACCTTGCGTCTGAAGGACGAGGCAGGGCTCTGAGAACAGGCTTCTCAAATGTTCTCGACGAACTATCTTGGAGAACCAAATTGAAAAGCTCCCAAATTTCAAAACTGAATGGCTCATCAAGAAGCTACCCAGAGGGTCCTTGCAGATTCCGTCTGGAGGGATGAGATGGTGAATAGTCTGGGTCTGGGGGAGTTGGTACGAAGCCACTCTGACCATGATTCGTGTGTGAAACTATTGTCGGAGGTCCATTAGAACTACCCACTATGTAGAGGTTGTCTTTTTATGGCTTCAGGATGAGGGATGAAGTCTTCATCCTAGAAAGAAGTCAGGACGAACTAGCTTACTAGTTCAGGAGCACCTCGTGCCAGCACTGATGGTTCAGGGTGGCTGATGGCCATTCCCAGAAGGATTTCAAACCCTTCAATGTTGATTTCTTATACAACAACCTGAACAATGTCGACGGGACGGAATTATTTTTGGATAAATATCTCCCTCTTTACAATACAATTTTGAAGGAAGCTTTGAGTAACCCGAGGAAGGAGTTGTCCATGGAATGTGACATGCACTAGGGCGGAAACTTCACAGACAATTGGACCTGGCCCTATTGGGTAGGCACCTCGTTTGATGAGTTTGGGGTTGAGACGAGGAGAGTGGGTTTGTATGAGGTGGCATGGGACTCCCAATTCCACATATATCAACTAAAATAGCTAATTATAGAGCTATTCAGTAGATGGTCATCGAGGAACAATACAATCTACTTACACCATGGGGAGGTCGGTGTTAGATCTTGGGATGTCCCCAAGATCTCAGGGGTCCTGATACCGGGGGCGATGTAAGACGAATTCCTCACTGTCATGAATGTGTGGGAGGATCCATAGAAAATGCCACGAATGGAAATTGTGTTGATAGAGCTTGTACCCGGGGAGGACAAGGATGTAGTAAGAGATGCCCACATTAGGTGATGGTTCAAACAATTCTTGAACTTCCCAAAAATAGGCAGTTTTCGGCATGGCCTTGGATCTTCCCTAAGGGGGCTCGGAGTAAGGAGCACTCGTACTGGCGGATTTTGGAGAACAGCCAGTGGAAGACATGGGGATTCATCGTCAGCATCGAGAAACAACCAATAGTCAGGATGGAAGCATTCATCGAGGTTCTTATATATGGTTTGATCATGCTAGTGAGGGATACCATCATGGGAGAATGCCTGAGAACATTTATCATGGCTTCCACATTAGCGAAAGGAGGGTCGTTCAATCTAGGAATCGCGATGCTCGCCAAGCTGTATAAGGTGTTGTGGAATATCAGAGACTGTAAAAGGCCTTAGAGGGTATGTGGTCCATTCTACCTCATATATAGGTGGATATAAGCACATATCATGGGGTTTACGAATACCCGAACCCTATCTCTCCTCCAGGATCAAACTCCTTCTCATCGATCCAAAATGTTGCGGGGGGATTTCCAGCCAAGCTGACCACACCGTCAGTTCTGAACCAGGTGTGTAGGGTGGAGGAATTCAATTTAAAACTGTTCTATTTGCCAAATAAGGTATTTACTGGTGACGGATAGGGGACGGAAGAGCAACAGGCATATCTCTTGTCCTTTCAAGGTAGAGATATGGTGTTGAGGGTGGACTGTGAGCCCCTCTGTGAGCCATATACCCCACACTGGTTTGCGAGGAAATTCTGATATATGTAGCGACTAACCCCACAGGTATATCTAAAGGTGTGCTCTGAAGAACACTTGTGTGTGATGAGGCAGTTGTGACTCATTTTCAAGTGGGAAGATGGGAAAATTCTTAATGAGTTGACTCTGCCGACTGCTTTCCTTGGGCTGGTAAAGCAATATTCCCAGAGCTAGGAGTCAGCCTAGCTGGGGGAGATGTTGAAGCATCTAACCATTCTAGTCGGTAATGGTTAGCTTCCCCAACCTCGGGGTCTGGGATGGAAGGTATTAAGTCCATCCAATGGTGTCAGGGCTTCTGTGGTAGCGAGGCCCGCACCAGTTAATGGGTAGCAATGGTAGTGGATCCAGAAGTGGAAGTCGACCCAGTGATTCCAGAAGAGCTGAGTTACCCAAAGGGGAGGCCTCCAAGTGGATTCTGCAGGATACCTACCCAGGCTCTAGGGATGCGGCTGAGCCATATTGACATGCCGAAGAACACTTTCTTCCCGGAGGCCAAGGACATCTGGGAAGTCAACATGCAATTCCTTAACCCCACTGAATTGTGGAATATCTTGAACCGTCTCGGGATGGACTTTCCAGGAATAGGTCCCATCAAGGCCAGCTTTGTGGTATCCCATTCTAAAGGGGAACAATATATGACTGAGCTGGAGGACCTTGTGCACTCCCGGGGTGTTCCTCGTCCAATGACAGATCGAGTCAAGGTGTTTCTTGATCACACTACTCACCCGCAGTTGTCAGCTGCTAATTTGAGAGAGCACTTCCCACTTCCAGAAGAATTAGAAGAGTCTTCCTGGGAAGATGAGTCCAAGAGATGGATCCTGTTGGAGGAGGGTGAAGTTGGAAATCAAGACTTAGATCATGAAGAGTTCGCAGAGGCCCTTGAGGTAACAATCTGAAACCCTCTTCTCGGAGACTTGATTTGAGGTCATTCTGGACTCTTTTCAAACATCTGAACTATGCAGGAGAGTCTTGTATATAGAACTCGTTCTCATCCCTCAATGGATGTAGATGCGGGACCTTCATGACATATGCCGGCTGCCACATCTATTACTACATCTAGTGGGTCTAGGACACCTGAGGCGACCCCTCCAGAGTTTTCAGACCTCCCGACCATATACGGGGGCCCACGTTTCGGGGTCTCTATGACACTATCCCAAGAGCGAGACTTGGGATTCGATCTCTGTAAGTCCCTTTAACCAATTTTATGACTGTCATCCCTTAACCATGTTTAATGACTTCCATGTTCTTTTTTGGTTTTTGGCATGTACAGTTATTTAAATGGTGTGTGTTTCCTTGTCGAGGTTGTTTGGGGTTCTTACAGCACCATTCCCAGGGGAATGTCGATGATCATGGAGTTGGAGCACCAAACTGACCAAGCTGTAGCGCTCTCGATCACTGGTGGGACCTTCACTAAGTCTGAATCCAAGATCATTGAGGTAGGATCTGATGATGAGGATCGATCAGATATTATAGGTCCTTTCATGCCCGATCAAACACCAAACATGGACCTGGATGAAGAGTTCCTAGGGGCGTTCCCCAAGAATGAACCTACCCATCATGTTGATTGTGATGAGACGACCTCTGACAAATATGATAGTAAGATAGTCTTTCATAGATCGTGGAAGCTGATAATGCACTTCATTAATGACACCACCCCAAGCACTATGGTTGGATGAGATGGAAAGGCTTCGCTCGCGATTTCATGAACTATGTTCTAGGGGAGTGGATGCCCAGCGTCCTTACATTCTCTTCTGAGAACATATGGTGAAAAAGATTCAGGAGTATGACCATGGCCTTAGTGTGGGCTGGCAGCAGAGGAAATAGGTAAACATCAAGTGACTCTAGGAGGATGAAGATGAGGTTCAATGGTTGTAGGCCCGAGCGGATGAGCATTCCTCTTCCTTTAGCACACAATCAGAGCTCGTCTCGTGGCTAAAAGCCCATCTAGTGGAGGCCAAAGAGGGTGTGAAGTGGGCTTCCGAGGAGATGACCGTCATTAGGACTAATTTAGAGTGGGATGAGATTACGGATGATGAATTGCGCCCTATCACTGCTGAGGAAGAGCGAGAGCTGAACAGCTGGCTGAAACACCTGGACACCACCAGCCAGAGGGTGGCAGAGCTGCTACACTCTTTTGATGAGGCTAACCCATCCATTGAGGAAAATCACTCTCAGGTACTATAATGATTATAAAACCCTCAAATGTACTTTCATGCTTTGACAGTTTGATTCCATACCGTGCATGAGTTCCTTCGTTACATTGCTTTATTTCATTGTCGTGATATTCATGGATCATCCAGCAATCATTTCCAAATCTCACGTGGGTCGGGATTGATGTGAGAAACAAGGGACAGCCACCTTATCACCCCCATTCAGATGTAGGAGTGCAAATCAAGCTTCAGGCATCCGTGTTTTGAACAACCGGCCCAGATTTTCGGGGGGGAATGGGAGAGACCTGACTGAATAATGAATCCCTTAGAACAGCTGAATTATCATTTTCCTAGTGTTCTCTTATGTACGAACAGAGTAACTCCAAGGGAACTCGAATCAATCCGAACAGATGGGGATGGAAGGTGTGAATCACGATACCCAGGATTCAGAACACTGTGGGGGTGGCGTGACAATAAGGAATCATTGTAGAATGAATTTGAAACACAGTATCCATATTGTGTTAACTTGGAATGGGGATGGAAAATGAGGTTCGTCCATTGACCATGTTCAAAACACAAGGCATGACTCAAAATTTCATCCATTAGTCTTCCAGAATGTTGGCCCAAGACAATAGGTGGGCTATAGGCCCAACATCTATACTATTAGGGGGTTCCCTTATAAATGAAGGAGGATGAGGGTACGAATAAGGCGCACACAATGTGTGGATTATGGAGTGATGGTTTGTTTGAATAGAATCCAACACTCGAAATTACGCTTCCATGGTGGAAGCACATTAGATGGGTTCATCAGTTTGATCATGGATCATTCCTTCTTTTAGATAGGAACTCTCTCACGAGGGAACTGTCGCTTCCCAATTTCATCATGGGTCATCCCGAACTTGTTTATGGAAAAGCGATAGTCACATGGTTCTCCACAAGGAGTCATGCTAGGGTTCGGAACTGAGGAGGAATAGGATTTATGATTCCTGGGGCTGGACCCAAGGAAAAATTCTTGGGTGTCTCTGCGTATCTCAATAGGAAGGGAATCAAGCCATACGTAGTTCTAGAAGAGTTCTTAGTTTATGGTCTTATAGTTCGGACCATGGATGGTAGGAAACGTGGGAGACACATGGTGGGGTAATTATAAAACCCGACACGAATGGGAACATGGGGTTCCAACCACCACGTGTTCCCTGGGAAGGTTTTAGGTCATGGAACCCGAAACCAGAGTTAAGCTAGGCCTGAGTCAAGGTTCACGGATGTTCCTACGTATCTCATGATAATGAGAATCAAGATATATGTATTTCAAATAGTTTCTAAAGTAAGGTACAAGTTTCAGTGATAAAATGGGCGTGCGAGTGTGGTCCTCGCACCAAAAGAAGCAGTATTTGATGTATCTTGTTTGTACTTTAAGGTGAATGGATTTTTTTTGTGAAGCGGCAGGCCTTGGATAGCAATTCCTCACATTTCCCCAAGAATCAAGCCGTATGAAGGTGCTGAAAAATGGTATGGCATGTGACCAATACCAAACACAGTTTCCTCTTTTGTGAGAACATCACGATGCTATTTCATTTTTTTTCATGCATCCAGGATGATAATGTCATAGTTTAGGGTCATGCGATGGGACCAGGCATGCATTTTAATGTCATGCGACACAAATTTAGTGGAGAAGAGGTTGTAGAAGAAATGTTCACGGTGAAATAAAACATACACAATGTGATTGAGTACATAATTCCATAGCACAACGTACATAGTTCCATGAAAGTAACCTCTGGCCAAGGGGCTAAGATAGAGGTAAGAGGGTAAGAGTAAGGAGTAACTAGATCCTAATTGAGCTTTACCCAAAGACGAGATTTATAGGTGTTCCTACATATCCCATGATGATGGGAATCAAGCTATACGTAGTTCTCAAAAATGGGCAGCACGAAAAGATATTTGTTTAGGGTCTTAAAACTCGGACCATGGAGAAGGAAAAATCCCATGTAAAGGTAGACCTTAACCTAATCCCTAATCCTATGTGAGTCAAACTTGGTGTAGGAAACAAGGGCGGATAAGGTATTTTCAATACTTGAAATATATGAATATGGGGAATCAGTGGAGCCCCAAATGATTTCCTTGTTGTTTATTTTTCCTCCTAACATGCGGATGCATATTGAGGGATATTACCAAATATTTTGAAGTTCTACTTTGATATGATGAGGTGGAGAAGGGTGTGAATCATGTAACCGACATTTCAGGCTTAATGGGGTTGGAATGACCATGGAGGATGACTATTGACCATGTTTGAAACACAACATCCATATCATTTTAGCCTAAAATGGGGACAAAAATATGAGCGTCGACCACTGATCAAATTCACAACATGGGACTTATATCAATTTGTTGTCTGAAACCCTCGAGGACATTGGCCCATGATGGTAGGAGGGACCTTTGGTTGAGCATCCATGCCATTCAGGGGTCCCATTGGATGTGAAAGGTGATGGAATCCCTAATAAGGGAGTACACGAAGCCTGAAAACCATGTGAAATCATGTTCGAGTAGAATCCGACATTGCAGGTATTAAACCAAAGTACACTAAGGCACGTTGGTGAATTGCCAAAGAGGGTTGTGGGTCTCATCATGAGAGCGGTTGATTTGAAATGATGAGGATAGTACAAGGGGATGGAAAACTCTCAGGAGGAGGAGGTAAATGGAATGGTTGTTACAACACCCAATGTGAGTGAGAGAATAATCTCATACCACACCATAAATTTCTCTCTCTGGGGGAATGTTGGCCAAGGGGCCAAGATGGGGCTGATCCCAAAGGTGAGTTGCTCGGGTGGTCCTATGTATCCCATGAGGATGGAATTCAATCCATACGTTGTTCTGGAATCACACATAGGGGTAAGATACCCTAACTAGGGGGGTGTACGACACGACAAATAACCCAATGTGAATGGGGACATAATCCCATACCACACCGTACAATTTCATATTAGAACTTGGGTTGGGGCCCGAGAAGGCCAAAGGGCCGGAAAATATCAGGGGCCTGAGGCCTAGCCTCGGTAGGAAAGGCCCAACCGATTTTCAGTTTAACATCTTGTAGTGAGGATGAAGAGAGGATAAGGTATCTCATCCGGGTATCTTTATAGCACATAATGTAACACGACATGAATGAGGACATAATCCCATACCACATCGTACAACCCTAAATGAGAACTTGGGAAAGGGTCCAGAAAGGGCCATGAGGCCAGAAAATTCTCAGGGGCCTAAGGCCGAGTGTCTCTCCCAATTGTAGCCATGTAAACTCTTGTGTGATCACTGCCTCATCAAAACTCTTTTTCCCATGTGAGCAATGCTCGGTGTGGGAAACAAGGATCCAGATTCATCTCTTTATGTCATAAAGGGGTCCAGTTGCTGGCATTGTCCAAGGAGATTTTGTCGCTTGGATATACAGCAGGGCAGAATTAACCACTGCACTCAATGTTTGGGACATATTTTGGTGGCTCTAATAACAAAGGATAGTTGTTGACCATGTTCGAAACACGGTTTCCATATAGTGACCTGGAATGGGAATAACAAATGAGCATCGAACGCTGACCATGTTTGTAATGCAGGACTTGTATCAATTTTTTCCACAACATCCTCGAGGGAGTTTGCCCAAAATAGTAGGATAGCACTTGGGCCTAGCATCCATGCTATTCGGGGCCCCTTCCGGATAAGAAGTATGATGGACTCCCAATCAAAGGAGTGGTTCAATCATAGTTGTACCCATACATTTCAACATTAGGCAGGGCTGTGAAAGAGGTGGACACCTCTGGGGAGTGGGATGTATGGTGGAATCGAGATGAGATCAAGGTGTCTTGAGGAAAGAATATTCACCACACCATATGTCTTGACCAGAGGTGAGGTTATAACATTTGGGCTGGGCCAACAGTCAAAATTTCTTGGAATTCCTACATACCCTTTAAGGATGAGAATCAAGCCATACAAAGTTCTTGAATGCCATATAGTTTAACGTCATGTGGTGAGGATGTGGGAGGATATATGAACGGAGAGTGGGTACATGGTGAGACCGTTATAATCCTGGAATGATTAGGGATATAGAAGCCTACACCATATCATGCAAGGATCCTCTGAGAGAACTATACCCTAGGGGGGTAGTCAAAGAGAAGAGATGGGGTTGGGCTCAAGATGAAACACTTGAGTGTTTCTATGTATCCCATATGCATGGGAATCAATCCATATGTAGTTCCAATGGAATAGTTTAATGTATTGTGGGATGATGTGCAGTTTAAAGTCATGTAGGACTGAACAGTTTAAGGTCGTGCTGGACCGAACAGTTTAATGTCATGTAGGACCAAACAGTTTAGGGTCATGCCGGACCTGACAGTTTAGGGTCATGTAGGACCATATAGTTTAGGGGTAGTCAGACCTACTAGCTCAGGGAAAGTATTACTTGAGAAACTTGGAATTGGTGGGAGGAGTTATATGCTCACCATCCATGGTCACCTGTGAGTATGATCCACTGGGGTAAACCCAGTGAATTATGTAAGGTCCTTCCCATTTGGGCTCCAACTTGGGTGGTTTCCCGGCAGGGATCATTATCACTCAGAGAGCCAATACCAATTTTTCTTGTAGGAAAATGTGGAGGTGAACCATCATGTTGAAGTCTCTAGCTATCTTATTCTAATGCCTTTCCAGATTGTTTAGGGCACGAAGCCTATTTTTGTTATGTCCATCCAATTTGGCTAGACGAATTTCAGATACCATATCAGGAGCTTGCTAGTCATAGAATGATTTGTGTAATGAAGTCAGCTGGATCTTAATAGGAAGGATGGCCTCACCTCCATACTCCAAGGAATACAGGGTCACCTGGGTGAAATTACGAGTCATCGTCCGATCATCCCAGAGGGCATTGGGGAGTTTTTCTAGCCAACTCTTCTTATTCTGACCAACAATTTTCTGTAAGATTTTAGAGAGGCTTTTTTTGAATGCCTTGATCTATCCATTTTCCTGCATGTGATAGAGGGAGGTATGGTTCGAATGGATTTTGTGCTTGGAATACAATCTCTTCAGCTCGGCTGCTTGGAAGTTGGTGTTGTTATCGATGAGGACAGTGTGAGGAACTCTAAACCGGTGGATGATGTTGGATCTTGTGAATTCAATGATAGAAAGGGACTTTACCTCCTTGAGCGGAACTGCCCCTTCCCGCATTGAAAATAAATATGTGGCGGTATGGATCAACCTTAACTAGTGAACTATCACTGGTGGATATGGTCCCACAAAATCAAGTCCCCATACTATGAACAACCAAGAATACGTGGTGGATTGGAGAGGTTTTGGTGGCCGATGCATGAATTTATAATTAATTTGTCACTCGTTATGCCTCTTGGTGAACTTGATGTAGTCATGGATCATGGAAGGCAGAAAAATATCCCAATCTCTGAATCTGGTGGGACAGCTTTGGCCCAGTCTAGTGAGCCCCACCAGAACCGGTATGAACCACTTGCATGACATTAGAAATCTTGACTCATTGGATGCAACGGAAGAGAACAACATCAAATCCACGCTTTTATAAGATCTTCTCAATACTAGGACCACTCTGTAGTGTGAACTGTAGTGTTCGGTGTCATATTCACTTGCGCTCGGCCAGATTAGCCGAGAGGAAACCATTTTGGAGATACTCGACAAAGGGGGCTCTCTAGTCGGGGGGGGGGTCATTTCAACCACTACATCTGAGGAACCTGGGGGTCTGGGGGTGGAGGCTCCGGCAGTAATATGGCTTACTCTTAGTCCATTTTCATCATCAATGGTGACAGGAGCAATGAATATATGATGTTCCATGTGTATGATCAAATCATACTGCTCGGGTTCTGCAAGTGATGTAGCTAGGCTGGCTAGGGCATCGTCTTGACCGTTCTGAGATTGAGGAACATGAGTAACTTTTGACCGAGATTTGAATTGGGCCATTAGTTGGAGGTTGAACCCCAAAATTAGTGTGAGATCTGTCTTTCTAACGACGTAGTCATCGTTGATTTTCTTAATGACCAGTTCAGAATTCCCTTTCACATGAAAATGGGGCACATTGATCTTGAGGACCAGATCGAGGCTAGTAATGAAGGCCTAATACTCTACCTCATTGTTGGTGCAGCCTTCCAACAACAGGAATGAATATGGAAGAACTTCTTGTGTCGGAGTAATAAATACAATTCCCAGGCATACTCTTTTATGCCTAGGATCATTGTGTCTCCTGCCGGTGGGGCTCCGGGAGGCACCATCAATGAGCATCTGCCAACATGGGATAGCAGGATCTTCTAATAGAATTTCCTCATCAAGAAAATTGTGGTCCAGGGACTGGTCCGTGGGGTTTGGATGGTCAGCTAGAAAATATACAAATGTTTGTACCTTGATATCCTTCTAGGGCACGAACCTGATGTCGAACTGTTGGAGGATTATTTCCCATCATGGAAGATGGTCGATCAACATGGGGCTGTTCAGAAAGTACTTCAGCAAGTCTACCTGAGACACCAGCTGTACCTTAGGGTGTTGTAGGTAATGTCACAACTTCTGTACTATGAATACAAGTGCAAGGTAACACTTTTCGATGAGGGATTATCTGGTCTCCGTATCGATGAGCATACAGTTGAGTTAGTAGAGACGGTTCTTTGTCCCTTTATTTTTCTTTTGGTAAAGAAGGATTCCAAGTGACCGTTTTAGGTCAGTCACATACATAATTAGTGGTTTCCCATAGATGGGTGGAATTAGGACCAACGGTTGGATCAGGTACTACTTGAACTCCTCAAATGCGTTCTGGAACTCTTCGTCTCATTTGTAGGTGGAGCCTTTCTTTCTGAGCTATGAAAGGGGCTCACACTTGCTGGCTAGATTTGCAATGAATCGGCATATGTAGGATAAGTGTCCTTGGAAACTTTGATGCTCTTGAATATTTATATAGGGAGGCATCTTGATTATGGCCTTGATCTTCTCTGGGTTGATCTCGATGAATTTTTATCTGACAACAAAGCCCAGGAACTTCCTAGAGGTGACCCCGAAGGGACACTATAACAGGTTCATCTTCAGGTGGTGGGAACGGAGGAAGCCAAACACTTTCTCAAGGTCCTTTATATGGTCTCAGTGCTGGTTTGATTTGACCACCATATCATCCACATATAATTCCACCAATGTACCAAGGATTGAATTCAATATGTGGCACATGGCTCACTGATAGGTGGAACCTGTATTCTTTAGGCCAAAGGGCATAACCTGGTAACATAAGGTACCTTGGGGCACCATTAAAGTTGTAGACTCATCATCCTCAGAGGCCATCTAGATCTAATTATATCCAGAGTAATCATCCATGAAGGAGAGGTCTTAGAACCTTGCTTTAGGGAAGATCAACAATTCTATCACCGGAACGGGAAATTCATCCTTTGGACAGTGACAGTTGTGATCTCGGATGGTGATAAAGACTCTGATATGTCCATTCTTCTTCCTAACTGGTACAATTTTGGATATCCACTTCAGGTATTGGATATCCATAACGAAGTTGGCTCTAATGATCTTGTCAACTTTAGCCTTGACCATGGCACCGTGATAAGGGTGCATCTTCCTAAGAGGTTGAGTGAACCTGCTATGGTTTATAGGGAGACCGAGGTGGTGGACGGAGACCTGAGGATCTAGTCTTGGTATCTGGTCCTAACTCTAGGAAAACACATCACGATTTTGTTTCTGGAAATCTATTTACCGCTACTACTCCTCGAGGGACATCGCGGCACTGATCAAGGGTCTTGGATTTTCCTCGCTGTCGAGGTTCACCTATAACAGTTCATCGACCGTGGTGGATATGCCTTCTTCGAAGGTGAGGCGAGAATGCCCCAAATCCTCTTCTTCACTTGCAGAGGAGAGATTAATAGTGGGAGAAGCTTCCTCTAGGTCGGAAGATCCTGATGGGAGGCCGGTACCATCCTGGACAGCGGTGGACAGCATATCAAGAGATTCATGTGCTGCTGAACAATAGTAATGAAGGCAGTCGACCCGATCCCATCTAGTCTTCATCCCAAGGGGGCACTCATTATGGTATCGAAGCAATTTTGGCGACTCATCTTGAGCCGGTTAATCCCAGCGTGAAGAAACAGACATGTTTGATGTACTTCGGTTGCCATGGGGTGGACATCCTGGTATCTTACGGGGGTAAGAGGCTTCGGGATCACCTAAGTCTGGTTCGTGTAGGAGTACGAGGTGATTTCCCACCATCACTTGGACATGGGAATATTCCTCCCTCTTGTACTAGAGATGAAAAAACATTGCCCCATGTTAGGGGTTGTGGCCTCCAATCGATGGATCATAAATACATAGGCATCATCCAGACCTACCCAGGGGTCAGTTGCAACTGGGACGGGTTCGACCTCACTGGCCTGAATCTGTTATCCTTACTCTTGTAATAGTCAGCATCCAGGTAACAGGATTCAAAATAGGGGAAAGGAGATGCATCGCCATGAATTAAACCTACTCGACTATTGATGGAGTACTTGAGGCACTTGTGATATGACAAGGGGACCTCCACATGCAGGTGGAGCCATGGTCTTCCCATCAATTCATTGTATGTGGTGTCATTGGAGACAACCATAAACTCAGTACTGGAAAATAGGCCACCAAAATGGGTCTTCAAATAGATCTCACTGACTAGGGTCTTCTCGGTCCTTTCGTATACCTGGATTCTTAAATCATAGGGAGTCAAGTCATCTTCGGATAACCCCAGCTTCTGCAGTGTCTACATTGGGATAAGGTTAATTCTAGAGCCGGTTTCAACAAGACAACAGTGAACGTCCATGCAATTTAATTGGCCTATTATGTACAGTGGGTGGATGTTCCCCTGTATGGGGGAGCCTTCATCTTCCTCATATAATGAAATGATGGCTTTTCATTCAGCATTCTCAAAAGCTTTAGCATGAAAATCTTCTACAGATTCAAACTCCTTCTCAAATTAGAGGGGGCTTCTCAAAGCCTCAACGAGGGCCTCATGCATATCTGATGATAAGAGAATGGCTTCAAGGATAGAAAGCCTCGCTGGGATGTTGGAGAGGTTCTTGAGAACATCATACTTCTGCACCAGGCATGAACTTCTGCTCGTAGGAGTCCGCTCTGTGATAGGAGGCATGGCGGCTCATGTCGGCCGGACCGGCGACTGACTGCTGCTGGGTATATCCCACTGCGCACTAGTAAAACCGTAAATATTAACTTCTGGATAAGGATCGGATGACTGATATCGGCCTATAGTAGGGTGAGGCTGGTCGCGGCCAATTCAAGGTAACTCTGCCTAATCCAATAGTAAAAACAGTGGTGGAGGTGGGCCCGACGACACCAGATAAAGAGGATGCACGTGCTAAGTTTTGCGATGAGCCTGCTGTCTGGTCTTAGTGGCATGCACGGCTTGGCTGGAGGTTCTAACTGATGTGCCCTGATGACCCATGTGGTCACAACTCCGCCGACATTGTCATCGGCTGGGGATGTTGGGGAGGTTCTCCGGGCGCTCCCAATCGTCGGGAGTCATATAGGGGTTTACCAACTACATGGTATTAACCAAATATAACCCTTGATGGTCACATGAAGATTCATCCATTACTAGGAAGATTCTGGGAGGTATCCTCATCTTCGGGGGCATAAAGTTGCTAAGAGTGTGGGATGACGATGGAATTGGCAGGGTGTGTTTCTTTCCCTTGCGTCGTTGATGCTTTCTATTCTAGGAAGAGGTTGTCTGAGATGATGATGCTTGAGTGGTGGTCAATGCTTCTGAAGGTTTTAGCTGATTCATCGATGCCTGAATGATACCATTGGTATGACCAACCATTTTTCGAGCCATCCAGTCATCATACTTCTAGGACTCGTGGTTAGAAACCTACTTCCACTCACCTTCGTTGTCGCTACTACTGTTTGGCCTTACAACAACGCATGCCACTTGTGCGGGGGCTGAGCCCAACCTGACTATGTTGTTATTGACCTGGTCTTGAATCAAGTCTTTAAACACATAACATTTCTTGAGGGTGTTCCCCATGATCTAATTATAGGGGCAGTAGTTTGGGTGATCCGTGAGATTCGCCTCTTCTGGCCTTCTACACTCAGGCAAGCATATAATCCCATGTTCCAAGGCACTTCTAAAATAACTAGGGACCTGATTCTCGATGAACAAGTAGGTCTTGTTTCTTCTATCTGGAAAGGGGGATCTTGTAGCCTATCCCTAACAAGGATCTGACGATTCCAATCGAGGAGGTGGAGCCTGGTTGTGCCGCCTAGGTGGTGGCAGCACATTCCGCAGAGGCACTTGCTGATTTGGAGGCGGGCGCTGCTGAGCTGGAGGCTGTGCATGAGGTGGAGGGCCTCTGTGAGGCTACGGGGCCGGTTCCACTAGTAGCAATTCTAGTTACCTGGGGGATTCGATTTGGTCCATCATGGAAAGCACGACTCTGGCTTCCCTCCTTTCTGGAATTACAGGGGGAAATGGATGTGCCTGGATGGCCGGTTTTAGGCATTTTTCCATGCTCTAGGCCTTATCAGAGAAGTCTTGGAATCCTCCTGGGTAGTTCTGGGTGATCAGAGAGGGAACCAGCTCGGTCTTGAAATTTCCTATTCACATCGTCAGTAATTTCTCTTTAGTCAGTGGCATGTCAAGGGAGTATGTGAGCCTCTTCCACCGAGAAATAAAGTCCATGACTCACTCATCAGGCCTTTGACCGCACTTGAAGTTTTCTGTGATGCTCGTTTTTAGGGTGGTAGTGATGAAATGGTTGAGTAATTACCTACGAAGGTCCTCCCAGCTTGTTATGGATCCGATGGGAAGCTGGTTGTACTAGAAAAATTCTAGCCCCTCCAATGTCTGAACAAAACAGTGGATCTTGGAAGCCTCCTACTATGTTGAAGTCCCTAACATGGGTTCACACCTTGAGTTGATGTGGGCCAGGTGCTGCGGCAGGTCCCATGTTCCATTATAGGGGGAGAAGGTGGGATTCCTGAAACATGGAGGTGCCAGCATATCATCCGTCCACGCCGGATATGGCTTCCATCGGGTGGGATTTCCAACTGTTATGTTTCCAATGCCTCAAGCGGATAAGGACTGCCTCCATTGGATCATCTGGGTGGGGGTCCCTGTCTTGATGGGGATCCCTAACCACGAGATAATTTCCTGATTCTTCAACATGGTAGACAGGCTTAGCGGCTCATGGGGCAGCTTGTGGGGCGGCCTACAAGGTATCTGGGGGAACCTGAGCTAGAATCCATGGATTTTCACATCGTTCAGGTGGGTTTGGTGAGACATATTGTTCCCTCTTTCCATGAGCTCTAGCTTCATCCCTATCGGCAGGAGCACCATGATCAGGGTTGCCTGGGGGTAGCTCACTGAGGGGAAGTTGTTTCTACCCCTGCTGTACTAGCCTAGGATTTTCGCAGTGGGATCGTCACTCTGCATCGTGTTCATCTAGGAGTTCATCGACCTACCTCTTCTTCTCAGCAATATGATGGGGCAACGTGGCCTTCTCAGGGTCCTCCTCTGTTTTCTGCACTAAGGCGGACGATTAAGAGTGTTTGACAGCTCTGACATGCTCTTTTCCTTTACTGGAATTCCGGCTGAGTACCAATGCCTCAGTGGGCACAGGGAGGCCTCGTGGTTTTCTCTACTGAAACACAACCCTTCTCGATGGATCCAATAGTGGTGGGATTCCCTCAGGTGGTAAGTCCCCATCGAGAAGCTCCAACACATCCTCCTCATCCAGTATGATGGCCATGTTGACAGTGACCCTTCTTGGGGGCATATCATCGATATCTCCTAGTAGGTCGGGCTGCCACCAGATAGGACTAAAGAGGAGGGATGCATAATACCCCAAGCCACAAATTTTCATGTGGGGGGGGGGGAGCCTCCATGTTGATTTTGTGGAGTACCTTGAAACTATGAGTGCATTGCTATTGGAGGGTTGTGTGGTGGCCTGGTGACTCAGGGCACTGGGCCATAGGGAGCGCAACAAGATCTACTAGACGACATTGATTTCCAATCTCTTCTAGATGTGCTTGGATCCGGGGATAAAACACCCATGGATAACAAAGGTAAAAGTGAATCCCACAAAGGGTTTGGTGGAAACATTCAACCTCCTTTAGGGTGAGGAATTCCATCTCATGAAAATTCTGCGCTTCCATGGGCCAGAACATCTTAGGGAAGTGGTCCACCACAAGGATGTTCTAGAACCTCCTCAGCTCAGATTCAAGGTCTAGCACTTCATTAACCCACTCATAAACTGGGGGTGGCTGATGAACTAGAAGTGGTTCCAAGGTATACCATTGGAATGGAAGGTCTTTGGGACGGATGGTTGACCGGTGGAGAGTACAAAGAACGGGCGGACCGGCCACCTATTCTCATATTGTCCTATGAAGACTGTAGCAACCTGGACACTACATCGTGATAATATGTGCGGATAGAAATCGTTTCCATTTCAGGGTCTAGGGCTACTGGTGATAGGCCTCGATTCTTCTTGCCCACCATTGGTCCCCATAATAGCTCTTCGTGATCTTTTGTGGATGTAGAGAGCACTTCCGGTGACAATGGTTGTGATTGTGTGACAGTAACCTGTGGGGTCACTAGATTTTCATCCTCCTGGATATACCTACAAAGGGAGGTGAGAAGCTGATTGACCTCACATTCTAGGAGCACTAGGCTGATGCGTTGTGTCCCTGCCCCGACCGTTGACTCGGATAAGCGAGGTGAGGGTTCCCCAGCTGAGCTATACTCTGCTTCAAAGTATGATAAGTGGACCGGTTTGATCTACATCTGGAACATCCCATTATTCTTATTTTTGTGGCGATGACCCACCTTCCTTCCCCTGGTTGGCTCCTCCGAACAGGGAAAATTTCTAACATGAGGTCCTTCGGCCGCACTAGAGTTGGGGTGGAGGGGGCTTCCACCTGAGAAAGATGGGGTGCGAGGGGCACATGAAAATATGTCAAAGGGGACATGGGGAGGACCTCCATGGGTAGCACTGGAGTGGGAAAGACCTCTGCTAGAACTGGAATATGCATGGGGAGGACCTCCACGCATGTTTTCTTGGGGAATCTCAGTACGAGGAGAGTCCTTGTACCTGTCTAGATGAACACATGTAGGATCTCCGTGACGGGTGTGGGTGGAGCGAAGCTGGACCTCACCCCTCGGGTATCCGAGGCGTGGAGTACCTTCATCGGCTACAGAAAGGATATTGGGATAGTGCCCACAAAGAAGAGAGACCAGATGTGCAATATCCCTGCACTGGTAGTTGGGGGTAGGACGAATGACTCCATACCCAGTGTAATTTTGCACAAGAGAGGCTTCAGTAATGAGTGTTACCATCACGGGTAAGGCCCTCATTCAGTTTTGGGGTGGCACGGGATGGACCTCTATGTCGAGCCTCAAATCGAGGAAGGCCCGCGCTTTCTGTGGTAGTGATATGGGGAGGACCTTCGTACTTGGAGGTGTCACTATGGGTTATTTCACAGTGGCCACTACTTTTGCCAGCGACCAAGAGAGTCGGCCCAGCCTACTAGTGGGGCGGTAGGGGCCTCGATCCTTGTCGGGCATATATGTACCCCTGCTCATTGTATGCAGGGACTATATGATATGTGTCGGCGATGGCTTGGGCCACAGAAGCTGCCAACGTTGGCGCCCCCTAGAAGGCAACCTCATCAACTTGTGCCTAACGCTGGCATCAGGTTGGACAAACCGAGGATAGTGGTATAGGTACGTAGTTTACCTCCTCTTCTTCTAACAAGACCTAGTGGTCGTGCTGACGCGGCTGGGTGGGATCTCCTTTTAGGAGCCCTTGGAATGGGACTCTGACCGGGATGGCTCAAACCTCACCTACCACATTATTATAAGGTTGGGAGTCATCAAGGCATTATGGTGACAGGCTCCAGAAGCGGTTGTATGTCGGGGTACAGAGCAATGGCTCCCTGCACAGCCCTCATGGGTGGCATTGACAGCGAGGTGCAGACACCTCTAGATCTTGGAGGGCCATATCTCACGTTGGTATTATTCCCTCTTCCTCATAGCGATGCACACAGTCATAGATTACCCTCCGTTGGATGACCTCACATAGGGATTGGGGGCGTGGGCGTCCCATGGTTGTAGATGTAGAGGCGGTCATGGAAGAGTTGAATCCACATGAAATGGATATGTGGGCATTTCCCCTGCCCCTGCGTCGATGGGAAGGCAGTGATCGCATCCCTGATGCAGTAACTTGATTATTGAGAGAAGGGAGATTAACTTATCATTATGGAAAGTAAAAAAAATCGACAACCAATTCCCTAGTTCCATCCCATCCTCCCTGATCTATAAGAGGGATCCACGCTAACAACATCACGGAATGGTGTGTCCAACGTTCTACTGCCCCAACTTCTGGTGAGTTTCATGCCAGGCTAGCTATTTTTTTGGCAGGACCCGGTGCCAGATATCTGCATCCAGTGACACATCAATCCATTGATTCCCCGAGCACTACTAATCTTCATATTGAGGAGAAAAAGTTCACGTCGGGTTCACCCATTCTGTTTCCAACGCTTTCGCTGGCGTGCGTGCATCCGTCCATTTTAGGGTGACAACTACACAGTTTCTCCACATTCCCGCTTTCCAAAGGTGGGCGGAATCCATTCCTTGTCATGGATGTCTGCTCCTTGATCGAAACGGGATGATGGGATGTTGGTTCTTCCATCCATGGATTTCTCCTTGGAACTCGTTACCTAGTCTGGGTCTCCCTTATAGATTTAATACATTGTTCGTGAAACTCTTACTCGCACCATATCTACACAGACACTATTTAATTACACTACTTCTGTTAGGACATTCCAAGGGGTCCGGTCAAGATAGCAACCTTCGGTCAGGGGAGTAGTCAAATTGGGAATCACAGGCATTTCCGGGCACTGGGGGATTGGCGTGTCTGGATTTCATTCCCTTATTATAGGGCTTCTTGAGGGTGCGGAAGCCCGAGGCATCCCGCATTGAACATGGGGAATAATATGACATGAGAAATTATATGATGTTTTACATAGATTCCCATGTTTAACATAGGGTATGCCGCAATTTTAACATCTAGTTCGGATGGATTGGATTAATCAGAACACTGATTAGAGTGGATCAGATGCGTGCAACCCCCCGGAGGGAACACTGATGGTGGGGTCAATGCATGGTTGACTTCCCAGTTAATGTTTAGCGGAATGGGGTATGAGGTGACATGATCCCAATAGGATGTGGTGTCCTGGGTAAGAATCAGTATGGATGATGAAGCAGTTGAATGAAGTGGATGGAGAATGGGATGGAACCGCCATGAGGATGACAATGGATTTGGGCTTAAGAATTAAAGAGGCTTCCTACGTATCCCTGTGGTAGGGAATCAAAGTCCACATAGTTCATATGATGACAGCTTACCACCTATTGGGGTATTCAATGGCTTACTACCAAATGAGGGACCACAGCTTACCGCTGAATGGGGGAACAATGGCTCACCGCTGATTGAGGTCCATAGTTTAACGTCAAGCAGGATGGGAGTGAACTGATGTCAAAGAGGACCGGGTGTCTAGATAGATGGTGGGATTGAACCTCTGTGAGGCTTCCTATGTACCTCACCTTGGCAAGGATAAAAAACAAAGTACTTCAAGTGGTGGGAACAGGCGTGAATGTGGTCAAAACCAATGGGTGTTGGGCTTGAACCTCGTGGAGGCTTCCTACTTACCTTGCCTTGGCAGGGATCGAAGACTATGTTGTTCGGAACAGTTTGTGCGTCTTACACACTAGCTTTCGTAGGGTTTTGGTGAACCGACATAACGATGGACCTGGGTTCCCATTGGTGGTGGTATTGAACCTCATGGAGGCTTCCTACATTCCATACCATGGCAAGAATCAAATACCCTGTAGCTCGGAATAAGGGTGTCAGTGAACCAATGTGAAAGAGGACCTGGGGTCCCATGGGTAGTGGGCTTGAACCTCAGGGAGACTTCCTACGTACCCTTCCTTTCCAAGGATCAAAGTCCCCATAGTTTGGAATGGGGGTGGTGGGCTTGAACCTGGTGGATGCTTCCTATGTACCCTACCTTGGATGGGATCAAATTCCACGTAGTTCGGAATGGGGGTGGTGGGCTTGAACCTCATGGAGGTTTCTTACATTCCCTAACCTAGTAGGGATCAAAGTCCACATAGTTCAAAATGGGGGATACATTTTTACGTCTTATAGGATGAAGTTGAACCGACGTGAAGGGGTTGGGAAAAGTAGGTGTTGGGCTTGAACCTCATAAAGGCTTCCTACGTACACTTCCTTGACAAGGATCAAAGACCACGTAGTCTAGGACGGATGTGTGGGTCTTACACCCTAGGATACCCAGGTAGGATGTCATGGTCAATGATAACTCTAAGCCCATGTGAGTCATGCTCGGTGTGACAAACAAGAGGCAGAAAAGTCCTGACGATCATGTCGCTAAAGTAGCATCTGTGAGAAGTGGTGTGGGGATTACACGCAGTTAGTTGCTCAAAGAGGAAACAAGGGCTTACGCAAGGTCTACAGCTTGAAGAGGTTGGGAATTAATCTAGGATGGAGGCCTGATGGTGAAAAAGCTCAATGGGAGAATAATTTTTCACCGATAAAAGGATGGGTCTGGTGTCTATTCTGCCCTGGTCCTTGGGACAGAAGAAGAAAGGAGGATCAGGGACACTACCTCCTGTGAGAAAATCTAGGGGCTTACACCAAGATGGTTTCCCATTCCCCGTGGACAAATGCTACTACGAAAAAGAGGATATCATCCCCTGTGAGGGGAGACCTCATCCTTGTGGAGACCAGTGGGTGCAGATAATATCTAAGGTGGGGGAACCCTGCATGTGAGGCACGGGAGAGGTCACAATTTAACGTCATGTGCTAAGGACGATGGTGCTTGGTAGTTTCACATCATGCAGTTCGGATAAGGGGGGTTTTCTCCGCACCCATAGAAATTACATAATTGGTTCCCTTTACTCATTGGTGGAGAGAGGGGACATGCAAAGCTGAGGTGAGGGGGTGTTATGGAGAGAACCATCGAGGGGTCCATGTTATCATGGATATTCCAAGAACCAATAACCGTTAGCGTACCTATACGAAGAGGCGTGAGGCGAAGCAATGCAACAGACAGTATTTTCCAAAGGATATTGAAATCACATCTTGTAAACCTAGAGGTTCGCACAAAAAAAGGAATTTCTATGTAGAGGGATTCATAGGAAGGGGCCTTGTGAAGTTCCACTTCTCCGAATGGTGGAAGGTTCTTTCGAAGGGGTGTGCTTCGTGAAGTGGGGGCCTTAGCTTAAGAATATGGAACAGGTGCATATGGGAGGTGCTGCACGATGTGGGAAGACATTCGCAGAGCAATGCCTTACGGAGCAAAGACACCTCGCGAAGAAAGGTATCATGAAGTGATGTGCTTCACGAAGTATAGTGACCCAGCCTTAGAATGTGAATCATGTGTACATAAAGGGTGTTTCACGAAGCATAAATTATCCGTGGAAACTCGGGTCCCCTTGGGGATCCCCTTCCTTCATGTAATCCCTTAGGCTTTGCACAAGGCATCCCTCTTGAAAGAGGGGATAAAAACAAGGAAAATTAGAGGCACTTCATAGAACAGAAGTTCCTCACACAGCTTATGGTTCATGGAGCAGAAGATACTTCTTGATTCAAGAGCTAGGAAGATGAAAGGTCGGACGATACTCCTCGTGGACTTGGGGGAAGTCCGGTATTTATAGGGGAGAGGCGCCGTGAAGCAGGGGGCTCTCGGCATGAAGCCCGATTGATCGATCCTCCACGGCGCATCACGAACATCAAATACCTTCATAGAGCATCCTGCCTCCTTGCTCCGCGGCGGGTCACAAATTTCAAATGTGTTCGTTGAGCTTCCTGCCTCCAAGATTTGAGGAAGGTTGCGAACGTTAAAGGGGTTCAGAAGGCGTCCTTCCTCCTCGCTCCATGGCGTGTTGCAACGTCAAATGCATTCGCGGAGCATCCCACCTCCTTGCTCTACGGTGGGTCGCGAACGTCAATGGGGACTCCGTGACATGGCTTTATGAGGCAGCCTTCGAGTTTGTGTTTTCATCTTCTCCCCGCATTTTGGCATCAAAAATGAGAATACAAATATGATTTTCTTTTTGAAGGGAAAACATCCAGGTCTGCAACCCTTATGATTGAATTTTTTTACCTCATGACATAAATGGTAAAGGAAACCATTTCGTTATGATATTTTTTCACAGGTTGAACTGAAGCATAGAATTCAAATACTACCTCATTATGGTATAAATAAAATTTATTTTCTATCTTTTTAACAAAAAAAATACTCCCATACTTGGAAATAAATAATATTCTTGAGATTATAATAATTCGTGGAAAAAATATTTCCACTAACCTTTCCATAAACACAGACCACTAATCATAATCCTCTTTATCTTTCATGAGAACCGGATTTGAGACTGGTGATGAGACATAATATAAGATTATTAGACTAAGGGATTTGATTGGTGTAGTAGCTCAATAGAAAATGATCTGAATAATTGATGTAGGATACAGGGTAACCCACCTTTATATAGTTGTTGTGGATGATGATTCAACTTCCATAATAAAAATAATGGTTGATATAGAAACCCTTTCTTCTCTGATAGTAAAAATTTATTAAAAGTGAATTATATATATATATATATATATATATATTTGATCACTGAAATTCATTAAAACATTTTTTTGGAGTGATGGTTATTTTGACAAAAAAATTAAAATTTTGACCACAAATTAATGATTTTGTTAAAAATAAAAAAATTTAAAAAAGTTCTAAATTAGTGAAAAACTAAAAGAATATAAGAGTAACTTTTGGAGTGTAAATTTCCATTAGTATGACTAACATATACATATTATCTTTATTAAAATAAAAATATTACAATATATTTATAATAATGGATTATTACGATTGTTTCTTCCTAAAAACGTAATACTTTAGAAAATGAAATATGATAGTTTTCTAAAAAAACTACGATATAATTTCTAATTAAATATGAGTCGATAAATTTTATAATAATTTCTGAGTCCAAAAATAATTTTGATAATTCTAACTAACAAATTTTTATGATAAATGTGAGTCCATCAAACTCAAATGAGGAAATTTTTTATAAAGACTAATGATTTTAGAAAAACTAAATATTTTAATAAAAACTAATTTTTTAAAAAATATATATGTATGTACACCCCTATGAAAAAGACTATATTAATGAAAGTATATGGTTCGATAATAAGTTGATATGAATGATAACTTAACATTGATCATTTATACTTTTTTAAATTTACTCTACTCTCTCGATTTTTAGAGGTTTAATAAAAATATTATAAATTTTTTCTTCCATTCCGATGAATTATTATATTATATATCCATTATGTGTGTGATCCTAAAGTAAATGGTGTCTCATATCTATGTGTTTATAATGTGAGTGATGTGATGTGTTTTTACTTAATGAAAAGGAACTTATGTTATCACAATGTGTTTGAGTTTTAGTGAAACTCATTCCATAGTCTGTGAGTGTGAGTTTCATCTACCATACATAAGCACAAAAACTTCCAACTGCCATATATTCAACTTCAATAGTGGAAAGTGTTATTGAGAGTTGTTTCTTACATGAATAGAAAACTAAATAATCTCCTAATAAATTATAGTTTCTAGATATATACTTCCTATACAATCTATATCCACATATGTTAGCATCGGAAAACATTTTATTTCAAAAAAACTCTAGAGGAATAGAATAAGCCTAAATCTGTAGATCTGTTAAGATAAAGAAAATTTTGTTTTAAAACCTTAAAATGGGAATCTTTTTTATAGTTTTTATATATTTCACATATGAATACAAAAAATATTAAATATATATGTCTAGATATTATGTAAAGTAAAATTTTTATCATACCTATAAAAATATGTTGATCAACTTGTTACAAAACCACATAAATATCTAATGTTTTTGAGGTACCAATAAGAGTACTAAAACTTTTATTATTTTCATATCCAATTTTCATAAGACTATATTTTATATACTTATTTTTATATATAAAAGTTCCTTCTAGTTTTTTTGAAATTTCAAATCCAAGGAAATATGTTAACACACAGATCATACTCATTTCAAACAATGATTTAATAAGATTTTCAAAAGAATCTGTTAAATATTTTTGACTTGAATGAAATATAATTTCATCAACATATAAATATAAAAGAATAATATTTTTATTAACTTATTGTATAACAATAGTTGTATTGATATCTCCCTTATTATGTTTTTTTTTGTAAAATAAATCAGTTAACCTAGCATACTAGGTTCTAGGGGCTTGTCTAACTATATATAAATATTTGGTATGTTCAAAACCATATTCTAGATATTTATTTTCAAAACTAATATTTTGTTCTAAATAAACTTCCTCCCAAAAATATCTATTAATAAAATCATAATTCACATCCTGTTGAAATATTTTAAAATTAAAGAATTCTATAAATGATAAAAATATTTGAATAGATTCAAGCCTTAACATTGGAGAATAGGTTTCTTCCTAATATATTACCATTTTTTGTTATATCCCTTGAAAACAAGTCTTTTTTTAATTTAAGAAAACTATGAAAGTTTCATCATAGTTATTCTGGAAAACATATTTTACTCAAATTATAGAAGTTTATATAGTTTGTTAATAAATGTGCACACTTTTTTCCTTTAAATTTCATTGAGATCATATGGAATGGAAATAATAAAATTTGCACCACCTAAATATTATTCAATAATATTAGGTAAAAATTGGGATAAAAATTGATATGTTAAATTTCATTCTATAAGGAACTTCGTGTCCTAACCTATTGATCTACATCACCAATGATACTCTTACTATGATTAATCCTACGAAAAAAATTACTTCTTCAGTTTTCCAAAGTCTGTTCTTCAAAAATAGGTATAAAATATTTATCCTGAATAATATTAAAAACATATTCTTCAGTTATTTCCATATGATATAAACATTCAAACAGAAGTTGGAAATCGATTTCAGAAAAAAAAATGATGATGTTTGTTGAGGTTTTTTGAAAAAAAGGGACATGTTTCATAAAATATAATATTAATTTTTTCCCTAATATTAAATGTTTTTTATTAAAAACTCTATTACCCTTAGAAGTAGTGGAATAACCAATAAATATTCCTTCATCATATTTGAGTGTAGAATTATGTAAATTATCTTTATTATTCAGGATAAATACTTTGAAACCCAAATCATTTAACTAAGAATATTTTTATATTATTTCTACCCACAACTTATAAAGATATTTATTACTATAATGTCTAACTAAAACTCAATTTATATTATATAAATATGTAATTACCCATTCATCCCAAAAAAAATCAATCTAAGTATTCACTCGTCATTTTAATTGTTATTTATTGTTAAAAAATATTTCTTCTTTCAACTAAAATATGATTATAGGGAGTTCATGGTGATGAAAAGTTATATTCAAAACCATTATTACTATGAAAAGTTTCAAAATCATAATTTAAAAATTCTCCCCCATGATCACTGTGAATTGTAATTAAGGAGAGGTTTTTTATATTTTTAAAATTGGGTAAGAAAATTTAAAATAACAGAAGGGATTTGTATTTTAATGATTGAAGATAGACCCAATTATATCTAGTGTAATCATAATATAACAAAGATACATAGTATTTTCCCCCAAAATATAAATTTTTTGTTTGAAAAATTATTTCCATGTTTACACACATTAAATCATAAGAAGTTGAAAGTTCACTACTTGATTTATAATATGAATTATCTTGCTTACCAAATTGACAAGGGACTTATAATATTGAATTATCATACCTATGTTCTATTAGTTTCTTAATAATTCAATTCGTAGTCAACTTAGATATGTCATTTAGGTTATATTTTACTAACCATCTATTCCATAACCAAGATTGATCTTCTATTTCACTAAAGAAATGTATGTACAGTTTCCTATATTCTTCTATGTTAAGTGTGGAAATTTTTTCATAGAGACTGGAATAAAGAATAAATTCTTCCTTCATACTATGTACTAAACATTAATCATTCCGAAATTTCAGAAGGTAAATTACATCACATAATTGACCTATAATTATATATTGGTAATTATTACCTAAAACAAATAAAACATTTTTAATGACACATTTTCCAAGAAGGAAAATGTTAAATATTACGATAATCCCCCCCCCCCATGAGAATTATCTATGAATGTTACTTTTCCATCATTCACCTTGATTATCATCTTGCAGAAATATTTTTTTCAGTTAATGTTCCTAAAACATATACTATGCATATACCAAATATTTTTATTGGTGGTAATAATTTTGTTTTCCTAAAAACAAAAATAATATATTTTCCAAACCAAAACACTTTTATGTCCCGAAATGTAAGAAAAAAAATTAGGCAGCCACATTTTTTGAATTTTTTGTTTTGGTAAAATTTCATTTCCGTAGAAAAATAATATTTATGAGAACCTATAGATTTTAATCTATTTAAGGAATAATGTTTCATTAATTTTCAACCACTTTTTTTCTTAGTGAAAAAAATTTAACTTCTGTGAATTAATTAGTTATTTGTAAAAATAAGTTTTGTATTTGTGAAACCCAATCCAAAATAATTATCATGAAGTCCAATTTTTTTATACATTTTTTTAAAATATTATTTTTCAGTGGTAAAAATGAAGAAAAAAATCAAACTATATATTTCATATTTTAGTGTGACCAATAAATTTATATCCATATCAGTATAAATTCTAGAGAAATTTTTTCTTTGTTAAACACAATTCTCATAAATACAATTGTCCAATTATTTTTAGGTAGTATAATTTTTAGAAAAAATTTTATAAATGTATTTTGAAAGATGTGATATTTAATTAGTTAAGAGAGTTATTATTGAATCTTCTTTAGCATGTTTAGATTTGGAATTTTCTTTTTTTATATAAATTAAATAATTTTTATTTTCTAATAGTTTTGAAAATATGGAAACGTCATCATAGCTAGATAAATTATTATCCACTTCTAATGAATATTATACATTAAAAGTTGTATTATATTTCTCATTATGATAATTTTAATTTAGATACATATTATTAAGATCTTTATTAGTGTGTTGATTTTCCATTAGACAATGTCTTAAAATGGGTACATTAGAAGAAATACTAATGCCCCTCTGTTTAGATCACTAATTATCAGAAGTATTGTTAAAATAATATCCACCACTATCACTCCATGTGTTATATAATTTTGAAAAATTGTGGAATTTTCAAATTTAATATTTGGGTATTTATTTTGGAATTTATTTCCTTTCTATCATTCTTTTTCAACTTTTGATAATCAGGATGTAAATGTCCATCTTTATTACATTAAAACAAAGTGACTAAAAAATCCTTCTTGTTTTCATTATCCTTATAAACATTTTTATAATAATATTATAAACCATTCTTTCAAACAATCACATTCATCCTTATATCATGATTAACCAACTTATTTTAAGAATTTTCTGATGTGCTAGAATTATATTGAATAACAACATTCTTCTTCCATGAACATTTCACAACATTATCAGTATACTAAACTTTTGTAGATATAGTATATGTTGTAGAAAAAACACTAGCATTTTTTTTTAGTTTCCTTTTCATCTATTTTATGACCTCCCTTGTATTTCATGATAATATGAATCAAATAATAAAGAGTAAGATTAGTAATATTTCTTCTAGCATCCCTATATTTTCTTTTTCGTACCCAATCATTAGAATTTATATCAATAATTTTTTTAAACTAAAATCTCATCATTTAGTCCATTTTCTCCAAGTGATAATAAACTATTTATAATAGTCAGAAATCATTGATGAATCATGGAAAATGAATCTTTGGGTAGAACATAAGAGTCTTGGTAATAATCTCTTTGGATATCTCTTCTTATTTCCATAAATTTTGATGTACCAAAATTTGTTTCTTTCAATTTACTCCAAATTTTATTTTCTTCCTCACAAGATGATATTTGAATAGAGAATTTTCTCTTGACAATATATTAAAACTTATTTCTAACTTATTTTTTCAACTAATATTCAAGCTTCTCAGCATTCATAAAAGGATAAACGTTTTTTATCAAGAATTATTTACTTTTCAATAATCATTAAAGAATTATCAACCCTACTATTGATCAAAAAACATTATATTCTATCTCTACAATATTTATATTATTTCCAATAATATATAGTTAGTTGAATAAAATTCCGATTATCAATATATCTAAAATTCAAACCAATTATCTTAAAACAATAGACACTATTTTCCATAAATACATGTTAGTGTAAAAAAGTATATAAATAGTATGTTTAAATGAAAACATAATTAGCATTATGTATGTAATGACAGTAAAAAATTTAGCAAGTATATAACTAGTATAAAACTTATATTATACCAATTTTAGTACTATAAATGTATCTTAGATAGTTATACATACATGAGAGGTGAATTTTAGTTAAAAAATATTAATCTAATCAAAATATAATACCTATTAATGTAAATTTATAAGACTCAGATACTGTATGATAATCATAGTGATGTATTACTCTAACAATGGATCTGGTTAATATCAAAGTATTTGTTTTAACATATTCACATATACACAAATAAAACAAGCAGTATAGGTAGTTAATTATAAATACTAACCTTCTATTACATGAAAAAAAGAATCAAAACTTGTAAAAACAATCCATACAATAACTAGTAATAATAATAATTCCATACAAGCTTTATTTAAAATATTTAACTCTCATAACCATAAGAATAAGGTATTCAATAACCTTGCTAAAGGTATCCCTTGATTTATATGTACTATATTTTCTATGTTTTCTTACTAGTAAATAACTCAATATGATGACCAAAATAAGAAATGTCTTCATATTCCCAAAATTCTATCATATGATGACCATTGTTTGTCTTGCTATCCTCAAAATACCTTGATCCAATGGATCAGATTTATTTTCATCCAATTCATGGAATCCCTTGAACATAATAATTAGAAGATACATGATTAAAAAAGAAAATGTTATAAAATAAATAACCTAACATGGATTCCATAGAATTAAAACTCTCTATAGGATTACAATGACTGTGAATTATAATTTCACTGAAGAAACATTCGAAGACTTGGATTGTGAAAGTGATCAGCTCCAAACTCTTCAAATGACCTTCTATTTATAGGTGAATCTCCAATAGTCATATTTCTAAGCTTGTTGCAAAAATCATAGACAATTGGAACTTGATATCTCATAATGTTATGGATTAACTGAAATCTGACATCATTTTTGTTTAATGCCATTACATTGAAAAATATATTCCTTATAATAGAAAGAATTCCTATATAATTTTAATTATAAGCTTCAGTTATTCTGATGGACTTCATTACTAATTATCAATATGATGAACTGAATGAGTGTTGATAAAATATATCAATACCATGGTCAGTCTGATGGTCATTAATTTTTTCTCTCAGGTAGAAAAAACAAAAGTATAACCCATAGTCTGAACAAATGTCATTCCAATTATTGGAAACACATCCATTCTGATGTATCATATTGAGTAATATAAATTTTACAATTCTAATATATTTTAAAATTTCTACATATAGTATAAGGTATTTTTTTATAAAAAAAATACTGAAAAACTTGGGATATATAATGTTAGTAAATATGTTTTAAGAAAGTGTTTGTGATATCCAAAGATAACAGAATTGAAAAGTAATAAGTAATGCTTCTCAATCAATACTCATGTGGTTTTTTGTGACATATGATCACTTTAAGTTCATTGTGTGGTTAGTCATCCAATAATTTGAAACATATGGTAGTTTCATATTTAATTTATCGGTCACATGAAAATCATGAACAGTCGATCAAACTATAGATTTTTGTTTCTTATGTGGTATATTGTAGACCATAGAGTTTCACAACTCATGTGGCATTATTCATGCTCTTCATGTAGTTGGTATAACACCCCAAACATTTTATGGTATGTTTCTCTTAAATACATTCAATTAATTAGATAGACCATATTGCATGAAACATTGAGTCCCTTTGAAATGACACTTGGTTATTTATAGGATATAGTCATAAAATAGCTAGTAAACATAAATTTTCCACTACTATGTCTTCAATTTCGAAAGACATACATACACGGTTGAGATCAAATTGATATTTGGAGTCTGATAAAATCAACATAATTTTAAGTGAATATAAAAATACCATTAATAATAGTAATATACCATTATAAATATTAAATTAAACTTATAAATATTAATATGACCCTTATGAATGGTAACTATACCAATTAATGTATAAATAAAATTTATTCATCGTAAAAATGAAGATGAATATTTTAAGTGTTTGTGTTTTTTCATTAATTGATAGTGTTAATTAAAATTTTAATTTTTCATATTGATAAATTTATTTTTGAAAAACTAAGATTATTTTTTGATTGTACCTATCGGAAAATGGTTAGAGTGAATATTTGGAATTTTTTTGAAATACTTGGATTTTTTGTGAATTATAAAATACGATAAATTCTGATAAACTCTGAATGCATGATTTATTGAGTAATGAATGATATCCTGATAAGGTAAGAACACTTGTTTCAAAATCACATGTAATTATTACAATTTTTATAATTAAATCATAACTATTACTTGTCTTACGGAATAATAATAAACTAATGATTAAAATATTAAGAAAACCATCTTCCCCTTCATTATAAAAACAACCCCTCACCCCCTCTTCCTCTAACACCACTGAAGAATTGATCCTTGCATTAGTTATACCAAATAAACTACCCAATCCCTCCCACAACTTACAATACTTTCTTACATAACTAAAAGGCCAAAAAATGTCCTTAAATAGATTCTCAAGGAGGATTACTCAAGAGGTGAACCTCTCTTCCTTTTTCATTCAACTTATTTTACAAGTTCCATTCTTTTGTTTCTCTCTCTTCAACTACCCTCATCCAAATTATATGATAATTCCAGTACCTTACATGAAAATTAGTTTTATAATGCTAATAGAATATTTCATCATCTTTATCTCTTTCCCCCTCCTCTTATACTAAAAATCAAAACACATTCTAAGATGTGTTAATTTATCACATTCCAGGATGACGGGTTTTCAATTTCCATTACATTCACCAATTCAGGTCATTAAACACTTTTTATAGTTGAAAAAGATCATTATATATGTTATATATCTTATTTAATGTTTTGTAATCATTTTTCACACAGTTTATAAAATTATAAAACAAAATGAGTTCATGGTGATCAAAAAACAATCAAAATAATCCCATCTTTTATCATTTACATTTTGTATAATCATTCATCCTCTCCCAAAAAAACCAAAGTATTTGAATGATAATTTAACCTTTGGTGTGATCATTAAAAATTAATATCTTCTATTATGTATTTCAATTTCCATTTTTAATGAACATCCATATTTTTATACAAGAAACCCAATCATAAAAACTAAGAAAATGTCTACTCTAAAATGATTAATTTGAATCTCTTAAGACATCTCAAAATCCATAAATGAACTTAATTAAGACATAATAAGTCAATTACATTCATATAATATTATGAAATTTTTAATTAATTATTCTAATTTTACTACATAAGACATTAAGATCTAAGGAAAAACACATTCGATCATAAGGAAAGTGGTTTCTTATTTCACTTTTATTTCCATGAGATTTCCACTATTCTCCACTTATTTCTTGTATGTGGTGTGTTTTTACTGTCATTTGATATATAATTTAGTTATTCTCTTCGTATTCATGATATTTAGTCATTCCCTTGATGATTATCAACTTGATTCATTATAATGATGTTAGAGACTTTGTTTAAATTTCAATTTCATGGTGATTTACTTGGTATTGTGCACCTAATCATGATTATGTGAAATTACTACCACCTATTGGAGATCCTTTTTCATTTTAATTTTTAATTACATTATATATCCATATTCTTATCACATGTATATGATTATTGTCTTTTTTGTATACCATTTTATATATAATCTTTATATAGAATGTTGCTTTACTTGGGGAAATATTGATGAATTTGTATCCTCTACTCACTAAGAATATTGAAAATGCATATTTTTACTGTATGAAATATTTTTATAAAGAATTATTTGGACTATAAGTGATGGTTGGTAACCGTTATACCCCCTCAGTCCATCAACCGCTCTCATGAGACCAATCAGTTGGTGACAAACCCTTTGAGTTTATTTCCAAAAAAACAGACGGTTTTCTAGCCATAGACATAAACCATTTAAATGGTATAATGGTTCCTGTTCTAGATACACAAAATCCAAGTAAAAAGCATCCTCTTTTTATAGTATTCATTAATTTATTTTCTTGAGGTTTTCACTGTGACAAAATATAGAGATGTACTATTATTCTCAACTTATTGATGGCATGTGTTTTCATTTATTCACCATGCCTTATTGGTTGTGTCAAATTGATTATGTTTCAAATATTATTGATTCATTATTATACTATGTGCAATCCTTATTATGAATTTTATCTCACCCTTATTATGATTTTTTCCCTAGGATATTAAGAAGATAATATTGAATCAGCTTTCAAATAGGTATTTTATTTTAGTTTATTATGTATCCTGTTGTTTTTTCAATCTTTCCAAATATAATTTTGGGAATCAAGTATGTAATCTAGTATTCAAAAACATTTAACTAATCAGACCTTCATGATATTTTTTCATGTAATCATACTAATATAATAAAATAATGCACCGGCTCTGGGATTCTGGGGTCGTGGCGTTAAAATTGGTATCAGAGGAAGTTTAACAGCAACCATGGAAAGTAGATTTAGTAAACATAGTTTGTAGTACATAACACTATGATATACATTAAGGATAAACATATATTAATATCCAAGAATTTTGGTAAGGTAAGGACTATGTTGGTCTTTCTAGTAAATGCATCTCTTCCGGGATACTAAAAGTGGACGTGGAACTAGAACAGATGTTTCTAGGAGTAACAACTCCAACGAGGAGTCTTAGGCATTACCCAAGGTATCCTGGTACCCAAAAATATTCCTTAAAGCACACCTAGTTTGACACTCCTTGGGATATGTTTTAGATAATTTACATTTTTTATACAAACCATTATGATGGATTTAAAATAAAATAGAAACCATGTTCATGATTTTGATATTATCATTAAATAAATATTCAAATTATGTGATTTTTTTATAATTATGAACTATGAATTATGACCTAATTTAATGTATTCCATTGTTTAGTGATGGTTCCTAATGGAATAAATGGAATCAATATCCCCAAACAATGTAGGTATTTCACCACTGAGCAAGTAAACATAGTCATTGTTTGAGAGGATAAGATCAATACCATAATGAGACAACTTACTGTGGTTGTGATGAATAATCATAATACACCTGTATTGGATCATTTAATTTGATAGAAGACACAATATTTTAGTGGGACTACTAATCCAGTGGTTGCTGAGCAGTGGATCATGTCCTTTGAAAATTTATTTCTGTTATTAAGATAAAATAAAAATTAAAATATAGTACTGGAACTATATTTCCTTAAGGATGATGTTGATCAATAGTGGTCCTTTATCCAAAAAACCATGTAGGATAAATAAATATAAGATATGAAATAGATAATTTTTAAGGAAATATTATTTGACCAATATTTCCATTCTGATCAATGAACTGAAATGAAGAGAAAATTATGTATCCAAAAGAAAAGGTAAAAAAGTGTTGCAGAGTATGAGGCAACCTTTACAAGATTAGTCTTGTATTATATAGATTATTTATGTGATTTAGAAGACAAGATTGATTTTTTTGAATGTCTTAATCCATGTCTTCAAAGGGAGTTGTCTTCTCAAACATTTTCATTATATGATGAAATTGTAATAAGTGCAATAAAAATAGAGAAGGAGTTTTCTAGATCCAATTTGTTCAAAAAAAAATATAATATAATATGTGTCAATATAATAACCATGTAAAAGTTGATGTTCCAAAGAAGAAGAAGAAAATTAAGCAATTACCATTATGTTAGAACTATGGAAAGAATCATCCTGGGAAATACTTGAAAGGAATATTACTTTTCTATAATTGTAGAGAAAAGGGTCACTGATCTACTGAATTCAAGGAAAAGAAACATGTCAATGACATTTAATGAAATAATTATGGAGATATAGGACACTATACAAATGATTTTTCTAAGCTCCAAGAAAATATTCATCATAAAATTATATGAATGTAAGGGAATTCTTATGTGATTACAACCACATATGTTGAAGTTCTTAATGATGTGGTGGAATGTACTTTAATTATTTCCTCAAACCTTTTCAATTCTTTATTTGATTCTAGATCATTGTGTTCGTTTATTTATTCCCAGTTATCCATGATAATTAGACATTTAAAATTTCATTTAATAAAAAATTTTTGAGACAAAACTCATAGGGGAAGTATCATTGCAACAAAGAAGTGCCCATCAGTCCCTTTTTTAACACGAAAATGAACATTAGTTATTGACCTTATCATCATGCCTATGGTTGAATTTCACAATATTCATGGTATTAATTATCTTTCAAATTATGATGTTAAATTTTATTTCACAAAGAAGGAAATTAAAATTTTATAGAATCATGTATAATCCCTTATCTTTATATAAGAATCGTCATCATATGAATCTTATCCGGATCCACCATCAATAGATCTTCTAAATGAAATTTTTGGGGGGAAGATAAAATATTATCTAGGGATATTCAATTTGAATATTAACCTATTGTGAAATAAAAAATGGGTTTTTTTAAAGGATTTACCTAGAAATCCACTAGAGTTGGAAGTTGAGTTCTCTGTCGATTTAATTTTTGGTGCAAGACTTATATCAAAGACTACAAATATAATGGACACTGTGGAATTAGTATAAAAAAAGAAAAAACTATAGTATCAAAGTTATTAATTATTTATCCTCCCTAGTGTTTCTCTATGGGGATTCCATGTTCTGTTTTTCAAGAAGAAAGATGTATCTAAGAGGTTTTACATTAATAACAAAAAGATCAACGTTATTACGATAAAAAACTAGTATCCCCTTTCTCACATTGATGATTTATTTGATCAACTTCCTAGATCCCAATATTTTTTGAAGATTCACCTTATATTTGGATGTCATCAGATGCATGTGAAGTGGGAAGATATTCCAAAGACATTATTTTGGACTAGGTATGGGTATTACGAGTTAAAAATAATTCCTTTTTAACTGACTAATGTACCCTCTGTTTTAATTGATCTATTGATTAGGGTTTTTAAGTAATATCATGATGACTTTCTTGTGGTATTTATCAATTATATCCTACTATACTCTAAAAGATACAAATACCATGAGAATAAATTTCATATCATTCAGAAAAATCAATGAAAAAATGAATTATATGTGATGTTTAGGATGTGTGAATTTTTCCTTCACTATGTTACTTTTTATTACCATATTATCTCTAAGGATGGAATCTTAGTTGATACTAAAATGACAAAGGAAATCCAATAATGAGAGACAAAAAGGAACATAATTGAGGTGTATAGTTTTATTATCTTTTCAGGTTACTATCGGCGTTTCATTCAGAATTTCACCTGACTGGCTATCCCGCTAACCAAGATCACATGTAAAGGGGTTAAGTTTTTATAGATGAAGGAATGTATGGAATTTATATAATAATTGAAAATAATATTGGTCAATGCTCCAATTTTTACTCTTCTATCAAGAAATTATGGATTTGTGATATATAGTTAGTCATCAATGAATAGAATGGGTTTTGTCCTTATGTAATATGATAAAATTATCACTTATGTGTCAATGAAGTTGAAGACTCGTGAGAAATATTTTCTAACTCATGATCTTGAGTTATAAGCTATAATATTTGCTCTGAAAATATGGAGACACTATCTCTACGGTGAAAGATGTGAGATATATATGGATCACATGAGTTTGGAATACACTTGGAAAATAGAAAGAACTCAACATGAGGAAAATGAGATTGATTGAGTTACTTAAATATTATAATTTATCAATACACTACCCCAATGGATTGGAAATAATTTGGTGGATGCATTAAGAAATAAGTATTAGGTACTTCTTCCCCAAATGAGTAATGAGAGAGATCTTATATTCATCGATTTTCTAAATATGGATATGGTAATTGATAATAAAGGGGAAACATCATTCATATTTTAAATGATATCTTGCCTATATTTACTAGATAAGATAAAAATATCTCAATTTGATGATGATAATATATAAAGGAAAATTAAAGTTGTTAAGGATAGAAGATTGGAAGACTTTGTGTAAGAGGATGGAGTTATGAAATTTGGGAAGAGGTTATGAATTCCATCAGTACCTGAGCTAAGAAGGGACATGTTAGGGGATGATCAAAGCTAAAATTTTTCTATACACCTTAGTATCACCATAATGTATAGAGATATGAAGCAAAATTTTTTGTGGGATTACATGAATTGAGAAATTACTAACTATGTGTCATGGTGTCTAGCTTGTCAACAAATGATGGCTGAGAGACAACATCCTAGAGGAGTAAGGAAATATCTACCAATTAATATATAGAAGTGGGATGAAATTACCATGGAATGTTTAATAGGACTACTTAGTAAAATTAGAGGGAATGATTAAATATTGTAATTTATGATCGTCTCACAAAATCGGTACATTTCCTTGTGATAAGAGGGGATTTACCACTTCAGTGCCTAGAAAGATTTTATATTAATGATGTTTTAAGAATTCATCGTGCACCTTTATCAATTATTTTTGATCGATATCCCCTATTTACATAAAAATTTATGAAAAAACTTCAGAAGGATTTGGATATTGAGATTTAAATGACTATTATTTGTCACCCCCAAACCAACGGGCAGTCTAAAAGGACTATTCAAACACCGGAATACATGTTAAGACTATGCTCTCTTGGCATTCAATGTACGTTGGATCAGTACATACCTTTGGTGTAATTTTCCTAAAATTATATTTTCCATTATATCATTCAAATTCTCCACATGAAGTATTATATGGCATGATTTTTCTAACACCGACTTGTTGGGATTAAGTTTGTTAGAGGAAACATAGAGGCCTAAAACTTATCGAAGAGTCAACCACAATGGTAAAGTCAATTCAGGCCCATATTAAACCATCCCATAGTAGTAAAATGAATTATGTGGATAACTAGAGAAGGGATTTGGATTTTCAAGTGGGAGACCATGTCTTTCTAATAGTATGTTCAAGGAAGGGTGTCTTAAAGTTTAGTAGGAAAGGAAAATAGAGCCCTAGGTACATCAGAAAATTTGAAATTTAGGAAAGGATAAGAGAAATATTTTACCAATTAGAAATTCCACCAAGTCCCTCCCAAATTCATTACGTGTTCCACATTCCATCTTTAGAGAAATAAATTCCAGACCCAATGCCTATATTCATCTACGAAGAAATATATCTAGAACCTGTTTGTCTTACTATGAAGAGACTATCGAGATTCCTGATAATAGGGAGAAAGTATTGATAAATCTAATAATTTTATAGTAATGGTTCATTGAAGAAACCATAAAATGTATGAAAAAATGTGGGAACTAGAGGATGTTATTAAGAAGAATCACCCATAACTTTTTAGGGAGTAATATACATGATAAATTTTGAGTATGAAATTTCTGAAGGATGCAAGAAAATAACAAAACAAACATTTTATGGTATATTTATCTTTAATACATTCAATTAATTAGATAGAATATATAATAAGAATAATTTATTCTCTTTGAAACATAATTTTGTTATTTATAGGATACAATCATAACCTAGAAACAAAACTAAAATTTTTCACTTCTTGGTATTGAATATCAAAAAACAGATATACACGGTTGTGATCAGGATGATATTTGGAGTCTGATAGAATCAAATTAATTTTTTATGAGTATTAACATACCCTTATGTATATTATGTTACCCTTATGAAATGTAATATAACCCTTATGAATGGTAACCTAACCCATGAATGTATAAATAAAATTCAAGAACATTTAAAATGATGTTGAATATTTTAAGTCTTTGTGTTTTTCGATTAAATGATGATTTTAATTAAAAATTAAATTACACTTATTTAGTAAATTATTTTTGAAAAATTGAGCTCATTTTTTTATTTTACACATAAAAAAATAGTTACGGAGATTTTTTTAGATTTTTCTGAAATACATGAATTTTTGTTGAATAGTAAAATATGATAAATGATAAATATATGATTTATGAGTCATTGATGATGTTCTACTAAGGTAATAACACTTGGTTCAAACACACATGTAATTATTAAAATTTTTGGTCTTAGAATCATAATAATTTCTTTTCTTTGGGAAAAATAATAAACTAATGATTAATATATTATAAAAACCCTCATCCCCTTCTGTATATAATCCAACCCACGCCTCCTATTCCTCTCACACCAATGAATATATGATTCTTGCCTATATTATACCAAATACACTTTCCAATACCTACCCACATGTCTAAGACCTACTATTCTCACCAAAAGGACAAAAACAAAGTCCTTGATGAGATTCTCAGAGAGAGTACTCAAGAGGTAAACCTCTCTTCTTTTTGTTTCACCTTATTTTACAAGTTACATTTTTTATTTCTATATCCTCACCTATGCTCATAAATATTCTATGAAAATTATAGTTCCTTACATGAAATATAAGATTATTATTCTAATGTAATGTTTCTTCATCATCATCTCCCCCCCCCCCTCCTCCTCTTATAATAAAAATGAAAACCCCGTTCGAGATGTGATAATTTATCACTTTCAGGGACGACATGTTTTAAATTTTTATTACCATCACAAATTCCGGTCATGAAAACATTTTTATGGTTGAACCAGGTCATTATATATGTAATATATCCTATTTAATGTTATGGAAAAAAATTTACATGTGGTATTTAATTATAATACAAAATGAGTTCATTATGATAAAAAAATCAAAATAAACCAAGTGTTTATCATTAAAATTTTGTATAATTATTCATCCTATCCCAAAATAACAGAAGGATTTATACGATCATTTAACCATCTATATTATCATTAATAACTTATAAATCCAATTTTTTATTTCAATTTCCATTTTATATGAACCTCAAAATTCTTATACAATCAAATCGATCATAAAAACTCTGAAAATGTGTACTCCCAAATGATGAAATTGAATCCATTAACCCATTTAAGGAAATAAATGATCTTAAGGAAGACATAATATTTAAATGACATGTATATATGGTTTTGGAATTAATAATTAATTAATCTAATTTGACTTTACATAACATTAATATCAATGGAAGAACACATTCGAGCATAAGTAAAGGGTTTCTTATCTCACTTATATTTTCGTGAGATTTCTATTGTTCACCAATTATTTATTATACGTGGTTAATTATTATTGACCATTAATATATAATTTCATTATTATATTAATATTAATTTTATTTATTGTTTCACTTAATTATTATTAACTCTATTGTTTACAATGTTGTAAGAGACTTTGATTCAATTTCCATTTCATTGTGATTTACTTGGTATTGTGCACATAATCAAGCCTATGTGGTGTAACTAAAACCCATTTGAGATCATTTATCATTTTAAATTGTGATTATATTATATATCAATATTATTGTTACATTAATATAATTATTTTCTTGGTCATATACCATTTTACATACGGTGTTTATGTGGAATGTTTCATTAACTATGGAAATTTTGATGAATATGTATCCTCTACTCAATACGGATATTGAAAAGGAATATTGTTCTTGTATTAAATCTTTTTATAAATAATTATTTTTACTAGAATAAATTTTAGGGGCGCACTATATCCCATTGATGCATCGACGGGTCTATTGAGACAAATTAGTTGGCGACAAACCCTATGATTTTTTCTCTAAAAATCCAACGAGTTTCTACCAATATACTTAAACCATCTCAAATGTATAATGGTTAATGTTCTAGATACATGACATCCAAATAATAAGAATCCTCTTTATTCATAATTCATTTAATTCATTCCATGATGTTTTGACGATGAAAAAATCTCTGAATTCATTTTTATTATTAGCTTTTTAATTGAATGTGTTTTCATTTATTCACCATGCCTTAATGGTTATGTCTAACTGATTATGTTTCACTTATTTTTAAATCATGATTCCACTATGTGTAACCCTTACTGAGCATTTTAACTCACCCTTATTATGTTTCATTTCACAAGGTTATGAAAAAATAACCTTGAATAAGCATTCCAGTAGGCAGTTTATTCCAGTTTATTATGTATCATGTTATATTTTCTATCTTTATAAATGAAATTTTGTGTATCATGTATGTAATAAAGTATTAAAAAACTACTAAAATAATCATACCTTTACGATTTTATTTATTTTAATGATTCTAATATAATAAAATAATCCACTATCTCCGAGCTTCTGGGGTTGGGGCATTACTGTTCGACTGTGTTTATTTGTGTGGTTGCTTTATCTAATATGTGGACATACCTATTTTCAGTAATATTGTTCGTATGGTAGATCACACATTATTCACGTGTTAAAAAAATAAATAGTATAATCAAACCTCATGTGGTCACATCAAATATGTAAATATTTTCGGTTGGGATTCCATCATGCAGTAGACTCAAGAAAGGCATACATTCTCTAGAAGTGTTTGCATCAAAACATCTTGAAATCCTGAGAAGGAAGATGATTCATGTGATTCTAAATCATTTTTCCTAGCTATGTGTCAATATTTTAAATTATGGAGAAATATTAATAATCTTTCTGTATTATGGAATCATACTTTAATTCATTCTTCCACTCCTTAATAAAATGTGGCCCCACATAAGGATCTCGACTATGACACTGGAGTCATATCCCGGATACACCCACACACTCCAAATACTTGTGTGTTCCAACATAAATTCACCCTGATCATGTTCTCTCTCTGCACACCCCATGTGAAAACCCTCATGTTCCCCAACCTACTCATTCATATCATTCCCCATCTATACACCGCTAATATTGGTAATTGGTCATTCAATGGAGTTTGAGTTGGTCAGTTTTAACTCTAAGATTGTTATAAATCATAAGTTTTTTGTCTATCCATGAACTATTTTTGGACTCATTCCACAATAAACACATAGAAAACAATCTGACAACAATTTTCACTATAATAAAACTTGATAGTCAGGAATTTCTCATAAATTTTTCCTCATGGACATATATAGTTTTTTGATAGCCCTATCGAATATCCTTTCTCATTTAATATGTAATCCTTTGTTAATTTTTCACCAACAATATATACATTATATTAATAACAATGTGGTCTTATTTATTGAAAAAATTATAATATATCAATTGGCCTCAATGGTTATTTTTAAATTTCTTTTTTATTTTTTATTTTTCATTAATATTTGTTAGATCTAAATTTATCATAGAGAAATATATACTATATTATAATTTTTAGTTAGGATTGATTGAGATATATTTATCAAAACTGATAAAAATATTTTCTATAAGTGATATTTATTTAATTATTGATAAAGGTAAACATTATCTATGATTTTTACTAATACAGATAAAACTCATTCCACTCTTGTAAAATAACCTTAATATATTGTAGTGTTCATTCATGTTATTAAATTTGTTACAGAATCTGATTGATTTTGTCACCACTTTCAAATTCTAAAATGAATATACCCTCAAAACCAAATATATATTATACATTATTTTTTATTCTCTGATCTTGTATATATTTATCTGATTTTTGGAAGTCCTTACCACATTCTTTTATCCATCACACATGGTATTCCTTTATTTCCCAGTAAAATCAAAACTGAGTTTAATATTTGATATTATTTATGAAATATATTATGATATTGAATATATTACCACAATTTTTGATATTTTATTATAAAAAAATAGGTTTTTATTGTTGAAAAACATTGTTTTCTGAACATTTTGGAATAATACCTTTTTTGGTTGGGTCACAATTTATTTTTATGTAGTTAAATTTAACCATCCATAAGAATTTATAAAATGACATCGAAAATTTGAAATGCAACCCGAGAAAATAAATAATTTTTCGACAAGAACACACACCATGTTATAATATAAGGATGTCGATCTATAAAAATTTTAGATTTATTATAAAACATAGTCTTTATATATTTGCACAAAAAATATATTTATGAAAGAACAAAAATATACATAATTATATATACACATAAATTTTTTAATTTTTTATGTATATGTGTATATACATTATATATATACTTAACGTGTATTTATTTATTTATTTTTATAAATTATCAATATTTATAAACTATATAGAATTAGTAAGAATAAAAAATTGATAAATTCCTATTTTAAGAAAACAAAGTGTATAATGATGTAGTTAATGTGTTTATAAAGTTTATAATAGAAAATTCATAAGACTATACTCAAATAATTTTTTTGTTTTCATTTGTTTATTATAGGAAAACTCATTTGGAGGAGTCATAAAAACATTATCATTAAAAAATTTGATAGAAGATACATTTTTTGGACTAAATATGGGTAAGAACTGAATGTATCTAATGAATGGTAAACAACAATAACGCCTTATGATTTTATAACAACTTTTTTAAAATCAAGTTAATTTTATTGATAGATTGTGATGCACACAACCTTGGGTATAAATGAACCAAAACATAGTATATAATTATAACATAGCCATTAAAGTGGTTGTATTAATAGTAATAACAAAATTTTAATGATATTTTTAAATATTTTATATAAAAAATTATATTTATAAACAAGTACACATTTTTATATAACATATTTATATGATTTAAAAATATATTTTTCTTCAGAAATTGTTTTTATTTATTTTTGGGAGAAAATTATGCAATTAAAATTTACCACATTAAGAAAATTTGTTTCTAAAAAAATTAATTTCATTTTTGAAATAAATATCTTAAAATTATAATAGAGTTTATTTTTGAAAATTTTATTAAATGAATATTTTTTTATGAATAGCGATAATTACTATTTTTTATTGAAAAATATATTTTTTTTAAACAAAGTTAAATTTTGTTTTAAAATGGGTTTAAAAGTGAAATTTTTTAATTTATATTATTAATTATCCATTTACAGTAATTCTAGTTAATTTAATTTTAATTTGGATATAGAAACATTGAAAACATAAAAAAACGCTTTTTCTAAAAATATGTTTTTCATCTTCTTATGAAAGTTTATTTCAAAGTTATTTTATAAAAATTATAGATAAATTATTTGATAAAATTAAATCCATATTTTTCATTATAATTTCTAATATTTTAAATTATGATACATTAATTTTCATCTATAATTAACAGTAAAAACACTAAAAAATTGTCACCACGGTTAATGTTAAAATAGGTTTTTCGAGGTTAAACCAACACATAAGGGTAATTTTTCCAATTGAAATTTAATAAATCATATTTAAAAGAAATATTTATACATCAACCTATCACACCTTATAATATCTATCCTTTAGGAATATTTTGGTTGTAAAATTACTTTATTGTATTTTATGATTTTAATAAATTCTAAGTGTTCCCTCTCCCCAGTTTGTAAAAGGACACCACTTCTTTGTTTTATTTACACCAATTTGAGCCTTATATCTCAACCTAAACCTAAAAAATATCGTATAAAATTAATTATTGATGAACTTAAATTATTTTTCTTCTTTAAATACCATTTCATGGTTACATTATAAAGGATCTAAGGAGGTCAACCGAAGGATAGGTTATCAACAAACCCAAACTCTTCCAATTTATTTATTCTTATACCTCACATAATGTTATTTTTATTATAATAAAAAAATAACCTAACTATCCTAAATATATGTAACTTTTATAATTAATTTTTAAGCACTAATATCCACCTATATACTAAAAAATCAGATGTGAAAGTATCGCTCTTATGTACGTGTGGTCTACCACCTCCACGTAGTGATACAATTAATTTTCCCTTGCTATATTTCATGGATGGTTATTATTATGTGTTAAAATTTGATATATTATATTTATGAAATAATTATTATTAAATGATTTTAGAAACATTTATACATTATTACATTACAATCAGTTTGAAAATGACAACATTGTTCATGCGAAAATGTAAATTTCTGAGACCATGAAGGGATGTGAATCATTTTTTTATTTCAATTTACAAGGATGGTATTAAGGATAGTTTTAATATATATATATATATATATATATATATATATCTACGTGTCTGTGTGTGGTATAAAAATGTTTCTATCAAGGTTTATTAATATTTAACAATCTTTCATTCCCATCGCTGAAAAGTGAAAACAACATTTTGTCGCATGTATAGCTTTCCATATCCATGAAAAATGTAATTCACTTTACAAGATATTTATTTTATGGATGAATATATATATATATATAATATAACATTTTAAAATAGTGAATAAAATATTGTATATGATCCCACCCTGATCATTGTACAAGGACCTAAACTACCTAATTGAAATTATCTTGAAAATAAAACAGTTAACACCCAAAAATTTTGATTTTAAAAAGGAATTATTATTAGATATGTGTTGAAATATTATAAGGGGATAATATAAGATATTTTAAGTAGGTAAATATTTATATTATAGAATATTATTAAATTTATATTAATTATACATGATTTTATACCCCTTTTAAATCATGTGGAGATTGAGTTAACATATTCATGTTAAAATTTCATTATTTATTATGATTATTTTCTATCTTGAATTCAATGAGAAAATTTCATAATCTACCTCCAAAAAATAAAATTAATTTTATTATACTATATTTATTTATATATAACATGTGTATTTATTTGATTACTCGTGATATTCAAATAATGTTTGTAAATAAAATCTACACTATTTCCCTCCTCTTTCAAAACAATTCTTTCATGTCCATTTTTTCACTAAAATGTTTTCAACAATTTTTTATTCTTATTATATTGTTTAAATTAATTTTACCAATGTATTAATTTTTAAAAAAGGTTTGAAATACATATTATTATTATTTTTTAACATGTTAATTTTACATTTTACAGGAAATGTAAAATAATTCATTATTTTAACAAACATTGCATGAAAGAAAACATCACACCATTATGACAACTCAATTCATTAAAGATTACAATATAATTTTAGAAGGTTTTTTAAAAAATAATAATTTTATATTTTGTGAAATTTTATTTTTTAAATAAGATATTTCAAATAGATATGGGTATTTTCCTCATGAAATTCTCATAGTGATCTTTTAATGTTTCTTTTTATATAAGATGACATATTTTGATGAAATATATTCATACTAGTTATATGATACAATGATAATATCCTTATTATTTCTCTGGATTTATTATTTTTATTATGTTAAGATGTTTCTGAAACCCATTCATTTTGCAGAGGTTATGCTATGGAGAATTAGTGAAATTTTTATAAAACCAATTTCATTTCCATGTGTTATACCATGATGAGAAGTCTATAAATATTATTTTCTTTTCATGGGTTATAATATGAATAATGTTTTATTATCTTATGACACATCTTTATAGTTTTCATTATGTTAATGGTGGGACTAGAATTATATATCCCTATAATCCATTAGGTAAAAAAGGATATCTAATGATATAAACAGTACTAGAATCGTTATTGAATCCAATTCAGTAAGGAAATATATTCATTATGATAGTATTAGATGTGAACCATGAATACTTTGATGGGATTATGAATGAAACAAATCCACTATGATACTCTTGTAAGTAAGACATCACTAATATGGAATTGATTTCTTATTATTATGTGTATTCCACAAACTTATTTCTTATTCTAATGTTATGTTCTCATGGATTATGTTCTTTGACTCATAATGGATTTATGTCTAATTAGATACCAATATTTATGCCAAGACATTTGATTTTGATCTATGATATGGAGGGTATTGTTTTAAAATGTTATTTTTATGTTTGTATATACTAAGTCACATGTTATTCTTAAGTGATATTTGATATTACCCTTAATTACCCTTAATGAAAATATAATCCACCCTTTATTATGCTTTTCTTCACCATGTTATCTGCAAATGTATTACGTTTTATATATCTAAAAAGGGTTCTAGTTGTGAAGAACTTAGTGGTAAATGTTGTAGTTCACTTATGAACTGGTTGTGTATGTATCGAATTTTCTAATGATACTAGAACACTATGTTTCAATCTTGGATCATAATGTTATATCTTGAATATTCATCTAAAAGGAAATGATATATATATATATATGAAAATAACGTTTTTTTGAAAACACTAGGATATTTGTGTCCTATTATATGATTACAAGTGTAAATAATAATTGGGATAATTTTTTTCAAATGAAATTATCAATTAAAGATGAACTTTAGGATTTTCCAAAGATGTTTGATTAGATAAATATCTTTGAAATGATTCTATTATATGTTGTTTGGGAAACATATTGGACATTGTCATCCATACTTAATATATGTAATTTTAAATCTGTAAGTAGATTGATAGATCTTAATATTATAAAACTACTTCATCTATTGAATGACATACTTCTATATGATAATGAGATTCCTTGTAAAATATATGACTATAAACAAATTTTATGTTCAATTGTTATGATTTATGGATCAATAAATTCATTTTTAAATGACTATATTTTTTTCATCAACCATGCACTATATAATAAATACACTATGTGTGGTACGGCTCAATAAAAGAAATATTAATCATGTCCTTGTAATGTTGTATTGTACTTTGTAATCATTAAAAGGTTTAGATTCCTATTTTTAATTGAGAATTGAAGTGGCATATTGAAAAACTAATTTTATAAGAGATACTCTATCACCAAGTATAATATCCTCAGTGGAAAAAAATTGGTCATGGGTATCCAAAATTTGGAAGTAAGATAGGAAACCTCAATTTTATGATCCCTACAGATAGAATGAATCTATTTAGTCTAAAAAGTAAAACTCATTAAATATGGTTGATTAAGTTATAAAATTATAACTTTCCTCTATGTTTTTTCATGAATCAAATAATAAAATATTTTATCAAAAAACCATGTAATCATATTGAGGATTATTCGTCTCTATTGAACGATGATTAGAAATTAATATGGGATTCAGGTGTTACATTGTATGATTCTCATAGAAATGATGATCACAAATTGAGGTAAATGTTTTACTAGATAATAAATAACATTCTAGATTATGGAATTTTTTAAGTGCGTAAAATTTAAGGAATGTTGGGTTGTCCCAGTTATGAAGAATGTAAAAACTCTGTTAGGTTAGATCATTCTTTAAATACTTTGTTTCTAGAGCATCACAAGTTTTTACCCCTATAAAATAAATATCGATATTGTATGAAATCATTATATATAAATTCAGAAGGAGAACCACCATATATGCTAATAATTGATCGACATTTTGGGAATGAAATTTATATTTTCATCATTTTAGGTAAAATATTTTTATATATTTAAAAACATTAGCAGGAAAATGAGAGAGGTTGTCCTGATTTACTATATTGGAATTTTTCCTTTGTTAGTGATTTCATATTATCATAATATAATTAGTTCACTATATAATTAATTTAATTAAAATTATGTTTTTAACTACTACAGTAGATAATAGATTCTCAACATTTTGTATTTACAAATACGTAGAAGTAATATATTTATAATTTTGAAACTAAGGGAGTGTAAGAAGGTCAAATGGGTATGTTTGAAAAAATATTGACGCAACATAGAATGATAGTCTAAAGAAAAATTAATAAGGTGACAAGCACAGTCCTAAAATTTAGGGATGGATTCAATGCATGTGGGCAACTAGTTAACCCCAACAAGCCTATTTTCAGTATTTTCATTAGGTTTACTACTCAAATTATTATGTTCATTTATGTGGATACATTAAATAGTGTTATACCCCTATTGAATTAAATAATTCAGGAATAAATTTGGGTAACATTATAACATACTTTCTTTGTTTTATCAGAAAAATAAAATAATGAAGTGATAGTTTACTCTTGATTATCACTTTAAAAGTATTTTATATGTTGTGATATTCATATTAAATTAATATTAATGGTGACTAAAATGTATCATTGAGCCTTTCATGAACATATTATGAAGCATCATCTATGTGATACTGAGGAAGGAGGTAAACCCTTAACCACTAGATATATATACACAAATGAAAAACCATGAAACAGGGAATTATTTCATTAACAATCTAAAAGTGGAATTATTTCATGTAAATATTGATTGGTAATATTTTATTTTACATTATAAGTATTAATCACTTTGATTTGGAATTTTTCATTTATGAAAAAGTTAAAGCGTGCTGAAAATAAGCATTGTGAATAATAACTAATGTACTACTTATTTAATGCATGAATAGGGTATACTTCACTAGAAAAAATGGTATTTATTTGTAATATAGAGTAATAATTTTATATTATGTGAGAAAAAATCATAATTTTCATACTTTATTTATATTATAATTGATCAACTGAAATATACACACACTTCCATCCCACAATGTCTGTAATGAAAATAAGATCATATAAATAAAAATAGGATAAATATTAAAAGAAAGAACACAAACTATATGATAATCAAGTGTAAATGTGACATAAAATAATTTTTTTCTTATTTATGTCAATATTACATAATAATGACAAGAGATTCTCCTGTATTTTTATCTTTTTTAAACATAATAATAATTATTGAATTTACCCAATGAATGACTCCCTTCAGTGGCCATACCTGTAAGATCCTAACCATTTATGCATATATTTCAGGATCATTTACAGTTAATCTATTTCCTTTTTTGGAGAAATTTTTATATGGGTTTTTACATTAGGGAATTTTTGGGTGAATTGTGAGAAAATTGGAAGGAATATGAGTAGTTCACAATTGACACATGGTTTTCCCAAACCGTTCTCCCAATCCAGCAAACCATGGAAAGGAAAAAAGAGAGGATTTATACAGATGGTGCATGGATTTTCATACCCTTCACCCTCTGAGGAGAAACCATGCACCCCAACCCTAGAACAGGTAGAAGGTTAAGGCATATGATCTTTCACAAAATTTTCCCCTTCCCATGAAATTGTTTTCGTGGTTTTAATTAACCTAAAAATTAGATTAACATTCTAGAACACCATGAATTAACCCAAATCTCCAATAGCTTGACCCTAAAAAAATTTATCTCATTTTTTAGCTTCCTGGATGGATTCCAAGACCTTAAATCCTCTATTCAAGAATATTTGAAGCATGTATTAATGATCTATACCTCCTTGGGTATGTGGTTTCTTCCCGATTATATATATCTCTCTCCCCCTCCTCTTTCTAGATAAAAGATGGACGTTTTATCCACTATTTTTAATGTTTTAGATCTATATCAAGGTTTCAATGATCATGATCTATTGTATATTATTTCAAGGATTTGATTCAATGTCTCTTTTTTATCATAGGTTTTACCTTTTCATTTCAATTTGTGGAATTTCATTTGGTTGATTTCACATCCACGTTTTGAGGTAGGTGGTCTCAATTATATTCAAAAAGTCTTAATTCTAATTGCATATATTCATTTTTAGAATTCAATTTGATCATTTGGAAATTAAATATTTAATTTATTAAATTAATTGATTAATTAATTTACGGAAACATGGAAATTGGATTAATTAATTGTTGAAATAATTTATTGTATGTGTAAATGGGAAATAAATGGGAAATTTATATATTGGAATTGGATTAATTAAATGTTTAATTAATTAATGGGATGTAGGTATTTGGGATTTGGATTAATTAAATATTTAATTAAATAATTACTTTTTGGAATGTCGAATCAATTGATTAATCGATTGTTTATTGATTAATTAATTGGTATTTTGTGTAATGAGACAATTAATGTGATTTTAAATTAATTGATATTAGAATTAATAATATGTTTAACTTGACTATTAATGGGTAAATGTATTTCATGACTAACTAATGATGAATTTTTTAATAGAGATTTTTCATATTACTCCGTGTGAATTAATGTGTAAAACCATGGTTGATTGAATAATTGAAATGGTACTATTTATTGAGAATTATGATAAGATGTTTAATATTGATTAAACATGATTGATGTCATATATGTGTTATATTTGGTATTGTGATATATGTGATATTTATGTGTGGAACATCTTCTGCTACATCAAAATCCCAAGGTGATAAATATTGATATTCGTGTGTGGGGCATGGCTACTGCATCAAAATCCCATAGTGATAAATGATTGTGGGATATGGTCTGATATATCAAAAGGCCATAATGATAAATATTTATAACAGTCTATCAGACATGGTCTACTGAATCAAACTCTCATATGGATAAATGAGTGTGGGACATAGACTGCATGAGTCATGGGTCACGGACTACTGCTTCAAATATCACTAGGGTCCTTGGCATGGAAATCCAGTTCCATAATGTTGAAATTTGAATATGTCTCCAATTAGTCATATTATGTTTTTAAATAAAATGGATAATAAAATACCTTATGTATATAGAATTTTTAATAGAATCTGTGATATTTTTAAGACACAAACATTAGTATAACAAGGTATTGAGAGTATGGGTGTCCCCGCAAACCTTTGAGTTATGTGGTTAAATTAAGGGTAATTGAGTAAATGTGAACTATTTACTATATTTCTTGTATTTTTATTCTTTATAAACCTAAATACACTATTATTGACTAGATATTATTTTAGATGTTGTAGGTTATGGTCAACTGAGTCATACTCACACCCTACATGGGCTGCCTGATCGATACTTGAATAGACTTCATGTTTTCTTAACCTGATAAGGGAAAATGTCATGTATCAGATGGATGATTTGGGATGGATAATGGATGAGGTAACTAGACATGGTGTAGGGACCCACGTGGTAGTTTTCTGTGTCGTTAATGATTTTGGTTTTTTCATATTTAAACTTAAAATTTATTTTACATTACATATCTATTGTTTAGTGTTGGATATGGTATTTATTGTTTTGGTCATCAGGTGATACTAGCTTGGTTTTGTTATAGTTATATCTTCTATTGTTGTCAATTGTTTCTATTGATCTTCTACATTTATAAATAGGGTTTAGTCTCCCAATGATCAATATTATAATCTCACCACAATTCGGTAGCCTCTAGAGTATGGGGAGGCACTCCTAGGGTCACAAAGCGAACCGGCTCGGTGCATCTGTGTTTAGAACTCGGTTCAAGATGTGATATAGTGGTGTCAAATGAGTTTTATTTTCTTTTATTTTAACATACTATTTATGAAAGTTAAACATATTATTAGTAATATTCTAGAATTTCTATAAGGCCATGCATGGGAGTAGCTAACTCATTTTTTGGGGTAAAACCTGAGCACCTTGGGTGGGATTGTTTTTATTGATGGGTATTGTTACAATTAATGTTATTTCACCTCGGGTGATGCACTTTTTTGTGATGTGATTACTGTTTATGATATTATATGAAATTTTAATCGTGGATCATAATGGAATGATATTTTAGTATGCCTAAATCATTATAATCACTCAAGATTATTTTCATGACATGAACCATTATAGGAATGCACTGGAAACCCGGTTTTGTGTATCTGTTGAATATTTAAGTGCTTCAATTTCATACTTAAATGAAAATGAAAAAGGTGCCAAACATGAAATTTAAATTGAATAATTATGAAATTTATAATAAATAGAAATGTAAACATGTATTATAATGATATTTATGGATAATTTCATTGACTTTACCTTTTTCTAAATAAGCCCAAGGTATAAGATGGTTAATAATAAAGACAAAACCTCAGTTTTTACAATGTGGTATGGTTTTAGGGAATGAATTGTTGTGGATACTTTGAATCCCTATTAATTATATGTGTTAAATTTTATTTATCTATCCTAAGATATGACTTTATCATTTTAGAGATATTCCTTAATGATGTTGACTTGTAAATGTGTGATGGGACGACATGGCTAGTGATGCTCCTCTAATAGTAGAGGCTGAGGAACCGGAGCTGCAGAGTGAATAATTAGGGGAGTAGTTTCAAGAGAACATTTCTTGATTTATGAAATTCATGGAAGGATACCTAGGGTGGCTTCTGAAGACAATGTTTGATATGAAGAAGGAGTTCTAGTTACAGTACCCTAGGACTTTTACTAGTGAGGGTCGACCTGAGGTAGTTGAGTTTTAGATTGAAACTATCTAGACCATACTTGACATCTCGGAGACTCTAGCTGAGAAGAGATTCAAATTATGTGATTTTATGTTATTTGGTCATCCTAAGAGTGGGTTGGAAATCCAAAATCAGAATGGAAAAGTTGATAATATTGAGTTGGAGGAAATTCAAGATATGTTTTGGGACTGCTTTAGTCCTGAGATGGTCGGGTAGGAGAGGGAAGATAAGTTTATGAGATTGACTCAAGGGAGCATGTTTGTTATGGACTATGCCAATTGCTTTACAAATTTTCAGTTTTTTGTTCTCGTGTTTGATGGAGTTAAGGATACTTCAAAAAAATGGACTCAGGATGGGTTGAAATGTGAAATTAATCCATATGTGAATATCATCATGCTGAAGAATATTTTAGAAGAGGTGGATTAGGCTCTCATATACGAGGGAAACTTGAAAGAGGATTCCAGTGGAGGGTTGTTTGTTTTTGTTGGACTATTAGGAATTACTAATTATAAGAATAATAATATTATATATGATAGTTTTAGCTAGGGTGATAGCGAGAAGACCAGCTATGGGGAAGTTTTAGTTACACGAGACCTTGCTCAAGTGATCTGTCACCATTTTGGTAAGTCAAGGCACTTTCAGAGATAGTGACCAAACTACTAGTAGAGTTTTGGGTCTATAAAATAATGGTTCATCAATAGTGGTTTTGTGGGAACCCGTAATAGATTGGTATTGAGGGATTATCTAGACAGAGCTGGAGGGTAGTAAGGGGATCTTCTAAACCTTAACGACAAGGCATTTGGAGTTCTACTAGACATGTTGGTAGAGGTAGTGGATATAGATCTTCTAGGAACGAGTTCCCATATAAATAGTGTGGTGAAGCTTAGGGGACTTATGTTTCATTATAATTAATATGGGTAGGACATTTTCATTCCATTTGGCCTACACTTATAGATATAAATATTGGACCATCTAGAGTAAGAGGTTCTCTTATTCTATCTTTTACACTCTCTGGTTCCTTATTTTATTTTGATGCCTCTCATTTCTTTATTTCTTCACAACCTGAGAATAGATTAATTTTGGTGGAGGAGTTTCTAAGTAGCGTTATCATGATAGATACACCATTGGGAGTACAATTGAGATACATTTATTTGTGCAAAGGGGGATCTCTCGAGGTCAGGAAGTATTGTTTTCTCTAGATCTTTACATCCTTGACATGTCAGTATTTGACTAAATTATTGGCATGGAAAACTTATTTTCATACCAATATGACATATATTGTTACCGTATGCTACTGGAAAACCATACTATACCCACATATTCAAACCATGGGTATTTCCTCCAAAACCGTGGGTATAGGCTATAACTACGGTTTCCATAACTAGGGTTGATAGAGGCATTGGTATGGGCCTATACCCATGGTTTTTATACCAAAAGTGGGTATATGACCTTGATATTTTAACATACCCATGGATTATATTAAACTATGGGTAAATCTTATCCCAAATGAATAATTATACCCATAGTTTCTAGAACCATAGGTATAGGTGCCTCTCACCACTTGGCCACACCAGCAACACCACATCTATCGAAAACATATACGAAAAAAACAAATAGTAAAAATTGAATGATATAAAAATATTGTATATTTACCATTAAACTAGATTAATTGATAATTTTCTTACCATTTAAAATACTAAAATATACATATACATCCATACAAAAAATAATTTCAAGTTATTAAATAACTTCCAAATGATTTCTTAGATAAGAGGAAAATTGAGGGGATCAATATCTCCCCCATCAGAAACATCCTCATTCTCATCGCCATCAAAATAATCCTCATCACCATCAAAAACATCCTCACAACACACAACAAAATTTGGAACATTAAAAAATTCCTCATCAACAACTACATCATTAATAGCAGTATTTCTACCAACATCAACTCAGCCTCCACTAGGACCCTCATTAGAATCACTTTAGTCTTCATTAAAAGAGATCATTGATTCTATATATGAATCAATAGTAGTAGAAGCCTCTGATGTAATTGATTGACTAATAACTGACATAGATTTCAAGAAGTATCCAATGATCAGCTTACTTATTTTGTGCTCTTGTTTAATTTTTCAAGCTCCTATAAAGATATTTCTTTTTCCTTAGCTAATTTTTCATAATAACTTTTCAATTCAAGGGTTTGAGAATTTTTATAGGATCCCAATGAGGACAAATACCTAGTGGGGATGATGTTTTTTCATGTTTGACATCAGACTCTCCCCTGGTGCACCTCACCTAATACAAGACCCAAGTGATGATTGGTCATGAAGTTGTCATCTTCTTTATAATCATGGGCTTACAGGTAAGTCTCTTGAAAATAAAAAACAAGTAATTTAATGATAAATTTCATATAAATATTTAAAAAATAAATAAATAAGAGACAATATTTTATATTTTTCATTTACTACACTTTCATACTTTTTCTTCCTACTCGGGCAAAATAATTTGGCTCAAGACAGACAGTATTTGATTCTTAATACCTCTTGATGCAGATGACATTGATTAGTATACACATATTCAAAATATAAAAATTTTATAATCCTTGATAAAGACAATAAAAAATAATAAATTTCAAATGGTTAACAAATTCATAAATTTAAACATGTGATAAAAGTTTATGAAAAAATCCTTAATAAAAGCTAATAATAATTATTGTCTAATTGTAGCACAATAATGTTTGTAATGAGTATTTTCAATGAGAAATAATGTTAGTACATTTTTTCTCATAATTATTCTATAACAAATCATGTTATCACATCCCTCATTGAACTATTATCCAAGTTTCATATCAAACAATCTGAAAAAAAACGTAATTCAATTATAAAATTAAGTATAATACACTATAGTAGTTAATTATAAGATCTAATAATTTCACAAGCACTTACCTCATAGTGTTTTACCATTCCTCACAAGGATTATACGCCTACTTTCCACTATTATTACAAAATAGTACGAATCCAATAAGAACTAAAATAAAACATGAATTAAAACATAAAATAAACTAAACCTCTTTTCTATTTTCCGAACCCATAAAGAAAAAATATACACACCATCCCAGTTTCAAAACAAAAAAATATATTTTTAATTTTCCTAGAATATAAAATTGTAATTTTATGTACTCATTTACAGACTAAACATCAACATGATTTAACCAAATATACTATAAATGCAACTATTCCATGTTTTTTTTAATAAAAAAATACCAAAACATTTTATGGTATTTATTGTACATAAATTTATTATTTGATCATGCAAATAAAATTTTCACCAAATCCATAGTTACCATTATTTTTTTTCATACACAATAAAAAAATTACAAATAAATTTCATTTTATTTATTACATTTCCCTTTTAAACAAGCACCAAACATCTATTAATCACCTGTATTGTAGTACTAATCATTAAAATAATATTCTTTCACCCAAAAAAAATAAATGGAGTTCAATTTCAACTAAATCAAAATACACACATCAATTTCATATTGTCTATATGCTTTTAGCGATATCCATCAATGAAAAAGTTGAATTTATTTTCCTTATTTTAATCACATTAAAATTAAATTATATAAATAGAGAATCAATGTTTATGTCACAATGAGTACAAACACAAGAAAATATTGAGCTCAGTAAAATTAAAAACCTCAAAAAATTATATTTTGACACATGACACTTTAAATAATAAAAACACCTACATAAGGTTCAACTATGATCTTAAATTAAAAAAAAATAATCCCTAAAACTCAGCATTTTCAATCGATTATAAAAATTATGTTCTGAAATTTTAAAAAATTACCAAACCAATATGACTTTTTATGATTTAAAGTACCTAGCACTTCTTATTCTTGAGAATTATAGTGTTCCCCAATGTGTGCACATATATCGTTGACCCTTTTTCTTTTTTTCCCAAATTATTCGTAAATACAAATATTCAATACAATAAAAAAGAATTAAATTCTATATGAAAACTATGAATGATTGAGAATACCTTATAATCATTAATATTCTAATATGCGATCATTTTTTCATATTGAGTTTTTGTATAGTTGGGAAATATGAAAACAATATCTAAATAAAAACCAACTAAACCTCTAAAAAATATTTAACTCATACTGGTATGATCATTACAACCCCCAAGATACATAAAAAATTCAACCTTATCATCCTCATAATCGGGTAAATTTTATCTAAATTTGAAAAAAATGTTAATTCATAAAAAACAATAATATAGATATAAATTTATAAAACATTCATAGCCATCTCTATGACCGTAATTTTCCCATGATGTCATCATCGAGATATCTAAATGAGACTAGTTCCACCTAAATGATATTATGGTACATCGATAATTTGTCTAAGAAACATCTACACTACTTCACGTGTTGACATATCATCTATTTTTCTTCATTTTAATCTACCAAAATTTGTTTATCATGATTCGAGGATTCTCGTATATCGGTGCACCCATGTCGCCGGCTAGAAGATCCCACTAAATAAGACAGAATGGAGAAAATAATAATTAATTCTTGGTATAACAGGAAAAAACTGATGCGATATAGTTTGATACAATTATAATAATAATACCTAATTTAAGCTGCTCAATAGGCTCTGATGAATATTTGGGCTATACTTATTCAGTAGCCTCTGTAAGATGTGTCTTTTCTAATGCATTCTCTATGTGATCTACATGAACTTGAGTAGGAGATGAAGGAATAAAATCAATAGATCATGTATGGATAGAAGGAATTTTAGGTGGAATAGACATGATATGATATGGTTGGTATGATTGGCGATACAACCACCGATATGAAATTAGAAACAATAGAACCATCCATGCATGTGGTATTGACATGGTACGGGAATAAGAGGTTAAATGAGATGATGATGGAGGCATGAATAGGAACATACCTATAGGTGATGTAGACATGGTATGGGTAGAATATGGTAAATGATATGATGATGACAATATGGGTAGGAACATCCATACAGGCGGTGTAGACATGGTATAGGAAGAAGAGGTTAAATGATGTGATGATAGAGATATGCATGGGAATATTTATGGAGGCTCAATAAAATATTGGGAAGGTGTGGTAGATGGGGTGTTCTCTAATGGGTCAATGTGGGAACATGTAAGATGGGTTCTCCCTCATGGTCTAGGTGAATCCTTGATCAAACTCATGCTATTAGGATTATGATGAGTCAAATATGCTGCAGTTGAGTATCCCTAAAATAAATATGACAGATAATATAAAAATTATATTATATTTAATGTATAAGAGAAATATCGAAATTATTATAATCACTAGAGAAACTAGTAGATCCAACCCATACTAGTGCCTCTCTTAATCAAAATAAAATAATTTCTTCGATCAAACTTCTATCATAAACTGCATAAGAAAGAAATGTAAAATTTTTTGAAATAGTTTTTAAAAATTATGTATACAACTTAAAAGTAACTGAACTCATATATAATGTCATAACATGTTTTGGTAACAATAATATAAAACCATGTTATATATTTTCTAAAAACCTATTGTAAATCATGTTTTATTCATTTAAATAAATATAATTAAATGTAATGATACCAAAAAATACTTAAACTAACAGTTAATTCCCAAATGAAACTAAATTAAATTAATTTTAGTAACAAAACCCTCATAAATGAAGGTCGAGGTAAAATGAATGAATTGTAAACATATAAGGTTTCTTCTATATATTACCCACAACTATAAAAAGTTCAAAATCAACTCTCACAATGGAAAATTTTAAGTTATCAAATGAAAAAATTTAGTCAATACTAATGGGGGCGTCGATGGTGTCAATTTCATCACCAAAAACATAAAAAATATGTCTTGGGATTGCATCATTAATGACATCGTAATCAATTCTAAAATGATCTTTCAAATAAAATGATTGTTTTTCATTGATTCCAAAGTGTATGTTTCATTAGTAGTTAGGAACTGAATCATGTTAATAACAATGAATACACAATAATCAATAAATGTACCATGTCATGTCATTTAATGAATCAATTTACATTTTATCAGAGTGACTCAACCTTGAGAGTATTAATCCAATAACAATATTTTCTCAACAATTAAAAAATAGTACACATCTTCATATTATATCCAACTATCTGATGCCTTGTCATAATATTCTATTATAGAACTTACCATAACTCCATCATGAATTGTTCTAATTTTCCTCACTTTCTCAGTTGTAACAAATTTATACCCATTGATTATTACATATTTTCATTCACGAACCAAATAATAGAGACTGAAATTCAAAACTATTAATTCATGAGAAACTGATTCAATAGGTAAACTCAATAACTAAAATGTATATGAATAATAAAATTAAATGGACATCAATATCTTATGTTAATTATTGTAATGGTCACACCTTTGGTTTCAGCCTTGTATGAAACTCTTGGCTACGCAAAGCCTCTCTCGTTCTTAGAGGAAATTATTGATGAACTATAATATAATTTTTTTTGTTCCCAACATAAAATTATAACAAAATTCTAAAGAATATGTTAAATTACATTGTATGTGTTAAAATATAAATTTCCAAATTGCATTCTCTATATATCCCTCAAACAATATTTAGTTAAACAATACTGGGTGATGTGCCATATCTCATTCATCAAGGATCAATATTTTCAATGTATATAACAAGAGAATTTTGCCTATTTACGGAAGAGATGGAAATGATCGATCAATTTATCTATACTGCGCATCTTAATTTCTCATTGGCTGGTTAAGTCTTGTGCTCACATCAGAAAAATACCTTGAACCAAAATCCATACATTCTTGATCCAGATAACCTCTCACAATTGGAACTTTAGGATAATTTTTTTGAGACTTAAGAATTCATTATAAACATATTTTTTCATTATGATACATCAATTGAAATTAAACTGGTCCCCCAAGAAGTTTTTCAGTTGGATGATATATTGTTAAATGCAACTTGTGGGTGAAAATTATAGAGGATGTTTCTTTCAACATATAGAATATTAATGGTTAATCATGAAAAATGTTTATCAGAAATGAAATGGATAACATTTTATCACATCGGTCCCTAGAAAATGGTACAATTGAATCAATTTCACCCATAAATTATTGGATATAAAATTTTTAATAGTTAATGTAATAAATTAATGAATAAGGATGTGATAATAATGAGTTTATTGTGATTTTTGTTTCTAATTCCTTTTGTTGACTGGTTTATATATGTTCTTGTAAGAGCAATAAAGAAGCATGATATTCTACAATACATATATATATATATATATATTACTCTAATGGGTTTATCACATAATAAACAAAAGGAACATTCTATTTATTTTAATCTCTATACATAGGATGCATTTCTATTCAAATACCCCAATCCATCATGTCTCGAAAAGTTTGGAATTCATTACTGGTATTCCACTTTATTTTTAGAATATTTGAAAGAAACATTTCTCAAATATTTTTCTCAATGATCATTAGGTCTAAATAATGATGTATCAAATTGGTAGACAAATATGGAATAAAAAATAAGATACTTCTCGTCTTCCAGTTGGAGGAGGATTAAGTTTCAACATTCTTTCAATTTTTATATTTCATCTAACATTTCCCTAAGAAAAAACTAAAATATTAAATTAATTAAGAACATTATTTCCTAACATATGTTGATGTGTTTGTTTAGTGTCAACAATGTTGTCAAACCTTCATTTATTCTTCCAGTATTGATGATCAACTAGAAAGAATCATCAATTCCCCCATGAAATTGAAACTGTGATGATATTTGAGCCTTCTTTATAGTATATTCCTCATAAAAATAAAAATTAATTTTTTTCCATTCTTTATCCAATATAGAATCATTGCATAATTATGTAAATACTTTATTTTCCTTATAAGATCATAACAAATCTGAAATATATTTTCTAAAGCATTGAATGTTTGAAAGCACATATTCCAATGTTTTTTCAACTCTATTATTAAAGTTTGAAAGTAAAAACATATATCATTTCCATGATCATAAGGTCATGATATTAGTATAATAAAGAAAGTGAATGGATTTTTTATACCCATCTATTGGGGAAGATTATATACTTGAAAAAAATAGGCCACATGTTGTGACTGGTAAACATCAGACCAAACTGTTTAAAACCTCAAAGAATAGACCCAACATGAAATTACACACCTCATCTAAAAAATCAATATTTATTGCACCCAATTACATCCGTGATAATGCATTTGTAGGATAAAGTAACTCACCATTACCTTTAATTCCCTTAGCTTCATTTCATTTCATACTCATTGATTTTTCTACAGACATGAAGAGATTTGGAAGACTGGGAATCAATAGAAAGTTCCACATGACATTCTGTGTCACATGAGATGGGATCTCATCAACATTTTCCTTCCATAGAAATGTAAAAAATTATTTATATCCATTAAGGTCATCTGTTTCATCCCAAAATAAACGAAAAACATTCAGAAAATTATTAACATTATTAGTAGAAAATTTATTATGAATAATCAACTTCTTTTCCTTATAATGATTTGAATGAATTTTTTCACCATCTAGAATCATGTCCTTCAAAAAAATAAGAATATAATCAACATCTATATTATAAATTAAATAAATTGTTTTTTCTTGATATAACCACATTAAAATGGGTAACTGAAGTCATTTTAGTCTATTCGTTATATTCTATAGTTCTGGCATCATTCATTAAATTCCATACTTTCTCAACATCATAATCTTTAGTGTTTTCCTCAGGTATATTGATATAATTCCCATATTTTAGGGGCATACTATATATCTCGTGATGATCTACGAATTAAAACCAATGAAATATAAAATTCTCTATACCACTTAATTCTTTTCGTTTATGAATATTAGAATATCATCTCATCTCTCCATGGTGATACAAAACATACTAGCTTTTTGGGAATATATATTTTTTTATATAGTATTTAACATATTTCTAGACTAAAGATGGACTTCAAACACAATTTTATCATATTAACTATAAACAACCTCAATATAAATAATTTTTTAATGAAAAATAAAAAAATTAAAATTCATTTGAAACTCGATTGAAATAATATCAGTATGATACATATAGATTCTATAAATTCTATTACATGAAAAAAAGTTATGTTCCAATCCACAATGTAAAACATAATTAAAAATTCATTACAAAAAATTTTGATATTAAATTTATCAAAGTATACTAGTATCTTGAAAGGAAAATATTAAGATGAATTACATATTCTATAAGGGATGATGGAAAATAAAGAACCAAAGTGGTATCCCTAAAATTTAAGAATACATTATCATGGTCACTTTTCAAACCTATCCATAGGAAGAAGAAGTGGTGAAACAAAATTAAATGAGATAAAAAAAATTATAAGGTTTTATGAAATAACATGAAAATACATCAAAAGTGTGTAAAAACTGTTTACCAATGTTTTCATTAAATAGTAAAAATCACTTGAAAATGTTTTCCCCGTCTAATACCTCCTTTAAAAAAACATTTTTAAATTTCCACTTTAAAATCACATCACAAACACCCTATTCTAAAATATGAATTTCCAACTCAGAATAGGATTATAACATCCAAAAACATTGCCAAAATATCATTGAAAACTATCCTTTCAATTAAACATAGCACATTGGCAGAAAACATTGTTTCTAAAAACAACACACACTCATTGTTTCATTAATAATAAAAACACACTTTCTTATGAAAGTTACTCCAAAACTATTTTGAAAACAATATTTTACACTTTAAATAACACACCCTTTCAAACTCATTTACAAAATAGTTTAAAAGAAATATATGATTACACTTTCTATTTCAATCATTTAAAATATTTTTAAATCCACATTCAAAACACAAAAATGTAAACCACACACAAATAATAAGGAATCACAATGTTAAGAACCACTACGTCAAGCCACCCTAAAAGGTTAAACAAAAAGAACATAGGCATTAGGCAATAATCAATATGCAAGGTGATAAAATTGATATACTTGATAAATCGTCTAAATTGATCCTAAAATGGATCCTACTGTCATGGATCTATCAAATGGGCTCTAAAAATGGGTTATATCATGTCTTATAATAACCCTGGGTTCTTAAATCACATTGTATGCCTATATAATTTGGAAGCTCACCCAATCTCTAGGGGAAAATTTTCACTATATGGGATCCCTTGTTATTGGTCCATGTTCCATAAAACATAATCTTTGGACATAGAATAAAGCACCCAAGATACCTACCCCATTCCCCCATGTATACCATTAAAACTAAATTATGTGAGAATAATCCATAAATTACAAAGATCAATTATAAACCATTTTAAATGACACATGCCTCAACTCTCATAACATCACAAAGAAGAATCTCTATTTATTTCAAAACAGAAGTAGAATATATAAATACGTTAATAATAATAATCATTTCATAAAATTAGAAGAAATAAAGGTCATACAAGATTGAAAAGGGGAACAAGAGGGTCTCATGCCTTTTTTAAAAACTCATTCTTCATAAAATACCAAACAAAACATCACATTAATAAATCATTTTTGGAAATCTTGGTTAACTTTCCCTTTAAAAATAAATCTCAATTAAAATTTATGATAATTTTGTTTCAAACACTTTATGAAACTCATTGTCAACTCACACTTCCCTTTACAACCCTTTGTAAAACATTCACATCATCTATAAATTTTCAAAACAAATTTCACAAGTGAAAAATCACCCTTCTGAAATTAAACAACTAATTTTTTTATTTTTTATATAGTGTTAAGGAATAAAAAATATTGATTTAGAAATCAACAAAGATTGAAAAAAGTTTTATAATATATAGAATATGGGTTAACAAAATCCTTTTTAAATAAAATAACCTATGTTAAATATCAGAAACACTTTAAAACACCTTATAACTAGGATTAAAATGTATTTAAAGAAAGATCACTTTTCAAAACCTCAAGCTAGTTCTCACCACTAAATATTTAAACAAAAAAATCATTAAAATCCATTTAAAAGTTTTTCCAAACACTTGTCCTAGAATATAATCCCATTACAAAGTCCAAAACCACCATTAAATTAACCTATCCATTATTGGGTCATGAATATTGGAATAATTTAAAATAAATACCATTTTTCAATGAAGTGTTCAACAAGGGGTGACATCGAATGTTAATAAATGACCTTAATCTAACCTTAGGGTAACATCATGAATATGAGTATGTTTATATATAAATACATGTAATAACATCCTAATTCGATTATAATAAAATTCCTGGCTTAAACTATTACATTATATAATAAAAAAATACACTAATAAGGACACATTTATTCATCAAAGGTTCATTCCATGCTCAAAAAAACTATAGAAAACTATATGCGGTACACTACATATAAGTTAATAGAAAAAATGAAGTATATTTAATTTCCAAAATAGTCATCACTCTAACATTGTATCCAACGAGGTACCAAATAAATGACTTTCCAAAAATTCCACAAGCCAAAACTATTTTAAGCTCAATGATTTTAATCCCCAAAAATTAGATGTCATCCAAAAGAGAAAAAAACATTAAACTAAAAAGGGAAATCATAACTCTGTAATGAAAAAAACTTGAAAAATATTAAAAATGATAGAAAATAAATAATATGATGGAAGAAAATCATACCTCTCAAAAATAGAAATAAAAAATCTATACAAATAGTGGATGAATGCTTCAGATGTGTGAAATGTCACCTGGGGTATGCCATATTTTCCTGAGGAGGGTAGTGGGATGCCAAAATCACCCGAGGAAGGGAAGGTGATGCCAAATTTAAGTGGGGGGGGGGGTTAAGGCAAAATTATCTTTAGGGGAGGGTATGTGTGGATGCATGGAAGGAATGGGAGTAACTATGGTTCCAATGAGGAAGAGGGGAGTAGGATCCCAAGAGAGCTTCTAATATTATAAACTCTATACCAAGGGTTTTTAAAAAAGATATTAGTGTAGTCTTATAAAGAAACTATATACCCACAGTTTAGAAAAACCATGGGTATAACTCTCCTAGGATAGAAGGATTTTACAATAATTGTTGGAGAGCCTTGTTTACATCTCTTAAGGGTTACAAATATATTCACTACGATGTGAGGGATATCTATGCAGGTCGGGAATTTTCAGTTCATCATCAAGTGGTAGAGATTACTTCCTAGGTTTCTAGTTTGTTGATGGATGATGGTGGTGAAAATCATGATGACTTTCCACATATGGGGGACCAGTTTCAATATGTTTTCACAAATACTTTTTAGGGATTCCACGTGGTAGGTATCTATAGTTTACGATATAGATCATGTTTGTGGCTCAACTAGTTTATATTCCACTATATAGAATGGTACCAATATTACTTTAGGAGAATAAGGATCAACTATAATATTTTATGGATAATGGGTTTATCTTTCTAAGTATGTCACATGGGGGTTCACCATTGTTATTATCTAGAAATTCTGATGGGACTCTACTATTGTGTTTTGATTGGTGGGAGTTGAATCAGATGAATGTGAGTAACTACTATCCTCTTTAATGTATCGATAATAAATTTGACAAGTTGAGAGGATCTTGGGTTTTATTGAAGATCGACATGAGATCAGGGTATCATAATTTGAGAGTTCTACCTTCAGATATTTTGAGGAATAATTTTAGAAAAAGGGATTGACTTTATGAGTTCATCTTAATTTCGTTTGAGTTGATGTGTATTCCAAATATGTTTATGGATGTGATGAATAGAATCATCCATCTATACCTAGATCAGTTTGTGGTAGTGTTTTCGGATGACATATTGGTGTACTCAAAGATGCATGATGATCATCATCATTATATTGACATCATATTTAGTAAACTTAGAGAGCATCAGATATACACCAAGCTATCTAAGTGTTAGTTTTGTATTGTTCCGGTGCACTTCATGGGTCACATTATTAAGGGGAAGCTATGTTAGTAGTCCTAGAGATTATTCAGGAAGTTTTTTTTATGGGGAAAACCAGGAATGTTTTTTGTATCCATATATTTTTTATATTAGTTGGATATTAATGAAGTTTCATTCAAGAATTTTACCATTTAGAAGATTTTTTTAGGCTTGACCAAAAAGTCAATAAAGTTTGAATGGTATGAATCATGTGATAATTGTTTTCAAGGGTTGAATAAGTTCTTGAAATTGGAACCAATATAGATCCTTTCCAAGACTGGTGACAAGTATACAGCTTTTTAATTCTTATAGGATCAGTTTTGGAGAAGTATTGATGCTGGGAGATCAAGTTGTCTCATATGGGTCTTGGTAGTTGATTCCATATGAATAAAATTACGCTATGTGTGACCTTGAATTAGCATAAGTTTTTTAATCTTTAAAGTGTTGGATCCATTATCTATTTGGTGATATGATTATGGTGTATATTATTCATAAGAGATTAAATTATTTCATCTCACAATGATATTTGAATCATTAGATGTAGAGATAGGTTGAGTATATGATGTCATTCGACTTTGATCTAGCATATATTCCATGAAGGGTAACCATTTTATTGATGATTTATGTTAGAAAACTGATATAGCTAATATTTTCCTTGTTTTTTGTATACATTTAAATTTTCTAATCCTTCCAAATTATTAATTTTACATTATATGAATCAATTTTTCATTTATGATGTGTTTTGATAAAAACGGAGAAAAGTGATTAATTCTGTATTTTCCATAGATTTTTTCATCTCGTGTATTTTTGTTATTTCATGAAAAATATAATTCCAAATTAAGTGATTCTTTTTTTCGAATACTTATTTTATTTACATTATCTTTGTCTCTTGGATCGGGGGGATATTGGAGCATCGGTAGTCATAAAAAATAAATAAACGTGAAGACTTTTCTAGATGTACAATGTGGACCACACCACCGTAACATGAGTCTAACTCGACCTAAAACCCTTAAATTAAGGTTATTACACCTATAATATGGCAATGAAACATATTTACACCTCCAGAATTAATTTTAGGGATTTTGGAATCCATTAAGGTGGCCATTGAATTACATATTTATTAGGGATGCTTCTTAGAACCTGCGTCTAGAAAAAAACCTCCAATGAAAAATTCATAACTCCAACATATGGTGGAAAAATAATCATAAATTATGAGAATCTATGTCAAAGAAAATTAGGAAAAACTTTAATGAAGGATACGACATGTGACTACTATTTAATGGGTAAAAAATGGCTCATCATTTAGAAAAAAAAATCTTCCTATAAAAGGAGAGGAGATCATACCTCTCAAATCATCCTATTTTCCATCTCATTCCTTTATGGAGTCAAGGAGGAGATATCCACCGAGGGAGGCTGGCAACTAATATTCCCCATTTCCTTTTTTAATTAATTTTTTTTCTTTATTTTTGTTTTAGTTTTCAATTTTAATTTATATTTTTAATAATTCATGCATTGTTTTTATTTTTGTGTCCTCCCATCCACCCATTTTTCTTTTTATCATATTACCATCATGAACTATAATAATTATGATCAAGAGTAACTGATCCAAACAATATTCTAAGGGAGTAATCAGGTAATTGAACCCAATAAATTTTTTTAATATTATTTGAGTTATTTCTAAGGATAAGTTAGCGTGGATGTAATCCACACGGTGGTTGTCTAAATCTTAACTTCTTAATCTAAAACCATTTCCCTTCTATAGGTCAGATGGATTGAGGGTGTTCTTGATTATCTCTAAGTGGACTTCTCATTCATATTCGTTGTAGACTAAGGTTTGCACACATATTATGGAGTGTGTTCACTAAGAATATATGATGTTGGTCAAAGAAGGTTCTCCATGAATGTTCTTTCAGGAGAACTTACATTCTTCAATAATTTTATTTTATTAGCCTTTCTTATTTATTAGAATTAATTTTTTTCAATTTGTTTATTTTCAAAAAAAATTATTTCATTAATATAAATAATAAAAACCACAAAAATAATTAGTTTAGATGAATTTGTTTGAGTGATTGAGCAACTTAGAATGATCCTCAAGTGAGATGAGCCTGGTCAATCTCTATGCTACACTAGGAAAACATAAAAATAAACTTTTTCTATAGCCTATGACAGGAATGCGTCAAAACTAGATCCATTTATAGAAATGCAATCAGTAGTTTACTTGTATTTTTCTATTTTGATGTTGTTGATAGATTTTAGTTTTTCATTAAAAACCAAATATCTAAAAATAGTTTTCATGATGTATCTGAATTACAATTTTTGTGAATGGAATGACTACTCACAAGTGAAACAACAACAAGATGAAGTTTTTTTAGAATACAATAGATCTCAATTGAATGAAATTAAAGAGGATATATAAGGTCTAAGGATTTAAATAGAAATTCTGACCAAATATTCATATACTAACCAAGAGAAACTCGATCATGAGCCAGAGAAAAAACCAGAGGTAATGGTGGAATAAATTTCACCACTTGTATTTAAAAATTAAGAACATAAGGGGTAAAGGAAGGAATAATTTCCTACTAAGCCACATGTGGGAGATCAACATGAATTGGATGAATTCTAGAGTGAATGTGGGGAACTTCTTGATCTCCCCAAGCCTTGAAAAGAAGAAGATCTAGTAGAACTAAAGGAAGAAACCACTAGAGTGGTGGAATTTGAAGTATTGATGGAGGAGCATGACTATCTACCTCCATCTAGTGATTATCGACTCCAAGAGGAACTTTCATTTTAAGAGGATATTAATGTTGAACTGACTTAGGGAGATGATATATTTTTTAACTCAACTTATTTTTAATTTGTTGAGTCTAATTTGAGTATCTATCCTAATTCTATTGAATTTTCAAACTCATCCAACTTATACTATGACTTGAAGAATGATGTGGAAAATGATTCACCTATTGAGGAATTCCTGGATTTTTCTGAAGACATTTAATATCTACCAGAGGATCCACATCATGATGAGATCCATGTTACTGAGCGTTAGGAAATCAGACAAGGGGATGAAGTTTCCAATGAAGCCAATCACTGGAAGATTAGATGATTGCACAAGTAGAAACAAAAGAAGAGTTGGTTCCATAATTCATACTACCCCCGCCATGTAAGTTTTACTACATTGAGAAGGGGGTGGATTTGGTATACTCTGTCCATGGAGTCCTCCTCAAAAAGAAAAAATAACTACAAGCGATGAAGACCCACATGGGGTTGTTCAAATCCCAGAAATACACCCATAATCAGACTTTGGATAATAGCTAGTACTTCCCTAGAAAGGAAGTTAAAATTTAGGACCCACTTGGTGGATCGTACAAAGATTAATCCTTTAAATAATTTTTAGTACATTCATTTTCAATATTATGAATTTAGATTTCAAATTCAGCATTAGGAATTCGTCCATCATGCGGCCCAATCCCTATTTTTTGAGTATAAATGAAATAATCTTTGTGATTAATTGAGTAATTCTTCTTTTGTAGGATCATGAAGGAAGAAGGAAGCCCCAATAATTAGAGGATGAGGAAAAAATTATTAATTCAAAATTGTATTTATTTTTTATTATTATCATTCAAATGCCTTTCATTTTTTTGGGTCCAAAAAATATTTTTGAGAATTAATGATAAACATTTCATTCCCACAGTTGTATTAATGCTTTAAACGAATTATCTAGGAGACATGAGATTCATAGGATTATAGGGATAACATGTATTAGATTTCTATGTTATTGAGATTGAATTAGTAAAATATAGAATCAAAATATTTAAATGAAGCATATATATTCAAATGATAACTCGTGATTTAAGGGAATTAGTTGGTTTTGTAAATGAAATTTCCCACCAATTTTTCATTAATTGAATTTATAGAGTTCATTTAAATTAATTTGTTATTATTGATCATAACTTGAGTGATTTTCCAATATCATATGTCTCATTCCATAGAGAATTTATAGTTCAAGTATATCATATTTATTCTTGAGCATATTTCTGGATTGATCTTGGGACATTTCACCAGCCAGAACATGCATTTGAACTTGTCAATTCTATGACTGTACAAAACAAATTTAAAATGAATTATTCATCTTTTAAAAAGTCCTTATTATTTAATAAACCATTAAATTAATATTTATTTTATCCCAAAGAGACCATGAATGAACTTTATAGGGATAAGCCACATTTCAAACAATTTTTATCAATCCATACCCTACTCTTCGTATTTTAATGATATTTTAAAGATGAAGTGACTGGGTGAAGGGTTTCATGGTGAAAGGGGTGAATTACATTGTAAGGAAAAGGTGTGGGAGTGTTATTGTTGAAATTGAAAATGTTGTGTAATTATTCATTATACTCTATTGTTTTCCCCTCCTATATAAAAAATGAAAATTCAAAATAAAAATAAAAAAAGGGTTGTCATTTGGGAGAACAAAAAATACCCATTTTCCAGACTAATGATATTCCAATTTTATGTGGTTTGGTGATAGTCATGAAGTTTAATCTTATCATAAATTTAATAAATAAATATACAAAATTAAAAAAATCAATAGGGTTCATTAATCATTCTTTATGTTTTACTTTTATCATGTCCTTACTTTGTGTTTTGGGGGAAGTGGGTGTTGGTATTTTGAAGGGGATAATTTCATTACACTTTTTTATATAATTCTTTTTAAATAAGAGAAAAAACTCTTACTTGAGCCATAATTTTTAAAACATCAAATCCTACCAACCATAATCCTCGGATTTATTTGATCATTTATTAAAAAGACTAAATTATTTTATATGACTTTTGTCTTTACAAAGTGGAGAAAGTAATTCTTTTACAATATTATGGATAAGGTTCATGTTATAATGATATGATCAAAACTCTTCATTAATTGTATCATTAGATATGTGATTAAAAATTTATAGGTGAAGTAAATCATGATGTTTCATGTTTAATAATAATGAATTTAGAAGCTTGAATGAAATAAATAATAACTTCTATCTTTTTTTCAGAGGAAAGTAAAATACATTATTTTATTATTTCTTTGAAAAAAGTAAAATTAAATTGATATTTTTTGTGGATTTTTTAATTTTTTATTTTACTTTAAAAATTGAAAAAATTTATTACATTGGAATATAAATATTTTTTACATTGGTGTCCTTTGAATTTTGTGATGAGATTTTATGCTTGAGGACAAGAATAGTTTATGTTTGGGGGAATTGATAGAGCTAATATTTTCCATATTTTTGTATACATTTAATTTTTTTTAATCATCCAAAATTATCAGTTTGGGCTTATATTAATCAATTTTGGACTTATGATTTTTTTTACAAAAAATGGGGAAAATCGCTTAATTGTGTATTTTTGAATAATTTTTACGTCAACGGTATTTTAGTCATTTCATGGAAAATAATGCTCCAATTTATGTGATTATTTTTTTATGAAATCCATATGTTATTTACATCATCTTCTTCTTTTGGACTAGGGGGAATATTTGAGAATCTAGAGGCCTTAAAAAATCAATGAAGTTGAAGTCTTTTCCGGGTGGACAATGTGGACCCCACCACCATAACAGAAGTCTATCTCAGCCTAATCACTTCCAATTGAGGTTCATCCATCTAGAATGTAACTAAAAAACATAGGTACCCCTAAAAAATAAATTTTAAGAAGTTTTGGATCCATTAAGGTGGCTATTGAACGAAATATTTTTGAAGGATGCTTCCTAGAACCTATATCCATAAAAAGAAACTACCAATAAAAAAATTCATGACATCCACATACTATTCCCAAATGAGCTTAAATATTGATAAGTGTCATGGAAGACAATTATGAATTACATTTATGCAGGGGGAACACATGTGAAACGTACATTTAATGGGTCAAAAACAATTCAACATTTAGAGGATAGAAATCATTCTATAAATGGAGAAGAGCTCCTACCTCTCATATCATCCCATTTTCCCTTTCATTTAATCAAGGCACCAAGGAAGATATCTCCACCATGGAAGGCTGGCCACAAATATTCTCCCATTCATATTTTTAATCTATTTATTTTCTTTATTTTTTGTTTTATTTTTCAATTGTAATTATTATTTATAATAAATTCATGCATTTTTTATTTCTATGTCCACCCATCCACCCTCTTTTCATCTTCCCATCTTACCATCCTGAATTATAATACTCATGATCATGAGTAACTATTCTAAGGAATATATTGAGGTATTAATTAGGTTATTGAACCTAATTCCATGTTTTTAATATTCTTTGAGTTAATTCAAAGGATAATATATAGTCGATGTAACCCTCATAGTGGTTGTCTAAAGTTTAACATATTAATATAAAACCATTTCTCCTCTATTTAAGAGGTGGATTGAGGGTGTTCATAGTAATTTCTAAGTGGAATTTTCATTCATATATGGGGTAGACTAATGTGTGAACACAAATGATGGAATGTGTTCACGAAGAATATTTGATGTGCGTCGATGAAGGTGATCCTTGAATGCTCTTTCAAGAGAAGATCCTTTCTTTACGAATTCATTTTTGTTTAGCATTTTATATTAATTATAATTGATATTTTTTTCATTTCTTTTATTTTCATAAATTTAATTTAATTCATATAAATAATAAAAAAAATTATTTTATGTGAATTTGCTAATGTGAGTGAACAATTGAGAACCCTCCTCAAGTGATACGACCCTGGTCAGCCTCTATGTTCCACTTGGAAAATATAAAAATATGCTTTTTCCACATCATACAATAGTCATGCATAAAATACTAAAACTTAGGTAGTTTAGGTGTCTAATATTTATTGGAATATGATGACATTACTAGCTGAGATGCATGTTGTGGTTCAAGAAAGCCCAAAGTAGATGACTTTCATTTCAGTTGCAGTGGAGTCTACACTTTTGATATGGATCATGGATATGTATTATGAGGCTCTGAAATTATTTTTCTTTGAGGAAATTAAATTAAGGTGTGGATTAACCTTTCTATTTGATCCTAGATTAGTATGATATCGTCTATCATAGGAATTAGATTGTTTTTCATATGAGCATACGAGAGGGGCTGATGTGTGAAGTGCATTCCTTGAAATTGGTGGGGCATCCATGTGTGACCAAAATGTACTATGACTTACGATGAAATTTTTGGTTGTCAGACATGAAAAAGGAGGTATCAGGGTTCCTGAAATAGTACTACAACTATCGAAAAGGGAAGGTAGAGCATCGATAACCCAAATGTTTATTATAGATGTTTCCCATCCTCGAAGAAAAGTGGAATGACATTACTATATAATTTGTGTTGGGTCTCGCAAGGATGCGTCAAAAAGAATGGTTCTATTTGTGTGATATTATAAATACTGATGAAGGTAGTTCATTTATTACTAATATGGGATAATATCTCAGTTGTTCAATTTGGAGAGAAGTGCGATTAGGAAATGTTTTGTCAAAATGGGGTTTCATGAACTACTATTTCAGGCCATGACTCGCATTTTACTTCATGCTTCTAGAAGGTCTTGAAGAAGTTTTTTGTTAAAAAAGATTTAATAATTATGATTTAAAACCATAGATTGATGAGAATTTGTAAATTATCATACAGTTTCTAGAGGATATTCTTCAAGCATGGGTTCATGACTTCAGTGGTCCTTGGGGAAAGAACCTAGCTTTGGTGGAGTTCATTTATAACAACAATTGTCATGAAACTATACATATGAGACCATATGAGTCATATTTTGGTAGGCTAAGAAAATAACCTCAATTATGGATGTAGGCAGGTGAGAATGGACTATTGGGGCCAATTCACATGCAAGAGATGTTGGAGTAGGTATAGTAGATTCATAAGCAAACATATACATCTCATAGTAGATAGAAGTCATATACTAGTAGAAATCTATGAACCCAATATAAAAAAGGGTGATCATGTATTCCTTTAGTTTTCACCTAGATTGGGTCACTATAGAATATAGATATAGGTAAGTTTGGATCCTATGTTTTTTGGACTTTCTGAGGTTTTGAGGACAATCAGGCAAGTGGCGTATAGATTATATCTTCTATAGAAATACCTTGTTATACATGATGGTTTCCATTGGTAAAAAACAATGGTAACACCACAAACCTTCATAGGTGATCGAAGTGGATGATATGAGCTTGATATATATGTATTCTTTGAGGATAATCTGATACATGTGTTTTATATTAGTGAGAAAGTGTTGTGGGGAAATATTGTTCGCATAGTTCATGTATTGTGGAAACATGGTCATGTTCATGAAGAAAAATTGAGAGGGAATCATATATGTGGGCTTAGTGGCCTAATATGTTTTACTCTTAATCATTTAAATTCATGGTAGTACAGATCAATGATGATCCATTATAATGTGGTTATATTATAAGATCCTGACCTTCTATGGAGATGTCTTGGGTGATTTTATCGGTACAATTTTTCTTTGTTTTCAGTACAGTTTATATGGGTTTTACCATGGGTATGTTTTGATGAATTTGGATATAATTAGAGGGAATAGTGGTTATTCATGGTTGTCACATAGTTTCCCAAACTATGCACCCATAAAAGAAAACCGTTTGAACTCAAATTGTGGGGATTCACATGCCTCGTGCATAGGTTATAAAACTATGCTCACTCATTGGAGAAACTATGCCCCCCCCTCCCAAGAAGAGGTGCATGGTTAAGGTGTATAGTTTTCGAAACTATGTTCCCCTACCAAGTAAACCATTTTTATGGTTTTAATTTGAACAAAAATTAGATTAAAAATTATTCAACCACAATATTAACTCTAGAACAACCCTAAAGGATTTATCTCATTTTTTGAGTCTCCTGGATAGATTACAATACCTTAAAGCCCCTAGTAGTGGATATTTATATCCTATATTGAAGGTCTTTACCTCCTTATGTTTATGGTTAATTTAGATTAGATTTATCTCTATATCTATCCTTTTTTCTGATAAAAGAGAAGTGTTTTATCCGTAGTTGGAAATGGTTTAGATCTAGATATAGGTTTGATGGATCATGATCCATTTCATATTCTTTCTAGGATTTGATTCAATATCCCTTTCTTCTTCCTGGTTTTTACCTTTCCAATTCAAATTAGGGAATTTCCTTTATGTGATCGCTCATCCACATTTTGAGGAATGTGGTCTCAATTTAATTCATATAGTATTTATTCCAATTTCATGTTTTCATTGATAGAATTCAATAGGAACATTTGGAAATTTATTAATGATTTTATTGAATTAATTGGTTTATTTAGTTAGTGGAAACATGGAAATATTATTAATTAATTATCAAATTAATTAATGGAACAAGTGAATGGGAAATTGATTCTAAATTGAGATATAGGAATTGGATTAATTAATTGGTTAATTAATTAATGGGACACTGGGATTGTGGAATTGGATAAATTAATGGTTGAATTAACTAATTAATTAATTTTAATTTGGAATAAATTGTTTAATTGAATGTTTATTTGATTAATTAATTTGGATATTGTGTAATTGGTCAATTAATGTGATCATGAATTAATTGAAAATGAAATTTAAGAGTCATTTGACTTGATCATTAATGGGTTAATTTGTAATAAGGTTTAATAATGAAAAATTATTCAAATTTGATTTTTCATATTACTTCATGTGAATTAAATATTAAACTATGGTTGTTTGATTAATTTGGATGGTACACTTTAATGATCATTAAGAGGGATTTTTTTATTATCCTTGATTGATGTGATATATATGATATAGGTGATATTTTTATATATTTGATATTTGTGTGTGGGACATGTTCTACTGCATAAACATCATATTGTAATGAATATTGATATTCGTGTGTCGCGCATGGTCTGATGCATCAAAATCCCATAGTGATAAATGGGTTTGGGAAATGGTATACGGCTCCAAAATCCCATTATGATAAATATTTATATTCATGTGTGGTACATGGACTATTTTATAAAAATACTATAGGGATATATGACTGTGGGACAGGGACTGCATTATTAGTGGCTCATGGAATATTGCTACAAATACCCATGGGGTCCTAGGCATAATGTGTAACAACCCGATATTTTATGATAAGTATTATCTTTAATTTATTTTATGTCATGTGTTTTATGCTGCAACAAGATTATTTTATTCTATACGCCACACTGTATTAGCTTGAATTATACACAACACTATTCTTAGATTGTGTTACACACAATTTCAAGTTCGTTTTATAATAGTCATTCTACGCAACATTGAGTGTATATATATATATATATTCAATGTATAAATAAAATATGGTTGGATTCTGTTATATGAAACAACGAAGGATTCTTTCACAACACGCAACCCTGACTTGGCTTGCATTACACGCAATCGCGACCTTCCTTGATAGTGTGTGTTGTACGCAATACAGTGTTTTACTAAACAAGGATATATTATTATAATATTATTATGAACTAGCCTTTATGAATAGTATTAACTAAATTTTTTATTTTATAATATTATTATTCATCTTACTCATTTTCTAGAACATGGTATAAGAACAAAATAAATTTTTCGGGTAAAATAAGTATTTTTAAAAAAATGCAGTTTTGCCGACTTTTGATGGCACACCCACTTTAAATCTAGTTTTTGACATGTTTATAAGTTCAATTTGACAAAATAAAATTCTTCTCTATAATCAAGAAATTAAAATTTACTTTGGATAAATTTTTCATATTATTTTGGTAACTTTCATATTTTGATGAATAGTAAAAACACGCTATATTTTAATTAAAAACAACTTTTTTCATCGCAATAATTTATATAGTTAAATAATAATATTGAATGGTTTTAAAGTATAAATAGAATATATTTTTACCATTTAATATAATTTATTTCATTATCATTGATTTTACATTGAATTCATAGGTTAAATCAATTTAATCTTTTGCAATGTTTTAAACAAAAACCCGTTTTCATTCAACAAAGGGATTAATTTTAATTTAATTTCTGCAACTTCTGTGTGTCTAATTTGAAAAAATGGATTCCATATTTGGAATCAGTGGGTACAAATTATGTTAATAGCTACTTTTTATTTTTGGGAATTATGAATAGTATCTACGGTAAATTTTATTTACCATAGTTAAAGATAAATCGGGTAATTAAGGGTAAATATAATATTATAAAATTACCCTAAAACATGCCAAAATTATATTGGATGGCTAAAAGTAGACCCATATCACCTAAGGGTCTGATTAGAATAATTTAATGGACTATTTTTAATGAAAATAACTTAATTATTATTAAAACCAAAGAAAGTGACAACATGTCGCCCTCTTAAATCTTATAAGTATATTAATTTTAATTTAGTGATAAACTTCATGAAACTTCTAAAATAAATAGTCTCCAAAAAGATAATAAAATTATATACATCATTATAATTTATTTAGAATTTTTAGGGATTATATAATTATCATTAATGGTGATATATTAATGATGCAGAAATTATTTATTAAGTAAAAAATCAATAATATAGTTTTTATTGAAATAATAATACCTATTAAAAGTTCCAAAAACCTGACCAAAACTTATTGGTAGTATATATATACACCATAAGCATCCAATGACCTAATATATAACCGTTTGGAGTCTTATAATAGTGATTATGACACTTATATTTTTTTATTTTAAATGATTCCAAAGTTGTCACCTTCATAATTTAATAAATATAGCAATTTAAATATTGTGATTTTAAGATGATAAATTCTATTAAAAGTATTATTGTGAAAGGAAATATATTTATCTTCATCATAGGATTTTATTTTTAATTTTTATGCAACAAATAAGTATATTAAATAATTATACAAAAATGTTGTTGTAATTATTTTATTAAGAGATAAACCAAATAAATGGTTTTAGAAATAATAAAATAAAAATTATATGAACTATTTAATGTTCTCCACTAATTTTCTTGATAAATATGACCTTTTATGAATCTATTAAAGATTTTAGTTCGAACATATCTTCTGAATTTATTTTATTCAAATAAATGAATAGTGTCAAAATTGACAATATTGTTATTTTATAAAAATAACATATTTTAAAATTGTTTAAAAATCACAAAAAACTATAAAAATTATAAATATAAATTTATATGGTCTATAATGTTATAAAGTATCCAATTATGGATAATTCACAACAAATAAGTAATTGTTTGTTATAATTTAAAATTTATAATGTTATTACCACAAATAAAATTAAATTGATTAAGTAAGGATAAATCAAGTTGATAATGTTTAAAATAATTTCCTAACATGTATAAATTTTATTGTCTGATGATATTACAACCCTATCTCATCTTATATTCGAATATGAGTCATTTTTGGAGGTTTTTAAGTGGGGTTAGATTTATTATAAATTAATATTTTTAAGATTTCCAAAGGTGCCCCTCTCCTCCCTTATAAAAGGGCACATCCTCCCTCTCTTCCTCACACCAATTTGAGCCTTCATTCTCAGCCAACACCTGAAAAATTATCTTCTACACTTCCCTAGAAACATTATAGAGGTCCTCGTATTTTTCAAAAACCAATTTTAGTGCCCTAAGAGGAGGTCTCAAAGAGGCGCTTCAAAGAAGAGGTAATGTCCATTACCGATTCTTTCAACTTTATTTGTTCTTCTACTTCTTCTTCTTTAGTTTTTTCATTATGAAGTAATAACATCATTATCACTCATATACTGATATGTTATTATAATTATGAAATAACCCTATTTCACCATCTATCAATCCTACGGAAAATGAAATCACCGCGCGTGCGTACGTACGGAATACCGTCTCCACGCCGTGGTGTAATCTATTTTCCACCACCACCTTACTTGGTTGGGTATAATGGTGTACATAATAACTATATATGATTATTTTAAAGTGATATTGATTCTGAAATAGTATACATACACTCCAATAAAATTCCACAATCATGAGAACGATATCATCGCTCGGGCGTACGTACGGACTACCGTCTCCACAACGCGATGACATTCATTCTCCACATTAACCATTAATGAATGATTATAAAGTATATATAATATGTAATAATGAAATATATGACATAATAATGATACTAGATTTATGTTTATATATATGTATGTCATCTACTTAATTCCATTCAACTCAATAAGAAAACAAAAACAGCGTTCATGCGTACGTACGGCCTACTGTCTCCATGAACGGTGTATTTATTTCCATCTACTAATCTATTATATATATGTATATTTTGAATATATATTATATATAAATCATGTTTTATATTCTGTAATTAAGTAATTATGATCTAATTAATCATATTAATAATTACAAGTCAAAACACGGACGACAAATGAAACGATTTTACCCAAAACGCTACTTTAACATGGAATCTACAAAAGAACGGGTAATATAAAGTCATAAGTGAAACATATATAATATCATAACAATGAATATGATTCTGTAATAAGTAAATGACATTATTTAAATCATTATAAAGGAGGATTGGATACGTATGATTCATATCGGACCTAAGGTAAGGGATAATTGTGCAAATCTCATTTTTATCCGAGATTACTTATTCGTAAGTATTTACTGGGGTTATTGCTATCATCCATGTCCATGTTTTATAAAAGTGTATTAATGTATGTTTAAAGTCATTTTATACCCATTTTGACTTTTACCCCATGGTATGGAAGGAATCATTCTTTTGTTTACCCTACGAGGTACTTTTTTAACTTTTCCGACAAAAGTACAAGAATAATGTTTTTTTAACTTATACGGCACGAACAGATTTTTATAGTTTTATAAAGACTTATTTTCATGATGCTTACTCAAAATATTTCATGACTATTTTCAACAAAATCTCTTTATTTTAAAATAGAATGACTTTTTTTAGAAAGAAATTTATTTTGAAGAAGAAAGGATATTTTCCTCAAGAATTCATTTCAAGTGTCTTATCAAATCCTTTTTCCATCTAAGATGAAATTATTTCATATGTGTATGTTTCAAGTATAAAGTCTCTATGATTTAAATGGTTTAAATTTTCTTATTACGAAATGTTATCCATTTCTTTTATATGGATTATGTGATTATGGGATGATGTTTCTGAAACCCATTTTATTTATTGGGTTACTATGAATGATGTATGTTTATTTTGTGGCACAAGTAAGAATGATTTCATTATGAGATGGGTGGGACCTATATCTCCCTCCAATGCATTGGGTAAAGATTTATATCTCATGAGATAGACATGGCTGGAATGGAAAGTTAAACCAGTTTAGTAATACAGAACTGAAACGAGGAGTGAACTCGATTCAGAAAGGGACTTTGTCCATTAAGATGGTCTTGGCAGCAATGCCTTCGCTAATATGGAAATCATATCATGTGCTTAATGGTTTCCACAATTTCATGTTTTATTCCCATGCTATTTTATCATTCTTAATGTTTCTTTATGATCTATTCCTTATGTACTTCCATGTTTTGTGCCATTTCTCAAGCTTTTGATTTTTAAACATTATGTTCGGGTTTTTAAGTTCAAATGTATATGGTATGTTTTATTTTATCCATGCTTACCCTTACTGAGAATTTGAGCTCACCCTTTTTATGTTTTCTTTTCCCCAGGATATAAAGAAAGGTTTTAGGTAAGAAAAAAAAGGAAGATCTTTATGGGAGATCTTGAAGATCTTTCATCACGATTAGAAGATTATGTTCCAAGTTTCCAAAGACACTAAACTACTATGGTCCTTGTGTGTCTGTTTTTGTTATGTATTAAGTATTCTGCTAAAGTAATGTAATGTCCATGTACGTTAGGCTTCGGGTCTCTACAATTTGTATCAGAGGAAAGGTTTAGTCAACCTTTGGAAACTAGGATGCGAAAACGTTAGTGAGATCCCTAGAGATATTTCTAAGGTATGACTAGGGATGTCTCTAAGGTTAAGTATACATATATGTTATAGTCCTAGAATTGCACTAAGGATATTATAATTTAACCTAAGATATTAGATATTGAGGGTACTCCCCCTTTACTATGTTGTTTTCTCTAGCAAGATTTTTCCTCTCACAGAATTCTTTTTGTGTTTTAGTTAATGGAGGGAACCAGAAGGAATTCTGTTAACATTGAATCCAATGGAAAAATTGGTGACTATGAGAAACAAAAATGTGTATTTCCTAGAGAGAAAGATATTGTGATTATGCCGAATTAGTCATCGCGATATATGATTAACAAGGTGAAATTTAGTGGTTTGCCTAATTCATCAAATAAGAGGAAGATAGACTATTACGCATGTTCGAATGTTGAGGAGCATAAATAAAGGAAGATTGAGATTTCTAAAGAAGAGAAGAAGAAGCTAGAGGAAAACCTCAAATGGAGGGACTGATGTTATCTATGTGGAGAAAAGGGTCATAGAGTGACAGACTGTTATAGAGTTCAATGTATTATTTGTGGAGAACATGGGAATTACCCAACTCAATGCCCTGACCTAAAAAGTTACTTCTAAATCAAGGAAGGACTTATTCCAGGACAATCATTGAAGAGGATGGATTGAATTTCTTATGTATTGGTATTCTAGAATAATGTTTTTGAGGTAATTTTATTGTGTATTGGAATATTTTTGTATTATTCTATTGTGGATTTCAATAATTTTAAGGTACCGGTAACCATGAAAAGTGATTCAAATATTTTGGAAAGCATATGATATGTGCATAATGAAGGGATACAGACAAAATTAAATGTTTGATAGTATTCATGAGCTTATTATTTATATAAGGACTAAGTGATATCATGGTTTGAGTATATAGAATTTTGAGGATTTTGGTATGTGGAAAGTGTTAACTTTTAACTACATTCATGTTTTCATTATGGTTCAATGGGTATTCATTTTTCAAGAGAATACCTATTAAGGTATTCACATGATTGGAATGTGACCAACAAGATATATGGGGGATAAATGATGATATTCGCATGCTTGGTTGATGACATTTCAAGTAATCGTTTTCTTTATACTATGAGCTTGGACCGAAGTATTTTAGATAAGCCTAAAGATTGTAATGAATTATGTTGTACATAAGTTAGTATTGTTTGAGGATAGAACTTTTTTTGATATTATTGATGAGATTTTATTGTAATGTAGTTTTAGAAAAAGGACAACCTGCAGGATGGGCGACAGCCCATCGCATCGGACAAGGCTGTGGGAATCGAACCCACAACCGAAGTGCGACTGGCCTTTATCGCCTACCACTGCCCTACAGGAAGTCCCTCTTTAGTAAAAACTAGTTTTATTATATTAAGCAATATGATATATGAAGTATAAGTCCATTTTAGGAACCATATATGATTAATCTCACTATAGATGGACTTATGTATTTTTTTTTGATAACTTATCTAACCTTTTGTTTGAGATAGATGGAATGACCCATCATTCTATCACATGATCTGCTAACACATCACGAATGACAAATTCAACTTCCTTTCATTAAGAGATGAAGTGGAAATTGTCCAAAGAATGACCAATGGTGAGACTATACCAAAATCACGAAAGTATTTCTTCTAATTCCAATTTCATCAGCTTTAGGGAAATGATCTTGAGAACCAAAAATGTTGTCCTAGTGACTTTATATCTGATGAATCAGATGGTACATTAGATCATCACAAATTTATGGCTTTGTGATTGTTGGATTTTTCATAGCCATGTTCTCTACCACTCTCTATCAGAACATGATGGTTAGATTTCTCTTCCATATCCATATTTTCACCAATGTTATCCTATATGGAAACCCAGTGATGAGTTAATTTGGGTAACTATTATATTTCATACTTTAGTTTTTAAAGTTCAGTTTTGGTATTTCTTTTTACGATGTGGGTTTCTATGAATAGTAAACAATTTATAACCCCAACGAATTTCGAGGGAGAAATTCATTTTAAGGGGGGTAGAATTTAACAACCCGATATTTTATGATAAGTATTCTATTTAATTTATTTGATGTCATGTGTTTTATGCTACAACAATATTATCTTATGCTATACGCCACACTGTATTAGCTTGAAGTATACACAACACTATTCTTAGATTGTGTTACACACAATTTCAAGTTCGTTTTATAATAGTCATTATACGCAACATTGAGTGTATATATATATATATATTCAATGTATAAATAAAATATGGTTGGATTCTGTTATACGAAACAACAATGGATTCTTTCACAACACGCAACCCTGACTTGGCTTGCATTACACGCAATCACGACCTTCCTCGATAGCGTGTGTTGTACGCAATACCGGGTTTTACTAAACAAGGATATATTATTATAATATTATTATGAACTAGCTGTTATGAATAGTATTAACTAAATTTTTAATTTAATAACATTATTATTCATCTTACACATTTTCTAGAACACGGTATAAGAACAAAATAAATTTTTCGGGTAAAATAAGTATTTTTAAAAAAAATGCAGTTTTGCCGCCTTTTGATGGCGCACCCACTTTAAATCTAGTTTTTGACATGTTTATAAGTTCAATTTGACAAAATAAAATTCTTCTTTGGAATGAAAAAATAAAAATTTACTTTGGATAAATTTTTCATATTATTCTGGTAACTTTTATATTTTGATGAATAGTAAAAACATGCTATATTTTAATTAAAAACAACTTTTTTCATCGCAATAATCTATATGGTTAAATTATAATATTGAATGGTTTTAATGTATAAATATAATATATTTTTACAATTTAATATAATGTATGTCATTATCATTGATTTTACATTGAATTCATAGGTTAAATCAATTCAATATTTTGCAATGTTTTAAACAAAAACCCGTTTTCATTCGACAACGGGATTAATTTTAATTTAATATATGAAACTTCTGTGTATTGAATTTGAAAAAATGGATTCCATATTTGGAATCAGTGGGTCCAAATTATGTTAATAGGCTACTTTTTTATTTTTGGGAATTATGAATAGTAATTACGGTAAATTTTATTTACCATAGTTAAAGGTAAATTGGGTAATTAAGAGTAAATATAATATAATATAATTACCCTAACACATGCCAAAATTCTATTGTATGGATAAAAGACGACCCATATCACCTAAGTGTCAGATTAGAATAATTTAATGGATTTTTTCCCATGAAAATAACTTAATTATTATTAAAACCAAAGAAAAGTGACAACATGTCACTCTCTTAAATCTTATAAGTATATTAATTTTAATTTATTGATAAGATTCATGAAACGTCGAACATGAATAGTATCCAGAAATCTAATAAAATTATCTAAATCATGATAATTTATTTATAATTTTTAGGGATTAAATAATTGTCATTAATGGTGATACATTAATGATGCAGAAATTATTTATTAAGTGAAAAATCAGTAATATAGTTTTTATTGAAATAATAATACCTATTAAAAGTTCCAAAAACCTGACCAAAACTTATTGGTAGTATATATATACACCATAATAATCCAATGACCTAATATATAACCGTTTGGAGTCTAATAATATTGATTATGAGACTTATATTATTTTATTTTAAATGATGTCAAAGTTGTCACCTTCATAATTTAATATATATAACAATTTAAATATTCTGATTTTAAGATGATAAATTAGAGTAAAAGTATTATTTTGAAAGGTAATATATCTATATTCATCATAGGATTTTAGTTTTAATTTATATGCAAAAAATAAGTATATTAAATAATTATACAAAAATGTTGTTGTAATTATTTTATTAATAGATAAACCAAATAAATGGGTTTAAAAATAATAAAATAAATATTATATGAACTATTTAATGCTCTCCACTAATTTTCTAGATACATATTACCTTTTATGAATCTATTAAAGCTTTTATTTCGAACATATCATCTGTATTTATTTTATTCAAATAAATGAATAGTGTCAAAATTGACAATATTATTATTTTATAAAAATAACATATTTTAAAATTGTTTAAAAATAATAAAAACTATAAAAATTATAAATTTAAATTTATATAGTCTATAATTTTATATAGTATCCAATTATGGAAAATTCACAACAAATAAGTAATTGCTTGTTATAATTTAAAATTTAGAATGTTATTACCTCAAATAAAATTAAATTGATTAAGTAAGGATAACTCAAGTTGATAATGTTTAAAATAATTTCCTAACATGTCTAAATTTTATTGGATGATGAGATTACACCCTATCACATCTTATATTCGACTATGAGTCATTTTTGTATGTTTTTAAGTGGGGTTAGATCTATTATAAATTAATATTTTTAAGATTTCCAAAGGTGCCCCTCTCCTCCCTTATAAAAGGGAACCTCCTCCCTCTCTTCCTCACACCAATTTGAGCCTTCAAGATCGGCCAAACCCTGAACAATTATTTTCTCCACTTCCCTAGAAACATCCTAGAGGTCCTGGTCTTCTTCAAAGACCAATTTTAGTGCCTTAAGAGGAGGTCTCAAAGAGGCGCTTCAAAGAAGAGGTAATGTCTGTTACCGATTCTTTCAACTTTATTTCTTCTTCTACTTCTTCTTCTTTAATTGTTTCATTATGAATTAATAACATAAGTATCAATCATATAATGATATTTTATTATAAGTATGAAATAAACCTATTTAACCATCTATCCATCCTACAGAAAATGAAATCATCGCGTGTGCGTACGTACGGAATACCGTCTCCACGCCGTGGTGTAATCTATTTTCCACAACCACCTTACTTGGATGGGTATAATGGTGTACATATTAACTATATATGATTATTGTAAAGTGATATTGATTCTGAAATAGTATACATACACTCCAATACAATTCCACGATCATGAGAACGATATCATCGCTCGTGCGTACGTACGGACTACCGTCTCCACGACGCGACGAGATTCATTCTCCACATTAACCATTCATGAATGATTATAAAGTATATATAATATGTAATCATGAAATATATGACATAATAATGATACTGGATTTATGTGTATATATATATGTATGACATCTACTTAATTCCATTCAACTCAATAAGAAAACAAAAACAGCGTTCATGCGTACGTACGGCCTACCGTCTCCATGAACGGTGTATTTATTTCCATATACTAATCTATTATATATATGTATATTCTGAATATATATTATATATAAATCGTGTTTTATATTCTGGAATTAAGTAATCATGATCTAAGTAATCATATGAATAATTACAAGTCAAAACACGGACGACAAATGAAACGATTTTACCCAAAACGCTGCTTTAACATGGAATCTACAAAAGAACTGTTAATATAAAGTCATAAGTGAAACATATATGATGTCATAAAAATGAATATGATTATATAATAAGTCAATGACATTATTTAAATCATTATACAGTAGGTTCGGATACGTACAAATCATATCGGACCTAAGGTAAGGGATAATTGTGAAAATCTCATTTTTATCCGAGATTACTTATTCGTAAGTATTTACTGGGGTTATTACTATCATCCATGTCCATGTTTTATAAAAGTGTATTCATGTATTTTTAAAGTCCTTTTATACCCATTTTGACTTTTACCCCGTGGTATGGAAGGAATCATTCTTTTGTTTACCCTACGAGGTACTTTTTTAACGTTTCCGATAAAAGTACAAGAAGAATGTTTTTTTAACTTATACGGCACAAACAGATTTTTACAGTTTTATAAAGAGTTATTTTCATGATGCTTCCTAAAACGATTTCATGACTATTTTCAACAAAATATCTTTGTTTGAAAATATCATGACGTTTTTTGAAAAGAAATTGGTTTTGAAGAAGAAAGGATATTTTCCTCAATAATTCATTTCTGTGTTTTATCAAAACCTTTTTCCATCTAAGATGACATTATTTCATATGTTTATGTTTCAAGTATAATGTCTCTATGATTTACATGGTTTCACTTTTCTTATTATGAAATGTTATCCATTTTTTTATATGGATTATGTGATTATGGGATGATGTTTATGAACCCCATTTTATTTATTGGGTTACTATGAATGATGAATGTTTATTTTGTGGGACAAGTAAGAATGGTTTCATTATGAGATTGGTGGGACCTATATCTCACTAAAATGCATTGGGTAAAGATTTATATCTCATGAGATATACATGGATGGAACGGCAAGGTAAACTGGTTCAGTAATACAGGACTGGAACAAGGAGCGAACTCGATTCAGAAAGGGACTTTGTCCACTAAGATGGTCTTGGCAGCAACGCCGTGGCTACTATGGAAATCATATCATGTGATTAATGGTGGACAAAATTGCATGTTTTATTCCCATGATATTTTATCATTCTTAATGTTTCTTTATGATCTATTCCTTACGTACTTCCATGTTTTTTTTCATTTCTCAATCTTTTTATGTTTAAACATTATGTTCATGTTTTTAAGTTCAAATGTATAGAGTATGTTTTATTTTATCCATTCTTACCCTTACTGAGCATTTGAGCTCACCCTTTTTATGTTTTCTTTTCCCCAGGATATAAAGAAAGGTTTTAGGTAAGAAAAAAAAGGAAGATCTTTATGGGAGATCTTGAAGATCTTCCACCACGATTAGAAGATTACGTTCCAAGTTTCCAAAGACACTAAACTATTACGGTCCTTGTGTGTCTATTTTGTTATGTATTAAGTATTCCTCTAAAGTAATATAATGTCCATGTATGTCAGGCGACAGGTCTGTACAGTTGGTATTAGAGGAAATGTTTAGTCAACCTTTGGAAACTAGGGTGCGAAAACGTTAGTGAGATCCCTAGAGATATTTCTATGGTATGTCTAGGGATGTCTCTAAGGTTAAGTATACATATAAGTTATAGTCCCAGAATTGCGCTAAGGATTTTATAATTTAACCTAAGATATTAGATTCTGTCACAGGATCTTCTAACACATCACGAATGAAAAATTCAACTTCATTTCTATAAGAGATTAAGTGGAAATTGTCCAAAGAACGACCACTGTTGAGACTATACCAAAATCACGAAAGTATTTCTTCTAATTCCAATTTCATCATCTTTAGGGAAATGATCTTGAGAACCAAAAATTTTGTCCTAGTGCCTTTATATCCGATGAATCAGATGGTACCTTAGATCATCACAAATTTATGGCTTTGTGATTGTTGGCTTTTTCATAGTCATGTTCTCTACCACTCTCTATCAGAACATGATGGTTAGATTTCTCTTCCATATCCATATTTTCACCAATGTTATCCTTTATCGAAACCTGGTGATGAGTTAATTTGGGTAACTGTTATATTTCATACTTTAGTTTTTAAAGTTCAATTTTGGTATTTCATTTTACGATGTGGGTTTCTATGAATAGTAAACGATTTATAACCCCAACGAATTTCGAGGGAAAAATTCATTTTAAAGGGTGTAGATTGTAACAACCTGATATTTTATGATAAGTAATCTCTTTAATTTATTCTATGTCATGTGTTTTATGCTACAACAAGATTATCTTATGCTATACACCACACTGTATTAGCTTGAAGTATACACAACACTATTTTTAGATTGTGTTACACACAATTTCAAGTTTGTTTTATAATAGTCATTCTACGCAACATTGAGTGTGTGTGTATATATATATATATATTCAATGTATAAATAAAATATGGTTGGATTCTTTTATAAGAAACAACGAAGGATTCTTTCACAAAACGCAACCCTGACTTGGCTTGCATTACACGCAATCGTGACCTTCCTCGATAGCGTGTGTTGTACGCAATACCAGGTTTTACTAAACAGGGATATATTATTATAATATTATTATGAACTAGTTGTTATGAATAGTATTAACTATATTTTGAATTTTATAACATTATTATTCATCTTACACATTTTCTAAAACATGGTATAAGAACAAAATAAATTTTTCGGGTAAAATAATTATTTTTTAAAAAAATGCAGTTGTGCTGCCTTTTGATGGCGCATCCACTTTAAATCTAGTTTTTGAAATGTTTATAAGTTAAATTTGACAAAATAAAATTCTTCTTTGGAATGAAGAAATAAAAATTTACTTTGGATAAATTTTTCATATTATTCTGGTAACTTTCATATTTTGATGAATAGTAAAAACACACTATATTTTAATTAAAAACAACTTTTTTCATCGCAATAATTTATATGGTTAAATTATAATATTGAGTGGTTTTAAAGAATAAATATAATATATTTTTACTATTTAATATAATTTATGTCATTAGCATTGATTTTACATTGAATTCATTGGTTAAATCAATTCAATCTTTTGCAATGTTTTAAACAAAAACTCGTTTTCATTCGACAACGGGATTAATTTTAATTTAATTTCTGAAACTTCTGTTTATTGAATTTGAAAATATGGATTCCATATTTGGAATCAGTGGGTCCAAATTAGGTTAATAGGCTACTTTTTTATTTTTGGGAATTATGAATAGTAACTACGGTAAATTTTATTTACCGTGGTTAAAGGTAAATCGGGTAATTAAGGGTAAATATAATATTATAAAATTACCCTAAAACATTACAAAATTCTATTGGATGGATAAAAGTCGACACATATCACCTAAGGGTTAGATTAGAATAATTTAATGGACTTTTGTCTATGAAAATAACTTAATTATTTTTAAAACCAAAGAAAGTTACAACATGTCACTCTCTTAAATCTTATAAGTATATTAATTTTAATTTAGTGATAAACGTCATGAAACTTAGAACATGAATAGTTTCCAGAAATATAATATAATTATCTTCATCATGATAATTTATTTAGAATTTTTAGGGATTAAATAATTATCATTGATGGTGATACATTAATGATGTAGAAATTATTTATTAAGTGAGAAATCAGTAATATAGTTTTTATTGAAATAATAATACCTATTAAAAGTTCCACAAACCTGACCAAAACTTATTGGTAGTATATATATGAACCATAATCATCCAATGACCTAATATATAACCGTTTGGAGTCTTATAATAGTTATTATGACACTTATATTATATTATTTTAATTGATGTCAAAGTTGTCACCTTCATAATTAAATAAATATAACAATTTAAATATTGTTATTTTAAGATGATAAATTCGAGTAAAAGTATTATTGTGAAAGGTAATATATTTATCTTCGTTATAGTATTTTATTTTTAATTTTTATGCAACAAATAAGTATATTAAATAATTATACAAAAATGTTGTTGTAATTATTTTATTAAGAGATATACCAAATAAATGGTTTTAAAAATAATAAAATAAATATTATATGAACTATTTAATGTTCTACACTAATTTTCTAGTTACTTATGACCTTTTATAAATCTATTAAAACTTTTAGTTCGAACATATCTTCTGTATTTATTTTATTCAAATAAATGAATAGTGTCAAAATTGACAATATTGTTATTTTATAAGAATAACATATTTTAAAATTGTTTAAAAATCACAAAAAACTATAAAAATTATAAATTTAAATTTATATGGTCTACAATGTTATAAAGTATCCAATTATGGAAAATTCACAACAAATAAGTAATTGTTTGTTATAATTTAAAATTTAGAATGTTATTACCGCAAATAAAATTAAATTGATTAAGTAAGGATAAATCAAGTTGATAATATTTAAAATAATTTCCTAACATGTCTAAATTTTATTGGATGATGAGATTACAACCCTATCTCATCTTATACTTGAATATGAGTCATTTTTTTGAGGTTTTTAAGTGGGGTTATATTTATTATAAAATAATATTTTTTAGATTTCCAAAGGTGCCCCTCTCCTCCATTATAAAAGGGCACCTCCTACCTCTCTTCCTCACACCAATTTGAGCCTTAATGCTCGGCCAAACCCTGCCAAATTCTCTTCTCAACTTCCCTAGAAACATCCTAGAGGTCCTGGTATTCTTCAAAGACCAATTTTAGTTCCCTAAGAGGAGGTCTCAAAGAGGCGCTTCAAAGAAGAGGTAATGTCCGTTACCGATTCTTTCAACTTTATTTTTTCTTCTAATTATTCTTCTTTAGTTGTTTCATTATAAAGTAATAACATCAGTATCACTCATATACTGATATGTTATTATAAGTATTAAATAACCCTATTTCACCATCTATCCATCCTATGGAAAATGAAATCACCGCGCGTGTGTATGTAGGGAATACCGTCTCCACGCCGTGGTTTAATCTATTTTCCACCACCACCTTACTTGGATGGGTATAATGGTGTAAATAATAACTATATATGATTATTTTAAAGTTATATTGATTCTGAAATATTATTCACACACTCCAATACAATTCCACGATCATGAGAACGATATCATCGATCGTGAGTACGTACGGACTACCGTCTCCATGACGCGATGAGATTCATTATCCACACTAACCATTCATGAATGATTATAAAGTATATATAATATGTAATCATGAAATATATTACAAAATAATGATACTATATTTATGTGTATATATATGTATTTCATCTACTTAATTCCATTCAACTCAATAAGAAAAGAAAAACAGTGTTCATGCGTACGTACGGCCTACCGTCTCCATGAACGGTGTATTTCTTTCCATTTACTAATATATTATATATATTTATATTTTGAATATATATTATATATAAATCATGTTTTATATTCTTGAATTAAGTAATCATGATCTAAGTAATCATATTAATAATTACAAGTCAAAACATGGACGATAAATGAAACGATTTTACACAAAACGCTGCTTTAACATGGAATCTACAAAAGAACAGGTAATACAAAATCATAAGTGAAACATATATGATATAATAACAATGAATTTTATTCTGTAATAAGTCAATGACATTATTTAAATAATTATATAGGAGGTTAGGATACGTACAAAGCATATCGGACCTAAGGTAAGGGATAAATGTGCAAGTCTCATTTTTATCTGAGATTAATTATTCGTAAGTATTTACTGGGGTTATTGCTATCATCCATGTCCATGTTTAATAAAAGTGTATTCATTTATCTTTAAAGTCCTTTTATTCCCATTTTGACTTTTAACCCATGGTATGGAAGGAATCATTCTTTTGTTTACACTACGAGGTACTTTTTTAACTTTTCTAACAAAAGTATAAGAAGAATGTTTTTTTAACTTATACGGCACGAACAGATTTTTACTGTTTTATAAAGACTTATTTTCATGATTCTTCCTAAAAATATTTCATGACTATTTTCAACAAAATATCTTTCTTTTAAAATAGCATGACTTTTTTTGAAAAGAAATTTATTTTGAAGAAGAAAGGATATTTTCCTCAAGAATTAATTTCAAGTGTTTTATCAAAACTTTTTCCATATAAGATGACATTATTTCATATGTGTATGTTACAAGTATAAAGTCTCTATGATTTACATGGATTAAATTTTATTATTATGAAATGTTATCCATTTCTTTTATATAGATTATGTGATTATGGGATGATGTTTATGAAACCCATTTTATTTATTGGGTTACTATGAATGATATATGTTTTTTGTGGCACAAGTAAGAATGATTTCATTATGAGATGGGTGGGAACTATATCTCCCTCCAATGCATTTGGTAAAGATTTATATCTCATGAGATTGACATGGCTGGAATGGAAAGTTAAACCGGTTCAGTAATACAGGACTAGAACAAGGAGTGAACTCAATTCAGAAAGGCACATTGTCCACTAAGATGATCTTGGCATCAATTCCTTGGCTACTATGGAAATCATATCATGTGCTTAATGGTTTCCACAATTACATGTTTTATTCTCATGCTATTTTATCATTATTAGTGTTTCTTTATGATATATTCCTTACATACTTCCATGTTTTTTGTCATTTCTCAAGCTTTGGATGTTTAAACATTATGTTCATGTTTTTAAGTTCAAATGTATATGTTATGTTTTATTTTATCCATGCTTACCCTTACTGAGCATTTGAGCTCACCCTTTTTATGTTTTCTTTTCCCCAGGATATAAAGAAAGTTTTTAGGTAAGAAAAAAAAGGAAGATCTTTATGGGAGATCTTGAAGATCGTTCACCATGATTAGAAGATTACATTCCAAGATTCCAAAGACACTAAACTATTACGGTCCTTGTGTGTCTGTTTTTGTTATGTATTAAGTATTCTGCTGAAGTAATGTAATTTCCATGTACGTGAGGCTTCGGGTCTCTACATAAAGATCTAGGACAAAAATGTTTGCATTGGACTACGGTTTCAATTAGTCATATTATGAATTTAAATGGAATGTATAATGAAATACCATGTGTTATAATAAGTTTTAAATGGAATAGGTGATATTTTTTAAACATTGGCATGAGTATATATAGGTATTGAGAATTTGGGTGTCCTCAGGGATGATAGATTTATGTACTTAAATGAATTGTAATTGAAAAAATGTGAATTGTTTACTTTATTTCTTGTGATTTTATTATTTATACAACTATATACACTATTATTGACAAGATAAATTTTTAGACATTAGTGGTGGTGTCCTACTATGTTTTACTCACACACTACTCATAGTACCTCAGTGTTACCCCAGTATACTTCGTTTTTATAGGATATGATAATGGAAAATGCCACTATTTTGATTGATGATTTAGGAAGGAGAATGGATGAGGGAACTGGACTTGGTATCGGAAACCACTCTAGAGTTTTTTATATACTTATTTATAGTGTATTTTTCATATTAGAACTTAAAACATATTTTACATTACATTTCATTAGTTTATCTTTAGATATTTTAGTTTCTATTTTTGTCATTATGTGATACTAGTTAGTTTTTGTTATGGTTATATCTCCATTTATTTATTTTTTATTTCTTCTATTGTGCCACTTTGATAAAAAGGTTATAGTCTCCCCATTATATAAATTACAACCCTACAATTATTCAACATCCTCAAACATACAGAGAAGCATGCTTGAGGTAACGTAGTAAATTGGCGTGGGGTACTGGTGTATGTCACTCAGGTTGGGATGTTACAATACAACATCCAAAAAAAATATTTCCTCATCAGAGGTTCAAGTTTAGGAGTGTCACCATAAAAATATAATGAGTAACAAATGATAGGGATGGATTCATATTAAATAATAATAACAAAGTAATAATAATTAAATGTTGAAGGAGAAAATCATACTTAGCAGTCAATTATGTTAGACTAGTTTATGAGAAGAGATCAATGAGAAGAAAAAAATCACCAGCATCCACTACATAAAGATCCACCCCCACCCCATATTTGAGTACATTCATTCCATTACAATGAATACCTTAACAAATGTAATTGAATTTTTCAAAAACCTAAATTTTAATTAAATAACTACTCGTACCTTTCTAATGAAAAATCTATTGGTATAAATTAATTTTGATTTATATCTATCAGAATCCCAATATCATTATTATAATGGGTATAATGTAAAATATAAAAGGATATATTATAGGAAGAAAAATCCAAAACATCAATGAAAAAGAGGTGTTAACATGGATCATGGGGAAATAATCAATATACTATTTTCCCTTTATTTTTTTGATGTTCACACAACCAAAATTTCTATTTGAAAATTTATTAAACAGTTGTCTAATCTTATAAAGATACATTATGAGGAGTCGTTTTTATCCTATACAATTTATTTTATATGAAAAAACCTAAACAATTTATGAAGAATGTTTAAATTTTTGTATCTTATTACAAATGTGGAAATGGGAAGGGAAACCTATGGATGAGTCAATAAAATCTAGAGGATCACCTAACAAATTTAAATGACATTCTAAGAGTACATTCACGTAAGGATATGGCCTAAAATATTACATTTTCTCGTGATATTAAACTATATTTATCATTAATATGATCTTGGAGATCTTTTAGGATTATAAATTTAGGGAATTATTATTAACTCATACACGGTAAACCCAGACATTACATGTTGACACATATGCACAGTATATATTTTTTCATATAATAAAATCATTTAAAATAAAAGATATTTTCTCTTAATGAAATATCATCAAAATTTTAACCTTTATATCTTCCTTGACCCAACTCCTATAGATTAAACAATGCATTATAGGTTATAATGTAACCACTTGTCCTTGGTTTATCACGAAACTACCCATTATTAGTCAATAACATAACCAATTTTCCATAGTTTATCACTGACCCACACACACTTAGTATATCATATGACAACCCATCAACATAAAAAATTCCCAAGAACTATAATATAAACATAAATCCATAAATATTACATCTAATAACACTCTTTCAATAATATAAAATTTTAATCCTGAATTAACTGGTTTTGAAAAACTATTAATGTTCAATGGAAAAAAATTATTTGAAAGTCACCATATTAACATATAAAGTAAGAGTAAAAATATTAATGGGAAATTAATGATGGAAATTTTATTAATTATATATATATAAACAATTTTTTTTATTTTTGGTAAAAAGATACTTTAAAATGACACTTTTTTTAAATAAAATCCCTTGCATTAAATATTTAAAAGATTCCTTTTTAAAAATAATTGAGGCAAATTAGAAAATTAATTTTTTAAAAAAATATATTTCATATAAATAAAATCATAATAATTATTTTAAAACACGTATATAAATTTTAAATATTTATAAAATAAATAATTTAAACACTGAAAATGAGGTTTTTTAGTTAATGAGTCCCTTAAAATGATCAAATCATTGAAGTAATTATTAATAAAATGAATAAATTTTGTGTGTTAACAACAAATTCAGATAAAATAATTTAAAATAAAACATTATTTATTCAAAATTAATTTCACACATAATATTTTCATTATAAAATCAAGAATAATATGCTTTACCAAAATAATGGAAATTCAGTTACGAATTTCATTACACTTTGTAATCAGTCAAATCGTATACAGAATAAAATTAATAATTTTCAAATGAATACCATGAGGACAATGATATTAATGATATGATATATCAATTGGAATTATATACACTGTAATAAGGAAAAAATGGTTATTAATTATTATATCTTATACACGCAAGAGTGAGAGAAGAAACCCCTATCACACGCTTCCCTTTAGTATAGTGTAATTTGACCTCATGTATAATGTTTTAAATAAAATTATTAACATATTACAGAAAATTATTCATATATATAATACCTTATGTGATTATTTTATAACATATTATGACCCTTTCATTAATAATAATTCATTTTGTTTCATTTTGTTGAGACTATACATGTCATGGTTTCATGGTTGGTTCACTTGTGTATAGGTAGAGATGTTATTTTCAAATGGAAATAAAACTCCAAAAGTGTGATAAAATGTCATTAATTCACTTATATAATTTTAAATAAAACCATATATCATTTTTATTTCTTATATGAGGATGTTCATTGATAAAACATTGAGGATAGATGTTTAGTTTATTTTAGCAGTGATTCTAAACTTCATGAACATGATTCGTTTTATTTAATATTAAGTGTATATATTACTTATAGAATATTAAATAGGTCATAATAATCTTATTAAAATTTTATTTAACATTAAAAATACTTTTATGACCATATTTGAAGGTTGTAATGGGAAATAAAAAATCATTATTCACATTGATTGTTAAATACCCTAATTTGGACAAAGGATTTGTTTTTTAAATAAGAGAAGGTGAGAAAATGAATGGATATAATATATTAAATTATAAACATAAAATTATATTATATAAATTATTATGTATTTATCATTTCATTATGTATAAATTAGGTTCAGATAATGTTGGAAAAGAAATAGAAATTAAGAGATGTTGTTTGATAATTTCACCTCTTGAATATCACCTCCATGAAAGACCCCTTATAAAATTTGAAATTGGTATTTTGGTTGGGAAAAAGAAAATAGAAGTGTAGCGAGTGTGGATGATATTTTATGGAATATATTTGGATATATTAATTGAATCATATGATAAATGAGGCAATGAGTAGTGGTTTTTACACTTGAGGAGGGCGGTTTCAATTGATTAAATAATGAATATTTTAAATTTAAATCCAATAATATTTGGTTGGCATTAATTTTGAAAAATTATTTTGATAATTAATGTTTTTATGGATTTTTATGGTCTATAAACACATCAAACACCTTTTTAATATTGTATTTTTTAGGTATTTTATGCTCTTACCTTTTAACATTAACCTGTTTCATTATTTTACCTATACTGTTGTAATTATTTTTTTATCAAGGTAAATTTTTTACGTAAAAATTAATATGACCTTAAAACTTATTTTAAAACATTTTAATTCTAATATGTAATACATTTTACAAAATTAATTACACATAAATGGAAAAATTATATTTAAAACAAATCCCACAGATGTGATGATAAAACATGTTTTCAAAATGTTTATTTGTTGGGAAAAAGATGATTTTATAATAACTCTATAATTAATAATAATAAATATATGAAACTGAATTAATATTTAATGATATATTTTTTATATTTTTTATTTAAAATATTCTCTGTTAGGGATTATTTTAATTAATTAAATAGCAGAATCATTTTGTGCTTTAATACTGTTTTCAGAAAAATGATGTTTTTAAACCCAAAAATAAAAATATTTTAAAATTAAATATAAATTTTATTCAAAGTAATTTAAGTAGATTAAATATCAATAAAAATACAAATGTTAACTGAAATAAAATTAAAAACATAACCGTACTTTAAAATTTCTTAATTTATAGAAAATAAATGATATTTTTTAAAAAAACTGTATTCTCACTATTCATTGAAAAATTATTATTATATTAGGTTTTTGGGGGTAAAATAAAATTTATGCACACACACACACATTACACACAATAGAAAAAGGTATATCATATCAACCCTTATGGATATACCATCCATAATGCCTCAATTATTTAGTACATGGCTCGCAGGCTCAGTGGACATGAGTCACATTACATGGTTCAAAGTCCCATTAAATTCCCCAAAGGCCATGTGCAGCATCATGCCTACAACGTTCTACCTACGTCATGTTGGAATCCCAATCTTCCACTATCATGTAGGTTCCACTAATTTTTTATGTCCTTGTTAGTGTCACCGCCTTTATAGTACTATAATCATACCAATACCCATTAGGGATTGAACATAGGACCTCGAGGATATGGTCGCCAGCAACTTAGTACCACTCAATTGTGACACTATCCACATCATTTCAAAATGAAATTCTTTATAAAATTATTAATATTTAGACATAGGATAATTTTTATATAATGATTTCAAAAATTAAGTTCATTTTATCAAATACATTATCTAAGATATCTATAAATTAATTATATTATTTGTATCTAAAAAATAAATAAAAATATTTTTTTTTGAAAATATTATTTCAGAAAATAAAATGACATTAATAAAAAATTACTTATTTAAAAAGAATAATTAATACATTATAATTTATTAATACCATTATATATTTCATAAATAGGTTACTAATATTTATTTCTGCAAATTTAGTGGTTACATTATAACAGTCACATTTAAGTAATATAATTTAATTGTTTGTTTATGATCAATACTAAGTATGTTTTATTCTATCAAACATAGTCTATAATGTGAAAATTCTATGATGTTACATCCCCAATCCCCCTCACCCATAATAAATTTAAGCTATATTTTTTGAATTCTGGATCAAAAACTAGGGGTTAGACTTTTCAAAATACCTTTAAGGGAATCCCACATCGTAAAAATAATCAATAAAACATTCTTATTAAAATTGAGAAAATAATTTAAGAGGTTCATCTAGATTAAAACTTAATAGGTTAATATATAAGAAAACATGGACATATAAGAAAAAATAAAACATTCAATGACTGGTGGAATGTGGTGGAAAAAATGTTCTTAAGACTGTTAACCCCCACAAAATTGTAAATCTAGGTTGGGTTAAAAGATCATTGACTTCATGATAAGAAAAGTAAATGGATAAAAATTTTATTTCAAAATAATTATCCTAAAATTATCAAATTATTTTTCTTTCAAGATGGTTAACATCAAGAAACCTTCAAACATGAAAAGTATAATTTCTTCCTTTAATCAATTTCCACCACAATCTCATCTTTTCTCCAAATAATGGGTATTCAAGATGAATATTTATACCTGAAGCATAAGAATCAAACTCCATATATCAAAAAATAAAAAAAAATATCTATTAATATTATATTTTGGCATTAAACAAAAAAAAAGGTTAGTACAATACAATATATTTCCCCTGAATATTAATCATTCACATTAGTAAACCCAAATTTAATCCTCTAAATTCAACATTAATACAAAATTATTAACATAGATCATTCAACAAACAACTATCCTTATAATTCATTAAAAATATTCTATATTAATATTAAAACCCAAAAAAATTAAAAGGATTTTGTCACATATTCTTCCATGATATATTTAATATTTATTTACAAATAGTATTAATCACTATTAACGTCTCATTCAAAAACACAATCGCCCTAATTGGATAATATCCAAGATATGAAAAATATTTCATTAAATATTCTAAATCACAATAAATTCAAACCAAAATAATATGTTACTCTAACATATAATTAAATATCTAATCCTCAAATATAATTATATATTATTCTATTTATCTTAACAATATAAGGTTACCAAAATAGTTAACTCCTTATGAAATAACATTAATCTCTTAATCCCTAAATCATTTTTCCAATTCCATGATTACCTATCAGATAAAACATATGTTTCAAAAATAAAATTATTTTTCATTACTCAAATTTTTTAACTAAAAAATAGAATTCTAACTTGGGAATCAAATAGGCTAGTTGTAGGTGATGCACCCCTATTTCTATTCGATTGTGGGATTGATACCTGTGTGATTTCTAGACGCAACAGGTAGTCACAAGGCCTGCAAGATGTCCTTTTTTAAAACTATATTAATATAATTCATATAAAATTCTAGAAACCATAGAAAATCCCCAAAACTAACACCAATATATTTCCCCGAAAATTTTATCTCATACATTTCATTTTTCTTCCCAGAAAGTAAGAATCCATAATTACCTAAAATTCAAAGATCATATAAACCAAAAATACATAAAATACATTTAAAACTTATGTACAACAAAAGTATAGTAATTGTTTCCCAAATATTATTTTCATATCATAAAAATAAGTGATACATGTAACTTAAACATTTATCAATACAGTAACCATTATTTTTTTCTTATTCCTTAATACATTATTCTTAAATAAAATATATGAATTATATCCTTATGATTCATTGATATCAAACCCAAAATGATTTATACATTGAACATAATAAATTAATTCATAACATAAATCCTCACATTAGGATTTATTTTATATCCCCTTTATTTTATGATATTATTACAAAATACTATAATATAAAAGGTTGTCTACTTTGTGGAATTTCCTTTTTCAAGAGATTTGTTAATGTTTAGATTTCGAAAACCAATGAAGAAGATACCATGACCCATTAAATTTGTTGGAAAAAAATTTGTTAGATAATTAAAATTGTTTTATATAAGTGATTGTAATAAACAAAAACCTATCTAAATCATCTATACAATATATTTAAATAATAGTGATAATAAAATAATTTTAAAGGAACAAAAATATTTTGAAATATCTCTTTCCATAAATCTGAAAAATTGATCCTAAATCTGTTAAAAAGATAATCATTAAAACCTAAAATGAATTGCAACATGTAAAAAATGAAAATTTTCAATTTAAAGATAATAACCATTTAAACTCCAAAATACTTCAACCTTCAAATCATTTATACGTAAATCAATTATCTTTATAAATTCAATATACAAAAATATTAATAATATCTTCGATGTATATCACTTTATACAAAAAAAGGTTGTCTAAGTCATAAAACAAATAATAATATTTAAAATATTAGCCTCATAATGATATCCATAACTCTTAATAAAATATCTTAATATCAATTGTTTTATAAATCCTCCATTGATACCAACATTAAGGACTCAACCTTAAACATTTCATATTCTAGTGATTTTAATCTAGCATTCACATTATAACAATTCTTAGGTTATTTTGGATTTAATGTTTTTTATAATTATTAATAAATCATACAAGATAAACCCATACATTACAAGGGGACACATATACACAGTAAACAATTTTTCACACAACAAATTTATTTTAAAAAAAAACATGTTTTGGCTTCATGAAAAATCATCATAATTTTCCCCTTGATTTCGTTGTTGTCCCCAATTATCCTTAACCCTATTAAATTTTTTTTTAAAACATAGGATGAGAAAAAATATTACTAAAAGACCTAAAAAAATGAAACTATTAATCTATTGAAAACCCATAAAAACCCTTTTATGAAAACAAACATTTACACCCTGAAAAATAAAATCAATTTTTCCAAGAAGATCACTTTCTTACCTATCAAAAATTAATAAATTAACATGAAAAGTCATTAGAAATAATATAAAATATTTTTTTTCAGATGTAATTTGCCATATAACTCATCGAAATGGAGTGACCAATATGGTTAACCTCTGAATCTAGAGTACCCAATTCACTAATGTTTATAACATGACCAACCATCCTTGGTTTATCACAAAACCACCGGTCATTAGTTAATAATTTAACCACCAATATTTAGTTTATCATGCAAACACAAATCATTAGTTTATCACATAACCACCCATAAACATAAAAACTTCCTACGAAAAATAACATAAACATAAATTAGGATATCTTACATCATAAAACTCCCATTTAAAAAAATAATCCTTTCATTCTGAATTCACCCATTTTGAAAACAGTTCATGTACAATGGAAAAACATTCATTGAAAGTAACCATATATACATGTAAAGTAGGATTCAAAATATTAAAGTGACTTGATGGTGGGAAATTCCATTCATTCCATATTTATAATATTCATTCCATTCGATTTTTGTAAAAATGAACATTAAAATAAGATTTTTTTTAAAAGAATTACAGATACATAAAACCTAAAAATGCTCCCTTTTTTAAAACATTTGAGATAAATTTAAAAATAATGTTTTTTAAAAATAATTTTCATTTAAATACACTCATAAAAATAAGTTTAAAAATATTTACAAGAAATATAATTGTTTATCAACTAAATCTTTAAAACATTTAAAATGATTTTTTTAGGCAAAGAGTCCCTTACAATGATCAAATCATTGTAGTGAGAATTAATAAAATTAATATATTATGTGTTTAAAATTTAAATACACATAAAAAGTGGAAATGAAAAATAATATTTTAAAAATTAATTTCAATTTTATGCCTAGAATTACATAATCAGAATGTATAAGTTTAGCCCAAAGAATTGAAAATAGGTTAAGAATTCCCTTACACATTCTTTTTAGTCGAATTGTATACACCATAAAAGTAATAATTATAAAATGAAACATTGAATAACATGAATAAAGTTAGATTCATGATATAATATACCAATTTTATTATATATACCACACACAAAAAATTATTGTTGAATACATCATATATCACACAAAAGTAACAGTGGGACGAAAAACTCTTATGTCAATTTTCCGATTAGTTTTTTTAATTATTTCACCTCATATATTATGATTTAAATAATGTTACTAAATCATTTAATAACTAAATTAATATTTATAATAACTTATATGATTCTTCTATAACATCTTATGACCCGTTTGTTAATAATATTTCATTATTTTCATTATTTCGGGAGTATTTTTTTCATGGTTTCATAGTCGGTTAACTTGTGTATAATTATGGATGTTATTGTAAAATGGAAATAAAAATACATACTTAAAATTAAATGGAATTAATAAAATTTTATGAGTTTAAATGGTCTCATATATTATTTTATTTTCTTACATGAGGATAACTAATTTGATAAAATGTTAATGATAAATGTTTAGTTTATTTTGGTGGTTTTTTTAACATCACGAACTAGTTTCATTTCATTTAATATTATGTTTATATATTAGATCCATAAAATGAAATAGTTTATAATATAAATAGTACGTTATTATTTAAAATAATAATATTTTTATTGGCAGCCTTGAGGTTTCAGGGAAAAACAACCAAACATTTTATTCTTGGAGATGGTTAACCACCATAATTTGGACAACAGATTCATTTCAATAAATAATATGATATGAGAAAATGATTGGATATAACATATTCCATTATAAAAAACCCTATTATATAAATTATTATAGATATACCATTTCTTTTATGTGTTAATGAGTTTTTGATATAGTAGGAAAAAATTAAGAGAGGTGGCTTGAGAAATGATCCTCTTGAATATTACCTCCTTGAAGGACCCCTCAAAGACCAAAAAATTAGTCTTTTGATGAGACTAGAAACATGTGGAAATATAGGTATTGGGAGAAATAAATTCATATATTTTGAGAGATTCAAGTCTTTTTAGGAGAAATGGGGTGGTGATTAGTGGTATTTACCCATGGGGAAGGGTAGTTTTAATTGATTAAATAACGATTGTTTTATATTTAAATCCAACCACATTTTAGTGGAATAAAATTCAAAACAAATTATATATATTATTAATTTATTAAAATATTTTTATGGTATATATCCTCATAAACCCTCCATTTAATTTTTTAATTTTTTATTATTTTAATAATTTAATATTTGCCTTTAACCTATTTTGTTAATTTACTTATACTATGTTAAATATTTTCTTACAATGGTAAAATTCTTATGTATAAAAATTAAAATGAACTTAAAACCTAATTTGGACCTTATTATTACAAATTTTGAATCCATGTTTTCAAATTCAATTCATGTAATTTGAAATATTATATTTAAAAAAACCGGCATACGTGATGAAAAAGTGGTTTTTAAATAAGTGTATTTTTTCAAAAAATATGATTTTATAAAAAATATTTGTTTAATAATAATTATTATATGAAACTAAATAAATATATATATATATATTACATTTACAAAATTTCCCATTAGGGGTTATTTTATGTAATTAAAAATGAGAAACATTATATACATAAAAATGGTTTTCAAAAAAATACCTTTTTTCAACCCAAGAATAAAACTATTATAAAACCTAATATAATGTTTATTAAGAAGAATTAATGTATATTAAATATAACTAAATAATTATTATTTTAATTTAAATAAAATTAAAAATATAATGTTAATTTTAAATAAATTAATTTCTTGAAAAGAAAAGACATTTTTACAAAAATCGATATTTTTCACTATTCATTTAAAAATTAAATTGTTTGAAAAATGGTCAAAATTTAACCATCATATTATTTTTATATGATGACTTAGTTTTTTTTAATTTTATCAAATAAATTATCTAAAATTTTAATAAATATACTACATTATTTATAAATAAAAGGAAATAAAAATCAATTTTTGTAAGAAAATACGTTTTGATGAACAAGATGATAAAAATATATATATATTACTTATTTAAAAGACATAATTAATAATTTATAAATTTTAATTAAGATTATATATTTTATAATTTGGGAAATAATATTTATTCCTATCAATTTAATATATTGGTTATAATGTTCACATTTAAGTAAAATGATTTGATTATTTTTTTACGATTGATATTGTGTATATCATATTCTATTTGTCATTGTATTTCATTTTAAAATATTTGTATGTTACACTAAACCCCAAAAAATAAAATATCAAATTTATAAAAATTAATAATTCATTTGAATATGATGTTCAGTTATCAAAATATGGCCTATATTCAATTTGACGGAAACATTTTTAGAGAGGTTGTTACAAACATTATTAGTATTTAGAGTGTAAATGATATTCTCAACAAAAAATGGGTGTCAGCCTTAGTTTCGAATGTATTCATGAGTTATTTTTTCATAATTAGTTTTTCTAATCATTAATCTACTACATTAATTAATGTTCAATAATATTCATATTTTGTACAAGGTTATATATCAGTATTCTGTGAAGGGACAACCCTACGAAAAAAATTGTGGGCTCCTTGGACCTCATATCACATCTATGTAATAATTTTCAATTATAGAAGCTAAAAATATAAAAAAATTAAAAGATATTAGTTTTAGTGTTTCAATAAAAAATTAACAAATGACATTTTTTTTAATACCTATAATTCATGGGTAAAATGTTATAATCTTATCATATAAAAAATATTTTTTTGTAAATTATCTTTTTTTCAAAAATTATTCTCATAATTATAAATTTAGATAATCTAATGATATATTTTTTATATCCAATACTTGTATTCTAAACAAAGCGACCAGTCAGGGGCTAGGGGTTAGCGCTAGTCAAGGTTTTTCTGTTACTACCTTCACCGGGAAGGACTGCCTTGGTGGTGACTGGAATATAGAGGTTCTTCTGATGGATGGTATGGGGAAGGAGGCAGGTTATATGGCTGGGGATGAACAAACTTTGGTGGAAAGGTGACAACCCTTGATGGAAAGTAATCAATCAGATCTAAGGCTGGGTTTTAATATTTGGTGCCCTGAGTCTGTGTTGAGGGAGCAATCAGGGAAGGGAAGGGAGAACTCTGGGAGAGGAAAAGAAAACTTGGGTACCTCTGTCGGCCATTCATTCAGTGATATCGTCCAGAGTGGAATTCAGTTGAGGTCTGCAGGTGAAATACCCTCATCTGTGCCACTAATAAGACATCCAAGGAAGGATTATTCTTACCTACCACAGCCACTGCAGACTTGGTCTGCTTCTAAATGAAAGATCCTGGTTTTTCTTGCGGTTAAAAAGGGCAGCGGTGTTAAGAAGGCTTCTCCAAATACGGTTGGTCTTGATCAACTTAGAAATCAGGTTCCAAGGAAAAGTTTCTGGAAACACCCTGAGTGGGAATCGTCCACCGGAGAAGATGAATCATGCATGGGATGCGGGGATGACTATGGTTATTATGATATTTAATGTTGTCATGTTTTGTGTTGCAGGTTGTTTTTGTCTCTTGACTACATTTTGGGTTGTATATTGGGCACCGGTCCCCTTGAACAGGCTTTTATAAAATGGAAATAAAATGATTGGCCAAACAAAGCGACCACACATGATGTCCTTCATCAATTTTTAGTACACTTCATTAATTATCTTAAAAATTAAGATTAAATTAAATTTTTCATATTGTGTTTTAATTAAATAATTATTATTGGGGGTTTTTACTTATCATAAAAATCATGGTATAAGGATGGACAATGTGAACAAGGATCCAAGAAATTATATTAATATGTTAGTTTTTTGGGTGAATATAGTAAGATTTCACAATCAAAAAATATGTTAAAATTGTTTAATCATTATTTTCAATGTTTATACACTTTCTGAAATAAATTAATAATAATGATTATGATTATTCAATTTAAAATTTTATTAAAGATCTCATATTCAATCCAAAAATAAGAATATCATAAGTGGTTTACACAATGTTAATTAAACATTTATTTAAAATATTTATTAATCTATTATATATATATTATAATATATGAAATATTTATTGTCCACATATTCACACTGGTGGAAATAGCATCTATACCAACATCTATATACCAACGGTTTGAAAAAACCATTGTTTTAAGTAAATTGGACCCACAGTTTTGATAAAACTGTTGGGAATGAGGGATTATTTGATGAGTTTTCCCAACGGTTTTGTGAAACCATTGGGAATGGATTAATTTTCCAAATCTATTCCTATGGTTTATTAAAACCATTTCAGTAGAAAATAATTCCCTATGGTTTTTAGAAACTATTCAGAAAAAAAACTCCAAATAATTGTCGGACAGATCCCGCGAACAGATCTTTGTCGAACAGATCTCTCCTCTATCGAACCCTACATCCAAAGCTAAAACCCGCGAGCTCACTTCCTCTGTCAAACATAATCACTCCTTCTCAAACATATCTATCCGCTAATCTAGATCTCCTCCTCCAACGAGATCTCTCCTCCAACCCTACCTCTCGAGCATAAACCCTACGTGGAAAGCTCACTTCCTCCATCACGCACCCACTTTCTCTAGAATAGATCTCTCTAGTTATCCAATCCTAATTCATGTCTACCTCATTTGTAAGATAGCATGAATCAAAGATCTCTTAATCCATTATTCGATTCAAACATCTAGATTCATTGCATTCTGCTCGAAATTGGTGAATTCCATTTATTTTCTACTTTGATATTATTCTAGTGGACTTTATGTGGTGTATTTATCAGTTTCCATATGGGACTTTGGTGAATTACATTCATCAAAATTTTATGTTTTTGGATTAATAATATTTTTATTTAGGTGGGGGATTTGAAAAATCTCCATAATGACTTCATTGGATTTATAGTATTTGCAACATGTATGATAGTGCCATCATGTTGGGTGTGTGACCTCTTTTAATTAGAATCCATTGAAATTTCTCAAATCCTCACTGTTAGACCTTCCACATATCTTTTTGGGTCCATTGTTGGTGAATATCTTGATCCTTTGGTCAATAAAGAGGTGTTCTTATCTATAACCTTGGGTCAGATCATGGATGGAATGAGTCTAGTGCCTTATACCTGGATTGAGAAATTTATTAAGGAATGAATATAATTGTGAATTTAATTTTTTCTTCTCATGACATGTGAATTAGAATTTGTAATTATCATTATGTGAATTCTAATTAACACAATTTAAACTTGAATTGATAACTTATCATGTAACTGTATAATTGGTATGAAATTAGAAAGGACACAAATTTATATTGACAAGAACATGTATTTGAAATAATGGAATATGAGTAATGAGAATTGGTAATTTTAATGAATTTAAAAATGTGTCATATGTCAAAATATTTGTCATGTTTTGGTGTTTTGTTAGGGGTTTCTCTCTTGGTTGTCCTTGACGCATGGTTATATAATACCTGGAATGGTTACTCCACACTTTGCATTATTTATTCCCCTTGGGAATGTAATATTTTCAATAATGAGAATTCACAGAAAGTCCATAAACCCATTGAAGATGATAGAGATCCCTAGAATTGGTAATGTGTATTAGGTCAGTGGTCCATGGAATGGGTAATGTGACTTGTCATGTTTCATATTCAAGGAAATCATCCTGGATAATGGTGGGAATGGATAGACATATATGGAACTCTATTGAATCATGTTTGGATTACCCCAATTGTCATCCTAGAGCTGAGTGTTGGTAGGATAATTTGATGTTCAACATTAAATTAATTAGTTCATGAAAATTAATATCATATTGTTACATGAAATATAAATTTAGAACAAATTTTTTAGACACCATTGGTGGTGTCATACTATTTTTTACTCCAACATATTTATGATTCCCTTTATAATCAAATAAGACATCATAGATATAGGTCAGACAAGGGTATGAGGGCCTATGCCTGGTTCGTTCTTCAATAAGATGAGATAAGATAATGGATATGGTACTGAGCATGGCGTTCAAGACCAGTTTTGGGAGATTTTATTTGGATTTTTTCTTTATGTTATTTACTTGTATGATATTCTATTTACATTTTAGTTTGGCATACAATATTAAATGATATTATTTATTTGGTTATTATTTTTTCAGTAATTCTCTATTTATATATTTTAATAGATTTATATTGGTTGTTTATGATGTTTTCCTTCTTTTTTATTATTTTGTATGAAATTTTATAGTCTCTCACTATATATATTATCCCTTCATCACTATTTTATACATATGTAATACGGGTAGGTTTTCTTGAGTCCTTGTGGTGACCCATATCTCTCACATGTGGTAGATTCAAGTCAAGGTTGTCATAGTGTTTTATCTTTTTTCAGTCTTTTCTATTGCATTAGATGTTTTAGGATTGGTATATAGAAAAATAGGTTGTGTTGGGAATTTGAAATAAGCTCATGCATAAAATTATCTAACCCATAAGAATGGTATAACCGGGTTTCCAGGGAGGAAATTATTTTTCATGAGTTAATACTTTTAATGTTTTGATGTTATTTCACCTTCGGTGATGAACATGTTGGGTGATGTTACTATATTAAGTGATTTTACTCATGGTTCGATTTATAATGGGGAACAACTAATAATGAGATAGAAAAAAATTATGCTTTCATGCACTTATCATTGCAGGGATTCATTAATTTCATATTACATTATATAACATGATTGATAAAAATAAGAATAAAACTTTTAAAAAAATATGATTAATTAACTATCTCAACAAAGGGTTGATGAAACTATTTATCTATGGTTTTCTGTTTTGTACATGTCCTTTAGAGTTTTATATTTTTATGAACCCATGGATTTGATGAGTGTTTTGACACACGTATATAAAATGATTCTACCTTATGTTTTTTCAGTGTGAGAACATTAAACAACAGACACCATATATAGTGTAGTTGGAGCTTCATACAACAATATGGAATTTGGTGGATGATCAACTCTGTGATAGTATTCCATGATTATTGTGATCAATTTTGAGACTGACTAATCACAATTTCCCTATCAATGTATGATACCTAGATAGAGTTTTAGATACATTACCCACTCATAGTTTATTGGTAGGTAGGCCCTCAGGTAGAAAATCTCTGGATTGAGTCTCTCATGAAAATATTTAGTCACCTACAGACAACATTAGAGATGAGGGTGAAGCTTTCTACTTGTATTATAAAAAGACCATCTATGTTCTTGAGGGACATGATAGTACATGTTGAACAATAAGAAGAGATAACAAATAAAGGATTCAATGAGAAACATATGATTCCCTTTTATATAGATATAACTAAGAATGGAATGGATTGGGAAATCATAAAATTTATATAGAGGATGATGTCTTCAATGGACCATGAAGGTTACGTCACAGAGCTGAAATATTTATCCCCTACAGAGTAAGGAGATGATATAACTAGGGAGACATTTTTTTTCTTCATGGGATTCAGTATGTTATCATTTCATAGGGCAGTTCTATTTTTGTGAGATTCTTTTTATTTGATGAATCATGATATCATCATTAAAGATAACCCAATGGAGGCCCCGAGTCAAGGAAAATGTGTTTCAGTTGGATGATCTAGGAGTTCCACCTTAGGTGTAAATAAGCGTTGATAATAAGATTCCCACAAATCATGCAATGGTCAGATAAACTTGTGATACAGGTCACAAGTATCTGGACATCATTCTGATTAATTTTATTAAGAATTGCAGGGTTGAACATAAGCTATTTCAGTGTCCTTTTCCCATAGTGGAGTACCGATCATTTAATAATATGGGTTCCATATAGAATATCTATATGTGTACATAGTAGATGATCATTTAAAGTGGATCATGGTAAGAACCAACTATTGGGAGATTCTCTACTACACCTAAGTAGCTAGGCTGATGGAGTTCTATTAGTCACTCGAGTTGGGGTAGGGGACATGGATCCCCAACATAGGAGCAGTGGTACCATTAGAATGAAGAACTATAAGGGAGTCAATATACAAATCATGGAAGAGGGTAATTTATTATCCATATTGATTAGTATAATCATACGAGTCAATATGTTGAACCATTTTGTTTCAGATGTACAATTCTTATGTCATATTTCATTTTTGTAATTTGATTAATACTCATGGTTTCATTTATTTTCTTATTTAAAATTATCCAATTACATTGGTTAGGATATGTAAACCTTATATGTTGTTATGAAAATTGAAACATTGTTAGGGGTGAAACTCCACACTTATTATCTTATTCCTTTAGTGAATGGATAAATTTATTCTTGAATGTTTGGGGTCCGAAGCTGGTGTTTTAGCACACGAAGATTCATATATAATGGACTCAATACCTTTGAATTCATATGTGATATATATTCCTCCACCTAGAATCAATATCATATGGGGGATTCACAAAACCATTCTGACCATGAGAATATATAATGGACTCAATAACTTTAAAATTTAATTTATGTACTCAATACCTTTTTCCATGGTGTAAAAAATAGTCTATGTGGTAAAATTATAATTCTTGTTTCATTGAATGTGTATAAAATTGAATCATAGGTATTATAAAATTATAATCTGGGTTTAGTGGGATATTTCCACGTAGAACGTTTTTAACATTATCCTAAGATGCATTATTGTTTTCATTATTATAAACATATCTTTGTAATGTGAGACATACGCATATATAAAATTAGTCACCATAGCTCTGTCATTATCCACCTTAGTTGTGGTGCCCCCCCCCCCAGTCTATTACATTTCTTATCGTATCTTAGGGGAATCTTGACTCAATACCTTAATTTTATGGTAAAAAGTTTACTTTGAAAAATAATAATTAGAAGTGGAATTAATCCATTGTTTCTTTTTCTAATTAATTGAAACATATTTTAATTAAAGTTAATTCAAGGATGGAGACATGAATTAAAATATAATAAAACTGAATTAATTAAAACCCAAATGAATGAAATTGTCTAAGATAATAAAATCAAAAATAAGAAAAACTAAATATAATGAGAATATCCCAAATAATCTTATATCGAAAAAAACCAAAGTAAGATGAAACTTGAGATGAAATGATTATATACCATTAATAGGAAATGTAATTGTTAATTAATAGGAATGTACTATTTGATAGTACCATTTTAAAAATTGGATCTATTTCCCCTTGCATTCAGGAACATTATTTGAACCATGGGGAATTGTGGTTCTTATATATTGGGTGGTGAAATGTATAGTCACAGGAGACAAGTATATTGTTTTTTAGTTTCTATTTTCTTTTCGGTATCGCGTCAACAACTTAGGTCTTTTACCTCTTTCTACGGATGGAGGGTAGTTATATTTTTCGAAGCGGTCTAGAAGGGCTTTGGAGGTAGCTGTGCGGTTTTACATGAAGGGGAGGGAGATTTGGGTAGTGGAGAGATACATTAATGTGTTTCATTTTTTTCATTTATACAATATTTATTTTGTTTATTATCTTTTCCTTAGGCATGGATGTCCGACGTACGGATGGGTCCTATCAAAATTTAATTTTTTTCCTGCTGTTATTTTTATTTTATTTTTGTGGGAAAATGTTTTCCCAAGTGGTGTTTCCTTGATTCCCAGACACTTGCTCCAGCTCGTGGTCTCCTTACATGGAGATATTGGTATTCTTTTTTTATATATAGAATATTTCACTCCATTAATTTCTATCTTTTTTGTAAATTGTATACCCCATTATTCATTCCTTATTGAAATTTTACATACTAAGATTTTATGCTAATAATCAATTGATATATTCCTAAATTTCTATCATAGTCAGTGTCTTCTAATAAGTCTTGATTTATTTCTTTTAGGTATAATCTGTCTAATCATAAATGCTTGTGGTTTTTTAGTTGGAACCCCAAATTTTTAGGGTCTATTTGGGGGAAATATTTTGTTATAAATTTTCAAATAATTTCTTGAAATATCATTAGGTGTCATAGATTTTTTAATGTTTCACATTTAAACAGAATTTGTCTTTTGTTCTATATTCCCTAATAATCCTGATTCAGTGTTAGCTGAGTTTACCTAGTTGAAGGGTACCTTTTTCACTAAGTATGAGGTGGATCCTTCTACAAAAATTAACCAACTCACTTTAACACTATCATGAGTCTCTTTTAATGGAAATATCATTTATAAATCATGTGTTATGGAAGTAATCTTTTCAATTATTTGGGAAGTTTTATCTTTTTATGATTCCATGTCTTTCAGTTTTACTTAAAAATCTAGAAACTTCAGGTTGAGGGTGATCTTTTTATCTTATAATGTTCTCAACCGGACTACCCTATATCTCTTTGTATTTAGAACTTGTTCATTATGGATCTTGTTTCTCGAATATAGTGAACTATCAAGTTCTTTAACACTTTTAGCGTTCACTTCTAGTTGTGCAACCTTAACACTCATAGAATATTTGTGTTGATTTTCCAATTATTGTAATACCACTATATAGTAGCCTTAAACACTTCCTTGTAAAAAACTATTCATTGAAATTTTCATCAGTCAAATACATGTTATCATTGAAAAGTTAGACTATTTATCCCTTGAATTTCACTAATTTTGATTGGGTGTTATATTTTTTAACATATTTAGCAAATGAAATATAAATGGCATAAAATTATTATTCTAGTTGTTATTTTTCATCAACTATTTCCTTAATAATACTAAGTATATAAAAAATAACTTCATTAGGAAATTTATTCAGATAATTTTCAACATGATTGTCGAATTATAAAACTATTTTGATCTCTTTATACTCTCAATAGATACATGGATCATATTAAGTATCTTTGTAAACATATTCAATGTACTAACACCTAAAACTATTTTCAAATCCTATAAGTGGATGATCCCTTTCACTATTTATAAATTTTATCCTCTTAATTGCCACTTTCTTCTACCTATTTTTCAATTCCTTAGATGAAGTTTCCATTATTACTTCAGGGGGCAGTGGAGTAGGGGATGAGGGGATGCAATGAATTGGGGGGAAGTGGAGTGGGGGGCAGTGGAGTCGGGGGGTTGGGGATAGATTGGAGTGGGGGGAAGTGGAGTGGTGTTGGGTGGGTCTGCTGCCAGGGGGGGCTGCAGTAGGGGTGCTACATTAGGGGGGGCTATTTCAAGGGGATGGGGGCTAGAGTGGTACTATCTTCCTTTTAGATACTCTCACTACAACATGTTCTAATTTCCCTTTTCTCTAACATTTATGTGTTGTGGAACACTCCCCTTCCTTCTACACTATATGCATTTCTAGAAGATGCCTCCTTTTGATGAAGTTATTCATTATTTATCAGGTCTTTAATGTTTTCAAAGACCTGTTTAGTTTTTCTTCATGAATTACTCACTATGGTTTCCATCACATCCCAAGGTTTTAAACGGTTCAGACTCAAATGCCTACACTTTTTCATGATTGGTTAGTCACCCCAGTTGCAGATTCTCTACTATAAACCCAATTGGGTACACTAATAACCTCTCAATCCAATAATAATATAGACCCACTATGCTTCTACTCTATAGTCCCACCAATGAATGTATCTTCCCACTAACCAATAAAAATGTATCATTAAAATAAAATATCTCTCTAATCTTCAAGTTTATTTTGTACTACATGATGTAGATATCCTTTCTTCAACACACTGGATAACCCACTCTACACATGAACATAATATTCAAGATCTTTAGTATTTGATAGTAATGATTAGATCTACTCATCCCAAATAGTCACATAATTTATTCAACTATTTGAGTATCTCAACACCTTAAACACTCATTAATTGAGGTATCCTCTTCCTAGACTAAATCTTGACTTTGATATCTTATTTTATTGTTGTGCATTTTTTTTGACTTGTAATTTTTAATATATTTTTGATTTTGAGTTATTTCCATTTTCTGTATGGTTTAGTTGTGATGGATCATGGTATACTGTGTGTGTTTTCATTATTTAAGGCAAATTTGTAATGGTAATTTTTAAATGAGAAAGGGTAAAAATACACTGATTCTTATAGAAAACTTGTGAATACTTTTATAATGATATGTGTATTTGGAAAAGTTTCTAAAATGTTTTAGATTTAAAATGATAACGTATTTTTGGAAATTTTTTCAATCCTATTAGAAAAAGGGATAGTGTTAATTAATTTCAAGGTTTTAAAGTTATATTAATAAAGCATAATTAGAATATTTTAAAGGATTTAAGCTTAATGTACTTTTAAAATAGTTTCTTTTGATGTTTTGGGATTTTTGTAGCTCGATCTGGTTGAGTCGGATGCTTATGGCAGAGCTGACCATTGTACAAGAGGTATTTCATGTTTCTTCTATTATTGAGTGTGGTAGAGGAATCACCGATAAGGTAAAAAGGAAGTGTTATGTCATCCCCTATAAGTGGTGGTTTAAAAACTATATTTTCCTTCTCATTGGTTTCTTCTAGGATGAACTACTTGGTTATATATAATTGAAAAAAGGTGGGACATAAAAAACATTGATTTTAAGAATACCATATTAATTATTTGTTATACAACCAGATGGAGTCTAAACAATGTTAATATATTGGGTTACATGAATCAATTAATACTACAAGATAGAGTCTTTGGTATACCCAATCCATTGAGGTGATTCATATTTGTTTTTTTATTGGTTAATATCGTAACTATCCAAAATGCAATTTTTGTTGTACTTGGAAAACAGGAAGGCTCTGTGTTCTGGCTGGAGGCCTGGGGCTGTCCAAGGGGTGTAGCGGGGTCTCTAGGGCAGGGGGAGGGTACAATTTGGGTGTCCAGGGGGTGTTTCGGTGTGTCCAGGGGGGTGTATATGGGGGTCTACAGGGTAGGGGTTTCAGGGGGGTCTGCAGGCCAGGGGGTGTCAGGGGTGTGTCTAGGGCGTCTGCAGGGTAGGGGTCTTAGGGGGGGTTTAGGGGGGTCTATAGGGTGGGGGTCCAGGGGGTGTCTAGGGGGTCTATAGGGTAGGGGTTTAGGGGGTTTTTAGGGGGTATGGGGGGTCTGCATGGTAGGGGGTTCCAGGGGTGACTATGGGGGTCTGTAGGGAAGGGGGTGTCTGGGGGTGTCTGTAGGGTAGGTGATCCAGGGGTGTCTAGGGGTCTGTATGGTAGGGGTTTCAGGGGGTGTCTAGGGGGTTCTGTATGGTAGGGGGTTTCAGGGAGTTTCTAGGGGGTCTGCAGGGCAGGGGAGTCTAGGGGTTCTGCAGGTCAGAGGGTTCCAGGGGGTGTCTAGGGGGTCTGTAGGGAAAGGGTTATAGGGGGGTGTCTAGGGGGGTTTTCAGGTAGTGGGGTGGGGTTTCAGGGGTGTTTTCTAGGGGGTATGCATGGTAGGGGTTCCATTGGTGTGTCTTGGGGGGAGGGGAAACCAGTGGGGTGTAAGGGATTGTCCAAGGGGTGCATTGTGTGTTTTTTGTGTTCATCATTATATGTTTTCTACATGATTTTTTTCTTATATTAATCATTATTCTAAAAGATTTTACAATAATTACAGAGTGGAGGTAGTGACATGCTTCTTGTTGGAATTCCAGTACTGGAATAAGATAGGGGAGGTCGTTGTATGCTACTTGCTATAGAGGGGGAGGCTATTGTATACTGGTTCTATCTGGAAAAGGTGTGTATGGTTTTTTGCAGAGAAGATAAAATGCCAATGGTTCTATGAACTATTGGTATAAATATTGAGTAGTATATACCAACCATTTTAGAACCGTTTGTATACCTATATCCCAACGGTTTCACTGAAACCGTTGGGAGTAGTGTGCTTTCGGTGGTATAACAATGTTTTAATAATTGTTGGTGTATACCTTGGTGTATACCAATGGTTAAAAATCATTGGTCTAGTTTTATAAACCTTAGTTTATTAACCGTTGGGATAGAAATTTACCATCAATTAACACTAAACCGTTGGTATTTTGAAAATCCATCCAACTTATCCCAGAGGTTCAAGCTGAACCGTTGGGATATGGCCATCCACAATCCTCACAGCCCAACAGTTCAGTGAACTTTTTGGATATAATTTCCCAACAGTTTTGGGTCCTTTACCAATAGTTTGTAACCATTATTAAAAGCTTATTTTATAGTAGTGTCAAAAGTGGAAGTATATTTGTTTTGAAATTAGTGGTTGAAATACACTCCATAAGAGTATTTGTAGATTTCATGAATATGGGATTTCTTTTCATGTTTGTAATTTTGTTTAGTTAATTGATATCATGAATAGATTTTTATTTATTTATTTTTTAGGACTATGCCCATTCATTTTTTTTAAAATATATGAACAAATTGCATATCAATTTGAACTGTAGTTTTATGTATAAAATATTCTCCCCTTTAAAACCCCACTTCTTGAGTTGAAATGAAGTGGCTCTCTAGAGGGGAAATGATTTTAGCTTTAAATTTTTTTTGAACACCTTGATAAGAATGATGCACTTAGGTACTGTTTAATTTTATCTACAATTATTTATTTTTATATTATTATTTTTATGTTCTATATTGTTCTAATGTATTCCCATTTGGGTCTAATAAATTTTAATGAAATGATGGTTAGATAATATTATGTTTTCCCAATAGAAAAAAAAGTCCTCAAACTCACTATAGTAGATGATTTTTGTATGAAACTATCATTTTTATACATTAATGCTTCCAAATTTTTTGGTAGATATATATTTATTTATTTATTTTAACACCCATTATATTTTTCCATGGTTGTTTTGAGGATTTTCACTCCTCTCAATGTAACATTTTATTTCACAACACATGGCACATACTCAAAGCTAGCCTAACATGATCATATTTTCTTGATAATTTCATAAATAAATCAATGATTCATTTTTAAACTATTATAATTAATTTCATTTAAATCAATAACATGATGTGTTTGAATATTATTGAAAGAGTGTGTTTTCATTTAAATTTTTTATTTTAGTTAAAAACAAATATTACATATTAGAAATGAAGAAAACATGATATAATTGTATTAAAACATTAATATAATGTTTATTATTAATTTATGATGTCTAGAAATCAGAAACATATCAATCTAACACATATTATGTCTGGTAAGACTCAACATCTGTGTTTTGGGTATAAAAATAAGAGTTTATCTCAAAAAATGCATACCATTGTTAAAACCCTGAAAAAATAATCATATTGTCTATATACATTAGGATAATGATTCATAAATCATTTGTGACCTATAATTATCAACTTATTGTCAATATATTACATGGTGTAACTACTATGACATAAATTATAAGTTTTTGGTATAAAGGTGATATTTTTTCTCACAAAGTGAATCGCATAGTCAAAAAAATTATTCTCATATTCTCTTAATAATTTAGTAAAATATCCATGATTGATTTATGATATGAAATAATCAATTTCACATTAATCAAACAATTAGTATAGATTGATTTACTGCAAGTGCATGTTTTTTTGTTTCAAAGTGTCATTTTAGTCCCAAATGCACTTCCCAAACTCAAACCCAAAAAAGTGATTGGATTTTCCATATGATTTAACACAATGATCTATTATTATTTTTTGAAAAGTAGGGATTTAACTGAAGTTAATTCAATAAATAGTGTGGCTGGAATGACCAAAATTGTGTGTTTTAATTTCAAAATTTCATTTTAGTTGAATTTGTTTTTGTAAAACAAAAAACCGTGAAAAAAATTCAAATTGAATCGAAATTTTAGGATAAATATAAATGGATGATTTTTTAGTAAGGATTATCCATATGATAATCCCATACATGGGGGGATCGGTATGACTAAAAGTGTTTATTTTCCTTCAAAATTGACATTTTAGATTAAAACATGAGTTACATACTCAATACTAAGAAAACACATAATGATTTTATTGGAACATTATAACATTGATTAACAATTAATGTTTTATGTGTATGAATAAAACACACATAAAGCTACCACACGGTATGTATGGTATAAATAAAAGAGTATGTTTTCATTTAAAATTGAAATTTTATTTAGAAAAGTGAAAAACATACTCAAAACATAAAAAATACTCATTAATTATATTGGTAATTTATGCCAATGATCTTGTTGTAGTTGGTTTCATAGAACAAACATATTTTTATTTTAAATAATATGTGTATTCAAATAACTGATTATTAAAAAATATCTTGTCAAATATTCATTATTCTTATGCATAACATTAATGAGATAATGTATTAGAATACATATTTCAAAGAAAATTTCATAAAAGTTTCCTTTTTTGTTTTAGAACAATGAAATTCCTCAATGGTGTTCATAAAATATATATCTTATGGTTGTATGAATTCACATTATGGTACATAGATGATAAAGATAATCAGTTGTGAGTACTTAGAATATGGTGACACTTAATCTCTTGAAGTTAATACCTGATAATCTTCAACACTGTAGATTATGAGGAAAACCCAGCATATATGAATTCTAAATTTTTATTTTTCATAGGATATTACTTCCTTCATGCATGTGTAATGATCATTAGATTATAATATTATTATTTATACACTTCTTGACTAATTTATTTTTAGTTGATGACCAAGTTTTGATTCCTGGAATCCCCTTTGGAAGAATTCATGGCACATTCAGTGATATATGTGCCAATACATGAATATGGTGAATTAGGGAATTTCAGTCATATAATGGATTCCCCCTCAGCTAAGTTAAATAGAAGAGATTTTTATCTGTTTAATAAAATGTGTTTGAAACAAAAACATTTTGATTAATTTATTGAAAAAAACGATGACACCATCTATTGGTGGAAAGTTGGGTATGTTCGGTTGGTCATGACCAATGTGATATTAATGTATAATTCAATGAAGGTTATTTCCCTTACATCTTTATATAAGTTGGAATGTTTTACATTTAATTAGAAATAAACTATCAAACTAAATCCCATGTTTATGGTGTGTGTATAGGTTTATTTTTGGAAGTTAAAGAAATATATATCAAATATTTAGGTTGATGGCATGAGTATTCAACATGTATGGTGATATATCATGAAAAATATATTGTATTACATAGTGATTTTTAATGTAGTATTAATTTTTGGGACATTAACTTCTTCCTCTAAAGTTTCTTTACAAGTTTCAAGACATTGATATGAGACTTTAGGTGAACCGAACTAATTCTAGTGAGAAATAATCTTATAGGACCACACACATATTGTTTCTATTAATCTTAAATAATTATATTTTGAATATAATCATTAGAATAAATATTATTATCCATAATTATAAATAATATTTATTCAAGTTTTTTTAATCATAAATATTATAATAATATTTATTAACAATAACATGAATATTATACATATTTTTTTATTTATTGAATGAATATATTTATTTAAAATATTAATTTCACAATACAATAAATATTGAGAAGGATGATCTGATTGTGTTTTGGTTCTTGTAAAAAATATTTTTTTTATGAAACTATAAAATAATATTTATGATTGAAATAATTAGAACACATCATGAAATAAATTATTTTTAGTATTAATTTATAAGAAATGAGTAATGTTATGGGATTATAATTTTATTAAAGGCCTTTCGGAAATTAATTAATATAAAACCCCATCATTTGATCTAGATACACCATGTTATGTTATTTTTCAGAGGGTTTCATTTTTTTAACAATACCTCTCCTCCCCTCCCAAAATATTTAGCTCCACCAATAATATATCTGGGTTTTATATTAAGAATAAAATAAGTGACATTCTTCTTCATTTCTATGAATCTGGAGAGACCATGAGATGATCCTTCCAATTCAAAGGGATATTATTAGTGATCAAAGGGAGAAATTTAAGATGATCGGTACCACCATATTAACACCTGAAATACCATCAGTGACTCTTCATGGTCAAAGGATCGCATGTTGATCACTACTAGAGGGATTATATCATTGGATACATATAGTTCATTGATGATTCAATTAAATAAAATTCAATGCTCAACATCTTTTATTAATAAATTTTCCCCATGAATATGATCATTATTCATATAAATTTATATTTAATTAAACATGAAATAAAAAATCATCTCTTATTTGATATGGAATTCATTGTCTGTTTTAATCAGATTTTATTTATTTTTAATGATATTTATCCTCGAGTATGTATAATATTATTCATTGAACCTAACAAAATCCAAGCTGTTCACTACCCAATATGCACTTCATTTGTTTCTAAAACATATAAGCCATATCAGAATGGTCACATGTAATTTTATAATTATTTTTTAATCATTGATCATTTTATAAATTTGATGTTAATTTTTAGTTTCATGAAATTCATGTTTTTAGATATTAATGTTGAGATCTGTTTTTTTTTCTTCATATTTTATTATCATTTTTATATCTAATAAGGGGGTAAAAACAAAAAAATTACATTTAAAGAATCCATTTAGAGGTACCAAAAATTATGGTTGGATAACATAGGACTAGATGACTTATTTCCCGAATGTACACATTGTTTACCCATGTTAAATGGACCATGAGGAACTTAAAATTTAATTCATAAAATCATGAATTTAATCATATGTTGTGTGATTAAAAACACGTTTTTAACTTGGATAGGGGGTCACATTGTCTTATGGACCACATGTCGTATAACTCGATTACACAAAATGTAGTCTCTTCATTTTCATGGATGAAATGTGTAGTAAAATATGTGTTGTATATTATTACATGAATATTTTGGATGATGTTTATAATAATCATTGGTAAAATGATGTGTTGATCCCATACACAGTAATTGAAAAATTAATATCTTCAAAAGATATGAATTCCACAACCATAGGCATCTTTTGCAGACAAACGGTGAAGCACATACATAACGTTTGACTAGAAATTACACATCATGTATCCTAATTATGTTACATGGATAAGTAAAAATTAATTACTTAATCCATTAACTATAATCACAATGTTCCTTTTCTCAATTATATACAATAAAATAAAATATATAGCTTCTATATGTGTAAACTTTTTAATTAATTTCTTCATAAAAATCCAAACTACATGTCGTGTATGATTATCTCATGAGTTGTATTCCATGTGAATTGATGTAATTAAATGGATTATAATTTAGATTTTCCTATCAGTAATTTATTTATAATACATTAAATTTAATTATGTAATATCCCATGTATAATAGATGTCATGTGAGTGTATAGTACCTGATAGAGAACATGTTTAGTAGTTTGGACAGGTATATATTGTGTTGCCTCTATTTACACACCATTTACATATATAATTACAAATAAAAAAAATTATTAAATTTTTATATAATTTTATTGGATGATAATAACAAATACTATTTCAATGGATATTTAAATAAATGAATTAATTAATTGATAGAGATAATTAATTTATTCAAGTGCTTTATTTTAATTTAGATTTATTGAAATATATATTGGTTTATTAACTATGTATTTGTTGTATCTATGGATAATTATGATCATGATCGACCTATGTATGGATTATATTTATTTTAATTTATTTATTATACTTCTTTTAAAATTATTATTATTAAATTGAAATGATGTTCTATGTGTCATATCATCCTTTCATTTTATAAATGCTTGTCTATTATAGTTTCTTTTATGTAAAACCCTTTAGTCCTTACATTGGTTCCCCTAAGCTATGTGGGGTAAAACATATGTAAGGATGTATATCCAATGATATTGAAGTCAAGTCAGGATATATTTGAGCTAAAATCAACCAATGTCATACATTGGATAGAGTTGGAATCCTATAACCTGATCCAAGACCAACTCAATGAATTTTTTCCCTAGTGAAGTACCTTTGTGATAATTTTTTTTAACAAAGTTATTGTATTTGTTGAAAAATAAAATTTTTTAGAAGAATATTTTTTTATCTAGGAAGAATGAAGTTGTGGAGTTATAACTAAATAATTTTCTCAAGATAGATGCTTTTGAAAGAAGAAGTCTTTTGTTGCTAACGAGTTTTGAATGAGGATGTTAATGAAGATTGTGAAGTCAGAAGTTAGCAATTTTTTTAAACTTTCTAATCAGAATAAAATGATACATTACTGATCATGAATTTCCCAAAAATTATGAAAACATTCATGATAAAATCTAATAATGAAATTGTGGAGTTGTTTAAAGAAATTTTAATTACTATAAATATTAAAAGAATTAGATCCATGATTTTTCTGTGAAAATCAGAACCAATATTCTACACAAAATAGAACTAACATTCTTAACAAATTAGAACCAACATTCTACACAACGTGGAACCAGTATTCTACCAAAATAGAATCTAGTATTTTGATAAAGTCAAAACCTTCTTTATAAGAAAATTTGATCCAAATTTTGGAGTAAATCAGAACTAAGTAGATGAGAAAATTGGAACCAATTTTCTATGTAAATTGGAACCAGTTTTTTGAGAAAAAATGGAACAATGATTTTAAGAAAATAGGAACCAGTTTTCAAAGAAAAAATATGACAAATATTCTATAAAAACAAAAACAATGTTTCTGAGAAAATTAGAACCAATTTTTTTAACCAAAAACACAACCCTGATTCTGATAAAATAAAAAGTAGTTTTCTAAGAAAAATTGAACAATGATTTTGTAGAAATCCAAAACATGTTTCTGAGAAAATTAGTACTAGTTTTCAAAAGAAACCAAACCATGATTTTGATCAAATCAGCACCAATTTTATAATAAATAATGAATCCTGATTCTCTTGAAATAAAAACCAACATTAATCGAAAATAGGAACAAACATTATGAATAAAATAATACCAACATTCTTTAGAAATCGGAACCAACATTCTACCAAAATCGGAACCAACATTCTGGGAAAATCAGAACCAAGGTCCATCATTATAATTCTATGAAAAATAAGAAATGACGAAGTAGTCAATGTAGAATTTCATTTTTGCATAAATATTTTTAAAATTTAAAGATGATTGAATAATTTAAATATTGAACACTTAATTATAGAGATTTTTGGAGATTTTTAGATTTAAGTAAGTCATAAATATTTCATGTTTTCCACCTTTTATTTTTGAGTTTCTTATAAATACTTTCTCAAATAATTCTTTCATTTTCAGCTTTTACATATGAGTAAATGGAAGAGTGCTAAAGAATAAAAATTGAAAAGTTCCCACCAGATTAAAGAATATTTGTATTGTGTTTTTCAGCAAAGATAAATTGGAACCATCATTACTATATTGAGAAGATTGGACTCAGCCAAATCGGACTAAGGATTCAGAATGAGCCTTTTGTGGAGAAGATTTAACAACTTTTTTATTATTTTTTTGGATAAATAGTTTTATAATCAAAAATTTAAAACTAATAAGAGTCAGTATAATCTTTCCTATAAGAATATAGAAGGTTTCTAATGGAATTTGGAATATGTTGTATTCAATTCATCCTAATAGTGTATTTTTATACACACCTAGAAGTGTCCATGGAAAAGAAGTAGGTTCTCAAATTTAGATCAAGCCTTGTAAATCATGTGTGATTTTCTTTATTTCCTACCGTTTCAAACATAAGTACTTACCAAAGGTTGATAAGGATATAAATCGTAACTGGTTTTAGGGGTTATGTTTCTAGATGTTTTGAAACTTATAAAAAGTTAACAAATGATTGAACCCCCCTCCCTCTTAGTTGTAATTAGATCCTTGATACTTTAATTGGTATCATAGGGAAGGTTTTCTAGTTGAATAATTATCAAAGATCAAATCAATTCTATCAACATTAAATTAATTTCTAGATTTTATTGGAAAAATTATTACGAATTGAAAAATAGGATGATTCCCTATCTCCTATCTCTTGGCCTAGAAGTTATTGATGGTGCTACTATTGGTTTTCCACATATTAAGAATGTTTCTCCTTTGATGTTTTATGATAATAGAAATATAGAAATTTTTGGAAAGGATATAAATGAAATATTTATGTCTTTATCAGAAAATTTTTATCAGAAGGTGATAGGTCTCAAAACATGAAATGTATGTGGGATAATCTGGAACGTGTTTTCGAAAGAAATAATTAAGTCAAGGAAGAAAATCTGCAAATCTATCATAGTATGTATGAAGACATTAGAATGAGGGATGAATAAAAAATTGATGAATACTTCACCATAGTAAATGAAATTATTTACAACATCATAGGTTTCGGAGATGTCCAAGAAGAGTCTACAATTGTGAAGAAACTTATGAGAAACTTTCTAGACATGTTGTATTATAAAATTTATTCTTTTGAAGATAATAATGATTTATCTCTTGATAAATTGCATAAATTTCTTGTTTCTTAGTAAAGGGGAAATCCCCAATGATTAAAAATAATATGAATGATGAAATGTATTTTGAAGCTATAAGAATGATGAAAATATAAGATATTGAAAAAGAAGATCCTTGTGAGTCAAAAAATGAAGGGGATGATGAGATGATAAAAAAATCATATCTCTTATATCCAATAACTATTTAAGATGAAGAGTAAATTTTGGAGGTAAACTTCCTCTCAAATGTTTTGAGAGTGGTGGAATCAGACACTTTTCTATGAATTTCCCAAATAATAATTGTGGAGAATATCGAGATGATTTTTAAGAAAACCATTGATGAAAGAAGTGGAACAAAATTAATAAATAAAAATTTATTCCAATAGATACAAGAATAATTTTACTAAAAAAGAATATTATTGAAAAATAATGTTGAATTGGACTCAAATGGAAAAAATCATCTGAAGATGAAAGTTCATAAAAATATAGAACCTGAATTGAAAATGTTGAGAACACAAAGATTACTTATATAGTGAATAAGGAGGTGAAGTATCATATAAAGAGTATCATCTTAGAACCGAATATATTGCATGTCTTGTTCAAAAAAAACAAATCAAGAAATAAATTATAGAGTAATGAAAAAATATCATGAAGATGTCTCCAATGAATTAAAAGATATCATCAAACATGAGGATGAATATATTTAGGATATTCTCGGTTAGAAACATAAAATTAATGAATAATGAAATATGATTAAATATCTTACAAAGAACCTAGAAGCTAATAATGAATAGGTTAATAAGTTGAAATTAGATCTTCTTGAGACTAAAAGATCCTTGAGGAAAATGAATGAAAATTATAGAAAATATTAAGAAGTAAAAGGTCATAATTCTAATGTTGATGAGAATTCTCAATATAAGCATCACATAAAATATTCTCTTACCAAAAATAATATTTTATCTTATTCCTTTTACATTTCAAGTTCTACAAAAAGTATTGGGAATTCTTTGGTTAAGAAATAAAGTGAGAAACCAATCAACTATACAAAATTCAAAAAAACTCACTCAAAATAATAGATGGTCTACATCCTGAGCATTTCAAAGCTCAAAAAACATACCAACCTCAACAATGTTTCTAAAGATAATGATTTTTATTATATTTAAAATCCTGATTTTATGGTTATTTTTGGTATTATGGAATCTATGTGAACAGATAATATAAATGTTGTCAAAACATATTGTTACCCGTATAAAGGTTTGAGAGAAATGGAAGAAATAATGAAAGAACAATGAGTAACTCTTGTATCAGTTAGGAAGTTGAAAATTTGAATTCTCAAGATGATAGAAGAATTATAACAATGATCAATTTTAATATCTAGAAGAATTTTGTGGATGGTGTGATCAGTATGGTAATCTTGTCAAAAGATGTATGACACTCATTCTAGAATAATATTCTTATGATAAAAAATAAAATGATGCGGAAAATAAGAATGTTGAGGAAATAGATTTCATTGTTGAGACACCTCTGAAAGCATGTTAGAGGAACAAACCATGGATACTTGATAATGGTTGTTTATTACAAAATATAGATGATATAAAAATAATTAAACATGTTTAAATTAATTATAGAGGATAAGTTACATTTGGAAATGATTTTTCCTTAAAACAGAGGCATAATAATTGAAGATATTGAAATATAGAAATTGAAATATATGGAATTTTTACTTGGTGATGAGATAAGAAATAACTTACTTAGTGTAAGTAAACATTATGATGATGGAAAATATTTAATAATCACAAAGGATTCTTGAATCCTAAAAAATATAAAAGAAGGAAAAGTCATTCAAAAGGATAAATAACCAGGGGGAATATCCTTGAAATAGACTAATTCAATAACTCCTATTACATGAGTACTAAAGATGAAAACATGTTGTGGAACTAAAGACTTTTCCACCTTGGGAATAAAAACATTATTGAATTTTCAAATGTTGGTGTCTTCTATAATTTTCCCGAATTGAAAATAATAGATGATGGTGTTTTTATTACTTTCTAGAAAGGAAATATGACTAACAAAAGTCTAAAAGAGTTGAGATTAAATCTACCAGACCACTTGGTCTTATTCATTCTTATTTATATGGAACAATGAGACATAAATAAAAAATGAGACATATAATTTATTACGTTTATTGTTGATTTAACTCATATTACTAATATAATGTTCATGAATCACAAGTTAGATGTTATTTAAATGTTTCAATTCTTCCTAAAATATGTTGAGAAATAATTAGAGGATTCATCAATATGTTATGAATATATAAAGGTATTTAATTCAAAAACAATGATTTTACTTATTATCTAAGAAAACATGACATAAAACATCAGTATAGTGCTCTTTATACTCCATAATAAATTGGATTAGTAGCTAGAAAGAATAGAAGCTTAGTGGAAATGGGAATAAGCATATTAAAATAATAAAAATATTCAAATTTCTGTTAGATATAAATTCTTCATGCTGGTGTACGTGTTCAAAATTGATGCTCGTTGAGATTGGAAACCAACATGCATCCTTAAGAAATAATTTAAAAAACATTCCTCATTGAAACACTTGAGTGTTTATTGAATTCCCTATTTGATCAAGGACAAAAATCCAGATATGTGAAATTTTGATGACTAACCTGGGGAAGGAACTATTGTGGGCTATTCACCAAATAGGAGAAGTTAAAAATGTTGTAAATTTTTTTTACAAAAGTTGGTGGACATATATAATGTAAAGGTAATTGAAAATAAAATTTTCTTAACAAATATTGTTAAGAATGTAGAATAGGTTAAATTGGATATTTCTAACAATAGTAAAAGTAATTCAAAACATTCTTGTCAGAATTCCAAAGAATAATTTCATGAGAAAATTCCATATAAGAATGAAACTTTTAAATTTCCTACCTTATAAAAACTTGTAGAATCTCAAAAAATTATTGGGAATTAGAACATTTCAATTCATACCAGAAGGAAGTTGAGATTAGAAAATCATACATCACTTATCTAAAAGATGAACCATAATTAGTTTTAGAGGATATTCAACATAAATAATTGGTGGATTCTATGAATAAAGAGTTGGATCATATTGAGGAGAACGAAACATGGGAACTTGTTCTATGACTAGAAAATAAAATCATTTTTAGAAACAAGTGGGTTTATAGGAAAAAATCAAATAATCATGGAGTGGTTTCCTGAAACAAACAATACTTGTTGGTCAATGATATGAACAGGTTGAAGGTGGGGATTTGATGAAAATATTTCCCTCACTATGAACTATTTGAATGTTTCTTGCAGTGGATACTCATCAGAATTAAAAAGTTTGTCAAATAGATTTAAAGTCATATTTCTTAAATGGTGACATTGAGGATGCTTTTTACATTTATAAACCTTATGGGTTACTACTTTATGAGGATGAAAACAAAGTTTGTAAATTGAAGAAAGCTCAGTATGGTTTGAAACAATCTTCACATTATAGGTATGAGATTCTTTAAAATATTTAGATAATGATGAAATTTTCTAAATGAAAAGTTGTTATAAACATGTGTGTAAAAGGTTGTGACTCTATAACCCTAATTAATATTTTTTATGAGGATGATATAATTTTTTTGGTGGATGAAGAAAATGTTTTGAAAGAGTTTGTAGAGTAAATGAAGAAGAGTTTTTATATTTCAATGCTTGTAGAATTAACTTTATTCTGTGTCTTACAAGTTAAAAAAGGAAAAATATATTTTATTATGTTAAGATAAGTATTCTAAGGAATTTTTAAAGAAGTTTGGGATATATGAATCCAAATATGTTTTAGACCCTATTTTAGTGAGAACAAAGTTGAGTAAAGATGAATCTGGATTAAGTGTTGATCAGAATGTATTTAATAATCTCATATAACGTATTCATTATTATAGAGCATCATGGATTGATATTATTTATACTATAACTGTATAATCATGGTATCAATGTAATCTAAAATAATCAAATATGTTGGCTGTAAATAGGATTTTGAAATATGTCATAGGAACAAATTCACATGTTTTTTATATAAACAAAATAATGAAATGAAGTTTCTTTATTATACTGATGCTGATTAGGATGGACATTATAATGATATAAATTCAACCTCAAGAGGAATATTTTCACTAGGTGAATGTTGTGTGAGTTGTAATAGTAAGAAACAATGTTTCGTAACTTTTAGTATAGTTGAATTTGAATATGTTGTAGACACTCTATCTTATACTCAAATTTTTTGGATGAAATTTCATTTGGAAAAATTGAAAGTAATAGTTTCTAAACCATTGAAGAAAATTTGTGATAATCATAGTGACATTGATATTCTATGAATCTTGTCCATCATTCAAGATCAAAACACATTAATATAATTTGTCACATTATAAAATATAAATTTGATGCTAGAGATGTTTTTCTTGAATAAATTTCAACAAATTATCAGATTTATGATATCTTTAAAAAAGAAAAGTCAAAGTAAAGGTTAGTTTAATTGAGGATTCAACTTCATGTTCTACCTCCTCTAATTTCTTCATAATCATCATAATTAAGCACCCCCACTATTCTTTATATTATTTTGACAATTAGATGGATAAAGCAATAACATTCTACATTGTGAAAATTTTTACGTATCTTCATTTTTTCAATCTGAAGTTGTGGTTATCATGTAATGGGGGAGAGAAAAGAAAATTGATAATGGAAAAGGATAATATTGAGAGAAGATGAAAAGTGAGGGGTGTTATCTTTACATGGACGAAAATTTTTATTACCACTATGGGATGGAATTTCTTCAAAAACATTACATTATCCAGTAGTTTTATATTTGGACACTCTCTTTTGAGAAAGGAAATATTTTGATAAAATTAAAAAAATTGAGTTGCTTTCAAAAGATGATTTGTTAAATAAACTAAGAGTTGACATATTTATTAATGAGTGTTGTCAAAAAATCTAAAGGGGGAGATTGAAGTACTTTTTGATAATTTTTTTCAAAAAAAAATTGTATTTTTTTACAGCTATCCTTTTTTTGTTAGAGAATGTTTTTTTATTCAGGAATAATGAAGTTTATGATTTATAAATAAAGAAGTTTTTCAAGAGAGATGTTTTTTAATGAAAAACTATTTTTGACACTGAAGAGTCTTCAAAGAAGAAGTTAATGAAGATTGAGAAGCTAGAAGTTAGAATGTTTTTCAATCTTTCTAAAAAAATAAGATGATGCTTTGTTGATCAAGAAGTTCTCACAAATCATGAAATAATTCATGATAAAATATTTTTATTAAATGGTGGAGATTTTTGACGAAATATAAATCACCAAAAAGAAGAAAAAAATCAGATCGAACATTTTTCTTTAAAAATCAGAACCAACTTTCTGCACACAAAATAGAACCAACGTAATGAAAAAATTAAAACCAACATTCTACACAAAACATAACCATAATTTTTCAATAAATTCATCCAATATTCTAATTAAATCCTAAATATTTTTCGATAAAAATCGGAACAATGTTTCTAAGAAAATATAAACCTATTTTCTCATAAAATAAGAACCGATTTTCTAAAAAATAAAACCAAGATTCTAAGAAAATTAGAACAATTTTCTATAGAAAAAAAATAGAACCAAGATTTTGAAGAAATCAGATCCATTTTAAAAGAAAATCCTAACTAGTTTTTTGAGAAAAATGGAACCAATATTCTGAAAAAATTAAAACCATTTTTTTAAGAAAATGTGGAACCAAGATTCTACAAAAATTGGAACCATGTTTCTAAGAAAATCATAACTAGTTTTCTGAGAAAAAACAGATCCAAGATTATGAGAAAATTAGAACTAGTTTTCTATGAAAAAACAAAACTAATATTATATATAAATCAAAACCAACATTCTGAAAAAATAGGAATGAACATTCTGTAAAAATCAGAACTAAAATTCTGCCCAAATCAGAACCAAGATCCGTCATTTTTGTTTAGCGAAATATATAAAATTTATAAGAAGTAAAACATGAATTTAAATTTTTCATAAATCTCAAAGAAATTTAATAAGGTTAAAATAAGTCAAATATTAAACATTAAATGTGATATATTTATAGGTTTTTTCATATTTAAAGAAGCAGAAAAGATTTCAAGTTTCTCACCTTTGATTTTTGAGTTGCCTATAAATACTTGATCAAATAATTCATTAATTTGAAACATTTATATACTCAAATAATGCGGAGTGATAAATAATTCCAACTGAAAAGTTACTACCATGATCAAGAATACTTTTATTGAGTTTTTGATCATAGAAAAATCAGATCAATCATTATCGTATTGAGAATATCAGACTCATTAAAATCGTTCTGATGATTTGTAATGACCATTTTGTGGAGCATATTTAATAAAGTTTATATTCTATTTTTATCAATTTTTTTATGAGAAAACATTGTAAACTAATAAGTTTCAATATAACCTTTTCTATCCGGAGATAGAATGTGTCTAATAGGATTTGTTGCAAGCTGTACTCACTTCTTCATAAGATTGGATTTGCATAGACCAATGGGAGTGCCTAGGGTAAGGACGTAGCTTCTCACATTGAGGTATAACCATGTAAATCTTGTGTTATTTCATTTATTTAATACCTTTTCATTAATAACTATTCACTAAAGTTTTATAATGAAAGAAATAATAATAATTTGTAGTGTTAATTTTATAGAATTTTTGAAACTTATAAAAAGCGAACAACTAATTCAATCCCCCCTTTAATTTATTAGATTTATTCGACCCATGGAACTTAAACTATGGTCAGTGGTATATTTTTTATATATAATAAAAAAAATTGGTATATAAATCTCATGATCATGCCACATATTTTATTTTATCTATTTGATGGTTATTATTTTATTTAATGGATTCTCCATCGATATATTATCAGTATATAAATTAAATAAAAAACTTGCATAGAAGAAATAAATAATAAAAGGATTGTGAATAAATATTTTATCAATACATGGTTTAGAACTTATATAAGATCCACTTAACATGAACAAGAAACTAAAAAAGTTAAAATAATAAAATTTAGGTATACTAAAAATTATATTAATCAAATTTTAATTTAGAATATTTTATCCATAACTTAATTAATGATAAAATCATAAAACTAAGTATTAGTTTGTCCCTCTTCAAGAAACATACCTTTATCGGGTTGTAATTACCAATATATTAGGTTTAAGTAAATAATATGACATTATGAAAAGTATCCATTTATAGATATGGTATATCTTGGAGGTAAGAATTTGGAAAATTAAAAAAAATTGAGGATTGGGGAGTCGAGTCAATATATCTAGATGTTTAAATCTCATGGTTGGAAATGATGACAAGTTAAAACCTTCAATTAATTTACAAAGACCCAATTTGGGTTAGTAAAAGGGAATTATATAAGTTATGTACAAGATTTTACATGCAATAATACATTCCATGTTTGATAGTGAGGTCCATTTAGACTTGATAAAATTGTGGGAGGCTATTAAAATAATTAAATATAATTTATATCAATTTTTGGTAATCATGTAATTTGATAATAATATGATTTTACAGTATTTTGTAAAACTGAAAATAATAATCAACCACATTCTACCTATGTTATATACTAATTAAATCCCATATCATAAGTGGAAGTAACTTTAAGAAACGGGACAGGCACTTGCTCATTATATCACACGATAAGCGGAATCTCTGTGCAAGAGACCCCAGTTTTTGATCTACCTACTAAAAAGGAGAGTGATGAAGAGTTCATTGTATATGAAAAATAATTAAATAAGGTTATATATGTTCAATGATAGATTTTTTTTCAACCATTTCTATAAATATCATGATGTCTCTTGAGAGCATGGTTTCCTATAACATGCTCAATGCATCTCTATGATCTTTATCATGAAAGATATAGACATGAATAGTGTTTGATATATAGGGAACTATTTATGAGAAAACATGGACAAGGTACACCATTTTTTCATTACATATTTCAAATAATTTATACCATAAACATAGATAGGTTTTAGGGATTAAGATTCAAAAATAGTTGTACATTGATCTCATTATTTAGTCACTCCCTCATAGCTTCCTCATCTATGATATAAATTTTAATATGAATAGTTTTGGAAATACAATCTCATATTTTATCAATCATCATTACCAAGTTTGAAAGGATATAAATCATGAAAAACATTCCATACTTATATTTAATTAATGGAAAGGTAATGAAAATATATCCATGACTATCTTTTAGTATAAATAATATTCACAATGCCCTCCTATAAAGATAATGATCATAGGGAAATCAGAGGTATTAGATGTTTTTTGTTTCACTTATACCCATAAGGGAAACTCTAAGGAGAACTTCACTGCTATAATGAAGGAATGGTAAGATGTAGGTTCATACATTATTTAGTATACTCTACACTTTTAAACAAATTGGTTATTAGATATTTATTGTGGTGATAATATTTGTATCTAATTACATGAAATGAGTAGATATTGAAGAGTCACATAAGGTGAGTTTGATCTATGATCCACTAATGGGTCCAAGATCTTTGTAATAGTTGCTAGACACCACCTCCTCACATGATTGATATTTATAGTCTTGGTTTTAAAATATTTTTATTATATTTTTTTAGTTACCAAAAACATCACTTTTGTATCTAGGCTTGATACATATGTATTTTTTCAAATTTCATAATAAAATTACCTTGTTTTAAAAAAAATAGTTTTTTATGGTATGAAAATTTTGAATAACGGTCTTTATGTGTTGGATTACACACAAAAAGTTATGGAAAATGATAATTAATCTAGTTCTCATGAAAAATATCACACACAACTATGGAATCACCTCTCAGATCATATAAACATAAAATTATTGACCAAATTATAATAATATAGATATTAAGATTCTTTTTAACTCAAACCATTTTGAATTTTTCAATCTCGTTTGAAGGGATAATGGCTATATCAGAATTTAATAAACAATGTGAAAGGACGACAAAGATTATTAAATAGGTTTATATTGATGTGTGTATACCTTTTCAAGTTAAATAAAGGGCTTGGTACTCATACTACATAATTTTATTAATAAATCTAATAGATATAGATATATCTACCTAATGATCCATAAGTCATATTCCTTTGATAATGTAAAGGAATATTAGAATGATATTAAGAAATAACATTGTAAGAAAATAAACTCCACTTATACCATTGTATAGGATATCTTCACCAAGAACTCATTGATTATATATGTGATTTTGGTATTTTATCTGAACACACTCTTCTTTATATTCTATAATGGAATGGGGTACGTAAATGTAGGAACCACACCTTGTTCAAAATCATGATATAAATTATAAGTTTTCATATCTTATATTATAATTTTGTGGATTCTCATTGGAAACAGAGTCATGTACAATAATCAAAGTTCCAATAAAATAAACAAAATTTATTTCAAACAGAAATTGATGTGGAAAAAATATGTGTTTTAAAACTTATGTACATAGGGAGTTGAAGTGTTTTTAAGGCCTCTTCATGTAAAAAACATTAAACTTGAGTATATATCTATATAGGATACTTCAAGGAATTATGGGGATATTACCTATATAAAACCTCATATGAAAAGGTAATTATGGAAATACATGCCATGTTTCTCAAGAGGGGAACATTTATAAAATAAAGAGTGTGAGTGAGACAGACTTTGATCAATTCATGGAATAAGATACAAAAGGATTGTAATAGGAATAGATTCCATGAATCCCTATAGAAGCGGATGTTCAATGCACACAAGTAATATGTAGTAGTACAAGGGAGGTTAGAGAAATTAAAATATATGGATTTATATTCATTGAAAAAGGTGACACTTTTTTGTTTATAATAATAATCCTATAACTTAAACGAAATTAATAAATTTCACAAAAATTTATAATTAAAAAATAAAACATGAATTTTGAAATTGATTCCATCTACCAAAACCATTTTGGATTTTTGTACATTCTCTAATGGATGTAAACCCCATTGGTTTAAAATGGGTATTATAAAACAATCTTTACATGGATTAAAGATTAAATACCTATAAGCATGACTAGTTGTAAAAGGGATCGAACTGAATAAATGCATAAACTATTATAAATTCTTTTCTCTAGTTTCTATACTAAAATTCATCATAATTCTAATTTCCCTAGCATCTAAAAATTAATATTTGATTTGGAAGATGGGTTTTAATATATATTTCCTCAAGAGGAACATTCAAAAATATTTATATATTGATCAACCTGAAGGGTTGTTAACTCAAAGTGATTCAAAAAAAAATATACAAGTTATATAGACTAATTTATGGATTAAAACATGCATAATGGTCGTAAAAAACTTTATTTAATGAATTTGTAAGGAAATTAGTTTTTAAAAGAAAGTAATGTGAGATTTGTATATAAAAATAGTTAATGGGGGGTGTAACTATTTTCTTGATAGTCTATTTTGATAAAATATTACATGTTGAAAATGAAATATTTGTTTTATAGAACATTTGGACCTTATTAAACTCTTTCTTCTCTAGGAAATAATAAGGTGAATTTTTCTGTATTATTTGGATCAAGATTTATCATGTTATATCAAAGAGGATTCTTAGGATATTTCAAGGAACATAAATTGAATAGTTACTAAATATATTCATTTTGTAAAAATCCAAGATGTGATTGTATTCAATGTCAAATGGCATTCATCTTTCTTAGAAAATTTGTACTCAAATACATGAATAGAGATAGATAATCGAAATTAATCTAGACATGTAAATTATTGGTTCATTCATGGATTTGATGCTGTGTGTTTTTTTATATGTTACCTACTTATTGAGTGTATTGAGAAGATATAAAGTTGACCCATTAGACTATAATTCGATAGAAATCAATATTATCCCAAAATAACTTAGGTTTACTAAACATATTATCCTTGTTATTAAAGGATATGGGAAACTTATAATTTGGGTACATGGATATCCTAGTTTTCAAATACACCAATATGTTTAAACATCATAATCATATACATCTTCACCCTTAATAGTGGTATTTTGAGCTATGAGAGATTAAAGAAATCCCTGGTTATAGATTCTAAAAAGGAATCTGACTATATTGTAGATTCTGATGTAAATAAGGATGTATTTTGGATATAAAACATCATCCATGGACATGATGTGGTTAATATATGAAAATATCTAATCACACTATATTATGATGATACTATAGTGGTGGATCAGGAAAAGAAGCTGAGGTAACATTAGTACATGAAGGATATACTACCAAAATTACATATCTTCAGAGATTTTTCTTGGTGACATCACAGTGATAGGAGTTTCCATATAATATAATGTAGTGAACCATTTAACTAATTACCTATATCATTATAAACATTAACAATATGTGATATATATAATATTAAAGTCCATTAGTAGTTAGATTGATTCCAAGTGGGATACTTTTGTAGTAGTGTTCTATAACCAAATTGTTTTTTCTTTATATTACATTTATATTAAAAGAAACAAACATTAATAAATTTTCAATCACATATTGACTATTCCTATGTGTAAATATAATTTGATATCATCGTAGAATATATGTCGCAAAAAACACATCATTGAAGTTCCCTTTTATGATGCAAAAAATTGATATAACATGAAGATGATCATAATTTATATGTCTTATAGTCATTTTATTTCATATAAGGGGACAAATATGAAACAAAATATCATATGTGGATAATCATAATATTATGAGTCTTAATCTTATGTAGTATGAACTTGGTAATATATTAGACTAGAGATTATGATTATAGGACTAGTAGTAGTAATTACATATGTTTATGTGTCATTGGATACTTCTATTTGTGAGAATGAGTAATGAAACTTAGGATTTAATATTTTTATTTATATATGTCATGAATCAAGTAATTTAAAGTACTAACAAAAAACATGATGCCAATTCTTCATGGGATGTTGTGTGTGTTTACTATGTCATGAATAGTGTTTTATTAATGAATAATTTGAAGAAGGATTTCTCTATTCCATATTTATGGAATTACATATCTCAAACCACTAATTATAATGAAACTATAAAACTAAATTTTATTCTTGTGGTGTATGTATTTGTTCATTTCAAGAAGTGAAATAAAGTCATACTGAGAATACAGGTTGATGAAAGAAGTATGAAACCTACTTGATGATATCATGCCAAAATGATTATATTACATAGTGAGTATTCAAATATGGTTTCCATTGTTACAACATTAAATTATTCCTCTTGGTTCACCTTATATGTTTTTAGGCACTAATATTAGACCTCATGTGATGAAAAATAATTCCACTAAGGAAGAATCCAAGATGGTCAAAAGCTAAGTGTTTATATTGATCTCAATTAAATTCTATTTGAATTTAATTATTCAAATCAATATTATTCTCTTTAATTTAAAATAATGTTTATTCAAGAATTATTAATGCCAAGTATTAAAATAAATATTTATTTATAAAACCATCAATATTATTAATATTTATTTTTTTATTTAATAAATAACATTTCTTAGAAATATTTTATTGAAAATTAAATAAATGTTAAGAAGAATGAGTCAATAAAGTTTTGGGTCGAGTAATAAATATTAATTTACTATACTATAAATTTATAATTATCATTGTAGAAGTTAACACACATTGTGATATAAATTAATATTATTATTACATTACATGATACGAGGTATATTGTGGGGTTAGTATATGTTTAAATACCTTTGTATGATTAATTGATATTAAATCCTAGAATTGGATCTATATTTACCATGTAATATGATTTATGAGACAGTTGGGAATTTATTTTCATAATACCTCTCCTCAATTCCCTAAATATTCTCTCCATAAAGAACATCTATATGGTGTCACTAAAGAATAATAGAACTAATGGTTTTCCTACTTCCTCTCATGATTGAGGGTCCAAGATAAAATCCATCCAAATCAAATGGATCATGGTATCGATCAAAGGGGGAGACACAAGATTAATGGTGTTGTATTTCTATCACATGGAGTACCAATGGCATTGCTTTGAGATCAATAGAGAATATTTGGATCACTGCTAGAAGGATTATTTTCTTGGATCTACATAGGAAAATAATGGTCTTATCGAATTGTGTTCAAATGATCATCTTCTTATATGAATAAATATTTCCCAAGAATGAGGTATTTCTTGATTTTAATTAAGAGTAAATTTAACATTAAAATGAACCTGTCTTCTTTGTTCCTTCATCATTTTCTAGTCTTTATTGGATTAAATTCATTGTTTGTGATGTTTATCATGTTCATCAGAAATCATACATTGAATCAGAATAAAATAAAGTTATGTTTTTTCAGTAAGAATTTATTATATGTTTGGATTAATAAAATCATAAAATACTCCAAATATTATTCTTGTAACACCCAAATATTTAATATATTTTTACCTTTAAATAACACAGTGTGTTTGATATATTTATCCACATGCAACACAGTTCTAAAATAAAACCATAATATGTTTAGATAAAATTAAAAATATTAATTATGACCTTTAAAACTAATCAATTAAATTGTAGATAATGAATTGGAAAAACCACTTTATTAAATATATTTATAAAGAAAATAAAGGCTTATTTTAATATAAATTAAACTGTATTAGTAAACCTAAAATGGATAATAAGATCCTTAATTGTTAAAAAATGTATTTTTCAAAACAATTACATTAATGGTTTATGTTTTTCTCTTTCAAGAAACATATTATTAATGATGATAAATAATTTTTTATATTAATAATTGTGTAACACCAATTCATTTGGCAAACAGACTGAAATAAGAATAATAGCTATTAATATTTGAAATTACATATTTTTTAAAAAATTATTTTTAATTATATATTATGATTTTATTATAAAATGAATTTATTAATTATAAAACTTTAAATTTTTAGGATTAAAATCATTTTGGTATATATATATAAAAAAATTCATAAGTAGAATATTCCTAAATTTTTTAAAATAGTTAGTAAAAAATACTAATTTTGTTAATACCATAACATTTACATTCCTATAAATTTTTTGAAATTAGTTATATATATATAATATATATTTATAAAGTAAAATAAATCTGTTAAAATTACTATGTTTGATTTATGAAACTAATGAATATAATTTTGAAAAACCATGTAATTGTTTATGAAAATTATTTGTCATCTATTTTTTAATTACATTTATACATGATATAATTAGGTTTATTATATATTTTAAGTTCACAATACAAATTATTCAGAAAATATTCTTCATATTTATATAATTAATAATATTGATAATTTTTTATAACATTAACATTATTCCAAAAACACTTTTTCAAAAAATGGTTTTAATGCTTTACATATGCTAACATTAAAATAAATTTTCCTACATATAGATATTTAATTTTATAAAATTTAAATAATTCATTATATAATCATTTTAATATTGTTTAATAATGATAATTTCATTTTTTTTTTAAAAACTAGATTTCCATGGTTAATGAAAATTACCACTTTAATAGTGGAAATGTTACATATAAATTGTTTTAATGAAGACACTATTATTAATCTAATAAATTATATTACTATTTTTTAAAGTATAACTCTAAGATTATGTTTACACATATATATAACTATATTAACACTCATTTACTATTTAATAAATACTAAATAATATTATGAACAATTAACGGTAAAAACAACATTTTCAACAAAAGTTGTTTTTCTATATATAAAATGGTTTAAATTAAAAGCTAATTTACCCCATTTTGAAATATAATTAAGATAAATAGATATTAAATTTACCTTAATAAATTAAAAATTAAGTAATATGGGTTACCTTTTATATTTAATATGATATAACTTTACGTAGTTGAAATCTAATTACCATAGTAAAAGTAAATTTGGGTAAAAGGATAAAAGAAAAAAAATAAAATCCTTAAACAACTTTTAATAATTCTCAAAATAAATGGATAAGATTATTTTAGACATTATCTTATCCCAAAAAAAATATGTTTCACTTTTTATCGATTTATACTTGAATAGTTTCGTGGAATTATTTTAAAATGATAAGTATTTCAAAAAAATTCCATAATCTTCCCTTACACACGGATACCACTTCCACCGTTCAAAAGTTACACTTAAACCACTAATTAGTCAATTGAAATCATAAATTTTACTCGCACTATAACTCTCCCACACATTCTAAATACCTTTTTCACCCTAAGTTATCCAAATCCATTCGATTCCAAAGAGTATTACAAGGAACAATCAAGTATCTAATGTATGTATTAACTCCTTCTTATTTTTTTATTCATATTATTACTTTTAAAATGTATTATAACTGTAAAAATATGATTAATTCAGTATAATTATAATAATAATTATATTTATGGTAAAATTTTATCCCTTATTTAATCATTTCTATCTACTTTTAAAAATCAACATAACGCCAACCATGCATCTTTGTGGATAACCACCTCAATAAAGAATAATTTTTTCCATCTATCCTTTCATAATAAATCAAAAAATAATAAACTATTGACCACCATAATAAAAATATCAATAATATATCTTTATTATAATAATATAATGATATTATATCAAAATAAAAACCTCTTTAACATGACTCATACATCAAGTTAAAGTATTCTTATGTTTGGGGTGGTTTTACCACCTCCATGATTGATGTTATAAAGATATATCATAGGAAGATATGGGAAAATAAATAATAACCATTGATTATATAATTAGAAAATAATTATTGGTACATGTTACTATAAATATTATACTAAATATTTAACATATTATTAAAGTATCATCTTTTTTCCCTTAAGTCGCCGAAATAGGCCAACGCTGATTCCATTTTCACACAACATTACTAAAAAACCTATAAAATGATATATTATAATTATAAATATATATAAGTAATATATTAATTTATATTAAATTTTATATTAATTGTTAACTTGGTATCAAATAATTGTTAATGATATCAATATTATAAAACATGTAAATATGGTGATAGTTATTAACACTTGATGGTTCATATAACATATAACTAATCTATGTACCCAGAATAAATAATTATAAATGGGGGATATAAAATTTAATATATATGAATAAGTTTATGAAATATAATATTATGGAAGATATGTGTTTTTTCAAGTACCAAAAGTGTCTTCATCTAATAAAAGAAAAATGGTATGTGTTTTCATCTCAAATTCCACTCTCTGAGATATGTTTGGTATTATGCACATAAGTTCATTTATTTGATGTATATACTTCCTTTTTGAAATACAAATTCATGAATAATATTTTAATCACGGAATTTCATGTTAAATTTCAATCTCTCTTGTTTAGGGTGTTTTAATTTGAATATTTATGAATTTTTATGGATTATCTTGGTCTCAATTCGGATTCTTTGAGAGATATTACATATTATAGACCATTTTCCTTTATATGTTTCTCTAAAAATTTAATCTTCAATTATTGTTGTGTACTTTATTTCTTTATAACTCAAGGGATATAATAATCCAAATCAAATTTTTTCTTCAAATTTCTTTTGAATCAATTGTTTCCCAAGTCTCAAATGTTTTTGGTAACTCAATTTTTGATCATTTATTTTTTATTTTTCTCTTCAACTTATTTCATATATGTTGGATAGATTGTACCCATTGTTTTATTATGTGTTTTTATCTCATTGTTTAAATTTTTTCCACTTTAAAAAAAATTTAAATATTTCATGATTCATCGAGTATGCTTATGGTAAGGTATTTTTTGTTAGTTCTCAATGAGGTAGAAGAGTGTGTTGGTGAAAGATATAATAATGTTTATTTTAATTGTAATTCACCAAACCCATGACTGGGGATCTTAAATGTAAAATTCATATTTAATTTATCTAATTTCTGAAAAAAAGAATACCTAGTCTTAAAAACTTTCATCATTAATGAACATTGATCATCAAAAAAGACCAATTTATATTGTATTCAATGCACAATAAGGATCCAAAGATAGAACCCCTCTAGTAGTTATCCACACATTCCTCTAATATCTTCAAGGAATCCCATGTGATATCCTTATACTATCATAGAGAATTGAATTTCCTTCATTGTTCATTCTTTATTTCTAATTTTTTGGTCATGAAGAAATCTCGCTTGTGTTTCTCACTCTTTAAAGGTAGAGATATGGAATAGTTGAGAGAGAATTAATTGTGTGCCAAAATTCTCTATATCAAGTGCACAAATCTATATTTTTTATACTCTACCCAGACATAACTATCTATTTATAGATATTGTGTTTTCTTTTAAAACACTAATTTAATTTCATGTCATCCATTAACTAATTTTATAACCTCAAATGAAACACCATGACACAATGTAATAATAATAATATTATTATTTTGTGGTTCACATGAACTTTCATAATTTGATAAATAATATTTACCATCTTATAAATAATTATATATCACTAGGAATGGTCTAGGTCTATCTGAACTACTTAGTATTAATTGAATACTTTAATTAATATTTTATTCATAAATAAATATTTCATTCACATAATGATGAGTAAATATTTATTAATTATTTAATGAAATAAATAAATATATTTGTATTCACATGATGGTGAATAAATATTTATAAAATTTATGCAATCAATATATATATAATAAAATTATTCCTTTATCTTGGGAACAATTTTTTCTATTAATTAAATTCAAAAAGAATTTAATCCTGATCAATGAAAACACTTATTGTGCGAACATCTAGGATTATTTATCATTGGAATTAGGGGGATTTCATAAAGTCAAGGATTAAAATATATAAATGGTTCAATCCAACCAAGAAAAAGAACTTAATATCGTAATTTTTAAAACTATATATGAATGATCATGGTGTAATACAATCCAGTTTTCACAAAATTTCAAAAATAGGTTCCACATCTATGTCTCCAATCTATATGTTCCATACGTCCTTCCTTGAATATCTTTAATAAACACATTATTACACCATGACCATGGAGTTTAGGGAGACAGTTCAATTCTAATAAAAGGTTCGATATGTAAAGTTCCATAAAGTTGGAAAGGAAAAATCATTCATCGACATATCCATTAATGACCTGGAAATAGAAATGCACCTAACTTACTCTACATACCACCAATTTATGTCAGTAGGATTTTGCCTGTAAATCTACATGTGAGAGTTATTACATGAATAAATGATATTATTTATGTCTAAGGACCATTACATATGCTAACAGGTAAGAGTATATGATGACACCAAAACATGCAGATTTTTTTCAGGTGAGTATGTTCTCATAATCTCACTTCTTTGAGATTACCATGTGTGGACTTCATGAGATTAAGCCTCAAATTTTTTTGAGTACTCACACATGGAAGTCAAAATACTATTTTTCCCATAATAGTATATCATCCAACCATAGAACCATATTAAGAATATTTTCCTAGAACATCCAAGTTTAAATCATAGTCAAAAACTATTATGACCTTATCAATGTAAAAAATACTATGGGGAAATATTGCATTAAATCCAATAAAAAATGAACAATATGTAATATGAGGTTTAATTTAATTTTCAATACATTGAATATACATTTAATCAATGTATAGTCAGTTGGTCTTCGAAAACCAACTCCCATAAACCCTCGCATGGACTAAAGAAATCTACCTATGACTTTTAGTAGGCTAGAGATCACTTGATAACCATGTTTATGCTAGTTTAGGGCTTCAGTCAAGGGTTATAGCACATTTTCATTCATGGAAATATTATTCACTGCAACCTCACCTCTCTGAGAAAAATCCCTCAATAGATGGTAATTATAAAGTATGTGCTTCATCTGTTGATGTGACCTTGGCTATTTTTTTAGATACACTATTGTAGTATTATCACAATAAAATGTGATAGGATATTTATTTCTAAGTACCAATTGAAACTCTTGGTTGAATTTATGCTTACACACTATATTTATATCTACATCAGAAGCTACAATATACTAAAACTCTACTATAGGATCTACAAATACATTGTTCTTTGATCTATTTCATCTCAAAACACCTCCATTCAAAGAGAATAGGAATACCATTTGTGACTTCATGTTATCTTGATCATTTTTTAAATAAGAATATTAAAATCCTTTGATTACTAGTTTCTCATATCCTTCATTAGAAAATAATATATCCTTAGTATGCCCTAAATACTTAAGGATTATCTTCACTCCCATCCAATGGTTGTTACCTGAATAATCTTGATATCTTCTTACACCCTAAATGTGTAGGAAACATATAGCCTGGTATGTAACATAGAATACATGACTCACCCAATAAATAAAACTTATATAATAATTTACATTCTATTTATTTACTCATGTGTCTGAGGAAACATTTTCCTAGAAATATTAATACCATGTGATATTGGAAACAATTCCTTCTTGGATTTTTTCATACCTAATCTCTTCAATATCTTATCAATGTATATACCTTTACATAGGATGAGTAGTCTCTTGGGTCTATCATGGTCCCAAAAATATATGTTTCTTAACAAAAAGTCCTACATGGAGAAGCATTTATTCAACCCTATATTAATATAGCATAATACAGGTATTTTATTTTCTATGAGTAATATTTCATCAATATATACTATTAAGAAAATGACCACACTACCACTAATCTGATTATAGACATAGAGCTCACATTAACTCTATATGAAACCAAATTTTTTATGGCCTCATCAAAATTAATTTCCCATAACATGGATTCATTCTTTTTTCAATTAATAGTTCTTTTCAACTTTAATACCTTGTTAAAATCCTTTGGGGATACAACCCCATCATGTTATTTTATATAGACATATTCATGAAGGTTACAACTATGGTAAGTTTTTTTAACAACCATTGGGAAAATCATATAATTATTGAAGGCCATAATGAAATGTATAATTTTGATGAATTTCAGCATTGAAACTGGAGAAATGTTTTTTCCATATTCAATGCCTTGAAGTTATTTGTATACTTTTAAAACCATTCAGACCTTATAGGTACTGAACATTCCTTCCACATACAACTTTTTCTTGAATACCCATTAGAAACAAATTGGATTTACATATAATGGTGGGTCTACAAATATAAAGAAATTGTTTTTATACATGGAATCCATTTCCAAAGTCATGGATTCTTGGATCATGGAGACATCTATTCCATATAACGCTTCCTTATAGGTTAGAGTGTCATTATTATCCACTATGAATGTGTCACCATCCTTAGTGACTATAATACCATAATGTTTTTTTTATTAACTTATCTTGTTCTCTTACACATTACTTGTGTCTATGGAATAGTTTCTTCTTCAACAAGGCTTTGGGAAATATATTCATGTTCCAGCCCCTGTGTTACTTGTTCCTAAACATAATAAAGGTCTATCTCTCTCCCATCATCTATTTTAGATATTTTATCCCTATAAATAATATTGTGTCTCATGAAACTATAAATTTTTTCTCTAAGGGGTCATATAGGTTATATCCTATAGTTTCTTTGGGGTATCCTATAACCATAAAATTTGTTCCTTTGGGTGAGATTTTGTTACTAAAAGAGTCCTTAATAAATTATTCACTTAAGAATAAATGTATATTCAATATCATGGTTTTTAATCCACTCCAACATTCATATGGAATACCATTTATCAATTTAGTTGGTATATGGTTTAGTATATGTGTTATTTTTTGTAAATTTTATCCCAAAAAAGATAATCAGTTACTTGCATGAAACTTCATTGATATCAACATATTAAAAAGGTTTGGTTCATGTATTCTCTTACACCACTCTAATGAGTCATGTAATAATAAGTGAGTTGGGATAGGATCCCAAAATCTCATAATTAATCAATACAGTCCTGATTAATATATTTTCCACCAATGAGAGATAAGATTTACTTAATCTTCTTACCATGTTTTTCCTAACAGCATTCTTATATTCCATAAATTTATCTAAATAATATGACTTATGCATTATTTTGTAAACATATTCATATCTATTAAAATCCTCAAAAAAAGTTTTGATGTATCAGCACCCACCCTGTTATTTAATTGGAAATGGTTCACATACATTGGTATAAACCAATTAATGGTTCACTTTAGACCTTTCACATTTCTTACTAAGTAGGGATTTTTTTATATTTCATTATAAGCATTTTTGACATACACCAAGTGGTTTTATTTTAAAAGAATATAAATATCAATCATGATGTAATATAGTCATGTGATTTTTGTTTACATGACATATCTGGTGATGCTAATGTTGGGTGTGGTATGAGTCATGTTAAGTAACTTTGTTATAAATTTACAATACAAGGCTTGTGTAATAAACCTCATAAAGATCGTTATTTAAATGTTTCATACCATAAAAAATGTTATCTTCATAAAATAAGAAACATTTATTCTCAAATTTGAAAATAAATCCATCCATATCAAGTTTGGATACATAAATAATGTTATTTTTAATTGATGGAACATAATAACAACATTTAATAAATAAGATTAGTTGGGTTGGAAACAGGATGTGGTGGTCCACGATAAATACATCATCAAGTTTGTCTATTTTATATGAATTATTTGGTTCCTATATTTTAATACATATGTGTGAATCACAAACTGATAAATTTCACACTATTAGAAATGAACTTAGATTTATGCTTTCATATTTGGTTGGGTTCCGTTTCTCTTCTAGTATCCCTTCTTTCCACATGAAAAACAAAAAACATCTTGGTCTCTTGATTTTCCCTTGATCTTTCTCTTCTTGGAAGGCAGTGGAGAATATTTGGGCTTAAAGCTCTTCACTTTCCCTTTCTATTTATTCACTATATGGATGGAAGGTATTTCATGATTAGTATCATAATATACATTGGAAAGAAGAGTAGGAATATTTTAAAGAGACTTCTCTATTTTTTCATATTAAAAATTAATAACAAAGATAGAGAAGATTTGAGGGAGTGATACCAGAATAAGAACAGGGCCCAATTATTCCATGAGTTTAAACCCAAGTACCTCTAATTGGTCAGTATATCCAATGATCATGACTATTTAATGCCCATCTAAAGAACCCCATATAGTATTTATATTAAATAGAACTATAGAAATATAAATCTATTCATTTTTATCTCTCTCCTAGTAAAGACCATGGAGTTTATCATGTAGGATATATGCATCCATGTTCTCAGGCGACTTCATCAATTCAATATAAAAAGATAAAATCATCATACATTAAACTTATACGACATTGTTAATATGTTTCTCAATAACTAGTAATGCATCATCAGTCACCTCCTTAGTAGGCGATCAATAAACAAGGATTCTAGCATGTATTATTTCTGTTAATGGGGTAAAACAACCTGAAGTAATTTGTACCATTATTGGATGATACTTCTAGTAAGGTTTTTGTATTTATCCAATTGTATAGGATAATTCCAATGAAGAGCTTGAAATTTTATTATATATTTAAAAGATCATATTATATGTACTTTTACTCATTTATAAATTATGTGAAAAATTATATATTAATTTATTTTATTAATTATTCAATATTCAATAAATTTATCAATTCTCAATATCCCTCACCTTTGAACATAGAATGTCTAATTTCAAAGAAATTATAGTGGAAGGGATCCATATTCTCCTTAAAATAAACCAAAAAATATTTGGTGAATATACTTGATGGATTCTAGTTAGGATGTTCTTTTCCAATTTTTGGCTTGCAGCTCCTTGGTCCATTTAGTTGACTCCCCTATCCTAAAATCCTAATTTGTATTTCCTTAACACTAGTCTCAAAATTACACCAAGGATATAAAGGGAAACTCTAGTTTATGTAAAATGGTTAATTAAATGAAAACCCATAATATAAACTCCCCTTATAAGGGTAAGTGTCCCAACAATGGTTGGAAAAACTCTTTGTTCTATTCAGTTTCATTTCCAATTAACTAATGAATTACCAAATCCTATTTAATATTTAATTGATATATTTTAATTTATTATGAATAAATTTTATATTGTTTTATAATTTACATATCTTTTAATTTTATGTGGATATTATTTAATTAATCAACCACGTTGGAGTGAGTTACAGTATTCATGGAAATTAAACATTGAAACCAATAATCATATGTTTATAAATATAAATTAATTGAGAATTTAAAATCATTTAAAACATTATTAAATTTTCAAACACACAATGGTGTGACAATTAATGGAATAAGGTTTTAATTTTGCAAATTTCCAATTTAATGTAATTTTTAATTCTATGGAATAATAGGAGACTACAATGCATGTATATCAACCTAGACATCATGTATCTCAATTATTGTGTATCATGGGTACATGCCTAGGTCTACGTTATGTACCTTGGATAGACTACATGATGTTTATATACTAGCTACATGTCATGTGTCCCGCATTCTGTGTGTATGGGATGCATGCATGGGTCTTTGGTGTGTGTCTTGATTGACTACATGGTGTGTGTAGGCCAGCTACACACTGCGTCTTTATTTGATCTTTGTGTCATTTTTCTCACCAAGTGGCTCATCAAGTTCCTCATACATTGTAATTTATGAACTATATAATTTTTACATGGCATATATGTCATTTATTTCATTTATTCACTACATTTTCAGTCTCATGATATTTTTACGATGTATAATAACTAGACAGATTCTGCAATTTCCATAATTAACATGTGTAGACAACACAACGTGTAAACCTATACATGTCAGGTAATCCAAAACATTGTGCTAGGTTGGCCAGTCAACATGTGGAATACACCATCTGTAATTACATTTTTTTGTGCTATGTATCTCATGATGAATCCTGATGTAGTGGACTAGGGTAAAAGCATATACTTTTGAGTACATATTGAATAACCCTTTCTCACTAGTGATAATTGGTATTTTCCCTATTTCATATCTAGTCAATATTAATCTAATCTAAATCCATTATAAATATAAAACACTGAATGAAACACTATTAATATTTTGTATATTTCAATTTTAGTTGGAATAAATAATTAATTACATGAAGTTAAAATGTAACCACAATTGTGTATAGATTAACAATAAAATAAATAATAATAAATTTAAATTTGACTGATCTAATACCATTTGTTGGTTCCTAGCATAGAAGAATCATGCGGTGGTGGGCGATATAATAAAATAACTTTTAATTATCATTGCCTAAAACCATGAGATAGGACCTTTCATGTCAATTGTATAATTAATTTATTTAATATATGAAAAAAATAAGTAACTTGGATTAATAAATTTCTTCATTGATGAATTTTTATCTTCCAAAAAACCCCTTTTAGATTTCAGTAATTGTGGTACGAAGATTAGAGGATACAAACTCTCAAGTTGTGATCAACACATTCTCATATGAGATCCAAGCAACACCAATTGATCTCCGAGTTCTAGAACAAGAAATCAAATATCAGGTGTTGTTAGTTTTGATTACTCATTATTTAGTATTTAACAATTATCTCTTGTGTTTCTCATTCTTGATTAAGAGAGATATGGAGGAGTCAAGATATAAATTTTTTGTACACAACAATTCTCTATTTCGATTTCACCAACATATATTTTGGATACTCTACAAAATATACATAATGGTTTATTTATAGAGAACGGTTTTATGTTAAAATAATAATTTGATTGCATGTCACTCCTTAAATAATATTATAACCTTTAATGAAACCACATGCCATATAATAATTTTATTGTTATTATTTTGGGGCCCATTCCAACTTTTATTAATTGATTAATAATATTTATTGACTTCTAAATAATGATTTATCACCAGGAATGGTCTTGGTTCATTCAAAACCCATAGTATATATTAAATACTCGAATAAATATTTTATTCATAAATAAATATTTCATTCACATATGGGTGAATAAATATTTATTAAATATTTAATAAAATTAATAAATATATTTTTATTTACATGCCACTAAATAAATATTTATTAAATTTATGTGATCAATATAACATGAATAAAATTATTTCTCAATATTGAGAATAATATTTATTCTATTAATTAAATTCAAATAAATTTAATTAAGATACACAGAAAACACTAAGTGTGTGACCCACTAGGATCATTTCTCATTGTAATTAGGCATGATTTCTAAAATTCCATGATAAATATCTAGAAATGTGTCACAGAACCCAAGAGAACTAATATAATGTCCTAGAATTTATAGCAATATATGAACACTCACTGTGTAATATAATCTCTTTGTCACAAAATCTCATCAAGAAGGTTTCAGTTTTGTGTCACCAACCTATAAACTTGATACATATTTATTTGAATATCTATAATAAACACGTCGTTACACCTTGGATATGAAATTTATGTTGATAGTTATATTGAAATCAAAGTGTCAAGATATGAACTTTTATAAAGATATAAGGTACAAATACTTCCTTACCATATCCATTAATAAAATGTCAATCGTGATGCGCCCAGCATACCCTTCTTCCTTCCAACATATGGCATGACTATTTTTTCAATGAATCTAAGTGATTAAGTCCTAACATGAACCAATGATATTATGGAAGTCTAAAGACCATTACACATGCTCGCAGATAAGAATATCTAACGACACCAAAACATGTAGAATTCTTATGGGTGGGTTTGTTCTCATAATCAACAGCGTTGAGATTACCAAGTGTATAATTAATGAGAATTATCATATTATCCTTATGATTACTCACAGCTACAGTTCTAAATATTATGTCTCTCATCATAGTACCTTATCCAACTACAGAACCATATTATCAATATTTTCATTTAACTTCAAGGTTCTCATCATAGATGGAAACTGCTATAACCTTATCAATGCGAGAAATACTCTATAAAATTATAAAATTAAATCCATGAAAAAACACTAAACAATATGTAATTATATTTTTAATTGATATTTAATATATTGAATAAACATGTAATCAATGTACTGTTAGTTGGTCCAAAGACACTAACTCCAATATATTGATTACTCAAATTTCATGTCCCTGAGTTATAACATTTCATCTAGAACATTAAATATACATAATTTAGTTATAACACCCTAATATTTTATTGTATGGTGATTTATATACCTCTATAGAGAATATAATATTTTGAGTCAAATGAGAGATTTTTAATCTTTTTAAAATTTTAGTTTTGAAAAAATAAATTTTTCATGATATTAAAATGGGTTTTTCATTTCACTTTCAAGTGTTTTTTCTTCCTCTCATCATTTTTTCAAGGTAAACCTTATATATTTTCTAGTACCTATTAATGAATATTTTTTTAAAATGTAATTTTTTTAAAATAATATTCAATTCACATTTTGAAAAATACATTTTAAGGTGTCTCTTATCGTCCAATTATACATCAATGTTAAAAATGATTTCAAAAATATCTTTTAAGTTCATTTACATTTTAATTTTAAAAATTATTTACTCTAATAAATATTATTTTTAAATTTTTATAATCTAATATATATTTTTATTTTCATATAATAAACTCATAGTAGAAATAAATCTAATTACAAATCCCTCATTGGGTGGTATTGCTCAAGCATTCATTTATAGGGATGTCTTTCAACTATGACAACATCCTTCTATAATTAATTTTTTACATTGTAGTTATGTTATTTTTATTGAATACACCTTATTTATATGGGTTTCTCAATGTTATTTTATTCCAATATGATCTTATTCCAATAATCATTTTTCTATAAGGTGTGAACAATCACATTTTACATAATTGAGATTAGACGATGTTCACCTAAAAATAATAGTATTCAATTGACATGGGAAAACCTACTTTTGTTATTTATAATATTATTATTCTATGGATGGTTATTGGAAGGTTTACTATTTATTTTTTAACCATCCACATTCTTCTTCTAGATAGGTTATAATCATGTTATCATTTTTTGTTGACATGGGTAATGTATTAGCATTCTGTATATTGTTAATATAATAAGTATGATTATTGGAAGGTTGAGTGTCTGTTTCATTACCATCCATATTATTATTCTGGATAAGTTATGAAAATGATATCTATTCTATTTACATGTGTATAAGTATTTATATTCATGGAAGTTATTTATTTCTAATGCAAGTTGATTATATATTGAGATTTTATATTTTCCATTTTATAGATATATATGTTTTTATTCGTCCATAGGTTCCTTAGAGAACAATATAAAATATATTATTTACTCTTATGGTGAATAAATTACATTAAAATAATTTTTCGGTGGATTTCAACATTATTTATCCCATCAATTCATCGAAATGTTTCATGAGACAAACTAGTTTGGGTTTTATTTTATATTTCTTCCCCTAGTAAGATATTATCGTTGCATAAGGACTTGAATTTATGTATTTTGATGTCCATAATTATTTATTTCATCAGTATATGATTATTTTTATTGAAATATTTGTTTTTATTTATTTTCATGAATGTATAATTCTATGAGTTTCAATTTGATTATAAATTCATGTTTTTTACTTATTCCTTCTTTAATATATATTCCATTTTTTATGTCATGATTTTCTGAGCTATATTTTTTTCACATACTAAGAATTATAGATTACCACTTATTATGTTTCCATTTATCCATGTTATAAAGAAAAGTATTGCACATGATATTCATAAAAAAATAATTTCTCAAAAAATGGGATGCGTTTAAGACTAATTATGGATTTAGTAGTTTTGTATATGACAAAAATATTATAAATTGGATACAATGAACATGGGTTATGTTAGTGATTTTTTTCTTAATTTTATAAATATATAAAGATTAAAATATCCCTGGGATATAAGATATAAAATAATTATAATTAATTCTTTATTTACGGATGGTTATATCTTCTCTTTTCTAGCTAGTAATAAAGTGATCATGTAAACTATATGTTTCTAGAAATATATCTAATAGCATGGGTATTAAGAGTCAAAGATAGTATCAAATGAATGGTTTAGATAACATTATGGATTAGAATGTTTTTTTATAATAATTTTACATTTGATCAGATAAGTTTGATCATAATTTTAAAATTAAATATTAACCATTGCAATGGAATATAATTTAATTTTATGGAAATGATGCTTGATTTATTTATATATTTGGGTGATAAGAAATTAGTGAAAACCATTTGAATAAGTATAATTATTGGATAAAATATTTATGATTTCATAAAACAAATATTATGACGTTTTTTTAATGTACATACCAATATTGATACTTGAAAGTGGATATGGCTATTGAATATATTCACTAAGGGGTAATAACACCGAAAAGTGTTGGTCGATCATTAACACAATCATTACATTAATGAATGATGAAAGGGAATAATACAATAAACCTTGTGAGATACTCTCATGGGATATTATTTGGGTATATCAATTTCTATCAAAATATCAATTATATTGTATTTAATTATGATGTTAAATAATTAGGTTGGAGAACCTAGTTAAAAAATCACCATGGATAATAAATTATTGAACAAAGATAATCATATGCTAAAAAAAAGTATCATATGTTGAAATTTATGTGTCCTAGGGGAAGGAATATTTGGATTTATTTTTTAATATTCATATTTTGAAGTTCTAAAATCTGTTTTGGTTTTAGTATTTGGTTGAAATAGATTCACAAAAAAAATAACCTTGGAATGGTATTTTTCTAGAAACCACTATTCTTTACAAAAAAATATCGGATCAAACTTAAACTTATAATAATTTAAATATATTATTATTATGATAGAAAATTTGAGTTTTAAAATCTTTCCTAAAGTAGGGAGGTTGATATCTGAATATAAATTAAATATTTATACTTTTAGTTATTTTCATTAGTGATTTATATTTATCAATGATATTTTTGTATATTCTAAAAGTTCATTAGATTATGTGAAACATCCAAGAATGTTTTATTTAGTATATTTATTTTAAAGGTATGTAAATTTATATGAAATGGCATTAATATCCTTAAAAAAATTATTTTATGACAAGGTTATAGTTTAGGGATAACTATTAGAGAAAATATGATTGAAATATGAACAAGTATTAGGTTCAATATATGGTTTTTTATATTTTTATAAAGGGTTGATTTATTTTGAAAAAATTGAGTTAGAGAGAGTTGATATCCTCAGATATGATAATTGCTTTAATGAAAAAGTAATCCATGATATTTTTAGTGGTTTTATCAAATATTTTGAAGTATGATATATATATATACTGGTATGTGACATTACAAACTATTAGAAAAAAAAATAAATGTTTATTTTTTATATAATATATAATTGTATTGTGGTTTATTAACATAGATATTAAAACAGTTTTGGGAAAGGTATGTCATGAAGAATATAGTATTAAAGTCCTTAAATACTATATTATATGTTTTTATGAATGGATAATTTTTTATTAATGATGGGTAACTTGATATATCCTCAGGAAGTATAGTATATTTCATATTAGTAGTTATACATCAAATGAGAAATTTTTTAAGAATATCCCCACCTATATTCATCAGTGCATACTAATTAAAAGTGCGTGTGTGAAATTTATTTATTGTGGGAGATTGTGAAACCCAAAGAAATTCATATATGATTACCATTAAATAAGTTAATGTATTTGATATCTTTCTCTACACATAATTCCGAACTAAAGTGAAACCATGTTATATTTAGATAAAAATATAAATATTTAGTATGATCATCAAAACAATGTCATTGCATTTTGAAAAATTAATAGGAATAACTGCTTTATAGAAAATATTTATATAGAAATTAAATTCTACATTTAAAATAAATTACATTCAATTATTTTCCATAAAATAAATAATAAGATAAGTTTTTATTTATAAAATTATTTTTCAAAAAACCTGCCTTCTATTCTATATGAATATATTTACAAGCAATTTTTGATTAATGATGCTAAATAATGTTTGATATTAATAATTGTTTAATGTCATTTTTTTAGTAAATGGTATGAAATAATAAAAATAAAAGTTTATACTTAAAAATGTCATTTTTCTTAAAAAAATTGGGTTTTGATTATATTTTATGATTTAATTAAAAAAATTTATAAATTTTATAGTTTTAATTTAAAATTATGAACCTAATATTTGGATTTTTAGTAACAATATTATCCTTTGATTAGTTTTTTAAATTTTTTAGAAATAATTGGAATATTATAGAAAAATGAATAATATTAATTTTAATAATATAAATTCTTTCGTATATAAAATAAATATTTATAAATAAAAATAAATAAATATAAAATGTTATGTTCAATTTATGAATCCTATGGATATCATTTTATAAAATCAAGTAATATTTCATAAAAATTACTTTTCTTCCCTTTATTTAATTAATTATATACATGGGGAAATTAGGTTTTGAAATTAGTTTATTATAACATAAATAATATTCAAAAATAAAATTATTATTTATATCCTTATCATTGATAATTTTGTTACTTTGTTTAATATAGAAACATTATGATTAAAAACACTCTTTTTTTAAAAATATGGTTTTAAATGTTATATGAGCTAACATTAAAGTTAATTATCCCAATCATAGAAATTTTATTTTATAAAATAGATATAATATTTTCTTTCATTATGTTAGTATATTATAAGATGTAAAAGTAAAATTTTATGTATAGAAATCAATTTGGATGGTTAATTCCAATTTCCACATTAACAAGGAAATGGTTACAACTGAATTTTTAAATGAAGAAACATAATTTTTATCTATAAATTAAATTAATATATTTTAAATTATGAATCTAATTTTATATATAAAAATATATATAAATATGTTAACTATAATTTTTCTATTCATTATTAAATAATATTAAAAACACTCAAGGGTAAAAAAACTTTGTTCTATGAAAACATTTTTTCTATATATAATACATTTTAATTTAAAAGATACTTTTAAATCAGTTGGAAATTTAATTGGATCAAGTGGATATTAAATTTAGGTTCATCAAACAAAAAAGTAGTTAATATTTTTTTCTTTTTATATATAAAAATATATAAAATTACTTAGTCAAAAACTAGTTACCATAGAAAAAGGTAATTTGGGTAAGTGGTTAATTGTAAAAAATAAAAACATTAAATCTCTCTTAAATTATTTCAAAATTAATGTAGGATATTATTTTATAACTTATCATGTATTAAAACCCATACTTTTCCACTTGATCAATTAAACTTCGAATTGTATCATGGAAATGTTGAAATGTGATGAGTGTTTCCAAAAGTGCTTGTTTTCCCTCTTAGAAAAGAATCCCACTTACACCCTTTCAATGTTACATTGGAATTACTCTTTGAAACTACTTAATTTTTCCCCACTATAATATGAACTCACTTCTTAAATCCCATTTTCACTCTATGTCAACTTGTTTCCTTTAATTCTCATGAGTCTACCAAAGAAAGACAAAGACTTCAACAGAAGTGTTGTCTCGTTATTATGTTTTTATTCTTAATATTGATCATAAAAATATCCTATCACCCTAATAATATTATTTATTAAGTTTCATTAGTATAATTATATGTATTTATATTAGTGGTATAACCCTTATCTATTTATTTCCATCATCTTAGAAGAACAAAGGAGAGCCAATCGTGAATGTGCATGGGCAATCATGTCTATGAAGGACTATTTTTCATTTTTCATCAAGATTTTCACCATTTATCCAAAAAAATTAAAATTCAGTTCAGCATCATAAAAAATAATAATAATATCATTAATATTATATTATAATAATATTATTTCAATATAAATAACTCTTTATCCATACTCACCCGTCGAGTAAATGTTTGTTCAAGTTTTGGTGGGTTTAACCACTTACATGAATGATGCTATAAAATTATTTCATTGATGGATATGTAAGATAAATATAATTATTATTATAATATTATAATAAATTTATTATTCAAACGTTTTTTTGGAATATTATATTAATTATTTAACTTTTTATTAATGTATTATCTTTATTCATTAGAATCAACCAAATAGGCCAACACCAATTATATTTTCATATAACATAACTAAAATAGATTCAAAATGACATAAAATAATTATAAATAATAATAATTTATATGTTATATTATATTTAATGATATAATAATTATTAAATTGGTATCAAATATTGGGTAATGATTTCAACAATATAAAACATGTGAAAACTTTAAAAGTAATTAACACTTGATGATTTAAATAATCTATAACTAACCAATATACCCATAATAAATAACTATAAATGATATATATAAATGGTAATATAACTAATAAGTTTATAAAATAGATTATTATGGTTTCTAGTCTTGTATTTCAGTAGTTTAGGGTGTCGTCAACTAAGCATGGAAAAAGGTCATGGTTTTTGTATCAAATTATTCTCATTAATACATGTGTGGAAATATGTAACTAATATCATTAATGTAATTTATATACTACCTATTTGGGGTATCATATGCAGAGTTATATTTTAATTCATTTATTTTATGTTTAATTCAATCTCTCTCTTTCAATGGGTTATAATTCATAAATTTCTAAAGTTGTAAAACTTCTCTTTGTATTAATTTTGATTCATTGATAAAAATTACATGTTATGACCCATGTTCCCATTGTATGGTGTCACATTAATTTACTATACGATTTATTTTTTATAATTTATTTTCTTTCAATTCATTAGAAACAAAAATCCTAATAAATTTCATTTCCTTTAATTTCTTTTGACTCAAGTTTTACCATAGTCTTAAGAGTTTTTCATAACTAAATTTTCCTTTATTGAATTACGATCATTCTCTTAATATTATTTCATATAATTTGGGTAAATTATACCCTTTATTTTCATATGTGTTAGTAACTTAATTTTTAAATAAAATTACACATAAAATCATTTTCAAATATTTCATGAGTCATGGAGTAAGTTTCCAGTAATGGATATTGATAACTCAAATATCATGTCCTCAAGTTAAAATGCTTCATCTTGAACTTTTCATTTCCATTTTTTGTTTCTCGCTACATAATATTTTATTTATTAGTAATTTATTTAACTATATAGTGAAAAATCTATTTTAACACAAAATATAGTTTTGTTTTTATTTTTATGATGTGAGTTTTTAACACAGGTATTTTCAAGACATTAAAATGTGTTTTTAATTTCACTTTCATATATTTTATATTCCCCTCTTCATTTTTTCAAAATAAACATATGTATTTTAAAGGCCCTATTATTGATGATTATTTTAAAAAAAATCAAATATTAAATAATTGATCTTTCAAAATTACTTTTTGAAGTGACATGCAACTCCCTCTTTTACACCAATGTTTAAAATGATTTCTAAAATATCTTTTATGTTTTATCATTAATTAACAATTTAATTTTCAAAAGGATTTACATTAATGGGTTTTATGTTTCACAATTTATAATATAATATATATTTATATTTTGAGGGAATGAAATCCCAATACTATAAAATTCAATTCCTAATCGTTAATGGGTGGTATATTTTGAGAATTCTTTTATGGGGATTTTTTTCTCTATGTTAACAAACTTGTATGTTTCATTTATTACACATGGTTTATGTTATTTTGATACCATCCACCTTATTTATCTAGATGTATAATGGATATTTTATTCCATTATTGAGTTTTCTATATACTCATTTATCTATATAGTATAAAAATCACATTTTACGTATTTCATATTGGATTATGTTCACCTAGAGAGAATATTATTCTACTAACATAGGTAAAGGATTTTCATTTTTTATGTTTTTAATCTATTAGGAATGATTTTTGTAAATTTTAATATGTATTTTTTTAACCATTCACCGTCATCCTCTAGATGAGTTATGATCATGTTATCCCTTTTTGAAAAGGGGAAAAGTATTCACATTTTGTATATTTTTATTTTAATGCGGATGATTATTGGAATGTTGACTATGTATTTTTTGGCCATCTACCTTATTTCTCTAGATGAGTTATTATTATGTTAGAACTTTTATTTAAATTGATAAAATTATTAATATTATTTTTTTATTATTACCTACTAATGTCGGTTGATTATGTACTGAAATTATGTTTTTTTCATTTTACGGATTGTTATTCAGCCAAATGTTCCTTAGGGAATGGTATGAATAGTTCTTGTTGACTCTTACAGTAAAGTCATTCATCTTAAATAATTTATGTATGGGGGCCTAGAATTTTATATCCCCATAATGTATCGATAGTTCTATTGAGACAAATCAGGGTTCTTTTTGGTTTATACCTCTTTCCATACAATTATAGTGTTTATTCACAAAGCCTTGAAAACATTTTTTTAATGTCTAGAATTATGAAATCCATCAAAATGAGATCATTGTTATTAATATCCGTATTTTCATTTATTAACATGTATATATAATTCTATCATTTTATGTTCATTTAGGATACATGTTTTTTTATTTATTCCATGTTAATTTCATGATTACCTCAGTAGTATGTTTTCCCTTACAGAGCCTTTAGGATCACCCCTTATTATGTTTACATTTACCCTTGTTATGAAAAAAAGTTATACCCATGATATAATGAACATGAAATATTTTTTAAAATAATATATAGGATATTTTTTAAAATAATATATGGGATATTTTTATTACTCTTTATTGATTCAGTAATTTCATATATAATGAAAAAAATGTATGTTTGATGCAAAGAACATAGATAATTTTAGTGGTCAATTTTTCCTAATTCTTTAAATCTATAAAAAACAAATATCATTGGGCTTTAATAGATATAATAATTATTAATAATTTTATAATTGAACTTGGTTATATATATGATTTTACAACTGGTATCTAAGTGATTATATTAATTATGTGTTTATGGCATTGGATTCAGGAGTGTATGTCTGGGGTGCACGAGTCACATTCTCAGGAAGTGGATTGTTCTTTTATATTTTAGTTCAATGAATATTTCACAAAAAAACAAATAAAAAAATTTATGTTAATCTTGATACATTAATAAAATGATTCATTATTCATTTTTGATGTATAATAATGAACCATTGATTAACCTGACACATGGTGGGTCTGGTGTGCCCAAACATTCATATTTTCTGTACAAAAGTAAAAAAATTACCTTGCAACATGAATGAAAAAGTTATAACTAAGAAAATATGTATTTGTGACTTAATAATTTTTTAAAATTATATATTATTAATTTATTACAATTAGGAATAAACTACATATTATTCTAACACACAATATTATTAGTAGGACTCAATGTGTGTTTTTTGGTATAAAATTAACATATTTTCCCACAATGGGAATCACATAGTAAAAACTATCAAAACAAACTAATATTTTCATGATAATTTAAGATAATTATTCATGATACATTTTTTAAATGTGAAAATCACTTGTACATCAATCTATCACTTGGTAAGGTAGGATTTAATGAAAGAGTATCATTTCAGATTAAAAGTGACATTTTAATCTAAAATTAATGTCACATACTCAAAACTAATAAGAAAAATTTTATTATCTTGATAATTTTGTACAATGATATGTGATTCATTTTTAACATGTATGATGTATCCTATTTTAAATCCTACAAAAGTTTTCTCTAGTATGTACAAAACTGTTTATTTTCATTTAAAATGATTTTTTGTTAAAAATTTGTGTCACATACTCAAAAATATGAAAACTCATTTTTATTTTCTCTATATTTTATTAAAAAGATATATAATAAATTTTTTATGTATAGGAATTTAAAACACATTAATATGAAACATATTGTTTCTAGTATGACTTAAAGTGTGTCATTTTAGTTCAAAACATATTCTATATAATCAAAACCTAGAAAACTCAATATAATTTCCATGATATGTTATAAAAATAATACATAATTATTTTTTGATGTGTAGGGATAATCTACAAATCGATCTGACGCACAGTTTTTTTGGTGTTACTAAAAGTCAATTTTTCATCTCTAACTAACATTTCAGTTCAAAACACACATAACATACTCAAAAAATGTAATCAGATTGTCTTGATACATTAGTAAAATGATCAATGATTCATTTATGATGTTTTTAAATCAATTTTATATAAATATATCATAAAATATCGCTATTATGACTTAAAGTGTGTGTTTTTAGTATAAAAGTGACATTTTAGCTCACAATGTGTGTCCCATGATGAAATCTGAAAAAATTACCTCTAGTTATTTTGATACATTATGAAAATGATCCAGGATTCATTTTTGACATGTAGGAATCAAAATCACTCGATCTGACCATGGTGGCACTTGTATGACTCAAGGTAAATGTTTTAGTATAAAAGTAACATTTCTCTAACAATGCATGCCACATAGTTAACAGAAAGAAAAACTTATTTGATTTTCTTTATAATTAGTTAATATTATCTATGATTCACTTTTGATATCAAGTAATTAACTCATGTTATTATGGAACATGGTGATCCCTAATTTACTAAAAGTGCATGTTTTTAATTTAAAAATGAATATTTAGTCTAAAATGAATTTCACATACTTAAAACAGAGAAAATGAACTTTTATTTTATTAAATCATTAGAAAAATGATCTATGGTTAATTTTTGATGTTTATAAATTAACCATAATTCAATAAGACACATAGTGTGGCCCACAATACTGATAGTGTGTTTTTATTAAAAATGATATTTTAGTTGAAAACATATATCACATACTGAAAATTGAGAACATAAAATATGATTTCCTTGGTATTAAAGAAACAATAATATTTAATTTTTGGTATTTTGTTATCAACATCACATAAATATAACACACAGTGTGACCCGTATATATCAAAGTGTGTGTTTTTAGTATAAATGTAACATTTATTTCTTGAAACACACCTCACATAGTCCAAACTGTGTAAATTTACTAGGAATACCATGATACTTTATAAACAATATTCACATTTCATTTGTGACATATAAGAATCAGTCATATGTCAATTTAAAAAATAGTGTGGTTTGTATGACTCAAAGTTCGTGTTTTTATTATAAAGTGACATTTTAGTTCAAAATGTGTGTCACATATTCAAAAACAATCAAAAAGGATTTTTGGTGCCAAAATTTGGGAAGAAAGAGATTGAACAGAAAAAATTAGAAGCTACCTCATGAAGAATAATCGTGGAGCCCACGGGGCCCGGCGGCCAGCGTCCAACTCTTCCTTTGTCAACCCACTGCGGAGTAAGGTGGCAGGATGATCCGAAAACCCATTTGAAAAATGTGAACCCACTATGAAGCAAGGAAGTGGGATGCACCATGAACCCCTTTGATGTTTGTGGACCTGCCGCGGAGCGAGGAAAAGGGATGCTCCAGACCCCCTTTGACGTTCGTGAACCCTCCGCAGAGCGAGGAGGCGGGATGATCTATGAACCCCTTTGACGTTCGTAAACCACTACGAAGTGAGCTCTGGCTTCACGCCGAGCAAGCTCTGCTCCGCGGTGCCTTTGGCTTATAAACACTAGGCTCCCCTCAAGCCTAAAGGATGGATCCTCCGACCATTCGCCTTCCAAGCTACCATTTCATGAAGCAATTTCTGCTCTTCGAACAATGATCTTTTTTAGGTACTTTAGCATCGCGACATGCCTTCCTCTATGCATGAATTCCACCCCTCTTCAAATAGGGATGCCCTTCGCGGAGCCCACTGGCCTCTGTGAAAGAAATAGATCTCCAATGGGACTCGGGACTTCATAGAGCACTCATAATTCATGAAGCATTGTTCCTGCACATGTGACCTACATGCTAAGGCAGGGTCACTATGCCTCACGAAGCACATTTCTTCACACTACTTCACTTCACAAGGCACCCTTTCTTCACAAATCACTACTCCTCTAGTGCCTCTACACTTCATGAAGCACCTTTCATATGCACATATGCCATATTCCTAGGCTTGGCCACTTCACTTCGCAAAGTACCCCCTTCACGGATGCTCCTCCACCACATGGAGAACAAGAGATTCACATGGCTTCTAGATATGAACCCCTTTGCTCTATAACTCCTTATCATATTCATCCCCTCAGGTTTGAATGAAGAAATTTCAAGGTCCCTTGGGCGGTGTTTCCCATTGCGTTGCTTTTCCTCATTATTCTTCTCATAGGCACACAAACGGATATTGCTTCATCACATAGCAACGCTAACGTAGACCCATCAATGGATCACTCCACAACACCACATCACCATAGCATTACTAATTTCTTACCTTCCCCAAGGGTTGTAAGATATCAATTATGTATGTCCTAAGGGTTGTGTAGTGAACCCACCTTATTCGAGCTGCAGGATATTAAATTTCCAAGCTCCTTCGTCCTCAGCACATGACATTAAACTGTGACCTCACCCCGTGTTCCATACGAGGGGTTCCCCAACCTTGGACATTTTGTACACCCACTTGTCTCTACTGGAGTGACATCATTCTTCAGATGGAATGAGATCCTCTTTATTAGAGAAGCATATATCTGTGGGGAAAGGCCAACCACCTCAGTGTAAGCCCACAGCATTTCTTGTAGGAGGTAGAACCCATGCTCAACTTCTCTTCCTCGGTTCCAAATCTCTCTCTCTTTGGGCTTTGTCACTACCTAGGCCTCAACGATAGAGTAAATCCCAGTATCCATGACATTGGGCCGTGGACCATGCATAATCACCTATTTCATCTTTGGGCCACTAAATACATGTAATCCCCAATCCACTTCCCACGGACTCACCTTTCACGACATGATCATCAGGTCCTTTCTCCCTCTTGTTTCTCACATCGAGTAGGACTCACGTGGTCTTAGAGTAAGCATCGACCATGAAATCCTCAATGGGTATCCCAGAGTGTAATCCCCTAACTAATCCCAAACTATGTGGACTTGGATCCTTGACACAGAAAGGTACGTAGAAATCCTCCCTAAGGTTTAAGCCCACCATCCATTGGTTTCGGACATTTCACGTCGGTCCACCACCCTTTTGAACTATGTGGAAATTGATCCCTATCAGGGTAGTGTATGTAGAAAGCCTCCCTGAGGTTCAATCCCACCATACAATGGTTTCGACCATTTCACGGCAGTCCCCCACCCTCCCGAACTATGTGGACATTGATCAATGCCATTGTAGGTTACGAAGGAAGACTCTCTAAGGTTCAAGCCCACCATCCATTGGTTCTGACCATTTCACGTTAGTCCACCACCCTTCCGAACTATGTGTACTTATATCCTTGCCAAGGCAAAGTAGTAAGAACCCTTCCTGAGGTTCAAGCCCACCATCCATTGGTTCCGACCATTTCACATTGGTCCACCACCCTCTCGAACTATGCAGACATTCATCGTTGCCAAGGTAGGGTATGTAGAAATCCTCCCTGAGGTTCAATCCCACCATCCATTGGTTTCGACCATTTCCCATTGGTCCACCACCCTCTTTAACTATGGGGACATTGATCCTTTCCAAGGTAAAGAATGTAGGAAGCCTCCCTGAGGATCAAGCCCACCATCCATTGGTTCTGACCATTTCATTTCAGTCCACCACCCTCTCGAACTATGTGGACAATGATCCTTGTTATGGTAGGGTATATTGAAAGCCTCCCTGAGGATCAATACCAACACCCTTTGGTCCCGACCCCACTTCATGTCAGTTCCCACTCATCCCAAACTACGTGGGCTTTGATCCTTTCCAAAGAAGGGTACGTGGGAATCCACCTTGAGGTTCAATCCAAACACCCATTAGTCCCGACCAACATCACATCTGTTCACCAAACACCCACCAAACTACATGGATTTTAACCTTGTCTCATACACAGGGTACGTAGGAAGCCTCTAGGAGGTTCGACCCCAATCAGCGGTAAGTCGTTGTCACCCCAATTAGTGGTAAGCCATTGTCACCCAATCATTGGTAAGTAATTGTCACCCCAATTAGTGTTAAGTCATTGTCATTCCAATCAGTAGTAAGATGTTGTCACCCCAATTAGCGGTGACATGTTACCACCCAAATCAGTGGTAAGTCATTTTCACCCAAATCAGTGGTAAGTCGTTGTCACCCCAAATCAGTGGTAAGCCATTTTCAACCCCAATTAGTGGTAATTAATTATCAACAACATTCAATGGTATGATTTTTCAACCAAATTCGATGGTAAGCCATTGAAATCCCCCAATGAATGGTTAGTCATTGAAGTCCCCAATTTATGGTAAGTTATCGTTAGACGAACTATGTGGACTTTGATTCCCTACTACGGTGATATGTAGGAAGACTCATGGTGGCTCAGTTTCATCACTCATAACTCATCCTAATCTCTCCATTGAGCCTATGTGTTTCTAGAAGGTAATGCCCCAACCCAGAAGGGTTTAACTTCCTCTGGGTCCCATCTATGCGTCCATTCTCATGGGATGCCACCTCAAGTGTCCCATGGTCCCACCGATCTACACGAACATTGAATTACTACCATGGGGATATGTTGGAAGTATATTCAAGGCTCAATCCCAACATCATGTTCATCCTCACATCAATTCTATCCCATTTTTTATTAACTTAATTCAACTCTCTGTCATCCATCCGGATTCTTACCCGGGCCGCCACATCTTGGTGAGATCGGTCCACCTCATTCCCCATTCTCATTAACAATAATCAGGTAGCTAACCACACATTAGCCCCATAATCAGTGATTCCTCTAGGGGTTACCTACATCTGATCCACTCTAATATGTGTTCTGGTCAGTCTGATCCATCTCTGCTAGACATTAAACTCGCGGAATACCCTGTGTTAAAAATGAGAATCTGAGGAAAACCTCATATACTTGCCTATTTCATATAATTCCTCACGTATGATGTAGGATGCCTCAGGATTTCACACCCTCGATAATCCCTATAATAAGGGGAATAAACACAGACATGCTAGTGTTCCAGCATCCAGACAAGCCAATGATATCCAACATGACTACTCCCTAGACTGAAGGATGCTGCCCAGACCGGACTCCAGGGAATGACCTGACAGAATCAGTTTAATTAATCATTGTCCATGAAGACATGGAACTGGGAAGAGTTTCATGAATTACATCTTATTCTATAAGGGATACCCAGACTAGGTGATGAGTTCAAAGGAGGAATCCATAAAAGGAAAAATGGACATCTCATCATCCTGTTTCGATCAAGGAGAAAACATCCCAAAATAGGTGATAGATGTTTCCCGCCTTTATAAAGCAGAAATGTGGGGAAATAATCAATCACCATCCGTAGATGTCTACACACGCCCCAGTGAAAGCATTGGAAACAGAAATGGTGAACATGATGTGATGATATTCTCCTCAATGTAGATATTATTAATGTTCGAGACAATTATGGATTGGTGTGTCACCAGATCTAGTCATACAGTGTCGAGTCCCACATTGTAAATAGTGGGCCTGGCGTGAAACTCACCAGAATTAGGGGAAATCAAAATGTTGAACATCCTAGTCTGCAACGTTGTTAGTGTGGATCCATGTTACCAGCCATGGGAGATAGAATGGAGTTGGGGCATTGGACGTTGATTTCTTCCTTTCAGCACTAATGGCTTAATCTCCCTACTTTTCATGAACCAATATACTACACCAGGAGCCCGATCACCACCCGCCCACCGACATAGGGAACGCAGTAGTATCATGTGACTCCACCACTTCGGTGGCAATCTCCAAAACCATAGCTGCAATGTGCCCATGCACCGTCTTCTCGTCTTAATTCATTCAGCAGAGGGCGATCAACGACCTCATACGCCGATATGAGGAGGAGGGGATTTTCCCGACCTGGGATATGGCTCACAAGGATCTAGAAGGGTATGCACCTTGTCACCAATGCCACACCCAAGGTCAACGTAGAGAGCCACTACTCCCCACTCCAATGTACAATCATATCAGTAGCCTCTCCGTGAAACTTCTAGAAGACTCTCTCCCCTACGCTGATGATGTATGGTATATTTGGGCAAGCCTGATCAGGATACTGTTTTAGGGTCCCCCAAGGAGGGTTCCAACTAGGCCAGGCCAGCGCCACCATCCGGTCTGAGGAGTCGAGGAGCAGGTAAATCATGGGTAAGTAAAGCAACTGCACGGATTTCCCCATTCCAGTTGACCTGGTTCCAGTGTCAGGTACAGGCTGAGGAGGATTCCCTCCTAGGGTCGTCAACATCTACAACTACTATGGTTCGTGAGACCACCAACATGTATCATTAGACTCCTACATATGCTGAGAAGGGGTACTTGTTTACCCGTCTTGGATTGAGGCCCCAACCACCCCACGGGAAGGCTGGGTTGACTCTCTCATCCACCAGCATAGGTAGTGGCCTCCACCAGTATGGAGGTCCTCCCAGTACTACTACCATGGAGAATGTGATTCTACCCCATTTCCATGCTCATCAGAGAGGTTTGCCTCATTCCACCTTCGTTCTGAATGAGGGACCACCCCAAAATGGTAAAACTCAGCACGGAATCCTCTATTTTGCTCATTACATCGAATATGGATTCATTCCTCCTGTAAAAGACCAATGGGTGGGGATGGAGCACATCTAGTCAATATCCAACATGGGGGACTCCCCATGTCCCCACAACAGCTAGCGAAGATCCTTCTCACATCATCAATCAGAGGGGTGAAGGCCAGATTCGCTTCACCAGCACCTAGCACGGAGAACCTACCTGTGTTCGGCTTAACAAGTACGAGGGACCTCCTCGCATCGTCATTTCCAGAGGAAGAAAGCACGGAGATTCCACCCATGCTTCTATCAGCTCTAGGAGAGGTACTACCCACTCCATTGTTCCCCGTAGAGATTCCCTTCACACATCAGTGAGTGGACACGGAGAGCCTCTTCGTCTTCCCTTCGATATATGTCCTGGTGCACACTGCACCCCGGCTTACTTAAGCCAAAGTCCATCCCACCCGAGCACCAGTATGGCTGAAAGACCTCCTTGGGATAGAAATGTCCCATGTTCTAAAGAACTATCCTCGGGCAGGAGGGTGGTTCGTTTCTTCTATAAAAATAACTCTGATAATATTCAGACCAAGATCAAACCAATCTGCTTCTCAGATTCTGATGCAGAATACGACTTGGGGATGTAACCCTCGCCTAGATCCTCTGTTTCAAGGGTCGGGGTAGTAATTGTGTGCATCATCCTAGAACTTCCAGAATGCGTGGTCCATCAGATTCCAGCCTCCCCCCATAGGTATATCCAGGTGGATGAAAATTTGGTATCTCTATAGGTTACGGTCATGCAATTGCCACTGTCCTCACCAGAAGCAATCTATACCTTGACTAGAGATCATAGAGAGCTATTATGGAGACTAATGGCATATGAATAACAGCATGGTCCACTGCCCGAAGCTGTGGTTCCCGCAATGGAATTTGTGGTCATCATCCCATCTAACCGCGATGTCGTGGCTAAATCACTATACACTTCGGAGGGTAGCCTAAGATATGGTGGTTTGTCAGCTCGCTTTCCAAATTCTCCACTGGCCAACCTACCATTCAAGTTGTTTGCTTCAGTACCATTATCGGTACCCCATCTGCCTCCAGTAGATGAGTGGGAAAATCAAGGGCCAAAACTAGAATCTGATCCCAGTATCTTATGGTACATCCTTACAACGGACCACTTTCTTGAGATGCTTTGGCTGATTACATCACCGAATTTTTGTGCGCCAGAATCCCTCACCCCAGAGGAAGTTGACTGTTTCTGCCAAACACTCTGGGAGACTAATTTCCATCTTCATCATCAGTGAGTGGCTTACCATTATATCCAAGAGCATTTCAAGGACATTGGTGAACAATGTCGGCAGGTTGATTTAGCCCCACTCCCTGTGGCCCAGCACCCTGAGTCACCAAGTCGTCGTATGGCCCTCCAGCAATGGTGCGTTCAGAGTTTCAAAGTACTCCATAGGATTATCAATGAGGCTTCTCCCGATATGCAGATCTATGGATGGGGGTAGTATGCTTCCGTCCTCTTCAGTCATATCTAGAAACAACCCGATTTTCCAAGTGACATATAGGATATGCCTCCGGGAAGGGTCATTGTTAACATGGCCAACCTACCGGAGGGCGAGATCGAGCTAGAGCTTCTTGTAGAGGACCTGCCCTCTGAGGGAGTTTCACAATTCTTGGATCTGTCAAGAAGTATTACTCGTCAACAGAGAAATATAATGGGTCTTATCGGGCCCACCGAGGCACTAGTTCTCATCCAAAATCGCAAAAAGGTAAAGGAACTCCTCAGAGCTGTCAAACCCTCCAACCCGTCTAGCATAGTGAAAAAGGCAAAAGACAACCTTGAAAAATCCACGCTGCATTAGAAACTCTACAAACAGAAGAATATGGTCGATGACCTCCTTGATGAATGTGTTGAAGAGAGAATTCCATACTATAGTGATCCTCGGTCGGGGCAGCAAGCGCAGGCACAACTTCCCCTCATCAAACTGCCTTTAGGTGACCCGGACCATCCTGCCCACCCAGATAGGGTTGAAGACAGAAATTATGACAAGAGGGTGTTGTATGTCTCGCCAAATCCTCCTGAATGGCATAACAATCCTCAGGACCCAATTCAGGTTCCCCCAGTTGTTCCACAGGTCGTTCCATTAGCCCCTATGATTTCTTATCATGTTGAAGAACCCACCAACGCAATAGGGGTCTGGGATGCCCATCAAGACAGGAACCCCCGCCCGAACGATCCAATTGCAGCACTCATCACTTGTCTTGAAGCATTAGAGACTCAATAGGTGGAAATACCACCTGATGGAAAGCCATATCCAGCATGGGAGGATGATAGGCTAGCACCCCAGGGTTTCGAGAATCCCACATTTTCCCCCTTGAATGAGATGGGGGACCAACCACACCACCTGGCCCACTTTATCTCAAGTTGTCGACCCATGTTGGGAACTCTATTTTAGCAGGAAGATTCTAAAGTATGGTGTTTCATATAGTCATTGGAAGGTCCATCGTTTGTCTGGTACAGTAAGCTCCCCATCGGGTCAATAGCAGGCTGGGAAGTCCTCCGTAAGAAATTTCTTGACCAGTTCATTTCCACCACTTAGAAGATGAGTATCGCGGACCTCTTCAAGTGCAATAAAAGACCTGATGACGGTGTTGCAGACTTTTTTGCCTTGTGGAAAGGACTCACATACTCTATTGATTTTCCACTAACTCAGGAGAAATTATGACGATATGTGTGGGGAACGTCAAGATGGAATTGGTCCCCTCTATGATCTATCAGAACTTCCTTGATAGATTCTGAGACATTCTGATAAGGCCCAACTCCTGCAGGAAGCCTTAGAGCAGGATAAACAGGCACGTCTGTTGCCTCCTAAAATCCCCACGAGAAGGGTCGAGCCCACTACAGTGGCCCAACTAGAGGACCTCAGGCAACAATACTTCTAACCCATGGAGCCAACTCAATAGTCTCATAGAGGCCCTCCAACTTAGGCACAGTCACCATCCCTGCAATGCCCACCTCCGAATCAGTAGGTTCCCCCGCGCAATGTGTCGCCACTACCTAGAAGATATAACCAAGCTCCACCACCTCAAAAAGCTCCTTTATCCCCACGTCAGGGTTAGTCTCTGAGGCCCCCCTTTTCAGATAGAAGGATTCGAACCTACTCATTCAGTGAGGCCCAGGTCCCTAGTTATTTCTGAAGTTCCCTAAAGTAGGGGATGGTATGTTTGCCTGAGTGCAGAAGGCTAGAGGAGGAGAACTTCACTAATCACCCTAATTACTGCCCCTACCACTGGATCCTAGGGAATAACCTCAAACATTTCTATGTGTTCAAATATTGGATTAAGGACTAGGTAGAAAACAACATAGTTCTAATGGGCCAAGATCTGACACACGTGGCATGCGTCTTCATAAGGTCATATAGTGGTAGTGACAGCAAAGATGAGTGGCATTAGGTTTCTACCCATGGTTCCCCAAAGTATGAAGATAAGATGGCTCAAAAAACAGTCACCTATGCCCATAGTGTTTTCCTTGCACGCATGAATCGGCCAGAGCCTTTAAGAGCTACAACTACTACTTCTGCATCATCGTCTCAGTCTTCTTATTCCCAGAAGAGAAAACAATGGTGGCGTAAGGGAAATAAAAGTCCCATGTCAATGCCTTCGTCATCTCTTACTCTTGGTGAATTCATGCCGCCAGAGATGGTGATCCCCCTAGAATCCATCCAGTAGTGGACGACTCTTCAGGTGATGGTCAAGTGTATTCCTCAGTTAACAACATAGATCCGGTAAACCCCTACATGATTTCTAATGATGAGTGGTGACACACATACCCTCCCAATGTCCCTAGACATCATCAGTGTCAACGGATCCGCGATTATGTGGGTCGTCAGAGTTCCTCAGTTATCACTTCCATCTAGGTTGTGCATGCTTCTGAAACCAGGAAACATTCATAAAGAAGAGCTCAGCACACGCAACCTTCTCATCTGGTGACATCAGGAACACCTTCTCCACCTTTCATGTAATTTGATCATGAAGATCCACCTCGACTGTGTCGTGACCAGCCACACTCTTCTATAGGCCGGTCTCATACTTTTATCCCTTATCTAGAAGTCACTCTACATGCTTCGACTAGTGAGCAGTGTGATATTCCTAGTACCAGTCAGTCATTAGTCCAATCGGCAGAACCCACCATACCTCTTATCATAGAGAAAAATCATGTAATAAGAAGTTCACTCCTAGAATGGAAGTATGATGTTCTCAAACATCTTGCCCGCAATCCAGAAAATCTCTCCATCTTGGAGGCCCTTTTCCCGTCATCATATATGTGTTAGGATGTTGTTGAGGCTTTAAGAATCCTGGTTCAGTTTGAGATGGAGGAATCAGTCATAGAATCCTTTCATGTTGAGGTGGTTGAGAATGATGAATTCCAATCCATCATCTTGTTCTCTAGATAAGATGAAGGCTCTCCCATACAAGGGCACATTCACTCGATGTACATCAATGGCCAGTTCAACGACATTGAGGATTGTTGTTGTATTGTTGAAACGAGCTCTAGAATCAGCTTAATCTCGACTCTTAAACTTCTAAAAACTAGGATTGTCCAAGGATGATCTGAGTCCCTCTAACCTAAGAATCCAAGTTTATGATAGGATATAGTAGAAACTGGTCAATAAGATCCAATTAAAGACCCAGTTCAGTGGTCTAATTGCCAACATCAAGTTTATGGTTGTATCCCAGGACACTACCTACAATGCATTGATTGGAAGACTATGCCTCCACCTGTATGCGGTGGTCCCCTCATCATATCACCAGTGCCTCAAGTACTCCCTTAATGGTCGATTGGGAATGATTCAAGGTGATGTGTCTCCCTTTTCCTCTTCTGAATCCCACTATCTGGATGTCGAATACTACAGGATCAAAGACAAGATGGTTCAGGCTAATGAGGTTGAGCATGTCATGACTGTAACTGACTCGTGGACGAATGTAGATGATGCCTACATATTTCTAATCCAGTTATTCGAGGATATGACCTTGTACCTAGGTAAATGATTTGTTGTTTCTAGAATTAGGGGGAATACATTCCCAAGTGTATACGATGCTAGAAGATCACCACATTCTTCTATAAAAACTAGGCTCAGAGGATCTCATATCCTCTTACTCCCATTAGATATCAGGATGTTCGTCCCATGGCAACAACAAAACGCCATACTTGATTGTTCAGTCAGGCCAGGATTAACTAGCTCAATCCAACGTGCCACTATATCTTCAATACCATCAAGTGTGGCCACATAGGCTGGAGGCCAAATGGGATTGGATCAACAGCCTTCATCGCAATGCTTACGGTGGCATAGGGGTGGCCTGAAGCAGTATCCACTACCAATCAGGCTGGTACTAGCCTCCAATCGAGAGATTCCGACTTAGAAGAAGCTCCTCCCACCAAGGATTCCCCCTCCATAAGTGAAGAAGTGTATTTAGAGGATTCTCCCACCACCTTTGAAGATGGAATATTTACCACAAATGATGATTTGGTACAGGTGAACCTTGGTAGCAAGGCAGACCCAAAACCCACATGGATCAGTGCCGCCATACCCTTCAAGGAGCAACACCAGTACATATACTTCCTGAAACCACAACATGATGTATTGTACTAGATATATGATGAGACTATAGGACTAGATCCTCTGGTGGTTTTCCACTACCTCGGTCTACCGACAAATCATCATGGGTTCATGTAGCCTCCCAAGAAGATGCACCCTTCTCACAGTGCCATGGTTGAGGCAGAAGTTGATAAGCTCATCAGATCCAATTTGGTTAAGGAGGTCAAGTACCCCAAGTGGATGTCCAACATTGTGCTAGTAAGGAATAATAATTAATAGATCAGAGTCTTCATCGACATCCAGAATCTCAACTATCTTTGTCCCATGGATGATTTTTCTCTTCCTGTGACTGAATTGATGATCAATGCTACAACTGGGTTCCAAGTCATATTCTTCAGGGATGGGTACTCTGGAAATAACCAGATCCAAATGGCCCCCAAGGATGAAGAGTCTATATCTTTTAGGGCATCACAAGGTACTTTCGGCTACCACGTCATGCCCTTCATTTTAAATATTATAGGTTCCACGTATGAGCGGGTTATACACTGCATATTGAAGCCGATCCACAGAAAGTTGGTGGAATGTTACATAGATGACCTGGTGTTCAAATCTCACCAGCGTTAGGACCATCTCAGAGACCGTCAAAAAGTGTTTGTCTTCCTCCATTCCCATCACCTGAATATGAACCCATTGAATTGTTCCTTCAAGGTTACCTCTGGAATGTTTCTTGGCATTATTGTCAGATAAAAATGCATTGAGATCGACCCATAAAAGATCAAGGCCATTAGGAGGATTTCTTCTCCAAGAAATATTATGGAACTTGGAGTCTTTCAAGGACACTTAGCCTACATATGCTGATTCATCCTGAATTTGGATGGCAAGTGTAAGACCTTTTCTCAGCTCATGAGTAAAGGGGTTGTCTATGAGTGGGATGAAGAGTGTCAGACTGCTTTTGAGGAAATCAAGAAGTACCTACTCCATCCTCTGATCTTAATGCCACATGTCTTTGTAAATCCACTGGTCCTTTATGTGACCACCCTAGAATGATCTCGCAGCTCCCTTGTCACCTTGACGAACAATGAGGGGACAGAGAACAACCTCTACTACCTCTGCCTAATGATTTTCTATATGGAGACCAGATACTCACCTATCGAGAAGAGATTCTTCGCACTCGTATTCATAGTACAAAAGTGGTGGCATTACTTACAGCATCATGAGGTACAACTGGTGTCTTAGGTAGATCCCCTAAAGTACATCCTGAATCACCCCATGTTGATAGGAAGACTAGCTTAGTGGGTGGTAATCCTGTAGCAGTTCGATATCAGGTTCTTCCCTAAGAATTATATCGAAGGGCAGGCAATGGAAGACTTCATTGCTGCCCATCCTGCCTTTGAGGACCAGTCCCTAGACCTTGAATTTCCTGAGGAAGTGATTATCTTGGTAGACAAGTCCATCTCGTGTAGGAAAATTCACTACGATGGTGCTTCCTAGAGCCACACCGGAAGAAGGCACAATGACCCTAAACTCAAAAGGGTAGGCCTAGGTATCATCATCATTACCTAGGCACAAGACATTCTACCATACTCATTCCTACTGTCATAAGTCTACACCAATAATGAGGCTGAGTAACAGGCTCTCAACACTGGCCTCAAGTTGTCCCTCGAAATTTATGTGCCTCATTTTCATGTGAAAGGGGACTTCAAACTATTCATCAAGCAGATCAATAGTGAATATGTTGTCTGAAATCCAGAGCTTGTACCATTGTTGGAGCACACTCTCCAGCTAATGGCCCAGTTACCATCTCAACAAGAAGATACTCATGTCCCTCAATCTCAGAATGGTTAAGCTGACACCCTAGTCAGCCTAGCTTCATCACTTGTAGATCCCGAATAGAATTATCTGATTATCCACATGGCACACTGAAGACTCATTGTTCCTGTCACCCTAGATGATGATGATAGCTTGCAGGTAAGCCACCTTACTTCTTGCACCTCCAAGTCAAGAACCCCAAGTACCCTGGATGTAGTGGTTCATGTGACTCCTAACTGGAGATCCCCCTTTTTTAGCATCTCCAGAATGTTAATCTCCCAGAAGATCGGGCTAAGTGCGAGTGAATTTGAAGCCGCGCATTACAGTTTACCATCCAGGACAGTCCTAGTCATGAGCAGATCCTCTACAAGCATGGGTTTGATGGGGTTCTCCTTAATTGCATTCAAGGAGTCAATATTTCCCAAATCATGTAGGGGTTTCATGCCAGTTCCTATGGGGATCATTAAACTGGGCCAAAACTATATCACCAGATCTAGAGACTAGGGTTATTTTAGCCTTCTATGATCCATGACTACATCGAGTTCACCAAAATATGCTATGCCTGCCAAATTCATACTAACTTCATGCATCAACCACCAGAGCCTCTCTAATCCACCAAGTACTCTTGGCCATTTACAGTGTTGTGACTCAATATTGTGGGACCATATCCACCTACGACAGCTCACCAGTGTAGATTCATCCGGACTGCTACAGATTTCTTCTCCAAGGGGGCAAAAAAAGATTCTCCCAAGGGGGTCAAGGCCCATTCCATCATTGTCGTTGTGAGCTCCAACATCATCTATAGATTTGGATTCCCTCATGTTGTCCACAACGATAATGGTACGAACTTCCAAGAAGATGAGCTGAAAAAATTGTATGCTAAGTACAATATCTATTCTAACCATACATTCTGCTATCATGTGCATAAAAAGGGGATGATTTAGGCATTCAACAAAAAACACTATAACAATATGCAGAAAATGGTTGGCCAGAATAATAATATTTGGCCAGAAAAGTTCCCCAATACCCTCTGGTCTTATCAGACGACGACTCGTAATTTCACCAAGGAGACCCCATATTCCCTAGTATATGGGATGGAGGCCATCCTTCCAATCGAGATTCAATTTCCCTCATTGTGCACAACTGTCTATGATCAGTAAGCTCCAGATAATGTAGCTTAAATCTGTCTGGATGAGTTGGAAGTTCTCGACGATAACAGGATTCATGTCCTTCACAATCTAGAAAGGCATCGGAACAAGATTGCTAGAGATTTCAATAAAAAAAATCACCTTTATTACTTATTTCAAGGTGACTTGGTAGTGGACCTTGAAACACCAATGATACCTGGTAGGAAACCACCCATGCTGGAGCCCAGATGGGAAAGGCCATACATTGTTCACATGGTTTACTCCAATGGTGCACACTCCCTGGTTACAATAGATAGTGAGCGTATAACTCCTCCCACCAATACCAAGTTCCTCAAGAAATAATCTTCCTGATTCCCTGTAGTTGAGAATGACCTTAACATATATGGTCCAACATGACCTTAAACTATATGGTCCAGCATGATCGTAAACTATATGGTCCATCATGACCTTAAACTGTATGGTCCAGCTTGACCATAAAATGTACGGTCTAGCATGACCTCAAACTTTCCGTTCTCGCATGACCTTAAACTGTAGGGTCTGCATTACCATAAACTGCTTAGTCCTACATGAGTTTAAAGTGATTGTCGTCCTTCAAGATGTTAAACTGCATCTCATGAACTATGTATGGCATGATTCTCATCCTCATGGGATATGTAGGAATGCTCAGATGCCTCATCTTGAGTTCAGCCCCTATTTACTCTTTGACAATCCCCTCCTATGCATTGTTCTTTTAGAGGATCCTACATGGCATCGCATAGTATTTTTCCCCACTCATTTCAGGGTTACAATGATTTCACCATGTGCCCTCACTCGTTCTTCTCTCCTCCAACTTCCTTACTGTATGATTTTAAAGTGCATGGATCTTTCAGAACTACGTATGGCTTGATTCCCATCCTCATAGGAAACATAAGACCGCCCAAAAAAAATTTCCATAGAACCATCCCCATACTTTGGGATCTCCCATTAGGACCAAACATATGAGATGGGGCCTGATTTTTCCCTCATTCATGTCAATTTAATCATGATTTTACCATGTATCACTTCTCCCGGAAGATCTCTAGCTCTTCTACTACCCTTCTTGACATTAAGTTGCATGGGCACATGTCACATGATATAGATTCTGTGTTCCTATTTTGTTCACCAGCCATCATTTTTCATTTTCACCACCCCCATATGTTCCAAACATGTAGTTTAGTGGTTTATTCTACCACAACATCTCCCTAAACCTCGATCTACCTCGAGCAGGGGTGTAATTCAAGAGGTCGGACACTTATGTGAAAGGGAGAGCCTAGTTCTACTCCTTGTTTCCCACATTGATCATTTCTCATGTGGTATTAAGAGCTATGATGAGGCAACGCCCACATGGGATGTCATGTGGTTACAGTTGGCCGGGATGCCCAGCCTCAGGTCCTTCGACCCCTTTGGCCCTTGGCTCGAGTTCTTATTTGATATTGTGCGGTGTGGTATGGACTCGCGTCCTTATTCACATCGGGCTATTTTATGATGCCACACATATCCCATCGAGACACCCCTCTCTTCATTTATCATATGTCCCATGAGCACCAGCCCTTCCATACCTCACGAGCCCCATCATCTAGGTTTCCATCACTTATTTTATCCAAAAGGACCCCTGGATTCCATGGATTCTCGGCCCAAGGGCCCTCCTCCCATTACTGGCTAACGTCCTAGAGGATTACAAGCAGAAAATTGATACAAGTCTCATGTTATGAATATGTTCAATGGTTGATGCTCAATTTTTTCCCCTAACTCTGTTCACACAAGGGTGGATACTGTGTTTTGAACCTACTCAATAGTTTTCATCCATCATCGTTGTCGCTTTGTGGTCTCCATAGGCATGAGGATTCACCCTCTCTATCCCACTCACATGACATTGAACTAGGAATCTCAGTCCGATCTCTAAGACCTTAAACTAAGATCACCTTCATCCTTACTGTAATACGTTAAACTAAATGTTTTCTATGACATTCTGCATGTGGCCTATCCTCATGTCCCTTAGACTTCTCCAACTCCTAGACCATGTTCTCACTTAGGATTGTACGGTGTGGTGTAGGATTATGTCCTCATTCACATCAAGTTACTCATTGTGTTGTACACATCCCGTATTGGGAATCATGACCTTATTTCTTCCATCCTCATCTCTAGAACTTTGTGTGTATTGATTTCTATCTTCATGGGATACGTAGGACCGCCCGAATGTCTAGTCTTTTGGACCATCCCCATATCTTAGAAACCACCCTATCATTTTGGCCCCTTGTTCTGAGTCCTTCCAGAAGAGGGGTACAAAGTGTTGTATGGACTCCTTATGTCCCCATTCACATTGGGTTTATAACAACCATGTTGCATACCTCTCTCTCCTAAGCATCCTTCACTTCCTTTTCCTACACTCATCCCTTTGAATCATCTTCCCATAAGTTGGGTCCCTCGACCCAATTCGGCGATTCACCAATTGGCCCATGAGTACTCTGGTCTAGAACCTGGTGTGTCATATTCTACCTGAACATGTTTTCACCCATTTTTCAGGCTTGGTGTTCCCCTTCATTAAATATTCCATTATCTTTCACATCCTAAGGGGCCCTCAAATGGCATGGATGATAGAACTAAGGGCTCTCCTACCATTACGGGCCAACGTCCTCAAATATCTCGAATGGAAAATTGATAAAAGTCTCACATTGAGAATATAGTTAGCAGTAGACACTCATTTATTGTTCCTATTTCAGGTCACATGATATGGATTTTGTGATTCAAACATGGTCAACAGTAATCCTCCATCATTAAGCCAACCCCCTTCAAGCGTTGAATTTTGGTTACATGATTCACATTATTTTCAACCCAATCATGTCTAAGTGGAATTTCGACACTCCTAGCACTATCCCTCAGTGCGCATTTTCATTTTAGGAGGAAAAAGTCATGGTAAGGCATCATTTGGGGCTCTTCACCGACTTAGATTTTATGTCTCTTCTAAGTATTTCAAAAACCTCTTCTTCCCTTATTTCCCACACTGATTTTGGCTCACTTGGGCTTAGAAATTGGATTGAGGTATGTGCCTACTTTGAAGGATTTCACCTATCCATGGTCCGAGATCTAAGACCTTAAACTAAGATCTATTTTAGAACTATGTATATATTGATTCCCATTCCCATGGGACACATAAGAATGCCCACACATCTCATCTTTGGGCCCAGCTCGAGTTCCACTAATTCATCACTTATGTTCTACTTTCTAGGACCAAGCTCTTATAAGACCATGTGATGTGGCATGTGTGGGCTTATGCCTTTATTCATTTCGGGCTTGCAATTCCCACATCACACACTCCCCTGCAAGGATCTACTCCCTCCTACCTCATCCCCCATATTCTCTATCATTTTTTGGACCCCTCAGCCTATGGTTTCTTCCATGTAGTTGTGCACGGTGTGCTATGGGATTATGTCCTCATTCATGCTGGGTATGATTTATCACGCCGTGTGCACTACCCTTATGTCTAAGCCATATGACTTTAAACAATGCTTCCTAGTCCCAAATAACTTGAAACTATTGTTTATATACTGCATGATGTTAAAATGCATGGATAGTACCATCACATGACCCAAAATTATGATATTATAGTCTTGGACGCATGATGAAAAACGGCACTGCATCATGGTGTACTCATTCAAGGGGACAACATGTTTGGTATCGATCACACACTATTCAATTTTTCAATTCCTACACATGGCTTGATTCTTATGGAGATGCGTGGACATTCTATCCTAGGTCCATTACTTCACAAAAAAATAACACTCATTCATCATAAAGAAAAAATAGAATCTATCAAATGCTGCTTCTTTTGGTTCAAGGGCTAGACCCGCACAACCTTATTATCTCTAGAACTGGTATCTTACCATTCCATTCCTATAATTATGTTTGGATTGATTCCCATTTCCATGGGATATGTTGGACTGCCCAGACATTTTGTCTTTGGGTCTAGCCATGTTTCTTGGAAACCTCCTTACTTTCCTGCTCCCTGACTTAAGTCCTCCTGATGGGTGTGTATGTGGTGTGGTAAAAGATTATGTCCCCATTCACGTTAGTTTTATAGAAACCACATCACATACTCCCTTACTAGGGTCCCCCTTTCTTCCTGGAAGTCTGGATTAGTTTCCCTACCCCCCCCCCCCGGATGCCTGAAGCTTGGTTTTCACTCTCACATTTTGATGGAATAATAAGGTGATCATCCCTTATTTCTCACATCGAGCCCGACCCACGTGATCTTAGGGATTGATCGATGGACTATCCACGAATATGAAAAGAATGTTGTAAACCAATACAAATAACAGAATTCATGCATGTAGCTAGCATGAAATGATCAAAGAATGAAATCTTGTTTGAGGGTTTACAAGTATTACAACACCTGATTATCGATCCCTCCCATAGATGGGTTAACCCCATCAAAAGAAAGTTGTAGCTACGCTACCCTCTAGATTGTGGTGTCCAGGATTTATTTTCACCTACATAGTTCATACTCCCCCTCAGCAGCGATATGGCACAGTTCGTCAGCCACAATCTGGGCCCACTCCATGTTGGTCCAGATAATGGTCATTTCTTCAGAGGCTCTCTTCATTCTCTCCTCATCCTCTACCATCTAGGCCTTCAAAATCAATATTAGCTCTGATCGCACGTTGAGGGAGGACAAGTGATCATCCGTCTAGACCTGAAATTGTTGAACCACATTTTCAGCCTTCTGGAGCATCTTGATGTTCACCGCTTTCCTTTAATGCCAACCCACACAAAGGCTGCAGTCGTACTCCCGAATCTTCTCTGCCATGAGATCTCAGATGAGCATGTGATGAAACGGGGAATCTACTCCCCCTGAGCATAGTTCATGCAGTCACGAACTTCATCACTCCTTCTGGTATATCCATCGTTCTTGAGGGGTGTCGTTGATAAAGCGCTTGATCAGCTTCCATGACCAGCAACTAACTATCTTGTTATCCTCTTCATCAGAGGTCATTTGGTCCCAGTCCATGGGATTGGAAGGCTCGTACACTGGGAACACCCCCAAGAACTCATCATCAGGGTATGCATCTGGTGTCTTATCATGTATGGTGGGACCCGAGCTATCCGAATTATCTTCATCATCACATCCCACTTCAATGATCGCGGGCAAATCCCTGCCATTCGTCCCACCGGTGGTCTAGAGCGCTAAAGCTTGGTCAGCCGGGATATTTGCCTCCATGACCACCAGCATTCCCCTGGGATAAGCACTGCCAGGAATACCATCCAACCTCACCATGGCAGCCAATGCCATTTGAAGAACTATACATGCCAGAAAGGCACGAATGTCTGTTAGCCAGGTCAGTGGGTGGAAGTCATGAGTTTTGTAAGAGATACATACAGGGATCAGATTATCAGTCTTGATCATGGGTTGTAGCTATAGAGATTCTGAGTCATGGACCTCCGTATATTGTTGGAATGCCTAAAAACTCTGGAGGAGCCACCTCAGGTATCCTGCCCCACTAGATATAGTAATCTCTCTAGCAGCAGGCGCGGATCACAAAGTCCCAACATATACATTCATTGAGGGATGAGAATGATTTTGGTGCATGAGGCCCTCCTTCACATTTCAAATGATTAGTACGGAGTCCAAAATTTCTTGGAAGAAAAACCTGAGTAAGGGGCTTGGGATTTTACCTCAAGGTTCTCTGCAATGTTTTCAAGATTTGGGTCATGATCACCATCTTTACCCTCCTACCATGGGATCCCTCTACTGGCCTCCTCCCCCAAATAGGACTCATCTAATTCTTACAGAAGAGGGAAGAAATCTCTTAGTTCAGCAGCTGACATATGTGGGAGAGTCGTTCGATCCAACAGCACAGCCACTCAATCTGTCAATTGATGTGGAACACCTCGAGAGTGCACGGAGTCCTACAACTCTTCTAGGTATTGCTTTGCCTCCTCCTGGGACACCTCAAATCTGGCCCTGATAGGGATGATCCCTGGCAAGTCCATCCTGAGATAGTTCACGTGTTTCCACATCTCATATGGGACATGGAATTGCCTGTTGACTTCCTAGATGTCTCAATCCTCCAGGAAGACCACATTATTTGTCATGTATATGTGGGGCAGCCGCTTCCCCGGAGACTGGGTAAATATTCTACGAAATACTCTCAGTGGTCTCCCCTATGGATAACCCTATTCTTCTAGGACCTTCAGGTCCGTTTCCATTACTGGATTTGTTGCTGCTCCCTCCCCCTTAACTTATATGGGCCTCGCTGCCACGAAAACCCCACCACCGCGTGATTTCCTTGCCACCTTTTGACCCCAGACTCGATGCTGGAGAGGTGCACCATCACCCGCATGAACAGTTAGCTACTTCAGCATCTCCCCTGGGTAGGTCACCTCCAAAATTTTGGCATACTCATTCATCAACCCAAATATGGTGGTGGGCAGAGGAAGCTAATTCCGCATCTTCTTGTATTTCCGTGTGAACATGCACCACATATGAATCAAAACGGATGGATGTTCCTCGTGGTGAACCCCTAAATAGAGCTGCAGGGTTAGACTCTGTATACACCGAAATTTCATGGCAAATCAGTGCGGGGTGTATGGGTCACAGAGCAGCTCATAGTCCAGTCTTTCCACCAAGACTCCACATCAAAAGGCTAGGAGATAGGACCAGTTATCTTCTGTTCCTTGTACATCATCAGTAAAAGCACCTGTTGGAAGCAGAAACAGGTGAAAGTTGAACTCCTCAACCTTCCAGACATGGTTCAGTACCGCCTGCATAGTCAGGTTGGCCAGAAAGCTCCTTGCAGCATTCAGGATAGATGGGTGGAAGTTAGATCTTGGAGGGGAGATGGGGTTCGGATATTCATATACTCCCCTAACATGCACTGCTATCCACCCATATAGGTGGTGTAATGGCCCGCATATCCTCTATGGTCTCTTCCCTTCACTGATATTCTACAACATCTTATACAGCTTAGAGAGCATAAGGATTCAAAGGTTGACCCGCCCACCTATCACCAACATGGATGCCATGATAAATGTGCTTGGTCGCACGCCCATGTTTGTATCCCTCACTGGTAGGATCCAACCACAGATGAGAGCAACGATGAATGCCTCCAGCCTGACTATCGGTTTCTACTTAGTGCTGACAAACAAATCCCCATGTTTTACACTGGCTATCCTCTAGAAGCCTCTAGTAGGAGTTTTCTTTTCCCTGTTGAGACCCCTTCAGGCAAGTTCGAGGCCTCAATGAAAACTTCATGTATGTCAGGATGTTCAGGAACTACTTTATCTACCATCTGAAGTGGACATCTCTCACTGCTTCCTTTTCCTCTCCTAGCACCAGCTCCATTGACGCCATCACCAATGGAATAATTTTCTCTAGATCCTCCCATGCACCCATAACATGGAGGAATTAATTATACATCACCCCCAGTATCGGGATCCCCAAAATCTGATGCACATCCCATAAACTGATGCCAACCTCCTCGTGGTGTAAGTGGAAGGTATTGGTCCTCGTGGACCACCTGCTCAAAAACTCCAGAATCAGCTACTTCAGTTGTGGATATGGAATTGGGATGCCCAAGCTACCTCATATAGTCCAACTCTTCTCAACTCTACCCTCAACTCTTCAAACGAGGCACCTACCAAGTAGGCCCATGCCTAGTCATTTGTAAAGCTTCCACCCTAGCGTAGATCTAACTCATCGAACCATCCCTTCCCCAGGTTCCTCAATGTTTCCATCAAGATCGTCTAGTGAAGAGGGGGGATGTCTCTAAGTACAATTTATTTCTATCAACATTGTTCATATGATTGCACAAGAAATAGGCAATAACATTCATGAAATCCCTCCGGGCATGGCTGTCAGCCGCCCTGAACCACTGGCGTTGGCACGGGGTTCTCCTGAACCAGTAATCTAGCTCATCCCTACTTGCTTCAAGGATTGAGATGTCTTCCCTCAGCCTAAATTCATACAGAGGTATCCTCTCACATAGAAGATAGTTTTTTTGGATTTTTGACAGTAGATTCACCACCAAATCATGGTCAGAGTGGCTCCGTACCAACTCCCCAAGACCCAAGCTATTCTACATCTCCTCACTTCGAGAAGCATCTGCAAGAACCCCTGGGCAGCCTCTTGGTGAGCCATTCCATTTTTAAAATTTGTATACATTTCATCCTAGTTCATGAATCCCATTAGTAGAGTTTGTTTGTGGAGACCATTCATGAAGCTTAGTACCAAAAATGGAATCATGAAGCCTTACATCAAACTTTGGATGCTAGATGCGGAGCGCACCGTCACAGTGTCAAATACTTTTTGTGCACCGCGAATCGAAGGATCGATTTACAGAGAGAAATCACAGAGCACGCAAAGCTTCAAGAATCAAGAGCGATAAAAGCCACAATTATAGATAAGTAAAAGAAAAAAGATAGGTTAGCTCCCTTATTGATAGGTGAGGACCCCAAGTGCTTCGTGATGAGCTTCGTGGCGCACTCATCCTGCATGTTGCCTCTCCACTTCATGAGCCTCCTTCGTGAGTCCTCTTCGCATTGGACAATGGATTTTAGAGATTGACCATCATAAACTGACCCTCGCTTTCTCCTCAGCTCCCAGTCTGAGGGGGGGAATTTTTTGGCACCAAAATTTGGGAATAATGAGAATGAATAGAAATGATTAAGGGCTTCCTCGCAAAGAATAATCATGGAGCCCTCAGGGCCCTGCAACCAGCTCCCAACTCTTCCTTCATGAACCCACCACAGAGCAAGGAGGGGGATACTCCGTGAACCCCTTTGATGTTCGCAAACCCGCTATAGATCAAAGAAGTGGTATGCTCCATAAACCACTTTTACATTTGTGACCCCTCCACAGAGCGATGAGGCGGGATGTTCTAGGACCCCCTTTGATGTTCACAAACCCATCGTGGAGAGAGGAGTAGGGATGCTCTGTGACCCCCTTTGACATTTGAGAACCACCACAAAGTGAGATCTGGCTTCATGCCGAGAAAGATCTACTCTACGGAGCCTCTTGCCTATAAATACCAGGCTCCCCTCAAGCCAAAATAACATTTCCTCTCACCTTTCACCTTTCGAGCTCCCATTTAGCGAAGAACTTTCTGCTATGCGAACCATGAGATTTTCAAGGTACTTTCGCATCACGATGTTCCTTCCACTTTTCATGAATTTTACCGCTCTTCAAAGTGGTAACCACTTTGCAGTGCCCACAAACCTTTACGATGGAAGGAGATCCCCAATGGGACTCAGGTCTTCGCAGAGCACTCATGCTTTTCAAAGCACCATTCATGAACATGTGACCTGCATGCTAAGGCAGGGTCACTGAGCCTTGAAAAGAACATTGCTTCACACTACTATGATTTTCAAGGAACCATTTCTTTGTGAAGCATTGCTTCGTGATTTCTATTCCACTTCGTGAAGAAACTTTCATATAAACCTATGCACTGTTCCTAGTCTTGGATACTCAACTTAATGAAGCACCCCCTTCATGAAAGCTCATCCACTTCATGGAGCAATAGAGATTCACAAGGTGCCTACATATGATCTCCTTTGCTCTGCTACTCCTTATCTTGTATGGACCCTCAGGTTTGTATGAAGCAATTTCAATGTCCCATGGGAGTTTTTTTCCATTACCTTGCTTCACCTCATGCTTCTTCTCATAGGCATGCTAACAGCTATTGATTCTTCACAAAGCCACGCTAATGTGGACCCCTCAATGGATCGCTCGACAACACCCCATCACCATAGAATTTTTGATGCCTTCCCTTCCCCCAGGGAAGGGAGATATCAATTATGTAAGTCCTAATGGGTGTGGAGTGAACCCACCTCGTCTGAGCTGCAAGATGTTAAACTTCCAAGTTCCTACGTCCTCAGCACATGACGTTAAATAGTGACCTCTCTCCATGCACCGTACATGGGGTTACCCCACCATGGACATTATTTACGTCCACTGGTCTCTACAATAGTGAAATTATTCCTCACATTGAATGAAATCCTCTTTATTTAAGTGGCTTCTATCTATGGGGAAAGGGAAACCACCTCAGTGTAAACCCCTAGGTTTTCTTGTAAGAGGAAGCACCCCAACTACTCCTCTCTTCCTCGGTGCCAAATCCCTCTCTCTTTGGGCTTTGTCACTACCCAGGAATCCACCTGGGAGTAGGTCCCAATCGTCACGACTTCAAGACACAGACCACATGTAAGCCCCTGTTTCTTCTTTGGGCCACTAAATACTTGTATACCCCACTCCACTTTTCGCAGATGCACCATTCGCAATGTGATCACAAGGTCTTTTCTCCCTCTTGTTTCTAACACTGAGTAGGACACACATGGGATTAGAGTAAGCATCGACCATGAAACCCCCTCTGGGAATCCTAGAATGTAAGCCCTAAGATTTCCCAGAAACTAAATGGACTTTGATCCTTTCCAATGAAAGTTACATAGGAATCCTCCATGTGGTTCAATCCCACCATCCATTGGTTTCGACCATTTCACGTCGGTCCACCACCATCTTGAACTATGTGGTCTTTGATCCTTTCCAAAGCAGGGTATGTAGGAAGCCTCCCTGAGGTTCAATCCCACTATCCATGGGTTTTGAACATTTCACATCGGTCCACCACCCTCCCAAACTATGAGGACTTTCATCCTTTCCAAAGCATGGTACGTAGGTAGCCTCCCTGAGGTTCAATCCCACCATCCATTGTTTCCATCCATTTCACATCGATCCATCACCCTCTCAAACTATGTGGAATCAGATCGTTTCCAAGGAAAGGTACGTAGGAAGCCTACCTAAGGTTCAAGACTACAATCTATTGGTTCTGGCCATTTCAAGTCGGTCTTCCACCCTCCCAAACTACGTGGACATTGATCCTTTCTAAGATAGGGTATATAAGAAGCCTCCCTAAGGTTCAATCCCACCATCCATTGGTTCCGGCCATTTCACGTCAGTCCACTGCCCTCCCGAACAATGTGGCCTCCTGTCTTTTCCAAGTCCAGGTACGTAGGAAGTCTCTTTAAGGTTCATACCCACCATCCATTGCTTCCGACCATTTTACATCAGTCCACCAACCTCCCAAACTACATGGAATTTGATCCTTTCCAATGCTGGGTATGTGGGAACCCTCCCTGAGGTTCAAGCCCAACAACCATTGCTTCTGACCCCACTTCAAGTCAGTTCCCAATCATTCTAAACTATGCGGAATTTGATCCATTCCAAGGCTGGGTACATAAGAAACCTCCATAAAGTTCAATCCCAACACTCATTGGTCCCGACCATCTTCACATCAGTTCAACAAAACCCCACCGAACTACATGGACATTGATCCTTGTATCCTAGAAAGGGTACGTAGGAAGCCTCTATGAGGTTCAACCGTAATCGGTGGTAAGTTGTTGTCACCCCAATCAGTGGTAAGTCATTGTCACCCCAATCAGAGGTAATTAGTTGTCATCCAATCAGCGGTAATCCATTGTCACCCCAATCAGCGGTAACACATTGTAACCCAAAACAGCGGTGATCCATTGTTACCCCAATCAGCGATAAGTCGTTGTCACCCCAATCAGCGGTAAGTCTTTGTCACACTAATCAGTGGTAATCCGTTTTCTACCCTAGTTAGTGGTAAGGCATTGTCAACTAAATTTGAAAGCAAGCTATTGTCAACCACATTCGACTGTAATCCGTTAAAATCCCCCAATTGACAGTAAGTTGTTGATGTCACCAATCCATGGTAAGCTATACTCAGACAAACTACGTGGACATTGATTCCCTGCTACGTGGATATGTAGGAAACCTCTTTGAGGTTCAAGCCCATCAATCATGACTCATCTTGATCTCTACCTCAAGCCTATGTGTTTCAGGAAGGTCATTACCAAACCTAGAGGATCCACTTCCTCCATGTCCCATCTATGTGTCCATTCTCACGGGCCGCCTCCTCAAGTGTCCCATCGTCCCACCACACTACGTGGACTTTGATTCCCTACCACGGGGATACATAGAAAGTCTCTTCATGGATCAATCCCAATATCACCATCATCCTAATGTCAGTTCCATCACATAATCTCTCCACATAATTCCATTATCTATCATCCATCTTGATTTTTACCTGGTCCGCCGCATCCCGATGGGATCGGGCCACCTCATTCCCCATTCCCCTTAACAACAATCATGTAGCTAACCACGCGTTATCCCTAACATCAGTGTTCCCTCCAGGGGTTACACCCATCTAATCCAATCTAATCAGTGTTCTGTTCAGTCTGATCTATCTCCTCAAGACGTTAAACTTATGGAATACCCTATGTTAAATATGGGAGGTTGAGGAAAACCTTAGATACATGCATATGGAATACAATTCCCCGCATACGATGAGGGATGCCTCGGGATTCTACACCCTCGATAAGTCCTATAATAAGGGGAAGAAACCCTGACACACTAGTGTTCCAGAGTCCAGACAATCCAGTGATGTCCAACATGATTACTCCCTTGATCGAAGGTTGCTTCTTGGACTAAAACCCTTGGAATTTCCCCACAGAAGAAGTGTAATTAACCGGATTCCATGACGACATGGCCCTAGGAAGATTTTCACGAACAATGACTTAGTCTATAAGGGAGACCAGGACTAGGTGACGAGTTCCGAGGAGGAATCCACAGAAGGAAAAATGGGAATCCCATCATCCTGCTTCGATCAAGGAGAAAATGTCCATGAATAAGCGACGGATGTCGCCCACCTTTGGAATGTAGGAATGCGGGGAACCAAATGTGCGCCATCCATAAACGGTTGTGTACGTCCTAGTGAAAGCATCAGAAACCATGATCATATTTTAGATATAATTTTTAGAAATATATTTAATTCAAGTGTGATTAATATTAATTAACCATGTATCAATCTAGATCATAATTTTGTTATTATTACTGAAAAAGTGTTTTTTCCTAAAAGTGGAATTTCTATCCAAAACACTCATAAAACACTAAAAGGAAAGAAAATATTCATGTAATTTTATGGTAATATAGGAACATGGTATATGATTCATTTTTTAATTTTTAGAATTACTTATATGTCAATATGACACACGGTGTAGTCTGTATAACTAAATGTTCATGTTTACATTTAGTAGAGAATTTTTATTTAAAAACACATATTACATACTCAATAAAAGAAAAAACACTCCAATTACCATGATACATTATTAAATTGATTAATTGTATATTTTTCCATTTAAGAATTAATTTCACATCATTATAACACATTATAGGGATGGTATGACTGAAATTGATTGTTTTCATTTAAAAATGATTGTTATTTCAACACACGTGTCACATGATCAAAAATAATAAAAGACATTCAAATTTTAATGTTACAAAATTTAAATTATACAATATATAGTTTTGGAATATTTTATTTATCCTAAAATTAATTTGACAAATTATGTGGTTGGATTGACTGAAAGTGCATGATTTTAGTTTTAAAGTACCAATCTAAGTTGAAACATGCACCATATACTCAAAACTAAGAAAACATACCCGTATTAACTTTATAATTCATTAAAATTATAAGTGATTTATTTTTTAAATTCATAAATCAAACACACATCAATCTGACACAAAGTGTTACCAGTATGCCATAATGTGTATGTTTTTAGTAAAAAAGTAACATTTTAGTTACCAACATGTATTACATTTTCCAAAAATAAGAAAAAGTGTTCAGATTGTCTTTATATTATAGAAAAATGATTTATTCTTCCTTTTAAATGTGAATAAATTGACCACATGTCAATCATCACACGATGTGGCCATTTTTATAAAATTACATGTCTTCATTTAAAAGGGATATTTTAGAATAAAACAAGCATAATATACTCAAAATAATGAAATTAAGCTCGAATTCTCATTATACTTTAGAACTGAAACCAGAGTTTCATCTATAACATATATAAAGTGGATTCATATCATACAAATTGAAATTTATAATCAGTTCTATAACATTTAATTGTAATTTTTTATTATTTAATTATTTACTGTTACTAAAATAATCATTTTTTATTACATGCACTCATTTCTTTTGTATAAGGTCAGGTTAGCCATTAGAAAAAAAAAATTATAATATTTTTCAATATTTTATGTAATTATTATTATTTTTAATATAATTTTACATCAATGAAACTATATGGTAATGAAATTTTAAATATAATATTTATATTGGAATGATGGTGTAATATGAATTTAAATTTCTTTAATGTTTATTTTAATTTTTTTCTATAATTGAAACTGATTATAATATTTTATCGATTATTATAGAGTGTTGTTGATATAGATTATAGTATTCTATAGTAGCTGGTAAGGAATTTTATCACTAAAAATGGTAGTGTAGATAAATACATTATTTATCAATGACAAAGGGAATACTCCAAAAGGTCGCCATTATCATTTCTTTTATTAGAACTAATAAAAGTTATTTTATTTCAGTGGTGATCAAAAAACCATATATTTTTTAGAAAACATAAAATTATTTCTAGTTCCTGATGGACATGATTTCTGTTTGTGTTATATTTTCTACCAAAAAAGAAAGCAATATGCATTATATCAATATGTTTTGGGGGAGTACAAATTGGAAGGAATGTGTTTCTCCACTGAATTTTGAGATTTTCTTTAGATTTTGTATGCCAGATTCCCTATCAGGATGAGGATTAATTGAATCCTTTAATCTTAGATGTGGTTTTTTTTCATCATGAGTAGTATGTAAAAGAAAATAAAAATTGTTATTATAAAATATGATTATTGTCATGTTAATATTAAAATATAAGAATTGTTTTACGTTTCACAATCCCCTTCCCGCAAAGGTACCCCTCCTAGAAAAGAAATAATGGAAGAGAGATAATGGCCCTGAAGTCCCACCTTTAGAATGTCCCCGATCATATACTTGCACTGAGGGTATAAAACTCTCATATATAAAATGTATTCCCTAAATAGTTAAAGTTCTATTTATAGATATCAAACCCATAAAATAAATAAAAATGAAACCAAAACCATGCCATAATTCATCTATAAAGTATGAAAATATGGAATCTTCGAAATAAAACCTAAGGAAATAACTCAGTGAATACTCTAATGTTAGAGCTAGAAAGGTCAATCTCGATCCCCAAAGTCCTCCTAGATAACATTACAAATTGATTAAATATATGTGGGTGATCGTAATATTTATACTGAGAAGGATAATACCAAAGGACTATCACACACATGTGAAAAGCGTATACTAATGAATTAGTGGACAAACAACATTACCAATACACGCATAAATAGGTTAACTAACCAATATCATCCTCACTATTTCAAAATCACTAAATAACTCTTCCAATTGTAGTATAATATGTGGAATATTGATAAAAATGGCTTCCCATACCACTTTACCACTTACTTTTCTCTCACACACCCCAATGTCATATATCATGGTACTCTCATCCCTTTCATGGAATCCCAGCTGAAGACTCCTGGGAAACATAATCAGACCATGTACCCCATGTAGAACTGGCCATCACATCCCCCCATAGAAAACCCGGAAATCACATCATAACAAGAACCCCATGTATAACTAGTCATCTCATCCACATACCCCCATAACCAATTCCATATATATTAGATAGTAAGGTATCATGAACATTAAAGATATCAGCTCCGTGTCCTCCTTCTACCATATACAACCCCCACTATAAACCACCCCATCAATCTCATAAAACCAACCCACATGTGTACTATATCTTCAATTCATCACATCCTGTGCGTATGAACCTCATCATAAAGAGATTGTATGAAATATGGGGTATCCAAAAATCCATACTCACCACCTTTGATGTTGGGATAATACAACCCCAAAAAATTTATATATCATTATAATGTTCTCAAGGTGGGTCGGGTTTGTATAAAAATTACAATTGAAATACAATATATAATAGTCACACATGAAAACCGAAACTAAGTGTTTATAATATGATAATAGTCAAAACTTAAAACATATCCAAAAGGCCTCATAACTTTCACTAATATAATTTTTACCTATAAATTCATTAAGCCTCTCATGAAATCCACAATCACAAGACACATTCTTTCTTCCCTTTTCATGTAAATCCTTTTCTATATTTTCTAATTACTAACCTTATTTCTTTATCTATCCCATTAATTTAATGTTTAATAATTATCTTATTTAAATACACTAAAAATTTTAATTTATGATTTTATTATCCATTTTTAATCCTTTCTATTTTTGTTTCATCATTATCATTTCATTCCATCACTATCATGAAACTATCATATACCCACACAATACAAACAGTTTGCCTTCCTCGTATCAACAAGCCCCACATTATAGTCACATCACATCTTAACCACCATAAATCACCATCATCATATATACCCACCACTAAACAATAAAACCACTTCTCACATATCTTATTTCAGTTTTATCAAAGAGTATTTCATAACATTTACTTCTTAATATTCAAGGGAATTCTCACAAAAACTGAGATTCTACGGGAAACCAATTTATTAGCCCTATATAAATTCTTAGACATTTTCATATGTATTTATTTTGGTTTCAAATCATAAAAAGGTTTAAAAATTTATATATCTAACAAAATATTAAAAACTGTAACATAAAAAACTAGGAAAAAATAGAAAGCATGCTCAACTACATTAGAAAAACATAAGAATAAGTAATGGTTAAGTGATTTCTTCCCTTCCCCATCTATTTCATTTTAAAAATTATTTGTCATAATTAATATTGTGAATTATATATACACAATGTAAGTATAAATCCCAATATTCTTATATGCAAATCTAAAGGATGAAAGATGAAGGATCCCCTACTACAATGGAATTTTCAAGGAGAAACACCCCAAAACAAAGGATCAATCACCCTCAATCTCGAATGAATCACCACAATATTCCTATGTAAATAAATACATAACAAAAAATACCCCTAAATAGTGGAAAACACCATTAAAACTTCGAGATATGAGAGAATGTGATTATGGAATAATAGGGGGAGATAGGGTTACCCTGATTCAATGTAATCCAGTCATGATGACTCAAAACAAACCAAGGTGTTCAAAACACAAAGGGATATTTATGGAAAAGGTAAGTATGAATAGGGGTTGTCCTATAGTTGATCAAAGGTTTTACAAATCAATAACAGTGTTAGTTAACCTCTTATTTATATGTATATCCCACTAGACTACATCACAATATGGAGAATTTAAAAAACACCCATAGTGGTATGGTCAACGAGTGATTTGAAATCCCCATATGATATCCTATTTTTTCACATGAATTTAAACTAATATTTAACCATTGTAATTAAATTTACCATTACACAGTCGAAGTCATGGTGGTCTATCCATCTTTTTCCAAAACCATATTATATTCCCGAACACTCTTTGAATTCATGTTTTACCCTCACAACACCCAATGTTATGGCATGTCGAGCTCAAATATTAAATTTTTTATAGGTTCTCCGTCTAGGTATCATTCCCTTCCTTATCCATTTTCTATATTCTATTGAAACATATAAAGGGTACTAGGAAAAAACCCCCTCCAAAACGACTTAACAATCTATTTCACCTGTATTGGTGTTACTCAAAATTCCTAAAAATAACCACAAACCTCTATATCACTACCAAACCTTCCCACAACATCTTCAAGACTATAGAAAAATAAAGAAGAAATTCTAGGAAGGTTTATGACAATATAATAGATAACTCTCATATAATTATTATCATTGATAATCAAAATCAAACCTAGAACTTATAAAAAGGTACAGGGTCAATGAAATCATCTTGTGAGATACCTCTTAGAGATCCTATTTCAACTAAAACACCATCACCATCTCATACCAACATCAAGCCACCTATTTTACACAAAACCGTCTACACCACCATTCTAACCTCAACACATCGAAACCCAATGACTACCTCATCCTTCACCTAACAATGACCTAGGTACACAATTCAAGGAAACCCCTCAATTAAATCAATATATTTTCCTCTTTGGGTAGTATTAACTTACCCACATGGTTGTAAAACATGTTATAATATAATTTTTAATGATCTGGTAGGTTTTCCCCCCTATTTAAATATTGAAAGATTTAAAAAATATCATCAATAAGGTAAAAAGAAACATTTCATAAACATTCATTATTTATACACAATATCATCAAAACCAAAAAATAAGTAAAACCAAAAAAAAATATGGTACAGGGAAAACATTTATTTCTGATGCTCTCATGTACTCACCTCTAATCCAATATGCCTCCACACTGAAAAAATCCAAAGGAATGATTTTTCTAAGATGCACCTTCACTTGATGTTCTAGGATCCCCACTAGTCACTCCATGAGCATTGTTTCATCTCCGATATAAAATTCTACTCATTTAATGACATAGGATTCATCATGAAGATATTGATTGAAATAATACATATGAAAATGTTGGGGATCTTTTGCTACTATTGTGGAAGATCCAACCATTACGGTACCACTCTGACACACTCCGACACTTTTAAGTGTCCCATGAACCATGGAAAAAGCATACTCCCTTTCCATACATCCACTACCCATGATGAGGATAAACATTAAGAAGACATTGTTTATAACCTCATACTATATGGTAATCCTCCTACGATTGGAATAGGATTATAATTCATAATGCTCCACCTCCATCCTCTCATAAACTACCTAAACCATCTATGTAATTCTTTGCTCCGCATAGGGACCAAGAACTAATGACTCCCCAACCTTGATCCTACATAATGATGAAGGAAATGGACTCCTGAAAAGAACCAAAAATGGGGCCATTCTAATGGATTAATGGTATATTTTTTATAATTTAAATAAACTAATGAAAAGTAAACTAACCAAGAGTCGTTATAATCTAAGATGTACGCCTGAATCATATCCTCAAGAATCTAGATAGTCCACACTACAGGTCAGTATACATGATTGTAAGAAATATTTTTGAGGTGTAATTGAGTTCCAAAATCATGACACATTCCTCTACAGGATCATGAGGTAAAATGAGCGTCCCGATCTGAGACAATGGATATCACAACTCCATGTATCCACACAACCTCGTCCATATGCCTCCATGACATAATATCATGGTTCCCAACTCCTTAATTTGTAATTAGTGGGATGAATTCATCAATTGATACATGATTTCCAAGATAGTTTTGTTTCATCCTAGATCTTGGGGTAATCTTGTGATGAACTCCATAGAGATGTCATCTTAGTTCCACTAGGTGGTATCTAAGGGCTCCAATAAACTTCTTAGATCATGATGTTATTAATTTTATTATTGGAAGACCAAACATAAAGATATGAACTATGTTGCAACCAATTTTTTCCCATTCCATTAAAAATGTATCCCTAGATCGTGGTACATATTAGATACTCCTGGTTTCATCACAAAATGTGAGTTGTGAAACTGAAAGAGGACTCCCTTAATCATTACCATCAGGATGAAAAACCTCCCATAGAATAACATATGCATCTTATTATCCTCTAACCATGTGCTTGAAGCATAACCATGGCCAAAATAGTCATAAATAACCCCTACCTATGAACCTCCCCACTAATACTCCTCCAGCTACTACATCAAATGTTAATAAACTATCATTTGAAACATGAAACCTATTTTATGAACCACACTTTAATATATGTTTAGGGATTACAACTCCTCCAAATCCATCCATGAATCTCAAAACTCATGAAAACCATCATTTATGAAATCTAACTCAATGCATCAACCATTAAATTTCTTTTTCCTATGGTATAGGATATCTCAATGTCATAGTCCCAGAGAAATTTAATCCACCACCACTATCTCAAATTCAGGTCACACTGAGAAAATATGTACCTTAATATCTTTTTATGGGTAAATACTATAAATAATTTTCATATGAGTTAATGTTGCCTCAAATTAAAGGTGAAAAAAATTTGATGCTATCATATTTATGATTGTGGGGATGCAACTACCTAGAACCATAAGAGATGACCACCTATTGTTTCATCATGATGCATCCCAATCCCAGATGAGAGGCAGTAAATAAATTTCTAACATCTAACAATATTCTAGAAACTAAATCACTAGAGCATTTATCAGCCCCCCTTTCAAGTAATCAAATGTTTTTTGAAATGATAACTCCAAATAAATGTCAAATATTTTATAGTTTCAAATTTTTATGAGGAAACAATCCATAAGAAATAATGCATGAACCTTAAATAATAACTTGTATGACTAAGGAAACCATGAACCTCTACTAAATTATTAGGTGATACTCAAGAAACAACTACCTAAATATTTAACAATATCATGGAAACATCCTTCTAGGAAGCTACATGCCTAATGAATACACCATCAAAGTACAAAATTTTCACATAGAAAGCATCCCATAGAACATTCGAGTTCAATGGACCTGTATGATAGATATAATATAATCAACATGATTCTTCTCTTACTATGTGTAGATCAAGATTTTATTAATTAAAAAAATTAGAAACTCGTCCTACAGATTATGGAATAAGGAGTTCGTGAACATAATGAACTTGACTAATTTGTTTTTTACACTTAAAGGATAAAGCACAAACTTAAAGTGTTTATACCTACACTAAACCCCAATTAGTGATATCCAACATCAATACATATATTATAAAATCAGATAGCTCCTCTAAACTGGTTGATAAAATCATCAATTCCTAGAAAAGGGTTTTTATTCTTGATTTTCACCTAGTTTGACCTTTGGTAGTCTATACACAGCCTCATGCTACAATTATCATTCATAGATAATAACACTGGAGTTCCCCATGACAACACACTGGGCTAAATTAATCCTTTTTTCATTATATCATCTATATCAATCCTCAAATACTACAACATATAGGGAGTCATTGGATAAAAATACATTGAAATTATAGAACCACATGGATGAAAATTTATCCTAAACATGATGTCATGTTAAGTAGGTTGAGTCACAGCCTACTCAAGGAAATATTCATTAAAAACATTTATATATTTGGTATCTACTTCTATCCTAGTGCTCAATAACTTCAGTAAAAAATATTCTATAAACGATAGAAGGGCTGAAACACATCTACTTCCAATTATAAAATCTCATTCATCAATGAAAACTACTGGTTGACTATCCCCATATGATAGAACAACCTTCTTCTAAAAGAAGACTATATATGTATGTATAGAATACAACCAATCAATATATATAATGAAATCGTACAACTGAATATATAGAAAGAAAACATCCTAATACAACTAATGTTAACCCATTATAATTCTACACACACATAACACATCAAATAATATGGTTCAGACTTTTAATGGCATATTCTACATCAGGGGAATGGGAAGACTCTTCAAATCTAGTCCTAAAGAATAGAATAAGGTTAGTGAAACCAATGAGTGAGAAGATCCAAAATAAAAAAACACAAATAATGGAATATGTAAAGTCGATCGTACCCCTAATAATCTCTGACTCCTTTAGATATGGAACCACCATAGCATGAAACTATCCACACCCATATCCCTTACCTCAATATTGATGTTTATGGTCATTATAGTGTCCAAAGAGTAAAGTAATATCCTCGGGTCATCTCTTTTTTCCCAATCTCCTCTTGGTGAAGTATAGGCCTACTACCCCTAATGATGGAATAGACATGTTGGTGGCTGCTACTGGGGCTGATATTTAACTGATCCACTTACACTATGTTGAGCTTCAAGAACCACTAGGCATGGATTTTGGAAATGGCCACGACCTCCAAAGACATAAAACACTATTCCAATGCTTCTATGGAAATCATGGAAGTGACTAGCCCCAAAATGATGAAAAGGAATTTTTTGTGGTAGATTCTTTAGAGTTAGGAACCTGAAAGGCTATGTCTCATGGGATCTTCTACCAAAAACTATTGTCCTAAGTAACTTGGATACTTCCAAACTCATAGTAACCCTCCTCATTAGTGTATACAACTAATCACCCATAACATTTCTTATACCTATAATATTTTTGAAACATAAATGGAGTATCTTCATACTTGATAGAAGGGGATGTTTTCTCCTGAAGACACCATGAATGAGACTCCTCATTAGGTAAAATATATGTGGGTAAAACATATTCCATGAAATTATTACCAAACTCTCACATAGACATACTCCCCTTTTTAAGATAAGGAAGCTCTTTCATCTTCACTTCCTCAATGGAACATAATAGTAACTCCACTTGGAACTCCCACTGGATGTTTACCAAAACACCTACCTCCTTCTTCTACCATAGATGAAATATTAACCACTAACTTCCTACACCCTTCATCTAACTGGATACTAATAGAACCTAGTACATTGACCAAGAATGAAGAAAACTAATAGTGATCTTGAGTTCCTCCAAACAATGCTCTGTCAGAAAATAAAATATGTTTTCATCATACATTTCCATAGATTTAAACTAAAATTCATGAAATCTCTATTTCTACTGATCATTCTCCTCAACTAGATCAATCTTTTAATGGTTAAATTGGTCATTATAAAAAACCTCACAAGTATAAAACTCATGTGAAAGAGGTCCAAGATCCATAACAGAAAGGAAAACAATGATTTCATACTCCTAGTAGTATGGAATATTATTATAGTTCATTAAATTAATTATTTTTAACTACCTAACACCGCCTAATTCAGATAGTAACATAAAGAATAATGATTAATTTACCAATAATATGTCTCAACAATACAAGTGAAACTACATCACAGAGTCTTTTTGTAGACTCATATTTGTTTTATCAGATCATGGGGGGATAAAATACCATTTCTTAGTTGTCCTTCCATGGACCATGTCATTCATAAAAAATAACTTCCATATTTTCCCTAGCAACCCATGAAATAATTATAATTTCTATCTCCAAAATATATCTTATCTTTCAACAAAAACCTTTGATACCAATATATCATATCTCCTCCCTCCAAAGGTATCCCTCCTGGGATAAAAATTATTTAATATAGATAACTAACCCCAATTACCACCATCTGTAGGAATTGCTTTAGTGACTAGCACAATATGTATAAAAATATCACATATGGAAACAGTACCCTCAATATATAATGTGTAATCGGGTGATGGGATAACAATACTTAAACAATTACATAGAATAAATAAAAAAACTTAAGAAAAAACATCCCACAATGCTTGTATAAAGTAAAAAAATACAAAGAGTCTCTAAAATAAATGACCAAATGAAAACCTATGGTATTGAATCAATGACAGATCTAATATCTAGGATACTAATATGAATCTTGGTCCCTTATGGAATCTTGGAAACATAAAAAATATTTTTTATATACACGGAGTGCGAATAACATGTATATTCAATAGGATCATACCCATGGTCTCTTGTGAACATTTTTGAAGTGATTACTAATGCACCAGTGGTCAAATAGAAGAACCAACATGATCCTAACTAGGTCAACTAATCAATATCATCCTTGCCATGGAATGATCAAAAAATAAAACATCCAAGTGTAGTATCATAATATATATATATTATTGATAAAAAGGTTACCCAACACATCTTTCCCACTAATTATTTTCTCTCACACACAAAATTCATACATCCTCGAACTGTAATACAATTCATAGAATCCTTCTCAAAGATACTTGGGAAACTATGTCATACCAAGAACCACATATGTAACTAGTCATCACATATTTCACAAAGACACCTGGTAAACCAAATCATACCAAGCACCCCATATTATCTCATCTACATCCTCCTATAACAACTACCATATATCCATGATAGTAAGTCATCATGAACATGAAGTAAATCAACCTTGTGTCATCCTTATAACATGTATGACCCCCATTATGAACCACCTCATAAATATCATCAAACCAAAACATATGTGCACTATATCTACAATCCATCATAACCTATTAATTATAACCTCACCTAGAAGAGAGATTGTAGAATAGGGGGTAGTCATTCATCCTTCCTCGCCACCTTAGATTTTTTCAAAACACCCCTTAAAACTTTTGGTTGTTGGAACCCAGTGCTTGATGTGGTTGGGGTGTGCATAGATATCACAATGAAAATATATAATATAATAGTAACACACAAAAATTAAATAAATGGATTTATAATAAGAGAATCATCACAACACATAACATTTCAATTATGACCTACAGCCTTAACCACTTTATCTACCACCTCTAATTTCATTACAAACACCCAATGAATACCCACAATCAATATTTTTCTCCCCATTTCATGTTAATCCATTTATATATTTTATAATTATTGACCATATTACTTTATAAATCCCATTAATTTCATGTTTAATAATTAACCACTTTAAACACACTTCACATTTTAGTTCAACAATTCATTAGTCATTTTTAACCCAAGTAATTTAGTTATCATAATTATCATTTTATTTTATCACTATCAGTAAAATAGTACAACACAATACAACAAAAACTATTTGTATTTCTCACATTAGAAAGACCCACATCACAACCAATCTACATCATAACCACCACACATCACCATCACTACACATCATTTCCACCCTATATCACAACCACTTCTCACATGTCTCATTTCGGCTATAAGAAGGGGGATTTCACCACATTTACATTAATTCCAATGGTATTATCACACAAATCGAGATTACATGGGAATCTAATTTATTATTTAGATAAACATAATTATCTATTTTCATATATGGTGAGTCAAGAAAATAATCCCAAAAAGTTTTAAAAATTTATATATCCAAAACAACATAATTAATTATAACGTAAACCCAATCCAGAAATAATAGCATGTATGCTCAGACACATACGAAATATTTAAGATAAAGTAATACTATTGAAATTTTATCCCTTCCCATTATATTAAATTTAAACAAATTATTTATATTTATTAATCTAGTGAATAATTTATACAAAAAAAAGAGGGAAAATCATGATATTACAACATATAAATTTAAAGGAGGAGTCTTGAAGGATTCTCTACCTCGATTAAAGCTTCAAGGAGAAACACACAAAAAACCAAGGTTAACCACCACTGATCTCAAATGAATACCCACCATATTCCTATACACAGTAAGACATCATTATAAATCACCCAAAATAGACGAAAAAATCTAGAATAAAACATTCAAAATAAAATATAAAGGGGGATATAATATTATGGGAAGATATGGTTACCTAGATTCAAAGGAATATAATACAGATTATCTAAAACAAACCAAGGGGTTTTAAGTACTGAGGAAGTTGATTAGAGAAGTTAAGGATGATAGAGGATCATCCATGATCCAAGAGAAGGTTTGAAAATCAAGAACATGGGGTATCTGACCATATATTTATAATAAAATCCCATTGGACACCACCACGGTGTGTTAAATATCCAAAATTTCATTATTGAGTCTAGTTAATGCAATATTCAAACCACCTACATGATATCCAATTTTTATATTCACTTTAAAAATTAGAATTTACCCCCACCATGGCCTTGACAACAGAATTTTCCAATCTTTGGTGGTTCTTCCATCTTCTTCCCTGGCTAAATTGCATTCCCAAGAACACATCACATGCATGTTTTACCCTCACCACACTCAATGATACATTGTAGTGACCTGGAGTTTCCCATTTCAAACAGGTTCTCTATCCAATGGTTATGGATGATGTTATACCCATAATTTGTTTCCTAGATTCCCATAGCATATAGGAATACAACCAATCCAACATAGCCTCCAAAACAACTTTATAAGCTATTTTACATGCCACATTGTTCTGAAAAAGTATAAAACACTACCTCAAACATTCAGATCACCACCAATAATTCCAAAAACATCTCTAATAATTAGTTATAAAATGAAACATCGGGATATTCCAATAAATTATATAAAATGTTTCCATTATAAAGATAGAAAAGGAGGAATATGATGCTTGAAGTGTACATAATAAATATTTTGAGGTAACTAAGATAATAATTTGAAGTATATTTTTCTAATGGGAGTTTATTGGAGATATATTCACATGGAATTTTTTTTGGAATTCAAATCTATTACTTTTTGGTGTTTCATATATAGAACTATTTTAATAAAAAAATGATTATAATACTAGTATTTTTATTTTATTATTATGGTTACGATCACTTGATAGAAAATTAATGAGTTTCTTCTGTTCATGAAGATTACCATATATAGATTCTGAGTATCAGAACATTCGTATAAAAATTTATGTACTAATTTTAATGGATTCATGACAAGCACTAAAAAATGAATAATTTTCTATATTATTTAGGAAAGAGCATGATTTGAAGCTACTATATATAGATTTAAAAACTATTGGTTATATTGTTCAAATATAAACTAAATAGAATATAGATTGTCTATATCAACGAATAATCTATCCTTGGAGTTTTAAGATTAAATTTCACATTTACCATTCCTTGGATTCTATTTTTTATATGATTAAAAAACAAATAGAGTCACTGAGAATAAGCCTATAAGTCGTCTAACGAATATCTACCTATTTAGAGCTAAAATAGAAGAAATGGAACATTCAGTAATCATAATACTTTAAGCCTAAACGTAATGGTATGGTGTAAATATCTGATCTATTTCATGGATTTTGGATGAGGTAGGAAAATGAAAAAAGGAATGACCACAAGTCTTTAATCTTAAATATTATAGGTTTTTAAGTTCAATATTGAGATATTGAGATAATCATATGACTTTGAAAGTGTTCTAGCAACATAAAAAATGAATGATCATAAGTATTTGACTCTATGTTTAAGAATTTGGAGTGTAATACTTTTAAATAAATAGAATATTTTGTGCTAAATATATGGATTCAACACTTAGGGAATTATTTAGAATCATATAGAGTGAAAATCAATATTACAGAATCTATATTTTGAGAAATAAAAAATAATAAATATCTCAGATCAAGCTAGTGAAATGTTATTTTTAAAACATACATCATGATCAAAGAGAGGATCTTGATTCTATATAAAATCAAATGTGTTCTAAATAGATGAGAATATTAGGGTTTTGAGATGATTTCCATTCCATAGAATGAGATTCCATGTCACCATGCCTATTTGGATATAAAACATCACCTAAAAGGGATATATTTCATAGAATTTTGAATTTAAATATGGTTTAAAGAAATTAAAATATCCCACCCATAATATTTCCATGTCTTTATATGAACTTTTATTATATTTTTTTAACTCTTGGTGTGATAAATCTATAACATAAATACATTATTTGAGGGAGTTATAATTTTAAAGAGATCTATTATTACATCAATTATTCTATATAAATATATGTGTAGATCAAAAAATATGATATGTGTAGAGGATCACAACTTAGTAAATACCAACGATATTATACAAGTTAAAGAAGGAAATAAGGGTTCTCAAATATAAATACATGTGATTATACTAGAAGTTAAATGAAGAAGAGAGGGTTCATATGTATTACTTTTGATCATATTCTATGATGATAAACCTTAGGAGTCCATCCTACTGCATTAATATATAGTATAAGTAAAAATAATATTAATTCATCTCACTTAACAACTATAGTTGAGGAAGAAGATAACCTATACTTTTGGGGAGGGACACAGAGTTTCATTGTTGATCCACATCACAAGCAATAAGATGACATCCTATAATATGTGGGAGAATATCCTAGTCACTTCTAGATCCTATATAGTAAGAATTTTCTTTCTTTGTACCTATTTTTTGAAAGGATAATGAGTACAAGGTAATTACATTGATCTTTATTTATTTGATAATAATAATAAAGTTGTACATGTAAGATAATAGCCACATTTCACTAGGTATGTAGTCATCATTAAAGAGTATAACCTCAATAAAAATCCTTAATATTCTTATGTATTTTGATCCTATCATATATCTATTTATAAAATAATAGTGATAAAGATCCATAGATATCCATACACTAAATCAGTAAATAGGTTATTGAGGGATAACAGAAAAATTGGAATAAAAATTACCCCACACTAATTCATCCAAATATTATTTGTGGGAATATCCCAAATTGATCCTAATAATTAGTATAAAAGGTTTTATCACACCTCTATTGGATTATTACATTTGATGTTCTAATTTAATTATTTACCACATATTTTAAAAAAGGCTATTTGAAGTGTATATTTGAATAAACATATTAATACCCTATCAGAGAAATCATGAAATATATTTCTTCTAATATAGTAATGACCTAAAGAAAATAATAGTAAGGATTTTTAGAAAGGAATTATTAAATATAATGGAATCTACACTATTTAAAGGTACTCATAGTGAAAGGGATTCTATTACATATTTTATTAACCCTCCTCATAATGACGATGATGATATATACCTATTAAGTAAAGATGAAGAAATATTGGCCTTTCCATGTAAAAAATAAGGCATTGAAGGTAAAGATCTAGTGACTAGATCCACCTACAAATAATTGGACAAGAGTCTGGTATCATGTATTTTATCATATCTACATGATGAAGGGGTTCCAAATACATCTTATCAAAATTTTCATACTAATGTTTCATGTATCATTTGGGATGATCATAATTATGATAATTTAGAATATAAATCAATTGGTGTTATAAAATATATCATGTATTATTTCCCCAAAGAAATTATCTCATATATCAATATAAATTTTAGATGTATGAATGAAGATATCACCCACCATAAAGATGATAATAAATGGATGAATAATGATTTAAATGAAAGATTATGAATCTTTTTTGATATCTCCAAAAATATATAGCCACAAATGTAATGAATGGGGATCCTAAGTAAAAATTATCTATATTTAAATAATACAATCAAAAATATTGAGTAAAAGATACATGAATTAAATTAATGAAATGTAATAAAATATTATCAGATAGATATTTAATACAATAAGACTCAATAGCTATAACATCATCTTAAAATAAAAAATCTACATTCATGAGGGGTATGATGAAAAAATTATGAAATAATGTGAATAGTAACTAAAATCATTGGAGGATGGGAAAGGAATCCTTAGCATGAAATTCTTGGATCATGCAATTAAATTTAATAATATATAAATAGTGAAATTTTATCTTCACAACTGGATAAAATAAGATATAATTCTACAAAAAAAAAACACTATAAATGATTATTATAAACCATTATATAGCACATGTAATATTATGAGATAATTTAATGAACAATATAATGAAGCCTCGAAAGGAAATATAGCATCCACATCTAGAAAAAAATGTACTAAATTTGATTTTAAAAAGTTTCTATATATAAATATTTAATATTCAAAAAAATGGATGGATTAAAGTTATTTAAATCCAAAGATAATATAAATAATGTATAGAATAAAATTTGACAGCTAATTTTTTAAACAATACCCAACTAACTAATACTAATTCTTAAAATAGTAATTTATTTGTTCTAAAAAATCTGGAAAACCTGAAATTTAGAAAAAGAAACCAAGTTTTTTTGTTTATTATTTTTGTTATAATAGAGTTGAACATATGGATTTGGAATACTATTATAATATTTAATCTATAAAAGAAAAACATATCCTATAGTGGGGGGGAGAAAACCATAGAATCTTCATCATCCATAGTATATGAATAAAAAACCATCTACAAGAAATGTATTTGCATTAATTGAAAAACAATGGAATATTTTTAGTGGTATTGTCAATAGAGATTAAAAATCAAAGTATAAGTCATTCAAGAATTAACCCATAATAAATATTAAAAAAATACAACATAATTTGAATAATTGAGACAAGCCTACCATTAGAAATGTTTGTAAAAAATATGTAGAAAATATAAATCCCGATAAGTCAAAATAAGAAGTTTGGGGATTTATCCTTGGGTAATAATCAAAAAGAAAAATATTGTTGTTCAAAAAAACACAAGAAGTTAAATATTTAAGTCAAAACCAAAGGGAAAAGTTTTTTAATTTTGGAAAAAAAATTACATCATATACACTTATAGATAGTCCAAGAATGTAAGTGTTGAATGGAACAATATTTAATAGATTTAAAAATAATCTAGTGTATAATTGAAAGGATTAAGTTAGGGAATAACATATCTAAAATTCTATTTCAAAAATATGAAATGCATGAGCATATTTATAGGGTATGTGAAAGAATATATATGAATAAAATTTGTAAAAAATATATATTTAGAAGTAAAATAAAAGAAAAAATCCAAAGATAAATCAAATGATTCACATAAAGAAGATAAAAAAATTCAGAATTATCTATCTAGAAGTTTTATGAGGGATGGACACAATTTAAATTGTTATATAAAATTTATTCCATCCAAAGAACAAATATTTAATAACATTATTTCATTACCATTTGATACATGATACTTGATGGATCATGATAAAAATAAAATTCCCCACTAAAAGAAAAAAACTCATATTTTAAAAAACAAAATATTTTTTGAAAATTGATTGTGAAAGAATGAAGATACCATCTGGACATAGTGATAAATTGAAAAGGCCAAACTTTTTTAGAATAAATTCTCAATATAAATGATCACATTTATGATCAATAATGTTTCATCATATTTCATTATTATTTATGTTATATTTATATTCTAACCATATAGGTAATTTAATATGATAGAGGTTCCTAAATTAGGAACTAGTGGAATAAAGTGTGATTGGATAACTATTCTAGACCTGAAAAAGACACAATGTTGTAATTACTTGTAAAATTTGTATTAAACGAATTTATGGATAAAATACAAATTATGATCAAGGATAATATATTGTTAAAACTAAACAATTAAAATGATAAAATTACATATATTGGATGAAAATAAAAAAAAACATGATGTTCTTAAGTTTTTTTAACATATGAATCTTCCTCGACGGATAAATAATAAATTCAATCATCTTGGTATAATTTCCATAATAATAATCATAAATATAAATTGATGATGAGTCCACTCTTGATGATATAAATATGGGGTGCATCCATTGTGGGGAAGATACTTGAGAATATACCATGATCATTCAATAAATATAAATATAGAATTTTTTATAGATCATGAAAAATATTCCTTGAAAGGGTATAATTATTCTTCTCTTATCCCTTCATCTCAAAAACAAATTTTCTAAAATTTTGTAGATAAAAATATTAATGAAAATAAGTTGATAAAACAAAATTTGTTGGGATATGTTTGAAATAAAAAAAAAATTATTTTATCATGAATTTTTTTAATCTTTATATTAATTAAATGTGGGAAATTAAAGATGAAAATTTTTAAGTATATTTATAAAAACTTATGTTACAGGCTGTGTTATATTGAATACATGAGAACAACCCCTGGGTAAGAGAATTGAAAATATAATGGTTGGTATCATATTGTACTGATTATGGAAAACCTTTTGTCTAAATCAAACCATCTTGTTTTATAAATCTAGCATGACTCATGTATAATAAGAGTGGAATTATTGATGGAACATTTCTAAAAGAAGAATTGATACCAAATTCTCTCATATTGTCTATAATTATTTTCAATATGGGGGGATACAAGTAAATGGAATCATATAATGAAGATTAATATGGATAGATAAAATGAGTCAACATATTGAAATTTAATTTTATAAAAATGGTATTTAATGTAAATACAAAGAGGACATTAATTAACCAAATTTGTGTTAATGCTTTATTTTTTATCAATAAAATAATAAATATGTATGATGTCAATATGTGATGTAGGAGAAAATCTTGGAAGAAAATTATTTCACTTAATCATATTGATATGTAACATAGAGTTCCCAATACATATATTACTTTTTATGAGAGTTAATGGAATAACATAAATATTAGAAGTTTCAATTTAATCACTAAATGAATAGAAAAAAAAAAGATAACAAGGATTGTTGTAGAATTTGGATGTTGTATATTAATATAACAATTAAGTAATTCCTTGAAATGAGGCCATTATACTTATATAAAAGGATCATGATTCTCCTTGAAATCTATATGAGGAATATATGGAAGTAGATGAGATAATAATCTAAAGAAGATGTTGCTAATGAAATTTTCATGAATATCCATTCATTAAGAAAATATCATTTGGAATCTAAATGATCTACTATTTTGTGGTTCATATCTAGATATGGTTCGAGTATAAATAATGAAATAATTTCTTAACCATAAGTATCAAACACTTAATGATTTTTTTGGATGTTATTGAGTGAAAAAATGATATTACAGAATTTAAATTCTATAGATATAAAATAAGGAAAAACTCAAATGATTCAAGAGAGATGTTCTTAAAAGATATTATATCATGATCAATCATAAGATATTCCTTTTATTATGAAATAAAAAGAGTTCCAAATAGAGGAGTATTTTTTGGTATTGAGATAACATTCATTCATATAAAGATATTCATTTTCATTATACCAGCATATAAATATCATGAAAAATAAAATGAAAATATTTCAAAGAAGTTTTAATTTGGAGAAAGACCTTAATAATATAAATATCACACCTAGGAAAGTGTCAAGTATTCAACCAAATTTTTAGAAATATTTGTATAATTATAGGATGAAAATATTATATAAATTAAAGTCTAATTTTTGAGGGTGTTTGAAGAAGAGAATGATTGAATGATATTATAACTATTCTAAATAAATATCTGTACTTGTCAAATAATATGTTATAGAGAGAGACTCTATATGGATTAATCATCAAATATATTTTAAAAGTTGAAATAAGGAAATTAATATTATCGACTAAGTATACCTATGAAGATACTTCAAGTAGAGAGAAGAATATAAATTTCAGATGTTTTATTACTAATCCTATTATAAATCGAGAAACATGAGGAGTCTAGCCAACTGTATCTATATATAGTGAAATTATAATGAATATTGATTCATCCAACTTGATATTTATAGTTGAATAAGGAGATTAATTACACTATTAAGGATAGACACACAGTTTCATTATTGATAAAATTCTCAAGGAGAAATCTGAAATCCTATAATTTTCAAAATAATATATAGTTTTTCTCCATATCATCAAAAATAAGTAGGATTCGTCTTTGTATACAGTCGAAGAGAATATAAAAACTACATGGTTGTTCCATTTATCAAGATTTATTTTATAAAAACAAAGAATTTGTGTACATGAGATGATAACTGTATGTTAATGGGGTTGTTGAAACACACATTTTCATGGGGTATGGGAAAAAATAACCTAATTTTTAACTCCATGTTATTTTAAAATAAAACCTTTTTCTATAGAATATACAACATGTAACACTAATCATAAACGAACCATGAAATAGAATTATATTTATAAAATAGATGTTAAATTAAATAATATGAATGGTATTGACCACATTATTATATATATATATATGACCTAATCAATAATAATATATTTATTAATTCTTAAGATATAACAACTAAATTTTCAGTAAATTTATCTTATTCTTCAAAAAAAATATTTTCTTCAAAAACTATTTTTATTTCCTTTTATAAATAAATATTATAATAAATTTATGTAATTTTTATAAAATTTATTTCATAAAATTAAGTTCAATTTCTAAATTACCATATTAAAATTATTTTATAGTATATTTTTGTGATTTTCTGAAAAGATAACTTTTTCAATTAATAGTGACAAATACTGATCTTTATAAGAAACTATATCTTCTTTTCTAGTATTTACATAGTCAGATAATATTATAGGTATATTTATGAAATTTCAATCTATTTTTACAAAATATAAAAACATGGTTCAATATGTCCTTGATTATTATTACTACAATAATTAAGTAAGAGATAAAGTCAAAAATGTCACCTTCTTGCTCTTAATTTCTCTAATATTGTTTCACAAGGTTAAAGAATATTTATGTACAATTGTGAATAATTATCTTAAATATAAATTTTTTATTAATCATGGTGATTTAGTTTTAATTTTTAAGAAATAAATAATTACATTAAAATCTTACATAGTGCTAATATAATATTTTTTTGAATTAACATAAACATAAAAAAATGATATTAAAAATGTTAAAATTAAAATTATTATTAATGAATTTTTATGGTCCATTGTTTATTTAGATAAATATATAATATTATAAAATTTATGATTTATTGTATTTTAATTTTATTTTTCCTGTTGTTTTAAATGTAAAATTAAATTATTAGTTCAAAAATGACAATAATGTTATTTGATAATAAATAATTTTTTTAAATTGTTTAAAATTAGTAAAAATTATATATTCAAAAAATTAATTTTCATATCTTTATAAATATAAAATATTTTGCATTTATATACCAATTTTACTTTTATAGGAACTATATTTACGCCTAATAGGAAAAATAATTTGTTATATCAGTGATTGTCAAAAACAGATAATGTGGGCTAAAACAAAAAAAATAATGGTAAAAAATAATCTAAAATTGTCAAAATTTTATTAAATGATATTATTCACATACATTATTATCTTGCATTATAATTATATTATTTTTTAACCTTTTTCAGATAAGAAATATTTTAAATTAATGTCATGTTTTAAATAATTTCAAGAGTGACGCTCCCGTCACTTATTAAAGGGATCCACTTGTCAGAATTTATTCACACCTACAAATACATTTAGTTTGGTAAATAACCTCCCAAATAATGTCCAAAAATCCCTCCCCATGTTCTAAAATTCATGGTTTGGGTAAAATTTCATCCTTATAGGGTTTAAGGTGAAAATAAAATGAAGTTGTATGAAGAAGATGTGTGGTATTTAATCAAATGTTTTAGTTTTATTTCTTCTTATACCTCCTTAAATTATTATTTAGACTTAATTAAATAGTAAAAAAACCTGTTTTACATATAATAATATTTTATTATCTCAATTTCAGCACCTGAATACATCAACTATTCCATCAATGGGAAATGAAATCGCCATATATGTGTACGACAGAGTACCGCCTCATGAACCGATGTAATTCATCTTTCATCACCATATCTCCATTATAGTTATAATGATGTATTAAAAATTTATATGTTTTTTATTATATTATCCTGATTCTTGAAATTTTATTTATTATTTTACTTTATTTAATTTCATATATAAGAAATTGAAATAGCATTCATGTGTAGGTACGGCCGAATGTATCCATGAATGGTGTAATTTCTTTTTATATATCAACCATATATGGAATAATATATATATATATATAAAGAATATATATGATATTAATATCATGGTTATAATTCTGGATATGATTCAGACAAGATCAATCTATAATGACAGATATAATTGATCCATAAAATGCATGAAAAACGAAGCAATTATCACGCATAAGAGTGACTTTAATAAATAATTCTTAATAAACTAGTGGTAATATATAATAGTAAAATCATATATGTTATGATATATATGATTATTTTTCTTTAATATATTTATATTAAATCTATATTTATTATATATTAGTTCCTAACACATATGAAGTAAGATAAGACTTAAAGTAAGGGGTATTTAGAAACCGCCCTTTTTTCTTCGGGTTATGACCATTATCTCCCAAAATCACTTTATCCCTCCATTTTATTTTATGTATTTATTTTAAATTCACTATATATATCTATTAAATATATAACTATCCCACTATCCCTTCATTTTATGGGGTAATACAAGACATAATTTAATTTCACAAATTCCTTCTTTAATATCAAAGGATATTAGGGAAAATTTTCTATCTCATAATCATTTTGTGTAATGCTCATTTAAAATTTTTATTCCAAAAATAAACACCTTATATTCAGGACTATTATTACATAATAGGATATGAAAATACATAATATTTATTTCATTGTTCTCTTTAGAGTTTTTATAAAAATTCTGTTTGATTCTCATTTGAGGAAATATTATGCAACCCATTTCCATTCGTATATAATTATTATTATTATTCTTTATGATTTATTTACTTTTTTGTAACACTTAATAATGAAAATTTTAGGGTGGGAATTCATATATTTTCCTGTAATGAATTGGGTAAATTTTTTGTCTCAATATATGTTATGTATGGGTTTAAGGAGTACACCTAATCCATGGTGGTACTTTGTCCAGCATGTGATATTGTTTTCACAGTTTTCCTTGACTTATATTTATGTCATGTTTTTTGTTTTTAACACATTTAAAATTTTTCTAGGGTATTGTTATACCTTTATCATTATTTTATTTTTCTATTTTATTACACATTTTCCTTATTTATTTAATACCATGTTATACATTTGAATCACACATTATTTTCCTTATTATGTTCATTCACATACTAGGGTTTTCAGCTCACCCCTTTTGTATTTGTATTCCTCATGTTATCACATATAGTTCTAAGATATCAAGGGATTTATAAAACTATAATGAAATTTTTATAATGAAATTTTATTTCTCTGTTGATGCTTTATGTACCAAATATTCCAAATACACTAGGACATTCTATCCTTGTTTTGTATTTAATGGGTATTTATGTTGAAAATATGCAATGAAATGTGTAAAAAGACTTGGGTCACTATATTTTCTAGAAGGAGAAGGTTTGTCTTTTTATATATGAGGAGTATAATAATTAAACAATAACCATATAGATAAGTCTAATTAAAATATAATATCTATGAATTTTAGTGAAGTAAATACTAAATACTTTCCAAGTATTTATATCCATTTATAGATAATAAAAGTGCATGAGGACCACCATACCTCTTTCATTTTCCCAATACTAAATCTAAAACTAGATTAGTGATCCTCGCGATGAGATATCCATAGTGCCAGACTCCACTCAACGATATGATGGTGGGTTGATGTGTCCAAAAGTGAATAATGGATATCTGGAAAGAATAGATACATTTTGAGTAAATTTACAAGTTTAACCACTGATCGATGGCTATGTTAGTGCTACTATCGATGATTGATAATAAAAATAACCAATTAAATGGAAAAATAATAGATTTTAAATAAATAAAATCCATTGAAAACTAAAATTGGAATAATCCTACCTCGAGTGATCTGTTTATCACTACCAACGTGTTTTCTATTCTCCACTTTTGTCAGTCAAGGTTCCATTGAAAACAATTACTTGATTTGATGAGGAATGAATGATAGATAGAGATACTTTGTAGAGATAAAATTGATTAGGGATAACCCTAATCAAAAATTCCCAAATATTAATTAATAGGACCCTCACTTGGTGGGGAATCTGAATCCCCCCATTATATGTCGTGGTTAGGTAAAACCCCCCATTATGAACTCAACAGCAGTCTTAGTTTCAAATAAGAGACCTTGATTAAATGATATTTGATTTGACGTTCTAGATAATATAATTTAAGTTTAATTTTTTTAATTTACGATTTTCCTCTAGGTGAATGTTCTCATAGAAGTCACATACCGACAAATGTTATATCCTCCCTAGGGTAAATGACACATTTTGTACTCAACTATAGCCTTAGATTTATGATCCGAGTTACCATTTGAGGGTTATTTTATTTCATTCAAGTGTATATATAAATATACTTAATATTCATATAAAATTAATTCTGGGCACACCGATCCTCAGAATCACACATCATCTTAGTTCCGTTCTTTGGAAATATATGAAGAAATATTCTAAAGTCATACAGGGTAAAAACTATGTCTCTACATCATTACATACTTCAAGAATTCCCCCCCCCCCTAAATAAAAATAGGGAAACAACATAGGATATTGAGCTCACACATGACTCTCCCACTCCCAGGAAAACCTAAACGTTTCTGTTCTGAATCTGGACACCAACCAAAGAGATGGTTCCTCCACATAAGTTATGATCATGTCTATGATATGTGTATAAAAATGAATGTATCACCTTAGTTTCAAAACATGGTAGTCATCATGCATCCACTACAGATATTGGGTGTAGGTCAAAGAGGTTGGTGACCCCTCCATCTCTTTTCACAATCCTGAATGCCCTGATGAAACTCTGGGGATAGTTTTCATATTTGGCTAAACCTATACATCCAACATCATGAAGGAATCACTGTTTTTTTTTATAATAGGGTCTTTTGATTACCTCCTTTAGAATATAAATTTGGTGAAACAATCAAGGATATATGGTCATGTATTATTGCACAATAAATGTCACACAATAGAAACTCTCTTACACACTCAATAATTGAAGGATTCAACACCATCAACTGAATAAAATTGTACCCTCTTACCCAGCCAGGGTTAGCAATAGGGAAGTTAACTATTTTGATACTTTCTATACTAGGTGATCTTGGAACTTATTATTAAGGCCATCTACTACAAAATTTCTCTTTCCATTATTATATACTATCTCAAAGTCGTAGTCATACAAAAATTTCTAGCTAGCATCACTGTATAAGGTTCAAGTCTCTCTATATGGGGACACATTTCGTACTCTAGTGGTATGAACAAATGATAATGATCTCTCCTAGAAGATAGTGTCTCTACATTATTTGGGTGAATACTACTACCACAAGCACCAAATAGTGAGTCTCATAGTTGTGTTAATGGGGTCTCCATCACCTCAAACTATACATGATAACAATAGTATCAAGATTAACAATGAGAATGTAAGGTACCAACGATCTGGGAAGGTGAGAAAAAATAAACCAACCTCATGAGGTTAGACACATAAAGCACATGGAATACCTCATTATTCTTCCTCTATATTGGAAAAAGACTAAACCCAAACCAGGAACTCTGCCACACCGACAAGTGGAACCTCAATAAAAAAGGGGTCAAAAAAATAAATCTAGTTTCAATGATAAGACCTTCTCCCAATCTCCACTACACAACCTCATCCTGAACGCACACGTTAGAGTAACTCATCCATCATACCATAATGTTATCTTGATTTGGTAGCCACTAAATCACCCTCATAGTTTTTCTTATGTCACAAAAATGTGTCTCAGTTGTGGAAGGTCCCCTCTTCCTCCGGTATTCAATGCTATGTTGAACAACTCTAACATAGGTTTACACCGACACCATGTGTCACCCTGGTAAAACCACAATAATGAATAAGGGAGAAAATAGTACTTTACACAGTGTATAACAATTTTTACTACAAGGAGTAGAAGAGACACAGAGTATAGCTCTTATCATTTTATGTGTTGCAGGATCATATACTTCCAAATATTATTACTTTCCTGGTCCACAACTGCCATATTTTTGAGCTTGATGTGGGCCACCTGGTGGTGGTGGTGGTTGTGTAAAGAACTCATAATGTTGTCCCCCACCTCCAACTCCACTTGATTATCTTCCAGAACAACCTCCCAAAGGACCACCATGTCCACACCTGGTAGATCCCTGATCATGGAATTGTCTCTACAGTGGTGGTCCACCTAAAACCTATCATGATTTCTCATCACATATGGTCATATAGTCTCATTCCATGTGACCTCACCTGTCAAACTCATAGCATTGGTCCTCTCTAGGTTGACCCCGCACTATATGTTGCCTCATCCACATATTACTATGTGCTTGAGACCGATTATGGGGAGGCCTCCAACATCGACGCCTTTCTATATGATTCCTAATAACTGATGAAGATTCCACAACTCTTTTTCTCGCACTACTAAAAAAAGTTATATGACATCCCTCTGATCGAAATATCTCTATCACCAATACTTTCCCCAATACCTTGACATAGGTGGGGGTGAACAAGGGTACTATGATATAATGTATCTATCTACGGAGTCCCTTATCAAACATTCATTCCGGGGTATATCTATCACAAATCATGTTCATAGAGTAATCTGTATGGTCTGTGAGCCTAGTTGTGTACTCAGACACTATCATCCCTCCCTGCTAAAATTTCTAGAGCTCCTAAATCAGAATGGATTGAATTTAGGAGGGGTAATACTCCTCATGAAATAGTTGCTGGAAGTCATCCCATGAGAGTGTTGACTCATTGAGTATTTTAGTAACCATGTTCCACCAATTACCAGCTACTCTATGGAAAATGTTCGTTTCCAAATCCACCATCTGATCTTTTGGTGTTCGTACAAGCTTGAAGAGGTGAACAACCAACTCTAGACAAAACATTACTAACTAAGGGTCTATCTCACCGTAGAACCTCAGTGGTTTCTGGTGATGGAACTCGTGAAGTGTGCTCAACATGTGCACATCCTTAGCCTGCTCTGATGGGAAAGTCTGCTTCTCAACAGGTGGAGGTTCTACTACCTACCCACCTTGAAGAAGGGGATCACGTGATGGATCCAAAACTAAGTCCACATCGCTCACAGGTTCATTGTCAGGAACAAGAGCATGTATCAACGTTAGATTTTGTCACAAAGGAATCTTGAAGGTTATCAAGGTGTAATGTAGTTAGATGATCATATATATATATATATATCACCAATAATGGGGAGCTGACTCAAGAAGGATATTCAAAGAATCAATTTAATATGATTCATGTAACATTATTCCCTAAAATAAGATTCAAAAGGTATCGAGTTTATAAACAAGTAATCAGGGTTCAAGTGAATAGATATGTCAGCCACCCGTACCATCACCAGACTCCCTATACATAGATTTTCTCTCGAGACACTTTAACACAATTTTCCAAAACCCAACCAATACAATTTTAGGGAAACGTCTAAACAATGTCCCAAGGGTAGAACCACCTATAATACAACTTTTCGATACCTGGACCATGTCGAGGTTCAAACCGTAACTACCCCAGGCCCACCTTCATAGGCCAGGGGGTTTCGATAAGCGTAGAAGTCACAACAAACTCAAGGAGGAATTTTCCTAAGAATATGTACACACACATTAAACCAACTCCATGAAAAAGAGAAGAGGGAAAGGAAAATAAGATAAAAAAATACTATATTTAACCCACAAATATGAATTTACCTATAAACATTACAAGTAGGGTAAATTAAACTGAAAGGGATTAGGGGAAAATTCATTCCCAACTAAAACATTTCCACAACATGGTAGTAACTAAAAACCGTAAAATAGATGAGATAACCCTACTTCTAAATCCAATGATATGACAAATATTCATAGCCTAAAAACTTGTATCCCTAGGATCTTTTGATGTAATGATCAACCTATTCATCATCTTCATAAGGCACAACAGGTGTGGGAAAATCCCACGGAGGGGTGAGTATAAAAATACTTGGTAGGATGCCCTGAATAGGTGAAGGAAAATCCATAAGAGATACTCAGAAAATGAATGTAGTATATAAGACAAGGTACAGTAAAAAGAGTTCAGCTCAACTAAAAAAGTGAATGAAGTAATCTCATCCAAACACAAGGATATAGAAATTATGAGAAGATAAACTTCTCATAGAGTCTTCACTTCCAATAGTAGGATAGTAGACTCATCTAACCATGAGAAGATATACATGGAAATCACATGGCATACCCAACATATATTCAACTATCCTGGAAAGAGAGTATCAAAAACCTAAGAAGTGGGTACTGAATATATATATATATATATATATATAATCATAAATAAAGAAACTCAAACAAGAGATTTAGGGGATCTCCATCTCGCATCTCAACCTAAGAAGAAGACTAGCCAACATTCCCAGAAGTAACCACCATCAATTCATAGCATCCCACACATCTTCTCTAAACATAAATTCAAAGAGAATCAATCACCGCACTTTGATACTATCCACTTTGGGTATACATTTCTCACCCTCGTGATTTTAGGTCATGTCACATAGACGTATCTCGGTGGGAAATGTTCATATTCCATGAGATTCTTAAGGTACATCAAAAAACATATCATCACAGTGGAACACGGTAGATTGGTCATGTCTGAAAGTTGAAGACCAATGTTCAGCCTAGTTTGAGGGTACCACTTGGAACTACCATTGAGAACCCACTTCCTAGCCCTATTAGAGGGTAATCCCAGAACTACTATGAGGGACCCACTACCAAGCCATGTAGAAGGGTAAGCCTGGAACCGCTCAGAAAATACCTACTGGATGGTACCTCTTAGAATGTTTTGGGGAACTATGCTGGTCATCCCTATTGGATGGTGTCCTTATAAAGCACCGAGGAACTACACTGGTCAACTCAGCTGGATGGTACATCTCACAAAGCACCACTGCAATCATCGGGTGCTTCCCTAGATAGATGTCGCACCTAGAACATCTTGTATCATATATCTAAAGTCACTACGGACGGAACCATCATGTTCTACATGAAAAAAACATTGAATGGGAAACTCATGGGCCAAAATCTTAGTCAAAAAGAAGTATATATGAGATTAAAAAGATTTTTAGTGGTACACGGCGCATATGGGGACCACACATCATGTGAACCCACCTCATCTCTTGGCCATGACCTTAACAATATTTGGGTACTAAATTGTGATCAATTACCCTAAGGCATACTAAGGTACTCTCATAGTGCATGGAACATCTTTTAAGAAGGTTGAAGAGGTTGTGATTCTTATTGTTGACTCGGAGGGACAAAATGTAACTTCATTAACATGCCTCCACCAACATCCCCAGAATATTTGATCTCATCTCTTCATATATGTTCTCCACTATCAAAGGAGTTGATGCTGAACTAAGTCATGGGGTCTCCTAAAACACAAGATAAGAATCTTCCATCGATACTCTTTTAATGTTTCCATGATTAAGGAGATCATGAAAAATGATTTTCACGTTCAGAAAAATCACATCATTGCGATCACTGTGAAAAATGCACAAGATCGACTATTTATTGGCCCCAAACGAACATCCAATGGAAAATTCATGTATCGCCGAATTTTAGTTGAATGATGTACTGTGGGGCCCACTCATTGATCCCAAAATTAATTATACAGATCATGAAATATTGATTCTCATGAAAAAACACAAGCGATCAACTACTCATTCACCAAAGAGGATACCCAGTTTAATAGTTTCATTTCACCAAAACACGTGTAAACCAAGCCCCATGGGGCCCACATATTGATTTAGGTTTAAACACACAAAATTGTTCTGAAAAAAGTATGAGAAAATTATAGTGTCATGCCACCACTGATGGCGCATTAATCAAACATCACATGCAGACACCACATCCGAAACAAGAACCCGAAATAATAATTATTATATTATTGGTATTAAACATGGGAATATTTGTAAAAATTAGCCATGAAACCGAGTCTTAAAATTATTAAACTGGTCTAAAAATATTTTTCTCAATGACAGAGATTTTTTTTCAGAGACAGAATGTCAATTGGATTTTCGGATTAAGACATACGCCCATTTGAATCACCTTGTCCCGATTTGAACTGGTGTGGCCCATTATGGCTTAACCACTCTGCTTGGGTTGGCCTAATCTAACTGACCTAGTCACATGGCCTAGCGCACCTACCCCCTACCCATCCTAGTATCTACCTTAAATCCCCTCTCTTACATGTGTCAACAACTGACCCCCCCCCCCCACCCCCCTCGATTCGCGACACCTATTGTCACCCGGCCACACCCTGTCGCACGCCCGCCACACTTAACAGCCACACCACCTATGCTGGCCACCCCATGGCTCTTCCTGCTCACCAAAAAACTCCATGAGACAACCTCTAATGCCACTTGGGGTCACCACTTTATGCCACTACCAGTGACCCTACATTGGTCCCTTCTATAGACAACAAAACCTCATTCGTTTTCTCGGTAGTGAATCTGAGACCAGATCAATGACCATCTCGATGGGAGCTTCATAGTTCCAGCCTTTACTTGATGATCTGATGTTGGATTAATGCATTCAAAATTGATCAATTAGAATCCACAAATTTCAGATGGATTTTGGGTAAATTTAAAAGTTCTTGCATGGATTGATAGCCATGTTATTGAGTCCATCAATGATTGATAAGAAAATGATGAATTAAGTAGAAAAATATTAGATTTTCTATCATGAAATTCCACTGAAAATTAAAAATGGAATAATCCTACATCGATTTATCTAATTACCTCTATCAACGCATTATTTTATCTCCCACTTTGGTCTTCTAAGGTTTCATTGAAAAAAACTCATCGATTCGATGAAGAATAAATGAGAGAGATAATAATACACATAATAAAGAGAGAAGGGGTAGAAGCTAACCCAAATCCTAGATTCCCAAATTTCTATTTATAGGAGCCCTGTATGGAAAAAAATTTGAATCCCTCCATTTTATGTCGCAGTCAGGTAAAACACCCCATTATGAACTCAACGGCGGTCTCAAATTTCCAATCTGAGACCTTGATCCAAATTTATTTGATTGAGAATTTGAGTTAAAAAATTAAGTGTAATTATTTTATATATTATTTTTCCCCTAGGGGAATTTTTTCAAAGACCTCCTACGTCGACAAAATTTAAGCCCTACCTAGGGTAAATGCCATATTCTAGACATAAATTTGGCCTTATATTTAAGATCCAAGTTACCATTGGAGTGTTATTATATTTCCTTCATGTGCATAGTATAAAATATACTTAATAGTTTTATAAAATTAATTCAGGTAACACCGATACTTATAATTACATGTTGTCTCGATGCCTATCTCTGGAAATATATTTTGAAATATTCCAAAGTCATTAATGGAAAAACTAGGTCCCAAAAAAAGTATACACACCATATAAAATAAATATGTGGTGAATATGGCATGTATCACATAGAAGTAAAAAGTAAGATAGAAATCCCCTACATAAAGTATTTTCTTTCATTAACACTCAATCAAACCTCCTGTATAATAAATATATGTTTATTATACATATATTAATCAACCATATTCTTATATATATATCATACCATATATTGTTTCCCTATGAACATTTATTACCCTTTTATTAAATATTTCATGTCAATGTTACGTTTCAGGTAAAATCTACTTTATTTTTCATATATGTTTTGATTTTTTCTATTTTTTGTTCTTCTAATTTAATAATAGTTTAATAATATAAAGAATGATATTAATTATATAAATACCATATATAATCAGTATATATGTATTCATTATAATCTATAAAATATATAAATTGTAAATCAAAAACACCATTCATAGAGATGATTGGTCGTACGTATGCATGAATGTTGATTCCATTTTCTTATTGGATTGAAAAAAAGAAATGTATATGATATATTGTCATTAAAGAATTATTTTTATCTCATATATATAAAAAAATTTATAAAATAAAACCTAAATAAATTCCATGTAATGTTTGAGTGAATCACATCGCTTCATGAGGTGTAAGTCCACCATACACACAAAAGACATTATCATATTCCCGCAAAAGGAAAATCATCAAGGTGTGTCTAATATAAAAATTAAAGAATAAAAATACCATAATAATTATAATATATATCATATATAAATAATAAATCAATAATTATTCTCAATCTTAAAATGTCGTAATAGAAAAACAAATTACATTGGTTTGTAAGGCGGTAGTGTGTCATACACAAAAATGATGATTCCATAACACATTTAATGGATGTGTGTGCAGTTTTAAGTTGTACACATTACATAAAAAAATATCAATATATGTAAAATACATAGGTTACTATATAATCATGTTTTAATAATAATTTAATTGTGTGGAGAAATAAATAAAACAAAAAATTTCATTGATGTACATTACCTCTTCTTTAGGAATCCTCCTTAGGTTTGTACTTAATCTATACTTGATTCATTTTATTTTAAAAAAATGTATCTAGTATTATAGGAGGAATTTTTGGAATTCATTTGGGTTGATCTTGGTAGATATAAATGGCTATATGTGTGTGAATAATTAGGGTGTGTGATTTCCCTTTTATAGTTGAGGATGAGTGGAATTCTTATAAATACTAAAGAGTATTCACTATTAGGAGGTCAATCGTATCTAAAGTTGCTCAAAAATTGATAAATAAATTTTTTTAGGGATTATATGTTCAATAAAAACCTCCAACACATAATAAAACACATTTTTAATAATTTAATTCATTAACATATAAGTTTTCCAATTTTTACCATTTTGGTTTTTCACAACAGTAACTAGATTTCTATGCTTGGAAAATTATCCTTTAAGGATATATTGGAGTGAAATTTAACATATAATTTGGACCATATGATCATAAATATGATATAAAATTTATAAAATATAAATCAAATGTATTCCTTAAATTAAATTTAACACACATTCATGTAACGTGTAAAAACATCGCTTTAACCTTAACTGTTCTAACCAAGTTTTTACTATTTAATGGTCAATATAGTGTCAATAATAGAATAATTGGTCTATGAATGGGACATTGTATACATTTTTTAAATTTTAAAAATTATTTTTTGAATGGCAAATTTTTTGGTGATTTTTAATTGATTTGAAAAATATCTTTTATTATAAAATAACATTAATACCACTTTTGACATTATCTATTTAATTTCGAATTTTAAAAAAATATCATGAAAATAATGAGAGTCATATATTTTTTTCATTCCTATTTATCATGATATTTTCATATAAAAATAATTTAATATAATAATTCATTCCATTTTCTTCACATTTCAAATTTTTATATTCATTTGTTTTATTTGATTCTAAATTAAATAATTAATGTGTTGGCATTTCTTATGATTTTAAAGTAATTATTTTATCTCTAAAAATTAAAGATAAATTATTATGATAACAAAAAATATTTTATATTTCAAAAGGATATATATAAATCAAAACATATGTCCTTTATATCAATATACAAAGGATTTATAGATATTAAATGTAAGAAAAGTATTTTTTTTCTTTTTCTTTACATAACTTATTATATGGGTTGTATTCAAAGGAAAACGAAATTAAATTTACAAATTTTATATAATTTCATGTAAATTTTATAAATAAACTAATTTAATAAAATTTAGACAATATTTGAGGTCATTTTCACTCTTATCATTCTATTTTAACCTTCGGATAAATCCATTTTGACCGTAACTACTATAGTTAATTTTTACTCCATTCACTATTCATTTTGGTACAAAAAGAAGTTGAACTTATTAGATATTAGAAATTATTATTTTTCAAAATATGAAGTCTATTTTTCTATTTTCAATTATCATAAGTGAAAAAAATAATTTAAAATTAATGAAGAAAACATGACGAGAAATTAGGTTTTTAAAGTAAAAATTTTCCAAAATTTATAATGTTTTTATATCTAAATTCAATATGAAAATGATTTAAAGGACCTAAATTTGATTTATAATTTTTTATTTAACTAATACTACTCTAACACCTATTTAAAATATAATTTATCTTTTAATATAATTTTTTTAAAAAAATAAATTAAAATTCAATATTTTTCACTATTCATCCAAAATGAATGTTTTCGAAAAAAGCCAAAAAAATATCCCTAAGAGAATTTTGAAATTATAAATTCCAAAAAAAGATTTTTATTTTCTCAAATTAATTTTAAGTGTCTGTTTTCTATCCATTGAAAACATAACTTCGTGTTTTGTGTAATGTAGGCCATCAATGAAATTTAATTTATCCCAAAATAATAATACACGAAAACTTAGTTTTTTATATTCTAAACCCCTTAAACTGAATTTATTATTCTAAATTTATCTTTATCATCAAATCTTTAACACTTTAATGTTCCATTCCAAAAAAACCCATATAATAAAAATATTAATAAAAATTCGATTAAAAAAGGAATGATGGAAACATATTGGTTTCCCAAAGTAACTCATAACTTGGTTTCCATATTGGATAACATAAGTGGGAAAGTGTAGATTTTTACACAGAATAAATTTTTAAATAGTTATTGAGATTGATAAAGATCAATTATCATAAAAAATTGGGTGATCTAAATAAAGTTAATGAACACAAAACCATAACCGAAAATAGGCATGAAAAGGTCATTTATATCATCAAAATAATGATAATATGAAAAATTTTATGTTAATATCATTTGAATAAAATTGAATAATTTTAAATGGAAGATATACTTACTCAATTTCATTCCATTTAATATGTACATTCTCACCCTTTGGTTGTGCCTTGATCAATTTCCACTTACTCTCTTACTTCAAAAATGAAGTTAAAATTGTTTTGTATAAAGAAATAATGAATCATAAGATCCATAAATTGAATGATAATTCATTTCATATATATTCATCACAACAAAATGGTGATATAGATTATTCAATGTGGATAAATATTATTATGGTGATGTAATACTTTAATTATAAAACCCCATCTTAATTTTATCTTAAATCATTCAATATATATTTAATATTATAACCATTAAAAGTTTAAAAAAAATTAAAAAATTTCACTAAACATCTCAAAATAACCTTAACATTGATCCAACATACATTATAATGAAGTTATTTATTTTCACATACCAAACATGTGAATACTTTCATCTTGTATTCTCTTCAATCATGGTAATAAATGGAATTACCATAAAACTCAATTGAAAACATACATGATTCCTCATTAAAAGAATAAAACAAAATATTATAGATCTTACTATATAGAACCAATAATTTTTTATACACTTTCATTGATAACAAAAACCACTTTTCCAAAAACCATTAATATGATCCAAGGTAATTAGTACTATCCAATTCACATTATTCTCATCCTGCATCTCTTTTTCCTATTTGAACATGATTTTCTCAATATCAGTAACATGTTAAGGTTTACCTTCCCTTAATCATGTTTTTTCCAAATTAAGTCATTTTATTGGTCCACCAGTACCATTTAACATTTTTATGTAAGTCCTTAATGAAAAACATTTACAAAAAATCCTTCAATATTTCGGGATTCATATAACATAATCCTTGAATTCAAATAAATTAATACTTAGATCACTCCACATCTTCCTTAAGCCATTAACTAGGCTTCATCATCTTATTCCACAATACATATTTACATTCATAATTCACTCATTTTCTCTTCATCATTGTTATAATAACCATTACTCAAAAAACCTCGTTGATTCTCTTCATTCTATTTCCCCTTGGGACATCGATTTGTGTAATGCATAAAATTTATACATTTGGTACATTCAATCATCAATGATATCATAGGCATATAAATGTTCCAATCCCTTTCATTATCCAAACTGTCCATTTTTCCTTTGTGAATACTTTATTTGTGTCTTTATTTTCTACAATAAAAACATTTTGTTGTTCCTATAAACATCCACTTGGTTGTTTCTTCAAACATTCTCGAAACATGGGAAGTTGAATATTTCCTTCTCCCTGTTCTATGATACCTAAAATCTCAATGAACTATTTCCTTCTCTTCTTTGGTTTTTCTATGATTTGGTTGAGGTATTCATTATTAATCATGTTCTGTGAAAATGATTAGGCATAATCACAATATCATTTACTCTATTAATCAACCCATTTGTATGCTCATTAATAAACTTTCCATCACATTCAATGTTAACCCAGTTTCTTCTGGTTTCTTTCTTTGAATGAAACCAAAAATAATATAGTGAGAAGTACTAATCATAATGGGAAACCAAATAATCATGAAAATAACTTATTGGATATTTAAATCATGAATCCTTTTTTTATAATATATTACACCTTAGTTTTATCCTATGTTATTTATTTTCCTCGTCTACTTAAATCCTTCAGGATAGATCATAATGTGCTTGTGAGTTTCCAAAGAATATCCCCCGAGAGTCTAAAACTAGGTGTGCAGTAATGCCCAATTTCATGCACCAATTCTCAATCAAGGCTATATCAATATGATTTTCATAGGGTTATTACCACTAGGTACATATGTTCTAGATCCACATCCACTTATAGTATCTATATAGATATTTATTTCTAGTAAACCAATCTCTCTATCCTTTACCAAAGCACAATAAAATTTTCTTATACTTTAACTCATCTATTGACTTATCTATAATTGAATCACTAGACATATCCTTATAAATAACCCTAGGTATATCACTAATTTTTTCTCATACTAGTTTCCAAAGGTTAACTAAACATTTCCTTTTATACCTACAATAGAAACATGTTATTTTTATACATAAATATTACATCTTATTAATTGAAAATTAAATACATTACATTAGAACTAGCCCAAGAATGTAATAGTTTATTCTATTTGGAGACTAGATACACAATCCACTAGCTTCATGAATGATCTTAAATATATCCCATATAAATCTTCCTCTCTAGTACTCTTCACAAACATACCCTACTTAATACCTTTCTTTCATAACATTATCAAAGGAAACAAAAGAATGGGTAAGCTCAAATTCTCAGTAAGAGTAAAAAATAAAGATATGTAAGCATGACGTGAGCATTATGGTATGATAACATGAGCATAATATTGGAAAACAATACCATGAAAATGAAAGATCATAAACTTGAATCATGGAATTAATATTAGCAGTTGATAAGAAATGAATTATAATGAGATAAAATAATATGAATCATGAGAGTATAAAATTTTAATAAGTCATATAATTTTGGAATAAAAATTATTTTATAACATCATGAACATGTGTGAATAGAAATAGGTTCTCTCATTTTGTTAAGGACATGAAATTAGGACATTGAATATACTTATAGACATACAACTAGGTACAATAATATAATTTTAAATATTTAATCAGGTTCATTCATAAAATTATGAACAAGTAATCCAGTTCAGGAAAAACGTTGCGAAAATGAAATCAGGTTCACTCATAACATTGTGAACTTGTAATTAGGATATCTCATAACACTGTGAACATGTAATTAGATTCACACATAGGTAGCTACACCTCTTAGGTGGGACACACCACCATCTCTTGTGGAAGATAAGTCTTACTATACTAGGTTTACTACCCATTTCATCCATTTCTATCTCATAAAATATATAAATCTTTACCAAATCCATTGTAGGGGTATATATATCACTCCTACCACATATTGGAACTCATACATATGTGTTCCATAATATCATAATCATTCAACAAATAATACCCCATGAAATGAGATTGGTTTTATAAACATTTAATCATATAATAACCTATGGGAAAAGTGAAAGGTATGATAATAATTTAATCAAAGAATAACCCATGAATATAAGCAGGTTTTATAATAATTTTGTCATGGTAAAACCCATGGAAGACAAATGAGTTTCATAAAAATCTTGTCATCACAAACATAAAACATTCAAAGAAATAAAAACAATGGTAACATTAGAGAATATACACAGTAAGGCATACTTAACACCAAAAAATAAAATATTTTATGGATTTTTTTTTGAAATATCACATAAAACATTTCTTTAGAAAAACATCATTTTCGCATTGGAAAACTCTTTTTAAAACATAAATCATTTTGAAAAAATTTATACATAAAAAATTTTCAAAAAACGTTTCATTGAAAATTAGACTAAAATATCATTTAAAAACCTTTTATAAAACATTTTTAAAAAATTCTTTTTTTTGAATAAAACAGATTTCTGAATGAATAGAGAAATAAAGTCTAATTTTATTAAGAACATTTTCTCAATTAATTTATGTATAAAATATTGGTAAAATGTTACAATTTCATTTAAATATCATTTATAACCTTACTAGAATAAAATTAGTTAGTTTATTGATTGGTTGATCCTGATATTTAAAAATTGGAGACATAATCATAAACAATTCTGATAATGATGATATTGGAACATAAAACCCTAATCAATTTGGTAGCCTTGAAATATAAGCCCCATGAAATAAATAACATAAAGTGGAACATAAAATATCATAAAGATCAAAAAAAGTATGATATTATATTTAAAAGTTTCTGTATATACACCTTATGAATGAATATAGGTTCGTAGCATAATATGTGTCTCAAAGAAGAAAAATTGACAAAAAAAGTCCCTTATTGATTTAGTAACATTTGAAATATAAACCAAGAAAAATAGAAATCATAAACTAAATATTTAAATCCCAATAATTCTCAGTGTATTAATCAAGAAATAAATTTTTTTCAGTATACACACCATATAAAATAAATTGTTTTTGAACATGGAATGTGTCCCACGGAAGTAAAAAGTCAGATGGAAATCCCTTACCATAATCTTGTCTTTCATCATACTCATTAAAACCTCCTATATAATTAATATAATTTTATTATACATAAATTATATAAACAAATTTATATATATATATATATATCATTCGATATAAATATTTTTTATGACCTTTTATCAATCATTTATTGATGATTTCAGGTTAAATTTATGTTTCATCAAATACTAATTTTTTTCTTATGAATTTTGATTTCTTGTATTTTTAGAATGATTAATTAATTAATTATTTAGTCATATAAATAATGATAACCATGATATAAATATTATATATAATCCGTATATATTTATTCATAATAATTTATAAAAGATAAAAAATAGGAAATGAATTACACCATTTATGGAGAAGATAGGCTATACATACACTTGAAAATTGTTTCCATTTTCTTTTTGGATTGAAAGAAATAAATTTATATGATATATTATCATTAAAAAATAAATTTTCATTAATAAATATCAAAATTATTCTTAAAAAAATCCTTAATATATTCGATGTAAATTTTGAATGAATCACATCACTTTGTAAGGTAGTAGTTAATCGTACACATGAATGACATTATCGTATTCCAAAAAAATGGAAATCATGAAGGTGTGTGATATATAAAAAATAAAGAACCATAATAACATGGAAAATATACTATATATATAATATAAACAATAAATTCATCATTATGTCCATCTTTGAAAGGTTATAATGAAAAAAAGAACTAAATTAATTTGCAAGGTAGTGGTGCATCATACATATGAACGATGATTTCATAAACCATTTGATTGAAGTGTGTGAGTTTTTAGGTATTAACAATATAAGAAAATCATCTCATTATATGGAATATGTGGTGGTAAATATATAATAATGGTATTGTGATAATTGAATGGGTTTGAGGAAGAAATTAAATGAGGATTCTTATTGATGAATGTTACCTCTTCTCCTGATATTTTACTTAGGTTTTCACTAAATCATTATTGGATTAGATTTATACCCAAAATATGTATTATAAAATTATGGGGGATAATGGAAGTAATTTGGGACAATATTGGTTGACCTAAATGGATTTAAGGGTGTAAAGAAGTGGGGATAGTGAGTCCCCTTTTATAGGTGGGAGGAGTGGCATTCATGAAAATGATCAAAATTATTTATTATTGGGATGTCCACGTTATCTCAAGTAGCTCAAAAACATATAATTAAATGTTTTAGGGACTATACGGATTATAAAAACCTCTATCTAATAATTATACACATGTTTAAGTATTTAATTCTATAACTTCTAAGATTCTAATTTTTCACCATTTTTTCAATATGGTTCCTAGATTTCTAACCTTGGTAACATATGATTTAAGACTAAATTAAAGTGAATATTATTAGATAATTTTTAAACAATTATTCTAAATATTATATTTAATTTATAAAATATAAATCCAATTTTTTTTGGAAATTTATTTTAACACAAGTGAAAGTAACATGAAAAAAACACTCTTTAATTGTTACAACGCTAACTGAGTTTTTTCTATATGACGGTCAATATAGTCATTATAATAGAAACATAATTCCATGAATGGACCATAGATTATATTTATTAGTATTTAAATATCATTTTACTTAATATATTTTTATTTTAAATCAATTAATAAATATCATTTAATATAAAATAAAATTAATATCAATTTTGACATTATTCATTTAATTTAAATTTTAAATAATATCAAGAAAATTATGGAATTCTAATATATTGTTTTCCCGCATATTAATCATGATAAATTAATCTTAAAAAAATAATTTAACACAATAATTCATTCAATTTTCTTTACTTTTAATATTTTTACAATAATTTATTTTATTTTATTAATAATTAAATAATTAATGTGTTGAAATTTTTATTAATTTAATGTACTTATTTTAACTCTAAAATTTAAAAATAAATTATTATGATAACAAATAATATTTTATATTTCAAAATGATATATAAAACCGATCATATGTTGTTTTTGTCTCAATCCCAAGGCTTTATAGATATTAAAATTAAGAAAAATATCTTTTTGTCTTTTTCTTTACTTAACTTATTATATGAGTCATATCCAAAGGAAAATGGAAATACATTTAAATATTTCATATGATCTTATTTAAAGTGTCTAAATAAACACATAAAAATAAAATTTAAATAATATGTTTGTTAATTTTAACACTTATCATTCAAGTTTAACCCCTATTAAATCCATTTTTACCTTAACTGTAGTAATTATTTCTTACTACATTGACTATTAATTTATATAAAATATTAAGTTGACAAAATAATACATTATAATTATTGTTATTAAAAATATTAAATCTATTTTTCTAAAAAAAATTCATACAAGTGGAAAAAACTAAATTAAAATTAATCTCAATGATGTGACGTGAAAACAGTTTTTTTGTGAAAATGTTCGAAAGTTTACAATGTTTTTTTACTAAACTTCAATATGAAAATTATTAAATTTAACTAAATTGAATTAATATATATATAATTTAGCTAAATATACTTTAAAAAAATTAAAATAAAATTTAACTATATAAATAAATTAAATGAAATGTCGGTTTTCAATTAAAATTCAGTATTTTTTACTATTCATCAAAGATGAAAATTTTCAGTAAAATCTCAAAAAATCACCCTAAGATAATTTTTACATTATGAATTGAAAAATTACTGTTATTTAATAAAATTAAATTTTTAATAGTTTCAAAATCATATTTTATGATTTTTTATAAAAAAAACTATTTTTTTGAAAACAATATATTTGGAAACATATAAAGACTTTACAAAAAATAATTTATTTTATTTAAAATATGTTTAATTTATATAAAAATGTAAGTACTCAGTTCTTCCTATTAGTTAAGGATATTTCCTTTTCAGTTTATACTTATGAAATAAACGAAAAGAGGGTGAATGGCTCGCAACAGGCCAGTTACACGATGTGATTGGGAACTACACATCGTGTACTTATTGGTACACACCGTGTATAGAAGGATACATTCCATGTAATATAGGTACACGACCATGTAATGGTCTTCCCAAAATTGGTACGCACGGGGTGTGTAGTCTCAAGTACACGTCGTGTACTTTATTTTAATTATTAATTTGGGCAGTAGTATCGTTTTTTCAGATGGATAGAAACGACACACCTTTGACGTACGGTGCACCCAGAAAATAGGAATGGGGGTTTGGCTCTCGATTCATCATCTTATCTCTAAATCAAACACTGTCAGATCCATTAGGTTCCCCTCTATAAGATCTCTATCCTACATGATCCATTATTCCAGATTTATTCTCTTGATCTAGTTATTTAAAGTCGATCATTTATACTAGTTTTGTATATCTACCCCATTCTAGGTCAAATCATTGCCTGAAGCAAAATGGGGAGATTCATATGAGTGTTATGTAGGTTGTCTTTTTTCCTTTCATCAATTTTCATATTTCTTATATGTACCAGAGTGTTGAGCTCCCATGTATAGGGTCTCTCCTTAAATGTAATTAACACATGTTATTTATTAATCATGATTAGGTAATTGATTAATTTAACTAAAGCATGTTTGAGATCGTTTGACCAGATTAAGGGCCACCTCATGGGTTCATTCTCCCTTGGATGACCTGCGTTTAGTCATTTGTCCTAGTATACATATGAACATGCCATTGATTTTCCTTTTTGGGTTATTTAAGATGGAAGTTGTTAATTGACAATTTTTCTCACATGATTTATTATGTTTTTAACCATATAATAGTGTAAGTTACTTGTGTTGTCTTTTTGTTGACCTGATTATAAACCGGTCTTGTCCTTGATACATGCTAAAATTCTTATATATATCAGGTTTTGATTCTAGAATATGCTTTATTTATTATACATTGGGATTCAACCCTGATTGACTGATAAAATGATTATATAGTTAGTTTTGATTTAATTTGTTGTTTTGTTATACCATGGTTATATAGTTTGGGTTTAACACACCAGTAGTGATACTTGATTTAGACATTTGGATTTCAGGACTGGACTCAGTTATAAATTGAATATTTAAATGAATTGACTTGTGATGCACCAGATAATCCAAAGCACAATCCTGGAATTGGTCTTTACTATTAATCTATTGATTTTCTTCCAAAACATTTGATATACTTACCTTTTAGCAATTATTGTATACCTCCTCAAAATTTACTTTTTATTTGATTTTCAAAATATAGTTTAAGGATGGGCAGCAACCAAAAGTCCATCTAGAATAGAAACAAAATAACCCCATTACAAATTTCAAAATTCAACACCATCCGTAAAAGTCAGTGAGATCTAGATTTGAGAATCACCCGCATCATCATAATGAGACCACTATTTCCAAAACCAGTCATCGTCAACTTGAGTACCACTATTGTCAATGCAATCCTTCACAACATTATCATAATCCTCTAACCACCACACCAGAGATCATCAGAGACCTCCTATGTTGCCGAAAACATATCACAAAAATGAAAAAAAACGAAATAACAGTTCATTAAGAGGCACAATCAATTGGTATGACACCTTTGAGAACAAAACTATCAAAACATCACCAATAACAAGGTGAGAAAAATAAAAAAAACAACATCGACGAACCACTTTTGAAATGATGACAGCAGCCAAACTACACCTCCCAAAACCATATTGATACCACTACTCCAGATTTGACTAGGAGGGGAGAATCCATGCATGAGGTTAGAGAAATGGTTGAGCAGCTGAGAGACCCAAACAACAGAAATTAAAAAGAGGAGAAAATGGGAACAAAAAAACCAGGAGCAGTGAGCTAGCATAGCCTTAAGATATATTGACCGCCAAAATGCACAACCCAAAACCTCTTAGAACCACTTCTCCATATCCGACCTAGAGAGGCCTAGAGGAACCGGAGGTCAGATTTGTGTAAGGGTGATTGAAGGCTTCTACAGTGGACAACCAGTGTTGGATCCCCTGGATCACCTTAGAGATTTCGTCATCGTGAAAGATGAGGAACCAGAGCCTCTTCACCAGAGTGAACTTATTGTTTACTAATTCTTCTATTGTACACTACATGTTATATATATATATATATATATATTCACTAATAGACCAGTACAAATATTTTTTGGTTTCTTACTGGGATTTAGTATCACACCCAGTATTGGTCATGCTATTGGGCCTAAATAGATTATGTTTTTGCAGGTGTTGATCGGGGAAAGCACACTACTACAGGTACTTGATGGGCTACTTAAAAGTCAGAGAGCATGGAACCAAGATGAGGCTTTCAATTATACGTAGTATCTTTTTTTTCTTTCGTAGTTTTCAGAAATATATTGTTTATTACTATAGTGTACTTTTTTAGATGCTTTCCTAGAACATCTGACATGTTTCATTGTATTTTGTATTGAATGATTCTTCGTTATTTATCTTATCAGAATTCTTTTATTTATTTTAATTGTATGATGTTTACTTCTTACGCTACTGTATATTGTTGTTCCGTTGTGTTACGCACTTCCAATGATGGAATAGTTTCCCCACTATAACACCACCATTGTAATACCACGAGATTTTATGAAGAATATTATTTTTAATTTCATTAATGTCTTGTGTTGTACGCTACACCAAAAGGAGCTTGCATAACACGCATCCCTGACTCGGCTTGCATTACACACAATCACGACCTTCCACGATAGTGTGTGTTGTACGTAATACTGAGTTTCTCTAAACAACGATATGTTATATGAACTACCCATTTTTAATAGTATCAACTACATTTTGAATTTTATATCATTATTATTCATCTTACACATTTTCTAGAACATGGTATGAGAACAAAATCAATTTTTCGAGTAAAATAAGTAATTTTCAAAAAATATAGTTTTGCTGCCTTTTGATGGCGCACCCACTTTAAATCTTGTTTTTGACTTGTCTATAAGTTCAATTTGAAAAAATAAAATTCTTCATTGGAATCAGGATATAAAAATTTACTTTGGATAAATTTTTCATATTATTCTGATAACTTTCATATTTTAATGAATAGTAAAAACACGCTATATTTTAATTAAAAACAACTTTTTTCATTGCAATAATTTATATGGTTAGATTATCTTTTTAATTTGTTTTAAAGTGTAATTAGAATATATTTTTTCCATTTAATCCAATGTTGTTCATTGGAATTAATTTCACTTTGAAATTGGATATAAACAAGTATCAATCTTTTGATTATTTTGTTTCTTAAAAACACCCTATTTGTTTTGATAACGGGAATTAAATTTAAAATTAATTAATTCCACTTATATTTTATGAATTTTTAAAAATAGACAAAAATTTTGAATTTGGAATATCAAATAATTCTTAGGCTGAATGTTTGGTATTTTTCTGAAAAACATCAATTTTCTATGAATAGTGAAACCACTTATCGTTAGTTAAAAAAACTAACTTTTTTTTAATTTAAATTAAATATTACCACTTCTGTGAATTGAATCTCAAAAATCCGAGAGACATGGTTAATATCAAGGACTAAAATGTGGTTCAATGAGATGAAAATCATTTTTGGTGAATAGTAACTTTTTACTTTTATTTACAACGTTTAAAAGTAAATAGGATAATTAAGGGTAAAAATGATATTATTATTACCCTAACATATGCCCTAATTCTATTGGATAAGTGTAATTATACCAAAAACAACCTTAGGAATAAAATATGACCATTTAGGCCCACTTTTATTAGATTAGGACATTTAATATTAATTTATTTAAAGAAGGGTTAAAATAGTTAAAATCAATGTTTAATAAGTAAAGCATTTTTAATATATGGTTATACATAAGATAAATTTGACTATAAATATTCATTATAAAGATAAAAAGATTTCCTACATAATAGAATTTTATTTATATTTTTTAGACATTAAATAGTTTAATTTATTTATGACACAAAGATGATGCAGAAATTATCTTATTAATAAAATATTGACATAATTAATGTTATAAATACCCAAATAAATGTAATTTGAGACTTTTTATTAATTCTACTAATTTTCTAGGTTAATATGACATGTTATTGTTGATTTAAGTAACTTTATTTGAACTAATAATGCTTTTATGATTTTCACAAAAATCAAGTACCAAATAGTGTCAAAATTGACATAAAATAGTTTTTAAAACAAATATTATATTATTAATTGTTATTTTATTCCTAAAAATCTATGGTTCAGAAAAATAACTTATATAAGAATATATATATATTTATAATGAACCACTTGGGGTTTTTTTGTCTTCTTATAGTAAGTTTATTAACCTTATAGTGTAAGAAAACAAGAAGACACGGTAAAAGTAAAATTATTTAACTTAATGTTAAATCTAAATGATAATGTTAAAATAGGAGCCTAAACTTGTCTAAATTATATTTGATGAGAGTATTTCGACCCATCCCCACCTTAGCTTTGAAATAAATCAATTTTGAGCTATTAAAAACCGAATATGACTTTATAATAAAATAATATTTTTAGTTATTCCAAAGGTGCCCCTCTCCTCCCTTATAAAAGGGAACCTACTCCCTCTCTTCCTCACAACACTTTGAGCCTTCAAGATCGGCCAACCCCTGACAAATTCTCTTCTCCACTTCTATAGAAACATCCTAGAGGTTCTGGTCTTCTTCAAAGACCAATTTTATTTCCCTAAGATGAGGTCTCAAAGAGGTGCTTCAAAGAAGAGGAGTTTCAGATACGTACGAAGAATATCGGACCTAAGGATTTAAAGAAAGGTTCTAGGTAAGAAAACAAAAAGAGGAAGATCTTATGGGAGATGTTGAAGATCTTTCACCATGATTAGAAGATTATATTCTGAGTTTTCAAATACACTAAACTGTTATGATCCTTGTGTGTCTGTTTTTGTTATGTATTAAGTATTCTGCTAAAGTAATGTAATGTCCATGTACATCAAGCTTCGGGTCCGTTACAATCATCCCTCGCTACTAGTCACAAGCCTCTGGAGTTTGGGGAAATGCGCTCAATTCCATGTGGCCAATTGGGCATGTGGCACTAGTTGAGTGGCATCCAAATACAAGACTTTACAAAGTGGAATCATAGTATTTCTTTCCTGCTTTGATTTATTATTTGGAGATGATATAAAGGAAATGGAATTTGGTAATTAGTTGTGCCCTGGAGTAGCTACCCTGTGTATAGGGAAAATCCAAATACCTCAAATGAAATTTTAATTTTTTTTTATTTTGATCTAATACTGTTGATTCAATTTCACCATTGTGTGATGAACTTGTTTTCTGATGTTATCATTGATATCATTATGGTCATATTTTGTTTCAACCTGATGAGATGAGGGTATCCAATTTCATGCATCATTTAGGAACTTGTTAGAAATCACATGCCATGATTTCTTTCCATGCCATTTAAAGAGAATTATTGATTTCATGTTGATTTGATTGATGTAGTGCCAAATATGCAAGATATTGTCATAGGTACCATGATATATATACATATTGTTGTAATAGGTGTATTAGTATGTGTTATGGTTGAATTGGATGGACACCAAACATTGGTCCTTGAGAAGTATGGGCCCTCTTGGATTGGAATTTGGTTAATCACATATTGGCCATGTGATTTATATTATTTTGTTATGTGCTATATGTGGATGACAAGATTTTATTTGTGGGAAGTATGGTCCCCCATAGATCGGAATTGGTCACATAATTGCTTTATTTTTAAAAAATAGCGGTTATGGGGAAGTTTCTGAAGCTTATTTTCCTGATACGCAGACAACATAGCATGTGGTCCTATGAAAACATGCCATGTGTTCTTATATTTGTTAATTAAATAACTTTTTAAGTACATGTCATTTACTCTGAGTACACACTGTTTGGCTTTTGACCGTGTATTCACCCATGTGAGAGAGAGCACAGGTTGTTGAGTTTTGATCAAAACACATCGTGTACTATCTGTATAACCCATGAAGTTTTACATAGGAAGAGTCATGTGGATCTGGCCTTATAAAAGTACACGGATATGTGGGATGACATTAGTACACATCATGTGTCAGCCTGAAATGTTGTGTACCTAGGACATTTACATGACCAAGGAAATAAAAATTACATGCCCATGTGACAGTTTAAGGAGAAACTCTATGTTTAAATTATACATTTCATGTACCAAACTTCTTTAAAATTTTAGGACTTTTCTTCTTTTGTTTTGTTCATGTTCTAATGGACTGCATACCTTGATGGATAATATTTTAATGATGTGTATTTCATGGACCTTGAAGAACAATGATGCCACGATTACCTCCCATATTACACCTGGACGGTGATAATGAGCATACCTAAGAGGTTGTAGTTCATGGGCTACCAGTGGATCCTCCAGTAGTGCCAGTTGAGGCACCAGTGGTTTTTCTAGACGGAGTTGTTGATGCATAGTTCTGTGATAACATTATTCACTTTATCAAACTCCCCAAGGAGAACCTCAGCCTACCACTTCTATTGATGAGAAGACTAGAGTGTTCCAGCAGCAACATCCTCCCACATTTTCTAGGGAAGGGGGACCGCATGCTATGGATTCATGGATAGAGTCAATGTTATCTATATTTGAGCATCTTGAGATGACACCTAAGTGGAGGTTCAATCTTGTGACTTAAATGTTGCAAGATTAGGCTAAGTCGTGGTGGGATGTGGTTACTCAGATAGGGAATCATGGAGATTTTCCATGAGAAGACTTACAGATAGTATTCTATGACTATTTTTATCTTGATATGTTGAGGGACAAAAAATCCTGGGAGTTCATGAATCTAGAGAAGGGTGATCTATCAGTCATTGATTACTCATCTCATCTTACTAATATACAGCGCTTTACACCTATTCTGATGGGTGATGATCTTTCACAGGCCAGGTGATTCAAGGATGTTTTCTGGTGTGAAATACTATCATAGGTGAATATATTTCATCTGAATGATATATCTTCAATAATGAATTAGGAACTGATTACTGAGTGGAATTATTGGGAATATGGAGGTGTGAGCCAGGGCGGTTCAACACCGAGATATGGTAATGTCTCAACAGAAAGAATAATGCATCATCTAGAGCTTACTCGTGGTGAACCTAGTAGTTAGAATGTTTATTCATGTATATAGCTGAGGTGGTACCAGTGCTGAATATTTCTTCACATGAAACCTTATTGCTTGATGGACCTAGTCAAATGTTAAACTTTCAGAAATATGGGTTATCTACAGTTCTTCTGGAGGAAATTTCCATGGGCGGCTAATGAGAGAGGATCTTCACATACTCTATGTTCTAAAGTTGGTCTAGAAGCATCTCACTTGTTAGGAAACTACAATATTTCAGTAAATTCCGGACGATGTAGTGGTCATGGACAAGGTAACAAGGTCCCATGATTTCAGAGACAACAGAGTGGATTAGCTCCAGGCAGCCAGGCTGTGTCATAGGGTTACAGTATAGGCCCAGCATTTGCAGTGAATTAGACCTAGAACGAGAAAGATTCTAGACCTTATACTTTTATAGGTTCTATTCTAGTTTCCTCATTTTTTTCTTTTGCACTTTTTGATGATGGGGATTTACATAGTTTCATATCTTTTCATGTTGTGATGATCCATGGGCTCTATGTTTTCACTTCTAATGATGTTATAAAACTAGACACTCTGTTAGGGATTACAGTGGTAGGTTTTTGATAGCGCAAGGAGTTCGCCCTTAAGATAGGTGGATGTCACCTCATTTGTAATCTCTATGTCTTATAGATGATAGGTTTTGATTTCATTCCAAAAAGGGATTAGATAGTGTTCTTTTAAGACGTTATTGATTTCAATCACCGCAAGGGGAGTTTTTTGACACCAGTGGAAAGATAATTTCTAAACAAGGGTGAATGGGATATCCAGGTGAGCTGAGCTAGACCTGGGCATCGGGGGTTGAGTGGGATGATAGCCCAGATTTCTAGTTTATATCTAGATGACCAGGGGAGATGTTAGATGTACATTCTGTAATGACACAAACTTTTATAAATAAAAATTCTTCTTGATCTAATTAAATGTCTTATTATGGAAAATGGAAATATAAAACATATGAACTTACTTGGTTTTATGTTTTTTTATTTTAAAATACGATTATGAATATTTATCATTGCAAATATAGTCATTGAACAGTTACCACCTTATTAGTATAAATATAGGGCTTTAATAAATCCAATTTACTCAGAAAAAGAAGCGATGGCCTCATCCAGTATAATTTCTCTACATGATGCCCATTTTTCAGAGTTGAGAAATGAGGTGGCATAACTAGGATTTTCTATTTACCAAGCTCATGTTCTGCTTCATCACATTAAGCTTAAATGGAATTGCCTAAAGGATAAGTAGGATTTTATAGAGATTATAAACTGAGAAATGTTATATGAGCCACCCAAAGAGTCTATCACTATAGTGAACCTTACCCAAAAGTCTTATGTGGATGTTGTAAGTGTTTATGTTACAAGACCCTAGCATTATGATTATGTTCTTTAGTTTTTTATTAATAATATATATTCATTTTATTATCTTTAATTTGTAAAAAAAATTAAATCCAAAGTAGTATTTTTAGTAAATATTCAATTTCAATTAAGAAATATATTTTGATGATTTAATGGATTTTTAAATTAAATATTATTTTAATAAAATATTATTACTAAATTAAATTTTATTAAATATAAATGATTGTATAATTTTTATGAATACAATTGTAATTTTTATTAGGGTCTGAAACCAGTTTTTGTCAAAACCCATGAATTTTCGATAAATGTCGGTTTTTTTACTAAAAGTAAAAGTTCACATATTTTGAAAATTATTTATATAAAATCAATATTAATTTTTTATTTTGGATTTTTAAATTATCTAATAGTGAAGTTTTCTACATTTTCTAAGACAGTAGATTTTTTGGTTAAAAATTAAAAATCATTTGAAATATAATGTGTCTTATGACATCATAATGAATCAATAGTGATATATTAAAATAATATAAAAGGTATATTTGGACAATAAATAGTTTACCTTTACAATAATGTGATTTTAGATTTGTTTTATTAATTTTACAATGCCTTAGTGGGCCCTCCAAGACTTATAAAACATTTTAACAGTTTAAAAGGATTTCCTTGAGAGTGTGACTCACCTACACATAATCAGGCCCAATATTTTAATAAGTTCAACCATTGAATTTATAAAATAATCTTTTCCACTCCCCTTGGGAAAAACCCAAGGGTAAAAACCATGGGATAGTTTGTTTTTTTGATTAACTTAATGTGTAGTTTCCAAAACCAAAATAATAAATAATTCTATCTCTTTCCTATATAAACCCCCTCAATCACCCATTTCTCTTCACTCAAACCATTTTTAGCTCAACCAAACCCTTCACTCCTCTCTCTATAATCATCCCAACATTCCCCAAGCTCCAAATAAGCCTCTCCAAAGGCTTTGGGATCACACTTCCATGTTATTGATTTCTTCCTTTCTCATTTTTGTCCAAGTTTCTTTTTGTTGGTATACCCTTTATTCAATAAAGAATGTTGGGGTATGATTTTACACCTCCCCTATACTACCCACCTAATTTTTTAATGATGACATACCCCTTTATCTCCCATTAATTCCTCCCACGTATACCTATTACTATGCTGAAATTCTGTAAGAGATTTGTCTCTCCTCATTTACACTCAAACAATTATTTTATATTATGCATTTAAATTCAATTACATGTGTTTGTATATTATGGTCCATGACCACATTACTGTCCATTTAATTTATAAATTATGATATATCTCTTTCACTCTCATTAAACCACTTTACGAATTCTATTTGACATCCTTGTACTGCTGAAATTTCCCATGCCAATATCATCGTGTAAGTTAATACCATACCCATTTCTCTAGTAAGGGTATTCAACTTTATAAATATGTAAATGTTGATTTTGGACTTAAATTTATGTATTCCATATCTCTTATTTTTGAATAAATTATTGTTTTTAATACATCCATGTTCTATGATCCATGTGGCACACTTATGCATGAAATGAAATTTTTATAATGGGTGTTCCCTGATAGCGCTCCAATGCATTGGTTAAGGAATAATATCATGATATGTCATGTGCAATGAATGTTGAATCTAGATAATTCATGTGCAATTAGGGTTTACTCATTCAAATGCAATTGCAATGAGGTTTTACTCATACTCAATGTGCAATAATCTTTGGCTCTTGCTAATAACATGTTAAATGTTGTTTCCATATTTCTATGTTATGATAATCATCCAATATCATGCCTTTATTTTCATTTTTCTATTATGATCCATTGATATTCCTAATTCTTAACATGTATTGTATTCTTCATGTTATTATTTTTTTACTCTCTTACTATGCTTTATAGCTCAACCTTTTCACATGTATGTCCTCAGGTTATCTTATACAATTCTTAGTATAAGGGAATGTTGTGGTCATGTAAAGGAAGTTTTAAATAAAGATATTGTATTTTTATGTCTTATGTTGTCTTGTATTGTCCCTAATTTCCCAAGACACTAGACCTCTCGATCCTCAGTGGTGTCTTAAGTTCACGTTTATGAAATAAATCATGTTAAAGTGTGTAATAAAGTGTAGGGTGGTTATAGATGGTATTATATGATAGGTTTATTTATTTTTGATATTAGGATTACAAAGCCCTAGTGAAATCCTTAAGGATAAGAATAATATAAAAAACATACCCAAATTTTGGTGATTAGATATATTAAGTGGTTTTTTATTAAAATATATCTCTTTCTGGATATGAAAAAGAATAGGCGGCTCTAGCACAGATGTATCTTGGGGTAAAACCTAAAAAAATTGCTTTGATCTAGACTCGAATGAGAACTGGTGCACAACAACATGCCTTGATGCACTCTTGGTTACCACACTCCTGGGGGATATTCTTTGGTAAATTCATAAACATATTATGAACCATTATTATGATAATAAAAAAAATCCCCTTATAATATATTTTGGGAAGTAGATAACAGATAACATAGATTAATGCCTATAAATTCATAAGTTAAGGAAATAAATTTAATTTATATGTTACCCCTTTTTTATTTGGATTTCCCTTTAGGTGTTACCCATAAATTTCATTTTATTCCAGTCAATGGCCGGTAATAGGAGGACTCGAGCTAATAACTGATGTGAATATCAATGTGATGATTGTACTAAAGAGATGCCCAATCCTATGGGATCAAGAATCGCGAACTCTGTTATGATACTCTCTTGGATAAGTCATGTTTTGAATAGAAACAAGGGTCAAGAGGATCTTATAACCCCCTAGAAAGAACAATACATAATTGAGAGCTTCATGAGATAAAGTCCTCCTACTTTTAATGGGTCATATGATCCCTTAATCACTAAAAAATGGATCAAATCCATTGAAAATATCTTCCCCATCCTTCAATGTTCCAAACAAGAGAAGGTTCTTCTAGAAGCTTATTGTATAGAGGGTGAAGCTGATCAATGATGGACATTGATTAGAAATGCGAAGCCTGGGGAAGAGATAGAGGTATTGGAATGGAAGGACTTCTAAAAAATGTTTTCTGTTAAATATTTTCCTCACACCCTCCAACTTAAGATGGAAAGGGACTTATTTTCCATCAAGAAAAAAGAAAATGTATCCATTGGAGTGTATGAGGAAGAATTCATAAGGATTGCATGATATTCCTCCATCTTTGTCATTACCCCTGAATGAAAGCTTGAACACTTCTGTAATGGGCTAAAACATATCTTATGGAAAGCCCTGGCGATCCGTGACTTTGATAGCAATGAGGAAATTTTTCGATGTACCCTCAAAGTCGAAATAGAGATCAGAGAATCTCAGGTTTATCATGGGGATAAGAAGCGAAAAGTGGACTTTAATTCCCATGGTCTGATGGATAAATCCAACGGTGCTAAGAAAATCCATCACCCAACTTTATAAAGCTGCAGAAAGAAGCACCCCGAGAATTTCATGAAGTTGATGAGGAAATGCTTTAGGTGTGGAAGAGAAGGGCACCTAGACATTAACTTTCAGCCAAATAAACTCGCTACAACAATAGAGAATAGGAATTATCCATTCGAACCTCAACGCACTGTTCATTGCTTCAACTATAATGAACTAGGGTACTATTCAAACCAGTTCCCTATGCCAAGGGTTTTTGGAGGTGACCAACAACCACCAAGGAAGAAAGGGTGATATTTTTCCCTCACCACTGCTGAAGCAAACCCCGAAAATGAATTTGTGACACGTATGCTAGTTATTAATTCAAAAATAGTGAATGTACTTTTTTATTTAGGTTCTATGCATTCTTTTATATCACAAAAGTTTAGTAGAACAATCCCACCACCACCAAAAATCATGGATGTAAAGATGTTGGTGAGAATTGAAAATGGGGAAATCATTGCATCTAATTAATATAACCCCTCCCCTATCATAATTCGTGGATTGAACTTCCTGGAAAACCTTATCATACTCACTCTAGAGGAATTTGATGAAATTATTTCCATGGATTGTCTTTCCTTATAAAGAGCCAACATAAATTGTTGTGAGAGGGAAATCACACTCCATATGGCTAATCGACCCCCGATTCTGTAAAAGTGGAAGGAGGAGGATGAATCTTCTTTTGAACCATCATATCATGTGTGGATATTACTACACTATGAGCACATGTATCTTGCATAGATTATTGAGTCTATGTAAGAACCCATCTTGGAATACATTCCTATTGTGAGGGAATTCTCTGAAGTGTTTCCCAAGGAATTACCTGGTCTTTCTCCTAAAAGAGATGTTGAATTCTCGATTAATCTTATACCTAGGGCATTTAAAATATCCAAGACTCTATATAGAATGGATTTTTTGTAGCTTAAGGAGATAAATAAAAAACTATAGGAGAATCTAGATAAAAGGTTTATACACCCAAGTGCTTCACCATGGGGTGCACCAGTCCTCTTCGTCAACAGGAAGGATGGGTGAATGCACATTTGCATTGATTATCATGAGCTACAAAAAACAAGATAAAGAACAATATTCCTTTTCCATGAATTGATAACTTGTTTGATCAGATATTTTGAGATCAATAATTCTCCTTTGTCGATCTAGTGTAGTGTTTTTACAAAGTATGGGTGACAAAGTAGGATATCCCCAAGAATGATTTTCAAACAAGATATAGGCACTATGAATTAATTGTAACGCCATCCAGTCTCACAAATTCTCCAAAAATATTTATGGACATGATGAATAGAGTCTTTATAGATTACCTCGACAAATATTTGGTAGTATTTATAGACGATATTTTAATATACATAAAAACCAAGGAGGAGCATGAGGATCATCTAAGCACTATAAAAGAGACCTTGTGAAAGAAGAAGCTCTAGGAAAAAGTACAAAAAGTGTGAGTTCTAGTTGAATGAGGTCTCATTCTTGGGTCACATCATCACAAGTAAAGGGATATCCTGTGGATCCCTCCAAGATTGATGAAATTGAGGGATAGATGAGGCCAAAATTGGGGACAAATATTCATAGCTTCTTAGGGTTAGCAGGATATTATCAATGATTTGTGAGGAATTTGTCACAATTTCCAAACCCTCTTACCATGATAACTTAGAAGGGAGTCATGTTTTCTTGAAGTGAAGAATGTGGATATAGCTTCAATTAGTTGAAAATTATGTTTATCAATACGCATGTTCTCACACTACCCACACCAAATGATGCTTAGAATAAGGTCATCGACTGTTTATTGATTCCAAATGATAAAGTAATTTATTATTCTTTAAGGAAATTAAATGTTCATGATAAAAACTAACCAACACATGATCTGTAGTTGACTGTAGTAATATACACTTTGAAATTTTGTGACATTACCTCTTTGGGGAGAAGTGAGAAATATATATAGATCACAAAATCCTCAAGTATAAATTAACACATAAATAGTTGAACATGCACCAATGAAGATGGTTAGATCTATTCAATGACTATGATTTCTCAATCCATTACCACCCTGGGAATGTGAAAAAGGTGGCAGATCCTCTAAGCAGAAAAGACCCTATGATTCTATCATTAATCATAATTAAAAAGGATTCAATCTTCTTAGATTTGATAAAGATGGACATGGGAATCATAAATAAGATAACATCATCAATCCTTTCACAAATGACTGATCAACCATATCATTTGGAAAGGTTAAAGGATTCTCAAAAGGATGACGCGGAGTTTTAGATGAAAGTGGAAACTATCAGAAAAAGGAAATCCTCAGAGATCAATGTTATTGAAGAAGGAAGTGTGAGATTTGGGTCAAGACTATATGCTCCATAGAGTATGTAGTTAAAGAAATAACTTATGGATGATGCACATAGATTGAATTTATCCATTCACTCAGGAAATAAAAAGTTGTATTGAGATCTCTAATAGCATTATTGGTGGGATGACTTGAGTAAGGAGATCACTGAGTATCCATAAAAGTGCCTGGTATGTCAACAAGTGATGTATGAAAGGTAAAATTCTAAGGGGATGATGCAACCATTACCCATACCAACATAGAAATGGGAAAACATGACCATGGTATTTGTCACCGGGCTTTTGAAGACATCCAAAGGAAAAAATGCTATCTGTTTTGTTAAGGATCGTATTACAAATATTGTACACTTCATTTCAATTCATGAGGATTTCTAATTAGATCAACTGGCATGAATACACATTAGATAAGTGGTAAGGATTCATGGAGTACCACTTTCGATTGTATCTAATAGAGATCCAAGATTCGCCTCTATATTCTGGATGAGTGTCCAATATGCTCTGAATACAGAGCTCAACTTTAGTACGGCTTATCATCCCCAAATTGATGGCCAGTCTAAGTGTATCATCCATACACTTGAGGACATGTTGAAATAATTTTCAATAGACTTGAAAAGAAGATGGGATCAACATCTTCCTTTAATTGAGTTCTCTTATAATAACAGTTTTCACTCAAGTATCCAAATGGATCCTTATGAATCCCTTTATGGGAAGTGTTGAAAAACACTGGAATGTTGGGATGATATTGGGGAGAAAAAACTCCTAGGTCTAGAAATGGTTGCAGAAATGGTGGAGAAGGTTAAAACCATTCATCATCACATTGAGACTACTCAGAGTCGAAAAAAGACATATGTTGATAATCGTCGACAAGACCTAGTGTCTGAAGTTGGAGATAGGTTATTCCTCTACATATCACCATGGAAAAGAGTTATGATACTTTTTAAGAAGGTAAAGCATAGTCCAAGGTACATCGTCCCTTTTGAGATCCTTGATCTCATTAGAGAAGTGGAATATTGATTAGAACTCCCACTGAATCTATCTCAAGTACATGATGTATTCCATGTATCACTCTTGAGGAAGTACATACCTGACCCATCACATGTACTCAATCTAGAGGTGGTACCATTGGATAATGACCTCTACTATGAAGAGAAGCCGGTGAAGATCTTAGATCGTAGAGAAAACATTCTACAAAATAAGACAATGCCCCTCGTTAAGTTGTTGTGGTGAAAAAAAATATTTGAAGATACAATGTGGAAATATAAGGAAGTGATGAACCAGAGTTACCCGCATCTGTTTTAGTGTGGGAAAAGAAAATTTCTAGGGAAAATTTTCTTAATGGGGAAGATTATAATGAACCAAAATTTTATTAATTAAAATTCATCTTGATCTATTTAAATTTATTATTATGTAAAATGGATATATAAAACATATTCACTTCCTTGGTATAATGTTTTTGGATTTTAAAATACCATTAAATTTTTCTACCATTTCTAATATAGTTTTTGAATAGTAACCACATGATTAGTATAAATATAGGGCTTTAATAACACTAATTTACTCAGACAAAAAAAGAGATAGCATCAACTAGTAGAATTGCTCCATATGAATCCCATTTGTCAGAGCTCATAAAGTAGTTGGTTTCACTGGGCTTCACTCTTGACAAAGCCCAAGTCTTGATTCAACACGTAAATATTTAAAGAAATCACCTACGGAAGAAGTGGAAGTTAATATAGATTACAACCCGAGCAATGTTATCTGACCCACCCCAAGATCCTATCACCATTGTGAACCTTACCCCTAGGTTTTATGAGGGTGTTATAAGGGGTTATGTAATAATACCCTATCACTATGATTATGTCCTTTATTTTTTTAGTCAATATTTAAATTCAATAAAAAATATAGTTTGATGAATCAATGGATTTATTATTTAAATATTATTTTAATAAAATATTATTACAATATTACTTTTTATTAAATATAAATGATCGTATAATTTTTATGAATACAGTTGTAATTTTTTTATGGTTTGAAAATTGTTTTGGTCAAAACCCATTAATTTTTTATAAATGTATTTTTTATTTTAAAAGTAAAAATTCAAATTTTTATTAAAATATTGAGATAAAATGAATATTATTTTTGGATTCAGGATTTCAAAATTATCTAATGGTGAATTTTTCATAATTTTCTGAGAGAGTCGAATTTTTGGGAAAAATTTAAATATAGTTTAAATATATAAAGTGTTTAATGAAATAAAAATGACTCAATATTGATGTAATAAAATACTAAAAAATGGATATTCGGCCAATATATGTTTTACCATTAAAATAATGAGATTTTAAATTTTTTTGATTAATTTTACATTTCCTTAGTGGACCCTTTAAGACTTACGAAACATTTTAACATTTTAAAATTATTTCCTTATGAGTGTGACTCGCCTCCACATAAGAAATCCAAATATTTTAATACGTTCATAAATTTTACATATAAAATAATGTTTTCCACTCTCCTTTTTCAAAACCAAGGGAAAACCATTGTATGGTTTGTGTTTTTGATTAGCTTAATGTGTAGTGTCCAAAACCTAAAAAATTAAAAATTCCCTCTCCATTCCTATATAAACCCACTCAATCTCCCATTAATCTTCACTCAAACCATTTAAAGCTCTACCAACCCCTTAAATTATTTCTCTATAATCCTCCTAAGGTTTCCCGAGCTCCCAATAAGCCTCTCTCAAGCCTCTCTCAATCCATTGTGATCACACTTACAAGTAAGGGATTTCTTCATTTCTCGTTTTTGTCCAAGTTTTGTTATGTTGTTATACCCTTGTTTTCAATTAAAAATTTTGGGTTATGATTTTTACCTCCCCAACACTTCCCTCCTTATGTTTGAATGATTATATACCCCTTTCTCTCTCATTAATTCCTCCTATGTACACCAATTACCATGTCTAAATTCATTAAGGTATTTCCCTCTCCTCATTTACATTCAAGAAATTATTTAATATTATGCATATAAATTCCATGAAATATGTTGGGATATTATTTTCCATGACCCCTTACTATCCCTTTCATGTATAAATTATTAGAGACCCCTTTCACTCTCATCAACCCATTTTACGATTTCTATTTATGTCATTATGCTGTTGAAATTTCCCATTCCAAAATCATAGTTTAAGTGTATACCAAACCCATTTCTCTATCAATGGTATTCACCATTCTACACATGTACTTGTTGATTGAGAACTTATATTTATGTATTCCATATCTCTTATTCTTTGAATAAATTATGATGTTTAATGAATCCATGTTGTATGATACATGTGGCACAATTATTCATGAAATGAAATGTTTATAAATGGTGTTCCTTGATAGCGCTCCATTGCATTGGGTAAAGAATTGTATAATGATACATCATGTAAAGCACCGACCAAAGTTAACTAGATTCAGTTCATTGTTTTAATACATTGGCATGATACAAGAAAATCATGTCCCAAATGAGCAATCAGTTTAGTAGTCTTCGAAATAGATTACATACAAAAACTTCACATTACAATTTCAAACATAAAATACATCATAGATAGTTCTTTGATAATGCCATTATTCCCTTTTATCATAACCCTGTATATCAATCATAATACACTTCTTGAAAATTATGGGAAAATAAAACATAAGAAAGGGGTGAGATCAGATGCTCGGTAAGGATAACAATATAGAAGGACTGTTCATAAATAAGAATTAACATGTAAGGCAATGTATAAGACTAAAACAGAAGCCTTTAAAACATAAACTTCTGCATAATATGGCCAATATAAATCAAATAATTCCATTTACTTATTAACATGTATATTCTACTAGTCGAATAATAACATACAATATCAACAGCCAATTTTATAATGATGTAATGCATAATGCATGACTTCATAACCACATAGTCGAGGCCTTGTGCCAATATTACAAATTTAATTTTTTCAAGGCCTTATGCCAGGACACTAGTTTGTCTCATGATACCTACCGATGCATCGAGGATCTATAGTGGGCTACACCCATCACTTACTAAGTCCAATGCATTCCTCATATGAAAAGGTTTAAATATAACATAAATATTCATATTAAAACTAACATAATAAATGTCAATACTTTATCCATAAACAATGAATGTTATAAAAATAACACATCTATAGTCAAACATATCACAAAACCATCAATAAAATATAGAATATTTGTATAATAACTCAACCTTCATTGAGAATAATATCCCATAACAGATGTTGACATAGTTTAAATTGATCTGTAAAAAACTTTGAGAGAAATGTCCCTTTTTTTATGAAATCATTTAAAAATCACATAATTTATAAAGGAAGTCATTTAAAATATAATTTTTAATCAAAGTGTCCCATAATACTTTGAAACTTTTGAAAGGTATTAACATTTTAAAACATTCATGTCCATATAAATAAATCCTTAAAACCATTTTGAAAACATGGACATTAACAAGAAAGGTTTAGAAGAATAAATCTCTAAAACATTTAAAATGATGTTTACTAAAAATTACCTGAAAAATAATCCCTCTAAAAACACTTTTTTGAATCATGGATAAGGATAATATATATTTCCCAGTAGATACTTAGGTAAAAACAACCTCAGATAATATTGAGATTGTAAAATTAACCATTACCTTGCACTTCCCTTTGGTCAAGGGTACTTTTAACCTCCTGTATAATAACCATACTCTATTATTAAATTATAAAAAAACCATATTTAATTTTTTTATATCATACATGATTCATTTATGAATTTATACTACCCATTTAATAATGACTTCCATGTTAAATTAACATTTTGGGTAATAATCGATTTCTTTATCGTATGTGTTTTAACTTATTATTCATGATCATATCATTTAGATCATGATTTAAATACTTCCAGAATATAATCCTTGATTTATATAAAATATATATTTACAATATAAATATTTATAATAGATATATATATATGAAATGGAATTCAATGTTTATAGAGATGGTAGGTCGTACGTACGCATAAACATTGTTCTTGTTTTCATATCGTATTAACGGAATTAAGTGAAAAAGATATATTAAGTAAATGAATACATAAATACATACATATATATATATAGAATAATTATTATGTCATTTATTACATACTTATTAATATTATATATTTTTATAATCATCATTAAATAGTGAACATGGGAATGAATCTCATCGCGTCGTGGAGACGGAAATCCGTACGTACGCACGAGCAATGATATCGTTAAATTGAAGATGAAATGATATTTAATTGGTTGTTATATTATATATAAATAATCATTAAGATGTTATATTTATTATTTACATAATTTATACTAATTATTATACCCATCCAAATAATGAAGCGTTTGAATTACAAACTACACCACAACGTGGAGACGGTAAGTCGTACGTACGCACATATGGTGACTTTGTAATTTATAGGATGGATAGAATAATTAATATGGTTGTACAATATTTATAATAAAATCACAGTATTTTTTAGTTAATGGAGTTATTATTTTTTTATGGAAACAAAAAAGAAAGAGGAAGTGGAAGAAGAAAAAGAACTTCAAAGAGGGTGGGGAAATTATTACCTCTTCTTTGGGTGTTTTCTTTTGAGTTGATCAAAAGGGATCATTATGTTGGATTTATGATAAATTTAAGGACTGTAGGTTTTTTTTAGGGAATCTGGGATGATATTTTGGTAGGGGTTTCTTGAGCCAAATGGCTTTGGAGGTGTGATTTTGGGAGAAGTGGAAGTGCTCTTTTATAAGAGGGGTGACGGTCACATTAGGAAAAGATTAAAATATTAATTTATTATACATTCCTATTCTGTTTATAATGGCTCCAAATAAATTTATTTCTATAATTAGGTTTTTATGGGTTGAAATACGCACAACTAATAGGTTTTAATCAAGTTTAGGATACCATTTTGACCTTATCATTTAAATTTAACTCTTAGTTAAATAGTTTAACTTTTACCATGTATTCTTGTATTCATACACTATACGGTTAATAAAATTACTCTAAAATTCCAAGATAACCTCAAGTGGTTAATTAATTACATATATAATATTATTTACACCTTTTTTTACAAAACTTATATTTTTAGGAATATTATATCAACCAATAATATAGTATTTGTTTTAAAAATTAATTTATGTCAATTTTGACACTATTTAGTATTTGGTTTTTTTGAAAGTCATATAAACTTGATTACTTCAAAATAAATTCATTTAATCAAACCTAACATGTCATATTCACCTAGAAAATTCGTGGATGGCATCAAATCGTTAAAATTTATTTATTTTAATATTTACAATACAATTTATTTGATTCTTTCATTAATAAGGTAAATAATGCATCATCATTGTGTCATAAAGAAATTTAATTATTTAATGTATAAAAATTATATAAAAAATATCATTATGTAGGAAATAGTTTTATATTTATAATGAGTTTTAATAGTCTAAAATATAACTTATATAACCCCATGTAAATATTGTTTTACTAAAAGATATATGTTTAGGTCATTTTTGTCTTTACTTTAAATTAATTAATATAAAGTGGCATTATCACACTCAAGTGGCTCTATGGGGTCCTAAAATAGAACAAATGATTTCCATGGTCGTACATGTATCAATCAAAAGAAATATAACACGTATTAGGGTAATTTAATATTATTATAACATTATTTGTTTATCCTAATTTATCAGATTGACCCTTTAACCAAGATGAATAAAATATTTACTGAAGTAAATATTCATAATGTCAAAAAAAAGTTACCTATACAAAAAATTTGGACCTAATGATTCCAAATATAGAATCTATTTTTCTAAATTCAAAACACAGAAGTGGTAGAATCTAATTTAAAATTAATTCTCGTTATAACAGAAAGTGTGTTTTTAAGAAATAATAACTATCAAAAGATTGACACTTGTTTATGTTCAGTTAAAATGTGAAATTACATCCAATTAACTAAATTATATTAAATGATAAAAATATAGTCTAATGATAAATTAAAACTACTCAAATGTATAATTTGACACTATAAATTATTTTGATGACAAAAGTTGTTTTTAATTAAAATTTAGTATTGTTTCACTATTCATCAAAATATGAATGTTATCAGATTAGTACCAAAAAAATATCCAAACTAAATTTTTATGTCCCTATTCTAGAGAAGAATTTAATTTCACTAAATTGAATATATAAAAGTTTCAAATATTGAATTTAAAAAGGGTTCTCTATTAAAAAGCGGAAAACTGCATTTTTTTAAAAATACCTCTTTTATCTTAAAATTTTAATTTTTCTTATATTATTTATATGAAACACAAAATAGGAATGTTAAAATTATATAGGATATATAAAATTTATAATTTGGTTAATACTATTCATATCCTCTTTTTTTTTAACGGCTATTTTGGTAAGTCTTGGTGCGCTTAAACTCAGTGTTGTGTGTTGTGAAAGTTATTGAAATATTATGAAGAGATAACATACTATTAAATCATGGGGTGTTACATTCTCCCCACATTAAATAAATTTCATCCTCACAATCTGAAATCGTTATTCATAAATATATGGTTAAAATAGAAAAATACCTTTTTGGAAAACTCACATCGAAAATTGGGTTAATAAAATTTAGTCTTAATAAGACAGAAAGGGAAATGAAAAAGTCACCATCATATTACGATCTAGATTAGGAGAACATTGATGGAAATTAGAGAAAAATAATTGGAGGGAAACGTAAATATTTATAAGGAGTGATTGAGGTCATAAATCACAAAAAAGTGTAAAATTGGGGGCCTCAAATCCATCAATCTATGATGATTTAAAATATCATCGGTTCAGGAAAACATAAGGTATTAGGATAACATATTTTTGGTTTTAAGATCCCTTACCTAATTTTTAACAATTAATTTCCTCCTAAAATAAGAGAGAAAAATATACTTGACAAGTAGAGTTCCATCCATTAACTAATTTCGACCAAAAACTCATCTTTCACTCTAAAAGATAATAGAACTTAAAAATATTCTATTTATCCTAATCGTATAGAGTTCCAAAAAATGAATTTATAACACATCTATCAGAACATTTAAAAAACAACATTATAAAATCTAGGACCTCACTTGGGCCAATGGTAGGTGATGCACCCTTGTTTCCCTTCGGTTTTGAGTTCATATCTCGCGGTCTTGCAAGATGCGACGGGTTGTCGCCCGACCTCCAGGATTTCCTTTTTATGAAAATCCAAAAATAATCTCACGAAATGATTTAACCTTAACAATAGTATCCAATGTCAAACTTAATTGATTCCAACCTTTAGAATTATCCAAAATACTTCTATCCAAACTCACAGTCCAAAATTGATAAGGAAGGTAAACACATTGAAGATCCTTTTTTCCACGTAATAACATGTGAAAACCTTCATCATGTATTCTTTTAGAACACTGTAACACCCTAAATTACCATAAAACATTATTTATTACATTCATGATCTCGTATTCCTTTTAGAATACTAGATATACTCCTTCTATCCAAAAAAATTTAAACTCCAACATTTATGAAATATATAAATTATTAATCGGTTTCAAAATAATCAAGAATATCCAATATACTTTATCCAAATAAATCATATATTATTACAAAATCACTAACTCTGTATTTGAACCATATTATGATTTATCATTATCTCATCCATATATTTTCCAGAAAAAATAAGCTATTATTGAGTCACTTTTCTTAGTTCCACACAATCTCAACTCCTTAATGAAATAGTACTACTGTAAAATCCTTATATACTCTATAATTCTTATAACATTTACATAATTAATACAATACTCAAATTACATAATACATTAATAACAACATAAGAAATCTAATAATTACCCTTCATCTTCAATAGTATCATAACATGATTATTATCCAATAGCAGCATTTGGGTTATACTCTGATGATTTGGACATTGATTCACATAGTGTCCCTTGCAGATGAATCATTTTACATTTGAATCCTTTTTGTTACCCTTGAAATCACGTACTTGGTGTCCTTTTTCTCTACACTAAAAACAAACTCTCATTACCTTCAAGGATTTACCATGGTGATTCTTTATACAGTTATCACATATGTGAAAATCCTTCTTTCCTCTATTCCCTTCATCCATCTTTCTCTCTTCCAGCCTTTTCTTCTACTGCTTCCCTTCAAATCCATAAGACTCATAAATTCTTTACTTATCTTATTAACACATGATATTATTTATTCATATGATGTGAATATGAGAGATTCTATTTCACTTTTAAATGTTGGCTTAATACCATGAAATATATCATCCTTCTTAATCTTTTAATCATGCGTATTGCTGAAATTCTCATTCCTTCTACTAGGAACCATTTCTAAACAATTTCATACACTAGGTTAGTTTATGAATTATAATGAATAATTCCAAACATTTAAACTACCTAACGTAAAATTAAAAGATTTTTCATATAATCTATTGTCATAGAATGTTTTCTTTGAGAAATTATTTACTCATAAATCCTTCATAATGGCTTGAAATGAAAATTTGAATTATTCAAAGAATGCCCCTTGGGAGTGTCATAACCAAGATTGAAGTAAGGACCGTTGTCGTGTACTAGGTTACCTCGGGTCAAGCCCAAAACTCTTTGTCAGAGTTTTCACTCCTAGGTACATCTTTCCAGAGCCATATCTACCTACTCGTATCCAAATAGGGATGTATTTCTTGAAATATACACAAAATATCTACATTACCAAATTTCTATGAGGTTCTTCTATACTAATCCTTAAATTCTATCTTAAGGTAATGTTCTCTAATATAATTTTATATAAATCTATTTCCAATGTTGTTGCTAAACTTCCTATGATACCAACTATAATTCCCCATCACCATTTACAAAGAGTTGGTGCATTAATTTAATACATTGGCATGATACAAGTAAATCATGTCCCAAAAGAGTGATTAGTTTATCATTCTTGGAAATAGATTACATCCACTAACTTCACATTACAATTTTAGACATAAAATAAAACATAGATAGTTCCTTGAGAATTACATTATTCCCTTTTGTCTTAACCCTTCATATCATTCATAATACACTTCTTGGAAATCCTTGTAAAATAAAACATAAGAAAGGGGTGAGCTCAGATGCTTAGTAAGGATAACAATATAGTGAAAACATTCATAAATAAGCATAAGCATTTAAGGAAATGTATAAGACTAAAACATATTTCTTTAAGACATAAACTTATACATAATATGGACAAAATAAATCAAATATTTCCATTTACATATTCACATGGATATTCTACTAGTAGAATAACTACATGCAATATCAGCATCCAATTTCATAATGATGGAATGCATAATGCTAGACTTCATAACCACATAGTCAAGGCCATGTGCCAAGACTATAAATAAAATTTTTTCATGTCCTTTTCCCAAGACACTAGTTTCTCTCATGAGACCTACAGATGCATCGAGTAGCTATAGAGAGCTCCACCCATCACTCACTAAGTCCAATGCATTCCTCATATGAAAAGTTTTAAATATAACATAAACTTTCATATTAAAACTAGAATATGAAAAGTCAATACTTAATCTATAAACCATTAATGGTATAAAAATAACACATCCACAATCAAACTTATCACAAATATTTCAATATAATATGGAATATTTTTATAATAAATCATCCTTGATCGAGAATAATATCCCGTAAAGGATGTTGACATAATTGAAAATGATCAGTAAAAATCATTGAGAGAAATGTCCCTTTTTCATGAAATCATTTAAAAGTAACATAATTTATAAAGTAAGTCATTTATAAGATATTTTTGAATCAAATTGTCCCATAAAACGTTTAATCTTTTTAAATGTATTAACATTTTAAAACATTCATGTCCTAATAAATAAATCTTTAAAACCATTTTAAAAACATGGACATTGATGAGAAAGGATTAGAAGAATAAATCATTGAAACATTTAAAATGATGTTTTAGTAAAAATTAACATAAAAATAATCTCTTTTAAAACTCTTTTATGAAACATTTACATGGATAATAAATATGTCCCAGTTGATACTTAGGTAAAAAACTACCTCAGATAATAAAGAGATCATGAAATTAACCCTTAATTGCACTTTCCTTTGGTAGAGGGTACATTTAATCTCATATATAATGACCATAGTATGTTATTAAAATATTAAAGAACCATATACATATTTATTATATCATACATGATTCATTTATGAATTTATACTACCCATTTAATAATGAGTTCCTTGTTAAATTAACATTTTGGGTAATAATCGCTTTCTTTGTCGTACATGTTTTAACTTGTTATTCTTAATCATATCATTTAGATCATGATTTAAATACTTCAAAAATATACAACTTGATTTATATAACATATATATTTAGAATATAAATATTTATAATATATAAATATATGAAATGGAAGGCACTGTTTATACAGATGGTACGCCGTACGTTCGCATAAACATTGTTTACGTTTTCATATCATATTGAACAGAAGTAAGTGAATAACATATATTTAAATACATATATATATATAAAATATCATTATTATGTCATATATTGCATACTTATTGATAATATATATTTTTATAATCATTGTTGAATGGTGAACGTGGGAATGAATCTCATCGCGTCATGGAGACGGTAATCCGTACGTACGCACGAGCGACAATATCATTATATTGATGGTGAAATAATCTGTAATTTTATAGTATATAGAATATAAATAATAATTAACATGTTATATTTTTTATATACATCATTTATACTCATTATTTTACCTATCCAAATAATGAAGTGTTAGAATAAAAAATTACACCACAATGTAGAGACGGTAAGCCCTACGTACACATGAATGGTGACATTGTCAATTATAGGATGGATAGAATAACAAATATGGTTGAACCATATTTATATTAAGATAAAAGTATGTATTAGGGACTATATTTATTATTTTGGTATGGAATCAACAATGAAAGTGGAAGTTTAAGAAGAAAAGAACTTGAAAGGGGGTGGTGAAATTATTACCTCTTTTTCGGGTGTTTCCTTTTGAGTTGATATAATGGGATCGTTGTATTGGATTTATTATCAATTTAAGGTCTCTAGGTTGATTTTAGGGAAGTTGGGAGGATATTTGGGTAGGTTTTGGCTGGTCCAAATGGCTTCGGAGGTTTGATTTTGAGAGAAGTATAACTGCCCTTTTATAAGAGGGGTGACGGTCACTTTATGAAAAGATTAAAATATTAATTTATTAATTTATTATACAATCATATTCTGTTTATAATGGCTAAAAATATATTTATTTATACGCTTAGGTTATTATGGGTCTAAATACACTAAACCAATAGGTTTTTTATAAGTTTAGGGTACTATTTTAATCTTATCTTTTAAATTTAACTCTTAGTTAAATAGTTTAACTTTTACCGTTTCTTCTTGTATTCTTACACTATATGCTTAATAAACATACTATAAACGTCCAAGAGGACCCCAAGAGATTCATTAATGACATATATATTATTATTTACACATTTTGTCTGAAACTTAGATTTCTAGAAATATTATATAAACCAATAATATAGTATTTGTTTTAAAAACAAGTTTTTGTCAATTTTGACAGTATTTAGTATTTGGTTTTTGAGAAAGTCATCAAAACATTATTAATTCGAACCAAATTCATTGAATCAATAATAATATGTCATATTCACCAATAAAATTCTTTTATGGCATCAAAATATTCAAATCTTATTTATTTTAATATTTACAATATAATTTATTTGATTCTTTTCTTAATAAGGTAATTACTGCATCATCGTTGTTTCATAAATAAATTTAATTATTTAATCTATAAAAATTATAAATAAAATATCATTATGTAAGAAATAATTTTAGATTTATAATGAGTTTTTATAGTCGATAATATAACTTATATAACCCCATTTAAATATTATTTTACTAAAAGATATATGTTTAGGTCATTTTTGTCTTTACTTTAAATTAATTAATATAAAGTGTCATTATCACACTCAAGTGGATCTATGGGGTCCCAAAATCAACCCAATGATTCCCATGGTTGTAAATGTATCAAAAAATAGTAATAGAACACATTTTAGGGTAATTTAATATTATTATAGTATTATTTGTTTACCCTAATTTATTGGATTTACCCTTTAACCAAGGTAAATAAAATATTTACTAAAGTAAATATTCATAATGTCAAAAAAAAAGTTACCGATACACATAATTTGGAAATAATGATTCCAAATATGGAATCCATTTTTCCAAATTCAAATCACATAATTTTTATAAATTAATTTAAAATTAATTCTCGTTGTTATAACAGAAAGAGTGTTTTTAAGAAATAATAACTCACAAAAGATTGACACTTGTTTATGTTCAGTTTAAATATGAATATTAAATAAAATGAACTAAATTATATTAAATGATAAAAATATAGTTTAATTATACTTTAAAACCACTAAAATGTATAATTTGTCATTGTAAATTATTTTAATAAAAAAAGTTGGTTTTAATTGAAATTTATTATTTTTCGGTATTCATCAAAATATGAAAGTTATCAGATTAGTGAAAAAAATTTATCCAAAATAAATTTTTATGTCCCTATTTTAAAGAATAATTAACTTCACTAAATTTAATATATAAAAGTGTCAAATATTTTTTTTTAAAATGGTTCTCCATTAAAAAGCGGAAAAACTCCATTTTTGGAAAAATACATTTTTTATATTAAAAATTGTATTTTTAATGTATTGTGTCTAAGAATCATGAAATATGAATGTTAAAATTATATATAATATATAAAATATAAAATTTGGTTAATAATATTCATAACCTCTTTTTTTAACATATTTTTTGGTAAGTCACGGTGCGCTCGAACTCGGTGTTGCGTGTAGCTCAAATTGTTGGAATACTTTGAAGTGATAACATACTAAAAACATTTGGGGTGTTACACATCATGTGAAATGAGTGTTGACTCATTCTAATTCATGTTCAATGACAGTTTACTCTTGCTAATTCAAGTGTAGTGAGAGATTACTCAATCTCTATGGGAAATGAGCCTTGGCTCATGATAATATCATGTTAAATGTTGTTTCCACGTTTCCATGTTATGACAATCATGCTAGATCATGACATTATGTTAATATTCATAAAATTCTTCATTGATACACCTAATTACTAACATGTATTTTATTCTACATTTTATTCCTTTATTACTTCCTTACTGGGATTTATATCTCACCCTTTTCACATGTATGTCCTCAGGTTATCCCATGCAATGCTAAATATGAGGGAATGTATTGTTCATGTATAGGAAGTTTTCAATAATAATGTCGTATTTTTTTCTTCTGATTTATGTAATGTACCTAATTTCCTAAGAAAATAGACCTCTTGATACTCTTAGTTTTATTATGTGAATTTTTATGTAATAAATCATGTTAAAGTGTGTAATAAAGAGCAGGGTTGTTATACATTCTGCAAGTGGTTGATTGTTTTAGAGACGTCTTCCCGGATGACTTTTCATTTTTACCTCAAATAAGATAGTTAGACTTATCTATCAAGCTAGTACCACGATCTACACTGGTATCCATTCCTCTTTATAGGATGGCTACGACATAGTTTCAATAGCTCAAGAAGCAGTTATAGGGTTTGGAAGTAAATGGGTGTATCGGACTCAGTACTTCTCCATGAGGTTTTTTGTCCCTTTTCTAAAAAAGGTAGATAGTACCCACAATATATGAAAGGATTATCATAAATTGAAATAGTTAATGGTAAGGAACTGGTATTATCTTCTATGAATAGATGATCTATTAAATCGGCCTTAGGATATTTGGTATTCTGTAAGAATGATTTGAGATCTAGTTATCATCAAGTGCATGTTATATCATCAAACATACCTTGCACAGCTTTATAAAGTAGATATGTTATGTACGAGTATGTGGTTATGTCATTTTGTCTCATAAACTCTCCAATAGTCTTCATAGTATTGATGAACCAAGTGTTCCATCCCTATCATGATTATTTTGTTGTGGTTTTTTGGATGATATCTTGGTATATTATCATAATCGACACGACCATGCCATACATCTTGACATTGTTTTGAGTGCACTGAGATAGAATCAGTTATATGCTATTCTACCAAATTGCCCCTTTTGGATTGATTAGATTCACTTCCTGGGTCATGTCGTCTCAAAGATAGAATTATCAATGAACCTAAAGAAAGTGAGAGCAGTAGGTACTTGGGAGTATTCCAAGATCATATTTGAGGTGCGGAGTTTTCTAGGGATGGTTGGTTACTAAAGGTGTTTCATACAAGACTTCTCCAACTTAACAGCGCTGATGATGGACTTGTCGAAGAAATGTGTGAAGTATGTATGGTCAGATTCTTGTGAGGTGGTCTTTAAAGAGATGAAAGGGATATTAACATCAGCACTGATACAGATGTTTCTAATTCCGAGTAGAAGTTATAATGTGTACTACAATGAATCATGTATCAAGATGGGGCTAGTGCCTTTTCAGTGGGATCGGGACATTGCGTATGGGTCTCAGAAGCTAAGTCCACATAAGAGTAACTACCTGACGCACAATCTTGAGTTATCTATGGTTTTTCATGCCTTACACTATTGGAGGCAATACTTATTACTTTATTCATTTTGGTGTACATATACCAAAAAAATCTCAAGTACAACTTTACTCTGCGTGATCTAAACTTGGGGTATCTAAGGTGCGTGGAGTACCATTAATATTTTGACTTCGAGATTTCTTACATGCCTAAAAAAGGCAATGAAGTAACTGATGTACTAAGCTGTAAGACTAAGATACAGGCAGGGTAGCAAGTTAGTAGCAAGTGTATGTTGATGGTGTTGTTCTCTAAGATGCATCTATATGTGCATGATAGATAGGGATATATTTTTAATACATCCTTAGCTGTTACATCTACCTTTATGGATAGAGTGAAGATGAAGAAGCTATCAGATTCTGAAGGCCTAGTTCTATGGGTGAGTATGTCAGGAGAGGACCCTCCTCCTGGTTGGACCACAGGCAAGGATAAGGTTCTGTGGTTACAGGGTCATGTATGGGTTTCGGTAGACATATGCAAGGATATGATTTAGTTTTTTCATGCTTCGGTATGGGTAGTGCATCATGGTGTCACCATGATGTATCGGGATTTACACCGTTATTACTGGTGGCTTGGCATGAAGGGAGATGTAACTGGTTTTATCAAGAGATGTTCCACCTATCAGCACATTTCATGTTAATCAAGGAAACCTTCGATATTGATTATAATGAGAGATTGTGCATCCATGAGATTGTATGACTGCATGGGGTTCCTCATTCTATTGTTCAAGGTAGGGACACCCATTTTACTTCTCATTTTTTGGGAAGGGATAAAGAGTGATTTGGGTACATAGGTGCTACTAAGCATAGATTACCACCCCCAGATCGATATCCCATCAGAGTGCATGATTTAGGTACTGGAAGGCATGCTTCGATCATGCATCCTAGATTTTGATCACCCCTATGATGGCTAGAGGCAAGAGATGAAGCGATATTGGAAACTCATCTTTTCTAGGAGACCACAGAGCATGTTTAGTTAATTTGGAAGTGGATGGATATTATTCAGTCTCATCAGAAATCATATATTGAACTCTGTAAATGGAATTTGGAGTTAGTGGTTGGGAATCGAGTTTTTCTATGTATTACACCATGTTTGGGACACAAGAAGATCATGATATATGGTAAACTTTTGCTGAGAGACATCGGTCAATTTGAGATTATAAAGAGGGTCAGACCGGTTGCCTATCAATTAAAGTTACCATAGCGGTACAGGGAGATGCATGACATATTCCATGTTTCTTAGTTTTGATGTTACTTTTCAAACCTGTCTCACACCTTTCAGCCCAAGGAATTGGAGTTACATAAAGATGCATCCTTTGAGGAGAATCCCATTCATATTGTGGATTGTAGCAAGAAGGTTCTTCATAGCTGATCTTTTCCTTTGGTATAGGTGTTATGGAAGAATGTCAAAGTGAAGAATGAGACTTGGGAGAGGGAGACTGATGTACAATCTTAATTTCCAGAGTTATTCTCTGATCTTCTTTTACCACCCTTGGAAGAGAAATTTGGGGAAGAATTTCTTTAAGGGGGAAAATTTTTAGAACACGTTTCTTCCTTTGTAGTACAGATATTTCCTTTTATTTTTATACTTAATAAATGGGAGAAAATAGGTCGAGAGGCTTGTTTCAAGCCTATTACACGACGTCACGAGGATCTACATGTTGTGTACTTATAGGTACATGTCATGTAAAGAAGGCTACAAGCCATGTAATCTCGGCATACAACCATGTAATGGTCTGGCCAAGAATTTATATGGACATAGCATGTAGTCTCAAGTATACACCATGTAATTTTTTAAATTATTAAGTCAACAAATAGTTTCATTTTTTCAAATGTATGGAAATGACTAACCTTTGGCGTATGGCATGCCAAGAAAATCTGAACAAGGGTTTAGCTCCCGATTTATCGTCTGATCTCTGATTCGAACACAGATGGATCTATTGGATTCCCTACAGCGAGTCTTGATTTTTCTTGACCCTTTCTTCCCAATTTTTTCTCTCAATACAGTTATTTAATGTTAAGAATTTATACTCGTTTTGTAGATCTACTCCATTCTAGGTTGAATCAAAGCCCGATTCTAGATGAGGAGAGTTGTATGAGTATGAGGTTGGTGGTCGTGTGCCATTCATGAATTTTTATGTTGTTTATAAGTACTAGAGTGTTTCACACCAATGTATAGAGTGTCTTATTTAATGAAATTGACTCATGTAATTTCCTAGTTTTGATTAGGTAATTGATTAAATAAAATAAAACATGTTTGAGATCGTTAGACTTCATTAAGGGCCATCTTGTGGGTGAGTTCAACTTTAAATGACTGAAATTTAGGTGTTTGGCCTAGGATGCATATGAACATGCCTTTGATTTTCCATTTTGAGTTATTTAATATGGAATTGGTTAATTGATTATTTTTACGTGAGTTATTATGTTGTTATCCATGTAATAGTGTAAGTTACATGTGTTGTCTTTTTGCTAAAATGTTTATACACTGGGCTTGGCCCTGATACGTTCTGAAATTAGTATATAATGGTTTTTGACTCTGTCACATTATTAAATGATTATACATCATGTTTTGACCCTGATTGACTACTGAAATTCTTATATAGTTGGTTTTGATCAAGTTTTGGGTTATGTTAAACCATGGTCATATGGTTTGGGTTAAACACACCAGGGGAGAAAATTTATTTCTATGTCAGGATTTTAGGGCTAGTCTCAGTTACAAATTGAATAATGAAATGAAATGACTAGTGACACATCTGCCAAGCCAATGCACAATCTTGGATTTGGTCTTTACTATTAGTCGATTACTTTTCCTTTGAGACATTTTATGTGCTTACTTTTTAGTACTTACTATTTTTTGATTTTCATATTGTAAATTGCCTTATATATATATATATTCACAGACATACCATAATAGATCTTTGGTGATTTCCAAGTGGGATTTAGTCTAACACCCATCTTGGGTCATACTTTTGGGCACAAATAGATTATATGATTTTAGGTTATTATCGAAAAAAAATTCTACTACACGTACTTGATGATCTTCTTAGGAGTCGGAGAGCATGGGACTGAGTCGAGGCATATGATGCTTCCTAGTCTCTTTTTTTTCTTTTGTTCTTTTGAGACATATATTGTATATTACTGCAGTTTACTTTTTTGGATTCTTTCTTAGAACATGTGGCATGATGGATCATCTTTTATATTGAATGATGCTTAGTTATTTCACTTATTAGTATTCCACTATTAATTTTAGTTGTATGTTGTTTACTGCTTCAACTATTGTATTTTATTATTCTATTATGTTACACTCTACCAATGAGGGCATATTTTCCCCCACAATCACACCCTAGGCCCTCGCTTCTAGTCACCACCCTCTAGAATATAGGGAAATTCACATGAGTCCATGTGGACAACTAGGTATGGGGAAATATTTTAGTGGTATCTAGATCTAGGACATTACAAAAAACTCAATAATTATTGTTTAAAAGTTATTTATTACTATTCATATCACTATTTTTAATTGAAATTTTATAATGGTAGTGTTAATAATAAATCATGGTTTTATTAAAACTTAGTGTTCTGTGTAACACATAATAAGCTAGTGTTGTGGGTAGTTTAAGCTTAACTTGGTGTTGAGTATAAAATAAGGCCTCAAATAAACTTAATTTATCTAAATAATAATAATTCATGAAAACATGTTGCGTTAAAACATCTGTAACATAGATCTATAGTTTCCTTGAACTAGATGGGTATTACTAATGATTTGTGATAAACTTTTCAGGATTTTGAAACCTGCTAACTAAGATTAATTGAAAGGGAGTATATATTTTAAAGAATAGTGAATGTTAAGAGAGATTTGAATAATATAAAATTAGTCTTATAATTTCTCTAATCCCCATGATTCCCTCAAGTATGAAATCTCTATGGAACATATTTATGCATCAAATAAGGGTTTGGTTTGTATATTAATAAAAAATTATAATGTGATATCCTACACCTAAAGGTAATTTAATTTTCATGAGTAGAGATATCCAACACATGATATGGTGTTGGATGTAGTGATCATTGAATTGAAAATCTAGAATCATCATCTCTATTGGTATAAGTGTGAAATATATATAGATTATAAGATCCTAGAATATATATTCACATAGAAGGAGCTTAATATGCATTAGTAAAGATGGTTTGAGATGATTACGGACTATGACTATTTATTCCCTTACCGTCCTAGGACAATAAACTAAGTGGTAGATTCTCTATGTAGAAAGCATCTGTAAACATAATCAATTATTATAATTTAGAAGGGTGTAATATTATCAAACATGAAGAGTATGTACATGGGAATCATAGAGGAAGGAACATAGTCATTCATTTCTAATATTATTACTCAACTATCCCTTCTAGTAATGACAAATAATTCTCAAATAGATGATGTATAAATTTAGAATAAAGGGTAAGTTAAAGAAAATGTAAATCCCTATAGTTAATAATTGATGAAGGAGTTGTAATATTTGGTTCACAACTTTTTGTACCATCAAATCCTATGATATATAAATATTTTTTTAATGATGCCCATAGCTTAATATTTTTCATCAACGTAGGTAGGATAAAGATGTAGAATTATATTTGATACAACTATTGTTTGGACAATATAAAGAATGATTTATTGGAATATGAATCAAATTATCTAGTATGTTAGTATGTGAAGGATATAAGGATAAACTCTAAGAGGATGGTGAAACCATTACCAACACCTATATTTAAATTGGAAAACATCACAATGGACTTTTTCAAAAGTATTTTAAATAAATAAAGATAAAATAATTCTATATAGGTTGTCATGAAATATATTATAAATACTTACCACCTAATTTTAATTATATAGGACATCTCACTAGATCAACATGGAATGATATACATAAAAAATGTGGTCAGGTAATATGGAACACTATTATCCATTGTATCTTACTAGGATTCAATATTTACCATCATGTTTCAGAAGTGTCTCCCACATTCTCTAAATACTGATTTGAACTTAAATATAGTTTATCACCTCCAAATAGATATCTAATATGAGAAAACTATCCAAACACAGGAAGACATGTTGAGATCTTGCTTTATGGACTTCAAAGGAGGATGGTGTTAATATCTTCCTCTAGTTGAGTTCATTTATAATAATTGATTTCACTCAAGCATAAAAATGGATCCTTATGAATCTATATATGGGAATAAATGTAGAATACCAACATGTTAGGATGAATTTAGTGAATACAATTTTTTGATACATGATATGGTTATGTAAGTTTTAGAAAGGATAATACCATTCAACGACAAATCAGGGATTTTCATAGTCAACAGAAGATATATACTGAAAATCATTGATGATACCTAGAGTTTGATGTTAGAGATAAAGGGTTTATCTAGATATATCCTTGGAAAATATTAAAGATATTTTGAAATAATTTTTATCTAATTCTAAGGTACATCATCCCCTTTGAGATTCTCGATTGCATTAGAGTTATGAACTAGAGTCTATCACTCCCACCAAGCCTATCTCAATTACATGATGTAATCTAGGTATCCCTCATAACGAAGTATATACTCGATCCCTCACTTGTGCTGAATATATAGGTTTTACATCTAAAAATTTTTATCTCTTATGAGGAGTAGTGGTTTAAGATCATCGACCTTAGAGATAAGGTTCTATGCAACAAGATAACTCAAAAAGTCAAAGTAATATTGAAAATCCATAAATATAAGGAGGAAATATGGGAACTGGAGGAAGCCATAAGTATAAGTATCCTCGTATATTCTCACATTAGTATATAATATGAAAATTTTAGTGATAAATTTAACACCATAATATTTTAAAATAACACTATGTTAGATAGTGTATAAAATTCGCAACACCAAGCTAAAATGGACCATGAAATATTATTATAGTTATAATCAAGATGTTAAATTGGAGTTCATAAATAAAATTCACAATATTATAAACTATATATATAGTTCATAATAAATAAAAATGTATTGATTAATTATTAGAAAATAAGAACTTGATTTTTAATATACTCATTTTATTCTTTAAGAAAATAAATTTTATCAAAAAAATTTATTTATTTCTCTGAGAAAATATTATAATTAATTCCACAAACATTTATAAAATATATTTGATAAATTTTACATCATATTTTAAATAATAATATAAATATTATCTTAAGGTAAATTTTTGGGGAGTTTTGGGAAATATTTTTTTACTAAATAGTAAAAAATACTAATTTTTATAGGAAACTATATTTTATTTTTAATTTTTTAAATTTTCAAATTATATTTTTTTAGTTTTAGAATTTATATAGTTATTTTTTGTTAAAAATAATACAATTGTAGTCTTCAAAATGAATTTTCTACTTTAATTTTTTATAAAAACATTTTTATACTTAAAAAAAATTATTCAATAAAATAATTTTTTTCATTAATTTTTTCATTTTTATCTAAAAATTAATTTCATACACTTATATAAATTAAATAATAAAAAATTTATTCCATATTTTTTATAATGAGTTACAATGTTTTTAAATAGGTCCATTTAATTTTTTACATTATGAAAAGTAACTATAGTAAATAATTCTCACCCCGATATAGGTAAATCTAGTAATTAAGGTTATAAATAATATGATAAGGACTAAAAATTACCATAACACTTTCCTTTATTCTATTTTATGAGTTTATTTCATCCATTTACATCTAATTTTATAAAATATGGCAACTTGGTGGCATATATCTTTGTTTTTTCCCTTTATAAAAATTAATAAAAGATAAAATCAAAAATATAACTTTATTTAATTTCTATAGTATTTTTTAAAGTATAAAGACCAATTATGTTCTTTTATAAATATTTATTTTAAGTATAAATTATTTTTTTCATTATAATTTATTTTTAATTTTTATAGATGAAATAATTACCTTAATTTCTTGTGAAATACCAATACAATATTTATTCAACTAATAAAAAAATGAAATAAATTATTTTAAAATTTTTAAAAGTAATAGCATATAATTTAATTATTGTGTTCTATAAATTTTTTATATAAAAACAAAATATTCTATTAGTTTTAATGGATTTTATTGAAATTCAATTTTTTCATGTTGTTTTCAATGTCAAATTAATTGAATAATTCTAAAAATTACATTGAAGTTGTTTTATAATAAATAATATTTTAATAAATGGTTTCAAATTAGTAAAAAAATTATTTATTTAAATGGTTATTTTTTATTTAAAAATGTCATCTATCATCCATTTATATAATAATTATTCATTTATAGTAACTATATTGACCCCTAAATAGTAAAAACTTCATTATAGTGGTGATTGTCAAAAATGGTTAACGCAGGTTAAAACAATGATATATTGGTAAAAACCTAATATAAAAATTTCCATGTTTTATTTTTTGATATTATTTTTAACCATACTCATCCCATATTATAATTATATAAATTTGGATCATTTTTCACAAGAAACATAATTTATATTAACTTAATATTTTAAGTAATTCCTAAAGTACCCCCCCCCCACTTATAAAACTTCACATCCCCTTATCTTTTATTTACACTTAAAAAGATAATTAGTTTAAAAATACATACCCCAATTCATTTATAACATCCCTAGTCATGTTATAGACATATTTAATGGGGTATAATACTTGACTTATAGGGTTTAATGTGTAAATAACCGGAATTTGTTTGAATAAGAGGTATAGATGTTAACTGGTTGCTTTAGTTTTGTTTCTTATTATACATCCTCCAAATAATCTAAAAACATGATGATATAATAATAAAAATTTGTATTCAATATTATTAGATGTTATTATTTCAAATTAATCTCTTAAATCCATATATTCTTCCATCAAATGGGTAACAAAATTATCGTTCTTGTGTACGGCAGACTACCGCCTCATGAACTGATGTAATTAACTTTACAACACATCCTTTCACACATGGTTATCATGATAGATTTAATATATATATATATATATATATAATTCATAATATTTTTTTTATTATGGATAGGTTAATTATTATTTACTTTTTTCATCCATCCATCAAAAATGGAAACAACATTCATGCGTATGTACGACCTACTGTCTCCATGAACAATGTAATTCGTTTTTATCTATACCTTTTATGGATGAAACTAAATAAATATTTATATATTTATATATATATATATATATATAATATTATATTAATATAATTTTTAAAATTATTCGTATTATGTAACCATGATCAATGTATAATGACCCAGACTATCGAACTAAAAAGTATATGAAAACCGGAGCAATTATCACCTAGAAGAGTGATTTTAATATAGAATTTTTAACAAATGGGTGGTAATATGTTATAATAAAATCATATATGGTGTGATATAGATTAATATTTTTATTTAATATATTTATAATAAATATATATTTATTATTCCAGATTTTATAACACGTATAATAAAATAAAGGACTTAAGGAACAGAATCTTTCAGAACCACCCTTTTTCATTGGGTCATGACCATTCTTACTCTAAATATATTTATAACTCCTGTTTATGTCATATATTTATTATAAATTGTATATTTATATATATATCTTAAATATATACCTATCTTATTCTATATTCCTTTTATGATATAATGCATTTCATAAGTTCATTTCTCAATTTCATTCTTTAAAAACCAAATTGATTAAGGGGAACTTTTCTGTCCCTTAATCCTTTTATTTAACATTATTTTAATGTTTTAATTACCATATTAACACCTTATTTTGAGACCTAATATTATTAAATAAAATATAACCATCCAAAATATCTTATTCCTTGTTCTCTTTGGAATATTTATGTAATTTACTTTTATTATGATATAAGGCAATATTGTGCAACTCATTTATTTCCGAGGGCAATTCTTATGATTATTCCATATGATTGATTTAATTTTTTCGAACTAATAATCATGAATGTGTTATTTTAGGTGTTCCTATAGAGTTCTCTAATTCATTGGGTAAATATTTTGTCTCATTGTACATTATGTGAGGGATTCAAAAGTAAAATTAATCTATGATGGGACTCTGTCCATCATGTAATGTTGTCTTGGAAGTTTACCATGACATTTTCTTATGTAATCTTTTGTGTTATTATAACATTTTCTATTTTTCCATAATCTAATGAAATTTTTTCTTTATGTTCTATTCTCATCTTGTTACACATGATCCTTATCCTTATGATATCATGTAATTCCTTTGACTCACAAGTTATGCTTCCTTATCATATTTATTCATTTACTATGCCTTTTAGCACCCATATTATGTTTAGGTAGTTCTCTTGTTATCCTAAGATTTTTTAGTATATCAAATGGATTTAGGAGCACATTATCATATTTAAATTAATATATTTTATTTTCATTTTAATGTTTAATTTACTTAGTCTTCCAAAGAATCTTGGCCTTTCAATTATTATTTTGTATTTAATGGATATTTTTGTTAAAAATCATGGAATAATATGTGTAAAAAAGATTAGGTCACTATATGAGTATATTATAGTTGTAACCTAGGTATTATCTTGAAGATGAGTTCATAAAAAACAATTTGTATCCTTTAATTTGTTTTAAAAAAATTATTTTTATATTATTTGAGATTTTTGAATTTAAAAACCAATTTAAATTCTATGATTTAAACCAATAGAATAAATTGTGATCTTGTTGGTCTTGGATATACCTATTTAAATGATATCCTAGTATATAGTTTTACAAATATTATTCTAATTGGTTTTTAATAGTGATATTTCTTGATTCCTTACTCTTTCACACTAATCTAGAAGGTAATTGTGAGAATATTTATAACTAATATCTCAGGTTACCCCACCCTTCTTCTTATATGTGTGAGAATTTCAACAATCCTTCTTAGATTTATAGGTAAATCTTATATCGTATTTTGATATTCCCAATCAAACAATAATTCTAAACACAAATTCACACACATGCTAATAAAACTCGAGTACTTAACCACATGACCCCAAAATGTTCCATCATATAAATACTTGAACTAAGTATAGGGATAAAATAGATCATTAAATAAGGAAAAAAACTTTTACAGAATTAAAAATCATTTGCAATAAAACTTGATAATTAAATTTATAATTATATAATTGAAACTGGTTTAGTGGATAAAAAATGTGTTTTATTTAATTAATAATCATAACATAATCATTACAATTGGTATAGACTCTCATTTGTCGATCACTCAGATTTTTACTCCTATGTGAATGTTAACTTAGAATATGGGAGAAAATAAAGGTATTATGAGAATTTAAATAAAATAAAGTAAGAATAAAATAAAATCATCATCTAGTTATCCTTATCCAACTCTTACCCTCTCCAAGATGATTCTATTGAATCACCCATAGACTTGAATTTATAAGAATAAATCATTATTGAGTTGGATTTAATCATTCATAATTTTTCCAAATAATTCCTTATGATTCAATATTGATGGTTCATGGGAGTACTAAGTAAAAAGGCATGGTATTTGGTAACATTTATATGGTTGAATAAAAATAATTTTATCATTGGCATGATTCACAACATGGTACATAGTGTCACGATGTTAAAATTCGTGTTACTCCACCATGATTGGTTTTACATGGTATGAATTCATGTTATGAATTATTGTTTATTTTTTACAACATTAATAGAAAATTCAAAGTATGAATGTTAAATTTCTAGTGATTTTGTCTATGTTTCCACTTGATTTTTCAATTATGAGACATTTAAACATGTCATAGTCATCCCACATTATGGAATATCTTATTATTGTGTAAATATATATACACTTCACACCTTTTTATCATTTTAAATAATTTATTTCATCCTTCTATAAATAAGTAAAACAAATAAAATAGCATCAAGATTAATTAATTAAATTACAATAAAAATGTATTTATCATTAAAATACGTATTCATGATATAGTTCTATCGATTCTCCCACACATAAAACATTATTTTCATCAATAATGTAATATAAACAAAAATTAAAGATTCCCACTATGTTACCGTGTTAAAATTTCAATGTAAAAAATAGATTTTTATCAATAGAAAAAAACGATGAAGTTTTATATAAAATATTAGATCATCTTCAAACTCTTAATAGAGACTAATTAACCAAATTATTTTTTTCTCCTATTATAAAATTGTGTAATTATATAAACCCATACTTTAAAAACCTAAATATCACATATTATTTGAGTAATATTCAGCACATATCATTAAAATCCATTCAATGAGCATATAGTATTATTGTCTTTAGAATCATGGATATATAAAAAAATTGTTAATAAGAGATCTATATCATCTCTTACTTAGTTCTTCACCGTTTTCACTATTCTTAGGCGTATCATACTTAAAACCGTTATTTATAACTTGTGTAAAGGAAATATAAGAAAGGATGAGATTATATGCTCAGTAAGGGTAAAATAGGGTGATATCAATGATCATATAAACATAACATGAGAATTTTGTTAAGAGAACATAATCTAGACATTTTAAAAACATACCTTTCATATCATAGATGGTAATATGGATTCTTGGAATAATGATTAGTAATTAATAAGTCATTAATCATAATATAATTAAATAAAATGACCCATTAGAGAATAAATTTATAATAAGACTTAATTTTTTTGGTATACACATCTGAATCAAAAATCGTTTTCTTAGTCAACCCTTAGAGACAAAACTATGAAAGTGTATTGGTTTCATATCTTTTTCTATCATATTCTTGGTCATGTTTCACTCCAAATACTATCATACATAATTAGGTTCACTACCCATTATATAATATACATAGTTAAGGTTCACTCCCATGACTATAATAGTGGAAAGAGTCCCATAGTGAACTTGGTTAACTCCCCATTCATGTCCTTATTATGTTATAAGATATCAATCTTTACCCAATTCATTTTAGGGTCATATAACTTCATAACCACCCATCACATAATGAGAATAATATATTTATGTGACACAAGATCATAAAACATTCATAAAATCATAAGACATATAAAGGAAATAATTTTTATAAACATTTCATAACATTATAGACCACGTAAAATAATCAGGTCTCAAAAATAATGAAATTTTAAAGTTTTATTGGATCATGTACCCATTAAATCATTATTAACATCAAAGGATTTCATCATGTGTGAAAAAATCTTTTAAATAATTTATGTAAAATTTATTGGGGAAAATACCCTTTTAAGTATGAAATCAATTATTTGAAATATAAAAATTTCCCAAATCATATGGAAAATATTTTATTTGAAAATAATATTTGATACTTGTAAAAGAATATTCAAATAATTAATTGGTCATGATATTGGTAAATTCTATTCATTTAGTGTAAGCTAATAACCAATATTCATTTCATTTTTTGTTAAAAGTAAAAAATATCTCATTGAGAAAATTATAATAAGATAACTTTTTAAGCATTTTGAAAAAATACAATAATGGTTAAAAACTATATTAATCAATGATATAATTAGTTTAATAATATTCTTGAAAACATATTTATAAAACATAGATATAGAATAAAATGTATATTCGACCATAAAGAGAAATAATGTCAGTTTTCCTTGAAAAAAATTATTGAAGTATCTCGAGTTCATAAAGAGAGTAAAATTAAAGGAAAAATTTATTATCTATAAATAAATAGGGAAGAATAATATTCATTGTATTGTTTATAGTCAGATCATAAAATTTTTTCCATGAAAACTTAATCTTAAACAATCTCGATAAACAAAATTCTTTTAATAAAAATTCTTACTACATTCATAACATTCGAATCTAAAACTCGTAAAAGAGAAACACATGGATTTGTAAGTCCTTATAATTTTTATGAGAGGAATCATAATATAAATTCACGATATTAAATACATCACATAAAAGAAAAAAGTGCTGAATATTTCATGTGTCTCAAAGAAATAAAAGTGAGATGAAAATACCTTACCTGATGTTTCACTTTATTTGAAAGTGATTTGACATCCTGTATAAAAAATTAAATTTATTATAAATATATCAAAATAATTTACATAATTATAATGTCATATATGATCCAGTTATAACATTTAAACACCCACTTATTAATAATTTCTCTTTTAAATCTTCATTTCCAAGTGCGCTCTATTTCATTTCTTCATGTAAGTTTTAGTTTTTAGGTACAATCCTTAAACATTGATCACGGTTCCATCAAATCAGAAATGTTAATCATGATATATATATCATATATATTAATTATAAATATATATATATATATTAATCCACGAATGTTAATGATAGAATATTTAATTACATCTTTCATGGATATGGTAGGTCGTACATACACATGAACGTTGTTTCCATTTTTTGATGGATGCAATGAAAGAAAGTTACATAGTAAATCATATTTATAGAATAATTATTTTCTCATATATATCATATGTATTCATTAAATATATCCTTATTACTATCTTTTAAATAGAAATAAGAAAATCAATCACATCAATTTATGGAGGTGGTATTCCACACTTAAACACGAGCGGCATTAACATTTTCCAATGGATATGAAGGTAAGAAATTAGATGTGTTACTACAATTCCTAAAGAATAATTATGATATAATTATAATTTATTAAAACTAAACCCATAATAATAATAATAATAACATTTAAATATTTTTAGGTTACAGAATTTATAATTTTATGATGAATACCATATATTTATTGGAGGTATATTAAGAAATAAATTGAAAGAGGTCGGGTAAGATGATTACGTCTTATTTAGAAGGCATCCTTTAGTTCCTTTCTTAAGGAAATGTGGAATGGTTATTTAAGGATAAAATCACCTATAATTCATTGAAATGGTTGTTGATAAGATAATTTTTTAGTTTATAGTAGAGTTAAATTGATCAAAGGGTGTGACTGAGAGATGATAAGAGGCGTCCATTTATATGTTAGGTGAGGGGCACTCTTAGAATTACGTAATGTATTAAATTAAAATAAATTAATATTCATATTAAAGTGGATAAAAATTGATATATTTATAATAAATTATTATAATGAGTTTAAATCATCTCATCCAAAAAAATAGACATGTTTATGTTTTTTCACCCTTATATCTTTGTTTTATCCCCCTGTAACCCCTTTTGACAATTACAACAATTTCAAAGATTTTTAATTTTTAAGGGTAAATTGGGTTTCCAAAAAAATACAAGTGACACTTAAATGGATCATGAGTTTTTTAAACATCTCTCATTCAATTTATTAAAGATATGATTTTTATGAATTTTAAATAATTTAAAAATATTTTTTATTATAACATATCATTAATGAAATTTTTGGAACTATCTATTTACATTCACTTTAAATCCTTAAATAGAGTTATGTAATTAAAATATAAAACATTAACATATCCCTAATATGCTATATTTATCTAAAAAATAATTCTAACAAAATAATTCATCCAAATTGTGTTACTTTTAATATTTTTATAATCATTGATTTTATTTTTCTATTAATTGAATAAATACTATGTTGGATTTTCATAACAATTTATAGTAAATAATAAATAACTAAAAATTAAAAATAAATTAATATGATAAAACATAATTAATACTTCAAATAAACATTTACAAATAAATGTACCCACTTCTCATCCTTATGTAAAAAATTATTTATTAATGTCAAGAGAGTAACATTTTATATCTAATATTTTCTTAAAATAATATAACGGTCATAATCAATGAAAAATTGAACAAAGTCGTCGTATTTTAAAAACATGTATGGGTATATCTGAAATATTATCATCCAATAGGATAAATAAAAGTATTAAAAAAAATTAAATCTTAATCTCAATGTTTTAACATTATTTTAAATTTTCACCCATATCATGGTGATAAATTTTATCAATGTTACTATTCATAATTACTAATTTTTAAAGGGTACTATTTACTAAATTTTATCCGCCTAATTAAAAATATAATTTTTTTTATCTTTAACTAAAATAGGTTTCATAATTTCAGTTAAAATTAAACCCACAAATCCTGAAGTAAAGAAGGTTTCCAGAAAACATGTTTTCTAAAGTATAAAAAACATTTATACTAAATTTCAACATAGAATTAGTTACAATTAAATTAATTATATTATTCATAATATAAGTTAAATAATTTTACATTGAAACATATTTTAGGGGAAAAATTTATATCTGTAACCACATTAAATGTAAATGTAATTTTCAATCATAATTTTTTAGTATTCATCAGAAAATAAATTTTTTCATAAAATTATCAAAAATTCACTATAAGATAATTTTTAAATTTTAATTTAAAAAGATTAGTTCATTTCTAAAAAAAAAAATTTAAAATAGGAAAAAATTTAATTATAATTTCCACACTTAAATTCATTAAAAATCATTTTTTGAGAAAATGCATTTTTGAATCATAAAATGACTTCACCAAAAATTGAGTTCTTATTTTCTCAAAATTAATCAATAAGGTAATGAATATGAATAGTTTATAAATATTTTATAGTATGATTACTCATACCCATACCTTTAAATTCAATATATTTTCCACATTTAAATAATAATATTTTTATATTACCTCTCAATTCACTTAAAGCACAATGGTGTGTGTTAACCATGCTATTGTTATTATTATTATTTTTAACTAAATTTTCAGCGTGTTAAATTTTCCCCCCTACCCTTAAATAAATTAAAAGATTTAAATTTTATATTTTTCATCAAATGTTTAATATTTTAATACACCATTATTTAAATCCAACATCGTACTAAAGGATAATAAAACTTCTTTTAAAAAGGATAAGTAGAAAGGACAAATGATACATGAAATATTGTATAATAGATTTCTTTAATAATGAAAACATTTTTGTAAATTTAAATTATATAAATAGAGGTGAAAATTACCATCAATATACTATTATATACTGATACATAACGTGGTCATGACAAATATAATGACCAAAACACCCTAAATCAGTAAGGGGTGAAAGGACTATCAATTTTTGGGAAATAAGGTTAGTATAACATTTTATTTTAGGATCCGTTTCCAAAATTTGATAGATTATTTTACTACATGACAGATAACATAATAAAATTTACTTAATTGATTTATTTCTATTTTATTATAATAATTTCATTATTTGGTTGTACTTTGATTAATTTCCACTTCATATCTTATTCTATGAAATGAATATTCAAGATCAAAATTTCATTATTTGAGCACTAAAATTATCTTTTATGGGAAAATTATATTCATAAAATAATAAAAAAATTATTCTTTATTTTTATAAATATTAAATAAAAACAAAAAATTTAACACAAGTTATCAAATTTGGAAAAATATATTACATTAATCTATAAATTTAAAAAATCACCATTAAATTTAAAATTAATTCATTAAATAAATAGTTGTCCTTCAGATTCCTTCAAAATATGTCAAAATAAATTTAAGACCCAAAAGTATACCATAATTTCATATACCAAACATATGAATACCTTGATCATTTATTCCTTAAAAAATAATAATAACATGAATCGTTATAAAACATTAATAAAGTCACAAACTATTTAATATATTCTATAAATAAAAATTTGAAATAAACTTAATCAAATATGACCTAAATCACCTCTTCCTCCAATCACTAACTAATTAAAAGGTTTCCAATATTATCTCATTTACATAATTAATTTAAATCATCTATTTATCCAAAATAAACATTATTAATACAATAATAATAACATATTGAAGGATATATGTCCCTCAATCATTTATTCCTAAAAAAATCACTTTACCACTAAATCAATTTTTTGCTTATTGGTGAAATTCAGCATATATTTTCAAATTTCTAACTAAAACAACATCAAAAAAATTATTATATGTTTCATGACTCTTGTAAACATAATATCATAATTCTTTAATCCCCATATCAAAACACTTCAATCAACCCACCTCAAAAATATGACATAAAATTGGTCATTCCGTATACTTGGATTTAACCTTTCAATTAGAGTATTGATTTTATTAATTTAAATATTCTACACATATAATAATTTGAAATATAAATTTTCCCTAAGGATGAACTTCATATATCTCCAAAAAACTCTTCATTTTTTCCTTAGAAATTACTTACTTTATGTCCTTTTTTTCATACCCAAAACATCTTCTTATTCCTATAAGACATTTTTCTAATTGCTTCTTACAAAAAACATAACTTTTACAAAACTGAATCTTATTTTCTCTATGGTCTTCATGAAACTCCATTATCTCTTATAAGGTGTTTTTGGAATATCACCCAAGTAGATATTTTTAATCATAAAAAGATATAGCTTATTAGGTAAAATCATAATGTTTCACATTCCATCTCCCATTTCACATATGTTATCAAGAGGAAAATCATTCCATTTTCCATTACATTCAGTGTTAACATAATTCCTCTTGCTTAAATATATTGAATAAAACCAAAAAACATAGTGTGAGTGATAATATTCCTGTAAAATCAATGAAAGAATATCTAAATCATGACACATACCATCAATTCTACAACACTGTAGGTTTATCCTAGGTCGTCAATGGTCATTATTTATTCAAATAATTTGTAATTATTTATAAATAAAATGTAAATTAACACAAGAAAATCCCTCAGGACTATCAAATCATGTATGTGGTAAGGTAACTTTGTATTTTTACTAGAATAACGATTGTGATATAATCAAGAAACTCATTTTAGAGTTATTACCCCTAGATTCAATGATTTCAAAACTACATCAACCTGTATCATCCAAAGAATTATTTATTTCTAAACAACCACATAATCTGTATCTTACCAAAACATATAGGATGTGATCATGTACTTATGCTTATCCCTAGAGTTTTCAAAAAAAATGTTGTAATTCTACTATCCAAATATTGACTAAACCTCACTCTAATACCAACTATAGTGAACCACTCATTCCATACATATATATTAAATATAATTTGATGAATATTCAACATATAATATTATGATTCATATTATAATCATATATGTTTAGTTCCAATGAAATAAAATGATACATAAACAATGTATTCATAAGATATTTATATCATATCCTATAAAATTATTCATAAATAACATCCTTCTAATATAAATCACATATAAAACCATTCTTTATAACCTGGGTTAAGTAATCATAAGAATATGTGAGATAAAATTATTAGTAAGGTTAAAAAAAGATATATAAATGATCACTTAAAAATAACATGAGAATAAGGGTATTAGAATTAGAGTATAACATTTGAAAACAAAATCCTGTATATAATAAATTATAATCTTGAGTCTTGGTATAAATCATGGTAGTTCATAATACATGAAAAATACATTAACAAAATAACATGATCCATGGAGAAAAATATTTAAATAAGACAAAAGTTTTTGGCATACACATAGACATAGAAAATAAATTCATTATTCATTTATCATAACCAAGACTATTATAGTGGATTAGTTTCACTTAACATTCCATCATATCCTTATTCAAGGTTCACTACCAAAAATTTTCATAGTGTGTTTAGTTCAATTTCCATTCCGTCATATCCTTGGTCAAGGTTTTATCCCAATACTATAATAGTAGAAAGACTCTGCTACATTACTAGGTCCACTCCCCATTACAGACCATGTTTTATAATGAGATATCCATATTTACCTAATTAATTATAGGGATATTTAATTTTATACCCACCCATCACATAACAATATCATAAAATAATAATCATAACTCATGTAAAATAAATATTTTTCATTAATATTTCATGTTTTAACTATAATATAATCTATGGAAAGGATATGGGTTTCATAATGTCTAGATTAACTTGTGGGATTGAAATGGGTTTCATAGAATCATCCTTAAATAATCATCATCATTATACAAAGAATAAATGTTGATGTTAAAATTTGATCATATCTCTAGTAAATCATAAGTAGCATCAAATGATATTATCATAGGTGAAAATCCCTTTAAAATATAATTGGATCTCTTTATAAGAAAAATACACTTTTCACTTTTAAGTCATTTATTTAAAATATTAAAATTTCACAAATATTACAGAAAATATTTTTTTTGAAAATAACCTTGAAAATTTATAAATGAATCATAAAATTATTGATCAATCTTTATAGTTGGAAATTCTATTCATTTCATGTACATTAAAACAAATATCCTTTTCATATTTTTGGTAAAAAGTGAAAATTACCATATTTGGAATATGAAAAAAAGATTCATTTTAAAAAAAAAATTAAAAGTCAATAATAAGTAAAAATGAATTTAAAATTATATAATGATAGTAATAATATTCATGAAACAAAATTAGAAAAAATGGATTTGGAAAACAAAGGATTTTCCATCAAAAAGGGAAATAATGTCGGTTTTCCAGAAAATAATTATTTCAGTCTCTCAAGTACAAAAATAAAGAAAAATGAATGAAAAAAAATTATTTTATAGAAATAAATATGGGATAATAAAATTCATGAGATTATATATATGTATATTAAAATATTTCATCATCGAAAACTTAATCATAAATAATCCCAGAAAACCATGAGACTGTAACCAAAATCTTTTACCACTTTGGTAACTTTCAAATCAAAAGCTCATGAAAGAAATAAATTTATATTAATATTGAAATACATATAATTTTAATTAGAAGAAATTTTAAATAATTTCATGGAAGTATATATATCAGATAAAATAAATAAGTGGTTAATATGGCATCGATTTCATTGAAATAAAAGTAAGATGAAAATACCATACCTCAAGTTCTACTTGCTTCAAATGAGATCTATATTCACATATAATAAATTAATATTTATTATAATTAAATAAAATAATAATTTTAAAACTTATAATATCATATATGTTCCACTTATTACATTTCAACAACCATTTATTAATAATTCTTTATTGAAATAATTTTTTCGAGGTGTTAACTATAATGTTTTTCATAAAAGTTTTTGTTTTATAGTTTTAGTCCTTATACAGTTATCATGGTTCAATAATATCTATAATGTTAACCATTATATAAATAAAATATATATTCATAATATATATATATATATGTTTATATTTATTTGTATTCATCTATAAAAGGTAAATACAGATAAATGACTTACAACGTTCTTAGAGATGGTAAGCCATACATATGCATGAATGTTGTTCCCATTTTTTAATAGGAGGAATAAAATAAATTTTAATAATAATTAACCATTCAAAAATTATTATTTTATCATTTATATATTATATAATCATTAAATATATCCTTATTAACATTCATGTAAATATGAATCGAAAAATGAATAGAGATGTTATCCTTTTCTGATAAATTAGAAGGTAATAAATTAGATAGGATATTATAATTTGAGAATAATAATTATTTTATAAGTATCATACATAAACACAAAACCCTTTATAATAACTATCCCTGAAAAATAGAGATGTAAAAAATGAATCATAAAGTTGTGTGGTGGCGGTAGTCTACATATACACACGAGCGATACTTTAACTTCTTATTTGATGGAATAGAGGGTGGATATTGGTGGTTCCACAATAATAAAAATATTAATATTTATTTAGTATATTTATGTTATTATTTTATGATTAATAACATATATTTAGAGGAGGTATAAGAAGAAAAAATTTGAAACAGGTCAAGTAAGATGATTATCTCTTCTTCGGTATGCCATCTTTATATCCCTTCATAAGGACCGTTATAATAGTATTTAAAGATTAAATAACCTTTAATTTATGTATTTGTGAGTTTAAAATAGAATTGGTTAGGTTTTTGGTCAATTTATATGGCTCCACGTGTGTTAGAAAGAGAGGATAATAGGTATCATTTTATAAGTTAGGATAGGGGTACTCTTGGAATTACATAGAGTATTAAATTATTATAAAATAAATTTTCAGATTCAGGTGGATCCAAATTGATATTTTTATAATATATAGTGATTATGAGTCAGAATAATTCCATAATTTTTTTTTCATGTTTAGGTGATGTTCTAAAAATTATTGTTTTTATTTAACCCTATGTTACCCCTTTTGAAATTTACTATAATATCAATGTTTTTTACTCATTAAGGGTCACTAATATTACAATAAAAATGAATTAATACCATAAATAAACCATTTTTTATATTTTAAACCTAATAATATTTACTTGTATCATTATAATATTTTTATGAATTATAAATCATTTAATAAAATATTGTTAATTATAAAATATCATTAATCTCATTTTTTGAACAATTCACTTAATTTGACTTTATAATCATCAAGATAGTTATTTAATACAAATATATCATTTAAAACATTCTTAATGTATTAAATTTATCTAAAATATTCATCAAACCCAATAATTCACCAAAATTATATTACTATTAATATTTTTTAAACCATTTATATTATATTCCTATTAGTTGAATATATACTCTATCGACATGGCATAGACATTTAAATTAATTATTCAATAAATAAAAATTAAAAAAAAATACTATGATAATAAAATAAAATTAATATTTTAAAATAAAATTGAGAAAAAATCAAACCTTATTTTTATCCTTAATAAAAAAAATTATAGGTATTGAAGTCAAGATTGTGACATTTTTTTTATTCTTTTCTAAAAATAAAAAATTTCATAATCAAATAAAAATGCTACTAAGTGGCCATATTTTAGAATTATGGATGGTTTAACCTGAATTATACTTATCCAATAGAATAAATAAATGTTTTAGAAAAATATTGAATCCTTATTTCATTGTTTTAACCTTATTTTATCAATTTTACCCTTACCATAATAACACATCTTAACCAAGGATACTATTAATAATGACCAAGAATAAAAGGAAAGTATTTAGAAAGTTTTACCCAAATAATTTAAAATGAAGCATCCATTTTTTAAGATTAAATTAATATAAGTGGAAGAATTATAATTATTAATAAACCTACAAAGTTCAAAGAAAATTAGTTTTCCAAAAAAATGTTTTCTAAAGTGAAAAAACAAATTTATTCCAAAACATGAAATAAAATTAATTCCAATGAAATTAATTGAATTATTAATAATATAAATGATCTAATATAACATTTATTAACATTTTGAAATAAAATGGAACTTTTTAAACTATTTGAACTAAAGGATAGTTTTGAATTAGAATTTTCACTAATCATCTAAAAATCAACATTCTAAAAAAGTTATCAAAATCTACTCTAATATAATTTTGATTTCATGACTTAAAAATGAATTTATTTTTTTAAAATATAATTTATAAATTTGTTGTAAATTAAATATAATTTTCATCCACCAAATGGAATATAATAATTTTAATAAGAAAATTACTTTACTAGAAATTGAGTGTTAATTTCATGAGAATTGATCGATAAATTTATATTGATTGGGACTAAAATAGATATAATTCATAATTTGGTTTTTAATATTCATACCTTCTAATTAAATTTCTATGTTACATTTAAATTATAATAATGTTATAATATATGGAAATTTTCTTAATTCTAAGTGTTGTGTGTTATGAAATATATCAAGAATCATATTATTTTAAAAAAAATCTTCAAGGTGTTATTTATATTCTCTTTTATTGATTCATATATCATAATTCATTATTGTGAAGTATTAAAATTCATTATATAATAAAATTTTATTTCTTTCTCTCATCACTCAAGTATTCAAGTTGAATAAGACTTATACTCATGCATTGAATACATTAACCTTTTATAAGCATGGAAAAGACCTATATTATTCACATTTTAAAGAAAAAAATCTCATGAAACCATGAATTCTTTTAAATTATTTTTATAATGACTCTGAGACTTCATGTTGTTGTATAATTATGTTTCAAAACATTAATGTTCAATAAAGAGTTTAAATATAAGGCATAAATCATGATATAAAAAAGAAAAGTTCAATAAAAATATCCCCATAAAAAAGTGACAACACCCTATTCCAAAGATCAAAGAAAAGGTTATGGACAATGAAACCACAATGACTGACCTACACCCTCTTGAATTTTCATCTACATTATTTCTCTTTATTTATAATCAATCTTTTTATTAATTTTTTATTTTTTGGAAATTTTTTCTTAGAATTAATCTCACATCCACCACTAAACCCCGTATAAAAAATCATTAGTCTAGTAATTTTGATTTTTTATTCTCCCAAGTCATAGTTTTTTATATATATTTTTTACAAGATGTGTAGTAGTGAATTATAATCAATTAGTGTAAAACTTTAACAATACCCAATAGATCACCCCCACAATTTTTCATTAATATTAGTGTACCCCTTATACCATGAATTTTCTATCCCCCATATATCAATTCTAAAATATCATAGAAAATAAAAAAATAGGGTTGGAATGGATATAATTTAATTATAATATAGCTAATTAATAACATCTTTACTCTTGGATTATACAGGAAAAACAAAGATTAATTTGAATGGTGGTCCCAAAGATAAGTTCTTATCAATAAAAATTTCTCAATAATATAAAATGTGACTTTGTACAATCATAGATTTAGAAAGTTCCAATAAAAGTACTAGTAAGTTAAATTCCCCAATATATCACAATAAATTTTGTTAAGATAATACTTGAAATATTTGGTTTAGAAATAATTTCATGAATAAAACATAAAATTTGGGACAATCACTCATGGCATGCAATATCAATAACAAATCAATCCAGAGAATTTTCAGAAATTCATGGTACGAAAATGGCATCATGGGATCATGGGATTCCTAAGAAACTCATGTCTCCTAGACTGGAAAAGTATGAAAAATGATACATGTGGGCATGGAAAAAATTTTAAATAGAAAAATAGCTTAAATATTATGTGAGTAAAATAAAATATATAATTTAAAATCATCCTCTCCATCAATTTTTGGATTAATTTTAGTTTCTAGAGTATTTTTTGTATAATTTCATGATGTGAATAGGCATCTCATGATGTAAATAACATGCATAAAGACTCATAAATTCATTTCCTATAACATTGTTACAAGTTGATGGACCTAGAAATAATAATAAGAACTATTCGTAGTATATGTCTATTTAATTATTATTAAAAGGGATAAATATAAGAGTTAACAAAATAACAATAATTTAAAATCATGGGTTTCCTGCTAGAAGTGATCTGGGTTACATTTATTGAATGAGTGAGAAAAAATTAAAACAAATACTAGACTAAATGTCCTAACTACAAGATTACCTTCCCCACACTTAAGTGGTATAGTTTTTTTAATGAATTAAATTTGATTATCCATGTAAGAATATTTTAAATTGAGTCACCACATTTAGTTAATTGTTATGGAAAGTTATAACATGGTGGGTCCTCAATGATAAATAGGTTTTAGGAGTGTAATCTCTTCCACTATTTCTTGATGTAGGTTCTCATGGTACTTCTTTATCCTATTACCATATATAGTGAATGAGGTTTTATATATTTCCATTAAAATATGAACAATGAAAAAAGGGTATATATGAGTAAAAATAAAAGGTCCTTCCCTTATAGAATAATGTTTACCTATAATTATCTTGAGTCTGGAGTTATATAAAAAAACTTGATTATCATGGTGGAAGGTTCATGGTAGAATTATCTTATCATGGAATGTCTATGTCATCTTTTTGTAGATATTTCTATTTTCCTAATATTCTCTCCTAATATCCTCTAGCTCTTATAGCTATGATATCATCTCCATCCCATACTTGTAAAGGTATAAATTCATCTCTCTACCTCTTAATAGGATTTATATTATAGTTCCACAAGGATTTCAGAACTCATTTTATAAATTAATATATAAGGCTTCATTATTAAGGGTGTCCTGTAGGATGTCCAATAAGTTTATAAGGTATATTACAACATTTATATCCAATACTTTATGTTGGTCTTATAATCCTTCTTTAAAATTCCCTTAACTTCTATATTATAAGATTCATATTATCCATTCATTTATGGATATAATAGAGTTTATGTTTTATGATCCACCCCATGATTTCTCAAAACAATCCTCTATTATACCATTTTAAAAATGATTCCCTTGGTTTTTGATGAGGTATATTAGTTCTCCATGTCTATAAAATATTATAAACCTAAAAAAATAACAAAAGAATTTAGCATCATCAGTCCTAATGGATTTTGATTCCACACCTTTCGAAATGTAATCCATATCCACCAGAACACAAGAATTCCAAAATGAAATTATAAATGGTCCCATGAAGTATATTCCCTATACATAAAAAATTTCACAAAATATAATGGGTTTTAGAGTAATTTCTTTGTTTTTTGAGATATTTCTCAAAAACTATAAATTTTACATCTCTTAAAAAAAATAATGTGCATATTCGAATAAATTATTCCAATAAATTCTAGATTTGAATAATTTTCATGTTTCCCTTTGTTCTCCAATGTGTTCTCCACATTATAATGTGTGACATAATTCATAAACTAATTCAACTTCACATAATATAAAACATATTCTTATTACATGATCATTGTGAATTTTCTAAAGAAATGGATCTTCCCAAATATAAAATATGGATTATGTTTTATTTTTTTATTTTTTTTTATTTTTTAAAGGATTTAATATAAGATGTTGAATGATATGTGTCCAAATAATTAACTATTTCATTATACCATATCACTTCACCTTTCAAAATTTAGAGTTTTTCTCTAGGTAGATGATCATTTATTTGGTTTAAATCTAAAATTTCAACTTCAGTGGTGTTGGGTAGTCAACATTGATAATCAACCACCTGATTTTCAATTACCCTAATATACTTAATATCTAAGTTGAACTATTGAAAGAGTATAATTAATTATACAGATAAAATACTAGATTTTTACAAATCTAAGAACCATCTGTTTTAGGTTTTAATTTTTGTTCCCCTAATAGTGATTTATAATCAACTAAAGGAGGTATCAAGTGTGACAGGGGCTCATTCGATGCCCGGAGCCCCAAAATGGGAAGAAAATACTAGGATTCCTGGTTAATAGAAATCGTGCCATTTAAATAGCAGGGTTTTCCTAAATAGTGTAGTTGTAGATAGTGGGACATGGGGGCTTCATGATTTCTCTACAAATTTGTGACTTAATGTGTGAGGCTGTGAGACCCATCTGTAGTTTTTTGGAGAATGGATTTTACATGATTTTTACATGGTTAAAAAACTGTGTGTTTAACCATGTAGAGTGTCCCTTTGATGTAGATAAAGGGACATGGTTGGCACACAGTTTATCCAAAAGTGAATCCAAACAATAAAACCTTTTAAATAAATATAAAATTACATTTTTACACCCTTTTATGTTTTAAACCCTTTTTTATCCCTTCTTCTCTAGCAGTTGTTCTCTCCTACTCCCTTGTGTACAAATTAATCTACTCCTCCTCTCTTAGTTTTTGAGACAAATCCTCAATCTAATCTCCAAATCGAGCATCATCATATCCAAAAGAAAGCTAGGGGTAATATCTTTAATCCACTATAATCAATTTTATATTCTATTTCCCGTCTATTACGTTATTTTGGTGAAAACTCATTTTCCTCGTTTTTAGGGCATTTTATGTATTCATTTATTTCTTCCAACCAAGCTTGAATCTAATGTTGATAGTGGATAAGGGAAGATCTACCAGAAAAATTTCGGTGTTCTATGTCCTTTCCCTTAGTCTCACTGTATTATATGAAATTCATTGTTTTTTCATTGAGCAGAACCATTCTAATATCACCTCTAATTTTTAAATTCAATTAAATTGATTGCCTCACCTAGCCATTAGTGACCCAAACTAGTGGTGGATCAACCCCTTTCATATATTTCCTGGTCTTGTTCCACTTCAATGTGTGAGATAGACCATAGATATCTTCTTTCCATTTATTATAAAATGAATTATTTCCCTCAAGGTGTATTAGCCAATAAGAAATGCCTCAAGTTACCAAATAATTTAATTGTATGATGATCCATGAGTTAGAATCTACATATTATGTCATAAGGGTTTTACCTAATTAAATACTATGGACTCCTCATGGAATCATGTAATAAATTAATTAGATAAGGGACTTGGAAATTTTCCTTATTACATGTGCCTTGTGCCATAAATTGTTTTCCCAATGTATGGCCTTCACCCTTATACCTATTACAATATAAATTAAAAAATTAAATGAAATGTCCCCTTTTATAGAAATTTTATATATTTACTTTGATTATTTAATGCTTTAACCGTGGTTTTGAGGGTAAAACAAGGGGTTCCAGCTTAGGGAATCGTTGGATGGGCTCTCGTGACTTCCTATTATATTTTCTAATATTTTGTAAACTTATATGGGGATATATCAGTTATTCCTTGGATGGGTACTCCATTAATATATCTTTTTTATATTTAGATTATGGAAAAAAAATCCTTAGGGAACACCCCTTGAACAGTATCAAAGGAATGATTGTTATACCATCCCTCGAGAGAGACTCGTCCCCTATATGAGAGACCAAGTATAGACTCATAGGATAGTACTTGAATTTTTTACACCATGCATGGAGTGACACAAGGGACTTCACCCTTGGTTCACCATGGATAGACTCTATGGAATTGGTCATATGATGATCCTCTTGAGTGGTACTTAGAAAGTATCTCTGGATTTCCATGGATGGTCATAGGGTGTCTATCTACATTTTATAAGGTGGGTTTTCAAATTGAATTAATGAAAATAAAAATGATTGGTTTAAAAATGTGAAATGATCCTTTGGTTTTAGCAACATAGTTATATTTCCTACAAGATCAATCATAATCTTGGTTACAGTACACCATAAATGACTTTATACCACTCACTTTACCTTTGCAAGTTACTTTGGTTTAGACTCTACGGTTTAGGCCAAAGCAGAAAAATTGGTTGGGTGTTCAAGTGGAACCCAGTCCAATGCATTTATTTATTAATTAAATTATGTATTTATCTTCTTATGGAACACTATCATTTCATAGTTTGTGAAATGGATTTTCCTAGACACCATTAATGGTGGAAAACTAATATAATATCTAACACTATTCTTGGGTCATATTTGGTATCCAAGGAGACATTATGGTTACAGGTATAGATAATGGGAAGCATCTAGCTTCTAATGCTTAATTGATATTCAGTTCTACAATAGATATCTGGGAAGAGGACTAATTCATGCTCTAGATTCCAATTGTTGTGGGTTTTTGACTTATTGTTATCTTTTTATCGTATGGTATATGAATTTATCTATTATCCCTTATATAGTCATTTTTTATAGCTACATGACACAGCATCATCATGAATTATAACTTGATACTATTTGTATTTTGTTTATTGTTTATTTTACTTGAATTTTTTATTTATATATTTCTTCTTTGTTATATATTCATTATTACTACATTTACTATCTCTTATTATGACTTATTACTTATATACTATTTCATTGTACTCTAATCTATAAGGGTATAGTCTCCTCACAGACACACCCTAGGCCCTCATTGCTAGTTGAAATCCTCTGGAATTCAAGGTGGCATGCTTGAGGTCTTGTGGCCACCGTCTTAGAGAACCTTGAAGTGGGATCTAGGGTGGGGTGCAACAAAGTGGTATCATAGGCTTTATTTTATATTTTTCCTTCTATTTGGGTTTTATACAAGAGACTAGGATATTTAAATTTTTTCATGAGCCTATTCCTGGGAGTAACTAACACATGTATAGGGAAAACACAAATTACATGGGATGGGTAAATGTTGTTGTTACATGAACTACTACCATTTCATAGATTTCACTTTTGGGAGATGCACATTATTTTCATGGTTAATATCTAGATGGAATATTAATGATTTATGCCAGATAATATGAGGTTATATTAGAATCATTCATCATCTTAGGAACCATGTGATTTAAAATACCATACATCGTGGCAATCCATATTTACTTTTTGAATGTATTTCTTGTATTTCATGTGATTACTGCTTGTGATTTGTTTGTTTTTCCTTTTGTGTCATGATTGAAATGTGAGGTGATATTTCCTTGAATAAGGAATAAAACATTGGAACTTAAATTATCTGCCTTAACCTAAATTTTTTTTCCTACATAGGTTAAATCAAATTCCTTAAGAAACTAGTTGTGGAATGTTATGCCATAGACCATCAGTTGCATAGGAACAAACTTGTTTGGATTACTATTAAATGGACACCCCAATTGAATTTATAAGGTGTGTGGGACCTCATAAATTAAAGTAGGTGATTCCTATAATCTAAAAAATTAATGTAAATCTAATTACATAATTGAATTAAATAAATATGATTCATTAAAGTAAAATGATTACCTTATATGAGAATATTAACCTCACCCTACCTAGTAGTGGGAAGAAGGTCATGTCTCTTATATTTCATCTATGACTTTTTCTGATTACATACCTATCATAGTTCTACCTGAGGCACCTCTCCTAGAACTTCCACTAGGTATTGACTCCTAGTTCTAGGATATTTTCTTTGGTTTTCTACAATCAGTCTAGTGTACACCTCGACCTCCCCCTTCTATGGATGACTTGACCAGGGAGTTCTAGCAGTAGTATCCTCCCACCATCTTCGGAGATGGGTGACCTCAAACTAATAAATCATGGTTATAGGTCATGTTGTCCATATTTGATCATATCGAGATGCCTATAGAGTATAGGTTCAATCTTGAAACATACATGATACGTGATTCTAGCAAGCCTTAGTGGCATGTTCTGACATGGGTTTTTTCGACACTAGGGTATTGTTAGGGAGGATTTACAGAATTCCTTATTTAACTATTTCATTACACTAACCTTGATAAGCAATGATGTATAGGATTTCATGAACCTCCAGCAAGGTGATATGTTGGGGATGGATTACCCAACTCGCTTCACTTAATTGTTGAGTTTCACACTGACCTAGATCAATGAAGAGATAACTATAATGAGGTGATTTGGGAATGGGATTGATTATTACATCCACTCATTGATGAAAATATTTCATCTGGCCATAATTTAAAAGATAGTGAACCAGGATCTCATCATTAATAGAAATGTGAGGGAATCAACTGATGTGAAGCAGGGTTGTTCAGCTTCCAAGAAGAGCAGTGGTCTATCCAGTAGTTGGAAGAGACTCTTTGAGGGGTTAATACCACCCAGGGGGCATGTACCAAAAACCTTGTGGTGTGTCACTTGTATAGTAGACTATGCCATAAAAATCCCCAATGTATGAGGAAAATGATCAAGTGTTAGGATTGTGACATGATTGGTCATGCCCAACTATTCTGCTGATCATTTCAACTTGTAATAATGGAATAGGGTTTTTTTCGAAAATCATATTCATGTTTAGGATCAAAAACACTCTTTTAGGAAAGAAATTGGTCTTTTACCAATTGTTCGAGCTCATCAGGTGGTCAAGGTCAAGAAAATTAGGCCTTAGTGTTTTAGTTAGAGTAGAGTGGACCTTCTTTGGCTACTCAGGTAGTGTCTTAGGGTCATGGTTCAGTCCATTTTTAGGTAGTGTAGTCTACGCCAGAGGAGAAAAGCCTAGGTACATATATAATTATAGGTACTATTTTATTATCCTATACTTTAGTATCTTATTTATTCTATATAGGTGCATCATACTCATTTCTTATTCCTCAAGATAATTAGATTTAGTGTTATTCTCGGTATGGACTGCCTTGTGACTTATCAAGTCCAAGTGTGTTGATACCTTAATTTGGTATCCTTCACATCACCTAAGGGTAAAACATATATCTCTGAGGGTGAATGGGATCTCCAGAATAGATGATTTGGACTCAAGAATACCGATCTTGGAGGAGTAACAAACTAGAAGGCCAGTCTCTTTATGAGCGATTAGGGAATGTATATCAGGGAATTCCCTCCTGTTGTGGATCATTTTAAGGATTTATTCTCTGACTATTTCTCTAATTAACCTCTTGAGAGAGAGATTTATCTCACCATTGATCTTTTTCTAGGTGTGGCACCAGTTCCCATTCTTCTATATAGGATGGAACTCACGTAGCTCCAAGAACTCCAGAAAAAGTTGGAAGATCTATAGGCTAATGGATTTTTCCAACCTGACACATCACTAAGGGGTCCACCAGTCCTTTTTGAGAAGAAGGAAGAAGGTACAATCAGATTATGCATGGATTACCACCAACTAATCCATCTTATGGTGAAGACCCAGAATCCACTCCCTTATATAGAAAACCACTTCAACCATCTCTTAGAAGAAACAATTTTATCTAAGAACTATTTGAGGTCATGTTAACATCAGGTTCATTTGAGGCCATCTCACATATCAAATTCAGTGTTCTGGAGTAGGTATGGTCTATATGAGTATCTAGTCATGATTTTTGGTCTGATGAACATACCAGCTGTCTTCCTGAACTTGGAGAATTAGGTTTTCCACCCGTATCTTGATTCCTTTGTGGTATTCTTCATAGACGACATCTTATTTTATTCATGCTCCGTACAAGATCCTTAAAATAATATTGATATCATTCTAAGTACACTGATATAGAACCATATATATTGTAGTCTCACTAAATTACATATTTTTATTAGTAAGGTTCATGTCTTAGGTCATATAATATATGAAGTGGGCATGTCAGTTGTTTGAGATATGGTGCACACCATGGTTTCTAGGGATCATATTAAGAATGTGTCTAAGACATGTAGATTCATATAGTTTCCCAGATATTATATGTGATTCATTTAGGGCTTATCATGCCTTCAAATTATTATTATGGGATTGAACAAGAAGGGTGTGAAATTCAACTGGACTAAATCTTGTGAGAGGCATTTTCAAGAGTTAAAGGGAAGACTCACGTTATCACTATTCCTAATTCTTCAAAATATGGGTAGAAGTTATATAGTTTATTGTTATTCTTAAGGAAATGTTTTGGGGGTTTTTATAATGTAGGTTCATTGGGTTGTAGATTACGAGTATCACTAGCTGATACCTCATGAGTTGATTTACCATACGCATGACCTCAAGATAGCAGTTGTGGTTCATGCTCTATAATATTGGAGGCACTACTTATTGGGTGGGTGGTTCATTGTCTAAAAAACCATAATAGTCTCAAATACATCTCTAATTATTAATACATGAATATGAGGTAGCATATATGGGTGCAATACTTGAAATCATTCAACTATGATATTTCTTAAACACCCATAAATGGTAATTCCATACTAGATTCCTTATACTGAAATACGTAGGTGCATGTCATTAGGGAGGCCAGTAATGAGTGGAAGTTGATGGAATTATTTAGAAATATGCATCTTTAGGTTTAGGAACATCATGGGTATCCAACTCAAGTAGTGACATCCTCCCTTCTAGATTAGGTCTAGATGTGGCAGCTATTGGATTTGGAAGGCCTCATTCTAAGAAAAAGTGTCACCAAAAAGAATCCACCTCCAAGCTAGGTTTTCTAGGGAAGTTAAACCCTTATCTTCTATGGTTTTGTATGGTTTCCTTTAGATATATGGGAAGATATGATGAGGGAGTCACATGACTCTGTATGGGAAGTTCATCCCATTCTTACCAAGATGTATAGAGATATGCATCATCAGTATTGGTCGCTAGGTATAAACAGGAAGATTGAATAATTCATCACTTGTTTCTCCACCTATCGGTAGGTAACGGAAGATCACCAGAGGCCTAATGGACTTCTAAAACCTATATTTATTCCTATGTGGAAATATAACAGTGTCACCATGATTTTTGTGTCAGGATTTTCGATATCCCCTCGAGGAAGTGATGAAGTATGGGAGATCATCGACATGTTGACCAAATTCATGCAATTTATACTAATCAAGGAGTCATTGTTTATTGATGAGTTAGGAAGTATATAAATATGTGATATTTTTTGAGTATATGGTGTTCTATATTCTATCATTTAGAATAGAAATTCTTGGTTTAAATCAAGATTTTGGAAAGGTTTTAAAAATTCACTAGGTTAAACGGTGATCTTGAGTACAACATATCACCCTCAGACTGACAGGTGGTCCGAGAGAAAAATTTGGGTGTTATAGGATATGATTTAGTCATGCATACATATTTATAGAGGTTCATAGGAAAATAATTTCACTCTTATTGATTTTTCCTACAAAAACATCATTCAAAAACAAGTTTGTGTGGCTTCATACTAGTCCCTCTATGGTAGACTGTGTCATTCACCTTGATACGGGCTTGAGGTGGGTGAGGAAACTCTACTGGTTCCCCATCTTATTTAGAAGACTTTAGATCAAGTCCAGTTGATTCATAATAAGTATATGTATACAGCTCATTCTAGGAAGAATTATTATACTAATCATCACTACATACCTCTAGAGTTCAATGTGGTACATTTGTTCTTTCTATGCCTATCTCATAGATTGGGTCATAGATGAATTTGGTGGCAGGGCATGTTATCACCTTGATATGTCAAGGCTTCTGAGGTAGTGAAGAGATCTGGGTCGGTAGCCTATCAGTTTCTCTTACCTCATAGGTATCATTCCATATATGATGTCTTCCATGTATCGTAGATTTGATAGTATCATCATGACCTATCAAATTTTTTTGACCCCAATGATATTGAGCTATAGGTGTATGTGTCCTTCAAGTAGAATCTAATATGTATTTTTGATCAAAGCATGAAGGCTCTCTAACATAGGTCATTTCCTCTAGTCAAGGTGTTATGGAAGTACAAATGTATAAAGGACAATATCTGGGAGTGGGAAGATGATGTACTTGCACAGTGGTTGGAACTCTTCTTAATGTTTTTCAATAATATTCATTCTTAATAGACTCAGGGAGGTGTCGAGTGAATCTAGGGATTGTTTGGATCCAGAAGCCCTAAAATAGAAAGAAAAGACTAGGTTTCATGGTTATAAGAAACCATGTATCCCAGACTGCATGGTTTCCCTAAGATATATGTCTATAGATAGTGGGGACCTAGGGGATACATGATTTTTCTATAAATGTGCAACCCAAAATTCACATCTGTGCAACCATCTATAGTCATTGGACCCTAGGTTGCTCACATTTTGCACATGGTTAAACAAAATATGCACCAAATCATTCAAAGTGCCCCTCAGAAGTAGATAAAGGTGCATGTTTGGTGCATGGCTTGGTCAATCATAAGGCCAAACTATGATCCCTTGTAAGTAAGGGTGAAACTACATTTTTACTATCTTTTAATGTTTTAAATATTTTCTTTTTCTTCCTTCTTCTCCAGAATTTTTTTTCTCCTCCTCACTTGAGTATGAATCCATTCCCTCCTCCCCTCCTAGGTTTTGAGACAAATCCTCCATTCTATATACAAATCATATTTAGTCAAATCTAATGGAAAACTAGATTTGATATCTCTTATCCTCCTTAATCCATTTCAATTTATTCATCACATCCATTGTGTTATTTAATTGCAATATCATTTCCCCCATTTTCATGGAATTTGACAGTTTCTTTGATTTCATCCAACCTAGATCAAATCAAAAGTTGACATTAAATGAGGTATTCTCTATGAGGCGAATGTAGGTGGTATATTTCTATTCCCTTTGTTTCATTTCATTATATGAAATTTTCTATTGTGCATTGAGCTGAACCATTCTAGTGTCTCCTCTAATTTTTTTAATTTCATTAAATTTAATGCCTTACCAAGACTTTAGTGACCCAACCTAGTATAAGATCAACCCCTTGGGTTGATTTCCTTGTTTTGTGCCACCCCAATGGGTGATCTACACCCTAGAGGAATTTTTCCCTACTATTCTAAATTTAAAAATATTCCTTGAGGGGTATTCCCTCATAAAAAATACATAGAGTTACCAAATGATTTGAATTTTTTGGTGACACATGATTTAGGCTCTATATATTATTCCATAATGGGTTTACCTAATTGAATACTTTTTTGTCCTCCTGTAATAATTTTATAAATGAATTCTTTAAGGGACTAGGTAATTTTCCTTATCATTTTTTCCTTGTTCCATAATTGCTTTTCTTAATGTAAGTCCTTGATCCTTATGCCTATTACCATATATATTCTTAAATTAAATGAAATTTACACTTGTATACACATTTTATATATATACATTCATTGTTTAATACTTTCACCTCAGTGTTAAGGATGAACAAGGAGTTTTGAATTAAGGACCCCTTGGACAAACTCCTATTCCTTCTTGTTAGGTTTTTTAATATTTTTTCAACATGCGAGGGATGAAATCAGCTATTCTTTGGATGGGATCACCATATATTTATCTATTTTACCTCCATATATGTGACACTTGTTCCCTAGGGGATATCCCTTATATGAGATCAAAGGCACAATGGTTGTACAATTCCTCGAGGGAGACTCAATCTCTTACATGTGATATCAAGTACATACTCAGAGGATAATACTTTACGTTTTCACACCATGTCTCGAGGCACCTTGAATTGGTGTTTGCGGAGGTACTCTATATTACAAACCTTTGCTTGTCATCATCCGTCTACATCAAGTACATAAGGTATACTTGATCAAAAAATAATATTACTTTAGTTTAGATAAAATAATATCTAACCCTATCAAAAGAAAAAAACAATTAAAATAAACTCTTTTTCAATAGTTGTGTACTTGAGATGGTTAAAATAAAGTTTTCTTGAGTCATAATCTATGAATTTTGTTTTTCCTTTAATCATATCAGAGAAGTGTACTCCCAAATATTGGTTTGATACATCACAATGTAACTCCAACAGATGTTCTAAATTTGGTGGTTGCATTATAGGAAGGGTAATCGTACTTTTATTCATAACATCAAATGATTTCATAAATTCATAATTAAAATAAAATTAATCTTTATATAGAAGTATTATTGAAAGGGGGAGAGAAATATTATTAAAAAATGTGATAAATTTTCTATATAATCTTACATGTCTTAAAAAAGTTCTAACATGTTTCACAGATGTTGGATATGAAAATGAATTTACCTCTTTAACCTTGGATTTATATACCTTAATTAATTTTTTTTTGAAACTAAATGTCCTAATACTATCCTGTTATCAATAATGAAATAAATTGTTTGTAAATTTAAAATATTTTCCTTTTTAAAACATGTTTTAAAAAAATCTTCTATATTTATCCAGAAATGATAAAGAATTATGGAAATGGTAAATTCAAAGATAAATACCTCTATGAAATCCTTTATATATTCTGAAAATATACATACCATATACAATTGAAATATACTAAGATTATTTCACAACCCATTAGGTGTATTATTGTAGGAAAATGTTCCAAAAGTACACGTGAATGTCATTTTATCTTGGTTTTATAAGGAAATGGGAACCTAAAAATATCCTGAGAACCATTCTAAGAAACAATAATGATTACGTCCCGCTAAGCGCTCCAAATTTTTTTCAATGAATGGAATGATAAAGTGGTCATTCATAGTTACTTTATTTATCATCGTCTAATCAATACAATCTCTACATGAATTTGGAACTCTCATGGGAACCGGTTTATCATGTTTATTTAGAAAATGGTTAAACTAATTTTCCTGGGAACTTCATAGATTGGGTTGACCAATTGTGAATCATAAATTTGGTAAATGGTATGAGATACTAAAAAAAATATCTATCTATTTTTTTACTACATCCATAATTATGGGGTTAATTATTCTTTGGGGTTGTCTAACTAGTCTAGAATCTTCGACTAATAAGATTATATATAAGCATATTTTGGTTTTAATTATAGGTATATCATTTAAGATCTATGTTCTGGATAAAATGTTTCTTTTTTGGGAAGGTAAATTAGAGTTTTATCTTAGTTTTTGTGTAGTTTATTGGAAATTAAAATTAGTAATATCTCTCTATATATGAGGTAAATACACTTTAAATCACATGGGGGTAGTTTTAACACTATATTTTTGGGTTGTTCAAGATATTATAATGAATATATATTCCACACTTTAAAATACTATATCTCTTGGGTACAAGAAATCATAAAATATTCTAGATAATCTATTAATCATAAAATAAATCCAATTTTACCACTTCTTTGAACATGAAATTGGAATTTCTAGATTTTTTTGTACTCACTTGTTCTATGATTTTTTCAATCGATAATTTATCTCTTATGGATAATAATTATTCGAGCATACCTAAGTCATAAATAGGTTATGTCCCTTATTCATGGTAGAGTGAAAAAAGAAAATTATTACAAAAATTATGCTTCATGGATTGAATAATGTTAATGTGAATTGTGATGTCTTGAATATCCATGGTAAGTGTTCATTTAAGAATTTTGATGATTGTATTTTACACCTTTGAGAATCATCTCCTAAAAATAATGGGTGAATAGTCTTGTTCTATTTCTTCTTTTATGGTGAGAACATAAAGGTCAGTAAGAAAAATAAAACCTTTCACTCCCATATTTAAATATTCTGAAACACCTACTGGGAAATGGTGGATATATTCGATAAATAGTCAACCACTCTTATGGGATTAAATTATCTTATTTTAAAAGATCAAAACATATAGTGGGTATGACTTTATGTAAGCACCAAGATTATATAAATCATCTTCAAAATTTAAAGATGTAATGGTGCATATAAAATAAAATGTATCTAGATCATAAATTTGTTTAGAATTAGTGATTTCATAAGGAATAATATTTTTATTCATAATCTTATTCTCTCATTCCAATATATCATCTTCCATTTGGTGGAATTTTACTTATGAAATTTTTCATACTTGGGGATTATTTAGATCTCCTCCATGAGGGGGATATTAATTTAAAATTTTTAAAATTTTTCTTGAATATCTCGTTGAAGTTACTCCTCTAATTAATTCATTGACTATGTAATCCTATATGAGAATGGTGGGGGATGTAGTTTTTCATTTTTCCATTTGAAAGGGATTTTTGGTTTATTCATTCCTAAACCATTTTCTCACTTCCTTTTTCTCCATGTCCACTTCTCTTGGATAGTTGGGCTGATCTTCAAGAATATGTTCTGCATTTCCATCCTTAAATACTTCATGTGTAGAAGGAACTTACTTGGTTTTATGTTTCTAAATATCATTACCACTCCTCATTTTAATCATGATTAAATTCTACTTTTTATTCAATATTTTTGGGGATGAAACTTTCACTAGATTATTGGTTAGTATGTCTATAAGACATCCAACCTAGTTTCCTAGCTATTCCATAATATTTTCTCATCCCTCAACCATGGACAGTATATGTTTATCTTCAAGGGGTGGAGAATATATTGAGGTCTTCTCATAGAAATTTTTTGGAAAGGGGGTTGTTTATAAGAATACTGATGATTGGGATATTTGTAGGTTATTTAAATAGTGGTGGGTTCTGGTACTTTTGTTGGTATGGAGGTTTATTTTTTATTGGTTTGTATAAAAATATATAGCTTTATTTTATTGGTTTTTGTAACTATATTTTTCTTGAGTTTTTTCATTCCATGACTTATTTTGAAGAAATTTATAAGTCTAAAAGGCTACCACACCCACTTCTATTCTATGTACATTATCACACTGATTGGTATACTGATTGGATAAAGAAAACAAACCACATACCTAAGGTGGGGACTTTTATTAACCCAAATGATTCATATCCATTTATCTCACTAAATTTGATAGTAATACAGCTTTGGTTTCATGTAATTATGATGAATTCGATTTTCTTACCTCATGAATATCTCTAGTTCTTGTACCTCTAATTCCAAATTACAGCATGTTATGTTTAATATTTTAAATAAAACCTATGGATTATGTAAGAAATGTTTCTATCAAATATCCACCTAATATATTGATGTGGTAGTTTTAGTCATTATCTAGAAAGTTTTGGTAAAAGAACACAAGGAATTGATGTTCCTCTATGTCTTAATGAGGTAAACATTCATAAATATTCTTGAATCGTTCCCAATATTCATTAAGAGTTTCATAACATGATAGTCATATGGAATATAAATCTATATCACACATTATTTGAGGTACCCCATTGTTTTATGATTTTTATATTGTCTTTGGTTTCATTGGGTGTTCATTTGGAAGTGTTATGAGGTGTAAAAGGTAATATCTTGGAGTTTGGATGGTAAAAAAAGTGTACTTGAACAATTTATGATTTGAATACGGATTTTATGAAATAAAATGTTCAGTCCAAATATCATAAGAAAATTACATGGTGTAAAAATATATATATAAATTATAGTTTTACACCATAATATATGTTTTCCCAAAATCAAATACATAGGTGACACATTTTTTAGCATAACTAGCCCTCAATGGATATACGACATAAATTTTAAATTCACATCGAAAATATTTAAAGCCCATTTATTCTTATTATATCCAATGGTTATAAATCATCAAATGTTTCCTTTATTATTTTTCACTACTTTCAGGATTAACTTAGGTGATTTTTAGTTACCTTAGACATTCAGAATCCCTGGACAATAAATCATTGAGTTCTTTTTTGTGGAAATCAATGGTTATGGTTCTATTATTTCTTCTCATTTTGGATCTCTCTATGTTGGATTTATTGGAACCATATATTGGTGTGTGATACCCAAATATATGGGTTTATATTTTTATGATGATATTTATTTTGTTTAGATATGTGAAGAAAAGAAATAGGTTGTTTAATGAAATAATATAATATCATTTTCACTAATCATATTCATGGTTGGTGGATTATCTCTCACTCAACTATTCTATAACTGATTGGGTTCAATAATGGTAAATTTTTCTTATTATTTTATTGGAAATAACATTGGTATTTTATGTGTAAAAATTATATTTTTATGTGATTTCAAAAGGTTAGTTTTAAAATATGTTAATGAGATGTTTAAATTAAATGATTTCAAAGGATTTGGATTTACAAATAAATATTTTGTGTGGAAAACTATTTGATATAGTTGATGGGTCAACCCATACTTTACATACATGGTTATTACTTCAGAATTTAAGCATGCTTATTACAACATATAAGAAAACCATGAAAGGACCGTATAGGTATAGTGTCTTTAGAAACTGGAAAGCATAACCAACTGGTTCATAAAATCAACTACATTGTCTCTCATTTATTTCATCATATCTAGAGTTACATTTTGGCATATCCTACTTAATATCCTTCTTCCTTACCTGGGGAAAAGAAAACATACAAAAGGGTGAGCTCAAATTTTCAATAAGAGTAAACAAAAGAAATATCAATCACATCATATTCATAAGAAATTTCCATTTTGGGAATATTACCCTATAAAAGAGATCATAATTTCATAACATGGGATAAATCATAGTAGGGAAATGTAATCCCAATAATTATAACATGAAACTTTGTGTCATACACACATAATCATATAGAATCATTTCTTAGTTATCAAGACTCTTTTCCAAGACTATCTCAGCGGACAAAGTCCATTTCTGAACCAAGGTCACTCCTCATTTTCTTCATGTATCACTGAACCGGATTAACCTTTCATTCCAACCATTTCTATCTCATGAGATATAAATCATTACCCAATGAATTTGAGGGATATATAGGTCCCACCCATCTCATAATGAACTCATTCTTATGTGTTCCACAAAATCATAAATCATAGCATAACCATGTAATAAAAATGGGATTCTTAAACAGCATGCCATCATAACATAATATATATAATATAAAACGACATTATAAAAATAATTCCATCATAACATAAGAAAATAAATGTAAAAATAAGGATAGAAATAGAACCCTATATTATCTTCGATGGAAAATAATTTTGATAAAATTCTTGAACTCCATTCTTGAGGAAAATATCATTTCTACTTCAAAAACATTTTTCCTTTCATAACATGTCATAAAATTTTAAACTAATAGAATTTGATTAAAAATAAACTTCAAAACTTTTAAATGAAGCTTCAAGGAAATATTGTTTTAAAAATCTATTCATGTCGGATAAGTTAAATAAAAACATTCTTCTTGTACTTTGGCCGGAAAAGTAAAAAAAGTACCTCGTACTAAAAAATGACAAAAGATTCCTTTCATATATTTTACAAAAAACATACCAATGGGTAAAATTGGATTTAAAATTTTTTATGAGGATAGAAATAATATTACATATTGAGGAAACATGGATGTGGATGATAAATATTCCCCAATAAATTCTGAAGTATAAACAATCTTGGATAAAAATGAGATTGCGATATTTTCCCTTACCTTAGGTCCGATTTGCTTCATACGTGTCCGAACATCCTTTATAATTATTTAAATAATGTTATTGAATTATTTAAGAATCATAATAATTGTTATTATATCATATATGTTCATATTCTTATCTTCTTATTAGTAATATTTCATTGCTACTTGTTATTCGGTTGTTTATTGCTTTTTGTTCTTATGCGTGTTTTGTCGAATAAATTCTTATTATTCTTTTTAGGTTATAGATAACTCATTTTTAGAATGGTATTAGTGTAAAATATATCATTTTTATTCATTCAATTCATTTATATAATCATTATGCATTGAAGATCATGTAGAACGAGTCGCATCACATCGTGGAGACGGTAGGTCGTACGTACGCATGAGCGATGATATCATTCCCATGATCGTGGAATTTTATTGAAGTGTATGTATACTATTTAATAATAAATATAAATTTACAATAATAATATATAGTTATTATTTACACCATTATACCCATCCAAGTAAGGTGGTGGTGGAAAACAGATTACACCACGGCGTGGAGACGGTATTCCGTACGTACGCACGCGCGGTGATTTCATTTTCCGTAAGATGGATAAAAGGTGAAATAGGGTTGTTTCATACTTATAATAGCATATCAATATATAATTGATACTAATGTTATTACTTCATAATGAAAAAACTAAAAAAGAAGTAGTAGAAGAATAAATAAAGTTGAAAGAATCGGTAACGAATATTACCTCTTCTTTGACATGCCTCTTATTAACCTCCTCTTAGGGCACTAAATATGGTCTTTGAAGAATACCAAGATATCTAAGATGTTTATAGGAAAGTTTATAAGAGAAATGGTCAGGTTTTGTACGATCTTAAAGGCTCAAAGTTGTGTAAAGAGGAGAGGGAGGAGGTTCCCTTTTATAAGGGAGGAGAGGGGCAGTTTAGGAAAAACATAAAATATTATTTTATTATAAAGTCATATTCAGTTTTTAATATCTCCAAATTGATTTATATCAAAGATAATGTGGGTATGGATCGAAATACTCTCAACCAATAGATTTTAGACAATTTTAGGTTACTATTTTAACCTTGTCATTTAGATTTAACTTTAAGTTAAATAATTTTACTTTTAACATGTCTTCTTGTTTTCTTACACTATATGGTTAATAAACTTACTATAACAAGACAAAAGAACCCCAAGTGGTTCATTATAAATTTATATGACCTTATCTAAGTCATTCGGACGAACCTTAGATTTTTAGGAATAAAATAACAATTAATAATATAATATTTTTTAAAAAAACTATTTTATGTCAATTTTGACACTATTTGGTAGTTGATTTTTGTGAAAATCATAACAGCATGATTAGTTATAAAAACGTTAATTACATAAAGACTAATATGTCATATTAACCTATAAAATTATTTTAATTCATAAAAAGCCTCAAATTACATTTATTTGGGTATTTATAATATCAATTATGTTAATATTTCATTAATAAGGTAATTACTGCATCATCATTGTGTTATAAATAAATTAACTTATTTAAAGTCTAACAATTATAAATAAACTAAGATTATGTAGGAAATATTTTTATATTTCTAATAAATATTTATAGTCGAATTTATCTTATGTATAACCCTATATTAAAAATGTTTTAGTTATTAAACTTTGATTTTAACTATTTTAACTAGTCTTTAAATAAAATAATAATAAATGTCCTAATCTAATCCAAGTGGACCTAAATGGTAATATTATATTCCTAAGGTTTTTTTTTTGGTCTAATTAAACTTATCCAATAGAATTAGGACATGTGTTAGGGTAATAATAATACCATTTTTACCCTTAATTACCCTATTTACTTTTAATCGTGATAAATAAAAGTAAAAAGTTACTATTCACCAAAAATTATTTTTATCTTATTGAACCACATTTTACTCCTATATATTAATAGTGTCTCTCAAATTTTTGAAATTCCACCCACATAAGTGGTAAAATTAAGTTTTATGTAAATTTTCAAACTCTCCTAAGAGGTGGGTAAAAGACGGTGAAAAGTTCAATAAAAAATTTATATATCTAAAATTGTTATAAAATGACTCCAATGAATTACTTTGAAATTATATAGGTATTATGTATCAATTTTGACCTAAAATAAATTTAAATAAAATAAATAATTATTTAAATAAAAAGTCGGTTTTTAAATAGTAACCTAGTGTTTTCACTATTCATCAAAAATTTAAAGTTTTCAAAAAAATACCAAAAATTCACCCTAGGCTAATTTCGATATTCCGAATCCAAAAATGAAGTCCATTTTGAAAGATAAAATTTTCAAAAAGTGGGTATTACTATTCATAACGTCTAGTTTTAATAATATTTTAATAGTATATCGTTTTTTGGTGAAACTCAGTATTGCGTACAATGCAAGCTATTGAGGTAGGTCGCGATTGCGTGTAAAGAAAGCCAAGCTAGTGTTGTGTGTAGTGAAATATTCCTTTTATGATAACATAAAACTAAATATTTCTCATAAAAATCTTGGGTGTAACATTCTACCCCCCTTAAAATGAATTTTTCCCTCAAAATTCGTCACTTTGTAACAAAAAGATGAGGATACCTCTCCCTCATCATATACTCAATCTCCCATGTAGCTTCTTATAATTGGTGGTTCCTCCATAAAACTTTTACCAAGAAAGTGGTCTTGTTCTGTAGAAATTTTTCACTACGATCCAGAATCTCTATCGGTTGTTCTTCATAAGAAAGATCTTGCTCCAGTGGTACAACTTCTGAGTTGAGTACATGTGAAGGATCGAGTATGTACTTTATCAGGAGAGATACGTGGAACACATCGTGAACTTGAGAGAGATTCGGTGGAAGCTCCAATCGGTAATCTACCTTCCCAACACGATCCAGTATTCCGAAAGAAATGATATACCTAGGGCTCATCTTTCCCTTCTTTCCAAATCTCATTACTCTCTTCCAAGGAGATATTCGTAAGAACACTTTATCACCCACTTCAAACTCTGGGTCTTTTCGTTGATTGTCGGAAAATATTTTTTGTCGACTCTGAGCTGCCCTTATGTGTTGTTGAATAGATTGGACCTTTTCTGACATCTCATCAACAATATCATGTCATAATAGATTTCTTTCTCCAACTTCATCCCAGCAAGTTGGAGTTCTGCATTTCTTTCCATAGAGAGCTTCATAAGGAGGCATCTGAATACTCAATTGAAAGCTATTATTATATGAAAATTCCACTAAAGGTAGGTGTTGATCCCAACCTCCTTTGAAATCCATAGAGAAAGATCTTAAAATACCTTCTAGAGTTTGAATTGTCCTCTCAGACTGACCGTCTTTCTGATGATGATAAGCAGTGCTGAAACTCAACTCTGTATCTAAAGTATGCTGAAGACTTTGCCAAAACATTGCTGTAAACCTCGGATCCTGATAAGATATAATGGAAAGTGGTACTCCATGCAATCTTACCACTTCCTTTACATATATCTTGGAATGTTGATCCAGAGAGAAATCCTCTCTAAAAATAATGAAGTGTGCTGACATTGTAAGACGACCAACTATGACCCAGAAAGCATTATTGCCTTTGGATGTTTTAGGAAGTCTAGTGAAAAAGTCCATAGTGATGTTTTACCATTTCCCTTCAGGTATAGTTAATGTTTGTAACATCCCCTTAGACATCTGTCTCTCAGCTTTAACTTACTGACGAACCAAGCATCGAGAGACATATTCAGCAATATTTCTTTTCATGCCATCCCACCATAAGTACTCTTTCTGGTCCCTATACATATTCGTGCTTCCAGGATGAATATATAATGAAGAACTACGAGCCTCATCTAGTAGCTCCTTCTTTAATTATAGGATGGGAGGAATACAAACCTGATTCCTGAACCTTATTATCCCATCACAACCAATGTTGAATTCAGGAACATTTCCCATCTTCTTTTGTAACTCTACATCTTATTTTTGTGCCTCTTTAATCTTCACATGTATAGATGGTTAAACAGTCATTTGAGAAAGATAAGATTTTTCCCCTTCCATTATAATTCCAAGATCCATCCTTTGTAAATCCATAAATATTGGATCTTTTGTGATCCTAATCAGGGATATGCTAGCATGGTCCTATCGACTTAATGCATCTACCACCTTGTTTTCTTTCCCAGGGTGATAATGAATTGAGCAGTCATAATCCTTAATCATCTACAACCATCTTATTTGGATCATATTCAGCTCCTTTTGTGTGAAGATATACTTTAAAATTTTATGATCAATATAAATATCACACCTTTCACCATAAAGATAATGCCTCCATATTTTTAATACAAAGATTACTGCAGCTAACTCCAAATCATGAGTTGGGTAATTTTGCTCATGGATTTTCAACTATCGTGAGGAATAATCTATAACCATATTGTTTTTCATGAGAACACACCCCAATCCCTTCTTAGATGCATCACTATAGATCACAAACCTTTCTCCAGTACATGGCAGTGTGAGCACAGGTGCACTGGATAACCTTCGTTTTAACTCCTTGAAATTCTCTTCACACTCCTCTGAAAAATCTTTCACAAAAAGTCAATAGTATCCAGCCAGACCAAGAAAACATTGGATCTCAGTTACTGTTTTTGGTCTCGACCGTCTTTCAATAACCTCTAGTTTTTCTAGATCCACAAATATCCCCTCTTTTGAGATTATCTGACCCAAAAATGAAACTTTTTGAAGACAAAATTTGCACTTGGAAAATTTGGAATAAAGCTTCTCCTTTCTCGGGGTCTTCAATACAATTCTCAAGTGATCTTCATGTTCTTCCTTTCACTTTTAATAGAAAAGAATATCATCTATAAAGACTACCACAAACTGATCAAGAAAGTCTCTAAAGACTCTATTCATTAGATCCATGAAGATAGAAGGGGAATTAGTAAGACCAAATGGAATCACTATAAATTCATAGTGTCCATACCTTGTACAGAAATCCATCTTTGGTATATCCTCCCTTTTGAACCTTAATTGATGATACCCTAAATTAAGATCAATCTTGGAAAAGTATTGAGCTTTGCGTAGTTGGTCAAATAAGTAATCAATGCGTGGGAGAGGATATTTGTTCTTAATAGTGATCTTGTTAAGTTTAAGATAATAAATGCAGAGTCTCATTGATCCATCTTTCTTCTTAAAAAACAGAACAGGTGCTCCCCAAGGTGATGCACTAGGGCTTATGAATCCCTTATCAAGATCCTCTTGGAGTTGCTTCTTCAATTCCTGCAACTCAATTAGGGCCATTCTATAAGGTGTCTTTGAAATAGGTAAAGAACCCGGTATGAGTTCTATTGAAAACTCAACTTCAAGATTTGGTGGAAGACCAGGAAATTACTCCGGAAATACATCATCAAACTCTCATACAATGGGAATATTTTTAATCATGAGTTTCTCTCCAACCATTTGATATAAATAACCATCATTTAGTGGAATCAAGACCCATAGGATGGATGATATTTCCACTGGAAGGTTATGTTCATCCTTGCATCTATAGGTGATCATAGATTGATCTGGAATATGAAATGTGACTTCCCTTATTTGGAAATTGATATGACCTCCATATAAGGAAAGACAATCCCTTCCAAGAATCACATCAAATTCTACTATAGTAAGGATCACATGATTTTCAGAAAGAACTTTCCCACAAACTTCAATCGGAGAAGAATTATAAACATTTGATGTGACTGTTGTGCCATTAGGGGTTTTCAGAGCTCACTCAACATCTAACTGTTGAGGTAATACAGCGATACCCTTAGAAAATTCTTCAGAAATAAAAGAGTGGGTGGATCCAGAATCAAATAAAAAATTTTCTAATTTAGAGTGGATGGTAAGTGTACCTTTCACCACTTCGTTATAATACTCCACATCGCTGATAGAAATTTCATGTGACATTCCTTTATCATTTGCCTTAACAGTTTTTTGACATCGATCATCGTCAAAAACCCTTGGATTAGGCATTGATGGGAATAATGCACCATTTCCTTGCACTTGTAACATTGATGTGTAGGAGGTTCACTCTGTGTAGCCTTTTCATTGTTCTTATCACTATACATATTATTCCCATCATTGCAGCATTAAAATTCCCGATAAACTTCTTTTACACATTTGAAACATTTACATGTCCCTATAAGAAAACTCCCTCCATGTTTCTTTCCACAATTTGAGCATAAGGGAAAACTCATATTCTTTTTAGTGTGGTCTTTATATTTCCCTTTGAATTCCATTTTCCTCTTCTTATCAAACCCATATGACTGATGGGTTACTCCAATCTCCATCTCAACCTTGAGAGCACATAGAATGATTTCCTCGTAGCTATTGAAGTCCCTTATGGCTAACACCCTTCGAAGACTTGGTTTTAAGCCACTAAAGAATCGATCGATCTTACTCTCAGGTTGGATAATAATTCCAGAAGCGTGCCATGCAAATCTTGCAAAACTTTCTTCATAGGTACCAACAGATTCATTGTCATTTTTCTTTAGTTCAAGAAACTCCTTCTCCATATTTATCAAAAGAATATGAGGGAAGTACTTATTGGAAAATAAGTTCTTGAACTCATCCCATTCCATGGACTCAATTTCATCTCTTGGAATCGTATTCATGATAAGATTCCATCATTGATCAGCTTCACCTTCCAAACGATATACTTCTAAGATGACTTTATCATGTTCAGAACATTGAAGAACTGAAAATATCTTTTTAGTGGTACTGATCCATTGTTCAGCCACTAATAGATCAGTAGACCCACTGAATGAGGGTGGACGCTGCTTCATGAAGGATTCAACAGAATGTTGCTCCTTCCTTTGCTCATTTGGAAGTCCTGCATGATTCATAGCTTGAGAAAGTTTTGTGATCATGTATACAATATTTTTCATTCCATCTCCCATAACATTTGGTTTCTCAGGGGGAAAATCGTTGCATTTCCCATCACATTCTGCATTAACACGGTTCCCTCGGGTTCCATCTATTGACTAAAACCAAGAAGAATAGTGTAAGCAACACTAATTATAATAGTAAAACTACATAATATAGAATAAATTTCACACTTAAGCTCTTAACATAGGTTGTTCATGGCCATTTCTAAAACACTAAGATTTTGTTCTATGCTTAGACTTATCCTTAGGGTTCTTATTAAGGCTTTCATATCCTAGTTTCCAAATTTTGACTATACCTTTCCTCTGATAGCAACTATAATGACCTATACTTTACATACATGGTTATTACTTTAAAATTGAAGCATGATTATTACAACATATAACAAAACCATGAAAGGAACATATAGCTATAGTGTCTTCAGAAACTGGGAAGCATAAACAACTAGTTCATAAAATCAACTACATTGTCTCCCATTTATTTCATCATATCTTGAGTTCTTTTTTGGAATATCCTACTTAATATCCTTCTTCCTGGCTTGGGGAAAAGAAAACATGAAAAAGGTTGAGCTCAAATGCTTAGTAAGGGTAAACAAAAGAAATATCAATCACATCATTTTCATAAGAACATAACATTTTGGAAATCTTAACCTGCAAAAGAGATCATAATTTCATAACATGGGCTAAATCATAGTAGTGAAATTTAATCCCAATAATCATAACATGAAACTTTGTGGAATACACACATAATCATAGAGAATCATTTCTTAGTTGTCAAGACTCATTTCCAAGACTAACTTAGTGGACAAAGTCCATTTCTGAACCGAGTTCACTCCTCGTTTCAGTCATGTATCACTGAACCTGATTCACCAATAGTTCCAGCCATGTCTATATCATGAGATATAAATTCTTACCCAATGAATTGGAGGGAAATATAGGTCCCACCCATCTCATAATGAACCCATTTTTATGTGTGTCACAAAATCATAAATCATAGCATAACCCATGTAATAAAAATGGGATTCTTAAACATCATGCCATCATAAAATAATCCATATTAGATAAAAGGGAATCATAAAAATAATTCCATAATAAAATAATAAAATCAATGTAAAAATTGGGATAGAAACAGAACCCTATATTATCTTATATGGAAAATAATTTTGATAAAATGCTTGAACTCCATTCTTGAGGAAAATATCCTTTCTACTTCAAAAACATTTTTCCTTTCTTAACATGTCATACAATTTTAAACTAAAATAAGTTGATTAAAAATAAACTTGAAAACATGAAAAGGAATCATCATGTAAATAATGTTTTAAAAATCCATTCATGTCGTAAAAGTTAAATAAAAACATTCTTCTCGTACTTTGGCCAGAAAAGTCAAAAAAGTACCTCGTACTAAAAAATGACAAAATATTCCTTTCATATATTTTACTAAAAACTTACCAATGGGTAAAATTGGATTTAAAAAATTGTAGGAGGATAGAAATAATATTACATATTTAGGAAACATGTATTTGAATGATAAATATACCTCAGTAAATTCTGAAGTATAAACAATCTCAGATAAAAATGAGATTACGAGATTTTCCCTTACCTTAGGTCCGATTTGCTTCGTACATGTCCGAACCTACTATATAATGATTTAAATAATGTTATTGACTTTTTCCAGAATCATATTCATTGTTATTATATCATATATGGTCATATTCTTAGCTTTTTATTAGTAATATTTCATTGCTACTTGTTATTCGGGTGTTTATTGCTTTTTGTTCTTATGCGTGTTTTGTCGAATAAATTCTTATTCTTATTTTTAGGTTATAGATACCTCATTTAAATAATTTTATTAGTGTAATATATATCATGTTTATTCATTCAATTCATTTATATAATAAAAATTCCTTGAAGATCATGTATAACGAGTCGCATCACATCATGGAGACGGTAGGTCGTACGTACGCACGAGCGATGATATCATTCCCATGATTGTGGAATTTTATTGAAGTGTATGTATACTATTTCATAATAAATATCACTTTACAATAATCATATATAGTTATTCTTTACACCATTATACCCATCCAAGTAATGTGGTGGTGGAAAATAGATTACACCACGACGTGGAGACGGTATTCTTTACGTACGCACGCACGGTGATTTCATTTCCCGTAGGATGGATAGAAGGTGAAATATAGTTGTTTCATACTTATAATAACATATAAGTATATTAGTGATACTGATGTTATTAATTCATAATGAAACAACTAAATAATAAGAAGTAGAAAAAAAAAATAATGTTGAAATAATCGGTAACGGACATTACCTCTTCTTTGAAGCGCCTCTTCTTGACCTCCTCTTAGGGCACTAAATATGGTATTTGAAGAAGACCAGGACCTATAGGTTGTTTATAGGGAAGTGAAGAAGAGAAACAGGAAGGGTTTTTCTGATCTTTAAGGCTCAAAGTTTTGTAAAGTGGAGAGGGAGGAGGTGCCCTTTTATAAGGGAGGAGAGGGGCACTTTATGAAAAACTTAAAATATTATTTTATTATAAAGTCATATTCGGTTTTTAATAGCTTTAAATTGATTTATTTATAAGCTAAGGTGGGTATGGGTCTAACTCCTCTCAAAAAATATATTTTAGACAAGTTTAGGTTACTATTTTAACCTTATCATTTAGATTTTACTTTAAGTTGAATAATTTTACTTTTACCGTGTCTTCTTGTTTTCTTACACTATATGGTTAATAAACTTACTATAACAAGCCAAAAAACCCCAAGTGGATCATTATAAATATATATAACCTTATATAAGTCATTTGGCCGAAACATAGATTTTTAGGAATAAAATAACAATTAATAATATAATATTTGTTTTAAAAACTATCTTATGTCAATTTTGACACTATTTGGTAATTGATTTTTGTGAAAATCATAACAGCATGATTAGTTCTAAAAAAGTAAATTAAATAAATAATAATATGTCATATCAACCTATAAAATTATTTTAATTCATAAAAAGTCTCAAATTACATTTATTTGGGTATTTATAATATCAATTATGTTAATATTTACATAATAAGGTAATTACTGCATCATCATTGTGTCATAAATAAATTAAATTATTTAAAGTTTTAAAATTATAAATAAACTACCATTATGTAGTAAAGATTTTTATCTTTCTAATGAATATTTATAGTCGAATTTATCTTATTTATAACCCTATATTAAAAATGTTTTAGATATTAAACGTTTATTTTAACTATTTTAACTATTCTTTAAATAAAATAATAATAAATGTCCTAATCTAATAAAAGTGGACCTAAATTGTAATATTATATTCATAAGGTTGTTTTTGGTCAAATAAAACTTATCCAATAGAATTAGGACATGTGTTAGGGTAATATTAATACCATTTTTACCCTTAATTACCCTATTTACTTTTAACCGTGGTAAATAAAAGTAAAAAGTTACTATTCACCAAAAAATTATTTTTATCTTATTGAACCACGTTTTACTCCTAGATATTAACTGTGTCTCTCGGATTTTCGAAATTCCACTCACAGAAGTGGTAGAATTATGTTTTAGGTAAATTTTTAAACTCTCCTAGGAGGTGGGTAAAAGACTGTGAAAAGTTAAATAAAATTGTTATATATCTAAAATTATTATAAAATGACTCCAATGAATTAATTTAAACTTATATAGGTATTATGTATCAATTTTGACCTAAAATAAATTTAAATAAAATAAATATTTATTTAAATAAAAAATTTGGTTTTTAAATAGTAACCCAATGTTTTCACTATTCATCAAAAATTGAATGTTTTTAGAAAAATACAGAAAATTCACCCTCGGATAATTTCAATATTTAGAATCCAAAAATTAAGTCCATTTTTAAAGATAAAATTTTCAAAAAGTGGGTATTACAATTCATAACGGCTAGTTTTAATAATATTTAAATAGCATATCGTTGTTTAGTGAAACTCGGTATTGCGTACAATGCAAGCTTTCGAGGAAGGTCGTGATTGCGTGTAAAGCAAGCCAAGCTAGTGTTGTGTGTAGTGAAAATTCCTTTGATGATAACATAAAACAAAATATTTCTCATAAAAATCTCAAGTGTTACAATGTTTTTGGAATATGTGGTGGAATGTGTTCATATTGAATTGTATGATTCTTTATTGAAACAAACTTGGTGTTCCGTGGTGAATTGAAAGGAAAAATGGCATATCACATAGTTACAACTTGGTGAAAGATTGATCACTACTCATAAGTGTTGGGATTGTCATTTTCACACATTTGTGTGCTAGTATGGAACATGTAATGGGTATTATAAGGGGAAATTAAAATAGAAAGTGGAAGGCTTGATTGGTTTAAATTTCAATATTTATCTATTTTCCTTAATAATCTATTTTGATATTCTCAACTTATATTTTATATAAAATTTTCCAAAGTATTCTTTTCCTAGTGTCTTATGATGGGATGTTTTTAGGGAAATCCTAATAAGTGATATACTCACCACCTTTTTGTAAAATTTGGTTTGTTTTCATATCTCATCCAATAAGATATAGGAAAGGGTCGTGTTTCATACATCTCTAGAGATGATACTTGAAATCATGGTTTGTTATTGAAGATGGAGATTGGGAGTGTCAATATATTGGTATGGGATGGGGCCACATTGTTTCCAATGTCATTTTATTTGGAGCCTTATCCTTTCACATTTTTTCATTCCCACTGTAACTCTGATATCGTTTTTGTACTAGTATTTTATTTAGTTATTTGGTTTATTCTCATGACTCATTCAGTTTTTCTTAGATATTATATATTTTTTGAAAGGTTGTATAGTTCCTTTGGGAAAATAATTCCCCAATGTTATCTAAATCCCTTGGAATTATTATAATCCTTTGGTGTCTTAGGGATGTCACCTAATGATAGTAGTATTTTTTCTCTTCTCAAGACAATGAGGTGGGGAGAGGTGTTACAAAAGGTATCAGACTTTTTCAGTCTACTTTTTTTTTGACAAATAGTATCAGTGTTATTCATTCATTGATTTAGGTTGCTATAATTGATATAGAACTATTGAAACTTTAAATGTATATCATAAAAAGATGTAGTTAACCTCATTAAGATGAACTTCAAGTTACCAAGGTTTTTTGGGTAAAAATGTGTTATAAGTAATTTTTAGGAGTTTTATTATCTCATAATCATGGGTTTAGATATTGATTATTGGATATCATGCATTAATATAGTGACTTCACACTAGGATTTTATTGTTCATCTATTGTTCAAATGATTTGTATAAAGGGTTAAAATTATTTATCTTTGAAATGATGGTTTCCTCTGTTAATGATATTAGTGATGATAGTTTTTTATAGTTTCTTATAATTTATTGAATGCTTCAATTCCTAGAGAGAAATATTATAAATGGTGTGTTGTTCTACTTATAGAAAATTGCACCTAGATGATTCCATAGAAACTATCTAGAACAAGCTACTGAATATATGATTTCCCCTAATTCATGTGTGAACTAAAAACTTTTACAGAGTATTTTTCAAGAGTTTCAAGTTGTTAATAGACGAAATAAAAATGATGAACTAAGGAAATTGGACCATTCGGTATTGTTTCTGAATTATAATCCACCTGTGCTTTGAGGGGATTCAAATCCTAAAAAGATGGAAGTGTGGCTAAACTGAATGAATAGAATCTTCTATTTTTATGATACACCGAAAGAGACGATGATGAAGTTGGAATACTATATATTCAATGATATTTCACACCAATGGTCATATTTGGGTTTCCAATCAAAATCCAACCTGTTAAATACCAACTCATGTTCCACACACTAGTGCCCTGAGTCGGTCAGTCACATAACCTCAAGTGCGCCTCATCATACCCTAGAGGCTACTAACAAGTAGTGAGGGTTTAATATATATCATTTGGATACTACAAACTCTTTATAAAAGTATAAAAATAGCATAAATAAATAAGAATAACACAAAAAGATAACCAATTAACAAACCAATCCAATATCACACAATGACAAAAAGGGATACAATATAAAAAACTAAACATTATATATTTCCTGAAAAAATTGTTTCAAGTATCAAATGAAAAACCAAAATAAAGACACACTGAAACTCAAAAGTGGGTCCAAACACCATGTATGGTTCCCTCATCCATGATCCATTCCAACTCTACCATCTAACATAGGGATCATTCCCATATCCTATCATGAAAACATGAAGCATATTCAGGTACTGATCGTACATCCAGAATTGGGTGTGAGTACAACTCAGTAATCCATCATTAATGTTGTCTAAAATAATATATAGTCAATAGTAGTGTATGATGTTGTATAAATAAAAATTCATAAGTAAACAGTTATCTCATTTTAAATTATTCTTTGATTAACCACATAATCCCTTCGGTTCTTGAGGACACCCAAACCCTAAATACCTGATTTGGCCCATGCGAGAGTCTGAACCATATCATGATACCATGGTCAATATATACCATTTATTTTCAAATCATATCACATCCATTTGGAACCATATTCTAATGCCAACTCATGGGAATATAATGTCATGTCTAACACGCTGTGAGTATTTGGGTCCTCTGTCCCTATCCCACACCACAATGTCACATGGGTATTTAAAGAATTATTATAGTACCACACTTACTATCTCATATGATTATTTGGAGCCTCAGTCTCAATCCTACACCTTAGTACCACATGGGTATTTGGAGCCTTAGAACTTGTCCCAACCACATTTATCACATATGGGTATTTGGAAACTCATTTTGTGTCCGGAACTCATATATCAATCAATCACACATATATCACATATATCTTATATAACACACCAACCAAGGTTAATAAACATTAACCCACTTATCAAATTTAACATCATGATATACCATTACAATTTATCAAAACAAACAAGGTTCCTCAATTGAGTCACATGGAATAATATGAACAATTCACCATCAAATAATTTGAATCATTAAAATCATTAAAATCATTAAAATCATTAAAATAAAAAACCCATTAACCATTTATGGTTAAGTCAAACATTTCATAATTATCATTATCAATTAATTCATACCCACATTAATTAACCAATTACACAATTCCAATTTTCTGCCAATTCCATAATCATAATATTAAATTAATTAATTCACCAATTAATTGATCCAATTCTACAATCCCAATATACCATTAATTAATTCACTGATTAATTAATATAATTCTAAAATCTCAATATCCTATTAACTAATTCCATAATTAATTAAGTCAATTCCACAATAATGATATCCCATTATTTAATTTAGCAATTAATTAATCCGATTAATTTATTCAATTCAAGATTCAATTTTTAAATATACTAATTTAAATCTCAAAACACATAAATTAAATTGGAATTCAAGACTATGGTAATTTAATTTCGACCACATACCTCCAAATTGATGACAACCACTCACCAACAGAAGACACTAACTAAAGCAGAACAACCATGATCACAAAAAAGAAAGATATCTAGATCAAAACCTATATCCAAGATCAAATGGATTATATCAACCAAAACCTAGATCTATATACATAAACAACAGATCAAAACATCCCTTCAATGATGATAAAAAGATTTTACATAGGGAGAAAACCATACAGGATGAGATTCTCTTACCATGAGAGGTAAAGATCTACAATCTTGGATTTGAATCATCAAGAAAAGAGGTCTTAAGGACTTGTAATCTATCTGGGAACCATGTAAAATAAGGGGAAATTTTTAGGTTAAAATTGGTTCTAGTTAGGGTGAAGTCTGGGGGTTTTATAATTTTTAATTTAATTTTGGGTGTTTAAAATTCAACACGCAAGGTTTCATATATGGGGCACACTGTTTTCCCTAACTATGTGCCTAAGCATGTGCCTTACCTAGGGGTGTCACACTGTAAATTTTGGTATGGATAATGTTTTGAAAAAAATTTCACCAGCTGTGAAATTCCCCTCTACCTAGGTTTGCATAGTTTACTAGGATGGGTTCATGGTTTGGTAAAACTCTATACCAATCGTGCGTTGTGCCGCTTCCTCCCAAAATTCTTAAATTTCAACCAAAACCCCCCAAGTAAACACCAAACATGATATCCCCAAAACATTGGAAAATATTACCTATAAATGAGCTTGAGGAATCTCTAAAAAAGGTTGGAATCTTCCAATCTCCCCACCTTTTAAAATCTTATCCTCGAGTTGTAAATCCAAGAATATCTAAGATTCTGATGTAAAAATATCAATCCACTGAGCCAGCATATCCACCTATCTCTCTCATGTTTCCTTCTTAACAGTCCCATGTTTCCACAATAAGTGAACTAAAGGCATGGTCTTTCACAACAATAGTTTCTCATTGTGATTCAACACGCATATCAGATTCTCCGCAAAGAAAACATCAGTCTCATGATCAAAATCATAATCATCAATCACATGAGTAGTTTCAAGGTGATACTGATGATGTTGTAACACATGAAAATCATTTTTCATAGCATTATACCTATATTGAAGATTCAATCAATATTCAACCGGCCTGATTCCTTGTAAAACCTCAAACGGTCCAACGAATCTGGTTCTTAGCTTTCCATGTCCTTGAATCCTTTGGTGACCCAATCTAGGCAACACCCAAAGGAAAACATTATCACCCTCTATAAACTCTAGGGGTCGTCAACATAGATCAAAATGTGACGTTTTTTTACTCTGATATCTAGCCATATTATTTCAAATTAATTGAACCTAATCTGATGTCTCCTACATGAGATTCATCCCTAACAACTCTGACCCTCCTACCTCCATCCAACAGAGAGGACATCTACATTTCATACAAATAAATAACCTCATGTGGTTTCATATGAATAGTCACATGATAATTGTTGTTATAGAAGAACTCAATAATTTCTAATTTATTCTCCCAAGACCCATGGATGTCGATAACATATGCTCATAACATATCCTCAAGCACTTGTATAGTGTACTGAAACTGCCCATTTTTTTGTTGGTGGAAATTCGTACTCAGTAAAACCTATGTACCAATAACCTTATTTAATCCCTTCTATATATACGAAGTAAATCATGATTCATGGTCTGAAACAATTATTGGAGGAAATTCTTGCAGATGGACTATCACCCGTACAAATATATCTTCCAACTGATCCGCTGATAAGGTCTCCCATATAGGCAAGAAATGTGCTACATTCAATAGTCGTTCCATGAACCCATAAATAGAATCATTATTCTAAGGAATACTTAGGAAAACAATTGATAATTACAAGATAATTTCATCCCAATTATATTATGGAATGGGAAATAGATTTATCAAACCACTATGTTATTGATTTTTAACCTTTACTTGTTAAAAAGTGTATCATCATGTCACAAACCCTACTATATCCTTTTTCATACCCTGTCATCAATATAGTCAATGTAGGTCATAATACATTTTGGTCAAATTCATATACACCTCCCACTTTGAGGAATGAAATCCATGAATCATCTCCTCCTATGTAAAATTAGTCATGAAAACATGGCCCCAAAAATATATGATCCCACTGACATCTGTTGTATAGTTGGAAGGTGGCACCCCACCTTTAGGGATTTCCCTCAAGGCCAAAAATTTTTTAAACTCATACTTCATGTCTCTAATATTGCTCAAAATTTTATACTCTACTGAAACGGATATGTGATTCATCTTATCTATACCCTCCTGAACTTCAACATGCATCTCTTTTAGTAAAGTCATCATTTTCCACTTAGCAATGGACTCATAAACTGGCTGAGTGTGATTTTTCTTATTCAAATCATCAAAAACACTATTTCCATTTCAAAACATTTATTCTATCTCAAAATCAAAATACAAGGTTTACTCAACCCATCTCTGATTCTAGAGATTCAAATATCACTATGAAATGATATAATTTAAACTCTTGTGATCATTATATATAGTAAACATTTCACCAAATAGATAATGTGGCCAACAATTCAAATCATAAACCGTTATTGCTAACTCGAGGTCATTCATAGGGTAGTTCCATTAATGTAGCCTTAAATTATAATACCCATAAGTCGCAACATGATCTCCCTTCATTAACACCAATCTAATCCCTATCTAAAAATCTTCACATAATATCATGTACTTCTCACCTATCTTGGGTAGGATCAAGATTGGTTTTGTAGTAAATAACTTCTTCAACTCCTTGAAGGCACTCTCACATACTCCAGACCATTAAATTTTTATCCCCTTCTTTAAAAGTCTCGAATGTGGTTCTGACAACCAGAAAAGGTCTTGGATGAATCTACAATAATATCTTGTTAATCCCGGAAAACTAAAAATATCAAAAACATTCCTGGGATACTCCCAAGAAACAACTACATGAACCTTCTCTAGGTCTACTGAAATGCCTTCCTCTAAGATGATGTGATGTGACCAAGGAAGTGTACATAATCAATCCAAAACTAACACTTAGATATCTTGGAGTATAGTTTATTATCTATTAGTGTACTCAAAATTATGTCAAGATGTTTCTCATTATTTTCATGAGTCTTGGAGTACACCAAGATTTCATCCACAAACACTTTTACAAACGGATCTAGATAAGGATGGAAGATTCTATTTATCAAGTCTATAAACACTACTATTGAGTTCATCAACCTGAAAAATATAAAAACAAACTCATATAGGTAAAAACTACATTTAAATGTAGTCCTTAGTATATTCTAAGGTCAAACTCTAAAATTATGATACACTAATGTCAGTTCAATCTTTGAGAGGACACAAGATCCCCTCATATGGTCAAAAGTGTCACATATACATGGAATAGGATATTGATTCTTCAATGTCATCTGGTTCAACATCTGGTAATCAAAACATAAGTGAAAACATCTATCAACCTCCTTATAAACCAAAACTGAAAAACCCCAAGGCAACATAGTCATATGAATAAACCATTTATCCATCAACTCTTCTAATTGATTCTTGATCTCTTGAAGTTTTGTTGGTTCCATTCTATATGGTGTAATGTAAATCAACTCAACTCCAGACCTAGACTCAATAATAAACAACACATCTATCTCAAGTTTCATTCTTGATTAGTCCTTAGGAAACTCTTCTTAGAACCGGTCTAATAAGGGTGGAACGAAATCCTTCTTGACACCCCAATCATCCAACAACAGACTTTCTACCTGGGTGGTGATCTCCATTAGTTTCTATTGAACTAGCCCTTCATGGCCCACCTTGATATAAAAAACTCCATAGTGAATATAATAATTATTATCATGATATGTTAAAGTCACTCTACATTCGTAAAAATCAATGTGGGATCGATATTCTACTAAATATTTAATCCCCATAATTAGGTATAAGCCTGGTATATCTAGTATATAAAGATCTCAAAGGTAATGATACTCACTAACCTCGATACAAAGCCTATTGAAAAAATAGATGTCTCTCAACCATGCCTAAAAGAGGTGCATATATCATCATTAATCCACTCAAAAAAAATACACTATAAAAATCAAAACATTAAAAATTTATGTACATTTAAAGGACTTAGAAGCACCGATATCAAATAAGACATAAGAAATAGTAGAATCTATTGGAACATTGCATCTAATTTTCAATGGTCTGGGTTTTCTATCCACAAGTGTAGGATGAAATGCATGAAATTGTACTACACTTATTACCCATGATGTATTATAAGTCATCTAAGCTACACCACTCTACTAATACAAACACACTTTACTAGAATCACCACGTCCACTACCTCAACTACCATAACCATTAATTACACAGCTGCCAAACTGACACGATGTAGAAGAACCCCTTTTCATATTCTGATTCTATCCAGATTCCATATCATTACCCATATGTCGTGTGTTTTGGTAGAATCTATGTAGATTTTCCATCATATCGCAATCTCATCACTCTACAAATAGTCAGGGACAATTCCTACAAAAGTGACCCAGCCTACCACACTATTCACAAATCACTCAGGTAAGATCTTGATTAATTGATCCTTCCCATAGCCACTATCCTTTCCAAATCACTTGTCGACATCCACATAATGTTTCTTCCTACCCTTATAATATGTACCTTCTAATAATCTATAAGAAACAAAATTTCCTCCACTGGAAGCCTCTTATAATTTCCCCTCAGATATGAAAGCCTAATCCACCACTTCTGAAAACTTATTCAGTGGAAAGATATTAATTAGTGAATTAATCTCACATTTACCTTTGTTCTGGAAATAAAATTCTAAAGTTATCTCATCACCTTCAAGAACTAGAGAAAATATCTATAATTTGATAAATCATCCATCATAATCCATCAAGGACATACTCCCTTGAGCCAAGTTCATGAACACAACTTGTCTCTCGTATCTTAGTGTCTTTAGATAAAATTGTACCTAGAACATTTCTAAAAATTAATTCCATACCATACATCAATAATGTCCAGTTCAAGCCTGAATGTCCCACCATGGCTTCGTTGATGCTCATAATATGTAAGCATCTAATTACACCATGTTATCAATATGAGTTGCTAAATGTTCAATCATAATCTGGACTGAATCAATCCATAACTCAAATTCCTTGAGTCCACACTCTTTAGTGAAATTTGGAGGGTGTTGTAGTTTAAACTCTCATGTCAATTCAAACATACTCTTCACAACTCACTATGGGTCTCTCTCCGTAAACTTCATGAAGTGGGAAAATCTATCATGGAACTGATCTCTAGCTCCTTCACCTGACACTATTGGTGACTCAGGTTCCACTACGGGATGATTATTTCCATTCATATCCACATTCCATCCTATCTGAAAACTTCATCATGGTGGAATATCTCTACAAGTACAAATAAATTTCCTATGAAACATTAAACAACATTGACATTTTTAGTAGTATTTACATATATCCATAAAATTTGATCCCCCAAAACATGCCACACAGTCAAAACCAAGTTATTATCACTACCCTTAACCATCCTAAATCTAGTTCTTGATTAATAAGGGAAAACTCATTCTCATCATTCATGTTTCTCATTAGACATTCATTTTTCACATTTTTCAACATTTTACATCTTTAAAGTTTATATCACACACCATTTTCATATCAATTACACATGAAAAGAAAAAAACATTTCAATTTAAACAAAATACCCAAAACCTACTTTTCCAGTGTGTGCCTAAAATGATGCATGGCACAATAATTCATGTGTGCCAAGAATGATGCATGCATAATCAATTAACATCTCATTCTGTTCCATGATACATGTCTCAAAAAACTCATAAACAATAATCACATCACATAACAAGTGAATCACCCAAGGTGAAATATCATGCAACCGTAACAGAAAACATCAATAACGGAAATCCCATCCTAGGTACTTGGATTTTACCCTTGTACATGGGTAAGCTAATCTCATTCATAAACTCTTAACCAAGGCCTGAATCAACCAAGTATCATTTTTACCTTTTCCAAAAAGAAAGTAAAAAATGAAAACAAAGTAGACCCCTTTGATACTACTTTGTAACATCCAGACACAGGTTCTAGACATTGGTTCCCTGAGTGGATCAGTCGCGTTACCTCAGGAACACCTCCTTGTATTCTAGAGGCTATCAACTAGTAGCGAGGGTCTAATAACAACCATGTGAAGACTATCTTATCCTTATCAAAGTATTAAAATAGTGAAAATAAATAATAATAATTCATAACCAAACCAAACCAATATCACATTATGAAAAAACAGAATACAATATCCAAAACTAAATAGTAGATATTTCATGAAAAATATGTGTGAAGTGTCAAATGAAAAACCAAAATAAATACACATTAATACTCTCAAGTGGGTCCTTATACCATGTCTGGTTCTCTCATCAATGCTCCATCCCAACTAATCCATCTAACATAGGTTTATTTCCCTTATCATGTCCTAAACACATGAATTCTGTTGAGTTGTCGATCACTCATCCCAAATAGGGTGTTAGTACAACTCAGTAGGCCACCACCAACAATGTCTAAAATAATATTGAGTTAATAAAATTTTTTGAAGTTTTATAAAGAATAAATTACAATGAAAAAGTAAAAATTTATTATATTTTCAATTATTCATTAATTAACCACATAAACCCTTAGGTTCCCAATTACACCCGAACACTCAATACCTTCTTTGACCCAAGCTACAATCTGAACCTTATCCAAATACCATGGAAAATTTTTTTCATTTCATTTTAAATAATATCATAGCCATTTGGAACCATAGTAAAATTCCAAATCATCAAAAAAACTTCATGTCTAACACCCCATGGGTATTTGGATCCTATGTACCAATCACACACCACAATATCACTCGAGTGATTGGAGATTGAATCCCTATCCCACAATCACTATATCGTATGGGTATTCAGATCCTCAATCCTTGTCCTGAACCTCAGTATCACTTGGGTATTTTTAGCCTTAGTCCCTTTCCCAAAATCATTTATCACAAAAGTTTATTTGGAACTTTATTTTATGTTCCACACTCGTATATCAATCAATATCACATATATCATATATGTCACATATATCATCTCAATTAAGGTTATTCAAAATTAACCCTATTATCAAGTTTCACATCATGATATACAATTATAATTTATCATAAAAAACATGGTTTCTCAATTTTATCACATAGAATAAAATTAACAATCCCCCATCAATTAATTAACAACATTAAAATCATAAACCCATTAAAAATTTAAGGTTAAGTCAAACATCTTATAATTCTCATTGTTAATTAATACAAAATCACATTAATTGACCAATTACACAATTCCAATTTCTCAAAAATTTCATAATCACAACATTCCATTAATTAATTGTTCAATTAATTAATCCAATTCCACAATCCCAATATCCCATTAATTAATTCACAAATTAATTAATACAATTACACAATCCCAATATCACATTAATTAATTCACCAATTAATTAATCCAATTCCATAATAAAAATATCCCAATAATTAACTAATCAATTAATTAATATAGTTAATTTATTAAATTCAAGATTAAATTATTAAACATTTTTATTGAAATCTCAAAACACATAAATGAAATTGGAATTAAAGACTATAGGGACAGAATTTATACCATCCACCTCAAAATAAATGACAACTTCTCACCAATGGAAACCCCTAATTGAAGAAGAATAACCATGATCATGAAAAAATAGATCTAGATCCAAACATAGATCTATGATTAAACGGATTAGATCTACCAAACCCTATATATAGTTCCATAACTAACAGAGAAAACTATCCCCTCAAGAATGAGAGAAATAAAGGGGGGGAAACCATATAGGATGAGAATCTCTTTCTAGGATAGGTGTAGATCTATAATCTGGGCTTCAAATCAACATGAAAATAGGTCAAAAGGCCTTAGAATCCATCTGGGAACCTCCAAAAACAATAAGAAACATTTATGGTTGATTTGGTTTGAGTTAGTGTGAATTATAGGGGTTTAGGAAATTTTTATTTTTATTTTTAGGGGTTTAAAATTCCACATGCATGGTTTCCTCTATGGTGTGCACGTTTTTTCAAAACCATTCCCCTAACAGTTCACCTCACCCATGGGTGTTGCATGGTTACTACTAAGATGTTGTATGGTTTGAAAATTTGGTCATCAGGCCTATAAATCCTCTCTTACTAGGTTTACAACTTTTTTAGGCCAAGTTTCATGGTTTGGAAAAAAAATTGCCAGTCGTACACTACCCCACTTCTTCCCAAAATTATCCAATTTCAACCAAAAAACCCCAATGAAAACCCCAAACAAAATATTCTTAAAATAAGGAAAAAATTGAGAATGTAAATTAGATCAATACATCTCTATAAAAGGTCGTGATCTTGCATATCCATGGATATATGTGATAGGATTTTGGGGAATTTTTCAATAAACAATTCTACCTACACACATTCAAAATAGCGAGATCAAAAAATTTCATTATCTTGAAGCACAAAAACCTCTCTATTAAAGACTATGTAGCTACATTCATGAACTTAGTCTACTTTTCCCTAGAAGTAAAAAATAGTGTATCCTTGAAAGAATATAACTTTGAGTCAATTTTTCATTCTAATATTTTATCCTATATTTTGTTATCTTAGTATTACAAATTATATGAACATTGCTAACAATGAAATAACGGTATGAAGGGATCTTGTTAGGAATCATGTGGAAGGTAGTCTATTTGTTCTCATGGGGATATGTTTCAAAAATAGTGTTAAAAATAATAGAAATAGAGATTTATACATTTTGGGGGGTATAATAGCTCAGACTCATTCTATAGAATCAGTTAATATTGATATAAAATATGACACTAAACTAGGTTGTCATTAGTGTAGTAAGTTAAAATAGAAGAATAGATAATGTACTTCACAAATAAAGAATTTTTTCCACTATGGAAAGATCAGCCGTATCAATAACTTTTTTTATAAACATTATAGATCAACAGGTGGAATATTCTAAAATCAACTTCATCTTTCATATACTTGGACTGAACAATCCCCTTAGACTAGTTCTCTTCCAAAGATAGAGTTGAACCAGAACATTTCTTTGAAAACATGGATTTTTTATTTGACACCTTATCACGGAATTTTAATCCATCCCAAGATAGATGAGGTAGAGTTATATAAATAATAACATTATATTTTAAGTAATAAACTAGGTCCCTCTATAGTGTTAGGTTCTATTATTTTGAACACTAATCATATTCATGTCTTGTTTGACACTGGTGCATCACATTCTTTTCTTTATTCTGATATAGTTAAATAATAAGGACTACATGTGTAAATGATATATCATTTCATGATTATTAATAAACCCCTTTGAAAATGGCGGTGCAATGATTTAAATTGATATCTGGTTCAAATACCATTGATGGAGTGTAGTTTCTGTGGGAGTTTATGAACCTGGAGTTGGATGTTTTTTATTTTGTATTTATTATGGACTAGAAAGTGGGATTTAAATCCCATATCAATTGTTATAATTAGTAGGTAACATTTACATCCTGGTATGGAGTCCTTCACCATTTCAGGGTTGATAGGGATTTAAATTCATGTACAGAAGAACCTTCGGTGATAGTTTAAGGAACCATCTATAGCTAATTAGTAGAAATGACCTTGATAACAGATAAAGAAATAAAGAATGGGAATCTTTTAGAAATAGTGGGTCGATAAATATTTGTCTTACCAAATAGATTATCTATGTTAACACCAAAAAAAGAAATAAAATTTAATATCTATCTACTTCAAGGAACGAGCCATATTTCACTATTGACTTACATAGTGGCTCTAACTGAGTTTCAAGAGTTAAAGGTTCATATAAAAGAGATATAAATTAATTAATTTATCGTACCTAGAAAATATCCTTATTATACTCTAGTTTTATTCAAAAATAAGGCATATTCCACTCTGGTTATTTTTTTAATGTCATAAGTTGAATCATGTGGTGATTAAATAATGGTATTCTCTTCCTCGAATAGATGGTCTATTTGATCAATAAAATGTATCCAAGTGATTATCTAAAATTTATCTACAATCAAGAAATAATCAACATAAATTTAAAAGATATGATATCCTAGAAACATCATTTCTGAGTCACTGTGTGAATTAAGAATATTTTTTCATTCCTTTTGGTCTAACTAATACACCAGAAGTTTTCATGTATTTGATGAATCATATCTGCCATAATTATCTTGAATCTATTTTTTATATTTTTATGGTATTTTAGTATACTCTAGAAATAATAATGAACATGAGGATCACTTTAAAATAGTACTGAGTACATTGTGAGAACATCATTTGTATAAAATGTTTTATAAGTAAAACTTTTAGATATAATATGTAATTTTCCTCGGGAATGTAATTTATGAATACGGCATAAAAATTGACACTGGGAATATAAAAGTAGTAGTCCTATGTCATATCCCAAATAAATTTTTTAGGTAAACAAATTTCTAGGATTCATAGGCTATTATTGAATCTTTTTTCGAGATTTATCAATAATTTATTCTATCATGATTGTTATGATAAAGAAAAGTGTTCCATTTTTATGGAAAGATGAATGTAATTAATGATTTTTGAAACTTAAAACCCATATCACTTGAACACAAATCCTAATATTACTGGAACCATGTAGCTTTTATATAGTATATTATGATGTGTATGGATATGGTCTTGGTTGTATTCTCAAGTAGGGAGACCATGTTGTGTCATATGGTTCAAGGTATTTTCATGTGAATAATATTAATGATCATGCTCATGAACTGTAATTATCTATATTTTTTCATGCCTTAAAGAATTTTAGGAAATACCTCTTTGGAAAAAAAATCGCAAAATTTACTAACCATAATATTTTGAATTAAATATTTTCTAATAAATACCTGAACATGAAGAAATAGATATGGATGGATTACCTCTAGATGTTTGATTTTTACTTGTTACACACACCCAAAAAAGAAATTTATTTATAATATACTTTGAGAAAAATAAAATCATACATTGATGTGGATCAAGAAGCCCATGACCAATGGTAATTAATGAGAATGATTACTGATATGTTTTTAGATTGTGTTGCATAAGGATAGCCGACATTTTTCATTCCATAAAGTCCTATTCCAAACATGATAAAGTTGATTAAATAAGATCACATAATAGATTCTTTGATGTCTAAAACCTAGATTCCACTTAATATGGGCTTTGAGACTAGTAGGCCACATGGACTTAAGTGCATCTCCCCAAATTCCAGAGGCTGTCGACTAGAAGTGAGGGCCTAAGGAGTTTTCATGGGGAGATTATGCCCTCATTATAAGAGTGTAGCACAATAGATAAATATAAACAAAGGTATATAGTGGAAGAAATATAATTTATCAGAAGGAATATGGGATAATAGAGGCAATAGAAACAATAACTAAATCAGTTGGAATAATTGTTGATGATATTTCATGTCGCTAGATAATTGGAAAACATGGATATAGGGTACTAGGAAAAACATGTTCTACAAAATTATAAAGGAAATAAAAAAAACTATACCAATCATCCCGAGATCTGGCTTGGTCATCTTCTATCCATCTGCATCCTAAACAATAAGAAATAAGGTTTTCAAAGTTGTACACTTTCCTTTATCAATACCTATATTCATTTAATCTACCTCAAGTACCAAACGGCACCTAGAGAGGGTGTGAGATAAATCTCAGTGGGCCACCACTAATGGTTCTTATATCATTCCACCCATGTAATTGAATTATAATAGTTTGAAATCATGCGTATATATAAGTAAAGCAATATAATGTAACTAAATACCCAAGAACCTATTTTATCACTTGTATGGTGTCTGAACATGTAACCAATTTTTTATTTTATTGTTACTAGTTTATAAATAAGACACATGTTAACAATAGATAATCTTCCAAGATATAACAAGGAAACCTACAATGATATTTAATAACTAATTTAAAATGTAATAAACAAGGAAACATACACCTCAAGGGTCACTAAATCAGTAATTATTTTAGCCTATCTAAGGGTGTGAGTTTAATCCAATGAGGTATAGTCCAAGGAATTCCAAAATTATAATCCTATCATGTCCAAGGATTTCATCTAAGGTAAAATGGGGCTAAGAAATGAATAGTTCTGATGGGATTTAACCATGGAACCTACATGTAATATATGGAACCAAGGAGTCGGTCCAAGGAATCCTGTAATAATATTAAGGAGATACTACAGCATCATACTAGGAATTTAAGAACAGATAAGTATTGAAATCTAGGTGGGTCTCAACTAAATCAAGTTGCATCCTTGAATTAGAATGGGGTTCCTGAGTGCTCAAGGAATTCCCTATATGATCCAAGGAGATCTTGAGTTAGTCCATTCTTATTTGATAATGATGTCATATAATATTTCATAAGGTTAAATCCTTTACCTTTCATTTGTGTGATAAGGATAATTGAGCATTAAACCATTTAATCATATCTTAATTAATCAATAATTCCATTTGGTTTCAGCCTTTCCTTTCATTATTGTGACAAGGCTGAGTAGAATCCAACCATTCATTTAATACATATAAGGAATTTTCAATAATCAAGGTTTACTCTTCTACCTTTTAATCACATGGTGAGGGGTGCTATGTACATGTATCCTATGATTCAATTATGTTTCATAATTTGAATTCATATACTGATTATACTTTCCATTTACATTTCACATTTAATTATCAATTGAAGAATTTACCATAGCTAGGTCAATTGGTGATCATACATGGAGCTTTTCATTATCCAATTAAAAAGGTAAATCAAGAAATATAATATAGAAAAGCTTACACTTAGAAAGGTCAAGCCAAGGCAAACTCGAATGGTGGATCAATGTGTCAAAAAACCAAAAACTCAACTATTGAATAATATCCTACATGGTATGTCTGTATTTTTAGGCATAACCACTAACAACTAATTACATATTTGTAAATATAATAATCATACTATTCTAATGATTATAATCATGAAATATAAATTCAATAAATGGAACCTGATAAAATCGGTGGGCCACACACGATAATTCCAAAATCAATGAACTTGAGGGATGAGTTATATACCACACACCTTATGGTTTTATGACTTTATTACTTTAGTATTAGCCTCTGATTTGGCATGGAATGGTATAGATTGGAGAAAATGGTAAAAACACTCACACCGCGATAACTTGATCGAGATCAGGAGAGACGAAAAATGGCTCAAATGGACTCGAGTACATACCATTGCACACCCAATGTGATTAACAGAAACTCAAATAGATCCTAGATTAAGGATATCTATTAATCCCTTTATTAGTCCTTAAAAATATCTAAAATCGGATAAAATGGAGTTCATCCTATTAGATAGTTGTATTATAAGAAGGAGGATGTCAAATTATATAATTAAGGGTAAAATGGTAAGATTACCCAAAATTTAGTTAGTTCCTAGTTTGTCTGCACGGTTTTTCAAACTGTGCCCCAACCATGCATGGGAACCTATAATAAGGGGTGTATCGTATCTTTATGTCACACAATTAGGGAAAGTTTTTGCCAACCGTGTGAGAAGGATCTGCCTGAAAATGTAGACCATCCGTTGGGTTAGATCTAACCATAGTCCCTACCAACATGGATTACTCTAATCATGAGATAGGACCATTTTTTCAAAAACAAATTGGGTTCTGAGATCTAAAGAAACCTCGGATACCCTTGGGACCTTTTCTAATTCATAAGTTATCCATATTAGTCCCAAAATAAATAACGAGACCAAAATTTGAAGGATCCATGCCTGAGTGAAAAATTGGGTTCTTACATATTCTAATTATATCACCATTAGGTCAAACCTAAATAATGGTAATAATTATTATTATTGGATAGAATATGAAAAGTACCTTTTATATTTACAAAATTGAATTGTAGTTCCTTTAAATTGTCAGGAATAAATCCTTTTGAAATACCACTATTTGAAATGGGATATCCATTTAGGTGTTTAAAAAATGTACAAGGTGATGAAGGTGAATTTCTAGTGGGAATGTATGAAATGAAGGTTTTCATATTATGTAATGAATTTTCTGACATGTAAGCAATGAAAGGCTAAATATAGTGAACTGGGTGCTATGTTGCAATCTATGCCTATAAATATGTGGAAATGAGAGTAAATTGTAATTTATTTTTTCATTGATTGACCGAGGACATTACGATAATATGATGCTATATGGGTATTAGTGGATCGACTTTCCAAGTTAGCACACTATATCCCTATCTGAGAATCCAACATGGAAGTGGACTTGGAAAAATTGTATATCTGAGAATTGATCGAGTTATATAGAGTTCTGGCTTCAATTGAATCTGACAGAGACCCCTATTTCACTTCTCAATTTTGGAAATATTTACAATAGGCTCTTGGAATTAAATTGACTATGAGAACAACATATCATCCATAGAAGTATGGGATACCAGTAAACATGATTAAAACATAAGAAGATATTATTAGTGTATGTTTCATAGAATTTGGTGGTTCATGGGAGGATAATATTCCTTTTGTTGAAGTATCCTATAAAAATAGCTATCAATAGAAAATATATATTCCATAATTTGAGTCTTTGTATGGTCATCATTATCATTCTCCTTTATATTGGGTCGAAAAGAGGGAGACTTATTTGGTCGGACTGAGTCTTGATAATGATAATATAGATAAAATCTAAATGATTTGGAAATTGATGTCTATAGCATAAAAAATATAGAATTCATATGTAAATAATCATCAATGACCTTTATCATCAAATGTTAGTGACCATGTTTTCATGAATGTGTCATTGAAACTTGTTTATCTATGCTTGGGGAAATGTAAGAAGATAGTGCTATGATATATGGGACCTTTCAAGGTTATATAATGGTTTGGAACTATTTCATATCAATTATAATTACAACCAATATCCAATACTATACATAACATCTTTCATGATTCTCAACTGAAGAAGTATCATCCTGATCCATGACTTGTGGTTAGTTGGGATCATCTTACTCTTGTACCAAATGAAACTTTTATACATTAACTATTATAGGTTCTACAAATATACTAAAAGACCCTTTTAGGGAGATCTATTTACTTAGTTTGAGTATTATGGAATTATTTTTAGGTTCAAGAGGAAACATGGGAATGTGAAAGATTTATGTGGGGCTAATTGCCTAATTTTTTTGAGATCCCTTTGAAAAACACCCCAATGGTGGAAAAAATGTAGCACCCCATGATTTAGGTATGCTAATATTTTACACTTTTACCCTGGTCTTTGAGGATATTTTTTAGCTTATAGAAGTGTTTGGAGGTATAAAAAAAAATATATTGGATTTTTGTTGCTATAAAAACACACATAAACAAGTTAAATCCTAAGTAGTGGTTTTATGATGTAAATTGTTTATGCCAACTACCATAAAAAAATATTCATCGAATAAAAATATTTTACTCCATAAATGATACTTTCAATCACTAAGATCTTTTTTCATAAAAAAATATTGATCTGATAGGTTTTTCAAATGTAAGTGACCCTTCATGAATTTATGGTATAAATTATCAATTTACACCATAAATAGTTAGTTCCCATTTACTTTAATTAGGTTAAATGGTTTTGAGTTCTCATATGCTGACCTTCTCCATTCCATCAAATTTGAGGCTTGACCTATGTGATTTCAATTATTCTTCAACATCTGTACTTCTTGTACAATGTATCTATGAGTGTTTTTTTGTGAGTAAACAAAAGTTTGGGTTATGTTCTTACTTTATGGTTTTGATTTATTTGTGTTTTCTTCACAAGAACTATTGATCGGTGTGTGATACCTATATCTAGGGATTTTTATTTGTAAAGATGATATCTTATTGGGTTTTTAAAGTGAAATGGAAGGAATATGTTTATATATGGAATCATTTAAGATCATTTTCTTTAATTGTAATCAATGTTGGTGGATTATATTCCAATCTACTTTTCTAAAAACCTATGGGATTGAATCTTGATAAACTTTTATTGTGATTTGATTGTAAATTTCATGGGTATTTTATGTGGAAGATCCTCAATTTGGTTTGATTTCAAAATTTTAGTATTGAAATGTTCTCGTGAAATGTTTTAATTAAAATTTTTCAAAAGACTTATATTTCAAAAGAAATAATTTGTGTGGAAAACTATTTGATATGGATGGTGGTATTAGAATGGATGGTGTTGTGTGTTCATATTGTATTGTATAATTCCTATTTGAAATAAAATTGGTTCTTAGTGATGAATAAAAAGGTACAAGGGGATATCACCTGGTGATGACTTGGTGAAATATGGATTTACACTCATCAGTGTTGTGATTGTAATTTTCATGAATGTGTGTGTGATTATGGATCATGTAATGGGTGTTATAATGGTAAATTGGAAGGATTTATTTGGATAAATTTCTTTATTTAAATTTTTTTATTAATAAACTATTTTTCTATTCTCACCTTTTATTTTATAAAAAATGATCTAACTTGTTATTGTCCCAGTGGCATGTGATGGGAAGATTCTAGGGAAATTCTACCGAGTGATATACCAACCCCCTTCTTGGAAACTTTTGGGAGTTTTTATATGTTTTCTACTATGATATGGGGAAGTTTTATGTTTTTAATTTCTCTAGTGGTGATCCTTGACATCATTGTTTGGGTGATAAAGATAGACCTAGTGAGTGTTTGTATCTTGTTCTTGGTTGGTGCCACTTTAGTGCTAATGTCTCTTTATTTTGAGTCTTATCCTTACACATTATTTCATTTCCATTGTTTCTCAAATATTTTTCTTGTAATAGTATTTCATTTAGTTATGTGTTTTATTCTCATGAATCATTAATTTTCTCTTGGATGTTATATATTTTGTGATAAGTTTTATGTGTTCTAATGTAAACTTATCCTCAGTTTTCTCTTAATCCCTTGAAATTTATTTCTAGACTTCGGTGTCTTGGGGATGTCACCTAAGATTAGTAGAATTTTTCTTCCTCTCAACCAATGAGTTTAGTCATGGTGTTACAATCTCCTTTCATATCACTACGGTCTAAGAGTTTGGGAATAATCATTGCATAATGATCTATTTATAATCTTCCTAGTCATTACATTCTCTTAGTTATAGTTTGTAAAACTATTCCATTGTTTATTTCTCAAGTGAAAAGGGGGACACCCTCTACCTGACTTTCCCATCAGTGAAAACTTGGGGATTAAAACTAAATAAAACATATGTGAACTCTTGGATATTTCCATTAAGGTCTTGAAAAAAAATTCCATAAAATTTCGGTATCACATTAACTATATTTTTTACAATTAAAATTTATTTTATAATGTAGAAATAATGAATTAATTTTTTTAATTGGTAAATTGTCGAATGCATTGGTCTATAAGGTTTTTATTTATATTTAAATCAATATCTTCCTAATAAAAATGAACACTAGTATTGTCACTTAAATGAGTAAGGTTTATTTTCTTTATATCTTATTTTTTTAGTTTATATTTATTAATTGGTTATTGTTCTTTCAATTTCAAGATCAAACTCAAATAATTGGTTATTAAAACTTCATTTTATTCAATACTAAAATTAATTTTTTGTGCAAATTGTTTCCCAGAAAAGGTTCCATGTTGGGAAAATTCCATTTCATAGAGTGTGGAAAAACAATTTGTTACCTAAGTATTGCATAAATTAAACCTTGGTATTATCTATAATATGAGTGAACATGAAACTGTTTTCCACTTTTAAGTTGTTTTAAGAAACTGATTTTGATTTGGTTTTAGAATTTATAAATTAGAAATTAATATAAATTTTATGTTTTAAAATAATATATGAAAAAATAATTCTATTGGCCTTGGTTGATATATTTCAACTCTATCCTAGTTTTCAATTTTACCAATATTTTTTTACTACATTGTTAAGAGAGATATTCCACAATCACTTCCTCTCTCTCCCTTAACCAGATGATGGTGAGGAGAATATTCATAACAGATATCTTAGGTTGATGCACCCACCCTATAATGTGGGTGACCATTTTAGTGGGACCTCTTTGTTTACTAGAAAAATCCTTGATTAGGTTTTCCGATTCTCAAACAACCAATAGTTACAACCACAACTTTGCACATGTGTTGATGATCATTGATCACTTTACCACTTATCTCTATAATATTCCATCATATAGAGACTATATTTAGGTGAATAAAGAAAATAAACCATTGAACAAGGTAATAAACTTTTAAAATATCAAAAATCATTAACCATTTCAATAGATAAGTGAATTTTAACTTGAAATTTGAAACTAGTTTAACATAAGAAACAATGGACTTTATTTTATTAAGAATAATAAATCAAACATTATAATTGATCCATCCTCCCTTTCATTGATCACTCAAAGTGTTACCCCTCTATGTGAAGGGAAATTGATAATATGAGGTGAAATGATGGAATTATGATAAATATTACTAAAGAACAAAATTAGGAAATAAAAGAATAATCAAGTTATCCTTATCCAACTCTTTACCTTACCAAGAAGATTATATTAAATCCTCTGATGTATGTGTATTTATAGGAATAAATCATTCTTAGGTTAGTTTTAACCATCCATAAATGCATCAATTAATCCCTTATTATTCCAATCTTGAGGGTGCATGGGGGTACCCGATCAAAATGTTCGTGATTTGGTTATAAATTTGATTGGTGAAAAAGAAGAATTTATCTGCCAACATGATTCATAGAAGGGCATATAGTTTCATTATTTGAAAATTGTTAATCTTATTTTAGGTTGGGTTTTTGATGGTCTGGATTGACATCATGAATTTTCCTCAAATTTCACATCATGATTTGACCATTCATGATTTAAATAATGAATTTCAAGTGATTTTGTCTCTATTTCTGCTTTATTATTCAATTCTGATCCTTCTAAACATACTATGAACATCCCATTTCATGGAAAGTCTTCTTGAAATTTAAATCATGATTATATTTTATATTTTTAATCATTTTAAAACATTCATTTAATCTATCAAAAAATAATAAAAACTAAAATAACAATAATATTAATTAATTAAATTACAAGAATAATTTATTTAAAATTAAAATAAATAGACATGAAATAATTTTTCCAGACATAGTGATCCACAAGGAGTTGAACTATGTTAACAATCCCTATTGTTATTATTTGTTTATTTACTATTCTATATCTGCATACCAACCATATTTGAGAAAGTGATAAAGATACCCACTCACTAAATAAGTGAAGAGGTGATTAAAGGATAAAAGTGAAATTGCAAGGAAATAAATTCACTCCACACTTATTCACCCCCCCCCCCATCTTAGTGTGGGTATATCCTAATGTGATCCAAGTAGTGTTGATAATAGAATATTCTATAGTATTGATTCTTGTGATCGTAAGATTAATGCCTCCCTTATGTGGGTTGTGTACACTCGATGCTAATAGTTATCCTATAGCCTATTGGAGGTAGCCTTTAGGGGTTTTGCTCATCTTTTTTACCAACCTTAGAGTGGTTTTAGTGGGGCTGGATCATAATAGTGGAATTGTGGTGGGTTAAAAATAGTTAAGGGTGAGTGGTGTAGGGTGTCACTAGGGTAGGGTGTGTTTGGCGGTGTTTAGAAGTAGGAGTAGTAGTTGGCCAAATTAAGGGTAGTGTGATGAGAAAAAAACTAAGGGGAGGGGATTTCTACCTGATAGGGGTGAGTAGAATATGGAAACATTGTTAAAGAAAATTCATGACAATGTAGATTAGCACTGGTGATGATAAAAAGAGTCAAATATAGGTGGAGACTGGTGATGAGTTTGGGTTCATTGAGTGTTTAGGGGATGAGTGGGTAAAAATGACTTGTGGTTAATTATGTGAAGAAAGTTACCAAGTTATTTTTAATGCCCAAAAAAATCCATTCGGTTTTCACGATTAGTGAAAAAAAATCTATCTCTAAATGGAATTAACCTAATTCTAAAATCACATAAAAGAAAACACTACTGGAAAAATTGTTTCATAGTAGGGGTAACTGGGTGACTACCATTTGGTGGTCACAAAATATACTAATAGATACCTCCCAAAGGAATTTGTTAATATTTTTCATCCCCTAATAAAATTTATCTCCCATTGCATTCACAAATCTGATCCCCCCATTCCATTATTCCACCAACTTTCTCATCCCCACTGTGATTCATCTGTCACCCCTAAATCACCCTCATCTGCATGAAATCCTATACACATAAATTCTCCCCCTATAAAACTTGATCCCACATTTATCCCTAAAAAATTGTGTATCTATAGTACCCTCCCCACGTAAACACGCATAACATCTATTGAACACCATGATTTTTTAACCCCATATATTGTGCCCCCAATTCCACCCACCATGGCTTCTCTCTCACATAAAACATTTAGAATACACCACTCCCCCTACAAAAAACTCCCATATATTCTCCTTCTCTCTTTGTGACACCCCCAAGATTTTCTTTGTGATTCCTCTTTGGCTAATGGTGTTCCACATTTTTCCCATATAATAATTATACCTTCCTTCCCCCTTGTCCTGTTAGTTATTTCAATATCATCACTTATCAGATGAATTTTCAATAAAAAATTGGTATAATAATCGATATTTCACCTTAAATCATTTCATATATTAAATAATTTTTGTAAAATTGGGTTTTATTGGTAACTAAGAAATCAGTTATTTGGGGTAAATAATTTAAGGAAAATGGTTTTTAGACTAAATTCATGCATGAAAAACTTTTTTCATTGAAAATTTCAAAATACTCATCCCTTTTTGTGTTTTATTATTAATTTTAATTATAAAATAAAAGTTTTAATGTGTTGTTGATTTAAATAGAGTATAATTTTCTTATATATTATTTGGTTTAAAAAATGGTTTAAAAAATATTTTATTCTAGTTGTTTTTTTGATTTATGATTGATCTGCATGATCAATGAAAGATTTCATGTAATTTTATTTCCAGTTACAAATAAAAAATAATTGGATTTTTTAAAATATTTATCAATTATATGTATAAAAAATCATCAATTTAACTTTTTTATTTTAATAATAGTAGTTATAGAGCATGAATATTGGTGTGCTTTATCTAGTGTTTCTAGTATGTATGTTTTCATTTTTTATGTTTATTTACTGTGATTTTTTTTTGTATTTATATTCTCTTATTATTTTATTTTTTTTTAATTAAAAAAAAATATTATTTACTGTATTATAAATTTATACTTTGGAGGACCTAATACATATTCTAGTAGATGGAAGGGTCCTGGTAGATGGGTTTTATCTTGTAACTATGGTACCTAGTTAGATGAGTTATATAATGATAGCATTCTTCCAATTGAAGAGGGATTGACTGTGCTGATTTGTTGGTAGAGACATATAATACAAGACCCTAATAAATTCTATCTGATAACTCATGAGTGGAAAATATTTCCTAATAATATGATTTATAGACTACAGAGGGAGGTTTACGTTAAGTTTTTATCTAATTTTTAATAGAATTATTTTTATTATTTTAATAACCATTGATAATTTTTCGTTAAACAGTAAAATTTTACATCTTTATAGATGAACTTTGGGAAGTGTGCATTAACATATTATTAAATTTAAGGATATATTACAATGGAAGGTTGAAGGTAGATCATTGGGAATCATTTATGGGTGTTATAAACATCATATAACGAGTCCCTAAAAATTTATTCCCACCTAGTGGTGGGATTTGATTGTGTTTTGGTTGAGTGAGATGGAGAGGGTAAAACTTATTTATTATTATATAAAAAATATTATAATTTTTCATATTCCTAATAAATTAATAAGTTTATTAAAGACTAATTTGGGTCTCTATTCATGTAATCTAGAATTATAGGGTGTGCCTTCCTGATTTGGCACTCAACACATGTCGCAAAATATATATAATTTAGGTTTAGATTTCATTTAACATTAATATATCAAATTTATTATAATTTAACATGAAAATAAATATGTAATTAGTGGTAAACATTACAATAGTTCCACCAGTGAGGTGATCACATAGATAAGATGTCTATATAGATGATGGAATTTTAGGAAAGAGATATTGATGTTGTCAGTAGTATAGTAAAAAATGTTTTTAGTAAAAATATATTATTATTTTATATAAAATATTTACATTTTTCATTAATTCATTATGTATATTAAATGGGATCAATTTTATGATGATCTATAATAGCTTCTAAAGGATTATAGAATTAGTAATACACACAAAACTTATATATATCATCATTTCATGGGGAGTTATGGTTATTATTTCTCATTGTCCTATGGAACTTGTGTCCAATGAAATGTCGGAATAAGACAAGATGTGATGGTGAATGCAAAGATATAGGGATGCATACATTGGATAAGGTATATATTATAGTGAAGAATATGTAAAATAATACGGATGATCAATTTTAGTGGAAATAGCGAGAGTGTGAGCATAAATTATTATAGATATCAACCTCTATAGATGATATGATGATGCAGCATATTATTGATAGTGCACAGATGTTAGAAACATAAGTATAAAAATAGAATAATTTCTACGCAAAATTATTTTAATTGATATTATTATAATATATAATATTTATATATGTTATAGGCTCGATATGATGCTCATGGGAATTTTTTTTGAGTCCAAAGGTGATTCAGATGTAGATGCACTAGATGGATGAGGTATTTTTTGTTAATTTTTTATTATTTAACATTTCATTTTTTTTTGTATCATTAAAATACATTTAATATTATTAAAGTAAATATAATAAATAAAAAACTATGTCTAACATTTTAGTTTCATATTCAAAACTTAACAAACAATCCTGAATTTTCATGGAATCATAATAAAAGAACCATATATTTAATTTTCAAATATAGGTACTCACGTAGCATCAATATAAATTGTAGATTCAACAATGTGATAAAAATGTATTTTAGTGTTTTAAAAAACTAAAACATGAATGTAATGGTCAAAAACATTTATATTGACCATATATTAATGTTAAATCATAGGTAAACAGTATTTGAATTATTTTTTATGAGTGTGAGAAAATGGCACATCAATATGAGGTTCGGTTTTCTTAGGCCTACTAAATAAGTAGTTTTTTAATATTTGGAAGTCTTTAAAAACACAAACCATGCTTCAAAAAAAATAAAACATCATCGTACTCTTTTTATAACATAAGAAAAACTATAGATTTATTTTTAAAATATTGTAACTAACAATTCCTTAACTTGAGCCATCATTTTCCTTGGATGGATGAAAACACTTATTAGTGTCTTAAAACACTAAAATGTGCATGTAATGATAAATACCCTAGAAAATGAACTTATATTTTCATGAAATTTGAGGAAAACATTCTTTTAATTATATTTTATGTGCATGATTATGAAAACTATCAATATGACATGTGGTGTGCTCGGACTAACTGAATAAAGAGTTTTTAAAAAATTGTAAATATTTAAAAACAGACACCATGGGGTCAAAATCAATAAAAAAACACAAATTTTAGTGAAATTGCAATTAAAAACATTGTATTTATTTATGAAATGGGGGAATTAAAAACTCATCAATATAAATTATTGGTTTTATAGGATCATCAAAAAAATTTTGTGTTTTAAAATAATTCATTGTGTATGTAATGGTCAAAACCATATTAATCGCCCTCATATTGACAGGAAAAATTAAGATACTATCATTGAATTATTATTATTTTTTGTGCGGTCAGAAGACACATCAATTTTACATGTAGTGTGCTCAGACTAATAGAATAATTAATTTTTAAATAATTTACAGCCTTTAATGATTCATTACAAAGGTTCAAACTCAAGGAAAAGACCTCTTATTATCATGAAATCATAGTAAAAAAACAATATATTTTTTTCAAACTGAATGAACAGATGTTTCATCAATCCATTTTTTTGTTTGGGATGATAAAAAATGCCTTTTTAGTGTTTTAAAACACTAAATAGGATTATAATGATACAAAATATAAAAAATGTCCTCTGATAGATGTAAAATCATAAAAAAACTACCCATGAATTATTTTTTATTTGTAAAAGAAAAATACCCATCAATATGACATGTAGTTTTCTCTAATCGATTGATTAACAAAATTTTAAGGAATTGATGGTCTTTAAAAATATATGAAAGTGGGGAAAACTAGGAAAACGGCCTTTGATTATCATGAAATAATAGGAAAACAACATTAGAATGATTTCTGAAAATTAGGAACAATATATACATAAATCATAGTTTTTTTTCTTAGGATGATCAAAAATTTATTTTGGTGTTTTCGATCCCTAAAACATTCATCTAATGATCAAAACTATATAAAATGACCTCATATTTAAGTTAAATCACTTGAAATTTATCCTCTAATATTTATTACAAGTATGATTATAGGGAACATAAATTTTATGTTCGATATACTTGGAAAAATGAATAATTTGTTTATAATTAATTCATAGTCTTTAAAAACAATCATCAGGGGGTCGAAACCAAGAAAGAACCATCTTATATTCATGATATAATAGGAAAGGATCATTTTTAAGGATACCTTTGTGGATTTGGAGAACTCCACATTCCATAATTTCCATAGTCAAGGTTCACTCCCAAGACTATCATGGTAGATATAGTTCCTTACTAAACTTTGTTCACTCCCCATTCTAGTCTTTATTATCTCATGAGATATCATTCTTTACCCAATTCATTGTAGTGATATATAATTTATGTTATTTTAATCACATAATGACAACAGTCTATATGTCTTCCATATCCAATAGCCCGAAGGCCTTCATTTTTTATTGATTTTTGATAATCCACCTTTCAAGGGGTGAGGTGGAACCCTTACCAGGCCCGTAGGCGAAGGTAAATTACATGGACCATAGGCCTTATAGGAATTCATTGCCCATAGTCTTAAAATATTACATACATCCCAGTCAAACTACTTGGAACTGCTCCTCCCCAGCATCTTCATCATGAAATCAGCTCTCTACCTTCACATGGCTTTTTTTCTAGGCTATCCCGTGCATGGAAAGTCTTGTCCTGATGGTATGTGTCATACCCTCTCAATCTTTTAATCTGTGTAGCTTCTGTAGTGGTCAAAGCTTCTTGATTATCCTCCTATAGAGGTTTTTCCTTATAGGTTGTCTGGTTTGCATATGCCCGTAAGGTGGCCCGAAGGCCTTGAGGTGGCCCGAAGGCCTTACTGGCCTGAAGGTGTGGGTGGACCGAAGGACTTAAAGGACTCGAGGACAAAATCAGTTACCAGAAGGCCCAAACAGGGGCAAATTCCTGGCTGCTATAGTGCCAAACTGTGCCTGCTACAATTCCCTCTACAGTACCTGCTACAGCACTACACAATTCCCACTACATTACCTACTAAACATAAGATAATATAACTAGTGAAACATAAAAATACTTAAAGGATGTTCAAATATATGAAAAATACCATTAAAATAACATTCAAACCTTTCTTTGATAACATGAGAAAAATATCCATTTATTTTGATAAAATGTTAAATAAAAAGTACAAGAATATTAATAAAATAATTTTATTTGAAAATAAACATAGAAAAATTTAATGTAATATTCAAATAAAATAATGTTCATGAGGGTGGGATAATATTTTCATACCAAATATATTAAAAGAGATCATTATTTTTTCACTATTGTAATAAATTCAAAAAAACTTGTTTAGAAAAATATTATTTAAAAATAATCATTTCAAAAAAAATTAATAAATTAAAAGTTAATTAAAATTAACTATTTAAAACATTTAAATTATTGAAAAAAACTTCCAAAAAACAAATTTAAATATCATGGATGTGGAAGAAAAATTTTTCCAGTAAATGATAAAAAATGTCATATTTTCATTAAAAACATTTTCTAGATGATTTTAAGTACCAAAGAGACAAAGATTGTATTAAAACATAAAAATAACTATAATAACCAGAGGAAAATAAAATATATATTTTTTAAAGGATATGATCCATATAATTTCCTTAATGTAAATTTAGTATAGAAAATCTCAAAATGAAATGAGATTATAACATAAACCCTTACCACAAGTCTTGTGTTTCATTGCACATATTTAACCCTCATGTACAAATAAAATATATTTATTAAAAATATATTACATAACTATATTCAAATATAAATTACTATGTGACATTTCATTATAATTTCCAATTATCCTATTATAAATAATTTCTTCATTTAAATGGACATTTGGGTCAACACTGATTAGTTTTCTTTGCCTATTTTGGTTCGATGGTTTTGGTAATTTCACATTGGTCATAGTTTCATAACATCTATAATATTAATCATTATATAATTATCATTTTTATTAATTAAATACACTTTAATAACCATTCCTATAAATCTGTTATGAAAAATGAATTACATCACTTCATGGGGATGGTAGTCCGTATGTACACATGGGTAGTCTTTTTACTTTTTTGAAGGATGGAATGAAATAAAGTTAAATAATAATTAACCATTAAATAATCATAATTATATCATAATAATCATATATAAACATTAAATACTTCGTAACAACCCACCATGAATCATGGTTATGGAAAATGAATCATATCACTATATGGAGGAGGTAGTCCACATATACACATGGGAAATAAATTCATTTCCCATTTGATGGAAAGGTGGTAAAAATATTTTTCTAATAATCATAATAAAATATCATTACATTGATAATAATTTATTCATAATTTTAGGATGGATACATCATATTTATAAGAATTAAAAAAGAGAAATATACTTTGAAAGAGTCAGGAAAGACAATTACCACTTCTTTGAGAGGCCTCCTTTGGCTTAGAAATTAAGAATTATCAGATTGTCTTAGGGTAATAAAATAATATATGTAGTAAATGTAATGAATATATTAAGGTATTATGTAATATATTCAATGAACTATTGTGTTCAAATTTTGGGAATAGAGGATAAGAGGAGGTTCCCTTTTATAAGTGACGGAAAGGACACATTTGGAATTAATTAAAATATTTTAAAATAGTATATATCATTATCTTTTAACGTAAAACCAAGGAAACCAAATTAAAATTTAAAATGTTATATGGTCTAAATAAACTCAACCAATCATATTAAGATAATTTTTTAAGACATTTTAACCCCTGTCTCTATGTTAAACCAATTTAAAACCATTTTAACCCTAATCATAAAAACTTAATTATATAACCAAAAAATAAAAGTGGAGTTAATAAAAACATAAATTATGATTAAAAGGTTTTAATCCAATTTATCGAATACAATTTCTATATTTTTTCTAAATTAATTTTAAAATAATTACACAATATCCATGAAAATAGTTTTTAGTAAAATAAATCATTTAAGCGTAAAAAAATTGTTTGCATTGAAGTCAAGTAAAAAAATTACACTAATATATTTTTTTATTAAATAAAATATTAAATGTTTTTAGAAATTTTTATCCAGCCAAAATTTAATGTAACCCTCCAACCATACCATTAAATTCAAAGAGCCAAAAAAGTTTTAAATTTAAATAAAATATAACTTATGTTTACAAATTCCATCTAAGGTTCCCAAATTCAAAATATTTTTTAAAAGAATAATTTTACTCAAAACATATATTTTTTCAATATAAATGTTTTATAATTTATTAATTAATTCTTAAATCATAATAAATTCATAAACGAAAATGTATTTGAAAAATTTGTATTTTTCACTATTAACTCAAAAATCAATCTTTTTAGAAAATTCCCAAAAGTTAATCCTAATAATATTATTACATTATGATTTAAAAAATGAAATTTATTTTTTAAAATCATATTTATAAAATTAGTATAAATTTTTTATAATTTTCTTGAAGAAAATTCAATAATACCCATTTTCAAGAAAATGTATTTTGAAAGCATAAAACTACATTATTATCATTCCTATCCTAATTATCATAATTAAATTAATGTTAATATATTTTATTGAATATATTATCTAAAATTTTCATTAAAATAATTCATAAATAGTTTTTAATTTTATTTCTTAAGGCAAATCCACATTCAAAAAATAAAAAAAGTTTAAAAAAACATCTATTTTAACCTTAAAATTATTATATTTTCATTATTAAATAATTTATTACCAAGGAAATCATTTTATAAATCTGTAAAAAAATCATAATTTATCTCACCTTATTCATACCCAACAATCTCATGTCTTTTAAATAACTGTCACATTAAATAATGATAAATCAATTGTATATTGTTGTTTATTTAAACAGGTTGTTTCATGTAAATAATGTTTTAAAATAAATAAAATTTATTTAAAGAAAAATATAGCAAAAAATATTGGGGCGTTACATAATTTTTTTAACCCAAATCAAGGGGATGATGTAACTTTCATTATTTTTCTTTTTTATTTCAAAGAAATGTTGTTGGTTAGACCCGATGAAAAGGATATTCAGAAATTGAAGTGTAATTTTTCCAGAATCATTAAGATGAAAGATCATGGAAAATATAAAACAATATTGGGGATGAGGATTTAGAGATATCTAAAAGATAAAACTTCAGTTATTTCATAAAAATATTTTATCTTTACGATCATCAAAATATTTGGGATTGTAAAAAAGAAAACTTGTCTTGAATCCTCTTATCAGACACATTAAAATATTAAACACACATCACCTACAATAAAATATAAACGTCATTGAATGTAAATGTATTTTTATGCATCATCTTTTATAATTTTAATTTTTAATTTGAATTTTACTTTTTTATATATAAATTTTTTAGTGGGGTTTGTATGTCAATTTATTCCATGTAAGAGAACACTGGGAAGTTGTAAAGTGGATCCTTAGGTACTTTAAAGGAATAAAAGATAAATAATTTTTTTTAAGAAGAATATTTTATATAATTATTTTTTTATGTGGACTTCACTATATATTTATATACCCATAAGAGCACAAAAATATTCATGTTTACTTATGAAGAGACAATAATTGTATATATGACGTGACTATAAAAGATTTCTATATTAGGTTCAAAAGAAGTAGATAATGTTATAGTAATAAATTGTGGGAAGGATTTGATTTAGATAAAGTTATTTTTAAAAAATAATATAATAATTTAGAAAGATGTAATCATATGTTTTGATATTCAAATTGTGATTCACCTGGCTCAAACCCCATTTTTTCATGCAAGGATAGTGTGTATAAACCTAAATTACCACTTCATTTGAAATGTTATAAAACATAAATTGACAGATATTCAAAATATATTATGTAGAAAAAATATTCTAGGCATGTTATATAAAAAAAATTAAAAATTATAAGGTATAACCATTCCTTATTGGAGCATTAGTTAACTAAAAAAGGTGGAGGAACACTACATGATAAGGAACAAGAAGAAAAATAATGAAGTATTTCTATAGGTTCTGAGAGTTTTCATAAATGTTTCCCTAAAATAAGTCTTCATGTGGATGATTTTAGATATTTGAATCCAAGTTTAAGATAATTTGAATTTATCTCACCAAAAATACATTTAATTGAATTTTGGTCATTAGAAGTCAGTTACATATGATGTGTAGTGAGAAAAATTTCATCCCTTTAGTTTAAAATAGATTCATTGAATGTTTGTATATTTTAATGATATAAAATAGGTCTACAATTTTTAGAAAACTCTATATAATTAAGATCCTTGGATGATGTTTCGTGAATAGTTTACTAGTGTAAGTAGTTAGACTGAACGGGTTACTAGAGACCGCTAATTACCTCCACAAAAGTTGGAATGTGGTGAAACGGAGATAGCCAACTAGATTTTTCTATAAATGTTAGTGTGTATTGTTTTGAATATTTAATTAGTGATACAAATATTGCATCCTCTTTACATGTAGTGTTGTATTTAGTTAATCCTATATAATGTAATCTTACTGATTGTTTTTTCAATTAACTGTAATCTTATACTTATGGTTACTACTGATAATTTTTCAGTGTTTCTCCCTTCCATGTTGAAAATATTATATAAATAATATTAATAATTTGTGTTATTTTATATGTTTTTTATTCTTTAATTTATCTAAATTTCCATTACACTTTTTTTTTTGTTTCATGAGTGTGTGAATGTTCATTTGTAGTGGCTATAGCTAGAAGACTACTGACTTATGTTACACTCAATCTATGAGAGGGAAACATTTAAAGGTTTCTATTATTCCATTATTATAATATAAAATAAAATTTATACTAGATAAATGATTATTGATATGATGGATTTATTAGAAGATCAATTGATTATAAGAAGGTTTTTCCTCACCAAAAAAACCATAGATTGATATATGAATTTTTTGATCTAGTGATGCCTCAAACTGAATTTCTCTTTGTTTGAGATTAATAATAACATATTTTCCATTTTATTAAAACAAAACAAAAATCCATGAGGTGGATAAAATTATTTAAAATGAACTTGGATTGATTTAAAATCATAATAATGTTATCGTTAAATTATTGTTTAAATGTAGGAGTATATGGAACATCAATACGACATGTGGTGTGCTTGGATTAACTGAATAAGTAGTTTTTAAAGAATTGGTTAATTATAAAAGAATGTTCTAGAGGATAAAAAACAATAAAACAACTCTTGTCATCATGAAAACATAGTAAAATAGTTGTAGAATTATTTCTAAAATGTAGGTACATAAAGATCTTCTCTTCAAGTTGTTGTTTCCATGGGATGAAAAAAATTATTTTTTAGTATTTTTAAATAATATATAATTATTTTAAAATCCATATAAAGAAACTTAATATTGATTTGAAATCACAGAAAAAATCATTTAATTTTTTGTGAATTTCTAAGAATATTACATGTCAATACGATGTGTAGTGCTCTTTGACTGATGGAATAATTCGTTTTTGAAGAATTGAAAGTCATTCAAAATATTCATCAGGGGCCCAAACCATGATAATGACCTATAATTTTCATTAAATCATAAAATAACACTGATATATTGATTTTTAAAATGTATTAAATGAAAATGAATTGATTTAAGTTTTAGTTTTCATGGGACAATTGAAAACACATTTTTAATATTTTAAAATTCTAAAACATGTGTATAACATTAAAACCCATGAAAAATAACATCAAATTGAAATGAAATCATAATAAAACTATCTTGTAATTATTTTTGATGAATATAAGCAAAAGGAATGTAAATTTGACGAGCAGTGTGCTTAGACTGATTGAATATGTAGTTTTTAAATTATCCATCATCTTTTAAAGTGTGCATCTGGGGGGTCAAATCCACGAAAAAGGCCTCTGATTACTGTGAAATAATATGAAAAACCATATATTTACTTGGGAAATATATGAACATAATGACCATCAATATGATTTATAATTTACAAGGGATAACTAAAAAAGACTTTTAGTGTTTTAAAACATTAAAATATTAATGTAATAGTCATAACGATCGAAAAAAAATAAAAAATTGATGTGAAATCATATGCAAAAATATTTGAATCATTATAACATGTAATATATGAAGAAATATTAACATTATGTGTACTGTTCTTGGATTGACTAAATAGGTAGCTTTTGAAGAATTTGTAATCATTAAAAACATGCATAATGGGATCAAAACAATGAAAAAACCTCCGCATACTATGAAATAATAAGAAATTATTTTTAAATTAAATAACACTAATACCATGTAAAATCCCCATTTTCAATTTTTTAAGATGACTGAAAGACTTTCAATATCTTTAAAACACTAAAACATTCATATAATGGTTAAAACCATATAAAATAACCTTGGATAGAAGTGAAATCATAAGAAAATTTTATTTGAATAATTTTTGATGTGAAATAAATGAAGACACATTAATACAATGTGTTATGTTATTATATTTACTTAAATATAAGTTTTAAAAGAATTTAAGGTCATTAAAAATGTATGATAGTGGATAAAAACCAAGAAAACAAACTCTTATTTCCAAAAAAATCATTTGGAAATAGCCTTATATTTATTTGAAAAATTTAGGAACTAATATCATGTCAATATGAATTTTCATTTTCATGGGATGACCAAAAATTCCTTTTTAGTATTTCAAAACACAAAAACATTCATGTAACATTTAAAAACATATAAAAAACTTGGGATTCACATGAAATTATAGTTAAACTGTCTTTTAATTATTTATAATATGTATGAGTAGACAACATGTCAATTAAAATTTTTTGTGTGCTACAACTGACTATATTGGCAGTTTTTAATGAGTTTTTAGTATTTAAAAATGTGATTAAGGGGGTTAAAACCCAATAATTTTAATTATAATTTCCATGGAAACATAGCCAAATAATCGTATATTTTCATTTAAATATTATAACTGATTATGTGACTATCTAAGTTTTTCATTTTCATTGGACAACCGAAAACACCATTTTAAACTTTAAAATCATTAAAAAATGTGTGTAATGGTCAAACACAGAGAAAACATCCTTATATTGACATGAAATCATAGTATATCTATCCATGAATTATTTTTTTATGTTTATGAGTAGATGAAAAATCAATCCAACAAGAAGTCTACTTAGAACAGCTCAATAATCAGTTTTCAATGAGTTGACAGTTTTTAAAAACCGAAAATAGTGATCTAATCTAAGAAAATGGAAATCAATTTATATGATATCATAGGAAAACAACTAAATATTTGTTTTTTTAACTAGGAATTTATGAAGTTTCAATACAAGTTTTTGTTTTCCCCGGATGATCAACAATAACTATTAGTGTTTTAAAAAACAAAAACATAAGTGTAATAGTCAAAATCCTAAAAAATCCTTGGATTAAAATAAATCATAAGAAATCTATATTTTAAATATTTATTAAATTTAAAATTATATAAAATTTCAATCTAACATGTGTTGTGTTTGAATGGATGGAATAATAAACTTTAAAATTTTGATATTCATTAAAAATAAGTGTCAAGAGGTAAAACCCAAGTAAATGACATCATATTTCTATTAAATCATAGGAAAAATCATAGCATTATTTCTGAAATATTGTAATTGACACCATGCCAGTTGTAGTTGTCATTTTTTGGGGTGGAGGAAAACAAATTTTTAGTATTTTAAAATGCTAAAACATTTGTTCAATGGTCAAATAAATCAAAAGACCTTGTATTCATGTAAAATCATAGATAAAAATCCAATAAATTTTTTTTAGGTGTATTAGTAGACTAAATGCCAATCTGGCATGAGTTGTGCTTATACAGACCAAATAAGCAATTTTTAAAGATTTGGCAGTCTTTAAATATATGTGTTATGGTGTCAAACCTAAGTAAACCGCTTTTTATTACTATGAAATCATATTAAATCAACTTTATAATGTTTTATGAAATGTAATAACTGAATATATTTCAATCCATGATGAAATTTACTTAGGATAACTGAAAATGTAATTTAGTATTTTAAAAAAAACTAAAACATGCTGGTAAAAGTCAAAACCATAACAAACATCCTCATATTGATGTTAAATCATATCAAAATTGTCTTTGAATTATTTATGACATGTATCAATATATGTCATGTTAATCCAATATGTTTTGTGGTCAAACTGTCTAAATGCGCTGTTTTTAATGATTTAACTCTCTTAAAAAACATGTCTCATGGGTTCAAAACCAATCAAAATACCTTATATTGCTATAAAATCATATGAAAACAACTATTTAAATATTTATGAAATTTATGACCTAATTCAACACCACTATGAGTAATAATTTTCTTAGGATGACCAAAAACTCATTCTTATTGTTTTAAAACACCAAAATGTGTATGTGATAATCAAAACAGAATAAAACTACCTCATATTAAAATAATATTATATTAAAATATTATAAGAGTTATTTTATATATATATATATATGTAAAAGACACATCAATCAAACATGTAGTTTCCTCAAATAAACTGAATAAGAAATTTTTAATTATTTAGCAACCTCTAAAAACATGCATTATTGGGTGAAAACCAAGAAAACTACCTCATATTACCAAGAAATCATTGTAAAAATAATATCTTTATTTATGAACTATTTCAACTAAGACTACAATAATATTATATTTTATTTTCTTAATATGGGCGATAAGACATTTTTAGTGTTTAAAACACTAAAATGAGCATATAATGGTCAAAAACATAGAAAACTGCCTTATATTGATATGAATCATAGGATAAAAATTTTGAATTATTTTTTATATTTATGATTAAATAGAACATCAATCAGACATTTGGTGCACTCAAACTGACTAAATTAATATTTTTTAAGGAATTCATGTTTCTTAAAAATGTTCATCAGAGGGTGAAACCCAAAAAAATGTCCACATATTATGGTGAAATAAAAAAGAAATATATTGTAGATTTATTTAAAGAATATAAAAACTACCACCGCATGAATCTGAGATGTCATTTTTTTAAGATTATGGGAAAAACCATTCTTAGTGTTTTAAAATAGTAAAACAGGCATATAATGGTCAAAACCACATCAAATGACCTCATATTGATGTGAAATAAAATAAAAAATTTCTTTGAATTATTTTTTGTTTGTTTGAGTACATGTTCCATTAGTCTAATGTGTTGATTACTTGGATTAACTAAATAAGAAATTTTAGATTAAAATGTGGTTATAAATAAGAAATATGTTATAAAACAAATAGCAACATATTGTTTATTATTTGAAATTTCATTTTAATAACATAGTGGGTTTTTAATTTTTTGATATTTGTTATTTATTATCATATTAACTTTTATTTTTAATTTATTTTACATTTAGTTATATTATAAGATTGTATTAGATCTTGAAAATTTATTTTAAGATGTTTGTTCTGAGTTTAATTAATTATATTTGATGTCAAAAAATATAGGATTTTTGGAATATGGTTATTTTTTGTTTTTTTATACCAATTTTGGAGTTCCTTAATTGTAATTTACTAAAAAATTAAATTAATTACCTTCATTAATTGATAGTTTGAAGTAACTATTTAAAATAGATACCATAAAAATATACTATTATTTAGTAGTTATTGGGTTGTAATTGTTAGCCTTTATGCGCCAATTTTGGAAATATTTAAAGGCCATATTTTTAGACGTAAAAATTATAGTAGACACCCTATAAAGTTTTTCTAAATAAAAAGTATATTATAACTGATTTAAATTCCTTGACATTAATCATATAGATTTTTTCTAGATATTTTTATATCTATTTGGCTTGGTTTCATAATGAAGAATGATTTTGATGTAAAAAATAGAAATAAAAAGAAAATAGAGTGGGGATCAAATTTAAAAATCATGGGAATTATGATGGAAGACTTTATAATTGAATATAAATTAATAATTCTGTAAGGACAAAACTTCCCTCATCATCTTTACTATAAACGGCTACTAAAACCACTGTTACACACAACATAATGAAACAAATTCATCTGGGGAATCAACCCTGTGACACACTCCCCAACCCCCCCAAACCTAGCCACCCTAGCTACCTCTAGGGGTAAATTCCCATTGTCTTTCTTTCCTAGGTTACCATCAGTGAAATCCCCTCCCCACACTTTTTTCACCCTATTTCCCCACCCATAAAAACTAGATTTCTACTACATAACTTTTGGGAACAACATTGCTATGAAACCACATTGGCCACCACAACCCCATAAACTATATCTCCCATGTTCATGTAACCACATCGACCATTTTATCCTTGTCATCCACTGCATTCAATCACTAAAGTACTATCACCCACCACATCCTAATTTACTATCTTCCATGACAACACCATCACTCTATGAACACTATAGCCCCATTAAAACCACCCCCTATTGTCCAACACAACCCCATCACACATTACCGACCATAAAATTATCCCCCCATAAACCACCATGAACTTGGTTCTTATTATCGAATTTTTATCCATAGTAATATCTAATCTAGTATAATTTTGTATTATAAAATGAATTTATGAACTGATGGCTTTCAGGGGTTCATTATATGAACCATAGCAACAAAATAAAAACACATGTACATGATCTATACATGATAAAATCAATATTTTATATAAATAATGAACATAACATATGCATACATGGATAACTGATGTTATAGCCTCAATATTCAATCCAGATGGAGTTATCTTGATTATGATCACCAAAGTAACAAACAAAGGCCTCTTTCCATAAAGGTATTACACTATCCCTTAGATCTATATCATTATCAAAGGATAATAGAAACTCTCAAAGGAATGATGGAACCTTCATTGTGATATATTAATGGGATTTTGAAGAAGAAATCAATGGGAGGTTTGCAAACAATCATTATCATCAACAAGAGAGATCATATCCCTTTATATAGCCATTCTGGTTGCATTTAGTTTAATAAAATGAATCAACATTATTCAATGTATCAATATTCAATTTTTCTCATTAACATTTATTCATTAAATCCTATTAAAATAATTATTCAAGTCCTTTAAACCATTTATAACTGATAAAACATCATGGGAAGATACATGAACCGAATTAATATGGTTTTATTGAACATATCCCATAATATTATACTTTCACTAAACTATATAAAGACGTTATTACATACTTAAAAACCCTTTATAAATTCATCTAAAACTATTTTATATATTTTTTCATCAAACATTCTTTATTTTGGAACAAAAAAAATTTTCAAATGTTTATCTTTACACGAGGGTATAACAGTGTGACCCTATAGGCCATACCAGTGTTGAAAAAAAAATATGAAATCTTTATTTTATATATATATGAAAATAGTGTCCTCATGAAAAAAATTAGTGATAGTTAAACTACTCAGGGGTCTAGTTTGATCTCCATCAAACATACTCATATCATTATACAAACATGTCCACCACAAGATGTATCTTATAAATATTATTCATACCAATATAATCCATTTTTATATGACATCAAGTGACCTCTAGACATGTTACATGTCAATATTGTATAGGCCAACTCATCATTTATTGATTATCTAGAAATAATGATCATGTTGATGAATATATCACATGATATTAATCTTATGGATAAGCACATCACATGTCCTTTATCCAAGTATTTGAACACATCATATGTGACACAACTAATCATGAACATGCATTTCCTCAATCTAATTAAATCATGGGCAAGATGTATTTACTTTTCATACAAGTGGAAAAATCCCATCTTGGTTATTATTTAACAAATTACATGATCAACAACATCACCAACCACTATATGATTAGATAAGTTTATATTTTTACTTTCATAAGTAGGGAATTAGAGTATGAAGGTTACCATGGTAGGTGTGTGTCCAAAATCATGTAAAAACGATTGATAATAAGCACACACCCCTAAGTATATCGATGAATGTATGAAATTAGTTGATATATACATTAGTGTGTCAGTCTAATTAATAAGTATCTACTTATTACCTCATTAACATATTCTCAATATCTCTTATATTAACCATTTTAATTAGTAAAATAATTTTTTATAGTGAACATTATCATATTTTCTTTTCACATAATACATTGTGACTATCATTGATTAGGGACTACAAAAAGGTTTATACTTTTAAGGGATATTTTCTTTCAATTTTTGATGTTAAAAAAATTAAATACACATTAATGAATGCTAAATGGATATTTACTATATTATAATAACATGATAAATGTTTAAAACCATCACAACCAAACTCTTATGTGTTTAGAATCTAGAGATTATGAATGACTCATGTTGTTGTTGCGATAATAATTTTGTTTATCAATTATAAACCTAGGTATTGAATGTCACATATAAATGTGACCATAAGATAAAACTATCCCACTATACTTTTTTAGAAAGTAACATATATAAAGTATGCTAGTGTTAATAATTAATAGACTTAGGAATTACATTCTTAATGTTTATCTCTTTGAACATATATTTAATCTCTTTTAATAAAAAACATCAAAATTTGGAATGTTAACATGTTTTTTCTACTTAGAACTATTTCAATGTCCATCATTATAATGTCCTAGAACTAGTTCACTCATGAGTAATTGAACATGGTTGGTCACAAGTCCTCAACAACACCTCCTTGTACACCAGATGCTTCCAACTAGCAGTGAGGGTCCATAGTGGTATATTGGGGAGACTATACCCTCATGATCAAAGTAGAAAAACGGTATAATAATTGAATAAAAGTAAGAATCATTACAATTAAAGGTATGGATGTGTAAGTAATTCATCTAAAAAGTAATAATAAACAATCCAAATGAGGAACCATATACAAAAGGATGACTATTTCTTGGATCTATACAAGGATACATGCATAAAATAAATACATGTATACCAAAAAGAAACCAAAAGAATAAAGATGATATCTAAAATAACACCATGAGCAAAAATATATTTCACATGCTGCCAAGATTACATGCTAATATCAATCAAGCATCCAGGACTGGGCGCTTTCGTTTTTTATTACATACATCCAAGATGTATGTCTAAGTACCAAACAGTGGCTAGAATAGGGTGTGAGGTATACTTAGTAGGCCAGTACCAATGGATTCTATATAAATCCATCCTATTAATATGAAATAAGAAGTGAATAGATATAAATAAAGATAGTGTAATAACATACATTAAATAATAGTCACATAGGGCTTGGACCCCTCTTGGGGTTTTGGGGCAACTATACCTTCTTCAGCTCATGCCGATAATATAAGAAAAAATTACTTGTAAGAAGTTAGGTTATAGTAGATATAAAAAATGTACTAGTCTAATTAATCATAAAATTACTCCCATGGTGATACCTAGGTGTCCAAGAAGTAATGATAGTAGTACAGGATCCCTAGGAAATCAATAAATCATTGACCTTAAAATGTTGATCTATCTCACAACATATATACTATGTAGCCTAGATAAGGTGTATGAGTGTAATCCATGGGGTACACATGAGGAACTCCATCAGAATAATTTCTAGCTGATTTCATAGTGCATGTTCATAGTAAATATTGGGCTAATAATGATTGGGGCCCAAAGGGGGAATCTGAGGCCCGTCCTGTCTAAGAAAATCATTTGAATCCAAGGTATATAACTGATGAATTATAATATATAGAAAAAATTTTACGAAATCATTGGTATTATGTCGAGGAATTCATTTATAATAAGATATTTACAAAATTATAAGGTTGTTATCTCTCTTGGAAACTGGACCAATGAATAGGGTTGGTGTCCTCTAAGTGCTCAAGGAATTCCCTTAAGAATCCAAGGTTGTCTCAAGTATTAAAAACCATTTAACAAGAAAACTGTCCATATTAGAAAAATTCACCTTATTTTTAATGATTTAATCATTTCCATGTGATAACTATTCAAATTCATTCACTTTATATAATTCAATTCCATTACCTTTTCATTCAATGATGAAAAGGGGCTATAGAATGAGTCATAACATTAATACATTTATTCCAATTTAATATGATCCAATATAAAATTTCTTTTCCTTTTTACAAAGTGTCAATTAATACCTATTAATTTATTAAATCATTAGCGATGTTTAAACAAACATACCAATGGGTGTTTCAGTTATTAATATGAAATGTGAACACAATAACATGTATGGAACACCCAAAAATCGGTGGATCAAGTTCATTACATTAACCTCAAACTATAATAAAAAGATATAACAAGAATTTTAAATTACAATTTAAACATATTATTAAGAAAAAATTGATTTTAAGATCAAATAATAGGTAAAACTGATGTGTGGCATGACAAAAAAAATTATAAATCAATGAGACTTAAGGAAAAAAGTCATAGACCATCTACCTTATGTTATTAAATAAACACTAGTCTATTATTTATTCTTGGTTTTGTTTGAATCATATGAAAATAGAAGAATATACAAATACCCTAAAAATTGGTCATATCATATCGCACCAAAATAGCACCAAATATGGCGAGATAAACCATTAAATGAAGGTAAAAGATTGAATCTCTTACTGGTTGGGATCCAATACAATAGACACTGCTTGAATTGGAAATTGAATAAAAAATGGAGATCAAATCCTAGATTAGTTTTTGGAGGAGCTTCAATAAGTGGAGAGAGTTTTTGTGTGTGGATAATGAGGAAGAAGGGTGTGTGTTTAAATAGAATTAAAGTAAAAAATTTTGATTTCACCCTACTTAAGAGGTCTCTTGGATTGGCTAGAAAATTATCCAAACTATGTGTCAACCAAGAGACTGTCATTATCTAAGAAACCCCCATCATATGGATATCCCGCACAATTTGGATAAACTTTTCCCCAACCCTGTGGGTTCACTGCCTAAGTGGCACTAAGGGTGAGGTCTAGGCACACAACTTACCAAACCATTCTTGGTTCATGTGAAGCCCCTCTAAAACATATCTATAATTTTTCATATATCCATGCATCCTCCATATCATGGTTTTTAAAATCATTCTCCCTTATATATGTACTGCACATATAAGCCAAATGATTACTAATAATCATTTACGAACCATGATCATCATACATATTCTCCAAAATTTAGAGTTTTGGGCTTCGAACAAGACCATAATTCTCCCAAAACCTTCTTTTAACTCCTTGGTGCATTTATTGGAGTGATCCTAAATATTAAAACTGAAAATCAAGTATTTTTTACCTCAAAAGAAAAATTGGAGGGCTACAGCCCCCTCCCCCCCCCCCCCCACTTAAGAAAAACCATCCATGAGTTTACCTTCTAAGGGTTAAAAAACAACATCTACAAAAATATCATACAAATGAGAAGGTACGTCAATATGTCTCTCCCAAGTCTTATATTTTATGAGATCATTCTTCCATATCACCCATGCTTAAGGAATTGACTTACCAATTAGATCCTTTGTTCTCTTGTCCGTGATGCATATAAGATATTCTTCAAAGGATTAATCTAACTCTAAGTCAGCCTCATCAGGATAAATGATGTGAGATGGGTATGAATAGTAGAAACTTAACTGAGAAACAGGGAACATATCATGCATTTCTTTGTATCTCTCAAGTAGTGATATCTAATAATCTTCTGATTCAAGCCTCTCCAAACCTCAAAAGATTCAATGAAATTACGCAATATCTTACCTTTCTACCTAAACTTTCAATGCTTTAGTCTAGTTGATACACCCAAGAATACCAAATCGCAAAGCTCAAACTTTAGAGGTTATCAATGGAGGATGGAATATGATTACATTATACAATGGGCTATAACCATTCGCTTTCTAATCAACCGGGCTACCTCTGAAGTCTTCAAAATGATACGAGGTCCATGTAGTGTAGCCTCCCCTACCTATAACCATCACAGAGGTGATTATCATGACCTACCATATAAGGATTTATAAGGATCCATATGTATCATCACCTAGAAACTATTATTGTAGTCAAAATTATCTAGGGGTGTATGTTTCTCCCAAGAACCTCCAAAAATAAGGAATCATGCTATGGCCATATCCTCTGACACCGGTATCGTCCACTCATACTGCTCATAGATCTAAGGGTGGTATATTGTACTTAAAAGTTCCCATATACCTAATACCATAAATTAATCTTTCTAGAATAAAAAATTAAAATTATTTCCCATTTATGATACAATAGTCTATAGTAATTCATAAAGTCGGATAATCTCCAAGGCATATATCCTACCAAACTCATCCAAAAAAAGGTATCCTTAATTGGTAATAAGTGAGAGACCTTCATGATCCTAGCGATGATCACCCATACAATGTAATTTTCTTGAGGGGGTATCAGTAATCGAGTTACAAAGACTATGGTGAAATCATACCATTTCCACTTTGGAATGGGAAAAGGATATAAAATCTATGCCAGTCTCTAGTTTTCCTTCTTCACCTACAGAATAATGGAATGCCTAATAACAAATCTAGCTATCTCACTTTTCAAACCAAGACACCAATATTGGTGATGTAGATCATGATACAGCATCATAAGACCAAGCTGTACATCCCAAATAGAAGTATGATACTTTGGCATTAGTTCCTCTTGGATGTTAATAAGAACCTAGATTCTTCCATGATGGTACATGACCTCATCCTCATTAAATATCCTATAAAATGGTGGATTCTCACATAAAACACTCTCTCTTAGGAATTGGACTTTGGGATATGATTGTTTTCTCATATTAACTCTCTCTAGGAGTGAAGATTTCACTATAACATATATCATTTTTGGGTACCCATGATGCTTCTAGACCACTATGTGCATCCCAAAAAATAATTTCATCAACTTCCAATCATTACTGGTCTTTTGAATGGCTTCTGTATAATTCCTCCATCTCAAATAATCAACTAAATCATTTCCCATTCTAGATGTATAGGTGTGCTCAAAATCAAAGGACATAAGTATTCAACCCACCTTCTATAACTTCGGTTTAGGTTATGTTATATAAAGATATACTTGAGGATTTTCTGATTTTTATACACCAAAAAAATAATTCCTCTAACAATGCAAGGCATCAACCAAAACTGTCAACTCGAGATAATGAATTTGTTAATTCCTCTCGTGTGGCCTCAATTGATGAGACCCATATTCCATAAATTGATCTTCCTATATCATAACTACTCCTACCTTGATTCATGATGCATCACTATAAACATTATATCTTCTTCCGGGATCAGGAAAAATTATAATCATCATTGAATTCAGTCTCCCTTTCATCTCTTGAATGTTTGTATCATAGGATTTTGACCATATGAACTTCTTGCCCTTCTAGTCATGCATATAAGAGGTTCTTATTGGTGTGAAAATTCTTGAATAAAGAACATGTGGTAGCCATCCAAACCAAAGAAACTCTTGTTATAAAATATACTCTTGTGATGCTATCAAGAAACCACAACACTCACCTTCTCTAGTTCAACAAAAACTCTTTAATATGAGATAATATGACATATAAAGTGACCATTTCTTATCCAAAAGTGGAATTTTATAAGCTAAGCATATATATGGGTCTCTCTTAGTTTATTAAGTATAATATCGAGATTTTTGACATGGTCATGTCAAGTACGATCATAAACTAAGATATTGTCTATGAATACTATCACAAATGAATTTAGATGCATTTGAAAACTTTGATTCATCAAAGCCATAAGAAAAGATGGCTTTTTTGTGATATTGAATGGAAGAACAAGATACACATAAAGAATATACCTAATATAAAACAATGTATGAAGAATGTCTAAAGGTATAACTAATAATTGTTGATAAACTAACGTAAAATAGATATTGGAGAAAATTATCACTCCTCATATCTAGTCAGAGAGGTTATCTATATGATTCAGTCGATAAATGTTCTTAATTGTAAGTTGGTTTAAATGATAGTAATCTATGCAAAGACTAATGGTACCATCCAACTTTTTAGAAAAAAGGATAATTAATCCCCATGGTGAAGTACTAGTATGTATAAAATCCTAAACATCCAAGTACTTTAGCTATCTCTTAAACTACTGCAACTCAATAGTGTACATCCTGTAAGGAGGAAGGGATTCTGATGCTTCTCTAATCACCTTGATCGATAGATAAATATACCTCTCTCTCAAGAGGTAATCTTAAAAATTTATCATGCAATACATCTATGAAATGATCTACTATGGGAGGAAAATCAACCTTCCAAATTCCCTGATCATCCATATAAAGGCAATAAATTTGGTATGTCACTCCACCCATCCCAGGATGCAATGGCTCGGCTATACTTTCTCAAACATCCTATTCACACGTATGGATATAGATAGAATCCTATAGTAAAGTAACTGATACCCTATGATGATATCATTCAACATAATTGTAATTGGGGACCAACCCATCCATATTTAGAATGAAATCAACGTTATTTATGTTAATCCCCAAACTCATGACTCTGGATCTAGTACAAAAAAAAGTCTTATATTTTTTTCTAATAAAATTTAACTGAAAAATATAGATTCACTTACATCTTAATATCTTTTTCAGTCAATTATTTGGAGGAAAATTAGTACTCTTATATATTATCAGATTTTAAATATTAAATAAAAATCAGTGATTAAAATTTCTCTTTAACTAGATCATTATCAAAGATAAACTCTATGAAACTTCTTAATAATCTTGAAAACATTTTATAAAATCATAGGGTGAAAAAAATTGCCCAGTAAAGGGTTTTTTACCAATGAAACCCCATTTTTGAAAAAACATTTTAGAAACACTTTTAAAAATAATTATGAAAAATACTAATAATTTTGAAAAAATAATTTTGAAAACACTTTTCAAAATATAATATCTTTTTTAAAAAATTCCTTTCGAAATCCATTGAAAACATGATTTTTAAATTTCCTTTGAAAATAATTACACCTTTCAAAAAATTATAATAATTTTATAAAATAGTTATGATTTTTTTAAATTCTATAGATCCATTGAAAATACTTACATATTTGAGAACATTATAATAATTTTTGAAAATACATATTCTTTTAGAAATTCTTTAAAATAATCTAGTGATTTTTTCCATAAAATATAAAGCAATATTTGGAAAAAAAACCATGGGGGCACTTAAAACGTTGAAGTCTATCTCGGCCAACACATATTAATTAGGGATGGGTTTACTACCCACTTCTATTTCATGTTTATAATTTCCAAGTTCCAAAAATTTTATTTTGATCTTGCCTTACATATATATACATTTTTCACTGGAGTTTTTTTGTTAAAACACAACAATTTATTATTGAACTTACACACTTATACATATAAATATATATCTAAATATTAAAATTCTTAAAAAATAACTTGTGAAATTTAGAATAACTAAAAATAATGATTAATGACCTTTACATTCATGTATGGGATGTTAATGAAAGAATTATTAACACTCATGTATTTAAAATTTCATTCATCAACTCATAAAATCCATTTTATAGAAATTAAAAATAAAATGTGAAGTTTAACATTTAAAATTGTTCATTGAATAAAGAAATTAGATACTCGTTTAATAAATCAAAATTTTTATTTATACATAAAATAATGGTTTGAAGGTATGAGTCCTTCACACATAAAATAATGGTAATTGTAAAATTAATATTCTCATAATATAATACTCTTATGATATAATTTTTACATTCATGAAATAATTACAATAAAAATAAAATATACCATTAACTTATTATTTTAAAAAAATATTATACACACAAAAATTATAAAAAATAATGTTTTTTTATATAGAACATTTCATCCTTATATATACGTATATATAAATATATAATCATATCATAGATTTTAAAATGAATGTAACCAATTTCACATTGTACATCCCATAAACACTTTTAAATTAAATTAGATGAATTGAAATTCCAAAATGATACATAATATGAATTTTAATTTGAATCTGTTATATACATATTTATATTTATATATACCCATATATAATTTTAAAACTGAAACTAGAAGCCTGGGAAATAAAGGCACTTGAAAATTGAATGAAACACACACATATATATACATATTTTTTTAAATAATATATCTTAAAACATTGAAATTGATATATATATATATATATATAATAGATCATTACTCTTAAATAATTATAAACAAGAAATTTAATGTCTTAAAAATTGAGTAAAACATTTTTATATAAATATATATATATTGAATAAAATAACCAAAAAATAATAAATACTTATATATAATACACCCTTACCTAATTATAGATTTTAAAAATAAATAAATATTTTTAAAATAAATATAGTTTTGGAAAATAAATATAGTAGAATCCTCTTAATTGAATACAAGAAACCCAAAAGGGTGGAAACACCTTCTCCTTGTCGCATAATCAAACTAGTGGGATAGATATAGAAAAAAATAAAAAAGGTTTCAACTAATAAAGGTTTTCCATCGAATGTGAGTGTCGTTTATATAGGGGCTCGAATAGGTGGGATCAACTTCTAAAAGAATCTAGTATTTTTTCTCAACGTGGAAAATGAAGACCCATAAACTGTATGCCTATCAAAATAGGTTGTCACCTACTATTACAGCTTCCTCATCACACCATTTCAAATCAAGGAATATTCATCTCTTTCATCCTATTGTAAAAATAGGAATTGACCAAGCGATATAAGTTGGGTGTGATCAGAAAATGAAGTGATGGTGTAGGGTGGTCGATGCATGTGTGTTGAGGGAAATGGTACTAAGTGTTTTGGTAGTGACGGTGGAGAGGCTTTGTCAGCGCTTGTTTGAAGAAGAGGAAATGTCGTTATTAGTTCTGGTTAGGATATATTGTGGAGGTAGTTGTTGCTGGTATGTTGTGTGTGTGAAGGGATGGAAGGCAGTGTCAATGAAGTGAGTAAGAAGACACCTCTTATCCTTCAACTCAATTTTTTTCTTTTTTAAAAAATTTTATTTTTTTGTACTTTTTAACTATATATATACTTTTTTTAATATATATATATATATATTCAATATACTAAAAAATTATATTTAATTATATATTATATATTTATTAGAATTAAATATAATTATATTTTTTAATTTATTTTGTTAAATTAATAAATTAATTATTAATTGTAATTTTATAAATTTTTATGATTTTATTAACCTTAAATAATTAAATTAATTTTTTACAATCAGAAATTATTATTATTATTATTATCCAAGATGGATTAATAATTTTTTGTAAATCTCAACCCATTATTTTTTATTATTTATATATATATATATAATTGTTTGTGGGTGTCATAATATTTCATTTAATATTTTAATTATTATATCATTATCTATTTTAAATTGGTACAATTATGTTAATTTGAAAAATAAAATTTCATGTATCATTATCTAATTTCATTTTGGTTGTTGAATATATTAGCATCATACCCTTCATATTTTATAGGTTATTATGTTATTTATGAAATTTTATACATATATTATTTTTATATAATTATATATATATATAATTTTTCAAGTTCGTAATACTTATATAATTATTATTTTAATTTCATGTACCTTAGTAATATTTTTTCTCTTTAATTTTATAAATTTATATTTACCATAAATATTTTATATTCCTCAAATTATGTCAAGTTTTTTTTAATTCATAATAACTATCATTTTACCATTTAAATTTGTAGTTGAAATTGAATATAGTAATTTTGAAAATAATTTAAAATAAATATAAAGTAGTTTAATTTGAATTAATATATATTTTATAAAAAAAATATTAGTTTTAGGATTAATAAATTTGTACAAAAATCTATGGATGTTACATTCTTCCACCCATAAATGGAATTTCACCCACAAATTTTTTTTACTTAATGAAAATTATAGAATTCTGTTTCATAATTTAAAAACTATAATCACTAGAATTATATATACTTAATGATCAATTAACATTCAAGGAGTTCAAAATTGGATTTCTAACTCAGATTTTTCTCATCTGGAAATCTTACAAAATAGAGGTTTTACTAGAAGAATATAATTAGATAATAAAATAATTTTTAACCATGATGTCCTAATATTTCAATTTATCTAAACTATTCCTTTTATTCCAATTGTGGCACCCTAGATCAGTTGTTTCGGTTTTGATAAAAAAATTTGTATTTTTTTTAAATAAAAGTAACTAAATAATATACAGTCATTTACCTCTTAGGATCTTTTCTGGTCTAAGATTTAGAGGAAAAGGAACACTCTTACATATTATCATATTTGAAACAATAAATAAAATGAAGTGATTTAACTTTTTCTCATTCTATCTTCTTACTGAAGCTAAACTCCATGGAACTTCTAAATGATCCTGAAAACATTTTATAACAACATTAGGTCAAAAAAATTCCCAGTAAGTGGTTTCTAAAAAACCATTGAAAAACCATTTTTTTAAATATATTTTTAAAATACATTAGAAAAAAATATTAAAATTACTTATAATTTTTAAAACATAACATTGAAAAAACATTTTAAAAAATAATATATTTTTGAAAACTCCATTGAAAATCCATTGAAAAGGTGCTTTTGAAAATTCCATTGAAATTAATTATTCCTTTGAAAACATTATAATAATTTTTAAAAATACTTACACTTTTAAAAATTTATAAAGATTTTAATATTATTATTCTTTGGAAGACATTATAATATTTTTTTGAAAATACTTACTCTTTTTAAAATACATTTAAATAATCGAGGGATTTTTCAAATAATATTAAAAAATATTTTGAAAACAATTTATGGGGACACATAAAACTTTAAAGACTGTCTGGGCCAACCCACTTTCCTTAGAGACAGATTCACTCCCTACATCCATTTAATGTTTAAAATTTACAAGTTCCAAATAATTTTATAAAAACTTATTGAAATTTATTTATATATATATATATATATCCATTTTTCACTCGAGTTTTTTCTTTCAAAAAAACACAATAATGTATTATTTCATTTAAAACTTTATAATTAGAAATATATATATATATATATAAACATTAAATTTCTTAATAAATCACTTGAATGATTGGGAACAACCATAATTCATGATAAATAACCTTTACATATGTGTATGGGATGTTAAAGAAGGAATGGTTAACACCCATGTATTTAAAATTTCATTCATTAACACAAAAAATCCATTTTATTGAAATAGAACATAAAATGGTAGAATTTGTCATTTAGAATTAATCCTTGAATAAATAAATTATATACAGATTTACTTAATTCAAAATTTTATTTTTGCATAAAATAATGGTGTTAAGGTATGATTCCTCCACACAAAGAATAATGGTAATTGTAAAATTATTATTCTCATAATAAAATACTCTAAAAATCATATATATATATATATATTCATGAAACAAATATACGAAAAATAAAATATGACCTTAACATATAATTTTGAAATAAAAAATATATTATACACATAAAAATTATAAAAAGTAACATTTTTTTTAAATGGAACATTCCATCCTTGCATATACATATATATAAATATATAATCAAATAATAGGTTTTAAAATAAATGTAATTACTTTCACATTTTACATCCCATAAACACATTCATAATTAAATTAAAAGACTTGAAATTTTAAAATGATACATAATATAACTTTACATTTTAATATGGTATATACAAATGTGGGTGTATATATATGTACCCATAAAAAAATGTAAACCTGAAACTAAAATCCTTTGAAATAAAGGTACTTGAAAATTTAATGAAACACACACACACACACACACATATATATATATATATATATATATTTGAATAATATAACCTCAAATTTTGAAATCAATATATACATATATATATATATATAATAGATAATTCCCCTTAAATAATTATAAACAATAAATTTGAAGTCTTGATAATTGAGTAAAACATATATCTGTATATATGTTGAATAACATCACTTGAAAATATTATATACTTATATATAATACAACCTTACATAATTTTAAATTTTTTAAATAAATAAATATTGTTTTTGAAGATAAATATAGTAGAATTCCCTTACTTTAATACTACAAACCAAAAAGTGTGGCCACACCTTCTCCTTGTTGGGTACTTAATCCAATGGGATAGAGAGGGGAAAAGGGGGAAAATATTTCAACATGTAAAGTTTAACCAATGCGGGGGGGTTCATTTATATAGGGGTTCGAACATGTGGTCTTAACATCTAGGAGAAGCTAGGATTTTGGTTGAAGGTGGAAAAAGTAGACCATTAAATAGTATACCTATCAAAATAGTATGTCTCGTACTATTACAGATTCCTCCTTATGTCATTATAAACATGGGAAGCTTCATCTCTTATTTCTTATCCTTTACATAGGTGTCGACCTAGATATATGAGTGGGGTGTGATCATAAAATGACTTGATAGTGATGATGTAACATGGTTGATGCGTGTTCATCGGGGGAAACGGCGGTGAGTGTTCGGGTGGTAGTGGTGGAGATACATTGTCGGCTCTTATTCAATGAAGATTTAGTGGACTTATTTGTGCTAGTTAAGATATATTATGTTGGTGGTTGTCACTGATAGGTTATGTGTGTGAAGGTCCAATCGGTGATGTCAGTGCGGGGTGGAAAACGACACCTCCTGTTCCTCAAACCATTTTTTTTATTTTATTGTTTTTATTTTTTAAGCTATATATATACTTGTTTAAATATATATATATATAACATTTATTATAATCTAATTTAATTATTTATTTTGTATTTATTTTGTTAAATTAATAAATTTCTTACTAATTGTGACTTAAGAAATTTCTATGATTTTATTATCCATAAATAATTTAAAGCATTTTTATATAATCAAAAATTATTATTATTATTATTATTTTCCATGTTTGATTAATACTTTTTTGTAAATCTCAAAACATCAGTTTTTTTAACACTTTATATATATATATATATATATATATATATTTGTGTGTGTGTATTAATATTTCATTTATTATTTTAATTATTATATCATTGTCTATTTTAAATTGATGTAATTATTTTAATTTCAAAAATAACATTTCATGTATCCCTATCCAATTTTATTTTTGTTGTTCATTATATTAGAATATTATCCTTCATATTGTATAGGATGTTTTATTGTTTATGTAATCTATTACATATATTATTTTTCTATCATTATATATATATTTATACATGTTCATAATTCTTCTATGATTACTTATTTCATTTCATGTACCTTAGTAATATTGTTTCCCTTAAATTTCATAAATTTATATTTACCATTAATATTTTATATTATTCCAATTGAATCATATATTTTATAAGTCATGATAACTATCATTTTACTTTTTAAATTTGTAGTTTTAATTGAATATACCTGTTTCAAAAATTAATTCAAATATAAATAATGTTGTTTAATTTGACTTAATCTGTATTTTATAAAGAAAATATTAATTTGTATATAAATACTTTTATACAAAAATCCTAGGATGTTACACATCATCTCGAGGATAGAGAGGTCCCATAATAAATTATTACTTCCTACCAGAAGGGGTCATTCCATGCACTAACGCACACTCTCTAACCAAATTCCCAATATAGTATCAAGTGTCATCATGCCACAAAAATATTGAATCTCAAGGACAAGAATATACAAAATATCTATTGAGATAAAAGAATTTGATGTGTTTGTATCAAAAAGACTAGATACTAAAGTAGAGGTTATCAAAATCATACTGTGTATTGTATAAAACCCAAAAACCAGCTCCTTATGAAAATGTTGTACTACATACATCTAGACTGATCTACAGCCCTAAGCTATATCCTAACTACTTGGAGTGGTTCCACGTATTTGGCACTGTCTATCCTAATTTTTTCTTCCCCGACCATGTCCACCTCCTCAGACCATATGGCCAGTGGTTTTCCATCTTCCTACCAAGAATTGGTATTCTAATTCTATCCAGATGGTGGAGGTGGTGTGGATTATTTTCCACTAGGAATGGATGGAAAGGTCTTGGAAAACTTTTAAAATTTACTATCCTACTATAATCACATCACTCAATTAAATCTCAGTCGCACTAAATATTTATGTGACCAAATCTCTCACATTGATGGAACATAATAAAACTACTATTATGGATACTCCGGTTTCCGATACTATATCAATATCTCTCCATATAGTGTTTCCTTCCTATATATAAACTACTACCAAGTCTCGCGCACTTAGATTTACTGACAAACAATTTCACACCATATGTTGGTGGGAATTTTATTATGTTGGATGCGTCATGAAAGACATGTTATTAATGGATAAGTCTAGGAAGGATTTTTCCCATCCATATTTATGAAATTTTATATATCATCCCTTTCATCAGTAGTTCTTTTGATTTTTTTTATTTGAAAACTATGAAATTGTGGGATGGAAAAGGGGTTTCAATGGTTGTTAGTGAAGGAGGTTATAGATTGGCAAGTAGTTTTCCTAGAAGTTGGGATCTGAGTGTTTTTGGATGAGGTGAAGATTCTGGTCTATCTTGATCTAATTGGGCAAGGTTTCAGTTCTAATGAATACTATGACATTGAGGTTGGTTTATTTGGACTTATAGTGTTGAAGCTTGTGAAGTTCAATGGGGTTATGTATCCCAGTGGTAGTGATTCTCAGACCTGTGATGTGCTTTTACACTGCTCTGGAAGCATTTGTGATGTGTTTCTGTGGTTAATCTAGTCACTTCTATGATGAACTCTTTAGTTGTTCCAATTTCCACTATGATGGGTGTTTCAGTTTCTCCATATGCCTCTAAAATTCACTTTGGTCTACTCTAGTTCTATTTGACTCTCCCACTCAGTGATCGTTTGTGTTGCTTTCGTTTTCTTACTGGTTTTTTTTAGGTTTGTTGATTTTAAGATGAAGTTGTTTTAATTTGTTCATGGTTTTCGGTGGTATGGTTCAAGGCATTGTGATGTGCTCTTTAATTTCATCGAAGTACATTGTGATTTTTGTCTTTAGTTGCTCTGGTTTCCTCCATGATGCACTTTTTAGCTACTCTAGTCTCCTCTCCGATGTGTAATTTAGTTGCTTTGGTTTTCTCTACAATGTGCTTTGAGTTTCTCTGATGTTTTTTTCTTGCGATGGTTTTTATGACGATATCTAATGATGGTGATGGTCGATTTTATGTGATGATAGAGAATCTAACATGATGGAGATGAGACGAGTTATCGTCATTAATTTCTCCTGCCTCTATTTTCTTAGTTCTCTACTTTGATTCTTGTATTCCTCTAGACTCTCTGAGGTGGAGCAGTGCATTGGTCTTCTTGGTCCTTTGGGATGTGAGTTTGAGCAGAAAATATTTAGATATTGGAGGAAATTTTGATGGCTTCTTGGTGGTTTTATGGATTTGAAATTTTAAATTTCGTAGTGGTGGTTTTGAATTCTAGATTAAGCGGGATTTGAGACAATTTTTGGAATTTTTTTTTCTAAATTTTGATGGTTTAAGTAACAATATCTCTACAAGGATCATCTCTAGATGAGAATTCATAACATTAATCTTTCATCTGTGCATGACCATTATGATATGGACGAACAAGAGTGTATGGATTTTCTATCTGTACTAGGCGCGTGCCACCCTGTACGGGACAGCTTGTCGAGCGGTCATATGAGGTAGAGGCTTGACATAATGTTGTAGTTGTTGGGGAGTAGAAATTATTAGTGGTATTGTTCTCGGTTATTTATTATATCGTGTTATTCAGGGTTTTCTAGTTTTTCCTCAAAATTTATTTTGAAATAAAATTTTAATTTTCAGTCATGAATATAGGTTGGTAACATGGTTGTGCAACCTTCTTGATAATATATTATGACGATGGGAATATATTACATAGTGAGTGTTTATATGTGGTTTTCATCATTGGATCATTAATTTCTTTATCTTGGGTAGCTTGACCCTTTTATAGATGGTAATCTTTTACTTTATGAATACCCGCCTAGTTCCAATGAGAAAGAATCCAGAGGGTCACACACTAAGTGTTTTTTTTGATCTCGATTAAATTCAATTTTAATTGAATAAATATTATTCTCAACACTAATGAATAATTTTATTCAATTTTATTTATTACATAAATTAAATAAATATTTATTCACTGGATTGTGAATAAATTTTATTTATTTATTTTATTTTATATTCAATAAATATTTATATACTTTTTTTAATAAAATATTTATTTAAGTGAATAAAATTTTTTGTTAAGGTATTCAATAATTACTGAGGAGTTCAAACAAACCAAGACTGCATCCAGTAGTAAATAATTATTTACAAGATGGTAAATAATATTTATTATAAGTATATTTTGGAGCACACCGTAATGTAATAATATTATTATTATTATGTGGTATGGGGTTTTATTAAATGTTGTAATATTTTGTAAGGTTCATATTGTAATAAAAAAAATATTCAAACCAAAAACCTACCACTATAAATAGCTTGTTATGACTACTATGTAGGTAATAGAAAATAGAGAATTGTTGTGCATAATGAATTCTTTTTCAACTCCTCTATTTCTATACCTCTCATGAATCCAAAATTCTAGAGATATTTCTTCAAGACTAAGTAACAAGTGATCAAAAACGAATAATGCAAGATATTTTATGCCCCATACCAGCACCTGGAGATCATTTGGAATTGCTCAGAGATCAAAAGAAAATTTGTAGACCACCACTAGAGGGATTATATCCTTGGATCGTCACAAGTTCAATGAAGGAAATATAAAAGAGTCTCTTCAAATGATAAACATCAATATTAAAGAAAAAAACCTAAGACAATATAATTTATTTCTTCTTATATAAAAAAATTAATTATAAATTTTACATGAAGGAACCTTTCTCATGGTTTTAGGTATAAAAATATTAAAATAAATTTTATTATATCACCCAACATTATATACTTCTATGTTTTCAGGAACCTACAAGTGGGATCATAGGGGTCGAGTTTATTTTTATGATTTTTTTTTATTGATCTATGTTAAATTTTGGTTCTATTTTCATTACACTTAGTGTAGTCTGTGTGTTTATCTATCAACCTGAAACATAGTTAATGTATTATATGGCATGTATATGGAATACATGCCATATAGTCTCAATGGGTTAGAAGCATAAATCATGCAAACTTTTTTGTCATAATACAGGGTCAAAATGCATGAGAGTTTATGTGTATGTGGTTTACAAGGTGTGTAGTTCATCAATTATTGCATCCAAAATAAACACCAATCCACTCCATGTGAAGAAATTACACACTATTTAAAGATATACATAGCATGTAGTTGTTTTGTGCATGGTGCGTAGTCTCTCGCCTAAGAACATGCTATGTTTTCATCAGGTTTCTTGAGTACATGGAATTAAGATCACACATCATGTAGCTAGCTTGTACATACCATGTAATATTCCAAAAAACATTCCAAATACCCAATCATGCATCCCAAACACATGGAATGTGGAACACATGACCTATAGCTAGCATGTACACACCGTGTAGTCTAGCCAAGGTATATGATGCAGACCAAGGCTTGTACTCTGGATAGATATTAACCAAGATACCTGGCGGGTTTCCATTATACACACACCAGTTAGTCTCCCATTATAGGATATAATTTAAAATTATTCTAAATTAAAAAATTAGAGAATTAAAACATTATTTAATTTATTTTCACACCATTTTGTGTTTAAAAATTTCATAATGGTTATAAAGAATGTTAAATTCTCAATTAAGTTTTTGTAATAAGTATCTCATTATTGGTTCTTACATTTATTTTCCATGAATGAAATAAATTATGGGTATCTTAAATTAAGTTTGGATGATCATTATGATGAAAGGTTATTAATTAATTAATTAATTAATTAATTAAAGTATTTTTTCTTTAGTAATAATGAATGAATAAAGAAATTAATTCTAGATAGTTAATTATTCATATTTTTTTGCATGTATGACTGGTCATGAGATCGACCAATACCTATGTATGTTTTTTCATGTATTTAATTAAATTTATTACAATGGTTCGTAATTATTTAGTATTTAATTAAAATAAATTCCTATGAATCATTCCTACCTACATTATTATGTAGGAACTATGTGTCCATGTTTATTTATGTAATACACTTTAACCAATCCTTTAGTTTCCCTCACCTGCATGTGATTTATAAATACATATAATTAATGGATTATCCTAAGGAGTTTGGAGGTGATTCAAGATGGAACCATTATGATGTCAACTCTGGTGATACATAGTTGTAATGCTGTAACTCGTGCCCAGACCAGAAATAAGATTTATTTCCCCTATTTCAAATGTTAATTTAATGTTCTATCATTAAATAAACTATTAAATAATATCATTATCAATTCATTTAATTATTTATTTATTTCTATCTATGCATTATTTATTTTATTGATGTAAGTCTGTAATCCCATAAATAAATGAATTAATGTGCAAAGATGGAATTTAAATAAATGTATTATGTGTAAATATCTTATCCAAATTGGTTAATCAATTAAGTAACATTCACTTAATATTAATAATAAAAATAAAAGATAAAAACAGGGTAAATTTGTGATAAAATAAATAAAATACATCAACTAAATATGAAATTTTACATAGAAATCAATAACTTGTTAGAAACAAAACTCAACTGAACTAAGTGTTTGACTAAACCTTGTTGGGACACTTACTTTTATAATGGGAGTTCTTATGAAGTTTTTTGGTTGACTTTACCATTTTACATCTAGAGGAGTATTTCTTGATAGAATCAGTGTAATTTGGAGACAATTTTTGAGGAAATACAAGTCATGATTTCAATATTGGGGAATCCACTCAATGGATCAAGGAGCTTCAAGCCCATAGATGGAAAATACTCGTCTACCTAAATAACTTCATGTATATTGACCAACCCCTATTGGGGTTCTGTGAATGGGAATATAGATCATATCCACTATAATTTCCTATAAAATATTCACTCTAGGTTAAATGGTGAGGGGTTTTTAGACATGATAAAATAGTGGGAGAATTAAATAAATTAAATTGTGTTTATTTATCACATAATTTTTAATCAAGTGCTAATCATCTATTTTAATTATTTTATAAAAATGAAAATAAAAACTAGGAAATTGGTGAAATAATTCCTTAAATTAGGGTATTTTCTTATAAATAAAAATTTTAATATGTAGTAAAATAATTTAAGTGATAAACTATTATCAGAAAATTTTCATTGTGTATTAGAATCTACTATTAATGTTCTTACACCCGAGTGTGTGAGAGAAAACGAAATAAAGGCTACCATAGATATGTTGAGGATGATTCTTATATTTTATATATTATATTATCAATTATAACTAGAGTTTTTATAATACAACATATATAAATGTATGCTTACACCATAATAAAACATCTTTGTTCTCTTTAGAAAGAGATAAAAAGGCTTAAAATAAATAATATTTTTAATGATATATATAATTGTAAACCAGAAGAATTAAATCTAGATACTTGTCATGCTTTAAAAATGTTGGGGTATATTGATTGATTAGTGAAATTGTCTTACACTTGGAAAATAATATATCCACTAATTTTATTTTATTATCCTTACCACTAATTTTATTCTTATATGTACAATCCCAATTAAAAAAATTGGTGATTCTGTCAAGAAGATTTCCCCACAATTCACCAAGTATATAAGGATTGTTTGAAACCTATTTCGCCACCCCTTGTGGTGAAAATTTTTAAGGACAAGGTTAAATATATTTTGGATAATATACAACCAAAATATCCTTCACAAAATTATTCAAAGATACAAAGGATTCAAGGGTATAAGGATAAATGGTAGGTTGTCTACTTCTCTTGTGTAAATCATAGACATTGGAAAATAAATTTAAAATAATTCAAGAAGTAAACAGTTGAAACCTATTTGGATATATTAATCAATTTTTTATTCATAAATTTTTTATTAAATAAAAATATTCTTAAAAAATATATTAATTTATATATAATAATAAAGAAAGAATAGAATAGTAATAGAGTGAACTCAAAAAAAGCTAATAAAGTGTGATTCATATGCCAGCCAAGGGGAGATCTCTACTTCTCATTGCTGAAAATATTGATTCAATTTTGTAAAAAGTGTTACCAAAAAACTATATCAATTTCTAGCTGGAAACAATGATAAAATATTTCATAATTGGAATAAATGTTGTTATAGTGATTTAAATACTAAACTACTATATCAGTAACTGTTGAATCATATATATCCATTGAAAATAATGATGAATGTGAAATATAATACCCATACCTCATTATTAAAAGATAATTATTTGTAAAATAAAACTGAATTTAGTTGAATTTTTTATTTTCTTAAAAGTGTTTTTAGTATCAATTTAGTTATGGTACTGGATATACAAACAAACTACTTGTCATGTTTTAGATAAAGACATATTTATACATAAAGGTACATCAAAAAACATTTAAATTTGGTTTGACATGGCCATGTGAACTATTATAAATATTAAATTAACTCCATATACTACATTATATTCCTTTAATAAATTTTAGAAATGATATATGAAGTAAATGACTTCACTTGGTAAAGATAGAGGAATCTTCGAGTTGGCATGTTAGAGAGCATCTTATCTAAGTAATAATTGATCAAACATGTGTAGTAAAGGTTATCCTAAACTCAGATTTCCTTACATACATCAATTAATTAATGATATTAAAACTAACATTAATGATTATTCTTATATATATATTGAAAATATTCCATTATACCATCCAATACATATTTTTAAAATAGAATTGAAACAACTAACCTTATGCTAGCTGCATTGACTAATGAATATCATGTCAATTTTGATATGATAAGAAACATTATAAGTGTTTGTTTAAAACCATCAATTAAAAGTTGAATTTATCTACAAATGAACATCAAAACACTAAGGTTCATCGGAGTTAATAGTCCTAAATTCACTAAGGATATTAACATCTAGTTAATATTAACTACATTTCTATAAAGGAAACCTGTATTTTTAAGGAAAATGGGAGCAGATGAAACTTTTTTGGGTTAAGTATCGGGATGCACAAGATTTGGCATTGGAATACTGGACTCCACTAAGATTATTAGGAGTAGTAGTTCTAGAGACACATGCTACACTAGAATTCATGACTGAAGAGGAGGTTTATGTTCACTGTAGTGGGTGATATGTATATTATTATTTCAAAATAATGATTCATATAAAGAATCAATAAAAATTAATATGATAAGGTTTAAAAGTATATAGAAATTCAAGTAATTTACTATAGGTATTAATATTCAGTAATCCATATTTTGAATGTTTCTAAGATTTGTTACTATTGGTGAATATTTAAGATAAACTGGATATGGATGGTACATGATGGTGGCAATAAAGCATGAATGATTTTCAAAAGATCTTTCTATGAAAAAACTTATTCACCTAGCATCATGTTTAAAATAATTTTTTAATTTTAATTATAAAATAATACTTATATGGTCATTATATTGGGATATTGAATGAAAAGGAAACCTCATTTAGAGGAATCCTTATGGAAGATGGATATATGATGAAACAAAGAGGTGACCCTATGGTGTATGTCTAATAGGAAGAACTAAAAGGTTTTGTGAATCAATAAATTCCAATAAGATATATAGATTGTATAAATTAATTTTTGAATAAATCATGCATAATGATAATAGAATATTCATTTGGAAATGAGTGCGTGACATGTGTCTCTATCCAGTTTTTGGGAGCACTATAAGTTTTTTAAGTTAGATATGTTGATAACATATGTAATCTGAATGTTTTTTCTTTCAAATTTTTTAAGACTAAGTAATGAAAATTTCTCCAAATATGAATTGAAACATCAACCATGTTCTAGGAGAAAATATCCAAGAGATAGATTCTTGTTTTTTCTCAAATTATTTATAGTACATATATTAATTATATTTTGAAAAATAAATCTTGAAACAATTCATGATGGAATTTCCAATAGATTTTAATGATACCATTAGAAAATACATTCTAATTGAAAGGATTATGGAAAGTCAAATAATTTCACAGTCTTATGTGCTTGGAAATCATTTTTTGTTCCATGATATGTACTAATGTTTTATTTTTTTATGAATAAATAATAATAAGTAAATATAAAATAAATCCAAAATAATTTCATAGACTTGTAGTTTGAACTATCTAAAAGTACATTGAAAAGTAAAACTGGTGGATTTCATGGTTTCTGAAGAGGTGAAAATACTAGTGATCAATGGAATTGAACAATTAACATTATTTTTTTCAATTTGATATAATATGACTAATAAGGCTATAGTAATTTGTAAGAAAAACTTATTACAGATAATGGTTTCTATATATACAATATCTTAGTATGTTGTAGCTTTGGATACATCATAAGAAGTATTTTAGCAATGTCCAGATCAAATTTTTTTTATACCAAAAGATATAGGTGTATCATTTTATGATAAACTATGAATATGGATTTTGTTAGGAATTCAGGATTCAAACTTGGTAACAAGAGGTGGATACTCACTTAAATTAATACTTGTGGGATTTTCTCAAGATAGTTATGTTGCAGTAAAAAAATATTCCACACAAAATGTGGATTAACCAACCCTATCCATGGAAACATGGTAGGCATAGAAACTATAGTCATACTTGGTAGAATAATCTTTATTATGTGATGCATATCATGTCTTTAGCAGTTTCCTCTAGGAAAAGTGGGGGTTTGTTGGAGCTGGTTCACTACAACCCAGTACTTTGTACTTCAGATTACTTCTATATTAAAAAATTAAATATTAAAATAAATATCTTATCACATACATATTTTTCTTCAACATGAAATTAATGTAATAATGTCAAATAGTATTTATCGCATTGATAATAATATATAATCTCCCCACTATGATAAAAACCTTGAGATTCTATAGACATATCTCTTAAATATAGTTTTGTGGTTGGATAACTTACTATTATAGGATACATGGTATGTAGACTATCAGGGTAAAGTACTCATAAGTATATTAGGCCTCTTCTCATGAAGTTTTCACATGGTAATCTCCAAGAGAAGAGATTATGAGAACAGACCCACCAGTATGAATTTTTCATGTTTTGGTATCATAGAATATTTATATATATATGATTGTGTAATGGTCCTAACACATTAGTATTATGCATGTTGTGACTCAAGAACTTATATTTACTAAAAAACAATCATTAAATATATTTAAAAGAACTTGGGTACATTGCGTGAATCATGAATGACATGTTATTATTGGATAAGTCAAGGAAGGGTTTGTACCTTCCATATTTATGGAAGTTGATATCTCATACCTTTTATTGAAATATAATTTTATCATAAGTTCCATACACATGGTGTAATGAGTTTTTTTCAATTATTAAACTAAAGATGTATCAAGAATATAGGTTGGTGACATAGTTGTGAAACCTTCATGATGAGATATTACAACAATATGATTATATTACATAGTGATCATTTGTATGTGGCTGTATTTATTGAGACATTAATTTCTTTCTCTTGGGTGCCTTAACCCATTCCTAGACAGTAATCTTAGACTTTAGTCATACCCACCTAATTTCAATGAGAAAAAAATCCTACAGGGTCACACACTAATAATTTTAAACGATCATGATTAAATCCTATTTGAATTTAATTAATGGAATAAATATCATTCTCAAGACTGAGGAATAATTTCATTCATGTTTTATTGATTTCCTAGATTAAATAATTATTTATTCATCGAATTGTGAATAAAATATATTTCTGTATTTTATTGAATATTTAATAAATATTTATTTAATTTTTGTCAATAAAATATTTATTTAATAAACTAAAAATGTTTATTTAGGTATTCAATAAATATTGATGATTTAGAATGGACCAAGACAGTGTCGAGTGATAAATAATTATTTACAAGCAGATAAATAATATGTATCATTATCACATGTTGGTGCATGCCACAAAATATTATTATTATTTTTATATGGAATGGGGTTTTATTAAAGGTTTTAATATTTTCATGTGTCTTCATGAAATAAAAGAAATATTCTAATCTAAACCCTACCACTAGAAATATCCTTTTATGTATATAATGTAGGTAATCAAAAATCAAGAATCGTTATGCACAACGAATACTCTTTCGACTCCTACATCTCTCTTTCTATCAAAAACAAGAAATTATAGAAATATTTCTTCAATAATGAGGAAAAAACTATCAATAATGAATAACTTAAGACATTTTATTCTATATGATAACATTTAGAGATCATTTAGAGTTGCTCATAGATCAAAGGAGCACGTGTTGATTACCACTAGGGGTATTTTATCTTTGGATCCACACAAATGCAATGAATTTAATCTGAATGGGTATCTTCAGATGATAATCATTAAAATATATGAAATTAACCTAATACAAGTTAATATATTTCTTCCGATCTAAATAAAGTAATTACAAATTTGACTTGGAAGACCCTCACTCATGATTTTGGGTATAAAGATATTAAAATAAAATTTTAATATATTGCCAACCACTACATTCTTTTCCCATTCCTGGAACCTATACTCATTACCAAATTCTAATATATCCTAGTATCATATCTAATAACCCAAACACAAATAAAAAAGTAAAATTAACCTATGATAAAAATTTATAACATTTCATACAAATTTCACTCATAAGTAACCAAACTTAATTGGTCGTAAGGTTTTAACAATGCCTCCATGTATTCTAGAGGTTTCTGATTAGCAGTGAGGGTACAAAGTGGTACAGTTGGGAGAATATACCCTCATGATCAGAGTAGCATAGTGGTATAATAAATGAATAAATAGTAGAAGTGTAATAATGACATATAGAGAAGTAGAAGTAAGTCATCCAGACTGTAATAAGAAACAATCTAAAAGAGAATCCATATACAAAATGATTCTTTTTTCATGGATCTGTACAAGGAAAATGGAATACAATACATATATTTATAACAAAAGAAACCAAATTAACAAATATTATATCTCCAATAGAATCATGACCCAAAACTTAGACTTGTGTTCCAAAACTCCCTTGCTAATTCCAAATAGGCATCCAAGGCCAGACACTTTCCCTTATTACTACCTGCATCCATGAGGACTTTTAGGGTACCAAATAGTTATCTGAATAGGTTTTGGCATATTCTCAGTAATCCACCATCTACTACATATATATAAATCTAGTTTGTGAATATAAAATTAGTAGTATAAATATGTAGATATATTAAGTGGGATAACATGCATGAAATAATAATCATGTCAGGCTCCAACTCTTCTTGGGATCCCCAACCGACCATACCTACTTCTTCCCATGAAAATAATATATGAACAAGTGATCTTGAAGAAGTTAGGTTCTTGTAGATACGAACAAAATGTACTAGTCTAAGTAATCTTAAAAGAGGTCCCAATGTGGTACTTGGCCATCTAACCATTAGTGATAATAATACATGATCCATGGAAAATCAAGTCATCCTGAATCTTAACAGGGAAATCAAACTCATGGAATATATACCAGGTAGACTATATAAGGGTTATAAGTGTAAGACAATGGTTAAAACCAAGAGAAAAAAACTATATAATTTATAATTGAGTCTATGCAGAATGTCAAAGTAAATCTTGGGCTAAGAATGACTGGGGACCAAGGGGGGAATCCAAGGCACCTCCTGTCTAAGAACAACAGTTGAATCCAAGGAGTATATCTGAGGCATTCTAATATCGAGAAAATATTCAATTGAATCATCGGTAATACACCAATTAATTCACATATAATAATACATTTACCAAATTTTATTGTGGTTATATCACTTGTAAATTATCCCCATAAATCAGAGTGGTTTCCTCTGAGTGCTAAAGGAATTTCCTTATAAATCCATGGCTAGATCAAGTCAGACCATTATTATAATATGAAAATGGACTATAAGAGTAATAGGATCCATTCATTTAATGAAATAATCAAGTCCACGTGACTAACTTTTCAATTTATTCACATTATATAATTCAATTAAATATCTTTTTCTTTCAGTGATGATAAAAGGATATAAATGAGTCAACCCATTAATTCTTTGATTCCAATTTAATATTAGACAATATAAACATTATTTAACTTTTTAAAAAGTGTTAATTTATCCCTTTAAATTTATTAAATCTTTGAGGAAGTCAAACCAAACATACCAACAGGTATTTTGGTTATTAATATGAAAAAGGTAACATTATAATATATATGGAACACCCAAAAGGGGGTGGATCAAGTTCAAGTACATGACCTCAAACTATAATAAGAGGGTCTAATAGGGTATTTAAATTCTTATATAAACATATTATTTAAGGAAAATTGATTTTAGATTCAAAGAGTGGGTGAAACAGGCACACAACATGACAGTGATAATTATAAATATATGAGACTTAAATGAAAATTCATAAACAATATACCTTATTGAATTTGATGAACATTTGTCCAATATAAACCCTTAGTTTGGTCTGAATTAGAAGAAAATAAAAAAATATAAAAATTATATGAAAATAGGGCATATTAGCTTACACCAAAATAGTGTCATGGATAGAAAGATATTCCATGAAATGAAGTTAAAAAACTGAATCTCTCATTGGTGGAGATCCAATGCTATAGATGGTTTTCGAATCGGACATTTTATGGATAAGGGAGATCAAATCCTAGCTTAGGAATAAGAAGAGATTCAATAGGAGGAGAGATTTGTCGCACAGGGAGAAAAATGAAAAAGATGGTGAGTGTTTATAAATAAGTAAGGTTACCATCATAGTTTCACCCTACTTATGAGGTCTCATTGTTTGGAAACATGTTTGGAAAAACCATGCGCCAACCATTCAATAGTCATTATCCAAGCCACCCCCCTCACACAACTATCCCATAAGGTTTGGAAAAACTGTTCTCCAACTATGTGGGGTCACTAACTAAGTGGCACTAAGGGTGTGTGCTAGGCATGTGGTTTTCCAAACCGTTCATATACAATGAGAATCCCCTCTGAAACATTTCTACAGTTTTTTACATGACCATGTGTCCTTATTCACATAGTTTTCAAACTTTTCTCTATTGTATATGGGTCATACTATTGCACTGCATGATTACTACAAAGAATGTGATAACCATGTGCCTCATACAATTTCTCCAAAATTATGAGTTCTAGGCTCAGAAAAATCCCCTAATTATCTCAAAAACATCCTTAAACTCTTAGGCACATTTATAAGCGTAAAACTAAATATTAAAAACTAAAAATCATCCATTTCATACCTAAAAATAAAAATAGTTGTATTGCAGTCATTGTCATCCTTTAGAACCAATTCCATCAAACATTTATTTAAAATTAATGTTTCTATTTATATTTTTTTATCTAAAATATCCTAATTTCTTTTTTGGATAAATATAAATTAACTTTATTAGGGTAAACACATATAATTATTAACATTTTGATTATCATTATACCCTAAACAATTTTAGGATATCAAGTGGATTATACTTTTTAAATAGGTTGGCATTATAGTGATATTCACTTTATTACATTAACTAAATATAACCATTTACATTTTTGGTTGTTGCATATCCTAACTCTTTAGGATATTAAGTGAAGAATCACTCAAACATAGACTGACATAAAATTTTATTTTCTATATTTGAGATTATTTATGTTCAAACATACACACACTAGCCTCATGGACATTATACTGTACTCAGAATATCTTGTTAATACTCAAAATAGTCAACTTTCTTCTTTAAGAAATAATACTTATTTCGTTTTAGTAAGAATATTTTACAAATAAACTATTATTTTCTTATCTCATATGATATTTTATGTGTTTATATTATTTTTTTATGTCATGAACTAGCTCACTATGAATACGAACTAGATCGGTGGTATTACATGATTATGAGTGTACCTCCCCATATTTCAGAGGCTCCAAAATAGTAGTGGGGGTCTAAGGTAGTACCATGGAAAGACTATACCCCAATATCAAAGTATAAATTTATAAATAAATAACTAAGAAACATACACATAAGTGTACATAGAGATAATAAACAAATAGAAAATGCTATAATAAAATGAAATATAACATAAAATCATGCATCTACAACTCGTATCCCACTATGGTAATGCATATATATATATATAATAAATTAAAGGGATAATAAAATTATACAAGGCTCCACTATAAACTTTGGGTCATACCTCAAACCCAATCTCACTAAAAATTGAACTTCTCTAACTCATTCTAAGAGTCCACATGAGAATCATCACTCAATCATGCAACATTATTCCTTCTCCCTAACCATCTTGCTTATGTTCCCAACCAGAATTTATACATAAGGTATATAAGAGAATCAAGCTACCCATACAGGGGATGAGAATATAATATTTAGTAGGCCATCCCCAATAGTGGAAAAATAATATATTATAATAAATGCATTTTTTTCAATATTCCTAGCCAAGTTGATACATAATTGAAGGTAATACACCAATAAATAAACCACCACCTAGGGGAACCAGGTCCTACCCTAAAACCAATATCTAGTTTCAATCATCAAGTATGCGAACAAGATCAACCATACCTTCCTTATCCAATTTTTTGATGTCACTAAGCATGTTAGGATGACCATGACAACCATAAAAATGACTCAGGGGTCTTTCACCCTAGTATATAGTGATAACGATTCAAGGTCCAAACTCAGCCTTGAATATTGTATGATGACCTATGGATTGTTCCATCCCGGTATCACGACCTAAGAATGCTTTGTCCTATTATACAATAGATCCTGAAATTTGAGCCCCAACTATAATACCCTGACATTTTTATGATATATTTATCTTTAAATAATTTTATTTATTCTATATATTGTGTTATAAGAAACATTAAGTTTAAACAAACTGAAGTATACTATTAAAATATTATTATTTAAAATGATATTCATATCCATATTTTTTGGATTGGGGAGTATAAATAGGTTTAAATAAATTATGATAAATTCATGGTTATATATGTATTAAGTTAATTTAATGGTTATCAATTGAATATAAATAAAAATAAAAATCACTTGAAGGAAAATGAAATATTTTTCTAAAAAAAATTTTTTTCACATAATGTATTTTTACCTTAATAAATTAAATTAAACCCTATTAGAGAATTATTTTAATATATATAATTTAATTGATAAAATTTTTTAAAGAAGAAACAAATATTTTTCTAGGAATAGGATAAGAATAAATCCATTTTTATTCTTAAAATTTCCTTTTTCTAAAAAGAAGTTTTTATCACAATAAAATTACTCTAAAATTCAATTATTCCATTAATAGATATTGAATTAGATAAGATTAATTTAATATTTATAATTATGAGGTTTATATTTAGTAAATAGACCTGTTTTATTTATGGACAATATGTATAGTAACCTTGGTAAATTTTATCAACTCAGTATTAGGTAAATTAGGTTAATCTTGATTAAAAATAAGTTATAAGGCCATAATTATTAATCAATATTATTATTATATGAATATAATTTTACCCTTAAAACCATAGTCTCTAAATTTATTTTTTTTTTATGGAAACTTTTCCATTAAAATGACTTATATATTATTTAAATCAATAAAAGCTACCAAATGTCACTCTCTTTATTTTTAATATCATTTATTTTTTCATCAAGGGAAAAAATTAAGTTATGAAAAAAATATAATTTACTTAGATTAGGAAAATTAGGTTCCTGATAAATTTTTTTTTTAATTATATAATGACCTTAATTTTTTATGCAACACCGATGCAGTATGTCACCATTTAATAAAAAATATAATAAATGATTTTAAAAATAATAAAAGTGATATATTTTTTATTAATAAATTTATATTTTAAATTATATAGATCAATAAGAAATATTAAGAAGGTTTTAAATCATTATATTTTAATTCCCCCTTTTTCTTGATGTATTAGATGTTAAATTAAATAAATAGTGTCAAAATTGAAAATAATGATATTTTATCAAAATAAAATTTTATTAAATTATTTAAAAATTATAAAAAACATAAAATAAGACTTTTAGAATATTCTATAGTCTAAAATATCATAAATTGGCCATTTATCATCCAATTTTTACCTTATGTGAAAAATTTAAAAACATTTAATATTAAAAAAGTTGTTACCATAGTTAAAATTAAAAATAAAATAACTAAATGTTAATAAAAATGATAAAGTTTATAATGACACCAAAACCTTTCTAAATTATATTGGTTGTTGGGATTATAATCCTATCTAGCCTTATAATTGAAAAATTTTGTAAAAAATAAATAATTTCGAAATAAAAAGTTTGTTTTCCACAATAATTATTTCAAGTGATCTTTTAAAATTATTATCCATCTAAGATAACATTATTTGATGTTACTTATTTTTTTGGGGATATTATCCAAGGATTTCATCTTTATTATTTCTCTAGATCCTTTATGTTTATGATAAAAAGATTAAATTTTTAAAAAACCCATTTTTTCCATGGGTTATGTTATGATGAAATATTTATGAAACCCTTTTCTTTTTCATGGGTTATGTTATAAAGAAATGTTTATGAAACCCATTTATTTTACACGGGATATTTTATTATGGAATTATGATGAAACCTGTTTCTTTTTATGGTTTCTGATATATTGAATGCTTTATTATCTTTTGGAACACATATGTATGAATTTTATTATATGATGGGTGGGAACAATATATTCATCCAATACATTGGGTAAGTATTGATATCACATGAAAAAAACCAGGACTAGAATGGGGAATGAACCTTGTTCAGTAAGAGACTATGTCCACTATGATATTCTTGGAAGTAAACCTTCACTAATATGATGTTTTGGGGAGTGAACCCATTCTATAATGACAGTCTTGAAAATGATCCATGACTACTAAAGAAATGATTTTATATGATAATTTGTATGAAACAATTCATAATCTTATTCCTATATTATGATAACATAGTTTATGTTCATTGATTCCATTATGATTTCTGTATTATGAACATATAAGATTTATCTCATGACATATTATTATGATCTTTGATATATAGGTTATTGTTTTAAAAGGTTTAGATCAAGTTCCTATACCTTAATGATAATGATATGCTTATGTCATCATTGATATCTCCCTTTTTAACCTTACAAAGCATCTGATCTCGTCCTTTTCTTATGTTTCATTCCCCTAGGTTAGGAATAAAGTTATTACGTATGATATATATAATATTGGTTCTAGTTGTATTGAAATAAGTGGGAGATAATTTAGATATTTTATGAAAAGTTTTTTTATGGTTCTAAGTTTCCAAACATACTAGACCTAAAAGGTTCTAGTGTGGGTCAAAATGTTTGGTAATGAATATTTATCTATTAAGATGTAATATCTATATATGAAAATTATGGGTCTCTATAGTTGTTATGATAGAATGGTTTGGTTAAAATTTTGAAACTTGGATGAGAAAACTTTAGTAAGAAACCTAGGGATTAATCTAAGTATAGGATAAAATCCTAAAATTTGGTAATGATCTTGAATAACCTAGGATAAACCTAAAATATCATTGAATAAGGTTTCAAAATTTATACATTCTATAAATTATTTTTCATGATTATATAGTTTATTACCATGACTCCAACAATATTGTACTTGAGTCGTAGAGGCTCCTGCTTAGCATTCAAATTACCCAGGATCAAATACGGGAGGGGGTGAATTTTTGAGTTACTATAGTAGTATTGTAGCAGTTACTATAGCAGAATTTTTTTGGTATTGTAGCATCTAGAGATATATGTCTAATTTCTTCCTTCGAGCCATAGGTTTTGACCAACGAGAGTCTCAAGTCCTTCAGGAAACCTATGGACTTCAGGCCACCTAATTCCTTCGTTCCACTTAAGGCCTTTGGGCCACTATAGCCCTCTGAGGCACAAGGCCTCTGGGCCATAAAAAACTAGAAGTGGTCTATGTGGATCACATAGGATTTTGCCCTAGAATAGTATTCAAATCATGCAGCATCCACCAGATTAGAGCTAACCATATTGGAAGGATGAGAGGGTATGAAATTTTCTATCGGGACTAGGAACCATGAATATCTACATAGGGAGATGCTAGTCGATTAGAAAAAAAAAGTTATGTACCTAAAATCATTCAATGGTTTAGATTATAGGGAGGGTAATTTATTCTATTTTTAGGTCTTTGTCCTTCAAGTCATTTATTAGGCACTATCCCTTCGGCCTTCGGGTCATGTAATGGGCCATGTTACATTAGTCTTATAGCTCATGTTAGGGTTCCCCCTCAACCAATAAAATGGGTATTATCCAAAAATAAATAAAAATATCGAAGGCTTTCAGGAAGGGTTGACCACCACATTGACTTTTAATACTCAGACTGTGATTTTTGGTTTTAGTAAATGGTTGGAACTTGAACGAATTCTGTTAATTCTAATTTTTATAGGAAATGAAATTATTGTACTTTTAAGTAGCCAAATTTTATTAGATCTATAATGAAAATTATTATTTCTACACTCAAATAACTTTCTGAAGCTATGAATCATGATAATATTTCAAATGATAAAAGAAGGGAATAATGTTTTGTTTAGTTCTTTATGATGTAATGACCATTTACTTTTTGTGGTTTTTATATTCCATTAGTTTCTATGAAATTGATCAGCACCATTGAAAAGATATTTTTTATTATCTTGTGTTTGGAATGTGAAAAAATTATTTTAGTTGTCTATCCTTAGGATGGTGAAGAATATCACTGGCAGGCTCTTATTAAGAATATGAGGTAAAAAAGAAGAAATTGAATCTGTAGAGTGGGGTGAGAATAAAATATTGTTTTTCAAAAATTAATTTCCTAGTATTATTTGTATGAAAATTAAAAAATAAATCCTTCAGTTAAAGTATAAATATGATGAATCTATTGGTACTTATAATGTAAATTTCAAAATACCTGTGAGATATACTTCTGGTATTATCATTCAACCTGAAAGTATGGTTGATCGATTCTTAAGTGGATTAAAAACAAGTCTCTAAAGGTTTTTATCCATAAGGTAATTTAGTAGCTATAAATGGATATTCTAATGTTATATCAAGGTTGACACAGAGAATGGATTTTCCCATCAATCTCATGGGTTTGACAATAAAATAAAATTTAAATTTAAATTAAATTTTAAAAAACATAGAGAGAATATTATTTTTTATGCTAAAATTTGAAAACAAAATATGGGGGAAATTTTCTGAAGGTGACTAGTAAATGTATCAAGTATGTAATGGAAGCTCATCAAGAAATCGAATGTCTAAGTGATGGAAATTAGTTATCTAATGGGGTATATAGAGATAAATATCCACTGAATAAAAAACTTACACTCTAGTGTTTTAAATGAAAGTAGTATAGGAATTATTCTAACTGGTGCCCAAATTTGATTTTTACTGATTATGATCGACATCAACAACCTATTAATCCCATAAACAAAATAAAATCTCATATGATCACTATTTTTTATGAGCGGTACAATAACGACATGGTGAAAGTTACACTTGTTATCCACTCTAGAACTATTAATGTCTTATTTGATTATGTATCCACCCACTCTTTTATATTTAAAGACATTTCCAATGGAATTATTATATCAAATAATAAATAAGATATTGAGTTATTAGGAAAAACACCTAATGTTATGATGATCACATCCCATGTCTATGATTATTCTCTGTTTAATGTTTTTGGGAATGTATTTCATACAAATATTTTCATTCTTATTTTAATTGAATTCAATTTTATTTTGGGAAAGGATTGGATTTCATTATTTAAATCCAACATAAATTTTTGATTATGGGAAGTTACATTTTATATTCTGAACCAACCTATGATATACTATCAGTTTTATGAAAAAAAAATTAACCTCCCATGGAAATTAAATCCATCATATTGGTCATTATTACTATTCAAAAGGGTTTTTATCTTAGATATTTGGGGAGAAACTCAAAATCAATGATATTCCTATTATATGGGAGTTTATTAATGCCTTTAGAGAATATTTGTTTGGTCCTCCAATGAATAATGTAGTTCTGGTTTCAACAGAACTGAAACCTAGTGCTAAACCTATTTACCATACTCCATATAGAAGAGCCCTGATTGAGTTGTGAGAATTAAAGAAGAAACTCTGGGATATTCATAACAAGGGATTCATTCATCCAAGTGTGTCACCATCAGGTACACCTATTCTATTTTTTAAGAAAAAATATGGACCTTATTCTCTACATTGATTATTGATAACATAACATGATCACTAATAAGAAAAGGTATCATATACCCTACATCAATGACTTATTAGATTAATTGTGTATAGATTAACACTTTTCTAAGATTTATCATCATTTTGGATATCATCAATTGGGTTTCAAGAAAAGGGATATAGACAAGAAAATTTTCTATGTAATTTATAGACACTGTGAATTTATAGTGATGCCTTTTGGTCTTACTAATTCCCCCACTATCTTCATGGATTTAGTAAATAGAGTATTTTGAGATTACCTTGATCAGTTTGTGGTAGTCTTTATAGATGATACGTTTATTTATTAAAATAGAATGTAATATCATGTTGATTACTTGAGGATTTTTCTAAAGACCCAATGAAAGGATAATCTTTATAAAAAAATTACCATGTGTGACTTTTGGATTCGTAAAGTTTAATTATTGGGTCATATAATCTAAAGTGAAATTAAATCAGTAGACCCTTAAAATTAAAAATTTATCGAGTATTGTACTAGACCAACCATTGTGACTGATATTTATAGTTTTCTTGGTTTAGATGGATATTATCAATTCTTTGTGGAAAATTTTTCATGACTACAAAATAAACTCAACAAATTAACTCAGAAGGGATCCAAGTTACATTAGACAAATGAATGTGAGGAATATTTTAAATAAATAAAGAAAATTCTAGTATGCACACATGTTCTTACACAACCCTACAATGATAAGGATTTGTAATCTATAGTGATGCATCAAAGAAAATACTTGGATGTGTCCTTATGTAGAGTGATATGGTTTTATATTATGCCTCATGATAATTAAAGGTCCCTGAGAAAAACTACCTAACTAAATATTTAAAGTTAGATATGGTAATATTTACCTTAAATATATGGATGAATTACCACTATGGAGAAAAGTGTGACATATATATTGATTACAAATTTTTAAAGTATATTTTCAATTAAAAATATTTGAACATGAACCAGAGAAGATTTCTAAATCTCATTAAATATTATGACTTCTCAATACATTACCACCCTAAGAAATTGAAAAAAGTGATAGATTCTCTTAGTTTAAAGGAACATTATTTATTATTTATTATTAGTATTGAAAAACATTCAATATTTCTATACTTTAAAAGTATGGATCGTGAAATATTTAAGGAAGGTGATAAATATTTTCTTTATTAAATGTGTGTTCAACCATATATCCACATGAATATTAAAGGGGCACAAAATTAAGATGTAGTGATGAAAAATAAAGTGAGAAATGATCTTGATTTCAACCTTTATTATGACAAAATAATATGTTTTAAGAACTAGGTATGTGTCCCTTTAGTACCAGATTTGAAGAAGGAGTTGATAGATTAAGCTCATAGATCTTCATTAATTATTCATCATGGAATTATGAAGATGTATAGAGATTTGAAATGGTATTTATGGTTGGATGACATGAAGAGAGATATTGTAGATTATTTTTCTCGATGCTTGTTATGTCAGTAAGTTAAGGCTGGTAAACAAGAGTTTGATGGGTTGTTACAACCATTACCCAAACAAGAATGGACATGAGAAAACATTACCAAGGATTTTATAATTAGGTTCCCCAAAATATATAAAGTGCATAATGATATTTGGGGTATATTCTTCCATATTATGAAATTAGCACACTTTATTGTCATTAGAGAAGATTTATCTCTTAATAAAATTACTCAGTTATACATTAAAGAAGTCATAATATTTTATGGTGTAACACTATCAATTTTATATGATCATGATCCATGGTTTACCTTGACATTTTCATACAATTATCTTGCATGATCTAGATACGGAGTTATGTATACAAAAACTTATCGTCATCATATATATTTTCATTCTAAGAGAACCATTCAATCCATAGAGTATATTTTGAGATCTTGTTATATGTATTTCAAAGGTGTTTGGGATCAAAAACTTCCATCGGTGGAATGTTACTACAAAAATAGATTTCACTCTAATATTTAAATGGGTCCTTATCAATCTCTCTATGGTAGGAAGTGAAAAACTTCAATGTGATAGAATGATGTTAGATAAATAAATCTATAAGGACCTGATTTTTCTGAGGAAATGGATAATAATGTTAGATCCATTCAATAGAACATAAGATAAGATAAGAGTCAAAAAAACATTCTGATGATAATCATTAGAAAGATATGGAGTTTTAATTTGGTGATAATGTTTTCCTAAGAATGTATCCCTAAAAAAGGGTGATCAAATTTGAAAATAAGGGCAATAAAATACCTAATTATATCAGCTCTTTTGATATTCTTGATCATATCAGGATGGTATCTTATCGATTGGTGCTTCCTCTAAATATCTCTCAATTTACATTAGCTTTTATGTATCTCTCCCGATGAAGTATATATTTGATCCTTCACATGTACTGAACTGAGAGATCATGCCGATAGAGAAATATCTTTCCTATGATGAACAATTGGTAGAGATTTTGGATCATAGAGAGAAAGTGTTGTGAAATAAGACCACCCACTTGTTCAATGTTTTGTGGTGAAACCACCAATTTGAGGAAGGTATTTGGGAACCTAAGGATGTTATGAGGCAGAATAATCCTCGTCTATTTGTATCAAAGTGATAAATTTTGATGGTGAAATTAATTTTAAGGGGTTATAATGTAAGACTTTGATATTTTTATGAAATATCTATCTTTAAATAATATTATTTATTTGATATCTTGTGTTAAACATAACAATGAGTTTATACAAACCACAATATAATATTAAAATATTATTATTTAAAATAATAGTTATCATCTAGACATTAGATTAGAGTGTATTAATAGGACTAACTAAATTATGAAAAATGAATGGTTATATGTATAAAATTAATTCATTGGTTATAAATTGATTATAAATGAAAATAAAAATCATTTGAAATAAGAAGAAATATTATTCTGAAATATGGTTTTTATAGGAAAATGTTTTTTTATCTTAATAAATTATATTAGCCCCTATTGGTAAATTATTTTAATGAAATTTTTATATTATTTATTTTATAAAATTTCATAATAAATTAAAAAAATTAGGCATATGATGATAATAAAGCCATTTTTATGCTTAGAAATTTATTTTTTTCAAAAAATCGGTTTTTGTCACATTATGCGCACATACCCTAAAATTAATTTCTTCCATTTATATGTTTTCAATTAGATAAATTTAATTAAATATTTAGAATTAGGTGGATCAATTTTTTTAAATAGGTCACTTTTATTTTTGATAAATATGGATAGTAATTGTGGTAAAATTGATCATCTTGTTAAAGGGAAAATCGAGTTAATCTAGATTAAATATAAATATTAAGGACATAATTATTCATCCAATTTTTTATTTGGTCAAATTAATTAGACCCTTATAACCTTAGGCTCTAAATTTAATTTTTTTAATGGTCAATTATCCATGAAAGTTACTTATATATTATTTAAATCAAAAAAAAGTTTCAAAATGTCACTCTCTTTGTTTTTAATATCTGTTATTCATCCAAATAGGGAAAAAATAAGTTATGAATGAATATAAGTGTTTATTATGAGATTTATAAAATTATTTACAAGATATAAATTTATTTTTAATTATTATTAATTACATAATGACCTTAATTTCTTATACAACACTAATGTTGTTAGTATCCATTTAATAAAAATTATAATAACTAATTTTAAAAATATTAATAATGATATAATTTGAATGAGTTAATGTTAACCTTAAATTTTATAGATATATAGGTAATATTGGGGATTTTTTAAATCATTATATTCAAATTACCTATTTTCTTGTTGTATTTAAAGTTAAATTAAATTAATAGTGTCAAAATTGACAATAATGATATTTTATCAAAATTATATTTTATTAAATTATTTAAAAAACATAAAATTATTCAAATAAGACAAGTTGAATATTATATGGTCAAAAATATCATTAAATGTCCATTTATAGGCCAATTTTTACCTTGTAGGTAAAAATTATGACACTTTAATATTAAAAATTATGTTACCATAGTTTAAATTAAAATTGGTTAACTAAGGGTTAATCAAAATGATATGGTTTAAAATGATACCAAAACTTATCTAAATTATATTTATTGATGGTATTAAAACCCTATCCTACCTTATATTTTAATAAATGGAAATTCTATGTCATTTTAATTGAGAATTAGTTTATGATCATTTAATATTTTGTGAAATTACAAAAGTTCCCCTCAATTTAATTATAAAACGAGTCCTCCTCCCTCACTCTTTCACAAAATTTCAAGACCTCTTGATCAACCAACCTCTACCAAATTATCATATCAACCTTCCAAGCCACATTTTTAATGTTCTTTTATTCCCAAAAGTCTAACTTTATATCCCATTCAAGGATATATAAGGGTTTTATTTCTAATAATAGGATGTTAGAGTGCTTTCAAAGATAGTCAATCTCAAGGTAGGGTTTTATTTTACAATCTCATCAATATTTGGGATTTTTTATGTTTAATTCTACACTGGGTAATATTTCTATACCATATACATATTTTCTAAAAGTGTTTTAAAAAATTTACCATTCTTCTATGATTTTTTAAATTCATTTTTACTCATGTTTGACTTTTTACAAAATTGTTTTAAATGAAATTTTTTTTCATTTATTTAATGTTACTTATGATTTACTAGGGATATGATTCAAGGATTTTATATTTATTCTTTTTATTGATGGTTTATGTTTATGAGGAAAATATGAAATATTTATGAAACCCTTTTCTTTTTCATGGTTTATGTTATGATGTAATGTTTATGAAACCGATTTATTTTTAATAGGTTACATTATGATAATATGTTTATAAACCCCATTTATTTTACATGGGTTCCGTTATGATGAAATGTTTGTAAAACTAATTTCTTTTCATGGGTTCTAATATAATTAATTCGTTATGATCTTTTGAAACACATATTTATGAATTTCATTATGTAAATATTGGTACCTATATCTCCTTCCATTGAATTAGGTACAGATTTATTTCACTTAAGAAAAAAAGAATTGTAATAGGGAGTGAACCCAATTCAATAAGGGACTCTCTCCACAATGATAGTCTTGGGAGTGAACCTTGACTACTAAGATGGTTTGTTGAGTGAACCCATTCCTCAATGATAGCCTTATAATTGATCCTTGTCTACTAAGGAATATATTTTCTATGATTATTTTTATTCCATAATTCCAAGTCTTATGCTTATATTATGATATCACAGTTCATGTTCTTTGATTTTTTTATGAATCATGTCATATGAACTACCAAGATTTATTAAATGACCTAATATAATGATCTGTGATATATAGGGTATGGTTTTCAAATGTTAATATCATGTTTTTATACCCTTATGCTTATGTTATGCTTATGTGATCATTAATATCTCCATTTATTACCTCTACTGGTAATATTTTCTTTTCTTTCTTTATATGTTTCTTTTCCCCAAGTTATGAAGAAATGTATTAAGTGTGATATGTCGAAGAAGAGTTCTAGTTATGATGAAATAAGAGACATACTATGTATATATTTTATGAATCAGTTATTTATGTTTCCATGTTTAAAAAGATATATAACTAAATGAATCTAGAATGTATTGAAATGTTATGTAACAAATATTTTAGGTTAGAATACCTATTATGATAACACAAGAGGGGGTTAATTTTGTTCTTTTAAGAGTTTTAAAATTTTGTTGATTCACATAAAAAGTATATAGAGTTGGCAGTGTTTCTGTATGAGAATATATATGTAGCAGATAATGAACAGAGAATAACGTATAGAAATTTATAGTGGTTCGGGGCATGAAGGTCCCCTAGTCCACTCCACCAATCACCCTCTCTACAGGCTTGGTGAATTTCACTAGTTACACCCTCATATCATAAGACTAATACACAACTGAGTTTAGGCAGTTTTCACCCTTACAAATAAAGGCTTAAAAAAGATAGCCTTCTGGTTCTAATACAGGGAACTGATAAAACCATAGTTTAGTGTGAGAAGCTGACACTCCACCACAACTAAATACTAGAAAATGAAACTTTAAGATAGATAACATGTAGTTTTGTAAAAAATATATGTATATTATAGTTTTAGCAGCATGCAACTAATAAAAGAAAGATATTCAACTTCAAAGTAAAATAAACTTTGAAATATATGTTTGAAGATATTTGGTTTCAAAATAGATCTTTTATTTTAAAAACATCAAAAAAATAGAGCATCATGATTCAAGAGTTTAACATGAATATCTTTAAAATGTAGTCCTTGAATCTGAGATGCTTGATCGCTGAGAAGTGAAATAATTTTTATAGGAAATATTAAATAATAATAATTATATATATAGCCATGAAATCTCTAGATCATTTTATCAAAATATCTAACGTAGAAAGATATATATAAAAAATATATCTCATAGAAATATTTCATATCCACAGAATAATCCTGATAATTCGAGTGAATTCAAATTCAAAGAATACAGTACAGAGTAACTGTAACTTCACTTGGGAATAAGAGAGAAAATCTCTACTATAAATGGAACTTTAAATCATTTAAAATGATCTTTTAATCGATCAAAATCAAGTTTTAAATCCCCTTGACAATCTGAAAAGAATGTTGAAAAATTCTCTGATAAATATGTAAATTCAAATTTCTGACGATGAAATGTCAAACATAATATTCCTTTACAAAATGACAAAATAAAAAATGTAGGGTTCAACTTCATAATGTAGGGTTGATGATCTATAAATTTTTTTCACATAAGCATAGATCTTTGAATGAAACATTGATTATCTATTCATCCAGTTTTCCAAACATAAGGTTGAAAACGTAAGGTTGATCATTAGAGTAAGGTTGATGATCCACACATTTGTAAATTTTCATACTTACATAGGGTTCTTTAACCATACATTTCCTCTCTGGGAAACGTATGCTTCTTATCCAAATGTAATTTTCCATAACCGTACATTTCATCAAATGTGAGTTTGATTAAACGTATGTTCTAGTCTTTCAACATAAATGTAATGTTTGTTCTATACGTTACTTTCTTCGATGTATTAAATGAATAGTATTTCTAGTAAACGACAAATAATGAACATTGTTTCAAGAATATGATTAAGATCATTTAAACACTTTAATGAATATTTCTTGAAAATAAATAGATGAATATTATTTCAAGATAATAATTAATAAATAATATAAATTTACTAAAATACAGTCAAAATAAAATCATTAGTAAAAAAATGGGTATTTTTGGGCATCAAAACCATTAATATTACAGAGTATTGTTGAGAAAATAAATTCCCAACAATATCTCCCTTTTTTATGATCACAAAACACATAAATAAAAAATATAATCCTAGCAAAAATAATTTAGAATTTTTTAAACATTAAAAGAAAATAATTTTAATTTGGCAGAATTATTTTGATGAAGAATAAATATTTGAATTTCTCCCCCAAAAATATATTTAAAATAAATGTTTTAATTTCTCTAAATAAAATATTGTGTTGTCTAATTTCTCCAAAATAAAAATTATGAACTATTTCAATAAAAAAGAAATATTTTAATTTCTCAAATAAAAGAAATGTTTTGTTTATCTAAATTTCTAAAAAAATTGATATCAAATAGAAATATATAAATAGATAAAAACAAATTTAATATTGAATATAATGAGAAGTGAAAGTTATAATTTACTATAATGAATATAGATAAATAGATTGTGGCTATAGACAAAAATACAAAAGTAGATAAAATAATAAAATGAAATATATAGATAATAGTCAAGTTCATTGATCAATAAAGATATTAATACAACAAAGTTTTTAATAGAGAAACAAAAAGTGTCATTGTCATGGGTAAAGGTAAGAAAAAAAATAAGGCCACGGATCGGTTGGATGATAATTTTGTATGGCTTCAAAAATGTCCTTTAAATAAACCATCTTCAATCTTACCTTCATAATCAAACTTTCTCCTAAATAAATTAACAAATTTCCTCAAATCATTATTGACATACAAATTCTCCATAAAATTGACTTTCAGAAACACATGAAGACTTCCCTCTTGATTCTTAAATATCTCTAACTTCTCTGAAAACTTTCTCAACATCAATCTAATTCTTGGTTCTCCTTGAGTTAACTGATCTATAAAAAAATTATTTTACAATAAAACTGATATAGGAGCACTATTTCATTGAAGATCTTGAAGAAGAATATTTGTAGATTTCGTAATGGATGTAATGGCATGAAATCTTCTAATTAAATTTGGACTTGTTGCAGGAGTAGGAGTAGATGAACTAGCCTGATTCACTGAACCTTTCATAGATTCAAACTGACTTCCCAAGTAATATTTTAATTCTGAAAAATCATTTTTTTACACTATTTCAGATTTGATCTTCTAAGTCTCATTTAACATGTCTCTTTTGAAGTCATCAAAATCCCTTCTAGAAACAGTATTCTAATTAAGCTCCTAAGGATTTTACTTTGCAATTTCCAGTTCCTACTGCAGATTGGAATTCTCCTCTTAAGACTTATTGAATTTCATCACAACTTCTTCAACATGATGATATAATGAATCAAATGTCCCCCCATATGCATTCATAACCTGATTTTCATTTTCAGGAGGCAAGGGATCTTCCACTATTTTCATTACATATTATTCACAACAAAATGATTGATTATCCAAAATCTTAGTTTGCCCACCAGAAATACGATCTGACTATCCTATAGTATGATCTACCATTAAAGGTTGAATTTTTGTAACTTTTTCTTATAAAAGCTTCCATTATTGAACATCTCCTTGTTTAGTAACTTCTTTACTAACAAACATGGATTGAACATTTTTAGATTGAATATTCTATTCTTGAACTATTTCCACAAGAATTTTTTCTTGTACTTTTTCACTCACCAAAGGTACAATTACAAGCCCTCTATCTTGACTCTCCCCCTTAGCTTCCTCTTCAACAATAGTCTCTTCCAAATGAACTGAGAATGTTTCTTATCCAGAATCCAACATTCTCTCTTCAACTTGAGGAGAATCTCTTTTTCTAGGTTTCATAATAAGACCTTCTTGACCATGTTCTTCCTCTTCTTCTTCAGTGTTAAATCTAATCCTTCTATTAGATGGTTGTGAAACTGAATCTATTCGAGATTCAGATACTCCCTCCTTTCAAACATTATCTTGCTCCCCCTGAGCAAAACCTCATGAGATCTGTTCTTCCTCAGCTCTAACAGGTAAAAATTTTCCTTTCAATGTGCTCTATAAAAATCCATGTTTTCTTGATGTTCCAGCATTCAACACATTACTATGATGACATTTTACTCTTTCCTTAACCAGTCTGATCATATATTTCTTAAACAAAATCCTTGAAATTATCCATCCATATAGATAAAAAATCATTCTCAAATATGGTGAACAACAGTAATGAATATATCTAAATAAATACCTTCGTAAATTTAATTTGGTATCACTCAGAAAAAGAAACATGATATACATGTCTGGGTAAAGGATTTTCTCCATCTCAACCATCCTTAGAGATATTACAGTCTGAATAAATTTCAAAAAAATATTATGATTAGGTTCTAAATCCTTAAAAAATATCTTTCTAATGTGTATTGAATTGAACAGAAAATGCGTAATGCCTTTAGAAGAATGGTCCTTATCTCTAATCGACTTAAGGTCAAAATGTAAAACTCCTTCATGTGGATAGTTCAAAATCTTCGCAACCTTAGTAGAAAAAATAAATAAATCCCTATGTTCAATAATAGATAAAATCATGTCCTATGTATCTCTGAAAATAAACTTCACAGCCTTATAAAAATAATTTAGTTCAACCTCATAAATAAATTATGAGTTTGTTTCATTGAAAGTTGTCTCGAGACCTTGAAAAGCCAGTGATTATTTTAGGAGAAAGTTCGTTTGGTATAACTATTCCAGATCAATCACCTTTCCCTAGAGAATTTTGTTTCCTAGAGTTCTTTGATGTCTCAATTCACTTGCTTCTCCTTCTTTGATTCTCTTGGTTTTCTTGATTCTTGAATATCTGAAAATCTGAGGTTTTAGGCTTCTAGGGTTTGGAAGGGTGAATGAATATTGAGGGTTTGTCGAAGCGGTTTTTATTGGTAAATAGTATTTGGAATACAAGGGGTTTGGAAAACGAATAGTTTCTGACAAATAAAATATGTCCTTTTTTCTCAGGTCATAGAGTAATTATTAAAAAACATAATAATGACACAACATAAATCAATTTAAGATGAAATTTATTAATTGAAATATAGTAATATAAAAATAATAAACGTAAATAAAATTTATAGAAATAAATTATGCATAAATTAAAAAAAATAAAATAAATAAATATTTAATTAAATATTAGAAAACCTAAATCCACCTTAATAAAATAAAAATTATCTGTGGGAATAGGTTTAGTAAAAATATTAACTAATTGATATTTAATGTTAACAATTTATAATGATATATCCATTTTAAGAACATGATTTCTTAGAAAATGATGTTTATTATCAATATGCTTAATTCTAGAATGACTTATTGGATTTTTTTGAAATATTTATAGCACTTTTATTATCACATAAAATAGTTCTATTATTAAAATTAAGTACAAATTCCATTAGAGTTGTTTTCATCCACAACACGTGTTCACAACAACTGCCTGCAGATACATATTCTGCTTCAGCTGTTGATAGTGAAATTGAGTGTTTCTTCTTACTTGACCATTACACTAATGATTTTCTTAAAAAGTAATAGATTCTTAAAGTAATTTTTTTATATAATCTACATCCTCCAAAATCTTAATTTGAATAGGATAATAAATTAAAATAAAAATTTTTTGGATAAAGAAGAGATTGAACAATTGTTCCTTTTAAATATCTAAAAAACCTTTTTACAGAAGTGAGAAGGGATTCTTTTAGATTTCATTGAAATCTAGCATAAAAACATACTAAAAACATAATATCAGGTCTGCTAGTAGTAAGATATAGTAAACTTCCATTCATACCTCTATATAACTTGTCCAATAGTTTTCCAGCTTCATCCAAGTCAAGTTTAATATTAGTACACATGGGAGTTTGATATGTCTTACTGTTCTCAATACCAAAAATTTTCAACAAATCAGTAATGTATTTACTTTGATTTAATACAATTAATAAATCTTTTTGATAAATTTTAAGTCCTAAAAAGAATTTTAATTCTCCCATAATTCTCATCTCAAATTCTTTTTTCTTAAGTTCTGAAAAATCATTACGAAGTTTTTTATTTTTTGATCCAAAAATAACATCATCAACATAGATTTTAAGTAATAATAAAATTGAAAAAACCATTTTGTTAAATAGTTTTTGGTCTAGAAAACAAATAGTTAAACTATTTTTCAAAATAAATGAACTTATTCTTTCATACCAAGATCTGGGTGCTTGTTTAAGGCCATAGAGAGCTTTAGTAAGTTTGAAAAAAATATGGTTTTTGATAATTTTCAAAACCAAGAGGTTTCTCAACATAAACTTCCTCCATTAAATATCCATTTAAAAAATCAGATTTTATATCCATCTAATATAATTTTAAATTCATATGAGGTTCATTGGTTGAAAGAATTATAATTGGTTCTAGTATATCTATGGGAGAAAAGGTTTCATCATAATATATACCTTCTTCTTGATTATACCCTTTAGCTACCAGTCTATCTTAATTTCTAGTTATAATACCTTGACCATCTTGTTTATTCCTAAAGACTGATTTATTTCCAATAACTGTATAATTCATTGGTAATTCCACTAATTTCTATACTTTATTTATTTTAAACTGATTTAGATCTTCTTTCATTGCTAACAACCAACTTTCATTTTATAAGGATTATTCAAAAGACTTAGGCTCTAGCTGAGATATAAAAGCATAAAATTCCACTCAGTTTCTTACACTTCTTCAAGTTTTTATTCCTATGTCTAGATCTCCTATAACTATCTCTAAAGGTTGATTCTTAATGATTCTAGACTATCTATGAAGAGTACTTTTAGATTCATAATTATCATGCCCTTCTAAACTAAACTGAATTTTATTTATATTTTCAAAATCATCAAGTCTTGTGTTGTTAGAAGAATCATCAGCTTCATCTATTTGATATTTTACTTTATTGAAAAGATCATTTTCATCAAACTTCACTTGAACTAATTCTTCAATAGTCTTTGAATTTTTATTGAATACTCTATAAGATTTAAAAGTTTCAGAATATCCTGAGAATATTCCTTCATCATATTTTAGATCAAACTTTCCAAGATTATCCTTGGTGTTCATGATATATACCTTGCATCCAAAAACTATAAAGTAAATTTACTTAATCATTCTGTTATTCCAAAGTTCATTTTGAGTCTTTTTGAAAATATGTCAAATTAAAACTCTATTTATAGTATATCATGTTGTGCTTATAGATTCTACCCAAAAGTAGGTTGGAAGACTGTATTCATTCAACATTGTTCTAGCCATTTCTTGAATATTTTTGTTTCCTCTTTCAGCAATTCCATTTTATTAAGGTGTTCTTAGTAAAGAGAAGGTGTGTTTAATACTCATATTTGATCAAAAATAATTAAATTATTTATTCTAAAACTCTCCACCATGATCACTTCTTAATGAAATTATCTTAAAACTTTTATCATTTTCAACTATTTTATAAAAAATTTCAAAAATAGAACAAGCTTTATTTTTGAGTTTTAGAAAATATACCCAATTAAATATAGAATAATCATGAAATAATACATATACATATAATTTACCAACAAAAATTTCTATTCTATATGGTCTAAAAAATCCATATGAATAAGTTCTAGGGGATTTGAAGTAGAAATTTTGTTAGAAGATTTGAAGGATGATTTGTGTTGCTTGCCAATCTGGCATGCATTACATAATCTATCATTGTCAAATTTGAGACTAGTTAAATATAAAACTAACTATTTCTTAGATAAATTATGTAAATAAAAAATATTACACTGACTAAGTCTTCTATTCCAAATACATGACTCATTTGCATTAGTATTTAAACAGTTCACTATCTGTATACACAAAGAATCTAAATCCAAAGTGTAGACATTATCTGTTCTGGGTGCTCTAAATTTAATTAAATTACTTTTAAAAATAGAACATTAGTTATTAGAAAATTTAACATAGTATCCATAATCACAAAGTTGAGATATACTTATCAGATTGTGATTCAATCCTTGTAAATAGAGTACTTTATTAATTGAGACAGTATCTGTACCTCCAACTATTCCAAGTCCAATAATTTTTCCTTTGGCATTGTCATTGAAGGTGACTAGGCCTCCATCTCTTTTAGTCAGAGTAAAAAAATTTGATGAATATCCACTCATATGTCTTGAATAGACACTCTCCATATACCATATATCTTTTCCTCTTCTTTGTCATGTTACCTAAAAGGTCAAATTAAACAAAGATTTGTTTTGGTACCCATTTCTTTTTGGGTCCAGCAGTGTTATCTATCAAAGACTTAGGAATCCAAATAGATCTATTTTGAGAAACACTATTATAATTATAATTTGATAATGATTTTGAATAATTAACATGTTTGACATCACATAATTTAGGTTTTCTTAAATATTATTCATTATTATAATGTCCATTAGAACCACGATAAAAATATTTAACAGTATACATGATTTTTCTATTAGAACCAGGAAGAAAATAGTTTTTTATAGTTTGGGTTGTTCACACTTACTTCCTATAACAAATATTTCCTTTTTAATTACATTTTTACTAAGAATTTCATTTAGAACATTTTCTCCATTTGTAAATATAAGATAAGAACTTTGATAAGTTTATACTTCATCGTGTAGTTTTTTAATCATATTTTGATGATTATTATAGTTTGTAGTAGATGAACTAAATTTCTCAATTAATTCTTGATGATGTTTAAGTAAAGTATCCCTTTCTCCTAAAATAGAATTATGAATATTTTTTAAAGATATATGTTTATTTAATAGGGAGTCATATATTTATTCTAGCATAGTACTGTAGGTAGTCATTTTATCATTTGAGTAACTAGAATCAGAATCAGATGAATTGTAGAATTGTACCTTCTCTTCTTTATCCATAAATCACATATTAGCTTTCTAATTTGATTCTTCCTTCTCTAAATTAGATATTTATGAGCTACTGAGTCTTCAAAAACACTCCATGTGGATTTCATATAACTTTTATCCTTTTTCTCAAAATCATCATTCTTCATATATTTCTTTTCTATCTTTCACTTTTCTCTTTTAAAATGAGGACAATCAGGTCTTATATGACCTAGTTTTTTGCACTCATAACATCCTAATTCCCTTGATCCTTTCTCATACTTTTTTAAGGTTCTTATGAATCCTTTATTCTTCCTATAAAATTTACTCAATTTTCTAGAAATTTGATCCATCTCAAATTCTGAGTCAGATGAGCCTAAATTTATTTCTTCTTGTTTTACTTTTATGTTCTTATTTTGGGACAAAATTTTAAAATCAGTGTTATCCTTTTTTACTAGGACTTTTTGGTCTTCAAATTAAACATCCATTTCAGCCTCATACATCATTAAGGTTCCAATCAATTTTCTCATTTTCAGATTCTTAATAGGTGATTATTGGAGGATTTCAGCTGAAATTCAATTCCACATTACTGGTAGAACATTTAGAACTTTCAAATCTTGATCAGGTTGACGGATAGGCTCACCTCAAGATGTTATATTGTTAACAATTTCTATTAGCCTTCCATTCATCTGTGTGATGCTCTCTCCATCATACATTTTGAAAGAATAAAACTTTTATTTCTCTATAGCATATCTCATTTGTCTAACATTGTTTGTACCTTCATATGATACTACAATTGTCTGCCACATTTCATAGGTTTTTGGGCATTATGATACATGGTTGAATTAATCTAGTCCAGGACCACAAATAATGGCATTCATTGCTTTCAAATTCACATAATACTCATCCTCTATAGTAGTAGACCAAGTTTTAGGTTTTTTAGGAATTGTGTAAGGATTAAAAATATTTGAGTATACACTAAATCCAATAATTTTTTAATTAGATTATCATTTTTGACATCCAAAATCTATAATTATCACCATTAAAATATGAAGCACAAACCATTGACATTACTTCCTTGAGATTCTCCATTATCATCACTAAAATATATTGTATTCCTTTATCTTGTTATAGATCTGTTGAAATGAACAACCTATGATACCAAATGTTAGGTTGGAATAGATATAGCGATAAAAATAGGGGGTTGATTGTGTTCTTTTAAAAAAGTCTCAATCTTGTCGATTCACATAAACAGTAGATAGAGCCGGCGGCATTTTTGTATGAGAATATATATATAGCGGATAATGAACAGAGAACAAGGAACAACAATTTATCGTGTTTTGGGGGATGAATTTCCCGTAGTCCACTCCAAAAAATCACCCTCTCTGTGGGCTTGGTGAATTTCACTAATAAGGTCCCCGTATCATAAGACCGATCCAAAACTGAGTGCTGGAAGTTGTCACCCTTACAAACATAGTCTTAGAAAGTACAGCCTTCGGATTCTTTTATAGGGAACCAATAAAACCACATCTTAGTGTGAGAATATTACACTCTACCATGACTAAATGCGAGTAGTAGAAACATTAATATAGATAACATGTAGTTTCATAACAAATAGATTTAGCTCCAAGCTGTATTAGTATGCAATTGATAAAAGTAGGATCTTCAACTTTAGAAGAAAATAAACTTTGAAATATATTTCTGAAGAGATACTTAATTTTAATAACATCAACAAAAATAGATCATCATGATTCGAGATTTGAACATGTATATCTCCAAAATTTAGTCCTTGAATCTAAGATACTTGATCGCTGAGAAGTGAAATAATTTGTACATGAAATCATGAAAAATAAGAATTATATATACATAAACGAAATATATAGATCGTCGTATCCAAATATCCAACACGAAAAGATATATATAATAATATATCTCATATTAATATTTCAGATCCACAAAAGCTGCCTAATAAATTGAGTGAATTCAAATTCAAAGAATACATCTCAGAGTAATCTTAACTTCCCTTAAGAATATGAAAGAAAATATCTATTGTAAATGGATCTTTAAATATTTTAAAATGATATTTGAATCAATAAAAATCAAGTTTTAAATCACCCTTAAATTTAGCAAATACTGTTTTAAAACTCTCTAATATTGTCGTAAATTCGAATTCTTGATGTTGAAAAGTCAAACGTAAGGTTCCTTCACAAAACGACAAAATAGAAAATGTTGGGTTGGACTTCATAATATAGGGTTCATGATCCATAATTTTTTTCACTTTATCATAGATCTCTAAATGTAACATTAATTATCCATTCATTCACTTTTCCAAACATAAGGTTGACAACATAAGGTTGATCATAAAAGTAAGGTTGATGATCCATATGTTTGTAAAGTTCCATACTTACATAGGGTTCTTTGACCATACTTTTCCTTTCTAGAAAATGTAAGGTTATTATCTAATAATAATATTCTTTAAACATAAGGTTCATCAAACATAAGTTTTATTAACCATACGCACTGATCTTTCAATGTAAATGTAAGTTTTGTTCCATACGTTACTTTCTTTGATGTATTGAATGAATAGTATTTCCAGTAAATGATAAATGGTGAACAGTGTTTCAAGAATACGCTTAATATCATTATGAACACTTTAGTGAATATTTATTGAAGATAAATAGTTGAATATTATTTTAAGAAGATAATTAATAAAGAAAATAAATTTCCTGAAATTCACTCAAAATAAAATCATTAGTAAAACAATCAAGTGTATTTGTGGGCATCAAAATCCTTAATATTTATAGAGTATTGTTGAGACAGTACATTCCCAAAAAAATATACATATGTTAAGATAGAATATCTATGTATGAGATGTATGGTTCATTATACCAGTAGTGTGGGAAACTTGACTATGCCTTCCAAAGACTCCACAATAATCGGTATCTCACACATAGTAAGTCATATCCTCTTCCTAGAACCAAAATAATATCAGCTATATATCCATGGATGTACCACTAGTATTATCATAGAACTAACTAAAAGGGAAGTTTTATTAGTATCATAGACCTCCCTAATTAGGGAATTTTTTTAGGATCACATAACTCACTGCCCAGAGAGTTTTCTTTAATTTTAAAATAAACACCACCTCAATGATGTTTTGAATGAATATATAACTATAAACTCTTCAAGGGTCACCAATATCCATCCAACACATAGAATAATATTGGAATGAGAAACATAAATATGCATCCCTTAGCATCCTGCCATTTTTTTTGATTAACAATGCACTCAAAAGGGTATCCAGGATCATCATTATTCAAGAAAAAGTGTTCTAAATGATCTTCATGACCACATCAAGAGCAGGACACCCTACAAGGGGATCCTATAGAATAAGATAAACCTTGTAGAAAATATTATTGAAATAAAACCTAAATAATCCTTCACAACAACAACAAAAGTTGACATTGGTTATTACCTCACCCCTAAGAAAATCTGTAATGGGTCCCTAAGACCCATCTCAATATATCCTCATCAGCTCCCAACTATACCTAACACCCCACTGTGTCAAACCAGCTTGGAGGCTCCAACTAATCCAACCCTTTAATATAACATGAAAACTCGGAGTAACCTGACTAATAATCCCAAATCCAAGAAATCATTAGGTCCCATCATCAATAGTTATACAAAATAACATCAAATATATCATATTTTAAAACACATTATAGGTCGATCACAACACAAAACCCTCACATAGGCCTCACATTTCACAACCCAACCCATAGGAGGATTATAAAACCAAGCCTCCAAGAAACCATCCCTCCAAAACTCAATCAAATAAAAAGAACTCTCCAGATTGACCCAAAATGTCAAAAGGATATCCCCATCACCATCTATGCAGGAAAATACTCAGAAAGTGTAGGTTCTGAGCACAGAAGAAGTGTCCATTAAAGGTATGAGAAACTTAGTTTTTACTATTCAATAATATTTTATAATACAATTAAATAATCATGAGATCATGTTAAATAAAAAACAATTGACTAATATACTACATTAATACACTCGAACAATAGGTAGGATCTTTTCATTTGATATATAATTAATTTATGAGTAGATATAGAATTAACATAATTTGTAATTATTCTTTAGTTTATTATTTAATATAATAGAAATCATTGAACCATTATTTATCTATGTTATTCAAGTGATGAGTCCCTCTATTAGTGATCCACATGTGTAACATAGTCATGGATCAACGTTTTAGAAGTGTTTTGTACTAGAATGGTTGATCCTGGTCGCTTTCTTTTTTCTGGTTGATCGCAGCAGTATTATTCATAAAGGATAGAGACCCATTAGTGTTCTCTCAACAGATTAATAGGGGAGGAATATATATTACATTGTAGGTCTTTATCCATTCTCTCTTTATCCATTATTCAAATCCAAAGTTAATTAGAAAATTTATTTAATTTGAAATTTATTATACATGTTTTAGGTTTGTAAAATCTCATACAACCCCCCCCCCCCCAACCATATTTAATATTATTAATCAACCTCACTTCCATTACTAATAAAATTATTATTATTATTAATCACTTGAAATTTTTAACGTATTAATAATATAAATAATTATTAATTTCTTTTAATCAGACCGTTAAGTTTAGTCTGATTTTTTTTATTGTCATTTATTTATTCTCAAATAATTATTATTTAATTAAATAAATGTCACTATATCATTACACAATAAATATAATAAATATTATGTTTTAGGAAATTAAAAATAAATATTTATTATTATTTAACTAAATAATTCTTTTGAATAAACTGTGATTAAACTATAGGGATCAACCAAACCAGAATAAATATTATTTGTTATAACTTGTTAAATTCAATACTATAACGTAACTAACATTGTGAATACACTTAGTGTGTCATCCTATAGGCATCGTTATTAATGTAATTAGGCATAGCCACATAAACTATAAGGTTATAATATTGAAACATTTCAAGGCTTCCATAGATAATGAAGTTAATATTTCCAGGACATCTAGCCTCTTACAAATTTTTAGCATGTAATATAATCCTTTTATAACAATATATCTAATAGAATAGGTTTTTTGTTGGTTACATCAACCTATACACTCAATTTCTCTTTCTTTGAATTTTATAAAATGAACTCACCCATTGAACAACATGTCCCTGAACTTATTTAGGAAGTTCCATTTCCATCAAAGGGCCTGATATACTAACATTATTTAAGTGAAAAAAGGTATAAATCATTTCTCACATTATCCATTAAATTTATATCATTCATGACACACCAAATGTATCCTATGTTACTAAGAACATATTTAATAATGGTTTTCTTCAATACATCAAAGTACATGAGTCATGATATTCATTAATGGTAACCTTAATATATAGGGATAAATACACACATCCTCATATTGGAACATCTAATAAAAATGGAAATGTGGATAACCTATTGACTGGAATAATCTCATAAACTGATATCTTTGTGATTACTAAGAGAGAACACCATGAAAAGGTGTCTCAATATCTTATGAGCCACCTACCCCAAATAACCTATATTATATATTTCATGTTAGACAATATCATCTGGTCATAGAAAAATGTTTAAGAATAATGTTGTGGCACATCTAGGTTATCATCATAGTGGGGAACTGCTATGACCTTCCAGCGTGATATATATTCTAAGGAATTTATCACATACAAATATCATTCATAAGAATAATCAAGATATTATAATAAAAAATAATTAATAAGAAATACATTTAATCAATTACTAAATATGTTACTTCAAGTGAACTAAATCTAATTGACTCCCACTTGCACTTGATCCAACTGACAATAGATTTCATCCCACCGACTCTCACATGTTATTCATGCTTCTTCTAAGATAAATACTTTTTCAAGGGGTCCAGCATGTTTTCTTCTCTAGATAATATGCTCACCATAAATTCACCTCATTGAGAAAAATTCTTCAAGATATGAAACTTCCAAATTATATGTTTAGTCTTTTAGTGTGACCTTGTCTCATTGGAGAGAGCCACTACTAAAGTGTTATTGTAGTAAACGGTGATAGGATCATTATATCTTGGTACCACATCATGCTCTTGTGAAATGTTGTGGATTCATACTTCTTCCTTGAATGCATCAAAAGTCACAATATACTTGGACTCTACTATAGTACCGGTCAAAACTAGTTTCTTTGAACTCTTCCCACTCAAAATTCCTCCATAGAGAAAAAATATATATCTATACTATGAATTAGGATCATTTTGGTCTCTCAAAAATCTATAAACTATATAACCCCTAATGACTAGTGCTTCATATCCTCTGTACACTAGGAATAATCCTTAGTTTGCCTCATATTATTAAGGAAATACATAACAATAGTAAAAAAAATCACCTAGATGTGTTTGTGATGTTCCTACATGCATCATTGAATTCACACAATCATTGATCAGAATTGAAATTTATAGTCCAAAACTACCCTTACTACTAGTGCGTAGTAAAGTGTCATAGTGGGGTCGAACCCATAGATATCACTAGTAGAAAATAAAATAATCTAAAAACCCATTATAAAGGATTCATCACATTTACTCTTAATTATTAGGTTTTATAAAAACTAGGTGGTTTTGATTTAATTTATAAAACTAAGAAGGAATTAGGTTAAATTTTAGGGCTCTTGGAAAAAATATATTCTTAGATTTATCTTAGGACAGTCCTATGGTATATACGTAGAAGTAGTTAAAGGGTCAAAATTGGTTTTGGTCAAACCAATTGGATCTAACTATGCTAAAACAATCCCATGGTCAAGGTATTGATAATAACCTAGGTTCATTAAGCTTAGCGTCTATGTAGATTTTGTGACAAGATAATGGTTATAGTCCTTCTCAACTCCAATTATATTAAGTTTATTCAATTTTACTTCCCATGGTCAAGGTTTTCAAAATAATGTGATGAAAAATTATTGTTAACCTAATTACTATCCATAGGTTTACTAATGACCAATATATAGATTCATTAGGCTCATAAAAACCCTATTCTCAACCCCTAACCCTAATAAGATTAGTCATGCATGGTGGTGTTGATGAAAAACATAGAAATACTAAACATGCTTCTCATAATCATGAGACGATTGATAAATAATAAATCTAGGATTAAAAAAATATATATATTCTAGATAAATAATTGAAAGTAATTTAAATTCAATCAAAACATCACTACATGTGAAAAAATGAATAATGGTGCAAGTGTTGATGAATAATGGTGATCGATGTTGAAACAAATTTTGAAAATAGAAAATGATTCACAATAATAGAATAATGGGTGTATAATAACAAGAAACATAGAAGTATTTATTAAAAATGTAGTGGAATGAATTAAAATGGGTTTGGAATGAAAAAAATATGAAAAAGGGAGAAAAAGATAAGAAAAAGTAAAAGTCTCTTACTCCTATGTGTGTGGATGGTGCCAAAATATTAATAGGCCTAAGAAGTAAATGATGGGTAAATAATTCACATCATGTATTGGATTAAGTGTCTTATGTCCCAAAAATCTACGCATCATGTATTCATTTTTCAGGTCATCTATTTGAGTTTTTTAATTTCTTTCATAAAATTTGCTCGTATATTTGATCAGGTGGAACCTTGAACCTTGCACAATGTGTAACCTCTAAAACCCGTGTACTTGATTGAATTTTAGTTTTATTTTGAACTTGAAATTCTCAAAAAAATGTAATAAATATACATGTTGTACAATATACTTTCATCGTGTACTATCTCTATGGGTTGGCTTGTGGCCTGAAAGCATGATGTGAATGAGAACTACACATCGTGTATATAATACATGATGTGTAAAGCCTTCATTTTCCATTTTTTATAATTTATTCCTTTGAGTTCATAATTCCTAATTCCTTTGAAAAACAATCATAACCCAGTTCTTTATTGAATAAAACTTAGATAAACCATAATTAAATGTATCTAATATGTATATATAGATTCAGTTTATCAAATTTTCCCACACATGAATAATTTCTTATCCTAAAGAAAAAATCATCTCAACAATAATTCCATAGGAGACATTTTTTAAATCATAAAATATACATTAAAACTAGGAAAATTAAACTAATTGTAAAAATAAAAACTTAGTCCTCCATAATCAATCATATGAATAAAATTATTAGTGCCTCATATTTTGGTTCTTTATCCAGATTTTTTCTTCCTTTAATCACAATTTCATAACAATTCTTAAAATACTATACCCATTTTGACATATAACTCAAAATAAATTTTCTATTATCAGTAAATCTAAAATTTAACTACATTTATGGACATACCCTAAATACATGTTTCTATCCATGGGCTTTCATTGCTTCTAATATCTCCACTTCATAAATAAAAATATAAAATAAATCATGAGGACTTTAGAAATAGGGGTAAAATATCTCTATGGTTGAGGGAAGGTGGGTAGAAAATAAAAAACAAGCTCAAAAGGAGGGTAATATATAAATTTTAATCCATGAAAGTTATGAATAGTTAAATGAAGTAACTCCTCATGAACAAAATGTGTTTCTACTTCCTAGATCATGGTAGGTCCATTAGTATATCAATCAAGTATCAAAAATTTACCATGTTACTTTCTTTTTATTTTTCTTTATTTATTGAATATAATTCCCATTATAGGTCTCACATGCATCCCCAATCCATATATGATCCATAATGGGATTCATTGGTCTGGTAATTATGATTTTTAACCTTTATAATACATATAACAAAATAATTTTCCTTTATTTATATTTTTTTAAGGAATGGGTTAAGGGAAAAAATTAAAAAATTAATCATGGTCCACATCATATCAGTCTTGTGAAAGTTCCATCATAAACCACCCCAATTCTAACATCTTTTATCCATAAATAGTGAAAAATTCCCCACACATGTTCAAATGATAATCATTCAATGTTCTAAGGGTGAGTTAGGAAGGGATAATCAGCTTGAAATGGCTCTATCTTAACAAGGTTATTCATGGATACTATGGGAAAAATAAGGAATGATGTGCAAGTGGGTATCATTAAAAAATACCTCACAAAAAATTTCTTCAATCATTTCAAAAGTGTATTTATTTAATCATAGGGTCAATAATATCTCAATACAAGTTCTAATAGTTTTACATGTCCCAAGTATCTCTCAAGAAATACGATCATAAAATACTATAACAGTCTCAGTCTAGAATCATATCAGGAATGAGAGTATAAAATAACTAGAAATCACTCAATGCATAGTGTCCAGTAATGAGTCATCCAAAATAAATTGCAAGAATCATTAATTTGAATTAAATTACCAACTCATAAATCAAACTAAAAATTGTAAACATGAATAAAAATGGATTTTAATAATCTTTAGCATAACATTATATTTTATTTGAATGGGTTAAATTATATTTAAATTTTAAATAATGATTTCAATGAAAAATGTATCCTAGATTAGTAAAAACAAGGAATAATCCAATTCTATATATAGTAAAGCTCAATAAAGACTCCCCCATACATAAAATGAGACATTGTATGCACTGATCGGGAATTCATCATGGGAGAGATATAAATATAATCATATATAAAAATGAAATGATATTTAAAATTGAAATTAGGAAACCAAGAGATCCCTGTATTAAATTTCATTCCATGGGGAAACTTCTTTTCCAATGATTTAAAATTGTTCTAAAAGTATAAATTTTTAAAAAAAATACATGCACTAGATAAAACATTAGTTCATAGGGGATAAATTATTAGGAAGTAAAAAATTGATTAGGTTCATATAGTATAAACTAATATAAATCAACTCAAATAAATGTATCAATAGATTAAAATTAATTTCAGGGCATCTGATGGATAGAATATTCAATAAAAAGAAAATACACGGAACCTAAGAACATAGTTTAAAATAAAGAAAAAAATATTGGTTTCCTCTCATAAAGAGCTAAAAATAATTTCTTCACCAAGGTGGATAGATAAAGGGATTAGGAAATTCCCCCAATTGGATTAGAGATCCACTTCCTCTAATAGGAACTGGTGGATGTATAGTCAAGATCATATGGATGCTTAGTAGTGTTAACCAACTCAAGATCATAGTTAACATAGTCTTGTGTATAAATAATATCATTTGTGATCATAGTGGAGGGGATCCCTACTAAGTGTGGATCTCAAGTGATATCTCCTCAAGATGGAGCTCAACATTAGCCAAAAACTGAGACATATGATATTGGAGGGAAGATGGTGGAAGGATAAGAGCATTAATAACCATTATGGAGGAAAAAGAGAAGGACATAGCTAAACTAATGTATTAGTGAAATGTAAATATTATATCAAGTAGTGAAGACCAAAATTATATCCCATTATTATATAAAAGCAATGATATAATAGGGAAAAATTAATATAATTAGTACACAAAAATGACACCCAAAAAGAATACAAAAGGGGGAGGGGACTAGGATAGAACTAAGAAGTAAAATAAAAGTGTTCAAGATCCACATTAGACTTCCCCTCCTGAATAGTGGGTTCCTACAGCTATCCCTCCCTATCATTGTCATCAATAGAGGATGGTGATGATGTATTTATCATCTTGGTGTATTTTTTTGAGCTAGAAGTTTTCCTGGTCAAGGAAGAAAGAGGTGAGGTCCTGATATATAAAGTGGTCATGTGTTTAGAATATGGATCTGAGAAGGGCACCTCAAATTGGGATAGAATGGTGACTCCCTTTACCTAGTGGGACTGCTCCACTAAATATTCCTACTAGGAAATGGCATCTTTCAGCTCTAGGGGTTTGTTAGTTGGGTAAGGAGATGGGGGATGGATGGATGATAGAGTGGGGTTGTAGAGGGTGTTAGGTTGGTAGATACAAAGGTTGATGGTGGAGTGAGGATAATTAAATGGGATGGTTCACAAAAGGGAATACCTAAATGAAGTTAGATCTATTATTGGTTATCTGTAATACAATGGATAGAATGACATAAGTCAGAAATAGGAGGAGGGTAAGGTGAAGATGTGGTTGTTCCAATGGTGGTGGTGGTGAAAATAGGGTTAGGGTAGTGGTGTTGGGTGGGTTAGTAGTGATGGTATTAGGAACATGGGTAGGTGAAGCTGGGTTAGTTTCATTCTGGGATGGGGCCTCATCATTCCCTCCATATACATCAGCACCCACCGTTATATGTTTACATTCTTTATCAATATAATTATATTAATGAACATGGGGAATTTAATCAACTCCATTTGTTCTAGGGAAGTGGTGGGTGATTAATGAGCCTCCCATCAACATACCTTGGGTCTACCTCGCCTAAGAATCACAATATAAACTAAAATGGTGTTCCATTTTGATGGTTAGGATACCCATGGTTTAAGAAAAAATGAGTATTTCCATCTATCTCATGCATCCCAAGTCTTTCTGCGAGTGATCCAGGTATGGGTCAAGGCTCGGTGAAGGATCTGGAGTGTAGCTACTCAGAGCTGGTTGGACTTCATAGTATAAGGATCATGGGAACTTTCAGGTGATTATCAAAATCTAGAATCTTAAGGTAAGCAACTTACTCTGATTGATCTGTAGGGTCTAAAAGAATGGGTAGGGGATGAATTTTACGAAGTAGAGGCTGAGTATGATACCAAACTCAGTGAGAGTTATCTCATGGGTCTACCTCTAAGTCTGAATGAGACATTGTTGATGAACAGCTCAAATTTGGATCGGAAATCAAGGAATATATCCTTGAATGTATACATGTTCACTTGGGTAATAGGAGATAAGTGCAGTCAAGGTATAAGTTTAAGGACCTCCTGGTGAATATGAATCCACTCAATCATGGCAAGATCAATGGTCTTATAGGTCTGTATTATTTTTTCCTATATATGGACAATGTGACCTGATGCTCAGGGGTGTACAGGTGATGGATGGGGTGTCTATGGGTACGGTTAGTGCTAAGAGACCCTCTAAAGGTTCAAGGGGACTTCAAAGTGTTCTAGGTGGTATAATATGTTGATTCTAAGGTTTAATGGGATGAGGTGGAGGGAGATGGAGGGTGATGAGCCCTTCCGGCACTTGGGTGGAGTCGAATCCTCATGGTTGGGTGTGTGGTCGGTAGGAGGGGTGTAGGTAGTCATTTATTAGGCCATCTTGGAGAAAATATAATTAGTATGGTAAAGATGAGGTGTGTAGATGATCTCAATTAAGGAGGAGTAGGGGAATGGCGGTGTGGAGGGAGTGGTGGAGGTGGTCGGTCACACATAAGGAGTGTTGGGGGTGAGTTTCATGAACAGTAGGTTCACAACATTTTAAAAATGCCCTAAATTTCACATCATGTAAAATTAAATGATGTGAAATGATTGGATTTTTTTTTTTGGGTCATAAAATATACACAACATGAAATTAATAAACAAAGTGTATGTGTGATGTTTTCCCTTTTTTGAGCAAGGGCCTACGTCCTTAGCATTCAACATGTCCTAATATTTGATAAACTCTACTCTACCCAATTAAATCCTATTTAAAATCGTATAGGTTTCCTACCAGTCATATATTTGTTTATTTTCTATAGATATACATGTTTTGATGTAGGAGACATCAAAAATAAAAACACAATTCTCTTGGAATAATTCTTAAAAATAGAAGGTACAAATGTTGGTATGACATTCCTTGTAATAGGTGTATTGAAATTAATGTTATTATGAGAACTAGATCCCTTTTTTATAGGATATAGTTTCTAATTGTCATCCTTACTAGTAACATGATCATATTTATTATCAGTAAGACATATGTCTTAAAAATTCAATGAATCGTCAATTCTTTTAGTGGCCTTCACCATATCGGACACAACCAATTCTACACCAACTCTAAATATCAATCTCCCTTGATTAACATCAATAAAAACATTCCCAATGGTAATAAATGGTCTTCCTAAAATTATGGGAATATATCCTTCCTCTTCCATGTTAAGGATTAGAAAATTAGTAGGGAAAATGAATTTACCAAGTTTTATACATACTTACCCAAGAAATCCTTGAGGATTCTTGACTGATTGGTCTAAATGTTGGAGTTCCACCATTATTGGTTTTAGTTCACTGAGCCCCATCTTCTTATAAACCCTTTTATGTATGAGATTGATTCTTGTGCCTAGATCACATAAGGATTTTTTAAAATTTCATGTCCTTGCAGTTCAAGAAATTGAGAAACTTATATGGTCTCACATTTTTTTGGTAGCTTATGTTGAATAAATGTAGAGCACTTTTCATTTAGTGAGACAACTCCTAAGTCCTAAATTTTCTTTTTCTAGATAGAAAGTATTTAAAGGATCTTATATAAGTCGTTACTTGATAAATTTCCTCTGAAATTTTAATATTGATATGAAATTTTTAAAAAAAATTATATTTAGCATCCTTTTTATCCAGTTTTATTCATTCAGGAAAGAGTAGAGGTGGTTTTTATGATGGTGGTATTATGTAAACCTTTTCCTTTTTTTATATTATGTTGTTGTAGCTTTATAAAATGGTTCTAATTTAAAAAAATCTACTTTATAGATTTATCATATTCATTAAACTGATTTTCTTCACCTAGTAATGGTTGTTAAAAGTCTAACATCTTTCTACTTCTTACAATTATATCTTTTTCCTCCTCCCTTCAATCTTATTTGGTATTATTTGGAAAAGTACCCTATATTGGATCAGATAAAGTCTTATAGATCTTACCTATTTTATTCTCAAAGGGTTTTAGGTAATCTTTGTTGTTTTTCAATTTTGTTTCTTAATTTTTAATCCTTTATTCTGTATTCTACATGAGGGTAGTGTGATGGTTTTCAAAATTTTATTTGAGGGGTTGGGAATTTTGTGGTGGATTTAGAAAAGAATTTTGATTTTACTAAAATAGAGTAATTAGAAATTAATAAGGTTCTAAAAAATATTGTTGGAATTACTTTTTTGTAGTTGAGGAGCTAGGTCTTGTGGTGTGAACCCAAGTGGTCCCTAATTCATTAGTGTCATATGTTCACTCTTATACTAAAAATAACCTTGGTTTTTCTATTGTGGCTACTGAGTCTACATCTGCTAATAGTTTCCTTTATTGATATTATTGGGGATGATCTTACTGATTATTTTTATATTGTAATTTAGATATTTTAATAGGGGATCCTCTAATCCCTCATCGTGGTACTAGAAGTATTTTAGACCTCCACACATCTCACAGTATTGAAGTTACAACATGAGAGTAGGATGGGTAGTGGTGTAACATGAATCCAAAAAGACACCAACTTAGTTTTTAGGTATTTTTCTTGTACTGTGAGGCAGGTACTTTCCTTCACCTGATGGATTCTGCATCAAGGTGGTCCTCTACAACTTCTTCACAAACTAGAATTGTGGGAAACTTCCTCACGAATAGATCATCTGACTTATGACATCTTGATATTTAATCCTCCATCAACAGAGTTGTCTACTATATTATCGGGGGTAGGCTAGATTATCAAGTATAATGTTTTAAATTTTATCAACTCATCAATTCTATGATATCGGAACTTTATATTAAGATCCTTAAACTTATCTTTCCACTACACTAGTACTAATTATACTATGGTTTTTATATTTAGCGGGTCTATTAATAAATATATATTTTTTCTCAGATTCATTGATGATATTCCATTTTTTTCATTTTATTTAATGACATAGAATAATTTAGTCAATAAATCGTTCAAAAATTGGGGGTTCATAGCTAATCTAAATGTATTAAATGTGGTCGAACCTGAGTCACTGTGGTTATTTTAATGTACTTCTATACTTACTAATGTTTGAAAAGGTGTTTTTATTCATAAGGAATACGTAGGTGTTTCCAATGACTCCAATGATATGCACCATATAGTTTCTTATAGGTGATAAAAAAATAACCATATAGTGTTTTTTCATATTTATACGATTGATTCATAGTTAGGTTAATAACAACATGCTTCCCAGGTTCATTATCCATCCTCCTGGGTGATGTTTTGAATGTCATTTCTTAACTTCCATGTTTGTATGGATGTAAAATACTAGTTCATTAATTTCATTTCAAGATCATCCCATGTCATGATCAACTCATGAGTTTGAATTTTATCAAATCCTTGAATCGGTCACATAAGGAGAACAAGAAGACATGAAGTCTTATTACATCTGATGACACACCTTGGTTGTGAAAGGTATTAAAAACCTCTAAAAAATTTGAAATGTTCTCATGGTGGTATTATCTTTGAATCCCATTGAATTTTTCCATGTTTTGTATCATATGGATGAGTATAGGTTTTGTTTCAAAAAGTTTTCACCTTAATAGGTGGGCACACAATGTTGGTTACAGTGGTAGAAATGGACAACAAATTGTAATCCATAATGGTGTGATCTTGTAGTGCTGGTATCTCACCCTGATTTTTGGGTGGCCCATATTGGTGGTTTTGAAGGTGTGGTGGTGCAAGATCATTGTTCTCATACATTGTGAAGAATCAACATTTAACAAATTTTTCTCTCAATATTAGAGTCTTAAGGAAGTTGTTCTTGTGTGTTCAGGCTCCTTGAGTGAGTTAAGGGTACCTAGTGCATTCAATATCTGATAAAATGAGAGTGATAATTCAGGTTTTCATGAAGGATACACATGTAAAATAAAAAAATGGCAAAGGAAAAATAAGAAAGGGGATGGGGTGAGGTAATCAAAGGTTTGATCTGAAAGCTATTGTGCCTATGTAACTATTAGAACAAATCCCTTAGAAATGATTCGTCGTGATCACTCTTCAAGATTGGGTTTTTTAAATAACTAGGTAATTTTTCTTTATTTCATAAAACTAAGAATGGATTGGGATCAATTTAAGGGAACTTGGAAAAAGATAATCCTATATTTAGATTGGGATAGTCCTACTGCATAGGCTTAGTGAAGTGGTGAATGGGTCACCAATTGGTTTTGGTCTAACAAAATGGATCTACCTATGCTCTATGTATCCCTTGTTCAAGATATAGATAAAAACTAGGTGAATTATTCTTATATTCTATTCATAAAGCATCACAAACTAATAGTAATAGTCCTTCTCAACTACAATTAGGTTAAATGCGTTCAATTTCACTTCCAGGTTATGAAAGATAATGTGATGAAAAAATATTATTAACCTAATTACTATCCATAGGGTTATCAAGGTTCAATATATAAATTAATTAGGCTCATAATCACCCCTACTCTCAACCCCTAACCCTAATTTGATTATCAGAGCATGGTGGTGTTGATGAAAATTAGATAAATACTAAACGTTTTATGCATAATCATGAGATAATTGAGAAAAAAAGTAATCTAGGATTAAAACAACAAAAGATATTCAAGATAAAAAAATTGAAATTAATGTAAATACAATCAAAATATTGTTTCACAAAAATAATTAATAAAGAACAATGCAGGCATTGATGAATAACAGTGATCAATTTTGAAACAGATGTTGAAAATGGAAACAGATTCACAATAATCAAAGAAATCATGTATAATGAAAATAAGTGCAAAAGGATTTAATAAAAAATTAATGGAATGAATTAAAATGGGTTTGGAATGAAAACATATTAAAAATAGGAAAAAATGGTAGAAAGTGAAATTATTTGACTCCTCTGTGTGCGGCTAGTGTTGGAATATTAATAGGCTGGAGAAGTGCTCAATGTGTCAAGCATTCAGGTTATGTACTGGATTATGTGGATTATATCTCAACATCTTCATACTGTGTAATCAGTCTACATGTCTTGTATTTGAGATACTTTCCTCTAGAAAATCATATCATTTCTTTGACCAGGTGGAACCTCAAACCTTGCATGTCATGTAACCTCTACACTTCATGTACTTGATTCGCTTTGAGCAGTATTTTGAACTTGAAATTTTCATGATGTATAATTCATATACACTTCATGAAATAGATTCATGTCATGTACTATCTTCACAGGTTGGTTTGTGGCATGCGGACATGCTATGAACATGGACTATATGTTTTGTATTACATACATGATGTGTAAATCCTATTTTCCCCATTTTTAAATATTTCACCCTTTGATTACAGAATTCCTTATTACTGTAAAAATAAACCAAAACTCATTTCATTAAAGAATAAAACATGAATTCACATTAATTAAATGTATCTCATATATGCATATAGATTCATCTTATCTACATGATATATTTCTAACATGCTCAAATAACAAGAGACCTCAAGTCGTGTACATAACATGGAATATATTATAGATCCTATTACTAAATATTATAGAGTATTATTTGTTCTCTCTCTTAATTATTCTGTATAAGGATTCATTTTCTTGGAAATATGTATACTATGTGATACTGTAACCAATCCCCTCATGGAGTATTCCATACTAAAAATCTTCAATATCTGGTCAATGTACATACCTTGACATAGTCTGAGTAGCCACTTAGATCTATCATGCATGGTCCTGATCCCTAGAATGTAATTTTCTTCACCTAAGTCCTTCATGGAGAATAAATTTCTCAACAATTCCTTAACCTCTGGTTAGGCTGGTATATTATTCCTATTTAGTAATATGTTGTCAACATAAAATACTATGAAAACAGTCATACACCTACTAAACTTATTGTAATTACATGGTTCACATTTGCTCTTAATGAATCCAAATTCCATTAGGGATTCATTGAAACAAATATTCCATGACATATATGTTTAATTTCATTCCTAAATGGATTTCTACAATTTTAATATCTTTTGGCATTTTCTAGATTCAAAAACCCTTCTCGTTGTGTCATAAACACATCCTCTTGAAGGTTCCCATTAATGAATTTAGTTTTGACATCCATTTTCTATATCTCATAATCATAGTAATCTACTATGTCAAGAAGGATTCTTGAAGATTTAAACTAGTAAATTGTATCAGTTTTTATCACAGTCAATTCCATGATGTTTTCTAAACCCATAATCCAATAGTTATTCTTTATAGGTATTCACATTACCTTCAATGTCCATATTTATCTTTAATACCCATTTAAAACCAATAGGTTTTACATTAACTGGTGGACCAATAAAAATACAAAAATGGTTTTGATACATGGAAACCATCCTAGAATTCATGGATTCTTTCCATCTTGTATCATGTGATCTCTCTACTTTATTTTTATAGGAGATAGGATTATCATTATCAGCTAATAATGAGTCAACAACATTGATGACTAGAAAAACATATCTATATAGTTCTCTTACCTCTCTTGTACTCTTACATAGTACTTTTGTTTTAATAAAGATATATCTCATGGGTACCTACGGAATTAGTTTATATACCAACTCATGTGTATCATGCCCATAAAATTAATTAAAGTCAATCTTGTACCAATTATCCTCCTTGAGGATGTGCTTCCTCTTAAGAAAGTTGTCTTGTCTTACGATAGTTTCTTTCTTGTATGAAGAGTTCTATAGATAGTATCCCCTTATTTCACTGGGATAAACTATAAAGATACACTTCATGCCTCAAGGTTATAGTTTGTTTCTTGATTTATCTTTAACAAATGCCTCATAACCCTATTAATGAACATTTAACAAAATATGTTTCTTTCCAATCCGTAACTCAAAAGGAATATTGTTTTCCTTATTAGTTTTTACTCAATTTAGTAAGTATAATTGTCTCTGTAATGCATATCCCTAAAAGGATAATGGAATACTTGTGTGACTCATCATCGACCATACCATGTCTAATATGGTATAGTTCCATATTTCACTAACACTATTCCACTATGGTGTATAAGGTAGAGTGAGTAGATATAAAATTCCATACTCCCATAGAAATTTTATAGAGTGTTAGATAATACCATCACCACTTTGATCTGATCGAAGTTTCATTATTTTCGTACAAATCTGATTCTCATCCTCATTCATTAACTCTTTTAACTTCTCAAAATGGTTCAAACTTGTACCTCATTAAGAATATATAACCATACATACTCAATTCATTGGTAAAAAAATAATGTATAATAATATAAATATATATTATACTTGAAAGGGTCTATACACATTGGTGTGTTCCAATTATAAAATATCTATGGCCCTTTCACCTTGACCATTGAATGGTGTTTTGGTCATTTTTTATTGTCAATAAGCATTACATATCAAGTGGATTTAGCTCAAAAGTGTCTAAATAACCAACTTGATAGAGCTTTTTCATATGATTCTTGTTTATGTGACCTAGTCGGTGATGCCATAACTAGGTGACATACGAATCATGCGTATTAGTTTCGTTATCAACTTCTAATATTTTGTTTTCATAATTTAATACATAAATAGCACTTTTTATCTTTTCAATACCATAACATATACTATATTTATAAAAGTGCCAACCTTTATTTCAAAATATGAAAATAAATACATCTATATCTATGTAAGAAATGGAAATAATGATCTTGGTAACACTAGGAAAATAATAATAGATCTTTAAAACCAAAATCAATCTTTCTTGTAGACTTATATGGTAGTCTCAGATGGCTATAGTAGCCATCCTCACTCCATTGTCACCCAATAGATCCACCTCACCTCTTAGAATCTTCCTAAATATACTTGGTTATTTTATTTGGATAAAAATGTGAGTACCACATTTTTGTATCTAATACCCAACTTATAGATATATAAATATTAAACATGATAATAAACACACATAAAGCTTCCCCTTGATTATTTGGTTGGGTACAATTTCTCTTCTAGTGGACCGTATTTACACATGAAAAACATACCACATCTTGTCCCTTTCATTACCTCTAGATCTTTATCTTCTTAGAGGGATGGTGTATCGTATCCTTATACATGGAATGAGTCATTGGCCCCCTTACATTTTTTATCTTCTTTCTATTCATCATAAGGATATAAGTTTTTTCATGCCCTATGTCTTTATCAACTTGTTGGATAAGATTTATGTGTTGTGATAGTTTCTTATCTCTATTTCTCAAATTATAATTCATGATAAAACTAGAAAAGTTTTTGGGAAGTGATGATAAAATGAGATACGTTAACAAATCATTAGGGATCTAAAAATCCTAGATGTATTGGTACTCACTGTATCCAATCATCTTGACTACATGTTCCCTAGATGGCACCAACACTCTAATATTTCACAAAAATAGTGCATTGGAGATCTCATATATCTCTGATCTCATATTCTCTTGATATAGAACTTGAAGGTGATAAATTATGTTATATGCATCCATATCCTCATTTTTCATTAAAATTTCATTGGAAAACGTGGATAACCTAAAACCTTGGATATCCATTGTGTCATCCACATGCTTTAGATAGAGAGATACCTTTTCCTCACTAGCATCTTTGGAAAGTGTCTCTGGATGTGGGGTTTCCATCATGTACAATTTCCATTCATGGTGTAATATAATGTTCAAGTGCCTATACCATTATTATAAATTCATTCTCATGAGAAGGTTATCCTTCTCTAGTATATATTATAGTGATATTTTCTATGTCGTTGTATTTTCTATTTCTATAATTTAAGAGAAGATCATTAGTACTTATTTTGATTATAGAAAATAGATTTATAAATTTAAAATCAATTAAATTATTATTAATCTCCCACTATTTTTTGAAACATAATATCCCTTACTATGATTTTCCAAATATTTTTTCACTTAGAGATTTTTGTGGAATGTATCCGTATTCCATTCTTATAACCCATACATGGGCCTAAAAATCAATTTAATGTGTTTTAGGTAGGCGTAAATTTTCAACTATATTCACTCATAGATCCTTGATCTATTTAGTAGAATCCCCCAATCCTTAAATACTATTTTATGATTTTTTCATCCTTTTACTATTAGTTACACCAATTCCTACTTCGGCATCTAAACCTTGATTTAAACTAAGTTAAGTCAGCCCAAAACATCAAGTTAAAATTTCCATAAAATTTAAAAGTATCCCGACTTTGGTTGGTTAAATACTTTGAACTATGAGGTCAATTATAACTTAATTTATAGAAGGATAAGTAGAATTAATATTTTAATTGATGTATTTTTTATTATATCTAAATCCAAATTTATCCTTTTATAAGCCTTGTTAATATTAAGTGTGTTTTACTTAACTGATTAACCATTATTTATAAAAAAATTATGCATAATTCGATTATATTTTATTCTATATTTAATTCTTGTTAATTAATTTATTTGGTGATCTCATAGAATTCACAAAAATAAATAATTAAATATGAAACTAACATAAATAGAATATAATTGGCATGATCATGAGATTTTTCTCATGGTTAGTTTATCTAGAGGAGGATAAAATAACCCTCGAACTAGGGGAAAACATATTATACCACAAATTTGTTTGTGTTGCATAATTCCATATTAGGATCATTTGTATCACCTTGATTAGTTTCATCTAAACTACTTGAAATGGACCACCTCTACTATCTTTAGATCTCTATCCTTATATAAGATTTTACTCACTTGTAGGTGAGAGGATACAAGGGATTGGATAATAGGGGTTTGACTAAATGAAACCAAAGGCATGTAGGCCCTTAAATAATAAGGATTAGGAGATGAAAAATGATCCATAAATAATAATTTATCCATAATAAATTAAAATAAACCAATCACACACAAGGGATTCTCTAATATCATGATCATACACACATCATGAAATGAGAATAAATTTGTAGTCTTGTTATAAATTACATCAATTAGATCTTTAATTAAGATAATGTGCTAAAAAATTATCTAATTATTTAAATTTTATCTTTATTACATCCAAACATCCTTAACATTCCATCATAACTAATTTTAAAAAAAATAACATCATTTAAAATTAATGTATTGCACAAGTGTACTTAGAGGCAACCTTATGTGTTTTTTAAAATTTTAAGACTGAAATTAATTTAATATATAATTCCTAATCTTGTGTAATAACATGTACTGTAGAATGAAAAACCCATAGAAAACATAATAAATAGGTTTCATTATACATTTAATTATTTTTTCCATAAAATTTTGAGAACTCCACTAGTAGTAGACAACATGGTGTATAAAAAAGTACATGGTGTATACTTGTATTCTACATGTGTCCATAGCACATGACTTGGGCTAGATTGTGTTACCTTACATGGATGGGTTCAAGGTACATGGCATGTATTAGGAATACATTGTGTGTGCCCTTATATTGAGTAGCTTAGAAGTCCTCATGATATGTATCCAATACATGGCTCTTTTGGGATACCATATGTGCTTATCCATGTTACATGGGGTATTATATGTCTTGTGTAGTGGTTACATGGCATGTAGTTCTTCAAGACATGTTCCTACCTATCTGGATCCATAGGGGGATTCATTTTTGTTCAATATTAGATCATATTAGATCATATCTATCTGAAATTACCATGAGATTTAGTCGTGTGAATATAAATTACACGTTTTGTACTCATAAAGTATATGGTGTTTACTTTGTATATTCTCTAGGAATAACCTTCGGAATATATAGATGGTATTCTCTAGATGATTCTTCAATTTTAATCATTTATCAGTTACTGGTTATGTTATCAAGAATGAATAAAATAAGGCACAATGATGTTTTTATATTAAAATGAATCATTTTATGTAAAATAAAATGAAAACACATGTAAATATTCAACAAATAATAAATAATTATAAATTGAACATGTGACCGTTATGATACTACTTATAGGATATAGGAACATCAGAAGAATCCTTTGAATGTAGGATCAAATTTGATTTAGTCTTAAATAATGTTTTATCATTTATCAACATGATTATGAGATCATATCAAGAAAAATAGTAGATTAATAAACTAAATTAATCTTCTGAAACAATAGGAAAATGATCTTTACATATAATTTATAATTTTTTATGAATAGATATAGAATTATATCAACTTGTAATTCCAATTTCATTGATTATATGATGTAAAAGAATTCATCATTTTATTGCATTATTCAAGTAAATAACCCCTCTAGCATTGATCCACACATGCACTACAATATCTAATCAACACCATACAAATATTGGGTGCGATAATAGCCAATCCTGATCACTTTCATTTTTTGTGGTTGATCACAACAATATTATTCAATAAGGATGAATAAGCCTTGGTATTTTCTCTATTTCCTTAGAAAGGAGGAATAAATAGTTTACTCTAGGGACTGATCCAATTTCTCCTTATCCGTTGTGCACACCAGAAGTTAAAAGGGAAATTGATATAATTAGATGTTTATTATATCTGGTTTAGGGTTTTAAAATCACATATAAGACCCCAATCATCTTTAATATTCTTAATTGACACAATTTTCATTAATAATAATATTATTATTATTAATCTCTTAAAATACACAACACATTGAGAATATAAAAAAATATTAATTATTTCTATTCGGACCATTAAGCTCAGTCTTCTTTTCTTCTTCAACATTTATTGATTCTCAAAAAAAGACTATTTAATTAAATAAATGTCACTTCATTATTCTATGATAAATATAATAAATATTGTATTCATAAAACTTGTAAATAAATTTTTTCACTATTTTACTCACTTATTCTTTTGAATAACTTGTGATTAAACTATGGCGGACTATAAAACCAGAATAAATATTATTGATTCTAACTTATTATATTAATTACTCAAATTTAACTAACATTATGAATAAACTTATTGTGGGACCCTCAAAGAATCTTTCTTAGTGTAATTAGGCATAAATACCAAAAGTACAAGATTATTGTATAAAACTAAGTCAAAGAATCATTAGAGGAATAAGTTAACATTGCAATGATATCCAACCCCTTACAAACTTTTATCGTGTGATGTCATCCTTTTATTACAATATCTCAAATCAAGTAGGTTAATGTTAGTTACATCATCATGTATTCTCAATGTCTTCTTATTTGAAATTTTAAAAATGAACTCTCCCATCAAACACCATGGCCATGGATATTGTTTAGGTGGTTTTATTCCAATAAAAAGGATTGATATATTAAATTTATTAAAGCGAAAAAAGGTATAAATACTTTCTCACATTATCCATTAATGTTATACCATTCATGACATGCTCAACATATTTGAATTATTCATGAACATATGTTTTCCTAGTTTTCATCAATAAATTAAATTGTGTGATTCATAATATCCAATAATGATAATATTTAAGTATAAGTATCAATACAAATATTCACATATAGGAACATCCAATAACACATTGAAATATGGATTTCCTATTGACAGTATTGTTCTCATAACCTCCTATCATTGATATTACCAAGAGAAATATCATGAGAATGTGTCTCAATGTGTTATGATTCATCCACCCCTGATTGCCTATATTTTTTATGTCTCATCACACAATAACATCCAGCCATAGAATAAGGTTTAAGAATAATGTTGCGGAACCTCTAGGTTCCTGTCATAATGGGGAGGTACTATAACCATTCAGTGTCATGTATATTCTAAGGACATTATAACACAAAAATAACATGTAGAATATTTATAAATATTTGATAATAATACTTATTTAATAAGGGAAACATATAATCAAGTACTAAATACGTTTTTTAAGGGAACCAGCTCTAGTAGAATAAACTAATCACAAGTATAATTTTTTATCTGGGGTGATAAAATTGATGAAGAGACTAAAATGGGAAGTAAATATAATGAACCTAATATATATGGTGTGCATCCAAAAACCTCTGTCCAGTTCATGTAACTCCAACCAACCTGTCATGTACTTCCAAAGTGCATAGAGTTCACCAACCCTAAATGGTGTTCCCTTCACATAGGGTACATTTCAATGTAACCTATATAGGTTATGTCTATTTATTCCCAAACCATGGTTTATCCATGTGAAAATACATGATAATCACCCCAACATAGGGTCTGTCCATGTATCCCTACATGCCATATGAACCAACATGGAGTTTCTGGCTGAGTGCCTAACCACACCCCTAAGTCACCCCTACATAACCTGTCTTAAACACACACATTGGGAACTCCTCATCTTTAACCATATCCAAAATTAATAACACATGGTTGTGTTATTGAAAACCACCAACTTTGTACTCAGTTTCCTTGAAATAAAACCCCATACAACATCCCAAAAATGCTTTCTTCTCACTAAACCACCATAGATTGAGCCTCATGGGGTCCCAAGAAATCATAAAAGGGATTTAAATACTAAAAATTATGAATTAAAGTGGTAAAATAGTGTAAAAAAACAATTCAAACCTACCTCTGGGTGTAAAACACTAAATCTTTTCTCACGGGTCTGCACTACACAACTAATGATCTCTGATCCTAGTCCAAATGAGTACCCTATCGGTGATCCCTCCTCCATATCCCCCTTCTCTCCCTTTACCACAATTGGTTGGATGAACCACCCTATGGAATGAAATAAATATGAATACAAGGGGTGTAAATAAAAATAAAAAATGAAATAAAAGAAAATGAAAAAAGAAAATAAGATAAAAACATAAATAAAAAATGTGAAGCCCTCGGCTCAGCACCTACGGTGGGTCTATGCCTTACCTTGGAAAAATCATCATTTCAAACTCAACTGTGGTGTGTAAATATCAATATGAAAATTCATTCACAATATATCGCTAAAAAATATATATGAATAATTAGAATTTCATTAAATAAAAATTAAATATTCTATGAAAATTCGACTTGCATGAAATTCCACAACACTTTTTTCTTGGGGTAATCACTCTATGTTAGGGCCAATATAGTGGTCAGAAAAATTTTATGATATCATCAACTATATAATATGACCATTTCATCCCTCATAAAAATCCAAAACTAAAAATTCAAATTTATTATGAATTTAATAACATTTATGGACACAAGTTCTTACAACCTCCCCACCATAACACTTCTCATCCTTAATAAAACTTTATAGTCACCCGACCATGATTATCAACCAATCTGGGTTATCACTTCATTATCAACTCATCATGTCCTACTCTCATATTGTTAATAAATATTTTTCTACACAACTCCTAATATGATGCATGTTATTCATAAACAACAAAGCCACCCACTTTTCACCATCTTTGAACATGAGGACTGGACATGGTCGTCCCACTCAAATATGAGTACTAACATGAGACATCCATTCACTACCTAATACTGGATCACAGTAACATCATCCATAACAACCATTGAAACTTTATCCTTAATGAGTATCGTATCCTAAAAAGGGTCAATGATACACTACCCATAAGTTTCATCACTTAAAAAATTAGGATCAAAAACTTAAACCACTAACAAAGATCCTTAACCATTCTAGTCTTGTTAATCAAAAATCACCCTCAACGATCCTCCTCAAAATGGAGAACCTGTAAGGACCTGATCCTAGTTGTTCAGAGCCAGTTCCTTATTTAGATACATTGGAATATAAACAAGTAATATGAATCTAGAAGGACCAAGTAGTTTAGTATTATTGGAAACAAGATACATACATAAGCTCAACATTACAATAGGAAAATAAAAAGAACATAGTAACTCCTTTTACAACATCCATAACTCCTAGGTTATTTCAGCATGTCATTCATAATAAATTTCTTCATGTCATGAGAAAATAAAACTTAAGAAAGGGGTGTTATCAAATGCTCCGTAAGAGTAAGAAATAAAGTAGAATATATCATAGCATAAACATTAGTCATGTTGAATAAATAAAAACATATGCCTTTAACAAATAATAAACTTGATCACGTTATGGATGGAATAAGAGATGAGTAAATATTGTCATAATATGACAAAATCAGGGTTATTTTACTAGTAAAATAACCACATGAACCATAAATACTATTTTCATAATGAGGTAATGCATAATTCGGGACAATATAACAATACTGCCAAGGCCTCGTGCCAAAACCATAAATAATTGTTTTGTCAAGGCCTTGTGCCAAGACCGTAGTTTGTCTTATGAGACCTACTGATGCATCGAGGATCTATATAAGGCCCCACCCGACACTTTATATGTTCAATACATTCCTTACATGAATGGGGATAAATATAAAAAACATATACATTCATACTCAAACTAATATATGAAGTGTAAATAACTTTCCCCGAACATTAAGTATAAACACTAATCATTCGGAGTAAATTGGAAAATGGTTTTATGATAGCACATCCAAATACAAAATAATAATAAACCATTAAATAAAATATAGTAGATAATAACATGAAACATTAATCTAAATAATACATAAGAATCAATAATATTGTTGAAATAGATGAAGATACTCTTATAAAATCTTCGAGTAATTCTTGAGATAAATACCCTTTACTTTGAAAAGAAGAGTTATTTTGGAAAAATATTTGTATAAAACCAAAATTGAAGTAAGATAGTATTTTAATAATAAAATTATTTATTTAATAAATATAATTATTTTAAAAAATAGATTATAGGGTGCCCTTGAAAATAGGTATGAATTTAAGAAATTCCCCTGAATCGGGCTTGTATTTCAGAAATGATTTTGAAAGTTCCTTTTAAAACGTGTAAATACCCATGAAATAAGGAATTATTATAGTTGGTGTAAATATATAGAATAATCATAGAGAATTTATGAGGATTACATAATAATAATTAATAATTTCATTGAGTTAATTTGACAATCATAGTAACCCGAATGAAAATGGGATTTTGGGTGGAAAACCCTTACCTTAAGTCTGAACATGTTCCGATCATGAAATTACGCTCCTGAAATATGAAATTAGACTTATTAATAACATATTTCATAAATTATTAGACATTTATTTAGTTCATAATAATTATTTTTAGTTAATTTAGTCCCTTAGTGATAAGTTATTATATAGAATTTCATCGTTCTAGGGTGTTCGTTTTCTTTATTATCATAATCAGTTCACTTGTTCGTAAGTAATGGACAGGAATAGATATAAATCTCTCGAATTGAAATTAATTATTTTTTATGAACATCCATAAGTTATAATGGTAATTTCTTTCATTTTTTACATGGAAAAAGGATGATTCATTGGATGAAATATTTATGAAATTCACTTAGATTATTTAGCGGTATTTTGATTATTAGGAACTAGTTTGGTCATACAATTTAATAATATGTACGTATACTGGTTACTGAATCTTAATTAGGTTATAATAAATAAATTAAAGTCTATTTCATCCATGAAAATGGTTTCATGACCAGAAATGGAGGACTATTTTAAGAATGAAACATTGTTGTCCGCAAAGGATATAAATTGGAACCTTATGGACGTTGATTACATTTATAAAATAAGAGAGAGAGAGAGAGAGAGAGAGAGGATATTGGTGATGGTTCTTCCATTAACATGATATAATTCCATTATTTAGTCGATACTATATTTTTCATGGTCATTTGAATAGAGGAGGTAAGGAGATTACTTCCAAAGAAAGGAACTTGAAATGAAACTAAATGAAAAAGAAAGGTGCTTTACCTCTTGATATAACCTCCTTGGGAACCACCTTAAGGGAAGGGGTTTTGGTCTTCTGAAAAGACCAAGAGATTCTTTGAATTGGGGAGTGACTATAGAAGACTATTTGGGTAGAACTTGGAGAAGATTCAAGGCTTAGAGGAGTGAAGATAAGAGGGAGTTGTGGGGGTGTTTTATAGTGGGGGAGAGGAGTGAATTTTGAATATTTAATTCATTATTTTATTATTTCCCTCAAGACAAACAATAGTGTTGTTTCATGAGACCCCTAATAGTAATAAGTGAATGTGAGTTCTAACTAAGTGGTCTTTTATCACTTATTATGTCATAAATAGTGTATTTAACTGATAATTTGTACATATGGTATTTTACAATATTTCACTATTCATCAAAAATTCAAGAATTTCATAAAGATATTAAAAACTCACCACTAACATTTTTCAAAATTTTTGATTCAAAAATGAACTCCATTTTTCAAAAATAATTTTCTAAATATTATTAATTTAATTTTTAAATAAAATCATAGTTAATTCAAAAAATAAAAATTTTAAAGGTATAATTAGTTTTATATCACATTGAAAAATTAATTAAGATTTCATTATATTTTTACCTTAAAATAAAAAAAATATTATAATTATTTAATATTAATAATGGTCATATTACTATTCATAAGGATATGTTACTATTCACCAAAAATAAAATTTGTTATATCCACCTCCAAATGACTTACTAATCATAACTCCAGATGACTGTTTTTAGAAATTCAAAACCTAGTAGAGTAAAAGTAGTGTTTAATTTCTATATTATAAAATGAATTTATTTTCAAAACCTTGGGGTGTTACATTCTCCCCTCCCTACAAAAATTTCATCCTTGAAATTCATAGAATTTTTCCTAAAAAGATTCGGGTACATCTTCAACATAAGCTCCTCAGGCTCTCATGTGGCTTCCTCCATCTTATTGTTCCTCCAAAGAACCTTTACCAGACAAGTCATACGATTTCTCAATAATTGTTCTCTGTTATCAATAATCTTGAGAGGCTCTTCATAATAAGACATATTGGGCTCATGTTATATTTATTCATTGGTGAGTACGTGTGTTGGGTCTGGCATGTATTTCTTTAACATTGATACGTGGAACACATTGTGAACTTTGGAGAGACTTAGCAGTATTTCCGAACAGTAAGCTACGGCTCCAATTAGATCCATAATTTCAAGAGGTCTGATGTACCTAGGAATTAATTTTCCCTTATTATTGAATTGTATAATACCCTTCCATGGAGATACCTTTAAGCAAATATGATCTCCTTATTGAAATTACAAGTCCCTCCTTCGGTTATCAGAATAGCTCTTTTGCCTACTTTGAAATGTTTTGATATGGTTTTGGATAATCATCACCTTTTATATTGTTTCGTCAACAAGTTATGGGGCTAAGAGATTTGTTTCACCAACATCATCCCAACAAGTTTTTGTACGACATCTCTTTCCATGAAATGATTCATATGGTTCCATCTAAATAATTGAATGGAAGATTTTGTTATAGGAAAATTATACGAGAAGTAAATACTGATCCCACATACCTTTAAAGTCAAGTTAAGAAGACCTCAACATGTATTCTAAAGTTTGAATATTCCATTCTGATTGTCCATTAGTTTGTGGGTGGTAGGCAATTCTCAAACAAAGATCATTATCTAGGGAATTCTGAATACTTTTCCAGAATTTTGATGTAAAACGGGGATCACTATCAGAAAAAATTGATAAGGGTACACTATAAAGTCTTACAACTTCATTAATATATAGTCTTATTAAACGTTAAAGTGGTAAATATTCACTTATTGGATGAAAATGTGTTGATTTTGTAAGATGGACAACAATGACCCATATAACATCATTTTTTCTTGGTGTCTTTGGTAGCCCCATGACAAAGTTCATCATACTATCATCCCATTTCCACATAGGAATAGGAACATGTTCCATGAATCTTGCATGATGTTGTCTTCCAGCCTTCACCTATTGACAATCCAAACATCTCGACGCATAATCAAAAATAACTCTCTTCATGTTTTCCCACCAAAAATGTTTTTTTAGATCTCTATACATAATTTTACCACTAGGGTGTATAGAGAAATTAGTGTTATGATCATCGTCCAATAGTTCCCTCTTTAGCTCAGAAATAGCGGGAACACAAAGCCTCCTTCCAAATTTCAAAATTCCATCTTCATATATGAATTTAATCAATATCCCATCATTAACAGATTTAATTTTCTTTTGAAAATCCTTATCAACAATTTGGGAACATCTTATCCTTTCTATAAAAGATAGTTTGTCAACCATTTGAAAAAGTACTGATATTTCACCTTCCATTATTATTCCCATACTCATCTTTACTAGATCTATGAAAATAGGATCCCCATCAACTCTAATATTGTTCAAAACTCCATGATCCTTTCTAATCAAAGCTTATTCCACCTTATTTTCCTTCCTCGGGTGGTAGTGTATAGTGAAATAATAATACTTGAGTAGTTAAATCCATTGTATATTCTCAATGTAGAGTTATTTCTGTGATAAAATATACTTCAAACTCTTGTGATAGGTATATATCTCACATTTTCACTATAGAGATAGTGTACCCATATCTTCAAAGAAAATATTGTAGATTCTAACTCAATATCATGAGTTGGATAGTTTTGTTCATGAATTTTTATCTTCCTAGATGCATAGGAAATCACTCAATCATTCTGTATAAGGACACAACCAAGTCCTTTCTTTGATGTATCCCTATAGATAACAAACCCATCGTTCCCTGATGGTAAGGTTAGGATTTTATCATTAACAAAAATCCTATTTAATTATTCAAAATATTCTTCACATTCATTTTTCCATAAAAACTTAACCCCTTTTCGTGTGAGCTTGATCATTGGGTTGGCTAAACGGGCAAAGTTCTGAACAAAATACCAATAATAACCTTCTAAAACAATAAAACTACGTACCTCAGTTATGTTCGTTGGAGTATGTCATTCTTGAAAAGCCTTTTTATTCATAGGATCTACATATATTTCATCCTTAGAGACAATGTGGCCTAGAAAAGAAATTTATTGGAGCCAAAAATCACACTTCATAAACTTCCCATATAATTTATTTCCTCTAAGTGTCTTTAGAATAGTACGCAAGTGATTTTCATGATCTTCATGGATTTTAGAGTATACCAGGATATAATCAATAAAAACCACTAAAAATTCATCAATATATTCCTTGAAAACATTGTTCATGAGATCCATGAAAATTTATGGTGCATTAGTTAGTCTAAAAGGAATTACTGTAAACTCATAATTCATGTACATAGTTCAAAATGTAGTTTTTGGAATGTCTTCCTTCCTCATAAGAAATTGATGATATCCATATCAAAGATAAATCTTCAAAAAATATCGGGCTCCATGAAGTTGATCAAATAAATCATCAATTTGTGGAAGAGGATACTTATTATTTATTGTAATGACATTTATTTCCCTATAATCAATGCACAACCTCATGGATCCATATTTCTTCTTGATAAAGATGATAGGGGAACTCCAGGGAGAAACATTAGGTCGAATAAATCTATTATCACACAATTACTTTACTTGTTTCTTTAGTTCCAATAACTCCATAGTGGCCATTCTATAAGGGGTCTTTGATATGGGCCTTGAACCAAGAATTAAGGAAATGGAAAACTCGGTTTCCCACTATAGAGGATATCTAGGTAAATCCTATAAAAATACATCAATATATTCTTACACAATATGTACATCCTCTATCTTTATACTCTTCTCCTCACCCATATTTATTTTATTCCATTCCTCCCCAATAATTGAATTCAGTAGAGCTATTGGGGTGGATCTAGAAGAGAATCAAATGGAAAGGTTTCTACTCTAAAAATAAGGGATTCTATACCATTCTCAAAAATTGTAACTTCCTTCTTCTTGCAATAGATCTTCACATCATAATTTGATATCCAATTCATACTAAGAATTATATCATATTCAACCATTGGTATGATTATAAGGTTATAAACTAAATCAAATTTATGTGTTATGAGGGGGACTAATCGACATGCATTTGTTGCAATGATACATCCACAATGAGTTTTGATTGATAAATCCTTTATTAAATCAAATTGTACATGTCTAATTTTCAAAGAAAACTGGGAAGATATAAATGAATGTGAAGATCCAGAATCAAAGAAAGCATTGGATAATTTTAATGAAAAGATCAATGTACCTACCACCACTTTGTTAGTAACTTCAATCTCTGCAGTTGTGATTACATAAGATTTTCCTTTCTCCCTTGGCCTTCTTTGGGGAACATTTCTCTAACGCTTTTGAAATTCATGTGCATAATGTATCACCTCCCAGTAATTATAGAATTGAACATTGGTATCTTATTTCTTCACCTTAAAATCATGTTCTTGGTGGCCTTTTTCTCCACACTTGTAACAGAATCTCATTCCCTTCAAAAAATTACCAGGGGGTTTCTTCCCACAATTAATACAGGATAGAAATTCAACTCTTCCCTTATTCCCCATTTCCTTATTTCTGTTTCCAGAGTTTTCTGTAGTCCTCTTGTTTTCTTATTTTCCTTTAAAGTCATAATACTTTGAAAATTCTATTTCTGTCTTGATATCACTTGAGACTATATCTTCATATGATGAGAAACTTTGGGAGGCTATATCCCTTTGGAAGAATGGTTTTAAACCATCAAATAATCGATCAATTTTTCTTCTTGGATTATGTATGTAGTCCACAACATGTCTCACTAGAATTGTAAAGTTGGCTTCATACTTGGAAACATTTTCATCTTCCTTCTGCCTCAGATTCAAAAAATTTATCTCCATATCTTCTCGTTGTTCATGAGGGAAATATTTTTCTAGGAATATTTCTTTTAAAGCCCTCCATTCCATATCTTCAATTTATTCCTCCTTCTTTGTGTTTTTGATTAACGACCACCACTGATCCCCATCTCCCGATAGATGATAAACTGTCCTGAAAACCTTCTCTCTTTCGTTACATCCCAAAGTGAGAAATATATTTTCTAGGGAACATATCCACTACTCCGCTACAAACAATTTTGTAGTCCCATTGAATGATGGAGGCTGTTGTTGCATAAAGAGATCTAATATAGATCTTCTTTGTGGTGGATCTGAATGCTCTATACAAGTAAGGTTATTATTCATAACCTAATTAAGTTGTCTCATTATAGTAATAAGTTTCTCAGCACCAGTCACAACACTATAGCCAACATCATTATCTTGCGTCGGTGGAAAATCATTATAGGGGATATGTGCATTCATGCGGTTTCTATTCCATCCACTAAGCACCATTTCTAGATGATGTCAATCACTATATTAGGATATAAATCATAATGTGTAATCTTAACTTAACAAAATAATCATCATAAATTGAGATCCAGCACATGTCTAATCCCAGAATAACAAAAATGGTTTCTTTGTGGAAATTCTTACATTTAAATCCTTCATAATGGATTTTAAAGAAAATGTGATTTGTCCTAAGAATTTCCCCTGGGAGTTTCATAGTCAAGAGTACAGCAAGGCTCATTGTTGTGTACCAGGATACCCTAGGTCAATCCTGAAACTCTTTTTCAGAGCTTTCACTCCTAGGTACATCTGTGTCAGAGCCACCTCTACCTGCTCGTATCTAGATATGGATGTATTGACTGAAAGATCCATATAATATATTCCATAACAAAATTATATGGTGTTCATGTATGTTTATCCTCAAAGACTATCATTGAGACTCTTCTCTAATCTAAGTTTTCTAAATCTAGTTTTAATGTTTTCTATTAAAATTTCTCTAATACCAACTGTAAGGACCTGATCCTAGTTGCCCAGATCTAGTGACATATTTGGTTACATAGGAATATAAATAATGAATATGAATCTTGAAGGACCAATTATTTTAGTATTATTGGAAATAATATATATACAAAAGCTCAAAATTACAACAGGAAAAGAAAAACAATATAGAAACTCCTTTGAAAATATCCATAACCCCTAGGTTATTTCATTATGTCATTCATAATAAAATTATTCATGTCCTGAGAAAATGAAATATAAGGAAGGGGTGAGCTCAAATTTTTAGTAATAGTAAGTAATACAGTAGAATATATCATAGCATAAACATTAGGCATGTTGAATAAATAAAAATATATGCCTTTAATAAATAATAAACTTGATCACATTATGGAAGGAATAAGAGATGAGTAAATATTGTCATAATATAAAATAATCATGGGTATTATACTAGTAAAATAACCTCATAAACAATAAATATTATTTTCATTATGAGATAATTCATAATGCGGGAAAATATAACCATACTGTCAAGGCCTCGTGCAAAGACCATAAATAATTATTTTGTCAAGGCCTTGTTCCAAGACCAAGGTTTGTCTCATGAGACCTACCGATGCACTGAGGGGCTATATAAGGCCCCACCCGACACTTTCTATGTCCAATTAATTCCTCATATGAATGTGGATAAATATAAATATCATATACATTCATATTGAAACTAATATAGGAAGTGTAAATAACTTTCCCCAAACATTAAGCATAAACACTAACCATTCAGAGTAAATTGGATAATGGTTTTAAGATAGAACATCCATAGAAAAATAATCATAAACCATTAAATTAAATATGGTAGATGATAACATGAAACATTAATCCCAATAATACATAATAATCAATAAGAGTGTTGAAATAGATTAAGATACTCTTATAAAATCTTCGAGTAATTCTTGAGATAAATACCCTTTTACTTGGAAAAGAATAGTTATTTTGGAAAAATATTTTTATAAAACTAGAATTTAATTAAGATAGTATTTTTATAATAAAATGAGTGGTTTTATAAAGATAATTAATTCTAAAAACATATTTTAGTTTTCCCTTGAAAATAGGTAAATTCCCTTGAATCAAGCTTGTATTTCTGAAATAATTTTGATAGTTATTTTTAAAACACGTAAATACCCATAAATAAGGTAGGATTATGGTTGGTGTACATATATATAATACTCACACAGAATTTATGATAATTACATAATAATACATAATAATTTTATTCAGTTAATTAGACAATCAAAGTAACCCGAATGAAAATGGGAGTTTGGGTGGAAAACCCTTAACTTAAGTCTGAACGTGTTCTACTCTTGAACATAAGCTCCTGGAATATAAAATTAGACATATTAAGAAATTATTTCATAACCTATTAGAAATTTAATTATTTTATCATAATTATGTTTAGTTCATTTATTCCCTTAGTGATACAGTATTATATTAAATTTCATCATTCTGGTGTGTTCGTTTTCTTTATTTTCATAATCGGTTCACTTGTTCTTAAGTAATGGAGTTGAATGGATGTAAATCTCAAAAATTGAAATTAAATATTACTTATGAACATATAGAAGTTTTAATGGTCATATCTATTATTTGGTTTCATGGAAAAATGATGAATCATTAGATGAAATATTTATGACATTAACTTAGATTATTTAGAGGTATTTTGATTATTATGAACTTGTTGGGTCATACGATTTAATAATATGTACGTATACTGGTTCCTGAATCTTAATTAGGTTATAATACATATATTAAAATATTTTTCAACCATTAAAATGGTTTCATGACAAGTAATGAAGGATAATTTTAAGAATGAAACTTCATCGTCCACAAAGGTTATAAATTGGAACCTCATGGATGTTGATTTCATTTATAAAATAAAAAAGAGAGAGAAGATATTGATGATGTTTCTTCCATTAAAATGATATAATTATATCATATAGATGATATTGGATCTATCATGGTCATTTTTATAGAGGAGGTAAGGAGTGTATTACAAAAGAAAGAAACTTGAAATGAAACTAAGCGAAAAAAGAAAGGTGCTTTACCTCTTGATATAACCTCCTTGGGAACCTCTTTAAGGGAAGGGGTTTTGGTCTTCTATAAATACCAAGAGCTTCTTGTATGTGGGGAGTGACTATGGAAGTCTATTTGGGAATAAATTTAAAGAGCTTCAAATCTTAGAGGAGTGAAGAGAAGAGCGAGTGGTCGGGGTGTTTATAGTGGAGGAGAAAAGTAAATTTTGAATATTTAATTCATTATTTTATTATTTCCCTCAAGACAACCAATAGTGTTGTTTCATGTGAACCCTAATAGTAATAAGTGCATGTGAGTTTGAACCAGGTGGCCTTACATCACTTTTGATGTCATAAATAGTGTATTTAACTGATAATTTGTATATATGGTATTTTACTGTATTTCACTATTCATAAAAAAATCAAGAATTTCCAAAAAATCCCAAAACTTCACCCCTACAATTTTTCAAAGTGTATAATTCAAAAATAAAAATCATTTTCAAAAAAAAATCTAAAATATTCTTAATTTAATTTTAATATAAAATCATAGTTAATTCAAAAAAAATAAAAAATTTAAAGGTACAATAAGTTTTATACTGCATTGAAAAATTAATTAAGATCGCATTATCTTATTACCTTAAAAAATAAAATATTATCATTATTTACTATTCATAAGGTTCATATTACTATTAATAAGGGTATGTTTCTATTCAAAAAAAATCAAGTTTGTTCTATCAGACTCTTAATGACTTACTAACCACAACTCTACATGACCATTTTTAAAAATTCAAAACCTAGAAGAGTCAAAGTTGTGTTTAATGTCTACATTATAAAATTCATTTATTTTAAAAACCATGGGGTGTTAAAGAACCTCACTTCTGCCATGATTTATTTTATGACCACCCACTAACCTACATCATTTATACAGTCAAGATCATTTAATCATTCTCTCACCTTGCTCAAAAGTTTATTCCATAGTTAAAAAGTTGTGGAACTCAACTAGTCCTACCCTTAAAAGCCAACCCCAAACCATAAATCCAACACTTAAATTGCTCTACCTCAGAATTCATAGGAATCTCCATATCTAAACCACATACTCAATATCACCGAGAGTACACAAATTTCATAACCCAAATAACTTACCTATGCTACATATCTTTATGTTATATAAATTTTATGGATAACCACTCTCATAGGTTCCCCTCATACATAACTAGGTGTGGTCTCACAAAGAATCATGAGTTTCATCTTGAGGGTCACTAGGTCTCCCACCAAGTCCTATACATTGAGTCTCAAGGAAGGTTACAGCTCATGGGAGTACAAGATTTCCCATATCAAATAAGCACATGGTGTCATACATTCTAAAATAATCACCCATTAATCATAATCCACCCTAACTAAGCATCTAAACAATAGACTACTCCCTGGAGGGTAATATTATATCTCAAGGTATGTACATATCGAACTGTAATCACCCTATGATAATTTTTATCAAGTATAACATGGTCACTATTAAAAAATAAATAGAATTATATTCCAATATATATGGTAAAATCATATATATATTTTTAGTGACACATTAAATAAAAAAACCAAAATACTAAAGAACCACAAGGGGTTTCCATAAGGGCCTCAAGTCTTTGCACACTACACAAAATTTAGAAATTAGCAATAATTTAATAAATCGTTTCTAAAAAATCAAAATATATTAGTGGTTCTTTATGAACCGCCGCTAAATCTTTTTTAAAAAACAAAATGAATGAAACCACTTCCATCACCCCCCCTGAGCCTGACTCCCTCGCCCCCTCTTCCCCAAACCAAGTTGAACCCCTTGTCGTTGGTCCCTGTCCCCATCAAACCCCTCACCTTTGGACCCCGGCCCCATTGAACCCCTCACTGCCAATCCCTCACCTCATCAAACACCTCTTCACCAGCCCCTAACCTCGTCAAACCCTTCACCGCCCATCCCTAACCCCATAGAACCCTCTTCCCCATCCCCTGACCCCATTAAACCCCTCGCCTCTAGTCCCTTTCCCCATAAAACTCCTCACTGCTAGTCCCTCACCCCCATCAAACCCCTCGTCTTCGGCCCCAAACCCCATCAAATCCATCGCCCCGTCGAACCCTAGCCCCTTTCCACTGGCCTTCGACCCCATAGAACCCCTCGTCGTCGGCCCCCGAACCCATCAAATCCATCACCCCGTCGAACCCTATCCCCTCACTTCCATCCTCTGACCCTGTCAAGCCCTGTCCCATTGTCTTCTTCTCCCTTCTCTACCTCATCATAGGCCCCCTTCTCCATTTCAACCTTCATTCCCTACTCGGCCGAACTGGAACTCCCTAGTTTGAGGTAATTCACAATTTTATTATATATTTTTTCATTTTATATAATGTTTGGGTTTGATCATGTGTTTTTTCTAGATAAGGGAATGTTGGTTCATGTTCATGTTATGAATTGACCAGTAGGATGGGAATCTTATCATGAGTTAGTGATTCTCCAAGTTGTATGCATGCATTTTTTGTTTGTGTTTGTGAATGTGGAATTGATATTCCAATTTGATTAAATGGTTAAATTATTTTTTATTTTTATATTTAATTGAAATAAATTAGTATGTTGTTTTAAATTTTCTCCCTATAGTTTTATTTATATTCTGAACTATGAGCTAATATGTTCTATACCTTGTGGTGTGTGTGGTAATTTTCTGGTTGGATTTCCTACTAAGTATGATTACCAACCCCATCCATATAAAAATTGGTGTGTATTAAAATACAAAATGGGTTATGACAAACCATTTTATTTATAAATATAAAATGCTAATTATATTTTTTAATGGTTTTATAAAAATAAAATTAAGTAATTCAAATTAATTTTAAAATGTACATTAAATCACCTGTATGAACACTCCAATAAATGATAACAATTTTACTAATTGAATTTAGTTTAGAGTATAATAAAAAAATTCATTTAGAACCATTTGAACTTTTGGAATGAAATTAAATCAATTTCCCCACAATTATGGATTTATAGACGCATTAGTTTCAAAGTTTTACCATTATTGATAAATTGGTGCATCCATGGAACTGTGAAACAAACATACCTCTGATAATAATCATCATCAATGATTCCATTTTTATTAAAATATAGAAAGACACAAGCAAGGGAGAAACAACAAAGAGACAAACAAGACGGGCGACATTATCTAGGGAGACTTAAAGTAATGAAAGCCAAGGGAACCCCCTCGTATAAAAGATATACCCTCATGTCTAAAGAAAGAAATGTTGAGTGAGCTGGTGACTTCCAGTATTTTGATAGCTTGAGAGGATAAATGGTCTGCTGTTTTATTTCCTTCATGCCATGTATGAGAAACCTTAATATGATTTGTACGGAGTTCTTTGTATTTCCTTATGATATAAGCTATTGACCATGGGGTTTGGTCTTTACCTTGAAGGGAGTTGTAAATGATCTTGGAATTGATCTCCACGTGAGATAACCTGATATTGTTCTGTATGCTCTACATGATTCTAGAAAGTAACACTTTGGACTCATCCTGAATGCTAGTGTCATACCCATAGTGGGATTTAAAAGCCAAGAACACACTCCCCATGTAGTCCCGTACAACCCCTCCTCCCCGAGAAATGCCTTCTTTGCAAGAGTCGTCCGTATTGATCTTGAATCCATCCTCTAAGAGAAACCATCACACCTACTGACCTTGTGATTGAGGGAAGTGACCCACTATGTTAGAAACCCAAAGAAACCTCAAAGAAGACGCTTCCTCCTAGTTTTTGAAAAAAGGCACCAGTTCCACCATTAAGCTCTGGATCCTTGCAATGATTACACCCCCTGAAGAAGAGAGCCCCTCATACCTCACTCGGTTCCTTGCTTTCCAGAGACACCAGTAACCAAAATTGAGAATAATGGCATGATCCCTCCTTTCTGGTCCCATTATTATTGTCCCCTGAAACCACCTCTCCAGAAAGGGTTTGTCACTATGAGATAGGAAAGAGTACATAGTGAGTGTTCCAAAGAAGCTCCACACCTCTTGATCCTAGTCTCCCTCAAATAATGTGTGTTTGGCATCCTCCTCGTGCTTACTACTACAACATTGGAAGCAGGACGCAAAACTTATCCTCAGTTTTTTTATACTGTCGTCTGAAGTAATGGCGTGGTTTAAGATTCTCCAAATGAGAAAGCAATATTGAGAATGAATCTTTTTACACCACACCTCCTCACTCCATCCTGTCCCTTGAGACTAGTTGAAATAAATCCTATTATAATCCTTTGTATTAATGTTACCAATTTTCGAGGGAGTAAAAATTCATTTATCTGGTTCTGAATTGATGATAATATTGTTTTACACCTCTGCGTTCTTCTTGTCCAAGTCCATCTCAATAAGTTTGGGATACTGACTCACTTCCCTGAATGTACTAGTGGACATAGGGTAACCCGGATACCCTATTGTATTTCCAGCCCATTGATTGAACTAGAAGTTAATGTTCCCCTGCCCTGAGATCCATTGAGAGTGTTGGAGAAGAGTCAGGATGATGGAGAAAATTGATGACCACAGAGGAGAACTAGTCACGTACTGGGTGCTCGCATTTCTTCCCCTGTTAAATTTCATGGTCTTTCCCTATAAGGATCGTCCCTAAATCATTTCCCACTCTAGTTTAGTGTGAATTTATTGAATTGTGTACATGAGGCTCCTCATGTTTATTCCTCCCTCCTTGATCGGCCTTGCCTTTCTCCCCCAAGATACCCAGTGTCTTTTTCCCTCCAAAGTAGCATCCCATTTGAAACAAGACATTATTTTTTAGATAGTTCTGATAAACCCTTTAGGAACGTTGGTGGACATTGTTGCATGCATTGGGATTATAGATAAAACATTGTTGACCAAAGTAATATGTCCCCTGAAGGATAAGAAATAATTATTCCAGTTGAGCACTCGGCTTGCTATCCTGCTAACCACGTGATCCAAATCATTTATCTGCATTCTGCCTGGATGTATAGAAGTCCCTAAATATTCCATATGGAAATGGCCTCTCTGCATGCCCAACCAGATGCCAGGGCCAGCCCTAGGGCAAGACCAAAGATCCCATGGGCTAGGGAAACACACAAGAAAGAAAAAAAATAATAATAAAGGGGATTAAATTTTATTAGTTTACTATTTCTCTCATTTTATTTAGGGAAAAAATTTAATTTGGGTCTGGGGAAATGGAATTATTCAGGTTTTCATTGCCTGCTTCTCAAATGCACCGCTCTCTTGGCCTTGCACTTGTCAGAGATGTAGAACTTTATTTTATATTTGTTAACTTCTTGGCCACTCTAGTAGCAGTATTCCTTGATGATTCTATTAATCCCTTGAATGGATCTCCTGCCTTCATTAATGAAGATAACTGAATCATCAGTAAATAGGATATGTGAAACTGATGGTAGGCTCTATTTTCTTCGAAATGGAAGCATGTCTCCACTCTGAATTGCTCTGTTTATCATTTTTCTTAATGTATCTCGCACTAGTATGAAAATACTTGGATATAGAGTTTATCCATGATGAAGTCCTTTCATTGCCTTAAAAAATCCATAGGATCTACCCATGAATAAAAAAATGATCCATGGAGTGCTAAATCATCTGAAGAAAATATTACATGCCCATGCAGAGAATCCCATGTGCGTCATCACCCTATTAATAAAACCCCATTCCAGTCTATCATATACCTTGATCATATCCATCTTTATAATGATATTAGATTTGTGGGTTCTGGTGTTGATGTCCATGGTCATCTCCTGCAATAAAGCCATAGTGCCTTAGATCGATCGGCCTTTCAGGAACTCGTGTTGTTGAAGGGAAATGAAATGAGCAAGAAAGACAAATAGACTCATGTTGATAATACTTGCCAAAATCTTATATGGAAAGTTTCACAGGCTGACAGGATGAAAATGGGCTATGGAAGATGGGTATTTTATTTTTAGAAGCAGAACCAGGGCTGTTGCACATGCCACCCGAGGCAGTCCTCCTCTCCTGAAGAAGTATTGAATCGACCTTGTGATGTCCCCATTAATGGTATCTTATGATCCTCAGTATAAAGAACCTGGAATCTTATCTGGACCTGGAGCACTGTCTGGGTTAAGCTTCATCATGGCATCATAAATTTCCTCCTCCTATAGCTGGCGAACCAAGAGTTTGTTGAACTGAGCAGACACAACATTCAAAGGTTCTCCCAAGTAACCCTCGCTCCCTGTCAGGTAACCTTTGGGCATTTTTGTGTTAGGACCTGCCAATAGATCTCTGAAAAACTTGTGGTACATCCCTCCCACCACATCTTTTTCATCAAAGAAGGACCCATCTTATTGCGTTATATTATGCATGGTGTTACTCCTCTTCTCTTTAATACAATAATGGAACAAAGCAGTGTTTTTGTCACCCTCACTAAGCCTATTGATCTTAGAAGCCTCTCTTCCCATTCTCTCCTGGGCTAGGAGCATATTAGCCAAATCGTTTTTCTTTAACATGAGCTCAGTGAAAACTGACTCTTCCCACTTCTCCACTAGACTAATGTCTAGACACTCTACTACCTACCACAGGTTATCTATAGACTCATATTCTGGAGTCAGATTCTTTTCCCATTGGTGGAGTCTATGTTTTATCCTCCTTAACTTGTTGTGCAGAGCCACTCATGAGTGACCACAAACTGGTTCTTCCCATGATTCCCTAACCATATCCTTATACCCTGGATCCTCATTCCACTAGATATAGAATATGAAGCTATTATAGTTGGTTTGCACTTGAGATAGAGAGAGTAGCATAAAAGAGTGTTCTGAAACTCCTCGCACTAGATGTTTCACCTGCGCACTGGGAAACATGGTGATATCTTGAAAGTTGGCAAGGAAACGATCCAAATGCCTCCAGCATCGACTGTTCCCCTGTTGGTTGTTACACCAAGTGAACTTGTTGCCTGAGTAACCCATGTCCATTAATCCTCTGCCTACCATTAATTGAACAAAGTCCAAACAAGCCTTCCATTGGAAGGTTCCATGCCCTTTCTTCTCCTCTGGATCAGCTACAACATTGATTTCCCCCCCTAAAATACAAGTTAAATCCCCTTGGTTGAAGCTCGAAATCTCTTACCATAACCTCTTCCTCCATTTTACATCACAGCTTCCATAGATGAAATACAACAGAAGAATCCCCACGTCACTAGTGATTTTTATGGTGATGAATTACTCCCCCGCCTGAAACAAGTATGCCGAAATACCCTTTCTCCAAAATAACCAGAAATGAGCATTAATCGGGTCTGTATGCATGAAGTTATATATTTTTTTCATATGAGATAATTCCTTTATTTTTGATACTTTCTCTTTGTGTTCAGGGATATCTACCAACTAAACCTTGTTAGTTTTTGCTTCCAAGGAGATGTAGTCTATTTTAACTCGCGCTCCTAAACCACGGGAATTCCAAATCATCATTGGTATCATTGTAACACTAACAACCTAGATTTAGCACTAGACCATATAGTCTTTGTGCAAAATGGAGGAGAACACTCCTGAAGTTGTTGATGCTTTGACTGAGATCTATTACGCATCCCCGAACTAGAATCTAAAGTCCCTGGGACATGTTGAAGGGGAAGAATTAAAATCTTATTATAATGACCCCTACCATCTATCGATGGAATCTTAAACGAGCACCCCTGCTCCCCTACTATACAGTCCCCCTTTGTGAACATCGATATAGATTTAGGTCTGTTGTGTGTTTCCTTGAACTGAGCTTCCTCCTCCTCTGGAGGAGAGAAGGACCTCTTGATATTTCCCTCCTAAAAAAACATCCCTTCAAAATGGCCCGCATACATCCTTGGGGATTTGAGAGATAGAAGATAATGTCTCATTAGGTGTGAACAAGACCTTATGAACCTCTCCAAAAGATCCCCATTTGACATCCACTAGAAGGGATCACAAAAGATCCCCAAGTTTGCAAGGACCATTGTATTGTATACTTTATTACTAGTAGGCACTAACGCCTTGCATGAGTGAACCTCCATCGCCTTGGGAAGAAACAGGGTATCCTTTTAGAGTGAAGAAGCTAGAACTGAACCACCTTAGACATTGGAGAAGTCCAAAACTCCCATTGATACCTCTGTCGGAGGAGAAAGAGGAACTCGGGAAGGCGCACCTCAATCCTTTTGGAACCTTTATTCCTGGAAACTTTTACTTCAATTATGTAAAGAATGACCTTGGAGTATGCAGGAAAAGAAATACATAGGAAAAATGGGGAAGACAATATCTTGAGGCCACCCGAATGGGACTTGAACTATCTGAGAAATCTTCTCTGGAATGGGCATAGAAAGATCCCAATCAAAACAAATACAGGCTGCCAAAGTCTCCTCTCCCTCTCAGGTCTGGTCATCCACAAAAAGGAAAACTCCCAACGAATCTCTTATTTCTTGGAGAAGAGAAACATTCTAGAATGGCAGTGGAAGGCCGGGTAAGTAGGTCCAAATGGCCTTTTGAGGACTCTCCTTCACTTTATGCACCTCTATGGACCAGTAGGTTAGGTTGAGGTGCCACCGCCCCTAATATCTCTACGCTTTGCACCAAGCTTTCACGAAGTTAGCCTCTGATGCCATAACCATAAAAAAAGAATGGCAATGTAAAATAGATATGTGATCCGAAGCAGACACGCCCCAGGATGCCATGAAATGATTGAAGGCCAAGGGAGATGGAAGTGCAGATCCAAAACAATCCACCAAAGTCCATTTCAAGATGGAGACAGTGTCATATATCACCTCAGCCGGAAAAATTATCAAAACCCAAGAACCGTCCTGAGATACCTGAGGGAATAATGTACTAGTCGTCGGGAAGCAAGGCGACTGAGAACCTCATGTCGAGCCACACAGAGCATCCTTAAAGGACCATGCCTCACCATTCACCTTCGGGAGAAAACTAGCGGACTCACACTCCGACAGAGGACCTTTGGCATATAGATTTAATCCTAGATCTGGAAGAACAGGAACCGGAATCTCTGCCGCAGGACAAGCCAACGAGGGCCTAATGGTCGAGAAATTTTGAAAAACCCCTGGCGTGTGAGGCATGTTCTCTGGCGTTAAATGAACACAAATATTAAACAAAATTATTATAATATAACATAAATGAACAATAATAAATCATATATACATAAAATATTGTTATAAAATAAGTATTTAATAAAATTAATTTGATTATTTAGGGGTTAAGATGTATATACTAAGCAGAGTTAGGAGTCGAGGTTAGATATTTTCTTTTTCAAGACTTATTTTTTTCATATATTGTTTATCTAAGGTCTATATTCTATTATATATAATATACTCAAAATATTATAACAATAACTTGATTGTTACCATTTACTTTTAAGGTGTTACTTCTCTCATTTCATTATATAAATATTCAATATTCATACCCTATATGGTTTGTAGGAGGTCTTCCAAATATTTCTAGTTCTTGATAATATATTCTTTATCTATCTTTCATACTCTTACAATATTTATAATTTAATTACTTTATATTATTTTGATTCATTGTCATAAAATTTTATGGGATACTAATGTATTTATGATTTCCTTCTTACTCATTTGTTAATTCAAACCATATAAAGTATATAAACAAAACATTTACATTTTTAATGTCTTGTCCCCTAAGATTATTCTATATAAAATCTATTTATTTTTAAGATTATATTATGGAAAAGTTTTATTATTATTGTTCATCTAATATCCATTAATCCTTTTTTGAAAATATCTATTGAATGTGACTCATTTTTTATTTTTATAAACAATTCAAAAAGAAAGTTATGAATTCTCTTTTCACAATCTCTCTTTTATTTCCTCTATGCTCTTATCAAGATTCTGTTTTAATGTATATTTTATATTATTTTATATAACCATTATATATTATGAAATATAATTATTTTAATAAAAAAATTATATTTTATTGACTATGGAAATTATTTAATGAAATATATACCCTTTTTAAAATATGTTGTACATACTATATGATACATTATCATGATTGATGTGTATTTACCTAATGTTTTTCTTTATTTCATTTGATGATCGTTTTATCTCCACAGGTTATCATTTTTTTATTTTTAATGGATCTATGATTATTTTTATATTCATGTGAAACACACACACACACACACACACACACATATATATATATATATTGTATTATGATGAATGGAGTGGACTTAGGATTATATATCATCCAATCAATATGGTAATGATTAATGTATCATGAGTTATCTATGTGTGGGTTATGTTATGTATGAATTGTCTATAATTTTATGTATGAAAATGAGTGTCATCCCCTGACATATTCTGGGAACCCCCTTCCATCTTCTGGGTTCCCCATGCACATCCCTCGTTGGCCTCACTAATATAGTGATATAGAATTACTAGGTTCACCTAGACTTAGTGAACCTATGGTGTTTCTCCCATGATGCCTATTTTAATTCACTAAATTTATAGTTTTTATTTTGTTTCAATTTTACATAATATTATCTATTATGTATTTCCTTTTTTTACTTTAACTTTTTTATTACTTATGTGACTTTTCTTATAATTACTTGGGTTGTGTTTTTTCCACTTCCATTTATATCTTTTCCTACTTAGTAATACTTATGTGTTTTTATTTATTTATTTTCAATGGATTATCATCAAAAAAAATTTATCAAAAAAAGATAGGATATTGATGTGGAATTATTTTAAAGTACAATAGTAAATTTTTATTTGTTTATGGTTGGAAGGATTAAAGATTTACGATGAAAAAATAAGAACAAAAAACATAAGTTTAGAGACATCTGAAGATGGACATTATGAAGACACTTTCAAGTAGACTAATAATGACATGCTCAAATATACACATGTACCCCACTTTTAAATAATTGTCTTCTATAAAAATCCTCCAAACAATACATGTTTTTGAATGTTCATGACACATAAATCTATTTACTTCCCAATTTCAAGAATTATATGAAGCCCAAATTTTTATTGGGTTACATATTTTCTTGAAACTTATCTTGGTGAACTGGTATGGAAGTTGCTGCAACATGGAGATACAAGTAGAGGCACACAAATGAAAGAGTGATAGTGGGAGAGGTAGGTTCACCTTGAGTAGAGAATTAGGGTTTGACAACCCAGTGTTCTTGGTTTTTTGTATGGGGGATTACTATACTTTTTTCCAACATTGTGAAGGAGTATAGGATATTTTTTTTGCTGACACGTAAAACATGGTGAAAATGAACTTGAAATGTCCTTGATATGTGAAGACAATGAAGTATCTACAGTTGACACTGTAGAACTCAATGAACTACTTCCAAAATTCCTAAAACCAAACTTGGTGAACACAAATTCAGAAGGGATCCTCTATTCCTTGAAACCAAGATTTGTGGACACGAAGTTTGGTTTCATAAAGGATGGAGGTAGTTCATCGAGTTATAACGTATCAGTTATAGTTACTTCTTTGTATTCACAAATCAAGTCTATTCCAAGTTTATTATGAGCATATTCGATTCATCGACAATAGAAATTGCATAACCTCTTTCATAATGTGGGGAAGAAAATTATAGTAAGCCCCCATTGAAAAAAAAACTAGGAATATAGGTTTGTAGAACCCTAATACTCCACTCAAGGTAAATATACCTCTCTCACTCTCACTCTTTTGTTTGTGTTCCTCTACTTGTCTTCCCGTGTCTATATAAAATCCCATACAAGTTGGCCAAGAGAATTTTCAAGAAATGATGTAACCCGGTCAACATTTGGGATTCATATCATTCTATAAATTGGGAAGTGAATTTCTTTATGCATCATGAACATTACAAAACATGTCTTGGTTGGAGGATTGTTATAGAAGATAATAATATGAAAGAGGGGGATGTGTGTATATTTGAGCATGTCATTAGTTGTCTCCCTAAAATTTTCTTCAAACTGCCCATCTTCAGATGTCTCTAAAATTATGGTTTTTGTTCTTCATTTTTCATCATAAAACTTTAATCCTTCCAACTATAATCACATATATTTTTACTATTGTCTATTTAAGGTAATTCAACATCAATAGCCATTATTTTTTTGATGAAATTTTTGTGATGATAATCCATTGAAAATAAATTTATTATTTTTATATGCATGATCAAAAATAATATGTTTAATATATTATTTATTTTTCAAGGATTTGTGTTGCATATAAAGATAAACCACTTCTCCAACTATCTACAAATATTATTAAGATTATAAGGGAATTAATTATCCATTTTTTCAATATTTTCAATGTGTACTCGTTTTGAATTATTCAATTTCAGTCATTTTTAAAATGCATGTATTTAAGATTATATATCCACTAATAATTTTAAAATTATATTTTTAAGTAAATATTTTTTTGTTATTTAGAATATTCCACCCAGAAAGGTCCTCAAAGTTTCTAGTGGCTCTCTCCCTATTTCTAGTTCTCCTCAGTTTCCACCCATCTTCCATGGAAATCGAGGTTCGTTAGACGTAGTGAAGTGATTTGAGGAAGTTGATCATGTCTTTAGAGTGTTTGGAACACTAGAAGTTGTTAGAGTTCGTGTTGTTCTATGTCTGCTTGGGGGTCTATATTTGGAAGAATGGGAGTTGTTTACACTGCCAACAATGCAATTTGGGATGACGTGTGAAGTTTTATGTCTATATTTGTCTGATGTTTTATACCTGGGGAGGTGTAGATGAAGAAAAGGGAAGATCTCATGAGTGTCCAGTAAGGTCAGTGGATGGTGAATTCTTATGTTGAACACTTTAAAGATCTGGTTTCCTTTTCTCCGAAGGTGGTATCTTGGGATCTATTGAAGGCTTCGCTTTTCATTGGGGGTCTTCATCTAGATATCAAGGAGTGAGTCCTCTTCTCCAAGGATTTCCATTTTGAGAAGTTAATGGAGGAAGTGTCTTTGGTTGAGTTGTTTTTAATGAAACATACAACACATTGGTTACATGTGTTCTTCCATTGAAGATTCATTGGTTTTGGGTTGTTCTGGATAATGCTGAGTTTCGGTTACATTTTTATATGTGAAATTTTTTTGTTAATTGAATGATGAAATTTATTGTTTTGTGTGGTGGTTTCTTGTTGTTTCATATAGTGGTGAAAATAGTTATGATTTTCATCCTTTGGTAAAATAGTTGTTTTATAGTGTATGATTGTGTAGTTATTTATTAATTGAAAGATGAAATTTATGGGTCTATGTATTTGTTTTTTTCTCATGATAGTTATGGGATTCATAATAAGCGGTTGGATTTTTTTTGTAAATAAATATTTTGAGGTGGTTCAAACCACCGCTAAATATGGTATATTTTGTTATTAATAGTGATTATAACTTCCAAAAAATATGGCATACAATTAATCAAGTTGTGGTTTTCTTTATTTTAGCAGTGGTTGTCTAGCTAAAAATATTTATGTGATGGTTTTAGCCACCGCTAAATCCTCATTATTTTTTTTACCGGAAACTAACAAAAAAATGAATAAAATTACCACTAGATATAAATTATATGATGTTTACCAAATAACGCGACTAAATGAAAAGAACCACCGAATATTGGATTTTGAAACCAACTTTAGTGATTGTTTTTTGAATCCATTGAAGAACCATGTGGCGTCTATTTGAATGGATATTAAACAACAATTTTCTTATGGTGCCATCAACCTTCATGGGTCACTGTACCTCTTATGCACAGGTTACTATGTTGTATTCATAAATCAACATCTCACTATATATCATCATGACCTACTATCATAAGGAAATATATGCATATCGGTCTAGCTGAGTATAATTCCACTAAGAACTTATATAGAAAAATATTGTATGAGTTGTTTTTGTTACTTTAAACAATTGAACCTCAATCATAAATTGTATAATCACATATTAACATGCCTAAATTTCATTTGAATCATATGTTCGTACTCATGATTCATAATACACCTCTTTCCTTTATATCTAAAGAGTCAAATCTATACTATCCTATTTTTAATAGGCCAATAAAAAAAATTCTATAATAAATCATAAATACAAACATCATGTGTTACAAATTAGGTGAAATAATATAATTAAAACATCACACACCAAGGAAATAAATCTCACTCCCCTATTAATCCGGTCTAAAAAACTCATATTTTATGAAATATATTCCTTTTTATGTAAATTCGATATCTTCAATAGATTGTGATACATGTAATCCTGAGTCTAAATTAACAGTAATATAGTGTACCGTTATAAACTAGTCATTCATTTGGTGGGTATGAATAGGAATGAATAAATTATGAAAATTAAATGGTTTACAATTGAAAAAATAATAATTAATTATCAATTGATTATAAATGAAAATAAAAATCATTGGAAAGTAAAAATATATATTTTTCTAAAAGAAAAAAATTTTCTTCAAGTGCAATGTGTTTTTATATTTATAAATTAAAACAGAAATTATTGGTGAATGGTTTCAATAAAATTCATATATAATATATATTCAATGAAATGTTTTATAATTTATCTAATATTTTTTCTATGCATGGGATAAGAATGAATGAAGTTTTAGTCTTAAAATGTCTGTTTTTCAAAAAAAATGGTTTCCTCATGTTTTGTGCACTTATTTTAAAATTAATTTTTTTCCAGTTTTAAAAAAAATATTTTAAAAAATTAACATAATTTCTAAAATAAATATTTAAATTATATAATAGTTAATTTTTTATATTTTTTTAAAGAGTTTAATTTTTTATTAATAGTGAAAATACTAATTTTTATTAAAAATTTCTTATTGTTTACAGTATTTACAAGTACTATTTTGTTTTAAGATGGTATTAAATAAAAATTTAGATAAACTATATTATTATTAATTCAATTTTTTTTATTTAAATTGATTTTATGAAGAATATTGATATGAAAAATTTTTATACTTGAGAAAGAATTTTATTTGGAAAATCAGTTTTTCATCGTTGTTGTGGGTTTAATTTTAAATTAAATTCTACCACTTCTATGAATTGAATTTTATAAAATATATTTAATAATTTTAATCATAATAATTAATATTATTTATTTATATATACTTAATTTAATTCCATAATGAATAGTAAATATTTGTTATCATTATTCAGGTTAAAATGGGATTCTCGAGGGTCAAACAAAAAAATAAGGGTTAAAATGACCTAAAACATGACTATTTTCTCTACGGAATAAATATTTCAAAATTATATCATCTAAATTTTGTTAAATGACCATTATGGATCCTTGTTTCAAGAAAATTGACTTGAAATTACTTTAAAACATTGAAAAATTACAAGTGTGCCACTCACTTCAATTATGAAAGTGCAGCCCATATCCTCTCCTCTTCACACTTAAAGAGTCCTTTTTCAGAAAATACCTATCCAAATACCTTATTAAAATCCCCCCACATGACCTATAATCTATTTTATGATCTTAAATCCATCCTAGGAAGGTTTTGGATAAAAATATAAAGGGGTGGTCCGAAGAATAGCTATAGTTCTCAACCATGCGTTTTCATTTTACTTCTTCTTATAACTCCATAAAATAAAATTAAACCATGATTAAATATTAAAAATATATTATTAAATATAATAATATTATTTTATGTTAATTTAATATCCTATATCCATATCCTCTTTCATCAAACGAGAAACAAAACTATCGATCATGTGTTCGGTGGACTACTGCCTTGCAAACCGATATAATTAATTTTCCATCACTGCCTCTCACGATTATATATAATGATGAATTTAATGTGTATATAAGAAATTAATGATATAATTGTACTTATATAAATTACAATATCACATCTAACTTCTTAAATTCCAATAATTTTAAAAATAATAAGTCACTTGTGTGTTCGTCGGGACTACAACTTTCACGAGGCGATGTGATTTTTTTTGTTAAATCATTACATGGATGATAATAAGGATATATTTGATGAATATAAATGAGATATATGATTTAATAATGATTTTGAAATTGTTTATTATTATTTAACTTTCTTTATTTCTATACATTGAAAAATGAAAACTGCATTCTTGCGTACGTACGGCCTACCGTCTCCATGAACTATATTATTCAATTTTTAATATATAACATTTATGTATGACTATAAATATGTATATAATGAATATATATTATTTTTATATTATTTTTATTTTTATTTATATTATTTAACCATGATGAAAGTACAAATACCAAAACTACTGAACTAAAACATACATGAAAAATGATATATTTATTACTCGGAACTATGATTTTAATAAATAATGGTTAATAAAATGGTGATAAATTATTATAAAAGTAATATATGGTATGATATATATATATATATATGATTATGGTTCATTAATATATTTATAATAAACATATATTTATTATATATGAGGTTCAAATATGTACAAAAAATTTTGCGACTTGAGCTAAGGGATTTTCATCTCTCTTTTACTTCTATGTGACGCATGTCATATTCAAAACTTTTATATTTTATATAGTGTATTTAATTCCAATGAATGTATTTTATTATTATAAACATGAAAATTATGGAAATATAAATATCCATCTAAGTTTCCCTCTTTATTGAGGTTTTAATTTGAATGTAAGTAATGTGGTAAGGGATTTTTGTTTCAATACAATTATTAATTAGGATAGTTTATACTTTAACTTATATTGAGGAAATTATATAATAATTATCTAATAAATTCCTTTAATTATTATTATCCTATATTTATTTCTTAAGAATAAATTTTTCCTTTTATTTTCCTCAATTTAACTACTCAAGATACCAAAATAATTTTTTTAAGGAAAGTTGCCTATTTTTTAATATTTATCCAGGAATATTTCTCTTCCATGTTCATGTTTTATAAAATATTTTTCAATAATGTTTTTACTATACTTAAATTATTGTTTAAATTAATTTTTACCCTTTTTGAATTTTTACTAAATGATTTAAAAGGATTATATTTTTCATTTTCTGAACGAGTATATTTTTGACTTTTTGACCAAAAATGTGAAAGGAATGTTTTCTATTAACATATATATAATGAATGGGATTTACCTATATCAATACCACTTGATGCTTTTATGATTCCATTAAAAGTTTAAATAGTTATTTTCAAAGAAAAATATTTCCATAATATTTTTTAATTTTTGTTTTTAAAATAATTTATTTCAAAATGGGAAGATTTTTTCCTCTAGAATGTTTTTAATGATAATTTTATGGTATTTATATTCATCAAAGACAAGAAAATTTGGTTTTTTTTAAGTTTTGATAGGTATTTGATCCAATATCACCATCCTTATTATTTCTCTAGATGTTTTATGATTATGATGATATTATATTTATGAAACCCATTTATTTTTTAAGGGTTATTATATGATGGATCGGTGAAATGTCTATGAAACCCATTTTATTTTCATGGGTCATGATATGATGATATGATGAATGTTTAATAATATTATGTTAAACATATGTATAGTTTTCATTATATAAAATCCCAAGTTTTCCTATGAGGTATGGATCTTTTTTTTTTTAACTACTTGATTTTTTTCCTGGGGTGTGTTCCTAATGAGATCACATGAGTTTCAAGGGTGTCTAGGTTTTGTTCAAGTCCTATATCTTGACTAAATGGCCCGAAGGCCTTCTTTTTTATTGATTTTCTGATAACCCCCCATTCAAGGGATAGGGGGAACCCTTACAAGGCCCATAGGCTTAGGAATTACATTACCCGTTGGCTAGGAGACATTACATGACCCATAGGTATTAAGGAAATCATACAGACTATGACTACTTGAAACTGCTCCTCCCCAGCATCTGCATCATGATCAGCTCTCCACATTTGCATGACGGTTCGGCTAGCATGTCCTTGTGCAGAGGTACACAGTCACGGTACTGATGGAAAATCTCATACTCTCTCATTCTTACAATTGGGCCGCATGGTTAGGAGTTATTGTGATACCCAAGATGCATGGTTAGAAGTAACCATGTTAGGATAGAAAGTGGGATGCAGGAGGCCGCACATTTTGATGAAACTATTCGACCTGAGGCGCACACCCATGTGATTGGTTGAATACCTTTTATAGAGGCTTGGTGAACAATCATTGTATGGTTTGTCTAACTGTGTTATACGATCATGTTACTTCCACGTTGAGGTAGATAAGGGAGTATGGATGGCACACAGTTTGGCTAACAGTTCATCAAAATCATGTGACCTAGTGAAAAAGTGTAAATTTAACATTTTCCTCCAGGGATTTGTATTTTTAAACCATTATTTACTCATTTTTATGGAAAAATTCAAGTTGGGATCTCTCATTTGAATCCAATTCATAGGCTTTGATCTCGTTTCCTTGTCCAATCCTTGATTTGGACAGCATTTGTCTTATTAGATCTACATTGGGGAGTACTACATTCCTCTTGTATAGTTATTCATTTGTCTTTGTATCAAAAGAGTTATTTAAGTGCAAGTTAATATGCCAGATTTTTAGGATTTTCATATATTCTTCTTTTTTCTTCTAATCTAGACTGAATCACAAGTTGATACTGGATGAGTTCTCTATAAGAGACTATGGTAGGTATTCAATACCTTTTCCTCAAGTTTTGGTGTTTTATAAGAATAGTTTTCATTGTTCCACATTCTAAATTTTTTGGCATCACCACTAAAAGTTATTGGATAATTGAATTGAATGAATTAGAACCTATTAGATTGATCACTTGTACCTTTAAGATTGTTGGAGGTTGTTCTCCCCAACCTAGGATACCCATGGGGTATGCCTTCGTATTGTCCTTACTTTATACCACCCCATTGGTTGTGTGAGTTCTCACCTTGTTATAGGGATCCTTTAAAAATTAAATGGGAATTGAATTGAGATTATTGGATATAGTTGATTCCTCCTTCCCATGTGTTTACATGATGTGTTTTTCTAAACTATCTAAATGGTTTTATTAAATATATTGTAATAACTCATGGATTATGATTAACTTTGAAATGATGAATTCACGGATTGATGGTTTAATTATGGTATTGGATGACTTGGTCAGTATATCTTGGATCCTGATTTCATGTGACTCCATGGACATTCCTAATCCATGGGTCATGATTAAGGTAGTGGATTCCTTGGATCTGTTAACTCCATGAATCCTGATTCCATAGGATTCCATGGGCCTTGCTACCCCTTGGATTCAGATAGATTGGGATTTCATTGGACATAATCTATTGAAATGATCCATGTACCCCACCCATGTATTTATCGAGCTTCCATCGAGATGCTCTGAGGAATCGAAGAGGATTCCTTAGTCTTCTATACTGTTGATCTAGCCCTTTGTGGTATGAAACTTTTTGATTACACATCACAGATTTTGTGGATGACACTTGATTATATAGTGTGTCTATGATGGATATTATACAATGGGTTATAATGTGTGGACATGGTGGATGTCATTACAAGATTACATGGAAATTCCATTGTGGATAGTTTTTTTTAGGCTTGACATATGGACCTAGTATGAGAATTTAACTCCAATGGGTAGACTGGATAGTATCACTTATTATTTCTATTTGCAGTTGCCCTTGTTATAAGAGCTTGACATTTGTTTTCAGGGGTCCTTGGTAGGATGGATAGTATCACTGGACTTGTATCACTTTACTTTCAGTACTTTTATACCTATGATAGAGTGAACACTACTTTTATTTATATAAATAATACAATATTTTTTATAGACACAATTGGTGGTGGCCTAATGAGTGTTATCTCACACCCTATTTAGGAATTTGTTGGGTACCCAGCAATACTTCATGAATGAAAGTAGGTATCAGGTCAAGCACCCATTGTATGATTCTTGATTTTACATGCTAGGAACAAGGGAGCACAGTACCGAGCTACACTTGTGATGCTAGCTGGGATATTTATTTTTTGTCTTTTTGGTATTTTGATACATGTATTTTACTAGATTATTTTATACCAATGATTATTATTTTTAGAGACATGATACATTATATTGTTTATGATATTACTTTGTAATTGTTTTTTTATTCTTATCTTGGATGTTTATCTTCTATCTAGTTGATTTACTACTTCCTCTATTAATATTTATGTTTACTAATGATGTGCTACACTCTGACATGATAGAATAGTCACCCTATAGACACACCCTATTCCATCACTTCTAGTCAGTATTCTATGTTGTATAGGGTGGTTCACATGAGTCCATGTAACCCACCACCTCGGGGAACTGTTTATTTGCATCTGGTTTGGTACATTACAAAGTCGTATTAGATTATTTTTCATTCTAGATTACTATTTTGATACAAAATATAGAGATTATAAAGGAATTGGAATTTGGTAATGAGTTGTTCCTAAGAGTATCTAACTCATTTATAGAAAAAATCCAAATTTCCAAGAATGGAAATTTCTATTTTTTGGACTTTTCTATTTCAATTGATTTTATTATACCATTGGTTGATACACATGAATTTTGATTTTATTATTGATATGAATAAGGATTTGTTTTACCATTTCCTAATGTGATGAGGTTATACATCTCATGCATCATTTTAGGAAACTTTTAAGATTCACATGTCATGCGTTATTCCATGACATATAGGATGATTTACTTATCTACATGAATTTGTGGTATGTACCTTGTGTGGTATCTTTATGGTTTGATAAATTATTTGTATTGGGAATTGAGAAACATAGTTTGTACATAGAGTGCATGTCATATCCTAAATAGTTTTTTCTTGATTAGGCTATATAAGACACCCTATGCAGTCAACTATAGCATTTTGAGTCCCAGACCATTGGTCACATGGACTAGAATTTGTTATTGTATAGATTAAGTGGCCATTACATTTTAGTTTATAAGGTGTATGGGCCCTTATTAATAATAATTTATGAACTAATTGGATCAACCATCGAAAGATAATGTAAATGAATGTGAAATTGAATGAAATTGAATTATGAAATAGAGAACTAGACCGTTACCTGGATTTAGAGTGGGTAGTAGGTGGTGTCTCTAGTGATGTTTATGACTATTTCTTTTTACCCAATATTAACTTTAGAAGTGGGTAGAGAGGTGTGAAATAATTATAGGAAGTCTTTGACCTATCTTTCACTTTTAGATGTGATATTTTCTTTATCAATATTTTCTGAGGCATGTATTTGAAATTATAAATACATGACACCATGATGACCTTAATTCATAGGCCATGAGGGTGGAGACGAATATCCTCCAGAGGTGGTGGGCCATGGGATAATAATATAACCTCCAATAGTTCCAACTATGGAACCAGTATTTGTTCCAGATATGGGTTCTAACTATAGTTCCATGATAGTTTTATGTGATTCATATAGACATTGTAGGGAGAATTGTAGTCTAACTTGTCTATGTGAGAGTTGACACGTGTATTCCAATAGTGGAATACGCCATTTTTTGGGGGATGGGGGTCCACATGCTACTAAGTTATGGATTGAGACTTATTTTTTGAGCGTCTATCATGTGAAGACACATCCTAAGTAGAGAGTGAAGCTTTTGGCCTATATTATTTGGGTAGCAGCTAGGCACTGGTGGTATGTTCTAAAACAAGATGATACACTCTAAGATATGGTTTAGATGGATTTACAATCCTTTTTTATGATTAATTTTTTCTTGATACTTTAAGATTAGTGTGGGATAGAAATTTTATGTGTCTGGATCAAGGAATTATGATTGTTATAGAGTGTTCAACATGCTTAAAAGACATTCAATTTTTTTTTCAATATATATTTTTGATGATATATCTAGGGAGATACACTTTGAGGAAGGTCTCATACATGTCATTCAATAATAGGTCAACATTTTCATGTTGAATAATATCATTGAGATAGTAAATCATGAACTTATTACATAGTAAAACCTAAGGGAAGTTGTGGGTATAGAGAAAGGTAGTTCAGCCACTCAACCTAGTGGTTCAGATTATAGTGGAATGAATCACCATTTTGAGTCTTCTCATGAGGGTAGTACTAGCCAGGCTGTGAGTATTATTAGATTTATTTTTTTCATCATTGTGAAATAATGGGAAATTTGGGAAATCAATGTGATCGAGACCCAGTTGAGTTACAATATTGCAGAAGGATGTGCCACATACAGTGTTTCTATATGACCTTCTATTAAGAAGTTATTGTAAGGGGATAAAATGTGAATCTAAGTTTAGTAGAAGGTTTCACATCTCTATGTTAGGATGGGAGATGGAGTTGTATTGGTCATTTAGTTCTAGGTGGTGTTCATGGAAGAGGTATTCAGACACCATTTGTACCTAAACAACATAGTGGTATTCATCCAGGTGGTGAGGTAGTTTTATAGGTCCATGGTTCTATCCAGATATATTATGTACAACCTACACCTGAGGATCATAGAATTGGGACATCTATGTTGAGAGTTATTATCTTATTATATTCTATTCTTGTAACTGCTATTTTTTATTTAGGTTCTTCACATTATTTCATATATGTATATGTGGTGGAGAGCATTAGGCTCATTGTTAAATATAATTATGGCATTATGACCTTGGATACTCCAATAGAGAATATAATAGAGGGTGTAAACTAGTGCAGGGAGTTCCCCCTTGATATCGGTGGGTGTCACTTCATAGAGGTCTTTTTTTCCTAGAGATGATAGGGTTTGACATCATACATGGGATAGAATAGCTAGTTTCCTATCAATCCTATGTATATCTCTATCACTGGATGGTGACCTTCACATCCCCATAGGGAGGATTTTTTATTCACAATGGTTAATGGGATTCCTAGGAGATTCGTTCTAGAATATAGCATCATTGGTTGGGTGGGATGATAGACCATATTTCATTTTCTTATCTGGATGATCAGGGATCATGTTAGGAAAATTTCACTCTAATGGTTGATTGTTTCAAAAATGTTTTCCTAGATTAATTCATTGGTTTACCACCTGAGATAGAGGTGAAGTACTATATAGATCTAGTTCTAAGAGATTCATTGGTATTTATTCCTCTTTATAGGATGGAAATTATGAAGTTTCAGGAGTTAAAGAGGAAGCTACAGGACTTGGATGAAAATGGGTTTATATGGACCAATACTTTTTTGTGGGGTTCACCGTTCCTTTGATGAAAAAGGTGGACAATACCCTCATTTTATGTTAGGATTACTAGAAATTGAACTAGTTGATGGTTAAGAAATGGTATCTCTTTTCACAGATAGATGACCTTTTTTATCATCTTCAAGGAGTTAATGTGATCTGGAAAATTGACATGGGATTATGTTATAGTTAGGTTCTTGTTTGACCTGTATAAATACTTCATTTTGATTTTTGTATCAGGTATAGTCTATATGAGTATTTGGTTATGCTGTTCAGTCTCATCAATGCACCACCAATTTTCATGGCACTGATGAACTGATTTTTTAATATTTATTTGGATTCGTTTGTGGTGGTTTTCATAGACATTATCTTGTTGTATTCTCATAATTGACCATACTATAACAAACATCTTGAGATCATTTTGTATACACATAGAGAGTATTAGTTATAAATTAAGATCACTAAGTTACACTTTTTGATGGATAAGAGTCACTTCATCGGTCATATTAACTCATATACAAGAGTATCAATAGTCCCAAAGAATGTGAGGGTTGTATTTTCCTGGGAGAATCCCATGAAAGTATTTGACATATAGAGTATCATGGGTATAGTTATATATTAAAATAATTTCATATAAAAATTATCATGCCTATAATAACATCTTATGGGCTTGACTAAGAAGGTTGTGAAGTTTTTATGGACAGATACTTGAAATACATCCTTTGAGGAGCTAAAATGGAGACTGAATTTAGTGCTGGTCTTGATTATTTCAGAGCTATGAAAGAGCTACATTGTGTATTCTGATGCATTAGGTATCAGTCTAGGAGAAGTTTTGATGTATGGGGATAGAGTCTTAGTGTGCGAGTCTGGACAACTGAGGCAACATGATAGGAATTACTCAACACATGATCTTGATTTTGTTGCATTTGTTCATTCTTTACATTATGAGGAACACTATTTATTGGTAGATAATTTTATGGTGTACATGAACCACAAAATCCTCAAGTGCATATTTACACAGAATTATCTAAATTTGAGGCAACGAAGGTGGGTTGAGTACAAACATTCTTTTAACTTTGATCTTTCTTATATACTAGGAAATGGAAAGGTATTGTCGGTGCACAGAGTAGGAGGACTCAGATACAGGTTATTCAGGAGGCTAGTAGTGATTGAAATCTTATGGCCTTGTTTGTTAATATGCACTTGTAGGTGTAGGATATTCATGGATATAAATTCCTTTCTTATTTAGTTGTTAATTATAATCTTCTATATAGAGTGAGAATGAGATACATATCATATATTAAATTCCTACATATATGGGAGAGTGTGGCAGGTGAAGACTCGCTTATTGGTTATACTATGGGTGAGGATAAAAATATATGTATTCATGGTTGCATATGGGTTCCAGTAGATATATGTGAGGAGATGATGTATGAGTTTCATGCTATAGTTTGGGTAGTACATCTCAGAATTTTCAAGATGTATCATGATTTACATCACCAGTATTGGTGGATGAGGATGAAATGAGAGGTTACTGGTTTTGTCGTGAGGTGCTCCACCTATCAGTAGGTGATGGAAGAACAATAGAAACCAACTATAATTTTATATAAGTTACCCACTTTGAGTGTAAATGGAAATATTTTATAATGGATTTTTTGATCGGGTCACCGAGGTGACCTCGCAGTGGTGGTGTTATTTGGGTTTTTGTGGATAGGATCACAAAGGTCACTGATTTATTTCTGATCAAGGAGACCTTATCAGTGGATGAGATTAAGAGTTTGTATATTAATGAAATAGTACGACTTCCTGGGGTTCCTTAGATAGTGGTATCTAATAGGGATTCCCAATTTATGCCTCATTTATAGAAGATTTTATATAGGGTTTGGGGTAAACAAGTGCTTCTAAGTAAATTTTACTACCCTCATATTATTGGTCAGTCAGAGTGTATGATTCTAGTTCTTGATGACATGATTATAGTATGCATCCAATATTTTTTGGTCTCTTGGGAGAGGCATATACCCCTAGTTGAGTTCCCCTGCAACAATAGTTATCAATTGATGATATAGATGGCACATTATGAGGATTTTTATGGTAGGCCATATCGTTAATCATTGTTCTAGTTAGAGGTAGGTGAGGCAGTGTTTCTTGGACTGTGTCTCATCTAAGAGACTTCATAGTAGGCCTAATAGATTCAGAAACATATAGCTACTAAAAATTAAAGGCATAAATCTTACATTTATCATCACTGAAGACCTTTAGAGTTAGAGGTCAGGGATCAGATAAATATATGTATCTCACTAAGGTTGGGACATAGATAGATTAAGAGGGAGGGTAAGATTTCACTATGATATGTTGGGTCATTTGAGATTTTGGAGAAATCCGGAATGGTAAGATATTAGTTTCAATTAAATTAGAGGTACCAGTCTATCCATGACATATTCTATGTATATCATTTGTAACATTATCACTCAGACCCATATCACACTCTGTAGCCAGATGAGGTGGAATTACAAGTAGATTTGTCCTTTGAGAAGCATCTATGTGTGTTGTTTATAGGATCACAAAGGCTTTCTAATGCTGGTTAGTTCCTATAGTATGGGTTCTATGGAATCACATCCATTTATATGATGATACATGGAAGTGAGAGCCAGACATAGTTTCTCACTAGTAGAAGTTATTATCAGGCATTTCTTGAACACCCATGGAAGAGAAATTTGGGGATGAATTTCTTTAAGTTGGGAGATTGTAAGATCTCAAGTATTCATATGAGGTATGAATATTTTGTTTTTTTATTTAAATACATGATTTTAGCATAGTGTGTGTTCCTAATGAGATCATGTGATTTTAGGGGGTGTTCGGGGTTTATTTGGAGCTCAGATCCTGGATTTTAGAACAGGATAGTTTGGTCACATGGTTAGGAGAAATTGTGCGACCCAAAATACACAGTTATAATTAACCATGTTGGGTTGGACAATGGGTTGCAGGAGGATTCATAGTTTGATAAAACCATACAACCTGAGTCGTATGACCATCTGAGTGTCTAAAGGCCATTTACAAAGGCTGAGTGCATGGTCAGTGCACAGTTTGTCTAATCATTCACCATGACCGTGCGAAGTCCCCCTTGAGGTAGAGAAGTGTGTGCGGTTCGTGCATGGTTTCAACAACCTTTTGACAAAATCATGTGACCCAGTTAAAAGGGGGTAATTTATTATTTTTCCCCGCTTTATTTATATTTTTTTACCCCTCTTCCCTCCTTTATTTCCAATGGATAGCTTCACATTGGGATCTCCCCGTTGTATCTAATTCATAGTCCTTGATCTCATTTTCTGATCCGATGCCTGATTCAAACACCATTTGTCTCGTTAGATCTATGTAATTAATTACTTTATTCCTCTTTTGTACCTCTTCATTTTTCATGGTATCGATGGAGTTATTTAGAAGCAATATATAATTCCCTATTTTTAGGGTTTTTTCCTATTAATTGTTATTCTTTTGATCTGGACCAAATTAGAGGTCAATACTAGATGAGTGCTCTACTAAAAACCTACAGTAGTTGGTCTATATTTTTTGCTTCGTGTTTGGTGTTTTACAATAATAATTTCAATTGTGACCTGCACTAAACATTATTGTATCAACCCTAAAATCTATTATAAAATTGAATTGAATTAATTAGAACATGTTAGGTTTCTCAATTGTAACTTTATGATTGTTGGAGTTGTTCTCCCCAACCTAGTCCACACATGGGTTGTTCCTTTGTATCTACCTTACTTTATACCACCCCTCTAGGTGTATGAGTTATTTACTTATTATAAGGATCCTTTATAAATTAAATTATAATTTAATTGAGATGATAGGAGAGAGTTGATTCCTTCTTTCCATGTTTTGACATGATGTCTTTTGTTAAACAGTTTAAATGGATTTTTTTAAATGATTTGGTTGAACTCATGGATTATGATTAATTATGAAATGATGAATGTATGGATTGATGATCAGATTATGGTAGTGGATTCCTTGGTCGGTATACCATGGATCCTGATTTCATAGGACTCCCCAGAAATTCATACTCCATGGGTCTTGATTATCATAGAAGATGACTTGGATCTATTTACTCCTTGGATTGTGATTCTGTAGGATGAAATGGGTCTTGGTACCCATTAGATATATATTTATTATTCTCGTATGGGATATGGTTTTTTAAAATGCTCCTTGGACCCCACCAAGTCTGTATTAATTTTACATTGAGATGCTCTTGGGACTCGATGTGGATGTCTTGGTTTTCAATATATGGGATCTAACCCTTTATGGTATGACACTTTTGATTACATAGTGTAACTGTTGTTGATTAAACCTGATTATATAGTTTGGTCATCATTGATATTATACACTACATTATATGGTGTGGTTGTGGTGGATGTTATTATAGGATTACATGGTAAGTACATTTTGGATAATTTTTCTATGCTTGATATATAGTCCTGGTATAGGTATTTGACTCCAATGGGTAGACTAGTTAGTATCACATGTTTATTTCTATTTATAGCTTCCCTTGTTATAGGAGCTTGAAATTTGTTTTCAAGTAGCCTTGGAAGGCTGGATAGTATCACTGGACTGGTATCAGTTTACTTTTAGTGCTTTTATACTTGTGATATACTTCATACTTCTTTTGTTTGTATAAAAAACTGGATTTGTTATAGACATCATTGGTAATGGCCAATTGAGTGTTATTTCAAACCCTATTCACAACGTTGTTGGGTTCCTAGATAGACTTCCTGGATACAGGTAGGGATTGGGTTAAGAACCCACTATATGATTCTTGATTATACATTCTAGGAGTAGGGGAGCATATGACGTATCTAGGCTCATGTTACTAGATACGATAATTCTTTTATGTTTTTTTGGAATTTTGATGCATGTATTATATTATATTATTCTATACATGTTTTCCTACTTTTAATAGAAACGAAGCATCATATTGTATATGATATTACTTTGGAATTTTTATTTATTCATGTCTTGGATGTTTATCTTCTGTTTGGTTGATTTATTACTCCTCCTATTGACTGTTATGTTTACTACCATTCTGTTACACTCTAACATGATGGCATAGTCTCCCCGCTGACACACACCCTAGGCCCACGTTCCTATTCAGAAACATTAAGATTATGGGGATGTGTTCTTGATTTCATTTGACCCATTGACTCAAGGAACCATTTAGTGGCATCTGGGTCAAGATGTTACACATTATGTGATGGGTATGCCCAGAATTATAAACTCTACAATGCATTGGGTGGAGTATTATATCTCATGAGATAAATATGGGAAACAAGTCGATTTTATTGATCCTCTATGGGAATCAAGTATATGTACTTGATATACTAGGGAAAATAAGTCGATGTGCTTGATCTTATATGGGAAACAAGATGATATGCTTGATTCACTCTGGGAAACAAGTTTATGTGCTTAATGCACTATGGTAAACAGTTGTTAATTCCTAATCCATTATAATTTTATGGTCTTGGTAGTTAATCTTGACATATGAATTTTTTTCTATATTTATGATGGTTCAACATATTTATGACATAAAATTATGTGTTTTTATTGATTTATAACAATTTTTATCTCTTATGATTCATTCCCTTTTTTAATGATAAATCTTTCTTCCATGACTCGTATTTATGATCATTGAGAGAATGGGTATTAACTTTTTAAGTTATGGTCATGATATCATACCATTTCTCTTATCTTATGCTTTAATATGATCATTGATTGATATCTCCCATGTTTACCCATGTTGAGCATCCGATCTAATCCTTTCTTATGTTTCTTTTCCCTAAGTTATGAAGAAAGGTTTTAAGTTGGGAATGTATATGAATGGAACTAAATGGGAATTTCTTTGTGGGATATGTTTCATATCTTTCAAGAAATGAGAATATTGTGTATCTATTCTCCAAAGAAACTAGATATTTATATTCCATAGGCATTTATTTTTGAAATTTATTCATTATTCATCTAAATATATGTAATATTTATGTTTGAAAAACTTGGGTTTCGATAGTTGGTATCATATTAGGGTTTAGTCAATATTTGGAGATCAAGGTTATAAAACTTTAGTGAAACCCATGGGGATAAGTCAATGAATAGGATAACATACTAAGGTTTTTTTAAGAAAGTTATTATGTGGTTTTCCAAGAAATACATCTCTATATGGATATTATAAGTGGATTTTGATTTAGCATAGATTAATCTAGGAATTAAAACCGCAAAAATAGTTGGTCGAGTATATCTCAACCATCAATATGGTGCATGGTGAGTATACCGTCACTGTGAACCTCATTTTACACTCCTAGGGGGTATTATTAGGTAAATTCACATTTTTTTATAAACCATTATAAAGGATTTGAATAAATGATAACCATAAATAACATAGTTTAAACATAGTGTTTCATATGATGAAAAAATGAAGTCTTGATTTTAATATAGTATAAATTTTTCATGATTATGTGGTTTCCCACTATGATTATTATTTATCACACTTTGATTTTTTTTCTTTAGTCAATAGCTAGAACCCGAATATGGTTTTATAGCAATGAATGTGATGGAAAACTCAATGATTGTTCTCCTAAGAAATCAAATATAGTCAGATCTGGATTGAAGAATCTTGTTACTATGCTCCTGTAAATTTCTTAGTCCATGAATCTTGTTGAGCTTAAAATTTATAAAATTAGGGAACAAAATATTATTTATTATTTCATGAGGCAACATCAAACTTCTTTTAGTTGTCCTTCTAATCCACTAGCATATGAGTGATGGATCAACACAACTGAAAATATATTTTATGTTTTCCAGTTCTTACAACATGAAAATGATGTCCTAGTAATTTATCATTTAGAATGAAAAAAAAGGTTAATGTTGGAACCTTATATAGAATATGAAACAAGTGTGAGAAATTGAATCCATGTAATTGGATGAATTTAGGAATATATTTTTAGTAAGTAATTCCATCTTATTTTACATACAATGATAGAGAATGAATTTCTTGAGCTTAAGAAAAAGTATGATTAATCCATTGGTACTTATGAGAAAACCTTTTACAATATCTAAAAGATATTATTCAAGTTTAATCATCATTCATAAAATAAAAATTGATCAATTATTTAGTGGAATAAAACAAGGTCTCTTAAAGGAATTAACTATAACAGACTTTAGTAGATATGAGGAAATAATTTGATATGAACTCAATTTTGAAATGAAAATTAGATATTCCCACCTTTATAATGGTTTTTATAAGAAAAATAATATCGAGTCTCATGAAAACTCGAATAAATCACATGTGGAAATAAATTCCATCTATCTACATGCTATAAATGTTGGAATAAACATCAAGGGAATTACTTGAATAGAAATTTAAGGTGGTTTAAATATGGAAAGGTGGGTCTTAAATCCCATTAATGTATAAAGGTAGTGAATGGTATGGTTAATGTTTTCAAAGTGAAGAATATTATAACTAATGAACCACCCATGCTCCAAGGCATACAATGAAAATAATATGGGAATTATAAAAACTAGTGAATGAATCCAAAGGTTTATTATTATTATCGGTGTCATCAACCTCTTAATATCAAAGACAAATGGAAATATCATGTGGTCATGGATACCAAAGTATGTTGTGATAATGACATGGTGAAAGGTATAATTATCATACACTCTAGAAAAACTAATGTCTTATTTTATTCTATCCCTTCCCAATATTTTATATATAAGTAATTTTAAAAGGGTATTGTATTACTATATGAATGATTAGATATTGAGTTAGTGGTGAAAACTCTTAATGATATGATAGTTTCATATAAATACTAAAGTACCTATTTGATTGAAAATTGTGCGAAAGTACTTCCTATAAATCTTGTGATTCCCCTTTTAGTTGAATTTTATGTGATAATAGGCATGTGTTTTATTTCATTATATGGATATCATATCAATTTTTGAGGAAGGAAAGTTTTATTTTATATTTCAAATGAATTTATGCACATTTATTAGTGTGAGGATGAATACAAACTTCTAATAGAAATTACTTTAATATTGTGGGTCTTAATTCCTATCCATGAATTTTATTTTTCATAGGTGATTGGGGGGAAACTCAATATCAATGACATGACTATTGTTTAGTAGTTTTTTTATGTCTTTACATAATAATTTTCCTATCTAATCCACTCACCAAGTTAACTATGAAGGGGGAAAAGTTCCTTTGGATAAATGAATGTGAATAAAATTTCAAGGAAATGAAGAGAAGGTTAGTTAGTAAACCTATGATTACATTATCCTTTAGTGGAGAAGGTTTCTTAATTTATAGTGATGCAACAAAGAAGATAATGGGATGTGTTCTTATGAAGAATGATATGGTTATAGCTTATGCCTCATTCCAATTGAAGGTTCATAAGATAAATTACCCAACACATGATTTAGAGTTAACTATGGTAATTTTTGAATTAAAGATATGTAGGAATTATCTATATAGATAAAAATTTATATATATATTTATTGATCATAAAATTTTAAAGTATATTTTCACACAAAAATATTTGAATATGTGTGATAGATGAGGTTTGGAGCTGGTTAAATATTATGACTGCTAAATACATTAACACCCTAGGGAATCTAACAAGGTGGAAGATTATCTGAGTCAAAAGGATCATAATAGATTATATATGATGATGATCATAAGATATCTAGTATTTTATGATTTTCAAAATATGGATCTAGAAATATTGAAGGAAGGGGAGAAATATTATCTTTCCCAAATGAGTATTCAACCATCTATACATGTGAAGATTAAATAGTCATAAAATGAAGATGTAGAACTGTAAAAGAAGGTTATAAATTTCACTGAGTTTAATAATGATTGTGATGGAATGATAAGGTTTAATAATTATGTATGTGTTCCATCCATAAAATATTTGAAGGATCTATTGGATGTGGCTCATAGTTTATCATTATTTATTTATATTGGAAGTATAAATATGTAAATATATTTGAAAGAGTATTTCTAGTGGGATAGAATTAAGAAATAATTACATAGTATGTATCTCAATTCCTGTTATGTTAGAAAGTTAAGGTTGAGATAAAAAAGTGTAAGGGGATGTGACAACCATTACCCATACCGAAATGGAAATTGAAAAACATCACCATGGATTTTTTTCATTAGACACCCCAAAAATATATAGGTTATAATTCTATTTGGGTTGTATTTTATCACCTTATAAAAAAAATAAACTTCATTCCTATTAGGTAATACTTATCTCTTGATCGTATTTGCATAATGTACATTAAGGAAGTTGTATGGTTTCATGGAGTACGACATTCTTTTATATCAGATCAGGATCTGATGTTTACCTAAATGTTCTGGGGATGTCTTTAGTAGGCTCTAGATATGGTGTTAAGTTTTAGTACTACTTACCATCTAGATACATATTGTCAACCTGAGTTAATCATTATATATTCAGATGGTATTATGTGACCTTATTCTATAGATTTCAAAGGTGGTTGGCCTCAACACCTTCCTCTAGTCGAGTTTTCTTACAAAAATAGATTTCACTTGAGCATTTAGATGGATCCTTATGAATAAATATATGTAAATACGTGTATAAATACAATATTTTAGGATAAAGTTAGATAAATAAAGATATTGGGACCTAAGAAATCTGATTAAATGGTAGATAATTTTAGATTCATTCAACAACACATCAAGGAATCTTGGAGTTGATAGAAAATTTATGCTGACAATCATCAGTGTGATCTATAATTTGGAGTTTATTAGAAGAGATTCTATGAATTTCCCCATGGAATAAGTTTATGAGATTCAAAAATAAGGTAAATTTGAGCACTAGATATATTTTTCCTTTTTATATTTTTATTGATAAGGGGTGATATTTTATCACTAGTTGCTTCCACTAAACCTCTCTCAAGATTATGATTTGATCCTTATATATCTCATGAGGAAGTACATACTTGATCCTTCACATGTAATTAACTCATATATCATACCAATATAAAATTATCTCTCATATGGAGAAAAAATAGTATAGATCTTAGATCATAGAGATAAAGTTCTAGTGAATAAGACTACTCACCTTCTTAAAGTTCTCTAAAGGAATCAAAAAATTGAAGAAGCTACTTGGGAACCCATAGATGTAATGAAACAGAGATATACTCATTTTTATATTGGTGTGATGGAATTGTGTTGGATAAATTCATTTTAAGGGGATTATAATATAACACTATAAGATTTTATCAAATATATTCCTTTTTAAATAAATTTGATCTCTTTGATAGTTTGTGATACACACAACTCCGAGTCTAAATAAATAGTCTTATAGTATATCATTATAACTTTGTTGTTAAATTAATGGGTTTAAATAGAACTTAATAAATTATTAAAATTATATGTTTTATAAATGTATGAAATAAATTTATAAGTTATAAATATATTATAAATGAAAATAAAAATCATTTGAAAGTAAAATAGATATTTTTCTATAAAAAAAATTTGTACATGCAATGTGTTTTTATCTCAATAAATTAAATTAGTCACTATTGGGGAATTATTTTAGTGAAATTAATATATAATATATATCCAATATAATTTTTTATCACTCATATTATATTTTTTTAGTCATGGTATAAGAATAATTATAATTATATTCTTAAAAGCGTATTTTTTCTAAAAAATGGGTTCTTTGCGTTTTGTGCACTTGTTTTAAAATTAGTTTTTTGAACTTATATATATTATGTTTGAAAGAATATATTTAATTTTTTAAATAAACATGTCAAAATTATATTATATTTAGTTTTTTATAATTTTATTAAAAGATTTATTTTTTGATGAATAGTAAAAAATACCGATTTTTATTAAAAAATGTATTTTCATTTAAATAATTTACAAGTTACATTTAGTTTTAATATAGTTTTTAAAGTAAAACGTTGTTAAATTTTATTATTATTAATTAAATTTTTTCATTGGAGTCAATTTTATGATTAATTTTAAAATAAAAACATTTTATACTTGAGGAAAAATATTCTTTGGAAAACCACTTTTTCATTGTGATTACGAGTTTAATTTTGAATAAAATTATACCAATTTTGTTAATTGAATTTTAAAAATGCATTATTAGTTTTTAATAATATTATTTATTATTATTTATTATGTACAACTTAAATTTTGACATAATTAATAGTAAAAATAGTAAATATCAGTTACCGCAATTAAGGTTAAAACTAGATTATCAGGGTTAAACTAAAAATATAATATTGAAAATGACCTAAAAACTTGTATAATTTATATTTTTGGATATATTTAAACATTATATCACATAAGGTTCATTAATGAAAAATTTTGGATCCATTTTTTCAAGACAATTACATGAAAATATTTTAAAACTTTGAAAATTTACAAGTTTGTCACTCACCTTTATTATAAAAGGGCACCCCATATACTCTTCTATATACACTTAAAGAGAATTTTGGTTGGGAAAATACCTACCCAAAACCCTTAATTTCATACCTCCCCATGACCTATAGTCCCTTTTATTCATAAAACCATCCTAATAAGGCATTAGTTATAAACATAATGAGGTTGTCTGAATAAGATGTGTAGTTCTTAACCGTGCATTTTCTTTTTATTTCTTCTTCTACCTCCTTAAAATATTACTAAAATATGATGAAATAATAACACCATTATATTAAATATACTAATATATTATTATGTTAATTTAATAACTTATTTACATATCCTAATCCATAAAATAGGAAATCAATTTCTTGATTGTATGTACGGCAGACTACGTCCTCGTGAACCGATGTAATTAGTTTTCAATCACCACCTATTACAGTTTGGGTATAATGATTATTTTAATGTATATATATGATATTTATGAAATAATTATACTTATTTAATTATAATATCATATATAACTTCTTACCTTCTATTTTTTTGTAAAATAATAATATTTCTTGTGCGTACGTGTGGACTATCGCCTCCACGAAGCGATGTGATTCACTTTTTTATTTCCATATTACATGGATGGTAATAAGGATTTATTTGATAAATATATGTTATTTATATTATATAATAATTATTCATTAAATTTTAAATATTATTTAACTTTATTTATTTCCATCTATTGAAAAATTAAAATAGTGTTCATGTATACTTACGGCCTACAGCCTCCATGAATGGTGTAATTCATTTTTCAATATATAAATTTTATGGATGAATATTAATATATATATGTTGAGTATATATTATATTTATATCATGATTAACATTATATATATTATAAAACAATGATAAAAGTATAGGTACAAAAACTACCAAACCAAAACATACATGATAAACTAAACCGTTATAACCCAAAACAATGATTTTAATAAAGAATTGTCAATAAACATGTGATAAAAGGTTAGAAGTAAATAATATATGGTATTATAGGTATTATTATGATTATATATTATATTTAAAATAAACATAAATATATTATATAGTAGGTTATAACATGTATGAAGAGCTTGTAGACTTGAGGTAACAGATTTTCGTCTCACTTTTACTACTATGAGACACATGCTATGTTCACCGCTTGTTTCTTTTATGTGGTGTATATAATTACCATTAATTTCTTTTATAATTATCCTTATGAAAATTATGGGTATATACATATCCATATAAGGTTATTCCTTGCTTGAATTTTTTTAAATGAAGGTTACCAATGTGATAAGGGATTTGTGTTTTAATCATATTATTAATCTGGATAGTTACACTTGTACTTTAATTGGAGAAATTATATTATCATTATTTGATAAATACAATTAATTTTTCTTCTAATATGGTTAGTTATTGAGAATAATTATTTTCCATTCATTTTTCTCTATTTAATTACTCAATATACTAAAATAATGTGTTTAATGAAAACTGACGATGTTTTATTATTTGATCGAGAATAATTCTCTTTCATGTGAATGTTTTATATAAATGTTTTAAAGAATGTTTTTAATATTCTAAAATTATAGTTTAATTTCATTTTTAAGATTTTTTAATTTTTATAAAATGGTTTAAAAGTATTATTCTTTTCATTTTCTAAATGAGAAACTTTTTTACTTTTTTATCAAAATTGTAAAAGGAATGTTTTCCTTTAACTTATACAGCATGAATGGAATTTCCCATTGTCATCATCACTAAATTATTTGAATGTTATTTTAAAAGTTTCAATAAATATTTTCAAAGAAATTATTTTCCATAATATTTTTGAAAATTTTTTATATTAAAATAATTTATTTTAAAAATAGAATAGGTGTTTTCCTCGAGAATATTTTTAAAGATATTTTATAGTATTTATATCTATAAATTAAAATTGCCTTTAGTGTTGATTATGTTTTACCATGGATGTTATCCAATGGTGTCGTAGATATTCTTTATTTGGATGGTTTATTATTATGATTATTTTATTTTTATAAAACCCGTTTATTTTTCATGGTTTATGATATTATGGATTAATGAAATGTTTATAAAACTCAATTTTCTTTTCATGGGTCATGATATAATGATATAATAAATGTTTGATGATCTGATGGCACACATATGTATAGTTTTCATTATGTAATGGGTGGACATAGAATTATATATCCCTATAATGAATTCATTAAAGTATTATATCTTATGAGATGATTATGGGAAACATGTCAATGTCCTTAATCCTCTATGGGAAAAAATTTAATGTACTTGATATTATGTGGGAAAAAATTCAATGTGATTCATATGCTATGAAAAAAAGTGGATTTACTTTATATGCTATGGGAAACAAGTTTATGTTCTTGATTCACTATTGGAAATAGGTATTTATTCCTAATTTCTTATGATTTCATGATATTGGTAGTTTACCTTGAAATATAAAATTTTTTCTATACTTATGATGGTGAAACACTTTTATGACATGAAATTATTGTTCATGATTTATTTATAATTGTTGAAATAGTGGGTTCCCTAGACCCAAATATTATGTTCTTTTGATTACCATGTCATGTATAGAGTAAAATATGCATGATTTTATCTTACCATTATAGTGTAGACTTTTCTGCGTCCACTATTGAAATGGTAATGTCCAAAGATTAATTGTCGTATCGAAAGGTTATAGCAGTTCCCAAGATATAATGAGAACCTATAGATACTATGAAATTAATGTTAAATATATGTTATATGGTCTAGATATATATTACTAATTGGACATAGTAGATGTCTGTCCATCAGGTGCTGGGGGCTCATAAGCATTGAGACTTCTTCTCATGAAGTTCTCACTTGGTGATCTCTAGTAGTGAGAACATGAGGACTAAACCGCCAATAGGAACTCCACATGTTTTGGGTGTCATTGGACGTTTCTATCTATGATCATGTGTAATGGTCTCTTGACTTGAGATCATTACCAATGTATGTCATTTGATTGTGTACTTTGATGAAAGACAAAAACCATGGCGATGAAGTTGTGGCGAGGTAGTTTGTGTCAGGTGCGTCGTTGGTGGCATGACATTGGTTGAATGGTCAAGAAAAGATTTGTCGCTTCTGGGTTATGGAAGTAATATATCTCAGGCCATGTTTATATGGATGGAAGTACCTTTATAAGACCATGTCCATGGCAATCAAGGGTAAATCTGTATAGTTAAATCAATATACTATAAAGTAAGAAAAGGTCGATGATACGTGAGAGCGTCTTTCTTTATGAGATATTATGGACAAAGAGATTATATTACACATTTTGTGTTCGTAGGTTGGTTTTCACTGCTGTGATAATCCTTATTTCTTCAGGGGCCATGATGGGTTGCTAGATCCCACTCTTGGTCTGTGAATATTATTCACAGCTGTCAAAATAAGGTCTTAGAGGGTCACACATAATAGTGTATTCAAGAATCTGCCATATTTAGTTGAATAGGAGTTTTGGACATGGTGGTCCCCACCATAGGGGTCTGGGATTTGTCCAAAGTTAAACGATCACCAATGAAATAAATAAATTCATAGTATTCGAGTTTAGAATAATGAATATTGAATTTATTTATTAAATGTAATTACGAATTTCAGTAAATACATGAAAAAATATTAATTGACGAATTTTAAATTATTCAAAATTCAATTAATATTTATGGGAGCGATGAGTCGAGCTAAGGACTTAATTATTATCATGTAATATATTTTAATATATTACAAGTAAGTGATAATAATATTTATGACTCAGACAAGTAGTCGTAAAATGTCATTGATAGTGCGTTAAGTATTCGGGACCGGTGAGGTGATACTGGGTATTTTAATTAAGCACTATAAATAGAAGAGGAGGGGATTTTTCCAAATACTATTCATGGAGATTCTCTCTCCTCTCCTCTCTCCCACACTCAAGAGAGAGATGCTCTGGATCCAAGGAGCTCGGATAGAGCTCTCTCCTAGGAATCCCTAGAAAATCGATGCGGTGATTGTTGGAATGTAGATGGAATCATTGGTATTATGCGCTAGCACCTAGACTACGACGAACGGCACTCCCACAGATTCCTTGAAGTGCATGTGGACGATCTAGAAGAATTTGGCTTTGGATTCTTCGAGCAGTGATCACCAATGATGAGAAGACATTTTGTGCAGCTTCGGATCTAAACCAGGTATTTTATGGTTTATGTTTGTGCTTAAAACCCTCCATGTGTGGTCCTCGACTAAGACCGGTCTACTCTTCTCCGACGTCGACAAGTTTACATCGACCGTCGGTGGAAAATTTTTAAAAAATCCACCTGTTTGGAGCTTCCGCTGCATGCCTGGTTCCAACAATAATGATTTCTCTCTCTTATGATTTAAGCCATTTAAAATTATAAAGCTTTATACCATGACTCATGTTTATGATCATTGACAGATTCGGTGTGAACCCTGTAAGTTATGGTCATGATCTTAATCTTTTGTCCTTATCTTATGATTTTGTATGATCATCAATTAATATCTCCCATTTTTACCCTTACATAGCATCTAAGATCTCAGTTTCTTTTGTTCTTTTTCCCCAGGTTGTAAAGAAAATTTTTAAGTAGGGTATGTCTATAAAGGGTACTAAATGGGAATATCTTTTTGGGAGATGTTAAATTATTTCATGAAATAATAATATTTCGTATCTTGTCTCTAAGGACACTAAAACTTTATAATCCACAAGTATGTATTTATTAAATGTATTGAATATTCATCTAAAAAGACATAATATTTATATATAAAAAATCTCATGTCTCTATACCTGCACTTCCTAATTAAATTGTTGTTCATGAAACACCAGCTTGATATCCATTAAAAGCTCTAAAATGTTCATATATCTCAGAGATACCATATCCCAAATAGTAAATAAAAAACATCATGGCCTAGATCACTATGAACAATAACTATATTATTGGTGCTACATGACCTCAAGAATTCCTCTCTATACACCAAAGGATATAGAATAGTAGTAGGGGTATAAGATAGTACTATAGGTATACTATACCCTCATATTATAGTGTAAAATCATAAATAAGCAATGAAACATCATACACATCAAAGTATAAAGAGACAATAAAAAAACTGAACAAGATATAACAAAATAAAATGTATCATACTAGTAGGAATCAACAATTATTCACTAATTAGGCCAACACATATACAAAATAAAAAAAGTAAAATAAAAGTATTCAAGTCTCCAGTTCTAACTCTAGGTTGTACCTCAAACCTGATCTCCCCAGCTGTCAAATTTTTCTAGTTTGATTCAAGGATCCAAATGAGTATCTCCACTTGATCATGAAACACTAGGAATATACCCTAACTATTATGAATCTATTACCAACCTATATATATATGTAAGGTATGCATGAGAAACAATATTCTTATATATAGTGTGAGAATATAATTCTCAGTAGGAAACCCCCAACAGTGGACTTATAATATACTGTCATAAGTGAATTCCCATGAAATATGTCTATCCTACTCAATACATAACTGAATTCAATAAATAAATAAGGAAAAAACTACCACCTAGGGGAACTAAGACAAACCCTGAAACCAATAACTATCATTGATCCTTAGGTCTATAACCTTGATCAACAATACCTACTTCAGCTAGTGTCAGATTGGCTTTGTGAACATCCTGATGATCATGCCAACTATAATAATAAATTTGGGGGTATTTCACCCTAGTATATAATGATACCAACCAAGGTGATAAACTGAACATGTTATTGAATATAAAAACTAGGGGAATTCTCCATCCTAGTATCTCAATCTAGGGAATCCTCCATCTTAGTATACAATGGTTCCCAAAAGTTGGTCACTATCAATGTGGGAGACTTAAACACACCCACCAATGACCCCACAATCTACATAATCATATGCATGGTAGGATATATCCTCTAACTAAAATTAATATAATATAATCTCTAAATCCATTTAATTTCCACCAATAGTATCACATACCTCCCTGTGATGGAATTTTTCTTAGTATCGCACACCTCCCTACTTGGGGAGTTGTCTTTAATATCATAGATCTCACTAACCAGGGAGTATTCCTTTCATTTAAAATAAACACAACCATAATGGAATTTTCCCTATTAAATTATATAAACATTTCACATAATTTTATTTTATAAAAAATAATATAAACACCTCTTTAAGGTAATTTTTCATGATAAATCAAAAAAACACCTTCCCATGATGAGTTTTCCACAAATATAGAATAGGACACGCTGTAGGGGGCTCCTCTATCTCGTCCAAATCTTGAGATAATCCATACATGAGAAATATACTCAAGAGACCCTCAGCTTCCCACCACTTATACTTTATCAAAAACACACCTACAAGGAAATACAAGAGCATCACCATGTGAACATGGGAATTCTCAGTAGTCCACTTGACCTCATCAAGAGAAAGATTCCCAACAAGGGGATACTCCAACAAAAGCGAAAACCTGGATCAATCTGTTCATAAAAAAATCTTAGTAATCCTACCTAGAATATATATTATAATCATGTATTTCCTATGTAAAACCCCAAGCTTCCACGGTATTATTTTTTTTAAATAACTTAATGGATTGCCTTATACGCAACCCTGAGTTCAAGCACACCATGACCAATTAAAGTAGTCGTTTAAAAAAGAAGTTATGGATAATAATAACCAAATGTTAAAATTTTATAAAAATTATTTTCAAAATAGACTTCATTTTTTAATTCAAAATTTTAAAGATATATTTGGGTGACATTTTGGTAATTTTCTGAAAAGATTCAATTTTTTATGAATAGTGAAAAATACTGCAATTTAATTCAAAATTGTATTTTCATCTAATTTATTAATATTGTTATATTGCCTTTTTAATTGGTTTTAAAGTTTAATTGGATTAATATTTTATCATTTAATCAAATTATGGTCATTGGATGTAATTTCACATTTAAATTGTACATAAACACATGTCAATCTTTTGATAGATATTACTTCTTAAAAATCCACTTTTTGTTTTGAAAATAGGAATTAATTTTAAATTAATTAACGCAACTTATGTTTTTTGAATTTGGAAAAATAAATTCCATATTGTTAATCATAAGGTATAATTTTTTTAAATATATACCTTTTATTTTTGGACATTATGAATAGTAACTTCAGTAATTATTTTTATTTACCATGGTAAAAATTGTAAATCAAGTAAATAAGGGTAATAAAATAATATTATAATAATATAAAACTACCCTAACATGTTCCCTAATCCTATTTTATGAGATATTTACTACCATGGTCATATTTGGGTCTATTTTATGACCCCATGGGACCACTTGGGTGTGATAATGACATGTTATAAGAATTAATTTAAAGTAAGATAAATATAACATAAACATTTATCTTTTACTAAAACAATTTTAATTGAAGTTATATAAGTGATATTTTCAACTATAAATATTCATTAAAAATTTAAAAATATTTACTATATCATGATATTTTTTTATAATTTTTAGAAATTATATAAATAAATTCATTTATGACACAATGATGATAAAGTGATTACCTTATTACTAAAAGATTCAATTAAATGATATTATAAATATTAAATAAATATAATTTAAATATTTTTATGCCATCCACGAATTTTATGGATTATATTTACATATTATATTTTATTTAATGCCTTTTTTCTAAGTAATCAAGTTTTTATGACTTTAACAAAAATCAATTCCTAAATAGTGTCAAAATTGACATAAATGAGTTTTTAAAACAAATACTATTTTATTAAATGATATAATAGTCCTAAAAATATAATATTTGGAAAACTAAATTATATAAGGTTAAAAAATTTATTAATGATTCACTTATGGTTATATTAGAATTTTTTAGTAAATATAGTTGTCATATATTATGAAAATGCAAGAAGACATGGTAAGAGTTAATGTTTTTAACTAAGGGTTAAAGATAAACGATAAGGTTAATTATGTTGCCTAAACATGTCTAAAACCTATTGTTTGAGATGTTTTAGACCCACTATAATATTATATTTTAAATAAATTATTTTGGGAACATTTTAAACCGAAAATAAATTTATAATAAAATAATATTTCAATACCTTCCTAATGTGCCCCTCGTCCCTATTATAAAATGAAACCTCTTCTACTCACTTATTCACTCCTCCAAATCCATTTGTCTCGTCTATAACATACCCAAATCTCCTTACAATGTCTCTCACTTAATCCTAGATTCCATCCTTTGGTAATAAAACCAACTTAAATAGTCATTTTGTGCGAATCTAAAGGAGACACCCGAAGAAAAGGTAATCATTCTATCTTTTATTTCAAAGTTCATTTCGTTTTTTACTTCCTATTACTAAGTTGTTACCATAATAAAACAGTAACTTAAGAATATAATATATAATGATATGTTTTTATGATTATTTTACAACCATATTCTTCTTTTACCCATCCTATTAAAAACAATATCACCATGCATACATACGTACGGCTTACCGTCTCCATGCCTTGGTGTAAACTATTTTTTATCTCTACTTCATTTCGATGGGTATAATGATGGATATAAATGAATTAAATAATAAATGTTACATGATATTATTTCCTTAAAATTAATATTCAATAAAAATCCATACCATTAAACCTTTAAGGAAATTATATCATCAATTGTGCGTACGTACGGCTTACTGTCTCCACGACGAGATGAGACTCATCTTCCATGTTCACCATCTAAAAATGATTACAAAGATATATATTTTGAATAATTATGAAATTTATGACATAATAATGATTCTAGAGTAATATATATATATATATATATATATATATATATATATATTTGTGTGTGTGTGTGTGTCCATATATGTTATTTACTTACTTCCATTAAATACGAATAGAAAACGAAAACATCATTCATGCGTACGTACGACTTACTGTCTCCAAGAACGGCGTATTCCATGTAATAAATACATATATTATATATATTTATATTATGAACATATATGATATATAAATCATTTTATACATTTTGGAAGTAATTAAATCATGATCTAAGTAATATGATCAAGAATAACAAGTCAAACACGTATGATAAAACGAAGCGATTATTACCTAAAATGTTGCATTATCTTGGAATTGTTAATAAATGGGTAACATAAAGTCATAAAATAATCATATATGATATCATAAATATTATTATTACTCTAATATAAGATAATAATACCATAATATTGGATTTTCAGACAAATATAAAGAGTATCTAACTTAAGGTAATGGATTTTGTTTCAATTTTATTTCATTGAGGCATATTGTAATGTTATGCACCTAGTTCCTTTTATATGGTGTATATTCTACCTTTTGACTTGTTATCAGGAATATCATTATTTTCATGATATTATATTATTTCCTTCATGGTAATTATTGATAAATCCATATTACTCATTCAATATAGTTATGTGGTAAGTCATATTATTTATTTTGGTTATTCAATGTAAGAAATAATTTGGACTGGCAATGAGAGGTGGAGCCCGGAATTTATATATCTCCTCAATGAATTGACTGGTTCTCATGAGACGAATAAGTTGGAAAATGGGTTTCTATCCTTAATTTTAAACCGTCTTGTGAAAGGTCTTAACAGTAATGGGTTTTCATGGGCCTAAGACATGATGCCCTTAAATAAAGTATTTCCCTCATTTAATTTCAGTTATTATTTATCCATGATATTTTGCCTCAGTATATCTAGGGAAGTAGTTCATTATCAATTTATTGATTTATGGCACATGTTTGATATATTTACTTGACATATTATTTGTGCCTTATCTAGTTTTTTAAATGAAAATTGTTCTTAGATATTTACCTTTTCATATAGATTGATTATTGCTTCTGTTGTACGTAACCTTACTAAGCATTTGAGATCACCCTTATTATGTTTCTCTCCCCGTGTTATGATGAAGAGAACCTTGAATAAGCTTTCAAGGACTCAGTTTATTTCAATTATTGTGTGGCATGTTTTATTTTGTGTTCCCAATGTATTATGGGTATCATGTTTGTAATCTGGATTTCGAGGACTGATATATTGTACAGTCTTTCGGGACGTGATTCCTTGTAATCTTGCCAAATGTAATGTAATAATGAATTGGATTTAGGTTATCTAAGGTCAGGGTGTCACAACCTATCCCATAAGGTAATCCATAATGTGTCCCACATACCCATATTAACATCTCATCATTTTCTCCAAACCATACCAAACACCCCACAATGTCAATCCAATCCAAAGGATATAACTGTTCCAACCCATGAACATGGGATCAAAACCTTGATTGATCAGACTAAGAAGACACAAAACAAGATATCACTAGGTCCCATATTTGGGAACTATACAAAATAACCTCAAATAGATTTCCCTAACATACTCAAGCTTGGTATATAACACCACAGAAGCCTCACATGGGCCTCACATCTAACAACCCAACCCATAAGAGGATTTTGAATCCAAACATCGAAGAGACCCTCTTTGAAAAACTTACTCAAATCCAAAAAATCATCCAGTGGGCCTCTAAATGATAAAAGAATATCATTATTTACATATAAGTACAAAATTTAATTACTCAAACATTTATTAATGATATTACCTTTTTAAAAGAGTAAATTTCTTATTAAGAAATAAAATTAAAGAAAACACATGCCCTAATTTGGTTATTTTGGACCGTTATAAGTTATATCATGTCATATATAAAATATCGTTAACCATTATAATTATTGATAGCATAGTAATTATATAGTGATCATATAATTAGTATATATATAGTGTTTTTTATAAATCCAATTGACATAGACAAAGGAAGAAATGGACTCAACTAGTAAGATCGTACCCTATAAATCCCATTTATAAGAGCTTTTGAGGTGGTAGAATCACAAGGATTTACCCTTGACCAATCCCAAGACAATATTTAACAAATAAATCATGATTGCAAACATTTATGAGAGAAGTTAAAAATCATCATGATCATGACCCAAACCATGTTTTCTAAACAACCCTAAGAAAATATCGCAATCACACACCTTGCCCATAGGGAATTCACTAGTGTAGTAAAGGGATATGTATCTAGACCATAATAATATGAATTTTTATATTCTAATTTTTAATAAAATAATTATTATATTTGTCTTTTATTACTTTATAATGGTTAAATAATAAAGTTTTCGTTTGATACGATGAAACACAAATTTTATTTTGGAGAAATATACAATTTCAATAAAAATACCCATTTTGATGAATTCAAGAATTTTTTAAATAAATGATATTTTAATAAAATAATATTATAAAATTGTATTTATTAAATTTAAATGATAATATAATTTTATGAAGTCAAATATAAATTTTTTAAGGTTATGAAAACAGTTATGATAAAAAAATAAAAAAATTTAATAAATATGTATTTTTTAATTATAAATGTAAACTAGATTATTTAGAGAATTATTTTGATAAAAAATATTATTTTTGAAATCATCATGTTGAAATTATTTAATGCTGTATTTTTTATAATTTTCTAAGACATTCAAATTTTTGGGTAGAAATTAACTACGGTATAATTATATGATATATATTATGACACCATAAAATCCCAAAAGTGATGTAATAAATACTAGAATGAGTATACACACCCAAAATAATGTTTTCCATTTAAAATAATGTTTTTTTAATTTATTATATTAATATTATAAACCCTTAATGGATCCTCCAAAACATATATTATATTTTAAGGTTTTAAAATCAATTCTTTATAAACATGACTTGCTTACAAATAATCAAGGGTATTATTTAATGATTTAGATTCTTATCCATATAAAATATTTAAAACCAATTTTTTTAGAATAAATCATGGTAAAAAACTATGGTATGTTTTGTTATTTGGATTAATTTATCATATAGAGTCCAAAACCTAAGTTTTTAAATTATTAAAGAATTGTCCTCTATTTTTCTACAAAGACCTACACAAACTTCCATTCCTATTAACTCAAACCCCTTATAAAATTAATTTAATTTAACATTACCTATCTAGATTCCTCCCTAAGTTCCCCTATGCTCTTAAGAAGCTCCTCTCAAGCTTTTTTATTCACCCCCTAAAGGAAAGGGATACTCCCCTTCTCTTATTCAAGCACCTTCCTTATATTATTCCTTGTGATACCCAAGTTTTCATATTGGGATTTGTTTTTACACATCCACTTACATTAATTGTGATTTCAAAGTGATTAGATACCCCTTTTACTCTCATTAAACCCATCTATAAATATTTATGTACACGTATTATACTATCGAAATTATCATGTAATTTTTTCATGTCAAACATTTATGTAGTAAATTCCCATCCCCATGTCCAATAAATAGTATTTACCTAGGTTTAATAATCCTTAATTTATTGGGTACATCCATGTATATAACCCATATTCCTTAATTATTGGATTAAAAGTGATGAAATACATTCTTATGTTGTATGATCTATGTGGAAAACTTATGCATGTGCATGATATGAATGTGAAGGGTGGTCCAGAAGATATATAGCCCTCTAATACATTGGGTAATGTTTTATCTCATGATATTTCGTGTATTGTTCCTATTAGGTTACCCTAATTACACTATGTTATGATTTCTCGATGTTAAGCCTTGACTTATGCATATGATGTCATGTTTTATATTGTTGAAACATTACCAGGTTTCCTTTATGTTACCACCTTATAACATTCTTCGATGTTTAAGTTTTTGATTCTCCCTACTCTTATATTACCTTCACATTCCTACTATATCACATATATTAATTTTTTCATGTTATGCATTGATTATTTCATTTCTTGGATTTATATATCACCCCTTTATTTTATAAATCTCTAGGTTATCCCATATAGTTATAGAAGAGTAATGGAATTTTAAGGGCATGTTATGGAGTATTTAAATAATGTTTTTATACCCATGTTTCAAGTTATTTTTATATGTACCTAATTTATCAAATACACTTGGAATAATGATCTTATGGGATTGTATTGTGAGTATCTTTATGTAATAAATCATGGAATAAAGTGTGTGAAATATATGGTTTTTCATTAAAAAAAATCTCAAAATAGAATATCCACAAGTCCAATTCTGACTCTAGGGTACAAAAACAATTAAAGAACATTGCAATGTGAAGTACACGAAGTGTACCTCATGTACACGGTTTGCATCCACAATCTTGATCCCAAGACATGTATCTCTATCCAACCTGGTGTGTACTTACCAAATACACGGCATGCATAAACCCTACACAACATGTACTTCACATAGGTTACATTTTAATGTACCCTACATGGGTTATATCCATGTTCACCCCACTGGGGTTTGATCTTATGAAAATACATGCCAAGAACGACAACATAGGGTTTGGAAATGTATCCCCACACACCATGTTCTCTGACACGGGGTGTCTAACCGACTACTCGGCCACACCCTTGAGTCACCCCTATATTTTGTGTCCCAAAAACACATGGTGTGTACTATTTTTCTTAAACCCTCAAAAAAATTAAGAACATACAACATGTGTTCTTGAAAACTACATGTTGTGTAGTCGAGTTTCCCAAATATAAATTACTTGTGATGTCCTCAAAAATCAATCTACTCCACAAACCAAATATCAACCCCCATGGGGTTCCTTATGACCATAAAAGGTATTTAAAAAATTGAAAATATGAAATAAAATGGGTGGAATTGAAAAACTAAATTACTCCCTACCTTTGGGTTTAAAATGTTGAAGCTTCACTCTTAGATCTGTGATGCATTTCTATTAAGCTTAAATCCAAGTCCAAATGAGCTCTCATATGAAAATCCATCCTCCCTCTACCTCTTCCCTACTTCTCCCTCTCTTGGTCCCACAAACCACCTAGGGGAATTTATTATGCACTAATTCAAGGGGATTAAAGAAAATGAATAAGGAAAATGAAAAAATGAAAATAAAAGAAAAATAAAAGGGTTCAGAGCCCGGGGAAAATTCTTATGATGGTTTTATGACTCACCTAAAAATAATAAACCATTTCAGACGCAATCATAGAGTTAGAATCTAAATATGAGACATCGTTTTCTATATATCTCTAAAATAACATGAAAAAAATATTAAATATTTAATTAATTAAATATTAAATATTTTGTGAAAATTATAATAGCTCAAAATTCCAAAAAATTCTTATCCTTGAGTAATCACCCTATTCTTGGACCAATGTATTGGTATGAAAAAATTATCCAATATCTTATAGTAGGGAGAATGTCCATTTCTGCCCTCATCAACTTATAAAATTGAAATTTTAAATTTATTCTGTATTGTATAACCCATATCGACATGGGTTCTAATAATTTTCTAAAAAAAGAGGATTTTATACCTTAAAATGCATCACTACTGGGTAGGTGTCACAAACCAACCAAGGTAACCTAGTAACCCGATAACTGAGTCGGCCCTGACATAGCTTAAAGGGCATTCTTGATCCCCACAGGTCGGAGACTGGCACCTAGAATCACACAACATGCAAGTGGGAATTATTTTTCCACCAACAATGTGGAAAAAAAGAAACAAGATAGTATGCATAACAAAAGAAACTCCACTGGGAGTTATGTAATAGAAGTAAACAAGGAATAAACCAGCCCAAAAAACTACAACCAAAGTACCAAAATATAAAAGCATCCCTAAGGTCCCAAAGTAAATAACTCACCAAGACCAAATCTCAACAACTGGATCCACCTCCAAGAGATCCATTCTATTTGCTCAAACCTGGAAGAAGAAAGTCTACAATCACCTGAAGGAAAAATTATGGTGTGAGCATAATCCTAGTAAGATTACACCAATGATTCTATAATAGATGAAAAATATAAATTATCCAAAGTAATTTTCTCAATTTTTAAATATAAACAGGTTTGGAAATTCAAAAGCATTTTTAAACAAAATATGTTATACATTTTCAAAATGATGGAAAATACATTCAAATCACAAGATTTACTTTACAAGAGATAGAATATTTCTAAAAAAATGGATTATGTAAAACATTTATGTAAAAAAGTTTATATAAATTCGGTAGGAATATAAGCAGTTCAAACAAACATTGTCATACATTTATATCTCAAATATAAATAAACAAGCAAGAAACAGGGTCATCTTCCAAAAGGTATGATAGTATTTAATAGTTGTAGGATTACACACTCTCTATGTGAACTCACCAAAATTTGTATACACATGTCCCTATGACACTATCCTAAGGATACTCATCACCAACCCATCGGGAATTCTACCCACCGCAAGTAGGTTTTTGAACGTTTTCGTAGTGTAGAGTGTATCCAAAAAACTCACTAACTACATAAGGCTTACATTCTATCTTACATGATGGGTGAACTATATTAAGACTACTTAAAATATGATCAATCTCATTCTTCCATTTCAAAAGTTCCAACTTCATTCCATTTTAAACCAAAAGAAGGTTTTATTTTAAGACATTCCTTTTTTTACAAGATAAAACCACTAGGTTTCTATCAAATCATTTTAACCCATTTTCACTATTTTTAAATCCATTAAAAACCAATTCCATAATTACACAATTTATTTCCACAATTAAATTCAATAATTTAATTAAAATAATTTCCATCAAATGCACAATTTAAATTTAACAATTTAAATTTTCCAATTTCCATAAGCACACCCAATTCAATGGAATTGGGGGTTTTTCCAAATTTCCATGCCAAAAACATTTTAAATAACTCGATTCACTGGAATCATTTTTTTATCTATTTAATTGAAATCAAATTTGAGCAATTGAATTTAAATCTACAATTTAAATAAATGAAGCAATATAAGGATAATCAATTTGGCTAATCGGAATGTAACCACCTACCTCAAGGTTACTGATGTCAGTGGCTACGATAATCCACCCAGTGTGGTTCAACACACATCATCACAACATTTTTATCGTAACTGTCAACAAAACAATTCTCAACACTCATCAAGGGTTCCTAGAACTAAAACATCTATTTTATTTCATATAGAAATAAATTATTACATGTGATTACATTTTCTCTCTCCTGGATAAAATTTGGATTATTGTTTTATGTTAATGCATTCAATTGCAAGAAATATCCATAAGAATTATTATAAACCTCATTTGATAATTATATCCCACTTTTTTATTTCTCAAGGAAATAAAATATTACATGTGATTACATTTTCTCTCTCTTGGATAATCTTTGGATTATCATTTTAAATTACCACATGCGATGATAATTTATCTCACCATGATAAGTTTCAAAATATATATATATATATATATATATATTATCACATGATAATATATTTATATTTCATATAAAATTTTCAGTTTATCATTATATCAACACACGCAATTGGAATTATCTATCAAAATAATTATCTTTGATAAAATCACAATTATGGTTTTAATAATATTAATAATTAACTTTTTATAGTCTCAAAATTATCATTCAATTATAATATTAATTATCCTTTGATAATATATGTAAAATTATTTTTTATATTTCCATGAATTTGATCTTTGATAATTCGTTGCAATTATCATTCGATAATTATTAATAATTATATTTTAATAAACTAAATAATTATTTCTTCTCAATTATCATATGATAATATACTTCTATAAATTAACCTTTGATTATTTGGTGTAATTATATATCAATTATTTGTATAATTATATTCTAAAATTATTCCAAACAAATGATCATTTCACAGTTATATTATGATAATTGTTTCTACAAATTATTCTTTAATAATTTGGTTCAATTATCCTTTAATAATTTCTGAAAAATTATTATTTTTTGATAGTCATGGAATGATCCCTTGACAATTTGATATAATTATCATCTGATAATTCTTTAACTAACAACTGATAATTCATGAAACAATACTTTGATAAATCTATTTAAGAATTATTCTTTGATGATTCATGTTTCATTATTTATTTTAAATTCAAGCAATTATTTCCATAATTTAGAATTTAGGAAATGATGGAATATATTAAATAAAAAAATTAAATAAAACAACCATGAAGCTTACCTCGGAAGTGAAACACACAAAGCAGAAGAGGCACGGATCATGTGATGAGAAGAGGAAAAGTCAAACCTAAAATAGAACGCAAAATATAACATCATCATTGGAAAGAAAGGGAGATTCAGAATCAAAACTACCATAAAACCAAAGGTTTATGTATTTTAAACTACCCAAATAGCGTTTCGTAGGTCATATTTGAAACCCCCCATTAATCTATCCTTTCAAATGAATCATGATGACAGAGTGATTTATTTCATCCATTAATGTCGTTGATGACTGAAACATGTGAAAACGGTTTGAAAGAGAAGCTTTTGGAATTACCCCTAATCAACAATGGAGTTCTATGGGTTTACGTTGAAGAAGAAGAAACCAAGTCAATTTTATTAATAAAAATCATATTAATTTTTAAATCTATTAATTATTTATTATAAAAAAACAAATAAAAAAATTTCATTGCATATAAAAGTTATACACTACCTAGGATAAACACCTCATTCCGGACACAACGGTGGTCTTGGATTTCTCAAACGATGAACTATTTGAGAGATATTAATGGTTTATTAAAAAAAATCGGAATAATCAATTAATTTAAAGTAAAAGGGTTGTTTTTGCGAGCGAGGCATCCAAAAACCTGGCGATAACAAATGTTATACCTCGTCTTGGGTAAAACCCTCATTCCAGACCCATCGGTGGTCTCAGATTTCCCATAAAACGCCCCATTTAGGAGATATTTAATTATTTTCAATAAAAAATATATTAAATATTATTTAAAAACTTTATCTCATGAGAAAGGCATCCAAAAGTATGAAGCCTTCAAATGTTATACCTCTCCTAGGGTAAACACCATATTTCGGACATAACTATGGTCTCAAATTTCTCATATGACAAACCATTTTAGATTTATTCAATTATTTTGAATAAATTTCCCGTGCTTAAAATAATATTTTTAATATTGTTATTTTTTCCTTCTCAAGACTTTTCATACCTCAAAAACTCATACTTACTCAATTTTTAACTCAAAAAAAATTAATTGAATATTCCAGAGTATTAATTGGGATTTTTACCATTCCGTGATGTGTTTAACAAAAACGCAACTTTTCACTGATAAACCATTTTTTTATTTAACATAATAAATTAATAATTTAACACAAGAGGATTTAGGAATACTAAAAAAATAGTAATAGGTTGTTAAAACCTCCCCACCATAGGAACTTGATGTCCCTAGAAAGCTTATGAAGAAGCCTCCGCATCAAAAAGATGAGGTTACTACTCTCTCAATCAGTGTCTCTCTCTCTCTCCTACGTAACTTGAGAATCAAACCCATGTTGGCATATCATATAGACCAGAGATATAATCATCCCGCAAAGTACCTTGGTCTTAGAATCAACAACTCTGACTGGTCGTTCAGTCATAGATAAATTAGGTTCTACATCAAGATCACGCCAACTCAGAATATGAGAAAGGTTAGATAAATGCTTTTGAAGCTGAGATACATGAAACACATTATGTATCAATAGAAGTGGTGGGGTAGTTATAAATTTTAAACAACTTTCCATGCCTAATCAACAAACTCAAAAGATCACAAAAAATAAGTAGCAAGATTCCCTTACCTCCCAAGTCATTGATGACCCAACCGGGGTGACACCTTCAAGAATACAAGGTCACAAAAACTACTGATTCAAGTCTTAGAATGTCTTAGTGATTCTTGGGTGCACAACCCATTGGAAATTTTGGAAATCCCCCATTATATCCTTCCTTGTCACTAATGGTGAAACATAACGGTTTCGATAACACATAACACCCTCTTTGAAGAAAAAACATTGGGAATCAGTCTTCCCACCATAAAAAGAGTCTCTAATGCTTATAAAATTCTTCAATAACCTTTTGTTCTTGAAGAATCATTTTAATAAGAAAACATTGTAGAGAACCATCACCTTTCATGGTGGATAGAATCGGAACCACCCAAGGTGACACAGTTGGGTGAATAAATTCTTTCTCAAGATCGTCCAACTAGAACATTAGTTATTTCAGTTCAGTTGGATCCATTTTGTAAGAGGTAAAAGAAACTGGTTGAGTACCGGCATCAAGTAAATGGAAAAGTCAACCACTTATTGTAGGTAAACTAGAAAAACTAGAAGGAAACGCGGTGGGAAACTCTACAATATCTAGAGGGAGATCACCACCCAAAGAATCTCACTAGAGATCAAAAGTAAACACTGATATCACTTTCCCCAACTCTAGATAAAAAGGTCTGAATCTTCTTAACCTTAGGTCTCATTCTCCTTAAACAGAAAGAGGCACACCATTGGGTGTAGTAAGGTAGACCCATAAAATATAACAATCAATCCGAGCCTTATTGGAAATTATCCAATCCATCCCAAATATGACGTCATGATATTTCATGTCGAGAACCAGAAAACTCCAAGAAAGCTCAAAATCTGATAAATAGAAGACAAAAGAAGGAATTCGAAGACCCGTCTCTCTCTTTATTCCAAGGGGTATAGTAATATTCATTTCAAAAGATAAAATATTCATAGAACAATTAAGAAGATTAATGATGCGGGTTGAGATAAATGAGTGAGATGCACTGGTATCAAATAGAACGGTCACTAAAGAAAATGATATAGTAATGATACCTATCACGATCGTTAGACCTGTATCAGCTTCCTTCTAGAGACTCTTTCACTATGTGAAGAAGCTTTGATCTGGATTCATGTGGCTGGAAACCTTTTGTAAATGAAGTATTTGATTACCCCATATTTTTTTGAAGGTTCTAATGATCTTGTGCCACTACATGGACTGGAAAATTTGTGTCATAACTTTTGCAGGTTCCCAAAATGTCTACAAGATCCACAGTTCTTTCATCCTCCTCAGGAATGAAAAACTCCACAGCTTTGGCCAACACCATTGACTCTAGATAAAATTATTCTATGAAAATAACCTTGAATTCCTTCCAATCTAATCCCTCCTATTTATTTTTCATCACAATCATGTCCCACCATATCATTCTTGTTCCTTCCAACAAAATGGTGGCACACTTCACCTTGATCTTTCCTGGTGTCTACAAGAACTCAAATAGAAGTTCTATCCTTCCTAACCATTCCTCATCATGTTGAGGATCAAGGGATCCTTTAAAAACTGGTAGTTTCTAGTGAAATAACTCTTGAGAAAATTTTCAAAGAGCACCCCCCAAGTTCCACAGCTAGAGCCTAAATGAGGACTACAGGAGGTTCTTATCCTAGAACATGGATAGTGCGCACAACCACCTCAACTAGGATCGGTTCCACAAGATGATTCTACCGCTTAAGTTCAGCAGTATCCCCTTCTTGGATCAAATTATCACATCTTATAGGAGGCATGATGTTACAAAACATCATCAGGAAACAAGGAATATATTATATTAACACTCAAACAGAGTAACGAGAGAAAATATTCTCAACAGAAGGAACAAAAAAGATTTGGATTTCACTCTATCCAAATCACAATAGAAAAAATATCAGAACTATACCACAAGACATATTTCCCTAACCACCCATGGTGACTTAAGCTTTATTACGATGAGAGTTGGCCAGACACTCAATCTCAACTACCACCTAAGTCCCAACAAGTATACTCAAATGCATACTGTCATCAAGGAAAGATGTTTAAACTCCCTTTGATACCACTTTTTCATGAACTAACCTGGGTACCCTAGTAACCCAATAACCAAACTAGCCCTAACATAGCTCGAATGGAATTCTCGATCCCCAAAGGTCAGAGACTAGCACTAGGAATCACACAACATGCAAGTGGGAATGATATTTTCACCAACAATGTGGAAGAAAAGAAACAAGACAGTATGCATAAGAAAAGAAAATCCACTGGGAGTTATGTACCAGAAGTTAAAAAGGCATTAACTAGCCCAGAAAACTACAACCAAAGTAATAAAAAATAAAAACATTCCCAAGGAACCTAATTACATAACTCACCAAGACCAAATCTCAATAGTTGGATCCACCTCCAAGAGATCCATTCCCTTTGCTCAAACGGGGAAGAAGAAAGTATAAAAAACCTGAAGGAAAAAAGTAGAGTGTGAGCCTAAGCCTAGTAGGATAACACCAATTATTCCATAATAGCTGCCAAATATAGATTATCCAAAGTAATGCTTTCAATTTTTAAAGATAAACAGGTTTGGGAATTAAAAAGAATTTTTAAACAAAACATGCTATACATTTTCAAAATGATGGAAAATACATTCAAATCACAGGCTTTACTTTACAAGAGATGGAATATTTCTAAAATAATGGATTATGAAAAAAAATTATATAAAATATTTTATATTAATTTAGTAGGTAAGTAAGAAGTTCAAACAAATATTGGCATACATTTATATCTCAAATATAAATAAACAAGCGAGCAACATGGTCATATACCAAAAGGTATGATAGTATTAACCAGCTATAGGGTTCCACACTCACTATGTGAACTCATCCAAAATGTATATACACACGTCCCTATGACACTGGCCAAAGGAGACTCATCAACAACCTGTTGGGGATGTGACCCACCACAAGTATGTTTTAGAACGTTGTCATAGCGTAGAGTGTATCTAAATAACTCACTAACTACCTAAGGCTTGTATACACTATTACATTATGGGTAAACTATATTAAGACTACTTAAAAATACAATCAATCCCATTTTTCCATTTCAACAGTTCCAATTTCATTCCATTTAAAACCAAAACATGCCTTTTTCACAAGATAAAACCACACTGTTTATATCAAATCATTTTAACCCATTTTCATCAGTTTGAAATCCATTCAAAACCAATTCCATCATTACAAAATTTATTGCCACAATTAAATTCAAAATTTTAATTGAAATAATTTCCATCAAATCCAAAATTTAAATTAAACAATTTAAATTAGATAATTTTTATAAGCACATCCAATTCAAAGGAATTGGGTGTTTTTCAAAATTTTCATGTCAAAGCCATTTCAAATATCTCAATTAACTGGAATCAGGTTTTTATCAATTTAATTGATAAAAAAATTGAGCAATTAAATTTAAATAAACAATTGAAATAAATCAAGAAATACAAGGATAATCCATTCGGCTAATCGGAACGGAACCACCTACCCCAAGGTCATTAATGTCAGTGGAAACGATAATCCACCCAGTGTGGTTCAAAACACCTCCTCACAACATTTTTATCATAAGTGTTGACACACCAATGCTCGACACTCATCCAGGGATCCTAGAACCAAAACATCTATTTTATTTCAAAAGGAAGTAAAATATTACATGTGACTAAATTTTCTCTCTCCTAGATAATCTCTGAATTATCGTTTTATGTTAACACATTTAATTTCAAGAAATATCCATAAGAGTAATTATAAATCTCATTTGATAATTATATCCATCTATTTTATATTTTAAGAAAATAAAATATTACTTGCGATTACATTTTATCTCTCCTAGATAATCTTTAGATTATCATTTTAAATTATCACATGTGATGATAATTTATCTCACCGGGACAAGTTTTAATATATATATATAATCACATGGGATAATATTTATCTTTCATGAAAAAAAATTAGTTTATCGTTATATCAACGCAAACGCTTGCGATTTTCCATCATAATAATTATCTTCGATAAACTCACAATTATCTTTTTAATAATATTTATAATTAACCTTCGATAATATCAAAATTATCCTTCAATTATTATATTAATTATCCTTTGATAATATATGTAAAAATTATTTTTGATATTTTTATCCAATTGATCTTTCATAATTCGTTGTAATTATCATTCGATAATTATCAATAATTATCTTTGGATAAACTAAATAATTATTTTTTCTCTATTGTCATATGATAATTTACTTCTACAAATTATCCTTTGATTATTTGGTGTAATTATATTTTTATTATTTGTATAATTATATTACAAAATTATTCCATACAAATGATCATTTCACAATTATATTATGATAATTTGTTTCTACAAATTATCCTTTTATAGTTTGGTTCAATTATCCTTTAATAATTTTTGAATAATTATTATTTTTTGATAGTCATGGAATGATCCCTTGAAATTTTGATATAATTATCATTTGATAATTTTTTAACTAACAATTGATAATTCATGTAATAATACATTGATAAATCTATTTATGAATTATTCTTTGATGATTCATGTGTCATTATTTATTTTAAATTCAACCTATTATTTCCGTAATTTAGAATTTAGGAAATGATGGAATAAATGAATTAAATAAAAATTAAATAAAACAAACATGAAGCTTACCTCAAAAGTAAAACACACAAGGAAGAAGAGACACGGATCATGTGACTAGAAGAGGAAAAATCAAACCCAAAACAGAATGCAAAATCTGAATTCATCTTTCAAATGTAAGGGAGATTTGGAATCAAGAATTATATCAAAACCAAAGGTTCATGTATTTTAAACTACCCAAATAATGTTCTGCAGGTCAGATTTGAATCCCCCCATTAATCTCTCATTTCAAACAAATCTTGATGCCAGAGTGATTTATTTCATCCATTAATGTCATTGATGACTGAAACAAGTGAAATCTGTTTTAAAAAAAATATTTTGAAATTAACCCTAATCAATAATGGACTTCTATGGGTTTATGGTGAAGAAGAAGAAATGTAATAAATTTTATTAATAAAAATCGTATTAATTATTAAATCTATTAATTATTTAATATAAAAAAAGAAAATAACAAAAGTTCACTGCGTATAAAATTTATACACTACCTAGGATAAACACCTCATTCCAAACACAATGGTGGTCTCGGATTTCTCAAACGATGAAATGTTTGAGATATATTAATTATTTATTAATTGAAAATCAGAACAATTAATTAATTTAAATAAAAAGGGTTATTTTTTCGAGCGATGCATCCAAAAACCAGACACTAACAAACGCTATACATCATATAGGGTAAACCCATCATCTTGGACCCATCAGTGGTCTCAAATTTCCCATACGATGCACCATTTGGGAGATATTTTATTATTTTAAATAAATATTATATTAAATATTATTTAAAAACATTATCTCACAAGAAAGGCATCTAAAAGTCCAGTGCCTTCGAATGTTATACCACTCCTAGGGTAAACACCATATATCAGACATAACTATGGTCTCAAATTTTTCATATGATGGACCATTTTGGAGTTATTAAATTTTTTTGAATAAATTTCCCATGCATAAAATAATATTTTTAATATTTCTATTTTTTCCTTATTGAGACTTTTAAGACCTAGAAAAATCATACTTACTTAGTGTTTAACTCAAAAAAATTATTTGAATATAGAAAAGTATTAATTGGGATTTTTACTATTTCACAACGTGTTTAACAAAAATGCAACTTTTCATTGATAAACCATTTTTTCCATTTAACGTAATAAATTAATAATTTTACACAAGAGGAATTAAGAATATTCAAAAATAGTAACAGGATGATACAGTGGAAATCACATTCCATGATATTTTAGAAAATAATTTGATAAACACTTTACCCTGGATAAAACACTTTTATCCATATCTTCTTATCAAATAAAATCATGGGATCCATTGAATCATAATTAATCATCTCAATTGGTTTATAAAAACTCTTTTTTAGATAAACACATGTACTATCATATGATAGAAATGCGATGAAGATACGCATCCTTTAATTAGATTCATATAATCATAACACTTTCCTTTCCATTTAAATCATTGATATAAAAAAACTTTTACTTAATCACTAAATGAAAGCTACAGGATCTATAAATTATTCCTTATATTTTGAAATATTATATATTTACAGCATCTTTAAATTATATATTTGGTATCACAATCCATTTGAAATAAAAGAATCAAAATATATAACTTTAAAACCTAACATGGAAATTCCATGATGTTTTTTAAAACTCCTTTATGTATTTTTGATAATACCAATTATCACTCCTCCTTATTAAAATTCTTATGTTTCAATGACCTTAGATAGCTACTTGAAGGAGCATTATTGGACTTTCCAACAAAATTTCTTATTCTAGTTTGAACCTTTACCTCTTTGTACTGTCTAAATAGTACTAGGATATAGACATCATATTCCTAGTTCATTTTATCTTAACACTTTGAGAATATTGAGTAAAAATTACATGGAATCATTAATATTGTGGGAAAACTTACATAGAAGAAAATAAGATGAATTCTTTAACTATAATAAGACTTTGGAAAACCTTATGTCTCATCAAGGCATTGGTACACTCAATCATATTGAGTATATTAGTGTAGAGTAATGTTATTTAGGTTATTTATCCAATAATTCCTTTGAAATATTAATTAAATTTTTTATGCTTCATTATAATTTAGGTTCACTTTGTTGAAAATTGTAAAAACCTAGTTCTTATTCTTGAGGTACAGGTTTCTTATTTTCCTTTTTCCATACCAGTTTTTTAGAAAATAAAAAAATGGGGAAAATTCCAAAATTTGGTGGGTAAATTTTATGTACTTTTCAACATGTCGTGTACTTTGGCCATGTGGAATGAGTACACAGGGCATGTAGGCCTATCGGTGATGAAGGGTGTAAAACCTGACTACACGTCGTGTACTTAGCATATACACATAGTGTAATCAGTTGTCAAGTAAATATTAAGGTGGTTGAAGCAGCCGACATTGGAGCGACAATACACGCCGTGTACTTAGGAATATACGTCGTGTACTCCTGTCGATAGATAAATAGTTTGGCGGTGAAAAGTAGCTTCTAGAGGAACAGTTAAAAAATGAAAAGTACACACTGTGTTCTTGAGAGTACATGCCATTTAGTTTTTTTTTCTTCACTTAAAATAGGCAGTAGCCTCCTCATTCGGCAGAGGAGATAGTGGATGCATTTGAAGCACCAAGAGAGAAGGTTGGATCTTGGAGGAGCTCCTGACCGCACACTGGAACTCGGATTCCTTCGCGGACGGTCTCGATGGAACAACACATGTGAGTTATTCACTCTTCTAGAAACCTTCCTTCCAATTATTTCACAAGGGGAGGTTATTTGGGTTTGAAAGTGTTTTCTTTTATCCCATATCTATGTCATTATCGAATGTTTCAGAAGGAGTCATTCGCGTGTATTAATCAGAGGAGATCAAGGTAGGTGGTCTAATGTTTAATTCCAACTGTCATGTTGTTTTTGTGTACCATTGTGTTATGTGCCCATGTTTGGGGTGTCATATGGATGAGGCCTTGACTAATTAAATACCTATAATTGCTTAGGTAATTTATTGAATATGTGTATCTACTGTTTGGGATCATTTCTTGGATCCAGGGCCACCCCAGGGGTTCATTCCCTTGTTTAGTCGTTTGGACAGGATACCCAAGGGTATGTCATGATTATAGCATGATTTGAGTTTTCTTGAGAGGAAATGTATATAAATTGATTTCTTAGGTGTTGGGATCGACCCGGTTACTTTCTTAGACTGAGGGAAGTGTTTTGTTTAGCCTGAGGGAAAGGTTCTATTCAGCCTGAGGGCAAGTGTTTCATTTAGCGTGAGGGAAATGATTCATATACCTGAAGGCAATTTCTTCTGTGCATGAGGGAATTATCTCATACACCTGAGTGCAATATTTGTTATGCCTAAGGGAAATCACCTGAGGTTTTTGATTCTGATTAGCTTGAGGGTGTGGTTATGATTAGCCCGAGGGCATGGTTCTGAATAGCCTGAGGACGTGGTTCTGATTAGCCTGAGGGACTGGTTCTGATTACCTGAGGGTAATGTTTTGCATGTCTGAGGACTCTATTTACTTTTCATATTCACTGTGGTGATTTCACATGTTATACCTACCAAGCTAAATCATAGGGTTGGTATTGTTTTACCTTGTACTTTTTAGATAGCTGGTTGTAGTTTTTCTGCAGCACTATATAGGAGATTGTCAGTTGAGGCTGGGTCTCAGAAACTTAAAATTAAATTATATTGAATTCTTAAATAATAATTAAATGGAAATGGAACTAGTAGCAATGTTTAATTTTTAGTACTTCCTGGTTTACTACATTTCATTACTGCACACTGCTTTTGCAAAAACTCACTCACAGTTGGGCACAGGCCTTTTGGTGGTTTCCTACTGGGATTTATTTCTCACACCCTATTTTGGTCATTTCTTGGGCATAAACAGATTATATTGATGTAGGTATAGATAAGGGAAAGTGTCCCTATATAGGTACTTGATGTTGTAAAGGAGTAGGAGAGAATAGGACCGAGCTTAGTCTTGCGATGCTGCTGAGTTCCTGATGCGCTGTTTTAATTTTCTTACTATATTTTTCCCTTGTATTTTATTATTTCAGATTGTTGTGTATCCTGTTTTGGATGATTTCTTAGACTTAGGTACATTATAAATCATTATATATTTCTATTGGTCTTTTCTTTACTTCAGTACAGTGTCTATTTCAGCATTGGTATTTTTTACTACTTCCACTTTTGTATGCTTATATTTTGTTCTGTTGCGTTACACATTGACAAATGAGGGAATAGTTTCCCCACTATCAGACCTAGGCCCTCGCTGCTAGTCAGAAGCCTCTGGAATTTGGGAAAATGTGATTATGGTCATGTGACCAACTGGGTTTGGGGCACCCGTTGTGTGGAACACGGATCCAGGATGTTACAAAGTGGTATCAAAGGGTTTTCTTTTCTATTAGTTATTTTATTAATTAGCGACAATAGAAAGAGATAGATTGTTAAGGTATCTAGTAATAAACTATTCCAGGGAGTAGCTAACCCATGTTCAAGTAAAATCTGGATTGCCTCGAATTAAACTGTGATTTTCTGTTTTTGATTTTTACAATTGCTTTGATTTTCACCATTGAGTAACACACTTGTGGTGTGTTGTTTATATTTTTATACTTGGGTTCTATTTAGTTGCAACCCGATGAGATGAGGGTATGCCATCTCATGCATTATTAGGCACATGATAGAATCAAATTCCATGCATAGTTTTCATGACATGTAGGTGCATTAGAAATTGAATGTTATTGTGATAGATGTTGTGATAGAAAATTAATGTTGTTGTGATAGGTTCCTTTATAAAATACCTTCTATTTGATAGGGTGTTGTTATTTAAGGTTTTGTAAATGAACACCAAACTTTGGTTCTTGAGGAGTATGGGACCTCATCAACCAGAATTTTGTGGATCATTGACTTGTTTACTTTATTATAACACGTATAAGATGCAAGTATTTGATTCACGGGGAGTATGGGGCCTCACGGATCGGAATTTGGCACTTTAATGTTCATTCAGTTTTTTTCTAGACTCCAGAGTAGTTTCTGAGGTCTAATGTCCAGAAACCTAGACAACACAGCATGTAGTTCTATGAACACACGCCATGTACTCTTTTGTTCGGGAAGAAATGACAATTTTTTAAGTACACTCTATGTACCCTAAGTACACGGCATGTAGTCTCTAACCGTGTCATAGGCTGTGTGGGAAGAGACACGGGATGGGGAAGTTCTAGAGGGAACACTCCGTGTACCGATTGTATACATCGTGTCATGTTTACCCTATGTCTGCCCATGTAACTAACAACACGGATGGAGTAATCTTCCTTTATACACGCCGTGTCAATACCGAACACACCATGTAGTGTAACCTGGGAATCGGGTCATGTAACTAACAACATGGTTCGGCGTTATCCTTCCTTATACACGTTGTGTGCCTATGGGACACGCCGTGTAGTCTTGTTCAGTGAAACATTGTGTAGACTTGGCTGTGTGGCTGGAGAAATGGGTGGTGTACAGGCCATGTAAGGGTGTAACACACCGTGTAGTGTTACCTGAGTAGCCAGCCATGTCACTAACAACACGCTCAGTTGGAATTTAAGTTGTACACACCGTGTCTATTTGGAAAATTCCATGTGGTTTGAGCAGTGTACCTGGTCGTGTATAGAACAAAACGGGTCGGTGAAGCTCGTCTAGTAAACGCCGTGTAGACCTTACACAGACCATGTAGTCTCATTAAAAAGAGACTTGTGTGGCTAAGAAATGTAGAAGGACTCGGTAAGGGGAAGAAAATTCAAGTACACGCTGTGTGTGTGGACAACACGTCATGTGTTTTGTGTGTTACATGACTAGTTTTGGCAGAAGTACACGCCCATGTAAAAGACTTCAGGGAACACATCGTGTAGTTATTATAAACGTTGTGTAGTCTTTCTTTGTAAAACTTAATTGTTTTCTTTATTCTGTTCCCTTATTACACTCCTTGTTTTCAGTCCTTGATGATCTTAATTTGAGGCATGTTTGACCTTGTAGAGTCATGCCATCGAGATGACGTTGAGTTGTTCACCAGGAGAGTGGAAAAGAGTATACTCTAGATATGGTAGGCCACGGGATATCGATAGATCCTCCAACAGAGCCAGATTCAGCCCCAACAATTATATCAGACACAAGCATGGAGGCGTAGTTCTGTGAAGGATTCATACAGTTTATGCAGACCTTCCAGGGAGCACCGTTGGTCTCCACATCTATGGAAGAGCTGACACGTATATTCCAGCAACAGCATCTACCTACGTTTTCAGGGGATGAAGGACCATAGGCTGTAGAGTCTTTGCTGGGTTCTATGCAGACTATCTTCGGGCATTTGGAGATGCCTCCTGGGTAGAGGGTCAATATCACTACATACATGTTGCGTGATTCTGCAAAGAGGTGGTAGGATTTTACCACCCAGACTGAGCATCACCGAGATGTGGCGTGGGAATATTTTCAGTCTATCTTTTACAACTTTTTATTTCCGGAGATGCTAAGGGAAGATTGAGCTCGAGAGTTCATGAATCTATAGCAGGGCGCCATGTTAGTGATGGATTATTCTACAAACTTCACCGAGCTACAGTTCTTTGCACATATTCTGGTGGGTGACGATATGTTGAGGGCTAGATGCTTTGAGGATGGTCTTTGATATGACATTCGAGCACTGGTGAATGTTTTTAGGTAGCCTATATTGCATGATATTGTGAACCAGGCACTGATTACTTAGTGGAACCTTTGGGAAGCTAGTGGTGCAGGCTAGGGCGGTTCAGCACTTTTTTTTGGTAATATTTCTACCAGCAAAAGGTAAAGGCAGATGGATTTCTCTCATGGTGGCAGTACTAGCCAGAAATATTCTTCAGCTGGCCCGGTAATGTGCTACCAGTGTGGTAAAGAGGGGCACAAGAGACCTTAGTTTCATTGTGACCCAGTGGAGTGTCAAGATTGTGGCAATACAGGTCATCTTCAGTGCTTTTGCAGGGAGTTTCCACCAGTGGATATTGAGAGGGGTTCTATGCATACTTCGCGTACGGGAATAGGGCTAGCATCTTCTTACCATTAGGTAATTAGAATACGTTGGGATGTTCAGGATGAGGTGGTGGTCGTGGTTGTGGTAGCCATACACCAGGATCTCAGAGGCAACAGGGCAGGTCAGCTCAGGGTAGCCAGGCTGTGTCTTAGGGTCGCGGCACTGGGCAGGAATATACAGTGCAATAGACCGAACATGAGCAGGATCTCGGACCTTCCACTATCAGAGGTATAATTATATTTGCTTCTATTTTGTCTTTATCACTCTTAGATATTGGAGCTATGCATATCTTTATATCTATGCCCATTGTGGAGAGTCTTGGGCTCTGTGTTTCTTCTTCTTCTGATATCATGACTCTAGACACTCCGTTGGGAATTATAACGGCAGGTGTGCGTCAGTGCAAGGAGTTCCCCTAGAGGTTGGTGGGTTTCACTTCCTATGGTACCTCTATGTCTTAGAGATGATAGCCTATGATTTCATTCTCAAGATGGACTGGTTGGTACCCTTTTGAGCCTTTGTAGATCTCTATCATTGCAGGGAGAGTTTCACGTCACCAGAGGGTGGAGAGTTTCTATACAAGGGTGAGTGGGATGTCCAAGCGAGCCAAGCTGGACCCAAGAATCATGGGCAAGGGGGAGTGACATCACAGAAAGTGATTTTATATCTTGATGATCAAGGAACTTTTCAGAAGGATTTCCCTCTAGTAGTTGATCATTTCAAGGATGTCTTCTCATATGACTTCTCAGATCTACCTCCGGAGTGAGAGGTGTATTTCTCTATTGAGCTAGTTCCAGGAGAAGCACCGGTGTCTATTCCTCCTTATAGGATGGCTACACCAGAGTTTCAGGAGCTCAAGAGGAAGTTAGAGGAGTTGCAGGCAAAGGGTCTCATCCGACCAAGTACTTCTCCTTGGGGTTCGTCTGTCCTGTTTGTGAAGAAGGCAGATAGTACCCTTAGACATTCTATGGATTATTAGAAGTTGAACTAGTTGACGGTCAAGAACTAATATCCCTTTCTAAGGATTGATAATCTTTTTGATCAACTTCTAGGAGCATGAGTGTTCTCTAAGATTTACATGAGATCCGGATATCATCAGTTGTGCGTTAGACCATCGGACATACTTCTTACAGCTTTTCAGAGCAGATATAGTCTATACGATTACTTGGTCATGCCGTTCAGACTCATGAAAACTCTAGTAGTTTTCATGGATCTGATGAATTTTGTGTTCCATCCATATCTGGATTCTTTTGTGGTAGTCTTTGTGGACGATATCTTGGTGTACTCTCACACTCGACACGACCATGCCACCCATCTTGAGATTGTTTTGAGTACAGAGAGAGAGCATCATCTATATGCTAAGCTCTCAAAGTTCCACTTTTGAATGGACCAGATACCCTTCCTAGATCATATTATCTCAAAGACTGGAGTTGCAGTAGACCCAGAGAAAGTGATAGCAGTAGTTTCCTGGGAGCATCCTAAGAATGTGTTTGAAATACAGAGTTTCTTAGGGTTGGCTGGTTACTACAGAAGCTTTATACAAGACTTATCCCTCTTAGCAGTGCCATTGATGGGTTTGACTAAGAAGGTTGGGAAGTTATTTTGGTTAGAAGCTTGCGAGATAGCCTTTCAGGAGCTGAAAGGAAGGTTGACATCAACACCAGTCCTGATACTTCCAGAGAAAGGGAATATCTATACAGTTTACTATGATGCATCAGGTATTGGGCTGGGAGTAGTGTTGATTCAGGTCAATCGAGTAGTTGCATACAGGTCTCGGTAGTTGAGGCCACATGAGAGGAACTAACCGACGCATGAACTTGAGTTGGCCGCAGTTGTTCATGCATTGCGTTTTTTGAGACATTATCTCTTGGAAGAACATTTTGTGGTGTATACAGACCACAAAAGTCTCAAGTAAATCTTTACCCAGTGTTACTTGAATCTGAGATAGTGAAGGTTGGTTGAATACCTTCAGTATTTTGACTTTGAGTTTTCCTATACACCTGGTAAGGGTAATGCAGTTGTTGATGCACTGAGTAGGAGGACTCAGATGCAGGCAGTGCAGGAGGACAGTGGTGAGTGGCAGCTTATGGCTTTGTTCTCTGAGAAGCATTTGGAGGTGCACGATGGTCAGGGGAGAGCCTATATTTCATCCTTATTTGTGACTTATACACTCCTTGATAGAGTGATGATGAGACAACTATCGAATTCAGAAGGCCTAGTTCTATAGGATTCAGTGGAAAGTGAGGACCCTCCTCCTGGTTGGATGATAGGCGATGATGAGGTACTACGTATCCATAGACGGGTGTGGGTTATAGGGGATATATGCAAGGATTTGATGTGGGAGTTTCATGCTTCAGCTTGGGCAGTGCATCCCGGAGTTACCAAAATGTACCGTGACTTGAGATGTCAGTATTGGTGGCCAGGTATGAAATGAGAAGTAGTTGGTTTTGTCGCGAGATGTTCCACCTGTCAGTAGGTGAAGGCGGAGGATCATAGTTCAGCTAGACTGTTACAATAGTTACCCATTCCGGAGTGGAAATTGGATGATGTCGTGATGGATTTTGTGACTGGGTTACCAAGGTCACCTCGAGGAAATGATGTCATGTGGGTTTTTGTGGATAGTCTTACAAAGGAAGCTCATTTTTTGCTAATCAAGGAGACCTTCGGTGTTGATGATCTCAGGAAGTTGTATATTCGAGAGGTGGTATGTCTTCATGGGGTCCCTTGTTCTATCGTTTAAGATAGGGATGCCCACTTTATTTCTCGTTTCTTGTAGAGTTTTCGGAGGACACTGGGTACACAGATGCTTATGAGCATAGCTTACCACCCTCAGACCGATGGCCAGTCAGAGCGTACGATACAGGTTCTTGAGGAAATGCTACGTGCATGCATCTTGGACTTTGGGGGCTCTTGGGAAAAGCACATACCTCTGTTTTATTTTTCCTACAATAATAGCTTTCAGGAAACTATTGAGATGGCACATTATGAGGCTTTATATGGTAGGACATGTCGATCACCTTCGTGTTGGTTGGAGGCAGGTGATACTGCTTTACTGGGACCACATCTCATGCAGGAGACTTTAGAGCAGGTCCAATTGATTCAGAAGCGGATGGCTACTGCGCAGTCTCGTCAGAAATCTTATGTTGATCGCTGCATATGGCCCTTGGAGTTCGTGGTCAGGGATCAGTTTTTCTTGCGTGTTTCATTGAGGTTGGGACACAGGTGGATCAGAAGATAGGGTAAACTTTCACCGAGGTATATGGGGCCTTTTGAGACTCTGGAGAGAGTTGGGTCAGTTTTCTATCGGTTTCAGTTACCATAGAGGTATCGGGCCATGCACGATGTCTTCCACGTATCTCAGCTGTGCTATTATCACTCAGACCCATCCCATGTTTTTCATCCTGAGGAGGTTGAACTTCAGGTCGATGCATCCTTTGAAGAGTATCTGATTCGTATTATTGATAGGAGCACAAAGGTTCTCTGAGGCTAGTGAGTTCCTCTCGTATGGGTGCTATGGTAGTATGGCCAAGTGTAGGACAAATCCTAGGAGTAGGAGACCGACACACATGCTTAGTGTCTAGATTTGTTCTGATATTTACCTTCACCGCCCTTAGAATGACAATTCGGGGATGAATTTCTTAAAGGGAGAAGTTTGTTATAACCCAATTCTTATTCTTGAGGTACATATTTCTTCTTTTCATTTTTCCTTATGTGTTTTTGAGAAAATGAGGAAAATGGGAAAAAATCCCAAATTTGGTGGGTACAAGCCATGTACTTTTCCACACGTCATGTTCTTTGGCTGTGTGGGATGAGTACATAGAACGTGTAGGTCTGTCAGTGATGAAGGGTGTAAAAACTGACTACATGTCATGTACTTAGCATATACACGCCGTATAATCAGTAGGTAGGTAAATAGTAAGGCGGTAGAAGTATCCACCAGCGGAGAGACAGTACACACCATGTACTCAGGAATACACGTCGTGTACTCATGCCAACAGATGAACAGTTCGGCAGTGAAAAGTAACTTCCAGAGGAACAATTCAAAAATGAAAAGTACACGTCGTGTACTTGAGAATACACACCGTGTAGTTTGTTTTTTTCGCTTAAAATGGGAAGTAGCCTCCTCATTCATCAGAGAAGGTAGTGGACGTGTTTGGATCACCAGGAGAGAAGTCCGGAGCTTGAAGGATCTCCTGACCGCACACCGGAACTCGGATTCCTTTGCTGACGGTCTTGATTGAACTGCGCAGGTGAGTTCTTCACTCTTCTTGAACCCTTCCTTCCAATTATTTCCTAAGGGGAAGTTATTTGGTTTTGAACTCATTTTCATTTATCTCAGATCTACATTGTTCTTAGATGTTTCATAAGGATTTGTTCACATATATTGATCATAGGAGATCAAGGTAGGTGGTCTGATGTTTAATTCCAACTATCATGTTGTTTTTGTGTACCATTGTGCTACGTGCCCATGTTTGGGGTGTCGTATGGTTGAGGCCTTGACTGATTAAATACCTATAATTGTGTATGTAATTTATTTAATATGTGTAACAGTTGTTTGGGATCATTTCTTGGTTCTATGGCCACCCCGTGGGTGTGTTCCCTTGTTTAGTTGTTTGTCCAGGATACCCAAGCATGTGTCGTGATTATAGCATTCTTTGAGTTTTATTGAGAGGAAATGTATATAAATTTCTTGATTATGTGTTGGTCTCATCCTGATTACTTGCTTAACCTGAGGGCAGTGTTTTTTTAGCATGAGGTCAAGGTTCTATTCAGCCTAAGGGCAAGTGTTTCATTTAGCCTGAGGGAAATGTTTCATATGCGTGAGGGTAGTTGCTTCTGTGCCTGAGGGAATTATCTCGTACGCCTGAGGGAAATATTTGTTATGCCTGAGGGCAATCACCTGAGGGTTTCGATTCTGATTAGCCTGAGGGTGTGGTTTTGATTAGCCTGAGGGCATGGTTCTGATTAGCTTGAGGGTGTGGTTCTGATTAGCCTGAGGGCGTGGTTCTGATTACCTAAGGGTAAGGTTTTGCATGTCTGAGGACTCTTTTTACATTGAAAATTTACTATGGTGATTTCACATGTTATACCTACAAAGCTAAAGCACAAGCTTGGTATTATTTTACCTTGTACTTGTTAGATAGCTGATTGTAGTTTTTCTACGGCACTGTATAGAAGATTGTCGGCTGAGGCTGGGTTTTGGAAACTTACAATTCAATTATATTGAATTATTAAATAATAATTAAATGGAAATGCAATGGGTAGGAATGTTTACTTTTTAGTACTTCCTGGTTTGCTGCATTTTATTATTGCACACTACTGTTTCACAAACTCACTGATAGTTCGGCAAGGGCCTTTTGGTGGTTGCCTACTAGGATTTATTTCTCACACCCTGTTTGGGTCATGTCTTGGGTCCAAACAGATTATATTGTTGTAGGTGTAGATAAGGGAAAGGATCCCTATACAGGTACTTGATGTTGTAGAGGAGTAGGATAGCATGGGACCGAGCTTAGGCTTGTGATGCTGCTGAGTTTCTGCTGCGCTATTTTAATTTTCTTTCTGTATTTATCCCTTGTATTGTATTGTTTCGGATTGTTGTGTATCCTGTTTTGGCTTCTTTCTTAGACTTAGGGACATAATGCATCATTATATATGACTGTTGGTATTTTCTTTACTTCAGTACAATGTCCATTTCTGCATTGGTATTGTTTAGTGATTCAGCTTTTGTATGTTTGTATTTTGTTTCGTTGTGTTACACTTTGACAACTGAGGGAATAGTTTCCCCACTATTAGACATAGGCCCTCGCTGCTATTTGGAAGCCTCTGGAGTTTGGGGAAATGTGCTTGAGGTCATGTGACCAACCAGGTTCGGGGCACCCGTTGTGTGGCACCAGGATCCGGGATGTTACAAAAATCTTTCAAGAGTTGGTTACTCAGGAAGGTTTTGATTTGACACATATAATTTTATTAAGTTACCAGTCTTTGATTACATTTTAGTTTCTCCTTTCAAGTATTAATCTCAAGGTTTAGCTAGCTGAAGATGATGTTATTTATCTACAATAGAACTTTTTTATTAGATGAATATCATGTCTTATATCTTTTCATAAATTAATTTTAATGATTGTGTTATCAATAAATTGATGACCCTGAAAATCATATCCATCTAATGATCCAATATCAATATTTCACTAATCACTGAGTCATATTTGGCATTTATCTCATCACTTAATTATTTAAGTAGTGAATCATCCCAGTCACAATAATTTGTGAATCTTGGATAGTTGAGTGGGAAACTCTATAAAAATCCATCTTATGGATATACTCAAACCTATTCATTAGGTATCTTAACTATTAGGTTTTCCAAGTTAGTGTAACTCAAAGCAGGCGTCAAGAATAAGATAACATCTGACTAATCCAAGGGCACTCGGGTATAGAACGCAACTACCCAACATGACAATTCTGAGTTACATATAACTTTTTTTCATTATAAAAGATAATCCATGGGCACAAATATATGGAATTAACTAACAGGATTGGATGATTGAGGTCTTGACAATTGTCCCCTTAGAAAGAATCCCACACATATTATTTTTGAGTGGTTTTACATTTTAAAGTCTTGAAAAATTAATATACATCATAAGAATATTAAATTAATAATTACATAATATGTAATTATTATATTCTCATGTTTTATTACTTTTTTTCTATGCATGATTCTAACATTTTAGTTTTTAGAATCTTTATTTCAATAGACAAATTAATGTGTTCGCGCCACATTAATGTGTAACTTTTACACAACTGAAAAGTTTTTGTTAGTCACCAAAAAATAGGATCCAAACAAATTAATATTTATATGAATGCATCATCTGCATAAGCTACATGAACTATTCATATAAAGTAATAAAATTATATGATATTGGTAATCTCAACATGAGTACAGTTTGAGCGACAGATAGACAACTACATTCACCTTTCTAGACAAGGCATAAGACTCCAGGTCAGTAGGTTGTCTGACCCCAAGTCCCTCTCCCTAATTAGACTTTACTCAAGTTAGAATTCAATTCATGATATCTATAACACCTAATATGATAAAATTATGTAAAATAACTAAATTAAAGTTAATAATATAAATTATAAAGTGAAGCCATGGTAGATGAAAAACTAAATTTTATAGAGTTTTGTCTATCATGAAATGAAAAGCTTTGTATCCTAGGTGCAATTTATCATAAAAATAAAGCATACAAAACATTAAAAAAATAAAAAAAATTATATATATTAATAAATTAAGGAATAACTTCTAAATAAATGAACATTTAAAATATTTAAACATGAGTACAATTCGTGAACATTTTCCTAAATGAAATTTTAATTATAGAAATTTTATAATTAAGATAAATGTTATGGTTATTCCATTATTTTATATATAAAAACTTCTATATCCAATTTTAATATGAACCCTTTCATATTTTATATTATATGGAATATATGTGTGTGTGTGTGTGTGTGTGAAATTTAGGGAATTAATTTATAATTCATTCTATATTATGTAAGACTTATTACAAAATTTACATATATACCTGATATTATTTAAATCATTAAATATATTAATCATCAAAACATTCTTTGATTTTGTCTAAATAATAACTTTAAATAAGGACTTCCTTTTAATTTGAACAATTTCAAATTAATAAATTATAAACAATTTATAATTATAAATATAAACTCCTTTATATTTAATCATTAGTTGTATAATTTATAATCTCTTTATAAATTATCATTATAATTTATAAATAAAAATTATATTTAAATCTTAAAAAAATCATATAATTTGATAGGATATAAATAAATTTTAAATATAATTTATGAGCATTTTATAAACTATATTAAGTTAAAATAGATATTATTTATATTTACTCTTTAATATTTAAGGAATAGTGGTAAAAATGTTTCAAAAACATTTAATTCATTAACCACAAACATTTTATAGTTAATAAATTTATAAAACACCATTTATAAATTTCATAAAAATCCCAAAATATTTTTTCATTATTCAAAAACCATTTATAAATAATAAAAGTTTTTCATGATTGAATCATATAAATACCTCATTAACATATATAAAGAATTTTATATTTCATAAAGGCATGTAAAACAAGTTTTATAAATCCTAATATTAATTTATAATAAAATTTTAAATAAAAACTTTTATATTCATTATATAATATGAATTTTTCATAGTATGAATCATATGGCATGATATTTATGGATTATAAAAAAATTATTATTAAATTTCTATTATGTAATCATTTTACATAATCTATATGTCACATACTTAAACATTATTTAAACCATGATCATAGAAAATATCAAAACAATCTTGATGAGGTTTAAATAAGGCCCCATATAAGGACCCTAATTAATTTGAATAATTCAAATTAATAATTATGAACACTTAATAATTTAAATATACCCAATTTATTTTTTTTCCTTGTTTTTAAATTTATAAACTTTTTATGAATTACCCTTATGATTTCTAAATAAACAGTTTATTTCTATATCACATTGTATTTCATATAATAGGTAAAATGTATTTTTAAATATTAACATTTAGTATTTCAGAGTATTCTCATTAATAACTATTTCATAAATATTTATTTAATTAATAACAAACACTTTTATAATTATTTAATTTATAAACACTTTACAAAATTCAAATACTACCAAAATATCTTTTATTATGATTTATAAACCCTTGAATAAACTATATAAATATTAACTCGACAATATTGTGGAATATTTATAATAAATTTTTCAAAAACATTTAATAAAATAACCATAGAAATTTTATCACTTGTATATTTACAAAACACATTTTATAAATTTTATAAACATTCCAAAAAAACATTTTCATTATTTAAAGAAAATTATAAATAATTTAATTCTCAATTATAATAAATTAATACTTTATTTATCATGAGAAATAAATATGAACTTTTCATATTTAAATTTTTGGCTTTAAATATCTCATTTTACAATTTGTAAAACATGTTCTTCATTAAACCATAAAATGAACATATTGATTCATCGAAGAAGCATCACTCTAATACCACTACTGAGTTTTAGAGGTTCATCATATGAATCATGATAGTGAAAACAAAACACATATATTTGATCTATCCACGACATCATCAACGTGTAATATAAATGAAGAACATAACATATGCATACCTAGATAGTTGATGCAATAGCCTCAATCTTTATTCCTGGTGGAGTATGCTAGATAACGATCACCATAACAGAAAAAAAAAATGATTTCTGGTTATGAGGGATTAAACTGACCTTTGAATTATGATCTCTATCAGAGGATACCCAAATATCTTGAAGGGAGTTTTTTTATATACGTTTTCTAAAGAAACAAATCTTAAAATTATCATGCGTTATATTTTTTCTCAAACTAATACAGAAAGGTGTCACCCCTTTAATGCATTTTGGGTTTTTGGGTGGAGGACAAAGGCATTAAAGTGGGTAACACCTTTCGCTGGTAGTAAAATCTAAATGCATTATCCCCTTTAACTCTTTCAGGCTGATTTTTTTGAGTATTTTTACTTTTTTATTATTTTGATTTTGTTTATATATATAATTAAATAAAAAACATTTGCCACAGTTAACTTTTATTTAAATTCAACATTACTAAAATTAAAGTAATCTTGAATTATGATAGAAATTCTCACCCATAGCTCCCTTTTATAAGGGGTCTTGACCAGGAAATCCTTATGGATTTCCAATGTGAGATTCAAGTTCTCCCTCTATGCAAAAAATTAATAATATATTATCATTAATAATTAGTAATTAATAAAATATACAAATTAATTACTTAATAAATAATAATAATTTGTAAATAATAATACATAAATAATAATTAACTATTAACATTTATTATTAAATATTAATAATTAACAAATTGTTATAAATAATATTAATAAAAATATTAATATATAACTAATTAATTATTAATAGTTAATAGTCATTAAATAATTAGAAATTAAATAATATTTCTTTTCTTATTAATAATATTAATTGATAATTAAATAATTAATTATTAATTAATTATTAATTATTAATAATTATTATTACATGATTACTAATAAATGTTTTAAAATATTATTTAGTAACTAAATATTAATAATAATAATTTAGTTATTAAACTAATAATTATTCATTAATCGCTATTAAATTATTATTAATTGATTAACTAATTGTTTATAATTAATTTTATTTAATAATAAATATTAACTAAATAAAATTGATTACTATTTAATACAAATAATTTCAAGTAAATATTTATTAGTAATTAATATTAGTTTCAAATAAATATTTAAAATTATTATATTGTAACTAATTGATAATAATAATATAATTATTAGTTATTAATTAACTAGTAATTAAACAATATTTTAATTACTTATTGATAATATTAATTACAAATTAAATAATTAATTAGTAATTAATTTATTAATTAATATTGATAAATATTATTAATCAATTACTAATAAATATTTACAATTATTATTTTGTTACTAAATATTAATAATAATGATTAAATTATCAATTTACTAATTATTAGTTAATTTTAATTAAATTATTATTAATTTATTAACTAATTGATGCTAATTAGTATTAATTATTGATAAATATTAATTAAATATTATTATTTACCATTTAAAAATATTAATTTTTAAAACATATTAATTAAAAATTAATAATAACTACTGAAAAATATTTTAAATAATTATTTAGCTAATAATTATTTAAAATAATAATATAATAATTAGTATTTTAAAAAAATATGGTTAAAGCCTCTTTTTATTATGAAAGAAAAATACCTCTTTCTATATGGGTAGATGGAGACTCATCACATAGCTTATTAGCCCAAATCCAAGTGACCCATGAACATGGCCCAAAGGCCCAGTGCAGCATCATGTATACATCATCATGTATACATCACAGGGCCTACATCATGCATGTGTCACTGTCTACCTACGTCACTGCCTACACCCTAAAACCCTCTAAGGGGATTGCCAAGATTTAAACTCTAGTCTTTTGGATGTAGGATTACAGGTTTTACCCCTCAATCGCTAGCCCAACTGTATATAATTATTAATTATTAATTAATTAGCAATCAAACAATATTCAATTACTTATTAATAACATTAATTACTAATTAACTAATTAATTATTAATTATTAATAGTTATTATTAAATAATTACTAATAACTATTCAAAGATATTATTTAGTTACTAAATACTAACACTAATGATCAAATTATGAAATTACTAATTATTTATTAATTTTTATTAAATTATTATTAATTGATTAACTAATCATTTCCAATCAATATTAATTACTATTAAATTTCAAAAAAATGATAATTTTAAACTAAATAATTTAATTTATTATTAAATAATTTTAATTTCAAATAACTATTAATTACTTGTAAATATTTACAGTTATTTGTTAGTTACTAGTTATTTATAATAATAATTTTATATTTATTATTTATTATTTATTATTTAGTTATTATTAATAATATTTATTTGTATTTAAATATTATTTAATTACTAAATAATTAAAACCTATTAATTATTAATTATTAATTATAAATCAATTAGTTATTTATTAATATTAATAATTAGCAATTAATGGTTATTATTAATTAATATTTTTAATTAATATTTTTTATTTATTAACTAATTATTAATTAGTTAAATATTAACATTTAATGGTAACTATTAATAGTGAATTATTATTTAGGTATTATTATTATTTAATAGTAAGTAATATTTATTATTAATTAATTACTAATTATTAATGACAATATATTATTAATTTAGTGTAGGGAAAGGTGAACCTGAATCAGATGTTGGAAATTAATAAAGATTTCTAGGGAATACCCCATATTAAATAGATCCCTTGATGAGGGTTTTTTCATAATTTCAAGATGATTTAATTGTAGTAATGTTGGATATTAAATAAAAGTTAAATTATGCTAAAAAGTTTATATATACATAGACACACACATATATAAACAATAAAAAAATCAAAATTAAAAATTTTAAAATTAAAAAAAAAATCAATCCAAAGGCGTTATGGGGGATAATGCCTTCGGCTTTTACTCCTTGCCAAATGTGTTACCCTCTTTGACACATTTAACCTCAACCTAAAAAACCCAAAGGCGTTAAGGGGGTGACACATTTATGTATTAGTTTTAAAAAAACCATGTTATTTTTCATGTTAAACCTTTAACAATTAATGAAAAAAGTTTTCAACTGATGAATATTATTACAGATGGAAAATGGAAAGGGTGAAATGAAAGGTCGACTCAAACCTATCTAAATGATCAACCAATTGATCAAAAAGATCTTTTGAAAGCACATTTACCCCACTCGTTCAACATTGAAGGATCATGTGAATACAAAGTTATAAAATGGTAGTAGTCACATAGTTGATTTTGAAGAACAAATTTATAGAGATAACATTAAATACTACATCTCTCTTGAGAATATAAATGAAATCCTCAACTATGAATGGCTAAGAGTCTCGGTTGTAAATGTATACATGATGTGTGTTTTCATTATTTGTTTTTCCAATAGCTGATATATTATGTTAATTATGACTAAATACATTTCATATTTTTTTAAAGTGTATATATGAATACCAATTTAAGGGATTACCCCCATGAACATAAATTTGGTCTCGTTGGTCCTCAATTCACTTCTACGGAACAAAAAGAAATAGAATAAAAAATGGATGAAACAGTGGCAAAAATATCCAAATCGCTTGAAATCAATCGTACGGGTGATAGACTCTTCTTAATACCAACAATTTAGGGGTAAAAATCTCAAATTTAATCATATCAAATATTTTTTTCATTTATTTCATTACTTATTCCTTTTTTAGGAAACATTGGACACTCATTGTGGTCATTTTGGATACTCCAAATTTTTATTTCATGGATTCACTGCATGGATAACTAACAAAACGACCACGCGTGATGGAATTTTTCAATTTGTAATACACTGCATCCAACATTTTACAACTAAAAATAAAGTTATATATTTTATATTATGTTTTAATGAGAATTTTTTTATTATAGGGCAGTGTTTAAATATCATGAAATTTATGGAATGACAACAGCCCATGCGCACAATGAGCCATAGAAGTTCTACAAGTGGAAAAGTATCATGGTATATATAATAATATTTCACTATCCAAACACATATCAAAACAAATTACTTATTTGTGTCAATGTTTCTAAAGTGTCTAAAATAACAAAAAAAATATTTTGTTATTATGTTTTAAAATTTATGAGAAAGATCATATTCCATTAGAAAACCAGCATCCCTAAAGTGGTATTTTCAAAGGTAATTGTTATTTCATTTAAAATATATATTAATCATTTGTGTTTTTATATTTTTCCTATAATACTATGATTGTAAAAAATAATCATATTCACAAGATGGTATAGATTTTCATAGAAACAAATGGACAGCCGACTTGATGGGAGGATGTACAAAAATAGCATGAAGATGGGACTTTCAAAGAAGTAGTGGATTGTTTAATATTTATGTTTAATTTTTTACTTTTTAGTATTACTCATAAAAGAATTTTTTTCTTATACAGTTGTATTTCTTTATTTGAGTTGGTGTGGTTTGTTTGAATATGCTCATACTTGTGAGATACTAGGCTTCGAGGCTGCAATTGAGAGTTCAATGAGAAGGTAATGTTTTTTAATATGCTATGTTTTCTCTCATAATATTATATGTTTTATACTGTATTAACATAATATAAATAAAAATTTTGAATACTCATGAAAATAATGTATTCTTCACAAGATGGTGTGACTAATCCCATGGAATAATGGACTATAATGAATGAAACCCTTTGGAATGATATAAAGGTAATATTATGATATACTTTCACTATTTTACTAAAAAATTATATAATTAACCATTGATTTAATTTTCATTATTCCTTATAAAGTTTTTTTATTTTAGAATATTTATGTTCATCTTTCATTCCTTTTTGCACCAAAACTTCCACAGACTTCTTCTCCCTCAAAACCTTTTCACCCCTACAGTGATGTCATTTATCACTTTCCTTCAAGTTCCCTATACTACCTTTATAGTAAGAGAAACAATATTAAAAACTACTCAATCATAGAGGTAATATTGATGTTTGAACAATAAAATCATTATTCATAGAATTAATTTATTTTTTCATATTTATGTTTTATTTATTTATTTTTAATATTACTCACATAAGAATTATTTTCTTATATAGGTGGATTATTTTGTTCAAGTTGAAGTGGTTTGTTTGAAGCTAATTGTGCTTATTCAATATTGCAACTGAGATAATGAAAATAATTAAATGGGTTAAGAATATATACAACCATTATGAAAAGGTGAGTTCCTACTACTTATTTAATTAATTTTTTCATCATTTTATCTAATATTTTTCAGTTAATTTCCTTATCATTTTTATATAATACTTATTTAGTTTTCTTCACAGATATTTTGGAAAGTCATATTTTTCTTCAAATGTCTGCAACAAGACAAAAAATAGATAACATGTTTCATTCTGCCAATGTTACCATTCTTTCCATTGGATTTATTTATATAACTGCAACACTTCATATTGAGTCAATGTTCTTAGTTGAGAAAAGTTTTTCGACTAACAACATTGACTCAATATGCAGTGTAGTCACTACGATGAAGAAAGTCAATGGAAATTATGGTAAAATTTAAATTTGATATTTTTTGAGTCTTTGGAATATGTATTAATCATCCATACCTCAATCTAACAAACGGTGTGAGAAGTATGACTCTAAGTGCTAATTTTTATTTAAAATTGACGTTAATTATAATAAATAATACAACTAACATGCTCAAAACTAAAAAAACACATTCATATTGTTTTGATACTTTATAAGAATGATTCATAAATCATTTTTGACATGTAGAAATCATGAAAACCTCAATTTGATACACGATGTTCCCATTATGAATCAAAGTGTCTATCATCAGTTTAAAATTGGCATTTTAATTTAAAAAGTTTCACTCACTAAAAACTAATAAAATGCACTCAGATTGTCTTGATAATTTTGTAAAAATATTAATAAGTCATTTTTTATTTGTAGGAATTAATCTCACTCAAACTGATACATGATGTGATCGGTATGACTCAAAGTGCATGTTCCCAATTTAAAATGACATTTTAGTAAAAAATACAAGTTCCATACTCAACACTAAGAAAAAAATTTCATATTATTTTGATACTTTAGGAAAACAATCTATAAGTCATTTGGGACATGTAGGAATCATCTTCACCTCAATCTGATGCACATTGTGACTTGTATGACTCCAAGTACATATTTTTATTTAAATTTGACATTAATTTTAGTAAAAAAGAAAATTAACATACTCAAAACTAAGAAAACTTCTTCGAGTTGTTTTGATATTTTATAAAAAATATCCATAATTAATTTTTTGAGGTGTAGAAATTTTCCTCACATCAATCCAATACATGATGTTCCCAATATGACTCAAAGTGTCCATTATCCGTTTAAAATTTACATTTTAGTTAAAAAAGTGCCACTCACTGAAAACTTAACAAATGTTATTATATTTTCTTGATAATTTAGGAAAATGATTCAAAAGTCATTTGTGATTTTTATGAATTATTCTCATATTAAAATGACATGCGGAGTGACTAGTATTACTAAAAGTGTGTGTTTCTAATTTCAAATGATATTTTAATAAAACACACAAGTGACATACTCAAAACCAAGAAAATGCATGCGGATTGTTTTTGATACTTTATGACAATGATCCGTAAGTCATTTTTGACATGTAGGAATCAATTGTAGCTCAATATGACATCAAATGTGACCAGTATAAATCCAAGTGTATCTATTTATTTAAAATTGACATTAATTTTAGTAAAAAACAAAAGTGACATACTGAAAATTGAGAAAACTCTTTCAGATTGTTTTGATACTTTATAAAAATGATCCATAAGTCATTTTTAATGTGTAGGAATCAACTCCACCTCAATTAGAAACATGTTGTGACTAGTATAACTCTAAGTGTGTCTTATTATTTAAAATTGAAATTAATTTTAATACAAATAACAAGTGGCATACTTAAAACTGATGAAACACATTTGGATTGTTTTGATACATCGAGAAAATGATCCAAAAGTCATTTTTACATGTAAGAACCAACCACACCTTAATACAATGCACAATGTGACCAGTATAACTCAATGTGTCTCCTTTTATTTAAAATTAACATTGATTTTAGTAAAAAAAGTGAAATACTAAAAACTGAGAAAATTTATTCAGATTATTTTGATAATTTATTATAATTATCTATAAGTCATTTTTGATGTGTAGAGATCAACTGTACCTAAATACAATGCATGTTGTGACTGATATAACTCCAAGAGTGTCTTTTTATTTAAAGTGACATTAATTTGAGTAAAAAGAACAAGTGACATACTGAAAACCAAGAAAACACATTTGGATTGTTCTGATACATTAGGAAAATGATTCATGACCCATTTATTATGTGTAATAATAAAACATAGCACAATCTAATTCACTAGGTGACCGGTTTGATTCAAAGTGTATGTTATTAGTTTAAAATTGATATTTTAGTTCAAAAAGTGTTTTTCTCACTAAAAAGCAAGAAAATTCACTTTTATTGTCTTAATAATTAAGGAAAGAAATTAATAAGTCATTTGTGAGGTGTAGTATGTAGTATCACATCAAATCAGAATACGATGCGACCAGTATGATTCAAATTGCATGTTTCTAGTTTGAAATAAAATTTTAGTAAAAAACACAAGTGACATACTGAAAACTGAGAAAACACATTCAGATTATTTTGATACTTTAAGAAAATGATCCATAAGTAATGTGGGATAGATAGGGATTAGTCACACCTCAATCCAACGCATGGTGTGACCATTTTAACTCCAAGTGAGTCATTATTTAAAATTGATATTAATTTTAGAAAAAACAACAAGTTACATACTCAAAATCGAGAAAAAAAATTCATATTGTTTTGATACTTTATAACAATGATTCATAACTCATTTTTGATGTGTAGAAGTCAGTCATACCTTAATATGATGCAGAGTGTGACCGATATAACTCTAAATGTTTTTTTATTAAAAATTGACATTTTATTAATGTATTCTTTTATATTATTGTATAATTTATTTCATTATAGTATTACGAAAATAAGATTTTTTTTCTTATATAGGTGGATTATTTTTCTCCGGTTGAGGTGATTTATTCCGCAACTGATACCATGGGTAGAATTTTTTGATAGGGGATCATGGGTTCCAAATACAATGAAACTTTAATGTTTTTAATGTTTATAGATAGTAATTGTAAATGTAATAATAAAAAAAATTGAAATGTATATAATAGTGTTTTTTTTGTTTTCATGGTGTAATTTTTTTAAATTAAATAACATATTTTTCATACAAGTTACATTTATGTGTTGTAGTGCGCTGATATACAAACAGCACGCTACAGCTGGATGGGCCTTTATTTTCGCTAAACTAGTACTGATAAAGGGTGACATTTATCAGCACTTTTTTTAATACTGATAAAGGCCGCCTATATCAGTGTTTTTAGCTCTGGTAAAGGCCCCCCCTAAATTATGCGGAGGAGAACATAGTTGTTTTAGTGATATTAAATGCCATTTTGTGCACTGTTAAAGGACATATCTGTAGTAGTGATCAGTGTTTTCCTCGATGAGATCGAGTGAACCCTTTTTGATAATTTTTCCAATTGATGAATACTTAAAAAAGGCCAGCAAATGTGTACCTCATTTTTATGCCAACACTCAAGACTCATCATAAATAAAATCTAGAGGTGCATCAGGAGTAGAGGGCATGATTTCCTCTTTATAAGTCATGGATCGATTTCCACCGATGAAGTGACATTGTCGCCAAGAGCTTCCAATCTGCACCCCTTCTTCCATCAATCTATATATTAATTAAAACCTATTAATTTTAAATTTTTAATTTTTAATTTTTAATTTTTAATTTTTAATTTTAAATTAATTATTTATTTATTAATATTATTAATTAGTAGTACACGTTTATTATTAATTAATATTGTTTAATTACTAACTAATTGTTAATAATTTAATTATTAACATTTAATAGTAAATGTTAATATTTAATTATTATATATGTATTGTTACTATTTATTGGAAATTAATATTTATTATTATTTAATTACTAGTTATTAACGATGAAATATTATTAATTCTGCATAGGGGAAGAGGAACCTAAATCCCACATTGAAAATTCATAAGGATTTTCATGGAAATCCCCCTATAAAAGGGAGCCCCAAGTGAGGGTTTCTTTCATAATTTTAGAAATATTTAATTGTACATAGTAATGATGGATAATAAATAATAGTTAAATTATTCTAAAAAAAATTATGTATATATATATAAACAATACAAAATAAAACAAAAAAAATTAAAACTAGAAGAAATAGTTCAGTTCAAAGACATTATGAGGGAAAACGTCTTTGGCTTTTAGTCCATGCCAAATTGGCCTCCACTCAAAAACCTCAAAGGTGTTAAGGTGGGTGAAGTCCTTATGTATTAGTTTTTTTAAAATAATAATGATAAAGGATTATCTTAATAATTTTTTTAGAAAATGTATATAAAAAAATACCTCTCGAGTGAGGAGTTTTTTTATATATTTTTGAATTTTTTTTAAATGTGTCCAGGGTAAAAATATTTTTGAAAATATTATTTAATGGAGGAAGCCCTGCTGCAGCCTTTAGGTTTAGTCCAAAGGCAGAAGTGTCGCTACCCCTTTCACTTAAAAAATTACTATTTTAAATATTCTTTTTTATATATTTAAAATTTTGTTTTTATTTTGTTTTTGTTTTTCTATTTATATATATATAATATAAAACATTTCAGCAGAATTTATCTACTATTTAATATCCAACAGTACTGTCATTATAGGATCCTAGATTCTGACAAAAACCCTCACCAATAGCTCCCTTTTATAAGAGGGTTTTCCCTAGAAATCATTTTTTATTTCTGATGTGGGATTCAGGTTCTCATTTTCCAGCACAGAACATTCTGCATTTCTAATGTGGGATTCTGTTTCAAGTACATGGCTTTGAATGACTATAAAATATAAAATATAATAACAACATAAATGAAACTTAAAACCTATATTAAAAATATAAGAAATAGTTTCAAATAAAAAGAATTTTGTAAAACTTTTTGATGAAAAATAATTTATTAGCTTTCAAAACCACCTACTTAAAGCATGAAAATGTTTCAAGTATGTGTCTTAGAAAGACTATAAAATATAAATTATATGACTAATATAAATGAAACATAAAACATGTATGAAACATATAATAAATAGTCGAAAATAAAAAAGAATCGTAAAAAATGTTGATGAAAAATAATTTATAATATTTCAAAGTCACCAACTCGGAACATAAATTTGTTTCAAGAATATGAGTTTAAAAGCCTATAAAATATAAACTATAAGACCAATATAAATTAAAATTAAAAAATTTATTAAACATATAAGAAATATTTGAAAAAAATAAAAATTTCATTAAAAATTTTGATGAAAAATAATTAATAAGCTTTCAAAACCAGCTACTTGAAACTTAAAAATGTTTCAAGTATGTGGCTTTGAAAGACTATAAAATATAAACTTTAAGGAGAATACGTTATTATATTTATAAATATATAGATTTTTATATTATGATATATATATATATATTGTTTTTGTTTTATATTGTTTATAATTGTGTCAATAACATTTGAAAATGTTATGTTTTTAAGCAATAGCTTTTGTGGCCCTCAAATTTGAGACATTTTTATGAACTAAGTATAGGTCCTGTTAGATCTTCAAGTTCATATATATATATCATTGGGTGAAAATAAATCTTTAAGAGATAAATGTTCATGGAAGTTAAAGTGAATCGATATAAATAAATGCTAGTGACTAAAGGGTTTAAACAATAATAAGGCATTTGATACAATGAAAATTTGTCATCCTAGCCATCCACCTAGATCGTGCTCCCCACATGGTTTTTTCATCTATAGTGCATGGCATTCAGTATTTTGTTTGGGTCATTTCACCACTACCTCCTTGTTAGGGGAATTAATTATTCCATAGTCATTTTCCCTGTTTTTTATGAGATTAATTGATCATTTTTTCTTTGGAACCTCCTCAACATTCCTTCTTTTTTCTCTCACTTTCGAGTAACCCCAAAGTGAAATCAAAGAAACTTGGTTTTCATCCATTTAACTACCTATGAATGAGTACCCATAGTTATGGGTGAGTCCTCACATTCAGCACAACGTTGTGTACATCATCGTTGTCATGGATGCTCAGCACCAGCAGCTACTGGAGGATGTTCCTCTAGGGTAGGAACCTCCTCTCTCTAAGATGGACTCTTGAAGATTCTCTCATAAATTTCACGATAAGATGACATCATCTCCAATGCTTCAGTATGGACCACTTTCTAACTAAATACCCCCTTCTCCTCCTCATCACTTATGCGAACAAGATGATCTGAGTAAGTACCCTATAAAGAGATTCCAAATGAATTAAAAATGGTTCAATAAATAAACTTATGGAAATTTATTGACTTAAAATATTTTGAATATCTCTATTATGTTGGGTAAGATCCAGTATAGACTTCATTATATACCATAGATCATACTCGACTTGATATAAAAGAAATAATCATATTATAGGTACACCCTGTATACGAAACTTTGCACGCATGCGCCAGCAGTCAAGACAGTTGGCATGTACTTGGAAATAATCCCCATCCAGCCTCCATGTCATCTCCACTTCATGAATCTTCTCTACCTGTCACGGCTACAATGGAATCATATGAACATAGAAAAACTGGTGCATGACTCTATCAGGTTATTTCCACTCAATAATACAAAATTGAATGAGGAGCACTACAACCATACCATCATCAAGTCCAGCAGTGCAGTATGGTGGAAATTAGTCCAGTATTGTTTAGTATGACATCCATGTAATCTGAAAGGACATGTGAACTTTGTTAAAAAAATATTCTTACAAAAAACAAAAATTGATTCTATTATTGAATTTGTTAGATAGTGATAGATTATATATACATGCATGTTTGGGTAAGAGACAGTCCAACTTGAGACAATATGAGACCAAATAGTGTGTTCGAACCATGTGGAAGTTATTTCTCTGATTTCACCTATAAAATACATCGTCAAAAGTTAAAAATAATGAGAAATTAAATTTAATAACTCCCAGTAGAATTATAAACCAATAGAGTGGAGTGATCATACCAGCATCCATGTGGAACGTCATGCAGCACCTCTATAGAGAGCGGTGGACCAACAAGATAATGGAAGAATGAGGGGATACACTTCCATGCCCACATATGGATAAGGATGACATATCCCCTGATATCTAAGTAGTCACTGCATGATACCCTACATAATGCTCTGTATGTGTATGCCAAGCAGGAAGATCCCCAGTTGTACATCTCGGCCTAATCAAAGTCCTCTGGTAGAGCTAGATACATCATGTTCACATACATCCCTAAGTGATCAGTAAACAGGGTCCCTCCAATGAGTCTTAATATATATGCATAGGCATAACACATGATGGTCTTATCATTAGCGTCATCGGGTAAATGTTGGATCTGCTCCTCCATCCATGTTATAGATAACGACCCTTCATCTGTAGCCCTATGGTCGGCCAAAATTTTGATGCCTAAAAATCTCTTAGTGAGGTCAGGCCAAGATTGATTGGTGTATCTACTAATGGATTCCCCATGGATAGTAAGATCGATAAACACTACCACATCCTGGAGGGTGATGGTCATCTCTCCCTCAGGCGGGTGCAATGTGTGTGTCTCTAGTCTCCACCTATCCATGAGGGTAGCAAGTAGGTGATGGTAGAAAAATGTGAAATATGATACGACAACTTCATAGAAGCCAGCACAATGTTAGTATAGTCTAATGGCATGTGGAGGGTCCCTATATTGAAAATGGTGTGCTCGACGCACCTTTATCGGTCGAACCTCACCATAGTCTAACACAACCAGGGAAACATGCCTATGCTACTCAGTAAGTATTATGGTTTCATCCATCTATATATAAACAAATGAAATGCTTTGGAAGTGTAAAATATAAATATAATTTTATGGTTATCATAATTTTTTGACTTGTAGAATGTAATACTTTTCATGCTTATTCACATTATTTTATGAAGTTATTACTTACAAAAAGAAAGGGCCATGTATTCATATTTTTTAAATCATATTACTAAAGTGTTTTTAAGATATGATTTTACCTAGAAAAGGGTGTTTTATATATTTTTATATAAATATATAAATTTTGTCTTATTTATGTAAAATTTTATTAGAAAATGGTGTACTTTGTAATTCATGTTTGATTTTCTACATGATGCTATGTTTCATGATTATTTTCACACATGTATGCTTTATGTTTTAGCCATGGATAGATTGATTATGCGTTAATTTCACCTCTAATGCACTTTTTATATTCCTTTTAATGTGATTATGAAAGTCTTGTTGTTATTTGATAGTAAATGTATTTGGTGAAGTCAGAAATTTATATGAAATGAAGAATCTTATTCACATATGCACATGTTGCGATGTCGATTAGATATCAAACAAAAAAGGGAATGTATTCAAACTAAGAAAGGAACTTATTATAGTACACGACCAACAATAGTGGTTAGTACATCTAATTTTGTAACACTGAGTGAACTTCAAGAAATAAATCATGGGAAATAAACCACGGTGTAGGAGGAATAGTGACAATGACTACGGTGATGGAATGGGTTTACGTCATCACCATAGTCATTTTCACCATTCCTCTTGTGTCGTGATTCATTTTATATAAATTCTTTCTTAAAGTTCACTTGGTGTTATAGAATCAGATTTATCAACCATTTATGTTGGTTGTGTACTATAAGGATCTCCTTTCATAGTTTGAATAACCTCCCCATAGCAGTACACACAAGAAAAAACATGACTCTATACGGTGAATATGGTTTTTGATAATGATTCTGATAGTGTAAATAATATTAATAAAGATTTTTGATCATATAATATGTATTATACTTAAATTTTATGACATATTTTTAAACCTTGATATATTATACTATTGTTTCCTTATATAAAATTTTATTAGAATATCAGTCACCAAATATTTTGGAAACTGAGGTAAAAAGAATAGATAACACCATATAATTTACAATATGAGAATATCACAATGGAGACAATACATCATTTTAGCTGAGAGTGTGAACTTGACCTAACAATTTTAGGGCATCGTTTCTGGTAATGAACTTCTTGATGACATATGGTGCATCTCAAATTTTGTCTTTGTTCTTGAGGCTGATCCATCTCATCCCGTATCCTTTTGTCCTTTGGTCTCCCACAGGTATGCAATCATTTGATGTCATTAATCACTATCATCTGACCTTAGGGAATCTTAAAATAATGAAACTCCCCAATACGCTACATTAAAAGCACCTTATAGTGATAGTTTTTTTTAATATGGTGGTATTTTAAACCACAGCAATGTGATTATGTGATGGTTTCATAAAACTGCTTCTAAATTGGGTGTCAAAATCCAACATAAAGAGATTTCTTTAATTTATTATTGTTTTTTGGGAAGTTTCATAGTAAACATATTTAGTTGTGGTTTTGGTGGTTTTAGTAGCAGTTTCATGTGGGGAAATGGTGTATTTAGCAGCAGTTTAAACCACCACTAATTTTTTTTCATTTTTCTACATTAAAACTGCTGTGAAACCACCATAATCTCTGAAAAAAATAGCGCACATTTATTTATAAGTGGTTTTAACTACTTCTGATAAGAGAATATAAAACTATAGAGGTAGTTTAAACTACCATTAAATATAGTCCATTTCATTAGTGGCGGTTTAAACCACTACTAAATGTAGATTCACAAGTTAAAAAAGGAAGTAGATTTTGTATCCCTAGTACCAATACCCTTGAAAAAAACCAGGTGTAGAGAAAATATAATAGAATAATATAAATCATATAATAATTTTTATTAGTCAAAAATATAACATTGTTTCATAAAAAACTATGTACATAGAACATATAATATAATAATCTAAACCATAGCATCTCAACCATTTAAAAATGTTTCATAGATCTAAATATAAGACTTTAAATTGTATAGAACCAACATTTGAGATGTAATCCTTAAAACTACATAACATGAATGTATAATATGTATCCCTAATCCATCTTAATAAGAATTATTTATCCTAGTTCTCATAAAAAACATTGTAAAAATAATTGCGTCTGACAACACTCTTGATTAATTTTTGTTTGGAGTTTATGTTTGATACAGATGAAGTTCTTAAACATGACTCGATAAGAGAATCACTCATGAATCTATTATAAAACATATACAATAACACTTATAATATGATGGTGTTTTTTTAATTTAGGTTGATGATTAATATAAGTGTGTTATCCTGGTTTTGGAACCACATTCAGTAGTGGATGAACCATGTGCCATGGAAAGTTTTTTATTTAAATAAAATGTTTCCCAGAAAATTCCTAAGGTGGGGTGAATGATGAGTATTATAGAAACCATGTCCTTTCATATAGAGGGACACAACTATAATGGACTAATTGGAAATTTTTATAATGACTTCTTTAAGATAATGAGTTAGTATATTCAGTATTTCATATCTCAAACATGATGATGAATTTGAAAAAATAGTTTTGAGTTTAAAATAATTCTGGATGATAGATTCATGATCATGATAAATAAGTGATCCATGAGTTTTATCAGTCGATGTTATGTCTATGAATTCATGTATACACAATGAAAATGTGGTTGGTTGATTACTCAACCATTGACGAATGATGAGATTCATTGTTGTAATTTTTTGGTCATGCATGAAATAACATGGTATCATTAGGATATAAGGTTGTGTGATCAATACCTTAATTAAAACACCAGATATTAAGATGGTAATATCTTAAATAAGTATTTCTGGAGTGGATTTATTGGTGATTTAGTGATAAAATTTTAAAGGGGAACTGATCCTTCCATCTATACATCATGTTAAATATGATGTGAACTTTTTAGGGTGTAACCCTTTAAAGATATACCATATAAGTACAATGAGGGTTTTAGGGTGCACTGGGGTGGTTGAACCATTGTTGGACCTAGTAACACATCATCGAGTGACATGGAATCAAGGGTTGGTTCAGTGCAAGTATAACATGTTTTGATGGAGTGTGTATTAGAAGATCTAAATAGGCCTATCAATATAATTTTTCAAAAATGTCAGGATGTTTTTATTTGTGGACCCTGAATGGGTAATGTTTAGAAACTTGGTGTAATCCTATTCTAGATCCAGTCATTCCCAATATATTGAAACCATACTAAGTATGCTGGGAGAGCGTCTATATACCAAGATAAATAATTAAAATCAATGTCTTTTTGTTTGGATGTAAGGAATCCATGGGATGTTTACACAAGGATTGATTTATAGAAAGCCTAAAGATATGGATTACAAATGTAAAATATTGGAGAGTAACACTCATGTGGGTGTAAGACCAGTCATTGGATGGTTGTTTTAGTTTTTAAGTTTCTTGATAACTGGAACTGGTTACTATTGTATACCATGGTGAATTCCAGGTATTGATTCAAATACATACTTGGGAGAAACTCGAGTCTTGGGATACCTTTTGATTATCTAGGTGTGTTGGATCGAGAATGCACAATAATGTTTTTTTTGGAATGGTGACATAAATGAGAAAGATTTGGTAAGATCAAGATACATAACCAAAAGTTGGTTACAAGCAGTGGTGAGCATTCTCAAAGCGATATAGGAGTACCTTGGATAAAAGGTTTCATAATATGGATTTATATATACCGACTATTAAAGTTGAGTTTTCTTGAAAAATACTAAACCAAAAGTAGTTCAATATGATTAATTTCTAAAATTAGTATGTGGTCAGTGAGAAACCACTTCAAGCACATTGTGGGTTGTGACAGGTGCATTTTAATGGTTTCTGAGAGCTTTTAAAAGAAAATATAATGTGAATGGTATGAGCTTGGTCAATTAGATTTAAACCATTTCAAAAAAATTGAGGACCAGGGGTAATATCCTCTTAAGTAACATATTAAATGTGTTGGAAACACCATTAGGACATTGATGTGTTGCATAAACAAGAAATAATGATAGTGGGAGTACCACAACTCATAATTTACCATTAAAAATTAAAATTTATTGTGGATATATCTATATGCTAGTTGATAATAGGATGATTACATGATCATCTCTCTTATATATAGGCTCACTCAATGTGCTCAAGAACATAGTGGTGTAGCTCCCAACTTGGATCTCCATCATCCTCTAAGTATTATTCTCCCCTATAATTATGGTATGTGGCCAAAATAGACTCGCCTGCCATCAAGGGAACACACCACAAAGGATATCTTGTTAGAAGTGATCATTCCCATGTTTCGAATGTGGTAAATGGTTGACCCAACATTTGTGGGGCCCATCCTTGATTGACATGGCTGTGGGGCTTGTGTCTCCAACATGAATAAAATGAATCAAATAAACAACATAGTAGTTAGTCCAAAATACTAATATACACATCCTAACATAACTCAAATGAAACTATTAAATATCACCATCTTCTATATGTAACATAAATTACTTCATACTCCACCAACTTCATAATTCACCAATTCTAGACTCACTACCTTACTAAATCATCAATCCATATCAAATTCCAAATCCTTTATCAAACATGTGGAATCATGAAAATGTTAGGTCATGAAAATGTTAACTGACTACTCTGTTCCATACATGATACATGATACATGATACATGATACATGAAAAAATCCTCTATTTCCATATTTTTCCAACATAACAACAAGACCACTAGTCACTATTCGATGATGAAGACTACTTGTCACCCTCTCCACCTCCATCTATACTTCTAGCTACTTTCACCTATAAGACAATTATATTGAAAATAAAATAATGTTGTGTATTTATATTTAAATTTAAAATCAATAAATGTTTGAAAACTAAATGATTTTAAAGTTTTTTGATTTACCTCCTCACCACCTATCATTGATGTAATATCACCAGGGACATGTCTGATCATCTTTTGATATAAATTGACCAACGTTTTCTACAAAGAGGATAACTAATCCCCCTATTAATAAATTGTGTTTTTCATAAAAACATAATCTCTCTGATCATATTGACTACAACTAGGAGTAGATGTATCTTCAATCCTCAATGTCCTGTTAAATACCTCAGATGGTAAGGGTCTCAAACTCATCCTGTGCACTCGACCATGATGCTCCTTCCCAAGCACTTAATCAACTAGGTCATCCTGGGAGACTGAGTAGGACTGCGCGGGATTGTAATTCCATAGTTATTTAATTTTTACCTATAAATAAAATATCAATCATATTAGAAGAAGTATATATTAACATAGTGACAATTGATAATAATTTATTATAATGAAAAATGAATTCATACCCCAACTTCTTTGGATGGATCATTAACAGAACTCCCATAAATTTTTTTATGAACATCCTACCACACTTTTGTTTGGGATGCTTGGTGCCCTAAACTCTGTAACTACATTAAACAAATATAAATCAAAATTTTAATATATTAAATAGATAATATTTTCTTTTAAATATTTAAACTAATGAAAATATTACCAGAGTCGATCGGATTCTAGAAAAACACTTTGACCCTGTTGTGTGAGGGATGATTTCTTTAGCCCGGATCGATGCATTCATACTTGAAAGATCCTGAAATATATAAAATATAATTTAATAATAATGTATGAAAATTCATATCCTTTTCATATACATGTATAAATGTAAAATAATATTAATATAATAGTATATATCTAAATACCATATGTTTCTCATCATGATGTTTGTCAATAAAAAATTTTCATTGCTCTATGGGTACCCTATTGGGTACCTTGTCATACATTTTTTAGGTGCTCAACAAATTATCCTTGACATCTCGCCATAATCTCCATTTAAATTTTTCCATTTCTTTCCCAGATTTTTCAATATCCACTTTCGTGCAATCACATCAACAACTGTAAAGTGGAAAAACATATCTATATAAAAATTCATTTATAAAATATTAGAATTTAATAACATATTGAAATTCAATTACACTATAATGTATTAAAATTACCTTTATTTTTTAATAGAAAATTTCATTCTTCCAAGATGAAGGCATATGCCTCCAATCATCATATGTAATCAGAAGGGAAATCGTCTCTACGACCAGCTGACCTAGAATATGACCAAGTAATATTACGGTGTCATCCATAGGAACCCCATAAGAATTAAATGGGGAAAGTATCTTTAGTTCATTCAGATTCCATACATCTGAAATTTTCATATTTTTCTTTATATTTGCGTTGTTTCCATCTTTTATGAACAAAAAATTAGTATAAAAAGTGAAATAAATTTATTCATATTAAAATTTTGTGTATATAACAATAACTCTCCATTATCCCCACAAAGAACTATGAGTTTCACCCTTCTCCCTCACTACTAAGTCTGTTGAATGGGAAGGTGTCAAATAGGCTATTTATGGGATGCTCATAAAGTGTGTGAGAGATGGTGGGGGGGGGAAACATATGGTGTCTCAGATACTATAGGTAGAGAGACAAATGGATTTTTATCTATCAGTGTGGTCGATAGAAAAGTACAGAACTTCCTCCTTAGAATTCTTGTCATCTAATCAAATAAAATTAAATTCATAACATATAATTCAAAAAATTAAACTTGTGAGTGAGTTTGTATATTGATATTCTATCCTTATATATCATGTTATATGTGATGGATTTTCTATATGATTAGAACTGGCTATTGGGATGACCTTCTCTTATGATTTTTATTATGGTTAGTACTAAATATTGAAATTAAATTCCCTGATGGAACTCTAATGAACTGTGGATACAATAGATGTATCACTGGAATTGATCAAAACATGTGAGGTTAAGTTTTGGGGTAACCTGGTTTACACCTGATGAACCAACATGGATTCTAGTAGAAAGTTTCAAGATGAAACCTATAAGATAATTACCAAAATTTTCATATGATGTTCATAAAAAAATCGAGGTTATACATGTAAAATTTAAAATAAATAAAGCTAAAGAAATCACAATGAAATCAATTAATGATAGAGAAACACCAAGTTTTCCAAATTTACAAATTAAAAATTCTCTACATCATAACCATAGACATGATTCATATCAAAACAATAAACATGACCTATAGTAAATGATTTTACATGTTTGATATCAAAACAATATATTATTATAATTTATTCATATCAAAAAAAATTATCATGCTCTAGAGGAAAACATAAGGCACCATTAGTATGCATAATATAATTTATTATATCGTCCATTTATTTCCATACCTAATAAACTTAATACATGTGAAGTTAATTTAATTTGAGAATGAGACATTTCAATAAATAAATCACTACTAGGAAACAAAAAATCTAATACAAAACCCCATACATAATTCACATACCAACTCCATTATCCAACATCACACATCATCACCAAAACCATGACCATCACACATCATCCAACATCACATCTCATTCCAACCAACCATTTTTTCACTGAACAACACACTCTAACTCAAACCAAATTACCACCACTAATGATAAAATCCCCATAGGGACCACATAAAGCACACAAAATTCATGAATCACATAAACATATAAATGATATTTTAATATGCACAATACCACATTTAAAAGGGGCCTCTTATGTGGGTACATAAGAGTGGGATTAAGGGATAAATGGGGAAAAGGATCAAGATGGGGTAATTGACCCAAAATCCTCACATTATATATATATATATATACAGAAAATTTATCAAGTACATTTTATAGGTCCATGGGGTCACTAGTTTCACTCTTAGGATACTTGGGACTCTTACAAGTCTAATGTTGACTATTTAACTCCCACCAGCTACCCAGTGTCACTTGTAATTGTAAAATATATGTGGAAACCTATCGTCGGTACCCTAAATCCCCAATTCACACACCGAACCACAACCCTCATTAAAAAATAACTTAGAATGTAAACTCAATAAACTAAATCAAATTTTAATCCATTATCAAAAAAATACCCCTCAATAAGAATCAAAAATTGAAACTATCGAATGATTTTTTCATTCAAATTTCCATCATAAGACCTTAATGACACCATAATCAAGGTAATAAGGTAAAAACATTAAATTCTCCCAAAAATATCACTTTTGAATATAGATAAGTCTCAAGAAACATATATCTAAAGACTCATTGCCTCTATATTAAAAATAAATAAACTGAGGAATCTATTATATCAATAATAATAATCTTTGAAAATCACCTCAAATCCCCAAAACTAACCAGATCCAGAATCCAAATAACTAAACCAATATCATATAACTTATACATAATTTTAAACACACCTTGAACAATATCCCAATTCATCCATCCCATGTCTAAGTCATAGCTCCCAAATCTAACCCAAATCATTAAAAACACCAACACTCCAACATCCAAAACTATCACACTAATAAATATCCCTAATTTTACAATACACTTCTAATGAATGACTCCAAAATCCAAAAAAATACCAAACCATCAAGAAATATAAATATTATACCATATTCACTCATCCCCAGAATCCCTTATTTTCTATACTAATCATAATATAGGCCATGGTACTCTCCATTATATGATTCCATTGGGATTTTATTTGATTGACTTACTTTTAAATTATAGCTTATCAGGGAAATAAATTTATCAAAATGTTTATAGAAAACCCATTATATTTTTCAAAATCAATATATCAATTTAGATTTTTTGGAAATATCACACAAAACACAGCTAAACAATGATAAAATTTGATTGTGAAGAATCACTTAACACCATACATTTTAAATATTCATTGCACTTGGAATGTGTATTATAACTAATTTCACACTAGGTTCCATTTTACAACAAAATTATAAATTAATTATATTTCAAAATTACTTTCCCATTTCATTTTAAAAATTTAACTTTATGTTTTAACATCTATTACCCAATTTAAAACACGTATAAGTTTAAAATATTTTTTTATCATAACCCATTCTAGTTCAAGATCCAATAAAAAAATTATAATTTATAAACAACGATTGTTTTTGGTCCCCACACTGAATTATTTGAAAAACATGTTTTAAAGGACACATTATCCCATTTTAAAAATATGTCACCATTTAAATAATATTTTGATTAAATAACATCAAATGAGTTATACAACATGGCATTATAAAATATTACCAATTACTAGATGAAATTAAAAAACTCCACCAAGCCACTTATAAAAAGTGACACATGTTCCCACATAGAATTGGCTAAAAAGGTTAGGACTATCATGATAAAATTATTTATTTACAAAAAATATATATAATAACCTCAATAAACATTTAATAAATAAAATACCCATTATCAGAATATTAACATGCTGATAAATATAAAAATTAAAAACAAAAAAACTTGCTCAAAAAATAGTGGGGTTAACATGAATGAACATACAAACAAAATAGATGTGTTTACATGAATGAACATCCAAAGAAAAATATAAAATTATATATAAAATGGGTAGAATAAGATACCTTGATTAATGCGTATATGTTTTTTGATGATCCAAGAAGTTAAAAGGAACAATAGATATCATCAAACGGAGCAAGGGGTGGTGAGGCTCTAGATCGACAATGAGGATTGGGACCGACGGCGAGGCGCTGCGAGGGGTGGTGAGGCTTAGGACCGGTGGAGAGGCACAGTGAGGGTAGGGATTTGGGGGGTCTAGGTGTTGTAGGGGTCAGGGGAGTGGGGGTTTTAGGAGAGAAGTGTCAGGTTTTAGAAAACAATAAAAGTTTTAGCGGCGGTTTAGTAAACCTCCTCTAAACACTGATTTTGGTGTAGTGATATGTGTCTATGGTGTAGCATAATTGTTAGAAATGGTGTCCATCTGGTACACTTGATCAACATATTCTTCCCATGATATGTTCACAGAGGCACATGTTTTGATGGCGTGTGTGCATGGAAATTGTAAGGCCTGAAAATTTCCACATTAACATTGTCTCGCATCCAGTAATTCCACAATTTATTTAACGATGCTTTTTGTGATGGGGTCTGAATGATCTTAAACCTCAAATCGAGAGTCTTATTGGAAGAAATTTATGACATGATAACCAAAATCCTCTTCAATGTCCTTTTCAAACTCTCATTGAAAGTGTCTTTCATAACTTAACCCCTACTAAATTCCATCTGAGGCAAGATTTTTTCTGTTAACAAGGTACTTCACACAATGATATAATGTCTCTTGAACTATAGTAGTTATAGGAAACTTGTAAAGTGCCTTTAAGATACCATTGATGCACTCCACAGTGGTTGTGGTCGTGTTTTTGTACCACTTCCCCCTATCATATGCTAATGTCCATTTTCTTTTTGGAATCTGCATCATATAATCACACACTTCTTGATTAGCCTTACAAATTTGTTCGAAACGTTCTTCAAAACAACATTGATACAGCTCATATTCTGCACATAAGTGATCATATTTCAAAAAAATATATATTTACGTTGAAATAATAACAAATAACAAAGACTTTGCATACCTATCCTTGTGATTTCCTTCTTCATAGTTTTGTTGTGGATTGTTTTACTCACACTGTTGGAAATGTGTCTAATGAAGAACTGATGATGTGCATTTGGGGGTCTCTATATATCAAGGTCTACATTGATTGCCTCATTTATTACCTAATTATGACCAGATATCAAACATACACCCTGAATTTGAGTGAAATGGTTACTGATACATGCCAAAAACCAACTATATGATTCATAGTTTTCCTTCTCCACAATGGAAAAGGAATGAGGAATAGGTGAACAGTTTCTATATTGGGTGACCACAATAAAAAATAAACCCTTTTATTTTCCATATAGAAACATTTCATCAATCTAAATGTACTATTTTCTGAAACGAAATACGGAGATACATGGGAGGAATGCTCGTAACAACTGATAAATTTAACATGAGATAGATCAAGTGGGTTATCTTGAGACACATGTTAATTTGTTTCAAGATGGAATAAAACTTCGTTATGATGCCTCGGTATGGCTAGTAATTATGGAAACACCCTATACAAGTCAACCCAATCACCATAGACCTTCAAAATTGCCTTTTTTTTCTATTCATGACTTATTATAGGAAATCTTATAACTGAATGTTTATTGTATCCTCTATTTCACAAGGTTTATAGGAACATATTGGCATTTCCTAGTAATCTCAATGACAATAGATGACACAAATTCAACATCCAATGAGGTATGATCTTGTGTCAGTCTTGGATGAACTTAAGTATGAGCTACCTCAATCCTCGAGATTCTCCAACCTCCAAATGAAATGTCTGGAATAGCCCTTAAGCAGAATATACAATCATCCTCATACATCCCAAATCATATGAGATATTTATTAAGGCATGATTTCTGAACTATATATTTTCAATTCCTCTAAATGTGAAATCTCTTTAGTGTTCTTTTTAATGCATCTTTACTTAGAAAAGTCCTTCAAACATATAAATTCTTTTCCGGATCTCTAAACCTATCCGGTAAAACTCTGAGAAACTTGGTTGCAGGTGTGAGAACATTGCAGTTGAATTCATGCACATGTTTCATTAATTTTGACCAAGATACAAAGAGTGGTGGATGATTTATTGTGGGTTGAGGTTGTTTTAAAACTAATGAATTTCTAGAAACTTCTTCCCCAACTTCCGATGCTCCCTCCTCATCAGCACTTTTGTCACCATCTGTTCCATTATTACGAAACTCCTCATCATAAGTCAAATTGACATGTATATATGGGAGATTATCTCGTCGTTCCTCTTCTACCTCATTTGAAATTGGCTCAATTTCATGAGATGTACCATCTGAAACCCCTCTTGTGAGTCTACATCTTCGTATAACTGGATGTTGTTGTTGTACAGTAGAAACAACAACATATAATTCCATCATGGTACCATCTAACCACTGAGATAAAAAATGTATTGCTTGGACCCACTACTCATCAGCAACCAATGGAAAATCTAGATGCCACAGTGTTTCCAGGAATTGAAAATTTCTATGTCCCATAGACTTGATCTCTTGATCAGGTCCCAAATTTAAGGAACCATGAATTCTGTCTTGAAGGTCACTTAGGGTTACACAATCAACTGTACAAACCTTTTTTGTTGTTTGTGTACTGTAAGAAGCTCCTTTCTCATTTTGAATAACCTCCCCCGTAGCAGTACACACATGAAAACATGACTCTCTACACCAAAAATATTTTTTTGATTAGGATTATGATAGTTTAACTAATATTAAAAATTATGGTTGACCATATAATATTTATTAGAATGAAATTTTAGGACATCATTTTATACCCTAAAATATGTTAGTAATGTTTCATTATATAAAAGTTTATTAAAATATAAGTCATAGAATGTTTTAGAAACTAAGATAAAAAGAAGAGGAAACATAAAATTTGTTTATTTATTATTGATAAAATGACAATTATGATCATATAAAGTGAAATGAAGAAGAAAAAACACATTAAATAACACATGAATTCCTTACAACATATAAGAAAATTCCTGGACTTTTTTCAATAGAATGTGGTTTGGATGAGATGAGCCTCACTTCAGACGTGAGGTAAAATCCAATTTATTTTCAATTGGAAGCTTAATAATATCTTCTAAATATATGTAATTCGCTTTTGGACTTTCAAAATATTTCAGCCTTCTATTGTAATATCTTATATGTCATCTTAGACGTCATTAGAAGGTCGAAAACTTTTGAAAGTTCAAAATTTAAGTACATATCCTTTGAAGAGGTTATTAAGCTTCCAATTAACAATAAGCCGGATTTTACCTCATGTTTGATGTGAGGTTAATCTCATCCAAACCATGTTCTATTAAAAAATTTAACTGTATTTATTGTATGTTGTAAATGATTCATGTTTTATTTAATGTGTTTATTCTTCTCCATTTAACTTTATATAATCATAAGTATTATTAGCTACTCATTATATGTATTCATTTTTAATCTTATGTTATTCATTAATTAAAATATAATTAATCATTACTAATACTAACTATTATTTCTAAACTATATAATCTTCATGATTCTAAAATTTTAAAACATTTTCTTGTTTCCTAAACTATGATACTAAAGTTTCTTAGTACATTTTTGATTTAGTTAATCATTCTTTAATAACTAGTTAATCATTACTAAGTTATTAATTAGTTAATCATTATTCAACCACTCTATAATCATTCTGTATTCAATCATTAATCATATGATATTCATTAGTTAATTATTATTAGCTAATCATTATATGTATTCATTTTTTAATCCTAAGTTATTCATTAATTAATATGTACTTAATCGTTACTAATAATAAGTATTATTTTTAAACTATATATAACTAATTAAACTACTTAATAAATAACATATTTAAAACTAACTACAAATAATTAAATTAATAATAATAACTTTTATTCTTTAATGTCTTTGTCCTTGTCCATTTCATTTTATATAATCATAATTATCATTTTATCTTTGATAAATATACTGATTTGATTTTTCTTTACTTAGATATTTTAGTAATTTATAAATAAAATATGAATCATCTAAAGTATATCCCCTGGGAGTGTCAAACCAGGAGTGCAACAAGCCCCATTTTCGTGCACCAATTCTCATTTGAGTCTAGCTCAAAGCAGTGTTTTTAGGTTTTACCCCTAGGTACATATGTGTTAAAGCCACATCCACTTGTTTATATCCAGAAATGGATTTGATTGCTTAAATAACCGCATAATATTCATGCTACCATAATTTTAGAACATTTAATCAAAATTTATTATATAGTTAATCTATATTGAATCATTACTAAAAATAACTATTATTTCAAACTATATATAACTAAATAAACTAATTTGTTTATACAGAAACCTCACCCACACTATACAATCCATGCACTTCCTGGCATAACTAGTTCCCACCAGTGGTGTACCAAGCCCCAGGGCTCAAATGTGAATAGTAACTTGAGTGAGTAAAACTATCCTCCCCCCTGCCCATGGTGTTAATGTGGTAAATCACCGGTGGAGCCAAATTATTATGTGAACACAACCAGTGGGAATCAGACCTAAGACCGCAAGGATCCCAGCCTCCACCCTAACCATTGGGCCGCCCTTGGCGAGGAAAATGTGTATTCCGGTAATTAGGTATAGGTGTGGCATCACCACCTATGCACCACACATCCCTAGAGAGGCCCAAGATGACCAACCTTGGGCTTAGGCTAGTTCCCAATATGGTAGAGGGGCTCATGAGAGGTTATAATGGCATATAGTGCACGTTATCTTATAAGGGACTTGAACATGGAACCTCAAGGTTAGGGTGCCACTGCCAGTAACCCACTCACCCGTGCCCCACAAGATAACTAAATAAACTATGTAATAAACAAAATATTTAACACTAACTTATCTACTTAAAAATGAAATATTTAGAAGTAAAAATAATTCAATTAAATAAATAAATAACTTTAAATTAAATAAAAAATAGCTCTAAATGATGCTTTTCAAAAAGAATCAGGACTTATTTTAGATCATTGAATCCATCGCACGCAAAAAGAACTTTTTGGGAGAGAGAAGCAACGAAATGAAGAGGTGTGAGGGAAATGGAAGTGTCGGTGCCTTCTCTATGAAGTGTTAGCGCCTTCTATGTGATGGGTCAGATTCCTTTATACATCCATTTTTTCCATGTTTCTTTTAATAAAACGTTTCAATGATATAGAATGTATCTATATATCACTACCAAAAAATAGGTAAAGGTAAGTGCTTCCTTTTATTAGCGCTAAGTAGAAAGCACTAATAAAGAGGTGGGCCTTTATCAGCACTAGCTAAAAGCGCAGATAAATGTTCCCTTTATCAGTGCTATTATTAGCGCTGATAAAAGTTTTTTATTATTTATTTATATATAATTATTATATTTATATTCAAAAATAATGTTTATTTATATACATTAAATAAAAAACAAATTTTTATAATTAATATATATTTTTTAATAATTCAAAATTATATATAGAATTTTTTAATTGAAAAAATTATTTCTAAATTATAATTATATATATGTGTGTGTGTGTGTGTGTGTGTGTGTATATAATTAAATAATTATATTATTATAATAAATTATATTAAATAATAAATATATTTATTATATTTATTAGAGATTTATTAGATTTATTAGATTTATTGGATTAATTCATTGTATTTATTATATTTGATATATTAAATTTATTTATTTTATTTATTTTATTTATTTTATTTATTTTATTTATAAATATATAATACTTTTTAATATATATATTTATAATTAAAATTATTGAATATATATGTTTTTTCCAATGAATTTGGTCAACGAATATATTGATCATGCGTATATGTTATGTATCATATGCATGAATGTTCATTTATACATTATATATCGTTGTCCATTGATATGGTATATTGATTAATTCATAATATTACCCATATGATCTATATATATTCTAAAAAATGTACTTATAAAATTACATTAAATATATTTAAATAATAAATATTTTTATTATATTTTTAATGATATATATAAATACTTTTCAAATAAATTTGTATTTATAATTTTATTAATATATATATATATATATATATATTAACAATTGTATACTAATATTTATAAATATATACTATTTATAGTTATAATAATTCATAAATATATATATATTTATCCTATATATCATTTTAAATAAATATATAAGAATATAAATAAATTATTAAAATTATACCTTTATCAGCACTTTTTTAGCACTGATAAAGGCCTATATTTATCAGTACTAAGAAAGCACTAATAAATAGGTATTTTATTAGATATTTTTTAGAGTTAATAAATTCTTATCTTTATCAGTGCTAATAAAGCGCTGATAAAGGACAGCTTTATCAGCGCTAATAAAGTGCTGATAAAAGTATGTTTTATCTGCGCTTTTTATTTTAGTGCTAATAAAACATACCTTTATCAGTATTTTTAACTAGCATTGATAAAGGTTCCAGTTGTTTTTATAAAAGAACCTTAACATGATCCTCCTCCATTGAACCCTTTCAATCCTTCACGGAAGCTAAAACCTGCGCCGTCGAGCCCTCCTCTATCGTGACCCCCCCTCCTCCTTCTCCTCCTTCGCCGCCACTGCCTTTTCCTCCTCAGCTTCCATGACTATCCTCCTCCACTTCCACCATCACTGCCTTCTCCACCTCCTCCACTGTGACCCCTCCTCCACCATGACCCCTCCTCCATCGTGACCCTTCTCCTCCTCCTCCTCCACTATGACCCCTCCTCCGCCACGACCCCTCCTCCACCGCGACCCTTCTCCTCCTCCTACTCTGCCACTACTGCCTCCTCCTCCTCCTCCTCAGGTCACTAACTCATCCTTCTCTTCCACCACCACCTCCTCCTAATCCTCCTCCTTCTCCTCTACCTCCTTCTCCTCCTCTTCCTTGTGCGGTCCCCTTGTCCATATGACTTACTCCAGCACGCCCTCCTCATCCGATGACCATCCCGGCAGCCTCCTCTACAATGCACAGATTCCCCCCAGTGAGTCTCTTATATAATGAATTTTTACTCTTATGAATTAGAAATGCAGTTGTTGTGCATAACTAGTCTTTGGGTCACTGTGAATGCACTGGATACTAGTGAGTATGTGTTTTTTTATGAAATCTATATGCCTTTTGGAATCCCATAGGTTGTTTTTGTTTGGTGATGATTAGAGTATGAGAGGATATTTTGAGATGGAGGTAGATGACATTGTCTAGGAAAAATTCTGTTGGTTTCACACTAGTTCTTAGGTGATAGCATAATGGCTAGTTTAATTGGGTCAGTGTTTGACTGTGGAATCACATCAGGGGTTAGTGTATCTGTGAAATTTAGAAATTTGGGAATGAAGGATAATACTGACATTGTATTTTAACTATCATGTGTGGTTGGGTAAGGTTCATTGTAAGTGGCACTAGGTGTGTCATTAAAAACATGAAAATGGATTTTGGTAAGAAATGTTTTAGGTGATAGGCACCATGGATTGAAATTGGCTTTCATGAGTTAAGTATTATGGTGGGTAGTGTCTTAGACCGGGTGATTGACTAAACATTGACACGATCTTTTCACAAGATGGGTAAGCTTAAGTAAGTACCATCTCATTATCTCAGTGATGGTTATGAGCTTTGGATCAGGATCAGGTGGCATTGTGTCTTCTATTGGGTGCTACGATTTAAAATCATGTTGGGAGTTCATGAATAGAATGTTTTTGTTTGAATCCAAATAGATAACAGATAGTGGTGATTTAATATTATTACCACTAGGACATATCGAGTATGATAAGAACAATGGTGGAGAGTTTGTAATGCCTCATCCATATTGGAATTTAAATTTTCAGGAGGAGATGGAATTTTTTTCAATTAGTGGACAAACCATTTTTAAAAATGAGGGTTGGATATAGAACATGGAATTTGGGACATCTTAAAGGAGTTTTTTTTGTATAGTTTGAGGCTCAAGATGTGTCTTAGGTTCTTTAACAAGTCACATAAGCTTTAGGAGTTGAAATTATAGTTTTAGGGATAGCAACCTAGGTATCATGGTCTTCACATGATTAGTGATAACAATGAACCACAATAGTGAAGATTGGTTTTCATATCCACGTGGTTTTTTTAAATCATTGAGGGGCCTTAGAAAACCATAAAAATTAATTAATAAATTTTAAGGGTGTTTCTCATGGTTTGCACACTGTTTGTTAAACCATGCACATTAACCATGTGAAATGGTGTGTCCTGGACGATGAATACTATATATTTTGAACATTGTTTTGAAATCCATATGGACAAACCTTGAACCCCTTTAAAAAGTGAAGTTTTACAAAAAATCTTCTTTTAACCTTTTATGTTTTACTGGATTTTTTCCCTTTTCTCATCTATAACCCCCCACGCTACACCACCCTCCCCCTCCTCTTCTCTTGGGTGGTTCTCCCTCACCCGGTGTATGTTTCATCTTTCATCACTTGTATTGGAGATCCTAGGATAATTTTACCTATCTTATTCATTCTATTTTAGTTATATTTCATTTTCATATAGTGTTCCACTTGGTTAAGCTAATATGACCTTTTTAACATTTTTCTGGTTTCTCATTTTCACCCATTTTAGGCTGAATTAGAGGATGATATTTGGTGTGTCAGGGCTTAGAGGTTATGGTGTAGTGATGACCAATTCATCCTAGTCCCTTTACCCTAGATTATATGATTTATTATTGACTATGCACGTGTATTCTAGATGTGTTTTTACTAGGAACCATTGTGGTGTGGTCATCTCTTTTGTGTCGTATTTATTTCTCATTTGGTACCCATTGTGGCATGGCCCTAATTATTGTTTTGTGATGCATGTTTTCCCAGATTGCCTATGTGTTGGGTAGTGATGCCTGTTTTGTTCACCCTTATATTTAGGTTCTTTCTGATTAAGTCCATCAACATCTCCACATCATTCAGACCCCCCCCCAAGCTTATCATTTACACATTCCACATCACTTGTAACTATATAATGAATAAAACAAACCTATTAAGATTTAATGAGGATTATAAGATATTTCCTATATATTTTTTCATAGGTTATGAAGTCATCACATAAGTTTTAATCACATATTAGTATACGATGTCTACTTCACACACTCGGTTTAACAAACATTACTACCATACAAATGAGGAAATCCTTAGCATTGACTGCTTTAATAACCAATATATAAAAGATTTATCATATATGATATTATCAGGACCCACCCCCATAGGAACTCCATTGGAGTTGGGAATATATTATGTCTAACCCCCCCCCCCCCATTCCTATATTTAAATGTACATGGGTCAGTTGCAATTATAAATGTAATGATACGGCCTAGGATGGTATCATAACCGACCACGGACTTGACATTCCAGTAACCTAAGAGGCATTCATAATCCCTATGGGATAGAAATGATCCCCTGGGAAAAAGATAAAATTAATGTGGAATATTTTACCCCTAAATTAGAGTTAATTAAAAATGATCTTTCTCCTAAAAACCAAAAATGTCTCATTCATAAGTTGAACATTTAGGAAAATAGTGTATCCGAAAAAAATAAATAAATAGGAAGTAGATATCATAGATGGAAAATAAAATCCCACTATTGACCAATAAAATTGTTTAACCAGACATGTTCCATTCCTAAATCTCATTGGACCTATTTTGGATAGGTATAACATATGAGTTCTCATTTTATGTTTTCTTTTCAGTTGGAAATATCCTCTGCCACGTGCCTCTCCTCTGCCACGAACGTACCTCTGCCACATGCATAATGAAACATTCACGGTGAGTTTTATCCTCTTACTCATTGGTTTCCTCTTGTTCTCATGTTATTATTATTTGATATTGATGGTTATGTTGTGAAATTTATGGGCTAAACGCCCCACTAAAAATCATGGTTGTTGGTGGTCTTTGTTTGTACACTAAATAAATTTTATGTTGGTTAGTTCCTGTTGAACATCTGAATATAAAAATTGTTAATTTACGTATACTTGGATAATGAATGAATTACTCAGGATGATAAAAATTCTATGATAACCCCTGAATTAATAAATGGAATTGAATAAGGGATGTGTTGTAAAATCTGAAATTGTGTTTGTTTGGTTTGTATAATGTTGCAATTGTGAGCACGATTATGTGTTTGTATGGTGTTGTGGTTGTTGGAATTATTGGTATGCCATTTTTTCCATGTTTTAGTTCCACCACCATTTAATATCAATCCACACCTTACTCATTTCAATGGCACCACCACTTTTTTACTAGTGCAATTTCACTGAATCTTAGAAAACCACTTCACTAGAGAACTTTATGAGACACTTTATTGACACCCGAGTCAAATAACCATAACAACACATGTAATGAATCCTTCCACCCGCAAGAACTCTATTGAAAATCATACCATCTATTAGTTTAGTACCATAGTTGTTGACTTGAGATATTATGTTTCTATAGAAACACTAAAAACCGGTTTACGACAATGAATATAGATCACATATGGGATACTAAAACATTATAGTGAAAGGCCTTCTCATATCTAGTTCCATTTATTATGTGGTTTTGAGGATGGGTGTGATCTACTATGGTCTTGAGTAATTCATGGAGAGGTAAGGGTATTGTTTACCATATCTAGTTCCATTGATTATAGTTATATGATGACCCTAGTTGAACATATTCTATGTAATTATTTTGTAAAATATTAATATTACTAAATCAAATAGGATGAATATGAATAAATAATGGATGAATTCCAATCGGTTGATAAAAGAGTATGAAGATGGTGTGAAAGAGTTTGTCAAGTTTGCAAAAGATCATGCATATGACCCTTCTCAAATCCTTTGTTTGTGTTTATGTTGTTGTTATTCAAGAAAAATTAGTCCAGAGGAGTTAAAAGAACACCTGATCTGTCACGGAATAGATCGAAGTTATACATGTTAGAATAAACACAGTGAAAAATGAATGTAAGTAGTGGTTGGGATAGAACTTTTTTTATGGATCATCTGATATGATTACAAGCATGAAAAAATGAAGATGATCGTATGGAGGATGTGATTGCAGATGTAAATGATAATGAATATTGTATTGATAAAATGACAAGGATAATTTTATATGAACTTAGTGATTACCAAAAAAAATTGAGAAGTTAAAGAGTTGTGCAAAGACGCCATTGTATGCTGGTTACACTAAATATACACCATTGTCAGTCGTACTGCATCTGTATAATTTTAAAGCAGGAAATGAGTGGAGTGATGCCAGTTTTATAGAACTAATTTCTCTCCTAAATGACATAATTCTAGAAGATAATGAGCTCCTGAGTTGAACATACGATGCCAAACGAATTCCACGCTTGATGGGTCTGATCTCTGAAAGAATACACGCCTTTCGGAATTACAGTATACTATTTTTCAAGGAACACAAATCACTTAAAGAATGACCAAAGTGTGGTGCTTCTTGATACAAGAAAGATGAATCCAGTCTGACAAATTATCTATGGTACTTTCTAATCATTCCAAGGTTTAGGCGCCTATATGGAAGTAAGGATACTGCAGGACAATTGACACAACATGCAGATAAAAGAATTAAATATGGGAAACTACATCACCCAACAGACTATCCTCAGTGAAAGATAATTGATCATGAGTATCCTAAATTTGGAAACGATCCAAGAAACCATCGTCTTTCGTAATCTACAGATGGAGTGAATCATTTTGGTTTTTAAAGAAGCAGTCACAGTACATGGCCAGTTATGTTGGTAAATTATAACTTACCATAGTGGTTATGTATGAAATGAATATACATCATGTTATCTATGATTATATCAGGACCAAAAAAACTGGATAATGATATTGATGATTTTTTTGATTCATTAATTGAATATTTGAAATTATTGTGGGATTCAGGTGTTACGTTGTATGATGCTTAAAAATGAAGATTTCACTTTGAGAGCTATGTTGTATGGGACGATAAATGAATTTCCTACTAATGTACATTTTTTAGTATATATCATTAAATGAACTCAAGGGTGTGCAGTTTTTGAACAAGGTACACATTCAATTAGGTTGAAATATTCATCGAAAACCATGTTTCTATGACATCACAGTTTTCTACCCCGACGGTGTCGGATGAGAGCATCACAGGGATGCCTTTTTGGAAGTTCATATCAGATGCTATTCTAAGTGGTAGTTAACCAATAGTATTAAAGTTCACAAATAATCATTATTTTTGTTATTAACTTATATTTGGACCAAGTAAACCTTATGAAAAGATGTAAAGGTAATGTTACGATATAATATCTATATTTTAACGAAATATTATATAATGAAACATTGATTTGATTTTCATTATTCCTTGCAGGGTTCATTTATTTTATAAGATTTCTGTCCATGTGACATGCCTTTGTAGGAAGAGCCACGACGATGTGTCTGCTCAATCGTAGAGGTAATCTTGATGTTTTCACATTAAAATAATTGTCCATAGAATTAATGCATTGTTTCATATTTATGTTCAATTTATTTCTTTTATGTAAGGTATATTAATCTACTCATATGTGATACCAATGTATGAAATTTTTAGGTCATTATAGTTGGTATCAAAGTAACTGGCCTAATAAAAATCAAGAAAACGCATTCAATTGTTTTTATACTTTTGGGAGATGATCCATAAGTTATTTGAAATGTGTAAGAATCAACCCCACCTCAATACGACACATGATGTAGCCTGTATGAATCAAAGTGTCTCTTTTTATTTAAAATTTACATTATTTTTAGTAAAAATAAGAAGTGGCATACTAAAAACTTAAACACATTATGATTGTTTTGATACTTTAGGGAAATGATCCATAACTCATTTTATGACCTGTAGGAATTGACCACACTTAAATTCAACACACAATGCGACTGGTATGACTCAAAGTGTCTTTTTTTATTTGAATTTGAAATTAATTTTAGGAAAAAAAAAACACAACTGACATATAGATGGTCAACACCATCACATAACTGCATATTCTACATGGGCCTCCACCCACAACCAGTGTTCAACACCACCAAGGCAAAGTCTTGTCTATGTGAACATGGCTCCAACAATGCATCAAACAACAAATGATGAGTGGAACTCACAAAAAAATTAATCCACGTCATCCAACACTGCATGCCCCTATGACCATGTCCCTAAAATCATGATGGTAAACACCATCTCAAGTCTCGAGAGCCACGACCTTGTCCTGATGACTTCATCACCTCAAATCTCGATGACCAAGTCACCTCAACCTGGTGATCATCGTCATTCCAATTATCTGAGCCAATCCCTACCCAACGAACCACATCGCCTCAATATAGATGATCAGCACCCACCTCAATCCTAAGGCCAAGCCCATTACATTCCCATGGAATCAAGTAACCAATATAACAATTCGATTTAATTCAAATTTACACTCAGACTAAAATTTCTCAGTTAGTCCAAACCTCTTACCCAGCTTAACCAACGGTGGTGGAGCAAGAGCATGCCAATAGGCATCTCATATAATCATTAGAACAATTTAATAAGCATGTATTTAATTAATTAGGTTCTCACTCGAACAACCCACACATTGTATATGAACTCACCCCCAAAACACTCACAAAATCAAAGAGAAATCTAGGAACCACCTACCTTGTAATATTATGCACTCGCTGAGTTGGTATCTTCCTCAAAATCGATCTAAATCGGAAGAAAATGGCATTTTAGATGAATGCCCTGAAAATACTAAAAAGGGCTCGTATGGATTTACCAATCCATATGGTGAGATAAATAAAAAAGAGAAGCTAGAAAATTGAAGGTATTATTGAGATGAATCTATATCCACTAACGGATCAAAGATCAATGTCTGGATGATGGAGTTCCATCAAATCCTATGGAGAAAGAAGATGGAGGATCTCCCTCTGTTGTGCATTGTAAATGGAAGGAAAGGGAGAAGAAAGAAGGAAATAGTAAATGATGGAAAAAAAGTAATTTCCCACTTTTTAATGGGCCACATGGTTTGTCTGCACATTTTGGATAACCGTGTGCCAACTGTATGGTGCCCACTATCTAAGCACCACACTACGCACAATTAGGCTCACAATTTTACAAACTATGAGAAAACTATGTGAATAACCTCTATTAAAAACTGAATAGGTTTCACATGGCCATTCACCCCCAACTACATAGTTTTCCAAGACCTCCACATGTAGCTAAATCCCAACTACCCAGTCCTGGTACTGCTCTAAGTCTGACCACAAATCCCAGAGTCTGCCCTATTCTCTGGATTCCACCTATCCGATAAGGTATCCTATAGAACCTCTTCAAATGGCTCATCTGGTCACACACATGACACTACTTTAGAACCTTATCAAATTGGGTTTGAACACGCCCTGGATTCCTACATTAAAAGAATAGTACTGTAAACCCACTCCTCAGAAGTCGGTCTACCCTCGGTATCTCTGGACAAAGTGCTCAAAGAATTTGGCCTCAAAATCCTTCTAAGATAGTCCCTTGTGTCTGCCTGCCTATACCTATACATCCCACAAGGGTTATGTCTTTCCTCTAATCTTGCATGTCACCAACCTCACCCTCCAACTTGGGGTGTCTCGAGCTGGACAAAGATATTTTGTACCAACCCTATCAAGTTCTTTGTTGTTTGTAGTCCACCTTCACTCTGAAAATAGTCATGGGTGTTGAGACTGGAACTCTCAAGTCAAGTACGCCATAGATGGATCATCTCCCTAGGATCCCCTATCGATGCCCTATATGAAACGAACTAGGCTCACCCTGAGCTTCTCATCAATACATGCCCAATATTTTCCATCTACAACTTTCTCGCCTATACTGAATCCTGTACCTAGAGATCATGACCATCCAGACCCTCAGGGGCCTCATCCCATGAACACTTAAGCGACACTGTATCACTACCCTCTTAACACTCCACTGAATCCCGTATAGGTGGCATCCCACTAAATACCAATCATGATGGTCAAACAACCATATCATTGTATATATACAAAAATCGCCAATAGAAAAGGTTGTAATAGGTAACACATGTCACCACCGTTACACTCCCTTACCACACCATGTCACACAACATCTGTTCTCAAGGCCTCTTACCTACCCATATCAAGGTTAGGTATCAAGTATCATCTAGTCTTATGGCCCCCTACCTACCCACATTAGAGTCAGGCATCACATATAATCCGACCTCATGGACCCTTGCATACCCATGATAAGGCTAGGCATCAAATCTCATGTATTAATTCAGGTTAGTTGTGTATAATTCCACTGAAGAGGCTATACAGAAAAAACATTATTTAGTTTATTTGTTGACACTTTAAACAACTCACCCCGAATCATCATCTATGTCTACCCTTATCAGGGTCAGGACCATATATCATATGCCTATAAAGTCACATACAGATCTCATTGGAACCACATGTTTGGTTTGGTTGAGTAGAATGCCACCAAAAGTGGCTAAGTAAGAAAACACTATTTAGCTTCGTTGCTGACACTTTAAACAGTCCAACCCCTCTTAGCTCAATCCAGGTTCCCAATGAAAATCATAAGAAAGCAAACATCATATGAGCCTAAGTGCCTATCATGATGCATAATCAAACCTCTCTTGCCATACTGGGTTAAGAGTCAAAATCCACATAATAGCAAAATATCATGCCCAAGTGTGCCACCTAAGGTGAAAATTAAATCAACTGTAAAAGAGCCAAGTAAAACGTCAATTTACTGTTGTTGAAAACTTAGTTTGTTCCCTGTGCATGGGGATGAAAGCACCCAAACATAAGATCTGTACCCGGTTCTGACATACTCAAAAGAATAAGTGACATACTCAAAACTGAGCAAACTTATTCAGATTGTTTTAATATTTTAAAATAATGATCTATGACTCATTTGTGACGTGTAGGAATCAACCCCACCTTAATATGACGCACGGTGTAACTTGTATAACTCCAAATGTGTCTTTTTTATTAAAAATTGAAATTTTATTAATGTATTCTTTCATATTAATGTTTAATTTATTTCATTATTATATTACTAACATAATATTTGTTTTCTTATATAGGTGGAATTTTTTTTCTTGAGTTCGGATGCTTTGTTCGGCAACTAATACCATGAACAATTTTTGAGAGGGGATCACAGATGTAAAAAGGATGAAACTTTAATGTTTTTAATTGTGTGTTGGATAATTGTAATTGTAACCATATATAACATTGTTTGAAAAGGTATATATTAGCGTGTTTTTTTTTGTATTCAAGATGCCAAGTAAATGTATATTGCATTGTTTGCGAAACTTTGTGTGCGCTGTTTCGTTCTTCTATGCTTTGTTAGTTTGCAGGTGCAGTTTTGTGTGCAGGTGTTGTTTTGTGCAGGTGTTGTTTGTGTGCAGGTGCAAGTGTTGGGTGTGCTGTTAATTAAACAACACATTACAGGTAAGTCGGCCTTTATCAGCGTTATTTTGAACGGTGATAAAGGTGCCCCTTTATCAATCTTGATAAATTGGGCCTTTATCGGGGCGATTAACAACGATTTTTTAGTGCTGTTAAAAGTTGTTTCTAGCGCAGATAAAAGCCTTATTTGTAGTAGTGTATATTTATTCTGGTTGACATTTATTCATTGAATTTTATTCGAATGGACTTGAACAACCTAAAAATGGACTTGAGTTTCCATTTGGGTTTCCCATCCTCTCTTTCTTTGAAGTCAAACAAGACATTAATGCAAGTTTTTCATCAAAAAAATGAGAGTGCATACATATTGAATCAAACAATATTTTGAAAGCATGGATGAAGTTTTGGTAGCAATTGGGAGCAGCGCAAGAATCGTGACAAAGTAAACCACAATATAATTAACTAAACCCCATGCCCACAAAATCTACCACTTCATTCATATCTCTATAAATACACACGAAAACCATGCCTGATCTTTCCACACCCACCTTCTTCTAAATTTGCAGAAGGCGGCCAGAGGATGTTCGACGAACAGACGGCGTCGTCACCGGAACTCCTCACCGATCAGTCGTGCAGCGGCGGCGCCAAAGGCGATCCCGAATTGGGGCAGAAGTCCAACAACGTGAGATCCCCGTCTTCCAGCTGGGTGACGCCGGGAAAAATGGATCTCGACCACGCCCGCATGGTAACCCGAATTCATTTTAACAGCATCATGGAGAAGAGCTTGATGACGGTGCTTTACGCAGGTGGCGGCGGAGATGGCGGGAAGCTTCATCTTGATGTATTGCATCTGCGGAATAATCGCGAGCACGCAGGTGACGAGAGGCGAGGTGGGTCTCCTGGAGTACGCCGCCGGCGGCGGGCTGACGGCCGTCGTGGTGATCTTCTCCGTCGGAGCTGTGTCCGGCTCCCACGTCAACCCAGCCGTCACCGTAGCTTTAGCAGCCTGCGGCCACTTTCCGTGGAAGAAGGTACGGCGGCCGGCGTCTCAAAAATAACAACCCAAAAGCAATGAATGAAGGGTTGGTGTGTATTTGAAGGTTCCATTCTACTTACTGGCCCAACTCTCCGGCTGCGTTCTGGCGACTTACGTGGGTTCGTCGGTGTACGACGTTACGCCGGAGACGCTGCTGACGGTGCCGCCGCAGGGACACGGCGGCGCGGCGTTCTGCGCGGAGGCCATCGCCGCCTTCATCGTGATGTTCTTAGCCACGTCGCTGACGTATCAAGCCGAATCTGTAAGCAGCGTTTCTGATTCTCACCGTGAGAACAGGCAAGATTCTCGTTGATCCTTTTTTATGCAGGTGGGCCGCCTGTCGGGGATCGTAATGGGAATATCCATCGCCCTCGCGATACTGATCACAGGGTAAAGGCAATGGGGGTGGGGATGAATCTAAATTATGGTGCTCTGTTCTGATTCTGATTCTGCATCCATGGCAGGCCGGTGTCGGGGGGATCGTTAAACCCCGCGAGGTCGCTGGCCCCGGCGATCGTGTCGTGGAAGTTCGACGGTGTGTGGATATATTTGGTCGGCCCCGCCGTGGGGTCGGCGGCCGGCGTCGTTCTGTTCTGCCTCCTGCGCCTCCGCGGCCGGCCGCCGTTTTCCCCGTACTCGTGTTGCCCCGAGCCGGTATCGTCGGCGGGACGGCGGATCGCGTTGGGGGAGGAACCTGCCGGCGGCGTTTTGAATTCGCCGGAAAACTAACCCGACGAACGGCGTCGTTTTTCTATTGGCGGTTGAAATTTGGCTGCTCATGTCATCTCGGAGATTTTGGTGTCAAATGCAGCTAGGACTTTAGGTCATCAAGAACTTAGACATTGGAGTCATTAATATGTAATAAAATAGGCTCACTTAGTGTTTGTCGTTCCTTATGGACAAAACTTGACCCGTTGGGGTGTTGGGGGGTTTGAATGTGTGTGTTTGTTTTCATTTTCCAATCTCATCTACCTATGATAAATAAATAAAAAATAGATATGAGTTCCAAAGTTAAGTGAACCCACAACAATCTTCATCTTTGACTCACGCTACACTGATGCAAAAACTGGGTTTACCCAACACTAGTGCTTTAACAACGCTATATAAAAACACTGTTAAAGATCTCCTTTCTCGGCGCTAAAAAAGTGTTGTTAAAGGGGGATCTTTATCATCAATTTTTTACAAGTGATGATAAATGATGTCTTTTAATCAACGCTTGTAAAAAAGCATTGATGAAAACATATTTAAAAAATATTATATTTCTTTAAAAATAACATATTAATATATTAATATATTTATATTGATATAAATATAATATATATTTTTGAAATATATTTTAGATAAGGTTAATAAGCATTTACACTTAATATATAAGATATTTAGGGAAAATGGATTATAAAATAACTAAAAAAAATATTGTTAATTAATAATTTGCTTATTATTACTGAGTAATAGTCATTTAATATCAATTTAAAGATAAAAATAATAATAATAAAAAATCTAAAATAAGTTGAGAATGTAACTCTGACTTCAAAGACAATAGCTTTTGATCCGGTTGTCCATTTGAGCTCTACCACATATCAAATCGAAGCATGCGACGAGCTCTACGTTGTCATGACCCAGGGGACCCCGATCACTATTTTTTTAGGCCAAAAAAGGTCTCTAAAACTCAGTTAGTTGGGGTAACCCTATTTTTTATCTTTCAATGGATTTTAAGCCTCGTTTATGGAGGTCTTTTTGCCCTTTTCTTCAATGGGGACTGAATTTATTCACAGGACATATATTCATATTGATATTATGACTTTTAAATTTTATCGTTTTTCATAAAGTAATTTTATTTATAATCAAATATATGACAATATATACATATTTTTTTATATATTCACACATAAAAATTTAGTTTTATAAATAAATAAATTAAAAATATTTACATATAAAATATATTTATTAATATATAACATATATATAAATATATAAATAAAAAACTGTAACAAAATAATATATAAATATATAGATATATCATAAAATGTTAAACAAAACAGTATAGGGGTGTGAAAAATGCTTTGATGTATATGTTGGAGGTCTAGTGTTCGAAACTCAATGAGATTATCTAAAGTGCTGATAAAAGGAGGTGGGGGAAGCACTCATAAAGCGGTGGGCGGGTGGGAAGCGCTGATAAAGGGGAACGAGTGGGGTGTAGATTTATTTTATATACCCTTTATCAACATAGCCTCTATTAGTGCTTTTTAATAGTGCTAAAAAACACCATTACAGGACCCTTTTAACAACATTTTTAGTGCTATTAAACGAAGCCTTTAACAACGCTTTTTTAGTGCTATTAAAAGTTTTGGGCTTTTAACCACGCTTCGATTATAAGCGCTTTTTTAGCGCTAAAAAAGACATTTTCTCGCACTATTAACGTCGATTTTGTAGTAGTTGTACAAAAAAATGACATAAACCAACAAAATTTTTTCATCGGATAAAATATATGTTAGTAAAAATGAATAATTGCAACAAATATTATATTTTGTTGATATTATTTACAAGTATCAACAATTATTTTTAGCAAGATATATATATGGTAACACTATTACAAAACATGGTGTTGTCAGTGCTAAAAAAGACCTTTACCAGCACTAAAAAAACGATGATAATCAAGACGCTATTAAAAGGGGGTCTCTTTTATCAGTGCTGAAAAAAACGCTGATAAAAGTTAAAAAAAATAAAAAATATTAAAAAATATTAAAAAATATTACTGCAAATCCGAGGGTTTTAACGGTTCTTGAACCCCTTTCAATAGTACTATGAAGCCCCCCTACCCACACGCCATATCCACCCCCGCCTGTACACCCCCTTTTATCATTGCTTAAAGAAAGTGCTGATAAAAGTGGTCTTTTGTGTGTGGGTTGCTGGCAGTTAAACCAAGTGACCGTGAAAATCGAGTACCCACTATTAAGGATCAATAACCTCTTTGACCAGCTGATAGGGACACGAGGGTTCTCGAAGGATGACCTTCGATTAGGCTATCGCAAGTTGGGGGTACTAGATGAGGATATACCGAAAATGGCTTTCAAACGTCGTTACAGTTATCATGAGAACTTGGTGATAACTTTGGCACGACGAACACCCCAGTATATTTTATAAGACCCATGAACCAAATCTTCCAGGCTTAGTAAGATCGATTCGTGGTAGTCTTCATCGATGACATCTTTGTGATCTCGGTGTCTGAGGAGGAGCACGCGAGACACCTGTGGATGGTTTTGGATGCACTCTGAGCACCAGCCTTACGAGATGCTCTTGAAGTGCAAGTTCTAATTTTAGGCGGTCCACTTTTTGGGACATGTCATCTCAGCGGATGGAGTAACAGTAGGCCCGACCAAGGTGGAAGCAGTGTTAGTAAGATGCCATCTCAAAGCGTGACGGAGGGGAGAAGTTTTCTTGGGCTGGTAGACTTTTACCAGAGATTCATGCCTGATTTATCCTAGATAACAGCCACAATGACAGCTTTGGTTCGAAAGGGACAACCTTTCATTTGAGAAGAGAAATGCCAGCAGGATTTTTAGCAGTTTAGATGGAGGTGATAGCTAGAGTTCCTCTAGGATCACGACTTTTACAATTGTCTGTACTCTTAGGAATGGGAACATGGTAACTGATGTTCTTAGCAAAATATCTTGTTCGTAGATGTTGTGTGAAGTGACAAAACAGTTGGCCTCATTACAGTTATCCTTTGTGGGTGGAGTTGATGTAGTTTACCTCCGGTCGATGGTTGTCACTCTCCACCCTCCAGTATGTCAAGGAGACACAACCTGGGGATATCAGATGTGATACCCTACGTCCTCAGACATCCACAAGAGTTTTCCCTGATGAATACTCCTATGGTGGGGAGCATGTTGTTCTTTTCAGAGGATGCATAGTTTCACTAGCGACGTTGCAGAAGGAGGTTCTAAGGGAGTTTCTTACTTTCCCCCTTGGCGGTACATCCCGGAGTGAATAGAATGTACCCGGACCTCTGAAGTCCATTTTGGTTGGCAGGAATTAAAAATCCAGTAGCAGAGTTCGTCTCTCGATGCCTTACGTACCAGCAAGTGATGGCTGAGAACCAGGTTCCAGCGGGTTTGACTAGTTTTCAATTGTGGTACCGAAATGGAAGTGGGATGGGATATCGATGGACTTAGTTATGGTTTTACCATGTACGTCTAGGGGGCATGATTCCATATGGTTGATTGTTGACCAACTCACCATGAGGGCCCACTTCCTAGCTACCCAGGAGTAGTGTCCCGTAGAGTGCTTGGGATGCCTCTACGCATAAGACATGGTTCATCTTCACAAGTGCCATCGACGATAGTTGTAAATCGTGATGGTCTGTTTACATCCCGATTGTGGAAGGGATTGTATGTGGTGTTTGGGGCTCAGTTATGATGGAGCATAGTGTTCCACCATCAAATGAAGGGCGTTGGAGTTCGAGGAAGGAGACCATGTCTTCCTTTGGGTCTCACCTCGACGAGGGTTGCAGAGAATTGGTCGGGATGTAAAGTTATCTCTGAGGTTCATTGAACCATTCTAGATACATCGTAGAGTTGGCAAGGTGACATACCTCTTAGCTCTACAGTTGTAGCTGCAACAGGTACATGACGTCTTCTACATGTCGCAGCTCAGGAGGTATGTGCATGACCCGTCGCACGTTATTGACTGGGGTGAGCTGAACATTGAGGATGGAGCGACCTTTGCAGAGTACCCAGTGGAGATCGAGGATTGGTAGGAAAGGATCCTTCATGGGTGATCCATTCACTTAGTTCACATCTGGTGGCACATGAGAACCTTCAAGAGAGCATTTGGGAATGGGAGGCTCAGATTCATGCCCAATACCCATATCTTTTTAAGTAGCCCTTGTTTTGGCTTTTCGGGGATGCAAAGCACCAAGGTGGGGAGAATGTAATGTCTTGGATTTTATGTGTATTTATGGAATTAGTCTGAGACCGCACACTTTGAAGGAACGTGATTCTGAGGCCTGATGATCTCGGAAAGGAATTTCAAACTTTTTTTAAGTTCACATAAGTAAACATGGGAGAGAGTTTTTTTAACTTTTGAACCGGTGCTTGAATCGAAAATCTGAGGGCACCGGTGAACTCGAAATGCTGAGATTCATCTAGAAATGACTTAACTTTTTCCAGCAAGGGCTGAATGGAAATTTTATTTTTCGGAATTTTCGGAACGAAATAAAATAACTTTAAAAAGAATTATTTTATTTCTTTTCTCACCGTTGAGTGGTGGACAGCGGCACTGCGATGCAGTAACGAGGTAGCGACAAGGCACATTAATGAGACTCATTAATGGCTCGTTAAGTCGTAGTGTAACGATGGGACGTGATAGTGTAACAAAAATGTTGACTCATTAATGATGATGTGTAACGACAACGACTCAACATAATGAAATGCTAAAACATGTTTCCCCATTTTTAATGGGTTAATCGAATGACGATCATTGGAGAATTCGAGACAACTCTGGAGAAAATTCATGGAGCTTTGGAAGAACCTCTCGACAACGAACAATGACAATTCAAGCATGCAAATCGTTGCGCCGACAGAGTTGAGGATCTCAATGACAACGGCAGCGTGATCCCTTCATCAGCGATCAATCCCTTCTTGAGGTAGGGGTTGTGATTAAAGTTGTTATTTCCTCATTCTTTAACCTAAACTATGAACACAGATCAACCCATAAACTAGTTGACCCGTCCGTCATCGTTCTTGCTGGTGGGATTTTGTCGGGTTCATTCCTGGGGAATTTTTATTCCATGTTTCATGGTTTAAGTCATGCCCCATTTAAACCTTCTAACCAGAGCAGGTCGATGTCATGACGAAAGATGGTAGAGGTTTGTTCCTGATTTTTTTAATGAATTTATTCATTCCCCACTCTTTGTTCAACACGTTCTTCATGGGGTGATGAAAAAAGGATCATTGCGAGCCGTTATACAACATAATGATCCCAAAATGGAGATATGGTATCATGATGACCTACTAGAGGTGCGACGATGATAGCAGCAGATGAATCGACACAAATTGGAAGAACCTATTCTTCAATGGTTCTTCATGCGAGTGAATCAGAACGTGTTTATAGGGATAATCAGAGGTCTGAAACCAATGAAATCGGCTTCGTGGTGTTGGGGTGACCTAAACCCTTGAGTTTCATGGCAATCAGATGATCAGATCGAAGAACAGAGCATCAACCGCAGTGCTGGATGAAGATCTATGTTTTGTGGAAATTTTCAAAGAACACGATGTGTATCCTGAAGAACACACCATGGGGGACCAGCTTAGCAGGGGCTAGGGTTCCGCGGTGCAGGAAGCGAGGACACATAATGTTCTATAAAGAACACAGGATGTGGGTCCTTATGCTAGAATTAGTGTGTATCTCAAAAAATACACATACACGAGGTGGAGTACACGATATGTACTCCACCACACGACCAGACAAGGATGGATGCACAAGTTACCCCATGTATCGGTTACAAAGGATGACACACATGGGTTGAAGCCGTGTACGGGCACACAACCACGTACATGGAGTGGACCCCCGTTACTTGGAAATGGAGTGTGGTCCATCCTACATGTCATGTACTTACCTTTTGACACGACATGTTCCTTATGACTCGGGCCATTTCACACAGGCAGTTCCTAGAGTCGAAATACATGATGTGTGACCTTTCTACATGTCGTGTATTTTTTTCTTGAACATGGCCTGATATCCTTGTCCACCATTCCTTGGATAGGTTTCATTTGGGTTAGTGCTTCTTTTCTCATTCCCTTGAAGGTGAGTAGAATCTTTTCCTATCTATAGGAGTAGGACCCCCATCAATAAGACTTTCTGGGTAGAGTTGGAGTCCCTCTGAGAGGCCCAGAGCGAGATCCTCTATCCTTCCTTGTACCCTTTGTACAGTCAGGGTTTTCAGCGCGACCAATCGTACTGGAGATCAGTCCTCTACTTAGCAGGTGAATCTGAATGAGTCATGGTATCTTCCCCATGGCCCTGGTGGTGTTCCTCATCCGTGTATCAAAATCTTTCCCACTTAGGAGTGAGTTCTCCCGGAATGAGTGCATCGTGACCTTCCCGACTCATGAGTGAGTTCTTCTGGAATTAGTCCATCCATATGTTCTATCTTCAGATCTATTAGTATATCTCCCTCTCATGACATTTCCCAATGAACAGTCCTTCGTGGATGGGCGTCATCAGGGTTATCAGACTCAGGAGTGAGTTCTCCCGGATGAGCGCTTCGTGGAATCTTCGAACTGAATCTCTAGCGTTGGTATATGGTAGTTGCAACTTACCTCAAGAATAAAGGTATGGGTGTGATTATATCTGGATATCCCTATTATATGTGCTACGAACACATACTTTGTGTGGATATGACTGTACCTTTACTTTGTGTAATGCTTTGTGGTTTTTAGGGTCTCCTATTGAGTATTGTTATACTCACCCCTACATGGGCTTTGCCCGCATGCGTCGTGTCTTGTGTAGACGAGCGACTATTGATAGAAACCTAGGTGGACTAGGACCAGGATGAGGTGGTGATTCATGAGTTCAGATAGGACAATGCTTTCCTATGACTACAGACAACAATCCCAGCACCTTTTGTCTACAGGTTGGACTTTGTAGTTTGTAGACTCTTTTTTTTTCTTTTGGTGGGTTTGTATTCTGGCCTAGTTTACTTTAACGTACTTTACTCTACATTGTACTCTGTTGGTTTGGTTATTGTGTATGCATTCATTTATTCTTAGTGGTTTTACTTTTCAACATTTGTGGGCTTGGAGATGTGTGCGTGTGTACAGGTACTTAGGCAATGCCTCCCATGTTAGTGATATGCCTACTCAGTGCTAGTCACCGGCCCCTGCACACCCAAGCCACCCCCACCCTTTAACAACACTAGCTACAATTTCACCAGTGTGCCCACCCTTGCCTCCCCCTAGATTCGAACTCGAGACCTCTCCTCTGCATGCCTAGACCCTTTACCACTCCTCCGTATTGCTTTGTTCTCCATTTAATGAAATATATATATAGTTATATTTATTTGTATATTAATATATATTTATATTAATATATATTTATATTTAGTCATATTAATATATATATTTATTCATATATTAATATATATATATTAATATATAAATACACATATAGTTATATTTATATATGTATATATTTATTCATATATTAATATATTTATATAGTTATTTATATTTATATATTTATTCATATATTAATATATATTTATATCTATTTATTTATATATCTTTAGTTATATTTTTTATCTGTATATTTATTCATATATTAATATATATTTATAAGATCAGTTTTAAATACATTAATAAAATATGTTTTTTGTGTGAGTTTATAAATAAATAAATACATATATACAATGCCACCCCACATATTATATATGTGTATCTGTAAGTATAATTATACATATTTATATATATTTACATATATTATATATTAATATGTATATACATATGTTAGAATATATATATATAATATATCTAAGTTTGTTAATACACACACAAAAATACACACACACACATTATACAGGTATATAAATATTCATATATTTGTATTTTAAATAAAATGGATATTAGTTTATATTTAGATAAGGCTTATATATTGAGAAATATAATTTATATGTAAATATGTTTAATTATTTATTTATAAAATTAAATTTTTAGGTGTGAATATATAAAAAATATGTATATATTTTTATACATTTGATTATAAATAACAGTAAATTGTGAAAAATAATAAAATTTCAAATCCCTAATATCAATATGAATTTTATTCTTGGGAATAAATTTTTTCCCCACTGAAAAAGGAAAAAATACCCCCTTAAACAAGGCTGAAATTCCTTCAAATGTTAAAAAATTTGGGTATCTCAATTAAAAACTCTGTTTTGGAGGCCTTCTAGGACTTTTTTGGCCTCTAAAAAAGTTACAAAGGTTCACTTTTGTTACAAGAACGCAGACTTTGTTCCAGGATTCAATTTTATATGTGGTAGAGCTCAAACAGACACTCAGATCAAAAGTTATGGCCGTTTGAAATTCGAGTTACGTTTTTAACTTATTTTAGATCTTTTATATTTTTTTTTTGATTTTTTGTGTCTTCAAATTGTTATTAAAAGACTATTACTCGATAATAATTTGAAAATTATTAATTAATAATATTTTTATTATTATTTTATAATCCATTTTCACAAAACATATTATATATTAAGTGTAAATATCTAGTTATACTTATCTAAAACATATTTAAAATATATATATTATATTTATATCAATATAAATATTTTTAAATATTAATATATTATTTTTAATAAAATATATATATATATATTTGAAATATACCCTTTATCAATGCTAGCATGAAAAGAACTGATAAAGATACCCCTTTATCAGCACTACTAAAAAAACACTAATAAAGGGGGCCCCTTTAAAATCGCTAAAAAAGCACTGATAAAAGGGTACTTTTAACAGCCATTTTTAGCCCTGTTAAAGGCACCCCCTTTATCAACCCTCTTTTTTGCGCTATTAAAAGGTGGTGGTGCAAAAACCCATTTTTTTGTAGTGTAAATCCTTTATCACCATATCCTTTATCTTTTTGTAGCATCTGTGGAGTCATCCTTGGCGGCTATAATAAAAAAAATACTGACGATTATTTTACCTACATATGAATCTATTTCTATTAATTATTATTACTACCAAATAATTTACCATTATAAATATATGTTATAATAAATTATTCAATATTGACATACATTTTATAAAAATACATGTTTACATATGAATTAAAATATTGATAATTTAATAATGTTTCATGAAATGAGTATATATAATTTACATTTTATTAAAATATATCCTTAAATAATGAAATAAAATATCAATAATTTAATAATGATTAATGAAATTAGTATATATAATTTAAAACTATTGATAAATGATCTAAATTGAAGTTACTACTACATATACACCATTTAACAACATGCAAAAATTATTTTAACAGTGCTAAACAAACATTGTTATCCTCAGCACAGTTAAAGGGGCCCCCTTTATCAGTTATAGAAATAACACTAATAAAGGCTCCACCTACTGCTGTGTGCTATATGTATAACATCACACTACAACAACCTATAACCTACACACAAAATATATAATTTAATTGAAATAAATTTTACATCACAAGTACAAAAAAACACTACTATATACATTTTAAATAATGTTTTGTATAATTATATTTACAATTACCATCCCCAAACATTTAAAAACATTAATGTTTCATCATCCTTGACACCTGTGGTCCCATCTCAAAAACGTACGCCCAACGTATCAGTTACCGAACAAATCAGCTCAACCCGAGCAAAAGAATCCACCTATATACAAAAATGAATCTTATGTTAGTAATATTATAAAGTAATAAATTAAGTATTAATACAAAAGAATAAATTAATAAAATATAAACTTTAAATAAAAAGACACACTTGGAGTTATATTGGTCACACTATTCATCATATTGAGGTGCATTTGATTCCAACATGTCACAAATGAGTTATGGATCGTTGTTCCAAACTATCAAAACAATGTAAATGTGTTTGATCTGTTTTGTTGATGTCAGTTGTTCTTTTTAAAGAAATTAATGTCTATTTTCTATAAAGATACACTTGAAGTTTTATCGGTCACACTGTGCATGAGATCACGGTGTGACTGATTTATAAATGTGAAAAATTACTTATGGATCATTGTCCTAAAGTATCAAAACAATTCAAATGTGTTTGATCAGTTTTTAGTTTGTCACTTATATTTTTTTACTAAAATGTCATTTCAAATCAGAAATACGCACTCTGAGTAATACCAGTCACATCGTGTGTCAATTTGATTTGACACTACTTCCTATACATCAAAAATGAATTATGAACAACTGTCCTAAATTATCAAGACAATCAAAGTGCATTTTCTTGATTTTAAGTGAGTGACACACATTTTGAACTAAAATGTCAATTTTAAACCGATAACAGGCACGTTGAGTCAAACTGGTCACAACATTAGTCGAATTGAGGAGTGGGTGATTCCCATATGTCACAAATGTCTTATGAATTATTTATCTAAAGTATCAAAACAATCCAAATGCATTATCTCAATTTTCACTATGTCACTTGTTCTTTTTGTTAAAATTAATGTCAATTTAAAATAAAATGATACACTTGGAGTCATATCAGTCACACCATGTGTCAGATTTTAGTGTGAATGATACCTATAAATCACAAGTTACTCATGGATTGTTGTCCTAAAGTATCAAAATAATCCGAACATGTTTACTTAGTTTTTAGTATGCCACCTATTCATTTTGCTAAAATTAATGTCAATTTAAAATAAAAAGACACACTTGGAATCATACCAGTCACACCGTGCATCGCATTGAGGTGTGGTTGATTCCTACACATAAAAAATGACTTATAGATCATTATCCTAAAGTATCAAAACAATTTGAATGCGTTTTCTTGGTTTCTAGTATGTCACTTGTTCTTTTTACTAAAATTAAGATAAATTTTAAATAAAAAGACACACTTGGAGTCATACAGGTCACATCGTGCGTCCTATTGAGGTTTAGTTTATTCTTACACGTCAAAAATGACTCATGGATCATTTTTCTAAAGTATCAAAACTATCTAAATGTGTTTTACTAGTTTTCAGTATGTCATTTCTTCTTTTTACTAAAATTAATGTCAATTTTAAATAAAAAGACACACTTGGAGTCATACCGGTCACACCATGTGTAGGATTGATATGTGGGTGATTTATACCCATCAAAAATTACTTCTGAATCATTTTCCTAAAGTATCAAAATAACCCAAATCCGTTTTCTCAGTTTTCAGTATGCCACTTGTTCTTTTTACTAAAATTAATATCAATTTTAAATAAATAGACACAGAGGTCTATCAGCGATTGAATTCTCAAAAGATGAGGTATAAGCTCTTTCTTTGGATCTTAGATTTGTGCTTGTATGTCGCTTTATCAAGAATCACCCTTCCTTGTTCTTTCTATGCAAAACCCTTGAGAACATTGGCTTCACTAATTTTCAAATTGGGCTTCTGAATTCCTTGAATTTCATATTTCTATTCTCTTCAGACAATGACTACTATAGATTCTGGATTCGAGGATCCTGATCCTTTGGGGGGTCTTCTATGAAGGTCTTCAAGTGGTCTCTGGACTTCGACATTGGTTCTGAACCCCCCATTGTACCAATCTGGATAGATTTCCTAGGTTTACCTTTACATCTGTTTAAGCAGTGTGCTCTTTCTGAAATTGTGGGTCTTTTTGGACTTCCGATTAGATTAGACACAACTACCTTGAACCTGTCTAGACCTTAAATATCTAGGATTTTCACTGAGGTTGATATCTCACAAGATTTTCCATCCCGTTTCTAGATTCAAAATGGAGATAACGGATTCACCCAAGAGGTTGTATTTGAAAATGTTCCTCCTTAATGTAAATGATGTTTTAAAATTGGCCATTCGATGGAGGAATGTGATACCCAGAGATTTGAACCTCCCCAACCTCATTGTAAGTAAATTTGGATGGCAAAAACTGACTCAAAAAGGATCTTAGATGATAAACCTGTTGATAACACTTTGATCCCAAACATCATGGATATCCCCAGGCCTCTTAATGAGATATCATTACCTTGGGACAATATGATTCTCCATAAGGGTCAAATAAATACCACTATGTAAATGGGTGAGCTCCCTTCTAAGGAGATTTCATCTCTAGTTGTGGCTGTAAATAACCATCAATGTACTCCCACTCCTCCTGAGGTGGTACCGAGAGTGCAATTTCATGATGATACTTAGGAGGATATTAAAAATGAGAGGTGTGATCCATCTAAAAGTAGTGATTCACCAAATGAAGAAGATAAATCTACTCATATTGAGGAAGAATATCTGAGAGCCATGGCCAGGAAAGGAAAAAAAGCCAATTGTTGATGCAGATGGGTTCATCACTCCCAACCCCCAAAAAAAAGGAAAGGTATAGATTACTCCCAAATTGAAAGAAATATAGTCACAAGATATTTGGATATTTCAAGAAGGGAAGTCTCTCCCCCTGACAAAATTCAACATGTAGAGGAAAAGCAACATGTTGAAGGGGTTTAGAAGTAGAATGTGCCCAGTTCTGAAGATCTGAAATCTTCAGTGAAACTTAGAGATGAAATTCTGTATAATTCCCTTAGAAAAGGAGAAATTTCAAAAGACACTAACCTTGCTATTAAACAGGACATTTTCAATGACAGATTGAAGAGAGAGTTTCAAAAAACTCCCTAATGTTTCTTTGATAGATTTTTCTAGTTGTTTCATTTTTGATTGGTGGCCTCGCTTCTCATTTGTTCTATTTCTTTCATCTGAGGACCTATATGTGTAATGATGCTGATCCTCCTTGGAAGTTTCTATTCTGGATTTCTGGTTTCATCTACCTTTCTTCTTCATGATTTGCAAGCTTTTTTGAACTGGTCTGAATGGTTTTTAGAAGTTGGATTTTTGGGAAGTCCTTTGCGGTTTGATGCTGGAGGTTTGTTTCAGTATTTTTTCTTCTTTATTCTACTTCACATTGGATGATTGGGACTTTTCTATTCTGTTGATATTGTTTAGATTTTGGGACTGTTTTTGAGATGGTTTGGCTGTTTTTTAAACAAATCTAAGATCTGATTGTCTGTTCTGAATTGGTGATATTCGGATCTACTGACATTGCTGTTTTTTCTCTGACCTGAGTTTCTATGTTGGTTGGGTTTTGAAGATCAACCATCATTGAATGAATCTTGGATTTTATGGATCTTGCTGTTACCTTTTAACACCTCTTGATAGCCTTGTGTCCTTTTCTGCTTGTCTTTGGATCAGAACAAGTTTCTTCTTGGTGTTTTTGGAATGAGGCTTGTCCTGCTATAGGCTGATTTGGAAGGGTCTGATTTGCTGTTTTTGGGTCTGCTTCTTGAACAAAAATGGAAGATCTAAAGTTTTGAGGACTTTTCTAGTGCAACATTATATGATTTTTCCTCTTGGAATCCCTGATCTGAATTCGGGATTGGTCGGTAATGGATACTCAACCTTGAAGGAAGGGTGAAGATATGCTAAGCTGGATTCAAGTCTTGGTGTGGACTTTCTTTGAGTTTTTTGATGTTCCTCCTTATCTCCCTACTGGTTTAAGTACATTACACCTTGTGTTTGTATGGTAACTTTTTGAATTTAATAAATTCCCTTAGAGGCATGAATTGAGAATCCAATTCATGCCACCACCATCTTAAAAAAACATGCTTAGAATTATACCGGTCACACAGTGTATCGTATTGAGGTGTGGATGATTCTTACACATCAAAAATGACTTATGGATCATTTTACTAAAGTATCAAAAAATACGAATTCATTTTCTCAGTTTTCAGTATGTCACTTGCGTTATTTATTAAAATTTCATTTGAAACTGGAAACATGCACTTTGAGTCATATCGGTCAAATCATGTGTCAGTTTGATGTGAGATTGATTCCTACATGTTAGAAATTACTTATGAATCATTGTTCTAAATTATTAAGATAATAAAATCATTTTTTTAGGTATTTAGTGAGTGACCCTTTTTGAAACACTTTAAGTCATACCAGACACATCATGTATCAGATTGATGTGAGGCTGATTCCTACATATAAAAAATGAATTATAGATTGTTTTCCTAAAGTATCAAAATAATACGAATGTGTTTTCTTAGTTTTGAGTATGTCAGTTTCCTTTTTAACTAAAATTAATGTCAATTTTAAATAAAAAGATGCACTTGGAGTCATACCGGTCACACTACGCTTCAGAATAAGGTGCAGATGATTCATACACGTCCCAAATGACTTATGGATCATTTTACTAAAGTATAAAAAAATATGAACGTGCTTTATAGGTTTTGAGTATGTATGTCCTCTTTTTTACTAAAACGTCATTTTAATCTGGAAACATGCACTTTAAGTCATATTGGTCACATCATGTGTTGGTTTGATGTGAGACTAATTCCTACATGTCAAAAATTACTTATGAATTGTTTTCCTAAATTATTAAGACAATCCAATCACGTTTTCTTAGTTTTCAATCATTGAAACTTTTTGAACTAAAATATAAATTTTAAACTGATAATAGGCACATTGAGTCATACTGGACACATCATGTATCAGATTGAGGTGAGGCTGATTCTTACACATAAAAATTTACTTATGGATCATTTTATTAAAGTATCAAAACAATCTGATTGCGTTTTATTGGTTTTGAGTATGTTAGTTGTCTTTTTTACTAAAATTAATGTCACTTAAAAAACAAACAAACTTGGAGTCATAATAGTCACACCGTTCTTTGGATTAAGGTGTAGTTGATTCTTACATGTCAAAAATTAATTATGGATCATTGTATTAAATTACGAGGACAATCAAAATGTGTTTGATTTTGAGTATGTAAATTTTCTTTTTTACTAAAATTAATGTTAACTTTAAATAAAAAAGATGCACTTAGAGTCATTCCGGTCACACCGTGTATCAGATTGAGGTGACGCAGATACCTACACATCCCAAATGACTTCTAGATCACTGTATTAAAATATCAAACCAATCTGAACTACCAATTTTACCACGCTTTCCACTTCCTTTCTTTGTCTAACTGCAAACATTGCATATTGAGTTGATGTTCTCAGCCAAAAAACCTTCCTCAAATCTTTTGGTTTTCAAAAGTGAGAAATGTTTTTTGACTAAGAACATTAACTCAATAAGAAATGTTAGCATATATACATAGAAAAACAATAGAATGCATGGTTACATAGTCAGAAAGGAACATGTTTTCTCTTTTGTGTCTTATTGCAAATAGTTGAATGAAAAATATGACTTTCCAAAAGATATGTGAAAAAAACTAAAAAAGTATTAAGTAAAAATGAAAAGGAAATTAAATTAAAAATTTTAGATAAAATGATGAAAAATTTAAATAAATAAGTAGTAGGAATATACCTTTTCATGATGGTTGTATACATTCTCAATCCATTTCCTTGTTTCCATTATCTTAGTTATTGCCTCAAAGTCCAATCCCTCATGAGCATGAGTATCTTCGAACAAACCACCCCAACTCAAACAAAAGAATCCACCTATATAAGAAAACAATTATTAGGTGGGTAATACTAAAAAAAAATTAATTAAACATAAACATAAAACAATCCATTACTTCTATGGAAGTCACATCTTCATGTTATTTGTGTACATTCTACCATCCGGTATGTTGCCCATTAGTTTATAAGAAAATCTATATCATCTGGTGAATATGATTTTTTTCATCAGCCATAGTAGTACTGAAAAAATATAAATTATTAGAGTATTAATAAATATTTTAAATGAAATAGTAATTATCTTTGAAAATACCTCTCTGGGGATGCTAGTTTGTTGATGGAATATGACCTCTCTCATAAATTTAGAAACATAATAACCAAAATCTCTTCTATTTGTTTGTCTCAGACACTGTAGAAACATTGATAAAAATAAGTAATTTGTTTTGATATGTGCTTGGATAGTGAAATATTATTATATATACTCTGATACTTGTCCAGTTGTAGAACTTTTTAGGCTCTTTATGCTCATGGACTGTCCTCATGCCATGATTTTTATGATATTTAAACACCACCATATCAAAAAATAATTCTCATTAAAACATAATATAAAATATATATCTTGATTTTTATTTCTAAAACATTGGATGTAGTGTATAAAAAATTGAAAAATGTCATCATGTGTTGTCAGTTTGTTAGGTATCCATGCAGTGAATCCAAAAAATAAATCTTTAGCATATCCAAATTGACTGCAATGAACATCCAATGTTTCCTAAAAAAATAAGTAATGAAAGAAATGAAAATATATTTTATATGACCAAATTTTATAGTTTTACCACTACATAATTGGTATTAAGAAGATTTTGTCATCCATAAGTTTTCTTTCAAACAATTTGGCTAGGTGCACCACTATTTCATCCATTTTTTGAATCTTTTTGTTTTGTTTTGTAGAAGTGACATGAGAACTAATGAGTCCAATTTTTTTTCATGGGGTAATCACTTCAATTAGTATTGATATATATGCCTATAAAAATATGAAATGTATTTAGTCATAATTAACATAGTATATCAGCTATTAGAAAAACAAATCATGAAAAAATATCTCTTGTATACATTTACAACTGATCCTTCTAGCCATTCATAGTTTAGGATTTTATTTAAATTCTAAAAACCAGTGTATTTTGTAACTTCCTCTCCATACATTTGTTCTTAAAAATCAACTATGCAAATAATACCATATTTTAACATTGTATCCACATAAACCTTTAATGTTTGTAAATGCAGATATTGAATGGGAAGGGGAATGGTTCTTTAGGAAGATATTTTCGATCAGTTGGTTGATCCTTTAGATGGTTTTGAGGAAACCTTTCTTTTCAACCCTTACCTTTTTCTGTCTGTAATAACATTCTTTAGTTTATACATTTTTTCATTAATTGTTAATGGTTTAGCATGAAATAAAAATTGGAAATGAATACCTCCTTATCGACATTTGTTTTTACAAGATTTAATGACTATACGACTAATGTTACAACATCTTGGTAGACCGTATGAATATCTTCATCATCAAGTGGAACAGGTAGCTCGATGCTCGGCTCATGAGATATGCTAATTTTCACTCTCACATGACCTATTGGAAGTGGTCTATTGTGTAGACGATAGTCTTGTATATTGAATATGACAACCCTCACTACAAGGTGATGGGTGTATGTTGATAGATATAAATAACATTCATTTATACCCTATATAATATCAGTACAGGAAAGGTATCAATGTCTGTTTGATTCACATTTCATAGAAATAATTATTAAAATACTGATTACCTTAACTAAGACAACTCTTTGAGTGGAATGGATCACCTCAAAGTTGGAGGGGGTGGGGTAGTATCTTTATGCAATGGTTTTTCTTGAGTTGTTTCTTCTCTTTACTTCTTCGCATAATATCTTCTAGCAACTAAGTCTACCAATGAAATTGTTATATAAGGGTAGCTAATCTTTCTTTCACCTCTTAAATTTATTTATCTTTATCCTCTTACTATTTTTTATCAAAATATGTTCAGGGTGTCACTCCAAAAACTGTACCTTTGAGGCGACCATATTTTTCTGACCACTTCAAGGCCACCGATAGTTGGTGTTCATCTAGTATAGGTGTTGGTGGTTCCTGTAACTATTCCAAATATAAAATATAAGAAGATAAGTAATCATTTTTATGTAATAGAAATTTAAAGAAAAATAAATTTTTATTATGTCATACTTACACATGTTTCCCACACTTTTTATGTGTTTTCATTTATTAGTATCCCATATTTATTTACACGTACCTCCTTCCATATCACATGATTTTGGATGGAAGTGGCTTTGTATTTGGATTCATCAATCTACATATAAACTGAGGAACATAATTATGACGTTGTTTCATGTCACATAAAATTATTATGATAGATTTAAAATACATACCAATTTTTTTTCAGGTAAATCATTCCACATCATTAATTTACAGTAGGGATACGTTGGTTTTTCTTCTCGTTCCTTATTTTTAGCACCCAGTTTCTGTTTGATAAATAAAAAATTATCAATCAAAGTGATGAGTACATGTATTTTCAAACAATTTACTAACAACCACAATGTACCTAAAAAGACATCTCTGCATAATGACCAGTAAATGCATCTCGTTCTTCTTGGCTTATTAGGTCTGTATACATAAGTGGTGGGTGAAAGATTATTTTCCCTTCATCATCTTTAAGATTAAATCTCCTTAGAATGGCGTGAAAGACTCTATGAATCCTTCTAGAAAGAATTAATACATATTTCTTATGGGAGTCATCTATTATAAGTGAAATCTATATGGGATGATGAAGAGTTAGTCAATATTTCATTATTTTATTTTTTAGTAAAATAAAGAAAAAAATATCACAATCTTACCATAATCTCTTCCCAAATCAGTGTCTTAAGCATAAAACAACATGATTCCATGAATCTACATCAATCGTCACGTGTTTCTGAGTGATGATCCAATTGTAACTACTGAACATATCTTTATTGGGGTTAACAAGTTTTCCCTACACATTCCATCCAACCTTGAATTTGATGCCCTAGGTTTTTTTCCTTAATTGTTTTTTCTAACACCGTCACACTACAATGCTACTATTTTATATGAATCATTAGTCCTTCACCACCTACCATTTCCTCAGATTCAACACCGTCAATATGTTTTTCTTTTGGATCGGTAACATCGACATGCGTAGAAGGTCGTTGCACCTCCACACTAGGAGATGTAATATGTTGATAAAACCATTGTTCCTCAGGATTGAGAGAAGCAGCAGGTTGAGAAACATGTTTTTTCTCAGGATTGATAACATCAGCACATGAATAAGTCATTATCTATAAATGTGGTTTAACATTTAATTTAGATACATAAATACGGTAGTGAACAAATAATAACATGAGGTAATGCAATTCATATTACAAAAAAATATAACTTGATTATTAAAATCCATTTTTTAAAGGTTGAAGAGATTTGAAACCTCTATTGAGTATCCAAATACCTTTATTGTGGTCTCCTATGACAAAAAAAAACCCCCATCTACAATGGGAACACTATGAACTGATTATGATGTCCCAATGAAAGGGTCATCCTCAATTGAATTTTCATCTGACCCTTCAGTGGTTTTGTTTGATAATAGAATAATTAACCACTTTTGGTTTGTGGGATCTGGAACATAAAATACTTTCACTATCTATGATTCCATTATAAAAGGTTTGTATTTGTACCCCTCCTTACTAAAATCCACTTTCATGAATCCCAATTAATCTTTTTTAACAACACTCTTATTGTTAACCCATTTGCATTGAAAAATCAGCACTTAGAATGTTGTATAATCCAACTCCCATATTTGTTTGATGATGCCAAAGTATGAAATATTCACCTAAATTGTATTTTTATCCTTAGTATCAGAAACATGAATCTCTTTAGCCATAAGTGTATCTCCAATATTTTCAGGGTACGGTCTACATCATGTTTATTTTATAGAACGTATAACCCTTAATTACATAAAAATTGTAAGATAATACATACACACTTGGTCATCTGGATATCCATAAAATTCATTCTAAAATTAAACCTATATTTTCATATCACTACTTAAAATTATGATCTTGAAACCATCCTATAAATTATTAATTTTGTGTATTTGATATCCATCTTTCAGCTCTTGATGGATTCAAATGCCTGAGAATTTATTTGTGGGTTTCAACAAATGGGGAAACCTCCAAACTATTATGAAAAACATAAAGGTGGGCCTGATCTTGATCTGCAATATTTATTGTTAAAACATATCTTCTCGAAATTCCTTTACCCACAAGTTAGCCAGTGTGATGAGATTTCGGTAGACCAATGCTTTCCATACCCGATAGGTAGTCGGTATAGAATTCAACAGCTTCCTCAATAATATATCACTATGTAATACAACCATATGGCCAACTTTACTGGGTCTATAACTTTTCTATATATATCTTTGAAAAATTAATAGAGTTTGGTTATTATATGATAGAAGTTCTTGGAAAAAATGCAACGTAAAGCTACAACAATTAGATCTTTCATCAAAACATGATAGTCATGTGATTTTAGACCCTTTAACTTTAAATTGGTTATTGAAATGATATTCTTGATATTAGATGAATACCATTATAAAACCTTTACACCATTTAATAAGTTTCAATACTGATATCTCTCTTGTCAAGAAAGAGCATAAGCAACTAGAGGAAGAAAGGTTCTTTTTTCACTCTTCATTTTTGCCAACTCTTACCGTATTCCCATATCAACCATGTCAAACCTAGCCTTAATTCCAACCTTTTTTTCCTGGGTTCTTTTAGCAACATTCCAATTACTCTATCACATTTTTTTTCAACATGTATAACATCATGAAAATGTCTAGCATACAAAAAATTACAGTATGGTAATTCAAAAAAAAACTGATCTCGTTTTCCAACCAGTTTTCGTAAGGTTTTTTGAAAACAGTTTACCAAAAGAAGTGTCCACATATTTTACTTTCTCAAATAGTTGATAACCTGTTAGTGGAAATTATTTTCAACATTCTTCTAAACTTCCATTTAATTATGTTTTGCAAGATATGTACTTTTTTCACTGGGGTAGAAAACTACAATGTCTTAGAAACACAGTCTTTGATGATTGTTTCAACCTAATTAACTATGTACCATGTTCACAAATGGGACACCCTTGAGTTCCTTTTATTATATATCCTAAAAAATTTCCATAATTAGGAAATTCATTTGTCATCCCGTACAAAATGACTCTCAACATAACATCTTCATTTATGTAAGTATCATACAACATAACACATAAATTCCATAATAATTTTAGATTTTTGATCAATGGATCCAAATAAACATTAATATCATCACCCATTTGTTTTGGTCTTGATATAAACATAGATAACATGATATATTTTCATTTCATTAATAACCATGATGGAAAGTTATAATTTACCAACATAATTAGGCATGTACTGTGAGCGATGATCTGAAAACCAAAAGGATTCACTCCATCTATGGATAACACAAGATGAAGGTTTCTCAACAAGTTTCAAAATACCAAATACTCATGCTCAATTCTATTCCCCTATGGAGAGTTTTTTAGGGGGAAATATTTCCTATATTTATTTCTTATATCTATGTACCATGTTAATTTCATTGTAGTCTCTTCACTTCCATATAGGTGTATAAACCTTAGAATGATTGGAAAGTACTATACAACTTATATAGGACCGGATTCATCCTTTTCTATTGAGAAACACCACACTTTGGTAATTCTTTAAGTGATTTTTGGTACGTGTGAAATAGTATATAGTAATTTTTACATGCATGTATTCTTTTAGAGATCATACCCATTAAACATAGCATTCATTTAGCATGGTATATTCAGCTAGGAAGCTCGTAATCTAATGGGAGCATATCATTCAATAGAGAATGTAGTTCAATAAAACTGGTGTCACTCCATCCATTTCTTTCTTTCAAATTATACAGCTTTAGTACAATTGAAAATGCTGTATATTTAGTGAAACCTGCATAAAATTGTGTCTTTGAACAAATATTTACCTTTTCAAATAATTCTGGACAATCTTGAAGTTCATCTTCAACTGTCATTGTCATTTCCCCAATATGATATTCATCACAATTCACACTTACAATCACATCCTCAATACAGTCTTATTCATTATCAACACTTGTAATGATATCAGATGATCCATAAAACATAGTGCTTTCCCAATAACTAGCTACATTCTCCTTTTCCCCATGTCTATTCCAAAATTTATAACTCTGGTCTATTTTGTGACAAATCAAGTGTTCTTCCGACTCCTCTAGACTAATTATTCTAGAATGAAAATAGCATAAACATAGACATAAAATTTGAGAAGGGTTACATTCATGATCTTTTGTAAACTTGATGAACACTTTCACCCTATCTTCATATTATTTTTTCATATGATTATAATTTATACATTCTCTATTCATATCCATCCTATTTGATTCGGTAATATTAATATTTAACAAAATAAATAAATACAAAAAGGGGCATTTCAAAAAAGGGATCCCAACATTTGAATGTTTCAAATAATTTCATCATTATTTTAATGAAATGGATAATTGAATTAAAGAAAATAATTACTCCACTGGTGGTAGGTGTTATCCTCTGAATTCATCTAGAAGATACATGGGATGATTATCGAGCAACAAAATGCAATAATAATTATTTGGGAGATGAAGCTAATGAGGATAATGGTTACTATTGAATTTTTTTCTTGAGACTCATCCCCTTAGAAGCTAACACCAAACCAAAGAGAAGATATAGTTTTAGAGGACTTCCCTAATTTAAACCATGTAGGTGATGCTGGATCCAAAGTAGGTACAAGAGTTTCAATGGGGTTAAACATTAAGTCACCTTTTGCAGGAGTGAGGTCATGATGGATATCCTATGGGTTGGATAGAGTTAGTGACATTCCATTTCCATAGTGTTATTATCAATCTATATTATGTAAAAGGTGAAGATAGTTCTAAGTGAAGTCTAAGGTTACCGGGGTTGGGTTATGGTCGCCCGAGTTGGATTATTTCAATAAGGGATTTACGTGAGTCTGATGAATCATGGGGAATGAAAAAATTTTCTGGTGTTTTTATAAAATTATATAAAATTACTTATATGTTATAAAAGTATACATAAGTTATAGAAGTATATAGTTTTAAAAATTTATAATGGTTTAATATTATAATATATACAAGTAAAATTTCTAAAACTATAAAGTTATACTAATTTATAAGGAATACAACTATAATTTTATATAAATTTATAAATCTAGAAAACTATAAAAGAATAAATAATTAATAAAATATTATATTTAAAAAATATATATAAATATGATATACTATAACTTTATAAAAGTATATAATTTTATAAATGAATAAAATTATAAAAGTATAAATATTTAATACAAAATTGTTATTAAATTATATTAGTATAATACGATATACTATAAAAATTATAAAAGTATATTAATTTAAAATCATGTAAAACTATAAAATTATAAACATGAAACACTTTAAATATGTCAAAATACATTTGCATACCATGCATTTTAGTGATTCCTATAATTTTTTAAAAAAAATCTGATAGAGGGTACATAAACTAATTATTAATGTTTTTCCTTATTAAATGAATATAAAATACATTAATAGAAAACTAGTTGTTGTGAAAAAATAACTTCAAAAAATATAAAATGAGTATTCTATGAATTATGGATAATGAAAATATATTCACTGTAATCGAACACTATATCATTAATAAAAAATTATAAAATAACAACATTATATGTATTGAATCTCCATCCTTCAAAATATTAATGAAATACTATTCTATAGAGAGAATAATATTTTTAATGAACCAAATAAAATAAACTGATGCATTATAAATTAAATTATAAATTATATTTTTAATTATTTTCATTATTGAAATATCATATTTCGGTTTATTGGGTCATCCCAAGCCATTTAACTATTATTAACTAGTTATTCCATCACTACACGAGCATCGAGAAAAACACAAACCCTCTCGTCTCATCGACCACATAACATGAAGTCTCATTACCACACCATAGAATGACCATAGACCAACCATATCATTACCTCCCCTAAGTACAAACTCATACCAACCACATCATCACTTACCCACAACACGTCCACTAACCAACCACATTGCGCCACCCCACAACATGGACACATACCAACCATATGAGCGCCCACATCAAAAATGAACATTGTCTCCCCACAACATGACCTTAGATTACTCATCTACCCACACTACACTCAAGTGTCATCAAAACGTAGACCAACTCAAATAAAAAACAAAAAACGCACCACCATAGTGGATCATTGGGAGAAGAATGGATGAAAACAACCATGTAGAATATAAGGACTTACCACTGGTCACCAACAGGCATCCATCAAAACCAACAAATCAAAGTAGTGTGAAGAGGGATGAAATCTCTACCAAAAATGCCTAGAGTTCTGCAAAAAATGAATGATGGAAGAGAATTCGAATGAATTAATATCGACCTAACAAATTATTTCCATTGGATCCAAAGATAAGTCACTGTGAAAGTGAAGAAAAGATAATGAGGAGTAATATGCGCATAGATACAACAAGAATGGGAGTTCAATTCGTTGAGAAAAAGTGAAACATGAGCATGCAATGTGTGATTGAAAAAAATAGGCATAAACAAGATAATATACCTTAGATTTGGAGGTCCAATAGTAGCGGCAATGGAGGTGACAACGATGATGATGGTAGAGCTCTGATTCTATGAAATCTTGAGGTGCGAGTGATGATAGATTTCCAATAGGGTTCCATTTATAAGAACAAGAAATGATTTTATTCTTTCTTTTTGGTAAGCACTGATAGAATTCAGTTTTATCAGCACTAAAATATAAAACAATAATAAAACAGACCTTTATCAACACTTTTTTAGCAGTGATAAAGACACCCCTTTATCAGTGCTAAAAAACACTGATAAAACTTTTCTTTATTAGTGCTAAAATTATAACACTAATAAAGAATAATATTATCAATATTTTTTAGCACTAATAAAGACCTAATGTTAATAATTTATTTATATTATTATATATATTTATAAAATTATATATATAACAAATATATATTTATATATTTATAATTATAAATATAAATAAATATATATTGGTTTATAAATATATATAATAAAAATATTTAAAAATATTCATATATATTTATATAATTATATATATTTATAAAATTATAAATATCATAAATAAATAAATAATTATTTATAATTATAAATTTATAATAAATATATGTATTATATTTATAATTATATTCATAAATAAATATAGATATATTTAAATAATTAAAAAATTTAAAAAATATATTAATTGTATATATTAATTATAATTAGTTAATTATTTAAATAAATAAAAATATATTTATAACTATAAAATTATAATAAATGTATTAATTTTATTTATAATTTTATAATTATATATAATAAATACATTTATTATAATTTTGTAATTATTTAAATAATAATATATTTATTTATAATTATAATTATAAATATTCGTATATATTTTTAAATATATTTATATATTTATATATATTTATAAAATTATAAATATAATAAATATATTTATTATAATTTAAAATTATTTAAATAAATAATTATATATATATATATAATTATAATTATAATTATAAATAAAATATATTTATAATTATAATTATAAATAAAATATTTTTATAAATATTTTTATATAATTTTAAATATATATATATATATATATTAATATATAAATATATATACCTATAAAATTATAATAAATGTATTTATTGTAATTTTATAATTATTTAAATATATGTATTTTTAGTTATAATTATAATTATAAATAAATATAATTAAAATGAATTTATATATAATTTTTTATTTGAATTATAAATATAATGAATATATTTATAATTTAAATATACTTATTGTAATTTTATAAGTATTTACGAGAACACAATTAGTTCATGGGTATAATATGAATGAATCATGTAGGTGTTAATGTATAAATGAACATTCATAATGATGAATACATAATACATGCATATGTCATCATAATATAGGTAATCTTTACATTTAGAACACAACAACTCACAATCACATCCACAAATAAACTTTTTAATCATATGTCATTAATTATACTTATGCATCAATACATGAACATAAATAACGACAATCATTTCCATGAATATCATCATTATCTAATGATATATATATATATATATATATATATATATATATATATTGACCAAATACATTAGAGACATATATTTATTTAAATATATATATATATATATATATATATTTAATTATAATTATAATTACAATTAAATATATTTAAGAAATATTGATATATAATTATAAATATATAATTATAATATATTTATTATTTAAAAAAATTATTATAATTATATATATATATATAATCTTACAAATACTTTTTAAACATTATATATATATATTTAAATTATTAAAAAATATATTTGATAATATATCATAATTATATTAATTATAAACATGTTTTTTTAATTAATGTATATAAATAAACATAATTTTTGAGTATAAATTTAATAACTATATATATATTAATAATATTTTTTATTAAAAACTTTTATCAGTGCTAAGAATAACACTGATAAATCAATCCTTTATTAGTGCTCACAAAAGCACTGATAAATGTGACCTTCATCAGTGCTTTTAGCTAGCATTGATAAAGGTGAGGCTTTTATCAGCGCTTTCCACTTAGCACTGATAAAAGAAGGCGCTTACCATTTCTGAATATGTGGTAGTGTGTTAACACTAACAAGATCAATTATAAAACTATGAAGCAAAAAAAAAATTGTTTAAATTGGCAATATTTTTTTACTAATAAATAGTTTTTATTAAAATAATCATTATTACATCTTTAATCCCAACAAAAAAAACCTATGCAACCCACAAATTAGGTTCCTAAAAACCCTAAAAACACAGGTGAAGTTAGACATGGTTTGTTGTCATGTCATCAGCCTCCCTTCTGTTTATTGACACAATATTTATTGCCATTCAGTTCACCCCTTCAGTTTATCACCAAATCTAGTTACAAGTCACCCCTTTGGTTCATCGCCGCATTGCTCATCACCAGTTACACTTACTTTAATCAACCACCCCTTTAATAACTTGATATCACTCTTTATTGGTCTTTCTTTTCACTCTCACCCTAAGCTTCCACCGTTGGCCTCCTCTTCTACATTATCCTCAAATGACCTCACAATTGGGGGGCACCTTTTATTTTTGTGTTAATTTAAAATTCAAGTGATAAATAGATGAATTAGGCTGTGAAGAACATGTTATAAGTGAGAAAATGTGAAATTTATGTTACGATTTCCCAATTTTGAGCTATGAATATTGAGTGAATACCTTAATTTTACATTTATCTACTCACAAATAAAACATCATGACAATTATCATGACAATGGAGAACCCCTTATAATAAGTAGCTATTAATGAGTGAAGTTGTTATAATTAATGATAATATACTGGTCTTATTGAAAATAATTTAATTTTTTACACTTGAAAATTACATACAAACGGTCTATGACTTTGAATGAATAGGAGTATGAACCCCATGATGATGAATATATGATTTATTGAAATCAAGATTAAATGCAAGTCTCATTGTAGGTATGAATGTAATTTTAATTAAACTGAAATGTTTTCATACTAGAAATTATAGTAAAACATATTACCCATATAGAAATTTACACCATTAATTGTTGAAGATTGAATATTTTACATATAAATTCACCCTCAATCATCTTATTAGAAAGATATTCATTCATACTTATACGAATAATGACTGATTATTTTGTATTTGGTTACAATTAATTTTTTGATTTAGTGTGTAAAATTCCACAATATTTTATATTTTCTTCATTGATGTATGATTACCATTTCCTTATTATTTCCTAATTCCCATTCCCTATAATGTGAAAATCCATTATATTAATGTCATTATATTAATCATTTGGTGCATGATTTAATATGATATTTCTAGGAGTTTTTACTATGCATGCCTTATGTTCATAGATTTAATTAGTAGAAATATATATAAAAGTTAATATCTATATTGAATTTTATTTATATTTTGAATATCAAAATGATATATTTATGTGATTAAAAATTAATAGTATTTCATGTTAATACCATAGTTTATTTCATTATTTAAAATTTTATATTTCATATGTTATTTAAAATTTAGTTTATTTGTTAATATGTAGTAATGAATATTTAGTAATTGTTGAACAATGTTATGTTATTAATTTTTTATTCCCATATCAGTGGATTACTTATTGAAATTTGTTCTTTTATCCTAGATTAAACTCCATACTTTTCATTGTTTCATGAATAATCCACGTATATGTGATCAACTCATCTGTATGAATTTTCTTATTTAAAGTGGTTAAGGATATATTAACACTTTAGTATCCAAAGAAATCAACTTAAATAAGTGACAATATAGATAATTACTTGTTATCTTTTTATAAACAGTTTTCATGAAGTGTTATAAAATAGAGCCCAATTGTGATTCTCATGTCATGGTAGTGGATTTATTTTTTTTGGGTTTGCTCTAAATCTTTTTGATTTAATGGACATATTTTTGTTCAATAGCTTCACTGGTGCTCTATCCATAGAATTGGGTTTCTTATTTTGGTGGGAGATTTTTCTGTGATTCATGATGATTATGTTTCTTATAGAACATGCATAAAATTTTGCAGGTTTTCAAGTTGTGAATAATTGAATTTGATAACTTGAGTAGAATTATTAAAGGTGATTTGGGTAAGGGAAGATTTTTTCATTTCTAGATTTTTTACATTCAGTAGGAAGGTTTTATTCTTCTATTTTATTTCTTTCCATTTTCTTTATCTTGTTGTTCATATTGTGTTTCTTATGGAAAATATTGATGTTGGTGTTGAAAATTAATAACTTATTTCTAGGAATTATAGTATTATATTATTATTTAATTATGGAATTTACTTAAGAATGGGTTATATTTTATGATCTTATGATTTTTGATAAATTCATTGCAAAATCAGTGGTACATGGAATTGAAAAGTGAATTGAATATATATATATTCTTCTTCATGTTAGGTGAGAAAAATATTTTTAAGAATCATTGACTAGTCTCCTACATGAGAAGTGGTACATGGAATAAGGGAAGTATTTGACGTCACCTACACAAGTAGCCCTGACACATCCTAGGCCCTCACTGGCATGCCAAGTATAATATAACATAGGTTCCAGCTGAGGTTGTAAGGGATTTTTTGTAGGAGCCAACTTTGAATGTTTTCAGATAGATTAAACCAAGGAAGAACTCGGTGGAGGATGTAGTTGCTACTTTAAGTGATGTAGAGAGAACTCCTAGGATATTTTAATCAGGTAATCATGAGGCTATTTCTGTGAAATATGTTGGGAGTTCCAATTCACCTTATATGATTGAATATGTCTTGGGATATGTGGATAATGTAAACACACAAGAAATATTAGATCCTAATGTTAAAAAGAATATTACAGAACCCTTGGATTTAGAGGAGATATAGATGTTTGTAGGGAAGTCTATAAGGGTTGGTTTTCACCATTTGGAGTGTGTGAATAGGGGACAAGAAGATCACACTACACATGAAATTATGGGAATTACATGTTGTAAATTCTTAGAGATGGTTTTAGATTTTGGAGTTGTATGGGATTAGGCTACCATATGTGGAAAGTATTCAAGACAAGGGGCTAGTCGACACTGCTTCTACATATGAGGAATTTATTGTTGGAAGTGATAATATTGATCCAACTCAGTTGGATTAGGGTAACACTTCTTACGATTATTTGAGTAAAGTAAGTGATGTTGTAATTGATAAAAAAATTATGGATTGTATAATAGTTATTGTTTCTATTCACATGGGATGGGGCTTTACATATATTTTTTTATGATTTATTAGGATTATTGTGATTCATTGTTTATAGTGGTAAAAATTTAGTAATTTAAATTATATTTTATTATTTTTTACTTCATTTAGAATTTTGAATGTTTTTTATTATTAATATAATTATTGTTTTTTGAAATTAATATATATATATATATATAAATTTAGAACCTCCAATTCCTTTATAATTTTATACATATATGATAACATGAAAGCATCAATTTTATCAATAATAATACCAATATAAATATAAATGTTGGTAATGCTATTATCAATAAATAAATCAATCATATGAATCTATTGCTAAAAACTTTGACCAACAAATATATTATTATTTGTAATATTATAATTGCAATATAATTATTTTATCCATCACAATAACATTTAGTAAAAGAGTTTTTACCAACAATTTAGTGACATAGACATATTTATTCATAAAACTCTTTACCAACATAAAATGTTCTTTCACCAAGAGATATTCCCCAGTTAGAAAAATGCAAATATTTTGCAATGTCAACTAGTAAAATATTAGTCTATATGTATGACCCATTAAAATAAAATTGAATCATCTTGAGATCAAACTATCTTTATTCAATGACATCACATATCCAATTTTAGCGCACATAGATATGCTTTAATATGCATAGAAAATGGGATTCTTTCCCAAAAAAATATCACTATGGCTACCCAAAAATAAAACATACATATCCTGATAAACATTGAGCTTATGAATAAAATTATTCATCCACAAAAACTCATTGTAATAATTTTTAGCTATGATAAACTCATACAAAGTGAAAAATTAATAAAAACAACTTTACAATAAAGATTTCAAAGATGAAAGTTTCCCTAAAAATGTGATCAAATGTCCTAAAATTGACTTCCAGGGATCTATATCTCTTATCATATTTTAATTAGTAAAGAAACAAAGCACAAGTTTCCCACTACCAAAATACAATCTTAGATTATAAGTACTATAAAGATAATAATAAATATACTTCATTTCTCCCTATTTGTTGTAAAACCCCATACCCTTTTAGGGTGTGAAATTCATAGTAATATTAAATTTTTTATTTGGTGACACTACTACAGATTCTTGTTTATTTAGAACTAACATTTATCAATTCTTAACAAAGAAGAAATGATAAAGGAGAGACCTTTATCAGTGTTAGATAAAAGTGCTGATAAAGATAAAATATATCAACAATAATAAAAAGAAAAGATAAATTGTGCATTTTCAGCACCTTTTTTAGTGTTGATAAAGGTACCCCTTTATCAATAATTTTCTTAGTGATGATAAAATCCCCCTTTAATAGTGTTAAAAAAGGGATCCATGAATAATTTAATTTATATATATATATATATATACATATTTATATATTTTGGAATATGAATTATATAACAATAAGTATATACATGTAAATATAATATATAAATATTATTTATATAAATAAATTATAATAATTTTATTTTATCAATATTATTTTTATAATTATATATATAATATTGAATTTTTATTAATCAATAAAAATGTTTTATAATTTATTTATATACATTAATTTAAAAATTCATACTTAAATATAATATATTAATTTTTTATTTAAACAATTATATAAATATATAAGTGAATGTATTTTTTTATGACCCCCTCCCTCCAAATTACCCCTCCCAGGCTGATAATGAAGGAAGATGGATAATAACCCCCAAGTCCTACCTTTAGTAGGCCCCAAGTTAGTGATAAGAAGAGGGTATAGAAATTTCACATATAGAAGACATTACCCTAATATAACAATATAAGATCAGGAAATGGGATAAAAAACCAACAAAAAACTCTATGATATAAAATAAATTAAACCCAAAACCATCCCACAATGGATGAATAATGTCAACATATACAATAAAACTTTCTATGTAATTACCAAAAGACAAGTCCTACAATATTGACTCAACAACAGCTCCAAAAGCCATGCTAGTAGTGTCCATATAAGTCCCTGAATTACTCATGGAAACCTAAAAAAAGTTTATATATATTAGGTGAGCATAAAAGTATACTTAGTAAGATCATACCCAATGCCTCTAGTGCACATTTGAAAAGAGAATGCTAATGTACTAGTGAATGAAATTAACCAAAAAGCACATAAACATGTCAACTAACCAATCTCAGCCCCACCATGGATCTCTCATCAAGTCACACATCTAATATAGTAATATAAAATCAAAAACATAACAAAGGCTCCCTACTGCATCTTCCCCACTGATTTTCCGCTCTCATGCCCCAATGTCGAACATCCAATGCTACCATCCCATCTATACATATCACATCACAACCATCCATCTATGTTGTAGTTATGGATGCATCCCTACTAACCCCGTCCTTTTAAGGTCAAGCATCCAGTGATAACATCATTCATCATCACACCACAACCACATCACATCACATCTCACCTAAAGAAACCTGGTCTATCACACCACATCTCACCCGGAGATACCTAGTCTATCACACCACATCTCTTTCGAAGACACAAGGGCTATCACATCACACAACATTACATAACTAGGGTAGTGGGGTGTCATGAAATTAAAGTAAATCAACCTCATGCTCTCCTCTTACCACACATGACCCCACCACATATCAGATTACATCATTGTTGGGTGATCTCAAACACCAAACTGTATCATTACTACTGCTGAAGGAAGAGAGAGAAATATGGGGTAGCTAGCCATCCATATCACCACTATCCTAGATGTTGAGAAAAATACCCATAACAAAAAACCTATGTGTGTTGTTAAGGTTATCAAACTCAGGCGGGACAAATATATAAATAACATGAGATATATGATATATATATAACACACAATACCCAACCTATGGGATCACATCAACTGCACTTGAATACATTATGAGGCCACAACTATACCACACATCAACTATCACAACCACTTGCACCACTATATGAAACACACCACAAAACCACTACACAAGCCACACAAGACCTCTTACAATTATAGATTTCACAATTTTCCATATTTAATGAGTTTCCACTTACTCCCATTTACTAATCAATTTAATTTTAGTTTTATACAACCCATTAATTTAATGTTCAATTCATTTAATCCAATTACCACACACCATTTTCACCCTGTCTTAATCATTTTATAACCCAAGAAATTTCATTTTAGCATTATAGTTTATTCCATGGATATCTAGGAAACTAACACAATCACACCTCACAAAAACTCAACCCCCTAACACTAACCATCACCATAACAACACCTCAGCCAATCCATATCACCACATAAACCATACATCAAAACCACCACACCACAACCGCCACCCCACACAACCACCACACACCTACCCATCTCAATAACTAAACATCACAACCACAACACAAAAAAACCACCACCCAATAACCAATATTAACCACCAAAAATCAAAAGCATCGCACATTCTTCCACATCGTATCCCATTCCAACCAACCATCACATCACTATCCCACACTTTCCACACCCAAGCTAGTCACTACCGTCACTGCCTAATAACCTACCTCACATGAGGATACAAAATAAGCATAACCACACAAAACATAATAACCTAACTTCCATTATTTAAGTTGAAGGGATTATATCACTTTAATACTTTATTAGCAAGGGTATTATCACACGAGCTAGATTTCCATGGGGAAAAAATTTATTAGCCATATATATGTTCTTAGCCTTTCTAGTTTAGGGTGATTACAACAAAAATCACAGTAAGGTCTCATAAACAAGGCTCCCAATATATTTGATTTTCAACAATGACAACAAGAATGAAAAATCTCATCAATAGTAACATCAAAGAAGTAAAATAATACAATTTCTTCCCATCCCTATCAATTTTAGATAATAAAATTATTATCTTTTTTAAATTTACCCTTATTATCCACCCAATGGAAGGAAAAATTATGCAATCCACACACATGAATATAAAATTGGGAGAGAATGAGGATCCCCTACCTTAAAAAAGATTTTGTTTTCACTATGCACAATAGAGTGAAAGAGAAAAAACCTGATAATTATAAAGGAACTATGGAAACCTTAGATCAACCTGAAATGAACCGATGGATCATCAGAACACATCCCAAACACACCCTAAACCAAAAAAGTCATTACTGTAGATCTTCATAAGAATAATGGAAGGAAACAAGGGGATAAAGAGAATAACTCGCCAAAGATTTCCAAAAAAACAACCTTCAGAACCTATGGATCAATGCAAGAGGAAAGGGAATAGAAGATCCCCCAAAGGCTCCTAGGGTTTTCCCAAAAATAGAGAGGAACAAATACTGAATAAGAGATTTCAACCAAGCCTCATGCTTATAAATAATCTATAAACCACCTTATTTATGCCATAAATTATAGATCCATATCATGGGTTTTTTAATAACCTCCCACCACATGTCATGAACTAGATTCAAGGAGTGAATTTCCCATTTCTCACACTTTGGATGAAAATAATGGCACCTTGGGACAAATTAATTCGTATTGTGAATTACATTCATGTTATGTTTTTTTTCACCAAACTCTTTTCATGAACACAATACATGAATCACCAAATTCACATGCCATGAAATACCATATCATGACACGAATTCACATTTCATGTTATGAATTTTATACTAAAAATTTTCAACATCTCTAACGTCCACCAAACCCACCTCCCAAACACCTCCAAATCTCAAACCAATAATGTAACAGTCCAAAAAGGCATAGACCGTTACATCAGATACCTCTTAAATGACTCTGATCCTTGAGAATAAAAACCAAACCCAAAATAAGGAGAGGGTTTGAAAAACCACCTCATGAGATACTTATCAGGGACCTCATTACACCCTAAACACTACCACTAGCTAAACACACCAAAATCAAACTTCCACAAAACACTCTACACAACTACATCACCAGAAAAAAACACATCACCTGAAACCATCCACAAAAACCTCTTTTCCATGTAACCATGTGCACTACCATTCTGACATATTTATAACCTAATAAAAAAACTCCTCAAACTACACACAATATTTCCCTGAGAAAAATAATCAAGGAAAACTAATCTCCATATCAAGATATTTTTCTCTTTGGGTAGAATTTATTCACCCATATAGTTTTAAAATATGTTGTAATATAATGTGTCTTGATTAGAAATGGGTATTAAATTCTTCACACACTTTAATACATAACACACATCAATAGTAAAGGAAAAAGTCACATATCATAAAACAAAAAGGTTCACAACATCACATCATCAAAGAAAAACAGAGAAAGAAAGAACTCAAAAAAAACTATGGATACTAGGAACACATATATGTCTCATTATCCCAAGTACTCTCCTCTAGGCCACTATACCTCTATAACACATGAATTAAAGGAATTTCTCCTACTCATAGTATATTTTCTTAAAAATCCTAGATCTCTTCTGCCCATTACATGAACTTTGTGCCATTATAAATATACAACTCTCTCTAGTCAATGAAATTTGAGTCATCATGAAGACACTGAAAAAGCTGGGACATGTGGAAGATGTCATGGATCTCATATAGTTATGGTGGGAGTACTAACCAATATTCCATCATGCCAACATGAACCAACATCTTAAAAGTCCCAATGAACCAAGGAGAAAGATTAATCCCCCTATCAAACCTTTACTACCATCATTATGGAGAAACCTTCAAGAACACATGGTCTACAAACTAAAACTCTAGGGGCCTCCACATATAATCAGAAAATATCCTATAATAGTCCTATGGTCCCCTCATCCAATCTAGAATCATCTATATCTTCTCGTTCATTCTTTGCACCACATCAAGACCAAGGACAAATGACCCTCTATCCTCCATCCAGAATAATAGAGAATGACATGACCAATCATATAATGCTTTAAATGAGGTCATTCCAATGGATGAGTGGTAGATATTGTTTTAGGTGAACTAAACCAAAGGAAGGTGCCTTAACCATGATCCCCCAAAGTCCAATATGCAAGCCCCTGGCATATCCTCCAATTTCTGGATGGTCTGTTCTATCCTTCCATCTGTTTGAGGGTGGAAAGAAATACTAAGGCACAAATGGGAGCTAAAAGCATACTGAAATCCTCTAAAGACCCATGAGGTAAAATGAGGATTCTGATCAGATATTATGGTCCTAGAAACCTCATAATTACTAACCACATAATCCACTTACCACCTCACCAATTCATCTAGGACACTCATCTCATGGATCACTAGAAAATGATCCAACTTCATCAATTGGTCCACTATCACTCATACTACATTGCATCCTCCCTAATATCGAGGTAACTTGATTATGAAATCCATTGAGATGTCCTACCATTTCTACTAAGGAAAAACCATGTGATGTATAATATCTCCAAGAATTCAATGTTTTGATTTCACTTATAGATAAACCAAACACTTAACCAAAAACTATGACATTGACCATTTCATATCGGGACACCAAAAATTTCTCATAAAACTACAATACATCTTGTTTAAACCAGGTTTCAATGATAAAGTTGAGCTATGAAACTCACTAAGAAATCCCACACACACTACCAATTGAATAAAGAACCTCTCTTTAAACAACATCTAGTTATGAACATCCTCTGACCATCCCTCTGAAGCATCATCATAGCCAAAATAGTTACACATCACCACTACATCTATGTCTCCCCATTGATACTCCTCCACCCACTACATCAAATATTTATCCATAGTCATCTGATGAAGAGAACCTAAAAAACTCCATCCATCTATACTGGCATGGATTAAAATCCCAATAAGAAAATATAAAATTTAGGATCTTTGGCTTTGCGAAAATAACAAAGTGCTCACCAATGAGATAATTACACCACAAGATCAGCGCAAACACAACTTCCACTAGATTCATATCATGGGTGGAATAATTATTCTTGTGGGGATGTAACTACCTAAACCCATAAAAAATCAATACCCACTACTTTATTAGAACACATCCTATGACCAAATGGAAAGCATCACAAAAAACTCCATACATTACACCCTCATTAGGAAACCAAAGAACTAGAGAGCCAACTGTCTTCTCTTTTAGGAAACTGAACTCTACCTGGAACTAATCAGTCCACACAAAGACCTAGTCCTTCCATGTCAAGGATGTTAGTGGGGATAAAAACTGAGAGAAATCAGACCCAAACCTCCAATAATTTCTGGATATACCAATAAATCTACAAAACCTTTCCACATTCTTGGGTGATTCCCAAGAAACAACTACCTTGATCTTCAATGGGTCTACAAACACACTCTATTGAGACCCCACATACCCAAGGAAAGAAACTTCTCTCATTAAGAGCCTACATTTGGAAAGATTTCCATAGAGTTGGTAGTGTTGAAGGAACTATAAGAAAACTTGGAGATGCCCGACAAGCTCCTCCTCTAACCATGATTATATCAAGATATCATAAATGAACATGAAAACAAACTGGTCTAGGAACTCAAAGAATATGGTGTTCATGAGCCCCATGAACACATTTGGGGAGTTCAAGACACTTAACGACATGACCATTTACTCAAAGTGACCATACTTGCATATTTAGGAAATATTCAGGATATACTCTTCTTCTACCCTCAAATGGTGATATCTAGATAGAAAGTTTCCTTTGAAAACCCACTGGATCCCCACAACTATCTGAATAGATCATTGACCCTTGGAAGGGGGTAATAGTTATTGAATTTTACTTGATTCAACCTGTCACACCCCGACCGCAGATGCCCTTATTTTTACTTCTTTCTTGGTCCCAGTTTAAAATTTTCCAAGTTTAATTGTGATGGCGGTTTTGCACCGGTGCACGGTCACTGCATCGTTAGCGGTGACCGTGCGTTTGGCCCAGGTGACCGTATGTTCACCCGACGTTTTAAATATTAAAAATTTTATGTTGACAATTTATGATTATTAAATTATTGTTATTATTTTTGAAGTTATTCATATTGTATGTGTGTCTGCATGCGTGTTTATATATGTGTATATATATGTGTATATATATACACACATATATATATATATATGTTTATGTGTGCTTATATATAAGTATATATGTTTAGATGTGTATGTATATATATAAATATATGTTTATATATGTTTAGATATAGGTACATATGTCAGTATACGTATATATATATATATATATTTATATCGGTGTGTGTTTTAAATTTTTTTAGTGATTTTAATATCCTAAATGTTTTGATTAAAAATAATTATTATTAAAATTAACTATTTTATTATTATTATTATTATTATTATTATTATTATTATGTTGTTATTATATATATATATATACATTTAACCAAAACCCTAGCTTCCCCCCCCCCTCTCTCTTCTGTGCGGTGACCCCCTCCCCCTCTCCTTCTCCCCGACCCAGCCGCGCGCCCTGCCCTCGCCGGCCCTCCGCCTCGCTGGCCCTCCGCCTCGCCGCACCCCCCATCCGGCTCCCGCTCTGCCCGGCACCCTCCACCGCTCCCCCTGGCCTCGCGCAAACACCGACGCCCGCGACTCACTGCGGCGACCTTGCTCCCGACCACCGCCCCCTCTCCTCCGGCGTCTCTGCCCCGCGCCCTCCCTGTCGCCTCCCCGACGCCGCACTGCCACTGGTCCCGCAGACGCCCTCCCGGCCTACTCCCTCTGTCGCGCAATGCCGCCCCGCACCGCTTCCCTCCCACCGGATCCTAGCCAGCTGCCTCCGCTTCCCACCTGCAGCGGCGCTCCACTGCGTCTCCTGCTAGATCTCGGTCGCCGGTCGCCGCCCTTGTCGACGCCGCGCTTTCCGGTGCTGCCCCTGCCGGTGCTGCACCGCCCCTACCAGCGTCGTCCTGGACTTTCCGCACCCTGCCGAAATCGTCTTGGCTTGCGCGCGCCCTATCGGTGCTGTTCCAGCAAGCGCGCGGCCTGCCGGCGTCGTTCCGGCCAGCCCGCGCCTTGCCGGTGTTGTCCCGGCCTCCCATTGCGAGTCCCGCAGCCCCGGTGAACCCCGCTCAGACCCTTCTGGTTGAGAATACCTCTTTCCGAGGTGAGGTTTGCGTTATTTATTTGTTTTTATAATTTTAGGTCAATACTTTATTGTGTTTCTGAGTCCCTGGTTTTTTTTATGTTTTGCGTTGGTCCGCGCTGAGTCGTTGGCTTGCAGGTTTTTGTGCGCAAGGGCGACGCGGGTCACGTCGTCATGTTTGGACTGCAGGTCGAGGTAGGTTTTCTCCCCCTTCACTTTCCTTTAACTTTAGAATTTAATTAGTCCTTGTATTTTTATTGAATTTCAGTAAATTTAAAGTAGTATTAAATAGTTATGCTTAGTGCGGTGACCTGCTGAAAATGAAATCTGTTTAATTCTTTCATTGCACTGGAATCATTTTTCTTGGACTTAATTGAGTGGTTTTATTGTAATATGGCTAAATGAGTTCTTTATGAAGTGTGCAAGACATGTTGAAGTGTGATTGAAAATGGTTTTTGTGTGTGTAAAATGGCAGGTGTATTGTTTATGGAAGATTGTGTTCTCTTAAAACCATGAATAGAAAAAATGGTCGTTTTGCCTTTAAACTTGTTTTTGGAAACTTCAAGTGTGGATCATTTTTTGTTGAAAAATGTTTTCCTTTGACTCATGAAAAAAAATTGGATTTTATTTCAGAAATAGCGTTCCTTCAAAAAAATGATTAAAGGCCCGTTTGGCTCTTGATAAAAGTGGCATGCATTAGGATATTGGAAATAGGTTTTACTTGTGACACCAATGTGTTCCCGTTCTAAAATTCTGTTTTGAGTTTCTTAAATGAGGTTCTAAGTGTGTACTGGTTTTCAACGTGATGGCGTGTGTTGCGTCTGTTGGAAATGTTTTGCTATTACATGGTTTCTGAGGCCCGGTTGGAACTTTATGGAATGTGAAGCGATTATATATATATATATATATACATACTTATGAGGAATCTCTACAAGGGGACTTCCCTTTGAGGGTAGTCATGTAGTGGTGTCCGTGTAAGGGGTTGGCAAGTGCGGTGAGGTGAGTCACGCGTGCGATGACCTCCCACTTACACATTATTATTAAAACCACCGTGGGTTCCTGTGCGTCTTTTAGAGAATCGAGTGACGGTTGCTGGATAACCCCGATTATACGAGTTGGTCCCCCCTTGGTAGGTAAGGCCTTGTGGGGCATGCCACTGGTTGGCTGTTAGGGCGGCCAGTTGGTTATTGACTATGGAGTACCATACCGGTAGGTAGTCTGAACCCGAGTACGTCCAGGGGTTTTCAAGGGATATTTAGGATCACCCATGGTTACTTGTTTTTTTCCTTGCTTGTTTACTTTCAGTTATTCTTTACAGCTTATACTGTTATACTTTTTTAAAATGGTTTTCAAATGAAAATGTGTTATTCTCTTTGTGTAAAATTTGAAAAATGTAACACTTATTTCCCTTTTAGAATGAATTTGGCACCAATGAAAGGAATTCAACTTTTGAAAAAGAATAAGGGTAATGTCTCGTGTTTTGATCTTAAAGTGAAACATTATGAAAGCTTACTTTTATACTTTGTAGTTCAAACCTGGAATTTATATATTCTTTATTTACTGGCAGTGCTTTGGGATTTTGTTGTTGGGATCACCTACTGAGTACTTTTTTTTTGTGCTCACACCTATATTTTACCATTTCAGTTGCAGGTTCCTTGTGTTCAGGTTTTCCTGGTTTGAGTCGCTCAGTGATGGAGCGACACTGGTGTTTAGTTGGGTGGTGACCGCGAGGTCACGTGGAGGTATGGTTGTTGTGTAGTTTTTTTTATTGTTAGTGTTGTCTGTTTTGTTTTTTTTTTCTTTTACATATCCTGGGTTTTTTGGGCTAAATCATTCCCAACGATTAAAACTTGATTCCCGGCACTAGTTTCCATCCCGGGGGGATCGGGAACGCCCCTCAGGACTTGCCGCGGGCCGGCTCGGGTGACCGGTTCAGGGTCGACTCGGGATGGTTCGTGACAAAATGGTATCAAAGGAGGCCCTTGTTATTTGGATTGTTTGGTAGGTGAAGATTAGGACTGTCGGGACTTGAGAGGTAGGTTACGGTAAGGACGTCATGAACCCTTTCCTGTTCCGCACCTTGAGTCGCCAGGGGTAGTCTGGTAATTGAGTCTTTGTTTGGTTCTGTTTTATTTTGGATTGAGGGATGACAACGGAGGTAAACCGATGTTACATCATGATCTCACATGGAGTAGTGACCCATGTGGAGTTTGGGTACACGGTTTGAATTCCTCCTAGTTGTTGACGCTTACTTGGGGCATGGCCCACTACCATATCGTCAAGTTAAGTGTGACTGCTAGTCCCTCTCTCCAGTGGTTTGATGCAAGTTGAGTGTCATTTTCGTTCTAGTTGGTGTAAGTGCGTTTTTGGAAATGAAAAAGGGTTTTTTAAAATGAGACTGATTTATTTTAAATGACTTTAAATTTGTGAAATGGTTTTTAAAACTGAAAGACTTTGGGTTGGAAAGCTGGTGTTTGCTGTGCAGTTGGTCAAGAATGGTTTTGGGTGAAACCTCAAGTACTCTTTATGAACGTTTTCACATGTGTGATAATGCATGGAAAGTGTGTGTTGGTGCGTGTATGAATGGAATGTGGATAACGACATGTGCAACGGGTCATGGGATTACCTGGGTGTTTATTTGAAATTAAAGGCTTGGTCTTATTTTCTAAATTTGTCTTTAAATAGGGGAAATGGTTTTGGAAAGTGACTTTGGTTTGAAATTGGATTGGTATTTGGAAAGCGGTCTAGAAAAAGGAGGTTTTAAAATTTAAAATGAAACAGGGATTTTAAAAAGGGTATTTTATTTTGGATTGTGTTTGTATTTTTTTTGGTATTTGTGTTGACTATTTTTGATGAAGGAGATTTTATTGATGTTGCTTCGGTTTGATGTTGGTTTGGCTCTGTGTTTCATATGTTGCTCAGGAAATGATGCCCAGAAAGGTCCCTAAGGATTCTGATAAGTCATGCCCGGTTTTTGGTCCTTCTTGGACTTTACCTATTCTTCATAGTGATCGGGGTCCATTAGAGGCAGTAGAATGGCTTGAGTAAGTGGAGCGTATCTTTAGAACATTGGGAACTCTTGATGCTATTTGAGTGCATGGTGTTTTGAGTTTGTCCAAGGGTCCAACTTTGGACGAGTGAGAGTTTTTTGCCCCGCCATCACTACAAGCTGGGATGATGTGGGATTTATTTAAAGTCTTTTTCATCCGAAGGTTTATAATTGAACAGAAGAAGATGAAGAAGGTGGAAGAGCTCATATGTGATCGACATGGCCAACAGTTTTGAAAGCATGTGTTGACAATTTCAAGGATCTTGTATCTCTTTTCCAGACATAACATCACATGATCTAATGAAAACTCCTCCCTTTAACGGGTGTCTTCGTCCAGAGATCAAGGAGCGATTCCCCCCTTTTTCGGGCATCACTTTTGAGAAGTTGGTGCATAAGGTGTTTTTAGCTAAGTTAGTCTCCAGAGCACAAATGTTTGGAAATCCACCGTATCCAGTTGCTCGTGTAGGTCTCCCATCCGACGAGCAGAGTGTGTCAGATGAATCTATTTCCAAAGAGTCATCTGTAGTGGCTCCATTTTTCAGTTCGTCAGACCGTCTAATGGTGTACCATCAGTATGGACGTTTAGGGTATACAAGGCTGTCATGTCACACCCCTTCAATGACATGTCATCATTGCAGGTGTTTGGATCATCTGGAGATGTTTTATAGGGAGAGTCGCTTGAAGAGGACGCTATGATCGGAAAAATGTCAGTGCCTGACTGTGAGGCAGGAGATGCTTCAGCCATCAGAGCCCCAGCCACAGGTATCGGGGTGAATCTTGCGCACCGTCAGGAGTTCTCGGGGGTGTGAAGCCTTGGTTTGGGTTGTGTGTTCGGTGTTGGCAGCAAATCATTAGATGTCCTTTCGTTCTCATTCTTCCACTGTTAAAATTTTGGCATTGTTGTAGGTTCATTGTGTCATCGTGATGTTGGGGTGAACGTGTTCAATTGTAATCCAAACAGTTTTGTTTGTCTAAATTGTGATTATCTGAATCATGCATTTTTCTTAGAGGTGTGTTTGGATCTTGCGTGAGTTGACCTCGGTTTGACTATGTTTGTTTGGAGATGTAAGTGTCTTTGGGAGAAACGACGTTGTGGGAATGCTTGGGTTTACTTCATGGGTTTTCCCTGGTGTTGAAGGTTGTTGACTCTAGTCGAGGGTTCAAAGTTTTGACGGAGGTGTTGTTTTGATCGGGCTATAGGATTCAGTTTTGATCAGTTGTGAGTCCCCGCACTGGACCCGCCTCCTTGTGGTAGTAAGTTTTGGGTATTAAATTTTCAAAACAGTTAACTTCTTGTGGTGGGGAGAACCCCTTCGTGTTCTCCCCACAACCTTGGACCACAGTTTTCGCTTGAATCGGTCTGGTGTGACCTGTGTAGAGTAAGGTCATCCTGAGATTCTCAGTTCTCTTCGATTTCTTTAGTTCCGTTTGGGAATGGACTTGAATCTTGATCGATTTTTGGCTTGTTGACTTTCTGGGGGCAGAAAGTGTCTGTGGTGGGGAGAATTGTCACTCCCCGACCGCAGATGCCCTTATTTTTACTTCTTTCTTGGTCCTGGTTTAAAATTTTCAAAGTTTAATTGTGTTGGCGGTTTCGCGCCGGTGCACGGTCACCGCATCGTTAGCGGTGACCGTGCGTTCAGCCCGGGTGACCGTGTGTTCACCCGACGTTTTAAATATTAAAATTTTTATGTTGACAATTTATTATTATTAAATTATTATCATTATTTTTGAAGTTATTAATATTGTATGTGTGTCTGCATGCATGTTTATATATGTGTATATATATATGTGTATATATATACATACATATATATATATGTTTATGTGTGCTTATATATAAGTATATACGTTTAGATGTGTATGTATATATATAAATATATGTTTATATATGTTTATATATAGGTACATATGTCAGTATACGCATATATATATATATGTATATTTATATGGGTGTGTGCATTTATTTTTTTAGTGATTTTAATATCTTAAATGTTTTGATTAAAAATAATTATTATTAAAATTAACTAATTTTTTTTATTATTCTTATTGTTGTTGTTATTATTATTATTATTATTATTATTATTTTGTTATTATATATATATATATATATATATATATTTTAACCAAAACCCTAGCTTTCCACCCCCCCTCTGTCTCTTCTGTGCGGCGACCCCCTCGCCCTCTCCTTCTCCCCGACCCAACCGCGCGCCCTGCCCTCGCCGGCCCTCCGCCTCGCCGTACCCCCCCCGTCCGACTCCTACTCTGCCCGACGCCCTCCACGGCTCCCCCCTGGCCTCGCGCAACCACCGGCGCCCACGGCTCGCCACACCGACCCCACTCCCTACCGTCGCCCCCTCTCCTCCAGCGTCTCCGCCCCGCGCCCTCCCTGTCGCCTCCCCGACGCTGCACCGCCGCCGGTCCCGTGGGCGCCCTCCCGGCCTGCTCCCTCCGTCTGGCAACACCGCCCCATGCCACTGCCCTCCCGACGGATCCCAGCCAGCTGCCTCCGCTTCCCGCCTACAGCGGCGATCCGCCGTGCCTCCCGCTGGATCTCGGTCGCTGGCCGCCACCCTTGCCGGCGCCGCGCTTTCCAGCGCCGCTCCTGCCGGTGCCGCGCCACCCCTACCGGCATCGTCCCGGACTTTCCGCGCCCTGCCGACGTCGTCTCAGCTTGTGCGCGCCCTGTCGGTGCTATTCCGACCAGGGAACGGCCTGCCAGCGTCGTTCCGGCCAGCCCGCGCCTTGCCGGTGTTGTCCGGGCCTCCCTTTGCGGGTCCCGCAGCCCCGGTGAACCCCGCTCAGACCCTACTGGTTGAGAATACCTCCGTGCCAAGGTGAGGTTTGCGTTGTTTATTTGTTTGTATAATTTTAGGTCAATACTTTATTGTGTTTCTGAGTCCCTGGTTATTTTTATGTTTTGCGTTGGTCTACGCCGAGTCGTCGGCTTGCAGGTTTTTGTGCGCAAGCGCGAAGCGGGTCACGTCGTCATGTTTGGACTGCAAGTCTAGGTAGGTTTTCTCCCACTGCACTTGCCTTTAACTTTAGAATTTATTTATTCCTTGTCTTTTTATTGAATTTCAGTAAATTTAAAGTAGTATTAAATAGTTATGCTTAGTGCGGTGACCTGCTGAAAATGAAATCTGTTTAATTCTTGCATTGCACTGGAAGCATTTTTCTTGGACTTAATTGAGTGGTTTTCTTGTAATATGTCTAAATGAGTTATTTTTGAAGTGTGCAAGACATGTTGAAGTGTGATTGAAAATGGTTTTGGTGTGTGTAAAATGGCAGGTGTATTGTTTATGGAAAATTGTGTTCTCTTAAAACCCTTAATAGAGAAAATGCTCGTTTTTCCTTTAAACTTGTTTTTGGAAACTTCAAGTGTGGATCATTTGTTGTTGAAAATTGTTTTCCTTTGATGCGCGAATAAAATTTTGGATTTTATTTCAGAAACAACGTTCCTTCAAAAAAAAAAATGATTAAAGGCCCGTTTGGCTCTTGATAAAAGTGGCATGCATTAGGATATTGGAAAATGGTTTTACTTGTGACACCAATGTGTTTCATTTCTAAAATGCTGTTTTGAGCTTCTTAAATGAGGTTCTAAGTGTGTACTGGTTTTCAACGTGATGGCGTGTGTTGCGTCTGTTGGAAATGTTTTGCTATTACATGGTTTCTGAGGCCCGGTTGGTAATTTATGGAATGTGAAGTGATTATATACATATATATATGCATACATATGAGGCATCTCTACAGCGGGACTTTCTTTTGAGGGTAGTCGTGTAGCGGTGTCCGTGTAAGGGGTCGGAAAGTGCGGTGAGGTGAGTCACGCGTGCGAGGGCCTCCCACTTACACAGTATTATTAAAACCATCGTGGGTTTCTAGGCGTCTTTTAGAGAATCAAGTGACGATTGCTGGCTAACCCCGATTAGACGGGTTGGTCCCCCCTTGGTAGGTAAGGCCTTGTGGGGTGTGCCACTGGTTGGCTGTTAGGGCGGCCAGTTGGTTATTGAATATAGAGTACCATGCCGGTAGGTAGTCTGAACCCGAGTACGTCTAGGGGTTTTCTAGGGATGTTTAGGATCACCCATGGTTACTTGTTTTTTTCCTTTCTTGTTTACTTTCAGTTGTTCTTTACAGCTTATACTGTTATACTTTGTTAAAATGGTTTTCAAATGAAAATGCGTTATTCTCTTTGTGTAAAATTTGAAAAATGTAACACTTCTTTCCCTTTTAGAATGAATTTGGCACCAATGAAAGGAATTCAACTTTTGAAAAAGAATAAGGGTAATGCCTTGTATTTTGATCTTCAAGTGAAAAATTATGAAATCTTACTTGTATACTTTGTAGTTAAAACCTGGAATTTATAGATTCTTTATTTACTGGCAGTGCTTTGGGATTTTGTTGTTGGGCTCACCTAATGAGTACTTTTTTTGTGCTCATGCCTATATTTTACCATTTCAGTTGCAGGTCCCTTGTGTTTAGGTTTTCCTGGTTTGAGTTGCTCAATGATGGAGCGACGCTGGTGTTTAGTTGGCTAGTGACCGCGAGGTCACATGGAGGTATTGTTGTTGTGTAGTTTTTTTTTTTCTGTTGTTAGTGTTGTCTGTTTTGTTTGTTTGTTTTTTTTCTTTTACAGATCCTGGTTTGTTTGGGATAAATCGTTCCCAATGATTAAAACTTGATGCCCGACAATAGTATCCATCCTGGGGGGATCAGGAATGCCCCTCGGGACTTGCCGTGGACCAGCTCGGGTGACCGGTTCAGGGTCGACCCGGGCTGGTTCGTGACATAACCTCTATTAATTTATTCAAAACCTCAGAATACCATATTATTTATTAGATAACGACACTAGAGAAACCTAAGGAGACACAATCATCCATATGAAACCAATCTACATCAAATCATCCACTTAAAACATTAACTCTCATAGCTCCATAGGCTCTATTTGATGAGGATCATTCAAAATTAGAAATGCCCGCAATTGAAAATCTATCCCAAACTCAACACCAAATCAAGGGGCTAGTGTCAAGAACTCATTTAGTAAAACGACTAGGAAATCCTCCACAACACTATGAACATCCTCTAACTAAGTTTCCACTAAAAACTCCACCAAATAAGAAAAATGGGGATCCACTTGCCTACCACCTATCTGATAACCCTTCTTTCTAAAAAACACCACTCCTTGGCCCTCCACATTGGAAAATGAAACTCTCATCTTGGAATATTAAATTAATACACACATGAAATGAAAACAATAATTTTCAAGGATAACATCATATGGATGTATCTTCAGAAATAATAAATCTCCCACTAACTGGTGCTGACCCATAACCGGCCTACATCCTTAACACACATCAAACAAAGCAAGCTTACCTCTAACCTGTGAAGATAACAACAGTGGCACTGAAATCCTATCCACATATATTACCAAGGCATATAAAAAAGTGGCAAAAACAAATGGGTGCAAGGCTTCGAAATCAAACTAGACATAAATAATAGTCTATAATAAGCTGACTGTACCTCAGACAACCTTTGGACATACTAGCACTATCGTATCCAACACATGTATCTGACCATGAAAAAATCCTCTATCTCTATGTTATTGGACTCCAATTACATGCTATATTCTAGGTCACTATGGATGGGTACCATCATGAGGCTACCCCTACCAACATTATTTTTCCTCAGTTGTTGAACAAGCGATGGCATCCCTTACTGCTGAGACTACCTTGGAGGAAACTACTACAAAAAAGGGGCATGAAATACCATATAAAACTAACCCCAAGACATTATATACTAATATTATAGGTTACCATTACCCCAAAAAATATCATGAAAACATGAATCCCTAATCAGCTTCTTAGAAGCTACCTTCCCCAAAAAGATGAGAAAAGATTTGCAGTAGTAGACTCCCCACAGGTTGAAACCTCGACTGCCTGAAATTATGCAACCCATTTCTTGAATCTATACTCCTTGAGACACCCTAAATGACACTAACTCTAGGATCAAATAATAATGAAATCATCATATTAATAACCTTTTCTTTCTTATTTACCTCCAAGTGCATAGAAAGTGTAAACAGGGTGATTGCATAACTGATTGCTGGGCACAACACCTCCTCCGGATGTTGCATTGTAGAATCCTCATTTGGAAAGACATATAGGGTAAAGTGAGATAGGTAATTGAACTTTATCCCAAGATCCCACACACTTAGTATCCCTTTCCAAAGGGAGAAAAAATCCATCCTCTTCGCTTCCTTTTACATTGATGACATGAATTCCAAAAGGAACTCCTTATGAAATTATAGCTATAACACATACTCATCCTTATAGTTACCAAGATACATTTCCCACCACTGACACACATCTTCAACTATCTAACTGATAGTGGAACCCAAAACTTATCCCAAGATCTAATCATAATGATTGTGATCTCGAGTTCCTCTAACTAGAGATATATCTATAGATCTAAGATACCCCCCCTCATACGATCCCAAAATATTCTTCTAAAAGGTTCACAAATTCCTCTTACATACCTCATCCACCTCTGTTAGGTCTATCCTCCAATGATCAACCAAATAATTATGATGAACCTTAACCACCTGAGCTAATCATGGACGATGATCGGTTTCCATTTTTGAAAACTAAGTTGGAAATATAAGCACAGTAGTAAATAATTTCATTACAGGTGTAATTAATTAATTAATTTATTCAACTTATTTTTTGTAATCAACCAATACATACATGAATACAATCAACCATAAAGCATATACCTCCCCTTGGTCTCTACTCTATAAGTGGTTCCACGTCACTTGGTCATTCGATGAGCTTAGAGTCCTTGTATTGGATCATGAGGGGACCTAAAATCTAATGACCTAGTTTGACTCCCTATCCCATGCCACATACCGAGGTTAAATGGTACTGTTTCCCAACCAACCCATAAAATATTTGTAGTGCCTAACTCCAAAATCCACCCTATCTCTCAACCAATACTTTTCATACCTCTTTGTCATGACCCCTCCCTATAAATGTATTACTCCCAGGACACTAATGAAAGAAGAGTGATAATGACCCACGAGTCCAACCTCCAGTAGGCCCCAAGATGAAAAAAATATTGGGTAAACAAATCTCACATATGGAAGGAATTTACCTTATATAATAATATAGGATTGGGATATAGAATAAAAAACCATAAATAACTATAGAATATAAAATAAATAGAAAACTAAAAACCATCCCACAATGCATGAAAAATTTCAAAAAATATAATTAAACTGTCCAAGTAAATACCAAAAACAAGTGCTATAATAGTGACTCAATAACAACTCCAAAACCTAAGTTAGAAATGACTAGATCAGTTCCCAAAGACCTCCTAGAAACCTGAAAGACAATTTATATTTATAGGGTGAGTATACAATTATACTCAATAGGATCACACCCAAGGCTTCTAGTGCACATTTGAAAAGAAAATTTTAATATGCTAGTGAATAAACATAAGAACCAACAAGTCCCTAAATAGGTCAAATAACCAATCTCAACCTCACTAGGTCCCACCAACCAAATCATGCATCCAATATAGTAATATAATATTAAAAACATAAAAAGGTACCTCACTTCTAGTTCCCCATTAATTTTTTACTCTCATACCTCAATGTCAAACATCTTGTGATCCCATCCCTTCTATACATATCAAATCACAACCAAGCATCTCAGATGTTGGTTAGGATACATCTCTACCTACCCCACCCTCACAAGGTCTAATATCCTTTTCCAGCACCAATAATTATCACATCGCAACCACATCACATCACATCTTGTCCAAAAACACCTAGGCCATCAGACCACATATTTCCCAAATACATCTGGGCCATTGCACCACATCTTTATTGAAGACACATAAGCCATCACATAATATCTCATCACATAACCAAGGTAATAAGGTATCATGAATGTGAGGGGCATAAAGCTCATTCCATCCTCTTACCATTCATGACCCCACTACATATCACAACATATCACTACTAGTTGATCTACAACACCAACCTGTATCATCACTACTACTAAAGGAAGAGTAGAGAAGTGGGTTATATCACCACCATCCTAGATGTTGGGGAAAACACCTAAAACCAAAAACCATTGGGTGTTGGAAAGGTTATCCAACTCATGTGGGGCATGTATAAAAATAACATGAAATATATGATATATAGATATAAAAAAATACCCAACCTATGGGTTCACATCAATTGCACTAGTGTATAGAACCATGTCACCATGGCACCACAAATAAACCATCACATCTACCACCAAAACTATATGAAATACACCACACAACCACTACACAAGACACAATCCCCCTTACGATTACATATTTCACTATTTTCTAGATTTAATGAGTTTACACTAACTCCCATTTACTAAGACATTTCATTCATATTTTATACTCCAAATTATTTTAACGTTCAATTAATTTTATCCATTTACCACAATTTAGTTTCAGAACATATTATTCATTTACCAAATGAATAAATTTTATTTGATCATTATAGTTTATTCCTTGGCTAACAGGGAAACTAACAAAACCACACTACACAACAGCTCACCTATATCACCTCAACCATCACCACAACACCACCTCAACCAAGACATATCACCACAACAACCATACATCAAAACCATCGCACTACACAACCATCTCACAACTTCCCATACCAACCACTTCATGTCACAACCACAATACAACACAACCACCACACAACTTCCCATGTCAACCACCACACATCATAACCATTTCACATCCTCCCACATAACATCCCATGAAACCAACCATCAAATCAACACCCCACACTTTCCATACCCAATACGGTAAATACCATCATCACACAAAAACCTGCCTTACATAAGGAAACACAACAATCATAACCACACACACCACCATAACCTGAATTCCATTATTTAGGTTCAATGGTTTACATCAATTTACTTCTTTATTTACATGGGTATTATCACACATGTCATATTTCTGTGGGAAATAAATTTATTATCCAAATATAACTTCATTTTATTTATTTATTCAGGGTGATAAAAACAAACATCACAATATGTGTCTCACATACATATTAACTATAATAAAAACAAGGCACCCAATAAATGTAATTTTCAGAAATGGAAATATGCATGTGAAATCTCATCAATAGTAGTATAAAAGTAGTAATAGAATGTGATTTATCTCCATCCACATAAATTTCATATTATCCAAATTATTATCATTATTAACATGTCCCTTAACATCCACCGAATAGAAGAAAAGAACATGCAATCCCAACACATGCATATAAAACCAAGAGAGTGAGGATTACCTACCTAAAAGAATCTTTCTAATTCACTGTAGACAACAAGGAGAAGGAGAAACAACCCAAAAACCATAACCACACTTGGAAAACCATAGATCAACCTGAACAACACCAAGGGATCATCAAACATGTCCCAAACACACCCTAAACCAAAACAACACCACTACTGTGGATCCCTGGAAGAAGAAAAAAATGAAATGAGGGAATAAAGAGAATATCTCACCACATATCACCAAAAAACAACCTTTGGAACTTGTGGATCTATGAAGAAGGAAATGGGATAAAATATCATCTAAATGCTCCTAGGTTTTACTCAAAAATGGATAGGAATAATTTCTAAATGGGAGAATTTGACTGAGCCTCATGCTAATAAACATCCTAGAAACCACCTTATTCATATCATGATTTTTCACATGACCTCCCATTATAAGTCATGAACCAAATTCAAGGTGTGAATTTCCCATATCTCACACTTCTACTGAAAATCCTGGCGCCTTGGACTTAATTAATTAACACATTGATTTCCTTTCATGCCATGTATCTTTTTTACCAAACTCTTTGCCTGAATAAAAGCCATGAATCAACAGCTTCACATGTTGTGAAACACCATCTCACAATTTGAATTCCCATTTCACATCATGAATTTCCAATCGTAGTTTTTTTGGAGCACTAACTTCCACCAAAACCTCCTCAATCCCCCTTTGAAACACCTCCAACTCCCAAACTGGAAAAGTAACAAGCTAAGAAGGCACCGAACATTACATTTTTATTTAAATATAGTTAATATTTGAATATAAATATATATATTAACATTAAATAATTTAATAAATATATAATTTTATTTTTATATGTATGTGTATACATGTGTATGAATGTGGATATATTTGTATGCATGTATGCACATTTATTTGTTTGTATGTTTGCGTTTTTATGTGTTGTATGTGTATATACATGTTGTGTGTGTGTATATATGTCTATGTTAATGTGTATGTATATAGATGTATGTTTGTGTATGTGTATATATATATGTGTACGTATATGTATGCATGTGTGTGTATATAAGTGCATATGTACATGTATGTATGTTTGCGTATGTTTAGGCATATGTGTATGTGTATGTGTATGTGTATGTGTATGTGTATGTGTATGTATGTGAATTTATGTTCATGCATCTGTGTATGTATGTGAATATATGTGTGTATATGTATGTGCATGCTTGTATATCTGTATATCCTCATGTATGTGTTTTTTATGTAGTACGTGAATGTTTTTGTAGTATGTGTATGTATGCATATGTATGTGTATGTGTATACGTGTGTTCACATGCATGTATGTGTATATTCATGTATGTGTATATGTGTGTGTATGTGTATGTGTATGTGTATGTGTATGTGTATGTGTATGTGTATGTGTATGTGCATGTGTATGTGTATATGTATGTGTAAGTGTAAGTGTCTGCACATGTATGTGTATGTCTATTCATATGTATGTGTGTATGTGTATGTATTTAATGTGAATTTTTGTTTATTCCTTTATTGTTATTTATTCATTTTAATATTTCTCTATTTTTAATATTTTTTTGTAATTTATTACTCCGAATGGCACAAAGACCTTCTATTTTTATTCATTTTTGATAATCCCCCTTTTAAGGGTTGAATGGGAACCCTAACATGGGTTGTATGCTTCATGACATTACATGAACCAAAGGTCTTAGAGGAATTAATCCAAACTATAACTACTTGGAGCAACCCCTCCCCAGTATCTACATCATGATGTCAGCTCTCCACCTTCGCATGATTGTTCGGCTAGGCTTATTGTGCATGCACAGGCTAGTCCTGATGACAATTTCTAAACCCCCTCATTCTTCTAAATCCATTATCTTTGCTCTAGTGAATGCGACTTATTTGAATCCTTATCTGGAGCCTTCTCCTTGTAGAGTCTTCCTGGTCCATTTAAGAACAACTTCATGTGGCCTGATGGCCTTGAGGTGGTTTGAAGGCCTTGAGGTGGCCCGAAGTCCTTGAGGTGGCCCGAAATCCTTACTGGCCCGAAGGCCTTGGGTGGACCGAAGGCCTTAAAGGACTATACGATAAAAATAGTGGCCCGAAAGCCCAAATAGATGAATAGTTCCAGCTACTACAGTACCCACTACACTACCCAGAAATAGGTCTCCACCTGGATTTGTTCTCGGGTCTCTTGGATGCACTTACCGAGTCCTAACCAACTAGGCTGAGGCTCTTGTGCTTTCTATAATTTATTCATTTTTAAAATTTTTTCATTTAAATTTTTTGTAATATATTAAATTTTGATAATTATTTATACATTTTTAAATATTAATATTCAATACTTTTAATATGTATGTAATTTATATAATTAATATCTATTCATGCTTATTTTAATACACTTAGATTTCAATCCTTATACAATTATTATTTATTCATTATAAATATCTTATTTTTATGTTTAATTTTTAATATTTTTTTTATTTTAATATTTATTCATTTTTAATATTTCATTAATTTATTCAATCAAAATTATAAATTCATTATTTTAATATTTTTTTAATTTATATAATTATAATTATAATTATTAATTATTTATATTTATTCATTTATCAATATCTATTCATTTTTAATACTTATTGATTTTTAATGTATTTGTAATTTATTAATTTTTAATATTTATTGATTTAATATTTATGTAACTTATTAATTTTAAATATTTATTTTCAATTTTGAATTTATTAATATTTCATATTTTTAATATGTTTGTAATTTACATAATTAATATTTATTTATTTTTATTTAAATATTTTTTAGGACCGAAAGGGGCTTAGATACCCTGAGGGGGGGGGGGGGGTGAATTAGGGTATGGATATTCTTTCACAAAATCAACCCGACCCCACTTGATCTTGACCTCTTTATTATAAGGGTCACTTTGTTTTCACTTATGTTTTAATGCTTATCTTTATTCTTCCCTTCATTATCTAATGATGATGATGCATTGAATGTAATGCAGGAAAGCAAACATATCGGAACACAAATATTTTCTTGGTTCACCCTCACTAGGCTACATCCAAGGAGAAAACAATGACAAGGAGCCTCTGTACCAAATCCACTAAAGATCACTGCCAATAATGTTCGAGCTAGATCACTTCTATGACCAAGCTCACTGCCTTTTACAAATTTTAGGGTCAGATCACTACTTTCCCAAGGGTCACTCCTTGTTTCTTTCTCTCTGGCTCACTGCTAGTAGAAATGATAACCATATTCCTCTTCCTTCGGTCACTGCTCTTGGAAGGGATCCACTCACAGTTTATAGACCTGTAGGTCTCTTCATTTTCCCAAATTAATACATCCTCCATTGTATGTAGATTCTCTATTGATGTCACTATTTCATCCACTAATGAATACCACTTTCATACAGAAACAAACCGGGCAACCTCGAATTTTACATGTAGCCCTTACTGTGCCTTGACTACAATTCCCTTACCTTGCGCGCAAAATCTCTCCTTTTGTGCTCAATCCCTACTATAATTTTCGTGAGACACTAAATTTTATGTGAAACTTCAACTTTTTACATGAAAATTCAACCTTTACACAAAACCTTCAACTTCAACTTTTACGGGAAACTTCATCTTTTACACGTAACCTAAACATTTAGGCGCAATTTTTTTTATGACTAACTTTCACATTTTCGTGAAACTCCCTTTTGTGCAATTTTTACACACATCAGAGCTTAGATATTCTCTAATCCTTGAGCTACACCACATGATGGGGTCACCTCTTATTTATAGGCATTGCCGATGCCCACGTGCAAAAACCTCCATGTCGTGAAAAATATCCAATATTGTGCAATCCATTTCATGAAAGAACCTTTTTCCATGAACATATCCACATTTTTTACGCACCTCATGCCTGTTCTATTTTTCATCATTATGATCCCAAAACACCTTTTGTGAAAAAATTCTATCCTGCATTCAATATTGCATGAAAACCAATTTCGAGCACAATTCCACCTTTTTCGTGAACCTCATGCCTTTTCCATTTTTCAGTGTTCTGATCCTGAAACACCTATTACACAAAAAAATTCACTACAATATTTTTTAAACCATTTTATTTTTTTTGAAAAACTCCAAATTTTCACCAAACACATGCCTTTTCTATTTTTCAGTGTTCTGATACCGAAACACCTTTTGTAAAAAAATTCCAACCCGCGTTCACTATTGCGAGGTAAACAATTTCATGCGCAATTCCAAATTTTTCCCACAACAATCCAATTTTCCATGCAAATCCCTTTCCCAAAAACACCTATATTCATTTTCTAGTTTTTAGCCCCAAAATTTTAGCAAACACTAGAAAACGATGCCACCTTGTAGCTGCTATTTTTGTACCACCTCCAGATTTTTCATTACTTTGTTGAGGTTTTTCTATTAATCATAGATTGCCAAAAAAATCTCATGAACCCAAAAAATCACCATGGATTCCCCCTTTTTCAATACAATAGACTTATAATCCCACCTTGTCAATAAAAAAAACCTTGAGGCTAGATTTTTCAAAAAACACAACTAACCCAAAAATGCTTCAATGACACCTTGAGAGATTTTTGCCCAACAATCTCCCCTTTGGGTTTGTTGAAATTTTTTCCATAAATTGATACCTCTTTAAAGCTTCATCCATCTTCAGCCACCATTAACCTATTGTGATTCTATTAAAGATCAATTATTAACTCAACACATACTCTAAGACCACATGAGCAATGCTCTCTGTGAGAAAAAGAGTAAATGAAATGTTCATCAATGAATCACTTTATTTCTGGCACTACTTATTGGAAATATCTGATACCATTCCAACACCACTTTTCTACTTTTATCATGAACCTCAGTTGTCATGATATCTATTCTTTGATCGACCACTTATAGTATCTCTAGATTTTAAAACTCTCCCCCTCTCTCAATGCTCTCCCCCTATCTCATTACTCCACCTGTCATCTTCTACCCTGTTTTTGACTAAGACAATTTATCCCTTCCTTAGCCAAAGTTTCTCCCTTGTAAGAAGTCACTCTTTATCCCACTTTATCAATGAACCCAAAGGTTAATACCTTGTGGTCTGTAATATAGTAGAGATACATATCAGTACATAAGAAAAAACCCATCACACATCAAGGAGAGGGGGTCCCCCCCACACACTTTTTCAAGTGCAGGGAGTCAAATGAACTTCTAGAGACAGTCGATGCCTCTCAAATGCTTCTTTGGGTAAGGCATTTATTAGAATATCTGAAAACTTTATTTCTTTAAGCACATACTCCAACTTCACAGGACCTTAATCCACATTCTCCTTTATAAAATGATATTTGATTTCATTGTGCTTAGTCCTTGTGTGATGGACTGGATTTTTTCTAAGATTAATATCACTTGAATTATCACAATAGATTCTGATCCGAGACTTCTCTAAAATTCCTATATCATCAAGCCGATTCTTCATCCAAAAGAACTGCATGCATGCTTGAGTGGCCGCAATATATCTAGATTATGCAGTGCTTAATTAAATGAAATCTTGCTTCTTACTTATCCAAGAAATACACAATCCTCCAAGATAGAAAGCACCCACTGACGTTGATTTCCTGTTATCTGTTGAACCTACCCAATCTGCATCTATATAACCCCAATAACTCTGGATGAGATTTTTCATTTTTCATGAAGCCAAAATCCAGAGTACCCTTGATATACCGATGCATTAGTTTCACTTATGTCATGTGGCCTTATTTTGGATTTCTTTGATACCATGCTATTTTTAAAGTGAAAAAGACCATATTCAGTTTTGTTGCTATTAAGGACTATATGCTTCCAATGATCTTTCTATATTCTTTGACATTAACTACTTTTCCTTCATCATCAAAAAAACTCAATTCCCATTTTCATGAATGAGAAAATCATCTGGCTTCTCAATATACACTTCTTCTTTCAGAACCCCTTTCAAAAACTCAAATTTGACATCCATCTAGAACACCTTGAACTTATGTTTCACTATAATATCCCAATATAATTTGATTGTTTCCAGCCTTGAAACAGGTAAAAAAAGTATCACTAAAATCAATATCCTCTATCTGGGCGTAACCTTTTCACACTAGTCATGATTTGTTTCAAATTACTTCACCATCTTCATTTATCTTGTAGTGAAAGACCTATTTTGTCCTGATGAAATTCTTATCTGTTGGCCTTAAAACAATCTCCAATGTATGATTCTTCTTAATTTAGTCAGGCTCTTCATTTATCTTCTGAACACAATTCTCATTTCCAGCTTCTTCACTAAAACATTTAGGGTTTACCTGTGATAAGTGTGATAGTTTCTGTAGTTTCTTCTTACTTTCTATAACATTGAGATATTTCATCTGATTAGAATATAGAATGCTCCCCCTTTGATGTAAACCTCTTCCTATTATTGGGCCCATTATTTAGACCCACAAACATTCTTCCTCTCCTACATCATTTCTTCACATGTGATTGCAGGTTTGAGAATTTTTCCAGCTCAATTATATCAATGAGATCATCATTGGGTAAATTCACCACTTATAATTGATACATCAAAAATACCTCTATGCCTAATGATTTATAAATCAGTGTATGAAACAAGAGATAATGTTAATAACACCATCACTATCCATTGCACTCAATTAATTATTTTCTCCTTCAACTCAGATAACTGATTTGAATCAAATGACATTCTGAAGCACATCACATCACCACATTGCATATCTTGATTCCACTTCCCCTTGTATCATATCTCCCCTTGAACCTAAAACACTATAACATCATTTAATGGAATTTAAACACATAGAGAGAAAATATCTTTTGGAATCCTCATTAAGAGGATTGTGGTTGATCCTGATGGGTCAACCGTTTGATTATTTCTTGCAATGCTTCACACTATTTCCTTGCCTCCTCCAACTGTTTTTCCAACTTCAACTATTTTGGCCATATTACAAGGAATTCTTTACCCGCATTTTGAGTCTTATTCTCATATTCATATTCTGGATGCTTTTCCTTTTTAAAAAATTGGGAATTAATCCCATTAGTATAAACTTCCTTCTTTGATGCTCCACCAATATGCCATTTTTCATGATTCTTTCTCTGAGCTAGAATATCTCCACTGATCATCTACTCATGCTTCTTCCTCCATTTACAATCTATTTCTCTTTCCTACACCGCCCACTGTGTGGCATGACATGTGAATTTTTCATGACACCCTTTATTCATTTTTCTTTTGTCAATTGTCCTAGTAATGACACCCTTTCTTTTTGGATTTGAATATTCAACTTATTTTACATTATTCTTACTCACAACTAGAGTTGATCTTCCATTTTTCTTCCAAGTTTGTTCACATTCACTCCAGGAGAGATATTGTGTCTGTAATAGAAGATTTTATTGATACACCTTCCAAAGATCTCCTTGTTATTCCCCTAAGATTTTAAACCTATTTTCAGCTTACCATGTTGTCTTCCAGTGTAGGCTTTTTTATTGTACACTACCCATGCTAGGGATATCCTTCTGGGTTTCTTTTCCTTCCTCACTTTCTTCTTGCTACACTATCTGGCCAAATGACCATGATTAAAACATATGAAACATCTTCTATTAAAGGCATACCTCATTTCATCATTTCTCAACTGAGATGTTGATTCTTCTTGTGTTATTCTTGTGACATTGAAATCATGGTATTCTAAACAAATACTCATGCTATGTCCCATTATTCCACAATATAATCACTTCCTGGATACTTTATTTTTGAGAGTCTCTTATTTTAGACTTCTCAAGATGCATCTTCTTATTCTCATATTAATAAATGTTTCTATCTTCACAATATGAAATATATTTCAAATACTCTGAAAAAAAGCTTGATGTGTGGCCATGATTCCCAAAAAAATATCACATGTTGTTACTACTTTTTTGAAAATGTACTCTTATGTCTCCAGTACCTACCATATTTTCTCCATTTTTGGAACTATTCATAGCTCTATTTCTATCATGCACAGGAGGGGATTCATCAAATCCAATACTGGTTTTTCCCAAATTGTATGGTCTTTGAACTAAGAAAATTTTCTATTTTTTCTCTTTATAAATAGAATATTTGTTTTTCATTTTATCATAACTTTCCCAAGATTAATCAAATAGTAAGTACAAGGAATCCTTTATTTTAGACTTTCCTTTGGTATTTGATTTCTCCACTTCATTCTTTACTAACTCTAGATTTTCTTCCAACTTTTGATTCTTCATATCCCTTGATTCTAGTTAATAATTGAGTTATCTCTCTATATTCTTCCATATACTCATCAAATCCTCTAAATAATGTGTGAGAATACCCACCATGTCACTTTTATTCTTTACTTTCAATTTTTATTGAGCAATAGAATCAAAATAGTAAGAACTCTCATGTTGTAGTCTTTGATTCTCTTAAACTAGTTTGGTTAGCTGTGCAGTAAGATCATCATTTATGGATTTCAAATTTTGAATGTTATCTGAGTTTAGATTCTTTCCCATATCATCAGATTTTCATTTCCCTATATTTGAAGACATCTCTTGCATTTCTTTATCTTGAGAATCATTCTTCTCCCTCAGGTCAGTATCCATATCAATAAGGCAATGATTTAAGCCTCATAACATGTTGTCCTCAATTTCCAATGCTTGGATCCAAACACTACTGAAATTAGAGGTATTTGTGATGGCCTATTTGTGATGGGATCCCATCACAAATAGGATTTAGCAATGGGGCATTGTTGCAAATATCTTGTTGTATAAAACAACGTCGCAAATATTATTTTTTGTGATGGGTCCGTCACAAAAAAAAGGATTTTACACGGGAAAGGTCTCTATCGCAAATAACCCTTAGATTATATACATTATATATATAAATAAACCTTTTGCGACGACCCATTACAAATACTATTTACGACAGGAAATGTCCCCATAGCAAAGAACCCTCCGATTATATACATTATATATATAAAAACCTTTTTCAATGGGCCCATCACAAATAGTATTAATAAAATTTTATATTTAGATTATTTGTGACGGGCTCCCGTCACAAAAGGTCCAGTTGTAAATACTAATTGGGCAAAACAATTTTTAGTGGATTGAAGACTTCTCTTTTGTCCGAATACCCATTTAATAGCAAATTTCTCCCCCTTAAATGACAATGAATAATCTTCTCGTAAGTACGCATATTAATTCTCGTGCATACGGGAATGTATAAGTGTACCTTTGAGCAGATTCTTTATTGTGATTTCTGTGTGAGGAACTTTCAAGTAAATGAGCCGTCGGACAAAAGAGCCCCCTTTTCGTCGATGCATCATCTTCTTGCAACTTTCACCGTCTGATCACATTATAAAAAATGTGGTCCTACGAATGCATATTCAAACTCGTCCATACGTAGAAGCATACTTTTCATAGTGTTTTGAGTCGGTGAAAGTTTAAAAGAGAAGATTCATCGAGAAAAAAAGTGCCGTTAATACACTAGAAATTGTTCAAAGTTTTTACAAGTTATACTTTTCATAATTGTTACTATTTTTCCAATTTTTTCCAATTTTTTCCAATTTTTTCCTTATTTTTTCCTATTTTTTCCTTATTTTTTCATATTTTTCCTATTTATTCCTATTTATTCCTATTTATTCCTATTTATTCCTATTTATTACTAATTATTCCAAATTATTACTAATTATTACTAATTATTCCTATTTATTCATATTTATTAGTAATTATTACTAATTATTACTAATTATTACAATTTATTCCTATTTATTACTATTTATTCCTATCTATTACTAATTATTACTAATTATTACTAATTATTACCAATTATTACTAATTATTACCAATTATTACTAATTATTACTAATTATTTCTATTTATTCACAATTATTTTCATTTATTCCTATTTATTCCTAATTATTCCTATTTATTCTTATTTGTTCCTAATTATTCCTAATTATTCCTATTTAATCCAATTTATTCCTAATTATTCCTATTTATTCATATTTATTCCTATTTTTTACTATTTATTCCTATTTATTCCTAATTATTCCTATTTATTCCAAATTATTACTATTTATTCCAAATTATTAATATTCATTCCTAATTATTAGAATTTATTCCAAATTATTACTATTTATTCCTATTTATTCATATTTATTCCTATTTATTCATATTTATTCATCTTTATTCCTAACTATTCCTAATTATTCCAAATTATTGGTAATTATTGGTAATTATTACTATTTATTAATATTTATTCCAATTTATTCCTATTTATACCTATTTATTCCTAATTATTACTAATTATTACTATTTATTACTAAAATACAGATAACAAAACAATTTAAATCTAATTTAATTACACTTAATCAACAATAATTAAAACTAACATTAAAAAATTAAATAAATACAAAATTAAATAAAATATAAATACCTTTAAACTTGATCTCTTATTGATGTAAGCGCCTTCACAACTTCTCCAAAAAAAATTTAACTGAGAAAAATTTTCACTCTAAAATTCGAGTTTAGTGAGAAAGAGGAAGTGAGAAATGAGAGGAAGGAAAAGAAAAATGGAGGGGGTATATATAGGTTAGATTAGTTGAGACAGGTCTATTAGCGATGATATTTCTGTCGCTAATAGTACTTTTTGTGACGGGACCCACCACAAATACCTTCGACTGCAATAATTACGGGCGGTGGTTAAAAGGTTATTTTCGACGGGTCCCATCGCAAAAAGTGACATGCCGACACACCTTTTGCGATAGGAAAACATCCGGCACAAAAACCCATTTACCGCCATCGATATTTGCAACGTGATCCATTGTAAATACCCTCTGACCGACACACTATTTGCGACGGGGGACCCCACCGTCATAAATAACATTCTTGCGCTTTGGTGCACATCTTGCGCCAAAGCGCGCATTACCTTTTGTGATGGGACCCCAAATCTCGTCTCAAATAACTTATTATTTGCGACGAGACGAACCCCCCGTCGCAAATAACCCCTAGGATGGACCATTTGTGACGATATTAATTCCCGTCGCAAATACCTTGTCGCAAAAGACTATTTTTTCTGTAGTGAAATTTCTTTGGATTTAATTTCTTTATCCAACTCCTTTATTTCATAAAAAACTTTCACTTTTTGACTTCTTGGAGTTTCTTCATCATCAGTAGACCCAACATCACTTGGCATGTCAGGTTCTTCGTTCATTCCTACGGTATCATTGAATGAATAAATAGTCTCACTATATGATTCATCCAAGTCTTTATTTAGTATATTATTGTTTTCCTTTAACATAATCTCACCAGTTCCATAGACACTTCCACACTGAGAAATTCCACTAAACTTATTCTTCTTCTTTGATGTTTTTCCCATTTCCATGGAACACCAAGAGGAGACTGAATCTTCAACCACAAAAATCGACTGAATCAAGTCAGAGCAAAGAAATATGATAAAAGAAACCCACCTATAATACTAATTTTTAGGACCAAAAGGGGCCTAGATACCCTAAGATGGGGGGGGGGGGGATAATCAATGTATGGATATTATTTCACAAAATTATCCCTACCCCACTGAATCTTGACCTCTTTATTATAAGGGTCACTTTGTTTGAACTTATGTGTTAATGTTGATATTTATTCTTCCCTTCATTATCTGATGATGATGATGCTTTGAATGTAATGAAGGAAAGAAAACACACAAGCACACATATTTTTACGTGGTTCACCCTCATTGGCCTACGTCCAAAGGGCATATAACGACAAGGTGTCGTAGTACAAAATCCACTAAATCTCACTACCAATAATGCTTGGGCTAGATCACTTCTATGACTAGGCTCATTTCCTTTACAGAGTTTAGGATCATCTCACTACATTACTAGGGGTCACTACCTATTTCTCCCTCTTTGGTTCATTGTCAAAAGAAAGGATAACCTTCTCCCTCTTCCTTCTCTCACTGATCTTGGAAGGGATTCACTCACAGTTTATAGACCTGTAGGTCTCTTCATTTTCTTGAATGAATGCATCCTCTATTGTATGTAGATAATATTTTGTTGTCCCTATTTCATCCACTAATGAATACCAATTTTCCACAGAAAAGAACCAGGCAACCTCAAATTTTACGTGTAACCCTTATTGTGACTTGCGTGAAATTCCCATGCTTGCATGAAAAATCTATCTTTCACATGAAATCCCTACTCCACTTTTCACGCAACCTTAAATTTTATGCACAAATTCAAATTTTTATGCGCAACTTCAACTTTTACGCGCAACCTTCAGCTTTTACATGCAACTTCAACTTTTACAAGAAACTTCAACTTTTACGCACAACTTGAACATTTACGTGCAACTTCCTTTTTTTATGCGCAACTTTCACATTTTCATACAACTCCCCTTTTTCACAATTTCTACGTGCATCAGATCTTAGATGATCTCTAAGTCTTGAGCTACACAGAATGAGGGGTCACCTCTTATTTATTGGCGTCGCCAACCCTCGCGGGAAAAAACCTCAGTGTCGTGCAAAATCTCCCATTATTCGTGCAATTATTTTCATGCAAGAACCATTTTCTGCACACATCTTCACATTTTTTGTGCACCTCATGCATTTTCCATTTTTGACGATCTTATCCCAAAAAAACTTTTGTGAACAAATTCCAACTCATATTCAATATTGCACAAAAACCAATTTTACATATAATTCCACCATTTTTGTGCCCCTCAAGCCTTTGAAAATTTTCAGCATTCTGATCCTAAAACACCTATTGCACGAGAAACTTCACTTCACTATTTCGATCACCACTTTATTTTTCGTGCACAACTCCAAATTTTTGTGCAACACACACCTTTTCCATTTTTCGGCATTCTGATCCTGAAACACCTTTTGTATGAACATCCCAACCCGCATTAACTATTGCTCACAAACTAATTTCATGCACAATTCCACCTTTTTCATGCACCACTCCAATTTTCCACACACCTCACTTTTCCAAAAAATACCTATCTTATTTTTCTAGTTTTTAGCCCCAAAATTTTGTCAAACACTAGGAAACAGTGCCACCTTGTATCTTCTATTTTTTTACCGCCTCCAGATCATTCATTCCTTTGTTGAGGTTCTTCTATTAATCATGGTTTGTCAAAAACATCACTTGAACCCAAAATATCACCATGGATTCCCCATTTGTCAACAAACTAGACTTAGAAACCCACCTTGTCAACAAAACAAACATTGAGGCCTGCTTTTTTGACAAACTCAACTAACCCAAAAATGATTCAATTATGCCTTGAGGGATTTTTTACCAACAATCTCACCGTTTGGGTTAGTTGAAAACTTTTCCATAAATTGATACCTCATTAAAACTTCATCCATCTTCATTCACAATTTACCTCTTGCGATTACGATAGCGATCAAGGATTCACTCAACACATACTCTAAGCCCACATGAGCAATGCTCTGTGCGAGAAACAAGTGTAAATGAAAAGTTCATCAATGAATCACATCATTTATGACAACAATTGTTTGAAACTATATGATACCATTCTAAAACCACTCTTCTTCTTTTATCACGATCCTCAGTTGTCGTGATTTCTATTCTTTGATCGATCATTTCTAGCATTGTTAGATTTTACAACTCTACCCCTATCTCAATTCTCCCCCCTATCTCATTGCTCCACCTGTCAGCTTCTCCCTGTGTGTTTGATTAAGACATTTTCTCCCTTCCTTAGCCACAATTTGTCCCTCATTAGGAATCAATCTTTATACCCATTTGTCAACGAACCCAAAGGTCACTCCTTTGTGGTCTACAACATCATAGAGATACATTTCATTACATCATAAAAAACATTATACCTCAGGGGGGTCCCACATCCACACTGTTTCAAGTGAGGGGAGTCAACTAAAATCCCAGAGCAAGTCGATGCCTCTCAAATGCTTCTTTGGGAATGACCTTTTTGAAAATAACCACAACCTTTAGTTCTATAGGAAAATACTCCAACTTCACAAGCCCTTTCTCCACCTTCTCCTTGGTAAAATGATATTTGTTATAAATTTTCTTATTCCTTGTGTGATGGACTAGATTTTTTCTAAGATTAATAGCACTTGAATTATCATACTGGATTCCGATCAGAGACTTATCTACAATTCCTATATCATCAAAATACTTATTTATGCAAAATAACTGTGTGCATGATTGAGTGGTTGTAATATATTCAGCTTCTGCGGTGCTCAATGAAATGAAATATTTCTTCTTACTTAGACAAGAAATAAAAAATCTTCCAAGATAAAAATAACCCCTTGATGTTGATTTCCTTTAATCTTCTGAACCATCCCAATCTGCATCTGTATACCCCCAATAAATATGGATGAGATTTGTCATTTTTCATTAAGACGAAATCCACAGTGCCTTTAATATACCGATGTATATGTTTCATTAATGTCATGTGGCTTTATTTGGGATTTCTTTGATACCATGTTACTCTTCATGTGAAAAAATGATATCCGATCATGTCGCTATTATGGACTATAGGCTTCCAATGATTTGCCTGTATTCTTCGGCATTAACTGCTTTGCCTTCATCATCCCACAAACATTTTTCTCATTTTCCTGAATGAGAAAATCATTTGGATTATCAATATAGTTTTCTTATTCTAAAACCCCATTCAATAATGAAAATTTTACATACATTTGGAACACCTTGAACTTCTATTGCACTGCAATGGATAAATATAATCTGATTGTTTCCAGCCTTGAAATAGGTGAAAAATAGTCTCATCGACATCAATATCCTCTATCTGGGAGTATTCTTTGCACACTAGTCATGCTTTGTTTTGAATTACTGGTCCATATTAATTTATATTGTAGTGAATGACCTATTTTTTCCTAATGACATTCTTATCTATTTTCCTCGAAACAATCTCCAACGTCTGATTCATCTTAATTTGGTCAGGTTCTTCATTCATCGCCTGAACATAATTCTCATATCTAGCTTCTTCACTAAAACATTTAGGATCTACCTATGATAAGTATGATAGTTTCTTTAGAGTGTTCATCCTATCTATACCATTGAGATTTTTCATCTAATTAGGAGATAGAATTATCCCCCTTTGATGTACACCTCTTCCTATTATTGGGACCACTATTTAGACCCACAAACATTCTTCTATCGCATTATTTATTCACATATGACTGTTGGTTTGAGAAAATTCTCCAGATCAATTATATCTATGAGATCTTTATTGGGTAAATTAACCACTTATAAATGATCCATAAAAAATAACTCTAATCCTAATGAGTTATAAATCGATGTAGGAAACAAGAGATAAAGTTAATAACAACATCACTATCCATTTCACTCGATTAATTCCTTTCTCCTTCAACTCTGATAAATAATTTGAATCAGTTGACATTCTGGAGCACATCACATCTCCACTTTTCATCTCATTATGCCACTTCCACTTGAATCATATCTCCACTTAAACCTGAAACACTAAAATATAAATTAGTATAATTTAAACACATAGCTAGAGGGGATCTCTTAAAGGCCTCAAGAAGAGGATTGTGGTTGATCCAGATGGGTTAACCCATTGATTCATTCTTGAAAAGCATCTCACTCTTTCCTTGCCTACTACAACTATTTTTCCAACTTAAACTATTCTGGCCATCTGACTGGGCATTCATTACCCACATTCTGAGTCTTCTTCTGATATTCAGATTCTAGATGCTTAGACTTTTTCACAAATTGGGAAATTAATCCCGTTAGTATAAATTTACTTCTTTGATGCTCCACCAATATTCCATTTTTCATGATTATTTCTCTAAGCAGGAATCTCTCCACTGATCATATGCACTTTCTTCTTACTCCATTGATGATATCTTTATGTTGCATTCACTTCTCACTGTGGGGCATGACATGTGAATTTTTCATGACATTCTTTATTCATTTTTCTTTTTTCAATTGTCCGAGTCAAGCCACCCTTTATTTTTAGTTTTGAATCTTCCACTGATTACACATTCTTATTACTCACAACTTTAGTTGATCTTCCTTTGTACTTACAGGTTTATACACATTCTCTTCTGGAGATCTGTTGTGAATGTAACAAAGGAGGTGATTGACACACCTTCTGTTGAGCTCCTTGTAATTTCCTTGAGATTGTAAACCTATTTTCAGCATACCATGTTGTATTTCAGTATAATATTTTTTGTTGTACACTACCCATGCTGGGGATCTCCTTTTAGGTTCCTTTTCCTTCCCCGCTTTCTTCTTGCTATACTGTCTAAACAAATTCCCATGATTAGAACATATGAAACATCTTCCATTAAAGGCATACCTCATTTCATTATTTCTTAGTCGAGATATTGATTCTACTTGTGTTTTTCTTGTGAAATTGAGCTCATGGAATTCCTGATACATACTCATGGTGTGTCCCATTCTTCCACAATAGAATCACTTAATGGATAATTTTTTTTGAGAGACTCCTATTTTAGACATCTCAAGATGCTTCTTCTTATTCTCAAATTTAGAAATGTTTTTATATTTTCATCATTAAATATATTCCAAATCTTTTGAAAAAAAGATTAATACGTGGACATGAATCCCACATAAATAGAACATGTTGTCACTACTTCTTGTAAATGTACTCTTAGGTTTGTATCCAGTACCTACCAGATTTTCTCCATTTATGGAACTATTCATGGATCTATTTCTATTATGCATGGGTGGGGATTAATCAAATCAAATACAAGTTTTTCACAAACTGTATGGGCTTTGAGCTGATAAAATATGTTATTGTTTCTCTTCATAAATAACATATTTGATTTTCATTTTATCATCACTTACCGAAGGATAATCAAATATTAAGTATAAGGCATCCTTCATTTTAGGCTTTCTTTTGGTATTGGATTTCTCTACATCATTCTTCACTAACTATTTCTCTTCTTCCAACTTTTGAATCTTCATATCCTATGATTTTATTTGAGCATTGGGCTCTCTCTCTAGATTCTTCTGTCTACTCATCGCATCCTCTAACTCATGTGTGATCTTATCCACCATGTCACTTTGCTTCTTTACTTTAAATTTTTATTTATAAATAGAATCAGAATAGCATGAACTATCCTGTGGTAGTCTTTGATTCTCCTGAACTAGTTTATTTAGCTATGCAACAAGATCATAATTTCTAGATTTCAAATTTTGAATGTTATCTGAGTTTAGTTTCTTTCTCTTATCATCATCGTTTCATTTATCTCTCTTTGAAGACATATCTTGAAGTTCTTTAGATTGAGAATCATTATTCTCCCTCAAGTCAGTAACCACATCAATAAGCCATTGATTTAAGACTCTTAGCTTTTTTACCTCAATTTCCAGTGCTTGGATCCAAATATATTTGGATTTAATTTCTTGATCCAACTTTTTTATTTCAGGAACAAATTTCACATTTTGACTTGTTTGAGTTTCTTCATCATCATTAGCCCCAACATCACTAGGCATGTTAGGTTCTTCATTAATTCCTACAATATCATTGAATGAATAAATAGTCTCACTATCTGATTCATCCATGTATTTCTACAGTACATTGTTGGTTTCCTTCAACTAAATCTCACCATTTCTATAGACACTTTCACACTGAGAAATTCTACTAGACTTATTCTTCTTCTTTTATGTTTTACAATTTCCTTTCCTTTAATGAAAAATCTTTCTTTTACACGCAATCCCTACTTCACTTTTCATGTAACATTAACTTTTACATAAAAATTCAAATTTTTACACTTAAATTCAACTTTTAGATGCAACCTTCAACTTTTATTCACAACTTCAACTTTTACGAGAAACTTTTACATTTACATGCAACCTTAACATTTACACGTAACTTCCTTTTTTTTACGTGAAACTTTCATGTTTTCATGCAACTCCCTTTTTTCATATTTTTTTACAAGCATTAGAGCTCAGATATTCTCTAAGTCTTGAGCTACTCCGAATGAGGGGTTAACCACTTATTTATAGTCGTCGCTGACCCCTGTGTGCAAAAACCTCCATGTCGCGCAAAATCTCCCATTCTGTACACATTCCTTTTCATAAAAGAACTGTTTTTCATGTATATCTCTACATTTTTTTCACACCTCATGCCTTTTCCATTTTTGTTGTTCTGATCTTGAAAGACCTTTTGCGTGAACATTACAACCCCCATAGAATATTGCGCAAAAACAAATTTCGTGCACAATTCCACCTTTTTCATGCACCTCATTCCTTTTCCATTTTTCAGAATTTTGATCATGAAACACATATTGTGAGGAAAAACACACTTCAATATTTCATGCACCACTTATTTTTGCACACAACTCCAAATTTTTGCACAACATGTGCCTTTTCCATTTTTCGACATTCTAATCCCAAAACACTTTTTGCGTGCAAATTCAAACCCACATTAAATATTGTGCACAAACCAATTTCATGTACAATTCCACCATTTTTTCACACCACTCCTATTTTCTATGAACCTAACTTTTCCAAAAACACCTATCTTCATTTTCCAGTTTTCTACCCCAAAATTTTGGCAAACACTGGAAAATAGAACCACCTTGTATCTACTGTTTTTGTACCACCTCCAGATCATTCATTACTTTGTTGAGATTCTTCTATTTATCATGGATTGTAAATAACATCTCTTGAACCTGAAAACTCACCATGGATGCCCCCTTTCTCAACAAACTAGATTTAGAAACCCACCTTGTCAACAAAAAAACATTGAAGCCCACTTTTTCACCAAACACAACTAATAAAAAAAATGATTCATTGATGCCTTGAGGGATTTTTCCCAACAATATCCCCCTTTGGGTTTGTTGAAAACTTTTCCATAAATTGATTCCTCATTAAATATTCAGCCATCTTCATCCACCATTCACCTCTTACGATTCTAATAGCGATCAAGGATTCACTCAACACATACTCTAAGCTCACATGAGCAATGATATACGTGATAAAAAAGAGTAAATTAAAAGTTCATCAATGAATCATATCATTTCTGAAAAAATTGTTGGAAAATATCAGATACCATTCCAACACCACTCTTCTTCTTTTATCATGATCCTCAGCTGTCGTGATATCTATTATTTGATTGATCACTACTAGCAGTGTCATATTTTAAACCTCTCCCCCTATTTCAATGCTCTCCCCCTATCTCATTGCTCTACCTATCAACTTCTCCCCGTGTCTTTAACTAGGACATTTTATCCTTTCCTTACCCACAATTTATCCCCTATCATAAGTCAATATTTCTCCCCCTTTGTCAATGAACCCAAAGGTCACTCCTTTGTGGTCTGCAATATAGTAGAGACACATATCAGTATATCAGAAAAAACACACCATACCTCAGGGAGGGGGGGGGGGGGGTCCCATATCCACACTTTTTCAAGTTTGGGGAGTCAACTGAACTTCCAAATCCAGTTAATTCCTCTCAAATTCTTATTTAGGTAAGGAATTTGTTATAATGTCCACAACCTTTAGTTCTGTAGTCACTTATTCCAACTTCATAAGCCCTGGCTCCATCTTCTCCATGATAAAAGGATATTTTATTTCAATTTGCTTAGTCCTTATGTGATGGAATGGATTTTTTCTAAGATTAATAGTGCTTGAATTATCACACTTGATTCCGATCAGAGACTTCTCTGCAATTCCCATATCATCAAGCCACTTCTTCATCCAAAATAACTACGGGCACACTTGAGTGGCCGTAATATATACAACTTATATAGTGCTCAATGTAATGAAATCTTGCTTATTACTTATCCAAGAAATACAAAATCCTTCTAGATAGAAAGCACCTCCTGACATTGATTTCCTATCATCTACTGAACCATTCCAATATGCATCTATATACCTCTAATAACTCTGGTTGAGATTTGTCATTTTTCATCAATCTGAAATCCACAATTCCCTTGATATACTAATGTATTTGTTTCACTTATTTCATGTGGATTTATTTGGGATTTCTTTGATACCATGATAATTTTTATGTGACAAAGACAATATCCAATCGTGTTGCTATTAAGGACTACATGCTTCCAATGATCTACATATATTCTTTGACATTAACTACTTTTCCTTCATCATCCCACAAACTCTATTCTCATTGTCATGAATGAGAAAATCATCTGGTTTCTAAATATACACATATTTTTCTAGAACCCCACTCAAAAATGAAAATTTGACATCTATTTAGAACACCTTGAACTTCTGTTCCACTGTAATGTCCAAATATAATTTGATTGTTTCCAGCCTTGAAACATGTGAAAAAAAAGTCTCATCGACATCAATATCCTCTATCTTGGAGTAGCCTTTTCACAATAGTCATGATTTGTTTCTAATTACTATGTCATATTCATTTATCTTATAGTGAAAGACCTATTTTTTCCCAATGAAATTCTTATCTGTTAGCCTTGAAGCAATCTCTGATGTCTAATTCTTCTTAATTTGGTCAGACTCTTCATTCATTGCTTGAACACAATTCTCATCTCCAGCTTCTTCTCTAAAATATTTAGGCTCAACCTATGATAAGTATGATAGTTTCTATAGAGTATTCATCCTTCCTATACCATTGAGATCTTACATCTTATTTAAAGATATAATTATACCACTTTTATGTACACCTCTTCCTTTTATTGGGCCCATTGTTTAGACCCACACACATTCTTCTTATCTTGCATCATTTCATCACATGTGACTGAAGGTTTGAGAAAATTCTCCAGATCAATTATATCCATGATATCTTCATTGGGAAAATTTACCACTTAGTAATGAGCCATAAACAAGACCACTAAGCCTACTGAGTTGTAACTCGGTGTAGGAAACAAGAGATAATGTTAGTAACACCATCACTATCCATTTCACTCAATTACTTGCTTTCTTCTTCAACTATAATATCTAATTTTAATCAATTGACATTTTGGAGCACATGAAATCACCACTTTTCATCTCTTTATTCAAATTACCCTTTAATTGTATCTCCCCTTGAACCTAAAACAGTAAAACATCTGTTAATAGAATTTAAACACTTAGGAAGAGGGGGTCTTCTAGAATCCTCAAGAAGAGGATTTTGGTTGATTCTAATGGGTCAACCCTTTGATTCTTTCTTACAAAACATCACACTCTTTCCTTTCCTGCTCCAACTGCTTTGAAAACTTCAACTGTTATGGCCATATGACTAGGCATTCTTTACCCACATTCTGAGTCTTATTTTGATATTCAGATTCTGGATGCTTAGCCTTTTTCAAAAATTTGGAATTAATACCATTAGTATAAATTTCATTCTTTGATGCTTCACCAATATTCCATTTTTCATGATTCTTTCTCTGAGCTGGAATATCTCCATTGATCATCTAATCTTCTTTCTTACTCTATTGACGATCTCTTTCTGTTGCCTTTAGTTTCCTCTGTGTGGCATGATATGTGAATTTTTAATGAAATTATGTATTCATTTTTCATTTTTCAATTTTCCTATTCATACCTCCCTTTGTTTTTGGGTTTGAATATTCCACTAATTTGAAATTATTCTTACTCACAACTAGAGTTGACCTTCCTTTGTTCTTCCAAGTTTTTTCACATTCTCTTGAGGAGAGATTTTGTGACTGTAATAGAGGAGGTGATTGATACATCTTCCGTTGAGCTCCTTGTGATTACCTTGAGATTAAAAACCAAATTTTCAGCTTACCATGTTGTTTTCCTATATATTATTTTTTATTGTACACTACCCATGATGGGGATCTCCTTCTGGGTTTCTTTTCCTTCCCCGTTTTCTTCTAACTGCACTATCTAGCCAAATACCCATGATTAGAACATATGAAGTAGCTTTCATTAAAGGCATACCTCATTTCATCATTTCTATGATGAGATATTGATTCTATTTGATTTCTTCTTGAGACATTGAGCTCATGGGATTCCTAACACATACTCATAGTGTGTCCCATTCTTCCATAATAGAGGCACTTCATGGATAATTTCTTCTGAGAGACTCTTATTTTAGACTTCTTAAAATGATTCATCTTATTATGAGATTTAGAAATGTTTCTATCTTCATAACATGAAATATATTCCAAAGACTATGAACAAAAGATTGATGTGTAGTCATGAATCCCACAGAAATAGAACATATTGTCAATAATGATTGTAAATATACTCTTAGGTATGTCTCCAGTACCTACCATATTTTCTCCATTTGTGGAATTGTTCACGACTCTATTTCTCTCATGCACTGGAGGGGATTCATTAAATCCAAAACTAGTTTTTCCCAAACTATATGGTATTTGAGATAAGAAAATATGTTGTTGTTTCTCTTCATAAATATAATATATTTTTTTCATTTTATCATCACTTGACGAAGGATAATCAAATAGTAAGTACAAGGCATACTTCATTTTAGGCTTTCATTTGGTATTGAAATTTTCCACATCATTCTTCACTAACTCTATATATTTTTCCAGCTTTTTAATTTTCATATCCCTTGATTATAGTTGAGCATTGAGTTATCTCTCTATAATATTCTCTCTAGTCATCACATCCTCTAACTTATGTGTGACCTTATCCACCATGTCACTTTTATCTTTTACATTCATTTTTTCTTGTGCAATAGAATCAGAATAGCATGCACTCTCCTATTGTAGTCTTTGATTCTCTTGAACTAGTTCGGTTAGCTGTGCAGTAAGATCATTATTTCTGGATTTCAAATTTTGAATGCTACCTGAGTTTAGATTATTTCCCTTATCATAATATTTGTGTTTCTATCTCTTTAATGACATATCTTGAAGTTATTCATATTGAGAATCATTATTCTCCCTCAGGTTAGTAGCCACATAAATAAGAATTTTATTTAAGCATATTTTCCTGTTGACCTCAATTTCCAGTGCTTAGATACAAATATATTTGGATTTAATTTATTCTTCCAACTCCTTTATTTCATTAACAACTTTCACTTTTTTACTTCTTGGAGTTTTTTCATCATCAGTAGTCCCAACATCACTTGGCATGTCTGGTTCTTCATTCATTCTTGCTGTATCATTGAATTAATAAATAGTCTCACTATATGATTCATCCAAGTATTTATTTAGTACATTGTTGGTTTCCATTAACTAAATCTCACCATTTTGTAGACACTTCCACACTGAGAAATTACACCATAATTATTCTTCTTATTTGATGTTTTTCCCTTTTCCATGGAACAACAAGAGAAGACTGAATCTTTAACCACCAAAATATACCAAACCAAGTTAGAGAAAAAAAATATGATAAAAGAAATCTACATATAATACCAATTTTTAAGACCAAAAGGGGCCTAGATACCCTAAGAGGGGGGGGGGGGGGTTGAATCAGGGTATGGATATTATTTCACAAAATTATCCCTACCCCACTGGATCTTAAACTCTTTATTATAAGGGTCACTTTGTTTGCAGTTATGTGTTAATTTTGATCTTTATTCTTCCATTAATTATCTAATGATAATGATGCTTTGAGTGTAATGTACGAAAGAAAACACACATGAACACATATTTTTACTTGGTTCACCCTCATTGGGATATGTCCAAGGAGCATACAACGACAAGGTGCCACTGTACCAAATACACTAAATGTCACTGCCAATAATGTTCGGGCTAGATCACTTCTATTCCCAGGCTCACTACCTTTACAAATTTTAGGGTCAACTCACAACTTTCCCAAGGGAAACTCCCTGTTTCTCTCTCTCTGGCTCACTACCGATTGAAAGGATAACCTTCTTCCTCTTCCTTCACTCACTGCTCTTGGAAGGGATCCACTCACATTTTATAGACCTGTAGGTCTCTTCATTTTCTCAAATGAATGCATCCTCCACTATTTGTAGATTCTCTGTTGATGTACCTCTTTCATCCACTAATGAATACCACTTTTCCATAGAAACGAACTGGGCAACCTCAAATTTTATGCGCTACCCTTACTGTGCCTTGCATGCAAAATATCCCTCTTGAATGCAATCCCTAATGCACTTTTCATGAAACCTTAACTTTTATGCAAAACTTCAATTTTTTACGAGAAACATCAAATTTTACACGCAACCTTCAAATTTAATGTGCAACTTCAACTTTTATGGGAAACTTCAAATTTTATGCACAACTAGAACATATACGTGCAAATTCCTTTTTTTACGCGCAACTTTCACATTTTCGCGCAACTCCCTTTTTGCACAATTTTTATGCGCATCAAAGATAAGATCCTCTTTAAGGCTTGAACTATACCGAATGTGGGGGTCACCTCTTATTTATAGGCATTTCCGACCGTAGCACGCAAAAACCTCTGTGTCCTGCAAAATCTCCCATTCTATGCGCTATCCTTTTCATGCAAGAACCGTTTTCTGCGCACATCTTCACATTTTTCACACACATCACACCTTTTCCATTTTTGACGTTCTGATCCCAAAACACCTTTTGTGCGAAAATTCCAACCCACATTCAATATTCTGCGAAAACCAATTTCGCGCATAATTCCACCTTTTTATTGCACCTTATGCCTTTGCCAATTTTTGGCATTCTGATCTTGAAAAACCTATTGCACGAAAAACTTCAGTTCACTATTTCATGCAATGCTTTTTTTTTCGCGCAAAACTACAATTTTTCACGCAACATATGCCTTTTCCCTTTTTCGACATTCTAATCCCGAAACACCTTTTGCGCAAAAAAATCCATCCCGCGTTTACTATTGCATGAAAACCAATTTCATGCACAATTCTACATTTTTCGTGCTCCACTACAATTTTCCATGCACCTCCATTTTCCAAAAATACCTATCTTTATTTTCTAGTTTTCGACCCCAAAATTTTGGTAAGCACTGGAAAACACCACCACCTTGTATCTGCTATTTTTGTACTGCCTCTAGATCATCCATTCCTTTGTCAAGATTCTTCTATTAATCATGTATTTTCACCAACATATTTCGAACTTGAGAACTCACCACGGATGCCCCCTTGGTCAACAAACTAGACTTAGAAACCCACATTTTCAACAAAAAAACCTTAAGGCACGCTTTTTCAACAAACACAACTAACTCAAAAATGCTTCAATGATGCCTGGAAGGATTTTTTCCCCAAAAATATATTTTTATTTAAATCATTGTATAATTATTATTAATTCATTTTTAATTAGTATTTTTTTAAAACATTTTAATTCAAATAATTTTTTTTAATATTTATTCATCTTTGTGTTAATATTTATTCTTTTATATTATTTTTTGTAACATATTTAATTTATATAATATATTATTTTTTAATATTTTTGTAACCTGTATAATTTATATTATTTATTAATTTATCATAAAATTAATACATTTATCATAATATTATTAAATTTAGTAATATATTTAATAAAAACAATATTCTTTATTAATTTTTTATATTTTTTTAATTTATTTATTTTTAATACTGGTTTTTATAAAGTAAATTTTCATATTCATTTTTTAAAATTAATAATTTATTGTAATTTTAATTTTAAATTTTTATTTCTTATTTTACACTGGTATTTATCAGCATTATATAAAGTGCTGATAAAATTAACATTTATCAACACTAGTAAAAATCACAGATAAAATAAAAATTTATCAGCTATTTTGGTTTTAGTGTTGATAAATATGTATTGTATCAGGGCTTTTTACTAGTGATAATAAAACATATTAACCTATTCTAAAAGAACCCTAATTAAGATATTATATCATGCATTGTTCAAGTTTTATGGAAGCTAATTTCTCTAGTTTCCTCCTTCAAATATTTTTATCAAATTAAACCTTAAATCAAAGGTCTGTTTTCCCCTACTTATTTTAATCTATCTTTCATCCCTTTTCTCGATTTTTTGTTCTTCTTGTTGGGATCTTCTTATCTGTGATATTTTTGGGCACTATTTTCATGATTTTTGGTTCCGCTTTATTCTTCTCTTACGATTGATGTTTGGCCCCTTGATCAGATGATTTTTAGTTGTTATTTTTCTGATCGTTGTTTGGCCCCTTATTTTCATGATTTTTTTGTTCACCCTATTTTTTCAATTTTTGGATTTTTATAACATTGACTTATTTTCATAATAATCTAATAATGTTTTTGATTTTTATGAATTTTTAAAAACACTCATTAGTATTTTCCTATTATTAATGTTTTCCCCTTTGACATAAGATGCATTATATTGGACTCCATGTATTATAAATTTAAAATCACTGTGAAAACATACATGAATTAAATATGATTGAAAAGATTAATGAGAAACCAAAAAACATGGGCATTTAGGTGATTGTGTTAGGGATATTAATCATTTTGATTATATTTCACAGATGTTAGATGTCATATGTGTGTCATAATTTTTTATTAATGTGAACTTTTTGTGAAAAAATAGAGTTGCTTAAAGTAAAAGATCATCTTTATGTGGGAAATAGAATAAGGGTTGTTTTTAACCATAGGATCCTACCGTCTATATTTTCCAAGTGGATTGATTCTTGGATTATAAATTAATACTATTGTTGATGATCCTTTTCGTCACAGAGTCCAAAGGAATGTAAAGGGAAACGACTTAGCACAAATTGATGCATCATTTGAAGAAAACATCAAAAATCGACAAAGGGATGAACAAGGAGAACATTTCACATGTGCCGCGCAAGTTCTATACCTTTCGCGCAAGTCCACTTGAGCAACGCCTAATGGTCGCACAAGTAACTTGTGGGCCCCAAAGGATAACTGCCCGGGGTCTTCTCCAGTCTATAAATAGACCCTGTGGGCCCCCCATTCGTGGAGGATTTTTTCCAGAAACTCAGATCTAAGCTCCCGACGCCCTAGTCTCTTCTCAAAGCTTTTGAAACACTTCCAAGGTAATTTCTTAGTTAGAACGGAAGATCTAAAGAGGAGGAGGAAGACCTAAGTGTTGAAACTCATAAAAACTTGCACGCCTGAGTGGACAACCCTTAAGGGAAATGGCCACACTTGCGCGCCGCCTTGCTCCTTCAATAGAACTTGTGTGCCCCTCTTCTGGAAGAACCTCAAGATGATTCTAAATGCTTTAAAAAAGAGTTTCTCAAGTATTACCCTGCTAGTTAACCATCGTTCAAGTACCCATGTGTCGCGCAGGTATACCTGCATGACCAGGACTTGCGCGTCCATGCAGTACCTGCGCGCCTGCCAGGACTTGCGCGCCCCTACCTTTTTGGGTGCCCTTCTTGCCCATTTCACCCATCTTAAGCCATTCCACCTCTCCTATTCAAGATTCAGTCTTCAAGACACTCTTCAAAGCCATTTATGGCATGATTTATTGATTTTACTTCCTTATCTGAAAGGAATTATGTGGAATATCTCTCAAAACCTAGTGATTTACACATCTTTATGTCACTAAAGATTGATATTTCATTCATTCAACCTCATCCTTTACGATGAGATAACTCATTAATCTAGACCTCCTTTTCAGGAGTAAGCCCCAGTCCCCTAATTTGGGCATCCTCCTCAGGAGTAAGCCCCAACCATAATTTCATTATCTTGGGCCTCCTTTTCAGGAGTAAGCCCCAGTCCCCTAATTTGGGCATCCTCCTTAGGAGTAAACCCCAACCATACTTTCATTAACAAGGGCCTCCTTTTCAAGAATAAGCCCCAGTCATAATTTCCTCATGGGCCTCCTTTTCAGGAGTAATCCCCAGTCCCCTAATTTGGGCATCCTCCTTAGGAGTAAGCCCCAACCATAATTCTCTTAACCTGGGCCTCTTTTTCAGGAATAAGACCCAGTCATAATTTCCTCTTGGGCCTCCTTTTCAGGAGTAAGCCCCAGTCCCCTAATTTTGGAATCCTCCTTAAGAGTAATACCCAACAATAATTCTCTTAACCTGGGCCTCCTTTTCAGGAATAAGCCCCAGTCATAATTTCCTCATGGGCCTCCTTTTAAGGAGTAAGCCCCAGTCCCCTAATTTGGGAATCCTCTTCAAGAGTAAGCCCCAACCATAATTTCATTAACCTGGGCCTCCTTTTCAGGAGTAAGCCCCAGTCCCCTAATTTGGGCATCCTCCTCAGGATTAGGCCCCAACCATAATTTCCTCATGGGCCTCCTTTTCAGGAGTAATCCCCAGCCCCCTAATTTGGGAATCCTTTTTAGGAGTAAGCCCCAACCACAATTTCATTAACCTGGGCCTCCTTTTCAGGAATAAGCCCCAGTCATAATTTCATCCTGGGCCTCATTTTCAGGAGTAAGCCCTAGTCCAATAATTTGGGCATCCTCCTCAGGAGTATGCCCCAACCATAATTTCATTAACCTGGGCCTCCTTTTCAGGAGTAATCCCCAGTCCCCTAATTTGGGCATCCTCCTCAGGAGTAATCCCCAACCATAATTTCCTCCTGGGCATCCTTTTCAGAAGTAATCCCCAGTCCCCTAATTTGGGCATCCTCCTCAGGAGTAAGCCCCAACTATAATTTCATTAACTTGGGACTCCTTTTCAGGAGTAAGCCACAGTCCCCTAATTTGGGCATCCTCCTTAAAAGTAAGCCCCAACCATAATTTCATTAACCTATGCCTACTTTTTAGGAATAAGACCCAATCATAATTTCTTCTTGGGCCTCCTTTTCAGGAGTAAGCCCTAGTCCCCTAATTTGGGCATCCTCCTCAGGAGTAAGCCCCAACCATAATTTCATTAACCTTGGCCTCCTTTTCCAGAATAAGCCCCAATCCCCTAATTTGGGAATCCTCCTCAGGAGTAAGCCCCAAGTCCCTTAATTTTTCAAGTCTCTTAACCTGGGCCTCCTTTTCGAGAGTAAGCCCCAGTCTTAATTCCTCTTAACCAGTCCTAATTTACCTTTGATTTGGGATTCCTTCTCAGGAGTAAAAAACCCAATCATAAGTCCTATCCTAATTTGGGCCTCCTTTTCAGGAGTAAGTCCCAAGTTAGAGTATTCAAATCTCCGTGAAGCACATATACCTTTATAGACCCTGTTCATGGATTTCTTCCCTGAAGTAAATCCAAATCTTCATTTATCTGGGCAGTCATACATACATAAGTCCCACCTCATTTCTTATGATTGCATCTTTCATGGCACAATTGTCTGATTTTTACCAATACCTCTTGTTTCTCACACCGAGCATGACTCACTTGATCTTAGAGTGTAAAAATAATTATGAAATCCTTCTTTGAGCCATCAATCATAAACATCATACTCCCTTACTCGAACTACGTGGGTTCTGATTCCTTTTCTAAACAAAGGATACATAGGTAGCCCATCTGCGGGTTCGATCCCAACTCTGAAATAACCCATGTCATTCTGAAAGACAATAAACTTCAAGTGCCCCACTGAGTGGCTTTAAAACCAGCATGGTCATCATAATGAACAAGAGACTTTTACGTATCAAAGGATACCATTGACTAAGAATCTCTAACAAGTACAAACGATTCTCTATCACTGAAGAACCACGAATATATATAAAAGATTCTCTAAATTTCCTACATATCAATCATTGATTGTCAGATCTAAAGGAAAGCTCATTTGATACTTGGTAATGTAATAAGGATTCACGAACATAACTTAAATCTATAAAGAGAGTCCTGGAGTAGACAATAATTATCCTAAAAAAGGTGTGATGAGTCCGACCTCCCATCCTCTCGACCAATGCAAATTCCTAAGCCTCATCAGTCCACAAACTAATGAGCACCTACCTTTGGAAAGTAGGTCCAAATGGATGTGGAATCGTTGGATGCTTCCGGTTCTACGAACAAACCCGTTAGAAACTGATTGGAATGTTTGAACCTCCCATCAAGGAGGTCATCCCCAAATTCCGAGGGAAACAAAAAATGGTGAACCCGACGTGAATCCTTAACCAAGTTAAAATTATGTTTTTCCTATTTGTTAGGACCCTATTTAAAACTCAATGAGAGGGCCAACAAAAACAATCATTGACATATGTGCTCATCCAAAAGATGTAGTGGATGAATTTATCTTGATTACGTCTGTTATATCAAACATGAATTTTTTCTAAGATCTTCTGCATTTATAGAATTGATTCTCTCATGTTTACACCTGTGAATACTGCTACTGCAAATCCCACTACTGCTACTCCTGCTGGATCGTTGTCCGCTATGAGGATGACATCACCTACCCAGCGTCTTCAACGCTGGGTATCAAATGCGCTGGTTAAGGAGTACAGTCAACACGGTACCATCTCAAATCTGGAGGCTGCCCGACAAGCCCTCCAAGTGAACAACTCACACCGGTCGTCCGGACAACGATGACCAGTGATCAAGAAGCAGGCGGTGCTAACTACCATCTCCAACTGTTTTGGGTCGTTATCCCCAGAACTCAATCACCATTCACTCCCATATTTTGGGGAGGTGAATGAGCAGGTCCCTCATGGACTTAATTCAAAGAATCAGGAGTCCTTCCTGAGGGCTCCTATCAACAATCGCCACTAGACTCATGCGGCAGTGCACCCTCAACATGATGAGGATACCGAATCTAGGCATTCAGCTCAGGTTTCTCAAACCCGAGCAGGCAAGATGAACCGCCAGAGGTGGAATCCGATCAACAGTGAGCAAGTTATCATCTATGCCATCTCCGAAGAAGTCCACCAACCTAACTTGGTGGCAAGCAATGAGCTGGCACACACACCTGCCCGTTTTAATTCTGCTGTCCAGCAGACTCGTCTGGCAGCATCACGCCAATCCCGCCAGGTAATTCCGGTGGAGTACTATAGGCAGGAACATACACCTGTTTATACATCATCAGCTAGTCAGCAGGCTCGTCTGACTACATATGATGGATCTCGTCAACCACGTTCGGTGAAGTGCAATCAGCAGGCACATACACATGCTAGTATTAATAAAGCCTACCAACAGTCTCGCTTGGTAGCATTCGGAGAAGTCAGTCAGAAAGCTTCAGCGACAAACAGGAGGCAGACTCAACTCTCTTCCCCAAAACTTGAGTACTGTCAGGATTCACTAACAAGAAAAGGAGGATAGGAGCAGGCACATACACCTACTCCAAGCCCGGAATGGAAGTATATCCCCGTTCCGGAAGCTGAAGTCACCAAGCATATTCTATCAACGGTGAAAGAGCAGAAGAAAATCCCTGCTCATATTCTGGATGCCTTCCAGGATATTATAATAGCTTCAGCGGAATCTCAGGGAAAGACACATAAATATATCCCTACCAGTGGAGTGACACATCAACAATTCACTCCAGAACAGACACACACATCTGTTCCAGTCTAAGAGGGTTCTGGGGCATACTCCCCCATATTATACAGACAACCAAGTCAGGAACATACACCTAATTTGAGTAAAGATTGTCAGACTAACCTGTCCATATTTCCTGATCAAGCACATACACCTTCTCAGAGAAGCCACTTTCATCAACAAGTGGTTTCCAAGGTGAGTAAGAAGGCGTCTAAGAAAAAGATCCGCCCAGCACAGTCAGGAGATCAAGAGCCAATCTATAACAGGGCATTGCTCGATGTTGGAGTTCTTGAAGCCCTCATACATTTATCTGTTGGAATTCAAGATTCTACTCCCTCATTTCCCAATAGTGGGAACATTAATTTCGAAGGTCTTCAATAGGCAGTTCCTCATGAAGGCTTGCTTCATGAAAATTCGGTTGATCTCGAAGTTTCATCTTCAGATGAGAGCCACAAGAACCCTCTGTGTGGTCATAAGACCAAGGAGCAAGAGATCTCATCTTTTGCTGTAACCTATTTTGGTGGTCCTCCCCATGATGATTAATTTCGCTGTGAAATTCCTCTCTACAGTAGTGATACACATTGCCCGGAAAATGCTCTAGTGGACAATATAGTACCGAGAAATCCCTCTTATCTTGAGGCACTTGAAAATGTGAAACCAGTCATGTCTGATGCTTCATCTCTAGCAAGTGATATACTTTCTCAATCAGAAGATAGCTCAGGGTGTAGGTCATTCTCTGAACCACCCCTAAGTTATGCATCTTCTAGTTTGATCAATGATTTCTCTACCAATCTTGTTGAATATGATGAAGCAACAAGGAAACACCAACTCTGGTCAAATCAGGTAGAATAATATTCATCAAATGATAAAGAGGAAATGCTGAACATGAGAAAACAACTGGCGAAAGGTGAAGTGCCAGTCATGTTTTGGCCTCTGGCTGACTCTCAGTATGAAATTCCAGAAATGTTAACAGAAGATAAAATTCATGATATTCGTCTCAACATATGAAAAAGTCTTTGTTAGTTGAAAAAGAAAGTATTATCTTATGATGAATATGAAAATCATATAAAGATAATAGAAGGGTTACAATGTCAGATTGATTTGGCATCTCTATCAGTCTCTCAATATCCGAAGGCTGAAAAGCAGCAGAGAACCCTTCAACGTTCATGCCTTGGCGCACTAAGAAGATTGCATCGGTTAATTGCCAATGACCCATCTGGTATTCGTGTCAGAGGATGGGGTGTTCATGGAGCACTGCATTTCACGGTGCTCTCCAGTCATCAAAGCCCACCAAAAATGGTATCATGCAATATTATTTCCCATGGCCGGCCACAATCAATGGGCATTGTTTGTAATCAAAAGCATTCCCAAGAACAATCCTAAACTAGTTCCTCTCAAAATCAAGAATACAGAGAACAAGCTGTTGAATTACTCCTACATCAAGCAAACGAGAATATTGAACATGCCTCTCGTATGGAGCAAGAACATCATCAAGTGACAGAAGTGTCGGAAATCATCCAACGATCTTTTGAACCAGGTGATAAAAGTGGATACAGGTTAATGCATCCAGCTAACTTCCAGACTAAGGTTCGCAAGATCAGGAGAGATTTTAAGAAAGTTTGATACATAGCATATCAAGAGCCACCCCAGCTCTCCAGACTGGGGACTCTTTTAAACTAACCCTCAGAATCAATAAATAGGATTTGAGGAGTTGAGCGGGAACAACAGGAACAACCCCAGTCCACTGGACTGAGGACTTTTTCAAATCATTAATCCCCTCCTCAGAGAAAGTCAGTCTTTTCTCAATTAGGGAAGAAGACTCAAGAGGAAAGAAGAGCCAAATTATCAGAAGATTCCCTCCAAATTGCAGTTCGTCAAGAAATTCCTGAGGGATCGAATAAACAAAAGGCAATGTCTCATCAAAGACATGGAAGAAGAAAATATCACAGAAATGCTGATAGAAGGGATGCGATGTATTATGCATCAATCAATGTCCTAAATGCCATTGTTGCTGATCCACCAGATGAGGCTCACTCAGGGGATTCAGATGAAGAGGTTCCTTCTCAAGAAGATGTATGCACCAACACAAATGAAGAAGGTGTGCGTAAAAAAATCAAAGGGTTACTCAGAACCTAGGTAATCCTTCGAGTAACCCACTTCCCCCTCTCCGAAAAGGATCCAACAAAGGGAGGGGAAAGAATCAGGTTACATATCCTTCCTATGGAGAAGGCCAATCGCTCTCACTAGAGAAAAGGTTTGCACAACATGAGAAATAAATGAAGGAATTAAGAAGGTTGAATGCAGAACTACTTCAGAGTATTCTTCTTCTTAAGCGTGCTGGAGTCAGTCATCCAAAGGAATTTTTTGCCGCTACTGAGATGGATCAAGAATATCCTCCTCTATTAGTACACCCTCACAGGTTTAATCCTACGGGTCAAGTGAAACAACCGTTGGTAGTGCTACCATCAGTTGCAGCACCAACCAAAACATCTGTCCAAGCTCCAGTCATTGCAACTACCCAAGTCCAAGTTCAACCGAATGTTTCTCAAAAGTTAATAACTACTATTGAGTCATTAATAGCTCGGTTAGAAAATATGGAAGGGAAACGTGCACAGGTTCAACCAGAAAAGAATGTTTACCCTGAATGGGTAGATTCAATATCTCCTCCATCCTATTTTGGAAACCCTGTATTCCCTATTTTCAATGGATCAGGCGACCCTGAACAACATTTGATGCATTACGTGTCTTGTTGTGATCCTATGATGGGAACTCCGGAGCAGTAAGAAGTAGTAAAACTCAGATGATTCATACAGACCTTGCAAGGACCAGCCATTGTCTGGTATATAACCTTGCAATCCCGATCAATTACTGGATGGTAAGATCTCCTTCAACAATTCCTTCATCAGTTCAGCTCAATTTTTCCAAAGACAACAGTTTTTGATCTTACAAACTGTAAGAAAAGGGAGAATGAAAGGGTCTCATATTTCATTGCTTGTTGGAAGAGATTAACATATTCCCTAAGATTATCATTCCCTCAAGAAGAATTTTTTCCAATATGTGTGGCAAATTTGCGTGATGAGTTACACACGCCGTTGATCCCTGTGAAATACACAGGAGGGTTTCGAGACCTTTCTTCAATCACTCAGAAGATTGAAGACTCCCTTATACAGGCTAAGGCTAAATCTCATGTAATTTCATCAGCTCCAGGAAGGAGAATGGGTAAAGCATAAACTGATACAGTTATGCTTAAACAAGCACCTGTACCTGTTTCTACTTCAAAACCTTCAGCTTCTCAAAGTGCTCCACCTCCTGAGCGCCAACAACAAAGGCCGTTTCGTCCAGATGATCAAAGATATGAAAGATGAAAACAATTTTAGGATTTGAAGAGCAAAACATACTCTCTCCTAAATGAACAAGTTCCTGGTTACTTCATTTCGGCTCTGGAAAATAATTTGGTTCAATTGCCAATGCCCAAGAGGCCAAACAAGAAAGGAGATGAAGACCGTCCCAATTATTTCCCCTTTCATAAAATGTTAGGGCATCCCATCCAGGAGTGTTTTGTCTTCAAAGACCTCCTGCAAAATATGGTTGACTCGGGACAAGTCAAACTGAAAGGTTCTTCAGCTCAAGTAGCATGTGTTACTGCTACAGTTCCAGAGGAGGAAGGCGAATGGCAAGAAGTCAAAAGCAAAAATGCATAGAAGTATGATGATTGGATGGTCAGAAAGACAATCAACCGAACTCATGCTATTTTGTGAACATAATTAAAGAAACTGATTGTGTCTTCTTCCATGAATGTTGTGGAAAAACCCTCTTCGTCAGAGGGAAAGTCCTCAAATAAACGACATGATTTAAAGAAATAAAAAGAATTAGAATAAGATGAGTATGTGTTAAAGCCTAAATTGTCTTTGAATCTGGAAGACTTCAGGCCATCTACATCAAAGCCACGGGCACTTCCCCACCAAATGGCACAACCTAAACAAGCTAATCAGGTAGAGTCTTCATCAGACGAAGAGTTAATCTTCGGTTCTGTTAATATTATTCAATTAACATATCCATATTCTAGTAGCAGTTTCTATTTCGATGAGCCTAAATTCCCTGTATCAAACAAGGGAATCAGAGGAAGTTCCAGAGGCCCAGGATATAGGGGAAGACATGGATCTTTTAGAATCCACTACTCCAATTCTACCCATGCTAGAACTGTGTACGTAGCAGAAACTTGTGGTAGAGCCCTTCAGCGAGATTAGCAAGAACAAGCAAGTTCTTCTACCAATAGCAAATTCAGTCCTGGCACAATTATTTTGGAAGACCAGTTGAAAGTTACATCTTCTTCCTCTCAGCAAGTAAATGGATCTAATCGGTCTAATCTTCCAAATCCAGAAATATTGCTAACTCCTATCCCGATACAAGATGCATCAACTTCCAAAGCATCTGCTTCCAAGGTACCTGCTAAACCACATATTCCTGTCGGGAAACGCATACCTCTAGATCAAAAGTATGATGTATTGAAACACTTGGCCCATGTACCAGCCAAGTTATCAATTCTGGATGCTTTGAATCTGTCAAAAGATCTTCAGGAAGCACTCATCGAGGCTTTGTCAAGTCCTTAGGAGTTTGAAACTGAAATTGATGCAGCTGAAGTCTATCACATAGAGAATAATCCTGCAGAATGCCATGTAATAATATATTTTACTAATGGAGATGAAGATGATGTTGTGCATGGACATATTAGACCTTTGTACTTATCTGGAAAGGTCAATGGCGTAGACGTCCGAAGAGCTTTCATTGACAATGGTTCAGGAGTCAACCTCATGCCCATTCATACACTTTGTCGATTGAGCCTCACAAAATCTGATTTATCTCCTTCTACCATGATGTTACAAGGATATGATAAAAATGAACAAGAACCACTGGGTGAAGTTACACTCAGAACTCAGTTTGGAGATCTTGTATCCAATTCATATTTCATGGTTGTTGATCAAGACTCAGCCTTCAACATCTTGCTTGGAAGACCCTGGCTACATCAACATGCGACTATCCCTTCATCCTACCATCAATGTCTCAAATATTGTTTGGATGGTCAAGTTGGGACATTGTATGGTGATAAGGCCCCATTCAAGACATGTGAGTCTCAATACATTGAGGTGGAATTCTATCACATGAAGGGAAGAGAGAAATCCACAACAAAGGAGATTACCAAAGTTAATGCTCCATATGGTTTGGAGAAGATTCCAGTAAATACATTTACACATGTGAGTACAGATTATGTGTTTCCTATCAGTCAAATTGAAAAGATAGACCCAAATCAAAATACTCTTATGGAAAGATCCATAATGTCAATTACGACAATCGAGCCAGACAACATGGGAGAAATTGGTAACCCACCAAGCAGTGATGAAAGCACAAATGGTGACGTCTTCATTTCATCTGCTGAAATCCAACAAGTCTATACTTCGCCAATTAGGCCAGACGAAGTTATAGCAACATCGGAGGTGAACAATGATGTCGATTCTCAATCCATCATCTCCTTTTTATTACCCAAAGAAGACCCTTCATCATCAATCGGGTCGGAAATGGAAGCTTCTTCTTCAAAATATGCAAATTTTGACATCTCTTCTAATCATGAAAATTCTACTTTATCATCTACTATGCAAGTAGAAATGGAAGAAATAATACATAACGAAGAAGAAGAGGAAGATATTAGAGATGCTCCTCCAGCATTTGAAGAGGGTATCTCTACCACTGTGGATGAACTCAGAGAAATAAATCTAGGTACGAAAGAAGATCCACGCCCCACTTTAATCAGTGCGGCCATGACTCTTGAAGATCAAGAGATGTATATTTCTTTTCTAAAGAAAAATAGATATATATTTTCTTGGAACTATACAGAAATGCCCGGGCTTGATCCTGATGTTGCTACTCATCATTTTGGTTTATCAGAAGAACATAAAGGATTTAAGCAAGCCGTGAGAAGAAAACACCCAACTTATGCTTCCAAAATTGAAGCTGAAGTGGATAAGCTTATAAAAGCTAACTTCATCAGAGAAGTTCAGTATCCTAAGTGGTTGGATAATATTGTCCCTTTAAAGAAGAAGAACAGACAAATTAGAGTTTGCATCGATTTCAGAGATCTTAATCGGCGTTGTCCTAAGGATGATTTCCCAGTTCTGATTACAGAACTTTTAATTGATGCAACAGATGGCTATGAAGAACTTTCCTTCATGAATGGATATTACAGATATAATAAGATCCAAATGGACCTAGAAGATGAGGAATACACAGCCTTCAGATCCCCTCAGGGTGTGTTTTGCTACCGGGTAATGCTCTTTGGCTTAAAAAATGTAGGTGCAACATATCAGCGTGCCGTGCATCGTATATTCAAACCCTTCTTAGGGAAGTTTTTTGAATGCTATGTAGATGATTTGGTGGTTAAGTCCAAACAACATTCTAATCACTTGGATGATTTTGAAGTCATATTCCGCAAGCTTCGACAACATAATTTGAATATGAACCCCTTAAAATGTGCTTTTGGGGTAACCTCAGGAAAATTTCTCGGCTTTGTTGTACGCCATCGTGGTATCGAAGTCGATCCTGGGAAGACCAAGTCAATCCTTGGTATGTCACCTCCTCAAAATTTGAAATAATTAAGAGGAATTCAAGGAAACTTAGCATATATTCAGAATTTCATCGCCAATTTATCAGGGAAAAGTTTACCCTTCACCAAATTGATGAAGAAGGGAGTCACTTACCAGTGGACTAAAGAATGTCAAGAAGCATTCGATATTCTCAAGAAATACCTCTTGAGTCCACCGGTACTCATGCCACCTATTGAAGGAAGACCACTTATCCTCTACGTGACAGCTCTAGAGAGATCATTGGGGGCCTTTCTTGCTCAGAAGAATGATGCTGGGAATAAAAACAACCTCTACTATCTCAGTCGAACTATGCTTGAAGCAGAAACCCGGTATTCAAGTATTGAGAAGTGCTGCTTGACATTAATATTTGCAGTTCAGAAGTTGAGACACTACTTGAAACATCACGAGTTCTAATTGGTATCTCACAATAACCTTCTCAAATTCATCCTTAGTCGTCCAATGCTTACAAGACGTCCGGAAAGGTGGGAAGTTATTTTACAGCAATTCGACATTCAGTATGTGTCTCAAAAGGCAATAAACGACCAAGCTCTGGCTGATTTCCTAGCTGAACACCCTTCAGTGGAAGAAACATCTTCAGATATTGAAATCCCTGATGAGTAAGTCTTCTCTATTTAATAAAGTCCTCAGGCATGGGAAATGTATTTTGATGGTGCTTCCAGAAGTCCAACAGGGAGGAAAATGGAAAATCCTAAATTCAACAAAGTTGGATTAGGAATTGTGCTCATTTCTCTAGAAAAGGTAGTGTTACCTTATTCTTTCTTATTATGGGAAGGTGGTACCAATAATGAAGCAGAATACCAAGCTCTCATCGTAGGCTTGGAATTAGCACTTCAAGAACAAGTGAATCACTTAAAGGTGAAAGGTGATTCAGACCTAGTAATCAAACAAGTCAATGGGGATTATGCTATGAGAAAATAAGAACTAATCCCTTTGTATGATTATGTCAGAGAGTTAATGGCGGAATTTTATTTGGAACCAACATTTTCTTATGTCCCAATATCACAAAATGCTCAATCTGATGCACTGGATAATATAGACACAGCTCTGGAAGATCCAAATCGGGACGAGACAACCATCAATATTTCCCACCGTCGTGCAATTTCACTTTATGTTCGAATCAGAACAGAGGAAATTAATGAAATCAGTCCCATTCCTGAACCGTATGGTCATACTACAAGATAGATGTCACCTATTAGGGAATACCTTCAAAATGGAACACTTCCACCTGATAGAGCTGAGAAAGAACAAATCCGGCGATGTGTGGTCAATTTTACTCTTTATGATAGCCCAGATCCCCTTGAGAAAATTCTCTACAAACATGGTTTTGATGGAGTTCTCTTCAGATTCATTGATGGTAAAGAGAAAATGGCTGTCATGAAAGAAGTGCATGCAGGAGTCTGTGGTGCCCACCAGTCTGGACATAGACTGTTTGATCATATTCGAAGGCTTGGATAATTTTGGCCTTCAATGATACAAGATTGTGTTGATTTCACAAAGAAGTGTCATTCATGCAAAGTATATCCCAACTTCATTCATCATCCTCCAGAGTTGCTTCATACATCTAAATACACATGGCCATTTTCCACATGGGGAATGGATGTGGTGGGACCTTACCCTTCGGCTACGGCCAAGTAGTTTAAGTACATTGTTACTGCTACTGACTTCTTTTCCAAATGGGCAGAGGCAATAACTCTCAAGGAAGTCAGTTCTAAATGCGTTGTTAGTTTCATCAAGTCAAAAATCATTACTAGATTTGGTGTCCCTCATACCATATTGACAGACAATGGAACAAACTTCTGTTCATCCGAGGTGAAGAAGTTGTATCAAGAATACAACATCAAATCCAACCATTCATCTCGGTATCATGCAGCGGCCAACGAACAGATAGATTCCTTTAACAAGACTCTTTCAAATATACTTCAAAATATGGTGGATAAAGATAATAAGTCATGGCCTGATAAACTCTTTCATGCTTTGTGGGCTTATCGGACTACCACCCGCACTGCAACTCGGTCAACTCCATATTCACTAGTATATGAAACGGAAGCCGTCTTGCCCATTGAAGTTCAATTGCCTTCGCTTAGAGTATCCATTTGTGATCAGTCATCTACATATGAACAATCTCAAAATAAATTGAATGAATTGGAACGGTTAGATGAGAAAAGATTGTGCACTTTGCACCACTTGGAAGTCTATTAGAATCGAATAGCATGAGCTTTTAACAAAAAAGTTCGTCTTCGTTCATTCACTCAGGGAGAATTGGTATTAGTTCTCAGAACTCCAATGATACCAGGAAAGAAACCTCCCAAGATGGATCCAAAATGGGAAGGATCTTACTCAATACATATGTTCTACTCCAATGGAGCTTATTCATTAATCTCGATGGATGGAGAACTCATCACTACTCCAACCAATGCTAGATTTTTGAAGAAGTATTTTGTATAAACACAAAATACATCATAAATGGTCTGGTATGACCTTAAAATACACAACCGTCTAGCAAGACATTAAACTGCATATCAATGGTCCATACATATGACCTTAAACTATTTTTAATTTCATCCCACACATCGTTAAACTGTGAAAAAGTTCCCTAAATAGTATGATATGACCTTAAACTTCACAACCGTCCAACAAGACGTTATACTGCATATCAATGGTCCATACATATGACCTTAAACTATTTGTACTTTCATCCCACACGATGTTAAACAGTGAAAAAGTTCCCTAAATGGTCCGATATGACCTTAAACTGCACAACCGTCCAGCAAGACGTTAAAATGCATATTAATGGTCCATACATATGACCTTAAAATATTTGTACTTTCGTCCCACACGACGTTAAACTGTGAAAAAGTTCCCTAAATGGTCTGGTATGACCTTAAACTGCACAACCGTCCAGCAATATGTTAAACAACATATCAATGGTCCATATATATGACCTTAAACTATTTGTACTTTCGTCCCACACGACGTTAAACTGTGAAAAAGTTCCCTAAATGGTCTGGTATGACCTTAAACTGCACAACCGTCCAGCAAGACGTTAAACTACATATCAATGGTCCATACATATAACCTTAAACTATTTGTACTTTGTCCCACATGACGTTAAACTGTGAAAAAGTTCCCTAAATGGTCTGATATAACCTTAAACTGCACAACCGTCCAGTAAGACGTGACGTTAAACTGTGACGTCCTAACTACATGATGCTAAAATATATAAAAGTCCCTTACGTCTGGAAAGATGTTAAACTACATAATCATCAAAGGTCCTGTATGAACTTAAACTAAACCACCATCCAGCATGACATTAAACTGCACCATCCACAGTCCATGCATATGACCTGAAACTATTCGCACTTTCGTCCAACATGACGCTAAACTTTATCGTCCCTAATTTGTCCAACATGACGTTAAATGGTGTACTCTTTTGTCTCACTACATGACATTAAACTGCACAGTCCACCTTTCATCCAACATGACGTTAAACTATATTTTACCCATCGTCCTAAATACATGATGCTAAACTATACAGAAAGTCCTTGATATGTCCTACACGACATTAAACTGTACTTTGTCCCTACTACATGACATTAAACTGTACAGCACCAATAGTCCTAACTGTAAGACTTTAAACTGCATAGTCCCTTCATATGTCATACATGACATTAAACTGTGCATCGTTAAGGTTGTTATTACCTCTTGTTTCTCACACCGAGTATGACTCATGTGAGCTTAGAGCAAACCTCATCCATAACACTCTCTCTGGGCTACTAACCATGTGTAAGTCCCAACATAATTTTTTTAGGTCGTTGTCCCCAATAACAACTTGATCATTAATTCATTCTTTAATTGAACTACGCGGACTTTGATCCTTGCCTTCCAGGCTAGGTACGTAGGCAACCTCCGAAGGTTCAAGCCCAAAACCAGTCTCTTCACATCGGTTCACCTCCATCTCATACGATGTTGATTCATGGAACCGCCCCTAGAATCAATATCTTTACATTGGTTCACTTTCATACTTCTTATATGACGTTAAACTATACAACACTTTTGTCTAGTATGACAATAAACTACAATATTCTTTGATACCCTCACCTGAGAGGGAACCATTATTTACATTAATTTTAAATCATGTTTCATTTCAAAGACTACGTGCATACATGGAAATGCCCAAACCTTTTCTCTTGGGTTAAACCATCATTGTACTAAAGTCCTCTTTCACCCTTCACATGTATGAACCAAATTTGTACAGAGGGTATTTCTATAACTATGTGGGCTTGATTCCCATCCTTATGGGATACATATGAACTTTAGAGTGTCCCTCGAATCTAGCCCCAAGTATTTGGGCCTAACCCCAAATTCCGCTTTCAGTCCCTTGGCTGAAAAGTCCCCATGAAAACACACACTATGTATTTCTTACAATAGTCCAAGCTCTATGACCCTAAACTAAGATCTCTAATCCTTTTTTCCCACACAACGTTAAACTGTAGTTTAAGAACTACGTATGGATTGATTATCATCCTTATGGGATACGTAGAGAAGTCCAACAATTCAATTCAGGACCCAACCACAACATGATTATGGTTAGCATTGATCTGTGTATCTCTGTATACATTGGACAATACCCATATTTATGTGTCATAATCCTAACCTTAAATATTTTCAGATCTTCATAACCCTTTTCATGACTTCTAGTCACAAAAATGTAAAACTTCTGAGAATTCTTTTACCTGACTATGCAGCACGTGCCCATAGGCGGCCTTGCATAAACAGTCTACATAACAGATTTGTCAGCCAAAAGATACTATTATCTGACTATGCAGCCAATGCCCTTAGGTGGCCCTGCATAATTCAACCCCCTAACAAGTTTGTCGGATAGTGGTAACTTCATTCTTGGGAAGAATGCCTCTTTTGTCTTTATTTGTCTTAAATGACAGTATATAGGGATCCACAAAAATAGTCATCCTTAACATATTTGTCCCATATCCTTTTTCATGATCTGAAAGTATTAAAGTCTATGGTTTATATTCTCCTTCCCTATGTTTGGGTCAGACCTTCGTAGGAGTAATATCCATCCATTTCTTCGATAATCTTGTATGGAAATATCTTCTCCATATTCAAGTAACTCTTTCCATACAACAAACTCTATACTTTGGAAGATTTGAATCTCCATAAACTTTCACCGGCTTTTAGTAGTAGAAAGGTAAATTTCTGAGAGTTCTTTTGCTTGACTATGTAGCACGTGCCCATAGGCGGCCTTGCATAAACAGTCTACATAACAGACTTGTTAGCCAAAATATACTATTTATTTAATTATACAGCCAACGCCCTTAGGTGGCCCTGCATAATTAAACCCCCTAACGGGTTTGTTAAATAATGGTAAATTCATTCTTGGGAACTACTTCTTCTAATTACTTTTAGCTCTTTTTCATGTCATTCCTCAGATTCAAATATTCTTAAGTCATAGCTTACATATTTTCCCTCATACTTGAGTATGGTAATATGTTTTCAGATGAATTTTCAAGGAATTGAGTCAATTCTAATTCATTTGGTCAAATCTATTTCGACCTTAAACATTAGCCTCTTTGTGTCCGATGTGCATGACTTTAAACTGCCCAAAAAAGGCAAAGGAACTCTGAATAAAAGTCAAGTTCCAGCTCACTAAACATACATTTTGTATGATTTAGGTAACATTGAGAAATTAAAAGGTTCAAGTTTGTAGGGTTAATTACATTAATCCTAGTAAAAATCAAACTATGCTTACTAGGCCCATTGACTTAGGTAAAATCTGAATCATGTAGAAAAAGAATGCAGGTACAAATGATTGAAGGTGAAAGTGTTTTTCATTGATGCACAAGAGATAGAAGGACATCCACAGATTGGAGTCTCTTCTCTTTTTCAAGAATTACAAGAGGCTTTCAACATAACTCTTCATTTGATTTACGGCATCTCGAGCTTCATCAGCAGCCACCTGGAATTCATTCATTCAACTGGATACTATAAGAGATGCAATGATACCAGCTCTTCTTGGAACAATTGTAAAAGAATGTTCTTGAGTGTGGTTTGAGAAAATTTTCTGCTAATCAAACAGTGACTCTATTTCTGTCCAAGAGACTTGGAAGATGGATACATGGATTTGAGAATGAAGTATTGGAAGTAAAGAGACATTTGGAGAGATTACTATTTTCAGATATTGCTCTAATGCCATGTTTGTATTCTCTCCACCAACCGGCAATGGAAAACATTTCAGCCCATGGGTTTTCCATTTTCATATCTGCAAGGAAATGGAATGCAGGAAAAATATGAAAGTTAATACCAATGTTGTTGCTCTTAATGCACAACATAACCGAAATAGAGGAGTAGGAGTGCAGTTTCATTTCAGCCGTATAGTTCTTTGCATCTAGAACGCTGACTCCTTGCAGATGACCACGACCACACAGAGGAAGATAGATGCTCTGTGGGAAATTAAGATGATATTTCTTCAAGTACTTAGCCAAATCCGGGAGAGTGCTGTCGCAGATATCATACTAATCATGGCCAATAATGTTTATCATGTCATCAATTTGCTTGATAGCCACTCCATCAGCCGTTTCGATTCTGTTAGGAGCCATTGAATCTGCACAAAGGATGAATAAGAAACTCTTAAATGAGTTTATTTTTCCTAAAATTTGTGAAGGAATTTAGAAAAATGGCGAAGGCATTAAGGCACACAAGTCTAAACTTGGCGCGCAATTATGGATGTGCCGCGCAAGTATTTGGAGCGCAAGTATCACCACGCGGGTCCAGATACCTTGACAGCAGCACGACATCAAAGATACAGTAGAAAACAGAGAAACCTGCATGGTGAAGGTGGCCTGCACGGCGAGAGCTCGAAGGTTTGAAATCCAGAAATCCGGATGCTTTGTACGGAATGAAGCCCCCTATTTATAGACACGACCCTGATCCTGCACGCCCAAATATCATTTTCACGCCCTCACTTGCGTGCCACCTTTCCTTTGGATTTCTTCTTTTCCTCAGAGTCACATCCTCATTTATTTCAGATCCAACTCTGAGGGGGGACTTTTGTTGACACTCCTTTTCATCACAGAGTCCAAAGGAATGTAAAGGTTAATGACTTAGCATAAATTGATGCATCCTTTGAAGAAAACATCAAAAATCGACAAAGGTACGAACAAGGAGAACATTTAACATGTTCCACGCAAGTTCTATACCTATCGCGCAAGTCTACTTGCACGACGCCTAATGGTCGCGCAAGTAACTTGAGCGCCCCAAAGGATAACGGCCTGGGGTCTTCCACAGCCTATAAATAAACCTTGTGGGCCCCCCATTCGTGGGGGATTTTTTCTAGAAACTCAGATTTAATCTCCCGGCACCCTAGTCTCTTCTCAAAGCATCCGAAACACTTATAAGGTAATTTATTACCTAGAACGGAAGATCTAAAGAGGAGGAGGAACGCCTAAGTGTGGAAACTCATCAACACTTGCGCGCCTGAGTGGCCAGCCCTTAAGGGAAATGGCCACACTTGCGCATCGCCTTACTCCTTCAATAGAACTTGCGCACCCCTCTTCTGGAAGAACCTCAAGATGATTCTAAAGGCTTTAAACAAGAGTTGCTCAAGTATTACCCTGCTGGTTAACCATCACGCAAGTACCCATGTGTCGCACAGTTATACTTGCGCGACCAGCACTTGCGCGCCCATGCAGTACCTACGCGCCTGCCAGGACTTGCACGCCCCTGCCTTTTCGGGTTCCCTTCTTTCCCATTTCACCCCTCTTAAGCCATTCCACCTCTCCTATTCAAGATTCAGTCTTCAAGACACTCTTCAAATCCATTTATGGCATGATTTCTTGATCTTACTTCCTTATATGAAAGGAATTGTGTGGAATATCTCTCAAAACCTAGTGATTTACACATATTTATGTCACTAAATATTGAGATTTCATTCATTCAACCTCATCCTTTACGATGAGAGAACTCATTCATCTGGGCCTCTTTTCCAGGAGTAATCCACAGTCCCCTAATTTGGACATCCTCCTCAGGAGTAAGCCCTAAAAATAATTTCATTAACCTGGGCCTCCTTTTCAGGAGTAAGCCCCAGTCCCCTAATTTGGGAATCCTCCTTAGGAGTAATCCCCAACCATAATTTCATTAACCTAGGCATCCTTTTAAGGAATAATCCCCAGTCATAATTTTCTCCTGGGACTCCTTTTCAGGAGTAATCCCTAGTCCCCTAATTTGGGCATCCTCCTTTTCTAGAGTAAGCCCCAGTCCCCTAATTTGGGCATCCTCTTTAGGAGTAATCCCCAACCATAATTCTCTTAACCTGGGCCTCCTTTTCATGAATAATCCCCAATCATAATTTCCTCCCGGGCCTCCTTTTTAGGAGTAATCTCTAATCCCCTAGTTTGGGCATCCTACTTAGGAGTAAGCCCCAACCATAATTCTCTTAACCTGGGCCTCCTTTTCAGGAATAAGCCCCAGTAATAATTTCCTCATTTGCCTCCTTTTTAGGAGTAAGCCCCAGTCCCCTAATTTGGGCATCCTCCTCAGGAGTAAGCCCCAACCATAATTTCATTAACCTGGGCCTCCTTTTCAGGAGTAAGCCACAGTCCCCTAATTTGGGAATCCTCCTCAGGATTAAGCCCCAACCATAATTTCTTCCTGGGCCTCCTTTTCAGGAGTAAGCCCCAGTCCCCTAATTTGGGCATCCTCATTAAGAGTAAGCCCCAACCATAATTTCATTAACCTGGGCCTCCTTTTTAGGAATAATCCCCAGTCATAATTTCCTCCTGGGACTCCTTTTCACGAGTAATCCCCAGTCCCCTAATTTGGGAATCCTCCTCAGGAGTAAGCCCCAACCATAATTTCATTAACCTGGGCCTCCTTTTCAGGAGTAAGCCCCAGTCCCCTAATTTGGGCATCCTCCTCAGGAGTAAGCCCCAACCATAATTTCCTTCTGGGCCTCCTTTTCAGGAGTAAGCCCCAGTCCCCTAATTTGGACATCCTCCTTAGGAGTAAGCCCCAACCATAATTTCATTAACCTAGGCCTCCTTTTCAGGAGTAAGCCCCAATCCCCTAATTTGGGCATCCTCTTTAAGAGTAATCCCCACCATAATTTCATTAACCTGTGCCTCCTTTTCAAGAATAAGCCCCAGTCATAATTTCCTCCTGGTCCCCCTTTTCAGGAGTAAGCCCCAGTCCCCTAATTTGGGCATCCACCTCAAGAGTAATGCCCAACCACAATTTCATTAACCTGGGCCTCCTTTTGAAGAATAATCCCTATACCCCTAATTTGGGAATCCTCCTCAGGAGTAATCCCCAAGTCCCTTAATTTTTCAAGTCTCTTAACCTGGGAATCCTTTTCAAGAGTAAGCCCCAGTATTAATTCCTCTTAACCAGTCCTAATTTACCTTTGATCTGGGATTCCTTATCAGGAGTAAAAAACCCAATCATAAGTCCTCTCCTAATTTGGGCATCCTTTTCAGGAGTAAGCCCCAAGTTAGAGTATTCAAATCTCTGTTAAGCACATATACCTTTATGGACCCTGTTCCTGGATTTCTTCCCTGAAGTAAATCCAAATCTTCATTTATCTGGGCAGTCATACATACATAAGTCCCACCTTATTTTTTATGATTGCATCTTTCATGGAACAATTGTCTAATTTTTACCAATACCTCTTGTTTCTCACACCGAGCATGACTCACGTGATTTTAGAGTGTAAAAGTAATTATGACATCCTTCTTTGATCCATCAATCATAAACATCATACTCCCTTACTCGAACTACATGGGTTCTGATTTCTTTTCTAAATAAAGGATATGTAGGTAGCCCATCTGCGGGTTCGATCCCAACTCTAAAATAATCCATGTCCTTGTGAAAGACAATAAACTTCAAGTGCCCCACTGAGTTGCTTTAAAACCAGTATGGTCATCATAATGAACAAGAGACTTTTACGTATCAAAGGATACCATTGACTAAGAATCTCTAACATGTACAGACGATTATCTATCAATGAAGAACCTCGAATACATATAAAAATTCTCTAAATTTCCTACATATCAATCATTGATTGTCAGATCTAAAGGAAAGCTCATTTTATACTTGGTAATGTAATAAGGATTCACGAACATAACTTAAATCTATAAAGAGAGTCCCAGAGTAGATAATAATTCCCCTAAAAAAGGTGTGATGAGTCCGACCTCCCATCCTCTCGACCAATGAAAATTCTTAAGCCTCACCAGTACACAAACTAATGAGCGCCTACCTTTGGAAAGTAGGTCCAAATGGATATGGAATCATTGGATGTTTCCGGTTCTATGAAAAAATCCGTTAGAAACCGATTGGAATGTTTGAACCTCCCATCAAGGAGGTCATCCCTGAATTCCGAGGGAAACAACTATGTTCCTGCCATATGGAATATTAATTTTGTTTCTTTTTTGGTATGATATAGGGTTTTTAAGGATTAATAAAAAAATTTCAATTTACATAAACAAAAATGTTTCATGGTGGTATACATGTTTTTAAAGTTGTATATATCCTAGAAATTAAAAAATGAATCTAATGTATGAAATAATACGGTCAAAGTTAACAATTGAAAATAAATTGTATCATTACCTCATAGAATATAAAAATGAAAAGAACATCCAATGTCCCCTTAAATATACATTTTCATAATTATTTTCTAATGAACCATTTTATATATTTGTATCTTTTTAATTAGGAATAATGACTAAATTTACTTTTAGAAAAGTAAAATGGATATGGTGAGTTATTATCGCTCAAACATTCATATGTGTGTGAAAAAATAATTAAATAAGGAAGTGATGGTTTATGGTACTTTGTTACCTTCAAAGTTGATTTTAATATATATAAATATTTATTTCTAATGAAACACAAATATTGAATATTTAAAATGTTCTAAAATATATAATAACTACATAAAAACAATATTTGAAATTTTAATAAATTTTTTTAACCAAATTGTGGGAGTGAATACCTAAGTAAAGAGTTTCCCAACTATTTAATGGGGTGTGTTGTTGTATCATAACCCACTCATTTGAAAATACCATAATATAACGGTGTATTAAAAGAAAAAACATTGTTAAACATGGTTAAACTAATGATGATTTGTCATTGAGTTTATTATATTAGTTTGGGATTATTCTCTAAAAATAGTATCCTTCACAGTGAACCAAGTTCTACATTTGAAAACTAAAAATACACCATATAAGATGTAAACTTGAAAACATCAAAATTTTATATATGAATTCTTTCTATAAGGTGACATATAATGACTTCTGATGCCCTTGATAACCCTTGATGAAGTAAACTTACTGGTGATGGTGATATCTATTTTAAAAGTTTAAATTATTACCTCTCTTAATGAATCTATTTCAAAAAATAAGAATTATTTATGATATGTGTCTTTTGTAATAAAAAATTAAGTGTTATAATACTTTAAATTCATATAATTATTTATATTTATATATTCTAATAAGTTTTTGATGGAATGAAAATTTATATAAAATATGATGACTATATATATATAAAGAATTATATTTTAAGATTATAAGATCATACCCTCTGTGTAATTATTTTTGATAAATATGAATATTTCTGAATCATATTGGATGGATATGAATAAAAAATAGATGGATGTCAATTATATGATAAAAGAGTAAGAAGTTTGGGTTAAATATTTCATCAAGTTTGAAAGAGATCATGCATATGATCCTTTAAAAACCCATTTTCTATGTTTACTTTTTTGTTATTTAGGATTAATTGGTCCAGAGGAGTTAGAAGTCCACTTGAACTCTCATCGAATAAATCAAACTTTTAAATGTTAGAGTAAACATGGGGAATAACTAAATTTATTTTGTGGCTGGGATAACATTATGTTTTATGGAACATCTAATATGATTACAAGTGTGAAAAATGATGAATATCATATCGAGGATTTGATTACATGTGTAAAATATGATAATGATCATATTTACGAAATTATAATAAAACTGAAGATGAACATCATGATAGTAATTGCATAATCTTGGCGTTATCCCCTTGAATTATTTTGTAGTAAGTTCCCTTAATGTTTGAGGAATTAGTTGTAATAATTCCTTATATTATTATAGTTAAAGCATTGTACTTTTATGGAATCTCCCTTACCCTTCCATTCATGAGCATGATGTTTTTTATCCACACTTGAAGAAAACTTATTTACCATTTAAGTATATACCATGGTGTTTATTTCCATAAGTATCATATATTGTACAATTCCCCTTTCTCTTCTTCCCCTTATCCTTTTTTTACTCTGTCATCCTGTTCTTCTCTTTCTTTCATTAAAATTCATAAGACATGGATAATTATTTCTCCATCTTTATAGAACATGATATTGTATTCTCATATGATGAGAATGTTTGGGAGACTATTTCACTTCAAAGGATTGGCATAACCCCATAAAATAAATGTTCGATATTATTCATTAGATTACGTATGTAGTCCATAACATTCCTTTCTATACTTCTAAAGTTAGCTTCATATTTAGTAATATTTTCCTCTTCCTTTTGTCTTAGACTCAAGAATGTTCTCTCCATATCCACTCATTTTTCATGAGGAATATATTTTTCCAATAAAAGTGCCTCAAAATCTATCCCCTCCATGCTTACTTTTTCCTCCTCATCCTTAGTGTTTTGAATCAATGACCACCACTGATCTATATCCCTAGTGAGTTGATAAAATTCTATGACAAACTTCTCCCTTTCATTACTTCCCAAAGTGAGAAATATATTTTATAAGGAACTTCTCTATTACTCAGGTATAAATGGATTTTTGGTTCCATTAAATGATGGAGGTGGTTGCTATATGAAATAGTCTATCCTTGTTACACGACATTTACAATCAGTAGCCTATTCCATACGAAAATGGTTATTGGTCATAACCCGAGTTAGCTACCCCAATATAGTTATAATTTATTCAGTTCTAGATCTATCTTAATTATCTTTCCTTGGGGGGTAATCCCTACACAGATAACGTACATTGATACAATTTCCATTCCTACAACTAGGTGTTATTTCTAAAAAATGGCATACACTATATTAGATAATAAAATTATGAATCCTAGTGTTTAATTTCGAAACCTACAAAACACTTAACATAAATTGAAACATTATGCACAACTAATCTCAGAATCATAAACATGGTTTCTTTGGGAATATTCTCAAATTATAAAAATATATTTGAATCTTTCATAATGGTTTGAAAATAAAATTTGAATTAACATAAGAATATCTCCTATGAGTGTTAAACTAGGTGCATAGTAAGGGAACACGAACTATGCACTAGAATGATGGTTGAGATTTACCCGACCCACTCTTTTCTGGGATATTACCCCTAGATAAATCTTTTCCAAAACCATATCCATATTTAGTATCCTAACAAGATGTATTGATAGGAAATCAACATAATATCTACATTAATTAAACATTATAATGTTATCCTATACTTATACTTATCCTCAAAGTAATTCATGTGGTTATTTCCCTAATCTATGTTTTCCAAAATCTAGTTACCAAGGTTTCAACTAAACTTTCCTCTAACTAAAAATAACTAGAATCTATTAGCCAAGAGCTGACAGTTTCTTTATTAAATCGGTACTAGATAGAAGTGATCCCATCCCAATGGACTAAATGGTTTAGTAGTCTAGGAAAACTAGACACGTACTTAAATATGATATTACATTTAAATAAATAACATACAATATAGTATTTTATTGAAGAAAATCATTATTCACTCTAGAATATCCTTCAATATAAATCACAATATACTTCCAAACATCTTGGGGAATGAAAACATAAGAATAGTGTGAGCCAATATGCTCAGTAATGGTATGCGTATAGTGAAAGATAACATAGAACAAATAAGACATGAATTATATGATAGGAATAAATGATGATCATGTAATTCTATATAAAATATCACATTATCTTGAAACTACCCATGGATATCATAACTATTAAAATAATCACATGTATATTAATATCAAAATTTATAATGATGGAATGTATATTTTCAGGTACCATAAACTTACAGTCAAGTCCACATGCTAATACACCTACATAAATGGGTAAGGATTATGAAAAATACCCAAACTATTTTTGTCTCATGAGACATACCGATACATAAAGGGGATATTTAATTATGATCCCCACCTATAACTTAATAATTCCAATGCCTTTATCATATTAATAAACAACATAACTTAATCAACATGCCTTAAAAATAAATTATTGTATGTGTTGAAAGAAATAACATATAGAATGTAAATACTTACCTCAGTTTAGCATATCATAACAATCTAGATAAATATGGTGGATGGTATAATTAGATTATATACTAATTAAATAATAATATTAATCAAATTATGTTGACATAGATGAATATAATTTAAAAATATCACTTGAAATTTTCTTAAGGAAAATACCATTGTTAATTGGAGATCACTTATTTAAAATCTAAAAAATTACAATTTTTTTAGGAAAATATTTTACTTGATAGGAAACTTTGAAATTTATAAATTAATTTTTAAAACATTGGGTGATCATTTTATAGGGAAATTATGTTCATGTTGTGTATGTTAAAAAAAATATTCCTTTTACATTTTTAGTAAAAGTGAAAAGTAACTCATTTGTAAAATGATAAGAATATTCCTTTTAATACATTCTGTAAAAAGTAAAATATGGGTAAAAATGAATTTAATAAATAATTTTATAATAATAAAAACATTATTTATAACTTTATAAGGAAAATATAGGCATGAAAGAAAAATATTTCTGACCGAGTAGAGTAAAAAAGTCAGTTTTCCTTAAAAACATTATTTCGGTATCATGAGTACTTAAAGAGAGAAAAATGAAAGGAAAACTTTCAATTAAAATAAATAAACATAATATAATAAATTATATTGGGTTTAATATATAAATATCAAATAATTCCCCTAATAGAGGCTTAAACATAAACAATCCCTAATAATGACGTGATTGTGAAATAAACCCTTACCTAAGGTCAGACTTCTTTCGTATGTGTTAGAACCTACCTTATAATAAATATATATTTACAAAAAATAAACCAAATAAATATAATAATATGTATCATACAATATATTATTTACTTATAACCTTTTATCACATGTATATAAACAATTATTTATTAAAATTACTGTTCTAGGTGATAACTACTTCGTTTTTCACGTATGTTTTGGTTCGGTAGTTTTGGTCCTTGTACATTGATCATGGTTACATCATCTATAGAATTTTAATCATGATAAAAATATAATATATATTAATTATATATATATATTTATAATCATCTATTAAATTTAAATACAGAAAAATAAATTACACTATTCCTGGAGACGCAAGGTCGTACGTACGCATGAACACTGTTTTTCACTTTTCAATAGATAAAACCAAAGAAAGGTAAAAAATAATTCACATTTCTAGAATAATTATTATATTATATATATCTTATATGTATTAAATATATCCTTATTACCTTCCATAAAAAGTATAAATAAAGAAAGAATCACATCTCTTTGTGGAGGTGGTAGTCCAGACATACGCATGAGTGATGTTATTGTTTTTCAATGAATGTGGAGGTAAGAAAGTTGATATGATATTATAATTAAATAATAATAATTATGTTATAAATATCATATATAAACATTAAAACCACAATAATAACCATCTATAAATGATGGTGATGGAAAAAGAAATGTATCGCTACATGGTGGTGACAATCGACACGTACGCACGAGCGATACTTTTACTTCCCATTTAATAGAAAATAGGTTGGATAATGGCGGTTTCATAGTAATAATAAAATTTAATTATATATAGGATAATTAATTTATTATTTTATTATAAACACCATAGATTAAGAAGAGTTAAAAGAAAAAGTATAAAGAAAGTGATCGGTTAAGGTGGTTACCTCTTCTTTGAAAGGACTCCTTTAGATATCCTCTTATAGACAATAAGGTTAGTATTTTGAGAATTAAAAAACTATATGACATGGATAAAAACGCTGGGGTTGAATTTTGGTAGACTTTGGTTAAGATAAATGCCTCAAAAGGTGTGAAGAAGTGAGAGGAGGAGGTGCCCTTTTATAATTGAGGTGAGAAATACACTAGTAATGTTTCAATGTTTTAAAATTTTATTAAGTCACTTTAAAGAAAAAATGTATCCAAAATGACTCATATTAAAAGGAGATAATGGTATGGTTGAAATAAAACAAATCAATGGGGTTTAATCCAGTGTTCAGGTCATTTTATCCCTTATCTTTTTAGATTAACCATTGATAAACCTGTTTTAACCTTAACCGCAGTAACCAAATTTTCAATCCTAAAGGGTTATAATTTTACTTTTATGTTTAAAATTTTTCTAATAAAGGTAAAAATGATGAAATGTTTTACTAATTATAATCCTACTTTTGCTCTTACAAGTTTTTTATGATTTTTAATAATTTAATAAAATATCATTTTTAATAAAATATCATTAATGTCATTTTCAACACTATTCATTTAATTTGAATTTAAAGAAATAATGAAGAATATTTAATTTGAATAAAATACTTTACACCATCAATAATACATTATTATAATCATTTACTTTTATTTTTTCACAATTTTCACATGCACTATGTCAGTGTTGTATAATTGTTGAAGGTAATTATTTAGTCACTAAAAACTAAAATTAAATTAATATGATAAAAATAATAATTCATATTTCAAGTAAAAATTTAAAGCTGAAAATAACCACCTTTTATATTTATGAAAAAATATAAGAGAAATTAAAGTCAAGAGAGTGACATTTCATATTTATTATTTTCATAAAATAATATAAAGGTAAATATCAATGAAAAATGGAATAAAGTGTCTATATTATAGATAATTGGGTATAAATTTCTAAACTAAATTAATAAATTGGATAAATTCTAGTTTTATAGAAATTTCAAAGCTGTAATGACCCGAAAATTCTCATTGGCTTGAAAGTACAATGAGTCATTACTTGGCCTTAAGCAACATCCCCAATATGCCAAAGGTTGACAATAAATGCCGAATGGTTTCAAATACAAGTGGGGGACAATTTAACCTTTAATAAATAAATCAATAAACCAACCAACCGACATCCACTATATAATGCATGAACAAAAGAATGATAGCTAAACAACTTCATTTATGTAAAACCACATCAGAGTTCACAACAACAGAAGGCCAAACCAAATATCAAAGTACACAGCGGATGAACAACTCCAGACTCTCAAAAGACACCAAGACTCCATGATCCACAAGCTCCAAGCTCTACATTCACCGAAAAACCCAAATCATCACGAGGTAGTACTAAAAACATGGGAAGCGTTACCTTTGGCCCTGTCCTGGAAAAAAACATCTGTAAAAGAACCATAGTGCCAAAGCAGGGGTGAGTATAAAACTCATTCTGTTTTCCCCAATGACTTACCTACTCACGCCACTAGGATAGAAAAGTTAGCCACATTTATTAAAAATAGTTTATATATAACATTTTCTCAAAACAGTTTATCACAAGATATAAACAAGTCTCCCAAACCGTTTGTAACCAAGTGAAAGAAAAACCGTGTGAAACCAATTTCCTGTGAGTTATATTTCCAGAAAAATCACTAAAAAACCTTTAAAACCATTTCACAACATCCCTTTTGGGAATACCCAACTGCTTCACAAAATGATGAAACCACTCATGCATGTAAATTATAATAGTTCTATACTCATGAGAAGTTTCTCGTCGATATACCATGTCGTCACAAGGTAATTGTTCCCCATGTTCCATTACTCCTTTGGCACTGAGCACAAGGTCATATTTCAACAAAGCCTCGTACAAATATTTACCATGTTTGGCATCGAGCAAAAGGTCATATTTCAATCAAGCCTCGTACATGCAACATGAACACACACCACATATTCCCAAAAATCATGCCAAAACAACCCTTTAAATGAAACACCTTTTTATTGAAAACCATTTCCGTCAAAACCATTTAAATGCCAACCCATTTTTATTCCAAACCACTTCAATAAAACTCTATTTTTATTGAAAACCAATTCCATCACAATCATTTCAATACCAAACCATTTCAATAAAAAACCACTTTTATTGAAAACCTATTTTTCATCAAACCATTTACAATTCCAGAAAATCAGAAATTTAAAATCATCATTTTAAATTCAAGAACCCAAATCACTCTGCAAAACAAATCACAAAGATTTCAAAATTTCATTAAAACCATAAATCATCACTAAAAAATATTTATTCCATTATTTTCATAATAAATTCCATTCAAATAAACCAATTTGAATCTAATACAATGAATTCTAACAAGAGGAGTTAAGAGTGAAGCCTTCTACCTTTAGGGTTTTGACGAAAACCACAACGAATGAAGAACGTTCAAGAAAACTGGGTCGATTCTCCAAGAACCCACCTTAGATCTCTTCTCCTAGAAAGACCAAGACCAAAAATTATCACATTTGGAATCCACACACCCAGATTTACCCATAACGGGTGTAGATCTAAGAAACTGAGAGAAGATGGGAAGTAGATCTAAATAGATCTAAGAAATCGACCAAGAAAGATGAAGAACGATCACATACCTCAAGAATCTGGCTTTGATTCTCCAAGATAAGCCTTCAGATCACCTCCAGAATGATGGGAGAACCCTATTTGACCTTAGGAGAAGAAAAATCCCAAGTTAGGGATGCTTAGGAGGAAAAAAAGATACTTAGAGGAAAAAACGTGTGATATCCACTTTTTAAGGATCTCATTTAAGTGCCCACATGGTTGGATCGCAGGGTTAGAAAAACCGTGCGCTAACCATGCATTAAACACTACCTCAGAAAACCCTCCACACATAGTTTGGCCGCACGGTTAAACAAACTGTTCACCGTCCGTGCAAAAGATACTACCTCCAAGACCAACTATGCATGGTTTTTCCACACGGTTTAGATAAACCGTGCGCCGTCCATGCGGCTTCCCCTTTGCCTCAAAACATCATTCAAAGTTCTCCTGACTCTCTCATTCATCACCCATAAATTTAAAACCATGGAAAACATAATGTAAGGGTTAAATACCAGAAATTGGGGGTACTATATTCTCCCCACCATTGGTATTTTCGTCACTGGAAAGTAGAAAACCTTCACACAACTGAAAGAGTTCCGGCCACTGATCATTAATTTCCTTTTCACGTTCCCATGTTTCTTCTTGAATCTGACCATGCTGCCATAAAACCTGAACTAGACCAATGATTTTTACATGAAAGAATTTATATTGCCTATCCAAAATCCATACCGGGATATGTATCGACAAATCATCCGGCTCTTGGTCAACGTGATCCCATCTGATCACATGGTCAGGATCAGACTGATATTTTTTCAACTGAGATACATGGAACACATTATGCACCGAACTAAACCATGGTGGTAATGCCAACCGATTTTCCTCCTCTCCAACCCATTCCAATATCTCAAAAGGGCCTTTTTATCTAGGAGATAACTTGCGCTGCTTCCCGAAATAATGATGTCCAAGCCTTGTAGAGATCCTCAAGAAGACATGATCACCCACAACGAATGACAACAGTCTTCGATGGTGATATGCACAAGATTTCTGATGACTCTAAGCTGTCTACATCCTTTTTCTAATCAATTGGATATTCTCTATTGTTTCCTGGACAACGCTTGGCCTGACTATTGAAGTTTCACCCATTTACACCCAGTATAGTGGAGAACAACAAGGAAACACATAAAATGCTTCTAACGGAGCCATACATATCGAGGCTTGATAGCTATTATTGTATGAGAACTCCACTAAGGATATATGCTTCTCCCAAGAGCCACTGAAATCCATTACACAATCCCGCAACATGTCTTCCAATGTTTGTATCGTCCTCTAGGATTTACCATTCATCTGAGGATGATACACCGTGCTCATAGTTAACTGAGCTCCAAGGACTTACTGCAATGATTTCCAGAAATGAGATGTGAAACTCAAATCTCTATCTGAGACTATAGAAAATGGTACACCATGCCTCTTTACCACTTCTTGGATATAAACTTTTGAAAGATCCTCCACCGTATGAGTTTCACAAATAGAGATGAAATTGGCCGACTTGGTTAGACGATCCACTATCACCCAAATGACATCATGTTTCCAAACCGTTCTTGGAAGTCCTGTAACAAAATCCTTTGCTATCTGACCCCATTTCCACATTGGGATGGACAAAGATTGTAACATATCAGCTGGTCTTTGAGGTTCTTCTTTAACCCGCAGACAAGTTTAGCACCACGAGGCAAACTCGACCACCTTTCTTTTCATGCTACTCCACCAAAACTGAACCTTCAACGCCTTATACATATTCTGTGTACCTGGATGTACAACCCATCCTGAATGGTGGTAATCATGAAGGAGTTATTCCTAGAAAACCATAGGTACCACCATCCGATCTCTGAAACACAAAACTAAACCCCCATCAAGTTTCCAGCCATCAATGGTATCCCCACCATTGAGTTTTGAACTTACAACTAGACATTCTACATCAGATGTTTGTGCTTCTTTGATCATTTTTACTAGATCAGGAATAATCATAACTGAAAAGAAAACCACAACATCACCTTGGTCTTCACATTCCAAATGCATGTTTTCTAAGACCTACATCAACTGCCATTCATCTAAATCTTCTTTCGCCAATTAATCATATGACTTCCTACTCAATGCATCCGCCATCGAATTTCATTTCCCTAGTGTGTACATCAAGTCAAAGTCAAATATTTAGAGATACTCCATCCATCTCCTTTGCCTCAGATTCAAATCTCGCCGTGAGAAAATGTGTTTCAAGATTCTATGATCTGTAAACACAATAAATTTATCACCAAAGAGATAATGTCTCCATGTTTTCAAAGCATGGAAAAATACAACTAACTCCAAATCATGTGTTGGTTAATTATTCTCATGCACCCTCAACTGCCTAGAACCATAAGCAACCACGTGATTTCTTTGCATGAGAACACAACCCAAACCTGATCCCGAAGCATCAAAATACACCACATACCCCTGTCCTAATTCTGGTAAAATCAAGAAAGGTGCTGATGTAAGCCGAACTATCAGTTCCTAGAAATACTTCTTACATTATAATGTCTATAGGAATGGAGAATTCTTCTTTGTCAGAGCTATCATTAGTGAAGCTTGTCATGAGAAATCACACACAAAGTGTCGATAGTAACCAGCTAGACCAAGAAAACTTCGTATCACAAACATATTCTTTGGTTGTTTCCAAGAGATAACAGCTTCTATATTTTAAGGATCAACAGAAACACCTTTTTCAGAAATGACATGGCCAAGGAAACATACTTCCTGTATCCAAAAATTACACTTTGATAATTTGGAATACAAATGATGATCTCTTAAGATTTGTAACACTATTTCCAGGTGCACCTCATGATCAACCCTTGTTTTTGAATAGACCAAAATTTCGTCCACAAAGACCACAAAAAAAGAATCCAGATATTGTTGAAATATTTGATTCATAAATGCCATGAAGACTACTGGTGCATTTGTTAGACCAAACTGCATGACTATATATTCATAGTGGCTATATCTACTTCTGAAAGCTGTCTTTGGAATATCCTGATTCCGAACTCGCAATTGGTGATATCCTGATCGCAAGTCAATCTTGAAAAACCACTAAGCTCCCCTTAATTGATCGAATAGATCATCAATGAGTGGAAGTGGATATCTATTCTTTATCGTAACTTGGTTAAGCTTACGATAATCAACACACAGTCGAAGAGTTCCATCTGCCTTCTTTACAAACAACATCGGCGCTACCCATGGAGACATAATTGGTCGAATAAACCCTTCTCTTTCCATCTCCTCTAACTGCACTTTCAATTCCCGCAATTCAGTAGGTTCCATTCGGTAAGACGGAAGTGAGATACTGCACTTCTCTTATAAGAGGTAAACTAGAGAATTCTTCAGGAAAAACATCCATGAACTGATCCACCACTGCCGGAAGAACACTCTTCTCAACAGCCTTTACCGATTCCAATAACAACACCGCCAACTGATATGATAACATGCCCTCTATTGGTGCCAAAAAACCTGTTGTACCCTTCCTTTCATGCCTCTCTCCTATAAAGAGATGTCTAACACCATCGTGTGTCATAAAATCCACTGTTCGCGCATTACAGTCAATGTGGGCCTTAAACGCCACCAGCCAATCCATTCCCAAGATTACATCATACCCATCGATCTTAAGCACTGAGAAATTACACATTAGCTCAACCCCTCCCCCAATGATACCACATGCTCTACACAAGATGGATCAACACTCATTTCGACCCAGAGGAGTTTGAATTTTCTAAACTGAAGGCACCATTTCTACCCTTAAACCCAAAAACTCAACCACATGTGCAATAATAAAAGAGTGTGAAGCACTCATATCCCCCATGGGTACCACCATGCTTCCTCCGCCCAAATCTCCCAACAGATCCTTCTTAGATACCAATGCTCGATTCAACACCTCTGTGTAATCACTGATACACAACACTACTATTTTTGAACGGATCTCTTACCTTAACCCCACTTCGATGATCCTTGCCTTCAACGACGTGCTATCCGCCACCTCGGTTGCCAATCTCACTAAGATCATAACTTAGATGCATACTCTATCATAGCCATATGCTCTTGCTTCAGACTAAAGAAATCAGTTGTGCGCTGAATTCTGAATGTATGTGGGAAGAATTATTTATTAAACAATTCCTCAAAGCCTTCCCACATCATACCCTGGTTTGTTCCCGCTTGGACTACTAACTCCCACCACTGAAGATAAAGTTCTTCTAGCTTATACGTTTATAGCTTTAATTTCATATCTATTGGTGTCCCCAAGAATTTTAAAATTCTATTCATTTTGGAAAGTCACTCCTCTACCCTTTTCGGGTCCGAATCACCCCTAAAGATGAGTGGATCCTACTTTTGAAACTGGGCCGCATAATCAAAATGCTTTGGCTCTTCTACTCTATTCACAATTCCCACAGCCTGGAAAGTTTTCACTTTACTCTGTATTAACTGCTGGTTCACCTGGGGCTCTAGTGAAACCACATTCTCATCGGCCACTTCCGGTTGGTCTCTACGATGCTTACTCGATTCCATTTATAAACAAACAACAACCTCCATCAATCTCACTCTCTAGCAACTGATGTCTTATCATTTCAAATTCTATCACATCATCTATCACAACATTGTTTTCCAAAACAACCTTTTTCCATGTTCAACCTTTTTTTAAAACATTCAACATGCTTTTTGAAAATCCAACCATTTTCAAAATACACAAAATATCATGTTTTCAAAATATTCCACTTAAAACAATTTCTGTATTTTTTTAAAAATTCACACCTTGAACAAAATCATAAATCATTCCTTATAATGAGATATGAAATCCTAGTGGGAATTCATTCCTCTAAAATTCATGTCATTCTCATCTCATTGGCTAAACCCATGAAAATGATATTTCCCAATATTCTAGAAGTGTATCCAAAACACTTATATACCCAACACCCTGGAAACTTGAAGTTCAGCATAAACGGGTTAGCTACATCCTTTTATGCTATACATTTCATGTTCCGAAAATCCTACTTCTGTCTAAGATTTCGACCCAAGGAATAGACAAGAAGGAATTTCAACTCCAAGACCAAGAACACTGATGATTTTTACCACAAAGGAAGGACCAGACTAATACCATTTGTAATGACCCGCCAATTCTCATTGGATTGAGAGTAAAACAAGTCATTACTAGGCCTTAAGTGACATCCCCAAGATGCCAAAGGCTGAAAATAAATGTGTAAGGGTTTCAAATACAATTAGGGGATGATTTACCCTTTAATAAACAAACCAATAAACTAACCAACCAACATTCCCTATATGATGCATGAACAAAAGAAATAAATCTAAACAACTTAATTTATGTCAAACCACATTAGAGTGCACAACAACAGAAGACCAAACCAAATATCAAAGTACACAGTGGATAAAAAACTCAAAACTCTCAAAAGACACCAAGACTCCATGCTTCACAAGCTCCAAGCTCCACAATCACTGAACAACCCCAATCATATTGAGGTAGTGCTAAAAACATAGGAAGTGTTACCTTTGCCCCTGTCCCAGAAAAAAACATCTGCAAAATCACCAAAGTTCCAAAGTAGGGGTTTGTATAAAACTCAGTAGGTTTTCCCAAATGACTTCCCTACTCATTCCACTAGGATAGAAAAGTTATACACATTTATATAAAATAGTTTATATAAATTTTTTTCTCACAATATTTTATCAAAATATATAAAAAAGTCTCCCAAACTGTTTGCAACCAAGTGAAAGAAAAACTAAATGAAAAAAATTTCCAGCGAGTTATTTTTCCAGAAAACTCACTAAGAAACCTTTAAAACCATTTCACAACATCCCTTTTTGGCATACCCAACCATTTCAAAAACCCATGAAACCACCCGTGCATGAATGTTATGACAGTTCCATACTCATGAGAGGTTTCTCGTTGATCTACCAATTAGTCATATGGTAATTGTTCCCCATGTTCCATTACTCCTTTGGCACCGAGCACACAATCATATTTTAACTAAGCCTCGTACATATAGTTACCTTGTTCCACTAAATGTTTGTCACCGAGCACAAGGTCATATTTCATCCAAGCCTCATACATTTAACATGAACACACACCACATATTCCCAAAAATCATGCCAAAACAACCCTTTCAATAAAACACTTTTTTTATTGAAAACCATTTCTGTCAAAACCATTTAAATTCCAACCCATATCCATTCCAAACCACTTCAATAAAACTCTATTTTTATTGAAAACCAATTCCATCACTGTCATTTCAATACCAAACCATTTCAATAAAACAACCCTTTTATTGAAAACCTATTTTTCATCAAACCATTTACAATTCCAAAAAATCAGAAATTTAAAATCATCATTTTAAATTCAAGAAGCCAAATCACTTTGCACAACAAATCACCAAGATTTCACAATTTCATTAAAACCATAAATCATCACTAAAGAAGATTTATTCCATTATTTTCACAATAAATTCCATTCAAATAAACCAATTTGAATCTAAAAAAATAAATTCTAACAAGAGGAGTCAATAGTGAATCCTCCTACCTTTAAGGTTTTGACGAAAACCACATGGAACGAAGAACGTTCAAGAAAACCAGGTCGATTCTCCAAGAACACACCATAGATCTCTTCGCCTAGAAATAAAAAGACCAAAACATATCACATTTTTCATCCACACACCTAGATCTACCCATAACGGGTATAGATCTAAGAAATTGAGGGAAGAGGAGAAGTAGATCTAAGTAGATCTAAGAAATCAAACAAGAACGATGAAGAACGATCACATACCTCAAGAATCCAGGTTTGATTCACTAAGATAAGCCTTAAGATGTCCTTAATAATGATGGGAGAAACCTATTTGACATTAGGAGAAGAAAAATCCCGAGTTATGGCCGCTTAGGAGGAAAAACGAGACACTTAGAGGCAAAAACGTGTGAGATCCACTTTTTAAGGATCTCATTTAAGTGCTCGCACGGTTTGATCGCACGGTTAGACAAACCGTGCGCTAACCGTGCATTATCCACTACCTCAGAAGACCCTCCACACACTGTTTGGAAGCACGACTAGACAAACCGTGCACCACCTATGTAGAAGCTACTTCCTCCAAGACCGACTATGCACGGTTTGGCCGCACAGTTTAGACAAACTGTGCGCCGTCCGTGCGACTTCCCCTTTGCCTCAAAACTTCATTCAATGTTCTCCGGACTCTCCCATTCATCACCCTTAACTTTAAAACCTTGAAAATCATCAAGTAAGGGTTATATAACAGAAATCAGGGGCACTACAAAATCCTTATCCCAATGTTTTATCCTTTTTTACTCGTTTTACCCGTTTTACCCTTAACGAGGTAACAAATATTCCCCAAGGTTACTTTTCATAATGAGAAAAATAAAAGGAAAATATTTTGAAATTTTTTTCCTCATGATTCCAAATATTGAATACATTTTTCAAATTTCAATTCACATAAGTGTCAGAATTTAATTTAAAATTAAACCTACAAAACTGGACGTAAAGTAGTTTTTTAGAAAAAAATGTTTTCTGATGTATAAAAGTTTTTATACCAAGATTGATTATAATATTAATTCCAATTACGTTAATTAAATTATTAATAATATAAATTAAATTATATAAATTTTAAAAACAATAAAAACAAAATGTAAATTTGTAAATTTTTTAAATGAAAAGATTGTTTTAAATAAAAATTAATATTTTTCAATATTCATTGAAAAATGAATCTTTTTAGAAAATTTAAAAAATTTCAATCTAAGATAATTATGAAATTATTATTTAAAAAATTGATTTAATTATTTCAAATAAATTTTCTAAAAATGGTGGATTTTAATTATATTATTTTCTCAAAAAATAAATAAAAACCATTTTTAAGGAAAAATGATTTTTTGAGGCATATAAAGACTTTACTATAGATCAAGTATTTTTTATCAATATATTTTATATATCTAAAACATTTATACATAATTTTTAAAATGTGGTTATTCATATTCAATATTGCAATTTTAATTGTTAGGGAAACACAGTTCATTTAAACGCGATGTTGCGTGTGACACAAGCTATCAATGAAATCAAATTTATTTAACAAGAAATATATTCTATAATATTGGGGTGTTACCCCCTAGGTTATGTGAACCCATAATAACCTATCTCTCTAACTGAACTAGTAAAATACTAGTCAATATATGAGAACCATTAAAATCAAAGTGAATCTTATTGATATCTAACTATATATATTATATAATGTCTTATATTCAAAGACAACCCAAATCGATAAGCTTTTATCTGCAAAGAAAATTTGATTCTTTACTAAATAAATATCACTATAACTATCAAAAAATAAAACATACATGTCATAATAAAAATAGAGCCTATGAATAAAATCCTTTATCCACTACAACTCCTCGAAATACTCTATACCAATAATAAACTCAAAATTAGTGACATATAAAGAAACACATATTTATAACCTAGATTGCCAATATATAGTCCCCTCATCAACCATGATCAAATGACCTAAAATTTACATTCATGGATCCATATCTCTTGTCATATTTTAATTAGTAAAGAAAAAAAGCATAAATTTTCCACTACTAAAATACAATATCACATTATAAGTACTATGAAGATATCAAAAAATATACTACATTTCTCTTTAATGTTCTCTGTAAAACCCCATACCCATTAAGAGTGTGATATTCATAGTAATTTTTAATTTTCAATTTGGTGATACTACTAATGATTCACATTTATTAAGAGATAACCTTTATCAACCCCAAATAAAAAGCATTGATAAAGGGGAAACTTTTATCAACGTTAGCTAAAATAACCTATAAAGGTGATATTTATCAGTGCTAAAACAAGGGATAATAAATTGGTATCTTTTTTTAGCACTTTTTTAGTACTGATAAAGGTACACCTTTATCAGCACCTTTATTAGTATTGATAAAAGTCCCTCTTTAACAATTATAAAAAAGGGGATTGTGAATAATCTAATTTATATATAAGTATTTTTATACTTTTGAATATGATTTATATTACAATAAGTATATTTATATTTAAATAATTTATATATATATTATTTATATAACTATATTATTATAAAAAAACTATTATCAATCTTATTTTCAAAGTTATATACATAATATAAAATTTTTTGAATCAATAAAATTGTTAAATAATATATTTATATATATTAATTAAAAAATACTTATATAAATATAATATATTAATATTTTATTTAAAAAATTAAATAAATATATAAATGAATATATATTTATTTAAATATATTTCACATTTGAATTTATTTATTTATATTCATATTAAATAATTTAAAATATATACACACATATATTTGTTTATATGTGTATGCATGTGTACGTTTGTATGCATATGTATGTGTGTGTATGTATGCATTTATATGCATTGTATGTGCATATACGTGTTGTGTGTGTGTAAAATTATGTGTATGTATTTAGATGTAAGTTTATGTATATGTATGTTTATGTTTATGTGTATGCATGTATGTGTATGTGTATGTATGTGGATGTATATTCATGTATATATGTATATATGTTTATGTATATGTGTATATGTATGTATATATGAATCTTTATGTAGTATTTGTATATATTCATATGTATGTGTATGTATGTGTATGTACTAAAAATGAAAAATGGGATATGGGCCCATGGGAAAAACGAGTTTGGGGCAGAGTGGGCTTTGTAGAAAATGACCATATAAAAAGTGGGCTTATGAGGACTACCTGCATGGGTATCCAAAACATGAGTTTAAACCCATAAAGATAGAGGCTTCCCTTCAGGTTTTTGATTTGATTTTGTTAAAAAAACATTACCCACACTTTCACCATTTTATGAGTTACAACGATACAATTCAATGCACCCTGCATGCGTAGAAACTCCATGCCTGGAAAATAATTCCCATCCAATTTCTAATATATTATTAGGTCTCCTCCCTTCACTTCCACCCCTCCCCTTAAACTTTTATTTATTTAAAAAAAAATGTTTATTAGCTCTTATCGTCATCCGCCTCTATCTCTTTAGATCCGATGATGCCTTCACCGCAGTCGCCTCGTCGTCACTCACCTACACCCTCTAGACAGAACACAGAACCATGATTTGTCATCTCCTACCTAGACCTGATGTTCTAGCCCCCTCACCGACATTTTCTACCACCATCCACCCTCTAATACCTTGATAACACCCTCCAACTATCCTCTCTAATGCCTGTTGATGACGTCTTCCATCCCGTCGCCCCCTCTATTCAACTCTCTGAAGTCATGCACCCTATCTCCAGGCCTCTGTCCTCTTCTAGTCCAACCTTGTACTCATGCGGCTAGTATTTCCCATGCATTTTCCCTTTTCCAAGTGTCTGTTTCAATTCATATGCATGTCATTTCCTTGTTTTTTGTTTCACCATTTAATTCTATGCTTATGGGTTTGTTTTCATTTGTTGGGAATAGTCTATAAATTGGAGACCAACAACAAAAAATGGGGGTTTTCACCTCTACTCTTTAACAACGCTAAAAAAAAGCGCTGAAAAAGGGGACCCCTTTATCAGTGCTTTTTTAATAGCATTGATAAATGGTGATCTTTATCATCTTTTTTTTACTAGTGCTTATAAAGAGTATATTTAAAAAAAATTATACTTCATTAAAAAATATATATAAATATATTTATATTGATATAAATATAATATATATTCTTTAAATATGTTTTAAATAAGTATAAATAGACATTTACACTTAATATATAAGATATGTAGTGAAACTGACTTATAAAATATTCTAAAAAATATTATAAATTAATAATTTTCTTATTATAATTGAGTAATAGTCCTTTAATAACAATTTTAAGACACAAAAATAATAATAATAAAAAATATAAAATAAGTTAAAAACATAACTCAAACTTCAAACGACCATAACTTTTTATTTGGATGTTCTTTTGAGCTCTACAACATATCGAATCAAAGCCTACAATGAGATCTATGCGCTATCTACAAAATAGAACCTTCTGTCACATGTTTTGAGGACAAAAAAGGCCCAAAAGGCCTTCAAAACCGAGTTTTTTTGTCGAAAAACCCACATTTTTTAACATTTGATGGAATTTCAACCTCATTTCAGGTGGTATTATTTTCTCTTTTTCAGTGGGGAATGAATTTATTCCAAGGAATTACATTCATATTGATATTATGGTTTTGAAATTTTATCATTTTTCACAATGCAATATTATTTATAATTATATATATAATAATATATACATATTTTTTATATATTCAAACATAAAAAATTTAATTTTATAAATAAATAATTAAACTTATTTACATATAAAAAATATTTCTCAATATATAATCTTTATCTAAATAAAAACTAATATCCATTTCATTTAAAATAAAAATATGTGAATATTTATATACCTATATAATTTGTGTGTGTCTGTATTAAAAAACTAATATATATTAATATATGAATAAATATACAGATAAAAAAATATAACTAAATATATATAAACAGATAGATATAAATATATATTAATATATAAATAAATATATAGATATATAAATATATAAATATATAAATATAAATATACATGTATATATATATATTAATATATGGATAAATAAATAAATAAATAAATAAATATATATATATATATATTAATATAACTAAATATAATTTTAATATAAATATATATATGTCAATATAAATATATATTAATATATGAATAAATATAACTATGTGTATATATATATAAATAGATATATCATTAAATGGACAATGAAGCAATATAAAGGAGTGATAAAGAGTCTAGACGCATAGTGAGAGGTCTCGAGTTCGAATCCTGGGGGAGGTAGGGGCATGCGCGGTTGTGAAGTGCTATGCTAGCACAATTAAAGTGGGGTTGCTAGCACTATTAAAGGGTTGGGGGTGGGGCTGGGGAGTGAAGGGGTGGTAGAGGTGGGTGGGGTGCTTCATAGCACTATTGAAGGGGGGGGGGGGGGGGGTCAAGCGCTGTTAAAACCCCCCTCCGATTTGCAGATTTCTTTTTAATTTTTTTAAACATTTATCAGCAATTTTGAAAAATTACTAATAAAAGGACCCTTTTATCACCAGTTTTTTTAGCACTGATAAAATACCTCTTTTATCAGGTCTTTTTTAGCACTGATAAAAGGGACCCCCCTTTTATCAACTTCTCAATTAACAACACTTTTTTAACACTGTAAATGGCCTTTTCTAGCACTTTTAAAGGACATATTTAAAATAGTGGTGAAATACAAGCATGAAAGATCCTTTTTTGTGCCGTTTCATTTTTCTTCCTCTCATTTCCTGGTTGGTATACCCAAAATACTAGTATCAAATATCGGTTCCAAGGCGTACTCCAATTTCTGAAGATATCCACCACAATCCAACCGTAAGTTCCGAAGTTGTCTAAAGACAATAATGAAAGGAGGTGCATCCAAATGAAATCATCGTTCATGTAACAAGAATTATGGGAGATTGTCATCGATGGGTATATGGTACCCACTATAGTGGAAGAAGCCACCTTCATATATGAAGAAAAGACGACTCTCAAAAATCAAAGGAAGAAAAATAACAAGGTGTTGTTCATCCTCTATCAAGGGTTGGATGAATCAACATTTGAAATGATTAACAAAGAAACATCAAGCAAGAAATATTGGGATACCCTTGACATCATCTTAAAGGGTGTTTATTGAGTGAAGCATGTTCATATTCAAACATTAATAGAGGAGTTCGAAGCAGTACACATGAAGGACAATGAGAGTATCTATGACTACTTCTCACACAGTACCACAAAACATGCTTTCATCAGTGGTAAAAAAGGCCTTTATTAGCACTAAAAAAGTGATGTTAATTGATCCAATACTAAAGGGTGGGTCCCCTTTATTAGTGCTCAAAAAATCGCTGATAATGTATCCCCTTTATCAGCACAATGAAAAGTGTTGATAAAGTCCCCATTTATCAGCGCTTCAATTAGGGATGATAAAGGTGGGCCTTTATCAGTGCTAATTAAAGTACTGAAAAAGGACTCCTTGTCTAGGTGTGTTGTTTGTATAACATCACAAACCAGAAAAAACTTACAAAAGAACCACATAATGTTCGAAAAAACTCTCATAGTATATAGTCGACGAAAAAATCATCCCAATATAGTATATACAAAAGAACGACATACACGATGCAAATGATGAAAAAAAAGCAGCACACACAAAAGTTTGGAAAACAATGCTATATAAATTTAATTTACACCATGAATAAAAAAATATTCACTCATGGTATATACCAAAAAAACACTTCAATTTACATTTTGAGAAATGTTTTATAAAATTACATTTACAAATATCCAATATAAAGATAAAAACATTAATGTTTTCTCTTTAGACTTATGTGGTCCCCTCTAAAAAATATCCTCTGATGGTAATAGTCATTGAAAAAATCATCCCAACTCGAGAAAAATGTTCCACCTATATAATAAAACAAATATTAAGTTAGGAATACTATAAAAAAATAAATTAAACATTAATATGAAGAATACATTAAAAAATGCCAATTTTTAATAAAAATGACACATTTGGAGTTATAATGATCACACTGTGCATCATATTGAGGTGGGGTTGATTCCTACACATCAAAAATGGATGATGGATCGTTTTCCTAAAGTATCAAAATAATCAGAATTAATTTCCTCAGTTTTCAGTATGTCAGTTGTGTTTTTTTTCTAAAATGTCATTTCAAATCGAAAACATGCAATTTGAGTCATACTAGTCACATCGTGAGTCGATTTGTCATGAGACTAATTTATTCACATCACAAAGGACTTATGAATTACTGTCCTTAATTTGGAAGAAAATTGGAGTGAATTTTCTTGGTTTTCAGTGAGTGACACATTTTCAGTTAAAATGTCAATTATAAACTGATAGTGGATACTTTTAGTCATACCGATCACACTATTTATCAGATTGTGGAGGGGTTGATTCCTACACATCAAAACTAAATCATGTATAATTTTTGTAAAATATCAAAACAACTTGAATGAATTTTCGTAGTTTTTAGTATGTCAGTTTTGTTTTTTTACTTGAATTAATCTTAATTTTAAATAATAAGACACATTACCGGTGACACCATGCATCAGATTAAGGTGAAGTTTATTTCTATATGTTAAAAATGACTGGTTAGATCATTGTAATAATGTATCAATACAATTAGAATTCATTTCCTTAGTTTTTAGTATGTCAGTTGTGTTTTTTTACTAAAATGTCATTTCAAACCAAAAACATGCAATTTGAGTCATACCAGTCGCATTGTGCGTTAGTTTGATGTGAGACTACTTGGTACACATAAAAAAGTAATGATGAATATTTTTACTTTATTTTAAAGACAATCAGAGCGTGTTTTCTTTATTTTTAGTGAGTGACATGTTTTAAACTAAAATGTCAATTTTAAACTCATAATAGAAACTTTTTAGTCATACCGTTCAGACAGTGCATCGCCATGAGGTGGGGTTGATTCCTACACATCAAAACTAACCAATAGATCATTTTACTAAAGTATCAAAACAATACGAATTCATTTTCTCAGTTTTCAGTATGTCAATTGTGTTTTTTTACTTGAATTAATGTCAATTTTAAATAACAATACACATTTGGAGTCATAATTGCGAGACCATGCATTTTATTGAGGTGAAGTTGATTCCTACATGTAACAAATGACAGATATTTTTTTTCCTAAAGTATAAAAACAATTAGAATGCATTTCCATAGTTTTCATTATGTCATTTTTGTTTTTTACTAAAATGTCATTTTAAACCGAAAACATGAAATTGGAGTCATACCAGTCGTATAGTGCATCAGTTTGATGTGATATTTCTTCATACAAATCACAAATGACTTACAAATCGCTATCCTTAATTTGGAAGACAATCAGAGCATGTTTGATTTTTTAGTGAGTGACACGTTTTGAACTAAAATGTTAATTTAAAACTTGTAACATAAACTTTTTAGTCATACTGATCACATGGTGCATCAGATTGAGGTGGGGTTTATTCGTACACATCAAAACCGAATCATGGATTTTTTTCCTAAAGTATCAAAATAATCTGAATGTGTTTTCTTGGTTTTCAGTATGTCAATTGTGTTTTTTTACTTGAATTAATGTCAATTTTAAATAATAAGACACATTTGGAGTCATACCGGTGACACTGTGTGTTGTATTGAGGTGTAGTTGGTTCATACATGTCATAAATAACTAATATATTATTTTTCTAAAGTATAAAAATAATAGGAATGCATTTCCTAGGTTTTTAGTGTGACAGTTGTGTTTTTTTACTGAAATGTCATTTCAAACTGAAAACATGCAATTTGAGTCATACCGGTCGCATCATGCATCAGTTTGGTGTGAGACTATTTCATACATGTCACAAAGGACTTACAAATTGCTTTCCTTAATTTAGAAGACAACCGAAGTGAGTTTTTTCAGTGAGTTACATGTTTTAAACTAAAATGCCACTTTTAAACTCACAATGGGCACTTTTTAGTCATATTGATCACACATTGCATTGGATTGAGGTGGATTTGATTCCTACATGCCATAGCTAACTCATGGATTTCTTTCATAGAGTATCAAAAAAATATGAATGTGTTTGATTAGTTTTGAGTATGTCAGTTGTGATTTTTTACTTGAATTAATGTCAATTTTAAATAACAAGACACATTTGGAGTCATACTAGTGACACCATGCATCATATTGAGGTTTAGTTGATTTATAGACACCACAAATGATTGATAGATTGTTATCCTAAACTATCAAAACAATCAGAATTCATTTCATCAGTTTTTAGTATGTCAATTGCGTTTTTTTACTAAAGTGTCATTTCTAACTGAAAACATGCAATTTGAGTCATACCGGTCACATCGTGCATCACATTGATTTGATACTACTTCATAAAAATAAAAAAGGACTTACAAATCGTTTTAATTAATTTTTAAGACAATCAGAGAGTGTTTTATTTGTTTTTAGTGAGTGACACGTTTTGAACTAAAATGTCACTTTTAAACTGATAGCAGAAACTTTTAGTCATACCAGTCACACAGATCGTCATATTGAGGTGGAGTTGATTCCTACATGTCACAACTAACTCATGTATCATTTTCCTAATGTATCAAAACAATTTGAATGTATTTAATCAGTTTTCAGTTTGTTAGTTGTGTTTTTTTACTTGAATTATGTCAATTTTAAATAACAAGACATATTTGGAGTCATATCGGTGACACCGTGCATCTTATTGAGGTGTGGTTGATTCCTATATCTCAAAAAATGAATGATAGATAATTTTCATAAAGTATCAAAATAATAAGAATGCATTTCCTCAGTTTTTAGTATGTTAGTTGTGTTTTTTTACAAAAATTCCATTTTAAATTGAAAACATGAAATTTGAGTCATACTGGTAACATTGTGCATCCGTTTGATTTGATACTTCTTCATACACATCAAAAATAACTTATGAATAAATGTCCTTAATTTGGAATACAATCAGAGTGATTTTGATTTGTTTTCAGTGAGTGACACGTTTTGAACTAAAATGTCACTTTTAAACTCATAACAGACACTTTTTAGTCATACTAATCACACGGTGTGTCAGATTGAGGTGGGGATGATTCCTAAATGTCACAACTGACTCATAGATTTTTAACCCTAAATTATCAAAACAATCCGAATGTGTTTGAATGGTTTTCAGTAAGTCATTTGTGTTTTTTACTTGAATTAATGTAAATTTTAAATAACAAGAAACATTTGGAGTCATACCGGTGACACCATGCATCATATTGAGGTGAAGTTGATTCCTACATGTTACAAATTACTGATATATCATTTTATAAAAGTATCAAAACAATAAGAATTCATTTCCTCAGTTTTCAGTATGTCAATTGTGTTTTTTTACTAAAATGTCATTTTAAACCACAAACATAAAATTTGAGTCATACCAGTCTCATAATGCGTTGGTTTGATGTGAGACTACTTCATACACATCAAAATGGACTTATGAATCATTATCCTTAATTTGGAAGAAAATCGGAGTGTGTTTGCTTTTTTTTTTTCAGTGAGTGACACGTTTTGAACTAAATTGTCACTTTTAAACTAATAGCGGACACTTTTAGTCATATCAGTCACACCGTTTGTAAGATTGAGGTGGGGTTTATTATTACACATCAAAACTGACTCATGGATCATTATAATAATGTATTAAAATAGTTCAAATTAATTTTCTTGGTTTTTAGTATGTTAGTTGTGTTTTTTTACTTGAATTAATGTCAATTTTAAATAACAAGACACATTTGGAGTCATACTAATGACACTGTTCATATAATTAAGTTGTAGTTAATTCATACACGCCAAAAATTATTGATAGATCATTTTACTAAAGTATCAAAACAATCAGAATGCATTTCCTCAGTTTTCAGTACGTTAGTTGTGTTTTTTACTTGAATTAATGCCAATTTTAAATAAAGACACATTTGGTGTCATACTGATGACATTGTGCATCAGATTGAGGTGTGGTTGATTCATACACATCAAAAATGACTCATGGATTTTTTTTAATAATGTATTTGAACAAATTTTAAGTACATTTTTCTGCCTGAAAATCAATGCACCCGTGCCTCTAAAACCAAAAAAAGAGACATGACCTGCTCAATATGCCCAATCTACCCAGCTTAGAAAGATTATGGAAAACCCTTTGACCCCTATACAGTTGAAACATAATAACATACTCCTTATATTGCATAGATAACATGATGGGTTTTCATTTCATGCACAACCACAATGGAAAGTTATAATTTACCAGCATAACCGGCCATGTACTGTGAGTGATACTTTGAAAACCAAAAGGATTCACTCCATCTGTAGATAATGCAAGATTAAGGTTTCCCGGCTTATTTTCAAACTCAGGATACTCATGATAAATTCTATTTTACTGAGGAGATTCTTTTGGATTCTGTAGTTTTCCATCTTTATTTATTATGTCTGCGTCCCACATCAATTGACCTGCAGTCTCCTAACTTCCATATAAGCGCCTAAACCTTGGAAGGATTGGAAAGTACCATGAAACTTTTTTGGGACCAAATTAATCTTTATTCTTTTAAGAAGAACCACAATTTGGGCATTTTCTAAGTGATTTGTGGTCCTTATGAAATAGTATACAGTCATTTGGGTAGGCGTATATTATTTCAGAGATCATACCCATCAAGGGTAGCCTTCGTTTGGCATCATATGTTCGGCTTGGGAGATCATTAACTTTTGGGAACATTTCATTCAATAGAGAAAGTAATTCTGTAAAAATGTTTTCACTCCATCCATTTCCTTCTTTCAAATTATACAGTTTCAGTATGACTGACAATGTTCTATATTTAGTGAAACCATCTTACAATGGTGGATTTGCCCAACTCTTTAACTGCTCAAACAATTTTGGGCAATCACAAAGTTCATCTTCAACTATACTTGACATTTCATTAATATGATCATCATCATAATGCAAATTTTTAATCATATCCTCGATATGGTCTTCTTCACTGTCCACACTTGTAATCATGTCAAATGATCCAAAAAACACAATGTTATCCAAGTCACTTGATACATTCAATTTTTCCCCATTTTTTTCCAACATTTATAACTTCGTTCTATTCCATGACAGATCAAGTGTTCTTCCAACTTTTCTAGACTAAATTTTCTTTGAATAACAACAGTGTAAACACAAGAAAAGGATTTGAGAAGGATCATATGCAAGATCTTTTTCAAACATGATGAAATCTTTTACTCCATCTTCATACTCTTTTTTCAGATGATTGGAATCCATCCATTCTTTATTCACATCCATCTTATTTAATTCAGTGATATTAATATTTAACAAAATAAATACACAAAATGTTGATATAAAAATTACCCAAGGATAAAAAAGTTATAGACTTTAAATCTACTTTGAAAACTATTTATAAAATCACAATTGAAAACCCATTAAAAAGCCAACCATTTACACAAATTCTTCTATAAAATAACAAACCATTTTTAAAATAAACTAATTAGTTCCAAACATCCTTTCTCAAAACCCCATTTCTTTTTTAAACCATTTTAATAAAATTTAAAACCAAAAAATGGTATGTTGAGCACATATAATTTTTTAAGAAACATTTAAAAACACTTAATAATTTTAAAAGTGAACCCATAAAAAAATTAGTAGATGTCATTGTCACTTCCCTCTATTTAGAAAATGAAAATAATTGAAGTCCGCATGCCTTATATGTCTCATGACACCCCCTATCTAGCTCTGATCACTAGTTTTCTGTGTTCCTCCCATCAACCTTATGGAATGGCCAACCCATCACTGGTGGGTGAACTACTTTTCTAGTGTTCCGACCCCACCACTAGATACTAAAAACCATATTCACATTTAAATTTATGATTATATATTAACACCATCACACTCACCCGTGAACATAGAAACTTGCTAATTTATTCACATGTATTACTATGAGTAGAGGTTAACATAATCACACTCACCCTTTTTGAACCTATAGACTTACTAACCTATTCACATAACATTTATATATCATGATATATAATATTTTACCCAATGGATTGGTGGGAAATATAGGTACTACCTATATCATAATACATAAATTTGTTTTCCACTTGAAAATCAAACATTTATTATCTCATAAAGAACCTATATCAATTGGAGAAAATAAATTCACAATGAAGAAGGGAAACATATGATCAAGGAAAAATATAATAGTAAAGAAAATCAATATTAATAGTTAAACTAATAAAATAAGCATCAGGGGTATGTTATCAATATAATAATTTAATCTTCTATATAGAACTATCGATCAAGGAACAAAATGTCATGGGATATACCCTAGATACTCAAAATTTCACTATAACTATATTGACCAACATCTAATATATGTTTCATCCAACAATAACACGATCCACCCAATTAAACCATACTTAACTCATCATAATGGAGCCTTCCCACTAGCCTTGTCTTAAACACAACTTGGGGGACCATAGAAGTGTGTGTACCAACTAGGGTATCATGAATCAAGACATCCCACCTAGACACCCAAGTTATTATAAACAAACAACCATGGAGGTGAGAAATAAATAAAGATAATTACTTAAAAAATCTCTCTCACCTCACCTCCAACACCCTCACATATAACATCACCTTTTCATATCATACATCATTCATATAAATAATCAATAACCCATAACTGAAGAAACAAGTATATGGGAAATCATTGAGGGTCACATGAGAAATAAACCATTTACTTTTTAAAGTGAAAATGGGTCTTCATAGGAAATACAGCTTAGTATGTAGTGTCTCAATCCTCTTATTTTAAGTCTCACCATTTAAATGATTTTTAAAGAACTTGAAAACCCCCTTTTTCTTTCCAAAACATTCTCTAAGCACATGAAAAATTCCACTTAAAAACCAAAAAAGGCATAAGACCTAAATTTACTATAAAAAACATTTCAATGACCCTATGAACCTTTTCAAACATGCTTTTCATGAGGATTAATCTAATTTAAAAATAGCTCATGAAATTCTTATAAAAAAACCTTATGCCAAGCCTAGAATTTAAGAAAGAAACTTATAATTTCACCCAAGAACCCTTACATTACTATTCTTTAATTGAAAATAAATTTATAAAGTATACACATTCAAGGAATTATAAAATAAAGTAAGAGAAAAGAAACACCTTCTTTAAACTGAATGGTAACCAATACACAACATGTCACCTTCCATGGAAAACACTAAAAAAACCTAAAGCCATAAATCCTCATGAAAAATGAATTTCAGTTCCTCGGAGAAGAAGATACCTATGGGAAATAGAGAAGAGAAGATGAATATTGTAGGTAAAGGAGAAAGAGTAGGAAGAATGCTTGAAATGGAAAAATAATTGTTTTCTTAAATAATTAAAAAAATCACATAACCTGAACTTAAGAAACCATAGAATATTATAATTATCATTTTCCAAAATAAATCATATCATAATAACATATAAATTGTAACTAAAATATCACTACATGGAAAAAAATATTTAGACGATAAATATAAGTGAAAATATAAACCTTTTCACAACAATTTTTTTTAAATTGAAGTGAAAATTATATTTAATTTTTTTTAAATGGAAATAGATTACTATTGAAAACATTATTATAAATAGTTCCTAATAAAAATTAATTAAATAGACCAAAAGGTTTTAAAAATGATAAGTAAAAATAATTTAATTTTTTTTACTTTTAATAGAATCCTTAATAATTCAAACTTGAAAAAGACATAATGTATTCATAGAGAAAGGCCTCTGTAATGTGGTAAATAAGAGACCCATAAGTCATGGTGTTGTAGGTGTGTGAGAAAGTCAGTTAATTTAGGGAACAATCTATGAGCTATCAAGGGATGAGTAGTGTTGAGATGAAATCCAAATTTGGAAATTCATTGTGGGTGTTAGCTCATCATGATAGTTTGTAACTTGAGTAATGATTAGTTATGGTTCATGAAAATCCTATAAATTTTTTGGTCACTAACAAGCCCATGTGAGGATGTGGAGGGTCAAACTGTAATAGTCATTCCTGGGTAAGTGAATGGGTCATGAGTTATTCCATTGGGTTTAGTGATGTGGGCATGTATGGGAGTTGTCAGCAATGATTGTGAGTGCCAATATATAGTTAACAATAAGATATGTTCATGATTATGTTTTGGTAGTGATGGAATTTCTTAGTGCACATTGGGAGTGGTGTGCTGGTGAACCTAATCCCTAGTTATAGGTGGTTGTTTTTGTGTGTGCACATATGTGGATGAGTTTCACCGATTGATGGTAGATACTCATGTAAGGGTATCAATTAGAGGAGATCAAGAATGAATCAATGATGTCAACCTATATAGCGGGGATTTGGTTGTTAGGGGAACATGGTGGTGGGAGATAGTATGGTTTTCACTTTGTTCATGGGTTGAATCATGTGACAAATCATAATGATGTTTTATTTATACATCTACACTTGAGAAAGTAAGAAAATTTGGCATTATTTTGACATCATTTGAGAAACATATACTATGAATTAATTATTGGATTGAAAAGGTATTGAGAAGGAATACAGTGCCTAACATTTGAGTTTTTTTAATCGTTGGCATATTAAAGAAGAATATTGGAATAGAGAGTTTGATGTGTAGGCTCAATGGATGAAGATGGTCGAGAAATACCTCTAGAGACACTTCTTAGGGATGATAAGTCCTTATAGAGGGATATTATAATGGAATCAGAACTTCTAGGCGTGTTATTCCTTATTTTCATCCTTTATTTTAAGTGATTTTAGTTATATATTTTAGGGTGGAATATTTCCCATAGTTATCTATGTCAATAACCATTTGGTTATCGCCAACCCATGGTGATCTGGATGGGCTTCATGCATTATACCGAGCTATCTGGGGTGACATGTCATGTCATCCGGTGTTAGGTTGTTACATATACTCACTTGAATACTTTTGGGAATGAACATTTTCCTCACCATTTGAATCTCATTATCTTCTAAAACTATAGGATCAAGCTTAATATAATACATGGTGTGATACTCTTTATTATAGATTGTAATTTTAACCACTAAATTTCATTTCTCATACAGAAAAAACATGTTATGTAGAATATCTCATAATTATCCTTTTACTAGAACATGAAAAAACAGCTTTCTCCATCGTAGTGTGTTCACATGGACTCTAAGTATACTTAATCATTCATACCGAGATGTCCTATATGGCATGCAAATCACAATGTAGGTAGAAACACCAAGGTCTTCTTAAGACACTTCACGAAATGTATAAACTCCCCATGAGATGAATAACTCTTACACATTCCCCTCATAGTGTGGCTATTATTACCATTACATGAAAAACTATTATATATAAATGAAATTGTCTATATTACCATTAAAAAATTCATGAATATTGATATTCCATCTCCCATAGTGTGATCAACTATTCATGTTAAAAAAATCTTGAATCTTAACTCTCATGGGTACCTCTACATGGTGTGAATTATTCCCTGTGAAACCAACCATAGAATGATGTAGATTTATCAAAGTGAATTAGGGTGTTAGGATTTTACTTATATCCTATATATATAATTTCTATAATTGCTTCCCAAAACCATCCAAAACCCCCCCAACATTCTCTATGACATCCTATTCTCTTCTATAAGAACCTTACACATTGGTACATGTGACCTTCATGTATCACTATAGGGTTCTCCATACTTTTCCATTTAATTTAAAACGTAGACGGCATAATTTTATATATACATGGATTATTATGCATTTGTCATTTTTCTAGGAACTATACTCATGGTGTAACACTTATACTCATTCCCTGGTATTTTCTACAACTTCTAAAATTTATCAAATGAACTCCATCCTACTCAACTCCATTATCAAAATTCTAGAATTATTATTTTGAACATATTCATCCCCTATTATAGAATAACTTCCAAAAAATATCAAATACTTCTTTTATATTAACTTTATGAACAACCATCTATCATTATAGAAATCTACTTCTATAATAACATCCAATAACCAATCATGTGTTGATAATAAATCCAACACCAATAATCAATATATGTTGAAAACAAATTTATCACAATCCATGATTATAAAACACAATTTTATTATATTTTTTTCTAATAAATCTATGACCAACATGTAACCAATAAATCCAAACTAACCTATATCCAATAAATCCAAAATTAACACATTTCCCATAAATTCAATACCGACACCAATTCTCAATTAAATCTTAAAAATCACTTCTATTAATTATTTTGCACTACTATCATGAATCCAAAACATCATCACATCATGCTTCCTACTCCACATTTAAAATACCAATAGATTCATTGATTCATCATGATTCCTACTACCCATTTCACAAAAAATCCAAAGAAAACACTCATCATAAAATAAAATATAGAGTCTATGATAAATCATCTACCTTATGAGAGCCGTAGTGAAAGAGAGGTGTGACGTAGGAGACCCACTGGTGGAGGAGAGACATGGCAGAGGAGAGCCACACGATGATACATAGTTCACAACGTCGGATGAGTCGGTAGCCGAGGAGGATGAGGATGTAGGAGAGGAGGGAGGAGAGGAGGGAGGAGAGGCAGCGGTAGCGGCATCAGCAAGGATTGGCTTCCCCGAGATCTTGAGGGGTGAGAGAAAGGAGGATAAAGTTAGGGTTTATTTATAAAACCAAATGACACTTTTATCAGCACTAGATAAAATGTGTTGATAAAATTATGTTTTATCAGCACTAAAACTGAATGTACTGATAAAACATGCCCTTATCAGTGCTAAAAAAGCACTGATAAAAGTATGTTTTATCAGCGCTACAATTGAAAGCACTGATAAAACAAATATTTATCAGCTCTTTTTAAATAGCGATGATAAAACATACTATTTATTCATAATTACAAAATTATAACCAATATATTTATTACATTTATAATTTTATAAACATATATAATTAATATATTAATTATAATTTAATAATTTAAATTATAATTTAATAATTTAAATTATAATTAAATATATAAATATAAATAAATAAATATTTATTTTTGTGTTTGTGTATAAATTATAATTAAATATATATAATTTTATAATTTAAATTATAATTAAATATATAAAAATATAAATTGATATATTTATTTTTAATTTTAATTTCATAAGTATTTAAATGTATATATATATATGTCTCTGTCTGTGTATATATTCATTAAATACATATATTTATAAATAAATATATTCCAAAGGCATTCATAAATATATATTTATCATTTAATTTTTTTTAATTTTATAATTATTTAAACATATTTATATATAATTATTTATATATAATTATAATTATATATAATATATTTAAAAAGTAAATAGTTATATATAACTAAATATTTATATTTTTAAATATAATAAATACATTTATTATTTATTTAAATATATTTATCATGATTTTAAGTATTTATGAGAAGATAAAGCTTCATATATATATAAAATGAATTAATACAACATGTATATATAGTAATATAGTACATATAGCCAACATTAGGGTAAACAATGAACATATATTCCTGAGAAGAACGTACGCATCAATTGACACATTCATTTGGAAACATAAATTTATATATATATATATTAATAAGTATTTATATATATATTAAAAAGTATTTATATATAATATTATTAACATATAGTATAATAAATATTTAATAAATATATAACTAAAACTAGTAAACATAATAAACATAAATAAAACATAAACATAATAAACATGCTTTTTTATTTAATTTATACATATAAACATTGTTTTTGAATATAATTAAAATATCTTCATATAAATTAATAATATTTTCTATTAAAAACTTTTATTAGAACTATTATTACTGTTGATAAAGGTCCTTTTTATCAGCGCTTTTTATTAGCACTGATAAAGGGGGGACTTTATCAACACTAATATTAGCACTGTTAAAGGGTAGATTTATCAGTGCTTTTTTATAGTGCTGATAAAACACCCTTTTATCAACACTTTTTGATTAGAACTAATAAAACCTGTGATCATCCCTTGCCCACATTTGTGGTAGTGACACTTAATTGTTATTATTAACAATTTAAAAAGAAAAGGTGAAAAAGTTGGGGATATTATTGTCATTAAAAAATCACTTCAATCTCTCATAACCAATTTTGAGCATGTGGTTGTGGTAATCGAAGAATAAAAAGATTTGAAAAAAATTTCAATGAAGAAATTATGATATCATTGAAAGTGCATGAACAACGAATGCAAAAGAACACAAGTTCAATGATTGAGCATGCCTTAGAGTCTAATTTGACTCTACAAGAACAAAAGAATTAAAAAACGCAATAAGGCTATCATCGTGCAAGAGGCAGAGGGTGTGGATATCATCCAAGACATCAACAAAAGAAATAACATTTTACCAGATTCTATAGAAGAAGAAATAGTAGAATCCAATTCCCATGTGGTCGTGGAAACACAAAGAACATTCAATTACACAATTGAAAGAAATTCATCCATTATGCATCTAAGTGTTAGAGAAAAATGGATCATGAGGAATGTTTCAACTATGATGAAGAATCTCATCGTGAACAAGAATAAGTCACCACACTCTTCACACAAGAAAAATCATGTGAATGGCCAAATGTGTGGTATCTCAATGCGGGTGCAAGAAACCATATGATTGGTAACAAAGAATTGTTCAAGGAACTCATAGAAGAAGTTCGTGAAAAAATGAGCTTTAAAGACTCATCAAAGGTACCCATGATTGTACAGGGTAAAATTAAAATTTATTAGAAGAATAGTGAACCAAATTAGATCTATAATATGTATTACATTCCAAACATAAAAAATAATGTCATCAGTATTGGCCAACTCCTTGAGAAGGGTTATGTCATACAGATGGAGAACTCTATTATGCCTATAAGAGATGCTCATAGGAGACTTGTTTCTCAAGTCCAAATGGTGATGAATTTCATGTTTCAACTATATATTAACATGAAGGCTGAGGAGTGTCTCTTTGGACTCATGAAGAATGGATCATGGAGATGGTGCACATTGGGCATCTCCATTCCATCGGGTTAAAACTTTTATCCTCATCAAGCATGATGCATGGATTATTGACGATTAAAGTTCCAAATCATGTCTGTGAGGCGTGTAAACTCAATAATAAATAAAGTAATTCCTTACCAATTGGAGTATCTAGAGTAGCAAATGAACTATTTCAGTTGGTTCACAAAGATATTTGTAGACCACTTGAAACACCCTCACATAGAGGTAATAAGTATTTTATTACCCTAATTGATGATTTTATCAGAATGATTTGAGTGTATTGCATAAAAGAAAAATCCTCCGCCTTTTATATCTTTAAAAATTTCAATTCCCATGTTGATAAAGAAAGTGATCCCAAAATCAAAGTACTCAAATCTGAAAGAGGTGTAGAATACACCTCAAATTCATTTCAAGATTTCTGCAGGGAACAAGCCATCATGTAGCATTACACTACAACCTATATGCCATAGTATAATGGCATTGTATAATGAAATAACCACACAATCCTTGTCATGAAGAGGATCATGCTGAAGGAGAAAGGCCTTCCAAAGAGTTTATGGGAAGAGGTAGTGGCATGTACTACCTACCTTCTCAATTGGTTTCCAACCAAGAGCATTATAAATTTGACACTAAAAGAGGTGTGGAGTGGCTACAAACCGAGAATGGAACACCTAAGAATCTTTTTCTGTGTTGTCTGCACTCAAGTTACAGAATAAAGAAGAAGGAATATTAATGATCGTGGTGAAAAGTGAATCTTTATTGACTATAGTAAAGCATAAAAATCCTACAAGCTCTATAATACACTAAACAATACAGTAGTAGTGAGTAGATATTGTTCTTGAGTGAAGAAGAAGCATGGAAATTGAATGATGAAGAATCAAAAAAAAATATTCCATTCAAAACAGAAGATCTTGAAGAATTGAATGATCATTAGGAGAAAAATCCCACAACACCTTCCTCAGGCGAATAATCAGTATACAGTAGTCTCGAAGAAAATTCCATCACTCACAAAATCAATATATCAAGTCAAAATTAGGATATATCATCCTCATACATGGAACCTATAAAGATGAAAAAGTTAAGATATATCTATGAGTAAATTGAAGAGGTAAATATTTTTTTCTTTTATGCAGATCATGAGCCTATGACATTTCAGGAAGTCATAAGGGAAGAATGTTGGAGAATCTCTATGGAAGAATAAATTCATTCCATAGAGAAAAATTATGCATGGGAGATGACTATACTTCCTAAAATCTATAATGGAAGTAACATCAAAAGGTTGTAAAAGATCAAGAAAAATTATTATGTAGAGATCGATCGCTAAAAGTCATGGTATGTAGAATAGGGGTATAAGTAGAAGTTTGGTGTCGACTATAAATAAGTCTCCACTCCTATTTCTCACCTTGATAGTATGATGATGATTATCACTCCTGAAGTCCATCATAGTTGGATGATATACCAAATGTATGTGAAGTCTGTATTCCAGAGTGTAATTCTAGAAGAAGACGTCTATGTTGACTAACTTGAAGGAATTATTATGAAAGGGGAGGAAGACAAAGTGTATTGACTCAAGAAGGATCTCTATGGGTTGAAGCAATATCCATGTGCTTAGAATGCATGAATCAACAACTATATTCAAGGGAATGTCTTTATCCAATTTCCATATGAGCATGCAGTTTACATCAAGATGAATGCTCATAGTGATATGTTTATAGCGTGCCTGTATATTGATGATTTTTTTTGTTTATTGGAAAAAAACAAATAGATGTTTGATTAATTCAAGGAGGCCATGTTTAAGGAGTTCAAGATGAATGATAGAGGTCTCATGAACTTTTTTATGGGCATATAATTAAAGAAACAACATATTGGAATCTATATATCTCAGAAGGAGTATGCTAAGGAGTTTCTTGAAAAGTTCAAGATGGAAAATTGAAATACTATAAAAACTCTTGTAACTACAGTCTTAAAACTGACAAAAGGATAAGGAAGAATCATTTACTCAACTATTATCAAGAGTATGATTGGAAGCTCGAGGTACCTCACAATCACAAGGCTATATATAGTCTACAATGTTGGGCTTCTAAGTAAGTACATGGAAGCACCAAAAGAGTCACACTGAAAAGATGCAAAAATAATCCTCAGGTACATTAAAGGAATGATGGAATTTGGCATTTTCTATCAGTACAATGATAAATTAAAGCTATATAAATATTCAAAAAGTGATTGGGGAGGTGACCAAGATGAAAAAAACACTACTAGATATGTATCATTTCATGGAAAAACTGATTTCACATGGAATTCCAAGAAGTAGAGTGTGGTCACTCTATCGACATATGTAGTAGAGTACGTGGAAATATAATCCACTATTTGTGAAGTAATTTGGTTGATAAACTTGCTAAAGGAGCTAAAGAATCCACAAGATGGATCCATAGTCATATATGTGGATAATTGGTTGACTATTGGACTAGAAAAAAATACAGTGCAGTATAGAAGAAGAAAACACATTGATACCTGATATCATTTTTTGAGAGATCACTTGAAGTAGAAAATGATAAAATTAGTGTATTTCCATACTATGGAACATGTGGATGATATTTTCAAAAAGGCATTACCGATAGATGCATTCAAAACACTAAGAATGATGCTCATAATGAAACCAGTTCTGGTTTGAAGGGGAGTATTGGAAATGAAAAAAAATCCACCCATTGGTTTTCCAAAGCAATATATCTTTCCCATGCATCATGTATTCTCCATGCGGCTCATATTGGCCATGCATTTTCCCCTTCCCAAGTGTCTATTTCAATTTCTATGCATGTCATTGAATATTTCCTTTTTTTTGTTTCTTAATTTAATGTTATGCCCATGTGTGTGTCTTTTCATTTATTGGGAATAGTCTATAAATTGGAACATGTGTAGTTCCTTGAAATTAATGTGAAATAAAAGCTTGAAAAATCCTTTTTTTGTTGTTCCATTTTCCTTTCTCTCATTTAATGGCTTGTATAGCCAATACATCATTGGTAATGAAGTGTGATGATGGATTATTTGGGGGTTTTTAGTCTTTTAGGCTTCATTTCATTTAATGTGGCTTTAGTTCTGTGGTTGTTCTCTTTTAGTATTGTATTCTCAGTAGCATCATTGCATTCATTTCATTTACTGTTGCTTTATTAATTCATTATTTAATATTTTTTAAATTTATTAATTTATAATTATTATTTTTTAATTTTCAATATTTATTCATTTATAATTATCCATTAATTTTTAATTCTTATTTACTTTTAATATCTTTGAAATTTATTCATTTTTAATATTTTTCAGTTAATATTTATATAACTTATTCATTTTTAATATTTTTTTACATTTTTTATTAATGTTTAATATTTTTAATTTGATTGTAATTTACATAATTAATATTTATTCATTTTTTTATTTAAATATTTTTATAGTTATTATATATTCATTTTTAATTTTGAATTTATTTTACATATTTTTAATTTATATAATATTTTAAGTATTTATTCATTTTTAATTTAATATTTATTCATTTATATTGTTTTGTAATATATTTAATTTATATAATTTATTCTTTTTTAATTTTTTTGCGACTTATATAATTAATAAAATCTATTGATTTATCATAATATTAAAAAATTCATCATAGTATTATCATATTTAATAATACATTTAATATAATCATATTTATTTTTTTTTATTTTTTTTAATTTTTTTGCTTTTATTATTTATTATATTTTATCATAAAGTAATTTTTAATATTCATTTTATATAATTAGTAATTTATTGTAATTTTAAATTTTTTTTATTTTCCAGTAGTATTTATCAACACTATGTGGAGCGTTAATGAAAGAGAAATTTATCATTGCTAGTAAAAAACACTGATAAAATACACATTTATTAGTACTTTCCATTTTAGTGATGATAAATGTGTATTTAATCATTGCCTTTTAATAGCTTTGATAAAACCCTTCCCCTATTTTAACATAACCCTAACCAATATCACCATTCTCACACCATTCAAGATATTGTGGAAGCTAATTTCTGTAGTTTCCTCCTTCAAATATTTCAAACAAATCAAACCTGAAATTAAATGTATGTTATTCCTTACCCATTTTTATTCTATCTTTCAAACTTTTTCATGATTTTTTTGTTCTTATCATTAGGTTATTCTTGTTTTTGTGATGTTTTAACATTGTTTCACAGTATTTAGTTCTCCTTTCATCTTCCATTATGATTGATGTTTTTCCCCTTTCTTAGATGTTTTTTGGTTCTTTTTCTTATGATTGATGTTTGACCCCTTATTTTCATGATATTTTTATACTTATAGTTTTTTTAATTTTTATATTTTCATTACATCAACTTCTTTTCATAATAATCTAAGATTTTTTTTATAAATTTATAAAAATTCTCATAAGCCCTTTCCAAATATTAATTGTTTTTTCCTTTGACATATGATGTCATATATTATACTATATGTATTATAAATTTAAAATCAATATGAAAACATTAAGTAATTCAATATGATTGGATGAATTAATGAGATACCAAAAACATGGGTACTAAGGTGTATATGTTAGGGATATTAATAATTTTGATTATATTTCATGTATTTTGGATGTTAGATTTATTTCATACATTTTTGTCGATGTGCACTATTTGAGAAGAAAATTTGAAATGGTTAAATTAAAAGACCATCTTCACGTGGGAAAGTAAGGGTTGTTTTTAACCATATGAACCTACGATCTACCTTTTTTTAATGGATTGATTCAGGAAATATAAAATTGATATTAAGTTCATACCATAACGAATTTGAATCATTTTTCTTTTTTTTTGGAATAAGAAAGGTTTTTTAAGGATTAAAAAAATTTCAATTTACATAAATAAAATGTTTCATGGTGGTATACATGATTTTAAAGTTTTATATATCATAGACATTAAAATATTCCCAAAATGTATGAAATAATACAATTAAATCACATAATTAAATATCAATTTTGTCATTACTACCCTGAATATGAAAATGAAAAACACATCCAGTGGCCCCATAAATATACATTTTCATAATTATTTGATTTTGAGTCATTTTATATGTTTAAATATTTTTAATTGGGAAACAACTAAATTTCCTTTAGAAAAGTAAAATGGATATAATGAGTTATTTCCCTTCAAACATACATATGCATGTGGATCGACAAGTACACAAGTAAGTGGTGGTTTATGGTACTTTGTTACCTTTATAGATAAATTTATTATATATAAATATTCATTTCAAATGAAACAAAAATATTGAATCTTCAAAATGTTTCAAAATATCCAATATCTTTGTAAAAAAATATTGGAAATGATATTAAATTGTTTGAACAAAATCAACAGAGAGAATACCTAGGTGAGTAATTTTACAACTATCTAAGATGATGTGTTATTGTATCACAACACAATAATTTGGAAATACCATATTATAATGTTGTATTAAAAGAATTTTTTTAAAAATTGTTCAAAAAATGACGATATAAGATTGAGTATCTTATATTAATTTGGGATAATTCTATAGAAACAATATCATTCATAGTCAACCAAGTTCTATGTATTGACACTCAAAATACACCATTTTAGATGTAGAGTTAAAAGCATAAATTTTTTATAAGTATTTATCTATAAGGTGACCTCCAATGACATCAGATAACCTTGATAACCTTTGACGAAGTGAACTGATTGGAGATGACGATCTCCATTTTAAAATTTTACATTATTGAATCCCATGATGAATCCATTTAAAAATAAGAATCATTTATGATATGTGACATCTTATAATAAAAAAAATATGTTTTATAATAATTAAATTCATATAATTCTCAGTATTTATATGTTTTAACAAGTTATTTATGCAATGAAAATTTATATCAAATACGATGAATATATGTGTTTATATATAAGGAATAGCTTTTTAGGATTCTATGATCACACCTTATGTGTATTTTTTTGTTAAATAAAAATATTACTGAATCAAATAGGATAGAGATTAATAAAAAATGGATAGATTCAAATCGCATGACAAAAGAGTATGATGATGGGGTTAAAGGGTTCATCAAGTTTGCAAAAGATCATGCATTTGGCCCTTCTTAAATCCCTTTTTTGTGTTTATGTTGTTGTTATTCAAGACTAATTAGTCTAGAAGATTTTAAATAACAATTGAACTATTACAGAATAGATCTAAGTTATAAATTTTGGACTATAAATGGGGAAGAACTGAATATATAAAGTGGCTGTGATAACATTGTGTTTTATGGATCATATGATATGGCTACAAGTGTGAATGATGAAAATAATAATATATATGATTTGATTATATGTGTAAATGATGATGAAGACCATATTTAAGAAATTAAAATGAAAATTGAAGATGAAATTCATGATTGTACAAAGGTATTTCATAAGTTACAGATTTGGGTAAAGACACAATTGTATTCCAGTTGTATTAAATATTAAACATTGTCATCCATACTGAAGCTATATAATGTAAAAGATGGAAAAAGATGGAGTGAGACTAACTTTACTAAACAAATTTCTTTCTTGAATGATATTCTACAAGAAGATAATCAACATCCTTACCAAACATGCGATGCTTAACAAATTAAACGTTCAATGGGTATTATCTATGAAATAATACTTTTCTATGCAAATGATTGTATACTATTTTAGAAGGACCTTTAATCACATAAAAAATTCCAAAATTCGGGTGCATCTTGATACATGAAATATGAATCGTGTACTTTGAATGTTGTATGGTACTTTATAATAATTCCAAGGATTAGGCATGTATATTGAAGTGAGATGACTACTGGGTGGTCAACATGGCACACAAATATAGAAAATCATGATGGGAAAATTCACAACCCAATATAGTATCCTTAATAGAAGAAAATTATCCATGAGTATCCCGAATTTGGAGATGAGCCAAGAAACCTTCATATTGTTCCATCTATAGATAGAGTGAATCCTTTTGGTATAAAATGTAATGCCCCAACCCCAGTTACCCAGAGTTGGTGCATTATTACATAACATTGGCATGATTACAAGGATTCAAGTTCTGAAAGACCGATTAGTTTAGCAGTCTTGGAAAATAGATTACATACATGAACGTTACATTACACATTAGAAAATAAAAAAAACATAAATGATCCTTTTAGAACTACATTAATCCCCTATCTTAACCCTTCTTATCAATCATAATACACTTCTTGTAATCCTGATAAAATTAAAACATAGAAAGGGGTGAGCTCAGATGCTCAGTAAGGATAACAATATAGCGGAAACTTTCACAAATAAGCATAAACATTTAAGGAAATGTATAAGACTAAAACAAAATCCTTTTAAACTTTAACTTCAATATAATATGGCAAAGATACAATTAAATAATTCCATTAACTTATTCACATAGATATTCTACTAGTCAAATAATCACATGCAATATCAATAGCCACTTTCAAAATGATGGAATGCGTAATACCAGACTTCATAACCACATAGTCAAGGAATTGTGCCAAGAATACAAATAAGATTTTGTCAAGGCCTTTTTCCAAGACACTAGTTTGTCTAATGAGGGCTACCAATGCATCGAGGAGCTATAGCGGGCTCCACCAGTCACTTACTAAGTCCAATGCATTCCTTATATGAAAAGGTTTAAACATAACATAAACATTTGTATTAAAATGAGCATACGAAATTTGAATACTTTATCCATACACCATGAATGGTATGAAAATAAAACATCCAAAATCAAAAATATTCCAAAACCTTCAATACAATATGTAATTTTTGTATCATAATAAATCAACTTCAAACAAGTTTAAAATCCATCAAAGGATGTTGACATAGATGAAAATGATTTGTAAAACTCTTTGAGAGAAATAAATATTTTTCATGAAAACATTTAAAAGTCACAAAATTTAAAAAGGAAGACATTTAAAAACATTTTTGAATCAATGTGTCCCATACCACTTTGAATCTTTTCAAAGAAATTGTGATTTTAAAAACATTCATGTCCATATAAATAAATCCGTAAAAACCATTTTGAAAACAATGACATTAATGAGAACGATTTAGAAAAATAAAAATTTAAAACATTTAAAATGATGATTTAGTAAAAATTACATTAAAAATAATACCTTTTAAAAATATTTTATGAAACATGGAAATGTATAATAAATATGTCCTAGTAGATACTTACATAAAAACAACCTCAGATAATAAAGAGATTGTGAAATTAACCCTTACCTTGCACATTCTTTTAGTCGAGGGTACATTTAACCTCTTGTATGATGACCGTAGTATGTTATTAAATTATACCATAATCATATTAATATTTATTATATCATACATGATTAATTTATGACTTTATACTACCCATTTAATAATAATTTCCATGTTAAATTAATATTTCGGGTAATAATAGTTTTCTTTATCGTACATGTTTTACCTTGTTAATCTTGATTGTATCACTTAGATCAAGATTTAAATACTTCTAGAATATAAAAAATAATTTATATATCATATATATTTAGAATATAAATATGTATAATATAAATATATATGAAATGGAAACACTGTTTGTGGAGATGGTAGTCCGTACGAACGTATAAATGCTATTTCCCTTTTCATATCATATTGAATGGAACTAAGTGAATAAGATAAATGTAAGAACATATATATATATATATATATATATATATATATATATCTCCATTATCATTATTATTTCATATATTACATACTTATTAATGATATATATTTTATAATCATCATTGAATAGTGAACATGAAAATGAATCTCATCATGTTGTGGAGACGGTAATCCATACGTACGCACGAGTGACAATATCATTATATTGATGGACAAATAATATGTAATTTAATGGAATATAATATATAAATAATAATTAAAATATTATATTTATTAATTACATCAGTTATACTCATTATTATACCCATCCAAATAATGAAGTGTTTGAATAACAAACTACACCACGACGTGGAGACGGTAATCCGTACGTACACACGTATGGTGACTTTGTCATTTATAGGATGGATAGAATAATTAAAATGGTTTTAACATTTATATAATAACATAAAATTATATATAATATACTATAGTTATTATTTTAGAATGAAATCAACAAAGAAAGAGGAAGTGGAAGAAGAAAAGAACTTGATAGATGTGATGAAATATTTACCTCTTTTTCGGGTTCTTCCTTTTGATTGGATCCAAAGGGCTTCCTAGGTTGGATTTATGACCAAAGGAAGTTCTCTAGGATGAAGGGAGGAATTTTTTTAGGATATTCGGGCATGGTTTGGCTGAGACAAATGGATTTGGAGGTGTAAAATTAAGAGAAGGGGAAGCGCCCTTTTATAATAGAGGTGAGGGTCACTTTAGGAAACATTTGAAATATTATTTTATAATAAAATAATTTTCCATTTATAATGGATCCGAAATGAATTATTTATAGGCTAAGGTGGGGATGAGTCTATAACCTCTCAACCAATAGGTTTTAGACAAGTTTATGTTACCATTTTAACCATATATTTTAGATTTAACTCTTAGTTAAATAGTTTAACTTTTACCATGTCTTCTTGTATTCTTACACTATATGGTTAATAAACTTACTATAAACTTACAAGATAACCTCAAGTGGTTTATTATTGACATATATAATATTATTTAAGCCTTTTGGTCGCACCTTATATTTTTATTATTATTATATCAACCAATAATATAGTATTTTTTTAAAAACTATTTTATGTCAATTTTGACATTATTTGGTATTTGTTTTTTTGTAAAAATCATAAGATCATGATTAATTCAAAAAAATTGATTGAATAAACCATAACATGTCATATTAACCTATAAATTTTTTGTAATTCATCTAAAGTCTCAAATTACATTTCTTTGGGTATTTATAATATCAATTATTTTAATCTTTCATTAATACGATAATTACTGCATCATCGTTGTGTCATATATAAATTTACTTATTTAATATATAAAAAATATTAATAAAATACAATTATTTAGGAAATAATTTTATATTTATCATTAATATTTATAGACGAATTTATATTGTGTGTAACCCTATATTAAAAATGGTTTAGTAATTAAACTTTGAATTTAACTCTTTTAACTCTTCTTTAAATAAAATAATAATAAATGTCCTAATCTAATACAAGTGGACCAAAGAGGTTCATATTTTATTCCTAAGGTTTTTTTGGGTCGAATTATACTTATCCAATAGAATCAGGACTTGTGTTAGGGTAATAATCATATCATTTTTACCCTTAATTACCCTATTTACTTTTAACCGTGGTAAATAAAAGTAAAAATTTACTATTCACCAAAAATTATTTTCATCTTATTGAACCACATTTTACTTAACGATATTAATCGTGTCTCTTGGATTTTTGAAATTAAACTCACAGAAGCGGTAAAATTAAGTTTTATGCAAATTTGCAAATGCTCTTAGGAGGTGGGTAAAAGACAGTAAAAAGTTCAATAAAATTTTTATATATCTAAACTTATTATAAAATGACTCAAATGAATTATTTTGAACTTATATAGGTATTATGTATCTATTTTTACCTAAAATAAATTTAAATAAAATAAATAATTATTTAAATAAAAAGTAGGTTTTAACCAATAACTCAGTGTTTTACACTATTCATCCAAAATTGAATGTTTTTAGAAAAATACCAAGATTTCACCCTATGATAATTTTGATATTATGAATTCAAAAATTAAGTCTATTTTATCAAATTCAAAACATATAAGTTTAATTTATTAATTTAAAATTAATTCCTATTGTCAAAACTAAAAAGCGTGTTTTTAAAAAATAATAACTAATAAAAGATTGATACTTGTTTATGTTCAATTTCAAAGTGAAATAATTTCCAATGAATAACATTGGATTAAATGTTAAAAATATAATCTATTTATACTTACAAACCATTAAAATGTATAATTTAACACTACAAATTATTTTGATTAAAAAAGTTGTTTTCAGTTAAAATATAGTATTCTTCACTATTCACCCAAATATGAAAGTTATCAGAAAAACACCAAAAATTTATTGAAAATAAATTCTTTTGTCCCGATTCTAAAGAAGAAGTTTATTTTGTCAAATTGAATGTATAAAAGTTTCAAATATTGGATTTAAAAATGGTTTTCAATTAAAAGGCGGTAAAATTGCATTGAAAAAAAATTACTTTTTTAATCTAAAAAAATGAATTTTTTTTCATTATGTCTAAGAAACTCAGAAAATGGATTGTAAAATTATAAAGATTATATAAAGTTCAAAATTTAGTTAATACTATTCATAACCTCTTTTGAAAGGCTAGTTTGGTAAGTCGTGGTGCGCTTGAACTTGGTGTTGCGTGTGGTGCAAGTTATTGAATTACTTTGAAGAAATAATGTACTATGAAATCTTGAGGTGTTACATTATTCCCTCCTTCAATAAATTGTATCCTTGCAATTCAAAATTGTTCTTCGAAAATAAAAGGTTGAAAATAGAAAATTCGTTTGTGGGAAAACCCACATCGGAAATTGGGTTAATAAAATTTAGTCTTAATAAGAAGGAAAAAAATTATATATATATATATATACTTGACAAGTAGAGTTTTATCCTTCAACTAATTCCTACCACAATCTCATCTTTCACTCCAAAAGATTTCAAAAAAATATTATATTTATCCTAATCGTATAGGGTTCCAAAAATAATGAATTTACAATTCATTTGTCAGACTATTTAAAAAAAACTAAATTATACAAACCAATGCATCACGTAGTCCTGTCGTAGGTGATGCACCCTTGTCGCTCTTCGGTTGTTGGTTCAAGTCTTGTGGCCTTATTGGATGCGACTAGTTGTCGCCCGAACTCTGGGTTGTCCTTTTTATAACAATCCAAAAATAACCTTAACAATAGTATCCAATTTCAAACTTAATCCATTACAACCTTTAGACTTATGAAAAATACTTCTATCCAAACTCTCAGTCCAAAATTTATAAGGAAGTTAAAAACAATGAAGATCTTTTTTTCTAAGTAATAACATGTGAATGCCTTTATCATGTATTCTTTTAAAACACTACAACATCCTAAATTACCATAAAACCTTATTGATTACATTCATGCTCCCTTATTCCTTATAAAATACTGGATATACTCTGTGTATCCAAAAATGTTGTAAACTAAAACAATGATGGAATATAAAAATCATTAACCAGTTTCAAGGAAGTCAAGAATATCCAATATAATTTATCCAAATCAACCATCTCTTATTTCAAAATCACTACCTCGTTATCAGGACCATATTAAGGAGTACCTTTCCTTCAACCATGTATTTTCCAAAAAGTGTAGCTTACTATTAAGTCACTTTTCTTAGAACCATATAATCTCAAATCCTTAATAAAATAGTACTGCAGTACAATCCTTATTTATCTCCATAATTTATATAACCAGCATACTGTTGAAACAACACTCAAATGGAATAATTCTATAATAACAACAGAAGAACACTAGTCATTCCTCTTCAGCTGAGATAGTATCATGACTTGATTATTATCCAATAACATCATTTGCAATATACTCTTATGATCGGGACATTGATTCACGTAGTGTCTCAACACCTTGTAGATGAAGTATTTTACATTCGACATCTTTTTATTACCCTTGCAATCAAGTACTTGGTATCATTTTTCTCCACACTTATAACAAACTCCCATTCCCTTCAAGCATTTACCAAGGGGATTATTTTCAAATTTATCACATATGGGAAAATCTTTCTTTCCCCTCTTCCCTTTAACTATCTTTCTCTCTACTATCCTTTTCTTCTCTTGCTTCCCTTTAAAGCCATAGGGCTCAAATAATTCTTTACTTATCTTACTAACACATGATATTATTTATTCATATGTTGAGAATACATGGGAGACTATTTCCCTTCTAAATATTGGCTTAATAACATGAATGATATGACCCTTTTTACACTTTGGATCATACATATTGCTGGAGTTCTCATTCCTTCTACTGGGCGCCATTTCTAAACAATAGAATACACTAGGTCGGTTTATGAATTGCAATTCATAATTCCAAACATGTAAAATAGCTAATGTAAATTGAACAGTTTGTGGATATAATCCATAATCACAAATTTTTTTTGAGGCGGTATATACTCATAAACCCTTCATATTGGTTTGTAAATAAAATGATAATTATCCTAAGCATATCCCCCAGGAGTTTTGTAACCAAGAGTGCAGCAAGACCCATTGTTGTGCACTAGTTCCCGTTCGAGTCTAGCTCAAAGCGGTGTTTTCGGGTTTTAACCCTAGGTACATTAATACCAGAGCCGCCTCTACCAGCTCGTATCCAGACAAGGATGTATTTCTTGGAAAACTCAAAAAATCTCCACAGTACCAAAATTCTAGGATGTTATTCTATAATAATCCTAAAAGTTTATCTTAGGGTAATGTGATCTAATAAGAGTTTATCTAAATCTAGTTTCCAAGGTTATTTCTAAACTTCCTCTGATACCAACTGTAACGACCCGACCCCAGTTACATAGAGTCAGTGCATTATTACTTAACATTGGAATGATTACAAGGATTCATGTTCTGAAAGACTGACCAGTTTAGAAGTCTTGGAAAATAGATTACATACATGAATGTTACATTACACATTAGAAAATAAAACACAAAATAAATGATCCTTTTAGAACTCCATTAATCTCTTAGATTAACCCTACTTATCAATCATAATACACATCTCGTAATCCTGAGAAAATTAAAACATAGAAAGGTAAGAGCTCAGATGCTCAGTAAGAATAATAATATAGAAAAAACTTTCCTAAATAAGAATAAACATTTAAGGCAATGTATATGACTAAAAAAGACTTTTTAACTTTAACTTCATCATAATATAGCAAAGAAACAATTAAACAATACCATTTACTTATTCACATAGATATTCTACTAGTCAAATAATAACATGAAATATCAATAGCCACTTTCATAATGATGGAATGCATAATTCCAGACTTCATAACCACATAATCAAGGCGTTGTGCCAAGACTACAAATTAGATTTTGTCAAGGCCTTGTGCCAAGACACTATTTTTTCTCATGATACCTACCGATTCATTGAGGATCTATAGAGGGCTCCACCCGTCACTTATTAAGTACAATGCATTCCTCATATGAAAGGGTTTAAACATAACATAAACATTCGTATTAAAACTAGCATAAAAAATGTCAATATTTTATCCATAAACCATGAATGGTATTAAAATAACACATACATAGTCAAACATATCACAAAACCTTCAATAAAATATGGAATATTTGTATCATAATAATCAACTTCAAACAAGTTTAAAATCCATCAAAGGATGTTGACATAGATGAAAATGATTTGTAAAACTCTTTGAGAGAAAAATATATTTTTACTGAAAACATTTAAAAGTCACACAATTTAAAAAGAAAGATATTTGAAGACATTTTGGAATCAAATTGTCCCATACCACTTTGAAACTTTTCAAGGGAATTATAATTTTAAAAACATTCATGTCCATATAAATAAATCCTTAAAAACCATTTTGAAAACATGGACATTAATGTGAACGATTTAGAAGAATAAATATTTAAAACATTTAAAATGATGATTTAGTAAAAATTACCTTAAAAATAATACCTTTGAAAACTCCTTTATAAAACATGTACATGGTTAATAAATATGTCTGCGTAGATACTTATGTAAAAACAACCTCCAATAATAAAGAGATTATGAAATTAACCCTTACCTTGCAATTTACTTTAGTCGAGGGTATGTTTAACCTTTTGTATGAATACCATAGTATGTTATTAAATTATAATAGAACCATATTAATATTTATGATATCATAAACAATTCATTTATGACTTTATATAACCTATTTAATAATAATTTCCATGTTAAATTAACATTTTGGGTAATAATCGCTTTCTTTATCGTACATGTTTTAAATTGTTACTCTTGATTGTATCAATTAGATCAATATTTAAATACTTCTAAAATATAAATCAAGATTTATATATCATATATACTTAGAATATAATTATGTATAATAGAAATATATATGAAATGGAAAACACCGTTTAGGGAGACAGTAGTCCGTACATACGCATAAACGTTGTTTCCGTTTTATATCATATTGAACAGAACTAAGTGAATAAGATATAAGTAAGTAAATATATATATATATATATAGTAGAATTATCATTTCAAATATTAAATACTTATTAATGATATATATTTTATAATCATCATTGAATGGTGAACGTGGAAATGAATCTCATCACGGCACGGAGACGGTAATCTGTACGTACGCACGGGCGACAATATCATTTTATTGATGGAGAAATTGTATGTAATTGGATGTTATATCATATATACAGAATCATTAACATGTTATATTTATTATTTACATCATTTATGCTCATTATTATACCCATCCAAATAATGAAGTGTTTGAATATCAAACTACACCACGATGTGGAGACGGTAATCCATACGTACGTACGTATGATGACTTTTTCATTTATAGGATGGATAGAATAATGAATATGGTTATAAAATTTATATAATAACATCAGATTACATAGAATATACTGGAGTTATTATTTTAGAATGTAATCAACAAAGAAAGAGTAAGTTGAAGAAGAAAAGAATTTGAATGATGTGATGAAATATTTACCTCATTTTCGGGTTCTTCCTTTTGATTTGATCAAAAGGGCTCCTTTGGTTGGATTTATGACCAAAGTAAGGCCTCTAGGATGAAGGTAGGAATGTTGGGAGGATATTTGGGTATGGGTTTTCCGATCCAAATGGCTTTGGTGGTGTGAAATTAAGAGAAGGGGAAGTTCCCTTTTATAAAAGAGGTGAGGGTCACTTTAGGAAAAGTTTGAAATATTATTTTATAATAAAATTATTTTCTATTTATAATTTCTCCAAAATGAATTATATAAAGGATAAGGAAGGTATGGGTCGAAAAACTCTCAACCAATAGGTTTTAGAAAAGTCTAGGTTACCATTTTAACCATATCTTTTAGATTTAACTCTTAGTTAAATAGTTTAACTTTTACCGTGTCTTCTTGTATTCTTATACTATATGGTTAATAAACATAATATAAAATTACAATAGAACCTCAAGTGGTTCATTAATGAAATAAATAATATTATTTAACCATTTTTTTTCCGAACCATATATTTTTAGGAATATTACATCAACCAATAATATATTATTTTTTTAAAGAACTATTTTATGTTAATTTTGACATTTTTTGGTATTTTTTGTAAAAATAATAAGAGCATGATTACTTTGAAAAAAATTGATTGAATAAACCCTAACAAGTCATATTAACCTATAAAATTTGTGTAATTCATAAAAGTCTCAAATTACATTTATTTTGGTATTTATAATATCAATTATTTTAATCTTTCATTGATACGATAATTATTGAATCATCATTGTGTCATAAATAAATTTACTTATTTAATGTTTAAATTTTTTAAATAAAATACAATTAGGTAGGAAATATTTTTTATCTTTCTAATGAATATTTATAGTCTAATTTATATTGTGTTTATCCCTATATTAAAAATGGTTTAGTAATTAAAATTTGAATTTAACTCTTTTAACTCTTCTTTAAATAAAATAATAATAAATGTCATAATCTAATACAAGTGGACCAAATAGGTTCATATTTTATTTCTAAGGTTGTTTTTGGTCTAATTATATCTATCCAATAGAATTAGGACTTCTGTTAGGGTAATAATAGTATCATTTTACCCTTAATTACCATATTTACTTTTAATTGTGGCAAATAAAAATAAAAAGTTACTATTCACCAAAAATAATTTTCATATTATTGAACCACATTTTACTTACTGATGTTAACTGTGTCTCTCATATTTTTGAAATTCAACTCATAGAAGCTGTAAAATTAAGTTTTATGCAAATTTGCAAATGCTCCTAGGAGGTGGGTAAAAGACGGTAAAAAGTTTAATAAATTTTTTGATATATCTAAACTTATTATAAAATGACTCCAATTAATTATATTAAACTTATATAGGTATTATGTATCTATTTTTATCTAAAATGAATTTAAATAAAATAAATAATTATTTAAATAAAATGTCGGTTTTAACCAATAACTCAATGTTTTTCACTACTAATCAAAAATTGAATGTTTTCAGAAAAATACCAAAATTTCACCCTAAGATAAATTTGATATTATGAATTAAAAAATTAAGTCTTTTTTACCAAATTCAAAATATATAAGTTTCATTTATTAATTTAAAATTAATTCCTGTTGTCAAAACCAAAAAGCGCGTTTAAAAAAAATAATAACTAATAAAAGATTGATACTTGTTTATGTTCAATTTCAAAGTGAAATTATTTCCAATGAATAAAATTGGATAAAATGGTAAAAATATAATCTATTTATACTTCAAAACCATTAAAATTTATAATTTAACACTACAAATTATTTTGATTAAACAAGTTGTTTTAAGTTAAAATACAGTATTTTTCATTATTCACCCAAATATGAAAGTTATCAGAAAAACACCAAAAATTTATTGAAATGAAGTTATTATGTCCCTATTATAAAGAATAAGTTTATTTTGTCAAATTTAATATATAAAAGTCTCAAATATTGTATTTAAAAAGGGTTGTCCATTAAAAGGTGGTAAAATTGCATTTTTTTAGAAATACTTCATTTATCTGAAAAAATGATTTTGTTTTTTCTTTAGGTATAAGAAACTCATAATATGGATTATAAAACTATAAGGATTATATAAAGTACAAAATTTAGTTAATACTATTCATAACCTCTTTTGAACGGCTAGTTTGGTAAGTCGTGGTGCACTTGAACTCAGTGTTATGTGTGATGCAAGTTATTGAATTACTTTGAAGAAATAATGTACTATGAAATCTTGGGGTGTTACATACAAAGTACCAATCATAGTACCTGACTAGTTATGTTGGTAAATTATAGCTTTCCACCATGGTTATGCTTGAAGTGAAAATATATTGTGTTATAGTTTCTTATGTTTGGATAAAAACAAATGTGTAAGCACTCAGATCATTATTTTAGGAATGGATCTTGATTTCTGGTGTTTTTGAGAAAAAAGGGAGAATTTGGAATTTTCAGGAGGACACGCCATGTACTTAGAAGTACATGCTGTGTATCCAGTTTCCGTGAGTAATCGTGTTCTGGACATGTATTGGACGAGTACATGGCTATGTGTGGTGACTAGGAGACCTCCTAAAGAAGGGACTCGTTAAGGAAAGTACACATCATGTACATTAAATGAACACACCATGTACTTTTCTTTTTTTATTTATTAAATAAGACCGGGGTCACCTCTAATTGGAAGAAACTCCTTCTTCTGGATTTGTCTCATCTAGGAGTGACGAATATCGCTGATTCATCTCTGAGCCCCCGACCTGCCGAACGTTCTCCGATTCAAACTCCAGCAGTTGCATTGGAATTGCCACGTTGAGTTCTTCCTTATCCTTGAGCCTCTTCTCTTGATTTATCCTCTTTCTTGAGAGATCCTTGGTTGGGAATTTTGACATTTTTATATATCTACCACATTCTAGGTCGATTCAAAGGCTGAGGTTCAAATATATCGATCATAAAACGTCGAGGTAGGTGGTTTGTTCCTTTCCGAAGAATTCTTTGAGTTATATTTGCAAAATGATCCCAATACCCTTATTTAGGGTATTGCGTGTCTTGGGAAGTTAACCCTGTTTATGCCTGATATTCTTTGGTTGCTTAGGATAGGGATTTTGATTAAGAATAGGGTTTAATACCTTTCTATGGATGTGTTTTTACCATGTTTGATTGATATTGGACATTGGGTCTAGAATTTCCTATTAGGTTGTTTTTCTTTTCATGCCTAGTGTTGTTAGGATGAAGTGGATTATTATATGACATTCTTGTGATATGAATTGTAGTTGTTTAGAAAAGTAGTATTTTTGATTTCTACTTTGGTTTCCGAATATCATTTGTGCACAATTGTATTACCTAGGGCTATGGGAACCCGGTGTAGTTAGACCATATGGGGAATTGACGTTGAGGGCTTCCCTAGAGAGTCTATTATAATTTTCACGTTGCGAGACCATAGGGGGGATTGACATTGAGTGATACCTCAGTGTGTCTATTTTTATCATTACGAGACCACATGTGGAATCGAGTTTGAGTGCTTCCTCAGAGAGTCTGTTGTTTATCGTTGAAAGACTATAGGGGGAATTTGACGATGAGTGATTCCTCAAAGAGTATTTGTTTGCACGATACCAAAGGGTTTAGACTATGTTATCTTACCCATAGGGTCATTATATCTTTATTGTATAAGTTGAACCATAGGGGTAAGGCTGTGTGAACTTTCCCAGAGGGTTGCATGGGTATATTTGGTTGAACCAGAGGAGTTAGGCTGTGAGAACATTCCTAGAGTTTTTATTGTGATTGATTGGTTGAATAATTGATAAATGTAAATGAATGTAGTTTGAAACTGTATTATTGTTTACTTTTGAGTACTTCCTTGTTTATTACTTCATTTTTCATATTGCATGCTATATATATTCACTGACAGTTAGGCATATATCTTTGGGTGGTTTCCTAGTGAGATTTATCTCACACCCTGTTTGGGTCAGGCTTTTGGGCCCAAACAAACTATATTTCCTCAAGTATTGATAAGGGAAAGCGCCCTTCTACTTCAGGTACTTGATTGTTGTAGAGCTGGAGAGCATGAGACCAAGATGAGGCTTGCGATGCTGTTGGATTTTTTTACTTTATTTTTGTCTTTTTTACATTGGTTTAGTAATGTATTCCAGCATTGTGAGTCGTTTGGCTACTTTCCTAGACATATGTGACATGAATCATGTATATATGTGCTCTAAATGTTTATTAACTTTCAGTATTACGCTGTTTACTTATCATATGGTATTATTGATTCCACTACTATTATCAATTTATTTCCACTACATTACTCTGCCAATGAGGGCATAGTTTCCCCACTATTACACCCAAGACCCTCACTATTAGTCATCAGCCTCTAACATTTGGGGAAATACCCTTGAATCCTTGTGACCAACCGGGTACGGGGCACCTCTGGGAGGCACCCAGAACCGTAAAGTTACAAAGTGGTATAAGAGGTATTATTTTCCTCTTGACTTTCTATTTGGTGCCTATAGATAGGGATAGGAAGGAATAGGTGGTTGGTAATAAGTTGTGCCCAGGAGTAGCAAACTCGTGTACTGGGAAAAGCCAATTTACCTCGATTATTGTGTATTTTTTTTTTCCAGTTTTGAAATTTTTACAATTGATTTCGTATCACTGTTGGGTGATTCACATGTATCGTGCTATTATAATTTATATTATTGAGGTTCTATTTCTGTTTCAACCCGATGAGATGAGGGTATGCCATATCATGCATCATATAGGAACCTACTGTAGATCACATGCCATGCATTCTTGTCATTCCATTTAGAGTGCATTACCGATTGCATGTTTTTGTGATAGATTTGTTTCTAGAAATTCATACTGTTATGATAGATGTCTTGATAGAATACCTACTATTTGATAGGGTTTTTGCAAAGGATTAAAGTTTCATTTGAATGGGAACCAAACTTTGGTACCTATGGTGTGATCGGCCTACATGGATCTGAATTTGGTGGATCATATTGAAATTTAATTGTTATACTTTGTGATGTGACATGAATATGATTCCAAGCTTTGATTCACGGGGATTATGGGACCCCACAGATCGGAATTTAGAACTTTAGTTCTTGTTTCTTTGTTTTTATGGGGTTCTAGAGTAGTTTCTAAGGCTTACTGTCCAAAAAAACCTAGAATACATGGTGTGTATTGATGAATACACAATATATATCCTTTTGTTTAGGAAGGAACTATTTTTCTTAAGTACACACCGTGTACTGTATGTACATGCCGTGTACTGTATGTACACGCCGTGTACTGTACATACACACCATGTAGTCTTTAACCGTGTAACTGCCTGTGTGGGCAGAGACATAGAGTTGATAAATATTTGGTGGAACATGCCGTGCACTAGATGCACACACTGTGTTGTAGAGACCATGTATCCGACCATGTGACTAACACCAAAGGTGGATGAAACTCATGTAGTACATGCCATGTCCAGCTTGAACATGTTGTGTGGAGTCGACCATGTTTCCATTCGTGTGACCAACAACACAGGTCAGTAAAATCCTTCTAGTGTACGTCATGTATGGCACAAACACACCATGTAGTTTTGATCTAAGAGAACTGTGTGGGTTAGTCATATATAAGAACATGGGCATGGGAAAATGATTCATGTACACGCCATGTCCTTAGGAGAACCTACCATGTGTATGAGGTGTTACACAACTGTGGTTGGTAGAAGTACACTCCCATGTGAAGGCTTAAGGGAACATGCCGTGTAAGGGTCATACATGCCGTGTATCCATGTTTAGAAAAACATGAATGTTTCATTTCTCCTATTTATTTCTTGCATTTCTTAGTTTCAATCCTTGATAATCTTGAACTAAGGCATGCGCTTGAACATGCATAGTCATTCCACTGAGATGTCCTCCGGTTGTACGCCAGATACAAGGCAACAATCCGACACCGGACATTGTAGATCAGGGACTACCAGTAGATCCTCCCATCATGCCTATTTTGGTACCAGCCTTCATTCCAGATACAATTTCCAATGTAATGTTCAGCTATAGCTTCATGAGGCTTATACAGACATTCCAAGTAGCACCACATCCTACCCCATCTATGGCAGAGTTGACGTGAATTTTTCAGAAGCAACATCCCCCAACTTTCTTTGGGGATGGAGGAATTCAGGCTGCAGAGTCATGGTTAGAAGCCATGCTATATATCTTTGAGCATCTAGAGATGCCTCCAAAGAGGAGGGTTAATCTCACTACTTACATGCTTCGAGATTCTGTCAAGAGATGGTGGTATGTGATATCATAGGCCAGACGCTAGCAGGTTATGGCTTGGAATGAGTTCCAACGTACCTTCTATGACTACCTATACCTAGAGACTTTGAGGGATGATCGAGCCCGAGAGTTCATAAGTTTAGAGCAGGGTACTCTCTTAGTCATGGAGTATTCTTTTCACTTCACAGAGATACAACACTTTACACCCTTTCTAGGGGGTGAAGAGTTATTCCTAGCGATGAAGTTTGAGGATGGTACCAGGAATGACATCCGATCTCAGGTGAACATCTTCTGGTTGAATTCCATTTATTTTATCTTCAACTAAGTACTAATCACAGAGCACAACCTGGGGGATTATGGAGCTACGGTCCAGGGCGGTTCAGTATCCAGAGTTGGTACTTCTTCGTCCGATAGTAGGAAGAAAAGTAGGGAGTCTACATGTGGAGATCCGAGTAGTCAGGATACTCCTTTCGGGATCCAGGTGGTATGCTACCAGTGCGGAAAGGGTGAGAATGTGAGGACACATTTCCCTAGAGACCCAGCTGAGTGCTGATCTTGCCGCGAGATGGGTCATCTTCAGCGTTTCTGTTAGTTTTTCTCACCATCAGCTGGTGATAGGGGTTCTTCTATGAATTTGTGTTCTGGAGTAGGACAACCAGTTTCTCATCATTCTAGGAACGAGAGTTTGTCTGGACATTCAGACCGAGGTGGAGGTCGTGGCCGTGGTATCTAGTTTCCATGATTTCAATGACAATAGGGTGGGCCAGCTCAGGTGTACAGATAGGGTTACCGAGCTGTGGTAGAGTCCAGTATTTTCCATTGGAGCAGACCTAGTAAGAGTAGGATCCCATACCCTCTACGTTTAGAGGTATGATTTTAGTTACGTCAATTTTAGCTTATGATTGTTTTCGATATATGGGATTCCCATATTTTCATATCTGTTGCTGTTGTGGAGATCCTTGGGCTCTATATCTTTACCTCTACTGATATCTTGACACTAGACACTCTATTGTGGACTAGAACGACTAGTGTACATCAGTGCAAGGAGTGCCCTCTTGAGGTTGGTGGGTGTCACATCTTCTGGGACATTTATGTCTTAGAGATGATGGGCTATGATGTCATTATTAGAATAGACTGTTGAGTTTCTTTCCAGGATGTTGTTGATTTCAATCATCATAGGGTGAGTTTCACATCACTAGAGGGAGGCTTGTTTCTATATAAGGGTGAATGGGATGTCTAGGTGAGCAGAGCGAGACCCAAGCATCATGGGTTGGGAGGAGTTACAGCCCAGATGGCTAGTTTGTATCTAGATGACTAGGGGACTTTACATATGGACTTTCCTCCAGTGGTGGATCGTTTCAAGGATGTATTCCCAGAGGACTTTTCAGGTTTGCCTCCGGATTGAGATGTATACTTTTATATTTATCTTATGATAGGAGCAGCCCTAGTGTCCATTCCTCCTTATAGGATGTCTACACCAGAGTTACAGGAGTTCAGAAAGCAGTTATAGGAGTTACAGAAAAAAGGTTTCATCTGTACTGGTACTTCTCCTTGGGGTTCACCTAACTTGTTTGTGAAAAAGGTGGATGACACCATCAGACTTTGTGGGGATTATCAAAATCTGAACTAGTTGACGGTTAAGAACCGATATCCCTTTCTGAGGATTGATGATCTATTTGATCAACTTCGAGGATCTCAGGTGTTCTCTAAGATTTAATTGAGATCTAGTTATCATCATTTTCAAGTTAGAACATCTGATATACCTCTTACATCATTTTAGAGTAGGTATGGTCTATATGAGTATGTGGTTATGCCATTCGGTCTCACGAAAGCGCATGCAGTTTTTATGGCACTGATGAATTGAGTATTCCATCCATACCTGGACTCCTTTGTGGTGGTTTTCATGGACGATATCTTGGTGGACTCTCACACTCGATACGACCATGCTACCCATATTAAGATCATTCCGAGTACACTGATAGAGCGTCAGTTATATGCTAAGCTCTCAAAATGGGAGTTTTGGATGGACCAGATTCACTTCTTGGGTCATGTTATCTCAAATAAAAGAGTATCAATAGACCCAGAGAAAGTTAGAGAAGTATTTTCCTAGGATAATCCAAAGAACATATTTTAGGTATAGAGTTTTCTAGGGCTGGATGCTTACTATAGGAATTTTATAGAGGAATTTTCATGCTTAGCAGTTTCACTGATGGGCCTGACTGAGAAGGGTGAAAATTACCTGTGGTCAGATTCATTGAGTCAAACTTTCAAAAGGTAAAGGGGAGGCTGAATTTAGTACCGATACTAATTTTTTTTCAGAAACGGGAAAGAGTTATACAGTTCACTATGATGCTTTAGGTATCGGGCTGGGAGCAGTGCTTATGAAAGGGGAATGAGTCATTGAATATAAGTCTCAGTAGTTGAGGACTCATGAGAGGAATTAACCAACACACAATCTCGAGTTGGGTAAAGTTTTCCATACTTTACACTATTGGAGACATTATCTATTGGGAGAGAATTTTGTGGTTTTCACTGACCAAAAAAGTCTCAAGTATATATTTACTCAGCATGACTTGAATTTGAGATAGTGAAGGTGGGTTGAGTACCATCAGTCTTCGAGAATGACTACACGTATGTGAAAGGAAACACAGTGGCTGATGCGTTGAGTTGGATGACTCAGATACAAGTAGTTCGGGAGGCCAGTAGTGAGTGACATCTTTTGGATCTGTTCTCTAAGATGCATTTGGAGGTGCACGATAGACAGGGGAAGACGGTTCTTTCATCTGTAGTTGTTACCTCTACTCAAATTGATCGAGTGAAAATGAGAAAACTATTATATTATGAAGGCCTAGTTCTATGGGAGAGTATGTCAAAAGAGGACCCATTTCCTTGATGGACCATAGCTGAGGACGATATCTTGTGTTTTCATGGGCGCGTATGGGTGTCAAAAGACATACACGAGGAGATGATGTGGGATTTTTATTCATTAGTTTGGGATTTTCTTCCTGGTGTCACCAAGATGTATCGAGATCTACATCATTAGTATTGGTGGCCAAGTATGAAGAGAGATGTTGCTAGTTTTGTGATGATGTGTTCCACCCGTCAGTAAGTGAAGTCAGAGCATCAACGACCAATATAGCTTTTGTAGTAGTTTCCCATTACTGAGTGGAAGTGGAATGATGTCACGATGGACTTCATGATAGGTTTACCGAGGTCACCTAGAGGGAATGATGCATTTTGGGTTGTCATTGACATACTCACGAAGGTTTCACACTTCTTTCCAATCAAGGAGACCTTCAGTGTTAATGAGATGGGGAGGTTTTAAATTCGGGATATTTTACTTTTACCTGGGGTTCCACACGCTATTGTTTCAAACAAGGATGCCCATTTCACTTCTCAGGTCTGGCAGGGACTACAGAGGGCTTTGGGTACATAAGTACTTCTGAGTACATCTTACCAACCCCAGACAAATGGCCTTTATGAGCGCACAATTTAGGTGCTGAAAGACATGCTTCGAGCAAGCTTCCATGATTTTGTAGGTTCTTGGGAGAAGCACATACCTCTGGTAGAGTTTTCCTATAATAATAGTTTTCAAGAAACTATTCAAATGGCACCTTATGAGGATTTGTATGGTAGGCCATGCCGATCACCCTTATGTTGGCTAGAAGCAGAAGATGCAACTATGCTAAGACCTCATCTTATCTAGGAGATCATAGAGCAGGTGGAGTTAATTCAGAAGAGGATGGGTATTGCACAGTCATGATTGAAGTCTTATGCTGATTGACGAAGACAACCTCTAGAGTTTGAGGTCAGAGATCAGCTTTTCCTATGTGTCACACCAAGGTTTGGACACAAAAGGATTAGGTGATAGGGAAAGATTTCACCAAGATACATCAGGCCCTTTGAGGTTTTGGAGAGAATCGTGCCAGTTGCCTATTGGTTGTAGTTACCTCATAGGTACTGGGATATGTACGATGTCTTCCACATTTCTCAGCTACGACATTACTTCTCAGACCCATCTCATGTTTTTCAACCCAAGGAGGTTGAGTTGGAGGTTGATGCGTCATTCGAGGATCATCCTACCTGGATTGTTTATCGCATCGTGAAGGTTCTCCCTGGCCATTCTGTTCCTCTAGTATGAGTGTTGTGGCAACACAGGCAAGTACTGGATGAGACTTGGGAGAGGGAGACCGATGTGCAATCGCAGTGGCCAGAGATGTTCTAGGATTATTATTTGTTGCTATATTGTTAGGGAAATTCATGGATGAATTTCCTTAAGGTGGATAGTTTGTAAGAAACTGCATCTTCATTTCAGGTACAGATCAAGATTTCTAGTGTTTTTGAGAAAAAAGGGGAGAATTTGGAAATTTCAGGAGTACTTGTCATGTAATTAAAAGTACATGCTGTGTATCCAGTTGTCGTGGGTAGCCGTGTGTTGCTCGTGCAACAGTCGAGTACATGGACGTGTGGGGTAACCTGGAGGCTGCCCAAAGAGGGGGCTGGTTAAGGCAAGTACAAGACGTGTACATTAAATAAACACACTGTGTTCATTTCTTTTTTATTTGTTAAATCAGACTAGGGTCATGTCTAATTGGCTGAAACACCTCCTTCTAGATTCATGTTTTCCACGAGTGACATATATCACCGATTCTTCTCTGAGCCCCTAACCTTCCGTCTGTTCTTGGAATCAAACACCATCAGTTGTGTTGGAATCGCCAAAGTGAGTTCTTCCTTCTTCACGAGCTTCCTCTCTTTATTTCTCATCTTTCATGAGATATCCTTGTTTGATAATTTTTGACGTTTTTTATATCTACCATATTCTAGGTCGATTCAAAGGCTGAGGTTCAAATATACCGATCTTACAACGTCGAGGTAGGTGTTTTGTGCCTTTTTGTAGAAGACTTCGAATTATATGTGAAAAAATTCCCAATACCCTAGTTTAGGGTATTAGTGTTTTGGGAATTTAACCCTGTTTATGCCTCCTGTTATTTGGTTGCTTAAAATTCGTCTTTTTATTATGAATAGGGTTTAATACCTTTCTATGGATGTTTTTTCTCATGTTTGTTTGATATTGGATATTGGGTCTAGAATTTCTTATTAGGATATTTTTCTTACCATTCCTAGTCATGTTAGGATCGAGTGGATTATTAAATGATATTCATGGGATATGCATTGTGGTTGTTTAGCCAAGTAGTATTTTTGAGTTTTACTTTAGATGATGAATATTATTTGTGCACGATTGTATTACACAGGGTTATTGGAACATGGTGTAGTTAGACTATAGGGGGAATTGACATTGAGGGCTTCCCTAGAGATTCTATTATACTTTTAAAATTTCGAGACCATAGAGAGGATTAACATTGAGTTCTACCTCAAAGTTTCTATAGTTATCATTATGAGACCAAATGGGGTATTGACATTGAGTGCTTCCTCCGAGAGTGTGTAGTTTATCATTGAAAGACTATAGGGGGAATTGACGATGAGTGCATCCTCAGAGAGTATTTGTTTGTGTGAGACCAAAGGGGTTAGACTATGTGATCTTACCCAGAGGTTCTGTCACGACCTGACCCTACCTGGGATCGAGCCGAAACTAACCCAAGCCTGCCTCCATAGGACAGGGGATGGCGACCAGTGCCAAAGGCACAATAACTCGGGGATGAATTTTCTTAAGTACCTGTACACACACACACATCACACTCAATGAAAAAGTGCAGAGTAAAAAGAAAAGCAAAGTACCAACTGCTATATATAAACCACAAAAGTGCATCGACCTCTAATAGTACAAGAAAGTGCTGAAGGTAAACTGAAAAAGAAAAGGGGAAAACACGTGCCCAACCAAAAAAGTTCCACAACCCAGCAACCGGTAAAAAAAAGTAAAACAGCTGGGAGAGTCCCACACCTGGAACCCGACTACGACCACTGCACGCGGTCCAAGCTCCCGAACTCCCAAGCTCCACTGAAGTCACGACCAACCTGTCTGTTGTCTGCAAGGGCACACCAAGTGCAGGCAAAACCCAAGTAGGGGTGAGTATAAGAATACTCAGTAGGATACCCCAAAGGATTGAGGGAGTAACAAAAAAGGTATTGAAGGGTGATCAGTAGACCGAATAGGGAAAAGTAAATGAGTACAACCGAGAGTGCAGTAAAGAGTACAACAAGTATTGCAGTAGAGTAATAGTAGAGAGTCTAGCTCAACCCAACAAGAGAATGGAGGTAGACTCATCCAGACACAAAAATCTAGAAGCGGTGAGAAGATGAAATTCTCGTCGAGTCTTCGCCACCTATAGTAGAAGAGTAGACTCATCCAACCCTGAGAATCTAGACACGAAAAGCACGTGACATACCCTGCGTGTCTTCGCCTCTCCTGGAAGGAGAGTATCCAAAAATCAAGGAGTGGGTACTGGAACAAGGTATATACATGTCCATATACTCAAACAAGAAGCCCAGACAAGATAGTAAGGGGATCTCCATACTATAGCTCAGCCCCAGAAAGTGAGTAGCCAACAATCCTAGAAGTAAACACCATCGATGCCCAGCATCCCACACATCTGCCTCGAACTACAAGCCAAGGGGCTCATATCACCGCACCATGACACTATCCACTTTGGGCGGCACTGACTCGCCCGCACGGTTTTAGGTCGCGTCACAAGGATGTGTCTCGGTGGGGAAAGCACCCCTCGTACTTGAGAGTTCTGGGGGAACGTCAAACCACACCTCGTCACTGCCCAGCAGTCAAGAGGTCTCCTCAAATTCAACAGGCAACCCCTTGCCCATCCCCACTGGAGGGTAATCCATGGAAGTCTATGGGTTCCCACTAGAGGGAGACCCGAAAATAGTCGACGGGTGCCACACTGCCCAGTCCCGTAAATGGGTAAGCCACTGGAGGGCGACCCGAATAAAGTCGTCGATGAGTCCAAATGCCCAGTCCCGTAAAAGGGTACTCCATTGGTGGGAGGCTCGGAACCATCATCGGGGACAACATCCCAGCCCAACTGGAGGTAAACCTGGCATCGGGGACCACTTCCCAGCCCCTCTGGAGGTAAGCCCAGCATCGGGGACCACTGCCTCGCCCCGCTGGAGGTAAACATGGAACCGCTCTGGCCATCCCTGCTGGATGGTACTGCTCGGTGAACACCGATGTACTGGCCACCCCTGCTGGATGGTACCTCACTGGCCATCCCTACTGGATGACCATCCCTGCTGGATGGTACCTCACTGGCCAGCCCTGCTGCAAAAAAACTCCTGGGTATGGGATCGGTGCCCGCGTAATGTTTTGATCACACCGAATCCACAAGAACTCTACCAGGGAACACAAAGGGTCAGGAGAAACTCCCCGGGTCTCTCAGGGTGATCACACTCCAATCCGCTGAGTCACTGTCAAAGCGGACCGAGACAACTCATCCCAGAAAGTGGGAAAACACCCACACTGTATGAGCACACGTAGTTGTAAGCGGTGCCGCAATCTGGTGAAAGGGGCAAGGTACTGAAACCCCTCATAGTTGAAGAAACAGAGGAACCAAACCATCTATGCTAGCAAAACGAGAACAGGACTAGGTGAAAACTCAACCCTGCTAGTCAACAAACGAGAATAGGACCAAGGGAAAACTCAACCCTACTGATCAACAAACGAGAACAGGACCAAGGGAAAACTCAACCCTATTGGTCAACAAATGAGAACAGAGGGACCCTCTACATCGCGAGAGGTCAAATGTATGCAAAGAAGAACACGACACTCACATAGGGCTCACACGACATGTGGCCCCAAGTCAACTCCAACCAAGTGCACAAACGTTCTCAGGTATAAAAAACCACATGTACCTCATAGCATTCCCGTATACTCCCAGAGTATACCACGTTCCAGCCCAAAGGCTATCATGCACACGACACCCAACGTCAACGTGGAGGTGTAAACTTAACAACTCCAACTTGCCACCTCATCGGCCCTAGCACGACCAATTACATCTCTTCAAGCATTTACCTCACTCACACGAGAGTGCACGTGATCACATGCTAAGGGTTCTCTGCAAACACTGCAGAAAGAACCTCCACCAGAGCACCTTTCATATTTCCACATTTAATAAGATTTCATAAGAGGCTCCGCTTTTCTGAACAGATTATATCATTGTAATCCTCATGGAAAAACACGCGAGATAGACTATTTACTCACCTCCAACAGATATCTGACGTAAAAGTCGTCTGACACCACTTTATGCCCGAACAACGTCCCGTGGTCCCGAGCCTCGGTCCCGATAATAGTCGGGCACATCACGCCATTGCGATCTCCTCGGAAATACATGTCAAAAGGACTGCTCACTTGAGTGGAACAGATATCCCGAGAAAAAGATGCATTTTGTCAAACCATGCACGAGTAGTGCTTCGTGGGACCCACATCCCGGTCCCAAAGTGCAAAGAATGGATCTCATCATTGTGATCCTCTTGAAAAAGTACATAAGATGGACTATTAACATGTCCAAAACGGACACCCGATTAAGGAGATAGAAATTCACCATCAATGCCCAAAACGGATCTCGCGAGGCCCGCACCAGCGTGCGGAATTAAAGAGGGCAGATTGCGCCAATGCACTGCCCTCGGAAAAACACCCAAAATTGACTGCTCACACACCCCGAACGGAAGTCTGATGAAAAATTTACAAAAAGTTGCGTGCATCTCGAAATACGGGCCATGGGGCCCACACATAAACTCTGGTTTCAATGCAAAAACCATACTAAAAACCTTCGGCACAACGCTAGTGTCGCAACGCCACTGACTGTGCTCAAAATGGATATCGAATGTGTCTGCGCCGTCCAAAACACGAACCCCAGGAAAAACGCCCGTCCACTTAACGGTTGCGTCGCGCCCCCGAGCCCCTGTTTTGGGACTTAAAAATTCCCAAAACCATCTCAAAAAGTTCACCTCGTTTCAAAAAACATGTCACCACTGACGACACGCAAATCCGACACCTGGTCGGAATTTTATGGGTGTTTTAAAAATTTTAGAACGGAAACAGGTGGACCGGGCCTGCTCGGCAGGCCCTCCATGCCTGAACCGGCCCACGGTTCGCATGGGCCGGCTGCCTCGCCCGGACCGGATGGAGCCGGTTCGGTTCCACCACCACAGGTCCTGCAATATGCGGGTCCTTATTTTCCAGCCGGGGTCTGTAGACCCCGGTCTTCCTCCCGCGTCATCCGGCCAAAGGCTGGTCCGTTCTCTCCTCTCGTGTCGTGTGCCCGGTGCCTGCAACCGACGACCGCCGCGACCCAGCACTCCGCCGACACCATCTTCCCCGACCGCCCTGGCCACTCGCTTGACACCCCGGACCGCCTCCCTGGCCGCTCGCCTATGCCCTGCTGCACACCTCGCTCGCGCCAGGGCCTGCCACCGCGCTCCGCTACCGAGGATCCACCCGACCACCCTGCTACCGAGCAGTCAAAGGCCGCTGCGGCCTGGAAGACCCCCGCCGTTGCCATCTCCTCGCTGGAGAACCAAATCCTCCGGAAAACACCCTTTAACATGCGATCTTCGATGGATGACCGCGAACGCCTCGTGGCACAGACTTTCAAACCGAAAGGTGAATCAGAAAGCTCATAAAATTTACTACGCAAGTATGGTCTTTGCTCGAAGATGAAACAACATTTCAACACTATAATTGGGATTCAAAGAGGGGGTTCGGGATTGGAAAAAACTGAAACAATGACCGCCTACCTGCGAGGCGTAGCCCGGAGCTTTTCCGCACGTGCCGCTACCGCTCCCGCTCCCGCTCCCGCTCCCGCCGCTCGATGCCGCCTTGTTCAGAGGAGGTAGGTGGTGTAGGGTGTTGAGTGGGAAGGGTTGAGGGAGGGTTTTTTAGGGGAGAACAAGGGATTGGAAGGGTAGAAGAAGGGTTTAAATAAAAAAAGAATGAATTAAAATTTTAATTTATTTAAACCCATAATTTATCCCAAATCCGAAACTCTCGATGGGGTCGAGGTTAAGCCCCCCTAGGGTAAACACCACCTCCTGATTACAACAGCAGTCTCGAAATTTTAATCTGATCCACCTTTCGAAAGTTATAAAATTTAACGTCTGAAGCCGCTAAATTACGAAAATGCCCCAGGCGGCATTTTTCCCAGAAGGCCCGCACCCGCAAAAGTTACACCCCTTCTAGGGTAAACAGCATGCTCCAGACTCAATAGTGCCCTCAATTTTTCAATCCAAGCAACCGTTTAAGAGATAATTGAGTTAATTCATTAAATGAATTAATTAATTAATTTATTTATCCTTTTAATGTTCCACTAACAGGCGAGGTGTCCAAACATCCTGCGACGACATGCTTTATGTCATTTCTAGGATAAAAAAACCATTTCAGACCCATTCGTACACTTGGATTCCTGTTCCGGATCACTTTTTAAGAGTTATCTTATTTATTTGGCATTCTCAGTGTGAACACACTGAAAATTTAATTCCGGCCACACCGGGGCTCAGAATCGCATGCCGTCTGAAGGCGCTACTCTGTAATAACATCAATAATATTACAAATTCTTTTATAGAAAAAACCAGGTTCTAACATCATTCCATTCTTCAAGAGTTTCATCCCCAAAAAGAAAAACCAGGGAGCAACTCAGGGTACTAAGCCCACACCTGGCTCTCCTGTACACATAAGAACTCTTGTACAGTCCCGCATCACCACACATAGACCAAAGGGTTTGATTTATTCACACGAGGTCTAATATTACTGATGACGTGCATAGAAGTACACACACATCTCCTCAGGTAAGCCACGCGGGAGATGTCATGCACCCACTCCAGACTTTGGGGTTAGGGCAAGGTGGTAGGGAACCTCACCATCTCTTCGCATGGTCTCAAATGGCCCGAAGGCTCTCGGGGGTATCTCACCTCCCCGACCAAGCCCCTGCGTCTCACACCATGACTAAAATCACCGCTTGGACCTGGGACAAAGCCCAGTGATTTTATCCTTCAGAATATCCATATGGTGAAACACCTAAGGATATCTGGTCATGCAAGATTTCACAGTCGATGTCCCATGACCCAGACTCTCTTATACGCTCGGAGATCGAAGGAGTCGACACCATCGACTAGAGAAAAAGGTCCCATGCCTTTTACCTTACCAACATAGGGTTACACCGAAGCCCCATGCCACCCTGGTAAAAACTCAAACAAGTAGTAGGGAGAAAAGCATTTCACACATAGAGTCTACCAATTCTACTTCAAGAAGTAGAAGAGCTGTAGAGCGTACCTCTTATCACCTCATGCTCTGCAAAATTATAGACATCCAAAGCTCGTGGTTGTCCGTGGTCCCAACTGTCAGCTCCCAGAAGACCTCGGAAAGTCATCCCCCACTACTAGCTCCTACCGCTCTTCTACTAGCACCACCTCTTTGTGCGCTACTCCAATAACGGCACTACCTCTACCGCGGTGGTGCACCTACTGCCTGCTCGAAGCTATCCACATGCCTGGTTGGGAAGTCCCTGTGCCAAGTGACCTCTACCATCACAAGCATAGAACCGAATCTCTTCGGTCTTCACTGGTGCCCTCCAACGCCACTGTGGTGTACGACCACGCCCCTGAGTCTAGTTATCAGAAAACCACCTGTGTCGAGGTTCTGCTTGCCAACGCCCGCTAGCTGTGGCAGACGTCTCGGCTCTGTCAAGCCTACGGTCACCACCAAATTTAGAGCATGACATGAAGCTCTCTGTCACCAGCGCCTGCTCTATCACCCTAACATAAGTGGGAATGCCCAATGGTACTATGATAGCATGAATCTCTCTGTGGAGAACCTGCTCGAACTTCCATGCTCGGAAGTTGCTCTCATGGACCAAGTCCAGGTAAAAGCGTGCACGGGCTGCGAAACTAGCCGCGTACTCGGCCACCGTCATCACTCCCTGCTGAAACTGCAGGAGCTCCTAAATCCGAACAGAGTGTAAGTAGGAGGGGAAAAACTCCTCATGAAACAAAAACTAAAAGTCACCCCACAAAAGCGACGAATTTTCAAGAAACTGAGTCACCAGACTCCACCAACGCCAAGCCACTCCGTGGAAAAGGTTGGCAGCCAAATCCACCATAAGATCTGTTGGCGCCTACACAAGCCTGAAGAGGAAAAATATTTCCTCGAGCCAAACCTCTGCTGCCTGAGGGTCTGGCTCACCACTGAACCTCAGCGGTCTCTGCCGCTAGATCTCACGGAGCACGCTCAACCTGCACTCAAGCTCAGTCTGCTCTGTTGAAGCTGTCTACTGCTCAATAGCTAGGGGTGCTGCTACCAGCCCACCCGGAGAAAGTGGCTCACATTATGGGTCCTAGACTGAGGACTCGTAGATCACAGGGTCTTCATCACGAACCAAAGCAGGTATCCTGGCTGGCTGTCTTCGCGGAGACATCTTGAATATTATCAAGGAGTGCCGTGATCAGATGACCATATATGTATATAAAAGTATCAACAATGGGGAGATGAATCAAGAAGGACAGTCAAAGACTCAGTCCTAGGTGATTCACAAACCAATTTTCCCTACAACAAGTGTCTCAACATGCCGAGTCGACAAGCGGGTTATCAGGGTCCTGGTGAATGGATACATCGGCCGCCACACCATCACTGGAATTTCTGGCCTGAGAGCCGCTCTCGAGACAAAATAACACCATTTCCCTAAATCCCAACCAATTCCTCTTTAGGGACGTCTGAACAACACCCCAAGGAATGAACCACCTCTGATACCACTTGGTCATGACCCGACCCTACCCGGGCTCGAGCCGCAACTACCCCAAGCCCGCCTCTATAGGCCAGGGGCTGGAAACCAACACCGAAGGAATAATAACTTGGGGAGGCCTTTGCATAATTACCTGTACACACACCCGCATCACAATCAATGCAAAAGTGTAGAGTAAAAAGAAAATCAAAGTACCAACTGCTATATATAAACCAAAAAAGTGCATCGACCTCTAATAGTACAAGCAAGTGCTGAAGGTAAACTGAAAAAGAAAAGGGGAAAACACGCGCCCAACTAGAAAAGTGCCACAACTTGGAAACATGTAATCAAAAGTAAAATAGTTGGGAGAGTCCCACACTTGGAACCCAACTACGACCACTACACGCGGTCTAGACTCCCGAACTCCCATTCTCCGTTGATGTCACAACCAAACTGTCCGTCGTCTACAAGGGAACACCAAGTGCAGGCAAAGCCCAAGAAGGGGTGAGTATAAAAATACTCAGTAGGATACCCCGAAGTCTCGAGGGAGCAACAAAGGAGGTACTAAAGGGTGAGCAGTAGATAGAACAGGGACAAGTAAAGGAGTGCAACCGAGAGTGCAGTAAAGAGTATAACAAGGAGTGCAGTAGAGTAATAGTAGAGAGTCTAGCTCAACCCAACAAGATAAAGGAGGTAAACTCATCCAAACACAAAGATCTAGAAGCAGTGAGAAGATGAACTTCTCGTCGAGTCTTCGCCACCTATAGTAGGAGATTAGACTCGTCCAACCCCAAGAAGCTAGACACGGAAAGCACGTGGCATACCCTACGCGTCTTTGCCTCTCATGGAAGGATAGTAGCCAAAACTTAAGGAGTGGGTACTAGAACAAGGTATATACATATCCATATGCTCAAAAAAGAAGCCCGAACAATATCGTAAGGGGATCTCTATCCCGTAGCTCAGCCCATGAAAGTGAGTAGCCAACAGTCCCATAAGTAAACACCATCGATGCCCAGAATCCCACAAGTCTGCCCCGAACTACAAGCCAAGGGGCTAAAATCACCGCACCTTGACACTATCCACTTTGGGCGACACTGAATCACCCACACGATTTTAGGTCGCTTCGCAAGGACACGTCTTGGTGGGGGAAAGTGCCCCTCATACTTGAGAGTTTTGGGGGAACGTTAAACCACACCTCGTCACTACCCCGTAGTCGATAGGTCTCCTCAATGTTGACAGGCGACCCCCTGACCAGCCCCGTTGGAGGTTAATCCCTAGAAATCGATGGGTTCCCACAGGAGGGAGACCTGGTAAGAGTCAACGGGTGCCACACTACCCAGTCCCATAAAAGGATAATCCACTAGAGGGAGACCCGACTAAAGTTGTCAACGAGTCCCAATGCCCAGTCCCGTAAAAGGGTACTCCACTAGAGGGAGGCTCAGAACCGTCATCGAGGACCACTTCCTAGCCCATTTGGAGGTAAACCCGGCAACGAGGACCACTTCCCAGCCCCGCTGGAGGTATGCCCGGCATCGGGGACCACTGCCCAGCCCCACTGGAGGTAAACTCAAAACCGCTCTGTCCATCCCTGCTGGATGGTACTTCTCGGTGAACACTACTGTACTAGCCATCCCTACTGGATGGTACCTCACTAGCCATCCATTCTTGATGGTACAACTGGCCATCCCTACTGGATGGTACCTCACTGGCCAGCCCTGCTGGAAACAACCTCCTAGGTAGAGGATCGGTGCCCGCGTAATGTATTGGTCACACCAAATCTACAAGAACTCTACCAGGGAACACAAAGGGTCGGGAGAAACTCCCCGGGCATCTCAGGACGATCATGCTCCAATCCGCTGAGTCACTGTCCAAGCGGACCGAGAAAACTCATCCCAGAAAGTGGGAGAACACCCACGCTGTACAAGCACACGTAGTCGTAAAAGGTTCCGCAGTCTAGTGAAAGGGGAACGGTACTGAAACCCCTCACAACTAAAGAAACAGAGGAACCAAACCATCTCTGCTGGACAAATGAGAACATGAACAGGGGAAAACTCAACCCTGCTGGTCAACAAACGAGAACAGGACGAGGGTAAAACTCAACCATACTGGTCAACAAACAAGAACAGGACCAAGGGAAAACTCAACCGTTCTGGTCAACAAACGAGAACAGATGGACCCTCTACGTCACAAGAGGTCAAAGGTACGCAAAGCAGAACATGACACGCACATGGGGCCCACACGATGTGTGGCCCCAAGTCAACTCCAACCAAGTACACAAACGTTCTCAGGTACAAACAACCACATGTACCTCCAAGCGTTCCCGTATACTCCCAGAGTATACCACGTTCCAGCCCAATGGCTATCATACACACAACATCCAACGTCAATGTGAAAGCATAAATGTAACAACTCAAACATTCCACCTCATCAGCCCAGGCATGACCAACTACATCTCTTCAAGCATTTACTTCACTCACATGGGAGTGCACGCGATCACATGCCAAGGGTTCTCTACAAACACCACATGAAGAACCTCCACTTGAGCACCTTTCATATTTCCACATTTAATAAGATCGCTTAAGAGGCTCCTTTCACCTGAACAGATTACACCATTGTAATCCTCGCAGAAAAACACACGATATAGACTACTTACTCGCCTCCAACGGATATCTGACGTAAAAGTTGTTTGACACTGCTTTACGCCCGAGCAGCGTCCCGTGGTCCCAAGCCTCGGCCCCGATAATAGTCAGGCGCATCGCATCATTGCGATCTCCTCGGGAAGACATGTCAAAAGGACTTCTCACTCGATTGGAATGAATATCCGCAGAAAAAGATGCATTTCGTCACATCGCGCACGAGCGGTGCTTCGTGGGACCCGCATCCCGGTCCCAAAGCGCAACAAAAGGATCACACATTTGAGATACTCTCGAAAAAATACACAAGATGGACTATTCACTTGTCCAAAAAGGACACCCGGTGAATGAGATAGAAATTCACCGTCAACGCCCAAAATGGCCCTCACGGGGCCCGCACCAGCATGCAGAATTAAAGCGGGCAGATTGCGCCAATGCATTTCCCTCAGAAAAACACCCAAAATCGACTGCGCGCACGCCCCAAAAGGATGTCCGATGAAAAATTTACAAGAAGCTCCACGCAGCTCGAAAGACGGGTCATGGGGCCCATGCCTTAACTCCGGTTTCAATGCTCGAAACCATACTCGAAAACTACGGCTCAATGCCAGGGTCGCAACACCACCGACAACGCTCAAAATGGACAACAAATGTGTCAGCACTGTCCAAAACATGAACCCCTGGAAAAACGCCCGTCCACTTAACGGTTGCGTTGCGCCCCCGAGACCCCATTTCAGGAATTAAAATTTCCCAAAACCATCTCAAAAAGTTCGCCTCGTTTCATGTAACGTGTCACCGCTGATGGCACGCAAATCCGACACTTGGTTGGAATTTTATGGCCGTTTTCAGAATTTTAGAACGGAAACAGGTGGGCCGGGTCGGTTCGGCCGGCCCACCATGCCTGAACCGGCCCGCGGTTCGCACGGGCCGGCTGTCTCACCCGGACCGGCTGGATCCGGTCCGGTTCCACCCCCACAGGAACCGCATTATGCAGGTCCTTGTCTTCCATCCAGGGTCCGTAGACCCCGGTCTTCCTCCCGCGTTGACCGACCAAAGGCTGGTCCGTGCTCCCCTTCCGCGTCGTGTGCCTGGTGCGTACAGCCGACGACCGCCGCAACCCAACGCTCCACTGACGCCGTCTACCACGGCTGCCCTTACCGCTCGCTCGACACCCCGGACCGCCTCCCTGGCCGCTCGCCTGTGCCCTACTGCGCACCCCGCTCGCGACGGTGCCTGCCGCCGCGCTATGCTGCTGAGGAGCCGAATGACCACCCTGTAGCCAAGCAGCCGAAGGCCACTTCCACCTAGAAGACCCCACCCCCCCACCGCCCGCTCACCGGAGAACCCAAATTCGCCGGAAAACACCCTTAAACCCGCGATCTTCGATGGACAACCACGAACGCCTCAGGACTCAGATTTTCAAACCAAAAGGTGCACCAGAAAGCTCATAAAATTTACTACACAAGTATGGGATTTGATCGGAGATGTAACAACATTTCGATGCTATAATTGGGATTCAAAGAGGGGGTTAGAGATTGAAAAAAACTAAAACAACGACCGCCTACCTGCGAGGGCGTAGCCCGGAGCTTTGTCGCACGTGCCAGTACCGCTCCCGCCGCTCGATGATGCCTTGATCGGAGGAGGGAGGTGGAGGAGTAGGTTGATAGGGAAGGGTTGAGGGAGGTTTCTCCAGGGGAGAACAAGGGAGGGGAAGGGGAGAAGAAGGGTTTACATAAAAAAATAATTAATTAAAATTTTAATTGATTTAAACCCATAATTTAACCCGCATCCGAAACTCTCGACGGGGTCAAGATTAAGCCTCCCTAGGGTAAACACCACCTCCCGAGCACAACGGAGGTCTCAAAACTTTAATCCGAGCCTCCATTCAAAAGTTATAAAATTTAACGTCCGAAGCTGCTAAATTATGAAAATGCCCCTGGTAGCATTTTTCACAAAAGGCCCGCGACCGTGAAAGTTACACCCCTTATAGGGTAAAAGGAATGCTTCGGACTCAACGGTGCCCTCAGTTTTCCAATCCAAGAAACCATTTAAGAGATACTTGAGGTAAGCCATTAAACGAATAAATTAATTAATTTATTTATCCGTTTAATGTTCCACTAACGGGCGTGGGGTCCAAACATCCCGCGCCACCATGATTTATGTCGTTCCTAGGGTAAAAATCCCATTACGGACCCATCCGTACACTCATATTCCTTTTTTGGACCACCGTTTAGGAGTTATCTCATTTATTGGGCGTTCTTAGTGTGAATGCACTGAAAATTTAATTTCGGCCACACCAGGGCTCGGAATCACACGCCGTGTGAAGGTGCTGCTCTGGAATAAAATCAAGAATATTCCAAAGTGTTTTATAGAAAAAACCAGGTTCTTACAGGTTCTTTATATATTTATTGTATAAGTTGAACCAGAGGGGTTAGGTTGTGTGAACATTCCCAGAGAGTTTCTTATGAATGTTTGGTTGAACCAGAGGGGTTAGGCTGTGAGAACTTTCCTAAAGGGATGCTTGTGATTGATTGGTTGATTAATTGATAAATGTAAATGAATGTGTTTTGAAACTCTAATATTGTTTACTTTTTCGTACTTCCTGGTTTATTACTTAATTTTGCATATTTCCTGTTATATATATTCACTGACAGTTAGGCACATATATTTGGGTGGTTGCCTACTAGGATTCATCTCACACCCTGTTTGGGTCATGCTTTTGGACACAAATAGACTATATTTCTACAGTTCTAGATAAGGTGAATCACACTTCTACTTCAGGTACTTGATTACTTTGGAGCTAGAGAGCATGAGACCAAGCTGAGGCTTGCGATGCTGTTGGAGTTGTTTACTTATTTTCTTTAGTACTTTGGTTTAGTACTATATTCTAGTATTGTGACTTGTTTGGATACTTTCCTAGACATATGTGACATTAATAATTTATATATGTGCCCTAGTATTTATTTACTTTCAGTCTTCCACTATTTAGTTATCGTATGGTATTACTGCTTCTGCTATTGTTATCTGTTTATTATCACTGCATTACTCTACCAATGAGGGAACAGTTTCCCCCCTATCACACCCAAGTCCGTCACTGCTAGTTGGATTCCCATGGTGTTTAGAGAAAATATATTGAGGCCATGTGACCAATCGGGTATGGGGAACCTCTTGGCGGCACCTGAAACTGGGACGTTACAAAATGGGTCATGATTTTGATGTTTATTTGGAGCCATAGATTGAAGATCTAAAATTAATGTGAGATTAATATGGTATATTGTATGATGTATAAATAAATGAATATACTATGTTGAGATCCATGTTTTATGATAAGACAATTTAATTTTCTATTTTTGGAATTTTTTAGGATATAGAATTAAAAGAACACAAGGGTGTCCTATTTGTGAATAATGTACCCAACCATTTAGGGTGAAAAGTCCCTCAAATAATTTATTACTTAAGGATCAAAAATTTATACCCTACCAACATAAATACCAATCTTGTATGACATCATTCGATGAGAATTTTTAAGATGGTATAACACCATATCCACTAATAGATGACCAACTATTTTAGAATGTAAAGGATACACCCATCACTTTTATTAAACCTTCTTTGATTTTTTATGAAAACTTGTTGGAGAAGAGATCTATTTTTTAATTACCATATTTGATTTTTTATACATCATGAATTTTCTTGATGTCATTCATATTGAAAAAAATGTATATGGTAGTGTCATTAGAAAATTACCAAGTTCACTGGAAAAAACAACGTATGGAATAAATTCTAGGTTTTACATGATTTACATGGGTATATGGGAAGATTTGGCTCCAATGAAGAATGAAATATGAAATTTTCATCCTCCAATAGATTGCAATATTTATAAGAAAGAGAGATATCCATTTTTTAACATCCAGAAAGATGTAAAGGTTTTAGAAGGGTATTTATTAAATACTAATAATATTGTTTCAATGACTAATTTAATGTTAAAGGGCCTAAAATCACATGAATTTCTTATTTTGATAAATGATTTAAGGACTATATATTTACATTGTATTTTTACTAAAAATTTCTATCACACATTAACCACAATTTTTTTATTTTTCAAATATATATTTAGTAAAGTTATAGATTTGAAGAAATTTCTAACTTTGGAAAAGGAAATTTTGGTCAAATTATGTGAATTGAAGATGTTCATCTCGCTGCTATTTTTTTGATATGATGGTTCACTATGTTAGAGAATACAACTATGTTTCCATTACATTAAAGATGGATTTACCACATTGAATGGTATATGAAGATTATGAATGGGTATATAAAAAATCAAAGTCATCTAGAAGGATTTATTATAGAGTGATATATTTTTGAATAATACATTGAATTTTGTACCGATTACCTATCAGATGTGGAGATCACTGGTCTACCAAAGTATCATCACACCAGACGACTTATTAGTGAATGAATTTCCCAAATAGATGTTGTTTAAATTAAAATTACAAAGTGGGAGGAGGTTCACATTTATGTTTTATATAAAAATTTAGAGTCTAAGTGATATGTTGAAACCCAAAAAGTAATTCTTGTGTATTTGAATCAATTAAGAGTTGAAAGATGGATATAAAATACACATAATCAATATTTTATAAGATGTTTTTGAGACCATATTTTTTATGGATTCAACTATAAATTTTAATTCAATTTTAGAATGAGTTATATGGATATCTATAGGACTAAGTGTATAGGTATTATCTTATAATTTTTATGTGATTAATTTTTTTGAATTTTTTACAAAGGAACATGTTGAATAAAATTCCAAGAAAAATATTTTATTTACACTTATGGTAGAATAGATTCATGTATCTGGTACTAAGGAATGAAATAAAATTCACTCAAATATGTCATACTTTGGAATCATCAAACAAATATGGGAGTTGGATTATACAATATTCCAAGTTTCATTTTTTAATTCAAGTTGGTTGATAATAGGAGTGTAATTAAAATTGATGAATTTGTATTTTTGATAGAGGATTTTATTAAGGAAGGGTACAATGATGAGCCATTCATAATGGTATCATAGACAATACTATATTTTATGTCTTAGATCCTACAAATAAGAAGTAGTCAATTGTTTTATTATCATCCAAAACCATTTCATGGTTCTATGTCAATTCAACTAAGTAAAACCCTTCAGTTATAATGTCGAAATCATTTTCAAGTGGTCCCAATGTAGATGTGGTCTTGTATGTAATAGGATCCCACAATGGGGGGATTTGGATACTCTATAAAAGGGTAAAATCCCTTTAACCTTAAACTAAATAAATTTAATTCAATAATCATGTTAATGTTTCTTAATATACACTATGTTACATCATAGTGTTATACGTTCACTAAAACATTTACATAATCTAAATAGAAAATTTCAACAAATTCTATAGATAATGTATCGTCCACTTGTTGATTATGCCGATCCTAATGAATAATTGGATTCTCATTATGATAATTCTTCAGATCCAAAGAAACAACTGGTTTCACCATATTATGATTCTACTAATACCTAGGAATGACATATTGATAGTATTGAAACCATGTAAATAGTATAAGGTCAATGAACTATGTTTGAGAAAAAATAGGGGTGTTATAGTGCGATATTCGTAAAATAATTATTAAGACTAGAATTAGAGGCATAAAATTCAAGGTTGGATAGAGTCCACATGGCTAGCTTATTAACCCAAATAAGTCCATTTTCATTACTTTAATTGGGTTCACCACTTAAATGTGTATCATGAATACTGTAGGATTGCAGAATTGTGTTGCAGTTGTGATGAAGGCATTAATTTTTCATGAGATTAGGGTAACAATATGTTTTAATATCTCTATCTTATTAAAAAATAAAATAATGAAATGTTAATTTACTCTTCATTATCCCTTAAAGTGTGAATTTTTACTAGATTACTTTTGAATGAAATTTTTATTAATGGTCATTAGAAGGGGTCGTAGAGTCTTTCAGAAAATTCTTATAATAAATCATCTCAGGGATGATGAAGGGAAAGTAATCCCACACCCACCAAGGATATATGAACACAGGATAAACCAAGAAACATGGAATATGTTTATTTGTTTTCATAAGGAGTAATTATTTTTGGTACATTGTGATTGGTAATACATTACATGGAAATATGTGTATTAGTCACATTGATTAATATATGTTTATTTATTAAAAAAAAACTTAGTGCTGAAAATAAGTAATGTGCATAAAAAAATATACCCCTATCATAAATTAAGGATGTAGTATGATTCACTTGAAAAAATGATAAGTATTTTAAATATAAAATAATACTTTTATATTTCTTAAAACAATTACACAATACTATTTCTTTGTTTATATACATATTGATGAATAAAAATACAAAGAATCTTTTATCCCATATCACGTGGTATGGAAGAAGGATCATGTAATTAAATATGTAATACTAGAAGATGAAAACATACAAAGAGTATGAGAATCATGTGTATGTATGACATAATAATTTTTTTCGGCTTTAAATTGGTATTACATAACACTGAATACTTATTTTATTATATTTTTTTATCTAATTTAGACACAAGAAATGTCATCAACTGTAATAGATGAATGACTACTTTTAGTGGCCTTGAAGTAAATAGAATAATATAGTCATATCAGAGGTTTATGTTTTAGAGTTTCTTGTTGAATACATTTTGGGAAAGGAAATACATAAGGGGATAAATATAAGAAAATGGATTTCATGACCCATCCTAGTGGGTCCTGTAAAGTGACTACCCCTATCCCACCTCCAATAAGCTAGGGGATGGTGACTAGCACCGAGTAGGAATATCCCACAAAATAGAGTAAAACAATGGAATTAATGGAAAGTAGATAGAGTAAAAACAAGCCCACCAAAAGACAAGGGTTCGCAACCAAAAGTCTATCTTGTAAAGTAAGATGTACTGGGACTGTCATTTGAAAAGCTGCTGGGAACACCATGGTCTATCCGATCTCACAAGGTACTACCTAGTCCCAGTCTTCTGGGAACTCCGCTGAACGTTTGATCATCTAAACAAGACATGACATGTGCAGGAAAAGTCCGTGTAGGGGTGAGTAAAATAATACTCAGTAGGACACCTCAAAACCACAAAGGAAATACCAAAAAGAAGATACAATGAAGGAAATACCACAAAGGAAAATACAAAAAAGGAAATACTATTCATCTACACATATTTATAAGTCAAGAGCACATATAATATGAATATAAAAACATACTCATGAGAAACACCATACCATCTGGTGGTCTTAACCAACTACGAGCTATATGATTCTACTCGAAGCATGCTCGTTTTGGGAGAACTCACTCCTCGAGCCATGATATCATTGGAGACACTCATGAAGAGGTCTAGCTCATTTGGGATCTTCCCAAAGAGAACGTATTGTCCATGGAATATTATGATACCACAGAGAGGGGATCCTACCTGAACACAGCGGGGAATACCACGAACCCAATATGAATCAATTACTACCATAAAGGATCCTTCCCAACACCCTAGGGTATACTACTAACCCTACTGATGTGGCCTTATAGATGGAGGACCATCTCCCTACTCTCTAAGGTTACATCAATTCCACAAAACTCTACTAGGGGTTATAGAGGATAACACTCTAGTCCCAGGGAGGGATTCTTGGATCTTCTATATAGGACACAACTTATAGAGGAGATTAAAATACAGTGATGTGGATGTAATATTGTAATGAACCCTCAAGGAAATGACAAAGGGAAACACTCTCTACATATATTGGTCCAAATAAAAACACACCACATTATGTAAAAAGGACCGTCTCATCTTTAGGGTCCCAACTCCATAGATGGCTCACCAAACAGAGGCACCGTTTGAAAGTTAACACAGTTTGAAGTTTCAGAGGAAGGGGGGTCACTGGGATTGGGGACTGACTGCACGGTTGACCATCATCGGTCGATCGTGTGACCTCCATGGTCGACCATCCCATATTCAACCATGATACCATCCCACGGTCAACCATGCGACCACCCTGGGTTGAACCTAGGTCCGAATCGAGTCCGACTTGATCTGGCCTAGTCCATTGGGTCCGTCCTGACCCTCTGGGCCTGACCTGACCCGCTGGGTCCAACCCAAACCGATGGGTATGAAATGGTCTACTAGGCTTGGCCCTACCCACTGGGTCTAAACCATTCACTCAACCCGGCCTGCTGGTGCATAGTTCGCCTGGCCCGGCTCAGTCCATGTGGTTGCCGGCTACGTCCCACGCAACTGCTGCCACAGTAGTATCCCACAACTCTTCTACATCCCAAAACCCCGTGTTGTGTCGCCTCTGTGTCCCTGACTCTTCCACCTATGCATGAATCCTCCCACCGTGTCCTATGGCCTAGTGTCACTAGTTCTATCTCCCGTGGCTTCCGTCACGACAACCGTCTCTTGTCGCTGCCGCCTTGCCTCGCTAGACTGCCGTTTCGAACTCGCAATGGTTTCGCACCAGTGGTCCCTTCTGCGGACCACCGAGACACCTCTGATGCCTTGAATTCAAAATGGTTTCATATTTGGGTTTTTCGAGCCTTGATCCACTCTAATCTAGCCTCTATTTTTAGTTTTCCTCCAATTTGGGAGTCCGATCACATTCAGAGCCACCTGGAAAGTTGAACCGTGGCCACAGGGGGTCCAATGGTGAATTTCATGAAGAACAGGGGAGAGAAAGTCATGAAGAAAACCTTGAAGAATGAACCTCAACCTTTGTTTGTATCGATCTTGATTCTTTCTTGTCAGAATGAAGAGTAAATAAGAATAAACAAACTTTTGAAATTATCCCTGTAATTAGGAACCATCCTGTAATAGTCGAACTATAGATCAATCTATTCATGGATTGAACAGAGTTTATCATGAAAATCAAGAACATGGAAAATCAAAAAGAAACAACCAACCTACCTCGATTCAGATTAGCCATTGATGAAGGATCATTGCGTCTTCGATGAGATTCCTTCAAATCAGCTATGTGTCGATCATCAATCCATAACCCATCATCGTATTTTGAGAGATTTATTCTCCATGTCTCAAAGAAATTATAGTGTTATGATACTAACCTTGAATTCCCAATAAAGACCTAATAAAAAGAAATGGGGTTGCGTTATAAAATATTTTTTTATTTTAATTATTTAATGACTATTATATCCCATGATAAATTTTTCACAAAAAAAACATGCCAACTAAAGTTAAGTCACACCTAGGGTAAAACCACCATTCTAAGATCAATAGTGCCGTCATATTTATGATCTGGGAAATTTTTTAAGAGTTATTCCACTTTTTTTAGGAAAACTATTCGAACGTGCTATTATAAGATTAATATTTTTCAAACAATTGTTTTGGGAAAACTGGGCCTTAGAATCACACACCATATCAGTTCCTCTTATAAAAATCATTCCATATAATTTATAAAAATAATATATGGGAAAATACAAGATGTTACATTATCCCTACCTTGGGGATTTACATCCCCAAAACCAGAACAAGGATACTCAAAAAGATAAGGACACTGAGCATGAATCTGAGCCTCCCACTCACATGTGGCCTCCTAGAGATTCCTATGACATCACCGAATGCAAAATAAAGGATTAAATTACCCATGAATGATCCTTCTAACTTCGGCCATATTATAAAATGCAATCCCACAACATGTCATCTAGAACCTGAAGGGTTCACTTAGTCTGGCTATCCATTTGTGTGTGAAACACTATGCTCAAGCTTATCAGAGTCCCAAAATCCTCCAATAATCCCTTAAACAACCCGAATGTAAAGTGATAATCTTGATATGAAACTATCATTGATGTAACTCCATGGTGTCGAACTATCTCTTGAATGTAGAGGTGTCCTAAGCTCTATACTGGACTCTGCTCTCGGATAGCTAGGAACTGGGATGACTTGGTGATTTGGTCAGCGATCACCCATATAGAATCATGTACCCTAGACGTAAATGGTAATCCCATCAAAAAATCCATAAATATCCCATCCCACTTCCATTCTATAACCTTTAGGGGTTGAGATAAACCTACTAGAACTTGGTGCTCAGCCTTTTCTGGTTAACAAACGAGGCAATGAGAGATGAACTCTGCAACTACCTTCTTCATCAGTGTCCACCAAAACTGATTTTAGAGGTCATGGTAGATCTTTTACACACCTGGATGTACCACTAAAGGGTATGTGTGGAACTCCCTCAGAACCTCCACCCACAATTCCACTAATACTATTATACACCCTATGAAAAGAACGACATGCACCCTTCTTTTTGAATATCCATCAGGAGCATGCCCTGTGGACAATTGAGCATGTAGGGTCTCATAGTCAGTATCCAAAAGCTGTGCCTCCCTGACTCCCACTAAGATTGGAGGGGTGACAACTATCGAATGGAGGTATGCTTTTCCATATCCATCCATGGAGGATATCTACAATGAGGCCAACTACTCGAACCCCTCGTTCAGTAACTACAGACTAGATCTCCCACCGAGAGCATCTGCCACCACATTCCCCTTCCCAGGAGTATAGGAAATCTCAATGTAATAGTCCAAGAGGAACTCTAGCTATCGCCTATATATCAAGTTTGGATCCTTCTGAGAGAATATGTTCTTGAGACTCTTATGATCAGAGTAGATGATAAACTGCTCACCCATCAAGTAGTGTCACCACATCTTCAAAGCAAAAACTACGCTCCTAGCTCAAGATTATGGCCCACATAGTTATTCTCATGAAGTATCAATTGGTGAAAACCCTATGCAATCATTGATTTCCCCTATATCATGGAAAGACCAATCTCGGTCCCTAATGCATCACAGAACATCATGTACTCAATGCCTTTGTTCGGTAACTTCAAAATGGGAGCACTCGTCGACCTCTACCACAGCTTCTAAAAGCATTGCTGGCACTTCTCTTTCCACATGAAAGGCTGCCCCATTCTTATCAAAGCTGTCAAAGTTTCTACTAATTTGGATAATTCAGGCACAATCCTCTAATAATACCATGTCAATCTAAGGAAACTCTATACCTCAATAACACTCTTGGGTGACTCCCAAGAAAGCACTGCCTCAACCTTCACTGGATCTACTAAAGCTCTAGCCTCCAATATGATGTGTCCTAGAAAATAGACCTCTCAAATCCATAACTAAAACATAGGGAGATTTCTATATAATTGGTTCTCTCAGAGTGTGTTCAAGACCATCCTCAAGTGTATCGCATGCTCCTACATGGACGCTGAGTAAAATAGGATTTCATCAATGAATACCACCATGAACCGGTCTAAGTAATGCTAAAATATCTTGTTGATGAGTCCCATGAACACTATTGGGGAATTATTCATTCCAAACGACATCACCAAGTACTCGTAGTGACCGTAACAACACATGAAGGCCATCTTCGATATATTACCATCCCGTACTCACAACTGGTGATAACCTGATTTGAGGTCGATCATCAAGAGCCATCGCTCCCCTTTAAACTGATCAAAGAGGTCATCGATCCTTGGTAGTGGATACTTTTTCTTCATGGATAGTTGATTCAAGAACCGTTAATCCACACATAACCTCAAGCTCTCGTCTTCCTTCTTGGCAACCAGAATTAGGGATGCCCATGGTGAAACATTGGGCCTCACGAAGCCCTTCCTCTGCAAGTCCTCCAACTTCACCCTTAGGTCACAAAGTTCTATAAGGGCTATCCAATATGAAAGTGTAGATATTAGGACTGTCGCAGGGTGTAGATCAATGTATAAATATATCACATTATGGGGAGGTAAACCAGGAACATATTTAAGAAACATGTACTCATAATCCACCACAACTGGAGGAAACTGATGACTCATATCATCCACTACACCGAGGGTGAGGCTATCCAAATGATGAGTAATCAGATACACCCTCTTATGTGTGAGTCTATCATACACTCTATGTATTTATTTTTCACCAATAAAGGAAAACATGGTATCATCACTATGGACACACCACACTCTATGACTAAAATAGTCGATCTAAGCATGAACTATGGATAATCAGTCCAAACCAAGAATGATGTCGTAAGGCCTTTATGATTCTACCAAGATATCCCATCCAAAAATCTCACCTCCAAGTGCCTGGTCACATTGTCGGCACCTGTGTGTGATCATCAAATCTCCTCTCGTTGGAGTCTCTAAGAGTAAGGGTTGAGTCAATGGTTTAACCTAAATCTCCAAGTCCCAAAAAAGGTTCATGGAAATAATGGAATGACTAGAACATGTGTCAATAAAAACTATAACTAAGGTGGAAAAGACACATATCGTACCTCAAATCATTCTTGGAGTGATAGTTTCATAAGCCTCCATTTCCTGCAACTAGGCTCATCCCTGTCCACTAGCTCCCCAAGCCTGGTGTGGACCACTTGGGGGTGGTGGTGGTAATAGGTCAAACCTCTGACCACCACATGTTGCCCTGCCTTTTCCTCTACCATGTTTACAACCTCGCAGACCAATCTTCTCTTATTTCTGCCTCTACCTCGGAGGTCCATCGACCGTCTCCCTATCAGCTGTATGATGGGTTAGGTAATCTCATGCCAGATATCCTTGACCACTGTATGTGTAACATCATCAATCTATGGGATGATTTGATCCACCCTGGTATCCCTGAACCCCTGAACCTGAGTCCTGGGATCATCCCCTAAAGCACATGACTTTCTTGGATCCTTGTTACTATCATCAGATTCAAACTGCTGAGGTCTCAGCTACATGATGCCCACTTATATCCCCCACTACTGGTGTGTGCTCTGCTAGAAAACTTTCCACTTTTAGGGATCTCTCAAGTACCCCAAAACAAGTAGGAATAATAAGGGATACCATCAATGAAAAGATGTTCCAGTGTAAGCCCTGCTCAAAGGTCCGAGCCCCGAAGAATGAGTCTCACACCATGTCCATGGAGTAGCACAAAAGATCATTAAACTTTGCTGAATACTCCACCACGGTCATACTTCCCTATTGTAGATGCAATAGCTCCTATATGTGTACTGATTAGAATGTGTCTGGATTGAACTCATCTGTAACAAGATGATAGAAGTCTATCCATAAGAGAGGTGTCTTTTCGTGAGACTGAATCACCATCACCATGCAGATCCCTAAATAAGACTTGTGGTGATGACTTCCATATAGTCCATAGTCATGCCCCAAAAGAGGAAAACATGGGTGGATACCTCTAGCCAATCCTCATCCAATTGGGGGTTTGTATCACCTCAAATCCTCAGAGGTAACTGCCTCTAAAACTCATGAAATGTACTCAGCCTGCGTGTATCTTTAGCTGGTAGTGCTAGTAGTAACTTCTGCTCAAGGAGTGGTGGTATAGATACTAAACCACTCAGAGGATCCATCTTTGGTATAGGTCCCTATACTGATTTATCGTCCCTAGGAAGATCATCATCATGATCATGCAGTGTAATCCTGGATAGCTATCTACATGGAGGTATCCTAAAATAAAACAAGATGTACCACAGTCAATAGAGTATATCTAGAGAGCTAACTCAAGAAGGACATGGAAAACATATCCATTTCTATAGGATGATTGTGCCATTTTTTTTACCTACAACCAGAGTTTTCATATACCGAGTCGAAAATAAGGTAATCATAGTCTTGGTGTATGTATATATCAGCCAACGTACCAACACTAGAGTCCCTTTCCAAAAATTTGAACTCGAACACTTAACATTGTTTCCCTAAACCATCCTCATAGACTCCTGGTCCTCAAGTAGAACCAATCTCCTATGATACCACTTTGTCACAACCTGTTATAGTGGGTCCCATGCCATGACTACCCCAATCCCACCTTTAATAGGCCAGGGATGGTGACTAGCACCAAGTAGGCATATACCACAAAACAAAGTACAATAGTGGAAGTAATGGAAAGTAGACAGGGCCAAAACAATCCCACAAAAACAAAAGAGTCTGCAGCCACAATCCAAACCTGTAATGTAAGAAGTAATGGGACTATCATCCAAAAATCCACTGGGACAATCCTTGGTCTGTTTGGTCTCACAAGGCACTACATAGTCTTGGTCTTCCTAGAACTTTGTCGAAAGTTCAATCATCTAAACAAGAAAAGTCATGTGCAGGAAAAGCTCATGTAGGAGTGAGTAAAGCAATACTTAGTAGGACACCCAAAACCAAAAAGGGAATACCACAATGGAGATACCATGATGTAAATACCAAAATGTAAATTACCCTAAAGGAAAAACTAGTCAGAACCACATAGGTATTTTTCAACATCACATATAAAAAGATTATCCAAATATATTCATGATAAACACCACACCATCTTGCGGTCTTAACCAATGACCAGCCATAAGATTATTCTCAAAGCATGCTTGTTCTGAGAAAACTCACTCCTCAAGCCATGATATCATCAAAGACACTCAAGAAGAGGTCTAACTCATTTGGGCCCCAACCTAAGAGAAAATGTTGGTCAAGGAAGAGTATGATACCATAGAGAGGGGATCCTAGACAAACACATTGGGGAATACCACTAACCCAATCTGGATCAATTCACACTGTAGGGTATCCTTCCCATCACCTTCTACAATACCATTAAACCTATTAATGTGGCACACTATATGAAGAAACAACACCCTACTCTTGGAGGTTACACTGATTCCCCAAAACTCCACTAGGGGTGATAGAGTATTGAACTCCAGTCCCAGGGAGGGATGCCTATCACGGACTCGACCGCTAGAGGGGGTCACAATCCAGTGATGTGGAAATAATACCGTACTGAACCCTCGAGGAAATGAACAAGGTAAATTATATCAACCTATACTGGTCCAAGATAAAACCTCACCAAATTATAAAAGTGTACCATCTTAGAGTTAGGTTCCCAATACCGTAGACGAATCATCAAACAAACACACAATTCGAAAGTTATCACAGTTTGAAGTTTTAGAGGAAGGGGGGTCACTAGGCCCGTGGAATGACGGTGGCAGTCAACTGCTGTGGTCGATCCACCCCAAAATTGACCGTTTTGGTTGACCTAACCCATGGTCTACCATCCTTGATCGATCATGTGACCGCCAGGGTCGACTGTCCCATGGTCGACCGTGCGATTTCCCGGGGTTGACCCAAGGTCCAACCCAGATCCAGGCTGATCTGCTGGGTTCGACCCGACCCAATGGGTCCGAACCAGTACACTGGGCCTAGAACGACCTACAAGATTTGGACCATTCGCTCGACCCGACCTACTGGTGCACGAGACACCTGGACCGACCCGATCCACCTGGTCACTGGCCGTGTCCTACGCGACCGGCGCTGCAGCCGCATCCCGTAGCTCTGCCATGTCATGCAGCCCCATGTTGCGCTGCCTTCACATCCCCAGCTCCATCATCTCCACATGTGGTTTCCTTCTAGGTCCAGTGGTATAAAATCTCCATTAGCATCTCCCACATTCGCTGCCTCCGATGACCGCATCGCTGCCGATTGCTGCCGCCATGCCTCGCTAGATCGCCGTGCCGAACCGACACTGGTGGTCCTTTCTGCGGACCACCGAACCACCTATGATGCCTGAAATTTGAAATTATTGGAGATTTAGGTTCCTCATGACCCAATATATAATGATCCAACCTTTTATTTGGTTTTAACTTCAATTCAGGGTCTTATCACGTTCAGAGCCACCCGAAAAGTCGAACTGTGGCCAGGAGGGTGCAACAGTGAAGATCGTGAAGAACGGTGTAGAGAAAAGCACTAAGAAAACCCTAAGGAATGAACCTAATTCTTTGTTCGTGTCAGCCTTAATTCATTATAATTAGATTGAATAAAAATAAATTATTATAAAACTTTTGAAATAATCCCCGCAATTATGAACCATCCCACAATGATCGAACCACTGATCAATCTGTTCATGGATTGACCCGCATTCATTGTGAAAATCAAGAATAGGGAAAATCACAAGGAAACAAATTCCCTACCTCAATCCAGATCAGTCAATGATGAAAGATCATTGTTACATATCTGTTGTTAGTGAGATTGATTAGAATTGGATGTGTCGATCTTCGATCCATGACTCATCACCATTTTTCGAGAGAGTCCTTCTCCAAGTCTCCTAAAAATTTATGGGTTATGATGCTAACACTGAATTCCTAAAAAATTACTAATAAAAATAAATTGAACTAAATTATAAAATAATATTTATATAAATTGTTTAATAATGATTACTTCCCATGACAAATTTTTCATAAACAACCCACACTGACTAATGTTATGTTGCCCCTAGGGTAAAACTGCCATTCTGAGCTCAAAAGTTCAATTATATTTCGGATATGGGAACATGTTTAAGAGTTAATCCACTTTTTTAGGAAAACCATTTTCACATTCTATTAAATGTGTAATATTTTTCAAAAACATTTTCCAGGAAAACCGGGCCTCAAAACTATACGCCGCCTTAGCACCTAGTCTTGAAATAATTCCATATAATTTCTAAAAAAAATCATGGGAAAATAAGATACGTTACAATGGATGATATACAAGAAAAAATAAATTTTCTATAAGAAAAAAATAATTTAATTTATGAGTTTTTAGATAATGTTATGGAAAGGAATCAAAGAGAAGAAACAACATAACAAGAACCAGTACATGAAGATCCATACCCCTAGCTTTGAGGCTAGTAATTCTCCTCAAAGGTCTAGCATACCAAAGGTAATTTATTTTTTCATAAATATTCCTATAAAATGTATATTAGTTAAATATTGATTCCTTTATTATAATAATATTATATATATTTAAATTTATTATTATGTATATATTTTAGTACCCACCCATCACCTGAACAAGAGTGGTATAATGTAAAATATCCAAGGAGATATTATACACAATAAACAACTTCCAAAAGATCATCTGAGAGTATGGATTCACATAGATCATAATATGAGCACCTAGCTACATATTCCCATTAAAGGACTAGATGTTCACGTGGTCGATATTTTTATTGAATATTTTGTAGAATGGTTGTTTGATATTATAAAAATACATTTAGACAATGAGGAATGCCATTTCCAATTTATTTCTTATGAAAAATCTTTAATAATTACTGAAAAAATAATTAAACCAAGGAAGGGTATTACAAAAGGAGAAAGGGTATAGAAAACAAAAGGTTGAATCAAAATAGTCTAAAGGATCACCAATAAATCAAAATGATGGTATGAGGATGGTCCATGAGCATAAGATTCATATAAAATTTTATAAATGGATAAGTATTAGGGTATATATAAAAATAATTTAATATTAAAACATATATTAATAAAAATTATTTATTTTTATCAACATTTCCATAGTTCTCAAAATAAACTAATGGAGAATATTATAGTGATTATGTTGGAAAGTTTATGAAAGATATCATATTCCATCAGCAAACTAGCATCCCAAAAGAGGTATTTCGGATGATTATTAAAATTTCATTTAAAATATTTATTAATAATTAATAATTTATATTTTTCTAGTACTTAGAGGAATGTCAGTAGTCCACATATTCAAAAGAGAAAATATATTTTTTTATAAATTAGTGGGATGAATAAATAATTTGAGAATCTATATAGACATCCTAAATAGAGGACCACCTACTACTTAATTATTTAATTTTATCATCATTTTATCTACTTATTTTTTAGTCAATTTTCTTATCTTGTTTTTCTACTAATTATTTATATAATTTTCAAAATTATCACAATGAAATGACTTCATTGAGAATTGATTTTTCTTCAACCATTTTTTTCTCTGTAATGAGCACACAATTCTTGGAGAAAAGTCAATTCTTAACAAAGTCCATGATAAGGATGATGCACTCAAATACTAATTTTTCTCTTCATAGAGTTATTTTTTTATTTGATCCATTTATGTTCATTAGTGTATGCTTTTACTTTACAAATGACTCAAAGTTTATGTTTTTAGTTTAAAAATGAAATTTTATTTAAACACAAATTCCATTCAATGAAAACTGATCAAACATGCTCATATTATCTTAATAATTTAAGAAAATGAAAAATAGTTCATTGGTGATGTGTATGAATTAGCCTTATGTCAATGCGGAACATGGTGTACCCAGAATGAATCAAAGTGTATAGTTTTATTTTAAAAGTAACATTTTAGTTCAAAACATGTTTCACTAAGTGAAAACTAAGAAAACAAAGTTATATTATCATGATAATTTAATAAAATGATCTATAAGTCATTTATTACATATATAAATTAGATGCACATAAATTTGACATACGATGTGTCTGGTATGAGTGGAACTACATGTTTTTATTTAAAAGTGGTAGTTTAGTTCAAAACACATGTCACACACTAAAAAATGAGAAAATAATTCTAATAATTTCTTAATAATTTTAAAAAATAATCTATAATTCATTTTGGATTTATATGAATCATCTTTACATTATTCTATAACATGGTGTGGTTGGTATAATTGAAAGTGCGTGTTTTTATTTAAAAGTGACATTTTAATTAAAAAAATGTATCAATAACTGAAAATTAAGAAAAAATTATTTGATTTTCTGAATAATTTAGTAAAATGATCCATAAATAATTTTTGACATATTGGAATCAACCACATGTCAGTCCAACACATGGTGTGTCAATATGACTCGAAGTCTTTTTTTTTATTTTTAAAGTGACATTTTAGTTTAAAACATGCATTACTCATTAAAAACCGAGAAACACAACCTTATATTGTATTTATACATTAGGTCAATGGTCCATACAAATTTTTTTACATGTATGAATCAATTGTATGTCAATATGACACACGGTGTTCTTGGAATAACTTTATGTGTCCATTCTCAGTTTAAAAATGACACTTTAGTTAAAAATATGTTTCACACACTAAAAATAGAGAAAACATATTGAAATTGTTTTTATATTTTAGGATAATGATCTATAAGTCATTTGTTACATTTAAGAATTGATCAGATGTTAATCCAACACATAGTGTACCTGGTATAACTCAAAGTGTGAGTTATCAGTTTAAAATTATCCATTTAGTTTAAAACAAAAATTACTTAATCAAAACTAAGAAACACATGATTTTAATGTCTTAATAATTTAAAAAATAGTAGTAAAATAATTTTTGATGTGTTAGAATTATCCACATTTAATCAATTACACTATATTCCCAGTATGATTTAAAGTGCATATATTAATCTAAAATCAAAATTTTAATTCAAAACACACATCACCTAATTGAAATTTAGAAAATGTGTTTAAATTATATTAATAAGTTAGAAAAAATATCCATAAATAAATTTTGATGTGTAGGAATCAACCGCACATCAATATGACACACTGTGTGCCCAGTATGATACAAAGTGCATGTTATCTATTTAAAAGTAACATTTGAGTTCAAAACACATGTCACTTACTAAAAATGGATCAAACACACCCGAATTTTATTTATAATTTAGTAAAATAATATATAAATAATTTATTATGTATAAGAATCATCATCACATCAACATGATACACAGTTTGGCCGATATGACCGAATGTATATGTTTTTATTTAAAATTAACATTTTAGTAAAAAACACATTTCATATACTCAAAATTAAGAAAACATACCCTAATTAATTTTATAATTTTGGAAAAATATCCATAAGTCATTTTTGTCATGTATCAATTATCCACATATCAATCCGATACACGGTGTACTTGATATGACTCAACGTGCCTATTTTCAGTTTAAAATTGCATTTTAGTTAAACATTTGTTACTCACTGAAAATTGAGAAAACACACTCCCATTGTCTTCCTAATTTTGGAAAATTATTCATAATTCATTTATTATGAGTAGAAATTATTCACACATCAATCCGATATATAGTGTGATCAGTATGAATGAAATTACTTGTTTTTTACTTTAAAAATGACATTCTTATTAAAAATCCATGTCACTCACTAAAAACCAAGAAAACACACTCATATTTTCTTGATACTTTAGGATAACAATCAAAAAGTCATTTTTTATTTGTATGAATCAAATACACATCAAAAAAACATATGGTGTTTTCAATATGACTCAATATATGTGTTTTTATTTAAAATTGACATTTTAGTTCAAATTAAGAATGACATACTCAAAACTAATAAAAAAATTCATATTATTTTGATAATTTAATTAAATGATCCATAAGTAATTTTTGATGTGTAAGAATGAACCACACTTCAATCCAATACGCGATGTGACCAGTATGACTCAAAATGTGTGTTTTTATTTTAAAAGTGACATTTTAGTTAAAAAGATGTGTCACTCATAAAAAACTAAGAAAACACACTTGTACGGTCATAAAAATTTATGAAAGGAATCCATAAGTAATTTGGGATGTGTAAAAATAATCCACATGTTAATCTGATACATGGTCTGATAGGTATAAATCAATGTACATGTTTTCAATTTTAAAATGACATTTTAGTAAAAAATGTCTCAATCACAAGAAACTAAGAAAACACCCATATTATCTTGATATTATAGAAAATTTATCCATAAATCATTTTTGATGAGTAGGAATTAGCCACATGTCAATCTGATACACAATGTGACCGGTAAGACTCGAAGTCCATGATTTTAGTTTTAAAATGAAAATTTAGTTAATAACATGTGTCACACAATGAAAATTAACAAAACACACTTGGAATGTATTGATAATTTAGAATAATAATCTATAATTAATTGTTCACAGGTAGGAATCAAAATTATTTCAATTGGACACACCGTTTGACCGGTATGACTCTAAGTGTGTATTTTTGTTTAAAATTTTGTTTTAGTTCAAAAGATGCGTGACTTACTCAAAATAGATCAACCAAATTCAGATTGCTTTGATATATTATGAAAATGATTCTTAAGTTATTTTTCACATGTATGAATTAGCTTTAGATTAATATGATACATAGTATGACCAATATGACTCAAAAATATGTGTTTTTAGTTTAAAAGTGAAATTTTACTTAAAAATATATGTCACTCACTAAAAACAATAAAAAATCACTTGTATGGGCTTAATAATTTATTAAAAGAATCCATAATCCCTTTTTTATGTACAGGAATCACCCATATGTCAATTCAATACGTGGTGTTATAGGTATGACTCAATGTGCATGTTTTCAATGTAAAAATGAAATTTTAGTTTAAAACATGAAACTCACTAAAAATTAAGAAAAACACCCATATTTTATTTATATTTTAGGATAATTATTCATATATCATTTCTGAGGAGTATCAATTAGCTGGACATAAAACCGATACATGATGTGATCGGTATGACTCAAAATGTGTGTTTTCTGTTTAAAAATAACATTTTTGATAAAAACATGTGACAATCATAGAAAACATAGAAAACACATTTATGTTTCCATGATACTTTAGGATAATGATCCATAAGTCATTTTTGATGTGTAATAATTAACCAAATATCAATTAGACACATGGTGTGACTGCTATGGCTCAAAGAATGTGTTTTTATTTAAGATTGACATTTTTGTTTAAAACACAAGTCATATAATCAAATCTAGGAAAACACATTCATATTGTTTTTATACTTTAATAAAATCATCTATATATCATTTGTGACTTATATAAATCATCCACACCTCAATATGATACATGGTGTGAACGATATGACTTGAAATGTGTGTTTTCAGTTTAAAAGCTACATTTTAGTTAAAAAACGAGCATAACTATTTAAAAAGTAAGAACACAAACTATTATTTTCTTGATGCTTTCAAAAAAGCATCCATAAGTCATTTTTGATGTTTAGGAATTATCCACACATCAATTAGATACCTAGTGTGACAAATATAACTCAGATTACATTTTTTAGTTTAAAAATGACATTTTTACTAAAAATGAATCTCAATCATAGAAAAAATATGTAACACTCATATTGTATCTATATTTTAGGAATATGATCCATAATTCATTTTTAATGTGTAAGAATCAACCACATATAAATTTCAAACATGGTGTTGCTGGTTTGAGTCATGGTGCATGTTTTTATTTAAAATTGACATTTTAGTTCAAAACACTCAACACATACTAAAAAATGAGAAAATGTGCTCATATTATCTTGATAATTTATTAAAATGATCATTAAATAATTTATGATATATATGAATAAACTACACATTAATCAAACACATGGTGTGATCAGTATGACTTGAAGTGTATGTTTTCAGTTTAAAAGCGATATCTTATCAGTGCATTGTATTATATTTTTGTTTAATTAATTAATTTATTTATAGAATAAATACATATGAATTTTTTTTATATAAAGTTAGAATATTTTGTTCAATATTTGGTGTTTTTTAGAAATTGGTAGCATGATAAGTCTCTTTTGAGAGGGGGTCTAAAGATAATAGAATCACATTTTAAATTAGTGGATGTCTCTAACAAATTGTATTTACCAATTTAATTCTATATAAAAATATTTGAAATGTTTTTAATCATTTTATAGTGTTTTTGTTATACTATTATGTAAATTTAATTGAAATTAAATTCTATATTTTTTTTCTATAATGTGATGCAATTTCAGTAGAACACTACTATAACATGGCTTTTCTTAGCACTCTTTTTAGCACTGATAATGTTTTATTTATCATCACTAAAAAATAATGGATAAAAGCACCCTTAATCAGTGCTAAAATATCAGAAATAAAGGTCCCACTTGATCTACACTTCTTTTAGTACTAATAAAATGAGATTTTACAAGTGCACATATAATATGTTAATTTTTAAAGGTGAATACAACATCAATTCTTTTTCAGCACTGATGTATGAAATTTATATCAATGATAATGCCCTTATCTGCAGTAGTGTGACTAGTTCATTTTAAAATTTTAGATTTAGAATGTAATTTTTTGTGTTAATACATTTTAAATAGATTTTTTGGGTGTGGTATGAGACTTGGTTGGTGGTATGGGTGCCCGGGTGAGCATCAGAGAGGGGATGAGCGACTTGGAAAGATAAAGATTTGTACTTATAGTAGTTCAAACTATGAACCAGCCTCCTAGGACACCTAGGTGTTCTTCCTCAGAAAGTTTAGGCTATGAAACATTTTGGGGGAGATATTTTGGGCCATGAACATGGTTTTTATATTATAAAACTTGAGGTGGGGGGGGGGGGGGTTCAGTCCTTGGAATTTGGTTTAGGGCATAGAAATTAAGTTCACCCAATTTTTAAATTTTATCTTTTCCCTATTTTTTACCTTCACACTTTTTATGGGGGTTCCCCTTTCTCTCCCCCTCACACACGACCAAATCAAGAATATTACTCCCTTTCCCCTCTTATATTTTCCCTCATGTTGGATGCATTTTTTGTGCACTTTTTTGGAGTTTCTGGAGAGCCTCTCATTATTTTTTTATTTTGTTCTTTATTTTTATTATTTATATCAAATTTGGGTTCCTTAGTAAATGTTTCCAAAACTGATTCCATTAGAGTATGAATAAATCAACTGATCTTGTTGGGGATTTTTTATGGTATGACTAGAGGGTGTCCCAAGATGAGGTCTTCACACTGTTTAACATTGTTTTAGTGTAGTTATATTTCCATATAGATTTATTTAGGGATTAAAATTAAATTAGATAAAATTTAATGTTAAATTGGGAATAATGTTTGGGGATTTTGGATGGATTATATTTGGGTATGTGTTTAGAGTATACAATGCCTCATTACTTTAGGTTTTGGTGTACATTTATGGATCGACGAGTTTTATGAAGTTATTTATAATTTAATTAAATTTAAAGTTAATTACATATTATTAAATATAGTTTGAATAATTAATTATAATTGTTTATAATTAAATATTGAATTTAATGATAGGATTCAAGGCCTTAGGTGTTCAGATGATATCCATTGGACTTAGAAATTCTTGGGTGAGAGCTTCCATGAAGTGATTCCAAGAGAATAAATCTATTAGTTTGGTGGTCCCCAGTATATATCCCTTTTGTATTATGATTTATATATATGGAATTTTATGTGTACATTATTTTCACTTTGGGTGATTAACCTGTTTAAATTTAATAAATTTTTAAGTAAAATTGAATACCCCTAAACGAGTTACACATAGTTTCAAGATCTATGAAGGACCCTTATGCACTAGCTTGATGACTTTACTTCCAATGACTGCAACTTTGATTAAGATTATGTGTAACATGTAACACTAAAACTATTAATGCTGAGAATTAAGTTAACAAGAGTTAGCGAGCATCGTGATAGGTTCCCTTAGTGACCTATGAGTAGAGGAGGATGTTGGACTGAAGTGTTCAGGTTGAGTATTCCATGTGATAATGCATTTAGTCCTTCAAGTGTTTTAAATATAAAGGGGGGAGTGATAATACCCATTGACATGTGGGTATCTAGGTGGGTATACAAAATGTAGATTATGGATGGGTTTAGTAACAGGATCAAACTAAGACAACCCAGAAATTGAGATGGTCCTTGTATCATCTCTTGAGACTAATTCTAGTGAGGCTTATCCTAAGAGGCCAATGAGGCCATAATGCGATGATGATGATACAAAGGTAAACAATTCCTTCTAAGTGTAGGGTATTGAAAATGAATATGAGAATGTGATAAGGGATCCCATGTAAGGTGTTTAGGATATAAAGTGAACTAGGGGACCTCCGTGTGTTCCCTAGTGAGACGTTGACCCTAGAGAGTTTGTGTATGTGAAATGGTTAGTGATGATTGCATGTGACATCTAAGAACCTGAATCAATGATAAAATCCTATTATGGATATAATTTTAATGGTTCATGTACTTTAGAGGCTGACTTAATATTTACAAGATGTGTTTTATAATATGGGTAAACTATCGAGATGCATATTATAAGATAAGTTGGGTGGGACGCACTGCCCACCCGAGATATATTTAGATACATGAGATATTATGGATGTTATCCTTAGACTTAACCATGATTCATTCTAATATGATGATGTGATTCCAAACAGTACATAGTTAGAGATCTAGATTTAGTTTATGGATTCTAGGTAGGGAACTCCCTTGAGTTACATATTTGGCCATAATCTATCTCCTGGTGACGGATTCTTGGTAGGGAAGAGATGTATCCTTAGGTCTAGGTTATAGATTCTTAGTAGCGAACTGCCTTAAGTTTATAGATGCAGTTCTTAGAGTAAGGGTGAATTATGAATCTAGATGATAGATTTCTGGTATGTGAGTGACACACCCCATGATTCAAGAGATAAATACATAATAAGTAACTCTATTTAGTTTTTGGATCTGGTTTTCCAAATAGGGTATACCCTAGATCTAGGTGATAAATACTTGACTTGGGAGAGACAAACTTATGGATCCATTTGGTATATTCCTAGTAGGAAACTCCCATAAATTCAAGATGTGATTTTCCTAGTAGGTTTCTACTTGGATCTATGTTATGGTACTTTTTGGCATGGTTCTGTGTCATGATCAAAGACACTATAACACTGTAAAAAGTAGGCTTGGGTGGAACATGAGTTTCATGTTAAAACCCAAGTATTAATAGTAGTAATTTATTTATGATTCTGCTATTATTAATTTATTTATTAGATCATATTAATTGTGTGCACTCTACATTTACTTTTTATATGTAGGACCACATTAGTGGTTTCCTATAGAGTTTTACTCACACCCTTCTCAGGATACCGTGTCACTTGGGTACCCAAGCATAAATCACTGATCATAGGTTCAAGTTGGGTAGAATCCTGAAGTATCTTGATTGAGTGAGATAACTCAAAAAAGATTGGATACTAGGATGATGAGGCGAGAGTATGGCCATAGAGAAATGTTTCATTTTATCTTTTTAATCCTTTATTTATTTTGTATATGCGACCATCTTGGTGAGTGGTATGTTTTGTATACTAGAATGACCACAAGTATGTTATTACTTTATTCCACATGATCATTTGATATTGATGGATGTTATTTATTGATTTAGTATACCTCGATGGATGTTTATTGTTATGGATGATGTTTGGTTAATTGTTTGTTATTGTAAACTCTGATAAGGTAGTATAGTTTCCCTATGGAAACACCATAGACCAACACTTATATTTGGGAACCTCTAGCATATTGGGATGTGAACTTTAATTCAAGTAGTGACTACTAGTTCAGACACCAGTTGAGTGGTTTTGGGAAGTGAGATGTTATAAGGTGGTATCATAGATTTTCTATGACTGAAATCATAGAGTGTATAAGAGTTTAATTTTTTATTACTATTTTGGGGAGATTCTAGATAAGCGATATAGGAATGTGTTAGAGCGTATGGTGGATATAAGATTGCTGCATCGCTAACAACATTTCTAGTATGAAGTAAAGGCTACCATTGATATGGGATTGTTTTTATTTGATTTATCTTTTATGATTGTATTATTTAAACTAGAATGAAGAACTTTTATTTTTGGATTTATGATTTTTTGGTTTTTGGATCTTAACTGGTTGGTAAGAGGGCGATGTTCATGAATCATATTTTCCACATAGGATTCACATGACATATGAATGCTTTCTTGTGATTGTGATCAATGATGACAATTAGTTCAACTATTTAACGAGTCAAAAATAACTTATATGGAGTTTTATAATATAATTTTATGGTTGAATTATACTTAGCTAAACCAAAATATTTTTTCTTTTGATGAAAAGTCAAGTGGATATTATGGATGAATGTATGGTGTCTGTGGCTATACATTTTCTCAGTATAAGAGATATAGAGAGACCCTTACTAGTTTGGCATAGTCACTTAGTTCCTTATCACTGGGTCTAGAAAGGAAAATAGGTTCAGTTATTTGACGTTTCAACAACATATATAGTGTTTTCCCATAAAGCTTCTGGGTGTCATTCTACTTAATAAAACCCTCAAAATTTGGTTACTCTACAAAAATCATGATAAGATGATTCCTTTATAAATAAATACATATATATATATATATATATATATATATATATTAGATTATAGACCTCAATGGGGTAGGAATTTATATATATTCCCGATGAGGATCAGTTCCCTAGTAAGCTTGTGATTTAATATGTGATCCCAAAGATGTATGTAGTTATGTGTAACACCCTAGAGTGGGTGTTTTGGATATAAGTTGTAATGTGATATTGGAGACAGGTTCAAATGTTATTCCCCATGGCATATGACCTATGTGAGATATAGTTTATGGGATATGTGGTAGAGACTACTTACTATGGGATAAAACTTAGGATATTGATGAGTCGAGTTCCATATAAGTGGTTTTGAATGGAAGAACTAGTCAATTTGCTAAACATGTTGATTTTGGGTATGGTTCTTAATGTGATATTAGATTATAATTCCATATGGATATATCTATGATGGATATATCATGGTATAATATTGTTGATTTAGAATGAACCTAGTTGGTGAGTGGCCATTCTATAGACCATAACATAGATGAAATTACAAATTTTGAAGAGAAGAGATGAAGGTGAACTGATTAGATTTGATAAAATTATAGGAGACATGGTAATTTGTTTGTATAAGAATGTGATATTAGGATTTAATGATGTGTGAATCATGGGAGTGTCATTCTGGTTATGTGACAGGGTGGTATGGGAGTATACACCGCTTGGGGTTGGATGAGATCCGAGTGGTGCATACTGGTTTGTGTGGTGTTGTTTGAATTATGAATTTTTGAGTGGACATATATCAAACTTGGACTAATGGATTTGTGGGACACTTTTGTGATTGGTTTTACTAAGGTTTAAAAAAACGAGAAACCCCCCTTTGCCAAGGGCTGCATTTGGAAATGGATTGGGTGTGGTAGAAATTTAAATCTTGGGATCAATCATAGACACATGTTCTCTGAGATGGCATGAACATGGATCAAGAGGAGAAATATGTGTGTGATGATGTAACCTTTTGAGGTTTTACTAGAGGAGTTGTATAAGGAATACATATGTTAGGGAGTGCACTATTATTTTTTGGAGGGTGTGACCCTTGTTTCTGATGAATTTCAATGGGGGTCAAGAATGTTGTTCCCATAATCCAGGAATAGGTAGTGATTAAAATTTTATGTTGGAACTCTAGTATGAGTTGGATGACCATGTCTAGTAATTACAAGCAATTATGGATGGTAAATGGGACCCAAATGAGCAGCCTCATGCAAGTGGGGTTGTTGATCCTTAAGACTGGTCATTGGACTATCAAGGTCAACTTTGGATGATGGTGAATAGGTGAATCTGATTATATTAGGTTCCATAGAGAACACCAGTTTTGAGATTAAAATGTGATTTTTAATTGAGGATATACATTGATGTTAGGATTGTGATGAATTTGATCCAATCCAAGTGTGATTCAGATCGATGGTGCACCAGTGCTCTAGTGAGAGCATATTAACTAAATTGATGGGTTAAGAATCCAAACATAAAAATATACTAAGATCCAGGTTCAAAATTTAGTGTGTCAATATGGATGATTTCATAAATCCTTCTATAATTTAGTCATTGTAATTTGGTGATAAATACTTGAAAATTTCTTTTGGGAAAGGATTATAACATACCATTATTCTTTTTAGGTACTCCTTTGTTCATGTTTTTTTCTTCATCCTTGTTTGGGTACTTTGGTGTTTTTCTTTTAAAAATGTACTTTTCTACTGTCTATTGGGAGATTTCATACCTTGTATTTGGTTTACATGATGTGTATTTTTCACCAGGAACATGTCATGAATATTTATAGGGCGTGAAAGGTCAAACACTATGTACTTGGAATTTATGATGTGTAAGAGAAAAAATTGGTTTTTAATAAAACTTTGACAAATTTATCAGTGTTTTAAGACTTCATGGATTACAATACGTGTAATGGGATTACACACCATGAAATTCTCATGATTTATGGTTTTTAGGTTGATTTATAAGTGATTTTCATTTCATTTGATCATGCAACCTTCATCTCTCTATCTAGAGACTTCCCTATGAAATTTTATAGATTTCCAATCCTTATAGATCATTCATTCGATGATTGATCATCATTGTTGTTATGGTTCTTCTTTTTGAGTAAGTGGATATATTCCCATGTAGTTTCTTGTGATCACTCTCTATCTCCTCCTTAGAGTTTTATGGATCATCATATAATGTAAGGATCTAAAATCCTTTCCATTGAATCTTGATTCTAGATTGTTCTCTAGATATTTTGTGCCTTCATTCTTTGTTGGAGAGTCCTGTTGTGGGTGTTTATTTATGGATCCTTGATTTAAAGGTAGGTGATTTTATAATTATCTTCCCTATTATTGAAACCTTGAATTGATTTATTACATTGAAATGAAATTCTAATTATTTTAAAAACATGTAACTGCGACGATTTGATCTTTGAATTGAAATGGGCATGATATTTGAGAAAAACTCCAATTTAAATAGAATTAGTATTGGGGGGGGGGGGTGGATTTATGAAAAATAATGGTATGATTTTGAAATTGTTTTGATGAAATTATTAGATGATTGATCTTGAGAAAATGGATTAAATTGAAAAGTGATTTTAAATGGAATGAAATGATGAAAATCTATGATTTAGTTTTGAAATGAAAAGACTTGTTTAAAACTGAAATTTGGAAATTGTATTTTAGTGTTTTTAAATGATTGATTTCCAATTTGATTGATTGATTCATTGATTGAAGAACATGGGAGAATGGGTAGTTAGTAGATGGATTGTAAAATTACACCAGGATCCTTTCACCTACCACTAGTTTTACAATGACAACACTAAATAAACCAAGTTGGCTCTGGATGCTCGTGATGAGTTCCCCCCAGTGTGGTGTAGTTTGATTTCCCAGAATGGGTTCCCCTATTGGGGTGTTGATTGTGTATACATGCTATTTATGATATATTAGCACTGATGAGATGTGTGAGGAACCTATAGATAGTAACTAATGTACCACAAGTCATTTTACCATAGTGATATGTTATATTTGATTTGATATACATTCCAATGAATTGTTGAAATGTTTTATTCATGCCAACTAAATCATATGAACTGTTTTATATAAAATGTTCATTCAATCATATTTGAATTTTTTTATATGTCTAACATCCTTTGAATATATAAGAAAGTTTTGGTTTAAGATATGGAAAATGAAATTACATGTCCTATTTTATTTTATATAATAGCATAAATGGTAAATTTTTATGGTATTGACTATGGAACACTGGTTGAGACCCTACTAGGATTTATAGCTCACACCCTACCTTTTCCTTAGGAAATTTAAATATTTTATTGTTATAGGTCATATGAAATGAAAAGAACCACTTGTAGGTGGTGTATGTTCTTAATCCTTGGAACCGTGGAGTGATGATGGTGACCAATTGAGATGAGGTCCACTTGTTACATAGGGTTTTGAGAATTTTGTTTGTATGTTGATGAAAATTTGTGTTGATGTTTCATTGAGTTGTTTATCTATATTCCTAGGTACTGTCTTACCTATTAGAATTTTGGTACTTTCTCCTTTTTAGAGTGTTGAGCGTACTAACTTGTATCTTTATCTTATTATGTTTTTATAGAAAATTCATTACCTCTTGATCATGTATGATACCAGTTGTTAGTTTCCAACATGCAGGGATCAGGAATGCCCTTTGGTCTATGTTAGTGCCGACTTGGGTATCATGGTACTGGGGTATCTAGGCTAGTTTGTTACAAAGTGATATTAGTGATGTAGGTTAAACATCTTTACTTGATGTTAGTATACAGTTTGGGATGTCTTTATGGGACTTAAGAGGTAGTCACATGCATGTTTTGGTCCATATATTACCATAATTAGCCTTAATTCACCATGGGTGTTTGGGAAAAGTGTCTTTGATGAATGTTTTGATATAATTCTATCCTCTTACCTACTTTTTTTGGTTATTATTAAATCTCAATATTAAATTTCTTCTCTATGGAATTGATATTACTATACCTCCATATTTGAGTTTCTAATATGTGTATCCTTTTGGATGTTTTAGATCTTGTATAATGATGTTATGTTGCTTTATACCTATGAAAATTTGTTTGAATAGGCCCTAGGGGGAAGCTGTTGGTGAAATGCAGTGATAAAATCCTCCAATGAAATAGAATATTGTTGAGGTTGTTGTGCTTGATGTCCAAGCTTTGGGATAGGGACCTGCAACCATTTATATTTAGGATTCAATTGTTGAACCTCAAAGGGATTAATCTTGTAATCATGCTCAAGAGTTTCTTCACTATAAGACAATAGTGTACAAGGATCTAATGATCCTCAAGCGGCTGACGATTGGTTGAGAAACATAATGTTTATTTTTGATTTCTTGAAAATGCATGACTTGGTTAAGGTAAAGTATACCACCTTCAATATAGAAGGACCAAATAGAAGATGGTGGGATTTGATGGTAACAATGATGAAGCATGAGGGCTTGGAGTGGAAGGAATTTAGATTTCTTTTAACTAAAAAGTTCAATCTAGAATATATGGTACCTGATAAGGCTAGAGAGTTTTTTTAGCCATTAGCAAGCCGACAGGACCATGCTAGAGTATGAAAACTACTTTTCTAATATTGTTCAGTTTGCACTAGTGATTTTTTAAAATGAGAAAATGAAGACATGGATATTCAGTATGGGTATTCAACCTGATATTTGTTCCTAGGATTTATTACCAAAGTTTGATTATTATGCTGACATGGTGGATAGGGAGTTAATGGAAATGCTTTATCTAGCTGGTAAGTTATGGTTGATGAGAGTTTCCTTTTCTCCCAACAGTAGTTTTATGAGTTCCTTTAAAGGAAAGAGGAATTGTGATGTGTCTCTTGGTGGTTATCAATAATCGATTTGCTCTAGAACTCTTGAAATACCTGGAAGAGGCCCTTTGACTTACTTCTAGTGTCATAAGGTGGGGAATTAAAGACATGTTTTTATTGATTCACCAAAGATCTATAGTTCTTATGGTCGCTCAGGATACCTACATAAATATTTCAAATTCTTTTCAGCTTTGCAAAGTGGAATGGGCTAATCAGCACCTAAAAGTATAGCATTAAAATCAGATGATTATAGATCTAAGGGGTTCTAGACATAGGTGTAACTCCCAAATTTTTCATGAATTATTTATTTTAATTAAATTAAATTTCTATTATGGATTTCATTACACTCAATACCAAGTTAATCTTGTGTTACACACAAAACTGTCTTATCTTTTATTATAAACAACATTGATTTTTAACAAAACCATGATATATAATTAAAACGTCCATTATAAATTAGTCATTAAACATAATGATACGAATAATAACAACTAATTTTTAAATATTAACCATAGATATTATACATAAAAAACACATTAATAATAAAATACATAATTTTCAGTAAATTTTTTATATATTTCAAAAATACTATTTTTTCAACAAAATATTTTTAATTCATTTTTATGAACAATAATAAAATTAATTTTTAAAACTTTTAAAAAATAAATTTGATAAAATAAAATTATTTTCTGAAACATTTCAAAAATATATTTTGGTGAATTTTTGGGTTTTTTCTGAAAGGTTTTATTTTTTGACAAATAGTGAAAAATACTGAATTTTAATTGAAAAATATATTTTAGTTTAACTTATTTATTAATATAAATTATATTTTTAAATTTATTTAAAACTATAATTATTTAAATTATAAATATATTAATCCAATTCAGGTTATTTTAATGAATTTATATTGAAATTAGATACAGAAAGTTTGTAAACTTTTGATCATTTTTGTTTTTAAAAACACACTTTCTCGAAACGATTGCAAGATTAATTTTAAATTAGTTTTTACCATTTATGTGAATTGAACATGGAAAAATGGATTAAATATTTGGAATTATAATACTTTATATTTTATAATAAGGTGAAATAATTTTTTGACTAAATAAATTGAAAATGCAATAAAAATTAATTACCGGGGTTAAAGTAAAAATGGGCATACAAAGGGGTGGGGTAGGGGGTTAAACTAGAATGATACGAGTTTAAATGACCTATAATATCATCTTAATTTTATTTAATGAATTTATTTAGACATTGGGCATCAGATTATATGAAATATGGTAGTTTATTTCCTCTTTCCTTTGAATATGACCCATATAATAATCTAAGTAAAGATAAAGAAAAAAAGATACATTTTTTCTTTTAATATATATAATGGCTTGGGATAGGGATAATTTTTTTTAATAGTTATACACATTAATTTTAAATATAAATTAATTTTTTTTCGTAATAATTTGTACTTAATTTTTAAAGATGGAAAAATTACTTTAAATTCTTAAGAAACGCCAACATAGTAATTATTTAGTTAATAATTAAATAAAACAAATAATACTAACGTATTAAAAGTGATGTAAATTGAATGAATTACTGTCTTAAATTGTTTTTATAGATTAATATATTATGTTACAAAGTTTTGGAATTAATAAATTTTTAATTCCATCATTGTATTTATATTTTTAATTTGAAATTAAATAAATAATATAAAAATTGACATTAATGTTATTTTAGAATAAATGAAATTTTATTTAATGATTTAAAATTAAATAAATACTATATTATGAAAAGTTTTATTAAATTTTTAACAAATATTAACTATGTTCCATTAAAGGACCAATTTTTATTTTATAAAGTCTTTTTGGACCCCTAAATTGTAAAAACTCTGTTAGCGTGGTTAAAGTTAAAGTAGTGTTTTTTCACTTTACATGTGCTTATGTTAAAATAAGTTTATAACACACATAGAATTTATATTTGATAAATTTGATAACATATTTAGAATTAGTGGGTACAAATTATCTAATAATTATCACTCTTGTTTATTCTTAAATGATAAATTACCAAGGTTTGAAAACTAATTACCGTAGTGAAAAAATGGAAAAAATATGGATACTTAGAAGTTAAGGAATAAAATGCTTAAAAAATATATTTAATTGTGTTATTTATGTTTTTATAGACCATATCACCCTTAAAAACTTTAATTATAATATTTGGATCCACTTTAGTTAATATTGACCTCCCAATAATGAATACTTTTGAGTATTTACAGGAATACAACTTCTCCTCAACTAAGGGTACTCACTCTCCCCACTTCTTCACACCTCTCATGCCATTTGGATCAACCAACATCTTCCCAAATCAGTTTAAAAATTCCCTAAAAAAATCTTATAATCCTTATTTTGTATATTAATGCAACCAATCAAGGATTTAGTGTAAACCTAAGGAGGATACCCGAAGAAGAGGTAATGTTCATCAACAAGCGTTTTCATTTTATTTCTTACTCCATCCCATTAAATTATTATTATACCAATATTATATAATAAAATAAGAATATTACATGTACTGATATGTTTTTATGTTAATGTGAATACCTAAAAACACACACACTTCTATAAAATGAGTTACTAAGTCATCATTCATGTGTACGACGGACTACCGCCACACGAACTGATGTTGTACGTTTTTCAGTTACCATCTCTCAAGGTTGGTAATAATGATGGATTTATAGTTTATATATTATATTATGATATATATGATGTTATTATGTTTCCTTAATTATCATATCACACAAACCATCATGCTTTCCATTTTTGGGGAATATGATAACTTGGCTTGTGTGTATGGAAGACTACCACCTTACGAAGCGATGTGATTCATTCTTGCTTTACATGGAATGTATTAGGGGTGAGTTTAATTAAAATATATGATATATATGAAAATAATATCATATAATGATAATATATTTCATTTAATTTTCTTTATTTCAACCCAATAAGAAAATGAAAAACATCATTCATGTGTACGTATGACCTACCATCTCCATAAACGATGTATTTCATTTTTTATCACAAAATTTTATGTATTTCTATAAATAGATATGTATAGAATATATATGATATTTATATAATTTTTATCTTTATAAATATTATGTAACTGTGATCAAAGTAATAGGATCAAAAATATAACAAATCAAAACATATATGAAAAACAAAGCGGTTATTACCCGAAGCCTAAATTTAACATGGAATTGTTAATAAATAGGTAATAAAATTTCATAATAAAATCATATATGGTATGATATATATGAATATTTATTTGTAATATATTTATAATAAAATTAAAATTTTCATATAGGTTTTTTTAATGTGTACCAAAGAAGTCAAGACTTAAGGTAACATGATTTCTAGTATCACTTTTATTTCAGAGAGACTTTTTCCATATTCACCACTAATTTATTTTATGTGGTGTATATAATACCCTATGAAATTATATATCATTAATATAACTTATTTCATGATAATTAATATTTCAATTTATTTTATTATTTCTTAGAAATTATGATTAAAAATTTAGTCAGGCAGTAGGGGATTTCCATCTCACTATTTTTACTTCGGCGAGACACAAGTCATATTGAACACCTATTTATTTTATGTGATGTATCTAATACCCATGAATTTATATTTTTATTATATTACTATAAAAATATTTGGGTTTACATATCAATTTTATTATTTCTCTTTCACGGGGTTTACAGTTTAAAAGTCAACAAATTTCTAATGGATTTTTTTCTAAATTTTTCTTCTTTGTGATGTATGTTACCTTATACACCTATATGATTTCATGAGGTTTATTTAAAGACCCTTTGATATATAAAATCATAAATTTATTCACCCTAAGGTTATTTTAAAATAATTTTCAAAGAAAAGGATTTTAAAAATGATTAATTTATTAAAAAATGGTTTAAATGATTTTCAAAAATTCCTTGATAATTTATCAAGAATATTTTTAAATAAAATGATTTTCAAAAGATAATATGTTTTTAAAATAATTTCAATTGATTTTCAAAACATACTTTATAATTTTTAATGTTTAATTTAAAATAAAAAAGTTTTTAATTTTTTTTATGTTTGAAAAAGTTTTTTTCAAAGTGGAAATTATATTTTCTTCAAGAAATATTTTAAATTATTGACCAAAATTATTTTCCATATAAGACGAAATCCATTGATGTTACCTATGACTTACTAGGGATATTATCTAAGGATAAAATTTCAATTATTTCTTATAATGGTTTAGGTTTATGATTACATGATGTTCAAGAAACCCATTTCTTTTTTAATGGGTTATACAATGACTAAATACTTATGGAAACATCTTCTTTTCACAGTTTATTAAATGATGTAATGATTATGAAACCTGTCTCTTCTCTAATGGTTATGATATGTTGAAATTTGCATGATACCCATTTTATCTCATGGGTTATTATAAGATTAATGTTTATGATCTAATGGAACAAACAAAATGGTTTTAATTTTTTTATACGTGGGACCTATACCACCCTCCAATGCATTGGGTAATGATTTATATCTCATGAGATAGGCTGGGATTGAATTTAGAGTGAACCTAGTTAAGTATAATAGGGATAGTACATGGAGTGAAACCAGTCTAGGAATGGAAGTTTTCTAGTATGATGGTTTGTTAGTGAACCTTTCGTTATATGGAAATGATTTTCTATGGTTATGTGTATGCCAAAAATCTATTTCGTATGCCAATGTTATTCTCTAATAGATCACGTTTTTTTGAATATATTATGATTTTTTTCTTATTAAATTCCAATATTTATTAAAGGAATAAATATTATGATATTTGATATGCAGGGTATGGTTTTCAAATGTTATGCTCATGTTCTAATACCTTTATGTTGAAGTTATAGTTATGTATCTCCTTTTTTACCCTTATTAAGCATCAAAGATCACTCTTTCTTATATTTCATTTCCATAGGTTTTAAAGAACAGTTTTATATAGGTCATGTCTATGAAGAGTACTAAATGGGAAGATATTTGTGAGAAATGATTAGGATATTTTACCAGATTAGAATATTGTGGTACATGTTTCTAAAGGAATTAAAATATTGTGGTCCTCAAGTGTGTTTTTGGTAATGTAATGAATATTGATCTTAAAAGGTGTAATATCCATTTATGAGAAGTCTATGTCTCTATAATTGGTATTAAATGATAGTTTTAGCTAATCATTGGAGATAAGAATGAGAAAACTTTAATGAGATCCTAAGGGATATTTCTAAGGATATTTCTAGGGATGTATCTAAGGATAAGTATGAGAATGAGTTAAAGCATGAGAAAATGAACCGGAATTTTGGTAAAGGATAGAGTGATTGGATTCCAAGAAATTATGTCCCTATATGGATAATACAAGTAGATGTGGATTTGGAATATATGTAACTAGGGGAAACAACCCCAAACCACCATATTGAGCAATACTTGACCGAGAACTAGTGCATAAAAATGGGCCTTTCTACACACCATGTTTGACACTCCTAGGTGATATGATTTGGAAATTCAAAAAATATTTATGAAACATCATGAAGGATTTAAATGGACTATGATCATGGATGACCAAGATTAATCCTAATGTGTCATATATTTAAAAGAATGTGTCTTGATTTAGACATCATATAAGAGATTTTTCATGATTATTTCATTTTCCTCTATGATAAGTGTTGCTCACTTTATTCTTTCTAGTGTTAGAAAATTTTAGTAACTAGAAGAAACTGGGTTAACATTGAATATGATTGAAAATTTTCTGATGAGTAGTCAAATGGGATAATGACAGGAGTAAAAGATGTTGTTATTATGCCTAATCAGTTTTCATAGAACATAAATAACAATTAAAACCTTAACCATATCTAAGTCTCACAAAATAAGAGAGGGAAAGAGTTCTTTGATAGTTTGGGTAGTGGAGACCATATAAGAAAAAATATTCAGTTTCTTATGTGTCAATAATGTGGGAAGAAACACCAAAGTGTATGTGTTAGAGGAATGTTAAGATGTTTTGACTATGGAAAAGGACACCAAGAAAGTCACTAAAAAGGGAAAAATTAAATGTTTAGTGAATGCAATGGATGTGAATTTTGGTCACCCAAATATATCATCAACAATTGAATGATCTAAATTTAGAAATTATGGCCATTATTCAAATCAATGTTCAAAAGGGATGGCTCATGAAGAGAATAAACAAGGTTATAAGAGTAATGGTTATATTGATAATGATGAAGAGACTACAAATGAAATATGAAATGAAAGAGGTATTAAGGAATAAGATGATGAATCCTAGTTAATTTTATGATAAAAAAGTGGGATGATTGAAGTATTTATGTATTTTAATTAAAATATTATGTTATAATAATCATGAAATATATAAGTATTCTTCAGTATAAGTTTTTCATTAGGGATTCTCATGAATTTGTGAAATGGTATTGGTGGGATAGAAAAGTGATTTAATTGCAAGGTAATATTTTTTTTAAGGTAATATAACCCTAAATATGTTACGAATGTTGATATAATGTTATTGGGATAAATATATGTTTGATATGAATAAGTAAATTGGATAGTACTGATTACCTTGGAACTATTTAATGATTTAAGTTATCATTGATGGATTTTACAACATTATTGGATTTATGGAATATATTCAATAATATATGGTTTTATTCAAGGAATGAGGAATAAAATATGTTATAAATAAAGATTTATGGTAATCTAGTTTATTACCATTTTTTAGGAGAATACATGATGAAGGTATTCACATTTTTGGTATGTGACAATCAAGAGCCACTTTTTGATATATGGGAGACCAATGTTAAGCTGATTTTGAGAATTTTTTTGAAATTCTTTATAATGTTTTGAATATTCATATTTTATAAGGAAAAAATGGTTTACCATTTATGAAATGGTTTATATTGAACTTTGAATTAGGTTTTAGATATTAATGTATTATTTCTCCATATGAAGATTTATGCATATTGGATAACCTATTATAACATTTCTGTTTTGATGATAACAAAATATAAATGGAATGAATTATCATTATATCTATGGATATTATGATCTATTGGTGCTTCATGAATAAAAAATTCACCACTATTTCTTAGAGTAAGAGATAAAGTGGAAATTGGTAAAGTCACAACAATAGGGTGTGATTGTGCTTATGAAATGGAATGAAATCAAGTAAGTATACATTCTCATGAAAATTATTCAATATCAGGAAAATAATCTTGAATTTTTTTTATCCCAGTACCTTAATTTCTGATGAATGAAATAGTTCCTAAAATTATCAAAGATTTATGGTTTTTGTGGTTGTAAACTTTCTTTGGATCACCCACTTTCTTGTGATAATTGATCTTTATCACTCTCTATAATTATTTACACTTTTCTACCATGTCTATGTTTTCACATACATCATATGTTATTATATTTGGAAACATAGTATGTGTTATTCTATATAAAATCCACACATCTATTTCACTTTTCCAGAGGATGTCTTACTAACCCTTTTTACGATGTGGGTTTCTATGAAATAAACATACAAGTATTAAACCTTTAATGACTGAGATGAATTTTGAGGGGAAAAATAATTTTAAGGGCGGTGGAATGTATCACCACCAATTTTCATGAATTATTTTTTTCAAATAAATTAAATTTATATTATATATTTAATTACACACAACCCTAAGTTAAGCTTGTGATACACACAACACAATCTTAACTTGCATTACACGCAACACTGAGTTTAATAAAACCATGATATATAATTAACATGAATGTTATAACCTAGCCATTAAACATAGTGATATAAATATTAATAAATACTTTTTAAATATTAATTATATATTTTTTACACAAATAAAACATATTTATAATAAAATACATAATTTTTTGTATAGTCTTTATATGTTTCAAAAATATTATCTTTTCAACAAAATGTTTTTATGACTTTTTATGAACAATAATAAAATTAATTTTTGAAAATTTTATAAAATTAATTTTATAAAATAAACTTAATTTTCGAAATCATCATGTCAAAATTAGCTTAGGATAAATGTTTAAGAACTTTATGAAAAGTTTCATTTTTTGACGAATATTGAAAAATACTGAATTTGAATTGAAAAATGCCTTTTTGTTTAATTTATTTATAATGTTAAATTATATTTTAAATTAGTTTTAAAGTATAGATGTTTCAATAATACATATATTAATCAAATTTATGTTATTTTAATCAATTTAATGTTGAAATTTTATATAAAAACTTTGTAAAATTTTTATTATTGTTAGTTTAAAAACCCACTTTCTCGACATGTTTACAAAATTAATTTTAAATAAAATTTTCCACCTATGTCAATATTATTTGAAAAAATGGATTTCATATGTTAAATCAGAATAATTTATTATTTATAATAATTTCAACTTAATTTTTGACCAAAATAAATTATGAATGCTGCAAAAATTAATCACCATAGTTAATGTAAAAATGGGTTTACCAGGGGGTTAAACTAGAATGATAAGAGTGAAAATGACATAAAATATGATCTTAATTTTATTAAATGAATTTTTTTCTAAATTTTACATCAATTATATTAAATATATAAATTCCTTTCCACTTTCCTTGGCATATGACTCATATAATAAGTTAATTAAAGAAAAAGACAAAAAGGCAAATTTATTCCTTTTAATATCTATAATTCATTAGGATAAGGAAACAATAGAATTAGTGCAGTTATAATAATTATTTTAAAATATAAATAGTTTTTTATCATAATAATTTATATTTAATTTTTATAGATGAAATAATTACTTTAAATGCTTAAGAAACCCCAACATAGTATTTATTTAGTTCATAATAAAATAAAATAAATAATGATAAAATTATTAAAAGTGAATTATATTGAATGAATTATTTTATTAAATTATTTTTTATATGATTATATCATGTTAAAAATTTGGAACCTTAATATATTCAAATTAAATTAGTGTCTTGATATTTTTAAATTGAAATTAACTGACTAATGTTAAAATGGACATTAATATAATTTTATAATAAATGATATTTTATTATTTTTTTAAAATTACCAAAAATAATAAATTCTACAAAGTGATTTTTAAATTTTAATAAATATTTAATTTTTCTATTCATGGACCAGTTTTTTTTATAATGACTATATTGACCCCTAAATAGAAAAATCTCTATTAGTACGGTTAAGGTTAAAGCGGTGTTTTTTCACATCACATGCACTTTTGTTAGAATTCATTTCCAAAACACAAAGTATTTAAATTATATAAATTAGATATCATATTTATAATCTTTGGTTCCACATTATTGAATAATTATTACTGTAATTTAGTTTTAAATAATAAATTAACAAGGTTATAAAACTATTTACTGTAGTGAAAAACCAAAAACGGTAAAAATAGGGATACTTAGGAGTTAAGGAATGAATGTTTATAAAATGTGTTCCTATTTGTGGTGGATTTTTTAATCAACCTTAAAATCAATAAAAATCATTAATTATCTTATTTGGATCAATTTTAGCTAATATTGACCTCCCAATAGTGAATACTTTTGAGTATTTATGAGAATGCCACTCCTCCTCAATCACAAAAGGGAGCTCACTCTCCCACTTCTTCACACCCATCAAGCCATTTAGATTGTCCAATATCTATAAAAATAAATTAAAAAATTAAATCTACTTGACCTAAAAGCCTTATTTTGGATATAAATCCATCCAATAAATACTTTAGTGAAAACTTAAGGAGGATACCTAAAGAAGAGGTAACATTCATCAATGAGTGTTTTCGTTTTATTTTTTCCTCCACCAAACTAAATTTTTATTATACCATGATTATAAAATAAAATAAGTATATTAAATATAATAAAATGTTTTTATGTTAATGGTATGACCTAAAACTATACACACTTACATGAAATGGGTTATTAAATCCTCTTTCATGTGCACAACGGTCTACCGCCTCGTGAACTGATGTCATTCGTTTTTCCATTACCACCTCTCAAGGTTGGGAATAATGATGGATTTATAGATTTTATATGATATATATGATATTTATTAATATATTATTATTATTTAACTATTATATCACTCATAAATTCATGCTTTCCATTTTATGGGAATAAAATAATGTCGCTCGTGTGTACGACAGATTACCACCTCACGAAATAATGTGATCATTCATTAATTACATGAAATGTATTCAGAGTGGGTTTGATAAGAATATGTGATATATATGACATAAAAATTATTATTTTATGATAATATATGTCATTTAATCTTCTTTCTTTCAACCCAAGAATAAATTTAAAAACATTGTTCATGCGTATGTATGGTCTACCGTCTTTATAAACGATGTATTTCATTACACGTCACTAAATTTTATGGATTAATATAAATAAATATATAATAAATATATATGATATTTATTTTACTTTTATCATTATTTAGATTTTTTAACCATTATAAAATTAAGAGGACTAAAAATATCAGAAATCAAAACATAAATGAACACAGAGTGGTTATTACCCAAAGCATATCTTTAACATAGAATTGTTAATAAACGGATAATGAAATGTCATAAGTAAATAATATAGGGAATCCTATATTTTAATATGATTATTTAATATATTTATGATAAAATTATATTTATTATGAAATATTTTTTAATGTATATGATGGACTTCAAGGCTTAAGTTAAGGGTATTTCTAGTCTCACTTATATTTATGAGAGACTTATGACATATTCACTACTTGTTTCTTTTGTGTGTTGTATATACTAACCTATGAAATGATATATCATGAATATAAATAATTTAATTATATTTAATGGTTCCATTGATGTTATTATTTCATGGGGATTACGATTCACAAGTTACTAAAGCAGTAAGGGATTTCTATATCACTTTTTGTACTTCTATGAAAAACATGTCATATTCACAAAAAATTAATTTTATGTGGTGTATAAGATTCCCATGAGTGTATAATATTGTTATTATCCTGAAACATATTGGGTATTAAACACTCATTTTATTATATCTATTTATTGGGGGTTATAGTTCAAAATTTTACAAATCAGTAAGGGATTTTTGTCTCCATTTTCCTTCTTTGATATGTACGTTATGTTTTGCAACTATATCCTTTCACGAGGAGTATATAAAGACCATTTGACATGTAATATAATTAATTTATTCATACTAAATATATTTTAAGTTTCATTTTATTTTATTACTTCACGAGGATTATGATTTAAGGTTACCAAAGTGGTAATAGTTTTATGTTACAATCTCTCCATTTATCAGGTTTATTTATGATTAAGTATCTAATATTGAAATATCATAAAATACCTCTCAAGAATTCTAAGATATTTTCTTATCCTATGAATATTAATTATATCTTGAATTAATTTCATTATCTTCCCACTCTTTGGTACTTAAAAAAATTAAGATAATGTTTTTAATAAAATATGACTTTATTTATCTATTCGGTCGGAAATCTATTTTCTTTTAATTTTTTTTCCAAATTTTTTTAAAAGATGTTTTTAAATTATTTTAAATAAAATAATTTATAAGTTTTCATGCTCATTTTCAAAGAAAATGATTTTCAAAATTTCATTTATCTTAAGAAACATTTTAAATAATTTTTAAAGATTCCTTTATAAGTTTTCAGGGTTATTTTCAAAGAAAATATTTTTCAATTTTTTTATGTTTTGATTTTCTTTCAATGAAGAAAGAATATTTTTCTCATGAAACGTTTTTAATGATCGATCAAAAATACTTTCCATCTAAGATGACATCCAATGATTTTAGTTATGACTTACTAGGGATATGATCTATGGATAAAATTATTATTCTTTCTATGAATGGTATATGTTTTTTAAGACATGATTCTTAGAAAATTCATTTCTTTTTAGATGTGATATACCATGAAGAAATTATTATGAAACTTGATTTTTTCATGGGTTATTCTATAATTAAATGATTATGAAACATGTCTATTTTCAATAGGTTATGATATAATGAAATGTTTATGATTCCTATTTCATTTCATGGATTATGATATGATGAATGTTTTTGAACTTGTAGAACACATAAATATGGTTTTAATTATGTGATGTGTGGGACCTATATCACCCTATAATTCATTGGGTAAAGATTTATATCTCACGATATAGATAGGGTTGGAACATGAAGTGACAGTTCAGTAAGATAGGGATAGAACAGGGAGTGAACTAAATTTAATAAGGGACTTAGCCCACTATAATAGTCTTTGGAGTGAACCTTACCTAATATGAAAAATATTGTTTATACTTATGTCTATACCAAAAATATGTATCTTATTCCAATGTTATTCTCTCATTGATCATGTTATTTAATTATCTTCAGATTCATATCTTATGAACTACCAATAATTATTCCATGATAGTATATTATGATCTTTGATATACATGGTATGGTTTTAAATTTTTATTCTTATGTTCTCATACCCTTATGTTCAAGTTTTTCTTATGTATTAATTTTTTTAACCCTTACTAAGCATCCGATCTCACTCTTTCTTATGTTTCCTTTCCCTAGGTTATGAAGAATGGTTTTATGTAGGTTATGTATATGAAGAGTAATAAATGGTAAGATATTTTTGGTAAACATTCAATATCCTTCACCAGATTAGAATATTTTGTTCCATGTATCCAAAGGAACCAAAATATTACAATCCTTAGGCATGGTTTTGTGTATTGTAATGAATATTCACATAAAAAGATGCAATATTCATGTATGAGAAGCCTGGGTCTCTATAAAAGGCATTCAGAATGAATATTATTCTCATAGTGGAGAGTCTCCAAAGGAAACTGATATAACTCCAAAAACTGTGAGAGGTACCATCCCTATAGATTCATCTTTAGTGATTTCTTTATCTGATACTGGTGCATCCCACTTTCTTATATTAAATCATTTCGTAAACCTACTAAATATTTCTATGGAAATTTTGTACTATGTGTTGGATATTACTACACCCCTTAAAATTAATAGAGAGTAGGTTTTCTGTTGTCTTTCTTGTTCTTTATCTTTATTAGAGTTTGAGATCACCTGGAAATTTATGGTTCTTAACACGAAACCTATTAATGAAATTCATGGGATTGATTGGCTTATTGATAATAATGTCCAAATTAACTGTTATCTTCAGAAAGTATCTTTTGTTACACCATATGGGGTGTGTTGTGTTTTTCATAGAGAATAGGATCCACGGTCCAGAAGATCCGAATAATCTTTTATGGATTTAGGAAGGAAAATATCATTGTTTTATTTTGACTTAGAGTGAGAATATTTGAGTGATTATATCCCTCTAGTTTTCTTCAAGATTATTTACGTGTTTCCTTCTGATTTATCTAGTTTGTCACTAGTGATAGAGATGGAGTTTTCTATTGATTTAGTAACCGATACTCAGTTAGTGTCTATTACCTCTTACCTTATGGTACCAACTGAACTGAAAAAGTTCAAGACTCAGTTGGATGATCTCTTAGAGAAATGACTCATTCATCTGAGTGTGTCACCATGGGCAAGGCCTATTCTCTTTTAAAATAATTATGTTGGAAGAGTTCACCTTTGGTTTGTTTACTGGAAAATCAACCGGGTTATGGTAAAGAAAAAGAATCTGTTGCCGCAAATTGATGATCTTTTTGACTAGTTGAAAGGTTAAAGTTGTTCTTAATGATTAATCTTCTATCTAGTTATCACCAGTTGAGAATAAAAGAATTTTATATTCAAAATACTACCTTCAAAAGTAGGTATAGTAACTTTGAGTACCTTTTCATTCCATTTGGTCTAACAAATGCTCCAATAGTCTTTATGCTTTTAATGAACATAATATTCTATGTGTACCTTGATATGTTAATGGTGTTATTTGTGGATGAAATCATTGTTTACTCTTGGACTAAGGAGGATAATGTGCATCATTTGAGATCAGTTACGTAAATGTTGAGAAATCATCGAATCTATTTCAAGCTATCAAAATATGATTTCTGGATTTGGGAAGTGAAGTTATTAGGACACATGATGTTAGAACATGTTTTATCAATTGATCATGAGATGGTAAAATCTATTATGATATGGGATCAATCATGCTTTTTTTTTGATATTTAGAGATTATTGGGTTTAACAGGCTGTTACTGGTGGTTTTTCAAATTTTTCTCAAATTCGGATTCTCCAATGACCCCTCACCTAAAACAGGTTGATTTTTTCTTGGGATGATAACTTTTTGAGTTATTTTGTTGTGTTGAAACTTATTTTTAATATTTTTACTAGTGTTGATCCTTCCATAGGCTAGTCAGGGATATGTGGTATTTTCTTATGCTTAAGGTCTGGGTTGGGGTTGTGTTCTTATTCTAGTTGTTTATATGGTGGCCTATGGTTCTTGATATCTTAGGCTACATTATAAGAATTATCTGACCCATGACTGTAATCTCATGGTCATGATGCATGCACTTAAGAGTTAGTGTAATGGCCATTTTAGATAAAGGTTTACCATGTTTTACAACTATAAGAGCCTGAGTTGTATATTCTCTAAAAAAGATTGGAACTTTCAATAGAGGAATTGGGTGGAGTACATGAAGTCTTTTAACATAGACATTGCCAATACACTGGGGAATGGAAATGTCATTGCTGATGATTTGAGAAAGAAAATTTCGACCTGACCCATGAAAGAATCATTGGAATTGTGGAACTTAGTGTCTCTTTTTTTCATTTTCATTTAGGAGTCCAATAGGAAGGGGGTAGGGTTGTTTTAAAAAGTGTTCAGTTGAAATACTCTCTTACAATGATGATTATTCAGGAGCAATAATATTATGATGAATTCCAGGGTAATAGGGACTTTCTTTCTGGTCAAGATACCATTGGAGAATGGTTTTTTCTATTAAGAGGATTTCCTATGTTTCCAAAACAAATATGTTTTACCTTTTCAATTGAGAAAATTTGTGATGGGATAATTCCATAATTCTCAGTGGGCAGTGCACCTGGGTACCATGAAGTTGTACTATGATATCCAATGATGTTTTTGGTTTCCAAGTATGTGTCAAGTCATTACTGATTTTGTTTCTCATTGTTATACTTTCCAATTGTTTAGGGTCTAGAACCCTTGAACTTTGGATTTATATAAAAAACATCCAATGTCGACTTAGAAGTGGGAAGATATATCCATTGAATTTGTGGTGGGGTTTCCACAAACCATTCAAATGAAGAATGTGATATGGGATGGGATTGATAGTCTTACCAAATCACCCCACTTTATACCCATTCACGATACAACCAAAGTTAAGGAATTGGGAATCTTATATGTACCTAATGTTATCAAGTTTCATAGTGTTCTATCTGTGATAGTATCTGATAGGGATCCCTAGTTTACTTCTCATTTTTACAGAGTCCACTAAGAGGAAATGGGATCTCAAGAGAGATTGAGCATATGATATCTTCTATAGAAGAATATCTAGATAGAATGGGATATATATATATTTTTGGAATAATTGAATCATTCTTGTGTCCTCATTTTTGGTGGATTTTAAGATATCCACTTGGGAAAGGTGAAGTTTTCCAATAAAAAAAATTACAAGTCATCTATTTGTATGGATCCCTTTGAGGCCTTGTGCAACATGATGGGTCAATATTCATTATATAGGTTGGATATTGGTGAAACTTCCTTTGTTGGAATGAGTTTTGTCCAAGAAATGGTAGAAAATAGTATGTTTGTTATTCTAAGTATTTTTAGGGAACATATTTGGTATAAATATTATATTAACTGTCGTAGGTGAACATTGGTGTTATTAGTTGGTAACCACGTTTTTTTGAATGTTTCACCCCATTTGTTGAGTCAATAAGGTTTTCCATATGACTTTTCCATTCCTTCATGAAAAGGGGGAGATTTTTATGTCATTAAGGTATCCTTATGAATTTACCATTCCTTCTTGTTTTGAAAATCACAAACACCTTATTTCAAGGCGAAATTCATTATACCCCTATTTTACTTCCATAAGGAAAATTTCCTTCCCAACAGAAATTTAACCCTACCTTGTTTTCATTGTTCATATAAATATTTTCCTTAAGTATAAAAATCAGATTCATATCTAAAACCTCAGAATCGTATAATACATAGATATAAAGCATTCTGATTTAGGATCCAAATTCCTGTTACGAACTTTTATGAAGTTCTACTCTGAATTCCCTATTATGAATGCTTATGAAGTTCAACTCTAAATTCTTATTACGAACTTATATAAAGTTCTAACTACGAATTCTGATGATGAATTCATTATTAATTTTCATTACAAATTCTGATGATAAATTCTGATTATGAATTCTCATTACGAATTCTGATGATGAATTTTAATTACGAATTCTCATTATGAATTCTGATGATGAATTCTGATTAGGAATTCTCATTACAGATTCTGATGGTGAATTCTGATTACGAATTCTCATTACTAATTCTGTTAATGAATTCTGATTACGAATTCTCATTATGAATTCTAATGATGAATTTTGATTACAAATTATCATTACGAATTCTGATTTAGAATTATGATTATGAATTATGGATATGAACTTGTATGAAGTTTGACTCCGAATTCTTCTGATAAACAGAATCCGAATATCCTTGTTTTATAGACTCCGAATTTATTTTTGGTTAGATTTCGATCATTCATATTTTCTTACATTCCGAATATCAGTTTTTGGTTATGCTTTCACTTGTTCTATTATAAAATGATGCCGTTCCTTCCGCTATCAACTAACTGTTGTTTGAGTGACACATGTATAGGTCCCTCCAAAATTCAAGGAAGAATATGACCGTTGGAGGAGGGAGCCGACCGTTGGAGCTGTGCCTATAAATAAAATCTCATTTGAAAAGAGCGATACAACTTTTCGAGACTTTAGAAAAAGTGATGGTGAAGTTATTCCTAGAGAGAGAGAATCTTATAAACTCTCAGGCTTCGTGCAAAAAGTTTTGAACTGCTCGTTCAAACTTTGCTTCGTGTCCATTTTCTTAGTGCAGAGGTTCAATTACCTTAAAAATCCGAGACTTTGGGTTGGGAAGTCAGAGGTGCTGATTTCCTTAAAAATCGAGGGCTTACGGGGATAGCAAGACATATACCGATATTCTGATTGAGGTCTTACCTGGGTTTGGGTAAGACATACTTTCTTGAAAGTATAAATAAAGGGACCTCTTATCCTGGGTAGTTGGATACCCTCCTCTTTGGGTTAAAAGAGTTTATACTTGTTACTTGTAGTTTTACTACTTTTTTTGTTGCATTTGTATTGTTGAGGAAAGTATAACTTTCTTATACCTCCTCATATTTGTACTCTGATTTAGTTAGATTCTATATGCTTTAAGGTAGAATCTTATCAATTGTAAACTTTTGTAAAGTTTCATTTCTGGAATTATTTTTCCTGAATCAAGCAAGTTTTTAGAGCTTAGAGGTGTTGTGAATTTTGGTTACATAGAATTTCCTAAGGATTTTTATAAGAATACAAGCCACCCCTCTTGTATTTTTATCTCTTTTTACATATTCAAACATACATTTGGTATAATAGAGTATATCATACTCAGACTTACCATTCTAAAAATTGGTATCAGAGAATTGGTTTAATCTGAATTAATCTCACGATTAGATTCATAAGGGAATTTTTGGGATTACATTTTCCGGAATCATATTCTTCAGATTCATATATTTGGAATCATAGTTCATATTCAGTTTTTTTAGAGATACTCTTTTTCTATATTGTTCTTTCTTAGGATTTTCTCTCTTGCTTACAAACTCTTACTACTAACAAGGTTTTGTGCCAAAGTTTTTCTTAAGAATGATAGGTATAAATGTTTGTTCTATAGATAATCTAAATCCTACCAGACCTATTGTTTTTGATGGAAATGATTATGAGTATCAGAGAGATAGGATGAAGACATTTTTTATCAATACTAGAGTTGATAACTATCTAATATTGACTAGAGATTATAAGATTCCAGATAAGGAATTGAGAACCTTTACAAATCAAGAGAAATCAGAATATCAATCAAATTTCAGAGTCAGAAATACTTTGTTATATTCCATGACTAGGAACATCTATAGTCAAATATCATCGTGTGAAGCTGCAAACCATATCTGAAAGAAACTTGAAGTTATACATTTTGGTACATCCAAAGTCATAGAGACCAGAAGAGCTATGCTGAGAGCTGAATACCATAACTTTAACTTTCCTTATGGAGAACCTACAAGCAAAGTACAACAAAGGTTTATGACTATTGTGAATAGATTATAATCTATGGGAGAAAAAGGTTTGTATGATGAGGCTATTGTGGATAAGATTATAGATATTATGCCAAATGAATGGGAGTCCAAGAGAACAACTATTGATGAAAATAGGAAAGTCACTCAGATTTCCTTAGATGAGTTGTTTGGAACCCTTCTCCAGCATGAAACCAGAATGTAGAGAGATTCTGAAAATGTCAAGAAGAAGAATGGGAATGGAGGTGTTTCTTTTACAACCACTTCTAAACATTTGAAAGACAAGACCCCAGAAAAAGAAACTAGATCAAAGACAAAGAAAGTTATTATTCAGTCAGAATCTAGTGATACAAAAAAGTCAGAGAATGAATTAGGAAATCTTTCTCGGAGAATGAACAAGATTGTCTCTCAAAAGAATCATCAAAATAAATACAAGAAGAAAAACTACAGAGAAATATCGAGAATTTACTTGTTATGAGTGTAGAATAATAGGTCATATCCGGCCTGATTATCCTCTGTTGAAGAAGAAGGAAAAGAAGGAAAGGAATTCTGAAAGGAATAAGAATAATTTCTATAGATCAAAGCACAAGAGAAGTCTTAAAGCTAATGATACTTGGATTACTAGCTGTGGAGACTCTTTAGAAAGTGAATCATCTGAATATGATTCATCAGTACAGAAGAATATGGGATTCTTTGCTACTACATATTTCCCAAATACATGTCTTATGGACCAGGTATACTCTACTGAGGCATTGACAAATTTATCTCTTGATAAGAATTACTATTCCAAAAATATTAATTCTAATGAAGATACTTCATATTCAATAAATGAAGAATTACCTTCATATGAAGAATTATCTAGATTTTCCAAGTTACTTAAAGAAAAAAATAGTAAAATTTATAAAAAATTAGACAAGGAAAATACTAGGGAAGAAATTATTACAAAAGAGATTTAAAATCTTTCTAGAGATCTTAGAGATAAAGAAGAGTTTTAGAAAAACTTTCTAAAGACATTGAGAAAGAAAATTCTGATAAATAAGAACTTTATAAAGATCTTAAGAATGCTATTTTAAAGATAAATGTTTTTGAGGAAAACTCTAATTCTAAGGAAATGATTCCTCAGGATAGGGATTTAGTCATCAGACTGAAATCAGAAATTTTTTCTCTTAAGAAGCTTCTTGAAAAATTTACCTCTGGGAAGGAAATTTTTTGACAAGATGTATTCTCAAATTAAACCTGATAGAAACACTACTGGAGTAGGTTATACTCACCAAATAAACGGCTTTCAAAAACAACTATTTTTTTCCTTCTAGAGACCCTTTTTGTACTAAGTGTCAAAGTGGTGGGCATTGGAAGAAAAATTTCTCCTTAAATAGAGTTCAATCTATTGGGTTTCATATTTTTTTAAACAGATGTGGATACCCAAAATTATGTTATCTGACAATTCCGGATCCATGAAATTTTAGATTCTGAAAGTCCAATTTTTCTCTTATTTTTAGGAAAATAGGGAAAGTACCAATAGCAATACGTGGTACAAGGATAGTGGATGTTTTCGAAATATGACTCGTAACAGAAACTATTTTGAAAATATTATCAAAACGAAAGGAGGAAGAGTAACTTTCAGAGATAATGCTCAGGGAGAAATTATTGGTATAGGTAATCTCGTTCTTCTTGGAAAAACCATGATTTCAAATGTTTTATTTGTTAAGGGTCTTAAGCACAACCTCATTAGCATAATCCATTTATGTGATGAAGTTTACCTTGTGGATTTTAGGAATGATAAGTTCTTAGTACAAAATTCCAAGGAAGAATTTATTCTTTCTGCCAATAGGCAAGAGAATGTTTACACACTAAACATAGAAGACCTTAGGAGCCAAGACTTACCTTGCCTTAGTGCAATTGAGGATCATTATTGGGTGTGGCATAGAAGGTTAGCACACTGTAATATTAAGAAACCTATACAAAATTTCTTAGAAAGGACTTGTTAAGGATCTACCAGAGCTTATCTCAATTGTTCAAGTTGAATATGTAGCAGATGGAAGTTGTTGTGCTCAAGTGTTGTGGATGCAACATACACCCACAGACTATGGCTTGAGTTTTACTAAGCCTGAATTTTTTTTTGAAAAGACAAGTGCCATTGACCTTAGTAAGAACCCTACACATCACTCTCGTGAAAAACACATAGATATTAGGCATCAATTTCATAGGAATCACAAAAAAAAGGAGATATCATTCTTCAATTTATCGAAATGTAAGATATGCTTGCTGATAATTTCACAAAATATTTACCCTATGATAGATTTGAATACATTAAATAGAAGTTAGTAATGATAAACATGAGGTAATCTTCCTCTATTAACTTTCTGTTGAACCAATCTCCTTACATTAACAAACTTCTTTTCATAGGGAGAGTACATCTGTTATTAATGTTTTTCAAAAAATTTCGTAGTTGGTTTTCCAAAAATTTTTGTAATGAAAAATCTCCAAACCTAAAATTTCCGTAATAAAAATATTCAGAACTGAATTTTTTCATAATGAAATCTTTAGACTTGATGTTTTCGTAATGAAATTCTTCAGACCAGAAATTTTCATAATAGACGTTTTTGGAATTGAAATTTTCATAGTGATGTTTTTTTCACGTTTTTATAAGTTCAAAGTTATTCAAGAAGAATGTGACCTATTACAAATAATCTTCCAAGCCAATCCAAAAGGTATGACTTCCTTACTTAAGTTTTCCTAATAACTTTTTCTTGCTGTAAGTTTCTTTTCTTTTTAATTTTTTTGGATTTGTTTCTCCTTAAATCCGAATGTTTTTCTTAAAACCTCAAAAGATCGGATTCAAGATTTCCTTGTGGGTATGTTTTCAACTGTCAGATCAGATCAGAGAGTTTTTCAACAATTAGATTGGAATTGGAAGTTCAAAGGTCACATCCATATACTATATAAAGGGGACCCCCAATGGTTGTCCCACATCGGTTTCCAAGATCTCGCGTCTCGAAGCTCTGCTCCTCTACAAAATCCCGTTCCGAATTCTTCAATAAGTGCTCAGTACGAATGTCTATAGAATCTCCTTCTTAGGATATGTCTACTGTGAAGCCGATTTCGGGGTGGAAAATATATAGGGAGATGTTGATACACCCAAACTTATTCAATAAGTATGACTCTATAATTTCCAAGAACATCAATCTCAATGGATGGGAATATGTATTTATTTCTAAGATAACAGCTCAAGATGTAGTCTATCTGGATCTTCTCATTGAATTCTATGAATCAGTTTGCTTCTTTAAAGAAGAGGGTAGAGAAAAATTCTCGTTCAAGAGTTATAGAAATACATACAAACTTTCCTACACCAAGGCTGCAAGATTGGTGGGGATGAAATTTGAAGGTGAAACCGAATTTTTCTCTAACAAATTTCCATAGGTTCAAGGTAGTTTTGTTGAGGAAAAGGCTATGAAATTCCTTGGGCTCAAAGATTTCCAGACAGCCAAAATTTCCCATCTATCTACCAACAATTGGATTCTACAGTTATGGGTGCAAGGTCTCATCGTACCGAGGAAGGGTGATAAGGATACCCCTAAAAAAAGTGACATGTATTTTTTTGGTAAACCTATGGAAGGTGAACCTCATGAGGCACATACTCATTATGATTCAGAACATCAAGAATTGAAATCTTAGAGCTCAGATCATTATGTATCCGACATTGCTTTCAAAGTTGATAGTTCAGTGTCTTGAATCCTTCAAGATCCCATGCAGTCCCAAGCTGAGGAATTGCAAGGTGATGCAAATCAGTGATGACACTTTAAAGAGGATGAAAGTTGGTTTCTCCAAGGACACATGAAAAATTTTATGATCTACCTAAGGAAGAGCCAAAAGTTATTATGGAAAATGTAGAAAAAGCTGAACCATCAAAGAAAGATGAAGGAAGTGGCAGCAGAAGACAAAACCCCCAAAGCAAAAGAACCTAAATACATACCTCCTAAACCTAAAAAGCAAAAATCTTACCCGGATGAGGTGGTAGAAAAGTGGAGGGAGGATAAGAAGAATAGAAAAGCAGGGGAGACACAATTCGTCTTGGATCCTGCTGAGGCTAAGGCCTTAAAAGAAAAATCTGCTGATGAGCTAGAGAAGCAGGCCAAGGAAAAGAAGCTGAAGAAGAAAATGTCTGAGGCAGAGATTGTCCAATCTCTTCTGAAGGCCACTGAGGTTTCATCCGAACAAATTCCAGTACAAAAAATATTTTTGGTGGAATCATTACCTGAAACTCTGGGGAAGGATTTCTTCACTCTGGAAAAACCACAAGAGAAGGTTGTGGAAGAGAAGGAAGATGCAAAAGAAGTACAAGAAGTTGAGAGTAGTGGTTGCTCTCATGATGTAATTAAACAAGTAGAGGAATTTCAGGATAAGGAAAGTACTTATGAGAAATTCTCACTCCAGACTTCTCAAGCCGAATCTTCAAAACTTTCTAATCCTTGAGATGATGAGAAGGGAGAAGAAGAAGTCAATAAGAAATCTGAGGAAGAGAGTCACAATCATGACTTTATTCTTCCTGAGGATATTGAAGCTGGAGTCGAGAAGGAAAAACTTGATTAAGAAAAGTTTGTACAATTATTAGAAAGTGAGCATGAATCACCAGATGAAGATTCTAATCCGAAAATAAGTAAGGGGAAACAAATATTTTTTTACACTCCAAAGAAATACATTTTGAGGAATAATGAAGCTGGAGGAACGTCTAAGAGGAAGTTGGTAGAGATAGAGGAAGAACCATCTCAAAGAAAAATGTCTGATTCAGAGTCATCTGCCCTGGGACATGATTTTGTTGTTCAGTCCCTGAAGAATCTAGTGGATACTATTCCGATATTTCCAGTAATTGAATCAAGATGCCAGATGCTTTAGCACTGAATGAATCAAGAGACAGACTTTGTATCCATGGTGATGGACATATGTGTTAAGATAGAGGCTGATCACAAAAAAATTTCCTGATCAACTATGAAGCCCATAAGAAATCGTGCAAGTATATGACCAAATGGTCTAAGAAAATTATTGAAGATACGAAAGAGCTTGATCAGTTCCAAAAAGATGATAAGGAAGAATTTGGTACTGAGGATGTCAAAATTAAAAATCTTTCAAATAGATTTCAGGATAAGATGATCCTAGAGAAAAATACTCTGAATCAACAGGTGAAGGATCTGAATGGGAAGCTTAACTATGTTTCTCAAAGCTGGAAGGGGAAAAGAGATCTCCTGATTGAGATCTAAGAGAAGCTTGTAAAGAAGGAAGAATTGCTGAAGGTTCAGAAAGAGGCCATGAAATCTTAGGAAGACAAGATCAAGGCATTAGAAAACCAAGCTGAGGAGGATCATAAAGAGCTGAAAAAGCTGAAGACCATTGTGAAGATACTAATGCCCAAGGAAAAATAACCAAAATAAATCCCACTTAGATATTTGGTTGTATTTATTTTTTACTTGTACTAATAATTTCAATAATAATGAAATTGTGGCTTGTTTTTTTTGTATGTCTTTACTAATATTTCAGGTACCATATTTATTTTCCATTCCCTCAAACTACTTTTGAAAATCAAAAAGGGGGAGAAGGAAAAAGAACTCAAAAAGAGAGAAAAAAAATCTAAAGGGGAGAAAGAAAAAGATATCTATGTAAAGAAGAAATATCTATAAATAATGGGGAGTTTATCATTATGAATATTTCCACAATCAAATGAAAATTATCATTCCAAAAATCTAGAATACGATCCTTAGAGTTCCAAAGCCTAAGGAGGAGTTAGTCATACTCACCATTGTCCATGAACAAAGGGAGATAAGCTTTATTTTCAAAGTCTAAGAATTTTTTTCCCAAGTCCTTATATTATTTTTCATAAGGATGTTTGTGATTTCCAAAAAGGGGGAGATTGTTGAGTCAATAAGATTTTCCTTATGACTTTTCCATTCCTTCATGAAAATAGGGAGAATGTTAAGTCATTAAGGTATCCTTATGACTTTACCAATCATTCTTGTTTTGAAAATAAAAAACACCTTATTTCAAGGAAAAATTCATTTTACCCCTGTTTTACTTCCATAAGGAAAATTTCTTTCCCAAAGGAAATTTACCCCTACCATGTTTTCATTGTTCATATCAATATTTTTCTTAAGTATAAAAATCGGATTCATATCTAAAACCTCAGAATCGTATAATACATAGATATGAAGCATTCTGTTTTAGGATCCGAATTCCTATTACAAACTTTTATGAAGTTCTACTCCGAATTCCATGTTATGAACACTTATGAAGTTTAACTCTGAATTCTAATTACGAACATATATAAATTTCTAACTACGAATTCTAATGATGAATTCATTACGAATTCTCATTACAAGTTCTGATGATAAATTCTAATTACGAATTCTCATTACGAATTCTGATGATGAATTCTGATTACGAATTTTCATTTCGAATTCTGATGATGAATTCTGATTACGAATTCTCATTACAAATTCTGATGGTGAATTCTGATTATGAATTCTCTTTATGAATTCTGTTGAAAAATTCTGATTAAGAATTATCATTACGAATTCTGATGATGAATTCTGATTATGAATTCTCATTAAGAATTCTAATTAAGAATTCTAATTATGAATTATGGATAAGAACTTGTATGAAGTTCGACTCTGAATTATTTTGATAAAAAGAATCCGAATATCCTTGTTTTATAAAATCCCAAATCTTTTTGGTTAGATTCCAAACATTCATATTTGCTTACATTCTGAATATCATTTTTTCATTATTCTTTCACTTAATATATTATAAAACGATTTCATGCCTTTAGTTATCAACTAACCGTTGTCTGAGTAACATGTGTACAGGTCCCTCCTAAATTCAAGGAAGAATATGACCGTTGGAGGAGGGTGCCGACCGTTGGAGCTGTGCCTATAAATACGAGCTCATTTGAAAAGAGCAATAAAACTTTTCGAGACTTTAGAAAAAGTGCTGGTGAAGTGATTCCTAGAGAGAGTGAATCTTATAAACTCTCAGGATTCATGCAGAATGTTTTGAACTTCTGGTTCAAACTTTTCTTCGTTCATATTTTCTTAGTGTAGAGCTTCGATTACCTAAAAATTCATAGACTTCGAGTTGTGAAGTCAGAGGTGCCGATTTCATTACAAATCTAGGGATTTCGGGGATAGAAAGATAGATACCAATCTTCGGATTGTGGGATTACCTAGGTTTTGGTAAGACAAACTTTCTTAAAAGTATAAATCAAGGGACCTCATACCTAGGGTTGTTGAATACCCTCCTCTTTGGGTTAAAATAGTTTATACTTGTTACTTTTAGTTTTACTACTTTGTTTTTCCACTGAATTTGTATTTTTATGGAAAGTATAACTTTCTTATACCACCTCATATTTGTACTCTGATTTAGTTAGACTCTATATGCTTTAAGGTAGAATCTTATCTGTTGTAAACTTTTTTAAAGTTTCATTTCTGGAATCATTTTTCTAGAATCAAACATGTTTTTAGAGCTTAGAGGTGTTGTGAATTTTGGTTACACAAAATTTCCAAAAGATTTTTTTAAGAACACAATTAACCCCCTCTTGTATTTGTATCACTTTTTACATATTCGATCCTACATTTGGTATAATAGAGTATATCATACTCAGACATACCATTCTATAACCATTTGGGTCTACAATGGCTTGGGATGAAAGATAAGATTTATCCTTATTTTGAGGAACCTTTTGAGGTTGTTGTATATGTGGGAAAATTGGATTTTAATTTAGTACTTTAACCGTAGTTGACATTGATACATGATGTGTTCCATTTATTATAGATTTGGAAGTATCTTTTTGAACCATTTCATGTCTAGAGCTTGGAGGATATTTTTGTTGAGCATGATTTATTAGTGATTGAGCTTCCATTCGAGATTATTGACTCTAACACAAAGTTACTTCATGGGAGGACATTACCCTTGGTCCATGTGATATGTCAACATAGTCGTGATTCTTATGACACATGGGAGAATGAGGCACTAAAGAGAGATAAGTGGCCTCAATACTTTGATACAGAATATTATTGATATGATAACATGGGACATAAAGTTTTTATGGTGGGGAGGATATAATATACCATTACTCTTTTTAGTCCATCCTGTGTTCACATTTTTTTTCATCCTCATTTTGGTTATTTGGTGTTTTTCAACTAAAAACTGGGTTTTTTTGTTCTCTTTTGGGTGATTACATGCTATGTATTTGGTTTACACAATGTGTATTTGTTTCTAGGAACATTCTATGGAGATGTATAGGGTGTACAAGGTTACCGACCATATACTTGGAATTCATGATGTTTAAGGGAAAAAATCAGTTTTTAATAAAAGGGTAATGCATTTTTAGGCATTTTCATACTTCATGGATTAAAAGACATGTAATGGGATTATACATCATGTAATTATCATGATTTGGGGTTTTTAGGGTTCCATATGAGTGATTTTCATTTCATTTGATCATGCATATTTCCTCTCCCAACCTAGAGACTTCCCTAATAGATTTAAAGATCTCCAATCCTTTCGAATTATTCGTTTGACAATTGATCATCATTGTTGTTGTGGTTTGTCTTTCCAGGAAAGTGAATATCTTCTCATATAGTTTATTCCAATCTCTCTTTATATCCCCCTTATATTTTTATGGATAATCATTTAATGGATGGATTTAAACTCCCTTTTTTTGAATCTTGATTCAAATTTGAGTTCCTATATATTTTACACATTTATTCTTCATTAGAGAGTCTCGTTGTGGGGGTTGATTTCTGTATCTTTTTTTTAAAAGTAGGTGGTTCCATAATTTTTCTCCCTATGATTAAAAATTTAAAATGGTTAATTAAATTTAAATTAGTTTTAAATTTTTATAAACACATGAAATTGTGATATTTTTATATTTGAATTGAAATGGGCATGAAATTTAAGAAAATACCCAATTCTAATATATTTGGAATCATGGGGGTAGATTTATGAAAAATGATGGCGTGATTTGGATATCATTTTGATGAAATGATTTTATGGTTAATCTTGAGAAAATGGATTAAATAGAAAATTTATTTTAAATGGAATGAAATGATGAACACCTATTATTTGGTTTTGAAATAAAAATCCTTGTAGAAAAAGGAAATTTCGAAATTGTATTTTAAAATGTTTTAAAATCATCGATTTCCAATTTGATAGATAGATAGATTGATTGAATCACATAAGAGACTGTGTAGTTTATATGTGGATAGGATAATCACACTAGGATCTTGAACTCCTAGCACTGTATTTATGATGAGAAAACTAACTAAAAAAAGTAATATCAGGATGATAGTTATGGGTTTCTCTATTGGGGTGTAGTTTAACAGTATAGAATGGGTCCCCCTATTAGGGTGTTGATTGTTTAGAAACACTATTTATGAGCCATGATCACTAATGATATGGGTGAGGATCCTATAGATAGTAACTAATATACCAAAGGTGATTTGACCATGGTTCCATGACCTTCTTGATTTGATATACATTTTGGTGATTTGTTGAACATTTTTATTCATACCAATTGATTTATATAAACTATTTTATATAAAATGTTCATTTTATCTCGTTTGAAAGTTGTTTTAATATATCTAACATGCTTTGATAATAAAATCATGTTTTGGTTTAAAATATGAAAAATAAAATGACATTCCATGTTTTATTTTATCTGAAAATATAAATGGTAAATTTTTATTATATTGTTTATGGAACACTTTGTGAGACCCTATTAGGCTTTATACCTCATACCCTACCTTATCCTTTAGGTGTTTGTAGATTATTTATGCCTGGTCTGAAAAAAAGGAAAAACACTCCTTGGAGGTGGTGGATGTTCTTAACCCTTGGGACCACAGAGTGATGATGGTGACTGGTGGAGCAGAATTCCACTTGTTACATAGGGTTTTGATACTTTTGTTTGTCTATTTATGGTTGTTTGGGTTGATGTTCCATTGAGTTATTTATCTATCTACTTGGGTAATGTTTTACCTGTTAGAATTTTGGAACTTTATACCTTTTTGGAGCATTGAGAATAATAAATTCTATATTTATCTTCTACTATTTATGTTGCAGATTTATTCCCTCTTGATCATGTATGATTTCGGGTGCTAGTCTCCAACCCATAGTGACTTGGAATTCCCTTCAGGCTATGTCAATTCTAGATCAGGTATTAGGATACTAGGGTATTCTGGATGGTTCATGAAAAGGATGAGGAGGTGAAACCAACATTTGTGTGTTAAAATAGATGCAGTGGATTGGAAATGACATCTGGTAAGTCGTATCGGGTATGATGAGCATGTTTAAATAATTATACGAGGTTTTTTAGGAATATTATGTGTATATATTCCTTCTGATTAGATGATAAAGACTCATCATATTCAATTAATATTTGGGATACAGAGAACTATTGGGTTTCCAAAGGTGTTTTTTCTGTAATTGGGAGTTGAAATATAGATACCCCAATGAGTAGGTCTTTAGATTACTGAAAATGTGTTCGATAGAATATTCTTATAGGGAGGAGTACCATGGTTCAAAATTAAATTGTAAGTATAGGATTATGGTTGGGAGTGCCTTAATCTTAAGAATGAATAAATTAACAACATCTTGTTGTCTATGGTTTTATGGGAGTGGGTAAGTACAATCTTTAAGTTTCAGTGATGATGAAAAACGGTAGCTCAGTCCTTGATTAATTATATGCCTCATGTTTAGAGTTGCGTAATAGAAGCTCACTTGTCATAATGAAGTGGAAAGGTATAAGTTAATTATAAATTATTGATTGGTGTATGTTATTATTAATGAGTGAAATACCACTGAGGATCCTCAGAGTGCCAATTTGGGAAGTTTGTTAAACCCCTTTCCCTTTTAAGGTGATAAATTTAGAGGAATTTTTAATTTTTGACTTGGGGAGGGAGTCATTTTGAAATTTTATATTCATATTTAATTTTTTAGCATTAAGATGTCTTAAATAGATGTTTTTGGACAAGTTTTATGACATAGATGGTGGTACGGGTGCTCGGGTGAGCATCAAAGATGGGTCGAGTGACCTTAGAGGATGAATATCTGAACTTGCAGTAGTTATTATTGTGAAAATTTGGTTCCCACCATGAATTAGTCTCCCTAACCACTTTGGTGTTTTTCTTGGGGTGGTTTAGGTTGTGAAACTTTTTAGGGGAGACCTTTCAGTATATGAACTAATGTATTAGAACATGAAACGTTCATGGTGTGGGTGGGGGGAGACCTTTAAGTCCTTAAAATGTTTTTGAACCAAATTTTTTGTTTCTACTATTTTTCCACTCTTACTATTTTATGGGTTTATCCTTTCTCTACCTATCGCATAAAAATGAACCAAGAGGGTTCCTCACCTACTCCTCCTTTATTTGTTTTCATATCTGAGTCACTATTGGTGCATTTTCATATAATTTCATGTGAGTCACTCCTTAAAGTTTATTTCAATAATTATATATATTCATTTATCTCAGAAATAGTTTCCCCATATTAGGGTTTCAACACTAATTCCACTAGATCATGGTGGAATTTATTGATTTTTTTGGGGATTTTTTATTACATTACTATAGGGATAATTGGGATGTAGTCTACACACCATTTCAATGAAGTTACATTACCATATGAATTTATTTACGAATTCAAATTAAATTAGATAAAATTGGTTGTTGAATCCGGAATAATGGTTTTGGATTTTTTGGGGGAGAGGATGGATACATGTCATTTGTTGGATTCATGCCATTTCATTAGGTTTTGAAAATAGATTATGTGCTAATGATTTTTACATAATTAAACCTAATTTAATTAAATTTAAATTTAATTATATATTGTAAAAATTAATTTGAATTATTAATTATAAATATTTGTATCTAATAATTGGATGTTATGATTGTAGTTAGGGCCTTAGTTGTTTGGACGATGACAATTAGAATAAGATAAGTATTGGAAAGATATTCCAGATAGTCATTCATGTGTTATAAATCTGTTATAGATGTAGTTGGTCCCTTATATATACCCCTTTTGTATTAGGATTTATTTTTATAGAATTTGATGTGTGTGGCCTCTCAAATTTGGGAGATAACCTATTTAAATTTAATATTTTTATGAAAAATTTAATGCATATGAATGAGTTAAACAATATTTCAAGGGCTATATAGGAACCTTTTGTATTGTATTTATTTCTCAACTATCAAAGGAAGATACCTTGATTATGATTATGTTTTCCTTATAAAACTTGGGCCTTGAGGGGGTGAAAATTGAATGAATTGTATGCAGCAGACATAATGATAGGTTCCTTTTGTGACCTTTGATTAGAGGAGGGTGTTGGATAAGATTGTTTATCCCGAGTAGTCCTTGTGATAACCATGATATTACTTGAAACCTTTAGGTTAGTTGCGGTGAGTATGGGGGAAATTTATACTCCCCCTTGAGATGTTAGTTCATGGGTGGGTAAACCCTATGGATATTGTGAATAGGTTGCGTGGGAGGACTAACCTAAGAAGTCCTAGAAAGTGAGATGTGCCTTATTCAATATCTTGGGACTAATTCCATTGGGGTTTATTCTATGAGTCTAATGAGGCCATAATGTGATGATGATGATAAAGAGGGATGTGATTCTATAGTCAAGTGTTGACTTGAAATACGAGAATGTGATAGAGGATCCCATGTAGGGTGTCCTAGTTATGAAGTGACCTAGGGGACCCTAGTGGGTACTCTAGTGATGTGTTTAACATAGAGAGGGTGTGTATGGGAAATGGGTAATGATGATTACATGTGTCACCTTAGAATCCAAATAGATGATGTGAGCCTGTTATGGTTGTGATGATGGTGGGTCATGGACCTGAGAGGATAGACGCCAATTTGTTGGAGGGGTTTGGGGATATGGAAAACTCACCAAGATAAATATTATTAGATGATTGGGGTAATACACTGATGAGAGCCTACTGTAGGGCCCTCTGGAAAATAATTTTTTGGAACCCTAATAAATTTAGTTTTTGTGGACTCAAGTTTTATATAGAGAGGATAATGTTATGGGTGTGTTTTTAATTTGTTTAATGGGTTATATTTAGTGAAAAAAATTTATAATATTGATTGGTTTACATTAATATTAGAATGAAGTGGAGTAGCCTCATATATCCCCTTAATTTTCATGTTAAATCATTATTTCATTTTCTTACTCTACTATTTTCTCTATAATCAAGTGAATCCTCTCTTTATCACCCTCTTCTGGTTATTTTGGTTTGAATAAATGAGTAAAGTTATCACTGTATCTCTTTATCATAATTTTCCTTGTGATAAGAAATATAAAATCACTCTTGGATTTCACATTGCTAATTAATTCCACAATGAAGAATATCTAGGTGGCTTGTGTGTAAAAACTATAGGAGGAGAAAGAATGAATTTAAAATTCATAGAATTAAGGAAATATCCTATCGACTAAGCAGTTATAAATTATGTGATGAAAAGAATAGATAATCTGTTGAAGCATTGAATTCAATAAAAATAATGTTAGAATAATATCCTCATATTAGGCACTAATGGATTAGTGTCCCATAACCATAGAGTTATAGAAAATAAAATGAAAGGAAAAAATTATAGAATAATATGAAGTGACAAATCCAGATTTATGATCATGAAGTCCACCATATTCCATTTAATAGTTTATATTCTCTTGAGAAAAGCTTTTATCTCTTCAATCATCGCTTTCCATACACATAATTTAGGTGATATTTTATTCTAATGGAACCAACATGTCTGAATTATTCCTCAAATTTTGAGCCAAATTCCTTTTCTTCATATTTCCACCACGTTCACAACTAGATGTTCAAGATTTCTACATATTAGTGTACTCATATATTTTCTGTTAGAACTTTATTCCCCCATAATTATACGCCATACTCCTTCATGAAGGATTGAATAAAAAATTATTTACTTCTTCATGGATTCACTGGATTTCAAATTTTTCTTAGGGGAATGAGACAATTTACATGTTGTTTAGAGATTTTTATTTGTAGTGGAATTGGAATGGTCCTATATATTAGGTTTAAATGAGGCTAGTCTTGGGACTAGGATGTGATTGGATGTTAAAACTAGTACAAGATGTGATTTGTATTAAATATCTACTTGGATTTCATCAGAATCTATTTTTTGATCTTATATTTTACTAAAAAATCTCAGGTGAAATCCAGTTCAATTCAATATTCCACTTGGTATATCATTTCATTTATCTAGGTAATACTTCAATAATTCCCTTCAAATTATTTTTAGTTTCAAATACCATGATTTTTTTGAACATGAATTTATATTTAATATCTTCATAACCAGATCTCGAGTATTCCATATTCCTTTGGTCTAATATCTTGGATCTCATATATCCACAAATGATCGTCATTTGGTCTTTATTGTTCCCCAAACTATTGAACATAAGTAGAATAAGTGATCTATAATAGATTCAACTGGGATTACTATGGATTCATCCTATATTGGAAACCATAACTCCTTTAGAGCATAACACTGATCACCTAATGTGAATCACTGAACACGTTCATAGTCGGTGTGTGGGGAAGGAACCTTGGCCTCCCCTGATTTTTGATTCGTACAGTGAACAAAAAAAGACATATCCAACTAAAAGTTAAGTTCCAATATGAAACTTCTACAATCCTCAATCTCAGGTGGAATGTATTCATATGATATCATTATTATTCATTGGTAGAAACATCAACCCTCCTCTTAAATATCAAAATATCTTCAAATGTGGACCAAAACCCATCACATATAGGTTTATTTTATATTATCATTTCATGCCAGAAGGACATAGGTTATTCCTCAGTATTCTCTTTATTCGATGAGGGAGGCTTCATTTTGTTTATCTTTAGAGTATCATCAACAATGTCGATATGGATTTCAAATATAATTAAATTATTTAGGATTGGATTTGTGCATCCAATAAGATATCTCCAATTTTCATTATCATCCTCTCTGGGTTACAGTGTGTAACACCTTGTTTCCTTTCTGTTAGGTATGTTCTAATTTTTGATTTTGGTTTCCTTTTTCTTTTGGTGAGTATGGATGACCCAATAATTGGGAGGATACCGGTAACGGTTATGTCATAGATTTTTTTTTGTAATTTTAAATATAAGGTAAAGAATTTCTGCTACTTGTTGGACACTCACACACCGTGAAAGTAGAGTACACTCCATGTAATGGCTGTAGGGAAAACTCCGTGAGCTGAAAACACAACATGAACTGGTAACACACCATGTAATAGCCACATATAGTGTATCTATAAAATATATTTAAAAAAATGTGATGGATTTTTTGTAATATACAGATCATAAGGACTAAATGATGTGAAAATGGATTACACTCCATGTAAATGTCACAATGTTGGTTTTTTTGGGTACTATATAAATGATATGTTTAACTATTTCCTTGATCATCCCTCCTATCTTGAAATAGAGATCTTTTTAGGATACTTTGAGTGACTTATTTCCATCCAGATCAATTTTGTTTTTCAATTTATCAGTAGGGTTAAGCACTTCATCCCTTCAGGTAATCCTTTCCTCTTAGTTTATCATTAATTTATGGTTGTATCACTATTTTTTATAATGATTAGAAATAATATTGTTTTTTATATCAATAATTTGTAGTTTTTTATAATGCATTCTCTTTATATGGAAAATCATGTGTTTTCTAATCTCTGTTGTCAAAGGTAGTCAAGTTTTCTACATCATTGAGGTAGGTGGTTCTATTCAAATGTTCTAGTTTCTAAAATTTCTTGTTGTTAATATTGATTCCATAAGATATGAAATGGAATTCCAAGCATTGAAATTGAAAATACAAGGGGGTCATGTTTTAAAGGGTTTTTTACTTGGTAACAAAATTTCCTTGATTTGAAATGGAAAATGGATATTCAAACCCTAAATCATAATGGATTGGATTTGAAATGGTTTTAAAAAAATGTGAACATGTTTCGTAAATCAATAATTGAAAATCATAGCACAATAGGAACCTTGGGTACGTTGGTAAAGAGACACAGGTATCCTTCATGTGTGTGACACCAAAAAGAGGTAACCTCTTTTATGTTGATGGTCTATGGAAGGCCTTGATGTTAGTTGGGTCCAACCTTATTCCTTGTTTGTCTTATGAATGACAAGTTTGTATATTCCCATAGGCTAGAGCCTGACTAGTCGGTGAATTGTTTTTTTGTTTATGGTTTTTTATTACATGATATATGATTTCATGGATGTTAGATCACATGTATATTTATATTTGGTATCTTTAAATATTTTTTCTCTAGATTTGGAAAATGTGGCATGAAATTTCTGAAAAACTCAAGGATTTTTTGAAAAAAGATTTAAATTTTTTTTATTATACAATTCTTGTAAAACTATTTTGTTTTAAACCTTCAACTTATTCATTATTGTTATTAGAACTTGTATAGATATCTTGGTGGTATCCTAGTGGGATTTTTTTCTAACACCGTACATATTTCTTTGGATGACAGTATACCTTTTTTTGTAGGATACAGGTAAAGGGAAGATAATTTTGTACTATGAAGGATTATCTTTAAGTTTCTATTCATTTTATTATAGTTTAGAGGTGATAGTTAGTCACATGGATACAAGTTTGTCTAGAATTGTCATACTTTATGGTTTAGTCAGTTTGGATAAGTTTTATCCCCTTATTGTTTCATCTTTATACTATGGTTTTATGTCTTTTTTTACTATATATAAGAATTTTTTTCTATATTTGTTTTACCCCACCCCATAATGGGTTGACATGGCTGACTGACCTGGTTGGCCCTAGTTGGTCTGTTATAATTTGGTATTAGATCTTGACACATCCTGAAGTAGGTCGGAACTAACTGATTTGTTTTAGTGTCATGGGTAGACATGAATAGGATCATTATAATTTAGATAGTAGGTACGAAAATGGGCATAGATAGCACCCTCCTGTGACTTAATCTGAGTTATCATGGTGGGTCAAAAAATCTTTACTAAGTGAAATACTTCAATTTATTAAATCTTATGGGATGTTAATTTAAGTTAACTTATATAAAAAAACATGGGACTTGATGTTTATATGGTTTTTTAAATAAACCAAGTGAGGAGTTTATTTAGATGGACCTATTCCTTTCAAATGGAGTTTCCCTTTTGTGGTAGGGATTCTTAACTTCTTTAAATTATCATTATAAAGTACTTTTTTGGATTTTTGTTTTTGGTTCAATGGTTTTGGAGTTTCTCACGACTGATTAGTTATAGTATTTTGTTTAATTGAAACAACCTTTTAGAAGATCTCTTCCAAATATGAGTGGGGATTCCATGAGATAGGTTCTACTAAAGGATCCTCTAGTGTACCATTCTTCAGTTGAAGTAGTGATCCATACCATTCGTACTCTAGGGTCATGGGCATAGTGAACCTGATATGAGTAGTGAATCATGGATTGGAGTATACAAAGAGGCATCCAACCATATTCCATGGTAAAAAATGGACCCATGAATCAGAGGAGTGTCTTGAACAGATTGAATGGATCTTAAACTTTTTAAAGACTCCTAAAGACTCTCAGGTGGGTTTTCTATGTACACGATCAATGGGAGAGAGAGGAGATGGTGGGAATCTAAAGTGTAATCTAAGTTTCATTAAGGTATTACCTAGGTTTCTTTCAAGACGATCTAAAACCAATAGTTTTATCAAAATAATTTATTTGTGGAAAATAATCAATAATTTATGACCTTGGAGAAATGGGGGCATACTATTCTAAATTACTTCACCCATTTTTCTGAGTTCGTGTATCCTTAACTAGATCTTATCACCAATGATTACATGATAGCTTAGAGGATCAAGATGTTGATAAGGGCCAATATTCTGTCGATGATAGTTCTTTTGTTCCTTCTGAACTTTGTGGAGGTAGTGGATAAAGAATATTTGGCTAATACAGACATAAATGGATGGATATGTGTCGGTGGATCTTCAATGGGTATAGCAGTTAGCTAGAGTGTTTCTTCTAGTTAGAAAAAGAATCACAAGAGTGGTCAATTTTCCACCGAACCAGTTTGAGGGGCTTTTATAGGGCAACAACAAGTTATTTTCTACCAATTTGAGAGGCATGGTCATACTAGGCCTAATTTTTTGGTGGATCTTTGGACTTATCATCTCTATGGGTGATTTGGACATCTGAAATGTTTGTGTGATAAGATATCTTAAGGAAGTGAGGTGGGACCCACTTTCCCCAAGGGTATATAGGTTCATGTTAATGCTTCCAAGGGTGGTGGGTATCATTCTCAAGATAAAGGGGATTTCCAAGAATCTATTTATGAATGAATTTATTTGGAAGAGTGCACACCAAAGGAATTTAAAGTTGGGCTACATAAAGTTGGAGGTGGATAGATACAGTTTGAGGTATAATGTTTGTTTCATATTATATGGTGTTATATTTTTTTAATACGGGTTCTAATAATTATTTTATTTCATTAAATTTGGTTGACATGTTGGGTTTTAATTTTGAGATTATTACATTCTTGTTGGATCATTCTACACCTTTGGGAAAGAGGTCTGAACAAGGTTTTAAGTGCACCATGTGTCGGGTTGTGATAGCTGACATTGAGGTGGTTTGGGACTTCTTGGTTCTTGATCTTGACATATTTGACTTGATTATAAGCATGGAGTGTATGATCAACATGAAGGTAGAGAGAGAATGTTATCATCATCAGGAAAATTTCTTATCTACTAATGGGGTCACTCATGTTTTCCAGGGTGAGTGGTACTCTATATTAGGAAGGGAAGGGACCATTAATCCTTATGTTAGTAATATATCATGCTAATTTTTAGAAGTTTTTCTTGATTTAGTTGACCCTTGATCGGGTGGTCAACTACTTATTGTTGTATGTGCGTACCTTGGTGTCTTGATAAATTATTTTTCTAGTTTTATGCCACAGAGAGAGGTCATGTTCACTATTAAACTATTAACTAGAATGATACCCATTTCCATGCCATCCTATAGAATAACACCTAATGAGCATGTGTAACTTGAAGTCTAGTATGAGGACCTGTAGGTTAAAGGATTTATTCTTAATAGCATGTCACTTTGGGATTCACCTATTCTCTTTGCTAAAAAGGAAAACAAGATCTTTATACTTTGTATTGACTATCGAAAGTTGAATTGGGTGACTGTTAAGAACAAGTATCCTTTATATAGAATTGATGTTCTCTTTGATCAACTTTGTGGGGTCATTGGTTTTCCAAGGTTGAAATTAGTCCAGGGTGCCATCATTTGAGAGTATGAGAAGTGGATATACCAAAAACAACATTTATGAGTTGATATGGGATTTGCAAGTTTTTGGGTATGCCATTCGGTCTCATTGACACTTATGCAGTGTTTATGGCTTTGATGAATTGAATCTTCCATCAATTATTGGAATATTTCATTTTTGTGTTCATGGATGATATTTTTGTGTCCTTCAAGACATAGGAGGAGCAAATATACTATTTGAATACCATTCTTCAAACCTTAAGGGAAAATTGTTTGTATGTAAGATTTCCAAGTGTGAGTTTTTTATTTGAGTAGTAAAGTTTACAGAGTAAGTGATATCTAAGATGGGTGTCTCAGTAGATCCTAAAAAGAAGAGGTAGTTATGTCATGGGTGAATCCCAAAAACATGCTTGAGATCTGAATATTCTTGTGTTTGGAATGTTATTATATATGGTTTTTTGAGACTTTTCCAAGCTCACATCTTCGATGAAAGTTTTAACTCATAAGGGTGTTAACTTTGAATGGAATTAAAAGTGTTAGAGATCTTTTGAGGTTCAATTTAAAACTGGTTTTGATTCTTCTAAACCAGGTTCAGGTTATGAATTTTTCTAGGATTCTTTTGGCAAGAGTTTGGGATATGTCTTGTTCTAGGGGAAAAAGTTGTAGCTTATGGCTCTCATCAGTTACAACCTCATGAGAAGAACTTCCCTACCCATTATCTTGAGTTGGAAGCTATTATGAATGCACTCAAAATGTGGCATCACTTTCTTTTTAGGGAGAACAATATGGTATATTATTATCATAAATGACTAAAGTATATTTTTACTTAGAGGGATCTAAACTTGTGATAAGGAAACTCGGTTGAGTATCTTCAGACCTTCAGTTTTGATATCATGTATACCCCCAGGAAAAGAAATGTGGCTGGAGATTCATTGACCATAAAATTTCCAACAAAATCCATGAAGGAATTAGTTAAGCTATGGTCTCTATTGGGTTTGTTTTCCGAAATGAGATTTGAAGTAAAGGAGGTTTTTGGACTGGATTTCTTGGCTTTAATGAAGGTTGAATCATCTATTCATGAGCGAGTTTGACTTAAGAAAATGGAATACATTGAGATCCAACACTTAGGATAAATCCTAAATAGTGGAGAGACATCATGCGAGTTTTCTCAATCTCCCAAAAGAGATTTATGCTTCTACAGTAGGTTGGTTGTTCCTCTTTCATTGAGGCTGAAGTTTCTAGAATGTGGGCACTAGTCATATTGATCCATGAACCATGGGGATAAAAAGATTTAACATGATTTGAGATGTTGGTATTGGTGGTTGGGGATGAGGTGGTCCATTACAGATTTTGTGTCATAATGTCTCACTTTTCAAAGGGTTAAGGAGGAATACCAGTGGCCTATAGGTTTGTTTCGGCCTTTAACCATTCCATTATATAAGTGGGATCATATTTCAATTGATTTCATTTTTGGTTTACTATAGACTACTAGTGGGAAGGATGTGTTTTTGGTGATTATTAAAAGACTCAATAAATTGGCACATTTATTACCAAAAAAGATGATGATGAAGGTGGAATATATTGGATACTTATATGTTGGAGAGACCGTGAGACTTCATGGTTTACCTTTATAGTTATATTTGATAGGGACTCAAGATACAAATTAAAATTATAGAAAAATTTTCTAGAGGTAACAGGTTCCCAATTGAAATTGATAACAACTTATCATCTACATATGGATGGGTAAACAGAGAGGACTATCTAGGTTATTTAGGATATGATCTTGTCCTGTTATCTATATTTTGGTGGATATTGGGATAGAAATTTCACTTTCGTTGAGTTTTCCTATAATAATGGTCATCATGCTTCAATCAAAATGGAACCCTTTGAGGCTTTGTATGGGAGTCCATTTCGATCTCCCTTGTGTTTGGAAGAGTTGGGAGAGAATTCCTTGGTTGGGCCGTGTTTTATTTGAGAGACGATAGAGATGGTGTAGTTAATTGAGATGCATTTGATCATAGAATAGAGTCATGAAAAATATAGATTTTATTTGGTGATTGAGTGTTTCTTAGAACTTCACCTAGCTTTGGAAATCATCAATTGGGTAAGCATGGTATGGTGGCATCGAGATTTGTGGCCCCCTTTGAGATCACTGAGCATCTAGGGAGGGTGGACTATTGATTTCTTTTACTATCTGAGATGAATTATATACATGAAATGTTTCATATTTATTAATTGATGAGGCATACACCATATCTTTCCCATATGATTAGATGAGTGGATGTTGATCTTGATCCTGATACCACTTTGGTTGAGTAACTAGTTCAGATTATGGATCACCAAGGTAAGGTACTATGTGGAAAAAAATCCCCCTAGTTCGGGTACTATGGTAGTGGAGACAAGATCACTATGAGAAGTGGGAGCTAGATTCATTTATTAGGTAATAGTGGCCTTCTCTCTTTGTAGATCTTGGATCCTGAGCTCTTTCTGGGGGAAGAAAGATTTTATGGTGGGGAGATTGTAATGCCCTATAACCTTTCTATTATGTAGGTTATAATTTTTTCTTTTGGATTTATTTTTCATTGGGTGAGTATAGAGGATCTTGGAATTGGGAGGATACCTATAATGGTCAATTCATAGATTTGTTAAAAATTTCAACATAATTACTATTTATTCTACTAATTGCAGGGTACTCACACACCAATGTAGAAGAGTACACACTATGTAATGGTTTTTGGGTGGAAGCCTTGAGCTGAATACATAGCATGAACATGTTACAAAACATTTTAGAAGGTATACACCATGTATATATATAGAAATATGGTTTCAAATAAAAAGTGATAGTTTTTTTTGGTATATACATACCCCGTGGATTATAAGACATGAAAATGGATTACACGCCATGTAAATGTCATGGTGTTGGGTTTTTAGGGTGTCATACGAATGATATGTTTCATTATTTCATTGAGAATCCATCCTCTCTTGACGTAAAGATCTTCCTAAGAGATTTTGGGTAACTAATTTATGTAAAGATATATTTCTCGGTGATTAATTATCAGGGTAGGTGATTCGTCTCTTTAACTAAGACTTTCCTCTCAATTTCTCTTTCATTTTTGGTTACAACACCATTTTTGGAAGGGATTAGTAATTGGATTGTGTTTTTTATCAGCCCTTTGTAGTTTCTTGTCATTACCTATCTATACAAGGTAAATATTGTGGTTTCTAATCTTCATTGTAAAAGGAATTTAGGTTTTATATGTACTTGAGGTAGGTGTATCTATTCAATTTTTCTAGTTTCTTGAATTCCTAGTTGTTTATATTGATTCTGTGATATCTGAAATGGGATTTCATGTGTTGAAATTGAAAAAATAATGGGTTCATATTTTAAATGGATTTTTCCAAGAAAATATAATTTCATTGATTTGAAATTGAAAATAGATTTTCACAACCTAAAAAAATGGCTTGTATTGGAAATAGTTTTATGAAAATGTGATCATGATTTTGAAAAAAGAAATTGAAAAACATTTCATAGTGAGAACAATGGGTATGTTGGTGAAGAGACACAAGTAGAATTACTGTGTGTGACACCATTAAGAGGTATCCTCTTGTTTTTCGATGGTCTATGGTAGGAATCGATGTTATTTGGATCCAACTATATGCCTTGTTTGGATTTTCAGTGTCTAGTACGTATTGCCCCATAGGTTAGATTTTTGCTGGTAGGTGCATTTTTGTTTCTTGTTGTTTATGGTTTGTTATTACACATTATATGATTTCATGGATGTTGTCTCACATGTATATTTATATTCAGTATATTTACTTGCTTTGCTTAGGATTTGGAAAATATGGCATGAAATTTTTGAAAAACTCAAGGATTGTTTGGAAATAGTTTTTAAAATATTTTATTAAAAATTCCTATAAAATATTAGGTTTTAAATATTGGAATTATGTATTCTTATTATTTGAAATTTTTTATATTTTTTGGTGGTATCCAACTAGGATATGTTTCTCACACCATACTTCTACCTGTGGGTATCTATAGATCTTGTTTTATAAGACAAAGGTAAGGGGAAGATAATTCTGAAGCATGTAGGCCTCTCTTTATATTTATTTTCTGTTTGTGATAGTTTGGAGGTACAGGTTGGTCAAATGGATACTAGTTTTTCTAGACATATCATAATTTCTGGTTTAGCTGGATTGGCTCAGTTGTATCTCCATTTCGTTTTAGCTTTATACTCTGATTATATTTATATATATATAGAGGACTTGTTTTTATATCTTTTTTTATGCCACCCCATAATGGGATGACTTGGGTGAGTGGTCTAGTTGGCATAAGTTGTTTTATTACAAAACAAGTTCACATTTAAGCTTCTTTGGAATCAACTCCACATTAGTGTTTCAGTCACCTTCAATTTTATCATGTAGTGGGTCTCTAGTAGATTCACCATCTTCTACAAGATTAGTGGATAGGTGGCTTGGCTTCAATTTCCCAACCCGACATTCATCATCTCAACCCTATGATAATATTACTAATTTTCTGTATGTTTGGGATTCTTTACGAACCTTATATTGTCTTAGATCATCTTATTAATTCTTGGGATAATTTATTATAGTATCTAGATTTGGTTTTCCATATTTTATCCATATTTAGTTTCCTTTAATCTTGTTTGAATCCATAGAATATGAACTCAAATTGATCTTCAAATTAGATCATCATCCATGATGAGTATTTTTGTTTATGGTTGATTGGAAAAGAAGAGGTGTGGCATCCAAGATATGATCGATTAAAATTTTCCTTTGTGGTTGATCACCCAAAATTCTTATTGTCGATTGATGAATCAACATTGCCCATATTTTTATCCACAGTGGACCGTACTGTTCGTATGCTTGATCAATTTTTACTTTTCCTAAAACCCATGGTTTATCCCATCAAGAATGATAAAAATCACGATCAATCTAATAGTTTTTCAAATTTCTCATCATAGTTAATCATTTTTTATTTTCTTAAGTGCGGTCACTTTATTTTGTAAGGATAGTCACCTAATTTTTTTTATTTTTCATAAATTTAGAGCAATGTTAAAAAAATTGGTGTCATGGTCATTCCAGGTCATTTCCAAATTTATAATGTGGTTACTTAGATCAACTACAAGAAGGGAGTGACACATTCACTTCAAGATTTTTTCAATCACAACCTCCACCTACACATTATATATATATATATATTTCAATATAGGAAATGAAATTAAAAAAACAAAAATTAATGTTTAATTATTATACACCCTTCATCAATTAATTTGAAATGAATGAATACCCTTAGTTAATTTCCATATTTTCAATACAAAATTTATCACTAAATGTCTTGATTATTGTTACACTATTAAAAGTTAAGACTCACATGTCTAGGTTGAAATTGAATGTATTTAATAAATTTAATTCCAAATTCAAAAATAAAATCATGGATATACAATTTTGAAAATTAACGAGACACAAAAAACCATTTTTCATTCCATTGTCCATTTAATTCAAAATTTTCAAGAAAAAGATAAAACTTATTGATCTCAAATGAATAAAATAATTAAATATCTAAATTCAATCCATTAAAGAGTTAAATCTCATGATTGAAATTTTTGCCTTTATAAATCGTAGTTTCAACAGAAAATTCAAATTGTTAATTACACCTAAATTTAAAAATTGAACAAAACAATTAAATTAAAAAAATCAAAGAATAGTTTTCCCAACTTGATTAAAAATTGACCGAAACTATTTTTAAACAAAATAGGAACCCTTTAAATAATGAAATCACAAATATATACAAATTAATGTAAGTATTTTCGAAAAAATAAAAATTAATAATCCACTAAAAAAATACAAAATACAATTTTCAATGAAGGTCTAAATATCTAAATGTAACAAAATAATATCAATTTACTACCTTTTTAATTAATATTTTAGGATAAATTCAATTAAATAAATAAATTTCTTTTTGAAAATTTGATCTCTCATCTCTCCCAAAAACTTGAACTATTGCACTCATAGGAAATACATTGAATTAATTTATTAAAAAAATTATTATCCTACATAAACCTAGATATATATTCCAAATAATAATAAAATCATAGGTTTATCCATTAATTGAATTATCATGACACTTCTGTGATCCCAATTCACTTTTTCATTTCAATTTAAGTGAGAGTTCAAAGTCTAGGATTGAAATAAATTATATTTAATTGGAATCAATGTTTTAAAAAGAATCACTTCCATTTTTCCCTTAATCATATACTTTTTGAACCAAAGTTCAATTTTCCACATAATTGATACAACTCAAATAGATTTTTTGTATGTCAATTTCCCCTTCTTCATTTGGGTTAAATATTATCATCACCAAAATAAATTCATTTTGACTATTTGGAAATTTATTTATTATATATATATTTAATTTTTTTAAGTGATGTATGTGAGAAGAACTATGAAAATGAACTTATTAGATATGTAAAAATGGACTACTCATGAACTCAATTCTTAATGTCTAATAAATTCATCATAAGATCCCAATTACACATATTGAAATACTTTCAATGGACTTATATATATATATTTTAATTTGGATCCCTAAGGTGTTGTTTTTTCACAGAGGTCAAGTAACCTTATATTATGTTCTAAATTTTAGTCACCCCATGTTTTAATTCCAATTACAAAAAATATTTTCACTCATAGTCCCTTTCCTAGTTATAAGATTTAATTATCTATGAAGGCAGTGAAAAATTAACTCAGAATTCATTTAACTCTTACAATTTAAGAACTTGTAAAATTATCAACTCTAGGATGAAATTTTTCACTATGAAAGGTGAAATTAAATTCAAAAAAATTTTGGAATAAAAAACAAAAACAATAAAAATAATTATGTACAATATTTACAAATTGTACAATTTTATGCATTTTTTATATTTTTTATATATATTTTATCTTAGGTCAAAGAATAAATGTAAAACAAAAAAAGGTTATTTACATCATAAACTACTTTACATTATCTACCCCTCATTTAGTTTAGATATACTTCCATAAAAATTCCAGGATTCATTTTTTAAGGGACACGTATTAAAAATAAAATAATCTAAACTAGTGTGAAGAAAATACATAACCTAGGGCTCTTTATTTAATGGTAGTAGTGATGATTTTGGACTCCTTCATTGGATCTTTCTATAAATATTCATTGTTATGATTTACTTGTTGGCTATTTACTTTGAATGGTCTTTGTGATTTATCACCCTTGATATAAATTTTAGGAAATAGAGAAGTGTTATTCATAACATATTTTCTAGTCCATTTGGAATTAAGTTTACCTAGAATGAGTTCGTCTGATATGAGAAAAACACTAATTTATATCTAATTTTAAATTCTTTTTTTTGGATGATTCATTCATGGATAAATCCATAATTCTTCTTTTAAAATAGAGAATTATCATATTCTTCTATCCTCATCTCCTAAAGATCCATCATCTATAACTTCATATACTCCATAGCTTTACAAAAATCCAAGTTAACCCTCTTAATATCCTAATTGGATTGGCGATGCAACTCAAGAGGAAAATGAGAGTGTTTTATATAAACTATTCTGTAAGGGGAAATACCAAATAGGGTTTTATAGGTTATCCTATATTACTATACTGCATCCTCTAGTGTTTTACTGTAGCCCTTATAGTTGGGTTTCACTATCATCTACAAAATCCATTTTATCTCTTTATTAGACACCTCAAACCTCCCATTTCTTTAAGGGAGGTAGATAGTGGATGTTTTGTGTTTATCTCTAAATTTATCTATTATGGATTAAATTTTCTTATTGTCAAAATCTGTGCCTTGGTTTTTTATTATTTCTTTAGAAACTATAAACCTATAAAAATGTTTGATTTTGGAATCTCAATCTCAGTTCTGGAAAAATTAGTTCATGTGCATTTTTCATCAATCCACTTAGAAACATAATAAAATATATAAAAAATATAGAGAAAAAAATGGAATAAAAAATGCGCCAATGAAATCTAATCCCTAGACATCAAATATTTCATATCAAATCAAGCGAGTTTGTTGAATTTTAAGTCTTTAGGAAATTACTCCTATAAACTGACTGTTTGGACACTTTTAGAAAAATTCCTACAAATCATTAAAAATTCAGGGAAAAAAAAATCCATATTCTAAAACATTCTTGGTTATTCTTTTTTGTCCCAAATTTCCTCTACATGAATGTTTTTGAAAAAATTTAAGAATATACATAACCACTTCTTCAAGGATACACCTCTTTATTACTTGATCACTATATATCATTTATAAATACCGATCTACCAAAATATAAAATTTTGATTCGTATTTTAATTTAGGTGATTACTATTTATAAAATAAGGGAAGTACATTTGATGTGATAAGGAAATTCACTAAATCATCCTTTTAAGGTATTTGAGTGGATTCATACAGCTGCTCACTAGGAAATGAATCATCTAAGTTTGTTTTAGATGGTAGTTCTACACTTGGTTTGTGGGGAAGTATACTCTTATGGACTATAACCAAATTATCATATAATTTCTTATACTTAATCTATATATTTAATTATTATAATAATGACATCTAGATCACTATACTCAACTTTTCATTAGCCTTCCGGATCAAGTACTTGAGTACTGCATGATCAGAATATATTGTTTCTTTATTCCATAACAGTTAAGATAAAAATTTATCCAAAGAAACAAAATAGAAAAAAATCTTCTCTATTATTTTATAATTTACCTGAGATATTTCCATAGTCTATAAATCATATTCTATCACTTTTGAGTGTGAATCAATCTTATGGGAAAGTAAAACTGCTACATCTTTGTTGAAAGCATCACATAGTATCACAAAGGGGTGTTCATAGTTTTCTAGGAAGATTATAGGGGAAGTGGTCAAGATTTATTATAGTTTATCAAATAATATCATATAAGAATCATTAAAATTAAACTTAGTTCTATTCTTGAGTAGTTTAGTAATGGGTAAAGAAATTTGTCCAATGAACTTAATAAACATTTTGTAAAATCCAACATGGCCTAAAAATGATCTGAATTTTCTTATAGTAGTTGGGTAAGGTAGTTTATAAATAGAATCAGTTTTTTCCTTTTCCACTTTAATATAATATTTAGAAATTATATGACCTATAAAATTTAATTTATATAATGAAATTTCATTTTTCAAAATTTAGAACCAATCTATTCTCAATATATATTTTAAAAACATATTATAGAAACTCCAAATATCATTGGAAAAAAAGTTCCATAGATTGTAAATTAATTAAGGAATACCTCAAAGAATCCTCAATCATGTATGATAATATACTTACCCTATAGAGATAAAAGGTAAATGGGGCATTAAAAATACTAAAAGGCACCCTTGAATAGGAAAACATACCAATGAGATATGTGAATGTGGTAATGTCTTGTTATTCCAAACTAATTGGAACCTGAAAGTACATAAAAAATCCATTAATAAATTAATAGTGACCCTTCCCAACCATCATTTCTAACATTTGGTATATAAAGGGTATGAGGAAGTGGAATTTAAGGGTCACATAATTCAATATTTTATAGTTAATGAAAAGTAACCGAAAATTCTAGATTCCTGTGGGTACTAGTTCATTATTTTAATTTTGTACAATTATGTATACAATTTTATTTGGTACAATTTGAATAAGACTCAACCATTTTGAGTCTGATATTGGGTAAATTATTGTATATCCTAAAAGTATTCATTTTAACTTTATAACTACATCCATAAGGGTTATGTCTAACCTTCTTTAGGAATGTCTCCCTAGTTTGGGCACACTTTCCAATAAAATCCAATGAAAGTAGGTAGTAGGGATAAACCCTATAATATATCATAGTGTTCATCACATTTCCATATAATTTTATTTAAAAATTTCCCAATGTTGTGAATATTTATTTGGTTTTAAATTATGGGAAATAATTAATGGGGGGTTTTCATTTTTTATTAAATAATAAAATATCAAATTTGATTAGGGTAATTTAAATTCCAATTCAGGGGGATTTTTAATGATGTATCAAAAGTAGTGTTCTTCATACCAGAAACTAGTACATGTAATAAAAAAGTGTTTGTGGTGGATTTGATAAGATCATAAATTTATCATTCATTAATTTCTTTAAATAGCTCGACACTCAAAACTATTTCATGATTATTCTCATTTTCATAAATAAAATTAATAAGTAGATTAAGTGTCTCCAAATAATCTCATAATTTGATTATGTCATAAAACACTTTATTTTACTCCCTATAAGAACATGGTAATTAAATTTTTTAATATAAATACATATTACTCCACTTGTGTATATTTCATTGAGTCAAGGATGTTTAAAATAACTACTTTTTCACCAAAAGTCATTGAAAGTGTTCATTTAATGCCATTTATAATGGGTTGAACTGTCTTGATGAATGGATTACCCAGAATGATTAGATAGTGATATTTTCTTTTCTTTCTTCCATGTTCATAATGGGGAAGTCATCAGGGAATAAAAAACCTTGTACAGATACCAGAACATCTTCTATAACACCAAATAGATAGAAAATAGTTTTTTGGAAAGCTATAATAGTACTTGGGTGGATTTGAGTTCTCCTATCCGTAAAGATGGATAAACTGATTAAGGAATTACATTAGTTTATTCTCTTAAATAACATAATGTATTATAAATATAATTCTCATTAATAGTTTAGGGGATAGATTGGATACCAAGATATTCGAATTTTTGGTAGTATTTGTGGGGTTATAAATGTAGATTTTTTTACCTAAACTTAAATTTTTTATTTACCTACAATATTCTTCTCCCAGTGAAAATGTATTTAATGAATTTTCCATAGATAGTAATTTTGTGGATGGATTCCAGTAAATGGATACTGATATATACATTCTTTAATATCTCTATAATCTCCTATTACAGTGTGTCTTTACTAGGTCTCCTGGGGGGGTGTTAGTCATTGTAGGGAATGGTGGTAGAGGATTATTTGAATACTTCATTTTGTATTTACCTTTATATTTATTCACAAGGGGTGTTTATATAGGTGCAAAAAACGTCCTTTTCATGGGTAGATTCATCAAGTATAGTTGGATGTTCACTTCTAGCTCCCTGTTGAGAAATTGATTATTGACTGCTTCCTAGCTCCTTTCCACTTCTTAATGTAATAGATATTACACGTCCCTTGGGGTTAGTAATTGATTAAACATGAAACATACCTGATACTTGAATCATTAAGTCGTTTATGGAAGTCATAAGCTAGATGTATTTTCCATGTAGCTCATTCAGTACCGATCTGTGAGTATTTTGGGTGGGTTTTTATGTGGTGTGAGATTCCATAAGTTGTTTTAAAAATCCTTCTTGACAAGATCCTTATTTTTATCCTATTGGTATCTAGTATAGGGATGAGAGTTACCTCTTTAAAATGGTATTGTTTATAAGGTCAATTGTAAACCTTGATGGAAAGGTTATCTTTGTTGTTGTTAGTTTCTAAATCTAAATTGAGTATTTGAATATTCCATGAAACCTAGAATTTTTGATATCTTCTATTATAACTACCTATGGTACTTGGCATCATAATATTTAGTTATAGGGACTTGATGGTATCCCTTGGTGTATTGGTATTGATAGTATCCTAACTAGAAGACTATTAGAGGTGTGAATAGTGATGTTTCCTATACAATTTTCAAAGATAAATTTATCACAAGAGAGGTTAGATATTTAATTTAAATTTCAAGAAAAGTAGAGTTAGAACTTCTTACCTTTTGTATACCTTTATCTATGGATATTTATTAGAATTATTTAGTGTTTTGAGAGATCCTCTAAATCATCTATCTGAATTCAATGGGGGAATTTTTTATTAATGCTTCTATAGAGGAAGAATCTATAAAATTTTGGACTTTATTAATAAATAAATGGAAAAATAATACCCTGAAATGGTGATACTTGAATGTATAGTGTGGGAAATAGGTTTTAAAATTCTTTAATCTTTTGTATAACTCATACAGAGTTTCTCTACTTACTTTTTTGATCCGATGGATTTTTTTCCTTATCTGAATTCTACTTGAGGAAAAGAAGTATATTTAGAGTAATACCTTCTAAAACCCATACCATGTAGTGATTTTCCCATGTTGGAGGCTATAGATCCATTCCTTGGATGTTACAACTAGAGATAAGTGGAATAACATGTTGCTAAATAGATATTATGATATTCTATTGGTCTTGAAATTATTGAAAGCATTAGAAAATTCTCATAGATACTGGTTAAGGTCATCTCATGAAAAACCAAGAAACATTGGTAGGAGTTGGATCATACCAGTTTGTATTTCAAATTATTATTGATTATTATATGGTTTAAGATGATTATCATTATTTTAATTTTTATCATATAGTTCTTGCAAAGTCCTATTTAATTTCCAAGTTTTTCCTTGTTTTTACTCCTTAATGTTTCTCTGATGGAAGAAGAAGGTGAGGATAGGGAACTTGTCAATGGAATTGAGACAAATACTATATTCTCTGGTTTTATGATTTTAATGTTCTTAGTCTTTAAATAACTATTCATTTAACCTCCAGACCAAAATCAATGAGGTGAGATGAAATTGATCTAGTCATTTTTTATATCATTTAAAACATAATTAATTCATTAATACTAGCATCCCTTAAAATAGTTTCAGGTTTGATAAGAGCCTGTTGAGTGGCCCTCAATTTTTTTTAAACTTGAATAAATATAGTAATAGTGGACTCAGGTTGTCTATTAAAGAGGACAATTTTATTGTTTTTTATCTATTTTAATGGGTTCTATTTCATAAAAATAGTTCATGTGATCGAATGGATTTAAATTCAAATTTGAAAAAAGTGTATTAACCTAAGACATCCCTGTATTTTTTCTATTAAATCATTATTTTATTTTTTATTCTCTTTTTTTATCTCTAATAAACTGAAACCTCTCTTGATCACCCTTCTCTAGTATTTTTGGATAATGGAGTATTAAAATCATTTTTTATCTTTATATTACATACCTTAGTGATAAAAAATCTCTATTCTCTCTTGGTTAACACACTACTGATTTCCATAGTGGTGAAGAATTTATAGGGAACCTGTGTGTTAAAATAAGGAGAGGAGGTATAATGAATTTAAAATTCATAGATTTAAGGAAATATCCCATCAAATAAGAAGAATGAATAAATTATGAGATGAATAGATGAGATATCCAATTAAAACATTGAATTCATCAATATATAAGTATGGAGAATCTTCTATTCTCAACCACTAATGGATTTTTGTGCCATCACTAGAGAATTACAATAAAGAAAATGAAAGTAAACAAGAATTGAAGAAGATATAGAATCAGATCTTGATTTACAATCATAGAATCCCTCCATCATCCACTTTATAGTTTATATTTTATAGATAAATTATCTAAGTTATTTAATAACCCAATGTGATTAACACGATCTTCTAATCTAATGAAACCAATAATTCCAAATTATTCATCAAATTCCAAGCCTAATTTATTTTCTTAATATTTCCACCATGTGTATATGTCAGAGGTTGGTATTTATCTAAATCAGTGTACTCAAATATTTTATTGTTAAATCATTCTTCTCCTATGATTAAAATCCATATTTCTTCATCAAGGATCAAATAAAAAATGATTTTTTTTCTCTTTGGATTCACTAGATGTCATTTTTTCTTTGGGGAAGGAGATGATGTATGTTCTAAACAATACATTGGTTTTTAATGTAATTTTAATGGGAGAACATATTGGTATTAAGTGATTCTAGACTTGGTCCTAGAATGTGAATTCATATTAAAAATGGTCTTGGATCTACTTTGGCATCAATGTCACCTTTGATTTTTTAGGAACTATTTTTTTGATATTGTCTTCATCTAAAAAAATTCATTCAACATCTAGTTCCATTAAATCTTCCACTAGGTAGATCATTTCATTTGTCTAGGTAATACTTAAATAATTACCTTAAAATCATTTATATATTCAATGACCAAGCTACCGTGGCTAGCACTACAATTCCTTTCTTCTTTACCTGATCTAAAGTATTCTTTCTTTCTTTGGTCCAACTACCCAAATCTAGACCATCCAAAAATTTTCTTCATTTGGAATTCTTTGATCCTAAATCTTGAACACATGTCAAATAGGTTATATATAATAGCTTTAACTGGGATAACCATGACTTTCACCCTATATTGGAAGCCTCAACTACTTTCAAGATTAACACCCAACACCAGATGTGCATCACTCAACATCTTTTCCTTTTGTGTGTGGGGATGGAACCTCAAAATCCACTTATTTCTGATATACATAGTAAATAAACAGAAAAAATATAGCTAAAAATTAAGTTCCAATCTTCATCTTATTCAATTTTTAATCTCAGGTGGTATACATTCATCCGATATCATTCATCTTCATTGGGAATAACATCAAGGCTCTTCTTCAACATTGATATATCTTCAAATGTGGCTCCAGTACTCTCAAACTTAGGTCTATTTCATATTATAACCTCCAAGGTAGTGAAACTAGGGTTTTTCATCATTCCGATCTACATCCAATAAGGAAGTTTTTCATGAGTTGATCTATAGAGTATATTCTACAATCTCAGCCAGGCTTGTGCGTCTGATTCCATTATTCACATTTAGATTTACACGACCAAACAAATATCTATGATTGGTGTTCTATTCCATAGGGGTTGTAGTGGGTTGATGTTAGAGATTCAGTATTGTAGACTCCACATCAGGGTTTTGGTCAAATTCCACTTTATCTAGTAGTGAGGCGCAAGTAGATTTTACTTCTTCTAAAATATGAGTGCACATTTAGTGTGACTTCAATGTTCCATCTAAAAATTTTGATTTTATTCCCAATTTCATTTTCATTCAGGATTCTTTAAGAATATATGAATGTCTCATATTATATTATTCATTCTCGATTTGATTTAGTGCCATGTCAAGCTTCAGTTTGTTATCTTTAATTCATCTTTGGTTTACTTCAATCTCATTTGAATCCATATAGCATGAACTCAGATCTATATTTAAATTTTATCCTTATATATGGTGATCATTTTTGTTTATTGTCTATTAAAAAAGTACATGCACAATATATCACATGTAATTGATTTTCATTTTCATTTATGTTAGATGACCCAAAAATCCATGTGATCGATTGATTAATTGACCATACCCCTATTTTAATCCACAGTTGACCATACTACTTATAAATTTGATCATATTTTCCTTTTCCAAAAAACCATGGTCAATCCTAGAAATAATGATAAAATACATAATCAATCTAAGTGTTTTTCAATTTATTTGGCATGGCCGCTCAATTTTCATTTCCTCAAGTGTGGTCCCTTCATTTTGTAAGTATGACCGCTTACCTTTTTTTCTTTAGAAAAAATGTCCAGCAGTTAAAAAAAGGCCTTATAGACGATCCAAGAATTTTGAAAATTTACAGTGTGGTCACTTGGATCTACTAAAAAAAGAGAGTTCCATGACCACTTCATAATATTTTCAACACCAACCTCCAGATTCACATTATATATATATATATATATCTTTATGTATAGAGAATGAAATAAAAATAAAAAAACTAAATTCACATTTAAATAATTATTGACATTCTTCAATTAATCCAAAATAAATGAATACTATCAGTTAATTTCAATATTTTTCATAATAGATTTTATCATTAAATTGATAGATTTCTTTTATAATATTCAATGTTAAAACTTTCTTTTCAATGTAAAAATTAATTTTCCTTAATCAATTTAATTCAAAATTCCAAAAAACAAATTATGATTATAAAATTTAGAAATAAATGAGACACTAACAACCATATTTCAATCTATTGACAAATTTTATCTGAAATTTGAAAAATAAAGAATGAATTTATAGATTTCAAGTGAATAAAAGAATAAAAATACAAATCCAATCCTTTTAACAATTTAATTTCCAAAATTTAATTTCATACTTTATATGTAAAAGATCAAAAATTAAATTCAATTGGTTCATTACACATAAATTTTAAAATTTAATTAAATAAATAAATTTGAAAATCAAATAATGGATTTTCCAAGTCAATTCAAAATTGATCAGAAATATTTTTTTAGAAAAATTGATGGACTTTACCATGAAATTCCAAGTGTCCACAATTTAATGTATGAATTTTATGGAAAATAAAAATTAAATAATACACTAAAAATAAATCTCAAATCCAATTTTCAATGATGTCCATAATCTCTAACTTTCATAGAATCTTATCAAATTTTCTGGTATGGAAAAAAATATTAGAGATTAAATTCAATGAAATAAATACATTTTTTAAATATTCTATTTCACATCACACACACAGACCACTGGGATTTATTGGGATATATGGGATTACACGGATGTTCTCATTGGATATAGAATTAACACTTGATACTATGATCATGTGATTCCTTCCAGGGGAGTGACACACCCCTGGCTCTATGTGATGGATTCCCAGTAGGGAACTCTTCAAAGATCCAGATGTGGTTTTTATAGAAGGGTAAGCATTGGATCCAAGTGATGGATGCTTGGATGGGGATAAACACACACCTGGATCTAGCTAACAGATTCAAAGTAGGGAAATCCATTGATTATTTAGATGTGGTTTTCCAAGATGGGTAATATTTGGCTCTCAGTGATGGATGCCAAGTAGGGAAGAGATACACCCATGGACCTAATTGATGGATTCTCATAGGAAACTCCCTTATGTTTTGGTATGTGGTTTTATTGGGAAGCTATACCATATCTCTAGGTGATGGGTGCCTAGAAAGGGAGAGACATACTCTTTTTTTTGTGATTGATTCACGAAAGGGAACTCCCCTGAGTTCTAGATGTAGTTTTCCTGGTAGGATTTTCATAGATCTATGTGATGGTGCTTTTTAGAATTGATATGTAAAATTTTTAGAGACAACCTGACACTAGATGAAGTAGGTTTGGATTGATCCTAGGTTTTACATTAGAACTTGAAGATCAATAATGGTCGCTTATTTATTCTTCTACATTTATGTATTTATTCTGTAGAGTATATCACTTGCGCAAACCCTGTATTTACAAGTTATGTACAAGACTGTGCTGGTGATACCATATGAATTTTTACTCACACACCACTCGGGAGGTGATGAAACTTTTGTACCTGAGAAGACTTTACTGATTATAGGTTCAGCTTCGGAAGAATCTCTAAGTATCACGACTGAGTAGGGAAACTATAGAATGACTGGAGACATGGATGAAGAGTCTCGAGGATGTACATAAATACTCAATGTATTGTAGACTTTTATCATATTATTTATTATCAATTTGTCATTGACCCGATGTGAGGTCAGTGTTATATACCAACATGAATATAATTCTATATGATTGCTTTCTTCCACATGATAATTTGATATTGATGGATTTTATTAATTTATTCTTCATACTGTAACATCCTGTTACCCACATTCAGTCAATTCTTATCTCTTTTTCCTGATTAATTGGGTACATCTTATGACTCCCAAGGACAGAGAACATTTGTTGAAAAAAATGACCTAAAGTTCATGGTTGCATATTTTTTTGAATTAATGGAGTTTGATTATAAATGAGTAATGTATTAGCATGGTTCTCCTCTATTTTGAAGAACGATTAAGGTGGTTTGGGTTTTCATGTAAGAATATATAGTTTTCAATATTTGATAGAAATTTACACATAGTGTAATAGGAGTACATGACATGTAATGTTTTCTTAGATCATGTTATTATATGAGTACACATTGTGAAATAATAAATTCCATTTATGTATTACACACCATTTAATATTAAAAAATCAGGTTTCTAATAAAATGGTAATGGGGTTTTTCGGCGTATGTAGGCTTCATGGATTACATGATGTGTAAAGGGATTACATTCCATGTAAATGTAGCGATCATGGATTTTAGGAATCCATATGAGTGATTTATTTATTCATTCAATGTGAATCCTCCTCTTTCTCAACCTAGAGACCTTTTATAGTGATTTTGGAGAACTACAACCCATTAAGATCATTTTTTTGGGAAATGTCTTGTTGTTATGGTGCGTAATATTTCTCCTTGTGAGGAATTATTTCTGCCTTTTTGTTTCTCTTGATCAAGATAGAATTAATTCATTGAATTACCATATCTATTATACTTTTATGGTCATTATCTTAATTCATTTATATATTCATTGCGTGATCCTGTTCCGGGTGCCAATCCTTATTGGTTGTGGTGTGATGAGTGTGTGTTATTAAGGTATATGTTGTTTCCTCTTCTCTGTTGACACTTTTGTTAAATTGAATCAATTATGATATGTTTGGATTGATTCTAGGGACTCCATTATTATTGTTTTCCTCCTTACTATTGGATCCCATTTTGGGTGTGTGCCATCCCAGTTTTGAGGTAGGTGGTTCTGTCTCCAGCTTGTGTTGGTGAACTAAATTTCCAAGATTTTTGATAAATTGTTTTATTAAATGAAATAAATAACTAAATAAGTTAATTTGTGTTTTTGGAAATGTATTTGTGTTAAATTATGGTTTCCCCCTAGTTTTGGTAAATGGAAAGGGGTTTTCAAAGAATTTTGAAATTGTTTTATGAATTGGTTTTCAAATAATGGTTTGATAAAATGGTTTTCTAAAATGGTTTGGAAAATAGAACACATGGGAAGCCTTTGGTACTCAGGTGGAAGGTATCGTAATTGGTCTCTTCCATTATCATGGAATTTTTTCATGGGGCTTCCCTCTACTCCCTAGTTCTTTTGTTCTAGAATGTTGTTAAACCTGATGGTGGGTTCACTTTTTGGGGAATTCATCTACTCTTTGACTTGATTATTTTATGCAGAGGCATGATGTGCATGTAATTATATATGTTAGGTATGTGTTTCCCTAATATCATAACATAGTTTGATCCTTAGTGTGATGTTACCTATGCTTCTTGGTCAATTTGGGATGCTTTTGGTTTGTACTATTTTGATTATACTCCCATGGATTTGAGATGATATATGATAGTTTATTTTATTTTATATACATATTCATTGATATATGTATATGTAATTATTTGAAACTAATCTACCTACAATATTTGGAAATTTGAAAAAACGGGAAATTGAATTCTTTTTCACCATTTTTATATAAATACTATAAAATAGTATATCATGCCTTATTTTTTTTAAAGTTGAGCATACTTGGATTATTTTTCAGAGACCTGATATGGAAAACTTGGATGGGACCCCACTAAGTCAGTTATCCCACACCCTGTGTACCCCTTCAGCAATACATAGACCTGGTAATATTTTTTGATGTAGGGAAAGACAATGTACCATTTTTAGGCGATAAGGTTTTCAATCAATTTGGTTTGGGTAGCTATATAGTGAGATGGTGCGAGTTTACTAATGCTATTACATGGAGGCTATTGGAGTAGCTATTTTGGTTTTTTTACTTTGCTATTGGACTAGTCTCTTGATTTTTTTCTACCTTTTTAGTTGTATCACTTCCTTTTTTCTGTTTCTACTAAGAAATATATATGTATTCATATTTTCTTTCACTGTTTCATTCCATACATGTATATATATGTCATATTGTTTTCTTCGGGTCAGGAAAAATTAGTTCCTCTATTTGTTTTTGATTCTCAAGTGCTAGATGCCTGCCTGTGGGGATCAAGAACACCTTTCTATTATGTTATGTCTTGGTTCAGGTACTAATATTGAGAAGGTATCTAGGTCATGTTCATCATAGCTTGGTATTAAAGGGAGTTTCTTTTCTTCAAGATACATTTTATTGGGACGTTTGTATGACTGGATATAGTATTGTTGGTACTTGATAAGTTGATTTAGGTGAGTTCCTGGACAGATCATTCCATGATGAGAATCAAATTACCATGATATATTGGGATGCGTGTCTCCTGTTTTGACTTCTTGATGTTAATTTAATTTTTTTTTTCTTATGGAATTTCGGATTTGAACTGAGATTATTCTATTTTATGATCATTTGTTTTTGTTTTAGTGTGCAAAAATATGCCTCTATGATGTTTTTGGTGAGTTCCTCCGATGGGTGTAGGAGATATAGATCAAGGTACATCTAAGAGATGTAGGAGATATAGATCAATCACGGGAGTTATTGCATGATATTACATCATACTTTAAAGGTTAAAATGAACCTTAATAGGCATAGTAATAGATTAAAATTATTGATCAAATTTTAAACATTCTGGATACACTAGAGAGTGTTAAGGTTAAGTGCACAGTGTTCAGAATTCAGGGTCCCAACAAGAAATGGTGGGAGTTCATAGTACAGGTGGATAGGCACGTGGGTTTGTAATGGAAGAGTTTCAAGACTATATTCTTCTAGATATTTTGTCTATAGTTACTGATGATGGTGAAGTATTTGGAGTTACTCTATTTGAATAAGGGTGAGCATTTGCTGCAAGCGTACACTGATCAGTTTGAAAAGTAGGATCATTTTTCACCAGAGTTTATAGAGAATGACTGGGTGAACGCTCAGAAGAACCTAAAGGGTTTTAGACCGAACATCAGATTGCTGGTAGTTTTTCTAAATATTTCATCCTATGTGGATAAATTGGAAAAGTCTCTGATGTAAGAAATGAATATGTTAGGCAAGGTTGGATATTCTTTCCCCCTTCTACCTAGAGTAAGATTTAGTGTCATTCTAGGGAAAAAGAGAACGTGGGAAGATCATTTTAGGAGTAGCAAAGGTTGTTATCGATATCAAGCCTCTTCAGCACCTTTAGTTACATAAAATGGTGTGCCTCTAACTTCCTATTAGGATGGAAATGTAACACACACATGAAATTATTTTCCTTCATCTAAAAAATGTGTAACAATGTTGGATGTTATTGTCATCTATATAATTTATTACAGACAATGTATTCACCTTGATATGGTCAGGGATCATCGAATTTAAAGGCTACTTTGCTAGAGTCAGATTCTTCTAAGACTATAGGGATTTATCCAAAAGCCTCTATAGTGAAGCACCTTCATGTAGTAGATGATTTTATGATGAAGTTAGATACGGGTTAAAAAATAGTGATATGTATGATATTTATTACATCATTAGTAGCGGTTTCTTAATTTGATACTAGTACTTTCCCTTAATTTATATCGATTTATTGTTTTGATATACATAAACAACCAATGGATCTCACATCCATTTTTCTAGAGTTAGTGACAACTCTTGGAAAGATAAAAGAGTAGGGGTTTTGATTCCCTTATTGAGTGATATAAAAAGCTAATGCAGGGATAGTTTTGGATTTTATCATTCTTGATATTGATTTGTTTGAAATCATCATTAAAATGGATCTGATAGTTGCTCATCATTCTAAGGTTGATTGTTATCATTGGAATGTCTTATTTATTATAACTGATGGTAGACCATTATTGTTTCATGGATAGTGGGATCTAAGTTCTATTCATATAGGATATTTCTTTCCAGAGATCTATATTTTATTGTCTACTGTAGTAGTTGTGTTTGATAAAATTTCTTATATTGTTTATCTTCCCATTTTTAAGATTTTCCTAATGTTTTCCCTAAATATTTCTCCAGGATACCTCTATAAAAGGAGCAACATTTTACAATTTAACTGGTGATAAGTACACAGCTGATTTCAATACATTCTTATCATATGGAACATATGGAGATGAGAGAGCTCAATATTCAGTTAGATGATCTGGTGGTGAAGGATTTTGTTCACCCTAGTGTTTTGACTTGGGAATCCCTAGAGTTCTTTTCCAACAAGGTATATGGTTCACTCCAATTTCATGTGGATTATAAAAAGTTGAAATGAGTAATAGGTAATAATAAGTATCATTTTTCTTGTGTTGATGATTTTTTTATCAGTTAATTGAGGAAAGGTGGTTTTCAAATAATGATCTTCAGCCGGGTTATCGACAACTCAATGTTCAGTAGTCTGATATAATGATAACATCTTTTAAGAGTAGATATGTACATTCTTAATATCCTATGATGTCGTTTGGTCTAACTAATGCTCTTGCAGTTTTTATGGATTTTATGAATCAAATATTCCATAAGTATCTCAATACATTTTTGGTAGTCTTCACATATGATATTTTGGTTTATTTGATATCTGAGAGTGAGTACGAACACATTTTGGGTTTAGTTCTAAAAAACATGATAAATGACTGTTTATATGGAAAGATTTGAAAATGAAATTTATGGATTCAAGAAGTGAAGTTCTTAGGGAAGGTGATTTTAGACCATGGATTATTAGTTTATCCTGAGAATGTAAAGGATGCCTTTTCATGGAAATAACAATGGAATCTCTTTGAGACTCCAATCTTCCTTGGTCTTGCTGTATACTATTGATGATTCGTCGAGGATTTCTAAAAGCTAGAATCCCATTTAACTACTCTTACACAGAATGGGGTGAAATTCATATGGGATGAAAAATTTTAGTCTTATTTTGATGGGTTGAAAATAATTTTGACATCGGATCCTATTCTAATATTACCTAATCCTGGTAAAGGGTATGTGGTTTTCTGTGATGCTTCTAGTGCTCATTTTGGTTGTGTGCTCATGCAAGAAGATCAAGTGGTAGCTTATATCTCTCATCAGTTTCAACCACATGATAATAATTAGCTCACTCATTATTTAGAGCTTTCCACAGTTATTCATGCTCTTCAGTGTTGACAACATTATATTTTTTGGGAGAGTTTCACAGTCTTCTTTGACCATAAGAGTTTGAGTTATATATTTTCTTAAAAACACTTGAATCTCAGATAGAGGTGGTGGGTGGAATACCTTCAGATGTTTGACTTTGATATCACCTACACCCTAGGGAAGGGGAATGTCTTTGCGGTGGTTCTCAGTAAGAAATATCCATTTCATGATATTTTGGAATAAAATGAAGAGCAAAAACTTATGGGACTTTTTCATCAGTTTCATCTGGATGCTTAGGAGGATGGTTCAGGTATGATCCCATCTTGTGGTTAGTTATCATCATCTCTACTTGAGTAAATTGTATAGAGTTAGTAGTAGGATGATGAGTTCATAAAATTTTGAGAATCCCTATATGGAAGGGAGACCATTTCTGGTTGGTCACTCTCTTAATATGGTATTCATAGTTTTGGGGGTCGATTTATCATCCCAGAATCTGTGAGGAGATTAATTTTTTTATTATTTTTATTGGTTCATCAAGGGCCATTCATCTAGAAAATATGAAGATCTATTATAAAATGAGATGGAGATTCTAGTGGCAAGGTATGAAACATGACATTGCTAATTATGAGCCCTGCTATTACCACTACTAAAAAAAGGATTTTAATAATGCTAGAAAAGCACTGAAAACTTGAGCGATGTTAAAAGCCTAGGAATTTTATCAGAACTAAAAAAGTGATGATAAAGGGTCCATTTATCTACGCTAAAAGAGAACTGATAAATAAGACATTTATCGAAGCTTTAATTTAGCACCACTAAAAAATTTCTTTTATCAGTGCTTTTAAAAGCACTAATAAAGGGACATACTATAGTGTGCCGTTACAATACACTGTAGCACCATAAGCACACAAAATAGATATAATATCAATAAAAACAATTCCAAATATAGAATTTAAATGATATAAAATTTACAATAAAAAAACAGAAAAACACTATATTATAGACATTTGAAACATTGGTTTATACAATTAAATAAATAAAAATTATTACATATATTAAAAAAACAATTTTCATTTTCCTTTTAATCCTAAACTAACTAATAATATTGCCGAATAATCAACCCCCTACTCGAGAAAAATAGAAAACCTATATAAGAAAACTATTATTATGTTAGTAATAATATAAATGAACTCTTCAAGGAATAATGAAAATGAAATCAACATTCCATTATATATTTTTTCCGTAAATTTTAGAATTTATGTCATAACATTACCTTTAAATCTTTCCAAAGGTTATCCTTAATTATAGTTTGTTATTATGAGGGATTGGTAACATCATCATGCATGGAAGAAATTGTTTGTATGAGTAGACAAAAATTTAATTTAGATTATGTTAATGCAGTAGATAAAATATACTATTTTGAGGAAAAAATAATATATTAAAAAACACATACCTTTTCATTGGAATCAATTTCTTTTTTAAAGTTTTTAAGGATTTGGTTCCACTTTCAAGAATCAAAATCCCCTATTTGTAGTCCCCACTAACATACAATATATTTTCTGATTTGGGACAAGCATGAACTGATTGTTATGTCCCAATGAAAGGGTCATCCTCGATTAAATTTTTATCTGAATCAACATTTTTTTAGTCACCAGCAGGACAATCGACCAATTATTATTTAATAGGTCATAGACATAAAATACTTCCACTTCTTGTGATTCCATTATAAAGGGCTTGTCCTTTTCCCCTTCTAAATTGTAATTCTCCTTTATAAAGCCCATTTCATTAAATTTCAATCCACTAATATTGTCAACCCATTTTTAATGGAATAAAGAAACTTGAAATGTTGTATAATAAAACTCATATATCTATTCTATAATTCCAAAATTTAATGTATTTTCATGAATTGTATTTCTATACTTGGAACCAGATATGTGCATCACCTGAGCCACAATCGTAACACTACAATTTTTCATTGTACTAAAGTCATCATGTTCTTTTGTATAGAATTTATAATAATTTATTACAAACCTAGTGTAAGATATAAAATTTACATTTGGCCCCCTTTCTTTCCATTAAAGTCGTTCGATGATTTAATTCAGATGTCATATAAGTCCTTATAAATTTTATCTCTGAACCATCCTATAAATTGGTGATTATGAGTATTTGATATCCATCTTTCATCTCTTGATGGATTCAAATATCTAAGAATTTCTCTTTGGAATTTAATGTATGGATCAACATCTTCACTATTATATAATATGTAAAGATGTGTTTCTCTAGCTCTTTCAAGGTAGTTATAACAAAATCTCTTTTTAAAATCCATTCGCCCATAATGAGTTTTATATGAAGAAACTTTTGGAGATAAATGATTTAAAAATATGATAGGTAATTATTTCATAATTCAATAGATTATTCAACAATATATCATTATTTAATACTACCATATGGTTGAATTTGATTCTTGATATACCCTTTCAAAATCTTCATATACCATTCAATGCGGTATATCCATCTAGAATGGACAGGACCACATAGTTGAACCTCTGTGAACAAGTGAACCATCGGATCGACCATCATATCAAATAAAGATGGTGGGAATAACATTTCTAATACACATAATATTACTGAAATCTCCATATTCATGATGGGAAAGTTTGTTGGGTCTACAACTTTAATGCATATGGCATTGAAAAAGAAGCAGAGTTTGGTTAATATATGTCGTACCTTTTGAGGCAGAATGTAATGGAAAGTAACATGCGTTAAATCTTTCATAAAAACATTAAAGTTGTTTGATTTTAGTCCTTGTAACTTCAAATTAGTAATTGAAACGACATTCTTGAAATTTTATTAATACCCTCGAGGAACTTTTACACTCGAAATAAAAAGAATAAATTGCAATTTTTCCTATCTGGATAGAGTGTAAGCTGCTGGAGGAATAAAATTCTACCTTTTTCCATTCATTGGTGAAAAGTCTTCCCTTATCCCCATTTTAATGAAGTCCAACCTTGCCTTGATACCATCTTAGATTTTTTAAGGAACATTTATTAAGGTTCCGATAACATTATCAGATATTTTTTTTCTATATGTACGACATTAAGAAAATGTATGACAAAAAAAATTTTCCAATAAGGTAATTTAAAGAAAATTTATCTCTTCTTCCGACCTTCTTTTGTATGGTTTTTCAAAAATGGTTTACCGAAAACAGTGTTAATATTTTTTAATTTTTTTGTATATTTGATCGCCCATTACTAGAGATGGTGTTGTACCTTATTTGATATTCCCATCGAATGATGTCTTCTAGGATTGGTATTTTTGTCATCGAGGTAAAACATTTTGATGTCCAAAAAATATTTTCCTTGAGGAATGTTTCAACCAAATTGAGTATGTGTGTTTTTCAAAAATGGGACACCCCAACATGCCTTTAATTCTATAGCCTAAAAAATTTTCATAAGTGGGAAGTCATTTATCAATCCATACAAAAAGGGCCTCAATAATATTTCTTCACTTATACGATAATTATACATTATAACACCTTTATCCTATATTAATTTTTGATCTTTGATCAACGGAGCCAAATAGACATCAATATCACTAACAGGTTTCTTTGATCTATATATACACAGAGACAACATAATGTATTTTCACTTCTTGCATAACCTTGGCAAAAAGTGATAATTTACTAACATGATGGGCCATTTACTGTGAGTACTACTCTGTACACCAAAAGAATTTATACCATCTATAGATAATGTAAGATGAATGTTTCTCAGCTCATCTCCAAATTCAGAAAACTCATAGTCAATTTTTTTTCCACTAAGGGGAATCTATTGGACGATATAGCTTCCCATCTTTAATTCTTGTATCTTCATTCCATGTTAATTTTCTTTCAATTTCCTAACATCCATATAGTCTTCTAAACTATGGAATGACAGGAAAGTACCATACAGATTTTTAAGGACTTGATTCAATTTTCATGTATCAATATGTGCCACATTTAGGGCATTTCATGAGTGATTCATGGTCCTTGAAAAAAAATACAATAATTTGGACAAGAAAATATTTTTTAGAGATCATTCCCTTTGAACATAATATTTTTTTAGCATCATATGTTCGTCATGGTAGTTCATTTTCTTCTGGGAGCATATCTTTCAAAAGACCAAGTAGTTCTGTAAAGCTAGTGTCACTCTATCCATTTCCAGCTTTCACATTATATAACTTCAATATAGTTGACAATGTTGTGTACTTAGTAAAACTAGTATACAATGGTTTCTTGGAACAAGTATTTAACTCCTCAAACAACTTTAGAAAATCACAAAGGTCATCTTCAATTTCCATTGTCATTTCTACCATGCGATCTCCACCATCTTTTACAAAGGTATTCATATCAAATGATTCATAAATCATTGTATTATCCCAATCGATGTCCACATTAAATTTTTACTCATGTTTAGTCCAAAATTTATAACTATGACCTATTCCATGACAAATCAATTATTCTTCCAGCTCTTCTAAATTAATTTCTCTCGAATAAAAACAATGTAAACACCAATATAGGATTTTCGAAGGGTTGTCTACATGCTCTTTTGAAAACATGATGAACTATTTAACTCCAGCTTCATATAAATTTGTCAAACAATTAGAATGCATCCATTTTCAGTTCATATCCATCCAATTTGGTTCATAAATAGGGATTTAGAAGTTCTCAGTAAAAGTTAAAATAGATGACATGTTTTAAATACACTCAAGATGAACCGTATGAAAATTAAGGACAACCAGATGAGCTATATAGGAAGGTAAAAATACAATTGATTTTATTTTGGATTTTAGGGTTATTTTTCCAGTTTTACCTTAATTATTTGGAATATATTGACTATTTTAAAGTTAAAGGAATATTTATAAAATAAATTTACCCATTATAGTAATAAAGTTGTGGATATTATTCATATTATTATTTCCATGTTAACTATGTCTCTAGTGGGTATCTCAAGTGACATTTAACCAGAATAAAACTAGGGAATGAATTTGAAATCAATGAAAAGTATATTATTTTTAGAAATAGATTTCATGGTATGGTTAAAGAAGATCACTAGGCTGAAAGTGGTTTAAATAAGAGGTCCAAAAGATGAAAATTGAATCAAATGATAAAAATTATTTTTAATAAATACTAAGAAGTTATAAATGATTATTTAAAGTAGTGATATTTTTAGAAATATTGGGAATTAGTTGGTTACGCAACCCACACCGCCTAAAATTATTAAAGAAAAATAAAAAGCGGATGCATGAGGTAAAATTATCTTGAACCAGCAATGAGTTTAAAGAAAAAACATGAGAAGATTAAAGTGAAGGAATCATAAAAAAAAGGATAATAACCATCATGATGAAAAACAATATTGATGTAAATATTTATAATTACCTTCTCGTAGATGTACAAAGAAGATCAGCAGTGGGTGAACACAGAATAAGCTCCCTTTATCTGTCCTCTACCCTGATCAACAAAAGATAAGTATAAAAGGATATAAGTATCTTAAGAACAATGCCAACAAATAAAACAACCAGTGGCCTACATGATATGGACAGATATATTAAACCCTTAATGTGATTTGATGATAGGAACACACTAATAGAAAGTAGTGAATGATATGTCTTTCTATATCTAAAAGTCCGTATGCATAATTTTAAAAAGAGGAATCATAACAACAAAAAGTAAGGTAATATTTTTCATCAATATCTAATTGATGAGCTGGTATAAACAACCAATAAAACATCGATAGTCAATACAAACAATAAACCAAAAATCTTTCCTTAAACAATGGATCAAAAAAAGAATCTTAAACAAAAGATCATAAACAGAAGATCATAAACAAATTGTAGAAGAAGAATTAAAAAATGAAACAAAAAATTCACAATGAAAATCGAAATGCCTACCTCACTAGGCTGAAGAAAATCAGTGACCCTCTTCAAATGTTAGACGAAATGTTCAGAGGTAGTCGAGTGGTGTGATTCGACCTTTGATTCACTAAGGAGGAGCGCCGAAAGTGGGTGGATTCTGCAGAAAGCTCTATATCACGATGGGTTCGCAAATGGTTAGGTTTTTTAAAATAGACCGGAAAATATTTATCAGCGCTTACAAAGAAGAGCTGATATATAGACCTTTTATCAGTGCTTATAACATAAGTGCTAATAAAAGGACTATTTATCAATTATTTTTAGTGTTAGTAAAGACCTATCTTTATCAGTGCTAAAAAAGGGCTGATAAAACAAATATTTTCCAGCGCTAAAATTAGGGCTGTGATAAATGTTTATTTTATTAGTGCTTTATTTAGTATTGCCAAATCCTCATCTTTATCAGCATAGAAAAAGCACTGATAAAGATTCTATTATCACCGCTTATTACTAAAGCACTATTAAAGGATTTATAATTATAAATATAAATGTTTTTTTAAAAATCTATAAATACTTAATAAATATATATAAATATCAATATAGTAAATATATTCCATTTAAAATATATTTATTATAATTTTATAATTATTTATTTCTAATTATAGAAATATTTTAAAAAAAAATTATTTATATTATTATATATATTTATATAATTAGACATATATTTTTAATAATTATAAATAAATATAAATACAGTAAATATATTAATTATTTAAGTAAATTTATTATAAATTTAATAAATATTTAAATATACATAATTATTTATTTATAATTATATAAATACTTTTAAATTTTTTATTTATTCATAATTATAAATATATAATTTTATAAATATAGTGACTGTACATTTATAAATATATTTATTTATAAATATTTTTTTACAAATATTTTTTTAACATTATTAATGAATATCTAATTTTGAGTGCATGTATATATGTTAAAAACGAGTAAAGTTAAATAAATTAAGAATATAAGTACACTTTAATAATATTGAAAAAATTGATATGTTTTTTGTGAGTGCATATTTTATATAAAAATGCATTAATTACATAATGTGAAATCAACATAACACACATTTGATCTATATTAAATTGAAAAATCAAACGACATTCAATTATATGTCGAGTACTATGCAATTAGTCAATATTTTTAATTCATATAATTTTTTAATTATATACCATTTTTCAATAAGTATATGACTATTTAATGTAAAATGCACAAATATTTTGTAAAATATAAATCATATTTATATATATTAATATATATCTATATATTTAATATATACAATTTAATAACATTAATTATCACAATTTTTTAATTAATAAAATGTTTAATATTTAATAATGTATAATAAATCAAATCATTTTTATCAAAAATTTAATTAATAAAATTTATAATAAAAACTTTTTTTATTATTTATTTATTTGATTATTTCATTTTATCAGTATTAATATGTGTTGATGAAAGAAATATTTATCAACTCTAAGTATAATGTGCTGAATAAGTGTACCCTTTATCGGTGCTATAACATAAGCGCCGATAAAAGATACACTTTATTAGGGCTAAAAATAAAGTGCTGATAGAGGATACCCTTTACAAGAACTAAAAATAAAACGTTGATAAAGATACCCTTTATCAGTGGTAAAAATAAAGTGCTGATAAATGTTTCCTTTATCAGTGGTAAAAATAAATGCACTGATAAAAGGTAAAATATATCAGTGCTTTCATTAGTGTTGATAAATTTTCCATTTATCATCATTTTCTTCTAGATATAATAAATAATTTCACTATTAAAGGCTTGTTTTGTAGTAGTGTACACCTTCCAACAGATAAAGAAAGAGCATATAATACAATCTAGTTTTCCTTAACCACATAAAATTTCAATTTTGAAATGGGATGAGGTATCCATAAATTTTTTTGTTGGATTACCATGGAATACTTAAAAGAGGAATACTATCTGGGTAGTGATTGATCAGTAGATAATGTCAAATCATTTCATTCCGATTAGGGACACCACTAAGGTTTAAGAGTTCGGTAAGCCACATGTGTAGGGAATTATGAGGTTACATGGGGTTAATTCTTCCATTACTTCAGACAGGGATCCTAGGTTTACTTCAAGGTTCTAGAGTAGTCTCAAAGTGGTGATGGGGACTCAGGTCTGGTTGAGTACAACTTATCATCCATATTCATACTGTTAGATGAAGCGTGTTATTCAGATTTTGGAGGAAATGAATCATGCCTGTGTCATGGACTTTGGTGGATCATGGTATAACCATCTTGGACTAGTTGAGTTTTCTTATAAAAAACATTATCAATAATTGATTAGAATAGATCCTTTTTAGGATATTTATGATCTCCCATGAAGGTCACCTCTTTATTGGGTAGTGGTGGGTGAATATTCTTTAGTATGAATGAGTTTGGTTAAGGAGATGTCCGTGAGGATTTATGATACACATCGACATCATGTCACATCTCAGAGATGATAGAAATCTTACATGGATCAACAATACTATCTTTTGGAGTTTTCCATAGGTGACCCATTTTTATTTAAAGTTTCTCCTTGGTTGGGTCATTGTTATCTTGAGAAATAGGGAAAGTTGGCTCTACGATATGTTAGACTATTCACTGTCACTATGCAGCTTGGTCATGTTGCTTATTAGTTAGCATTTCTTATTCATTTGATAGGAATTGATGATGTCTTTCTCATATTACATCTTAGGAAATAACATCATGATCCCCCTCATATTCTAAGATATAATGATATTGAGTTTGATTCAATTATTTTTTACTGTGGAACATCTAGTAGAGATAATTGATTCTCGAGTGAAAGTCTTGTGTAGGTAGTTTATTCTGCTGGTCAGAGTGTCATGGTTGAATATATTGAATTCTTCTAAGACTCAGGAGAACAATTCTTTGACAAGGGAGTAGTGTCCTCACCTCTTTAATTTAGTTCATTCTTTTATATGACTTCTTGAGGATGGAAAGTCTTATGTTGGGGATTTTATAACATCATATTACCCACTTTTATGTAATTCTATTCTCTTTACCTGTTCTACTCATTAATTGGGCACATATTAGGACTCATGAGGATAGATAAAATTTGTTGAAAAAATGACCTAATGTTTAGGGATTTATTTTTGTTTTAATTAAGTGATTCAGAGTATAAACATGTAATGTCTTAGTGAGGTTCTCTTTGAGTTTGGAGAAATCCTGAGGTGGTTTGAGTTTTTGGGAAAGAATATTCAGTTTCAACTATTTTTTATAAATTTAAACACCATATAACGAGAGTTCCCAATATGTAATGTTCACTAGTCTTATGTTGTGATTTTAGTATATGGAATAAAGAAATACACTATGTGTAAGGATTAAACTCCGTGTAATATTAACAAAATTGGGTTAAAAAGGTAATGGATTTTTTGGAATATACCAGCTTTGTGGATTACATGATATCTAAAGGGATTTCATACTGTGTAAATGTTTCAGACAAGAATTTTAGGGTGTTATACTAGTGATTTAATTATTAATTCAATGTGAAACCTCCTTGCTCTGAACCTAGAGCCCTTATCATGTTATTTTGGAGACCACTAACCCTTCCATATTGTTTCATTTACTGATTAATCATTTTTGAGTTTGTGGTACATTTTTTTAGGTGAGTAATACATTCTATTTTTTAATTTCCTTTGATTATGATAGTGCCACTAAATTTTTTTTATCAAATCCATTGATCTATAGTTATTATTCTCATGATTCAATTATAGATGCATTGTGTAATCTAGTTGTGGGTGCTAATAATTTTTGGTTATGGTATGGTGGGTGAGTGTTCCTGAGTTGTGGGTGTTACGTCTTATCAACTAACCATTTTTTTAAATAAAATAAATAATGATATGTGTATGTTGATTATAGGGAATACATTTTTATTATTGTGTTCTTTATATTGGTGGATTCTATGTGGGTGTGTGCGAGCTGAGTTTTGAGGTCGGTGGATCTGTCTCTAGCTTGTGTTGGTGAACTACATTACTATATTTTTTGATAAATTATTTTATTAAATGAAATGGAATTATTGAATGATTTTATTATTGTTTGTGGAAATGGGTTTTTGATAAAATATGTTTTCCCCTGGTTTTGGTAAATGAGAAGGGATTTTCGAAGAATTGTTAAATAGTTTCATGAAATGGGTTTCAAAGCATGGTTTGATATATTGTTTGATAAAATGTTTTGATAATAGAGAACATGGGAAGCCTTGGGTTTTAGTTTTAAGGGATAGTGATAGGTCCCATCCACTATTTCAGGGGTTTGATCATAGTTATTTCTTATGCTCCATAGTGCTATTGTTCTAGGGACTTGTTAAACCCATTGGGGGTGGGGGGGGGGGGGGGGGTTCAGTTTCTAGGGTGTTCCTTGGCTCTCTATACTTGATTTATATGTCTATATCCAGAATGCATTCAGGATTTTCTATTTTAGTTATGTGTTTCCTAGCTATCCTGACATAGTGTGATCCTTGGTGTGATGTTACCAATGCATCTTAGCAGATTTGGGATGCTTTTGGTTTGTACTATTTAGATTATACTGTAATTAATTTGAGATGATATGGGATACATTATTTTATTTAATATATTGTTTCTTTGACATATGTATATAAAATGATTTGATACTAATTTACTTGGTTTATTTTGAAATGTGGAAAAGGGGAAATTAAATATTTTTCAATGTTTTTTAAATAAAGAATAAAAAATAGTATATCATGCCTTATTTTATTTAAAGTTGAGAATGATTGGATTGTTTTTCATAGACTTGATATGGAACACCTCAGTGGTACCTCACTGAGCCTGTTAGATCACACCCTGTGTACCCCTTTTATGGTATATAGATCTGGTCATGAATTTCAAAGCAAGAAAAGGAAAGGCGCCACAGTGAGGTAGTGAGCTTTTCTATTAACTGGGTTTGGGTAGATTGATGGTGAGATGGTGGGAGTTTACTCATGTATAAAATAGAGAATGTTGGAGTAGTTATTTTGGTTTTACCATCCTTTTCAACTAGACTAGTATATTAGAGTTTGTTTTGATACCTTTTCAATTGCATCACTCTCATTGTTCTCTTTCTGTTATGACATATATATGTATTGATGTTTTCTACCACTATTTCATTTAGCACATGTATATATATGTCATGTTTTATTCTTAGGGTTTGAATTAATCATTCCATATTTTTTTGATGACCATGTGCTATAAACCATCCCATGGGGATTGAGAACTCCCTTTGGGTATGTGATGACTTGGTTTGGGTACTATTATTGAGAGGGTATCCTGGTCAGGTTCAGGACACATACTCTACTGGATGTTTATTATCCTATATTATGGTTGGTTAGTTGTCAGTTATTATGCACTTTTATAAGGGTCTATAGTTTCTACATGATAAGACACTAGACCATCGATTCTAGTCAGTAGCTCCTAACATATGGTCCGGCCCATTTGAGTTCAAGTAGAGACCATCAGTTTAGACACCAGTCAGATTTTATGGGGTGGAGGTAAATTACATTCTCTAACTAAATTATATAGAAAATACTAATTATTCTTATTACATAATCTATATCAGGTCTATTACATACTATTTAATATATAAAACATCCAATTTCATACAAAATATTGCATGTTTTATATCCCCTCCCTCTCTTTATCCTTATAAGGTGACTAACTAGCATTGAAAAAATGAATTGAGAGGAGTATTAATTATTTTTTCTATATACTAAAAAAATACATTATGTACCTTCTCAATTTATATCTCTTGAGATAAAAATAATTTCTGAAAATTTATATTAAGAGATATTTTCATAAAAATAATATATCTCACATGCTTAATTATTTTATATAAAAGACTAAATAAGACCATACTTCAATTTTTCTTTTCCTAAAGCATGATAACCAATAATAATTATATCACCAAAATAAAATATTAATACACTAATTTCACTAATAAGAAATCTATGAAAAAATTTTTATAGGAAGAGGTATTCCTAAATCCTTGATGAAAAAATTATAGACTCAAACATTTTAACCACTTCCATGAAACCTATTTTAGATGCTAGATTCTCTTATTCAAATTGTAAGAATAATCTTATTAAGATTTTTTTATAAAAAAATCATGCCTCTCCATAAAAATAACCACCTCTAAATAAACAAGGAAAAAATTTATTTTTATATCCATATGTTCAACATTATTATCCAAACTAGCATCTAAACAAAGAATAACTTAAATAAAATATATTTTTATTATAGGTTAGAAATTTTTTTCCGAATCAATACCTTTCTTAATATATAAACATTTTACATATAACTACTACTTTTATAATGGATAATAGTTGGATTCATAACTCTTAATAGAATGAATCCATATATTTTTAAAATGCATTAAAACATGAGAATTTTTCATAGACCCATATTAAAAAAATTATAATTTTTATAAGAATGTAGCAATATGAAATCCATAGGTTGGTCTTCTAAGGAGGCCACTCACACACATTATTTTTCTATATCCACGATTTTATTATATAAGATATAATATAAAATATGTATACATAACCTAATGTGGGTTTTATAAGAATAAAAGTGATATATAAATATTAATTGATGCAAAAAAAGATAAAATAGAACAAAGTTTTTAGGAAAATAGAACGAAAAAAGAAGAGATGATGTCATTGGGAGTTCACAACAAGTACTATCTTTGTTATTTAAAATTTTCTCAATATTCTATCCAATTTTTATTTCATGACCTATCACTCAACAACCACTTTGTTTGAATTTTTAATTTCTTGCATCGATACCACTACATGTGGGTTAATACTCTTCCTAAAGGTAGTTTGGAGACCTCTTCAGAGACCAACACTACCCAAGTCAAACTCCACAATATTAATAAATTTGATAGTTAAGGAAAGAAATGATGATGAAAAAGGAAAAATAAATTAGATAATAGAGAAAAGCGGGAAATCTCTATCCGAATCAGTTTAAATATCACTAAATTCTCAGCCTAAAATATTGAGAAACCTTTAAAGTACAAATTACTCAAATAAACACCACTCCATCCCTTGATAAACCAGTGAGGTAAGTTCTCTATTTTTAGGGAGATGAGAAGGATATGGTGTGAGAGAGGTAACACAAGAGAGAATGAAAATGAATTAAAATTGTTAAAACAAACATGATATGAATTCAAAGATAAATAAAATACAATGAATGATTTATAAGAAGAACTATAGATAAGTATTTAATATAATGGACACTCTTCCTTCTCTCCAACAATGACAGTGTCCTCTCCATGTTTATAAGTAAACTATTTCTTCATCAAAGGCTCAAAATTTTATTCCATTAAACCCTATCAAACTACCTAGATCCTTACTCATTTTAAGTATTTATATCCCCTTAAATCTCCCAATATTTAAATCTCTAAGATATCCATGTATTTGAATTCAGGATACAAGTTTTCTTATTTAGGCTGATAGATCATTCCATGAGGTTTAAAAGTTAATTTTTAATTTATTATACATGTTTTACTCTAATTGTATGCATGGATGTTAATGTGGAATCATAAGGCCTCAACTTGAAGTACTTATAACTCTCTATTTGTGGCTTCAACTAACACCTACATAACAAATATATCCACACAAGCATTTTTGTATGTAGCTAATTTTCATATAGTGATATTTCCATATGTGGTAGACAATATATCCAAAATATTTTTACGTATAGAATCTCTAGAAATTCCTATATGTGGTTGATCATGAATTTGTATCACAATATTACTAAATACCCATACATGGTGGGATTTACAGACACTAAATTTTATTAAGTGGTTAATTTACATGCATGGATGGTCACATAGTCAAATTTCCATATGTACTTATAAAAAATTTATAGAAATATTAATTTTCACTTCAAAATTCAATAATTTTTTAAATAAATTCAAGGAACATAAAATATTCCTTAAACAATAAAAATTTATTTTAGGATTTGTTCTATTAATTCAACAGATAAAATAAAAAAAATAAAAAACATGTTTTTAATCCATTAGCACAATTTAACCGAACATATTTTATACCAAATATGTGATAATGTCCTTAAAAATATTAAATTAGTATTATCTAAATAAATAATATTCAAAGATAAATATATCAAAAATATTTATTATTTCAATATTCTAACACATAAACATTTCACTTTGGTCAATCATCTTATAAAAAGTTAATTATGACTTCTTCAGATAAAAATGACAAAACTTTTCAATTCAAACAACCAATAAAATATCATACCTTATATATGGATCCCAATCCTTAATTTTATCAATAAAAATAAAAACTTATTCAAGGCCTTGTCAATTATCATGTATATTTTGTGTTAACCTCCTAGTAAATGTATTTATCTTCCCTCATGGATTTTGATTTGATGTTGTTCTCATTATAATAAAAAAAACTTTTTCCATAGGTTTGGAATATTCCTAGAATATCCACATCAAATAATAATAATTTTTTTAATCCTGAGGAAAATAATTGGTTTGTTCTGCAGCTAAAGCATTAGTAGGATTTTAATGTAAAAACAGTTGATCTTGAATGAGGATTCTTAGATCTAAAGTGAATAAAAATTCATGAAACAATTTATTCTCAAGAATGGAAGCTCACTCACTATCTCATTTAAAATAAAAGTCCTCCAAACTCTTATTTATTTTGTTGGATTTTCCAAGCCATGTAATTTTTAACATTAATGAGTAGATTTCTTATCCCCCTTTCATGGCCTTATTTTATCTTGTAATTAGATATGTAATTTCTCTTTAAAATTTAATTTTTGATGGAATGATAAATATTGTTTTGACCTTAAATTAGTGGTGAACTCCAGACCTAGCATTGAATGAATTTTTTGGTTATCCTCACATATTTTCAATATGATTTTTCTTCCAAAACAATAGTATTAAATAATGTAAAATAGCTCACAATGTATTTTAGATGATATTTCTTCTTCAATATAACAAAATTCTCCCTCCTCCAAACTTGTGTTCAAACTTGTTAATGAGATTAAATTTTCAATAATTTGTATAAGTATTTTCATCTTCTAATGTGGCTTCTTTAAAATCCATTTCCTTATTACTTTGAGATTAATAAAAAGGAAATATTTAAGGGCATTATTTAAAATAGAGTTCAATGTAAATATGGGATTTCAAAATGGTTTATCAATTATATTCAACACAATTCATGAAATTTAACAAATTTGAATAAGTGGAATAAAAAAATTTTAATATTTAAAATCATGTTTAATGGCTATTGATAAAATTATAAATAGATTGAATATGTCAACAAGGTATAGAAACCTCTTAGAAGTGTGAACAAATTTTCTTTGTGGACAACACTAGTGGAAATTGAGTTTAACATTTGATCAACTAAATTAAAAGATCCTATTGAAAATATATAAACCAAATTCTATTTTACTAATCATTTAAATATTTTAGAAGTTCAAATATTGTAGTTTTTTTAAAATATCAAGATAGCCACAAATTTTCTTATGGTATTCAATGAATCTAAATGTTTATAAAAACACACCTAAAATAAAAAATATAAAAGAAAACATGAAAATACTAAGCAGATTGATACCAACCCCACACTTATCTTGTTACAATTTTCTTTTAGATAAAAAATTATCAAAGTAGTTTTCACTTAAAATTATAATCAATATAGAAAAAATAAAGTATAAAATAGAAATACGAAATGAATTATTAGTAGGAACATATTTGAGTTAGTCTACTCAATTTAGTCATTTGAAACCCTAAAATAAAAAAAAATTATAAAGTTATTGAAATAAGTAATAAAAAGAAATAAAAATAGAAAGGGAAAAAATAAGGATAGATTTCTAGTTTATCACCTCTATAGTTTATTTTCTACCCCATATGGGTAGTTACAACTATCATAAAAACTCTAAAGTTGAGTATAGTTTCTTTTATTTGAACCACCACATATTTTATCTTATAGCTTTCTTCACTTCATGTCAGTTGGGGAGAATCACATACATAGAGTTCATTAATTCCATCCCTATGCAATCAAGATATAACTTGGAAGGTGGGGTTGGGATCAAGAATGGATCGTACTAATTTACTTAAAACACAACATCATTATAATCTCCATTCACTTATAATGATTTAATACATTTTTCTAATAAATATATTTATCAAAGGGGAAATCCAAGAATAATCCTATTTGATCAAAATTAAAGCATGAATAATTTATGTCAAAATACTCCCCTTCAACACATGCAACTTGTGTCTCTCTCTATTCATGAAAGGAAACTAGAATTTCCTCATGTAATACCTTCAATAAGTTTTCAACATAATAAGTGGTATCCATGTGTTCCCTATCATTTTTGTCATCTCCTTCATTCTCCATGGTAGTTGAAGTGAAAGATGATTAAAAAAATAAGGGGAGTTAATGTTAAATTTAGTTTCAATAAAATTAGATGAAATTGAGTTCAAAAAAAAAACATAACCTAGAGTTGGTTCAACATAAATTTATTCATAATTGATAAGTTACTATTGGAGAATATTTATTATGAATAGAAGTTGGTAGTCAGACAATTTCATAATTTCTTTAAATTCCAAAATTTCATTGGTTTCTTATTCCAAAGAGACAGATAGGTCGAGAGGATTTGATTATTATTTTTTCAATGATGGTAGGATAATATAAATTTTCATCATCTATAACGTATTTAAAATATTAATCTAAAGTTTATTGATTATACATTAGCAAGAATGTCTATTTTAGGGAGTTATTTTCCTAATGGTTGAGAATAGTTGAATGGATCTTCTTTGAATTACATCAATTCCCACTCAGGTTCTTAAAGTAAGAAATAGGTGGAAGAATCGTAACTAATTATTCAATGAGTTTTTATTGTTCCTCCCACTATAAACCTTTGATATCACTAAAATAAGTAGAAAGGATATCAATTGTTTCCACTTCTTCTATTAATAAAAAGTTCTTACCGATTAACACCTGTGATAAATATTCATTAAGAGACTCAAAATTAGGCCATGAATATAAACAATCACTATAATAATCCTTCTTTACCTAAGAATGATATAAAATGAACTTCTATATTATTATTATTTTTAGTATTTTTTTTGAAACACACGAGTTTTTTTTGGTTTTTTGTATATATGAAAAATAGTGTGTAGAAGTGCTTGTCCTCCCCCAAAAATGTTTGAAATTAATTCATGAAGATATTCCATGGATCGAAGATCCATAAAATATTAATTTCTTAAGAATACAAAATAATTCAATCCCTAGAATTGATCTCTTAAGGATGCTAGTCCCACACACTATTATCATATTATCACTATTTTATTGTCTTAAATATTTATTATGAAATAAATATACAAAATATAATGATTTTTTTTAAAAAATTTAAGTGATTTGTAAATATAAATGGATGGAAACGAAAGGAAAAATATATTGAATTTAGCATTAAATAAATAATACAAATGAAGAGATTATATTCCTGGGAGTTCAAATCAGTTGCTATCATTGTTGTTTAAAATATTATAAATATTTCATATAATGTTGAGATAAATACCTTTAACTAAACACCCTAATTTTTGAATTGTTACTATCCAACACCGAGACTTATTCTCGTGGGATAATACTCTTCCTAAATTCAGGTAGGAGGTCTCTTTTTTGACTGAAGACACCCAAGTCAATCTCAACTATATGAATTAATTTTTTAGTGAACTGAAGGAATAATGATAAATAAGGTATAATAACTTGAATAACAGAGAAAAGGGGTAAAAAATTACTATTATACATTTAATTATGATATAATTATAAAAATAAAATAAATATAAAGCATTAAGGTGAAAATAACTCAAAAAACTGGTGCTGCATCCCTCTAATAAGTTGTGAGCTCAGTCCTCCATTTTCATAGAGATGAGAAGGTTTCTATGAGTGTGATAAAAAAAGAGATAAATAAAAAAATAACACTTTTTAAAATACGTAGGATGAGATTATAAAGAGAAATAAAATATAGTGAATTATCTATAAGTAGAACTTCAGCTAATTGTTCAACGTAGTAGAATATCTTCATACTCTCCTCTAATAATGATCTCATATTATTATTTGTAATCGACACATTTCTTATTCAAAGGCTTAAAAATTACTTCTATTTAGTCTAGTAAAACTAATTATATCTTCATTAATTTGAAATATTAGAGATCCCCTTAATTCTCACAGTCTTCACATCCCCAGGAAATTCATGGATTCAATTTTAGGCTAAATGTTTCCGAATTTCAGATGAAAAATACCACTATGAGTTTTAACATATTATTTTTAATGTATTACATGTGGATAACTCTGGAAGCCCATTGAGTCTACTTCATGTGTATGTAACTGTTTATTCATGACTGCTGTAAACTCCAACAGACCCGATAGATCTGCATGTGTATTTCTGTATACAACTATTGTTTCTTTCATGAAATTCCCATATATGGTGGAAAATGTAGTAAAAATTTGGTTATGTGTGAGATCTTATAAAATTACCATACACGTTTGTTCACATATATAGATCACCATGTAGATGAATTCAAATATGTGGCTAGATTCACATATGATTAATTATCTTAAATATTTAATTCATGTACATGGATGATCACAAAGAAAAATCCCCATTCCTTGATATATCCAATTTATAAAAATCATCATTTTAGATTTAAACTTCTTTAATTTGTTAGAATACATTTAAAACACCTAAATAATTCATTAAAACAGTTAAAATTAAATGTAGGATTTGTTTTAATTATTTCAAAAATAAAAAAAACAATTAAAAAGAATGTTTTAATACATTTTCACAATTTAACCCAAAATAATCATAAATATCAAATATGTAATAATTACCTTAAAATGATAAATATGTTGGATTTAAATAATTAAAATTTTATGAAAAATATATTGGAATACTAAATCTCTCATCCCAATTACCTTCAGGTAACTTACCAAATCAAAACCATAGTGTTCATGTAACAATCTTATCTCATCTTCTGTTGTTGCAACCCATTTATCCTTATAATCACTTTATATCAAATCATTAAAATATTATGGTTCTACTCCTTTATTGATGAAAACATACTCATTAGTGTAATACCAAGTAAACAAAGTATGTTTATAAGATGATATCAAAACTAGAAAACAAGTTCATTAATATCCCCAGAAAATATATCTTTAGAAATATTAGGAATATAATAAACATCTCCTTCTACATTTGTACTCTTAAAAACATTATTCAAATCAAAATGATCATAAAAATAAAGAAAATGAGGTAAATGTGAATATATTATTGGATTAAGACTAACAATGCCACCCAAATTTGAATATATAGATTTAAATCCCTTATAAATGTACGTAAGAGTCTTATTTTCTATAAACTTTATAAAAAAAATCAAACTAGTTTCATAAAACACTATAAGAAAAAGTTTATATAATCATATGAAAAAATATTTTTGTTATAGAATGTCATAAATATTCCTATAGTTATAGGAACAATTCTTATGGCTATACAGTTTAATTAGATGGGAACTTTAGCCATGGGTAATAATGCTCGTGACAATAGTGTGTCATAGGATGGGCCTATAACCACAGAAATAAATCCCATGGCAATATATTGTCATTGGATGATCATATTAGCACTATAAAAAATGATCGTGGCTATATGTTGTTATTTCACAAACTATATCCACAAGAAACAATTCCCATGGTTATATAGGGTCATTCTATGGGCCATATTCAAGGGCATTGTTATAATGACCCATACTTTTATGTATTAAATTTTACTTTTAAATAAATATGTAAAATATAGTACAAAATACATGAACCACATAATAAAAACCAATAAAACATTATTATATTGACATAGAATATTACATTTAGAGAACAAATATATGAAACAAAATTGAAAATACTATAATAGGATAATTAATATAAAAAAATAATATAACTTGAATAGAAAAATGTGGATCATTTTTACCTATTAGAATAATCACACCCATGAAAAAAATTGTAAAAAAAGATACAAAACATTTTTAATGAAATCAATATTTTTGAAAATGAATAATATAATATTGATAGTAATTGAAGTGAATGACGACTAAAGGAAATGGGAGATATTTATAAGAAGCATAAAACCTATATAAATGATTGAAAAATAATCATTAGAAATAATAACATGTCCATTATAAATTGTAACATTTACATTATAATAGTAAACTAACTATTTGATTAGTAATACAATATTTTGGTATCTTATGATACTAAAATACATGAAATTTATATCATAAAAATATTAAATAAAAGTGTTAACTATGATAAAAAATATCTGAAACCAAGAAACCACAATTTCATTTCATGAAAACATTTATTTTTTATTTTTTTAGGATAAATTTTTTAAGTTAAATTTATAAAATTAAAAATAATTTTCTTAATTTTTTTATTAAACACTATATATATTTATATAAATGAAATTTTTTTTATTAAATCGTAAGTTATTTTTTCTAATGGTAATAAATTTTATTGTGTCATAAAAATATTTATTCTTCAAAAAATAAGGACTCTATTTAAAAATTAAATTTATTATATATATAATTTTTTTTGATAAATTGGATGCTATTTTTGGAATCATCACATTGAAATTTGGTTAGGGTAATGTTTTGGTATTTTTAAAAAAAATAATAGTTTACATTGGTGAATAGTAAAAAACAATATAATTATCATATTTTTTAATAGGTTATATGAATAGTTTTTAAACTTTATAGAAGTTAGAATAATATTTTAATTCCATGTGTACTATTAAATAACAATCCCCTTAACATCTAATCTCCTGTTTGATATCCATTTTATAATATGATATTTTATTTTAAAACACCCCCTCATCCCCTTAAAAATACCACTCTGATCCACCCATTTCACTTATCTTTAAAAACACCTTTCCTTGCCAAAACACTACATAAATACCTCCCAAATTTTCTTATACATGTCCTATATGTTATAGGATTTCCAAAATACAAATATAAAAAGGTTTAAGGTGTTATATAAGGGAGCCACATCAAAGGGATAAAGTATGTTTTCTATTTCTTAAACATTTCAATTTCATTTTCCATATTCCTTTCATATCATATTTATAATTTTAATAAACATGAATTTCATAATATAATTAATAAAAAAATTCTACTATAATATGAATTATATATTTATGTAGTTCATACAATCAATTTTTATAGTTTTTAATAACACTATCAAGATAGGTTTTAGTTACCTATATGGATAATATTATAAAAAATTATTACCACCATACATGTCTTGTTTTAAAAAAGTATTTAATGAATAAATATAAAATTATTACCACCATACATGTCTTGTTTTAAAAAAGTATTTAATGAATAAATATAAAATATTATATTAGGTTAGTTCAGTGTTGCTACTAACCTTAGGTTACACCCCTATTACCCAAAGGTAATTAATAAATTCCATGATATTATTAATCCATTGGGGGGGGGGTGGATAATTTTCCATTAAGAAAAAACACAACCTAAAAAGAAAAAATAAAAACAACCAAAACAAAAATATGATGCATGAGAAAGAACAATATAACTCAAATGAATAAAATAAAAAAAATATTATATTAGTAGTGATAAATAAAACCATTACATCCAAGTAAAATAAAAATAGAACCTGACATAGAAACACCAACATGGCATCAACCTTATGAAACCTGGGTTAAGAAGAATAAAATTTTCATACACACAAAAGTGCATATACATGGCGTGAGTAATCATACCTAGTAGGATTTCTCTGAGATACATCCCAACTAATGAAAATTGGAAAGTAATATTTTATATCATAGTTTATAAATATTTTTTTTTAAAATATAGGAGCATAAAATAGTTTACCAAAATAAAATAGTTAGAAGATTTGATTTAAATAAAATTTAAAATTCTTTCTTATCACTTGGGAAACCCATCCATGTTTCACACACACACTCACATTCATACCAAATGAAAATAACCTTAGGGATGATAGGTGATACGTACATCTCTAATTCATCATAAGTTGATAATCCAATGTGCCCTCAGGAAACCAGTACTAAGTCCACATCGACAAATCCACATATAAAATATGAACACACTCTAACCATGTATGAAAAGTTCTCATATCAAACCATTCCACATAAAAAATTTCTTCCCGTGATTACATTTCACCAATCATATTTCTTGATTTAAACCAATATCATAATTTTATAACAATAATTTAGATTTATAAACCATTTTATTTTTTAAATTCCATTTGAATCCACATTTTTCAAAACCATAAATTTAATACAGTAGTTTAAAATTATTAAAGAAAAGGGGTTTTAAGATCCATATGAAGTATCATGTTCTAAAACCATAATTCAAAAGGGTTTTACTGTAATAAGTCATACAAAATTTCCTTAGAAAATAAAAATAAAAAATTCAATAATACTATGAATTTAATTTTAAGAATAAGTGGAGAAGTGATATAAGCCACCAACCTCTCAATAGTTAATGACAATGATGAGCAACTTAAAAAACCTCTAGAATGAGCCTTAATCCATCTTACCTTAAATATATCTAATAAAAATCTAATTAAAACACATCATAGATTATAGATCTATTCATAATAGATCAGATTTAATGTTTTGGGTGAGAATAAATGAGAAGATATAAAGAGAAAGAGAGAAAACAGAGACTTACCATTGATTTTAGAGATCTGAAACACTTTGAATCATTAAAGTCAACTTCTTAATCCAAGGGGATCACCAAGGATTCCAATGGAAGAATAAGAGTTTGAGATAATTTGGGAATAGAAGAATAATGAGAGCTTTAGAGGGTAAAAACCAAGTTCAACTATAATTTTTAGAGTGTTTGATGCACATCACATGGTTAGGCTGCATAGTTTAAAAAACAATGTGACAACCATGTGCGTGATACTGGACATCAACTCCGGAGCCATATGGGTGTACCACATTGTTTGGAAAACTGTGTGCCAACCATACAATGCCACTATCTCTAAACTATCCCATCTAATGGTTGGTTCACATAGTTTCAAAAATAGTGTTCGAAATGTACTTCTCACCCTGTATCCACTCACATTGTTTCTCCTAGAAAGTGAATGGTTTGAAAAAACTATGTGCCAAACATACAGCTTCCAAGAACCTCATAAAAAATTTCATGGAGAAGTTTCAGAGTTTCCATTAATCGTGATCAAACTAAAAACTCCTATAATCTTTTCCAAAATACTCCAAACCATCCTAGAACTCTCAAAACTCAACCCATGTATTACATAATTAAAAATACATAATAAAAGGTTAAATTAATTGATACCAATGGTGTTAAAAATTTTCCCCACCATTCATCTTTTTTATCCTTGGAAAGTTAGATATTTCGGATTGTTTAGAAATGTTTAGGAAACTACTCCAACATAATGTATCCCCATTCCAAAATCTCATCCAAACTATGACCATGATACCATAGAACTCACACAAAATAGATACTCTTTAAATGAAACAACTTCTATTTTATATCTAAAATCCACATCGACACATGATTCAACATATCATCTATATTAGGATTAACATGGTCTCATCGAATAACATGGTTAGGGTAAGGATAATATTTCTTCAAATGTGATACATGAAATACAGTGTGCATAGAGCTAAACCTTGGTGGTAAAGTCAACAAATAAAAAACATACTAAATTCCTTAAAATATATGAAAATTGAAAACATACTAATGAGATATTTGACCTTTCATACCTCAATGTGGATGGCCTATCCTTAGAGAGACTCTTAAGAAAACATGATCAACCGTATAAAATGATAACCATAGACGGTGATGATATGCATATGTGTTATGATAGATTTGATCAATTTCTATCCTATTATTCATCATTTAAATCATATCTATTATCTCAAGAACAAATCTTGGTCTGATAAGTGACATCAGAATCATTTCCACCTAATAACGTGGAGAACAATAAGGGAGGCTATACTAATATTTAAAAGGATCCATATATATTGATTCCTGATAACTATTATTGTATGAGAACTCTATTAATGGTATATAATTCTCTCACTAGCCTCCAAAATCAATAAATCAATCTATAAGAGTGTCTTACAACCTTTGTATCATCTTTTCATACAATACATCCATTTTCGGATGACAATATGTGTTCATGGTCAACTAGGTCCCAAAGTATTATTGCAAGAATTTAAAAAATCATGATGCACTCCTAGGGTCTCAATAAAAAACAATTGAAAATGGTAAACCATAAAACTTTAAAACATCCGAATATAGTGTTTTGATAATATTTTTTTGCATTGGATAACTAAATATAGATTATGTGAGATAAATTTATGAGATGATCCATTATAACCTATATTTGTAGAACTATAAAAAAATAAATTCCTACATATTCCAATTTCCATAGGGGTATAGGTAAGGATTTCACTATATTAGATAGCTGTTGGTTCTTTAAATTGACTTTATAATAGGTAAGGGATCTCAAGAAATACTTTTCCACTATTATTTTCACCATATACATATTTTGAATTTTAGGATGAGCATTCCATTTAGAGTGGTGGTAGGGAAAAATGAGTTATTCCAAAAAATTTTGAGGAACCACATTATGATATATAAATCATAACATAGATCTCCCATCTAGAATTGACCTCCCAATATTCTCCCCACAATTGAGTTTCAACCTCATGGTTTGAGATTCATGATTAAATTTATCAACATTTATAACCTCATTAATGAAATTACGAATAATAGAAACATGAAAGAAAAATAAGACATCACTTTTCTCTGCAAAATATAGATTTGTATTAACTATGATCGCATCAGCTTCCACTAATCAAAATCATCTTTATTGAATTGATTATTTTATTATCTACTCAAATCATCCGTCACTAAATTTACTTTACTCAGTTTATACACAAATTCAAAGTCATACATATGAAGATATTCCACCCATATTCATTTCCTTAGATTCAAATATCTATATGAGAATATGTGTTTGGAGATTTTATGATCCATGAAAACTATGAAATTATCACCAAAGATACAATGGTTCCATGTCATTAGGTAATAAACTACATTAGATATCTAAAAATCCCATGTAATGTAATTATTCTCATGCACTGATAGCAGTAATGCTCTATAATATAATACATGATCTCCATGCATGAGAACACACTGAAAATATGATCTAAATACATCTCAATAGACCACATAGATTTATTTAGATTCTATAAAAGTAAGGATGGGTGATGATTCAATATGGACCTTAATCTATTGAAATGATTTTTGGTACTCTTATCTAAATTGGAATGGAGTTCCTTTCCTCATAAAATCTTTCATCATAGAGGAAATTCATGAAAATTCATGAACAATGTTTTGGTAAGAACTTGATATATCGATGAAACCATGTTTCTAAAAGACGTTATTTGGTGTTTTCTAAGAGGCAACCACATCCAAATATTCATGATCTACTAAGACTTATCTTTCAAAAATGACATGACCACGGATACATACCTCATGTATCAATAAATCAAACTTTTAAAGATTAACATAAGGTATATTGTCTCTCATGATACCCAACACTATGTCCATGTGTTGTTCCTGATCAACCTTAGTATTAGAATAAACTAGAATGTAATCACTGAATACCACCACAAAGGAGTCAAGATTACTCTAAAATATTTAATTCATCAATACCATAAATACTGCTGGTGAAATCATAATACCAAAGAACATAATCACATATTCATAATGACAAAAATGATTCGTTAAACCTATCATTAGTATATCCTCTATAAAAATTTGATTATGTTGATACTACGATTTCAAATCAATTTTAGAGAACCATTTGGATATCTTTAATTGATAAAATAATGATAATTCATGGAAGAGAATATTAATCATTTATTGTAACTTGGTTATGCTTATGATAATCCATAAAAAGTTGAAGAGTTCCATTTTTTTCTTTATAAAAATAATTGGCACTACCCTTGGTGTTATAATAATTGGAACTAATCATTTTCTCTAAGAATATTCAAGCTAAATGTTCAATTCCTTAAATTTCATTGATTCCATCATATTGAATAGAAGTTAAATAGTTCTGGTCCTTGATAAGAGATCAATCATAAATTCCACTTCTCTTTTTTGTGTAAACCTATAGAATTATCAATAAATACATCAAGAAATTGATCCATGATGGTAATAATGTCTCAATGTTTTGTTTTATCTTTAGTTTCCAAGGTAATTAATGTTAACTAGTAAGAGATAGAGTTGAACAATGGAACCCAAGGTCCCACTCATCTAGTATTCACATCCCAATCTCCTTTAAATGGATACTTAACACCATCAGAATATATAAAACTAACCTCCTTGGTATAATAGTCGATGCAGGACTTCATGTATGTAAACTAACCCTTTCCCAAAATTATGTTAAAGATGTCCATATTAAGAATAGATAAAAACCAAAAAAATCAGCATCATTAATATTTATAGAACACACTGCATAATTAAAGGATCAACATTCCCTTTGGTCGAGAGGTGTTTCAAGTTGTAGGACACGAGACATCATTTCAAAATGAAATACCATATGATCCACAACATGAGTAACAATAAAATAGTTGTATGTGCTAGTATCAAACAACATTTTCATGATAGTATAGTTAAAGAGAACAGTAAATCACAACATTGAAGGACAATATTTCCATTCTATGATCATTTTCTTTGTACCATACAACTTCTTACTCACTCACCATTGTACATTGCTATCTTTCATTGGTCGAGGAATCATAGAGTTCTTAGAATCACTTTGGATCACATGGTTTTGAGGATGATAATTGTTTTGATGAGATCACCTCGTAAAAGCCTAATAGGTCTGAGACACATGCATGGTATTTCCAGAAACTAAATTTGGAGCACTACAAAAATAACACTAGAGATATCCCATCTTTTTAAAGTCATTTCATACTCTAGTTGGTTCCATAAAATCTCAATTCATAAGATCACATGAATCACATAAGAAACATCCATGATTAGTATTGGTTTTTGGAGGAATGATAACTAATCCTATTATCTCATTATGAGATGCTCCACGACCTTAGAAGTAGGTTTCTATATTCTTATTTGTTCAAAAATTAGAGTCCAACCCATTCCACCGGAGGAAAACTTACTTCCTCTAATTTTATTTCAAGAAATAGATCTTTCTTCCACTATTTGTCTATTCAATTTTTTTATAATTAGTAATACAGAGGAAACTTTTCTTAGATTTAATTTTGGGTCATAGTCTAGAATCAAATATGTGTTCTTTTATGGAAAGATTTGTAACTACATCGTGGTAAAAAATAACCAGGTTCATTAACTTAGTAGAATATTCCATCATTGATAGATTGTCATTGTTTAATATGAATAAATATGTCACTAGGTCTATCTTGGGTGTATATGTATAAAATTACTTATTGAACAATTCTTCAATATAATCCCACATAAGGCCTCGACTGAATTTATCTTTGAAAACTAAATACCCATATTGGAAAGTAGGATCCTCTAAAATTTATATTGTTAACTACACCTTATTTTTAGTTAAAGTTCTATGGAATTCAAAAATTTAGTTCATTATATTGATCCATACTTCTACCTTTTTAGGTTCTAAAACCCCCAAAATTATTGGTGGAGTCTATTTCTAAAATTATACATAATGACCTAATTATCTAGGTTTTTATTTTTTATTTATTTTTTCAATGTCTTAAAAATCATGAACAATGCTCTAAAAAATCTATTTGATCACCTATGACTCATGTGCAACCACATTTTTTGTGTCCAGTTATCATAATTTTCTACATCATCTATCCAATTTCATTTTATCTATAACTTGAACAAAACACAACCTAGTCTTTACTCATTAGAAACTAAAGTCTTAGAATATTCCAAATCCTCAAAATCATCAATCAACACATCAAATTTTCAAGAATCATCAAACACATTATAAACAATGCAATCCTAGTGGGAAGTCTCACTACTAATGCATTATATGCTATGACCATCAACTAAACCCATGATGATGAGATAACAACACAGCTAGAAGTCTCTTAGAACACATTTGTTTACCAAAAAACAATGGTAACATAATGATAAGTATACAAAGTATAACAATGTAGTTTTATGTTATACATTTCAATTTCTGACATTTTTATCTTTTTTCTACCATCCCAATATGATATACCCACTAATACTGATACCATTTTTAACATCCCAACCAAACCCATTATTTTGGGCTAGGCTAGAGGTGATACTAAACTTAGGTGACATCCCTATGTCACCAATGGCTAGTATTTGATTTCAAGGGATTAGTTGAAAATTAGGGGATTATTTACAATGAATAAAAACACTATTTAACAAGATAAAATACAAACAACCAAAAAAATATATGATGCATGAGTAATAAAAATAAAACTAAAATTAAAACCAAATGAACAAAAATATTAATGTAGTAGTAATAAAGTAAAACACGATTTCTAACTAAAACTAAAATATAACCTGATGTTGTGACACCAATGGGACATCACTCCCATAACACCAAGGGAGAGACCACAAAGATCGAAACACCAATCCAAGGAAGTATCATCATGATGAACCAATAGATAATTTTGAAAACCTTCATTTACTTTTGACGTGAATAATAATGTCCGCATACACTTCAAACTCCATATGCAAGGGGTGAGTAATCATACCTAGATTCCCTTCCCAAAGAGACTTAAAAACTCATGTCGTGTGGATAAGAACATGCTATATCATAGTTTATAAGTAAAATTTATCAAAAATAGAGTAAAAAAAGAGTTTACCATAATAAAATAGTCAAAAAAACAATTAAACTAAGTCAATTTTCCATTCTTTTTTTCCACTCGACATACCCATTCATGTTTCACACACACACACACATGCTTGTCGAATGACAATCCCGATACTAATGATTGATGATCCATACTTCACCTAGTCATAAAAAGGTGATAATCCCATGTACCATCAAGAATTGGGCATGAAGTATATATCAACAAGGCCTTGTATTCAGTATGAACACACACTAACCATGTATTCAAAATTCTAATATCAAACTATACCACATAAAGCATTTCATCTCTTTAAAACATTTCATCAAAAAACTTATTTGTGTTAAAAAAATACCATAATTTAGAAAACATAATTTTGAATTATAAATAATGGGATTTTCCAAAATATATTCAAATATCCTTATTCTAAAAAAATAATTCTAAAACCATAATTCAAAATTATTAAAAATAGGGGTTTCCAAAAGCCATCCAAAATCCTATGTTCTAAAATCATAAACCAAAATGGGGTTCATTAATAAATCATCCAAATATCCTTATAAAATATAATAAAAAAATTTAATCAGACTATAAATTCAAGTCCTATAATAAGTGGATAAGTGAGAGAATCAACCCACCTCTCAATATTAATAAACAACAAATAATGACCTACAAATCCACTATATCCTACCTAAAAATTTCTTTTCTCTAATAGATCCAATCAAGATCACAACAAAACAAATCATAACACATAGATATGTCCATATAAAATTATATCAAATGTTTTGTGTGATAGGAGATTAGAATATCTAAAGATAAATAGTAAAAACTATGACTTACCATTGATTTTGAAGATCTAATGCACTTAGATTTTCCAAAATTACCTTTTGGATAAATGGTAATCACCAAGGATGCCTAATAGTGAAGAGGAATAGAAAATTTTAGGATAATAGGAGAATAATGAAAGTTTTAGGGGTAAAAAATTACCTAAACTGTAATTTTTAGAGAATTTAATTTATATTACATAATTAGGCTATGAAATTTGACAAATGATGCAGTAACTGTGAACATACTATTGGACATCACCCAAGGAGCCAAACATTTGTGTCACATGGTTTGGAAAACATGAAATAAATGTGTGATGCTACTATCTTTATACCATATCATCTCATGGTTAGTTCACATGTTTTTAAAAACTTTTCATCAACCATGCTTCTCCCACTATCTCTGTACACACGATGTCTCCTGGATTTCCCACAATTTGGAAAAACCATTTTCCAATCGTGCACCTACCTAGTTACTCATACATAATTTCTTAGAGATGGTACACTATTAAACATAACCACTATCAAACTATAAACACTCATAAATTATTCCAAAAAACCCTATAACCATATAATACCCATTGAAACTTATCCCATGTATTATATAACCCGAAAATACATAATAAAATAGAAAATTACATGAAATTGAGGTTGTCACATAAGTTCTCTAACCTCCATTATAATAAATTTAATTTTATTATAATTATATATAATAACCATATAAATACTTATAATATCATATATGATCCACTTATATCATTTTAACATGCATTTGTTAAGATTTGTTTTATTAAAGTTATCATTTTCATGTATTTACTGATTCATTATTCTTGTATGTTTTGGTCCGATAGTTATAATCCTTGATTTTAGATCATGATTCCATTATCCCCAGAATATTAATAATGATATAGTTATCATATATCTTCAAAATAAACATATTTAAATCCATCCATAAAAGGTAGAGATTGAAAAATTAATTACACCATTCATGGTGACGGTTGTTCGTACGTATGCATGGGCACTGTTTTCATCTTATATTAAAAAGAAGTAAATAAAGATAAATAATATTTTATAATTATTTAATAATAATTATATTATAAATATCATACATATTACTTAAATAAAACATTATAAATACCTATGTAAGGAAGTGATGGAAAATTAATCTTATTACTCTGTGGAGGTCGTAGTCCACATGTACACAAAAGCAATAGTTTCATTTCCCACTTGATGGAAATGATATGGAAAATGGTTGTGAAATCATAATAATAACATATTAATAATTTTATTATATTATATTTATTATGCTATTATAGATATTTAAGGTTTAGGGAAGGTGTAGGAATAAAATAAATTGAAAGAGCTCAGTTAAGAACTATACCTCTTATTTAGAAACCCTCTTAGGTTTATAACTAATGCATTATTATGATGGTAATATGATCAAAATAGAAATACTAGGATGTGTTTAGGTACATTCAGAATGTATTTGGGTATATATTTACTGGTATAATAGGGTCTTTAAGTGAAGATAAGAGAGGATAGGAGGTTTCCTCTTATAACCGATGGAGAGGACACACTTGGAATTTTTCAAAAGATTAAAATATATTAAGGTCATATTTACGAAATATGGCTCCAAAATGAATAAAATTTAAAGTTATTATGATATTAGGATGAAATATGACAGAAATATGATTTAGAAAATATTTTATGTCATTTGAGCTCTTAAAACTTTATTTTTCACCCTTTTAACCTGTTTTAACTATTACCATGGTAACTGACTTTTTTCAAATTTACTATTCACAATGACAAAAAATGAAAGTGAAATCAGTAAAAAAAATTTAAATTATGATTAAAAATATGTATTCCATTTTATTATATTCAATTTATATGAGTTATATAAATTAATTTAATAACAAACGCACAAAAGGCAACGAAAAATGGGTTTAGAGGAAAATGCCTTTTTTGTATAAAAATCGTATTATACAAAAATAAAGTGCAATGTTGATTAAAATGAATTTTATTGGATTATTTATAATAAAAATTAACTAATTAAAATTTAAATATAATCCAAAAGTTATTTTTACTTTTCAATAAAATGAAATGAATTAACTGTTTTCATAAAATAATCGGTACTTTCAATTATTAAACCAAAAATCATTTTTTTTTCAAAAAAGTCCCAAAAAACAACCCTATAATAATATTAGAATTATTATTTAAAAAATAATATTAATTTCGTAACATAAAATCGCTTATATTTTAGATATTAATTATAATTTCTGTGCACAAAATGCAATAAAAACAAATTTTAAAGAAAACATATTTACGAAACAGAAAATAACATTACTGAAAATTGAGTACTTATTTATTATGAATTATTCAATAGAATTTCATTTTATAAAACTTGAATACATATTTTAATAATGATTTAGTTCTTATTATTGTGTACAATTTAACATACAGGATATAATGTTCACATTTAAATAATAATAATTCAACAGTATATCGAAGTTCTTTTAAACTTGGTGTTGCATGCGAAAAACGTATCAAAGAAATTAAATTTATATGAAGAGAAATATATAATAAAATATTAGGGTCTTAAAATATACCACATTATAATAATTTCACCCTTGAAATTATGTAAATATAATACAAAAAATAAAGGATACAAGTTGATCATCACATCCTTAAGTTCCTACATAGATTACTCAAATTTATGATTTTTCTACAAAACTTTAACAAACTGAGTGGTATTGTTTCGTAGAACCTTCATTATATGATCCATAATTTCCAGTAGTTTTTCCTCATAATATATATCATTCTCTTATAAAAAAAACATTTGAGTTTAGTACATGTTAAGTATTAGGTATGTAATTTCTCAGGAGAGATATATGAAAAATATGATGAACTTGAGAGAGATTTGGTGCAAGTGATAAGTCATAAAAAACTATCCCAATATGATCAATAATTTCAAAGGGACTAATATATCAAAGTTTTAGATTTTCCATATTTATAAATCCCATAACCTTATTCTGTGTATATATTTTTAGTTATACATTTTTACTAAATTATAACTCAAAATATCACCAATTATTGTTGGCACAAATTTTCTAACGGCTGTGAAATTCCCTTATATGTTTTTGAGTGGATCAAACTGTCACGACCCATCCTCGGGGCTCGTGCCGTGACTACCCCAAGCCCACCTTCCATAGTCTAGTGGTTGGTGACTAGCACCAAAGGCGTAAATCCAAATAAAAGGGAATTCATTGCCTTTATAACAGTAAATAACAAAACAGAGTATGAAACAGATGTGAGCACAAAGTGATACTGAATAAAAAAGTAAGTGATGAATGGTAAATGGGCTAGAATACAAACCCAACTGAAAGTATAGTACAACTAAAAGTCTAGTACAACAACAGTAAAGTAAAGCAGCAACCACCGAGTCGTCCTCCAGGAATCCCACCTGATGGGTGGGTATAGATAGTCTCTCCTAGCACCATGGGTCTGTCAGTCTACTCCGTGTACGTCACACCAAGTGCTCCACCTTCAGGTACCATCTAACTCTACAAGCCTCAACCACGATCAGTGCTGTCCATCGTCTGCATCCAACATAATGTAGTGCGGGCATAGCCCGTGCAGGGGTGAGTATAACGATCCTCAGTAGGGACCCCGAGACCCCCAAAGGACCCCTAGAATCCACAAAGGATAAACCAAAAAGAAAATATACAATCACAAAGTATCAACCAACCCTACTTAGGTACATGCCCATACATATACCTAAGTTATCAATTCCAGTTTGGCTCCAACTCTCGAGCACAGGAACAACCCAGTCCAAACATGAATGAAGTAAATCACACTAATGATAATGATTGCAATTCAAGACTCAGCTCACACAAGTATACATCTTTCGTATAGCGATAGAGATGATCAGATGTAGTCACTGATTCATCTAAGATATCAGACACACACAAGATACAAGACCAGCTAAGCTGTCAGACCCACACAGGATAAAAGACCAGCTACTCTGCCGGACCCACAAAGGATACATATATAGAGGTCAAACTGCCAGACCCACACAGGATACAAGAACAATAGTCATCGCCATCGAACCCATGGAGTATTTCAGTATGGTAGTCGTTGTTGTCGATCCCATGGAGGATTCCAGTACCGTAGTCTTCACTGTCGAACCCACAGAGGATTCCAGTACAGTAATCGACGTAGTCGCAACCAGCTCTAGGGTTCCCGCACACAACACAATCGATTATGGTAGGGTCCGCTCCTTGAGCAAAGTGTTCGATACATCAACTATCAAGAAGTCTAGAGTTGATGTATCCCAATGTTCCGTATCTTCAAAAGAAACCCAATGTGACAGACATCGCTTCAATCAGACGCCCGGTCTGAGAGTTATTGGTTTTTCCATTCCAGGGGCCTGGTTGGAATTACACTCGTTCCAAACCCGACCATTTTTCAAAGTCGTCCAAAACTCACTTAGAGTATCTCAAATGGACCGCCACATCATAAGGTCCCCAGTACCGCAGACGGAGCATCGATTGGACGCGCGGTCTTCAAGATATTCACCTTTAAGTAGAAACGGGCCTGGCCCGTAAAGCCTAGTGGGCCGACAGGTCGGGTCAAACCGGTTTTGGCGGGTCCGACCCGACATAGGGTCAGACCATCCCGATGAGTCGCGCGGCTTGGCCCGGCAGGGCACGGCCCGGCCTGGCCCGGCGCGACCCGGCCCGACCCAGCAGGGCGCGGCTTGGAGGGCCGAGTGGTCCGGGGGTGGGGGGGCTTTCTCGAACTGGCGGCGCCACCCTCCCAACTGGAAAACCAAAGCCGACCGGCCATCCCAGTATAAGCGGCCCGCTCGAGTAGGCCGCAGACCTACTGCGCGACACCTTCGGGTGCCGCGACTCCTTCACCCGGCTGGCTGATGAGCCGACTGGTTCGCCGCCAAAGCGGCCCGCGGATTTCGGTTCACGGTCTTCCATAGCATGGAACCCTTATGGCGCCGCATTTTCATTGGTTCGGCCGAGCAGCTCGCGGTTGTGGGATGAGGATCCTCCACATGTGGCTGGCATGCGGATGCTGCCTTGATCATCCCCGCTTCCCGTTGCGACTCAAAAATCAAGAATGGAGGGTCGTCGGGCCATGTTCGTTCGGCCCGCGCCCTCTGTGTTAGGCTGTAACATATGGACAAGATTATTCCAAAGACAAAACAACACAATTGAGATAATTTATTCACATATAAATTATACAAACCCCATACCTCGAAAAAGATGTATCACCTCGTCGAGCCGCAGAAGACGAGCATTGCGGTAGAACCATGTCGTCCCATCAACAATGGTGGAAGAGTCGTTGTCGTAGGCGACGTAGACTCCTTGACATCGAGGTGCATCCAAGGAAGAAGCGTCGTTGGAATAAGTCCTTCACGTTCTTCGTTGGGGATGTTCTTTGTGGAAGAACGATGTTCTTCATCGAAGAAGGATCACCTCTCTTTTAAAACTCCAGATCCTCCCCAATTGTGATTTTCCAACGTAAAAGAAATAAGGCTCTCCCATTAATAGAATTTCCAGGAAATTAATATTAATTTTAAAAAGGTGCCAATTAATTAATGCCGAATTTAATTAGATAGGCTAGAACATTTAATGGACATGAGGTGGAGAGGCTCTACCATAAATTAGGAGTTGTCAAAATTAACTGAATGGAATTAATGGGGAGTTGAGGGGAGGTGGAAGGGTGTGGGTTCATGTGGGCCCCACCACACTAAATCCTCACAGGGGATGTTATGTGGGGTGTGGGCCCACCCTTAACTTCTTCTTGTATGTTATAACTACCAAAAATAAATAAAATTGTGTACAACAATTTTATTTAATTTATTCTAAATCCCAAAAAAAACATTCAACCCGCATAAAATGCAACTACGGTAATGGTCCCCCTTAAGCGAATACCAGCGCTTCATGTTCATCAGTGTCCTCTGATTTAAATTACGAGCACTGGTTCAAAAGATAGAACAACCTGCTCGTACGTTTATTGAACGTACCCGAAAAAAACTTCAAAAATTGATTCTGGTCATACCGGGCCTCGAATTTAGGTGCTGTCAGAAACTGCGTACTCATAAAATTTCAAGGTATTTAAGAATAAATATTTCCTTGAAATTTATGATTTTAATACAAACATTATCTTACTTTTACTCATCTAGATTATCTCCCAATAGATTTTTTTTCCAAATTTATCCTAGTTTCTTTTGATTCTACAATTCCTTCCATATAGGGCTTCATAATGATTCATCTGAATGCCAGAGTGAAAGTATTTTTGTAAGAAAATTCCACTAAAGGAAGGTGTTAATAACAACCACATTTTTAATCCATAGAGTATGCTCTAAATATTTCTTCAAGAGTTTAAATGGTCTAATAAAATAGAATATATATAAGGATGATATTTATTATTGAAAATCAACTCTTTATCTTTAGCCTAATAAATAATTATCTTAAACTTCAAGGTAAACATTATATCTAAGTTAGATAAATTTGACTTCTGTACTCTAATAAATTTCACCTTTTACATAATTTATATCTGAGTAAGCTGATAAAGAGAGAAATATTCTATAATAGTAACAAAATGTAATTATTTCCTAAGGTTATTGATGAGAACCCAAATAGAATTATTCCCTTTATATTCCTTGGTGAGTCATGTAACAAAATATATGGTGATTTTTCCTATTTCTATTCAGGTATGGGTAATGGTTTTAACACCCCCTAAGAATTTTGTCTCTAAAAATTAACTTTATGACATAATAGGTATCAAGATACAAACTCTATAATATCCATTTTCATGATATTCCACTAGAAATATTCATATTTGTATCTATACATCGTCATACTTTTAGGATGAATAAAGAATGATGAACTATAAGCTTCGTCCAAATACACCTTCTTCTGGTAGGGTAATACTGGGATACATACTTGGTTCTTAGACCTTATCATTCCCTCATAATCATGGATGAACTTAAGATCATTTCCCACCTTCTTCTACATTTTTGCAACCTCCTTCCATTCCTCTTTAATCCCCATAATGATGAATAGTTAAACATTAATTTGATAAAGATAAGACGAGTCCATTTTCTTCATGATTTCAAGATCCATATTCTAAAAATTCATAAATATTGGATCTCTTTTAATCCTCATCATGAAAAAACATTCATGTTCATTTGAATCTATTCATAATCCACCTTATTCACTTTCCCAAGGTGGTAATATATTTAGGAATCAAAATAATTAATCACCCCTTACCATCCTCTCTAGCACATATTCAATAATTTCTAAGTGAGTATATACTTCAAGATTTTATGATCTGTACATATTTCCCACCTCTCACCTTAAATATAATTCGTTCTAATCTTTAATGAAAAATATATGAATCCTATCTCTAAATCACTTTTTAGGAAAATTTTGTCATGTATTTTTAATTTTTGAGAGTCACATGCAATCACTATATCATTATTCATAAGGACACATCCTAGTAAATTCTTTGATGAATCACTATATATAAAAAACTATTCTCCAATGCTGTGTAGTGTGAGAATATGGGCATTGAAAAAAAATTTCTTCAGATCCTTGAAATTCTATTCATATTCATCTATCCATAAGAATATAACTCTCTTCTATGTCAATGTTCTGATTATATTAAATAATCTTGATAAATATCTAAAAAATAATTAGTATTATCCAACAAACCCAAGAAAACATAAAATAATGGTTACAGTGGTTGGTGTAGGCATTTTCTTAACAAGTACGCCATTTTAAGGTTCCACTTATATACCCTCACTTAAGATTATACAACCTAATAATAAATATTTTTGAAACCAAAATTCACCCTTACTAAATTTAGCAGAAAAATTATCCTTCCTTATGGTCTTCTACACAATTCTCAAATGATATTCATGATCTAATTGAACCTTCAAATATATAATAATATCATCTATAAATTATACAATAAACTGTTAAAGGTAATATCTAAAGACTCTATTCACTTAATTCAAAAAGAAAATAGAGGCACTTGTAAATCTAAATGGCATCACTATAAATTCGTAATGTTCATACCTCATGTGGAAGGCTATCTCAGGTATATACTCCTTAAACCTCAATTGATGATATCCATAATGATGTAAAGTATTTTAAAAGTAATATATCATCATAATTGATCAAATGAAGTATCAATAAAAGGTATATAATACTTTTTATTAGTAGTGATCTTGTTAGGTTCCCGATAATCAATGAAATGATTCATTGAAACAACTGTATTTTTATAAAAAATAATAGGTTCCTCCCATAGTGCCACACTAAAATATAATAATCCCTTATTTAAATTCTTCGGGATTTTTTTCTTCAATTCATATAACTCAATTAGGGAGATTCTTCTTGGAGTCTTTGAAATAGGTATAACACTAGGTATGTGTTCTTTAGAAAAATTAACCTCAAGATTTGTGGGAGAACTAAAAATTCTTTTGTAAATATATAAGAATAATCTAAAAAAATAGCCATATCTTCAAGGTTTATTATCTCTACTACCATTTGAGATAAATATCCCTCATAAATAGGCATTAAAACCCATATAAAATAAGTAAATTACATTATAAGTACATCTTAAACTTCACAGAAGAAGACAATCATATGTTGATTTAGAATATCAAACATGAATTCTCTTACTTTATAATTGATATGGGATCTATATATATAGTTCCAATAAATTCCCAAAATCATATCAAATTAAACTAGATAAATAATCATAACATTTATTGGAAGCATAATCCCACACACTTAAATCAGAGTGGAGCTATAGACATGATATTTGATCATTGTACCATTATGAGTTTTCACTTATAACTCAATATCTAATATCCAAAAATAACTAAACCATTATTTAATACCAACTATATAAACACAAACTTAACATACATAAATATTATATCTTTTCAATGAATATTCAATATATATCAAAAAATAAATACACCTGTGAACTATAAAGGTTTTTTTACTTGAAGACTATATTCATAAACACATTATTTAAGTGTAGTATTAATCATATCAAATATATTTATTTATATAAAGTACCCTTATAGACTCATCATACATAATACTCTTCTTCATAGCATGGTGAAAAATTAAAAAAAAATAAGGGGTGATCTTAGATTCTTAGTAAGGGTAAAAAACGGATATATCAATCAATGATCATATATAATAATGTCATGAGAATATGGTTATGATAAATTTTTATTATCAATATAAAATCAGACAAAAAAATTCATAGATCATAATCACAAGTCATGAAATTAATCTTTTCATGTCATAATATTGGGGAATCATAAAAAATCAATCATTATCCGTGAGATCAAATAAAAATCATTGCAAAATTTCATAAGAGTGTGTCACCATCATAGATATACAAACCATATCATATGTCAAGGTTAACATCATAGACCTCCATATCATATTGGTTCAAGCATCTTCACTAATTTCCAATATCATAATGTGTCATGAATCCCTATCTATTTTCAATAGTGGATCAAGAAAATCAAGTCCATTCCCAAAATTATCTCATGAGATATTAGAAATTACACATATTTTTGGAGGGATATAATGGATCCCATCATAACATAAATAAAACCATACTTATGTGTATCACATGATCACCAATATTTCATCATTTCGATATATTATAACCCAAAGAAAAGAAATAGTGTTCATAAGGATCTCATCATAACATAATTAACACATGGGAAAGAAATGGGTTTCATAGATTCATCATCATTAGAAACCATATAAAGGAATAAACTGGATGGTATCATATGATCACAATCCTTTTGAATCATGAAAATCTTTAATGTATGATGATATAAGTGAAAATTAATTATAAAGGACCATTCAAATGTTGCTTTGATAACATGAAAAAATATTTTTTTATTGATAACATTTCATATTAAAATTAATATAATATTGATAAACCACTTTTTTTAAATTACAATGTAAACGTATAGTGTAATCTTCAATGAAAATAATAGTCATCATGGTAGGAAAATCCAATCATGCCACATGTGTTATGTGAAAACATTCTTTTCCTACTTTAAAAAAAATTCAAAAATGACTCATTTGGAAAACCTTTAGAAAGAATCATTTTTAAAAACATTTAAAAAAAGTCTTAGGTCATGAAAATAAATTACTTAAAACATTTTTATTATAGGTAATAAATATGTTAATTTTTTTAAGAGTAAGAACTTGGGACAAAATTTCACAGACCAAAGATGAAATAAGGTAAGCTTTTAATTAAATGTATTTTCTCGATCATTTTAAGAAAAAAATTGATAAAAATGGAACTAATACTTGAAAATTATAGTAGTAAATAAGGGTGAATAAAATATGTTGTTTTTAAATGATAATATCATTAAAATTTCCCTCAATATAAATTTTTCATAGACAATAAAAAAAAAGAGATTGTAACATAAAATTTTACCTCAAGAATGACTTTCTTTACAAGATATCTAAAATCCTGTACAGTACAGTAAAATTTATTATAATTATATAAACTGACCAAATAAATAATTATAATATCATATTTTATACACTTACTACATTTTAATAAACATTTATTAATTAATGTCTATTTAAATTAATGTTTCAGAGTGTTAACTATTTTTATTTTCATATATGTTTTGGTTATATAGTTCCAATTCTTATATATTGATAATGGTTCCATAACCAACATAATTTTAATCATGATATAAATATAATATATATTCATTATATACATATTTATAACTACCAGTAAAAGTTATATATAGAAAAATGAACTACACCATTCATGGAAAAGATTGTTTGCACGTATGCATGGACACAATTTTCATTTTTGAAAGAGAAAAGAAAGAAATATAAAAAATATTTTACCAGTAAAAACTAATAATTATATAAAAAATATAATATATATATATCAATTAAATACATCATTAAAAAATAGTGATAGGTAATGATGGAAAATGAATCATATAAGTACTTGGAGGCAAGAGTCCACTTGTACACATGGTCAATACTTTCATTTCCCATTTGATTGAAGGTAGGTGGAAAGTGGTTATTCCATCAACATAGTAATATCTATATATATTTAATATATTTTAATAATTATTTTATTATGGATAAAACAGGTTTAGATATGGTCTAATATGAAATGAAATTGAAAGATATTAATTAAGAACTATACATCTTCTTCAGACAACCTCCTTATAGTTTAATGTAAAGCCTTCTCAGGGTGGTATTATAATAAAAAATGACCTATATGATGTGATGAAGGATGTTAGAAAAGTAATTTGTTAGGTATTAAATGAAATAACATGATCTTTAAATTTAAATAAGATAGGATAGGGGTTTTCTTTAATTATTGATGGAGAGGACACACTTCAAAATTTTCAAAATATATAAAATATATTATAGTCTTATTCCAGAAATATGGCTTCAAAATGACTGTTATTTGAAATTAATATGACATAATGTCTATATATAACCATAAAATATGATTTAGACAAGTATTTAGGTCATTTTAACAGTTATAATTTTAGTTTTAATCCTTTAAACCCCCTTTATCTCTTAATGTGGTAACCAAATTTTTACAAATGTGACTATTCATAATGAAAAAAAATGAAAGAGAACTCATTAATTTTTTTTTTGAAATTCCTATTTCAAATATTAATTTAATTTTATTGAATTAAGTTTCTATAATTGGTAGAAATTAATTTAAAAACAAACTCACAAAACATGGTGAAAAATAGTTTTCCAAAAAAATCCTTTTAATGTATTAGGATGTTATTATTAAAAAACGAGTAATGCTTATTAAAATGATATTTACTGTATTATTATTAATCACAAGAAAATAATAAAATTTCTGAAAAAATATAAAATATAATGTGAATTTTTAAATACTTGAAAATAAATTACAATTTTCATAAATAAATTGCTATTTTCTATTATTCACCAAAAAATTTATATTTTCAGAAAAATAGAAAAAATAACCCTAAGTTAATATCAATATGATGATTTGAAAAATGATATTAATTTCCTCAAATAAAATTTCTAATTTTTTATAAATTAATTATAATTTCCATAAACAAAATATAATAATTGATTTTTGAAGAAAACGTATTTTTGAAGCATAGAATAAATTTACTAATAATTGAGCACTTATTTATTATGAATAAATAAATAAATGTCCACTATATTAAACCTTTATAAATATTTTCATAATGTTATTATTTTTATTTTTTCTTCAAATTTGAAAACTTCAATATAATTATCACATTTAAATAATTGTAGGTCAATAGTATATCGTGGTTCCATTAAACCCAGGGTTGTGAATTAAGAAGGCTATCAAAGAAATTAGATTTATTTATAGATGAATATTTCATAGAATATTGGGGGTGTTACACATGTTCATGTACATATTATAATGTGATGGGTGGTATTAGAATTTTATATCCCCTAATGGATTAGGTAATGTTTTCATCTAAGGAGACACCATGTATGGTGCACATGAAATAAGCCTAACGCATTATGTAATATTTTCTTCGATTTGATCATTAAATTATGTTATGAAAACATGTATTACGTTGTTTCCTCATTCTTATAATTCCACTATCATATTATATTATCTCTTTTATTCCATTATTGAATATGATTATATATGTCACAACCCGTCTCAGAGGAGCCCGTTCCATGACTGCCCCAAGCTTCCCTCCATTAAGCTTGGGGATGGTGACTAGCAATATGTAGACATATCCCAAAAATGTGGGGCATTAGCCTATGTACCTATACACATGCACACATATCAAATCCAAAATATGATGAAATTTAGAAAACCACTAAGTACACAATTCATGAATACCACTAATATCTCATATTACAGTATGAGAATAAAAGCACTGGAAAGTAAATAGGGCCAGAATAAAAGCCTACCAAAGGAGTTTGTAACCATAAGTCCAACCTGTAAGAAAAGTGGTAATGAGATTGTTGTCTGAACCATTGGAACACACTTCATCTATCTAGCCCCACAAAGCACCTTCTAGTCTTGGTCCTCCAAGGACTTTGTTAAAGGGTCGATCATCTACACAAGACACAACACATGCAGGAAAATACCTTGCATGGGTGAGTAAAAAAATAATCAATAGAATACCCTAAAACACAAAAGAATATAAAAAAGTAATTCCAAAAATGAATACGAAGAAAAAATAGCAGAAAGGAATACCAAGAAGGAATTCCACAGATGAGTACCACAAATAAATCCCATACATGAGTACCACATAGAAATACCACCTAGGAATCCAACATAGGAATTCCACATAGGAATGCCACACAGAAATACCACAGAGGAATGAAAAAAATGAATACCACATAGAAATTCTAACTAATAATAATGCCACATAGGAATACCACAAAGTAATTCCATATAAGAATACCAGATAGTAATCCCACACATGATTACCACATAGGAATACCACACAGGATTCCACACAGGAATTCCACATAGGAATACCACATAGGAACTCCATAAAATAATTCCACATAAGAATAGCACATAGGAATACCACATAGGAATGCCACAAAGTAATAGCACATAGTAATTCCACATATAAATTCTACATAGGAATACAACACATGAATTCCACACTGAAATGCAACACATGAATTCCACACAGAAATACCACAAAATAATCCCATACATGAATACCACACAAGAATGATATACATAAATGCCAAACTGGAATACTATACAAGAATACACAATAATCGCTACACTGGTATATGTCTACAATACATATAATAAGAATATCTAGATATACTCTTTCCATGACACATAGCAAGAGTTCAGTCATAACCAATTACCAGCCATAAGATTCTAATCGAAGTACACTCATTCCTCGAGAACTCACACTTCAAGACATGATATCATTGAAGCCACTCATGAAGAGTTCTAGCTCTTTTGGGCTCCACCAAAAGAGAACACATTGGTATAGGAATATTACTATATATAGAGAGGGGATCCTATCCAGACACTATAGGGAATACCACTAACATTATTTAGATCAATTCACAATATAGAGGATCCTGTATAGACACTCTAGGGAATACCACTAAACCTAATAAGGTAGAATTCTAAACAGAGGACTAACTCCTAGATCTTAGAGGTTACATTGATTCCACAAAACTCCACTAGGGGTGATAGAGGATCACTCCATACCCACAGAGGAATACCATAAATCTATTTGGGACTCGATCTCTAGAGGGGACTATAATACTTAAATATAGATGTAATGTCATACTGAACCCTTGAGGGAAGGACCAAGGGAATGCTCTCATCCTATACTATTCCAAATTGAAAATGCACCACTATATATCAAAGGAAACGTCTCATTGTAAGGGTACTAATTCCACATACATATCATTAGATGGATGTACTAAAAGTTACAGATATTTGACCATTTAAAGGGGGTCACTGGGCTTATGGAATGACCGCATGGTTTTCCCCCCTACCGCTGCGGTCGACTGCTTGGACCTACCACCCCGCGGCTGCCGCGGTTGACCACCATGATTGGCATCTCAAAATCTTCCATAGTCACATGTTAGATGGAGCCACCATGGCTCATGATCAACCTCCATAGTCAACTATGGCTCGGATCTAGCTTGGTCACCCTGGGGTTGATCCTACTAATGGTCTCGAACTGACCCACTAGGCTTGAACCTAATCACTGGGCCTGAATCATTTGTTTGGCCTAATCTTCGCGCCCGTGGGCTGCCTGGACCAACATGGTCCATGCAGACGTCGACCGCATCCCATGTGTTAGCGGCCGATACCACATCATGTGGCCCCACCGTGCCCTACGACCTACCCCTCCATGTACTACATGGCTAGATCTTCCCCACTCCACACCACCAACACCCCCGCCTATGTTACCGCCGTATCAAATTTTTGTTCCCACCACCACCTCGTCTCACCGAGCCACTTCCTCACTTCACCAGAACAATGCACCAGACCCATGCCAGTGGTCCCTTACATGTACCACTGGGCCACCTCCGAAGCTCAGAAATTAAAAAACTCATAGATCTAGACTCCTCGGGTCCCGATCTTCACAGACCCGACCTCTATTGTCGGTTTACATCCAATTAGGGGGTCCTATTACATTCGGAACTACCTGAAAAGTCCAATTGTGACTAAGGGGGTCCAATGGTGAAGAACATTAAGAATGGGGGAGAGAAAAACATATATATAATCTGGAGGAATTAACATCGAACTTTGTTTGTGTCAACCTCAATCCGTTTATGTTAGAATGATAAACAAAGATGAAAGAAGACTGATCTCTCAATAATATTGCAGATAATATCCCATCTCACAACAATGAACGATCTGTGTGGAAATCTGTTTGTTGATAGGTCTACATTCATTGTAGAATTCAAGAACGGGAAAAAAATTAAAAACAAAACACCCTACCCCGATTCATCTTGATTGCTGACGAAGAACGATGTGTCGTTGTTGTCCTTAGCAAGGTTTGTCGAATCTGAGGTGCTTCGTTTGATCAGTCCATCATCATATGCCAATGGTTTCTCTAGAGGTTCTTTCTCTATATCTCCAAATAAATTCCTTGGTTTTTATTCTAACACTAAATTTCTAACAAAGTCATAATAAAATAACACTAGTTGCGTCTAAAAAATAATTTTCATTAAATTATTTTATTCCCATCATGTCTCGTAACTACTTTTTCACAAACAACCTACACCGAATAATGTTAAGTCTCACCTAGTTAAACCACCCCATACAAACTCAATTGTGGTATCCTTTTTTCAATATGAGTCACCATTAATTCGATATTAGGATTTAAAAATGAAATAATTTTATTTAATAATTTTATTTTTGGTTTCTACCATGGTGACTTTTTCGATAGATTACCCATTCTTACCAATGTTAGGTCACACATAGGTTAAATTCACTATTCTGCACTCAAAGGTGACCTATAATTTCTCATCATACCACCTATTTAATAGTTATTCAATTTTTTTAGGAAAACTAGATGTTCATGATTTTAAAAATTTATTATTTTTCAATCAATTGTTTCAGGCACACATGGCTGCAGAATCTTACATTGTCTCAGCACCTATTCTCAAAATTAACCCATGTAATTTCTAAAAATATTACAATTAAATTCTGGGACATTACATTCTCCCCACCTTGGGGCTTTACATCCCAAAAAATCTAATACAAGGGATACTAAAATAGGTGAGTTTACAGAGCATGAATCTTTGCCTCCTACATCCATGTCCTATCATAGAGATTCCCATGGTGCTAAAAGACACACACCAAAGGAATTGAAATCCCATGAAGTATCCTCTCCTGCTGATCCACGATCACCCCAATTAAGATGTAAAGTGAGCATCACGATCTGAAACTATCATCGATGGAACTCAAAGGAGTCGAGCTATCTCTTACACATGGAGGTGTACAAAGATCTCTACTAAATTATGCTCTTGGATAGGTAGGAAGTGGGATGACTTGTTGAGTTGGTCAATGATCACACATATGGTATCATGTCCCCTGGAAATACGTGGTAAACCTATCATGAAGTCTATCGATAGCCCATATCACTTCCATTGAGGCACCTCAAGGGGTTTAGCATGAACCGCTGAAACCAGGCGCTCATCCTTCAATTGATGATAGGTAAGTAATCGAGAAATAAACTATACAATTCCTTTATTCACCCCTAGCCACCAAAACTAACATCTGAGGTCCTGGTACATCTTCACCACACTTGGATATACGACCAAAGGAGACGTATGAAACCCCCTCAAAACCTTCTCCTGCAACACCACTGGTGTAACGGTAATTCCTATGAAATGAATAACATGCTACCCACATTTCAAATTTCCATCAGAAGTATGAAATATGGATATTTTATTATGTAGGGTCTCATAGTCAGTATCCCTAAGATATGCCTCCCCGACTCGTTGTAAGAGTAGTGGGGTGAAAAACATCAATTGGAGGTAAGTTTCTCTAACTCCATCGACAAAGGATATAAAAAATGAGGCCAATTGAGGATTCCATCACCACTATATTAAACTGAGGGCTCATGAAACCCATTGAACTAAGGTTTATAATGGAAAAATGATGAGTAATAGGCTACCCCCACCGATTTTGAGTCCATCATGTGCTTCCTGTGTTCCCTTTTCACCAACAAGGGAAAACTGGGTTCCATCATTATGTACACACCACACTCTTCACCTAAAATAGTCAATATAAGCATGAAATGTGGATAAAAAAATAATACTAAGACTGAAATCATAAGGCCTGGATGCCACTACAAAGAGATCCAGGCTAAAACTCTCACCTCTAAGAGTCAGGTAACCCTATTGGCAACAATGCATGATCATTTGGCTCCTCGAGTAGGAGTCTCCAAGCATGATGGTTGATTCAACAGTTTAACTAGAATATTTAATTATCTAATAAGATTAATGGGAAAAAAATAATGATTATAACTTGTTTCTATCAATATGGTAGAAAAATTATAATAGAAATAGATCATACCTTGAATAATTCCTAGGGCCCCTGGGTTATAAGTCTCCACCACATGTAGTTATTCCCTCCCCTATCCTCCAACTCTTTGTGTCTGGTGTGGACCACCTAGGGGTGGTGGTTGTAACATGTAGAAATATAGAACACCTCTTACTACTCTTGTATATCCTTATCCACATCAGACTCCTTGAGGATCCTCCTACACATGGGACTACCTCTGCCTCGTTGGTCCATCCACCGTCTCTCTGTCAGCAGTACGATGGTTTGCAAAATCTCAGGAGAGATGTCACATACAATCAAATTAATAGAATCATGTCTCTATAGGACTACTAGACCCACCCTATGGTCTCTGATATAGAGATACCATATCTTGGGACTTACTCTTGAAACTTCTCGCACATCCAAGTCTCTAAGAGTTACGTCATCTTCCTACTACTGAGGTCTCTACTCTTGGTTTCCCACTGCAGACTACCACCAGCTGTATCTTCCCAGCCATAGAGATCTCACCTTCCAAGGATTTATCTAGCACTCCAGCATAGGTAGGAATTCACATAGGGATAAAAATGTCTCATATGTCCCTATTAAAACTTGGCTCAAAGGTCCGATCCCTAAAGCACTATTCGTGTATCATATCCATCGAGTACCTGGAAAGTTTGGTATACCTCAATTAATACTCTGATACTGACATGTTGTCCATCCAGAGCTGTAGATGGTCCTAAACATGCACAAAACTTATCTAATAAGGTGATAACTCCACTCTAAAAAGTTTATCAAACTCTATCCATGGAAGAGTTAGATCAACGTAAGACTGAGTAACCAAAACCCACCATCGCCCTACTAATCCGTGTAGAAGGCTCACTATAAGGACCACCATATGATCTAATGGTGTCCTGACTAGAAAGAAAACTTGGGTCAATGACTCAAGCTATTCCTAAATCGCCTATGTGTTAGTATCTCCCTAGAACCTAAGGGGTATATATCACTGAAACTCATGAAACACACTCGTCATGCACACCTCATCCACTGGTACTGCGTGTATCACGTGATGCTCTATAAGTGGTGGTAAGGCTGCTGCACCACATGTAGGTGCTATCTTTAGTAAAACTTTCTATACCAATGTCTGATCACTCAGTGAATCATCCTTGTGATCAAGCGGTGGAACCCTATATGGTTGTCTACATAGAGATATCATGTAAGAAAACAAGATGTACCACGATCAATGAGTATATCTTGAGAGGTGACTCAATAAGGACATGGAAACCACAACCCATTCATATAAGATGCATGTAACATTATTTTCCCTGTATCTAGTGTTCTCATATACTTCATCAAAATGTAGGGTAACAAGGTCATAGTGTATGTATACCTTGACTTCCCCCACCAACATTGGAGTCCCTAGCATGAAATCCGATCTCAAAACACTTAACACTATTTTCCCAAACTAATATTACAGACTACCAGTCCTAAAGTATAACTTCCCACCTCTGATACCACTCTATCAAAACCTTTCCCATAGGGGCCCATGCCTTGACAACCCAAGACCACCTCTAATAGGCCAAAGGCTGGTTACTATAACCGAGTATGCATATCCCAAAAATGGGAGGAATTCACCTAAGTAGTTGTACACACACACACATCTCCAAGCCAGAACATGCTGAAATGTAAAAGACCACTAAGTAAACAATGAATGGATACTGCTAAGATATCACAATAGAGTATAAATGTAAAATCCCTAAAAAGTAGGGAGATCTAGAATTTAATCCCACTAAAAGAGTATGTAACCCTAAGTCCAACCGGGAAGAAAAGAGGTACTGGGACTGCTATCTAAACCGCAGGAACACACCTCGTCTTTTCGGCCTAGTTAAGCAATGCCTGGTCCTGGTCTTCCTAGGACTTTGTCAAAGGGTTGATCATTTTCACAAGACACAACATGTGTAGGAAAAGCCTTTACATGCATTAGTAAAACAATACTTACTAGGACACCCATTAACCACAAAGGAATACCATAAAGGAATACCACAAATGAATTCTATAAAAGAATTCCACAAAGGAGTACCATATGGGAATACCACATAGGAGTACCACATTGGAATACCACATAGGGATATCACACAGGAATGCCACACAATAATTCCATAGAGGAATACCACACATGAATGCCATAAAGGAATACCACATGGGAATTCCACATTGTAATAACACAAAAAGGTTCCACATAGGAATACCTCACAAGAATACCACACAATAATACCACATAAGAATTACACAAAGTAAATAACCATAGGAATAACAGATAAGAATTCCAAAGAGGAATACCACATAATAATCCCATATAGGAATGCCACACAAGAATACCATACAGAAATCCCACATAGGAATGCCACATAGGAATACCACAAAGAAATACCACATAATAATTACACACAATAATACCACACATGAATAATACACAAGAATTCCACATAGAAATTCCACAAAAGAGTCCCATATAGGAATGCCACATAGGAATACCACATAAGAATTCCACATAGGAAAAACACACAAGACTGCCATAGAAGAATTCCACACATGAATAACACATAGGCATCCCACACAAGAATACCACATAGGAATTCCACATAGGAATTCCACACAGGAATACCAAACAGAAATAAATAGTCATCCCTATAGAGGTATATATTTACAATATATATAAGAAGAATATTCAGATATACTCTTTCCAAGACACATAGTCTAGAGGTAACTCATAACCAATTTCTAGCCATAGGATTTTCTCAAAGCACACTCATTCTAGGATAACTCACTCCTCAATCAATGATATCATCAGAGACACTCATGAAGATGCTTATCTTATTTGGGCCCTACCCAAAGAGAACACATTAGTTAAGGAAGATTACAATACACCGAGAGGGGATCCAACCCAGAAACATTAGGGAATAACACTAACCATATCTGGATAAATTCACAACTTTTAGGATCCTTCCTAGAAAAAATGTGGAATACCACTAACCCTACTAATGTGGCCCCCTAAATGGAGGATCAATGACCTATTTTTAATAGTTATATCGATTCCAAAAAACTCCACCAGTGGTGATAGAGGATTTCCCTAGATACAAAGAGGGATACCATAACTCAATTGGGTCTCAACCTCTAGAATAGAATACAATATAGAAATGTGGATGTAATGTCATACTGAAACCTTGAGGAAAGGAACCCAGGAATTCTCTCAACCTATACTGGTCCAAACTAAAAATGCACCACATTATATCAAATGACTGTCTCCATGTCAGTGTCCCAACACTATAGAAGGCTCATCAAATGAACGTACAATTTGAAAGTTATGGTCATTTTAAAATTTTAAGGGGGGCCACTAGGCCTGCGGACCGATCGTGATGATTGACCACTGTGATTGACCACCACGGTAAACCACCCCTAGGTTTCTATGGTCGCACGGTAGCTGGAATAACCATGGATCACAGTCGACTACGACAGTTGATCATGGAACGAATCTAACCTTGTCGCCCTGAGTTCAACCTTGGACTGACCCACCTATTGCACCCGACCCAACCTGCTGGGCTCAGTCCAGCTAGCTTGCACATGGGATGGATGGTCTGGCTTGGTCCATGCCATTTCCAACTGCATCCCATGTGGCCACCACCACCACCAGATCCCACCACCGCTACCAAATCCCACATCCCTACTGCTTCCCACGTCCTGATCCGACGTATCCCACATGGCCCACTCCACCATGATTATACTTCCTCCACCTCCACCTCTGATGTCACTGACTCCGATTCCCACCAAGTCCACCACCTTTCCTCACTAAACCGTAGCCTTGACTCACTAGACTATTGTACTAAACCCACGCTGGTGGTCCCTTCTACGGACCACCGAGCCGCCTTCGATGCCTGAAATTAGAAATAGTTGCAAATCAGTGATTCTCAGGTCCCAATCTACATAGACCTGACCTCTTTTGTTGGGTTTCATCCAATATGTGTGTTCGATCATGTTTAGAACCACTCAAAAATTTGACCTGTGACCAAGAGGATCCAATGAAAAAGAACACGAAGAATAGGGGAGAGAAAAGAAAAAATAACACACTAAGGAATGAAACTTAGCCTTTGTTCATGTTGGCCTCAATCCATTTTTATTAGAACAATAAACAATGTGGAAATATGGCCAATATCCCAATAATCCCATAGATAATATCCCATCCCGCAAAAATGATCAATCCATAGGCCTATTTGTTTGTTGATTGGTCCACAGTCAATGTATAATTCAATAAAAGGGAAAATAACTCCCAAAAACACACCTTAAATCAATTCGGTTTGATCACTGATGAATAAAGAAACATCATTGTCATCATTGGCAAGGTTCATCGAATCTGAGGTGCGTCGTTTGATTGATCCGTCATTGTCCATCAATAGTTTCTACATTTGGTTTTTCTCCATATATCTATAGAAATTATAGAGTTGTGATGTTATCCCTAAATTTATGAAAATAAATTGATAAAAGAAAATTCATTATGTCAACAGTTTAATTTTCATTAAATTATTTTTTTCCAGTCATGTCCCACGACATCTATTTCACAAATGACCCAATCCGACTGAAGATAAGTCATTCCTAGGAAAAAAACACATTAAGAATTCAATGGTGGTCTCAAATTTCTAATCTGAGTCACCATTAATGATTTATTAGGATTTAAAAATAAAATAATTTTATTTAATAATTTTATTTAAGGTTATGTCTTTGGTGACTTTTTCTACATATGGCGCATGCCAACCAATGTTAGGCCACAACTAGGGTAATGCCGAAATATTGAGCTCAATAATGACCTCATATTTAGGACATAGAAACCTATTTTAGAGTTATTTCACTTTTTTAGGAAAACAACATGCACGTGTTATTAAAAATTAAATATTTTTTAAACAATTGTTTTGGGCACACTAGACCTCAGAATCGCACGTCGTCTTAGTGATTGTTCTCGATATTAACCCATATAATTTCTAGAAACAATTCATGTAAATTCTCAGTCATTAAAATATATGTTCGTACTATTTTATGAATTTTTATTTATGCATCTTGACTCATATATTTTACTTCATTACTAGGTTTTTTCCCTTACTTAGTTTATTAATTGACCCATTTTTTTTATGTATATCTCTAGGGTATCTTATATATTAATATAAGTTGAATGAGATTTTGGTACACATTATAGAGATTAAAATAAAGATGACACATTTTATTTTTATGTTGATGTATTATGTATCTAATCTACCAGAGACTCTGGAACTCAATATTTAGGGGTTTTATTTTATGTTTTTTAATAAAAATCATGTAGTAATTTAGGTATGATATTCGAGTTTTTATTTTTGGTATTATAGCGAGGACTAGTTTTTATATTGATTAGGTTAGAGAAAATTACATAAAATAGACTATGAATTACCTAGAATGAAAATTATAAATTCCTATTTTTTGATATACATTTATGTGTTTTTAATTATAAGTTCATAGTTTTCCTTTTATATAGTTATTAATTTTTTTTATTCTCATATCCTATTTTACGTTATTTTAGAAAATGGATTAAAATAAGATAAAACATATAAAAAACCAACATTGAAATTATTTCTGAAATGATATGAATAATATATCATGAGTGGAAGTTGAGAACCTCATAAAGGTACTTTAGAGACTTATAGAAGTAATGAATATTAACATAATTCAGGAAGAACACCATCATTCTCCCAGAAAGAATTTTTTTAATAGATTACGTGATAAATTACTCCAACTATAAGCGGATTATAGGAACCCCTAATCAGAGAACAATGAATTATTTACATTAAAAAGATATTCTCCATATTCTAATGCATTAATAAATAGAATTTTATATTAGTTGTCTATGAATTAGTGGGATAAGCTGATCGATTAATTGTGGAAATAGATCAATAATAGAACACTTATAGAAGATATTAAGAAAATATATTAGGGGGAATTGATGAAAATATTTTCCAATCAATATTTTCCTCAACACACACTGTATTAAAATGGAGATGGAGTTCCTCAGGCTCAAGAAAAAGGAGGATGAATAAATTAGGTATTACGAAGAAAACATCACAAGATCTTCATAGCACACATATAGGTTTGTAATTGACCCCAAATGTATGGTTTATTTCTACTTTAGTGGTTTTAAGACAAGTCATCAAAATCATGTAACAGTTCAAGAATTTTATATCTATGAGAAAATAATATTATATTCCCTTAATATTGATATTTATATTATTAATTCTTAAGGGTATCAAGTGGTTGAAGATAAAAAGAGGAATTTTTTAATTCTGGAGTAATAATGGATAAATATTAGAGAGAGATTAAAATCCAACTTCACACATATCATAAGTGTGGAGAGAAGAATCTAGGAAACTACCTCATGTGAAAAAGTAGGAGTTTCGAGTATATAATGGTAGGTCATTAACCTAATGAATGTCAAATGGAGATAAATAATAAAAAAATAAAATTTTATAATGGAAGCTTTCAATTAATTCTCCACTTATGTTCCAATGTTTCCACTTTATGAAACACGGAAAGTATATAAGTTAGTGTACTAATCCATGGGTCATTGATGATAACTGATGAAAGTAACATCTAAGACTAATAGGGTAATGATGTTCATATTTTATCCCTACTATTTAGGCGGACCATTAAAATGAAGTGTTGAAATGTACACTTTTTATTTTTTCAAGAATAGAATTTTATAATTTATTAAATTTCTTTTTATTCTTTTATATCATGGATGATTAGTTGAAATATTCAAACATAATGTTAATGCATGGAGGTTTTGTCATCAATGGAAAACAAAGTGGTTCAATTGTTACATCTAAAGTACATTACTATTCCTTAATTTACATTTTTTGGTAAAATCTACTTGAAAAATATATTATACTCTATTAAGTGTAATTGGATTCTATACCAAGAATGTATTGGATATCATTATAGAGAGATAATATTGATTTATAGGAGAGAGAAATATCCATCCAATTCCAAAATAATTTTCCAATTATATACAGTGGTAAGGATAATGATGAATCTACTTAGAAGAATCCATTTGAACAATGTATATTATTTTCATATGAGCAATATTATAAAGACCAATTATTGAGACAAAATAAGGGATTATCTTTAAAGATACACCGCTTATACGGGAATACATTGATGTTTTAGTTGACGAGTTTCTTGACCATCCTCCTAACCAAATTATTGAGTTCTCTATTAAAATTATATCCAAATCTATGCCTATATCCAAGAGTCCTTAAATAATTTACCCTATTGAACTGAAATAACTGAAGAAGAAACTTAAACATGAATTTTTACAAGGGTTTCATATAATCTAATATTTTAACAAGTGGTTCATTGGTCCTCTTTATAAATAACTGTTATTGGCCAATGTTCATCTAAATTGATTATCATGAACTAAAAATATCTATATAAATAATAATTACGTGCTACCATAGTTTGAAGATTTGTTTGATTAACTATGTATAGTTTAGTAATTTTCTAATCTGGATATTTGGTTGGGATATCATCAAATTAATGGTGAAGAAGGAGGATATTCACAATACTTCTTCTTATATAAGATATGAACACTATGAGTGAATATTTATGTATTTTGGAATCATAAATGCACTGATAATTTTTATGGACATGACGAATTGATTCTTTATACATTACTTTAATTTTTATATATATATAGATGATATTGTAAAATTATCCAAAAGAAAGGTATAAAATAAGGATTATTTGATTATACAGATAAATACATTGAAAAATGAGATTTTATAAGAAAACTTTAGTAAATTTGTTTTTTGGATGGAGTAAGTAACTTTCAAAATGATTGTTATCAAAATAAAGGGGATATATGTGGATCCAATAAAAAAAATTTATTAGACAATTATCCATACCAACATCTGTAAAAAATATCTATAATCTCCTCAGATTATATGGGTATTATAAATGATTTATGAGGAACTTATCATTATTACTATACCCACTAACCATGATCCCATGGATGAGAAAAAAGTTTTTTTTGACTAAAATATAACATTAAGGAGTTGTAGTAGATGCTAGTCAATGCACTTGTACTGATAGTACCCTCATGTGGGAAAGTATTTATAATAAATGAAATTTCATCAACACAAGGTTTGGGTTGTTTACTTATGAAAAATATTAATGTAATAACATATACGTCATGATAGTTGATAGTTGAATAGAAAAATTATATGATACATTACCTGGAGTTGGATACAGAAATCCCCGCATTTAAGATTCGGTGGTCTTATATCTATATATTTAAGTATGACATATATTAAGATAATAGGATCTTGATATATATATTCACACATAAGTATCTCAACATGCACCAATGAGGATGTTTAGAGAAGTTTGTGGACTTTGATTCCTCAATCCATTATCATCCAATAAAGGAGAATAAAGTGGAAGATACTCTATGTATAGAATATATTGTAACATTATACATAATTATGATTGATAAATATCAATTATTCTTAGACATGAAAAATATGGACATAGAAATCATATGGATGGAAAAAAATATAACCTTGAATAAATTATTTCTCAACCACACATTCAGAAGAATATAAAAAAATATTAGAGGGGGATATAGAGATACAAAATAAGGTAGATTAAATAAGGAAGGAGAATTACATAGATTTCAATATTGGTAAAAAGGTTTTAGTAAGATTTGGGAAATGATTATGGAAACCATCAGAGCCTAAAATAATTAAATAACAATTAGATGATCCTCATAGGTAAATATTCTACATCCATATTAGGAGTAAAAAGATGTATATATATATATTTGACAGTAGTTCTACTGGGACAATATAAAGAAGGATAGTTCAGAATATACATTAAATTCCATTGTATACCAATAAGTGAAACCAGAAAGAAAAAAGTCTAAGGGGATGATGGAACCATGACCTATACCTATTTGTAAATTAGTGAACATCAACATGGATTATGTTATGGGTTTTTTGAAGACATATTAAGAATATAATTTCATATTGGTTGCAGAGGATCAACTTATAAAGACTGATCACTCTATAACAATTCAAGAGGTATTAGTACTCTTTTAAATTGTAAATATATACATTAGAGAATTGGAGACGCTATATTTAATACCAATATTTATTTTATATGATTGTGATCTAAGGTTCAACAGAATATTTTGAAAAAATTATTCATAATAATGTGTGCATTGAGTTAATTTTTTTTTATAAACTATCACCCCATATTGATAACCAACTTGAAAGGTCCATCTTGACACTTGAGTATATGATAACATCCCACCCTACAAACATTAAATGAGTCTATTATTAATATATTCCTCTATTGAAGTTCTAATAAAATAATAAATTCTACCCAAGCATGAATATGGATCCTTATGAAGACGTCTATGGTAAGAAATATTAAACTCCAAAAATGTTTGGATGAAGTTGTAGAACATAAGATATTTGGACTTGAATAAGTATATGAAATAGATGAGAATGTCAAATCCATTCAGCAACACATCGTAGATGAATTGATATGATAGAATATATACCCATATAATAGTTGACGTGACTTAAGGATTGATGTTTTAGATAAATTAGTCCTTCACATATCTCCCTAGAATAGAGTATGAGGTTTGAGAAAAAGGGAAAGCTAAGTATGAGATACATCAACCACTTTTTTATTCTTGATCACATCATAACTATTATCTATCAACAAGAACTCCTACAAAACATGTCTCTAGTGAATGATATATTCCATGTATCCCAATTAAGGAATTATATAATAGATACATCAAATGTAAGAAATCCATAGGTGGTATAGTTGCATCATGATATCTCTTATGAGGAGTATCCAATGATGATATTATACCGTAGAGAAAAAAATTATATGCCACTAGTTAACTCACCTCATCAAATTATAATGGAGAATCTATAAGTATGAAGATGAAATATGGGAGCCTAAGAAAGTAATGAAATAAAAGTACCCTCATTAGTTTTCATCATATATAGTTAAATGAAATTTTAAAGAAGACATTTTCAATTGGGGGAAGAATGGAATAACGCATACTTTTATATATATAATGTTCCTTCTATATAAATATTTGGAACATCGTATAAAAAAGTAAAAAATATAATAAAAAAATAAGAATTTTATATATTAATTTAGAACATTACATTTAAAGGATAAATATACCATAAAAAATTAAAAATAATACAATGGGATAATAAACACAATATAAAATAAAATAAATATAATAAGAAAATTTGTATCATTTTTCCCTCTATAAATAATCACACCCAGGAAAAATGATATAGAAAAGAAACAAAACATATGTAATATAATTAAAATATTAAAAAATAATTTATAAAATATTGAGATAAATTGAAGTGAATTAAAAATAATGGAAATATGAGATATTTATAAGAAGTATAAAACATATATAATTGTTAAAAAATAAGACCATTGGAGATAGTAACCTGACTATTAGAAATAGATTCATAACCATTATAATAATAACCTAACTATTAGATTAATAAAATATTATTGATTTATGTTATGAATAAAAATTTAATGAATTTATATTATAAAACAATTAAATAATTGTGAAAAATATAATAAAAAAAATATTTTTCACAAAGATAACATAAATTTATTTGTTGGAAAAAATATATGTTTTTTTTAGTTGAATACTTTTTATAATAAAATTTATTTTGATAATATATTTGTATAATATTTTTATATAAATAAAAATATGAATTTATAGAATCTTAAGAAATTTTTATAATGGTAATTTTTTACCATTTCATAAAGAATTATTATTTTCAACAAATAAGGATTTTATTAAAAATTATATTTCTTATATTTATAATTTATTTTAATAAAATTTATGTCTTTTTTGGAGTTATAACATCAAAAAATTGGTTAGGGTAAAATTTTATTACTTTTAATAAATAATAATATATGAATTCTAATTAAAAAAATACCGTATAAGTACCATATTTTGTAATAGATTATATGAACAAATTTGCGAGGATTCTAAAAGTAATATGAATATATTAATGTCCCATTTACTATAAAATAATAATCCCCTTAATATTGAATCAAATGTTTTCTTAGTATTTTTATACATAAAATTTTATTCTAAAATTTTATTATATAACCCTCTCTATGCCCTCATAAATACCACAACCCTCCACCCAATGATATTAAATTTCAAAACACTTTTCATTTCAAAAACATTTCCTAAATACTTTTCCAAATATCTTATCTATTTACAATATTTTTTTCTCACCAAATTTAACACCCTGGGATTTTATAAAATATTTCTCTCTAAATAATTTTATTTCTTGAATGGATTTCCTTAAACGCATCACCGAGTTTAAACGAACCATGATACACTATTAAAATATTATTATTTAATGTGATAGTTATTACATACCCATCAATTTAAAGGGTATGAATATGATTAACTAAATTATTAAATATATATAAATAACCTAATAAATATAAATGTATTGATAAAATATTAGTAAATTATCATTCAATTTTCAAAGAAGTCACTTTATTATTCAAAATTACATTTTCTCCAAAAAATGGTTTTTCTAACGAGTGAATATTATAATTAATTTTTGAATGCTTTATAATTTTTTTTCGAATAAATTTATTTAATTTCTTAATTCATCATTTCGAAATTATATTAGGATGATTTTTTTTATAATTTTAAAAAAAGAGTGACTTTTATGGGAATAGTGAAAAATACCGATTTTTATAAAACTATCTTTTTATTTTCATAAAAAGTATCATAATGATTTAAATTTTATATCAAAGTAACATAAGTATTATTCAATTATATATAATATAATTAAATTCATTTGAACAATCATTATACATGATTCTGTTTAAGTAAACTTTGGGACTAAAAAATATTTTTCTAAAAACTTTTTGTTGTTGTGTTTTATGCATTTATATTAAATGTAATTTCTGAAAATTATACAGATTTAATCATGGAAAATGGATTCCATATTTATAATCATGAGTTTAAAATTTTGTAAAAATTACCCCTTTTTTTGTCAGGAGGAGTAGTAACCATTGTTAAATTTATCACCTCTATAAAGGGTAAATCTTGTAAATCTAGGTTAAAACATAGTTGAAAGGAAATAAATATTCATCATAATTATTATTGTATTAGTTAAATTCAACCCTTATCATGTTTTTCTCTAATTTAAGTTATTTAATCAACAACTTTTCCATGAAAATGACTTATATATTATTTTAAAAAAGGAAGTAAAAAAATGAAACTATCTTAGTTTTAAATATTATTTATGTGTTCATATAGGGGAAAATTAGTTATGAACAAATATTAGTAGTAATTTGGTCATAATAAAATTATATTAATGATGGTAATTTTTTTATATTTTTTATGAATTAAATAATTACATAAAATACTTCCACAGCGTTGACGTAGTAATTATTCAATTACTTAAAAAAACAAATAAATCACATTAACACTATTAAAATTATTATAATTTGAGATAATTAAGGTGACAAATTAATCTTATAGATTATAAGTACATTATAGGGATGTATTAAAGGATTTGTTTTGAATTTATATTATTGTATTGATGTTATTAAATTCAAATTGACGAATAGTGTCAAAAATATAAATAATGATATTTTATGAAAATAATAATATATTATATTAGGTGCTTGGGGGTACAATTACATTAAACACACACACACCGCACACACATAGGTCTGAAAGGTAGGTTATAGCCCCCAAGGGATAACCCACCCAACAATATGCTTTATTACATAATATCTTTGTCCTAAATTCCTAGTGGAAATGAATCCCACTACATTCTTGGCCCATGGACCATTCTGTAAATAATAACCCATCTACTGCAGTCCCGCTACAATACCGTCACCACCACTGTACTTACTGTAGTGCACACTGCTTCTATAATGCCGCCCATCACCCCTACAGTACCACTATATATGGTCAAAAATTTAATACCATATAAATTAATAGGTCACTTGTAAGAATTTAGATCTATAATAGTCCTATTATATTTTAGTCTTTTAAAAAATTCCAATAGTGTCCCTCACCTCAATTATAAAAGGATACCCAATCCCTCAATTATTTACACCAATTTGATCAATATATATATATACTATACCCTAAAAAATTCTCTTATATACTTTATTATTCACATTATAGAGGTTCTAGTCCTTACAAAAGACCAACCCTTGGTCCCTTTGTAAGAGGTCTAAAGGAGACCGATCACTTTATTTTTTCTACTCATCTTTACCACCACTAAATCAATGATATTAATCCTTAAATAATAAATTAGGTATCCTAAATATGATGAAAATTTATTATTATTATTAAAAAAACATTATAAAACCTCTTTCACATCAAAAAATAAGTGAAATTATAACTCGTTCGTACATACGACTTACCATCTCTACGTAGCGGTTCAATATATTTTTCATCACCATATTTTATGGAAGTGTATTATGATGGGTTTAATGTTTATATATGATATTTATGAAATAAATATATTTATTGATTTGTAATATCACATATAACTTCATATCATTAAATCTTTTGGTAAATGATAGTGTCTCTCATGCGTACATATGGACTACCATATCTATGATGCGATGCGATTAAATTTTTATTTATATTTCACATAGATGGTAATAAGGATGAATTTGATGGATATATATGTTATAGATGATAAAATAATAATTCTATATAGGTGAATTTTTATTTACCTTTATTTTATTCCATCACACCAAAATTTGAAACACGTTCTGGCGTACGTACGACCTACCATATTCATGAATGGTGTAATTCATTTTTCTATGTCAAAATTTTTATGATTTATTATAAATATGTATATAATTAATATATATAATTTTTATACCATTATAAAAACTATGGAAATTATAATACCATGAAAAAATTGTACGTATCAAAACTACCAAACAAAAACATTATTGGAAATCGAAGCAGTTATCACCTAGAATAGTGATTTTGAAAACAAATTATTAATAAATGGCTGATAAGATGTTAAAAATAAAAAATACATGCTCAAATATATATATAGTTATGTAATAATTTTATAATAAATACATATTTATTATATATTATGTTTGAACATTAACAAGGAAAGACGAGACTTGATGTAAGGGTTTATTTCACAATCTCATCATTATTTATGATTGTTTATGTTTAAGTCTTTGATCAGGACTATTTCTCTTATATGTTCATTTATTATATAAAAGTATTTTCTAAAAGTATTTTTTACTACTATACTAAAATTATTTAAAATTATTTTACCCATTTATTGCTTTTTATAAAATGGTTTGAAAGGAATCATTTTGTCATTTTCTAAACAACGTACTTTGTGACTGTTCTAACAAAAATATGGAAGGACTGTTTTTTTAACTTATAGACAGTGAAAAGGTTTTTCCTTTCATCATGAAAAATAAATTCATTGAAGATTAATATACATTTTTATAAGTTTATTTTTAATGAAAATGTTTTCATTTATAAGTGTACATGTTTTTAAAAAGATATGTGGTTTTAAAATATAAAAGTTATTGTCCTAATGAATTATTATACATGATCTATCAAAATATTTTTCCATATAAGATGAAATACTTTGATGTTATTTATAATTTACTAGGTATATGATTCAAGGATACTATATTCAATCTTTCTCAAGATGGTTTATTTTTATGAGTAAAAGATGAAATTTTTCTCAAACGCATTTCTTTACATGGGTTCTGATATAATGAATGTTTTATAATAATGTGGATAACATGTATATAGTATTCATTATGTGATAAGTGGTACTTATATATCCCCCAATGCATTGGGTAAAGTGTTATATCTGATGTTATAGTTTTGGGAAACAAGTTGATGTGCTTGATCTATCATAGGAAATAAGTTGAACTGCTTGGTCCATTATGGAAAAAGTTGAGGTGCTTGATCCTTTACTAGATACAAGTTTATGTGCTTGATCCATCATAGGAAACAAGTCTATGTGCTTGATTCGTTATGGAAAACAAGTCAATGTTCTTGATCCTTTATGGGAAAAACATGTTCAGGCCTAATCCAATTATCTTGGTAGTTAACCTTGATATATGAAATGGTTTTTATACTTATGATGATGAAACAAAAATTTATGTCATGAACTTATGTTTCATTATTGATTTATGATAATTTATCATTATTAAGATTCATGTATTTTTTAATAAAAATGTATTTATGATACAACTCATTTTTATGTCCATAGTTAAATTATGTAAGATCATTAATTGATATATACCATTATTACCCTTACTGATCATCAGATCTCACTCTTTCTTATGTTTCCTTTCCTCAGGTTATGGAGATAGTTTTTAGTTGGGTATTTCTATGACAAGTACCATGAGGTAAGGTCTTAATGGGATATGGTAAAAATCATTCATAAAATAAGAATAATGATATCTGATCTCCAAAGACACACTTTTGAAAATTAGGCCATTAAATGTGCTAGTAAAATGGTTTATTAGTGCTTTAAAAGCCCTAATATTGCGAGTGATGTTAAAGGCCGACCATTAACAGCACTAAAAAAGTTCTTTTAAATGAACCCTTTAACAACACTAAAAAAATGTTGATAATGACACCTTTATTAGTGATTTTGTTAGAAATATTAAAGGGTGCCTTTAATAGTTATTTTTAAGGGATGTTAAAGGTTAAATTTTAATATTACTAAAAAAATATTCATAAAAAAATTTGAAAAAATTATTTTTTCAGGCATCCTGAACTCCCCCTTTCTCTACATTTTCCACTAACCATCTTCCATAAGACACCAAAACCCCTTCCTCAACACTATAAAGGGACCAAAAATACTTGTGTGTGCCTAGATTTGATCCTAAGACCTCTTTGATGAGACTGTATGCTCTTTACCACTATGTTATGCCTGGTTTTTTATATATGTAATAAGATTTATTTTTTATTTTTATTCATATTGAAATATTTGATATATATGAAATTATATTTATTTATATATATTATATATTAATATTAATTTAATTATATTAGAAAATAAATAAATAAATAAATATATTTATTAATACACACACATATGTGTATATAAAAAATATATATACATATTATTAATTTTTTTCGCGGTAAATAAAATGGATAATTTTTTACATTAAATAAAATGAATCGAAAATATTTATTTTATATATTTTAAAATACAGTTTTACATAAATATGTTGATATATTAATTTATACAAGTTATTTATTATAATAAAATATGCATATATATAATTATAAAAAAAACTACATTGTGAAAAATGATAAAATTTAGAAATCATAGCATCCATATGAATATAAACCCTGATAATAAATTTAATCCCCAGAGAAAATAGGAAAAAAGACCCCTTAAATGGGGCCAAAATTTCAATGAATGTTAAAAATTGGGTACGCCAACTAAAAAAATTAGTTTTGAAGACCGTATGGATTTTATTTGGACTAGGGAAATACAAGTGGGTTTTCCCCAATTAATAATATGTATATCTCATTATAATATTTTATTTAATATACGGTAGATCCCTAATGGACACTTGGATCAAAATTTATGGCCTCTTGAATTTCTAGGCATGTTTTCAAATTATTTTAGATATTTTATTAATTTTTTGATTGTTTTATATTCAAATTATTATTAAATGAATATTAATAAATAATAATTTGTAAATTAATAATTATTATTTTTTAATTATTTAATACTCTATTTTTGCTGATTAACTTATATATTAAGTATAAATTCCTATTTAGCCTTATCTAAAACATATTTAAAAAATATATATGACATTTATATCAATATAAATATATAAATATATAAATATATTATTTTTAATGATATATATATTTTGGAATATACCCTTTATCAATGCTTTTTATTCTAGTGCTGATAAGGGCTCCCATTTATCCTTGCTTTTTAATAGCACTGATAAAGGGGTCCCTTTATCAGTGATTTTTTTACAAGTGCTGATAAACGAACCATTTTAAAAAAACTTTTTTAGCATTATTAAAGACCCCCTTTAACAACTATGAAAAAAATAACCATTAAATCCCTATTTAAAAGTATTTTTCTTATCATTGTATAAGGGGATCTTTAACAGTGCTTTTAGCAAGTGTTGTTAATGCCATAACACTGGATAAACCCAATTTTTAATAGTGTCACTAAACTTATATGGCTATGGGGAATATTTATTTGTATAATTTATTGAATATTAATCTATTAATATATAATATTTATGGATGAAAATTCTAGGTTATTATACCAAATGACCAAACTAGGAAGGCTAATGGTGTAATATAAATGACCCACATCAATGTGATAATCTAAGTTTTACATTTCTTATACATTTCATATTATTTTACTTATTATTTAAAAAAACCTTTTATAATTAACATAATCATGACTTTAACCATATAATTAATGACATAATTCTACTATAAAATTTATTATATAATCAAATAATCAATAAAATTAATTTTTATAGTTGTTTATTACACTCATCCCATGATTTCTAGTTTTAACTACCTATATAAAAGAACATATAAACAAATTATTATCACAAAAATTGGATAATTTTAAAAATTTATTTAATGAATAAATATAATATATATGACATTATTAAGAATATGAGAAGTTAAATTATGAATTATATTAATGATTCTGATAATAAATTATCACAGTAATTTTAGCTTCCCAAAACAAAAATATATTTACACCTTACATAATTTGAATATATTTTTGACAATATATTTAACTATATAAAATTTTGAAACTATAAAAAATAATAATACATACCTCTACACATACAAGGTTATCAAATCATTTTACATGAACTTCCATCAATATCAATAAACTGACATAACCTCAGATCCGTAAAACAATCATCCTCAGGACAATGAACAATGGACTAATGTCTTATGAAAATGATTATAAATGAACATAAAAGAGAAATAATAAATAAAATATAAATGAATTTTTTTAACATGTATTTAATAAACATAATTTGATTACATAAGAGGTTATATGTACATAACAAAAAATTTAGGATCTGAGGTACAAGAACTCTCAAAAGACGCTATGTTTTATTTTGGGGTATGATTTCTCCATCATTATTTATATTTATCTATACTTTATTCACATATAGTTCTTATTTATTATATATATATGTTATTTAAATATATATCTAGTTTATTTTTCCATTATTTTTTGTAAATATTCCATTTTTCATGTTCCCTTCTCAATATATTATTTTAACTAAACTCAATTAAAAAGAAAAATTCTATTTATTCTTTATTTTCATATACCACTTTTTTAAAAGATTTAATATTGTATAATTTATAAAAAATCCATTTTTAAGTTTATATATTCTTTTCAATTTTAGGTTTTAAAAAAAACCCTACGAACTTATTTCCTTTAAATGTTCTTTGCTTAATTTCTAAAACAACGTTTATGGGGTCTGTTACCATAACCACTTATTCAACCATTTCTCATGATTTTTTTTTTCATTTGAGATATATCATCATGAACTATATTTATTTATTCCTATACTAATATCTCAATATCCTTAACCTATATTTTATTATGAATCATTATGATATATATTTTTGTTTTGTTTTAAGATAATATTATGTAACCCATTTCTCCCTCAAGTGGTTTTCTTATACTTATGATTTGTGTATGATTTTTTATATGGAATACATATGAATGAAAATATTATGATGTTATGGATGGGACTATAATTATACACCCCAAATTCATGGGTAATGTTTTCATCTCATGATATACCATTTGTGGTTCACGAGCAATAAGCCTCACACACTATGATATATTATATTTGAAATAAGCCTTAACTAATGTTGTTATGTAATGTTTTATGTTCATTCCACATTTTTATGATCACATGATCTTAGGATATCATCTCCATTATTAATTTATTCAATATAATTATATATTATCCTCATATTCAATGAAATTATGTTTTTCTTCTCGACTCAAATGTTTTACATTATTATCATGTTTGTTCACCTCATAAGCTTATTAGTTGACATGTTTCTTTAATATACATATTTCTAAGATATCATATGAAGTAATTAATGTTTAATGGTATTTATTACCCCATTAGGGACATTAAAATAAATATAATTTATTTTATTTTTAAGTTGATGTATTATGTATCTGATCTCTCAAAGACCATAAACCTCTAGATTTATGCATTTTGTTTTGTGAATCTTATGTTAAAATAATGTAATAATATATGTATGATACTAAAGTTTTTATAATTTTTACCTATTTATATCGGATTTAATTTAATTTAATTATATTTATAAGACTTGTTTCTCATGGCTATATGCCAACACATTTCTATATTTAGTGACAATCAGATTATAAACATAGCTAAATGTTGTCTATAACCATAAACATTATTTCTCATGGCTATATTCCAATGGATAATAGTGGGAATTATACCAATGAAAATGATATCATGTATCATATATCTTAACTCATCATACTCATAACCAATGAAAATAAATTTTCTTGTTTTATAATTCAATTTGGTTATTTTATCCTTTGGCACATTAACAAAGGGTTTATAACCAAAATTATGTAATTGATCATAATAAATATATTTTAAATTCCAAAAATTTTTAGGAATATATTAAAAAATGTAAATTTAGATTAAAAACTAATTATATATACCATAGTAAATAAAATGTCACCCAAAAAAAAGTCCTGAAAAATTTTCTTTGGGATATAAACATCAAACTCTTTCCATTAAAGTCCAATTAATTCAATTTGAAACAATACACACCACAGGTTTATTATGAGGAATGTTTTTGATTTTGAATACCTTTGTGCATCTAATACTTATTTAATAATTAAAATACTCATCCCCATTATCAGGGAAAACACATTTCATCTTCTTATATATTTTCGTCTCAATAAAAACATGAAATATATTAAAAGTATTGAGAAAATAAATTTTTTCATTAAAAAAACCCAAATATTACATGAATAGTCCTCAATAAATGTAAAAAACTAATCCATTTTAATTCATGGGTTTCATTTGACTAAAAAATTAGAGTTTAAGTTAAATAACAATTATTTTTTTATGGGAAGGATGACTCCTGAAATAGGAATTACTATGTTTTCTTACCAAGAAATAATCACATGTGTCTAATTATACATTTTTATACCAAAAATAAAATTTATACTGGTTTAAAATACATTGTTCCTTCTCACTAATGTGATTTAAAATCTTATACTATAATTTAGAGGAGCTATTACACTATATAAAATAATAAATATTGAAAGAAATAATGAATATAATCTTGTATAAAGCCAAGTTTTTATTTACTCCTGACACAACCAAAAAAACCATAAAAAAATCCCACTACCTATATCTATGTTTATTGAAATTTATATTTTTATTACAAACTTTGGTAAAAATGTGATTCATAAGTACCTTAAATAAATTTAAACATTTATTAAAATTAGTTAATTTTATATTTATTTGTCCCAAAAAAATTCACATAGCCACAACATTACCATGAGAATTATTACCCATTATTAAAATCCAAAAATTACCTATGTTATAAGATGTAAATAATTATTTCACTAATGTATTGTGAATTTGGGAACTACTCTCTATAATAACTCGATCCTTATTCAACCAATAATTTAAATTTTAGAAAATAATTCACTTTCATTCATTTCAAGAATCTTTTATGTTTTATAGTTTTTGAGTATTAGGTAATAAATGTTTTATATATAACCCATAAAATTCATGTTGTACATTCTCTTAGTATCCAATTTTCCCACAATACAAGACATTTAAAAAGAAATATATTTTCTTTTCATAAAAAATAATCAAAATTTTGAAATTGAATTTTTATTTATTTTAAATCATCCTTAAAACATATGAAAAGAATTTAAAAACATGGGATGATAATAAAAACCTTAGTAAAGTACATAATAAAAAAGAAACCACTTAGTCCATTTTTAAACCTAGAGGTAATAAAGAGATTTTGAATTTAATATAAAAAAATTTAACCTAAAATATTGCAAGCAATTTTACTATACAAAATTTTTCCTAAATATATTTATAAGAAAACAAAATGGAAAAACAATAATCATTAGGGTTTATTAGAAAACTTGATAACCCTTTATTTTTTTCCTTAAAAACATAATTTTAATCCTAAATGTGAATAATAATTCCTTTAAAAAGATCATTAACTTGCATTTTTAAATATAATAATGTCTAGTAAAAATCATTAGGAAGTATATAAATTTTATGTAGGTTCCTGTGAACATCATCTTTATAGAACCGTTACAATAAACCATAAAATTATAATAATCATTATGGTTGACTTCAAAAAAAATTATTTAGAGAACATAATATTTACCCAATGCATTAGAGAGCTATATCGCGCTCTCTTGTAATCGTGAGATAGAGCTGGATTTCCATTTATCATGAGCTATATCAGATCACCCATCATCAATTTTTTTAGGGAATAAATCTTGATATTTTTTATCATTCACCTTTTCTTCCTAAATCCCCTAAAAAACTCTTTTGAGCCCATATGAATTTTTCTTTCAAATGTTAAATTACATTTTCCATTTTAAAAACTATTTTCAAAACAAAAATAGCCAGAAAAAAGGGAGAAATGGGTTTTCTTTGAAGAAGAAAAAGAATCATGTAAATTATGAATACATCAAAAAACATTTTCTATGGAAGAAAATTCTATTAATGCAGTATACATTAAAATAATTTTTTTTATATTTTGTAAATAAAGTTATAATGTCTGGTAAAAGAAACCTTTTAAAAAATATTGAATGAAATTAAAGGGTGATTTTTTTTCTTTTTAATTAATTTATTTTTATAAAATAATTTAAATAATAATTACATGAAAGAAAAATATTTAGAAAATAAATCTTTAATAGAATTAAAATATGAGGATTGTAAGGTAAAGTCTCCCTTACCTCGAGTTTGAACCATCTAATTTGTTCTTTATCATCCTAAATAATAGAATTATGTTAATTATTTAATTTATTAAGATTATGATCAATTATATTAGTCTTTTTATTTTATTTATTACTATTTTATATTCAATTAATTAATCATTTAATTTTATTTCAGACATTTTAATGATATTCGACTCGTATTTCCAAAATGACTTCAGTAAGTTAACTATGGTCAATGAGGATATTATTATGTCATATAAAAATATTAATAATGACATAATTATAATTTTTATACATAAATTTAACTTTTAAAACCATCTATTAACGATGGTTATGAAAAACAAACTACATTACAATCATAGAGATGATAGGACACATGTGTGGATGAGTAACATTTCTATTTTTCAAATATCATAATGGAAAGAAGGTAGGTATTATTTTATCCTTATAGAATTATTATTATATCATAAATATCATTTAATATCATTAATTACACTTATATATATACTATAAATGTAATGTGGTGATGAAAAATGAATCACATCATTTTTTAGAGGTAGTAATCCACATGTGCGCATGAACAACAATATCTTTTTTGATTGAATGGAAAATTATAAAAATATATAATAAATTACATTATGAAAATGATAAATATTTCATGAATATCATCTATGAACATTAAATCATTCACTATAACCAGTTGTGAGAGGCTGTGATGGAAAATAAAACACACCGCTTCGTAGAGGTGATGGTCCACACGTATGCATAAACGTTGTATCCATTCCCCATTAGATATAATATGAGATTAATAGTGATTATGATATTAACATAATAAAATAAAACTATATTTAATATATTTATTTTATTATTTCATCACATTTTATGAAGTTAGAAGAAGAAAAAAATTGAGAAGGCTTGGTTAAGAAATATACCTCTTCTTTAGAAAAACTGATTAGGTGTACAACAAAATCCTTCCATGGAAGGATTTATAATCCAAAAAGGCCTCTAAAAAGTTGTATGTGAATTTGGGGAGATAATTGGGTTATTATTGGATGAAATAGAGTGCTTAATTAGTATGCTGAATATATGAGAGTAGGTCTTCATTTATAAGTGTGGGGAGGGACACCGTTTGAATTTATCAAAACATTAAATTGAAATAAATGAATTTCCATTGAAAAATGGATCCAAATTGATATAATTGGAAGATAATATGAGTATGAGTTTGAATAAAATCATAAAATACAATTTTACATGTTTAAGATCTATTTTCGACATTATCTTTTTGTTTTAACCCCCATTAACCCTTTTGACACTTACCAGATTAGCAAGATGTTTTACTCTAAAGAAGTCAAGAAAGATACTACAAAAGGAAAAGTGACCCATAAATGGACTATGGTGGATATTAACAACCATATTCCATTAAATCTTTTTATGATTATATTTTTATAAATTTTAATTTACTTAATAAAATATTCTTTATTCTAAAAATATCACGAATACTATATTTAGAATTATTCATTTAATTGAATTTGAAAAAAATATGGAAGAAAAGGAATGAGAATATAATTATTTAAAACATCAATTTTTTTTATATTTATCTAAAAAATTCACACAACTCAATTATAAATTCAGGTTATATTACTTTTAATATTTTTAAAACCATATTTATTTTCTACTAATTGAATTAATATTGCGTCAATGTTATGTAAGCATTTTAAGTAAATATATCATGAATACAAATTAGAAATAAATTAACTGGATAAAAAAATAATTTATATTTCATAAAAACATTTATATGTTTACAAATGTTGTTTTTATCCCTATCCAAAAATATTATAGATATTAAAATCAGGAGAGTTACATTTTAAAATTTATATTTACTTGAAATAAATGAATGTTATAATCAAATGAAATTGTCAATAAAATACCAAATTTAAATATAATGGATTTTAACGGAATAAAAATTATTATAAAATAAAATAAAGACATGTTTTAGGGAAAGTTTTTGACATTTTTACATTATGTTTTACCTTAATTACCGGATTTACCCTTACAGTGGTGATAAATAGTTACAAATCCTACTTTTCATAATTACCAAAAATAAAATAGATATATTTTATAAATTTATAAATACTAATTAAAAATATGGAATCTGTTTTTTCAAGAGAAAATTTAAAAATTATTATAATTTAATTTAAAATTAAAACCACAAAATGAAATGAAAAATAATTTTACAGAAAAATTTATTTTTAAGTATAAAAATGTTTTTATACAAAATTCAAGTATAAAATTAATTATAAAGAACACAATTAGATTTTTTTAATAAAATGTGGAGTAAATACATTTTAAAACCAATTTAAAATTATAATTTTACTTTTTAAATGCCTGAAAAATAAAATTAACCTTTCAATAAAATTCAATATTTTTCACAATTTATTAAAAAATAAATATTTTCAGAAAAATACCAAAATTTCATTGTAAGATAATTTTTATATAGTGATATCTAAGATTAAGTTAATTTTATCAAATAAAAATTCAATAATTTAGATAATTATTAATTAAATAAAATTATATAATGCATAAAAAACCAATTCGGTTAGAAATAATGTTTTTTTCCTTTAAACTAAAAAATCCCCTATTATTTTTATAATGAATAAAAATATATAAAATATAATTAATATATATATATTATTTATATTATCATTAACTGGATTTTTACATTATTACCCCTTTTGGAAATTTCATCCTCATAATTTTATTCACTACATAAATTGGTGGGGATATCTTTCCCTCATTGAACTTTTAGATTCCCATATTCGATTCTTCAACCATGTATTTAAAAAAAAAACTTGATGAACTAACTTATTACAAATAAAATTCTCTCTATTTTCAATAATAATCATTAGATTTTCCTTATAAGAATGATTATCTTCCAACCGATGAACTAGAAGGCTCAAAACATGATATTTACCTGGCACATATTTTATTCACATTGAAACGGGAAACAATTTGTGTACATTGGATAAGCTCAAAGATAAGGCCAATCAATATCTAACTTATCCAACATTATCTTGGATTTTATATTGTCTAATTAACCATACACATAGCTTCCCGTTTTTACCAAAACACATAACACTCTTCCATGGATATAATCTAAGGGAAAATGACCACCTATATAGAAAGAAATACATTTTCTCATATTATCCACATGAAATTATACTTTCTCTGAGATATCCTCATATATTGTTAAATAATATTAACCTTCTCAACCATTTTATCTACCAAATATGGTCCCATAAACTTCTTTTCTCATACTTTATCCAAAAAATAAAGAGTCTGAAACAACTTTCCTTATAATTCCTCAAAGGGTTCCATCTAAATATTAGTATGAAAAATTTTGTTATAATTAAAATAGACTAATGGTATATATACATCTCAACTTCCCTAATACTACATTTAACAAGCATGAAGTATATCTTCTATGTTTTGAATCATTTTTGTAGACTATCCCTTAGATTTTAGATGAAAATTTGTACTAAAATTTAATTCAATACACAATGACATCTATGGTCCTTTCCAAAAATTAAAAGTGAACCTAGGATCAAGATCAGATACAATGGAGAGTGGAACTCCATGTAATATGATTCTCTCCTTGAGATATATTTAGTAAAAATAATATAAAGCTATAATATCTTAAATGGGAATTAAATGTGTATATTTATTTAATATATAAACAATAACCCAAATTATATTTTTTTGAGATGTATTTGGTAATCCCACAAAAAATACAAGAATATATTTTTTGATTTATACTATGGCAATAAAAAAGGATAAAACACCCCCTTAGGTAATCACTACTAAAAAGTTGACCTATACCAATGCATCAATTACAATAGTTTTCTAAAACCATTGGTATATGTCCCCTTTCCCAACGGTTTGGCCAAACAGTTGGGAAAAGAACACTTTGAGGACACCCTTACCAATGGTTTGGCCAAAATGTTGGGAAAATCCCCCTTTGAGGCCACTTTCTCCAAAGGTTTGGCCAAACTATTGGGAATGCCATACCCTTTCCCACCGGTTTGTCTAAACCATTGGGAAAAGCCCATTTTGAGGCCACTTTTCCCAATGGTTTGGCCAAACCATTGGGAAATCCATACCCTTTACCAACAGTTTGGCCAAACCATTGGGAAAATACCACTTTGAGGCCACTTTTCCTTGTTTTTTGGCCAAACTATTGGGAAATTCATACCCTTTCCGAACGGTTTGGCCAAACCGTTGGGAAAGGGTGGGTACCTATCCCAACGGTTCTCAAAATCGTTGGTAAAGGCCCATCCCAATGGTTTTGAGAAACATTGGGACATGTACCCTTATTTTTTATGAATTCTTTTGTTGAATATCATCAAATAAATCAATATATAAATTACATATAAATATAAATATATATATTTAACCAAATATATTCACCAAGGTAATTGTAGGATAGTGTTAAAGTCTTTGATATATAACTGAGAGGTTGTGGGTTCAAACCTCTGCTGTAACTTTTTTTAATATACCTATAGTAATGGTTTGGAAAATTGTTGAGTGATTTAGTGTAGGGATAGAAATATCCCAATGTTTTTGGAAAAACCACTGGGAAAGACCTATCCCAATAGTTGGAAAACCATCGGAAAAGACCTATACCAAAGTTTTTCAAACCGTTGGAATATGTCTTTTCCAATAGTTTTCCCTAAACCGTTGGGATAGGTCTATACCCATGCAAAATAACCCAACGGTTTCCCTAAACATTGGTATAGGCTATACCAATATTTTGGGGACCTATACCAACAGTTCCAAACTATTGGTATAGGTGATTTTTCTTGTTAGTGAATTTTTATTATTCTTTAACCTATTGACATATCGAACATTTCATGGAAAAATAAAAAATATCAATTTTAAATCCATCCCACCAATAATACCCCCGAAGGTGTTTTTATATCTTAGCGCTTCTATGTTGAATGGAAAATAGAGAACTAAGAGCTTCACTCAACAATTAGCTCTTCAACTAGAAATCACAAGGCCCACATAATACATTTTATAAATATGATAAAACCAAATATATTAATATTAACTCTAGAAACTTCCCCTTATTAACATATTATACCATTTACTATAAAAAACGATCATCATTTTGAGCTTCATTAATTATTTATAATAGAGATGTTTATAGAGACACCTAAAATATAAAAGTAGAATGTTCTGCATTTATAATTTATAATCCAAAATTAATTAAATGATTGACCAATGGGTCATGTTCTAAATGTAACATGGTTAATATAGAATTATTTTTTCAAACTAAAAGCATCAGCTACTTGGGTTGATTTTCTTGGATGGTAATGAATCATGTCTTTATAATCATTAATCTATTATAGCAATCTTATCTACCTCACGTTCAAGTATTTCTGAGTGAATATATACTTCAAAATTTTATGATTATAATATATTTCATGTTTTAATGTATATAAATGATGTCTCTAAATTTTTAAAGAAAATACTACATCTGTCAGTTCAAGGTCATGATTTGGATAATTTTACTCATGTGTTTTTAAATAATGTGATAAAGAAGAAATTAACTAATCATTATTAATTAGAATATAACCAAGTCCCTTCAATAAAGAATCACGGTAGATAAGAAATTTAGTTTTTTCCAAGGGAATGGAAAAAACTGGACCATTTAACAATATTCATTTTAGTCTCGAGTAATAGTCATCCTAATCTTTCATCCAGATGAATTTAACTCCTTTTAAGGTTAAATTAGTCAGCCAACTAGATATATGAGGAATGTTCTCAAAAAATTGCTGGTAATAACATAATATTCCAATAAATATATTAATATCTAAGAAATTTCCAAGTATTTTCCATTCCACAAAAAATATTGTTTTTGTACGGTAAAAAGTTATTCCATTTATAGAAAAAAGATTCCTTAGGAAAGAAATTTTTTATAGCAAAAATTTATACTTATTAAATTATCCATATAGCTTCTTTTATTTTATTGTTTGAAATAAATCATTAGGAGTCTTTCATAATCCTCATGAATTTTATAATATGCTAATATATCATCAATAAAAATAAAAAATAACTTATCAAAATAATAATGGAAAAATCTATTCACAAGATCCATGAATACAACTAGTACATTAGAAAACACAAAGTTCACAATTATAAATACATAATACTCGAATCTAGTACAAAAATATATCTTTTGAATATCTTAACCCTCCACCTTCAACTGATGGTACCTAGACTTGAGATCTATCTTTGAAAATACACAACTCTTTGTAGTGTTGATCAAACAAATAATCGATATGAGGCAATGCATTCTTGTTATTAATTGTGATGTTATTCAGGGATCTCTAATCAATATAATGTCTCATTAAACTGTCATTATTTTTACCAAATAAAATATGGGAACTTCAAGGTAAAGTGATATTATGAATAAATATTTATACTTCAACTCTTGAAACTAGTTTCTCAATTCCAAAAGTTCTACTTGATCCATTCGTTAAGGTAGTTTGGAAACATGCTTAGTATCATGCACTAAGTAAACAATAAACTCAACCTCCCAATTAGAAATAACAAAAAGAAAATCATTTGGTAATATATCAATAAATTCATTCACTACTAAGACATCACTAATATGAAAAAGTTATTTCTTTTCAATAAGATGATAAAAGTAACATTCACTACCATCACTAATCAATTTCTTATCTTGTTGGTAGGTTATCAAATATATGAAATCATTGAGTAAAACATTATTGGCTCTACAATATATCTTAGCATGATAAACTGAATGCCAATCCATACACAAAATAACATCAAACTCTTCCATAATAAGTTCAACAAGAATTTCGGGAAATACTATCCCTGTAATAACAATAGTAAGATTACTATAAATCTTGGTTTCTTTAATATTTCCACTTAGAGTATTCACCAAAAGTTATATCTTCTTTTCATCATCTAATATTTCTATTTTTCATGAAAATTTCTAAAAAACAAAGGAATGTGAAGATCCAAAGTCAAACATAGATTTAACATATTTTTAATGAACAAGTATCATACCTTTCACCACTTCATTGGATGGCCCAACATCAATACTAGTAGTAGTAACTAATTTTCCACACCCTTTTTCTTTTAATATTCATGATATCTACCCTATGTAACTAAATTCAGACACACATTAATATAATTTCCAAAATCATTGAAACTAAGACAAATCATCATTTATTGTATATCGGTTACCACATTCTCAGATTTTTTTAGGAATCTTTTCTTTATAATCATGAATCTATTGACCAAACTTACCCAACCCATAACACTTTCCAAATACTATTAAAAATTTATAGAATTTTTTTATAGTACATCGAACAAGTTGAGGGATTACCTCCATACTACTTAGTTGAATTATTCTCCATTAATGTCCTCTTTGACCATTACTTACGTTTTTAACCATGAGGAACATAATTATCGACAAAATCTATCACAATTTTATTAACAGAACAAACAACATTCTCATAAATTTTAAATTATTATGAGACAAAAGATCATTGTAAACTTGGTTTTAGACTTAAGTAAAATTCAATAATATTAATATGAAGGTCCTATATAATATTTGGTATGTAGTTATAGAATATTGAAAAATTTCTTCATAAAAAGTTATAGAATCTTCAACTTCTCTATTCAATTACAATAATGTTTTCTCCATTATAAGTCCAACAAACATACTGAAATATTTATTTGAAAAAAGATTTGTAAATGGATCCCATTCTATGGGATCAAGAACATATATTTATTGTATTCTTTACCAAATAACACCATCGATCAGATTCATCTTAAAAATGATAAATGTAAAGAGATATATTTTGATTTTTTGAACATCCCATGACTTAAAATATCGTTTCGAGATTATTGATCCATCATTCAGATACCATTAGACCTGATGTTCCACCAAAATCTAGAGGGAGTTGTTTCATGAAATGATAAACTATAGGTATGTTCTTCTATGGAAAATGTAGTTTCTCTAAAACATAAATAGAATTGTAATTTATTGTCTGCATTGACTAATCAATCACTACAAAAAAATTCTTAGGAGCAATTCAAACCATTATAGGATGGTGAAATGGAATTATATTTTCCTCTTGAAACCTTCCTACTTCTATTTCATTGTTTCCTTGGTGGAAAATCATTCTAAATAGATAAATATTTATTGAACCAACATCGTAATATTAAAATGATATATCATTTCAACTTAACAATAATATATAAATTTTAAATGATACTATATTAAAAATATCCGAAAATATACTGTTATCTAAAACTTTCCTTTGATACCGAATATAAGGACTCGGTCCTTATAGTGTCCATTTTACCATAATACAAAACTTTTAAAAATGAACATGTTTTAGTTTAATGAAAAATAATTAAAATTTTTCCTTGACTACTTCTTTATTCCTACCCATCCTTAAAACCCCTGAGAAAATGTAAATAAATGGGATTAACACAAAAAGGTCAGTAATGGACATAAATAAAAAAGAAATAAATTTCTAAGTATATTTTGAAACAATAAGATTATAAAAATAATTTTTTTAAAATAATAAACATTATTCTTAAATTAAATCTACTTTATTGCCCAAAGTTTTCCATAAAACACTTTAAAATAAGAAATAATTGAAAAATAATAGCCATGATGGATCATTAGAAAACATGAAAACCCATAAATTGTTTTTCTTAAAAACATACATTTTTTCCCTAAATGGTAATAATACTTCCTCTAAAAATATCATTACTTTACCTTTTTAAATCAAATGATTTTAATGAAAACTCATTAGAATGAATAAAAAAGTCATGAAGGTTCTTTTAGACATTATATTCCTAAAACCCTTACAATAACCCTTATAATCATTACCCAACACATTGGAGAGATATATCGGGCTCACCCGTCATCCTTATCTATATGAGGCTCAATCGTTATCATGAGTTATATCATGTTTTCCCATAATCATGGTATATAACAATATCAGCCATTATAACAAAAAATGTATGAGGACCATATCATGAATAATTGAATTTAATATCTTTACTTTTCTTTATAAATTTCTTGAAAGACTCTTTTGAACCCATATGAAAAACACTTTCTGATATCAAAATTCCATTTCCATTTATAAACACATTTTGAAATATAAAATAACAAAAATAAAGGGAAGGAGTGTTTTTCATTAAATAAAACACAGTATATTTTAATATAAGAAAAATAAAATAAAATAACAATTACATCATTGGAAAAATCCATTAACACTATATACATTGATATAGAACATTCCTTTGGTTATTTGTATAGAAATAAAAAATTCTTTGTAAAAGATTCCATTTAAAAACCATTGAAATAAATTAAAGGGATAAATAAATTTTATATTTAAATTCATTTATTTACATTAAATAATTTTAAGAATAGTTACCTATAATAAAATGATTTATAAAATAAACATTTAAAATAATAAAAAATGAGTGTTTTAAGGTAAAGTGACCCTTACCTTGAATCTTACTCATCTCATACATTCTTTATATTATGGAACAATAAACTTATATGAATTATTTACTTAATCAGGAGAATTTTTCATGTTTATTATTCCATGTATTTTATTTATTACAATAATATATTCAATAACATTATCTTTTAAGTTCATGTTTAATATTTTGAGGATATACAGCTCCATATATCCAAAATGACTTTTGTAGGTTGACCATAGTCCATAAATTCATTATTATATCATAACTTGAATAATAATCATTAAATAATATTCATTTTTATACATTAATTAAGCTTTTAAAACTAACCAAGAGATATGGTTTTAAAAAATAAACTATGTTACAATCAACGAGACAATATGTGGTATAAAAAGATGATTAACGTTTTGGGTTTTCAACGATAATAATAGAAATATGGTAAATATTATTTTATATTTTTATAATGATAATTGTATCATAAATATCTTATTATTTATTTTAATAAAATTATATATACATTCCATGTGATGCATTGATTATAAATATCACATCACTTTATGCAAGTGGTAATCCAAACGTAAGCATGAACGATGTTATCATTTTTGAATTAATGGAAAGGTAATAAATTATATCTTACATTACTTTTAAAAAATTAAAAAATATTTCACAAATATAATATATATGTTCATTAAATCAATCATTATAACCACCTATGAGAGGTAGTGATGAAAAATAAACACATCACTTCGTGGAGGTGGTATTCCACACGTACTCATGAATGTTTTTTTCATGCCACATTATATAGATATTATATGGATATGGTAACTAATATATATTTCAAAAGAAAAATATTTCTAATTGTGTATAAAATATGAACACTGATGTTAGACAAACAAAAAAAATAATTTTATTTGAATGTTGTAGTTGTAAATTAGCTATTGAAGTAGAAGGTATGAATAGGATTAACCACAATATGAAAAAATTATAAAGTTCCTAATTAATAAAAATGTATTGATTAATTATTAGGAAATAAGAAATCATTTTTTAGAAAAGTCATTTTATTATTTAAAAATACATTTTACTCAAAAATGGTTTTTTTCTGAGAAAATATTATCATTAATTTAATGAATATTTAGAAAACTTAATGTAATAAAAATAATAAAATTTTGAAATCATTATAGAAAAATCAATTTTGGGTTACTTTTTTGGATCTTTATAAAAAGATAGATTTTCTAGTGAGTAATGAACAAGTATACTTTTTTTTTGAAAATTCTTTTTTTATTTCAAGTATTGAAAAAGTAAAATTTTATTTCAAAATGGAGACAATATAAAATTAGTTCACTTATATTATTAATAATCAAATTATTTTCATTGTAATCAATTTTATTATTGAATTTGGTATAAAAACATTGTTATTCTTAAAAATTCATTTTTATAAAAAATTGTTTTTTGTTGCATTTTTATTTTTAATATTAAATTAATTTATACCACTTTGAAAAATTTAATTTTTAATAATAGATTAAATATGTTGAATAAATAGTTTGATATTATATATATATATATCTATTTTATTTTTTTCATTATAAATAGTAACCGTAGTATATAATTATCACCACAGTAAGGGTAAATCAGATAATTAAGGCTAAAAATAATATTATAAGAACTAAAAAATAAACTAAACACTTGTAATTATCCTATTTTGTGAGGGGATTTCATCTATTTCCATCCATGTTTAGAAAATATTAAAACTTTCCATATTTATTTTATTTTGACCATTATAATATCTAAGTAAAAGATAAATTCAAAAATGTAACTTTATTACCTTTAATATCTATAATATTTTGTGATACAGATAAAGATAAATAATTTTGGTAATAAATTATTTTTTTGAATATATATATTATTTTTTCATGGTAATTTAGTTTATATTTTTAGTGATGAAATATTTATCTTAAATTCTTATGCAACACTGATACAATATTTATTTAATTAATAGAACAACAAAATAAATGATTCTAAAAATTTTAAAAGTAAAATAATTTGAATGAATTATTATGTTCCAAATTTTTTTATATAAATATAGCATTTTATGAATGTTTTAAAGGAATATATTAAAATTTATTTTCTAACTTGTTGTTTTCCAAATCAAATTTAACGAATAGTACAAAAAATGGAATTAATGATTTTTTATAATAAATAATAATTTATTAAAAGATTTAATATTCCAAAAAATATTATCATTGAAAAAATTATTAATATATGGTTTAAAATATAAACCATGGTATATTTATGTTTAAATTATTCTGTTATACTAACTATCATGAACTATAAAGAGTAAAATACATTATTATCACAATAATACTAAAAAGGGTCAATGGATGGTTAAAAAAAAGATAATGTTGAAAAATTCACCAATTTTTTTTAATTTTATTTTCAGGAATTTATTTAAAATAATATTTACCTTATCTTAAAATTATATCAATTCTGATCCATTTTACCATCAAAGTAAATTAATATTAATTTAATTATTTAATAAATTTCAAGAATTACCCTCCCAAAATTAGAAAAGGATACCCCAACCTTATTTTATTTACTCTTAAAGAACTATTTGTTTGAGAAAATATAATCCCAAATACCTTTCTCACATCCATTAACACATTATAGAGGTATTATTTAGGGATCAATAGAAACCTTATAGGTCTTAAGGTGTCCAGAAAAGAAGGTTCTCCGATGAATAGGTATAACATTTAATCGAATGTTTTAGTTTTATTTCTTATTATAACTCCTTAAAATATTATTATAAAAAGATGAAGTAAAAACAAAATTATATTAAATATACTAATATTTTTGAATGTTAGTTTAATACCCTATATTTGTCTCCTGTTCCATTAAATGGGAAACTAAACCGTTGTTCGTGTGTACATGGACCACCACCACACGAACCGAAGCAATTATTTTTCCATCACTACCTCATATGGATGGTTATAATGATAAATTTAATGTTCTTATATGATATTAATTACATATTTTTTATTCTTAAAATAAAATGTGTCATTTTATTTTATTCCTCTCCATCCATTGAACAATGATAACGACGTTCGTTCTTATGTGTGTACTACCACCTTCATAAAGCGATGTTATTCTCATCCGACCACTACATCACGTGAATGATATATATAAGTTTATTTAAATAAAAAAATGTGATATTTATTATATAATTATTATTATTTAATGATAAAATAATTCATGCATTCTTCCCATGACGATCATTGAAAAATGGAAACACAACTAATGCGTACGTACAACGTACTGTCTCCGTGATTATAACATAGTTCATTTCTCATAAATATTTTTCATAGTTGGATTTAAAAGTATAATTGATGTTTAAAAATGATAATTATTTTATTAATATTATTCTAGATATTATCTAACAATGTGTAATTTTACCATAGTCAACCAACCGAAGTCATTTTGGGCTTATGAACTGAATATCATCACAACGTCTAATGTAAAGTTAATTGATTAAATAATTATGTCTAAATTGGTAATAAAAAAAATGGAATAATAAAAATAAAAAATTTATTTAAAAAGTTAATAATTAATATATGTTTATTGTGGAAGATAAAAAAGAACATATGTGATGAGTCAAACCTAATGTAAGGGATTCCGTCTCAGTTTTCTTTCACTAATGCATATTCTAAGGTTATGCACCAATTTTTTTACACAATGTACATAATTATATTTTAAATTTTATATCATGAATCCTTAATTCATAATTCTATTTTATGTTTCAATTCAAATTATTTAGTATATTGTATTTTTACACGAATGTTACCATGTAGTAAGGGGTTTGAAAACTCAATTTATTTTCATTGGGTTATATAACTTATTCATTAGATTAGATATTATAAGATTATGTGTTAAATGAAATATTATTTTATTATTTTCTTTAAGTTAATTTAATTTATTTAAACATAATCACTTCATTAATTAAATTATTCCTCCAATGATATGATCTTTTTATGAATTTTATATCTCACATTGGTTTCCGTGAGACATATGACTTATTAACAACATTATTATTTTATGTGGTGTGTATAATTCCAATTAAATATGATAAATAATTGTTAAATTTATATTCATCGTATTTAAGTATTTATTTTATATCATTTATTTCATGGGGATTATGATTCAAATGTTACCAAAGTGTTAAGGGATTATTTCACAAAATCTTCATTATTCATGAGTGTTTACGATTAAGTCTATTTTGGGGGAATTATTTGATTTTTTTATTCTTAAAACCAATATATTATACTCTTTTTATTTCTATAATTTAAAATCCTTCCATTAGTTTTACTCTATTTAAGTAATCAAGATACCAAAATAAGGTTTTTAAGGAAACCTGGAATTGTTTTTCTCCTTGTTCAAGAATATTTTTATTCCATGTCCATATTTTTATTAAAATGTTTTAATTTTTTTTAAATATTCTTCAATGATTTATTAAAGTAATTTTAATCCATGATTTACATTTTACAAAAATGGTTTAAAAGAATTTTTTTTTCTAATGAATAACTTTTTTCCTTTTTACTAAAAATATGAGAGGAATATTTGTTTTAATGTACTCGAAATGAATGAAATTTCTTGCTATCCTGACTAATCAATACTTTGAAGATTAATTTATAATTTTTAACGAATCTTTTAAAAATAAAATTTTTTTCTTTATATTTTGATTTTTTATGTTTTTAAATGATATTTTAAAAGTGAAATGTTTATTTTCCTTAAGAATGTTTTTATGCTCCACCAGATATATGTTGTAATAATACCATACTTATTCTTTCCCTAGATCTTTTATGATCAATCTGACTAAAAAATTTGTTAACATTTTGTATGCTAGTTTTACAATATGAATGTTTACATTGAACATGTTTTAACCCTTTCATATTATTTATTCATTAGACTTTTTAAGTGATGGGCATGACCCACTATAGATGATAAATGTATCTGTAGGTATCATTAGATAGATTAGTCTGGGTATTAGGTTGAGGGCTTACAAATTTATGTAGTATATCTAGAAACGATCCCTCGATTGCATGTTTAAGATGTCCATCATTATGAATTCTATCATAATGAGATTAATAATTAATTTCCATGTGATTATATGAATAGATATTATATCCATGGATTAGTTTTCAACTCATGTGATTAGTAATATTACATTATTTGATCATCATTTAATCTTTCCACATCATTATTTGTGCTCATTTTATTGATTAAGTAACACTTTTTTCTGTTATTTACCTTACCATATTGTTTAATTCTTATTACCCATGATTTATTATATTGTAAATTACCATTAGTGGGTATTTGAGATCAACCTTATTTTTTTATTTTTCCATACGATATGACGAAGGAATGTTTGAATGAGTTTAAGGATATAGAATATTTTTAGCCACTACGTTTTAATTTTATATTTTCTAATGTAATATGATATCAAAATATGTTTCTTAGTTACAAAGAATATTATATTATTCCATTATTTGGGAAAAGAAATCTTATATATTATGTCACTATATTTAAGTAACCACCAACTATGGGATACTATGGTAGAAGAATTAAAAGTTGGTATTACAGGAAGTTTTTTTAAAAACCTTGGGAACTAGATTTAGGAAAACATATATTAGTTAACATTACCCTATGAATAACATTGACGATAATCCTAAGTATAGGATAAAATCTTAAAATATTCTCAAGGAAGTGATAATATTGTTTTTCTAGAAATACATACCTATATAGATACTTTAAGTTTAGGTGTTTTTGATATAGATGCATCTAGGGGTAATAAATTAGAAAATTGTTGTCCTAATATATCTCAACAATAATTTTGGTGCATAATGAATGCACCCTTATTATGCACCTAGATTGAAACTGCAAGGGGGATATGCCATAGTTAATTTAAATTTTCATTACAAACCAATATGATAAATGAGAGAGTAGAACCAATTGAAACCTATGATTTTACATATTGATATGGAATAAACCTAAAGTCTATTGGGTTGATAATACAAAGTTTTATCATAAGTATAAAGTCATATATACCTATTTTTATTTCTCATGTGATTAATATTTAAGGCGATCAATTATATTTTTAGGCATTTATTAGAGTACAAACCTTTGTTTTATTATATGTTTTAGTGGAAATTGTATTTAAGGAATAATTATTTTATATTTTTAGTACAAAAGTGGAATGTTACTCATAACCTTTAGAGTTAATGTCATATTTTATGTTTTGGTAATTATAGGTTATTAATATTTGGGAACATATGTTTTATCATATAGATAACCAAGAGATTGAAAATATAATTAATGATTAATGTTATTTTTTAGGATTTTATTCATTTTTGGGAAAATTATTAGAAGAATATTTATATAGTTTTAGAAAAAGGGCATCCCACTAGATAGGAAACAACCCATCACATTTGGAAAGGCTATGTGGATTGAACCAAAAACTGAAGGGTAAAAAAGGTGCAATGCCTACCAATAGCCTATGTAATTTCGTGGTAAGTATAAAATTATTTTAAATGATTTTATGGATAAATATTATGTTTATTTTGGTAATAATTTTAAAGGGTTAAATCCTTTGGAGTTTTAAGGTATTTCGAGGCGGTTAATTATATTCCAACATAATTTTTATTAGTTTGAGTAATATATAAAAATTTGGATTAACATAAAGGATTATTTTATAAATATTATATTAAGTTTTTGATAGTGTAAGGTAAATATATGGAGATATCCTTTGAGGTTAAAACCTTCCGTAGTGTTGATTTTTAAGGTTATTTATTTATCTATTTTAAACTTTGGGTTTTATTGTAAAATTTTGGAGATTAATCTTTTATTAATTAAAATAAAGGATTATTAATTATTATAACCATTATGGTTTTAGTAAATATAGGAGGAATATAATTTTTTATTCTTTTTTGGATTATTTGATCTTTTAATAATTTATTTTAGCGATTTAGATATAAAAAATTCAAGTTGAATACTCATCATTTTGAAAAAATGATGGGATTGTAGTGGGAAAATATTAAAGGATGAACTTATAATTTTCAATTAAGTATATTTCACAATTATTATATATGATATAGTAATTATTTAACTCTAGGAAAATGATCTTAAAATAAAAATTTTATCCTATTAAATCCATTTTCATTAAATTGATGGTCCTTCCACCACAAAAGGATTTATGGTTTTGTGTTGATTAAATTTCTCTTAAACATATTCTATATCACCCAATATTAGTCCTTGGATGTTAGTTTTATCTTCCATGTCCATATATTCACTTATCACTAATGTTATCAAAATAAGAAACCTTGTTTTGTGTTATTCCAAAAGTCCTTCATATATTTTTATTACATATTTTTAAGAGAATGTTTTATTAACCTTTTTCACGATATGAGTTTTCAATAAATGAATTTTAAAATGTCGAACCCTAGATTACCGAGTAGAAGTTCAAATTTTGAGGAATAAATTAATTGATGGGGGGAAAATGTAACACCTTAATATTTTAAAAGAACACAATATTTGACAATGTATATAACACACAACACCAAGCCTAGACAAATCAAACAATATTATTATTCAAATGTTAAAGTTATAACCTAGCTGTTGAATTGGATGGTATGAATGGGATTATCTAAAATTTTAAAAATATATAAATCTCATAATCAATAAAAAGGCATTGATTAATTCTAAGGAAATAATCACTTAATTTTTAGAAATATTGTTTTATTGTTCAAAAATATGTTTTTTTTCAAAAATATATTATTTATTTATTTTTATTAGTGAATATTAAGACTAATTTATGGAAATTTTTGAAATTTGATTTAATAAAATTCTTATCATATTTAAGATGATTATATGAAATTTTTTTCATTGTAATATTTTGGGATTTTTTTTGAAAAGATTGATTTTCTAATTAATAGTTAAACAATAATGTTTTTTTATTGTAAACTATATTTTTATTTTAAGAATTTACACAAATATATTTTATTAAAATATAATTATTTTTATTATGTTATTTATAATCTAAATAATTTTATTGGAATCAATTTTATGATTGATTTTTTTATAAAAAAAGTTTTATACTTAAAAAGACATCGTTCTTGAAAACTATTTTTCATTGCATTTTGTGTTTTATTCTTAAAATAATTTCAACCAATTATAGAAAATGAATATTAAAAAATGGATTCCATATTTTGAATTTGTAGGTCCAAATATGGAAGATTGATTTTATTTTTGGTCATTAGGAATATTAACATTATTAAATAATTATCGCCACAATAAGGGTAAATAAAATAATTAAGGTTAAAAACATTATGACAAGGACTAGAAAATGACAATAAAACTTGAACATAACCTATTGTATGAGTGGTGTTTCGCCATTTCAATTTTTTGTTTGAAATTTTTCAACTTAGTTCCATATTTATTTCATATTTTTTTATTATTTTAGTAAAAGATAGAGTAAAATATGCCAATATTTTTTAATACCCATAATATTTTGTGACAGGGATAAAAAGAACTTATGTTAAGTTACAAACTATTATTTTAAATATAATTTATTTTTTTATCATGGTAATTTTTTTAATTCTCAGTGATGAAATAATTACATTAAATGCTTACTCAACACCGACATAATATTTATTCAATTAATAGAAAAATAAAATAAGGGATACTAAGAATATTAAATGTAATATAAGTTTTGTAAATTATTATGTTATAATTTTTTTAGAAAAATATAACATTTTTGGGACATTTCAAAGGATTATATTATAGTTCCTTTATTGTCATGTTGTTTTCAAAGGGAAAATGAATGGATAGTTCCAAACAAGGGCATTAATGGTATTTTATAATAAATAATATTTTGTTAAATGATTTAAATTATTAAAAATCATATCATTATCCTAGTGATTTGGATATGGTTTAAAATACAAAAAATGGTACATTTATGTTAAAATTTAACTTTTTTAAGAACTATCTTGACCCCTTAATAGTAAAAAATCATCTTATCACAATAATAATCAAAATGGGTTAGAGAAGGCTAAAAAAGATAAGGGTTAAACAATCACCCAAACTTATAAATTTCTATTGTATGAGAGTATTTAAAATTATCCACATATTATATTTAAATTATATCAATTTAATATATTATTATAAGAAAATTAATTTATTTTAACTTAATACTTTAAGAAATTCCAAGAATTCCCTCCCCTCACTATAAAAGGACACCCCTCTCTTCTTTTCTTCAGGATTCAAAAATGATTTTTTTTTGGAAAATAACTAACCATATCCATCATAAAATCTATTCTAACATTTTAGAGGACTTGGTTTGAGAGTAATAATAACCGTAGTGGGTTTAAGGTCTAAAGTAATCAAGGTTTTAGAAATAATAGGTATAACTTTTAACCTAATGTTTTAGTTTAATTTTTCCTTTTACACCCTTCAAATATTATTAAAACATGATGAAATAATAAAAATTAGATATTCCATATAATGAGGTGTTTTTTAGTTAATGGAATTTTCTATATCCATCTCCTCTTCTATCAAATTGTAAAAAAACTATCATTAATGTGTATGGAAGAATACTGTGTTGCGAACTGATGTCATTTGATTAAAATAGACACATATAAAAAATGGTTATAATTATGGTTTTAATGTTTATATATTATATAGATGAAATATTAAGCACTCATAAAATATAATATATCATCTTCTTTCTTATATTTTCTTCCATTGATGTATGATAATTCCTTTCATGTGTATGCATGGACTACCACCTCCATGATGCAATGTGGTTCATTTTCCAACACCACAAAAAATGGATGATATAAATAAGTCCATTGAAAAGAAAAATGTGATATTTATGATATAATGATCATTATTTCACGATAAAATAATACTTAAATTATTTCCATCAAAGTCGTTGAAATATGGAAATGTTACTCATTGGTATGTATGACTATCCTCCTCCATGATTGTGATGCAGATAATTTTTCATTACCTTATTTCATGGTTAGATTTAAAATTATATTTTAAAAATAAAATTGATAATTATTTTATGATAACTATTATAGATATGATTGAATAATGACCTCTTTTACCATAATAAACCTTCCAAAGTCATTGTTTACATATGAACAGAATATTATAAAAACATCTAACAATATATTAATTGATTAAATTACTAAATATAACAAAGTAATAAATAAAATAAAATCAATTATACACTTGAAAAAGGTTATTAAGAATATAAATCATAAAATTAGTTTATTATCATGGAAGATAAGAAATATACATGGCGAGTTAGACCTGAGGTAAGGGATTCAATCTCAATTTCCTTTCATTGGGGTATATTTTAATGTTATAGTCAAATTTTATTTATATAGAGTATATTGACATGGTATGAATTAACATGTTTTTCATATATAATTTTGATATATAATATTTATGTTTAATACTTAATTGTATTTATTTTTGGTTAAATATAGAGATTTGTTAACATGGTTTTACTTTTAGTAAAATTATGAATTCATTGTTAAATTGTCTGTTTCATGATTAAATCCTCAACTATTTTTTATTTTAAAATTTTTATTATAAATTTTTATTATAATTTTTTAATTATTTTAAAATAATAATTAGTAATTTTTAATTTAATTTTGGTTCTTCATTATTTTAGTCTATTATTATTTACGTTTCCTTAAATCATTAATTAATATTATTTTAATTTAATATTATTTTACATAATTTTGTTTGAAAATTGTAAATTTTAACATGTAGTTATAATTTATTCATTTTAATTTAATTTTTTGTTATATTTTCATTTATAGTGTACAATGTTAGTTGAGTGCATATAAGATTTTTAGTCTTTATGTTGGGTAAAATATTTGTTGGTAATAACGAGTAAGATGATTTTTTTTTCTTCACATTAGAGGACCCTATAAAAAAATATGAAGTACCGTAAGATACCATCTCAACCTATAAGATAAAGTGAATATGGTGTATAATATAAAAAATCATGTATAATAATTTTTCATATGTTATGTTGTTCCCCAAAGTAGAAAAAAACATTCACAATGAATATCTCGATTTTATACCTATTTAAGTATGGATTAGGGATGCCCGACAACATCATTTAAAGGGAGGCCGACCGATGTAATTATGATTTTCCAACCTAAGAAATTGTTGACATTATAGGAAGAAGATTATTCTAATCGCCAAAGCTAATAATTAAAATTGATATTATAGATTGCGTGTTCTACCTCACATATTTGATGTCAGCAAGAAAAGAAGTCTTTCTAAATCTTAATTTTGATTTCATGATGACTAGTTATGATGGTTTAAGCCTAGTCGAGCCATTGATTCATAACTTGTATTTGAGATGGTTTCATGTTCAATAATCAATATATATGAATTAATGGATGAATATATTATTATAAGATGACCGAACAAGTCGAAGGAGGTAAGGGATTCAATAAAGAATATCAAACCGTAATGAAATGATGAATCTATTCCCTTTAATCAAGCATTTTGGATTTTTAATGAGGTTGAGTTTGAAGAATTTATTATAAATTAGAATTTAAGATCTGAAGATTCAAAGTTGATCATGGTTTTATAATTTCTTTCCTCATGCAAATCAGCAATGGAGGAATATGTTAAAGGTTTAATTTTAATAGTACTAAAAAAATATTCATTGAAAAGTTTGAAAAAAATTATTTTTCAGGGATCCTGAACTCCTCCTTTCTCTACATTTTCCACTAACTGTCTTCCATAACACACCAAAACCCCTTCCTCAACACTAGAAAGGGACCCAAAATACTTTTGTGTGCCTAGATTTGATCCTAAGACCTCTCTGATGAGACTGAATGCTCTTTACCACTATGTTATGCATGCTTTTTTGTATATTTAATAAGATTTATTTTTTATTTTTATTCATTTTGAAATGTTTGATATATATGAAATTACATTTATTTAAGAATATTATATATTAATATTAATTTATATATATTATAAAATAAATAAATAAATAAATAAATTTATTAATAGACACACATATGTGTATATAAAAAATATATATACATATTATTAATTTTTTTTGCGGTAAATAAAATGGATAATTTTTTACGTTAAATAAAATGAATATAAAATATTTATTTTATATATTTTAAAATACAGTTTTACATAAATATGTTGATATTTTAATTAATACAAGTTATTTATTATAATAAAATATGCATATATATAATTATAAATAAAAATAAATTATGAAAAATGATAAAATTCAGACATCATAACATCCATATGAATATAAACCCTAAGAATAAATTGAATCCCCACAAAAAATAGGAAAAAAGACCCCTTAAATGAGGCCAAAATTTCATTGAATGTTAAAAATTGGGTACCCCAACTAAAAAAATTAGTTTTGAAGACCGTATAGGCCTTTTTTGGGCTTGAAAAATACAAGTGGATTTTCCCCAATTAATAAGATGTATATCTCATTATAATATTTTATTTGATATGTAGTAGATCCCCAATGGACACATGGATCAAAATTTATGGCCTCTTGAATATCTATGTATGTTTTCAAATTATTTTAGATATTTTATTAATTTTTTGATTCTTTTATATTCAAATTATTATTAAATGACTATTAATCAATAATAATTTGTAAATAATTAATTATTATTTTTTAATTATTTAATACTCAATTTTTTCTGATTAACTTATATATTAAGTATAAATTCTTATTTTGACTTATCTAAAACATATTTAAAAAATATATATGACATTTATATCAATATAAATATATAAATATATAAATATATTATTTTTAATTACATATATATATATTTTGGAATATACCATTTATCAACGCTTTTTTCTAGTGCTGGTAAGGGCTCCCATTTATCCTTGCTTTTTAATAGCACTGATAAAGGGGTCACTTTATCAATGATTTTTTTCAAGTGCTGATAAATGAACCATTAAATTTTTTTATCATTGCTAAAGACCCCCTTTAAAAATGAAGGAAAAAAAGAACCATTAAATCCATATTTAATAGTATTTTTTTTATCATTGTCTAAGGGGATCTTTAACAGTGCTTTTAGCAAGTGTTGTTAATGCCATAACACTGGATAAACCTAATTTTTTAATAGTGACACTAAACTTATATGGCTGTGGAGAATATTTCATTGTATAATGCATTGAATATTAATCTATTAATATATAATATATATGTATGAAAATTCTATGTTATTTTACCAAATGACCAAACTAGGAAGGCTAATGGTGTAATATAAATGACCAACATCAAAGTGATAATGTAAGTTTTATATTTCATATACATTTCATATTATATAACTTATTATTTAAAAAAACCTTTTATAATTAACATAATCATGAATTTAACCATATAATTAAAAACATAATTCTACTAAAAATATATAATATAATCAAATAATCAATACAATTAATTTTTATAGTTGTTTATTACTCATCCCATGATAGCTAGTTTTAACTACCTATATAAATGAACATATAAAAAAATTATTATCAAAAAAATTATATAGTTTTAAAAATTTATTTATTGAATAAATATAATATATATGACATTATTAAGAATATGAGAAGTTAAATTATGAATTATATTAAGGATTATAATAATAAATTATCATAGTTATTTTAGATTCCCAGAACAAAAATACATTTACACCTTACATAATTTGAATATATTTTTGACAATATATTTAACTATATAAAATTTTGAAACTATAAAAAATAATAATACATACCTCTACACATACAAGGTTATCAAATGTTTTTACATGAACTTCCATCAATACCAATAAACCGATACAACCTCAGATCCATAAAACAAACATCTTCAGGATAATGAACATGGACTCAATGTCTTATGAAAATGATTATAAATGAACATAAAAGAGAAATAATAAATAAAATATAAATGAAAAATAGTTTTAAACATGTATTTAATAAACATAATTTGATTACATATGGGGTTATATGTACATAACAACAAATTTAGGATCTGAGGTACGAGAACTCTCAAACGACGCTATGTTGTATTTTGGGTTATGATTTCTCCATCATTATTTATACTTATCTATAATTTATTCACATATATTTATTATTTATTATATATATATATGTTATTTAAATATATATCTAGTTTATTTTTACATTATTTTTTGTAAATATTCCATTTTTCAAGTTCCCTTCTCAATATATTATTTAAAGTAATCCCAATTAAAAATAAAAATTATATTTATTCTTTATTTTCATATACCACTATTTTAAAAGATTTAATATTTTATAATTTGTAAAAAATCCATTATAAGTTCATATATTCTGTTCAATTTTAGGTTTTAAATAAAACACTATGAACTTATTTCCTTTAAATGTTTTTTCTAATTTTCTAAAACAACGTTTATGGGGTTTGTTACCATAACCACTTATTCAACCATTTATCATGTTTTTTTTCATTTGAGATATATCATCCTGAACTATATTTATTTATTCTTATACTAATGTCTCAATATCATTAATATATATTTTATTATGAATCATTATGATATATATTTTAGTTTTGTTTTAAGATAATATCATGTAACCAATTTCTCCCTCAACTGGTTTTCTTATACTTATGATTTGTGTATGATTTTTTATGTGGAATACATATGAATGAAAATATTATAATGTTATGTATGGGAATATAACTACACACCCCAAATTCATGGGTAATGTTTTCATCTCATGAGATACCATTTATGGTTCACGAGCAATAAGCCTCACACACTATGATATATTTTATTTGAAATGATCCTTAACTTATGTTTTTATGTAATGTTTTATGTTCTTGCCACATTTTTATTATCACATGATCTTAGGATATCATCTCCATTATTAATTTCTTCAATATAATTATATATTATCCTCATATTCAATGAAATTATGTTTTTCATCTCGACTCAAATGTTTTACTTTATTATCATGTTTGTTCACCTCATAAGCTTATTAGTTGACATGTTTCCTTAATATATATATTTCTAAGATCTCATATGAAATAATTAATGTTTAATGGTATATATGACCACATTAGGGACATTGAAATAAATATAATTTATTTTATTTTTATGTTGATGTATTATGTATCTGATCTCTCAAAGACCCTAAACCTCTAGATTTATGCGTTTTGTTTTATGAATCTTATGTTAAAATAATGTAATAATATATGTATTATGGTAAAGTTTTTATAATTTTCACCTATTTATATAGGATTTAATTTAATTTAATTATATCTAAAATACTTGTTTCTCATGGCTATAGGCCAACACATTTCAACATTTAGTGACAATCAGATTATAAACATCGCTAAATTTTGTCTATAACCATAAAAATTATTTCTCATCGCTATATTCCAATGGATAATAGTGGGAATTACACCAATTAAAATAATATCATGTATCATATATCCTAACTCAGCATACCAATAACCAATGAAAATAAATTTTCTTGTTTTATAATTTAATTTGGTTATTTTATCCTTTGGCACATTAACAAAGGGTTTATAACCAAAATTATGTAAGTGATAATAATAAATCTTTTTTAAATTCCAAAACATTTTGGGAATATATTACAAAAATGTAATTATTGATTAAAAACTAATTATATATACCATATTAAATAAAAAATCACCCTAAAAATGTCCTGAAAAATTTCATTGGGATGTAAACATCAAACTCTTTCCATTAAAGTCCAATTAATTCAATTTAACACACTATATAACAGAGGTTTATTATGAAGAATATTTTTGATTTTGAATACCTTTTTGAATCTAATACTTATTAAATAAATAAAATACTCATCCCCATTATCAGCGGAAACACATTTCATCTTCTTATATATTTTACTCTCAGTAAAAACTTGAAATATATTAAAAATATTGAGATAATAAATTTTATCATTAAAAAAAACCAAATATTACATGAATAGTACTGAATAAATGTAAAAAAACTAAACCATATTAATTCATGGATTTCATTTGACTAAAAAATTAGAGTTTAAGTTAAATAACAGTTAATTTTTGTGGGAAGGATGACTCCTGAAATAGGAATTACGATGTTTTCTTACCATGAAATAATCAAATGTGTCTAATTATACATATTTATACCAAAAATAAAATTTATATTGGATAAAAAACATTTTACCTTCTCACTAATGTGATTTACCATCTTATACTATAATTTATAAGAGTTATTACACTAGATAAAATAAGAAATATTGAAAGAAATAAAGAATATAATCTTGTATAAAGCCAAGTTTTTATTTAATCATGACACAACCATGAAAAACATAAAAAAATAACACTACCTATATCTATTTTTATTGAAATTTATATTTTTATTTCAAACTTTGGTAAAAATGAGATTCAGAAGTACCTTAAATAAATTTAAACATTCATTAAAATTAGTTAATTTTAAGTTTATTTGTCCCAAAAAAATTCACATAGCCACAACATTACCATGAGAATTAGTATCCATTATTAAACTCCAAAAATTACCTATGTTATAAGATGTAAATAATTATTTCACTAATGCATTGTGAATTTGGGAACTACTCTCTATAATGACTTGATCCTTATTCAAGAAATAATTTCAATTTTAGAAAATAATTCACTTTCATTAATTTCTAGAATCTTTTATGGTTTATAGTTTTTGAGTATTAGGTAATAAATGTTATATAAATATCCCATAAAATTCATGTTGTACATTCTCTTAGTATTCCCTATTCCCACAATATAAGACTTTTAAAAATAAACAAGTTTTCTTTTCATAAAAAATAATCATAATTTTGAAATTGAATTTTTATTTATTTCAAATCATCCTTAAAACATATAAAAAGAATTTAAAAACATGGGATGAGAATAAAAAACTTAGTAAAGTACATAATAAAAAAGAAACCTCTTAGTCCATTTTTAAACCTTGAGGTAATAAAGAGAGTTTGAATTTAATATAAAAAAATTTGACCTAAAATATTGAAATAAATTTTTCTATAATTTTTTTTTCATAAAAATATTTATAACAAAACAAAATTGAAAAATAATAATCCTTAGGGTTTATTAGAAAACTTGAGAACCTTTGATTTTTTTCCTTAAAAACATAATTTTTTACTATAAATGTGAATAATCATTCCTTTAAAAAGTTCATTAACATGCATTTTTAAATATAAAAATTTCTAGGAAAAAACTTTAGGATGTATAGAAATTCCATGTAGGTTCCTGCGAACATAATCATTATTGAACCATTACAGTAAAACATAAAATTATATTAATCATTATGGTTGACTTCAAAAACAATTATTCAGAGATCATAATATTTACCCAATGCACAAGAGATCTATATCTTGCTCTCTTGTCATCGTGAGATAGAGCTGGATTTCTATTTATCATGAGCTATATCAGATCACCCATCATCAATTTTTTTGAAGGAATAAATCATGATATTTTTTATCTTTCACCTTTTCTTCATTAATCCCCTGAAAACTCTTTTGAGCCCATATGAAAAACATTTACAAATGTAGAATTACATTTTCAATTTAAATAACTATTTTCAAAACAAAAATAGCCAGAAAAAAGGGAGAGAGGGTGTTTCTTTAAAGAAGACAAATAATCATATAAATTATGAATACATCAAAACACATTTTCTATGGAAGAAAATTCTATTAATGCAGTATACTTTAAAATATAACATTGTTTTTATATTTTGTAAATAATGTTATAATATCATATAAAAGAAACCTTTTGAAAAACATTGAATGAAATAAAAGATAGAATTGTTTTTCTATTCAATTAATTTATTTTTAATAAATAATTTAAAAAATAATTACATGAAAGAAAAATATTTAGAAAATAAATCTTTAAAAGAATTAAAATATGAGGTTTGTAAGGTAAAGTGTCCCTTACCCCGAGTTTGAATAATCTAATTTTTTCTTTATCGTCCTAAATAATAAAATTACATTAATTATTTAATTTATTAATATTATGTTGAATTATATTATTCTTTTTATTTTATTTATTACTATTTTATATTCAATTAATTAATCATTTAATTTTATGTCAGACATTTTAATGATATTCGACTCGTATTTCCAAAATAACTTCAGTAAGTTAACTATGGTCAATGAGGATAATATTATATCATCTAAAAAATATTAATAATGACATAATTATAATTTTTATACATAAATTTAACTTTTAAAACCAACTATTAACGATGGTTATGAAAAATGAACTACATTACAATCATTGAGATGGTAGGACACATGTGTAGAAGAGTAACATTTCTATTTTTCAAATATCATGATGGAAAGAAGGTAGGTATTATTTTATCCTTATAGAATTATTATTATATCATAAATATCATTTAATATCATTAAGTACACTTATATATATACAAGAAATGTAATGTGGTGATGAAAAATGAATCACATCATTTTTTAGAGGAGGTAATCCATATGTGCGCATGAAAAACATTATCTTTTTTGATTGAATGGAAAATTATAAAAATATATAATATATTACATTATGAAAATGATAAATATTTCATGAATTTCAACTATGTACATTAAATCCATCACTATAACCAGCTGTGAGAGGCTGTGATGGAAAATAAAACACATCGCTTCGTGGAGGTGACGGTCCACACATATGCATAAATGTTTAATCCATTCCCCATTAGATGTAATATGAGATAAATAGTGATTATGACATTAACATAATAAAATAAAACTATATTTAATGTGTTTTTTTATTATTTCATCACATTTTAAGAAGGTAGAAGAAGAAAAAAATCGAGAAGGCTTGGTTAAGAAATATACCTCTTCTTTAGAAAAACTGATTAGGTGTACACCAGAATCCATCTAGGGAAGGATTTATAATCCAAAAGGTCCTCTAAAAAGTTGGATGTGAATTTGGGGAGATAATTGGGTTATTATTGGATGAAATAGAGTTCTTAATTGGTATGTTGAATATAAGAGAGTAGGTATTCTTTTATAAGTGTGGGGAGGGCCACCCTTTGAATTTATCAAAACATTAAATTAAAATAAATGAATTTCCATAGAAAAATGGATCCGAATGGATATAATTAGAAGATAATATGAGTATGAGTTTAAATAAACTCATAAAATACTTTTTTACATGTTTAGGATCTGTTTTCAACATTATCTTTTTGTTCTAACCGCCATTAACCCTTTTGACACTTATCAGATTAGTAAGATGTTTTACTCTAAAGAAGTCCAGAAAGATACTATAAAAGGAAAAGTGACCCATAAATGGACTATGGTGGATATTACCAACCATATCTCATTCAATTATTTTATGATAATATTTTTATAAATTTTAATTTACTTAATAAAATATTATTTATTCTAAAAATATCATGAATGCTATATTTGGAATTATTCCTTTAATTGAATTTGAAAAAAATAAGGAAGAAAAGGAATAAGAATATAATTATTTAAAACATCATTTTTTTTATATTTATCTAAAAAATTCAAACAACTCAATTATAAATTCAGGTTAAATTACTTTTAATATTTTTAAAACCATATTTATTTTCTACTAAATTAATTAATACTACGTCAACGTTATGTAAGCATTTTAAGAAAATATACCATGAATAGAAATTAGAAATAAATTAACTAGATAAAAAATAATTTATATTTCATAAAAAAATTTATATGTATACATAAGTTGTTTTTATCACTATCCAAAAATATTTTAGATATTAAAATCTAGAGAGTTACATTTTGAAATTTATATTTACTTAAAATAATATGAATGTTATAATAAAAGGAAATTGTCAATAAAATACCAAATTTAAATATAATGGATTTGAATGTAAGATAAATTATTATAAAATAAAATAAAGGCATGTTTTAGGGAATGTTTTAGGAATTTTTACATTATTTTTTCCCTTAATTACCAGATTTACCCTTACAGAGGTGATAAATATTTACAACTCCTACTATTCATAATTACCAAAAATAAAATCGATATATTTTATAAATTTATAAATAATAATTAAAAATATAGAATCAATTTTTTCAAGAGAAAATTTTAAATTTATTATAATTTAATTTAAAATTAAAACCACAAAATGCAATGAAAAATAATTTTATAAAAAAATGTATTTTTAAGTATAAAAATGTTTTTATACAAAATTCAAGTATAAAATTAATTATAAAGAACATAATTAGATTATTTTTAATAAAATGTGGACTAAATACATTTTAAAACCAATTGAAAATTATAATTTTTCGTTTTAAATTCCTGAAAAATAAAATTAACCTTTTAATAAAATTCAATATTTTTAACAATTTGTTCAAAAATAAATATATTCAAAAAAATACCAAAATTTCATCGTAAGATAATTTTTTATACAGTGATATCCAAGATTCAGTTAATTTTATCCAATAAAAATTCAATAATTTAGAAATTAATAATTAAATAAAATTATATAATGCATAAAAAACCAATTTGGTTAGAAATAATGTTTTTTTCCATTAAAATAAAAAATCACCTTTTATTTTTATAATGAATAAAAATATATAAAATATAATTAATATATAGAAATTATTTATTTTATCATTACATGGTTTTTTACATTCTTACCCTTTTTGGAAATTGAATCCTCATAATTTTATTCATTACTTAAATTGGTGGGGATATCTTTCCCTCATTGAATTTTTAGATTCCCATATTCGATTCTTCAACCATGTAGTTTTTCAAAAAAAAAAAAGAAAAAAAAACTTGATGAACTAACTTATTTCAAAACAAATTCTCTATATTTTCAATAATAATCATTAGATTTTCTTTATAAAAATGATTATCTTCTAACCGATGTACTAGAAGGCTTAAAACATGATATTTACCTGACACATATTTTATTAACATTGAAACGTGAAATAATTTGTGTACATTGGATAAGCTCGAAGATAAGGCCAATCAGTAGCTAACTTATCCAACATTATCTAGGATTTTATATTATCCAATGAACCATACACTTAGCTTCCCATTTTTACCAAAACACATAACACTCTTCCATGGATATAGTATAAGGGAAAATGACCACCTACATAGAAATAAATACCTTTTCACATATTTTCTGAAAAAAACTATACTTTATCTGAGCTGTCCTCATATATTGTTAAATCAACTTAACCTTCTCAACCATTTTATCTACCAAATATGGCCCTATAAACTTCCTTTCTCATACTTTATCCCAAAAATAAAGAGTCTAAAACAACTTTCCTTATAATTACTCAAAGGGTTCCATCTACATATTAGAATGAAAACTTTTGTTATAATTAAAATCAACTAATGGTAGATATAGATCTCAACTTCCCTAATACTACATTTAACAAGCAGGAAGTATATCTTCTATGTTTTGAATCATTTTCGTAGACTATCCCTTAGATTTTAGATGAAAATTTGTACTAAAATTTAATTCAATACACAATGACATCAAAGGACCTTTACAAAAATTAAAAGTGAACCTAGGATCAAGATCAGATATAATAGAGAGTGTAACTGCATGTAATATGATTAGCTCCTTGAGATATAGATATTAAAACTAATATAAAGGTATAATAACTTAAATGGGAAGTAAATGTGTATATTTATTTAATAGAAAACCAATAACCCAAATTATATTTTTTCCTTGAGATGTATTTTGTAATCCCACAAAACAAATCCAAGGATATATTTTTTGATTTCTACTCTGGCACTAACAAAGGATGAAACACCCCCTTAGGTAATCACTACTAAAAATTTGACCTATACCAATGCATCAATACCAATGGTTTTCTAAAACCATTGGTATAGGTCCCCTTTCCCAATGGTTTGTCCAAACTGTTGGGAAAATACTACTTTGAGGATACATTTCCCAATGGTTTGACCAAACCTTTGGGAAATGCCCCGTTTGAGGCCCCTTTTCCCAATGTTTTGGCCAAACCGTTGGGAATGCCATACCCTTTCCCACCGGTTTGTCCAAACCATTGGGAAAATCCCACTTTGAGGCCACGTTTCCCAATGGTTTGGCCAAACCATTGGGAAATCCATACCCTTTACCAACAGTTTGGCCAAACCATTGGGAAAATCCCACTTTGAGGCCACTTTTCCTAGTTGTTTGGACAAAATGTTGGTAAATCCATACCCTTTCCCAATGTTTTGGCCAAACCATTGGGAAAATCCCACATCGAGGCCACGTTTCCCAATGGTTTGGCCAAACCATTGGGAAAGGGTGGGTACCTATCCCAACAGTTCTCAAAACCGTTGGTAAAGGCCCATACAAATGGTTTTGAGAACCGTTGGGACAAGTACCCTAATTTTTAATGAATTCTTTTGTTGAATATAATCAAATAAATCAATATACAAGTTACATATAAATATAAATATATATATTTATCCAAATATATTCACAAAGGTAATTATAGGATAGTGTTAAAGTCTTTGATATATAACCGAGAGGTTGTGGGTTCAAACCTCTACTGTAAATTTTTTTTAATATACCTGTACCAATGGTTTGGAAAACCATTGAGTGATTTAGTGTGGGGATAGAAATATCCCAACGTTTTGGAAAAAACCACTGGGAATGACCTATCCAAAAAGTTTGAAAACCATTGAGAAAGACCTATAGCAATTTTTTTCAAACCGTTGGTATATGTCTTTCCCAATGGTTTTCCCTAAACCATTGGGATAGGTCTATCCCCATTAAAAATCACACAATAGTTGCAGAAACCATTGGTATAAGCTATACCAATAGTTTGGGGACCTTTACCAACGGTTCCTAACTGTTGGTATAAGTGATTTTTCTTGTTAGTGAATTTTCACTATTCTTTAACCTATTGACATATCGAAAATTTCATGAAAAATTAAAAAATATTAATTTTAAATCCATCCCACCAGTAATACCACTGAAGGTGTTTTTATATCTTAGAGCTTCTATGTTGAATAGAAAATAGAGAACTATGAGCTTCACTCAACAATTATCTCTTCAAATAGAAATCACAAAGCCCACATAATATTTTTTATATATATGATAAAACCAAATTTATTAATATTAAACTCTAGAAACTTCCCCTTATTAACAGATTATACCATTTCCTATAAAACATTATCATCATTATGAGCTTCATTATATATTTATAATAGAGATGTTTATAGTGAAACCTAAAATAGAAAAGTAGAATGTTCTGCATTTATAATTTATAGGCCAAAATTAATTAAATGATTGACCAATGGGTCATGTTCTAAATGTAACATGGTTAATATAGAATTATTTTTCAAAATAAAAGAATCATCTACTTGGGTTGATTTTCTTGGATGGTAATGAATCATGTCTTCATAATCATTAATCTATTATAACAATCTTATCTACCTCACGTTCAAGTCTTTCTGAGTGAATATATACTTCAAAATTTTATGATTATAATATATTTCATGATTTACTGTATATAAATTATGTTTCTAAATTTTGAAATAAAATACTACATTAGTCAGTCAAGGTCATGAGTAGGATAATTTTACTCATGGGTTATTAATTAATGTGACAAAGAAGAAATTAACTAATCATTATCAATCAGAATATAACCAAGTCCCTTCAATAAAGCATCACAATAGATGAAAAATTTAGTATTTCCAAAGGGAATGGAAAAAATGGACCATTTACCAATATTCATTTTAGTCCTGAGTAACAGTCTTCCTAATCTTTCATCCAGATGAATTTAACTCATTTTAAAGTTAAATTAGTCAGCCCACAACATATATGAGGAATGTTCTTAATAAACTGGTGCTAATGACATACTATTCCAATAAATATATTAATATCTATGACATTTGTTGGTATTTTTCATTCCAAAACAAATTTTATTTTTGTAGGGTCAAAAATTATTCCATTTATAGAAATATGATTCCTTTGGAATGAATATTTTTATAGCCAAAATTTATAATTGCTAAATTATCCATATAGTTTCTTTTATTTTATTGTTTGATATAAATCATTTGGAGTCTTTCATAATCCTCATGAATTTTATAATATACTAATATATCATCCATAAAAAGAACAAAAAACTTATCAAAATAATAATGGGAAAATCTATTCACAAGATCCATGAATACAACTAGTACATTAGAAAACAAAAAGGTCACAACTACAAATACATAATACTCAAATCTAGTACAAAAATCTATCTTTTGAATATCTTCACCCTCTACCTTCAACTGATGGTACCTAGACATGAGATCTATCTTTGAAAAAACACAACTCTCCATAGTGTTGATCAAACAAATAATCAATATGAGGCAATGTATTCTTGTTCTTAATAGTGATGTTATACAGGGATTTGTAATCAATATAATTTCTCATTAAACTGTCATTATTTTTACCAAATAAAATATATGAACTTAATGGTAATGTGATATTATGAATAAATATTTATACATCGATAATTGAAACTAGTTTTTCAATTCCAAAATTTCTACTTGATCCATTCGTTAAGGGGGTTTGGAAACAGGCTATTATCATGCACCAAGTAAACAATAAACTCATCCTCCCAATTAGAAATAAAAAAAATTAAATCATTAAGTAATACATCCATAAATTCATTCACTACCAAGACATCACTAATATGAAAAAGTTATTTCTTTTCAATAACATGATAAAAGTAACATTCTCTACTATCACTAATCAATTTATTATCTTGTTGGTAGGTTATCAAATATATGAAATCATTGAGTAAAAAATTATTGTCTCTACAATCTATCTTAGCATGATAAACTGAATTCCAATCCATACCCAAAATAACATCAAACTCTTCTATAATAAGTTAAATAATAATTTCAGGAAATACTATCCCTGTAATAACAATAGTAAGATTCTTACAAATCTTGGTTTCTTTAATATTTCCACATAAAGTTTTCACCAAAAGTTATATCTTTTTTTCATCATCTAATATTTCCAATTTTCTTGAAAATTTATAAAAAATTAAGGAATGTGAAGATCCAAAGTCAAACATAGATTTAACATATTTTTAATGATAAAGTATCATACTTGTCACCACTTCATTAGATGGACCAACATCAATACTAGTAGTAGTAACTAATTTTTCCACACCCTTTTTCTTGTAATATTCAGGATTTCCACCCTGTGTAACTAAATTCAGACACACATTAATATAATTTCCAAAATCATTGAAACTAAAACAAATCATAATTGATTGTATGTCAGTTACCACATTCTCAGATTTTTTAGTAATCTTTTCTTTACAGTCATGAATCTATTGACCAAACATACCAAACCCATAACACTTTCAAAATCCTATTAAAAATTCATTGAATTTTTTTATACTACATGGAACAAGTTGAGGGATTACCTCCATAATTCTTAGTTTAATTATTCTCCATTAATGCCATCTTTGACTATTACGGACCTTTTTAAGCTTGAGAAACATAATTTTCGACAAAATCTATCTAGAATTTATTAACAGAACAAACAACATTCTCATAAATTTTAAATTCTTGTGAGATAAAAGATCATTGTAAACTTAGTTTTAGACTTGAGTAAAATTCAATAATATTACTACAAAGGTCCTATATAATATTTGGTATGTAGTTAGCGAATATTGAAAATTTTTCTTTATACACAGTTATAGAATCTTCATCTTCTCTATTCAATTACAATAATGTTTTCTCCATTATAAGTCTTACAAAAATAGGGAAATATTTATTTGAAAAAAGATTCATAAATGGATCCCATTCCATGGGATCAAGATATTATATCTATTGTATTCTTAACCAAAGACCACCATCGATCAGATTCATCTTCAAAATGATAAATGGAAAGAGATATATTATGATGTTTTGAAAATCCCGTTACTTAAAATATCATTTCGAGATTATTCATCCATCATTCAGATATCATTAGACCTGATGTTCCTCCAAAATATCGAGGGTCTTGTTTCATGAAATGATAAACTGTAGGTATGTTCTTCTATGGCAAATGTAGTTTCTCTAAAACATAGATATTATCGTAATTTATTGACTGCATTAACTAATCCATCACTACAAATAATTTCTTAGGACCAATTCAAACCATTATGGGATGGTGAATTGGAAGGATATTTTCTACTTGAAACCTTCCTACTTCTATTTCATTGTTTCCTTGGTGGAAAATCATTCTAAATAGATAAATATTTGTTTAACCAACCTGGTAATATTAAAATTACATATCATTTCAACTTAACTATAACATATAAATTTTAAATGATACTATATTAAAAATATCCGAAAATATAATGTTATCCAAAACTTTCCTTTGATACAGACTATAAGGACTTGGTCCCCATAGTGTCAATTTTACCATAATACAAAACTTTTAAAAATGAACATGTTTTATTTTAATGAAAAATAATTACATTTTTTTCCTTGACTACTTCTTTATTCCTACCCATCCTTAAAACCCATGAAAAAATGTAAATATATGGGATTAGCACAAAAAGGTCAGTAATGGACATAAATAAATAAGAAATAAATTTCTTAGTCTATTTTGAAACCATTAGATTATAAAGTGAATTTTTTTAACATAATAAACATTATGCTTAAATGAAATCTACTTTATCGCCCAAAGTTTTTCATAAAACACTTTAAAATAAGAAATACTTGAAAAATAATAGTCATGATGGATCATTAGAAAACATGATAACCCATAAATTGTTTTTCTTAAAAACATACATTTTTTACCCTAAATGGTAATAATACTTCCTCTAAAAATATCATTACTTTACCTTTTTAAATAAAATGATTTTAATGAAAACTCATTAGCATGAATAAAAAAGTCATGAAGGTGCTTTAGAACATAATATTACTAAAACCCTTATAATAACCCTTATAATCATTACCCAACAAATTGGAGATCTATATCTGGCTCACCAGGCATCCTGATCTCTAGTAGGCTCACCTGTCCTCAGGAGCTATATCAAGTTTTCCTATAATCATGTTATATATCAATATCAACCATTATAAAAAAAATGTACAAGGACAATATCATGAATAATTGACTTTAAAATCATTACTTTTAATTTTAAATTCCTTGAACAAATCTTTTGAACCCATATGAAAAACAGTTTCTGATATCAAAATTCCCTTTCCATTTATAAACACATTTTCAAATCTAAAATAACAAACATAAAGGGAAAGAGGGTTTTTAATTAAATAAAACAAAATATATTTTAATATAAGAAAAATAAAATAAAATAACAATTACATCATTGGAAAAATCCATCAACACTATATAAAATAATATAGAACAATCCTTTGGTTATTTTTATAGAAATAAAAAATTCTTTGTAAAAGATTCCATTTAAAAACCATAGAAATAAATTAAAGAGATAAATAAATTTTACATTTAAATTCATTTATTTACATAAAATAATTTTAGGAATAGTTACCTGGAATAAAATGATTTATAAAATAAACATTTAATATAATGAAAAATGACTGTTTTAAGGTAAACTGACCCTTACCTTGAATCTAACTTATCTCATACATTCTGTATATTATGGAACAATAAACTTATATTAATTATTTACTTCATCAGGAACATTTTTCATGTTTATTATTCTATGTATTTTATTTATTACCATAATATATTCAATAACATAATAATTTATGTTCATGTTTCATATTTTGAGGATATATATCTCCATATATCCAAAATGACTTTTGTAGGTTGATTATAGTCCATAAAGTCATTATTATATCATAAATTGAATAATAATCATTAAATAATAATCATTTTTATACATTAATTACGCTTTTAAAACTAACCAAAAGATATGGTTATGAAAAATAAACTATGTTACAATCAACGAGAAAATATGTGGTATGCACACATGAGTAACGTTTTAGTTTTTCGACGATCATAATGGAAAGAAGGTAAATATTATTTTATATTTTTATAATGATAATTATATTATAAATATCTTATTATTTATTTTATTAAACTTATATATACTTACCATGTGATGTAGTGATTATAAAAATCACATCACTTTATGCAAGTGGTAATCCACACGTAAGCATGAATGATGTTATCATTTTTGAATTAATGGAAAGGTAAGAAATTATATCTTATATTACTTTTAAAAAATGATATATATTTCACGAATATAATATATATGTACATTAAATCCATCATTATAACCACCTATGAGAGGCAGTGATGAAAAATGAACACATCGCTTCGTGGAGGTGGTATTCCACACATACTCATGAATGATTTTTTCATGCCACATTATATAGATATTACATGGATTTGGTAACTAATATATATTTCAAAAGAAAAATATGTCTAATTGTGTATACAACATGCACACTGATCTTAGAGAAACAAAAAAATAATATTATTTGAATGTTGTAGTATAACTTAGCTATTAAAGTATAAGGTATGAAAAGGATTAACCACAATATGAAATAATTATAAAGTTACTAATTAATAAAAATTAATTGATTAATTCTTAGGAAATAAGAAATAATTTTTTAGCAAAGTCATTTTATTCTTTAAAAATACATTTTACTCAAAAATGGTTTTTTCTAATAAAATATTATCATTAATTTAATGAATATTTAGAAAACATAATATAATAAAAATAATAAAATTTTGAAAACATTATATCAAAATTAATTTTGGGTGAATAATTTGGATCTTTACAAAAAAGATATATTTTCTAGTGAATAATGAAAAAGTATAATTTTTATTGAAAATTCTATTTTTATTTCAAGTATTGAAAAAGTAAAATTTTATTTTAAAATAGATCCAATATAAAATTAGTTCACTTATATTTTTAATAATCAAATTATTTTTATTGTAATCAATTTTATTATTGAATTTGGTATAAAAACATTGTTATTCTTAACAATTCATTTTTATAAAAAATTGTTTTTTGTTACATTTTTATTTTTAATATTAAATTAATTTATACCACTTTGAAAATTTTAATTTTGAATAATAGATTCAATATGTTGAATCAATAGTTTGATATTATATATATATATATATATATATATCTATTTTATTTTTTTCATTATAAATAGTAACCATAGTATATAATTATCACCACGGTAAGGGTTAATCAGATAATTAAGGCTAAAAATAATAAGATAAGAACTAAAAAATAACCTGAACACTTATAATTATCCTATTTTGTGAAGGGATTTCATCCATTTCCATCCATGTTTAGAAAATATTAAAAATTATTTCCATATTTATTTTATTTTGACCATTATAATATCTAAGTAAAATATAAATTAAAAAATGTAACATTCTTACGTTTAATATCTATAATATTTTGTGATATAGATAAAGATGAATAATTTTGGTTATAAATTATTTTTTTGAATATATATATTATTTTTTCATGGTAATGTAGTTTATATTTTTAGTGATGAAATATTTATCTTAAATTCTTATGCAACACTGATAGAATATTTATTTAATTAACAGAAAAACAAAATAAATGATTCTAAAAATATTAAAAGTAAAATAATTTGAATGAATTATTATGTTCCAAATTTTTTTATATAAATATAACATTTTAGGGATGTTTTAAAGGAATATATTAAAATTTATTTTCTATCTTGTTGTTTTCAAAATCAGATTTAACGAATAGTACAAAAAATGGAATTAATGATTTTTTATAATAAATAATAATTTATTAAAAGATTTAATATTCCAAAAAATATTATCATAGAAAAAATTATTAATATATGGTTTAAAATATCAACCATGGTATATTTTTGTTGAAATTTTTCTGTTATACTAACTATCATGACCCATAAAGAGTAAAAAACATTATTATCACAATAATACTAAAAATGTTTAATGGATGGTTAAAACGAAAAGATAAGGTTGAAAAATTCACCAATTTTTTTTAATTTTATTTTCAAGAATTTATTTAAAATAATCTTGACCTTATCATAAAATTATATCAATTCAGATCCATTTTAACATCAAAGTTAATTAATATTAATTTAATAATTTAAGAAATTTCAAGAATTACCCTCCCAAAATTAGAAAAGGATATCCCAAACTTATTTTATTTATTCTTCAAGAACTACTTTTTTGAGAAAATATAATCCCAAATACCTTTCTCGCATCCATTAACACATTATAGAGGTATTATTTATGGAGTAATAGAAACCTTATAGGTCTTAAGGTGTCATGAAAAGAAGGTTGTCTAATGAATAAGTATACCATTTAATCGAATGTTTATTTTTATTTCTTATTATACCTCCTTAAAATATTCTTATAAAAAGTTGAAATAAAAAACAGAATTATATAAAATATACTAATATTTTTTAATGTTAGTTTAATACCCTATATTCATCTCCTGTTCCATTAAATGGAAAACTAAACCGTCGTTCGTGTGTACATGGACCACCACCACATGAACCGATGCAATTATTTTTCCATCACTGCCTCATATGGATGGTTATAATGATAAATTCAATGTTCTTATATGATATTAATTACATATTTTTATTCTTAAAATAAAATGTGTCATTTAACTGTATTCCTCTCCATCCATTGAACAATGATAACACAGTTCGTTCTTATGTGTGGACTACCACCTTCATAAAGCGATGTGATTCATATCCTAACACCACATCACATGAATGATATATATAAGTTTATTTAAATAAATAATGTGATATTTTTTATATAATTATCATTATTTAATGATAAAATAATTCATACATTCTTCCCATCACGATCATTGAAAATTGGAAACACTACTAATGCGTACGTACAACGTACTATCTCCGTGATTGTTTCATATTTCATTTCTCATAAATATTTTTCATAGTTAGATTTAAAAGTATAATTGATGTTTGAAAATGATAATTATTTTATGAATATTATTCTAGATATTATTGAACAATGTGTTATTTTACCATAGTCAACCAACCGAAGTCATTTTGGCCTTACGAACTGAATATCATCACAACGTCTGATGTAAACTTAATTGATTAAATATTTAAGTATAAAATGGTAATAAAAATAAATAAATGGAATAATAAAAATTAAAATTTTTATTAATAAAGTCAGTAATTAATATATGTTTATTATAGAAGATAGAAAAGAACATATGTGATGAGTCAAACCTAATGTAAGGGATTCCTTCTCAGTTTTCTTTCACTAGTGCATATTTTAAGGTTATGAACCAATTTATTTTACACAATGTACATAATTATATTTTAAATTTTCTATCATGAATCATTAATTCATAATTCTATTTTTTGTTTCAATTCAAATTTTTTAGTATAAGGGATTTTTAATTGGATATTACCATGTGGTAAGGGGTTTGAAAACTCAATTTATTTTCATTGGGTTATATAACTTATTAATTATATTAGATATTATAAGATTATGTGTTAAATGAAATATTATTTTATTATTTTATTTAAGTTAATTTAATTATTTTAAACATAATCACTTCATTAATTAAATTATTCCTTCAATTATATTCTCTTTTTATGAATTTCATATCTAAAATTTGTTTCCGTGAGACATATAACTTATTCCCAACATTATTATTTCATGTGGTTCATATAATTCCAATTAAATATGATAAATAATTATTAAATTTATATTCATCGTATTTAAATATATTTTTTATTATTTCTTTCATGGGGATTATGATTCAAATGTTACCAAAGTGTTAAGGGATTATTTCACAAAATCTTCATTATTCAGGACTATTTACGATTAAGTCTATTTTGGGGGAATTATTTGATTTTTTTAATCCTAAAAACAATAAATTATACTATTTTTATTTCTATAAATTAAAATCCTTCCTTTAGTTTTACTCACTTTAAGTAATCAAGATACTGAAATAAGGTTTTTAAGGAAACCTATAATTGTTTTTCTACTTGGTCAAGAATATTTTCATTCCACGTACATATTTTTATTAAAATGTTTTAATTTTTTTAAATATTCTCCAATGATTTATTAAAGAAATTTTAATCCATGATATACATTTTACAAAAATGGTTTAAAAGATTTTTTTTTCTAATGAATAACTTTTTTTCATTTTACTAAAAATATGAGAGGAATATTTGTTTTAATGTACTTGACATGAATGAAGTTTCTTACTGTCCTGACTAATTAATTATTTGAAGACTAATTTACAATTTTTAACGAATCTTTTAAAAATAAAATGTCTTTCTTAATATTTTAATTTTTTTATGTTTTTAAATGATATTTTAAAAGTGAAAAGTTTATTTTCATGAAGAGTGTTTTAAATGTTTTTATGGAATTTATATTCATCAATGAAAAAAACTTTATTTTATTTATACTCCACCAGATATATGTTGTAATAATATCATACGTATTCTTTCCCTAAATCTTTTATGATCAGTCTAACTAAATAATTTATCAACATTTTGTATGCTAGTTTTCCAATATGAATGTTTACATTGGACATGTTTTAACCCTTTCATATGATGAATGCATTGGAATTTGTAAGTGATGGGTGTGACCCACTATAGATGATAAATGCATCAGTAGGTCTCATTAGTTAGATTAGTCTAGGTATTAGGTTTAAGGCTTACACATTTATGTAGTATATCTAGAAATGATCCCTCGATTACATGTTTAAGATGTCCATCATTATGCATTCTATCATAATTAGATTAATTATTAATTTCCATGTGATTATATGAATAGTTATGAAATCCATGGATAAGTTTTAAACTCATATGATTAGTAATATTACATTATTTGATCATCATTTAATCTTTCCACATTATTCTTTGTCCTCATTTTATTGATTAAGTAACGCTTTTTTATGTTATTTACTTTACCATAATGTTTATTTCTTATTACTCATGATTTATTCTATTGTACATTACCCTTACTGGGTATTTGAGATCAAACTTATTTTCTTATTTTTCCCTAGGATATGATGAAGGAATGTTTGAATGAGTTTAAGGATATAGAATATTTTTATTCACTATGTTTTATTTTTATATTTTCAAATGTAATATGATATCAAATTATGTTTCTTAGTTACAAAGACTATTATATTATTCCATTCTTTGGTACAAGAACTATTATATATTATGTCACTACAATAAAGTAACCACCAGCTATGGGGTACTACGGTAGAGTAATTTAAAGTTGGCATTACAGGAAGTTTTTTTAAAATCCTTGGGAACTAGATTTAGGATAACAGATATTAGTTAACATTACCCCATGAATAACATTGAGGATAATTCTATGTATAAGATAACATCTGAAAATATTGTTAAGGAAGTGATAATATTGTTTTTCTAGAAATACATACCTATATATATACTGTAATTTTATGTGTTTTTGATATAGATGCATCTAAAGGTAATAAATTAGAAAATTGTGGGCCTAATATATCTCAACAATAATATTGGTGCACAATGAGTGTGCCCTTATTATGCACCTAGTTTGAAACTGCAAGGGGGATATGCTAGAGTTAATTTACATTTTCATTATAAACCAATATGATAACTGAGAGAGTAGAACCAATTGAAACCTATGATTTTCCATATTGATATGGGATAAACCTAAAGTCTATTGGGTTGATAATACTAATTTTTATCATAATTTTAAAGTCATATATACCTATTTGTATTTTTCATGTGATTAATATTTAAGGTGATCAATGGTATTTTTGAGACATTTATTAGAGTAAAAACCTTTGGATTATTATATGTTTTAGTGGAAATTGTATTTGAAATATACTTATTTTATATTTTGAGTACAAAAGTGGAATGTTATTGATAACCTTTAGGGTTAATATCATATTTTATATTTTGGTAATTATAGGTTATTACTATTTGGGAACATATGTTTTATCATATAGATAACCAAGAGATTGAAAATATAATTGATGATTAATGTTATTGTTTTGGATTTTATTAATTTTTGGGAACATTATTAGAATAATATTTATATAGTTTTAGAAAAACGGCATCCCACTAGATATGAAACGACCCATCACATTTGGAAAGGCTATGTGGATTGAACCAAAAACTGAAGGGTTACAAAGGTGCAATGCCTACCAATAGCCTATGTAATTTCCTGGATAGTATAAAATTATTTTAAATGATTTTATGGATAAATATTATGTTTATTTTGGAAATAATTTTAAAGGGTTAAATCCTTTGTAATTTTTAGGTATTTTGAGGCGATTAATAATATTTCAACAAAATTTTTATTATTTTGAGTAATATATAACAATTTGGCTCAACATAAAGGATTATTTTATGAACATTCTATTATGTTTTTGATAGTGTATAGTAAATAAATGGAGATATCCTTTGAGGTTAAAACCTTCCGTAGTGTTGATTTTTTAAGTTTATTTTTTATCTATGTTAAAATTTGGGTTTTATTGTATAATTTTGGAGATTAATGTTTTATTAATTAAAATTAAGGATTATTCATTATGATAACCATTATGGTTTTAGTAAATATAGGAGGAATATAATTTTTTATTGTATTTTGGATTATTTGATATTTTAAAAATTTATTTTTTCAATTTAGATATAAACAACTCAACTTGAATACTCATCATTTTGAAAAAATGATGAGATTGTATTGGGAAAAGATTAAAGGATGAACTTATACGTTTCAATTAAGTATATTTCATAATTATTCTATATGATATAGTCATCCTTTTACTCTAGGAAAATGATCCTAAAATAAAAATGTTATTCTATTAAAGTAATTATCATTAAATTGATGGTCCTTCCAACCCAAAAGGATTTATGGTTTTGTGTTCATTCACTTTCTCATAAACATGATCTATATCACCCAATATTAGTCCTTGAATGTTTGTTTTATCTTCCATGTCCATATATTCACTTATCACTAATGTTATCAAAATAAGAAACCTTGTTTTGTGTTATTCAAGAGGTCCTTCATATTTTTCTATTACGTATTTTTAAGAGAATGTTTTATTGAGCTTTTTCATGATATGGGTTTTCAATAAATGAATTTTAAAATGTCGAACCCTTGATTACCGAGTAGAAGTTCAAATTTTGAGGAATAAATTTATTGATTGAGGGAAAATGTAACACCCTAATATTTTAAAATAACACAATATTTGACAACGTATATGACACAAACCCCCAAGCCTAGACAAATCAGACAATATTATTATTCAAATGTTATATTCATAACCTAGCTGTTGAATTGGATGCTATGAATGGGATTATCTAAATTTTTAAAAATATATAAATCTCATAATCAATAAAAAGTTATTGATTAATTCTTAGGAAATAATCACTTAATTTTTAATAAAGCTGTTTTATTGTTCAAAAATCTGTTTTTTTTCAAAAATATAATATTTATTTATTTTATGAGTGAATATTAAGAATAATTTATAGAAATTTTTGAAATTTTATTTAATAAAATTCTTATCATATTTAAAATCATTATATGAAATATTTATAAGGGTAAAATTTTGGGTCTTTTTTTGAAAAGATTTATTTTCAAATTAATAGTTAAGCAATAATGTTTTTTTATTGAAAACTATATTTTTATTTCAATAATTTAAACATTTATATTTTATTAAAATGGAATTATTTTTATTATGTTTTTTATAATATAAATAATTTTATTGGAATCAATTTTATGATTGAATTTTTTATAAAAAAAGTTTTATACTTAAAAAGACATTGTTCTTGAAAACTATTTTTCATTTCATTTTGAGTTTTAATCTTAAAATAATTTCTACCAATTATAGAAAATTAGTATTAAAAAATGAATTCCATATTTTGAATTTGGATGTCCAAATATGGAAGATTGATTTTATTTTTGGTCATTAGGAATAGTAACATTGTTAATTAATTATCGCCACAATAAGGGTAAATAAAATAATTAAGGTTAAAAACATTATGAAAAGGACTAGAAAATGACTATAACACTTGAAAATAAGCTATTTTATGAGTGGTGTTTCTCCATTTCAATCTTTTTTTTGAAATTTTCCAACTTAGTTCCATATTTATTTCATATTTTTTTTATTATTTTAGTAAATGCTAGAGTAAAATATGCCAATTTCTTTTTTTAATACCCATAATATTTTATGACAGGGATAAAAATAACTTATGTTAAGTTACAAAATATTATTTTAAATATAATTTATTTCTTTATAATGGTAATTTTTTTAATTCTCAGTGATGAAATAATTACATTAAATGCTTACGCAACACCGACATAATATTTATTCAATTAATAGAAAAATAAAATAAGGGATACTAAGAATATTAAATGTAATATAATTTTTGTAAATTATTATGTTGTAATTTTTTTATATTAAAAAAATATAACATGTTAGGGATATTTCAAAGGATTATATTATAGTTCCTTTATTGTCATGTTGTTTTCAAAGGGAAAATGAATGGATAGTTCCAAACAAGGGCATTAATGGTATTTTATAATAAATAATATTTTGTTAAATGATTTAAATTATTAAAAATCATATCATTATCCAAGTGATTTGGATATAGTTTAAATATACAAAAAATGGTACATTTATGTTAAAATTTAACTTTTTTTAAGAACTATATTGACCCCTCAATAGTAAAAAATCATCTTATCACAGTAATAATCAAAATGGGTTAGAGAAGGCTAAAAAAGATAATAGTGAAACAATCAACCAAACATATAAATTTATTTTGTATGAGAATATTTCAAATCATCCTAATATTATATTTAAATTATATAAATTTAATCTATTATTATAAGAAAATTAATTTATTTTAACTTAATACTTTAAGAAATTCCAAGAATTCCCTCCCCTCACTATAAAAGGACACCCCTCTCTTCTTTTCTTCAGGATTCAAAAACGATTTTGTTTGGAAAATAACTAACCATATCCATCATAAAATCTATTCTAACATTTTAGAGGACTTTATTTGAGAGTAATATTAACCATAGGGGGATTAAGGTCTAAAGTAATCGAGGTTTTACAAATAAGAGGTATAACTTTTAACCAAATGTTTTAGTTCAATTTTTCCTTTTACATCCTTCCAATATTATTAAAACATGATGAAATAATAAAAATTGGATTTTCCATATAATGAGGTTTTTTTAGTTAATGGAATTTCCTATATCCATATCCTCTTCTATAAAAATGTAAAAAAACTGTCATTAATGTGTATGGAAGAATATTGTGTTGCGAACTGATGTCATTTGATTAAAATAGCCAGAGATAAGAAATAGTTATAATTAGGGTTTTAATGTTTATATATTATATGGATGAAATATTAAACACTCATAAAATATAATATATCATTTGCTTTCTTCACTTTTCTTCCATTGAAGTATGACAATTCTATTCATGTGTATTCATGGACTACCACCTCCATGATGCAATATGATTCCTTTTCCAATACCACAAAACATGGATAATATACATAAGTCCATTTAAAAGAAAAATGTGATATTTATGATATAATGATCATTATTTAAAGATAAAATATTACTTACATTCTTCCCATCACAATCATTGAAATATGGAAATGTTACTCATTGGTATATATGACTTTCCGCCTCTATGATTGTGATGCAAATCATTTTTCATTACCTTATTTCATGGTTAGGTTTGAAAGTATATTTTAAAAATAAAAATGATAATTAGTTTAGGATAACTATTATAGATATGATTAAATAATGACCTCTTTTAACATAATCAACTTTCCAATGTCATTTTGGACATATGAACAGAATATTATAAAAACATTTAACATTATATGAATTGATTAAATTACTAAATATAACAAGGTAATAAATAAAATAAAATGAAATATACACCTGAAAAAGGTTATTTAGAATATAAATCATAAAATAATTTTATTATCATGAAAGATAAGAAATATATGTGGCGAGTCAAACCTGAGGTAAGGGATTCAATCTCAATTTCCTTTCATTGGGGGTATATTTTAATGTTATAGTCAAATTATATATATATAGAGTATATTAACATGGCCTGAATTAACATTTTTTCATATATAATTTTTATGTATAATATTTATGTTTAATACTTAATTGTATTTATTTTTGGTTAATTATTGTGATTTGTTAACATGGTTTTACTTTTAGTAAAATTACGAATTCATTGTTAAATTGTCTGTTTTATGATTAAATCCTCAACTATTTTTTATTTTAAATTTTTTATTATAATTTTTTATTTATTTTAAAATAATAATTATTAATTTTTAATTTAATTTAGGCTCTTCATTATTTTAGTCTCTTATTATTTACTTTTCATTAAATCATTAATTAATATTGTTTTAATTTAATATTATTTTACATAATTTTGTTTGAAAATTGTAAATTTTAACATGTAGTTCTAATTTATTCATTTTAATTTAATTTTTTGTTTGATTTTCATTTATAGTGTATAATTTTAGTTGAGTGCATAAGAGATTTTGAGTCATTATGTTGGGTAAAATATTTTTTGGCAACAACGAGTAAGATGATTTTTTTTGTTCACATTAGAGGACCCTATAAAAAAATATGAAGTACTGTAAGATACTATCTCAACCTATAAGATAAAGTGAGTATGGTGTATAATATAAAAATCATGTATAATAATTTTTCATATGTTATTTTGATCCCCAAACTAGATAAAAACTTTGACAATGAATATCTTGATTTTATACCTATTTAAGCATGGATTAGGGATGCCCGACAACATAGTTTAAAGGGAGGACGACCGATGGAATTATGATTTACCAATATATGAAATTTTTGAAGTCATAGGAAGAAGATTATTCTAATCCCCAAAGATAATAATTTAAATGGATAGTATAGATTGTATGTTCTACCTCACATATTTGATGTCAGCGAGAAAATAAGTCTTTCTGAATCTTAATTCTGATTTCATGATGACTGATTATGATGGTTGAAGCCAAATGGGGCCATTGATTCATTACTTTTAGTTGAGATGGTTTCATGTTCAAAAATAAATATAAATTAATTAATGGAAGAATATATTATTTTAAGATGATTGAAAAAGTCGAAAGTGGTTAGGGATTTAATAAAGAAGATAAAACTGAAATGAAATGATGAATCTATTCCCTTTAATCAATCATTTTGAATTTTTAATGAGGTTGAGTTTGAGGAATTTATTATAAATTAGAATTTAAGATCTGTAGATTCAAAGTTGATCATGGTTTTATAATTTCTTTCCTCATTCCAATCACCAATGGATGAAGATGAAACATGGGCATCCAACTTGGAAAACTATGTTGGCATATGTGCTCAACTGAAGTCACATAGAGGAAATCTCTTTTTAAGCATGATTGGAGTTAGTGATAATGAATTTTGGGATCAATTTCATATATAGTTGTGTTATTTCTTATTTTAGGTCATATTGGATAAGATTTTAGTGAATTTATGTTCTTCGATTATTTGGATTCTAGATTATGGGTGAGCATGTGAACCATTGGATGCTGAAAAAGTTTCTTCTATGATCACCAGTCGAATGGTATTCAAGTGGGTGCCTTTTGGGTTTTTGATGAATTGTGGTTCTGAAAATGAATGAAATCGACGATTTCAAAGAATTAGGTGATGTGTTATAAATGAATTCTATGTTTCTAGTATAATTATTATGATTTTTAGAGGTTGGAAGTCACATTCATTAATGACAACTGCTATGAAATGTTTTGGATGATATGTTGTTGACATGGCATTTAAAAATTAAATAAAAATGAAATTGCGGATGGAGTTTTACTGGAGTCATAATAAGGGGTTGTGGGTTGAAAAATTCCATGTATAATAATCTTGTTTTCCTATCATATTATAATTATTTTCCTTCTTCTATGTTTTTGAAATAAGGTGTTATAGCATATATGGGGTTCTCACTCTACTTTTTATTTCTTTTTTTCTCTCTTCCCTCTATTTTCCTTTATTTTATCCCATTTATATAATTTTATCAGTTTTTAAATAATTTTTTTTTATTTTTCTACTATATATATTCATGATCTCAAACCCTTTAATATAGATGGATAATTTATAGAGATAATTCTTGAAGACGAAGCTCAAAAATTCATAGAGACTAAATATCTCTTCGATCATCGCTTTATTCTTCACTCTTGGTGAATCTTGAACACAAAGTGAGAAAATTAGACAAAAAACACATTCATATGATTTTTTCCACTTTCTTCATTATAAAGAGGCATATCTATATGCATCGATACATTTATCCAACACTGACTGAGGTTCAGTGTTTTCAGTACAGACTTTTAGTTCAGTGGTAGGTAGTAGAGTGGTCAAAATTAATTGGTTTCATTTTACTTCTTCACATCATTATTTATTTAAAATTATTACATCTATTTCAATTACATTCATATCATCAAACATTTTCGTGAGATTGATTCTTGTAGAATTTCTTCAAACTATTCACATTTGGATGTTTCCTGTGAGTGGTGAGTTGTAAGAATAATCCATATAATGGTAAACGGATTAGGAAGAGAGTTTAATCTAGTATTTTTATGGGGTGTATGGTTTATTTATCATATATTTTATTTTCTCTTTTTTGTTGTTGTTTGTGTTATCATTTTCACTACATCTACATCATCCATGTTTCTTTACTCTTTTCTACTTTATAAAAAATACATTTTTTTGAGATAAAACTTAGTCAAAAAAATTTCATACTTGAATACCAAACATTATATTAGTGACTAAGCTATAATTATGGATAATATAAATGTATCTTTGATAGTTTAAATAATAGAGAATTAATAATTTCCTCTAGAATAGGTTGATTACCTCATTATTTTCTTGGAAGGAAATTAAATGATTTCGAAGCATTGGATGACTTGTTCCATAACAAGTCAATAGTGAAAGTAAAAATATTATGATTATAAAATTTTAGTAGTCAAATTAATTAATGATAGATGCTATAAATAATTCTGGATGGTAGGTGGTTGACACGTCATTTAAAAATTAAATAAAAATAAATTCGATGAAGGAGTTTTACTGTAATGACATGAAGAAGGAAAAATTGAGTGAATTATTCCATGTTGAAGAATCTTGTTTTATATCATTTTATAGTTGGTTTATTTCAATTTTTTTAAATAATCCATTATAGCCTGTAGGGGGGCTCAAATTCTATTTTCTTTCTTTTCCACCTTTCTCTCTCTTCTTATTCCTTTTCGCTCTCTTCTATAGTTTTCATATTTTATAAATAAAAAATATTGTATCTATTGTATCTTGATTTGTGATCTCATATCTATGAACATGGAGGTATAATTTGTTAGGATAATTCCAAAAGAAAAAACATAATGGTTATTGTAAACTATATATCTCTCTTAGATCATCACTTTTATTTTCAATCTTGGAAAATTTCGAATTCATAGTGAACAGATGTGACCACACAACCACATCTCAAAATGGTTTGAAAATTTCTTCTTTTTAAGGAGGTATATTTTTTTTATGTTGAGACATCGAACACACATTGAGTGAGGTTGAGTGTTATTGGTATAAATTTGAGGTTAGTGATAAGTAGTAGAGAGGTAAAAAAATTTTGTTTCATTTTAATTACTCATAAAATTATTTATTTAAAATTTTCACGTCTCTTGTGATCAAATTCATACCGTCATATTATTTCAGCTAGATTGATTCTAGAGTAATTTCTTCAAACCATTTAAAGTTGGATGTTTATTGCGAGATGTGAGTTGCAAGGACCATCTATATGTAGGTAAATATCTTGGCAGAGGATTTCACTATAGTATTTTTACGAGGGAGATACAATAAGATTTTTGTGAACAAAGAAATCATTTTAAACCATATAGTTGAAAATTCACTTGAACTAGTTTCGTTCTTAATAAATTTTATTTCTCACCTTTTTTATTTTCTTTATTTTTTTACATTTCTCATTTTAACTTCATCCATATAATCACTATTTATTTTTTAATTTCTTCTTTAAAATTAAAAAAATATAAAATTATTTTTGAGGGATTACTAGGTTAAACACAATACTTCCTTACATTATTCACTAAGTTATATATATGGATAATCTAAATGTATCATGGCTAGTTAAAATTATAGGCTACCAAAAAATGGCACCGTTGTAGAGAAGGAACATTAGTCTTAGTAATTTTATACCTTTCATCAATTTTTTTTGTTAACAGTGATGTAATGACAAATTCGTGAAATATTATAACTCTTAGAATCCTATAAGGTATATGATCTTACAAAAGTGCTGGAAGGATTCCAAAATTATAGAAATGGAAGGATATTAAAGTCACATTATACACAAGACATTGTTGATGTTGAGAAGATAATGCATATCTTTGAATCTTCTAATTCAACTCAAGAGGACCGAAAGATAAAGGCAACACTACAGAAACTAATTGAAGAAGAATCTATAAAGACAAATAGTAAAAATGGGAAAATGATTAATTGAGTAAAAAGGGAGTTAGATATTCTATTTATTTAGATATAACATTCCGTGGAATCTATACTAGAATTGAAATGTACTCATTTTAAGAATTATTGTGAGGGATGAAAAGAGAAGGGTGAATAATAGTTTAAATAATTTTTTTCATTATTTGCAATAATACATTCTATTTTTATTTTATTTTTTTAAATTAAGTAGCACTCAATTTTCTAATTATTCTTACATCATTTTACATGATGAAAAAAATTCAAGATACCCTATCTTCTTCTATGAAATATACCATAGATGGTGTGTTTTATATTGAGGATAGGTTGGAGGATGTTGACTACCTCACTCCTTTCCTAGAAACTATCTAAGGGGAACTAAATATCTTGAATAAGACCAATATGAAAAAACATAGGGATAATTTCACCTAATTGAACAATATTTTATTTTATATTTTTCTAAATTTAATGTATCTATTTTTGATAAGTCTACTTATTAAAAAGGTTCTGTTGAGTCACCCAAAATTTAAGATTTCCTTGATAGAATTTAGAAGTATATTACTCCACATTATAAAGAGCATTAAGAAACCCCATTTCAAAATGAAAATTCATGTTTGGGAGTGGTTGAATAATAAGAGGAGGATTTTGAGAAGTGGTGTAGTTTAGAAGCAGATGTTTATACATATTTTATTTTCAATAATGAATTTTTAGAGTATACTAAACTAGAATAAAAATAAATTGAAGTGTTCAACTACAACATTTTTTTCACATCATAACTCAAGTTGAATAAGAGAGTATGTACCCCAATATTATATTCGACTTCCAGATAATCATTGAAGGTTATAATGTTAAGGGATAAGAAATAGAGGTAGATAAAATGTTGTATTTCAAAGGCTATTAAAGGTAAAAAATAGTGATTCTTAGAAAAAATAACTTGGGTTAGTTCCTAGACAAGAACCCGCACCATCCATACAATTGGGGATGAACCAAAAACTATCAAGCTACAAAGAGTGTAAATAAATAACCCCTTAGGGTTTTAAGACGCATGTTTTTCCAATTTTATTCTCTTTTAAATTTTTTATTGGTTCTTATTTAATCTTTAAACAATGTTTGTTGTCTATTTTTAGGAAAATAATAAGGTTTTTTATTCCACCATATGAAAACCCATGTCAGGTAACATCTTTACCTCTAATCAAGCTTTCAGGTTGTATCCTTATACCATTAAATTTTTAGGAGATTAAATTCATAATATATGTTGTAAATTAAGTTAGGAGGAAGGGTAAACATTTGGGTTTATCATCCTTAATAATGTAATTCTAAACCATTTTTTAATCTTTCCACTTAATTGAGATTTATTGATAATCATTTAGTACATTCCATATAGAATTAATGCTTGTAATTTTTAAATTATGATTTATAGTGTTGAGGTGAGAGGATTTTTTCATCTTGTTAAAGAAAAAATTCATTGTTTTTTAATTTCCAATAGAATATTCTTGCTGGAAAACTTGAATCAAACATTATAAAAATTTTCTCAGGTTTTATTTTGTGTTATATTTTATATTCTGGATTTTAATACTAGTTCTTTTCAACTTGAACGATATGAAAATGGAATCAAGAGGGACACACTCAAAAGGAAATAAGGGTAAAGTCATTGATGAATATTAAATGTTTAAGTTTCTATAAAGGGAAATACAATTTTAAATTTTGTATTTACATTCTGTTCATTTTCATGATGGATCTTAATCATTGAGTCATTGTTGGTTCGGTATTTAATAATTTTAACTTGGTATTTAAGTTATTTTTCATGATGAATTTCTTATACTAAATCTTCATTTTTTGATACCCTTTTTATTGTATATGTGTTCCAAAAATTGGGTGTGCATTATTACTTTTACACTTTAATGAAAATATTTATTAAACATAAAATGGTAACATGAATCTACTTTTAAAACATTTTATTTATACTGAAGTTATTAATGTAGTAACAAATGGTTATATTTTATACATGTGATGATTATTTGTTTTGTGGATAAATAATTTACGTTCTCATTTATGACCCATAATATTTGAATTTTTCACTTCTAAATAAAAAATCCTTTTGAATTTTAAGTTTCGTAAATGATATTCCAACTCAAGTTCAACATTTTGGACAATATTGGATTTTAAGTGTGGGGGATATGGTATTTTAAATGTGATAAATTATAATTCATTATGATATCATAGAAAACCCTTAATTTTTTTTTTCAAAATTATGATTTTTTGAAACATTAAATCCATTTTCAGTGGGTGATTGTATTTTTTTTTGAATATTGATATTTCACTTTGGGAAGGCTAATCTATATTAATTAATGAATTTAATTGAGCCCATAATTTTAATTTTATTTTTTAAATAATTTCATAACAACAAAATTTTGGAGGAATTTTATAAAAATTTCACTATCTTTGAAATTTTTTTGATTGAATTAAAATTATAATATATACATCGACATTGATTATGAAATGAAAATCCTAATTCAAGTTGAGATTCTTTCCTTTCATTATTTTATTCTTTAATCCTTTATGCTGATGGATGGTGTTTTTATCTTGCTTGTAATTATTAGACATTATAATCCAAAAAAGTGTCTATATATCATGATATTTAATTGTTTGAGTTGGATCACATATAGGTAAAGATATGTTGGGACATTCAGTTTAATAAAAATAGACATTTGTTTAATTATTTTAAAAAATTTCAATTTCAATCACATCTATAAAAAAAGTATCCAACTTTGCATAAAATCTACTTAACATTGAGGGGGAATTCACATTTTTAACTTGATAAAATCTATGGGGGGAAATTTATTTGAAAAAAATTCATTATTGTATTCTAGTTGTTCATTCTTAAGATTTATCCAACTCCATTTAAATATATTTGAAATATCTTGAGTTCATGAAATGATTATTTGTGGGGGAATTTGATTTGTCTATAATTCACATATTTTCAAAATCTCTTTTTATGTATCATAGGTATATTTAATAATTAATTGTGTTTATTTTTGGTTGATTATAATGATTTTTTAATTTTTTTTGTAAGTTTAGTAAATTTATGAATTATTTGTAAAATCACGAGTTTTTATGTTTAAATCATTAATTATTAATTCTATCCATTTTGGTTTATCTTATTTTATTATGTAAATTATTTTTAAATATTAATTATAAATGTTTAATTTTATTCTTGGTTCCTCATTATTTTATTTTGTTAATATTTATGATTCTACCAGTCTTTAATTAATGTTATTTTAATATAATTTCCTTTTATATACTTTTTTTTTGAAAATTTAAAAATTTAAAATGTAGTTTTAATCTATTTAATTTTGTATTTATTTATTCATTTGACTATACTTTTTTGTTTTTTTAATTTGTAGTTCATGATGTTAATCCAATGCTTAAGAGATTTTATGACTTTATGTAGGATAAAATATTTATTGGTAGCACCGAGTATAATGAATTTTTCTTGGGTTCATGTAAGAAAATACCATGAAATAATATAGAGCACCGTATGATAATTGATCAAACCGTAAGATAAAGTAAAGACGATGCGTATCATAAAAATTGTGTAGGATAATTTATCATATATTATAATGATCCCAAAATAAGAAATTTTCCTACACAATAAACATATAGATTTCAGACCAATTAAAGCATGAATTAGGGTTGTCCAACAATGTTGTTTGAATGGAGTTTGACTGGTTTCTTTCCAATTTTTCAACCTACAACACCATTCAAGTCATAGGAAGAAGATAAATAATATCCCTAAAGCCACTAATTTAAACAAAGATGAATGAATGGGTGTTTGATCTCACCTATTTGATGCCGGGGAGACCCAAAGTGTTTCTGAATCTAAATTTTGATTACATGATGACTGATTGTGATAGTCTGAGCTAAGTAGATCCATTGATTTCAAATCTTGTTGTTAAGACTATGTCACATTAGATTCTCAATCTACAAGAATTAATTTTCAAAGTTCCTTTGCTGAGCCAAATGAACCAGTTTTATTTCGTAACTGATGAGGTCAAATAGAGAACCTATGTTTTGATTTGGAGTGTGCACGTTCAGACCAGAGGGCTATTGAAGCAAATGAGGACCTGTGTTCATTTCAATGGTGAAACTAAATAAGGTTAGGGATTCAATGAAGAAGACATTATCAAATAACAATGATGAATCTTTGAACATGAATAATGGTTTTAGGATTTGTTTGGAAGTCGATATTGATGAATTTATTGCAAATCAGAATTTTTGATTTGAAGATTCAAAGTTGATCGATGGTTTAGAATTTATTTTCCCATGTCGATTAACCATGGAGGATAATTAACCAGTGCCAACCAATTTAAGAAAGCTTTTTTGCCTATGTGCTCAACTAAAGTCAAATTGAGGGAAGCTTTGTTTGAAGCATGATTGGAGTCGATGATCATTATTTTTGGGATCAATATCATTTTCACTACTATTATTTCTTATTGTAGGTTATATTTGTTAAGACATCAGTGAAATTGTGTTCCTTAATTATCTGGTTTCCATCTTGTGGATGCGTGTGTGCACTAGTGTAGTCTGTATTTGTTTTGTTTTATGATCTCCAGTTTGAATGTAATGGAGTGGGTGTACACTAGGTTCTTGATGGATTATGGTCTTGAAAATACATAAGCTCGATGATGTCAAAGCATTGACTAAATTTTTCTAGATGAAGTCAAAGATGCATGTATTGTTATTTTGATTACAAAATTTTTGCATTCACAATCGTTAATAAAAGTTTTTATGATGAATTTTGGATGAAAGGTGTTTGAAATTTCATTAAAAAATGAGATAAAAATGAATTTTAGGAAGGATATTTATTGGAGACACATATAGAATGATGTGATGAATGAAGGATTCCACATGGAAGCCTATTTTATTCATGTCATTTTATAATTTTTCTTTATTTTATGTTTTTTAAATAAGGAATCAGGGCCTGGATGTGGGATCTTATTTAGATTTATATCTTGATATATCCCATATCTCTATTCTTCTTACTTTTCTATCTCTTCTATAATATTTTTTGTTTGTAAAAATTGTTTTTTGTATACTATCTTCCCGGGTGATATACTACCTCTTAACATGGGGGGGGGGATTTATAGATCATGTTATAGAAGATAAATCTTAATGATTCCTAGATACTGAATATATCTTTTGGAATTGATTTCTTATTCACTATTGGTAAATTTCAAATAAAAAGTGAGAAGATGTGACCGTATACTAATTCAAAGGAACATATTACCACATTATTATTTATAAGGAGGGAGGTGTGTTTGCGTTGATACATTGAGCACACATTGAGTTTGTTTGAGTGTTTTTAGTGTAAATTTTTTGGTCAGTGATAGAAAGTAGATAGTTCAAAATTGTTTGGTTTCATTTTAATTCATCACATCATTATTTATTTAAAATAGTTATGTCTTTTGAAATTTCATTCATACTATCATATTTTTTTGGCGAGATTCAATGTGGAGTCTATCATCAAACCATTCATGGTTAGATGTCACTTATGAGTGGAGAGATTCAATAGCTGTCTATATATAGGTAAATTTCATGGTTAAGGTTTTTAAAATTGTCTTTTTGTAGAGACACTATAATAATTTTTTTTGTGAATGAAGAAATAATTTCAAACCATATAATTAAAACTTTATTGGAACTAGTTTTTTTTCTTATTGGCTTTTCTTGATCTTTTATTTGCTTTTATCCTTTTCTATTTATTATGTTAACAGTTTCACTTCATCTTTATCATAACTAGTTCTTGTTTCTTTTCTGTAGTCAAAATAAGAAAAAATTTAAAAAATATTTTTGAGATATCAGTAGGTTAAACACACTGCTTCTTTGAGACACACCCCTAGGTTATCCACTAAGCTATATTTAGGCATAATAAAAATGTATCTTTGATAATTTTAAATCAGGATACCATATATACTATTATAATACAGGTTATATCATAAAATAATTTATACTTCATTGTATTTTATGTTTTTGTTAAAATAATTTCATCCAAGGGGGTTTTTAATCAAATGTTACCAAATATAAAGAGGATTTATAACATAATTTAATTTTAATGGGTTGTACTACTTCTTAATCGTAATGAAATTATATTTATTCAAATAAGAATGAAAAATACAAAGAAACAAGTATTTGGGGGTCTAAAATATTGGATTCTATGGGAATCCTGACAAATTAAGTTGACCCTTTCAAGATTGAATGATGTGACATTGAGAAGGCAGGTGATATTGGATCCAGGGGCTGCCAGGGAGGCAAGGAGATTAACGAATTTGTTCCCCTCTATCCATGTGTATGTGACCTGAATATTTATATTGAGATGTAGTTTACATTTCATGATAATATTGGTAACTGAATATGGAATGGAGACTCTTCCCATCCGGGAGTCACAAATGATCTTCAAGTTAGTTTTCACATGGGAAAGAATAACGTTTCTCTGTCTATAAAGATTGAGTCCCATGAAGACTGCATTCACCTCCTCTTGAAGAGAATTACCAACCCCAAAGTGATATATAAAATCAAGGAACACACTCCCATATGGGTTTCAAATAAAACCCCCACCATGCATGTCACCCACCTAGTAGGATCCATCAATATTTAACATGAAGCCGGATATTGGGGGAAACCACCACACCAATGCACCCTGCCTTCTGTCCAGGTGAGTAGAATCCAAGGGTGAACTTATCTAAAGAATACATGGGGATGTGGATTCACACTAGTTCTCAAAATGGGAGACCAAATCAACAAGCAAGAATTTGGTTTTCACGATGATGGACCATCCCAGAGAGGAGATACCCTCAAACTGTGCCTTGTTGCATTCTTTCCAAATGCACCAGCATCATGCACCGGGGATGATAGACCTTTCCACCATTTTAGGTCCTTTATCAGATGTCCCTTGAACTCACCTCTCCAAAAACATAGAATCACCTGGTATAGAGGAATATATAGCCATTAAATCTCCAAAGAACAACTAAACATCACAAGCCCACTCAAATTCAAAAAAAATACAATCAAAATTATATTCCCACTTTTTTCAGCATTGGAACTAGGAGGATAAAATAATGCCTATTATCTTGACCCCCTCATCAAAAGGAATTATATAATTACGTATTATCCATACAAGGAAGTTGTATTTGTAAGTTATATTGTTGCACCACAAAATGTCGTTCCAACCTACCTGATACGCTAGGGGAGAAGAGATCCTTTGAAAGACTCTTGTAGTGAACTTCTCAGAATGAGAGAGGGTGAAGACGAAATTATCTGGTTCATAGTTTATGAGGATAAAGTCAAAAATGTAATGTTGGTTCTTCTCAAGCACTGTCTTGATGATCTCGGGGTACCAGCTAGCCTCCTTGAAAGTGATCTTTGGGGAAAACCAACCTGGGAAACCGAGCACAGAACCCACCCAGTTGTTCTTCCATAAGATTAATTTCCTTCTCCTATGATCCATTGGGAGTACTGAAGGAGACCCAGGGTGAGGGTGAAAATTGATTACCAGAGTGGTGATCCCTGAACAAGCTCTACAACCACATTTCCATCATAACTGTGGGTAAATATTCTACCCCATAGAATCTGGTTCTCCAAATCTTCTAATGAATGTTTGGCATGAATGCACATCATAGTGCCACCTAATATCCTAACATTGATACCCCATCATGAATAGGATGTTCCATCCTATCCCATAACACCAATTGTCTCTTCACTTCGGAAAGCGCATCCCATAAAAAGCTGGCCAAAACCTTCTCTATCGCATTGATCAATCCATTTGGCACGTAAGTAGAAGCCAACACATGCAAGTGTATAGAGTTCAGAACGATGTTTACCAAAGCAATGCATCCCCTAATGTAGATAAAGTGATTCTTCCAGTTGAGGACACAACTGGTAATACTATTCACCACCTAGTCAAAATCCCAAATATGTATTCTACCAAAAGAGATTGGGGTACCAAGGTATTCCTTCTGGAAATGAAGAGGCTCCATGTTCATTATGTTTCATATAAGAGTGGACCATCTTACCACAAATGTTTTATACAGTAATATATTACTTTTGGATTGGTTGATCACCTGACCACTCCAGAAGAAATACTCTTCCAGAGTCCTCTTGATTCCATGCACAAATATCTTCCTTTCATTTGAGAATATTATCATGTTGTATACAAACATCATGTGAGAAATGGAGGGGAGGTTTTTTTTCCACCTCTAAGGGATTATACTACCATTAGATACCCCTCAGTTCAAGATCCACCTAAACATGTCTTTCATTAATATGAGAATAGATAGGGAGATTAGGTTACCTTGACGCAGACCTCAAGTGGCCATGAAGAAGCCATGGGATCACCCCATGAAAGAGACAACCGGCGAAGATAAGCTAAAACAACTATTAAGATGTTTAAGGATTTGAGAGAGAGGCCCATACTTACGAGGACTCTATTGATGAACCACCATTCTATTCATTTGTACACCTTGTTCATTTATAGTTTGATGGCCATGTTGGAACAATGAGTATTGTAGTTAATGTCCCTTAGTATTTTCTTCACTAGAGAAGTTTCCCCTATATTGATCGACCCATCACAAAGCCATGTTGCTTGATGGAAGTCCACTTGGGAAGTCGCATGTCCATCCTTGAGTAGATGACACTTACAAAGATTTTGTAGGAGAAATTTCACATACTCACCAGGTGGTAGTGGAGGAGGTAAGAAGGACCATTCACCTTCTGAATGAGCACAAATGTAGTGGCACTTGAAACCTAGGGAAGGATTCCCCCTTGAAAAAATTCTTGAACCACATACACAATGTCAGCCTTAAACACCTCCCACAGGGCTTTGTAAAATGAGCCAGGAAAACAGTCAAGTCCTGGTGCACTATTGAGATCAAGATTCATCATGACCCTGAGAATCTCAGGTTCTTCTTGAACCTCTTCCAAGAGAGAATTATACTCAGAGGAAACTCTGGTGTTGATGAAATCCTAGATATCGGCACTGCCACTCGGGTACCTATTGGCCATCATTGTGTTTGGACCTTCAAGAAGGTATTTAAAGAACGAGTAATCCATATTACTGAAAATTTATCTATCATTCATATAGGTTCCATATACGGAATAATATTTGGATTTATAGGCCATCTATTCTCCCTAACACAATAATGAAAGTATGTCGTGTTCTTATCACATTCATGCAGCCATTTTGTCTTTGCTTTCTCTCAGGCCATTTGTTCCTGTCTATGGATCAGTTATACTAGTCTATTATTATTGATAGAAATATTATCAAAGTTTTTGTATTACCAATAGTCCACTAATATGGATTCAAGAAGTACAATGTACATTTTACGATCCTCCATCTCCAGATCAACGTGGGGAAGATCTATTTCCCTTGCCTCTAGCCCCTGTTTAAGACTCTTGAATTTGTTATGGATCACCACCCATGAATATCCTTTCACTAGTTCCCTCCAAGAATCCCACACCATCGGAATGAACTATGTATTCCTCATCCATTGATTGTAGAATCTAAATATTCCATGATAAACCTGGATGGGGAGAAGAGAAACCAACAACATGGAATGGTTAGAGATACCACAAACCAAGTGGGTTACCTTGGAATTTGGGAACATAGTAATGGAATTGAAGTTGGCGAGGCATCTGTCAATCTGACTCAATAGCGCCTACTCCCTCTTTGGTTGTTACACCAAGTGACATGATCACCAATGTAGCCTATATCCATTAATCCCTTACTTTACCTGAACTTAACAAAGTCCATAATTTCTTGATGAGGAAATGATCTCCATCATTATTTCTCTACTAGTTGAGTGATGATGTTAAAGTCACCACCAACCATCCAAGGATCATCTATTAGATCAATCATTCCAAGCTCCTGCCACTGAGATTCCCTTCTACCATCATCATAGATACCATAAACAAAAGAAACCAAGATATTCAAAGAGTCCTTTTTCACCCTCGTCGTGATGAACTAATCTCCTTCGTACACCATGTCCACCAAAATTTCCATGTTCCAGAATATCCAAATATGATGATTCTTGAGATCTACCTAGATGGATGCATGAATTTTGATATTATAGGTGAACTCTTTCAATTTTGTCGGGTTTTGCATATGTTTTAGAACCACTGCTATGATAATTTTTTTCTTAATCTCTGAAACAATAAAGTCCATTTTGACCCTCTCCTCAGGCCTATGAGAGTTCCATATAAACATGGGAATCATTGGGTAACCTTGGGCCCAACGTTGACCCCAAGAATCTTGGTCTCAAGATAGTGGTATGAGAGACACTCCCTATTCTGTGACCTTTCCTGTTAGGACTTTGCACAGGTAGAAACACCTGGAATAAGTTCTGGTAGGATTGGAGGTGATGATGGTAAGAGAGAACGTAACTTGATTGTCTTACCTCTTACAACACTTGGGGGGATAGGATCATAAGCCGTTCAACTCTCCTGCAAGATTCCAATAACCTGGTCCTCAAACCAAACCAAGAAAATCACATCAAGGAAATCATCACCACTAGATAGGTGGAATGATTGTGCTATCTTACCACTATCCTCCCATGTTTTGACCACTGCTATTTTCACCTCAGAAACAGGAGAAGGCAAGGATGTGGTTTCTCAAATCATAGTGGAAAGTCTCAAAAAAATTCCCTGAATCCCACCTGCAGATAGGAGCTGATGGGCAAAAAGAACCGGGTAAATGAGACTAAACATCCATGTAGGGGGATCTCCTTGAGTTCAGGGAACCAGGGAACCACAAGACTCCTCTGCATGTTCCAATACTTCCGAGGGACATGAGATCTATGTAAAAGATGACAGAGATGAGGGAGAGACATCAATAGGGGGCACTTGAACTTGGAGAAAGGAGGGACCATATGAGCATCATAGGGTAAGAAAACACCACGAAACTGGATGGTCCTCATGTCGAAGGGAACTACTACAACACTACCTACACATAGGCTAGGAATGTACTTGGAGAAGATAATAGGAACAAAAACCTGGAACACCAGGTACACAATTTCTTGGGACCAATGCTCTGCACCCTATACCTTCAGATTATGCCTCACCGGAATGGGAGAGGATAGATCTAGCTCGACACACATCTAGGCTATAGAAAACTCCAACCCACTCCTAGTTCGATCATCCACACAATGAAAACCACCAAGGGATTCTCCGATAGCTTTGAGGAAAGATACTTTCTAAAAAGGAAGCGGGATCCCTGGGAGAATGACACAAACCACCGCCTTAGGGACCTCCTATTCTTTGTGAGTGTCCAATGACAACCACACCAAGCTGATGCACCACCTAACCCTCCGCCTAGTAACCCTGCACTAGGCATGAACAAAGTCCTCCTCTGAGGAGAAGATCAGGCAATTGGAGAGCTGATGAACCGAAGAGATGCAGAATGGATCATAAAACCCCCAAGATTACATACAATAATTGAAGTATGAGAGAGGAGGCTTTTCAGCACAAAACCTAGCCACATGAGTTCACTTCAAGTCAGAAACAACCACATCAAAGGCTTTTGTAATAAAATCCAAGGAAAAGTCAGATCCAACCCCCAAAACGAGCAAAACCATCAAGGGGGGTTTTGGAAAGTATGAGGATTGTGAGGAACCGAGGGAAGCACACAACACATCCTTGAAGGAAACTACAGGCAAGTGAGAGAAAGGATTAGAAACAAGGGTCCCCATGGAACCACAAATAGTAGATCTTGAGTCGGTATTGAAGGACATCAACACCGAAGTCTCCGACTAGGAGGGAGAAGCTAAAGGAGTAACTGTAGAAAAAATTTAAAAATCCCCATGCGCATGAGGAAAGTTGATTTGAGCATTAAAGGCCATCCCAATCAATTCCTAATAACTATTCCCTGAGATCTTACTTCTTCATTGTCATTAATATGATAATAATATGTATATAATAAAATTTGATTTTATTATTTTTTATTTCTACTTATTTTATGTGAAATTAAATTTATTACACAATCCATTAATTGATTAAATTCCCTACCACAATGATATGATATTTGTAAGGGTTTCTCATCTCACTTTTTTTCCATGAGAGATATTAAATATTCACCAATTTCTTTTTTCATGTGGGGTATATACTACCCCTTTGACATTATATGTCGTTGTTCTATTTTTATTCTTGGTATTTAAATATTAATTTGATGTTATTCCATCTATAGGGATTCTAATTCAAATGTTACCAAATTGGTAAGGGTTTATTTTACAATCTCATAATTATTTAGGATTTTTTTGTTTAAGTTTTCAATGGGGGAATTATTTGTTTTTTTGAACTTAAATTAAACCAATTTTCCTATGTTGTTATATATAAATTACAAAATTTCCTTTCTTTTTACACTCTTTAAGTACTCAAGATACAAAAATGATATTTTTAATGAAAATGGACTTTGTTTTCCTACTCAGTCGAGAGTATTTTTCGTCCATGTTCATATTTTTGATAAATTGTTTTAAAAACTAATTTTTAATTCATCCAATTATTTATTATATAAATTTATTCCCACACGTGATGTTTTACAAAAAATTTTAATTGGAATACTTTTTTTTTTCATTTTTTGAAAGTGGTAATTTTTGACCTTTTACAAAAAAACGTGAAAGGAATATTTGTTTTATCACACTCGAAATGAACAAAATTTCCCACCATAGTAACTACTCAATGCATTGAAAATTCATTTAAAAGTTTAAATGGTTATTTTCAAAGAAAATGTTTTTCCTAATATTATAAATTTTTATGTTTTTAAAAGTGATTATCTAAGTGATGAGGGTATTTACCTCAAGAATGTTTTTGATGTTTTTTGTGGGATTTATATTAATCAATGAAAAAACCCATTTATTTTAATTATAATAATATATGGATATGTTTCATTAATAGAATCCTTATTATTTATCTAGATGTTTTATGATTTTTATTATTGGAAAATGTAGTAACATTTCATTTCCTATTTTATCAATTTGAATATTAATGCTTATTATGTTTCACCCCTTTCGTATGATGAATGGATTATACTTAGTAAGGGATGGTGGGGACCACAATACTATAAATTCAAGTAATATACATGGTTTACATTCTTTGATATAGGTCCTAAAACCATGGATAATGTTTATAGGCATGGTTTAAGGAACCGTGGATCCTATTGGTGTGAAAATAGGGCCACAATTATAACCACAATTTCCACTGTTGTTGTAAAAATATATCCATGGTTTCTACAATGGAATTAATCTTATATCCATAGTAGGAAACCATGTTTATAGAAAATTTCATTGATATTTATTTCCATAGTTTGAAACCGTGGCTACAGGTCAATAACTATGGTTTCAAACTATGGAAGTTGACCTAAATCCATGATTCATAATCCTGACTATAGTTAATTCAATTGAAATCAATTTACACAGTTTGAAACCAAGGAAATAGTCCAATAGTTGTAGTTCAAACTGTGGTAATATGGCTAATTACATGGTTCAAACCATGGTAATATGACCAATTCCATGGTTTGCATCCATGGATACATCCAACACTTAAAAAAAGAACTCTACTTCCATGTTTGTAAATTGATGAAACATATTATTTTCCCGGGGAAAAAACAATACTACTACACCCCACACCCTGCCGCACTCAACACCCCACACCCTATACCCTAAACCCTTCCTCAACACACACCGAGAAATCCATGAAATAAAATGTGAAGGATACATCACTACTTACCATACCTTTAAATTCAACAGTGTATTACTTCATCAAAAAGCCTTCAGGTACCTTCATCATATGATATAATTTTAGAACATCCACCATATAGCTAAAGTACCCACCATAGATAGAGATATGTTGGTTCATGATAATCAAAAGATCAAAAAAAAATGTGAAGTCCACGATATGACTCTTAAGAATAGTTCTAGGATCAATTGACTAGTCCTACAAAATCTATCCAATAATATCAGGACAATGAGAAGGAACTAAATATCACAACATAACTCACATAAAATATCAATATTTTTCCATCCTTTATCATTTGGATATGAAATATGTGAATCCATCATGGGGAATACAAACATCATCATATAAAATAGAAACATTTTGTAGCACCCAAAATAGGGAACTGATTATGGAAGATATGAATTGATGAAGAAATTATCATATGAAATTTACTATCACATTGAAATAAATGTAATGTAAACAAGAATTTACTCAAACAAGAGACATGTGTATTCATTACCCTTTACATTTAAAAGGATTAAATATATCAAATCATCACAAAGAATAAAGGATAATTGGGATCTATGAGATTTAATATCTCTTTCATAAATTAAAACCATAAATATATTTCCATCCCTATAGATGTGTTTGATTATAATATTCATCATTATAACTTGCATCAATCTTTTTATACATTCCATATATAGTTTACAAGGACTGATACTTGAAAAAAAATTACAATGTCAACCAATATTAATGAGTAACTCTTGAACCAAATCAATATTCTTCCTTGCCATTCAATATATCTTATAAAAAATATAATGGATTAATACTCGAATTAAACCACTATAATGATTCCCAGATATTTAGAAAGCTGAATTCTATAATCTACAGTATATTCTGATGATATATCTATATCATGACAATCCTGACAAACCATGTGCTACACCTTCAGTGTTTTCCTCAATCTAGTTATTGGTGGTATTATTTGAATTTATTTAAATTTATTTATATTTATTAGGAATCCTACAAGTTCAAATTTCATTGGAATCTTTCAAGGAACCTGTTCACTTTTTCATTAAACAAATTTAAAAATTGGAAGCCTTTTGAGTATACACCACGACACCTGAATATAATTACTTAATGTGGAGATATATCTATAAAAAATGGTATTTTAGGATCCCTAAATGTAAAATAATGTTATGTATAGAGTATGAGGAAACAAATTTGAGGAATAATAATAAATAAATACATTAAAAAATTAGTTCATAATGTCTTTATATCTAGTATCACATCGATTATCAATAAGGAATTTGGATGAGATGAACAACTGCATTGATATTTCAGATTTATAATTATGAAAAACATTAATGAAATTATATTATGATTTATGATAGAGAATAAAAAGGGATGTAATAAAGATACCGTCAACTCTCATTTTACAATCTATCGAAAGACGGTTGTTCCATATTCTCCAATGTAGGGTGAATTTGGATGCCATGATGAATTTTTCATTAAATATTCATATTCATTTTGTTGAAGTGTAATTTTTTTACATTCCCACCTATGTTTAATGTTACTATTAAGAAATCCAAGATGTCCTGATATCCAATGATTGGATTCAAGGTCTAGGAAATGGTAATATACAATCTGGATTATGATATAATTTGAGATAAATATTATAATAAGTTCCATCTTAGTAAAATAATTTATAATAGTGTGATTATAGAGATTTTGCATGGAGGGGATGAATCTTTTTAGAAATTTATAAACATAAAAAATCTGATCACCAAAAGTTAATCTTCAACATCCTTGATGGGACCCTCATGAAATGTTGTGACATTTCACTATAATCCTATATTATGGTAGAAATATAGATGAATTTAAATAGAATTTATAACAATTATGACGTTTAAAAATAATTATAAAGCTGATGAAAAATATTCGAGTTTACATTGCTTCTAATATGGTTTCATGGATATCTTGATATAATTGAATTGTTGAATGTGAAAATTATTCCAAAATCTATACTGTAATGCTTATGTAGTATTACATGTTTCATACAACAAATGGTATCCAATATTTTATTATGGATGAAACTAATATAAAAATGGTTTTTAATATTCTATTAAATTCTATTATAATATATTACAGTACAACAATACATGTTTGTGAAAAACATATATAAACATTACAGAGTTGAGAGGGTTTGTAAAGAAAATTATTTTGGCCTATAAGAGGCTCTTTCATTTCTATCTCACTAATAGAGATTATATTTTGTATGTAATACCCTCTAAGTACATAGGTTTGACTCAAAAATATAATAGATGAATACACAAGTAGGTGATAACCTGGTTCCGATGTTTTACCCCAAAAAACATGATGATATGATTCTTTTTTAATTCAATGACAACATTTTCAAAGATAATCATTGATTTTCCTTAGTTAATGACATTTACTTTAACATAAGTATAAAGATAATAACACTCCTTATGAAATTTGAAAGTTTCATTACCTCCCTTTTATATATGATGATTTTATCTGCATAGAATAGATGTGTAAAAAATGTAGGTTTTATAACTCATTAGTTATAGTTATATACAAAGATTTCATTACATTGAAGATTAACTGACCAATATAATCATTAACAATTCCTTTTATAAGGTAAGGGGGGGATTTAACTTCCTAACTATCCTTGATTAGTAAAAATTACCATTGGTTTGACCATTAATAATTAGAGAGATACTAGAGATTTATAAGAGAAAAAATAATTATAGTGAACTTTCTAGAAAAACCATCATAAGGATATTGGAGAAAAAGTAAAAATTAAGGGTTTTAAAAGGCTTAGTGGTGTAAAAATTTGTGGAAATACGAATAGTTTTAAATTTCCTTTGATATAAATTCATAATCATAGAAGTATAATGTCAATGATAATGTTTTTTTGAAACTATAAAAATAAAAATTAGGCAACAGAAACTATTTTCCAATAATCATTGGAAAATACTTGTGGCTTGATGTTTTTAATCTAGTGGAATTTTTTAGTATTGTATTAGTGTGGTTGATGGATATGGTTCATAAAACAATGAAAAATTCATTATGGTCATCGGTTAACACCTTTGGTTAGTGAGTAGGTGTGTTGAAGGTACATCTCAATGGGGTTTCATGACTGTGTGGCATGAGGCTTCTCTAAGAATTCCATGGCTTAAGGTAGGGGTGATGCTCATATCTGACATAACATAAACTAAAACATAAATAACTAATTAAAAATATAATCACAAAAAAATCACTATCTAAATAGAAATATAAATTTAAAGACATCTCTTTGAATGAGTTTCTAATATATAAATAAATGATAGATGAAATAAATCAATACATACTACTAGTAACCATTTTCACTCTTGCAAGTGGATACTCATTCATATTCTTGTGAATGGAAGAAATTCATATTTAATAATGAACTAAAGTAAAAAAAAGAATCATATAAAATAAAGGACTATTTTATATGAATTAACACTAGTATTATGAAATATATACCAACATCATGTTCAAAATCTAATGTTAATATGTCTAATTTTCGTCCAACTCCACCTTCCGCCACCCCCAAAACATAATAATAAAAGATAATCTCATATAAAGATTTCATCAATAATCCTTAAGAAATATTTCTTCAACAAACCTATAGTAGTTAATTAGATTTATAAATTGCCTCAAACATCACTTAACTTCTTCCTGTAAGATAAAAGGGAAAAACATAACCACCATGAACCTATATGTATCATTTTATGAAGGTAACACGATGAGAGGGATCACTAACCTCAAATATTTTAAGAGAAATTTATGTTTTGTAAATTTTAAGCTTATGTTCAATATTCAAATTTTTTATTTTCATATATAAAATAAAAAAAAGTCAATAAAATTCCAAAACCTGACTCCTAATCTCATTATATATGGAAAGAAACAACATATGTTGGACACAAAACTGAAAATCATAACCAATACAGGGCTAACAGACACACTGATCATAATTTAAGGTAATTGATAGTAGAAAATAAACCAATTACTATGAAAAACATGAATAAAATATGAACAAATATAATTAAATAGAGCATAAAATTAATCATAGGAGCATTCAACAAAAATGAGGATATTGTAACAAAAGTGCATGGATGATGCAATAAGACTGATTTTGAGAGAGAGTAGTAAAGTTCATAAAAAGGACAGGGGTCGAATCACGTGGGTCCCGGTCATGAAAGGTCTCAACTAGAGAACTCATGCATGGTAAACTCAAATAAGTAAAAGGAAAAATAGTTTTGAGGGAAAAAACCAAACATATTCAATATAGAAAAATAAAAAATATGGTTCAAAAGACTATTAACACTTACTATCAGAGGTGCGTCAGAGGAGGAGGTAGGGAGGTAGCCTTAGAGTATCATCATTTAGGAGGTGTGGTAGCCTTATTAGAGGAGGAGGATACAATTGAATATGATAATAATAAAACGTAACTACTACAGAAACAAGAAGACATCATAATAAAATAATTCAACATATGTAGAAACATATAGACACCCTAAAATATAATTCAATATAACAATAATAAAACATAACTATATAATAAAATTAAACATATAGAAAAACCAAAAATATGGTTTAAAACATAACTATGCCTCAATACTTTTATCATCAGAACCATGATAAACCTCATCCACACCTCTTATAGAAACATGATCACCATCTCTCACATAACCAACATCATCACCAACATCTACACTAGAATCAACATCCGCATCTAAATTAGCATCAACCAGTCGGAGTAGAGTAATCTAATAAAAAGAACACATCAACATAAAACATGAATCAAACACTTTAGAATATTCTAGTGGAATTGTATAATAAATTTAATACATATATTTCATTGTATATTCATATATCATCTATTGATTTTGAGTCTATTATTCTTATTTTTGAGATTATTTTTGAGATGATTATTTCATTTCTATATTCATTTGTTCCACTATAACTTTACTATTACTTTTACTCAAGGAATATATTTTGGAAGAATGGTATCTAGATGTTATAATATTCTTTCCAGGTCAAAAATTCACTCAGATATGATGCTCATATCCTAATTCCTGATGCAGATGATTGTTCGGGTTCGAATTGTTGGGTTGTTTTTATGCCAATCCCTCTACATAAATCTGTTGAGTGATATATAAGATAAATTAAAATGATAAAATAATAAAAATAATTGAATTTAGCAAAAATAAAACAAAATTTAAATAAACCTACAATCCTCTCTATGGTTTCTTTATTTATCATAGTACCATCTCTCTTTTTCTTTCTTTAATGAAACAATGTAGAGCGATAAACACGACCCTCGATATTCCATCCATTTTTTTGGAAAAAACATGAAATAATGAAATATTAGAAGTCAGTTAAATTACAATAAACTAAGCTAAATAGAATCATATTGATCTTAATATGCAATAAAAAGTTATACAATTCCTTAAACAACAAGTTCTAAGAAATGAAATAAAAATTAGAAATCATTTATCCTTTTGAGGTACAATGAAAAGATCTTGTTATTCACAATCATCTTATCCCATAATATGGAACATGAATGAACAAGATGAAAATGACATAGAAGAAGCGAAAGCATCTTGGATCACAATGAGGTTAATTTCTTAATTATAATGGACAAAACCAAAAGAGGAAACCCATCTAGGGAGGTATTCACAGTATTTTTATCTCCCTAAACCCATCCTCACCTAGAATAGAACTCTTAATCCTACACACATATACTATATTCCCTGGAGGTCACATTAAGTGAAAATGATTACCTTGGAAGTAAAAAAGATATTTTTTTCTATAATTAGATCATTAAAATCTCTAGTATCCAAATATGGTGGGCTATTTGATATCATATATAGTCTAACATAGTTATAGAATGGACGGGGATTCCCAAGAAGATGAATAAAAACCTCCACCATCAAATGATCATTCACCTCCTGAATCATTATCATCCAATAAAACATGAAGAACTTATAGGAACCATAATATTGATACTATAGAACCCATTAATTCCAAAAATCATTTATTTTGAAGAGATAGATTCAGAACAAGTGATGATTAAGAACTGAAATTATATCTGGATAAAAGAGATATAAAAATGTAATAAATTTTCAAAATATGATGATCTAGGGTTGTACACTCTTGGTTATCTCTAAAGGTAACCAAATATGCTACTATGTAACAAGTGTGAGTTTAATAATTCTAATGAAAAAAATAGAATACCTTCAACAAGATCTAAATATTTATTATCTCCCAAGATCTCAAAAATAAGAAATATGATATCCAAATGAGATGGAGATTGAGTTCTAGAAAAAGCATACTTAAAGGAATCTAGAGCCACACTAGAAAAAACCGCCTATGAAATTATTATGAAATTTGGTTTCACAATTGGTTTCTCGGTGGGAGAAAGGAAACAAAGGAAGGAGTTGGTCCTTAATATTTATCTTTAAATGTGGGAGAAACAAGAAAATCAGTATGGTTTAAAAAGTTTTGGTAATTATGTAATGAAAACTATTATTCAATGTGTTTATATAAATCATATGAACATATTTTAAAAAATAATATGTCATTATATAGATTATTATAAAAAAATGTTTCTAGTTATAAACTACTTAACATCATTAACAAAAAATAAAAAAATTTAGAAAGGTGCAAGGTAAAACATTATATGTTTAAAATTCCACTGAATATGCTCAAAAATCAGTACAAAATTACTTAGATTAATTAAAAAAATCATTAAATATATTAAAAACAACTAATAGAATTTCCTAAATGATTATAATATACATTTCAACACATTTAAGATCAATTATATTTTAAATTCATTAAAATTAGCAATAAAATTAAAAAGCTATAAGAATTAAAAGTATAGAATTCAAAAAACAAATACTTCCCTAATATAAAAACTATAATAATTTGATTTCATCCAAGGCACTACCCTTATTATAATAAGTTCTTTATTTCATAAGTTTTTATACTATACCATGAAAATATTATCATAAAATTCCAAAATAATGTTTAAAAGTGATTTTACTAGAGTTGGGTTAAAGAGATATTTTTCAGGATTCTCCAGATAAGAAATCATCTTGTACAAAAAAATAATTTAAAATTCTACACCATGTGACATGTAAGTGTTATAATTAGATTATAAAATAGTTAAAATAATTTTCCTAAAATAGTAATGTTAAAGAGTGATATCATGGAATACATACATGTAGCCTTGTTTTTATTCTATTTTTATAATACAGTAATAAGAACCATGAATTTAATTTCAAGATGGCATATGTTTAACAAACTCATGTTAGATTTTAATCAGTTCAACACTGGACATCAGTATACATTTGATGATGAAAAATTCAAGATTCTATCTAATAAATAATGTTTACTGGTTGAAATATTTTCAAAATAATATATCATTATTTATGAAAATTTTTGGTCCTTATAGATATTGAAGAAATATAAGTTTATTCAAAAATTATATCAATGAGATGAAATTTATTAGGACCCTCAATATGAAGCTTCATGATGGTTTATATATCAATGATATCGTAGTCACCATGAATTTTTTTGTATCTTACATATCCTCTATTATTTTTCAATTTATGGGTGGATTAAAGTAGATATATATGAGAGGATGTAGATGTATCCTTTTTTAACAATATAATTTTTTTAATTGGTTACTAACTTAATAAAATAATTGATGACATAACTATAGAGGAAGATATCCTGGGCACTGATAACGATCTAAAACATAATAGTGCTCAAAGGACTGATGTATCTTCAGGATTCTTTTAATTTTTTGTTTGGTAGATCATAAAAAATATGGCCATAGATGTCATCCATGATTGACTCAAATAGTTTTTTTCTTTCTTCCAAATATCCTAATAATTTTTTTCTAAAATATGGTTTTTATAATCAATGGATTGTTATGGTACAATCACTAAGAACAATGAAATTTTCTCAAGCCTATTTATTTTACTTATTAAATGATTCATATCATTTTTTAGGTAGAGAATTAATTAATTAATATAAATGGAATTTGTTAATGGTGAGGTTAGAATAAAATAGATTACCCGTTCTTTATCATGTTATAGAAGTGAATTGTGTCTGAGAGAATGATTATATTTGACTGAAATGTTATTTATTTTATTGATATCTAACCTCTCTTATGAAAAAAATTATATAATTCAATTAACATAAATAAAATAAGTAATTTATACTTTAAATATCATTTTCAAATAAATAAATTATTATATAAATAAATTTAACGAATACCTTAAACTCTAGGACCTTTTAATATCCAATCATCCCTCAGTATTGCGATATTGGAAAATCTTGAATGATAAGTATTTCATTAAGATCTATATCAAATGTCTCTTTTAATCCAATAAACATGTCATACTTTTATTCTCGGAACATATCACTTAATTCCATTAATCTTGGGGCCTTGGAATTTTTCCAATCATGAAAATTATATTGAAGATGCATTAGAAAAATATTTGGTAAGAAAATATTATAAATTAATATATATACATTTTTATTAATATTACTGACCCAAATATTATCCAAGACATTGTCCTTTATTTTTTCTCTAACTTCCCTCCAAATTAATGGTTGATCAGAAATGATATATCTATATTTAGCAAGTGTTCCCATTAATCTTTTTTCATTCCTCACCATGTATTCTGATTATAGGACTTTCCTCATTGTATTGAACCATGATTTGTGTGTATCAATTCCAAAACTCTCTCATTTTTATGCAGCCTTGTCATATGGTGGAGGCTACACACAATCATGAAAAATAATTATTAAAGTAAAATGATATATATGAATTTATCATTAATCACTATAAGTAATGTTTAAACACATTTTAGTAGATGGGGGGTCTTTTGACCCCTAAAGTGTTACAACCATAGGAGAGGGATTAACTTCTATGGTAGGTGGGATATATACAATAGGACAAATATATATAGTTGATGATGATAATTGTATTAATGGAGGGAGAAAACCCAATGGATATACCTATACAGATGAGGGTAGAATATGGATATAAATATGGTGGTGGGATATATGGGGGAGCAGTGCCATGTAGAGTGGATGGTGGGAACGGTTAATAAGGAGGGATGGTATCCAGCAAACTACCATCCTATTTGGGTGTGGTTTGAAAGGGGTATAGAAATAGAGGGTATGGAAAATTAGAGATGGAATAGTTGGATGATGACCCACTTGTGACCGAATTTGGATGAATGGAGGCTGAACTAAATAACCTCCCGGTGACTGCAGCAGAATAGTGGTAGACTAAACTATAGAAATAGTTATACTAGTTCCATAACCATACTATTAGCCTTAGTAGCATAATCCAACCATCTCCTTGATGGTGTAGCCTAAAATAACATGGATTATAAAATAAAATAAACTATACCAAGTTAAATACTATGAAAAAATAATATTCAAAAATAGATCATACTTACAGTAGTGACCATTGGAGACATGCCTAAATATATAATACGTTTTCATTTCTAGGTATTCTTCTTCTTCTAACATCATTATAATCAGACATTTTGACCTATAAATTTAGAATAATTTTCTAAGATAAATAAAAATAATGGAAATTTTATATAAAAAAACTGTTACATAAATCAATGAGATACATTTTGAACCACATTGATCTTTCTCGGATTGGTGTAAAGTTCCTTTAAAAACATAGAATGTTAATTAATGGATTTTCTTCACAACCTCATAAAATGGAATATTTAATTCATTTTTTTAAATATACAATGATACTCAGGTTTAGGTTTAGTGGTCTTTTTATCCTTGTTTATATATTGAGGAAAAGGAACTAAAGGGGAAGGAATAGAGGTCAGAACATGTGATGGTTTAGCAGGTTCGAAACATGAATTTGGAGAAGAATAATCACTAAAATGAGTAGGTTTTTCACTCAGAAAAGCTTGGTTTTCAATTAGAACAACAATATTTACTTCAAAATATTTTGTTTTCTATGTTTTTTCTACTTTAGTGTCTGGAATCCTAGGAATACAGGTTTAGTACTATTTAATTGAAATTCATCCACTAATAGACCAAAAATAAATATTTTCATTAATAAAATTTTATAATTTTGTTTACTATCGATAAATAAAACCAACAACCATATTTCTGGAGTTATTCAAAAAACAAGGATTAAAGCTAGATTTTAATCACAAAATATCACTATTAGGAAAATAGAAATTATAGCTATGAATTATATAAAATAATTATATGTAAGAACCAGTAAAGAGAGATAGAAAAACATATTTTTAGCAGAAAAAAATCGTGTTCAATGGTAGTTTAATGTAGGTTTCAAATAGATTTTATATGATTTAATTTCAAAATTCTTAATACATTTTTAGGTAAAACATCAATTTTCATAAAGAAAATGATTTTGATATGAATTTTCTATAAGAAACAGAACATTCTAGCAATTAATTCTAAGCATATTTAAAAAATTTCGTTGCAATTTTATATATTTATACATTGTTATTTTCAGAAAACTCTTTGTCATTGACACTAATTAAATAGTGTTTTTATTCATTTTGACCTAATTTTAAAATTTATTCCCTGAGTACTACAATATTGGATCTCCTAGATTTTCTCTAATAAGTTTGCCAAAGAATATTTTCTTATTTTTTATTTGTTTACAGATTATGAAATTTAACTACTCATTATTAACTTTTAATCATTTTAATAATGTTTAAATAAGTAGTAAAAATTAAATGTATTTGGGGTTTGGTTTAGTGGTAAGCACCCCTTAATTCTACATGAAAAATGGGGGTTCAAAACCCATTGGGCGTAGGTTACTGTAGCAGTACTATAATGTATTGTAGGAGTGGCAACACTGTAGCACCGGCGGGCATTGTAGTAGAGGTAGGTTACTATAGCAGAAGCAAGGTACTGTAGTAGCAGCGAGTACTGTGCAATACTGTAGCAGTGAGGATACTGTAAGAGTACTATTCACAGAATGGCTCTTGAGCCAAAAAAATGGGCCTACAGGCCTTGTAATGGGCTAAATGCTCACTGGGACTTTAGACTATGTAATGGGTCTCCCTCTACCCAGTTAAAGAGGACTTTTCTTTGCTTTAAGAATAAATGAGGCTTCGACCCCAACCTTAAAAAAAATTAAATTTTCCTTTGTTTTAATTATGGAATCCCACTCCTAGCTTTTACAAATTAAAACTATTTCTTTATTGTATTAATTAATAATCATATCTAAAATTCAACTAATGTAATATCATTAATTATTCACCCAAAATATTAGATTGATTGTTTTGCACATGACCTTTGCATTTATAGTAACATATCTCGACACTACTTTTCATCAAAAAGAATATTTTGGGAATATAAAGAAATATATTTTTCATTTCAGAAAGTATCATTGTATAGTATAATGTTTGATATAGTTAATTCATAATCAACAAATTATTTAAAAAAACATTATATCTAGTGAAATTTCATGCGGAAATACTAGTTAATTTGATATCATGTATGAAATTTTAAAAAATAAAATATTGATATAATATCAGGTAAATACTTACAAATGTGAAAATGATATTTGTGACCATCTTTGGATGCGGATCGTCTTGTCTTCTTGGTGGTGATTCCCTAACGGAGCTAAAATCAGCTCCCACCATCCCCCTTCATGTTGTTGGAAGGGAGGAGGATCTCACATCACCTTTCCTAGATTCGACACATCGTCCTTTCTCACCTTGCTCAAACCATATTGCTCGTCCTCAGTTCCCAACAATCTCACTAAGTCCAAAGGTTCCTGACCACTTTGTTATCTCTCCGCAACTTCCGTTATTAGTTTTTGAGTTCTTGGAAGCTACAAGTCATTTAGAGCTGACTATGGTGGCTCGATTTAAGCATCAAAGACCCATAGTGAACGATTTTTATTGGTTTGTCCCTGAATCCTGGGGGATTCATGAATGAGCAATTATAGGTTTTCTTGACAATTGACATCTGATGATTTGCTTCAGCTTGGAAGATGATTTGATTCACACGTGGTCCAATGCTATGAGAAAGTGCCTCAGTTTCAGGGTTTTCCTCGTCCGATGGACTTACAATTTTCATATGAAAAGGGATACCTCTACAGTCGCAATTTGGGTCAGTTTTACCGAAATCCCCTTGCCATTCAAAGAACTTCTATACTTTGAATGTTAGGGAATATGGTAGGAAGATTATTGTGTTCCGATGAAAGAACACTATCTGTCATCCATCCAGTTAAACCACACATATGTGTGGAGATCGATGTTTCGAAGCCACTAGTGGAGCGGGTTTGGGTTACAGTTGGTGAAGAATTCTGGTGCAAACAACTAGTGCTCATTGAATCATGGGTGGATCATTGCTAGCTGTATAAAAAATTGGGGCACATGGAGTCCAGTTGTAGTCACAAAACCAACTGCGAGGGAGTTTATACGAGGGGTAAAGATGTGCCAAAGGCTCAAGTGGGAGGTGATGCACCCCGCCTGAAGAGAGATTTGGTTGATTTCACGTAGACTGAGTAGGAGCAGCTGGATATAGGGAAGTCCGAGGGGACTCGTAGTGAAGAATTATTAAGCAACAGAGTGGCTCCACCTCATCTGGAGGCAGCTCTTGAACATGAGGGAATGCCTTTGGAGGCAGCGGAGGAAAGTAGTTGTGACAATGTAACTGACTCCTCAAAACAAGGAACTCCAATTGGACGTAAACTAACTCATAATGACTCAAAGCAGGGTACTCCAACCGAGCTGGTGGGTCCCTGGATCGCAGGACAACGATAGAATCATGAGGTTATCCAAACCTATAACTGATTTTATAGCCTAGTAATTGAAGGGCTGGATCAACACTAGGAGAATGACATGGATGATCAGACAATATATTGGACAATGTCTGATGAGGAATACCCTTGATTTTTTTCCAATGATAATTTGGGATGGAAGCATAGTAAAGGCCTGTACAATTTAAGGAAGAAGAAGGGAGACAAATCTATCTAGGATTCAGAATGTTGCATCTTGACTAAAGATAAGAAAATCAAAGGGTGCAAGGATTACTCATTCTTTCCAAAACTAATGGAGACGTGGTTAGGTAAAAAAATTAAATCCAAGGAGTTGGAGTGGATGCCTGTTTCTATTGTTAATACCCAGGGAAACCCCAAAGCAGTGAAGCCCGATTTTGGTGAGACCAGTGCTGACAAAACTCGTGTGGAGGTGGACAGTAATGGGAAATCCCTGGGACTACTTATGCACTCGGATGAAGAAATAGTGGAAGAGTTTATCACTATCAATGCTACACAAGAAGAGGCTTAAAAAATGATGGGAAGGGTGCTTCACGTGGTTACTAATGGTGATAAGGATTCTTCGTTCGACAAACAAGACCTTATTTTGATTAGGGGTTTCAATAAAGGTAAGATAAGTAAGGAGGAGTACATTCAAACATGAGAGAAGATGACCGATCGCTTTAAGGTCATTATCAACGACAATCTAGATACACAGGTGAAAACTCTCTCCTATAAATTATTTAGGGAGGATCTCTCTAATAGGCTTAAGTTTTGTTTCTATGATTTTTTTATTTCTTATGAGCTCTATCCTCCTGGTTGAATTTATGCAGTTTCTAACTTTTCCTTAAAAGTGTTTACTAATAAAATGTTATTTTTCAGCCAATGCTATGTGTGATATGTGACAATTTTAGGTTCACAATCTATTCTACCAATTGAATCATACATTTCATCAAATGAAATATTTGAATAAATACCAACAAGTTCATCCACAACATCATTATCATCCATTACATCGTCCAAAAGATGTCTATCAATGAGTTCAAAAATAACACAGAATTATTGTTTTAATTTGTTTGTTACATAAAATGCATGTCTATATTGTGATATAATAATATAAGATTTATCAGTATGAAACTGGCTATTCATATAAATCACTCTAAATCCATAGTTATCTATCTGAATTCCTTTATTTGTCATTGAATCAAACCACTTTCATTTCATCATTTCAACCTCACCATGTGTATAGTAATATAATAAAATGAAAATTTCAACGACCCCATAATATGATATATTTTATGATTAAGGCGAGTTGTCAGATTCTCTTGCATAAAAATCTACTATAGTGATTATCATGACACCATCATGTCGTGTTTCCATTTTTCCCAACTATTTATAACAAATTTAAATATATTGACAACCATTGACTTACAATCTCGTACCACATTATTTGGACCAAAGTACAATTCTGTTATTTAATCTGATACATCATTCATTAGTAAAGTTAAGACCTAAAAGATATCAATATTGATTATTAATCATATACTTGGGATTATGTTATGAGGAAAAAGTAATCTATTACCTTTGACTTTAACAAAGAATTAAATTCATTTATATGAATTTATTTATTCATATTAATAGATTTAAAAAATATCTCCCTTTTGTTATTTATAAATATTATCTAAAAGTATTAAATCTTTAAAATTTCAAAAGATATACAGAAATCAAATAATGAAAAAAATTCATATTTTCTATTTTACTTACATGATGTAATCATCAATCACACTACATTTGAATAATACTGTACGATGATCCACTTACCACTCTTTACTACTTAATTCACACAACATGTATGATCTAGATATCCAACATATTTGGGGATGTTTAATAAATGTGGGCTAAATGGGATCTTATTGCTCATCTTCAGTTCTCATTTGTCGATTAGACCATATAGTGATGTTATCCAAGGAATATGGAAAAACCCCATGAATTCTTATAATAAATAGAATTTCATAATGGAGTATTTGGTATGATATTTAATTCTCACATAAAATTTTAATGTAAACATAATTCTTTCTATTAAATATATCAATCGACTAGAAAAAGGACCACCAAAAATAACTTCTATGGGAAGATGCACAGTCAAATGTAACACACATGTAAAAAGTGATGGTGGAAAAAGTTTCTCCAAGTCATAAAGAATAATCGATGCATCTCTATATAATTTCTCAACAAAACTTCTTATCTGTATTTTTAAACAATTTTTTCAATAAAGTTAACATTAATTAATCACATAAAATCTAAAATTATGTGAAAGTAAATATCAAATAGAAATGGGTATCAAATCACGTAACAAGAAATAGTAATCAGGGGTTTTAAGAGATTTTAGTTTCAAACCTTATGTATTCATCCTTTCTAAAATGTTACTTGAATAACCATCTGAAACCTTGAAACTCTTCAAGACCTAAATAAATTTTTTCTCTATATTTTCATTAAATAATATAAAAAAGGGACTTTCCACTTTTTTTGACCAATTAACTTAGGATTAATTCATTCTCTTATACCCCAATCCATCCAATCATGAAGTGACCAAAAATATTATTTTGTTTTCCCTTTGATATTTAAAAGAGTAGCAAGTGATATATCACAAATGTTTTTACCAATATACATTACATCTAAATAATGATGTAACAAATTTGATGAACAATACAGTAAATCAAAGAATATATTTTTAGTTTGACAATTTAAATTTTAATTTGTATTAATATGATTCCACTTTATAATATTTTATTGAAACATTCCATGAATATATTCAAAACATCGACTTGTTTAACAATATAATTCCCTATTATTCACTGAGATGTTTAATCTATTTCATTGGCATTATAGAGCTACCTCTGATTATTCCTTTATAGACAATCCATCAATATTAATCATTGATTCCAAATAGAGATGTAATTTCATAGAAAATATAACCACTAACAATGTGTATTTTTCATAAAAATAGGGCAGGATAATTTCCCTTTTGTACTCAAACTAGACAACATTCCTTAAGAATGGAAATCATTTACCATCCCTAATAAAGATGCATGAAACACGAAGTAATCATTCTTGAATGCTTCACACGCTTGCACAACAATAATCTAAAGAATTATTAAATCATCTATTAATGGATGAAAGAAAATTCCAATATCATTTCTAGGATCAATGAGTCCAGATATCAATATAATCATGATAGTAAAAAAAATTTACTATACACATCCATGAAGGAAAGTTATAATTATAAATCAAAATACTCCTAGTACTATGTGCAGTATGAATTGGGTGAAATGGATTGAAACCATCACAAGATAATCATAAAATAACATTTTGTTGGTTGGATGAAAATTCAGGATGTAAATTATAACATTTCTTCCATGATAACCCATATATAGGATGCACTATTTCATCATTATCCATATTTATTTCATCTTTATTACTTCTCATGTCCCTTTCCATTTGTTCTGAAATATTTTTTTTGAAGCATATGAATTAAAGGGAAGTTCCATAACACTTTATTTGGTATGCAATATTGAGTTATGTATTTATTAGTCTTGTATATTGATGTGACAAACTATTTGTACTAACTCAAATCTACATTTTCTGTCCAAAACAGATAACAATCATTTGGGTATGAATGAATCTTAGTAGATAAAAATTTAAATATTCCTATCAAATTTGATGATATATAATCGTTTTTTGAATACATGCATCATCATGTAGTAAATCCTTAATAAATTTAAGGAAATAGTAAACTATAGTATCAATAATTCCATACATTACATTCCAATGATATAATCGTAGTAAAAAAATCATTTTTACTCATTTTTTCACATGATTTACATACTGGGGTATTCACATATTCCATAATCATTCTAACACTCTCAACATCATCATTTTGATCAATAGATAAAAAACATGTTTCAATATTCATTTATTGTTGCACTGATCTACATGAGGAGCTGGCTATAGAAACAAATGGAAACCAATAAGAAATGAAATTTGTTCATACCAATCCTTTTAGCTAAATCAATGTAATTTCCACTTGATATTTTTATCCATTCTAATACTACACATGATTTGTTTTCAAAAACATGTTTAATGATATGTAAACTCACTTCCTCATGATTTAACCATGGCCTTCCAACACAATCAAAACACAAGCATCGAATAAATCCACCATATGAATTGTAATGTAATACAAAGTACAAAATATATCATAACTCCTTTTAAAAATAAGCAGTGATATGATCAAAATTGTACATCCAATTTTTATCCATCCCAGTAAAACAAATATAAATTAAAAAAATAATAAAGGAAAAAATTAATGTGATGTGTATTATTTCATAAGATAAAAACTAATCATCAGTAATATGTTTACATAAAAATCATAATAAAGATATTAAATGTAATGTAAAATAATATATGCACACACTCCTAGGAGATATCATATATCATTGAGTTCAATATATTTTTAATAAGCATAACATAATGCATATATTTCTCTAATGAAATAATTATAGCTCTTGAATTATGGACATATTGGCTTGGTTATTTATGATGCATGGAACACAATGGCGACAAGGGCCTCCGATGAAAAGTGTATACACAGAATATAGCACGTGGAGAATATGAACATGAGTTGAAAAATGGTATATAAGAAAATTTATGTAATATAAAATAACTACTTAGATTATAGGATTTCTAGTTGTGCTTAGTCGTGGCACCCGATCAATGCATCACATAGAGTTGAGGGAGTAAGAAGGTGCATCATATGACTCACAACAAGATGTTTTAAGAAATTATTTTAATAGAGATAGGATAGATGATTCTAAAAGGTTTAAAAAATAAACAAGAAATAAAAAAATTATAATTGTGCTATGACGCACAGAATTCCACTCTATGCCATGGAACAACATAGCGCACACCGTGACACGACATCTCAACTGGGAAATTGCGCATGCATTTCAGGGAGCAATGGTACCCGACACTATCTATGGTGAAATAGAAGTAAATGGAATGATCTATTAATATCAATATAGATTTGTGATATTTTATTTGTTTTTAGAATATTTTGGTCATTATTTTTTTAATAGAGGACTTCATAGTTTTCAATGGAATGAGGTGTAGTAAGACACAATGGCTGATTGAAGATACAGTGTGAGGCACATGCCTCTCGAATGAAACCCTATTTCGTAATACATTTTTATTATTACTTATTGCTATAAAAATCTATTTCATATATTATAATAAACAAATTACTATTTTTCAAATTCTTATTATCTAATTAATTATATTAAAAAAATACATTCTTTAATATATTTATACTTTTATACCTTGATACTCATATCCCACAAACTAAAAAATACTTCTAAACTTGTATTAGAATAAGAAATATTCTTTTCCTAGAGATAAAAGAAGGTTATTTATAACATTTACCAGAACCATATTCATCAATATAATATCACCCTGATTCATTTAGTGATATGTTCTAGAAGGTTCATTCTTAAAACTCTTATCATTAATTGGATACATTTGTTACAAATTTTTTCTCATTTCAAAAACATGATGGTTCTAAAAGATATTGAATGGTTATATCTATTGAAATTACAAGAATAAATTTTTTTTCTTGATTTTATAATAATATTATATTCCCAAAATGTATTTTTATCATTAATTTTTTTAGATAATTGTGTTTTCTACTAATATTTGTTAATATTATTTTTAGGTAAATTTCACACAAAGAAAAAACTTAGGTGGGGGGATTTCATATTTCAAAAAGGGGATGATTATTGGGTATAATACTAACATTATATTTGGGTTAGAACATCAAAATATAGTAATGATATAATTTAATTTATGATGATATATTTATTTCAATTAGTGTTGGGTAGTTTTAAATTTTCAATTACCCATGTTCTAATGAACTTAGTTGTGAGATCAATTTTATTGAAACATAGATTCAATAGTATAATGGTGTGCTAATGGTCTGAAGTGATGTGGTTTATTTCAAAAAAAACCTATTAAGCTTCTTCTAATATAGAATGATTCATACCTAAATAATACTAAAGATAACCTTTTAATATTCTTAAATGAATTTGAATAAATTGAATCAAATCATTATAGAGTGGAATATAATAAAAACATTGTTATTACTCTATTATGATATTTTTTACACAATCACATTTACTTTTATACCTTATGCTTATAGTAGTCTATTATTTTATGATAAAATTAATCATATGGTGAGGTATTACTTATATGGTATTTATATTATATTTCAATTATTTTTTATTCTCCCTAATATTGTAAGGTTGATAAAGTTTTGAGCTATAGAGCCTAATATTTTTATGATTTTTTTTATTGCTAAGATTTTTATTATAGTAATTAATTTATCATTTGAATAGGTAGTACAATAAAGTCAATTTATAGGCTTGATATTGATTGTTTTGTTGACGAGGTGTTCAGGGTTTATATTCCTGATACCTTATGAAAGGATAATGTAAAATATTTTTTGGTGTGGACTTGGATTCCATATATTAGGTTAAAAAGCATGACTATTTGGTCTAAAAATAAAGGGTTCCTTTAATAGAAATTGATTAAGGTAATGATATAAATTTAAGAAATTTGGATTTTTATCTAATACATATTTTTCTTTATTATTTTCAATTTTTCTTATTTTCCTAGTGTGGCTCCTTATAAGATATACTATTCTAATTCATAAAACTTTTATTACTTAAGAAGATATTGATATAAACATACTAAATTATGAATTATATAATATTCAAAGAGAATACAAATTTTAGTCATCTTTAGACCAATATTCATCCCATTTATTGTAGTGAATTAACCTCTATATTTTTTGTAACACTGACTAGATGACATATAGAGGGAGGTATTAATAAGGTGATGATTACAATGTTTTTTATTTCATATTAAAATCTAATTTTTTTGGAAGAATTTACAAAACTAATTTTTTAGTAATGTTGATTACTTTCCCATTTATGTTTGGGGTTATGTTAAATATTATTACTAATAGAGAGTGAATGCCAAACAAATTTTTTTTAAGAGGGGTAAAACCAATTTTTTAATCAATCTTGTTCATGTTTTCATTTAATATGAGTGAATTTTATAATTTTTTTATAGAATCACTATGTAAAACCCTTATAAAGAAACATAAATGTTGGTAACACATTTTCAGTAATTTATAGATATCTTTGTTTTCAATATTAGTTTACCTTTATTTCTATGCCCATAATTTCTCCCATAGAGGTATATTTTATTAATTTATGGATCAATTCCTTGTAAAAAGTGATACTATTATTCCTAAAATAAAATTATCTTTCATTTATATGGGTTACTAGTCATGAAAGATTTTGTATAGAGTGTTGAGCATCATTTGGATAAAGGTTTAAGGAAGATAAGGATGAGTATTATTTATGAATAAAATTAAAATGATAGTGGTGGTCATTAAAAAACAATAAATTGGGTAGTTAAATATTAAAAAAATACTTTGTAAGTAAAGTTTATAGAGGTTTCGAAATTGTTTTTTATTTATAATGGTATTTAAAGTCTATTTGTGATTTCTTATGTAGGTAGAGATGTGTCGATAATAAATAGAGAGGATATGACTATTATTTTATTATGTCTTGATTCATACAGAAAATATAATTTTTATTTGAATTACTGAAATGGAATTTTTTTCGGATTTCCAGGTATAGGTATGTTTTTTATATTCATAAGTGTTGAAAATTGAAAAAACAATTAATGCATATTATATTGGATTAATTTGTATGTTTAATGTTTATGAACTATCATAATTATTAAAACCATGTGATGCATAACATATTTTCAAGATAAAAAATATATTCTCTAGGTATTTGAATAAAATTAACAATATAAAATACCTTATGTGAGAGGTGTTTCTGTATTTTTCATGATATGTAGGTTTTTTATATATTTAAGACATAAGAGGAGTAAATATAAAATCAAAACTCATAATTTAAGGATCCTAAAAAACTATATACAAAATAAATTATTGCTAAAGATGATAAAATTCAATGATGCCAACTATTATATGTGGATACATAAGATAAAATAACCCACACTATGATATGTTTGTTTTTTGTAAATCTTATGTATGGTTTCAATGTTTTGGATAATGTGAGATTTCATAAGAATAAAATTTTCTGAGGAAAATTACATTTGGTGATATATGAATTGATCTTAATTGTTTAATATATCAAAAATGTGTTTGGATGACTAATGGTGTATTCAATATGATCAATATGAATGATCAAGTAGACCTTGTGAGGCTGTAAGTAGTGTATTATCTTCTGTACCTCGAAGACTAATGAAATTAAAATTTTCTTAATATCAAAATTTCTGGTCTCCATATCCAATATTATTCTTAAATGACATTAGTGACTATTCTACTTAACTTCATTATTATTATTTGAAAAAATTGCATTGAGTGATCACTCTTTGGTTTCCATATATAAAATTACCAGCTTACCATTTTTGGGTTCCATCAGCACCGATGAGATAAGGATTTATTGTTTAAGATAATTAATGACCCTTTGACTATATATATCCCATGTAATGGTGGATCCCTTCTTTATCATCTTTGTTAAGGGTATGAAATTACCCATGAGGCTTACTAAAATGCATAGGTTGTAGGAATGATGTCTCAAATTCCTTCTTATCTCATTTTTTTTGTAGAGGTTTCCTATCAATGTCTTCCTTGGTATTTTCATGGTTTAATTTTATGTTAAGATGATACACAAAAAGGCTATGGAAATTCCGAGATATGACCCTAATATCACATCTAAATGGATTCATATTTAATCTATGTTATTGTGTCTTGTTAAAAAATCAATCGAGGTCCTAAATATATTGAAAATTTCAAGGAGGAAATTCCTCTAAATCATCATGATAATATTCTTTGATTTTTTCAAGGAAGGTCTTGATGATATGTTTCATGAAACATTGATGTATAACAACAATGTTATTCAAGAAAAAGGAAATTATTTGAGTGAAGTGTATTAAACCAGGTATGATTTTCACCTATTGAATGTAATAGTTCAATTTCTATGTTATAATTTATATACTAGGTCTTAGGACTAGTCCTTAGTGGAATTATTATTATTTTTGAATCAATAGAATTAGCCTGTATATGAAATACATGTTTGGTTTTATAGAGAATTGAGAATAATAATTCATGTTACATGTGAATGAAACACTTTATGAAAAATCAATGTAATAACTAGGGATAAGAGGTTAACAGATTAAGATCATCATATGTTTATAAAGGTTATAAAAAAATTATCATTCAAAAAATTATATGTGAAGGATTTGGCTTTTATGATGTTTAAGTTTTAATACACGCCTCTACTCGAGATCAAATCCATGAACACTTGTTTTTTATGAATGGTTCAATAATCCACAAGCCCTCATTTTCCAAGATAACCAACAATCCATAGATCTCAAAAATCTATCAAACTTGTTAATAATAAATGGCACAATCGAATAAATCACAAAATTAATATTTTACTATAATAAAATGTGTCTTATCTCAATCAAGCTATCATATCCAACCAATGATTTTTTTATTGAACATAAAAATTGAGGGTAGTTTGGATACTAATTTAAATAATTAAAAAATTTTAAAAAATAGAATGGGAGAATAAAATATCTAAACTCTCTAAACTCACACAAAAGAACTGAATGGATACTACATACGTTTGTTATATAATTGTAATGGGATTTAGGGAATGTGTTGAAAAAGAATTTAAGAAACATAAGGATCATAAATATGAATATATTGATGGTTATTAGTGTCTAAATAATATGAATGTACATTAATTATCATTAAAATTAAAATTAAAAAAAACACTTAAGGGATTACATTAATGAAATAATGTAAATAATGATTAATGATAAGTGGAGGAGAGGTATCCCTATTCAAAAATAGTTTTTTCAGGTATTAACCACCATAAAATAGGGATTTCTTATTATAATTACTAATCCATCTATGGTGATGTTCTATCTCCCATTAATAGAAGTGGAGGTGACAATTTATAGTAAATTTGGGTGTTGAGTTTCCCTTAAAATTAGGCTCAGGAAATTTGTTTCCTGTTTGAAAATTATGACATTTGAATATATGAAAATGATATTCTAAAAATATTTTCCCTCCCCTATTAATGATTCTACCTCAAAATTTCAATTATATTTTTCATTTTTAGGTTGAGATATTTTGTAAATTTCAATATTAACTTTTTAATTCATATAGAATCATGAAATTCTAGTATTCCATATTACGATGAAATTTTAGACTAGAATAAGAAGGAATTTTTAACCATTTTAGTTGATTAAATTGATCTATATACTCTTCTACACCACCACACATTTATTGAGATTCATTTGACTAATATTTTTAAAGATAGAGTCACATCCTTATTAATTCTAAATATTGTTAGAAAATTTGGAGTCCATATTTATAATTAAATTATGACCATGCTTTGATATGATTTTTTTAGGCTAAATAAAATGAGGAAAATAGTTTCTTCCTATAGATGTCAAAATATCATATCAATTTATGTAAGGATCAATATTTTTTATATGAAATTGTGATGTGTGGCCTATTGCGTCAAAACTAGCTCAATATTGAAGTAATGTCCTAAGTTTATGCATAAAACATGGGATCTAGATCCCATTAAGAAAATAATGAATATAAATATATTAATTTATATTTCCTCCAACAGTTATTAAATTATAATTTCATCACATATGATAAACTATATCTTTGTATTGAATTGTCCAAATACCATTATATAAGGCTTGGGATTGATTCAGAGTTTTAATTATATAATGTAAGAACCATAATTTTCTGAATAATTTATCAAAGAAAAATTTTATAACATTGTCACACCAAAATAACAAACCATAATAGATTAGTCTTCGGTATAGATTTAAATGAAAAAACTACCGAGGAATTTAAAAAAATTAATACTTGGGAATAAAAATCACAACATACCAACATAAAAAGAGGAACCACCATTTTAAATATACCAAATTATGTAGAACAAGATGAATTTTAAGGACAACATAATCCCAAGAGTTCTATATCATCCATATATCAAGGTTTAAAAGTCTATAGATTTAAACTTATATAATATGGAATAAAGTATAGTGTAGAGGAAGGAAAAAAATACAGAATAGAAAATTGAAATTAATTTTAGTAAATTTTACCTCCATAACATGACAAAAAAATTATAACACTGCAATGACAGACTAGAATGGGGAAAATTAGAGTATAATTTAAAAAATAGGAGAAATAGTTTATCGGGAAATAATTTAATATATTTATAGTATAAAAATAAAAATAAAAATAAAAATGGTTCAAAAACATATTAACAATAGAGGGATTATTAAAAACAGAACATAACATAGGAAATTGATGAAATTCACCCACTCAGGGAAATAATGAATTGAATTCTAGGTTAGAGATAGTGGAGGCACTGCATAGTGAAGAGGAGTAAGAACTAATTTTTTCAACATGACAACAAAAACCCCTAAATACATTTGGTGGGTAACCATATTCATGATGTGTGACCGAAAGAGATCTACAAGGAGGATTTTGACAACCATGAGGTGGGGTGTCCTTGTTAAAGGTATTTTGGAGGTGGAGGTGAGAATACTGCCTAGGATTAGCATTGGTGGGGAGGTGGGGTGGCCACATTGGGTGGCAGTGTTAGGGGAGTAGGGTTGCAGAGAGTAGAGCTCGTGGTGGGGGTGGCCATCCTGGGTGGCAGGGTTAGGGGATTAGGGTCAATGAGGGGATAGGTCATGAGGGGTAACATTTGGAGAAGAGGGTCCTCGAGAGGAGGGTCTCATGAGGGTAAATGGGAGGGGGTCATGAATAGGAGGAAAGCCACATGAGTATTTCCAATATTTCCATAGTTTTTTAAATCATTACATCAAATAGCCATATAGATACATTTTTATTGAAACCGTGGATATAAACTAAGATATATTCATGGACCAATAAAACCATTGTTATAGGTCTATGGATATAGATCATTTTATATTAGGGCCACCGTATCCCCTAAATGCATCAATAGGTCTCATGATACAAATTATTTTGGGTATTTGGATGAGTCCTTACCCATTTAAGTAATATATACTGTCACGAGGCCTCAATATTATGTTTAATATTCCTATCATTTTCCATTCCATCATTATAATATAAGTTATTAATATCCTTTTTATTATTTTAATAGTAATGATAACCTTCGATAAGTATCATGATCATGTGATTAGTAATATGAAATTATTTGATCATCATTTACTCCGGCCATATAATTCTTCACGATTAAATTATTGATTAAAGGAAATGCTTTTTTATTAATTTTACTTACCATAATGATTATTCCTTATTTACTCATGATATATTCCATTGTACACAATCGTTTTCAAGAATTTGATCTCACCCTTAAATTATTTCCATTCCCCAGGATACATAGAAAGAATATTTGAATTAGTTTAAGGATGTAGAATATTTACTTTAACAATGTAGTATTTTTATGTTTTCAAATGTAACCTGAGATTCAAATATTTGTCTAGTTTACTAAATCAACTGAAAAATTTGGTTCTTTATGATGCAATCTCTTATATCTTATGCCAATGTAATAATGTAACCAATAACTCTGGGCTAATAGGTTTGGCGTCTTTATAGTTATTGATTATTTTGTCAACATAATAAAATATCAGTATATGTAAGATACTGATATAAATATTTCATCATGTTTGAAAGGGATTTTAAGGATGTATAAGAGAAAGTAAATCGTAAAATATATTTTTATGAGATATACAACTTCTATAGTTAACCTCTTTAGGTTTACACTAAAATCATTACTAGGATGGTTTTATAATTAAACTAGGGACTCTAGGACATGATAAGTATTGTTTGGGTGAGACTTGGGTATTTCTTGGCTAACTAGAGTGCTAAAAAGGTGTAAGGAATAGAATATAAGAGGTTACCTTTTATAAGAGAGGGGAGGGTAACTCTCAGAATTACGTAAAATAATATATTAAAATAAAATAATTTTAATTGAAAAATGGATCCAAATTGATATAGTTAAAAAATAAGATAATTATTTATTGAAATCATCACATAAAATGAAATTTGGATATGTTTTGGTGATGTTTTTACCCATATCTCATCGTTTTAATCCCACATGAACCCTTTTGATACTAACTGTGGTATCATGTTTTTTTACACTAGAATATCCAAGAGCGTTACTATAAAAGGAATAGTGACCCATAAATGGATAATTATTGATATTATAAATTATATTCCATTGAATTGATTGATGATAATATTTTTAGTCATTTTAAATCATTTAATAATGAATTATGTATTATAAAATACCATTAATGTCAATTTTGGAACTATTTGTTTAATAAAATTTGATAATAGCAAGGAAAAGGAATTAGAATATAATATTTTCACATATCCCTAACATGTTATATTTATTTAAAAAATTTATGTAATATAATAATTATTTCAAAATTATATTAATTTTAATATTTTTAGAATCATTTAGTTTATTTTTCTTTTAATTGAATAAATTCTATGACGGCGTTGCATAAGAATCTATAGACATTATTTCATCACTAAAAATTAGAAATAAATTACCATCAGGAAAATGATAATTTATATTTTATAAAAATATTTATAAGTGACCACGATTTTTTTATATCATTGTAATAAAACATTATAGATATGAAAAGAAAGAGAGTGATTTTTTTGACTTTATAATTACTTAAAATTGTATTAATGTTCTAATTAAATGAATTTTTGAATAAATTTTAGAATATTAAAATCATGGATGGTCAATGTAGAAACTCAATTTTACAATTAAATAAATCCATATTTTAGGCATTGTTTTAGGCATTATAACATTTTTTTACCATAATTACTTTATTTATCTTTACCAAAGTGAAAAATATTTACTCTAGTTATTATTCATAATGACAAAAAAAAACAATCCTATTTTATAAATTTTTAAATCCTAATAAAAAATATGTAATATATTTTTTCAATATTAAACTCATAAAAGTTCAAGAATTTAATTTAATATTAATCCTATAAAACATGATGAAAAAATTGTTTTTAGAAAAATTTATTTTTAAGTATAAAAATGTTTTTTATACGAAATTAAAGTATAAAATTAATTATAAAGACTATAATTTGAATATTCTTAATTAAAATGGAATAAATAATTTTTAAAACTAATAAAAAAAATGGAATCCCACTCTGGGAATAATTGAAATTAAAACATATTTTTTCATAAAAAATCAGTATTTTTTACTATTCAGGGAATTTTTTTAGAAATATAGAAAATTATCACCCCAAGATAATTTGGTATACTAATATAAAAAATGAAGTTAATAATATAAAACAAAAATTATATAATCATTAAATCAAGTTTTTAATGAAAACCATATAATTTTTGAAAAACCAATTTGGGTTGAAGTAACGTTTTTTCCTTTTGAATGATAATTTACCTAATATTTTTAAAATGAATATAGCTCTATAAAATCATTTCAATATATGAAAATTATTTTTATTTGCATTCAATATGTTGTTAAACTATCAATGACCCAATAATAATCATTATAGGTAATAATAATATAAAGAAAAATAATAATGATATCACTATATATAGTAGTGGAAATACAATAATCACCATCACTATTTTTCTTATATCATTTTTATATGATTTTTTTCCTATTTTAGTCAATAAAAAGCTATTAATATGTATTTTATTGAAAAAATTATGACACTCAAAATCATTCTACTTTGACTATGATTTTCTTATGCATTTTCATTTACCTTGACCGATCTATATCTGACTCCACTCTAGTCTTCACACCCATTTCCCCATTATTTTTTTGAAGATCTATCCTAAACACATCTTATAAATTTTTCATTAAATGTATAGAACTTGAAAAAACTCATAATCACAACACCATGAGGAAAATAACCAATTTGAGTAGTTTATAAATTATCTCATGAATAATGTAATGTGTTATTTAACCAATTAAACTTAAACCTATCGGATAATTAACATATAAACTAGATAATTTGTCAAAAAATTCCAAGAACTCACTAAAATAATTAGAAATGGAAGAAAATTATTTTTTACCTCATATTTATGGTATGTTTGATAACAAATAATTTATTATTTCCAATCTTGAAAGTATAATTAGTTTTTATATTCTAACAAAAAGCTCAATAATGAATGATATTAACAAATGAATTATCATAACCCCTTAAATATTTAAACTATATATAATATTTTTATCAAAAATATCAATATCACTCATATTTCAATCTATATTTTATATATTAATCACTGGAAAATGTATCCATTTGATAAATAATAAAGTATTAAATTTTAATTTATATATATGAAAATGTATAAAATTTAATTGGATCATTAAACATCAATTAAGCTTTATAATATATAGAAAACTATACCAAATCATTGATAATAGATGTTGTGTAAGGGTAGTGAATGAACCCATCAAAAAGTGGATTGGAATAATTTTTCCCATTCTAGTTATTTTTAGAAATTAATCCAAATGTGAAACAACACAAAATACATGAGCATATAATAATTGTTCACACTGTAATTTTTTAAATTGGAAAATCCTCAGAATGGAAAAATTATAGAAAATAGTTGAGAAAAAAAATCTATTACGAAAAAAAATATACACAAAAGACTCCCAAATATTTTTGATAACTCAAAAATATTATTCTTCAAAAAATAAAAATGTCATGAACCAACCCAGTTCGACCATCAACCAGTTACCCAAGCCAGTCCATGGTTGTGTTATGAAGGGAATTCCTGATCCCCATGGTCTGGAAACTAGTGTTGAGAATCAAAATATACAAGTGATAATGGTTTATGTCAAAAAGAAAAATAACCATGATAAAAAAATTAATTACTAAACCAACATAAGTAACCCCCAAATGAGTCTTAAAAAAAATAAACAAAACAATTCAGTTACAAAATACAACTAATAAGTCTGAAACTGGACCATGCTACCACAGTATCCAAATGAACACTTGGTCACCTCCAAACTCATGTGAAACTCTTCTATAATAATGAGAAACTAAACTATGAGAATATATGTAGAACATAGCCTACAACTGAAAAGAAAAAATAGGCATGAGCACTAAAATTCTCAGTGAGAAATCATCATAGAATCCATGTGTTTCCCTTCCCAAAACAATCCATTAAAACCACTTTAAAAATATAGATATGAAAATAGGCTATTCTCATGTTGGTAGATAAAATTATCAGTCCTTTTTAAATAAACATACACACACCACCTTTCCATTTTCAAAATATGAGTTTACCATTTGAAAAACCAAAATCCCAAATAAATAAGTACATGCTATTCCAGAAAAAAAATCAGACCAAATTGAAATTAAACAGATAGATGTTGAAGAAAAACTAGTAGTGTGATCAGAAAAACAAAAGAAGATAGATAAAAACAATTAGATAAGTAAAGTAACAATGGGTGATACTAAACATCCCTAAGACCCCTAGACACACTCAGTTCAAAACTACCTACCAGTGTATAGTGAATCCCCTAAGTCTATAACTAACTGGCCGCCCTCAACTAGATAACCCAGTGTCACATTCCACCTAAAGTATCTGCGATCCATGGGGTACCAAAAATTCCAATTAGTGTTGGTAAGAAACTATCACTTGATCCTATAAAATATGCCAAAGAACCCGTGGTAATAGTAAATAGTGTAAGTGGGAGGCCCTCTCCTGCGTGACTCACCATACATGCCACCACTGCGCTTGCCTACCCCAAACACGGACATCACCTATACTATAACCCATAAAGGGAAATCCTAGAATGGGGTTCCCACTATAATATATACACACTCATATAACATTAAACAATGTGATAACTAGGATGTCACATAGATAATACCATAAATCATTTCTTAAATAATTTCAATGTGTTGATCATCCATTACCCTTTCAAAAAACACATTCCATTTCAAAACACAATGTAAAGTTCCAATCAAGAAGTCAATTATTTAAGAAATTTAAAACTTTTCATTGAAAACATGATTGTTTCCAACCATTCCTTTACCTTTACATACGCCAATGAATTTATTAAAATCATTTTCAAACTATTTCCAAAACAACACCAAACATCACTTCTATTTCTATGATTCCAAGCGGGCCATTGAGTTCCCACACCTTTACTAAGAACATTTTCAAGTCAATTGAGCTAAGATTTATTGGATAAATTTATACTCATAATCTCAAACCACTTTATCTAAAACATTAACATTTGGGATGACATGGGACAATTTCAATAAAATGGGAAGGGATACAAGAGGGTAAACTTTTAAAGGAAAAGTGTTAAATAGTGTCATGTTCACTTGAATGCACATCCGTGTGTGCACTTAGTGAACCCATGGATGTTTCATCTTCTAGTGACACCCTCAAAATTCCATGAAAGACCAAAAACCAATTTTAAAATTGAAACCTACATTACAAACCAAACTCCGAAATTCCACCTAATTTCCAAAAATACAAACGAGCATTTTAGAAACCTGGAGAACTATAAAAAATAACTTATGAATATCGCCAAAAATCATTATGTTACAAAAAATTACGCAAATCACAATACAACCATTTTAACACAATAGTAAAAATTAAAAAACCACACTAATCAACAAATTTTACTATAAAACCTAACATGTGATTTAATCAAACCCTTTTTGTTATGTGCCTACTTAAATATAATCATAGATTCACCACAAAATATATTTTTAACAAACTCCATTATTATAAAAACTCCACAATGAGGTATCAATAATAATTATCAATGTGTGAATCAAATATAAAAATTTATTGAAACAGCATCAGGAATTAATCAAACAAATTTAGAATAATTAAGAACATTCATAATCCAAGATTTACCTCAAAACCCATTTTAAAAAAATATAACAACTTCAAACTATTAAAAAAACTAAAAAGAGGATTAATAGAGGTTTGTAGAAAGTTTTTAAATTTATTAAAATCAAAAAGAATCAAAGGAAATGATTTTGAAATGAAATGTATAGATATACCTACCTTAGTGGTGTGCAGATGCAACGAAACTTCAACAGAAGAGAGAAAAACACCCCATGAACGATCTAAAAGCTCTAAAACCCCAAAAAAAGAATCACAATAAAACCCTAACATCTTGTATTCTTCCAAGAGAATAAACAAAAAAAATTGTAAGAAAAACACATCGATGGGAGAGGGATCCGACAAGGGAGATGCGACCAGAGGTTGCATCGAGGAGAGAGGCGCGACGAGAAGGTGTTGTGCCAGAGAAGAGGTCGGTCAGAGTGGGGACCACCAAATGGATTCTAGTCATAAGGTTCACACCAGGTGAGGTCGCCCAAGCATAACTGCCTACCAGAGGGAGAGATCATAGCCGATGGTAGGACGACTAGTGGTAGGGGTGTAATGAGTTGGGGGTCACCGGGAAAGGGTGGCGTTAGGGTGAGGTGGCACTGGAGGTCGAACAGGGAGGGGGGGGGGGGGGTAAAGTTAAGTTTATATTTTTTATTATTATTAAAACCCTAAAGTAAACAAACAATAGTAATAGTAATAATAATAATATAATAATAATACTAACAATGATAATAATAATTAATCGTAATAATAATAGTAATATTTAGAATAATATTAATAACCATTTTTTTATAATAATAATAATATTTTTATTTTTATCATAAAAAACATTTAATTTTTTATTTTATTTTATTTGACTTTACTTCTTTCATTAAATTTATTTATTTCAAAATTAGAGCAACTGCACGGTCAGCTGGGCCGACCGTATGTTTACTACTAAGCGTACAATGCATGTGGACCGGCTCAAAACACACCAAAATTACCAATGTTAAAAAATTTTAAACTAGGACCCAAACCTGAACATCAAACAAATATTCAACATTTAAAAAAATAATTAAAAATAAGAGAACCCCATGGTCATGGTGTGACAAAAAACACTATAAAAATTATTTTAGAATGAATACTTGGAAATAAATAATGAAACATAGATAAGAAAAATAGTGATTAATATTACCATACAGTTATAAAGGTCTCTATATGAATAAAAAACTGATGAAATGTAACTATTATTAGTAAATGAAGGTCCATCAATCTATTATGTTTAAAATATAAAAATACACTTTTCATTAGATATGTCATTATTTTCTATATGAAAAATAATCAAAACCTAATTTTTGGAAGAAATTTATGATCCAATTTTAATATGTATTGATTAAATATTAAGAAATATGCACTAATTTTTTTAGAAAAGTAATTTTCTTTTCAAAAATATTTTTCCTTCAAAAATGGATTTTATTGATTTTTATGAGAAAATATTATAATTATTTTTCATAAATTTTAGAAATTTAATTTAATTAAAATAATATAATTTTTGAAATTATTATATAAAAATTTTCTTATGGTGATTTTTTGGGATTTTTCTAAAATTATTGATTTTCCATTTAATTGTGAAAGCCATGCTTTTTATTGAAAAGGATATATATATTTTTTCAATAATTTAAAAATTTAAATTTTATTATGAAATATTTTAAAAATTAAATTAGCTGTATTAAATTATGAATAATTTGATTAAGTTCATTAGAATCAATTTTATGATTGAATTTAGTGTAAAACATTTTATACTTAAAAGACATTTTTTTAAAAAATATTTTATGTTTTGTTTTTCATTTTAATTTAATTTAATTTCATACACTAATAGAAATTTAATTTTGAAAATTTATTCAATATTTTTTATCATGTGATCAAAATTTACTGAATAGGTTCCATTTATTTTTGGACATAATTAATAGTATTTTTTGTAAATAATAATCACCATGATATTGGAAAATCACGTAATTAAGATTAAAATTAATATGATAGGGACTAGAAATGTAACCCTAACACTTTAATTTATCAAATTATATGAGTATAGTTTTTTCATGTAAATTTTTACATCAAAAAAATGAAACTTAGTTTCATATTTCTTTTATTTTGAGTTTTATAATATTTAAGTAAATGATAAATTAAAAATGTCACTTTCTTGCTTTTTATATCTATAATATTTTTGTGACACAGATAAAATCAACAAATTTTAAGTTATAAATGGTTATTTTAAATATATTTTATTTTTTTATCCAAATAATTTTGTTTAAAATACCAGTAATGTAATAATTACCTGAAATGGTTAAGCAACACTGACACAATATTTATTCAATTAATAGAAAAATAAAATAAATGTTTTTAAAAAATTTAACGTAATATATTTTAAATTAATTATTGTATTCCAAGAAAAATTTAGGTAATTATAGCATTACAAGAATGTGTTAATGTATTATATTCCATTTTCATTGTTGTAATGTTGTTTTTGAAGTCAAAATAATTGAATAGTACCAAAATTGAAAATAATGTTATTTTACAATAAATAATATTTTTTTAAATGATTTAAAATTCATAAAAATAATATCATCATATAGGTGATGTTGATATTGTTTCAGATATAAAAAATGGTTATTTTATATTAAAATTTACCTTTTATAGTAACTATCATTACCCCAAAATAGTTAAATACCTAGTAATTGCAATAATCATTAAAAGGGTTAGAAGAGGGTTAAAACAAAATGATAAGGGTGAAAAAATAACCATTAAATGTAAAACATTATTTGGATGAGATTATTTAGAATCTTAATAATATTTTATTGAAATTATATTATTTTTTATCCATGTTAACAAGAAAGTTAATTTATACTGACTTTATACTTTAAGAAATTTTAAAAATTTCTCTCCCCTCGTTCAAAAAGGACACCCACTCTCTTTTTTTATTAATCCATCATGAACTATTTGCTTCATCCAATACATAACAAAATCCGTTATTACCCACCATTCCCACATTCTATAGGACTTATTTTTTGATTAATAGAAAACTTATAGGGCTTAAGTTGTTGTGAAAATGAGGTTTTCTGAAGAAGGGGTATTTCTTTTAATTGAATATTTTAGTTTTATTTCGTTTTATACATCCTTAAAATATTAAACCAACCTAATTAAATGATATAAATAATATATTTATTATACTTATATATTTTTATAATAATTTCAAACCCAATATATATCTCATATACCAACAAATGGGAAATAAAATATGTCATTCGTGTGTACAAAGAACTACCACATCACAAACTGATGTAATTTGTTTTCAATCTCTGACTCTCATATATGGTTATAATGATGGATTTAATGTTTATATATGATATTAATGAAATATTTTTCATTATTAAAAATAAAATATTATCTACTTTATTACCACTCCTTTCATTGAAAAATAATAATGTCGTTCCAGCGTATGTGTCGACTACCACTTCCATGAAGTGATGTGATTTTTTCCTCTTTTACACATCACATGGATAATTTATATAAGTTTATTTAATGAATTAATATTATATTTATTTTATAATTATCATTATGTAAAGACAAAATAACACATATTTCCTTTTCATCATGATTTTTATAAAATGGAAATGTTACTCATTCTTATATATGACTTACCATCTCTAGGATTGTGAAATAGTTCATTTTTCTTAACCATATTTAATGGATGGATTTAAAACGATAATTTATGTATAAAAATGATAAATATATAATGATATTTATTATTTATATTATGTAAGAATGACCTCATTTTCTATTTTTCACCTACAAATGTCATTTTGGATATATGAAACGAATATTATCGAAATGCCTAATGTGAACTTAATTAATTAAATAATTAATTGTAACATTGTAATAATTAAAATAAAATTAATAATAAATTTGAAAAATGTTCTTAATAAACTAAATCATTAACATAATATTATTATCCAAAAATATAAACAATTCATGTGTTGAGTCAGACCAGAGGTATGAGATTCCTTCTTAATTTCATTTTATTAAGGCATATTTCAATGTTATGCACTAATTTCTTTTATATGGTGTATATACTACCCTATTACATGCTATATCATGAATCCATTATAAATCATTGTATTTTATGTTTCAATTCAAATTATTTTATACAAGTGTTTTCACTTGAATGTTAACAAGTGGTAATGGATTTCACAACTCAAATTTTTTCATTGGGTTGCATCAATTATTAATTTTCATTGATATGATAATATTATGTGTGTAATGACATTTGATTTTATTATTTTTAATTTAAAAATATCTTATGTGAGTTTATATTTGTTTCATATGATCACTTCATTGATTAAATCCTCAATCCAATGATACAATATTTTTATAGGTTTTTCATTTCACTTTTGTTTCCTTGAGACATATTATATATTCACCACTAGTTTCATTCATGTGGTGTATATGCTACCTATTTGATATGATATATCATGATTCTATTTATATTCATGTTATTTAAAAAATCATTTCAAATTATTTCTTTTCAATAGACTATGATTCATAATTTACCCAACCAGTAAGTGTTTATTTAAAAATCTCATCATTATTCATGATTATATATATATTTAAGTCTCTTCTAGGGGAATAATTTATTTTTTCTATCTTAAAATAATTATATTATACTATGTTTGTTTCTATAGATTACTATTTTTACATTCATTTTCCTCTATTTAGGTACTCGATATATTGAAATAATGTTTTTAAGAAAAAAAACTTTGTTTTTTCTACCTGGTCATGGATCACATTTCTATATGTCCATATATTCCTTAAAATGTTTTAAAAAATATTTTTAATAACAAACAACAATTTATGACATACAAAAATACTCATTCTGAAATTTTTAAAATATGTTTTAGTCAAAATATTTTTTCAGTTTCGGAATGAGGTACTCTATGGGTTTTTACTAAAAATATGAATTGAATCTTTGTATTAATGTACTTGGTATGAAAAAAACTTCTCATAATCATGACCACTTAATGTTTTGAATATTCCTTTTCAAGTTTCCATAATTATTTTCAAAGAAAATGTTTTTATTAATATTATAGAAATTTTTCGTTTTTAAATTTATTTTGAATATGAAAATGTTATTTTCCACAAGAATGCATTTGATGTTTTTTTGTAATTTCAATTCATCAATGACAACATCCCTTTATTTTTTTTATACTCCACCGATGATGTGTTGTAATGATACCATACTTTTTCCTTCTCTATATGGTTTATTAATTATTAACTGGGGAAATTATTAATATTTTATATTATAGTTTCTCAATATGAATTTTTTCATTGATTATGTTCCACACCATTCACATGATGAATTTATTGGACTTATTAATTGGTGTGTGGGGCCTAATATATCCCCTCGATGCATCACCAGGTCTCATGAGACAAATCAGTTTGGGAATTTTGATGATGACTTACCTATTTATGTAAGATGTCCTGGAATGAGGCCTTGAGGGCATGTTTATGTTGTTAAAAATTATTCATTCCATTATTATGAGATTATTTAATGATATCCATATGATTATTTGAATAGATATGGTACACATTAAAATGTTTCAAGATCATGATATTAGTTATATGTAATTTCTTAATTATTATTTAATCCTGTAATATTACTATTTGTGCTCAAGTTATTGATTAAATGAATTTTTTTAGTTATTTACATTTCCATATTGATTATGACTTATTTAGTCAGGATAAAATAAGTTGTGTATTACCCTTACTGAGAATTTGATCTCACCCTTATTTTCATTCCTTTCCCCAGGGCATGAAGAAGGAACATTTGAATGAGTTTATGGATGGAAATTTTTTAATTTCTCATTATTTAATTTGTATGTTTTCAAATGTGATGTGAGATTAAGGTATATATCTAGTTTACAAATACTATTAAACTATTTGGTCCTTTGTTATGAGATCATTTATATCATATGCCAAAGTATTCAAGTAAATATATACTCTGGGATACTAGAGTCAGGGTCATTATAGATATTGATTTTGTTGTTAACATTATAACATATCAGTATATGGAAGATACTTTTTTTATTAGTTCATCATGGTTGAAGGAGATTTGAAGGATGTTGAATAATAAATATATTAAAAATTCTTAGTTATGAACAATATATCTTCTCTATAAAACCTTTATAGGTTTACACTAATAGCCTTTGCTAGGATTAGTTTATAATCAAAACAGTGCTTCTAGTATATAGGGAGTGATGTTTGGGAGAGACTTAGGTAGGGATTGGCTGAACTACAGTTCTCAAATGGTGTAAGGATGAGAATAGAGAAGGTTCCCTTATACACGTGAGGCGAGGGACACTCTTGAAATTACTTCATATAATAAATTAATTTAAATTAATATTTATGAAAAAATGACTCTAAATTAATATAATTTAAATATACTTTTTGTATGCGTTTAAACAATTTCATCTAATAAAAATAGGACAAGTTTAAGTGATTTTTTACCCTTATCTCTTTTTTTAACACTTGTTAATCCTTTTGACACTTACCACAATATCAAGGTTTTTTTAAAAAAATTGTCAATAAAGTTACTATAAAAGGAAATTTGACCAATAAATGGGCCATGCGTAATATTATAAACCATATAAAATTCACTTAGTTGATGATGATATTTCTCGACTTTTTTATATCCTTTAATTAAACATTATTTTTTTTGTAAAATATCATCACTGCCATTTTTTGATCTATTCTTTTATTTGACATTGGAAAAACATGAGAATAAAATAATTATAATATAGTCCTTTTACACATCCTTAACATGTTATATTTATCTAAAAAATAATTAACACAATAATTCATTAAAATTATATTACATTTAACATGATTTATCGTATTTTTCTGTTAATTGAATAAATTAAATGTTAGTGTTGTGTAAGCATCAAAGATAATTATTTCATCACAAAACAATTATCAAGATAAAAAAATAATTTACCTTTCAAAAAAGAAACATTTTTTTAATGTATAGGAGAAAATACCATTATATTAAAATAGAAAACAAACTGGAATTTGGAAATGAGCATATAGGTTCATCAAAAATACCTTTATCATGAGGTGACAATTGTTTTCCATATTTTTTCATAAATCTTGCACTCTTCATCTTGCAAAGATCCCAAATCTATTCCCTAAACTCATCCACGTCCATGAATCCTGGTGTGATGTGATACTAATTTTTTTTCTTATTCAAGAGGTCTTTTAATTTCTATGTCATCCAAGTCAGAAACTTCAGTTTGCATCCAATCATTTTTAGCGGTCTAGATTGCCCTTCCGCGCCCCTGTCCACAACTAGAATGACATGCTCTTTTCCAATTTTCATGTTTACAAGACCATTATTGTTCATCCTCTTCTTCATGAGTGGGTTGATTCACCAATGGGGTCTTCTCTTCTATCTTTTATTGTGAGGAAGGTTTTAGATTTGGTGACAACTTGTCCTCTCTATCTGTTATTCCTGTACTGTTAAGGGCATTAATTGGGATGGAATGAGTCAAATGTATAACAAGGTTTTTAGAGATGTTTTGTATTTATAAGGAAAGGTGGCCATTCCTTGAATTGGTGAATTAGTCGTCATTGAGAGATGGGTATTGGAGGCCAAACCATCAACCTCTTTGTTGGTATGGACCTCTTTCTTTGATAAAGTCACATCATTTGTAGAAGAAACTTGAGTTCCAGATTGCATAGGAGGCTTTACATCCTACCTTGTGATAGAAGAGTCATAAGGGACTTCCCCTTCGTAGAAAATTGAAGTGGAGGGGGAAGGTTCCATCAACATACAGTCTTCAAAAGATGTATAGGAGGAAGAATCCGTCTGAACTGAAGAGGGGCCACCCAGAACACTGGAATAATTAATTACAAATTGATCATTAAAGTTCTCCACCACCAAATTTGGTCTTTGTGCCCTATAATCCTCATATGAAAGAGTCTTCTCTTCTTGTCCATGCTCAACATTGTCATCCAATGATCTGTTGATATGGTGACAAGGGGAATCCTTATTTAGAGTAAAATTGTAGGGGGACATTCCAATGATGCAGTGTTTTCCTCTTTACAGTGTTCAGACATCTACACCACTTGTCTTCCTTTAATTTTATTATTCATCAGTTATGTTCTGTTAGACAAATTATTTTCATGAAGAGACTTACAAATAGTGCTAGATTTCATGATTTATATATTTAAAAGCATGAGTTTGTGTCATGAACATGGTTGGAGTTGAAATCACAAATCACAGCTCTCTTACAGTTTTAGGATCCATGACCGATTACCCTTCATTATGGATAGAATCTAGTCGATATTAAATGCAAGAGAGTGACATTTTTGACTTTGTATTTACTAAATATAATATAAATTCTATAATAAATTTAAATGGGATGTAAATTCATTTTTTTGAATCATGGATTTTCAATGTCAAAAATAAATTATCCAATAAAATAAATACAAGTTTTGGGGAGATTTTTAGGCTTTATTACATTATATTTAACATTAATTTCCTGATTTACCCTTACCGAGGTGACAAATATTTTCTACGATTACTATTATTAATGACCAAAAATAGAAGGAAAGTGTTTAATAAATTATTTCTTCATAATTTATAATATGGAATCTATTTTTTCATTATTAAATCCGCATATGTGCTATAATTTAATTTAAAATTAATCATGTGAAATCTGGTGACAAATGGTATTTCCAAAAAATGGATTTTAAAGTATAAAAATATTTTAATACTAAATCAAAGTATAAAATTTATTCCCAAAAACCCTAATTGGACAATGTTTAATAAAAATGGACTAATTTATTTAAAAAAATAAGTCAAAAAAATAATTTAATGTTGTGAATACTTGAAAAGAAAAATACATTTTTCAATAAAAAGCAGTATTTTGTAATATTCTTGTAAAAATAATCCTTTTCCAATATATAAGAAAATTTCACCATATGATAATTTTTATACAATAATCACAAAAAGAATGTTCCTTTTTTCAAATAAAAATCTATAATTTGGAAATCATGTTATTTAAAAAATCATAAAATGTCTGAAATCCCAATTTGGTTAGAATTAATTTTTTTCCTTTTAACTAATAAATTAACTAATATTTATATAATGAATATAAATTTATAACATCTAATTAATATTTGTAAATTATTTATCTTAATACTACCTGTGAGGTTATATTGTCAATTTCCTAGAAAAAATCATAATAAGTAATAATAACAGAAATAAAAATAATAATTACATCACTCCATATAGTAATGGAAATACAGCCATCACCATCACCATTTTTATTCTCTAATTTAGTTTTCTATTTTCAAATTATAGAAAAACCATTAACCTAGATTTTTGCACAATAATTATGAAACTCAAAATCATTCTACTTTGACTATTATTTTCTTCTACTTTTTCTTTTACCTCGACTAATATACCTCTAAATCCACTCTAGTCTTCATGCCCAGTTCTCAATGGAAGTTTTTTTAAAGAATACCTATCCTAAAATTGTCTCATAATTTAATAATTATAAGTATAAACATTTAAAAATTTCATAATCAAAACAACATTAAAAGAAAAACCTAGTAGAGAAGCATATAAATTTTCTTATGAATCATGTAACGTGTTATATAACCATTGAACAAAAACCTTATCCTCCCAATTAACACCAATACAATAAAAATTATAAAAAAATAGTAAAACTAAATAAAATAATTACAAATATATGAAATATACTTCTAACCTCATTTTTGGTATATTTGATAAGAAATAATTGATTATGTATCCATATTGGAAGAATAAGTAGTTTTGAGATTCTCAAAAAAGGTTCTAGCTTATGTCATATCAACAATATGAATTAGCACATTTACTTTAACCCATTGACGAATGAAACCACATACCAGTCTGTGATCAAAATATCAATCTCCAATGATATTTCCTTATCTAATCTGAGTAAAATTAACATGAAATGCATCCATTTGATAAATAATAGATCTTTAATTTCTAATTTTAATATATGATAATATATACCATTTTGTTGGACAATTCAATATAAATTCATCTTCATAATATAATAAAACAAATACCAAATCTTAAATTCTAAATGTTAGGGAAGGGTTGTAAATGAAAACATCAAAAAAGGGATTAGAATAATTTTTCCATTTATAAGGAGCTTGGAAAATAAAGATAATTGTGAAACCACACTAAATGAAAGTGTATAAAATATATATTGACCTTAAAAATTTTTAATTTGAAAAATCCTCGAAGGTGGAAAACCACAAAAACTAATTGATAAAATAATCCACTAAAAAAAATATATACTGAAGTAACTCCCAAATATGAATGAGATATCAAAAATATTTCTCTCAAAAAAATTTTAAACACCAGAAATTTTATATGGTAGAAAGAATACATGAGAATAAATAATTCCATATACATAAGAAAGAAATAAGATATATCTTACTATATAGTTATAAAGTTTTCCATCTAAATAAAAAGGATAAAGAAAAGTTACTACTATCAATAGAATAGTGACCATAGATCTAAGATGATTAAAATAAGAAATATACACTTTCTCAAATATGTTATTTTTTTGTGTAAAAAATTATCACACACCAATTTGTGGATGAAATTCATGGTCCAACTTTAAAATTTAATTCCAAATATTTTTTGAAAAAATAGACAAAAATTTATATCTATTAAAAAAATATTTATGTATTTAAATTAACAATAAAGTACCATAATTAGAAAATTACTATTTTAATGTGGGCCCATATTGAGTAGACCTGAAACATATTTTATAAATGATTATTTATAAGGATGCGTCACTGAAAATTGTTGTTTGTGGGTTCAAATATCTCATGTTGTGAATTAATTTTTTCCATTCTATTATGTGGTTCATCAGTGGAGTTACATAGTTAAATACAAATCTGTGGTGGTCTCAAGATAATCCTTTGGTGCATTAGGTGTGCCAAAAATAATTTAAAATATTTATTAGAAACTTTATTAGTTCTAGAAATTAGTGTTTATAATGTTTTCATTTATAATCACCAAAAAAGGGCACATAAAGTTTAGTCTTTATCATTTCATTTTTAATGATAATAAATTATTATATCCTTTATCAGTGCATGCATTATGAACACCTTAAAAGAATTCATAATGGAATTTTTGAGTAGTAATAATGACTCATTCCAAAGTAATGATTCATACAATTATTTATAAAGCCATTATATATTTTTTTATTAAAATTAATTTACAAAAATTATATTAGATAAAATCATACATATTAATATATGAAATAATTATACAAGACAAAATTTATGTATTTAATTTTTTTATATATTGGAAGTAGTATAATATGTTAATCTAGTATCATTATTATTATTTATTTGTTAATATTTACTTTTTACAGATTGATCAAATAATGTTTCTCTAAATAAATAATATGATATTAATAAAAAAACCGTAAAAATAAAAATAACTCATTTAAAAAAAAATGTCATATAACATTAAAGAAAATAAAAAAATCATTTAAAAAATAAAAAAATAAAAAAATAAAATATTTATTTATTAATGTATGAAATTAATATGATATAAAGATGATAAATGCATACATCGTGTAATATTATTCTTAAGAATTATATAACTAATAATGATAGAGAATTATCAACCATAGTTTATGATAACATGATATAATACTATTGATTTTTATCTAAATAGTTTATATAAAATAATAATGCTTATGTTTATATAAAAACATTTAAAATATATAATTTTATATCAATGTATAATTAAATTATTTAAAAATTAATTATCTTAAATTCATAGAATTAATTTATTGAAATATGAAAGTTGAAGATTAATTTTTGATAAGTATATTATTGATGAAATACCCAACGGTAATCATATAGGGAATAAACTTGACATATAATCATGTAATGTTGCCACAATTATCATTTATAAAATTATATTTACAAGAAACTTATTCATAATTTTGAAATATATGAGGAACAATAATATGAAAACACTAATTTTTTAAAAAAAAATAAAAATATCACTATAATGATAAGATAATATATTTTAATCATTGAAAACACCACCATTTATTATCATAACACTTATAGATAAATTCCATTAAACCCCGCATCAATAACTCGTTAAAAAAAGATAGAATCTCTTATAAATAAGTAATTTTCACAACAAATATATGTTCAAAATGTTTCATATATGTATTTTAAAATGATGTATTAATTTATTATCAATAAAAATAAGGAAAATGATTAGTAATTTGAATACCCTCTTGTCAAAGCCTTCATTATATAACTAATAATTTTAATATAAAAATTCAATAATTATTATAAGAAAGAGTTATTTAAAAAATTCATTAATTCATTAAGAGGTCCATTAATTGAAGGCATCTCAAGACCACTCTTTCATGACCACATTGATTTCAATGTTTCCAAATTTAGTATAATACTATAATTAATGTCAGAAACTAAATTTAAAATTAAATAAGGTGACACAGAAAAAAAAACACATGCACACACACACACATTGGAAAAGATTTTATTTTCATCATTAGTAATTGCATTCATTATATATTTCATCATATAATATCCGTATTTGATTCTTTATGGTATTTGATGAGGAAACACTATAAAATAATAATATATTAATAATTTAAGATAATACTAATCAATATTATACTATTTAATTTATAATAATTAATGGAAACATGAACTAAATCCAATATACACTTGTAAGTAAAATACAATCCATATTGAGCCTTCAATGTCTTTTATTCAATTACAAACCTAAAAATTGTATCTGAAAACTATTTTTGAATAATCGATGTAAAGTCTCTATCCTTAGAGAAATTTCGTGTCAAATTTATAAAAACTAATATTATATATTTTTTTAATAAAATTAGTTAAAAAATGGGAACCCTTTTAAGAAACATTAATACTCACTTACCTATTAGGACCCCTCATTTCAAATTATGCTTGAATGATAAAACCATTGTCACCATATGACATTTCCTTCCTCAGCTTTTCTACAACATCCCTTATGACATTACTTTACCCATTAGAACCATATTTTAGTCATATTTCACTACTTTCCCTATCGGAATATCACTACACCTTTTCCCTGTGGTCATTTTTCCATTCTTGTCTATTGATATTCGCAATCCTTGAATATTTTTTTCATTCTTATGAGTTTTTTTATTTAGGTAATTTTTTTAGAAACTAAATATAATTAGAAAATTAGAGTGTTATATATTTTTAGTTATATTATTATTAGTATGTTTATTTAAAAACAATTTTTTTGAGTAATTTATTTAGTTTATATTTTAAATATATTTAAAATTTTAAGATGCGGTTTCGATTTTTTTTAAATTAATTATTAGTTAATTGGATGTAATAACTATCAAATTAAAATTAATGACATGTGTTTAAGTATATTACCCTACACTAAGGTTCCACTGAACACCCTAAGAGGAGGAGAGGATTAGGGTGTAATACAAATTATTTTTCTTTAACCAAAATTGTATATAGACGTCATACTAGAAAGACACCTTGAATCTATTTCATAATCATAATTAGAAATAAAACTAATTTTAATGTGAATTTACAAAATATTTTCACATGGTTCACCTATAAAAGGGTATATACATGGATTACATATCAACGATTTGTTAATATTCAAATTAAGTTATTCTTTAAAATATGTGATTACAAGCGTTAGGAAGAAATCCCTACTCAACCAAAGACCATGAACTATTCCTCCCTTCATGAAATGATTTTATGAGGTATTAAAATATACAATTGAAATATATGATGGACATAAATTATTAAATAAATATGATCAATACAAAACAATAATAGATTTATCCGTGATGCTTTGTTCTTTTATTCCAGATCGTAAATGGTATGCATAATAGTATTTCTTATAAGCCTTATCCTAAATAAAATTTAGTATCAGACACATCACATAATTAAACTAGAAATTAAATGATCTTCAGTTCTCACTGATCTTCTATGATCACATAATCTATTCGGAGTGTGATTATTTTCATTATTAAACAAAAAATTATCTAAGTAAATATAATGTTTGAATTTAATATTTTTTAATTTAAAACTATTTTAAAATTAATTTAATTGAAATATATCATTTATATTGGTTCTAAAATTATCCCCAACAATGATTTTTAATGGTTAGTTATTAGCTATTTAAATAACTATTAAATTATAACATTTCATCTATATGATAACTTTAGTTCAAATCCTATAGAAAACCCCATTCATCTCATGATAAGATACTTCACAGTGTGACATAGAGGTTCAATATAACATCTCTAATGTACTATATAGGTCACAATATGACCTATGGATTTACAACGTTCATCTTTATCATAAATAATAACTAAAATAGACCACAGAATTATTACCGAGTGACTTTCCTTCTCATAATATATGTTCTTTAACATTAAAAACAATTGAATCTGCCTAATATCAATTTTATTGAAAAATTATATTTCATGGTGGGAATATATCATTTCCAAAATCAATGAAAATCACATATATTTATTTACATTGAATCATTGACACTGCATCATGAAACATGAATATACATATTTTATATTATCTTTAAAAATTCAGTTCACGAGGTAATGGTTGCAGTCATTATGTGTATAATTATTATATAAATTTGATTCATGGTGTGACCTTATATATCAGTGACCATTCCATTCATACAATGTTTTTAGTATTTATAATATTTTAGTACGGTTCTAATTTTTCTTAACTTCAAAATCAAGTCGTGATATGATCCTTATTATTATGTAATGACCAAAGTCACTTCTAGAATTTTTAGAAAACTTCATCTAGTGATATTCTACTTCCATCATGCCACTTTAAGACATAAAAACATTCAATAGTACACTATCATGGTATTAATATAGATTGTGGATCCAATAAAAAAATTTGTTCATTAGAAATCCTCTTTTGATTTTTTTCGTTAACTATCTTTTCCACCACATTCTCAACCATACTGATGCTTAACCAAAATCCCAATATATTATTAACCATAAACATCATATATCTGTTATTATCAATTAATTTGATATGTGGGATATATGAAATTACACTTTCCATAACCCATTAATTCTTCTCCTTTAGGTTTATCAATTATTTTTATTTTTATTTCTCACTATTCTACTCATTTTATGGGTTTCTCCTCCTTTATAATATATTTTAAAAGGTTATTTTACTTCTATTAGAACCATGATCTAAAAATATTTGATACTACAATGGATCTAGATCTATGAATTAATCATTGATTTATTTTCTAAGACTATGTTAGATACATCTTGGTACAAGAAATAAGAAAAATAAATAAATACATCATTGTTATCCCTTACAGGTGATCAAAACCATTACTTCTTCATTGTCTCCCAATATAGTGTCTCCCCCTTTTTTATTACATCTCATAAAAGACAATTTCCTAAAAACACAATTCATACCAACATATATCATTACATTTATTAGTGAAAAGTCTATTTGAAGATACATTGATTGTGGAGAGTGGTTGAATTCCTAGGTTAAAATTTTTCCTTTCAAATACATGATCCAAAAATAGACATGTGAAGAAATTAACACCCTAATTTTGTGTTCCAAAAATTTAAAAATTCACATATCTATTCTCCATGTTCAATTTAATGAAATTATATCAGATCTCAATGTGTTTAGTGTGAGTGTGTTGTACTAGATTCTCCATTAGTTGAATAGAAGTTTTATTATCACACTGAATCAATATTGTGGGATGTAATACTTCACTAATATCTTCAAAATATTTTGAGGCACCATAGACCCACAATCCCAAAGCTGGTGCAAAAACCATATACCTTTACAAAATAAATTTTATAACATGTGAGATGATCAATGATAAAATTGAATAAATATTTAATTAGTAATAAATTACATAATAATATCACACAACTCGGAGAACCTTTTGTTTTAATGTGTTTGATTGCCATTTAATTAAGTTTTTTTAAAAAAATTTGGAACAATTTATCCCTAATTAAACCTTACTAGATTCAATTATAAACATCCCATTGGTTTCACTCATCTTCATAACATGGATAATGAAAATAAAAGAATAGGGTGAGCTCAAATTAAAATGACCTAGCCTTAAAAAACCTGTAAATTGGATCATGAGAAAATAAATAATTTTATTTCATTTATAGGACATTTTAAAGTTTATATTTTTTTTTAAATTAGGTCATAACTTTTATATAACAAAGGATTTCAATACATGTCAGACACTTCCTCTTAGTATTCATTTTCTGAAAATAACAGTCTTTTAAAAAGAAAAATGACTTCTTTTCATGGATATTTTTTATGATTTTCAACATGGATTATTATTTTTGTTTATTCATTCCTAAAACTTTTGAATAAAATTAAAATGTGGGATGTGAAAAAAATATCAGGAAGGGATCTAAAAATAAGGAAAGAAAACAATTAGAACATTTAGAAATCATGAGACCATAAAAGTGAGTTTTCCTAGAACATAATAAACTCGAACTCAAATAATCATTTACATACACATGAAATTATCTTTACTACAAAATGTTTCTCATAAAATAATTTTTAGGAAAACATATAGTTAAAAAATCATAAGGGTTTCATTAAAAAAATGAGAACCCCTGAAAAATATTTTATTAAAAACATACAGTTTTACCATATAAGGAAATTATTCTTCTTTTAAGATAGATTATCTTTATCTAACCTTTTAGGATCAATGATTTCCTAAAAAGTAATGATCAAGCTTATATAAATCATATAGTTTACTTGATTAATCATCTTAACACCATTAGTAAAATAACTATTACATGTAGAATTACTAATATGGTTGACCTAAAACCTAATTATCCAGAGAACATGACCATTACCCAATTCATTGGAGAGCTATATCAGTCTCACATGTTATCATGAGCTATATGAGGCTCACACATCTGGAAGATCTATATCAAACTCCCCATCATAATTAGCTATATCGGGATCAAAAATCATCACAAAAAATAGACAAGGTCCATATAATGAACGGAGCATTTTATTATTTCTAATTTTCATCATATAATACTTGAAAAAACTCTTTTGAACCAATTTCCAAAGAACTTTTGGATATCAAAATAACATTTTATTTTAAAGAAATAATTTTTAAAGATAAAATACCCATAATGTGTGGAGGGAGGGTTTTATTTTGAAAAAAAAACATGGAGTATTATTAGCTAATACAAATATAAAATAATATTTATGGCATCGGGAAAATCCATTAACACCATATATATTAAAATAATATATTCTTTTTTCAATTTTTAAATAATTTAAAAAGGTTATATAATAAAATATGTAAAACCATTTCCTTAGAAATCCAATGAAACAAAGTAAAATTGAAATAAAATTTACTTTATAATTCACCTATTTCTATATGAATATATACAAAAAACAATTTTAATAATATGAATATGGAAAAGCATATTTATAAAATTTATCTTTAAAATATTAAGAATGAGATTTTTATGTCATAGTGCCCCTTACCTCGAGTATGAATCATCAAATATATTATTTATCTTTCATAATAATAAAATTATATTAATTATATATTTTATTAAGAACATTTTAAAGTTTACTCTTCCTTTTATTTTATTTATTATCATTTTATATTTAATTACATAATCAATTAAGACCATGTTAGACATTTTGACAACATTTAACTGATATGTCCAAAATGAATTCGGTAGGTTGAATATGGTTAAAGTGGCAATTATTACTATGTATACATAAAAATAATAATGATATAATTATAATTTGTATACATCAATAATAATATTAAAACGAATACTAAAATATGGTTATGAAAAACGAACTAAGTCATAATCATGGAGACATTATGTCATAAATAACCACGAGTAACATTCACATTTTCAAAAGATCATGACAGAAAGAATTTAAGTGTTATATTATGTTTCCAATATGATAATTATATCATAAATATAATATTAAATATTTAAATAAATTTATATATGTCATCCATATGATGTGGTGATGAAAAATGAATCACATCGCTTTATAGATGTGATAGTCCACATGTAAGCACGAACGAGATTAATATTTTTATATGGATTGAAATGTATTAAAATTTATGATATATTATGTCATAATAATGATAAATAAGTAATTAATATAATATATAAACTTTAAATCCATCATTATAACCATCCATGAGTTGTGAGGATAGAAAATAAATCACATTACTTCGCGAGTCGATAGTTCACTATACACATGAATGACCGTTTCATTTCCCATTTTATGGAAGGGGAGATGGATATAGGGTGTTATATTAACATAAAGAATATAATTATATATAATATAATGATATTATTATTTCAAAATGTTTTAAGAATATTTGAAAGAGGTTGAAGAAAAATGAAACTAAAACATTCTATTAAAAGCTATACATCTTCTTCAGAAAACCACCTTTTATTTAAATGATAATCCCTTTAAGGTTTGTAATTTTCCAAAAATAAGACCTATTTAATAGGGTAAGGGATTTCAATAAGGGAATATGGTAGGTATTTGAATATAATATGTGTTTGTGAAGTGTGAAGAAAAGAGGAGAGGAGGTTCCCACTTATAAGTGAGGGGATGGGAACTCCAAGAATTACATAATGTATTATATTAATATATGTTAATTTTCATAGAATAAATGAATAAAAATAAAAATAATTATAATATAAGATAATTATGGTTTTAAAAACTCTCATAATATAAAATATGGAAAAGTCATTATTATGATTTAACCCATATACCTTTGTTTTAACCCCCATTAGCCCTTTTGACAATTACAACAATATAATTGTTTTTTTACACTTTAGAGGCCATGAAAGATATTATTAATAGTCCAATGACCCATAAATATTCCATTTTTGATATTATAAATCATATAACATTAAATTTGTTAAGGTGGATTTGATTATTATTTTTAAATAATTAAATATAATATTGTTAATTACAAAATATCATTAATGTTAATTTTGGAAATACATGAAATAATATAATATAATGTGTCTAAATCATGTAAAAGGGTTCCAAAATAACATTTATTTAAATATCAGGACTATATAGTATTAATTTAATAACCCAATAAAAGTTTGATAGTTTATTATATCATTTTAGACCTTATCTTTTGAATTAACCCATTGGTTAACCAATTTTAACATTAATTGCAGTAATGAAATTTTAGATATTAAAGGGTATTAATTTTATTTATAAGGTGAAAATTGGATCATAATTGGATAAGGTATGTAATTTCATAACATTTATCATCTTAATTGTACTGTTTCATGTTTTTTAGATTTTTATATAATATAATAAAATATTATTTTACCAAAAATATTATTAATGTCATTTTAATAACTATTCAGTTAATTGGAATTGAAAAAAACACGATAGAAATAAAGTCAAAATAATATATTTTAAAAAATATATAATTTGTTACTTTTCCCTTTAAACTTTTTTCCAATCTTTAGCTCTACTGAAAAGTATTACATTTAAGAATTTTTGAAAATATTTACTTGATTTTTGGACTACTTATGCAACCACTGTATCTGTGTTGCGTTAGAATTTATGGTAATTTTTTTATTAATAAAAAATTAGATATAAATTACCACTATAAAATATATTCTTTATATATTTAAAATAAACTTTTATAACCAAAAATAATTTTTTTATTGTTGAGGAAAAAATGTATAGTTATTAAAGTAAATTGTGTGACATTTTTGACTTTATATTTATATAGAATAATATATAAGTCATTTTTAATGAAAATTTCACAGAATTTCCATAAATTATAATCTTGTTTGAGGATGGTCTAAAAAATCTAATAAAATAGATTAGATATAAGTGTTATGGTTATTTTTAGTCCTTATCATGTTATTTTTAACCTTAATCACTTGATTTACCTTCACCAAGGTGATCATATTTACTAAGATTACTATTCATAATGAAAAAAAGGGAACTATTTAAATGTTTTAAACCTTATGATTGTAAATATTAGATCCTTTTTCCAATGGTCAATTCTTATAATTTTTATAAATATGTTTTTTATATAAACATGTAAAACATAATAAAAATCAGTTTTTAGAAAAATGCGTTTTTATCTAAAAAATGAACTTATACCAGGGCCTTGTATAATTGTGATTCAAATTTAATTAAATATATTATTATTAATTAAATAATACCTATGTTTGATAAAATTAAAACCACAATGGAAAATTTAAATGAAAATAATTTAAAGTTTTACTAAAATAATTATATTTAACTATTCACTAGAAACAATATTTTTTAGGAAAATATAAAAAATTCAGGAAAAGATAATTTTTATATGATGATTTAGAAAATGGTATATTTTCTGATAAAATATTATTTATAAATGAAACAAAACTAATTTTTCTATTTTTTCTCAAATTTTGTTTGATGAAAATATATTTTTAAGCATAAAATGAATGTAATGAAAATTGATTACTTATTTCTTATGGATTAATTAATACCTTTGGATTATAAAAAAACCATATATCTATATTTAAAAATACTATTTTTACTATTATAACCTATAAAAGTAATTACTATGTTGTAAGGATAACATTTGGATCATAATATTTCACTTTTGTTTATGCTCGGTGTTGCGTGTTATGTACGCTATTGAACAATGATTTTTTTTATGAAATAGTGAGGTGTAACATTATCCCATTATTAATAATTTTTTCAATTTAAATTTGAACATGGTCTTGGTAATAAATGTTTTGATACATGAAAATAACTTTGTTGAATTCCCACAACATAAAAGGGTTAATAAAACCCCCTCTTGAATCATGGTAATGGGAAGTATAAAGGTTATTTAGAATAACACCTAACTGAGTATAAAAATAGGATATCATTAATCTTACGTGAAAATATATTCATAGATAAAAAATGAAATTTATAAAAAATGATGTAGTGTGACAGAGATCATTGATCATAAAAAAGTGAATGATCATAAGAAAGCCAATAACCACAAAACCGTAATCTAATGAGGTGTGAAAATGACCATTGATTCATCCTAAATAAAAGAAATATGACAATTTTTTTTATTTCAAGAACATTTTCCACGATTTTATAAATTAACTTACCATATTGACAAATAACTTAAGGAAATATAATTACTTGAAAAATATAATTTCAACCATTTACTAATTTCTACCCCAATATCATATTTTTTCTCCCAATGAGGATTATTAAAGATGAAATTTTAATGAAGGATGCACTAAAACCAATATCTGATTTTCTAAGAGTTATATAAAAGGATGAAAATATTTTCTAACTATCTTTAGAAATTAATCAAAACAAAAATTACTATCACTGGGTAATAATATCCCAAAAATTTAAAAAATTTCATACAAAGAAATAATAAATTAATCTCCAAAATTAAATAGTATTAATCAATGATCAAAAAAAATAATTCCAAAAATTAAATCCCTTGAAATTTTAAACAATATTTCTAAATAATATTGACACCAAAATATTAGAATTATTTAGTCACATATTCATCAAATATTAATTAAAAATTTATCTCATAATCACATTAATCCCTATTAAAGTATTATACAAAAAATGTATATGTCATAATCAAATAATCTCAGTGGTATGACAATAATTTCCTTAAATAACTTGAGCCACATTATAATTATATATGATTCAAAATGATAATTAAAAATTTATTCCAAAATAAAATTCCATATCATTCTTCTTACCATTAACATATAATGTTCCCGCAAAATATAGCGATATTATTTTAAAATAACATTAATCACTTAATCAAAAAATCACATTTCAATACCATTATTATATATATGATAAAAAATATGTTCTCAAATAACCAATAATTATCTCAACATCAAAGATCATATAACCCCTAACGTATATCAATACCGTCAATCTTATGCCCCTGAAATAAAACTTATTCAGCCTCAAATAAAATTTTCACTATAACCCATAATATTCCCATGGGTTATATTAGCATAAATGTCCCCCAAAATACTCTTAATCATCTTACACTTACATCACAAAAAACCTAAAATGGGTGTTTATGCCTTTGTACTTAATATCATCCTTAAATTATAAACCCTATATGGTATCCATAACTCTTAATTTAACCTCTCATGAAAACATCATAATCATTATTGTTATCTAATACTTTTACGTGAGATTAACTATAAGGACCCATCCTCAAACAACCCATAAATATAATCTTTAGCAATGAATTCAATTTCATGCACTTCAAGTACATTTTAAGGTTTACAGCCTTAGATACTTATCTCATTACACTTACCAAAAACCCATTTAATATATGTGGGATACTTCCTCTTAGTATCTATTTTCACACAATATAAAACATTTAAAAATAAACATATTATTACTTTCATTAGAAATTTTTATGATTTCAAAATGAGTTATTATTTTTCCCTATTCATCTATAAAACTTGTGAAACAAATATAAAACCATTGGATGAGAAAAAAAATATTACTAATGGAAATAAAAATAAATAAAGAAATTTATTAGACCATTTAAAACCACAAGATCATAAAAGAGTGTTTCCCTTTAACATAATAATAATGGAGACCAAATAATCATTTAAATAAACATGAAATTATCTTTACTACCCAATGTTGAATGACTGAAAATTAAATTTTTTATTTCTTGAACATTTTTAAGGTAAAAGTGGGAAACCAAATGGTTCAAACACTAAAAGAGATAATAGAAACATTGATAAAAACTTAAGCCTCCAAGAAACATTATCCCTAAAAATTTCCCAGGATATAGAGGATACCCGAGTGTCTTAAAAATCCGTTAAAATGTCTTCAAAACTAAATGAAAACTTTTCCCTAGCATGTATGTACTCTTTTTGATTAATCTTACCTTCATTGAATCCCCTTTTCATTATAATATATTTATTTTCAATCCATGCACTTTTCTCTTTGTTGGTAGTCACTTTTAGTGGCCTTCCCGTCATCTTATTAGCTTTCTTATCAAGTGGAATTAATCACCGAAAACATTTCCACCATCTCTTCATCAAAAGGAAAAAAGAATCTCAAAAGGTTACTCATGGACTGTACCTGACTCCTGTTTAATGAAATCTTATAGTGGTGTAGCACCATGATTTGTAGGTTCAATTTGTACAATAATGGCCTTGAGATTACATTCAATAGTATTGTCATTCCACTTTCCAGTGGACCTTATTTACATTGGAAGTGGTAAATATGAATTAAATTGTATCCATTTCATACTCCTTACATACTTTTTTTCCTCCTTGAGATGGGTGGACCTTTATCATGAAGATCATCAGCAATGTCACCAGAAGAAAAATCAGTCAATTCAATGAAGGACTTAGACCCACGGACCCCCTACACATCTTTTCACGATACAGAAGGCTCCTGAACTAGATATTCACTCTCCAGTCCTTCAAAGCGGTTGTCAATCTTAATATCTGATACCTCATATTTAGGGATTTTCCTAAGCAAAATCCCACCCCCTATGACCTACTACTGACACTTTCCACATAATAAGTCTCCTTCCCTTTCTATCATTTGTGGCCCACCTCTTCCACTAGATCCGCTCCCCGTGTGCACTGCCGTAGCATAAGACGAATCCCTGTAAGTCTTAAAAAATACATATAATTCCTTATAATACTCCACTTACATCATTTTACCATTGCCTTACATATCCCCACCCAGAATATTTTCTCAGAGTTTTACCCGCTAAAGAAGGCTAAACACCACCTTCAAGTATTGAAAGACCCTACCCTGAATGAGCATTTACTGAAACCTTAGGAACACCCAAACCCTAACACAAGCAGTTAAACATATCATACACCAATAGTTTTCCCCCTAGATGACCCACATTTAACATCCCTAACACCATCTGTATCAGCTAATTGACTCGAAACAGAAAAACCTTCATCAACACCCAGACCCTTGCCGCTGGCTCCTTAGACAACAACCATATTACCGCACCTACAAGATACTATTGAATATCCTATTTTGTGGAAATAGGAACAAAAATGGATCCAAGACTCATAAAAAATAGTTTCTTGAGTCAGAACTCTTCCTACACTGTAGTCTACACAAACTCGAGAGTAACTTTTGAGACAAAGACTTCTAAAATGATTTGGGGAAAAACTGGGTGATAAAGGGCTCTAGATCTTTTGTCATCACAAAAACAACTACCAACAAGGTTCCCTAACAATATTAAAATCAAATTATTATTAATTGCTAGAAGAGGTTCTAGGAAACATATCCAAATTATTGTTGTAGGGGAGTTACACTTTAAATGGAAATCATAAAAACATCTGAATTGTTAGAACCAGACACCATTGTAGTTGTGAGGTGCATTAGACCAAGCCTTGACCATATCTTCATCCACATATAAGATAATCAAGATATGTCTGGAATCGAACAGGTACACCATTTCTCCATCCTATGAACTACATGCCCAAATATAAATCTATCAAACGAATCCATTAAAGGGAGAATATTATTGAACCAATAAATCCATGAAATATTCAAAAGGCATGAAGCCTTGTTGAACGCCGAAGTCGAAAAGGGAAGATTCCAAAATCCATATTATAGATCTGGTATTTTTTGGATAAGATTTATCTGGGGGAAATATTGAACAATGTTGGGGTTGGAGAAAGCTGAGATGGATTGATCTGTTACTCCTGCAAAGGACTTCAGAGGTCCCTCCCCTGATGGGGGAGGAGGGATCAGCTCGTTAGCTACTGCCATCACCAGAGATGAGAGATAATCATAGAGAAAACTCATGTTTGGGCCTTGGGACATCATCTTCATATCACTTTTACAATCACTATTACATTTTCAATAACCTATAAGACAGACATTAAATATCATTACCCCAAGAACATAATTATTACATAATACATTAGAGAGCTATATCCGGATCACCTGTAAAAATGAGATATATTGGGATCACCCATCATCATAAACACTTTAAAAGGACCATATAATGAATATTTTTATTAATCTCTCACCTTTTCATTATAAACTCCTTGAAACACTATTTTGAACCCATATGAAATATAATTTTGATATCAAAATACATTTTTATTTTAAAAAATATTTTTCCAATATAAAATACCAAGAATAGAGGGAAGGAGGGTTTTTATTTGGATAAAACATGTAATCATATAAAATAATTCAAATATCAAACAATGGTTGGGGTGGAAGAAAAATATATCTCGCTATAGATTTTAAAATAGAATATTTCATTTTACTATTCTAAATAAAGTAAAAACATTCTGTTATAAAACAAGTAAAATATTCCATTTGAAAACATTCAAAATAATTTCAAAAGTGACATAAAATTTCATTTATATTTAATTTATTTCCATATAAATACATTTATAAAATAATTTTGTGAGTATGAGAATGGAGGAAAAATATTCATAAAATAAACCATTAAACATTTAAAATGAGGGTTTGACGTAAAATTTTCCCTTATCAGAAGTCCATCTCATCAAATATGTTTTTATTATAAAAAATTTTAAAATTATATTAATTTTTTATTTTATTAAGACTATTTTTAAATTTTGTTATTAATTTTATTTTATTTATTATAACGTTTTATTTAATTACTCAATCAATTAAATTCATATTAGACATTTTTATGATATTCATATCATTTAAAAAAATGACTTTTGAACGTTTAATATGGTCAAAGTATTCATTATTAAGTAATATTAAGATTAATAGTCATGATATAATAATCATTTTTATAGATATATTATAATTTTAAAAGCAACCATGAATGATGCTTATGAATAATGAACTACATTACAATCATGCAGATGGTATACCGAATGTACCATGAGTAATGGTATTATTTTGGAAGGATCATGATGGAAATAAGGCAAGTTGTACATTATCATTCATAAATGATTATTATATGTTACCGAAAATATTATCAATTTATATAAAATTATATATATCATTCATATGACATGGTGATAAAAATGAATCATATCACATCATGAATGTGGTAGTACACATGTACACATGAACGACAATAACATTTTTCAACGTATGGAATGGAAACAAAGATGATGATATATTATCTTATAGAATTTATAAATATTTCATGAATATAATATATAAAAATTAAATCTATCATTATAATAAGTCATGATAGGTGGTGATGGAAAACAAATTACATTGATTTGTAAGGCAGTAGTTCTCCATACACAGCAATAACAGTTTCATTTCTCATTTGATGGAAGAGGATATTGATATTGGGTATTAAATTAATGTAACATCATATTGGAGTATGTAATATATTGGTGTTATTGTTTCATCATGTTTTTATTAGATTTGGAGGAGGCATAATAAGAAAAAAAACTAAAACATTCGGTTGAAATCTATATATATTATTTGGAAAACTACTATTTCTTTACACCATAAACCTTCAAAGTTTGGAATCCAACCCAATATAAGACCCTAATAATGTTTTAAGGGATGTTAGAAATTTATTTTTTCATGTATTGACTGAAACAAAATTCTTGAAGTGTGAAGAAAAGAGGGGAGTTTGTGTTCTTTTATAGATGAGGGGAGGTGCACGATTATAATTGATTAAAGTATTGTATTAGTATAAACTATTTTTTAAAAAAAATCAATAAAAAAGATATTATACAAATTTAATATGATTATACCTCTAAATAATCTCATAAAATAAAATATGGACATGTTTAGAATGTGTTTTTACCCTTATCACTTTTCTTTAACGTGTTCCCCCACGGTGAACACTTTAATCAATTATAGTGATATCTTTTTATTACACTTTAAAGGAAGAGAAAATTATTATAAAAGAAAAAATCACCCAAAAAATAAACCATGGTTTATATTTTAAACCAAATATCATTCACTTTGTCTATTATAATATTTTTATTAATTTGAAATAATTTAATAACGTATTTTTCATTATAAAACATCATAAATATCATTTTTCAGAATACCTAAAATATCATAATATAATACATATCTAACTCAAGTAAAATAGTTCTGAAATTAAATTTATTAGATTATAAAGGGGAAATGATCTTATTATAATTATAAAATCAAAATTTTATAGGTTTTTATTTCATTTTATACTTTATCTTATGAATTAACCCATTAGTTAACAAATTTTAACCGTAACTATTATAATGAATTTTTCAATATTAAAGTGTTGTAATTTTACTTATAAGGGAAATATAGGATAATAAATGTAAAAGGGTTGAAATATTATAATATGTGTCATCATAATTATCCTATTTCAATATTTTTATTATTTTCAAATAATTTACTGAAATATTATTTAACACAAAATATTATTAATGGCACATCAAGAATTGGTAACATAACTTGAATTTAAAACAACAGGAAAAAAAATGAAATTTAATTATATACCATTAAAAATTATGTAATGTTTTATATTTATCATCATAATACATTCAATAAATTACATCATACAAAATATATTACTTTTATATATTTTGAAATTACATTCTTGATTTTTCTACTGGTTACACAAGCATGGTATTGGTGTTGCATAAGCATTTAAGATAAATATTTCATCTCTAAAAATTTGAAGTAGATTAACATCATAAAAAAATAATTTCTATTTAAAATATACATTTAAATATTATTGTATGTTTTTTAATCAATGTCACAAAATTTTAATGATATCAAAAACAAGGGAGTGACATTTTTTGTCTTAATATTTAATTTAAAAAATATATTAGTCATTTTTGAAGAAAAAGATAACTAAATTTACATTTTTTTGAATCTAGGACTATTATCATCTAAAATCAATCATAAAATATATTAAAGGATAGTGTTAGGGTAAATTTTAGTCATTATCATATTATTTTTAACTTCAATGACATGATTTACACTTACCGATGTGACTATATTTACTATATTTACTATTCATAATGAAAAAATTTAGATTACATATTTACCAAATATGAAAATAATGATTAAAAATTTTGGATCCATTTTTATGTATTCAATTCCGAAAATTATAGAAAATTAATTTTATTATAAATTTATAAAACACAATTATTTTTTTAGAAAAATGTGTTTTTAATTCGAAAATAAACTTATACCAAAATTTGATATAATGATGATTCAAATGTAATTAATTATATAATATATAGCTAAAGATTACATAAGTATCCTTAAGGTAAAATTGGAATAATAATGGTAAATTTAAATAAATTGAAATTTCATTTTTACAAAAAGTAGTATTTTTCATTATTCACCAGAAAATTAATCTTTTAAAAAAAATCCAAAAATTTAATTCTAATATAATTTTGATAAGATGATTTCAATAATTATATCATTTTTATAAAATAAATATTCTTTTATTTATATAAATTAAACATATTATTTTATATCAATAATCCATATTTTTTTTTCAGAATTCATATTTTGAAGAATAAATAGATCCATTGAAAATTGAGTAATTATTTATAATTTATTTATTAATAAATTTGGATTATATAAATTTTTTAGAAATATTTTTCAAAATATTTTTAATAATATTAAATCATAAAAAATAAATGGCTTGGTTTTAACAATCACATTTGAATAATAATATTTCATTGTTCATTTAGGCTCGATGTTGGGTGTTGTATATGATATTTAACATAGTGTCCTTTTAAAAATATCATGGTGTTTAGTAGATGATTAGAATGGGTAAACATATGAGGTAATAATAAAATATCATACGTGATCATAAGATGCACATATGAGCATTATCAAGATATATTACAAATTTATACCTTGAAAAGAATAAATCATACATCATTGCATAAGGAAAAACAAAGAAATCAATAATTTTTTGAAACATTAGTCAATAAACATGTGCCTTGATAATGTAAACTTTGGATACCTTAGAAAAGTTTCTAAAAAACTACCTTCATGAGGCACACCATAAGTAACATGATTATGTGAATCTAAATCCAACTCATGTGTACTTATGTCATGACATAAAAACATTTAACCAATGAAGTGGAATGTGTTATTGGACCCCACATACCATTCATCCATACTTATATGTGCTAATTTATATCAATCAATCATTATATCATAAATAACACATGGGATGAAAATTTTGTTTTATTTATCACATCATAAATAATACTTGGGAATAAAATCAATTTCATTCCTTTTTAAAATGGATTTTATATAAGGAAATAATTCATAATTACATCAATAATAATAAAATGATATAACCATGAAAAATTATTGATTATCCAATGATATTAACCAATGCTTATGGTAAATACCCTTCAACCAAGATAATAAAAAATATATTATTTACACCATAAAGAAAATAGGTATATGGTTTAGTAAACAATTTCACCAATCATTTGATGTATAGAATCAAGGTGAACACTATTTGAAAACAATTATTAATATATATTACTCATAGGGGAAAGGAAATTTAAGAAATGTTATGCAAATTCATAGTGGATGATTAGAAAATAAAAAATAAGTAATAGATTAATTATTTGATAAAAATAAAAATATATAGTTCTTTAAGAGAATGAATATGGTTAATATCATTTTAAAAATGTCATTGGTCTAGAATAATGTACATAAAATAATAGTAACTTAGAATATAAACACCCTTTTTGGTGCTTTAGAAAAATCCAAATGGAATTAAATTATATCATTGATCTTATTAAAGAATTATAATTTTTGTTTAAAATAAAGATAAAATTAATTTCATATAAAAAACATGAAAACATATATATAAAATTTAATATAAAATGAAAAGGGTTGTGGAAATATATGTTCAAAAGGAAATCCTAAATGATATTGGCTTCTATGAAAACACCCCATGAGGAAAATGTTAAACTGCTTTTCTTTTTAAAAAATTTCAATTAAAAATATGGTAGTTTAGAATGATTTTCTAATTTTTCAATATTAATATAGGGATATCCCGAAAATGTGTATTAAATGGTAAAAATATCACTATAAAAATAAATTCACCTATTTTTATTTTTAAAATACTTTTGTTGAATTCCAAATTATTTTAAGAGATTACAAGAATTCTATTAGAAAAAATATTAAGGGGAAAAAAGATTACTATGGATAAACATGGGTAAGGAAAGTGTTTGGTATATTGGAATAAAGACGATATGAGTTACCACACGTTAGATACCTTTATTTTTATGATGGGGTTGGGAAAAGAAACCTTACGACTTGAGTGAAATTTAAATCAAACCCATTTAATGAAAAAGATAATGAATCTAAACATAAAATACCCTGAATAAAAATAATTTATGACATAATAAAAAATGTGTAGTATATATAATATATAAATGTAAATTTGTTGATAATAATAATCACATCTTAAAGAATAAGAATTTAGACCAAGAAACCCTTTCAGGTAACATAATCATTGGGGTAAGAATATTTTTATAATGTTTTTTAAGGAATAATTATAGAAACCCAAAAGAAAGGATTAAATAAAATTTAAACTATTAATTAGTAATAATAAATAATAAATGGACAAAAATTATTCAATAAAATGTTGATAACTCAATGAAATAAAATTGAGTTAGCAAAAACCCCTACGATATTAGAAACCTCCAAATAAAAACAACTTAAAGGATTTGATTTCAAATAAAACATTAAATACCATGAATAATGAGTGGATCATGATATAAATTATTAATAGGTAACTATATACATCATTCCAAGGAATTTTTTTTAGTAATAATAAGCATGTATCAAGGGATTGAAAATTGGGATTATTAACTCTTACTATTGTATAGATTCAATATACACATGTTCCTACCATCTTGAAAAATAAATTAAAATCATTCGAAACTGTATTATTAATATTATGTATCTATATATAATTTATTAATTACTATTTATTATAAAATTTTATTTATATATTATATAGTTTTTATTTTATTTCTCATTTTGTGTGAAAATATAATCGATTTCTGTTTATTTTGTTATTTTTTTTTGAAATAGAGGATGATATTTTAATAATAAATTGATTAATTAATATAAACATTCCAATAAAATAAAAAATAATTTTTTTATTACTAACTTATTATAATATTAGTTTTTAATATTGCATAGTTATCCATGATAGAGTTTTATATCATAATTCATGTCGGTTGTTAAACCAACCAAAACAATAACATGATATTACTTGATGGTTGAGTATGGGTAAGGAAGTGTATAATATAATTATAATATAAATATAATAGTTTTATTTATATTTTTTAGTTTTTGTATCTTATTTGATGTTTTTTGGAAAAAGTAACAAAAAATAAGATGAAAACTAAAAAATATTACATCATGGAGGTGGTAGTGTACACAATGGATGTTTAACGTTTTAATTTCATGACCATTTAGATGGAATTAATGTGTATTGAAATTTTATTTTTCATAATCATAATTATAGAATATATTTCATTTTTACTCATAAATTATAGCCTTATAACTAGTGAATAAAGGCAATGGGGGAAAAATAGAATGTGTCGCTTTGTGGAGACGGTAATCTGTAAAACACATGATCAATGTTCATTGTTTCTATAAGTGGATGGGAAGAAATAAATACATTTTTCCATTTATATAATAAAAATTCAGTATAATTATAACATAGAGGTCACTTTATTACTATTTTAGGGTAGGATTGGAAGAAAAATATTAATAAAAATGTAAGGAGTAAGTAATACTTACGTCGAGACCCTGAACAACCTATTATTTAAATACTTAAAATTTAAGGTGTTAAGATAAATTTTTGTGACTATTTGATTTATTGAATTCAAAATTATTTTAGTATATTAATATTAGGTTGGTTTTTGAGGAAATTTTGAAGGGAAAATGGAGCATTTAATGGTAGTGATCCCATTTTAGAAGAAAAGGAAAAAAAACCTTTTATAATACCCTATTGTTTTTAATAATATCATTACACTATTCATGGGTCAATGAATCAAAAACATTTAAATAATATATTTTTGTGTGATATTATGCTGATCAATCATCGAAAAATTATTTCTACACATGTTTTAAACATGTTTAAAGTCTTTTACTCTTATATTTTCACTTTCCAATTTTGGTATTTTTACCAAGGTAACCAATTTTTAACCTTGTAACATATATTTTTATAAACATATAAAATAAAAACTATTAGAAAATTTGTTATTGATTAAACTAAATTTAATATCAATTTAATATAATTCAAATTATAAAAATCATAAAATTTACTTTTAAATTAAAACATTTATTTATAGAAAAACTGTTTTTTTAGAAAAATGATTTTCTAACCATTATGAATTCTAAATATTATTACCATTGATTAAAAATTAAATGTGTGTTAGAATAATTATATATTTGTTTAAATATATGAATATATATATTATTTGAAATATATTAGTTTAATTTATCAGTGAAAAAATACACAACATTAATAATACAATTCTTTGAAATAATCCTTTCATTATTACCATGGTAATTAACTTTAATCTTGTTAATTTCATTTATATAATCAAAATGAAATTTAATTTACAAAATAATTTTATATTTTTTTATCTAAAATATAAAATAGATTTTTTATTTTTTATTTCTAAAATTCATAAAATCTAATTTTAATGTATGCACATAAAAATAGTGTTTAGTGTGAAATATTACATGAGTTTAAAAAATGCTAATCACGTGTTTTATAAATTCAACATAGATTTTTCAAATATTTTTTATTAATAATTAAATATATAATTTTTATATAAAAATTGTTTCATAACCATTATTTCCATTATTATGTTAAGGTAATTTTATTAAAGTCATTTTTTTAACGAAATCTGTATTTTTACTATTTTCCTAAAAATTAATTATTTTAGAGAAATATAATGAATTCACCCTAAGATAAGTTTCATATATCAAATTAAAAAATTTCGTTTATCTTTTGAAATTAAAATTCTAAAATTTACAAATTTATCTTTTAAATTAAAACACTATATATAAAGAATTTTTTTTTAAAAAAAAGTCATTTTGAAACAATGATTATTCTTAATTTTATTTTGTATGAATTTATAATTGATTGGAATATTTTTTTTCTACAATTGGTTTTATTATTGTTCTAATATTATTAAAGAATATGTCTTGGAAGGTATTATTTTGGTGTTACTTGTATAAAAATCTACCAGTAGAGTACTTATTTAAAGAAAATAATATATAGTAAAATATTTTGTGGTTACTTTATACCCCCTTAAATATATTACATCCTTAAAAGGTCAATTATTACTGATTGATAGAAGTAGGTTAGGATATTCATAACATATTCTTCATTTGGGATATAACTTATAATATGAAATATACCAAACTCTCTTAGTCTATATCATTTTACCAATGTTTCATAAAAACATTAATCTTTTATAAAATAAAAATTTCATGTTTGTATATACCCTAATTATAAATTCTGTTAAATAAAAATTTCAAGAAACCATATGATACTCTAGGACATTAATATATAATAAATGTATATATTTTTCCAAATATAACAGTGAATTTTACCCTCAAATTGTATTAATCCATAGTTTATTAGGCAACCCATTAGTAAATATACATCATAACACTGAAAAAGAGATAAACTACATCAAGAATATCATGGATAACATTTTTATTAAATCAGTAGACACGTAGAAGTTATCAACATTATATAACTCATTTTTATCAAAATTAATCATCTTTTTAAATCTAAGAGTTATCCACTACGGGATGATGTGTTTTTAAATAGTTATCCCCCAAAAATATAATGTTCGCATAACATCAATTTTCAAGGTTGTTGATAACATTTAACATATGTTTTAAAACCATTAATAAAAAATTAATAAAGAAAAATCCTATGATGTTTCACATAATCCTCAAATGTTTTATAATATACCATTATATAATCAATAAATTTCATTAATTAATGAGAAAATATAAGAGTATAAAAATTTATTTTCTATTAATATATTAACCTCACTACCTTAGATAAGACTAGGAAACTCACCTTTTCAATCATAACTGTAATATACCATGACTCATAAAAATTTATGTATTATGCATTATTTTCATGTTGGACATAGTGGTTTCATGATACACAACTTTATCAACTTCAATTTAATAGTCCTATTTAATCTAAATACAAAAACTAAAATGGATTTGATCATATTCAAAATATGAATATGAAAATATAAATTCAAAGATTCCTTCTCCTACAAGTCCTTAATTATTTTACCAGATGTTTCTTTGAGTTCAAACAAAGGCTCTGTTTGTTCAATACTTAGTTATCCATGGTCATTTTTATATAGGATTCTCAATACTAATAGGTTAAAATCATACTCATATCCTTTATAATGGTATATTAGAGAGAATTTGAATCAACCATAGTATATCCTTAGAGAGTGTCTAACCAGGTGGGAAATTAGGCATCTTTTTCATAGACAAGGTGAAAATAAATTTAATAGGAAATCCTCCATTTTTGGGAACATTACCCCTTGGAAAATCTTTTCTAGAAGTTAATTAACTTGATATATCTTGATAGGGATGTTTTTTAACAATCAGGGGGTGTCCCCATTTTTATTTATTGAAATAAAATAACCTATTAGTATTATAGTCAATGAGATACCATTATAAGAACTCATAGGCCCAGTAGTAATTAAACCCATACACAAAAATTTTATTTCATATAATCTATGCATAGAATATTTCACTACACCAGTAAGAACTTACAGATCACCCATCAGTGTATCACCCCCCGCAAGTTTTTGAGTTCCGATCTCCATCCTGAAGACCAAAAACTATTCTCCATATTTTTCTTTATCAGTAATGGTGTTTGTTTCTTACCCTCACCAGATGAATATTATTCACCTACACAGGTCATCCCCAATTTCTCTTGAGAGATCAAACCCCTATCTCAATGATCCCACTGTCGCCTGCCCTCACCTGTCGTGAAGCCTTTTTCCATTGTTGACACCGTCAGTCTCCTCATCTATCATGAGGACATATAAACCACTAAATACCTAAAATAATGACGAATCTATATAAACCCACATGATTGAAAAAAAATTTGTTTTGAATCGATCCCACACCACCTGATTCATAGGTAACAACTAAGTACCACCCAGCCACCATACTGGCTAAAAATTGATATCGGGTAACACAGTTATTTCAGGGGCCACACTATTCATGTCCTGGGCCCAACACCAACACCACATTCCTTAATTATAAACATAAATTTGAGTTTGGAAGCTCTTGAACCTAATCGATTTCCGTTTCCAGAGAGTATCCACCTTACATGGCACCACTTGAGTAACCCCCAATTGGCAAAGGATATCGGGGAACACAGTTATATCAGGTGCCACACCACGACTTTCTTAGACCCAACCCGACACCACATATTATCCTTCCCCATCTAAATTTAGTGTTTCAAGACTCAAACTTGGTCCATTTTATTTATAGGGAGTGGCTACCTTATACGGTACAACTTGAGTGACCCCTGGCCAGCTTAGAATGTAATATCTAGGAGGACCACAAAATCTCTAGTTTATAATTTTTTTGGTTGTTATCCCATAAATATACTTATCTATTTTATTTAATCCTATAGTATTAAGTAAATTTATATTATTCTTACAAAAAATAACAAAATGAATATAAAAAAATAATTAAACACTCTATTGATACCAATTGAGGCTTACAATACTAGCACTCCAAGGTGTGGTGCTAAAAATACATTATTTAAAAAATTAACTTTTATACCAAGAGAGATGATTCAATCTAAACATGAAAAAATCACATTATTATTACATTTTATAATAATATCACATAACATAGAGAACCATTTTTTATAGTGTCATTGAGGACCAGTTACATAAGAATCTTATTTTACAAAACTTATGGAAGTTTATTTATAATCAAACCAAACTAGACTCCCTTATAGACATAGTATTGGTTAGACTCATCTTCATAACCCATGGAAAGAAAATATAATTAAGGTTTTATCTTTGATTTTATATAGGGGTAAACATTGGTTGAAATAATCAAATATAATAAGTGAGAATAAGATGAATATATTTGTATAATCTGGATATATAATAAAGTTATACCAAAATATACATCACAAATCTAGGCATAATAAAAAAATTCCCGAATCTAAACTGTGTGGATCCATTAGTCCATTAACATAATTTATGAGAGAATAATATCTAGATACCTTAGAAATATGGCACACACATTAGTATAGGGAACATTAATTTCACGAGACACACCATTATTGCCCAGAATTACATGAAACTAAAACATATTCAAGAATACTTATCTTATGATATATAAAATTTTGACCAATGAATTTGGGGAAGATGTAGGACCCCACCCATTATCAATCCATACATACATGTGTCACTAGAAATCAATCATTCATCATATCAAAAAAAACCCATGGGATGAAAAATGGTTATCCTTCATTACATCATAAATAACCCATGAATCGTAAATTGGGGTAATATCCTATTCAAATGGATTTCAAAAAAGTAAATCATTCATACTTCCATCAATAATCATATCATGATATATTTGAGGAAAATAAATGGGCATACAAAGATATTGGGTATCATTATAGGTAAATTCAGTTTAATCATAATGATAAAGAATATAGAATATACACCATATATATAAAGGGTATATGATTAAGTTAATAATTTCCCCACCTAATCGATGTATTACATCTAGTTGAACATATTTCATTCAATGGAATTAAAACAGGGAACTCATAGAATAATGAAATAGGAATAAAGGTTAAACTTATTCACAGAGGATGATTAAGAAAGAAATACTCAGTAACAGATCAATTATTAGATATAAAATGAAATTACAGAATCCATAAAAAAATTTATATGGTATAATTTTGAAAATATTATCGGTCAAGCATATGATATGTTAAATAATGTAAACATAGTCTAATTATTTATGGAGTTAAAAAAAATATAATTGGAAATAATATACCATTTATCTTTGGAAATAATTATAAAATAATTATTTTATACAACTAGTGGAAAAATAATTTTTTTTAGAAACCATAAAAATATAGAATAAAAAATTAATATAAAGCAGAAATGGTGGAGAAACGATATGTCCACATGGAAACACTAAAAGATATTATTTTTAATGAAAAAAAACGATACAAAAATGTAAAAATGATTTTATTTTTAAAAAATTCAATGAAATTCATTGTAATAAGATTTTTTTTAATTTTTAAAATAAATATAGTGATATCCAAAAAACGTGGAGTAAAATTATATGAGCATAAAAAAATAAACGTTTTTCATATATTTTAAAATTAATGTGTTGAAATCCACATCGATTTAAATGTTTATAAAACATCTACGTTTAAAAAAAGATAAATAGGTAGAAAAATTTACTAAGGATAATGATAAGGTAAGAAAATGATTGTGATATTGAAAGAAAGACTATATAAATTTATTAGATGGATGATAACATTTGAAAGGCCATGATTTTTTTTTTCTGGGGTTGGGAAAAGATACCTTATGGCTTGAGTAACATATAAATCAAAACCATTGAATGAGATTAAGATTGAATTTAAAATTAAAATACCATGAATAGAAGATAATTCCTGATATAACATAAATAATTGGTAGTACATACACCATAAAAAGGTAAATTTGATCATAATAAGAAGCGTATCTCATGGAATTTGAATTGAGATCGAGAAACCCTTTAGAGTAACATAATATTTTAGTTAAGAGTAATTTGATAATGAGGTATCATGAAATAATTATAGAACCCCAATTTGTATTTCAAATATAATATAAAATATTAATTTGGTGGAATAAATAAAAATTCTAACAATAGAGTTTAATAAGAAATTTGGAAACTTAATGTAATATAATTGAGTTTGCACAAACCCTTATGATATTCGAATATTTCAAATCCAAAACCTTTGAATGATGCTATTTAAAATGAACCATTAAATAGAATGAATAAAGATTGTATGATGATATAAAATATTAAATTAGAATTAGGTTCACTATTACGTTGAAAAAATGTTTTGTAACTAGAAGTACATATCAAGGGATTGAAAATGGAGATAAGAAACCCTTACTGTGGTCTCAATTTGTTTTGTGCATGTGCCTAAATTCTTAAAAAATAATATAACATTCATTAAATACCTTATTAGGAAATTATTAAATCAATTATTCAATTCATTAATTACATTTATTATCATATGAAATCAAATTGTTTTATTTTGTTGTCTTATGTTTTTTATTTTGTGTTTAAATTGAATCTCTGTCAACTTAGTTTTGTAATTTTGGTGATCGAAGATGAAATTTTTTAAATTAGAAAAAAATCAATTTAAAATTTCATGAACTATAAGATAATCACTATTTCATTAATAATTTATAACAATATTAATATTTATGTTACCATAGTCATCCATGATATAGTTTTATAGTATAATTCACAAAGGATATTAAGTCAACCCCAAAAAGAACACAAAATAACTCGAGGAGTGAGTATGGTTTAGAAAGTGTATACTATAATTATAATAGAATAATAATGATACTATTTATATGATATTATATTGTTGATACATATTTTCTATTTTTTTGGAAAATAACTAAAATCAAGATGAAAAAAGAACAATGTTACTTTATAAAGGCAGTAGTCTGGAAAACAAAATATTAACATTTTCATTTCCCAAAGAATGTGAGGGAATGGAGGTGGATTATAATTTTTCCCTATATAATAATAATTATATTATTTTTGTGGCATTTAATCTTCAATTATATCCTTATTAGCATTGAATGTAATAAGTTGTGAAAAATGGATGATTTCACTTTGTGGAGGCGGTAAGGGTGTAATTTTGGCCTAGCGGCCCAAAAGCCCGACAAGCTTGGCCCGTAAGCCTGAGAGGCCCAGCCCGACAAAGCCCACGTTGGGCCAAGATGGACTCAGGCCGTTGGTTCATCGGGTCGAACCTGGGCCTATCCAAGAAGGCCCACGGGCCAGGCCAGGCCGACCCGAAAAAGCCCAGCCCGCTGGCCAGTGCGAAGCCCAGTTAATGTAAAAAGATTTAACGGGAAACTGCTGGCAGGGAGATTTGATCCTCGTACCACAGGCTTCCAAGTCCACGCCTGGACCAACTGGTCCAGGCGATGCACCTGTTATATTATCACAATAATTTATATATATGTATATATATATATTCAATGATATATAATGATAAAATTATATATAATAATGTATATATATAAACAAAGCTATTAATAATATATAACAATTAAGTGTGGGTTTTTTAAACCCATTAGTAATATATATATATATATAATATAATATAATATATATATAAAGCTATTAATATATATATATATCAATGATTTAATATTATATATACATATAATAAAAATTTGTATATTAAAAAAAATAACACACTCGCCTAATGATTAATGTGCACATCCTGCAGCCTCATTAATTGTTTTAAGTATATTGCAACATGCATATATTATATATACTATACATTTATAAACCTATTTCAAAAAAAAAAAACATTAACCCACCCATTGTAGTGCATCCCCAACCCCTAATTATTATTTTTACAATTTTCTCATATTACAGGCACACACACACATATCAATAATTCAACATTTTATATTTATAATAACATATTATATACTAAAAAAATAACACACTCACCCAATGATGTTCGCGCACATCCGCAACCTCATTATTATTTTTTAAATATGACGAAACTTGCATATTATATATATAAACAAATCCATTAATATATATATATGTATATAAAGCTATTAAATATATATATCAATTAAGTGTGGCTTTTAAAAATCCATTAATAATATATACATGTCGTTGTGTGTGTATAAGTGATATAATATTATATATATGATAACTTATTTTATATTGACAAAAAAATAACACTCACCTAATGATGTTCGTGCATGTCCCCACATCCTCATTAATGTTTTTTAAATATATTTCAAATTCATATATTATATATAAATCTATTAAAAAAAAATTAACCCCCCACTACGGTGCACCCCCAACCCAAAATTATTATTTACAATTTTCTTATATTATATATATGTTTATAATATCTTATTATATATTAACAAAAAATAACTACGCACCCAACGATGTTCGTACACCCCCAACCTCATTAATTTTTTTTAAATATGATAAAACTTGAATATATTATATAATATATATATATATATATATATATATATATGTATATAAATTTATTTAGAAAAAAATTAACTCACCCACTTTTGTGCATCCCCTAAGACAGTAATTTTGTCCAGACCCGAAAAGGATCTGGTCGGGCCTGGCCGGGCCTACCTTGCCGAAAAAATTAAAAATCGTTTAAAAAATTATTTTAATTAAACAAACGCTTAAAAATAATTTTCATGAATAAGTTAAAAAAATAAGTGTAAAAATCATTTAAAATAAATGATAAAAAATGATTAAATAAAAACTCTTTAAACCCACTACCCACTACTGCGCACCCCCAATCCCTAATTAATATATATTTTTTCTCAATATTCATATAATATATATAAATTCATAGACATATAAAAATAAATTAAGAAATAAATAACAAATCCACCCACTATAAAATGTTAATAAAAAATATTTCTACATAAAACATGTTAAATTTTTAACAAAAATACATCTAAAAAACATGAGTTCAAAAAAGAGTTTTAAATTAAATGTCTAAAAATAAATGTTAATTTTTTTAAAAGTATTAAAAAATAGTTTAAAAAAAGGTTTAAATAAAAACGATTTAAACAAATGTTGAAATTTTATTTTAAAACAAAAAAATAAAATAATTTTTTTAAAACTAACACTTAAAAAATACTTTTTACATTAAAATATGAAAAATGTTAAATATTTTTAAAAAATACATGTAATCAACATGATTTAAAAATAATTAATAAATGTTTTAAATTAATCATTAAAGAATGTAAAAAAACATTTTAATAATATGTTAAAAAATGGTTTAAATAAAAACAATTTAATAAAAAATTAATAAATGCTTAAAAAATTATAAATTAGTTAAAAAAACTAAATGTAATTTTTTTAAATAAATTTTAAAAATAAATTTAAATAACAAGGCTTTAAACTCACCCACTGCTTCGCACCCCCAAAAACCCCTCATTAGTTTTTTTTACAAATAAGGGATAATATATATATATATATATTCACAATATATAAATCAATTTAGATAAAAAACATATCCACCCACTGTAAAATGTTAATAAAAAATAAAATTAACATTTTTAAAAATAACATCCATTTAGAAATAAATGTAAATTTTTGAAATAAATGTTAAAAAATGTTTAAATAAAATCTTTTAAAACATGTTTTAATATAAAAAATCATTTTAAAAATAATAAAGGTCCACCATGGCCTGACTCGAAAAAGCCTGACCTGGCCCGAAAAAGCCCAGCCCAAACTGATGGCTTGGGCTGGCCTAAGGCTGAGATTGGGCCGCCTCATTTCGAGGTTTCGGGCTGGCCCAACTCGGCCTGAATAGTGGCCAGTGGCAAAAAAAATTTCATTCCAGGCCCGAGCCAAAATTACACCATTAGGAGGCGGTAGTCCGAACAATGGATGATCAATGTTATTTGTTTTTCTAAGTGGAAGGGAAAGAAGGAATAAGGTTTGTTCCATTAATATAGAAACACTTAATTATACTAATTTTAACTCAGTAAATATGTATTTTTGGTTAGTTTAGGTTTGGAAGAATAAGATTAAATAGAAAAAGAAAAGAGTAAGTAATACTTAGGTCGAGACATTGAACATCCTCTTGATTAAATCCTTAGAATTGAAAGACATAAGATACATTTTATAGAAAAGGATATTTATAAAGCTCAATGTAATTCCAGGACATAAATATTTATAAGACTTTCAAGTAATTTTTTTTGGGGAATACACATCATTGAAAATGTTGAAGTGATTTCCTTTTATAAGGGTGAAAACAGGTACTTTTCTGAATACACATGACTTTTCAATGATATAATTACATTATTAAAGCTTAAATTACTCCATAAGTTATAAATAGTGGAGTATAGGGTGATATTGTATGAAAACATCCTCAAAAAATTATTTCCACGCATTTTTTAAAATATATTTGAAGTCATTTACTTGTATTTTTTTTGTTTTTTGTTTTTTTGGAGTAACTTGTTTTTTCAAAATTAACATATGTTTTATAGAACGTTAAAAATAACCCTTTATATAAAACATGGGTTTTGAGGAAAATAAAATTAATCTACTTTTAATCTAACTCAAATTCAAAATAATACAAAATTAAATTTTAAATTAAAACATTTTATATATAGAAAAATTATTTTTGTTGAAAAATGATGTTTTAACAATTATGAATTCTTAATATTTTTTATCATTAATTAAAAATTACATCTCTGTTAATGTAATTATATATGTTTTTAAAAACAATATTTTATTCGTTATTTAAAATATATCAATTTAGTTTGTTACATTAATATTACACTACGTTAATAAAATAATTTTTTAAAAATGACAATTTCACCATTATCAAAGTCATTACCCTTAATCACACTAATCTCATTTTTATGATTGAAAATGAAATTTTATTTATCAATTAAAATATATATTTTTATCTCCTATATGGAATCATTTTGGTTAGATACAAGTTTTAAAATTGATAAAATTAAATTTTAATGTCAGTACATAATCACAAATTTTAGTATGAAATATTACTTACATTTCTAAAAATGTTGAATAAGTGTTTTATAAAATCAATATATTATTTTTAAATTTCTTTATCAATTATATATATATATATATTTAGTTATTAATTTAAAAAGGATGAATAAACATTTAATTCATTCTTTTATGAATATAATGTCATAAAAGAGATAGTTTTTATTAGAAAAATCTATATTTTCACTAATCACCTAAAAATAAATTATTTTATATAAAATTAAAAAAAATCATCATGAGATATTTTTGACATTTTAAATTAAAAAATTAATTTCAAATTAATAAATTAAAATTATAAAATTATAAAATTTATCTTATTAATGAAAATACAATATATAATGAAAAGATAATTTTGTTGAGAAACACCCTTTTAAAATACTAAATATTTTTAGTCCTATTTTGTATGAATTTACAATTGATTAAAATATTGTCATATACCATATGTTTTATTCTTTTTATAATTCAATTATCAAATATGTATTTCATTCTTTAAGTTTGATGTTTTGTGTGGAACAATCTATAGACACAATGTTCATTTTAATGAAAGAAAGCATATATTGTAATATTGGATCCTTACAACTTCATCTTCTAGATAAGTTGTGTACAAACAATAAAAACAAAGAAATACTCAGCTTCTACTTTACTCAAAGAACTAAAATATTTTTTTACCAATCCAAATAACAAAATTTCTTCCAAAATAATCCCCCTATATTTTTGGGTTATTGACTCACAATATCACCATCCTAATCAATATCTAAATATTCTAATAAATGTATGATTTTTTCCATTTTCTATATAAAACCTTAATTTATAGTTTCTATAACATACATCGTTATTCTATCAGAATTTGAAGATTTTATTTCTTTATTAAACATAGGAAACATGCATCAAAAAATATATTATAATATATATTATGTCTCTTAGTAGTAAGATAATGTAACTTATAATTATTATTCCATATATAGTAGTGCAAATCCATCTACATTTTCATGCTTCACCAACATAGTTAAAAATTTTATTGGAGTAAAAACAACATTTCACTATTTATCTCTAAATTTCCTCAATTTTTTTTAAAAACATCTATTGTGGGATGAGTGATTTCCCTTTATCATGATGAAATTATATCTCTATAAAACTTCTCAACTATCCAATCATTGATATTTCAAACTGAGAACTCTTCAATTTTATAAATTTATAATACATTTTTTCTTGCTTCCACTGATTATGATATCATGTACATATATCCACACCATGAATTTATCATCTAATGAAAATTTTAAACAGACATTATGATCATTCCCAGATCTCTTAAACTACATCCACCTCAGAAAAGCGTCCAACCATGTAAACAAATAACGGGTTCTTATTCTTTATACACGAAATGAATTATTTAACCCATAAAATTCTGTATCATCATTCATAAGTAAAAAAATACATCCTACAAGTCTATATTAACTTCATTATTCAAGATAATTATAATAATGATGTATTAACATCGATTTTAAGCACTATGAAATTTCATTGGTCGTCCAATTCAAAGAAGAGTCTTAAATATTTTGTTTTCTCCACTTATGAGAAAATTTCCTCAACCTCAACACCTTAAAACTATGCATACCACATATAAACTAGCCTTTCTTTATTCTCAATAAAATTTTCATATTTATCTTATATATTATTTAATACACACTTTATACCAATCACGTTAGGTTTTATAAATATGTCTAGTGTAAAAAACCTAACTCAAGTAACCTAGGGAATGTGATTAATTTATTTTATTAGAATAAATAAAAGGTTTAAAATATGGAAGGAAAATTATATTAGTTATATTGTTTAAATAGATACATATATGATACCAATTTTTCAATTTGATTAAAATATAAAACATAAAAAAATAAAATGATTAGAATCCTTGAAAATCATCCAACGTTTTATAGTTTATGACCCAGGGAAAGGAAAAAAGGGTGATATAATATTCTCATTAAGGATTATATACAATTGAATCTATCATTTTTTAATAAGGCATAAACAATATGTCAAGGTAACTAACTAAAAATACATGCCATTTAATCAATAACCTGAGCATAAAATACATCTATTGATAATATCAATGAAAAATATCATAGATAATAATAAAATAATTCTAAATGAAGGAAAAAATTTATATAGAACATCATGATCTCATCCATCATGATATCTATACTGTCAAGACATTACACCAAGATAGTTTAATCAATGGTTTGGTATACACCAAAAATCTATTTAATTTTCCCAACTGATTTGTCTGATGAGACCTTTTGATGAATCATGGAGATATCTATAACCCAAACCTCCCTATCATTACATGTCCAATGTATTACACATATATTAATTAATCTATTAAAATTTTAAATAATATAACTTATCAATAAATATTCATATATTGTAATGAATATCGATTTATCAAGATTTTACCCAGCCAATCATATAACATTCATAGTAAAACACCATATGTAAAAATTGTATTTAGTTTTGGAAACAATAATTTCTATAATTCAAATAGTAATGAAATTTATGGGATATTTAATTTATAATGATAAAAAGAAAGTTAATGTTTCAAGAGGAAGTTAATAAACACAAAATTAATAAGAGATAATATATGACAATCAGTTCATTATAATTATACGTTTTGTAAAAATATAACATCCTTTAGAATAATAAAGAATATTGAAATTGAAATATAAAAATAGTCATTCCTTAAATATTTTTCTTTGAAAAACCATTGAAACCTATTTATGAAACTAAATATTAGAAAATTTTTATGATGGCCAGGAAGTCTATTGACACTATTTACGTTAAAAAATATTCCTTTTGAATTTTTTTGTAAAGAAAGTCCAAAGAGACCCATTTAGAAAATATTAGAAATATTCCTTTCAAACCTTATAAAAATTCCATGATAACTTAAAATATCCATTATAGATCATTTTAGTAATAAAAAAACTTTTGTTAAATAAATTTGAAAAATATAAACATGGATGAAAAATATATTTGATTAAATGAGAAATAAAATAAGTTTTTATTTTAAGATTTCATTTTCAGAAATAATGTTTGAAATAGATAAAAATTTGGAATAAAATATGTAAACCCATTAAATATACATATATTAATAAAATATATGGATTCTATTAAGTATTGATTATATATCTCTTCAAAAAATGAACGCAATCCAAAAAATAGTGATTGTAAAATAAATCCTTAGATATTAGGTAATATTAAAATTATAACCCATTGAAAAAATAAACATGAGTTGAAGCATTAATAATCCTAAATAAATATTTATTATTGTTAAATACAGTAAATGGGCAGTATATACACCATATAAAAGAGAATAGGTCCATAATAACAAATATGTATCAATGAAAAGTAAATTGAGATGAAATAAATAATCTAGTGCTTCCCTTTAGTTGAGAGTGATTTAAAATATTATATAATGGTTTTAAACATGTTATAAATTAAAAAAAACTACATTAATATTTATAATATAATATCTGATACTCTTATCACATATTATCAATAATTCATTAATAATAATTCATTATTACTATTGTTTCATGTGTAAACTACTTCATATTCTCATGCTTGTTATGTCATTGATGTTCATATTATTTTAAATAGGATATAAATACATCATCAAATGAATTATACTAAAGTTCTAAATATCATATATATTAAATAGAAACATTTTTATAATTATTATTGGAATTTTAACATGGAAAATGAATCGTATAGCTTCGTGGAGACGGTAGGCCGTACGTATGCATGAGAGACATTACCATTTCCATAATTGATGAAATGGTAAGAGAATATATAATATATCAAATTTAAATAATGTATATTAGTTCATAATTATAATATATATTCATTTTTAAAATCATTATTACTATCCATTTGAGTCAATGATGAGAAGAAAACTATATCTGTTCACTTGGTGGTGGTCCACCATTGTCACGAGCGATGGTTTTGATTTTCATTTTATAGAGTAGAAGATGAAGAAATATTATAACATAAAAATAATATCTTATTATATGGTATATAATGGTTTTATTATAATTTAAACATTAATATAAAATATAATGTGGTAATAGAAGAAGTAAAAAAAGAGCATAGTGATGACAATTTCCTTCACTTAAAAAAAATCAGTTGGATATATTATTAAGGACCCTAGGGCTGGTCATTTAGGAAGATAAGAATATGTATAATGTGGATAATGATGATGGGGAGATATTATTTTAGTCATTGGTCAAGATAAATGTATTGATATGTTTGATTATGTGAGGGGTGGATGTGCCATTTTATAATTTAGGTGAGCGGCACACTTGTATTTTTTCAATGTTTTGCAATTAAGTCAAATCACTTTCATGAAACTATTGATCCAAGATAGATCATATTAGAAGTGGATAAGGTTAAGGATTATTTAAAAACAACCAATGGTGTTTAATGATGTTTTTTTGTCATTTTAACCCTTATCATCATATATTAACCCCCAGTAAACCCATTTTAACCTTAACCATAGTTTTTTTTATAGTTTTTACTTTTCATTATGACCAGAAATAAAATTTAACTTATTAAATATTATTAATTTTTTTTGATTAAAAATATTTAATCGATTTTATAAAATTCATAATATAGAATTGGCATAACATAATTTAAACATACTCCCACAAAACGTGTATAAATAGGAATTTTTAATAAATATATTTTTTTAAGCATAATATGATATTATATTAACTATATGACAAGTAATAATCATTATATAGATTTAAATTCATATAGTTATATATAAAATCATATATTTAATTTAAATCATTTATCATTAAATAATATCTTAATTAATTATAATGCAATGTCATGGTTCCTCAGAAAGAGTTTTCTTAAAAATTTCACTTTTTACCTCCAAATGATATTATCTTTAATTATATAAAATCGGTTGTCAGTAAATTATCATTTTTAAATATATTAATGAATTATTATAAATAAAATGTGTAATATTTAGATATTATATTTTTTATTTTTAATAAAATATTATTTTTGAGGGAGCATGTCATAAATTAATTCTAGACTTATTCTGACCTATTAAGTTCAAAATTAACATCCATACCATGAAATTAGATTTTTTGATCTATGAAATATTAAAATTTCAATTGGGTAATAGTTTAGTTAAATTTTTTTTGAAAATAATTGAAGCTCAGGTTTTACATTTTTTCCTCCTATAAAAATTTCATCCATGAAATTTTTAGGGATATCAATTTGTAAAAAAGTGAGGGTGCTTGTCTTTATAAAATCCCGTAGTTCCCACATTGGTTCCCTTATTTTATGATTTATCCAAAATAACTTTACCATTTGAGTTGACTAATTTTTCAATACTTTAAATCTAGTTTTAAGTATATATACGGGATCTACATAGTAAGACATATCAAGTTACAATAATATTTCATCATAGGGGATAAATGTATTAGGTTTGGCATGAACTTCCTTAACAGGGATATTCAGAACACATCATGTAATTTGGAAAGAATTTGTGGAATTTACCATAGTTAAGGAAAAAATCTAGTTCAATCCAAAATTTCAATGTATCTAATGTACACGGGGCTCTGTTTTGTCTTTTTTCTGATCCTTATGACACCCTTCCATGGTTATACATTCAATCAAATAACGTGATCTCCCACTTGAGATTATAAATTTTTTCCTTCGATTATCTGCAAAACTATTTTTCATGATTTGATCTACCTTAATATTACTAGGAATAGTATTTAAATTTTTATTTATCTCCTAAACAAGTTTGGGCACTATATGTTTCCTTTCTCTAACCTCATCCCAAGAGGTTGGAGTATGAAATATCTTTATGTATAATGATTCATACGATGCCATTTGAATATTTGAATAGGAAAAATTGATATAATTCAATCTCAAAAAAAAGATAAATATTGATAAAAAATAATATTAAATTACAGATAGATTATATATACATGTATTTTAATGTTTAAATAGTCCTCTCATACTATCCATTAGTTTGATGATGTTAAGGTTTTCTCAAATGAAGTTCAGTATCAAGATCATTCTGAAGAATATTCCAAAATTTCAATGTAAACCAGGGATCAAAATCTGAAAAATTGAAATAGGTCCACCATAAACTCTTAAAAATTCATTAATATAGATTATTTAAAGGTTATCAATTGGTAAATCATCTCTTATTGTAATTTAATGTTCATATTTGGTATGAAAATCAATAATAATTCATATTGCACTATTCTTTCTTGAAGTCCTTTTTAGTCATGTGATAAATTCCAAAACAATGTCATCCCATTTAAACATAGGAATAAGTATATGATTCATTATTCAACTAGTATGTTGTCTCTCAACCTTCCCTTGTTGATAGAATAAGCATCTCAATACATAATCAGGAATTTCCAACATCATATTATCCTAGTAAAAAATGATCCCTCAAATACATATACATCTTAGAGCTACCAGAGTGTATAGATAAATTGGTGTAATTATAATCTTCCAAAAATTAAATTTTTATCTCACTTATATATGGAAAATTTAATATTCTAATATTTTAAAATAAATACAATGATTAATAGAATATACAATACAAAATATCATACCCAAATGAACCACGATATATTATTATTTTAAAATGAACATTATAACCCAACTATTAAATTTGAGGGTATGGATAAAATTAAATGTTTTATGATATATATATAATTTTATTGATCAATAATTTTTTTAAAATTATTAATAAATAATCACTCAATATTTAATAAATTCATTTAATGCTTCAAAAATGTGTTTTCTCCAAAAAAAATTCTTATTTTTGTGAGTGGAAAATACAATGAATTTATGTTACTTTTTAAAATGAAATTTTGTAATAATGATATAATTTATTATGTATTAATGTAAAAATGACCTTAGCATGATTTTTTTGGATATTTCGCAAAATATTGATTTTCTAATGATTAGTGAAAAATACCCATTTTTATTTAAACAATATTTACATTTCAATCATTTAGAAATTTATATTTTGTTAAAAAATAGTTTAAAATTAAAACTAAATATATTATATTATAAATAAAAAAAGTATGTTTATTGAAATTTATTTTATTATTTAATTTTGTATATATTCAATTGTTATACAAATTTTGTTTTTCTAAAAAACATATTTTTTTTCATGTTTTTACGTTTAGATTATAAATTAAATTCTCCCACTTATTTATTTTCAATCAAGAAAAATGTACTAAATATTTGGAATCCAGTGTTATAAATTTTTAAAATCAGATCAATTTATGTTTTCACATTTTTAATAATAACCTTAGTAATATTTTTGTCCCAGTTAAAGGAAAATTAGGTAATTAAGGTTAAAATAAAATGATAAGGACCAAATAATGAACATAAAACTTAACTTAATTTTATCATATGACTATATATCATTCATAATCATCCAAAAGTAGAATACATGGCCCATTTTTTCCATTTTTCATCACTAGGATAGTTTATATTATTTTATATACTTAAAAGTCAAAAATAATATTTTATTTGTTTTATTATCATTAATTTTTTTATATAAGGAAAAATAGAATATACGTTTAATTATTAATATTATATTGTAATATAAATATTTTTTTTATCATTATAATTTTGTCCTATTTTTTGTGAATTAAAAATTATTTTAAATGATTATGCAATAATGACATAGTGCCTATGCAAGCAGTAAAAAATAAATTAAATGATTTTCAAAAAACTAAAAATAATATTATTTGAGTAATTTTTTGTGTTAAATGATTTATTATTTAAAAATTAAGTATTTTAGATGTTTTGAAGAATTTTATTAAAATTAGATTGTTTTATTTTAATTTTAATAATCAAATTAAATTAATAGTTCTATAATGGACATTAACGTTATTTTATTATAAATAATATTTTATAAAATTATTTAAAATTATGAAAAATATTATAATTGGACATGTTAATTAGATATGGGTTATTATATTAACCATGGACCATTTATGGTTTATTATTATATTCATATTAAATATACTATTTCCATAATAGTATAAAACATTGATATCAAAATAATTGTCAAAAAAGGTCAATGAAGGGTAAAAACAAAAAAAATAAGTGAAAAAATAAGATCCATAAATTGAAAAAAATTAATAAGATTATATAGATTAATAATCTTCTTATATTATTATATTATTAATTTTGTTCCATTTTTATATATAATTAAATTTATATTAATTTGATATTTTAGGAAATTCTTAAAGTGCCCCTACCCTTACTTATAAAAGGGAACCTGTTCTTCTAATTTCATCACACCAAATACCATTTGGTATGAAAAATAACTAAAAAAATAATTTAATATAATATTTAACCATGGTATAGAGTTCTTATTTTGGGAATAAATCCAACCTCAGAGGGTTTAAGGTTTAAAGTAGAGGAGGTTATCTGAATAAGAGGTATAGTTTTTAATTGAACATTTTCATTTTATTTATTCATCCACCACCCTAAAATATTATCCAAACATAATTATATAATAAAATAAGTGTATAACATATAGTATTATGTTATTATTTAATTTCAATAACCCATATCCATCTGTAACCTCTATTAAATGGGAAAATAATTCATCATTCATGTGTATGGCGTATAACCGCCTCGCGACCGATATAAGTCATTTACAATAACCACATCTCATGAATTATTATATTTATGGATTTAATATATATATATATATATGTTATCAAAGAAATATTTATAAATATTTATAAATAATATATCATATATTTTCTTAACATTCCATACACTAATAAATGGTAACATTGTTTGTGCGTACGAGTGGACTACCACCTCCACAAAGCGATGTGATTTGTTTTTAATCACCACATCACATGAAAGATATATATAATTGTATTTAAAGAAAAAATATGGTTTCTATGATTCTAATATAATTACGCAAAGGAAAAATAATACTTTCATTTTTTCCATAATGATCATTGAAAAATTGAAACATTACTCATGCATACGTAGGACCTACCATCTCCATGATTGTAACATGGTTCATCTTTCATAATTATCATTCATGATTTTTATTAAAAGTATATTTGATATATAAAAATGATAATTATTTTATTATTATTGTATATATTATAGAACAATGACCCATTTGAACATGGTCAACACACGGAAGGTATTTTAAAATTATGGATCGATGTTTTGAGTGAACCGAATGTAAACCAAATTAACTAATTAATAAATTAAATTAAAATAAATGTTTTAAGGATAAGGGATTAAACATAGAACATTTTATTAAGAGATAATATAATTGATTTGTTTTTCTTATATAGGTGTTGAAGAACATATATAGCAATTTTGTACTAGAGGTAAGTGATTTCATCTCAATTTCCCTTCATTAAGGCATAATTTAATGTTATAAACCTATTTTTGTAAATATTATTTATACTACCACATATACATTTTATATCATGAATAATTAATAACTAATGAAATTTTACGTTTTAATTTGAATTATTTTATCCAATGGGGTTTAACATGAATGTTACCAAGTGGTAATGGGTTTCTTACCTCAACTTCCTTTAACTAGGTTATAACCCTTCTTCATTGTCTTTGGTATCCAATGATTATATATAAATTGATATATAAAGTTTATAATTACGTATATAGTTTTTTTTGTGGATTTAAATTCTTTACATATAATCCATTCATTGATAAATTCTCAATTCAATGATATGATATTTTTAAGGGATATTCGCCTCAAATTCCATTTCCTTAGGACATGTGTTTAGCCAGATGGTTTGGAAGATAGGAAGAAACCTTCTTCCATTAAAATTAAAATAAAAATTTAAACATTACAAAGTATCTCAAAATAAAGGGGTTTTACAAAGCCACGTATACAAGACACCATCTCTCTCGTTACTGACGAAATTGTCACAATAGGGGGAAAAACAAAAGACCAACTGGAGATGACCTCTATAATTGCCCTTTTGACAGGCCATCTGAAACCTGATTCCCCTCCCGACAGGCATGCGAAACTTCAAGACATAATCCATCCACAAGGTGAAGACAAGAAATCCAAGCATGCACCATTCTCTAAGGAACATTCCGAGAGCGGTCTTTCAGAATCTGGATAGCCAGAGAGGAATCCGACTCCACCCATAACCTGCGCCAGCCATAACGAACCACGTACCTGATAGCTTTTATCATCACCCATAGTTCAGCCTCAATAGCATAGGAAATACCAATATAGTGAAAAAAAAACAGCCCTTCAAAAAACCCCGATGAGTTATAAAAACCCCACTGCACCTAGCAGGACCTAGTGCACCAGAGGCTGCTCCCGTCCAAGTTCAGTTTTATCCACCCTGCAATTGGAGGAATCCATATGATGTACTTGGCCACTTTGGGCCTTCTTTCCCTTCCACTCACTCCAAGATATCTTAATAATACTAGATCAGAAACATCATTATTCATAGAGCCTGTTTGAACCATTGAAGCAGCTTTGATCCGTCTATGTGTGAACATGACAACATCCTTGATTGATGGTTTATACAATATATCAAAAATATTCTTATTTTTTATATTTAAATTTTAGTTTTATGTTATTATTTGGTGAGATTTATGATTTGTAATGCCCCGACCCCAAAATCCCAAAGCAGGTGCATTATTTTCTAACATTGGCATGATTACAAGGAACCAAATACAAAAGGACTTATTAGTTTGGCTATCTTATAAATACATATTATATACCTGATACCCATAATAGATTATGAAATAGTACATATAGACATGATACATAAAAATAAAATAAACTACATCCTTTAAAGCTTATTCGAAAATTTATTCTTTGAAACCTAGGGAAAAGAAATATAATAAGGTTGAACTAAGGGTATGTAAATTGGAATAAATAATGAATCAATATGAATAAACTAATATGGAATGGTAAATAAATGATAAAAAATTCCATTCTAATAACTAGATATGAAAAAATCAATATAGAAAGGTAAGAATCTTAAACATATGCGATTTAATCAATAATCTGAGAAAAGAATACATCCACATATATTTCTATGAAAAATATCCTGGTTAAATAAATACTGAAATATCTATAGATGAAATGATTATTTATATTATGTCATGTATATGGTAGATGAAAAAATATTCCATCAAGACCATTCACTATATGGTTAAAACTATGGATAGAAACTCATTTAACTCAACCAACGTAATTGTCTCATAAGAACCTATCAATGCATCAAGGGGATATATTAAGTCCAAACCACACACATCATTATCTGTCAAAATAATTACTGATGTAAATTAATCAAAATAAATAATATGTATTATCAAATATCCATATTGAATGAATAACAGATTTATCAAAAATTCCCTAGTTAATCAAATAACCTTCAATTAAACATTGTATGTAAAAATGATATATGGTTTAAGAAATATTAATATCCATTGTTTAAGAATACGCATGTTCAAGTAAATTTATAATAAAAAATGAATAAATAAAGTTATTTTATTAGGAAAAATTTAACAATCACAAAAACAAGTGAGATTGCAAAGATAATCATTACGAATATTCTTTAGACGAATAATCTTTAAACATTCCAAAGTGTTATATACCACATTGAAACATTTAAATCATAATCCCCATGATAGAATAATATTATATGAAACACATAATATCATTCTAATATGTAGATTCCTGATATAACATATTGAATGTTAGTATAAACACCAAACAAAAGTGAATTGTTGCATAATAAAAAATAAGTCTCAATACAATGTAAATTGAGATGAAATTCCCTTTTCTAAACCTTTTTTTATTTTGTGGTATTTATTCTCTTGTATAATGGTTTAAAATATTTTATTAAATTATAATATCACTATACTCAGGCTTATAATATCATATATTTATAACTTATAATATTGTTTTCCTGTTGGTCAATACTCTTTCATTATTTTAACTATTCAAGGTGTAAATTGGTCAGGTTTCTCAAGTATGTTTTGTCTTTTTATTTGTTGTTACTATTAAATAAATAATTATTTGAAAATATACTGAATGTAAAAAATTATTTTATTATAATATATATATATATATAAATATATTTAGTACATATTAGTTTAGTGTAATCTATAAAATTTGGAGATAAGAAATGAGGTGCTCCGTTCATGGAGATGGTAGGATGTACATATGCATGAACACTAATTTCATTTCATTATTGTATTTAAAAAAAATTAAAAGTAAATGATACCCATATATATGTTTATATTATAATTATATTGCCATATATATGTTATATGTTTTATATATGTTTATTAAAACTATCCTTTATACGTTCTATGTATAGTGTGAACGAATCACATCGCTTTGCGGGGGCGGTCTTCCACACTTCCTCTAACGATGTAATCGTATTGCTAGAAAATAGAGAGCATAAGGGTATGTGTTATAAAATAATTTCATTCATATAAATAAATTATAAATATCATATATAACATATATAAATCGAGTTTCTATCACAATGGTCACCATGAGAGGTGGTAAAGGAAAACTGAACAATCATCGTTTTGTGAGGTAGTAGTTCACTATTCACAGAAAAAGTATATTTGTTACCCATTTGATCGGTGTGTGTGTAAGTGTAGGTCAAAAAATTTTAATAACAGTATAATAATATATTTAGGACAATTTTTTTGTTAGAAAAACATATAATAATAAAAATTTATGGGTTGGAAATTGAAAATAAAACTAAAGAGCTTGAGAAAGTTTATTACCTCTTAATCAGGTAGCTACTTTTGGTTTGTACCAAACATTTTAATTAGAATGGTCCCCAACAAAGGGAAAGATTCTAGGAGTATGGGGGGTATTTTTATAAGTGATTTTTGAAGATCTTTATTGATAAAAAGTGTCTTGAGAGGTGTTAGTATGTGGGGGGAGGGATACATTTTAATAGTAGAGGAGTGGCGCTCTTGTAATATTTTTTACAAAGGAATTCAATTCGAGTTTTTCATGTTGAAAGTGGATCCAATAAAGGTCAAATATATATAAAAAAGAGTATATGGTATAAATATTTCTATAAAATAGCTATTGGAAAAGTTTATATGTCGTTTTGGGCCTTAAGGTGGAGGTTTAGTCCCTTAATAAGCTTAATTTAACATTAATCGTTATAATTAATTTCAATCAATTTCACTAATATTTTTGGTCAAAAATAAATTTTAACTTATTAGAAATTATAAACTGTGATGACTAAAAATATTAGATCCATATTTCTAATTACAATCATAAAAGTGGCAGAAATTCATTTAAATTTTATCATGTAGGCGGGGTGATAATGGAGGATTTTAAATTAAAAGCCAACAAAAGTTTTCTTTGTTTTTATAATCAATGTAAATGTGAAATTGATTAAAATGACATAAGTTGTATTGATTTTTAAAAATGTTATCTAATTAATCTTTAAACCCCATTTAAAATACAATTCAACCGTATAAATAAATTTGATGAATTAGTCATTCTGAACTAAAATTCAGTATTTTTAACTATTCATTTAAAAACGATATGGTTCCAAAAAATATCAAAAATCCGTCCTAACATTATAATTATGTTTATATTTCAAAATAATTTTTTTGACATATTAAATGTAACAACCCCAAATGATAAAGGGTTAAATAACTAAATCATATGACTCATGTTAACAAGGTGCACCTTCCTTTTCGGAAGCCTGTCTGATTAGAACTCCACAGTTAAGCGTGCTCGGCATAGAGTAGTGATCAGGATGGGTGACCTTTTGGGAAGTCTCCCAGGGTGTGTGTGAGTGAGGACAAAGCACACTGGAAAGGACAAGTGTTGGCCTGTGGGGACTGTTATTAGTCAGATGACCTGTTCAGGCATGTGGGTGGACCCTAGGGTGGCCCCCACGTGTCTGCGGGGCAACTGGTGGTACCTGGTGGGCCAGGACCCGATGACCATGTTAAGGTGGGGTGGTTGTGCTGTCACCAGGACCCAATTGTCACATTTGGTATCAGAGGATGAACCCAGCCTTAAGTGTGGTGCACTACCTGGGGTGATATGTAGGGCCCACAACAAGGGTGTTGTGCTCTAAAGGGGGGATTATTGCAACAACCCCAAATGATAAAGGGTTAAATGACTAAATGATATGACTTGGGTCAACAAGGTTCACCTTCCTTTTCGGGAGCCTGTCTGATTAGAACTCCACAGTTAAGCGTGCTTGGCCTGAAGTAGTGATCAGGCTGGATGACCTTCTGGGAAGTCTCCCAGGGTGTGTGTGAGTGAGGACAAAGCACACTGGAAAGGACCAGTGTTGGCCTGTGGGGACTGCCATTAGTCAAATGACTCGTTTAGGAATGTAGGTGGACCCTAGGGTGGGCCCCACGTGTATGCAGGGCAACTGGTGGTACCTGGTGGGCCAGGACCCGACAACCATGTTAAGGCGGGGTGGCTATGCTGCCACCGGGAACCAGTTGTCACGTTGATGTAAAGACCAGGAAATTTCTTGGAATTTTTTTCAAAATACTTTGGAATTTTACGAGTCTGCGGCTTCCAACGGTGCTTGATTCCGAGGAGTTGTGTGCCCAGAATCAATTTCCGAATTTTAGCTCAGGTATGTTCCGTGAACGAAGAGCAGGTTTTTCTAACTTTTGAACCGGTGCTCGGAATTAAAATCTGAGGGCACCGATGAACTCGTAACGGCGATAATTTCTTAAGGGGATACTTACCGTAGTTGCATTCGCAAAGGAGGAGAAGATAATTTTGGGGGTTTATTTAATAAGTAAATAAAAATTGTCGGAACCATTTTTATTTCTTGAGGTGGTTTTCCCTCCCATGGGTTGTTAAGAGTGGGGCCCACAGCCACATAACTACCCAAGTCTGGATGTTAGAGAGGTGGGGCCCAAAAGAGCCCCACCATTTAATTTCATCTGATCTCATTTATTCCCCTGCTGTTTCCTTTGAATTTCCCCCCTTTAATACCCCTTGTTTAATTCTTTGGCAACTCCACATATTGATTATGATGGAGCATTCCTACCTCCCTCATCCATTTAAACATGCCAACCAATTAATTTATGTCAGCGTAAATTAATTTGGCACCACTTTGAAATTAATAAGAATTTCATGAAAATTCTATTAATTTATGATCCACCTTAATCTTTTTGGCATTGGAAAAACACTTTCGAGAGAGGCTCTGGAAAGAATTAAAAGGGAGGCGAACCGTTCTTCAACAAAGAACGACGAAGAACACTGGTTCCTCGAAGAACAATGACACACCTGCAATCCTCTTTCCCACGAAAAGAGAGGAGACGCCGCTTCCTCCTTGGCACACTCTGACGACGTCTACGAACCCCTTTCCATGTGACGCCGTCTACCGCGACGTCGACGATCGTCTTCTTTGTTGAGGTAGGGGAAAAATTTGTATATTCTTCTTTTATGAGAATTATACCCCCGACATGGCGTGTATTTAATTGGTGATGCTTTGAACCACTAACGTAGTGGGTGCAGAATAACGAACACGTCCGAACCCCCCACTACTTATTTCTTGAAGTGTGGAATAATTGGCAATGACGAAGAGGGACCGAAATGGCGATTGGAAACCTTCACATTGATGTACGGAACCCGAGATGACCACTGGCGTAGACAGGAGCGGAATCGGACAACCAGAATGACTCTAGTGGCCCGCGGAAGTCACCGGAGGTGCCTGACGTGTTGCCGGTAGGAGCCCACCATGGATGAAGCCTTGGCGGTGAGGGATTGGATCCAGTGGCCGCGCGGGATCCAGGGGAGACACGACATCGGTCATCGCATCCGCGGAACACAAAGGGGGGACCTCATCCTCCCCTGTTCGGCTCACTGGCCGAGCCAGCACACCCCCAACCTAGCTGGGGCGGGTTGGGTGGACCGGTCCAGACCTAGATCGGGGTCGGGTCGACCCGGTTCAGGCCAACCCGGGGGGGGGGGGGGGGTGGGGGTTGGGCCGTGTCGAACCGGGCCCAGACCCCCCACTTCAGACCATTTTCGGTCATTTGCCCATAACATGAGCTATGGACCTCCGATCGATGCACTGTCAGTTGCGTAGGAATTAATGGATCAAGAATGTCGTTTTGATATATTACACTCAACGTTTCAGCAAATATTGTGTATAGCCAAGTTGGTTCAAACTCAAAACCAACCAGGCCCTTGGAGAGAAAACACTTATATCATAAGGACCGGACGTCCGATTGACATGCCGTCAATTGCATTGGAATCATTTTGTTGAGACGGTACGTTTAAATTACTCTAATTGAGGTTTGGATGTAGTTAGAGTATGGTCGGGTTGGTATTAGATTAAAAACCAACCGGGGCACATGGACGAAAAAGCCAATAACTCCCAGACAGGGTGTCCGATTGACGCACCGTATGTCACGTTGGGATTCTTTTGACGAGACGAAACTTTGGGATACATCAACTCTGGACTTCGTGACAGTTTATGTATCTACTCTCTTTTTTTCAAGGAGCGGACCCTCTCGGAATAGAGCATGCTATGTGCGGGAACCCTAGAGCTGGCTGTGACTGCGACGATGATGACTGCACTTGGATCCTCTGTGGGTTCGGTAGCGAGGAAGACTATACATGGATACTTTGTGGGTTTGGCCGCGATGACGACCGTACTGGAATCCTCCGTGGGTTCGATGGCGATGACTACTATTCATCTATCCTATGTGGGTCCGACAGTATTGACCTCTGTACTTGTATCCTTTGTGGGTCTGGTAGAGTAGCTGGCCTTGTATCCTTTGTGGGTCCAACAGCTTAGCTAGTTTTTTATCCCATGTGGGTCCGACAGCTTAGATGAATCAGTGGCTACATCTGATCATATCTAACGCCTTACAAAGTGTATACCTGTGTGAGCTGTATCTTGATTCTCAATCATTATCATCGATGTGATTGACTTTCTTTCCTGTGTGGACTGGGTTGTGCTTGGGCTTGAGAGTTGGAGTCGTTTTGTAACTGATGACTTAAGTATATGTATGGGAATATACCTAAGTAGAGTCATTTGATACTTTGTGATTGTACCTTTCCTTTTTGGTTTATCCTTCATGGATTCTGAGAGTCATTTGAGGGTCTTGGGGTCCTTACTGAGTATCGTATACTCACCCCTGCATGGGCTATGCCCACACTACATTGGGTTGGATGCAGACGACGGATAACACTGATCGAGGTGGAAGCTTGTGGAGCTGGACGATACCTAGAGGTGGACCACTTGGCGGGACATACACGGAGTGGGAGGCCGGAGCCATGGGGTTGAGGAGACTATCTGTACCCACCATTTAGGTGGGGATTTCCAAAGGACGACTCGGTGTTGCTGCTTTACTTACTGTTGTTGTAGTTTTCTTTCAGTTGTATTGTATTTTCAGTTGGGTTTGTATACTGGCCCATTTAATTTTCAGCACTTACCCTGTACCCAGTTTTACTTAGTTCTTACTTCACTTGCGTTCCATGTTGTGTTTTTGTTTACTTATAAAAGGAAATGCCTTCCCTTTTTTCAGGATTTATGCCTCTGGTGCTATTCAACAGCCCTTGCCCTATGGAAGGCGGGATTGGGGTAGTCACGGCACGGCCCCCGAGGACGGGTCATGAAAAATTGGTATCAGAGGAGTCGGTTCTACCGCAGAACTCAGGACTCTGATAATATCTTCTCTGTGAATCAATAGTGTTACGAGTATTTAGTGTGGTTTTCAGTCTAGGGAGTCTAGTGTTAGTGCGGCAGCTGACGTATCGATACACCAGGACCCTGACTTCTGATTTCCGACTTAGTGCACAAAAACACTGATTGCATATGTGTTTCCTTTAAAATGTTTTCTTTGTGATTACTTAGTGTCAGCTCAGCAGGTATATTGTACTAACCGTGGAACACCCGTTTCTTTTTAGGATGGTCCTACGAAGGCAGCCATCTAGGGTTCTCTGTTACGTGCGGGATGGAATCCCACCGAGCGACGAGGCCTTAGTACAGGGCCCCATTACAGCAGAGGCACCAGCGGTACCTCTACCCTCCGATCCACCGATGATACCCACCCCAGCAGCGGAGAGTGCACTCCACCTGAGCACGATGCATGAGTTTCAGAGACAGAGGCCGCCCAGGTTCCGCAGAGAGACAAATCCTCAGGTAGCCGATGATTGGATGGAGGCTATCGTTAGAGTCTTTAGGTTGGTAGGGACACCAGCAGAACTCATGGGGATCCTTGATGCAAGTCTCCTGAACGAGGCAGCAGGTAGAAGGTGGAGCCTGATGCTCTAGGTTCATAATGAGGCATCTCTTCATTGGATGGAATTCGAGAGCCTCTTCCTCTCGGAGTTCATTCCAGCAACCCTCCGTGCAGTGCACATCCAAGAGTTATTATAGCTAGCGGGAAGAGGCATGATCAGCTCCAGGTAGCGGAGGATTATGACTACGGTGCACCTGAGATTATTCGAGGTACTATCTGTGTCTATTACACCCTTTCTGCAGTTCTTATAGACACAGGTGCGAGTCATTATTTTATTTCTGCTGCCCTTGTTTGGAGCTCAGATATTCTGATGGAGCCGTTGGCTCGATCCTTGCGGCTAGATACTCATATGGGAGCAGACACGATGATTATGCACTGGTGCTGGCAGTGTGACCTTACTCTAGGAGACGAGATCTTTGGCTGGGATATTCTTGTAGTGGCTTCGAGGCCTGACGACGTCATCTTGGGTATGAACTGGTTATCTACAGTCCATGCTCAGATCGATTATATTGTAGATTATTTTAATAATTTATGACTTATTTTTATGATATATGCAAAAGATATATTTAAAACCATTTGACATTAAAATTAACTTAACAACAAACAACTTCAAAATTAAAGACAATAAGTTTAAATTTATGAAATTTACCTATCATTCTATGTTTTCTACGATTCATTGTCATAATTAGTATAATTAATACCCACAGATGAATTCATATTTAGGTAATATGTAATGGTATAAAAAAGTGTACAATGTAATGGCCCAGACCTCTTTCGTCCTTTCCATTGTGAAAATGTGGTGTTGGAGGTGTTCTGGGAGGTCATGGCGACTTAGGGGTGCGTTTGGGTGGACATTTAAGGAAAGATAAAGTGCGGTAGATTTCGCACGGTAGGCGCACGATTTGCCTAAACCGTGCATCAAAATCATGCATGGTTGGTTTTGGAGACAGTGGCTAACGCACGGTTAGCACATGGTTTGTCTAACCGTGTGGCCTAACCATGCAAGGAGTGTCTGACGAGGAAGAAGCTAACGCACAGTTAGCGCATAGTTTTCCAAACAGTGCGGGCACATAAAGTTAGATCCTAAAATTTTGGATCTGAACTCTTTTGAATCTAAATGGTTCGTTTAATCCTCTAAGCGGCCATAACTCTGGATTACCCTTCCTTGGAGCTAGAAGAACCACTCCCAAGCGTTTTGGAGGTGATCTGGAGGCTTCTCTTGGTGAATCAAAGTCAGTTTCTTGAGGTATGTGATCGTTATTTCTTGGTTTCTTAGATCTTCTTAGATCTACTCCTCATCTGCCCTCAGTTTCTTAGATCTATGCCCGTTATGGGTAGATATAAGTGTTTGGATGTCGAATATGATGATATTTGGTCTTGGTTGTGTTAGGAGAGGAGATCTAAGGAGGATTCGTGGAGAATCGGCCCAGTTTTCTTGGCCATTATTTGACCATTGGGGGTTTCATAAAAAAAAATGTTTAGGTAGGGGATTCCTGGCCTCTCTAATTGTTTATGTGCAATCGTAGAGTTAGCATTATTTGGCATTTGGATCACAATGAATTTGACCTAATTAAATACTTAAACCGGATTAAAAGAATTGGTTTGATTTCTTGTTGTTGCTTGTGCCGTGATAACTGTTTTCCTCTTGATTTTCTAGATAGTGTGATATCTATACCTTGCTTGTTAGCATGTTGCTCTTGATGAAATTGATAAAGAACATAAAGATGGAATTAATTGATAATTAATTGGCTAAAGATAAAGAGGCATGTAATTGAATTCGGTTGTTGTTGTTGTGGATGTTGTTCTAACTTGATATTAATCAAATTGTGGCCGATGATGTGTTTAATTCAGTTGGTTGGTAAACCTGAAATCTGTTGGTGCTTATTGTATGATGGACATATGTTTTGTTAATGGGCCAAGAGCCCAAACTGATGTGATTTTTACTTTCCTGCTGCTTGTGCTGTGATGTGATCCTGAATGGATGTTGTGATGTGGGGGCCGGGAGGCCTTGTGGTTATGGCAGCAGATGACGTCTAGAGTGGCGAGATGCATCGATTTATGCATTTGGGTGTCAGGGAGGTCACCAGGGATTATGGAGTGGCGAGATGCATCAATTTATGCATGTGGGTGTCAGGGAGGACACTTGGGATGATGGAATGGGATGGATGTGATTGTTGTATGCTTGGTGCTTTGTTTGGTTGTTTATCTTCTCTACTTTTCTCTACTACTCAAGGTAGCTGGTCTAGATTACCCATCTTTAGAAAGAGGCAATGAAACGTGGGGTATTACATGTTCTTTCCATGTTTAGCCTCTCAAGGGAGAATGGGTTTACGCTCTTGCTACAGGCAGCACAGACTCGACGGGTAGTATATCTAATCACCGTGTTGATCCGCCTTGTGTTTAGTAGCATATGATGCTTTTCAAGAATGCCAGGAAATATGGGAAAGTAATTCTATAATGAATGTTTGAATAATTGATGTTAAACCATGGGGATGGAGTGCTGGATCATAATGATGAGGTTTGGAACTTTTGAAGGGACTGTGGATTTTGGATGTGATGTTAATGGATTTTAATGTGGTCTTGATCTTGGTTAATTAATGATGGAGCATTTATTTAACGCATAGTGGAAATGATAAAAATGGAGTGAAGTAATCTAATAAGGCTCTTTAAATGGTTGTGTGCTTATATGATACCTAGTCTTAGAAGTGGCAGCCTAGAGTCCGAGAGACGTTAGCTGCAGTTGTGTCTAAGACTAGGCTATTCCCATAGTGTGGTTGTGAGTTATAATATATTCTTTACTTTTTTGTGTTTCTATATGCTACTCCACCCCATCAGTAAGGGAAACTGGCACCCCAGGGATTCTGAGCCCTGGGGGGTGTTTTCCCCAACATTCTGATGGGAGGGTGAATGGATGACTACCCCCTTTGACCCCGCTCTCTTCTCTGGGTAGATACTAGTGCCACTAGACAAAAAGTTAGTTTTCCCCATATATGCGTGTAGAGGGCTATAATGTATTGTGGTTATTCACAAACATATATTCTGGATATAGTATCCTATGGACTACTATAGGTGTAATGTGTATAGGCTGTGATTTCTTGAGGATCCTTACTCGATGTATGGGCTTTAATGGCTTGAGGTATAATACCCGACGTATGATACATGTTATGCGAGCTGTGGTGGATCTCGGAAACTACTTAGTTACTTTTGGTTGTGAGGATGGTGTGGTGGTTAGCCCAGGTGTCTGTGGGAAAGCCTTTGTGGTGCACATGGTGCAGATTGTGTAGCATAGCCTAGGTGTATTCGGTCATGCCTTTGGAGAGAGATGCATAGGACATATGTCATTTGGGAAAAGCGGTAAAACAGTGGGGAAGTAATAGCATGATACGCTTGATATTCTTTACTATATGATATATTATTGTATGCGTTACGTTGTGAGAGTAGCCATGGTGAGGTTGGGAACATAGTATACCTATTTAGGTGATGAGTTAGTGTCACTGTTGTTCACTATTCTTCAACATGATTTCTTTATGTTTGCACGAGAGGCTTCTGGGAGGATCATACTGAGTATACTATTAAACTCACCCTACGTATATATAAACTGTTTTTCAGGTCACTTGGAGTAGGTTGGAGATCAGGCTGGTTTCTACTAGCTTGTGGTTGTAGGAGCTCTTCGGGCTTGTGGTTGATGCTGTTTTTACTTTCTTTTGGGTATTTGTAGTTTTCCATTTCAGTTGTTGTAATTTTGCATGGCATTTCATATATCTACTTGGGTTTCTTTTATATTTCAATTACGAGTTGGAGGTGGTTGGTGTCTATCCTATATCTCTATTTCGCATGTGCCCTCTTAGAGGGTAATGCCTCCCATTTGTGTGTTTGTTATACCCTCGGTGCTAGTCACCAACCCAGGGCCTACTGGAGGCCGGAATCAAGAGTCATTATCTCCCTTTTCACATTTCCATCCTGGGAGGGGTACACTTTTTGGGGAGGGGGTCGTGAAAGAGTGGTATTAGAGGTATGGTTGAGGGATATGATGGAGTTTGGAGTTAGACACAGGTGTGGCTGCATGGTTTGTTATGGCAACCATGTCATTCGTGTTTAGCAAGTGAGGTAAACAATAGAGACCGGCTGCGACATAGGCGTTTAGGGCACCCTATGATCTGATGTACAGAACTTTAAGTTTATAATGTCTTCTAAACAAGGTGATACTAGTTGCAGGGTAGAGACCTAGGAAAGGATCAGGAATCATTCTTCTTTACGCCTGTGTTTGAATAAGTAGATGTTGGGATAGGTTAACCTAAAATGAATAAACGGAAACAATTAATTAATAAATGTTGAGACTTCCATATTCCAGGTTTATGTGCTCTAATAGCTTTTTATTTTACCGATATGGATCTAGGTCGACGTCCTCATCAGGTTTACACAGAAAATGTTCAGAAGGTTGTTTTAGCTGATTGGCACAGGGTAGAGGTTGACGATGACGACACTTGGAGGAAGAAATTCCAAGAGTTCCAGCACCAGAGTCTGTAGAAGTACGAGGGCTCTATTTCAGATGTAGTCATGATTGAATGGTTGGAGGAGGTTCAGATAGGCTTCAGTATGATCCATTCTCAGAAGGAGCACTAGGTATCCTTGGTTTTGACGATGTTGCGTGGAGCAGCGAGGCAGCGGTGGTTCTTATTCATTGGGGATCGTGAGGAATCAACGATCTTAGGGGAGGAGTTATGAGACAAGTTTGGAGCTGAGTTCCTTTCTTCGACTATGAAGGTGTCAAGTCATCAGGATCTTCTTACCCTTCGATAGGGGAGCTCCAGTGTTCAAGAGTTTGGAATCTATTTCCAGAACCTTTTACAATATGCTTCGGACCTGTTACCAGATGAGAAAGCTAGGGTGAGGCATTTTGAGGAGGATTTGCATCCAGAGATCCAACGTCAGGTCACCCCATTTATGTTAGACACATATCTTGAGGTGCTGCCGAGGGTAGAGGTTGTTGAGAGGACATTGCCTAGGACCAGATCATCACGAGAGGGGAATCAACATGATCCCTCACGAAGCAAGGTTGTGGTCCGGGGTTCCCAGTTTTCAGGGAAGAAGAGTTTCTGTTCAGCTGGGGGTAGGTCCTAGCCCTTCACATCCTGTTTCCCCGGATTCAGAAACTCTAAGGCCTATTCCAAGGGATCATGCGCTTGTTTTTCTTGTTGTGGTCATGGCCATCAGGAGCGGGAGTGCCCGACCATTAAGAGCAGTTATCATGCACCAGGCTCTACGCTCCAGGTTCCTCCGTTGAGGTAGTACCAGCCGAGGCAGCAACAACCAGTTGCACCAGCTTTAGATCACCATCGGGGAGATGGGGCAGGAATATGACATCCCCATGATGCTCCCCCTCCTCAAAGAGCAGAGCGTGGCCATGGTGGTGGTCATTATCAGGGTCAGAGAGGTCATGGAGGACATGGTCAGCTTCATGCTCTAGCATTGCCATCACCAGGCGAGCCATATGTCGTTCGAGGTACTCTTTTCTTGTTTCCTACCATGATGTATGCCTTGTTTGATTCAAGAGTGACACACTAATTCATATCACCAACCCTTGTCCATGCTTTGGAACTTGAGGTAGAGAGGCTTCCAGTGCCCTTGGCGTTGACTATGCCAGTTGGAGGTCGATCTGACTTGTTTGAAGTATGTAGAGACTATGAGCTAGTGTTGGGGAAACAACTCTCTTGGGGAGATTTCCTATGTTTATTAATACAACCATATGATGTCATCCTCATCATGGATTTGTTGTATTCGTTGCAGGCTATCGTGTATTATTCCAGGAAGGAGGTCATTTTCTTTGGTGCGGATGGAGAGCAAGTGGTGTTTGTTGGTGAGAGAGATCCTCGGACGGGTCATCAGTGCATTCCGTCCTTATCAACCATGGTGGCTTAGATGATGTTGAGTTCTCTAGAGTTTGGGCAGTTTGCGTTTCCTAGGTTTGTAGAGGAGTATCCTGATGTCTTTCCAGAAGAGGTTGTAGCATTACCCCTTGAACGAGAGATCAATTTTGGGATCGAGCTACAGCCAGGAGAGTCTCCTATCTCTATGTATATATATAGGATGTCCCCATATGAGTTACGAGAGCTATGTATATAGTTTGACGGTATATTATAGTGTGGTTTTGTTTGGCCAAGTGTGTCACCATGGGGTGCACCAGTTTTGTTCGTGAAGAAGGTTGATGACAATTTGCAGTTGTCTATTGGTTATCGTCTCTTAAACAAAGTGACAATAAAGAATCGCTATCCTCTTCCATGGATTAATGATTTATTTGATCAATTTAAGGGCACAAGTTGGTTCTCAAAGTTCGACTTGAGGTCAGGATATCATCAGATGCGTGTAAAGGATGAGGATATCCCGAATACTACTTTCTGTTGTCTTCATTGGCATTATGAGTTTGTTGTAATGTCGTTTGGTGTGAAGAATGCTCTAGATGTGTTCATGGGTTTGATGAATTCAGTGTTCCATGAGTTCCTGGACAAGTTCGTGGTAGTTTTTATCGATGACATCCTTGTGTACTCCACCACTGAAGAGGAACATATAGAGCATCTACGAGCCGTTTTGGAAGTTCTTCACCAATATTAGCTATTTGTGATGTTGTCAAAGTGTGAGTTTGGTGCTCGAGAAGTCTGTTTCATGGGGTATGTTGTGTCCCAGCAGAGAGTAGTTGTGGATCCATCAAAGATAGAAATTGTTGTGTCATGTGTATCCCCCAATACAATTTCAGAGGTGCGAAGTTTCCTTGGGTTTGCAGGATACTACAAGAGGTTCATAGCCAATTTCTCACGGGTTGCGACTCCTCTGACATCTTTGACCAAGAAAGATCAGGCTTTCATATGGACTTATTAGTGTCAGGAAGCTTTCGAGTATCTAAAGGAGAAGTTAGTAATTTCTCTAGCCATTTTTCGTCCATCTGATGGAGTTCATTTTGATGTCTTCTATGATGCTTTACATCTGGGGTTAGGCTGTGTTCTTATGAAACAGAGGTTAGTCATTTATTACAGGTCTCGGAAGTTGCGTCCCCATGAACGCAACTATGCCACCCATGATCATGAGTTGTAAGATGTGGTGTTTTCTCTGAAGTTGTGGAGACATTACCTCATTGGTGAACGCTTTGTGGTTTTCACTGATCATATGAGTTTGAGGTATGTTTTCTCTCAACGGGACTTGAACTTGCGACAACATCGGTGGATGGAGTTCTTATAAGAACACGACTTTGAAATATCATATACACTGGGAAAAGGGAATGTTGTAGCTGATGCATTGAGACGAAAGTCCCGTAGTGATGTTGTGTGTGAATCCGGTGATTTCTGGAGAGTAATGGAAGAACTGTCAGCATTACATCTTGATATGGGAGAATTTGGAGGTAGAGGTTATCTTTTTTAGATGACAGTACAATCATCCCTGATGGAAAAGGTAGAAGAGTCTTAGTTGGGGGATCATGAGGTGGAGGTATGGAGAGACCGAGTTGTTTGTGGTGAGGCCCCTGATGGTTGGTCAGAGGACGAACAACACAGAGTGTTGTATCAGGGAAGAGTTTTTGTTCCCTGGATGATGCGCGATGTCACGAACCGTCCTCGGGGCCCGTGCCGTGACTACCCCAAGCCCGCCTTCCATAGGCCAGGGGCTGGCGACTAGCACCAAGGAGTAAATCCTGGAAAAAGGGAAGGCATTGACTTTGAAAAGTAAACAAGAACCACAGAGTAAGCAAGAAGAAAAGTAAACACTAAGTAAAAACTGTAACAAGCTATGCTGAAAGTGAAAGGGGCCGGAAATACAAGCCCAACTGTAAAGTACAACTGAAAGGGGAAAACAGCAACTGAAAAGAAAAGCTGAGGCGTCGAGCCGTCCTTTGGAAGTCCCACCTGAAGGGCGGGTACAGATAGCCTCCACTACTCCTCGGGTCCACCTGGCCGCTCCGAGTACGTTCCGCCCAGTGGTCCATCTCCAGGTACCGTCCTACTCCGGAAGCCTCCACCACGATCAGCACTGTCCGTCGTCTGCAACCAACACAACGAAGTGCGGGCATAACCCGTGCAGGGGTGAGTATAAGCTACTCAGTAGGGACCCCGAGACCCCCGAAGGTCTCTCAGAATCCACAAAGGATAATCCACAAAGGAGAGATACAATCACGAAGTAACAACCGACACTGCTTAGGTATATGCCCATACATATACCTAAGTCATCAATTCCCGTTCGGCTCCGACATCCAAGCCCAAGCACAAGCCAGTCCACACAGGAAATCAAAACATAAACCCACACAAGATAGCACAACACAATCCACGAAGGAGAGCAAAAGTAATCCAGATAGGATAGCTCAACACAATCCACAAAGGAGAGTAAACAGTAAATCCACACAGGATAGCTCAACACAATCCACAAAGGAGAGTAACACAGGATTCAGCTCACACAGGATATACATCTTCGTATGACGATAAAGATGATCACTGATCCATCTATGTCATCGAACCCACAAAGGATCGAAAGGTACTAATCCTCGAAATGACCCACACAGGATCAGACCCATACAAGATCAATAGGTAACTCACCCCCGCAATGACCCACACAGGATCGGGCCCACACATGACCTGTAGGCGCTGGCTCACACAGAACCGCTGAGCGCTGACCCATACAGGATCAGATCCACATAGGATCTGTAGCACTGATCCACGTAGGATCGCTGAGTGCAGTAGTCTTCGCAGTCCACGGAGGATCTCTGCACAATCGTCGTCGCAGTCCACTGAGGATCTCTGCACAGTCGTCATCGTCGAAGTCGCAGCCAACACTAGGGTTCCGGCACACAGAAACCTCGTTCGGGAGGGTCTGCTCCATGAGCCAAGAGGCTGATACATCAACTGACACAAATTCCGAAGTTGATTTATCCAAAAGTTCCATATCGTCAACAAGAACTCAACGTCGCAGACGGCACGTCAATCGGACGTCCGGTCTGAGAGTTATTGGCTTTTTCGTCCCAGGGGCTGGGTTGGTTTTTAAGGCAAAACCAACCCGACCGTACTCCACCTACGTCCAAACATCGGGCAGAGTGAGCAAAAAGATTCGTCTCACTTAGAGGAAATCAACGAAGTCGACGGCACGTCAATCAGACGTCCGAAGCTCAAGATATGAGCGTTTCCGCTCCGAGGTCCTGGTTGGTTTCGTGTACGAACCATCCCGGCCGAACCCAAGTAATCTGAAACCTTGAGTGTGATATACCGAAAAGACCGTCTCGATCCAAGGATCGCGTTGCCACTGACGGCACGTCGTTCGGAAAAACACAGCTCATGTTATGAGCAAAAGACCGAAAAAATCCGGAGACAGGGGGTCTAGGCCCGGGCCGACCCGGCCCGACCCCCCTGGGTCGGCCGAACCGGGTCAACCCGACCCGGTCCGACCCGGCTGGACCCGGTCCGGTCCGGCCAGGGCACGGCCCGGCCCGGCCGGCCGGCCCGGCTCGGCTCGGCCGAGCGGCCGACCGAGGGAGCCGCTGGGCGCTGCCCCCGCAGGATGAAGATGTCGCGGCCCTCGAGGGGCCGCGCTGGAGTCAACGAACGCGGCAAAGGCCGCATCCCGTGCGTGTGAGCCGGACCCGCGCGGTCGAGGCTTCAGCCGCGACGGCCTTGTCCGGCGGCGCGCTGGGGTGCCGCCGGAGGCTTCCGCGGGCCACCGGAGTTGCTCCGGTGGTCCGTTTTCCTTACCGTCTGCGCCGGTGCTCCTCCCGGGTTTCATTCTTCACTGCGGAAACATCAAATCGCCCTTGTGTCACATTTTTTCATCACCCGCCAAATCTGCACAACAACAAAGAACTGCGGAGGGTTGTCGGGCTGTGTTCGTTCGGCCCGCACCCTCCGTGTTAGGCGATAACAACTGGGAAGAATAATCAACATATCAAACAACAATTTTAATAAATTAAAATTGTTCTTATGAAACCGGGTTCTTTATTTTAAAAGAAACGTTCACGAAAAAAAATTATTTCACAACAACCCCTACCTCGGCAAGTTGTCGCACACACGTTCTTCGCGGAATTGATTGTCGCGGAAGGTGGGGATCGTCGCGTCGTCGCGGTATCCGGCGTTGCATCGATGAACTCCGAGGACCAAGAAAAAAAAGATTTAATTATAAATAATTAAATCCATGTGTTGTTATAAGCCACAAAGGAGGTTTAAAAGAAACCCGAAATCTCTTACCTCAAGCAGTTGGTGATCAGAGATTTTGTTGTGGAGGAAGGAACATCGCAGAAGAACGTCGCGGGAGAGGAAACGTTGGCGTCCCGACACATGGTGTCGCGTCGTCGATTTCCGAGGGCTCGGCGTTCATCGTGTTCTTCGCGTTCTTCGCGTTCTTCGCATTCTTCACGAAAGAGGAAGAAGAATTCTTGGTTTCTGTCAAATTCTCTCAACGAGTATTTTTTTCAGAAGTCGTGCGTTGGTCTTATTTTATTATTACGCCAACGGATTTCAAACAGGTTAAGAAACAAATAAATTAATTCGTAGAATTAATTCAACGAAGAAAACCGCCCAATTAATTGGTGCATTAAGAATTTAAGAAAATGCGTCAGTTGACTTTCATAATGACGGGTTTTCGTGGGTGCGTTACTTAGCGGAAATGTAATGGTGGGGCCCATGCAGGCCCCACCTCACAAATATCCTACCAAGGGGGTAGGATATTTTAAGATAGCACCCTATCCGCATCAACTCATCTTAAGCAGCTTTAAGTGGCTTCAAGTGGCTTCCATGTGGCTTAAGTGAAACAAAATAAAGTTTGTCGTACAATTTATTTTATTTCTTAACTTTAAGCCCAAAAATTAAAAACCACACCCGAGAAAACACAACTCCGGAAGAGGTGTTTATAAGCAATTACCGGTGCTGTGATTCCATCGGTGCCCTCAGAATTCTATTCCGAGCAGCAGTTCAAAAGTTATAAAAACCCGCTCGTCCGTTCACTGAACGTACCCGAGCCAAACTTCGGAAAATGATTCTGGGCACACCGGGCCTCGGAATCAGGTTCTGTCAGAAACTGCATTCTTGTAAAAATCCAAAGAAAATTAAGAAAAAAATTTCCTTGAATTTTTCGGTTCTTTACATCACTCCCACCTCAGGGATTTTCGTCCTCGTAAAGATACATCATAAACTAGGGAAACAAATGTGGGTACTGATCACGCATCTGAGCCTCCCGCTCCCAAGTGCTCTCCTGGAGGTTCCCGTGCTGCCATCTGATGCACATAAGAGGAATCGATCATCCACATAGGACCCTCTCCTGTCGATCCTCGATATCCACCGGGACCTCCGCAAAAGTCTCCCCATCATCCACGTCTAGCTCCCCATGGTCAATGATGTGCGTCGGGTCGTGCACGTATCTCCTCAGCTGAGATATGTGGAAGACGTCGTGCACCCGGTGCAATTGAGGTGGTAGAGCCAGGGGATAAGCCACCTCGCCAATCCTGCTGAGGACCTGGAAGCGTCCAGTGAAGCGTGGAGACAACTTGCCGCCTCGGCCAAATCTCTGTAATCCACGTCGAGGTGAGACACGCAAGAAGACGTGGTCTCCATCCTCGAACTCTAGGGGCTTACACCTCCTGTCAGTATAAGACTTCTTCCAGCTCTGAGTTGTCCTCATCGGCTCCTGGATGACCTGGACCTTCTCTGTTGTGGCCCGAACCATCTTTGGTCCCACATGTGCTGACTCCCCAGGGTCTGTCCAGCACAAAGGGGATCTGCATGGTCTACCGTAAAACGCCTCGTATGGTGCCATCCCGATGGTGGAGTGGTAGATGTTGTTGTACACGAACTCCACCAAGGGTAGGTGGTCCTCCCAGCTGCGACCAAAGTCAAGGACACATGCGCAGAGCATGTCCTCGAGAGTCTGAATGGTCCTCTCCGTCTGACCATCCGTCTGAGGGTGAAAGGTGGTGCTCAGATGTAGCTGCGTCCCGAACGCCTCTTGAAACCCCTTTCAAATCTGGGAAGTAAAGAGAGCGTCCCGATCGGAGACGATACACGATGGCACACCGTGAAGCCGTACAATCTCCTGAACGTAGAGACACCCCAGGCTCTCCACTGAGCCCTGCTCTCGGATGGGTAAGAAGTGTGCTGACTTGGTGAGTCGGTCAACAATCACCCAAATGGAGTCATGACCTCTGGAAGTGCATGGAATTCTAGTCACGAAGTCCATAGATATCCCGTCCCACTTCCACTCCGGGACCTCCAAGGGCTGTACCAAGCCTGCTGGTACCTGATGCTCTGCCTTCACCTGCTGGAAGGTGAGGCATCGTGAAACAAACCCTGCCACAGCCTTCTTCATGCCCGGCCACCAGTGCTGTCGTCTGAGGTCCTGGTACATCTTCGCCACTCTAGGATGTACCGTCAAAGGAGAAGTGTGAAACTCTCTCAGCACCTCCTCCCGTAAAGCAACTAGTACCAAGGTACGTCCTCTGAAAAGGACATCGTGCTATGCTCCAAGGGTGAAACCATCAGGTGTCTTTCCCGAGGATATCTTTGCACGCCGTGTCTCATAGTCAGCGTCCCCACACTGTGCATCTCTGACCCACTGTAGAAGTGGAGGAGAGAATGTGAGAGACTGAAGGAAGGTTGCTCCGTCCCTATCCACAAAGGATATCTACAAGGCGGCTAGCAGCTCTGTCGCCTCCTCAAGTAGTTGAATGCCCGTCCTCCTGCTGAGAGCATCGGCTACTACGTTCCCCTTCCCAGGAGTATAAACTATCTCAAAGCAATAGTACTGGAAGAACTCGAGCCCTCGCCACTGTCTCAGGTTTAGGTCCTTCTGAGAGAAGATGTACCTGAGACTATGGTGGTCAGAAAAGACTCTAAAGCGCTCGCCCATCAGATAGTGCCTCCATGTCTTCAGTGCGAAGACCAATACTGCTAACTCCAGTTCATGCGTGGCGTTGTTCTGCTCATGCGGCCTCAACTGATGTGATCCATAGGCCATCACGTCCCGCTTCTGCATCAGGACACATCCGAGTCCGGTCCTTGATGCATCACAGTAGACTACATATCGAACTCCCTCCTCAGGCAAACTCAAGATAAGTGCGCTGGTCAATCTCTGTCTCAGCTCCTGGTAGCTCTGATGACATCTGTCTGACCACAAAAAGGGTTTCCCCTTCTTCGTCAAAGATGAGAGTGGCACCACAACTCTGGAGAAGTCCGACACAAATCTCCGATAGTATCCGGCTAGACCCAAGAAACTCCGCACCTCCATCACGCTCCTGGGTGGCTCCCAAGCTAGCACTGCCTCAATCTTCGCGGGATCCACTGCAACTCCCGCCTCAGAAATGACATGCCCCAAGAAGTGGACCTCACGTAACCAGAACTGGCACTTCGAGAGCTTTCCATAAAGCTGGTGCTCTCGGAGTGTGTCTAGTACAACCCGCAAGTGGTAGGCGTGCTCCTCCTCCGTGGTCGAGTACACCAAAATGTCGTCGACGAAGACCACGAAAAATCGATCGAGGTATGGCCGGAAGATCCTGTTCATGAGGCTCATGAACCCTGCTGGAGCATTGGTTATGCCGAATGGCATAACCAAGAACTCATAGTGGCCATACCGACACCTGAAGGCCGTATTCTGCACGTCCTCGTCTCGAACTCTGAGCTGATGATAGCCTGACCTGAGGTCTATTTTCGAGACCCACCGTGCTCCCTTGAGCTGATCGAAGAGGTCATCAATCCTTGGTAGCGGATACTTGTTCCTCACTGTCACCTGATTCAGGTGACAATAGTCGACACACAGTCACAAGCTCCCGTCCGCCTTCTTGGAGAACAATATCGGGGAAGCCCAGGGTGAAACACTGGGTCGGATGAACCCCTTGCCCTACAAGTCCTCCAACTGTACCCGCAGCTCTCGAAGCTCAGCAGGGGCCATCCGATACGCTGGAGTGGATATCGGGGCTGTCCCGGGGTACATGTCAATGTAAAAGTCTACCTCTCTGTGAGGAGGTAGTCCTGGAATGTCGTCGGGGAAGACGTCCGCATATTGGTCCACCACTTCAGGAAAACTAGGACTCTGCACATCCACTGCTCCTAGGATGAGGCTAGCCAACTGATGAGTGATGGGCTGTCCTATCCTCTGCGGGAGTCCATCCTGTGATGCGAAGGCTCCCTTCTCGCCGGTGAAGGTGAACATACTCCCGTCGGTGCACACACATCGCACCTTGCACCTAAAACAGTCAATCTGAGCATGGACTGTAGATAACCAATCCATGCCCAAGATGACGTCGTAAGGCCTCGACGCCACTACAAGAAGATCCTAGCCGAAGCTATTGCCTCCTAGAGTAAGCTCACACTGCCGGAACCAGTGTGTAATCATTGAATCTTCTCCCGTAGGGGTCTCTAGCCGTAAGGATCGAGCCAACGAATCCGTCAGAATCTCTGAGCTCTATGAAAGAGTGACTCGATCCTGTGTCTTTAAGAACTGCAACAAGGGTGGAATAGACATAGATCGTACCTCGAATCATCTTTGGTGCGCCGTAGTCGTAGGACTCTGATGCCTGGAGCTGTGCCTGTCTCTGCCCGCCAGCTCCCAGTGGTCGGGGTGGCCCTCCTGGTGGTGGTGGGGGTAGAGCCTCAAAGCATCTCCCACCACCCGCTGCTCGGCCAGATCCTCTGCCTCGTCCGCCTCCTCCTTGTGGACCGCCACGGTCGACCCTCTACCTCTGCCTAGGTGGCCCCTCCACCATCTGCTACTCCTCGGTATGGTGGGTCGGGCAGTCACGAGTCATGTGGCCTTGCCCGCCGCATGCGTTACACTGTCTGCCTCTCGAAAGACTGGCTCCGCGCTGTGTGCCCCACACTGCTGAGCCAGTGTCCTGAGGTCGTCTACGAGAGGGTCTGGTATGCCTGGAACCCTGAGTCATCCGTCGGCTACCTACTTCCGAAGACTCCGCTACCTGCCGCCCTGCGGTAGGTCTCGCTGCTATAGTAGACTCAGCAAGAAAGCTCTCGATCAGAAGGGCTCGCTCCAGTACTCCTGCCTGGGTCGGGATGCTGAGGGAGATCAGCGATGCCCTGATCTCGTGTCTCAAACCCTGCTCAAAGGTCCAGGCCTGGAAGAAGGGGTCCCGTACCATGTCAGTCGAGTAGTGAGAACGATTGGTAAACCTCACCGCGTACTGGGTGACCGTCAAGCTGCCCTGCCGCAGCCGAAGAAGCTCCTGGATGCGCACCGCATGGAGGGTGGCCGGGACGAACTCTGAGTGGAAGAGGCTCTCGAAGTCCGTCCAGAGAAGAGACGCCTTATTGTGCACCGGGAGCATCAAGCTCCACCATCGGCCCGCTGCTGCGTGCAGTAGGCTCGCCGCGAGGATCACCATGAGGTCTGCTGGTTTCCTCACTAGCCTGAAAACTCGTACGACCGCCTCCAGCCAGTCATTGGATGCCTGGGGGTCCGTCTCCCCACAAAACTTGGGTGGTCGCTGGCACTGGAACTCGTGCAGAGCTCCGAGGCGACGTGCATCGTCAGCGGTCGGTGCTGGAAGCATCGGGGGCTCGGCGGGTAAAGGTATCGCCGATGCCTCTGCTGTCAACGGGACCTATACCGAGGCCTCGTCGCTCGGTGGGCTGTTGTCACGCTCTACTATCGGAACCCTAGCTGGCTTCCGTCGTGGGGCCGTCTTGAAAAGGAAACAAGTGCGCCATGATTAGAACAGTATACCTGGTGAGCTGACACAAGTAATCACAAAGAAAACTTGCAACACACATGCATTGAATGTTTTTATGCATTAAGTCGGAAATCAGAAGTCAGGGTCCTGGTGTATGGATAGGTCGGCCGCTGCACCAACACTGGACTCCCTGGACTGATAACCACACTCAATACGCTAAACACTATTGCTTCTCATAGAGGAAAGATCAGAGTCTGCGGTAGAACCGACCACCTCTGATACCAATTTATCACGACCCGTCCTCGGGGCTCGTGTCGTGACTACCCCAAGCCCGCCTTCCATAGGCCAGGGGCAGGCGACTAGCACCAAGGCGTAAATCCCAGAAAAAGGGAAGGCATTGCCTTTGAAAAGTAAACAAGCACCATAGAGTAAGAAAGTGGAAAAGTAAACACTAAGTAAAAACTACAACAAGCTGTGCTGAAAGTGAAAGGGGCCGGAAATACAAGCCCAACTGTAAAGTACAACTGAAAGGGGAAAACAACAACTGAAAAGAAAATCTACAGCGTCGAGCTGTCCTCTAGAAGTCCAACCTGAAGGGTGGGTACAGATATCCTCCACTGCTCCTTGGGTCCACCTGGCCGCTCCGAGTACGTTCCGCCCAGTGGTCCACCTCCAGGTACCGTCCTGCTCCGCAAGCCTCCACCACGATCAGCGCTGTCTGTCGTCTGCAACCAACACAACGAAGTGCGGGCATAGCCCGTGTAGGGGTGAGTATAAGCTACTCAGTAGGGACCCCGAGACCCCCGAAGGTCTCTCAGAATCCACAAAGGATAATCCACAATGGAGAGATACAATCATGAAGTAACAACCGACACTGCTTAGGTATATGCCCATATATATACCTAAGTCATCAATTCCCGTTCGGCTCCAACATCCGAGCCCATGTACAACCCAGTCCACACAGGAAAGAAAAACGTAAATCCACACAGGATAACACAACACAATCCACAAAGGGGAGCAAAATTAATCCACATAGGATAGCTCAACACAATCCAAAAAGGAGAGTAAACAGTAAATCCACACAGGATAGCTCACCACAATCCACAAAGGAGAGTAACACAGGATTCAGCTCACACAGGATATACATATTCGTATGTCGATAAAGATGATCACTGATCCATCTAAGTCATCGGACCCACAAAGTATCGAAAGGTACTAACCACCGCAATGACCCACACAGGATCGGACCCACACATGATCAATAGGTAACTAACCCCTGCAAAGACCCACACAGGATCGGGCCCACACAGGACCTGTAGGCGCTGGCTCACACAGAACCGCTGAGTGCTGACCCACACAGGATCAGATCCACACAGGATATGTAGCACTGATCCACATAGGATTGCTGAGTGCAGTAGTCGTCGCAATCCACAGAGGATCTCTGCACAGTCGTTGTCGCAGTCCACTGAGGATCTTCGTACAGTCGTCGTCGTCGAAGTCGCAGCCAGCACTAGGGTTCCCGCACACAGCAAGCTCGTTCGAGAGGGTCCGCTCCACGAGCCGAGAGACTGATACATCAACTGACACAAAGTCCGAAGTTGATGTATCCAAAAGTTCCGTATCGTCAACAGGAACTCAACGTCGCAGACGGCGCGTCAATCGGACGCCCGGTCTGAGAGTTATTGGCTTTTTCGTCCCAGGGGCCCGGTTGGGTTTTAAGGCAAAACCAACCCGACTATACTCCACCTGCATCCAAACCTCGGGCGGAGTGAGCCAAAAGATTCGTCTCACTTAGAGGAAATCAATGAAGTCGACGACACGTCAATCAGACGTCCAAAGATCAAGATATGAGCGTTTTTACTTAGAGGGCCTGGTTGGTTTCGTGTACGAACCATCCTGGCCGAACTCAAAGTAATCCGAAACCTTGAGTGCGATATACCGAAACGACCGTCTCGATCCAAGGATCACTCTTTCGCTGATGGCGCGTCGTTCGGAGACCCGTAGCTCAAATTATGAGCGAAAGACCAAAAACATCTGGAGACAAGGGGTCTGGGCCCGGGCCGACGTGGCCCGACACCCCCTGGGTCGGCCGAACCGGGCCGACCCAAACCGGGTCGACCCGACCCGGCTGGACCCGGTTTGGTCCGGCTAGGGTGCGGCACAGCCCAGCTCGGCTCGGCCGAGCGGCCGACTGAAGGAGCCGCGGGGCGCTGCCCCCGCGGGATGAAGATGCCGCGGACCTTGAGGGGTCGCACTGGAGTCAACGGACGCGGCAAAGGCTGCGTCCCGTGCGTGTGAGCCAGACCCGCGCGACCGCGGGTCCGCTAGCCACCACAGCCGCGGCTTCATCCGCGGCGGCCTTGTCCGGCGGCGCGCCGCCGGAGGCTTCCACGGGCCACCAGAGTTGCTCTGGTGGTCCTTTTTTCTTCCCGTCTGCGCCGATGATCCTCCTGGGTTCCATTCTTCACTGCGGAAACATCAAATCACCCTTGCGTCACGTTTAGTCATCGCACGCCAAATCCGCACAACAACGAAGAACTGCGGAGGGTTGTCGGGCCGTGTTCGTTCGTCCCGCACCCTCCGCGTTAGGCGATAACAACCGGGAAGAATAATCAACATATCAAACAACAATTTTAAAAAATTAAAATTGTTCTTATGAAACCGGGTTCTTTATTTTAAAAGAAATGTTCACGGAAAGAAAATATATTTCACAACAACCCCTACCTCAGCAAGTTGTCGCATGCGCGTTCTTCGCGGAATTGTTCATCGCGGAAGGTGGGGACCGTCGCGTCGTCGCGGTATCCGGCGTTGCGTCGAGAAACTCCGAGGACCAAGAAACAACAGATTTAATTATAAATAATTAAATCCGTGTGTGGTTATAAGCCACAAAGGAGGTTTAAAAGAAACCTGAAATCTCTTACCTCAAGTAGTTGGTGATCAGAGATTTTGTTGCGGAGGAAGGAACATCGCAGAAGAATGTTGCGGGAGAGGAAACGTCGGCGTCGCGGCACACGGCGTCGCATTGTCGATTTCCGAGGGCTCGGAGTTCTTCTCGTTCTTCGAATTCTTCGCGTTCTTCACGTTCTTCGCGAAGGAGGATGAAGAATTCTTGGTTTCTATCAAATCCTCTCAACAAGTATTTTTCAGAAGTCGTGCGTTGGTCTTATTTTATTATTACGCCAACGCATTTCAAACAGGTTAAGAAACTAATAAATTAATTCGTAGAATTAATTCAACGAAGAAAACCACCCAATTAATTGGTGCGTTAAGAATTTAAGAAAATGCGTCAGTTGACCTTCATAATGACAGGTTTTCGCGGGTGCGTTACTTAGAGGAAAAGAAACGGTGGGGCTTGTGCGGGCCCCACCTCACAAATATCCTACCAAGGGGGTAGGATATTTTTGGATAGCACCCTATCCGCATCAACTCAGCTTAAGCAGCTTTAAGTGGCTTAATGTGGTTTCCAAGTGGTTTAAGTGAAATAAAATAATGTTTGTCGTACAATTTATTTTATTTATAAACCTTAAGCCCAAAAATTAAAAACCACACCCGAGAAAACGCAACTCCGGAAGAGGCGTTTCTAAGCAATTACCGGCGCTGCGATTCCATCGGTGCCCTCAGAATTCAATTCCGAGCACCGGTTCAAAAGTTAGAAAAACCCGCTCATCCGTTCACTGTACGTACCCGAGCCAAACATCGGAAAATTATTCTGGGCACACCGGGCCTCGGAATCACGTGCCGTCAGAAACTGCGTTCTTGTAAAAATCCAAAAAAAATTAAGAAAAAAATTTCCTTTAATTTTTCGGGTCTTTACACGCGATATAGTTCTAAGAGAGTTCCACAACACACCCTTAGAAGTACATCCTGGCGTGAAAAAGATGTACCGAACCTTGAGGAGTTAGTTATGGTGGCCTGGGCTGAAACGTGCGGTTGTAGAGTGTGTGCCTCGATGTTTTGTCTGCCAGAAGGTGAAGGCTGAACACCCTGTTCCAGGTGGTCTTCTGCAACAATTAGACATTCCTCAGTGGAAGTGGGAGGACATCTCAATGGACTTTTTTACAGGTTTACCTCAAGCTCCGGGAGGACATGATGCTATTTGGGTAGTAGTGGATCGTTTAACGAAATAAGCACACTTTATATCAATAAAGGAGTCAAGCTCAGTGGAATCTTTGTCAAGGTAGTATCTAGAGGAGGTGGTGAGACTTCATGGAGTCCCTAGGACGATAATTTTGGATTGAGATCCTTGTTTTACCTCTAGGGTGTGGAGAGGTATCCAACATGCTTTCAGTTCTCAACTATGCCTTAGCACTACTTTTCATCTTCAAACGGATGGTCAGACGGAGTGAACCATCTAGAATATTAAAGACATATTGTGCTCTTGTGTTCTTGCTTTTGGTGGTTCATGGATGAGGCACTTAACCTTGGTGGAGTTTTAATACAATAATAGTTTCCACTCCACCATCGGTATGGCGCCGTTTTAATCCTTGTATGGACGGCCTTTCCGTTCCCCGCTATGCTAGACTGGGGTCGGAGAGTCAGCAATTCTCATACTAGAACTAGTGCAGAACACAACAGAGATGATTCAGGTGATTCGTGAGAGGATGATGGTAGCATAAGATTGTTAGAAATCATATGCTGATCAATGGAGGATACCCTTGGAGTTTCATTTTGGGGACCATGTGTTTCTGAAGGTGACTCCCCGTCGTGGGCAGTGGAGGTTTGGTCGTGGGAGCAAGCTTTCTCCTTGGTTTTTCAGGCCATTCGAGGTGTTAGCTCTTGTTGGAACTGCGACGTATCGAGTAGCACTTCCCCCTCAGATGAGTCAGATAGATGATGTCTTCCATGTATCATAGCTACGTCGTTATCTTCATGATGAATCCATAATCATCGATTGGGGAGAGATCGATGTTGATGATGATGCCACTTTTGAGGAGCGACCTGTGGACATCCAAGACCACAATGAGAATGTGTTGTGTCGGTGTTCCATCCCCGTAGTTTGTGTCTTGTGGTGACACGGTGGCATGGAGGAGAGTACCTGGGAACATGAATCACAGATACATGCTCAGTACCCAGAGTTCTATGATGTTTAACTCTTTCCATGTATCGTTGTAGCTGATTTGGTGAAGAAACTTTCATGTTTATGAGATGAAATCCTTTTTTGCTTTGGTGGCTTGCTCACTTTTGAGAGGTATCTTGTTGGGTGGTTGTTTAGACCCAGTTTCGTTTTCTCTTTAGGTGGGTTTTGGATTCTCGAGGATGAGAATGTTTTAAGAGGTATCCGATGTAATGGCTCGGACCTCTCTGGTCCTTTCCTTTGTAAAAATGTGGTCCTGGAGGTGTTCCAAGAGGTCAAGGTGACTTGGGGGTGCGTTTGGGTGGAATTTTAAAGAAATCTAAAGGGAAATAGCTTTCGCACGTTTGGCGCACGGTTTTCCGAAACCATGCGGCCAAATCATGCAAGGATGGTTTTGGAGACAGTGGCTAATGCATGATTAGTGCACTATTTGTCTAACCGTGTGGCCTAACCGTGTAAGGAGTTTTTGATGAGGCAAAAGCTAACACAAGATTAGCACAACATTTTCCAAACCATGCGGACTAACCATGCTGGAACTTAAAGTTATATCCTAAAATTCCGGATCTGAACTATTTTCCCTTTAAATGGTTTGTTTAAGCCTCTAAGCGGCCATAACTCAACATTACCCTTCCTTGGGTGTAGAAGAACCTCTCTGAAGCATTCTCGAGGTGATCTGGAGGCTCCTCTTGGCGAATCGAAGCTGTTTTCTTGAGGTATGCGATCATTCTTGCTTGGTTTCTTATATCTTCTTAGATCTACTCCTCATCTCCCCTAAATTTCTCAGATCAACGCCCATTATGGGTAGATATAAGTGTCTGGATATTGAATATGATGATCTTTGGTCTTGGTTGTGTTAGGAAAGGAGATATAAGGAGGATTCGTGGAGAATCGGCCAGTTTTATTGGGCGTTCTTCGACCATTTGGGGTTTTGTCAAAAACAAAAACCATTGAGGAAGGGGATTCATGGCTTCTCTAATTTTTTATTGGAAATCGTAGAGTTAGCATGATTTGGTCTTTGTATCAAAATGAAATTGACGTAATTAAATACTTAAACCAGATTAAAATAATTGGTTTGATCGCTTGTTGTTGCTTGTGCTGTGATAATGGTTCGCCTCTTGATTTTCTAGATAGTGTGATATCTCGGGCTTGCTTGTTAGCAAGTTGGTCTTGATGAAATTTTTAAATAACGTAAAGCCAGAATTAATTGATAATTAATTGGATAAAGATAAAGAGGAATGTAAATGAATCTGGTTTTATATGTTGTGGATGTTGTTCTATCATGATGTTAATCATATTAAGGCCAATAATGTGTTTAGTTCAGTTGGTTGGTAAACCTGAAATCTATTGGTGCTTGTTGTATGAAGGCCAGATGCCTTGTTAAAGGGCAAAGATCCCAAACTGATGTGATGTTTACTTTCCTGCTGCTTGTGCTATGGTTTCATCCTAAATGGATATTGTGATGTGGGGGCATGGAGGCCTTGTGGTTGTGGCAGTGGATGGTGCCTAGAGTGGTGAGATGCATTGGTTTATGCATTTGGGTGTCAGGGAGGACACCAGGGATGATGGAATGGGATGGATGTGATTGTTGGATGCTTGGTGCTTTGTTATGTAGTTTATCTGCTTTACTTTTCCCCACTGCTCAAGGCAGCTGGTCTTTCTTACCCATCTTCCGAAATAGGTTAAGACACTCGGGGTATTCCACGTGCTTTCTGTGTTTAGCCTCTCAAGGAAGAATGGGTCTATGCCCTTTCAATAGGCAGCACAGACTCGACAGGTAGTACATCTACTCACCGTGTTGAGCCCCCATGTGTTTAGTAGCATATGATGCTTTTTTAGAATGCCTGGGAATATGGGAATGTAATTTTGTAATGAATTTTTGAATAATTGATGTTAACACATGGGGATGGAGATGCTGGAACACAATGATGAGGTGGAGAACTTTTGAAGGGACAATAGATTTTGGATGTGATGTTAATGGAATTTAATGTGGTCTTTCTCTTGGTTAATTTATGTTGGAATAATTAATTAACGTATAGTGGAACCGATAAAAAGGGAATGAATAACCTAATAAGGCTTTTTAAATGGTTTTGTGCTTATAGGATACATAGTCTTAGATGTGGCGGCCCAGCGTACGAGAGACGTTAGCTGCAGTTGTGTCTAAGACTAGGTTATGGCCATAGTGTGGTTGTGAGTTATAATATATTTTGTACCTTTTGTGTTTCTATAAGCTACTCCACCCTGTCAGTAAGGGAAACATGCACCCCGGGGATTCTGAGCCCTAGGGGGGTGGTGTTTTCCCCAAAATTCCGATGGGAGGGTGAATGTCTGACTACCCCCTTTGACCCCGCTCTCTTCTCTTGGTAGATACTAGTTCCATTAGGCACAGTGGTTAGTTTTCCCCATATATGTGTGTAGAGGGCTGTAATGGCTTGTGGTTATTCACACACATATATTTGGAATATAGTATCCTATGGACTACTATAGGTGTAACATGTATAGGCTGTGATGGCTTGAGGATCCATACCCGGTGTATGGGCTGTAATGGCTTGAGGTATAATACACGACGTATGATACATGTTATGCGAGTTGTGGTGGCTCCCGAAAACTACCTGGTTACTTTGGGTTGTGAGGATTCTGTGCTACTTAGCCCAGGTGTCTGCAAGCAAGCCTTTGTGGTGAAAGTGGTGCAGATTGGGGAGCTTAGCCTAGGTGTATTCAGACAAGCCTTTAGAGAGAGATACACAAGACGTATGTCATTGGGGAAAAGTGGAAAACCATTGGGGTAGTAATAGCGAGGTACCCGTGATATTCATTACTATATGATATATTCTTGTATGCGTTACTTGGTGATAGTAGCCATGGTGAGGATGGGAACACAGTATATCTGTTTAGGTGATGAGTTAGTTTCAATGTTCATTGTGATTTAGCATGTTTTCTTTACTTTTGAAAGAGAGCCTTTGGAGAGGATCCTACTAAGTATACTTTTATACTCACCCTACGTATATATAAACTGTTTTTCAGGTCACTTGGAGCAGGTTGGAGATCAGGCTGGTTACTACTAGATTGTGGTTGCAGGAGCTGTTCGGGCTTGTGGTCGCTCTTGTTTTTTCTTTCATTTGGGTATTTGTAGTTTTCCCTTTCAGTTTTAGTAATTTTACATGAATTTTCATATATGCACTTGGGTTTCTTTTATATTTTGGTTATGAGTTGGAGTTGGTTGGTGTCTGTCTTATCTATCTCTTCTGCATGTGTTCTCTTTGAGGGTAATTCCTACCATTTGTGTGTTTATTATACCCTCGGTTCTAGTCGCCAACTCGGGGCCTTCTGGAGGCGGGACTCAGGGGTCATTATCCCCCATTTCACATTGCTGGCCCAGGAGGGGTACACTTTGTGGGGAGGGGGTCATGACATAAAAGGTATGTGATGAATTTTACATGGTTTTTTATAAAGAGAATGTAAAAAATGTGACACAGAGTGGGTACTGAGACTAAAACTTTTCTAGTGGGACATACCTACAAAATTCCTAACATTTATTAATATAAAATAAATCAGTACTTTAATTTATTAATAAAAAATATTCATTTAATTTATTAACATGAAAAATACATATTCTATTCCTAGATGGGCATGTTATCATCAGGTTCCGTTGATAAAATTATTTATTCTTCTTTTTTTCATTATTATTATTATTATTATTATATTTCTTTACTCTCTCCCAAAATACTATAATTTTCAATAAATTTATGGATGGAAAAATCAATTTGATGTTATTAGTAGGGTTTAATATCAGAAATCACTTCACCTTAAGAACACATATCTTACATGCCTCTCAGTTTCATATGGACAACAATAATACAATCATCATCCACTATATTATCAACATAATATAAAATATTTTATTTGGAAGTTATAATATTTTGATCATGTTATTCTTTATCACTATTATCATGCAATCAAAAAAATTAACCCATAAAAATTGTAATGAGTTTTTTTATAACCATATTAATATTGGTATAGTTACATTTAAATAACACAACTAAAATTTTCACATAAAAATTTTAATTCGATAATATCGACAAACTTTCCATAGTAACCTTGATATAAAACTATGAATATACCAATTTTTTTTTCAAATGTTCCTCATGATTAATAGTACGAAACATTAAGCCACTAATATTGTATGTATTGAATATCCTAACATGCTTCGAAGGAACTCTAGATAAAAAATCATATATTTTGAATCATTCAGATCAATTATAATCATGAATTACCAATAAAATTTGATATATAATTTAGTTAAATTCTATCATATTCAAACTAAATTTTAGATTAAGAACATACATGATGTAAAAACCATTCAAAAATTTATTTGGTAATAACTTTTGTAACTCTATCTTATTAAAAGTTCATTTCCTAAGTCATATTTTCCTTTGTGTCCACAATTCATTGAATTAGGTATAAAAATATTAGTATTGAGTAGCACATATCACATTACTTGTCTTAACTTCTTATCTAACAATTAAAATGAAGATATTTTTCTAAATTTTTGACCTATAGTTGGACACATTAAAGAATCATTATTAGCACACAATTTACTAGGATTATCATTAACACATCGCACTAGATTTAATCATGTATCTATCAAATCCAAATACCTAAAATTTAAGGTTAAACACTTTTTGGAAGGATAACCTTATGTAATAGAACCTTTTGAATGGGATTTGTTTTAAACATAAAACGTCAACCAACCAAGATACATAGAGATAAATGTTAAGTAATTAATAAATATTGTTTTTGAATATTAACTAACAAAATTTGAATTTTTTAATGAAACCAATATTAAAACAAAATTCCTCTCAATGGGATATATCCACCAATAATGTATGGGGCCTATAATTATATATTTTTAGAGAAATGAACTGTCAGATTAATCATCAGAGTGAAAAATGATATGTGGAAGAACATATCCAAATGAAAAAGCATCTATAGCATTTTATATTAAATTTTATCACATTAATTTTCGTTTATTGTCTTCTCACAAAGTTGTCTTAATAATGAGAAAAAAGTTGATTATATAGATAATTATTTTATCGGGGAACAAATTATTTATTTCCAAAGATAGAAACTACTCCATCAATACATGGGAGTCTTGAATTTCTTTCCAATGTATCATTTTATGATTCAAATAAACACATATCTAAATATTAATATAATATACATTAAGATAATTCATATTTTTTAATCTTTAGAGGAAAATATATTTCTGATGGGTTTTCATTAAAAAGATAGCTGTTGGATACTTCCCATTATCATTTGGCCACATATCTTGTTTGATATTTATTTTTTCAATGTCCTTAAAATCATTTAAAAGATTCATTTAATTTCCTTGATCATTAATTAATGAAAGCAACACTTTATCACAAAGATTCTTGTCAATGTTCCTAACATTAATATTATGGCATAATAATTTAAATAAAAAATATGGATGCTTGAAAAATAGTACATTTTTCTTTCATTGTTGTGATAAAATTTTAATTAATTGTGTTATAACTCTTTTCCTGCGTTCATTTAGCTAAGAATATTTTTTTAAACATTGTACCAACATTTGATAATTATGTCAATATATTTGACCTTGAAAATAAATTTGGTGGACACCACAAATCAGTTTTCCATTAAATTGTAACTTGTTAAACAAAAATCTATGAGATGTATCATGGAAGCGTTAAGGAAGAAATAAATGCCACTTTCGACTATAATATAGCCACTGTGACTCAAAATAAAAGTTAAAAATCAATCATTCTAGAAATGTGTGATTTCCCTAACAAGGGAAATTCCATAGTCGGTAAAGTCACTAATGGTACAAATAAGGTCAACATGAACTTTGAATATGAGTGTGGATTATGCATCATATATTCCTATATCATCATTCTAACACTCTTTTATTTCATGAATAAGAGGATGAAGGTAGACATCAATGTCCTTTCTAGGAATATGATTTTATTGAATGAACATCAATATGATGAATAATTTCTATTGAATACACGTCCAGGGATTAGAGTATTAGAGATTTAAAAAATTGTCCAAATGATATAATTGATATATAAAGTCCAAAAATCATTGAATCTATTCAATTTTAATCCAAAATGTACATTTACAGGATCATAAATAGGAATATGAATTTAATGAATTGAAGGCCTTCCGTACTTTTGAATATCCTAAATGTATCTTTTATTCATCATTATTATTAATAAAGTATGTTACTTCTTGTTATTAAAAGTTTTAGATGACCTAAAAAATCAATAGAATTGTAGTTTTAATAGGAAATGGTGTGAAACCTTCAAAAATATTTTCATTTAATATTTCTTTTTGGTAGTATGTATATTCAAAATGACACTATTATTTTTGGATTTCCATCTAGAAGTAAAACATCATTTCTAATTTTTTTATTCAGATATTATTTGTCATACTATATAAAATCATTGGGACATTCATGTATCTTCATATAATTTAGTACATGTTTTTTAATAAATTTTTTCATATCATAAAATGATAAAATGAACTTAGTGTTAGAAAATGAATCACACGACAATTATAAAATCAGATAAATTTCTTTATTTTTAATTCTATATTAACATTTGATATGGTACAACTTCAGTAGAAAAATAAATTTTTAATATTTTACACATCCTTCATAGATGTCCCTATTTCTATTTATAACTAATTTTGAATACATAGTTTTTTTCATAGTTGAGTTTTCCATTTATTTGTTTCTTCATTATCATCCATTAATATGTTATCATCTTAATCAGGTTTTTGTGCAGCTCTAAAAACATCATTAATATCTTCAACATATAAAATTTAATTAGTTTATGTGTTACATTGTCGAAGAAATTTCCCTAATGTATTGAAAACATCCTTTATCTATTTTTAAATATCATTTTAATCTATCAGATATTTCTCTTTTTTGTTTTTACAATATACAAAAAATATTTTTTTCTAAAATGTTTGATTCTCTATGGCAAGTCCAACACATAAAATGAGAAGGAAATTATTTCAATATGAAATTCTCGAATACTTAATCACTCATTATCCATAATCTTAATTTTCAATTAGGGTATGTAAATTCGATTCTTCCATTCACTAAGTGATTTTTAAATTGAAAATATAAAAAATTATTAAAACCTATAAAATATTGAGTTGTTTTTTGAGGTAAGGTAATATATCTTTTATCCATATGTACATGAATTCCAACATTAACAAATATAAAATATAATATTATTATTATATAGAAAACAAAGTATATTTAATTTCAAAAAGAAATAATCGAACCCAAACAACCCCTAAAACACAAAGTATTCATAAATATACTAAAAATAAAGAAATAATGAAAAATTAGAATAGGTAAATTATTAAACCTAACTCTATTGTATAATTTTTCCTTAAAATAGAGAAAATAATGAATTACTTATCATTAAGGATTTTTTTGTTAAATTTTACTGAAAATCCATTTTATGGATTGGTGGTATCGAGGGGGAGAGGGTATTAGAGAGGGGGATTCAATTTCAACTCCAAGAGGGAAACTGAGTTGGCATCAAGTTATATTGAGGGGGTAAGGCATTGACCACCTTCGGGGGGATGATTGAGAAAATTATGACATTGAGCAGTTGTAAAGGGGGTTCTAAGGCTGAGTGGTATCATTGAGTGAGGGGGTAGGGGCGAGGAAGCTCATAATCTTGAATTGAGTGGGAAGTTTAGGTTGAGAGGGGGAATCAAGTATCGGGATATGGGAGGATGATAGGTAGGGGGGGTTGTTTAAACCCTATAACGGTAGTTTTTTAAAACCGAGGTGAAATTCATTTTAAATTTATTTACTAATTTTTTTTATAAAACTACTCAATCCAGATGCTTTTTAAAATAATCAATAAAATGAGAAGAGAATAGAATTTTGTATTATGAGATGATTTTTTAAACCACTGATAAAAAATATTTTTAATTTATAACATTTCCTAGAGTGAATGTTCTATTTACTATTTCTTAATTTTTTTTTGAAAGAATTGCCACTATTGAATTTAATTCCCTTTGAGACAATATAATTCAAGTATAACCTTTTCCGTTTCATCACATCCCAAATCCAAAATTAGCATTTCAAGGGACTTAATCTATTGCTCAGCTACCACTGGATTTGAAGTTCCACAATAATATTGGGGCTTCTATAACATGAAATAGTTCAAAATTGATGTATCATGTCATATAACATAATATTGAACCTTATGGAAAATTTTATTAGTTATAACCTAGGTCAACTACCCTAACATGAAAAAGTTATGTTAAGATCTAACACAAGTTGGATTGGGTTTCTCAGTTTGTAAATTTCTACATTGGGTTCTAGTATTGATACCATTATATCTCCCAGGAACCATTAATAAAGAATGGAATTTATTATATTAGGTCATGAAATTATGAATTTTAAATAATAATATATAATTCTAAATCTAATGTACACTTGACATAAATTGAATATTTATGTATATTGATCTTAAAATTATAAACATGGATTTATTGGGGATATCTATAAATCATAAAAATATTTTGAAATATTTCATAATTGGTTTTAAATAAAAAAAAAGAATTATATTAATAATATCCATTGGGAGTGAAAAACCAAGTGTAAAGTAAGGCCCTATTCACCATGAACCAAAATGATAACCAAGATATACTCAATTCATCTCTATTTGGTGTTATTACCCCTAGATGCATCTTTTAAAGAACCACATCTACTTAATGTATCCATACAAGTATGAATTTATATAAAACCACATAATTTATACTTCGAAAAAAAGTCATGATTTCATTCCAAAATTAAATATATCTTCAAAGTCTATCATAGGGTTATGTTACCTGATCAATGTTTTCCTAAATATAGTTCCTAAGGATTCCACAACACTTTCTATGATACCAACTATAACAACCCTAAATCCAGAAACCCAGTGTCAGTGGTCACCTTGTTTCTTTGGAATAGATTTTAAGGTTATAATTCAGAAGGATTCATCAATTTTATAGTATTTTAGATCCATATACATACATCATACTAAATTTACATTGTGAATAAAATATAAAAGAAAACAAAAGAAAAAATTATGCATCCTGGAAACACATTCAAATATTTTTTCTTTATATCATAGGTAAAAGAAACTATAGAAGGGTGTAATAAAATTCTAATTAAGTGTTACATACATTATAATATATCATGAGTAAATAAGTCATAATCAATATTAAAAGGTAAATAATTGAAACCAGATTCTATTTAATCAATAAATTGACCAAAAAATAAATCAAGGGATAATATCCATGATAAAAATACCATGGAGAATATTAATTTAATTCCCTACAAAAAATGATTAATATTATACATCATGATCTCATACATCATGATATCTATACTATAATGACCTTACACTAAGATAGTTTAACCAATGTGTTGGTATACACCAAAAAACAATTTAATTTGGTCAACTAACTTGTCTCATGAGACCTATCGATGAATCAAGGGACTATGTACAATTGGGACCTCACTCATCACTACATTTTCAATGCATTCATCATATATTTAATGATAAATTAAATTTATAAGAAAACATTTCTTATTAATAAATATCCATATTATGTAAAGAATATAGATTTACCAAAAATTTTCCCATTCAATCATATAACTTTCATCGTAAAAAGCCTTATGTAAAAATGTATTATGGTTTATGAAATAATCATATCCATGATATAGTGAATATGAATATTTAAGAGAAATTAAATTTCTAATGATCATAAGAAAGTGAATGTTTCAACAGAAATTAAATAACCTATAAATCAATAAGAGATAAGAGATAACCATCAGTTAATTATAAATATTGGTTTTTTAATATAATCACAATCTTTGTAATAATAATGAAAATAAAAGTGGAATATTAAAATAATATTTCAATAAAGTGTTTTTTTAAAACCACTGAAATAAATATAAAAAGTTAACTATTGTAAAATAGTAATCTCTGTCTAGATGTAAATTAACAACATATATGTTAAAAAACCTTTCTTCTGAAATTTAATTAGAAAATTAAAAAAATGAACCTTTTAGAAAACATAAGAAATATTTATTTAAAAAATTCTTAAAAATCAAGGATAAATTAAAATATCATTAGGAAGTAATTTCGTTGTTTTTATGGACTTGGTAGTTCTCAATTTTCAATTACAAGTGGTTTGATAATAAAATATAAAATATTTTTTTATTAGGTTGGCATAAATCCATCGAATAAAAACAAGTATTTTGCAAAACAAATTCGAAAATTTTGGACATGAAATAAAAATATTACCAATTAAAAGAGAAATAAAATTGGTTTTCATTTTAGACAATAATTTTAGGGATTAAAGTTTTATAGAGTGGAAATGTTGGAATAAAATAGGTAAAATACTTAAATATATAGTGGATAATTAAATATATGGATTTAGTGTTGGATGTATTATTATATTTCTTTAATAAAAATTAAGGAGTTCCCAAAAAAATGAGATCAAAAAATAAATCCTTACCACTTTAGAAAATTTTAAATTGTAACCCTTTGATAGAATATACTAGAATAAAAGAATTAATCATCATGAATTAATATATTTTTCATTTTAAATACATCAATGTGGGTAGTATATACACCACATAAAAGTGAATACGTTCATAATAACAAATATGTATATATAGATGTTAAATTTAGATGAAATCCCAAACCTCATGCTTCAAATTAAGTAAACATTCTTTAAAATCATATATTAGGGTTTTAATCATTTTAATAATTTATTATATAACCATATTTATATTTATAATATCATATACGATCATTTTATAGCATCTTATCACTCATTTGTTCATAATATTTCGTTATTTCCGAAGTTTCATGTGTTAAATGATTCATTTTCACATGCATATTTTTATGGATGTTATGGTTATTGTGAATAATATAGAGTTCTATCATCTAAAAAATTATATTAATGATATAAATAGCATATATATTCATTATATAAACATTTATAATTATTCCTAAATTTTTAAAGAGGAAAATAAATCACATCACTTCAGGGAAACAATTGGCTCTTTGTACACATGAGAGATATTATCATTTTCTTATTACATTAAATTTTAAAAATATATATTATTTCATAAGTATCAAATATATTCATTGGTTTTATCATTATTATTATCTACATGAGTTAGTGATGGGAAACAAAATACATCAGTTCGTGAGGTGGTAGTCCATTGTACACAAAAGCGATGATTTAAATGCCCATTTGATAGAGAAGGATATGAATACATATATTATATAAATATAATAAAAAATTATCATATAGTATATACTTATGTTATTATATTGTAATTACAATTTCATAATTTAATGTGATTAAGGAATAAGAAAAATAGAACTTGGTGAAGACAATTAACTTCCCCTATAAAAACCACCTTTGGATATCTTATTAAGGACACTAGGGTTGGTGTTTTATGATGAAAAAAATATATAGAATGTGTATAAGTATTTTTGGGATAGATTTGGTTTATTTTTTTGAGCTAAATTACTAGAGTGGTGTACATAATTTAGGTTAGAAGGTCACCTATTATAATTGAGGTGAGTGACATTGCTATAAAATTTAAATATTTTTCATTAATTTCAAGTATATTTTGTTGATATATTGAACAAAAATAGGTCCTATTCAAAGTTAAAATGAAAATTCTTAAATAAAACTAAAAAATGGTGTTTTATTAAGTGTTTTTGTCTCTTTAACCCCTATGTTTATAAATAAACCCCATGTAAACCCGTTTTGGCCTTAACTTGTGTTAGAAGTTTTTACTATTTTAATAATCATTATGATAATAAATTAAGTTTAACATAATAAAAAATATTAATTATTCCAATCATTAATATATAATTTAATTTTTGAAATTAAAATCATTTAATTTTTGGAATTTAATTTAAAAATAAACTCCCAAAACATGTTGAAAAAATAGTTTCTCATGAAATTCAGTTTTATTTATAAGAAGATCATACATCAACTATATGACTATTAATAATCATTATGTGGATTTAAATTCATATTACTTTATATATAATTTATAAATTTTATTAAAATCATTTATCATTAAAAGTTATTCTAACTAATTAAAATTTAAAGACATTATAGCTTTTTAAAAAATAGTTTTCAAAAAAATATCTCTTTTACCTCCAAATGATGGTATCTTTATTTATATAAAATTGATAGTAAATAAATTGTTAATTCTATATATTATAACACACTATTATAAATAAAATTAGGAATAGTTGAATAAAACTTTTTTGATTATTCATAAAATATTATTTCTAAGGGATAATTTCAAAAATTCATTCTAGACATATTCTAAACTATTATGTTCAAAATCATAATTAATCTCATAAATTAATAATTTTTGGGCCATTAAATATTAAAATATAAGTTATACTATAGTTTTCTTATAATATAATATTAATTTACTATAATTTAATCTTGGGTGTTATATCCTCAATCTCCCAAGTCTATGTTTTACCAATTTCATACAATTCATAGTTCATAGATTTCACCCATGATTACTTCTTTTTTGATTCTTCAAATTACGTGGGTTTAATCTCGGATAATAATGTAGTGTGTTCAACCCTCTCTAAACTTTGAGTATAATATAGAGAATATGTTTCTTTAATGATATTAAATATATTAAATTAGTGCATTTTTTTCCATTTTAAATTATAGTTTTACTTAGTTCTTCATATTTTTTATTCAATAAATTCAATCTTAGAATAATCATCAACTCAAACCATTTGAGTATCTCCCAGATATATATTTATTTCTTCACCTTTATCTGACACTTCTTTAAATGTCTAAAATTTAGAATATAATTTTATTTCTTTTTCAATTATCTTTACAACACTTCTCTCAATAATATTGTTCATCCCCTTTTTGGATCATTTATATGAATTACTAAATGTTGTGAAGGCTTTAAATATACATTAATTATAATGCATCACTATATTTCCCTAGATTTATTTATTTATTTTGGATGGAAAAATTTCACCCAAATACCCTAAGATGATTCAAACTATGTTTCCTTCTATATAATATTTTCTATAGTTCCTTCTCAACTCCCAAACTAAGTAATTCTATAATAGGAGTATAAAAAACCACTTGAACATATTCTTTCCTATTGTAATGTTATATTTCATTATATAGTAATAATATATTTTCCCATATTGTTGACCATAAAATTTCAACATTCCATAACCCCATTTTTTATTGTTTTCCTATAATTGAACTTCATATTTAATACCATATTTTTTTTGATACTTTTCATACTTATAGGTTGTGTACTCCATTCTATTATATAATTAGAAATTATACAATATTTTTCAGTTTCATTTTCTCCCTTCATTAAAATTTATTGATTAAATCCAATACTTCCATATTAAATCATATAAACATGGAAAACCACATACTACAATAAAAATCCACAGATAGGACGAAATAACTCTCACCATAAGTTCTTTAATGACCAATTTGACCACACACATCACTGTAAGAAAAATTTAGTGAACTTGATACTCTGAGATTCATTGAAGGATAGGTATTTTAAACTATCATTCCTTTCATGAAAGCTATATAAATATTTTATCAATATTATGTATGGTTTGGAATATCAATTTTAGATTTAAATTTTTAATATTTATCCATTACTTATTGATTATAATGGATTAAGAAATGGTTTAAAAATCCATTTCCATCATCTATTATTATAAGATAAATATTTTTTCTTTTATTATCCTGATATAGATTATTGTTTTCCCTATATCCCATCATCATATAATTCCCAAACATTTCATTAATTTTAGAGGTCTTCTGACAGAATGTTTCCTCCCAACCTAATCAAGAAGGAAGACAAACACTCAAAGGAATATAAATATGTCGATCAACATATATTATATGATCATTATTCAATTCATCATTATCCAATCATTTTTTCCATTTTATTTAATCTTTAATACTCCATCGTATTTAAAGAGAAGAAATCAATCAACATTACCCATAATATTTTTAAACAAATTTATATTACATATCATAAGAGACAAAAAAAACTATCAAAAATCTAGATAATGATATTATTTGTTTCTTTAATTAATTTTTGACACAGTTTTCCTTATCAATTTTCTTGTATTCCTTCCAATATAATACTTAATGATCTAAGAATTGTTTTGGCATCTTCTAATAATTTTCAATATAAGACATATGATAAAATTATTGTTCTTCAAACTGATAAAACATATTATTTATAGGGATTTTAATATTTTACATTACATTCACTTTATTTTAAATTCCATAAAAATATCTTCCTATTCACTATCTGCAATTAATTTCTCTATATCTAATGATAGAGGAATTAAATTAAAATAGTAGAAATAATTTCTTCTAGGAAATGAAGTGTATAATTAAACTCTCCTTTGTTGTCTTTCAATAGATTATTCTCTAAGATATCGTTCAAATACACCTCAATAAGACATAGTGTGGGTAAAAAATATGGAAAAATAAAACTTCATGAAAGGAAATATCATGTTATCATCAACTATCCACCTAGATATAATTTTTTATTAACATCTTCACTATTTATTAGTTCTTGATGGTTGTGAACATTTTGTAATTTTCTTATTCCCATTGATATTTACATTAGCGGAGTTTGTTTTTGATATAATTTCCTAAAAATTAATAATAATCTTCTTCATTTTAAATTATTTACTTTTATAACTAAACATCCAATAGTTCTAATGTGTCAATTAATTATTTATTTCTATAAAACATCTGAAATATTCCCAAAATAAAACTTTTTATTTGAAACAACGAGTTTAATTTATAGATTAAATATATTAATGAAGGAAATAATTTATTTTTCAAGTAAGTTAATATTCATACTGTTTTTCTAACTAGTGGTTTTAGGGTCGTCAATGATCTTTATCCGTTCCTCAACCTTAAATCCATTAATCACAACATATTCTTATTTCCCGTGAATCTTTTCACATTTTCCAAATATTTCTCAGGATAATCATCTTTAGATTCACTTTTTTCTAAATAACTCTAATATTCTTTTAGAAACCCCTTAATTATTCAATTCTTATCTTGTTCTAAATCATGGTATTCAAGATATCCTTCCAATTCCACTTGATGATCTATAACTGCTTTTAGTTTATTAATGCCTTCTTATTCAATTTGACACTCCTCCACAAAATACAATAATATATCTTTTGAATATGAGAGTAAATTAGATTCAATACCTTATAATAGATATTCCCCATAATCCTAATCTTCTTTTCTAACGAGCACTTTATACTAAAACATCTAGCCATTAGAATTTATAAAATTTTTATTTCTTATAGTGGAAAAATTCTTCTTTTTTTTGGTGTAAATTCATAATAACTACCATCTCTATCATATCTATTTATAAACCTATATATTATGTTCCCAACTTCCTCACAATGATAACATGATAAAGTAAATGTAACATAAAATCTACCTTTCTCAATTTTAAAATTCCATGAAATATGTTATAAGAAATCATCTCTTAAATTATCTTTATTTTGAGTATATAAAAATTACAACTTCTCAACATCCTTGAATTCAATAACTTTAGATGAATTTTCTAAATAGATATCTGATTTTTCATTATCTATTATGAAATAAAATTTCTATTCAATTCATAAAGTGGGAACTCACCAAGATTCTTCTCCTCTAGTGATAAAACTGTTGGATTTTACATAAGAGGCACACTTATAATAATATTATTCACAATATTTGAATCAATTTTTTCTTGAATAAATATATAATTTTGAGAAAAAATAGTATGTTGATAAATGAAACAATCTACATTTTCAATGGATTTTAAATTTATGTCATCAAATTTATTCTGTAAAACATTCAAATTTGCGTCCTTAACATTGGTTTCACCTTTAATGATATTATAATATTTATCCCCAAAAAATTTTCTATTGAAAAATCCATTAACATTATATAAATTTAATTAGTCAATTATTCTAGTAAATAAATATTGTCTTTATAATCATCAACAAAAATCATCTAGATTTCTTCTATAATTGATACTATCGTGGGATCAATTATGTGTATCCCATGTATCACTGAGGAGTAAACATCTAGACCAATATATAATATATAAAATCTCATTATATTCATAAATATAAGTTATTTCAACCCATAAAATCATGATTTTTCATAATACCTCAAAAAAAAATTGTTTAAAAGAACAATAATCTTGATAGGTTGCTTAAAAATCAATCCCAATCTGTATCTAAATTGAGGTGTATTATAAATATTTTGATATATAAATGTGACCTACACATTGGAATAGTTGGTATGGATATGAATAAATGAATTATGAAATATAATTATAGTAGTCCTAATCAATATAAATTCATTGAATAATGTTGAGGCAATAATCAACCAATTTTTAGTGACGCCATTTTATGCTTAAAAACACATTTCCTTGAATAATTATTTTTATTTCATTTTATGCGTGGAAATTATGATTAATTTATGCCACATTTCGAAACTTTTTTATAATTACTGAACACAATTTCTAAAATTAATATATTGAAATTATTTTAGGGTAATATTTTAGGATTTTTCTGAAAATATTTATATTTTAGTGAATAAAAAAATATTAATTTTTGTAAAACTATATTTTATTTTCATTTAAAAGACCCATTCTTCATTTATTTTTATCTAAAATGTGGTCATAAATTCTTTTATTATATATAGTATAATTAATTACATATGAATCAGCAATATACTTGATTTTTCTATATGTTTATTTTTGGGTTTAAAAATAATTTTTTTTCTAAAAATGTGTTTTCATTATGTTATATGAATTTATTTTATAATTAATTTATACAACACATATATATTGAAACATGAAAAATGAGTTCCATATTTGTAAAAAATTTGGTTCAGGTTTGGCAAATATTCCCATTATATTTTTCTTCCTTATGAATAGTTACCTTATTAAGTATTATCAACTCTGTAAGGGTAAATTGAGTAATTAAGATTAAACTAATATGATAAAGACTTAAAATAACCATAAAAATGGTATATGGTATATTTTATGAGTTAGGTTATACCATCATCATAAAATTTTCATATTTAGGGAAATATTGTGCCATTTTACATTGAAAATGGCTTATATATTATTTTAAATATATATAATGAAAAATGCCACTCTTAAACTTTTATTTTCTATAATTTTATTTATTGAGATAAAAAATTAATATTGTTTATAAATTTTTATTTTAAAAATAAGTTGTTTTTTTATCATGCTAATTCATTTTTAATTTTTAGCGATGAAATAATTACCTTAAATTCTTACACAACATCGACTCGGTGGTTTTGCAAGCAGTAGAAAAATCCAATTAATATTTTTAAAATATAAATAATTAATATTTTTGAGTGATTTATAGATTCCCATTATCTTATAATGATAAATAAAACATGTTAGAAATTTTTTAGAGGTTAATATTTTAATTATAATTCAATAATTTTGTTTTCAATGTAAAATTATGTGAATAAATCATAAAATTTCATTCAAAGTATCTGTTTGTTTTTAATAATATTTTATTAAAATATTAAAAATCATAAAAATCATGGAAGGGGAAAATTATGTTGACCATTTTTTAAAATATAATCAAATCTAAATTATTTTCCATTTATCAACCTAATAAAAATTATAATCCTTTATTATTGAAAAAGATATTACTGCAGATAAGGTTAAAATTTGTTAACTAGTCGGTAAATCCAAAAGATAGGGTATAATATGATGTTAAAAATGAAAAAAATGAATTGGGTAATTATATTAAGACCCAATATTACTTATATATATGAATAAATATCATTTTGGATAAAAAATTCATGATCTAGACATGTATAATATTTTAATATTTTATGTAATTAAAAAAATGTCATTTATGATATTTTATGATAAAAAATATTTTATTAAGTGGTTTAAAATTTAAAAAGTATTATATTCATGACAGTGAATGGGATATTATTTAAAATATCCACCATGGTCCATTTTTGGGTCACTTCTATTTTTTATGGTAGAATTCTTAACCCTTAAAGTGTAAATAATTTTGACATTCTATTAATGGTCAAAAGGGGTAGCATGAGGTTAAAACATAAAATTAAGGGTAAAAAAATTACCTAAACATGACCAAATTTTATTATATAAGAGAATTAAAACTAATAATATAAATAAATTTAAATGATATCAATTTTCCACCATGTGAACTTCAAAATTTATTTATATTAATTTAATAATTTATGTAATTCAAAGAGTGCCCATCTCCTCACTTATAAAAGATAATCTCTTCTCCTCTCTTTCACAGACCCTTTTAGCCATGCATCTTGTCCAAAACAAGACCAATTATATTATAAATTTATTTATACATTAATTATATGTAATTTTTTTTATTAAAATACCATCCCATGGGTCCTTAAGAAGGGTTCTAAATAATGTGTACTGAAGAAGGGGTGATCATATTTACTGAATCTTAAAAAATTAATTTTTTTCCTCCATATAAATATATTATTCTCATACAAAAATAAAAAACATAGTATTTTAAATATATTTAAATTTTATTATTAATATGTTTCAACCATTTTTTATTTTCTTTGCATGGTATAAAAAAGAAAGTCACCGCTCATATGTTTGTATAAGATTATTGTCTCCACCTAGCGGTGTAACTCATTTTTCATCACCATTTTTTGTATGGTTATAAAAATTAAAATATTGAATATTAATTATATTTATGACATTTTTATTATTATTTAATTATAATATCACATAAACCATCTATCCATCAAATTCCTTAGTAAATGACAACACCAATCAAGCGTACATGTGGACTAGCACCTCCATGAAGCGATCTGATACATTTTTCATTTATAATTTACATGGATGTAAATAAAGATAAATTAAATGAATATGTATGGTATATGTCATATAATAATGATTATGAACAGGTGAATTATTATTTACCTTACTTTTTTCAATCATTCAATAGGTTAATATAATGTTAATTCATATGTTCAACCTACTATCTCAATGAACCATGTAATTCAATTTTCTTTATCTAACTTTTATGGATGAAAATAAACTTATAAATAATAAATACATAATATTAATATCTTGATTTAAATTATATGGATTATGGAACCATGATCAATGTAAAGGACTCGAAATACCATACAAAAATTATAATGAAAAACAAAACATTTAATGCATGGAAATAATGATTTTAGTAAGTAATTATTAATAAATGGATGGTGAAATTATATAATTGGACATTATATGATATTATAAGCATAAAAATGAAAATTTTAGAAAATTTTAATAAATTTAAATTTATTACACATAATATTAGATCACAATTTAAGAAATTCAAACATAAGGTAAGTGTTTCTTGCATCACTTTTATTTATGAGAGACACATGTCATATTAACCATTTGATTCCATTGTGTTGTGCATACACTATCTTGGAATAAATATGATGATTCCTATAATTAAAATTATTGGTATTTAAAAATCCATATATGGTAATCTATTACTTGATGTTTTGATTAAGATATTACCAAAATGGTAAGAGTTTATAATCTCAAATTGACTTATTTGGGACATTTGTTATATTTTTCTCATATCTTCAACTACATTTTTATATAACTTTTTTTAGTTTTTATATCATGAATAATATTATTATCATTATATTTAATTTTTTATTTGAAATTATTATTTCATGGGGCTTATGATTAAAAAGTTCCCCAAGCGGTAAGGCACTTATATACCAATATCATTTTAATTCGGATTTTATGTGCTTAAATTTCCATTTAATTAAATTATATGATGCCTTCATAATAATTCCCATTAATTTTATTTCCCTAGGATTATTTTTTGAGAATAAATTTTTTCATTTTATTTCCCTAACATTAAGTAATCTATAGAATGAAAGAATTTTTTTTAAGGTAATTCAAGGTTTATCTGTCTTTGGTCAAAAATAATTTTTATTATATATCCATGTATTATGAAAATGTTTTCGATTTTTTTATTATTTAAATTTAATTTTACCCATGATGTAGTTTTTTTAAAATGGATTAAAAGGAATATTCTTGTCATTTTATAAGTGGGGTAAATTGCAATTTTTACCAAAATGTGAAATGAATCATTGTTTCAGCATACCTGACATGACCAAATTTCACATCATCATGACTAATAATTTTTTTGAGGATTCCTATAAATGTTTCAATGGTTTTTTTAAAAGTAAATAATTTCCCAAATATTTGGTAAATTTCTATATATTTATATGTAATTTGAAAATTAAAAGGTTATTTTCATCAATAAACATTCGAGTTATATTTTAAAGAAATTTTCTGTCTATGATACCATCCTTTGATGTAACATATGACTTACTAGTAGTATGATCCAATGATACCATATTTATTAATTATATTAATTTTTATGGTTATAGTGATGAAATATTGATGAAACCCATTTTATTTTTGATTGGTTAGATAATGATGAATGTTTTAGGATCTTGAAAAAAACATATGAATGTATTTATGATTATGTGATGGGTGAGCCTAAAATGTTGTATAAATATAGTGAATTGGGTAAATATTAATCTTTTATGATCTCAAATGGTATAAGTTAAGTTATCCGAAGCCTAAAAGTGAGTACACTAAAGGTTATCCCAAGAAAAAAGCAAGTATACATAATGTTAGACCAATATTTACATGTATTGATTGTCTTAGTCAGTATCCTTTATATAAGATTTCAATTATTATGATTATTCCAAAATTTATTCCACAATTTTATGACATGATATTATGCCAAGATTATACTCTCATTGCTCATGTTCTTTGATACCATTATGATTCATGTCTTTTGAAATCCCATGATTGATTTTCACAACTCATGTTTATAATGTAATAATTGATGGGTAAGATTTTAAAATATTATGATCATATGTTCCCATACCCTTTAAGCTAATTTTTAGTTTAAATGATCATTGATATCCCACTTATTTAACCTTACTAAGTTTCTGACCTCACCCTTTATTATGTTTCCTTTTTCCCCAGGATATGAGGAAATATTTTATGTATGATGTGTCTAAGAAGGGTACTAGTTATGAATAATAAAGTGGGAGATTATATAAATCATTTATGCACTAGTGGTTTCTGTATCCGTGTTTCCAAATACACTATAAATTTACCATTTTGGTATTAATCGTATTTTTATACAATGAAAATTCTTATAATAAGATGTAATATTTGTTTGTGAAATTTCTAGGATATTATTGTTGGTCTCAGAGTAGGGTTTATTCATTATATATTAGTATTAAATAATATCTCAATAACCTTGGGGATATGTCGACATATAGGATAAAATCTTAGAAGTTTTGGTAGGGAAGCGATTATGTGGTTTTCATAGAATTACATCCCTTCACGGATACTAAAATTGGTGTTGGTTTTGGAAAAGGTGCATATAGGGGTACTAACCCCTAAAAAGTTACTGAAGAATATCTCCACCATCATTATGATTCAAAATAAGTGTTACCTTACAATGTACTTGGTTTGACACTCCCAGGGGACACGATTAAGTTAACTAAAATTTAATTTTCAATCCATTACAAAGTATTTGAATAGATGATTATCATGGATGACATAGGTAAAATTAAATTTATCATAGACAGAGACTAATTCATTATGATTTAGACAATATATAAATTATTTTTCAGGTTTATGATTTCTATGCATTGCACCATGATTTTTGGTTTTAGTTAATAGATGGAACCAAGAGGAATCAGGTTAATGGTAGATATGAAGGAAAACATGATTTTTTACAAACAAAAAAGGATCATTACTTAAGTGAATGATATTGTGATTATGAATAATCAATTATCATAATGTATTATAATCAACCTATACCATTATAGACTCCTGGATCTATATTAAAAGAGGTGAATGGAGTTCGTTGAGAGCTTAGGTGGTGGAGACAATAGATGAAACAGTGCTTGATTTCCATTATGTTAAAATATGAAAATTTATGCTCAAGATATTGTATCAAAGAAAAGAAATTGTTTTATATGTTGATAATAATAGAATAGAGACATTAATTTCGAAGAAAAAATGAGGTTTCCAATAGTGGGAAAAAAATTTCATACTAGAGATCCATTTATAGTCTGTTATATTAAATGTAGGGTACTTGGGAAATATCTGAGTAAATTAACTCTTCTAAATGTTAACTCATAGAACAAGGAATTAAATATGTTATTAGAATCATTGAAGTGAAAGGATTGACCTGCTATGTATTGGGATTAAAGAATTGTGTTTGAAAATAATTTTTATCAATGGTATTTTTGTTACAAGAATCAAAAAACATCTCAGGATTGTTCGTAAGTTGACAGAATGAATATTTGGAATAATTTCACATTTAATTTCAATTTTTTTCGACCCACCAAAGTGTTATTTTAATTGAAATTGTTACATTTTATTATTTTAGTGGTATTTGGAGTTTAATGGAAAAAATGTCCCATTTTTGATTTTAACAGTTTATAATTATTTCTATATTAAAGACATAATTTTTTTTATAATAATAAAAATTGTGAAATTAATTTTTTTAGTATCCCAGAGATCTTGGGATGCATTTAATCCTGGTGAACCACAATATATCTCCATCAATTAGAGGCCCGAAATCATCTCACAACACATGCCTCTAAAACTGTTCACATAACTGGAATGTTTTAAATTTGAGCTAATATCTAGATGATGGCTAGCCCAATGAATCTGAATGTGTACATGGAGATGGATAAGAAATTTATTAAAAACATTAATAAAGGATTAAATGCATGATTCTGACTTTTGAACGTCCATTAAATCATGGGAAACCAGATATATGGAATATGGAAAGGCTGTATGGACAAATTAAATTCTTAGAGTAAAATTAGGAAAACTTCCTCTACAGAAGGAAAAATTGTAACACCCCGAGATTTTATAAAAAATATTATTTTAATTTCATTAATGTCTTGTGTTGTATTCTACACCAAGATTACCTTGCGCTATACGCAACACCGTATTAGCTTGCAGTATACACAACACTATATTTGGATCGTGTTACACACAATTTTGATAATAGTTATTCTACGCAACATTGAGTATATATATATATATATTCAATGTATAAATGAAATATGGTTGGATTCTGTTATACGAAACAACGCAGGATTCTTGTGCAACACGCAACCCGGACTTGTCTTGCATTACACGCAATCGCGACCTTCCTCGATAGTGTGTGTTGTACACAATACTGGGTTTTACTAAACAACGATATATTATTATAATATTGTTATGAACTAGCCATTATGAATAGTAATAACCACTTTTTGAAATCTTGTAAATTTTATTTTTCAAAATTGACTTCATTTTTGGATTCGGAATATCGAAATTAGCTTAGGGTGAAATTTTGGTGATTTTCGGATAACTTTCATATTTTCATGAATAATATAAATTACTAAATTTTAATTAAAAACAACTTTTTCAATCGAAATAATTAATAGCGATAAATTATTAATTTTATTGGTTTTAAAATATATTTAGAATATATTTTTACAATTTAATACAATGTTGGTCATTGGATGTAATTTCACATTTAAACCAGACATAAACAAGTGTCAATCTTTTGATAGTTATTATCTCTTAAGAACACACTATTTGTTTTGACGACGGGAATTAATTTTTAAATTAATTAATTAAACTGATATGTTTTGAATTTGGTAAAATAGAAATCATTTTTGAGTTCATAATATCAAATATATCTTAGGCCTAATTTTTGGTATTTTTCGAAAAACTTTCAATTTTTGATGAATAGTGAAACCACTATGTGGTAGTTAAAAAAACTGAATTGTTCATAAAACTTAATTTTTCTGCTTCTGTGAGTGGAATTTCAAAAATCCGAGAGACACGGTTGATGTCAGTAAGTAAAATGTGGTTCAATGAGATGAAAATAATTTTTTGGTGAATAGTAACTTTTTAATTTTTTTACCACGGTTAAAAGTAAATAGGGTAATTAAGGGTAGAAATGATATTATTATTACCCTAACACATGTCCTAATTCTATTGGACAAGTGTAATTCGACCAAAAACAAACTTAGAAATAACATATGACCATTTAGACCCACTTGGATTAGATTAGGACATTTATTATTAATTTATTTAAAGAAGGGTTAAAAGAGTTAAAATCAAAGTATATTTACTAAAACATTTTTAATATGGGGTTATACATAAGATAAATTCGACTATAAATATTAATTAGTAATCTAAAAATATTTACTACATAATTGTATTTTATTTGTAATTTGTAGACATTAAATAATTTAATTTATTTATGACACAACGATGATGCAGTAATTATCTTATTAATGAAATATTGACATAATTTATGTTATAAATACCCAAATAAATATAATTTGAGACTTTTTATGAATTACACTAATTTTCTAGGTTAATATGACATGTTAGTATTGATTTAATTAACTTTTTTGGAACTTATCATTGTGTTATGATTTTCACAAAAATCAATTACCAAATAGTGTCAAAATTGACATAAAATAGTTTTTAAAACAAATATTATATTATTAATTGTTATTTTATTCCTAAAAATCTAAGGTTCGTCCAAATGACTTAGATAAGGTTATATATATTAATAATAAACAACTTGGGGTTCTTTTGGCTTCTTATAGTAAGTTTATTAACATTATAGTATAAGAACACAAGAAGACACGGTAAAAGTAAAATTATTTAACTTAATGTTAAATCTAAATGATAAGGTTAAAATAGGAACCTAAACTTGTCTAAATTCTATTTTACGAGAGGATTTCGACCCATCCCCATCTTAGCCTCGAAATAAATCAATTTGGAGCTATTTAAAACCGAAATTTACTTTATAATAGAATAATATTTTTAGTTATTCCAAAGGTGCCCCTCTCCTCCCTTATAAAAAGACACCTCCTCCCTCTCTTCCTCACACAACTTTGAGCCTTCAAGCTCGGCCAACCCCTGCAAAAAATCTATTCTCTACTTCCCAAGAAACATCCTAGAGGTCCTGGTCTTCTTCAAAGTCCAATCTTAGTTCCCTAAATGAAGGATTCAAAGAGGCGTTTCAAAGAAGAGGTAATATCCATTACCGATCTTTTCAATTTCTTTCTTCTTAAAACTTCTTCTTCTTTAGTTGTTTCATGATAAAGTAATAACATCAGTATTACTTAAATAATTATATGTTATTATAAATATGAAACAACCCTAATTCACCTTCTATCCATCCTACTGAAAAATGAAATCACCGCGTGTGCGTACGTACAAAATACCGTCTCCACGCCGTGGTGTAATCTATTTTCCGCCACCACCTTAATTGGATGGGTATAATGGTGTAATGAGTAACTATATATTATTATTATAAATTGATATTGAAACTGGAATAGTATACATACACTTCAACCCAAGTTCATGATCATGAGAACGATATCATCGCTCGTGCGTACGTACGGAATACCGTCTCCACGACGCGATGAGATTCATTCTCCACTTTAAACCATTCATGAATGATTATAAAGTATATATAATAAGTAATCATGAAATATATGACATAATAATGATACTGTATTTATGTGTATATATATGAATGTCATCTACTTAATTTCGTTCAACTCAATAAGGAAACGAAAACAGCGTTCATGCGTACGTACGGCCTACCGTCTCCATGAACGGTGTATTTCTTTCCATTTACTAATTTGTTATATATATGTATATTATAAATATATATTATATATAAATCATGTTTTATATTCTGGAATTAAGTAATTATGATCTAACCAATCATATGAATAATTACAAGTTAAAACACGAACGACAAATGAGACGATTTTACCCAAAACACTACATTAACATGAATTTACAAAAGAACGGGTAATATAAAGTCATAAGTGAACCATATATGATATAATAACAATGAATATGATTCTGTAATAAGTCAATGACATTATTTAAATCATTATACAGGAGTTTCAGACACTTACGAAGCAAATCGGACCTAAGGTAAGGGAAATATCACAATCTCATTTTTATCCGAGATTGTTTATACTTTGGTATTTACTGGGGTGTATTTTATCATCCACATCCATGTTTCCTCAATATGTAATATTATTTCAATCCACCTACAATTGTTTAAATCCATTTTTACCCTTTGGTGAGTTTATAGTAAAAGATATGAAAGGAATCTTTTTTCAATTTTCGTACGAGGTACTTTTTGACTTTTCCGATAAAAGTACGAAGAATGTTTTTTTAACTTATACGGCACGAACAGATTTTTACGGTTTTATAAAGCCTTATTTTCATGAAGATTCCTCCAAAAGATTTCATGACTATTTTTAATAAAATATATTTCTTTTAAAGTTTCATGACGTTTTGTGAAAAGAAATTGATTTTGAAAGAAGAAAGGATATTTTCCTCAAGAATTCATTTCAAGTGTTTTATCAAAATTATTTTCCATCTAAGATAACATAGGGTTCTGTTTCTATCCCTATTATTACATGGATTTTATTATGTTGTGATGGAAATATTTTTATGAAATCTTTTATCTTATATGAATTGTTTTATGATGTCACGATGTTTAAAGATTCCCATTTTTATTACATGGGTTATGCAATGATGTATGATTTATGATTTTGTGGCACACATAAGAATGGTATCATTATGAGATGGGTGGGACCTATATCTCACTCCAATGCATTGGGTAAAGATTTTATATCTCATGAGATAGACATGGCTGGAATGGTAGGTTATACCGATTCAGTGAAACAGGACTGAAACGAGGGTGACTCGGTTCAGAAAGGGACTTTGTCCACTAAGATAGTCTTGGAAATGAGTCTTGACTAACAAGAAATGATTCTCTATTATTATGTGTGTATGCCACAATGTTTCATGTTTTAAGTTATTATTATTGTGATTACATTTCACTGCCATGATTTATCCCATGTTATGAAATTATGCTCTCTTTTGCAGGTTAAGATTTTCAAAATGTTATGTTCTTATGATGTGATTGATATTTATTTTACTTAACATTACTGAGCATTTGAGCTCACCCTTTTATGTTTTCTTTTCCCCAGGATATAAAGAAAGGTTTTAGGTATAAAAAAAAGAAGATCTTTATGGGAGATGTTGAAGATCTTTCACCATGATTAGAAGATTATATTCTGAGTTTCCAAAGACACTAAACTATTACGATCCTTGTGTGTGTGTTTTTGTTATGTACAAATATTCAACAAATGTAATGTAATGTACATGTACGTTACGATTCAGGTCTCTACAGTTGGTATCAGAGGCAATGGAGGTAGGAATGTATCCAATCCTTGGGAACTCTCACATGTGAGCGTTGGACGAAGCATGGCTCTCCGCCCAAGGGCTTCATGTGGAAATGGCTGCCACTGGGGATGGTGGTGTGTCCCGCCCAGGGGGTGTAGCCGCCCATGGAGTGCCCTGATAGGTATCAATTGTAGTCCACTGGAAGTAATTCCAGACCGCTACAGTTGGTATCAGAGGAAAGGTTTAGTCAACCTTTGGAAACTAGGATGCGAAAACGTTAGTGAGATCCCTAGAGATATTTCTAAGGTATGTCTAAGTATAGGGATGTCCCTAAGGTTAAGTATACATATAGGTTATTGTACTAGAATTACGCTAACGATCATAGAATTAAACCTAAGATGTTAGATATTGAAGGTACTCCCCCTTTATTATGTTGTTTTCCCTAGCATGATTTTTGCCTCTCACACTATTCTTTTTGGGTTTTAGACGATGGCTGGAACCCGAAGGAACCGTGTTGATAAATGTTATGGAAAATTCAATGATTTTCCTCCTGAGAAAACAAATGTTATGGGAGATTCAGTGCAAAATCTTATTGATATACTTACACAAGCTATGAATCATTCTGGACTTCCAAATGAGCAGAGAAGGGAACAATATTCTATTGAGTCCTTCATGAGGCAACGTCCACCTTCTCTCACTGGGTCTTCTGATCCACTTGTTGCTGAACAGTGGATCAGTACTACTGAAAAGATATTTTTAGTTCTTCAAAGTTCTAAACATGATAATGTCATCTTAGCAGTATATCGTTTGGAAGGTAAAGCTGATCAATGGTGGAATCTTATCAAGAATACGAGGCCAAGAGATCAAATTGAGTCCATGGAATGGGACGAGTTGAATAACTTATTTTTCAATAAGTACTTCCCTCGTATTCTTCAAACAAAGATGGATAAGGAGTTTCTTGAACTAAAGAAAAAGTTTGATGAATCCGTTGGTATATACGAAGCGAATTTTACAAGGCTTGCAAGGTATGCATCTGGATTTACCATCCAACCTGAAAGTAAAGTTGATAGATTCTTCAATGGTTTAAAACCAAATCTTCAAAGGGAATTAGCTATTAGAGACTTCAGTAGCTATGAAGAAATTGTGTGTTGTGCACTCAAGGTAGAAATGGAAGTTGGTGTTACATATCCATCTCATGGTTTTGACAAGAAACGAAATATGGAGTTCAAGGAGAAATCTCAGAATAATGGTGAAAAGAAGATAAATGTTACCTTATGCTCAAAGTGTGGAAAGAATCATGGTTGATATTGTCTTAAAGGGACTAGAAAATGTTTTAAGTGTGGAAAAGAAGGTCATCGAGCAGATGAGTGTCGAAGTAATGGAAAAAGGGTTTCTAATGATGTGAATAAAGCAAACACTGCAGAGAACGCACCACCAACACTTCAATGCTTTAAGTGCAAGGAAATGGGGCATTATGCTAATAAATACCCTAATCCAAGGGTTAGTGATGATCGACATGAGAAACCGCTTAAGGCAAAGGACAAAGGAAAGTTACATGCGATCACTATTGGCGATGTTGAATATGACAACGATGTGGTGGAATGATTAAGTGTTTATGTAATGGGATTCCAAAATAATGTTATATCATGGAGTATTGGAATATTTATGTATTGGTCTAATTTGGTATTCAAAGTGATTGAGATATTTTTGGAAGTAAGACGATATGCGCATAATGAAGGGAAAACGAGAAAATGAAATGTGTAACAGTATTCATGAGCTCATGATTGATATAAGGACTAAGTGATATCGTGGTTTGAGTATATAGAATTTCAAGGATTTTGGTATGTGGAAAGTGTTAATGTTTAACTGCATTCATGTTTTCAATAATGTTCAATGGGTATTCAAGAGAATACATGATTAAGGCCTTTGAATGTTTAGAATGTGACCAAAAAGACATATCTTACGATATATGGGGATCAACGATGGTATTAAATCTCTGGTAATCGTTTTCACTATATTATGAGAGTGGACTGCAGTATTATGGATAATCCTAAAGATTGGAATGGATTATGTTGGACATAAGTTAGTATTGTTTAAGGATAGAAGTTTTTTTCGATATTATTGATGGGATGTTATAGTAATATAGTTTTATAAAAAGGAAAACCTACAGGATGGGCGACAACCCATCGCGTCGGACAAGGCTGTGGGAATCGAACCCACAACCGAAGTGCGACTGGACTTTATCGCCTACCACTGGCCTACATGAAGTCTATGGTTAGTAGAAACTAGTTTTATTTTATTAAGCGGTATGATTTATGAAGTATAAGTTCATTTTTGGAACCATATACGATTAACCATAAGATGGACTTATAACTTTTGCTAACCTTTTGTTTGAAAGAGATGGAATGACCCATCATTCTATCACATGATCTGCTAACACATCACGAATGACAAATTCAACTTCATTTCTTTAAGAGATTAAGTGGAAAGTGTCAAAAGAACAACAAACGGTGAGACTATACCAAAATCACGAAAGGATTTCTTCTAATTCCAATTCCATGAACTTTAGGGAAGTGATCTTGAAAACCAAAAATGTTGTCTTAGTGATCTTATATATGATGAATCAGATGGTACCTTAGATCGTCACAAATTTATGGCGTTGTGATTGCTAGCTTTTCCATAGCCATGTTCTCTACCACTCTCCATCAGAACATGATGGTTAGATTTCTCTTCCATATCCATATTTTCACCTATGTGGAAACCCAGTGATTAGTTTATTTGGGTAACCGTTACGTTTCATACTTTTGTTTTTAAAGATTGTTTTTGGTATTCCTATTTACGATGTGGGTTTCTATTAAAGAAACTTTTGAGTAGTAAACCATTTATAACCCCGACGAATTTAGAGGGTGAAATTCATTTTAAGGGAGGTAGAATGTAACACCCCGAGATTTTGTGAAAAATATTATTTTAATTTCATTAATGTCTTGTGTTGTATTCTACACCAAGATTAACTTGCGCTATACGCAACACCGTATTAGCTTGCAGTATACGCAACACTATTCTGGGATCGTGTTACACACAATTTTGATAATAGTTATTCTACACAACATTGAGTATATATATATATATATATATTAAATGTATAAATGAAATATGGTTGGATTCTGTTATACTAAACAATGAAGGATTCTTGCGCAACACGCAACCCGGACTTGGCTTGCATTACACACAATCGTGACCTTCCTCGATAGTGTGTGTTTTACACAATACTGGGTTTTACTAAACAACGATATATTATTATAATATTGTTATGAACTAGCCGTTATGAATAATAATAAGCATTTTTTGAAATCTTGTAAATTTTATTTTTCAAAATGGACTTCATTTTTGGATTCGGAATATCGAATTTATCTTAGGGTGAAATTTTGGTGATTTTCGGATAACTTTCATATTTTGATGAATAGTGAAAATTACTAAATTTTAATTAAAAACAACTTTTTGAATCGAAATAATTAATAGTGATAAATTATTAATTTGAGTGGTTTTAAAGTATATTTAGAATATATTTTTACAATTTAATACAATGTTGGTCATTGGATGTAATTTCACATTTAAACCAGACATAAACAAGTGTCAATCTTTTCATAGTTATTATCTCTTAAGAACACGCTATTTGTTTTGACGACGGGAATTAATTTTTAAATTAATTAATGCAACTGATATTTTTTGAATTTGGTAAAATAGAAATCATTTCTGAGTTCATAATATCAAATATATCTTAGGCCTAATTATTGGTATTTTTCGGAAAACTTTCAATTTTTGATGAATAGTGGAACCACTAAGTGGTAGTTAAAAAAACTGAATTGTTCATAAAACTTAATTTTACCGCTTCTGTGAGTGGAATTTCAAAAATCTGAGAGACACGGTTGATGTCAGTAAGTAAAATGTGGTTCAATGAGATGAAAATAATTTTTTGGTGAATAATAACCTTTTACTTTTTTTTGCCACGGTTAAAAGTAAATAGGGTAATTAAGGGTAGAAATGATATTATTATTACCCTAACACATGTAATAATTCTATTGGACAAGTGTAATTCAACCAAAAACACACTTAGGAATAAGATATGACCATTTAGGCCCACTTGGATTAGATTTGGACATTTATTATTAATTTATTTAAAGAAGGGTTAAAAGAGTTAAAATAAAAGTATATTTACTAAAACATTTTTAATATGGAGTTATACATACGATAAATTCGACTATAAATATTCATTAGAAAGATAAAAAGATTTCCTACATAATTTTATTTTATTTGTAATTTTTAGACAGTAAATAATTTAATTTATTTATGACACAACGATGATGAAGTAATTATCTTATTAATGAAATATTTACATAATTGATCTTATAAATACCGAAATAAATATAATTTGAGACTTTTTATGAATTACACTAATTTTATAGGTTAATATGACATGTTATTATTGATTTAATTATCTTTTTTCGAACTTAGAATTCTTTTATGATTTTCACAAAAATCAATTACTAAATAGTGTCAAAATTGACATAAAATAGTTTTTAAAACAAATATTATATTATTAATTAATATTTTATTCCTAAAAATCTAAGGTTCGGCCAAATGACTTAGATATGGTTATATATATTAATAATAAACAAATTTGAGTTCGTTTGGCTTCTTATAGTAAGTTTATTAACCTTATAGTATAAGAACACAAGAAGAAACGGTAAAAGTAAAATTATTTAACTTAATGTTAAATCTAAATGATAAGGTTAAAATAGGAACCTAAACTTGTCTAAATTCTATTGGATGAGAGTATTTAGACCCATCCCCACCTTAACCTCGAAATAAATCAATTTGGAGCTATTTAAAACCGAACTTGACTTTATAATAAAATAATATTTTTTGTTATTCCAAAGGTGCCCCTCTCCTCCCTTATAAAAGGACACCTCCTCCCTCTCTTCCTCACACAACTTTTAGCCTTAAAGCTCGGCCAACCCCTGCCAAAATCTCTTCTCCACTTCTCTAGAAACATCCTAGAGGTCCTGGTATTCTTCAAAGAACAATCATAGTTCCCTAAGTGGAGGATTCAAAGAGGCGTTTCAAAGAAGAGGTAATATCCATTACCGATCTTTTCAATTTATTTCTTTTTCAAACTTCTTCTTCTTTAGTTGTTTCATGATAAAGTAATAACATCAGTATTAAATACATACTGATATGTTATTATAAATATTAAACAACCCTAATTCACCTTCTATCCATCCTACGGAAAAATGAAATCACCGTGCGTGCGTACGTACGGAATACCGTCTCCACGTCGTGGTGTAATCTATTTTCCGACACCACCTTAATTGGATGGGTATAATGGTGCAATGAGTAACTATATATGATTATTATGAAGTGATATTGATACTGGAATAGTATACATACACTTCAACACAAGTTCACGATCATGAGAACGATATCATCGCTCGTGCGTACGTACGGAATACCGTCTCCACGACACGATGAGATTCATTCTCCACTTTAAACCATTCATGAATGATTATAAAGTATATATAATAAGTAATCATGAAATATATTACATAATAATGATACTGGATTTATGTGTATATATATTAATGTCATCTACTTATTTTCGTTCAACTCAATAAGGAAACGAAAACAGCATTCATGCGTACGTATGGCCTACCGTCTCTATGAACGGTGTATTTCTTTCCATTTACTAATTTCTTATATATATGTATATTCTGAATATATATTATATAAAAATAATGTTTTATATTCTGGAATTAAGTAATTATGATCTAACCAATCATATGAATAATTACAAGTTAAAACACGAACGACAAATGAGACGATTTTACCCAAAACGCTACATTAACATGAATTTACAAAAGAACGGGTAATATAAAGTCATAAGTGAACCATATATGATATAATAACAATGAATATGATTATTTAATAAGTAAATGACATTATTTAAATCATTATACAGGAGGTTCAGACACTTATGAAGCAAATCGGACCTAAGGTAAGGGAAATATCACAATCTCATTTTTATCCGAGATTGTTTATACTTTGGTATTTACTGGGGTGTATTTTATCATCCACATCCATGTTTCCTCAATATGTAATATTATTTCAATCCACCTACAATTGTTTAAATCCATTTTTACCCTTTGGTGAGTTTATAGTAAAAGATATTAAAGGAATCTTTTTTCGTTTTTCGTACGAGTTACTTTTTGACTTTTCCGACAAAAGTACGAAGAATGTTTTTTTAACTTATACGACACGAATGGATTTTTAAGGTTTTATAAATCCTTATTTTAATGATTATTCCTCCAAAATAGGTCATGACTATTTTCAATAAAATATCTTTCTTTTAAAATTGAACGACGTTTTGTGAAAAGAAATTGATTTTGAAGGTGAAAGGATATTTTCCTCAAGAATTCATTTCAAGTGTTTTATCAAATTTATTTTCCATCTAAGATAACATAGGGTTCTGTTTCTATCCCTATTATTACATGTATTTGATTATGTTGTGATGGAAATATTTTTATGAAATATTTTATCTTATATGAATTGTTTTATGATGCCACGATGTTTAAAGATTTCCATTTTTATTACATGGGTTATGCAATGATGTATGATTTATGATTTTGTGGAACACATAAGAATGGTATCATTATGAGATTGGTGGGACCTATATCTCCCTCCAATGCATTGGGTAAAGATTTTATATCTCATGAGATAGACATGGCTGGAATGGTAGGTTATACTGGTTCAGTGAAACAGGACTGAAACGAGGGTGACTCGGTTCCGAAAGGGACTTTGTCAACTAAGATAGTCATGGCAATGAGTCTTGAAAAACAAGAAATTATTTTCTATGATTATGTGTGTATGACACAATGTTTCATGTTTTAAGTTATGATTATTGTGATTACATTTCACTGCCATGATTTATCCCATGTTATGAAATTATGCTCTCTTTTGCAGGTTAAGATTTTCAAAAAGTTATGTTCTTATGATGTGATTGATATTTATTTTGTTTACCCTTACTGAGCATTTTAGCTCACCCTTTTATGTTTTCTTTTCCCCAGGATATAAAGAAAGGTTTTAGGTATAAAAAATAGAATATCTTTATGGCAGATGTTGAAGATCTTTCACCAGGATTAGAAGATTATATTCCGAGTTTCCAAAGACACTAAACTATTACGATCCTTGTGTGTGTGTTTTTGTTATGTACTAAGTATTCCGCAAATGTAATGTAATGTCCATGTACGTTAAGCTTCGGGTCTCTAAAAAAAACTCTAAACATTTTATGGGAGATGCACAAGAAAATTGAAAAAATATTTTATGAATGGTTAAACATGTGAATCTTCCATTGAATTAGACTAGCACAAGGTTTATTTTTAAGGGAAAATATAGCCTATAAAAGGAGGAGAGCTCCTCCTTCTCAAATCATTCCAATCCATCCCATTCCATCCGGGGCACCAAGGAGAGAAGGCCAAGGGCCGTGTTGATTGTTTAATAATTATATTATATTATATATTTCTTTTATTTTAGTTTTATTTTCCCATGTAACATGCATTCATATTCTTATTAAAGTTTATTTTATTCTTCCATCTCATTTTTCATCTAACCATAATCTTATTTTCTCTCTTCCATCATTACCTCATGATCTCTATTCAATTTTAAATTAAAATTTACTAACCCAATGATTGTCCTTATTGGAGTTTTTATAGAGTTATTTGTTATTTCACTTCAATTCAAAATATTTTAAATCAATTTTTGGTGGGTGTAGAAGTATTACACAGGTGCCACAGTAATCCACCATGACACTATTTCCAAATCCATACCTTTCCTTTGATTCATTATTTTTACCTCCCATCTATTGGGAAAACCCTTCATACATTGGAGTTGGGATTTTCTTAACGAATTAAATGACATTCGATGGAGTAGAGCCTTTTAGTTATATCATTCTTGGTAGAGCTGTTACCCTATTTGACTTTTGGAGGAGGTGTGGTTTGGTGTTCCAGGGAAATGCTAAAATCACACACTTAATAAATCAATGTAATATAATTCATTAATCAGGTTTCAAAAATTGAATTATCAAATTGAATTTTTTAAAAAATAAATAATAAATGAACACGCATTATCAAACACAGACCAAGACATTTCTCCCATAATATTATTTTGTTCGCATCAACATTTAGATTTAAATTCTACATTTGATTATTTTAATTGAATGCTTTCCAAAAACCAAAAAACAAAAATTTTCATAAATAATACAAAATCCAAAAATAATTAGAATAGATGAACTAGAATTTGTGATTGAGTCGACAACAATTATCCTTAAGTTAGATGATCCTAGTAAGACTATGTGTTGTATTATGAATATAAATTTGCTTTTTTCCACACCCTATAATAGGAGTGCATCAAATCTGGCACCATTTCCTGGGATTGAATTAGTTATTCATTTAATTTTTCTATTTTCACTTCTTAGATATATTTCATTGTTTTTTATAAAAAACTAAAAAAATACTTCCATGATGTTTTGCAATGACAATTTTTTCAATTCATGGAAAAAATACTCCCCAGTTAAAGAGAATGTAGCTGATGACCCCTAGTCTACCGAAGATGGTGTTACATTTTGTGCTATATAGATTAGGGGAGCACATAGCCAAATTTTTAAAAAGGGAGAATTAAAGGACCATATCAAGGTTCAGAAGGAGAACATCGAGAAACTAGTTGCTGAAGGATTGGCCAGAGGGCACACAAATTTATGAGAGTACAACCTAGAAATATATTTAATAGAGTCCAAGACATAGGAAGAGTACTCCTTGATTCCAAAAAACACATTTAATGAAGTTCTACCAAAATATTTCTTGGAGAAAGTGAAAACTAATCAAGTATGATATTCAAGAACTTGATGAAAATGATAAAGGTCTCTAAAGATAACTAGATTGGATAAATACATAATTCAAAGCATCATCAGAGGAACATGATCCTATGTATGACCCTAAACCAGAAGATGTGATACTTGTCTTACCTGAATAGTAAAATGAAGAATAATTACCTACTAAGCTAAATGTGGGGGACCAATAAGAAATGGATGGATTCGGGATTGAATGTGAGGAAATTCTTGATCGCCCCAAACCTTGAAAAATGAAGAGAAAATATTAGTAATGGAATATACAACCAATGTGGTGAAATTTGTAGTAAAAATGGAGGATCCCAACTACCTACCTCCATTCTCAATGAATATACTCCAAGACCCATTTACCACTAATGCATTTAATGTAAGTAAACAAACTCTTGGTGTTGAACTTTCTTTGACTCTATATTTTTTTTGGATATTATAGAATCCAAATTCTGTATCACTTCTTATTATTTTTGTTATACAGAATTAGACAATATATGTTATTACTTGGAGGAAAAATAAGGACCTAGACGTGAACTAATTGAGGAACATATAGAGATCCTTGAATTTGATGAACATATGTTCGATGAGTCCCGTAATTAATATATCCATGTTGGTGAGCCCGAGGAAATTAAGAAAAAAGATTCTTTTATAAAAGGGTATTAAATAATTTTTAAAACAACTAATTTTATTAATGTAAATATAACTATTTACTTCACCTTTTGTCATTCATATAATAGATCCAATGTGATTCCATCACCTAAAGAGGTTGCACAAGTATAAACCAATAAGAATTTTGATCCATAATTCATCCTTCACTGACATTAAATCTATACCTAATTCTGAAGAGGTAGGATCTGATATACGCTCTGCATGGATCATTCCTCCAGAACAAAGAAGTGGATATAGGGAAAATCCACATCTGGTGGTTCGAGTCAAAGAAACTTCAACAATCATTACATTTTGGAAAACAATTTGAAATTCCATCTAGAGGTAGTAAAAACTCAGGGCCCACTTGGGGAATCATACTAAGAATTATCCTTCAATTTTATTCTAGTAATTTCATTTTAAATCTAATAAATTTAGATTTCAAATTACATATTAGGAATTAGTCCAACACAAATCCCACTACCTCTTATATGTTTTATCTTTGATGACATGATCCTTGTTATTAATTGAGTTGTTTTATTTTATATGTTCATGATGGTAGAAGGCAGTACCAAACAATAGAGGAAGAGGTATAACCTTCATTTCCAAAGGGAGTTTACTTTTAGTGTTTATATTTTAGACTCCATATATTTTTTATCTGAAAACCTATTTTGATATTTAAAGACAAAATTACATGCCCACAGTTGAATTATGTTTTACTTGATTAATCTAGGAGACCTGTGTTTCTGTGGAATCCAATGATTTTGGGTTTTAAATTCATTATTAATGAAGCATAATGAGAAAAATGGATAATTTATGTTTCAAAGTGTATCATCGATATAAAAATGAGGACTCATGATTTTAACAAATTGTTCGATTCATGTAAATAAAATTTCCTAACCATATTTCATTCTTTGAATTTCAGAAACTCATGTGAATTTATTAATTATTGTTAATCATGGCCTAATTGATTGTCCAAAATCATATGTCCATTCCTGAGAGTATTTATAGACCAAGTAAATACTACATTATATTGATAATATTTTTGGATTGATCTTGGGACATGCCACCTTATAAAAATTGAATATGAACTAGTCAAAGCTTTGACTATGAAAAAACATAGGTAAATTGATTTATGCATCCTTTTAAAAGAAACTTATCCTTAAAAGACCTCCATCACATCAATAATTATTTAGCCTTATAGACTATGAATAAACCTTATAATAATGATCTATCTTTCAATCCATTTTATCTATTCCTACCCTACTCCTATTATTTTCATGATATTTTAATGTTGAAGTGTGGGGGTGAAGGGGGTCCTGGTGAAAGGGATGAAACACATTGTAAGGAAAAATTATGGGGATTCATATTATTCTAAATTAAGGTTATTGATTTATTCATTTTAATCTATTGTTTTCCCTTCGTGAATAAAAAAAATGAAAAATTCAAAACAACCAAAAAAATTATAAAAATGGGTTGCGATTTTTGAAATCCAAAAGTAAAAATTACTAGACCAATGATTTTTATCATACATGGTTAGGTTATGGATGTGAGGTTTATTATAAATAATAAATTTCTAAAAAATAAAAAAAAATTATAAGGTTCTATGAAAAAGGAAAAAACTTATTTGAAAAAATATCCATGAAGGTTCACAAATAATTCATTATGCATAATTTTATCATTACCTTACTTTGAGTTTGGGGAAAGTGGGAGATTCAAAATTGAAGGGGATAATTTAAATACTATTTTATGTTTGATATCATTCATTTTACTTATGATATAATCCTCCTCCATAAGCCTTAATTTTTAAAACATCAAATCCTACCAACCATAAACCTCAGAGTCATTTAAACCATTATTGTAATTCCTCATGATTTTATGTGATTTTTGCTTTTAAAAAGTTGATAAAGTAGTTATTTTTCAAGAATATGGAAAAGGATAATGTTCTCATGATGTGATAATAACTTTAATTAAATTTAATAGTTAGTTATGAGAGAAAATATTGGCATGTGAGGCAGATCATGCTTTGACATGTTTATTAATAATGGATCGAGGAGCTTGAATGAATGAAAGGAGAAGATCCATCATTTTTTTCAATGGGGAAAATTAAAATAAATGGATTGGTTATTTCTTTAAAAAATGGTAAATTAAATTTATATTTTATGTGGAATTTTAGAGTTTGATTTGAAATCAATAATTGTTTGATTATGTTACATAGAAATTTTAGTATTAACAACATTGGTGCCCTCTGATTATCAATGTTGAGATTTTATGTTGGAGGATAGGCATGGTTTATGTCTGTTGGAATTTAAAGAACAAATATTATGAATAAAATTTATATTTAATTTTAATGTTTTTACCCCCACCAAAGTTTTATTTAATGATAAATTGTTACATTTTATGATTTTAGTGTTATTTTCAGTTTAATTGAAAAAATCGCCCCTTTTGGATTTTAATAGTTTAAATTTATTTCTATTTTTATACAATTAAATTTATTATAATGATCCAAATTGTTAAATTATTATTATTTTGGATCCCAGATGTCTTGGGATAGAATTCATCCTTATGAACCGCAATCTCAATCGATCAATTGGAGGTCCAAAATCAGCTCAAAACATAGGCCTCTAAAACTGTTCAAATATCTAGAATATTTTAAATTTTCGCTTATATATTTATGTTGCATGACCCAATGATGCTGAAATTAAACATGGTTATGGATAAAAAATTTATTAACAACTGTCATTAATGAGGCAGACCCTTGATTCAACTGTTTGGAAGGCCATTAATCCATGGAAAACCGGATTCATGGAATTTGGAGAGGTTGTTGGGGAAGATTGAATTCTTAAAGTAAGACAATCATAAAATTTATTACAAATAGAAAATTACTCTTGAATTTTTAGTGGAGACTCATAAGACAATGGGGAATAGATTTTATGAAGTGGTACACACGTGAATCAACCATTTTAGGGGCCTAACAAATAGTTTATTTTGAAGGGAAAATATTGCCTATCAAAGGAGGAGAGCTCCTCCTTAACAAATCATTAAAATATATTCCATTACATCCCAGGAACCAAGGGGAGGAGGCTAAGAGACCAGTTAATTATTTAGGATTTATCTTTCATTTTATTTTGATTTTAGTTTTATTTTCCCACGTAATAAGCATACATATGTTTATTAAATTGTTTCATTTTATTCATCAATCTCTCTATTTAATCCAACCCTTATATCATTCTCACTCTTCCATATTTTCATCATGATCTCAATTCAAATTTCAATGGAAAGTGAATTACATTAGGGTTGGACGTAGGGGAAGTTTTTTGGTGTTCTTTATTATTTATATTCAATTCAAAATGTTTTAAATCTATTTGTGGTGGATACAGGGGTAGTGCACGAGTGTGGCGGTCATACACCACGACACTATTTCAAAATCCATTCATTTTATTTGATTCATTATTTTACCTCCCATATCTAATGAAAATACATCATAGGATGGAGTTTGGATTCCCTCAAGGGATGAAATGACATATGGTGGAGCTGAGCCTTTTAGGTATAACATTCTTGGTCGAGGTGTTACCCAATTTGACTATTGGATGAGGTTTGATTTGGTGTGTGTGATTCATGTTAAAATCACACACTCAATAAATAAAAAGAATGTGATTCATTCATGAGGTTTTAAAAAAATTAATGATCCAGTTTAATTTATAAAAAAAATAAAAAAAATGAACCCACGTTATCAAACCCTGGACCAAGTCCCTTCTTCCATAATTTCATTTTTTTCCATATGAATTTAGATTTAAATCCAAAATTTCATTATTTTAATTGAATGTTTTCCAAAACCCCCAAAACTAAAATTTTCATAAACAATATAACAACTAAAAAGTATTAGATTAGGTGAATTTGAATCAATGATAGAATCAACTACAATTCTCCTCATGTGAGACGAACCAAGTCAGCCTCTATGCTACATTATGAATATAAATTTTATTTTTCCATTCCCAATGACATGCATGCATCATAATTAGTTCTACATTAAAAATTTCTAAGAATATATTGTATGATACTGATGAACTATAAAATTTATTTTGGTGTAATGATATATTGTTTGAAAACACATGCTTGAGGGAAATAGAACCCTTAATAATTTTCCAATGTTCAGATAATAATGTTTAGTTGAGTAAAATACATTATTTTCATTGATAAAGTAAATTGTATAGTATTAGTGACATATAAATTTGTTAGTGATTTGATTAAAATGTAATTTAGGTCATCTTTGAGGAAGTAAATTCAAATTTGGTTTTATGTAGCACACATAATAGTTTTTTATTTTACTTGTTGAATAATGAAATGTGTAATTTTTTGGAATCATATTTTTGTTCATTTTAGTTTTATGGTGATTCAGGTTATTAATATGTATTGAGAGAATATATTACCAATTAATTCAGTTTTTTGGTATGTGACATTATGAGTTAATAAATCTTATTTGGGGATAAATGATATAATCGATCCTGAATTTTTTTTAATATAATATTTTAGATTATTGGGTTTAGAATTTTCCCTGACATATTTTTAAGGATTATAAATGTTAAATATTTATAGAATAGATTAATTATACCTTTTGGAGATTTTGTGGTGGTTTTATAGATTATCAAACTATATTTTATAACTCATTCGATTCATTGTGGTTTTGTTAAATATTTAGGTGATAATGGAATGATGTTTCATTATTTTATGGATCTTACGATTCATTAAAAGATAATTTTTTTTCTTCATTCATTACGAATACATAATTTAATAAGAGATGAAGTTGAAATTCGTCAAAGAACCAAAAAAGGATTAAATTGTGATTTTGAAATAGAATGAAATAAATTATGTATATTTTTCTAGGTTTTGAATCTTGATAGTAAATGAATATATAAACTTTAGGAAAATATATTGAAATAAATATTTTATCCTTTTACAATCATTTTTGATTAATTGATGATTTTTTCTCACCTTAATGATTTAGGGTTTTGTGGTCCTTAAAATTATCATTACCAAGTTCTCTATAACTCTCCATCATTATTTGGAAAATAAATTTTATTAAATTTCCATATTTTTACATCCCACAAGATTTATCCAATTTTTAATCCTAGTTATGTGTTATTATATATTACCTTTTTATTTCTATCTTCCTGTTTTTAAGAGGAATCTTCATTATCCTTTTTATGATGTGGGTTTCAATAAAGGTATTTTCAAAATTATAACCATTGATTACTGGTATCGTGTTGAAATTATAAGGAGGAAATTTATTTATGGGTTTTGGTGTGGGATAATGTATCACCATGAAAATATAGTTTAATATATTAATAATAATTATATCTTTGTCGACATGCATCACCGAGCATTAAGAAATTTGATATGTATTATAAAAATATTATTGTTTAAAAGTGACTTAAACATTGAATTAGTCGATATGAATATGAGTAAAAAATTAAAACAATTTAGGTATATTAGCTATAATCAATAAAAATTTATTGAATATTTGTAAATAAATAAGCAATTAACTTTTTTTGAAATCAATTTATGCTTCGAAAATTCATTTTCATAAAAAGTAATTTTTATTGAATTTTTTTATGAAAGTTATAACAAATTTATGAATTTTTTTGAAATTTAATTTTAGAAAATTAATTGAAATTTTGAAATTATCATAAAATAACGATCTGAGGGTGAAAATTTTGGATTTTTATGAAAGGATTTAGTTTTTATTGAATTGTGACAAATAATTATTCTAAAACTGTATTTTTTTCATTTAATTATCTCATTATACAATTATTTTGATATAAATTTATTAAAAAAATATAATATAATTATATGTAATATAACTAATTAAAGAGGGATCATCATTATACTTTATTTTGGTATACGTTCATTTTTGGGCTTTAAAGTGTATTTTTGTAAAAACAAATTTTCATTGGGTATTACAACGTTATTAAAGAATTGATTACCCCCTTCATGAAATTGAATCTTAAAAAATGTGTTCCATATTTTCAATCATGATGTTCAATTAGTTGAATATTAAATTTTATTTTTGGTTATTATAATTTGTAACCTTAGTAAATATTGTCACATTAGTAAGGGAAAATCAGATAATTAAGGTTGAAAATAATATGATAAAGTATAAAAAGTAATTGTAACAATTGTATTTAATATATTATATGAGGATTTCCCTAATATCCTCACACATTATTTTAATTTACATAATTTTTTTCTTTTTTTTTGAAAATGACATATATATTATTTTAAGTAAATATAAAGTAAAAAATGTCGGTCTCTTGATTTTAATAAAGATAATAATTTTTAACAAAGATAAAAAAATTAAGATTGGATTTAAATGGTTATTTGAAATATAAATTTTTTTATATTTTTTATTTTTTAGATTTTTTATAATAAATTAATTACCTTAAACTCTTATGTAATGTTGCATAAGTGCTTGTGTAAGGAGTAGAAAAATCAAATTGATAATTTTTAAAACTATAAAATTAATATTGATTTTTAATATTTAAATGTAAATGTAATTTAAAAGATAAAAAAATATTATATATTTTCTAAAGGATAATATTTGAATTATAAAACTATCATGTTATTATTGAAGTCAAATTTTTTGGATGGTTCTTAAAATTACATTAATAGTATTTTCTGCTAAATAATATTTTGTTAAATTATTTAAAAATTAGAAAAATATTAAAAGAAAACAATTATGATGATAAGTGGTCTAAAATACCATATATTGTACAATTATGAATGAATTTTCACCTAATAAGTAAATTTATAAGTATTTAATAATAGAAAAGTCATTACTGTAGTTAATGTTAAAATTTATTAACCAATGGGTTAATCAAAAATATAAGATATATAATGATATAAAAAATTTAAAAATTATTAGGATAATATATAATGAAAATTTAATCCTATTAATTGAATCCACAACATTTTGGATCCATTTAAAAGAAGCCATACAAGTTATATTATATTATTTCATGTATTTCCAAAAATGACATTAATAATATTTTATAATTTAAAATATTGAATCAAATGATTTAGTTTTTATAAAAACATTTAATAGTATTAATTTAATTTTATATATTTTAAAATATCAACCATCATTCATTTATGTGTCACTTTTACTTTTATGATAACATTCTTGACCCTTAAAGAGCAACAAACATTGATATTGTAGTATTTGTCAAAATGGGCATCATGGTGTTAAAAGATAGAGATAAGGGTGAAAAGATAACATAAAATTATATAAAATTCATTGTATGAGACGATTAATATTTATTATCACAATATATTCTAAATATATTAACTTGGATTCACCTAAATATGAATGTTAATTTATATTAATTTAATACATTAGGAAATTCCTAGAGTACCCCTCTCTTCAGTTATAAATGGGTCACTCTTATCCTCTCTTAATCACACCCATTGAGATATATATATTAACCCAAAAAATTAAAAATTAACTTTGAAAACTATCTAGGCATTGTTTAGTGGATATATTATTCATATAAAACAATTCTATGGGTATTTAATAAGGTAACTTAAAGAAGTCTACCGAAGAAGATGTAATCATCTTTACCAACACTTTTAAATATATTTCTTATTCTACTTCATATCAACCAATTTTAACCATCTTAAAATAATAAATCTTGTTTCATAAATATACATATATGTTATTATGATTATTGTACAACCATTTTTTCTCATTTTCATCCCATGAAAAGTGAAAACTTTACCCATGTATACATACTACTTACCATTTCCACAGAGCGTTGAAATTAATTTTTCATCACAATTTTAGTTGGATAGTTATAAAGATTTATATAATTAATATATATGATATTTATAAAATAATTTCTCTTTTGAAATTATAATACCATATCTCCTATCTTACTCTCTACTATTTTGGAAAAATGATAGCATAATTCATGGGTACATGTGGACTAGTATCTCCATTAACTAATGTGATACATTTTTCATTTCTTCTTGACATTGATGATAATAAGGACATATTTAATGAATATATATGATATATACAATATATTAATTATTTTTTATATTTAAATTATTATTTACCATTCTTTTTTTCCATTAATCTAAAAGTGAAAACATCAGTCATCTGTATATATGACCAACCGTCTCCATGAACCGTATAATTCATATTTATATCTCTAAATTTAATGGATGATGATAAATATATACATAATTATTATATATTATTTTAATATCACGATTCAAATTCATTATATTATTTCACCATGATCAAAGTATATGAACTGTAACTACATAGATAAAATTCTAATGAAAATTGAAAGACTCAACACCCGAAAACAATGTTTTTTAAAGGAAATATTAATAAATGAGAATTAAAATGTTATAATTGGATTATATATGATATTATAAGTAAAAAATTGATTTAATTATTGTATTATAATAAATTTAAATTTATTATACTAGACTTCAGAGTTATTACAGTGCAATTCAAACTTCTGATAAAAGTTTCTCGTCTCATTTTTATTTCTATGAGACATATTCCATATTAACCACTTCTTTACTTTTCATGGTGTATATAATTCCAAAGATTGAATTTTATGACGTATTTAATGAAAATTTTGTTCATAAAAATATATAGAGTTTTCTATCTTTCATGAAATTTCAATTTATAAATTACCAAATAAGTAAGGTTTAATCATCTCAAATTTTCATCATTGAGACATGCGTTACATTATAAACCTATCTCTCTTTTTAAAGGGTTTATAATTTTTTAAAAATTTATATCATTAATGTACATATTATCATGAAATTTATAGTTTCATTTGAGATTATTTTTTCATGGGTCTTATGATTCAAAAGATACCAAACTAGTAAGGGATTTATGTTTCAATCTAATTTTAATTGAGATTGTTTATGCTTGAATTTAAATTAGAGGAAATTAAATGAACATTTCTAGATACATCCATTTAATTTTATAGTCATCTAATTATTTCTCGATATTACACGTTTTCAGTAATTTTCATCACTTTCAATACTCATGAGAAACAAATAATGTTTTAAAGGAAATACTACATTAATAATCTCTTCAATCATAAATCCTTTTTTTATATATCCATGTTTTGAAAAAATATTTTAAAAAATGGGTTTTTAAATACATTTTACTGATTATTAAATTTTTAAAAACTGGTTTAGAAGAAATTTTCATTCACATTCATAAAGATTTACCATTTACTTTTTACTAAAAATGTTAAAGGAATACATATTTAAATGTACATGACATGAATATAATTTTCCACCCTCATGTATGATCAATAATTTAAATATTCCTTAATAGGTTTCAAAGATTCTTTTCAATGAAATTTTTTCCCTTAATATTTTGTAAAATGTTATATACTAATTTTTTATTTAAAAATGAAAAGGATATTTTTATCAAGAAATATTCGAGTGATATTTTAAATTAAATTTTCATCTATGATAACTTGATTGTTTTTTACTTATGTTTTACTAGAAAAATGATCCAGTGATTCCATATTTATACTTTATGATGATGGTTTATGGTTTTATTTTGAAATATTGATTAAACTAATTTTATTTTCTATAGGTTAATCTATGATGAATGTTTTATGATCTTAGGATATACATATTCATTTATTCATGATTATATAATTGGTGTAACTGAAATTATGTGGTCTACCAATGAAATTGGAAAATATTAATGTTTTATGAGTTCAAAGGGAATAATAGAGGTTATCTGAAGCCTTAAATAGGGTGCCTATGAGGTTATCCCATGATCAAAATAGGGTATATAGGAGGTTATCCCTATCCGGAAGTATGTACAATAGTGTATGATCCAGACCATTTTTGGAGTTATATTAGGCTTGAATTTAGGTAATATTAATTCTAATTTAAGTAACTTTGTTTGGAATTATGACTTGGGGTGTGTTTGAGTGGTGTTTTTATGAAATTTTGAGAAAAAGGGTCTGAGAATGGTCGGTTCATAGTTAGGGTAAACTGTGTTCCCAGCCCAAAAAATATTGTGAACCCAAGTAGAGAGGTTCACATAGATCATGGAATGTTTAAAGAACCATGCACCCAAACCCACATAACCATGTGATCTTGGATATTGAGGTCCACACATATTTTTTTACCCTAAGCCCTTGCCCAGAAAACCATGTGCACAATTTTTAATAACCTGAAAACGTATTTTAAAATCCTGCAAACCCCCGAAACACATTCTATTCAACCTAGACTCGAGACTAAACATTTTTGGATAATCCTAGTACATTCCGAAGGGTTTCCAAGTCCATACAATCTCTATTATTCAATATTCAAAGCTTGAATCAAAGATATGGCCTTCTCCCGATAAGTGTATCTTTTCCCGATGCCTACACTCTCTGTTTACTTTATAGTTTAGAGGATTGTATTCTTAATCAATTTATATATAATCTTAATCGATGACATAAAGATCTAGGACTATAGATCAAGATCTAGATCAATTTTATCTTGATATCATTGATCATAATTTTGGGGATTTATATAAAGAACTCAGTTCCACGTTGTTATGCTACATAGATATTGGGGATTTCCATTGAGTGAACATCTGTCAACTAATTGAGGTAGCTAATTAAAAATCTAATTACCATTGTCTTAGATTTGATATGTATATGAAAAATTATAGAATTTCTAGAATACTTTATCAATTTATTTTCTAAAATTCGGTTAAATTGGTTGACCAATGGATCTATAGAATCATTGTTGAATAAAATGATTATTTAAGGAATTAATCATGAGACTAAGGGACCAAACTATTAGAAAATAAATTTGGGAAATTGATTGTGAGATTTAGGTATTGTAATCTAGATAATTGATTTATAGATTAATTAGGAGATATCAAATATGTTAAGTTGAGATAATTAAATGTGATTTAATTTTGTACATTGATATTATGATCTAGATAATTAATTGCAGGATTAATTATGATGAGTTGAGATTTATAATGGCATGATTAATTATATAAAAAAATAATTATTAGTATATTAATTGTGACATTGATTAATTTATTGATTGAATTAATTTATGATTATTGAAATGATTATTTAATTATTTAGTTAACTAATGGATTTTTTGTATTTAAGTAAATTTTGAATTAGTAATGGGATTGATGTAGACAATAAATTATGAATTAATTATGTGTGAATAAATGGGAAAATATTCATTCTAATGATGAGTATAAATGGTAATGTGTTCATTATTCTTATGAGTAAGAGAATGGGAACATGGTCATTCTAATGAGAAGTATACATGAAACATGGTCATTACAGTTATGTGTAAGAGAATTGGGACTTAGTCATTTTAATGATAATTAATCATGGTAATATGGCAATCTTACTTACATTTGTGATATTGGTAACATTAACAACATGGATAATAAATGTGAAAATAAATAATGGAAACAATGAAACTATGAGTTGTGACCTGACACGAGAATATTTCAAACTCCGGCATGAGTCGAATCAGGTACTGAGATATCTTAGCATCTTTGAATACATTATGCTCTGGAAAAAAGCATGTATTAAGATATGATATTATATAGGGAACACTTCAGGTTCTATAATGAAACAAAGTTAGTATTGGGGTACATGTCTCCTTGGGAACCATGGAGTTAAAGTAGTTAGATAGGAATAAATGATAATTTAATAACTAGTTATTTATGAATTGTACTTATTTCTTATATTAATACATACACTATATTTTGAAAGGACTGGTTTTAGAAATTGTTGGTGGTGACCAACTGAGTTGTAATCACACCCTACATGGGATGCCTGATCGGTACCCGAATAGATTATATTGTTGCAGGACATGATAAGGGTAAATTCCTTAGGATGGATTGCTGATTGGGGATGGATTTTGGATGAGGGGACCAGTGATGGTTCAAAACACACTTTGGGAATCATAGTTTCTTTATTTATAGTTTCAGTATAAACACTTGATACTTATATTAGCATAACATGTTTTCCCTTTCAGTTGAGTATTGTATTTTCTATTTGGTTATCATGGGATATGTGTATTATTCTGGTAATATATGCTTCTGTGTTTGTTTATTTATTTTTTCTAGTATTTTAATTGGATAAATTAGGGTATATTATCCCCATAAATGACTTTCCAGAACCTTATAGCTAGTTGGCAGACTCTAGTGTACAGGGAGGCACGATTGAGGTCATGTAGCGAGCCAGATAGGGACACCGTTGCGTGGTTCCCCAGTCAATATGTTACAAAGTGGTATCAGAGGTCTTGTATTATTTATTATTTGTGTCTTTATATTTTGGGAAAGGTAGAAAGGAGACTAAGAAGAGTCGGGGATTGGTAATGAGCTCGTACATGGGAGTTGCAAACCCATGTATATGGGAAAACCCAAGTACTTAGGGTGGTACTTTCGTTATGGTTGTTTTCTATTACAGTTTAATATTATATCAGTTTGGGGGATGCACTTGTGGTGTGATGTGATTATTGATTTTTAGAATTTTTTATTATTGATTCATGGCCTAGAATTAAACGAGAGTTGATTCGAACTACATAATTCTAGTTACTTAGGGTTATTGTGACATGCATCATTTTTAACACGTACGAGAAAACATTTTATGGGTAAGTTGTAAAACGTGAACTGTTTTCCTTATTTGAGAGATTAAAATGAAAAAATGTGCCTAAAATGAATTGAAGAAGGTTTTCATAAATCAAGAAAAATGAGAAGAATTGGGAGTCTAAATGATAAACTTGATTATGATAGTGTGTTTACCCTTATAAACCAAAACATACGATTAATATGTTTAAGGGTAGAGATAGAACCTTAGTTAGAAAGTGTGGAGAGATTTGGGGGAAAATACTTGATGTGGCCTATTGTGATTATTTCCTCTAACGTAAATGTTTTAAAATCATGTTATGAGACCTAAAATGTGTGTTTGGAATTGTAGATAGTATGCCTCCAAGACGCTTATTGAGGGGAAAACCGAGGGGAGTGCCTTGGAATTATTTTCTAATTATCAAACATAAGGCACCAACCGTGCAGGTTGAAGATTAAGGGGAGTGGTTTTTAGAGAAATTTTATTTCTTCATGAAACTGATGGAAAGAGACCTATGATGAGTTGTGAAATAAATGTCTTAATTGAAAAGGGAATTTTAGTTGCATTACCCTCTGAATTTTACTAGATAGGGTAGACCTAAGGGAGATGAATTATGGGTTGAGTACATAGAGACAATACTTGACCATATGGAAAATCCAACTGAGAGGAGGATCACGTTTTATATTTATATTCTATGAGGCTTAGTAGAGTGTCGATGGGACATTCATTTGAGAACAGGACTGACTGACATTATGTTGGGGAATAACTTCCTAGAGAGGATCTTGGAACAATTTAATCTAGAGACATGGATACAAGAGAAATAAACTGAGTTCATGCATCATACATAGGGGATAATCTCAGTGAAGGACTATTCTGGACACTACACAGACCTGCAAAGCTTTTCTCCAACATTAGTAGGAGATGAGGCAGCTACGGTGAAATGTTTTCAGGACGAACTTATGTGTGATATTAAGTCCCAGGTGAATTTATTCAGTATGAAGAAATCTATGGAAGTGGTGGATCGGTCTATCATAGTTGAAGGGAACCTGGTGGAGGATTTTAGTAATGGATATGTATTTTTTTACTTGATGATCAAAAGGTGTGAATTATTAGATTAGGGTGCACTGTTATAACAAATTTTTTCCATGGAAGTGGGAAGTAAGATACATACACACGATGGTGGGTTGGATGAACCTTAATGGGGTGATATATCATCAGTGTGGTAGGCTAAGACACTATCTTAAACACTATTCCTGACCACCAATAGAGGGTCAATCTTGCGACAAGATGGGACATATGCAGAAATTATGTTTGTCGTAGCATCATAATGGTACTGAAGGAGCATCCGAGCAGAGTCAGAATATAATAAGAGGATCTTCTACACCATATCAGGTGGACAGTTGGAGTTCTACTAATAGAGGTGGTAGAATAAGTAGACTAGGTGCTTCTGAGAAGGAGTGCCCGTATCAGCAGAGTGGTGCTCCTCATGGAAGTCAGACAACATCACAAGGAAGAGGGGAAACAAAATTACATGGAGTATAATATTCCCTTTTGGATGGTGAGGCAAGACCATCGATAGTGGGTGGTACTATTCTAGTAGCTTCTATATTGTATAATACCTTTTTTGATACTAGTTCCTCTCATTCTTTTATATATGAAAAAACATTTGATGGTTTGAGCCTGACGGTGGAGTTTGTGAGTGGGGTAATAACTATAGATACACAGTTGGGAGTGCGGACAAGAGATATATGTCTATACAAGGGGTTCCCAATAGAGATCAAGGAAAATAATTTCCTATTCGATATTTATGTTCTTGATATGATTGACTTTGACTTGATTATAAGGATTGAATGGATAGTCTCCTATTGAGCCCACATTGATTGTGACCATAGGAGAGTAACCATTGTGTCTCTTAAGGGTTAAAAATATATTCATCCTGGAGAATGGGATATCTAGGTATAATGAGTACGACCAATTACTCACCACCTAAGAGAGATCAATGACCATGTTTCGAGTATATTGTAAGATGATTAGGGTGTTTGTCCAGATGTACTTCCACCTGTAGTGGGACTATTTCAGGATATCATTCTTGAAGACTTATTAGGGCTACCAATCGAGATAGATTTAGAATTCACTATTGGACTCATGTCAAGGGCTTATCTAGTATCTATTACACAATATATAATGGAACCAACTGAGATTCAAGAGCATAAGACTCAGTTGGAGGAGTTGGAGGATAGGGGATTTATCTGTCCATGTACGTCGCCTTAGTGATCAACATATTTGTTCTCAAAGAATGATGACGATTGTTTGTGTTTGTCTATTGATTACCTAATGTTGACAAAAATGTCTGTGAAAAACTAATATCCACTTCCGCATATTGATGATCTATTTGAACAATTGAAGAGATATTTTTTGTTCCCAAATATCGATTTGAGATTTGTTGGGAGTATGGACGTATGATATACCGAGGAATAGTTTCTGAAGCAGGTATGGCCATTGTGAGTTGTTCAAAATTCCATTTTGGTTGACAAATGCCCTCGTAGTTTTTAGGTCTTTGATGAACAATATCAATCATCTGCATCCGGATTAGTTCATGATGGTGTTTTTGGATGACATCTTGATGTACTCCAACACACATGATGAAAATGAACAACATCTTAACATCATCTTGGTTACATTTAGAGAGAATCAATTATACACCAGGTTATCTAAGTGTTAGTTTTGGATTGACCATTTACACTCCCTGGGGAACATCATCTCAGAGGAAGGAGTGCTAGTGAACCCAGAGAAGGTTCAGGATGTGGTTTATTAGGGGTATCCCAATAATTTTTTGGATATATGATGCTTCATAGGATTAGCCATATATTATAGGAGATTCATCAAAGACTTTTCCCATTTGGTAGTGTTGCTTTTAGGCTTGACAAAAAAGGGAGTTAATCATTAATGGTTAAAGTCTTGTAAGAGATATTTTTAGGAGTTGAAGAAGAGCTTAATATTTGAACACATTTTGATCATACATGAGTCAGGTAAGGAGTATACTGTTTATTTTGTTGCTTTTGGGACCAGACATGGAGTTATGCTGATGTAGGGAGATCGGGTAGGGGTGTATGGGTATCAGAAGCAGAGGCCTCATGAATAGAATTACCCTTCTGATGACCTTGAGTTGTAAGTAGTTGTTTATTCTCTTAATTGTTGGTGACACTATCTTTTGGGAGAAGATTTTATAGTCTATATAGATCAGAAGATCTTAAAACATTTATTTTTAATGTGTTATATGAATCTTCAGCTATGGAGAGGGGTTGATTATATGAATTCTTTCAATTTTGAACTGGCATATATGCTTGGGAAGGGAAACAATGTGGTTGACGCCTTGAGTAGGTAAAATTAGACTCCGATGGTCAAGGAGTTGAGTTTAGGGTGGAAGATAATGACCTTGTTGGTTGATATTCATGTGGTTGTCTAGGAGAGTCATGATTAGATGACTCTTGTTTCAGTTTCAATGGAGTATATGCATTGAAGATAGATCAGGGAAATGCAGTATGAGGGGGTAGAATTCTTATCGTTGAGGTAATTCTTTGAATCTAGTGGATATACTCAGACTGGTTGATAGACGAGGATGATATCATTTATGCGAAGAATTGAGTTGTTGTACCGACAAGCATGCGAGAGGAGGTCATGCAGGAATTTCATGCCTTGAAATGGGTGATGAATCTAGGTGTAACCAAAATGTACCATCACCTATGATGATAGTTTTTGTAGACAGACATGAAAAAGGGGATAGGTGGGTTTCTGATAAGATGCTTCACTAGTCTCCAAGTTAAGGGTAAACATCAATAAAATTGATGTTTACATAAAGTGTTGCCTACCCAAGAATGGCAGTGGGATGACGTGACCATATATTTATTTGTGGTTCTCCTAATGAATCTTAATAAGAAAGAAGCTATTTGGGTCATTATGGATCGACTGACAATGGAAATGCATTTCCTTCCTATAAGGGAAACCTTTACAATTGAATAACTAGGAGGACTGCATGCTTGGTAAATAGTCTGTATACATGGAGTGCCATAGACTATTGTTTTATATTTTGATTCATGATTTACATCATGATTTTAGAAGGTCTTGAATAAATCACTTGGCACACAGGTATTATTGAGTACGTCTTTCCACCCACAAATAGATGGGCATCCAGAATGTAATATATAGGTGATTGAGGATATTCTATGGGTATGTGTTCTTGATTTTGGTGGATCTTGGGAAAAGAACATTTATCTAGAAGAGTTCACATATAATAGTTGTTTTCAGGAAGCTATATAGATTGTACCATATGCGGTTCTTTATGGTAGGCCTTGAATATCACTGCAATGCTGGATGGAGGATGGTGAGTCAGAGTTGTTGTGACTGAGTCTCATGCAGGAGACATCAGAGCAGGTATAGCTGATTAGAAAAAGTATGGATATGGATCAAAGTAGAGAAAAGTCATATGGTGATAGAAAGAGACAACCCCTATTGTTTATAGAGGGTGATCGTGTATTAATTCTGGTGTCACCTAGTTTGGGACACCATAGGATACAGAGGCAGGGCAATTTGGCAATCAGGTTTGTTGGGCCATTTGAGATAGTGGAGTGAATCAAGCCGGTGATGTACCAATTGGATCTTCCACAGAGATACAACACTATGAATGATGTTTTCCATGTATCACTACTTCATAAGATTCAACTTGTCACTTCTCTTGTTATCAATGTGGATGAGGTTGACTTTTGATATATATGCATCCTTCAAGGAGCATCTGATAATTGTGTTGGATCATTGTGAGAAACTGTTGTAAGGAAATATCATGTAGATAGTTCATGGGTTATGGAAACATGGATGTGTATAAGAGGAAATATGGTAAAGAGGATCAAATATAAAGGATCAATGGCTTGATCTTTTTTTCTCAGAATATTTGAAAATATTGGAATTGTAGCTCGAGGATGAGATGTTATACGGTGGGGAGATTGTAATATCCTAACCATCTTCTAGAGATATCTTGCACTTGAATTCAGGAAGTTTTCCTTCTTATTTATGTAACTTTCTTTGGAGTTATTATATGGGGCGTGTTCAGGTAGAGTTTTTATGAAATTTTGAGAAAATGGGCCTATGCACAGTTGGTGCATGGTTAGGGTACATCGTACGCCCATACCAACTAACCGTGTAAACCCATGGATATATGTTTAAACATGTCAAGAACAGTTTAAAAAACCATGTTCCCAAACCTAAGTAACCGTGTGACCCTGTATAGTGAGGTTGTAATGACCCGGACCTGAACAGCCACCTGAACAGTGCTAAACGAGTCGGGTGTTACTATCATAGGTGCATCTCCCCAGATGCCAAAGGCTGTCGACTAGCAATACGTGTATTATAGGTATTTTGGGGTGGCTATACCCTCTCAGTGGATAATAATGGTACTGGACTGAGTATAAAAATAAATATGTAGTGGAACAAATGACTCAGTAGAATCGACCTAGACCCGCAGATAAAAAGCACATTCAATATCGATAAAAAGAGGAAACAATAAATATAGACAACAATAAAGAAAGTAAATAGAACAACATGCTGAACACCACTTGTAACTACTAAAAAAACAAGCATACATCCATAGAAGATCAGTATACAAAAAGGGAACTAATGGCTAACCAATATTAGCTACAATAAAAAGTAAGCATGATGATACAGAATGGAAACTAAACAACGTAAACTCTAGCTAGGAAATACCTCAAGGTCCATACCATCTCCATGCAATAGCTAATGCAGACCTGCTCCTGAGGGTGACCTCTTTCCTACATGTAAATCCATAAAGTCTACATGCATCACAAAAATCCCTTGCAGGGTGTGAGATGAATCTCAGTAGGATCAAACCAACACAAACTCCAATAGTGCTCACCAGCAACCATGGTTTCACCAGCTTCGACCAACACTGAAATCTCTATCATGTAACTCGAGACCATGTGCCCTCTGACACTGCGTTTCGCACATCCTGACATCCTGAAGGCATGCCCAAGAAATAGTAGTTCAGAGGAACAACGATGCCTGTCCTCAAATAGTAACCAGAGAGATAGCAATGTCTTCCCTCAAACAATGCAACTGGAGGGTCATCAATGTATGCCCTCTAATAAAGTAACCAGAGGGATAGTGATGTCTTCCCTCAAATAAAGGCGAGCCTCTGACCCCAACCCGATTGCCTCAAATCTATCCCATGAAAGCTCCTCACCTTCCACATGTCTTCTTACAGAAGCACCTCCAAACCAATAATATCTAAACTGAAACTAACGGGAGCCTCTACCCACACGAGTCGTCAAAACCACCTCATCATGAGGTCTCTCTTTGTAAACACTACTCAGAGTTCCGGGTGAGCGGTAATCACCAAAATAGTACCCAAGCCGCAACACCTATGACATCTCGTGTCCCTACGACCATGCCTCTCAAGTCCGACAACCTCACCATCCAAGTAACCCGGGCCATGCCCAGCCTAACAGTCATCCTGCCTCAAGCCGACATCTATGACACCCTATAATGTGGTTAGAACTACCCAATGTAACCCAGACCAAGCCCAAACTTTGATCAGCATAACTCAAGAAATATCTAGGCCATGCTAAACACAACCCAAAGGGTTCAAGCAAATGAAATTTTGCAATTACGTATATAACACTTTTAAACATGTCGCAAAAACAGGTGAACCAATCTAAATAGTTGAATTGGACTAAACCCACAGTTATGACATAGCAACACTGAGGTATTAAATTCCTCTAAAAAACGTAATCATATATTACCAGATTAAAAATACCAGTTTAAAACATAGCAGACCAATTATAACCATTTTGGCACCCCTGGTCAAAAATGTGCCAATGAGCATCGGCCTCTCGTCTGGCCTTGCTAAAGCAATATAGGAAATACAAAATTCCCAAAGTAATCCCATTGGACTAACAATTAATTTAATATGTAATATCTGTTATAACGGGTCCCACTCTAAAATACCCAAGAACACACCAAAGGCCGCGCCACCCAAACATCCACGAAAACAAAAAACAATGTATGCACCACTTACCTGAGAATTGTACGATGATAGTCCTATTATAATAACCTCCAATTTGGTCTAAAACGTGGTAGATAAACAAATGAATAAAAAATTCTCAAATCCACATATCTCGCCTTAGAACGAAAATCAAGAAGAACGGATCAAGAAGAATTAAGGCCTTACCGAGGGGGTTCCAATGGAACAAACAGTTTTTGTATCCAACTTCAGATGAAGAAACATGAATGAATGGATGTCCCCACTAGATATTCGTGTATCTCAGAAGAAACCCACGACCCCTATCTCAATATGAGGCTACTTCCCGTTTTAACGAAAAAAAGAAAATACACGGCATATACATAGGACTACATGCCATGTATCATTTTATTATTAATATGACGACTAATATTTCACTGAGGACTTGGAGACTGACTACACGTTGTGTACCTATTAGTACAAGGCATAAACATCTCCACATAGCCGTCATCCCCATCACACCATGTATATCCCCATATACGTCCCCTTACTACGGTGTGTACAAATAGTAAACGACGTGTACTTGATAAAAAAATTCTACCTAGCCAACACGCCAACATGCCAAGTATATCCTCCATATGGTCAAGGGTACACGGAGTGTCGATCAATACTACATGCCGTGTAGTAGAAAATTCTGACACGGTCATCATATGACATGTACTCGGTGAGCACACAACCGGTACATGACTAACCAATACAAGGCGTGTACTTTAGAGTACACGGCGTGTAGTCTGAATATTTCTAGAATATCCTATATTTTCCCAGTATTCTCTGAAAAAAGTCAAGAATTCAAATAAGGTTCGGATTTTTTTCTCGTTCTAAAAACCCGGGTTCTTACAGAGGTCCACACAATGGGTGCACAATTTTCTTTACCAAGCGCCCCTGCCTAGAAAACTATGCGCATTGTTTTTAATCACTTGAAATTTTATTTTAAAATCCCCAAACCCCATAATAACCTTCAATTCGACCTAAACTCAGGACTAATCATTTTTTGGGAGATCCAAGAGCTTTCGAGAGGGGTTCTAAAGCCACCCGACCTCTGTTCTTCATGAATCAATGCCCAAATCGAAGATCTACCTGTCTCCTGATACATGGATGGAATCTTTATACCTATCCCCTCTCTTTCCGTGCAATTTTGGAAGAGTTTATACTATATTTATTTATATCTAAATCTAAACAATGATATCTGGATCTATAATTGTATATCTATATCTAGATTTACTATTTCTTGATATCATTGATCTTGATTTAAGGATTTATATCCCGAACTCAGATCAATATCGTTGTGTTTCTTGGATTATGTGGATTTCTATTGAGTGAACGTACGTCAAAGAATTGAGGTAGCTGGCCTATAATATAATTCAAATAGTCATATATTTAATATGTATATAGAAGATTTTATAATTTTTATCATATTTTAGAAATTGTTTTTCTAAAATTGGGTTTATTAGGTTAAGCAATTCATTTATCAAAATATTTTTTGAATTAAATGATTACTTGAAGAATTAATATCAAATATAAGGGGATTCCCTATTAGATAATTAATTTGGGAAATTTATTACAAGATTTAGGTATTGTAATCTAGATAATTAGTCAGTGGATTAATTGTGATATATCGAATTAGTTTAGTTGAGATAATTATTTGTGAATTAGTTATGTGCTTTGATATTATGATCAAGATAATTAATTGTGGTACCAATTATGATGAGTTTAGATTTAGAATGAAATAACTTATTTTGGAAAAAATTAATTATTGGGATATGAATTATAAAATTGATTAATTAATTTATTGAATTAATTAATGATGATTACAATTTTTAGTTAATTGTTTTGTTAACTAATGGATTTGAAGTATTTTACTAATTTTTGAATTAATAAGGGAATTAATGTGGATAATTAATGATGAATTAATTATGTTTGAATGAATGGGAACATGTTCATTCTAATGACAAGTATACATGGAAACATGGTCATTATACTTATGATTAATAGAATTAGAACATGGTCATTCTAATGAGAAGTATACATGGTAACACAGTCATTATATGAATTAGTAAGATAATGAGAACATGGAAATTCAAATGAGGTGTATGTTTGGTCACATAGTCATATTACTTACATTTGTAATATTGGAAACTTTAGCAATGTGGTTTATAAATGTGAAATTAAATAATGGAAATAATGGAACTCCGAGTTGTGGGCTCCCACGAGAATATTTCAAACTCTAGTACAAGTTGAATCAGGAACTGAGATATAATAGTACCTTTGAATACATAGGGATATGATAATAACAATGTATTAATATATGACATTACCTAGGGAACACATTGATCTCTAGAATGAGAAAAAGCTTGTATTGGGGTATGATTCTCCGTAGGAACCATAGAGTTAATTGAGTTAGAAAAGAATAAATGATAATGTAACAACTAGTTATTTATGCATTATAATTATTTATTATAGAACCACATAATGTATATTTTGATTGGACTAGTTTTAGAAACCATTTGTGGTGACCCCCTGAGTTGTACTAACACCCTACTCAGGCTGTCTGATCGGTGCCCGAATATATTATATTATTACAGGACAGGCTAAAGGTGAATGCCCTTGGATGGATTGCTAATTTTCAATGGAGCATTGATGAGGGGACCAGACATGGTTCGAAACCCTTTTGGGGGGTCTTAGTTTCTTTATATATAGTTTAATTATAGGCACTAGACACTTTTATTGGCATAACATGTTCTCAATTTCAGTTGAGAATTGTAATTCCTATTTGGTTATCTTGTGACATGTGTATTATTTTGGTTATATATGCTTCTATGTTTGATTATTTATTTCTTATAGTGGTTTACATTGATAAATGAGGGAATAGTCTCCCCCTGAATGACTTACCAGATCCTCACTACTAGTTTTAAGCCACATGCATATGAGGAGGCACACTTGAGGTCACATAGAAAACTAGCTTGGGATACCATTGCATGTTCCCTAGGTTTGGACATTAAAAATAGTAGTCAACACAAGCATATAATATTATTAATGTCTTTATGGGTAGCCTTGATATAAAGTTTTTATTATTTAAATTATGCTACACAATATTACACTCTTTTATGACATGGTATTACAACAATTTATGTTCTCATTGCTTATGTTCCTTGATCACTATATGATTCACATCTTTTGAACTGTTAATATTTATGTCATGACCCGTGATAAGGATCTAAGAATTATTGAGTATGATTTTTGAATATTAACATCATGTTCTCATACCATTTATGCCCTTTTTATATTATAATTATCACTGATATCTCCCTTGTTTAGAATTACTCGACATTTGGGATCACCCTTTATTATGTTTCTCCCCAGGATATGAAGATTTTTTTAAGTATGTTGTATCTAAGAAGTATGCTAGTTCAAAAAAACTAAGTGGGAAATGACATAAAACTTTTATAAACCGGTTTCTTATGTATCCTTGTTTCCAAATACACTAAAATTTTATGATATTTCATGGATAGTAATGTTATTAAATGAATATTCATAAAATATGATGTAAAATTTATGTATGAAATGCTGGGATCATTATATAATCCCTTTTTATTCACTATATCCTCAATGACAGAAGCATACCATCTACAGATTCATGAAACAACTGATTGATGTTTTTACCACTTATTGTATCCTGCGGTCCCTCTAAACCCCAAAATAGTGGGGGGGGGGGTTAATTAGGGTGTGATAGAATTTATTTTCATTTATTCCAAATTAGATATTTTCCTCAAATCAGAAAAGATACCATACATATGTTTTATTGTCACAATCATATATAAATCTATAAAGATAATGAATAGAATATTTTTACTTCATTCACCCATAATAGGATACATCCCATGGGAAAATATCAATTATATTTTGGTATATTAATTAAACAATGCTTCAATAATATGTGATTACCAGATTTAGGAAGATCTCATCAATAAAATAGGTTTGAGAAGTTCTTTTACTCTTCGACACACTACTTTCAATTGGGATTAAGACACATAATTGACACATAGGTTGATCTTAAAAGATTTCAGATAAAAGGATTAATACCAAATAATAAGGGTGTTCCCTGTGGTGCTATGTTATTCAGTTTAGGATTGGTTCTCAAACAGTCTCCAACATTGAATTTTTAATAAATAGTTAAAAACTACTTAAGTAGAAAGAAAATCATGTCACAAATAACGTATAATTACAATGGTTTGAATCCTATAGAAAAATATAAATCATAGTTTTACATGATTCATTGTGTTTTGATGTATATATTTCATTATAACTTCTCACATCTACAAGATAGGCCACGGAATGACCTATGCCTTTATAGTGAGAATAATTCTTTAATTGAATTTCTATAATCTACCTAGAAAATGTTGTAGTATGGCATACCTTCTTCCATAAGGAGTTCTTCAACAACAAAAATACTTGAATCAACCATCAATCATTAGTGGCATGACAAGTTGTAATATTGTTCAACTACATTATTTCAAGAATCATTGAAAATTTCCCATATTTCTTTATGACACATAATTTTGGTCTACACATGATACTCAAATAGACAAATTTGTTGTTATCTACTAAAAATCCCTTCACCACATGATGTTTGTATTCATGAGACATGTGATTCTTACATAGGTGTAATTAACAATGATACCTTATATATATTGACATATACCATTCATATGATATTTTCACTATTACAATGATCTCATGGATTTTCAAATTTCTCTCAAATTCATCTTATATTCATGATTTGATCCTTATATTCATGGTGTAACCTATGACACACCAAGAATTTTTAAAAACATCATTCAGTGATCTTCAAATTCCTTCATGAAATTTCAATACTCCCAAAAATCAACAATAATCTATCTTTATGACAATCATGAAAAATAATCGAATCAAAAACATCCTTTGGTTGTAACATAGACATATATAAACATAAAAATAAAATATATACTTATAAACATATAATGTAAACATATATGATTATATGTTGATTGGTTTATATATGTGTTTATACATATGTATATATATGTCTAAATCTTTATATGTTTAAATATTCACATATGTTTATAAAGGTTTACATGCTTGTCTATATATATATATATATATATTTGTGTATTTATATTGTAATATGTTATAATATATATATACATATATGTTTTAATTAATATATATTGGTGTGTGTTTTTAATTTTTATCTATATGTTTATATGTTTACATGTTTTAAATTAATACATATATATATTTTAACAGTACATGTATATATTTTAAAATTTATAAGTTTATATGTTTAAATATTATATTTTTATGTATATTTTTGTTTTATATTTTTTAAAATCAAATTTATATGATTATATATTTTAATGTCTCAAATTTATATGTTTACATGTTTTTAATTTATATGTCTACATTTTCTAAAAATATATGTTTATATAGGTATTATATTTATAAGTTTTAAATTATATTTTAATAGTTTATATGTTTTAAATTTAAATATTTTTATGTTTATATATATGTTTGAAGGTTTTAGATTTTTAAGTAAATGTTTATATTTTTAAAAATATTTTCATTCAATATTATTATTTCAGGTTATTAATGGATTGTAATTAGTCATATTCTTCGAGAATAAGTTACTCATGTGTGAAACATACTGATGATTTTTCAAATTTTTTTAAAATGAAATGTTAAAAATAGAAACATGTTTTATTTTCGATGCATGATGTTTTAAAATTTAAGAAACATAGTGTCTAAAAAAATTAATGATAATTTGATTTTATATGAATTTAATCCTAATTATAGCCTTTGGATTTGTAATGGTGAAATAACATATAATTCAATATCAAAAATTTGTAAATATTTTCACTATGACACATAATATAATTTTAGTGAATTAATTCATAATGTTGTAGTTCAAACTATTTAAAAAATAGTTAGCTTTGAATGATTATACGGAGACACTAAAAAACTATTTTTTATAGATTTTACTAGATTTACAGTTTCATCAATATTATTGAGATTGATTAAATTTAATGAGATAAATGTTTATTGGAACAAAAGTTCCACGGAATTACTTAATATTTCATAAGGATTACTTTTTGGAAGGAAATGAAAATATACATTCAAATTATGATAATTAGAGAATATAATGTTCAAAAGGATAGGGTTATAACAAAATATAAACTTTCCTCAATGATCATGTGAAGTATAAGATGGAATACAAATGTTTTTCAAAATATCCAAATAATGGGATATCACAGTGTAAAATAGATGGCTGATTTAATTGTGATTTATCTGTAGGCCAAATTAACAAAATATATTCTAAATAAATATATAATCTTTTAATAATTTCATGTTTTAGGAATTTATTTTCAAATTCAAATGATTTAAAGATGCTAAGATGACATGTAAAAGATAAATTTTTTAATAAAAACATATGTCACCTGATTGAATTTCTAAAATGGTGATTTGATAATAAATTCCTATATTTTATAAATGAAGAAAGAAATAATAAAATTGTTCTATTCATATATGAAATAAATCAATTTTTAACCTCAAAATCAAATAGAGTTCCATTCTTGTTATGTTTTTGTTTTACAACATATCCCTATATATATGAAATAAACATAAATATTTTATGGTGATTTTGATGAATTTGTGAACAAAATAGAATAAAAATGATTTTTATATTAACTTTTGTATCATTTATTGATTATTTGAATTTGTTATAAGTTACATGGTTAAATATGTTGACTCGCATAATATGGATTATTTATTTTTTCATGTAATGATGACGTCCAATATAAAATATTTTCTTTATATGATAATTTATCAAGATATAGTTATATGAGTCATAAAACCTATCTAATTTTTGAATAAGGGACTATATATTATCAACATTAGCATTGGTGAAAGAAATATGGAATGAGTCATCTAATAAATTATTGAATGGATTACCATTATCAATGTCTAAAAAGCATATAATTGTTTACAGGAATATGATTTTATACTGTAATCTTCTTCAACATAAGAATACTTAAAAAAGTTACAAAAAATTATTGTAACCTTTTAGATGTAATATATATATATATATATAAAATGAAATGAATAAATTGTTTATGATAATGAATTAATATTATTTAGGGAGATTAAAGGTAAAACATTACATTTATGTTTTATATATTTATGAAAACATATGTAACAAATTTAGTAAAATATTATTAGAAATTAATAGGAAATAATAAAAATATATTTTTTGTAAGATTTTATATAATATATATGGTAACAAATATGGATTTATCAACCAATGAAAAAAATAACATACTTTCCTCCATATTTTCAAATATTTTCCATAGTGAAAAACTGATTTTTTTTAAAAAAAATATGAAAGAACTTATTGAATAATTTAAAAATGTGAAAAATTAATTTCATTGAATTATTTAAACTTAATAATAATGGAATATAATTATTTTTATATATTAACACATTAAATACAATAGGTTACACCTTGTGGCATATTATTGATGCATGTTATAATGTCTATCATTATGTTGTGTTATATTTCCAATTAAATTTGTTGAAAAGTCAATGATCCCGATTTCTAAAATGCATTTGAGAATGAATATTTCCTAATACGTAATCAGCTAGAGATTTACCTTCAACCATTATATATAGATATAATTGCATATATAGAGATTCATTTTATAAGAGAGATAAGGATATTGATGCCTATATATTGATAGATATTTAAAAAATTAATATGGATATACGAAAATATACACAGAGGACTCTAAAAGTTAAAATTGTATATTTTAGGATGTGGTTGAGTTATATATTGACTACTTGAATAGAGTGGAGCATTTTGGTCTCCACACATCTTTATATATGGAAATAATTAGTTCTAGTTGGATGATCCATAGAATAAACATAAATTTAATGGAATATTATAGAAATAATGTTATATAATTTTTAAATTTTTAATAACAAAAGTGTTGTTGAACCTTATATATCAAATAATATTTTTTTATTTAAATTTTGGTGTCTAAAAAGATGTGAAAAGTGGTTGATATTTTAGAATTAAAAAAATTTATATTAAGGTTTAAAAATAATTTCACCACTAATTCATCTGAACCATAGTATTTGAAATGGTTAGTTGGGGGACTATGTGTCAATGTGATCACATGGCCTCATTTTGACATTAAAGGATTTAAATTTTATATAAAAATTCATGAGAATAATTCTATCATTAAAAATTGAGGAGTGATTTTTATTAAAAAATCCATGGGTTTTAGGGTGTAAAATATTCAAACCAAATTTCAACATTAATAAAAAAATTTGTAGTTGTTGAAGATATAAGAGAAATTAATTTGATTTAATCTGAAGTACCAATGTTTAAGTGTAACATGGTTGGTAGTAAAAGTGGTGTGAAGTATGATGAATTTTTATTTTAACTTATTGATTTGAAAATATTTAGTTACAAAATGTAGACATTTATTATAGACCTCTATGTGAAAGAGATATTTTATATTGTTGGCCCATCAAATGAGTAGTGGTCTATCAGTTTTCCTATGGAAAATTTTATTTGGGTGATGAGTATTTGGATAATTTTATGGAATAATGTGATATTCAATTATCTATTAAATTATTACATTAAGATAATGATGACATTATGTAGAAATAATCCATGCTATAAGAAATGATTTTGTATAAGGGATACAGAAAAACTATATGTGAATATCTAAATAGTTTAGACAAATATCTATTTTTTTTGTAATTGCATGACCTTAAACATTACATAATATTGAGTTTTAATTAAGATAATTACATTATTTCAATTTGAGGTTCTTTTCAAGATAAGAGTTTTAGATAATTAGTCCATAAATACTACATAACAACTCAAATATTACAAAGTGGACAATTATAATCAATATCCATTTTTCATAAAATGAAAACATTTAAAAGTAAAACATTGTTTTTTTCATGAATAATAATAAAAAATATTCCCATAACCTCATTATTTTATATATTATCCCTTAAATCTTTTAGAAAACATTCTAAAAATTTGGATGAGATAAATAACTTAGAAAGGGTTACAAAAACAAGGAAAACTGTTTGTCTTGTGAAAACATGAAACCCATGAAACCATTATCTTGAATAATACTTTACACCCATAATAAATAGTAAATAATTTTAAAAAAAAATATCATTGCTTACCCTTTTTGTAATTATAAGATTACTATAATCCCAATGCAATCATAAATAACACATAAAAGCATCTGCGGACATAATTATACTTTTCATTCATATAAATGGAATATCCATGCTGTCTATTTCTAAACATCTCACTCTTACCAATTGAAAAACCATTCGATCTACATTAATACCTAATGCATTAGGGAGATATAATAGGGATTTACTGTCATATCTTGAGCTATACTGGGGCTCAACCTATCATATTTTGAGCTATAAAGTGACCAACTCATAATGAATAGTGTACAATGAAAATATCATGGGAACAACTTTGAAAACACTTTTAAACCCTTGAGAAAAAATCATTAAGAAATCGAAAGACCATTTTATTTTGAAAATCACTTTTAAAATGTAAAAACCATTCCCATATTAATAAAATAATTTTATTCAAAAATAATAGTGAAAAATTATAAAGAAAACATTTAATTAATAAATCACCCTGAATGTAGGAGAAACCACTCATGTTGTATCTGTTTAAAAATATTCCCTTGGACATTTGTAAAAGAGTCGAAAAAAGGAACCTTAAAAAGGGATTCTTAAAATAAATTCCATTACATAAAACCATAAAAGATTACTTTTTCAGATAAATTTGTGAGAAATTAAAAAATTAAAATTTTGAAACATATATTTAGAAATTAATTCATTTATAAATAAAATTTTTAAACTACGGACATGAAGTTGAATGATTTAAAAAATGAATCATTAAAACATTTAAAATATTTTTATTTAGTTAAAAAGTCCCTTACCTTGAGTCGAACTCGTCACATACGTTCTTTATCATCCAAAAAAACAAAAAAGGGTTATTATTTAATTTCATGAGAACCTTTTCTTAGTATATTATTCATTTTATTTAAATTTTAACCATGTTATAGAAATTACTTAATTATTTATGTTTACGTTGAACATTTTGATGATATTCAGTACTTGATTCCAAATTGAGTTTTATTTTTTGTATATAGTAAAAGTCATCATTAGTCCATAATATCCAGAAAAATATTCATAACATATTAATCAATTTTATATATAAATTATATTTTTAAATCAAACCCTTACATATGGTTATGAAAAATGAAGTACATTATAATAATGGAGACGGTAAGTCATATGTATGCAAGAGTAACATTTCCATTTTGCAATGATCATTATAGAAAGAAGTTAAGTATTATTTTTGTATTATATAATTATTGTAATATTAGTAATATAATATTAATCATTTAAATATTCTTATATATATCATCCATGTGACGTGGTTATGTAAAATGAATAACATCACTCTGTAGAGGTGACAGTCCACACGTACACACGAATGATGTTATCATTTTTATGTGATCGGAATAGGTAAAAAAACTGATGATATATTATTATTTTATAACGATAAAATTTTCATGAATATACAATATAAAAAATAATTATACCATTATAACCATCCATGAAAGACGATAATGTAAAATTGTTTTGATCAGTTCGCGATGCAGTAGTCTACGGTACACACAGACGCTGAATTATTTTCCCATTTGATGAAAAAAGATATGGATATAGGTTATGCTATTAACATAATAATATATTAATATGTTGAGGATATTGGAGTTATTATTTAATAATTGGTTAAGAGTATTTTATTTAATTTTCACAAGAATTAGTATATATCACTTAATTAAAAATTATACATCTTCTTTGGATGATGTCCTTTGATTAATACCTTAACACCTCTAAAGAGGGTGTTATGCATAAAATAAATCTTCTAGAATATAGGATGGGATTATAGTAATATTTTTGGGTAGTACATAGATGAAACAAAATAGTTTTTGAGCTATGAATAAAAGAGAAGAAGTGGTTCCCTTTTAAAAGAGAGGGGACGTGCACTCTTATAATTCCAAAAGTTTTAAATTAATAAAAATTAATATTTTATTCCAAATGATTCAAAAGATATTTAAATATAATATTAAATTATTATGGGTTGAAATGCATTCATCCAATGAACATTATACATGATTTGATTATTTTTTTAACTCTTATCATTTTTGTATTAACCCTTATTTATCCCTTTTAAATCTTATTGTTATATCATGTAATTTACATTTTAAAAGTTAATATAATTACTATAAAAGAGTGCAATAAAAGCATCATTGATGATATTTTAATTCATACAAAAATCATTTTAATGAATTTTTGAATTTTATTAATTTTATATTATTTAATAATATATTTTATATTTTAAAATATCATTAATTTAAATTTTAATAATATTTAATATATTATTTTTTACAATATTTCATAAAAATTAGATATATTCCACCAAATACTATAAAAAACCAATAAAATGTTAAAGTAATTTATAATATTATTTTATGACATTAATAATCATAAATTATATTAATCATATTATTTTATCATCATTTATTTAATATTCCATTTAATTAAACAATTACTATATCGTCATTGTATAAAACATTATGGTAATATTTTTTCATTAAAAATTTAAAATAAATTTCCATGATGAATATAAAAATTTCATGTGTCAAAAAACTATTTATAGTCTAAAATATACCCTATATAAACCCATATTAAAAATATTTAACTTATTAAAAACAAAATTATGAAAAAATTGACTTTTCTTTGAATAAAATACTATAAATCGATTAAATTCATCTAACTAGCCCCAAAAACAAAAAAAAATCAGGCCACATATGATTTAAATCAACAATAAATCATCCACTAAAATTAGGACAAGTGTTAGGGAAATTTATAAAATTTATATTATTATTTTTTACCCCTAATTACATGACTTACCCTTAACCGTGGTAATAAAAATCTCCAATGTTACTATTCATATTGTCCAAAAATAAAAGAAACAATTTACTAAATTTGAAACTTTTGATTCAAAATATGGAATATATTTTTAAAAATTACAATGAAATATTTTTTTAAAATTAATTTAAACCTAATCCCATTGACGGAATGAGAAAACAAGTTTTAATGGTGGAAACGTTTAAACGATTAAAATGATTTTATATCCAAATACAATTTAATGTTTATTAAAATTACATAAATTGGATTAAATGACATCAAATCGATTTAATTATACTTTTAAACTAATTAAAAATATAATTTAACACTACAAAATATTTAACCAAACAAGTTGTTTTCAATTAAAATGCAGTACTTTTTCACAATTCATCAAAACATGAAACACATCCGAAAAATACAAAAATTTATCCAAAGTACATATTGAAATTAATATTTAAAATAATTATTTTACAAAATGAAATATAATTTATATGTCTCAAAAACTAGATTTCAAACAAGTGCACCATCAAAAGGCTGGAAAACTGTATTTTTATAAAAATACATCTTTTATGCATAAAATTGATTTTATTTTTATCTCATGTCTAGAAAAGAAATAAGAAGAATTTTCAATATTATATGTAATATATATTTAGTTAATATAACCCAATAAAATTTATTTAGTTATTTTATAAACATAATTTTTTCCATGTAAATAGTTTTTCAGAAAAACAATTCCTTTTATTTAAAAATGGGTTTTATTTTCATTCATAATGAATTGGTCACTAATGAATTATTTATATAAATATTTGTAATAATTATTTTAATAATTTTGTTAATACAGGTCATACCCACCATTTTGATGGCTGGGTTATAACAGTACCATTTAAATAATAATATGTAGTTATTTGTTTAAGATTGATCTGGCGTATCATATACACTATTGAACATAGTGTTTCCTTTTTAAAACTCAGGATGTTACATTATCCCCCTTTAATAAATTACATCCTCTCAATTTTATGTTGGGAACATAATAAGGGTTATACTATTCAAAATACATTTATTAAAACCCCATAACGAAAAAAGAGTCAATAAAACATTCATTTTAAAATAGAGAAAGGAATGTATAAAGGTCATCTAATATAACATATACTAGGGTTCCATGTAGGAAAAAATGGATATGGAATATAAAAATAATAGTCATGTTATGATGTAGAGTGATAGAGAACTTGGTCATGAGAATGTTAACAATCCGAGAACCATAAATTCATGATGAGTTAAAAGGTCCTTGATTTATTAATAAGAGAATTAAATGGATAAGTTTTTTATTTTAGGATTCATTTTATATAGTCGAGGAATTAATATACTACCTAGACTATGAACATAAGGAAATTTACTTACTTTACAAGTATAGTTTCATCCTTTAATCAATTTCCACAACAAACTCATCTTTTTATCCAAATAATGATTATTTACAATGATTTTTACACCTAAAGTAATAGAATAAAATTCTAGAGGATTATATAATCCATAAAATATTAACCATATATTTCTCATATATTGAAACATTAAAAAAAATAAATAGTTAGAATAAGTTAAAACAATTACCTTAAAATAAAAAACCATTATATGATGAAAATCCACATTTAATCTACAAAATTCAACAGTAATACCCAGTGTTCAAAATATACCATTCTATAAATAAATATCCTTAAAATTACTTATAAACTTTATAGAATTACATTGAAACCCAAAAATTATTTGATCACATAGACTTCCAATATAGTATTAACATTTATCACCAAATAACATCAATTATTTTTAATGTCTTGAGCCAAAAATAGAATTTCATAAATCACATAATCTCCATGCTTTCTATAAATTTCCATAAATATCCTTTGTTACACTAAAATAACATTTTCATATAAAATAAAATTCATCCATTATTGCTTAAATATTATTATAAATTATTATTGTTCCATATAAAAATGTAAAATAAGAGAAAAGAAATGGAGGGGAGGGGGATCCAGAAGATTAGGGAGGTCTATAGAAATGTAACCCAAGAGTATCACCAAGAACATAATCACTGTTGCCTGGGGGAGGGATCTAGGAATAATAAATTATTTGAGGGAGATTTTTGGGATGCCTTGGAAGCCAAAAAATCACCAACTCGGTTACATTTGTTCCACATGTGGAGTAGCTCTATTCCATTGTAAATGAGATATTTTCACCTATGTATCAAATAAGTAAATACCATGAGTTGAATATGGTTTTTTATGGAGCTATCACCGATCTTAGAGTCAGTTTCCACAGATTCTAGGGGGATCTGCATAGAGAGACATAACTCAAGGCCATTGAGAATGATTTAGCTTCTACCTTCAGGGAATAATACACCCCATAAGATTCATTAAATGAATAGATGACCAAGATAGAGGAATTCTGTACCAAAACCCTACATTTCATGTTCTCTGATCTGCATTCAACATTAGTGTTTAGTTTGAAGCCTCCCATCGGAGGAGGCCATCTCACCTAGGTCCCATGCTGTTCAACATTGGATACCTCTGGGGGTAATATACCAATTAGACGACTTTATATAATGGGGGCCTTATCGTGGTTTTCTAAAAGAACCATGAGGTCAGTCATGGGGCATTTTTCTTTCACTACAAAACCTATGACCGATATAGAAGAATCATCATGGAGAGATTGGTTAAGACCTTTCCAGATTGTCTATAGGGTAGTAGTGAAAAGAATGTCTAGAGTCTCATCCTCACGAGGACTCCTAAATGGGTCATCAAACCAACATTAAAATAATTCTATAGTCAAAGTTACCTCTCCAAGGATTCCATTGACTCCCCCATTGGATACCATAGGTGGTGTTCCTAGTCACTATAGGAGAATAAATACACATTTCATTTTTTCCTTTGGGGATTGGAAACAAGAGCATCTGAGGTGATCAGAATGGATTTCCTTTTCACTACTACAAGTTTAGGGATGGAAAGTTTAAACACTCTCCAAATGTGGAAATTGTACTTCCTTGGAATCACCATTAACTAGTGTTTATTCACCTAGGGATCACTCATGCGTTCTGAGATCTACAAGTTCCTATTAGATTTATCTGAGAAATATCCAGTTGAGGACCCTGTAAATATAAAATGATCGAGGACATTCTCCATAGTAATTCTATCAAATAAAATTATTTATGTGGGGGAATGGATTGACACTATTAATTTGGGGTTATCTTAGGCCTCTATAAAGGTTAAATCATGGATGGGATATCAAGGAAATCCAAAAAGCTCACCCACCCAATTAAAATTCCAAAAATTAATTTTACCTGTTCCAATGATCCCCCTATAGTGTTGTTGAAAGACTGTGAGTTTCCCACTCAAGAATTTCGAGGCGGGGAGGGAGGAAGCACTCGCCTCTTGTTGATAAAAAATACAAACTTTTCTCATATGAACCTTATCCATAATATGATTCCATAAATCATCTCCCATGAAATATTTTATTAAATGGAGTTCATGGATTCCCTCAGATCCCTCACATTGATTCCACCATGATACATTTCTTTGGAGAGTCTAGAAAAAGAGGCACAATTACTTCTTCCCTCCCCTTGGGAATCCCAAATAAAGGAGTTTAAAGATGTTAAATTTCCTTGAGAGTTTCTTGGGTAACCTTAATAACAAAAAAAAAATGCATGGGGAAGGAGGAAATGAAATAGTTGAAAAAGGCTATTAGGCCACCTAATGATAAAAATTTTTTTTCCAGTTGTTGATATGGTTGGTAATTTTGGTGAAAATTACTTCAAAAAGTATGACTTAGATACTTCTAGAAGCAATAGGGGACCCTAGGTATTCTATTGGAAAATTCATCCCACAAATACGCAAGACCAATTCAATGATATTCATTCTCCTAGTTGAGCATGAAGAGGAAAAGAAAACATGAATCTTTTCTCGGTTAATAATATGACCACTCCACCTAGTATATTCCTCTAACAAGGAGTTGAAGGCCCTAATTGAAGAGTTACAATCCTTAAGGGAAAAGATCAAGTCATTAGCAAACATCAAGTGAGAAACCCTTCAGAGTTGGCCTCCGCAATGGGGGGGGGGATTTAGACTTGATAAATTCATTAAGCTACATGCTTGATAAGGGTATGTTGCACCATGATGAATAGTATGTGGGAGAGTGGGTCACCCTATCATAGGTCTTTGAAAAATTTATTAAATTTGTATTGTATTCTCCTAAAAACAATGTTGGATCATAGAGAACTGTAGAACCTAAATAACAGTTTTGTGACCCACCGAAAAACCCCATACATCTCGTAAGATTCATGATGAAGCTCCACTCCATGAAATCATAAGACTTTTTCATATCAACCTTGATGGACAGGTTGGAAGAAAACTGTCCTATTAAATTCACCCACCAACTCCTGGACAACGCCAACTTCACCTTGGATAAATCTACCCTAAATGAAGGTATTTTGTTCTTTATATTTCTAGAATGGAGAATACTAAGAAAATATTCTTCTCATGATGGAGGCTAGGAATTTTCAGGAATTTTTTCCCATACTTATAGGCCTAAAATGGTTAACAGCACATGGTTATTTCACTTTGGGTAAATGGATCATCATTGTAGTACTAGAAACCCTAAGAGGGGCACCTAGCATAGGAGATAATGTATAAGGATCCATGGAATCCATCAGGACCCGGTGCACTCTCCTAATAAAGTGCTTTGATTATGTCCCACACCTCCAACTCATATAGTGATTGATAGATCACCTTATTAGCATTGGAAAAGATCACTCTTAGGATCGAGTTCAACAGACCAACCTGGCCTTTGGGGTACTCAAACTACAGATTCTGATTAGGATACGATAATAAAAAAAATTGATACATACCATGCTAAATATCTCTTCTATATTGTTGGTGGTAGGAACCATACTCATGTTTCATGTTCAAATCTTGATGTTGAAATTTATCATTCAAGCATGCGTAGAAGTAGGCTGAGTTTCTATCACCCACTTTGAGCTAGTTTGCACAATATTTTTCCCATAGGCACATGTTGGTCAGAGTGGATACTCAAGAGGGGGGTGAATTGAGTACAAATTAAAAATTTCTGTTAAAATATTTATGATTAAAATCTTCCAAATTAAATAAAAAATAAACTATAGGGAATTTTTATAGATTGTACGTTTTCAATTAGTTTCTCAAGAGGATGATTATTTATCAGTTAACTCAATCTGGAGATTAATTAACTTTTGAAATTAAATTACTAGCTAACAAAAGTTATAAACACTTGATAGTTTAACTTTCAGTGTTACTTTAAAATAGATTTAAATTTCAATGAACTTAGCAGCAGAATATAAAACAACTTAAACTAAAAAAAAGATGTAGATCGGATATAACCAAGAGGTTCAGTCTCAAGCTGAGACTTAGTCCTCTAAAAACAATTTATTTAAAAAATGATCCTCATCCTGGATCCTGGTTTTACAATAGTACATAGAGATTGTCCAGGTCCTCAGACCTCTACCATAGTTCTATATGGGAAAACTAAACAACAACAGCTCACATGCTGTCCAGGTCACACAAGACCTCTACCACTATCCACAATGGGATATAAGAGTACAAGGGAAATATTGAGTGAGGATTTATAAATCCTCCAGTTCAGCACATGAAACAGGGTGTGCATAAAATACAGAACACATACTACTCAATGTGTAGATAAATGAAACACAATATAGATAAAAAATAGATATGAGTTTAGAATTCTCTATGTGTTGTGAGTGAAGCTCTGGACTCCTCAGATTGATATAGATGATGCTTTGTGTCCTTCTTTAAAAGTTATAGGGAAAACAGAGTGTCAGGGTTCTGTTCCTTCACTTCCAGTGTAGGTGTTCAGATCGAGTAGTAGTGTATACTTTGTAACAGTTGTGCTTCTTCATTGAAACATCTTCTTGATGTGTATGACTGTTATTTGAGTCTTGATCATCTTCTTCTTTAAGAATTTCACTTCAGGTGTCACACACTTGCACGTATATTCCACTATTTTTTTTCATTATCTTGATCTTCCTTTTACTCCATGAGATATGGCAATGGGAATGATTACCTTTTTACATGTATGAGGTACGGTTCCCTGACATGCCAACAACCCTCATTAATTAATAGCTGTTGCATTAAAAACATCAAATATGACCATTGTTAACAAACGAACATAAGTAGTGTTTAGAGATATGGTGACTGGTTTCCATCGATAGCTCTTAATATCAATGATCTTGTATCGGTGTACTTGAGTTAGTAGGTCTTGTGTCAGTAGCTGTTACTCTTTATAACAGTAGCTCTATGTATCAGTATCTCTTTCCATCAGTAGATCGTTTTATCGGTAGTTCCTTCTATCAGTAGCTAATTTTATCGGTATCTCCTTCTGTTGGTAGCTCCTTCTGTCTGTAGCTCTTTATATATGAGTGACCCATACTGGTGACATTATTGTATTGGTAGACTTTGTAGCAATAGACATATGTTTTTATCAGCAGACTTGTATCAATGGATCTTTCCCATCGGTAACTCACCTATATCAGTAGCTTCCTGTATCAGTGGCTTTCTTATCAGTATCTGTCTGTTTGTCGGTTTGTATCGGTAGCTTGTATTGGTAGGTATATAAGTCTGTTTATATCAGTAGCATGTATAAGTAACTATGTTCTAGGGACCTTATGTCACAAGAATCTTGGTCTATCTGTGACCTTTTCTTATCGGTAGACTATGTACCGGTAGGTCTGTATTAGTGACTCAATACATAATAATTATCTGTTCTATGAAAATCATATCTATATTGAGTTAGTAACATTTTTAAACAAGTATAAACATAGATAACCTTTGATTAACAAATTCCAATGATCATTTTGATATATTACCAACTTAATAATAATATTTCGAAAATTGAAAGAATAATTAATATAAATATAAAAATTATTTGGGATTATCCAAGCATATTGAAACATAATTTAGATTATCAAAATAGGTGAGGTCAACAATCTCCCCCTTTTTGATAATCACAAATTATGAAATTATAATACAAAATAATCAGTAATTTATCAGTATAAAATACAATGTTTTTTATTTCTCAGTGTGAGTAATGACATTTTCAAATGTGAGATTTTAAATGTATCAGAGGTAAAACTATATGTGGATTCAAATCAATAGAATATTAGTGTAAAATATATTAGGCTTCTTATCATAGTTACCCCCCTTTGTGATTAGGAAATAAAGTAAGCAATAGAAATACCGGAAAATAAAATGACATCAGGTATATTTCTTGAGGCAAAAATACAGAGAGAGACAGAATTGAGGAAAAAATAATACAAGTGATTCCTATCAAATTGTCTAGCCACTAATCAATCCTCCTCCTCAACATGTGATTTGCCTTTGGAATTAGAAGTGGATTCCGGTTTGGTGGATGTAGGTGGAGGATTAGGTTCACCAGATATGATCAACGGTGGCTGGGCGACTGAGACAGTGCCTGGTCTATACTTTGTAGCTCTCTATGTGATCATAGGAGTGAGGCTCCATATTTCATGGGATAGAGTCATCTAAGGAATGGAGGCAGACTGAGCAGAGGCATGCAGATCTAAAGGTACAATAATTGGAGTACTGTCTACATGAAAAAATGGAAGCAAAATATTCCTAATGTCCATTATGATCCATCTTCCTCATTACATTACAGAAATGAATCCATCCTTGTTGTCTATAAATTTATTTAGATCAGGAGTCAACTCCATGAGCTTGCTTACTTGTTTTCAGAAATCCTGATTGATTGGAGGTAGTTTCAGGTTTTCTAATGGAAGCTTGAAATGATTGTACAACAAATGCTTTGTGTAGATCCTATGGAAATAGAAATACACTTTGTCTTTGACGTCTTTTTGAGAAGTTGGGGTCTCTCTCATAAAATTATGAACAATTTTCCCGATATCCCAAGTGGTAGTTACCACCTGGGACAAAGCAGAGGAGTCTACAGAGCCACTAGTAGAAGACTATCCAATCTCTTCTCTCATCACATCTCGAATATGAGAAATATCCAAAGTTTCCCTGGTAGTACTCAGAGGTGAAATAGTAAAGGCAACTGTTTCCTTAAAGGATTTAGTCAGCCCACTAATGAAATTTTTTACTATAGAGTCGTGGGTGCTGCCATGCTGTTCCATAGAAGTCTAAAATTCCTCAAATACTGATACCATCTAGCCTACCACACTCTTCACAAAATCCAAGTGTTTGTCTGCTTGAGATTTAGATCTCATATAACACTCCATAAAGACAATTGATTTCTTTAAAGATTCAACATCCTCTAAAAGATTGAAACATGATTTTGGAAGGTCTTGACTTCAACTAAAACACCAGATACCAATTTACTCATCACAGACTAAATAGAAGATATTAAAGAGGTTTAAATAATTTTCATTTCTTCCACTAAACTGGCCTGGAGATCAAAATTTAACTGGTTTAAATCATATTTTCTTACTATGTCCTCAGGTAAAGTTTCACAAAGGAGAGTATAAGAGACAAGAGGTCTATTGATGGGGGGTATCAACTTCTAAATCAGGATAGTCCAACCCAAACACTATAAAATCTGGGTCTTCATCTCAGTCTTCAATCTCCTGAGAAACTGAAATAGTACCATGTCTGGAAGGATTCTCCCCCTTAATCTGTGCATTATTCTATATATGTACATTAATAGAAGCCTCATCAGGTAGTTCTTCCTCCAAATAATCCTACAAAACTATATCCAATTCAACAATAGGAGGCTCATTAGGAATAGGTGCAGGTCTATCTACTTCATCAAATTCAATTGTAGGCATTGAAGAGTTCCTAATTAGTGGACTAAGATAGAATCAGGTAGAAAAATATGATTTAGTTTAAAATTCTCTTTCTTCTCCATTCTCTGGGGCAGTCTTCTCATGATCTGAACTAGGTTGGTCTTTCTCATCAACAGGTGTTTCTACATTTCTCTCTTCCGAGAATGTTTCCTTTCCAGATGATACAACTTCAGGAGCTGGACTAGGAGGAAAATTAGGATCCCCTCCATCTGCTACAGAGGTATCCTCCTCATCAGTATCATCACTATACTGAGGTTCATCTTCATCAGGTCCTTGTCCTGGATCTCGTTTATCTTTTAGCCTATTAGGATGGTCAACAGTGTTAAACTTATCATAAATCCTCCCATCATCAATTACCCATTTCTTTCTCCATGGGTTCCATGGAATCTTCATATATTTAGAAACTGTGATTGTGATGCAAATATTGTTCTTCACCACCACTGTCTCATCCTGAGTCTCAGATACTTCATTCACTTTGATCATTACCAAAATTAACTTGGAAAAGAATAAAGCATTGGACTTTTATTTGGGCCTGGTCGTATCCTCAATCTGAATCATTAACAGTCTATACAGATTCACCTCAGCACCATGTATTAACAGATGCAACAAATTTAAATCTTGATATCTTAGATTTGAAAAGTCCCCTCTTCTTGGATTTATCACATGATGGATGAACTTGAAAAACAATCTATTTTCACTATCTATCTCCATTGCTACTACATTACTTTGTTTTCCACTACCGGTGAGATCTTCCAAGGAAATATCATAATAAAAAATATCACTGGTAGGAGGAATTATCTTCGAGAAATACCCAAAAACACCTTCATGTGGGACTTTCAAACATTTATCAAATTTGACAGAGGAAAAAGATATTTCATTTCCATTCACAACTGAAACCATTCTATTCTCTTCTTCAGATTTCTCAAAGCGCACAAACGCATAGAACTCTTTTACCAGCTTGGGATAATAGGGGTCATTGTTGTTTGCGAAGCATTTGAGCCATAACGTCTCCTCTAATATCCTTACAATCAATGACTTACTTTACATAAGCCATTCTGCACAAAGTTCCTTCTCTATTACAATTTCTCTATTCTCTAAATGTGGGTTCACTACATTCCTTCCTGACCTTGTTCTACTGCCACTACCACTTGCTTCAGGTCCTGTTTTCTGCTTCTTTGCATTCGGCTCATCACTCTCATACCTGACTATTGGGAGAATAGATCTTTCCATCTCTAATCAAAAAGCATATGGTTCTCACGAAATGTGTGGGTTTGAGATGAGAGATTCAAATAGAAGAGAGTTTGAGGTGGATTGAAATGTGACTAAGTCCTAGTTTTTATCATTTAGAAATTGAAAAGTAATAAGATGAATTATACTGAAAACAATAAGAGATTTGAAAATCAGACAGTGCATGACATATCGGTGACAACTATCGGTGAGCACCCTAACTGTGAGGTTTACCTATCAGTGAGGTGTGTCTAATGGTGAGGTGTATCTTGTAGTGAGGAGTCTCTAGCGGTGAAAACTCTAGCGGTTAGGTTTCTATGACGGTGAGGCTTGTCTAGCGGTGAGGACTCTAGTGGTGAGGTTTGGCTAACGATGATGTTTGGAGAATGGTGAGGTTTGGCTAACGGTGAGGTTTGGATAATAGTGAGGTTTGGCTAATAGTGAGGTTTGGATTCTACAATGTTTATCATTCCTAACCATGTATAATTTCACTTAATCTATCTAAACATAAGGTTTTGGTGAATATGTCAGCCAATTGATGTTCATTACCTATAAATTCAAGAGTAATATCACCTTTTTGGTAATGATCTCTCACAAAATAGTGCCTTAAATCAATGTGTTTGGTCCTAGAGTGAGATATTGGGTTCTTTGAGATATTAATTTCACAAGTGTTATCATATTTTATAGATACATGTCTAAATTGATATCAATAGTCTAGTAAAGTATGTTTCATCCACATAATTTGTGCACAACAACTACCAGCAACAATGTATTTCAGTTCAGTAGTTGACAATGAAACATCGTTCTTATTTTTACTACACCCTGATATTAGGGACATACCTAGAATATGACATGTTCCATAAGTGATCTTTCTATCTAACTTTTAACCAGAAAAATCATCATCTGAATAACTCATTAAGTCAAAGGGTTGTCATTTTGGACAGAATAATAATAAGTTAGTAGTATGATTAAGATATTTTAAAATCCTTTTAACAACAAACAAGTGTGACTCTTTTGGATTAGCTTGAAATCTTGCACACATACATACACTAAATATAATATATGGTCGACTAGCAGTAAGATAGTGAAGACTCCCTATCATAACTCTGTAGTTGGTTTGATCCACATGTTTTCCAGTTCCATCAGCATCCAACTTACAAGTGATACTCATCGGTGTGTCATTACACTTACTACTATCCAAAGCAAAACGTTTTGAAAGATCCTTTGTATATTTACTTCCATTTAAAATAATATCATTTCAAATTCGAAAAACATGAAATCCAAGAAAGTATTTTAGTTCTCCCATTAAACTCATTCCAAATTTATTTTGCATACTCTTTGAAAAATCAATACACAAAGCATTTTTAGAAGATCAAAAAATAATATCATCAACATAGATTTTCACAATAAAAACATATTTAGAAATTATTTTAATAAATAGATTTGGATCAGTAATTCCTTTCGAAAATTTTTTTGAAATAAGAAAAGTACTAAGTCTATCATACCAAGCTCGTGGAGCTTGTTTTAAACCATATAATGCTTTATAGAGCTTAAAAATCAATTTAGAAAATGAGGATTAGTAAATCCATGTGGTTGTTCAACAAATACATCTTCAACTATAAAACCAATTAGAAAATCACTTTTAACATCCATTTGATATAACATGAAATTAAGATGAGCCGCATAGGCAAGTAGAATCCTAATAGATTCTAATCTAGCTATAGGTGGAAAGGTTTCCTCATGGTCTATTCATTACTCTTGACTATACCCTTGTTCAACTAGCCTAGCCTTGTTTCTAATGATATTTCTGGATTCATCAACTTTATTTCTAAAGACCCATTTAGTGCACATGGTCAAAGTGTCCTTAGGTATGTCTAATAATTCTCATACTTGGTTTCTTTCAAATTGATTTAATTCTTCTTGCATATCCATAACCCAAAAATCATCATTTATTGCATCATTGATATTTTTAGGTTCTAACTGTGAAAGAATGGCTTGATGTTCAACAAGATTTCTTAGAGAAGATCTAGTCTGTGTTCCCCTATCAAGATTACCTGCAACATCATCTAATGGATGGATCTTTAGAATTCAAGCTAATTTTGTAAATGTAGGACTGGAAATTTTAGGTTCTTCTCTAGGTTCAGGTTCACCAGAAGCAGATTCTGAAATATTCTCAGAACTAGTTGCCTTGAAAACGTGGTCACTATTTTTGTAATTAAGATTTAGAATTTAGAAATATTCTTCAAGACTATCAAGAGGGGTCTTAGGTTCATGTGTATCAGTTTCATCAAATTTTATGCGAACAGATTCCTCCACACATTTGGTTCTTTTACGTAAAACTCTATAGGATTTTCTAGTTAAAGAATAACCAATAAAAATTCCTCAATCACTTTGAGATGAAAGTTTATCCAGATTATCATTAGTATTGAGAATAAATACTTCATGACCAAAAACACTAAAGTAACTAACTTTAGGATTCCTATTATTCCACAGTTCATAAGGGGTCTTTTTATGAACATGTCTAATCAAGACTCTATTTATAATATAACAAGCTGTATTTATAGCTTTTTCCTAGAAGTGAACAGGTAGGTCATACTCCATAAGCATAGTTCTTGCAATTTCTTGAAGGGTTCTATTCTTTCTTTCTAATACAACATTATGTTGAGGTTTCCTAGTGGCAGAGAAATTATGATTGTAGCCATTTTGTGAGCAGTATGTTTCAAATTCATGATTTTCAAACTCACAGCCATGATCACTTCTCAAGGTCTTAATATTAAGTCCAGTAAGGTTCTCTATAGACATGGGGTATTAAATAAAATAAGATCAAGCTTCACTTTTGTGAGAAAGGAAGTATACACAAGTATATCTAGAAAAGTCATATACTAGAACATAAACATAGTGCATCCCATTCAAACTAGAAACTCTAGAAGGTCAAAACAAGTCCATGTGAACCAACTCGAGAGGTTGAGAAGTTGAAACTTCATTCTTTTATATAAAAGAAACTCTATGTTCCATTACCTTTTGACAGGGAGTGCAAACTTTGTCTGATGGTAATTTTAGTTGATGTAGGCCTCTAACTAAATTTTTCTTAGTCAGTTTCCTAAGTGAGTGAACATTGCAGTGTCCTAATCTTCTTTCCCAGAGCCAAGACTCTTTATGAAAAGTATTTAATCATGTAACATTTTGTTTGGGTAATTAATTTAAATCTATAGCATATACATTTTCATTTCACAAGGCAGTAAATACGAAAACATTTTAAGAATCAAATACATGGAAAGCATCATTTTCAAATTTAACATTGAAACCATCATCACACAACTGAGAAATGATTAACAAGTAGTATTTTAACCCATCTAGAAATAATAATTTAGAAAATATAATTGAATCAGTGATACCAATCTAGACTAAGCCTATGATTTTTCCTTTATATTTATCACCGAAGGTGACATGTCCTCCATCAACCATGATTAAGCTCTTGAAGTATGAAAAATATCCTGTCATGTGTCTTAAACATCCATTGTCTAAGTACCAGGTCTTCCTATAGGAACTTTTTAAGCAGGTTTACTCAGATGTGTTTGTCATGAAACCCATATTAGCATTGTGATATTTTTCATCCTGAGTAGAATCAGAATCACTCAAACTATATTCTGAAGCACTCCATGTTTCTTTCATAGATTCCTTTTATTTTTTTGTCAATGTAGTCATATTTCATCTTGTACTTTAATATTGGACTGTCAACATTCACATGTCATTTTATCTTGCATTCTTAGCAGACTATATCATCATTTTTATCAGTCCTTTTCCAATATTTCTTCCAATAACCTTGGTTGTCATTTTTTACCTTGTAATTAGATTTTCTAAAGAAATTATTTTTCATATAAAATTTCTTAAACCGTCTTTCTATCTGAGCCTTTTCAGCATCACTATCAGATGCACTTTCTTTACTGCTTGACCTATCACATGTAACTTGATTTTTCTCCTAGTCCTTGGTTTTTGAAGCAAAGGTCTTAAATGCTACTGATTTCTTACTTGGTTCATCATCTTTTCATTTTATACCTTCAGCTCTTCATCATATATCATTAAATTACCAATTAACTCCTAAACATGTAGTGAACTTATATCACATGAATCTCTTATTGAAACTGATGTGCCTCTCGATTTTCTGGCAGACATCTTACTGTCATCATGATTTTCTCTTTTGCAGGAACAACTTTTCCATGTGAGATCATTGTATTTACAATTTCGTTGAACCTGAGATACATGTTAGAAATAGGTTCATCAGGCTTCATTTTAAAATTATCATACTTAATAGTGAAGGTATTCAATATCGATTTCTTAACATTATTTGTTCCCTCATGGGAAATAGCAAAAGTATCACAGATTTCATAAGCAGTCTTACAAGCAGATATTCGATTAAATTCTTCATCTCCTAAATCATAGTACAAAGCATTCATTGCTTTACAATTATTATTGTAAGCCATTTTCGTAGGTTCATCCCAAGTAGTTCTTTTAGTTTCTGGAATCTTATACCGAATCTCTATAGCAGTCCAGATATCGAATCCCATACTTTCTAAATGAATTTTCATTTTTATTTTCCATTGTGCATAATTTTCACCATTAAAGAAAGGTGGCATGTTGGTAGTTGCACCTTATAGTCTATTATACATAATTAGATTTTATAAAATATATTTAAAGAGATAAAATTTAGAACTAACTAAAATTTAAGATCTTTAAGATACAACTAAAATCACAGTTGAAAAACAGAGTATTTTGGAAATCCTTTATTATCAAAGTTTTCTCTGATACCAAATGCTGGTCAGAGTGGATACTCAAGAGGGTGGTGAATTGAGTACCAATTAAAAATTTCTGTTAAAAACGTTATTATTAAAATCCCCCAAATTAAATAAAAATTAAACCGTAGTGAATTTATAAATATTTTATGTTTTGAATTAGTTTCTCAAGAGATTGATTATTTCTCACTTAACTCAATCTTAAGGTCAATTATCTTTTGAAATTAACTTACTGGCTAACAAAAGTTATAAACACTTGCTAGTTTAACTATCAAAGTTACATTAAAATATTTGAAATTTCAATGAACTTAACAGCAGAATCGAAAATAACTTAAACTAAAAAAATGACACACAACTGATATAACCAAGAGGTTCAGTCTCAAGCCAAGACTTAGTCCTCTCAAAAAAATTTATTGAAAAAATGATCCACACCTTGTAAACGGGTTTTACAATAGTACACAGAGACTGTCCAGGTCCTCAGACCTCCACCACAGTTCTACGTGGGAAAACTAAACAACAACAGCTCACAGGCTGTCCATGTCACACTTGACATCTACCACTATCCACAGTGAGGTATAAGAGTATAAGGGAAACATTGAGTGAGGATTTATAAATCCTCCAGTTCTGCATAGGAAATAGGGTGTTCTTAAAATACAGAACACACACTACTCAATATGTAGATAAATGAAACACAATAGTGCTAAACAAATAGATATGAGTTTAGAATTCTATATGTGTTGTGAGGGAAGCTCTGGACTCCTTAGATTGATGTAGATGAAGCTTTGAGTCCTTCTTTAAAAGTTGTAGGGAAAATAGAGTGTCGGGGTTCTGTTCCTTCACTTCTAGTGTAGGTGTTCAGCTTGAGTAGTAGTGTATACTTTGTACCAGCCGTGCTTCTTCTTTGAAACATCTTCTTGATGTGTATGACTATTCTTTGTGTTCTTCTTGTGTTCTTCTTTATGAATTTTTCTTCAGGTGTCACACACTTGCACATATATTCCACTATTTTTCTTCATTATCTTGATCCTCCTTTTATACCATGAGCTCCAGCAATGGGAATGATTACCTTTTTTAGGTATGAGTTATGTTTCCCTGACATGCCAACAACCCTCATAAATTAATAGCAGTTACATTAAAAACATCAAATATGACAGTTTTAATAAACAAACATAAGTTGGGTTTAAAGATATGGTGACTGCATTCCATCAGTAGCTCTTAATATCCGGGATCATGTATCGGTGGACTTGAGTCAGTAGGTCTTATGTCCGTAGTTGTTACTCTTTATGACAGCATCTCTATGTATTGGTAGCTATTTCCGTCAGTAGCTCCTTTTATCGGTAGCTCCTTATATCGCTAGCTCCTTCATTCGGTAGCTCCTTCTGTCGGTACCTCATACTGTTAGTAGCTCATTCTATCGGTATCTCCTTCTATATGAGTGTCCCATATAGTGACATTCATTTATTGGTAGACTTTGTAGTGGTAGCCGTTTGTCTATATCAGCAGACTTGTATCAGTGGATCTTTTCCATCGGTAACTCGCATATATCGGTAGCTGCCTGTATCACTGGGTCTTCTTATTGGTAACTGTCTGTCTATCTATTTGTATCGGTAGCTAGTATTAGTAGGTATGTCTGTCTATTTGCATCAGTAGCTTGTATCGGTAACTATGTACCAGTGAACTTGTGTCACATGAATCTTGGTCTATCAGTGACCTTTAATTATCAATAGACTATGTACCGGTAGGTCTGTATTAGTGAATAAATACTTAATACTTATCTGTTCTATGGAAATCATATCCAGATTGAGTTATTAGCATTTCTAAACAAGTATAAACATAGATAACCTTTGATTAAAAAATTCCCATGATCATTTTGATAGATTATAAACATTATAATATGATGTCATATATTTAAAGAATAATTAATATAACCATATGCATTATTTGGGATTATCAAATCATATTGAAACATAATTGAGATTATCAAAACAGGTGAGTTCAACAACACATATCCTATTCCAAAATATGTCCACTGAACTGATATTTTTTGAGGATATGGAAAGAAAATGTTACATCATGCAACACATCCTCCAACATGCCTTCAGATATTTCAATGGAATTCTTAATATCCTCCATAAACAGATGGGGCAGGGGAAGTGAGGTTGCCCAGGACCTGAGATCTTGCTTCAAATCTCTCAATTTATTAGGAAAACCAATGCAATATTCCCCACTAATCAGAGCATCCATGGACTGTCACATTAATTGGAGAAATTTGGGGGTTATGGGGTCACTAGTTAAAAAAAATTTCCAACCACTGTTGCTGCCAATATTAATTACGAATAGTATAGGGGAGTGATCTGTTAAGGAATGTGTAAGGTGGATAACATAGACATTCATTTAAAAAATTAATCATCTTTTGAAGAGGTGATCAAATGGGAATGTTCTATTGGTATCCAAATAGATCATGACTGAATCGATGACCATGATAGTAGAAGTGATAATATGAGATGAAACGAAGAAATTGTCTCCGTTACACAAAATCCTAAACCCGTTCTAGCAACTAAGATTTAGAAGGTGAAGAAAAATCAATTGCAACGTAGATCTGGGAAGCTGCAACATCTTGAAATGATAGGGTTCAAGAGTCTGCACACAAGAATTCTCCAAGGTATGTTTCTATATTCTCTTGGAAGGAATGGTTGGGAAAAGGAAGAGGAAGGCCTAAATGCTTAACCTACACCACCTCCATGGGGGACTCTTTTCCCTGGTGAATATTCATTGACCATCGGTAAAGACTAAAGCGCCATCAATTTCAAATGTGGGGGAATATGCCCAAGATTTTATGAATCTCCATCTAATGTATTTTTTAAAATAAAATATTACAATATTCTATTTACCTCAATCATATAATCCTTCCTAAATAGTTAACATCTTCTATGATTACATTAATCAATTAATCAAAAATCATTTTACAATCCCAAGGTTATCAATTTGATAAGACATATGCTCTCAAACTGGCATATCTAGCCCCCAACTCTTTTCTCAAAACCTTTTATGTAATTTGAGTTTTATATTGGGAATCACTAATTATAAATTAGAGTGTATAGAGTCATAAAAAAGTGAAAATTATGTATATCATTAGATAATATAGTTGGAGACACCTAAAGTCAAGATGTGCCCATTTGTGGCTCCTTCCACGACACTAGGCTTTCCATGTTTCCACCTTTCAATTCTCAGTCAGCTGCGACTCCTCTAATTGGTTTTTGGAAAGTCCATGGCATGCTCCCCCTAATGTGGTGACGCCGAGGTTAAATATCATATTTTAGAAATGTTGAAGGGTTAGGATTATTGGTTTCAACGATTCATGGGTTCTCTGGTGGCGTTGCATGTTATAGCGAACAACGGTCTTCAATGGCATCGAAGACTCGCAATATTCAGTGTGATAGGCTTCCATGGCAAAATGGTCATGTCCGTGGTTGAGATCCAGTATTCTGTAGTCTAAGGTTGCAGTCGCTTGTCTCGCTGGTGTGCCTTGGTGGGATCTGTGGTCTCCTCAAGTGATAGTGGTGATGAATTTTGGCTCGGTTCATTTACAGTACGATTCTTCTTGTGTGGATCTATTTTGGAGGTGATGGATTTTAATATTTGATATCATGATTGGTTTTGGGTGATCACTCCTTACTGTGAATATTCTGTTTTGGTGTGCGATTCATTTTTGGTTTGACTTATTGTATGACCTATAGTTTTTTTATTAGAGTTGATGATTCCTATTTTCTTCACAGGATTCTCCAGATGAGGGTGAGAGTTGAGAGTTTCTCACCATACCTAGATGATTCATGTAACATCCCAAGAAACTATGTTTTATGTAACAATAAGTTTAATATTACTATGTTATCCATTAATCAAACAAATAGTCATCTTTTATATATAAAAAAATATAACAATGAAATAGAGTAAACACACCATAATGAACGAAAGTGCCTTATATTCAAATAAGGAACACCATGGTAACTACCACTCACTATGTTCAAACGGGAAGCTTAGCTAACCAAAGATACCAATTAAAAACCCTATTAAAATTATAGAAAGACCACTCAAAACAATGAGAACCCAGAGAAGAAGATTGGGGTCTTTGGCATCCATCAAAAAAAAATATAAGAATAGCTGAAGCCACCGCAGCCGCACTGAGCACCAAAAGAATGAATAGAACCATCTTCTCCTTTTACTTCTTCAATCGCCTGGAGTTTAGAAAACCCCGAGAATAGGTTTTATAGAACACCTATCTGACCATTAGACACCAATGTCTATAATAATAGCCGTTGGCGCCCCCATGATTTATTATCTTATACTGTTTTAATTTTCAAATAGAACTGTTGAAGCTAAGAGTTGAATACCCCCGAAAGGTTCAAAAAGGTTAATTATGTTATTTGATTTAATGTTTAAATAATTACAACAATAATAATGATAATATAACTAATTTATTGTTTTTTTCCCAAAATGTGAATTATACCAGAATGCCATTATTATAATGCATAACAGTGGGAATTAACATTATTATTTTACACTATTAATTATACATGCTTTTACTTGTGTAAATAAATAATTATCTAACACATGAATGAATATTTTGAATATGGTTGGGATTTACTTTTTAGTTTATGAAAATATATGCGTAAACTCTTGGGTCATATATATATATATATATGTTACGTCAAACTTTAATTTAATTATATTACACTTAACTCTAAATTAAATATTGGAAATAATAATAATACACATGTTTTATAATTTGATCTTATTATAATTAATAGTTCTAAAATTACGGAAAATTATGGTTTTATTTATATTAAAAGTTTTGTTTCAGAATGTTAATGTTTACATAAATAATCTATTAATTGTGAAATTTGAAAAAAAATATTTAGTAATTATGTTAAATAATCCTATTTTAATAACAACATTAATATATATATATATATATATATATATATCTTTACATATAAATAGAGATTATGATAATTGGTTTATATAAGTCAATATAGGAAAATGATAATATAATATAGATATGGGTTAATGGATTAACGCATATGGGTATTGCTGACTATTGGTTCATCTTAAAATAATAAAAGTTGATTAATAATATTATGTTAATAATAATAACGTTTTTATAATAAGTGTAATAAAGAATTAAATAATGATAAAAGCATTAATATAAAAAAAATGATGAAGTTGGAGGCCCCTGTTTTTTTTAAGGCATCACATTACTACGGACCGTCCAATTCAACGCACCCCATTGTTGCCGTCCGTGATATTTTAATGCCGCATTGCATCGGACCGTCCGATCAATCCTGGTTTAATCATGGTCCTCCCTTGTTTTTCGGATCTCTGTTTCCCCCGCATTCGTTTTCTTCTTCCTCACGCACCATACCAGTAGCTAGGCTGTGTTTTTCTTCATCTAGGGTGGCAGTGGACCTGACTTCACTTCTTCTTTCCATGGGTTTGGCACCCCTCGGCCCTCGGATACCCCGTCAACATCTTCGTGCAAGGAGAGTGCCCTTTTTTTAAGCCCCAGATTGCACCGAAGATAGGTGGGATTTCTACATGTTTCTTGGACCTACGACCACCAACTTGTCATCGCCACCTGCATCTTCTTCTCCTCCTCTCCAAGCGAATGTAAGGGAAATTTTCTTGTCTTGTTTTCATCAGTTTCGGTGAATATACACGGTTATATACACTTCACACACACACACACACACACCCACACACACACATATATATATATATATATGTATATGAGGCCTTAAGAACCGTTTATACCTGCTTTCCACTTCCGGCATGAAGAATCAAACCAGGGTAAGGAAACATGTTTGCCTTGTGATTATTCAGCATTAGTATATATATATATATACAGTTTGTGTATATACATATATAAGGCCACAAGAACCGTTGGATACCTGTTTATCTCTTCTTGCATGGATAATTGAACACCCTTCTTTGTTTCGTTAATTTTTTATTATTTTCTTTTTGCTCCGGTGGATATATACATGTATACACTTTTCTTTTAGATATGTATATAACCATTGTGTGCCTCTTCCTGAAGAAAATTTGAGGTTTCTAGTAATTTTATGAACATAAACTTTTTTACAAGTATATAAAGCATATAGATTTGTATGTACATGTGATTATATAATTGTATATGTACATCTATGTGCGAACATAAGGGATGAGAATGATTATATGTTTTGGAATTCATCACGATATAACATGATGATTTATGTTATAATTTACCCTTAAAAATTATTATTTCATGTACGATATTAAAATTATGAAAGTATATACAATAGGTGAGGTTTAAAATGTGTTTCCAATAAAAAAATAGTTTCCCCAAAGGACAATTCTCATTTATCATCATGTTTGTCAAATATTTTTTTTTGTGAAAAGGTGATTTTATCTTGGTATTGTGGAAACCATGTAGACATTTATATTTCATGTGTAAGAACTCCACTCGAACCTACCAAACATTAATTATGTTTAAAAGTATAACTGGAGAAATATGACTGAGTATGGTTTAATTTGGTAAACCCAAACATGTTTATTTATACACTTAAATATATATATAGGTTTATGTAAACTTGTATCATTATATTTTCCTTGAATTCAGGTTCATTAAAGAAAATTCTTAAGATGGTTACAAGCTTTTCAAAGGAAAGATTTTATTAGTTAGAGTGTGAACTAGTTTTTACATAACTATAATTATATTTATATAGTTTGTACACAAATATACATGACTTCCAAAGCTAAACCTATTTTCACACCATGTACTCTTAAATGTATAAATATATGTATATTCGCACAGTTTTAAGTAAACATCCACAATTCTCATTAATCAGCATGTACTTTGAATATGAATGACCTCGATTCTAACACTAGATTGTGATGTTTTAGGTGTTAAAGTGTTTATGTTCATCAAAAGGTTTCAATTAAGCCCATAGTTTCAATTTTTTATATCTAATGTTTATGAATTTTTAATACTTATGTCTTAGTTTTATTAATGATAGTACCGTTCTTCCTTGGCTATGTAAATGCATGTGAAAAGGGAATATTTGTAATGAATGTAAGAATGAGACCCTACGAATGTAAGACCACATCAAATATGTGAGGGATGTATTGGACATAAATGATAATGGACGGGTGCGCCCAGAATTATAAAGCGCTCCAATTCATTCGGTAAAGGTTGAGTCCCATGAGACTTTATGTGCGACGGTCGTGGCGGTTAACCTAGGCTTGTGCTACTATGGAAATGAGGTGGGCAGTTAGCCTTGACCCATATTAAGTTATATTTTAAGGTCATGACACAAGGCATTGACAAAGTCTGGCATTATAATTTCCCTCTGCATGTGATGATAAATGTTCAACCAGGGGATAGTTCAACTAACATGATATTACGTAGTTAAAAATTTCCTTTGAATATACGAATGAGACTTTGAGATATGATCTTTAATACATATGGTATGATGTTATAGGTACTTTATGTACCAACAAATCATTATATGAATGTTTTTTCTGCTTACACATAGCCTTTTAGAGATGAAGTAATTTTTTTGTGAATAATGCATCATCTATTCTTCACATGCTTGCACTCTCTAATTCATGTCTTCTTTGAGATTTATTTTAAGAATGTACTTCTTTTCTGTGTAAGTGGTTTTCAAGAATATAGGATTTACATGTTTTAAGAAAAATATAATGCCTTGTTTTTAATGAAGTGTTTTATCATTTTCAAAATGACTGCCTTGAGAAATAAATTACTTTAAACGTTTTAGAAACCCCTTACTGGGCATACTTTACTCACCCTACGTTTTAATTTAAAAACTTTTCAGGTATGGGTTTGTACTAAAGATTTTTTTTAGAAGCACCTAGTTTCCCAGAATCTTGAGTCTCGCAATCCTCTATAAAATGGGACATGATATAATATTGTAAATGTTTGTAATAAAAAGTTTAGTACATCATGCCTCATGGGGACCCGAGAATCGTGGTCCTTACAGTTTGTATCAGAGGATGAGTTCAGGCAACTCTGGAAAACCAGGTAGTATGAATATACAACTATGATTGACTAAGTAATTATGATGTAACTTTCATATGGCTGATTGAAACGTATCTACCAATCTACCGTCACATCCCACTAAGGCCCTAGAGACCATTGTGTCTTTAGCTACCCGGGAGAACGTTCTCAATTACACCCATATTCACATGTCATGCAAGCACCTGCATGATGTTTCAAATTCACCTAGGGTGCTTAGTATACACCGGGGGTTGGGAATGTATTACCTCCGAATGATGATGACCCAATTCCCCTCTTATGCACGTCGGGGAAGGTACAAAGAGGGAATTATCCGAGTGTTTAAGGCTGGTGAAGAATTTGGAACGATGTTCGATAACCCCTTCCAAGAAGCTGCTGCTGCCGGAGACCTCTGAGCGGCCTAACTTTGCCATATTTTTCACTATGGATTTTGGGTCCAGTTGATGGACTCTGGGATGTTAGAAGATGAGTCCACCCATTTTTCTTATATGAAACAGGTGTATAATTACGTTTCTCAACTTCATACCCCTCATGCTAAACTCAGGAGGAGTTATAGGTGTTCCCATGAGTTTAACCCCATCTTCTCAGCCTGTGTGTGGTTTGTGGAATTATGGAGCTTTGCTTCTCTATGTGGTGTTCGTTTAGTAAACTCAGGATTTGTTATGTAAAATTTTGTGTAATGGAAAATTTCCTATTTCCTTTCCTCTCTCTACCATATCCGTATTGTTAAGTGAGTTCTGTTGATTTTTTTAGATGGCTGGTCAAACGAACATCTCATCTCTACCTGATGAGTTAGTAGATGTTATTTTGATCAGAACATGCACGGTGGATTATCCATCTTTTCTCTACCTACGAGGGTATTGCCAACACCTTCTTGACTTGTCGAACAATCCTGAGATACTTCGTTAGTGTCAGGGGAATGACCATGTCTTTCATCTCATTGCCATTTCCCATCTCCCCTGCCATAGGCGAAGGGGGAGATACTACAAAGGAATCTTTCAGTGTTTTACTCTGGTGCAAAACTTTTCTGCTAAAGCATGCATCCTTATAGCTGCTCAAGATGGCCACCTCAGGTCAGCCTTTCTGTTCCAGGTCTTAAATCTCAGTCTCCTCAATCCCATCACCCCCTCGAATACCTCGAGCGTGATGTAGTTCAGAGGGTCATCAGGGAATTTGTCTATTCGGAAATTTCTGAGATTTTTACCAGACGAGCCTCCCTATGGAAGCCTGTGTGTAGTAAAAATGAGCAGGGATTCAAAACATACTACTCAAGGTGCATCTAGGCTAGACAAATGGAGGAACTATGTAACAACATGGGTATTCCGTTAACTTAGCCAAATCTCATGTTTTGGTAGTGTTGTACGACTGGGGGTTTTCTCTTTTTATGAACAGAATTGTGAGGATGCAATTCTTTGGAGGGGGAAATAATGTAACATCTCAAGAATCTATGTTTTATGTAACGGTGAGATTTATATTACTATGTATTCCATTAATCGGACAAACATTAATATTATATATATATATAAAAAATTTATCAATGAAATAGAGAAAATGCACCAAAATGAACAAAAAGGCTCTTTTATTCAAATAAGGAACACCATGGTAACTACAACTCACTATGATCAAACGGGAAGCTTAACTAACCAAATATACCAATTAAAAACCCTATTAAAATTACAATAAGACCGTTCAAAACAACGAAAACCCCGAGAAGCAGATATGGGTCTTTGGCATCCATCAAAACAAACATAAGAATGATTGATGCCACTGTAGCTTCTTTAAGCACCAAATGAATGACTTGAACAATCTTCTCCTTTTACTTCTTCAATCTCATGGAGTTTAGAACACCCCGAGACCAGGTTTTATAGAACACCTATCTGACCATTAGACACCAATGGCTATAATTATAGCCGTTTTCTCCACCATGATCCATTATCTTATAATGTTTTAATTTTCAAATAGAACCATTGAAGCTAAGAGTTGAATACCCCTGAAAGGTTGAAAAAGGTTAATTATATTATTTTCTTTAATGTTTAAATAATGAAAACAATAATAATGATAATATAACTAATTTTTTGTTTGTTTTCCCAAAATGTGAATTATATGAGAATGCTATTATTATAATACATAACAGTGCGATTTAACATTATTATTTTTCTAATATTAATTATACACGCTTTTAACATGAGAAAATTAATATTTATCTAACACATGAATGAATATTTTGAATTTGGTTGGGATTTACTTTTTAGTTTATGAAAATATATGCGTAAACTCGTGGTTCATATATATATATATATATATATGTTGCGTCAAAATTTAAGTTAAATATATTACACTTACCTCTAAATTAAATATAATCAATAATAATAATTAAAATGTTTTATAATTTGATCATATTATAATTATAAGTTTTGAAATTATGGAAAATTATGGTTTTATTTATATTACAAATTTTGTTTTATAATGTTAATGTTTACATAAATACTCTCTTAATTGTGAAATTTGAAAAAATATTTAGTAATTATGTTAAATAATCAAATTGTAATAACAACATTAATATATATAGATCTTTACATGTAAATAGAGATTAAGATAATTGGTCTATATAAGTCAATAAAGGAAAATGATAATATAATATAGATTGGGGTTAATGGATTAACGCATATGGTTATTGATGACTATTGACTCATCATAAAATAATAAAAGTTGATAAATAATTGTATTTTAATAATAATAATGTTTTTATAATAAGTGTAATAAAGAATGAAATAATGATAAAAGTAGTAAGATTAAAAAAAAGTTGAAGTAGGAGGCCCGCATTTTTTTAAGGCATCACGTTACTATGGACCATCCGATCCAGCGCACCCCATTGCGGCCATCTGTGTTTTTTTAATGCCGCATCACATCGGACCGTCTGATCAATCTTGATTTAATCTTGGTCGTCCCTTGTTTTTCAGATATCTGTTCCCCCCGCATTGGTTTTCTTCTTCCTCGCGTGCCGAACCAGCAGCTAGGCTATATTTTTATTCATCTAGGACAGCGGTGGACCCAACTTCACCTCTTAATTCCATGGGATTGGCACAGCCTCGACCCTCAGATGCCCCATCAACATCTTAGTGCAAGGAGAGTGCCCTTTTTTTATGCCCCAAATTGCACCGAAGAGTGGAGAGTTTTCTTCGTGTTTCTTGGACCTTCGACCGCCAACTTGACGTCGCAACCTGCATCTTCTTCTCCACCTCTCCAATCGAAGGTAAGGGAAATTTTCTTGTCTTGTTTTCATTAGTTTCGGTGAATATACACAGTTATTTACACTTCACACACACACACACATATATATGGGTATAAGGACTTAAGAACTGTTTATACCTGCTTTCCTCTTCCTGCATGGAGAATCAAACCAGGGTAAGGGAACTTGTTTGCCTTGTGATTCTTCAGATTTGGTATATATATATATACACTTTGTGTATTTACATATATAAGGCCACAAGAACTATTGCATACCTGTTTATCTCTTCTTGCACAGTGAATCAAACACCATGATTTGTTTCATTAATTTTTTTATTTTCTTTTAGCCATGGTGGATAAATACATGTATAGACTTTTCTTTTATATATGTATATAACCTTTGTGTGCCTCTTCCGAAAGAAAATTTGAGGTTTTGGGTAATTTTATGAACATGTAAAATTATACAAGTATATAAAGCATATAGATATATATGAACATGTGATTATATAAATGTATATACACATCTATGTGCGAACATAAGGGACGGGAATAATTATATGTTTTTAAATTCATCACGATATAACATGATGATTTAAGTTATAATTTACCCTTAAAATTTATTATTTCATGTATGATATTAAAATTAGGAAAGTATATACAATATGTGAGGTTTAAAATGTGTTTCCAATAACAAAATAGTTTCCCCAAAGGACCATTCTCATTTATCAGCATATTTTTCAAATCTTTTGTTCTTGTGAAAAGGTGATTTTATCTGGGTATTGTGGAAATCATGTTGACATTTATATTTCATGTGTAATATTTCCACTCGGACCTACCATATATTAATTATTTTTAATGCATACCTAGAGAAATACGACTGAGTATGGTTTAATTTGGTAAACCCAAAAATGTGTATTTATACACTTAAATATATATATAGGTGTATGTAACCTCATATCATTATATTTTCCTTGAATTCAGGTTCTTTAAAAAAAATGTCTTAAGGTGGTTAAAAGCTTTTCAAAGGAAAGATTTTATTATTTAGAGTGCGAACGAGTTTTTAAATAACTATAATTATATTTATACAGTTTGTATACAAATATACATGACTTCCAAAGCTAAACCTATTTTCACACCATGTACTCTTAAATGTATAAATATATGTATATTCTCACTGTTTTAAGTAAACATACACAATGCTCATTAATCAGTATGTACTTTGAATATGAATGACCTCGATTCTAACTCTAGATTTTGATGTTTGAGGTGTTAAAGTGTTTATGTTCATCTTAAGGTTTCCATTAAGCCCATGGTTTTAATTGTTTATATCTAATGTGTATGAATTTTTATTAAGTATGTCTTAGTTTTATTAATGATTGTATTTTTCTTCCTTGGCTATGAAAATGCATGTGAAAAAGGATTATATGTAATGAATGTAATAATGAGACCCTACGAATGTAAGACCATGTCAAATATGTCTGGGATGTATTGAACTTAAGTGATTATAGACGGGTGCACCCAGAATAATACAATGCTCCAATGCAATGGGTAAAGGTTATGTCTCATGAGACATTATGTGCGACGGTCTTGGCGGTAAGCCTTGGCTTGTGATGCTATGGAAACGGGGTGGGCGGTTAGACTTGACCCATATTAAGTTATGTTTTAAGGTCATGACACAAGGTCTTGACAAAGTCTGGCATTATACATTCCCTCTGCATGTGATGATAAATGTTCAACTAGGGGATAGTTCAACTAACATGATATCCCCTAGTTAGAAATTTCCTTTGACTATTAGAATGAGACTTTGAGATATGAACTTTAATACATATGGTATGCTGTTATTGGAATTTTATGTGCCAATAAATCATGATATGAATGTTTTCCCTGCTTACACACAGTCTTTTAGAGCTGAAGTAATTTTGTTGTGAATTATGCATCATCTATTCTTGGCATGGTTGTGCTCTCTGATTTATGTCTTCTTTGAGGTTTATTTTAAGAATGTACTTCTTTTCTATGTAAGTGGTTTTCAAGAATGTAGGATTTACATTTTTTAAGAAAAAGATAATTCCTTGTTTTTAATGGAGTGTTTTATCATTTTCAAAATGACTACCTTGAGAAAGAAATTACTTTAAACATTTTAAAAACCCCTTACTAGGCATACTTTGCTCACCCTACGTTTTCTTTTTAAAAATTTTCAGGTATGGGTTCGTACTAAAGAAGTTTTTCAAAAGCAGCTGGTTTCCCAGAATCCTAAGCCTCGCGATCCTCTATAAAATGGGACATGATGTAATATTGTACATGTTTGTAACAAAAAGTTTAGTACATCATTCCTCATGGGCACCCAGGAATCGGGGTCCTTATAATTCTGATTTGGATTTTTGAGAAGGAATGTCCTTGTCCATCGATAACAAGACCGTTCTTCTTTACATGGGACAACGTGTAGTGCAATGTTGGAATGATGGATACTAAAATTACTGTTTTTATGATGGAAATGGGTTTCCTTTGTGTTTTGATCTAGTTTTTTGGCTTCTAATCCCTTGGGGAATGGTTTGATCTCTGAAGTCTTTGATGTCATGTTGGGTTCTCCCTCAGCCTATAATATGGGATTTTTAATAATAGTAATAATAATTAATTTTCAATTAGTCAGATAATATAACATGATCATATTGGGGTGATGATAAATGATTTTATTGTACCAAATTATATAGTTTCGTTTCTCATAGATTAGGTGGCATAGTTGGAAATTATTTGGAACATTTTTCTCTCTGGCTAACAATCAATTTTCATTATTTTAATTACTAGCTATTTTCTTTTTATATATTTTACTACTTTTTTTACATAAAATTAATTGAAATGGATTCTTACATTTTCCTTTTATAAGATCATATAACATAAAAAACTATTAAAAAATATATAAAATATTTAATAACCAACACATTCCTATACTACTACTTTTCTCAGAGGGATAAAAAAATACTTATTGATTTATTTTATGTTAGATAACTATTTTTAGTGTATGAGGGATTCTTGTAACTACCCATATATTATAAGTGATATTTGATTCCAAAATAAATGTTTATTATATTATTTTTTATTGAATTATACACATGAAACACATAGTGAAATAGAAAACACTTTATTACATTGATAAAGAACGTTACATCACTCAATAACAAACCCCATAAAAATGAAAAATATCACAATAAAGAAAACATATTAAATAGAAAAAGTAGAATGGTATAACATGGATCATTCCAATCTTATAGAATTAATACCCCCATGAATAATGTAATAAATAACAAATATAATAATAGTAAAAAAATCGAAATCATATAAAAACTAGTACAATAGGAAGAATTGAATAAAATATTTAATGAATTAATGAAGATGTATTTATTGGTGGAAATATACCCATTATAATAGTATTGTGATTGATGGAATAGTAACCTGAATACTGAGAATAGTGACTTGATCATTGGGAATGGAAAACCGATTGTTATATACTAAATTAACCTCCAAATAATAAAATGTAATATAAATAATAATTAATCATGAGTAATTTAAGAAAATATAAATACTATAATTCCATAAAAGATGAATCAAGATTAAAAAAACTCATTGGAAATGTAATTTTTTTTTAATAATCTATAATTAAATGCATTTTATAAAAATTATAATATTTATATTAAAAATGAAATTTAGCTATGTTAGAAAATTATTTTGTTAAAAAGAATTATTTTTTGAATCCTCACATTGAAATTGTCCAACAATGATTTTTTTTATTTTTTGAAGTACTTCATTTTTACCTAAATAGTAAAAATACTGTAATTTAAATACATTTTGTTTTATGAAACAATGACGATGTAATAATGAATTAATAAATGTTAAATTTTTTATTCATCCCAAAATCAATTAAATATGATTTATGGTTAAATTTAAAAACAATAAACATAATTTCAAAATCTAAAAAGTAATTTCTAAAAAATAAAAGCGTAACATTTAACTTTAAATAAACATTTTTTTTTAATTTTCTCATCTAATTCGTATTAAACAAATAAATTTGAATTATAATGCGATTAAAAGAGGTTAAATCATGTTATTTTACTTATCCCATCCTCGTTTTATCTATTTTTTTCATACCAAATCTTCTAAAATCTGATGATTAATATGCTAAAATTTTATTAAAAAAGGTAAAATACTATAATGACTATATTTATGTCATATTTACTTGGCATTCATCTCATTTCTCCAGTTTTGACAATTCCCCTCCAACGATCGGTTAACCACCAATGAAGATGTTTCCAACTCGTTGACCACCACCACATTCATGGATGCATGGTTTGAATTATATATAATATATAAATATATAATTACATTTATATTAAGATTCTTTTATTAATTTATCTCATTTATAAATAACCTTCAACAAATATGTAAAATTGAAACAAGACTGTATATTTTAGTGAAAATATGATAACAAAACAATTTATCTTTAATAAAGAACATAATAAAATAGAATTCAATAACTATAATCGATCAATAGTTACATAAATGAGAACAATACACTTATGGTGATAGGTTTTAAGAAATCTATTTTTATCATATATGTGGCAGAAAATTGATGAAATAAACCAAGATTTATGGAAAGGGAATTTTCAAACCCAAACTACTTCCTCTTTGGTTTATCTTATATGTAATACCCTGAAATTCCCGGAATTATTTTTTCAAAATTAAATGGGATTATTTTGAGATGAGTTTCTGAGATGATATGTGATTCAGAGGCTCAGAGTGGCTAAAACATATTTTTGTACTATTTTTAGTGTTCATTAAATGAACGTGCGAGAAGGTTTTTCTAGCTTATAAACCAGTGTCTGGATCCAAAATCTAAGGGCATTATTGAACTCATAACATAGGATTCACCTAGAAAAGGCATAATACTAGCTGGTATGGGCCATTTGTTGAAGGTAGTTTTTTGTCGTAAATAAAATAATTAAGTTACAATTAATTTGTTATCAAATCCTTATAACTCTTAAAATGTAACTCACATTAGATATATGAGAGTACCATTGAGCTCGAGATGGCATGCTTCTCTAAGGAAATGCATAACCATGACTGGTGTGGGTCGAGGGTGAAAGTTAATTTTTTAACTTTTTAAAGAAAAATAAAATGAATTAAAAAGTTATTTTGATTGTTTTGTTCTTCAATGAGTAGTGGCATGTCAACACTGTGGTATAATGATGAGGCGATGATGCATCTCATTAATAAACCTCCTAACTGAGCCAGTGTAATGACGATTCAATATAACGTAATAGAAATACTAATTCAAATTCATCAATTAATAGCCTAAAAAGAAATGCAGGATTGTTGGCATAATATTGCAGTTTCTCTAAGGAAATAGTGGGTGCCGACGATGAATGAAGAACTCACCCTCTTCCACCATTCGTAGAATCACTAGCGAGAGTCAGCTGAGGATCAAGAACGAAGAAGGAGGCACAGGATCCTGTACTTCCTCGACCAAAAATCCTATTCCAGGTTGAGGGATTTATTTTATGCAAATTTTTTCTTTTCCTTGTTCTTTATTTTAAGCAACAAATATAGGTTAAATGATGAACAAGTTAACCCGCTGATAAATTATCCATGCATTATGGTTAATGCTATGGGATAAAAAGGGGATATCTTTTTTGTGATTATTCTAGCTTATTTATTGGTAGTATCAGATCCGGATTATAAGAACACATCAGGATTGACACAAATATAGACCTAGATCATTCATTGGGTGTTTTTGTGTGTGAACTTTTCCCTAGCTCTCTCATTTCATCATTCTCGTTCTTTTTGACACAATTACATCAAAACATTGTCCAAGGAGATGCCAGGTAGAAGGGTTGCGGCCAGGTGGGCAGCGACACCATCAAGATGTAGTGGAGGCGGTAGGAGGCCGCAACGACAAGAAGGAGGTGGTGCACAGGCAGCATGCCAAGGTGGCAATATGGGTCACTGGAAAGGAGGATGGCAGCTAGAGGTATTCATACAAGGCCACCCAGTCACGTTTAAGGAACCACACAGTCGATAGACTGTGGCAGCGAACTGGACATGTGGCAAAGCCGCGGGCCAGATGGGGGAAACCGGTCCGCCTGATTGGATTAGTTCAAGAGGGTGGCTACTCTAGGGAATCACATTGGATGAGTTTCCCGCGTCGGTGGGCCACAATAGGTGGCTGGAACATTGTCCCTATGGGACCACATGTGAAGTAGGGGCAGCCAGCCCCAGATGGATTCGTGCAGCATGAACCGAATGCCCAATGGGCGTCCTGGGTTTGGGGAGAACCAACCCTCCTTGAGGGCTAGGTGGATGGTGTAAATAGGGATGCTGGGGCATCCTTGGAAGGAGAAGATCCTACACACCAGTTTCGGAATAGGCTAGATGATATTGGGTCAATGGGTGACCCGATGGGCTGGGCCCACGACCGAACCAGGTCGAGTCCAGCAAGGCCCAATGGGCTTGGAGTAGTGGCTAGGCCAGACCTGGCTGTCCTAGACCCCCCGGTCGGGTCGGGTCAGCCGAACTAGGTCGAGGTCATGCAGGACCCCCAGGCTGGGTTGGTAGGGTCGGTCCAACCAGGCCGGACCGAGCCCTGACACAGCTGGCCCTTCTTTTCAAAAACACAAATATCCTTAAGACTGAGCATCCAATTGATGTGTCTTCTATATTGTTGGGACCCTTCAAATGAATCAATCATTTGGGAATACTCTAAGTACGATTTAGTGGTATTTGAGAGGCGACCGATGGCTTGAGGAATAGATTCTCTCAGAGTCAAGCGTGCAACGTGCAGGATTCCTACGACTAGCTGTGACACAAAGGATATGACAAGCGGGTCTAAGTGATCCAACTAGCCAATAGAGGAGTGGGTATTAGTGATCTAGTTGGCCAAGAGGCGATTGGGTCTTAGTGATCCAACTAGATGAATGACAAGCGGGTCTAAGTGATTAGGTTGGTCCATAGACGAGTGAGTTTAAGTGATCCAGCTCGCTAAGAGAGGAGAGGGTCTTAGTGATCCTGCTGACCCAGAGACGGGAGGGTCTTAGTGATCCATCTTACCGAGAGACGACCAAGTCTTAGTGATCTAGCTAGCTCAAAAACGAGTGGGTCTATGTGTTTCAGCTGGCCACCGAGACGACTGGGTCTCTGTGAATCCACTGGCCTAGGTGATGAGTGGGCGTAGATGATGAATCCCTTAGTTGTACAAATGTTCAGCATTACAACTGATAATTCTACTTCTTATAATTTGAATTATACATGGTGTGAGTTGTTTTTCATTGTGACTATGATTTGGGGGTTTTATTTCTTGGTTATTCTTTGTGGTCTTTCCTTTGTCGATTGGGGTTCTTACTATGTATTGTGTTAATTACCCCTACATGGGCTTTGCTGACATGTGTCGTGTATTGTGTAGATAAAGAAATCCTTGACCGAGGAATCAGTGGCCTAGGACCATGCATTTCCCAATGATATCAGGTAGTCATAACATGATTTACATCTTCTAACAGCTACTCTACACATACCAATCAGGTTAGGTTTTCAGCGGACGACTTATTAGTGAGCTTGTACTCCCTTTTGTTTGTAGTTTTTATTTGGGTTTCTATTCTAGTCCATTTACATTCAGTTTTTATTGTAATCATAGTAGTTTCCTAGTGATAGTTGTGGATTACATAGTGTTTACCTTTTCACTGTTTGTACTATATGTGTGTAAAAGTTTAAAGAAAAATGCCTTCTCTTTTTTGGATATTCATATTCGGTGCTAGTCACAATCCCCTGACCTATGGAATTTAGTCTTGTGGTAGTCACAAAATCAGCCATAGGGGATGGGTCATGAAAAAGTGGTATCATAGGAGGTCCGTTCTACCGAAAGAACTAAGAGTATGTAAATTTTGATGGGGAAACAGTGTTAAGTGTTTTGAGTTTGGATTTCAGGACAAGGAGTCCAGTGTTGGTGTGGTGGATGGCATATCTATACACTTGGACCATGAAATCTACTTTACGACTCGATACATGAAAACACTGGTTTCATGGGTCTTTGAGTGTTTTCAGATGATCATTTTGAGTAAGAGTTATCTCACCAGGTATAATATATTTACTGTGGTCCATATTGATCTCTTTCCGGATGTCTCTACACAGCTAGCCATCCAGGATTTCAGTGCGTGACCACGAGGCTGGTCCACATTGAGATGAGGCTTCGGTACATGGACTGTTTCCTGAGATGGCACATTCGAGTGGTGTCACAGTGATTCCACCACCCGTTGTTCGGAAATTACTACTGACTCTAATAGCAGAGAATGTACATAGTCTCAGTGCTTTACACGAGTTCTAGGGACAGAGACCTCTCATGTTATGGGGAGAGACATATCCTATGTTTGTTGAATATTGGATAAAGGCAGTGATAAAAGTCTTCTGCTTAGTGAGAACCCCACTTGATCAGATGGAAGTTCTTGCGGCATGCCTTATATAGGGCATGGCGGGGAGATGGTGGTGTTTGACCATCCAGAATCCTTAGGAGGCGACCCTCACCTGGTCTGACTTCGAATGACTTTTCTGGGAGGAGTTCTTCCCCACGACATTGTTATATATGTGAATATAGGAGATGATTCACTTATATCAGGGCAGCCTGATAGTGGATGAGTAATCTGTGAGGTTTATAGACCTCTCCTGTTACACTATGGATATGGTGTGAGACCCTTTATTTAGTGCCTAGACCATTGAGGAAGGAATCCAATAGGATATTAGGGCATCAATTATCTCCCTAAGAATCCCTACATTTTCTAGAGTGATGGAGTGAGCTCCACTAGTAGTGAATTTACTCAAAATGTAGGCACCAACGGTGGGAGCCACAACTGGGCAACAGGTGGCCCAACCTCCCATAGAGGGCAGCCAACATCTGATACAGAGGTCCAAATAGGCCATACCATCCCATGGATGAAACCAAGACTCTGGGATGGTGGTACGAGGGCACTAGGCCAGTGGGGGTTAGTAGAGAAGCAAAGCATGCTACTCGTGCCGTGGGAAGGGACACATGGCTCATGACTGCCTGACCCCAAATACAAATGATCAAAAAACAGTTTGAGGGATATTAAGGAAGCTCAAGTGGTTTGAGCATGGTATACCACCAGGCTATGGATGTGGAAGGGGAGTGTGCATAGTGGAGGCGGTGGAGGTCATTTTTAGGTGCTTCCACCACCACCCCAAGTGGTCCACCACGGGCTCCAAGTGACGGTGGACATGGGAGAGGCCGGCTACAGGAAATGAATGCATACGACCACAGTGCTCTAGATATTATTAGAGGTGTGATTTATAACTTCCCCACCTTTTCTACAGTTCTTATAGACATAGGTTCTAGTCACTCCTTCCCTATCACAGACCTTGTTCAAAGCTCAGGGATTCCAGTGGATCCATTGAATCGGTCTTTATAGTTAGAGACACCTAAGGGAGGGGATTCGACTATTAAAAACTGATGATGGTAGTGTGGTCTTATTCTTGGAGGTGAGAGATTTGGCTAGGATCTCCTAGTATTAGGGCTGGGGACTTATAAAATCATTATGGGTATGGACTAGCTATATACAGTTCATGCCCAGATTGACGATTTTAGATGCACAGTGCGGTGTGTACATGGAGATGGGACTGGGCATTCCTTTATTAAAATAATGGAAACTAGATCAGTGTAGGATGGAAACACACATAAGAGGATGTGGTCGATCACCGATCAGTTGTCGAGCATGACCCTTAGTTAGATGGATGATATGAGTCCAATGTTTCGTATAGTGGTGGACGAGTATGAGGACATCTTTCCATAGGATGTTTCAAGACTACTTCCTCTATAGAGGTAGATTTATGCATTGAATTGCACCCCTAGATGACAATGATATATACACATGCATATTGGATAGCTCCCACAAATCTCCAAAAGTTGAGGGTATAATTTTTGGACTTGCAGAGGAAGGGGTTCGTAAGGCCCAGTGTTTCACCATGGAAAACCCCATTGTTGTTCACCAAGAATTCAGACGGAAGCTTGAGGAATTTTTTTTTCTTCTTGCGTCTAAACTAGGGGGCCATGAAGAACAAGTATCCCATACCAAGGATTGATGACCTCTTCGATCAGCTGAAGGGAGTGAGATGGTTCTCAAAGATAGACCTCAGATCAAGCTATCACCAGCTTAGAGTGTGAGATGAGAACATCATGAAGATGGATTTCAGATGTTAATACGTCCACTATGAGTACTTAGTGAGGTCGTTATATGTGAATAATTCCATAACAGTGTTCATGGGACTCATGAATAGGATTTTTCGGCTATACCTATACCAGTTTTAGTGGTCTACATTGAGGAAATCATAGTGTATTGAGTGTTAGAGGAGGAGCACATGATACACCTAAAGATGGTTTTGGACACACTTAAAGAGCACATGATTTATAGTATGCTATCAAAGTGTGAGTTCTGGATATAATTGGTCCACTTCATGGGACATGTCATCTCAGAGGTTGGGGTTGTGGTGGATCCATCAAAGATCAAGTTAGTGATTTCTTAGTATCCACCCAAGAGCGTTACCGAGGCCCGAATTTTCCTTGGTTTGGATGGGTATTATCAGAGGTTGGTACCTATCTTTTACAAGGAGTCATCAACCATAACGACAATGATGAGGAAGGGAGAACCCATCATATGGAAAGAAATATGCCATTAAATCTTTCAACAGTTGAGACAGATCATGATGAGTGCTCCCAAATTATGGTTTCTAGAGGAGGGAACCGACTATGTTGTGTTCTGTGACACATCACAGACCGAGATTGGTTGTGTCCTGATGTAGGGGAATGTCATGATTGCTTATGGATCATGACATTTGAGACTACATGAGAATAACTATGTGATTTGTGAACCTATGTTGGAAGCAATAGTCTTTGCACTGAATATGTGGGGACACTACCTTAAGAGCAATGATTCATCGTCTAATCTGACAACAAGTGTCTCTAGTATATCTTTTTTTAGGAAGATCTGAATCTAAGATAGTGACATTAGTAAGAGTTCATCTAGGACTATGACTTTGAGATAGTGTATACACATTGGAAGGGGAATTAGGTTGCATATGTTCTCAACATGAGATTTAGTCCACATCTACTAAACAGGTCCTTGGAGCAATTTCCCTCACTTAATATACCCCTGGTGGATAGAGAAGTGGAATCTTAACTTTAGTTAATTGTAGTTGACCCTACACCCTTACAGATAGTCACAAAGGTGAAAATCGGAGAAGCTAGCTGCAAGACCACACTTGACCAGATGTCCACAGGGCATTCCCCTAATGGATATTAGAATGTGGGGGAGCACGTTATCCTTTTTAGATGGTTCCCCATTGTACCCGTGGAGTTATGGGAGAATGTTTTGAAGTAGTTACATAAATCCCCTTTAGAGGTACATCCAGGTGTGGAAAAGATGTACCAGGACCTCCCACATCATTATTGGCAGCTAGGGATGAAAAAGGAAAGGGTAAGGTTTGTCTTGATATGCCTCACTTTTTAGAATGTGAAGACTGAGAACCAGGTTCTAGAAGGTTAACACAACCCCATGGGGTACTAGAGTGGAATTGGGATAGGGTATCGATGGACTTCATGATTGGATTACCACTTATGTTCAGGGGCATAATAATATATGGGTGATCAAAGTCCGACTCACCTAATAGCCCCACTTCCTACCCATTTGATAATATGTTTTAGTAGAGATCTTCAGACACCTCTACATGAAGGAGATAGCCAGACACTATAGAGTCCCATCTACGATAGTCTCAGATCATGATGCACGCTTTACATCCTAGTTGTGGAAGGGACTATAAATGGCGTTTGGGACTCAACTACGCTCGAGAACAACCTTTCAACCACAAGAGGATGATCATATGGAGCCGACTACACACACCATGGAGGACATGATTCATGTTTTCTTTCTTGATATTGGACACAATTGAAAGGACCACTTACCATTGGTGGAATTTTCATACAACCACAACTACCTCTACACCATCGATATATAACCTTTCGATTCACTTTACGGAAGACCATGTAGGTCATTGATATACTGGTTATACCTAGGGGAGTCTGTAACGACCCGAAATTTTGAATAAATCTTGTTCCCAAATTTTGTGTGTTGTTTAATTTTTTTATACTCAACAAAACTGTTTCATTTGATAACATGAGTATAATTAAAATGAGACCATTGGGGTTTGACTGTTATATGAACATTGGTCAATATGACCGCTAGAAACTAAACATTTAGATATTTGTCTCTAAATACAAGTGATCTTGTTTAATTAATATAGAAAGAAGATTCGATGGCCTCACCCCATAGTCTTGGACCGATTGAAGCCCATCTAACAGAACTTGGGAAGGAGGTAGCACCAATGAGATTTGCTCTGGACCAAACCCAAGCCAGACTTCATAGTGTGAAGCTAGAACAGAATCACCTTAACGAGAAGTTCAAACTGACAGAAATTACTACTCGTGCGATGTTGGCCGAGCCTCCCTCATATTCTATCACCTTAGCACACCTTACACTGAGGTCCTTTGCTGGTGTGATAAGGGGCTATGTAAGGAGACCGTAACTGCCTTGTGAAATCCTTTATTTTAAATAGAAAATTAGATTTCTTCTTATGATGAAGTTTATGAATTTTCAAATGTCTGGATAAATAAATAATGCATATTTTTGAGAAATTTAGAGAAATGATATTTTAAAATTGTTTTTGTAAACCTTAAATAATTAAAAATGTGTAATGATTTTCAAAAAATGGTCTTCTACAATTATGTTCACTATAAAATTTAAAGTCTAATAAGATCAACATAATTTTTGATGAATAGTAAATTAAAAAATAGTGATTTTATGCTTAGGATTAGTAATGTGACCAAATGGATTAGTAATCTCACTTAAAGAAAGTGTTAATATAATACGGGCACATTGATTAAGTAATGTGATTCAATAAAATAGGTAAATAACTGTTTCATTAATTAGTAGTCAAGTATTAGTTTTTTCAGGTGAATAGTGTTTTTTAATTAAAAAACTAAATTAAAAATATTTAGAGAATTATTTTTATAAAATGGATTTCATTTTTGAACTCAGAGCATCGATATTATGTTAAGTAAATTCATGGGAATTTTTCCAAAAAAAATGAATTTTCGGTGAATAGTGTATTTATTTAAAAATTAAATTAAAAATATTTAGAAAATTATTTTTATAAAATTGAGTTCATTTTTGAAATCAAAGCATTGATATTTGGTTAAATTGACATTTTGGGATTTTTCTGAGAAAGTTGAATTTTCAGTGAATAGTAAAAATACAGTTGTAGGGTTCTTGTATATTTAATGACATCATAACTGTGTCATGATGATGTCGTGAGATATTTTAAGGGTTGGCCGACCAATGGTGATGAATTATTTTATGGGGGCCCCATGTGGCCTAACTCCATGGGAAATACCATGGGAGAGCCCTTGGTTTTGAGAAAACCACCTGTGAGGTGTCCCTTCGCCATTAATGCCAGGTCCCCTCACATTCCCAATAAATACACACCCTTTACTCCTTTTTTTTACTCCCAAATCTCCCCCAATGAAGCTCTGGTCTCATTACCTCCCAAGGAGTCCTCTCAAGGTGCCCCCAAGCCCTCAAGGTCCCAACCTTTGAGTTTTAAGAGAAACGTTTTAAGGTAAGGGATCCTACCTCTCTCTTTCTTTTCAAGTAATCTCTTTTATGTCATTTCTTTTATGCTCCATGATATTTTGTTGAAGGATGGTCTTTTATATTACTATTACTACCCTTTTCATGTCCATATGATGAGAAACCCCCTCTTTCTCTCATCAATTTGTTTTATGAAAGTTTAAGTGGCACCGTCAGGATGCCGATTTTTTAAGGGATTATTTCACCCTTCTCGTTTTTAAGATCTATTTTCATGTCAAGTATTTCATGATACTTTTTATTATGTTGGGGTATGATCTATATATCTGTCATACTGATCTTTTATGTTCATATGATGAGATACCCAATTTGATCTCTTCAATTTAGTATTTTGATGTTTTAAGTGGCGCCATTAGGCTGCCGAATTTTTAAGGGATTCTTTCACCCTTCTCGTTTTCAAGATCTATTTTCATGTCAAGTATTTCATGTTCCTTTTTATTATGTTGGGGTATGATCTATATATCTATCATACTGATATTTTTTGTTCATATGATAAGAGACCCTAATTTATCTCTTCAATTCAGTATTTTGATGTTTTAAGTGGCACTATTAAGCTTGCGAATTTTTAAGGGATTCTTTCACCCTTCTCGTTTTCAAGATCTACTTTCATGTCAAGTATTTCATGTTACTTTTTTTATGTTGGGGTATTATATCTATATCTATCATACTGATATTTTATGTTCATATTATGTGATACCATAATTGATCTCTTCAATTCAGTATTTTGAAGTTTTAAGTGGCGCCGTTAGGCTGCCGAATTTTTAAGGGATTCTCTCACCCTTCTCGTTTTCAAGATCTATTTTCATGTAAAGTCTTTGATGTTTATTTTTATTATGTTGGGGTATGATATCAATATCAATCATACTTATATTTTATGTTTATATGATTAGAGATCCTATTTGACCTCATCAATTCAATTTTTTTGAAGTTTTAAGTGATGCCGTTAGGCTACCGAATCTTCATAAGAGAAATCTTATTTTTTTCTTCCTTCCATGTTTTTCAATTCATATGGTATGTATTTAAAATTTCACTACCATGTTCTTATATCCATTATATTATGTCCCTATACTGTGTCATGAATCATTTATGAGTGGGTGACTCATGTCCCCTCTCTTTTCAATATTTTCTAAAACCCTGTAACATAGCCGTTATGCTGCAGAATTTTCGTCTCAAAATGTCTCTCTCTTTTTCTCAAATTCTTTTAATTTATTAAGTGAATAATCATAGATATTTTTCTACAGGGGTATTCAAATATATATCAAAATGTTCTATTTTAATTCTGGTATTTACATACATGAAACCCACTTTCCTTTTTCATGGGTTTAAAGTGACATAAAGATCATGTCTTTAAAGCAGTTTTTAAAACACTATGATTATGAAAGGAAACACATTTCTTTTATGCTCTATGGGTTTTTTTTTGAAATGTTTGATGATGATATATGTGGATCACATGATAATAAATACAAATTTAAGGGTGCACCCTGATAGCGCTCTAATGCATTGGGTAAAGACTTAATCTCTAGAGATGACCGTTTTGACTGATACCTTGGTGAATAACCATGGTAATTTTTATTGACACCTTGGGGATGGACCTTGGTTAAACAGAAATTACTGTCTTTGTTAATTGTTGTATCCACATCTTGATGTTATGAAATATGTTATTTTTAATACGATATGCCCCATTATTTCTTTCTCATGCCTTAATGTTATTTCTCATGACATTGTTGATGTATCTCAAGTTCACATGTTAAATGTTTCCCTTGTTTCCCTTACTGGGCCTCTGCTCACCATTTCTTTTGATGTATGTCCCCTGGTTATGAGATGCAGTAATGAGCCTAGGATGAATATAAGGAGAATCCTTTCAAGTGTTTAAGACGGATGTTTTATGTTTTCATGTTTTAAGTTCCTATTTTCCAAGACACTAAACCTTAAAGATCCTCAGTTTTGTAAAATGAAATGAAAAGTTATGTTATAAAAAGGCATGATGCGAGAGTTGGTATCAAAATATGGTTTAGTTATTTTTGGAAATTAGGATATGAAAACTTTAGGAAGATGCCTATAGAAAAGTTTAAATATAGGAAATCTTCCTAGTATTTTGGTGAGTATTGAGTAAGGGGTTGCCAAGCAAATACATCCCTATCTTGATACGAGCAGGTAGAGGTGGCTCTGGCACATATGTACATAGGGGTAAAACCCGAAAACACTGCTTTGAGCTAGACTCGAACGGGAACTGGTACACGACAATGGGCCTTGCTGCACTCTTGGTTACGACACTCCCGGGGGATATGCTTTGGTAAATTCATAAGCTTAGTATGAACCACTATTAAAGGAACAAAGATAAAATAAAATAAAAATTCACATAAGAATATATGATCATGGATAACCTAGTTTGGAACCTTGGGGACCACAAGTTAGGGAATACTTTTCTTCTACAAGTTATCCTTCTATGCTTTAAGTTTCTTTTCATGATTATTGGCTAAGTATTTAAGCCCATAATTGGACTTTCTTTTCTTAGTTAAAGGCGGGAAATGGTAGAACATGTCCCAACAACCAACGTGATAGGAAATGTGACGATTTCTATATTAATATGACATAGATTATTAGGGGATTAAAAGATGATTATTATTTTGGAAGACGTTCACTATTTTGGGAACCCTATTTGATCGAGGTAAACAGATTACTATGGTATTTTCCATGAGGAGTAAAGGATGACTTATATTTTGAAGAATCGATGAATTTAAGGTCAACTTATAGTAATTTAGGTTACTTATGGAAATTATTAACCTATATTGGGGAAAATATGGTTTGGTTAGTTAACTTTGTTATAAGATGTTAGGAGTGGTTGGTGTTGTTTGGAGATGAGCGATAAAATTTATCTTGGAAGACTATGTTATAAAATCCTTATGGTATTTGGGTTTCAATATTAGTTTGGTTTATTTTGAGGAATTTTAAGAAAAGTTATTTATGGAATGGTATATGATGAACTTTGGGTAGTACATTGGAATTTTTAAGATTTAAAAGTAGATTCCCTTCCTATGGGGTTCTTTATTTTGGAAGAGTTGTTTTATCTTACCCTTTCTGTTTTTGGGATAATGTTTAAAGATAGAAGAAATAAATAGTTAATCTTTGGTGGATTATGTGATTCTCTAGAAGATTATTCCTGTTCTTTGATGAGTCCAATTAGTTTTGAATGCTCATCATTTGGAGAAAAGATTAGTTTTGGTATAAACTTATTAAAGGATGAAACTATACTTGAAGGTAGGTATATTTACTTATGTTTTTGTTCTATGTAGTAAATGAATTCCTCAAAATTATGAAATGGAACGTAAAACAAAAATGTAGTCTGTTAACATTTCCTACTGGGAAATAAAATACCGTTTAACCCATCATAAGTTTGTGATTTTATTGTTGTTAACTTTCTCCTAATCATGTTTTCTATCAGTATCCCTTAGAACGCGACCCTTTATTTTTTCCTCCATGTCTATGTTTTCCTACATGGAATCCTAGTATGGGATAACTTGGGTGACCTTTTTACTTCCCTTCCTTTCTTTTAATGTAATAGTTTTACTGACTCCTTTTCCTGTGTCAGACTTTTAGTAAAATTTCAAAACCCAATTTTAAAAATTGCGAGGATGCAATTTCTTAAGGGGGGAAGATTGTAACGACCCGAAATTTTGAATAAATCTTGTTCCCTAATTTTGTGTGTTATTTTATTTTTTCATACCCAACAAAACTGTTTCATTTGATAACATGAGTATAATTAAAATGAGACTGCTGGGTTCTGACTGTTATATGACCATTGGTCAATATGACCGCTAGAAACTAAACATTTTGATATTTTTCTCTAAATACAAGTGATCTTGGTTAATTAATAAAGAAAGAAGATTCGATGGCCTCACCCAGTAGTCTTGGACCGATCGAAGCCCATCTAACAGATCTTGGGAAGGAGGTAGCACCAATGGGATTTGCTCCGGACTAAACCCAACCCGAACATCATCGTGTGAAGCTAGAATGGAATCGCCTTCGCAAGAAGTTCAAACTGATAGAAATTACTACTCGTGCGATGTTGGCCGAGCCTCCCTCCGATTCTCTAACCTCAGCACACCTTACACTTAGGTCCTATGCTGGTGTGATAAGGGGCTATGTAAGGAGACCGTAACTACCTTGTGTAATCCTTTGTTTTAAATAAAAAATTTGATTTCTTCTTATGATGATGTTTATGAATTTTCAAATGTCCAAAAAAATATAGTATGCATATTTTTGATGAATTTTAGATAAATGATATTTTAAAAATGTTTTTGTAAACCTTAAATAATTAATAATGTGTAATGATTTTCAAAAAATGGTCTTCTACAATTATGTTCAGTATGAAATTTAGAGTATAATAAGACCAACATAATTTTTGATGAATAGTAAATTATGAATAGTGATTTTATGATTAGGATTAGTAATGTGAACAAATGTATTAGTAATATCACTTAAAGAAAGTATTAATATAATATAGGCACCTTGATTAAGTAATGTGATTCAATAAAATAGGTAAATAACTGTTTCATTAATTATTAGTCAAGTATTAGATTTTTTGGGTGAATAGTGTTTTTAATTAAAAAATTAAATTAAAAATATTTTGAAAAATATTTTTATAAAATGGATTTCATTTTTGAACTAAGATCATCGATATTATGTTAAGGTAATTCTTGGGGATTTTTCTAAAAAAAATGAATTTTCGGTGAATAGTGTATTTATTTAAAAACTAAATTAAAAATATTTAGAAAATTATTTTTATAAAATGGAGTTCAGTTTTGAAATCAGAGCATTGATATTTGGTTAAGGTGAAATTTTGGTATTTTTCTGAAAAAGTTGAATTTTCTGTGAATAGTAAAAATACAGTTTTAGGGTTTCGGTATGTTTAATGGCATCTTAACTATGTCATGATGATGTCATGAGATATTTTAAGGTTTGGCCGACCAAAGGAGATGAATTATTGTTTGGGGGCCCCATGTGGCCTAACTCCATGGGAAATACCATGGGATAGCCCATGGTTTTGAGAAAACCACTTGTGAGGTGTCCCTTGGCCATTAATGCCATGTCCCCTCACATTACCTATAAATACACACCCTTTAATCCTTTAGTTTTTACTCCCAACTCTCCCCCAATTAAGCTCTGGTCTCATTACCTCCCAAGGAGTCCTCTCAAGGTGCACCGAAGCCTTCAAGTACCCAACCTTTGAGTTTTAAGAGATACGTTTTAAGGTAAGAGATCCTACTTCTCTCTTTCTTTTCAAGTAATCTCTTTTATGTCATTTCTTTTATGCTCCATGATCTTATGTTGGAGGATGGTCTTTTATATTCCTCTTAATTACCTTTTCATGTTCATATTATGAGAGACCCCCTCTTCCTCTCATCAATTCGTTTTAAGAATGTTTAAGTGGCGCCGTTAGGCTGCCGAATTTTTAAGGGATTCTTTCACCCTTCTCATTTTCAAGATCTATTTTCATGTCAAATCTTTCATGTTCCATTTTATTATGTTGGGGTATGATATATATATATCTATCATACTGATATTTTATGTTAATATGATGAGAGACCCTATTTGATCTCTTCAATTCAGTATTTTGATGTTTTAAGTGGCGCCGTTAGGCTGCTGAATTCTTAAGGGATCTTTCACCCTTCTCTTTTTCAAGATCTATTTTCATGTCAAGTATTTCATGTTCCTTTTTATGATGTTGGGTTATGATATCTAAATCTATTATACTGATCTTTTATGGTGATGAGACACCCTAATTGATCTCTTCAATTCAGTATTTTGAACTTTTATGTGGCTCCGTTAGGCTGCTGAATTTTTAAGGGATTCTTTCACCCTTTTCATTTTCAAGATCTAATTTCATGTCATGTATTTCATGTTCCATTTTATTATGTTGGGGTCTGATATCTATATCTATCATACTGATATTTTATGTTCATATGATGAGATACCGTAATTTATCTCTTCAATTCAGTATTTTGAAGTTTTAAGTGGCGCCGTTAGGCTGCCAAATTTTTAAGGGATTCTTTCACCCTTTTCATTTTCAAGATCTTTTTTCATGTCAAGTCATTCATGTTCCTTTTTATTATGTTGGGGTATTATATCTATATCTATAATACTGATATTTTATGGGCAGATGATGAGAGACCCTATTTGACCTCATCAATTCATTTTTTTGACATTTTATGTGACGCCGTTATGCTACTGAATCTTCATAAGAGAAATCTTAGTTTTGTCTTCCTTCCATGTTTTTCAATTCATATGGTATATCTTTAATATTTCATTACCATTTTCTTATATCCATTATATTCTGTCCCTCTACTATGTTATGAATCATTTATGAGTGGGTGACTCATGTCCCCTCTCTTTTCAATGTTTTCTTAAACCCTGTAACATAGCCGTTTTCCTGCAGAATTTTCGTCTCAAAATATCTCTCTCTTTTTCTCAAATTATTTTAATTTATTATGTGAATACTCAAAGATATTTTTCTACAGGGATATTCACATATATATCAAAATGTACTATTTTAATTCTGGGATTTACATACCTGAAACCCACTTTCCTTTTTCGTGGGTTTAAAGTGACATAAAGATCATGTCCTTAAAGCAATTTTTAAAACATTATGATTATGAAAGGAAACCCACTTCTTTTATGATATATGGGTTGTTTATGAAATTATTTATGATGATATATGTGTCTCACATTATAATAAAGGCAAATTTAAGGGTGCGCCCTAATAGTTCTCCAATGCATTGGGTAAAGACTTAATCTCTAGAGATGACCATTTTGGCTGATACCTTGGTGAATAACCTTAGGAATTTTTATTGACACCCTGGGGATGGACCTTGGTGAAACAGAAATGATTGTCTTTGTTAAATGTTGTTTCCACATCTTCATATTATGAAATAAGTTATTTTTATTATGATATGCCTCATGATTTTTTTCTCATGCCTTAATGTTCTTTTTCATAACATTTTTGATGTATCTCAAGTTCACATGTTAAATGTTTCCCTTGTTTCCCTTTCTGGGCTTTATGCTCACCCTTTCTTTTGATGTATGTCTCCATGTTATGAGATGCAGTAATGAACCTAGGAAGAATATAAGGACAAGCCATTCAAGTGTTTAAGAAGGATGTTTTATGTTTTCATGTTTTAAGTTCCCGGTTTCCAAGACAATAAACCTTAAAGATCCTCGGTTTTGTAAAATGAAATGAAAAGTTAGGTTATAAAAAGGAGGGATGTTATAGAGTCAGCACTCATGGATCCAGAGATGATACATGATTCCACTATGAATGTGCAGGTCATTTGAGAGTGGATTGATACTGTACATAGAGGATAAGGAGTTAGAACTCATGGGTCCAGAGAGGGTATATGCTAACACTAAGAAGGTGCAGGTCATTCGAGAGTAGATTAATCTAGCTGGACCAGATAAAAGTAGGTCTAAGTGATCTAACTGGACAAGAGAGGGGTGGGTCTTAGTGTTCCCACTAGCTCAGAGATGAGTGAGCCTTTGTGATCCAGCTGGACAAGAGACGATCGAGTCTCAGTGATCTAGTTGGCCCAGAGATGAGAAAGTCTATGTGATCCAGCTGGCCCCAGAGATGAGTGGGTATCAGTGAATATACTGGCCCAGGTGATGAGTATTCCTAGATGATAAATCCCTCAGTAGTATGAATTTTTAGCTTTACGACTAATAATTATACTTCCTATACTTTATGTTATACCTAATGTGAGATGTTTTGATTTAATGTCATGTTTTTATGTTTACTTTGTGGTTATTCTTTGCGGTATTTACCTTGTGTATTGGGTCCCTACAAAGTATTGTGTCACTCACCCCAACACGGGCTCCACTCGCCCGTGTCGTGTCTTTTGCAGATGACTGATTTCTTGACATAAGACTCGGTGGCCTTCGACCAGGTGGTACCCAGATAGACCAGGTAGGCGAGGAATACTTCTATAGTTTCCAGCAGCTACTCTACACTTACCCATTAGGTGGGGTTTTTAGCGAATAACTTAGCAGTGATCATGTTCTCACTTTTTTTGTAGTTTTCTTCGGTTGGGTTTTTATTCTGGCCCATTTACTTTCAGTTCGTATTGTACTCATAGTAGTTTTCTTGTGAAAATTGTTTTTTACATATTGTTTACCTTTCCAAAGTTTGTTTTGTGTGCATGTGTGTTGGTTTAAAAGAAAATAAATTACCTTTTGGGGATATACCATTTCGGTGCTAGTTTTAAGCCCCTTGCCTATAGAAGGCAAACATGGGTTAGTCACCTCATGATCCCTAGGGGACCGGCTGTGACATCATATTCACATCATTTTTAAATGACAGTTCTTATAATGAAATTAAAATTCCATTCCACTATTATTTACCTTTTATTTTTTTTGTAAATATATATGTTTACCCCTTTATAATTATTTAATAATCAATTTGCAATGATTTTTGAAAAATTATTTATTTTTAAAAACATCACATTGAATCCTCTTGATTTAATTCTTATAAACTCAAGTGTGATTTTGTTTTTTGCTAAGATATGATTCAATTTATTCATTTTGTCACCACATATGTTTTTAGAGAACTTATTTTTTACAATAATTGTATGAAACTAGTTCTTTTCCATGGGTTTATCTCATGAATACAATTGTTTTATGTTTTATGTGGCATGCATGATTTTGATCCTTTTGTGATGTGACGAGTAGAACCAAAATTATATGGCCCTAAAGTTCATTGATTAATGTGATATATATCTTGATATAATGGGTATTACGTGTTAACATGTTGATATATTTGTTGAGAATTATGAAGTTATGATTTATGAACATATGTTATGTGATAACATGATGGTAGATTTATTCAAAACTATCTATGGTACTTGAACACTAGGTCAGAATTTTCTATTATTATTCATATTCCGTATTACATTACGTTATCAATTGTTTCTATCATGATTATCATGATTTTTCTATGATTATTATATGATGGTGTTTACTATTCCAACCCATGCACTGCCCTAGGTCTAGTTCACTAACAAGTAATCAAACCTTAGGACCACCTAGATTGAATTACACCTTCCCATACACTAGAGGATATCAGTTAAAAGTGAGGGTCTATGATAGTATGGAAGGGATAATATACCCTCATTATTAGAGTGAAACAAAATGGTATAATGTGAAGATAAATTGTGAAAATAGATATAATAACAATGTAGTATAAAAAGGTAAATCATATAGTTACAAAAGATAGACTTGAATAATAATGGTTGAACAATATCCAATATCATATAAAACATTACTATCATGCCAGGATATAAAGAATGGTAAGATACTTGAGGAATTAGATAAATAATAATATAAAAGAAGCTATACATAAATAATGAAACGAATTGAAAGCTATCTCCACTAGAATCACGAGTACAATTTTAATCCTCTACTCACACACTCTATCTTAGCATAGAAGAATTAGGTGTCTAAGGATGGATTATTTACCATTTCCCTAATATAAACCATGATTTATATATGTGTAAAAATTGGTGTCCCAAAGATGGTGTGATATATATTCAGTAGGCCACCACCAATGATGTTTATAACAAATAAAGTATGTACACAAAAGCGGTAATAGTGTGCATTCATAATAGGAATAAAGCTGTAAATGATAATGTAATATTCCTCAAATAGTTTGTAAATATTTTATCAATAAGTATATAAATGAAGGAAAGCCTTATTCAAGAGTAATCATTATCTATGACATATTCTAATGTATCAAGAATCAGAATAATGAGGTCTAGGTAATGGGGTCATTGAACATGGTTTCATATTCATGTACATGAATATCATCAATAGAAAAATCAATAATATATATACCAACATAGTCCAGGACCCAAGAAAATTGACCAGGGATTCCTATTTGAGTCCTTAAAGATCATTTAAATCAAACATGAGATATAATTGGGTGGAGACTAAGGAGCGTGTCTAATATGATCAATGCAATCTGAAAATAAGGTAATAATCCAAGGCATCCAATATATTGATTCATCGGTAGCATACTATTATGTTAGTTCTATAACACAATTTCCATTATAAACAATTTTTAATAAGGGATCAAGGGGTAATGTTGGTTTCAATCCCCTTTTTCAATTAATCTTATCACATCCATTTCATTAAACAATTATATTTTTACTTATTAGAAGAGTGACTATGTCAATTTACACAACTATTTAACCATTAAAATCATCACATAATAATAATTAACCAATTCACTCACAAGTGACATGTAACGAACCAGAATTTTATAAATAAATATCCCCTTTCAATTATTTTAAATTCATTATTATGTAACATGGTTATAGAAAACACATGCACTTAGTTTTTATTATTATATCCAACTGGATTTAGAAGACAGTTATGTATCATTACCATTGATAATACAGTTGCTGAACAGTGATCACATGACTAGTATAAATATAAGGGTGTTAAAAAAATCCTTTTGACACATACAAAGTATGTGATTACCTCAACTAGTAGGATCATACATTATGAACCCCAGTTATCAGAGCATATGAGGGTGATAGAATTTATGGTATTTTATATTGACCATGCCCAACATTATATCCAACAACGTAAGCATGAGTGAAACCATTTATGGGAGAAGTTCAAGATCAATTAGATCATGACCCAAACCATGTTTTCTAAATGACCCCATGGAAGCCACACCATCATGAAACTCACTTTTAGGGTGTATGATGGTTTCTTAAAGGGATATGTATCAACACCCAAGAAATAGTAATATATAAATTACTTTGTATAAAATAATTTATATATTTTAATCATATTATTGTTACTTTTCAGATTATTTTTAAATGAGAAAAGTGTATTTTTATTTAATATTCAAATTCAATTAATGAATTTATAAATTACTGTATTTTTAAATGAATAATATTTTAATAAAACATTATTATTTATTAATGTTTTTTCTAATATAAATTTCCATATAATTTTTATGAGTTAATTTTTAACAGGGTTCCAAAAAATGTTATTGTCAAAACCAATTATTTTTTATAAATGTCATTTTTTATTTTAAAAGTGAAAATTAACATAAATAGAAAATTATTTTTATAAAATGAATATTATATTTGGAAACAAGAAAGGAAAATTATCCAATATATAATTTTTTATAATTTTCATAGATAGTCAAATTTTTGGGTAAAAAATAAATATCTTATAAATATACTTTGTGTTTTATGACATTAAAATGCCCAAAAATTGTGTAATAAGTAATATAAATTGGGTAAATGATAAAATATATGTTTTAACAATAAAATAATTTGATTTTAAGTTTACTTGATATAATTTTTAAGGCCATTATAAATCATCCAAGAATTATTATATATTTATATATTTCAAAATCAGTTCTTTAAAAGTGTGACTAACCTCCACATAACCAATTGTAATATTTTAATATGATCGACCCTTTAACATAAAAAATAATTTAAAACACTCCAATTTGGAATAAAACATGGGAAAAACCATGGTATGGTTTGTGGTTTAGGATATTTTATCATGTAGTTTCCAAAACCAAAAATAATATATAAATCACCCTCCTCTCCAATATAATCCCAAAAAAGATCCCATTTCTCTTCACTCAAACTACATGGAGCTTGTAAAAAACGTTACTTAAAATCCCTATAGTCATCATAAGGTTCCACCAAGTTCCCAAGAAGATGCCCCCATTCCTTTGGAGTCACACATTTAAGTATGTGACTTTCCTCTCCTCCTTTCAAATTCTAGAAACATATTGAAATTAATTATTATAATTCCAAATGGTTTAATTTTTATTCCTTTATAACCATTCCCTTACTATATATTTGATTTTATATGCATGATTTATTATTTATCTCCCCCCTTTGGGACCTTTCACTAAGCCTTAACTATGCCCAAATTTCGTGATGGATCCTCACATTGTCTACTTTGTTCAAGTTTCATTATAAACTTATGAATTATATTTACATTTTCCAATGTTGATACATGTATTTAAATGACCCTATTACATACAATATTATTTTTAAAGGGTGATTTTCTTTTATCGATCTCATCAATATTTTTAGGAATTTTTATGTAGTGTTGTTTTTCTACAGAAATTTCACTACAATTTTCTTTGTGAAAACAACTGTGTAGTGAATACTGTAACCATTTTTCTATCAAAGGTATTCACTTTTATGTACATATACATATTAAGTTGTGACTTATATATATGTATTCTACACTCTTTAATTGAGGAATAAATTTTTATGATGAATTAATCCATGTTTTTTGATCTATTTGTCACACTTAAGTAAGAGAATGAAATGATTATGATGGATGTTCCCAGATAGTGCTCCAATGCATTGGGTAATATTATTTTCATGATACATCATGTTAAGATATGGGGGTACCAGATTATTTTATGGGACCTTTTCCACCAAGATGTTTTGGTGGTTTCAACCTTGAACTATGTTAATGACATAATGTTTTAAGTTGTTTCCACATTTCCCATTTTATGGTAATCATGCTATATCATGCCTTACTATTCATGTTCCTTTATTCGAAATTGAGATGCCTATTTTATAACATGTATTTTATTCTTCGTGTTATGATTTTTTATTCCTTTATTGACCTTTACAAATCACCTCTTTCTTATGTAACCAGGTGATCCCATTTAGTGTTAAGTATGAAGGAACATTTTGATCATGTTGAAGAAGTTTTCAAGAAAGATGTGTGTTTTAATATATAATGTTGTTATGTAATGTACCAAATTTACCATTGAAAAAAGACCTATCAATATTTTGGGTTTTATTAAGTGTAATTTTATTTAATAAATCATGTTTAAATGTGAAGTAAATATCAGGGATGATATAGTTGGTATCAGAGGATATGTGTTGTTAATTTTTTTGGGATTATGATTAGAAATATTTAGTGAAATCCTTATGGATAAGACATAGTATATGCAAAAATCTCTAAATTATTATTAGTATAGAGTATGTAGTTTATGAATCAAATACATCACTATATGAATATTACAGGTGGATTTGGTTCTGGCACAAATTTACCTTGGGGTGACAACTCCGACAAGATGTTCCAGGCCTCACTCGGGGGAATATGGTACCCGACAATGAGACTTAATACGTACCTAGTTTGAAACTCCCAAAGTTTGATTTGATAAATTCATAATCTCATTATGAACCTTTATTAAGGGAACAAAAAAATTAGAAAAGAATACAAGTTTGGAAATGGATCAGTGATATCATAGATCAAAGCTTAGAAATCCATAATCTATGAAATAAATGTAAATTGTAAGTTAATCATTCAAAGTCATTGGATTACCATTATTGTGTTTAATAGTTTAAATTACTCATCAATAATATTCCATTTATTCTATCTAATGGTCTGTAATTGGAGGAATCAGGCAAACAACCGATGTGAAGGGAAATGTGATGACTGCCCCAACGAGATTCCCAAACTGATGGGAGTGGAAATCATAAAATTTTGAACAATAATCTCTCAGATAACTCAAGATAGAAATAGAAACCTAGATCAATAGGATTTACCTAACCCTTTTAAGAGAGATAAATCTATAATAAATTACTTCATGTGACAAAGGCTTTCTCCTTTAAATTCATCATTTGATCCCTTAATTAAAGCATAATATATCAACTCCATTGAAAAGATATTCTCAATCCTTCATTGTTCCGAACAAGAGACGGTTCTTCTAGATATTTATTTCATGGAAGGAGAAACATATAAGTTGTAAACATTGATCCAGAATACAAATCCTGAGGAATATATCAAATCAACGGAGTGGAAAGAATTTTTGAAATTATTTTTCATAAATATTCTCCTCACACTCTCCATCTTAAAATGGAAAGGGGATTCAATTAACATAAGAAAAAATATGACTAATCTATCATGACTTCTATGGAAAACATGACAAGACTTTCATGATACACCTTGATCTTTTTCATTATTCCCAAATATAAGGTTGAATTATTCTTTGGTGGTATAAAGACTAGTCTATGAAAATCTCAAGGAATCCGTGACTTTGATAACTATGAGTAAATTATCCAATGTGCCCTCAATGTCGAAATGGAGATAAGAGAATTTAAAGGGTATCATGGAGATAATAAGAAAAATGGTGAGTGTAATTTTAGTTATCTAATGGATAAATCCCATGGTAGTATGAAATTTTATCATTCCACTTGTCAAAGTCATGGAAAGAAGCAACTAGAAAATTGCCCAAGGAGAACAAGGAAATGATTTAGGTGTTGAAGAGAAGGGAACCTAGCCAGTGATTTATGACATGAAAAACCAACCAATGTGAAAGAGGAAAGGAATACTCTGGCCAACCCTCAACACATTGCTCACTGCATCAACAACAAGGAACTAGGGAACGTTTGAAACCAGATATCTAAGTGATGATCTTTCAGAAGAAACCAATAACCTCTGAGGCAGTAATGGAGAGATTATTATATCATGGATTCTAAGGTGTATCATGAAAACAATGTGGTGACGGGTACACTAGTTATTCATTCATGAATAGTGAATGTAATTTTTTATTTTTGTTCTACATATTCCTTTATATCATGAGTATTTTGTAGTTCTATTCAACCAATACCACAAAGCATGGAGGTAAAATGTCAATGAAAAAATACAATGAGGAAATTTTTTCACCCCAAGTTTATAAAACCTCCCCTATCAATATTTGTCGGTTGAAATTCCCAGTTATCATTTTCATATTACTTTGGTGTAATTTTATTTAATTATATGCATGGATTGGGTTTCCCTATATAGAGCCATCATAATGTTCCACAAGAAAAAAAAATAATCACCATATTGTTAATCAAATCTTGATTATATACAAGTTTAAGGAGGATAATTAATCTTCTATAGATACATCATTTCAAGAATGTAAATTATTACCCTATAGGCAAGCATATCTAGCTCAAATGATTGAGTCTAAGGAATGAACCATCCTAGAATACATGCCCATTTTGATGAAGTATGCTGAGGTGTTTGATGAGGAATTTCTTATTCTTCTTCCTAGTTGAGAGGATGAATTTTCCATCGATATTGTACTGGGGGAATTGTTAATACCTAAGAGTAATTATATAATTTCTATTGTGGAACATTAGGAGATGGAGAAATAACTATAGGATAATATTGATAGGGGTTCATATTCCCAAGTGCTTTACCATGTGGTGGAACAGTCTTGTTTCCTAAGAATAAGTATGACAACCCTGCTTTTTATTACAACTTAAACATGCTTTATTACATAAAACTTCACTTGATACAACAAAGAAGACCGAGAGGTTTAGTGTCTTTGGGGCTTAGGATCATTACATAAAAACTTTAAACTTGAAATACAACATCCTTATTGAAAACTTCCTTTACATGACCACTACATTCCTTCGTACTTAGCATTGCATGGGATAACCTGAGGACATGCATAAGAAAAGCGTGAGCTATAAAGCCCCAGTAAGGGAGTACACAATGAATAACATGAGGAGTACAATACATGTTAGGCAATAGGCATATCAATAGAGCATAAGAGAGACATGAACATAAAGGCATGATAAAGCATGATAATCATAACATGGAAATGTGGCAACAACACTTAACATTGAATTAGCGTGAGCCAAGGCTCATTGCACATGGAGCATGAGTAAACCCTCATTGCAATTGAAGCACGAGTAAACCCTCATTGCACTTGAATTAGCATGAGTCAACACTCATTGCACATGACGTATCATGATACTATACTTTACCCAATGCATTGGAGCGCTATCAGGGCGCACCCTTCTTAAACATTTCATTTCATGCATAAGTGTGCCACATGGATCATAAAACATGGATTCATAAAACATAATCATTTATTCCACGATAAAGATATGTGGAATTCATACATGAAACTTTACAATCAATAAGTAAATGTGCATAAAGGTCAATACCCTTTATGGAGAAATGGGCATGGTATTCACTACACAATGATATTGGCTTAGAAAATCGGTGTGATTTCGGCAGCGTAATGGCGTGACATAAGAATTCATAAAAAAAGTCTGATGAGAGAGAAAGGGGTTCCTCATCATATTTACATGTAATGGACAGTAATAAGGTCATATAGATACATGTCCCAACAATTGAAAACGAATTTAGATTCATGATACAAAAGTATTGCTTGAATATAAAAGAGGAGAAAAAGGTTCCTTTCGGAATTTGGGCATAGTAACAGGTGTACATGGGAGGCATTTATTGAGAGAGAAAGGGGTCTCCCATCATTCAAACAATAAGAGGGAAGTATGGGAGAGGTGATAAACCATACCCCAACATTCATAAATGAAATTAAAAGGGCAATACAACTTAAAGAAAAAAATTGACAAAAATGAGAAAGGAAGAAAAACCCTTACTTGGAAGTGTGCTTCCAAAGGCTAGAGAGAGGCTTGTGAGAGGCATCTTGGGAGCTTGGGGCACCTTGAGAGGATTCTAGAGAGAGTAGGGCAGAGGTTGGACGAACATCAAGGGCTTTGGGTGAGGAGGAAGTGGGAGCTTGGGTGGGTTTATATAGGAAAGGTGAGAGAATTCTTTATTATTTTGGTTTGGGACCCCTTATATTAAAATAATCCAAACCACAAACCATCCCATGGTATTTGCCCATGGTTTCTGGAAAAGGAAAGAGGAAAACAATATTTTACAAGGCCAAGGTCCGAAATTATTAAAAAATTAGGGTTGCTTATGTGGAGGTGAGTCACACTCCCATGGAAATTAATTTAAAAAGGCAAAGTGTTGAATAAGTCTTGAGGGCTCCATTAATGCATTGAAAATTGAGTCAAACAAACCCAAAACCTCATTATTTTAATGATAAAACACATATTGGCCGAACATAAGGATTATGGTATTTTATTACATCACCATTGGGTCATTATGATGTCATAAAACACATTATATATTTAAATGGTATTTAATTTTGACCCAAAACTTTGACTGTCTCAGAAAATTATGAAAAATTCACCGTTGGATAATTTCGACGTCCTGATTCCAAAAATAATATTTATTTTATCTAAATAATTTTCTAAATATTTGAATTTTCACTTTTAAAATAAAAACCGTCATTTATAAAAAAATTCACGGGTTTTGACAGAAATGGATTTCAAACCTTGATAAAATTTTTAATTGCATTCATAAAATTATAAGATAATTTATATTTAATAAAAATTAATTTAATATTAATAATAATATTTTATTAAAATATTATTTAATTCAAAAAATCCTTTAATTTAATAAAATATAATTCTTAATTAAATAACTAAAAACACCATTTGTACTTTAAACACTAATTACAGTGTATCAAAAAAATTATATTCATTATTATATACAAAAATAATGTACATGAACATGGTGCTACTTATTTGTTACATAACCCCTTAAAATAGCCGCATAAGACCTAAGGGTAAGGTGTGCGATGGTGACAGACTCTTGGGGTTGCTCGGATAACATCGCCGAGTGGTAATCTCTATCAACTTCCATTTTTCCCGTAGACGATCACGTTCGAGCTTGACTTGATGAAGCTCAGCTTGGGCTTGGTCAAGGGCAAAGCCCAAAGACGCCACCTCCTTTCCGAGCTCTGAAAAATGGGCTTCGTAAGGGGCAATTCTACTGGATGAGGCCATCACTTCGTTTGTCTGAGTAGAAAATTGGTTCGTTAAAGCCTTATATTTAAACTACCCAGATGATCACTGTTCAACAGCTATAAAAGTAACGGTCACAAATCTTAACGTTAAACTAAAGAAGTTGACATCTTATAAAAACATTTTTTTTTTCATAAAGAAACATTTAACTGGATCAAGAGGGATTTTCCATTAATGAAATTTTGGGTCGTTACAACATTCCCCCCTTAAGAAATTTTGCCCTCGAAATTTTCCTTTTCCCACACTAAAACAAATGCGGGTAACTTAGCTTCATCATATCCTCCGACTCCCAAGTTGCTTCTTCAAACTTGTGGTTTCTCCACAACACCTTGATGAGGGGCATTGTCTTAATTCGTAGAACTTTTTATCTACGATCCAAGATCTTCACTGGTTGCTCCTCATAAGAAAGATCGTCTTCTAATTGTACTACCTAAAAAGAGAGTACATGTGAAGGGTCTGGTATGTACTTCTTTAAGAGGGATACATGGAAGACATCATGCACCTTGGCCATAGTAGGTGGAAGTGCTAGTCGATAGGCCACAACCCCAACACAATCAAGAATCTCGAAGGGGCCGATGTACCTTGGACTTAACTTCCCTTTCTTTCCAAACCTCATGACCTTCTTCCACGGAGATATGCGTAAAAACACCATGTCTCCGACTTTAAACTCAAGGTCTTGTCGACGATTATCTGCATAACTCTTCTGTCGACTTTGGGCTGCCTTGATATGCTGCTGAATGGTTTTCACTTTCTCCACCATTTCATCGACCATTTCTGGTCCAAGCAGCTTACGTTCACCGACCTCATCCCAACATGCCTGTGTTCTACACCTTTTCCCATACAGGGCTTCATATGGTGCCATTTGGATGCTCGAGTGGAAACTATTATTATAAGAGAACTCAACTAGAGGAAGATGTTGATCCCATACTCCTTTAAAGTCCATTGAGCACGCTCTCAACATATCCTCAAGTGTTTGTATAGTCCGCTCGGATTGGCCATCAGTTTGAGGATGATAGGCCGTACTAAAGTTCAGTTCAGTATTCAGAGCATGTTGAAGACTCTTCCAAAACTTAGAGGTAAATCTTGGATCTCGGTCAGACACAATAGATAGTGGTACTCCATGCAACCGTACCACTTCCCTGATATATATCTGTGCCAGTTGATCCAAAGAGAAATCCTCTCGAATAGCAATGAAGTGTGCAGTCTTTGTAAGACGATCCACAATAACCCAGATTGCATTGTTGCTTTTGGATGTCCTTGGAAGTCCAGTGACGAAGTCCATGGTGATGTTCTCCCATTTCCATTCTGGTATGGGAAATGGTTGCATCATCCCCTTAGACTTCTGCCTCTCTGCCTTCACTTGCTGACACACCAGGCACATTGATGTATATTCGGCGATCTCCTTCTTCATATTATCCCACCAAAAGTTTTCTTGGAGATCTCGATACATCTTTGTGCTCCCTGGGTGAATAGATAAATTTGAACTATGTGCATCATCCAAAAGTTCCTTCTTCAGCTCCGAACTTGATGGGACACATAGTCTTTTCCCAAACCGCACAATTCCTTCTTTATTAACATTAAACTCTGAGGATTTCCCCTTTTTTATAGCTTCCACTTTTTCTTGGATTCTCGCATCATCCTTTTGAGCATCCTTTAACCTTTCCAAAAGAGATGGTTGAGCAATCATTTGTGAAAGGATTGATGATGTTCCCTTCTTTATGATTCCCACGTCCATCTTCATCAAGTCTAAGAAGATTGGATCCTTCTCAATTCTCATCATTGATAGAATTGCTGGATCCTTTCTACTTAGGGCATCCGCCACCTTGTTCGCCTTCCCAGGGTGGTAATGTATTGAACAGTCATAATCCTTTATAATCTCTATCCATCTTCTCTGGCGCATATTAAGCTCTTTCTGTGTGAATATATATTTAAGACTCTTGTGGTCAGTATATATCTCACATTTCTCTCCATAGAGATAATGCCGCCATATTTTCAAGGCAAAGATCACCACCGCCAACTCCAGATACTGCGTTGGATAGTTTCTCTCATGTATTTTCAACTGTCTTGAGGAATAGGATATCACTTTATCATTGTGCATCAGCACACATCCTAAGCCCTTCTTCGAAGCATCACTGAATATCACAAAAAGCTCCCCACTTGTGGGTAAAGTGAGCACGGGTGCAGTGATAAGCCTCCTTTTCAACTCCTTGAAGCTTTCTTTGCATTCATCACTCCAAGAAAACCTTACTCCCTTTCGAGTTAGCTTGGTAAGAGGGTTGGACAATTGTGAGAAATTTCTCACAAATCGTCGATAATATCCAGCTAACCCCAAGAAGCTACGGATATCAGTTACCGATGTTGGCCTCGGCCATCCCTCAATTGCATCTGTTTTGGAGGGGTCCCCAGATATCCCATTGCTTGTGATGATATGACCCAAGAATGAGACCTCCTTCAACCAGAACTCACACTTGCTGTACTTGGCATAGAGCTTCTCCTTGCGCAAAGTCTCCAGTAAAGTTCTTAAATGCTCCTCATGGTCCTCCTTGGTTTTGGAGTATATTAGAATATCATCTATAAAGACTACCACAAATTTTTCTAGGTAATCTCTAAAGACTCTATTCATCAAGTCCATTAATATTTCTGGAGCATTGGGGAGTCCAAAAGGCATTACTATGAATTCATAGTGCCCGTACATTGTACGAAAAGCAGTCTTGGGGATATCTTCCTTCTTCACCCTTACTTGATAATATCCCGACTGCAAGTCGACCTTGGAGAAGTATTGTGCTCCACGCAGCTGATCAAACAAGTCATCGATTCTTGGGAGAGGATACTTGTTCTTTATCGTGATTTTGTTAAGTTCACGATAATCGATGCAAAGCCGCATTGACCCATCCTTCTTCTTGACGAAGAGGACTGGTGCACCCCATGGTGATGCACTTGGGCGTATAAACCCTTTATCCAGATTCTCCTGTAGTTGTTTCTTCAGTTCTTCAAGCTCAACCACATCCATTCTATATGGAGTCTTGGATATTGGTAGCACCCCAGGTATAAGTTCAATTGAGAACTCAACATCTCTTCTTGGAGGAAGACCAGGAAGTTCCTCGGGAAATACTTCAGCGAATTCCCTCACAATAGGCATTTCTTCAAGGGTGGTTTCTTCCTTGGACTCAATCATCTGAGCCAGATATGCGTGCTCATAAGGTAGTAATATCCATGCTTGAGATGATGGAGCTAAAGGATATTCATCTTCCTCTTGAAACTTGTAAAGAATCGGGGGTCGATTCTCCATATGGAGTGTGATTTCCCTCTCCCGACAATTTATGTTGGCTCTATATAAGGAAAGCCAATCCATGCCAAGAATTGCATCAAATTCCACCAAAGGGAGTATGACGAGGTTCGCTGGGAAATTCAATCCACAGATTATAACAGGGGAGGACTTATACTCATGGGATGCAATGATTACCCCATTTTCCATACTCACCGACATCTTTACTTCCATGATTTGTGGTGGTGCAGGGATTGTTCTACTAAACTTTTGAGATATAAAAGAATGCGTAGAACCTGAATCAAAAAGTACATTCGCTATTCTTAAATGAATAACTAGCGTACCTGTCACCACTTCGTTGTCGGGTTTCACTTCAGCAGAAGTGATGGAAAAAGCTCTTCCTTGCTGTCTTGGAGGTTGTTGATTGCCTCCGATAACCCTTGGATTAAGGCACTGATTCGCAAAATGACCCGGTTCTTTGCATTTGAAGCATTGAACAATGCGTTGAGGTTCGAACGGAGCGTTCCTCCCCTCCGTCGCAGCCGCGGGTCCTTCTTGCTGACAGTTAACAGCTAGGTGCCCTTCTCTTCCACACTTAAAGCATTTTCTTGTCCCCCTAAGGAAATTTTTAGGGTGATTCTTTCCAAACTTTTGGCAAGTGGGGTGCTGGAATTTCTTAGCGCCGTTGGATTTATCCATCGGACCACCAGCATTGAAGTACACCTTCCGCTTCTTGTCCCTATGATACCCCTGTGATTCTACGATCTCCATTTCAACCTTGAGGGCACATCGGACAATTTCCTCATAGTTGTCGAAGTCACAGATCGCTAATGCTTTCCGCAAGCTAGGCTTCAGCCCACTAAAGAAGCGATCAACCTTGCATTCGGGGGTAACGACAAAGCCGGAAGCGTATCGTGCAAGCCTTGTGAAGTTTTCCTCGTACGCTCCCACAGATTACTCATCTTTCTGCTTGAGGGAAAGGAAGTCCCTTTCCATCTTAAGACGGAGGGTGCGTGCAAAATATTTATCGAAAAACATCTTCCGAAATACCTTCCATTCCAAAGCCTCGATCTCCTCCTCAGGCTTCATATTTTTGATCAATGTCCACCATTGATCAGCTTCACCCTCCATACGATAAGCCGCCAGGAGAACCTTCTCTTTTTCAGAGAATTGGAGGATGGAGAATATCTTTTCAATGGAGTTGATCGATTGTTCCGCAATCGTGGGATCAGATGATCCACTAAAAGTAGGAGGCCTTTGTCTCATGATGCTTTCAATAGCGACTTTTTCTTTCTTAGGGGGGGTTGAACGTTCCTCTTGACCAGTGTTTCTATTCAAAACTTGAGTTAGCTGAGAGAGAAGCGTGACAAAGTTCACGATTCCCGTTCCCATTGGATTGGGCATCTCATAAGTACAATCATCACACTGATCTTCACAACGGTTGTTAGCCCGAGTTCTCCTATTATCGGCCATTGGCTGGAATAAAAGGAAAGTTAGGGGTAACACATAAAGGGTAATCCAAAGACAAAAGTTGATGACTTATAAATAAACTTTAATCTCTTTAACTCATGAGTCTATAGGATTCAATCTAGGCTTTTCATGATCTTCCTTCTAACATATATCCTTAGGGGCATTTTTCCCTTAATAAGGGTTCATACTAAGATTGTGAATTTATCAAAACATATCCCCCGGGAGTGTCATAACCAAGAGTGCAGCAAGGCCAGTTGTCGTGCACCAGTTCCCGTTCGAGTCTAGCTCAAAGCGGTGTTTTCGGGTTTTACCCCTAGGATACATCTGTGCCAGAGCCGCCTCTACCTGCTCGTATCCAGACAGGGATGTATTTGTTTGATAAACCACTTACTTAGTATTTACCAAAACTTAGGGATGTTTTTATTATGCTTAGTCTTGTATCTAAGGCTTTACTAGGGTTTCCTAATCCCAAAAATAACTAAACCTATCCTTTGATACCAACTATGACAACCCTGCTTTTTATTACAACTTAAACATGCTTTATTACATAAAACTTCACTTGATACAACAAAGAAGATCGAGAGGTTTAGTGTCTTTGGGGCTTAGGATCATTACATAAAAACATTAAACTTGAAATACAACATCCTTATTGAAAACTTCCTTTACATGACCACTACATTCCTTCGTACTTAGCATTGCATGGGATAACCTGAGGACATGTATAAGAAAAGGGTGAGCTATAAAGCCCAGTAAGGGAGTACACAATGAATAACATGAGGAGTACAATACATGTTAGGCAATAGGCATATCAATAGAGCATAAGAGAGACATGAACATAAAGGCATGATAAAGCATGATAATCATAACATGGAAATGTGGCAACAACACTTAACATTGAATGAGCATGATCCAAGGCTCATTGCACATGGAGCATGAGTAAACCCTCATTGCACTTGAAGCACGAGTAAACCCTCGTTGCACTTGAATTAGCATGAGTCAACACTCATTGCACATGACGTATCATGATACTATACTTTACCCAATGCATTGGAGCGCTATCAGGGCGCACCCTTCTTAAACATTTCATTTCATGCATAAGTGTGCCACATGGATCATAAAACATGGATTCATAAAACATAATCATTTATTCCACGATAAAGGAATGCAGAATTCATAAATGAAACTTTACAATCAATAAGTAAATGTGCATAAAGTTGAATACCCTTGATGGAGAAATGGGCATGGTATTCACTACACAATGATATTGGCTTAGAAAATCGGTGTGATTTCGGCAGCGTAATGGCGTGACATAAGAGTTCATAAAAAAAGTCTAATGAGAGAGAAAGGGGTTCCTCTTAATATTTACATGTAATGGACAGTAATAAGGTCATATAGATACATGTCCCAACAATTGAAAAGGAATTTAGATTCATGATACAAAAGTATTGCTTGAATATAAAAGAGGAGAAAAAGGTTCCTTTCGGAATTTCGGCATAGTAACGGGTGTACATGGGAGGCATTTAATGAGAGAGAAAGGGGTATCCCATCATCCAAACAATAAGAGGGCAGTATGGGAGAGGTGCGAAACCATACCCCAACATTCATAAATGAAATTAAAAGGGCAATACAACTTAAAGAAAAAAATTGACAAAAATGAGAAAGGAAGAAAAACCCTTACTTGGAAGTGTGCTTCCAATGGCTAGAGAGAGGCTTGTGAGAGGCTTCTTGGGAGCTTGGGGAACCTTGAGAGGATTCTAGAGAGAGTAGGGCAGAGGTTGGACTAACTTCAAGGGCTTTGGGTGAGGAGGACGTGGGCGCTTGGGTGGGTTTATATAGGAAAGGTGAGAGTATTCTTTATTATTTAGGTTTGGGACCCCTTATATTAAAATAATCCAAACCACAAACCATCCCATGGTATTTGCCCATGGTTTCTGGAAAAGGAAAGAGGAAAACAATATTTTACAAGGTCAAGGTCCGAACTTATTAAAAAATTAGTTTTGCTTATGTGGAGGTGATTCACACTCCCATGGAAATTAATTTAAAAAGGAAAAGTGTTGAATAAGTCTTGAGGGCTCCATTAATGCTTTGAAAAGTGAGTCAAACAAACCCAAAACCTCATTATTTTAATGATAAAACAAATATTGGCCGAACATAAGGATTATGGTATTTTATTACATCACCATTGGGTCATTATGATGTCATAAAACACTTTATATATTTAAATGGTATTTAATTTTGACCCAAAAATTTGACTGTCTCAGAAAATTATGAAAAATTCACCGTTGGATAATTTCGACGTCCTGATTCCAAAAATAATATTTATTTTATCTAAATAATTTTCTAAATATGTGAATTTTCACTTTTAAAATAAAAACCGACATTTATAAAAAATTCACGGGTTTTGACAGAAATGGCTTTCAAACCTTGATAAAAATTTTAATTGCATTCATAAAATTATAAGATCATTTATATTTAATAAAAATTAATTTAATATTAATAATAATATTTTATTAATATATTATTTAATTCAAAAAATCCTTTAATTTAATAAAATATAATTCTTAATTAAATAACTAAAAACACCATTTGTACTTTAAAAACTAATTACAGTGTATCAAAAAAATTATATTCATTATTATATACAAAAATAATGTACATGAGCATGGTGCTACTTATTTGATACATAACCCCTTAAAATAGCCGCATAAGACCTAATGGTAAGGTTTGCGATGGTGACAGACTCTTGGGGTTGCTCGGATAACATCGCTCGAGTGGTAATCTCTATCAACTTCCATTTTTCCCGTAGACGATCACGTTCGAGCTTGACTTGATGAAGCTCAGCTTGGGCTTGGTCAACGGCAAAGCCCAAAGACGCCAGCTCCTTTCCGAGCTCTGACAAATGGGCTTCGTAAGGGGCAATTCTACTGGATGAGGCCGTCGCTTCCTTTGTCTGAGTAGAAAATTTGTTCGTTAAAGCCTTATATTTAAACTACCCAGATGATCACTGTTCAACGGCTATAAAAGTAACGGTCACAAATATTAACGTTAAACTAAAGAAGTTGACATCTTATAAAAACATTTTTTTTTCATAAAGAAACATTTAACTGGATCAAGAGGGATTTTCCATTAATGGAATTTTGGGTCGTTACAATAAGGATGGGTCAATGCCTGATTACGTTGAATATCATGATCTTAACAAGATAATGATAATGAATAATAATTCTTTTACATGTAATGATGTCTTGTTTGTTCAGATACATGGAGGAAAATACTTCTCCATGGTGGATTTATGTTTATGATATTATTAAGTAAGGGTGAATAAGTAATATACCACAAAGAACTCTTTTCATACAAGGTATGGGAAATATGAGATCATAGTTATGCATTTTGGTCTCACTAATGCTCCAAAATTATTTATAGACATGATGAATAGAGCCTTTAGTGATTACCTTGGCTATTTTTTAGTTTTATAGATTATATTCCAATATACACTAAAATCAAGGAGGAGCATGATGACTATTTGAAAACTATTATAAATGCCTTACAAAAAGGGAAATTTTATCCCATGTATAGAAAGTGTTAATTATAGTTTAAGGATGTATCATTCTTGGGAAATATTATCAGAAATAATGAGACATCATTGGATCCTTAAAAGAAAAAATCCATTGAAGGATGGTCGATGCCAACATCCATGAATGATATATTTATTTTACATGGATCTGATGGGTATTATACTTGATTTGTGATAAATTTCTCACAATTTTCAAATACTCTTACCAATATAACTAATAAGGGATTCAATATTTCTTAGAATGATGAATGTGAAAAAATATTCATGAATTTTAAAAGAAGTCTTATCACTACCCCTATTCTAACACTACGCACAAGTGGAGGACCTTTTTTGGTAGTTAGTGATCCTTAAAATAATGGATTTGGTTGTGTGTTAATAAAAATGAAAAAATCATAGCCTATGCTTCATCGTAGTTGAAAATTCCTAATTAGAAAAATCCCACGCATGATCTAGAGGTGGAAGATGTGATCTTTGCATTGGAAATCTTGCAGTATAATCTCTATAGGGAGAAGTGTGTGATATATATTAATCACAAGATCCTAAAATATATACTCACACTGAAAGAGATTAATATACTCTAGTAAATATGGTAAGATTTCATCAATGATTACAACTACTCAATCCACAATAATCCTATGAAAGAGAACAAAGTGGAAGAATCTCTAATTTTAAATGATCCAATAATTCTATCCTCATTATGAATTTATAATGATAAGATATTCTTAGATTTGAAGTGGATAGACAAGGGAATCATAAAGGAATTAATATCATAAATCTTTTTGAAAATTATTTCTCAAAAATGTATTCTTGAGAGGTTAAAGGATTCCAAAATAGATGACGAGGGAATTTAGAAGAAAGTGGAAACAATAAAAAAATTGAAATCCTCAGAGTTAAATTTTAATGAAGAAGGAATTTATATATTTGGTTCAAGATTATGTGTTCCATAAAATCCTATGTTAAAAAATGAATCATTGGATGATGTGCATAGTTTGAGTTTCACTATTAAACCTGTAAACAATAAGATGTATCATGATCTTTGATATCACTATTGGTAAGATAACTTGAAGAAGGAAATAATTGATTATACATTAAAGTTACTTGTTTTTCAATAAGTTAAGGATAAAATGAATAAGTATAAGGGGATGTTTCAAACATTACCCATACCATCTTGGAAATGGGAAAACATCACCATAGACATTATCACTGAACATACAAAGACATTCAAGGGAATAAATACTATATGGGTTTTTGTGGATTGTCATATGTAGTCTACACACTTCATTACAATTTGAGGGTATTTTTCATTTTATCAAATAGTAAATATATACAATAGAGAAGTGATAAGTCTTCATTAAGTACCACTATCGATTGTACATAATACAGATCCATGATTCATCTCCATGTTCAGGAAAATTATCCAGCTTGCTCCAAACATTGAGCTGAATTTTAGTATGGCCTATCACCCTCAAACTGATGGAATATCTGATTATACTATTCAGACATTGTAAGATATGTTGGGAGAATGTTCAATGAACTTTAAATATAGACAGGACCAACCTATTCCATCAGTCATGTTTTCTTACAATAATAAATTCCACCCGAGCATCCAAATGGATCCCCATGAATCCCTCTTTGGGGAGAGGTGTTGAAATCCCAGATGATGTAATGATGTTAGGGAAAAGAATATCACTACGGAACTGGTTTATGAAATGGTGGAGAAGTTAAAGACCATTCATCTACACATCATTGCTGCTCCGTGTTGAAAAAGAGCTATAGTGAATATCATAGACAAGATCTAGAGTTTGATGTTGGAGACATGGTATTTCTCCACATATCTCCATGGAATGTATTGAGGATATTTGGGATTATGGAAAGTTTAGTCCAAGGAAAATCCGTCCTTTTGAGATGGTTGATCGCATTGGATTGGTGGAATATTGACTAGAACTCCCAATGAACCTATTTCATGTACATGATGTATTCCATGTTTCCCTCTTGAGATAGTAAATACCAATCCCTTAACGTATACTCAATTCATTAGTGTTGCCGTTAGATAATGACATTTTTTATGAAGATATACTGGTGAAGATCTTATTTTATAGAGAAACAGTTCAAAGAAAAAGACAATTCACCTTGTCAAAATATCGTGGAGAAACAAAATTTTTGTAGAAGGAATATGGGAACTAGTGGTAGTGATGAAGATTAGATACCATCATCTATTTTAGTGAGGGAAAATAAAACTTCTAGGGTCAAATTTCTTTAGGGGGAAGATGGTAATGACTCAAACTCTTATAAATAAAATCCCCTTTTAAATTGTTTAAATGTATTATTTATTAATATGGTTTCAAAAAATGAAATTTATTTATTTTATTATATCCAGTTATATTTAAATTACTATTACGTATTATTGTTGTTGATAATATATCTTTTAAACAGTTTTCACATGACTAGTATAAATATAAGGGTTTTTGAAAAATTCTTTTGACATAGAGAACAGATGTGATGGACTCATCCAATAGGAATATATCTTATAAATCTAATATATTGGACATTTATAAGGAGATATAATTTTTAGGATTGTACATTTACTGATCTCATGTTTAATCCAAAAAGTTAATCATGAGAGAAACTATTTATGGGAGAAGTTCAATCTCATCAAGATCATGACCCAAACCATGTTCGCCGAACAGCCCCATGAAAGCCCCACCATCGAACACCTCACTCTTAGAAAATATTATATTTTTGTAAAGGAATATTTATCAAGTCCCTATATATATAAATGTGTATATTATTTTGTATAAAACCATGAATATATTTTAATCCTATTATTGTTACTTAATAAATGATTTGTAAAATATAAATTATATTTTGGGTTAACATTCAAATTCAATTACTAAATTTATATATTAATTTATTTTAATGAAATAATATTTTAATAAAATATTATTATTAAATAATTTTTATCTAATATATATTACCATATAATTATTATGATTTAATTTTTATAAGGGTTCCAAAAAATGATATTGTAAAAACCCGTTATTTTCAATAAATGCCAGTTTTTATTTTAAAAGTCGATATTAAAATATTTATAAAATTATTTTGATAAAATTAATATTAATTTTGGAATCAGTACATCAAAATTATCCATTGGGGAATTTTTTATAATTTTTCTAGGCAGTCAAATTTTTGATGAAAAATTAAATACCATATAAATATACTTTGTGTTTTATGACATCAAAACGACCCAAATGTGATGTAATAAGTAATATAAGTTGGATCCAGAACTAAATATATGATTTACCTTTAAAATAATGTTATTTGAGTTTATATTATTTATTTTGTAAATCCATTATGATACCTCCAAGACATAATATATTTTTAGATTTTAAAACCATTTATTTATGAGTATGACTCACCTCCAAATCACTAAGGGTAATATTTTAATAAATTAGGCCCTTCTAATTATAAAATAATTTAAAATACTTTAATTTTAAATAAACCATGTGAAAAAACCATTAGATAGTTTGTGGTATTGGATATTTTATTTTCTTGTATCCAAAACCAAAATAATAAATAAATCCTCCCGTTTTATTATATAATCCCACCCAAGATCTAATTTATCTACACTAAAAATCCTTGAATGTAGACACTCTTCCCTACACACAAAATAGTCCTCCCAAGGTTCCCCAAGCTCTCAATAATCCCCTCCCAAGCCTTTGGAGTCACATAATCAGGTAAGAGACTTCCCTCTACTCCATTGAAATTCAAGAAACATATTTTAAACTAGTTCTTATAATTTAAAATGGTTATATTTTTATTCCTTTAAAATCATTAACTTACTTTTAATTTGATGTTATTTTAATGAGAGGTAATTTATCCACCCCCATTTGAACCCTTATCTATGCAGTTATAATGCGAATATTTTTTTAGGGATCCTCGCCTTCTCCTCATTGATCATGTCTTGTTATGAACATATGAATTCTATTTACATTTTCTAATGTAGATATTTTACAATACATTTAAATTTTACTATACATTTTTTTAAATTATGATATACTCCTATCAATCTCAATAAGCATTTTTATCAACATTTATGTAACACTGTTATTCTGCTGAAATTTCCCCAAGTTTTCCATGCCTAAAAATTGTGTAGTGAATACCATACACATTTTTCTATCATGGAAATTAACCTTTAAGAACATATAATTCATTATTGGGTACTTATATATATATATATATTACACACTTATTAATATTTTAATAAATTATGATGATGAATGAATCTGGGTTTTATGATCTATGTGGAACACATAAGCTTGAAAATGAAATGATTATGATAGGTGGACCCAGATAGCACACCAATTCATTAGATAATGTATAGTATCATGATACAACATATTGGGATAGGTGTGTACCTAATTTAATTATGGTAATTTTTCTATCATGATTTCTGGGGGCTTTATCCTTGACCTATGTTTATGATGCAGCATTTTAAGTTGTTTCCACATTTTCCATGTTATAGTTATCATGTTATATCATGCCTTATTATTCATGTTCTTTTTATGATCCATTGCTATGCCTATTTTAAAGAATGTTTAGTCTTATTCATGTTATGCCTTTTTTATTCCCTTAATTCAATTTATAGCTCACCCCTTTCTTATGTATTTCCTCCAGTAATCCCATGCATTATTAAGTATGAAGTTATGTTTTGATCCTGTTAATGAAACATTCGATAAAGATATGGGTTTTCATGTATAATGTTGTTATGTAATGTACCTAATTTACCAAAAAAACAAGACCACTCAATCTTCTAGGTTGTATTACGTTTAATTTTTTGTAATCAATCATGTTTAAATGTGTAATAATGATCAGGGTTATTATATGACATAAAGAGGGGCCATGATGGTTTCCCGACCACATTACTAAAAATTTACATAAAGGCATAAGAAAAGTGACCATCCATCTCATTTATAATGTTTAATTAAACCTTTTCATCTCCACATTCATTTATAAATGAAAAAGTGATATAAGAGGTATTCAACCGTTAACATTCCCATGTAATTATCACATGCCTACTACTCATGGGTGGAAAGATCAGCTCACCCAAAGGGGCGGAATAGTTATAGGAATCTTGAAAAACATACCTCATGGGTTATTTCAGGTTGAGGTCGATGACCTCCAACCATGTAAATGGAGAAAATTGATAATAAAAAAATGTTTTAGAACATTTTTATTTAACTCATTAGTCTTAATAGAAGCAACACACCGATGGTATGATTGGTGTTACTACACCGCAAGCTATATAACACAAATACATTAAGGTAAAAGGTATAGAAAACCTACCTTATATCATTAGTACTATCCTCATACATTATTGACCGTTAACCTAGATTAGAATGGGATAAATAAAATAAATAGATGAACAACCTAAAAATATGAGATATTATCTCACATAGATACAAAATTCCATATAGAGAGCTAAATTATGGAAAAAGAGTGTGGATTGAATATCTTACTGATACATATCCATCATAAAAAAGAACACTAGATTCTAATATCAAACAAAGATGTTATCAAAATTCCTATGAGTGTAGAAGGGATAGATTCACACATGGGGGAGTAGGCGATACATGATTTGGGGTTGTAAAAAAAGGTTAAAAGTTATAAAGTAAGGAAAATTTGGAAATTCACTAATTTATAAAGGGTGCACATTTTTTCTGTATGGGTTGGCCAAATCGTGTGCAAAACATGTGCACCCACTACATAAGTGGAATTAATAATGTAGGCTAGACATATGTTTTTGTAAAACAGTGTGAAACCCATGTGACCCTCTGAAAACCCTATAGAGTACCCCACACTGTTTAACTAAACCATTCATCCTTAGGTGCACTATTTCAAATAAATAGTGTGGCAACATTTTTTCCTCCAAAACTCAGAGCTCCAGTCTCAGAACATGTCATAGGTGCTCCATAACCATTTCTTAAACCTTTAATATGTTCTATTAAAATAAAATTATTCATTTTATACTAAAATTTAAAAGATTTATTTTTCATCAAGTAGTACATATGATACATCATCCACTCCATAAAGAAGCCTATCTCTGAGTTTCCTTTTCAAGTGTGGGAAAGAATAATTTGAGAAAAGTTACATCTACAGAAAGTGTATGTCATCCTCTATCTCTTATGTCTCATTTTGTATGTCTCCATTGAATCATATCACTCATACAAGAGGAATGTACCTACCTCTAAGATCCTCCAGGCACTAATAAAAAATATTGAAAAGAGACTTGTGAAAAGAATTATCCAACACTAACACTAAATCATCAGAATGGAAGAAATGATACATGTCAAAATGACAATGATGAAGGTGTGAAACTTGGATGACATCTTGTATGGTTTATTAAATTTGATATAACTAAAAATTAAATTCCACCAACCCAATTTTATCCAAATGTTAATGTTTTTAATGAATTTATATAATAGCTTAACTTAACATCTAAACCATCAAAGACCTAGTCCAGTCATAACATGCAAGGAGACCTGATTCTCCACCTCAAACTCTAGAGTTCAAAAAATTAACATAAGACTAATGAATCGAATGATATATAGGAATATATTTACTAAAAATATGTACCTGATAAAAAGTCTCTCATATGACATGATGTCCCAGTAATGCTACCTTTCCCACCTCTAACCAACGTAGGGGTGAATAACACAACCAACCACATAGGACTTCATAAAGATCCATCTATATAGTCTCTTTAATGATGTTATTATAAGAAACAATAGTGAGTGGTAGATGTTTCTCCCAAGAACCTTCAAAATTGATCCCCTACCAAAACCTAAATTTGAGCCAACTATCCCTATATGATATGATATTACATGGAAATCCATGGAGGTATATGATCTAGAAGTCATATAGAATCCATATCTCATCTAAAAAAGGGTAACTATGATAATTAATATGTCAGCGAACTTTGTTAGATTTGTAATTATAACCCATAATACATCCTATACTCGACATTAACCAGATAAACCCATTAAAGAAATCCATAGTGACATCATCCCATTTCCACTCCAGAATGGGTAGTGGTTGTAAGAACCCTGAAGGTCGCTAGTGTTCCTCATTCATCTACTGATAGGTGGTTCACCAAGTAAAAAAACCCAAAATATTTCTTCCATTTCTTGGAAACCAATAATAGTGGTGTAATTTAGGATACAAACCATGACTCAATATCTCTACAACAGAATATCTCCCATCCTAATTCATGATGAATCATAATAATCCTTGTATCCTCTACTAGGTGTTGATAAAATTTGTATTGGGACTAAAATAAATCTCCCTTTCAGCTCATGAAAGGACCCATTGAATGTGTTATATGATTTGAACCTAAAATATTTCTTGTATAAGACCCTAAGACATGATGTAAGACAAGATAAATCAAATATAATGCACCATTAATATCCATACATATACAAGAAACTCTATATTTCAAATAAAATCGCCGGTTTGTTATAGGAACCCACGAATATCATCTTCACTGGGTAAACTAATACTTTGGTCTGTGAGATGATGTGACCATGTAAGGGATTGTTATCAATTCAAAAGCGTCCTTCTATAGGATTAACATGTAGATGATAGTCTCTTCATGTATTCATTATTCTCCCAAGATGTTTTCCATGGTTATATCAGGTATGAGAATGAAAAAACATGTAATCCATCAAGAGTACCACAATTGAATCCAAATAACAGTGCAAGACATGATTTCTCTAAGCCATAAAATCTATTGGTGCATTTTTGATACAAAAAAAACATGAACCAAAATCACTAAACCCGTATCTACTATATAATAAAATAATCGGTGTATCTAAAAGTTTAACATTGACATGATGGTATAATGAACTCAAATTGATCTTGGAAAAAACCCTTTTCCCCTCAATGCTAGTTTAAGAGGTCATCTATATAAGGTTGTGGCTACACGGGCTTAACATATAGATAGTTCAACTAATGATAATCCAAAAAATTATAAGGGTCCCACAAAAATAATTAGAAAAAAGAAATGTGTGAACCCCCTGGTGAAGTACTGGGTCATATGAAATCATTAGATTCTAAATCTCATAGCTACCTTTAGAGCTCTTATAGCTTAGTAGTAGTAGTCCTGTAAGGAGGAATGGATAACGATGTAGCTCCTTGCACAAATATAATATTGAAATCCACCTCTCTCTAAGGAGGTAGTCTAGAAAATACATTTGTGATGATTTCCTTGAAAGGATCTTCAACATGAGGAAAGTAATCTTGATGTGTTCCTTGATCATTCATAAATAGGAATGTAATCTTGGTTGTCCCCCTACCCAGACCATGAAGATTGGGTCGATCTACCAATTCATGGAAATATCATTCACCCTTGAGAATATAACTATCTCCCTCTAGTGATGTGAAGGATACCCTTCAATGATAGAAATCACCTTGAGAACTATTAGGAACCAAATAATCCATCATGACAGTGTTTCAATAACATATTATCTGAAGGATGAATATGTTCCATCGATAGCGATAACTACCTAGATAATGGGTGAATTCCTCACACTGATGTACACATTTTAATTTATGACTCGATAGGTTATCAAGTCTCATCACCCCACATAAATACTATATATTTTTCGCAAGGATCTCATCAATTTCCATAGATATAAAGAAATCGGAAGGTCCTGTGTTAAATAGAACACACAAAATAACTGAGGCTACTAAAATCATACCTAGAATTGTAGACATACCAACAATGTACTCCTCTAGTATAAACTACACATTATATATATAGACAATGCCACAAACCTAATATAATTCTTAACGTCCTTGGGAAGGTCCACTACGTTGATGTTGTAAATAATTTGTCATGGTCCATTGACCTTGACCAACTCCTTGGCCTAAAAGGATGATAGTACACAATCTGCCTGCCTAGTGAGGTTCTACAAATCCTACACCTAAATATATAGCTGGTGTGGGTCCTCTTATACTTGACATTGGTGGAATGATCTTAAAAACCTATTAACAATACCAAATCTACCATAGTCCCTATATTCAAATGGGGCTCTATCGCAGCGGGGAATTATATGACCTAGTTCACCACAATCATGACATATTGAATGGGTTTTGAGGTATACACTCTTACTACTGTCAACTACTTAGGAAAGAACAAAATGAAACTTCTTACAAATAAAAATACTACTACTTCATGGATGTATTAGAATATCCAAGAATGAACCTCTAGCTTCTATAAGGTTATACATATTGATGAGTGCCAGATTTACCATCTCAGGGATGATAGTCAAATAAGACACATTCACTTGAGACCAGATCATGTATACAATCCTATCCACAAAACATTTTGATCTAGGTATCTCATTAACTAGGAGATCAAGAAAAAAACAACAAACCACAGTGGAATAGGATGAATAATCCATAATTGATTGAGTGAAATTTTCTATGTTTCTAAACTATGCAGCTCAGTCTACTCTTAAGTTCTTAGGAAAAAAATAATTGAAGGATGATATCTAGAAATCACTCCAAACCATAACCCGATGTTGGTCAGCCTGGGAGAAAACATCCCACCAAATATATTCCTAAACTATAATCATATAAGATGAAAGTTTGATACTTCTATCTATAGGAATATCTAGATGATAAAAAATAGATAACATGACCTCTATCCATGACCCAGTAGCACGAGGACAACAATCCTTTGAAAATATAAGTGGATTCAGTGGGTAAAAATCATGCGTCAACTCTTCTATAGTCTAGGGAGGTTGCGAGGCTCCCTATAAGGTATGGATAAGTTATAAGAAACAATCTCAAAACTATTAATCTATACCTATATTGGGAATAACTAGAGGTTATTCTATTGGAACTACAAGATGTAATACTACTCGATCAGGCCCGCCACCTCTAGAGCATGGTCATCCCCACCCTCCTGGAACATGACTCAAGGCCATCATCGATGAATATATCTAAAATTACAAGAACATGCCTCAGAATATATTTTGTTGACAGTATAGTTTACTGACACAATAATAGGATAGTCACAAGACTTGTTATGAAAACTGACACCCCTCTTCCTGCTCATAGGGTTAGTTCTAGGTGTTATATAAAACCATAAAGGTAATGAGATGCACGTGCTACTTCCCACTACTATGATTTGGTAAAAGGCAAGGTCTTGTATATCACATCATGGGATCCAATATATGGAGTTTCAATTTTGAGTTATAGAGGAAAACACCCATTTTGATATAACTGGAAACCCCATTTAACCATAAATACTTCATTTAAGAGTTTCAATTTAGCTATTTGTAGATTCATATGTATATATATATATAATGGTCTAGTGATATGAGTTACTATTACCATGTTATAAAGACATAAACTCGATAAGTAACAAATGGAATGTCATGTAATTACAGCCAACCTTTTACAAAGGTACAATCATATGGATCACCATTCCAAATTTATAGAGGAGCAGAAACTCTTAAAATATCAATTAGTATCCATTTAATTTCAACTAATAATGTCTCATCTCATTCAAATTATATGTACACGGATTAAATAAAATATAATTATCAAATATAAGGTTCCACCATCATGGTATTTAGGGAAACACCATTTTTGTTGATGTAGAAACTGTAATTAACTAATTATTTATCTCATTTATCCTGGTGAAACATTAGTCTGATAAAAGGAATACCAATCTAGACCCCACAACATGATGTAGAAAATGCACATAGTAAATAAGATATTTCATGTCATATGTATAGAATGAAAATACTATTGTTCATACTATGATGCATGAAACAACACTTCCTTTCCATACCGGGACAAGGTTAAGAATACATAATGAAAATAAAAGACCACATATCGCGTGCATCAACCAATGGTGAAATCAATAAAACTCTAATTTGAATAATCCAACACTAAAAGTCCCATCCTAGGTAATTTGGATTTCACCAATACATGGATTATCTACTCCAACTACAATTATCATTACTAAATTTCAAAACATTCATTGTCACATGTATACTAACCCAAATAGTGAGAAAAAAGAAAAGGAATCCTCTAATATCACTTATCGCACCACAGGTCCGGTTCAATGACATGTAACTAAACGTGAGATCAACATGGCCTGAAGCACACCTCCCCATATTCTAAACACTTCTAAACAGAATTATGGATCTGTCATTGTATTGTTGCGAGACTATAACCTCATGGTTAGAATGAAGTGCAATGGTATAACGAGAAGGAAAACATTGGAAATATATATAATAACAAGGTAGTAGAAAATAATATATCATCAAATTTCAATATATAGTTTGGAATTAAAAAGGATAAATAATATCAACTATAATATAATTTTTTTGATCATTTCATGTTTAAGAAAATGGGGAGGTATGTGTGGAAACTGAGAAATAAAAATATATAGCATGTTACACAAAAAATGAAAATATTACCCAGAATATATCCCTAATAGAATCATGAAAATAATATTGGTCCTCTTCTCTCATACACCATCCTAACATATAATAATCTGGTTTCCAAGTCAAGAAACATCCCCTTGTCCCTAACTATAACCATAATTCTTTATGGGTCCCAATAGGAATCCCTAACTAGGAATGAGATACATTCACTAGGCCACTAATAATGGTGTCTATTACAAATCATGACTATACATAAAAGATGAAATATTTTTTATGTATAACATGAATAAAGGTGTAAATAATAAATTTATATTCCTTAACTTATATGTCAATATTGTAAAAAGATGTTTATAAATGAAGGAAGACTGTATAAAAGAGTAAGCCTAAGCTACGATATACAACCAAGTTTTAAGTATTATACATATGAGGGATAAAAACAACGTTCATTAACCATGGTGTCCTATTTGAGTCTACATATCTAATCCATATAAAAATAATAATATATAAACCTACATGGGCTAGGATCCTGGTCCATTAACCAGAGCATCCTCTTTTAGTCCATGAAGCTCATCCAAAGAAAACATTGGATTTTCCTGGTGGATCTGAAAGAGAATGTCCAAGGTGGTATAAGAAATATGGATCAAATGTAATAAAACAAGTAATCCATTATAATAATTCGTTGGTTACATACAATGATGTCAATTACATACCTCAGTATCCATCACAAACATTTTATTTAAGTGATTATAAGGCTATGTTATTTTCCATGCCCTTTAACAATTAATTTTTACTCTTCAATTTCATTAACTGATTCAATTTATGTTGATTAAAAGAGTATACATGTTAATTTACATGATATTTATTCCAATTAAATTTAACAAATAATAATCATGGACCAATTAACTCACATGTGATATAATGAGTGTTCATGCCAGATTACCATCCATCTACATAAAGTCATAATCCAAGATGTCATCCATCTAATTTAAAATTTATAATTAAACATTTTTATAAATTTTTTCATTTACATATGACATGGTTCAATAAGACGAATTAATCTTTTAAAATTCCCATTTAATTTTCATACGAATTCCACTCATTGAAGGCAAACTCATATCAACTAAAGGTGTAGTGTAAACATAGGCATCTTGATGATCTTATGTCAAGGAGTAGTTCAGGTTGTTTTCAATAAACTCAAAGCATATAAAAAGGGTAAATTTTGAATCCAATATTGTTTTAAAATATTTTAATTTATTTCATTAATTATTTTATATGAAATTCATGGAGGGTCCAGTGTGTTGTACTATGATGAAAGCTATAAAACACCAATACATTGAGGGAAAATTTATAGACCACCAAACTTAGATGTGTTGTACTCTCTTCATATATTATCATCCTTTATCTCATTATATAATGGGAGAAATATAATAAATATAAAATTAGTTTAATATATGGAATATTATCTCTCAATTATTTATTATTCCATTTGGAAAGATAAATAAATAATGGAAGAGGAATGTTGTTCAAATAGATACCGATCTAATGGGATTAAAAACACTTGATTATAATATCAAATTAAAGAGTTTAAAAATTCCCAAGGAGAAGATAAGGGATAGATTCATGTGTGTGATAGGAGATGTTTCATGATTTAGAGAAGTAAAAGAAGGATTAAAGTTATAATGGATGTATGAGAGAAATGGGAAATTCACCTATTTTTAAAATAGTGCATGGTTTGGCCATACAGTTAGGCCAAACCATGTGCTACCACTTACTAAGTGGAACTTAAAGTGTAGGGTAAGAGAATTTTTTTTGTAAAATTGAGCACATCATATGTGATCCTATGTATACCCTCTAAAATAACTGACGTGGTTCAACCAAACTATACGACCTCATGTACATAGTTTAAAGAAACCATGCACAAGGTCTGTTTCCTAAAACAATCAGAGCTCGGGGAATAAAATATGATCCTAAAATCCATAACCCATCCAATAACCTTTAATAACTTCCATTAAAGTAAAATAATAAATTTATAATGAAATTTAAAAGATTCATACCTCATCAAGTATCCGGGACATTACAATTCATGTACTATTGATTCATGGCTGATACTACTTCTATGGGGTGCCTCCCCTTGTTAGGATTTTAGGTCACCCATTTCTTGATGTATATCCCTAAGTGATTACATGTAATAAGGATATAATGAGAGATTTCACTAGGATAAAGAATAATTATTTAAATGATGTTTAGATTTTATTATGTAAAATTGATGTATGGGAATAATTTTCCCAATATAATAAAAATTTCAATCCTTAAATAAATTACTATTAATTTTTTATCTTAAAAAAGATCTCATAGTCATGTAAAAAGAATTTGGGTCACTATACTTGGTATTATAGGAAAAATTCAGTTAATTTATTAATTAAGATTATAAAATTATACTGAAAATCATAAGGATAAGTTTAGGAATATATAAATATCCAAGGTATTAGTAATGTATAAATGCTTGTGGTTTTTGAGCAATGAAATCCATGTAGGGATATTATATGTTGATGAGTTTCTAGAATATTTGTAAATCGGGGTAATATATCCAAATAGGTTACATTGGGAATTCAATCAATCATAACCTAGTGAATGAAAAAAATGACTCACTAAACACATTTTCCCAAACTCATGAGGGTTCTGATTTAGTTAATCACAAGATCTATACATACCATTACTAAATATATATAATTAATGTAATTATTACTCTTAATGTTATAAAATTATTAAAGTACATGATCCCTATATATTATTTTAGGGAAATATGGATAAAAATATATATCTCATAATATATGATTTGAAAATTTATTTACCTATAAGAATAAATTATTTATTCAAGATTTGTTTCTTAACAGGTAAGGGGAAATGCCCCTATTTTATTAAGGAAATAAATTCCTCATTTAAACATGGTTTATAGGGAACCCTTACATGAATCAGAGGAACTATGGATCAAATACCCATTAAATATTTGATGGCTAGAAGCCCTGTGAATTTGAAAAATAAAGTAGATGTCCCAAACTCCCAAGCTGGGCATCCAAAGATCACTACACGATCCCAGTATTCTCACTGAGAATCCTCCTTTCCATCATTAGTTTCATTGTTCATCCCTAACACGGTGTCATGTAATATCACCCATATTTAAGCAAACTTCTATGTATAGGCACATATGATAGATTTTAGTGAACCCATCATCATTTTGAGCTTCCCACAAAAAATGAAAGTACGTATCTATGAAACTCTACTTACCAAGATGTGTCGCTTCACATATCTGGTCTTCACCATTCACATGATGCATATACCTCTCTCCCCTAAACCATTATTCTATTATAACTTTCATAATTCCTTATAATAGCACCCCTCTATCCCAATTACTTACATTCCAAGTTGATAGTTTACAATTCCCCATTTGGCTATTTCTAGATGTATTTGAAAACGGATGTATTGCACTGATTTCCTTTTCACACTACATCATCTGTAATTTGTTTGCATGTTAGAGGCCCTATGGTCTTAAGGTATATGTTAGCCTAATGGCCTTGCGGCCCGTATGCCCAAACCGGTGTCCTAAAGGCCAAAATCATATGAATAGGTCCATTTCCATAGTATAAATACGTCACTACTATAGTTACCCAGAAATACTCATCCACCAGTATTGGTTCAAAACATTTATATTTTAGAAAAATTATCAAATATGGAGAAACTAAACTAACTATCCATGGTAGGGACAATGAAATGATTTTCTAAATGATATCCCCAATTCCATGTGAAGTGGAGTTCAAAGATTCATTATGATTCCTACCCAAATTTCTCTAGCTATGATCAATAACCTGAACAATATTGAACCTCTACAATTACCCAAGAAGGATAAACTAGACATTAACCCCATTATAAGAAAATTTCCACTAAAGTTTAATGTATCTTCCAATCCACTTATCATGGAACAATTTGTTAACTCAATAGAGAAGTTATTTTCTTTACCCCACTATTCTGAGAATTACAATGTTACCTTGGTCATTTTTCATCTAGATAGAGATACTAATCAATTTTCAGCATTAAAAAAGAATAAAAAGCTGAAGGATGAAATGTAAGAAATGTAGTGGGAATACATTAAGAATTTATTTCGTAACAAGTATTTCCCTTGAACTCATTGATGAAATATATAGAAAACAATTATATATGTTAAAAATAATGGGGGTGAATATATAATGGATTGTGAAGCAACATTCACATGTATTTCAATATACACCTCTAGTTTTGTAATCAATAATGATGACAAATAGATTGATTATATAATTATTTAAAACAACACATTAGAATGACTATAGAAGTCCATGACCTAAGGAGTCATAAATAAGTATTTTGTTGTGCTCTCAATGTATATATGGATTTTAGAGAATGGTGCCATGATTTTGGAGATAATAAATGAATGTTAGAGTTTCAACCTAGTGGTTCAAATGAAAAATATGGAAAAAAGATCTAACCACTCACATTTCAATTTTTTTGAAGAAGCATCATGGGAATCTCTTCAAAAGGACAAGGAAATGAATCATGTTTTCGACATAAATATAAAAATCTAATGAATGTTTAAGAGACATGAATAATCCAACCAACATAATGAAGGAAAGGAAGGAACCTCTTAATTCACCACCCATTGTTCAATGCTTCAACTATATGGAGAAATTGAAATTTGATTGATAGTGAACTAAACCATGGTCTATCTAGGGTAATCAATGTTAGGTACCACCAAATCCAAAGGATAATAGGATAGCTAATTCCATCACTACCACTTTGGTAGAGCATGAAAATTAAGTCATACAAGGTACTCTTCCTATTCTATCAATAATGGAAATTTGCTAATTTATTTTGGATCAATTAATTCACCTACATACTATTGGATTTCTAGAATCGTAGAAAAAACCCCAATATCAGGAAGTAGAAATTTCCATTGAAACAATTTGTAGTGTGATTAATGAAACACCAGAATTAGACTCTTCTATAATTAGTTTCTATGTGAAGACTCCATTGATGAATATTTTAATACATAACTTAGTGTAATTTTATTTCATACTAAACATGGATTGGATCTCATTATATAGAGACCACAAGAACTGTTGAGAAAGGAAATATTTTTCTATGTTCCAAACAACCCCATGGTCCTGTAAAAATATAATGAAGATCCTGAATCTCTTTTTGGAATATCCATTAATGGTGTGGGTGTTGATTCCTAGTGAAGAATAATACATTTCCCAAAATGTTTAGTTAATGGAAAGTATCATCCTTGAGGAAATTAAATATTTAAGGGAATATACTAATGTGTTTACAAAATTGTATCCCAACCATCCCCCAAATCATGAGGTAGATTTCTTATTAGGAAAAATTCTTAGAGCCACTCAAGTCTCCAAATTCCCTAATAGGATGTAAGTAATCAATCTAGAGGAGTTAAATATGTCGTTGTGATAAAATTTGGAAAAAGGGTTCATACACCCTTGTGCATCACCATGAGATGTGATTTTGAATTTTTTTAGGAAAAATGATGCATCAATGATGCTGTGTATAAAATAATGAGAACTCAACAGGTTCACCATAAATAACAAGTATCCCATTCCAAGGATAATTGACTTGTTCGACCATCTTTCATGAGATCAGTACTTATCAATGGCGAATCATTATTTTGGATATCATCAGCCAAATATGTACCATAAATATATTCATATTGAAACCTTCCATACCAGATATGGACTCTATGCATTCATTTTAATTCCCTAAAGACATAGTAATTCCAATGAAATAATCATGGATTTATGAAAATATTATTTAGATAATACATTGAAAATTTTTAGGTAGCAGTTATCGATGAAATTATCATTTACTCTTGATCCAGGAGGAATATGAAGAGCATATAATGTATGTTCTAGAATGATATATAAAAGAGGAATTATGCACTAGGTAATGTAAGTGTGACATTTCAATTCAGCATGTCACATTCATAGGACACCAAAGTGAGGGAATTTTATAGACCCGTAAAAGGAAATGGAAATTGATGAATGGCCCAGACCATCTGGTTTCATTGAAATCCATATTTTCTTAGATTAGCTTGGTAATACTGATATTTTGTGAGACATTTTACTATATTGTATAGACCAATATCTATGTTAACATGGAAATGTGTAAATTATGTACGGATTTGGTAATGTGAGGAATGCTTTAAGGATCTCAAGATGAGGCTAATAACTGCACATGTACTCACACTACCATCAAGTGGAGAAGGATTTATTATATATAGTAATGAATCAAATAATGGATTGGGTTGTGTACTCATATATAATAATAATTTGATATACTATACCCATGATAGTTAATTATTGATGATAATAACTACCCGACATAAGATTTAGAGTTAGTAGTTGTGATCTTCACCATGGAGATTTGGCGGCACTACCTCTATGGTGAGAACTGTGATATCTATACCTAACACAAGAGCCAAAATTATATATTCATATATACATAACAAAACATGGACTAGAAAATATGGATTGATATGATGAAGGACAATGATTGATTTATTCCCTACCATACTAGAAAGGAGAATAAGGTAGTTAATTCTCTTTACAGAATAGTACTTGCTACTCTATACATGATATGGATTGAGAAAGAACCAATATTAATGTATATGGTAATGATTTATATGTGAATATAAATGTCTGAGAATTTGTTTAACCTATACCAAATATTTTCCCAACAATCTATCCATGAGATAATTAAGGAGTAACAAAAGGATGATTTGGAGCATCAAAAGAAAGAGGAAATAAAAAAGGATCCGAAGCCTCGTAAATTCCATATTGATGAAGATAGTTTCATATGTTTTGGAAATATGATTTTAATAACTTTATAACATATTAAAAATAAATATATTTGGGATGCTACACCTAGCTCATCATTCTCTATCCATACCAGAATTACTATAACATACCATGATCTTCAAAATTTCATTTTTTGTGGGTCAAAATAAAAAGAAGACACCTATGTACACCTCAATGTTCTTTCTATGTTAGAAAGAAATGTACAGTAATAAAAGTATTAGGGGATAGTTAAACCATTTCCCATAACCATTAGGAGAAGGTTGAACATCACCATAGACTTTATCATTGGTCTCTTGAAGACATCAAAAGGAAGCAATGTAATATGGGTTGTGGTGGATCAACTCACCATGAATTCCAATTAAATACTATTCGTGAAGATTTATATCTTGAGAAAAATCATAAAAAATACATGAAGGAATTGGTGAGGGATTATGGGAATTTTATTTTTATCATCTATGATAATGATCAAAGGTTCACATCAATATTTTGGACCGGTCTTCAACATGTTCTAAATATAAAATTGAATATCAATATTGGATATCACCCCAAAACTGGTATCCAATATTAAAATAACATTAAGAAAATTAAGGATATGAAAAATACTTCATAGTGTAATTTTATGGTGAATGGGATTAACATATCCCATTAGTTTAGTTTCACAAAATAAAAAAAATCATTAACGGGATTATTTAAATGGATCAATATAAATTATTGCTTGGTATGTGATTTATAACTCCTACTAATTGGTTTGAGGTTGGTGAACATAAGATACCTGGGATTGACCCTTCATAATAGTTCATAGAAAAAGTTCAAGCTATCCAAAAACATATAACATACGCTCAAATGTGATAGAAGAGATATATTGACAACCATCTAAGGGTCATGGAGATTGATTCTGGAGATATTTGTTTTCATTGAAAAGATAATTTAAGAGAGTCATGAAGTTTGGATAGAAATAAAATATTATCCCTAGGTACATTGGTCCCTTTGAGTTCCTTGATCACATAAGAGTAGTGTACTATCAACAATCACATCCACCAAACATGGATCATGTTTAGGATGTGTTCCACATATCTCTCTTGAAGAAGTATATTCATAATCCCACACATGAACTAAATTTGGAGGTGGAACAAATGAAGAATGACCTCTACTATATGGATAATTTGGTGAATATATTAGACTATATAGATAATGATATACATAAAAAGACAACTCACCATGTCAGGTGTTGTGGAAGAACCATAAATATGAATAGATGATGTGGGAATGAGAAAAACAATGAAATTTAAGCATCCTAATCTATCCTCAACTGAGAATATGAGTGGGAATTTTCGCGGTGAAATTTACAAAGGGGGATGTATGTAATGATCTAGAGTTGGTAAGTGATATATGTTTCCTGAATAAATGTGGGTTATATTAAATTATATAGTTTTATCCATAAGAAATTCATAGATAAATTAACAAAAATTTATTTCATTGTTAAATATATTCACATTAGTCAGCAACAAAACCCATTAAAATTCCAAATATTAATATGTACATAAAATATTTAACAGAAAATTTATAATGGAAAAACATAGATCATTTCAATCTGTTAGAATTATTTCCCCGAAAAACAACACTATAGAAAAGATATTGAATATTTTTAAACCAATCGACATTGTAGAAAATGAGAATATAGAACCTTTGGAGTAATTTTAGTGACTTTTGAATGAAAAAATTTATAGGTATTAATAAGAGGTAATTTTATTGGTAAAATTATAATGTGACCATTATAACAATAATATGACCATTGGGAATAGTAACATGACCGTTGGAATAGTAACATGAACTATAAAAAATAAAATTTAATGTAAGTAATATTTATCGTGAGTAATTATTGAAAATATACATATTTTTATTGCATAAAATAAAATTGAATATAAAAAACCCAATAAAAATATATACACATTTTTAATAAACTATATTTTAAATTATTTCATAAAAATAATTTTTCTAAAATTTAGAATTAAAATATGATATAAAATATTTTGATAAAGTAAATATAATTTTCATAAATACCATCTTGAAATTTTACAAGTGTGATTTTTTTTGATAATTTAATAAAATACATCAATTTTTACATGAATAGAAAAACACTTTTTTTCAAATACCACATTTATGTATGATGCAATAATGACATAATAAATGATTTATTTTTATTTCAGTATGAAATAAATTTAATATGATACATGTGTAATTTCAAACTAATAGATATAATTTACAGACATATGAAGTAATTTCCAAATACAAAAATTCTATAGTGTCCGTTTAAATAACCTTTTTTTTTAATTTTTATCTATTAATTTTGATTAAACTAATAAATTATAACTATAAAGTGATTCAATGTCCATAAATCATTCTATTTTATTCAAATATATTTAATAATTTACAAAATGTTACTATTCAAAGGTTTACATAGGATACTATATTTTATTCAATATTTTATCTTGAAATTGACCCTCTCATTAAGTATAAATAACTCATCTCTCTCCCCCCTAGGAAGATACAACTTCCTCCCTTAAAAAAGGAATATATTTGGCCAAATTCATTCCCTTAATCCCCTTAGAATCCTTAGTTATTTTCTATAGTACTTCAACTCCATGAATTCAGGGATTTTAGTGTCATGTTGAAGAAGTGACACAGAGAGGAGGGTTTGTTATCATCAAATATTCATTACATTTCCCCATTTGTTCCTCATTTTCATCATTCCTATAAAAAAAATCTTGTAAAATTAAATTTTTTGTATGTTAACATTATAATAAAAATGTTAAAGTACTATAATGAAAACATTTATGATATATCTACATGTTCAATTGTCTTTTTCTCCACATTTTATAATGTTTTATCAATGGGTGGTTAACCACCTACACAGACATTTCCAACTCTATGACCCCCACCACCTCTATGGATAGATGGTATAAATTCTACATAATATATAAATATGTAATTACAAGTATTCTATGATTTTGGAATTAATTTTACTTATGTAAAAATAAAATTAAACAAAAATAGAGAAACCGAAATAAGATGAGATAATTTAACAAGAAAATGATATCAAAACAATTTATGTTTAACAAAGAATGTTTTGAAATAGAATCGAGTAATTATAATTAATTAATAGTGATATAAATGGACATAATAAAATTCTGGTGAAACTTTTTAATAAATATATGTTTAAATATAGTAGGTATAAAATTCATCAAATAAATAAGGATTTAAGGTTAGAGGATTCTCGATCCCAAACTCTTTTTTTGGGTTGTATTCTCATTCACTTTGTTTCTATATGGATGTCCTTTTAATGTACATAAAAAATAATTTTACTATCATGTCTCATTTATTCTCTTGGATATACATGATTTTATCCCTTTGAAAATGTTTTCTAATATATTTATGAATATTTTTTTAAAAATACATTAATATCAAAAACATCGCATTAACTGCTCATGAGCTGTTTCTTATCCTTTCAATAATGATTTTTTTATTCAAAATAAGATTTAGGTTATTCATCTTGGGACCCCAATGGTTATTAGTGAATGTATGATTTAAAAAACTTTAATGAAACACATTAATTTCCATTGGTTTATTTTGTTACTATGATTGTATTACATTCTATGCGGCATGCATGATTATGAGAATTTTAAGATGTGATAGGTGGGATCAAAATTATATATCCCAATAATTCATTAGGTAATGTGATATATCTGATGATATTTTGGGTATTTTACATGAACATGTTGAAATTTTTGTTCATCATTATTATGTTACTATTTATGCACATGTGTATACGTGAACATGATGTGATATTTGATAAAAATTACGTGTGGTTTTTGACCATGATTTTAAGATAATTAATTAGTATTCATATTCCTAATTCCATCCCTTTACCAAAAGTTCCCCTAATGATATTTATGATTATTCTATTCATATGATATGATTATATTGATTATGATCACCCATGTGCTATTGACTCGTATTGATTATTCCGTATATGTTATCCCTCCCCTTACTATGATTATATCTCATAGCTTTCATTTATGTATATCGATTAATGATTACATTTACTATGAAGAGTGAGGGAGTTTTTTGGAGGATAATGAAGAAGTATTTAAATAAAAATGAATTTTTTTATGTAAATGTGATATATTAACCTCATTTTTTCGTGATACTAAACCCTTAAATAATTAAATGTATTACCATTATGCTGATTATCGTAAAAATGATGTAATAGTAACAGAATAAGAATTTGGGTTAGTATAATTTTGACACATGCGGGAGAGACTATATGTTAAGAATATTTACAAAATATATCTTGGATGTTGTTATATATTATGGGCTATCAGCATCCATATTTCAAGAGTTCTCCACTAAAGTAATATTAAAATTCTATTTCATTTCATTAATTGAATATAAATAATAATGATTTAATATATTACTTTTGAAATTAAGATTCCTCACAGTCTTTTAATATAATATTATAATGCTTACCTTTTTAGTTGTATGGATCCAAAATATATTTTAATGGATGTGAAATACCCAAAAAAGGTTATTAAAGAAGAAAATATATCACAATGATTTACTAAGAGAGATATTCAGTTTTGGTTCCCTCTGTTCCATGATTGATAATAAGAATATTATAATTATGAAATATTATTCATTACAATTTTACCCACACTAATCTTTACAATTTTATTAGATATTTTATGTTTTTTGAACTTTTATCACTTGAATGCACAAAGTATTTGTCATGTTCATGAAAAGATTAATGATTTTCTGAAACTGTATGTGTTATTACACACTATTTTTTTTAATTTCAATGTTTCTATGATACTTATATTTTGGTAATATGAAAATATAATATGAAATAGAAGATACATTTGAGGCTTAAATTTAAAATAAGAGGTAAAATAATATTAATTTTGTATAAGTAAAAATATAAAAAATTTATTTTAGTTGTAATCATTTATATTTAGAGCAAATTTAATGTTTTCTTCATTTGAAATTATTTTTTCAAAGATAAAATTTCATAATCAATAATGAAATTTTGAATATGGGTAATATGATTTACAATTAATTTGGGATATTTTTAGGAATGAAACAATGACATATTTTGATATGTTTAGTATCATTTTATATTTTACATTCAAAACCAATATGTTGTATTTATAAGTTTATTGAAGTTATTTAGTGATGTTTTCCTAATAACTTTTTTCGTATTTTTTGACATTTTAAATTGGTTAAGAATATTTTTGTAAAAAATGTGAGATATAAGTTGTTGAATGTTTGTTAAGAATGTTTTGTTATGAAGTAGATGAAGGAGGTTTAGATGATTCTATAAAAATTTTAAAAAATGTTCATACAAAGTTAGGTTATGATAAACCATTCTTAAATTTTCCATATAATGGATAACATCGCGATCCAAAAAGTTTTAATATAAAGGGAGTGTATTAAAACTTTTTAACTTGATGCAATTTTCTTGAATAAAATTTCTGGATGTAGTCTTTTATACAATGTTTTCTTGATAATGATTTTAGAAAAGAAATTTATTAACACATACTGCTAGGTGTAATGGGGAAAATGAATTAAACAGATGCTGAATGAATGTATAAGTTACAAAAATGAGAGGTTTGGTTTTTTTTGCTGGACACAATCTACCAGAAGTACTTGATGAGATACACTAATTTTTATAGAGTAGAAGTGGTATAAAATTTAAAGGGATTTAATTATAACTTGATCACCATATATGGTTTACTGGGAATACTAGATGTAATGTCATCATATTGTGTTTCTAGTAAAAGATTATGTTGTTGTGTTTTTACATTGTATGATAAGTCATAATTTTATTATATTATTTTTGAAAATATAAGGTAGAAACAAATATGTTAAAATTAAATTTTTTAAAAGAAGAATAATTTTATAAAATAATTCTTTGAAGTTGAAGCAATGTTGTCATCGAACATCCACAACTCATGTTTTAATGCTGACAATTTGTTGGACGTATAATTTCAAATGTTTCGTTATAGGCCTATTAAAGTTTGAATTTATGCAGATAACTTTTATATAAATCCAATGAATCGATTCCAAAAGAGTAATATCCATTCGATGAACATTCATTGGAAATTTTTTTAGAGAGTTTTTCTTTAAGCATAAATTTAAGTTGAGGAAGAATGTGTAAAAAAATTCATAAGACAGTGATGATCCATAAAAGAAGATCATACAGATTAAACCAAATGATTTTTTTAAAGAATGCAAATAAAAAACATTCCACTGAATATAGTTTTCGATATGGTTTACATAAATTAGTGAAAATTATTAAAATAGTGTTGTTGTGTGTTTTTTTAATTTTTTTCATCTTATTAGTGAGAGAATGAATTGTTATTGTGTACCGTAATGTATGAGTTTTAATAAGATCAATGAAAAATATGGATAGTGAATTCATGAAGTATTAAGTATTTTTTTGAAAAGGTCCCTCAACCAAAAGGCCGAGGTAATTATTCATAAAATTTAATAGGATTACAAGAGATGAAAACGAGAAATCTTTTTACAATAAGCCTCATAAAGAGTGATTAGGGTCTCAGGGAGGGTATCAGACCATGAAATAGGTTCACCAACCCCAAAACTCACAAGACCATACAAAACCATGTTCACCTCTCGATAAATATATGTGATGTTGAAGTTGAGAGAAGAAAGAGTCTCTAGGCATTGAATCCACTTTGCTGCAAGCCACCAAGAGATATTTATTTCACCATTTCTGATGGCCTGCACAGTAGTAGAGTTGTCACATCCAACCAGATATTATTCCAACCTTTCATTTGGACAAATGAGACAATGTGTATGATCCCAAGAATCTCCGCCTCAAGAGAACTTATCATGCCAAAGGATCCATAAAAACATCCTTTAATAGAGTCACCATGGGCCCAGAAGTCTGCACCACAACCGGAAGGTCCAAGATTCCCTTTAGAAGCTCCATATGTATTAACATTAATCAAAATAGGGAAGGTAGGGATACATAACACCTCAATAGTACCCCCAAGAAGTTCTGAAATTTCCATAAACACCCAAATTCCTTAGAATCATAAATTCCCAATGTTATTGTTGCATTCTCCCAAACAGATATTGGACAAATCCCTTATAGAAGCACACACCTGAATCATGAAAAGCATAAATTAGTATCCCTTTACATTATGAAAAGAAACATTTAGATGCCTCTAAATTGCATGTAGCACTTCAGCGACCACCAGACAGAGGAGATCCCAAACCTAAGCTAATAACTGAATAACCGAACAAAAGCAGAGGAGGGAATGCAGTCCTAAATATCTATGCCCATATAGATCAGAAGCACCCAAAACCTCTATCTGTATGGCTCAGGCCATTTTAAATGCATGTAAAAGATGCTCCACATCTTCTCGATGCCGGTGGAACATACAACACCTAGAAAAAATATACAAACCAAACATTTGTAGAACCTTATCAGTAAGAAATCTGTTATATAAAAGCCTCTATAAAAATGTAAGGCATGATGGCCTAATCCATGGCATAATGATGAAATAAAACCATTTATACTCATTATTAAGACCCATGGAAACATGAGTGTAGTATAATTTTCTAGTCAAGACCCAATTTATAGTCGGCTCCCAAGCTAGAAAATTAGAGTAGGGGAAAAAATTGTAGCAATCGATTTGATCCTGAAGTTCATCTGGAAAATTTGCTAGAGGATCATCCTGAATATCCTTAATAGATACTTGATCACTTGAACCCAGTGATGTAGGCTGTAAACCATCATCAAGAATTTCACCTCTCTAGTTATCAAGCCAGAACTTTAATCTGGAGTTCCTGTTCACAATCTATCTAGAACATGTCATAACCTTCTGAAAGGACGATCTAACTACTGGCTAGAGAGAGGAGACATTAAGAATTAAGTATGTGCAGAAATGATCTAAAATATTTGAGAAGTATCCTGTGAAATTAATTTGAGTAAGAAAATGAATCATTCTTCTTACCTATTCATCTATTAGAGTACCTATATGAAGGGTGTGCAAGTACCACATGAAAATGTTAGTATTTTTCTCATGTTTTGGGGAGTTAAAGTTGTTTAAATGTATCAGAAAATAAAATTGAACAAAAAAGTAAAAAGTTAAAAATGTTGAGTAGGGGAGTTTCCAACCTTGATTTTTTTCGTTGATGAAAATTACTATAAATTTTTTTAGTGTAGTGGAATCATATAGATAATTTATTTAGGGAAATAGGATAGAGATAAATATATAGAGTTTCTATGTAGAGGTTAAGGTAACTTTTTTATTAATTAAATAGAATGTAGATTAAAAAAATTTCACATTCTCAGTGTGGTTCACCAAAAGAAGATTAATTAGATGGAGTTAAGGAACAATGGATGGAAATTATCGATGTAGATAAGAGGAAATAGATTTTGAGGTGAATTAGGGGGACTTGGTTTCATAAAGATCCACAATTTTTATGATGGTTTAGTTTTTTAGGAAAGAATTTTGAAAATTGACGAGAATTAGCATAATTATTCTAATCAAGATATAAAATGAGTTTAAATTTAATTGGATCGAATTTTTATTCACTTATTAATAATTGTGAATTTATATGAACTAATGGATGTCACTATGTAAATGATGTATATTATCACACAGAGGAAAAACCATGTAAATCTTGAATGGCTTGTTTACATTCTTATCTTTATATGCTATTGATATTATTATAATATATTGACAAGGATGAATAAATATCAAAAGTTTAAGTGGTTAATTTTGGAGAAATAATGTTTTAAAAGCATTAACTTTGATTCAATCCCCCTTCTCAGTGGTTCCATAAATCATAAGGGATATTTAATTAGTGTTAGAGAAGGTTATTCCAATTATATCCTTAACTTGAAAAATATCAATTTATTCCACAATTTATTTATTACTACATTCGATTGAAAAAATTATCAATGTTGTAAAAAATAGAATTATTCTATAACTTTTATCTCTTGGATTTGATGTCATTAATATAGCAACAATGTGGCCTCCACCCATTAGAATAATTATACTATGACTTTTTCTGAAAAAATAAATATTCAGGTTGATGGAAATTATATAAATTATATTCATAAGACTCTAGAAAAAAATGTTTTCTGGAATATAGTGGGTGTCAAAATTTCCATATAAATATGGGAAACACATGAATGTATAATTGAGGGTAACTCCAAAGTGAAGATGGAAAAGATATAAATATATAGTAATAAGATTCCAGATATCAACATGAAATATGAAATATATATTAATGTGTACTTCACTCTAGTTAATGTTGTTATTTACAACTTCATATGATTTAAAGATATCGTGGAATACTCTTGTATTGTTAATAAACATGTTGGAAAATTCCTTGATAGTTTTGATTCCAAAATCTATACATTAGAATATAAAGATAATTTATCTATTAATGAATAATTTATCCTTATAGTTGGTTTTGACATGAGAAACGATCCAAAATTTAGAACTATGATCAAGGATGGGATTTATTTTAATTCTATGAGAAATATCAAAATCCTTAATAATGAGACTGTAGAACACAATGATTTAGTGGATAAGGTAGATGATGACATGAATTAAAGGATAATGTATCTTATCTCCATAAAATAACACAGAGATAATATAAAATATAAAGTTAGACACCTAATGAAATGTTTAAGGTTTGAATAAATTGTGATTTTTTTTATTAAATGTCATAAAAAGAAAGTTAGATAATAAATTTATAATTATTCTGAAAACCCATGAATGAATAAGTGGAACAATAACTCTATAGAATATGAGATATCCCCCTTTAGTAAGAAAATGATCACAAGAGAGAAGAAAATTTTTATATTGAGTATGAAATTTGAAAATGAAATAACTCAAAATAATAATCACAAGATTAAAATATAGAAGATTTTAATAATTCCGATGAAGATTTTGAGATGAAAAAGAGTCATCAAATAGTGATCAAGAAGAAGGTAAAGAAACAACTGTAGAATATCAGATATGATTATAAATCATTACTTTTCTTGATAAAAAAGATAAAAAACATATTACAATGTTAAAGAATGAATGTGGGGATAATAAAAAACGAAATAAAGAAGTCCTTAAATAGTAAGATGTGTATATTCAGGAGATCTTAAACCTCAAATTGATTGTTTCTAAATAAAGAATGATAGTAGAGGATCTTGATTTGAATATTTATTCTATGGATAACTTGTTTTTTTAAATTCAACAGAAAAATATTGATGTTTAAAATAACTTAAGAAATATGAATTAAAATTGCAAATAATATATAGGGGTAAAATATAAAACATATCTATCAGATCAAAATAATGATGTAGATGCTCAATATACAAGAGTTGGGGGTGAATTGTACACATAAAAAATTTCCTTAAACAAGTAAAGATCAAAGTTTAACAAAGTTAAACAAAGAAAATACACAACACCACTAACACTAATTAAAGAATTGGAACAAGGTATGAAGTTATAAATGTCTAGTTCTATACACTTGTTTAAAACTGGAAAGTGATTCCGAAAAACCGGTTTTGAAAATATGGATCTGGAAAGTTAGTTCTGGAAATATGGATATGGAAATAGAAACTTAACCAAAGATTACAATATGAGATTCTACCTTAAAGCGTATAGAATCTAAATGAATCAGAGTACAAGTGTAAGGAAGTATACGCAGGTTATACTTTCCTTACAATACAAAATGCTGCGGAAAAACTTGTAACAAAAACAAGTAACAAGATATAGATATTTTAACCCAAAGATAAGTGTATCCAAAAACCTTGGATAAAGGTCCCTTGATTTATACTATCAAGAAAGTCTATCTTACCCACACCTGGGTAAGCCCTCGATACGAAGATCGGAGTCTATGTATTGTTATCCCCACAATCCCTCAACTTCAAGGTAGTTAGAACCTCTATATTTCTCAGAAAGGAAGCCCTCTAACTTCAAGGTAGTCAACACCTCTGTCTTCCTATCCCCGGAATCCCTCGAATATAATCACCAATATTTGGGGTCGCACAAATAAATCTACAGAAGACAATGTTTGAACAATTTGTTCAAAATTTTTACACAACGATTTGAGAGTTAATAAGAGCCTCTCTCTCTAGAAATCACTTCAACAAAACTTAGTCCAAGATCTGTGTCAAATTTGTAGCTTCTTTTCAAATGATCTCTTATTTATAGGCGAAGCTGCAACACTCGTCTCCCTCCTCCAATGGTCACATTTTTCCTTGAATTTCTGAGGGACTTGTATACATGTCACTCAACCAACGGTTAGTTAATAACTAAAAGCACGATATGGTTTTGTAATGAAACAAGTGTAAGCATAAGAAAAATTAAATTTCAGAGTGTGACAAAATAATAGTTCGGAATATAACAAAAATGGAACTCAGAGTCTATAATAAATGGATATTCAGATTCTGTTTTGTAGGAATTCAAAACCTGAATTTTGTAGAAATCCGGAGTCTGAATTTCTAAAGAAATTCGGAGTCTGGTTTCACTAGAATTCTGAACCATAATATACAAAGTTCAGATTCATGGTTCATGGGAATTTGGAGTCAGAACACATAAGAGTTCGGAGTCTGAATTCAGAGAACCTGGAGTCAGAACTTAGATAAGTTCGTAATCATAATTCATAGTCTAACTACATGAGAGTTCGTATCCATAATTCGGAATGGAACTTCATTAGAGTTCGTATCCAGAATTCGGAGTGTAACTTTATTACAGTTCATATCCAGAATTCAGAGTGGAACTTCATTACAGTTATTATCCAGAATTCGGAGTGGAACTTCATTACAATTCATATCCAAAATTCAGAGTGGAACTTCATTAAAGTTCATATCCATAATTCGGAGTGGAACTTCATTACAGTTCATATCCAGAATTCGGAGTGGAACTTCATTAGATTTCATATCCAGAATTTGGAGTGGAACTTCATTACAGTTCATATCCAGAATTCGGAGTAGAAATTCATTACAGTTCATATCCAGAATTAGGAGTGGAACTTAATTATTGTTCATATCCAGAATTCGAATCCTAAAACAGAATGCTTCATATCTTAGTATAATATGATTCCCAGGTTTTTTATCTGAATCCTATTTTTATACTAAAGAAAAATATTGACACGAACAATGAAAACATGGTAGGGGTAAATTCTTTTATGAAGTAAATTTTACTTATATATGTAAAATGTTTATTTGCTTAAGTATAAGGTGTTTGTGATTTTCAAAAAAAAAAGGAATTGAAAATTTCATAAGGAATACCATATTGAATTAACAATCTCCACCTTTTTGGAAAGTACAAACAACCTTACGAAAAATAATATAAAATCTTAGAATAAATTTCTTGACTTTGAAATTAATGCTTATCTTCCTTTGTTTATGGATTATAGTGTATACAACTAACTCTCCCATAGGATTAGGAACTCTAAGGATTGTATTCTGAATTTCCAGAATGGGTTTTATCATTTGAAATGAAAAACTTCGTGATGAGGAACTCCCCCTTCAATAACCTCCCCCTTACTTAGGGATAGTTCTTGACCTAGATATTTTTCCTTCTCCCTCTTTTGAGTAATTCTTTTTCCCTCTCCCCCTTTGTTATTTTCAAAAAGAATTTAAGGGAATGGAAAAGAAATAAATTACCTGAAACATTAGAACATAATAACACAAGATACAACCAACCAAAAAAATTCATTAGGATTGAAATAATTTTTACAAGGAAAGACAAATGAAACAAAATATCAGATTGAATCTATTTGTCTTCCTTTTCCTTCAGGATTAGCTTCTCAAACAAGGTTTTCAGCTTCTTCAAATATTTTTGATCCTCCTCAGCTTACCTCTCCAAAGATTTTATCCTTTCATCTTGATCTTTCAAGACTTCTGCCTGAGTCTTCATGGGCTCTTCTTGCATCTTCAGTAACTCATCTTGGTTTACAAACTTTTCTTCGATCTCAATCCGGATATCTCTATCCCTTTTGAAATTTTGAGAAATATAATTATCCTTCCCATTCAAGTCCTTTACTTGTTGACTCCAAGAACAATGCTCAATGATAAGCTCATCCTGAAGTTTCATAATCTTGGAATCATCGGTGTCAAAGGCATCTTTAACATCATTCTGAAAATGATCAAACTTAGCCTTGTCTTCTTCAACTTTCTTAGACCACAAAGTGACTTTTCTTCATGATTTCCTATGAACATCATAATTGATAATGAAATTTCTATGATCAGCCTCAATCTTTACACACTTATCCATCACCATGGATAGGGATTCTGACTTCTGATTTAGACTGTGTTGCAGCATCTGGCATCTGGAGTCTATAGTGGAAAATATCGGAATAGTGTCCACCAATTTTTTCAAAGATTCAACAACAAAGTCATGAACCTGTGCTGATGATTTCGAATCTGATAACTTTATTGGGTGTTGTTCTTCTTGAGTTTCAACCAGCTTCCTTCTTGAAAAACCAGCAACCTCCTTCTTTCTTATAATTTATTTTTTTGGTGTATCCATGAGCACTTCCATACCTTTATCAGTTTTCAGAATGGGTTGATCATCTGGAGATTCTTCCTCACTCTCTGATAGTTGAAAAATCTTGTCTTCATCTATTATCTCTTTTTCTGCTCCTTCATCAAGAAAATTCTTCTCATAGGAATATTCTATATATAAAGAATTTTCTTTCTCTTCGTCTTCCTTATCATCATCCTTCCAACCTTATTTCTAAACTCCCTTTCCCGGAGTGACATGTTTAGCGGATTCATCATTTTCTTGATAATATTCTACTTGTTTGATCAAGTCATTCAGATCATCACTTCCTCATTCTAATTCTTCTTCTTCTTCAACAACTTCTTCTTCTACCTCTTCACCCGCTGTTTTCTCTACTTCTTCAAAAAACTCTTTCCCTTTGGACATTTCTGGAGTGAAGTAGGAGTCTTTGGTAATGGATGGATATCAAAAGATTCTGGAACTGGAATTTTCTCAGAAGCTACTTCTGTATCTCTCAACAGAGATTGTACAATTTAAGCTTCAGACCACTTATTCTTCATCCTTTCTCTATGGCTTGTTTTTCTAACTCATCCGTATATTTTTCTCATAAGGCCTTAGACTCAGAAGGGTCCAATATGAACTGTGGATCCCCTTTATTCCTCTTCTCCTTATCTTCCCTCCATTTAGCTGCCATCTCATCTGGATAAGCTTTTTGTTTTTTTGGATTTAGAGGTGCGGATTGGGTTTCCATAGCTTTGGGGTTTTTTTCATCAACCACCACTTCCTTAAGATTTCTCTTCTTAGAAACCTTCTTCACTGACTCAGCCTTCTCCACGATTTCCAGATTGGCTTCAACCTCTTCCTCATGAAAAATATAGAACTATTATGTTTCGTTGGAATATTCCATGTTCATCCCCTTCAAGGTATAAACACTAAAAATCATAACCTTGCAATTACGAGCTATATACTTACATGCAATCTTGAAAGAATCCAGACATCGAACTATCGTCTTTGATAGTAAGGTAGGGAACATAATGATTTGATCTCTCAGATTTCCTTCCTTGATGTTCTTGATCGTCACAAGAACATGACTCATCAGAGTTATTTTTCATAGATTCACCTGGAAGTCTAAGAAATATATGTCACTTTTCTTCAGGGTATCCTTATCACCCTTTATCGGAACCAAAAACCCTTGTACCCAAAGTTGAAGAATCCGATTATTAGGAGATAGGTGAGAAATATTGGTTGTATATACATCATAATGTCCAAGGAACTCAAAGGCCTTCACCTTAACAAAACTTCCCTAAACATTTGGAAGTTTATGTGAACAGAATTCAGCCTCTCCATCACATGTTAGCCCTACCAAGATTGTTTCCTTGGTGTAAGTAAGTTTGTAAGTATTCCCATAAGACTTGAAAGAAAAAATTTCTCTTACCTCTTCTACATAGAAACTTTATAATTTATAGAATTCTACAAGGAACACTGGATAAACCACATCTTGATCACCAGGCATAGATAAACATACATCTTCCCAACCATTCAACTTGTTATTCATAGAAATGATGGAATCATACTTGTAAATGTTCGGATGGACCAACCATTCTCTGTACAATTGACATTTTGAAATTGGCTTCGTAGTAGACATATCTTGGGAGGTTGATTCTACAGCCATTCACAATGGACCAACATTGATAGATTCTAAATGGGCTTTAAGAACTAACGCAAGGCTTCGGCATGTGAGAGCTTTGAAAAATCTATGTGGGACACAAATAGGGGTCCCCTTTATATAGGCGATGGAGATGACCATTGAACTTCCAAAAACCATCTAATGGTAGAAAAACTCTCTGATCTAATCTGACGGTTGAAAGCATACCCACAAGGAAAACTTGCATCCTATCTTTTGAGGTTTAAAAAAAAACAATCGGATTTAAGAAAACTAGAATCTATGAAATTTTAAAACTCATAGGAAAATAACAACAAGCAAAATATGACTAAATAAACTAAAGTCAGGAAATCATACTTTTTGTCTTTTCCAAGAAGTTTATTCGTAATAGGTGATATTCTTCTTGAAGAAAATTTGACTACGAAAAACATACTACGAAAAAATTACTACCAAAATCTTATTGCAAAAATTTTGAGTACCAAAACTCCAGTATGAAAAGTATAAGTACGAAAATTTCATTACAAAAATTATCATTACAAAAATTATCATTATGAAAATTTAGTTACAAAAATTCTCATTAGGAAAATTTAGTTCCAGAAATTCACATTATGAAAATTATTAGTACACAAATTTCATTACGAAAATCTCAGTACGAAAATTATCATTACGAAAAATTTTATAACGAAAAATTTCAGTATGAAAATTTCATTACGAATGTTCCAATACGGAAATTTCATTACGAAAGTTCCAGTACGAAAATTTCATTACGAAAGTTTCAGTACGGAAATTTTGAAAAACTCATTATGAAAAATTTAGTTACAAAAGTTTGAAAAAACTGACTATGAATTTTTTTGATTATGCTACTAAGAAAATGTACTACCCCTCTGAAAAAGAGTTTATTACTGTAAAGAGAATTGATAAAAAAGAAGTTAATGAAGAAGGATTACCTCACGGTTATCATTCCTAACTTTTGTTTAATGTATTTAAATCTATCGGAGGGTAATGATTTTGTGAAAATGTCGGCAAGTTGATCTTGCGTTCTGATAAACTGAAGAATTATATCTCCTTTAAGTGTGTGATCCCTAAGAAAGTGATGCCTAATATCTATGTGCTTTGCACGAGAGTGATGTTCAGGGTTTTTACTAAGGGAAATGGAACTTGGTTATCACACAAAATATGAGTCTGAATAAAACTCAAGCCATAGTCTGTGAGTGTGTGTTGTATCCGCAATACTTGAGCACAACAACTTCCAGCTACTATATATTCATCTTTAGTAGTGGAGAGTGCTATAGAGTGTTTCTTTTTGTAGGACCAAGAAACTAATGAATCTCCTAAGAAATGAAAAGTTCCAGATGTACTCTTTCTATCCATTTTACACCCACCAAATTCAGCATTCGAAACACTCTTTAAAACAAAATCATTTCCAGCAGTGTAGAATAAACCTAGATCCATGGTTCCCTTTAAGTAGCGAAAAAATCATTTAACTACCTTTAAATGAGATTCATTAGGATTGGATTGATATCTGACACATAAGCATACTAAAAACATCAAGTCCAGTCGACTAGATATTTTGTAATGTAGACTTCCTCTCATACCTATAAAAGATGTTTGATCTACTGGTTTCTCAGCATCATCAAAATCAATTGTTTTTGAGGTACCGATAGGAGTACTTATACTCTTAGTGTTGTCATACCCATACTTTTTAAGAAGATATTTAATATACTTATGTTTAGATATATAAGTTCTTTATGGTTTTGAGAAATTTGAAAACAATGGAAAAAAGTTTACTCACCAATCATACTCATTTCAAACTCAAATTTCTTTATAATTGTAAAGGAATCACTTATAGATTTCTGAGTTGATCAAAATATAATGTCATCAACATAAATTTGAATAATCAAAACATTTTTCCTATCTTTCTTTATAAAAAGGGTTGGATCTGCATTTCCCTTAACATAGTTATTTTGAAACAAAAATCCTATAAGTCTATAATACCAAGCTCACGGGGCTTGATTAAGACCATTCAAAGCTTTAGTAAGTCTAAAAACATGATCATGATGTTTTGTGTCTTAAAATCCAAGAGGTTGTTCAAAAAAACATCCTCTTGAACATAACCATTACGGAAAGCACATTTCACATCCATTTGAAAGTGTTTAAAATTGAAGAATGCTGCAAAGACAAGTAGAATATGAATAGATCCAAGTCTAGATACTGTAGCATAGGTTTCGTCATAGTCTATTCCTTCTTGTTGATTATAGCCTTTAGCAACTAGTCTAGCTATATTTCTAACAATGAATCCATTTTCATCACACTTATTTTTGAAGACCCATTTTACTCCAATAACAGATGTTTCCTTATGTCTTTCAACTAAGGTCTAGACTTTATTCCTTTCGAATTCATTTTGTTCATCTTTCATGGCTTTTATAAAATCATCATCACGTAAAGCTTCATCAATGCTTTTGGTTCTAATTGGGAATGGAATTCTATATGTTATATTTCATTTCATAAGGAACTTCTAGTTCTTACAGGTTGATTGACATCAAAAATGATTCTATCACTATGATGATTCTTAAGTAATGACTGGTTTGGGTTTTGTAAAACTTATTCATAAACAAAGGGTAGGAAATATTCTAGGGTAAATGTTTCAGAAGTATCTTCTTGAAAATTTTCCATGTCGGAAGGAATTTCCATCAATGGTTGATAATCAGTTTTTGAAAACACATCTGAAGATGTAGGTTGGGGCTGTTTGAAAACAAAGGGATCAGTTTCATCAAATTTTACATGCACTGTTTCTTCAATAGTACAAGTGTTTTTTTGAAAACTCTATTAGCCTTAAGAGTTGTGGAGTCTCCTATGAAAATTCCTTCATTATATTTTGGTGCGAATTTTGGAAGTTTATCAATAGTATTTACAATGAAAACTTTAAAACCAAAAACCTTAAAGTAATAACATCTAGGTTTTCTACCATTCCATAACTCATAAAGAGTTTTATTATGAAAAGGTCTAATCAAAACTTGATTTATACTATAAAAAGTAGTACTTACAGCTTCATCCCTAAAATGTTTGGCTACAAAATATTCACTCATCAAGGTTCTAGTTATCTCTTGAAGAATTCTATTTCTTCTTTCAATAACTCCATTTTTTTAGGTGTTATGGGTACTGAAAAGTTGGGAGTAATTCCTTTTTTACTATAAAAAGATTAAAAATCAGAATTTTTAAATTCTCCTCCATGATCACTATGAATAGTTTTCAATGGAAGGTTTTTCTCATTTTTAACTTGGGCTCTAAAACTTTTGAAATAAGAAAAAGCTTCAGACTTCTTTTCTAGAAAATAGACCCATGTAAATATAGTGTAATCATCCACTAAGACAAATACATAATACTTTCCCCCAATGCTTCCAGTTTGTGTTGGACCAAAAATATCCATGTGCACCAACTGTAACGCATCAGTTGTTGAGACTTCATCGATTGATTTAAAACTAGATTTATGATGCTTTCCATATTGACAAGGATTACTAACTTTTGAAGAATCAAATCTGAGCTCCGATAGATCCTTAACTAGACCATTCTTAGAGGTATTACATAAGTTCATAAGGTTACAGTGTCCTAACCTTCTATGCCACAACGAAGAATGATCTTCCATTGAACTAAGGAAAGGTAAGTCTTGACTCCTAAGATTTTCTATGTTTAATGTGTAAACATTATCTTGCCTATGGGCAGAGAGAATAAACTCTTCCTTGGGATTGTTAACTAAGCATTTATCATTCCTAAAATTCACAAGGTATCCTTCATCACATAATTAAATTGTGCTAATGAGGTTGTGCTTCAGAACCTTAACCAATAAATCATTTTAAATAAAAGTTTTTCCAAGATGAACTATGTTACCTATACCAATAATTTCTCCCTGAGCATTATTTCTGAAAGTTATTTTTCCTCCTTTCGTCTTGATAATCTTTTGAATATAGTTTTTCTTACCAGTCATATGCTGGGAACATCCACAATCCAGGTACTATATATTTCTGTTGGTACTTCATTTATCTTCCTGAGAATAAGAAAAGAATTAGTCTTTAGGAATCCAAAATTGTTTGGATACGAGATTTTCAGATAACAAAATTTTGGGTACCCACATCTTTTTAGAAAAATATTCCTTATGAAAGCCTAAAGATTGGGTTTTGTTTAAAGAAAAATTATTGGCCCAGTAACCACCACATTGAAACTTGTTACAAAATGAAGCACTTTGGGTAACAAAATAATTGTTACCAAAAGTTTGTTTAGCATGGGTATAACCAAATTTAGATTCGTTTCTGAAAGGTCTTATTAAATTTTATCAAAATTTTCTTTACCTAAGGTAAAGTTAGAAAAACACTTCTTTAAGGAAAATATTTCAGACTTGAGTTTTTTAACCATGGTTTTATCTTCAAAATCAATATATTTGGAACTAGATCTTGGCTCGAAAACATTTTTATTAGAAATTACTTTTTCTAGATCCATAGAAAGTTTGTTCTTCTCAGAACTTACTTCCTCAAGATTTTTTTGAAATACTTATAAAATCAGCATTTTTCTTTTCAAGATCTTTAGAAAGATATGATATTTTATTAGTAAGAATAGTATTTCTAGAATTTTCCTTATGAAGTTTTTTATTGAGTTTTGAATTCTAAATCTCAAGATGTTTAGTAAACCTAGAAACTTGTTCATTGGTTGGTAAAGTATTTTATTCATCAGAAGAGGATTATTCATCAGAAGAGCTATAATATTTACTATCATTATCATTCAAAGAAACGTTGGTCAATGATTCAACATTGTGTACCTTAGCCACAAAGTAATGATTATCAATAGGTAATCTAGATATAAGACCAAGATTCTTCTATCCAGAAGATTCATAATCCAAAGATTCATCTGAAGAGTCACCACCATTGGAACTCCAAGTATCATTAGCTTTCAGGACATTCTTATCTTTAGATTTATAATGCTTCTTCCTATTCCTTTCAGAATGCCTCTCTTTTCATTATTTCTTCTTGAGAAAGGGTCAATTAGGATGAATGTGTCCACTTCTCTTGCATTCATAGCATGTGACCTCTAAATCATTCTTATATTTCCTTTCCTTCTTCTTATACATGGATTAGAAATTTCTCTAACCAGCTATATTTTTCATCCTTTGAGCAATATTAGCTAACTCATTCTATAAGACTTCGCTCACACTATATTCGGATTGGATAACAACATTCTTAGACTTGGATCTGGTTAATCTCTTAGAATTCTTTTCTTTCATGTGATTTGATATTGTAGTAAAAGCAACATTACCATTCCCATTATTCATTTTGATGATGTCATAATCTCTCTTCATCCTTGTTTCATGTTGAAGAAGAGTTCCAAAAAGTTCATCTAAGGAAATTTGAGTGACCTTCCTATTCTCAAAAATTGCTGTTCTCTTTGACTCCCACTCATTGGGCATAATATCAATGATCTTTTCAACAAGAGCTTCATCATCAAGACCTTTATCTCTCATAGATTTTAATCTATTCATGATAATCATAAACCATTGTTTCACCTTACAAATGGGTTCTCAATAAGGAAAATTAACACCATGATACTCAGCTCTAAGCATATCTCTTCTAGTTTCAATCAATTTAGATGTACCAAAATGTGTAACTTCAAGTTTCCTCCAGATACAGTTAGATGATTCACAAGAAGAAATTTGGCTATATATATTCCTTGTCATTGAACATAGTAAAGTATTGAATGCCTTATAGTTTAATTGATAATCATTCTACTCTTGGTTTGTGAAAGTACTAACTTCCTTATCAAGAATTTGATAACCTCCAGTGAGCATAACAAAAATTTTTATCCAGTATTGATAACGAATGTCTTAATTTGATCTCTCTATTACTCATAATCATTACCATAAAAAATTTGTGGTCTTGTAGGATTTAATTTGTCGATGGAAACAACACTGATTCCTACCATCTTAAAATCTTTCTACACAAAAACTTGTTAATAATGAAAGTTCGGATTCAAGGAGAAAATTCCTAAGAAAGGAAAAATATAGAACAATGAGAAACTAAGAACGAAATACATATATGTGAGTATAAGTATTTTAGAGACCTCCTATGATACCAATTATAGGATCGAAATAACGATGTAGATGCTCAATATACAAGAGGGGGGGAGGGTGAATTGTTCACATTAAAAAGTTCCTTAAACAAGGAACGATCTAAGTTTAACAAAGTTAAACTAATGAAATTCACAATACCTCTAATACCAATTGGAGAATTGGAACAAGGTATGAAGTTCTAAACTTCTAGTTCTACACACTTGTTTAAAAATGGAAAGTGATTCCAAAAAACAAGTTACAGAAATATGGATCCGGAAAGTTGGTTCTGGAAATATGGATCCGGAAATTGAAACTTAACCAAATATTACAATATCAGATTCTACCTTAAAGCGTATAGAATCTAAATGAATTATAGTACAAGTGTAAAGAAATATAAGAAGGTTATACTTTCCTTACAATACAAAATGCAGCGGAAAAAATTGTAACAAAAACAAGTAACAAGATATAGATCTTTTAACCCAAAGAGAAGGGTATCCAACAACCTTGGATAAAGGTCCCTTGATTTATACTTTCACAAAATTTTTTCTTACCCACACCCAGGTAAGCCCTCAATACGAAGATAAGAGTCTTTTTCTTGCTATCCCCACAAGCCCTCAACTTCATGGTAGTTGGAACCTATGTCTTCCTCAGAAAGGAAGCCCTCGAACTTCAGGTAGTCGACACCTCTGTCTTCCTATCCCCGAAAGCCCTTGAATTTAATCACCAACATTTAGAGTCGCACAAAGCAATCTGCACAAGGAAACTTTTGAACAAGTTATTCAAACTTTCAGCATGAATCTTTGAGAGTTAATAAGAGACTCTCTCTATAAATCACTTTAACATATCTTAGTCACAGACCAGTGTCAAAGTTGAAGCTTATTTTCAATTGATCTCCTATTTATAGGCCAAGCTCCAATGGTCGGCTCCCTCCTCCAACGATTATATTTTTCCTTGAATTTTGGAGGGACCTGTATACGTGTCACTCAACCAATGGTTTTTCAATAACTAAAAGCACGACATCGTTTTGTATTGAGACATGCGTAAGATTAAGAAAAATTAAAGTTAGGAATGTAAGCAAATAATAGTTCTAAGTATCACCAAAATTAAATTAGGAGTCTATAATAAATGGATATTCGGATTCTGTTATGTAGGAATTCAGAACCTGAATTCTTTAGAAATCAAGAGTCTGAATTTCTAAGGAAATTCGGAGTCTTATTTCACTAGAATTTGGAACCAGAACATACAAAGTTCGGAGTCAGGGTTCATGGGAATTTGGAGTCAGGACTCATAAGAGTTTGGAGTCTGAATTCATAGAACATGGAGTCAGAACATAGATATGTTCATAATCAGAATTCGGAGTCGAAGTACATGAGATTTTGTATACATAATTCATAATGGAACTTCATTAGAGTTTGTATCCAGAATTAGAAGTGGTACTTTATTACAGTTCATATCCAGAATTCGGAGTGGAACTTCAATACAGTTCATATCCAGAATTCAGAGTAGAACTTCATTACAGTTCATATCAAGAATTTGGAGTGGAACTTCATTAGAGTTCATATCCAAAATTCAGAGTGGAACTTCATTACAGTTCATATCCAGAATTCGGAGTGGAACTTCATTAATGTTCATATCCAGAATTCAGAGTAGAACTTCATTACAGTTCATATCCAGAATTTCGAGTGGAACTTCCTTATAGTTCATATCCAGAATTCGGAGTGGAACTTCATTATAGTTCATATCCAGAATTCGAATCCTAAAACACAATGCTTCAGATCTAAGTATTATATGCTTCCGAGGTTTTTTATATGAATCCGATTTTTATACTTAAGAAAAACATTGATATGGACAATGAAAACATGGTAGGGGTAAATTGTTTTAAGAAGGAAATTTTCCTTATATGAGTAAAATGTAGATTTGCTTATGTATGGGGTGTTTTTGATTTTCAAAACAAAAAGGAATGCGAAAAGTCATCTGGAAAACCTTATTGACTTAAAAATATCATGTTACTGAGAAATAGAATTCCAAGAATCAAGTGAAATATTCCACAATTAAAAATAATCTAACTAATTTTACTAATTTTGAGTGTGTCATAAAAATGTTAGGAAAGTGTGGGTTGGGAAAGGTTGTCTAAAATCCATCATATCCATAAAAAAATTGAATTTATCCACTATAATAATTTTTCCTCCCAATAGAAAAAATCTTGTATATAAAGATGTTATGAAGCTCATAAATCTCCCTACAGAGAAAGGTCTTACTTCAATTAAAAAATAATATTTGATGGTTTTGATGGTGATGAAGAATTTATAGGCACAAATATTATGATGGTTGCCACAACATTTCTCTCCTAGGAAATAGGCATGAACATAAGGGGAGAAACAATGAATTAAAATAGAAAAACAATCCTAATCCAATTGATGAATGAAGTGAAAAATAAAATGATGCAAAAGTATTTCCAATGAAAAATCATTTTGGTTTCCTTGAGGAAGGTGTAGAAGATGTGATCAACGTGGAAAATTTTCTAAAGAAGCTTTTACATCTTTTTTAAGACACCTATCTTTTTATATAAATGAAATAGAGGATAGACATAAGAAATTTCACAACCCGAACAAAGCTGGGGCTCGATACGTAACTACCCCAAGCCTGCCTCCACGGGCTAGGGGTAGAGACCAGTTCCAAAGTCTTATCATACTTTGGGATTCCTTTTCCTAAGTACATTTATACACACACATATCCATATCAATGAAAATTTGTAGAGGGAGTAAAGGTGAAAGAAACAAAATACCAGGGAATGAAAATACATGTAAAACATCTAGACATAATAAGAGTACGGTGCTGTAAAACTAAAAACTAATGAGGAAAAATACATGCCCAACCAGAATGATATCCCAAACTGAAAAAATTAAATGTAAAATGATGAGTGAGGCCAGCTCTTCATCTCCATGATGTGACCACCATACATGGTTTAATGTAACTAGTATCCCTATGCTCTTATATATCCCCCCAAACATGTCCTTTGTCTACATAAGACATGAAAATTTCTAGAAAATCCCATACAATAATGAGTATATACACACCCATTAGGATGCCTCAAAAATTAAAGGGGAGATTAGTAAGAGATTTAAAAAAAATAAAAATGCAGTAGGCAGTAAACATGTTACTAGATACAATGAAAGAGAAGAGCTCCGCCCAAACTAAGAGTAAATGTAACCTTGTCCAAATAGAATGGTCTCAACATGGTTAGTAGATGAACTACCAATTAAATCATTTCCACCTATAGTAGGATATTATACTCATCCAAACATGAGAACCTAAACACATAAATCAATTGACATACCCCATGATTCCTCACGTCCCATGGAAGGAGATTAAACACATCCCAATATATATATATATATATGTGTTGATGAGTATATATTATTAGTGAAATAAATGAAAATGAAAGAGAAATTGGATCTTCATCATACATCAAAACCTAAGACGTAGAGTATCCAATATCTCCAAAAGTCCATCAATGATTCATACCTTCAGACATATCTTCTCAAAAGTAATAATGAAAGTCAAAACACACCTCATCATTATGATACATAGTCAAGGGGCCAAAAATTAGAAGTACATGACCCATGACCTAGTGCAATTAGAGGTGTCCAATATGATAGCCATTAAGGGCCCACTTCCCAGCTCTACTAGAGGGTACTACATGATAGTCATCATAGAATCTAATGCCTAGATCTACTAGAGGGACAACTAGATAGTCATCAAGGAATCCACTGCCCACCTATATTGGATACTCAACTCGGTAGTCATCTAGAACTCCACCTCCCAACTCTATTAGAGGGTCAACTCAGTAGTCATCAAGGAATCCACTACGTAGTTCTATCAGAGGGGAAACTTTGTTATTGTCAATGACTCCACTTCCAAGCTCTATCGGATGGAAAACTCGATACTCTAGTGATCCTATGAAATCATTGTTGTAATTGAGCATCACCAATCCAAGAATCATGATTAGAACATTCCACATCTAATCCTAAAAACATCAATGGAGAGAACCATCCTGTTCAATATTGAAAAAAACCTAGGATATGCTACTAATGAACCAATGTACAAGTTCCAACATAGGAGATATGAGAGGTTTAATATTCTCAAGAAGTACATGACATGTAATGGGTCCACATGACATGTGTCTCTATACCTTTATCTTGACATTCCCTCCATAGAATAAAAATTTCTATCCATGTAGTACTACATAACATGTATCATACTGCATGATTTTCCTTAGCCGAAATAATAATGAACACGTGAGGCTCACCATCATTCAAAATTGAAAAAACATAATTCCACTAATATTCCCATGAAAACGGATCTGGATGGACAAACAAATCACACCATTGCTATCCTCTTGAAAAAATTATTAGGATATACAATTCACTTTCGTAAATCATACACTTGGTAAAAAATCACATATCAACACATAATGCACAAACAATGCTACATGGGTCTGGGTCACAGGTCCAAATTAAACACCTAATATTTTTCTTGAAACGTTATCCTCAATAATTGGATCACATTTCTACAAATGGTTCACTAATATGACACCATATGAAGAAGATACATCAGATATAGAATTCCATAATAATAAAATTTTTATTATTATGGGGAATTTCATTGAACTGGGAACAAGTTAGAAAAAGGTATCCAAAATAAGTTTAAAAATAACAATCTATATATATTGACCACATTTCCGCTGATGGTTCATCAATCTATGGTTAGACGAATAATTTATGTGTATATTTAGGTTTGACACCCAAAATAATAATAATTATATATATATAAATCAATTTTTTTGAAGAGGCACAATAACTCCCTCTGGATTTTCACATGTTTCATAACCCCTTATCCCCCCTTTAACAAATTTATTTTAATTTAACAATATTATTGTTATTATTATCATAATAATGATATAATGTAAATAAATGAGAAGGTACACACCCCTCAATTTCCATGCCTCCTCAACCACAACTCGTCCCACTTAGATGGTTTATCCCATTTTAATAATTTTTTTATTAAATTTCATTATTAAATAATATTTGTTATAGGAAGTATATATTAACAACAAAATTTAATATTTCCATAAATTCTCCACACGGAGGATGTTCCCTTATATCATTAATATTATGAACAATTAATAATACAACTCCAACTAAGTTTATTTTTCAAATTAAAATTACATTTTATGTTTCCTTTCAAAACTAGTTTTGTTTTTGTTTTTAGTATTCATCTTTATTTTTTTTCTGGATTTTCTACCATGGGAAATTTTGGGTGGGCCTCTACATGGGAATTGCAGTTGGGATTTTATTTTCCATTTGGGATTTTGGGAAAGGAAGTTTTAATTTATTGATCTTGCATGTGCTCCTGGATATTTATTGGAGTGGATTGTGCAACTCTGAATCATGTGGTTTGTGTTTGTCTGATTCCACTAAGATCTACACTAAAGCATCCCATCAATTCCCATGCAACTGTGTGGCCTGGGTTTTTAGTTATCTGTTGCACCATCCCAATAATATCAATAATTTCATGAACTCTATACATTAAAACTGTCCACCTATCCTACAGTTCATGTCATCCCATCACCTCACCACCTGATCGCTTATATTTTATATCATCACATAATATTTTGAGTTATCCACTTGTTCATGTGGTTCTTTATTGTTCATTCTCCTCCATTATAGAGAGAATAATCATACCGCTTCCTCTCTATCATGATCCCCTATTCTGGGTATCTCCTCTGATGGAGAGATCAAAACTCATGAGCAATGTCGGGACCACATCAACTTCATATATTTACAACCCCGACTTCTCTATTTCTCTTTAAACACTTCCAAAATCTATAATTGTGATATTTTTTATTTTCTATTTCAGTTCTGCACTGTATATCTTTTTTTCTATTATTTGTTTGGGTTTCATGGTTTTCATGTGTGAGTTCATCCTATTTGAATTTGTACACTAATATCTTCAGATTGATTTCACTATGACTCCTGGAGTGGAAGGGACCTCATGTACAAACAACTTCTGTGGTCTGTGTTCATTATTTCCCTACTTTATATTTCATTGATTTTTAATTGTTTTTTCATAATTATATTTTTAGTGGTGGTGTTATTACTATGTATTAGGACCATACCAGTCCGAACCACATAAATACTCATATCATATTTTTCCTTTCTTCATTTTATTTACTTTTTCTTCTAACATTTTTTTTCACTTCACCAAACCTCTCACTTGTGATCAGTAAAACAATTCACATGTGGTTCTCTATTTTAATTGGACTTCCTTAAAATAGATATATTCAATCCATTAAAATTGGTATCAAATTATATAATAATTTAAGTGACGTCTGTTAAATTTTAAGTCAATTTGGTTTATGGTGAGAATAATTTCAGTACATGGAGAGTTAACATGTGTTCCCTCTTAGTTCATAATTGACATGCAGATGTCTATCACAATTCTAAAAACCAGTAGTAACCATAAATTTCAAGGTTCAATCTTCCAAAACATTTATATACATTGAACTTAGTGTCTTAAAAAGTCTCAATATATATTTCTTTTGACCAAATGAGTGAAATTTTTTACAACAATTAGGGAAGGGGGGAAACAGACTTAAATACTACCTAAACGTGCATGGGAAGGCTCAAAACCCAGACCACTCATAAAACCACTATAGGAACAACCATTAGGTTGTGCCCATGGAGATTATGAGATGAAATTCTTCACGATGTTTCCCATGAAACTATTACTAAATCTATTTGGTTGAAACATGATCATGTCTATATGATTGAAGCTTTTCTTGGTGTTCTAAACAAGAAAATGAGACTTCATACATTTATGATGAATTATAGTTCTTCTATTCATGTTAATCATGATGAATTAATAATTTTATTCTCGATTTAGAAAATATAGTTGATTAAGTTAAAGATGAAGACCAAGATTTAATTATTTTAAACTCTCATGATTATTGCTTTAAATCATTATAAGATTCTATGATGTATGGTTGTGATTCCAAAATATTAGAAGAGGATAAGGTATCTATTTTGTCCCATGATCTTCAAACACACTTTTTTAATGAAGAATGTAATGGTGTTAAAACTGAACAACAATTATTGGGCATCCTAGTTCATTATAGAGACAATGATAATATATTAAAGTATAAAAACATGTTTTAGAACTTCGAGTGTTTCATGTGTGGTAGAACCGGCCATATTAAAAGATATTATCTTGAATTCATTAACAAGGTTTGTATGGCCCAAAAAAATATGGAATGACCTAGTTGTGACACTATAGATGTTTTGGGATATTTAGCTTCCATATTAGCTAGGAAAATGTATTTTTTCTAGTTATAAACCTATATTTGTACCTAGAAATGGCCCTACGACATTTGTAGGGGCCAGAAGTGAGAAAGGGGGGTTTACTCTGGGCTGGACTAAGGTGTTCGACCTTAGGTGGAGACTATTCTCTAGTTGGATTCCTATTTTCATTGCTTTGTGTTTCTATTTCCTTTTATTACATTCATTATTTTGATCCTTCCCTTTTTTTCATCATTAAATATATGTCACCCCTGAAGAAGGAGAATGTTTAAAGGTATCAGCATGTTTCGTGTTTGATGGATTAGATGAAGACTTAGGTAATGTTGGTAGGATCTATTTATTAATGTTTTTGACTCGTTAGTCGCACTTTTGATCATGTTTTTGTAATTAGGTAATAGTAAAATGGTAGGTATGTGAAGCCCATGTGCAACCATTTCACATACTAAGAGTATCCAGGTTTGGAGAATTATATCAGCTTTGGTTTATTTTCTATTAATTAAATGATGCCTGAACCTACTGGATGGATAGATAGGTATTTCAAGAACACCATTATATATTTTAATTAAAAATGGTGTATATTTATAAATTAATTTTTAAAATTAAAATTAATTTTTATGTTTCTAGGGAATTTTTTTATTATTCTTATGAATCTTTTTTTTGTTCATGATTTTACACTTTGGTCTAATTTATGCGGGCCTCCACATGGGCTTGGATGATGGACTTGGATTTTCTATCCAGGCTTGTGGGAATGGATAGTTTTTCTAGAATCTCCCCACATTCCCTCCTAGTAGTTGATCGACATTGGTAGTGCGACATCGAATCCACTATTTTATGTTTCTTTCGATTGCAGGACAATCTGCACCATTACCTCCCATCCATTCCATTAATAACGAATGGCATGGGTTTCGATGATCCATTTCACTGACTTGATGTTTTTGATTTTTCTGCACACTCTCTACCATCCACTTATATGGAGTTTTTTTATTCATTTTTTAATTTTTTTTTACAAAAAAGGGTTAGGGTGATTTTTTTTTCAAAATTCACCTTAAAGGCAGCATCACGAATGCCCCCATTGCATTTCGGGTGAAAGAGGCATCCACGATGCTGCCTTTACATCGGGGCAGAAAGGCAGCACCCGTGATTCCGCCTTTCCCCTAAGAAAAAAAATCAATTTTTTATGTTTTGTTTTGTTTATATATTTATTTATATATATAATTCATAAAAATTGTTCAGGATGATGCTTCCTTTCACCTAAGAAAAAATTATTATTTTTTAAATTTTTGTTTCAAAACCGCCTACATGAAAGTTAAAAATGTTTCAAGAATGTGACTTTGAATGACTATAAATTATAAATAATAAGACCAATATAAATGAAACTCTAAACATTCATTAAAAATATGAGCAATTGTTGAAAACACAAATCATTTGAGAAAAATTGTTCATGAAAAATAATTTATAAGCTTTCAAAACTGCCTACATGAAAGTTAAAAATGTTTCAAGTACGTGACTTTGAAATTCTATAGAATAAAAACCATACGACCAATATAAAATAAACAATAAACATTCTTTAAACATATAATCAATTGTTGAAAACACAAATCATTTCAGAAAAATTGGTCATGAAAAATAATATATAAGCATTCAAAACCGCTTACATGAAACTTAGAAATGTTTCAAGTATTTGACTTTGAAATACTATAATATATAAACCATAATACCAATATAAATGAAACATTAAACATTCATAAAAAATATAAGAAATTGTTGAAAACAAAAATCATTTCATAAAAATTGTTCATGATAAATAATTTTTAAGCTTTCAAAACCGTCTACTTGAAACTTAGAAAGGTTTCAAGTACGTGACTTTGAAATACAATAAAATATAAACCATTAGTAAAATATAAACGAATCATTATACATTCATTAAACATATAAGAAATTGTTTAAAACAAAAATAATTTCATAAAAATTGTTCATGAAAAATAATTTATAATATTTCAAACAGCCTACATGAAACTTGGAAATGTTTCAAGTACGTGACTTTGAAATACTATAAAATATAAACCATTAGACTAATATAAATGAAATTTTAAACATTCGTTAAACATATAAGAAATTGTTGAAAACACAAATCATTTCATAAAAATTGATCATGAAAAATAATTTATAAGCTTTCAAAACCGCCTACTTGAATCTTAGAAATGTTTCAAGTACATGAATTTGAAATACTAAAAAATATAAACCATTAGACCAATATAAAAGAAACATTAAAAATTCATTAATCATATAAGAAATTTTTAAAAACAAAAATTATTTCATAAAAATTGTTCATGAAAAATAATTTATAAGCTTCCAAAACTGCCTACTTTAAACATAGAAATTTTTCAAGTAAGCGACTTTGAAATACTATAAAATATAAACCATAAGACCAACATAAACAAAATTTTAAACATTCATTAAACATATAAGAGTCATCCCCGCATCAATAGGATGCACGATGTCACTAGTATCACTAACATTTATAGTCTTTGATGCATGAAAACATGTTATATCTCCATTCATGGGACAATGAAATCCATTCTTCCACCCACCATGTCCATATCCATATCAACATCCGGCCGCATAAGGGTATGGTGATATATATGCCACATGAAATTCTCATATGTTCCCATTGCTGCAAATGTCAACCCCTTCAACACCACCATGCATACAACCACTATAAATTCTTCAACAATTTTCACCCCATTTTCCTAGGCCTAGATTATCCGATGAAAACACCAACGATTCCATATATCCCATCAAACTCTTCATCACCAAATCATTATCCTTTATCATCTTTAAAAGGCCAATGTAGGACCTCCTTGATCTATCCATTCCAAACACACACCTACAAGAATACTAAAAAAATAAAAATAAGAAATTTTTTTGGTTTTTATTTTAGAGTATACTTGTATGTGAGTGTTTGAAATAGATAAATCAAGAAGGTCCTACAGTAGCCTTTTGAAGATGATAAAGGATAAAGATTTGGTGATGAAGAGATCGATGGGATATGTGGAATTGTTGGTGTTTTCATCTAATCATCTGGGCCTGGGGAAATGGGGTGAGAATTATAGAATAAATTATAATGGTTGGATGCATGGTAGTGTTGAAGGGGTTGATATTTGCAGGAATGGGAACATATGAGAATTTAATTTGGAATATCATTCATTATACCTTTATGTGGCCTGATGTTGATATGGATATGGAAATGGCGGGTGGAATAATGGATTTTGTTGTCCCATTAAAGGAGATATAACATGTTTTCATGCATCAATGATTATAGATGTATGTGATACTAGCGACACCGTGCATCCTATTGATGCGAGGTTGAATCCTATATGTTTAATGAATGTTTCAAGTTTCATTTATATTGGTCTTATGGTTTATATTTTATAGTCTTTCAATGTAATGTAATTGAAACATTTCTATGTTTCAAGTAGGCGGTTTTGAAAGAATATAAACTATTTTTCATTTCCATATACATAAAACATATAAATGAACATAAACAATCAATGTCTATGTCTCCGGTGAGGAGATCATGTCCCACATGGTGGTCTGACACAAATCATTTCATAAAAAAATATTTTTTATTTCCATAGAAATAAAACATATAAATCAGCATAAACAATCCATTTCTATGTCTACGATGAAGAGATCCTATCCCACATGGTGGTCTAATAATAGGACATCTGCGGCGAGATCTCTAGGGAGTCTTATGACCTGGAGAGGGCGGGTAGTCGGGCGCGGGAACATCAACTGTCATATCCTGCACCTCTGTGCCAGTGGAAGAAAATGTCCACTCCACCTTGTACGACCCTCCTGATCCTTCTCACACCACGATGGTAGAAGAACCCGACATCATCGCATTGGGGAACAAATCATATGGTGGTGCTATACACCAAATCTGCGATGGGTCTGGACCCCAAGATTGCGATGACATTGGACCCAAAGGCTGTGCTCTATATGGACCCCACCATGGAGAAAGCTGAGGATATCCTGTCAAAAAGGATGGATCCCATGGAAGCTGAGGAACATCCTGCATCGGCTCATACTGGACTACTAGAGGGCCATTGTCTGCCTATGGAACTGGTGAGGCCTGACGTACAGGACGACGATGTCTACATTGCTATGGTCATGGCTCCTCAGCACCAGCAGCTGCTGCAGGATCTTCCTCTGGGGAAGAAACCTGTTGTCTCCGTGCTGGATGCTCGAAGAGGCTCTCGGAAAATGCATGAATAGACGACCTCAACTCCAATGCTACAGCATGAACAGATTACCGGTTAAAGACTCTATCCTCCGCCTCATCACTCATACGAATAAGTCTGTCTATGTGAATCTCATGTAAACAGATTAAAAATGAGTGAGAAAATAACTCAATTGACATATTAATATAATTTAATTGACTTACAATCATATGCATCTCTCTTCCTGCTCGGGTAAGATACAGTATACACTTTAGTCTATACCATGGATCATACTCGTGTTTCACTGAAAGAGAGAACTGCATCGTAGGAACTCTCTGGATATGAAACTCTTCGCATCTACACCAATAGTCAAGAAATACAACATGTACTCAATGCCAGTCGTCATCCTGCATCCCTGTCAACTACATCCCATGAAGCTAATCTGTCTGCCTCGACAGTAATGGGATCTGCTGTATAAGGCCCCAACCTTAAACCTTACCTAATATTGAATTAAATGAATAAATAACATTGAGGATCTTTTCAGGTTTATAGATTTAGAGAATTATGACATAACTATTACATCTCAAAGGATTACAAAGTATAAACTTCTACTAAGTTTCCATAAAATAAAAACCCTTAAAAAGAAACTTGTCTAGTTCCATGTTTTAGGTAGCATGACTTTCCCTTGATCCAATCCTTGACCCTATTCCACGTTAAGTCCTGTGAAAAACATTTCAAAAACATGGGATGGGCATAAAAATCTTAGTAAGGGATACACAAAGAATGAAATCTGTTAGTTTTTCAAAACAACAAGTAAACCATGTATACTTTATCAAAGTAATAACTTTCACCTTTTCGAAGTAGTAAAAACATCTCTTCAATTAATAAAAGATCATTACTTACCCTTTTGTAACCAAAAGATTACCATAAAACCCATATAAAAAACACATAACTTAAAAAGTTAACTTGATACATAAACATACTTAAATGGAATAACCATACGGTCGACTTCCACACATACTTAATGGGATAGCCATATGGCCGACTTCCACACATACTTAATGGAATAGCCATACGACCAACTTCCATTCCCAATGCATTGGAGGTTATAACGTAACCACCCGTCCTCATATTCACGGCACCACCCGTCATAATGTCCAAGTACCATTATAAATTCATAAAACATAAAACAAATATATTGGAAAGAAAACATTTTCACATTTCGATAAAAATATATCACTTAAATATATCGATATAACAAATCCTTTATAAAAACCATTTTCAATACCAACATACATAAAAGAGTATATGGTATTTATTTCATTTTAAAAAAACATTACGGCTTGTTGAGGAAGCCAAAGACCAAATAATACTCGCGGCGGCGGAAAAGGTCGTTGTCACCGCGTACGTTAAAAGAAACATTCCTTTTTTTAGTTTAGTAAAACACTTCATATAAAAATATTCCTTTTGAATAAAATTAAAAGTCAAAGGGGTTTATACACTGTAAAAAATAAAGTTGTTTGTAAAACCAAATATGCCTCAATGAAAGGAGATTGAGACGAAGTCCCTTACAAAGTCGATATCCTTAGATTAAGGATAAATCGATTACATGATTATGTGTGACAAATACGAATACAAAAAATATAAGTTGATATTAAGTGTCAAACAATCAGAGGTCATTCAGAGATAATCATGGAAAAATAAAACCAATGACATAGATATTTAACTAAATGAAATGAGATTGAGTTATGATTTCCGATACAAGTCCGTCTAAATGACATAAGAATTTATCAATGATATGATTATGTGTAGTAATAGTATATCCACACAATGGTTTGTGGAAACTACATCATAGAGATTCCACACATAATCAAGGAATAATAAAATCAAGAATTAGAGGTTTAACCCAAATAATTGAAAGTGGGTTAAGAAGTTCCCTTACAGAAATTCGACAGCCTAACGATGTCACTTCAAAACTCATAGAATGAGTTGATGAGAGGTAAAGGGTATCTAATCACTTGGACATAAAATTTACATTAATAAGGATATAGAAGAACATATCCCAACATAATAGTATGTTAATTAATAGACATAACAAAAGAAGTCTTTTAAAAAGAGGAGGGTGAAAGGTTCCCTTACCGACTTGGGGAAACTTTCGAAACATACACCCCATTGAAGAAGGGTCATACAATGAATATGTAAGTACCCATAATGAAATTATATTACAAAAAGAGTATAATAATGGGAAGTACATACACCACTCAAAGGAAATGGTGGAAAATGTGGCCTAAATCTCACGGGAAAAAAAGTGAGATGAAAAATCCCTTACGAAAACTCTGCAGCCTAACGACGCCACTTAAAACTTCCAAAAATGGATTGATGAGATAAAATAGAGTATCTCATCATATTAAAATAAAATTTACAGAATTTCGAATATAAAAGAACACCCCCCATCATAAAAAATAGGACCTTAATAGAAGTGACATAAATGAGAATGCTTAAAAAAGAGAGAGAGGTTAGATCTCTTACGAAAATTCGGCAGCCTAACGGCGCCACTCAAAACTTCCAAAAGGGATTGATGAGAGAAAATAGGGTCTCTCACAACATGAACATAAAAAGTACAGTATGAGTAATATAAAAGAACATACAAATCATAATAATTATGATCTTAAAAGGAATGACATAAAAGAGTGTACTTAAAAAGAAAGAGAGGAGTAGGATCCCTTACCTCGTGTCCGACATGACTCGATCGTTCTTTAATCTCCTAAATAATAAAATTTGGTCAATTTATAATTTATTAAAGACCTCATTTAAATATTATTATTCAGTTCATATCAAATATTAGAGTGTTATAATAATTGGTTAATAAAGTGAGTTCAAATCAGACATTTTTGTCGATGTTCAGTACATGAGTAAAAATTGAACTTGTTAGAAAAGAATTTTCCAGGTAGATATAGGTACATCATCTCCAGAATAGTATTTATGTTTTAAATATCATATATATAGAGTATATATTAATTTTATACTATTCCATATCATTTGGAGACAAAAAATTAAAAGCACCGTTCATGGAGACGGTAGGCCGTACGTACGCATGAACGCTACTTTCATTTTTTTACCATATTAATGGAATTAAAACAAAATGAGATATATATATATATTATAATTACAGAATTATACACATCAATTAGATGTAATATATTACATATATATCCATTATATACATGTACTTATAATAGTACATAACATTTGGAGATAAGAAATGAAATGTACCGTTCATGGAGACGGTAAGCCGTATGTACGGATGAACGCTCCTTTCATTGATTTTTTTATTCAATGGAATGAAATAATAAATATAAAAAGGTATATTATAATTCTAGTAGGATAACATATGTAATAACATTAATTATATCCTTTATACGTCCCACATATGGCATTAAAGAATCAAATCACTTTGAGGGGGCGGTAGTCTGCACTTCCTAAAATGAATATATCACATTTACCCATAATGGAAACCATAAAGGTATGACATAAATGAAATATACAGAAGATTAAAGAAAACATAAACATATTATATATCATATATAAATATATTGACATCTTAATGTCCACCTTTGAAGGTGTTAAAAGAATATTGAACAATCATCGTTTCGTGAGGCAGTAATTCGCAATCCACAGAAACAATATGTTCTTTAACCATTAGACGAAGGTGTGTGTAAGTGTAGCTAGAATAATTCACATAAAAATTTACTAGAATATTGAGTATACTGGTTTTGTTACAAATAAAATGCATAAAAAGAGTTTAGGGGGTTGGATAAGAAAAATAAAACAAAAGAACCCAAGGGAAGACATTACCTTTAAATCGGGTAACTTCCTTTGATTTGAGCTCAAAGGCTTCCTTGGAAATGATTCTGCCCGAAGTGAGGATTGAATGATGAAGAGAGGGATGTGGAGAGATGAAATGGGCAGTGTTTGGCCGAGCCAAAGGCTTGAGAGGTGTGTGTACGGTGGTAGAGGTGGGGGGCTTTTATAAGAGGAGAGGAGGGGCACTCTTGGAAAGTTACAAAATGTTACTTTATTTTCAAATTATTCTCGGATTTTAAAGGTCCCACATTGATTTATTTCGAGGATAAGGTGATAAGGTTTTGAAATCCACACATCCAATAGGTTTGTGACAAGTGTAGGTCTTAGATTTTACATTATCTTTTCATTTTATTTAAATCATTAAATAATGAGGTAATCACTGCATCATCATGGTGTCATAAATAATTTAATTTATTTAGTGTCTAAAAATTATTAAAAAAAATCATGATATAGGAAATCTTTTTATCTTTATAATGAATATTTATAGTCAAAAATATGTCTTGTTAACCCCATATAAAAATTGTTTTTGTAAAATAACACATGTTTGTGACATTTTAATTTTAACATTAAATGAAAAGGTATTTACGTCATTTTCCAACAAAAGTGGCTCCATGGGGTCCCCTAGTTGACCCCTGGATTGTCGTGGTCGGACATGACACATCCAACGAGGGTAGGACAGGTGTCAAGTTCATTTCATATTATTAAAACATTATTTTTTACCGTAAATTATACTAATTATCTCTAATCGCGATTAAAAACATAAAAGTTACTATTCACCCAAAAATTATTTTAATCCCATTGAACCACATTATAAATCCTAATGACAACCATGTATGTCGGATTTTTGAAATTCAAAACACAGAAGTGGTAAAGATTCATTTAAACGAAAAATCAGTTTTTTAAGTACCACTTAGTGGTTTCACTATTCATCAAAAAAATGAAGTTTTTTAGAATAATAAAAAAACTTAACCCTAAGCTATATTTGATATTCTGAATTCAAAAAAGATTTCTATTTTACAAAATTCAAATCATATAAGTTACAATAATTAATTTAATAATTAATTCCCGCTGTCATGACAAATAACGTGTTTTTATGAAATAATATATATCAAAAGATTGACACTAGTTTAAGTCCAATTTCATAGTGAAATTAATTCAAACAACCACTATTAGATTAAATGGTAAAAATATATTCTAATTTCACTTTAAAACCAATTCAAAAGATAATATAATCATACAAATAAATTAGATTAAAAAGTGGTTTTGAATTAAAATACAACATTTTTCACTATTCATTAAAAAATGAACTTTATCGGAAAAATACCAAGAAATTACACAAACTAAATTTTGATGTCCCGATTCCAAAGAAAAATTTTATTTTGTCAAATATAACACATAAAATTTTCAAAAAGTGGATTTAAAAGAGGTTCTCCATCAAAAGGTGGTTAATCGACCTTTTAAAGAATATTAGAAAATTTACGCTTAAAATTGGATTAATTCGCATTTTTAATCCTCTGACATTTATTGTTAAGAGTAAAAATATTTGACAAACATATATAATCATTTTTTAGTTAGTTCTGTTCATTCCCACCATTACCACGGCTAGGCGTTAACTGCCATTTAAAATAATATTATTTTATTATTAGAGTGCAACGTAAGATTCCCAAGAAACTCGTTGTTGTGTATTGGGTACGCCATCACGCACAACGTCCCCTTTAAAGTAATATTAATATATTATTCAAAAATATGGATAAATATGAAAATTTCATATTCTTTATTTACATGGAGTGTTACATCCTTCCCCCCTTTTGAGAATTGTGTCCTCGCAATTTTGAAATTGGGTTTGGAAACTTCATTGAAAATCCCTAATAGGAACAAGAGTCGGTAAAACAATTACTTTAAAAGAAAGAAATAGAAGTAAAAAGGTCACACGACTTAACCCATACTAGGATTCCAAGTATGAAAATATGGATATAGAGGAGAAAACAAAGGGTCATGTTCTGATGGAGAGTGATATTAAACATGTCTAGGAGAAAGTTAACCACAAGAAAATCACACACTTGTAATGGGTTAAACGGTATTTGATTCCCCAATAGGAAAAATTAACAGACAACATTTTTGTTTTAAGTTACTTTTCATTGAGGAATTTATTTATGAGCTTAACTAAAACATAACGAAACATACTTACTTGTCACGTAGAATTTCAACTTTTACTAGATTCCTTAATCAAACTCATATTTTCTCCAAAAGACAAGTTTTTTGGATGACTTGTTCGCATTAGGAGTACTATAGTCAACTTCGTGAGAATCACCTAATCCACAAAAGAGAACTATATATTTCCCATGTCTTAAAAAAAATCCAAAACCAAAATTGATAGTATGAGATCAGATAATTCACAAAAGTATAATCCTTTATAAAAAGAAAATCTATTCTTAATCTCTAAAATTTGTCCAAAAAAACCCAAAGTTCAACGAAGACCATTCGATAAAAAATTGTCCATAAAATTCTTCAAATTAAACCAAACTAAGTTTGAAACCCAAATATTTGAAGGATTTAATCACATAGTCTTCCAAGGTACAAATTAACTTTTATCTCCAAATAACATCAGTTGCTCTTAAATTCTCATATTGAAAAGTAAATAACCTAATCACATATCCTCCGTGAAAGGTTAATCATTTCCATAGATAACCCAAAATAAACTTACTCTTGATTCCTTAAATCATCTAACTAAAAATAATTAGTCAAAATAAATAGGGAATTCACATAGTCCAGTGGTAGGAGATAAATACCAGTCACACTTTGGTTGTGGGTTCGATTCCCGCAGCTTTGTCCGACGAGATTGGTTGTCACACGGTCTGCGTGTTGTCCTTTTTCCAAAACTATATAATTTTTAAAACATTCCCCAAAACGAGATAAAATCTTTAAAAATAATCATAAAATATTTTAACCTCAAGTTTATCTCATGCCTTTCATTTTCCATCATTACATATAATAACCCATAATTACCTCAAAAGTAAGGATCATATAAACCATAATGGTTACCTTTATAATTATTATCTGAACTTCCACACCGATTGGTCATCTCGTACATGATGCATTACAGAACATACCAAGTTTCAAGTGGTTGATCACGACTCCTTGATAGTTGGTTTAGAACAAACACGAGTTTCCTCATTGAATCCCCCATTTCATCCAGTCTCTTAATCAGAGAACCACCACAGTTTCCTTCAAACCTACTATCACTTTGGCGCCTTCTAGATCCATCCATTCACTAAAAACAAATATGTCAGTGCAAGTATATCAACCAAACCATCATGTACTAATGAGGAAGATAAACACTAAGATATACTTACTCATTCACTTTATCTAAAACTAGGACTCTTTCTGAAATTCTAACCATTGTGGTAATGTCACTTATGCTTATTGAATACCCTAACTTATAAAGTTATCTAAACCGACCATTGATACCAACTATAAGGCCCCAGCCTTAAACCTTACTTAATATTGAATTAAATGAATAATTCACAATGAGGATCTTTTCAGGTTTTGAGTTTTAGAGAATTAGGACATGACTATTACATCTCAAAGGATTACAAAGTAGAAACTTCTACTAAGTTTCCATAAAATAAAAACCTTTAAAAAGAAACATGTCTAGTTCCATGTTTTAGGAATCATGACTTTCCCTTGATCCCATCCTTGACCCTATTCCGCGTTAAGTACTGTGAAAAACATTTCAAAAACATGGGATGAGCATAAAAATCTCATTAAGGGATACACAATGAATGAAAACTGTTAGTTTTTCAAAACAACAAGTAAACGATGTATACTTTATCAAAGTAATACCTTTCACCATTTCGAATTAGTAAAAACAAACTCTTCAGTGAATACAAGATCATTACACACCCTTTTGTAACAAAATGATTACCATAAAACCCATATAAAGAACACATAACATAAAAAGGTAACATGGGACATAAACATACTTAAATGGAATAACCATACGGTCGACTTCCACACATACTTAATGGATTAGGCATACGATCGACTTCCACACATGCATAATGGAATAGCCATACGACCAACTTCTATACCCAATGCATTGGAGGTTATAACGTAACCACCCGTCCTGGTATTCACGGAACCACCCGTCATAATGTCCAAGTACCATTATAAATTCATAAGACATTAAACAAATATAATGGAAAGAAAAAATTTCCACATTTAGATAACAATATATCACATTAATATATTGACATAACAAATCTTTTATATAAACCATTTTCATTACCAACATACTTAAAAGAGTATATGGTATTTATTTTTTTTTAAAAAACATTACAACTTGTTGAGGAAGCCAAAGACCAAATAACACTCACGACGACAGAAAAGGTCGTTTTCACCACGTACGTTAAAAGAAACATTACTTTTTGTCATTTAGTAAAACGCTTCATATAAAAAGATTCCTTTTGAATAAAATTAAAAGTAAAAGGGGTTTATACACCATATAAAATAATGTTGTGTGTAAAACCAAATATGCCTCAATGAAAGGAGATTGAGACGAAGTCCCTTACAAAGTCGGTATCCTTAGATTAAGGATAAATCAATTATATGATTATGTGTGACAAATACGAATACAAAAAATTCAAGTGGATATTATGTGCAAAACAATAAGAGGTCATTCACACATAATCATGGAAAAATAAAACCAATTACATCGATATTTAACTCAATGAAATGAGATTGAGTTATGATTTCCAATAAAGTCCGTCTAAATGACATAAGAATTTATCAATGAGATGATTATGTGTAGAAATAGTATATCCACACAAAGGTTTGTGGAAACTGCAACATAGAGAATCCACACATAATCTTGGCATAATAAAATCAAGAATTAGAGGTTTAACCCAAATAATTGAAAGTGGGTTAAGAAGTTCCCTTACAGAAATTCGACAGCCTAACAATGTCACTTCAAAACTCATAAAATGAGTTGATAAGAGATAAAAAGGGTATCTCATCACTTGGACATAAAATTTACATTAATAAGGATATATAATAACATATCCAAACATAATAGTATGTGAATTAAAATACATAACAAAATAAGTCTTTTTAAAAGAGGAGGGTGAAAGGTTCCCTTACCGACTTGGGTAACTTTCGAAACGTACACCCCATTGAAGAAGGGTCATAAAATGAATATGTAAGTACCCATAAATTAAATTAAATTACAAAAAGAGTATAATAATGGGAATTAAATACACCACTCAAAGGAAATGGTGGCAAATGTAGCATAAATCTCACAAGAATAAAAGTGAGATGAAAAATCCCTTACGAAAACTCGGCAGCCTAACGACGCCACATAAAACTTACAAAAATGGATTGATGAGATCAAATAGAATATCTAATCATATTAAAATAAAATTTACAGCAAGAGTAATATAAAAGAACATCCCCCATCATAACATAGAGGATCTTAAAAGAAGTGACATAAATGAGAATACTCAAAAAAAGAGAGGTTAGATCTCTTACGAAAATTCGGCAGCCTAACAGCGCCACTCAAAACATCCCAAATGGATTGATGAGAGAAAATAGGGCCTCTCACCATATGAAAATAAAATGTACAGTAGGAGTAATATAAAAGAACATCCCAATCATATTAAAGATGATCTTAAAAGGAATGACATAAAAGAGTGTACTTAAAAAGAAAAAGAGGAGTAGGATCTCTTACCTCGTGTCCGACATGACTCGATCGTTCTTTAATCTCCAGAATGAAATATTTTGGTCAATTTATAATTTCTTAAGGACCTCCTTTAAATATTATTATTCAGTTCATATCACATATTAGAATGTTATAATAATTGGTTAATAAAGTTAGTTCATATCAGACGTTTTTGTCGATGTTCAGTACATGAGTAAAAATTGAACTTGTTGGAAAAGAATTTTCCATGTAGTTATAGGTACATCATCTCTAGAATAGTTTTTATGTTTTAAATATCATATATATCCAGTATATATTCATTTTATACTATTACATAGCATTTGGAGATAAAAAATTAAAAGCACCGTTCATGGAGACAGTAGGCCGTACGTACGCATGAATGCTACTTTCATTTTTTTTCCATATTAATGGAATTAAAAAAAATGAGAGATAAATATATTATAATTACAGAATTATACCCATCATTTAGATGTAATATATTACATATATATCCATTATATACATGTACTTTTAATAGTACATAACATTTGGAGATAAGAAATGAAATGTACCGTTCATGGAGATGGTAAGCTGTAGGTACGCATGAACGCTACTTTCATTTCTTTTTTCTTGTATTTAATGGAATGAAATAATAAATATATAAAGGTATATTATAATTACAGTAGTATAAAATTTGTAATAACATTAATTCTTTCATTTATATGTCCCACATATGGCATTAACGAATCAAATCACATTGAGGGGGCGGTAGTCCGCACTTCCTAAAATGAAGATATCACGTTTACCCATAATGGAAACCATAAAGGTATGCCATAAATGAAAAATACAGAAGGTTAAGGAAAACATAAACATATTATATATCATATATAAATATAGTGACATCTTAATGGCCACCTTTGAAGGTGTTAAAATAATATTGAACAATCATCATTTTGTGAGGCAGTAATTCGCCATTCATAGAAACAGTATGTTCTTTACCATTAGACGAAGGTGTGTATAAGTGTAGCTCTAATCCTTCACATAAAAAAAATACTAGTATATTGAGGATACTGGTTTTGTTACAAAAGAAAATAATAAAAAGATTTTAGGGGGTTGGATAAGAAAAATAAAACAAAAGAACCCAAGTGAAGACATTACCTTTAAATCGGGCAACTTCCTTTGATTTGAGCTCAAAGGCTTCCTTGGAAAGGATTCTTCCCAACATGAGGCATCAATGATGAATAGAGGGATGTGGAGAGATTAAATGGGCTGGTGTTGTCTGAGCCAAATTCTTTATACGTGTGTGTAAGGTGGTATATGTGGGGGCCTTTTATAAGAGGAGAGGAGGGGAACTCTTGGAAAGTTTCAAAATGTTACTTTATTTTCTAATGATTTTCAGATTTTAAAGGTACCACATTGATGTATTTCGAGGATAAGGTGATAAGGTTTCTAAATACACCCATACAATAGGTTTTTTACAAGTGTAGGTCTTAGATTTTACATTATCTTTTCATTTTATTTAAATCGTTAAATAATGATGTAATCGCTGCATCATCATGGTGTCATAAATAATTTAATTTATTTAGGGTCTAAAAATTATTAAAAAAATATCATGATGTAGGAAAGCTTTTTTCCTTTCTAATGAATATTTATATTAATAAATATGACTTGTATAACCCCATATAAAAATTGTTTTAGTAAAATAACTCATGTTTGTGACATTTTAATTTTAACATTAAATAAAAAGGTATTTATGTCATTTTCCAACCCAAGTGGCTCCATGGGGTCCCCTAGTTGACCCATGGATTGTCTTGGTCGACCATGACACAAAACATGAGGTTAGGACATGTGTAAAGTTCATTTCATATTATTAAAACATTATTTTTTTACCTTAAATTACACTAATTACCTCTAATCGCGATTAATAACATAAAACTTACTATTCACCAAAAAATTATTTTAATACCATTGAACCAGATTTTAATTCCTAATGATAACCATGTATGTCAGATTTTTGAAATTCAAAACACAGAAGTGGTAATATTTAATTTAAGAGAAAAATCAGTTTTTTAAGTTCCACTTAGTGGTTTCACTATTAATAAAAAAATGATGTTTTTCAGAATAATACCAAAACTTCACCCTAAGCTATATTTGATATTCGGAATTCAAAAATGATTTCTATTTTACAAAATTCAAAATCGTATAAGTTACAATAAATAATTTAATAATTAATTCCCGATGTCATGACAAATAGTGTGTTTTTATGAAACAATATATATCAAAAGATTGACACTAGTTTAAGTCCAATTTCAAAGTGAAATTAATTCCAACGACCACTATTGGATTAAATGGTAAAAATATATTCTAATTTAACATTAAAAACAATTCAAAAGATAATCTAATCATAAAAATAAATTACATTAAAAAGTGGTTTTGAATTAAAATACAACATTTTCACTATTCATTAAAAAATGAACTTTATTGGAAAAATACCAAAAATTTACACAAAGTAAATTTTGATGTCCCGATTCCAAAGTATAATTTTATTTTGTCAAATATAACACATATAATTTTCAAAAGGAGGATTTAAAAGAGGTTCGCCATCAAAAGGTGGTTAATCGACCTTTTAAAGAATATTAAAATTTTTACGCTTAAAATTGGATTCATTCGCATTTTTAATCCTCTAACATTTAATGTAAAGAGTAAAAATATTTGACAAACATATATAATCATTTTGTAGTTAGTTCTGTTCATTCCCGCCATTACAACGGCTTGACGTTAACTACCATTTAAAATATTATTATTTTATTATTAGAGTGCAATGTAAGATTCCCAAGAAACTCGTTGTTGAATATTGGGTACACCATCGTGCATAGCATCCCCTTTAAAGTAATATTAATATTTTATTCAAAAATATGGATAAATATGAAAATTTCATATTTTTTATTTACGTGGGGTGTTACATGCTGAGTGAAGAGAAACTGGGGCATGACTCTGTCTGGCTGGTGCCACTCAACAATATGAAAGTGAATGATTGGCACTACAATCATAACATCGTCAAGACCATCCATGCAGTATGGAGGAAAATGGTCTATAATAGACCAGTATGGAACCCATAAAATCTGAAATAACATATTACCCTTGTTAGAAAAAATGTTAACTAAAAAATATGTTATTATTAAATTTTATAGACAATTATAGATTGTATATACATATATGATGCGGTAAGAGGAAGACCAACTCGAGCCGATATACAACAAAATCATGTCTCAGAACAGCATTGAAATTGTGTCGCTGACACCACCTATAAAATAAAACATCGATATTGATAAATAATGAGAAATTAAAGTCAATAAATTGTCGTATCATCAGAAACTGATAGAAATGAGTGATCATACCAGTGTCCATGTGGAGTGTCATGCAGCACCACCATCTTGACTGGCGAACCAGCATGACCATGGAAGAATGTGGGGATGTGATCCCATGAACACATTTGAATAAGGATGATGCATCCCCCGAGACCTGTGCGCCGCCTGTCAGATATCCTATATAATGCTCTGTATGTGTATGCCAAGCAGGAAGATCCATAACTGTACGTCCCTGCCCGATCAAAATCCTCTAACAGGGGTAGATACCTCATGTGCACTTGCATCCCTGAATGATCCGTACACATGGTCCCTCCAATAAGTCGTAATATATATGCACGTGCAAAACACATCACCGTATGCTCATCAACATCATCATCTAAAAGTGGAATCTGTGACTCTAGACAAGGAATGGATATCTATGCTCCACCAGTAGCTCTACGATCGGACAAAATGTGAATGCCAAACATGCGCTGAGAAAAGTTAGGCAAAGCTGCCCGAGTGGATCCAATAACGGGTGTCCCCTGGATAGGAAGACCAAGAAGCACAACCACATCCTGGAGGGTGATGATCATCTCTCTCTCAGGTAGTTGGAATGTGTGTGTCTCTGGTCTCCACCACTCCACGAGGGAAACTAATAGGTGATGGTCTACAAATGTAAAATCTGATACTACAATACCATAGAAGCCAGTACGATGCAAGTATGGTATAATGGCAGGAGGAGGCTCTGTGTGATAAAAATGGTGTGCTCGATGCACCCTGATCATTTGATATGGACCACTCTCTATCATAACCTGTGAACAATGGTTATCCTGCTGACTCAATAGTATGGTATCAGTCATATGAAGATAAAGAAATTAAGTTTTATCAAGGATTCACATCATGGATCATTCACAACCTATTGGTGGTTCCATCTCTAATCTGTTTTGGATGAACCATGATTTCACTTTGTTTTATAAATTTTTTTATAAAATAATTGGCAAGATTTATTTATTTTCTGAAAAGAGTTTTTGAAAAAATATGGTTACCCCTAATTTTGGTAAATAGAAGGGTGTTTTTAAAGAATTCTGAAATGAAGTGTGAACTAGTTTTCAAATAATGTTTTTATATCATGAAATGGTTTTTTGTTATTTTTGAATAATATAATGCACTTAAAAAATGATTTTATGTATATATCACATGTGATCCTTGGGTATACAGGTGGAAGGTGTAGTACTAGGGCACACATTTTGATATTGTAAGGGAGTTCACTTTTTGGGGTGTCATTATATTACTAGATCAAGATTCATTTGTCTATATTACTTCATTGACAATTTAGGAGGGTTAAATTTATAGGGTTCTCCTCTATTCCCTAGAACTTTATGCATGGTTTATAGGGATTTGTAGGGAACATTATTCATATTGATGTATGATTGTACTAGATAACCTGGTCATATGTTTCATGATTATTTTCTTTCGATTTTAGGATTTAAAGATTAGGGTTTCACATTTGGACTATTAGATCTAGGACTTAGGATATCATTGAATGTTTTATGGGTTAGGTTAATGATTTTAGAAAATATTTTCAGGATTACGGTTTAGAATGTAAGGATTACAGTATACAAAATATGTTTCTGAGTTTACGGTTATGATTTTCAGTTTTGATGGTTAGAAAACCGAGGTAAAACGAAGAGATAACAACATAAAATTTACAATATAAGAATCTTCCAATAATGACTATACATCATTGTGGCTTAGATTGTGAACTCAACACAACAATGTTAGGGAATCATTTCTGATTATGACCTTTTTGATGAAATATGGTGAATCTCAAAATCTGTCTTTGTTCTTGAGGCCAGTCCATCTCATTTTGCATCCTACTAGCCTTCAATATCCTATGGGGACACAACCAATTCATATCAGGTACCACTATCGGTTGACCTTCTGGCATTGGGAAATAACGAAACTCCCCAATAGGTGTCCATGGTGTAGCATAATAGTTAGCAATGGTGTTCATCTGGTACAATGGATCAACATATGCTTCCCATGATATGTTAACAGAGGCACATGTTGGGATGGCGTATGAGCATGGAAGCCGTAAGGCCTGAAAATTTCCACATTGAAATTTCCTTGTTTCTAATAATACCGCCATTTTTCACCATTGTTATTTGTGATAGAGTTTGTATTCTCTTGAACTTCAAATCGAGAGTCTTCTCGTTAAAATAGGAAGACATGATAACCAAAATCTTCTTCAATATTATTTTCAATCTCTCATTGAAAATGTCTTCCGTACGTTAGCCCCTTATTTATTCCATCGGATGATAGTTTTTGTCTATCAACAACGTACTTCACCCAATGATATAATGTCTCTTGAACTAGGGATGTTATAGGTTTCTTGTGAATCCCTTTGAAGACACCATTGATTCGCTCTACAATGTTGGTGGTCATGTGTCCGTACCTCTTCCCCCCATCATATGCCAATTTCCATTTTTCTTTTGGAATTCGCATCATATAATAGTAAACTTCTTCATTAACCTGAAGGATTTATTCAAAACGTTCTTCAAAACACCGTTGATCAGACTCATATGTTACATAGAATAGATGATATTTCACATATTTTGAATTTATCTTTACGTTGATATACAAAAAAATAACAAATAAAATGCGTACCAAGTCTGGTGATTGCCTTCTTCATTGATTCGTTGTGGAATTTTTTATGCAAGTTACTAGAAATGTGACTAATGCAGAGCCGACGAAGTGCATTTGGGAAACTCCATGTATCAGGATTCGCATTGATGGCCTCATTAATTGATCGATGCCGATCAGATATCAAACAAACACCCCGAATGTTGGGGAAATGGGTGTTAATACATGCCAAAAACCAACAGCATGATTCATAATTTTCTTTCTATACAATGGCAAAGGCAAGCGGAATAGGTGAACAGTTTCCATCTTAGTTTTATGCAATCAACAATACGCCCTTGTATTTTCCATACAAAAATGTTCCATCAATCAGAATAAACTGTTTGGAGAAACAAAAGGCAGAGAAACATGGAAGGAATGCCCAGAACAACCGATGAAATTGAACACGAGATGGATCAAGTCGGTTATCGTGAGACACATGATTGTTTGTATCCATATGAAAGAGAACTTGGTTATGATGCCTCAGTATGGCTAGAAATTGTTCCAACACCCGATATGAGCCATCCCAATCACTATAGCCCATCACAATTTCCTTTTGTTTCGCCTTCCATGCCTTATTATAGGATATCTTATAACCGAATGTCTGTTGTATCCTCTCTTGCACAAGGGCTATCGGAACATCCTGACATATCCTAATAATCTCTACAATAATGGATGATAAAAATTCTTCATCCAATGAAGTTTGATCTTGTGTCAGGCTTGGCTGAACGCAAGTATGAGCTACCTCAATCATCGAGATTCTCCAACCTCCAAATCCAATGTCTAGAATTTCCCTCAATCAAAATGTACAATCATTCACATACTTCTCACATTGAATTCCATATTCTTTATGGTCTGATTCGTAAAATACATAGCTACAGTTCATCACAATGTGAAATCTCTTTAGCATAATTTTTAATGCATCTTTACTTGGAATATTCCTTCCATCATATAATGTTTTATCCATCTCACTAAAAGTATCTCGTATAACTCCCTGAAACTCATTTGTCGGTGTGAGAACATTATCTTCAAATTCAGGAACACGTTTCATTGGTACTGACCAAGATGCAAAGAGCAGTGGATGATTTATTGTAGGTCGATCATGTTGTAAAACTAATGCATTTCTCGAAACTTTTGTTCTTCCGTCCTCATCAGCACTACTATCATCATCTGTTTCATTCTTACGAAACTCCACATATGATGTCGGGTTGACATGTATATCCGGGAGATCAAGTAGGTTGTCCTCATCTGCATCATTTGGATTATTCTCAACTTCATGGGGTGCACTATCTTCAATGACTCTTGTATGTCTACATCTTAATTCAATTGGATATTGTTGTTGTACAGTATAAACATCAACATATAACTCTATCATGGTACCATCCGACCGTTGAGGGAACAAACCAACTGTTTGGATCTATTGCGCATCATCAACCAATGGAAAATCTAGATGCCACAATGTTGATGGGAAATGAAAATGTATATAACTCATTGAATTGATCTTTTGATCGGGTCCTAGAATTTATTCCTTTCGAATTCATTTAATTCATCTTTCATGGCTTTTATCCAATCATCATCACGTAAAGTTTTATCAGTGCTTTTTGGTTCTAATTGGGAAAGGAATTCTAGATGTTCTATTTAATTTCTTAAGGAACATCTATTCCTTATAGGTTTATTGACATAAAATATGATTCTATCACAAGGATGATTCTTAAGAAATGACTGGTTTGGGTTTTGTAAAACTTGTTCATCAACAAAGGGTATGAAATCTTCTAGGGTAAATGTTTCAAAAGTCTCTTCTTGAAAATTTTTTTTGTCAGAAGGATTTTCCATCAACGGTTGATAATCAGTTTTTTAAAACACATCCGAAGATGTAGGTTGGGGTTGTTTGAAAAAAAAGGGATCAGTTTCATCAAATTTTACATGCACTATTTCTTCAACAGTACAAGTGTTTTTGTTGAATACTCTATAAGTCTTAAGAGTTGTGGAGTAGCCTAAAAAAATTCCTTCATCATATTTTGGTGCGAATTTGGGAAGATTATATTTAGTATTTATGATGAATACTTTGTAACAAAAAACCTTAAAGTAGGAACGTCTAGGTTTTCTACCATTCCATAACTCGTACAGAGTATTATTAAGAAAAGGTCGAATCAATTCTCGATTTATACTATAACATGCAATACTTATAGCTTCATCCCAAAAATGTTTGGCTAAAAAATATTCACTCATCATGGTTCTAGTTGTCTCTTGAAATAATTATATTTCTTCATTCAATAATTTCATTTTGTTGAGGTGTTCTGGGTGCTAAAAAGTTGGGAGTAATTCCTTTTTTACTACAAAAAGTTTCAAAATCAGAATTTTGAAATTCTCCTCCATGATCACTATGAATAGTTTTCAATGGAAGGTTTTTCTCATTTTTAACTTGGGCTCTAAAACATTTTAAATAAGAAAAATCTTCATAATTCTCTGCTAGAAAATAGACCCATGTAAATCTAGTGTAATCATCCACTAAGAAAAATACATAATACTTTCCACCAATGCTTCCAGTTTGTGTTGGACCAAAAATATCCATGTGCACCAACTGTAACACATCAGTTTTTGAGACTTCATCGATTGATTTAAAACTATATTTATGATTTTTTTCTATATTAACAAGGATCAAAAACTTTTGAAGAATCAAATCTGAGCTCTGGTAGATCCTTAACTGGACCTTTCTTAGAGATTTTACATAAGTTCCTAATGTTACACTATCCTAAACTTCCATGACACAACCAAGAATGATCTTTCATTTCACTAAGGCAAGGTAAGTCTTGACTCCTAATGTTTTCTAAGTTTAATGTGCAAAAATTATCTTTCCTATGGGAATAGACAATAGACTCTTCCTTGGAATTGTTAACTCAACATTTATCATTCCTAAAATTCACAAGGTATCCTTAATCACATAATTGACTTATGCTAATGAGTTTGTGCTTAAGACACTTAACAAATAAAACATTTGAAATAAATGTTTTTCCAAGAAGAACTATGATACCTATAAAAATAATTTCTCCTTGAGAATTATCTCCGAAAGTTATTTTTCCTCCTTTCATCTTGATAATATTTTAAAAATGGTTTTCGTTATCAGTCATATGCTGGGAACATCCACAATCCATGTACAGTGTATTGATGTTGGTACTTCCTTTATCTTCCTGAGAATAAGAAAATAATTGGACTTTCGGAATCCAAACTTGTTTGGATACGATATTTTCATATAACAAAATTTTGCGTACCCACATTCTCTTAGAAAAATATTCCTTATGAAAGCCTATAGATTGGGTTTTGTTTAAAGAAAAATAATTAGCCCTGTAACCACCACATTAACACTTGTTACAAAATGGAGCACTTTGGGGAACAAAATAATTGTTACTAAATGTTGTTTTAGCATGGGTATAACCAAATATGGATTTGTTTCTTAAAGGTCTTATTTGTGGATACATTTTATCAAAATTTTCTTTACCTATGGTAAAGTTCGACAAACACTTCTTTAAGGAAAATATTTTGGACTTGAGTTTTGTAACCATGTTTTTATCTTCAAAATCATTTGATTTGGAACTAGAGCCTGGCTCGAAAACATTTTTCATAGAAATTACTTTTTCTAGATCTTTAGAAAGTTTGTTCTTCTCAGAACATACTTCCTCAAGATTTTTTGAAATACTTATAAAATCAGCATTTTTCTTTTCAAGATCTTTAGAAATATCTGATATTTCCTTAGTAAGAATAGTACTTCTAGAATTTTACGTATCATGTTTTTTATTGATATTTGAATTCTCAATCTCAAGATGTTTAGAAAACCTAGAAACTTGTTCATAGGTTGGTAATGTATATTCTTCATCAGAAGGGGATTATTCATCAGAAGATCTATAATATTTACTATCATTAGCATTCAACGAAACATTGGTCAATGATTCAACACTGTGTACCTTAGCCACAAAGAAATGATTATCAATAGGTAATATGGCTATAAGACCAAGATTCTTCTGTCCAGAAGATTTATAATCCGAAGATTCATCTGAAGAGTCACCACCAATGGCACTCCAAGTATCATTAGCTTTCAAGAAATTCTTATCTTTAGCTTTACAATACTTCTTCATATTCGTTTCAGAATGCCTCTCTTTTCTTTCTTTCTTCTTGAGAAAAGGTTTATTAGGACGTATGTTTCCACTTCTCTTGAATTCATAGCATGTGACCTCTAAATCATTCTTATATTTCCTTTCCTTCTTCTTATACATGGATTGGAAATTTCTCTGACCAGCTATATTGTTCATCCTTTGAGCAAGATTAGCTACCTCATTCTCTAAGACTTCACTCTCACTAGATTCATATTGGATGACAACATTTTTAGACTTGGATCTGGTTACTCTCTCAGGAGTCTTAGCTGTCATGTGATTTGATGTTGTAGTAAAAGCAATAGTACCATTCCCATTCTTCATTTTTATGTTTTCATCATCTCTCTCCATCCTTGTTTCGTATTGGAGAAGAGTTCCAAAAAGGTCATCTAAGGAAATTATAGTGACCTTCCTATTCTCAACAATTGTTGTTCTCTTTGACCCCCACTCATTGGGCATAATATCAGTGATCTTGTCAACAAGACCTTCATCATCTAGACCTTTCTCTCCCATAGATTGTAAGATATTCACGATAATCATAATCCTTTGTTGCACCTTACAAATGGGTTCTCAATAATGAAAATTAAAACCATGATACTCAGCTCTAAGCATAGCTCTTCTAGTCTCAATCACTTTAGATTTACCAAAATGTGTAACATCAAGTTTCTTCCACATACAATTAGCTGCTTCACAAGATGAAATTTGGCTATATATATTCTTAGTCATTGAACATAGTAAATTATTGCGTACCTTATAGTTTAATTGATAATCATGCATCTCTTGGTTTGTGAAAGTACTAACTTCCTTATCAAGAATTTGATACCCTCCAGTAAGGGTAACAAAATTTTCTATCCATTATTGAAAAAAAATGTCTTCATTTGATCTCTCTATTACTCATAATCATTACCATCAAAAATGTGTGGTCTTGTAGGATTTAGGTTATCGATGGAACCAACATTGATTCATGGCATCTTAAAATCTTTCTACACAAAAACTAGTTGATAATAAATGTTCAGATTCAAGGAGAAAATTCCTAAGAAAGGAAAAATATAGAATAATGAAAAACTGAGCAAAAAAAAACTTATATGTCAGTATAAGTATTTTAGAGACCTCCTCTGATACCAATTGTAGGATCAAAATGACGATGTAGATGCTAAATATACAAGAGGGGGGGGGGGGTGAATTTTACACTTTAAAAATTTCCTTAAACAAGGAAATATCTAAGTTTAACAAAGTTAAACTAAGAAAATTCAAAAAACCTCTAACACCAATTGGTGAATTGGAACAAGGTATGAAGTTCTAAACTTATATTTCTACACACTTGTTTAAAACTAGAAAGTGATTCCGAAAAACCGGTTTCGGAAATATGGATCTAGAATGTTGTTTCTGGAAATATGGATCCGGAAATTGAAACTTAACCAAAGATTACAATATGAGATTCTACCTTAAAGCGTATAGAATCTAAATGAATGAGAGTACAAGTGCAATGAAATATAAGAAGGTTATACTTTCCTTACAATACAAAATGCAGCAGAAAAGCTTGTAACAAAAACATGTAACAATATATAGATCTTTTAACCCAATGGGAATGGTATCCAAAAACCTTGGATAAAGGTCCATTGATTTATACTTTCACAAAATTCTATCTTACCCACACCCAGGTAATCCCTCGATATGAAGATTGGAGTCTCTTTCCTGCTATCCCCGCAATCCCCCAACTTCATGGTAGTTGGAACACTTGTCTTCCTCAGAAAGGAAGCCCTCGAACTTCATGGTAGTCGGCACCTCTGTCTTCCTGTCCCCGGAAGCCCTCAAATGTAATCACCAACATTCGGAGTCGCACGAGGCAATCTGCCCAAGGCAAAGTTTGAACAAGTTATTCATACTTTCTGTATGAATCTTTGGGAGTTAATAAGAGTCTCTCTCTCTAGAAATCACTTCAACATATCTTAGTCCAAGACCAGTGTCAAAGTTGTAGCTTCTATTAAAATGAGCTCCTATTTATAGGCGAAGCTCCAACGGTTGGCTCCCTCCTCCAACATACATATTTTTCCTTGAATTTTGGAGGGACCTGTATATGTGTCACTCAACCAATGGTTTGTTAATACCTGAAAGCACACCATCGTTTTTTAATGAAACATGTGTAAGCATAAGCAAAATTAAAGTTCAGAATGTAAGAAAATAATAGTTTGGAGTCTAAACAAAATGAAATTTTGAGTCTATAATAAATGGATATTCGGATTCTGTTATGTAGGAATTTAGAACCTGAATTCTGTAGAAATCCAATGTCTTAATTTTTAAGGAAATTTAGAGTCTTGTTTCACTATAATTCGGAACCAGAACATACAAAGTTTGGAGTTAGGGTTCATGGTAATTCGGCGTCAGAAATCATAAGAGTTTGGAGTCTGAATTCAGAGAACCTGGAGTTAGAACTTAGATATGTTTGTAATCAGAATTCAGAGTCGAAGTACATGAGAGTTCGTATCCATAATTAATAATGGAACTTCATTAGAGTTCGTATCCAGAAATTGAAGTGGTACTTTATTACAGTTCATATCCAAAATTCGGAGTGGACCTTCAATACAGTTCATATCCAGAATTCGGAGTGGAACTTCATTACAATTCATATCCAGAATTTGGAGTGGAACATCATTACAGTTCATTTTCATAATTTGGAGTGAAACTTCCTTACAGTTCATATCCAAAATTCGGAGTGGAACTTCATTATAGTTCATATCCAGAATTCAGATTGGAACTTCATTACAGTTTATATCCAGAATTCAGAGTGAAACTTCATTATAGTTCATATCCATAATTTGGAGTGGAACTTCATTATAGTTCATATCCAGAACTCGAATCCTAAAATAGAATGCTTCATATCTAAGTATTATATGCTTCTGAGGGTTTTTATATGAATACGATTCTTATACTTAAGAAAAATATTGATATGAACAATGAAAACATGGCAGGGGTAAATTATTATAAGAAGGAAATTTTTCTTATAAAAGTAAAATGTAGATTTGCTTAAGTATAGGGGGTTGGGGATTTTCAAAACAAAAAGGAATGGGAAAAGTCATCAGGAAAACCTTATTGACTTAACAATATCATGATACTGAGAAATATCATTCCACAAATCAAGTGAAATATTCCCCAATTAAAAATAATCTAACTAATTTTACTAATTTTGAGTGTGTCATAAAAATGTTAGGAAAGTGTGGGTTGATAAAGGTTGTGTGAAATCCATCATATCCATAAAAAATTGAATTTATCCACTATAATAATTTTCCCTCCCAATATAAAAAATCTTGTATAGAAAGATGTTATGAAGCTCATAAAGCTCTCTACAGGGAAAGGTCCTACTTCTATTGAAGAATAATATTTGATTGTTTTGTTGGTGATGAAGAATTTATAGGCACAATGATTATAATGGTTGTCACAACATGTCTCTCCCTGGAAATTGGCATGAACATAAGGGGAGAAACAATGTATGAAATTAGAAAAACAATCCTAATCCAATAGATGAAAGAAGTGAAAAATAAAATGATGCAAAAGTATTTCCAATGAAAAATAATTTTGGTTTCCTTGAGAAAGGTGTAGAAGATGTGATCAGCAAGGCAACTTTTCTAAATAATCTTTTTCATCTTTTTTAGGACACATATCTTTTATATAAATGAAATAGATGATAGACATAAGAAATTTCACAACCCGACCAATGTCAGGGCTCGAGACATAACAACCCCAAGCCTGCCTCCACAGGCTAGGGGTGGAGACCAGTTCCAAAGTATTATCATACATGGGGATTCCTTTTCTTAGGTACATGTATTCACACACATATCTATATCGATGAAAGTTTTTAGAGGGATTTAATGTGAAAGAAACAAAATACTAGGGAATGACAACACATGTATAACATCTAGACATAATAAGAGTACAGTGTTGTAAAACTGAAAAGTAATGAGGAAAAATACATGCCCAACCAAAATGATATCCCAAACTGAAAAAATTAAAAGTAAAATGATGAGTGAGGCCAGCTCTTCATCTCCAAGATGTGACCAACCTACACGGTCCAATGTAACTAGTATCCATATTCTCTTATATATCCCCCTCCAACATGTACTTTATCTACATAAGACATGAAAATTTCTAGAAAATACCATACAATAATGAGTATATATGCACCCATTAGGATGCCTCAAAAATTAAAGGGGAGAGTTGTAAGAGATTCGAAAAAAATACAGTAGGCAGTAAACATGTTACTAGATACAGTGATAGAGAAGAGATCAGCCCAAACTAAGAGTAAATTTAACCTTGTCCAAAAAGAATAGTCTCAACATGGTTAGTATATGAACTAACCATTAAATCATTTCCACCTATAGTAGGAGATTCTACTCATCCAAAGATGAGAACCTAAACACATAAATCAAGTGGATGACCCCATGTTTCCTCACCTCCCATAGAAGGAGATTAAACAAATCCTTATATATATATATGTTGATGAATATATATTATTAGTGAAATAAATGAAAATGATAGAGAAATTGGATCTTCATATCACATCATGACCCAAGAAGTAGAGTATCCAATAGCTCCAATAGTCCATCAATGATGCATACCTTCAAACATATTTTCTCAAAAGTAAGAGTGAAAGTCAAAACACACCTCATCATTATGATACATTGTCAAGGGGCCAAAAATTAGATATACATGACTCGGGACCTAGTGCAATTAGAGGGATCCAATCTGATATCCATTAAGGATCCACTTCCCAGCTCTACTAGAGGGTACTACTTGATAGTCATCATAGAATCCAATGCCTGGATCTTCTAGAGGGACAACTAGATAGTCATCAAGGAATCCACTCCCCAGCTGTATTGGATACTCAACTCGGTAGTCATCGAGAAGTCCGCCTCCCAACTCTATTAGAGGGTCAACTCAGTAGTCATAAAGGAATCCACTACACAGTTCTATCAGAGGGGAAACATTGTTATCGCCAATGACTCCACTTCCATGCTCTATCAGATGGAAAACTCGATAGTCTGTAGTGATAATATTAAATCACTATTATAATTGAGCATCACCAATCCATGAATCATGCTTAGAACATTCCACATCTTATCCCAAAAAATGCAATGGAGAAAACCATCCTGTTCAATATTGAAAAAAAAATCCCAGGATAGGCTACTAATGAACCAATGTACAAGTTCCAACATAGGATATAGGAGAGGTTTAATATTCTCAAGAAGTACATGACATGTAATTGGTCCACCTAACGTGTGTCTCTATACCTTTATATTGACATGTCCTCCATAGAATACAAATTTATAGCCATGTAGTACTACATATCATGTATCATACTACATGATTTTCCTTAGCCGAAATAATAATGAACACGTGAGGCTCACTATCATTAGAAATTGAAAAAACATAATTCCACTAATATTCCCATGAAAATGGATCTGGATGGACAAACAAATCACACCATTGAAATCCTCTTGAAAAAATTATTAGGATATACTTTTCACTTTCTCAAATCAGACACTTAGTAAAAAAATCACATATCAACACATAATGCACAAACAATGCTACATGGGTCTGGGTCACGTGTCTAAATTAAACACCTAATATTTTTCATAAAACGTTCTACTCAATAATTGGATCAAATTTCTAAAAATGGTTCACCAATATGAAACCATATAAAGAAGATACATAAGATACAAAATTCCATAATAATAATAATTTTATTACTATGGGGAATTTCATTGAACTGGGAACAAGTTAGAAAAAGGTATCCAAAATAAGATTAAAAATGACCATCTATATATCTTGATCACATTTCCACTGATGGTTCATCAATAAAAGGTTGGACAAATAATTTATGAGTAGATTTAGGTTTGACACCCAAAATAATAATAATTATATATATATATACATTAATTTTTTTGTAGAGGCACAATAACTCCCCCTGGATTTTCACATGTTTCATAGCCCCTTATCCCCCCTTTAACAAATTTATTTTAATTTAACAATATTATTGTTATTATTATCATAATAATGATATAATGTTAATAAATGAGAAGGTACACACCCCTCAATTTCCATGCCTCCTCAACCACAACCCGTCCCACTTAGATGGTTTATCCCATTTTAAAAAATTTATTTTTATTAAATTTCATTATTAAATAATGTTTGTTATAGTAAGTATTTATTAATAACAAAATTTAATATTTCCATAAATTATCCACACAGAGGATGTTCCCTTATATTGTAAATATTATGAACAATATTAATAATACAACTCCAACTAAGTTTATTTTTCAAATTAAAATTACCTTTTATGATTCTTGCAAAACTAGTTTAGTTTTTGTTATTAGTATTCATCTTTACTTTTGTTTGGGAATTTCTACTGTGGGAAATTTTGGGTGGGCCTCTACATGGGCATTATAGTTGGGATTTTATTTTCCATCTGGGATTTTGGGAAAAGAAGTTTTAATTTATTGATCTTGCATGTGCTCCTGGATATTGATTGGAGTGGATTGTGCAACTCTGAATCATAAGGTTTGTGTTTGTTTGATTCCACTAAGATCTTCACCGAAGCATCCCATCCATTCCCATGCAACTGTGTGGTCTGGGTTTTTAGTTATCTATTGCACCATCCCAATAATCTCAATCATTTCATGATCTCTCTACATTCAAACTGTCCACCTCTACTACTATTCTTGTCATCCCATCACCTCACCACCTGATCGCTTGTATTTTATATCATCACATAATATTTTGAGGCATCCACTTGTTCACGTTGTTCTTTATTGTTCATTCTGATCCGTTATAGAGAGAATAATCATACCGCTTCCTCGCTATCATGATCCCCTATTCTGGTGATCTCCTCTGATGGAGAGCTCACTACTCACGAGAGATGTTGGGACCACATCAACATCAAATATTTATAACCCCGACATCTCAATTTCTCTTTCAACACATCCAAAATCTGTAATTTTGATATTTTTTATTTTCAATTTCAGTTCTGCACTGTATCTATTTTTTTTCTTTTTTGTTTGTTTGGGTTTCATGGTTTTCATGTGTGAGTTCGTCCTATTTGAATTTGTACACTAATATATTCAGATTGATTTCACTATGAGTCCTGGAGTGGAAGGGACATCATGTACGAACAACTTCTATGGTCTGTGTTCATTATTTCCATACTTTACATTTCTTTGATTTTTAACTATTTTTTCATAATTATTTTTTTTGCTGGTTTTATTATTATGTATTAGGACCATACTGGTCCGAATCACATAAATACTCATATCATATTTTACCTTTCTGCATTTTATTTAATTTTACTTCTAACATTTTTTTTCACTTCACCAAACTTCTCATTTATGATCATTAAAACAATTCCCATGTTGTTTTCTATTTTAATTGGACTTCCTTAAAATAGATATATTCAATCCCTTAAAAATGGTATCAAATCCTATAATAGTTTAAGTGACGTCTGTTAAATTTGATGTTAATTTGGTTGATGGTGAGAATAATTTCAGTATATGGGGAGTCAACATGTGTTCCCTCTTAGTTCATAATGGACTTGTAGATGCCTATCAAAATTCTAAAAACTAGCAGTAACCATCAATTTGAAGGGTCAATATTCCACAACATTTGTAGACATTGAACCTAGTTTCTTAAAAAGTCTCAATATATATTTCTTTTGACCAAATGAGTGAATTTTTTTACAACAATTAGGGAAGGGTTGCAACAGACTTAAATATTACCTAAACGTGTGTGGGAGGGCTCAAAACCTAGACCACTCATAAAACCACCATAGGAACAACCATTAGGTTGTGCCCATGGAGATTATGAGATGACATTCTTCACGATGTTTCCCATGAAACTATTACTAAATCTATCTGGTTGAAACATGCTCATGTCTATATGACTGAAGCTTTACATGGTCTTCTAAATAAGAAAATGAGACTTCATACATTTATGATGAATTCTAGTTCTTCTATTCATTTTAATCATGATGAATTAATAATTTTATTCTTGATTTAGAAAATATTGTTGTTGAAGTTAAAGACGAAGACCGAGATTTAATTATTTTAACCTCTCATGATTATTTCTTTAGATCAATATAAGATTATATGATGTATGGTTGTGATTCCAAAATATTAGAAGAGGATAAGGTATCTATTTTGTCCCATGATCTTCAAACACACTTTTTAATGAATAAAGTAATGCGGTTAAAACTAAAAAACAATTATTGGGTATCCTGGATCATTATAGAGACAATGATATTATATGAAAGGATAAAAAATGGTTTAGAACTTCTAGTGTTTCATGTGAGGTAGAACCGACCATATAAAAAGATATTGTCCTGAATTTATTAACATGGTTAGTATAGCCCAAAAAAATATGGAATGACCTAGTTGTGACACTATAGATGTTTTGGGATATTTAGCTGCCATATTAGCTAGGAAAATTTATTTTTTCTAGGTTTAAACCTATATTTGTACCTAGGAATGGCCCTGTGACATTTGTAGGGGCCAACAGTGAGAAAGGGGGGGGGGGGGGGTTTCTCTGGGTTGGACTATGCTATTCGACCTTATGTGGAGACTATTCTCTAGTTGGATTCATATTTTCATTGATTTGTGATTATATTTCATTTTATTACATTCATTATTTTGATTTTTCCCTTTTTTTCATCATTTAATATATGTCACCCATAAAGAAGGATGAATGTTTACGGGTATCAGCATGTTTCATGTTTAATGGATTAGATGAAGAATTAGGTAATGTTGGCAGGATCTATTTATTAATGTTGTTGATTCTTCAGTCTCACTTTTGATCATGTTTTAGTAATTTGGTAATAGTAAAATGGTAGGTATGGGAAGCCCACGTGAAGCCATTGCACATACTAAGAGTATCCATGTTTGGATAATTCTATCAGCTTTGGTTTATTTTCTATTAATTAAATGATGCCTCAACCTACTGGATGGATAGATAGGTATTTCAAGAACACCATTATATTTTTTAATTCAAAATGTTGGATATTTATAAATTAATTTTTAAAATTGAAATTACTTTTTATGTTTCCAGGAAAAATTATATTTGTTTTTATTATTCTTATGCATCTTTTTTTGTTCATGATTTTACACTTTGGTCAAATTTATGCAGGACTCCACATGGGCTTGGATGATGGACTTGGATTTTCTATCCAGGCATGTGGGAATGGCTAGTTTTTCTAGCTTCTCCCAAAATTCCCTCTTAGTAGTTGATCAACATTGGTAGTGCGACATCGAATCCACTATTTTGTGTTTCTTTCGATTGAATGACAATCTTCTCCATTACCTCCCATCCATTCCATTAATAATGAATGGCATGGGTATCACAAGATCTGTTTCACCGGCTTGATGTTTTTGATTTTTCTGCACACTCTCAGCCATCCACCTATCTGGAGTTTTTTTATGCATTTTTAAATTTTTTTTTACAGAAACGGTTAGGGTGATTTTTTTTTCAAAATTCACATTAAACGTGGCATCAAGGATGCCCCCATTGCATTTCGGATGAAAGCAGAATCTGCGATGCTGCTTTTACATCGAGGTTGAAAGGCGACACCCACAATGCCGCCTTTCCCCTAACAAAAATAAAATTCAATTTTTTATGTTTTGTTTTGTTTATATATTTATTTATATATATAATTCATAAAAAATGTTCAGGAGGATGCTGCCTTTCACCTACCAAAAATTTATTAGTTTTTTAAATTTTGTTTCAAAACCACCTACTTGAAAGTTAAAAATGTTTCAAGTGCGTGAGTTTGAATGACTATAAAATGTAATAAATAAGACCAATATAAATGAAACTCTAAAAATTCATTAAAAATATAATAAATTGTTGAAAACACAAATCATTTGAGAAAAACTATTCATGAAAAATAATTTATAAGTTTTTAAAATAGCCTACTTGAAAGTTAAAATTGTTTCAAGTACGTGACTTGGAAAGTCTATAAAATATAAAACCTAAGACTAATATAAAAGAAACTTTAAATATTCATTAAACATATAATAAATTTTTGAAAACACAAAACATTTCAGAAAAATTGGTCATGAAAAATAATTTATTATCTTTCAGAACCACCTACTTGAATATTAGAAATGTTTCAAGTACCTGACTTTGAAATACTATAATATATAAACCATAAGACCAATATAAACAAAACATTTGAAATTCATTAAAAATATAAGCAATTGTTGATAACACACACCATTTCATAAAAATTGTTCATGACAAATAATTTATAAGCTTTCAAAACTGCCTACTTGAAACTTAGAAATGTTTCATGTACGTGAATTTTAAATACTATAAAATATAAACCATTAGACCAATATAATCTAAACATTAAACATTAATTAAACATATAAGAAATTGTTGAAAACAAAAATAATTTCATAAAAATTGTTCATGAAAAATAATTTATAAGCTTTCAAAACCGCCTACTTGAAACTTATAAATGTTTCAAGTATGTGACTTTGAAATACTATAAAATATAAACCATTAGACCAATATAACCTAAATTTTAAACATTCATTAAAAATATAAGAAGTTGTTGAAAACACAAATCATTTCATAAATTTTTTTCAAGAAACATAATTTATAATTTTTCCAAACCACCTACTTGAAACATAGAAATGTTTCAAGTACGTGACTTTGGAAAACTATAAAATATAAACCATTAGACCAATATAAAATAAACTTTAAAAAATAATTAAACATATAAGAAATTTTTGAAAGAAAAATATATTTCATAAAAATTGTTCATGAAAAATAATTTATAAGCTTTCCAAACTTCTTACATTAAACATAGAAATTTTTCAAGAACATGATTTTGAATTACTATAAAATATAAACCATAAGACAAATATAAACGAAAATTTAAAGATTCATTAAACATATAGGCGTCATCCCTGCATCAATAGGATGCACGGTGTCACTAGTATCACTAACATTTATAGTCTTTGATGCACAAAAACATGTTATATGTCCTTTCATGGGACAACGAAATCCATTATTCCACCCACCATGTCCATGTCCATATCAACATCTAACCCCATAAGGGTATGGTGAAAGAAATTCCACATGAAATTATCATATGTTCCCATTCCTGCAAATATCAACCCCTTCAACACCACCATGCATACGACCACTATAATTTCTTCAAAAATTGTCACCCCATTTCCCCAGGCCCAGTTGATTAGATGAAAACACCAATGATTCCACATATCCCATCAAAATCTTCATCACCAAATCTTTATCCTTTATCATCTTCAAAACGCCACTATAGGACCTCCTTGATATATCCATTCCAAACACTCACATACAGGAATACAATAAAAATAAAAAAATGGAATTTTTTTGGTTTTTCTTTTAGATTATACTTGTATGTGAGTGTTTGAAATGGATATATCAAGAAGGTATTATAGTGTCCTTTTGAAGATGATGAAGGATAAAGATTTGGTGACGAAGAGTTCTATGGGCTATGTGGAATCGTTGGTGTTTCTATCTAATCAACTGGGCCTGGGGAAATGGGGTGACAATTGTAGAAGAAATTATAATGGTTGGATGCATGGTGGTATTGAAGGGGTTGATATTTGTAGGAATGGGAAAATATGAGAATTTCATGTGTCATATCATTCATCATACCCTTATGTGGCCGGATGTTGATATGGATATGGATATAGTGGGTGGAAGAATGGATTTATTTGTCCCATGAAAGGAGATATAACATGTTTTCATGCACCAAATATTATAGATGTATGTGATACTAGTGACATCGTGAATCCTATTGATGCAGGATTGACTCCAATATGTTTAATGAATGTTTAAAGCTTCATTTATATTGGTCTTATGGTTTATATTTTATAGTCTTTCAATGTCATGTACTTGAAACATTTATAAGTTTCAAGTAGGCGGTTTTGAAAGCTTATAAATTATTTGTCATTTCCATAGACATAAAACATATAAATGAACATAAAAAATCATTGTCTATGTCTCCGGTGAGGAGATCCTGTCCCACATGGTGGTCAAACACAAATCATTTCATAAAAAATAATTTTTCATTTCCATAGAAATAAAACATATAAATCAGCATAAATAATCAATTTCTATGTCTACGGTGAGGAGATCCTATCCCACATGGTGGCCTAATAATAGGACGTCCTCGGCGAGATATATGGGGAGTCTTATAACCTGGAGAGGGCGGGTACTTAGGCTCTGGAACGTTGACTGTCATATCCTGCACCTCTGTACCAGTGGGAGAAAATTTCCACTCCACCTTGTACGACCCTCCTGATCCTTCTCGCACCTCGTGGTAGAAGAACCCGACATCATCGCAGTGGGGAAAAAATCATATGGCGGTGCTATACCCCAACTTTGAGATGGGTCTGTACCCCAAGCCTGCGATGACTTTGGACCAAAAGGTTGTGCTCCATATGGACCCCACCATGGAGAAAGATGAGGATATCCTGTCAAAAAGGATGGATCCCATGACGGCTGAGGCACATCCTGTATCGGCTCATACTAGACTACTAGAGGGCCGACCTCTGCCTGTGGAACTGGTGAGGCCTGGCGTGCATGACGACGTTGTCTACGTTGCTATGGTCATGGCTCCTCAGCACCAGCAGCTGTTGCATGATCTTTCTCTGTGGTAGGAACCGACTGTCTCCGTGATGGATGCTCGAATAGCCTCTCGGAAAATGCATGAATAGATGACCTTAGCTCTAACGCTAGATCATGAATAGCTTCCCGGCTAAAGACTCTATCCTCAACCTCATCACTCATATGAATAATTCTGTCTATGTGACTCTCATGTAAACAGATTAAAAATGAGTGAGAAAATAACTCAATAAACATAGTAATATAATTTAATTGACTTATAATCATATGCATCTCTCTGCCGGCTCGGGTAAGATACATTATAGACTTAAATCTATACCATGGCTCATACTCGTGTTGCGCAGAAAGAGAGAACTGCATCATAAGAACTCTCTGGATACGAAAATCTTCGCATCTGTACCAATAGTTGAGAAATACAACATGTACTCGATGCCAATTATCATCCTGCATCCCTGTCAGCATCATCCCTTGAAGCTGATATGTCTGCCTCAGCGGTAATGGAATCCAGTGAGTGAAGAGAAACTGGAACATAACTCTGTCTGGTTGGTTCTCCTCAACAATATGAAAGTGAATGATTGGCACTACATTTGTAACATTTTCAAGACCAACCGTTCAGTATGGAGGCAACTGGTCCATAACAGATTAGTATGGAACCCATAAAATCTGAAATAACATATTACCCTTGTTAGAAAAACTGTTAACTAAAAAGAGATGTTATTATTAAATTTTTTAGATAGTTTTATATTGTATATACATACATGATGGGGTAAGAGGAAGTCCAACTCGAGCCGATATACGACAAAATCGTGTCTCAGAACCGCATTGAAATTGTGTCGCTGACACCACCTATAAAATACAACATCGATAGTGATAAATAATAAGAAATTAAAGTCAATAACTTGTAGTAGCATCAGAAACTGATATAATTGAGTGATCACACCAGCGTCCATGTGGAGTGTCATGCAACATGACCATCTCGACCGACGAACCAGCATGATCATGGCAGAATGCAGGGATGTGCTCCCATGAACACATTTGAATAAGGATGACACATCCCCCAAGACCTATGAACCACCTGTCAGATATCCTCCATAATGCTCTGTTTGTGTATTCCAAGTAGGCGGATCACTAACTGTATGTCTCTACCTGATCAAAATCCTCTAATAGGGGTAGATACCTCATGTGTACTTGCATCCATGAATGATCTGTACACATGGTCCCTCCAATAAGTCGTAATATATACTAACATGCATAACACATCACCATCTGCTTGTCCGCATCATTAGCTAAAAGTGGAATATGTGACTCTAGAAAAGGCATGGATATCGATGATCCATCGATAGCACTAGGATCAGACAAAATATCAATGCCTAACAAGCACTGAGCAAGGTCAGGCCAAGCTGCCCGAGTGGATCCAATAATGGGTTTCCCACAGATAGAAAGACCAAGAAGCCCAACCACATCCTCGAGGGTGATGGTCATCTCTCCCGCAGGCAGGTGGAATGTGTGTGTCTCTGGTCTCCACCTCTCCACAAGTGCAGCTATTAGGTGATGGTCTACAAATGTAAAATCAGATACTGCAATACCATAGAATCCAGCATGATGCAAGTATGGTATAATGGCAGGAGGAGACTCTGTGTGATAAAAATGGTGTGCTCGATGCACCCTGATCAATCTATATGGACCACCCTCTATCCCAACCTGTGAACAATGGTTAGCCTGCTGAATCAGTAGTATGGTGTCAGTCATCTGCAGATAAACAAATGATGTTTTATCAGGGATTCACATCATGGATCATTCAAGACCTATTGGTGGTTCCGTATCTAATCATTGTTGGATGAACCATGATTTCAATTTGATTTATAATTTTTTTTATAAAATAATTGGCATGATTTATTTATTTTCCGAAAATATTTTTTTGAAAAAATATGGTTTCCCAAAATTATGCTAAATAGAAGGTTGTTTTTAAAGAATTGTGAAATAAAGTGTGAACTAGTTTTCAAAGAATGTTTTTATATCATGAAATGGTTTTTTATTATTTTTGAATGTTATAATGCACTTTCAAAATGATTTTTTGTATATATCACATGTGATACTTGGGTATACAGGTGGAAGGTATAGTACTATGGCACATATTTTGATATTGTAAGGGAGTTCACTTTTTGGGGTGTCATTATATTACTAGATCAAGATTAATTTTTCTCTATGACTTCATTAACAATGTTACGGCATCGTTTCCGATTATGACCTTTTTGATGACATATGGTGAATCTCAAACTCTGCCTTTGTTCTTGAGGCCAGTTCATCTCTTTTTGCATCCTATTGGCCTTCAGTTTCCCATGGGGACGCAACCGGTTCATATCAGGTACCACTATCGGTTGACCTTCGGGTGTTAGGAAATAACGAAACTCCCCAATTGGTGTCCATGGTGTAGCATAACAGTTAGAAATGGTGTTCATCTGGTACACTGGATCAACATATGCTTCCCATGATATGTTAACAGATGCACATGTTGCGATGGCGTTTGAGCATGGAAACCATAAGGCCTGAAAATTTCCACATTGACATTGCCTTGTTTCTAATAATATGACCATTTTTTCACCAATGTTATTTTTTATGGAGTTCATCTTCTCTTGAACTTCAAATCAAGAGTCTTCTCATCGAAATAGGCAGACATGATAACCAGAAGCTTCTTCAATATTCTCTTCAATCTCTCCTTCAAAATGTCTTCCGTACGTTAGCCCCTTATTTATTCCATCCGATGCTAGATTTTTTCTATCAAAAATGTACTTCACACAACGATATAATGTCTCCTGAACAAGGGAAGTTATAGGTAGCCTGTGAATCCCTTTGATGACACCATTGATGCACTTTAGAATTTTGGTGGTCATGTGTCCGTACCTCTTCCCCCCATAATATGCCAATGTCCATTTTTCTTTTGGAATTCACATCATATAATAGTAAACTTCTTCATTAACCTCGAGGGTTTGTTCGAAACATTATTCAAAACGTCGTTGATCAGACTCATATGCTACACAAAATAGATGATATTTCACATATTTTGAATTTATCTTTACATTGATAAACAAAAAAATTACAAATACAATGCGTACCAAGTCTGGTGATTATCTTCTTCATCGGTTCGTCGTTGAATTTATTATTCAAGTTACTAGTAATGTGTCTAACGCAGAGCCGATGAAGTGAAATTGGGTAACTTCGTGTATTAGGATTCACATTGATTGCCTCATTAATTGACCGATGCTGATCAGACATCAAACAAACACCCCAAATGTTGGGGAAATAGGTGTTAATACATGCCAAAAACCAACTCCATGATTCATAATTTTCGTTCTCTACAATGGCAAAGGCAAGCGGAAGAGGTGAACAGTTTCCATATTTGGTTGCTGCAATCAACAATACTCCCTTGTATTTTCCATATAGAAATGTTCCATCAATCTGAATAAACTGTTTGTTGAAACAAAAGGTAGAGATACAGGGAAGGAATTCCCAGAACAACCGATGAAATTGAACACGAGATGGATCAAGTCGGTTCTCATGAGTCACATGTTTGTTTGTATTCAGATGGAAGAGAACTTGGTTATGATGCCTCAGTATGGCTAGCAATTGTGACGACACCCGATATGAGCCATCCCAATCACTATAGCCCTTCACAATTGACTTTTGTTTCTCCTTCCATGCCTTATTATAGGATATCTTATAACAAGATGTCTGTTGTATCCTCTCTTGAACAAGGGCTATCAGAACATCTTGACATGTCCTAATCATCTCTACAATAATGGATGATAAAAATTCTACATCCAATGAAGTATGATCTTGTGTCAGGCTTGGCTGAACGCAAGTATGAGCGGCCTTAATCCTCGAGATTCTCCAACCTCTAAATGCAATGTCCGGAATTTCCCTCAATCAAAGTCTACAATCATTCCCATACTTCTCATATCATATGCCATATTTTCTATGGTCTGATTTGTAAAATACATAGCTACAGTGCCTCTCAATGTGAAATCTCTTTAGTGTACTTTTTAATGCATCTTTAATTGGAAAATTCCTTCCAACATATAATGTTTTATCCATATCACTAAACCTATCTCGTATAACTCCGGGAAACTCAGTTGTCGATGTGAGAACATTATCTTCAAATTCAGGAACACATTTCATTGCTTTTGACTAAGATGCAAAGAGTGTTGGATGATTTACAGTAGGTCGATCATGTTGTACATCTAATGCATTTCTCGAAACTTCTATTCTTCCATCCTCATCAGCACTACTATCATCATCTGTTTCGTTGTTACGAAACTCCTTATCTGATGTCATTTTGACATGTATATCCATGAGATCAAGTAGGTTGTCCTCTTTTGCATCATTTGGAATAGTCTCAAATTCATGGGGCGGACTATCTTCAACGACTCTTGTAAGTCCAAATTTTCATGCAATTGGATATTATTGTTGTACAGTAGAAACGTCAACATATAACTCTATCATGGTACCATCCAAATGTTGAGGAAACAAACGAACTGTTTGGATCTATTGCGCATCATCAACTAATGGACAAGCTAGATGCCACAATGTTGACGAGAAATGGAAATGTCTATAACTGATTGACTTGATCTTTTGATAGGATCTTAGATTTAATTAGCCTTGAATTCTGTCTTGTAGGTCAGTTAGGGTTACACAATCAGTTGTATTAACCACTATTATTGATTTTGTATTATAAGAAGCTCCTTGCTCAGTTTGAATAACCTCCCCATAGCAGTACACACTTGCAAACATTATACTCTATATAAAAAAAGTTTTCTGATAATGAGTTTGATAATGTAAGTGAAATTCAGAATAATGGTTACCAACATATGTTGGATTTTATACATTAAATATGTAATTAAAGTACTTATTAAAAACATGTTGGATTTTACCTCACCTTCAAATAATAAATATTACTTCTAAACTATACAATCATTATGATACTTAAATTTTAAAAGATTTTATATCCAAAACAAGTATATATCCTCTGATACTTACTAAATTATTAAATAGTTATTCAATAACATAGTAGAGTTAAAATACAAATAACATAGAGTTAAAAAAATAAATAACAACATATTTTGAGCTTTTAGCTTTTCTTGCATTGAATTGGATATGAAAATTTCAAAAAACCGGTTGTCACACGAGATTTATGAAATTTTGATATTCAATTCACTGTAAGAAAGGCTAGAAACTCGAAACATGCTGTTATTTATATTTTAACTCTATGTTATTTATATTTTATCTCTATGTTATTTATATTTTTAACTCTATGTTATTTATATTTTTAACTCTATGTTAATTATATTTTTAACTCTATTTTATTTATATTTTTTAATCTATATTATTTATAATTTTAACTCTATGTTATTTATATTTTTAACTCTATGTTATTTATATTTTTTACTCTATGTAATTTATATTTTTAACTCTATGTTATTTATATTTTTCACTCTATGTTTTTTATATTTTTAACTCTTTTTTATTTATATTTTTAACTTTATGTTATTTATATTTTTATCTCTAGGTTATTTATATTTTTAACACTATTTTATTTATATTTTTAACTCTATGTTATTTATATTTTTAACTCTATGTTATTTATATTTTTAACTCTATTTTATTTATATTTTTAACTATATATTATTTATTTTTTTAACTCTATGTTATTTATTATTATTAGTTAATGTTATTTATATTTTAACTCTGTGTTATTTATATTTTAACACTATTTATTTATATTTTAACTCCATGTTATTTATATTTTAACACTATGTTATTTATATTTTAACTCTATGTTATTTATATTTTTATATCTATGTTATTTATATTTTTAACTCAATGTTATTTATATTTTTAAGTCCATGTTTTTTATTTTATCACCTAATTAATCATTACTAATAATATTTTTAACTCTATGTTATTTATATTTTCCACTCTATGTTATTTATATTTTTAACTCTATGTTATTTATATTTTTAACTCTATTTTATTTATATTTTTAACTCTATGTTATTTATATTTTAACTCTATGTTATTTATATTTTTACTCTATGTTATTTATATTTTAATTCTATGTTATTTATATTTTAACTCTATGTTATTTATATTTTAACTCTATGTTATTTATATTTTAACTCTACGTTATTTATATTTTAACTCTATGTTATTTATTTTTTAACTATATGTTATTTATATTTTTAATCTATCTTATTTAAATTTTCAACACTATGTTATTTATATTTTTAAGTCCATGTAATTTATATTTTTAACTCCATGTTATTTCTTTTTTCACTTTCACTCCATGTCATTTTTTAACTATGTTATTTTTTAATTCCATGTTATTTTTTAACTCCATTTTATTGAATATCATTGGAATTGTATTTTTATTTTTATTAATTAATTAATTTATAATTAATCATTACAAATATTAAATATCAAAATCATTACTAAATTATCAATTTATCATTTCTTTTCTTAGATATTTTAGTAGTTTATAAAGAAATATGCATATCTTAAGCATATCCTCTGGGAGTGTCAAACAAGAATGCAGCAAGACCCGTTGTCGAGCACCAGTTCCCGTTCGAGTCTAGCTCAAATCGGTGTTTTCGGGTTTTACCCCTAGGTACATCTGTGCCAGAGCAACATTAACTTGTTTGTATCCAGACAAGGATTTGAATACTTAGATAACATAGTATTTTACTACCCAAATTTCATTAAAATAATCCTAAATTAATTTATAAAAATGATAATTATAATTCCTAAATATAAATAACTAATTAAACAATCTAATAAACAAAAAAATTACAACTAACTAAACTACTAAATAATTAAAATATTTAACTATAAACAATTCAACTAAATAAAAAACACTAAATTTAAAAAAATATTTAACTAAAAACAATTCTACAAAATAAAATACATTAAATTAAATATCATACCTCTAAAAGAATTCCAATAATTTCAAACTACAATACGCCGCTTCAATTGAGAGAAATTGAGAGGTAATCGGTGTTTGGAAGAGAGGATTAGGGGAGGGGCATTGCCCTATTATAGGGCGCGGAGGCAAAGGCGGCACCGCAGGTGCCGCCTTTCGCAATCTTGTCAGGAGAAAGGTGGCCCCTGCGGTGCCGCCTTTCAGATGATGTCATATAAAAACGAGGTACCGCGGGTTCCGCATTTTCCACATCACCAATCCGTGCCGGCAGTGCAAAGGCAGCATCCACGATGCCGCCTCTCACTCATAATGCAATGGCGGCATCCGCGATACTGCCTTTGAGGAACATTTTCAAAAAAAAAATCGCCCTATCTGTTTTTTGTAAATATTTTATTAAACAAATGAATAAAAAACACACCTATCTACCTCATCTACTATACCCATCATCCCATCGCCTTACCACTTTATAAACATTATTTCATCTCATCACTTCATTTTTTGAGGCTTACACTTATTCCCATGGTTCTTCATTGTTCCTTCTGCTACATTCCAGTGAGTTTAATCCCACCGCTTCCATGACATCATGACCCCCTATTCTGGTGATCACCTATAGTGGAGAGATCGATACTCACAAGCACTATCAGAAGAACATCAACATTAATGATCTACATCCCTTGAAACATCATTTCAACTTCAACACATCCAGGATCCAGACTTGTGAGACTATTCCTTTTCTATTTTGGTTTTGTGTTTAATTTATTGTTTTGGTTTTCCGTCAAGGTATCGGGGTTGGGTTCGTGAGTATTTTCCTCTTGATGGTGTGTGATACCATATTTGGCTTGAGTTTACTGTGCGTCACAGAGTCATAAGAACCTCATTCATGATAAGATTTTTTGGTCCTTGTGCATTGTTTATCAGATTTTTCGTCTATATTTTATGTTCGTTGTTTATTTTCCATAATAATTATTGTTGTGGTGGTGTTATTTATGTAGAGTAGAACCCTATTGGTCTGAACCACATAAATACTCAGATTATCTTTTAATTTTCTACATTTTACTTATTATTATTTCATCCTATTACTTTTGTTTTTTTATTCGTTGAACCTCTTACTTCTAATCATTAAATTAATTCCCATCTGGTTCTCTTTGAGAGTCAGAATGCATGGAAAAGGATCTGTTCTGGACCTCAAAACATCCCTTAAAAAAACCCATTTTATTTTATTTTCAAACAACATATTTTATGGCACCATTATAATTATTATTTAAGGGAATAATAATAACAAGTCCTATTTTAATTTTTATCAACACGTCACCATTAATAACAATTATAATAATAATTATTAACTCCCAACATTTTGATCACATCCTACCACCTTGTTAGAGATATGAGCCCAACCACCATCATGTCCATGATAGGAATCCCCTACCATGAGACTCTACGCACAACCACTTCTAAGAACTGATCCTTTCTCAACACACGTTATCACCACATACCAATTGGGAAAATGTGGATATGATCAAAAACCACCTCTGATAACTAATTCCCACCCGCAGTACTGATCCAATCCATTCACAGAAACCACCCAAATTATTTATCAAAATGACTACAAATAGTTGATTCATATGTCGTTCATGCTACCGCAATGAATCTTGGGGTTCAATAGCACTCAGATCCACCTTAGAAATGTCAAATTGTGACCCCAAGGACCAATGATGAATAATGTGAAAAGTAGTGGAGTAAAATAACTAATAACAAAGGTAATAAAAATATTTGGCAAAACATTCTTGTTGAAATTTTTCATAGTTGGGAAATTGAGGTGAAGAACATGAAATTAACAAGAAATAAATTTAATGAATAATTTATTTCGATACACATTCTCATACAAAGGTTCTTTTAAAAGAATATCAAGGGAAAATATTAACCACTGTAAACATTTTAATCAAAATGGGAAGAATTCACAATTTACAATTCCTACCTCAATTATGGTTTGATCGTTTGGGACGAATACGTATACTATTGATGTAAATGATCAGATGCGTCTGTCTCCCATCGATTCACCTCGATCTGATCATCGATCATTGTCTGGTCTCAATATGCCAATAAAGAATGGGTGGAAGCTCCCCTCAATGATCCTAGGGTTATGCGAATAACTTTGGTTATTTCCCATAGTAGATTATTTTAAGAGAGAAAATGTATTAGGGAGATTAATTAAAAATAAATAATGAAGTTGTTTATTTTAATTAAATGCACCTACAAAAATATTTCTTTACTGGAGGTCCCACACCGACCAACCGTAGGTCATGATTATGGTAAAATATATGCTATGTACTCAATGGTGGTCTCATATTTCCCATTTGAGTCTCTTTTTTTGAGTTATTTTTATTAGGGTTATTAAATATATAAATTAAAACAATTATTTATTCAAATCACCCACCAATGATTTCCACATCCAAACATTTTGCTTTGGAAAACTAGTGGTCATACCTAGGGTAGAACCCATGCTACAGATTTAACTATGGATATATATTTTATATTATTGACCCTTTTTATAAGATATTCCACTTTTTTAGTAAAACTAAAAATGAACGTTATAAAATATATTTAATATTTTAATAAAATTAATTTCTAGCTCACCGGGACTCATAATCACACACCGTCTTAGTACATGGATATGAAAATATTCATTTTAATATTCTTAAATCTTAAATAGAAAAACTAGAGTCTCTACATTAACACCATATTCAAATATTTTCATCCCCAAAAATAAAAAACTACAGAAAATGGTGGGGAGACTTAGCCTGCATCCATCTCTCCCTCCCCCATGAGCTCCCCATATGGTTACCAATGTTATCAAATAACATTCACATAAAGAAATCACATCAACTTGATGTGTATTTCTCTGCCAATTCTCAATGTCACGTTCTCCTTGAAAAAGGTAACTTTACTCTCATGGCCCAGCTTATCATGGTTGGTATTTCACAACAAGTCACGCACATGACACCTTAGCTACAACATGTGGATAACACCAAGTACCCAGTCTAATTTCCAAAATAGGTTGAGTTCTCCATCACCTCACTCGATAATAGTGGATGAAAAACCGTAATGTGAGATTCTACTTCCATGGCCACATCCAAGGTGGACCTCAAGTTTACACCACCTCTACCTCTATAGGATCCACTATCACTCACATGTATGAGAAGACATATCTTAAGAAGTTACCCTTCAATTCTAGAACTAGTTTTCTGAAAACTACTACACAACTTCAACTCCGAGATCATGTCTATCACTATCCTCTTGTGTCATTCATGATCCAACTCTAACATTAAGGAAATGAGGGAACTTCGACAAAATACTACCATGAATCAAACCAAGAAAGGATAAGGATCTAAATATTTTGTCTTGTGAACTCTAATGGGGTGTTCAACAAGCCAAAGGGTGTCACCAAGAACATATGAAACCACAACGGCTCTAGGAATCCATGATCATTTCACCCACCTCTCAAACCATGAGTTGGTTAATAACCCATCCTGTGGTTACACTATGTGATATACTTTACATCTATCCCCTATGGTAAGAGGTAATTGATTCTTAGGGGTTGATACTCTTCCTCACGTCACCTGGATCAAGGGACACTAATCCACACCCGACCTCATCCTCTCATCAACCTCTAGGTTGAATGAAATTAGAAAAAATTGGAAAAAACACTAGTTCTTATGAAGGCCCCAATCTATAGACCCCTATAACCAAAAAACTCACTCTCATAGCTACACGAGGTCATTTGATTTTCTAGGTAAAATATCGGGTCATCCCTGGTGAATGTCCATACGAAAAAAAATATTGATGGTGAGGTATATGTGCCACATATTCAGGAAGGATGTACCCATACTCTTCTAACATCTCAAGAAAAATATAGCTCATAGTATCCACTGTTCTAAGGGTAATACAAGAACAAATAAGGAAGTTGTTATAACCTCCTACGAATGAGCTCATCTTGTTCTATGTAGGGATAACTCATCATCAAGGAGGAAAACATCATCCCACAACATGGAATTAATCATTATCACTTGTATAAAATATCTAGGAAAGTATGATCAATGAGCAACACATACTGAGTAAAACATGATAGGGTCTCATTCTTACTATGAAAAGATTTGGTGTGAGGCTCTCTGCCCTCACATAGTAAGGTATTTCAATCAGTAAGAATGTGTGAAGAACAATCCTCTATACAAGGCCTCTAACAAACTGTTAGTGTAAAATGGGCTCATCTAGTATCATTAGGTATTTAGTAGGGGATACACATAGGGAATTTTGGATTTCTTCTCTATGATAACAACTACAACTGAAGCACTAGTGATATAGGCCGTACCCAGGACCACACTCAAGCCTCTCAACTAGAAAATCCATTTTCTGAGAGCTCGCCTTTTCTATTTCCTATAAAATGTCTTTAAATAGGGTCTACTATTACATCAAATCACATATGCACATACTAATCACACATGTTAAAGGAAATCTTCCCCTACACCTCGATTCTATCGGCCTTGGGATGACATTGACTCACCCACATGGTGTTGAATAGTATTGCAATGACACATCTTTGTGGGGGAAGTGTCCCATATCATTTCATGTATAATTACATGCTAAAAAATCTCCATCATAGGACTCTTCATACACTCATCATCACTTTGGAGTGGTCTCACCATGAGGATCACCATTGATAGGGATTCTAACTTATCGGGATATCCCAACCAAATGATCTGGCCTACCCTCAGCCACCAAAGAAGGGGGTCTATCTAAACATGTAATTTGGGTGATCCCTACTTTTTCTACCTTCCTTGTGTACTAAGAATATGTGTTTCATCTTCTTGTACCATTTGAACTGACTACAGCTCTATGAAGATCCCTGGTTGGAAGTCCAATGATCTGATCAATTGGAATCTGTAGAATTTGGAAAACATGGATAACCGAATCAATAAAATACTCCAATTAATGGGGAATGATCTTATCATTGAAACCTAAGTATCCTATATCATGGGAGCTCATAGGTTGAAATAAGAATGCCTATATCCTCAGCCAACTGTGCTGGTACTAACTACTTCTTTGAAGGTAGTGGTGCTACTACCTGCCCGACTAAATGAAAATATCTCACAGGATGGACCTTAAACTGAGGTCTCATCACTCATACGGTCATCATCACAATCAATACATATTATCCTAGATGACTATCATTCTAGAGGCATCCTAAAATATTTCAAGATGAAACATGGTCAGATGATAATATATATATATATATATATTGACAAAGGGGAGCTAACTCAAAAAGGATAGTCAAATGTTTAAACATATATAATTTCTGTACCTTTGATCAATGAAATTAATGTATTATTATGCTGAGTTGAGAAGAAGGTAGTCAAATGCAAGGTGAATGGATACGTTGGACACCCACACCATTATTGGATTCCCTGTCATGAGAGCCGCACTCAAGACACTTTGACAATATTTCCCAAAATCCCAACCAAATCCTTATAAGGGGACTAGTCTGAACGATGTACCAAGAGATTAACTTTCTCTAATACCAATATGTCAGGATGCAACCCATGTTGGGGCTTGATATGAAACTACCGTAAGTTATCCTCCATGGGTCGGGGGTGGTGAAAAGCATCGATGGCATGTCTAACCCGAGGAGGTATTTTCATATATTCATGTATGCACACACACATCCATATCGATGAAAAAGTGTAGAGGGGGTAAATGTGAATGAAATAGAACACTAGGGAATGACAGTTCATGTAAAACATCTACACAATACAATATTATGGTAGTGTAAACTGAAAATTAAATGGAAAAAATACATTTTGAACTAGAAATATGTCTCAGCATGAAAAAACAGGAATGTAAAACCCTGAGAGAGCCCAACTTTTTTTGCAAGCTATGACCACCAAACCTTTTCTAATGTACCCGGTATCCATGGGCTCCTATATTGTTATCGATGAACTATCTATATCAACATAATACACCACTAACGTGGGAAAATTACATGCAGTGGTGAGTATATACATACCCAGTTGGAAACCCCAAAATCTAAAGGGTAGGAGTAAGAGATACAATATGAATAGAATTATAGTATGCAGTATACATGATGCATGATACAGGGAAAAATAATTTATCAAACCAAACCAATAGTAAAATTTACCTCTTCCAAACACAATGGGATCGACATAGTGAGTATGTGAACTACCAATAGAGTCTTTTCCACCTATTCCAGTATAGTAGACTCATCAAACCATTTGATGAAAAAAAAACAGAAAGAATGTGGCATACCCCATGTGTTTTCACATCTCATGAAATGAGATTAACCAAAAAAAGGTATGGATATATTTTAATATATATAAATTCCTAGTTAAGGAAACCCATATGATATAGAAAGGGGATCTCCATCTCAAAGCACATCCCATGAAGAAGAGTATCCAATAGTTCCAAAAGTCCATAAATGATGCCTAGTAACTCTTGTTTCTGCTAATAAGTAACTATTCAAGTAAAAACATACCTCATCAAAATGTTACATATTTAGAGGGACACAAACTCCATGTAGTGGACCATGACCTGGTACAAGAAGAGGGGTCCACTTCTATAGCCATTGAGGACCCACTTGACATCTCTACCGGGGTCCCACTTGGTAATTGTTAAGGACTACAATACCCAACTCTACTGGAGGGTCAACTCGGTAGTCATCAAGGACTCTAATTCCCAACTCTACAAGAAGTCAAATTGGTAATTTTTTAGGTCTCCACTCACAACTCTAATAGGGGGTCAAATCAGGTGTCGTTGAGGACTCCACCTCCCAGCTCTACTTTATGGTAAACTCAATAGTCATCAAGGACTCCACTACCCAGCTCTATGAGGGGGTAAAATCAATAGTCTTTGGTGATCCTGCATTATTGTGACTTTCATTGGGCATCACATTTCCAAGTGTCATGCCCAAAACATTACACATCATAACATGAAAGCCACAACAGATTGAACCAACATATTATAAGAGGAAAAAAATATCATGTTAGAATACTCATGGGCCAAAATCCAAGATCAAATGAATGAGATTTTAGAGGTTGAATATTCTCAAGAAGTACATAGTGTGTAAGGAGTCCACACTACATGTGGCAACATAAATCTATCCAAACATGTCCTGACCAGCACACAACTTGATGGACATGAAGTACAACACAATGTGTAAGGTCACTACACAACATGTGTTGACCGAAATCCAGATGAAGGAATGAGGATCATCATTTATTTGAAGGTATAAAATGTAATTCAATATATATGCCTTTGAACATAAATCCAGACTGCCAAACATGTCAAACTATTGTGATCCCCATTGGAAAATGCATGGGATAGTATATTCAATTGCCTAAATCATACACCTACAGAAAAATTAACACTTCACCACAAAATGCACAAATAGTTCTTTGTAGTCTTGAGCCACAATGTAACACCCCATGCTTTCATGGTACGCTTCTCTTTGAATGATGCAATAACTTGCATTGTACGCAACTTTGAGTTCTAACACGCCAAAACCAATCAAACTAGACGTTATGAATAGTAATAAATAATTTTTAATATTTTATAAATTTTATCATTTAAAATGGACTTCATTTTTGGATTTGGGATATCAAAATTATCTTAGGGTTAATTTTTGGTATTTTTCTAAAAACATTCAATTTTTGATGAATAGTAAAAAACACAGAGTTATTGGTTAAAACCGAATTTTTATTTAATTAATTAGTTATTTTATTTAAATTTATTTTAGGTCAAAAGAGATACATATTTCCTATATATGTTCAATGTAATTCATTGGAGTCATTTTATAATATGTTTAGATATATAAAAATTTTATTGAACTTTATACCGTCTTTTACCCACCTCCTTGGAGCTTTTTCAAATTTACATAAAACATAATTTTACCACTTTCGTGTGTTGAATTTCAAAAACCTGAGAGACAAGGTATATATCAATAAGTAAAATCTGGTTCAATAAGATGAAAATAATTTTTGTTGAATATTAACTTTTTACTTTTAATTACCACGATTAAAAGTAAATAGGGAAATTAAAGGTAAAAAGGATGTTAATATTACCCAAAAACATGTCCTAATTCTATTGGATAAGTATAATTCGACCAAAATAACCTTATTAATAAAATATGATCCTATTTGGTCCACTTGGATTAGATTAGGATATTTATTATTATTTTATTTAAAGAAGATTTAAAAGAGTTAAAATAAAAGTTTAACAACATAATCATTTTTAATATAGGGTTATACATAAGATAAATTAGATTTTAAATATTCATTATAAAGATAAAAATAGATCCTACATAATGGTATTTTATTTATAATTTTTAGACATTAAATAATTTAATTTATTTATGGTACAATGTTGATGCAGTAATTACCTTATTAATGAAATATTAAAATAATTGATATTTTAAATACCCAAATAAATTTAATTTGAAGATTTTAATGAATAAAACTATTTATATAGGTTAATATGACATGTTAGGGTTGATTAAATGAATTTATTTTTAATTAATAATATTGTTATCAATTTAGAAAAATCAAAATACCAAACAGTGTCAAAATTGACATAATTGGGCATTTAAAACAAATATTATATTATTAATTGATATTCTATTCCTAAAAATAAAACGTTCGGGAAAATGACTTAGATAAGATTATATATATTACTAATGAACCACTTGGGGTTCTCTTGTCTTGTTATAGTAAGTTTATTTACCATATAATCTAAAAATACAAAGAGACATGGTAAATGTCAAAATATTTAACTATGAGTTAAATATAAATGATAAGGTTAATATGGTGTCGTAAACTTGTCTAGAATATATTGGTTGAAAGTGTCACAAAACATACCCACTATAGAATCTAAATACGTCACTTTGTATCCATTATAAACTGAATATGAATTTATTATAAAATAATATTTTATGTTTTTCCTAAGGTACCCCTGACTCCTCTTTTAAAAGGGCACTTCCCCTTCCCTCAAATTCACACCATAAAAGCCTTTTGCATCGGCCAAAACATGCCCAAATATCCTCTAAACATTTATAACTTCATCATAGAGTCATTCCTTTAGTCATAAAGCCATCATAAGGAGCCCTTTTGATGAAATCAAAAGGAATACCCCAATGAAGAGGTAAATATTTCATCCCCTCTTTCATGTTCTATTCTTCATCAACTTCTTCTTTCAGTGTTCATTCCATTGTAAAATAATAACTCCTATATCTTCTATATAATGTGATGATAGTATAAATATGGTGATACCATATTCGTTATTCTATCCATGCATTGAATGAAATGTCACCATATGTGCGTACGTACGACTTACCGTCTCCACGTTGTGGTGTAGTTGTTATTCAATACTTTATTATTTGGATTGGTATAATAATGATGTATAATTGATGTAAATAAAAAATATTACATGATAACTATTCTTTACATATGATATAACATCCAATTATATAATATTTTAATATCAAAATAATAATATTGTCGCTCGTGCATAGGTACGAATTACAGTCTCCACGAATGGGATGAGATTCATTCCCCATCGAATCCATTCAAGACTACTCTTAATATGTTGATTAGATATAATTATTAAAGACTTAATATTATTATGGATATGAATTATATACAACCTATCCATAACAAAAAAGGCTTATGTAACAATACATATTAAATAAAACAAGTTAGTGAACACCTTAAACGACGATAATACTAAAATATTATTAACAAATCAATATTATAAGATCATATATGATATCATATTTATGTATATGATTCTTGAATAATTTAATAACAATGATTTAACTATTATACAGGAGGTTAACCTACCCTCGAACAAGGAAAAGTACAAGGTAAGGGTTTATTTCACAATCTCTTCATTATCTGATGTTGTTTATACGTAATTATCTACTGGGACCTCTTTATTATCCACATCCATGATTTTTTAAAAATGTTTTTCAAAAAATTCTTACTATTTTATATAATATTGTTTAAAGTCATTTATACCTTTGTTTGACTTTTTATAATATGTTTTTAAAGAAATCATTCCATTATTTTCCTAATAAGGACCTTTTTAACCTTTTCGATAAATAAATGTAAGAATGCATTTTTATTACTTATACGGTGGGTGTGGCTGTTTTCCAACATTATAAAAATTTCAAAGCTTACCTTACAAGATTATAAGAATATTTTCAATGTAAATTTTATCTTTTATAATTATGTGACTTTTAAATGATTTCAAAAAAGAGATATTTCTCTCAAATAGTTTTTATTTCATCTATGTAAACATCAGTTGATGGATTTTAATCTTATTTGAAGTTGATTTATTATGATACAAAATATCCATATTATATTGAAGGTTTTGTGATATGTTTGACTATGGATGGGTTATTTTTATACCATCCATAGTTTATGGAGAATGTATTGACAGTTCATATGTTAGTTTTAATACGAATATTTATGTTATGTTTAAACCTATTCATACGAGGAATGCATTGGACATTGTAAGTGACGGGTTGAGCCCGCTATAGCTCGTCGATGCATCGGTAGGTCTCATGAGACAAACTAGTGTCTTGGAAAAAGGCCTTGACAAAATCTTATTTGTAGTCTTTGCACAAGGCCTTGACTATGTGGTTATGAAAGTATGTCATTATGCATTCCATCATTATAAAAGTGGCTATTGATATTGAATGTAATTATTCGACTAGTAGAATATCAATGTGAGTAAGTAAATAGAATTATTTTTATTTATGTTTTCCATATTATGATGAAGTTATGTAGAATAGTCTTTTGTTTAATTTTTATACATTTCCTTTAAAGATTGTGCTTATTTATGAAAGCTTTCACGATATTGTTATCCTTACTGAGCATCTAAGCTCATCCATTTATATGTTTTATTTTTCTAAGGATGCGAAGATCTATATTATGAATGACCTACATTGATATTCTATGGGATTGCTGTGCTGTCTATGGAAACAATGTTTTTTTAGTTTTCCATTTTATGATGTAATGTAAACCTTATGAATGTTTCTAGTGTTTCCAAGGCTACTAACTAATTGGTATTTCGAGACTAGATATTTTATGATCAAGCCAATGTTATATAATAATTCACTGACTCTGGGTAACTGGGGTATGGGTGTTACTGTTGGTACCAGTTGAAGTTTAGTACAATCATTGGAATCTAGATTTAGATAAAATCTGATTAGAGCACATTACCCTAAGATAGACTTTGGGGATTATTATAGAAGAACTTCGTAGAATTCTGGTAATGTAGTGATTTTGTGAGTTTTCTAAGCAATACATCCCAGTCTGGATATGAGCAGGTAGAGAAAGCTATGATAGAGATGTACCTAGGGGTAAAACCTGAAAACACCGCTTTGAGCTAGACTCGAACGGGAATAGGTGCACGACAATGGGCCTTGCTGCACTCTTTGTTACGACACTCCTGGGAGATATTCTTAGTATAATTCCCATTTTCTGTACAACCCCTTATGAAGGGATTATGAGTATATAATTCCTCAAAGAAATTTTTTTTATGACAATGGATTTTATCCATAAACTGTTCAATTTATGTAAAGTGTTTTACAAGTTTGGATTTATGTATTTTGATTCATAAACTAATCTAGTTTATGCCATCGTTTAGAAATAGCATCTAGTGGAAAGAATGGAAACCGTATCAATGAAATAACTCTATATGGGGATTTACCTTCAACTCAAGATAATTATAGTGGAGATGGTGATACAACTGGTGATGATCAACGAATCCCCATACTGGGAAAACTCACTCAGGTTATGAATAACAACCTTACCTGTATTGAGCACCCTGATCCACAACGTGGAGGATCAGTGTTAGATCGCTTCATGAGGAAATAACCACCATCATTTAATGGGGTTACAAATATTTAAGTCACTGAGAAATGGATAAATTCATTAGTGAAAATATTCCATGCCTTGGGGAGTAGGGAAAGGGAAAAAGTTTTCATTACAGTTTACCGCCTCAATGGAGATGCTGATCAATGGTGTTCATTGATTCAAAACATAAAGGAAGACGATGAAGTATAAAATATGGAATGGAGGGAGTTTAAAGTGTTTTCTTAGAAAAATAATTTCCTCATGACCATCGAGCAGATATGGAAATGCAATTTATGAGTCTGAGGAAAAAGGAGGATGAGAACATCGCAAAGTATGAAGTTAACTTTACAAGGTTAGTGAGGCATGCTGCAGATTATATAAGTAACCCATGAAGTTATATTGATCATTTCTTTTTTGGGTTAAAACCATTTCTCTTTCTAGAATTAGTCTCAAAATCCTTCTCATTGTATGAAGATATTATCTCATGTGCTATCAAGACAGAAAAAGAATTCTACAAGTTTTGCGCCTTTAAAGCAAAGAAAGAGAATAAGTGATCTGCTGAACACTCTGGAAAAGAAAATAAGGGGAATAAGGAAAAAGTTTAATATCCATTCTGCAGTAAGTGTGGGAAAAAACACCCTAGTACATGCCTGAAGGGAATGAGAGTCTGTTACAGGTGCGGTGAAAAGGCCACCATGATCGTGATTGAAAGGGGATGAAAGAGGCTCTCGATGTTGAATGATACACTTGTAGAGAAAGGGGGAATAATGAGAATGAATGTCCTAAGAGTCAGGGGAACTTACCATAGAAAATTCCAAGGGATCAATTCCATGCTTATGTGATCACTACTGCTAAGGTTGAAGCTCCAAAAGAGGTGGTGGAAGGTAATCAAATGGTTTCATCATGTTTAGCCAATGCTTTATTTGATTCTAGATCATCACATTGTTTCATATCTTCCCAGTTTTCTAAGAAAATAAGACATTTAAAATTTGATTTTACAAGGGAGTTGTCAATAATAACAATTAATCTAAGTATCATGGCAACAATGTTTTGTGAATCAGTTTCCATTAAGGCATATAAACATTATTTATCTGCTGATCTCATCGTCATACCCATGATGGATTTGGATAGAAACTTCTGTATAGATTGGCTTTCGGACCCTGATGAGAAAATTTATTGTAAGAAGAAGGAGGATAAAATTTTTGATGACGATAAGGAGTACCGTATATTTAGACCAGAAACATCACCACCTAATTCTTATCAAGATCCACCCATAGTAGCTCAACTAAATTCAATTATTGGGGAGGAAGAGAATGAAATAATAGTGGGTGAGGAATGAAATGTTCGAAAAGAGGATATATCTATTGTGAAAGAATATGATCATGTTTTTCCAAATGAGTTACCTAGACGTCCTCTTGAATGATAAATTTTCTTTTCCATTCACTTAATTTCTAGTTCAAGGCCCATATCAAAGACCCCATATAGAATGGCCACATATGAATTAATGGAACTAAAGAAACAACTATAGTAATGGAGTAATAAGGGATTTATTCACCCTAGTGTTTCTCCATGGGGAGACCCTGTTCTTTTTGTTAAGAATAATGATTGATATATGAGGTTGTTCATTGACTATAGGAAGATCAATGCAATCTCAATAATGAACAAGTATCCCCTACCTCGCATTGATGATTTATTCGACCATCTTTATGGAGCGTAATAACTTTCAATGATTGAGATTCGATCTGGATATAATCAGTTGCGTGTAAAGAAGGAAGACATTCTGAGAACAACATTTCGAACCATGTACGGGCATTACGAGTTTACAGTAATGCCTTTTGGGCTGACTAATGCACCATCTATTTTCATAGATCTAGAGAACAATGTTTTCAAGGAATATCTTAATGACTTTGTATTGGTATTTATTGATGATATCTTGGTATACTCCAAAAGCTATGAAGATCATGAAAATCACTTGGGCATTATCCTAAAGACTCTTCAAAGAAACGAATTATTTGGTAAGTTTAAAAGGTGTGAATTATCATTTCAAGAGATTTCTTTTCTTGGCCATATTGTCTCTAAGGATGGAATCTCTATTGATCCTTCTACGAAAATTGCTATCCAAGAATGGCCAGAACCAATGAGTATAACCGAGGTACGCAATTTTATTGGTTTAGTAGGTTATTATTGACGTTTTTTCCATAATTTTTCCTGATTGGATAACCCATTAATGAAGCTCACACGTAAAGGGGTTAAATTTGTTTGGACAAAAGAGTGTGACTAATGTTTCGAAGAACTAAAGATAAGATTAGTCAATACTCCTATCTTGACTCTTCCATCAGAGAATGATGGATTTTTTTATTTATGGTGATGATTCAAATAAAGGACTTCGTTGTGTCCTTATGCAGAATGATAGTGTTATTGCTTATCCATCAAAACAGCTAAAAATTAATGAGAAAAACTATCCTACTCCTGATCTTGAGTTAGAAGCTGTAATATTTTCTTTGATGATATGGAGACATTATCTCTATGGTGAAAATGTGAGATATATAATTATCAAAAGAGTTTGAAGTACTTTTTCTCACTGAAAGAACTCAACATGAGGCAAAGGAGATGGCTTAAACTACTCAAGGATTATGATGGCACGATACACTACCTCCCAGGGAAGGCAAATAAAGGGGAAGATTCTTTGAGGAGAAACGATCATGGAGTTTTGAACAAGTTGAGAGTTGAAAGGGATCCTATATACATAGATCTTGTAATGATGGATATGAGAATCTCCATGGAAGGTGAAACATCAGTACTTCTTGAAATGGTTGCCAAACCATCATTACTAGAAAGGATAAAGAGTTCCTAGACAAGTGATGAAGAGTTTCAAAAGAATATTAAAGCAGGGAATGATGGGAGATTGAGTGAATTCATATATGATGATGTAATTTTTAAATTTGGGAAGAGACTTTGTGTTCCCAATATAACTAATCTAAAAAGAGAATTCTTGGATGATTCTAATAGCTCTAATTTCTCTATACACCCTAGGAGCACCAAAATTTATATAGATTTGAAGGAACATTTATGTTTGGACAACATGAAGAGAGAGATTGCTTATTTTGTGTCAATATGTATGGTTTTTCAACAAGTGAATACTAGATGGAAACAACCTGTAGGAGTCATGGAACCTCTTCCCACACCTGAGTGGAAATGGGATGATATCATGGTGGACTTTGTCATGGGGATACAAATGACTCCTATAAGGAATGATGCAATATCGGTCATTGTTGATCGTCTTACTATGTCATCAATTTTTCATGATATAAGAGAAGATTTACCACTTGAATTTTTAGCAAGACTATATATTAATGAAGTTGTGAGACTTCATGTAGTACCCATATCGATAATTTCTGGTTGGGATCGTCATTTTACATCAAGATTATGGAAAAGTCTTTAGAAATCCATGGATACTGAACTTCATTTGAGCACTACCTACCACCCCTAAATTGATAGATAATCCGAATGGACTATTCGAACCTTAGAAGACATGTTTTTAGATGATTCTCATAGTTCCAATTTCTCTACACACCCTGGAAGAACCAAAAGGTATAGAGATTTGAAGGAACATTTTTGGCGGGACAACATGAAGAGGGAGATTGCTGATTTTGTGTTAAGATGTATGGTTTGTCAACAAGTGAATGTTATAAGGCAACAACCTGGAGGAGTCATGAAACCTCTTCCCATACCTGAGTGGAAAAGGGATAATATTATGGTGGAATTTGTCATGGGACTACCAAAGCCTCCATGAAAGAACGATGCAATATGGTTCATTATTGATCATCTTTCTAAGTCAGCTCATTATTTTACTATATGAAAAGATTTACCACTTGAACAATTAGAAATACTATATATTAATTAATTTTTAAGACTTCATGGAGTACCACTATCGATTGTTTCTAATCGTGATCCCCATTTTACATCATTATTCTGGAAAAGTCTTCAGAAAGCCTTGGATACTGAACTTCGTTTGAGCTCTGCCTACCACTCAAAGTGATGGAAAATCTGAACGGACTATTCAAACCTTATAAGACATGTTGATATCATGATCAATTGACATTCAAGGTACCTGTAATAAATATTTACCTATGATAGAATTTTCCTATAAAAATTGCTTCTATTCAAGTATTCATATGGCACTATATGAAGCATTATACAGAAAGAGATTTCGCACACCAACCAGTTGGAATGATGTTGGTGAACAAAAACTCATAGGCCCATAACTTGGGGAGGAAACAATGTAAAAAGTGAAGGTAATCCAAAACCACATCAAAACATCTCAAAGTAGGCAAAAAAGATATGCCGATAAATGAAGGAGGGATTTGGAATTTCCGGTAGGAGATCATGTTTTCTTGATGGTATCTCCATGGAAGGGTGTTGTACATTTTGGTAAGAAGTGTAAATTGAGTCCCAGGTACATTGGAACATTTGAAATTCTAGAACGAATTGGGGTGTAACTTACCATTTGGCAATGCTAACAAGTCTCTCCAAAGTTCATGATGTGTTCCACATATCATTGTTGAGAAAATACATGCCTGACCCAATACATGTAATCACATATGAGGAATTAGAATTAGAACCCGATCTGTCTTATTGTGAAGAGCCCATCATAATTCTTAATACCAGAGAACAAGTGTTGATAAACTGGACGACTCGACTGGTAAATGTTCTATTGAGAAACCATAAGATGGAAGATGAAACATGGGAACTCGAGGAACTTATGATGATGAAACACCCGAGTCTCTTTGTGCAGTAATATTCGTGAAATTTTGAGGACAAAATTATTTGAAGGTGGGTAGAATGTAAACCCCCATGCTTCCACGGTACGCTTCTCATAGAATAATGTAATAGCTTGCATTGTACCCAACTTCGAGTTATAACACACCAAAACCAATCAAACTAGCCATTATGAATAGTAATACCAAATTTTTAAAATTTAATAAATTTTATCATTCAAAATGGACTTCATTTTTGGATTTGTAATATCGAAATTATTAGAGGGTGAATTGTTTTTCTGAAAACATTCATTTTTTGATGAATAGTGAAAAACACCGACTTATTGGTAAAAACTGAATTTTTATTTACACAATTAGTTATTTTATTTAAATTTATTTTAGGTTACAATAGATACAAAATACCTATATTATTTCAATGTAATTCATTGGTGTCATTTTATAATAGGTTTAGATATATAAAAATTTTATTGAACTTTTTACAGTCTTTTACCCACCTCCTATGAGCTTTTGAAAATTTTCATAAAACATAATTTTACCACTTTTGTGAGTTGAATTTCAAAAATCTAAGAGACACAGCTAATATCAATATGTAAAACGTGGTTCTATAAGATGAAAATAATTTTTGGTGAATAATAACATTTTACTATTATTTACCATGGTTAAAAGTAAATGGGGTAATTAAAGGTAAAAATGATATTAATATTACCCTAAAACATGTACTAAATCTATTTGATAAGTAGTATTCAACCAAAAAAAAAACCTTAGGAATAAAATATAAACGAATTTGGTTCACTTTTATTAGATTAGGACATTTATTATAATTTTTTTAAAGTAGAGTTAAAAGAGTTAAAATCAAAGTGTAATAACTAAAAAATATTTAATATAGGGTCATACATAAAATAAATTCGATTATAAATAACAATTAGAAAGATAAAAATATTTCCTACATAATAGTATTTTATTTATAATTTTTAGACATTATATAGTTTAATTTATTTTTGACACAATGGTGATGCAGTAAGTACCTTATTAATGAAATATTAAAATAATTGATATTTTAAATTCCCAAATAAATTTAATTTAATAAATTTAATGAATTAAAATAAATTTATAGGTTAATATGACATGTTATAATTTATTTAACGAATTGTTTTCGATGTTACAATGCTTTTATGAATTTAACAAAAACAAAATACCAAATAGTGTGAAAATTGACATAAAAGGGTATTTATAACAAATATTATATTATTAATTGATATTATATGCCTAAAAATTTAATGTTATTCGAAATGACTTAGATAAGGTTATATATATTAATAATAAACTACTTGGGGTTCTCTTGGATTTTTATAGTATGTTTATTGACCATATAATTTAAAAATACAAAGAGACATGATAAATGTCAAAATATTTAACTAAGAGTTAAATATAAATTATATGGTTAATATGTTGACCTAAAACTATCTAAAATATATTGGGTGAACGTATTTAGACCCCTACCCTCCATAGACTCTAAATAAGTCACTTTGGAGCCATTATAAACCAAATATGAATTTATTAAAAATAATATTTTATGTTTTTTCTAAGGTGCCTCTCACCCCTCTAATAAAAGGGAACTTCCCCTTCTCTCAAATTCACACCTTCAAAGCCCTTTGGATCAGCCAAGACCTACCCAAATATCCTCTACACTTCCATAACTTCATCCTAGAGGCCTTACTTTAGTCATAAAGCCAACGTAAGGATCTGTTTTAATCAAATAAAAAAGAAGACCCCGAAGAAGAGGTAAATATTTCATGACTTCTTTCTAGTTCTTTTCTACTTACACTTCTTTATTCCTTGTAATTTCCATTATAAAATAATAACTCTAGTATATTACATATAATGTGATGTTATTATAAATATTGTACAACCATATTCATTATTATATCCATCCTTTGACTGACATGTCACCATATGTGTGTATGTACGACTTACCATCTCCACGTTGTGGTGTAGTTGTTATTCAATACATTATTACTTGGATGGGTATAATAATGATGTATAATTTATTTAAATAATAAATATAGCATCATAATTATTCTGTATATATTATATACCATCCAATTATATAAGATTTTATTTTCGAAAAAATGATATTGTCGCTCGTGCGTACGTACGGATTACCGTCTCTACGAATGTGTTGAGATTCATTTCCCATCGTATCCATTCAAGAATAATTTTCATTTGATGATTAAAAATAATGTTTGAGGACTTTATATCATTATTTATATTAATAATATAAAACTATCCATAACAAACATGACATATGTAACAAAACATATAAAAGAAAACGAGTATGTGAACACCCGAAATGACGATAATACTAAAATATTATTAACAAATAAATATTAGAAGATCATATATGATATCATATTTATGTATATGAATAATGTATAATTTAATAACAATTATTTAACTATTATACTGGTGTTTAACCTACCCTTGAACAAGGAAATGTACAAGGAAATGGTTTATTTAACAATCTCTGCATTATCCGAGGGTTTTTATACGTAGTAATCTATTGTGACCACATTATCATCCGCATCCATGTTCCTTAAAAATTTATTTCAATTTTTTTACTATTTTATAGACCATGTGTTATTTTAATTTATACCCTTGTTTGACTTTTTATAATAAGTTTATAAAATAATCTTTCCGTCTTTTTCCAAACAAGGCCATTTTTAACATTTTCGACAAATTAGGGTTAGAATGTCTTTTTTAAAAACATACAGTGGGTGCAGCTATTTTTCACCATTATATAATCGTTGAAGCTCCCCTTATAAGTGTATAAGATTATTTTCAAATTAAATGTTTTCTTTTATAATTATGTTACTTCTAAATGATTCCACAAAAGAGATATTTCTCTCAAACAGCTTTGATTTCATCTATGTCAACATCCTTTGATGGATTTTAAGCTTATTTGAAGTTGATTTATTATGATACAAAACATTTATATTGTATTGAATGTTTTGTGATATGTTTGATCGTCGATGTTTTTTTATACCATTCATGGTTTATGGAGAATGTATTGACATTTCATATGCTAGTTTTAATACGAATGACTATGTTATGATTAATCATGTTCATATGAGGAATGAATTAGAATTAATAAGTGATGGGTGAATCCTTCTATAGATCCTTGATGCATCAGTAGGTCTCATTAGACAAAATAGTGTCTTGGCACAAGGCCTTGACAAAATATTATTTGTAGTCTTGTCACAAGGCCTTGACTATGTGGATATGAAAGTTTGGCATTATGCATTCCATCATTATGAATGTGGCTATTGATATTGCCTGTAATTATTTGACTATTAGAATATCAATGTGAGTAAGTAAATAACATTATTTTTGATTTATATTTTCCATATTATGAATAATTTATGTTGAAAAGGATTTTGTTTTAGTTTTATACATTTCCTTAAATGTTTATTCTCATTTATGAAAGATTCTGCTATATTGATATCCTTACTAAGCATCTGAGCTCACCCCTTTCTATGTTTTATTTTCCCAGGATGTAAAGAAGTATATTATGTCTGACCTGCAAGGATAGTCTATGGGATCTCAGTGTTGTCTATGGAAACAATGTTGTTGTAGTATTCAATTTTATGATTAATGTAAACCTTATGAATGTATCTTGTATTTCCAGGGCTACTAAACTAATCGGTATTTCGAGACATGATCTTTTGTGATCAAGCAAATATTATGTAATAATGCACCGACTTTGGGTAACTAGGGTTGGGGAATTAGACACAACTTCATATTAAACATCTGTTATTGTTCTTGAAATTGCCACCTAAATTTCAGGATCATGTTTCCATAGATAGTTTATCTATTTGACTCTGTATAAAGAAGAAACATTACATAAAAGGCTTTAGAATAATAATAATAATAATAATTGGGTTTTTATCAGCCTGAGGCACAAGTCTTAAAAAGTTATCTAACATCGGTCATAAAATGACTGTCTCAATTATAGGGTTATGCTACCACTGATGGTTCGTCAATAATAATTTTTATGAAGAAGTTATGACCTCATATACATTTGACAACCAAAATAATAATATTAATAATATATATATACTTATATATATACATATAGGCATATATACAGACATTTATACATTTATATATAAACCAAAAATAGATTTTGAGGGAAAGCACCAAGATCCCCCATTATTTTCACGCAGTGCACAACCACTTCTCACCCATTTACCTCATTAGTTTTATTTTAAAATTATTATTTTTATTATCACGATAATAATAAAAAGTGATTAAATGGGAAGCCACACAACCATCCATTTCCACTCCACCTTCACCTTGGTGCATCCCACCTGAATGGTTTATCCCATTTTTATGATATCATTTTTTATTAAATTTCATTATAACAAAAAAAATTTTATTAGTTATTATAAATAAATAAAAAGATATAATATTTACATACTCTATCCAAACATATAATGTCTCCTCATATCATTAATATTATGGAAAACATTAATAATAAGACTCTTATTAAATTAAACCCATTTAATTTTATTATCCAACCACAATTATAATGACACCATTATTATTTTTAATATAATAATAACACATCCTCAATTAATTTTAATCAACTCAACACCTTTATTTTTATTATGACTTATTTACTCCCACTACATTGAACATGTCTGACCACATCATCAAGGATCCTATCCTAGCCCCCATCACATTCATATCGAAAAGCCCCCACGATGAGACTCCGCTCATTGACTTCATTCAAAACCAATCCCATCACACTACAAGTCATCACCATGTGCCAACAAAGAAAATGAGGATCGTCAATCTGAACCCAAACTAACTCTGATCACTAAACCATATCTGTAGTACTGATCCAATTGGTTCACAAAACACCATACCGCTCTTTTATCAAACCACTCAAAAACCGTCTATTCACATTTGATTTATGATTCCACAACAAATTCGGGGATTTGATCAAACTTGGACACACCCCGACAATGTAAAATTGTGAAGTTATGGTGAAACAATGAATGATGGATAGAACAGTGGGGGAAAAGCACTAATAAAAAAGTTGATAAAAACATTTACCAAGTGTTCTAGGTCAATGAACTAGTTAAAAAAGTATTTACCACATCATAATTTTTTTACGTCGGTTATAAATAACTGACGTGAAAAGCCATAAAATTGATTTATCACATTGGTTATATTATAACCAACTTAAAAAATGCATTATGTTGACTTATCATGTTAGATATTTTTAATTGATCTGATGAATGTAATATAAACACATTATCACATCGATTACAGAATAACTAATGTGATAAATCAATTTAAAAATTTTATGAAGCCCCGTATTGAGTTATTGAGGTATTTTTCGACTGGGCGACAACCACTCTTCTCTCTCATGCAGAAACTCTAGAAACGATTCTTCAAACCTATGGCCTCCAACCCCATTTTCCAGAATTTTTCATCATCTTTTATGTCACCACATCTATCTGATCAACTCACAACACTCATGTAATCCTCACATGCCTCGATTTTGATCGTTATTTTTCATGAATTTCCTACATTTGTGTTTTGAATTTTGATTTTTTAATATATCACAATATATTGTTTAGCTTCCAAATGTTATTGATATTGGAAATGGTTACTCCCGTTATCTCTTAGGATAACATTTTGATCCATATTAATAAAAAAATATTTCATTTAGATGAAATAGAAATGGAAAACGAAATGCTTCACATGATTATATATATTTAGATTATGATATTGAGTCTATATGTGTTGATTGTATCATTGAATTCAATGGGTTTTGGTATCTCCATTTTTTTGGTTTATTAATGTGTTGAGATCTCCCATGTTGTTGGAATTGTCATTAAACCAACATAAATGGAAGGTTAACCACATATATTTGGTTAATGAAATGGATTTCCTTCGAATATATGGATTTTAACATGATTTCCTGAAATAATGATTTCGACTTCAATGAAATACGATATGCCTAATATAGAAAATTATATTATTTGTGTTGTGATATGATTTTGTTTAGTTTTTTGTGTTGTGGATTGGATATGATGATGTTGTTTACGAGGAGTGGCTTTAATGTTATGAGTGTGGGGGAAATGAATGTGCTATGTAGCAGTGATGTGATGGTTGTAGTGGCGTGATAGTATAATGGGACTGCGATGGTGGTTCATTAACAATTTTTCCATGTAATAATGAAATTAAATGCATGATAATTATATAAAATGCGATGATAATGGAAATTGAATAAATAAATTTATGGGGTATTATTAAATAGTAATTTATTTATAATATGAAATCTAAAAATTATAAAATGTTATTTTAATAGTTGAAAGTTGATTGTGGATTTTGTTTTAATTTTGTGGGGATATATATTTCAATTTGGTATCATAAGTGGAGTATCTTGTGAGACGACAATTCCATGGTTGTGAGCCCTTATATTGAGATGGAATATGGTTGGGGTTGTGTATGGTAGGAGGAGTGAATGAGGTTGACCTCCTTCATGTTCATAATACCCTACAACCTTAGATGTTATATGTGATGTGATGAGATGTCATGGGTGTCTATGAGTGTGATGTGATGTGATGTGATGTTTTTACAATGTTGTGGGTGTTTTATGACATATGACATTGGTGTGTGAGAGTTATAAATCGATATAAAAGCTATCTGGGGTAACTTATCACAAATATTATTCATATTATATTATTATTCTTGGATGCATTATTTGGTGAGTGGGACATGGTGAGTTTGGGGTTTTGGTTATTAAATCCCACAAATGTGACCATCAAAATTACATTAAGTAATGAAATTGTTTCAATTAAAAACAATACTAAGACCTATTAGGTTAATACATTAGATAATTAGGATAAAAATTACGTAATAAAACTAATGTTGTGATGGGTTAATAACACATCACACTAGTAGATGGTGCTTTATTTTTACATAGTGTGTTTTTATCTAATTTCTCGAAAACAATATCATTATAATTTTCGAATACATATATATTTGTTTTATTATATTTCAAAATTGTGTTACATTCAAATTATGGAACATTTCATATAAATATAAAACTCTCTTATCTAAAAATAGTTTTAAAAAAAAATTAATTCCATGTATTTATTTTTCACATACGTGTATATTTGGTTTATATTTTAAAGTTGTGTTATTTTCGAATTATGACATATTTTGTATGAATTTAAAATTTCATTATCTTAAAAAGATGTATCATTTTGATATTTGTTACATGTAATAATGAGTCCACGTTGGATTATGGAACATAGATTGAGTGATGAATATTAGGAAGGTGTTGATGATTTTTCTGAATTTGCGAAATTAAATGTTCCAAACAACAACACATTTCTCTGTCCATGCTAGAAATCATTATAAATGAAGAAGATGAAAAGAAGAGAGATCAAATATCATTTAATTTGTCATGGGTTTAATCCATGTTATTGCTGATGGATTTGGCATGTCAAAACTGGGAATAATTTCAGATCTACTAATAACGATTATTTGAATGATGGTAACTTTGATGAAATTGAGTAAATTATTTATGATATTGAAGAATAACAAATTGAAAAGGAACTGACAATTGAGAATCTATATGGTGATACTGAAAAACCATATTATCCTCCTTGTATTTATTTGACAGCTTTATCGTCAGTGTTATGATTGAATAACCTGAAGGAAAAACATGGAGGGAATGAAAAAAAGTTTCACAGAGATGCTACAATTGTTGAATATCATTCTTCCCGAAGACAGCGATCTTCCAGATTCACATTATAAGGCCAATAAAAAATTATTCTTGATGGTATTGGGATACAATAAAATACACAAATATCTGAATGACTATGTGATATTTAAGAAGTAATATAAATTTCTGTCCGAGTGTCCTAAATACGGGACATCATGATATAAGTAGAAAGACAAATCACAGGTTGTTGTAGAGATTACAAAGATACCTACCAAGTAATTTCGGTATCTTCCTATAATTACTTGTTTGAAACTTTTATTTTTGAATTCACATGATTCAAATAGGTTATGATCGAATGCTGATGAGCAGATATGTTAGGGAAAAATATGTCATCCAACATATTTTCCACAGAGGTAGAAAATTGATGAGAAGTATCTAATATTCGGAAATAAAGTTTGAAATATCAGACTTGGGTTGTTCGCGGATGGAATGAATCCATATCTAAGCCTGAGTTTCACACATAGTTGATGTCATATTTTATTGGAAATTTACAACCTATCTCCTGAATTTTGTATGAAGCGTAAATATGTCATGTTGAGTTTAATTATCTCTGGACGAAAGCAACTCGAAAAAATATTGATGTTTTCTTATTACCATTAATTGATGATTTGAAACTCTTATGAGATGATGGTATTAGAGTGTATTATTCTTATAAAATAGCATATTTTTAAACTACATGCAATGATTATGTTCACAATAAATGACTTCCCAGCGTATGGGAATTTGTCTAGATACAATGTCAAGGGTCATAAAGTTATTCCAATTTGTGAAAAACAGACTTCATATTGTCAATTTCATAATGGGATAAAAATGTTATACATGGGTCTTTGAACATTTGTGACTATGGATCACTCTTATAGAAGATTAAAAAAGGCATTAAATGGCTCATAATAAATCGATATTTATCTTAAAATTTTATCCACTGATGGGTATTTTAATAGGGTTCAAAACCTTGATGTGACATTGGGAAAGGCATATAAAATTTTCCATGATAGACATATTTTGAAGAAACTATCAATATTTTTTGAGCTACCATATTGGAGATAGCATAAAGTGAAACATTACATTGATGTCATGCATATAGAGAATAATATTTATGATAGTTTTATTGGAACATTGTTTGATATTAAAGGAAATAATGAAGTTGGGTTGAATGCATTATTGGACTTACTATCAATGGAAATATGTTTGGAGTTATCTCCCATACCCGATGGAAGACGAACATTTCTTCTACCAGATTATCATACATTATTCAAGTGGGAGAAAATTAGCTTTTTTCAGTGTCTTCATGATATCAATGTGCTGCAGAGTTATTCATAAAATGTAAACAATTTTTTCTCTTTGAAGGATTTGTTGTTGATAGGTATGAAATTTCATTATTATCATATCAGGATGCATCAACTTCTACCAGTTGCATTGCATGGAATATTTCCCATCCATGTTAGAAATACTATCATGAAAGTGTGTTATTTTTTTATTAAATTTTTAATAGGGTGATTGATCTAGATGCTTTGAACATTTTAGAAAATTAATAATTTTCTATAATTTTTCAATTCGAAATGTATTTTCCTAAATCTTTTTTTTGATAAAATGGTACACTTAATGGTGCATCTGGTTCGAGAAATAAATTTTTGTGGACTTTTATATCAACATTGGATGTATCCTTTTGAATGGTATGTGGAGATATTAAAGGGGTATGTTAAGAATCCATATTGACCAAAAGCCTCAATTGTTGAAAAGTATATTTCTAAGGAGGTTTTAGAGTTTTGTACGAGATGCTTTTCTATGGTAGAGAACATTGGTGTGCCTCCATCTCTAAATGAATGAGTTAATAATGAGGGAAGGGGGATCTGTGGCTTGAATGTCAAATCGCTTTCAGGTGAATAGATAAAGAAGGTAGATTTTTACATCTTGATTAACATGGAAGATTTTCAACTATATATAAAATTTTACATTAATGAGTTCAAAAAATTTCATCCAAAGAAGAATGAAATGTGGATTTTGAATGAGCATAACAAATGTTTTTTTCCATGGTTTAAAAAGGAAATGCTTGGTAGATCAGATGCATCAGAGACATTAAGATTGTTAGAGAGTGGTCCATGTTTAAAGGTGATAACATGGTCTGGATATGAAATTAATGGCTACACATTTTATACACATGATACGGAAAATAGAAGTGCATTTCATAATAGTGGTGTACTGGTGTTCGCAAAAGAAATTCATTTTTTGAGTTCTAAAGACGAAGACCTAATTTCTGTATCTAGTGAATATTATGGAGTCGTTAAAAAAATATGGGAGTTTGATTACATTAAAATTAAATTTCTTGTATTTAACTGAAAATGGTTTATCAGTAACAACATTTTCATACATGATGAATTTGGAATGAAACTTGTTAATGAGAATATATAGGAAGACACAACTGATTATTTTATAATGGAAATACATGAAAAACAAATTTTCCTTGTTCCTGATCAATCCGATATGAAGTGGTCTATTATTTTATGAGGAAAAAACAACATGTTGGTGATGATCTACTTGATGAAGATGCTGATTTATGTGAGATCCCTATTTCCAAGGAAATATTAACATATAACAATGATGAGCATGTGTTAGAAATGGTTTGTGACATACAGAACGACCATGAAGGAAAAAATTTGTAAAACAATCCATTAGTACATTCATAATATTATAAGTAACATATTTTTATTTCTCATTTACTTTTATTAATTTCATAAAATGGTATATTGTATATTTTTATTAAAACACACATTAAAATCAATCAGTAGAAATGTCTGTTTATTTTAGTTTAGTTTAATTTATTTTACCATGTTTACCATTAGGTAACTTATATATTAATTGATTTTTTTGAATGAAATTTATTTTAAATATATATTTTAAAAAAAATTAAATTTTTTGTGTATAAAATTGATTTATTAGGTTGGACAATTTTTAATAATCCTATACCAATTTTGGATTTTTTTTTTCATTCATTTACATGAAATTTCATATATCATTAATGTTTTTATAAGTTTAGTTAACTATAATAAATATGAATAATAATGTGTTAAGTTTTAATTTACTTTTGTGTTTCATAATTTTTCTTTTTTGGTTTACATTAGTATTATAATATGGGAATTTGTTTATTTATGTAGTAAAGGTTTGTTTATATGATATGAAGGAAAATAAAAGTTTAATCAGATAATCAGCCACATACATTTGGAGATGAGAATCATGATCATACTTTTGGGGAGAAACATCCACATGCTTCTCTTGATGTTCCTCAATCTTATTCATGTTCTCCTATAATGGAAAAGAACAGTTTGATGGTTGGTAAATGTGGCAACACACATTTACCAAAATTATCATTTTATCATAGCCAGGACAAGAGGATAGTTGTAGACTTTAATGAAAATGATTTTCTGTGATGCCTTGATGAAATAATGTTCAAGATTTTTGAATCAAATCAGGATAAAAAAAAAGTCACCATTTTGTTTAATAATTGGATAAGTGTTGAAAAAAACACTTTCTCTGTTGTGGTAGACCATTTTGGTACTATCTTTTTCTAATGTTTGACTAATCTTAAAATTTTTATCAAATAATATGTTTTCCCTCGTCATTATCAATTAAAATTTTATTTATGTGACACATTAGAAGTTAGAAGGAAATGTATATCATTGGCATCTAGGAGACAGAGAGATTTCAAATCAACCCTCACATCTAATTTCATTTTTTGGTATTAGCAACATGGTAGTCCATGTCATTATATCCTTTATAGATGAAGAAACATGGAAACAATTGTCGAAAGTAGAATACAGAAAGAATTTTTTGTATGTGCAATGTAAACTCTCAGATGTTTTATTATATTAAGGATATTATTAATGAATTCTTAATGTTTTCTTGATATTAATTTACATGAACCAAGGAGAGATCATCAAAAGATCCAATTTGGAAATATATACCCTTATAAGTTATCTTAGGGAGTGTATACTTTATTGGAAGTAGAAATGATACATGAAAAATTACAGAAACATAGAGTTGATTCTTCCAGATTCGGAATGGTTTTCCCTCCATCCCCTCTATCTAGACATGAAAAATCAATGAGGACTCAGATGAGTAAAAGGGAAATACCTTACAGGATAATTGAGGGTCACAGTCAAGAGGATTTTAAGTTGTTAATTTTATTTATTTTATTCAACTCAATTCATTATATACTTTAAATCATTAAATAATTTTTCAAATAATTCATACAGGAATATCTTGAGGAGAATAGCACACAAGGGGTATTTAAATATGATGGTAGGCATGATAATTTATCTCTTTCATTGGAAAAGCCCAAACAACTAGGTTTTACACAAGGATTCTCAGCAGTTGTATCAATAAGAAAAGTATTACCATGTTCTTCTGCATCTTCCATGGAGAGTATATATAAAAAATCATCTTTGGAGGATGAAATTCACAATATTAATGTGATGATGGAAGAAAATATTAGGGCATTGGTATAGTCTATGTTTGTAGACATGCAACGACAATTTCAGACTGCAGCTCCCACTCCCCCTCCTCCAACAGCTCCCACTCTCCCCCCTCCACCTACATACACCATTATTTATCATCTTCCTTTACATATAGACCATATTATTTATCCTCCACCTCTGTCTACAGACCCCATTTTTATCCTACTCCCACACCCCACCTCCAAAGCTTCCTATTTTTTGTGAGTTGTATGTTGATGATCCTTACTGTCATATAGTTGCATATAAGATGACATATTACATAGGAGATAAAATTTCTAATAAAAAATTATAGGCAGTGTATCATAGGTCCACTGTACATGATATTATAGATATATCTGCTAGTGTACCGTTAGTTACAGATGAGGAGATGATAGTTGGACAAAGTATTATCCACTTCTTTGTTTTGCCATCTAGACTTTTGTGACCCATTAACATAGAGGTATGTGTTTTTTATATATTTTATTTTATTTTTATATTAAATCATATATAACATTTGAATGTTAATACAATTTTCTATTTATTTATAGGAATTTTTTAAAAATAAAGAAATACTATATAGCTAATAACAACGACAAAGGGATATGACATAATATTTAGATTCTAGTAGTCTTGACATATTTTAAAGATATTCAAATTTCTTGGTGGGTCAATATATGCTTCCAATGGAAGCTCATCTTTGTGGATGTGAAATATATGTTTGGATTATAGAAAATGATATCATGGAGCATATTACTAGAGAAAAGTTGGGCATCAATGTAGTGAAAGTTTTTTCCATGTATGGCTTACCAGAAATCTTTTCATGCACTAAATTTATTGAAAATTATTACTTAGCTATTTTGTATTAGATAAAATTATAAAATGTGTGAGATGAATAAGAAGAAAGATGTATATGGATTGATGGACCTGCAACTAATTTCACCTTAATGTCATGAATTGGATGAGGAACAAAAACTAGTTTATATTTCAGAAAGATTTCAAAAAATATAATTACATAGTGTTGGATGATTCTTTTTATTGAGAGGTAATATACATATATCTCAAAAATTTTTATTTATCTTTTAACATAATAAACACTAACATTAAATTTTATTTTATATCAGTGTCCATTGGATGTTAGGTGTTTTTGTCCAAGGGGTGAAAACAATATTGGATATGCTCTGTACATGGCAATGTGCTAGGAAAATTTAATAACCTGTTGTTAAAGTATGTTTTAATTTCTTAATAGAAGTTTATATTATAATTAATTTTAAAATGATTTCATTCATATTATTTTCTAATAGGGGATGTGATTTATTTTGTAGATCTATAAAGAAAAAATGTGCCAAGTTAATATATATATAAGTAATGGTGAATATCCATTTGTAATTAATACATTTTGGATCACATAAAAATGATATTTTGAATTGAAAAAAACATATATATAGATTTTTCATAAACAACATCACAACATAGAATGTGGGAAATATATGTTAAGATTTAGGTATGAAATAATTACAATAGAAATAGATAAAAAGATTGACCAGGTTAGGTTTTCTTATAAATTATTCATTAATATTTCATTTGTTATATTCATTATACATGTTAACTAGTTTTTTATAATTTGTATCCATTTGATGATCCTCAACCTTGTAATGCATTAGAGGTAAAATACTTACAATTAAAATGGTCAAATTATTTTACAGGTTTGATTGGATTTTAGTATGTTTTTATTGAATATTTTAATATTCAATATTGTAATTATAAATGTGTATTTGGTAGTTATTTTGTTTGGATTTAGGTTTTTAGTTAATATATCAATTTTTGAATGTTGTAAATTTGAATGTGTAATTTTGCTACTAGTTTTTCTTATTTTTGGTCTGTTTTCTCATATATATATAGTTTGGTTTGTAGTCTGGTTTTGGTTGTTTCATGTCTAGTTATACAGTGGAAATGAAGGGTATCATAATTTTTGTTAAAAAAATTTAGTTTTCAGGTCGATTATTTATTAACCGACGTTAAAAAATAAAAACATCGGTTCTCCACATTGATTTGTTAACTGATGCGGTATATAGTTTTTCCCAATGATTATTTAATAACTGACATGAACAACATTTTTTTTGAACATTGGTTATTTACTAACTGACATGAAAAAGGCATCGAGATCTTTTTTTTCCACGTCCATATTTATATAACCGACATGGTAAGATATTTTTTACGTCATTTATTTAAATAACCGATGTGAAAAACCATTTCAAATTGTCATTCATCTCAGTTATAAAATAACTGAAGTGAAAAACATTTATGGAAGCATCATTCACATCGGATGTCAAATAACTAAGGTAAATAACCTAAAATATTATAATTTTTAATGTCAGTTTCTATATAACCGATGTAAAAAATTATATTTTTTACGTCGCTTACAACAATGTCACCCGAAAAATGATGTAAAGAACCTAAAAAATGGATTTAAATAACTTTTTTTCAGTAGTGACAATTTAATAGTAGTGAACCATGGGTGAGAAAAATGAAATAAATTAGAAATAAGTTTAATGGATAATTTATTTTGATACATAGGTTGATGTGAAGGCTTATTTTAATAAAGATCCCAATTTTTTTTATAATGATCAATCTTTTAATAAAAACATATGAAAACCACAATTTATGTGTTCTACCACATTTATGGATCGATCATTGGTGATGATAACATCTTCTTGAAATGAGGATAAACATATGCATCCACCTCCCTTTGGTTCACCTCAATCCGATCCACGATCATTGTATGGTCCCAATCCTCTAACGATGAAGGGGTGGAATATCCACTAAATTATTTCAAGGTTATGTAGATAACCCTATTGATTTACCTTATTAAATTATTTAAAGAGGGAAAATGTTTTTGGGAATTTAATTCCAAATAAATAAATTATTTATTTATTTTAATTAATCCCACCCGCTAGGAAATTCCTTATTTTGAAATCCATCACAGACCAACATTATGTCTATTGTTTTGTAAAATATGCATTAAAACTCAATGGTGGTCTCATATTTCCCATATGAGTCTCAATTTATATGTAATTTGGTTTAGGTTTATTAAAAAAATCAATTAAATTAATTCATTTATCCAATTCACCCACTAACTGTTGCCCCATATGAATGTCTCAGACCGAACAACCTTTGGTCACACCTAGAGTAAACTCTAAGATAAAAAATAAACCATGGCCTTATATTTCCCAAAAAAACTCCATTTAAGATATATTATACATTTTCATGAAAAATATGCATTACAAATATAAAATATACTTAATATTTTTATGAAATTAATTATGAATTCACCGATCCTTAAAATTACATGGAATCTTAGTTCCTGGTTCGAAAAAATATTATTAGGAATATTCCAAAGACTTAAATGAAAAACAATGTCCTTACAAGAAATACGAAGAAATATATTTTCTTTTGAGGGATCTTGGAAAGATATAATAAAAAACAAACCATGTATTCTTGATAGTGGTTGTCACTAATATAGGACATGTGATAAAATAATCATTAAAAAAGTAGGAAAACATGAAAGTGGATTAATTACTTTTGGGAATTATTGTTCCTTTAAAATCAAAGGTATAAAAACAACACATATTTGTTCTCATAAACTAAAATATAAGGAAGTTTGGTCTATTAATAAAATCCAAAACTATATAATATGTTTTGGTCATAGTGGACACTCAAGAGGGGGGGGGGGTGAATTGAGTTCCAATTAAAATTTCTGTTTTAAAAAAATTGTCTTAAAAGCCCCCAAATAAAATACTGAATTAAACTATAGTGAATTTATATCAATGTAAGGGTTTGGTTGGGTTCTCAAGGGATTGATTATTTCCCAGTTAATCAAAATAGAAAGGTCGATTAACTTTTGAAACCAGCTTACTGATTTACAACTGATATAAACACTTGGGGATTTAATTATCAAAGTGACTTTAAAACAGTTTTGGTTTTAAAGTAATTAGCAACGGAATAAAAGAATAACTTTGAAAGATATAGCACAACAAATATAACCAAGAGGTTCAGTCTCAAGATGAGACTTAGTCCTCTCAAAAGCTTTTATAAAAAGATGATTCACACCCTGGATCGGGGATAAACACCAGCAACAGCTGTCCAGGTCCAAGACCTCTGCCACTGTTATTCGTGGGAAAAAGAACAACAACAACCAGCTGTCCTGGTCACACACGACCTCTACCACTGTCATAGTGGGAAATAAAATATGTAAGAGTGTTGAGTGAGGATTTACAAATCCTCCAGTTAGAGTACAGGAGACAGTGTGTGTGTAAAATACAGCATATAACACACACTGCTCAATATGTAAAAAGATAAATCACAGAGCAAACATTTAGAGTTTAGAAATGGCTCTAGTGATTATTGTGTAGTTCTGGACTCATTTGATTGATCAGAATTCCCTCTGAGTCCTCTTCTAGTTTTTTTCTGGAAAATAGAGTATCGTCTGTTTCCTTGACTTCCAGGTGTAGAGACAGTCGATGAGGCTCTTGTGTTATATTCTCATTCTCAGCTCTTTACTGGAATGCAGTAATGAGTTCTTCGTGTAAGTTCTGTCATCTCTTTTCATTCACACTTGGTTGTTCTCCCAGCACACCTAGTGGTATCTGTATATCTCTGTGTATTCTTCTATATGACTCGCACACCTTGTGGTCTGTATCTCTGTATTCGTCTATTCATACTCTTTTGTAGTAGCACATCCTTCCTTTAGTTAAACCACGTGCTCCGAAAAAAGATGATTTACTTTTTGCAGGTACGAGGTACGGTTCCCTGACATCCAACAACACACATTAAATAAATGTCAGTGTATTAAAATATACCTGATATGACCGTTGGATAGATTAAATAATGATAAAGAAATTAAAGCAGTGTAGGGTTCTGTCTCTAGAACGGTAGCTCCTCATATCAGTAGACATGTGTTACAGTGGGTGTCTGTAGGTCTGAGTATCAGTAGACATTTGTAATGGTAGACTTGTCTATCGGTAGACTTTATGTATCGGTAGCGGTGGACTTGTAACAGTAGCGGTGGCTCTGCCTTTACTAGTAGCGGTAACTCTCTATCGGTAGCTATGGCTCTGCCTTGTAATGGTAGCGGTAGCTCTCTATCAGTAGACTTTGTCTAACGGTGGACTTCTGCATATCGGTAGCTCTGTATCAGTAGCTGTCGACTTCGATGTAGCGGTAGGCTTGAGTACCGATGAGCTTGTAACTGTAACTCTATCGGTAGACTTGATGTACCGTATCAGAAGACTTTGATGTAGCGGTGATCTTTGAGTACCGGTGAACTTGATGTATCGGTGAACTCCGTATCGGTAGCTCTATTCGATATCGGTAGATTGTTTTTAACGGTAGCTGAAAACTGTTTTAGCATTCACTTAGCAGAAAGAGTTACATCATAGTAAACATATATCTGATAATTCAAAAGACTTAATTTAAGCATAATGAAAGCAACAACATATATTAAAGTATATTTGGAATGTATTAATCATAATCAAGATACAAAGAAAGAATGTTTGGTATTATCAAAACACAATAAAGCCACTTAATTCCAGAGGGTTCAACAATCTCCCCCTTTTTGATAATCACAGCTTATGCCAAAATAAAGTAATATCAGAGGAAACAAAAAAAAACAAAACAAAAAAATATATCAAAGTATGATATCAAAAGTATAGTATCAGAGTAAAAATATGGAAATAGGAATATATCAAGAAACAATGTAGTATCAGAGGAAAGCACAAGCAAGATTCTTTGATTTGCATATTACCCCCCTATCAATTTAACTACAGGATTATCCTCCAAAGTAGTGATTTTCTCCCCCTTTTTCACCTTAGGTGAACAACATTCTTAGGTTTCCAATAATTTCTCCCCCCTTGTGATTAACAAAAAGGAGGGTATTATAGAAAAGAGAAGGACTAGGAAAGAAAATAGACAGAGTAAAATATATAGTGAAGAGAGGAATGAAGTATTTGATTGAGAAGTAAAAGATACAGTGGTAAAAGCAGAGAAGTACAAAAATACAATGAATCCTATAAAAAAATAGAGCTAGAAGCACTCAATCATCCTCTTAAACATGTGTCTTGCCCTGGGGATCAGCAGAGGGTTCATAGGTAGAGTCAGCAGGTTTGGGAAGTCCTGAAAGAACCACTTGTGGATCAGCAACTGATACAGTACCAGATCTGAAATATGTGATCCTCTAAGTGATCATAGGTGTTATGCTCCTTATTGCTTGAACTGGAGTCAGTTGAGGAGTACTCCCAGAGGAAGAAGGTGGAAGGGTAGGTGGAACAATAACTGTTCGAGCATCCACATGCAGGAAAGGCAGCAAGAGATTCCTGAAATCCATGATGATGCTTCCACATCTCTCCATAGCAGATACAAAATCATCTCTATTCTCTATAAACTTATCCAAAGCAGGTGTAAGCTCCCTGAGCTTACTAACTTGTTCCCTGAATGCTTGGGTAACTGGAGGCAACATCATATTTTCAAGAAAAAGCTTGAAATGGTTTGTCATTTGGTTCTTGGTATAAACTTTTTCAAAATAAGAATCCACCTTATTCTTGATTTCCTCTTGAGAAGTAGTAGCTGCCCGCAGGTGATCACGAACAAAACTACTAACTTCCCTAGTGGTAGCAAGAATATGAGTATCTGATGCACCACTGAGACTAGCCTTAGCCAATTCTTCCTGAACAATAGTGCATATCTGGTCAAGGTTCACACTGGCGCTAGTTGAGGGAAGAGGTTTCATTGAGAAGGCCACTGTCTCCTTGAATGATTGAGTCAGACTACTAACTAACTTCTGAACAAGTTCATCCTGACTGTTCAGATGTTCTTTGAATGACTTCTAAAAGGCCTCAAAAACTTCCACAAACTGTTTGACCACTTCTTTGATATACCGAATGTCAGTGTGAACTTGGGTTTGAGAACTGTTCAAAGCAGCCAATGAAGCGATTGACTGTCTAAGAGAAACTACAGCTCCTTTCCAACTCTCAATCTGAGTGTGGCACACCTTAAGTTCATCCACCATTTCTTTCACAGGACTGGACACACTACATCCAATGGATAACTCAAGGGATTACTCCATGCTTTTCATCTCTTTAACCATACTTTTCTTCATATTTTCCACCGATTCTCTTATTGCTTCTATCAATTCAGCTTTTAAAGACTTAAGGACCTCCTTGGTTGCCACATTTTCAGCTAAAGTGGGTAAGGTAACTGATTCCTTTTGGGGTTGGACTTCCTCATCCAAATCTCTATAAGAAAGTCCAAGAATCATATATCTGGGATCTGATGTCCAACCTTCAATGTCATATAACACTGATACTGAGCCAAGATTCTCCTCCTCACTTGGAACATTCTCCTAAGATATTTCTTCCAACTGTTCTTCCTGAGCTAATTCTGCACTTTCCTCTACAACCACATCAAATTCAATATCCATTTGTTCTGAGTCATTAATGACTCTCTCGTTAACAGGTGCTTCTACTATGTCTTCCTGATCAGCCACTGTCCTGACTGTACTAACTATTAGAGGACTCAAACTGAGCTCTTTTTCAACATTTTCCTCATCATCTGCTTCACCATCAGCCTCTTTTTCTCTATTAACATTATGATCAGATTCAGTTGTCTCATCCTCTTCAGGGGTGTCCTTGAAAACATACTGGCATGCTTCTTCTTCTTCTTCTGTAGTCTCGGTATCATTGTCCTTTAAGATAGTTTCTCTTTTTGGTAGTTCTTTTGGAGGGCTAGCTGCTCCATAAGAAATAACTTGATGCACAGGACTAGGGGGTAAGTCTGGGTCTCCTCCTTCCTCTACTGACGTCTCTCCCTCCTCAGCTTCATCATCACTGTAGACTGGTTCTGTCTCATCTAGTCCTAGACCAGGATCCATCACATCCTTTGGTCTAGAAGGATGATCCATAGGAGTATACTTGTCATAAATTTTTCCATCATCATTCACCCATGATTTCTTCCAAGTATTCCAGCTGACCTTCATGTATTTACAGACAGTTCTTGTAATACAGAAGTAGTCCTTAACCACTACCAGCTCATCCTGAGGTATAGCTATCTCCTTCACTTTCAGCATCACAGAAATTAGCTTTGAGAAAAACAAGGCATTTGATTTTGACTTCGGTCAAGTCATCTCTTCCACTTGAACCATAATCAATCTACATAGATTGATTCTCACACTGTGCTTCAGCAAATGTAACAGATATATGTCTTGGAATCTCAAAGTGGAAAAGTCTCCTCTTCTCGGACTAACAACATGCTGAATAAACTTAAAAAATAGTTTATCTTGTCCTACCATCTCTGCAGCAATCACCATTCTAGGGGTCCCATTCCCTGTGAGTTCTAGTAGAGCATCTTCATATTGAAACACATCACTGGTCGAAGGTACAAACTTGGAATAATAAGTAAAATTTCCCTCATGAGGGACTCTTAGGTTCTCAGCCCATTCTCCTGAAGTAAACGACACTTCCTGACCATTCACATATGAAACCATTCTGCTTTCTTTTTCAGACTTTTCAAAACGAACGAATTCATAGAACTGTTTCACTAGTCCTGGATAATAAGGTCCGTTGTTGTTCGTGAAGCATTCTATCCAACCTTGTTCTTGTAAAACCTTAAGAACTAATGACTTTCTTTCCATCAGCCATTCTACACACACATCCTTTTCAACAACATTCTCTCTCATTGAGAGATGCGGGTTTATTGGACTCCGTCGAGCTACACTTCCACTTTCACTTCCACTGGCATTTGATACTTTCTGTCGATTCTCTTGTGGATCATCACTCCCATATGTGACTTGGGGTCTCTTGATGCGGGCCATTACGGATTGGAGGCTAGGGTTCTGAAGGTCGAGAGGTTTAGGTTTAGGAGAATTCGAGCAGACAAGTTCGCGGTGAGATTGAGTGAGTCTAGTTCGAGTTTTAATATCATTTAGGATTCATAAATCACAGAAATCATAAATAAAATAAATAACGGTTCGATGACTCTGCTTTACAGAATTTTAAAACAGCGTGAGATGTACCGGTAAAGTCTCTTAATAGTGAGGTATTCTAATGGTGAGGTTTTGTAACAGTGAGGATTCTCTAACGGTGAGGTTTCCCTAATGGAGAGGTCTCCCTAATGGTGAGCTTTCCTAACGGTGAGGATTCTCTAACAGTGAGGATAAGTTCTAATTCGTGTCTAATGAAACTTAATCTTTCTGAACATAAAGGCTTAGTGAAAATATCAGCTAATTAAAGTTCATTGCCTATAAACTCAAGTGTTATATCACCTCATTGATAATGATCTCTTAAAAAGAGGTACCTAACATCAATATGTTTAGTTCTAGAGTGAGACAAAGGGTTCTTAGTGATATTAATCGCACTAGTGTTGTCATAGTTGATTGAAACATGTTTAAAGTCAAATCTATAATCCAGTAGTGTGTGTTTCATCGACAGAATCTGTGCACAACAACTACCAGCAGTGATGTATTCTGCTTCAGCAGTAGACAATGCAACTGAGTTATGTTTCTTACTACACCGTGATACTAGGGATTTTCCATGTAAGTGACATGTTATAGATGTGCTCTTCCTATCTAACTTAAAGCCAACAAAATCAGCATCTGAATAACTTATTAAATCAAATGATTGTTCTTTTGGATAAAACAAACCCAAATTAGCAGTATTTTTAAGATATTTGAAAATCCTTTTTACAACAAGTAAGTGTGACTCTTTAGGATTAGCTTGAAATATAGCACACATACATACACTAAACATAATATCTGGTCGACTAGAATTAAGATAAAGTAAACTCCCAATCATACTTCTGTAATTAGTTTGATCAACTGGTTTCCCAGATTCATCAACATCCAATTAACAGGTGGTACTCATAGGTATATAACTTTCCATAATACTATCCAAACTGAAACGTTTTAACAAATCTTTAGTATATTTACTTTGATTTAGAATAATACCATCTTTAGTTTGAAAGATTTGAAAACCCAGAAAATGCTTAAGCTCTCCCATTAAGCTCATTTCAAACTCATTTTGTATAACTTCTGAAAAATCAGTACATAAAGAATTTTTAGAAGATCCAAAAATAATATCATCAACATAGATTTGTACTATTAATACATCTTTTGAAATCCTTTTTATAAACAGAGTGGAATCAGCAATTCCTTTTGAAAATCCTTTTGAAATAAGAAAGTTTGAATGTATTTCATACCCAGCTCTTGGGGATTGTTTTAAACCATATAAAGCTTTAGAAAGTTTAAAAACATGATTTTGAAATTGAGGATTTGAAAAACCAGGTGGTTGTTCTACAAAATTATCTTGAACAAAAAAACCATTTAAAGAAGCACTTTTCACATCCATTTGATATAACTTAAAATTCAGATGTGATGCATAGGCAAGTAAGATCCTAATAGCCTCTAATCTAGCTACAGGTGTAAAGGTTTCTTCATAGTCAATCCCTTCTTCTTGATTGTATCCTTGTGCAACTATCCTAGCTTTGTTTCTAATGATGTTTCCAGATTCATCAACTTTGTTTCTAAACACCCATTTTGTGCCTATGGTTATAGTGTCCTTGGGTCTTTCTACTAATTTCCAGACTTTGTTTCTTTCAAATTTATTTAGTTCCTCTTGCATAGCCATTACCCAGAATTCATCATTGATAGCATCATTGATATGTTTAGGTTCTTGCTGTGACAAGAAGGCATGATGTTCAACCTGATTTCTAATAGAATCTATAGTCTGTGTCCCTCTATCTAGATTTCCGACAACAAAATCTAAAGGATGGTTCTTTAAAATCCTAGTTGGCCTTGAAAAGGTAGGAATAGATATTTTAGGTTCATCTACAGGTTGAGGTTCAACAGAAGCAGGGTCTGGAAAATTTCCAGAACTGGATGTTTTAACTACAGGTCCACTGTCTTTATCATTAACGTTCAAACCAGAGAGATCATCTTCAAGATTTTCAAGAGAGGTCTTAGGTTCATGTGGATCAGTTTCATCAACATTTATGTGAACAGATTCTTCCACACATTTGGTTCTTTTATTGAAAACTCTATAGGGATTACTAGAAATAGAGTAACCTAGGAAAATTTTTTCATCACTCTTGGATGCAAACTTGTAAAGATTATCTTTAGTATTAAGAATAAATACTTTGCAACCAAAAACATTGAAGTCGTTAACCTTTGGTTTCCAATTGTTCCACAACTCATAAGTGGTCCTCTTAATAACGGGTCTAATCAAGACTCTATTCATAACATAACAAGATGTATTTACAGCTTCAACCCAAAAATAAACAGGAAGGTCATATTCATTAAGCATAGTCCTAGAAAATTCTTGCAGGGTTCTATTCCTCCTTTTTACTACACCATTCTGTTGAGGTGTCCTAGGGGCATAGAAATTGTGACTATAGCCATTATGTGAGCAGTAGGATTCGAACTCATGATTTTCAAACTCACGGCCATGATCACTTCTCAGAGTTTTAATCATAAGTCCACTAAGGTTTTATACAGACATGGAGTATTTTATAAATCAAGAACATGCTTCACTTTGGTGAGCTTGAAAATATACCCAAGTATATCTAGAAAAGTCATCTACAAGAACATAGACATTGTGCATCCCATTTAAACTAGAAACTCTAGAAGGTCCAAATAAATCCATGTGAACCAAATCGAGAGGTTGAGAAGTTGACACTTATTTCTTTGATTTAAATGAAACTTTATGTTGCTTTCCCTTTTGATAGGGATTACAAACTTTGTCTGTTGGAAATTCAAGTTTGGGAAGGTCTCTAACTAAGTTCTTCCTAGAAAGTTTTCTAAGTGAATGCACATTGAAGTGTCCTAATCTTCTGTGCCAAAGACAAGACTCTTTATGAAAAGCATTTAAACAAGTAATATTTTTCTTAGCTAAAGAATTCAAATCAACAGCATAAACATTTTCATTTCTCAAAGTAGAAAACACTATAACATTTTTAGAATTAAAAACATTGCAAGAATCATTTTCAAATTTAACATAAAAACCATCATCACATAACTGAGAAATACTTAAAAAATTGTATTTAAGTCCATAAACAAATAAAACTTTAGAAATTAATATTGAGTCAGTGTTACCAATCTGGCCTAAGCAAATGATTTTTTCCTTTTGAGTTATCACCAAACGTGACAAACACTCCATCAACTTTGACTAAGCTTTTAAAGCATGAGAAGTCTCCTGAAATATGTCTTGAACATCCAATGTCCAAGTACCAGGTCTTTTTACAGGAGCTCTTTAAGCAGGTTTCCTACAAAACTGATTTAAATAGGAAATGATTTTGGTACCTAGATTTTCTTGGGTCCAGACAGGTTAGCCAATAACACTTTAGGTACCCATATTTGTCTAATGGGTCTCATAAAATTTCTAGAATCAATAGATTTTGAAAGATAAACTTTATTAGATCCATAACAATGAATATAACTAGTTGAAGCATATGATGTTCCAGAGCTAGCTACATTCTGTCCAGATTTAGGAATGAATCTAGTTTGGGTAAGTTTCTTTTGTCCAGGTTGGTATCCTATACCAGTAGTGTATCTAGGTTCTATTTGCTTACCTAGAATTTTAGTAAGAGTATCTTTACCATTGGTAAATTTCTCTATGTCTTTCTTGAGTTTCTCATTATATAATTTTAGTTCAGTATTCTGTTTAAGAAACTGAGTATTCTTTTCTTCTTCAATATCCAGATTAGATTTATGTTTAACAGTTAAAGCATACTGTTTCTTTAAACCTTTGTATTTGTCTTTCAGCTCATTACAAGTTTCTTCTAACATATCACAATATTCAAACAGTTCATATTTAGACATATTATCACATTCAGAATCATCTCCAGAATAATATGAATTAGAAGCAGATGTTTCTGAAGTTACCTCAGAAGTGTTTGTCATAAAACACATGTTCGTCTTGTTTCTGTGTTCAGTTTCAGAAACTTCAGATTCACTAGAACTGTCCTCAGAAGCACTCCAAGTGGCCTTCATGGTTTTCTTATAACTGTTATCCTTATATTCATACTTCTTCTTGTATTTCATCTTTGGACAGTCTGCTTTTATGTGTCCCTTCCTTTTTCACTCATAGCAGACAACTTCATCTAATTTGTCAGGCTTCTTCCAATCATTTTTCCAATGTCCTTTGTTGTCATACTTACCTTTTTAGTTGGACTTTATGAAAAACTTCTTCTTCCTATAAAATTTCTTAAACCTTCTAGCAATGTGAGACATCTCAGCATCACTATCATAATCACTCTCGCTGTCTTTACAGCTTGAACTTTCATTGATAGCTTGAAGATTTTACTTATCCTTATTCTTTGAGGTTGTAGTTTTGAAGGCAACAGATTTTCTTCTAGGTTCATCATCTTCTTCTTTGTTTACTTTGAGTTCCTCTTCATACATCATCAGTTTTCCAATTAGTTCTTTGAATGGCAGTTCTCCAATGTCACACGATTCTCTAATGGAGATAGAGGTTCCTCTCCATCTTTTAGGTAGACATCGCAAAATTCTCATGATTTGTTCCTTTTCTAGAACATCCTTTCCCAGAGAAGTCATTGTGTTGAAAATTTCATTGAACCTGAGATACATATCTGAAATGGGTTCATCAGGCTTCATCTTAAAATTATCATACATAATAGTATAAGAATTCTATCTCATCTCCTTAAAATTAGCTGTTCCTTCATGAGAAACAGCTATGGTAGCCCAAATTTCATAAGCAGTTTTACAGGCAGATATTCTATTAAATTCTTCATCTCCTAGAGCACAGTATAAAGCATTCATAGATTTACAATTATTATTGTAGGCAGCCTTAGTAGCTTCATTCCAAGTAGTTCTAACAGTAGTAGGAATTTTATATTATGATTCTATAGCAGTCCAAATATCAAAACCCATGCTCTCTAAATGAATTTTCATCTTGATTTTCCACTGAGCATAGTTAGTGCCATTGAAAAATGCTGGTCTATTGGTAGCAACACCTTCAAATCTATTATCCATGATAGCTAACAATAAGCAAAGATTTGAAAAAGATAAAAATTTAGAAATAACATAAATTTTAAGAACTTTAACATACAACTAAAATAACTGTTGAAAAACAGAGTACAAAATATTTTAAACAACCTCTAATACCAAATTTTGGTCGGAGTGGACACTCAAGAGGGGGGGGGGGGGTGAATTGAGTGCCAATTAAAATTTCTTTTTTAAAAACTTTTTCTAAAAAACCCCCAAATAAAATACTGAATTAAAATGTAGTGAATTTATATCAAAGTAAGGGTTCGTTTGGGTTCTCAAGGGATTGATTATTTCCCAGTTAATCAAAACAGAAAGGTTGATTAACTTTTGAAACCAACTTACTGGTATACAACTGATATAAACACTTTCGAATTTAATTATAAAGTGACTTTAAAACAGTTTTGGTTTTAAAGTAATTAGCAGCGGAATAAAAGAATAACTTTGAAAGATATAGCACAGAAAATATAACCATGAGGTTCAGTCTCAACCTGAGACGTTGTCCTCTCAAAATATTTTTAAAAAGATGATCCACACCCTGGATTGGGGATAAACAACAGAAACAGCTGTCCAGGTCCAAGACCTCTACCACTGTTATTCGTGGGAAAAAGAAAAACATCAACCAGCTATCTAGGTCACACACGACCACTACCACTATCCCAGTGGGAAATAAAAGATGCAAGAGTGTTGAGTGAGGATTTACAAATCCTCCAGTTAGAGTACAGGAGACAGTGTGTGTGTAAAATACAACATATTACACACACAGCTGAATATGTAAAAAGATAAATCACAGAGCAAATATTTAGAGTTTAGAAATGGCTCTAGTGATTGTCATGCAGTTCTGGACTCCTTTGATTGATCAGAATTCGCTCTGAGTCCTCTTCTGGTTTTTGTCTGGAAAACAGAGTATCGTCTTTTTCCTTGACTTCCAGGTGTAGAGATAGTCGATGAAGCTCTTGTGTTATGTTCTTGTTCTCAGCTCTTCACTGGTATGTAGTAATGAGTTCTTCAGGTAAGTTCTGTTGTCTCTTTGAATTCACACTTGGTTGTTCTCCCAGCACACCTCGTGGTATCTGTATATCTTTGTGTATTCGTCTATATGTCTCACACACCCTATGGTCTGTATCTCTGTATTCGTCTATTCATACTCTTTTGTAGTAGCACATCCTTCCTTTAGTTAAACCACGTGCTCTGGAAAATGATGATTTACTTTTTGCAGGTACGAGGTACGGTTCCCTGACATCCAACAACACACATTAAATAAAAGTCAGTGTATTATAATATACCTGATATGACCGTTGGTTAGATTAAATAATGATAAAGAAATTAAAGCAGTGTCGGGTTCTGTCTCTGGAACGGTAGCTCTTGATATCGGTAGACTTGTGTTACAGTGGGTGTCTGTAGGTCTGAGTATCGGTAGACATTTGTAACGGTAGACTTGTCTGTCGGTAGACTTGACGTATCGGTAGTGGTGGACTTGTAACAGTAGCGGTGGCTCTGCCGTTACCAGTAGCGGTAACTCTCTATCGGTAGCTGTGGCTCTACCTTGTAATAGTAGCGGTAGCTCTCTATCGGTTGACTTTGCATAACAGTGGACTTAAACATATCAGTAGCTCTTTATCGGTAGCTGTCGACTTCGATGTAGTGGTAGGCTTGAGTACCAGTGAGCTTGTAACTGTAACTCTATCGGTAGACTTGATGTACCGTATTGGTAGACTTTGATGTAGCAGTGATCTTTGAGTACTGGTGAACTTGATGTATCGGTGAACTCCGTATCGATAGCTCTATTCGATATCAGTACCTCTAATCCATAACGGTGGTATCAGTAGCTCTATTCGATATCGGTAGCTCGTTTGTAACAGTAGCTGAAAACTGTTTGAGCATTCACTTGGCAGAAAGAGTTAAGTCATAGTAAACATATATCTGATAATTCAAAAGACTTAATTTAAGCATAATGAAAGCAACAACATATATTAAAGTATATTTGGAATGTATTAAGCATAATCAAGATATAAAGAAAGAATGGTTGGGATTATCAAAACACAATAAAGCCACTTAATTCCAGAGGGTTCAACAATAAGTGTTATAAACAATTTTGATTAATGAAAGTAATTTATCTTTAGGATATATTTTTTTATCATTAAAATAATGGAAGATAGAATAGTTTCTAATATTGGTGAAAGATCCAGTATAAATCTATTTTAGATTGAATAAGACTATATCAAAAGATAAATGGGTGTTGAGGATGAAAATAAATTGTTCAACTGAAGACATAGAATTTTCAGATAGAAAATTATAAAAAAATCAAATAGTAAATTCCATAAGAAATATACCATTACTAAAAATAAAATAAGATGATTTTTTCACAACATTTCAAATGGGGAATTTGTGAATGGAAGGAATAAAAAAGTCATAATCTCGTCTGTGAGACTAGTTAATATTATACAATCTAATGTTTGTTTAATGATGAGTCATTAATCCAAAAGTGGATTTGTACTCTATCAATTTAATTAAGTAATTTTCAAATATGACCAATATTATGTTTGTGATTCAAAAATTAGAGACTTTAAATATGTTTAGATTTTTTAGAATGGACCTTAAATTAGAAATGAGTGTTTATATTATGAAGCTTAGAACTGTTAATATATATGAATTCATAATAAATTATTTCAAATAAAATCTGGGGAAACATGTTATCAAACATCAATATATTTCTCCCCAAACTCACCAACCTAATAGATTGGTTGAGAGGAAACCAATATGTTTAGTGAAAGTGGAAATAAGTATAGATTTTGAGTATAAAATTTCTATTTTTTCTAGAGATATGTTCTTAGCACTACAATTAATATACAAAATAAATGTTTATAATTGATATAATCCTACATTTATCCATTTTAAATATGTTATATGAAAAATAATTCTTTAAAATACTTCATGGTTTTTGGGAGACCCTGCCTAATAAGGATAAAAAATAATTTTCTTGTAATGATTGATGGAAACAATGAGGTAATTATTTCCCTAGGAGACTAATCAATCACGATATTTTATAAATTTTAGAATAAAAGGTTAAATTTTTTTCTGGTTTCCCATGATGTAATATTTTTTGAAAGATTATCTTTCTTAAATTTTTTTTTTGAAAATGTTAGGGATGATAATTTAATGACATCAAACAAGAATAAAAAAACTAAATATGAATGTTTCCCAAAATAAGTATATGAATATTTTGATGAATCACATTGTGAGGAAATTGAAATTAGGATAAATATATAACATTTTTTACCCTATTTGAATGTGTTTAATTTGACATCGTCATTGAAAAATAGAAATCTATAGTTACAAATAGACGAATGTTGAGATTTGGAAATTAGAAATCACTAATCCCACATTTCAGTTAAATTTAAAGAGTGGGTTGATTATATAAATTAAGATATATAGTACATTGAGAAAAATGACACATGGAAACTTATTCCATGAATGGCTGGAAAAAATTTTATATGAAAAATGTGGGTGTACAAAACCAAGTTGATTGAATGTGAAAAAGTTTCAATAAACAAAGATCAAATTGTTTTGAATGGTTACTCATAGGTGGAATATATATATATATATATATTTAAATAATTGAACACTACAATATAAAAAACAATACTAATTTCATGGAAGATTTTATAAATTTTTGTTAGAAATTTTATCCAATAGATGTTAAGTAATCCTTCCAAAATGAATAAATTGAAGGTGATGTTTAAATTGAAAAACCAAGTGGGATTTCACATGATAACGATAAGACCAAGGTGTGTAAGATAACAAAATAATTGTATGGTTGAGAAAAGTTCCTTGAAAATGGTAATCAAATATTGATAGCTTCTTAATGAAATTGATCTTTTTTAATGGGAAATATGATAGATAATTATATATATATATAAGAGTTGAACTCAGGTACATAGATTTTAATTTTTGTTGTTTATAAAATTATTTATTCATGATATAGAGATAGTGTTTGTTAATAGTTCACTAAATAAATGAAAAAAAAATTAAAATGTAAATTACTAAATAATTCACATATTTTATGGTATTATAATTTCAATATAAAGAAATATACATTTTTCTCTCATAATTAATTTTTTTTAAAGAGTTGTTATGATTTTTTTAAATGGTATATTCCAAATATGTTTGTAATCCATTTTTTTGGCATGATTAATTGAAAATTTGAAGCATAGAAAATTATGAATTAGAAATAATTCCACAATTTTATAGGATGTTTTATCCATAATAAAAATTCTAGGACAGAAATTATTTGTCTATTACATTGTTTACAAGATTTTAGAGTAATTCAAATTAATTACATGTAGTATTTTATAAGAGAATAATCGATTACGTAAAAGGAATATATTCTTATGTAAAATGTATAAAAGAATTTGTGACATGGATATTATTAGATATAATGATATTGATTGGGTTGGAGATTTTAATGATATAAATTTAACAACATTCAGAACATTTTTATTGGGAGAGTGTTGTGTGAGATGGAATAATAAGAAAGAAAATTTATTTAATTTGAGTATAGTGTAATCAAAATTTGTTTCCACAACCCATGATTGGATTAAATTTATTTGGAAGAAAGATCATCAAGAATATTGGAAAGTGAATGTTTCTATTATGTTGAATATACTTTGTGATAATCAGCATTCCATTGAACTTTCCAGAAATATTATAAAAAATGTTAAATCATATAACATTGATATTAAGTATCATATAATTATGGATAAAGTAACTAGTTTAAATTTTTAGCTTGATTAAATTTCTAAAAATATTAAATTGATGATGTTTTTAAAAATGTTTGGGAAAGTGAATGATTTTTGAAATATAGGATAAACATACATGTTCTGCCTCCAGCGAAGACTTACTAAAGATTTTAAGTAATTCCACAATAATTCTTTTTATTATGTTTGAAAAGGGAGAGATAGAATGTAAAATATTAATATTATAAATATAAATCATTGGCTATCAAAAAATAGGGGAGATAAAAATCTAGAGAGTATTTTTTTTGTGAAAAAAAATGAGAGGGACATTATCATAGCTAGGACAAAAAAATATTGGTTATCACTAAGGGAAGGAATTCATTCAGAAACCATAACTTATATTGTATTTTGGTTTAATGATGTTCTATTTGGGAAAGGGTATGGTTTAATAATGTTTTTAAAATAAGGGAATATAGTTCTTTACAAAATATGATGTGAAAATGTTTATTTGTAAAATGTTGGCTACGAATGTTGTTGACAAATCCCAAGGGGGTGATTGAAGATCCATTGTGATATTTTCTTTACAAAGTTATTTATTTTTTCAATACATAATTTTTTTATGATTTTTTTTGAAAAACTGGTGTGAAATATGTTCTTGAATGTTTGTTAGGAACATTTTTTTATCATGTTTGTGGATAAGCTTATGAATTTTCTTTAACTACGTTAAGAAAAATTATTAAAATGTTAGACTATTTTATGATATTATAAAAGTTTACAACAAGATGAAAAATCAATGAACAAATATTTTTTCATAAAAATACAGAGTAGTATAGATTTTTTACATGATATAATATTCTCTACACATGCATCCTAACAAAGTATTTTAGACATAGTTTTCTAGGAAGAGATTTCTATGTATATAATATTGGATAAAAACCACTAGAAACACGAGGGAAAAAGAATCAGATGGTAGTTGACCAAAAACTATTGTTTATAGAAGGGATATATAATAAAATCAATTTATCCATGGCTAATGGATGTATAAGATTATATAAATGAAGGGTTATGGGGTAATAGTGGTATGTTGTTCATTGGGATAGAAATATAGCTTGATCACCAGATTTAGTTCACTAGATAAATAAGAGATTAAGTTATCAAAGAGTGTTTATGTAAGATAATTATATTTATTTATTTTTAAAAATAATGGGAAGTTTGAATTTGATTATTTTATTTATAAAAATTAATATGAGAAAATTCAATAAGTTTTAGAAAATGTATTAAGGAAAAGAAGAAATTTATAATAGTTGTATTTGGAAGTTGAAATAATGATTTTAACCATCTTCAACAGCACATGTTTCAGACAGATAATTCATATTATGTTCAGAAAATAAATATTTATTATAGCATGGTGGATATTTAATATTATTAGAAAATCTGTGTTATAAATATAGAAAATCAGGTCTATTAGATGAAGATCCATCATATGAATAGTCAACCGATATATGATTCATAGAAGTCTGTTTTAAATAGATGTTTTAGATGAGGAATAATAAAAAGATAAAGTCATCAAACATAGTTGGTTGGTAAATAAAATTTTATAGATAGAATTGAATGGAATTTGTCTAGTTTATACATAGAAAAAAATTGCAAAAGATGATTTTTTTGAGACTCTTTACATAGCATTATAAATCCCATTATTAAGACGATGTTTTGTTGATTTTCAATTTATCTATTATCTAGATGAGATAATGTAGGGTGACTAATTTCCTTAACATCTAAGGTTGAGGATGTTTAAAGAAGGATATTGGTAGAGAATTCATGAAGCTTTACGTATGTTAATGAATATTCTATAATATTTAAGTATCATCTAATGACATTCATTTGAGACGAAAATTTAAATTGGATTCCCAAAATTTCTACTTTGGGATAATCTATGTAAAGGGGGTTCAAGAGTATTATGAAAATGTGTGTCGAATTCTAGAATTTTAGATACTTAATGTACTAAAATTTTATCAAAATGTGGAACCAAATGAAGAATTAAATGACCAAATATTTGAGTAGGTGTTATTCCAATTTTGATTTACTTTTTAATAAAGATTATTACCAAAAAGTATTTCAGTGAAGGGGAATTGGGAAGAGAATACCTTTATAGAAACCAAGTAAAGAGAAACATACAGAGTTTCAAATCAGAGGTTGAGGTGAAACATTCCAATTAATCGGATCGAATGCATGTTAAAAACTATTTCCACTTCAATGTTGTGTATGAGATAGAGTTTATCAGATGGAGGTATGGTTAATATAACTGACAATTAGTGGACATATATTTCAAGGAAAACTTATGGGACCTAATTTTACATTGTTTCACATCTATTGTATTGTATTAGTTTTTTAAGAAAAACATTTATAAAATAACTGGTGTAATTATAATCATTCTTATCAATAGATATAAGGAGTCTAACAAAAGTTGGATTAATGAATTATTCACTTCATAGTAATTGTTAATTTCCATGGATTGATGAGATTCACATTGTCAAGGATTTATTTTATGAAATTGTGTCTGAAATTTTCGAATCATTCATGATTTATTTATAGTATTATAATTGGATGCTTTTATGATTTTTATAAAATATTTATAATCACAATAAGTCTAACAAGTTATAAGGGTTAATTTCAGAGAAGTGAAGTTTTATAAATATCGCTACTGATTCAAAACACCATTTTTAATGGTTCCAACAATCATTAGATAAATTCAATAATAACATTTAATTTTATATTTTAGATCTTTTTATGGATGTTAATCATATTCTAAAAATTATTTAATCCTTTCCCAAGGTTTAATTTTATATTATATTACAGTATTGATGAATTTTTGGATGTATAATTATAAGTTCCATGTATGTATATTATATTTGTTTATTTTTCTTAGCATAGTTTGGATATAGTTTTTATTTCTAATTTTGTGTTATGTTGCTACTATTGGACTTTGGTTTTTCAGGTTATAATTATTGATGGGTTATATTATAAGATATTATTATTTTTTAAAATAATTTACATTTCGTGTTGTTTATTATGTTAATTGATATAAAATGGGTCTTACAACATTAGTTATTTCTAAAATTAGATATTAGAAAAAAAATCAAAATTGGAAAACATAATAATTAAAGGGTTAGGGTCACCCTATAACTAGTATAGAGGGTGATTTCCTTGGTTGTTATTATAATGATAACAAAATGTTTTTTAATTTTATCTTTTATATCCATTGTTTATGACATTCATTCCACTTTTTATATATTAACCACTCTCATCAACCGATGCTAAAATTTATATGAACTGTGTTTAATGGGTATTCTTATAGTATTGGTAAATTATATGATATTTTTTAGCTATATCACAATTTAGAATATATGTTATTTCATAATCTTAGACATACATGAAACTAAGAGATATCATATTTCGTATATGGGATATTTTTTTGTGATATAAGAGATTTCCCACTACTAGAATATTCTATATCATAGAGTATTGTATAGGCATATCACAACTACTATGATGCATAATAATTATTTTATATGATTATTAATATGTAGTAGAACCTAAATTGTTAAAAATTCTATCATATAATTTGATGGTTTTCAATGATTGTTTACTTTTAGAGGATGAAACATAGAATCAGTAGTGTATTTAATTTTTAATTATATGGGAAAGTGTTATAAATAGTTTTTAATTTTAATAATTACATGAAAATTATTTAACATTAAAGAAAATGCATAATTACTGGGAGAGTATCTCTAGGACATATATAGAAAAGGTAAATTCCAAGAAATAGTAATTTATTATTTATATATTCTAACAATTTTCCCAAACTAAAGATCAATTCACTTTCATTCATTGCATTGAGAGGTAGTAGAATTACTTGTTTGAAAAGGGTATCATTCCCAAACACTGGGCGATTCATTGACTAATGGATACCCTAAGAGGAATGAGACTTTTGGTTATTTCTTAGTGATCTTTATCAAGTGTGTGATTTAAGAAAAGGAATCTCTACTATCATAAATGCATGTTATGTTATTTGTTTTATGTTGTAAATAGTTTCAGTTTGAAAGAATGAAGAAACTAGTTTATGGTTTTTTATTTATTCCAACACTTAAAAATTTGCTATCCAATCCAAGTAATCCTAAATATTGCATTTTATTAATTGTATGATTCAATTAATTTATGAAATAATATTTCAAATAAGGGGAAATAGATTTCATATGCTTAATTGTAAAATATAATGTAAATTTTTTATTTTGAATTTCGTCATGATATGTGATGCATAATAATATGACCACACTCTGCAAAATAATATAACATAGTCTATAGAATAGAGTAAATCCATTGGTTTCAATATATAGTAATGTATAATATGTGCTACCATAATTTTTAAGAAATAAATTGTTTTATATCATAGAATATGACTGAGGGAATATTATTCAGAAATATCATTGATTTATACTATTTACGATATCTAAACAAAGTAGCATATTAATATATATGATACAATGTATATCATAAAATATGAATTATAATGAATGAAGGAATTATTATATACTAATATTCACCAATTTCCACTGATGATATATGTTTTGGACTAATAATGAATGATGATATGAATTATATCATAGAGTATGATATTTATAATAATAAGACATGGCCCACCATTAAACAACATAGTATGGCTGTAGGATGATATATTTTTCACAAGACTACTTATAATAGGCTATAGGTTGGTGAATAGAACTGAGTAGGATTATCTCAAAATATTGGAAGCCTTTCCCTCTTACAACCTACAAAAAACATATTTCTAATACAAAAAATAGGCCCAAATATTAGCATAATATATATGTATTGAAGTGAGAAGAACTGAATACAATTCATGTATGAGAAAAAATGTACATGTAAATCATATAATGTAATACAATAGAAATTGTTCATAAAAAACTCTCTAATTTACAAATAATTTATAATCTTTTCTATACTGCATGTAATACTAGATCACAGTCCATTTTTATTGGTCACCACCACCATCATGAATTTATGTGATCTATAATTCACCACCAAGAATAACTAGGTGTCATCCATGAACAACCCACAATAGGTCCACATCTATCAAGACCATATTCAAGCCTTTTCATTGTTTTCATATATACAATACATGTATACATAGGGAATATAAAGGGGTGATCAAAATAATACCTAGAATGATGATCTAAAAAATCTATTTTAAAGGGAAAGCAACAAGTCAGATCGACATAAGGTATGAGTTATAAATGGGAGGAGTAAATGGGAATAAATATACACTAATTCAGATCATTATTATTTGTACTAAAGAGTAACCAAATGAATGAAAATAAAATGCTAATCCTAAATGCTCATCTTCTAGACATCTTAGGGAAATAATCAGATGTATCAGTCATCCCAGATCAAGCATATGAGGCCCCAAATCACATTAGAATCTATGGATTCTCATATTAGTAAAAATTAATCTACGTACAAAGTAGTTATCTTGATATACATTTAATCTCAAAGTCTACAAGGGGGTTCTTATGTAGTCAAATGTCTCAAAGGAGCCCAAACTTCTTATAATTTTCCTACAACTAATACATCCCTAAAATTTATGGAGGGGAACTGAGTCAGTATTGTAGCACACTAACTAGTCAAGGTAATACCACATCATATAGATCGTGAATACCATAAAATTTATCAAGCCTACAAACTAAACCTGAAAAAGACCAATGTATTCTAATAATAAATGTAGTGGTAGAACATTCATCTCATTGGAATACAACTTAGTTAGGGGATCACCGACCCCTATGGAGGACCCATACCCCCAAAATATAATATTTTGGGAGAATTGTCTTTGAATTTAGCTGAACCATTACCCAAATATGGTCGGTGTGTATTGAACATATTTATACATTGGAATTGATTGATCTTCACCATGACCACACCACAATACCATGGTAGTACCAACCTCAAGATCAATCTGAGGATCATTCTTTAACCCTATAATTGAATAACCTCTTCTAAGGGAAATTACTTTATAATACATCCTCATGTAATAACTTATATATTAAGTAGAATGTCCCCATATTGAAAAATTCTCATGATTGATTATTCTGGAATATAAATATATGTTACATGAAAAGGAATACACCAATCCATAGGGGCCATAAGGACTACATGACACGTGATCTGTGGAACACGATATTTACCCCATTAATAGGGGTCATACATATACAAGAACTCTACATGGTGTAAAAGGTCAACCACTATGGTGTGTAGATTGGACTTCATATCTGATTTGAACTAATAGGGAACTATGTTGTACCACATAAATTTTATTCATTCTTTACCATTACATGTCGTGTGGTCCCTAACCATATGACACGTATAAATAATTGACCACCTAGGTGTGTAGTCTATCTACATTCCATAATCCCAAATGGGGGGGGGGGGGGGGGGGTAGATGATGTGTACCACTAATCACATGACAAAAATATTTAACTCTCACTGTAACCCTTACCATAGTAATACAAAATATAGAAGACATGTGTTCTTCCCAATCATCACAACTCAAACACTGGAACATCATACCACATGCGAGAAAAATCTCAGATTAGTGAAATGTATAAAAATATTGATGTCAATAGAATAAATTGAAATTAATATTAATGGAATCCTATGAGTTACATAAGAGTCACATGATCTAATGAAATATTAACTACTGTCTCTACATAACCCATATAACCTCACATGAGCTGTAGTGGGGGAACCACACCTCATAAATGAATGCACCATTGATTTAGGGAGTACCCACCACATGGAGAGTGTTCACATGAATTGATATTTAGTGGGAGTACCAAAAACTATACATAGTGTCTAGTGGAACCACACCTCTTTTTCATCACGAGAGTGATGAACCACCCCACCATGTCCCATCTCATGCTAGTAGATTGTTACGTGAGGCTCTCCATGTTCACGTCCAATAGGATATAGGGTGATGACTAGTACCAAGAGAGAATAAATAACACATGGGATGCCTTAAAATATTAATGATATGAAAACATAAATTACCAATAATCTATAAATAAAACCCACAAAGGAATGAATAATTATCTTACATAAAAATAACAATTTATAAACCTACAAAACATCTAATGAAAATATAATACAAATTAAAGAACAAAGATAGAGAAAAAGATACAGGGAGAAAGACCCTAAAATACAACTGACCTCAAGAGAACAAGAATAAAAGGAATCACCACATAATTTTAACTATTTCCCAATCACTAGAAGATAATAATCTACATCTTCTAAAACTAATCTCCAAATCCCCATCTCCGCACCCACTAAATTGACCCCAACCCGTGTACTGTCTGAACATACACAACATTTGTAGGACCAAGGATCATTCAGGGTTGAGTATGATAATATCATGTAATATTTTTTAAAATAGAACATCCCATGTGTTAGATTATATCTAACAATCAATGGGTTCATTGTATAACCACCCAATTCGATTAAATTGTGGAGGACCCGAAACATGGAAAAATATTTACCTTTTCTTGCCATCAACCCCATGATATAAAGATCATATGGAAAAAATGAAGCATATAGAGAATACCCCATCCAGGGAATAAGGATTCCAAGAATACCCCTCACTACCCATGGGAAGATACCTATGTTCGTATACACCTTAGAGGAAAAAAACCCTACTCATCAATCATAGAGGTGATAAACCATATATAACCGCAAAAGGGGAACCGAAATGGAAAAACACCCTTCCATATCCATCGGGATTTGATAATAAGGTTTCAAAATAAGTTGGATCTCTACAACCACGAGTTTCCCTACTTTATATAGAAACACCATCCACTTATCATGAATGATATTATTCAATAGCATTGGCGTATCATCATTACCATAACAATTTCATATTCTGAAATACCAATCCATGTACCACATGATCATACACTAGAATAGATAGTTTATCGTAATAGAAAGCCCCAAAAATTAAGAATGAAATGATACCCAAGGGGATAACGGCCCCATATATGTATAAACCACACCCAATTCCATAGAGGAGCTATATGCCCATCCTAAAAGAGAGAAATACAAACCTACTAAAACCTGTATGGAATAAAGGAATACGTTTAACCCAATTATTATTGAAGTTGTATATAAACCAACCTTAATGTTTATCCATATTCACTTAGTTCAACTACTATAGAGTGGAACACTGAAGGGGATGAACTGGGTGCACCTTGTTCACCCTAAGTCCTAGATCACTCGAACCAACATGAAAAATCATGTAATACCACCACCTTCATACTATCAATCCATTACTACATCCATGGACCCTACAACTTCTCCTAAGTGAACTTAATGTTATATTATTAATTAAACATTAGAGGACCCTGCATCTCACCAATGGCCAAGATCGATCATGGAGAGAACCATGTTTTTCGACAAAAAATAAATCATTCATAAAAAGTGTATGTCTGTGGGGGGGGGCATTGAGAAACTATCACCAAGAATAGAGTAGATATACCTTATCTCATGGGGGAAAAATTACATAAAAATTCACAACCTTCACCATTCCCCATTCAAGTAGCCCGAGGGAGTTCCTGAGTCCCATCATTATTCAACTCATTCCACATAGTCATTGCAACCAGATCTAATGAAAGGGGGCCGCTACAGATTTTCCAAATACTAAAATCCATATTTTCTGATCAAAATTTGATGTAAAATATAGAAGATATAAGGTATTGAAATCTACCATAGTAGTACTCATACTGGACCATATTAAAAATAGAGGGAATGACTAACTCCCCATTCTCTAATCAAAATAACATGCAATGTCTCTACCTCTATGGTGTATGTGTAAGAGGGAACCTCCTAGAGTTTTATGTTTATCTGTAAACCCTATTGGATTTACACAACATTATAGGGACAATTAATTAATATCCTTAATTCATATGTTTTTGACTCCCCATATTCACAGTTTCCATATCTGATAACCTTTTTTCAGTGGACATATGCCTATGAATATATGTGAGGTCGTAAAACCCCAATATCGAATGGATACCAGGGTGTTTACTTTCCTCTCACCTACCATGCATGATAACCTAGAACATTAAATCCTTAACGTAGTTATAATACCCAAAATATTCCCTAAATCACTTTCAAATGGCCTACGATAGTGATGAGGACCGCACTTCCACATTCCATTCAGAATGATACACATAACAAATTACCTACCTTTCAAAATCTATATCTTGGGAGATAATAGAAGAAAAATGACTATAAGGGTAAGGTACATCATGTGAATCTTGGTGTACTTGTTGTTCATAGAGAAAATACCATAGTTGGAATGTACTTCTATTTGACTTGGTGTGTATTACCCTAATATATGGTATGTTTACATGATCAACATTGTTGAAATCCACACATAGTACTGAGTTGTGTAACCCAAAATGACATATAATATCACTTTCCATCTATGTCAAACATTGTGTGAGGCTATGTAGTCATATAATCCTCGATTCATGTACTCAATAAGCAAATATAGTGTGTCCGTGTGGCCAACATGATGTGTTGTCACCATATATAACCTTAATCACACTAGAGGACTACGCTATGTGTGTTTATAAAACTATATGTTGTATGATTGGGAATTCGTGATATAGGCACCGTATAAAATACCTGGATCCTATTTTCATTGAAAATTACTCATCAATAGCCCTTACCATCATACATTATCCTAAATTTTGTAATATTATTTTAAAACAAAAAATACAAAGGGATGATGTGAAAATAAAACTAAAAATCCATATGATAGTGAATTAATGAATCTCCAATTTTGATTACATGCTCCATTGATGCCGCCAACCCATCCATCTGTAATTGAACATCTTAGACGATGCATAATCCTCATTCCCCCTATTATACCCTTTGATTTGGAGGCTTGAAGGAGAAGAAGGATTTTCATTCTCTTATGTGAATATTATGACACAAAAAGAGGGAGGGGAAATAAATAATATAAAATAAAATAAAAGACACATAAAAGACCCAACTAAGAACTCGGAACCCATACATAGTTTGTGAATATCTTTCTAGAGTCAATACTAATCTTGTAATTTCCATCCAGTGATTCATTAAAGAGATATCTACATTTAAACATGTAATAATAAATAATATTTTTCAATAAATATTAAATATCCTGATAAAACACTAGTAATTTTATTTCCATAATCTTCTATTCTATGGTTATATGTCACATCTTAAGAATAACAGAACTATCATAAACGAATTTTGAGGTGATATTCTAGAAAAAGGTACCATTCTAAAACTCTAAATGGCGCTAGGATTTAGAAAAAAAATGATCTATGTTTGCCACATGAGAAAATCAAGGCATATACATACTTTCCACCTTCAATAATTTTCATCGTTTAAAAGATAGAAATCCAAATTTATATCAGTGAAGCTCACATATCAGCCTCATACATGATAATAATGCACCCATGGGTGAACTCCTCTAGCTTCTTAGGGCCGAGAGGTGCACAAGGATATATAACACAACCCACCTAAGCAATAATAACATATCAATCACTAATATATGGAACATCGCATGCAATATTCTCATTCCTCTCTAAATTAGAAACATAACCATCTCATCCCAAAAGAATCCCCTATAACTATAATGACCCACCTTTCAAAAATATCATCAAAATGTTCTAGAAAAATATTTCTTCTTCGGACCATAGGATTCTTACTAATACTAACATGAAGAGATGGCATAAACTAGTGGTATAATAAAGATACAGTTTGTCTTCCATAGAATTCCCCAATGGGGTAATATTTGTCTCAACCATAAAAAATAGAGACACCGTATATTTTCATACCAAAATATATAACCACATTAAAATCCATTATTAGGCACCAGAAAAAGAGTTCCATTTCACCATATATGGTCTCACCACCACTCCTCCTCAAAAACTAAAAAATTATACTCACCTATTTTTTATATCTCAAATCATGTGAGTATAATCAATCTTATTATCATAGAATATTTAAAAATAGTTAGAAAAACATGCTTATAACACTGAACTCTAGTAGGTTCATATCTACTATAAAATAGCAAGATCGTCTCTCTTGAACTCTTGGTTGACCTCATCATACAACACCAAAAACTTCAATGAAAATTTATATAGAATAGTACACCTCATCCCAAATATCAAGAAACCATAATGGATCTCCCACTGTAAATCACACCACTCCACCACGATGGACACAAAGCCGATATAAAAAACCACTAATAAATTAGATAGTTGTGATAGAAGGGATCTTGATGTCTAGCTTATCTCTACCACGTCAAAATACCAGTACTAATGCTAATAACATCCTAGATCACTACACACAAATATTCATCCACTAAAAATGTAGTTTGAGAGAAAATCTCATCATCCACTTCAGTTCATTGAAAATTAACAAAGAAGTATATCTATATATGAACAAAATCCATTTTCTTATAACCAATATGAGAATATCGTTGGGAACATGGTTATCCCTTCACTCTTGACTACATGATTTATTATCTAAAGTAACTAGTATGCATGAATCCATGATCTTAAATTAGTGATAGAACATGATTAGATATTCTGTAGGAGTTTATCCTTATCATTTATTTATTGATAGTTCTTAATGAAAGTGGACGATAATCTATCTTCTTGATCAAAAGATTATGAAAAAGGAGGTCCAACTACCCAAACTAAGAATATGAGTGATCATCCAAAACCAAAAACATTGAAACATCACTCACTCCACCATAGTGGGATCCCAAAAAAACATTGGTCAAAGAAGATTCACACAAGTAGTTTAAATGAGGAATATAAACACCTCTACGAGGATTCAATAGTACCAAGTTGTTAGTCAAGATACCTAACAAGTGACAATAGTCATAGTGATAACCTTATATCATCTACTTACCACCAAAGATACAAGATTCCTACACAATGGATGCCACATAGAAAGTAAGCAGAAAATATCATCCAAATAAGGTTCCCAATACCAAAATCCAAATAGTCACACTCATCACCCAGTGCTCAAAATATATATTTAGGGTACACCTAAACCTATAAATTGATCATCATATATTGGAACTCTCATCCTAGATATCAAAATCAAATATTTACTAGAATCACCAGGAATTAGCTCGAAACAAGAAACACCAGATACATGTCCACCCTAACCATCTGAAAATATCTTATTCCTATAAAAAGACATGATACATATGGGAACAAGGCCCATGTATTGTGGTAATAAAAATAACCACTGGTATAACCTTAAATCCACAAACCAAAAATAGGGAATAATGCTAGCTCAACTATTTGTACCAAAGGTGAACATGAGGGAAAATGAATGGATAAAATAGAACACCAATTTTTCTCCAATATCTCACTACTAAATTTATAATGAATGAATAATTAGTATGTATAATGTATATATTATCTATAATAAATATTTTAAAACATGCAAGAATGATCTCAACCATCACCACTAAAACCCTTAGTAGTTTTACCCCACATGAAATCATGGAATCTCATAACACTTAGTTGTCCATAATGCCTGATATTGATAGCCAACTATAAGCCACATCTAAATGTATACTAAGGGGGTTTGAAAAAGTCGAAAGTCTCAATGAAGTTTGAACCAATAAACCCTTCATACTATCAAAACAAAACATGAAACTATAGAGGGGAACATCCTCATCCCAATTTCATAATAATTATTTGAAGGATTATCTCCCTCACAAGTATATCTATAGAACAGTATTGATTAAAAAATAAAAAATACCAATAATGAAGATGTAAAATCATACCCCTCATCCAGTTTCTTGTGAATAGGTAGAGGTTCTACTAACCTCAGGTGACTTCCCTTGGACACCAAACGTTGGAAATAAATTCCACGGTCTTAGAAGATCATTGGGGGTTGGTTTTACCATAAACATAAACTAACTAAAGATACAAAAATATTAATACAACCATAATATTATGTGAAGTATGTGAGTCAAAAATAAAACTCAAACAACCTGACAAAAAGAAAAACCATTGTAGTAGAATAAATCAATGCACAATAGGAAACCACAAATCAAACATCATGAATGTCTCTCAACCCTAAGGTGGAACCACACCATACACTAGCACTAAACCAAATAACAAGATCATCCTCCAATTATCATTGTGTAATATCTCATGAGGCACCAATAGAATAATATAAAATATTCACCTTACATTTTTAATGTGAAAAAAGATCTACCTATTCACCACAGTTCATATGTAGGGGGTGAGTATATCGAATCAACAAGAAATCCACTTGAAGCTTACCATACCTACCTATAAGAGAAGAATAAGTTTTCACAATTTACATAAACAAGTAGTGATATGGAAACTATTATCTAGAAAATTTTATATAAAAATAGGAAGTTTTCATAGGGAAATTTTTTACATCAAAATCCAAATTTAACAATCATTCCGTAAACAAAGGGTTCATAAACTAAGATTTATTTTATAACCCACATATCCATTCATTATTCTTTCCATACCCATTTCACATACCCACACACACATGAGTGTATCTTGGATTAAAGTTTTAATAATCAGGAATATTAAATCTTATTTAATAAAAAACATGGATTTAATTATTTTTAAATAAATTTAATTTCTCTAACAGCTTCCATTACACACAACCCAGTGTTTTAGTAATGAAAAATATACTATTAATATTATTATTTAAGCATAACCATAATAACCTAGCCATTAAATTGGTGTGTATGAATACAAAAAAATAAATTTAAAAAAATTATATTCTTTACATAGGAATAAAATAAATTCTATTTATATCAATTGATTATAAATAAAAATAAATATCATTTGAAAGTAAAAGAAATTTTTTTCTGGAAATATATTTTTCTATGAACAATGTGATTTTATATAAAGAAATTAAAATTTTCACTATAGATGAATTGTTTTAATTGAATTTATCTATTATAAATATAAATAAATGTTTTATCATTCATATAATAATATTTCAGATTTTAGGATAAAAAAAATTTAGTTTCATGTTTAAAAAATTCATATTTTGAAAAATGCTATTTCATTGAATTTTGTGCACATATTTTAAAATAATTTTTTCCTATTTTAGAAAATGTATTTAAAAAAGTTAATTTAATTTTTAAATCAGAATGTCAATATTTTTTTATAGACATTTTTTGATATTTTTATAAATATAAATGTTTTCGATCAATATTGAAAAATGCTAACATTTATTGAAAACATCCTTTTTATTTAATGAATTTACAAGGTAAATTATATTTTCAAGTGGTTGTATCCTTAAAATTATTTCAGTTAGATTACTAATAATCAAATTTATGTTAATTAATCATTTTTATTATGACTTTTGACACAAAAAAATTTATAATTAAAGAAACATTTTCTTTTAAAACCTACTTCTTCGTCGCATCTGCCAGTTTAATTTTAAATTAAATTCTACCACTATAGTGAATTGATGTTAGTAAATTATATTAAATATTTAGAATAAATATAATTAATATAATATATCATGTTCAAATTAAGTTTGGGTCATAATGAATTATTAAAACAGTAAAAATTAATTATTGTGGTTAAGGTTAAAACTTGTTTCCCGGGGGTTAAACCAAAAGAAAATTGTATGTTTTCCAATAAGACTTGTCTATATCCAATATTATGGCTATATTTATACATTAAACTATAGAAATTTAGAATATAAGGTCATTTTGAAGAATTTTTCTTTGGAATTACTTTATAATTTTGTATTCTTTTTGGAAATTTCCATTAGTGTCTAAGTGGGATTCTTTCCCTAATTAAAAAAGGAAATATCTAATCCTCTCCAATTCACTCTAAAATATTCTTTTTTTAGACCAATATAAATGAAAATAATTTTTTTACTTATCTCCCCATATCCTAGAGGCATTATTTTTATTTTTAAACCCTCTAAAGATGGAATTAGGCATAGACTTAATGAGGCTCTATGAAGAAGTGGTATAACCATTAACCATTCTTTACCATTTTATTTCTTGTCAAAACTCCTCAAAATCTTATTAAAATATCATGATATCATAAAAAAGTATCTAAAATTAATTGAGATGTTATTATATTAATTTAATCTTCAATATCTGTATCCTATTTTATAAAATTTGAAAATAAACCGTTATTCGTCGAAATGGAAGACAACCTCTTCGTGGACCGATGCACTTCATTTCCCATCACCAGCTCTCACAGGTGTATGTAATGATGGATTAAAATTATATATAAGGTGTTTAATAAATAATTATACATAAAAAATTAAAATATCCCATTTATCTTATTTCTTTTCAATCTGTTGGAAATTGAGTACGTCGCTTTTACATATGTACAAATTACCACCTCCACCGGTTGATGTGATACACTTTTTATTTAATTTTGAAATGGATGGTAATTATGATATATTTAATGATTAAATATGATATATATGTTATAAAAAATATTATATAAATGTTATTTAATATTTATCTTTCTTTGATTCCTTCCATCAAGAAAACCAAAACAACGTTCATGCATACGTACAACCTACTATGTCCATGAATGGTGTAATTATTTTTATATATCTCAATTTATTGTATTAATAAAAAAATGTATAATGAATATATATGAAAGTTATATCATTTCTAAAATTCTATATATGATTAATCCATGATCAATGCAAGAGGATCAAAAATACCAAACCAAAATATACCTGAAAAATGAAGCAGATATTACCTGATATTTGATTTAAATAAAGAATTGTTATTAAACAACTATATACAGTCTATAATTAAATTGTATAAGGGGTTATATATATGAGTATGGTTATTTTTTATATGTTTAATAAATTTATATTAATTATACTAGAGGTTAAAATGTGTAATAAAGAAGAGGAGACTCAAGGTGAGATATTTATATCCACTCTTTTATTTATGGGAGGCATATTCCATATCCACCAAAAATTACATTTATGTGGTGTATATACTTTCCTTTTGAACATTTATATCATATATATCATAATTAAAATGATATTTAATGTCTAATTTGACATTATTGCTTTATTAATTGTGATTTAAAAGTTTCTAAAGTGGTAAAAGTTTTATATTATAATCTCAATATTTATCGGGGTTGTTTATGATTATGTTTTTGATGATGAAATATAATGGTCCAGCTATCAAGAAACTCATTTATTTAATTCCCCTTTTGTTATATATTGAAAATAAATGTCCTCATTTCACTTTACTCTCTTTATTTTGTAAATATATGAAAATAAGGTTTTTAGGGAAAAAATTATTTCACTCTTCGATATAAAATCTTTTTTCATCCATGTCCATGTTCTATAAAAATGAATTAATGGATGTTTTTTACTATTATATAATGATTTTTAAATAAATATTTACCCATGTTATATTTTATTTATAATTTTTTTTGATGTAATAGTACTTTATTTTCAGAAAGGATATAGTTTTGAATTTTTTACATAAAATGTGAAAGGATTATTTATTTTAATGTGTACAAAAAAACATAATTTTATACCATCATGATAACTAAATTATTTGAATCTTATATTAAATCTTTTATTGGTTATTTTAAAATAAAATATTTCCTTAATATTTAGGAACTTTTTTTGTCTTAAAAAAGTGATACCAAAATGCAATGGATATTTTTCTCATGAATGTTTCACTAATCTTTTTATGCATTATATATTCGTCAATGACAAAAAAAATTTGTTATGCATTATGTTTTATTAGGGATATGAAGGAATTATATCCTCCTTATTCTATATATAGATGTTTTATGTTTATGACTATGATTGATAGATGTTTATGAAACCTGTTTCTTTCCTATGCATTATATTATGATGAAATATTTATAAAACCATTTCTTCTTTCTTGAGTTATGATATAATAAAATTTCAAAATGCTTATGAACCCCATTTATTTTTCATGGGTTATGTTATGAATAAATTTTTACTAAAATGAACTTTTTCATGGGTTTAATATTATTTTTATTGTGATATTGTGGAACCCCTATGCATTTTTTCATTCTATTAGGGGTGGAACCTTTATATCCATAAAATTATTTGGGTAAGGATTTATATATCATGAGATAACATACGTAAACAAGTCAATGTTCTTAATACACTATTGGAAATATTTTTTGATGCATGATCCATTTTGTTATGGGAAATAGATACAGATTAATGTTATACTATGATTTTATGGTCTTAGAAGTTAACATTGATATATGAAATAGTTTCTATACATATTATTATTCCACACTTATGTGACATAAACTTGTGGTTCATAATTGATTTTTGATGATTTAGTCATATTTTGATTAATGTCTTGGAAATGATATTGTTTTATTTTGTAACACTTGTTTCCAATCTTGGAAATATTGGGTCTGAACCTTTTAGGTTATGTTGATGATCTAATATACTTATTTTTATATGATGACTTATATTAATCATTGATTGTTATGTCTCGTGTTTACCCTTATGAAGAATCTAATATCACGATTTATTATGTTTCCTTTCCCCAGGTTATGATGAAAATATTATTCATGGTATTTATTTGAAATGTACTATATGGTAATATTTTCAAGGAATACATCGATAATATTTTATTAAATAATAATATTTAGTTTCTAGTATAAAAATACATTAAGCACATATAGGCATCGATCATGTATTTGTTCATTATATAGAATATTCATATAATGAGATGTAATATGTAAGTAAGGAATGGATGGAATTCTAGAGTTGGTATGAGAGTATATGATTAGTCAATAATTGGATACTAGGTTTAGAAAACTATAGTGACAACTCTAAGGATAAGTCAATATATTGGAAAATGTCTTATAATTTAGGTGATGTTCATAGTGAGTGGTTTTTGAGAAAATATATCAATGACTAGATACTACAAGTGGATGTAGATCTAGAATAGTTGTAACAAGGGGTAATATCTTTGAATAAGGAACTCAGTGATTTGACTCAATCAAAACATGGTTTAAGAAAATGGGCCATACTGCACACCATGTTTGAGAGTCCCATGTGATATGTTTTTTTAAATTCACAAACTCTTTAAAACCATCATCATTGGTTTGAATAGATGACGAAAACAAATGATAAAGGCTTAACCTAAGGTGTCATAGATTGGAATGGAGGTTTCAGGATTTAGACATAATATAAATGATTTTTCATGATTATGTGGTTTCCCACTATGGATATTGTTTCTCATACTCTATTTTTTTGGTTTTAGTCAATTGTTGAAATATAAAGTAATCATGTGAAAAATTAATGAAACCATCATTAAAATGACCACCCCAACAAGGAACCAAATTTCATTAAATACAGACTGAAAAATTGTTTGTCTATGCTCACTCAACTCTCTGAATTTGTAATGGGAAGCATATGTCATGTTTAACTTCCAAAATTTAGCAGGGAAGCTAAAATATTCCGTGTAATCTTATATGTGCCAATTTCCAACCAACTTATATGGGACTCTGGATCAATTTTTTTATGATTAATGGATCAATTTGACAGAAAATATATTTTCGATTTTTAAATGATCAAACCATGAAATTGTTTTAAAATCCATTTATCATGTGGTATTTGATGCATAAAAATGATATAGTCATATTAAAAACGTGAGTAAATATGGTTAAAGAGAATAAATGGAATAAGATGAACCTTTTGGTCTATTTTTTAGTAAGTATTGACCTTGCATTCAACAGAAAAAACAGAGAAGTAATTCCTTCAGGTTATGAAGAAGGATGATGAATCCATTGGTTACTATTAGAAAAATATTATATGATTTAAAAGCTATATTATAGGGTTAATCATTAGACACCAAATTAATACACATTGATTATCTAGTGGTATGAAACCATTTATTTAGATGGAATTTCCCATTAGAGACATTTGATTCTATTAAGAGATAGTTCAGTGTGACCTAAATGTGGAAATGGAATCTGGAAACATTCAAGGATCAGCTGATAAAAAAAGATAGAATTTCATGGAAGATCTTGTGGTTTGGAAAATGGTGGGAAAAAAAGTTTCCTAAATGTAATTCTAAAAAGTGAACGATAGAGCACTCGTGTGAATTCCTAAACAGAAATAAGAAGATGATTCAAATATGTGAAGTCAGACCACTGAGAGAAATAATGTCAAAGTGATGTGAAGAGGAAAGTATACGGAATTAATAGAGATAGAAATCAATTAAATACACCAATGACACTTTATTTAAATAAATTTATGTATTTTTCGAATTTAGTGAATCGACACCCTAATTAAATGGATAATGAGTTCAATAAGACACAAAAACATCAAATGTCAAAGGATAAAGGGAATAATTATGAAATCACACTAGATAATGTAAATGATGACAGTTTGGGAACACTTATAATCTATATCATAATTGGATATTATATTTAAATTTAATTATATATAATACATATGAAAATATTTTGAATTAGTGGAATTTTATATGATGCAGAGTAAGGATTTACTATCTTTACAAATATTCAATATAAATTTCGGGAATAAGGACTTTATATTTGTTATTATGAATCAACCTATGATTGTCTTGCACCTCAAATAAAATTATTTTTGGCTAGGATAAGATATTATTTAAATAATAATGTGAGAATTATCTTGTGGAAGCATATTTGATTTTTTTTTTGAAAATTATATGGGTATTTACATTTGGTATGATAATTTATGAGTGACTAATATTTTTGAAGAAAATATCTATATTGATCATGGAAGAATGCGAGATCAAATCATACTACTTTTTGGAACACAAAATGGTCCGACATATTTTTTAGGAGACATAAGGATAACTATTAATGGAATGGGTTAATTTATATTTGGGTATTATTTTTAATGATTTAGTACCTAATACCCTGTACATATAAATATTGGATAACATGTGATAACTATTTTGGTTTTGGTAAATGTCAAGATATAATAGTTTTAAATTTTCAATCATTTATAGATCTCATGATCGAATAAAATTGGATTTTAGTGCTTCAAGAAAGAAAAAAAATTTCATCTAGAATATTCAATTTATAGAGTAAGGGATTAAGTGGAAATTTATCAAAGAATAACCAATGGTTGAAACTATTATTTTGAAATAGAAATAAATAAGGTAAGAATATATTCTCATAAAATTTACTCAAAATTAGGAAAATATTATTGATGTACAAATATTATAAATTTAACTTCATTTCTGAAGAATGAATTGTTTTTTCAACCATCAATGATTTATGGAATTGTGGGCATCAAATTTATCCTAACCGTGTTTTTTATCAATCTATATTAGTATAAAAGTGTTACATTTCACTTTTATGTATTTATTTTCACTTATTAGTAATTTTATTCATTTTAGAATCCTAGTTTTTTGTTATTCCAGATGAACATCATAATTTCTTTTCCATCTTTCAATGAGGATGTTTTATTTACCCTCTGTACGATGTAGGATTCATGATTTTTTTTTTCAAACTTGAAACCCACCAAGAACATGATCAAATTGTGATGAAACCTTTTATTAAATTTTAGGAGACTATAAAACCCCAAGATTTTTGTATTTTATTGTTTTAGATAATCTTAATTGTAGTGATAGCTTTCATTGCATGTAACATTGAGTTTTATCAAACAGTAATTTACTACTGATATTATGATTAAACCTCACCATCGTAACCTATATACTAAATTGGTAGGTTTTAATAGTACCAAATAAATTATTAAAATAATATATTTTACACATTAATAAAAAAAATTCAATTATAATTATTTTATTATAAACAAAAATGAAAATAATATCGGAGAAAAAGAATCAATTTTTCTAAAAGTATATTTTGTGCACCTAAAGTGTTTTTATATAAAAAATGAAATTAATTACTATAGAAGAATAATTTTAATGAAATTTATAAATTTCATATTAAATCATTTTTTATCGTTCAAATGATACTTTTTTTAAGCATGGGAAAAGAATATATCTTATTTTATGTTTTTAATATTTATTTTTTTAAAAAACAATTTCTTCTCATCCTGCACACATATAATAAATCAAATATTATCTAATTTTAAAAAATGTATTTTAATAAAATAATTTTATTTTATAAATCATTTTTTAAGCATTATCATATATTTAATTTTGGATAATTTTATGAAATGATTAATTTTCCTATGAGTCGTGGAAAATAAAGATTAATATTGAAAATTGACATTTCATTTAAAGTATTAGAAAAATATAAAAGGTAAAAATGGATTTAAAGGAAAAAATTATTTACATAATATTATTAATAATATAATTTATATCATTTTAATTAATTTTATGTTGTTTTTTGATATGAAATCCTTTATACTTAAAAAACATTTTCTCTGGAAAACTGATTTTTCATCAAGTCTGCTGGTTTTATTATAAATTAAACCCTGCCACTTCTATGAGTTTATTTTGATAAAATTTATTCCATATTTGGATTTATAATAATTAAAAATAGGTTATAATATCAACTAAAATTTTCCCCTAATGAATTTTGAAAACAATTAAAATTAATTATTATGGTTAAGGTTAAAATGAGTTTATTGGGGGTTTAAATCAAAACCTAAGGGTATGTTTGAAAATAAAAATTATATAAATCATATTGGATTACAAATACTTAAATATTATACTATCCAAATTTATAAAATATGGTCATTTTGATTCATCTGTTTGGAATCACTATAAGTTTAGATTCTTTTAGGAAATTTTCATGTTGTTTCCAAGTGGGGTCCCTTCCCCACATATGAAAAATAATCATATACTCTCTTATCAATAATTAAAGGTAATTTTTGTTTAAAAAACATAATACCATAACATTTAATTAATTCCCTCCACTCATTCTATATTCGTTTTTATTAAGAAACACTCCAATGAAGGCATTACTTTTAAACCTAATGAGGCTATCTGGAGAAGTGTTATAACTCATAACCATGTTTTATTTTTTACAAATCCTTAAAATACCTATAAAATATATTTATATAATTAAATATGTCTATTATATAATATTATATTTTATTATATTAATTTCATAACAAATAACCACATTTTCTGTCATAAAATGGGGAATGAAACTGCCGATTTTGTGTAAAACATACCACCACCTCACTAACTGATGTTCTTCATTTTCCATACCTGAAACTCTCAAGGGGATATAGTGTAACATCCAAAGTAAGTAATGAATAATAGATATCTTTATCTATGTCTATTAATGAATTAGATAGTGTTTTATAGGCTTAAAATGAAAATAAATCAAATCTTAAGCATGGAATACACTAATATTTTTTAAAGGATTGTTTTACTGCCTTTTGATGGAAAACCATTTTTAAATATATATTTTGACAATTTTATAAGATATGTTTGTCAAAATAAACATATTAATTATGATTGTGACATTGAAATTTACATTGGATAAATATTTGGTATTTTTCTGACAATGTTCATTTTTTAATGAATAGTGAAAAATACAACATTTTACATTAAAACTGATTTTTCATTTAATTTAATTATATGGATAGATTATCTTTTTAATTGGTCTTAAACTGTAATATGAATATATTTTTACCATTTAATCCAATGGTGGTCGTTAGGATTAATTTCACTTTGGAATTGGTCATAAACCAATGCCAAACTTTTCATAGATATTGTTTTAAAAAAAACCCGCTATTTGTTTTGACAACGAGAATTATTTTTAAATCAATTATTTCAATTTCTGTGTTTGGAATTTGTTAAAATGGATTAAATATTTGGAATCAGAGGGTCCAAATTATGTAATCAAGACTCTTTTGTTTTTGGACATTATGAATAGTAACGACAGTAATTATCTTTAATTAACTTGATTAATGAGTAATCGGGTAGTTAAGGACAATAAAATGATATCATAATAATACAAAAAGATCACAACATGTGTCCTAAGGAAACTAGTTGTCTCATGGCCGACCATGGTATTCCTTGTTCCCGACATGAGGGCCCCATGGAATCACTTTTGTGAGAAAGTGACTTTTTATCTTTTTATTTTTAAAGAATGTTAAATGTGACAAAGAATGTATCACCTAAGTAATGTATTTTTAATATTGTCTACATAAATTATATTTTGGACTATAAATATTAATTATAAAGATAAAAATATTTCCCACATCATGATATTTTTTTATAATTTTTAAACATTAAAGTTATTAAATTATTTATGACATCTTGATGATGCAGCGATTACCTCATTAATAAAGGATTTAAATAAAATGGAATGATAATGAAAAATATAAGACCTACACATGTCCAAAACCTATTGGATGGGTGTATTTAGAACCCTTATCACCTTACCCTCGAATTATATCAATGTGGGACCTTTTGAATCCGAAAATCATTTTCAAATAAAGTAACATTTCTTTACTTTCCAAGAGTGCCCCTCCTCTCCTCTTATAAAAGGCCCCCACCTCTACCTCCTTACCCACACTTTTAAAGCCTTTGGTTCGTCCAACCCCTGCCCATTATATCTCTCCACATCCCTTTCTTACTCCTTGAAGCTTCACTTTGGGCAGATGTCTTCCCAAGGAAGACTTTGAGCTCAAACCAAAGGGAGTTACTCGATTTTAAGGTAATGTCTTCACATGAGTCCTTTTATTTTATTTTGCTTCTCCAACCCCCTAAACTCTATTTATTCATTTCTTTTGTAACAACTCCAGTATCTTAAATATACTAGGATGTTGTTATAAGAAGTATTCGAGCTACACTTACACACACCTACATCTAATGGTTAAAGGACATACTGTTTCCGTGGATGGTGAATTTATGCCTCCTGAAACGATGATTGTTCACCATTCTTTTAACACCTTCAAAGGTGGCCATTAATATGTCACTATATTTATATATGATATATAATATTTTTATTTTTTCCTTAAGCTTCTGTTTTTTTCATTTTGGGCATGCCTTTATGGTTTCCATTTTGGTTAAACGCGATATATTCATTTAAGGAAGTGCGCACTACTGCCCCCTCAAAGTGATTTGATTCGTTAAATACAATATGTGGGATGTATAAAGGATGGAAATATGATATTATATATGATATTATACTGGAATTATATTATACCTTTATATCATTATGATTCCATTCTATAAAATATGAAATAGAAATGAAAGTAGCGTTCATGCGTACGTACGGCTTACCGTCTCCATGAACGGTGCACTTCATTTCTTACCTCTAAATGATTATGTAATATTATAAATGCATGTATATACTGGATATATATGATATATACATCATGATTATAATTCTGGATAAAATGGATACATGAACAACTTGTAATTATAATGGGTTTATTTTTTACTCAAGTACTAATGATCGTTAAAACGACCGTTATTAACTTAAATAATTACATAGTGTTCATGAAATAGAAATAAGTGATATAAAAGTAATAATGAACTTGAAAAAGGTTCTTAAGAAATTAGAGATTAACTCAAGTTTATTATTCAGGACATTAAAGAACGATCGAGTCAAGTCGGACCCGAGGTATGGGACATCGTCTCAATCTCATTTCATTGATCCATATTTTGTTTTATACACAACCATCTTTTATACAGTGTATAAACCCCTTTGAAATTTACATTTATCCAAAAGGAATATTTTTTATACGAAGCGATTTACTAAATGAAAAAAGGGAATGTTTTTGTCATATGTATGCGATGACAACGACTTCTCAGCCGCCGTGACCTTTATTTGAGTTTCAACTTCCTCTACAAGCCATACCATTTTTTAAAAGAAAAATAATTACCATGTTTTAATTTTATTTTATTTTGGTATTGAAAATGGTTTTCATAATGTTTTTATATCAATGTGTTGTATTGATATCTTGTGATTGAAAGGTGGAAATGTTATGTTTTCATTATGCATGTTTTATGTTATATGATTATGTTGAGGTTCGTGGGCATTATTATGATGACAGGTGGTTCTGTAATAAACTAAGGGCAGGTGGGCCCAATATTGCTCTCCAATGCATTGGGTAACGCGAAGGAGTGAAACATTATGGTTTCTCCGAAGAGATTTAGGGAATATACTGTGATGGGTATTCCAAACGTAACCAAGAGGGTTACTCCCTACGTAATAATGTTTTGAATGCCTCAAGTTACCTTTATGTCTTATGATTTCTATGATTTATTCATGATTTGATGATGTATGTTAAAGTGCTTATGTTTTATGGGTAATGTATGATTTTATTCTTATGTATATATGTACCCATGTTTCCTTTCCATATTTTTATATCCCTTACTGAGCTTTTTATGCTCATCCCAAGTTTTTTTGAAATGTTTTTCACAGGGAAAGGGAAAGGTACATGATATGATGATAGTGTCAAGGAAGTGTCAAGAAGGAATCCACATTTTATTTTAAATATGTTTCCATTGATGGGAAAGAAGAATACTATCTTTATGTAACCAATTTGTTTATATGTGGAATGTAATGCAAGTTTTATGATCTAATTCTCTAAAACACTAAACCCGAAAAGATCCCCAAGGTGTAATCTTGTAATAACTCAAGATTAAGTAAGGTTTAAGGCTAGGGCCTTATATTTGGTATTAGAGGTCGGTTTAGATAACTTTAAGAGTTATAATTCTATTAAATGATTATCCAAAAATATTTTTTTTGGTCAAATTGATGTGATATAGAATTTGAATATTACCATGTTGCGTCATCTAAGACATGTTTGTTCAGAATGGTTTTCCGCAGAGGAAACAGAGAAGCAGTGCTAGGAAGGCATAAAGATGGAAATAACTTTCCGAATCAACATCCTGAGAGGGTCGGAATTGGAACTGAACAGTTTGTTGCAGTAATGGTGCAGTTGACTCAAGCGATAAATGGTGGTGGTATCCATGCACAAGATCAGCCAGATCAACTGCATATGAACATGTCAGTGGTGGAACATTTCATGAGGAAACATCCTCCATCATTCAGAGGATCATCTGACCCTGTGTTAGCTGAAGGGTGGATTAAAGCACTAGAGAAGATTTTCGATGTCATGGGGTGTTCAGAAAATCCAAAGGTTAGTCTTGCTATTTACCGATTGGAGGGTGATGCAGATCAGTGGTGGTCGATGGTTAAAAATATCAGGGACGCTGATGAGATTGATGCTCTCGACTGGGATGAACTCAATGGTATGTTTCTTGAAAAGTATTTTCATAAGGCTATTCGACTTAGGATGGAAAAACAATTCTTGGAATTGAGGCAAGAGGAAGACTCAGTGGCTACCTATGAAGAAAGGTTCACTCGATTGTCATGGTAAGCTCCAAATTTTATCCTACACCTTGATAGTAAAATCTATCATTTTTACTCAGGATTAAATCCAAAATATCAAAGGTCATTAGCTTCTCGTGAGTTTAAAAGTTATGAAAAGCTTGTTCGATGTGCTGAGAAGGTGGAAATGGAGTTTGCCGATGATCAAGTGTTCTTTAACAACCAGAAGAAGAAGAAACCGAGGTGGCAGGAGAATGGGAAGAATTATTCAAAAAAAGTCTGATGGTAAGAAATCTAAGATTCCAGTTTGTGATAAATGTGGTAAAAGGCATGATGGGGAATGTATTTTGAATTCTGTAAAGTGCTACCGATGTGGTAAGATGGGACATAAGGCTCGTGATTGCACTGAAAAAGATCAAGGTGAAGGTAAGACCAACTTTGATTTACAGTTAGGGAAATGTTTTAAGTGAAATGAGATGGGTCACTATGAAAACGAGTTTCCAACAAAGATCTTGGGTGATGGGAAGAAGTTAGACTACAAGCAGAAAGGGGTGGTGAAATCCTTTGCAACTACTTCAGCAGATGTCGTGCCATCAAATGAAGTTGTATCAGGTACTTTGTTTATTTTTTTTCAGATTATGCCAGTGTGTTGTTTGATTCGGGGTCTACACATTCTTCCATATCTAAAAACATTTCTAGTAAAATGGGAATACCATCTCATGAAATGACTCCTGAACTTTTGGTAAAAACACCTGGGGGAAATGTTGAGGAAAAAAGAATTTATAAGAATCTTCCTATCCTTATCTGTGGAAAGAACATACTTGCAAACCTTATTGTTATACCTCTAGTAGAGTTTGATGTTATCCTGGGTATGGATTGGCTCTCTTTTTACCATGCTAAGATTGATTGTAGAGATAAAGAAGTTTCTTTTCAGAAAGACTTTCAGTTTGTGTACAAGAATGAACCCTTACTATTGATAACTTATCAAGAGGCCAAGAAACTTGTAAAATATGGAAACGAATGTTGCCTTGCACACGTCGTTGAAAACAAGGGAACTATTCAGATTAATGATGTGCCAGTGGTAAATGAGTATCCTTATGTTTTTCCTGATGAGTTTCCTGGAATAATGCCAGATCGGGAAGTTGAGTTTACTGTAGACTTAGTTCCTGATGCTAAGACAATTTCAAAACCTTCTTATCGAATGGCTCAAATTGAACTATTAGAGTTGAAGGAGAAATTGCAAGATTTATTAGAGAAAGGTTTCATTCGACCTAGCACATCACCATGGGGTGCTCCTATTTAATTTGTTAAAAAGAAATATGGTTCAATGAGACTTTGCATTGATTATAGAGCCTTGAATAACATCGCTGTTAAGAATAAATATCCTTTGCCTCATATCGATGATTTGTTTGATCAGCTCTAGGGAGCTCAGTATTTTTCAAAGATTGACTCGAGATCTGGGTACCATCAGCTGAAGGTAAAGGAAGCAGATGTTCCGAAGACCGCGTTCCGTAAAAGATATGGCCATTATGAATTTGTAGTAATGACTTTTGGGCTAACCAATGCACCTGCTGTATTCATGGACTTAATGAATAGAATTTTCCATGAATTCTTGGATAGGTTTGTGGTGGTTTTCATTGATGATATTTTGGTGTTTTCTAAAAGTAAAGAGGATCATGAAAGCCATTTAAGGGTTATCTTTCAAACCTTAAAAGAAAAGAAACTGTATGGAAAATTCAAAAAGTGTGAGTTTTGGTTGCAACAAATTTCTTTCCTTGGTCACATTGTTTCTAAAGATGGGATAACTGTTGATCCTGCAAAAACAAAAGTTTTGGAAGACTGTCCAAAACCCACAAATGTAACTGAGATTCATAGCTTCCTTGGTTTGGAAGGCTATTACCGATGGTTTGTTAGAAAATATTCATGGTTATCTAGTCCAATGACTAAACTAACTCGGAAGGGTGTTACGTTTATCTGCACAAAAGAATGTGATGATTGTTTTCAGGAATTGAAAAGAAAATTGGTGAATGCTCCAGTTTTGGAACTACCTTCCAGGAATGGTGAGTTTGTTATATACAGTGATGCTTCATTGAAAGGACTTGGTTGCGTCCTAATGCAGAATGATTAGGTAAATACTTATGCTTCACGACAGTTGAAAACTCATGAGGTAAATTACCCTACACATGATTTGGAATTAGCTGTTGTTGTTTTCACTTTAAAAATTTGGAGGCATCATTTTTATGGAGTAAATTGTGAAATATATACTGATCACAAAAGTTTAAAGTATATATTCACTCAGAAAGAGTTAAACATGAGACAGAGGAGGTGGCTGGAATTAATCAAGGATTATGATTGTACAATTCATTACCATCTGGGAAAAGCAAATAAAGTGGCAGATGCTTTGAGTCGAAAAAGTAATGCTTCATTAGCAATGTTGTGTTTGGAACGTGATCCTTTGGTTAAGGATTTGATGAACTTTGGCATAGAAGTTGTTGGTGAAGGAAGATCTTCTATTTTGTTTCAGGTATCAGTGAGATCATCTCTATCAGATAGAATCAAGAAAGCACAGAAGCAAGACAGTTAGTTGCAGAAAAAGGTAGAACTGGTTCAGAATGGTAAGTTTCCTGAATTCAACATTGATAATGATTGTGTTTTGAGATTTTGGAAGATATTGTGTGTGCCTAGTGATTCACAGTTGAAGAGAGAGTTGTTATGTGAAGCTCATAGTTCCCTTTTTTCAGTTCATCCTGGCAGTACTAAGATGTTCAGAGATCTGCGGGATTATTACTGGTGGGATGGAATGAAAAGGGATATTTCTGATTTTACTGTGAGGTGTTTGACATGTCAACAGGTTAAAGAAGAGCGGAAGTTACCGAAAGGGATGCTTCAGCATTTACCAGTGCCAGAGTGGAAATGGGAGAATATATCCATGGACTTTGTTGTGGGATTACCGAAGACATCTCGAGGTAATAATGTAATCTGGGTTATTGTTGATCGCTTGACTAAATCTGCTCATTTCCTTCCTATACGAGATACTTTTTCCCCAGATCAACTTTCCCATTTGTATCTTAAAGAGATAGTCAGGTTACATGGAGTTCCCCTCTCCCCTGTATCTGATCATGATCCCAGGTTCACTTCTAACTTTTGGAAAGGCCTTCAGAAGTCGTTGGGTACTGAATTAAATTTTAGTACAGCATTTCATCCCCAATTAGATGGGCAGTCAGAATGAACAATTCAGACCTTGGAGGATATGCTACGAGCTTGTTCAATGGATTATCAGGGAAGTTGGGACCAACAACTTTCTTTGGTTGAATTTTCATATAATAACAGTTTTCATTCCAGTATATAGATGGCACCATTTGAGGCGTTATATGGGAAGCAGTGTCAAAATCCAGCTTTCTGGGATGAAGTGGGAGAAAGGAAGTTGATGGGAACAGAATTGGTAGAAGAGATGGCAGAAAAAGTTCAGCTGATTTAGAAACACATGAGAACAACTCAGAGTAGGCAGAAGAGTTATACAGACAACAGGAGGAAGGATCTATCTTTTGAGGTAGGTGATCATGTTTTTCTCAAAGTCTCACCATGGAAAAGTGTGATGCGATTTGGTAAGAAAGGAAAGCTGAGTACAAGGTTAATTGGACCATATTAAATTCTGGAGATAGTTGGATCAGTTGCATACCGGGTGGCTTTACCTCTGAGTTTATCTCAGATACACAATGTTTTTCATGTTTTGATGTTGAGAAAGTATATGCCAGATCCATCTCATATTTTTAGTCCAGAGGTAGATCAGCTGGAAGAGAACCTATCTTATGAGGAACAACCGGTCCATATTCTTGACCATAGGGAGAAAGTGTTACGAAATAAGGTGGTTAATCAGGTAAAGGATTTGTGGAAAAACCACATGGTGGAAGAGGTAGATGGGAATCTGAAAATGCAATGAGGGAAAAGTACCCCCATTTATTCGATAAGTAAATAAATTGTGGGGACACAATTTTCTAAAGGGGGAAGGATGTAACATCCCAGGTAAGTAATGAATAATAGTTATTTTTATCTATGTCTATTAATGAATTAGATTATGTTTTAGAGGCTTAAAATGAAAATAAATCCAATATTAAGCATGTAATACACTAATATTTTTTAAAGGATTGTTTTACTGCCTTTTGATGGAAACCATTTTTAAATCAATATTTTGACAATTTTATAAGCTATGTTTTTCAAAATAAACTTATTCATTATGATTGGGACATTGAAATTTACATTGGATAAATTTTTGGTATTTTTCTGACAATGTTCATTTTTTAATAAATTGTGAAAAATACTGCATTTTACATTAAAACCGCTTTTTCATTTAATTTAATTATATGGTTAGATTATCTTTTTAATTGGTCTTAAAGTGTAATATGAATATATTTTTACCATTTAATCCAATGGTGGTCATTAGGATTAATTTCACTTTGGAATTGGTCATAAACCAATGCCAAACTTTTCATAGATATTGTTTAAAAAAAACCCCCGCTATTTGTTTTGACAACGAGAATTATTTTTAAATCAATTATTGCAATTTATGTGTTTGGAATTTTTTAAAATGGATTACATATTTGGAATCATAAGGTCCAAATTATATAATCAAGACTATTTTGTTTTTTGACATTATAAATATTAACGACAGTAATTATCTTTAATTATCTTGATTAATGAGTAATCGGGTAGTTAAGGATAATAAAATGACATCATAATAATATAAAAAGACCACAACATATGTCCTAAGGATACTGGTTGTCTCATGGCCGACCATGGGATTCCTTGTGCCAAACTTGGGGGCCCCATGGAATCACTTTTGTGAGAAAGTGACTTTTTATCTTTTTATTTTTAAAGAATGTTAAATGTGACAAAGAATATATCACCTAAGTAAAGTATTTTTAATTTTGTCTACATAAATGAACATTTGGACTATAAATATTAATTATAAAGCTAAATAGATTTTCTACATCATGATATTTTTTTTATAATTTTTAGACATTAAATTTATTAAATTATTTATGACATCATGATGATGCATCGATTACCTCATTAATAAAGGATTTAAATAAAATGGAAAGATAATGAATACTCTAAGACCTAAACATGTACAAAACCTATTGTATGTGTGGATTTCGAACCCTTATCACCTTACCCTAGAATTATATAAATATGAGACCTTTTGAATCCGAAAATCATTTTCAAATAAAGTAACATTTCTTTACGTTCCAAGAGTGCCCCTCCTCTCCTCTTATAAAAGGCCCCCACCTCTACCTCCTTACCCACACTTCCAAAGCCTTTGGATCGGCCAACACCTGACCATTTTGTCTCTCCACATCCCTATCTTACTCCTTGAAGCCTCACTTTGGGCATAAGTCTTCCCAAGGAAGCCTTTGAGCTCATACCAAAGGGAGTTACCCGATTTTAAGGTAATGTCTTCACTTGAGTCCTTTTGTTTTATTTTGCTTCTCCAACCCCCTAAACTCTTTTTATTCATTTTTTTAACAACTACAGTATATTCAATATACTAGGATGTTGTTATAAGAAGGATTCGAGCTACACTTACACACACCTACATCTAATGGTTAATGGACATACTATTTCTGTGGATGGTGAATTTATGCCTCCTGAAATGATGATTGTTCAACATTCTTTTAACACTTTCAAAGGTGGCCATTAAGATGTCACTATTTTTATATATGATATATAATATGTTTATTTTTTCCTTAAGCTTCTGTATTTTTAATTTTGGGCATACCTTTATGGTTTCCATAATGGGTAAACGCGATGTCTTCATTTAAAGAAGTGCGGACTACCGCCCCCTCAAAGTGATTTGATTCGTTAAATACCATATGTGGGATGTATAAAGGATGTAACTATGATATTATATATGATATTATAATGGAATTATATTATACCTTTATATAATTATGATTCCATTCTATAATATACGAAATAGAAATGAAAGTAGCGTTCATGCGTACGTACGGCTTACCGTCTCCATGAACGGTGCATTTCATTTCTTACCTCTAAATGATTATGTAATATTATAAGTGCATATATATACTGAATATATATTATAAATAAATCATGATTATAATTATCAATATAATGGATACATGAACAACTTGTAATTATAAAGGGTTTATTTTTGACTCAAGTACCAATGATCGTTAAAACGACCGTTATTAACTTAAATAATTACATAGTGTTCATGACATGGAAATTAGTGATATAAAAGGAATAATGAACTTGAAAAGGGTTATTAAGCATTTAGAGATTTACTCAAGTTTATTATTTAGGACATTAAAGAACGATCGAGTCAAGTCGGACCTGAGATATGGGACTTCGTCTCAATCTCCTTTCATTGAGGCATATTTTGTTTTATACACAACCTTCTTTTATACGGTGTATAAACCCCTTTGAAATTTACGTTTATCCAAAAGGAATCCTTTTTATACAAAGATTTTTACTAAATGACTAAAGGGAATGTTTTTGTCGTACGTATGCGGCGGCAACGACTTCTCCGCCGCCGTGACCGTTATTTCAGTTTCGACTTCCTCTAGAAGCCATACCTTTTTTTAAAAGAAAAATAAATACCATGTTTTAATTTTCTTTTATTTTGGTATTGAAAATGGTTTTCATAATGTTTTTATATCAATGTTTTGTATTGATATCTTGTGATTGAAATGTGGGAATGTTATGTTTCCTTTATGCATGTTTTATGTGATACGATTATGTTGAGGTTCTTGGGCATTATTATGATGATGGGTGGTTTCGTGATAAACTAAGGGTGGGTGAGCCCGATATAGCTCTCCAATGCATTGGGTAATGCGAAGGAGTGAAACGTTATGGTTTCTTTGAAGATATTTAGGGAATATACTGTGATGGGTATTCCAAACGTAACCAAGAGGGTTACTCCCTACGTAAGAATGTTATGAATGCCTCAAGTTAAATTTATGTCTTATGATTTCTATGATTTATTCATGATTTGATGAGGTATGTCAAAGTGCTTATGTTTTATGGGTAAATTATGATTTCATTCTTATGTATATATTTACCCATGTTTCCTTTCCATATTTTTATATCCCTTATTGAGCTTTTTATGCTCATCCCATGTTTTTTTGAAATGTTTTTCACAGGGCAAGCGAAAGGTACATGATATGATGATAGTGTCAAGGAAGTGTCATGAAAGAATCCAAGTTTTATTTTAAATTTGTTTCCATCGATGGGAAATAAGAATACTATCTTTATGTAACAACTTTGTTTATATGTGGAATGTAATGAAATTTTTATGATCTAATTCTCTAAAACTCTAAACCCAAAAAGATCCTTAATGTGTAATCTTGTAATAACTCAAGATTAAGTAAGGTTTAAGGCTGGGGCCTTATATATAGTGATGAAATAAAACTATATTTATGATATTAGTTTCATAATTATACTTATATAATAAAAATATCACAATACATTCATGAATTCCAATCAGTTTGAAAAAAATAACGTTGCTCGCGAATACATATGGGAAACCACTTCCATATGGAAATGTGATCGATTTTTGATTTTATTTTGAAATGGATGTAAATGAGGATATATTTAATGATTATACATATATATGCGATATATATGATATAAAAGTTATTCTATAATGTTTAATTAATATTTACCTTTATTTTATTCCATCTGTTAATAAAATGGAAACAACATTCATGTGTACATATGACCTAATATCTCCATAACTAGTATAATACATTTTTTATATATAGATTTCCAGAATTACTATAAATAATTTAGTAAGTAATATATATGATATTTATACCATTTTTAAAAATTTGAATGTTATGAAACCATGATCAATTTAAAAGGACTAAAAATAAAAAATGAAAACATTCATAAAACACAAAATTTTGAATACATGAAATATAAATACAACAAGGATTTTTTAAAAAATAGGTAATAAAATTCCAGAAGTAAATAATATATGGTATGATATATATGAATATGGTTATGGAATATATGAGTAATAAACCAATATTAATTATAGATGGGGTTTGAATGTGTACTAATAAATTCAATATTTGAGGCAACAGATTTCTATTCTCTCTTTTATTTCTTGCAGATATATACCATGTTAAAATATTATTGCTTTTATGTGGCTTATATACTAACCATTTGTAATGTTATTTCGTGAATAAAATTATTTTAATGTCATTTAAAGTTTCATTTTTTTATTTCTTAGGGATTATGAATCAAAATTTACCAAAGTGGGAAATGTTTTATGTTAAAGTCACATTGATTATTGGAATTGTTTATGATTAAGTTTCTGATGATAGAATATTATTCTCTACATCTCGAGAAGCTAATTTTTTCTTATCCTAAATTTTTTTTGAGAGTATATTTTTTCCTTTCCATTTTCCTTACATCAATAACTAAAGATACCAGAAGATTTTTTTTAGAAAATATAATTTATTTTCCTATTTAGTCAACATTACCTTTTCTTCCATCTCCAAGTTTTATAAAAATGTTTAAAATATTTTTTTTACTATTTTCAAAATATTTTTTAAGTAATATTTAACCAAGATTTAATTTTTTACAAAATGGTTTATAATAAATTTTCTCATCCTTTTCTTAATGTGCTAGTATTGAATTTGTAGCAAAAATGTGAGAGGAATATTTATTTCATCTTGTAGGGAATGATCACTATTTTACTCCTTCATGAAAACTAAATTATTTGAAGAATCCATTAAATGTTTTCACGGATATTATCATAAAAAATATTCCCTTTATGGTTTTATAAATTTTTATATTTTAATATGTGATTTAAAAATGGAAATTATATCTTACTCAATATTTATTTATTAATATTTTTAATGAATTTATATTCATTAATAACAAAAAAAAATAGTGGTATCATATATTTTAATGAGATTTATTAAAATCATAGCATCATTATTATTTCTCATAATGGTTTATATTTATTATTTTGATGATGATATTTTTATGTATATTTTTTCATTCTCATAAGTTTTACAATGATGTAATGATTATGAAACACATTCATTTTTCATGTCTTATGATATGATGAAATGATGAAATGTTCATGAAACCAATTTATTTTTAATGGGATATGGTATGATGAAATTTTTATGAAACTCAATTATTTTCATGGAATTTGATATGATGATTTTTTATGATATTATGGGACACTTATATATGATTTTTATTTTGTGTTTTATGGAACCTGTATCTCCATATAATGCAGTGGGTAATGATTTATATCTGATTATATAACTCTAGAAAAAATTCAATATTTTTGATCCCCTATAAAAAAAAGGTGATGATTCCAGATCCATTATGTTATGTAAAACATGTAGGTATGCCTAATCTACTATGATTTGATGGTCTCAGTATTTAACCATTACATATGAAATGGTTCTAAATCCTATGATAGAACCAAAGTTATATAAAATAAAACTATGGTTCATGATTGATTTATAATGATTTATCACTCTTATGATGTGTGTCTGAAAAATGAAAATGTTCTATACCACGACTCATACTTATGATCTTTGATAGGTTGGGTATGAATCTTGTAAGTTATGTTTGTGATCTCATACCATTATTCTTATCTTATTGATCCTCATCGACTGATATATCCCACTTGTTCCTTTACTGGGCATCTAATAAAACCTCTTATTATATTTCCTTTCCCTAGGTCATGAAGAAATATTTCTGTAGATTATGTATATAATGTGTACTATGTGGGAAGATCATCATGTGAGATATTGAAGATTTTTTAAGAAATAAAAATATTGTGTTTTTTGTAGATGAGTACATTAGAACTATATAATCCCCGTGAATGTATTTTTTGAATTTTGTTGAGTATTCTTATTAAAATATGTAACATTTATGTTTGATAATACTGGGTCTCCCAATCTTCATAACCAAGGAATCAATTTTTCAAGCACCTAAAAACACCAATTGGAAAAGGAAACCACGTCCAAATAAAATAAGACCCCTAAAAATGAAATCATCAACTCACACCAACCCGTATATGCCAAAGTGTTTATAAAACATTATTTATTTAAATTTTTTTTATATGGATTTAAATAAACATTTTTGGTGCATCATTATAAAACCCATTATTTAAAACATTATTAAAAAGGGATCTCAAATCATCTTTCATAAACGATTCTTTAAAAAAAATAAAATAAAGAGCTTCATAAATAAAAATTATTCACATTCTAGAAGAAGATGAGAGAGAAAAAAGCATACTACCCAAAAATAGATACTAATCTCAAGGAAACACATACTCATCAATGTATTTCTAGATTCATCATCTCTCTAATTATAAAATTCTAAAAAATACCACATCATAATAGGTTAGAACCCATAGATCCAAGCATTATAATTACGATCTAGTTTTCTCTAAATAAGGAAATAGAGATATAGAGAAAAATAATTAGAGATAAGTAATATACCCTAATTATATAGACCTAACAAAGCAAGATTAATTATAGTCAGGATATAGATCAAAGATAATCATAAAAACACCAATATTAATGTAACACCACAAGCTTCCATGGTATGCTTCTCTTTGAATAATACAGTAGTGTGTGTTGTACGCAACTTCGAGTTCTAACACACACCACAACCAATCAAACTAGCAGTTATGAATAGTAATACCCACTTTTTGAAATTTAATACATTTTATATTTCAAAATGGACTTCATGTTTGTATTCAGAATATCGAAATTAGCTTAGGTTGAATTTTTTTTATTTTTCTGAAAACATTCAATTTTTGATGACTAATGAAAATCACAAAATTCTAATTAAAAAAAACATTTTTAATGGAAATAATTAATTATCAATTTTATTGGTTTTAAAGTATATTTAGAATATATTTTTATCATTTAATAAAATTTTGGTCATTGGATGTAATTTCACTTTTAAACCGGACAAAAACAAGCATCATTCTTTTCATAGTTATTATTTCTTAAAAACACGCTGTTTGTTTTGACAGTAGGAATTAATTATAAATTAATTTCTGCCACTTCTGTGTTTTGAATATAGAAAAATGGATTCCATATTTAGAATCAGGAGGTCCAAATTGTGTAAATAGGAAACTTTTATTTTTATAAATTTTGAATAATTAATTTGGTAAATATTTTATTTAGCATGGTTAAAGGCTAAATCCGGTAAATAAGGGTAAGAAATAATATTATAATAATATTAAATTTCCCTAAAAAGTGTCCTAAACTTATTGGTTGATACATGTCCAACCATGGGAATCTTTGGGTCTATTTCAGGACCCCATGGATCCACTTGTAAGTGATAATGACATATTATATTAATTACGTTAAAATAAATACAAAAATGTCATAAGCATATATATTTTAGCAAAACAATTTTTAAATAGTGTTATATATGTTAAATTTTTTCCTATAAATTCTCATTAGAAATATTAAACGTTTTTATACATAATTTTATTTTATTTATAATTTTTAGACCATTAATAATTATCTTTATTTATGACACAATAATGATTGAGTATTTTCAATATTAATGAAAGAATAAAATAATTAGTAATATAAATGTTAAAATAAATATAATATGAATGTTTTGATTCCATTACTGAATTTAATTGGTTAATTTGACATTTTAGTATTTCTTAAATCAATTGTTTTTGAATTAATACAATTTTCTAGACTTTAACAAAAATCAATTATTTAATATTGTCAAAATTGTCATAAATGAGTTTTTAAAACAAGTATTATATTATTAATTGATATTCTATTCCTAAAAATCTAATGTTCAGCCAAAGGACTTATTTCATGATAGTTGAATCATTAATTTACCACTTGGGGGTCTCTTGGATGTTTATAGTATGTTTACTAACTATATAATATAAAAATACAATGTGACATGGTAAGTGTCAAATTAATTAACTATGAGTTAAAATTAAAATATAAGGTTAATATAATTAACCAAACCTATCTAAAATCCATTTATTGAAAATATTTCGACCCATAACCAGCTTAGAATTTAATAATCCACTTTGGAGACATTAGAAACCGAATATGAATTTATTATAAAATAATACTTTAAGTTTCTCCTAAAGATCCCCTCCTCCCCCTTATAAAAGAACACCACTTCTAACTAATTATTAACACCCTAAAAGCCTTTTTTATCGGCAAAACCCTGCCCAAATAATCTCTCAAATTCCCTCAACTCAACCTAGATGCCTCAGATTGATCATAAATACAACCTAAGGATCCCTTTTGATCAAATCAAATGGAAAAACCCGAAGAAGAGGTAATATTTTCAACGACCTCTTTCAAGTTCCTTTATTCTTCAACTTCTTCATTCTTTGTTATTTAAATTATAAAATAATAAATCCAGTATCTACTATATAATGTTATTTTATTTAAAATATGGTACAACTATATTCAATATTCTATCCATCCTTTTAATGAAATGTCACCATACGTGCGTATGTACAGCCTACGGTATCCACGTCGTGGTGTAATTGTTATTCAATACATTATTATTTGGATGGGTATAATAATGATGTGTAATTCATGTAAATAATAAATATAACATGATAATTATCCTGTATATATGATACACCATCCAATTATATATTATTTTAATATCAAAAGAATGATATTGTCGCTCGTGTGTACGTATGGACTACCATCTCCATGAACGCGATGAGATTCATTCCCCATAGTATCTATTCAAGTATAATTATCATGTGATGATTAGAAAAATGTTTAAGGACTTGATATCAATCTTTATATGAATAAGATACAACCTACCCATAAGGAACAAGAATTATGTAACAAAACATATAAAAGAAAACGAGAAAGTTAACACCCAAACCGACGATAATACTAAGATATTATTAACAAATCAATGTTAAAAGATCATATATGATATCATATTAATGTATATAATCCTTGTATAATTAAATAAAAATTATTTCACCATTATACAGGAGGCTAACCTACCCTCTACCATGGAAGAATTACAAAGTAAGGGGTTTCTTATCTCCCTTTTAATTCCGTGAGATTTCCATTGTTCACCACTTATTTATTGCATGTGGTGTGTGTACTTCCCATGATTGTATTCATTGTGTAATATACTTTAATTTATGGATGTTTACATCATCATTGTATGATCCTTATTTCATGGGTGTATGTTTCGTATGTTACCAAATCGATAAGGTAATGTGAAATTTCAATTTCTCCTCATTCGGCTTTACGCATACTTCATTGAATATTATACTCCAAGATTATGTGTGGAATCACTATTCATTTGATTATGTAATAATTTCCACTCCCCTTTATATGGATATGATTTTGATACACTTAATCACTAAATTGATAAATTCTCAAGTCGTTGATATGAACTTGATAAGAGTAATTTTAACTCAATCACTATTTATTGAGTTAAACATCAAATTCATTGGTATTTTTTTACAAGAATTTGTCTGAATGTCATCTCATTTATTTACACTGAATATCCAATCATATTGAGTGTATTTATATTTTTCACACATAATTATGTAATTGATTTATCCTAAACCTACAGATACAGTCTTTATTAGAGACATAACCTCAATTTACATCCCATTGGTACTTCTTTGTTGTTATACACCAAATCAATTTTATATGGTGTATATAATGTACTTTGACATAGTATATCATGAATCCCTTTATTCTCATGATATTAAAATGTTTTTATTACATCAAATATTTGTATTCAAGTGTCTCTCTTTTGGTTAGAAAATTTAAGTAAAATATAATTTTTAAATGTTTTAAAGATTTATTCTTCTAAATCATTCTCATTGCTGTCCATGTTTTAAAAATGGTTTTAAGGATTTATTTATATGGAAATTAATGTTTTTAAATTTAAATTCCTTTTAAAAGTTTCTAAGTGGTATGGGACACTTTGATAGAAAAATCTATTTTTAAATTGCTTCTTGACAAATAGTGTGACTTTTAAATGTTTTCTGGAAAAAGGGGGATATTTCTCTCTAAAAGTATTGATGATTATTTTCATCTATGTCGATACCATTCATCATTATCGATTGAGGTTAATCTGATACAATAAAATCTTCCATATTGTGTCGAATGAGTTATGTTTGACTGTGGATTTTCTATTTTTATACCATTCTTGGTTTGTGGTTAAAATATTGACATTTTGTATGCTAGTTTTAATACGAATTTTTATGTTATGTTTAAACCTGTTCATATGAGGAATGCATTGGACTAAGTAAGTTTTGGGTGGATCCCACTATAGGTCCTCGATGCATCAGTAGGTCTCATGAGAGAAACTAGTGTCTTGGCACAAGGCATTGACAAAATCTTATTTGTAGTCTTGGCACGAGGCCTTGGCTACGTGGTTATGATAGTCTGGTATTATGTATTCCATCATTATGAAAGTGGTTATTGATATTCCATGTGATTATTAGACTAGTATAATATCCATGTGAATAATTAAATGGAATTATTTCATTTTATCTTTTCCATATTATGAGAAAGTTCAAGATTAAATGGAATTTATTTCAGTTGTACATTTCCTTAAATGTTTATGCTTATCTATGAAAGCTTCTGATATATTGTTATCCATACTGAGCATCGGAGCTCACCCATTTTAATGTTTTATATTTACCAGGATGTGAATAAGTAATTTATGAATGACATTCAGGGATAGTATGAGGGGATATGAAGACAAGATGTTGTTGTATTTTTTTAACTTTATGATGTAATGTAAGACTTATTAATATATCCAGTGTTTCCAAGACTACTAAACTAATCAGTCATTTGAGACTTGATCTTTTGTGATCATGAAAATGTTATGTAATAATGCACCGAGTCTGGGTAACTGGGGTTGGGGCATTACAGTTGGTATCAGAGGATGTTTAGTAGAAACCTAAGAAACTAGATTTAGATAAACATTGATTAGAGCACATAGTCGTAAGATAGACATTGAGAATTAGTATAAAGAACATCCTATAATTTTGGTATTGCAAGGATTTTGTGAGTTTTCCAAACAATAAATCCCTGTCTAGATATGAGTAGGTAGAGGTGGCTTTGACACAGATTTACCTAGGGGTAAATCCCGAAAACAGCGCTTTGATCTAGACTCAAACGAGAAATGATGCACGACAACGGGCCTTGCTGCACTCTTGGTTACGAAACTCTTGAGGGATATGATTAGGATAATTTAAATATTCTTTACAAAGAAATTTGAAGTATTTTAATATAAGATGATAATAAATAAACATGGTTAATCCTAAGGTGTTTCAAATTGAGAATATGGTTTCATGATATTACTTAAATGATTTTATTATTACTGTTACTCACAAAATGATTTCTGGTTTTAATCAATGGCTGGAGTCCAAGGAATTCATAGTCACTTCGAGAATGATGTACAAGGTGGGAATGGTGGTGGAAATGAGCAAAAAAATGGAGTGTTGATAGGCGTAAAATATATCGTGTTCATGCCAAATCAGTTTTCCAAAAAGTTGATCAACAACATATATATTAACCAACTCCCGAACTCAAAAAATAAGAGAAAGGTGATGAATGATAAGAGTTCCAGAAGTGGAGACCATGGAGAAAAGAATCCTAAATTTCCATCATGCAAGAAATGTGGAAAGAGAAACCCATTAAAGTGTCTCAATGGAACAAATGAATGCTTTACGTGGAGTAATGAAAGACATAATGTGAAGAATTACAGAGAAAAAATGATGAGTACTATGGAAGAAAATAAAAATGGTTCCAAGAATCCATTTATAGTCATTTACCATAAATGTAGGGGACCTGACCATTACCCGAGTGAATGCTTTATTCTATAGGATATTTTCTTGGTCAAAGAAGAAGCTATGTGGAAATAAATGGTTGGAGAAATGTTTAAAAGTATTAGTGCTCCTTGTTGATGGGATTGCATTGGAATAATTTTCCCTTTTATTTGTAACCCCTTAGTTTTCCATGTGAGAATGATATTTGAGGAAGTCTTATATTTTCCATTGTGGATATACATATAAATAACCATTTGGTTTTATATGTTCATTGGGTTTGAGGAAATTACATGTTAATATATTTTTGGATGCAAATGCAAGGTATGAGATAAAATTTCTGGTTAAAATTATGTTATGGTTATTTTGAAGAATTTATCTCATTTTGGTAATGTTATAAAATATTTTTTTTATGAAAGGACAACACACAGACCGTGTGACAACCCGTCGCATCAGAAAAATCTGTGGGAATCGAACCCACAACCAATGTGCGATTGAGATTTATCGCCTACCACTAGAATACGTGAATTCCCTAGTTAGCGTGACTAATTAATTTTAGTTAAATTATTTCATTGATCAATAACAAGTTGATTTGGGTTCTTATGTCTTATCAAATGAACACCCTTAGTATAGAAAAATGATTTCATGATTATGTGATAAATTTTATTTTGGAAGACGTTCGCTTTGTTGGGAACACTATATTCCCAAGGAAAATAGAATACTATGGGGTTTCATTTGAGGAGTAATGGTGAATTTTTATCTACGTTTTTTATTGTGGATTTATAGTGATTATTGTTATTTATGGAAATGATTAACCTATAATAGAGAATATGTGATTAGGTTAATTACTTTTATGTATGTGAATTTAAGTGTAGTTGATGTCATTTGGTGATACAATTTAACATGGAAGACTACATAACCAAATTATTCTATGTTTTGGGTTTCAATATTAGTTTAGATAATATTGAAGGATTTTATGGATAATTGTTTATTGAATGGTATTTATTTAACTTTGGGATATTATTGGTTTAATTTTAGAAATTTAGAATAGTGTTTCTTTCTCGAAAGGAATATCATTTTGGGGGATCTTCAGATCTTGTACTAACCGTTATGGTTTTGATTAATCTCTAAAGACAAGGTAAATCTATAGTTTATCCTTCGTGGATCATGTGATTCTATAGAATTTTATTCTAGCTCTTCTAGTGTGACCAAGTATTTTTGAATACTCATCATTTAAAAAAAATGAGTTAGTGGTGGAAATTTATTAAAGAATGAAACTCTACTTAAAAAGTAATTATATCTCTTTATTTTCTTAGTCAATCTCATAAATGAATTTCTCATCTTTAGGTAATGTAACATAAAAAAATGTTGTCCGTATACTTTTCCTACGAGGAAACTAATGACCGATTGTCCCATCATAGGTTTGTGGCTTTCTTGTTGTTAACCTTCTCATGATAATGTTTTATATCCCTCTACATCAGAAAATGATACTTATTTTATCATCTATATCGATGGTTTCTTACATGGAATCCTAGTATAAGTTATCTTGGGTGACCTTCGTACTTCTCTTTCTTTCTTTTATGGTGATAGTTTTATTGACTCTTTTTCTGATGTGTGACTTTCCATTATACTCCCAAATCAACTTTTAAGAATTTCTAGGATGAAATTATTTGAAGGAGGGGAGAATGTAACACCTTAAGCTTCCATGGTACACTTCTCTTTGAATAATACAATAGCGTGTGGTGTATGCAACTTCGAGTTCTAACACACACCACAACTAATCAAACAAGCCGTTATGAATAGTAATATCCACCTTTTTGAAATTTTATACATTTTATCATTCAAAATGGACTTCATTTTTTGATTTTGAATATCTAAATTAGCTTTAGGTTATTTTTTGGTATTTTCTGAAATCTTTCAATTTTTGATGAATAGTGAAAATCACTAAATTTTAATTTACAAATCGTTTGTAATCAATATAATTAATTATGAATTTGAGTGGTTTAAAAGTATATTTAGAATATATTTTTACCATTTTATACAATTTTGGTCATTGGATGTAATTTCACATTTAAACAGGACATAAACAAGAGTCAATCTTTTGATAGTTATTATTTCTTAAAAACGCACTTTTTGTTTTGACAGCGGGAATTAATTTTAAATTAATTTCAGATACTTATGTGTTTTGAATTTAGAAAAATGGAGTCCATATTTAGAATAAGGAAGTCCAAATTTTGTATATAGGTAACTTTTATTTTTAGAAATTTTGAATTATTACATCAGTAAATATTTTATTTGCCATGGTTAAAGGGTAAATCTGGCAAATAAGGGTAAAAAATAATATAATAATAATAATAAATTGCCCTAAAACGTGTCCTACCCTTATTTTATGATACATGTCCGACCATGGTCATCTTTGGGTCTATTTGGGACCCCATGTATCCACTTGTATGTGATAATGACACTTTATATTAATTAAGTTAAAGTAAATACAAAAATGACATAAGCATATATCTTTTTGAAAAACAATTTTTAAATAGGGGTATATATTTATATTTTCCACTATAAATAGTAATTATAAAGATAAAAATATTTCCTACATAATGGTATTTTATTTATAATATTTAGAAATTGAATAATTAAATTTATTTATGACACAATAATGATGCATTATTTTCATTATTAATAAAAGAATTAAATAATTAGTATTATAAATGTTGAAATAAATATAATTTGAAAGTTTTGATGCCATAAAATAATTTTAATGGATAATATTACATGTTAATATTTCTTAAATTTATTTGGTTCTATGAAATAAATTTTATATGACTTTAAAAAAAATAAATTATTAAATATTGTCAAAATTGACATAAATGAGTTTTTAAAATAGTATTATATTATTACTTGATATTCTATTCATGAAAATATAAAGTTCAACCAAAGGACTTATATCATGATAGGTATATCATTACTGGACCACTTGGCGGTATCTTGGATATATATTGTATATTTAAAAACTATATAATATAAAAATAGAAAGTGACATGGTTGATGTCAAATTAATTAACTAAGACTTAAAACTAAAAAGATAAGGTTAATATAATGACCCAAACCTGTATAAAATACATTTATTGAAAGGATTTAGACCCATAACCACCTTATAATATTAATAATACAGTTTTTATACATTAGAAACCGAATATGAATTTATTATAAAATAATACTATATGTTTTTTCTAAAGAGCCCCTCCTCCCCCTTATAAAAGGACACCACTTCAAACCAATTATTCACACATTAAAAGCATTTTGGCTCGGCCTAAACCTCCCCAAATATTATCTAAACATTCCCCAATTCAACCTAGAGGTCTTATTTTGATAAAAAAAGTCAACCTAGGGAGCCCTTTGGATCAAATCAAAAGAAAGAACCCGAAGAAGAGGTAATATTTTCACCACCGTCTTTCAAGTTCCTTTCTTCTTCAACGTCATAATTCTTTGTTACATTAATTATAAAATAATAAATCATGTATATATTATATAATGTGATGTTCTTATAAATATGGTACAACCATATTCATTATTCTATATATCCTTTGAATGACATGTCACCATACGTGCGTATGTACGGCCTACCGTCTCCACGTCGTGGTGTAATTGTTATTCAATAAATTATGTTTTGGATGGGTATAATAATGATGTGTAATTCATGTAAATAATAAATATATCATGATAATGATTCTCTATATTTGGTATAGCATCCAATTATATATTATTTTAATATCTAAAGAATGATATTGTTGCTCGTGCGTACGTACGGACTACCATATCCATGAATGCGATGAGATTCATTCCCCATCGTATCCATTCAAGTATAATTCTCATTTGATGATTAAAAATAATGTCTAAGGACTTGATATCATTCTTTATATGAATAAGATACAACCTACCCATAACAAACATTACTTATGTAACAAAACATATAAAATAAAATGAGTAAGTTAACAATCTAAATGACGATAATACTAAGATATTATTAACAAAAAAATGTTAAAAGATCATATATGATATCATATTAATGTATATGATCCTTTAATAATTGAATAAAAATTATTACACCATTATACAGTAGGCTAACCTACCCTCGACCAAGGAAAATGTACAAAGTAAGGGGTTTCTTATCTCACTTTTTATTCCGTGAGATTTCCATTGTTCACCACTTATTTATTGCATGTGGTGTGTGTACTGCCCATGATTATATTCATTGTGTAATATACATTAATTTATGGATGTTTACATCATCATTTTAGTATCCTTATTTCATGGGTGTGTGTTTCATAAGTTTCCAAATCGATAAGGGAATTTGAAATTTTAATTTCCTCTCATTCGGCTTTATGCATACTTAATTGATTATTATAATCCAAGAATATGTGTGGAATCACTATTCATTTTTTTATGTCATAATTTCCACTCCCCTTTCTGTGGATATAATTTATATACACAAAATCACTCCATTTATAAATTATGAAGTCGTTGATATGAACTTGATAAGAGTAATTTTAACTCAATCTCCATTTATTGAGTTAAACATCCAATTAATTGGTGTTGTTTTTAAAAAGAATATGTGTGAGTGTCCTCTGATTGATTTAAACTAAATATCTGATAATATTGAGTGTATATATGTTTTTCAAACATAATTATGTCATTGATTTATCCTTAACCTAAGGATACAGTCTTTATAAGAGACTTAATCTCAATTTACATCCCATTGGGACTTCTTTGTTGTAATACACCAAATCACTTTTATATGGTGTATATAATGTACTTTGACATAGTATATCAGGAATCCCTTTATTCTCATGATATTAAAAAGTTTTTTATTAACTCAATTATTTGTATTCATGTGTCTCCCTTTTGGTTAGAAACTCTAACTAATATTTCATTTTTAAATGTTTTGAAGATTTATTCTTGTAAATCTTTCTCATTAATGTCCATGTTTTAAAAATGGTTTTATGGATTTATTTATATGGACATTAATGTTTTTAGATTTAAATTCCTTTAAAATGTTTCAAAGTGGTATGGGAAACATTTATTCAAAAATCTATTTTTAAATGGCTTCTGGACAAATAGTGTGACTTTTAAATGTATTCAAGAAAAAGGGGGATATTTCTCTCTAATAGTTTTGATGATTATTTTCATCAATGTCAATACCCTTCATCATTATTGATTGAGGTTAATCAGATACAATAAAATCTTCTATATTGTATAGAATGAGTAATGTTTGACTGTGGATGTTCAATATTTATACCATTCATGGTTGGTGGTTAAAGTATTGACATTTTGTATGCTAGTTTTAATACAAATGTTCATGTTATGTTTAAACGAGTTCATATGAGGAATGAATTGGACATAGTAAGTGACGGGTGGATCCCACTATAGCTCCTAGATGCATCGGTAGGTCTAATGAGACAAACTAGTGTCTTGGCACGAGGCTTTGACAAAATCTTATTTGAAGTCTTGGCATGAGGCCTTGGCTACGTGGTTACGATAGTCTGGCATTACACATTCCATCATTATGAAAGTGGTTATTGATATTGCATGTGATTATTCGACTAGTAGAATATCCATGTGAATATGTAAATTGCATTATTTTATTTTATCTTTCCCATATTATGCTTAGGTTCAAATTTAAAAGGATTTTGTTTTATTTATACATTGCCTTAAATGTTTATTGTTATCTATGAAAGCTTCTGCTATATGGTTATCCTTACTGGTCATCTGAGATCACCCCTCTCAATGTTTTATTTTTTCCAGGATGTGAAGAAGTAATTAATGAATGACCTGCAGGGATAGTATGAGGGGATATGAAGACAAGATGCAGTTGTTGTTTTTTTAGTTTATGATGTAATGTAAGACTTATGAATATATCTAGTGTTTCCAAGAATAATAAACAAATCGGTCTTTCAAGAATTGATCTTTTGTGATCAGGCTAATGTTATGTAATAATGCACCGACTCTAGGTAACTGGGGTCGGGGCGTTATAATTAATCCTCTTGTCTAAGTGCCTAGGAAAATAGAAGAATAATGAGGGGTTTGTGATACTTTTTGGGTTAAAGATGTAATTTTTTGATTTAATTAATAATATTATGTGGTTATGCCATATGGTTTACCAAACTATTCAGTAACCATGAGAGTTACAATGTCTTAAAAGTAACAAAATGTATGGGTTTTCCACGTGAATTTGAAAACCATGCACTAATCATGCGAAATGACTCTTCTCCATGTATTGTGGTTCCCAAATGAATCTTAATGGTTAAACTAACTATGTACTATTTCTGCCCCACTAGATGCTCTCATGATCTCAAACCGTTACATGGGGAATCATCACAGTTTCTTGTAACCGTTTTCTAAATTTGAAACCTATGAAACACATAGAAAACATTCGAAATACTCATAGAAACATCTTAAAACTAATAAAAACCGCCAAAAAATTTAAAATACACATAATAGAACTAAATTCCTAAAAATGAGGTTTTTACATTCTCCCAAACAAGTGTATTTTCATCCAGAGAATAATGGAGATTGGTAGTTCTTCAAAAGATATGTGTCCATTGCTCCTTTATAGATTCCCCACTATCTCAGATATCCCCCTTACTTGACTATGATTCCACAAGTTCCATAACCAAAAAATATATTCCCCAATCAGGACATTAACTAATCTTTCTAAATAACATATTGGTTGTAGGATAATTTTTGTATCAATATCAACTTATACAATATACCATTAAATCACATAGTCATGGTCAGTCTAGTACTTCATCTATTGAAGTACATTTAACACATTATGATCCAAACTAATACATAGTAGTTATATTCAAAAAAAATTTATATAACCAATCATTTCAAATAGATAAAAAGGACCAACAGACCAAACTTGTAACTTTTCTTATTTACCGAAATGATGATAGAACAACGTTGGATAGACCATTATGAAAATATGGTCCCAAAAAACCACTAATTAAATTTATCCCCATACTATCTTGGAAGACTCATGGATTATCCCATTCATTTTTAAATCATATAAAACATTTCCATCATCTAGAACTCTAGGGTGGGTCTAATAAGTTAATTCACTCATATCTCCAACCAATAAAGTGGAGAGTGACATGGATGGCCATATATTACTTATAATAGAGACATATGTGTCATAGAATGATAAAAATTATTTTTTCATAACACTACCAAAGGTAAATGGTCCTCCTACTAGAAAATAATACTCACAAAACATTCATTAATCATGTATTATAATTTTTAGATGATAAATTATGACAACACATTCATTTGTGGGTGATATTCCATGATCCTAGTTGATTGGGTTTTAATGGATCAAGGAATTTTTTACACTTCTTATATATAATGTTATTCTATTTTATCAGCTTAATTGAATTCATAGATAAAAATCATGTGGTAACATTTTTTGAGGATGTCCATAATCACTCAGACAACATCATACTTCTATAACTTCTAAAAAATTATATTGTGATTTTATCCAACTTCCATACTAGTATAGGTAGATATTACAACATACAAGCTAGAATTTTATGTTAATCCTTAATATAAAAAAGGCAAGGAATTTTGAAACATATTCAGTGACTCAACATTTCATTACCAACCACCAAAAAATGATCCCATTGACTTGTGCATATTTTGTATCCAAGGATAAATTGACCATTTAGAATGTTGAGAATATAGAAGACTCATTTTTTAAAAGTATGGAAAAACTAATAACTTATTTTGAAAACAAAATTCAAATTTACCATCATCAATACACCAGTCAATGGTCTTACCATCATTGAGTTTGGAAAATATGCTTAGATAATAACAGTAAAATATTTGAGAGTCCATTACCAGATAAACCATCTCTAAAACCTGATACATTGGAAGGAATTATATAATAAAATCAATCTTACCACAATATAGATGTGTCACATTAATAGTGTTATCAATTTATAGTCATTAGAATCTTATTTATCCAAATGCTTATAAGGCTTTTGACTTAGTGGACTGACCACAGAATTCCCATTACTCGATTCATATATTATGTGAATGTTGAACATATAATGATATTCCATCCATCATCATTTCTTTAAGTTGAAATATATTTATGAAAGTATGTGTTACAAAATTTTATTATTAAAAAAATATTGATTTCTTCATTGAATATATAATAATGACATGTTTTCTAAGTACGAACTATCATAGCATGTTCCAGATCAGGCATTGAGTAATTCACTTTGTGAATCAATAACTATCATGATCCATAAGATAATTCATGATATTATTGTCTGATATCCCAAACCAAAGTAAATCCAAACTCATCACAATACACCATTAAAAAATCTTGTTGTTTTTTAAAGGTTAGGATATATAATGAAGTGTGTTAGACCTTAAGATATGGAAATGATTTTTTACAGTTGTTTCTCCATTGGGATGGAATACATTTTATCATATATTCATTGATCAGAGAGGAAAGACATAAAAAGTCAAGAAAAGTGACCTAAATAACCTATTAATATTGTAATGATATGTATCCTAAAGTAATTTATAGGAATCTTGAATTATATAGAATCTTATTACATATCAGGATCTACCAATACTTAATTTTTAGAAATCATATAGATAAGGTAGAATAATTTCTCTATCTAAAAGTCATACTTAGATAATTAAAAATAAATTTTTTGTTCCCATTTAGTGCCCAATACTACTCAATGTATTCTTTATTTGTCACTTTTATTTCAAGAATACACCATTATATCATCAAAAAATACCCCAATAAGGTATATATGTTACCATTGGAAGTTGTGTTTCATTATTTACATGAATTATCCTAGTGAATTCAATAGACCAAATGGAATTACAATGTATTCATAATGACCATAATGAATCCAAAAATATATCTCTATAATATAATCCTTTAGATGACTAAGATAGTGATATAATGACCATATTTCAATCATATAGAACCATTTTGTTCCGATCAACTGATCATATTTATCATTGATTCGTGGAAGAATATACTGATTTTTTATAATAATTTGATTTAGCATTTGATAATCAATGAAAAACTAAAGAGAACTATAATCACTTTTAATAAAGTGAATTAGTGAAACCCAAGGTGAAATATGAATTCTTATGAAACCTTTAAATTTTAACTCTTCCAATTGTACCATAATTTCCTTCAATATTATTAGATCCATCCTATAAGATTAGAGTGAAATTAGAATAGCCTCTGATTATAGATGAATTCAAAATTCTAATTTCATTTTAGATGGAATGTAAGGGAATTTTTTTGTGAAAAAATTTGGATATTGGTCTATGATGGATGAAAAATATATTTTCCTGATTACATATATAACACGAAATATTATTTCTTCCAACTAATAAAAGATTGTCCCAACCACCACTACCAATGGTCTGACTTTTCCATCTTTTTGATCCCAATATCCCTGAAAGAGACAAACACCTCTACTAGGGAGTGTAAACTTAATTTTTTTTCATAAAAATAAATATGGGATTTTAAATATATCAGGAAATAAATTCATTAATTAGATCAAATATATATATCTTTAGAATAGAATAAATCTAACAAAATTGAGACCCATTAATTGTTTATAAACATGTTGTACATTTAAATGATTTTCAATCTTGATGTATTAGAAGTTTTTGGAGTCTCATATCATGAAGATTTACTTCCAAATGAAACCCCTTATTATTCATCTCATTACATGACATAAAATGATGGTATGTTCCTATTTCAAACAAATCATTCATTAGGTTTGAGTTTAAATAGATTTTACCTCGCACCATCATAAGACCTGATTGATACTACTTGAGAATTTTATTTACACCATATAATTTCATTCTAGGTGTACCTGAATATTTTTCTTTCTTTCCTTTTATTATGGAATGAGCTATGGCATCGAGGTGTTCCTAGAATCAACTTGAATAACTCAGTTTTGGGTTCATGAACTAATCTGGATTGATGAAATCATCTCTACAAAAGAGTCTTGCAGTTTGTTAGAGTTATTTATACTAGTATTCATTGGGAATATAGTAAAATAACATCTAAGGTATTCGATTTTTCCAAATTTTTCAATTTTTAGGTTAGGCCATAGTATCTTACTTTCTAGTGATCCAATGATCCTTATTGAAAATAACCTAGTATGGTGTTTCATTGAAGAGTAAAAGAAAATGAATCTAGTTGAATGGTTTTCTGGCATTCTTCACATATGAAGATGGGTTTCCCATTTCCATTTGTTTCCAGCATTAGTATCCCCACATGTGTTGGTATAAGTATAATTTATGCACCACCATAGGTTCCAATGATATCGTTTTCTATTATAGTTTATTCATTCACTATCTATATATAATTTTCTATATAGAAGATTACAACTTTAGAGTTGAGTTTGGTCACATCTCTACATCAAATATACACTCTTCTTGGTTCTCATTTCTAATGATCTCTAGAGTAATTTTATATACATTCATTAACATAGATATATAATTTGTGAATATACGTTATCATGCATGAGAGTTAAGAAATATATCATATTTTTAATCATGAAGGCATATGGGGAGAATTTTTTGTTAAAAATATCCTCAAATCCTTGATAGGATAGGTCTTACTAATGTTTAGTTTTTAATTGCTATATTGCACCATTCCCTTATAATGATATCAATCCTGGTTACCACCATATATAACTCAAAAAAATTTAAAGTCTCTAAAAAATATAATATCTAATTAATCAAACCACGTCATGCCTCGACGTTCGTCAATTCAAAATCACATGAATATTATTGAGAATTATGCTTCTAAAATTCTTTTGAACAATTATTGGTACTTGGTAACTAAATTACATGTAAACCAACATCTCATTTAGAGTATATTTCATGACTTACATGATCATGATACAAATATTGACTTTATACGTACCACGATTCATATGCATGGGGTGAGTATTTGAATAAGTAGGAAATATTCATGAATCTCCCTACACATAGCACTATAATTTGAACGAGTAATCAAAATTAATAAAACAATAGTGTATGAAATAAGTTGTTAAGAGCATTTAATATAAAAGTATGATGAAGGTATAACAAACCAGTTAATATCAAAATATTTATTTAATAATTAATCCATAATCAAAGTGGTTCATAAAAAATCATTATTTTAAAACAAACATATCTATTCATTATTCTTGGAATCCCCATTTTACATATAGACACAAGCATTCAAGTATCCATGATTTTCTTAATACTCATGATTGGTAGATCAAATTACATACCAAGTCATCACTTGTTCATACATCCATGTAACCCGATTAGCATTGATAACCAAGTCTAAATCAACAAGGTCCCTCATAATGAAATCATGGATGAGCACCAAAATGGATTTCAATGATTATTTCACCAAGGGTTCATTCATCTAATAAAAATAATGAGTATTAAGAATCCAGTGAAACCATGTTGTAAATAAATAGGATATATAGAGAGAATCTTCTACTTCACTATGAAATCCATTCTCAAATAAATTAACAACATTGTAGGTAGAACTTGGTTATTACATCCTTTCCTTCAATAATTACTAACAAGACCACAAACAAATTCTCGCAATCAATAGATTTAGGCATAAAAGTTCTGATATAGGTTTCTTCATATTATGAAATTGAGATATCTATAAATAGAAGGAGAAATAAGGGATATAACATGATTTTCTAGACCCAAGGAAAAAAATATTTTTTTCAATTAATATTCAGACCACAGATAATCACCAAAAAATCATAGGGGAACCTTCTAGTTCATGTTTCTCGGAAAATTGGAGAAGAATAAGTTTTTAAGAGATTTATTGGTTTTAAAATCCAATTTTTCATTTTAATTAATCATGATTAATTTTTAGGCAACACAAATTACAAATCCATGCACCAACCATGTGGCCACCAGTATCTCCAAACTCCCATCTCATACAATTTGGACACATGGTTAGGAGAATAGTGTAAAAAACATGTGAAACACCTCTTACCCATGTCACACATCTCCAAGGGGAATAAAAATATTTACCCTAACCATGAGCCTCCACTTGGACTCTCTTAACATTACTCATGGTTGCCCCGATAATCCGTATGGTTTCCCCTAATTGTATACCAATCGTGTCAGATCTAAAAGATGTCCAAAACATTCTAAAATGATCTAAAAATTTACAAATACTAATCCCAACAAAAAAAATCTCTAAAATCAAAAAAATGTATTATATAAGTGGGGGTGTTACAAATAATCCCACAAAGCCTCATTCAAATTGTAACTGCAAATATATACATTATTGGAAGACATATCAATTGAGGGTATAAAACCCACCGAGAGAATATCCATATCCTCAATGAATAGGGAGATGCCTGAACCTAAATCTTAGTTGATATAGAGGATCCAATAAACATTGAATATGATATGGGATATGTGACCATGCTTGTAGGTTGAGATAGAGAATCCCACACCCTATGAATATTGTGGGGTCAAGATACCTATCCATATATGTAAACTAAAACATAGATAGAGGATCCCAAGCCCTAGGTGAGAGGGAACAACACCCAAAATACCATAGGGATGAGATAGATGATCCCATTTGAAATTATACTAAGTGATACATTACCCTTTTATTATTTTGAGATATAGGATCTTACATCGTAATGTCCTGGTTTCGGGTGCCACCCCGAACTCGGTTGGTCACATGACCTCAAACGCCTTTCTCTAAATGCCAAAGGCTTCTTACTAGAATCGCGGGCCACAGAGTGTAATGGGGAAATATTCCTTCATTGGTAGATCATACATAGTGTAAAATAAATAGTAAATATTTAAGGAAGTAGAAATACTAAAAATAGTATACATTGAAATATTGATTGTAATATAACAAATGGAGCATATATAAATGATTCATGTCACGTGTATCTAAGATAGCATCCAAAAAAGTCACAATGATATAAATACAATACTAAATCCAATGAATAGAAAATAAGTAAACACCAACAGCAATGCAAGCCTCACCTTGGGGCCATGCTTTCCAGATCCTACAACAATCATGTACCTAATGAAGAAGGGTGCTTTCCCATATCTATACCTATAACCATATAATCTTTTTGGGTCCCAAAACATGACCCAAATAGGGTGTGAGATGAATCCTAGTAGGGAACCACAAAAAGATATTTTCCTAACATTCAGTGAATATATATAGTAGGTAATACGAAAAAATGAGCAAATAAACTATGTTTTACTAAAAAATAAACTGTCCAAAATTTTCAATTACATTCCTTTAACATTAATTATTCATCTATTGAATCATATAAACCTTGGGATCAATTGTAATATTTTAATCCCTTATTTAATAGTAAAAATAGATGTCTTATAATTCCATCTAAACAAATAGTTTTACCGAGTCAAAGAATGTGCTTTAGCTTGGTAGACTCGTCACAGTCATTCAATTATGAAATAATGACCATTTTGGGAATGTTATCATAGTCTAATCCCCTAGGTTTAACCTAAAAACAATTCATTTATTGATGACCCTCTTGGTAGATCTCACGGTCTAACCCCTCTGGTCTAATGTAGAACTAATCATTTACAAACGATACCCAGGGAACCTCACACGGTCAATACCCATTGTTCATCATATCATTAATAAATTATAAAAAACCACATGGAAGATCTCATGGTCAATACCCCTTGGTCTAAATAAAATTTCTTTTAATAATGACCATCTCGGTAGATCTCACAGTCTTACCCCTTCGGTTTAACATAATAAAAATCCATACAAAATTGACCCTACGTAAGGAAGATCTCATAATCAATTTCCCCTTGGTCAAACATCCACAATGCATAATGCGTGCATATGAAATAATTGGTAACTCCATCCAAACAAAACAAGTCTTCTAAAGAAAGGCTACCCTAAAAGAAATTGTAGACCAAAAAACTATAATCAATCAATCAAGGTAAAAAAATCCATGGGGTGTCCCAGAACATGTTACATAATCTCACGCATAATCTACATCCCTTTATCAAGCAATAAACCATAATAGATAATAAACATGTTTTAATTATAAAACATGCAAGACCCCAAATGTGGGTATATGAAACTTTATCATATATAATCCAAAGACAATCTATGAAAGGGAAAAACCACCAACATTGGTGTCATACAATCAATACTCTTGAATTCCAGCCCTTAAATCGGCCTAAAATGGTTTAGACCTATGAAAAGGTGAAAAATATTCAGCCATGAAAAAATAACGAGAGAAGAAGAATCAGAAAGAAATTCTCTAGAAGAATTGAGAACTCACCGGGGGTATTCCAACACCCCAGACAGGGTCTCAATTGAATGTCGAATAGTGAATCGGGGGGGGGGGGGTTTGAGTTCGTCGGCCCTTCTGTCACTATCTTATATGAACCAAGGGGAGAAGATGATGTTTTCGATGATGAAATGCGAAACTGCACCCATTTATCATATAGAAAAAACTACATGTCGTTTTCATTAAATGTACATGCTGTGTTGTAGCCATAACCCCCATCCCCACCTTTAGTGGTATGCTAGGTCACCTACACAGCCATGTACTTGGCCGTTACATGCCCTATACATGGCTTTATGTCATACCCGGATACATAGCGTGTACGTAGAAAATTCCTATTTCATTCTATTTACTCAAAAATAACATGAAATAAAGATCGATGCCTAAAATGAATATCTGATTTCTTACAAACTTCACCCCTTAATGAAATTCTTCCCGGAATTTCCCTTATAAGGGTGATTAAGAAGAAGATCTAAACCACTCTGTGAATTGTGATCGTACATTGGCCTCCTTCTCCAATGTCTCATCTTGTACTCTTCTATGCTTCTGTTACACCTTTACAAGAGGAATAGACCAAACATGGATAACCTTCATGTTGTGATCCACATTCCGAATAGGGCGCTCCATGAAGGTTTCATCCACATCTAACTCAACCTCCTCAGGTTAAAAAATGGGAGACATGTTTGAAAAGTAACTTCGTATCTACGAAACCTGAAAGAAATCATGCATAGCTTGATACATCTTATGTAACTACAACTGATAGGTAACCATCATGACTCTCTCCAAAACCTCAAATGTCCTGATGTACCTCTATAAAAGCTTCCCCTATCTCATAATCCTCATATGTCTTAAACTTAGGGTGAAACGCATGAAAACCTGCTCTTAGACCTAAAAACCCAAAGGTATTCTCCTTCAATCATCAAAATAATTCTGTCATGATTGTGCTTTATCCATCCTCTTATGAATCAACTCCACATACTCAACGGTATCCTGGACAAGACAATGTCCCAACATAGCTTCCCCTCCTTCTTCCAGCCAAAATAATGGTGATCAACATGGCCTACCGTACAAAGCATCATAAGGATCCATATGAATCATTTACTGAAAACTGTTATTGTAGGAAAACTCCACAAAGGGTATGTGTCTCTCTTAAGAACCCTCGAAATATAGGACACATTCCCGACGCATTCCCTCCAATACATGAATCATGTGAATGGACTGGAAATTTTTCTAGGGATGGTATGTTGTACTCAGAAGTGCATGTGTAACCAAAGTCCTCTGTAGTCCCTACCAGACATGAGAAGTTAACCATGCATCCCTATATGAAATGATATAGTGTGGTACCCCGTGAAAATGTACAATATCATGGATGTACAACCTTCCAAGCTCATCAATATTGATGGTTTCCTTAAATGGTAGGAAGTGTTTAACCATTGTGAGTCCATTGATAACAACCCAAACCACGTCATTCCCTCAAGGAGACCTCAGTAAACCTATCACAAAATCCTTCTCGACATTATTCCACTTCCAAATGGGAATGGGTAACTACTGAAAAATCCATAATGGTCGTTGATGCTTCACCTTCACTCACTGACAGGTGGATCATCTCATTAAAAAACAAGCTTCATCCCTCTTCATACCTGGCCACCAATACTGATTGTGTAGATCTCAATACATCTTCGTGACATCAAGATGAACTGGCCATACTAAGGCATGAAAATCTCACATCAACTCCTCGCATATGTCTTCTGACACCCATACACGTCCATGAAAACGCATGACCTCGTCATCACGTACGACCCACCCAGGAGTAGGGTCCTCGCCTGATACACTCTCCTGTAGGACTAGGCCTTCAGAATCTGATAGTTTCCTCATTCGCACTTGATTCAGTAGAGTAGAGGGAACCACTATAGAGGAAAAAAATAATATGCCCATGCCTATCGTGCACCTTCAAATGCATCTCAGAGAACAGTTCCATAAGCTACCACTCATTTGTGGCCACCTGAATTGCCTGTAACTGAGTCCTCTTGCTCAGCGCATCAGCTACTGTGTAGCCTTTCCCAGGCATATAGGAAAGTTCAAAGTCAATGGACTTAAGGTACTCAACCCACCATAACTATCTCAAATTTAGATATCACATAGTAAATATATAATTGAGAATTTTGTGGTTAGTGTATACAAAAAAATGATCCCCCAAAAGATAATTTCTCCAACAACAGAAAGCATGCAGAAATTTTTACAACTCGAGATCGTGCATTTTGTAAATCTTATCAAGTGGCCCCAACTGATGAGATCCATATACAATTAATCCCTCCCGATATATAAGAATTACTACTAGCCTGATAGCTGATTCATCATAGTAAATGGTTCAATTTTTTTCCGACTTTGGAAAAATCAGGATTGTTTATAAAGTCAATCTATCCTACACCTCCTGAAAGGTTGAATCAGAGGAATATGTCCACAAGTACTTTTCACCATTCTCATTGTGACCATTTATTGATGCTGTTAAGAATGAAATGTCTTGTATAAGTCATCATTTGTAACCATCCATCCCCAAAAAACATTGTACCTCAAAGATGTTTTTCAGATGCTCCCATGAAACTACTGCTCTGACTTTATTTGGGTCTACTGATACTCCTCTCTCTGAGATGATGCGACCCAAGAAGTGATTTTTTTCGATCCAAAAGTGAATCTTTTAGAGCTTAGCATATAGATGATTCTCTCTCAATATACCCAATACAATCTCATGAAGGGTGGAAAGCTCTTGTCGAGTGTGAGAGTAAACCAAGATATCTTCCACGAAGCCTACCAAGAAAACATCAAATAATGATGGAATACTCAGTTCATCAGTGCCCTGAAAATAGTCACCACATTCCTGAGACCGAATAACATAACAAAATACTCGTATAGACCATAACTACATTGAAAGGTTATAAGAGGTATATCTAATGGTCTCACACACAAATGATAATAACCGGATCTAAAGTCCATCTTTGAGATCACCTGGGATCCGTGAAGCTAATTAAATAGGTTATCAATCATTATAAAGGGATATCAATTCTTTACTATTAACTGGTTCAGCTTCCAATAATCCACACAATGTTTGAGGGTAATGTCCACATTATTCAAAAAAAATGATAGGAATATCACAAGGAGAAGTATTGGTTCTAATGAAAACCTTTTCCAGAATGTCCTCAATCTTCTTCTTGAGCTCTTGTAAATCTTGTGTAGCCATCCTATATGTAGGAATGGACAACGATTCTACTCCTAGAACAAGCTCAAAATAGAAATCCACCTCTCGTATTAGAGGTAAACCAGAAAAGTCATATAAAAAGGAATCTCTAAAACAATTCACCATAATAGGAATGTCCATCTGTGAAGTCCCCTAGTAATCCAAAATTAATCTAGAAATCTAGACTATAATTCATCCCCATCCATGATTATTTGGTCTAGAACTTCTCATGTGGACATCCCATTCTCCCTAGTGTAGATAAGATCCACCGTTTGGTGACGTGAAACTCAGCCTATGGCGATAGTTGTCAACAAAGGCCTGAAAAGAGACAAACCAGTCTATTCTATGAATGACATCGAAGCCAGTCATCTCTTAGACATAGAGGTCCCATAAAAAGTGACACCCACCAAACTCAAGAAAGAACTCCTTGCACTAACGTACACTATTTGTTCTAATCACCAATGAAGTGTCTAGGGCCATTACATCATCAAAAGTAAATATGTAGATCCCAAATATCTCCACAAAAAAATAGATATAAAACTATGGGAATCACTTATATTGAAAAGGGATGAAGCTAAAATTGAGTCCACTAGAATCATACATCTAACTGTATAGGGTCCATGATCCTGCTCCTGTTGGGTTTGCACCACTTCAATAGTCTAACATGTACCATGGACCAGTGATAGTGCCCAAATACCCTGAGCAGATCCACCCTCTATTCACTAAAATATTTCCATCTGGCTACCACAACAATGACATTTAATATAGATAGAATGGCATGATGAACTCCAGTTCCCCGACTGATGAGAAACTAGTGGCCCTTCTCATGAACATTGATTCATAAAAGATCCCCTCTCACTCATAGTTGGTGAGAACATTTGGAAAAAAATGAAAATGGATCATCTTCCCACAAGATCAGCACTCGGCTGGGTCCTTTGGGAAATGTTGGCTCTTATGCCCACTCATCCAGAACTGGTAGCAAACTTCCTAGTATCCTAAAGAAACATCATGTGAAAGCTCCCTTTGGAACTTCCTGCTATCTGTCGAAGGATTGGAGGCCCTGGATATCGAACCTCCCTGCCTCATAGTTCGCAACTCCCTCAAATTATTCTTGGTAATAATCACATAGTTTACTATAGTAGTCACCAAAGATAGCCTAAAAATATTAACCTATGATCAGATTTCATACCTGATACCATCGTCAAATCGCCTAGACCAAGATAACTCATCACCTCCAAAAATTTGTGTAGAACTAAAGCTTTGTAAATAAAGAAGAATAATCCATCACTGAAAGGGCGCTCTGCTCTAAATCCAAGAACTCCTAGGTTTGGTTAGATCTCAATGTCTCGGGGTAGAATTATTCATAGAAGGTTATCTAAAAATCATCCCCAGCCATATCATGATGACATCCCACATATGAGATAAAATCACACCATATCTTGGAGGAATCACATGGAGTGTACATCGAGAGCTTCAACCTTCTCTCTAGAGAAATCTCTAGATGCTTGAAGATGGAAATCCTGGACTCCAACCATGACTCTGCAACCTGTGGTCCTCCATCCCCTGAAAAAGTGGGAGGATGTTGTTGTATGAACACCCTCATCACCTCTACCATAGATGGTCAGGATGTGGTGCTCCTTGAAAAGTCTGCATCATCCTCAAGAGCCTTCACATAATAATGCATCGTGACCTATGTTTGGTAAAATAGTTGGGGCCAATATGGGCATGATGGAAGGATATATTGTTAGTCCATGACCTACCATTTCTAGTATCTGATCAACACCATGTACCTTGCATACAACTGGAGGACGTCTTAGTGACATGACACTGCTAGGTCAATAGCACACCTCATTACAAGATTATAAAAGACAATAAATTAGATGTGCAAGAATGGATCAAGTGAATGAATGCATTAAGTTTTTACAAAATAGGGTTACACGATGTGTCGAACCCCTACATGACGTGTTCCCTTCATATTTTGACATGGGTGTATACGTCTGCCAAACTGGTCATGTAACACCCCATAAACACCTTGTGTTTATCCTATGACATGGCATGTACTTGAATTTTCCCTCCTGCCCAGGTTCCTCTACATGGCTAGAACTACACAGTTCTCTCCAGGTGTAACACTACATGGTGTGTTCACCCCAGACATGACATGTACTACCCGATTTTCCTCCACTTGTGTCATTAGTGACACATCCGAATACACGGTTGATCACCACACAACGTGAACAAGCTAGACATGACGTGTATGAACCAAATTTCATCCACCCATGTAATTAGTCACACGACTAGATACACAGACCACTACAGCGTGGCATGCACTCATATAATACGACATGTTCTACCAAGATTATCAACCCTGTGTCTCTTCTCACATAGACAATCACATGGTTAACGACTACACGACATGTAAATAGAGTACATGGAGTGTACATAAAAGAAGTGCTTTTTTCCAGAATATAAGAACACATGGCATGTGTTCATAACATCACAATTCTTGATGTCTAGGTTTCCAAATACTAAGCCTCTGAATCTTCTCCAGAACCCTTAAAAACATATAATTTTACCAATGCATTCAATTTTAGGATCCCTAAGAGCCCATAATCCCCACAAATCAATGTTATTCATCCTTATTCATGTCATATCATAACAGAATTCAATTAAAGATTAAATGTGATCCACTAGATTTCAATCCAAGAGGGCCCATAACACCTCAGGGACCAAATCTTCGAATCCATCCAAATGAAACATTACATATCCCAATATCCTATAAAAAATAACAGGTATTATATAATTGAATCTATCTTAGCAGCATGCATATCTAGCACAAAAACTATCACAATAGAATGCATCAAGTAATGCATCCTAATTGGAATTAAAAGAATGCATAACATGTGTTCTCTAGAAAGTGCCTATATGATGCATGAGATAGAATACCCTCATCTCACCGGGTTTCAAAAGGAATAGTTCCACAATTATATAAATCACAATAGTATAAAACAAGTGAATCACCCAACGTTGAAATCAAATAGTCTATAACAATTAAAAAATAGAAAATTGCAATATTTGTTGTAACATGGATTTTACCTATACACAGGTTTGATACCCCTAAGAAAAACTTACATAGTGCTTCCAATCCTAGTCTATATGCTCCAAATAGAATGGCAAAGCAGGAAAGGACCTCCTTTTATACCACTTCGTAATGTCCCTCTTCCAGGTGCCACCCAAAAGTTCCCTGAACCCGGTTGGTCACATGACCTAATCCATATTTCCCCAAATTCCAGAGGATGCCGAATAACATCTTGGGCCATGGTGTGTAATGGGGAACCTATGCCCTCATTGGTAGAGTATACACAGAAGAAATAAAATAGTAAATAATAATAGAATTTGTAATACCATACCACAAATGTAAAGAATCAATGAATGATAATAATATAGCAACTAGAGCATATAAAAATGAGGCATGTCACATGTTTCTAGGAAAGTATCCAAACAGGTCACAATTCTAGAAATACAGTACTAAAACCAAAGTATAGAAAAGAAGTAAACTCCAACAGCATCGCAAGCCTCAGCATGGTCCCTTGCTCCCTGTCTCCAACAATAATTATGTACTTAATGAAGAAGGGTGATTTCCATTATCTATATCTACAACCATATAATTTGTTTGGGTGGAAATCATGACCCAAGTAGGGTGTGAGAAAAATCCTAGTAGGCAACCACCCAAAAATATCTTTCCTACTGTGAGTGAAAATATATAGAATTTAATATGAATAAATGAATCAATAAACTTGGAATTACTCAAAAGTAAACAATCCAACAGTTTTCAATTACATTAATTGAACACTCATTATTCATTTGTTGAATCATGTAAACCTTGGGATCTAGCCTAAGATCTATATCCCCTGTGTAATAGTAACAACAGATGTCTTGGTAGACCATCTAAACAAAGAAGTTAGACCGAGTCCAAGCTTATGATTTGGATTCGAGGACTCATCAGAATCATTAATTTATTCAATAATGACCCTTTTGGGAAAGTTCTCAAAGTCTAATACCCTTGGTCTAACATAACAAAAATTCATTTAAAAACGACCCTCTAGATAGCTCTCATTGTCTAACCCCTCCGGTATAACAAGGAACTATGCATTTAGAAATGACCATAGGGGAAACTCACACAATCAATACCCCTTGGTCAACAAAACATCCATAAATTATAAATGACCACCTGACAGATCTCAAGGTTTACACCCCTTGGTCTACATAACAAAAATTCAATTAATAACAACCCTTAGGTAGATCCATTGGTTTCACCCCTCTAGTATTGCGTATCAATAATTCATACATAAATGATCCTACATAAAGAAGCTCTCATATTCAAATTACACTTGGTAAAAATTCCATAATGTATAACGCATGCATCTCAAACAATCAGTAACTCCGTCCTAACATCATAGGGCATGGAAAACAAGGCAGTCCTAATAGGCCTTCTAGATGAAATGACCACAATCATTCAAACAAGGGAATCACACCCATTGTGTGTCCCTTAGCAGGTTACATAACCTAACATATAATCAACAATCCTTTATCAATCAATCAACCATAACAGATTATATATAAGGTGTAATTACAAGAAATGCAATACCCCAAATGAGGGTATATGAAACATTTATCATATATAATCCAAATAAAATCATTGAAAGGAAAAAACCACCAATATTGATGTTGTATGATCAATACTCTTGAACTTCAACCCTTGAATCAACCTAAAATGGTGTAGATCTACAAATTGTGGAAAATGTTCAACCTTGAACAACTCACGAGAGAGGAAGAATCATGAAGAAAGTACCGAGAAGAATTGAGAGCTCACCAGTGGGATTCCAACACACACAGCAAAAATTCAATATGTGGTTGGATAGAGTATTGGGTGGGGTTCATAGTTATTCATCCCTTCCATATCTCTTTTATATAAACCATGCAAAGAGGAAGATGTTTCCTAGGATGATATTTGACCCTTCTCTGATTTATCAAATAAACAAATATGGCATGCTCATTAAATTTACATGCCATGTAGTAGCCTTAACCTTTCCCACCTTAAGCGGTCTACCATGTAACCTACAGGGCCACATACCTGGCTATTAAATGGCCAATACAAGACTATATGCGATACTTAGGTACATAATGTGTACTCATAACTAACTTCGTGTACGTAGAAAATTTCCCATTCATTTATTTACTAAAAACAACCTAAAATAAATATCCATACCTAAATTGAAGATCGTGGTTCTTATAAACATAGTATGAATAGGTGGGGTACTCGAACCTGTCTAAAAACGTCCCATAGATTGAGGATCCAACACTACATGTTTTCAGGTAGAGAATGACACCCTTACCTGAAGGATTAGACTATTCGATTGTAATTCATAATCCCAACTACAAGGTAAAAAATATTATGTTAATAATCTTTTGTATAATGAGATAATGAAGAGGAGGATATCATTAGATTTTATGTGGAAAAACTCTAATAATTAGCTGTTCACATGACTAAATTCAAGTACTAAGAAAATATATATGAAGAAAACAAAATGATACATAGTACCTGACATGGAAATTATTATACACATTATGAAATAAATCTAGGGATATGTTGTTATGATCATTTTATGTAGAATAGTACAAGAGTTGTACTTACATTCCATGTGCTGGAGATGTGTATACACTAGTACACAACATTATGAATAATATATGATGATTAATTAAACACTATGTAATGGTTCGGTGTGTACTTACGTAAAAACCATGTAAAATAGTACATGGGGTTTCCTTACATGCAATGTACTAGCTGGGTGTGTACTTCAGTACACACCATATCGAGTAGGCTATCACTAAACACCATATACTTCAAGATTACACACTGTGTAGTCATCAAAGATTTCATCAATGAAAATTCATAAAATCTACTACATATTTATATTCAATGTGATATTTTTTCCCATAGAAATCCAATCCACCATACATGTAAAAGTATAATCCATTTAGTCTAGAGCATTATAGAACATGACATGTTCACAAAAATAGCCACCCTATTACCATTTTGACAACCAATCAATCCTAAACGTTCTCTAAATGTCTTATCCAGGGATGTAATTCCTCAAATGGTAAATTCCGGGTGATCAATATTTACCCAAAATGGTCACCAAAATTATTATGAAACACTAGGCTCCATCATATATCACTATGAATCACCAATTATTTCCACTCTCCATCTCTAAAAAATCTACAAAAAATCCAAATTTACTAAGACCATTATAGATCATATGAATCGTATCTACTGACACAACATTTATACAATATGTTCTATTATGGGTATTAATAAAAAATAAAGTAGGACACACAGAATACCAAAAGCGATATACCGAGAAACAACCTTGATCATACACATGTTAATATAAGTGCCTGGAAGTGGTTAAAATTAAAATCTACAACACTATGTAATCATGAATCTCTGAGTAATAATGTGTAACCAAAAGGGAAAATAGGGGAACATAGTCCAGTTATGATCTACACTCGAATTCTTAATGATACGGGGAATGTTCCAGTCATCACAACTCTATAAATTGAATGTCATACAACATGAGAAAAGAAATCCTAGATCTTGAATGAGTCTATAGAGCCTAAATTTGATCACTATGATACATGATACATCTCAAAAGAAACCTATGATCTTCTAGGTGTCACAATACCCATTGAAATATGTTTCTTTTCACTTTTCATCATACACAACACATCTCAAATACATAAATAGAATGAATTCTCATCACGTATATTTTTTAGTTACATCTGAAAAAACCAGTCCCTCCAGTCCATTAATACTATAGGAAAAATCTGGTATCCAATCTACCAATTCCATGTAACACACATAACCTTTTAAAAACTATATTATGGTACCCACACCTCAACATGGAATAAGATATCTGTCGAGGGAAAATTGAACCCATCGATAGAGGACATGTTCCCTATGAATGGGGGGTGGGGTACGGAAGCCTATCTATAGTGTGTGGGGGACCCATATGTCATCGGTAATGAGGGCGTACTGACCCATGCTACAATGGCCCGAAGGCCTTTATTTTTTTATTGATTTTGATAATCCACCTTTCAAGGGGTGAGGTGGAACACGAACAAGGCCCGTATGCATAAGTATTACATGGCCTGTAGGCCTTAGAGGAATTCATTTCCCATAGGCATAAAACATTACATAAAACAAAAACAAACTACATGGAACTAATCCTCCCTAGAATCTTCATTTTGAAATCACATCTCCACCTTCGAATGGCTGTTTGGATTGGATTTCCCTTACATTCACAAGCCTGTCCTGATGGCAGGTGTCATACCATCTAATTCTTGATATATGTTTAGCTTCTTCTATGGAGAAAGCTCTTTGATCGTGCTCTTTTTAGAGCATGTTATTTGTAAGTGGTCTTGTTTTCATCTGCACATAAGGTGCCCCGAAGGCCAGGAGGTGGTCCGAAGGCCTTATTGGCCCGAAGGCCTGGGTGGCCCAAAGGCCTTAAAGGACTCGAGGACCAAATCGATGGCCTGACAGCCTAAACGGGGGAATAATCTCGACTACTAGAATGCCAAACAATACCTGCTACAAAACTTGTTACAGTACCTGCAATAGTACTGCTACAACACTGCAATAGTACTGCTACAATACTGCTATAGTACCCCCAGAAATATTCCTCCACCTAGATTTGATCCCAGGTCCCCTGGATGCACATAAAGAGTCCCCACCAATCGTGTTAAGTCTCATGTGCATGATCCCATGCTGATATGACGGAATCATATCCCATGTATGAGAATAATGAACACTAGTATAAAGAAATACAGGGGACTTACACCCTGACACAATGTGTCCATATAGGTGGAATTCCATAATGAACGCTCCATTGCTGATTGTGGAATCTAGTTATTGAAATAATAGATATAATTCCAAAAATAGATTATGTTCCCTCTAAAATATCCACATATAGATGAACAAAATACAAAATATGGATCTATGTGAAAAACTACTCATGAATAGACATTTTTTAATTGAAAACATGAAGCATATAAAAAACATACACTTCATTATTACCAAAATGAGTGACATTATTTGATAGGGTTTGAGGCATATGCCATGAGTTATAATTAGGTATTAAATATAGGTATTGAATCATTTCTATTAATGTATTGAATTTAATTCCACAAACGAGTTACCAATTTGATGATATAAAAATATGATACAATTAAAAAAATAATTTTATAATAATAATAATTATTATTATAATGAAAATAAAAATAATATCATTATTATAAAATTATAATTTTATAAATATACCAGGGGATAAATCACATCACCTCCCCCAACCCCTTTTATTCAACACACCATGCCTCCCCTTATTATATATTAAATTTCATTATTTTATATTCTTATTTTTAGATGTGATTTTTTTGGTATACACTAGATTCAATGAATATTATTATACATAACGACCACATATTCTTTAAACCTTACATCAACCCAGAAATATCTTCTGACCATATATCTTTCATCCATCAACTTGAACACTACCTCCCAATATTACACATGACACCCATTCCATTAACACTCCATCATTGCACCTTGCATAGATAACCCAATTAGGCCCATTGGTGTGGAAGTAGTGACTAGGGTGTTGAATAGTTCATTTTAAAATATTAAAAATAGAAATAATATATAAGAGTTATAATAATGTTAAAAAATGTAGCGAAAATAAACATAGATAACACACATTTTTTATAGAGGTTTAGATAACCAAGATCCTGTCCCTATAGTCAATCTCCTCTACTCCTTTGCAAAAATAGTATTAGCAAGATCCATACTTTTGAAAGGGAGTGATAACCCAATTACATAAAAATTAAATATTCCATTTTCACATATGGTGTTCTAACCCGTAAATTTTGAAGGAGTCACAACCTACATTCATTTTTTCTTGGAGAAAAAAGGTAACCATGCTTTTAGATGAATGTAATAACCCAATGGAAAAAAATTATATATTGGAAAAAATTAAAACAAATTATTTTGGAAAAATAGATTGCAGGATGAATTACAATGAAGAAAAAGAACTAATTAAAAAAACAACTAAGCTGGTGATTTAGAATGTTGTTTTAGATCTAGTTCGTTGATTAATCCAGTGATAGAAGATGAAGGTTATGAAGATTTTCAATGATCATAGAAAATAATAGAATTCTAGCAATAAAATTAACCAATTTAGAGTAGTATAAATTTTATCATCATTTTTTGATAGAATGATCTACATTGGTATACATTTTATTCCTTTAAGAGATCCCTCAGATCATTAAAAAATCCTTTTGAAGCATATCTATATCTAAAATCTGTATGAAAATTGAAATTACATAATAATTGAATAAAATAATGGTTACCATTATGTGTTAAAGGATTTTTGAAAAGAATATAACAAATGATATTTTTACATCCTCGTTGATTTTTAATATAAAACAATTAATATGTTAATTATCTAAATTATAATCAATTCGTAATTTAAAAATAGTTGAAATAAAAATGTAAAATTCTAGAATTTAAAGACAATAGAATTATATATAAATAAATAATTCCATGACTATAAAACTATATATAAAAGTCTATATAAAATAATTCTGTAATTATTTTTTATACACTATTATAATTATATTTCAATATCAAATAATAAAACAAATAAGAAAACAATTTTTTTATACAATTAATTAAAAATAAGAAATAAAAATTGTATGAACAAATTTCAAATAAAGAGTTGTTATTTTGGTTACCGTTGAAAATATTGAGCAGTGGATCATGTACTACTTCTAAATATATAGAGTTGTAGATCATGACGTACCAGTAAAAAAGATATATGTGGCTCGTGACTTATTACTAAAAATAGATAGTGTGTACAACTGGTCTAATTTAATGAATAAAATAAAATATCCACCTAAAACAAAACTAATTCCATTCCACTTATCAACTAAATGATTCAGGGGAATTAGTAAATATTTTTCCACCATTGGATGTCCAATGGTGACTCGTGACTTGTCATTAGAAGTGTACAATGTCGTCTCACAAAAAAAATTATTTTTAAACAAGTGGTTGATAAACAGATAAATTGAATATGAATATTTTTATAATAATTTTATGAAAAAATAATTAATCATATAAAATGAAAAAAAAGAATATTTGAGTAAAAAACAAGAAGAAGAGTTGATACTAAAATAGAAAAAATAATGATGGAAGAGCTCCTGTGGGATTATGATGATGGTTTTTATAGGAAAATGTATAACAATCTATGGGTAAAAAATAACCCTCTATTTATGTAAAACATTGAGTAAAGTCAGTCGACATTGAAATTTGGAGGTAGTTTATGAATCACCATAAGAAATGTCCAATGGTGACTCACGGACTCACTGTTGGGTTGTGATGCCGACTCGACTCACGAAAATCCTACAGCGACTCACTGAATCACCGTTTTATGATGGTGGAACATGTATCACCATTGGTATCCAACAGTGACCCAATGGAGTAGCCAATAAAGTATATAACTATGAATTACCATAAAAAAATAAAATCTAGTTGGCAATATTGAATGTCAAAGAACAATAAGATGAAAATCATACTATTAACAACCAAATAAAGATGAAAAATGAGGTTCTGAGATGAAACTATATAGATCTGAAATCCTGAAGAAACTCAATTAAATATTTTGGTGATTCATTGAGGGGTAACCAAGGTTCCTCAGTAAGTATTGGCTTTGTTTTTTTACTTAAATGAAAATAAAATTATAATAAACATTTAAGTATCATTAAACATTTACTTAAATAATTAACATTATTAGAACATGTAATTAAAATGAGATTAAATTTATAAATACCTTAAAATTTAATAAACATGAAAATTTAATACGATGTTAATAAATTATAATTTATCAAAAAAGGAGATAAATTATTAAATCACTTTGAAATTCTAAAAAACTCCCTATTTTTTTAAATTACAAAAAAATATTATATTTTCCACAAAATTCTCCCACTTTTCGAAATTTTTCAAAAGGTACATTAAAAATAAAATAGGCTCCCTTTTAATAAATATAAATTACTTAATATGTACAAATTTAAACTATTTTCATGAGAGTAGAAAATAGATACAATATTCAATGAATGAATAATTAATGAAATGTTATAGTTTTAAAAAAATATTTTTTTAATTATTATGAATATATTATCATTTAAATAGAGTAGAAAATAATAGTGAGATACAAAACTCATATAAAAAAATATTTAATGATATATATTATAAATAAATATTTTTAAACATCTAGCATACCCAATTCAAATTTAAATTTCTCAAATTTATTGTAATATATGGTTTTTATTAAAATATTATCCAATTATTTCTTAGTAGGAACAAATTATAAACTTATATCAACATTATTAACATGATCCCAAATGAAATTAAATCTAAAACCAATGTGTTTACTTATAGAGTGTTGAGGGGGGTTTTTAAAAATTTAAATAGGACTAGTTTTATAAGAGTAGATTACAATTTTATCAAAAATAATATTCAATTTATAGAAAGTTGGTCTTATCCATATAATTTGTGAACAAAAACTAATAAAAACAACATATTCTACCTCAACTATGGACAGTGTTACTGAATGTTTTTTATTAGAGCTCTATGAAATTAATATTTTTCTTAAAAATTGAAACATACATGTAATGCTCTTTCAGTCAATTATATAACCTATATACTATTTATCACTAATAAAATATCTTATTTCATCCACATACATTTTAGAATTTTTTCTCATAGTGGTTATCATAGTTTTAAAAGAATATATAACAATTTTTTACATGCTTTTTTTGTCACACATAGATTTATTTTATAAAAAACCATATTTTCTATGACTAATCCACAAAATAATTTTTTTTAATTCCCCCATTCGACTCATATAAAATTAATTTATCAATAATATTGAAATCTCATTCCAATTTTTATCATTTGTAGATCCAAAATAAAATATGATCGACATAAATTTTAAGAATCATTATATCTTTTGAACCTATTTTTATAAATATGGTTTGATCAACCTTTCCATTATAAAAATTATTTTTAATTAAAAACATAGTTAGTCTGTTATACAAAAAAACAGGGATATTTTTTGAAACCATATAAATAATTAGAATGTTTGACAAACATGATTTTGACCTACATTATATTAAAAACTATGATGTTATTTAAAAAAATATCTTCTAAAATTACACTATTTAACAAGAACATTTTACATCCATTTGAAAAAGTATAATATTTTTAAAACATGAAAATGCTAATAAATTTTAGATGGATTCGAATATAGAAACTAGGGAAAATGAATCTTAAAAATCAATACCTTCTTGAAGATAACCTTGGAAAACTAACCGTGCCTTATTTCTAACTATCTTACCATACTCATACAATCTATTTATAGAAATACTTTTGGTTCAAAAAGAAATTGTATTTCTAGGTAACTCAACTAGATTCCATGCATTATTTTTATCAAACTGGTCATGTTCATATTATAGCTAATTAATCCAATTATAATTTTTATTCTAATTTAATATTTATAGGAACAAAGAAAACTAAAAAGTTACAAATAACATAGAAATTTAAAATATATTTTCTAGTCATAATTCCAAATTAATCTATTCCTAAAAAAATTATATAGAGCGATCTTTGGGATTTTTCAAAATTAAAGGATCATATAGAGATGAGATATTCTCCCCCTGAAATGAGGACTTATTTTTTTAGGTTTATCTTCATCAATGTGGAAGAATTTAAAATCATCAACATTATCAGTAGAATCATCACACTATTTTTAATTCTATTCCATGTACTTAACATCAAAAAAGGTCTCCCATTATAATAATTCTCTTATTATATACCATATTAGCTTTATTGTATTTTAATATCCAAATATGATATTACTTTATCATTTTTGGAAATCAAATTTATCTAGATTATCTTTATTATTTAAAATATATACAATACATCAAAAAATGATTGAATAACCAATTTTTTGTTTCTTATTCATAAATTTTTCATAGGGGTTTTTTTAAAAGGTTCTAATGTAAACTTTATTTAAGATATAATAATAAATGTTATCCTTTGCAACACAAAAATAATTTATAAGGTTGAATTAATTAAGTATTGTTATTTCCATTTCACGAATAGATTAATTATTACTCTCTTCAACACCATTCTTTTGTGTTGCTCTGAATGGATGATTTATTTACAAATAAATTAATTGCATATAATTTTATAAATTATATATTAGAAAATTCATATCCATTATCACATCTAATATATGAAATTGAATGGACTTTCTGATTTTGATTTTTTTATAGAATTCAACAAACTCTTTTTCAATTCCACTTTTATGAGATAAGAATACAGAAAAACAAAATCCACTAAAATACTATATAATTACAAGAAAAAATCGTTTATAACCTAAAATAGATGTTTTTATGGATCCAAATCGATCTTGATGAAGAGGTTATAAGAATATAGTAGTACTGATCATGTTAAAAGATCTTAATGACTCTTTTTACTACATACCTTTTAGACACGATTCACATACATCGTACTTACATGTACTAAATTTTAAATATCTCAGAACCTATTCATACTTATCATACTTGTAAAACTATACAATATGAACAAGTCCCAATATTCTATACCAAAAGCGTGATGTGTATCTACATAATTTAAGCATTTTACATTCTTCTAGGATAGATATACAAATCAATAGAATATATATTTTCTATTTTATAAGTATAAAATTTAAAAATATTATATTTTTTTTAAAAAATGCATCTATTATCATTATATTTTACATTATTAAATTCATAAAAAATTTGTCAAATTCTAATTAAATTTTGTTTCAATCCAATTACATATATTATTTTAGAAATTATAATTGATGTTAATATACCTACTTCTCCAAAAACATTAATAATACCTTTCGAGTTATCAAAAAAAGTAACTATACCTCCGTCACAAGAGTTGAATGAAAAGAAGTTAGATATTTTACCAGTCAAGTTCCATGATAACCAACAATACATATATCATGTGAATTTAGAGCACTTCAGTGAGGATTTATATAAATCAAATCTAGTGTTTGGTTGTTTTGGTAACCAGACCAGTTTGGGTCCAATAGGATTTGTAGAAAATATTTTATGTACGCCTACATATTTTAGAAATTTAGTATAGGTTAATCTAGAAGAAAAATTAATAGGAAGGTAAATCTTATTATAGACTAAAGTCAAAGTAAAATTCAATGAACATTCATTTTTACAATTCCCTTTCATGTTACATCTAATGAAAGTAACATTTGAAATATTCACATTTTTTATTTTAACAAAAATAGTTATATACATTTTAGGAATGTAATTATTATAGCCAAAAACTATTATATCATTTTTGGGTTTGTTCATAGACATTATCTTATCAATTTTCTATTGGCCTCGAATAAATAAATATAAGGCTTACTTTAATCAAGTAATTTCTTTGTGAAGGTTTTCAATATCCTTTTGAATAAATTCTTATTCATCAAATATTTTCATATTCAAAAATTATCCCAAATAATTATGTTTATTATTTTCATTTTTAAGAATGTTACATTTGTTTTCAATTTTACATAAATTATAACAAAGTAATTAATTAGTTTGTATGGGTCATCATTAGTTTTTGGAAAAAATATTTTATTCTCATGTTCTCATTATGAACTTATAAAATATTAGAATATTCAATATTTTTATCTTCTATATTACATAAATTTTAATCATTCAATTTATCTTCTTATTTTCTCTTTGAATTTCCCTATATAGTTATTCCATTCTCAAGATATCACATTGACAATTTTCATTTTAAAATTTTAATTATTTAAATAAATTCTAAATATTATATTCATAACTTGAACGTTAATTAAAATCATAGTGCATATCATTTACAATTGTAGCCATCAATCTATATTTGAAATTATTTTTCACTCTTAGAACCAATAATTATTGAGTATGACTATTATATATAACTCCATATTGAATGATATGACATTATTTGATTCTTCTTGTATTTATTGTCTTTTCCATCTTGTTTTAATTTTTACAGTCTGATTTTATATTCCACTTTTTCTTGTACTCATAGTATATTAATTCCAAAACATCATATTGACTACTTTTAACTCTTTTACTTCCCTTTTTATACTTTGATTACATCCTCTAGGATGATTCTTATAACCTTTATTACCCATCATGTTCTGGTAAACACATTAGGTGAAATTTGAACTTTCATATTTCTCACTTTTCTATAAATCAAAATCATCGGAATTAAAAATAATGTCGGTATTTTATTCAAATTCAATACTATTCATTTTATCATGTTTCTTCAATATTTTAAATCATTTTTTCTAGATCATATTATTGATTTCATTCTATTAACTAATCCATTGAGGATTTAATGATATCCTTAATTTCTCCCACAAAAAAATTATTTGAATTTCATTTCATGGGAATATCTCAATGTAAAATTTCTATGGGAGCATCCTTATTCATGGTCACTCAGAGTGCAATAATACTTTCAAATATTTTTGCAAATATATTATACATCTCATTTTATGTTTTCATGATAATCCATTTTGAATTATTGAAACGTAGTTCTATATACACCTAGATTGGTTCTCTAAAACCGCTATGTTCCTTGATGACTGACTTTTATAGTCATTCAGATGTCATAAGATGTTTTATTGGATAAATATGACTATACATACTTCAACATATAGAGTAGTAGATATAATTCCTAAGACAATAATTTAAAACTCATTTTACTGCATCATTTTCAGTGAATGTTTCTCATTCAATATCCGAATATTTATATAGGCATTGGAATTATAGACTGAAAATAAAGGCCTATATTTTTAATAAGTACCTCAATTCATACCTTCCAGTAATCATAGTGACTTTAATTGAATTGAAGTGGCCTGATGGGATTCAACATCATGAAATAATAACAATATATAATCAATAAGTGGATATTTTTTAAATAATTTTAAGCATAGGATAATTTCTAGATTAGAAACTGATAATTAAACAATTGAAACCAAATCCTAAAAAAACCATGTTATGATAAAAATTTTAGGTCTATTGGTATGTAAGTAGTTACTAGCAGTGGGGTGGGGGTAAATAGTCATTTTTCAAATATTAACACTAAAACTGTTATATCAGAGTTAAAATAGTGTAAAAAAACGTACCAGAAAAAAAATATAACACAAAATGATTTTACAGTGTATGAGATAACCATATCCTAGTCCTCCCATAAATCTTATCTACTATGTGAGGAGACTCATAAGAACTATATCCTAACTTTTTAAAGGGAGTGATAACATGATCACATACAAAATAAACTTACCTTGTTTACACCTGGTGAAATAACCCCTGACTTTTAAAGGATTCAAAACCTACATTATTTTTATTAAGAAGGATAAATTGAACTTTCATTTAGATAGTTGAAATAACCCAATGTGAAATATTTTGGATCAGAAAATCATTAACCAAACTCTTGAGGAAATATAGATGGAATAAATAATTTAAATGGATAAATAACCGAACAAATTAAAAAAAAATAAGTGCATATGATGTATAAATTCATTGTAGCTTATGTTCATTGATAACTTTTGTCGTTGAATATGAAATCGATGATTTTTTTAGTGATCAAATCTAATATCAAAAGACAAAGAAGTTTCTAGATCAATTCAGAACATATGAAATTGCATCATAATATTGTGATAGATGGATCTTCAATATTGTATATATTATTCTATGAAGAGATCTATAATATCATTAAAAAAATAATTTAAAAGTTTATCCAAATCTAATTTCTACACTCCTCTTGTTATTGTATAATAGTAGAATACAATTACTGTTACCTTTTTTTCTAAAGGCATATTGAAAAATATAGAACAAAGAAACTTTATATTTCATAATTAAATATTCACACAAAACACCTAATATGTTAACTTATCAAGTTTAAACAATTAACAATTAAAAAAACTGAAATAAAAATATATTCTTTTTGAATGTAGAACAATAAAATTTTCTTAGAACATATAATTGCATGCATTTCAAACTGCATAAACATGTGTACATAAAACAACGAATCAATTAGTTTTTGTACACGGTGGATATTATATTTCAATATAAATTAATAAAAAATTTAAGAATGAAATTATAATTTAAATCATTAATTTAAAATAAGAAAAAAAAATTATAGATTTTTTTTAACTAATAGTGGATTATTTTAACTCCCATTGAAAATAGAGAGCATCCTCTCATGACCTACTACTGAAAACTATGTGCGAGGGCTCATGTAATACTATTGGAAAGGAAGACTGGATGATAAAATTTCAATTTCAAGAAAAATAAATGATCCAACTGAAAAAAAATTAATTCCTAGCAACATAGAAAAAAAGGCTATAGGAGAAGCAATAAAACTTTTGATTCCACTGAAATTCCAATAGTGACTTGTGACCTACCATTAGAAGTGTCCAACAGAGGCTCACTAAAAAATCATTTGCAAAAAATAATGTGATAAACAGATGAATAAAAAATTAATAAATTTTTTTAAAAAATTATGAGAACAATTAAACATTCTCAAAGATGTAAATAATATTTCTAAAACAATGAAGGAGAAGATATGATGCTCAACCAACTGAAAAATGAAGAGAGAGAACCTATGGGAGCTAGATGATGGTTATTCTAAGAAAAGTAATGGGAACCAATGGATATGAATTAAAGATTTGTTGATATCCAAAGGCGAGTAAAATGAATCACCATTGAAATTTGTAAGTGGTAATAAATAACTATTATAAATCTCCAAAAGTGACACACTAACGCATGGTTGCGTTCTAACAGTGGGTCAACTAACAAATATCATATAGTGACTCACTGACTCACCATTTGATTTCTATACTGAATCATAACTCACCATTTTATGACTGTTGATCATGTCCTACCATTTGTTTCTAAGGGTGGCACTGTCAAGCATACAATAATGAAAATAATGGTGAACTACCTTCTATATAAGAAAAAACAGTTGACAATATTGAATATTGAATAATAATAATATTAAACAATTACTTTTAAAACATGAATGGAGATTCATAAAGAGATACTAAGGCCAAATGAGATAGAACCGTAAGATTTAAGAAACACATTAAATATTTTTGGTGATACATTGAAGATCGCCATAGTAAATGATGTTAATGGTCACACCACAAAGGAAGAATACGGAATAAAAGAAATAAAAACATGTGGAAGTTAAAAATACAATGCATGGGATTTAAAAATATATCAAATAGATAAGATATAATAAATAAGAAAAGTAAAATTTTATCTGAGTTTATAACTCGAATGTACCCTAAACATATCTAATTATCCCACACCGAATTGGATAAGAGGAGGGTGAGTAGTATATCATACAAGCCACAATGACATTCTATTATTTATAGATATTGCGGATCATCACCTGTTAACATATTGAACATATAGGAGCCTATGGTCTAGGGGGTGAGTTATTTCACCCATGCTCTTAGAGGGCACAGTCTTCAGGCCTTATAAATTTTCCCACACATGATATGCATGCACTATACAAAACAAGAACCAACGCTTTTTTGTGGGATGCCTTTGTCGGGCCTTTTCATAGGGTTGAACAAATTGGACCCCTAATTGTTTGAGAGCTAGCCAAGGATCATCATGAATGATCGCCTTATTTTTTTACATAAAAATATAAGAAAATATAACAAACATTTATGTATCATTAAAACATTTACATAAAAAATTTAAATTATTAAAACATGAAATTAAAACATGACTAAATTTTAAAAAACTTTAGAATTTAATAAAATTTAGATTTAAATAAAATTTTAATAAATTATAATTTTTCAAAAATAATAATAGAGATTTAGTATTAAAAAACATTCAAATACTTAGAAACCATTGCCACATCATTCTTACCTTTTATAACTATTATTCCACCCACTCATTCAACATTTTAGTTGATGACAATCCATTCCCCTGTGTGGCTATTTCCACCCCACCGTACTGCCAAATCGCAATTCCCTTGGCCATCACCTAGGATGAAAACATCCTCACTAATTTTTTAGAGTGGTAATGATAAGGTATATATATCGAGGCAAAGGATATGTGAGAGTGAATTTTTTTTTGTTCGTGTTCATTGTTGATCATCACCAGGTTCATACAGTCACAAGAAATAACATTATGATTTAAATATTTTCTTCCCCATGAAATATCATGGTGGAGAATATAATGGTGTTAAATCATAAAAAATGTAATAAAATATTATGAATAATATATAAATTTTGGTTTCAACATTTTAATATAAATAATAGATTTATTCATAAATTCATTTTATAATTAATAATGAACATAGTAACAAAAAAACACAAATCATTTCCTCAATGGAAAATCCACATATCATCTACCATCATTATTGGAAAATATACTTTTTTATTTTTTATACAGATTCATTTTCCAATCTATGATCCTTTAATTACACATCTGTTACACATCTGATCCTACCAAGCCACGACCCAGACTAGCAGCACAAAAAAATTCACACCCTAATTCGACCTCTAATATGCCAATGGATGGTTACTATTAACTATCAATAATATCAAACATATGGGAAGATATAATCTAATAGATCTGTTCAAATTCACATTAATCTCCAAAAATAAAATATTGAAATGTAAATTTAAAAAGATAGAAAAATAAATGCATGCAAAACCTCTAGAATCCCACAACCACGTATGGAATTATATAGTAAATACAAAGAGATAAAAACATAGGGTCAACAATTAGTGAATAGGTAAAACCTAATAAAAATAGGTTATAGTCTTTATACACCACCACTAGTTTTTCAAAAGTCTTGTTACAATGGCCAAAAAATCCCACTAAACACCATGCACACAAGGACCCCCTTGATCTCAATCAAATATTCCATCATTTTTATAAGACACACAATGTATGGAAAAATCCCAGGTAGGGGTGATTATATAACTACCTAGTAGAATCTTGAAAATCACCAAGAAATAAAGAACTATAATAATTATTCAACATGAAACCATAATTAATTGAGAGAAGGAAATAATAATCCAAAATATTTTCATAAAAATGTATACTTCCCTAAGTAATGTCTCCAACTCACAAAAAGTCAAATAAATCACTATTACCAGTTTCTAATCTATAATTCACAAGTAATATACATGTAATTCCCTGATATTTTGACTAAACATCCCTACCACATTTCTATGGGTAATATAATGTAATCATTGGTAGATCCTTGTCCGACATGAGCCCTATATATGGGAAAAAAATTGACTAACAATATAGAGTGTAATACCCTCGGTTTGAGGTATGCGACCCATGTTTTTGTCCATTTGTGCTTTTTGAAGTGGTTGGATGATGTTTAGAAAATTATGGAATTTTTTTTAATGTTTTGGTGGTTGTGCAGGGGTGCACGTTTGGCGCACGGTCTGAACAAACCATGCGGCCATTCAAGAAAGTTTTGCTCCCTTGACAGTGGGCTCCACATGGGCGGCACACGGTTTGTCAGACCATGCAGGAAAGTCGTGCAATGTCTCTCAGTGAGCCTATGACAACTGCATGGTTGGAGAATGGTTTTTCAAACCATGCGGGGTAACCATGCGGCCACTTAAAGTTTGGGTTTTTAAGTCCCGAGCCACTTGGGATTTCCCATTTTCCTTCATTCTTCCGCCCACTTGTGGATCACACAGTAGTTCTAGTTTTCAGAGGTTGGGGAGCTCCTTAGAAAATTTTAGAAGAAAATAAAAGTGGATTCAAGGTGGTTTGATGGTGGTTTCTCCCAGGTAAGTCTCTCCTCATGGTTTCATTGGGTTTTAATCAAGATCTACATCTCTCTCTATTGGTTTTCTAGATCTACACCCATTGTGTGTATATCTATGGTTTTGGTTACCTTGGGTGTTGATTTTAAGACTTGTGGATTCTAGGTAAGGGCATATTGAGCGGTTTCGATGGTGCGTTCGCCGGATTTGAGGAGGTGAGGAAGCTTGTGGGTCGATTTCGTCGGAACCGTAAAGGTATGAGGCGCATTTCTCAACTCTATTTAGTAGAACTAATTCGATTTCTTTCAAATGGAATCTATGGCATTGAATTGATTTTTATTTGGTTGTTGAACACTTGTGTGAAACCTTCTAGAGTGATGGTTGTGAAATCTGGAAAATTGGGGATTTCCAATGAGTGCATTAGTTCATAATTTTTAAAATAGGGATTTTAAAATGTGGATTTTTGGAGTTGTGACACATGGTTTGGATTATATGTATTCAATAAAAGGGATTGTTTTGTTGAAGTGGAGTGTCTGTTTTGAAATTGGTTTATTCATTGGTTTTCAATAATGTACAGTTTTATTGAAATGGTTTGAATTGGTTGAACAAACTTGGTTTTTGAAATGATGGTTGTGTGGGTTCATGGGAATGTGTGGTGGATAAGGGTTAGGGGCTCCCCCATCATTAATGGGATGGATAGGGGTTAAGTATCTCCCCCTTGAAATGGTCATGTGGAACATATAATGGTTAGGGGTCTCCCCTATCATTAATGGGATGGACAAGGTTTAGGGATCTCACCCGTCAAAGGGTGCATGTGGGACAGATAGGGGTTAGGGGTCTCCCCCATTATTAACGGGATGGATAAAGGTTATGTCTCTACCCCGTCAATTGGTTCACTAGGGATGACTTAGTGAAAGGATGACTCACCACTCACGAGTATAGGGAGATCCAGGTAACATGCATGGTTGGTTGTGAGGATGTATGGAATGAATTGTGTTTGTCAAAGGAATATTGAGAAATGGTTTTAAATATTTTTTAGTTATTTTTTTGAAAAAATAACCTGTTTGAAAATTTAGTTTCAATTTTACTTGTATGATTTTGGTTATAAATATTTTTGGAAACTTGTTTACATTTGGTTATAAACTATTTTTGTGAATTTTATTATATAAATTATTTTATATAAATGTGAATAACTTTTCAACCCTAGTGGTGTGAGTAGGAAAGTCATTGGGGAAAACCTACTGAGTTTTATACTCACCCCTTCTTTGGAACTTTGGTGCTTTTTTAGGTTCAATCTTTCATGACATGGGCAAAGGTAATGTTTCACACGTAATTAGCACCACCTCGTAACGTTTGGGATGTTCGGTGATTGTGGGGCTTGAAGCTTGTGGAACATGGAGTCTTATGGTCTTTCAAGAGTCTTGTATCGTTTATCCTCTATGTACTTTGATACTTTGTTATTACACCACTATTGCATACTTTGATATGGTTTTGAGATACATGAAGATGTTGGGATATCTTTCATTCATTCATGAATCATATAGTGAATGTTTGGTTATGGTTTGTAGGTTTATTGGTTTATTTCATAAAGGGTAAATCATATCCCATTTTTATTTTAAACCCTTTGGAATTTATTGCGGGCCTTTGGAATCTTGGGATGCCGCTTAAGGTCTAGTAATGACTCGTTGTACTCTCAAGCCAATGATATTGGCGGGTCATTAGAAATGGTATCGGTTTGTTCAGTACATGCCTAACACGTAGTCTTTGATATTCCATGTTTTGGAGATAAAATTACTTCTTGTCTATTCCTTGGGTTGGAATCACAGAAAGGAATAGGCCTGTCGGAACATGAAATGTATAGCATAAAAGGACGTAGCTAACCCTTTTAGGCTGAACTTCATGTTACTCGGGAGATGGGTAAATAAGTGTTTGGAAACACTTCTAGGATTATAAAATCTCATTGTCCTGGGATTAGGCAATGGGACGAGCATGACATGCATTATAGAGGAATGAATTCCCTCTTGGAGTGCATATATTATTTCGAGAAATGATTCATTTAGTGAAAAAAGTGTTCGTTTTTAGAATGTATGGAATGGGTTTTCAAATGAACTATTTTGAAAAAGTGAATGATTATCGTATTTTATAAATGGCTTAATTTTCATAAGCATGTGAAGTGGTTTAAAAAATAGTTGAACATTGGGAAACGATTGTTTTGGAAAACAACGTTGTGATAGTTTATTTGATAGAATTTGAAATTCTAAGCCATCAGCTACTCGAGAGTGATATTGACAGAGTTTTTTGTTGGTTTAGAAAATGGCACCCAGTAGGCATCGTCAAAACCAACCCAAAGATGATTCGGAAAATGTGGTCTCACTAGAACCACGGGTGAACCAAGAGTGGTTCAGAGTATTTTCCAGGCTTTTCATGCTGTGGATATAGGGAACTCGAGAAATGAACCAAGGCAGGTGGATCATACCATCCAGTTCAAGATTCATAATCCACCGAACATTTGGGGTGATGCTGAACCCGGGAAGGAAGAGGTGTGAAAAATATGATGAATCGTATCATCGATTTCATCGCACAATGTCAGAGCTCAAGGTTATGATGAAGACGTATATTCTCTAGTATCTTTCACATAAGTGGTGTGATATAAAAATGAATTCTAAATTGGATGAAGAACTTACATGGGATTATTTTGAATAATTGTTCAACAAACCATTCTATCATCACACATTCAAAGTCTAGAAAATGAAAAACATCATCAACCTGAAATAGCAGAGCCTCTCAGTCACAAATTATATAGCTAAGTTCATGAATTTAGTCTTATTTTCACCAGAGGTTGCGGCAAGTGCATCTTTGAGGGAATGAATCTGTGAATTGGGGCTAAGGAATGATATTCGATATATGATTGTGGTGCTCTGTATTAATGATTTTACAAAGATTGTGAATAGAGAGACTATTGCTGAACATGATATCCTAGGATCAATAGGTGGAGGAATGATGATACCTAAAGGAAACAGTGGGAAATCAATCGTTGGGAACAATAGGAGAAGGGACACCTATTTCCACAGTGCTAGTGGAAATCTGAACCAGACGGCTCGATTAGTAAACCATCCTCCATGACCCAGAGCTAACTAGGTTGTTTTCAATGTAGTTTGCTTGACCACATAAAGTGAGATTGTACAACACAACCCAAAGCATGTCATAATTGTAACAAGATGAGACATATTTAGCGTTATTGTCATAGTACTCCAAGGTCAGGTGCTCGAGACATTTCCCAGCTGTTGCAAGCATAATATGCTTTGATTGGATGACGACATCAGAATTAGTCTTGTCAGCTGAGGAGAGTTAACCATGGTGATTCAAGAAATACCATGACTCCTCCACTATTTCATCCTTAGCAAGGAAACTAGGAGAAAAGTATAGTGAAGAAGCAACTCTATGGAGCTGAGCAGATGATTATCGATGATCAAGTTGGTACATCTACAGTGAGAGGTACGATTCTTTTGAATTATACCTTTGTGCATGTTTTGCTTGATATTGGTGCATCACATTCCTTCATTGCTTCTCATGTTGTTGACATTCTACGTTTAAAACTATAAATGATGCCTTCTATTCTGAAACTGCAAACTCCACTTGGTGAAAGAGATGGTCAAGCATTTGTGGGTAGAGCATGTCCTATAACGTTTGATGGATCAATGCTAAAATGGGACTTCTTTATGTTGGATATTGATTTATATGATGTAATATTGGGTATGTATTTGATAAAAAGGTTCAAGGCTAAAATATTATGTTATAAGAGATCAGTTAGTTTCATGACGGAGGACAGAATCAAGCATCTCTTTAAAGGATAGGGGATTATAAAGAAGGGTGCAAAGAGCTTGTTGGAACCAATGGTGGGAACTATATCTTAACAATTGGTAGGTATAAATTTGTCATCAATGGGAATGATCAAGGAAAATATTTTTCCAGATTCTGTGGATCTATTTCCAGAACTCTTTCTCAATAACTTCTCAGGGTTACCACCTCTATGGGAGGTGGAGTTTACGATTGATCTCCTTCCGGGGACCTGTCTAATTTCCCTTATATCTTATAGTGTTTCAACAACAGAGTTATGTGATTTTAATGTGTAGTTAGAGGGGCTCGAATGAAAGGGTTTCATTTGACCAAGTATGTCTCCTTGGAAGCACTGGTTTTTTTCGTGAAGAAGGAAGATAGAACTAGAAGTTTGGCTTACATCGACATCTATCATGATTTTTAAAGAATCAAGATAGGGGTATGTGGTGCATTGCGATGCATTGGGGTCAGGGATCATGTGGGTTATCAGGAAAGGGAATCATGTGGTTGTGTATGGCTCATGATATTTGAGGGTGCATGAGAAGAACTACCCAACTAGTGATTTTGAATTCCCAGAAGTTGTCCATGCTTTGAAAGGGTTGTGTCATTATCTCTTCGGTGAGAAATTCACTGTATATACAGATCATAAGAGCTTGAAGAAAATTTTCTCACAAAGGGATTTGAACATGAGGAAAAGGAGATGGATGGAATATCTCAAGATGTTTGATTTCGACTTGATGTACACACCATGTAAGGGAAATTTGGTGGCGGATGCATTAATAAGAAAATAATATTCTTAGGTGGTGAAATAGGTATTGGACCAGTGGAAGTTGATGTCGGTTATAGATAACATGTGGTTGGAATGTGAGGATCATGGCGATAGAGTGGTCTTCTTTTAGGTTTTGTTGAATCATGGCTTGGTTGGATTGGTTAAAGAAGCACAAATATCTTATTATGAGTGTGTGACCATGAGGATGAAACTCAATGGTGGGGAGAACACTAAGGTTTAGAAAATGAATGGAGATTCGGTTTTGTGTTTTCGGAATCAGATGGTTGTACCAGTTGATTTTTCGAAGGATCTTCTCAGGGCGTATAATCATTCCAGATGGTATGTTCATCATGGAATTCCGAAAATGTTTAAAGCGTTGAAAGCACAGTTCTGGTGGCCAGGAATGAAAAGATGAGTGGATGAGTTTGTTTTGAGATGCTTGACTTGCCAGCAAGTCAAGGTAGAGGAACAGAGTCTAGAGGGAATGTTGTAATCATTACCTATCCCTATTTTGAAGTGGGAGAAAATAGAGATGGATTTTGTCACATGTCTCCCAAGAACGGTCAGAAATCATGATTCCATTTGGGTGATAGTGGATCGACTAATGAAGTCGACCCATTTAATTCCAATTCATGAATCTCATACAGTTGAGGATCTGTCAAAAATCTATATTCGGAAGGTGGTAAAGAGTTATGGAGTTTCAATTTCAATCGTATCTGATAGATATCTGAGGTTTACATCTTGTTTTTGGAAATCCTTATAGCAAACCCTTGAAACTATGTTGACCATGAGTACGACCTATCACCCTCCAACGGATGGTCAATCTGATAGGATGATACAAACATTAGATGATATTTTGTGAGATTGTGTCATTAATTTTGGTGGCTCGTGGGAGAAGCACTTATCGTTGGTTGAGTTCTTGTACAATAACAGTTATCAGGCATCCATACATATGGCTCCGTTTGAAGCGTTTTATGGGTATCCATTTCATCCTACAGTATTATGGGTGGAAATAGGTGAGTCCTCGATTTTTGGACCTTTCCTTGTCTAAGAGACTATGGATAAGATGGAGACGGCTAAGAGTTGTCAGAAATCGTTTACGGATAATAGTCAACGGCCGTTGTCATTTGAGGTGAGTGATTATGATTTCTTGAGGATCTCTCCTAGGCTGGGACATTGTCAGTTTGAGAAACATGGAAAGTTATCTTCGAGGTATATTGGACCATTTGAGATTCTTGAGTGGGTTGGTGAGGTGGCTTATCATTTGTATTTTCCACCTAGGTTCAGTGCAGTGCACAATATGTTTCATGAGTCGTGTTAGAAAAAGTATCCGCTGGATTCGGGCCATGTTAGTCGATGGGATCAGGTTGAGATAGAGCCAAATGCTTCATTGGTGCATGTGCTAGTGTAGGTTGGGCATTGGAAAGAGAATGTATTGCGGGGTAAAATCATTGGTTGGGTTTGGGTTTTGTAGCAGCATGGCCAGATCCAAAAGGAGACTTGGGAGCGGGAGAAAGAGATGGTCGAGCTATGGCCTGAGCTCTTTCAGCAAAGGGTGGGATCACTACTTTTCAAGGACGTAAAATCCAATGGTGGGGAGAATTTAGTACTCCTGTTTTGAGGTATGTGACCCTTGTTTCAGTTCATTTGGGCTTTTTTAATTGGTTGGTTGATGTTTGGACAATTCTGGGAATATTTTGTTATGTTGCACAGGTTTTGCAGGGGCACACAGTTGGCGTATGTTCTGAACAAACCGTGTTGCCAGCCCAGGAAACCATTCACCCTTGACAGTGGGAACTGCATGGGCGGAACACGGTTTGTCAGACTGTGTGGGCAAGCCATGCGAAGTCCCTAATTAAGACAGCGACAACCGCATGGTTGCCGCACGTTATTCCAAACCGTGCAGGGTAACCATGCATCCACGTAATGTTTTGGTTTTTATGTCCCGGGCCACTCTAGATTTTCCATTTTTCCATAATTATTCCTCCCACTCGAGGCTCATGTGAGAGTTCAGGTTTTAAAGGGTTGGGGAGCTCCTTAGAAAATTTTGGAAGAAAATCAAAGGGGTTTCAATGTGGTTTGAAAGTGGTTTCTCCCATGTAAGTCTCTCCTCTTGGTTTCTTTTTGTTTTCCTCTAGTTCTACATCTCTCTCTCTCTCTCAGTTTTCTAGATTTACACCCATTTCTTGTAGATCTAGGGTTGTGGTTTCTTTCGGTGTTGGTTTTATGACTTTTGGATGTTAGGGAAGGGGATATAGAGTGATTTCGATGGTGTGTTTGCCAGATTTGAGGATGTGTGGTACCCTAAAGGTCGATTCCATCAGAACCATAAAGGTAAGAGGCTTCTTTATCAACTCAACATAGTATAACTGATTGAAATACTTTAAAATTGAATGTGCGGTGCTGAATTGATTGTTATTTGGTTGTTGAACACTTGTTGGAAACCTTTTTGAGTGATGGTTGTGAAATATGGAAAATTAATGATTTTGAATGAGAGATTTGGTTCATAATTTTTAAAATAGAGATTGTAAAATGGGGAATTTTTGGAGTAGTGACACATGGTTTGAATTAGATGTTTTTAATAAAAGGGAACGTTTTAATGAAGTGAAGTGGCTATTTTGAAATTGGTTTATTTTTTGGTTTTCAATAAAGTACAGTCTTATTGAAATGGTTTGAATTTTTTGAACACACTTGGTTTTTGACATGACGGTTGTGTGTGTTAACAAGCATGTGGGACAGATAAGCGTTAGGGGTCTCCCCCATAATTAATGTGATGGATAAGGGTTTGGGATCTCCCCTATCAAATGGGTATGTGGGATGGATAAGGGTTAGGAGTCTCCCCCATCATTAATGGGATGGATAAGGGTTATGGCTCTCCCCCATCAAAGGGTGCATGTGGGACCGATTAGGGTTAGGGGTATCCCCCAGCATTAACTGGATAAATAAGGGTCAAGGCTATCCACCATCAATTGGTTCACTAGGGACGAATTAGTGAAAGGATGACTCACCACTCGCGAGTATAGGGAGATCCAGGTTATGTGCATGGATGATTGTGTGGATGTAAAGAATGAATTAGGTATGTCAAAGGTATATTGAGAAATGGTTTTAAATATTGTTTAGTTATTTTTCTGAAAAGATAACTTATTGGAAAAATTGGTTTCAATTTCACTTTTATGCGTTTTGTTATAAATTGTTTTGGAAACTTGTTTATATATCGTTATAAACTATTTTAGTAAATTGTTTTATATATAATATTTTATGTATATGTGACTACCTTTTCTGTCCTAGTGGTGTGTGTAGTGAAGTCATTGGGGGAAAACCTATGGAGTTTTATACTCACCCATTCTATGGAACTTTAGTGCTTTTGAAGATGCTATCTTCCGGGGTAGGGGAAAATATAATATTTCATATGTATTTAGTACCACCTCATGATGTTTGGGCCGTTCGGTGATTATGGAGCATGAAGCTTGTGGAGCATGGAGTCTTGTGGTCTTTTTAGAGTCTTGTATTGTTTATCCACTATGTACGTTGATACTTGGTTATTCTTCTGCTATTGTATACTTTGATATGGTTTTGAGATACATTCAGGTGTTGGGTTGTCTTTTATTCATTAATGCTTCATATAGTGAATTTTTTGTTTTGGTTTTTAGGATTATTGGTTTATTTCATAAAGGGTAAATAGTCCCCCACATGTGATTGAAACCCTTCGGCATTTATTTCTAGCCTTTGGCATCTTGGGGATGTCACTTAAGGTCTAGTAATGACTCGTTGTACTCTCAATCCAATGAGAATTGACGGGTCATTAAATAGAGAATACCTTCCCCATAAATGTTTTTAAAAGTACAAAATATATCTAATTTCGTAGTTAAATGATTCTAGCCCAGTAATAACATTGGAGAAATACTAACTCCCAAGAAGGATCTAAGTCCCAACGAGTGAGATACCAACTCTATATAATAATAATGCAGGGGAAGACCCATGTCAGACCGAAGAGTCCCAGGTCAAGGGAACATACATGATGTGTCCAATATTTATAAAATGTGTTTCTCCAAGTCACACACCTAACCATGTTCTATTATTACACATGGTGTGTTGCAACATGACTAGAAGGTGTGTAAATGTGTCACATGATTTGTCAAGTCCATGGGGGTACTCAACTTATACCAAGTCATCCTGAGTTGTGTAGCTATGAGGCTACACAACGTGTGACCTATAAAGCATAGTATATGTGTCTATAATATCCCTAAGACATTGACTTTTTCTAAACAACAATATATATGGGAAGGGGTCACACAACATGTGAATAATTCACACAATTGGGTGATAGTTTACTCTATATAAAACCATAGATCAATATAAAAGAGTCTACAAAACATGTTTTTCTCCAAAACATGTGACTTCTTATTGGGAAATTTTTTTTATTTCCCGATTCACGATATGTCATCAAATTTAACCACCTCATCCAACTAGTTTTTACCAAAATCATTACTAAAATTACCACAATATTTAATACATAACCCAAATTATAATTCCATTCATCCCTTATTAGATAATCAAATCACCAATCCTTCCATCAATTTTTTGTTATCTTGAAACATCGACTCACAAATATGGTTATCCTTAATCCTTCTTAGATTTCCATCATTGTCATAGAACCTCTTTCTTGAAGTATTCCACTATTATACCCACATAACATTAATATATGAAACCAATAATGAATCCTAAAAAAAGGTTTCATTAAAATACTTTATGAACATGCCAATGAAATACTGGTGATAAAAAAATAAATAATAGAGGGAGAAATCCAATGAACACCAAAGTATAAAATGAAAAATTCTTATGTTTGGTTTTTCCACTATTTACTATGGTAGTTTGAGGTGGTGGGATGAAAAAAGGATACTAAAAGGAATAAAATAAATAATATTTTCAAATAAAAAAATGAAATAAAATCAGAAATTATTGGGACTTTTTATGATTAATTTAAAATTAAATTTCTCGAGACTAAACTATAATTGAACCAATATAAAAAATCTAGGAAATTTAACCTAAAAAATATCTACCTCAAAATGTATAGACTAATGGTGAAGAAAACATTATATTGATACATAATCAAAGAAATCATTGTTTTTATCATTTTTTTACAAATATCCCTAATCAATTGGTGAAGAAGCGATAATCAATTTTCCATCATCGATGAATAGATGATCCCAAGTTACCTGTCAACATCAAAACCCATCAAAAGATATATATCTATCTCTCCCATAATATTTTAGGATAGGAGGATAAGACTAGGGAATTATTATAGATATATAATTTGAAATATCTTTGATAATGGGAAAAAAATTAACATAACTATTCAATTTATTTATTATATTCCATCTCCTGATAATGTGTCATTCCAAAACCTGATAAAAATGAAACTTATATCATTCCATGGGTAAATAGCATGATTTAGACTCACCCATGGTCTTTGTTTCACCTCTCCAGACATTGATTATATGATATGTACTTTTTAATGTTTTATAAAAATAAATATTTAAATAAATTTAGATACTAAACGATAGGGTTGAAATGAACCCTAATAGTTATACCACCCCCAAACTAAAATTAGAATGAATTTATATAAATATTCAATGGGTCCAAACCCAGCAACCATGGTTTTTGAATTATCCTCACCTTTTGAGTGTTCATCCCAAAAGAATAACTCACTCAAAAAGGTGAGGTTACTGAGAAGGAATCTTGTTCTCCCACACCCATAAGCTCTAATTTTTATTCCCTTATGTCCACATGACCTGAACCAATGAATTGATTTAACCATAGAGGATCCTCTCCTTTTGATCCTCAATCGATACCAGGTACTCCATAAATGCTCCCAAATCTCCAAAATATAGATCTCCTCTCCAAATTACCTACCCCAGGTTGTGTACACATCTCTTTATCTATTAATCATAGAATACATCATGGTCTCGTTCCACTTGTAGGTGTATATCAAGGTTTAATGAAACCTTCACTAGCCCATATTGAATTTAGAATGGAAAGACATACATCATAGATAACTTTCATCCTCATCGAAATATTCATAATTTCAATTTAGTTGAGAAATTAACAAATAAATAATCACCCTATGTAAACTCCAAGGTCCTCCAGTAGATGTCATTATAAGTCTTTTAATGAATATCCATAATGATCATATATTCTTGAATGATTTTCACCTGGTCAGTCATAACATGAACCAACTCTAGTCTCATGAGCTCTGCCTCACCGATATCAAAGAAACCAAAAGTTAATCTATAAGTTCTCTCATAAAGGGTCTCAAATAGTACTATTCTAATTGTGGAGTGATAACTATTTTTATAAGAATATTCCACGAGTGGAAAATGTCCCTCCATAGTTTAGTTGAAATCCAAAATACATTTTGTCATTATATCCTCCAATACATTAATGATATGCCTAGTCTAGCTATCAGTTGGTGGGAAACAATCTATACTCATCTCCAACCAAGTCATGAAAGCCTCCTAGAAATCTCTCTATATCTAGGATGTAAATTAGGATTCATGGTCAAAGAAAATTAGTAAGGGAACTCAATAATTACAAATGATCCATGTATGTAATTTCATCATCTGAATTCTAAAAAACTCGGATCTTTTATGGGTTAAATATGTGCCTAAATAGTGAGTCAGCTAACAATCACTAAGATAGATTCAGGATCTTTTAATAACCATGGATGTCTTTTCAAAAAAATAGATAAATAACTTATTCTATTTTCACTCTAAAAGATCAAGGTACTAATTCAAACATACAAGAAACTCTTTCTTAACATTTACTCATTGATAGTTAAGGCATTCATATATATACTACACAATACTCCTCTTAACCACTAACCTCTAATGTATCATTGATGATCTTAGTACATCCTTACTACACCAGGATGTACTGATAAGTGAATCATTCGAAATTATCATGGAACCTCCTATAGATGTATGAATGGAACTACAATCTTCCCTCTAAAGAAGACAAAATTCTCACCACCTTCATATAATCCATCTGTAGAATTCCCTTTGAATATTTGATCTCAAAATTATTTATATTCATCATCACTAAGCTATATGTACCTTAAATTATGGAGTAGTGGAGGCTTTGAAATCATTGAATTGAGGTATGATACCCCTTCAACAACATCTTTGGATAACTACAGGGAGGACAACTACAACACCTCATGTAGAATATCAGAATGAGACTTCATATAGAGAGAATATTCCCCCAAATTCCTCATTCTAGTAGTATATACTAGCTTGAATTTATAATCTTGTAGGAACTCCAACCATCTCCATTGTATTAGGTTGAGATCTCACTGTGTGGAGATACACCTAAGACTCTTACAATCCTAATACAAAATAAACCACTAACTAAAATGGTATTGGTGCTAGGGGTTCATGGAAAACACCATAGATGGAATCATCAAGTCATGGGCTATGTTGTTCTACTCATGGGGTCATAATTTCCTAGACCCATGAGCTATCTTCTCTAACCTCTACCTTAAAACACCGCTGATCATGACTATAAAGGAATCTAATAACACTATGTAATCAGCACCCTCTTTTGGAAGAAATAGAATGGGAGAACTCATCAACCTCTATCATAACTCCATATCAGCCTTCTAAAACATATCAGACATGAAAAAAGGCAACCCATTTGGGTGGAGGAAGTCATAGAAGTTGTAATCTGGGAGAAGTATGGTACGATTCTTGAGTAATGTCCAACAAAACCAAGAATGATCCACACCTCTATTATTATCTTATGTGGATCCCATGAAATAAATTCCTTCATCCTCATTGGATATATATATACACCATCATATGCGATGATGTACCATTGAAATTTGACCCCTATAATTTAGAATAGAATATTTTTGTGTTTTACGTACAACTAATCCTCTTGAAATACATGTATGGACATCAATAAGTACTATTATAATTCACTCTCAAATTCCATGTAAATGAGAATGTAATTGATAAGTACTATAATATACTAGTCAAGGAAGGTATGAAATATCCAAATCACAAGCCACATAATCAAAAAATAGAGAGTTTTTCATGATTTAAAAAGTCACCATGTACTCATAGTGACTCTAGTGTCATCATAATATCATCTTTAGTATATCCTCCTCATGTACTCACAACTGGTGATATCCTGATATGAGGAAAACCTTTGAGAACCACTTGACCCCTCTTATAAGATCAATAATTTTTTTGATTCTCAGTAGTCGATATATATTAATAATAGTAACCTAATTAAGAAAACAATAATCCACACATAGCCTATGGCACCCATCCGGTTTCATAGAGAATAAAATTTGAGCTACCAAAAGGGACAAATTGTGTCAGATAAATACCTTCCTTAAATGGTCCCCCAAATGTTCCCTCTTATCTCAATGCATAGTGGGTACAATGTGCCCACCCATATCACTCTATATATAGTAACCTTAATAGTTTTCTATGGGTTCTGACGTACACAACCTCATATTCTAGATGCTTCCAACTAGTAATAAGGGTCTGATAAATATCTATAGGGAGACAATTTCATTATATCATAAAAATATAAATAAAACGAATCATGTAACATTTTAGTAAAAATCACAACCAAGGATAAATTTATCAGTAAATAGGACATAAAATGATATAATAAATTAACCTGACATATATACCAAATCCTAGATGGGTGGATTAAACACAACCAATTCAAAATAAATAAAAATAAAACACGGATTTGAAACCCATCCCCATCTGGTCTTATGTTAGGTATATTGTTTATATCCATAAAATAGTAGTATTCCAATCAAACATCATAAAATGGGCCTTGGACAACAACTTTTAACCTAAAATAAAGTATTGTATGAGGAGGTGCCTATTCTATATAGTGGCTTGAGTAGGGTGTGAGTAAAAATAAACATTCCACCTCTATTGAAATCCCTAAAAATAACAATTCTGATAAGAAGTTCATGAAGAAGTTCTAAATATTTTTAAATTTAATTAATTAATAGTTTAGTAATTAAGTAATTTAACCAACAATCATAAATGACCACCGATGCTAATTCCCTTAGTTACACTAGATTCTGGTCCACACCATCTTCAGCTAGTGCAGAGGTATTTCTGAGCATATATCATGGACTATAGCAACCCTATTATCCCAAAAATACACTCAGAGAGTATTCATTATTATCATAGAACTCCAAGAAATGAGTATTCTTATTTATCATGGACCTTCACCTTCATGGTGAGTTTTCCTTACAGATATGATGAACCTCTACTTTGGGAGTATTCAATTGTTATCACATACATCTCTTATGGATTTTTTTGTAGTTATAATGAAAAACAAAATATGGGTGTATTCTTATTTATCATGGACCACCCTCTATACATTCATTTTTTTGTAGATGTCACGACTATATTCAACGTGTTTTTTCTTATTTAATTTATAGCAAAAATTACCAAAGGGGAATTTCCCATAATAAATTGGGTGAGAAACTCAAATCCAAAATAATAAAATTTAAGGGAAAATAATCCAAGAATCACAATTCATCATTTAAAACATCATTGAACTGTTAAAAAATTAAAATATCAATCCAAAAACAATTTTGAAATATTGTTTCAAGTTCTACATACAATTCCATTTTATATTCCAATTTCCCCAAAACAACCTTTTTGATTAAAAACACCAATTAATTGGAGATCCCCCAGGGGTCAACATACTATTAAGGTGTTATACTAGGAATCACCTTTTCATAAAGCCCAGACTTGTGAAGGGTGAAATTGGAATAAAAATTTCAAACTAAAACACTTAGTTAAATTCTAAAGACATACCTACACAAACTATTAGAACACTACTTCATGAATTATAGAAATAAATAAAATATCATGGGTGAATTTAGGGACAACCTACAATATACAATGATTTTACTCTATAATTCGTTGGAAGGTCATTTTAAAAAGGCTAACTGAGAATCATATCACCCACCTGGTACCAATACCATATGATGAATTCTCCAAAATTAATTATAACCAATAAGAATCATAAATTTAACCATGAACTACAATTTCATGGATGATGAAACACCTACTTAATTCTATCATCATATATGAACCCCAACTAAACTAATCTCCAATGACCCATGATGCACCCTCTTCTATATTGAAGGCTAAATATATTACCAATGATATAAAGATAAAAACCATTTAATTAAAAATTTAAGGAATAATATTGATAAAATTAGTGGATCCACATAATTTGATCACAATGGAATGTGATGGTGTGATGAAGTCACCTCAGGATATCATATATGCAATAAAATCGAAATCCCCAAGGGAAGAGGGTGATTACACCATGGTATAGTTGAATCATTAATGAGAACCAAAACCAAGATCTATAAAAATATTAAAGGGAGTAATATAGAAGAGACATATTGAAATTGAAAATTACCAAGTATCAACAAGAAATGACACCAAAGGCCAACTGACCTGATTGGGGAACCAAATTAAGAGAGGGGAGGACCTTTTGGGTATGTGTGAGTAAACGTAATGGGGAGGAGTGATGTTGCACCATAAAAACCGAAGGGGTAAATTTTTAATTTCCCAATTTAAAAGCCCCACTACGGAGTCGATGGGGGCTAATGGTTTTCCAGTGGGTGGTTAATGGATTTACGTAGTGGCTCTTTCCACTACCTGTCTCCACTATCCCTCCAGTGGCCTATCAGCAGTTCTTCCATGGTCATAGGTTGTAGCCCCGACCACTCAGCCTATATATCAAGCTCACCCACTACCTATGACCTACTCCGGACCGTAAAACATTATAAAAACCCATTAAGGGTGGTCTAAACCTATGATACGCTCAACAAAACCTCATTTAAATAAAACACATCAATTAGTTTAAAATTTATACTCTTAAATTCAAAATATCCATATAGAAATGGTATACTAAAACTTCCCACCATAGATCTTCTAGTTTATGTGAATCCCTGATTGTAATATAAACCATACAACCCATCATACACTGATTATCCCATTCCATTCCCAAACATTGGAATTAAATTAAAGGCATAACCTTCAATTTAAATTGGTCCATCCATCCTAAACTCTATCAAAAAACGTTCCTCAAAACCAAAACAACATGACAGAACATACCTAAGACTATCTACATTAATCAAAATGGTTTCATAATATAATCCACTGATAAGCCAATAGTGCTTCCCACCATATTATTCATGTTAAAAACATGACTATAAAATGCTCTAGTGCCCCCTCTATCAATATTCCTATTGAATCCTCAACCCCTACACCAAAAACATACCACACATAGTTCCTAACTCAATATACCAGAAATCCAAGAGAGTGTCCACAGAACACCTACACTCATTGTGTCCATTGAAGTCTAAAATAGGATGCATGCATAATTCCCATCCATGAACAAGATATGAATATACCATCTTTCCCTCAAATGCTCAGTTTTGTTCTTGAGATGGACACATAATGTCTATTGAAATACATCCTATGTGGTTCCCAACTCAGCATGACATAATCCGTACTAAAAGAATTTTTAGAAATCATCTTGATGACCCTTCTAAAAAAAACTATAGTCCACTTTCCAACACATCACCTACCAACATGGTCATGATTCTTTCATGCCCTAAGGAATTTTATGGAATCCCAAACTCAATCACTGGAGTATATACCTAAATTTTAGTGAGATTCATTTGTTATATTTTCAATAAATGATTATTTTTCATCACGACCAGTTGTACACTAACGTTCCAAAGAACCAAGTAACTTGGGTTTTCATTAAATCTATCTAGAGCTACAGTCTAACACTTAGTCTCAAGACACCACTCATCCAATTTCTTAATTGGAATTCATTAGGAAAATAAATGCACATTCCACTTCATTTCATCTCTATCATCCGGATGTGATAAAAACATTCAATATTCAGATCCACAGCCTTGTGACCCTTCTAGAAGTTGGGTCATGTGCATGTGCCTGATATGATACTCATATTTATAGAAGATTCATTGTTGTCACTTTCTATTTCAACCCCAAGAAACATGAAAAAAAATAAAATTTTCAATGAACTAAAAATCTGAATGTGCCTATCTTATTCCCACCTATGTGATAAACAACATGTACTACCACCCATTCAGGTCTTCTAAAAATGACGCTAGTAAAATTTTCTAATGAATGGACCATAATGAGAGCCTTTATATCTGATGATAAATACTGTAATTACCACCATATTCATTTAATTATAATTATGGTAGAGTGAAACCCAACAACCCCAACATAGAACTCATGTTCCATTCAGTCTGATCCATGCTCAACACATCCACGACACCATACTCCTTCATCTGGGTCACAAAGTAGATTATATTCCCCCAAAATTAATCCATCCATGATGTTACACTCTCTATAGGGACATCTAAATACTTAACCAAGGACTACATGCCTCTCTATATACAATAGTTTCATCCAATTATAGTCACCTCATGTCAATAAAAACTCTCTGACCAACCCATTATCACCTCAAGAAGATGTGGACCAACATCCATTAAGGAATTTATTCCAACATGCCGCATAAGCTTTTGAAAGACCCAAATACTTGTCAATGGAGCATAGATATGAAATTTTATAAACCCAAATCACAATAGACCCATCACATAACTACTTCACATCAACATAATATAATCAAAAGTAATGGGTTCTTTCTCCTGAAAAACATGTTCACATAACCCAAAACAAGATGTATATCTTGCATGTTCCTTCCACCTCGATCTAATCAAAATAATAGGGTAGTATGATACCCTATATACATTTAGCTAGTTAGAATTAAACCCCATGAGTAGTTCATTACTTATTCATGGATCGCATGACTAGTCAAGAATATGGCCAGGCCTCTTAGCCTACCAGTATAACCAAACTTGTGGACTCATCAATTCATTCATGAAATAACCTAACATTCCTCTTGAGTCATGTATAATGACATGATTACATGTCATCTTTCGTGCTATTCCATGATCAATTTCACTGACCATTAACTATTATACCTTTTCCTATATAGTGGGGTTCTACAACAATTACCATTTCAACGAACCCTCAAAACTCCAAGGTAATGCATCCAAATGATCCCACCATTCAAAATACACCAGAAAACCAAAATATGATCACTCAAGGGATTACATTAAAAGAGATCAAAAGAATAAATATTACTTCACTAGAACCTTGATATCAACTTCTATGAATCAATTTCACCTCTAAAAGTATCTTAATACACCCCGAATCTATAAAATATGTGCAACTCTGGTGTAAGCATGGAACTGATTACCCATTATCCTACAAAACCTTAGACTAGAGTTCACAAAACTAGTCACAGAACCAAAATCACTAGAATTTTACACCGAAACCTACATGTTTGATCTCACACATGTAGCGTTTCATGGGTGATACCATTGCCCATTCTATAAAAGACATTGAACCTAATGGACCAACATCTTCCATTCAAGTTACATCCCACACTCCCATTAAATTATAACCACATTGAATGATACTAGAGTCCAAACACCTACACTAGGGTCTAACACACCCTAAAAGGGTCACAACCCACACACATCAAGGTATAAAAGTCCCATATTAAAGGGTATCACTACCTTATCTCTCTCTCTCTATCCCAACCACCCATACATTAGGTCAATTCCCACCACACATATTACTCATCACCAAATTTCTTAATGTTCATATTATGCCTCATTTAACATTAATCAAAATATTTACCATTTAAAATAAATGACTCACTTTTTTATTTTTTTTATTACCCATCATTTATATATTATTATGATTTATTAAATTTCATACCCCATGATTTTGTTAAAAATAATGATATTGACATGTTAGAGAGAAAAAATTTATATAAGTTACTTACTAGAAAATTATTTAACCAAAAAATATCCTTGTATGGCATTTATTCCATCCCATTATCAAGAAGTCACCTCAATAGTTGGCCAAGTATAATTACACAATAGACTTATATATATACCATATAAATTTTTGTCAAAACATTAAATTACAATCTCTATTATTTATTTAAGACCACTGACTAATATAAATAACACATGGAAATAATTCCTAAATAGTAAATAAAACTTGACACATGTAAATCCCAATAACTATTTGTCATGAGAAGCACATGGATGACATCAAATCCAATGTTCATAGAATTTTGTATAATCACTGACACCCTCTATCCATAACAAAAAATAAGAAATCCAATTAATCAATAATGTTACATACTTGTGTAAAAATCAAGGTGGAAATAATTCAACTATAAGGGAAATGCTTGGAGACCAATTTATACCCATGGAAACTTAGAATTTCATACCATACATGAGGATACAACATCGATACCAGTGCTCATTACCAATCCCCAAAAACATATTAATATCATTTATAACTTTCCAAAAAAATTATGATAATGAAAAATTATGTGATACCACATCATAGAATATTGACTTGGATCGATATATGAATATTAACCTAACTGGTTCTCCACATGACCATAAACATGGATCCTCATATTCTAGAGGCTATTGAATAGATGTGAGAGACAAAGAAAAATATGTGGGGGAGACTATGACCCCATATCAATGTATAATAACAAAAAATGATATAGAAAACATATAGGTAAACATCACAACCAAGGAAAAATTATAAAAATAAAAAATACATAAGATGGAATAATAAACGAATGTTCCATATATATTGGATCCACCGTGGGTGGTCCATACACAAGTATAAAGAAATTAATAGATATAAAACTCGGGCTAAAAGTCATTTCCCAAGTGGCCCATAATTATTCATATTATTTTCATCCAGGCCATCATAGAATTCTAACCAAACAATATACAGTAGTCCATTCCCTACAACTTTTAACATGCAATCAAGTATCATATTTTTGGGTATACAAGTTCAATGGTGGAACATGAAGTGTTTGAATACAACATTGTTTTCCACCACCAATGAAATTACTAAAAATAACTAGCAGAGTAAGTATTTCAAGAATAAGTTAAACAAATATATGATTGAAATCAAATTAAATGTTTATCAATTAAATATTTTAACCAATAACTATAAATAACAATTAACCTCAAGGTCTATGTTAAAACCCAAGGTTGGCCTATACATGGTTTGGTCTATGCTAGGGTGTATCCAATCACATCACATGGACTGTTCCAACCATTGTATCATAAATCTCTAATAAGAAAGTATTATATACTATAGAAAACTAACACTAAGTTTGTATTCATAGTTATATAAAACATACACCTTCCTAGGTATTTTTCTTAATAGTTATCATGAATTTCCACAAAGTGAGTATTCAATAGTCATCACATACCACTCGTATAGGTGTTTTTATAGTTATCATGTACCACATCATATAGATTTATTCTCAGGTATCATGGACTCCCCCTTCATGGGTAGTTTTATTTAGAGTTATCACAAACCTCTTATATGGGAATTTTCTTATTCCATTAAAATCATAGTCATCACTTTGTGAATTTTCCAAAATAATATGGTTTAACCAATTAGATCCAAACTACTATCATTTAATAGAAAACATTTCATTCCTAAAAATTCATCACATCAAATATCATTCAACTATTTGAAAAAAATATAAACATAATGAAAAAAATAATTTCTTAAAAACCTTTTCAAGTAAAATTTATAATTCCATTTGAATTTTTTTTCCTAAAACACTATTTTCTATTTAAATCACCAATTATTTAGCCAAATCCAAATCATACTATAATATTGTTACACAGGGAACCATATTTCTATAAAAATCATAAATTTCAAGTGTTTTAAATAAGGATACTTTTCATATTAAAACACTAGGTTAAATTATATATTCATACCTCAACAACTAGTGAGTCATCCAACTAATCCAATATAGAAATAAAACAACAATATGGGAGGATTTAGGGACCACCTACCATATATGATACACTAACACTTTAATTCCATCACAACAAAACTTTAAAAGGCTTGATAAGATTTTCATCTACAACCATGTACCTATTTCATGTCATGAGATCTCAAAAATTAATTATAAACAATAATTATAAATAACATAACTATTAAATCTAAAGACTTGAATGAAAAAACAGTTGTTGGGTGCTCTCTCTTTATTGGAATATAAAACAACCACTTAGAAAATACTGGCAACGTACCCTTGAATATATTTTCAAATAGAGAAATAACCAATGGAACTAATAAAAATAACTAGTTTTTTCAAATTTATAGGTACAAAATTGATAATATTGACAGTGCAACATACCCTGGTTTGAACTCCATTAGAATAGAGTGAAAAAGTTTTCTTGGAATCTCCTATATGGAATCTGATTAAAATACCCAAAAGAAGTTTGAAATTCTTCCAATACCCAATAGAATCTATAATTAAAACCCTAACAAAAAACATTATAAAAAAGTGAGGGGAGAAAGTGGGACAAGAATGGAGATCATCAGGAAGAATAACATATAATGAATAATCAATAAATGGCTATAAAAACCACCCACTTGATGGGGCAATGTAGATAAAATAGGGGAGGGACACCATAAATTTCCTGGTCTAAAAAGTGTTGGAGGGGGATTCATCCTGAAAAACTCTAGGGGGTTATTTTGTAATTTCCCTTTTTAAAACCCCCAATAGTGAGGTAGTGGAGTCCAACGGTTGGATGGTGGATTCATCAAATGGATCTTTCCACTTCCATTCTACACAAAATTTCTAGTTATGGTCTACCATCTGATTGATGGTTACCTATTATCCTCATCACTAACTGACCAATGACTATAGGCTATTTTCCCAACAACACTCCCTATCTTTAGAGCCAACTTGTTGCCATTGGCCATCTCCTGACCACATAACCTCATTCAAAAAACTCATTTTAGAGTGGAATAAACATTTGAGACACTTAATTAATCCCAATTTTAATTAAAAACCCATATACAAGTTTAAACATTAATAACCCTCTTGAATTATAATTTATCATAAAGACATAGGGTCCTACATCGAGAGTCATCAGATATGCTACTGAGTATTGAAGTGTGGTCCCAGAGTGGCAGTTGAAATTGAATTGGACCACTCAATTATGAGGTAAAATAGATACATAATTAGGGATAATATTTATGTACATTATAATACTATAGGTAACAAAAAATCCACTAATTATAGTGCATCGAGAGGCAAGATAGAAAAATGATGAGAGATTGGTTTTAACCTCATACAAACAAGCCCGACATACTCTACATTGAATTCCATCATTATAGTAATTGAAAATATTAAACCATATTCAAAAGTCCACCCAATTCATTGAATGAAACAATAAATATAGAAGCAGATAGTGTATAATTAGTCCATAGATATAATGGCCTCATACTATCTCATTATATCAATAATGACACTACTGATAGAAGAGTGTGATCACAGAATGGCCTCTAGTTTGTGACTCTATATTTAAGTGTAGGGATATTGGATCTAGATGAATCTCTAGTTCTCAAATAAGAGATATGGTCTTAATGGAATGCATCATGGCTATCTACATCCAAACTAAATATATGGTAGATATGAAAAAATCATGCCCTAGATCATGTCCGGGGCCTTTAGTTTATAAACCTAGAAATCATATAAATAGAAAAATATTTGACCCTTAGATACTTAAACATAATGTAGACCACTTTTAGGTGGTTTTGGTAGTATTATATGGTAAAATCTACCACCTCTTGTAGCTCTTCCAGATCCCCTACCATGAAAACCTCCTTGTGGTTCCTCATTCTTTCACAACTACCTTTTCCTCAGTAGGAATTCCACTACCCGTATATATACTATCATGTGATGGGTTGACTAGTCTCATGTAATATGACCTAACTATAATAGAAAATCAGTTCATCTCTATTGACAAAAAAAACCTTTTTTTGCACCCTAGGATTTGGGACATGTATTCTGAGAGAAGACGTGATGATGCTTTCAGTGTCACAACAACGATTCCCAAAACTATCCACAAATTACTAAAAATTTAACTCCTGACAGACTAGTATCAACACTGAATGGGTGAATCTACTCCCTTGGTAACTTGTAATCCAATAACATAAGATCCAGTACAATGATATGAGTGTAGATGTAAGGGGGGAAACTCTAGGTCAATTATCTTTGTGTATTCTATGCTATAACATCATCACCCAGTAAATATATCATGAAACTTGTATTTTTATTATATCATGATGGTGGTAAACCAAGATGAATACCAATCCACTAAAATTATACCCTATTAAAGAAGACACACCATGATCACCACCATCTAATCCTGAGGGGTCCCAATGATATAGAAATCATAGACCATGTGCTATAACCAGTATTCTTTTAGTAACTAGTCTAGATCACATTATAACCTGAGATATTTATCTCAATGAAACTAAATATGTGTCATCATCATATAAATGTTATTATCCAAAAAATAAATAATTATATACATTCTAACATGAGGTAATGTTCTGAACTATATTCCTAGATGTAGGAAAACTCACATCTCATTGGGTGGACATTCTAATTTCTATCCACCTAAAGGGAACAACACCTCAAATAGACCCCAAAATGATGATTCAAAATATATTTTATCCTCATAGATGTACCATAATGGAATCATGGATGGATGCCTATGTGGATGAATCCTAAAATAGTCATGATGTACCATGTTCAAAATCAAATATCAACAGATCTAACCCAAGAAGAACATTTAAACCGTAACCCATTCCTATATAATTCATGTAACATTTTTCCATAAAAGTAGAGTCTCGATCATCCAAGTAAAAAAAGAGAGTTATTAGAATCCCGATGTGTGGATACATCAACCACCGATTCACCAATAGGATCCCAAGATCGAGATCCCGACATGACATACCTAAACCCTATAGACCTAAACCCAAAAATAATCCTTACAACTATTATAACACTAAATTTCATCCTATGAAAACATGGAAACCATTGATTCCACTGATTAACATACATCTATACTGGGCCCCACCTGATCTTGAAACACATCGGAAGTGACAACATAATCTATACATCAACAAGGTAAGTATTAGTGATTTGAACTTAGTAGGAATATCACTTATATAAAAGGATTTAATATAATTAAATTGTACACATGAAAATGAATCTAAATGCACACAATCTTAATATAGAGAGTGAAAAATTGGGCAAATTAAATCCTTTAAAAACTTTTTGAATCCCAGAAATATATATGTTAATATATAGTTAATGTAAAGAAAGAAAAATATAGGGCCAAAAATAAGGAAATTGGTCCAAACTGATCCGAAAAAGGAATGTTATCGACATGAAACCACCAGTACAACAATAGTATTACAACTAGAGGTACTAAGAGGCACTAAACACCTCTTATATTTAGTCCCCTAAGATATTTATGCAATATCCCATTGTTTGCATAATATGCATCAAGTACAAGGATATGTTAATTATGTGTGAGTTTATAAATACTAGTTGGACACCCTAAAAACAAAAATGAATAATGAATCACACTAAAGAGTCAAATTGAAACCATAATTAATATGGAAAATGAAATAGGGAACCATCATATACTTATAGAAGATACATTTCCCACAGCAAAGTTCTAAACACATATCCATTCAAACAATTCTACATTCTCAATTTCTGATCTAGAAGGGCTGGGTAATCTGCATGGTCATTACAACATATAATGTTTGGGGATCCCTTCCCCATTACTATGAGTGAAATAACAACTCTAGTTGATGGTCTTTATCTTATCTCATCTCTATGTATGGGAAAATAATGACTATAAAAATACAATATCCCTGTAACCTAAATGTGGGTGAAATAACGACTCCATCTAATTCATTTGGTAGAGGATCCTAAACAATGATCATCTGGGATAAATACTGAATCCTAAGTAGGATATTAGTCTTTGTATGTGAGAAATATACTCCACATTAGAATAATGATGATACTACCATTGTCTTTTCAATGTATTCAATTTCAATGGAAATTATATGACATATCCGGGGTTTACTTGGTGTGTCATCCCGAGTCCGCAACCAGGACATGTTCTATCAACAAAATGGTTTGTATTATCCTAACTACACAGTATGTAGAAGGTTCCCACAACATTTCATTTCCACATGGGGACATTGCAGGTTCCCCATATGCCCAATTCAATACCTCTGAGGGTATACAAGGTGTGTACCAACACACACATCATTTGGGGATACACAAGTCCCACGACATGTATTTTTTCTACATGAAAACATGGTTTCAAATGGGACACATTGTGAGTGGATAAGTCTAATTTCTGTCTGATATTTAACTACAGTTGAAACCCTAACACCGTATAAAATATTATACATGTCATGAGTTCTTTTTAAACACATTGTGTGATGTTTTGAAATTTAAAGATTTCTATATAACTAATGTGTCTTCCCATTTTAACCCCTCTATATATTTTTTAGTTAATAGTTAATAAAATTCTAGAAACTAAATTAAATTTCATTAATGATTAACCATAAATAATATTCTAACATTACTCATCATAAAATCAAATCATCATACCTTTTGTTGTGGTTTAGTGCTCTGAAAAAATCTTCTCATGAAGGAGACATCCTTGATCATTCATTTTATTTTCATCCTTATTGTAAAACTAATGGCATACCATTATCCTTTATGTTAAACCCACATCATCTATCTTTGGAATCAATGATTGATTTATCAATATATTTTTTTTTTTGGATTTTTTTGGACGACTGACCTATCAGATACAATGTAAGAAGTCATGTTGTATAGAGGTAAAAATCCACAAAACAATAATGTTAGAAATGAAGAATAACCTTATTTGGATTGAGAAACATTCACTTATGGGGTGATATGAGATGGTATTGAAGAAGAATAAAAAATCAATCCAATAATTATGATAATAAAATTCATAAAATGAAATAAAATCAGAAAATAATGTTCTTGGTAATCATCAATTTAAAACATTATTGTTTAGAACTAATCTGTAATAGAATCTATATCAAAAGTGGTGAAAAATTCACTAAAAAATAATACCTCAAGTATGGATCAATAAATAGTAAATAATCGTTTTTCTTATGATGACATTAATGAATATACCACATTCATCATTTTCTCTACAAATATCTACGATCTGTTGGTGATGAAGATATACTACCATTGTGGTCAATAATGATTCCTCGATCCCATGTTTTCCACCAATGTCAACACCCACTAAAAATATTCTTACCCTATCTCATAATCTGCAGGGTTATGCTGATAACCATAGGGATTCAAAAATGACATATATAAAAAATAAGTTTAAATTTTAACATAAAATAATAATAAATAAATTTTATTATTAATTTTATTAATTTTAATTCATCCCAATAAATTGCATCATCCTTAAACCTGATGCAAGTGAAATTTTTGTCACACCATTGGTAAATTCTACAATCCAAACTAAACTATCATTTCAGTTTCACCATATGATACAAAGATTATTAGATATAGAATATCATATCCATGAAAAAAAATATTTTAAAAAAATTAAAATACACAACACCAGCGTTCAAATGACTACTGATAATGATGCCAACCTCAAATATAATTCTAGGTTCATTTATATAAATATTCTAAGGGTACAAATCCTACAACTAGGGTTGCACATTATAACACCACCTTGGGTTCTCTTTTGGTCACAAAAATTGATATCCCTATGATGAAACCATACCATGAGTTTTATAGACAAAAATGAAGCTTTCAACATGAATAATCCAATTAAATATTGAATTAAATAAAATAATTAAATTTATTGATTATCCCATATATGATAAAATAAACTCATAAACTAAAATGAAAAACTATATTATATAACTCATAGGGCACAACATGTGGCAACCTAACCCCCAAAATCCTAGATTTGGTGTCTAATACCATTAAATAGGTGTTATTAAAAGTTTTCAAATCCGGAAAGGAAAAAAGATTTATTTAGCCTTGGTAAACATTATACATAAATGAGGCATTTATTATAAATTAATAGAGTAATTTAAACATAATTTTTTTTATCTATGATAATAACTTTATTCTTATATAGAACATTTTATCCTATCAATTGTAGAACATTTTTTGGATTTTAGGGGAAGGAAACATAAGAAGGATGAGCACAAATGATTAGTAAGTGTAAACTATTGTTGAAGAAGAAATGAATCAATGAAAATAATAATTATGTAATGGTAAATAACTCAACACACATACCATTAAATAAATAAAATGTAAAAGAATTCATATGAAATATGGAATGTTAATAACTAGAAACATATGAAATTCAAATAACTTGATAAGGGAAGATCAATATAGAAAGGTGTGAAGCTCAAAATCATTCCATTTATACAATGGAATTATAATTAAATGAATACATATATATTTAGATGAAAAATATAAAATATAAATAACAACTAAATGTAAATGAAAGAAATTATTAATTATTACACATCATGAGGAACATTAGAATATATGCTATCAGGATCTATCCTCTTGATAGTTTAAAACGTTTTTTAGAAACTTATCTATTCATCATGGATACAAAATTGAAGGGTTCTTTTCAACTAATTTCATCTTTTGAGAATACTAATGCATTGGGGGGCTTTCATTATCTGGTCCCAACTTGTAGGGATAAACTTAAACTGTCCCCAACCTATATCTTTCATGTCCCATTTCCTCATATCGAATAAATAATATGGTTGATCAAATTTCTGTATTGAATAATGGATAAAAGTTTGTCAATATTTTCCTCAATAATCATATAACAACCATTGTAAAAATATCCTACAAAATGACATATGGTTCCAAAATTTATCATATCTATAAAAAACGATATAGATATTAAGGGTAAATTCAAATTCAAATTGATTATAGGAAATTGAATATGTTTAGGGGAATAAAAGGAATCAAGGACTGAATGTGAATAATATCTTTGAAAAAATCAATCATAAACTGTATAAAGGAATATTACGGACTCTATCGATAAAAAAAGCCAATGTAGAGTAAACATTAAAGTTTTTTTTATTATTGATGAATATAAATACTATAAAAAGATCTTTTAAAACCATTCTTTATGAAAATATTCTTTTGTTTTGGAAAACAATTAGAAAAATGTTTTATTTTAAATTCACTTTGGAAAACATTTTCTTAAAAAGTAACCTTTAAAATATGAAAAGGATGCTTAAACAAAACGACAGTAGGTAAATACATAGATGAAAAATTAGGTAAAAAGAACATTCCTTTTTCACTATAAAAATATTAGAAAAATGATTTGTTCTTAATGAAAAAAAGATGATTATGTTGAAGAAATTGGTAAAAACTAAAAAGGGAAAAAGGTATTTAATAAAAAAATTGTATTTTATGAAAACCAATTTTGAAAAAATTTCTTCAAAATAGGCTTTTTAAAGAAAATTGGTTCTCTGACTAAAAAGAGAAATCAGGTCAGGTTTTCATAAAAATATTATTGAAAACTTTTTCAGTGCCAAAGAGTGGAAAAATGTTACTATTATTTGAAAAGGATGCGAATAAATAGAGAATAATAAAATGAAAGGTTTTATTGTAAAATAATATGATAATTTATTTAGATGTAAATTATAGTCTATAAAATCATGAAGAAAATGATATTGTAAAGTAATCCCTTGAAAATTATATAATGTTGAAGCGATAATCAATCTATGAGTACATTATGTGTATCAATTTTAAATCAACACATAGAAGTTTAAATACATAAATCAGTATTCGAAGTCATTATACACAAAATCAAAGTATATTAATGAAAACAAGGATGTAATATAACCCGATGAAAAGAAATTTATTTGTGGAATTATTTTCCACTGGGTAACTATTATGTATAACCCCGTTAGATGAAAGGATTCAAATTGAAATTAAAAAAACCATAAATAATGAATAAATTAGGATCCTACAAGGAAATGTGTAAGTATTTTCACCATATATAAGAAATTATTTTCACAAAAATAATGTGATCGTTTCAAGGGAAAGTTAAAAATCACAAAAGGAAGCGATATTTCAAAGATATTCATTAAAAAAGTTGTCGAGGATAATAATCATTAAATATTAAAAAGTGTCCCATACCACATTGAATAGTTTTAATCATAATATTGATGAAGGAATTAAATTAAATTAAACATGTAATATGTTATATTATATTAATATCTTAATACCCATTTGATAAAATTCATTCTTTATATTCACTATTTGTGTATTGATTGAGCAGTTTTTAGGGTATGTTTAAAATTTTTACTTATTGGCATTATCATGGTTTAGTAATTAAAATAAATTAATACACGATTTATATATTATATATATTAATTATATATGTTTTTATAATAATCCATAATATTTGGAGATAATAAATGGAATCTATCGTTCAAGGAGACTGTAGGTCGTACATAGGTAAGAACAATACTTTCATTTCATTGTTAAAATGAATTAAAAATAAATGATATATATGTATGTTATCATTACTTTATAATTTTTATTTCATAAATAATAAATAGGTATATTAAAATCATCTATTAAATGTTCCATGTATAGTGGGAATGAGGGGCATCTCTTTGAGGGGGCAGTAGTCCACCCTTCCACACATGATGTTATCATATTCCCACAAAATGGAGGGCATAAAGGGAAGTATTGAGTCAATAAGGTTTTCTTTATGACTTATCCAATGTTTCATGACTGGGGGAGATTTTTAAGTCAACATGGTTTTCTTATGACTTTACCATTCCTTCTTATTTTGAAAATCACAAACACCTTATCTCAAGGAAAATTTCATTTTACCCTGTGTTTTACTTCTATATGGAAAATTTTCCTTTCCCAAGAAAATCTATCCTTACCATGTTTTTCATTGTTCATTATCTTGTATAAGTGTAAAATTAGGTTTCATATATAAAACCTAGGTATAATATAATCCTTAGATAATGAGCATTCTGTTTTTAGGATCTGATTCATGACTCCGAGTTCTCTGAATTAAGACTCCGAACTCTTATGAGTTATGACTACGAGTTCTCTAAATTCAGACTCCAAATTCTTATGAGTTCCGACTCCGAGTTATCTGAATTCAAACTCTGAACTTTTATATACTCTGACTCCATGTTCTCTGAATTCCTACTCTAAACTTTGTATGTTATGACTCCAAATTCCAATGAATTCTGACTCCAAAATTTGTAAGTTCTGACTCAAAATTCTCATGAACTCTGACTCCAAACATTGAATGTTCCGGTTCCGAATTACTTAAAAAATAGAATCTGAACATCCTTGTATTATATCCACAGAATGTGTTTTTGGTTCGAATCTAAAATATTATTTTCTTACGTTCCGAATATTTGATTTTGGTTATGTGACCATATTTTTTCTTACACATGATTTTGTTATAAAACAATGTCGTCCATTCAATTAATAACTAACCGTTTTTGAGTGACACATGTATAGGTCCCTCCAAAATTCATGGAAAAATATGACTGTTGGAGGAGGGAGCCAACCGTTGGTGCTGTGCCTATAAATAGGAGCTCATTTGAAAGAGCTCAGGAGCATTGTACAACTTTTGATCTGACGTGATTTATAGAGAGAGATACTCTCATGCTTAGTGCGTACTGAAATTCTTTTTCATATTTTCTTTATGTGACTTTGATTTTTGATGTGTAAAATCGAGGGATTCTGGTGATAGGAAAACACTGGTGTCGACTACCTTGATGTTGAGGGTTTTCTTGCTGAGGAAGAAAGAGGAGCTGACTACCATGAAGTTGAGGGCTTTTGGTGATAGCAAGACAGACTCCGATCGACATATCGAGGGCTTACCCTGGTTTGGGTAAGAAAGATTTTCTATAAATTATAAATCAAGGGACCTTTATCCAAGGTTGTTTGATACCATTATATTTGGGTTAAAAGATTTATTACTTATTACTTGTTTCGTTACAAGTTTTCCACTGCATTTTGTTTGTTGAGGAAAGTATAACTCTCAATTACTTCCTTATACTTGTAGTCTTATTTAGTAAGATTCTACACTATTTAAGGTAGAATATTTATCTTTGTAAACTTCATTAAGATTGATTCTTCAGAACCATTTTTCTGGATTCACTTTCTCGGAATCATATTTACAGAACATTGCAAGTGTGTAGAACTTGATGTTTTGTGAATTACATTGTTTAACCTTGTTAAACATAACCATATTTAAAATTTCCAAACAAAATTTTAAAGTGTACGATTCACCCCCCCCCCTCTTGTATATTGAGCATCATTAGATAATACATACATTATCTATATCATTGCGATTCTAAATTTTATATTATAGAGTATATCGTACTCCATATACCACGTCAACAATTGGTATCAGAGCATTGGTTCAATCTTAATTAATCTCATGACTAGATTCAGAAGAGCATTCATCTTATTCTTTTTTGGAATCAGATGTTCAGACTCATAATGTTTGGATTCATTGTTGCTTACTCTTGATCTATATTTTTCTTTTGGAGGAATATTTTCCTTGTTTACAAATCATTATTTCTAAGATGTTTGTGTGGAAGTAGATTTTCTTTAAGATGGCCGGAATCAATGATGGTTCCATAGAAAATCTAAATCCAACTAGACCACCTATTTTTTATGGGAATGATTATGAATATTAGAGAGATTGTATGAAGACTTTCATTATCAATAATGGAGTGGATGATTTGTTTATTCTTATTAGAGGATATAGAATTCCTAACAAGGAAGTTAGTACTTTCACAAATCAAGAAAAGAATGAATATCAAATGAATTAAAAGATATTCAGTACATTGATTTGTTCCAAGACTATAAATATATATATCCAAATTTCATCTTATGAAGCATCAAATTGTATATGGAATAAACTTTACGCTACACACTTTGGAACATCAATATTCATTGAAACTAATAGATCGATGCTCATAGCTGAATATCATGATTTTTTCTCTTCTTCTAGAGAACACATATGTAAGGTGCAACAATGATTCTTGACTATTGTTAATAGTTTATAAACTATGGGTGATAAAGTATTATACGATGAATCTCTTGTTAATAATATCATAGAAATCATTCCCAATGAGTGGGAATCCAAGAGGAAAACTATTGATGATAACAGAAAGGTTACTCAGATTTACCATGATAAATGTTTTGGAACTCTTCTTCAACATGAGTCATGAATGAAGAGAGATGCTGCTGACATAAAGAAAAAGAATGGGAATGCCAGTGTTGCTTTTACTACAACCTCAAATCATATGAAATCCAATACTCCTAAGAGAGTTACTAGATCACAATATATGAAGATTGATATTCTATCCGAATCTAGTGGAAGTGAATCTTCAGAAAATGAGTTAGCAAATCTTTCTCAAAGGATGAACACGATTTTCAAAAAAATGAACATTCAATCCAGATATAGGAATAATGAAATGAAAGATAAGAATGATTCAGAAGTTAATTATTACAAATTCAAGAGATATAGATATATGAGGCCCAATTTTCCTAAGAATAAAATAAAATAAAGAACAGAAAAACATTCTTATAGAACCAGAATGAAGTATTTTAGAGATAAAGCTTTGAAATTGTTGAATGATAATGACACCTGGAGTTCCAGTGGTGGTGACTCTTCAGATGAATCATCAGATTACGAATCTTTTGGGAATAAGAATCTTGGTCTAATAGCTAGACTACCTGTGGACTACCATTATTTAATGCCTAAGGAACACAATGTTGAATCAATGACCAATGTTTCATTAAATGCAAATTATAGTAATGGTAAATATTATGAATCTTTGGATGAATAATCCTCTTATAATGAATATTATACTTTACCTACCTACGAAGAAGTTTCTAGGTTTTCTTAGATCATTGAGAATAAGAATTCAAAACTCAAGAAAAATCTCGATAAAGAAAATTCTAGAAATAATATTCTTAATAAGGAAATTTCATCTTTCTAAAGACCATGGAAAGAAAATTGTTGATTTTGAAAGTATTTAAAAAAATCATGAGGATGTAAATTCTGAGAAGGATAAACTATTTAATGATTTAGAAAACATAATTTCTAAGAAAAATGTTTTCGGGACTAACTCTTATTCAAACTAAAATGTTTTTGAATATAAGTACCTAGTAATCCAACTGAAATCCGAAATTTTTTCCTTGAGGAAGTGTTTTTCAAACATTACCTTAGGTAATGAAAATTTTGATAAGACATATTCTCAAATCTGACCTCTAAGGGGTAATTCGGGATTTGGTTATACTAGTTCTAAACAAATTTTTAGTAACAATTATTTTGTTCCTCAAAGTGATCCTTTCTACACTATGTGTCTGTGTGTTGGTCACTGGGCAAAAAAATTGTTCTTTAAACAAAACATAGTCTTTAGGATTTAATAAACCCTATTTTTCTATGAAAATGTGGGTGCCTATAATATTTCATTCTGAAGTTTTCGAATCCAAGAATGTTTGGATTCCAAAATCCTAACACTTTTATTTTTAGGAAAATAGAGAGATTACCAACAACAAAATTTGGTACATGGATATTGGATGTTCCCGACATATGATTGGTAATGAAAACTAATTTAAAATGATTATCAATAAAAAAGGAGGAAAAGTAACTTTCAGAGATAATGCTAAGGCAGAAATTATTGGTATAGGAAACATCGTTCTTCTTGGAAAAACATTTATTTCGAATGTTTTGCTTGTTAAGGGTCTTAAGCACAACCTCATTAGAATAATCCAATTATGTGATGAAGGATACCTTGTGAATTTTAGGAATGACATATTCTTAGTACACAATTCCAAGGAAATGTTTATTCATTCTATGCATTGGCAAGAGAATGAATTCAAAATAAAAATAGAAGACCTTAGGAGCCAAGGCATACATTGATTTAGTGAAATGGAAGACCATTCATGGATTTTTCATAGAAGGTTAGTTCACTGTAACCTTAAGAACCTATGAAATCTTTCTAAGAAAAGATTAGTTAATGATATACTTGAGCTTAGATTGGATTCTTTAGAAGTTTTTGATCCTTGTCAATATGGCAGGAAACATAAATATTTTTTTAAATCAATCTATGAGGGCTCAACTACTGATGCATTACAGTTGGTGCATATGGATCTTTTTGGACCAACACAAACTGGAAGCATTAGTGGAAAGTATTATGTATTTTTTTTGATTGATGACTACACTAGATTTCCGTGGGTCTATTTTCTAGAAAATAAGTCTAAATATTTTTTGTAATTTTAATATTTTTAGAGCCCATGTTAAAAATGAGAAACCTTCCTTTGATTACTATTCTGAGTGATCATGGAAGATAATTTCAAAATTATGAATTTGAAACTATTAGTAGTTGAAAATACATTACTCATAACTTCCCAGCACCGAGAACACCTCAACAAAATGGTGTTGTTGAAAGAAGAAATATAATTCTTCAAGAGATAACTAGAACCATGTTGAGTGAGTACTCTATAGCAAGAAATTTTTGGGTTGAAGCTGTATGTACTGCTTGTTATACTATAAATCGAGTTTTAATTAGACCTTCTATTAATAAAACTCCTTATGAGTTATGGAATGGTAGAAAACCTAGACTTTCTAACATCAAGGTTTTTGGTAGCAATGTATTCATTTGGAATACTAAAGATAATGTACACAAAATCACACAAAAATCTGATGAAAGAATTTTTATAGGCTACTCCACAACTTCTACAGTCAATAGATTTTTCAATAAAAACACATGTACTGTTGAAGATACAGGACATGTGAAATGTGTTGAAACTAATCCCTTTGTTTTTAAACAACCTCAACCCACATCCTCGGATGTGTTTTCAAAAACTGATTATCAACCCTTGATAGAAGATCCGTATGATAAGGAAAATTTTCAAGAATATATTTCTGAAACATTTACCCATATGATTTCATACCCTATGTTGATGAACATGTTTTACAAAACCCAAATCAGGTGTTTCCTGAGAATCATCCTAGTGATATTATCATTTGCGATGTGAATCAAATTGTATATGCAAGAAGTTTCTTAAGAAATGAAGTAGAACATCTAGCATTCTTTTCCCAATTTGAACTAAAAATCACTGATGAAGCTTTAGGTTATGATGATTGCATTAAATACATGCAAGATGAACTAAATTAATTCGAAAGGAATAAAGTCGTGACCATAGTTAAAAGACCTAAGGAAAATTCTATTATTGGATTAAAATGGGTTTTCAGAAATAAGTGTGATGAAAATGGAATCATAGTAAGAAATAAAGATAGATTGATAGATAAAGGCTATAATAAAGAAGAAGGAATAGACTATGAAGAATCCTATGCTTCAATTTGTAGACTTGAATATATTCGTATTTTACTTCCATTTACAGCATTCTTCATCTTCCATATTTTTTAAAGGGATGTGAAACATGATTTCCTTAATGGTTATGTTCAAGAGGATGTTTTTGTTTTAACAACCTTCTAGTTTTGAAGACACAAAAAATCCTGAACGTGTTTTTAGACATACCAAATCTTTGTATGGACTTAAGCAGGCCCCTCGATCTTGCTACGATTGACATACAAGTTTTTTTCTTCAAAATAATTATGTGAAGGGAAAATACAGGTCCAACCATTTTATAAAGAAAGATAAAAAAAATTATTGTTTAAATCTATTTTGATGAATTTATATTCGGTTCAACTCGACAATCATTAACTGATTCATTTGCTGATATAATGAAATATGATATTGAAATGAGTATAATGGGTGAGTTAAAATTTTTCCTTGGTTTTCAAATTTCTCAAAAACCGTAAAGTATATATATATCCCCACATAGGTATATTAAATATCTTCTTAAAAATTATGGATATGACAACACTAAGAGTATTAGTACTCCCATTGGTACCTCAAACACACTTGATCATGATGAAGCTGGGAAACCAGTAGATCAATCATCTTTTAGAGGTATGATAGGAATTTTACTTTACCTGAATGCTAGTCATCTATACTTAATGTTTTCGGTATACCTATGTGAAAGATATCCATCCAATCCTATGGAATCTCATTTAAAGGCAGTGAAAAGAAATTTTTCACTAATTAAAGGGAACCATGGATTTAGGACACTTTTATATTTTTAGAAATGAGTTTGTTTTAAAGAGTTTTTTAGATGCTGACTTTGGTGGATGTAGAATGGATAGAAATAGTACATCTAGAACTTTTTATTTATTAAAATATTCTTTAGTTTCTTGGTCTTTCATGAAGCAATACTCAGTAGTACTTTCAACTACTGAAGCTGAATATGTAGCAGCTGGTCGTTTTTGTGCTCAAGTGTTCTAGATGCAACACACACTCATTGAATATGGTATGAGTTTTACCGAAACACAAATTTTTTGTGATAATACAAGTTCCATTGACCTTAGTAAAAACCCTTCACATCACTCTCAAGAAAAACACAAAGATATTAGGCATCACTTTTTTAGGGATCACAAAAAACAAGAGATATCATTCTTCAATTTATCATAACACAAGATCAAATTTCTAATATTTTCAAAAAATATTTACCCTATGATATATTTGAATACATTAAACAGAAATTAGGAATGATAACTGTAAAGTAATCCTCCTTGTTAAGTTTCTGTTGAAACCGATCTCCTTACAGTAATAAGCTCCTTTTCATTGGAGGGGTACATTTTTTTGTTCTTTTTTCAGGATTTTTCGTAATGAATATTTTCATACTGGAAATTTTCGTAATGAAGAGTTTCAATCTTAAAATTTTTGTAATGAATATTTTCAAACTTGAAATTTTCATAATGATGATTTGTGTACTTGAAATTTTTGTAATGATGATTTTTTTAATGGAGGTTTTCATAGTCACTTTTTTGGGGATTTTAATGTTCTTCAAGAGAATATTACTTATTATGAATAACATTTCTAGAAATCCCAAAGGTATGATTTCCTTTCTTATGTTTTAGAAAGCATATTTTACTTGTTGGAATACTGTTTTTTCTGTTTTTAAAATCTTTGGATTTTCTTTTTCTTAAATCTGATTGTTTTCCAATAAAAACCTCAAAAGATAGGATCCTACCAAATCTTCCTTGTGGCTGTCATTTCAACAGTTAGATCTAATCAGAGGATTTATAAAATGTTGGATTGACTATGTAAGTTCAACTGTCATATCAAACACCAATATAAAGGACCCCCAATGGGGATCCCACATAGGATTTCAAGAATTTGCATCCCGAAGCTCTTTCCCTTTCATAATCCCATTCCGAGCCTCTCAAATCGTGCTGAAATCTAGATTTCTGTTGAAGTTCCTTCTCAAGAGATGTCAACTGTCAATCTAATTTCAGAGTAGCAGATTTAAGGAGAGATGTTGGTGCATCTGAATTTCTTTTCCATGCAGGTTTCCATTATATCCAAGAACATCATGTTAAATGGATTGGAAAGCACTTTAATATCAAAGCCTGGAGCTGAAGATGTAGTATATCCGGATTTTCTTGTGGAAATTTATGAATCTGTGAGATTTTTTTAAAGAATAAGGGATGAGTAAATTTTCATTCAAAAGATATAGAAAAACATACTCCCTTTCATACACTAAGGCTGCAAGCTTGGAAATGTTTTCTTATGAAGGGGAAGCTGAATTATGTTCCCATAAATTTCCTGATGATAAAGGAATTTTCAATATGCTGAAGGCTATAGAGTGTCTTGGACATTCAGATATCAAGACTCTAAATATTTCTCACCATTCAACAAATAATCGGATCCTTGAATTATGGGTTCGTGGATTAATCATTCCGAGAATGGGGGACAAGGGCACCTTGAAGAAAAGCGATCTGTACTTTTTGGACTTCTTGGTAAACCAACAGAAGATCAACATGATGAAGAATATTCTCATTATGATTGAGAATATTAAAAATGGGAACTGGAAAGCTCATATAATCAGGTATCCAACCATCCTCTCTAAACTAATTGTTTAGTGCCTTGAGTCTTTCATGTTTCCTTGCAGTTCCAAGCTAATGAATTGAAAATTCATGTTATTATGTGATGACACATTGATGAGAATTAATATTGGTTTCTCTAAAGATTCCGGAGAATTTTATGACTTACTAGAGGAAGAGGCTGAAACTATTCCAAAGGAATAAGAAATTCATGAACCATCGAAAAAGGGAGGAAAGAAGAGGAAGTTGAAAGAAGTAGTAGTTGAAGGAAAAACCCTAGAGGCTAAAAACCTGAGTCCGCACCTCCAAAGTCCAAGAATGAGAAAGCATATTCAGATGAGGTTGTAGATAAATGGAGGGAAGAGAAAAAGAATTTGAAAGTGGGGGAGCCATGTTTTGGTTTGGAACCTGCTGAGGCCATGGCATTAAAAGAGAAGAAAACTGATGATCTTGAGAAGCAAGATAAAGAAAAGAACAAAAGGAATAAAATGATTGAAGCTGAGTTAGTCCAATCCATTTTGGAGGCTATTGAAATAACATTAGAGAATATTTTGGTTCCATAATCTTTCACGGTAGAATATTTTCCAGAAAGTCTGGGTAATAAGTTTCTCACTCTGAAAAAAGCCCCAGAAAATATGTTTGATGAAAAAGGAGAAGAAGGGGTAGAAAGTAGTGGTGGCATCGATGAATTATAATGAAAGTTGAAAATTACCATGAAATGGAAACCCCATCTGAGAAACTGTAAATCCAAAATTCTGAAGCAGAGTCTTCAAAGCTCGCAAATCCTAAGAAGGATGAGGAAGGTGAAGACTAGTAGGGTGAAAAAGACGATAACAAACTCTCTGAGGAAGAAAGTTATAGTCATCATTTAATTCACACTGAAGATGCTGAGGAAGGAGCTGAAAATGAGAAGATAGATAAAGATAAAATTGTTCAGCTGTTTGAAAGTGAACATGAAGCTCAGAATGAAGAAGTTGTTCTGATAACTAATGAGGGGAAATAGGTTGTTGTTGAAACACTGACTAATGTTGTTTTAATGAAGAAGGATGTTGGTGGATCTTCAAAGATGAATCTTGTTGAGCTAGAGAAAGACCCCTCACCTTCCAGAGTCTCAGATTCGGAATCATCATCCCTAGGACATGATTTCATTGTTCAATCACTGATGAATCTTGTGACACCATTCCGATCATTCCAAGCATTTCCTCCAGATGTCAGATGCTTGAACACAGCTTGAATCAGAAATCAGATTCAGTGTCCATGGTGATGGAAAATTGTGTAAATCTTGAGGCTAATCTCATTAATTTATTCATCAACTATGAATCTCATAATATATATTGAACGAAAATGGTTGGATGTTCAAAAAATATAGTAGAAGATTTGAGAGATCATGATGAGTTTCAAGATGGTGTCAAGGATGCTTTTGATACTGAAGATGGTAGGATCAAAGATCTCATAACCAGTGTTGAAGAAAAACATACTCTTGAGTAGAATGCTGGGATGAAATAAGTAAAGGATCTGAATGGGAAGCTATATTCTGTTGCACAATTTTGGAATATGGAAAGGGATATTTGGATCGAGATCATAGAGAAGCTAGTTAAGAAATATGAACTGATGAAGGCTCAGGAAGAAGCTCTTAAGGCTTAGGAAGAAAAGATCAATGATTTAGAGAAGAAATAAGAGGATTAAGATCAGATCCTAAAGCAAGAAGAGGAAGACCACAATGAACTCAAAAATCTAAAAACCATAGTGAAGAAATTGATACCTAAGGGAAAGAAGGAAAATAGACCCAAACTGATCTTTTTTCATAATTTTAATCCTTGTACCAATTCTCTCTAATAAAAATGAAATTTTTGGTTGCTTGTCTTTAGGATGTGTTGAATTAATCATTCAAGTACCCTAATTTCATTTCCATTCAATGAAAATCTTTTGGAAAATCACAAAGGGGGAGAAAGGAAAAATAATACTAAGTAAAGAAGAAATATCCCTAAGTATGGTGGAGTGTATCTAAGGGGGTGTTTTCATTACAGCGATTTCCATACTCAAGATAATGAAAAATATCATTCCCGAAATATAGAATAATATCTTTAGGGTAGCAAATCCTAAGGGGGAGTTAGTCATATTTATCTTTTCCCATATGATAAGGGAGATAAGCATTATTTTCAAAGTATAGAAAAATATTTTCTAAGTCATTTTATTCTTTTTCGTAAGGATGTTTGTGCTCTCCAAAAAGGGTGAGATTGTTGATTCAATAAGTTTTTCCTTATGAATTTTACATTTCTTCATGATTGGGAAGATTGTTAAGTCAATAAGGTTTCCTTATGACTTTACCATTCCTTCTTGTTTTTAAAATCACAAACACCTTATCTATAGGAAAATTTCATTTTACCCGGTGTTTTACTTCAATAAGGAATATTTTTTTCCCCAAGGAAATTTTTCCTTACCATGTTTTTCATTGTTCATTACATTGTCTAAGTATAAAATTCAGTTTCATATCTAAAACCTCAGAATCATATAATACATAGATAAATAGTATTCTGTTTTCAGGATCTGATTCTTAACTCCAAGTTCTCTGAATTCAGACTCGGAACTCTTCTGAGTTTTGACTCCGAGTTCTCCAAATTCAGACTCTAAACTCATATGAGTTCTGAATCCGAGTTCTCTAAATTCAGAATTCGAACTATTATGAACTATGACACCGAGTTCTCTGAATTCAGAATCTGAACTACATAAGTTCTTACTCCGAATTCTCATGAATTCTAACTCCAAACATTGTATGTTCTGACTCCAAATTCTCATGAACTCTGACTCTAAAATTTGTAACCTCAGGTTCCAAATTCCTTAGAAAATAGAATCCAAACATACTTGTATTATAGACACTGAATGTGTTTTTGGTTAGACTGCAAACTTTTATTTTCTTACATTCCGAATATTTGGTTTTGGTTATGTAACCATATTTTTTCATACACTTTGTTAGTTATAAAATGATTTCGTGCATTCAGTTACGAACTAACTGTTGTTTGAGTGACCCTTGTACATGTCCCACCGAAATTCAAGGAAACATATGACCATTAGAGGAGGGATCCAACCGTTGTTTTTGTTCCTCTAAATATGAGGTCTTTTGAAAACGATTGAGACTTTTGGACTAATTTTGATCTGAAGTGATTTCTAGAGAGTGACACTCTCATGCTTAGTGTGTAATGAACATCATGTTCAGATTTGATTTGTGCGACTTGGATTGTTGCTGTATACAATAGAGGGCTTCTGGTGATAGGAATAAAGAGGTGACAACTACCTTGAAGTTAAGGGCTTCATTGAAGAGGAAGAAAGAGGTGTCGACTACCTTGAAGTAGAGGGTTTACTTACTGAGGAAGACAGAGGTGCCGACTACCTTGAAGTTGAGGGCCTACGGAGATATCAGGACAGACTCCGATCTTCATATCGAGGGCTTACCCTAGTGTGGGTAAGACAGACTGTCATGGAAGTATAAATCAGGAGACCTTTATCCAAGGGTTTTGGATACACTTCTCTTTGGTTTAAAATATTTATTACTTGTTACTTGTTTTGTTACAATATTTCCACTGCATTTTGTTTATTGAGGATGGTATATATATCTTATACTTCTTTATACATGTACTCTAATTTAGTATGGTTCTATACACTTTAATGTAGAATCTTTGTCTTTGTAAACTTCATTATGTTTCATTTTTCAGAACCATCTATCCTGATTCACTTTCTCAGAATCATATTTTCGGAATCTAGTAAGTGTGTAGAACTAGAGGTTTTGGGAGTTAACTTGTTTAACTTTGTTAAACAGAACGATCTTTAAAAATTCCAAAGGAATTTTTAAATTTGGAAATTCACCCCCACTTTTATATTGAGCATCATTAGATACTACATACAATATCTATATCATTTCGATCCTACATTTGGTATTATATAGTATATCATATTCCACACACCATCTCAAGAGTAAGTGTTATAAAATAATTTTATAAGCATAAATATATTATAAATATATTATTTATCATATATAAATAGAATGTTTATGATAATTACCCTCCATGATAGGTGGTAAATAAATAATGAACAATCATCATTTTGTGATGCAGTAGTTCACGATGTGTATAAATGACATGTTCGTTACCAATTAGATGTAAGTGTAGATAATTTTAGGTATAAAACATAACATAAAAAACATATAATAAAATTTAAGATATTTATATTTATATAATCATGTAATAATTATAATTTAATGTGTGGTGAAAAAAAATAAAGGGCTTGAGGAAGGGTGTTACATCTTAATCGGGTAACTGCTATTGATTTGCACCAAAGGGCTTCTACTGATGGATTTTTGTAGAAGGTGATGATTAAAGGATAACATGAGGTATTTTTTGGAGATATGTTGGTAGATATTGTTCCATAAAATGTGGATTGAGAGGTGTGATATATTTAGAGGAATGATTTACATTTTATATTGGTGGAAGAAGGGAACTCTTGTAAATTTTGGAAACAGGAATTACACCCACATTTGTTCCATTGCATGTTCCTTCAATAATTCAATAAAGTATATACAATGAAGTATATGGTATAAATATTACAACCCAATTAATTTTAGAAAATTTTCTAGTTCATTTTGTCCCTTACGAATAAGGCTTACTCCATTATTAATTTTATTCTTCTCTTTATGCTGTAATAAATTTTAATCACAATAACTATTGTTTTTGGTCAAAAACTATGTTTAACTTATTATATATTATAAATTTTTCTGTTTCAATATATTCAATCCATTGTTCCAACATCGAATCATATTTTTGGAATAAATTAATTTAAATTTAATCCCTCAGAGAAGATGATAATATAGGGTTTTAATGTTAAAAGGTCTAAAAGATTGCAAAGCTTTTATATCCAATTTCATAGTAAAATTGAATAAAATTACCTATATTATATTAATTGATACAAAATTATTCTTATCAAACATTAAACCCAGTATAAAATAAAATTTATCCTTTTAAATAAATTAGAAAAAAATAAGTTTTGAATTAAAATTCAGTATTTTTCACTATTCATTAAAAAATTAAACATCACACAATATTACCAAAAAATCACCCAAAACTAAATTTTATGTCATAAATTAAAATATTATGTTTATTTTGACACATAATATTTTTAAAATTTTCAAAACAAGTATTTAAAATAGTTTTCCATTAAAATACGGTAATAATGCCACAATAAAAATATAGATTTTTATGTGTAATATTGAGTCTGTTCATATCTCATTCCTATAAAATCTATTGGATGAATATCAAAAAATATTTGATTGAATATATCGTATATATATACATATATTAAATTAATATCACCTGATAATTTTAATTGATCTAATTTATTTAGATAAAACCACTTCGTGAGTATAAAAATTGTTTTCCATAAAATCATTGCTTTTATATTCAAATGATTATTATATTAATTTAAAACTAATTTGTAACCAATGAATTATTTTAATATTTTTGTAAAAAATATTTTTTCATAATTTAGTTAATTCTATTCATAAAAATTAATATAATTCCTAGGTTGTATCTTATTATATTAAATAATAATAAATTAATAAAATATTATTGATCAGTAAAACTCAGAATTATGTATAATGCAAGCCAATTAAGAAAATCATTATTGTCTGTGATGTATCCTAACTCAGTGTCTCATTCATTTAAAGCAGTATATTATATTGAATTTATTTAAAATAGTAAATATATTATAAAATTTTTGTGATATTATATTCCTTCACACGCTTTGTGTGGTGTGTCATACATGATATTGAATACAATTTTCCCACTTTAGATTTCTAGGGCATTACATTCTCCATACCTTAATTAAATTGCATCCTCACAATTCAATGTTGATCTTGGTGATATATTTTCATATATTTTTATTTCTTGAATTCACACATCACGATAAGGGTTCATAAAAAATCCCCTAGAAAATAGATAACTAGAAGTACAAAGGTCACATGAAATATCATATAGCTAGGTATCTAATTTAGAGAACATTAGTGGAATGTTGATATATATGCATGGAGGAGAAAAAAAGTATATGTAGAGATTGATCGCGGAATAAATCACAAACATGTGAATTATTTATGGAAACATGATGGTATTAATGTCATAAATATTGGATGATTTAAAATACCATCGATTGAAAAAAAAATTATGCCATTAAGAAAAAAATTTATTTCTAGATCATCTTCCTAATGTTGGATAATTTATTTACTAAATAATAATATAAGTAATTTACATACATTATATGATTTAATTTCATATGAACAATTCCATCTTTTTGTTGTGGTTTGATCCAATTATAATTTATCCCATACTTAATGAAATTGATATCCAATAATTATCTTTGATTATTGATGCATGAAAATACACTTTTAATGGATTATAGGGCCTATGAAATTATGAAAAGTCTTTACATTTGTCTCTAACTATTTTAAAAAACTAATATGGCTAATTAATAACTTTTAAAACATAAAATTTAACACTACTAGTTCATCATTAATATTTATTCATCAATATTTTTAACTAAAAATAATTTCATATTAACTAGGACATTGTGTAGCTTAGTGGTTGGCGTGAAACCATTATCATCCCCTGGTCAAGGGTTCAAGGCCGGTGGACTTTCTAGATATGATTAGTTTTTACCTAGCCTAACCATTTTCCTTTTTTAGAACCAAATTAATATAATTTTAAAAACAAATATGATGGACACATTTGAAATTTAATCATTAAATGGATTATTTCTTTCAATACAACCCAAATAAAAACAAACATCATCTTTTTATTTCTACACAGGTCAATCCTTAGTGATGGTTTTATCCATAATATCATGTGTATTGTTTCTAAATCATGACACCATATCATTAATATAAAATACCTTTGGTTTTACCGATGTCATTATTTTTAAAAATCCTTTATAATATCTATATTGAAATTTGAATTATCCTAATATTATCCCCTTGTAGTGTCAAACCAATGTACAGTAAGTCTCATGGTGGTGTACTAGGTTATTCCATGTCAGGCCTGACACACCTTGTCAGATTTGTTACCCCAAGGTACCTCTTTTCCATAACCACATCCACTTATAGTATTCATATGTGGATGTATTTATAATAATAACCGCATAATTTATATGGTTCCAAATTCATGGATTTTCTTCAATACTTATCCTTAAAATCTACCTTAGGGTTGTGTTCTATAATCATTGTTTTCATAAATCTGGATCCCAAGATTTCGACTAAACATCATACTATACCAACTGTAATAACCCAGCCCCATAAAGATGAGAGTTAGTGCCCACTATCATTAAATTGAAATAATTATGAGGAATCAAATCCTGAGGGAAAGAGCTATATATTAGTCTTTGTAAACTATATACAGTCAAGATTCTTATTTTACAAATGAATACAATAATTAAAACATATTTTTTTCCTTTCCTGGATATTAATTTGATTCCTTCCAGCATATCCTTACACATCGTTCTAGTATACTCATGGATTCCAAGGGATGGAAAATAAAAAGGGTTAGATGAAATTCTCAATAAGGGTTATGTATAGTGGAGTAAATTTGGAATCAATGAGAATACTAATTATGGAATGGTAAATAACAGAAAACACATACCCGGTATCAAAAAAATTTAGAAGGATGTTCATGAACAATATTTAAAGGAAATAACAAGAAACATATTCAATTCAAATAATTATAAAAGAAATAATAAATATAGAAAGGTAAGATACTAAAACATACTCTATTTAATCTATTAAATGAGAATGAAATGAATCCATACATATATCGATGTAAAATCTCATGGATAAATAATAACATTAAAAATGAATGAAATGTTTAATTATTATATGTCATGTATAAGTCACATTAATGACTCTTCTATCAAGATCTATCATCTGGATAAATTAATATTATGGTTATAAACCCATATACACTACTTGGAAACAAACTTGAAGAGTTTTTATCTAACTAATTTCATCTCACGAGATAACCAATGAATCGATGGGATCTCATTAACTTCTCCCCAACCCGAAGGTATTACCATAAATGGTACCCAAACCAAATCTTTCATGTCTCAAGCACTACTCATATCAAATAATAAAGATTCCATATCAAATATCCATATTTAATAAAATATAAATATTTATCAATATTTCCCCCAATAATCAAATAAACTCAAAGAAAACACCATATGAAAAAGGTTATATGATTTAGGAAATAAGCATATCCATGAAAACTGATGTGGATATTTTGGGGAAATTCAATATCTAATTGATCATAGGAAATTGAATTTTTCAAGGGGACTAAATGGAATCAAAGTAGTGAACGTCAATACTATACTTGGAAAAATCAATCATAAGCCATCTAGATAAAGATTAAGGTTGGTATCAATACAACATATCCCAAATAAAGAAAAATAATGTGTTTTGGTCATTGATGAATAATTTTTTTTAAATATCCTTTAAAATAATTCTTGAGGAAAATAACCTTTTGGTTTGAAAAACCATTTGAAAATCATTTTCATTAAAAATCATTTTTGAAAATATTTTTTTTTAAAATATACCCTTTTAAGCCTGCAAATAAATCTTAAAATAAATGATATTAGGTACATCCATACATTTTCTATGAGGTAAAACAAATAATCATTTATCATGGTAAAAAAGTTATATTTTTTTTGGAAAATGATAAAAATATTCCTTTGAAACAATTGTTTAAAGAAAAAGGGTAAAAATGTATGTAATAAATAATTTTGGAAAGGGTAATTTTTTTGAAAACATTTTTATAAAATATATGTTTTAGACATTTTGAGTATGAAATAGTGATAAAATTGTACAATTACTTGAAAATGGCCACAAATAACACTAGGAGAAGAAATTTAATAGTTTTATAAGATAATGATACAATAATTTCCTATGATGGAGATTAAAGTGTAAAAAATCCCATACAGAATGAGATTGTAAATTAAACCCTAGAAAAGATTATAATGTTGGAGTGAGAATAAATCAATGGGTAGATTGTTTGCATTAAATATAATTTCACATATAGAAGTGTGAATACACACATATATATATATATATATATTCAATGTAATTATTCACATTATCATATGATATTAAATACCACTAGGAAGTAATATAACCCAATGAAATGATATTAGGTTATGAAATTATTTTCCACCTGGTAAAATTTATCCTAAATCTCCTTAGATGAAATGATTTAAATTGAAACTAAAAATATCATAAATAATGAATGAATAATGATATTATATAAAAATGTGGTAGTATATACACCCTAAATATGAAATTCTGTTGAGAAAAATAAATTTATTATTTCTATAGAATGTGAAAAATCACAAAAGGAAGTGAGATTTCCAAGATAATCATTAAAAATATTCTTGAGGAGAATAATCTTTTAACATTCCGATGTGTCCCATACCAGTTTGAAACATTTGAATAACATTCTACATGAATGAATAAAATTAAATGAAACTTATAATATAATGATAATGAATATATTAATGATATAACATGTCAAACAGAATTATATACACTATATAAAATAAACCAGGTGCATAACATCAAATAAGTCTCAATTGAATGTAAATTGAGATAAAATGCATTACCATTCATTTTGTTTTGAGTGAAAGTACAAAAATTAATGTATAATTATTATAATATGGATAATAAGTTTTTAAATTACCATATTCTTTTTTATAAAATAATATAATTCCTTTTTATTATATCTTCTTACCTGTTTGATAAAAATAATTCATTATTATCACTATTTTGGGTATTAATTTCCAAGTTTGTCGAGTAAATTTTTACTTGTTCATTATTGTTCCTATAATGGTTTCATCAACTAAAATATGTAAACCAAGATGTAAATATAATATATATTTAGTATATATGTATTTACAAATATCTATAATATTTTGAGATAAGAAATGGAATTCACCGTTCATGGAGATGGTAGGCCGTATATACACATGATCACAACATTCATTTATTTTCCATATTAAAAAATGAAAAATAAATAATATATATATATATATATAAATATTATAATTCCAGTATCATATCTATGTAACATATAAAACATAGGTTTATTAAAAATATCATTTATAAGATCCATGTATCGTGTGAATGTGTTGCATCACTTAGAGGAGGCGGTAGTCTACACATCCACAAACGCTGTTATCCCATTCCCACAAAATGGGGTGCATAAAGATTTGTGTTATAAAATCATAAAATAGGAGTAAAGAAATTATAAATATAATAAATATAATATATAAATATCTTTTCCATCATAATTACTTCCATGTGTGGTGGTAAAGGAATAAAAAACATTCATCATTTCGTGAGGTTATAGTTTGTCGTGCATATAAATGGTAAGTTCGTTTCCTAGTAGATGGAAGTGTGTATAAGTGTAGGTAGAATATTTAATAGAACAACATATAAATTTATTTATGATATTTGTGTTTTTATACAAGACCGTAATAGAAACAATTAAATGTGTGGAGAAATAAATAAAACTAAGAAGCTTGTGGAAAGATGTTACCTCTTAATCGGGTAACACCATCTGGTTGGCATGAAAGTGTTTCCTTGAATGTATTTCTTACCAAGGTTATGATTATTGGATAAAGGGAGGGATTTTGAAGCGTTATATGGAAAAATCTAGTATGAGCCATTGTTTCTTGAGAGGTGTGAGAAATTGGGAGGCTTGAGATCCTTTTTATATTGGAGGTTGAGTGCCACTCTTGAAAATTTTGAAAAGGGAATTCCACTAATGTTTGTGTCACAACCCATCCCACGTGGTACTATGTTGTGACTATCCCAAGATAACCTACAATAAGCCATGGGATGTTCACTAGCATCGTGTAGGAATATCCCTTAAATTGGAGGCATTTTCCTAAGTACCTCTACGCTTTCACACATCTCTAAGATAAAAATGATTAAATATAAAAGCACTAAGTAAAAAATGCCTGAAAACCACTATATCCCACAATGAAAGTACAACAATAGAAGTATTGGTAAGTAAACATGTACAAATCAAGCACACCAAAAAAAATAGTCTGCCAGTAGAAGTCCAGCCTATAATGTAAGAGGTAATGTGACTGTCGTCAGAAAAGATTTCAGAACACACCTCATCCTGTCCAGTCTCACAAGGCGCCATCTTGTAATTGTTTCCTTGAAACTCCATCAAAGATTCAATCATCTGCACAAGATACATAACATTTGAGAAAACACCATGCACATGTGAGTAAAACAATACTTATTATGAAACCCTGAAACCTCACATGAATACCCCAAAAAAACAAAAAAGTAAATACCATGATGGAATACCATAAAGAAAATATCAGGAAGAAATTACAAAAACGAGATACCAGGAAGGAATACCTCTAAGGAATACAAAAATATAAGACACAATGTAATTCCAAAATTTAATACCACCAAAAAATACCATAAAGGAATAGATAGTCATCTCCACAGATGTATATATCCCTGCATCAAATATATCACGAACATCCAGAAATACTCAATCCAATAAGACACACAGTCTCAACAAGACACATAGTCTCCATAAGAAAACAATATCTATAATACACAGATTCTCTATAAGAAACACAATCTTCATAAGAAACAAAATCTGCATAAGACACACTATCTCTTGGTTACATCCTACCACAAAAATATTTGCTTGAAGTGTGCTAGTTCAAAGTGAACTAACTCCAAAATTCATTAGGTCATGTGAAAACTCCCATAAAACCCCATGTATGATAAATTGAAATGACCAACTCGTTTTACGGTCCCAAATTCCACCGAATTCTTATAATAAGGACATCGAGTTTGAAGGATATGGATGTTTGAAAATTTCAGAATGGGGTTCACTAGCCCGTGGACTAACCGTGGCAGTCGACCACCCAACGATAGCTCAATATTCCATGAAGGTTGACCATGCCCTAGATGCCACACACACACGGCAGCTCGGTCGACTGTGCTCGGGTATGACCTTGGTCCACCCAGAGATTTGGGGTCTGACTCGGTCTGTTGGGTTGACCTAATGCACTAGGCCCGACTTGATATCCCGAATCTGGCCATTTCTTGGTCGGCCCACTCCACGCGGTCTCCAGTTTCTATCTCCACATCTACACGCTACCATCGAATGCATCCTCCCACCACATTCCACTCTTGCCAACTCCTACAGCTACCATATAGACATCGATGTCCCACCCATCACTGTCACCTCCATTTTCCACTGTTTCACCTCACCTGACCGTCGCCACACCTCACTTGACCACTACATTGGACCCGTACAGGTGGCGCCTTCCATGGACCGTCGAGCCACACTCAATGACTAGAATTTTAAGCGACCGAATATTCGGGCCCCATGGGTTCTGATGAACATACATTCAGACTCTTCTATTAGTTTAACTCCAATATGAGGGTCCGATCACATTTTGAGCCACCTGACAAGTCAAACTGTGGCTACGAGCATCTAATAGAAATGAACATGAAGAACATGTGTGAGAAAAGATTGAAGAACACCATGAGGAACAAACCTAATACTTTGGCATGTCAGCATCAACCCATTCTCCTTAAAACAAAGGATAAAGAAGAAAATAAAATTAATTTCTCAAAAAACCCAAAGAGAAAAATCCCTTCTCACAACAACAATCAATATACAATCCAATCTGCATTTAGATTGGCTGGGATTCATAATAGAATTCAAGAATGGGGAAAATCAAAAGAAATAATTTCTATACCTCTCTGGGTTCAATTAGAAATGAATAAAAAAGCTTTTTTGTAATCATAAATGATATCCTTTGATTTTGTCACGCTCCAATAGGAATCCCACGATCCAGTCATCGTTTACAATAGGAAAATCATCCAATCTCTCCCTAGTGATTCGCCGACATTCCCAGGGTTATGTGGTAAACCATGAGTTTTCCACATAAGGATACTTTTAAAGAAAATCATGATTGTTTCAACAATATATATATTATATAATTCAATGATGATTACGTCCTTTTTTAGTTTTTATATAGAAGTCCAGTTCCGACTAATGTTAAGACACACTTTAGGAAAACAACACATCATAAACTCAATGTTAGTCACAATTTTTTAATATGAGTAACCATTCCTGAGTTATAATGATTTTAAAATGAAATAATTTTTTCAGTAATTTTATTTATGGTTACATCCTTGGAGGATGTTTCTTCAGATGACCATTGCTGAAAAATGTTAGGTTGTGTCTTGTGTACATCTGCCTTTCTGAGCACAACAGTGCCCCCAGATTTCTTATCCAAGCACCCATTTAAATTATATTCGACTTTCAATAGAAATTAGAACACACATGCTATTAAAAAACATAACATTATTAAATCAATTTTTCCTGGAACATTGGGACATGGAATCACAAACCGTCTTAGCACCTGGTCTTATAATTTCCCAAATAAATTTTAAAAATAAAATTAGTAAAATTAGGTTCATTATAAATTTTACTATTTTATGTGGCTCTAATAATAGAAAGATTTTACAAAATTAAAGATATGGTTTAAATATAAAAATTTAGTGTCTTTTAGACATGATTCTTGGTCATTTTTTCCTTAGGATTGAGGTTTTTGTCCCTTTTTCACTTATATTTGTCTTAATCATTGTAATTTATATTACTAACATTCAGAAATATTTTTGTTAAAAAACTAATTTGAAGTTATTAGATATTATAAATTATTCAGATTCATAATATAGAATCTAATTTTCGAAATTCAAATCATATAAGTGGACGAAGTTAATTTAAATTTAACCCTGTATATTGGATGGAAATGTGGGGTTTTAATGTAAAAACATCCAAATATTTTCTATGTTTTTAAATAAATTTCAACATGCAATGGATTAAAATGATTTAAATTGAATTAATTTTTAATACAAAATTCTAATTAAACTTTAAAAACAGTTTAAAATATAATTTAACCTTATTAATAAGTTATATGAAAATACAGTTTTGAACTAAAATTTAGTGTTTTTCACTACACATAAAAAAATGAAACATCACAGAAAAATTTGAAAAATTCACCCAAACCTATTTCATACATTTCAATTTTAAATATTCAGATCATTTTGAAATATATGATTTATAAAATTTCAAAAATTTGTATTTAAAATAGGTTCTCTAATAAAATGTGGTAATGGTGCCTTATAAAAATATAGAATATGAATTGTAATATAAGAGTTGTTCTTAACTCATAACAATAAAATATATTAAATGAATTTCAAAAATATTATATTTAATATATAATATATATGTTCAATTAATATAACTTATTATTTGAAAATAATTTAATTTATCAGGACAAAATAACTTTGTGAGCATAAAAATAGTTTTCCATAAAAGCATTCTCTTTATTTCCCATTTTTTTATTCATTTCTAATTAATTATTAAATAATGAATTAATTTAATATTTATATAATGCATATATTTTGATAATTTAGTTATTCTTATTCATAACCCCTAATTTTACAACTATTTTATATCTTATTATATTAAAAAAAATTCATCATCTATTATTGTTTGGTAAAATTTGGACTTATGTGTAACTAAAGCAATTAAAGAAACTCATTATTGCCTGGGATGCACACTCACTCATTTTCTCATTCAATTCAAGCTATAAATTATATTTTTCAGATATTATATTCTCTTACATTCTTGGTGTTGCATGTCATACATTCTAGTGAATACAATGTTCCTATATTAGTTTTTTCGGGCATTAAACAACTAATATTCTTGATAAAATTATAATTTTAGTTTTTTAATTTGACATTTCATGAAAAATATATAATCCTTTCATTAAAAATACACACACAAGAGCTAATAATAAAATTTTTATAATTAATATATTTGTACCGAGTTCTCATCATGCTCAAATTTCCAAGGCTACTCAGTTTAAGGGTAAAAACCACCCAAAAAAATCAATAGAACCATCAGATATTTATTTAATGTTTATATATTATTGTAAATCCAATATTATACACTTGGATATGTCCTATGAATCTAAAAAATAAAATTTTTCCTCGTCTTAATTTGGGGAAAATATAGGTCACTATATTCTCTCTTATATTATCCATTTTCATCCTCAAAAAGAAAAATAAATAGGGAATAAATTGAAATAATTTCACAAAACAATATTTCCATGAAATATCTTACTATCGCATGCAATTCTATAATCAGAAAAAGGTAAATCTCTAAGATAACTCAATGCATAAATATCAAGTAATAAAACAACCTATTTAAATCATAAAGGTACTACACTCTATCCCATATCTAAAAAAGAATGAATTGGAAACATACATCAAACCCTTGAGTGACTTTCAAAGACTCAACACCCAATAGGATTTTACAACATGGTAAACCCTTGTTAGAACACTTATCTCCATACCTATAATGAGTGTTCCAATGATTTTCATATAATATTAATACATCCATGATATACCATGAATTACCATGACATTTAGTACATTAATAGATTCCATGCCATCATTGGAAAAGCTACATGACTGCATACTCTTTAGGATTCATATTTAGTCGACATACATCACTTGACAATAAGACACTAACACCACTAATTATTACCCTTTTCATAAGAAATACCTGAGCCTTCATACCCTTATTTGACAGAAAAATATTTAGGAATCCTCTATCCACATTTATCACTCAAATACACTCTCACCCATTGTCAAACTTAAGCTACTCATTTTGGAATCAATCATTCACAGAATCTACTAAAAATATCATTAGTAACATGGAAAACCATATATAACTACTCAATATCATAAAAAAAACCTTTATGTGGAATAATAATATATAATCTAAAGCATCCGGTCCATACCATTTAAAGGAATGTTGTATATTTTTTTACAATTCCTAGAATAACAGTTTCTAAAGTATCCCACAAACCCCATCCTCCATAGTGTACAACCTCCTCCATCATAATAAATTGGATTATATGTGGTAGTTATTCCCAAAATGAATCACTGGTCATTCCATAATTACTGTCGTGCTCTTTTAGAGTGGTCTATGATTAAATTTTCTATACCCATATATATATATGAAAATTGAGAGAAGGACACAATTCATAGGGCTTGGTAATTTATGTGATCCCCAGATTTAGTGTACCCATAATGGTCTAATATAAGAAAACATCCTATTACATATAGTCATCAAATATAATTTTTTAATACCATGATCCAATCTCCCACAGTAGAGGTGTGTCGTTCCACCTTCATTGATTAAAGATGGGAACTACTCTACTCTCTCTATATAGAAATGAAATACCCTAAATATATATAAAAAACCATTTCTATAGTCGAAAGGAATAAAATTCCTCTACGAATCACTAAATTTACTGACCTTACTATGAAATTATTAACAAATTATATACCATGACTTCAACCTCTCAAATGAAAACATTTTCTTACAAATCCAAATCACACACTATGAGAGTATTCTATAGAAAAAAACACTTGATGTAAGATTAGGTATATTTATTAAGGTAGTATCCACACAATGTAAGTTTAGGATATTAGTATTTTAATAATTTAATTGCATTTTTAATTCAATATCTGTCATAACTAAAACTCGGTCATCAATCTAAGGATCTATTGTGAAAGAATTATTAATTTAAAAATAAAATCTAAATCACATCTCATTTGATTCTAATTGAATGAATGTTAGGATCATATAGAGAGGTTTTATCGCAAAGTTATTGAAAGGAAATCCCTCTAGATCATCCACACTTGATTTAAAATCCTGATCCTATGTCGATCATCAATTTCTAAGTGATAACATAGAGAATTGAATAACCTCCCATTATTATGATAATCATCATAAAACCATTCCTCATATCCCAAAGAATAAATAGGATCATGGTTCCTTATAGTTCAAATTATCACTCAAGGAAACAAAAGTGAAAATATAGTCTATCTCAAATTATATTTACTTGATAGTGACTCGAATTTATTCCACTTCGAGGCTACATAAGTAGGATTATACTTACCAAAATTTCCCTTTAGCACCTAGAGAAGTATACCATTACAAATAATAAACAAACAACATTTCGAACCTATTACCCATGTCATAAACATAATAAATATTTTATCATATACTTCTAGTATCAAAATTTGATCTATGATAAAATAGGATTCATTAAATTCTACAATGTCCCCAATAAAATATTAAATGAGCCTTGAAGAAATGTTATTTTTAATAACATTTTTCATCTTTTATCACATAAAACTTGTGAATACATAGAATAAATAGATTCAAAACTATGATTATAATAATGATTAAAATTGAATTTATTTATTCATGTTTGCCATTAAAACCCAGATATTACCCAACCCACACTATTGGTCCCACCATATCCTATACTCTAAATCATTTTAATTTATAATATATAGAAATAATTTGTTGGTGTTATCCTCTTGGACCTTACATCGATAGTAGTGAGGGACATTTATAGACCAAGTAGGGTATATAGAAACAGATAATATCCTATAATAGATATGTTTTAGTCATAACAATGACATCCTTCGATAAATAAACATTGCTTAATATAATCTATTTGCCTCTTATTATCTCAAAATGTTAGACACACACTTTGTGTCATTATATTTTATTACTTTATTATTTCATGAACTTACTAGAAAAACATAACTTATTTTCCCATAGAAATTTTTTATTAAAGGAATTTTCATATTTTCCCACAAGACCGAAGATAGATATTCTACTCAGAAGTGAAAACTCCTATCATCATTATTCAATCAATGACACACCACAAATGATTAACTTGGCACACGTTGTCTAACTGGAAACATATTTTTTGACTGTTTTCAATTTGTATAATGAATAGAATGAAATTGTAATTTTTTTTAATAATCTCACATTGAGAGAGTAATACACATGTTTATATATAATAATAACCATTTACACCAATATAATAAAGTTATCCTATTGGCTGGACATTCATTATGAGGTCACATACTTGAGATCAACTAGTGAAAACTTCATGAGAAGAACTATGAATGCATATAAGACCCTATAACCACACCATCAAACATCATCTATGTCCAATCATTATGATGTTTCCAAATCATATGACACAATTTTATGATTTATATTATAGTATCTTGATTTTATAATTTTATATAGGAATCAGAATTACATATAGATATGAAAAATAATAAAAGGATATTACCATGTAAGTAGTGTATTAATATAGATAAAGACTATTATGGTAAGTTAACATCATTCCTAACTCTCTGTATAATTGACATAATAATTTAAAACTATTACTCATGTTTTCCGAAGGGAATACACATTCTCAACACTCCCATATTCACTAATGATAACCTTCAATCCATCAGTATACTGTCTCTCACATGATATAATCATGTTATTCTAATTTATGGATTTTTTTATTTTCCCATATTTATTTACATAAGTAATATATTATCTACAACTTCACTTACTTGAGTATAAATCTTCATGAGATAATATCTTTGAGTATAACCCTTTTTTTCTCAATAATAACCTTGACATATTGGATATTAACATTTTTATATGATTATCACAATTTTTATTTTGTTAATACATTAGTTTCTAGATATAATTCAAAGAAATTGATTAAATCATTTGTTAATTTATACCACTTCATTATCTACCCCAAGAATCCCCATCATACTTGATATTTTTATGTATGGACACCAATGGACCCAATGATATTCTCTTTCTTAATTCCTTAAACATCATGTGAAACAAGATCAACTTATACCAATGAAGACTAGATTTCCATCCATTGTAAATAGTGTTATTTCCTCTCCGCATACAAGGTATATATGACTTATAAATTCTCAAGTACTTTTGGATAATTATTATTCCTTATAATGTTGTTATCTATGATTTATTTTATATTTTAATACCAGAATTTACATATATTAAATATCATATCATTTACGTAACATGTAATATTTGATAGATTTATCACTAAAGAATATAGATTTATACTCATTATTATAATATCCACCTATTTAATATACATGTCCCCATGATGAGATTTATTCCACATTACATTGGAAACAATTCCCTTATGAATTTTTCTGACTTGTATTTTTCAACACACTGTGACTGTATATTAATTAGAATGGTCCGTGCAACCCATTTGGTGCATATCACTAGATATTATTTCAAAGCACTTAGGATAGTACTCTATGTTAATATTTTTTTAGTTAGTTTCAATATAGGATTAATTATTTTTTATACTATGAAATTTTTTCCAAATTTTTTCTATATATTCTACTTGTAAAATCATGCCACTTGGACTAAACATTTTAAATAACATGGAAAAATTACATTCCAAACTGATAGTCTATGATCATGATGATTTTATAAATATATAAATGTATCTCCAAAAATTGAAGTTCTTATTTGCATCAAATTTTTTCACCAAACATTTTATGGTAGTTTCATTCATTCACCATCAAAGAAAGGTTGAATTGACATGGAAATCCTAATATAATGAGCACATAATGGTTTTATAATATGTAATATTTTAATTAATATAAGAATAATGAATTTATATAATCAGTCATGATTTATTGATACCATCCCTATACAACCCATGTATTGTTTCTCTTGAATACCCACCTGTGAATTTGCGTAAATTTAGAACATAACAAAATATAGACATTATTTTGGTATATGGGATCTTTTTTTCTTAATTCATAATAATATATTATTCATAAATTTTTTTCATTAATTATTTTATTATATTTTTAAAACTATTTTTACTCGTTGATTTGTATATCACCATTTCTTAGTGATCATAAAAACATCCCACTTTTGTTTTATATTTCTTACATTGTATGTGTTTCTAGAACATTTCTCTTACATGATCTTTGTTTAAAGATGTCCCTATTCCATGTACTTTTGTATATAGATCCATGAATTTTAACCAATTATATTTCTTACCCACTAAAGAAAACCATGATGTCCACCATTTTATATAAATATAGTTTATCACTTGACTATAATTTTATATATTAGGTAAATATATAATATTCTATACTAACTTTATCATAATTACAGTTAAGCAATTTCAGTTTTTTTGATGAATGATTTCTTATAGAATTAGTCTTAACAAACTCTTTGAAACGAAATGCATATTATGCGATATAATGGATTTTTTTTCATACTATAAATTATATGATATCCATTTGTAATAATTTTTGGCATATGGTTTGGGGTTAATGCCTTTATTTTAAAATAATTTATTGAGATGATAATGGATGAGTTTTCAAGGCTTACAGGTCTCATAAATGATTAACCCTATACTAATATCATGGATGATGTGTTTATAGGGAAACATAAATTGTAGAATTCATATTCTCTATATTTTAACAATAAATTAATACATATATGAATTTTTATCCATCATTCAACCACAAACATTAAAAGTCTATTTTGTATAAGGAAATGGGAGATTATGAATAAACCCACTCTCTATTTTCATGATCAATGAATCCCCAGTTATTATATTCATCTTCTCCCCTACAAAAGTACCCCATGTCATATTAAAAAGTGTATTCAATTATCAACTTTTATAATCCCTCTATTTATTCAATGAGTCTACTAAAAACAAATAATCTACATCCCTCTATCATTTTAAATAGTTTACAAGTATATTGTTGAACTATTTGTTATTGATTTTAGGATTTATAATCATTAATTATAAAAGTGTAATTATAGATAATCCTTTAAATAAATAACATCTAATACATAAGTGTTTTAAATCAAGAAGATTCCAAGAAGCCTTCTTTTTATTTTGTGAATTTATTTTAGATTTAAGTGAAAGAAAATTTATCATCCAAAAAACAGTATAATATAATGTATTACATTTTATATTAATCATTAATTAAAAATACCAGAAATTTTATATTATTATATAATAAAACTATTAATTAATTACTCAATACCCTAATAACCTAAATTTAACTTTTAAATTAAATATCATAATTTCTAAAATCGACATGAGATAATGTTTTTCATAATACGCATTACATATCAATATTTTTAAAATTCACGAATTTATCTAAATGGAATTATGATGTTTTGGCCTACTAAAGGTCATCTTATGGCCAGGATACATCATCAACATGACGATACACTTCATTATAATTTTCTATCTATACTCACATGGTTACAATATTTCTAAATATTTTTATAATTCACATATTGTATATAATAAAGAAGAATTTTACTAAAATGTCACATATATTAATGGATATACCTAAATCTGATTCATCTAATTTCATCCCCAATAAAGGATTAAAATTTATATTCCTTTGATATTTATTCCACATCAGAATAAAATATGCTCATTCTCGATGCTCTACCTATTTAGATTCAGTTTATTATAAATAATTTGTGAAAACATCTTTGAATTGTTTGTTTATATTTGAATATTTCCTTTTATTTCTTATCATTCATCGAAATAATTAATTATATAAAATTAATTATTATTTTTACCTACATGGATAGTATTTAGAAGAATAAATTTACGATTTTGTTTCATATTATTCATTTATAAAACTAAATGAATAAGATGTAATAGAGTGATAATGATAAAATAATGGTATGTATTAAAAAAGAATAATTTATCTTTCATTTTAAAAAAACTTATCGTAATCATAACATCATTCATTTATCAATTAATTTTCTCCATAAAGTCTTCTTGAGATGAGAAAATATGGTATATCCATCCACTTTCTCATGTTCATTCTCTAATCTCTTAAAATTTTAATTGAGTTATGATGTAACCATCTAATGCATCATCTATGTGTATTTTACAAGATTTATTTTACCATCACATAATTCATGATGGAAAATAATAGGTGTTATAGACTCCAACAAATATAAATTCCATTCATATTTTAGTACTATGGACAAGAACCTGTACAGCTATTGTAATTTTTTTCTTGTTAGGACATATTAACTTTCCTATATTGATCATAGTGGTTCAATGATATTGCATTCTATTTTCTACAATCGATTTTATAATAACGTTACTTTTTTTAATGGATTAAAAATTGTCATTCATTATAGATATTTTAATATAATATTTCTAAAATAATTTTATAAAATCATAGTATTTTTCAACTATTAGATTTGAAATAAATAGTTTCTAGAATATTATATTTATAACGATCCATAAACACCTTCCATATATAATATCTTATTGAGATGCCACTACTCAAAGAGTTTCATGGTAGGGTTCTTGCTGGCCAACCACATTAACTCATAGTTCCTTGAACCATTGAGTGCAACCACATGTCCTATAAAAAGAGACCTTGAATTACTCAACTCAATGTCTCTAAAATTAATAAAATTATGCCGTGGATACTTCTTTAAAGATAATTTTAGATTAATGGACCCACCACTTTTATAAAAAACCTCAATAGTAAGAAGCACCCCCCAACTACTGATAGTGAGAACCCCGTACGTATATTTTTTCTCAAATTCATGTGACCGAGGATTTAATTTATTAATATTATTTTATATAGTTTATAGTTTTCTCATAAAATGAAATGCTTATTTATTTAATATGTTTTTCTAGGTGATATCAATGGAAACATAACTATGCTATAAATAGATACATTCACTAATAATTAATACATTTTCAATATATTTATGTTTTTTTATTATTCTATATGATCACATATATATAATCATAAAAAAATTAATAAACCATACAGAAAATAAAAAAAATGACTGTGAAATTTTCACACTGAATGATCTGTAGTTTGAATGATGATCATGTGAAACACATTGTATTACTCCTTGACTCAGGTATGAATCAAATTGTAGTGATCACCTTGTCCAATGTGTTAATGCATCATTTGGTTCCTTTCCAAAACTCAATGTGATCTATCTCTCATTTGAATCATGTGATTGTATATATATGCTCACACACATGTGAGGGGGTCACCAGAATATGGGATACACACGAAGAAGATCACCTGCGGGAGAGAAAATCCTTATATATATAATGAGGTGATAGATGACATGTGGATAAATGTTTATTAAAAAATTATTAAAAATATCTCACATAAAAAAACAAGTAAATATATAAACAAAATAACGGACACATGTTGGTTGGTCTAATATTATATTCATATGGAATGCAATATAATTACATACAAATATTAATTTTGTTGTTAATTTAACTCAGGGAAATTAATAATGAAATAAAATAAATTGAGATAATTTTTATTGATATTTAACTATTTTAATTGTCCCAAAACTTATTTTTTAAAATTCAACATTTATATTTAAAAATATTTTATAATTTTATAAAATTTTAAGGCTCCTCATGTATTTTAAAACCGCCAATGAGGTTTTGTGACACTACTGCCCGACCTACCCTACACTGAGTTAGTGGGTATCGGTGAACCCCCAAATTTAGTGTTTATAGGAATTGAGGGGTGGTTCCTCTTCGGTGTCACATGGTAATTTTTTTTAGAATTGCGATGTACCCAAGGAACCATTAATTACCCACCAAACAGTGGGTGGGGGAATGTCCTTCCAATAAACATCCATTTTTTATGTATTATTATTTTATTTTATCAAATACAATTATAGAATTTTTCTATAAATAAGATTAATCAATATCCTCTACTGTGATACTATTCACCAATAGATTAATAGTAATTGTGGGTTAATATGAATAAAAAATAAAAAATATAAAAAAATTTATCCTAAGAGAGAATTTTATTGAGATTTTGATGACTATAACTCAGCCTGATGACCTTGGATTGAATATCATTCCAAGATGTTAGAACTGTTGTGACACCCTCTTTAAATGTAATTTAATATCAATTAATAAGTAGTTTAATTTATCACATGATCTCTTTCTTATAAGTTGTTTTATAGAATATATATAATAGAAGAGTAAGACTACAAGAAATTAAAATTTTTACACAACAATTGATGTCATAATTTAATTTCTATCATAATTGAATCGATTTCATAATTGAAACATATTAATCAACTCAAATATATTGTGTAAAATAATTACACATGAAAAAATATATATAAATTTATACATTGTCCAATTTTGAATGAACATGTGTTTCACATACTATCAAAGATCACCACTCAAAGAAAAAAATATTGAGTCATATATATCATCTAGATGTGATTTAAAATCTTGTTGGTATATTGATAATAAATTTTGGGTTCTATCAAATAGAATTAAAAGGCCAATCAATAATCATCAAAAAATTGTTCCACTATTTAGAGATGAATAAAATTGGTCGTGGGTCCTACTCTTCACCTTACTAGTGTAGGACACAAGAGAGGAAAGATAACACCTCGTAAAATCAAGTGAGTGGATTGTCACTAAAATTTGATCCTATATTTGATTATATAGGTAGGATGATACTTATTGAAATTTCACATAGGCCCCCAGATATTCCATCCTTCTAAATAAGATATATGTGTCATATATGACCTATTATCCATATAATAAACATCATAAATAGTATACCACATAATTGTACCACTAAAATATGTTACGATAAAAACATGGAGTCATTAAATCCGCAATACAGTCCCATAAAATCATAATTTAACATTGTATACATATTCATTCAAAAAATATTTTTCTTTGTATTCACATAAAGACTAGGAATACCTAGAGTATTTAAATTCAAAACATATTATTATAAATTAAAATAATTATAGATTTATTTAATCTATGTGAATTTTCAAGCCTAGATAAATCCACCCCCCCCCTATGGGACCCACAATGTCCAAAACATCATTTTCGTAGAGTTGAAAAAGATTACGAATATTATTTTAGTGTTACTCTCAACAAACTAATATAAATATAAATGGGTGTAAATTATAGACCAAGAGTAGTATCTAGTAAAAAATATATCCCCGTAAGATATAAGGTTCATTCTTTTAAATGAAAATTTGTAACACCCAAGCTACAATGGTACGCTTCTCTTTGAATAATGCAGTAGTGCGTGTTGTATGAAACTTCGAGTTCCAACACACCAAACCCAATCAAACTAGTCATTAGGAATATTAATACACACTTTTTGAAATTATATAAATTTCATATTTCAAAATTGACTTCATTTTTGTATTCTAAATATCGAAATTAGATTAGGGTGAATTTTTGGTATTTTTCTGAAAACATTCAAATTTTTATGAATAGTGAAAAACTCTGAGTTATAGTTTAAAACTGATTTTTTTTAAATAATTATTTATTTTAAATAAATTTAGTTTAGGTCAAAATAGATACATAATACCTATATATGTTCAATGTGATTAATTGGAGTTAGTTTATAATAATATTTGATATATAAAAATTTTATTCAACTTTTCATCGTCTTTTACCCACCTCTTAAGGGAATTTTTTAATTAACATAAAACTTAATTTTACCTCTATGTGAGTTGAATTTCAAAAATCAGACAGAAACAGTTAAAATGATGTAGTAAAATGTGGGTCAATAAGATAAAAATAATTTTTGGTGAATAGTAACTTTTTACTTTTATTTACCACGGTTAAAAGTAAAAAGGGTAATTAAGGGTAAAAATGATATTATTATTTCCCTAACACATGTCCTAATTCTATTGGATATGTATAATTCGAACAAAAAAACCTTAGGAATAAAATATGATCCTCTCTGGTCCATTTGGATTAGATTAGGACATTTATTATTATTTAATTCAAAGAAGAGTTAAAAGTGTTAAGTTCAATGATTAGTAAATAAACCATTTTTTAATATAGTGTTAGAAAGAAGATAAATTCGACTATAAATATTAATTAGAAAGATAAAACTATTTCCTACATAATTTTATTTGATTTATATTTTTATACATTAAATAATTTAATTTATTAATGACACAATGATGATGCAGTAATTACATAATTTATGAAATATTAAAATTGTTGATATTATAATTATCCAAATAAATGTAATTTGAGACTTTTTATGAATAAAACTAATTTTCTAGGTTAATATGACATATTAGGGTTGGTTAGATGAGTTTTTTTCGAAGTAATAATGATATTATGAATTTAGAAAAAACAAAATACTAAATAGTGTCAAAATTGACACAAAAGAGTTTTTAAAAAAAATATTATATTAGAAATTGATATTATCTTCCTAAAAATTTAAGGTTCAGCCAAAAAGACTTATATAATGATAGGTGTATCATTAAAGAACCACTTGGGGTTTTCTTGGGAGTATATAGTAAGTGTATTAACCATATAATATAAAAATACAAAGAGACATTGTAAATGTCAAACTATTTGTCACGACCTGTCCTCGGGGCCCATGCCGTGACTACCCCAAGCCTTCCTTCCATAGGCCAGGGGCTTACGACTAGCACCAAAGGTGTAAATCCCTATACTGGGAAGGAATTACTTTTATAAAAGTAAAAAACACAACAATGTAAACAACTGAAGTAAGCACTTTGTAATACTGTATACAAAAGTAAGTGCTAAAAGGAAAGGGGATGGAAATACAAGACCAACAGTAAGTACAGTACAACTAAAAAGCTAGAACAACTGCAGTTCAGTAAAACAGAAACTACTGAGTCTTCCTACAGAAATCCCACATAAAGGGTGATTACAGATGGCCTCCTCAGCACCTCGGGTCCGTCCGTCTGCTCCATGTACGTCTCGCCAAGTGGTCCACCTCTCAGTACCGTCCAACCCTACAAGTCTCTAACTCGACCAGTGTTGTTCATTGTATGCATCCAACACAACGTAGTACGGGCATAGACCGTGCAGGGGTGAGTATACAATACTCAGTAGGGACCCCGATACCCCCAAAGGTCTCCCATAATCCATGAAGGATAAACCACAGAATGATGATACAATCACAAAGTATTAACCAACTCTACTTACTTATATGACAATACATATACCTAAGTTATCAATCAAAGTTGAGCTTCAACTCTCGAGGCCAAGCACAACCCTGCCCCCACAGGAAATAAGTCAATCACATCGATGATAATGATAGAATGTCAACACTCAGCTCACAAAGGTATACATCTTTCGTATAGTGATAGAGATGATGAGATGTAGTCACTGATTCATCTAAGCTGTCGGACCCACATAGGATACTAGACCAACTAAGCTGTCAGACCCACATAGGATACAAGACTAGCTACTCAGTCGGACCCACTCAAGATACAAGAATAGAATTAAAATTTTTTGGACCAACTTAGGATACAAGATCAGCAGTCTTCACTGTCCAACCCATGGAGGATTCCAGTACATTAGTCATCGTCGTCAAACCCATGGAGGATTCCAGTACGGTAGTCATCGCAGTAGCAGCCAGCTCTAGGGTTCCCGCACACAGCACACTCAATTCTGAGAGGATCTGCTCCTTGAGTCAACGGTTGATACATCAACCATCATGAATTCTAGTGTTGATGTATCCATAAGTTCTTTCTAGTCAAAAGAACCCCAATGTGACAAACGGCGTGTCAATCGGACGTCCAGTTTGAGAGTTGTTGGCTTTTCCGTTCCAAGGGCCAGGTTGGAATTACACTCATTCCAAACCCGACCATTTTCAAAAGTCATCCAAAATCCACATAGAGTAGCAAAAAAGGACCACCTCATCACGAGGGTCCTAGTTTGGCAGATGGTGCGTCGATCGGACGCACGATCTAGAATTTATTCACGTTTAAGCGTAACGGGTCCGGCCTGTCAAGCCCAGTGGGCTGGCGGGTCATCCCGCCAGAGTGCGGCCCGGACTTCCAGCAGGAGGCCCGACCCGCGCAAGGGTGGCTTGGGCCACGGCTAGCCGCGACTCGGCCAACTAGTCGAGCTTGGGGGGGGGGGGTTCCTTGTAATGGTGGCGCCGCCTGTCCTGCCCGGCCGTCCGAAGCCGGCCGAATTTTTGGTGTGAGAGGCCCACATAGAGGGACGCTATCTCCTCCACATGGGGCCTCTTGGGGCCGCAATTTCTTCCACTCGGCCGTAAGGTGGCTGGCCGGTTCTCCAGCCGAAGTAGCCTACCCATCGTGGGTCGCGGTTCCTCCGCAGCGCGACGTCACAAGGCATCGTAGTCTTCTACCCAACCAGCTATGGCAGGGCGATTCGTCCGGTTAAACATCCCTCACAGCGGGCCACCGTATTCTTGCAGCGTGGCATCATGGAGGTTTTGTGGTCCTCCATCCCAGCCGGCTATGGCCGATTGGTTTTCTTCGCCCGAGGGGCCCGTAATGTGGTTGCGATTTTCGTTTACGCAGTCGGTGCACGATTGCTGCTTTCAGTCGTCGTTGCCAAAAATAATCACCAATCAACAGAGGGTCATCAGTCCATGTTCGTTTGGCCCGCACCCTCCACAATAGGCGATATCAAATGGCTGAATAAAATCCAATGAATTCATCAAGAATGAGATATAATTTTATTCACTTAAAATAATTCAAACCCCCTACCTTGATTTCGATGCTCACTTGTCCGTTTCACAGAAAGAGAATTTGAAGATGACGTCGATTCATTGACGTCGGGGTGCATCCGAGGAGGAAGCATAGCTGACTTTCCTTGAGGGCGGCTCCTCCTCTCGTGGCTTGGATGAAGATCGAAGATATTCTCGTGGTTCTTCGTTGGAGAGAAAAAGGGCGTTCTTCGTGGAAACGACTCTCCCTTTCCAATTCTCCCAAAGATCTCCCACACAACAAGTGCCAACCCAAAATAATAGCTTAGCCTATTATTTTATCCTCAAATGAATTTCAAATTAATTAGAAAATTAGAGGAGCCAAAATTATTTGTTCATTAATTAAAAGTGTGTTGGCACATTCATGAGAGGAGGGTGGAAAGGCTCCACCATTATGTGGAAGTTCAAATATTAAGAGAGGTGTTTAATGGAGTTAAAGGGAGAGTTGATGTTTCAAGGCTCGTGAGGTCCCCACCACCATTATCCTCTCATGGGAGGTTATGTGGGGTGTGGGCCCCACCACCAACTCCTCTTTGGAGAAAATAACCACCACTAAATAAATTGTGTAACACAAAAATTTATTTAATTTATTATGAATCCCCAAAATATAACTTCTACAACCAACCAAACACAACTGTGGTGAAGGTGCCCTTAGGCGAATACAGGCGATGCGGGTTCATCGGTTTCATTGGATTTTAATTCTGAGCATGGGATCAAAAGATAGAAAAACCTACATGTGCGTTTACTAAATGTACCCAAAAAAACATCAGAAATAGATTCCGGGAACATCAAGCCTCAGAATCAGGCACTGTCAAAAAATGAGGACTCAAAAAATTCCAAATAATTTAACAAAAAATTTCCCTTGAATTTTCTGGGACTTTACACTATTTAACTAAGTGTGAAATCTAGAATATAAGGTTAATATAGTGAACAAAACCTGTCTAGAACCTATTGGTTGAGTGGTTTTGACCCATCCCCACCTTATCCTTTAAATAATCCACTTTGGAGCCACTACAAACCAAAAAGGATTTTATTATAAAATAATATTGCTAGCTTTTCCTAAGGTTACCCTCACTCCTCTTATAAAATGGAATTCCCCCTTCTCTCTAATTCACACCGTGAAATCCATTTGGCTCAGCCAACCTCTTCACTAATACCCTCTAAACTTTTCTCCCTTCATCCTAGAGTCCTTCCTTTAGTTATAAGGCCATACTATGGAGCCCTTTTGATCAAATCAAAAGGAAGAACCCGAAAAAGAGGAAAATATTTCATCACCACTTTCATGTTCATTTCTTCTTCCACTCCCACTTCCTTTTTTATCTCCACTATAAAATAATAACTCCAGTATCTTCTATATTCTGTGATGTTATTATAAATACGGTACAACCATATTCATTATTATATCCATCATTTGAATGACATGTCACCATACGTGCGTACATACGGCTTATCGTCTCCACGTTGTGGTGTAATTGTTATTCAATACATTATAATTTGGATGTATATAATAATGATGTGTAATTGATGTAAATAATAAAAATAACATGATAATGATTCTATATATATGATATACCATCCAATTATATATTATTTATTATCAAAATTGTGATATTGTCGCTCGTGCGTAGGTACAGATTACCCTCTCCTTGAACGCGATTACATTTGTTCCCGATCATATCAATTCAAGACTAATTTTCATTTGATGATTAAAAATAATGTCTAAGGACTTGATATAATTTAGGATATAAATAATATACATCCCATCCATAACAAATATAACTCACATAATAAATAATATAAATGAAAAACAAATCTGATAAGACCTGAAACAACGATAATACTAATATATTATTAACAATGTAATATTAAAAGATCATATATGATATCATAATAATTTATATGATTCATGTATAATTTAATAACAATTATTTTACCATTATATAGGAGGTTATCGTACCCTCGACTAAAGAAAAGTACAAGGTAAGGGTTAATTTCACAATCTCTTTATAATCTGAGGTTGTTATTACGTAACTATCTATGGGGACCTCTTTATCATACACATCCATGTTTCTTAAAAATTTATTTAAAATCATTTTTATTATTTACTAGACAACGGGGTATAGTAATTTTTTCCATTATTTGACCTTATATGATTTTTAATGTAATCTTTCCGACGTTTTCCAAATAAGGTACTTAATAACCATTTCGACAAAATTAAGGTAAAAATGTGTTTTTTAACATATATGGATGGTGCGGCTATTTGCCGCCGTTATAACATCTTTGAAGCTTCCCTTACAAGATTATAAGAATATTTTCAAAATAAATTTTTTTCTTTATAATTATTTGACTCTTAAATTATTTTAAAATAAAAAGAGATATTTCTCTAAAAAAGGGTTTTGATTTCTCCTATGTCAACATCCATTGATAGATTTTATGTTTATTTTATGTTGATTTATTATTATACAAAACATCCATATTTTCTTGAAGGTTTTGTGATATGTTTGACTATGGATGTGCTATTTTTATACCATTCATGGTTTATGGTTAGAGTATTGACATTTTTATGCTAGTTTTAATACAAATGTTTATGTTATATTTCAACCATTTCATATGAGGAATGTATAGTACTTAGTAAGTAACTGTTGGAGCTAGCTATAGCTCCTCGATGCATCGGTAGGTCTCATGAGACAACTATATATGGAATTGGTCGAGGCCTTTCCCAATTTGATATATGGTTTTGGACGAGGACTTAATCATTTTTAGATGTCTTGGCCAAGGCCTTGACAAAATTTTTTAGAATGTCCAGAATTATACATTACCTCATTATGAAAATAATATTGATTGTTCATGTGGTCATTTGACTAGTATAATACCCATGATAATGTTTTATTATGGAATTATTTACTTAGCTCATATTCCAGCCGTAAAATTATTCATGTTAATTATTGGTAAAGGCATGAGGTTTCAATTATTTACCAGGCCAAATATTTATGTTATCTTCTACTGTATTTCTTACCATTACTGAGTGTTTGAGCTCACGCCTATCATACGTTTCATTTTCCAAGATAATAAGAAGTTAGTAATGAGTGACTTGCAGGAATTATCTAGGAGGCTTGGATATTTCCAATGGAATAAATTTGAATTGTATTTCATTTCATGTTGTAAAGTTGAACTTCTGTGTGAATCTTGTTTCCAATAATACTAAATTGATCGGTCTTTTGAGACATGATTTTATTTTGATCATGTCAATGTTATGTAATAATGCACTGACTCTGGGTAACTATGGTCTGGGCGTTACAGTTGGTATCTGAGGATGTGGAGTACAAGCCTTGGAAACTATATTTAGATAAACTTTGATCAAAGCACATAGCCCTAAGATAGACTTTTAGGATTAGTATATAAGAATATCCTAGAATTTTGGTATTGTAGAGATTTTTTGAGTTTTACAAGTAATTCATCACTGTCTGGATATGAGTTAGTAGATGCGGCTCTATCACAAATGTAACTAGGGGTAAAACATGAAAAAAACACTCTGAGATAGACTCGAATGAGAATTGGGGCATGACAATGGGCCTTGCTGCACTCTTGGCTATGACACTCCCAGGGGATATTTTTAGGATTATTCTCATTTTCATTAAAAACCATTATGGAGGGTTTATGAGTATATACTTCCACAAATTAAACATTTTTATTATTATGAATTATATCCATAAACTATTGAATTTATGTTAAGTGTTTTACATGTTTGGATTTATGTATTGCAACTCATAAACTAATCTAGTGTACTCCATTGTTTAAAAATGGCACCTAATGGAAGGAATTAAATCCATATCAATACATGCACACCATGTAGGTATTTCGCTCCTGCTCATGATAATTATAGTGGAGCTGGTGATACAACTGGTGCTGATCGGATTATCACTATAATGGGACAACCCACACAGGTTATGAATAATAACCTTACCCGTATGGATCACCCTGATCCAAAACGTGGAGGATCAACGTTAGACTGATTCCTGAGGAAAAAACCACACACATTAAATGGGGGTACAAATCCATTAGTAGATGAGAAATAGATAAATTATTTAGAGAAAATATACCACTCCTTGGGGAGTAGCAAATGGGAAAAATTTGTCAGGGCAGTATACCGCCTCACTAGAGATGTTTATCAATGGTGGTCATTGATTAAAAACACAAAGGATGATGATAATGTGTGAAATATGGAATGGAGGGAGTCTAAAGAATTTTTCTTCGAAAAATACTTTCCTCATGATCATCAAGCGGATATGGAAAGACAATTTCTGAGTCTAAGGAAAAAGGAGGATGATAATGTCAGAAAGTATGAAGCTAACTATACAAGGAAAGCGTGGCATGATGCAGATTATATACGTAACCCATGAAGTAAGATTGACCATTTAATTGATGGTTTAAATACATTTCTTTGTTGAGAATTAGTATCACAATCCTTCTCATCATACGAAGATATTGTCTCGTGTGCTATCAAGATAGAAAAGGAATTTTCTAATTATTTTAACTTTAAAACAAAGCAAGAGAAGAAGAGATCTCTTGAACACTCTCAGAAAGGAAATAATGAAAGAGGGAAGAAGGGGAGAATTGAATTTCTACCCTGTGATAATTGTGGAAGGAAGTACCCTGGTGACCGTATAAAAGGGAAAGGAGTATGCTACAAATGTGGAATTAAAGTCCATCATGCTGGTGATTTTTAAGGGAAATAAATATGCTATTAATGTTCAATGATACAATTGTATAGATATGGGACACTATGAAAATGGATGTCCTAAGCGTCAGGGAAACATACCTCAGAAAAGGACAAGGGATCATGGCCAATCTTATGTGATCACTACTGCTGAGGTTGAAGCCCTGAAAGATGTGGTGGCAGGTAATTTTATGGTTTCCTCAGGTTTTGAAAATTAATTATTTGCTTCGGGATCATCACATTCTTTCATATCTTCCAATTTTGCTGTCAAAATTATATATCTCCAATTTGTTTTAACAATGGAGTTTTCAGTCAAAACTTCTAAGGGAAGTATCATTGCTACAACGTTTTGTGAATCAGTTCCCATTAGGGCATATAAATGTTCTTTATCTGCTGATCTCATCATCATACCCATGATTGAATTTGATATAATCATCAGTATGGATTGGCTATGGGACCATTATGAAAAAATTTATTGAAAGAATAATGAGGTTACTATTCTTGATGACGATGATAAAGAACACATTATCTTTAGAGTATAATCATCAAAACAAAATTCTTTTCTAGATCCACCCCATGTAGCTCAATTAAATTCAATTATTGGGGAGGAAGAGAATGAAACAACTGTGGATGAGGAAAGGAATGTTCAAATAGAGTATGTACCTATTGTGAAAGAATATATTGAAGTATTTATTGAATATTTATATGGACATCCTCCAGAATGAGAAATTGAGTTTTCCATTGATTTAATTTCTGGATCAATGCCTATTTCGAAGACCCCTTATAGACTAGACACTGTCGAATTAGTGGAACTAAATAAACAACTAGAGGAATTTACTAATAAGGGATTTATTCGACCAAGTGTTTCTCCATGGGGATCCCCTGTCCTTTTTCTTAATGAATGTAGATGGATCTCTGAAGTTGTGCATTTAATACATGGAGATCAATGCTATAACAATAAACAACAAGAATCCCCTACATCACGTTGATGATTTATTTGACAAAATTCATGGAGCTCAATAGTTTTCAAATATTGACCTTCGATCTGGATGTCATTAGTTTTGTGTGAAGAAAGAATACATTCCGAAAACAACATTTCGAACCAGGTATGAGAATTATGATTTTACAGTAATGCCTTTTGGATTGACTAATCCACCCTCTATTTTCATGGATATAATGAACACAGTTTTCAATGAAATCTTAATTACTTTTTATTGGTATTTATTTATTATATCTAGGTATACTCAAAAACCAATGAAGATCATTAAAATCACTTGTGCATTATCCTGAAGACTCTTAGAAGACATGAGTTATATGGGATGTTTAGCAAGTTCGAATTTTGGCTTTAGGGGGGTTCTTTTCCTGGCCATATTGTCTCTATGGATGGAATCTTTGTTGATCCTTCAAATACCAAGGCAATCCATGAATTTCCAGAACCGAAAATTATAACTGTGGTACATAGTTTTATTGCTTTAGTAGGTTATTATCGTCATTTCATCCAGAATTTTGCCCGATTGGATAACCCATTAACCAGGATCACACGTATAGGGGTGAAATTTGTTTGGAAATAAGAAAGTGAATAATTTTATGAATAATTTAAGGGAATATTATTCAATGTCACTATATTGAATATACCATCAGGGAATGATGGGTTTGTTATTTATATTGATGCTTCAAAGAGAGTACTTGGTTTTGTTCTTATGAAGAATGATAGGGTTATTACCTATGCATCACGAAAACTAAAAATTCATGTGAAAATCTATCATACTCATGATCTTGAGTTAGCAGCTATAATCCTTGCATTGATGATTTGGAGGCACTATCTCTAGAGTGAAAAATGTGAGATTTATACTGATCACAATAGTTTGATGTATATTTTTTCACATAAAGAACTCAACATGAGGTAAAGGATATGGCTTGAACTACTCAAGGATTATGATTGCACGATACAATACAACTTAGGAATGGAAAATAAGGTGGAATATGTTTTGAGAAAAAAATATAATGGAGTATTGAACAAGATAAGAGTTGAAAAAGATCCTATATACATGGATCTAGTAAAGATGGATATGGGAATAAACATGGATGGTAAAACATAAACACTATTTCCAATAGTTGCCAAACCATCTTTACTAGAAAGGGTAAAAAGTTCTTCGGTGGTTGATGAGGAATTTCAAAAGAAGATTAAAGACATGAATGGTGGGAGCTTGAGTAACTTTGTATATGAAGATGGAATTTTGAAATTTGGGAAGATACTTTGTGTTCCTGATGAACCTGATCTAAAAATATAATTGTTGGATGATGCTCATAGTTCCAATTTCTCTAAACTCCATGGGAGTACCAAAATGTACAGAGATTTGAATGATCGTTTTTTTTGTGGTACAATATGAAGAGGGAGATTGCTGATTTTGTGTCAAGATGTATGGTTTGTCAACAAGTGAAAGCTAGAAGGCAACAACCTGGAGTAGTTATGAAGCCTCTTCCCATACCTGAGTGGAAATATGATAATATTATATTGGACTTTGCCATGGGGCTACCAAAGACTCCAAGAAGAAACGATGCAATATGGGTCATTGTTGATCGTCTTACCAAGTCAGCACATTTTCTCACTATAAGGGAAGATTTAGCACTTGAACGTCATGAAAGACTATATATTAATGAAGTTGTGAGACATCATGGAGTACCCATATCAATTGTTTCTGATCATGATCCCCGTTTTACATCATGATTATGGTAATATCTTTAGAAAGCCTTGGATATTGGAATGTGTTTGAGCACTACCTTCCACCCTCAAACTGATGGATAATCAGAACGGACTATTCTAACCTTAGAAGACATGTTGATATCATTCTCACATGACCTTCAAGGTATGTGGGATCAATAATTACCTCTGGTAAAAGTTTCTTATAAAAATATCTTCCATTCAAGTATTCAGATGGAACTATATGAAGCATTATATTGAAAGAGATGACTCACACCAACCGGTTGGGATGATGTTGTTGAAATAAAACTCGTAGGACCATAACTGCTGGAGGAAACGATGAAAAAGGTGAAGGTAATCCAAAACCACATTAAAGAAGCTCAAACTAGGAAGAAGAGATATGCCGATAACCGAAGGAAGTATTCAGAATTTCAGGTAGGAGATCATGTTTTCTTAAAGGAATCTCTATTGAAGGGTGTTATACGTTTTAGTAATAAGGAAAATTTAAGTCCCATGTACATAGGACGTTTCGAAATTCTAGAACGAATTGGGTCTGTAGCATACTGTTTGGAAATGCCGCAATGTCTCCCCAATTTCCATGATATATTCTACGTATCACTATTTAGAAAATACATGTTTGACCCAATGCATGTACTCACATATGAAGAATTAGAGTTGGAACCCTATCTGTCTTATTGTGATGAGCCTGTTAAGGTTTTTGATACAAGAGATGATGTGCTGAGAAACCGAACGAATCGTCTGGTAAATGTTCTATGATGAAACCATAAGATGGATGAGGCAACGTGGGAACCCGATGAACTTATGATGAAGAACCACACAAGTATTTTTATGCAGTAATACTCTATAAATTTTGAGGAGTAAATTATTTTAAGGAGGGGAGAATGTAACACCCCAATCTTCCACAATACGCTTCTCTTTGAATAATGCAGTAGCATGTGTTGTACTCAACTTCGAATTGTAACACACTAAAACTAATCAAACTAGCCCTTATGAATAGTAATACCCACTTTTTGAAATTTTATAAATTTTATCATTCAAAATGGAATTCATTTTTGGATTCGGAATATCGAAATTATCTTAGGGTGAAATTTTGGTATTTTTCTGAAAACATTCAATTGTGATGAATAGTGAAAAACAATGAGTTATTGTTTAAAACCAAATTTTTATGTAAATAATTATTTATTTTATTTAAATTTATTTTAAGTATAAATAGATAAATAATAGCTATATAATTTCAATGTAATTCATTGGAGTCAGTTTATAAAAATTTTAAATATATAAAAATTTTATTAAACTTTTCACCGTTTTTTTCCCACCTCCTAGGAAATTTTCAAATTTACATAAAACATAAATTTACCACTTCTATGAGTTGAATTTGGAAAATACAAGATTTAAGGTTAATATAATGGTGTAAAATGTGGTTCAATAAGATAAATATAATTTTTGGTGAACAATAACTTTTTACTTTTATTTAACACGGTTAAAAGTAAATAGGGTAATTTAGGGTAAAAATGATATTATTATTACCCTAACACGTGTACTAATTCTATTGGATAAGTATAATTAGACCAAAAATACATTAGGAATAAAATATGAACCTCCTTGGTCCACTTGGATTACATAAGGGCATTTATTATTATTTAATTCAAAGAAGAGTTAGAAGTGTTATATTCAATGTTTAATAACTAAACCATTTTTTAATATAGGGTTACACATAAGATAAATTCGACTATAAATATTCCATATAAAGATAAAATGTTTCTTATATAATGGTATTTTATTTATATTTTTTAGACATGAAATAATTTAATTTATATATGACACAATGATGATGTAGTAATTACATAGTTAACGAAATATTAAAATAATGGAAATTATAAATATCCAAATAAATGTAAATTGATAGTTTTTTTCATTAAACTAATTATCTAGGTTAATATGACATATTAGTGATGGTTAGATGAATTTTATTTGAAGTAATAACGCTTTTATAAATTTAGCAAAAATGAAATACCAAATAGTGTCAAACATCACATAAAAGATTGTTTAAAACAAATATTATATTATAAATTGACCATTATATTCCTAAAAATATAAGGGTCAGACAAAAGACTCATATAATGATAGGATTATAATTAATGAACAACATGGGATTTTCTTTGATGTATATTGAATGTTTATTAACCATATAATATAAAAATAAAAAGAGACATGGTAAATGTCAAACTATTTAACTAAGAGTTAAATCTAAAAGCTAATGTTAATATAGTAACCAAAACCTATTTAAAACCTCTTGGTTGTGTGGTTTTCAACCCATCCCCACCTTATAATTTAAATAATCTACTATGGATCCATTAGAAACTGAAAGTGATTTTATTATAAAATAATATTTCTATCTTTTCCTAAGGTGCCCCTTGCTCCTCTTATAAAAGGGAATTCCTCATTCTCTCTAATTACAACCTTCAAAGCCATTTGGCTTGGCCAAACGCTGCCCAAATACCCTCTCAACTTTCCTCCCTTCATCCTCGAGGCCTTAATTTAGTCATAAAGCCAACCTACGGAGCCCTCTTGATCAAATCAAAATGAAGAACCCAAAGAAGAGGTAAATATTTCATCACCTCTTTCAAATTCCATTCTTCTTCCACTTACTCTTTCTTTGTTGTTTCCATTCAAAAATAATGACTCTAGTATCTTCTATATACTGTGATTTTATTATAAATATTGTACAACCATATTCATTATTCTATCCATCCTTTGAATGACATGTCACCATACGTGCGTACGTACGATTTACCGTCTCCAGGTCGTGGTGTAATTGTTATTCAATACAATATTATTTGGATGAGTTTAATAATGATGTGTAATTGATGTAAATAATAAATATAACATGATAATGATTCTGTATATTTGATATATCATACAATTATGTATTATTTTAAAATCAAAATATGATATAGTCGCTCGTGCATACGTACGGATTACCTTCTCCATGAACACGATGAGATTCGTTCCCCATCATATCCATTCAAGAAAAATTTCTATTTGATGAATAAAAATAAAGTTTAAGGACTTCATATAATTCTGGATATGAATAAGATACATTCCATCAATAAAAAATATGACTCACATAACAATGAATATAATGGAAAAATGAATTCGTTAACACCAAAGAAAACGATAATACTATGATATTATTAACAACATAATGTTAAGAGATAATATATGATATCATATTAATGTATATGATTCTTGTATAGTTAAATAACAATTATTTTTCCATTATAAAAGAGTTTAACCTACCCACGACCAAGGAAAAGTATAACCTAAGGGTTAATTTCACAATCTCTTTACTATCCGAGGTTTTTTTTAAGTAAGTATCTACAAGGACCTATTTATCATCAACATCCATGTTTCTTAAAAATGAATTTCCAAACATTTTTACTATTTACTAGACAATGGGTTAAAGTCATTTCTACCATTATTTGACATTATATTATTTTGAAAGGAATCATTCCGAATTTTTCCAAACAAGGTACTTTATAACCTTTTCGACAAAATTATGGTAAAAATGTCTTTATTAACTTACACGGATGGTGAAGCTATTTTCCACTGTTATAACATCGTCTAAGCTTTCCTTATAAGATTATAAGAATATTTTCAAAACAAATTATTTCATTATAATTATGTGAATCTTAGATGATTTAAAAATAGAAATATATATTTCTCTAAAAAATGTTTTGATTTCATCGATGTCAACATCTTTCGATGGATTTTATGTTTATATGATGTCGATTTATTATGATACAAAACATTAATATTATATTGAAGATTTTGTGATATGTTTGACTGTGGATGTGCAATTTTTATTTCATTCATGGTTTATACTTAAAGTATTGAAATTTGATATGCTAGTTTTAATAACAATGGTTATGTTATATTTCAACCATTTTGTATGAGGAATGTATTGGACTTAGTATGTGATGGGTGGAGCCCTCAATAGCTCCTCGATGCATCAGTAGGTCTCATGAGACAACTAGATGTGGAAGTGGCTGAGGCCTTTCCCAATTTTATATATGGTTTTGGCCGAGAACATAATCATTTTAGACGTCTTGGCTGAGGCCTTGACAAAATGATTCAGAATGTCCGGCATTATACATTCCCTCATTATGAAAATAATTTTTATGTTCCATGTGTTAATTCGACTAGTCGAATACCCATGAATACGTTTTATTATGACATTATTTACTCAGATCATATTGCTGCCATAAAAGTATTCATTTTTATTATTGGTAAAGGCATGAGGTTTCAATTATTCGTCATGCTTAATATTTATGTTAACATTTGTTGTATTGCATAGCCTTAGTGAGTATTTGAGCTCACCCCTTTCGTATGTTTCATTTTCACAGGATATGAAGAAGTTAGTTATGAGTGACTTTCAGGCATTATCTAGGAGGCTTGGATGTTTCCAATGGAATTAATTCACGTTGTATTTATTTTCAAGTTGTAAAGTTAAACTTTTTTATGATTCTTGTTTCTAATAATATAAAACTGATCTGTCTTTCGAGATATTATTTTTTTATGATCATGCCAATGTTATGTAATAATGCACAAAATCTAGGTAACTAAGGTTGGGGCATTACAAAACCTCTGTTGAATGTGCACCATGTAATTTAATATATTTTTCGTAGGATATCTCATGAATCAGGATGCAGACTTTGTTTCCCTTAGCACTATTAAATTATTATTTAATGACCTTACTAGAAACATGACTTTTTATACAATGTGCATGTATATTATTAATGTTCATCCAAATTTTTCAATTGGTTTTGAGATACCTATTTATTTATTAAGTGAAAAATCTTAACTAGATCATTAAATCAATTTCATAGCACTATTGGAACACTATTTTGATGCTACCTCATCACAAACCTAAATGTCACAATTTTCATTTTGTGCTAAAGTGCACTGTTAACTTTTACAAAATGATAATTATCTCATGTCATAAGACAAGTATATATTTTTTTAGATATGAAAAAAAATTCACTTGTACTGGGTGGCATAACTAATTTTGGGTCATTACTCATGAAATCATTTAATCATGATCACCATATGAAAACTTCATGACAAGATATATTAATGATTATGATCCCCCAACACCTAATGGTTGAACAAAATCTGTGTCTTATCAGTGAGATGTATCGAGACCATAAGTTATATGTTTATGATTACTATCATAATAAATTGAGGTTCTCATTATATATGGGAGATACTATAAACTTATGATATTATAATTAGTAAAAGGAAATTAGCTTCAATGTAGTGTACATATAAGTATCAATAATATTATGGGAAGATAACATCATTCACAACTCTATGTAAACAAGATATATTTAATAAATGTGACTGCACATGGTGTGTCAAGGGAAAACACTTTTATAGAAATATCCAAATGCATAGTAGGATCCACCTCAAACATTATAAAGGGAATGTTTATCTTCATTGTTCTACAATCTATATAAGGGAGTTCACCCTATAATAATCAATACAGAACATCATCATCAGAAATAAATCCCTTCAGTATACCATCCCCTCATTAAGGGTTAACCCTTGGTCTCCCTTAGAAAGTATTAATTTAATTTCCCTCATTCACTTTATGTGGATCCTTATAAAAAAAGTGAATAGAAATTCATACTAACTCATGGTTAGTATTCTTAACATCTAGAGGGTTATCTCATCTCAATACCCATTATGATTCTGAATGACTATTGTATATAGAGGCTTATTCAACTAATTATTTCTCTATCCTCATTCCTCTAACAATGGGAAACTAATTAAATTAAGTTAGATACCACCACACCATATCATTTCTTGGATGATTCTTTTATTATAAATCACATAATGAGTAACTCACCCCATGTAGACAAAAAACGAGAGTTCATGAAGAACATAGATGGGTTGTACTTTGATTTTACACATACTAATGTGTAACCATAGTCATTTATTATGCATGTCATACAATGTTTTAGACTATCATCATTCTAAATATAATTGAAACTAACTGAAAATAGTCACTATTTGAGTGGACTGATTTGTCTTCCAATTCCAACATCTCTCATTCAAACAGATCTCCGTGAAAACACCTTATTGATCACCAAAGTCTATAGTTATTAAGTGTCCCATAACATTAACAACATTAACATGGATGTTATCATGTGGATCCACTATCACATCCTTTATGTGAGAAGCCATCCAACTTCTAAAACATTGGATTACCTCTTCTAAGAATTCCTATTCCACCAATACTCGCTCAGGTGATTCTAATTAAAGTTTTGTTTCCTGAAATTATTACCAAAACATATACTATATTTCTCAATATTTAATTCTTGATTCACTAAACACAATAATTTAACTAGAAAACATGAGTAGTTAAACCAAACAAACCATGCATACCTCTACAGATGCTCCAAAAGAGTTTCTCAACTCAACGAAAATTTCCTCATCCTCTCTTGAACCCCATTTTAAATAGAGGGATGAAACCATAGACATAGAAGAGTAGTGTTTTATTGTGTTTTATAAAATAAACAACACTACATAATGTATCATAGTTTCATGTATGGACATCAAATTAAGAATATTCATCTTTTATGTGTATTCTAACCTATAAGGAACCATGATTCCCAAAATTCATAGTAGAGATCTAGCTCACAAATGAAGTATCCTCAATAGTCTAGGGAATACCACCTCATTTTTAGAATCAATACCATAACTTCAATAATTTTTCTAAAATTACCATGCTATACAACTTTAGTTTTACATGAACTATAGTTGAGAAACAACCACTCCAAATAATACACCATAGACAAGGGAGTACTAACCCCACTGGAGGACCCACACCATAAATTTTATCTTAGATGAAGGAGTATAAAATCATTATACAATGGACTCATACCCTATGTGTGGGGATAGTGTTCCAAGACTATCTATATATTTGATGTGGGGGACATGTTCCCTAATATAACATTGTCGTCAGGGAAGTACCGACCGTAATATAACTTCAATGATCATAATGGAATCCAAACATTTTTTACCAATGGTTGAAGAGATTATCCATCTTGTAACACCTCTAAATAAATCTTTAATATAAATTAGTAGTGCAGCATGAAATTATATATGAAAAAATAGTTTGAAGAATTTATTCATGGACCTAAATATTATTTTTGATAAATGGTATATGTTATGTCATAAGTATTGGAATGAATATATGATTAGTGTTGTTGGGTACACAATGTGTAACCCATAAGAATTATCTTCAAGTTACACTTGAAAAAATCATGGTGTGAAATTTATACATTCTTGGAATATATATTGGAATACATGTAATTTTAGATTAGGCACAGTACCTAGGGTCTCCCACAAAAACTTGAGTTGTGTTCCACCATTACATGGAATGTGGATCCTACCGACATAATAATGAAGGACAAATGATGAGTTGGGAATATACTCCCTATATACATCATGATGTTATATGTGATTTCCCAGACCGAGGTGCCATGTAATGGTTCACTAATACCAATTGGAAGCATGATCTCAAGCGTGCCTCCCCGTATTCTGGAAGGAACCGACAAGAAGTGAGGGACCAGAGTTTTCCTATGAGAAGACTATTTCCTCATGGAAAAATAGATCACATAAGATATGAAATAAAAGAGAAATATAAGAACAGGTATAGTAAATGAATAATATTGGAATTTTAAATAAGGGATAATCATCCATACATTGATTAATAATAAACAATTTGTAACTGAATAATAAAAAGAATGATGATAATGTAATGTAATGTCCCTAAAAAATATGAAGATTCATATACATGGAAATAGGAATTACATTAAATAATAAAGAAGAAAAAAGAAGACAAAAACTATCCAATAATTTCAAGCACTATCTCGATCATCTTCTACCAATCTTCATCCTAGTGAAAGAAATCATGTTAGGGGTCCAAAGAAGGACACTTCCCATTATCAACACAGGTATACTTAAAATCTTCCTAGGTGACATCCATTACCTAGATAGGGTGTCAGATAAATATCATTAGGACACCCCCAAAGTAGTCTATACCATACTATATGTGAATATAAACTAAAACAATGAGTATGTATATATAAAGTTAAAGCCAAAACAATAACGTAAATACCAAGAGACCTTATTCAACCTTAGCTGGTGTCTAAATATGTAATCATTTAATTAATTGTGTTTAAATTTATAATAACTGAAGTAATAGTATCCATGTAATGACCAAGTCATCCTATAATAGTGATAATGATAACATGGGATTTATGTAAAAATCCACGACATCCATGATGATAATAATAATAAAGAGGATCTATGGTAATAACCAATAAATCCATGAACTCAAGGGTCAAGCCAACTCAATAATAACCTATATCATAGCTTATGGAGGGGGTCTATGTGTAATACAAGGGGTGTCACCCAAGTAATTCCACTATAATAATATTCTAACCATGTCCAAGGATCTCATTCAATGTAAGTATGAGCTATAAAATGATTGTTCCCAATTGGTGTATCCATGGAACCACGTGTCCAATTACATACTGATCGATCCAAGGAGTGTATCTAGGGAATCCTAATATCTGAATTATGGTGAAAGGAACATATGGAATCATTCCAGTAATCTTATGGTAGATAAAGAACATGTTATAAGGCGAGTATCTCCCTTAAAAATTGAATCGAAATGGAATTATTTGTATTCTCAAGGAATACCGTTAGGAATCGAAGGTTGGATGATGTCTACCCACTCCTACAACAATGATTAGTTCCATATTAAATAGAAACCTTATACTTAATTCATTATTTAATTTAGGCCTTGTAATTTTCCTTCAATTTAATAATTCAATTAGTAAATTTCATACCTTTAATTAGAGTGTCAAGGTGTAACAAGGACAAGAAACCATTTAGTAACATAATTCAGTATTCAATTTATTATTTCACTCCTTTACAATTCATAATCATGAAAAGTCAGGATAAACACATTCATCAATAATAAATTCAATTATAATTTACTAGGATAAGTGATATCTATAGATATACATACCATTCAAAATTTAATGGTTCATTGATTAATTTGAAACACTTAACTTAGACGCTTCATGTGATACTATAAAGTGGTTTCAACTAATAATTCATTCATTTAATTATCAGACAAAACTTTTTGAAGTCCAAGTCAAAACACAGTCAAATAGTGGTACATATAGTCATAAAAACCACTAAAAGAATAAACAAAGAAATCACCCTACTTGTGGTTTTCAGCATTGATGTTATAACCTCCAATGATGAAGGAAACATATAGAACATGATCTAGATTATGAGCACAATGAATATAAGATTGAGATAATATTTATATAGGAAATTCCAAAGAAAATAAACATGCACACAATGATGATAATTTAAAAAATTGTGAGTCTTGAGTGATAAGTCATAAACTACCTACCAGGAGCCTATAACACTCCCCCATCCAGTATTTTCCATTTGTATGGCTCAGAATAAAAAAAATAAAATGAAAGAATCAATTCCCTAAAATAGGGAATATGAGCTGGAAATAAAATATCATCATAGTGGGAATGAAAAAAAATAAAAAATGAGCTATGGAAGCACTTATCGATAGGAAACCAACATGAAAAATAGATCGTAAATCAGAGTTTGAATGAAGAATCGGGTTAAAAAAAATTAGAATTGAACTTTGGGAGCTAAAATTGTTGATGACATGCTCTCATGTCGACTAAAATGAGAAAAGTAGGATGATGGGTAAATTATAATTTTTTAATGGAATTTTAATCATATAAACCAAGAAAAGAGGTGCATGGATTGGTCTCATGGTTTTCCAAACAATGAGACAATTGTTATTTGATCATTTCCTCAAAAGGGGACCCATGCAGTTAAGAGACATAGTTTTAGAAAACATGCACCAACGATGCTAGTTAGATCTGCTAAAAATTATTGACCAACCACACGAGAGTGTGTCCCCTGGTGCATGTGAAGGGTAAACTATATAACCTGATTTATCCTCTAAACTTCTCTACACTAATAGGGAAAAGGATGAAGAATGGTTCACACAATTTCAACTAACCACGTGACCTATTTTTTCACATAAAGTGGGGCTCTAGGATCAAAACATGCCGAGGACACACCTGAAAACCCATGACCTCAATGGGTGTTCATTTTATGCCATATACAAGAATTTGAACAAAAAATCAATAGGATCCATACCATAGAAAAAAATGGGTGCTTAAAGTCTTCCCCTTATAAAGGAACTCATCACAGATATTTCCTTCCAAAGGTTGGAAAACGTTGTCTGAGAACAACTCCGGACACTGAGCATATACATAGCCTTATCGCTTCCAATTCCCATCCTGTACCGGATATTTCATCCATAACACCTATACTAAAGGGATAGAAAGACCTAAGACAATCTTCATGCTCCAGTCAACAGTTCATATATGAAACTTCTCAAAAGAAGATTTTACAAATATATCTTCCTCCTCGGGATCAAAGGTGTGACATGAGTCAACATGATATCAGTGAAGTAATGAATCGTGTAAGATTTCATGAATGAAATGGTACCTCTAAGGTAATAGAACCTAATATGCTACTGGGATGACTATCTCCATGATCTCAAAAGGCCTGACATAGAGACATGATAGCTTCCCTTACCATTGTATTTATCTATTACCAAGACTAGGTGATACCCATTGGGAAACATGAACTCTAAGCTCAAACTCCATCGGTTGTTAGCTGATACTGAATTAAGATTTTTATCAATAATTTTCGATATATAAAAAATTACTAATCTACTAAACATTCTCTAATGTCTCATTAACAAGATGATAAAATAGTAGCATTCCCTATCCTTCATCTAACCAGTTCTATGGTGATCAAAATGACCTACTATAAAAGTAATCAAATGGATCCATATAAATCATTATATTAAAGATATTATTATAGGAGAAATTGAAAGGAATGATATTATTCCCCCATGAATTGATTCAATCGTGGATGCATGCTCGAATCTTTCCCTATGTAAACTATATCATCCATTCAGACTGACCATCAATCTTGCAGTGGAAAGCTGTTCTCAGAAGCACCTATGTTCCCATTCCTCTCTAAACCCGCAATCAAAATAGTTACATAAAATGAGTGTACCTATCTAAAACAATTTTATGAGAGACCCTATGTATTCATATAACATCATAGATATATAGTTTTCCCAGCTCACCAATTGAGAATTTATATTGGATTAGAAGGAAGTCAGCTTCTTTCATCAGTTGATCCATGACTACCAAACTATGTTACAACATCAAGAAAACCTCATCAAGATGACTACAAAATCCATTAATACGTCTTCAAATTTACACTTTTGTATTGGTAACGGATGTAACAGGCTATCAGGTCGCTGGTGCTCCACCTACACTTGCAGATTGGTGGAACACCGAGTGATAAACCCTGCTATATGATATTTCATCTTACGCTGTCAATACTTGTGTCTCATATGACAATGCATCTTGGAGATTCTTGGATGAGATACCCACTAAGTATCATGGGGAACATGGATTATTTCCCTTATCATATCTGTGTTAAGCCAGAAACACCCATGTATATGGGGGACACCATCTCTATCAACAAACTATTCTATAGTTGGTTCATCTCTAGAAATAATCTACCTAAGAACAAAGCCATTAGGATATGAGAACTACATAATCTTCATCTTATCAAGGAAGGAATAAGTAACTATTATTATTATAATTCAATATTTTTTTGTGACCCTCACAAAACTTTAGGAAAATCATCGTAAATAGTTCAATTAATTACAATTTATCATTACCTTCGTATAAGGCATATGCCCAAGTTTTACGACTCAACACATCGACTACCGAAATTCATTTTCCATGAGTATAATGAAGATAAAAATAGAAGTACTAAATTTATTCCACCCATATTAATTGCATATGATTCACGTTACACTATGTAATGATATATTTGATACAATTGTAGTCTATATAGACCACAGATAGCTAACCCATCAAATAGTTTCTCCTATAGCCCGAAGAATGTGAAATTGTTGGTAGCTCAACATCCTTCATTAGATAATTTATTTTATGAGGCCTAAACATCTTAGATCTGTAAAAAATGACTCAACCCTCTTGAATTAGGACTACACCCAGTCTGATTCCTGATGCATCAAAAAAATGATATGGCCTACACTAGGCTCTATAATAATTAGAACAGATGGGAAAAAATTCTTCATTTCAGATCCTAAAAGGATGTTTGACGCTCTTTAGATCACATTAACATAATCAAATTATATATAATACAAGTAAAGAGTGAATCAAGGAATGGGAATTAATTTTTAAAACTCATATAATATCCTACCATACCCATGAAACTCTACATATGAAACACGTTCTTGGGATTCTCCCAGGAACCCACAACATTCACCTCCTTCAAGTAAAAAAAGATACACCTAATTTCAAGACAATATGACCCTTTAAATTAATATTATCAATCCAGAAACATAACATAGAAAATATGCCTGATAGATTCTTCTCTCTCAGTATATTTAGATTCCTCATAAGGTGTCTAATAGGGTATCTATGAGTTTGAGAATACACTAATGTGTCATTCGCAAAGAACAAAAAAATTGATTCTTGATTGGGGGAAAAACTATTCATCGTATCCATAAAAATAGTGGGAACATTTATAAGACTAAATGAAATTAAAATATTATCATATAGACCATTATTTCTATGAAATGTTGTACAAGTTATGTATGAATCCATGGATCACACCTGTTAATAGCACGATATCAGGACGATCTTCTAGTTACCCGATATCCTTAGAGTTGGCCAAAGCGGTCCTTTATCTGAGGAATTGTATACCAATTCTTCATTATAACTTGATTGAACCATAGATAATCCCCGCTTAGATAAAGGGTCCAATTTATCTTCTTTAAGAAAAGCATTAGTGAACCTTTGGAAGAAGTATTGGGACATGTAAATCATTTAGGATCTATATAATCTAACTATGTATTGAGATCTTGGATCAATGTAGGTTCCATCATGTACAATGAATGAATACTAGAGTTTCTCCTAGTAAAATCCTAGTTATAAACTCAATCTATCTCTTAGGAGGTAAGACATAAAAATCATTAAAAAGAAGACCTGTGAAAAGATCAACTTCTTGTGAGAATTCATCTTGATGTAAAACCTGATCCTCCTTGATGAGACTATAATTATTAGAAATAAATCCACCTATCCCATGATTCTATATAATATTTATTCTATCATAAAAATCCCAAAAACACTTGGGGAGATTGATGATTTCCTCTTGTGATGTAAACAACACCCGACAACAATTAAAGTCCTTGTAGAAATGATATGGAACAAACCAAACCATCCAAAGAATTGCATCAATGTTACTCATCTTAAGGGGAAAAGGTCCCATAAGAAGGGATAACATCCAACATTAATGGTTAGTTCCTGAACAGGTGTATTCCCTCAGACTATACACAAAAAGACGTATCTAGGGCCATCACACCACAGTAGTAATAAATCTCCAACCCAAGAATTTACATTATTGATAAGAATAAAATAGATTGTGAAAAACCTATATCATATATGGATGATACATTAGCATAAGATATATGAATAGTACCTCATACGGTAGAATATAATGCACTCTGATCCATTTGTAAAGGATGTAATGCATCAAAATGACTCGATCAAAAACCATGTGCAACAGATGGACTACCATGAGAAGGCATTCTATTCTAGCACTGATAATTTGAAATTTGGATTCCACATCCATGAAATCCTCCAAATCAAAAGATACCAATGATAATCCATCTCCCTACCTGCTGTATCATAAAATATCCTTCCATTGAAGGCAGATCTAGTGAGGATCCTATTATTCAAGATGTAGTTGGAATGGTTCAAAATAATATCTAAAGCTTCCCCATTTGATCACAGGAATGAAAATAAACAGGGTTTCAATCACATTGAGATTTCAAATTTCCCTTCCATCCATACTGATGGAATATGTTGGAGAATCCTGTGAAGATACGCTGTTTAGAACTAATCTAACAATAAATCTAAAGGGAACACTCCCTGCAATTGGAAGAACAACTGGACTGCCTAGACACTGATCATATGTTCCCAGGACAATCACCTTCTCTCATATTACCCTTAGTGATAATAACCTTCTTGAAAATATTAGAAAATGTATTAGTTACTATACATTCACCTAAGTACAAATGGAATAGTAGATCCCATCCTTTAATTGTCGTGCTCATGACAAAGCATCACTGGCTATATGTAGTGAATAACACCATGACTTTGTAAAATGTGACGAGAATTAATGAATTGCATTGATCCCATATTGAGGTGAATGAGCACTATGGATGGGTTAGCTCTCATTATATGGGAAACAAGTGATCATTGAAGGATGTCTGGATGTCTACCTAGACCATTCCATTATAACGTCAATCTTGGGTAATAACTTCCGACTAACACATGGATGAATGATGAAACATGTAAGTAGAAATAATGAAACTCTTCTCTATAGGTATCTCAATATTCTCAAATATATATAGAAATACCTTTAGCTAGGTCTCAACATCCCATGGACTCCCATCGCAAGAAATGATGGGGGGATACTCCTACTAAAACTCACATGTTTGATTATCCATTGTTGGTACATGACATGGAGAACCCTATATGGATTGCATCAGACATATAAAATCCTATCAAAGATGAGTAGAAATTATCAGTTTCTTTATAATAAGTGATTTCTCACGTGTCCTTCTAGCAGTAATACTGGTGGATAAGGTACTACAATATCTAGAGTGTGGTTGTCGCCTACTTATTAGTGCATGATACGAGGAGGTTGTGGTGTCATAGATTAATAAATTCAAATAACAATCCTCATAACACAATTTAAGAGTAGATAGATGCACTAGTAGAATCATAATGCAAGAATATGGGCCCACTACCCAAGGTATAACCCCAAAATACTCGCTTGATGGACATGGGATTGAGAAGTGTTGATGTTTGATTACAAGGGTTCATATAGTGAAAGGTCAAAAATATGTTTCCTCTTCATTTACATGAAACCATATCTTTTTATAAGTCAATATTTACTTTTTATGTTTTCATTTTCTTATATACATATATCAGGGTTTATTAAATGGATCACCATTCCATGTGAATAAGGGTCTACACACCTTACCACTGAAATAAACACCCCTTCAGTTTCAATTTTACCCTACCTACATTTAGTCTTAGAATGTAATGTGTAATAAATGAATTCTAATCTCAGTAAATTAACCATTCAAATCAATGATGGCCATTACACATCATCACTAGAAACCTGATATCAAACAATTGTATCCATAGTGCAGATCATGAAACTATAGGTACATAGAGGACACAGGTAGAAACTAGCTATTTAATATTCCATCATCAAACTAAAACTTAAAAAACTGTTTATACTAATGATGACACATTAAATAAAAAATTACTTATGATAGAGATTATGTATGTAGTATATGAATATATAAACAACTATGGCTCACTCAACAATCACAATCACTAAAAAAAATGCTAGAAGTGAAATTAACTTATATAGAATAGAATGTTAATACAATGTGCCTATAAATATGCTTGTAACGATGGATCCTATCCCTAATATAATATTGAAATGGTAAATATCAATAAGGAATATAAAATACCACAACTCTTTTGAAATACCCAATATTGAATTTATATCAACAGTAATAAGATAAAACAGAACAACAATTTCCCATTTCCAGGAACCTTGGTATTTAACCTGAACAGGGGTCACCTACTCCCATGAATGAAATATAACCATGTTCCATCATGTTCGTAATCTATTTTCAATATTACAAATAAATAATACAAAATTAATCAAAAATATTTTTGTTACCTCCTTGGAATCCCAAAATCTGGTGAATAAAAAAGGTGCCTTGGGCCATGTTGGCCACATGGCCTCTAACGCGACTCCCCATATGCCAGAGGGTTCTTACTAGAAGAAAGGTACTAGGGAGTGTTTGTGGGAAGATTATGCCCACATGTCAGATTGGAGAATAATAGATATGTAATAAAATAGAAATAGGAGAATCAATATAGTAAATTAATATGTCTAGTAGTGAAAAAGGGATAATCATTCATTCATCGAGTACTATTCAAAACATGGAAACTACAATAGATAAAAAATGAAGATAATGTAATTTCATTTTCATAAAAAACATGGAACATATTATAAATGGAATAAGAAAATAAATTCTATTAAAAAGAAGCAAAAACGAAGTGAAAAACAATCCACGTATCTCAGGAACATTCTGTGTCATCTACTACATGACCCATCCTAATGCAAGAAATCAAGTCAGGTGTACAATGTAGGATTATTCCCATTATAAACACATCCATACTTATAATCTTCTTTGGTGACATCGACGACCTGGATAGGGTGTGAGATAAATCTCACTCAGAAACCACCAATGGAATCTATAACATCCAATCGATGAATTTAAACTGAAATAGTGTGTAGTTATATATAAAGGCAAAGGCAATATAGTAATGTAAATACCATGATATCTTTTTCAATCTCATATGGCATCCAAACATGTAATCATTTAATTAACTATGTTTCATTTTATAATATATGAATTAATAGGATCCAAGGAATGACCAATACATACTATAATAGTGATAAAGATAGCATGTGATCCTATGTAACAACCAAGGAATCATTGATGATAATAGTAATTAAGAGGATCCATGGTAATAACCAAGGAATCCTAGAACACAGGGGTCGAGCCAACATAGTAAGAATATACATCATGGCCCATTGGAGGGGGGTCTAAGTGTAATACAAGGTCCATCACAGAATGCATTCAGCTATAATAAGATTCTGACGGAGTCCAATGATCTCGTTTAAGGTAAAAATGTGGTAAGCAATGTCTAGGACCAATGGGTGTATCCATGGCACCACATGTTCAAAGACATCAATCTAGATCCTAGAAGTGTATCCTGGGCATCCAAATTTCTGAATTATTGTGAAGGGATCCTATGAAGTCAATATAGGCATCCAATGGTTGTCAGGGACTATGATCCATGGTGGGTTTATCCCCTCAAAACAAAAATCCTTGAATTGGAAAAGGTTCCTCTGAGTTCTCAAGGCATTGCCTCAAGAATCCAAGGTTGGCTCATGTTTGACCACTCCTATAAATATGATCAGGTACATATGAGATATACACCTTTTACCTATTTTACTATTTAATTTAGTCCATGTAAAAATCATTCCTTTTAATAATTCAATTGGTTCAATCCAAACCATTCATTAGTGTGAAAAGGTATAATAAGGACATGCACATATTTAGTAGCCTTATTCCACATTCAATTAATTAGTTCATTTGTTTATATTTCCTAAGCATGATAATGCTGGCTAAGGGTGAGTGGCCATATTGAATTCAGTAATAATTTACTAGGAGAAGTGATATTTATAAATATTCTAACCATTAAACAAATTTAAGGACCACTGATTAATTTAAAACACTTTTCCTAGAAGGGTTAGGTGATACTATAAAGTGATAGTTATTAACAGTTCATTTATTTAATTATAACACTTACCTTTATTAAGGCCAGGTAAAATCACAGTCGAAAGGTAGTTTAGATAGTCTTTACAAACCATTTAAGGCATAAAAAAGTAAATCGCCATACTTGGCGTGGTATTCGTTGATGTTAAAACCTTAAACAATTAAGGAACCATATATAACATTCTCTATTGTATGATCATGATGATTATAAGAATAAAATATGAATAAAATTAAAAAACCAATGAAATCAGTTTGAAAACAATGATGAAAATTTATAAGACGATGTGACTTGAGGGACGAGTCATAGGCCACCAACTTGAAACCTATATCACTCTCTACATCCAATATCAACCTTTAGTTTTCCATGGATTAAAAAAATCATTAAAAAGGAAATTTCCGTGAAAATAGGGCATATGATCCTATATAAAAATATCATTTTTGATGGAAAGGAAAATGTCAAATAATGATAAAGGATAAAATCACCTACATAGAGGAAACCAATGTGATGAACAAATCTAATGTCAGAGTTCAGATTACAAAGCGTGATAGAAGAATATCAAAGCAGGGTTTTAGAGCTCAAAATGGGAGAAGCAGTGATCACCTATATTCTAGAATGTGAAAAGGGGGAAGTGGGGTATTTTATAATTAATTAAGTTAATTTTAGTGATTTTACACTAGAATAATAGGGGAACATGGTTTGACAACATGGTTATCTAAACCAGTCACCAATCGTTCTTGTCTCACTGCATAAAAAGAGGGAACTAGATAGTTAGGTCGGATAGTTTGAGAAACTATGCTCCCACCATGAAAATTGGATCTGTTAAAAATTGAAGACCAACAAGATGAGTGTGCAGCCCATAGATCTTAATTAGACGAAATCATTCACCCTACATACTCCTCAAAAATTTCCCTCATAGTTAGTTGAAACCAAGCAGGTTAGCTCACACAGTTTCTACTAACCATTCAACCAGACTGTTTTTACCAAAATAGAGGGACCCAAGCTCTTGACATGCCCCACACACCCCTAAAACACCATTTACCTCAAAGGGATATCACAGTAGTCCATATAAAATCATTTCAACATAAATTCATGTTGATCCAAATCATTGGGAAAATCAAGTTGTTACATTGGAAAAGGGGTTACATGGAGTTTACCATGAGTCACACATCATGTTATATTTAACTCACACTGAAACCATATCCAAAAAAAATATCTAAGATAGAAATATTTCTTTGTAAACTAATTTTTTTGTTGTCAATTTTTATTCTACTATTCTAAAAAAAAATAATAAATCACAGTATCTCCACCGTTCTAACTACCATTCTTGCTCAAAAAAACATCCAAGGTCCCAATAATTTATGTGATACCATTAGAATTTAATATATGCCCACCCATAATTGGAATAGGATCCATCATCTCCTATTTGTGTCTCTTTGTTCACATATATCTTTGACCAGTGGTGAATCTACACTACACTATCTTTTAAGATCTTCAGACACCCAAATATCATTTTTGTTTCCACAAACACTATAATTTCATACAACTAACATAGATGATCATGGGATTCAATTTTTATTTTAATAAGTCTAATAAATTCATAGAATCATCATAACCATAGGTTAATGATTAATATTTAAAGAATATTAGTATAAATCTAAATAAATAATCAATTTTTTTTCAACAATGACTATTTTAGAGCCGATCATTAATTATAGGTGAAAATTACAAAGAATATATAATAATAATGTAAAAGACGTAGTCTTGCATAATTAGAAATAATAATCAAATAGGGAAATGTAATATATAGTGAAAACAATGAAGAGAAACATTATAGGATTAACAAATCACATAAAAGAAGAGATAATCTATTAATAAAAAATACTCACCTAAAGGAACAATATACAATGCTTGAATTAATCATCACTTACATGACCAAGGTATCACAAATAATCCAGTGTTATTCCTTCTATCTCAAATTATTTCCACCATTGTCTAACCCATCCTTCTACCCAATACATCATTCTCGGATTCATTACAATGATATGTGGATAACCCTACATAGGAAAATACTATGGGAATAAATGGAATGATTATGGGTGTTCTATGATTAATTAATTAATTAGTTAGTTATTTAATTATATCAATAAAATTGTTTAATTAATTAATTTATAATGGAGAACACCCTATGGTTCTGGTGTGAACAACAAATACATTGATCATAGGAAAAAACACTATTCTAGATTGATCCATTATAGTTATTTCCTAAGGTGATATCCCATTGATGATGTATAATAATTTATTCACATATGTACATACATCGGTAAATGTAATCTATTAACATGGAGCTCCGGAATTGATCATATCACCCCATCGACTCAACCCAGTAGTCAAAACCACACCCAAAAAGCAATATAACTGTTGGATAAGTTTTAAAAGGACATGTTGTTGGTTAAATTTAACAAATTACCCCTATGAAGGTTATATGGCTCTAAAACATAAAACAAATCTATTCCATGATAATAAAAAATATGTGTATTAACATCCTCCCAAACATAAAAGTATTTCCACTGTGAACTGGAAATACTATTAGGTGATAACTATGAAAATAAAAAAACACCTCTATTTTAAGAAATACCAAAATTTCATGCACTTCCTTTATTTAGAAATATCTATGATCAGAGAAAACTCAACATAGAACTATGAAGAAAATACCCCATTTCCATCATTATGGTATTGACTCTATCCATCTCGAAATAATTAAATTGTTAAAATATACATCAACCCTAGGGATGTCTTGTTAAGACTCAACAGCCGTAATCCATCTTCATCTAAAAGAAGTCCAACCAAATGGGATGGAATGAATCTCTAGTCCCATGAAATCTATTTAAAAATGGGTTCATTGTCAAGGTCACCTCTAGTGGGATTGTTTCACTCCACACATTTATAATGAATTTAAATTTTCATTTATATAAAAATAATCCATCTTCATCAAACCTCTTTCCAAAAAACCTACTTTGATTCAACATAGATATTGGACATGTTATAAGGGATAAAATTATATGGAATTCTCTTCATATCCACTATCAACACCTAACAATCTGGCACATGAATCCTTTTCACAAACTCATAGGACAATATAAGCATGATCACTCATCCCAAAATTCTATTAAAACATCAGTGGGAATCCCCTCGTCTGCATATCAGTCTCCAATAGTGATATACTAAATGACTAATAAATCTCATATATGTTTTCATCAATCATATAAAAAATATTATGATTAACACATCAGAAATAACACAAAACTCGTCCAAAAATTTAGAAATAACCCATTACTTGTTGGGTCACCCAATATACAAAAATCTGTAGAGAATGGTCCTAACTATTCATATGACACTACTCTATTGAGTCCAGACCGTAGAATAACACCTACTCAAGTGACCAAAAAACCCATATCCTATTGAGAAAATTTCATCCTACATCATATAGAATGTTTTTCAATGTTTCAAAAACACAAGAAATGATTCACCAAGAATTCTATTTGTTGGAACATTTTATACTAAAGTTTTCTCTCTTCATATTTCATATCACCACATCCTATATGATCATCGAAATAAAATCATAACCTACTAGAAGAAGTATGTGAGGTAATATCATCTTCTTAATGAACCCATACTAGTATGATTAAAAAAGAATTTTATTAATATAATATTAATAAATTATTACCACTCCATTTATAGAATCTCTCACAGAATGAGATGGTTGTGTGGGAAAACAATTATTTAAAAATAAAAAATATCCTCGTATATAGTTAAGAATTAACTCCTTTGATTCTATCTAACCATGAAAATTTACATCCATTATGATAAAAATCATTCTTATAAGATGTTCCAAACACCAAAGAAGTAATATCCCATCATAATATCATTTGACACAAAGACCTCAACTTATTGAAATAAAATATTACTAAACAAGACTGGATCACAAACTATATGTGTTTATTTTACAATTTAAACTATCATGGTATGACTAGGTAAGTCACTAAACACCTAATTGGATATACCTTCAATCACATCAATGGAACATCCACATAACAACATCAATATTCTATACATGTTAGTTACCCCACCATTCATTAACACTCAAATTTCTTCCTCAAAATTCAATTTTATTTATAAACTAGCTTCTCGGTAAGGTTCAACCATAGGTCTCCCTCCAAAAGAACGCTTATATTCCTAAAAATAAATTAAAAGATAATTCATATTTATAAGCTCACTATATGTATCAAAATTTCCATATAATGGTTAGATGTTTTTGCAGCCATGGAGTTATCTATACTATTTATCCCTAAAGGGGACTCAATCACTATTGTTGAAAACAATCATTCTATCTTTTAATTCAAAAACACTTCATGATAGTAGGATTGGGTATCCTTTTCACATATTGGTGGGTTCTATAAAACCCCTAATTTTTTATGATGAATCTATAAATATTCCCCATACTTCACCAAGGATAGACCCACCTCATTATATGGAGTCAGAAAAAGATGTTCATCATCAGTTGAAGTCCACTAGTTGGCTAGAGTTCAACCATAATCCCTATTACCCTAACATAAGATCAAAAAATGGCCTAATATTCAAATAGAATGAATTTTTTTAAGAATATACATGAATAACACTATGATTTACTGAATATAGTTCGTAAATATAAGTACATCTTGCACATATAATCTCATATCTGTGACATTAATCACTCAATTCTTAATGGGAGCTAACATAATTTGGCGTTTCAAGGATGGGATCAATGCATCCTCCTACTACAACTACTCTTGCGCCACCCAATTAAAATTAAAAGACACTATAATGATTTAAGGGTCTGTAACATGGAAGTGTATATTATAAAAAAAGTAGTTCAGTGGTCTGTCTTTAACACCACTTTGACTAACTTTATATTTGAGTCTAACTTATTCCCATAGCCTTAGGATATATCTTCCAAGAATTCCAAATCCTTCTATTCTTTCTTAGGAGACTTTGGTATTGGTGGTGTTCTAAGAATTAAAGACCATAAATTGTATTTTGTTCTTCTAGAGTCCTTTCCTGAAACACTAATATCATACATTTTAAAAAAACATTTTTAAAACCACAAACATTGTCCGTGAGATTCAAAACATACCAGAAATGGATTCATTCATCTATAAAAAGAAAAATAATCCATCAAAAAAAATCCATCATCAATAAGGGAAATAGATTCCATCCATGGAAGGGTAGTCCCATCAAAAGGTAGAGGAAAATAAACATTTGTACATAATGGATCACAATGCCATTTTAAGATCTCAAGGCATGAATCGTCTTCTAATCGGTTTATGTCAAACTAGATGTAACCATTAGTGGTTTACTTTAGATAATCACATATGAGACAAAGAATAAGCTCATCTTAGTGATCATATGCATAAACCACAAAAAATAATTTTTAGTTTCAACCATGAAAAAGGAACTAGAAAATGATATAGAAAAATCCAATACAAATCTTTAAGGGAAGAGAAACACCTTCCTATCTTATGGATATGACATAACTCAACCATATCCTTGAAATAATACCTCATATATCAGCATATAGTGGAAGAAATGTCTAATTATATGATCCAAATCATGAGTTGGATTTCAGTGGGTAGCAACCCATACTTAATAGAATGTTTAAAAATCTTAAAATATTTTTTTAATATTAGAAAATAAACATACAAAACAAAACCCACTACCAACTCATGTGGACAGAAAATATAGAGGCCAAGGGTATCACCCCTAGCATTGATTTTAAATTAATTAGGCAATTAATCGAAATTTATGAACAAAACAATGATATCTCTATGACACTCTTTACATGATAAATCATCGGCCATAAGGTTCCCTTCCCTCCAACTGTGACCAACACACATATCCTAGCCGACAAAAAATTATCAATTCCTGGTGAAGTAAGCAATCTCCCATGATGATTTATCTTTACCATGAAGGAACCCAACATGCATTTAGGAATCAGATTTGACTATGACAATATTAATATTATATACCATTAAAAACATAAAACTATGGAACATATCTCTTTACTCCACTATATTAGAGTTAGCTACCCCATAAAAGTAACTGAAGAATAGAATCACTGAAACCTTCCCATCTCTCTCTAGACTACACCTATCATCTCACTAGTCATACTTGATCAATCCACATTCAATTTGAACCCTATGTTCGATGGCATCAATTTTACATGTCAACACTGATTAACTAGAAAAACATCGTTATAATTGAATACCATGGAAGATTCAATCTTAACAAGGAAGAAGAAACTAATCCATTGATTCATGAACCAAGAACCTCTATAAGAGCCTTCCCCCACACATAAAAGAAATGAAGGGAATACTATATTTCTTCTCCAATATTGTTCATAACATCACATAGGATCCATAAAGTGGTCTTAAAATCCATTGCATGAACATTCTCCTACACCCCAATATAACTAGAACCCTAGAACCATGTCTCAACAACCTCCTGCATTAAATCTATACATTTTTGTATATCCAAACCCCAACCCATATAATTCCCAATCACCTTCACCCAATCACATATAAAAAATAAGTTCCACATTGATTTCTGTGGTAGCATTTCACGCCACTAATTTCATGAATCCAAGAAAACACCATTTTTTGGAAAAGTTTCATATATATAAAGTGATCAATTCCACATTATCTAAACCAGAAATTTCATCTTACATAGTATCACCTTACTCCAATGATTTGATTCCCAATCATCTAACCATCTTCTTGTATGTACCATATTTTTAAAATAATGACCACTAAATTTTATAGAAGTCAAACTTGAAAGAAATATAATTCCGGATAATCAACCCAACAAATACTCACATATATGTTCTTATGACCTTGATTAGGAATGGAATTGATAAAATCTAGAAACACACTATCCTCCATGAAATGGTATTTGGAACTAGGAACCATGGAATATACAGTGTTACTCTAACCTAGTTCACCTTCTATAGGTTAATTTCCCCATGAACAAAAACCTAACAAACATTTTAATTCAACTCTTCCATTTTATCTAGCATGACATATATAAGGATTTATAATATCGTATTTTAGCCTATCCATTCCTGCAATTTTTATGCACAACCATCTCTCATGAATTTCATCCTTAACAAATTCCCTTCAATGAAGTCCAACACTAATATTTCCTACATTGTACACATGAAGTCTTATACACTATATAGACTGATACCACCTTATTCAATCGATATCTCTAGTTGTTTATATTACACTCAGTGGCATTATTCAACCTGATTCACATCCAATAAGAATGTTTTCATGATATCCTTCATCATTTAAATTTTTCCCCTCAGTGGCTTTATGATAGATAACACATGATTAGACATAGAAGTAAGTACACTATAATCCAATGTAATATTTTTCCATATTAAAGGAATCAATGATTCTTTTTGAAAATCCTTCCCTTAATATAGTTTATGATACCATTAAATATGACCTTTTGGCCTTTACCTTAAATATCGAGGATCTTAGAAATTCCGTTAGATTTTTCCTCTTAGCCATTACTAATTTATCTTAAATTATACCATTGTAACTTCATGAACATTAATTAGAGATGAAAAAACATATATTCCATCAATTGACATGACAGATGATCAATTTTCCATATGCTGTCATGATGTTATTGAACCACATAATTTAATTTTTCCTACCATTAATAAATAATAACATATAGCCAGTAATCATAATATGATACATAATTTCAATAATGAACTAGTTTCAAAATCGTATAATTATTCCATCCTCTGATAATCCTTTTATATTCCTTATAAATTTATCATGATCTAGGATAAATATTTTGGGAGATAAAGGGTCTCCTGGACTTACACCACATAAGGTTTGGAAGAATTTTAGCCCTTTCCCATTAAAGAGATATAGATCATGAGGATGCACACAATCTGAATCCCATATCAAAAAACAATTCATGGAAGATGAATTTACTCATGATCTTTATAATGACCCTCTATTATAACCTATCTTAAGCCTTTTACTTTTCCACCTTGATCATAAAATTGGATCCTAGTGTCTCTTTTTTTCAAATCCGCCAGCATATATTTTATAATACAAATTTCCCTTGGATAGTTCTACCATGTATAAAACCATGATGCAACTATGATATGAATCATGTAATGAAAAACCAATCATTTTATTGAGTAGGCTGGAAAAGATTTTATATGAAAAGTTACATTGAAAATTTTTCCAATAATGATTAATAGTTGTTGGATATTTCAAATTCAGAATAAGAACCACATAAAATTCACACACAACCCTATTCAGTACTCTACTTATAAATAAGTCAAGAATTACTTCCCCCATATTGAACATGAAAATCTATCATGTTATCATATATCTGTTTATTGGAAATCTATCGTGTCAAGTGGAAATTTCCTGATTTAGGATAAACACAATATATTTGATCTCTTCGTCCTCTTCAATATATTTTAACACACAATTCTCTCTTTCCTCCACTGATTTTTGAATGATATTTATGAAAATATATTATCTATCATTCTTTATTTTCCTTTTTTCCTTAATGTTATTTTGTCATATAGGAAGACAAAAAAATAATCCAGCTTAATCTTCCCTTTTACTTAGACATATTCTATGAATGATCCATCATTCAGTTTTTAGATAACAATATTTTTCATCTTCTTAAAATTTATACACACTTGAATATAATAAGTTTTTTGATCCCCCTCTTTGAGTGAGATTGCTCTGGATTTTTTCCAAGACACCCTCTCTATCATCAAGAGTTTCCATACCATGATATTTATCTTCTCAATCAAGGAAATGAATATGTCATCATTCTATCTATCATGAAGACTCTCATAGAATATTTCAATGTGCTATTTGAATCCTTCTAGATTGATGATTCCATCCTATATATTATCAAATCACTCATATACATCCCTTTTTAGATGATGAATGTTGAAGGCCCACCCACGTAGTATCCCTATCTTATTTCTCCCAAGTCCTTTTGATCATCTGTAAAAATATATCCCTTTCGCACTAGTTAATAGAATAATTGAAATTCTTGTACTTAAATCCTTCATATTTTACAACACCAAATTTGTAGAGTAATAATAGTTTCATCTAGTTATATGAGTGAACAAATCCTATAAAAAATATGTGTCCCCAATATTGGCGAGTCATCAGTCAAGCCATCTCATGATTCTATGGTTCCCAATTCAATTTTTAAACCAAGTGTATTTACTTCCAAAGAAGACCATATACTTAAGGACAACAGAGGATATTAGATTTTTTAAATCATGAGTTGATTTGATTGATAATATTGGTACTCTTAGGTATAACCCACATTGAAATGACCTGAAACATTGTGCCCCCACTTGTTCAGATAGTGGGGCGAGAGTGCCTCCCTAATCCCACCTTCGATAATATATGGGTTGATGAATACCACTATTAGGAAAATATCATTACATCCGGGGACTCACATATAACAACTTTAAAAATCCCATATCTAATATAATGAATAGTTCAAAAAATACTAGAATGAAATATATGTAGTGAACTCAATTGAACTGAATACAATTCATGCATGAGGAAACAAGTCCGACAAAATATAACAATGTAAATATTAGAAAAATAGTAAAAATTAATACTCTCTAAAACCAAAGTCTTTGTAAATATCCTTTACGCAACAAGTATTCCTATATCAGACTCTAGTCACAGTGGTCATTACTTCCATCATGAATCACCATGGTCTATAATATTCCACTAAGATAAACTAGGCATCTCACCCAAACATGACACATCAACTATATCTTTACATATTCCATCTCTGAACTTCTGTGTCATTTTTTTAGAAAAACATTTGGGAGTACAAGGGTCATGCATGAGTGATTATAAACATACCCATAAGATTCCTCAGCACCCTAATAGAAACATAAAGAAACAAGTTAAATTGTCTATTTGTATGATTTATGACCAGAAGGAATATTTAATGGAAATAATAACAAAAAAGATAGATTAAAGTTACCAGTATTAAATATTAATCAGATGAATGTAATGAATGGATAAACTCAATTTTATTTTTCACTAGATGTATCAATGGAAAACTTATGAAGTCCCAGCTATACCACATCTGACACTTGATTGTCATAATATAACTAGAAACTATGGATTCTAAGAGTATCAATGTGTCTATGAACTCTGAAGTAGTTACCCATCCATGAATCAAATCTCGAAGGACACGAAGGGGTGCATAAGGAGTCCCATGTCTCAAATAATCCCACACTACATACCATTTCCCACTACACCACCACCAATAGAATCCATGTAGTGGATCCTTCTCACCACTAAAGCCTGATTTCCAGTTAAAGTAATATCAAAACCCTAATCCCATCAATATCGTTCCATTGATCATAGTTAAAAACTACCATTCCAAATAAACCTGGTAATATTTGAATAAAATTATTGGTTGACATACATATAAATAAATGATACATAAGTTAAGGTATTGTTAACCTAATTGAGGACCCAAACCCTCCTTGAGATTTTTGATGGGCGGGGTGCTGACACCTTATAAAGAGCATCCAATTCCTATGTCTGTTGGTCAAATGTAGAACCTATCTATAAATATAAATTGGTGGGAATATAACTAATAACTAACTATAATACTAGGGGAGTATTGAACCCACTATTGCAAAAAAATCATAACTAAACCATTCATATTCAACCATATTTTGAGTGTATTTTCATTCATATATGACCTCATACTATATCTAAAATTTAAATTAGAAGGATAATATCACATCCATTATGGAAAAACTATCATGGTTGACTATTCGTGAATTCCCAATGAAATAGATATTTCAGAAACAATGTATATAAGGAATACAAGTTGGTTGTTATATGGTACAAGATGTGAATACCTTAATTAGTATCCTGATGGTGTAATATAAAATTACATTTAATTCAGGGAACACATACATGAAATTTATATTGGACAACATGAAATGTCAAACCTGGTGGGGTATTCTGCATTGACCACCAAAAATCGATTCATGTTCAATGTTTATATAATATGTGGTCCCTACCATTATAGACTATAAGGAAAAATGTTCCCCTGACCATGTAATCCTTAAAAGTAAAATGCAACCAAATTGGGGGTACACATAGTGTACCATCAATCACATAATATGTGATATTTTATTGACCCGAAGGAGAAGTTGCAATACCAATATAGATACATGACACATGTTATTCTAGATTGCATGAGCTTTAGTTGGTTTTTTCTTTTCATTTTAAACATGTTACCAAAAAAAATTGATGTCTCCACATATCAAATCTTGATTCATTATCTAAACAACATCCAAGGACCATATTTTGGATATAAAATTATAGGTAACTAATCTTCCATCCCCAATCATAAACAAAATCCTCTATCTCCCACTTGTGTGTCCTATAACCTATACATCATTGCATTGGCGAAAATCCTAACCAAAACCACCTTTAGATATCCAAAAAGTAGTGATGATACCTCTAGTTACTTCAAACTAAATTATTGAATATAATTATGATATATGGTATAGGGATTCTATCATGATTTAAATTATTCCAGAAAAATTGAATCACTGGCCTTACAATAGCCCTTCGATGATTAAATCAAGAATGTGCAGAGAAACCCAAATTAACTATAAATGTGATTATCAATGATGGACTTTTCATAACTGGTTATCTATCATTTTTGTGAAAAATGATGAAAATATAAGAAAAATACAAAAAATTAATGAATGGAAATCTTAAATTATTTTTTGATGGGGCCATGAAAAATACTGGTGATATGATGAATCACATAATTTCAAAGTTTAAAATTACATAAATGATGATAAAATCCATCAATTATAAATAAATACCGTAATTAAAAATGATTAAATCTTGAAACTATATTAACATTAATTATTTCATCATTAACATTGATGAGAATATGATCTTGTTCCTCTAATATGCTTTCATCGCCACCAATGTCTGGCCTATCTCAACCCTCTTCCTCTCATTAAGGTTTTGAAAAAATAAAAAATAAAAAACCTAGAGATAAATGTAGTGGGGATATAAAAAACTGTAATTTTGAATTTTTGATGAAAGATAAATTAAATAAATAAATAATTAGTTAAATAAAATTAATTAATTTTTCCAGTTGTGATTGAAAACACCAGAGTGTTCCAGGGTAAATGAAACTAACATCACTATTAGGTAAAAGACTTTATTCTGAATTAAACTATGAATTATTTTCACCAACCTATATACCATTTTTGATATATAATATAGTCTTAAAAAAATTTCATGTGTGGGTATAAATAATATATTATTTTTATATATTACTATCGAGAGCCAACAATGCTCACAACAGCATACTAGACCAATTTAGGCATAAATAGCACACTATGGATTATATAGAAACACCATTTAAATTATTCGAGGACTTGTGTTAGGGTAAATTTACCATTCCACCCTATAAAAGGGCTCAAGACTCTAAAACTCAAAATTTCAGTATTTGTTGATCAGAAAAACTAGGTCTTTATGGGGAACTATTTTCATTTTCAATTTTTGAACTATAAATATATTTATAAGATCTATAATTTTTTTAAAAGATAAAAAAACTATTTTGAGATATTTATTTTATTTATATTTTAAATATATTAAATATTTTTAAAATTAATATTAATATTTTTTTATATCATTATGAAATTTTTAAATAAATAAATATCCTCAATATTAATTATTAATATTAAATAAATTTAATCTATATTACCCAACATGATATTTTTTATAATGGATTCATTTAGAAAATATAAGGTCATTTATAATGTTTTTATAAATTACAAAATAAGGAAACATATAATGCCGTTTATATTAAATTATTATTTTCTAATATTTAATAATTTTAAATGATTACAAAAATGGCCTTATTTTTTAATTTATTTAAACCACATCCAAAGGATTTTTGATATTTAATATAATGAAGCATTAAATAAAATTAATTATTCAATTTTCCATTATGTAAAAAACTAATATGATATATTAATTTTTTATATGAAATATAAAATGAATATATTTCAATTAAATATCATATATTTAAAAAAAATTCTATATAGAATGTTAATGTAAGGACCCATATTTTTCAAAACTGTAATTTTGAGTAGAAATTCGTATTTTTGATTTCAAATGCATCGAAAGGGTTAAAATAGTCTTTATCACCATATAAATAATCTCATATAGTTTTTCTAACCAATATGGTAGACCTAGAAGAGGGTTTTCAAGCTATGATAAGATTTTAGTAGAAATATGAGCTGTTCAAATTTTGTAGGAATAATGAATAAATAATATTTATTAAATTAAATATTTAATTATTCACATAAATTTATATGGCCATAAATTTTGATTGATGAATCAAATTTAAATTGCATCCTCATTGTTGAGTCAGAAACATGTACTTTAGCCTAGTCAAGGCATAAAATCGATTTGAGGACCGGGGTTAGTCTTGGCCCCCCTTTTTTATTACTTTTGATTTTATTCCTTTTCTTCTTTTTTGTTTTATTCTATTTCTATCATTGATTACTCCTCATGGATGCCTCTAGTGTTGGTCCTCCTTCACCATGATGTAGGAGAGAAAGGTAATATGAGAGATAGATAGAGAGATGGAATAATAGAGGAACATTCGTGAAGCTATCAACATGTTGGATCAATGTGTATAAGCTGGGGGCCGTGGAATGAAGCAATGCTTTGGAAGTTTCTTCCCAAAGGTACGAATGTTCATATTTTGACCATAGATCACCCTCAATACTCTATTTTCTAAAATTAATTCCCTTTTATTGTTGTGTGATGACCCTAGTGGATGTATCTATTGATTTAGAGATGAAAATGAATGATTCAAGAAATTTGAAGGGTTTTCTATTTGAAAAAACTAGACTACCTAGTGTGTAGACAAGGGTGACACAACGTATGTTCTCCCAATTAGGGGAAGATGAATTTTAAGCAGTACACTTCATATACAGGGGAGTACACACTATGTACTAGTACTTGGGCCTATAGATGAGTTCTTGGCCCAACGAACCCATTTAGGGGTACACAACCATGTGGAGTACATGACTAGCCCCTTTGTGGGTAGCAAGCCATATAAAAGTAGAGGGGCATGATTATTATGGGACATAAGTAGGTACTCCGTGTTTGCTACACGCCATGTTCCCATTTCTACCAATGTATTCTTGGGGATTTTATATGTCGTGGTCAGCGAGAGTACACACCCATGTGGCATGTTTGGAGTACACATAGTGTACTGAGTGTCACATTCCATGAAGTCCCACTTTTCAACCCTTTGAGGGAGTTTCATGTCTTCTTTCCTCGATGTTATAATTGGACCCGAGTGTAATTCATTCTGAGCTATTTTCCATATAGATAGTGATGGTGAAAACCATGGAGTGTTGTGAGGACTCCTAATGGGTGTTTTTGGGATTCTATCTAAATAGAGATGTTTATGCAATAGTAAATCAACTTTGTCATCTCCTGAGGGAGTTACTTGAACATGAATGGTAGGTTGGTTGTTCTGACCTACCTAGTTGAGACCTTTGATCTGAGATGAGATATGGGTTATCTCCCATGACGTAATTATTTTGAGGATGTCTCACTTTTGATATTTTCCCTTATGACCTAAGAGGCATTGAGAACATTTGTTATCGAGGTTCTCATTTTGGACTCCTATATGTTATATTTAGTTACCAAGGATCCCCTAAGGTATTCCGTAGCTTTTATACTGATCTAGGGAGTCTATTGTATGATCCTTGTACTTTTGTACTATTATGAGGATCACATATAGGATGCCTATATAGGCAATAAATTTGAGGATCCTAGGTAGGATTTCTCCTTGACTTTCCTCTAAATATCCCAAGTAGGATTACATCACTTGTGTTTATCTTCGAGGACACTATTAGGATTCCTCTAAGTGTTTGACTTGGGTGACCCAACCAGGGCCCATTGTTTCACCAACCATGAGTTGTATATCGGTGTAACATCCTAGAAATATTAAGGAATTAATAAATTAATTATATTTTAAATAAATAATACAATAAAATATTTTTATAAAACTATGTGATTTCATTTAATTGAAATGAAATTGTGTTACTTTTATTAGTATTATTTTTCAAAATGACACTTTTTAAATACATTATTAAATATAAAAATAAGATAAATTAATTATACCTTATCATGAAATAATATTTTTCAATATATTGTTTAAATAAATAAAATAATAATTAATGGATGTATTGAAAGTAATATATTATTTTAATTTTTTATTGATAATGTTTTGAATTAAATTATATATGTATAATAAATAAAATATAACACTAAAGGTAAAAATAATAAAATTTATAGTAACAATTTAAAATAAAAATATTTTTTAAGAATTATATTATTATTATAATATATATATATGAATTTATTTTATAATTTATGTTTATAATTTTAACGTAAATTAATTTTTATAAAAGTAAATAAATTGAAAAAATTGAATAAAAATAGAATCTATAATGGGGGGATCAATTAGATAATATCGAGGGCTTTACCCTCAGGAGCACGAGTCGAGCTAAGAAAATCCCATAGCACATGAGGGATATGGAGTAGTAGGGAAATTGGGATTCACTTCCTCTTCAAGAGAAACAGTGGTTGAGGAAGTTGAATCTGATAAAAAGCACAGTTTGATTATAGGTATAAAATAATCTAGAAATATCGGCCATTGGAAAGGGGTTCATAGTTGTGTTTGACCACCATATATTGTAATCATGTTCGGTTCTAGGGTTAGAGTGTGTTCGGTGGATCAAACACTAGATTTGTACTACAAAGAATATGGCGAGATGTTCCTCAATGTCGATGTCTTATACTAGTTTTTTTCATACCAATATGCTTGTAAGTTTCACAGATTTAATTTTTTTGTCCAAATCATTTTCAAAATCTAGTTGTTAATTTTCTGCTTCTTCCTACCAAAATCAGTTTATCATTATGTTTAATTTTTATTTCATCCAATTATTAATGTTAATGTTTTGTGTACCGTATTTCAAAAATTTCAGCTATTCATTGATTGAAAATGAATCTTTTTTATTGTTTTCTTTCACTTAAATATCATACCCATATTAATTGAATATTATTAAACAACTTGATAGTTTGTATGTTTCAAATTAATACTACACCAAAACCCATAGCTAATTTAATTCTTGGTAGGTCCGTGATTGTAACACTAAGACCATTATTTGTCTATTGTGTCATCTCAATAATAGTTTCAGGGTGATTCTACATATGTAAAGGGAGAGTTTCGGTTGCATGATATAAGAAACACTTCCATGGTATTTTATTCCTCATTATTTCTAGTGAGGTAGAGGGAAGAAGTCATGTTCTAATTTCTTTGTGTTTTCCAATTATGAGGATATGATATGCAGCTTGTTTGAGAGATATAGAGAGAATTTTTGGGTGAATTATGAAAAGAAGTGAAAGAAGAAAAAAATTCATCTCTTCAAAAAAATAGTAAGGGATATACTATTATACGACAATTCATTTGTTTTTTATATAATGATCTATAATCTCTTATTTTGAATAAGGGAAATTATTTAGTTTTTAGTCATTTATTAATCCGGATTTTTCTTTCTTTAAGGCTTATTAAACAAATTATCATTATTTATATAGATTTGCATATATGTCTGTGTGTGTGTGTGTTTTTTTTGTTTGTGTATATATATGACCACTTTTTTCCATAATATATATGTTGTGGGAGAAAAATTATTTTAATTTTATGATCATATTTTAAATTGTAAGATTTTATTATTTTCAAATTTATTTTTTGAATGTTCTTCATATTATTTTCTTTCTACAAAGGGTTACATATATATATGAGTATATATGTGAATATATACAAATATATAACTATCAGTTATTAGTATATATGAGATACAGTTTTTCTATTTTACATTTTTATTTTCTAAAACCCAGGGTGCGTAAGGGATTACAAGTTTCTTTAATTTTAATTTTATTTTCAGTAGAGTTGATATTTTCAAATGGTTTTTTTGTTTTTAAAATTATTTTTGGGTTTAATATTATAAGGTATATGATAAATCAATCATTTTATATATAAAGAATGCTATTATTTTAGGGGATTTTTGATATAATAAAATTTATGATTTAATGTGAATGAAGTATATATACATTAATATATGTCAATTACATTATGAGATATGACCATTTCTTATAAACTATAAAATTTCATGAATTTCATTTTTTCAATTAATTGTATGGAAGAGTATAAAATTAGTTTCTTTGCTTTGCAATAAATTTCTTATAAAATTCTACGTTATCTATTTTTTTAAAGAAAACTCTATTGAATATAAATATATGTATATATAGATCACGATTAAATATTTTTTTAGAAATTAGACTCTTGAATATGGTATATATGATAAGGAATGGGAGTGAAGCCATCCCTCGATAAATGGAAAGGCGCAGAAATCCTTTCATGTTTCATGTTTCTTCATTTTTTTGTTTAATAATCATACTTGTTATTATATAGAAAATCATTGGAATATGTTTGGAGGAATAATTTTGAGCTTAAGTATTTTTAGAAATGTTAAAGTATAAGTAATTTTGATAGTGGTTTCAAATGTTTTTTTGAATTATTTAGTAAAATTATATTCCAAAGGAGTATTCAAAATAAATTTCCCAAGGAGTTATAAAACCCTTATTAGGAAAATTAAATGATCATTCCATGTTTTTTTTAAAATTATTTTCCTAGGTATCATTATCCTTATAGGGTTAGCGTGCATGGAATATTACTCGACTTATTATATTTGTTTTATTGAAACAATAATAAATTTTAAGATGTAGTCCAATTTTCCAGTACCTAGACCAGAATAGGCCCTTTATCATTTAAGGAAGTGTGTATTTTCTATTATATTTTATAATAAAAAATACACAACATGTTTTAGAACCAATTATTTAAGTGCATGATCGGGGAATTATAGTTGGGTTTGGGTAGTGATGGTGGTCGACTGTTACCTTAGAACCCATTCTGATCTAGTAAGCTTGTGGGGATATGGATGGGCTGTCGGGCTGGGCATTCAGTCCACCCTCTCTTTTTTGTTAATATCTTTTATATTGTTATCACTAATGCATCGATGGTTTCTAGAGGTCTTTTCTGGTTCATGGTTGTTGTGTCATATGTAAGGCAACTTTCATCCTATTTGGATGCCTGAATGTTCTTCTTGGGATCCATATTGCTTATTGGGATGCCCAGATGCGTTTTCCAATGATCTAGCTTCTGAGCCTTGCTATTTATAATATTTACTAGTTTACCCATAGGTACTAATTGGGACTTTCATGTTAAGCCTCTATGTATATATGTTGTGATATGTGGTGAGAATTATTATTCTCTCATTGGCATATGATATGTGATGAGGATGATTACATTCTCCTTGACTTTTGGACAGTAGAGGAGGACTATGCTCTACTCGACTATTGACTTGAATAACCAAAGTTATAATTCAATTCCCGGTTTTAGGAATTCCTTGGATGGAATCATTGGGATGACAACTTGTATTCCTTGAGTGAGACATGTATTACCTATTGTAGGAATTCCATGGACACCTTTATAGGATGGTTGGATTTATAGATTCAATGGATGGATCTCTATGGATCTTAAATGTGGTAGTGGACACATTGGATTGAGTATCCTCCTTGGGTCTTGATTCTTTTGGATGCCTTGGGACTTGCTACCCCTTGGATCCATCATGATTGGACTCACATAGGGAATTTTCTATTGGAAAGCTACATTGAGTCCAAATATTTCCTTTACAGATATTCCAGTGAGACACTCTTAGGATTTAATGAGGATTCCTTAAACAAGTTCTGTATATCAGGCCCTTCATAGTCTAAAATACAATTATACGGCATGATCGTGATGTATGCAATTCTTTTAATTGCACGAGATAAGATGATATGGATTCCTTGGTCATTATAAATTAGATCCACCCATTTCGGTCTGATACATCATTACTCAACATAGGAAAAAGTTGGTTGCAATGATCTTTAAAGGACTGACCATTGGTATAAAATATCATTTTTTCAGTTATTGGAGGTGATTACAGGTGAACCCTTATGCAAGGACGAGTGCCCAACTATGGTGACATGTCTTACTCAAAGAATTTTCCGGCAATAGACGTCGTAGGTGTATGTCGATTGGTATTACAAACCAATCGATCGACATGATGTTACATAGCTTTTGGACTTGACTACCATATCCATTCCATAGCACAAGATGTCTAGGAGATCGGGATTATAGAACCGAGGATTGACTACTGATGCGGTTTCATGATTTTATATTCACATAATAAGGAATATTCATATTTATGTATATTTTTATAGGCATGGGAATATACATGTATATGTATATAATAATGGAAATCCATGGTGGAAGTTTCCCAGTTAGCCAGAATTATAGAATGAGGGTTCATTAGTGGTTTCACATTTGGTTTTACTTAACTTTTAGTTTAGTCTCAATAAGGCTAAGTAGTTGCTTTTCCATACACTTATAGAATCAAATTTATCGGTTTTTTATCAATGTAACCTAATAAGATTTTTTATCACCCTATAACATGCACCTCAGTGTATGGGTAGGCCATATGTCTACTTTTCAGGTTGAGTATGAGTTGTATGGTGTTTAGGAATGAGGCCCAATGTTTAATGATAGTGTGTAGGTACTCATGTGGTTCTAATTAGGATACTACTATTCGGCAGTGTCCGGAGACTGGGAATGTGGTTCGAATAGATATAGTAATAGATCGATATACTTTTAATTTCAGTTTATTTAGTACTTATGTATTTGTATGGTCAGCCCATTGGGTGACTAGTGTTTGTATTGTATGACTTGATGTTCTAGATTTTACATCATTTCATTTATTATAATAGCATGTTCTATTTTGGTTGTGTACTACTTTCTCAGTCCAGGAACTTTCCACTAGGTATTATAATGTTTTCTAACTGTATAATAAGTTCAGAGTCTCCCCCTATAACACCCAATGCCTTTACTAATTTTTGGTAGCCTTTGGCGTATGAGAAGGCATGCTTGAGGCCTTGTAACCCATCACCAAGGCACACTAGTTTAGTGGTATCCAAGTTGGGATGTTACAAATTAGTATCATAGGTTTTTTCCTAGTATTTACTATTTGAGATATGTTAGGCATGAGTATTAATAATGTCTTGGAACCAGTGATAGATACAAGAATAGTGCATTGGGAACACTTGTTTCGATAGGAAGTCTTGGTTACTAGTGGTTGGAATTGTTGTTTTGATCTATGATGTTACAATTATATATGATTTTCATATTTAGTGGTGCACATGTAGTGTGGATGTTAGGATTTTATATGGGTCTCTGTCTCCTTCCATTGGCATGAGGATAGGGATATATTTTGACTATTAAATAGTAAAGTAAAGAGGTGCCTCATGATTCGTATTTGGAATGTAGGATTCACATCATATAGGCATGCTATTTTGCGGTTTTACAGATGGTTTAGTCCTTTTCAGTTGGACCTTCTTACATATATAAATTTCATTCTAATGGTAGGTTATCTCGACCTACATAGAGGTGTTTTTTGGTGAGGTTAATGACTCAGTCCTTATGCACTGGAGGTGCAGTGACCTAGGAGGTAGATATGGAATGTGATTCCTTTCTATTGAACCACATAAAATGTATTATTTCATACGTCTATTGTTACCTATGCAGTTCCATGAGAATGATGTTAATGGATACCAGGACTTTTTTTGTGAACTGGACCTCCAGGGGGTATTTCCGTATACACATGCCTAATGAGTGTATGTTCAGTTTCTCTTCTGCATTGTTATTATGAATTCTAGGGTGTAGTTCATTTTGAGGATTCTCAGTGTGGACCAAGCCCTTTTAGGCCATGTTGTAACACCTTAATGTTTCATAGTATGTTATTTCTTTAATGTAATTCAATAACTTGCGCTACACGCGACACCGAGTTCGAGCGCAACACGACTTACCAAACCAGTCATTCAAAAAGCAGTTATGAATAGTATTAACTAAATTTTTAATTTTATATAGTCCATATAATTTTAGAATCCATATTATGGTCTTCTTAGACATAATATAAGAACAAATTCATTTTTTCAACAAAAAAAAATCATTCTTCAGAAAATGATATCTTACCACCTTTTAATGGTGAACCCTTTTTAAATATAATATTTAACACATTTACGAAACAAAATTGTTCTTTAGAAGCAAGACATAGAAATTTAGCTTGGATAAATTTGGAGGACTTTTCTGATAACGTTTATATTTTGATGTATAATGAAAAATACTAAATTTTAATTGAAGACAACTTTTTTAATCGAAATAGTTTATAGTGTTTTATTATGAATTTTAATGGTTTTAAAGTATAATTATATTATATTTTGATCCTTTTATAAAATTTAGGTAATTAAATGTAATTTCACATTTAAATTTGTCATTAACACATGTCAATCATTTGATATTTTTTTCTTTTTTAAAACCCTCTTTTTGGTTTTGATAAAGGGAATTAACATTAAATTAATCAATGAAACGTCTATGTTTTTAATTTGGTAAAATATAATTCATTTTTTCATTCGGAATATCATAATTATCTAAAGGTGAATTTTTGGATTTTTTCGGAAAACATTCAATTTTAAATGAATAGTGAAAAACACTGCATTATTGCTTAAAACTGACTTTTTATATAAAAAAGTATTTATTTTATTTAAATTTATTTTATGTCAAAATACTTATATAATACCTATATATGTTCAATGTAATTCATTGGATTCAATTTATAAAAAATGGATAAAATTTTATTAAACTATTTAACATCTTTTACCAACCTTCTTGGCACATTCGAAAATTTGCATAAAATGTAATTTTATAGCTTCTGTGAATTGAATTTTAAAAATCCAAGAATCATGGTTTAAATCAGTAAGAAAAATGTGAATCATTAAGATTAATATAATCTTTGGTGAATAGTAACTTTTGAATATTATTTACGTTGTTTATAAGTAAATAGGGTAATTAACGGTAAAAATGATGTCATAATTACCCTAACCCATTTGCTAATTCTACTGTATAAGTGTTTTTCTACCAATATCAACCTTAGAAAAAAAATATGATCCTTTTTGGCCCACATGGATTAGATTATGTCATTTATTTTTCTTTCATTTGAAGAAGAGTTAAAAGTGTAAAATTCAAATTTTAATAACTAAAACATTATTATCATAGGGTTATAAAAAAGGTATGATAGACTATAAATAATAATTATAAATATAAATTGATTTCATATATCATGGTATTTTATTTATAATTTTTAGAAATTATGTAATTAAATTTATTTATGACACAATTGTGATGCAGTAATTACCTTATTTATAGAAGAATCGAATAAGCCATTTTATAAAAATTAAAATAAATATAATTTAAATGTTTTTATAACATCAACTATTTTTCAAAGTGAATATGACATGTTAGGGTTGATTAAATTTATTTTTTAGATGTAATAAAGTTCTTATAACTTTCACAAGAACCAAATAATAAATAGTGTCAATATTGACATAAATGAGTTTTTTAAACAAATACTATTTTATTAAATTATATAATAGTCCTAAAAATGTAAGGTTCTTCCAAAGAACTTATATAGTGATAGGTATGTAATTAATGAACCATTGGGGGTCCTCTTGGATTTTTTTAGTATGTTTATTAACCATTTATTATAATAATACAAGAATACAAGTTAAAAGTTAAACTATTTAACTGTGTGATAAATATAAAAGATGAAGATTATAAGGTAACCTAAACATTTATAAAAATGACGGGTTGAGCGGTTTTGGACCCACAACATCCATATCCTAAAACTAAATCATTTTGGTACCATTATAATCTGAATATGATTGTATAATAATATAATATTTGATGCTTTCCTAATGTGACCCTCACCTCTCTTATAAAACGGTACTTCCACTTCTCTTAATTTCACACCTCCAAAGCCATTTGGCTTGGAAAATTTCCAATCAAATCTCCTCCCAACATCACTCACTTTAATATAGAGGCCTTACCTTGAAATGAAAGCTATCCTAAGGATCCCTTTTGATCAACTCAAAAGGAAACACTCGAAGAAGAGGTAATAATTTCTCCACCCTCTTTCAAGTTATTTTCTTCTTCCACTACCACATTCATTGTTGTTTCCATTCCAAAATAATAACTCCATTACCTTCAACATACTTTTATTTTATTATAAATATGGTACAACTATATTCGGTATTCTAGCCATCCTATAAATGACCAAGTAACCATTCATGCGTACGTACGGCTTTCCATCTCAACGTCGTAGTGTAGTTCGTTATTCAAACGCTTAATTATTTAAATGGCTATAATAATGATTATAAATGATGTAAATAATAAATATAACATGTTAATTATTCTTTATATAAGATATATAATCCAATTACATATGATTTCAACATCAATATAATGATATTGTTGCTCGTGCGTACGTACGGATTACCGTCTCCACGAACAAGATGAGATTCATTCCCCATCGTAATCATTCAGGAAATAATTTTTTTATGATTAAAAATAATTTTTAAGAACTTATTATCATTCTGGGAATGAATAAAATACATCATATCCATATAAACATGACTTACGTAACCAAGCATATAAAGGAAAATGAATTAGTTAACACCCAATACATTGATACTACTGAAATATAATTAACAAAGAAATATTAGAGGATCATATATGATATCATATTTATGTATATAGTTCTTGTATAATTTAAAAACATTGTTTCAAAAATTATGAGAGCGAATATGGAAATGTACAATGTAACTGTTAATTTCACAATCATTTTAATATCTAAGGTTGTTTATACGTGAGTATCTACTAGGACCTCATAATCATCCACATCCTTGTTTTCATAAAAATTTATTTTAAAACATTTTTTCTGTTTACTAGACTATGGGTGAATGTCATTTATACCCTTATTTGACCTTATATATTTTAAAAGGAACCATTCTGTCAATTTCCAAATAAGGTACATTATGAAATTTTTGAAAAACTTAAGGTAAGAATGTGCTTTTTAACATATACGGTGGGTGCTGCTATTTTCCATCGTTATAATATCGTCGAAGCTTCCATTATATGGTTATAAGAATATTTTTAAAAATAAAGGTTTTCTTTCATAATTATGTGAGTCCTAAATGATTTACAAATAGAATGATATATTTCTCTCAAATAGTTTTGATTTCAACTATGTGAACATCCTTTGATAAAATTTACAGTAGTTTGAAGTTGATTTAATATGATAAAAATATTAATCATTGTATTTGAGGTTATGTGATATGTTTGACTATGGATGTGTTATTTTTATACCCTTCATGGTTTATTAATAAAGTATTGACATTTTGTATTATAGTTTCAATACAAATGTTTATGTTATGTTTCAACCTTTTCATATTAGGAATGGATCAGACTAAGTAAGTGATGGGTGGAGCTCGTTGTAGCTCCTAGATGCATTTGTAGGCCTCATGATACAATTAGATGTGGAATTGGACGAGGACATTCCCAATTTGATATATGGGTTGGGAAGAGGAATTATTCATTTTTAGACGTCTTAGTCGAGGCCTTAACAAACTATTTCAGAATGTCCCGCATTATACATTCCCTCATTATGAAAATAGTATTGATTGTTCGTGTGGTAATTCGACTAGTAGAATACCCATGAATATGTTTTATTGTTGCATTATTCACTATCTCATATTACTTCAATAATGTTTTCAAGATTATTTTTTGTAAAGGAATTTGTTTTCAATTATTCATCATACCTAATGTTTATGTTATCTTCCGCTGTATTGCTTACTCTTACTGATCATTTGAGCTCACCCCTTTCTTATGATTCATTTTCCGAGGAAATGAAGAAGTTATTTATGAGTTACTTTCTGGAATAATCTATCAGGCATGGCTGTTTCTAATGGAATAGATTAGTGATGTATTTCTTTTCAAGTTGCAGTGTTAAAAATATGTACGTATCTTGATTTCAATAATACTAAACTGATTGGTCATTCAGGACAAGATTCCTTGTATCATGCTAATGTTATGTAATAATTCTAGAATTTGGGTAACTAGGGTCGGGGCGTTACAGTTGGCATCATAGGATGTTTAGTACAAACCTTGTAAACTAGATTTTGAAAAACAATGATTAGAGAACATTACAGTAAGATAGACTTTGAAGATTAGTATAGAATAACATCATATAATTTTGGTAATGTAGAGAATTTGTTTATTTTCAATGAAATACATCCCTTTCTAGATACGAGCAGGTAGAGGCTGCACTGGAACAGATGTACCTTGGAGTGAAAACCCCAACAAGGATTTTCGTGCTTGACTCAGGGTATCCTAGTACATGACAACATGCCTTACTGCACTTTTGGTAATGACACTCATGGGGGATATGGTTACGATAATTCAAATTTTATTTACAAGATATTATGAAGGATTTAAGAGTATATAATTCCTAAATGAAATTTGTTTTTATTATTATTGATTTTATGCACAATATTTGTAATTTACGTTAGGTATTTTATATGTTTTAGAATTATGCATTGTGATTCATAAACTTACCGAGTGTATGCCATTATTTAGAAATGGTTCCTAGTAGAATCAAAGTGATATTCAGTAATAAACATGATCCAAAGAGTTCGAAGGATCATATCTTTCATGGTATTAAGCCAAAATTTAGAACGGAAATAGTCTCCCACATATCCGCATCAAATGAAAAAATAGTATCATGTGTTAATAAGATATGTAATGAATTATTTGTGTCATATTTCATTGAAGGGATTATAGAGAAGAATTTAATTGTAGAGAGAAATATGGATAAATAGAATAAGGGAAATAAGGATTTTACCATACGTGATAATTGTGGAAAGAATCACCTTGGTAAATGCTTGAAGGGAATGGGAGTTTGTTATAAGTGTGGAGAAAAAGGACACAAAGTACGTGATTTGCAAGGATAAGATAATGGTTTTAAATGTACAATGCTTCATTTAAAAGTAGTTGGGGGCACTACATGAATCAATGTACCAATCATCAAAGTATACCCCAAATGATGCTATTGGATAATAATCAAGTTATGATACTACCGCAGATGAAGAAGAATAACTAGTTTTATTATATTTTTATTAATGAATTATTTCATTTGAGTGTTATATCAATGATTTACTGGTTATATTAATTATGGAAATCAATAAGTATTGCACTACAATACTATATCATTGAGGACTTGAGATTATATTTTTCTAAGAAAAGTGAATCAATTGCAGGTTAATCCTTTTTGAAAATACATGTTTGAAGGAATGATAAACCTTAATATGGTTCTAATACTGAGGTAGTGATTTTTGGATAAGAGACAACTGATTTGTATTAATTATATTTGATATTCTTGACAACCTTGGAACTAATTATTTGTATTTTTATTCTATCATTATTTGATTATTCAAATTTTTTTGATATAATGAATATATCTAGTATTATATAATGAATAAGGGGGAATGAATGTAATCAATAAGGTTTTATGGTATGTTAGGGCATTACCATACATGATTAATGTACTCACATGTTATTATGTGGAAAAAAGAGATCTTTATTATGTAATGTTGACCTTCTTTATAAATTGTGGACTGTGAGTCCAGATAGATGTTTTTTGGATAATTCTAAAGGTTGGAAAGGATAAAGTTGGAAACTTGATACTATTTTCTAATTTTAAAATATTTATTAAGATAATTTTGGGATTGTTATTAAAAGGACACTCTAAAGGTCGGTCAACATCCCGTCACGTCCGACAAGGCCATGAGACTTGAACCCGCAACTGTAGGGTGACAATGGTGCACCACATACCACTAGCCTACGTGATATCCTAGATTGTATAATTTATTTTTTTTAAAATAGTATGAAAAATGAATTATAAATTCATTATTCTTTTAACCCTATATGATGAAGTTAAATAGGATATTTTTGAATTCTATTACCTTTTCTAATGAATGACGAGTTTGTGGTTAAAATTAGTTGAAGGATGAAACTATACTTGTCAGGTAATTTTTTTTCTCTTATTCTATGAAGAAATTAATTCTTAAACTTTAGGGAAGGGATCTTAGAACCAAAAATGTGTTATCCTAATACCTTATGTTTTGTTTAACCGATAATATTTTAAATCATTATAGACTAATGGATTCGATGACCTCAATTTTACACTTTTTGGTTATTAATGACCTCAGTCACTCCCTATACATATTTAAATTTTTCCTCCAATTATGTTTCTCTAATTTCTAACAATGTTCTCCTAATCGAGATTATAATTTCGTGGTCACTTTTTCATTTCCCCTTCCATCTTGTTAAGACTATATTTCATTGACCCAAATTCATGATGTGGGTTTTCTAGAAAGTTATTTTTCTATTCCCAACCTTTTATTTTTGATGACCAATTTCAAAATACGAGGATGGAATTTATTGAAGGAGGGGAGTATGTAACACACCAAGATTTCATAGTACGTTATTTCTTGAAAGTAATTCAATAATTTTTGCTACATGTAACACTGAGTTCGGGCACACGATGACTTACCAAACCAGTCGTTAAAAAAGCGGTTATGAATAGTATTACCCGTATTTTCAATTTTATATACTCCATATAATTTAAGAATCCCTATTATGTTCTTCTAAGACATAATTTAAGAATAAATTCATTTTTTTAGATAAAAGAAGTATTTTTTAGAAAATAAAATTTTACCTCCTTTTAATGGAAAACCAATTTTAAATAAAATATTTCACACTTTTATAAAATTAAAATGTTTTTTAGAAACATGACATAAAAATTTAGTTCAGATATATTTTTGGTACTTTTCTGATAACTTTTATATTTTGATTAATAATGAAATGTAGTAAATTTTAATTGAAAACAAATTTTTTAATAGAAATAAATTATTGTGTTTGATTATGGATTTGAATGGTTTAGAAGTATAATTAGATAGTATTTAAATCATTTAATAAAATGTAGGTCATTATAAGAAATTTCACAATTAAATTTGATATTAACACATGTCAATATTTAGATAGTTTTTTACTTTTTTAAAACTCGCTTTTTGGTTTCGACAACGAGAATTAACATTAAATTAATTAATGAAACTTCTATCTTTGGAATTTTGGAAAATAGAATTCCTTTTTTAAATTGAAATATCAATATTATCTTAGGGTGAATTTTTGGTATTTCTCTGAAAACATTCAATTTTTGATGAATAGTGAAAAACATTGTGTTATTGTTTTGAACTGAATATTTATATAAATAAATAATTATTTTATTTTAATTTATTTTAATTAAAATTAGATATATAATACTATATAAGTCTAATTTAATTCATTGGAGTCATTTTATAATAAAAGTATATGTATAAAATTTTATTGAACTTCTTGACGTCGTTTACCCACGTTCTAGGCACATTTGCAAATTTGCATAAAATGTAATTTTACCATTTCTGTGAATTGAATTTCAAATATCCGAGAGACATGGTCAAAATAAGTAATTAAAATGTGGTTTAATAAGATGAAAATAATTTTTTGTGAATATTAACTTTTGAACTTTATTTTACCACTGTTAAAAGTAAATAGGGCAATTAAAGGTAAAAATAACGTTTTAATTACCCTAACATGTGTCCCAATTCTATTGGATACGTGTTTTAGACAAAAATATAACTTGGGAATAAAATATGACCCTTTTTACACACTTGGATTAGATTAGGTCAATTATTAATAATTTATTTAAAGAAGAGTTAAAAGTCTAAAATTCCAATTTTAATTACTAAAACATTTTTAATATAGCGTTATACATAAGATAAATTCGACTATAATTATTCATTAGAAATATAAAAATACTTCCTACATCATGGTATTTTATTTATAAATTTTATTCATTAAATAATTAAATTTATTTATGACACAATGATGATGTAGTAATTACCTTATTTATGAAAGACTCAAATAAATGGTATTATAAATATTACAATAAATATAATATCAATGTTCTTTATGACAGCCAAGAAATTTTTAAGAGAATATTACATGTTAGAGTTTATTCAATATATATTTTTTCAAATTAATCAATTTGTGATGTCTTTAACAAGAACCAAATAATAAATTGTATCCAAATTGACAGAAAAGAATTTTTTAAAATTACTATTTTATTAAATTATATAATCATCCTAAAAATATACGGTTCGGCCAAAGAACTTATATAATTATATTTGTGTCATTAACTATACAATTTAGGTTCTCTAGGCATTTTATAAAAGGTTTATTAACCCTTTATTTTAATAATAGATGAATAAATAGTAAAAGGTAAACTATTAACTAAGGGTTAAATCTAAAAGATATGTTAATAAGGTGACCTCAACTTGTCTAAAAGCTATTTGTTGAGGGTTTATAGACCCCTAAACACCTTATACTAAAACTTAACCATTTTGGTGTCATTATAAACCGAATATGATAGTATAATAAAATAATATTTCATGTTTTCCTAATGTGACCCTCATCTCTCTTATAAAATGGTATTCCCTCCTCTTAATTTCACACCTCCAAGGGATTTGGCTTGGCCAAACCCTACCAAAATCCCCTCCCAACATCCCTAAATTTAACTTAGAGGCCTTCCCTTGATCATAAAACCATCCTAAGGATTCCTTTTGTTCAACTCTAAAGGAAACACCAGAAGAAGAGGATATAATTTCACCACCCTCTTTCAAGTTATTTCCTTCTTCCACATCCTCTTTATTTGTTGTTTCCATACCAAAATAAAAACTCCAGTACCATTTATATACTGTGATTTTATTATAAATATGGAACAACCATATTAGTTATTCAATCCATACTGTAAATTAAAAAGTCACCATACGTGCGTACGTACATCTTATCGTCTCCACGTCGTGGTGTAGTTTGTTATTCAAACACATCATTAATCGGATGAGTATAATAATGAGTATAACTGATGTAAATAATAAATATAAAATGTTAATGATTCTCTATATATTATATACCATCCAATTACATACTATTTCACTATTAATATAATTATATTGCCCCTCGTGCGTACGTACGGATTACCATCTCCACGAACACGATGATATTAATTCCCCTTTGTAATCATTCAAGAATAATTTTCAATTTTTGATTAAAAATAATGTTTAAGAACTTTACATCATTATGAATATGAATAATCCTATCCATAAAAAACCTTGCTTATCCAACCAATCATATAATGGGAAATGAATCAGTTAACAACCGAAATGGTGATATTACTGAAATATAATTAACAAAGCAATATTAGAGGATCATATATGACATCATATTTATGTATATAGATCTTGTATAATTTAATAAGAATATTTTAACTATTATCCATGATTTTAATATACCATCGACTAAGGAAAAGTACAAGGTATGGGTTAATTTCTTAATATCTTTATTGTTCGAGATTTTTTACACGTATCTATTGAGACCTCTTTATCATCCTCATCTGTGTTTTCTTAAAAATATATTTCAAACATTTTTACTATTTAATAGACTATGGATTATTTAAATTTCTAACCTTATTTGAAATTATATATTTTTAATGGAAACATTCCATTGTATTCTAAAAAATGTATTTTATGATCTTTTCGACAAAATTACGGTAAGAATATCCTTTTTAACTTATACGGTGGATGCAGCTATTTTCCGCCATTGTATGTTAATCGAAGCTTCCCTTACATGATTAGAATAATAATTTCAAAATAAATGTTTTCTTTTATAATAATGTGACTCTTAAATGATTTCAAAATAGAAAGAGATATTTCTCTCAAATAGTTTCGATTTCATCTTTGTCATCGTCATTTGATAAATTTTACACTTTTTTGAAGTTGATTTATTATGATACAATTCTTCCACATTGCATATATGGTTTGGTGATATGTTTGACTGTAGATGTGTTATTTTTATACCTTTAATGGATTATGTAAAAAGTATTTACATTTCTTCTTCTATTTTTAATACGAATGTTTATGTTATCTTTTAACCTTTTCATATGAGGAATGCATTGTGCTTAGTAAGTGACGGGTGGAGACCGCTATAGCCCCTCGATGAAATGGTAGATCTCATGAGAAAATTAGACGTGGAAGTGGTTAAGGCTTTTCCCAATTTGATATATGGTTTTGGATGAGAACTTAATCATTTAAATAATTCTTGGTCGAGACCTTGAATAAATGTTTCAGAATGTGCCACATTATACATTACCTTGTTAGGAAGATAATATTGATGGTTCGTGTGGTTATTCGACAAGTAGAATATACATGAATATGTTTTATTATGGACATATTTTCTCATATTATATTCCTGCCATAAAGTGTTCATGTTTATTATTTGTAAAGGCATGTGTTTTCAATTATTCACTTTTCCTAATGTTTACGTTATCTTCCACTTTATTGCTTATACTTACTATGTGTTTGAACTCACGCCTTTTTATGTTTCATTAATCCATGATATGAAGAAGTTATTTATGTGTGACTTGCAGGAATAATCTATGAGGCTTGGATGTTTCTAATGTAATAAATTAGTGTTGTATTTCTTTTCAATATGTAATGTAGAACTTATGTATATATCTTGTTTCCAATATTACTAAACTGATCAGTCTTTTGAGACATGATTCCTTGTATCATGCCAATGTTATGTAATTATGCATCGACTATGGGAAGCTAGGGTCAGGGCATTACACATGTTTTTAGATATTACCCGCATAGGACATTGTGATCATTACCATACTTTCACAGGATTTTATATTTTGGGTTAGGTGGTTAGACCTTGTGACCTAGTTGTGAGGCTTGTTCCATAAGGCTAGGTGGAATACCTAGAGTTCCTTGGATTATCCTCATACCCTTATAGGTCAACGTATATTTATTCAAGGGAATCATGAATGTGAAAAGTTGGCCCCTATTTTCCCAGATGGCTTTTGGGTAGTGACCCTTGTTGTATGCTCGTTTTGAGATCAAGGAACAGTTGGTTCTCAAGTATTGTGTTATAGTAATGTTGATGCCTTCACCTTTTGACGAAGCACTATGTGTGCTTGCTTTCAAGACCAGCTTCGACGGGCAGGATTGTTCGCGTGCATGTACTGGTCAACCAGAGTTTCTACTATTGCTAATGTAGTAAGAGCATTAGTAGACACTCATGACTGGAATGATGTTGGAGAACATGCTATCATGGAATAAAGTGTGGCATAAGTGAGGTGATTGATTTTTAAGATGAGTTCCAAGGGAAATTCTGGCATAAAAAGACTAGTGTTCTGTGTATCAGGGTCACCATAGCTTTGAAATGGATGAATCATTAGAGTATGATTATGGTGATAAAGATACACTATGGTTACATGTGGTATCCTTTGAATCTAAATTGACGAGTGGTTGTGTACGAGCTTAGCACTACGAAAAAATGGATATTTGTGACATGACGATTACCCCATTGCATATAATAATTATTTGTGAAGTGGTCTAACTACCCTTCGCAAAAGGTTTGGCCCATAATACGTTCCAAACAACAGGTAATGCTATTTGCAATGGGTCTCTATTCCCATTGCTAAAGCCATCGAATATATTTAGTATTTGCGACAGGGGAAGTGCCCCATCGTAAATACTTTGTTAGTAGGTGGGATTTGTGACGAGCCCCGACGCAAATGCATTTTTAACGGACCACAGCAATTATTGCGGGAAAAGGTATTTGCAGCGGGGACCGTTTCAAATAATATAACCTATATATACCCCCATTTATTTCCCTTCATTTCACTCATTACTGAACTTCTCTCTCTATCTCTACAGAAAAAAAAAATTCTAACAATTTTCTTAGTTTAAAATTTTAAATTAGAGCATTTTTGAGACTTTAACACTCCGAAAGATTCAGTTTTAAGGTATTTATCTATTTTTTCTATTGTTTAGTCAATTTATTTTATGTTAAATTATTTCTATTTTTTTAATTAGATGTAAATTAATTAAATTAGAATTACATATTGTTTTTAGTATTTATTTTTATTAATAGTTATCTCTAACTGTTAATTAGCAATAAATTGTAATAATTAGTAATAATTAGTAATAAATACTAATATACAATAATAAATAGAAATAAATAGTAATAATTAGTAATAATTAGTAATAAATTAAAATCATTAGAAATAAATTTTTATAATTAGTACTAAATTGTAATAATTACTAATAAATTGTAATAAATTGTAATAATTACTAATAAATTCTAATAAATTGTAATAATTAGTAATAATTAGTAATACATTTTAATAATAAGTAATAAATTGTAAAAATTATTTTTAATTAGTAATAATTAGTAATAATTAGTTATTATTATTAATAAATTGGAATAAATCAAAGTAAATAGGAATAATTAGTAATAATTACTAATAATTATTAATAATTAAAAAAAATTACTAATAATTAGAAATAAATGCGAATAAATAGTAATTAATATGAATAAATAGGAATAAATTTGTAATAAATATGTATAATTAGTAATAAATTGTAATAAATTTTAATAAACAGTAATAAATAGTAATAAATAGAAATAAATAGAAATAATTTGTATTAAATATAAATAAATAGAAATAAATAGTAAAAAATAGAAATAAATAAAAATAATTATTAATAATTATTTATTTTTTTAAATTATTAGTAATAATTAGATATTAATATGAATAATTAGTAATAATTATTAATAATTAGTAACAAATAGAAATAAATTGGAATAATTATTAATAATTAGTAATAATTAGTAATAATTAGTAATAATTATTAATAAATAGTAATAAATTGTAATAATAAGTAATAAATATAAATAATTACAAATAAATAGTAATAAATTTGAATAAATAGGAATAATTTTTAATAAATAGCCAAAAAATTGTAATAAATATTAATAAATTGTAATAAATAGAAATAAAAAGAAATAAATTTAATAAATAGATATAAATTTTATTAAAAAGAAATAAATAGTTATAAATAGTTATAAATAGAAAAGAATATGAATAATTATTAAAAAATAGTAATAATTAGTAATAAATAGTAATAAATTGTAATAAATTGTAATAAATAGTAATAAATGGAAATAATTAGTAACAAATTGTAATAAACAGTGATAAATAGTAATAAATACTAATAAGTAGTAATAAATAGTAATAAAAAGTAAAACATATTTAAAAATAGTAAAAAATAGTTAAAAATAGTAATAATTAGTAATAATTAGTAGTAATTAGTAATAATTATTATTAATTAGTAATAACTAGTAATTATTAGGAATAATTAGAAATAAATAGGAATAAGAATGAATAAATAGGAATAAATATGAATAAATCGCAAGAATTTGGAACAATTCATAGTAAATATGAATAAATATGAGTAATTAGAAATAAATTGGAATAAACAGGAATAAATAGTGAATAATTATTACAAATTGTAATAAAATGTTATTTTTTTAATAAATTATAATAAATTGTTATAAATTGTTATAATTACAAATAATTAGTAATTTTTAATAATAATTAGTAATAATTAGTAATTATTAGAAATAATTTGAAATAATTAGTAATAATTAGTAATAATTTGGAATAATTCAGAATAATAAAGAATATCTAAGAATAATTAGGAATAATTAGGATTAAATGGGAATAATTAAAAACTAATATAAATAATTAGGAATAAATATAAACAATTATGAATAAATATGAATAAATATTAACAATTAAAATAATAAGGAATAATTAGGAATAATTAGTAATTATTAGTAATAATTTGGAATAGGTTGCAATAATTAGGAATAATTAGGAATAATTAGGAATAATTAGGAATAATTAGGAAGAATTAGGAATAAATAGTAGTAAATAATAATAAATAGTAATAAATAGTTACTAATAGTAATAAATATGTATAAATATGTATAAATAAGAAAAAACCGGAATAAAAAAGATTAAATTGAATAAATAGGAATAAGTTAGAATAAGTTGGAATAATTAAGAATACATTTGTATAAATCATAATAAATTTGAGTACATTGATAAACTGGAACAATTTCCAATGGAATAGTGGTATTCCATTTGATCGATGCCTCTGCTCCTTGCAAATTTCTTCTACTAGAGTCAATATGAAAAACGTTCTCAGACATACATCACAATATATTTTTTTATAGTGATTTATGTCAGAGAAAGTTACAAGGAAGCGATCTATTAGACAAAAGTATCCCTTTTCCCGACAACCCATCCCCTTGTATGTTTTTGGGACTAAAATCACTGTAAATAGTCTGCTCTAATGTAAAAATATTCATTTTCATATGCACAAGTGCATGTATAGAAGCACACTGAGGACTCCCTACACTCAATCCTCATGCATAAAAATAGATATTTGTACGTCGAAGCTGACCTTTCATATGGATTTTATTCATAGAATGTTGCAAGGGGATGAGCCGTCGGGAAAAAGAGATGCAACCAATCTGTTGGAAATTGTACAACTTATAATTTACAATAATTAGTACAAAATACAAAAAAATTATAATAAATATATATAATTAGAATTAATTATTAAAAACTAATGTAGATTAGTATAACAGCAAAAAAATAGTATAAGTAACAGTAAAATAATGGAAATTATTTTAAATTCCTAGAGAATATAATTTATTTATCTTCATTTTTTTGGATAGTGTTTATATTATATCTAATTATACAAAATATATAATTATTTCATATTTTTAAGAAAAATATGGAATGAGTATGTCCAAAAAAGTCACTATTACATGATCGTGCTTGGATAAATCAATGTTGGAATCCAAATATTTTTAGTTTAAATCATGTATATGTGGAGGGTGTTCAAGATTTCGTATCATTTTCATAATTGAATATAATTTTATTCAGAAGTAAAATTTTATTGTCATTATAAAAAATGTGCTCTGAGGATATATGACACATTTTAAAATGATGGAAGTCATTTATTGTATTTTGTTTTCAACTAGATTATCTTTTTTTGTATCAACATGGTGAATGTAGTTTTAGAGAAGATATTAATAATTTGGTTCTAAATCCAGCACAATTTAAAAATTTAGTACATGATGTGGATGGTCTTTCTATTCAACAAACTGAAAGAAAAGATGATATTGATTTAAATCCTAAGTTAAAAACATCTCATTTATATGAGTTGTTAAGGTCCACAGAGGATGCCTTATATCATAGTTTTCATGATAAGAATTATTGAAGAAGATGATAAATTTATGGATATTATAATATATAATGGAATGTCAAATAGTTGTTGGGATCAAATATTCCCTTTTTTAATAACACTTCTACTTAAAGGAAATGTTTTTCCTTCAAATTTTTAGGGGAGCAAAAGGCTGGTTCGTAATCATAGTCAAGGTTTTCATAAGATTCAAGAATTTTCAAATGAACGCATCTTATATTATGGTGAAAATGATTTGTTTGAAAGTTTCCCTACATGTAGACTATAAAGTTATAAAGACTCCCAACCTAGATGTATGGATTTGTTCCTATAAAATAATTGAGATATTTCCAGCTCACAACTATATTGTAGCATTTATTTATGTCTCAAAACACATTATCATTGATTTCATGGAACAAAAACCTACATTTCAACTAGTAAAAGTTTAATTATCCATATGATGGTGATTTATAGAATCATTTTGACCATTTGCAACCATAATTTTCATTAGAAGCCCGAAACGTGCGATTGGGTCTTTTTAATGATGGGTTCTGTCCGTTTCGTTATTACGGTAGTCAGAATTCATGTTGGGTTGTCTTTATAACTTGGTATAATTTACCTCCATGGATGTTGATGAAGGAGACATGTATCTTTTGGACATTATTAATTCCAGGTCATCCAAAAAAATATCGATGTTTATTTGAATCCATTGATTGAGGCGTTAAATTCACTGTGGAGTAATGGTGTCAGTACATATGATGTTACTGCAAAATGAAACATCCAATTGAAAGATGCATTGATGTGGAATATTAATGACTTCCCAGCATATGGCATGTTATTTGGATGGAGTACAAATGGGCCAAAATCATATCCAAACTATATGAGACACAACAAAGTGTTAATTCTTTACAATAGAAAAAAACCATGTTTTTTTACTGTCATCGCATATTTTTCCAACTGATCATCATTTTCGATGAAATAAATAACATTTTAGAAAAGTAACAATTAAAAAGGATGGTACTCTAACAAGGATATCTGGTAAAAAGATAAAATCAATTATCTTATCAATACCTCCCATTACATTAGGACCAACCATAATCTATTAGAAAATTCACGGGATTAGAAAAGAGAACAATTGGATAAAATAAATCATTTTTTGGGATTATCCATATTGGTATGATTTTTTGGTATATCACATGTTGGATGTGATACATTTTGAGAAAAACTGGTCCGATAATTTATTTCATTTAGTTTATGATAGACCAGGAATGGACATAGATAGTGTGAAGGCACAATTAGATCTTGGCCAAATTTGCAAGAGACCAGAACATGAGAAATTTGAAAATATCAAATCACAGAAAGTAATTAAACCAAAAGAAGCTTAATCACTATCCAAGGATAGTAATTTAATATTTTATAAGTGGATTATAGATTTTAGGCTTCTAGATGGTTATGCTTCCAATTTGGGTAGATGTGTTAGAAATAGTCACAATACCGGATTAAAATGTCATGATTGTTATGTTTTAATGGAAAGGCTTGTAACAATTTGATCAAGCGGTTTGATTAATAAAATGGCTTGGGATGCACTAACAGCCATATCATATTTTTATTAAGACATTTGTGAATTGACAAATGACTGTGATGCCATGAGAAAAATACAAGAATATTTTGTATTAATTTTATGTAAATTGGAGAAAATATTCTCACCATGTTTGTTTGATTCAATTGAATATTTGATATTAAATTTTTCAAATGAAACTAAATTTGGATGTTCGGTGCCGTTCCAATGGATGTACCAATTTGAGAGATGCATGCATAAATTGAAAAAAAGTTTGTAACAAAGGATCAGTGGAAGGCTCAATTGTATAATCTTATTTGCATGAGGGAATTTATGTTTTCTGCTCTCATTACTTTCAATATGAATATCCCTAAAAAACTCATGAGATGTAATGTGGGATATAATGATGATGACATGAGAAATAAATCATCAGTTTTAATCATCCAAAACATGGATTTGATGGAGTTCATGAATGATGGATTTCTGATGATGAAAATCACATATATCATACATATATTCTACTAAACTGTGATTAAATAACACCATTATTATTGTGAGTCCTCCTATCAATTATTTTATTACTTTTATAACATTACATTAATCATATTTTATTTATATGTTATATGATAATAATATGAAGAAATAGTTTCCACCAATTATAGTATCTTCTATTGAAGAACATCTTCAAAAAAACTCCTCCAAGTTTCAAAAACTGGTAACATAAATTAATTTTTTTTATTTCAGATAGAAAATAAAATTAATGCATCTTATGGTGATAATTATTTTAAATCTTTTCAGGTATCAAAATATTGTGATAAAATTGATAATCGATTGTCTTTATTGAGCAACCCACAATCTAAAATGGTTAAATCATATAATTCATATGTGGGGAATGGTTATCAATTTCATACCTGTGCATATGGGGAATAAAAAACAATGAATAGTGGTGTTTTCTTTAGAGTATATCATCATAGAGAAAATGAAGTTGAATTTTATCATATGCTGGATGGAAACATTAAAGTGTGTTATCTGGGATAACATTACATAATAATATTTAAATGTTAGTGGTTGGATATTAATAGAAGATTACATGTTCATCCAATCGATGGAATTGTTGTTATTTAATATAAAATTATACTTCTAGTAAATGAAAAAATTTTATTGTCTCACTATGCACATCGGTTTTTTTATTAAAATTAATGTGCTACTTCAAGAGAGTTGGGTGATTAGTAGAGCTTCATAACTATTAAATCTCAAGAAAATCAATTTATAAAAAGTGAATGTGGTTTTGCTGAAATGGAAGGAATTGATATTTTTCAAGAGACTGCTCTGAATCCATATTTTACATGAAGAGACCTGAATTTCATTGATGATAGCCCACGGTTAAGAGCTGATGGCGAGGATGATGTTAATGATGAAAAAACTAAATAGGAAATGGAAAGTGATTATGAAACTGAAACTAATATGGAAATTGATGATGTTGAGGTGGAAGATGAAGGCATTAACATCAAAAACATTGATGATGAGGATGAATATGAACATTGAAATAGTTAAATGATGGTTATAATCATATATAATATATATCTATATATAATAGTTTTTTTCCATTGTTTTCTATAAACAATGATATCGTATTTCACATGGACAACGATCTGTTTCGTATGTTGCAGGAGGAAGATTTTCCATAGGACGAGCATGATGATCAATTAGCCGACCCTCAGAACGATGGAATTTCAGTGGGCACCTGGAGGGGGTGTGGTCTTTCCGGACTGATGTTTCCTGACGCTATACCCAACCGACGACCAAATCTTGAGTTCGGTGCATGGAAACAGAGGTAAGATTACTTATGAATTTTTTTTAGTTTTCAATAATTTATTTATATTATAATTTTATTAACTATTATTTTTTTTATAAAATTACACATATAGAGGTTGGATATGGGAGTCCAATAATGCACAATTATTTTTATAATTCATGGGGGTTATGTCATTAGATTCATGTCGTTGTTTAGCAGTGCATATTTGAGAATTGGATGGTATGTAAATAAAAGATAGTTATTTTGAAATTAAAATAATTAATAATTTGATATTATAAATTATTTTTAGGGTTTATGATATACTATTGAGGAGAGAATGCATGAGCCTATTTAGAAGGCATGGAAGTGAGATACGCGTACACGTTACACTCAGTTTTTGAACAATATTAAAAGTAAGGAAATGGAGAAAACAGAAGTGAATGAGTTTGATAGGCATGTCGCATCCACCGAACTGATTATATTTCATCTCAGGTTAGGGAAAGATTATGTACACACTGGTTGAGTAGGATATTTTAGAGTAGATCATCAGTAGGTGGGAAAAATCTGGGGAGACAATAGGTGACACACCGAGCTGGTTGTCTTACATTTATTACGCATAGAGAGCATATGATAAGTACGTTTTTTGTTAAATATTGTATCTAACAATAAATGTAAATGGTTTATTTTATATTCATATAGGTAGTCACACAACTCGATATTATAGTGTACGACATTTATAGGAGGATGTACAGTGATCCAACCACTAGGGAGATTAGAGGTGATCGCCAGCATCTGATTGTGGTCATTATAAGTTTTTTTAGTATCATATTTAACTAAAAATAAAATATTCACTATTAAAATTTTAAATTTTAATTGATGGAGTCAGATGAGGCTGTGAAGTCTCAGATAGATTTTGAGATTCAGACCGAGACCGATGGTCAGAACCGTGCCCCTCGATTTGTTGAGGTAGTATGGATGCAGGAGGCCCCGTTTGCCTTTGAGAAAAGCCACGTTGTTGGTATCATCTCTCGAGTGACCCCTGGGGGTTTTTCTAGCACCTATGTGATGTCTACATCCATCTCGAGAGGCTCTCGTGGAGAGTAATCATCATATCATGAATAGTATCAGGAGCAGCTGTGAGCTTAGAGTGAACATATAGAGACTATGCATATGGAGTAGTAGGAGATGCGTTAGTGGCATTAACAGCAGCAGGAGTAAGAGTTTCTTCCACTCAAGCAACAGCAGCAGAAGCAGGATGAGATGCATCAATGACGTCAGGAGTCGGAGTTGATGGAGTACATCCGGTGTCTGACTCACAGTTTATGGATGGAGTTCCCTTCACCATCTTCTACTGCTCCTCCAGATGATCCACCCCCAGACCAGTGTGGGTTTTTTATTTTATTATGAAATATTTTAATCTTTTTTATAATATTAACTGTTTAATGTTTTAAAAAGTGTGTGTTTTATATTTTCATGAAAATTACATTTTTTATTAATAACAAATTTTTTTATCATATTTAATATTTTATTTACTAAAATATTTTAATATTTTTGTGAATACATAGGCTTTTATTATATTACTAATTTTATTATATCATTAATATTAATAATACTATTATTATGTTAATTAAATATTTTATAACGAATTTTATTTTATGAATATTAATATAATTATTTTATCTATAATAAAATTATATTATATTTATATATTATAAATAATTTTATTCTATTAAAATTATTTTATTTATATTAATATTTTTTTATTAATATCATTTTTTTAAATTATTCACTATTTTCAATTGTCTATCGCAAATACTAATTATGATGATAAGTTGTAAAAGAATTTATTTTTTTTATATTCTGAGTAATTATTACGATGAACCACCGTGATTACTAATTGCGATGGTCGATCAAAATAGTGTAAAAAAGGAAGATATTTGTGATGGGTTACTGTATAATCACAAATAGATTATTCAAAAATGTCGAACGTTGTTTACGAAGTGTCACATGATCATCAAAGAAATATTTTTTCCCAATGGTCCATAGAAAAAAATAATGATTTCGACGTTGTTTATCGTGATGGGTCATTTGCGATGAGATCCCTTCACAATAGAACCGTCGCAATAATCCATTTTTTCCAGTAGCGGATGACCGAGGTTTCAAGATATTTTAAGGACTTGGATCCGAGAAGATGTGTGGAATGTCCCTCCATTGTAGTGGTTATATCATAAAATTAATCTGGTACTGCGATATGGTTTACCATGGGATGAATCATATACATATTTTAACAGGATGGTGAGTGTGTCTTAGAGGGATCCATACACATCCCATGGTGGAATCACAATGTACTCTTTTTAGAGATGATCATGCCCTATCCTAATTCATCTTGATTATGTTGTGAGAGCCTCAGACTTATGCCGAACTCATTTTCTTTCTAAATATTCTTAACTGGTGGAGGAAACCTTTTGATGTTGCACACAAGGAGTTGTGTAAGGTATGTAATATCCAGGGGTGTCCACCATTGGATGTTTGATGGAGGTGAACCTCATTTATAGTAGAACTTTAGTATTTTTTGTGGGTTTTTGAGCTTGGAGTTCATGTTGAGAGGATGATAAGGTTATTCCAATAGTGGGGAGTGCCAGATCAGTTGCAGTTAAATGTATTCTAGGTATAAAGAAGTTGCTGATGCTATGAGGTTCGTCATTGGATAGTCCAGATCGCTTGGTTGTGCAGCTCCTCAAGATGAGACCACGGCTGCTGATATTTTCATCTGGCTTCCTAGGGATGTGAAGGTTTATGGTGTAGAGTTAATAAGAAACCATGTTTTTCTAGACTACAATATTGAGGAGAAATGGGAGTTTTTGATTTGAGATGCCTTAAATGGGTAAAATAAACTTTTTTCCCTAGAATACGACCGTAGATAATTTTTCCCACTTTTTGGTCACAGAATAGGGTCTTCACCATACTGAAGGAGTTTGGTAGATATCCGAGCCATTTTAATTTTGGTGGAATAATTAATAATTAATAATTATTAAATTAAATATTTAATCAGTCAAACAAGTCCATTCACCCATAACATTTGAAAGGAGCATTAGATTTATATTTTATCTCCTATGTTGTGTCCGTAATGGGGATTTTATTTGAGGCAAGGCATATACTCAAGTTGGCCACTTGGACTGGCCCAATCCCCATTTTTATTTTCATCATTTTCTTCTTATTCATTTAAATATTTTTCCTTCCATACATACCACGAATTAATCATGTATGGATCCTCATTTTTCAAAACCTGAGAGAGAAAAGGGATATGGAGAGACAAAGAGAAAGAGGAATAAAGATAGGTATCACCATGAATCCCTCGATACGATGAATGGATGTGCAGTAGTTTTAGACCACATAATCATGTGATGATTTGGTAGTGTCCCCTTGATTGTCTAATTACATATTTTTTCATCATAAATATGAATAAATTTACCAATTTTTAAAAATTTAAAGATATTTTAGCCTTGGATGAGGCTCTTAGTGGTTGAAACTATTGATTTGGGGATGAAAATATGGGATTTGGGTGATTTTAGTGTTTTTCTTACAAGAAAACCAGGCTACACGACATGTAATCTTGGGGGACACACCATGTGTTCTTCTTATTTGAGGTAGATGATGTTTAAGGAGTAAATTCAATTTATATGTGAGTACACACCGTGTAATGGTACTAGGTCGTGTAGCTAAGTGCCTGACCTAGAGAACCCATGTTTGGTTACACACCCATGTGCAGTATATATCCAAACCCTGCATGGGTAGGATTCCATGTAAAAGTAGATGGATAGGCCGATTGAAGAACATAGGTAGGTACCCATTATTGGGTACACTTCATGTACCCATTTTACATGTCGTGTACAAGGGGTTTTACACACCCATATCGATGGCAGTACACACCTCTGTGGCACATTGTGTGTACACACCATGTACCGAGGGAGACATGCAGTATACTACCCCTTTTCCAACACATTGACAGTTAATCTTGTATTCTTGCCCTAAAGTCAAAATTGGACTAGATAGTGGTCTATTCATTGTAGATTTCTATGTATGCCACAGTGGTGAAACCCAAATAGTGTTCTGAGGACTCCTAAATGTTGTTTTGGGGATTCTATCTAAATGTAGAAGTTTTTCCTCTAGTAAATGAATTCAGTCATCTCTTGAGAGAGAGAGATGATTGAAAAAAGTAGGTTTAGTGTTCAAACAAACCACATTCAGAACAATGATCTAAGATGAGCTATGGGTTATCTCTTGTGAAGTAATGTTTTTTATTACACCCCTATGAGAGATGTGGCTTTCAAGACAAAGAGGTGGTGAGAATTTTTGTTATCAAGGATCCCATTTTGGATGGATATATATGTTATCTGGCTACTAAGGAACCCATGAGGGATACAACTGATTTTATTCTAATATAGGAAATCCCTTGTAGTATCCCATTACATTTGTAATGTTATGTGGACCCTATATAGGATGCCTATATTGACTTACAATTCGAGGATCACATGATGGACTTCTCTTTTTTCCTTTCATCAAATTATTTCATGTAATATGACTTCACATGTGTTTACCTTAGAGGATCATGAGTAGGATGCCTCTCAATTTTTGACTTGATGGACCTTGTAGGTGCTTGTTGTTTGACCAATGATGTGATTTGTGTTAGGTTTTGGAAGATATGGTGTTTGTGTGTCTCCTTAGAACCCGTACCGATATAGTTAGCCATTTGGGTTGTGGATGGAGTGTTGGGTTGGGAATTTAATCCACTGTCACTCATTTTTTTATATCATTGACATAGTTATTACCGATGTAGTGATTTTTTACCACATGTTCTTCTTGGTGAGTGGTTGTTGAGCCAGATTCGAGGCATCATTATTTTGGTTGGGATGCCAAAATGTTCTTCTTGGGATCCACATTTCTTATTGGGATACAGATATGTCTGTTTCTATGATTAAACTTCTTAACCATGCTATTTTTTATATTTAATGGTAGACCTAGAGGTACCATCTAGGACATGGATGTTTAGACTCGATGTATATTTTTTTGATATGTGGTGTGGATGATTATGCTATAGTCAGCCTATTATATGTGATGGGGATGATTACACACTCCTCAAATTTTGGAATATAGAGAATTATTACACAATCCTCAACTGATGAATTTTATTCCATGAGTAATACTTGGATTCCCATTGTATAAATGCCATGGATAGGCTCTATGGTATGATTACTTGTTCCTCATGAGTGATACATTGATTTCCTATTGTAGGAATTCCTTGGATGAACTCAAAAGATGGTTTGTTTTATATATTACTTAAATGGATCTCCATAGATCTGGAATGTGGTAGTTTATTCCTTGGATTGATTATGCTCCTTGATATTTGTTCTATGGGAAACCTTACGGCTTGCTACCCCTTGGATCTGACTTAGTTGGACTCACGTAGGTAATGTTCTATTAAAATTCTCCAAGTAATCAGACATGTCCCTTTACTGAGTTTCCAGCAAGACACTCTAGGGACTCGATGAGGTTTTCAAGGATGATTTCCCTAGATCCATGCTTTTGTTGTCTGAAACTTGATTATATGGTGCAATTGTGATGGATGCTATTCATGTGATTGAATTTCATTGGCCGATGGGAATTCCTTGGTCGTTATTCCTTAGATCTGACCCTTGGGGTCGGGCACATGATTACTCGGCATACGACGATGTTGGTTATAATGACCGTAATAGGATTGACCTCCGGTATATGGTATCCTCCTTTCAGTGATTGGAGTTGATTATGGGTGATCCTAGGTGTAGGATATGTACCCCCCTATGGTGACATAGATTTCTCATAAAATTTTGTTGTGTTGTATGAAGTATGTATATTTATATTGGTATCATAGACCTATAGATCAACATGATCATTCACAACATGAGTCTGATGATGTCCAACTCAATTCCCTAGCACGAGATGTGCTGACGATTTAAATTTTAGTCCCATGGAACGAGTACTGATGTGGTTTCATGTAGTTTGATTCACACACACATGAATATTTACACACACACACACACACACACAGATATATATATATATGTTTAAGACTGGTACTATACATATCTACATATATAGATTTTGACATCCATGGTTGAACTTGCCCGGTTGACCAGAATTATAGACCCATGGTTTGACTAGGGGTTCACATTTGGTTTTAATTACATTTTGGTTGTGTCTTAACAAGGAATTATAGTTTTTTTCATACACTTATTGTATCGCATTTATAGGTTTCTTGTTGGGGAGATTTATTGAGAATAATTATCACCAATGAACATGAATATCAGTGTACGTGTAGACCTTATGTATGATTTATAGATTAGGCATCGTTTTCATGGTGGATAGGGATGAGGCCCCGAGTTTCCTGATCAAGTGGGGATGCTAGTTTAGTTCTGATCAGGCTGGTGATGTTTAACAATGTCAAAATACAGGGTATGTGGTTCGGCTCATAGTTAGTAGTATATCCCTATAGATTTAGTTTTAGAATATTTTTTACCAATGTATCTATATGTTTTTCCAATTGGGTTACCAGTGTTTGTATTTTATGGATAACTATTTGGGATTTTACATCACTTCATTTATTATCAATGAATGTTTAATTTCAGTTGTTTATTGCTTACTCAGTCTACTTACTTTTCGTTGTGTATGATACATAGTTGTTTCCACTATTTTTTTACTTTGATATGAGGGAATATTATCCCCACTATCATACCCTAGGCCATCACTGATAGTAAGTAGCCTCTATGATATGGGGAGGCATGCTTGAGGCCTTTTAAATCACCATCTTAGATTTTTGGTTTAGTAGTATTCATGTCAAGACATTACAGATAACCTGAGTGGGGTTCATATAAGAAAAAATATTAAGGTATTATATTTACTAATTTATTTATGAAATTTTTATAATTTATGGACATATTTTAATGTGTTTATAGTGTGTTATTTTGAATTGTTAATAAATTGTTATCTTAGTTATATGTTTTTGAAGTATTCATTTGTTTTGTTCATTTAATGTTTTATTCATGACCAAAAATGTTATATTCTGAATGGGTGTATTCCTTAATTATTTTTATAAGGACTCATTAATATTTCATACATACATTTTTGGAGTTAAACGATTGTTATGATAATTGATCTAGTTTCCCCTTTCTTTAAATTATCTTGATGATGAGTCACAAGCTTAAGATAAAAGAATAATTATAGATTATATATGATAGGTGTTTAATTGAACTAAAATTGTTTTCTCCCATGAGTAATGAACTACGGGTAGTGGAAATTATTTTTAGTCTTATCACTTTACTAGGGGAGTAGTACTTGTTAATGAAAATTGAGGGTGGGATACTTCTCAAACCTTGATTACTCTTGTGAGGACTATTTATTTTACATGATTACAATACATAACATGTAAATGATTCATATACATTGTTCATGTGATGGGTTTAAGAATGTGTGAAGATAATATAATTTTAATTTTCAATAGTAAAACAATATATATGTACTATGAAGAGTTAAAAATATATATTTATTGAATATATTTATTTAGATGATGGAATTATAATAAAAAATAAATCTTTAGATGCATGAATATTTTAAAGGAAATATGATTGATAAAATTAAGACAAAATTAAAAACCATTTAAAATAATATGTTTTTTATCCCTTATAATGAAAACAAATTTCTATACGTTAAACACTAACCCATGTAGGTTCTTATAAAATTAGATTCTGATAGATTATATTATAAATAGAATGCTGCAAATGGATACCTCTAAGAGTTAGGTAAAATGTTAAAACTATATGTTTTTGTTTTCAACTAGATTATAGAACAAAAAGTTACAATTTAAGAGGAATGTTTTTTTTGAATCTATATGACTAATAAGGATAATGATTTATCCAATAATCTATCTAAGATTAATGTATGATATGATCGAAATAATGGTACACCTAAACATCTATGTGATGATAGGAAAACAAAAATTTTATCATTACATATTGAAAAAAGGATATTGTATCACGAATGGATACGATGTCAATCTATATAGGTAATCATTGTTAGGATAAAATTAAGTAAAATCAATATTATTTTATTTTTAAACATGACATTCTTGTGATAAAATTATTTAATGGAGAAAAAATTACATCATCATTATAAAACATGCATCTCAGATCAATCCTTATAATAATTAATATTATTGGTATAAGTATATTAGATTGGTAAATAAAGATTTTTCCTTCAAAATATTGGAAATAAAATATATTAGATAATCCCTTTCTTGAGTATCTAATTTTTAATATTATTTAATAAAAGGATATAGACGCTTATCATAAAAATAAAAATCATATCTTGGATGACTCCACCCTTATTTTTATATCCATGGATCCTATGATATATAATATAAATGATGAAATGGATTCATTAAAGATGATAGATAAATTGAAAATATTTTATCACACGTAGGTTGGGATTGAGATGTATCAAGTTTCATTGGAATTATTTAAATACATTATATCTAATGTAACATAAGCCTTCCCTCATGTAGTCAATATAATTGAGTCCAAGAATGACCTAAAGAGGATGTGAATCCATTGAGACTTGAATATTCATCAATAATTCCTTTTATAATAATTACTAGAATGGTTCGAAGAGTATATTATAAATTTAAACAATATTGAATTCATAAAATGTTTACATGATCTCATAAATATGTTAAATATAGTTGATAAAGACATAATTTATAGGTTTTTGGTTTTCATGTACATTATAGAAGGGTAAAATTTTAATCCAAAAGTATAGGCTGAGATGGAATAATTATAATCCATAATCATTAAAAAACAATATATTTTTTAAAAGGGTTGAACAATGTTTCTATCAGAGATAAAATTTTCAAGAATAAATGGAGTGGTTTAAGAAACATAATAGGGTGTCCATTTTTGGTATTAGTTTTTAGAATCAATTGCAATATGATGAATGATATATTATACTAACTATATATTAAACTATTATTAGGAATATAAATACAGAAGTTCAAATTTGATAAATGTTTTATTATTAAGGATTAAATATTTCATCATAGTTATAATGAATGAAAATATTACATCTTAGAGTTGGAGATATTGGATTACTTTTTTAATTTATTGGATAAGAATAATGAATGTTTATTTTTATCTTTTTTCTATTTTAAGTGATAAGAGGAGCTACTAAAATCAATATTTTCTTAAAATAATTGATATGATATTTTTTATACACATTAATATGATTTTATCTTTCCCTATATCATTGATTGAAAAAAAGATAAGGATACAAGGTTTTTTATCCAGGATAACAATGTTTTTCTAATTTCATTTTTAAATACAAGGGGACGAACTCCCACCATCTAATAATGTAATATTTCAAAAATTATGCATTCCTTTAAGAATATTTTTTCATAAAAATACAGAATACAATCCGACATAAATTATTTAATATTTTATTTTTTACAAATTCACACCTAATGAAATAAGTGTTATATAAAAACATAGAGGGTCATGTGTTTCATAGATTGATATTTTAATAAAAATATATTTTCAAGGAGTCTAGTGGGAGTGTGATTGGAATAAAAATAAAACAAAAATGTGTGAAAAATGGAATTCTTTACAATTCACATTATACGTAAATGTAACATTATATGATAAAATGTTTTAGGATATGTTAATAAATACTGCTAACATTAAGGAAATAATGCTTCCAAAACTATATAAAAGAAATATTTTTAAAAAAAATTTATTTAAAAATGGTGATGATGAACTTAGAAAGAGATATTTGTAGAAATGAAAAGATATTAAAATTAAAATATTGGATGCTATGAAGTAATTAAGAATGAAAACCTGTTAAAATAAGAATAACATGAATATAATTTATATTAACAAAATTATATAAATAAAAATTTGTTAGATATGTTACTCACTAATGGAGTTTAGTGGGGTGTTTAATCCAATGGTAACATAAAGATGACAATGGAATTAAATTTGTGAGGTAATGAGTTGGAAAAGACCCTAAACATAAATTAATCATATAACATATTTGGTGGTATATCATATAGGCCATGAAAATGAGGGATATTATATATGGTTTTTATAAAACTATTAAAAGATTTTATGAATATAAAATTTATTATGTTATACAAACATATTCTCCAGATTCTCATTATTTTATGTTTTATGTATATATTCATGAAGTTAAATGATAATAAACCTTCCAAACAATGAATTTTGTTTATCCTTAATAGTACTTCGTTATAGATTATGATAGTTTTTTATTAAATGATATGTTCAATGTGAGTGGGATTTCATATTGGAATATGAAATATGCTCAAGCGATATAAAATGATTTTTTTGTGCTAGATGACTAATGAAATTTACTAAATGGAATGCTATATGATATTTAGTTGATATAATAGGTATTAAAATTTGAAATTAAAAAACTATAATTGAAATTATTGAAGATACCATCCCTGAAAACAATTATTTTTTGGTGCATTTGTAATCGCATTCTTGATGAAGATCTCATCAGGGATGGTTAGGTATGTTTCTAATCATATAATTTGTTGAGATTTAATCAAGATACGATTTATCACCTCATCTATTTGGTAAAAAAATAAGAAATTGATTTTAAATATATTGAATGTGTATATCCCACAAAAAATATTAGTGACAAGTGATGTTCATATTTATGGGAGCAGGGAAAGTTATGTTCTCATCCAATATTGTAGATTCCATATAAGGTTTTAAAATATCTTGAATATCATTACATAAAGAGACATAAATATATCGGTGGCTATATTAGATTGAAATATTCTATGTATCATGGCCACTAATTGTATACAAAAATGGGAGTATGGGATTATATATACTTTCATATGATATAATAGGTGGAATTAGGTGTAAAGGTACATGTGTTTAATTGATATCACCCCCAATCATAATACATCTTGAGTAGAATTGATTATTTTCTACAGGAGGAAATTTTTTTACATTTAAGAATTTGAAATTCATATATGTTTTCAACACTATAAAGGAATATTGGAAAAAATTATGATTGATTAAATATGAATTAGGATTTCAAAAACACACATACATAAATTAAATGTGTGTTAGAGATTAATAAAAATAGTTTTGTATGAATATTCACTAAGTCTCACACATGATGTAATACATTGTGAAATCGAATTTTTATTTCCAAATGTTCTTTTAAAATATCCAAACATATTTTTGGGTATTAATTAAATTGTTATTATATATAATTAAGGATAAACATAATTGTCATGAATTCTATGAGGATTTTGTGAAAGTATGAGATTAAGTGAGATTATCCCTAAAAAATATAAAATATATAATTTTTTTAGCTATATGATAGTTTATGATATGATGAATTATTTAGTGCATGAAATATGTGAAATAAATGTTTTTCGTATACCATGGTAGGGATATTGTTATGTGTTATGTAAGAGATAACACACTATTTAATTAACACTATTATAGAGTACGATATATATATATTATAATTTTTATGACATGGGTTAGTCATACTATATGATTAATAGTATGGAATTAAATATTAACTATTAAATTTTTATATATATTCCATGTATGTATATCATTGACTATTTTATTAAGTATGTCGAAATTTCAAGGTGAATCAAAATATTTTTTTATTGCTAAATGGATTGTTGATGTTTATACAACATTTATAACCACATGAATTTCTTGAAAATTATGTAACATATGAATAAATTCAAGAAGGTATGTGTAGAATATACAAGGCCTAAAATAATAATGATGAAACTAAAGAAAAACTATCAATATAAATATAAATATTCTATATTTTTAGATAAAAATACTACTCATCTCACAATACTGGACACCCAATAACCATAAAGGTTTACTCTCTAAGGACACTAGATGCACAATCTGCCAATTTCATAGAAGTTCATTAATATATCACACAAATTTATTCTAAAATAGTACCCTTATTAGTCATATTCTACTTAATATATTTATTCAAAACTGGTGTAAAATGGATTCCTAAGAACGGGTGAGCTCAAAGGCTCAATCAGGCTAATTTTTCAACCCAATAGAGATTGACAAATGAGGGGGGGTAAATTATTGTTACACTTTTTACAAAGTTTCTACCTGTTGAATTTATGATTATAAACCTATTTGAGTTTTCAATACACTCATGCTATATCCCAATCTCACTTTATTTATTTTAATAATAAGGGAGAACACATCACACAATATTTTCAATTTTCAGTCAGAAAAGTCTACATTTAACTCGGTCGGTTGAACCCTCCAAAAAAAATTATTCCCTATCAATTAGGTGATTAAAACCAATAAAACAGTATTATGATCATCATAAAGTCCCACATTGTTCATCCACTTCTATAACCCATTCTATGATACAATTACCTTATTCAATAGTGATTATACAAATAATGACCTTCTTCTTCTTTAGGTGATCCTTATCCATGTGTTGATGGATTTGCAGATCTTAACATGTACTTCCTCAGTGAAATCTAAATTATTTGTCTTGAGACTCTTATCCTAATATTGTGTGATATAAATTATCCATAGTTTCCCTGAATGCTTAGGTACATATCTTGTCTTTTACTATCCTTATTCAATCCTCATCCAAGGACATATGAATCTCTCAGATGATATTATTGTTTGCACATGAGTTATCATTTCTATCACACACATTTATATGAAACCGGATTATTATATTTATTTTACAAAAATAATCCTAAAATTAATTTTAAAAAATATTATAGTTATTGATTCCTAATTTAAATTATGTTTATCTCATTCAAATTGGTCAATAAATTCCTGAATTTTCACTGATTTAGATTCTCATTAGAATTTTTTTAATTATTATGAATACTCTAGTTGTAATGATAATTAAATATTAGAAAAATCCTCTTATATTTCAAATATAATTATAAATCCCTTATGAATCCTAATTTAAATTATATTTAATTATATTCCAAAATATTCATGGAATAAAATCTTTAAATTTTTTATATGAATTAAAACAAAATTCTTCTGAAGAGGAAATATTTATTTCTAGAATCATAGATTCTAGAAACCTTTCTCAACTTGTAGGGATATAATAAGTATGGTTGAACTATAGTAAACTTTTTTAATCATTATAATATGTGGTTCTGTTTTAATTTACTTCATAGAAGAAATAAGATATATGGATTATTCGAATACTTGATTTTTTCAATGTCATTGCATTCACTTAAGTCGGCCCAAATTACTACATGTCTCTTTCAATGAAATTCATAATAACATTAAAAATTGTGTATCGATATACCTAGTAAAATTCACTTATGAGGATTCACCTATATCACACCTTCAACTATATGGATCTATATATGTGATGATGTCCCTTACCCGAATCTACAACATAATAGAAATCATTCAAATTGACTCAGTTGAACCTCAACCAATTTTCCTATCTTTATATCCAATTTAACACTTCTAAAATATATTATAGACCAATCTACTTTATCCACCTTCACTTTTCATTTACTATTTTTATGACCAACATAATAATAATTTTTTTACTTTTCTACATTGTCTTGATCTTCTAAACTTGTACTCTTTAATAAATTTCCTGATTGTTTATCTATTATAGAATATATATACAGCTCAATCATCATATTTTTTGGAATTACAAGGATTATTTAATATGAATGACATCAAATTCCTTCCCATGAATCCATAAAATCAACCATGTATCATCATCAACTCTAATTAACATATATTTAACTATAAAAAACAAATGAAATACTTATATAGGAGAAACATGAAACATGGTAGACATAAATAAAATATAATATGTGAGATTAATATATGAATAAGGGGGGGGGGTCAGAACATGATAATATCCAATTAAAATACTGAATAAGTCATATAATATAAATCATGAGTCCTGCAATATGATTTTTTATAATAAATGATAGGATTCATAAGTGTGATTACTCAACAATAGTCCATAATGATCCATGAGAGCATATAATAAGAATTATTAAATATAATATAAAACTTACATAATTATAATAATATAACATAATTTCATTTTTCAAGGATCACTACCATGGCCATCATAACATAGTGAAGTGTGTCCCATTGTTGATTGGCATCACTCCCTATTCCATTTTTGTTTATGGTGGAAAATATCTAGCATTTTAGTAGGTTCACTCCCCACTTCATTTTAAATTAACTCATGAGATATAATTCATTCCCCAACTCATTGGTGTGTTATATATTTATCATCACCCTCTATAATAGAAAATATCTTAATTTCTATATAAATATTAGTTTGATAGTAATGATTTAATTTTAATCCATTCCCATGATTTTTTATGTTCATTGTTTTAGACAATAATTAATGAAATTAACATATCAGAAACATAAAAATTCATGTTTCAACACAATGTACACATTTTTATTACTAAAATATGATTACTAAATTTAAACCCATGTTACCTTAAAAATAAGTTCAATTATTTTAATGTTAATCACCATATTAGAATAGTAGACCTTGTTATAGTTTTTTATCACCATTAAGCCCTGTAAATAACATATGTAAATAATGGATGAGTATACCTAGATTAACATGGGATGAAAAAAATTAACAAACCCGCTTGTCCTCATTTAAAATCCTAAAATCCAAAAGTACAATTTATTTTTACATAATTAACATTTTAATAAAAATAATTATTTATAAACTAAATAAATCAACTTCACTTACCAAATATTTTGATAGAAAATTACGTAATAAATATTAAATGGAAACTCATAATCATGGGTATTTCTTTTAAAACATGAATACCCTTGGAAAAAGTTTCTGGAAAAATATTCTTTTCAAACATAAAAGGTGATTAAACATTCCATTAAACATAATCTCATTAGATTACTATATAATATAAAAATACATACATGCGATGTTATTATTATGAGTAGGAAATCCATGTTGATACCTTGGGAAGTCATATTTATTCACTCTTATAATTATTCGTAGAAGGTATCTTCTTAATGGAATAACTATATTGGTTAATTATAATATATATACATCTAAAAAATAAAAATTACCCAATGCATTAGATAACCATATCTGGGCCAAATGTCATCATAAAAATGTAAAAGTACTATGAATAAATGAAAAACATATTATCATTCATTTCCATCATAAAAATTCATTAAAAATCATTTTTAACACCTATATATAATCACATTCAAACATCATATAAAAATTAGGAGAAATATCATTTTCCCTTGAAAAATCACAAAATAAATGTATAATTTTGAGGGTGGGAAATAAAATATTCTATAAAAAACATTAAAACATTTAGATGAATCTTCATAAAGAATAATATTAATGATAATGGAAATTATGCTCATGTAGTATTTTCAAAAAAGATGTCTTTTAACACTATAGAAGGGAAATCGAAACATATCATTTTGAAAAAAATAAATATATTTCTATTAAAAGAAAAAACAAGGCCCATATAAAATGCACGAAAATATATTAGAACATTTATAAATATTTTTTAAATATTTATATGGAGGAAGATTGTTGAAAGAAAACATTAAAACTCTTTATACAATGTTATAATTATAATCCATTACCTGTAGTCTGAATCACCAAATAAATACCTTAACTATAATATAATATAATAAAATTAATTATTTTGTTGGATATGATATAATTTTTTGGTTTATTTTCTTATTATCATCCATTTAATTTAATTTATAACAATTTTTTTATATAGTTACTAATTCTTTTATGTTTATGTTAGATGTTTTGAGGGTATTCAGTTCACAATCCCAAAAGGTGGTAGGTGGACCATTTTAATAGGGGTAATTATTACATTATCTCTAGAATAAAAATCATGATATAATTATCATCTTTAATATTAATTTTTTTATATACAACCATTAATGTAAGGAATGAAAATTAATCACATCACTTTGTGGAGGTGGAAGTCCACTTATACGTATATGTGATGTTATCAATTTCCTATGGATGGATGAGTAAGAGGTTAATTAATATATTATATTTAAATATTAAAAATTGTTTCATATATATAATTTATAACCATTAAATCTATTATAATATTCAGTAATGTGCAGTGGTGAGGAAAAAGGAAACACATCACTTTGTGGAGGTGGTTGTCAACATGTACAGATGAGTAATGTTTTCTATTCTCTTTGGATTGAAAGGAAATGAAAAAAATAATATAAAAAAATAATATAAAAATTTATCTATATTGAGGATATTTATGTAATTATATTGACCAGGATATGGTAGGTATACAGAATGTGGAATAAGAAATAGACATGAAAGAACTCTTTTAAGAGTTATATATCTTATTTGGATAAAACAATTTTCATACATCTTGGGACTTATAGTTGGTCATTTGATGTAATGAAAAACACTAGGATATGGCAAATTGATTTGTTATGGGATACATGTAGGGATTTTAGGTGCTAAATGGCGCAACATTTTTTGAATAATTGTGGATGGGAGGTTTTCTTTTATTAGTAAGGGGAGTGACAATCTTATAATTATTCATAACATTTAAATATAATAAATGTATTAATAATGTTCATGTGGTAGTAAATATAACCAATTTCAATGATAATGTAAAATGTTTTGAAATAAAATCATTAAATATAAATTAATATGATATTGTATGGTAGTATCATAAGATATTTACCCAAATTAACTTGTATTACCATTTATTGAGATTGAACAATTTTACTATGGTTCATATTCAGTATGAAAACATATGAAATTGAACTCATAACCAAATTTTAAAAAGTCGATTTAAAATTTGAAATATTATTTTATTATTATATTTATAAAATAGGGAAAAAGTAATTTTTATATAAGAACAAAAAATGGTAAGAATTGTTTTAGAAGAAGTAGTTTGTAATCATCAAAATTTGTTTATAACAAAATCAACTATAATTATAATTACTAAAAAATTAATTATATTATACATAACAAAAGGGTAATAATCATAATTAAAATAAAAAAAATAATGAAACTATGTTTATAATAGGAATTAAATTATTGTTTCTATAAAAATATGAACATTAAATATTAACCCAACCGAAATTCTTTTCAGAAAAATAAAAAAACCTTAAACACAACTTCATATATCTATGAAAAGTTACAATGATTTTTTTAATTTACATTTATATAATTTATAAAAATTAATATCTGAATAATAACATATTTTTCCAAGAAAATACCATGTTTAGAATATTGTTTTTAAATATTGGGAAATCATAAATAATACATCAAATTATAACAAAAGTGAATCCATAAAATCTAATAAAAACGTAAATAGTAATCTGAATTGTCTTATTTTTTAATAGTATTGATTTTTTCACATTTTCTCCAACACACTATGATTTTAATAGAATAAAACTATATTTATTGGGTAAATGGTCCAAAACACTGAGTTTATCTAATGATCAATGCAACAAAGAGTTTGTTGATAGCTTATGTTACACACCCTATTGAGTTTTACCTAACAAAAATATACTATAAATATTATTATATAATATATACGTTATAACGTAGATATTGTATTGTCCATTCTGAACAGGATTAACTGAAGTATTAGTATATATTTTCATGTTTGAATATATAATTAATTATTTGATGACCAATATATTACAAATGAAAATAAAACCACTTTGAAAATAAAAGGAAATCTTTTTCGGAGAAAATATTTAATTGTGAAGAAATTAGATTTATACCAATAAATTAAAAAAAAAATTTCTTGGATTATATTAATGAAATTTATATGTAATATATTCAATATAATGACTAAAATTCATCTCATTGTTTTTCTATATATGATATAAATAAATCAATTTTATTCATTAAACTATTTATTTTTTAGAAAACTTTTTATTATCATTTTATAAACCACTTATTTCAAAAATATTTGTAACATTTTTCAAAATTAATTTTTATATTAAATAAACATATTTATTTTTATTGGAGTATAAATAGTTACATTCGGTGATTTTTTTGGAAATTTTTTATTTTTATATGAATAGTGAAAAATACCAATTTTATTAAAACAATCATTTCTTTTAATAAATTTTCTAATTTAAGAGTCCAAATATGTTCTAGATATAATTAAAATTAATATAAGTGTTATTTTTTATTCTTAATCCACTTAATAACTTTAGAATCAATTTATATTGTATTTTAATATAAGTTTGTTTTTTGGGGTTTACAAATGGGTTTTTTTAAAAATAGTGTCAAAATTCATGATGTTTTATCATTTTAAATAATTTAAATAATCAATTTTGGGGTAATATATTAAATTATATGTATATAATATATTGAATTAAGTAATAATTTATTTTCTAATAATAATTATTATAATTAAATGAGTTAAATTTTATTCATTTTTAAAAAATACTCAAATAAAAAAGCCACTGTCTCTCTCCATCTGTTGGATTAATATTAAATGACATTTACCACTTATGTGAATCTATTTTGGGTAAATTGGTTCTATATTTATAATAAAAATAAATTAAATTGTATAATAATTCCAACTTAATTTTCTACCAAAGTTATTAGTGAAAATAATTAATATTAATCAGAGCTATTAAGGTGAACATTAGTTTACCGAGTGAATAAGAATTAATCATGAGGGGAAAAATTACCTAGAAACTTTTAAATAACTAATTATATGACTGTATTCAAACCTTATCCATTCTAATATCTAGTTTGGTGAATGTGGGGTGTTAAAAACTACTGTTCCTATAACATTATTTTGAGAATACAAATTGTGTCCTATCCCCCACTTATAAATGGCCTCCCTCTACCTAACTCTCTTAGGTCCTTAGAAAAAAAATTATTAAAACAATACCTACAAAAATAAATTATTAAATTTACTCTACTCATCATAGAATCAATATTTTCATAATAAACACTTCCAAGTAAGTCCTTTTGATCAAACCAAAAGGAGATACCCAAAGATGAGGTAACGTTCCATAATAAGTATTTCTATTTAATTTCTATATCCACCCTATTAAATTATTCTTATAACATGATTTTAAATTAAAATCATCATCTTAAATATAATTATGCTAATATGTTTGATATATTACCTATACACACACAAACATCCATCAAATGGGTTACAATGTCACTATTTGCGTGCACAACAGACTAGAGCCTTACAAAACGATGTAATTCATTTTTTCCTTTACCACCTCACATGTTTGGGTGTAATGATGTAGAATATATTTACATATGAAAAATATAATATTAATAACAGTATAATACCACATTATTAATTATATTATATGAACCATTTTTATATTATATTTCGTTGGTGATACGATGGCATCACTCGTGTGTATGGAGGACTATCGCCTCATTAGGTGAAGTGAATAATTTATCATTAACATGATACATGGATGGTAATAAGGTTAAAAAATGAATATATATATAACATAGGTGAAATAATATTTAATTAATATTATAAATATATTCCTTTCAGTATATTATATCATTTTATTTTTATCATTTCACATAATGAAAAACTAATAACATCGTTCATAAACGTGTGGACTACCGTCTCTTTAATGTGAAGATATTGTTTTTTTCACCATAAATCACAATAATGATATATATAAGTATATATAAATAAATAATATACTATTTATGACATAATTATCATCCTAAAAAGCTAAATGTTACCTTCTTTTTAAAAAAATCATTGAGAAAATGGAAACGTTACTCATGCATACATACATACTACCATCTATATGATCATAATGTTAACTCATCTATATATATACTAATATTAGGTATTATACACTGCCACGAGTCCATATCCCATGCCTCCACATCATATTTTCTCTACGTGTCCTCTCTCTAGTTGAACACATCACCCCACCTTGTGCTACCTCTTATTCTCTGTGCCTCCCAATCCTGCTCCAACTTACGTTTTCTGGGGTTGCGACTGAGATTTCCCATGATCCCCACCATTGTCATCCTCCCTCTCTTGATCAACCTGTAGTCTGTAGCCCTCCATATATGAACTTATCATTCACCTTAGTTGAACTAAAATCTCTGTGTTTCCCATTCTTATGGTCGTTGGCGGTATTATGCTCTTCGTGGCCTAGAGTTCCCCCAAAATTCCCGACGCCTGCATCAATCTCCTCATGATTTTTCTATATTTCATCCAGCTCATATGTCATCGTCCACAAAATATGAGTTTAAGCATACATCAGCACCGTGTTTTTCTCTAACTCGCATTTTCGTTCACTGTTTCTTCTGCTCGCAAGTCCATTTATACCTACCACCGCTACGTAAGTTTCTTATGCACATTAGAGAACCATACCTTCTACAAATCTGCTGCACTTCTTCGACAGTTCCTGTTCCCTGGATTTCTTCTCAAGCTCATCCTATCGACCGAGGTTTCTCGCAGCACTTATCCACAGACTACTCACTACACTCCAGTTTCTCTTCCTGAGCTCACTCTCTGAACCCCCTATCCTACTCCCCACAACGAATCCCCTATGAACTCGTGACACCGACTCCGCGTGATCCACGAGGCACCATGCCTTCAACGAATTTCTTCAGCATCCACCGATTCCATACAACATAAACCAATTCATTTGTGATTAATTTAGGTCGGTAATTTCATCACCTTATTTGGAGGTAACTGTGAATTTAACGAATGCTTTATTTACATTACTAAGGTTATTCCATTGGTCTCTTCTATTTTCAATTAAAGTCCATGTTGTGTCTCGAGCTGTCCAATAACAGCTCTCCGGTACGCTACATAATATATTATAATAGGTGACCGCTAATCTATTTATTTGCAGTAAACAATTTTCATAGTATTATTTTCCCATGGTATATGTCATTATCATTACTAAAATTGCACTCCTGTGCAACTAGACTTCTGCAATTACATAATTGCAATTACCTGAAATAATAGAAATTACCTTTTTACTTATCTGACCTACTTCGTTATTTGTAGTCTAGGTACTAAGAAAACATCATTCACTAACATAGATACATATTCTTCCACCTCTGTGCATAGAAGGAAACACAACCTTCTTTTACATGGCATAATATCGTCTGAAAGGTTTCTTCTAATCTATTTAAATGCAGTAATCAATTTTCACTTTATTATTTTATCACGCTTCATATATTTCTAATTACTAAAACTTTACTGCGGTCAAATTAGACATTTACACAACTTCATTTTTTCCTATGGACTGTGTATTAAATTATCCGAACTTTCAACTGTCCATATTTTTCATTCCCCGCCTTGACAATCATATATAAGGAAAAACATTGAAAAATTGGTTTCCCCATCAAGATATAGAGAAACAATGTTACAGTCGAGGGACGATAACTATGAAACATAAAACTTTGGTGAGTTCTTTGTTCTATTTCATTTAAATACTTCAACTTACTGCCATTTTATTACATTAGTAGTATTCATCATTACATACAATTTAACAATGCTGAAAACTACTATAAAGTCATCCATGTATTCTATTGTTTTTTTTATGAACTAGGTCACCATAACCACTATAAACTGTTGGCATCACACAAGAAGTCATATAAATTCCATTGATATCTCTATCTATCAATGGTTTGTAGTGACATATTTTTTTTGAAAACAACACTACACTAAATAACTGGTTTCCATACTAGCGTAATTTATAAATATTTTACTTCTATTTTGACTACAGTTCCTTTGAAATTTGTTCTTCCACCAAATACAAACAAGTCTTTCCCTACAAACTCTACAGAGTTAAGTTTACATCTGAGCAAATTCATCAAAAAAACATAAATATGGTAAGTGCTGGGTATTCTTCTCTATCTCTTGTTCTAATTCATATCATTTTTTTACTATATGTATTAATGACAACTGACAAAATAACATTGTCAACATCAACTGATTTTTTTTAATGATGTCTACATAAATGTCAGGTACTACATCAACTGAACCATTGTCACCCGATGGCATCACACATGCAGTTTCACGAATTCTGTTATCATCTTTGTCTGTCACTAGTTAGTTATAATTATACAACACAACATAAAACATTACACTACCAACTACATTGCGTTCTAAAACAAATGACTAATACCCACCTAAATCATTGATGAAAGTGCCTTAAATATCTGCTCCTCAACCATATAAAAACATGTATGGCCCATCAAGATCCAGAGTTGCAAGGTTACAGTGGATGGAACTTCTAAAGGAACTACATAAATTTTGTAAGTCATTTGTTATTTTTGCATCAAATTGTCTAACTAATGAATATAACACAATGAAAAGTTTGTCATTACAGTGCTATGATTGTTTAAAATTGTGATACTAAATGTCGTTGTGTCATTAGTACATATCATTACCACTGCCAACATAACTATTCCAACATCTAATGAATATTATTTAGTTACATCCATCAATATGATTTCAAATGCATTAACTGGACCACTATCAACTGATAGCCTCACAAACGGACTCACACGAATACCACTGTCATCTCTCTGTGTCAATGGTTAATTTTGTTATATTTTACATAATCGTACACATCACTTGAACAACTATCCATACTAACAGAACTTAGGGATATGTAAATTCATATTTGACAACAGTCCCTAAACATGATGCTCCTCAATCAAATACAAACATGTCTGGTCCAACATCCACCCGACATGCAGGGATAATGCGGAGAAAATTAATAAAGGAATGAAAAGTAGTTTGTAAGTACTAATTTTATGTTCAACATAGAATTTCATACTTATTATGACTTTTTCAATAATTAATATCATTATTTCTTACATGTTAACAGTGTCTACAACAAGTTGAAATGCTTCAATTATATATTTTGATGAGTCTTCTACTCAAATAACTGAACTGATATCAAACTATGACATCACACGATGGGTCACGGGTAAGCCTTTATCATCTTTTTCTATAAATAATCACATCTATTTATATTTCAAAATAAATAATAGTATTACAGCATTAATTATTTTATTGGCCTCAAAATCAATGCAAACTCCTACTCAAATATCTTCAGTGACATGTACCTTCAGTCTACTACTATAATTAATGCAACACTACCAACAATTTGAGGTATAGATGGAGTCACATGTATACCATCAACTCTTTTATGTATAGTCGGTTAGTTGTTTTTAAATTTACTAGTATCAATTATTAATATTCATGGAGCAAATAATAATTACATAAAAACTGATATTAAACTTCTTAATTAAACACTGTGCCGGAACCATCTGCTTGTCCATAAACACTGTGTTAAAGGACAAACAAATGAAAACAAAGATGACATGACATGACACTATACCCAATACCATTCAGTAAGTAGACTGTAAACGATATTTTTATGAACAAAATGTTGGTTGTATGAACTCTACAAACACCGTATAACTGTTTGCTCAATTTTTTTCATATCTCTAATGGTTGATGAAGATATGCTGACAGATGATTCGCATTTCTCCTCAATACAGTATGGCCAAAAACTATCTCTAAAAGTTCATATCCATGTTAGTTAATTTTTTTTATTTCTAATGGTTTCTTGAATATACAAATTCTGGGTTACAAATTATTTTCATGAAAACAAAAGTATAGGTATGTATTTTAACAATAGTCTCTATAATTAGAAATCAAATTACGGTTAATTTTTCCAATAAATGTGAACCTAACATTTCCTGTTACAGAAAACTCAATAGAGAAGAATAATGCCAAGATCATAGGTTAGTGTGATTACTAAACCTTCATTGATGTTCTACAATCAACCATTATTTTCTCATAATATCCCTATGCTTTTTTATTAATATATTCTACATTATACTGTTTTCCAATCAGGTTATTCAGACCATGGTGACCCTTCTAATGTCTGTCAATATTGTCACTATTTTATGTGGTTTGATGAGAGAAATAAGAACTATAACAATAGAAAAAACCCTAATTTCTCACTATACTGGTCGATGGGAAAAATATATTTGGACTCAATACCGTCATTTCTGGTGCACCTAAGGATGCTGTTATTCGATTGACCAACATCAGAGTACCGATCATTCCAAGACCACATGCATGTTTACAACTCAATGTTTGCATTCACGTCCATGGGTTGAAAGGTAGATAGGTAATTCAACTAGGGTCAAGGTCCATGTATATTCATAATACATGGACAAAACTACCATTGCATTGGTAGTTTATGTCCACCTGATGGACAACCGCCACATTATTCACATTTATACATGTATGATACTTCACATGAATGTCAGAATAGGGTCCGCATAATTGGGTATCTATCTATTTCACTATTACGTACAAAATATTTAAACCATTCATCATTTAATATTATCTAATAATGTGATTTATGTAGCTTCGATGCCAGTAATCAACATTCAATTATTGAGGACAATATTGGACTTAAACTACAACAAATGCTACATGAGAACAATGATTTGGCATGAGAATTCATAAGTGAAAGGGATGTTCTTAATCATCATGAGGTACCAACATTAAATCTACAGCTACATAAAAGAAGACATACAAGTGAAGCCACATATAGCCTACTAAAGACTTCTGAAATTTCTATACTAATTATCAGTGATGTTGAAGATCACAACCATGAATGTTATATCATCATTCTAAGGAAAAGTGGTGATTTAAAAAGAGTAGCTGATCATCACCCATTATATCATCCATTGAAGTACTCCTTGATTTTTACAGGAGGTCTTGATAGATATATTGACAATGTATTGCACTGAGCTACTACATTCACAATAAGTACTGCCCTCAGGAAGGTAACAATGAGAGAGTAATTCTCCTTTCACTTACAATTTCCTCAAAACAATGGCTCAACCTTATTAAATTGTAGAAGATTGTTGGATCAGTTTATTGTTGATGATTATACAATGATTGAGTCTCAATGACTATATTTCATTTGATTCAATCAATAAAGGTTGATGGTTGAATTATGCAATGGGTTGAATGATGCATTTATATGAGGTGACCATGAAGGGTTATCATGTGGAAAGCGTATCATTTTACATTCATCATTTATTGGGGGACCCAGGTATATGATTCAGAATTACCCAGATGCAACGTCTATTTTTAATTGGGAAGGGTATCCGGATCTATTTATGACATTCACATGTAACCCAATGTGGCCTGAAATTACTCATTTTGTTATAAATAACAATCTTCGTCCAATTGATTGCCCTCAGATATTATCATGAATTTTCAAAATTAAAGTAGATCACTTTATGAAATATTTAAGAGGGGTTGTTTATTTGGAAAATCACGAGCAGGTAATGCTGTATATAATTATTATTTTTAATTATTTAATTAATTTCTTACATTATATCATCTTCTATTAACATTCTATAATACTATTTTTCCCAGGTATTAATTAGAACCATGGTGTTTCAAAAATGTGGCTTGCCTCATGTCGACATCCTATTATATCTCTGCCATGGAAAAAATGTTAACACTCATGCGTATGTTAACAGAATAGTTTGCGCTGAAATTCCAAATTCCAACACATACCCAAAGCTACATGAAGCTGCTACAAAATTCATGATGCATGGACCATTGGGTGATGCCAACCATTCCTCCCCTTGTATGAGAAATGGAAAATGTACAAAATTTTATCCAATTAAATTTGGTACACACACAACCGTTAACAATGATTGTTATGTGTTATATCGTAAAAGAGATGATGGACGTATGGTTGTTAGAAATGGTGTGCCTTTGGATAACCGGTTTGTGGTACCATACAATCCTTTTTTGCTTTTAAAGTATCAATCTCATCTGAATATTGAGGTTTGAAATCAATCATTTTTATCACGTACCTCTTCGAATATATTATAAAAGGGAATGATCGTGTTACAGCATCACTCAATGAGAGAAACAATAGTGACTGTCCATACAACAATGTGGTGAGATAAATATGTACTATAACTTATGGTACATAACTCTTTCTGAGGCTTCATGGAAAATATTTTATTATGATATCCACAACAGATATCCACCAGTTGAGAGGTAATGTTTCCATTTACCAGGACAAAATACTATTACTTATAATGACAATGATAATATTGAAGATGTCCTCAGTCCTTAAAATATTACCGAATCAATGTTCACCACATGGTTTAATGAAAATCATACTCACCTAGAAGGTATATTTTTCAGTTATGAAGTGTTTACAACAAGATTTGTCTTCCACTACAGCAAAAAAATGGACTCCTCAAAAACCTTGATTCAATATAGGTAGACTGTATTATGTCCCTCCAACAACTGGAGAGTGGTTTTACCTGTGGTTACTTCTAATGAAAGGAAAAGATCTGACTTAATATGATGATATTAGAATAGTGAATTGAATTACTCATCGAACATTTAGAGAGGCCTGTTATGATTTGGGACGACATGCTGATGACAATGAATTTATTGAAGCTCTATGTCAGGTTTTAGCCTTAGGAATGGGACATTATTTATGGAGGTTGTTTGCAAGAATTTTATTTTCAAATAAAATATATTTCCCATTCATTTTATGGCATCAAACCCGTGACTTTCTTACTGAAGATATTTTGTATGGACAATGACGAAGGCTAGAAATGCTAGGTATTTGTTGTATGTTTGTCAATATATTATAAAAAGCAACATTTTGTTGTTTATTTATATTTTCTGATGAACATAAATACTATAAATATAATTAATTCATATTATCATATAATTAAATTTCTACTCAACTGACTAATGTTTAATTACATATTATACTCTTTTTAGTGTATTGTTCTCTATAATCGACTCTTTTATTACTTCAAGATTTCATGTTGGTCACTATATTCTCTCTGATATATTTATTCTATATCATCTATTATATCTTTTATTTATTCAACATTATTTTAATGATCAGATATAGTTTATTTTACACTTATATGAAACTATATGCATCATTTTTTTAGATTTGACACTGACAGATCATTAGAGGCATATGTATACTCTTCTTGAAATTGAGCAGATTTTATAGAGCAATGGAACTTATCAATAGTTTTTTCTTCTATTTCCATTTCCTGATTCTCCAAATGATAGTAATCCAAATAATTTAGTTATAGAATTACTACATTACTATTGGTAGTTACTTCAAAATGAATATATAACTAAACAGAATATGCATACCGATGAACAGAAACATGTGATGGATGTTATTATGTCTTTATTGTCTTCCAATTCTAGGGGTTTCTTCTTCTCACATGGATATGGAGGCACGAGTAAAACCATTATTTAAAATATGTTTACAACTTAGTAGAGGTCATAGAGATCTATTGTTATAGCTATTTCTTCAAGTGGAATAGCATCATTACTCTTTCTGGGTGGACGAACTGCACATTCTGAATATCATATTCCAATCTCTATTACTGAGCAACCAGTTTACAATATTCTGCAAGGTATTCATCCTGTGGAACTTCTACACTTGAAAAAACTTATTATTTGGGATGAGACGTCTATTGTTCAGAAGTACTGCTTTGAAGCTCTCGACCGTACCCTAAGAGATATAATGGAAGTAAGAAATGTTAATTCTACCAATTTACCTTTTGGTCATCTGATAGTTGTATTGGGGGGAGATTTCAGGAAAATACTACCTGTAATACCTTGTGGTAACGAAAGTGACATTGTATTTTCAAGTATTAAGTATTCATATCTATGGAAACACTGTTAGTTCTTTACTCCAAAAAGGAACATGAGATTGCATTCAGATGCATCCAAAAATAATTCAGAGGCTGTCCATGAGTTTGCAAGATGGACATTGTCAATTGGAGAAGGTAGAGTAGGAGAACCAAATGATGGTGAGGTAGTCATAAAAATTACATCTATGTATCTTGTTACTATCTTTGAAAATTCTATGGCTGCAATTATTGACCATACATATCCTAATTTCACTGCCAATTATGGTGATGTATCCTATTTAAAAGATATTGTTGTTTTAGATCCAACCCGTGATGTTGTTCAACAAGTAAACGATTAAATGGTGTCACTCACTAACTCTGATAAGAGAGATTACTTCATCTCATATTCTTTTTTCAATGCCATTTTTGATACTAATAGGGCAGATGACATATAAACCTCTGAAATGTTGAATGGAATCAATGTCTCTCGGTTGGCTGCCCACAAAATTACAATACAAAATTGTGTTCCCATTATGTTACTAAAAAAAGTTGATAAATCTATTGGTTTATGTAACGACACTCATATGATTGTTACACATTTAGGTGATCATGTGATTGGAGCCAAAATTTCGAGTGGCTGTAATTCAGGGTATTTGGCTTTCATTCAAAGACTAATTATGACACACTCTGATGATAGATGGCCTTTCAAATTACAGAGAAGGAAATATATTTTTATAGTTTCATATGCAATGAATATTAATAAAATTCAAGTCCAATAATTGTCTTATGTTGGGTTATATCTTCACAATCATGTGTTCTCTCATGGTCAATTGTATTTTTCGGTTTCTAAGGTTATATCACCATATGGTTTGAAAATATTAATCCAGGATTACACTAACACATCTTCTGGGTTCACACATAATATTGTGTATAAATAAATATTTTATAACCTTTCTTAGGTATCATTTTAAATAATATATTTTTAAATTACTATGTATTTATTATTCATGATGTGTACTTAGATGCCTTCTTTAAGTGCTTACTATGATTATATTTTAATAATTAAATATAACAAAACATAGACTAAAAATATCACAATCAATAACCCTATTGAATGAGATCGGACCAAAGGAGGATGAGACACTATGAATTGATGTTTTTTTTCTGAACATGTGGTGCAATTCATCACCAGATTCTTCCAATGATGTCTTCACGGTTGATCAAATACTATGCGACGTAGAAGTAAGTTTACATTACATGAACAAGTTTTGATTTATTTCTATATTGTTATGTTATGTTATGTATGTCTTTTAACATTTACAAACATTCTATCTATATGACTTCTATCATTAGTCTCCTTTACATACTAACATAATTTTCAATATACATTATTTAGGGAACTAAGATTCAATGTACAATAAGTAACCGTCAGCTTATCTCAAAGTACAAACATTATTTGCATGAAAGAATGTGTTATATGATACAAACCTTTCAAATAGCTTCAAACCAAGGCAAGTACATGGGATGTAGACATCCACGCAGAATCATGTTTACATCCACGACATTTATTTGACCATGTGAGGAAAACATATCACTTTTTAGTTTCGACTTTACTTCATATGATGCGATTATTCAAATGAGGATTCCAAAGGAAGATTTAATAGGTATATTTCATTAACAACTGTTTCTGACTATTATTTGAAGTTGAATTCAATAAAATTATGATTAGAATAATTTCTTTATCGTCCTTAATTTTTTATAACTATGTTTATTTTTGTTATCTATTTTATAGAAACTTTTGGACATCTACATTACACACATCCAGTGCAATCTATAGTACATTCCAACCTACGGATGCAAATTCTTACAGAGGATGACATGTCATTAATTTTATGCTCTTACTATATTACAATACAGAAAAAAATTTATGCCTTACTATTACTTTATTTCACTATAAAGGTATGAAACTTACCTATAGTTTATGGGGAGACTTTGTGAATGAAATGAAATGTTATTTGGAAAATAAAAAAGTGTAATCAACCATTATTATATTACAACTTGTACTTGTGAATCGACTATGTAGTATGGTTTCTAACTATATTATTCATTTTGATATCTTATTAAATCTCATTTCTTTTCAAGAGGATACTTTGAATGATTAATTAGTTCAAATAATTTCAATTGTTTCAAACTTCGTACATCGACTGTTATTGTGACTACTACTATTAATGCAACATATAATCTGTAAAACATAGATATTCCAGAAGTAAACAAATTCAGAAGCAGGTGACCTTTTAACTAATCTATTTTCAGTAAATTTAAATTTTCTACATTTTACATCTAAAATGTAATACCAAAGGGTTGTTAATATTTTTTTTAAGTTTGCTATTATATATTTTACAGGTTTGGGTTTTAGGTAGAATCACAGTTCAATACTCCCCCACCGATAACGGGCAACCCTTCTATGGATTTACCATTTTGGAACAATAGCAAAACTATTTCATATGTCAAAAACTGTACACATGTAACAATAAGATATATGAATGTTGAATATTAAATATTTAGTATTTTGAATTGTTCCATTATGTCATCACATAATCAGTATCTAATTTCGTACACATTCTATTATAGCCTACATGATACATACTTGATGTAAAAATAAAAAATATTCAAATAACCTATAGTGGGTTTTATGAGTCATGCATTTCTTGTATGAAGAAAGTATACCTTTCAGATGATAGAATTTGGTGCCAAAATTGTAAAGTATCTCCTCATAGCACTACTCCCAGGTTACTATCATTTAAAGTATTTAATTTCTAATTATCAATTCATTACTTGTGAACTAATAAATTAAAAAACTTATTAGTACAAACAGTGCGGTCTTCATTTTATATTCAACATATTTAAAGTGCAACTAAAGGTTACCGATAATACAGACTCCTTTTCAATAGTTTTGTTTGACAACAAGCCATGCAATTCATACAAGAGATAGCTCCTAACTTGAGAGCTGTGCAGATACAGGTAAAACCAACTATATCTATCATGTCAAAAAATTTTAAAATTATTATTCTTAACATTGAATATTGTTTCATAATTTGATCATCAGGACGACGATGAATAAGGATTTCCTCCTGAACTGAACATTTTCAAGTCAAAGACAATGCTCTTATCAATTGATATATCAAATTTCAATATTCATAATCATCATCATTCAACAGAACAAAACACATACAAGGTAATTTTTATTAGTGACAATGATAACTACATTAGGAAATTCAATGATAGCTACGCATACAATTCGTTAATAGCTAATATCTATTCCAAAATTAATTTATTTTCTAAACATGCAAAGCATTAATCCTATTGTAATTTTTTTTGAAAAATGTTTAGAGCATTGACTTTACTAGAGTAATTAGTGAGATTGAACTGAATCATGTACAATATATTCAATTATCTTAATTCTTTTTCACTGTCAGTAAATAACAACATACTGGACTATTGTTGTTAACGTTCCATTGTAGGATCATCAGACTGTTGAATCTTTTCAACCTAGTGAAAAGACTCAATCAGGATTTGTAACATCATCTTAAATTATTTCAACAGTTCCGGTAAATACATGTTACCTAACAAAAAATATGTTTAGTACTTTTCTTTATCATTATAATGGTTTTTAATCGAGCAGTGGGTCATTGTATTTTGTTTCGGTAAATATTTTCTTTCCCTTGTAGAGAAATCTATTGACTGACTTCGATGAGAGGATGCAGTCAAATAGAATGTGACAATGACTTCTGGCACCACAACACCATCAACAGATGCCACAGAAGTTCATATTCTCATAAAAGAAAACTTAAAGACAAAAATAGAAAAGGTAGCCTAAAGGTTTTTCTTACGGTATGTACGCATTTTGGGAAGACTATTTCAGCTATCTATTTATTTCAAATGTCATGTTACAATATATTTATCCACTGCTTTGTCTGCTTATATTGTAGTTTACTAATGCACTAATGATATTTTAAATTCATAAATTCATTAATGCTGATGGAAAAATTATTTGTTTTCCATTAAAACATATTTCTGCATGTAGAAATTACATGTTATCTTTGACTAACCTTATCTTGAATGGTTAGTTATGATGTCAATATTCTAGGTGAAAATAAACCCTATAAAATGCACCAAAAATTCATCAGAGTCTATATTTCAATCAAATTTTTCATGTGTTATCATGTCCTTATAGAATGACTCAGTATTTCAAGAGGTTGATTATAATTTTTTTTATTTTGGACATTGTTCATGCAGGATGATTTCAATGGTCGAAGGTTTTCTTCTATTGTTGGATGATTTCCATGGCAGATGTTTTTTTGAATTGGTTTTTCATGCTAGACTTCTTCATTGTTGGACATTTTGTAGAACATTATGATTTTCATTTTTCTAGAAGGACATAAGGATGGACCTTAGTCCAGTAAATTTCAATGTTTTACCTTATTAATTTCTGGATGTTTTTTGGTACTTTACATGATTTTGTTTGTCACCATTTTTCACTACTAGAACACTATGATGACATCATCTAGGATAGGGGAGGCAGTGTTGAAAATTTTGAAAGGACAGCTCGATGGATATTATTTAAATGGATTTCATTCACAATGTGTCATCTGATATTATACTATTTTCTATTATTTCTGTTTTCTTTTATAAACCAGAACCATCTATTTAATAACTCAACCTTATTTCTTGAAAAAACATTTTTTCTCGATGACATAATTTTGTAAAATTTCAAAATATCAATACTTAAATGGTTTTCAACTTCAACGATATTGCACGGGGATGTCTTTTTCAATCGCTCAGAAATTCATCATTCTGAAGATTTTGGTAATGTTTTCTAGGCCCGGGGTCTCTTCTGTATATAACATGTTATTATGGGATAAGGGTGTTGTTTTTATATAAAGTGGATTATAGAACAATAAATTTTCAAGCTTCTGGTCTATGAGTCAATGGATATGAAATGTCTACTTGTGTTAGTAGGTCCTTGATGGATTTACAGTATTTTCTATGAACTCAATTTTTTCCTATTTTCCATGAAAGTTAGGGTTTTACCATAATGATTATGTGTTACATGAATTCATTGGTTTTTATGCTTTCCAAGATATCTTTTCTTCCTTGCACTGGATAGTGGATTTTCACCGTTTTAAGTAATCTACATTGAGGTCTTGATTCTTTCCTAGACTTGCTACCCTATTTTTTTAATGGTAGGTTTTATTCTCTTTCATGGGATGCTTTATCTACTGGAATTCCCTATATTATCTGATTATCAATTTGACATCATTATGGCAGTGCCTTGATGTCTTCTCGATGTTTCAGTTTTGAAGAATGAGTAGGCTTGGCCAGGTCTATCAAATCTTGTACAACAACCCATGCACCTGTTGAAGAATGAGTAGGCTTGGCATTACATTCTGCCTATTTTTCTTCTATTTTCTGGGCAGGAAAAACACTTTACAACACCCCATGCACCTATTTAATTTCAAATCATACTGTTTTTGGAAGCGTAAACAAACATCCAGGTTAGTATGTTTTCAAATTTAGTTCTCATGATGCACTAAATTTTTCAAATTCAAATTACGCACTACTATGTTTTCAATTTGGAAAACATGCACTACTTTTTAATTGAAACATTCACTACTTTATCAATTGGGAAAACATGCAATACATTCTCAAGTGGGAAAACATGCACTACTTCTTAAAACATAAAATAATTTATCATTCCAAAAAAAGTACTATATTCAGGTTCGTATATTTTAAAATGTAGTGCAACATGTTTTTAATAACATTTTCCACTGTTTTTGTCAATGTTTTTTATGTTTCCACTTTTTTGTGGCCATATGCTCTCCATATCATAAAATTCACATGATGCACTACATTTTTTTTATGTTATCCAGGTCGATTACTTCTCATGACGCAGTACTGTTTTTTTTCATTGAAAAATTAAGTTGATCTTAATGGTGGAATAAATGGGCTATGTAAAATCAACCATCCTTCAATCTTACCAGCCATCACAGGTAAAAGATTACCTATATTTTCACATATTGATCATATCAGTCGAAAAATGAGATTCATTGAACATATTAATTTCTCATATGTTTCCATAATTTATTACACAGGATGTGTTGAACTAAACATGGATTTTTTTGAGAAGATATGTTATATGTACAATGAATAAGGTTGCAAATAGAAGGTACATGTATGTTAACCCCATATACGTGCATGAATGACAAAAAATATGCCATCTTTTTTAGTATTCTTTTTTAATGTTGATGATTTTGCTGAATATATGCATTCTGTTTACATACCTAATAACCTCACCATTTCTAAATATATGCATTCTATTTACATCCCTAATAACCGATCCATGGAATATGGAATAGGTCCAATTATACTTTTTGATGCAGAAGCTGTGGAATGAGTAACAGATTTTTCAATTTCATAATAACTAGAAACAACCAATGTTATTGAAGCTGGGGAAGCAGTATTAGGGTTTCACACATCCAATTAACTATGGAAAATCATTACTACAGGAATAAATAATTCAAAATCAAATGATATAAAATCAAAAACCTTAGCAACCAAAAAACTTGGTACTACCTGGGAACCTAAAATATAATAGTATCCCCTTTCCCTGAATTGAATACATCTACAGCAGATAGGGACGATAAATCCCTCACCTTATCCATGTCATAATAACCATAATGACAAGTAGGCTCGATAAAATAACTAGCAACAGGATATCCTCCTGATTTATGAGCCAATATTGGAATATGAGACGAGGTTATAGTTCCTAAATCCTCATTAGACATGGAAGAATTGGTTCCCTGTACTCTATAATTTATTTGAGAAACAGACATTACACAATATAATATTCTTGAATAAGGGTCTCTCATCAGAGTAATGATCATATCATCACCATGTTTTGAAATGGAAGTGACCAGATCAAGCGATTTCTTTAACCCATGATTGAATTTTAAGAAAATTAAAATTACTCAGATCATGTGATTAATTTTTTGTATAATATCCAAAGGTTATATACTAAAATATCTTAATTCTCCTATGAGAGTTACTAGATATTATTAATATGATCCATTGATATTAGATGAAAATGTTTGTTTTTTAGGTTAATTGGAAGGATTTTGAGGCACTGGACTAGGCATCTTGTGCATGATTTTCTAGGGTGGTTAATTAACCTTTCTGGCATTCATGGACAAGGCATTCTTGTGATGGTTTAGTGTTTAATTAACCATTGTGGAATTTTCATTCTACCTTTTTCCACAAATCTCTATAGAATGTGTGATGTGTTCTCTTCCCATTTATCTTCATTTGGTTATTCATTTTAAAAATCAATTATTGTATAAAAAATTCTAATCTATAGAGTATATTTTGGTTATTTAAATTCTATAAACTATATATTTTCACACGAATATTTCATATCCTGCACAGGAATATTACACATTCATCTTTGAATATATACCCCTTTTAACTTTTATCAAGATCATAATTAAGACTGAAGGTTATTTGTTAGATTTTCTTTACATAATATGTGTTCTATCTCCCTCAATACTTCAACACATTGTCTTTGATTGGTTATACTCATTGAAAACATTTTATATAGTTTTCAATTAGTTCTGTTATATCATGGCCATGAATATTTCTAATATATAGAGTATGTTTTGGTAATTTATATTATGTAAACTATATATTTTCACATGAATTTTTCATATCCTGCACATGCATATTACATATTCATCTTTGTAAAAATACCCCTCTTTTAACTTTTATCAATATCATAATTAATATTGAAGGTTGTTTGTCACATTTTCGTTACCTAATATGTAGTCCAGCTCCATCAATCCTTCAATTCATTGTTTTTTATTGGTTATACTCATTGAAAAAAATTTCTACTGTTTTATATTAGTTTTATTATAACATGTCCATGATCGAAAATATATATGAATGTAATGGTGTCATGATTGCTGTAATACTCCAAATATTATATGTACAGATTTGGAGGTACTGATCCACCCAATTATTTATGATAATTTGGACCCAAATATCCTGTTTCAAAATATGTGTTTTTGTAACTATTCTACTAGAAGTGTCACGAGCTGTACCAGTGGTGGTAAATTTTTTTTCATTATGATTTTTAGCTTTGATTTATGTGTTTATTCAATTACTGTTCTGAATCAGATGACAATTTATTATGTATTGTCCCCCATCCTTCTGATTTCACAACTGTCTCCCATAGTATATCTATGTTCTAAACATTAAACAATTGAATGAGTTTAATGTTTTTTACTACATAGATTGGGTCATAATAGTTTCTCCAAAACTATTTCAGTAATATTTAAAAAATATTTGTGACATATATAAATTCAATATTAATTTTCATTAATATAATTGTAATATAATATCTTCTTATTAAAATCATCATTTATTTTATAGTGCCCTGCATTCTTATTGAAATTAGAATTTATTATATAGTGTCGTGCGAATGCACGGGCGAGTAGTAGTTTTTTATAAATATACATTACAATTAGTTTTAAAAATATAATTTTTTTATAAATATGATAAATATTTTTGGAATATTATTTTGGACAGGATTCAGTAATCACCCTTTTTACCATAGTCGACCTATCATAGTAATTTTTGACACATATTCCATGTATGGTCAAAACAGCCAATGAAAAAAAATAAATGATTAAGTAATTATATATAACTTTTTTTAAGTGATATAAAATTAATAACATGAATTTAAAATTCTATCAAGAAATAAAATAATATATTTAAGTATATTATTTATTAAGATAATAAGAAAGAGTGATTAATTGGACTCAATGTAAGGGTTTTTCTCACCCACATTTATTTCTATGAGATACATGACATCTTCAGAACATACTTCTATTGTATGATGTATATACTCTATATTAATATATTATTTTATTATTATACTTAAATTTATGGTTATTTATATATCCATTTTAGGATCCATTTTTAATGTTGTTTGTAGTTTCAATAATACTGAACCGGTGAGGGGGTTTAATCTAAATATTCAATATTTGAGCCATTTGTTATGTTATTCAACTATCTAATATTATGATGTGTATATACTTCTCTATTGATAATTTATATCACTAATATATATATTTTCATTATATTTTATGTCTCCATTAATTTTATTCATTTAGGGGGTATACAGTTTAATGTTACTAATGTGGAAAGAGTTTTATGTTATAATCTGACCGTTTATCTAGACTATTTGTCTCTAAGGTTGTAATCATATGGTTGACCTCTATGTAATTATCATGAATATGATTTCTTTACTATTTGTGTGACTGTAATATATTTTTCCATTAATTTTAATCTTTTTAGGTTCTCAATAGATCAAAAGAATGTTTTTATAAAAAACCATATTTTTGGTCAAAAATTATATTTCATTCAAAACCAGGTTTTCTAAATATGATTTCAAAAATATTTTAAAAAGTGTATTTCAATGAAAAAATGATATTTTCCCCATGTAATTTTAAGTGATTTTTAAAATATGTATTTTTTTCTTTAAAGGTTATTTTCAAATAAAATAGAATTTAAAAATGATTTATGTTTTAAAAAGTGATTTTCAAAATAATAAATGTATTTTCCTCAAAATTACTTTAATTAAACTTTAATTGTGTTTCCATTCATCAATTTAAATAGATAAAATTGTTACATATGATGCAATGAAGATATTTTTTCAATGCTTCTCTCCTTATTCATTCATTGGATGTATTATGATTATTTCAATGATATTTTTTTAGAACCTGATCATTTTACACGGGTTAAACATGTTTCAAAAATAATGTTATGGAACCATTTTCAATGGGTTAATCATGTTTCAAAGAGATTTTTGTGGAACCCAATTTTTTTCCATATGACCACAATATTTCAAATATATTTTTATAGAACCCAATTATTTTCAATGACTTAACCATGATTTAATGACATTGATATGGAACCTATATCTTTTCCATGGGTTAACCTTATTTCAAAGAGATTTTTATGGAGCCGTTTTCTTTTCTACTAGTTAATCATGTGTCAATGCGAATTTTATGGAACCTATTTAATTTCCATGGGATAATCATGTCCCAAAGAGATTATCATGATACCTATTCACGTTCCATTGGTGAATAATGTTTCAAATAGAATATTAACAAACCAATTAAACTTTTTCAATATAATAATGTTTCGATGATATTGTTATGAAACTAATTTTTTTCATGGGTTAACCATGTTTCAATGATATTGTTATGTAACTCATTTGTTTTCCATGGGTTAATCATGAATGGAAAATAAAAATGGTTGTTTTAATGAGTTATTATGTAAAACAATTATCTTTATTCTTTATTAGTGTTGTGGTTCATTGATTTTATAAATGATTGGTGAGCCCAGATAGGGTCAGGTGAGTGTATTATATCTTATACGATGGGTGTTGCTTGATAGAAATCCCAGAATTGGGTAATAATTAATTTATCAGGGGAATTATATTTGAAGCATTCCCTATGGTTCATAGAATTTTTAAGGGTTCAGTAAGGGTTCAACAAGTTTTATATGATATAATGTACCAATATAAAAATATGTTTTATTATTCTTTCTATAAATTGATGTTTATTTAATTAATAAATATTTATATCACTTGAATCAAGATTATTGATTCTTACAACACTGTCATTGGTTAAATTTTTATTCTATGATTTCATGTTTGATGATCTTGGTATTGCTATGATATAGCGAGTGCTAGTGAGGGCGCCTCCAAGAGATCACTCAAGAAACCTTAAGGTTACTGTTCAAAACATTTTGGATGTGGTTATCGGAAAAGATGTAATCTTGATGGAACCTCAAGGAAATTTAAATGGTAATATTTGTATTGAAAATAATTTTTTTTGACATTGAGGTTACTGAACAATATAATTTTCTTCGAACGAGGTACACCTTTATTCTTCATAACATAGATTTGTGCTTATTAGGAAATTTTTCATGTGTTTTCTTTATTTGAATTATTTAATAATATCACTTGAAGCCATTAGATTTTTTGGGTTTCATGTTGTGTTGTTGAACTCCTTGAATGTTTAATTTCATTTTTCTTATGATAATGACTAATATTATTTCTAAATGTGGAGATCATGGGGTTTTGGGGGCTGCTCTACGAAAGTGATAAAATGGACCATAGATTGTGATCATAACATTTAACCTCCCATTACTCAAATCTAGTTAGAAGTAGTTGGAATCCCACTTCCCATGTTCAAACGAGCGACCCTATTTCCAATTGCAAACTTAATTAGCCGACCCCAAGAACATAACTCTACTACCAAAAATCATTCACAACCCTTAGTTTCGATGGTTTGAACTGATATAGAAATATCTCAAACAATTTTTGTCCTTTATTTGGATTTGGAATAAGGATTTAGGTTTGTACCAAGAGGTTTCTTATGAAAATCTACCAACCAACTCCACTAATTGTCCCCAAATTGGTTATTCATCAAAAGTTTATCGTTATGAACCAACCATATGATTCCCTATAAACTATAACATGACATTATGTGGGTAAAAGGATAAGAAAAATATATTTCCTGAAACCATTATAAGTCAAGATGATATAAACTTAGGGAAACCTATGGCCACTTCGGGACCTACTGAAGTTCAATATTCATAGGGGATTGTGTAGATGGATAATGCTCAACCAAAAAATGATATTATGGATAAGGGGAATACAATGAGGATCATACCCAATGAGGATTTGGAGGGACGTTCTCAACATCCCCAGCCTTTGAGTCATAATTGTGATGCCCTCTATGGATTTTTGGTTGCTTATAATAATTCTCAATCCATTTTTGTCACCTCACATGATTCACTTGGTTATAAGGAAAAACAAGAGACTCAATCTGACTCTGGTGAATCCAACTAGGATTCACTAGATTAATTATTCCAAATTGTGGATGATTATCTACAATCAAGTACTAAAATGGTAAGAATCCAATTGTACACCCAGATGTATTCATTTATCCACACCCCAGAAATACACATAAACATATATACTACTCTATGTTGGAGAGAAAAATTGTCACCCAATCCTTGGGAATTCAATTGGAAATATATTCTCTCTCTCTTCACCTAGATTTTGGTAAGGATCCCTCCTCAACATCTGGTGATGTGTATTACTCCAATGAAAAAGAGGGTTTGGAGGATTCCATTAAAATTATGGATTGATCTCGTGTTATTAAGGAAGGCTATAAAGAGGAATTATACCCTTGGATTGAGCATCCAAATAGATGACCCTTTAGAAGGTATATGAATAAGGATATAACTTTTGATGTTTATCTAAGTATCTGAGAGAAGATGGTTGGTATTGTGTAATTTTACCTTGAAAGAAACTTGGTTTTTATTTTGTACACCTTCCCTAGGAATATATGTTTTTGGAGAGAATAATTTTTTTTTGATATGATGGTCTCTGGTTCGTCTTTCCCATATTGGATTGAACATCATTATGATTGGTTATCTAGATACAATATTTTTTTTTCTTTCTATCTTGCTAATTTTAGTTCTCTTTTTTCATGCAGAGTGATTTTCTTGTAGACCATTTTTTGGAACTTCCTTGAGTTTCAGCTTTTTTCTTGGGCATTTCTTACTATTCATTGATTCTATAGCAGTTGATCTATATCCATACATACATTCTTTCAATGTGGTATATTTTTCATAAACATTACCCATATGATCATTAGATGTTGTTTTTTTGTGGACAGAGGATCTGAATGTAATGGTGGATGCTCACACGGACCCCTTTGAATATTTTTATGAGAAGATGATCATTCATGTTTATGAAGGTTGTATAGTAATTTTACCTATGTTTTTAGTTTAATAAGGTTGTGATGAATATGAACCCTGGTCACTGTGTTGGGACCTTAAAGATGACAATACAGTAGTACACTGGGGATTTTGTGACTACACTTGATAGATTTGAAGTCAATTTTTGGTTGAAAGATGATATGATGAGAAATAATGCTCGTTATCTTCATTTTTTCTCATATGTGAATTCAATGGATTTGTGCATTGGTCTTGATTTGGGTTTAGAGTTGGGTTCATTAAGGTAGGGATGCAAGGGTTTTTCCATGGTTGATTTACTTATTGGCCAGTTGATGTAAGTGAATATGTTGTAGTTGATTGAAAAAGATTATTTGGATGTGGAAATATTCACTAATTTTCAAATGATGGATTGTATGTTTCTTATCTTATTCAATTTCTAGCTGGATTAAGATCATTGCACCTCATATAGACACTGATATGACACTTTTCATTCATAATTTGTTTTTGGGATATGGGTTGGGCCACCAACTCATACCTGAGTTTTTTTTTGTATATAGGTATTTATGGGTTTGAATATACTTATGTTATAATCATGAACATTGATTATGAAATCATAATCTTATACTCTTGTTATGTTGACTGATGACATTCATTTTCGAAATATTACATTTTAACTTACTGAGAATTTGACCGCACCCATATTTTGTATCCTTTTCCCTAGGTTATAATGAATTTTTTGATCAAATTATTTCTAAAAGTGAGTTCATATGAATGATGTTGATGTATTAATGTTAAATAGAAATGGATGGGCTATATGGAAGAAATGCTCATTTAACTTCATATGAATTAATTTTGAAGGAGTTGGTCATAATTTTATAAACCATTAATCATAAAAGGACCTCTATGATATTTATGATCCAATTTTATATTTTGATGCAGTATAGTTTTAATAAAAACAATATTTTCACCCCTATTGACATCAGGTAAATTTAATGTTTACATTTTCATAAAAAAATTTGGTGTGTAGGCTCTCGGCTATTATAATTACCCTGTAATGAAATAAAATATTAATAATTTTATTTAGCAGTTAAACAAGTAGGGATATTATTCACTCATATCCTTTTTAGGTATCCTATAATTCATTAATAATGTTGTTCTTCCAAAATACATTAACCATGTAAGATATATTTTCTATAACACATTATATATGGATTTAGAATATGCATTGTATTTTCCTTATATGAAATATTCATATCCTACTGAATTATTTTAGGGATAAAAACATGTTATGTTTGAGGTACATATTTCATTAACAATGAAAAATGGAACACACTATTTAATTATGATAACCCTGGAGGTAAATAACATGACATGTATGTGATTGAAATTTCCGTAGAGGTTCATAACGACAAATAAACAATGGGATTGATTTAAAATTTTACTAAAAATAATAACTCCTTTACACTGATATATAAAAACATGATCTCCTACCTTAAATGGAATATCCATCCAATAATTATCTACATAACTTTTATTCCTACTCTGACAATCCATCATATGGAACTGAATCATATTTACCTTTTTAAACATATCTTTAAATAATTATATTCCCAATAACATTATTTCATAATCATCATCAAGGATTGCTGAAGTAAAACACCAATTTTAAGAAAATTCTATAAACTGTGACATATATAAACTGGAATGAGATCTATTTTTGTAAAAAATTCTACATATGAAATATTCTGATCCCAAAATCATTGATATTATAATGATATAGGATAAAGAGTATCCTCAAAATTAAAAAATATATTCAATTATTGTACATCATATTGAGGAAAAAAATCTATAATATATCATAAATATGTACCTATACACTATTGAAGTACCCTCTATAAATTTAATATAAAACTTGGATCACAGTTAGATACACTAGATATAGTAACTCCAAGAAACCTGACTATATTTTCATGAATCGTCCTTTGGGGCCCGTATCGTGAGTACCCCAAGCCAGCCTTCTGTAGGCCAGGGGCTGGCGACTAGCACCAAAGGCATAATTCCCTAAAACAGGGAATGCATTGCCTTTATAAAACGTAAACACACACAACAAGAGTACAAGAGGAAGAAAATAGTAAGTAAATCTGTATAAAAACTATGCAAAAAGTACAAAGGGGCTAGAAATACAAGCCCAACAAAAAGGTACAGCTACAACTGAAAGAATGTACAACTGAAAAAGGCAAACAACTGAATGGTGAAGGAAGCTCATGGATCATCCTCCGGGTTCCTACCTGAAGGGAAGGTACATATGTCCTCCTCGGCACTCCAAATTTATAGGTCTGCTCCGTGTGCCATCACTCCAAGCAGTCCACCTCCAAGTCACATCTAGTCCTGGCGCTCTCTGCCTCCGTCAGCACTGTCTGTCATCTGCATCCAACACAACGAGGTACGAGAGTAGCCCGTGCAAGGGTGAGTATAACGATACTTAGTAGGGACCCCGAGGCCCTCATGTTCTCACAAAATCCAACAAGGATAAACCAAAAAAATGAAATCAATGGATAACCGTTACTTAGGTATATGAACATACATATACCTAAGTTATCAAGTAACCCATCTTAATCATGAGGATAACACAAATGTCATTGACTCATCTCAAACAATGATCTTCAATTTTGAAACCACGACTACTGTAGAACTCCTCCTCTATCGAGTACGGTGGCCCTGTCATGACTCTGAGGTGCTACTCACTAACCTTAGACTGCTGAGGTACTTCTTTGGTTGAGTACCGTAGGGCTGCTGCCAAACCGGGCGCTCCGTCCGCTGTAGGTCTGCTACCAAACTAGGAGATCCCCCTAATAGCCATCAAAGGTACTCCTCCTATCATGTACTTCAGGTATACTACCAAACCAGACGCTCTGTCCACCGTGGTTCTGCTGAATAACCGGGCGCTTCGTCCACTGGGCTAATCTAATCACTTCGAGTCGATTCGGTCAAGCAGTCGTCAGGTCTACAGCTACAAGGTCTCCGCACTCTGTCTGCTCATCTTTGGGAGGATCTAATCCATGAGAAACGGGTCGATACTCAATGTGTCACAACGTTTTATGTGGAAGTATCTCAAAGGACCACCACTTCATTGGCGTCTCAACACAATAGACGACGCATCAATCGGACGACCGATCTGAGAGTTATTGGCATTTCTGTTCCAGGGGCCTGGTTGGTTTTTAGGATTAAACCAACATGGACATACTCCAAATATGTCCAAACCACATGTAGATTATTCCAGAAGAATTGACCCATCAAAAAGAATCCAACATAGTTGACGACACATCAATCGGACGTCCGGTCCTTATGTTATAATCATTTCTGCTCCGAGGTCCCAGCTGGTTACGATATCGATCCAACCGAGCCATACCGAAACATCTCTAAAACCATTAGTGTGATATACCAAAACGAAAATATTGATCCCATAAATCCAACGCAACTAACAGTGCATCGATAGGAGGTCTGTATCTCATGTTATGGGAAAAAATCAAAAGTGGACCGAAGAGGGGGGTCTCGGTCTCGGTCCGACCCGGCCAAACCTGCCCTGGGTCGGCCCCACACCGTTCGACCCGACTCAGGTCCAGGTATGGCCCGATAGGGTGTGGCCCGGCTCGGAGGCTGTGGCATGGCCCGCGCGATGGCGGCCCGGCCCGCACCCGGGCGGCCCGGCCCGGTGGCCGGTCGTGGCTCGACCAGGCTGGCCAAGCGCATTGCGCGCTAGACGCGGAGAGGGGGGGTGGGTGGCCCCGCATGTCTTATTATGGAGACGTCGAGCAGTGGTGCCTCTCTTTCCCGGTCTACCGAAGACGGCCGGTTTTTCCAGGGAGAGCGGCCCGTACAAGGGGTTGTTATCTCTTCCAGACGACGCCACTTGGAGCCTTGGTTTATTTCGCCCGGCGGGCAGGTGGCCGGCCGGTTCGCCTGCTGAAGCAGCCCACCAGGCACGGGCCGCAGTCTTCTCACAACGCAGTGCCATGAGGCACCGCAGACTCTAGCCCGGCCGGATATTGCCAGCCTGTTCGGTTTGGCAAGCTGCCAGCGGGAGCAGGCCGCACCTCCTCTACAGTGCGGCACCAAGGGGCGCGACAGTTCCTTCAGTCCGGCCAGCATTAGCTGGCCGATTCTTCTTCGGCCGAGCGGCCCACGCTTGTAGGCAGCGGTTTTCCCCCATGCGGCCGGCGCGATAGCGCCGATCCTCCACTGCCGTGGCCCAGCCTGTCCGCAGCCTCCGGTTACCACCATCTCATGACCGTGGCCTCTTTCCTCCGGCGCGGTGCGTCGACAAAGTGCCCTTCCGGATCTGCCTCCGCCACCAACATAAACAGGGTTCAACAAAGGGACGCCGACCCGTGTTTGTTCGGATCGCGACGTCCGCGTTAGTTGATAACAACATGATCACCATCAACCAAAATCAAACACCGAGGTGCGAGGGTAATTTACACACGTAAAACAAAATCTATATTTCCCCTACTTCGATTCAAGGATAGTTCATCGTAGTCGCGGAAAACAGTTTTGCGGAAGACGGTGTCGTTTAGTTAACATCGTAGGAAGACTCGTTGTCCTTGGCATTGTTCCATGCGAGCAGTGCCTTCTCCCTTGACGCATAGCAAGGTCATTGAAGAAGTTCTTTGTGTTCTTTGTGGGAAAAACACCCCCTGTCTAATCCTCCAATTCTGTCCAACAATTAAGCCAACACAAAATAAAAGAAAGGATTCATTTATTTAAAGTTGGCATAATGTTTTCAAAATTCAAACACTGAATTAAATTAATTAATTCTGGAGTTCAATTAATTTATTAATGGTGTTTGAATAAAAATGATAGTGAGTGGGTGGTGGAGAGTTCAAAAATAAAAGAGGGGAGTTGGAATATTAAGAGTTTAAGGGGGGGGGGTTTCTTGAGTAGTTGAAGAGTTTCGGTTCATGTGGGACCACCACACAATTATCCTCTCTTGGGTTGTTATGTTGGATGTGGGCCCCACCTCCAACTCCTCTTTGGAAAAAGCAACCACCCTTTACAAAAAAATTATGTAAAACAAATTTTTTATATTAAATTTATAAACAACCACGAAAAAACATCCATCCTATATAAAATTCAAGAGCGGTAAAGGTCCCCTTAAGCGAATACCGGCGTAGCGAGTTCATCGGTGTCATCATATTCCAATTCCGAGCACCGGTTCAAAATATAGAAAAACCCGCATTTATGATTACTGGACATACCCAAAAAAATTCATAAAATTATTCCGGGTACCCCGGGCCTTGGATTCAGGCACTGTCAGAAACAGCGGACTCGTAAAATTCCAAAAAAAATCAGAAAAAAATTTATTTTAAATTTCCAGGTTTTTACATTACCCCCACCTCAGGACTTTACATCCCCATAAAGCTAAAACACACACTAGGGAAACAAAATGGAGGTACTAAGCACGCATCTAATCCTCCCACTCCAATGTGCTATTCCGGAGGTTCCCGTGCTGCCAGCAAATCCACACTAGAGGAATTGAACATCCACGTAGGACCCGCTCCTGTTGATCCTCAATCTGCACTAGAACCTCCATGAATGTCTCCCATTCATCGATGTCCAGCTCCCCATGGTCGATGATGTGGTACAGGTCATGCACTCATCTTCTCAGCTGAGATACGTGAAAGATGTCATGCACCCGGTGCAACTAAGGTGGAAGGGCTAGGCGGTAAGCCACCTCGCCTACACTGCTGAAAATGCGGAGGAGTGACTGTATGTGATTTTAGATAAGAAGAACCATCTCTATCCACAAAGGATATATGAAATGCGGACAAATTCTCTATCGCCTCTCATATTAGCTGAATGACTGATCTCTTGGTGAGAGCATCTGCTACAATGTTCCCCTTACCATGATTATAGACCATCTCGAAGTCATGGTTCAGGATGAACTCATGCCTTCGCCGATGTCTTAGCTACTGAGAACTATAGATGATCACTGCTCGCTCATGCATCAAGACACACCCAAGTCTGGACCTTGATGTGTCTTAGTAAACCACGCACCCAATTCCCTCCTCCAGTAGCCTCAAGATGGGCGCACTAGTCAACATCCGCCTCAGCTCCTGAAAGCACTACTGGCATCTCTCTGACCACACAGAGGGTTTCCACATCACTTTCAATGTTTAAAGCGGTGCTGCAACTCTGGAGAAGTCTAGTATAAAGGTATTTCTGGACGACTCATGAGTGATCGACTGCACCCACTTATGCATGATTCCATCATGTTCTTCCTGGGGTTTCCTTTTCGCCGATCAAGGAACACCCAATCCCAACGTTATTTGTAAACCACAATCTTTTTGCCTAATATATTCAATCTGTGTATGAACCGTGGTTGCCCAGTCCATACCCAAACTAACGTCGTAAGGCCTCGACGCTGCCACCAAGAAGATCCAACTGAAACTCTCACCTCAATGGTCAGATCACACCGTCGGCGTATGTGTGATTATTGAGTATTCCCCCAAAGGTATCTCTAGACATGAGTGTCAAGTATAAGATTTAACCAGAAACTCTTGGTCTGGGAAAAGATACGTGGTATGAAGGAATGATTAGTACCTATGTCTATTGATACGGAATCTAGTAGTAGACATAGACCATATCTCGAATCATTACTATAGACCTTGGGTAACACTCCTTGACCGCATGCAGCTACTCTCTTCCCCTGCCCTTTTTCTCCCTGAGTCTGGTGGGGACTAAAAAGGCGGGTGGTTGTAACATGTCAAAAAATACATCACCACATTCTGCCCTCCTAGATTCTCTTCCATGTCTGCTGCTCTGCAGATTCATCTACCCTTAACACATCCTCTTCTTGAAACATTTTACACACCCAAGTCTCTGAGACTGGCGTCAGTTCCCTGATTTCCCACGGCTAACATACACTAGCTGTATCCATTTATCCACAAATTATTCAACCACAAATGTTCTCTCTAGCACCATAGCATATGTATGAATGCAGAGAAGAAAAGTGATGGCTCATATATCCTTTAATCACACATATTTTGGTAGTCCGAGCCCCAAATCTCTGATCGTATCGTATTCATAGACTACCCAGAATGATCAGAATGCATTGATGAATACTCAGCTACCGACATGTCATCCTGAAGAAGCTATATAAGTTCAAGAGAACTCTCAAACACCTGCTCAAGCCAGTCCTCAGCCACCCATGAGTCGGTCTCACCTCGAAACCTAAGGGGTATCTTATGCTGAAACACATGTAAGGCACTAAGCCTAAAAGTGTCCTCCACTGGTACTGCTGGTCGTAACTACTGATCAATGGGTAGTTATATAGCTGACACACTACCTGGAGGTAATATCTATGGCATCGGTCCACATACCGAAGCCTCATCACTAGGCGGACCAACCTCATGGTCACGTAATGAAAACGTATTGTAGCTAAGATCATCATCTGCTGTACTAGTATCTCAACTAGGAGGAAAACTCTAGCAATCGCCTCCATCCCGTCCTCTACTGGCTGGGAATCTATCTCACCTCGAAACCTTGGAGGCCTCTACCATTGGGACTCGTGCAACGCGCTCAATCAGCGTGCACCATTCGCCAGTGTGGCTGGTGGTATCTTCTTCCCAACAGGTGGTGGTGCTGCTGGTACACCACCCGAACGTTCCAACATAGTAAGAGGGCCCTGCACCGGAGCCTCGTCACTCGGTGGGCCATCATCGGGTAATCTCTCGGAACCCAACTGCCTGTCTATGGGGAGGCATCCTGAATAGATGTGACATGATCAAAATACTATACATTGTGAGCTATCCTGGATGAGCTGACTTAAAGAAAACTTTTGAAGACCCACACGCAATCAATGTTTTTGTGCACTGAGTCGGAAATCAGAAGTCAGGGTCCTAGTGTATGGATACATCGGCCGCCGCACCGACACTAGAGTCCCTAATCCAAAAACCACACTTGGTACCCTTAACACTATTGCTTCACAGAAATGAAATATCAGAGTCCTATGTTCTACGGTTGAACTGACTCCTCTGATACAAATATGTCACGACCCATCCCCTAGGGCCCGTATCGTGACTACCCCAAGCCCGCCTTCCATAGGCCAGGGGATGGTGACTAGTACCGAATGACTAATTCCCTAAAACATGGAAGGGATTGCCTTTATAAAATGTAAACACGCACAAACAGAGTAAAAGAGGAAGAAAACATTATGTAATTCTATATAAAAATTGTTCTGAATGTACAAAGGGTCTAGAAATAAAAGCCCAGCAAAATGGTACAACTACAACTGAAAGAAAGTACAACTGAAAAAGACAAGAAGTTGAATGGTGAAAGCAGCTCCTTGATCATCCTCCATGTTCCTACCTAAAGTGTAGGTACATATGTTCTCCTCATCCCTCCATGTCTATCGGTCTGCTTCGTGTGTTGTCATGTCAAGTGGTCCACCTTAGGGTACCGTCCAGTCCTGACGCTCTCGGCCTCTGTCAGCATTGTCCATCGTCTGCATCCAACACAACGAGATGCGAGCATAGCCCGTGTAGGGTTGAGTATAACGATACTTAGTAGGGACCTCGAGACCCTCAAGATCTCACAAAATCCAACTAGGATAAACCATAAAGAATGAAATCAACAGATAACCATTACTTAGGTATATGCCCATACATATACGTAAATTATCAAGTAACCCATTTTAATCATCAGGAAAACACAAAGGTAATTGACTTATCCTAAACCAATATTTTCATTTTCGAAACCATGGATGATGGAGAAATCCTCTTATGTCGATTACAGTGGCCCTATCGTGACTCTGAGGTGCTACTCACTAATCTTAGACTTCAAAGGTACTCCCCCTGTCGAGTACCGTGGGTCTGCTGCCAAACCGGGCGCTCCGCCCGTTGTGGGTCTACCACCAAACCAGGCACTCCCCCTAATAGCCGTCAGAGGTACTCCTCATGTTGAGTACCGCGGGTCTGATTCCTTACCCAGTGCTACGTCTGCCATGGTTCTGCTGCCAAACCGTGCGCTCTGTCCACTGGGCAAATCGAATCACTCCGAGTCGAATCAGTAAAGCAGTCTTCAGGTCTACAACAACAAGGACTCCACACATATCATCTCATCTTCAGGAGGATCTACTCCACGAGCTACTGGTCGATACTCCATGTGTCATGAAGTCTCAGGTCGAAGTATCTCAATGGACCGCGACATCATTTTGGTCTCAGTGCAACAGACGGCGCGTCAATCGGACACCCGGTCTGGAAGTTATTGGCATTTACGTTCTAGGGGCCCGGTTGGTTTTTAGGCTCAAACCATCTTGACCACATTCCAAATACATTAGAACTTCATGTAAAGTGTTCCCAATGAACTGTGTCATCAAAAGGATTCCATCTTAGTTGACATCATGTCAATCGGATGTCCGATCCATAAGTTATAAGCATTTCTGCTCCGAGGGCCCGATTGGTTACGGGATCGAACTAACTCAGAAATACCCAAACTTCCTCATAACCTAGAGTGTGATATACCAAAACAACCATCTTGATCCTAGGAATTCATCTCAACTGACAGTGCATCGATCGAAGGTCTGTAGGGCATGTTATGGGTGAAACACTGAAAAGAGGTCTGAAGAGGGGGGGTCTGGGTCCGGTCCGACCCGGCCCAACCCGCCCTGGGTCAGCCCGATAGGGAGTGGCCCCGCCTGGGGGCTAGGGACCGGCCCATGTGCGGGAGGCCTATCCTAGTGGCCGGCCGTGGATCGGCTAGGCTGGCCGAGCATGTTGTGCGCCAGACGCATAGCAGGGGGGCGTGACCCCCCGTGTCTTATAACGGCAACACCCCATATCCTGCCCGGCCTGCCGAAGCTGGCCAGTTTATCTGGCGTGAGTAGCCCGCACAGCAGGCCGCTGTCTCCTCCACGCGGCACCACTTGGAATCTTGGTTTTTTTCTTGACCGGCAGGTGGCCGGCTAGTTCGCCTGCCAAAGCGGACCACCCGATGCGGGCCATGGTCTTCCCGCAGCACGGTGCCAAGAGGCAGTGCAGACTCCTGCCCGGCCGACTATGACCACCCGGTTTGGCTATGCAAGAGGCATGTGGGTGAGGGATGCACCTCCTCTGCAGAGAAGCGCTACAGTGCACAGCAGTTCCTTCAGCCCAGCCCGCTTTATCCGACCGGTTCTTCTTCTGTCGAGCGGCCCGCGCTTGCGGGCCGTGGTTTTCCATCATGCGGACGACACTATGGTGCCCGTCCTCCACCGCCGCTGCACGGCCTGGTCACAGCCTCCGGTTACCACCATCTCATGACCATGGAATTTTTCCTCCGATATAGTGCTTCGGCACCGCTCAATTCTGGCTCCGCCTCCGTCACCAACATAAACAAGGATCAATGGAGGGATGTCGGGCCGTGTTTGTTCGGCTCGTGCCCTCTGAGTTTTTTGATAACAACTTGATCACCATCAACCAAAATCAAACGCCAAGGTGATATGGTAATTTACCCATGTAAGAATAAATAACTAATCCATATTTCCCCTACATTGATTGATGGTTCATTTGCCGTAGTCGCGGAAAACAGCGTCGCAGAAGACGGTGTCATCCCATCGATGTCAGAGGAAGAGTCGCTGTCATTGGAGATGTTCCTTGCGGGTGGTGCCATCTCCCTTGACACAGAGGAAGGTCATTGAAGAAGTTCTTCGTGTTCTTCATAGGAATAACATCTCCTCTCTAAGTCTCCAAGGCTCTCCAACAATTAAGCCAACCCAAAATAAAATAAAGTATTCACTTATTTAAAGCTGGCATAATGTTTTTAAAAATCAAACACTCAATTAAATTAATTAATTTTGGAGTTCAATTAATTAATTAATGGTGTTTGAATATTAATGAGAGCGAGTGGGAGGTGTAGAGTTCAACATTAAAAGAGGGGATTTGAAAGCTTATGAGTTTAAGGGGGGGTTTCTTGGGGAGTTGAAGAGTTTGGGTTCGTGTGGGCCCCACCACACAATTATCCTGTCATGGGTAGTTATGTAGGGTGTGGGACCCACCTCTAACTCCTATTTGGAGAATGTATCCACCCTTGACAGAAAATTATGTAACACATAATTTTTTTTATTAAATTTATAATGAAACCCCCAAAAAAACATCCATCCTCTATAAAACGCAATTGCGGTAAAGGTCCCTTTAAGCGAATACCAGCGTTTCGAGTTCATCGGTGTCCTCAGATTTCAATTCCGAGCACCGGTTCAAAATATAGAAAAACATGCATGTACGTTTACTGAACATACCCAAACAAAATTTCAGAAAATGATTCTGGGCAGACTGGGCCTCAGAATGTGGCACCGTCAGAAACTGCAGACTCGTAAAATTCCAACGAAATTCAGAAAAAAATTTCCATGAAATTTCCAGGACATTACATATCTACTTAAGAAAATTTCATGAGAGATCATATAAAAATATATTATCTCAAATAGCAATAATATTGATAGATTTAGTCAATAAATCAATAATAAATCAAATTAAGTTATTACCTTAATAAGTATTCGAAAATAACACCACAAAATCAACAGGTATATTCTCCCATTTATATTCAAGATCATACAATGGTAGAAGGGTTCCTATTGGTACTTTTTATTTATCATTAACCTATTTTAAATTAAAAAATTTAAATGTGAAATTAGAAAAATTCTTCTTTATTCCATCATAAGAATAATATTCTCGATGTTCAATACACATCATAAATCTACAAGGATGAATAGAAATCAAATTGTTATGAGCCTCAACTAGTAATTACTTTTTCATCTAATAGTAAAATGGAACAAATAACATATTTTAAAATAATATAACACCTTCATTTTCATCATTAATTTCAGGTAACTTATATTTCTTAACAATTTCATAGTTTCTTTCAATCCATTATCATCTACTTGAGGATTCTCAATTCTTTTTGATGACAAATGATAACAATGAAACATGAGTGAGAAGATAATGGGTTTATGCATGATTAATTTATAGTCCAAAATTCATAAAATAATTCACTATATGACCATATTACAAAGGTATAAGAGCTAAAAAATAATTATTTGTTTAACTTAAAGAATCAGCTATATTATTACCTCTACTGGGATGAGAGTGGATTGCGCAGTCATAATCATTTATCAACTTTAACCATCTTCTCTACATTATGATTAATTATTAATAAGTTAATATATAAATTAAATATTATTTATCCATATATATTTTATATTTATACCCATATGGGATCCTCAAATAAATTATTTATAAAAACCCACTACTAAATTGTTAATAGCATGATTAGATTATTTTTTATCTTTATGTTTCAATTAGAGTGATGAAAATGCAATTGCATGATCATTTTTCATTAAAAAAAAAATAAAGAAATAGATTTAATGAAGCATCACCATAAATAAAATTATCCTTTTCTGGATTGAAATTATAATAATGTAACATTAAACAATATTATTTTCAATTCCTTGAAACAATAAAACAATATTTTGTCATAATGATTTATACTCAATTTCAAGTTAACATATTTGTTGGGACATATAACATAGAATAGTATTCCAAAAAACAATAGTAATAACATGATAATAAAATAAACATTTATTCTCTTAGATATTTTTAGGTCCCATGAACTCTTTCAAAATAATAGTTTTATCAAGATCCATAACTATTCGCTCTTTAGAAGAAATATGAACAAGGAAACAAATTAATTATTAACAAAATTCACATTTTATAAATTTCCATTAAATTGATTCACTTTTAAAGTCTTATAGTATATCCTTATATGTTTCATATGATCCTAATAAATTTTAGAATATTACAAAATTTCATTAAAAATTTTAAAAAAAATTATCCACATACTCATGTGGAATTATATTCATAACATCCATGAGTACTAGTAAACCAGAAAATAAGAACCAAACACTCATTTTTTGAAAACCTATTACCAAACACCATCATCATAATGGATTCCACCATAAAATCCAGTAGATGAAATCATGATCTGATATCAATAATTAAAGAATAATGTGCTCCATAAATCTAATCCAAAAATTATTCTATATAATAAAAAAATACATGATTTGAAGAGTAATATTGTTGAGTGATTTATAATTGTTGAAAATCCTCATAGAACTATCCCTTTTTTAACAAAAAATATGAGAACCAATATAAGATGTTCTAGGATGAATAAAAATGCTATAAAAAGCTATTGGAACAAATTTTAAAATTATATTAACAATAATTTCAACACATCAAGAATTTATGTTATTCTTATTTTTAAATTCAATATATTTTATAACATACAAAGACATAATATTGAGCAAGAAAAAGTGATTAAATATTATTATTTAATTGTGATATTTATCACATAGCTATTATAATGGAGTGAATTATTGTGATTAACTAAATTATGAAAATATATTTTAAAAACATTTATGAAATTAAGTAATTTGTTAATAATTAATTATAAATAAAAATTCGATCATATTGAGCATAACCTATGTGTTTATATACAGAAAAAATATTTTTTCCCTAAAATGAAAATATAAGAAAATAAATTATATTAATCACTATTAGTGAAATATATTAATGAACTTTTTATGATATATATTCAACCAATATTTTATATTAATTTAATATTTTTTATAGGATTAATATAATAACATGTCTAGTGTAAGAATAAAAAACATTGTTTTTCAAAAAGGAAAATTTACCTGGTTTTGATGGCACACATGTTTTAATTCAAAATTTTCACAATTTGAAAAGTTTTATTTTAAAAAATAATTTTCAATTTTTAATGTTTAATATCAAAATTATCTTAGAGTAGAATTTTGATATTTTTTGGAGTAGTTTCATTTTTTGATGAATAGTGAAAAATACTAAATTTAAATTAAAAACTATTTTCAACGATTGTATATCTAATTTTAAATTATATTTTAATTTTTTTTAAATTTAAATTATTTCAATTACACATATATAAAAAAATATTGGCCATTTTTTTCAATATCACCATGATATTGGATATAAAAACATTTTAAACTCTTGAACTTTTCACATTAAAACCAGTCTCTTTCATTTTGTATATATAATTAATTTAAAATATAATATTCCATAGTCTGAGAGTTTTATTTGAAAAAATTGATCCTATATTTGTAAACCTATGATAAAAATTATATTTTAATTTTTTTTAGTTTTTAGACATAAAAACATACCGTGGTAAAAACATTATTTACCGTGGTATAGGTAAGCAGTTAAAAGGGTAAAGGTTTAAGATAACCTAAAAATAAAAAATTTAATGTTTGGTTAATGTATTTCTATAACATATCTATATGAAAAATATTACTTTTCCACCATTGTCTTTTAAATTAATTCCACCCTAATTTGCTTTGATTTAAGTATAAAATATTATTTATTTAATCACTTAATGCCATGTTCTTCATGTTTAAATTCCACCCTTCACCTCCCGATTTCAACCCAAAGGATTTTTATCTTGTAAATTTTTTTTCCAAAAATATCCTCCTAACTAAAACTACATTCATGTTATATTGGTCTCAGTAAAATTTCATATCTTATGTCCTCAAGGGTCACTCAAAGATGTGATATTCAAGAAAAATATTTCTTAAAACAGGTCTCCTATATCCATTTATACTAATTTTTACTCATCTATTTCATACATAAAGTAATAATATATACACAATAATATAAATACTATGATTTTATGTGTCTAATGTAATATCTTATATCCATCCTTTTTTACCACCTCTTATTAAAAGAAAGGAAACTATTTTCTAAGTCTTGAAGGTGAATCACCTCTCTGAATAATATTTTTTTAAGTTTTCAATACTGACTAAATTGATGGTCATAAAATTATTTTTAGAGTTTAATAAGAAATATATAGTTATATTATTACCTATTAAAAATTATTTAACTAATATATAACTATATTATTAAATAAAATGAAACTAGTTCATGGTTTTCAAAAAAACCGCTAAAATGAATTAAATATAAATCATTATGATTTTATCTAATGAAAAATAATATAGTAAGGAGAAAATTATATGTGGGACCATTAATACATATGGAAGTAAGTTAATTCTATTCCATTAAACTACTAGAGTCTGAATCCCATTTTATAAGAACATCTATACTTTTACAAAAATGAACCGATCATGTAACCATGGAATTAACACACTCGAAAAATGTATATAATGAAATATTATTAATGAATGGGTAGTGAGATGTTATAAAAGGATATTATAAGGTATAATAAATAATATTTTTGTTTTATAATTAGTCATTATCATTCTTTAAACAAATATACATGAATTTAAATAAATCTACACTAATGAGAATTATAAAGTAAGGATGTTCTGATCTCATCATTTTTCTGTGAGGTATATGCTTTCTTCATTACTTTTTTTTGTGTAGTGTATTTATACTACCATTTGATATGTAAAATCATTAATATAATTATATTTATCGTATTTAATGTTTCATTATATAATTATTAATTTTATGGGGCATATGATTCGACTAATTATATGTAGAAAGGGATTCTGTCTCAATTTACATTCCACTTAGACTTATTTGTTATTATACACCAATTAACATAAATGTTGTGTATATAAAATCCCTTTTACATGAAACATCCTTATTTATTCATTAGTTATTGTATTTTATGTTTTCCTTAATTTTTTTCCTTCATGACTTTATAATTCAAATGTATCAATGCGTTAGGGGACACTTTGATTTAAAAATCACTTTTAAAATTGATTATTCAATATATGAAGAATGCTTTCTAAGGGTACAAAAATTTGTGGGGACCATTTAATGTAAGCCCCTCATTACCTAATTAGTTTCATGAGATGAATCGTTTGTCCAAATCTGATGGTTTTCTACCCGAGATGCGAAACAATCTTGTGAAAGGCCTTGGAAATGTATGTACCATGTACTTAGGAATCATGGAATACAATAATTAAGAGTTTCCTCTTTTTAGAATTTAGTTATTATTAATGTTATCAATGCTATTTCTTTTTTTGAAATTATATATGGATGAAATTAAGTATAATTTTATTGATTATCTACAATTCATGTTCAATTATCTACCTTTCAATGTTAATTATCCCCATTGATTTATTATTTATTTTGGAGTACATAACCCATAATGAGAATTTCAGGTCACCCCTGATTTTTGTTTTCTGTACATATGTTATAAAAGGGAATCCTTTGAATGATTTTCAAGGATTCATGGATTTTATTTTCAGAGTAATTTTTTTTTCATAATGTAATATGGGTATCATGCATGTTATAAGATTTTCCAAAACTAAAAATACATTCAGTCATTTAGGATATGAAGCTCTAATCTATTACAATGTTTTAAAGTTAGACACTATCTAAAGGATACTTCAGTCAGGGTTGTTACAGTATGTATCATAGTATGTTTAGAAGAATCCTTGGAAAGAATATTTATGAAAACATAGATTATGGAATATAACCCTATAACTAACATTGAGGAGAAGTATAATTATATGATAATATCATATTCATTTTTTAATGACTAGGTAAAACATAAAGTAAATCTCAAGAATCATGTATTGAAAAGAATGCGTCATTATTTATTCATACTTGGTTTAATATTAGCTCACTCTGATCAGTATAGTTTTATGCTTACACTTTACCATTTGGTTTTAGTCAATGTAGTGAAACCAAATTAACTATGTTAACATTGAATGTAATAGACAACATATAATTGATAAACCGGATGTTATGATAAATATAGTAAATTATATAATGTTTATAACTATTTATTTATCATGATATATGATTAAAAACACTCAGTATCACTAACTATCTGACTCACAAATGAAGAGAAGAATAAATATTTGCTGAGATATTGAGTGGTAAAGATCATGGAGAAAAAAATATATTTTCCTATTTGTTGAGAATGTGAATTGGAAGATGTTTTGGGAGTGGAATTGATGGTAATTTTTTTATTTATATGGTATAATAAATATTATTGAATAATAGTGACCATAATGAATTATCGATGGATAAATGATCAAATGTGGATAGTAAAAGATTATAAAAACCTATATAATTGGGGAAATATCCTGAAGATAATCATAAATGTTATACTAGTAATTGTTATATATATGATGAATTTAATATAAATGGAAAATTAATGAAATGAGTTAATAATGATTAAGATGATGAAGTGTAATCAGCGGTGTATGAATGAAGTGTAATGATTAATGTTATTGTCTATTTGGATCCAATAACTATTTTATCAATGATTACATGGTTATAAAAATCATGAGATATAGAAGTATTGTACTACAATACATCTTCTTTAATAATTTTAGATCACATGTTGAATGGCCCCATTAACTAGTAAAGTGATTATGTGGAATGTTGACTTATAGAAAAAACCCGACTAAAGGAAGACAACCCTGAATATATTATTGATACTAAGATAAAAATTATAAAGATATATTTTTGAGAGAGTATTTGTGACCATGTAAGTGGTTATTTATTTGATGGTTTATGACTGGTTTACTACATGTTTGGGAAAAAATAATATATTCAGCAACCTCGGATCATAATATTAGAAGAATGCATGTTTTCATTAAAGTTATAAGGTGATTAAAGAATTTATATAATTGGTTTGTGAGAATAAGAGTTATGTTTATTTTGGGAATATAATGTTGATTTTTTAAATCCTCTAAACCTCCCACTATATTTAGGCACTATGAATTTTGGATTGTCAAAAGGTTGGGTACTTGTGAAATGGGTTTTGTCGAACCCTAGATATCATTGTTTGTGGTTAGATAACGATTTATCTTATTTGATAAAATAGTTTAACCATTTTTGGTTAAGTAAATATTTTAATGACTAAGGAATGACTTATGGATCTTTTGACACATTAGAGAGATTCAGGTATGAAAAAAATCTAATTGATTATGTATTTCCCAGTGTAAGAGATAAAGTGAAAAATTGGTCTAAGAACAACCAAAGGATCATATCATGCAATTATCATTGAAATAAATCATATACATTTACTTTTTTTATGTGCTTATCAAGATAGTGAAATAATCCATCAACTCTATGAAAAGGATTTTAGAACTTTAATGTTATCAATTTAATTTTTTTATAAAGAAATCAATGATCTTTCAACTGATCCAAAGATTTTAATTTTTGTGATGGATATGTTTCTAGTGACCATATACTATATCATTCTTAATCATAACATCCTTGTTTTATTCATCTTCCATCCATGATTATCCCTTCCTAGTAATTTTTTCCTATTCCAAATCTTAATTATATATTGACAATTACATATCCACTTCAAACTTATGAAGGACATGTTTTATTAACCCTCTTTATGATGTGGGATTCCTAGAATGGAATTTTCATGTATGAACAACTGATTTTTCAAAATTAAATTCCAAATTGGGTGGAATTTTTTTTGAAGTATGGGGGATTTCAATACCACATGATTTTTTATTATTCGCCTTTTTTAAATTCAACTTCTTTGTTATATTAGGTCACACCTGACAACAAGTTTAATGAAATAAATAAGTACTATTATTTAATTATGATAGTTATCAACAATACATTGGAATGTAAGGAATGAGTGAGTTTAAAAAAATTATTAAAATATAATTTAAAAAGGTTTATAATATGAATTAGTTAGTTAAAATTAATTATACATAAAAATGAGAATGAATTGAATATAACAGATGTGTTTTTTATAAAAAATCTATTTTTATGCCCATAATAAAAATTTATCATATTATATTAAATTAATTATTATTATTGAAATATATAAATGAAAATTTTATGTTATATATCCAATAATTTTTAAAATGAAATCAATATGTTTGATAGGTTTATGATTATAATAAATCTTGTTTTACGCATAAAAGATATATTCATCTAAAAGTCAATTTTGTCACCTTTTGATGGACCACATATTTTAGATATGAATTTCAAATCCTTTATAAGTATATTTTAAAAAATAAATTTAATTATAGAAATTTTAATATCACAATTATCAAATAGTTAATTTTTTGTGTTTTTCAGAGAATACTGATTTTTTGATGAAAAGTAAAAAACGCTCAATTTTAAATAAAAATTTATTTTTTAACAAATTAATTTATATTATTAAATAATATTTCAAATCGGTTTTAAACTATAACTAGTTAAATTATATATTTATAAAACTAATTTATTTCATGGTAGTTTCTTTCATAAAAACATTGGATGTAATTTGATTAGAATTTTGAACTTTTTGGCTTCAAACACCCGCTATTTCATTATGCCTATATAATTAATTTCAAATCTATTTTTTAAAATTATGTAAATTTAATTTTATAAAATTGGTCTCATATTTGTAATTTTCAATTCAATATTAGGTTCATATTTTATGATAATTTTTAGACACAAAATAGTTACCATGGTATAAAAAATATTATTTACCATGGTATAGCTAAAAAAGTAAACGGCTTGATGTAAAAAGGGTAAATGAAAAAAAACCAAACCATTACAACATTAAATGGATGTTGAAGGAATTTTATACTTTAGAATTCCTCAAAAATATTAATTTCTGTCCAAATTCTTAGAATTTAATGCCACCTCAATTTTTTTCTTTAAATATTAAATATTCATTATTGAATCACGTAAACCCACCTCTCCTCATGTATAAATGCCACCCCACCTCACCATTTTGACACAAAAGCATTTTAGATCAGGTACTCTTTTTTGAAATCTCGCCAAATAACTCTCCCCTTACCTATGTGCTATTGTTATAAAAAAACTACCAACTCCAAGGCCATCAAGGGTCCCTTAAAATGGTTATATTGAAGGGGTTATTTTCTCAAAACACCTCTCTTATTTTCATTTTTATTCTACATTATCTCATATATTTAAGCCATAAAAGAATAATAAATCCAAAATAATTAAAATACATGAGTTTTATGTTACTAATGGATTCTTTTATATTCATACATTTCATTTCCTCCTATTATTCAAACAAATGAAACGATTTTCCAACTAATGTCAGTTAATTGCCTTCGTGATTAATGATTTTGTTCTTTTTCCAATACCGACCAAATAGATGGACATAATTTTTTTTATTGTTAATTAGAATATAATATGTATATTAAATCCTATTAAAATCTATTAAACTAATATATACTCAAAATAGTAAATAAAATGGAACTTGTTCTTGGTATTAAAAAAAAGGCCAAAATAAAATAATCATTTATTAATAAAAATTATTCAGATAAATTGTCCTCATATAAGAAAGAAGTAATATATAGGGCCATTGATATATATTGAAGTTAATTTATTCTATTCCATTTTACTTCTCATGTTTTATTCCAATTTTAGAAGAACATCAATTATTTTCCACCAATAACCCGATCTTGAAACAATGAAATGAACGCACTAGAGACAATTAATACAATGAAATATTATTAATGAATGGGTTAAAGATGTTATAAAATGATCATATAAGTTATTAAAAATACTATTATATTTATATAATGAGTCTATAAAATTATTTAAACTATTATAATGGAGGTTCAAGAATGTTACACTAAATGAAAGTGTGATGTAAGGATATTCTCAACTCATTTTGTTTTTGTGAGATATATTCCATATTCATAACTTCTTTGTTTTGTGTGGTTTATTTATACTAATATTTGTTACATAATATCATTAAAATATTTATATTTTTGGTATATATTTTTTCATTATATAATTACCGCTTTTAGGGGGCATACAATTTCACAGATTATAAGTGGTAAGGGATTTCGTCTCAATTTATATTCCATCGAGTTTTATTTTTGTTATACACCAATTCACTAATATGTGCGGTATACACTATCAATTTGTCAATTAATTTCATTATTTCTTCATTTCTCATGTTATTTTATGTTTGTAGTTATTTTCCTTCACGTGGATTATAATTCAATTGTATGCAAGTGGTATAGTGCACTATGATTTAAACTTTTCTATTTAATTCGATTATTTGATATACAAATTGAATGATTTGGGCTAGTATATCATTGGTTGGAGTATATTTATAGTAATATTCGTGATTTATATATAGTATATGGAGAAATATCAGTTGTGTAAATAAGATTGGTTTCTACCAGATATACTAAACCATATAGGGAAAGGTCTTAACAGTGAGGTAGCATGTAACTAGGAAAAATGGAGACCAATAAGTTAGAATTTACTTTACTAATAATTATGTCATTATTATTATTATGCATGATATTTTTTCATTGTAATTATCAATGAGTGCATTTTACTCTTAGATTATTTATTAAATGGAATACATTTTCAGTTATTAACTATTCCATATCGATTTTTAACATTGATTCATTGTTGCTTCCAACATACAGAACCCTCACAAAGAATTTGATCACACCCAATAATTTTTCTGTTTCCTATGTTTTGAAGAGGAATCCATTGAATGAGTTTCATGGATGTAGAGATTTTATTTCCATTATAGTGTCTTTTTTTCTAATGTAATAAGTGTATCATGTAGGTTATTCAATTTTCCAAAGCTACTAAATTGTTATGTACATTAGGATTTGAATCTTGTATCTGTTGTAGTTTAATAAATAAAGCCACCAGATCAACGATACCAGATTCATAGACATTACACTAATATTACATTCTATAAGGGAGTTATGATATTTAGATAACTTTTTCACTAAGTAAAAATTGAATTTATCCTTTAAAAAAGCAACAAAAAATTAAAAATATACAGTACATAACTTCATACATTCATTTTATCCATTCAATTCACTCATATAAATAACATCACCATTTTAGAAAAGTTTATAAAGAATAATTTTACTACCATATTTAATCAGTTTATATCTTTTTTGGATATTATCATAGATATAAACTATTTCTTATATATATATCCTAAATCACTCAAAAAATGTAATAAAACATCTTTATCTCTATAATATATTTTGTAATGAAATTTCAAAGCCAATCGATCATAAAAAAAAATCAAATCCACCAATGGGTAAGGAAAAAAAATTAACAAGAAAACACATTCCACAAAAAATCAAAGGAATATTCAAATAATTAATAGTTTTTAATACATCCCCATAAAGATATACATAATTATTCATTTTTTAGGTAATATATATATTTTACTAGAAATTTCACCCAAAATAAATGAATATGTAGACTCTGAATCAAACTAGTACTTAGAAAAATTTCTATAAAATTATAATGTTTATGTAAACACTTAATTATACAGTACTACATTTCATTAGATTATCACAAATCAAATTTTCAAACACTTCATTTAATATTCTTGATGATTATCATTATTAATTATTTTCATGAAGAACACATTAAAATAATTGTGCATCTCATTTCGCTTAAAACTTCCCATTATTTTCTTATCGTAATTTGGATAAACATTACCATGATAATTTTTTAGCAATCTTGAGAAATCTGAACTTGTATTCCAGAATTATAATACATTATATACTTCATAATACACTCTCTAAGACAATTCTTACCACAGATATCATAGGATATATATTTAGTCATCATTCCATTAAATTTATTTCATGGATGCTTCTTAATTTCAATATACATAGAAAAATTATTATCTTTTTTGTCTTCAAAGTCAGAAAACTCAACATCAAAAATAATATCACTACATATAACATTATCATATATTTTAAATTAATAATATTTAAATGATATTCACAAAAAAAATTGATTATGATTAAATCCTATCAATTTTATAATCATGTTCAATAATAAAATTTGATGTATACCTAGAAAATATATTAATGTTATCTTCCTAGGTAGTAATAAATTCATACCCTATTGTGTAAATTAAAAAAATATACTTTCCATACTAATCTAAGTGAACACAGTAGAATACTTCTAAATAAAATATTCAGAAATATTTTCTAATCCATGTCATAAATGTCATCTTAATTCTTTATTATTAGTAAATAATGATCACCAATGACTAACTACTCTTTAAAAAAATTAAGAAAAACAATAATGTCTTGATGTTTAGAATTACCAAAAACATAGAATATATTTTCTAAAATGTTGATCCATCATTTTGGTTGAACTAGAACTTTGGTTACACTAAATTTCAGTGTGTGTTATTTAATTAAATGGTCCACTATTGACATAGTTTATCTATAAAGAGTGAGGTGGATCTATGGCATGAGTACCACCATTAATAGCCTATATCAAAAGAGTTAGCATTGATAAAAACTACATTGTTGTTATTCCACCAATTATAGGTTACAAATTAGAAAGGATATTATCCTTCGGATTCCGTTCCACTTCATTAAACCAATTTATAGTGAGAAAATAATTTTTGAGATATAAATAGAATAGATGAAATGATAAGGACATCCTCAATGTTTTCTCCTAAAAATAAAATCCAAATATTAACATTCTTCAAAAAAAAATTCATTATAACATCCTAAACATTACTTTTATATAATCCTTTATATGATACTAACTATAATAGTATGTACCATAATAAACACATAATTATGAGTATTATAACAAGAATTTGATTTTATAACATTTTCATGATTTATTTGGTTTAATTTTTTATAAAAATATGAAAAAATTCATAAAAATAAAAACCTTACAAATACAATATCGAAACTTATAATAAATTCCCATATTTTACACAGAAATAAGAATCTATAATTTGAACACTTATCTCATTGAAAATATTTTTTCTTATTTTAAATTTCATCCCCATAGCGGGAAAATACACCTTGTTATAGTTCAAACTCATCCTTAAGAATTGTGAAATAAAATTATATGTATTATTAAAATTATAAAAATAGAAAATAGGGATACCAAAATATTGAACCATTCAAGTCTATTTTGAATATATTTTATTCCAATATAAAATTTTCTATTTATATAATTAACCATGATATCAAAAGAACCATTTATGTACCCATGAAATCATATCCACTTTCATGATAATTTCATAAAATATATCCTATGATATAGTGAATTAAAAATCATAATCATGAGGGTATAACATAAAACACATGTACTAATGAAAGCATTACCATGAAAATATAATTTTTTTCCATAAAAAGGTGAATAATGATTCCCTTAATCATAATTCAATTAAGTATTAATAAATAAAAATAATTGCATGAATATGATTTTTGAGAATATAAAATCAATGTAATTACCATGGGATATAATATGCATATCAGTCTTCCAATCAATCTTACTATTACACTTGAAAATATAATAACCTAATTTGATAATTATAATAAATATTCATGAGAGAAATAATCATTACCTAATGCATTAGGGTGATATATAGGTCTCACCCGTCATCATGAATAATGTAAAAGGACTAAAACATAACTAAAACCCTTATAATATTTCAATTACTTCATAAAAACAAATAAAATATCCTTTGAAGAACATATACAGAATCACTTTTGAGAATCTCATATTGTTTTTTTGAAATATTATTTTTCCCTTTGAAAACAAAAAAATGAATAATTAATAAGAGAATAATAAATATAATCTTCTTTGAAACGATTTAAAAAATTGTAGAAAACTATTTTTAAAGAATAAATTTAATAATATTATTAGATTCTAGTCATTCAATATAAGTTAAAATATATTTTTTCCATACTGTATAAATAAATACAAAATATGTCATGTGTTAAATAATAAAGAGATTAATTTTAAAATAAATACTAAGATTAATATATTTACCTTAAAAACATCATAAGAAATGTATAATAACATTCTATATAAATATATCCCTGGAATATAGTCAAAAGAAAATCATTAAGACCTTTTAAATAATGATTTAAATAAAATTTATAACCTCATGTTTGGCTCACTACACATATAATTTAAAACCTATAAAATAAAAAAATTTATTTATTTAAATAATTAGGAATAATATTCGGGTTTATTCCAAAATTATTTTCCCATTTATTTTCATTATTACCATTTGTTATATTATTACTAAATTGTGTTAGTTCATGTCAGCCGTTTTGAGGATGTTTATTTTACAATTCAAAAAACATTGATATGTAGACCATATTAAAAGGATTCATTGATTACATAAAAAAAATATAATTAATAATGAAAAAATTATAGTTTTTATACATTAAATAATTTTTAATACTCATCCATTAAATAGAAAAATGAAAAATTAATCAATTTTCTTCTTGTATGTGGTAGTCCACACATAAACACAATAAACAATATCATTTTCCAACAAATGGAGGCGTAAAAATGAATGTACTTCATTATATTTATGGAATAGTAATTATGTTATAAATATTTCCTATATTAAATAAAACCATTATAATAATGATCTATATCATGTGGTGATAAAGAAATAACACATCACTTCGGGGAGGTGGAATTCCACACATATTCACAAGCTATATTTTCATACATAATAGGAAGGAAAAAGAGTGGAAAATGGATTTTATAATAAAACTAATTAAATTTAAATATATTATAGATACTTATGTTTTTAAATTTATATTTTTATGATAGGGTTCACATCGGTAGAAGAAGAAATGAACAAGAAAAAACATGTATAATAGTTATGTCCCATCATTGAAAAACCTACATTAGATTAAACCTTATTAATTATAGATTTGTAAATTGATAAAACAACATCAAGGAAATGATATGTATAGTCATGAATAGACTTTTAATGGGATATTTAATTCCATTGTTCTCATTTGTTTAGTAAGTGCAGAGAGAAGGTTCCTAGTTTAAATAGAGGAGAATTACACTCTTGTAATAATTAATAACATTTAATTATTATTACAGACCTAATCATGGTAAAGTGCTACTAAATCTATCCAAATTCAAATATAATTTGATTTTTTTTTAAAAAAATCATAGAAATAAAATTAAAATGAGGGTTTTGTTTTTATTATATCATTTTACCATAATTAACATGTTTGACAATATACTTTGGTGATACCAATTTATCAAGGAAAATATTAAATAGACCAAAAATTAAATTTACCTCACCAAAAAATTTATTATTTTTTTTTAAAATAATAAATTCAATTTTTATGATTAATTTTTTATCAGTGGATGGAAATAATTTTAATATAATATTGCTAAATAAAATATTTATTTAAATTTTTTAAATGCTATAAATGAGTTTATACAAAAGCCTTGTATAATTATGATTCATATGAAATTAATTAAACAATTTTTAATTTAAGGGGAAATATTATAATTTAATACTATTCCAAAATATAATGGGTATTTTTAAATGCATTAATAGAAATCTATATATATTATAAAAATATGTAATTTTCACTATTCACCCAATGATCTGTTTTTTCTGAAAATCACAAAAATTGACCTTAAGTAATAATTGATATTTTGATATAAAAAATCAATAACATTTTAGAAAATTAAATTTCTTAAATTTATCAATTTAAATTTTCAATATATCCATATAAATAATAGAAAATACAATAGTTACAATTAAAACATTTCTATTTATATATTGAAATATCATATAAAATTATTATATTGAATGTGAATCTTTAAAATCTAATAAAAAAATAAATTAGACCGAAAATTGATTAATTATTACAATTAAATTGATTTTAAAACTCATATAAAATAATGAAATCAATATATATGTGTGCCACTACATCATAAAAACATATATAATTTCATCACAGCATAAGCCAAGGAAACAAAATGGGTTTCATAAAGATTAATTCATTTCCAAATAATAAATCATACAGTGAAAGAATGTGAAGGATTTAAGTAGGTAAAATCTTTAATGAATCATAATAGTTGTTGCCGTATGTATACATTGACGAAAAATAATTTGTTAAATTCATTTTAAATATTTATTGAAAAACTAGAGAAAACACCGAATTCATTTGGTAATAATTTAAAAAAAACAAAATTGCTAAAAAAGTGGGAATATTATTTTCTTTAATATTCTATATAAATTTAAAAATAAATATTTTAATCAAGGAATATACATGATATTTGGGCGATACATATATTTTTACGCATTAAAATTTTTTTTTGACACTACAATCTAAAGTGAAATATAACACGTTTACAAAATGTTGTAAATTTTTCTTTACAAACCATAGAAATAAAAGTCATGTATATTTAAAAATTAAATTGTAAAATCATTTGGGGATTATATATATCATTATTAAAACTTTTTCAATAATATGTACAAGAGAAACAAATTTTATTGACCAAAAATATTTAATGAGGTTAGCTTTGCTTAAAATAATTCTTTCATCCTTTTGGGTGCAAAGGAGGGGAAATTATAAATAATACATTTAAAACATTGAAATTATCTGATGAATGAAATATATTGGCTTCAAGAGATATAAGGGATTCTTAAAACCCCATTTCCGTTATTTAGGTATTTACTCGATCATTGTTTTAATCTATTTTATGACATGTCCTCTTTAGGTGTCATTTATAGAGAATTTCGAAAATTTTGAATCCCAAGGATCAATTCATAGATTTGGAATTGTATGAGAAAACAATGCATTTTTTCCAAAAAACACAAGCCTTGTTGTGATCCCCTATAAAGAGGGTGCACAATATGTACAAACCATGAATCCATCACTTCGTACCCACAAAACATCATACAATGATGGTTTTCATGGTTGGGACCCAGTTTAAAAAACTATGTACCCTCCTTGGAGAAAAAATGCACCCTACCGGTAGGGGTTCATAGTTTTTCAAATATTGTGGCCCCTCCCATAAAACCACGCACATGTTTTTTAATTCCTCGAAAAATTATATTAAAAATATTGAACCCTAGGATTAATTTGTTAATCACCCCCATTTGACCCTATATAAAATTCCTTGTTTGTGATGCGAAATAAGAGGTGATTTTGGATCCTCAAAACCCTTTTATTGTAAGATAAAAGCACCATTGATCCTGTTTGATTTTCTCTAGCTATTTTGATTTCCTATCCTGTGGTTTTTTTCAAACTATTTCCACCTTCTTGGAGTTTCATTGATAATCATGAAATTTATGAATTTTATCACCCTTTTAATAATCATTATTTGAGGTTGTTGTTTCTTGATCTCATTTTTCTACATACTTATAGATCCCAATGTAGGAGTTGTCTTTGACCATGTGATCAATGTTTATTTGATCCAGAATTCATTATCCGATGATTGAAACCTTAAATATCCTTATTAAATAAAAATGATATTTAAACTATTTGGAAATCATAATTAGAAACTATTTTAATAAGGATTGGAAATGACAGAGAAAAAACTAAAACCCCTAAATTACATGTAATTGGAATTATGAGGAATATTTGTGAAAAGAAGTCAATATATTTTAAAATAAATTTTATTAATTGATTTTTTTTGAACCTTGATACAAATGGATTAATGTTAACTTATATTTGAAATGGGATGGATTAATGAAATCATTTATTTTGACATTGAAATGGTATGGGTATTTTGAAAATTGAAAACAGGGAAAATCTAAATTGATTTGATTTGAATTGATTGATTTTCCCATGTTTTATTGAGGGAATGTTTGAATCACATGTTTTCCTAGGTGTTAGTGGAAGCTTGGATAAGCGTGTTAGGAAATTGATTTTTTAGCAATGGACTGACATTGAAAAATATAACTGAAAAACTAATACATTATATACCATGAGGGGTTCCCTATTGGGGTATAGACTACCCCTGATGGGATTCCCTTTGGGGGTGTATTTGTGTGCTTACTCCAAACTAGATATGAGATCATTGTTGAGATGTTTGGGGTTCCTATTACCTGGGAAAATGACCAATCACGAGGAATTCTTACATGGTGTTGAGATTTTCTATGATTTATTATCTCTATTACACATTATAATGATTACTAATTTTTTTTCATTATGATTGATTTGTATATAGGTTTTTATAAAGATTTTATTTTAGTTTTGATATACCTTCCTTCTAAAATAAGGTGCAATTATGTTTTGTTTTAAAATATGAGAAGGTAATGTGATCTTCTGTTTTATCTCAATTGATAGAGTAAATGGTAAATTGTTATGTTATTGAAATTGGAACACTTGGTGAGACCATACTGGGATTTATATATCACACCATAAAGTTTATTATATATTATGTTGATATGGTATACTAGAATAAAATATAAATTAATTTAAAAATAAATTATGTTTCTCAATTAATTTAATTTTTTAATTCCTTATAACATTAATCTGTAAATATCACAATAATGTTTTATAATGAAATATTAACTTCAAAATCATGTAATTTTGATGTATCCACATCCAACTGCCTTTAAATTTGTACATAGAGCGTAGTTTAGGGAACATTCAAGGTTAGGATATTTGCTAAGGATAATTTACAGGTTAATAACATATTTTTTATCATAAATCCAAATTTATAGATATCCTTTTAGATTAGTAAGGTAGAATTAAATATTTTAGTATTATTATAATATATATATATATACATTAAAACCACAAGGTTAAGTATATGTGTTAATTATATATATTGGAAAACATATTGGTGTGTTGGTAAAGTAGATATTGTGCAGTTTCAACAAGAAGTTACATAATTGTATACATATTATTAATTAGATGATTTCAGGTTAAATATAGTCCTAAGGGTAATCATCAAAATTATGATATTTGAGTGTCAAATGAATCTTCAAAATAGTAAATTTTATATTATCCTAATACTACACACATATCTTGACACGTTGAAGGGATATCAGTGGATTAATTATATTCTACATATAAGACACTATAAACGATTCATTTTGATAAAGAATTAGGTTATAAAATATGAGATGACCTAAACTAAATATACATGGACTGAAACATGAGTTATATAGGTTGAATAATAATCCTATGTAAAAACATTGAAGAGTAAGACATTGTAGTTTGAGTTTTTCATGTAATTATATAATAATAATTCTCTAATGAAGTTAATAAATCAAATAAAATCCTTTTAGTCAAATTAATGGATAAATATAGAAATATTCGTGTTAACAAATTATTCCATGGAACATATTAAGATGATCCCAATGAGATGCCATGTGGGATGAGATATAGAGTATGAGATATTATGGTTGTTCATAATATGGTATCAAAAATTATGATTAACAATATAAACGTAGTTCAGTTTCCAAATGAACTGAATTAAGGATTTCTGGATTTTAATAAATTTTCATGTGATAGAGATGATGGATGGAATCATATTTAATTTTATAAGTGTCAAAATTTTCAAATAATCACAATTTTTAATGTCCTAACGGAATGTAGTGATACATTATGGAGGGATTAGTGTTTTTATTTTTAAAACAAAAGTAATTTTATAAGTGGAGATATTGAATTGAAATATGGTTCATTTGGATGTACTAATAATAATGAAATTTACCAAATAGTGTGAAATTTGACATTATCTAAGCCAACTCCTAAATCAAATGGATTTTAGGGATGATAAAAACTTGGAAATTCTATGAAAATAGAAATCCTATTCATCAAAAACTATGAAAGTGGTTTCAAATAATAATATTCAATAAGAAATTCTGATCATCCACTCAAGATATTTGAGTATTTTATTAATATTTTGTTCAATATACAACACAATACTCATTGAGTCACATCCTTGATGACATGATGCTAAATTATTAATAAATACATGTATTGGTTGTTTATTGTATACAATGTATTTAACTAGAATATAATATTTGTATACAAGAATGTGATTCATGTAAATTAATATTATCTATTCTTTAACAAAATATAGAGCGATATTAGGCATGGATTGTATCTCTTGACATAGAGTTCATGATAATTTACAATATAAGGAAATGATATATTCAAATAAAATCCTGATTATCTATTAATATAATTATGACAAAAAACACCGTATGAAATTGTTTTACCATATTATTAGGGTATTAAGAACAAATGTGTAAATATAAAATTCAACATTAATTATATTTCCATTATGGTAGAAAAATAGATTACTAGTCATGTAGAAGCTGGATCCTAACTATAAATTAAATAAAGGTTCATATATATCGTATGGACATATATAAATATTTCAATAGTCAAGAATAAATAAAATATCAAGGATATAATATATTGAAGTAGGAAAACGTAATAAATTGAAATATCACAGTGTATTATCATTAAATTAATATTATCATTCAAAAAACACAATAGTGAACTAAAAAAAACGTGTTACGTTAAAATAATATTTGACATTTAAAACATATACATTTAATTAGCTAATATAAATTGGAGAATCTGAATTAGGTAATATATATAATTATTTTTATAGATAAATAAAATGGTTATTTTATAGAAATTTAATTACTTCATTTTGAGTTCCATCTTCTATTTTATAATCTATTGTATTTTTATGAATTTTTTATTTTATTTGACGAAATAAATTATACTTTTGATAAATAAATATTTTAACAAAATATAATATTTATTTCTAAATTTTAGTTTTATTAATGTTTTATATAAATTAAAGATAAGGTCATGTTGTATCATAAAAATATATTTTAATATAATATTTTTTTCAATATATTTTTTCTTAATATTTAAATGTTAAATGCATACTTTTAGAAAAAAAACGAAAAAATGTTCATAATTTCATGATTCTGTATTACTATATTCTCTTAGGATAATTTTTTATGATTTTTTTGAAATACATATTATTTTTTAGTAAAATACCATTTCTAAAAATACCTGGAAGTTTATTACATTATCAATAATTTTGTATGAATCTCATATTTATGGAATAATTTGTTTGAAAAATATATATTTTAATAGATAAATTTTAAATTATTAAAAAAATATATTATTTTAAAAACATATGTTTGATATTTTAAGACATAAATTTAATTGTTACCTAAAACTCTTTTCGATACATTATTTATTTTTTTAATTTTTTTTTTCAGAAATAAAAAATAACCTGTATAAAATTATTTAAAATGTTGAATTAAAAGGTAAATATTATTTAATAAGTATTATTTAATTTTTAATCATATATATATTCATCAGGTAGATTTCCAAATGATGGAAAGAGTAGGTGTGCACGACCTTCATCTGGAACATGTCAATAGCGTTTCTTGGATCTCTGGACGTCTTTTTTGATTTCAACAATGAATTATTTGAATCCGGAGTGGGAATTATCATTCAAATATGACCATAACCTATCGAAGGATGGGATCATGGCTTTGGATCCTCATAAACCTTTGTTCTTGAGAAAAAGGGTTTATCTTTTGCGGAAGTGCGTACAGGATCTTCTGACCCAGTTAGGGTGGAAACACTGAGGTCGTCTATTGTCACCAGACTAGAGAATGGGGGGTTCTCCGTCGTGGCTGATCCGGAGGCGTTGCAACAGTGTTTTAATATTTTAAGATTCTTGATTCTGGGATGAGTCATATACTCGATGGGGGACAAGCCTTGGTCCTTCACAGATCTCAAGAACATGATTTCTCAATGCTGGGGTAACCGTGATTGGAAGATAATCCTGATTGGGAGAGGATACTTCCATATTGTCCTTCATTCTAGAGATGCCATGAATGTGTCTTGGAACATTGGTAACATACAACTCAAACCTGGGATTCTTAGGATTTCTGAATTGAATGGAACTTTTAATCCATTCAACCTCAAGTTGTCCAATGATCAATTGTGGGTGAGGCTGTATGGTCTAAATTGAGTTTATTGGCATCAAATGATTCTGAATGGCATTTCCTCATGCCTTGGTAAACCCATCAGATTGGATCAATAGTCCATGGATGGTGAGTGGGGTTTCTATGCTCGAATGCTAGTGGATGTCAATCTGGAATGCAAATGGACTACATCAATTTTTTTTCCGGCAAATGGTAACACAAATGAAGTGAAAGTGGAATATGAAAATGTTCCTCATTTTTTAGATGTTTTCAAGATAGTGGGACATTTTCTTACTAACTGTAGGGTTCTTAAAAAGAAGGTCAATGCTAATTCTAAAGCCTCAGATTGGACTGAGGTCAATAGGAATGGAAAAAGCAAGAAGGTCCTATTTGAAAACAAGGGCACCACTAGAAAAGATATTGTACCACCTACAATTGTTCTTGATCAATATGTGGCTCATATCCTTCCTCATGCTAGGCCCTCCAAGGTGAAACCCTCATGGGCTGACATGGTGGAGGCAAAGCCAAAGAGGATGTGGAATTGCCTGGCTCCCCTTCCAGGTTTCTCTCCCGAGAGGATCAAGTTTTGCTTTCTGGCATCTCAAATGATTTGTTAAATCTATTATTTAGTCATCATACTGAAATGGAAGAAGCATTCATGTTTCATGAGATTTATTCTGATATAATTGAATTAGTTAGGTCCATGCAGGAAGAGATGAACCTTCCTAATTTCAATGATCCTTGTTTCGAGGCTATTTTACTGCCACTTTCTGAATATGGTATCATTGCCAAGAGCATAGAACCTCAAACATCACCTCAAATGCTGGAACTTAATTTTTTACTCTCCTTGCATGTTTCTAAAGTCCTGTGTTGAATATGGAGCCATGAAATATGGCATATACAAGAGCTGGACAACCTGATATCTACCTACTAGTCGATAAGTCTGTTGCTGTCCTCAATCAAAATAGAATTGAAGCATAAATTTCTGTTCCATCTCCTGGTAGTGGAGTGGAAAGTGGGATACCAATTATAAAATGAAATTAAAAGTCTAGTGATGACATAATTGATCTCATTCATGATGCTCCCAATCCAAAAAAGAATCCTGGAAGACCTCCCAAAACTGGAAAACTGAATGTTGGTGGATCAAAAAATGGGGGACCTAAGCCTAGAATCATGTTTAAATGAAGATTATATACTGGAATTGTTAGGGGCTGGCCAATCGTGACACTATCAGGTCTCTTAGGCACTTCATTCAGCTTCATAGGCCTCTCATCATTGGGATCTCTGATCCTAAAAGAGTTTTCAGATCAAAAATTGAAAGTCTGGAAAATCTGGGATTTCATTTGGTTAACTCTAAAATTTACTTTCAGAGGTGAAAATATTCTGTTTTATGGCACATAATTCCCTATCAGACATCTCTTTGGTTGCATGAAGTGAATAGCATGTCACCTATTCCATTAGGTACTTAAGCTCTCAATATTCTTTCTCCTTTATACATGCCCATAATGATTATCAGGATCGTAGATGATTATGGTTAGATTTAAAGGATCCAAATTCTATTATTTCTGGTCCTTGGATATTCCTTGGAGATTTTAATGCTATCATGAATCCGGATGAGAATTTTGGGCCCATGTTTAATGCCATTTCATCCAGAGATTTCAAAGCATGCATTGTACATAATGGGTAGTTTGAGATTAATTTGGTTGGTGCTAAATACACTTGGTACCAAAAATTGTTGAACTGGTTTGTGGAAAGGAGAATTGATAAGGCGTTCTCCAATGAATATTGCCTTGATGATTGGGGTTCTATTTATTATAAAAACTTATCTAGAATCAAATCATATAATCATTATATTTTTTTGACTTGGTGGGTAATGATCCTAGGCCTCCCTTTCCTTTTAGGTTCAACAAGGCATGGATTTTACATCTGGAATGTAAACACATTATTGAGCATTTTTGGAACTCTTTGAATTACAGGAAGGATGAATTTCATGTATTATCAAAATGAAGCTTCTGAAAAGGGATCTCAAATCTTGGAGAAAGTAATGTTTTAGCTCTCTTGATCAGGAAAAATCTTCTCTTGAAACATATATCCCGAATTTACAGGAGCAATGCACCCTTAATAATTACTCTAGTGGCATCCAAGGGGAATCTGAAAGTGTTTCTAAGATGATCATGCTTTTGAATATCAATGAAGATTTAAAAAGTGATATTTTTAGGGCCAATTGGTTTAAGGATGGTGATTGGAATTCCATGTTCTTTAATTCAATTCATAGAATCATAAATCTCTCTAGCACTTTATCCTTTCATAGAATTGCTGAATAGATTTTTGACAAGAGGGAGGCTCTCTCGAATCATGTGACTGATTATTTCAAGGATCCATTCAATGAGTCTTCTCTGCCTATGGATCCTATGGAGGGTATCATCCCCAAACTTGTTTATGATGACGAAAACACAAATCTCACTTATATACCCATAAATCCTGAGATACAAGAGGCAGTTTTCAGCCACAAATATGAAAGTTCTCTAGGCCCTGATGGTTTTGGTATTCTCTTTTTTTAACTTATTAGGATACAATTCAAAATTATGCCTGCAGGCTTTTCATTAATTTTTTTAAGGGAGGAGCTCTTACTCATGGTATTAACACCCAGTTCCTAGCTTTGATTCCTAAAGTGGAAAATGCTAATGAAATTCATCTATTCAGACCAGTTACTTTCATTAACAATATTTACAAAATCATTTTCAAAATTCATGCTTCAAAGCTGTCTCTGGTTGCAACCAGGATAATTTCTCCTAATCAGTTTGGTTTTATTTAAGGAAGGTCCATCTAGGATTTTCTCATTACTACTTCTGAATGTGTGAATCTTTTAAGGAAACCTGCCAGGGGTGGGAATATTGCTTTTAAGATTTATTTCAAGAAAACTTTTGACATTATGAACTGGAACATTATCTGCTGGATTCTTGATATGTTTGGTTTTAATGGTACCTTTATAAATAGGATCATAACGATTCATAGTTCTACTCACATCTCCATCCTAATTATTGGGACTCTAGAGGGTTTCTATGATTTCTCTAGAGGGTTCAGGCAAGGTGACCCCCTTTATTCCATTATATTCACCATCATAGAGGATTATCTTAGAAGACATCCTTCCATCATATAAGACAATGAAAAAATGAAGGATATGAATGTATGTAGAGGAATTTTTTCCCCCACACACTTTTTGTATGCTGATGATATCATCCTTTATACCATGGGTGTTAAGAAAAATATCAGAAATATCAAGAGGGCCTTTTCTCATTAGTCCATTGTTTCAAGCCAAGAGATAAGTTGCGGAAAATATTTTGTTTATTTGGAAGGAAGATCCCTATTCCCAAGAAGAGCGAAATTTCTAGAGAGTTAGGAATTCATGAGGGTTCTCTTCCTTTTAACTAATTTGGGGTTTCTTTATTTTGGGGGAGGCCTAAAGACTTTTATTTTTCATAAATTCTTAGAATGGTCAGAAGACATCTTGCTACTTGGATGGGGAAAACTCTCTCCATGGATGGAGGAGTTTTTTGGTCAAAACTATTGTTGCCACCATTATTGTTTATTCATTTATGGTTTATAAGTGGCACATATCTCTCATTAGGAATAAAAAAGTTTATCAAACGAAATTCATTTAGAGCAGAAAAATTATTGAATGTAAACTTGGTACGGTTTCATGGAATAAATGCTGCATGTCGTATGATATGGGGGGTTTGGGGATAAAAAATATTCAACTCTTTAATGAATCACTTCAAGATTAATTTATGTGGAGACTTTTCAATAGTAATTTTGAGCCTCTTTCATTCATGTGGAGTAAATTTATTTATAGGATTATTATTGGTGCTTTTAATAATAATTATTCCTCTGTGTGGCTTGATTTCAAATCTATCATTGTTTCACTTGACTCTAACTCATGGTGGTTAGTCCTGAAGGACTCATCTCTTGACTTTTGGAAAGCCAACTAGACAGGTACTCCTCTTATAGATTTGATTGATGGTGATGATTCTATCGTGGATTTGGAATTTTCAATTAAGGGTCATCTTGGTAGCATGGAGGGACTTCCAAGTAATATTGTCACCATTGATAGAAATCATTGCTTACTTAACATGGAGGATTTTTGTGCATGGAACCCTGATAAAAATGGGAATCTTTTTTCCTAGTTGTTTTACAGGTTTTCTTTGCATGGTGACTTGGATTCACAATGGATGGAGGGGTTGCACAAGAATTACATCAGACCCTCTAGATCAACATTGTCTTGGAGAGCTGCTCATCATAAAATCCCGACTGAATTTTATCTTCAATCATGCATAATATCTCTTTGTTTCATATGATTTCATTGTCACCCGCACTGGGATGATGCAGATCATATTTTCATCAGCTATGCTACTTCTGCGTCAATGTGGAAAGCCATTGGAGATATGTTTGAAGTCTCCCTGCCACATATTACCTTCATCCGTGGCTTCATGCAAAGCTGGTGGTCCCTTTCCCTATCCAGGAAATTTCATGATATCTTTATAGTTGCTGCTATAGAGCTATTGCACTATATCTGGTATGCTCTAAACTAGGCTCTTCATAATGATATTTCTTTCTGGGCCCTCACTACTCTAACTCGAATTATTATTTTTGTTCATGAGGCCTCCACCCCCAAAAATATAGTTTTTGTTCTAATTCAGTTCATGATCTTACCATTATATATCGAATGTGAATCATTGGTGTTTTTCGACCATTTTATGGTACTCTGGAAGTATTTTGGCTGCTTCCCCTTTTTGGTTGGATCAAGGCCAATTCTAATGGAGCTTTTCATGGTTATCCTGGTCCCTCCGGATGTGGCGCTGTCTTCAGTGACCATTGAGGCATCGTTCTTGGATGTTTTCTCGGTTCTTCTGGAATCACTTCTTCTCTTGATGATGAGATGCATGACATTATTGTTGTGGTGAAGTAGACGATGAGACATGGGTGAAATAATATTTGGGTTAAAAGTGATTCTATTATTATCATTTTTTCTATCAGGTTGGGATGTCCTCATTTATCATGGAAGCTCACTAATCAAAGGGTTAATTTCCAGGAATCTCTTGTTTCTATGAATCAAATCATCACTCAAACCTATATAAGAAGCCAATTCGGTGGAGGATGTCCTTGCAAGCAATGGGGTCAACGTAGTTGATTTCACCTGTTATGATAAGCTTCCTGAGGAGTTTTTACCTCATCATAAGAGGGATGGAGACAAATCTCCCATTTTTTGAATTGTGTATGAATCTCACTTTTTTCAATAAAGGATCCTTGAATTTTAGGGATAGGTCTCATCTATTTAAAAAAAATCATAAAAATGAATTACATAAGAAAAAATATATTTCCACACAAAGAGCTATATCATATAATGGGTAAAAATCCAGTAAAAGGACTTACAAATTTCAAAAATGACTATTATCGATTGGTTGAGGTGTAGATTGAGAAAAAAATATCTAAACTTAATTATTTTATATTTTTCATTCTTCATGACAATTTAAACATGTGATCACATTATATTCAGAAGGAATATAAAAAAATTCAGTTCTCAAAACTTATAAATGAGGCCTCTCATCCCCTTCATGGCCGTAATATATTTTGGTTTCCACCTGAATTTAATTTCATAATAATTCAATTATAAATAGTTTCCACATATATTTTGGTTTATTCATCACAACTTGTATTTTTTCTTCCATTTCAAAGGGGGAATCCATGGGAAATCTTAATACCTCATTACAAGTAACCAATGTTCCATAATAGCTTATCCTTTCTATTATAATTTTACAAATCTAATTTTCTAATGAATATATCATAAAAAATTATTTTTTATTAATTTATGTTTTTATTTTATTAGAATATTTATCAACCTCCTTTACCCTTCCCCCTTATGGGAATCAAAAATGACGTTCCAGTGTTTGTGAGAACTACCACCTCCATAAATAATCATTCATAATTTTCCTACACCACTATACATAGACGGTCATAAATCGAAATTTTAATAATAATTAAAATATTTATATATTCTTTAATATTCAAAAATGATAAATTATATTATAAATTCATAGTAATCTATATATAACTAAATAATCCCCATGTATAGGTGATTACTAACCCTTCCATGGAATAACACATTCAACTTTTCGTCACCACCTTTCATGAATACTCATGAAATTTATTTTACAGTTTTAAAATAATTATTATGTTATTATTAGGGTTTTATTAATAAAATGTGGAATCCTATTTATATTATGAGAAATAAATTATAGTTTTTTTACCAATTTAATGGGATCACACTCAGAGGAAGACATGTTTATTCATAGTGTTTAATTATTTCATATCAAATAAATAATTTTTAAAATGTAATAACTTTTTATATTTAAATTAAATTATTTTTTTAAAAAAAATTATTACACTCAAATAATGATATCAAATATTAATAAATTTATAATGAATCATTTATTGTGTAATATTCATGTTTTAGTCAGTGATACCACCTAATTTAAAAATGCTATAAAATAACATAATATTACAATATTAGAACATAATAAATTCTCATATAAGAAATAAATAAGTAAATTATGATTTTTGTTTTCTTATGGAATAATATCATCAATATTAAACTCATTAATTTAGATATAAATTCATGTTCATTAAAAATCAAAAAATCCTTCTCAACACTGATCTTATCATAATGGAAAAATTCCCCAGAATAAAATTATATCATTACCAATGATAATAAATAATAATTCATATTACCATATATTATATGGGAATAATGGTATTTGGTAGAATAATAAATACCAACATATCGAGTATGATACTAGTTAAAAATGATCAATATTACTCACACCCAATATTTAAAATAAATAATTACAAACCTATATACATATTGAGAATAATTATAAATTCTATTTAAAAAAGAGTATATATATGAATATTTTTATGAAATAGGTTATTTGTAGGGTCATTTTTTCATATAGTTTATTCAACAAAATTAGTGTATATTAATAATTAAGGTAAAAGATTATGTATCAAGTTTATTTTCTTGAGAAAAAACTATTATTGTTCATAGAATTATATTTAATTTAGTGTGATTAATATATTGTCAATTGAAGAAAAAATAATCTACTGAATGAATATTGATTTTTATTACATGTATAAAATTTTATATATAATTGTGTTACCATTACCTACATCATATCACATCTTATTTATGTACTATTTTATTTTAATTTATTTAGAAAACATGTCATATAATAATGTAATAAAAGTTACAAGAAATAATGATATCATGATGACAGTATAATAGAAATATTAATGAATTTTTTTTATATATATGTCAAACTAATAGAACCTAAATAATATCTAAGTATCCATTTTTGTGGGATCATAACCATTGAGACTTACTCTAATGATGTTTTCACTTTGTGACTACTAGTGTTTTAGATCATGAGAAATCAACATTGAAGAGGAAAACTGCATGTTTCAAGTGTCATTGGTTGTTCCTATTTGTTATTTTGTATATTAGTCTTAGGAATTGAGATCATTAACAATGTTTATGATTTTATTTTTTTATTTGATGTAAGATGTAAACCATGTAATTGATGTTACCGTGAGGTAACATTTATTATCCATTTATTTGGTGTTATAAAATTAGTTGACTGACCGAGATTATATATTTTACTTCCAAAAGTAAGAGATATCTCAAGACTAGTTAACCTAGATTGTAGTACATTTATTAAATATATGTCAATTATGATCTGATGAAAATATATTCAGAAAGGAAATTTATAAATAATTTAATAGATGATGATGGATATAGTGCCTATCATCCATTATGAGACTTTGAGAGACAAAGAGACAATACTAAATGAAGTGGCTTTTTAGCAGTTTATTATATCTGTGAGATTTATTTTCACCTTAAATTTATTAATGGTTTACTAGAATCCACTCATAGTATTTAAGGAACACTACCTACTAGTATGATAAGTGGCTAGTGGGTCATAGAATTAGTGTATCCATGAGTTATATTAATTAAAATGAATATGAGTTTAAGATGAAGTGGACTGACATAAGGTGGCTAATATATGATTGATTGTGAATGATCACAAGTAAAATAATTCAATAATATTATTCTGGTATAAAAGATAAATTATTGAATTTATTCTTTACGGTAATCAAAATTAATTAAATATTAAATCTGAATATGTGAATATATTATATTTTGAATGAAAATAATAAATTCATGGTTCGTGAAATTATTAGGGGTGTTTACAAGAAAAGTAAATGGATAAAACTTTATTCTATGTCATATTAATATGGTCATAGGATATTGATAAAATATTTATAATTCATTTGATGAGTTTACTTGGTCATGAGTCTATTTTAAGGCATTTATGAAGGCCACAGTTTCATTAGTGCCAAAGCACAATTTATAAAAACATGAACCTAGTATATATTGTTTTTTAGACCTCAAAATGGTTTTTTATCCTCAATCATGAATTCAAAACTATTTCCCTCTTACTAACGCAAACTTTTTAGAGATATAATGTAATGGTAAAATATGTTTTGGTCGACCCCCCACACAAATCGATCCCCAAATCATTATATTATTTATGGGACACTGTAAAAATATTTAATTTCTAATGATAACATTCAATAACATAAGAATGATGATCCATGAGATATAGAGAACATGTTCAAGAGGCAGAGGACGTATCTTTTAGTTTCATTGAGGTATGACATGTCAACGGTGAGACAATCATACAGTTAAATTCATAACAATAATGAACCATTTATGGTAACATTTTGTATTTGTTCATCATGATCAAATTTTATTTCCAAAAAAACCTATGAGAAAAAAAATGCAAGAGGAACTGACTATTAAGTTTTTTTATGATGAATCTGAATTAATTTTTTAAAGACCAATTATACACTCTCCCACAAACTCACAAGTTCATTCATATTTTATTATAAGGCACACATAACTATTTTAGTTTGAAAATTTCAAATGTTTTGTCAAATTTTTATAGATTCAAAAACATAGTTTTTATGGTCCTAATAAAATGTCAAATGTATAGATTTAATTTCATATGTAATGTATATGGAGAATTAGATATATATTCTTTTATTAATTATTAAATTAAATAATTGGTGTATACTTTTATATCTCATATATATATACCTATAATTGACACCATATCATGGTGCCCAATATAGGGCATCCCGATAGTGGAGGCTTGTTACACACACCTTCTAGAGATAGATAATAATTTCATATATTTTTTCAAAAGATATATCTATTACAGGTGGCCTTGGCCACCAATGTTGAAAATATATCCCACAATTTATTGTTTTTGCATGGAGGACAAGGAGACAATGTTTTTATAAATATACTTTATTGTAAATATAAATGTATATATTTTTATATATGTGGTTCCTTTATTGAATCTCACACTTACCATAATCGAAAATTTGGTTTCCTTTAATCAACTTTTGTTTGAGTCACCCCGACCCAAACTAGGTGGGGTTGGTCCGGAGCTAACATGTCATACCAAAAAGGCTTGAAAAAAAAACCTCTTATTAACATTTGGGAAACTGGAAGGGCAAATAATTGAGTTATATTTATAGAGAAAAATACAAAAATAAATCTAATTCTTTGGAATGTATTATATTATTTTTCATTCTATTTTATATATCAATAATTTTTAAAAAAATTTATATTTCCAGTTTAATACATTTATATTTCCTTCATGTTGAATTTTTGAAATTTTGATTTTATTGATTTATTTTAATTATATTTTTACTAATCATTACTTGATATTGAGCCATGTATGTTATCAATAATGTTAATTAATTTAATTATTTATTAGGGTATGTTTTTTAAATGTAATAATAATTTTTTTATGATGATTAACATATAAACCCTTTTAATTTAATTGTATATGGTTATTCATGTTCATATTTTAGTGATAATATGTAATTTAACATTCCATGTTCCCATCACTAGTGAGTGACTATACAATCTTAATATCTGAGGGGTTCTATGTGATGTTTTTTGATTCATGATATAGTGTAAAACCAAACATGTGAAATGCTTGGGAGTTTGTGGGGATATGTTGAGTTTGGAATTGACATAAATAATTACCCTTAGTTGTAGTCAATCCATTAATCAATCAACTAATTAAACCATAGTTTGATATCTGGATTAATTACCTTATATTTAATATTTTAGCATTTTCATGGTTTATTATTTTATGAATGTTCATTTACATGACCAATTAATATAGTAATTTACAATAATCAAATGATAAAAATTAAGAAATTCATAGTGAATGATTTCTATTTATACATGGATAGATGTGATAATGACCACATAATGACATCATGAAAAATATAAAGATATTCTATTTGGAAAAAAAAGTTAATATTCGTAAAAAAAAAATTAATTTATTAATTTCTTCCATCACTTGACATTTGGAAAGGCATAATATGAGTTATTGTTTGGACCATGCTGAGTTTCCCTCATACTATTGGGAATTTATAATGGGAGTGGTTTGTCAACATACTAATAATTGTTATAACAAACATGCATATTTCTCTTGGAGGGATTTTATATGAAAAATATTGAGTAAAAAAATATTTGATTTTAATGAGGTGAGACTCCACATAAAATATCAAGGATCTTCTAGTAAATGTTATTGGCCAAACAAAAAAAATACTTTAAACTACTAGAGTAATTTCGTAGAAATAACCTACAAAATGAGGCATGTTTTTGAAGGATATTTTCAAAAGTAATCTTTGATTGATTGACCCATCGGAATTTAATAGTTGAGGGCTACTAGAATTCAATAAATAATAATAGTCATTTAAAATTTTACAGATCAAAATTTACATTCAGTAATGATGATTGAGTACAACCCTATAAATGGTTATCTGTTGTAGATAAAAAAACATATTATAACAACTAATATAACCTCACCATGATAAATATTATATAAAGATAATTTATTGATGGGAAATAACATCGAGGAGTTGTATATGCACTTGTTCATTGATTGAAAATATTATAGGAAGATTTAGGTGCTAAAATCACAACATTTATTCATTACCCATGATAAATTGTGGATTATAATGATATATATAAGAATTAAATAGATGATACATTGGATTTATAGTGTATCATGTTGTCATCCTTGTCCAGTGAGTTGTAGAAAGAATCTGAGAATGATGGTGCCTATAATATAATCTCAAATCTCCAAGAGCTATATCAAGAGAGATATTAAAATGAACGATATGAGATATTCTGTTCACTATATATGTGTAGGATAGTGAAAGGGGGTCACTAATTCACCCCCATAATCATGAATATTAAATAAATTAAGATATTGGAATCATTTTGTTTTAAGATGAATCTGGAAATAAGAAAAAATCTCATCCAGGTCTCATTATCTCATCATCTCTTTAACTTAAATTTAAATTACAATATCAATGAAAAAACAAGTTGCGAATTGATTTATTTTCATTACATAAATAATATTATTAAGATATAAATTTTTATTAACTCTTCTGTCTTTATAATGATCAACATAATGAAACTCAGGGCTAATGTTTCAAATGATACGTTTACATTAAATTCATTGACCTATCACCGCCCCATATGACTAATGATACATTGACATAGTTAAATGAGGGGGAGGTATTCTCAATTTCATCTGGATAGAAAGTAAATACGAAGGATAATTTAAAAACTATGATGTGGAGGATTGGAAATTATTCTAATTCATGTATATATGACAATAAATTCAATCGAGATAAATTTAGAAGTTGAGTATTGTATATGACATGTGTCTCACACATTTTTATTCATATTTCAATGCATTTTTTTTAATATATTGAAGTGGGTGTGGTGGATCTTTGAGAAAAAAATGGTGAATGAATATCAACATCACAAGATGTATATTTCTATCTCACAATTAATTGGGGGTTTTTTTCATTTAATAAATAATTGTTAATGCGTACCTTTGATTTCAGGAAACATAATCGCTTAGTCAATCTTATACAAAATGGTTTTTATTTTTTGTATGATAATTAATTCTGTATCCTTTTTAAGGAAAAAACATGTTATGATAAAAAAACATATAATCAATGGATTGTATATACATGACAATTAAAACAATGTTTTGACATTCAATGACCGAGACAATGATATTGATATGAATCCTAAATGCATATGGATATTTAGGATAGTAATAGTGATAAAAAATAATTTATTTAAATTACATCATTAAGGTTAAGTATATTTCATTGATTTATAACCAGTATATTTATATAATTCTTCAATTCAAGAAAAAATAAACAATTTAACTTTCAGTGGGAAAGAAAAATGACATCAGATTTAATTGAAATTAGTCATTATGATGTATATGTGTTGTTTCGAGCATTGTATTATGTTGGAATCTCTCACATCATTACATTCAATGATGACTATATTAGGTATGGTTGTATCTACATAATGGGGTAACAAGGTAGATTTCAGGAACATGATTATGGAATATAAAATGAAGTATAGTATCCTCTTAGTAAAATTATTCATTTTAGAGAATATCTAAACTAAGAATCCATCAGTCCCATGATGTATTGTTGTATAATTTTCCATCACACTCATATGTATACACCTTATATGAATGGTGTAAGTGAAAGGAATAATCAAACATTTCACAAAATTATAAGATCAATGATGAGTCAGTAAAGTCAACCAATATCCTTTTAGTGATATACCTTTATGAAAATTACTTATACACTAAACTGAGTACCAACTATGGCATTTAATGTAATTTTATGTGAGTTATCTTATGAGAGGAAGCCTAAAATTTCTCACTAACAAGTACGGTTATGTGATCTATTTGACTAGAAAATAAAAATAAAAATCAACTATCTCGAAGAAAAAATCACATCTTCATTGGTTATTTGTAGGACAAAAATGATATTACACATATAAATCATTTTATCTAAAATTAAATATGAACAAATTATTTATGTCTTTAAATGAATCAAATTGCTAATGTAAATAATGGGTTAAATATCTTCTTCTATAAATATGATTATCTAGATGCATAAGATTTTGGTATGGGAATAAACTTTACAATATAGAGGGAGAGATTAAGATTTTACCAGGACCCATGTACTAAATATTTCTACAAAATATGTTATAGAAATATATATGTATGTTTTATTCTCACCAAGTTAGGTGACAAATTAATTACTAAGGGTATGAACCTCTAATAATAATGGATGTAGTTCAATGATAAAATAATATTAAATGGAAGAGACAAATTTTTTATGATTTGTCCATGTTCCACAATAAATTTTTGATTTTGGAAGATCAATCCACTAATGTATAACCTATAGTGTCTAAGAGATTTTTCAAGAAAATGTATGATATGTATGTTAATCTATGTTTCTATAATGAATTACTAGTTATAAAGGGTTAGAGGAAATATCAAGGGATTCACTGTGTTGAATCCTTCTCAATAGTCTCAATTTTATCATACATCTAAATATAACATAAAATAAAATATTTTAAGACTATATAAGATATAAAATAAAATTTAATATAACTTTCCCAAAATTGAAGTTTCATGAATACATCTATATACTATAACATGAGAATATTTTATGTCAATAAGTTTTAATAATGAATAGAAGCCATAGAGATACATTAATTGATTTCATTAGTAATCACTATCATAGAAATTTAATTTCCATAAATTAATAGTATATGTTTCATTAATTAATAATTAATGTGATCCATGTGTCTTTAAGAAGGATAGTGAAACTAACATTGTTTCTTAGTTTTATTTTCTACTGATGTCTTAATATTTGGAGAGGTAGTGAAATTTATATAGTTAGTTAAGACATTGTTTAATGATTTTTTCTGTGGGAAAGGCTTAGGTGATGTAACCTATATTATAGGGATAAAAATCTATCAATATAGATATCCTAGGGTTTTTGGGAAATGTAAAATTATATATATTTTATAAGGTATTGAAAAGAAAAAATATGAAATAATCCATTAGATGATTTTTTACAATGTCACAGGACATTAATATCCCCATAAATATGTTTCCACGGAAATAAGTGGAGACTGAATGGATGTATAGAATACCTTGTTCTTTTAAAGTGGTTTTGATCATATATTTCTTGTTATGTACTAGGATTGATTATTCCATTTCCTTTAGCATGGTTGGAAGATATCAGGATACTCTAGTAGTGTTATATTTGAACTATTAAAAGATATCCTAATGTATTTGAGACATATAAAGGTAAAAAGTTACGTGAATAGAAGAGTCTAAGATAAATTAATGATCAGTTGTTCTGATGATAGATTCATGAAATTTCTGGATTATCTATAATAAAAATCAGGATATATTTTTTTCCATGAATACCAGATTAGTGAGATAGAGAATATTGTTGATTATTTTTATTTCCACTTATACAGTGGAATACAAATATATATAAGATTTTAATGAATCAATGGATGATTTTTAGATACATATATTTTCCGTAGAACTGGGTTTTATACCTAGTAGTCGATACCCATTTATAATTTTCTATGATAATACTATAAAAATGTAATTTTTGAGGATTTTATGATATACCTATGGAAAAAAGAATATATTTTGGAAGCTTCAAATATGAATGGATTCCATTTATAGAGGTTTTGATAATGTAACTATAGTATCTATGTTGGATAACTTGGTAGTCCCCATAGAGGAAAACCATATCACATGAGAATCATGATTATCATTCGAGAGATAGTATACAGAATGTTTTAAGTAGTATTCTTTATTGAATGTGGGAATATTTGTAGTGGGTTCCCTAGACCCAAAACCTACATTTATTTTTATTATAATTACATGTATACAGTTTTATATATACATTTTTTTCACATGAAATTAAAGTAATGTTTCTTCTGCACGTAATATTTTCAGGGAAATATCCTTAGATTATTTACCGTATAAAAATGTTATAGTTGTTTCCAACTACAATTAGAACCTTGATAATCTAAGATAATAACACTAAATACATTTAATTTTCTTTAGATGCAATATAATTATTGGATATAGATTATGTATTACTATCCGGTGTTGAGGACTCATAAAGATTGTGAAATATTATCATGAAATTTGAACGTGGAAATCTCATGTGGAGGTGATCTTGAGGAATGAACCACCAATAAAAACACCACATGTTTCAGGTGTAATTAAATATTCTTATTGATGAGAGAACATATTGGTATCTTGAATTTTAATTTATTTTTTCAATGTATACAATTTTTATAAAAACATTGATGTATGACGAAATATGTGGCATGGTATTTTTATCATGTAACATACAATGTGTGTTCCATTCATGGTATGTAAATGGATGAGTGATCATGATATGATTTTCCACTTTCAGAAGGAAGAGATACCTCATACCAAGTATAATTAGATGCTAGAACCCTTATAAAATTAATGTCCATTGTCATTGAAGGCAATTCCATCATGTAAGGTCATGAAAAAAAGCTGGTGACATAGAGTGTGAATCTTTATTTACGAGATATCATGAAGAAATGTGATTATATTATATGGCATGTGTTTATAAGAGGGTTTTCATTGATATGATGTTTTTATTTCTTCAGGGTTATTTTCGGTTTTTTAGAATCTACTCTTGATCTGTGATTTATAGTCACTGATAATTAGATAAGGGCCTAGAGTGTCATTGGAAAAGTGTATCATTATGTTCCATAAATTTAGATTAATTTGATTTTTGGTTGATGTGGGACTCACATGGGGGATGGTAAACATATGAGTCTAAAAATTCCCATGTAAATAATAATTTTTTATTATTAATGTATCGAAAAATATGTATTGAATTTAGTTATCAATTTATTTTCAAGTTATTTACTTATAAATCAGAACTTTTTGATGCATAATTTTCTGAAAGAACAATATGTGTTCAAGGATAAATCAATTTTTATACATGATTTTGGATCTAGTAGATGGGTCCTATTTTATCTTGTTTAATGTTAATAATCTAAAATGATAGAGATAAAATGTTTATCATGATCATGAGGAGTTAACTTGGTCATAATTGTTTATTTGGAGCATTTGAAGAGTGTGTTTCAATATGGGTTGAAATGATATTTATAGAAACTTTAAACCGAGTATATAAATTTTTCCCTAATGATGGACGTGTTATCCTCCATGAATTTGGATATTTTCACTATATTTTTCCAATGTTTTAGAGAGAGAAACTAAAGAAATTACATGTCCTAATTTAGTCGAACTCAAAAATCAATTACCTATTCTTCAAAAGATCAGTGGTACATTTAAAGGATATTTGATTCCCAATTCATATCCTATGAAACATATATCTTTAACTGAAGATCTATACAACACCTGAAAATTGTTTAGATGTCTCTTTATGTGGAACCTTCTAGATAAGACACGATAACATTGAGAAATTCACATTAGCAATTTCAAATAATTAAGGTATGATTCAATGTTTTATTTTTTATCTTGAATATATTTATTTAAACATGGTCCATAAGAATTTATGGAATTTAAAGATGATAATTTATTGTTTTTAACTTGGATCCATGCTGAAAATTTTAAATAAAATCATCTTGAAACAATTTCGTAAAAATCTTACTACTTTTAATTATTTGATAAGAAATTTAATTTATCACATTCTTATCATTCATGGATTTCTATATATCCCATAAAAATCCCACATCATATTGACTCATATTTTACTATAAGTGAATCATATAATTGATACTATCGATGTCCAATATTTTTGATCGAGGACATCCCTCTTCCAGGTTTTTATACAATGGATGCTTTTTAAAAATGTCCTTATATTTGTATCAAAAAATAATTATGTTCATTTATAAAACATTGAATTACATTGAATGTTATATATAAATTATATATGAATTTTATTTAGTTTTTTATAACCATGTGTGTAATTAATTACATTTTAAAATTTTCCATGCAAACCCTCCTTTTATCGATTTTTCTTTTTCTAATAAAATATCATTTCTATATTTTCTTGGTTTATAAATGAAATATTAATACCCAATTTTTTAAAAATATTAAGTTATATAAACTGTATTTGATTAATGGGATAATGATAATCCTTGTTTCAATTGTGTCTTTTAAAATGATTGTAATTTTTTTGCTCATACATCAATATCTGTTTAAATATATTATTCTTGATCAATTTTATTCTTTAAATTTAAATTTTCACTCATGATTCTTTTATTGCATTGTGAAAATTTCATTTTCATTAGTGGGGTATCCATAACATCATTTTTAATTCCTAACCATCAATTGTAAATATACATTATTTTTAATTAAATTCCATTCCATTTTCGATACCATATTTTCAATTTCGGTTATTGAATTGTCTCCACATAGATTCCATACATTGATTGATATGGTAAATTATTATATTAATTATAAAAACTCTTTTTATATGTTGTTAATAACACATTCTGCATTAGTTGAAATTTAAATATAATATTTCTTAGTATCAATGGATACCCATTTATATTTCATGAATTTATAATGTTATGTTTATTTATATAATGATAAATTTATTAATATGTGAATTCATTTGAAAGGGATATTAAACCCAATTTATATCAATGGTTTCATTATGTTATGATGAATGATTGATTTGAAGAGTCACTCAAATATATTTATTATGATGAGTGGTGATATATATCACCCTTTAATGCATTAATTAATGATTTATATCTCATTGGATAATGATTCATGAACATACATTAATATATTCACTACATAAATTGTGTAAATGCTTATATTTATTCACAATATTTTCATATTTGTATTTTTCCATAATCTTCTTCTTATTAGTTTGGTTATTATATACTTTCATTCCATATGTTCATGGACTCATGCTTCAAATATTCATTGATTTATTTTATATATTATGTAATTCCATGTTCAATGACTCATGATTTATGGTCTATGTATTATTTTTCATGATTTGAATATATATATATTATTAATTTTTTAATCGACTACTCAAATATGATCATTTACCATTATCGGTTATGCTTACACATACAATGAATTTGAGATCACCCTTTGAAAATTTTATAATGGACTACAGAAATTATGCCATTTATTTAAGGGCTTATATTTTATAGAATCTAAGTGAGGTGTTGAAATCTTATTAAGTGTATTTATTTTCTTAGAGTGATGTAAAAAATTTCCATAAGATAAAATAGAAATGAGTTTTATTTTTTATTTTTTTGTCTAACTATCAAAATCACTAAACCTTTATCAAAATGGGAATATATTATAGTTAAATAATTTCATTGATGTCATGTAATTATGATAAGTTCACATTCAATAACTATTCTTTTCATTAATAAATACTTTAATAATATTTCAGTACCTTGATCATGATTTTTTTATAATGATACAAACGTGATTTTATATAATAATTATAGTAATGATAATGATGAACTAAAGTGGATCAATTAAATCCTATGTTATTATATCCCAATTATGGGATTTTCTATTTATGGTTATGTGCAACAATAAAAACATTACAGTTATAGTGGTCATACTACTAAGGTGGGAGAGAAGATCCCAGGAAATTCCCTTAGACTTATTGATAATGGATTAATTATAAAATAAAATCAAAACATTATAAAATGTTCCTCCCTACTATATTTTCCATTTATATTTTCTATTAATATTTATTTTTGTTGAAATTAATTATTTATTTTAACTACATATCATTGAGGCATGAATTGAATAATCCATCTTCAATGTTGACTCCTTTTTGGATGATTCTTCCTTATGGTTTGAATATCCTGATATATGATATGATTTTTTATAGAACATGGATGTTTAAAAATGAGTAAGATCCCAAAAACATAATAGGGTGTCACTTTAGACCAAGTACCACAATTGGAAATTTTTTTAATGGAGGATATTTTTTCACTCTTTGATATGTTTCCATGGTATGTTGATTCGGTAAACTGACTTTTCACCTATCAAATTATCATAAAATATTAATATACATCGTCTGGAAAAATAAAATAGTAATTCAAGGTACTATGGGTGGTATAATACATTCATTTTTGAAATTTATGGAGACCATGTAATTTTGATGTACATACCTATCCATGAGTTTGTGTATGTTTCAAATTAATTTCACACACTTACATGTGGTGGAAACTTCATTCTCCAATGGAATACTAGAAAATATTTCATATATATATTTTATTTATCTATATTTCTCAACATATGAAGGTATTTTATATTCCAAGTTCATGGTTTAAATAATGTAGAAATATTTAAAGGAGTCGTGATATTATCTAAAAGAGCATATTGTTTTATGGGGTTTTAAATGTGTGAGATTTGATTTTATTCCCTATTTCAAAAAAATCAAGAATATATATTTTCTTATTAATATTGACATTCATTTAAAATGAGTGGAGGATAATTACCCAAAGAATGCTGATTATATTATTTTTTTGGGTTTTATAAATATATATTTTTAATAGTTTTTCATTATCAATTAAAATCATTAATGGCCAAGGTTCACACTATTGCAAATAACATTTATATTCCATCATTTAGAGGAATGTGGTGACTCCAAAAACTCAAAATTCATAAAACACCCATTAAAATTGACATGTTTAAGTTTAAAATTGTGATCTGGTGTTGATATATGAAGAAAAAAGTGTGGTTGAATTAAAAGTATTTGAGAAAACACCATGATGAAATAGTTTTCCCATACGTGAAAGTATACAAGTATCGCTTCAGAATGTATCCAAAGAATATTGTTTTTGGGATATCAGGTCAACTTTCAACACATGTAAAGATTCAAGCATAACGGATGCAAGTGAAATAAAATTCAATTTTTACCCATGTAGTGGAAAATCAAACACTAAAGTTTCAGGATATTAGGGATAATCAATTGTTATCACATCATAACTAAAGGGTTTATAAGGAACTATAAAAGGAAACTCATGATAATACTATCTATAATAGTGAATTTTTAGTGGGTGATAATGTGAACCACAATAGTTTATCTAAAATGGTGGTTCTTAGAAATTTAAATTCTATATGGTCTGGTCCTTATGATGTACCTGATGTTTTTTACATATGGTTTAGTGGAGATCAAAAAATATTTAATATTGAGTACCTTAAAATTATATGGGTAGTGATGGAATAAAAATTATGATATATTTTCTACACATGGAGATTACTTCATCAAACTACTTTAACACTTAGTCAGTTGAGATCATGTTGTTTTCCCATACACATGTTGTTTTATGTTATTTTACATAATTTTTATTATGGTGTGAACATGAGTGTATCTGTTTTTAAGAGGACATTGAGGTCACCGTAATATTTTTTTATGTGAGTGGGATAAATATATATAGTTTAGAGGTCAAAAAAATTATTCTAGAATTTTCTATTTTATGTGTGTTTTATTCTAATTTTATTAATTAAGAAAAAAATAATCATTACCTATCACCCAAAGATATTTTTGAGAGCATATTTATTTTTTATTTTATTTTTTTATTTGGATTCACTTAATTTTAATTTACCTTGTTTATGTTTCTATTTTCATAATTTCAATTTTAAAATATTTACAAAATATATTACTAGTTATAGAAATGGAATCCCATGATTAACTGATAAAAATTAACTGTATACACAAGAGATGCATCATGAAATAATTACTCTTATTACTAAATAATACAACATTTACATGTCATAACATAATAATCAATTTCGAAATAATATAATTTATTATATTTAAAAACATTTGTATTCGCTTCATGTGTGTTAGATTCATGGTGAATCTTTTTTCTCTTTGAGCACCCTTATGACCTAAATTTTCATTAATCCATATTAAAATCCATTATAGGACATGAATTAACATATATTTGGAAGAAAATTTATAGAAAATTTTACCTTCAAAATGTAGTCACTGTAATGCTCTAACCCAAACCATTGCCTTCAATCTAGAATTCCACATAACCTCAAGCATGACTGCCATTATGATAGAGGATAAGAAATGAATCTGAGTGTCTATGTCTATATGTGGGGAAACTATACCCTCATTATTATTTCATTTTCATAGATCAAATTATAATAATAAATAATATTACAAATAATCATAGTGGTCATAAAGAAACAGTCAATGGAATATAATTCATACAATAGGTAATGAAAATGAATGATGTAATTAAAACAAAGTAAGAGAAATAGATGGAAATAAATTTATAAATAGAGGTCCCTCTATAGTCTGTCTTAGTCCACTATAGGATTTATAATCCTTTTATCATATATCCGTCTTGGAGCTGTTTCCCTTTAATGAGTCTCTACTCATGAAATCTAAGAGTGCACTAAAATGACCAATTAGGGTTTTTGTACCAGAGTCTGTTAGACAACCCCAATGATTCTGTATCATATTTCAAAATAATATATAATATTGTAAGTCATGACATAAAACTATTTTCAAATAAACATAAAAAAGTCATTTTTTGATTCCTCATGCTCTGACTAGGTCACTATGAATCCCATACCCACTTGCATTGGCTTTTTGATGGTAAGGATATTAGACAAGTCCAAAAATTACTCTCTTTAGGTAACCTAGCTACCCAAACTAGATAGTTTTTTTAATCGAAAGCACTACATAATTTTCCATGTTAATCCTCGGTTGGCTATCCTTTTAGTCACCAATGACCCATGTCAATAGGATTTCTTATTTGAAGCATCCTATTAGGAACCTATAAACATTCATATACTGGGATACCAACACTAACATTTAAGGATATTTTGACTATGTTTGGTTTCTTAACTGACCACTTGTTTATATCCCTCTATAGGGATAAACACACCCTCCATTATGGATATTTTAACCACCTCACACGAACCACAATGCACCACCTGATCATCCCAATAAAATAATCATAATTCCACTACCTATGAAACACACTAAAAGATAAGTGTTATAGAAACGACCGAGAGGTCATTCCATGATCTATCTTCATGATCAAAAATTAATCACCAGCTAATAATCCAGAAACCATCATGTCTATATATGTAACCTCATGAAAATCATAATAATCATGTATAATCAAGAATAAATAACATATCATGCCAACATCAAATACATGGACCATAATAGTAAGACACTTCCTTCCTCAATATTTAAATTTTCATCGTCAATGTTCATTGAAGGTTTTGTCACAAAAAAAACATCAAACACCAACTTGAACTTGAACACCAACCAAGGACTCCAAAAATCAATTCCTAAAAAATTTTATGCGGGCTCTAGAGTAAAAAAAAGAGAAATATTCAAATTGTAAGAACAAATTCATACCTATGGTCAATCACTTTATGTTATCATGGTTAGTTGAAATGTATTATAGTTATTGGAAAGGCACCACAACACAACGAGGGCACTTATGAATGGAGTTGTACTAATAACCACCACTATAGAGTATCAGATACTAAATTGGTGAAAGGTTTTCGTTGGAGATACAACCCAAAGGTATTGTGGAACACCATGATACTGGGGTGAACTGGAATAAACCACCATTATATAGGACTACGTTCTATGTCATAAAGAGTAATGGAAAAATGACCTCTATAGATAGTTGAGAAAGGTAATAGAAAAAATCATATTGGAACTCAAACCATTATGGTGCGGGGTTTGGTCTATCATGTGGAATCATAAATGCATCCCTTCAGTGTTCCTGGAATCATTTAATGAAAAATATAGAGGATCATGTATAATAAAGGGATCATAGAGGTTCAAATTCATATGATGACCCCTCATAATTCCTATTGAAATTACCCCGTTGAATTATAACATAAATGATTCCATTATAATATAAAAAAAATACATGAATAAATTCATAACAAAATATTTAGAAAGAATAAAATCCAAAGACCCATTTCATAGATCAACCATATGAAATTGACGTATTTAAGAGCTCCACTCTGTGGTCTAACCCTACATGAACCATCCTCAACAAACCATTACTTCATGATGATGGCTATAATGAAATATCCGTTTAACACTACCACTATGGAACAACCCATTATACTATTATGTGTCCTTATTTTCAGACTATAGAACATCCATTAAGTATGTGGCATGGTTCCAACTATTTTATTAGTTGTTTTGAAAAAAATATAAGATTCCTTAGGATCCTTAAATCCAAAATTAATTTTACAAATATGGATAAAAGGGACAGAACATTGGAAAATGGATTTAAATTAAAGAAAAAATTAATGTATTTGGGATTTAAGATCCCCGCCTAAAAAGAAATATCATCCTTGTTATGAAGCTATATAATTGTTTCTTGCCCATATCAGGATATAGTGTTTAAACATCAGCCTCCCACATAGATGTATACTCTTAGAACTACTCAATATTCCACTGAATTCAGACGAGTTATACTATCTTCACTTATAGGAAAACAACACTCTTGTCTAGAATCTGCATCATAAACTCTTTATAAGATATATCTAGTTCCAAATCTACATCCTCAAAGAGCATATCATTCACAGGGTTGGGTACATACCTCAAAAGCTAAGAAACATGAAACACACCAAGCATTAAATGTTGATACTGAGGAGTTTATTGTTGGTATATTACTATATTAACATGTTTTATGATCTAAAAGGATCATAAAATAATTGTGAGAACAATCCTTAATGACATAGGTTTCAATATTCTAACTGAGGAGTCACTCTCAATAAAATCCAATATCGCATCAAGAACAGTAATGGATACACCATATGGATAGTATATCATATATTTCGTCTGTAAGTGATGAACAACCTATTTGAAATCTAATACTCAATGTCTATATTATCAAAAAATATACTACATACCACTCTGAATAACTCACCTACCTCATGACAAGAGATTAATGAACAACACAACCACTCATCTTGCGACTCAGAATTTTCCAACTGAATCAATTCCTAGAAACAGTTAATATATGTGAACATATCTATGCCTTAGTGATCAACCCATATACCAAATACTTTTAGGATACATGTTCAAATAATATCCTTAGATATTCATATATTATTCTTAGACTATCAAAATGTATTAGTATAGGACATTGTTCTCAGTCAACGTTGAATCCCAAGAGATTTGGTCAATACTTAATAAAACAATGATGTAAAGTGTTTTTCTACACTGAAACAATTATCATGGGAACTATATGAAATTATTTGTTCTCATAGACATAAATTATTCATATCTCATCAACTTATTGAGTCTCTTAGATTAGTAATAAGTGATCCAACTTCATTACCTAATCTACAATTACCCTGACTATAACACGAGTCCTTGCGGTCCTGTGTAAACTTATCACAAATTCCATTATTACATCCCCATAACATATTACAACTAATATTATATATAAAAAATTATCTTTTTTATGTGAATATAGATTATCAAAAGGTATCATATATAGATACATCACCTAGTTAATCTTCCATATATTCTAGTCCTCTAGTGTGTGGATATTGGGAAGGATCTTATTGTGTATTTAAACAAAAAATACGTCAATGAAAAGATCATGTCACCAAAAAATAAAGGCATGACCCCAACATTGAAATTAAGTTCATGTGAAAGGTAATTCAAATCATGAGGTCGTAGTTAATGATACCCATATACTACTACCTTTTCCTAATGCATTTATTCTTCTCTAAGACAAACTGATAATTAATGAATATAATCTTTATACCCAATCACATGTTTAGGGAGTGTAAACACTAGATATACCAATACCATTCACTTTAGCTCTACAAAAACTTATTCACATTATTATTTACACTAGAATTTCACACACATATTTTTTTAGTAATGTCAGGGGTAGTTATAATTCATAGAATCACCCAAAAATTAGAAGGAAATATTCACATTTTACTAGAAATTTATTAATCCAAAAATCAATATAGTTGTATCTATAGGAATTCACAACATTCACATTATATGGTTCCAAAGATATAACTAATATAGAACATTGCGATATAATCTCACTTCGCAAATATGATGTCAAATATTGATAGTTTAATGAAAATATGATATCCTAAAAGGATACCCATGATGATGTCTATATGTCCAGTAATAATATATGGGGTTAGGAAGTATATGAGGATACCCTAAATAAATCCATAATAAATTAGCCAATATAAAGGTGGATGATATGTTCACAAGATCCATGAACATAATGGCCCAACATCCAACCAGAATGATATCAAATAGTACTCCTAAAAAACATACCTACTAAAAAATTACATATTAGTAATATCATCTTCTCTTACTCTATGATATTTATAGTCTGATTAGAGATCAATTCTAGGGAAACACTAAGACCCCCGAAATTGATTAAAATATTATCAATCCTTATCAAGGATATCTCCTATTTACCATCATCTGGTTCATCTTCTGGTAATCTATGTAGAGTCAAAAACATCAATCCAAATTATTAGAAAACGAAATTGGCACACCCCATGATGATTTACATATACTAAAAAAATACCTTCTTCTCAAATTTCTTGATCTATACCTATATCTCTTTCATCATGGGTGGTTCTGTATGATAATGGGATATCGAAATAAGCTGCATGCATAAAACAATATTGATTTCAATGTTAACTACCTTATCAGGGGGGAAGATAATTGAAGATGTCCATAAAAACTTCCTAATTGAAATTGACATCTAGAGGAAGATTTAAGGGAATTTCTATGATCTGGTGGAAAGAGAAAATCTTCTATCGATGATGAGATCATATCAAGATGACATAAGTCTATTCCCACTTTCTTAATCACATTTACCAATCTTCTGTCATCAGGAATATCTACCATTGGGTGAAGTGGACACAACACACCTAAGTGAAATATTAATGAGATCATGGAAGCTAGTCCACTAGTCCATATTGATAATTACATTAAATAGTATCATCTTTAGGATTAAAAATTCTAATAGATGTCTGTAGTTGGAAAATAATATTATAAACTCTACGAATAACTGGGTAAGATCAAACTTTGATACTAACAATGTGTCTCGGGAGACTGACTTATAAGAAAATCAAACCTGTAGGATGATTCCAACAACCAATTGATTAGGAATATTGAAATTGCAAAGAAAAGTATAAAAGAATGTTGCAGATAATGTGGACATGATAATGACCATACCTCAAGTAGTAGATGTACCCTATCTATCATAAGATGTAAAATAGTCCATTGTATGTAAGAGTTATACATTATGCTCCTTCACCTTAGAAGACACTATATAATAAGGGAGTATCAAAATGGTCATAACAGATATCATAAGATATATATCAAACTCAAATCATTTATCAGGGTGGATTGTGAAATCTTATAGAAATCGGTCATCATATATATCTAGATGTGATGGAAATGTTTATGGTGATACCACAATTCCTCATTAATGATACAAAACTATATATTTCATTTTAATCAACCCAATCTGACTAGTGTATAGAAAATATATACATGCTAACAAATCTCATACATTAGTTATAGAAATATATATCTCTTGGGTGATGTAAATGATACCCATCCCTACCATAAATCAATGTGCGATCATATTCTAGAAAACTAGTCCATGCAATGAATCATATAGAAGATCGTCATCTACAGTAACATAAAGTCACAAAATTCACATTAGACAAAATAAATATAGTATTATTTGGTCATCATTGATTATGATCTCCTTTCATTATCATTAGTGTATGAAGGGAAATAATCTCAGAAGATATCTTTAATGATAGTTCAATAATAGCAAATTTTTTTGAATATATAAATTAATGAGATGAACCATTATCAAAAAAGTGGTATAAAATTCTGAATCATTTAAGAATATATCTAAAACTATAGACGAACCCCCACCGATATCTACTGGATATTGATCCATAGAATAAACAAGTCCCCCATCATCTTCGTGACACTATCCTAAGACACATGACTAGTCTGGGTCATTATCCTATAATCCTACTACTTAGGTCCCCTACTAGATCCATATATGCTTGAGAGCATATACCTCGATCCGTAAGGGAACTATGAACACAATTCCCCATGGTATATTTGATTAAGGATCCCCATTTTTACACATATCGTAGAATTTCTATGAGGAGTTGTAAAGACCATGTGGTAATGATTGAAATGTTCATTGTTAATGAATTGTGGATCTCCTTAAAACTATGTTAAAGAACCCATTATATTACTCAAATACATAGCACTTCTCAGTTTCATATCACTGCTATCTTTTTCATGTTATTGAAAGAGGTACTCTTCATAACAGTTGGAGGTCCACCCTCCAGAACTCTGAATTCAAGAAGAACTATCACTACACTATCCTCCTTTAATATCATCTTGATAGTACATGGATCACACTGAACCTCTAGGTATGTTTGTTATTTAATACTCAAGACCTACCATATGATTTTGGTATGAATTCATATGTTGAACATATATTCATTTGGTCCCATGTTTCCATCCATGATAGGATAAATGTAAATTTTACTTTTAAATATAGTACTATAAGATGAAACTATCATTAAAGCATGTAGTATCTCCATGAACACTCATTATGAGTCAGGGATCATCATTTTGGGGAATAATTACCTAATGTTAATGTTCTCACCAATATTTGATGTGAGATAATCCCCTTGGCTAGTCTGTCATATCATTCCCCACCACCTACTATTTATCCATGTTGTATAAGAAGTACCATCTTAAACTTCATATCTTTAGGTGTGTCAACTAGTTTAAAGAAAAAATACATGATTTATATCAAGTCATCTTTATATGAAGGTATTCTAGTTCCATTAAAGACTGGTGGTTGATAAAGTTGGTAGTCTATAGAATAATTTAAAATTGACCTTAGTTCCCCTCCTCCCGGGGAATGAATAAGAAGAATGAAACCCAACTGAGGTTCACCTAATAATTACGCTTCTAGTTCATGTGTGGTAGAATTCTCTACAATAACCTCCTATAGATAAGGTTGTTTAATAGTGTATAATCACATGGAGGATTACCCCAAAAAACATAAAATAGTGCCCCACCGGTCTTGTTGAAGGTATAATCTTTGGTGATAGAAAGGGAAACAATTTTAACTTTTATAAAATATACTGACCAGTCTATGGGATCACTCAAGGTTCCCCAAGGTCTCCACTAAAAACCTAATCTATCTCCCCCCCAGTTGTAACCATAGTATGCATCTATTAGTGTTACTCAAAATCATATATAGATATATAAACAAGTCATATTTATATAGTTAATGTTAATATAGATATATCATTAAATGAAAATAAAAATATATAAAAAAAGTAGTACAATCATGTTATTCTGAAATAGATATCAGATTTTAATGAATTATTTCTCTGAAAAATTATACAACACGAGAATAGGAATATACATGGAATGAGATCTTATGTTTTGACTCATGATGCCTGGAAATACCTAAAAATCTGTAAAAAATTAACATCAATCCCATTTATATAAACATTAAGGAATATTACACATGAGTGGTATTGGTACAAAGAACACCCCTACCAGAGTCCCTCAAAGAAAATCTCATATGTCCTATATCCTAGGTTAGCCAAAAAAAATGAATGAAGAAATGTATGCTCTAATAACACCTTTAAATTTCAAAAACAAACCACCATGTGAAATCTAGAGTGTCACAGGCCATAATTTTCACATCACCATATGAAAGAGGCTGCCAATTATTATTGGGGTTATGAACATAATTATTGGAGACACTATACACTTAGTATCATTTAATATCCATTTTTTATAGATATAAAAAAATATAAAAAAACTAATTATTCGAATAAGATTCTAGAAAATATGTGGATGACGTACCAGCCATATGAATAATTAAAAAAGGGGTCCCGATGTGTCACGAAAAACCCTTGTATTAGTGTAAGTTGGATAATTAATAAACAATATAGAGTCCCATTAGAAGCCATCCCATTTTTCCGGTATCTACTTGCCTGACTAATATGCTATTACACATTCTCCCATTTCTCTTACACTAAAAACATTAAATGATGCCTTTACACTCATAATTATTCCTATATAGGGCATGATTAATAAACCCAATAAATCGCAATAGATACTACAATGAAAAAATATTATAGTCACAATTTGTGTCTTCTATGATAACATATAATTTAGAAAATTGAATAAAAATAATAAAATATCATACCTTAGGGTCAGGTACTATCCATTATTATATAAGGACGAAGACTTACTTAATTAATCTTTATAATGAATTGATAAATATCAAAATGTTCGATGTATGAAAGTTATAAAAATGAGAAGTGATCATTTTCCTGGGAATTCTGAATTCAGCGAGTTGTTTCCTTCTTACATGACATCAATCATCATGGTTTTCATTGTCTAGGGATATAAGATTCCATAATATATTAAAGCCATGGGTTAGGCCTTGAGTCCATCATACCCTAAAATACCCATCATTGAGTCAGAACTCATTGTCTTTATTCACCTTACATATTCTATGGTTCTTCATTATTATTGATTCTATCTCTGAACAATCCCCATATAAAGGATAATCACATCATGATGGTCCCTCTTTTTTGATTACCAAGAAATAGGAATGGATGAAAAAAATAAGGATAAATCAAACAAACATGAATATAACATTATCATGAGAAATAGTTAGTGACATAAATAATATATGATCAACATCATGCATGGTTAAATGATTTTCATACAATATTTATGACATCAAGAATCATAAATGGATCTAATGGGCCATAGACACACCCGCACACTCACACTGACATGTGATAATAATCAATCACGATCAAAAAGTGTTCCAATACAAGAATCATACCAAGGAAAAACTTGATTATGAGAGACCAAAATTGTATGAAACTTTTTTCCTCAATTATATTGATGAATAAATTTGATGTTATTACAAAAATGAAGACCAAATAAAATTTTTCTCCCATAGAGATCTTACACACACATCATGGATATGTAATTCAGATTATAGTTCATGAATTTTGTTTACAATGAGACTCAAGGGGATTCTATGTAAAAAAACAGATTCTAGATTCATAGACCTTACAATGTCCATCAATGTATTTAATTCTACATTATGTCCATTTTGAGAACAAAAAATTATTGGATCTATTATCATTTTAACTATGAATCATTAACTTGTCTCACATTTTAATGGATATTCTCTTTCCTTTTATTTAACATATATTTTTCAATAATCCATTAAAAATAATATATTACTAAAAATAAATTCTTAATAGATATATTAAATGAGACTTACCAAAAAACATTCCCCATCTTTGTGATTTATATCTCTTGTCCAGAGAGGATATCAGTGACACATTGAACCCACATAAATTATACTAAGGAATTTCCAATTGATTAATATAACATCTTCAATTTGACATTACAAATGGATTTTGAATGTTTGGTACTTATCAACTAACCGAAGAATACCTATTTATAATGGAAGATATTGATTCAATCCTGATCATTTTCAACATTATAGATGTATCACCGATATATAAAGAAAGGGATAATTGATCATCATATCATGATAGAAATGATAGATACATATTTGATATAACATCAACCATGTAGAATAATGATGTATTTTGAATTAGTTTAGAAAAAAATATTATAATAAGAATTACAAGATTGTTACAAATATGAATAGATTATGAGGATGAAAGGGAGGTATCTAATAACCATTAAGATGTAATTATTTATAATTAGGGTTTCTAGTTTTGAAATAAAATAATAAATAAGGATCAAACATGGGGAATTAAACCCTTTTGATTTTATTAATTTCACAATTTAAATAGGAATATTGGATACTTAGTGTTTCTTTTTTAGCGAGCTAGTGGAACAATCAAAAGAATCGAAATATACATATTGGATTTCTAATATCTAGATAGTGTGTTCCATAGGAAATTTAGTGAATATTTCTAGTCACACATAGGTCATGACAAAACTAAAATTCCTTTATTTTATTTCTAGACAATTTCAATTTAAAACTTAATTCCAAAATACTATGATGATAGATGAACAAAATAGGAATTAAATTACATTATTACATAAACATCACTTATAACAAAACAAAGAAATGATTTTATAATTATCTCAGAAGTTGAAGAGGCTGAAGGGATGTTGTTCATATCTAGTATGAATGATAATTATTTATTTGATAATAAGGTTCATAGAAGTAAGGTAATATATATTTAATTTAATCACAGAATTAAAATTCATAATAATTGAGAGACATTTGGTGAATGATTTTGGTCTACTGATGTGTCTTGTGTTTCCAAGGTAGGATGGTGGTTTCATTACCTATATGGTAGTAATTGATAAATGGGGGAAACTAGTCCTGCTTTTCAATACACACTAGGAATAAAAACGTGTATAATGATTTTAGATGTGGATATTTGTGGTTTGGGATGTGGCAATCGATTGGAAACTTCATTTCATGACACATTACATACCTGAAGATAAAGGAATAATAATAGAGAATGGTCAGTTTGGTGTGGTATTTTCTCATTCCATTTTATACATTAGTTGAAATATTCATGGAATTCATTGTCTATTTAACAAAAACCACATATTTGAAGGATTAAAATTATGTTATCGTGGTTATAATTACAAAATCATCTAGTTTGCATCATAATATAGAGGAAAAAATGGATGATGTACACTTGAAATTGAATGTTTAAGAGATAGTGAAACTATAATAAGTTCCTTCTTCTATTGTTTATTATAGTATCCCTTTGTTACATACATCTTTTTAAAATGTTTTAAATAGTCCAATGGTACCCAAATAACATTAATAATGACACGCTACCCTTAAATGGATGGGTAGACTAAGGGATCCCATCAGATTCATCTGGATAATCATTAAGAATGTGTGAATTATTTCAGGTGATTGTAAGAATTGCCTTTAAAAAAACTAAACTAATAGTGGTTTTAAAAAAATTAATTGAAAACGAATCCCATTACAGTGTTTTATTGGTGTCATTTCATATTAATTTTTGGGAATAGTTAAGATAATGGTCATTTATTGGACTGAGTTTTATACAATAGAATATGAATAATGTGGAACTGATCATTAAGAGGATACTGACATATCAACGTCATAATAAATTCTCTACTTATATCTATCATTATTATTTGGAGTTTCAGTATGGTGATCATGATTTTAATATTGGTACTCCTAGTTTGAGACATCATAATTTGGGTATGCATGGACATTTGAAACTGAGGTTCTTTGGTCCATTTGGGATCATAAAACAAGATAGAAATGTGGTTTATTTTTTTTGGAATATTCGGTTTTGTTAATTTGGATTCCTAGTGTGTTTATTTTTTTCTAATTGACGAGGTATGACCCAGATCTATCCCATGTGATGACATGGGAGGACATCTATCTTATGAATGACACCATTATTATTGACAACCAGTCATGATTATGGATCACCAATATAATGTTCTTAGTGTAAAATAAATTCAGTTGGTTGTTGTATTGTGGTGGTGAATATGGGATAGATACAAGACATGGGATTGGATATTATAGATGATGTAGTACTTACCTTCTTCTTTTGTGAGTTTATAATCTGGAGCCTTTTTTAGGACACAATTATTTTTAATATGGAGAATTGTGACACCCTCAGTGGTTCATGAATTTTTAATTTTGATCTTATTTTAACATCATGGAGGTTTTAACAGATCTATGATAATTTTTTTAATGTTTTAATAATTTGGAATAATAAGAATGGCACTCTGTCTGCATATAGAAACCCTACATTTTATTTCATAACTATTATATAATTATTATGATAAATAACATTATAGGGGAAAAATATGGGATCCATATTTTTAGTTTATTGTGAAAATTAGACTAATAAACATTTACATAACAAAACATTAATATTATTTAATATTTTCTTCTGTAGAATTTTAGTGTCCAATGGATTTTTGTTAGTACAAGTAATCACCTAAGAATACATACCAATGAATGTGGTGTGCTAAAATCCCATAATGAGTATGAATAGGTAATATGAATAAGTATAGAATTGGTGATAAAAATAATAATCATAATATCACAATCTAATGATCAACCTAAACATCATGAAGGTAACATGTGATAATAGCATAAATGTGTAAATGCATAAAAATGAATCATCAAGTCAAAGTGGACAAATAACACTCATAGATGTGAAAACACCTATCATCATGTTAACATATAACATATCTCAATAATCATAGAATCATAATTTTAACAAATCATGATTCATGTTAACATATATAACATAATAAATCATGTGATATATCCCATTACCCAATGAATTATAGAGATATATTATTCTTGACTGATCTATCAAATCATAACATTTATATAATCATGTATGCCACATTGAACATATAATAATCATAATCATGAAATACACATGGAAGGGAATGGTTTTCATAAGGAATTCGTCAAATATAATTTCATGAAACAATTTTGGGTTCCAAAATTAATAGGGGAAATCATATTTTATAAAATCATCATTGTTCAAGAGAGATGAAGAAAAAATCAATATGGAGGAAAGATGTCTTTTTAGAAAGAAGAGTTCTTTTGGAAAATCATTTAATTCATACTACAATAAATCTGGAACATGTATATCCTAGAGAATTTGAAGAATTGTGAAATATTATTTAAGGAAAAATATAATATAATTCATTCCAAATATTTGGTTGAAAAGATATACAACCCAATAAAAAGGGGTTGGGTTTGAGAATCCACTATCTTTAATTCCAACTTTATTTCATCAATTTTGTGAATGAAGAATAGAAAAATTATATTTATCAAAACATTGAACAAGAAGTGAATTGTGGTAATTTATATTTTTTTATAAATTAATTTTTTCTTATTTCTTAATTTATGTTGATGAGTTTGAATCATTTTGATATCATGCTTTGTTTTCTTAATTCTGGTTTTGTTTTAAATCCACTATGTTCATTAAAATTAATTAATATATTAGTATAATTAATTCCATAATCTCATAAATTAAAAATTTAAATTTTTATATACTATATATACTTTATAATATCATGATATGAAGATAGTTATATCTGTTTACATGGAAATGTATCCATAGGTTATTAACGAACCATTAACAGGACGTTGACAAAAGTGAGGGAATGGGAAGTATGTCATATTTTTTTTAAATTTGATAATTATAGTTTGTTAACAAGATTAATATAATCATAAAATAATAAATAAATAATATTATAGTATATAGTTTTGGATGTAAATAGAAAAAATATAATAGAGAAGAAGAATAGAGGGAAATTTCAATATAGACTTACTCTCTCCATGGTGTAACATATCTTGTACGACACCTTAACTCTATTGGTTATTGGATTTGTATTGCTCCCCAATGACACTAAGTATATCATGGGACATGATAGGGATTATTTTTTAGATATTGGTCTTTGTAACGAATGGGAGGAGTGTGTTTTCAAGGTAATATAAGGGGATTATTTAAACTAATAAAGTGGTGTATTTTCAAAATAAAATATTGAATAAAATATTATATCAAAGGTAAAACACGTAATAGTGCATTTTTTACAATATATACCATAAAGATTTATAATATAAAGAGTTTAATTCATTAAATCCTCTTTATAAATCTAATATATTTATTTTTTTAAAATGAAAATGGAATAAATGAAAAATTGTTATTTTATGGAATTACATTTGAATTTGCGTTTTTTAAAGTTCGTTTTATGTTTAGAAACTAATATTATGATTTTGTAATGATTATGTTTTTAAATAAAATATATCATGGTTGAAAATAAAGATCTATAATGTATTATTTATCAATTACATCATGAATGATGTAGTGTATAATACAATGGTTTTGTGGCGAACTATTTTTTTACTATTCACTGAAAATTTTTATTTTTCATGAAAATTACCATAAACAACCAATGGAAAATATTATCATGCTTATGTGAAAATTTATATTAATTTTATCAAAATAATTTTCTATTATTGGAAATTTTAATTTTTAAAATATAAAATATGTTCTTCATGAAATTATTTAAAATGTAGTTTATTAAAAATTTGTTAATACTTTTTTAGTTTTTAATCATGATATTTATTTAATGGAATTAGAAACAATATATTTACCTAAAATAATCAATAAAAAATATATTTATATTAAAAATTATTATTATTTTCTAAAAATACTATTCTGATGGTCATATTACTATTCCCAATGTCTATGTTTCTTTTATGAATGGTGGGGTTAGTTTTCTAATAATCACAATACTATTACAATGATCACATTACCTATTATATATAAAACAAACTCATTTCACTCAATATAAAACTCAATTCATATGAAGTTTCTACATTTCTATTTTCTATGACATTTATTGGTTTTCTGATATGTTTTTCATTTTATAGTATTTTTTGTGGGGGTACTAATTCTTATTAATTTGGGATATTAATATTTTCTAATTTCAGATATTCTGTTTTATATTTTTCATCTATTTTTAATCATTGGAATTTTGATTAGTGTCACTGATGATTAATATAAATGTATTTAGTAATGAAATAAATTCATTTTTGTTTCTCTAAATGTGTATGTGTATAATAATATATAACATATTAAAAAACATTTAATAAAGTAACACATATTAATAACAAGAATTGGGTCATTACATTCTTCACCCATTAAAAAATTCTTCCATGAAATTATAACTCGTATTATAGATTGTTAATTGATGAGGGTACTTTTGTTTATTTCTTTCCTCTTGTCAACACATTGTCCCTTCATACTATTGTTCATCCACAACACGTTAACAAGGTGAGTTCTCTTGTTTTATAAAAATTTGTTCTATGTAGTCCCACATACTCCTCAGCTAATCTTTATATGAGAGGTCATTCTCTGGTTGTGCCACCTCTAGATTATGTATATGTGAAGGATCATTTATGTACTTCAGGAGAAGTGGTACATGAAAGACGTTAAAAACTAGATCCAAAAATTGTGGAAGCTCAACATGATGGACCACTACTCCTATGTTATCAAGGATCTCAAATGAACCAATGTACCTTTTAAAAGAATCCATTTTATTATAAAAACATGAATATATTCCATGGTGATATTTTATTGAAAAGTTTATCTCCATCATCGAACACCAATCCAATTCAGTAGTTTTTATTATTTTATTTTATTTCTAACTCAGGGAAGAATTTATATGTTTTACGATGTGTTGAACCATCACAATCATATGTTATAAAAGATATGGTCCAAGAAGAATTTGTTCCCAAACTATATCCCAACATGTTTGAGTTCTACATCACTTATGAAATAGAGCTTAATATAGATCTATTTGAGCACTCACATAGAAACAATTGATGTATGAGAACATAGCTAATAATATATGCTAGTCCCATCTTCTATTGAATTCCATTTTTCATGATATCAGCATGTCCTGATTTTTCTGATAGTCCTACATGATTTCCATCATATTAGGGGTGAAAGGCCACGCTGAAAATCAATTTAGTATTCAAATCATGTTTAATATTTATATAGTATTTGATGTGAACCATGGATAACGACCATAGATGATAAAATGTGGAACCTTATGCAACCTCGCCACTTCTTTTGTAAAACCCAATGATTTTGTTATTTTATTTTTATTAATTAATTTAACCTTTTTAATATTTTTCATTTCATGATACACTAAAGATAATATATTTAATATTAATGAATATATTTTGTCATATGTTATATCAATATCAAAGGTAACTGTTCACCATATGGATCATAATCATTATATTTATCTACATGGAACACCAAGGTTAACATGTGTTATATACAGCAATGACTTTCCTCGACGGATTACATAACATGAATGACCTAGTTTTACAAACAATAGTATATCATTAAAATGTTATTACCTAATATGATAAGATATGCACTTGTTTCGAATTTGTGTTAATGAATAGTTATAACCAATTTGTTAAAATATATTGTTTACATAAATATATTATGATTTCAAATCATAGAAATTAATTAGAAGTAAATATGAAAACTGATTAAATATAACAAGAAAAATATTTGTTTTGTCACAATGATGATTTACCATAATAAATTAAATTAATTATAATTATCGAGTGTTATTAATTTAAAATATATTATATATATTCAATAACGTATTTTTGATATTTAACCAATAGGTTTTATTGACATAAGACAAGAACAAACCAAATTTTATGTTTGAAAACCTATATTTTTATAATAGTTGTTTTACTTACATTTAATGGAGAAAATAGATTAAATAAAAGTTTTTGGAAATTTTATATATTAAATATTTTAAAATAAACATTATAATTTAATGGGCAACAAAAAAATTATCTTTGGATAAATTTTTTATATTTTTATGTAATTCTTCATTTGTAATGAATAGTTCAAAATACTGAATTTTAATTCAAATAAGTTTTTCACATAATTTATTTAAACAGATAAATTATTTATTAAATTAATTTATAAGAATAATTTGATTATAATTTTTTAATTAATATAATTTAGGGATTAGTAATGTATTTCCCTCTAAAATTGCATCAAAAAAGATAGAAGAAGTTGGGACATTTGTTCTTTAATAACCTGCAATGTCATCCAGTGAGTGCAATTAGTTTTACCTAAATATAGACCACTTATGTAATCCGAATTTAAGAAATTGTACTCCATATTTGGAATAAGAATAATTTATAATTATTATTAATGCTAAAAAAATTGAGAAAAAATTTTAGTGAACATAATTAAAATTATTTAGAATGATTAAGGTAATATTCCGAATAACTAAGGAGTAATCATTTAATTTATGATCCAGAATCACTTATACACTTGTCTAAAACCAATTGAATAGAAATTCATATGTGATTACCCTTGAATTATTTAGTTTGTTTTTTTATGACATATTTTAGATAAAAATGTGGGCATGACCAATTTGTTTTAAAAAATACCATCAATGTCCTTTCCCTTCCCTATAAAAGGACACCAAATCTCCCTCTTCATCACACCTCAAAAACCACATAGAATCAAAATATAGCTGAATAATACATTTCCCAAAACCCATACCATCCTCCTGGAATCATACCATTGTGTTGATGGAAATCCATGGAATCCTTTTGGCACAAAGCCAAAGGAGTAACCAGATTAAGAGGTAATGTATGCTCTCAAGATCATTTATTTTATTTTCATTATCCTCCCATGACGTATAATGATTCAATGATTGTATAAAAACAACAATATTAGTACTATATTATTATGGATTTATTCTAAGTGTTATAACTACACTTACACACTTTACCATCTAATGGGAAACGAACACACTGTTTATGTGTACAAAGAACTTCCACCTCACTAAATATTGATTTTTCAATATTATATCACTACCTCTCATGATGGAAAATATAATTGAAACTAAATTTATATATGTTATATATTATAATTTTAATATATTTAATATTTTTTAATTACATTACAACAAATAACTTTATAATTTACATTTTGTGTTAATATAATAATTTCTCTTAAGGAAGTGTGGAATACCACCCATCAAAGTGATGTGATTCATTCATTCACTAAATGGAATGTTTTAATGATATATTTATTTAATATATATGACATATATGATATAATAAAGTGAATTTAATAATTATATATAATTATATATATATTAATTTCTTTCTTTCAACATGACAATTAAATGGAAATTGAGATCATGTGTATGTAAAAAATACAACATATGTATTAAATAATTATTACAATTAAATTTATGTGAACCTATATATTTATAACATGATCTTTATTTCATGTGGTTTATGTTAAAAAAATTATTAAAATAATTTTTTTTTCAGATTTCTTTCTTTGACACCCATGTATTTTTATGTACCTAAATTAATTTTCAAGGTATATATAGTTCAATTTTAATTGTTATATCATGAATATAATACATTTAATGATATTTTATATTTCCTGTAATTTCTTTTAATACACGGAGAGTATGATCCCAGGTTACCAACTGATTAAATCTTATTGAAACAATCTCATCTCTTTTAATGGTTGTTTATATCCATCTCTCAAGTAAATTCATGACTTTACTTATCTTATGTTTATTCAAAATTTAATCATCTATCCTTTCTATTTCTATATTATTTGGACCATATGATAGTTAATAATTTGTTTTTAATAAATCCCGAATTTACCCTCTCATTGATTGGATTTTTTTGTTCCTAATAAACTTTGTTATCTATAAAGTGTTTCCAATAATATTCTGCTAATCACCTATAATCATTAAAATGCATTTTTACCTTTTTCTTTTACCAGTTTTTTCAAATGAATCTTCTTATAACATTCTAAATGAGGCATTTTTCTAACCAATTTTCCTTGTAAATTGAATTTTTCTTTTTACCTCATAATAAATGTATAGATTAATCAACCATCAATTATTTTATGATTTTTTCAGGTTTAAAACATTAATTTTTATGAAATTGTTTTAAAAAGTATTTTCAGAGGAATAGGTTTGAAAACAATTTCATGATTCCTTTATAATATTTCAAGTAAAAATATTTAAAAAAAATTTAAACATTTTATTATATATTTTTGAAGTATTTTGAAATAAATGGATTTCAAAACCTTTTAATGATTCGTTCATAATATCTAAGGTAAAAAGGATTTCAAAGTGATGGCATGTATTCTGTATATTTCTTCAGTATTAGTTTCAATCAAATGGTTTTCAAAACGTCTTTGATATTTGTTTTATAATATTACAAAATGATTTCAATGAAAATGTGTTTTAAAATGATTTGAATATTGTTTTATAATTTTTCATGGAATAATGTTTTAAAAATGATTTCTTGTATTATTTTTAATTTTTCAATGTATTTTATAAGAAAATTATTTTAAAATGTTTTTTTATTAAAAATCATTTTAAAAAAAAGAAATTATATGTTCCCAAATAATCATTTTTGAATGATATTTCCAAACTATATTCCATCGAAGATGAAATATTTTGATGTAAATCAATACTTTCTAGGAAATGATATAAAAATTTTATTCATATTATTTCTTTGAATGGGATATGCTTGCGGTTTTGGTCATTAAGAAACATTTTTATCTTTCACATGTTATATTTTTATGTAACCCATTTCACATTCATGGGATATATAGTTGTGAAATATGTTTCTCTCCCATGAGAAATGTCTTTAATGAAACGATCAGGAAGCCTGTATATTTTTCCATCACATATGATATGATTACTTGATTTTGATACCCATTTCATTTCATGGGTTATGATAAGATTTTTTTAATATTGTGGCACATGTATTTATGATTTCATTTGGAAATATTTTTGACCTATATATACCTATAATTATTGTTTAAATATTTATATATCATGAGGTAGACATGATTAGATTTTGAAATGAAATCAGTTTAGTATTACAATGTTGGAATTAGAAATAATCTCGGTTCAATATTATAGGGCTCGAACAAGGAGTGAACACCATTTAGTAACAAAAGTCTAGAATCAAGTGTGAACCCAATTCAGTAATGAACTTTTCCAATAAGATATCCTCAACAATAAATCATTCACTACAATGGAAAAAACAATATATGATTATGTGTCAGCAACAATTTTATATTTTTCTCCTATGTTATGATTTCATGCCTTATGTTCTCCATTTCTTGATTATTCAAGTCTTAATAGCTACCAAGATTTATTGAATAATTCATGTTTATGATCATTTATATTAAGTGTATTATCTTCTAATTTCATGATCATGTTCTCACACCCTTATGCTCTTGATTATTCTAACATGTCTCCCTTTTTTACCCTCACGGAGAATCTGATCCCACTATTTTTAATGCTTAATTACTCCTAGGATAGGAAGATATGTATTATGTATGATGTGTATAAGAAGAGTGTTAGTAGATAGGATCCTAGTTGGAGATGTTATATCACATTTCGGTACCAATTATTATGTTTCCATGTTTCAAAATGCACTCGACTAATATGGTCTTCGGGAATCTGTTTATGTAATTTTTTATGAATTTTCTAAATGTTATGTAATTTCTATGTTTCAGAAGATATTATCTCTAAATTTGGTATCAGAGTAATGGTCTAGTTAGCCTTTTGGAATCTTGGATGATAAATCCTTATTGAGAATACAAAAGTAATGTATTAAGAAAAATTGTAAGGATATGTAAAAGAATAAGAAAATTTACATTAATTTTGTTAATTATAAAAGATTGGTTCTTAGAAATACAACATTGTATGGATACTAAAACATGATGTGGATCTGGAATAGATGCAACTCAGAGTAACAACTCTAAAATGATGTTATGTGCCTAACTCTGGGTAATCTAGTATAGAACAATGGGCCATACTGCACACCATGTTTGAAACTCATGGGGGATATGCTTAGGGAATTCACAAACAGTTCACAAACAATCCTGAAAGTTTTAAATATATATTGGCTATGGATAACCAAGTATTAATCTACGGTATCATAAATTTTGCATGTTTCCATGATTTAGACATCCCAAATGTAATTATTTTTATTACTATGTGGTTTTTTGAAATGACAAGTTATTCTGAAACATTTATTCTTGTTTTAATCAATGGAAGGATCTAGAATAAACTATATTAACATTGGATGTGATGCATGATTTTCTGATAAATAGTCAATATGGATGATCGCTGGAGTGAATGATGTTGTGATCATTCCTAATTTGTTTTCATGAAACACGATTAGTAACGTGTATATTAACCAACTCTCAGACTCATAAAGGAAGATAATGAAGGTGTTCCATTTGAGTATAGACAATGTAGACCATGGAAGAAAAAATATTCAATCTCCTTTGTGTTAAGAATGTGGAAAGAATATCCTAAGTAAATCTCATAGTGGAACAGGAAGATGCTTCGACAGACGAAATAATGAATCAAAGAAAGTGAATGCCAGGAAAAAATAATGAGTTTGGCTAATGAAATGGATGAGAATATTGACCTCCCTATGACATAATTAATTGTTATGTTTTTTAAGTGTGGAATAAATGTTCATTATAAAATACAATATACCAAAGGGAAATCTACATAAGATGATCCACAAAAGTGGTACAAGTAATGGTTATATTTACAATGATTAGGAAATTATAGATTAAATGATAAAATAAATATGTATTGTATAATATGATGAGGTATCCTTTGTAATGCAATAAGTATGAAGTCGAATTATAAAATATTTTATGCATTTGGATTAAAGAAATATGTTATATGAAAGGATAAGTATTTAATGATTGTTAGTTTATGTTTTTATCTATAGACATACAATAACATGTTTAATGGTTCTGATGGAATAGAAAAGTGAAATAATGGAAAGGTGATGTCCATGGAAATACCTTGATTAAGGGAAAGATAACACTTAATTTGTTCCTTCAAATAAGATAATTTTATTGGATAATGATATTTGGGATATGAATAAGAAAATAGAAAGGTAACGATTACCTTAGAACTATTTAAGGACATGTTGATAGGTGGTTTATGTTATTATGGCTAAGGTTTTGAAGATTTTTTGTTTTATGGAATAAATCCAACAGACATTGAATAATGAATTATGCATGTTTTCAAAAATTATTTATGGTAATTCAAGTTGTTACTATGTTTCCATAGAATATATAATGAGATTTTCATATGTTTATAATGTGTCAATAAAGAGATACTTTTTCATAAATGAGTGATCGATGTTAAGATGGTTTCAGGACATTTTTTCTAATGTATTATATTATCATCATTCATATGTGTTAAAAGGTTTAAAATTCATGATTTTTTATGTTGAACAATCGAGGAAGTATTTATCTATTGATATTGTATTGAAAACCATGGATAAAATGCTATCTAGTTATTAACATTATTTCAATGATGTCTGTCTATTTTGGAAATTATATTAGTGTGATTTCATATTACGATATCATGTATGTCAGGTGAAAACCAATTAATACCAGAAATGCCATAGTTTTTGAACCTGTGACTAAAGGTTGATAAGGGTTTCAGGCCTACCACTAGCCTATGTGAGGACCATGTTAATGTATAATTATTTTTGATTAATAATTATATGTGATGAAATAACAGTGATACTTTTTATGTTTAGAGATTAATGTATTAACCATATATATTTTCAAGAATATTTATAGATAAATAGGATTATTGTTCATTCTTTTATGGGGATTCCTTTCGAATAAATTTTTATTTTAGTGCCTCTGACATCATAGATGTAACACCATGACCCTAGGTACCCATATGTGGTGCATTATTACGTAACATGGGCGTGATCAAAATAGTTCAAGCCTAGATATACCAATTAGTTTATTAACCTTGGAATTACTAGATAAATTCATAAGTTTTTTCATTACATAAGAAAAAAACATTTTATATTTGTAGAACACACTCATATAAATTATTCAATCTCTATAGTCCAATCATAATATATTTCGTCACATCCTGTGAAAATTAAAACCTAAGAAGGGGGTGAGCTTAGATGCTCAGTAAAGATAAAATATTGTAAAAACCTTCAAAAATAAGCATAAACATTTATGGAAATGTATAAGGCTAAAAAAGACTCATTTTGAACATAAAGTTTATCATAATATGTAATAGATAAATTAATAAATACATTTATATATTCATTAGGATATCCTACTATTCAGATAATCAAATGTAATATCAATATCCAATTTCATAATGATGGAATGTATAATTTTATAAATCAAAACCACATAGTCAAGGCCTCATGCAAGGACTACCAATAATATTTTGTGAAATCCTTGTGACAAGACACTAGTTTGTCTCATGAGACCAATTGATGCATCAATGAGTTATAGAGGGCTCCACATGTCACATACTATGTCCAATGCATTCCTTATATGAAGAGGTTGAAACATAACATAAAAATTCGTATTAAAAATCGCATAAAAATGTTAATAATATAACCCTACACCGTGAATTGTATGAAAATAACACATCCACATTCAAACAAATCACAATGTCATAAATGAAATATGGAAGATTTTATCATAATAAATCAACTTCAAACAAGTGTTAAATCCATCAAAGGATGTTGACATTGATGAAATCAAAACTATTTGATAGAAATATCATTCAATTTTAAAATCATTTAAATTTCATATAATTATGAAAGAAGAAATTTATTTTGAAAATTTTGTTGTTAGCTTCTAAGTGATGATTGGAAGGTGTTATAATGGAGGAAAATAGCCACAGGATCCATATAAGTCAAACAACATTCTTACCTTAATTTTTCAAAAAGGTCATAAAGTACCATATTTTTAAAATGATAGAAATATTCCCTTTAAAACAATTTTTAAAATGTAAAACATGGGTATAAATTACTTTAAAACATTTTCTAGGAAATAGTAAAAATATTTAGTTGGACATGTATAAGAAACATAGTTGTGGATGAAAAAGAGGTCCATGTAGATACTCAAATTAAAACAACCTTAGATAATGAAGAGATTGTAGAATTAACCTTTACCAAGTAATTCTCCTTGGTCAAGGGTAAGTTAACCTCATATATAATAGTTAAATCATAGTTTTTAAATTTTACAAGAACCACATACATAAATATTATATCCTAACTGATCTTCTAATATTGATTTGTTAATAATATTTTAGTAGTATCATTATCTCGGGTGTTAACTTTTTCATTTTCCATTATATGATTTGTTATGTAAGTAAGGTTTGTTATGGATAGGACATATTTGATTAATATCCAGAATGATATTTAGATCTTACACATTATTTATAATCATAAAATGAAAATTATTATTCAATGATTACGATGGGGAAAGAATCTCATCGCGTTCGTGGAGACGGTAATCCTTACGTACGCAGGAGTGAAAATATAATTCAATTATTTGTGAAATAGATTGTAATTAGATGGTATATCATGTATACATAATCATTAACATGTTATATTTGTTATTAACATCAATAATAATAATTATTATACCAATCCAAATAATGAAGTGTTGAATAACAGACTACACCACGAGGTGGAGATGGTAAGTCGTACGTATGAACATATTGAGACTTTGTCATTCATAGGATGGATAGAATAATTAATATGATTGTAATATATTTATAATAACATCAAAGTAAGTATAAGGTACAAGATTTATTATTTTGGTATGGAATCAACAATGAAAAAGGAAGTGGATGTAGAATAGAACTTTGAAATAGGTGATGGAATAATTATATCTTCTTCATGTGCTTCCTTTTGATTTGATAAAAAGGGCTCCTTTGGTTGGATTGTGATCAAATTAAGGACTCTAGGTATATGTGAGGTTGGTTGGGTGGATATTTGAGCAGGGTTAGGCCACGCCAAATGGCATTGGAGGTGTGATTTTGAGATAAGGGGAAGTACCCTTTTATAAGAGAGGTGAGGGTCACTTTGAGAAAAACATGAAATATTTTTTTATTATACAATCATATTATGTTTATAATGGCTTCAAAAGGATTTATTTTGAGGATAAAGTAGGTCAGTGATGAAAACATCTCTAAAAATAGGTTTTAGACTGGTTTAGGTCCACATATTAACCTTATCTTTTATATTTAACTCTTAGTTAAATAGTTTATCTTTTAACATGTATTCTTGTATTATTATAATTAATGGTTAATATATATTAAATGAAAAGTGAATAGAATCCCGTTTAGTTAATTATTGATATATATATCCTTATCTAAGTGTTTTGGCTGATCCATAGATTTTTTTGGAATTCATTTCATAATATCGTTTTTCAAAACATATTTATGTCGATTTTGACACAATTTAGTATTTGTTTCTTTTAAATCATTAAAACTTCATAAAATCGAAAAAAATTATTAAATAAACCATAAAAAGTAATATTAAGCCAAATAATTTGTTTAAAGCATCAAAATTCTTAATTTACATTTAATTTTATATTTATAATTTCAATTATTTTAATCATTAATTAATAAGGTAATTACTGTATCATCATTGTGTCATAAATAAATTTAATTCTTTAATGTATAAATTTATAAATAAAATAAAATTATGTAAGAAATATTTGTAGCTTTAAAATGAATATTTATAGTTGAATTTATCTTCTCTATTACCCAACACTAAAAAAGGTTTAGTTACTAAACATTAATTTAAACACTTTTAACTATTTTTTAAATAAAATAATAATTAAAGACTTAATCTAATCCAAGTGGACCACAAGAATCATATTTTATTCCCAACATTGATTTGGGTAGAAAAAAAACTCATCAAATAGAATTAAGACATGTGTTAGGGTAATTATAATACCAATTTACCTTTTATTACCATATTTATATTTAAAGGTGGTAAATAAAATTCAAAAGTTTATATTCACCAAAAATTATTTTAATCCTATTGAGCCACATATTACATACTGATTCCAACCATGTCTCTTAGATTATTTAAATTCAATTCACAGAAGATGTAAAATTATGTTTTATAAAAATTTGAAAATGTCCGTAGAAGGTGAGAAAAAGGCGATAGAAGTTCAATAAAATTTTATATAACTTATCTTATTATAAAATGACTCGAATGAATTAAATTAAAAATATATAGGTATTATATATCAATTCTTATGTAAAATAAATTTAAATAATACAACTAATTATATAAATATAAAGTTTGTTTTAAACAATAACGTAGTGTTTCTCAATATTCATAAAAATTGAATGTTTTTAGAAAAATACCAAAAATTCACCCTAAGCTAATTATGATATAATGAATCCAAAAATGATGTCTATTTTGAAAAATAAAATTCTAAAAATTCTAAAAATTTGGTATTATCATTCATAACGGTTAGTTTGATTGGTCGTGGTGTGCTGGAACTCGATGTTGGGTACAACGCAAGCTATCACATTATTCAAGAGAGACATACTTTAGAAGATTGGGGTGTTAAATTCTTCCTTTATTCAAATAATTCCATCCTTGAAATTTCTAGAATACAATTACATAAAATAATTCAAGTCCCTCTTCGCCATAAAATCCTTGTGTTCCCACGTTGTCTCTTCCATCTTAAGGTTTCTCCATAGAATTCTTACCAAATGATTCGTCCGGTTTTTCAACACGTGTTCTCTGGTATCAAGAATCTTGACAGGATCTTCACAATAAGATAGATATATATCTAGTTCTCTTTCTTCTTAAGTGAGTACATGCTTTGGGTCAGGCATGTATATTCTCAATAGTGATATGTGGAACACATCATGCACATTAGGGAGACTTGGAGGCATTGCCACATGGTAAGCTACCACAACAATTATTTCTAGAATTTTGAAAGTTCTGATGTACATGGGACATAATTTAACCTTCATATTAAATCATACCACACCCTTCCATGCAGATAGCATCACGAAAACCTGATCCCCTAATTAAAATTCTAAATCATTCCTTCGGTTATCGGCATTGTTTTTTTTTCCTAAATTGAGAAGCTTGAATATGGGTTTGGATAAATTTTACCTTTTACATTGTTTCCTCAATTGGTTTTTGGACGATGAGTTTTTTTTCATCAAGATCATCCCAACAAGTCGGTTTGCGACATCTCTTTCCATATAACTCTTCTTATGGTGCAATATGAATACTGGATTGGAATCTATTGTTATAGGGAAATTCTACCAGAGAAAAATATTGATCCCACATACCATGAATGTCGAGTGAGAAATATATCAACATGTCCTCTATGTTTTGAATAGTCGGTTCTAATTGACCACCATTTTGAGGGTGGTAGGCAGTTCTCAAACGAAGTTCAGTATCTAGGGCCTTCTGAAGACTTTTCCAGAATCTTGATATAAAATGGGGATCAGGATCAGAAACAATTGATTGGGGTACTCCATGTAGTCTTAAGACTTCATTAATATATAGTCTTGTTAAACGATCAAGTGGTAAATATTCTATTATAGCATGAAAATGTTTCGACTTGGTAAGACGATCAACAATGACCCATATTGCATCATTCCTTCTAGGATTCTTTGGTATCCCCAGGACAATGTCCATCATAATATCATCCCATTTCCACTCAGGTATGGGAAAAGGTTGCATGACCCCTCTAGGATTTTGTCTTCCAGCCTTCACCTGTTTACAAACCATAAATTTTGACCCATAATCAGCAATCTCACACTTAATGTTGTCCCACCAAAATTGTTCCTTCAAATCATTATACATCATAGTGAAACTATAGTGTATATTGATATTGGAACTAAGAGAATTATTCAAAAACTCTCAATTTAGATTAGGTATATCTGGAACAGAAATCCTCTTCACAAATTTCAAAATCCCATCTACATATACAAAGTAGATTAATCCCCCATCATTCAAAACATTATTTTTATTTTCAAACTACTCATCATCAGTCTGAGAACTTTTTATCTTTTCTAATGAATATGGTTTGGAAACTATTTGAAAAATTTATTGATGTTTCACAATCCATGATTATTCCCATATCCATATTTACTAGATCCTTAAACATATGATCCCTTTCTACTTTTATTTTGATCAAAAATCCATGATCCTTTCTACTCAAAGAATCTTCCACCTTATTTTTCTTTCATGGGTTGTACTGTATAGTGAAATCCGTATTCTTTAGTAGTTCATGAAAACTCCTTGGCCTCATGTAGAGTTCTTTTTGAGAAAATATACTTCAAACTCTTGTGATAAGTATATGTCTCACATTTTTCTCCATAGATATTGTGTTTTCCTAACATCAGAGAAAATATTACTGATTCTAACTCAGGATCATGATTAGTATATATTTTTTCATAATTTTGTAGTTTTCGTGATTCATAGGAAATAACCCTAGAATTCATCACAAAGACCCAACCCAGTCCTTTCTTTGAAGCGTCATTACAAATAACAAACCCTTTATTACCCTGTTGTAAATACAATATAATAGCATTGAATAATATACTCTTCAACTATTAAAAAAATTCTTCACACTCTTTTTTCAAATAGAAAGTAACCCCTTCATGTGTGAGATTCATTAATGGGTTATCCAATTGGGAAAAATTCTTGACGAAACACTGAAAATAAACTGTGAAATCCATAAAACAGTGTACCTCAATTATAATTGTTGGAGGTGGCCATTCACGTGTAGATTTTTTTATAGACGGATCAACAGAGATTCCATCCATAGAGAGAATATGGCCTTGAAAATAAATCTCCTAAATCCATAATTCACACATGCTAATATTCACATATAATTATATTCTTCTAAGAGTCTTTAGAATAGTTAACAAGTGATTTTAATGATCATTTTAAATTTTTGAGCATACTATGATTTCCTCAATAAATACAACTACGAATTCATTAAGATATTACTTGAAACAACTATTCATTAGATCAATAAAAATAGAGGGTACATTAGTCAATCCAGAAGGAATTACGGTAAACACTTAATGCCCATACCTGGTAAGAAATGCTGAATTCAGAATGTCTTTTGTCATCACACACAGCGGATTATATCTAGATAGAAGTTCAATCATTGAAAAATATTGAGCCCCATGAAGTTGATAAAATAAATCATCAATGTGAGGTAGGGGATACTTGTTATTTATTGTAATAAAATTTATCTCCATGTAGTCAATACACAACCACATAGATCCATATTTAAAACAAAAAAAATAACATGGGCTCCCCATGGCGAAACACTAGGGTGAGTAATTACTTTTTTACTCAATTCCTCTATTTTTTTTCTTTAGTTCAACTATTTCCATAGTATCCATTCAACAAGGGGTCTTTGATATGGGCCTCGAACCATGAATTAAATCAATGGAAAGCTCAATTTCATCTTCTGGAGGATGTCAAGGTAAATCCTTTGGAAACACATAATCATATTCTTGAAAAATTGGTATGTCCTCTATTTTAACATTCATTTCCTCACAGAGAGTTTTTTAATTCTCTTCCACCACAATAATTGAATTTAGATGAGACACTGGGGCTGGTCTAGATAATAATTAAATGGTGGCGTTTCTACTCTAAAGATAAGGTATTCCTTATCATCATCAAAAATAGCAACCTATTTCTTCTTAAAATAAATTTTCACATCATGGTCTAAAAGAAAATTCATACTGAGGATTATATCTCATTCAAGCATGTATATGGTGATTAAATTAGAAGATAACGCATATTTATTAAACGATTAAATTACCTACCACCACATCATTCGGATCATCAACTTCAACAGTAGTGATCACATATACATTTCATTTCTCTATTGTCCATTTTTGAGGTATGTTTCCTTGGCGTTCATTTGCATAATGCCCCATTTATCTAAAATTTTAGAATTCAACATTTACAACCTATTTCATTCCCTTAAAATAATGATCATGGTGTCCTTTTTCACCACACTTAAAAAAAACACCCATTCCTTTCAAGAAAGTGTCATGGTTTTTCTTCTCACATTTACTGTAGGATGGAAATTCAACTTTTCACTTCTTACACTTATTTCCATTTCCAGAGTGTTCTGCATATCTCTTATTCTATTTCTTTTCATTAAAGTTGTATGACATAGAAAGTTCTTTTCCATGATGATAAAATATGAGTAAATATCTTTTTATGATGAGAAGGATTGTGATACTAATAATCGATGGATAAATGGTTTTAACCTGTCAAATAATCATTGAATCTTACTCCTTGATATATTTATATAATCTTCTACATGTCTTTCTAACCTTGTTAAGATAGCCTCATATATTGATACATTCTCAATCTTCTTTTTCCTCAGACTCAAAAATTGTTTATTCATATCCGCTCGATGGTCACAAGGAAAGTATTTTTCTATTAGAAGATTTTTAAACTCCATCAAATCCATATTTGATATATATTTATCCTCCTTTGTATTTTGAATTAATGACCACCATTGATCTTTATCTCTTGTGAGGCAATAAATTGCCATGAACACTTTTTCCCTTTGCCACTCCCCAAAGTATGTAATATTTTCTCAAAGGAACTTCTCCATTGCTCAGCTACAAATGGATTTGTAGTCCAATTGAATTTTTGTGATTGTTTTATCATGAATCTATCTGACACTGAACCTCTGCCATATGGATCAGGGTGATCTATATATGTAAGGTTATTATTCATAACCTTTGTGAGTTTTCCCAGTATGGTAATAAGTTGTTTAGAATAGGTTGCATCAATATCTCTACTATAAATTTCTACAGTATGAGGGAAATACATATATAGATTATGTGTGTTGATACAGTTTACATTCCTTCCACTAGGAACCATTTATAAATAATGTAGTACAATATATTAGTTTAGGAATCACAATACATAATCACAAACAAGTAAAATACATAACATAAATATAATAGTTTAGGCATACAATCAAAATTCATTAATAATCTTTTCTTTGAGAATGTATTTACTCGTAAATATTTCCTAATGGTTTTTAATGAAAATGGGAAGTTTCCTATGAATATACCATGGAAGTGTCATAACCATGAGTGCATCAAGGCCTGTTTTGGGGTACCAGGATACCCCGGGTCCAGCCCGAAAGTCATTTTTGGGGTTTTCACTCCTAGGTACATCTGTGTCAAAACTGCCTCTACCATCTCGTATCGAGACATAGATGTATTTCGTAAAAAATTCACCAAATATCTATATTAACAATATTCTAGGAAGTTATTATATATTAATACTCATATTTTGTCATAGGGTAATGTTCTATAATCATAGTTTTTATAAATATAGTTTTAATGGTGTTTATTAAACATCCTTTGATACTATCTATAATTCTCTGAACATATTTACCCGAAGTCGATGCATTATTACATAACATTGGCATGATCACAATATATCGTGTCTCAAAATACTGATTAGTTTAGTAGACTTGGAAGTACTAGACACATAGAGAAGTTTTACAATACATCATGATAAAAACAAAATTGTGCCTCCATAGAACTCACTCATATCCCTTAGCCTATCACTAAAGTTCATTCATAATATACATATTCACATCCTTGGAAAAATAAAACATAAGAATGGGGTGACCTCAGATTCTCAGTAAGGACAACAATATAGTGGAAAATTTCATAATGAAGAATAAATAATTAAGTTAGTGTATAAGGATAAAAAACAAGCCTTTTAAATTTAAATTTCATCATAATATGGATAAGAAGAATCAAATAATTCCATTTATTTATTTACATATATATTCTACAAGTCGAATAATCAAATGTAATATCAATAGAAAATTTTATAATGATGGAATGCATAATGTTGGACATCAGAACCACATAGTCAATGATTTCTGAAAAGACTACAGATACTATTTTGTTACAGACTTTTTCGACGACAATAGTTTGTCTAATGAGATCTACCGATTCATCGAGGAGCTATAACAGTCTCCACCCATCACTTACTATTCCCAATGCATTCCTCATATGAAAGGGTTTAAACATTACCTAATCATTTGTATTAAAACTAACATATGAAATGTTAATAATTTAACCATAGACCATGAATTATTTAAAAATAAATAATCAACAATCAAACATATCACAAAACATTCAATACAATATGGAATATTATATCATAATAAATCAACTTCAAACAAGGGTAATATTCATCAAAAGATGTTGACATAGCCGATGTAAAAACTATTTGAGAGAAATATCTCATTCAATTTTGTAATCAATTAAAATTCACATAATTATGAAAGATATCATTTATTTTGAAAATATTCTTATAATCTTGTAAGGGACACTTATAAGGTGTTATAATCGCGGAAACTATCCACACTCGCCGTATAAGTTAGAAAAACATTTAACAATAATTTTTCAAAAAGGTCAAAAAGTACCTTGTTTGAAAAATGACACAATGATTCCTTTCAAAACATTTTATAAAATTTCAAATAAGGTTATAAATGAATTTAAACCATGATATGGGAAATAGTGAAAATGTTTTGAAATATATTTTTAAGAAACAATGATTTGGATGATAAAGAGGTCCAAGTAGATACTCACGTAAATAGAACCTCGTATAATGATGAGATTATAGAATTAAGCATTACATTTTCCTTTTCTAGGATTGTGGGAACGTTAGCCACCTCTATAATAGATAAATAATTGTTATTAAATTATAAAAGAACCACATACATTAATATGATATCAAATATGATCTTCTATCATTTCTTTGTTAATAATATTTCCGTGGTATCATTGTTTCAGGTGTTAACTGATTAGTTTTCTGTTATATGTTTTGTTATGTAAGTCATTTTTGTTATTGATAGGATATTTTTTATTCATATTGATAATTTAATTAAGTTTTCAAACAGTATATTTAATTATAAAAAGATAATTATTATTGAATGATTACTATGGGGAATGAATCTCATCGCATTCATGGAGATGGTAATCCGTACGTACGCACGGGTGAAAATATCATTCTATTGATGGTGAAATCATATGTAATGGGATGCTATATCATATATACAGAATCATAAACATGTTATGTATATTATTTACAATAATTATACTCATTATTATATCCATACAAATAATGGTTTGTTGAATAAAAATCTACACCACAACGTGGAGGCGGTAAGCTGTACGTACACACAAATGGTAGCTTTGTCATTAATTGGAAGGAATGAATAATGAATTTGGTTATACCATATTTATAATAACATCAATGTATGTATAATTTAGTAGATTTTTTATTTTGTTATGGAAAAAGAAAATAAATTGGAAATTGAATAATAAAAGAACATTGAAAGTTGTGATGAAATTATTACCTCTTCTTCAGGTGCTTCTTTTTTATTTGATAAAAAAGGCTCCTAAGGTAGGATTATGATAAAATTAAGGCCTCAAAGATTACGTTAGGTAATTTTGGAGGTTTTTAGCAAGGTTTGACCAAGCTAAATGGATTTTTAGGTGATATTTTTAGAGAAGGTTAAGTAGCCTTTTATAAGAGATGTGAGGGTCACTTTTGGAAAATATTGAAATATTATTTTATAATACAATCATATTCGGTTTATAATTGATCCAAAATGATTTTTTTAGAAGATATGGTGGTTTTGATAAAAAAAATTTCATCCAATAGGTTTTATATAGGTTTAGTTCACCATATTAACCATATCTTTTAGATATAACTCTGTGTTAAATAGTCTAACTTTTACCATGTATTCATGTATTATTATAATAAATGGTTATGAAACATACTACAGAAATAAAATAGAACCCCATATGGTTAATTATTGATATATATAACCTTATCTATTCCCTTTGGGGGATCCTTAAATTTTTAATAATATTATACCAATTAATAATATAGTATTTGTTTTAAAAACTCAATTATGTCAATTTTGATACTATGTAGTATTTGGTTTTTGTGAAAGTCATTACAACATTATCACTTTAAAAAAAATTTATTTAATCAATCGTAACAAGTCATATTAACCTATAATTTTTTTAATATATCAAAAGTCTCAATTTACATTTACTTGGATATTTATAATATCAATTATTTTTTTCATTCATTAAAAAAGATAATTACTGCATCATGAATATGTCATAATTAAATTAAATTATTTAATTTATAAAAATTATAAATATACTACCATTATGTAGGAAATAATTTTATCTTTCTAATGAATATTTATAGTCCAATTTATCATAAGTATAACCCTATATTAAAAATGGTTTAGTTATTAAACATTGAATTTAACACTTTTAATTAATCTTAAAATAAAATAATAACAAATGTCCTAATCCAATCCAAGATGACCAAAAGGATCATGTTTTATTCCTAAAGTTTATTTTGGTCGAAATAAACTTATCCAATAGAATTTGGACATATTTTAGGGTAATTACAATATCATTTTTACATTCAATTACCCTATTTACTTTTAATTGTGGTAAATAAAATTCAAATGTTACTATACAACAAAAATTAGTTGCATCTTGTTGAACCAAATTTTACATTCTGATGTCAATGGTTTAGATCAGAAATTTGAAATTCAATTCATATAATTGGTAAAATTTCATTTTATTCAAAATTTAATATGTTCATAGAAGGTGGGTAAAAGATGTTAAAAGTTCAATACAATTTTATTTATCCAATTTTATAATAAAATAACACCAATGAATTACAATGATAATATATAGGTATTATGTATCTATGTTTAACTAAAATATATTTAGATAAAATAACTAATTATTTAAATAATAAGTCGATTTTAAACAGTAGCACAATATTTTTCATTATTCCTTAAAAGTTGAATGTTTTCAGAAAAATACCAAAAATTCACTTTAAACTAATTTTGATATTCTGAATAAAAAATGATGTCCATTTTGAAAAAAAAATTAAAATGATTCAAAAAGGGGGCATTACTATTCATTAAGGCTAGTTTGATTGGTCATGGTGTGCAGGAACTCGAAGTTTCGTACAATGCATGCTTCACATTATCCAAAGAGAAATGTATCGTGGAAGTATGGGCTGTCACAAAAGTTAATTTATAGAAATCCATATGATAATGTAATGGGTGATTTAGAAATAATTAAAATCACAACACAACAATAATTGTTTTTTGGAAATGTATCAACCAATTATATTTTCCTATATTTTTTTTCAATAAAATAAATGCACAAATATAGCTTAATGATAAAAAAATATTCCAAATAGCATAATTGTTGTAGAAAAATTTCCTTAATAATGATCATATATTTATGAATTTGAGGCCCACCACATTAAATTTGTCATTAAATTTTTTGTAATTTATTTCATCAACCACTCCTTATAAATATTTAATTTTTGCCACTACTCACAATCATCACTCGCAACCAATATTCTCCTATGTGGAAAACAAGTTATATCATATTTTGGGTAAAAGTTATCTTTCTAAATTTCCCATTTTACTGTAATTTCTTTTGTTTAATTTTATTATGTGGATTTCAAAAAATGAAACATTAAATTATTAACTTTTGATAACCTAGATGAATTTATGGGGAGTAATTAATATTAATGATATTATAATGTAACACCCAAGGATTTTGTGAATATATTTTTGAAATTAATTTAAACTTCTTTTATTTCTAATTTCACACAACACAAAAAATAATTAATGTTATATTAGTTAACTATATTTGGATTTCATTATATGATAATCCATGTTAATCATACACTACACACAATATAAACATTATATTTCACTACACTGAACACCGATGTTATCTTTTATTAAAAATAATAATGACCATCCCTGATCGCTTGCGACACATGCAACACCATGTCTTACCGAATAGTATTATATCATTAAATTGATATTACTTAATATAATTAGATATATCATAGAATTTAAATTAAAATTTATGAATAATATTATATAATTTATGAAAATATATGGTTTACCCAAATATACGATAAATCCATAGGTTACCAATTAATTATTAGTGAATATGAAAACCCATTGAATATAAACGAATCTGTTATTATTGAATCGGGAATGTTCTACCATAATAATTTAAATTATTTATAATTATTGACTAATATTAATTTAATATATATTTTATATATTAATTAATTTTTTTGAATATTCATCCAATAGTTTATATATAAATAAGAAATGAACAAACCCAATTTTATCCCTAGAACCTATATTTTTATAATATTATCCATACAACCATTTTATGGAGCACATATTTTAAATTAATTTTTTTTAATTTTATTGAGTTAATGTTTAAAAATAAATATTATATTTTAATTATAAATAAAAAAATTAACTTATGAAATTTGTTCGGTAATTTTCTAAAAGGTTTCATTTTTAATTAATACTTAAAAATAGTTAATTTTAATTCATAACTAAATTTTCATCTAATTTCTATATAAAGATAAATTATAATTCAAAATGGATTAAAAGATTATTTTGAATGTAAAATTTTCAATTATTCTGACGTAGGTTATAGGAATGAATTTCACTTTGATCTTGTGTATAAAAACATAGCAAAATTTTGGACATTTTTTCATTAAAAGGCCTTAGTGCCATCCAATCGAAGAGATTACTTTTATATTGATTTCAATCATTTATGTGATTAGAATTTTTAAAAATGGATTCCATATTTGTAATAATAATAATTTCAAATTTCTAATATGTTAATAATATTTTTTTACCAAATATATAAGTGAAAGTAATTAAATGTAATTTTATTGATTATGGTAAAATTAAGCGTAACTAAGGACTAAAACTTAAATTTTAGTCCAAAAATACATATAAAGTTGTAAAACACTCATTATATATATATTATTCTACCATGAACCTTACATTAATTAGTATTGATGGGTTGTTTGATTTTTGTAGGTAAAAACATGGGTACACCAAACTTGTTTTAAAAAATGCCAAGTGTGTCATTTCCCTTCCCAATAAAATCACACCACCTCTCTTGATTCTTCACACCTATAAAACCACATTGGTTAGGCTATTATCATCCCAATAAACATTTCAAAATATCTTCCTTCCTTATTTAGTCATCCATTATGGAATAAATAATTCCATGGAAGAATTTTGGCACAAACCAAAAGGAGTTACCCGATTAAGAGAAAACATCTTCTCCAAAGATCCGTAATTCTTTTTTTACTTCTCCACCCACTCCAAGGTATTTGTTATATTATTTTATAACAAAATTAGTGTCATAAATATTATAGTATTTTTTTTATAATCTTATTTTTACCTATACTTACACAAACCTCCATCTTATTGGTAACAAACATGTTGTTTACTTGTACGTTGAACTACCGCCTCACTAAACGATGATTCCTCATTTTCCCATAACCAAATATCATCATGAAAAATATGATTTAAAATTTGTTTATTTATGTTCTATATGAGATTTATTATGTTTTAAAACTTATTCAATTACTTTACAACACATATCTTTATACATTCCATTTTTTGTTAATATGATAATTTCATTTGAGGAATTGTGGAATACTGCCCCCTCAAAGCGATGTGATTCATTCGTACACAACATGGAATTTATTAGAGATATATTTATAGAATATATTTAATATATATTATAAAACAATTCTAATGTAATAATTATATCATTACATATGTTTACTTTTCTTCCTTTTTATAAACACAACAATTAGACGGAAATACAGTTCATGCTAATATATAGCTTACTATATCTATGAATGGTGATTTATATTTCATAATTCTATATATAATAGATTATTATAATAAAAATATAAATTAAGACACATGCGAATAAACATGGGAAAAAACAAGGTTTATATTATTTGAATGGAAACCATAACAAAAGATAGTTAACAAGTGGGTGATATAAGGAAATAATGAGACATAATAGGGTATTAGATATTATAATATTTTTCTGTAGAATAATAATAATAAATTTATATTTATAAAACATGTGCTCGTGGTTCACCTAGATCTTCTGGGAATGTTGTTTCCTCTGTTTTAGTTGATACAATCAGGGATGCTGAATTTTTTATTGCTTCACCGGTGATTTCACAACCAGATCCACTATCCATGGTTGGAAAAGCAGGGAAATAAGTTATTTCCTCATCCACTCTAGCTATGGAGGATAAAAAAAGCCCAGGGAATGACGATCATCAGAAGGATAAGGAGGATGAAACCTGGAAACAAGTAAGAACTAGAAACCAAAAGAGAGAGATGATGAAGAAGGAGGAGGTGCAGGCTGACAGCTCAGGTGAAGATGTGGACACACTGTTACAGAAAGCTAAGGAGATTCAAGACCATTATTATAGAGTAATTGGTCGGGGCGTATCAACATCAATATATGGAATGAGTGGAGAGACAAAGAATGAATAATTGCAGAAAAACTGTGGAAAAAGATTGGTCCCCCGGGAAGGGGAGCTTGATAAAACTGTTTTGTTATGTTTTCTTTTGATCATCCTCCTTTGAAATTATTTTTTATATAATTTTTAGGGTATTTCACCCCATCTTGCTAAAAAATTATATTTATAAAAAATGTGTTTTTGAATGAGTATGGTGATAGTAAAGATACATGTTATGGGAATTTCATTTCACTTTTTATTTCCATGAGATACAAGCATTCTTCACCACCCAATCTTTTTGAGTTATGAGTATACAACCCATGGATGTATAAAAATATTATAATAATTAAATTTATGGGTATTTAAAATTCCATTATAAAATATTTATTTCATGTTGTTTAATTATCAAAAGATACTGAATTGGTAAAAAAGTTTTTTCTCAATTTCCATTCATTATGATTCATGATTTTTATGCAGTTAATTATTTTATGAGGTTTAAATAATTACATATTACATGTTATATTTTTAACTCATAATTATCATGATATTTTATGATTCATTTAATTTTTTTTTTCATACATGTAGATTATGATCCAAAGTTACTGTTTGATATGTTCTTATTAAAATATTCTCATCACATTTTGAGATTAATTATATCCATCTCCCAATAAAATTCATGAAATTAATTCTCCTAAGGTTATTAATAATATAATTTTTTATCAATAAAATTTTTATACTAATTAGAATATAATATATTTATTTAATTGTTTTTAAGAAATCTTGACTTTACCATCCCTTCGATCGAAAATTTGTGTTTCTTAAAAACAATGTTTTCTAAAAAGGTGTTCTAATAATATTCTAAAAATATTGTATGATCATTAAAATATATTTTTACCCCCATTATATTTACATTGATTTTCAAAGGAATCACCTTTTCAGTTTCCGAATGATGTATTTTACTAAATGTTTTCCATGTAAAATGAATGTTCTTTTTACCTCATATGACATGTACATATTTTCCTACCATCAATTATTTTAAGTATTATTTTCTTATTTAAAAGTATATTTTTTTAAGACATTCAATTTAAAGTTATTTTCAACGAAATGGTTTGTATACACATTCAATATTCTTTCATAATATTAAAGTAAAATGGGTTTGAAAAAAATTTATGATATCTTTTTACATTTTATTATTATTATCAATAAAAGTGTTTTGAAACTTTTTTATTGATTCTTCCATAAGTTATTATGTAAAATTGTTTTCAAAATAGTTTCAATATTTCTTAATAAATTCTAAATGTAATTTTCAATGAAAGGGGGTCAAAAGAATTTCAAGAATTCATAATAAGTTTTCTATGTTTTTAAAAGAAAATATATTTTAAAATGTTTTGAATGTCTTTTTATATGTTTTTAGCAAAAAGGGTTTTCAAATCGATTTCATGTGATCAGTATATGTTTTCAATGTATTTTCTATGTAAATGACAATAAAATGGTTTTATTCATTAAAAATACTTTTAGAAATGAAAGGATATTTTGGCCATAAATATTTTTTGAAATATGTATAAATACTATTTTCCATCTATGATGACACCCGTTGAAGATACCCTAGTCTTTCTTTGGAATGACTTAAAGGTCTCATTAATATTCTTTCTCTGATTAGATTATACTTGATGTTTTAGTATTTATGAAACCTATCTCCCTTTCACGAGTTTTATGTTTATAAAACCCATTTCTTTTTCACTGGTTATGTGTTTATGAAATACATTTCTCTTACCCAGGTTATCAGTTTGATTAAATGATTAAGAAACTTGTATATTTTTCAATAAGATATGATATCATTACATGATTATAAAACCCATGTTATTTTATGGTTTTTGATATAATTGTTTATGATATTTTGGAACTTGTATGTATAATTTTGTTACGATATGGTTGGGTCATATATCTCCCTCTAATTAATTGGGTAAATATTTCTATCTCATGAGATAGATGTGGTTGGAATGAGGCATGAGCTCGATTCAGTATTACAGGGCTTGAAGGACAAATGAACTCGGTTTAGTATTACAGGGTTGGTATGAGGAGTGAACTCTATTCAGAGATACAAGGTAGTAACGAGGTGTGAACCTAGTTCAGTAACGATATTTTTCCTCTAATATGGGATCGACATCAATGCCGTGAATACTATGGAAAACATTATATATAGGTAGGTTTCTTCCACAAATCCATGATTTATTCCTATATTATGATTTTGTGGCATCTGTTATTTATTTACATATGATTAATTTCTTATAAACTACCATGAATTATTCCATGATTTATCTTTTTGATCTTTGATATGAAGGGTATTATTTTCTATTTTCATGATCATATTCTCAGACCATTTTTATCAGTATTATTCTTAAATGTCTACCTTATTTACCTTTAAATTGAATATATGCTCTCACCATTTCATTTTTCTATATTTTCCATGTTATGATGATATCTTTTATGTGTGATTTGTCTAAGATGGGTTCTTTTCATGAAGAACCTAGTGGTGGATTTTTATTCTCATTTATGTACCAGTGTTTATGATTCCATATATCCAAATGAAATTGACTAATACTATGTTTGGGAATCTATTTTAGTAGTCGTTTAAGTATTCCAAACATGTTATGAAATGTATGTTAATGAAAAGTGAGGGTATATATATTATTCACATATATCATGGATTTTTTTTCATGAGATAAATCCTCTTGAATGGTTATAAAGTGGTATTTAATGATGAGTAAAGCCACAAAAATCCATATCACAATGTTTCCATTGGATGTTATTGGGAGACCAGTGAAAACGTTCATAGTGACATTATACCATTTAGATGTGGGTATAGGAAATGGATGAATGTTACCTTTGGAATTATATCATTGTTCATTAACATAATGACAAACCAAACACCATGATATAAACTGTGAAAAATCCATATTCATGTTGTCCCACCAAAAGTTATCTCGAAGACCATAGTAGATCCAGGTACTTCTAGGATAGACATAGAAAGATGATCTATTTTCATTATCCAATATATTCATCTTTATCTATGGTGATAAAGCCAAAAAATACTCATTCAAAAAAAATAACTCCATCTTCATCTTTGTGGAACTCATGTACCTTCCCTTCCTTTACTAAATTCTCATTCTTATGTATCTCTATGTCATTAATTTGTGCCTCCATGAAATTATCTTTGGTAGATGGTTTGAAAATAATTTTGTATAGGTAGGATGTATTTCCTACCATTGTGATATTGAGATCCATTATTTGAAAATACAAGAATATATGGTACCTATAAATCCACATCACATATAGATTTGTAGGTTCTTTTATTCTAAGAGGTTCAACATCCTCGTTTTCATTTCTTAGATTGTAGTGGATATAGAAGTAATATTCCTAGATTCGCTATAACAATAATATATTTGGAATGTTGATATCATTTTTTGAGAATATATAATTTAGACACTCTTGATATGTATATATATAAATATTTTCATCATAGAGGTATTGACAGAAAATCATTACAGAGAAGATCACAATAGCTAACTCATGATCATGTGTTGGGTTATTTTCTCATGGATCTTCGACGTTCGTGTGGAATATACAATCACATTATTATTCTGATTGAGTAAAAAACCTATTAAATTCATTAAATCATTACATAATATCCTAAAACATTTTACCCTTGTTAGTTGTGTGACTACATGCATAGTGATTTGAATCTACTTGATCTACTTAACCCCATCCTCATATTCCTATATCAAATCATAATTAACCCTTTGTCGTGCTAACATAGTTATATGATTATACAATATTGTGAAATTTTCTAACAAAAAATCAGTATTACCCAGATAAGTTAATATATATTTTGATTTCTAGGGCACTTGTGGGTCTGGCCCATTCTAAAATTTACTTTTTTTGAAGGGTCAACAAAAATTCCCTTGGGAAAACGTGCACTAAAAATTTGAACAACCACATAAAAAATTTATAACTGATGAACATTTCACAAATTTATCCTACCTTAAATATTCCAACATAATCCTTATATTCTCTTCATGTTCCACATTTATCATGGATTGAATAACAACAGCTTTAGAAAACACATCCAAATAATTTTCTATGAACTCATTAAAGAAACTAATAATAAAATCCATAAATATTGTAGGGGAATTAATATGTTTGAAGGGAATCAATATGAACTCATTGTTCATAAAACATATATAGAAAGTAGCCTTATAAATATATTCTTCCTTTATCATTATTTTATGATTTCTATAAATAAAATCCACATATGAGAAATACTGAGATCCTTAAAGAATCTCAAATATGGCATCAATAATTGATAGAGGATACTTATTTTTTTGTAATCATAGTGAGATATCAGTAACTGATTCACAGCTGCATTAATCCATCATTCTTCTTAAAAAGAGTATAATATCACCCCATGGTTATGAAATAGGCCATAGGAATTTTTTTCCAAACGTTCTTACAGCTACTTCTTTAACTCATCTAGTTTGATTGGGGAAATCTTGTAAAGGCATTTTGAGATAGGAGTGGCTCCAGGTAAGAGCGTTATTGAGAACACTACCTTATGCTAAGGGGGATGTCATAGTAGATTTTATGGAATTAAATTAGTTGGTTCCCTAATAATGTTCATTTAAACAATGTTTTTAACATCCATTTACTCGACCCCTTGGGATAGTTATGATTATCCATAGGGTATCAACACCAACATATTTTATGGAAATTCAAAAATATATTCATGACGTTCGAAGCATTTCAAATGTATCATGGGAAGGTTCAAAAAATGAAAAGATATTATATTTTAAAAAATTGATGTTTCCTCAATATAAGGAGTACTAATCCATGTCCATTACATCATTTAATTCCACTAGGGGGTTTATTATGAGTTTCAATGGAAAAATGATCCCACAAACACCAATAGGATAAAAGTATAATACACGGGTTGAAATAATCACACTACTAGTTGTTTTTATAGCTATCTCAGTAACATAGTATTGAGTATTTTATTATGAAGTTATAGAAATCATACAAGATATTAAGGAATTTGTAAAACCAAATCAAATAATACTTTTTACATTAAAGAGGGAATAATCTGTGCACCTTGTAAAACCTAATTTTCTTCTTTCATATTTGTAGTAGTGATGTATTGAGCTTTCCCTTGATACTTTTTTTGTAAACCTAGACATGTATTAAGCTCAATCACTCTAGGTTTAGTGCACTTCCTCAAATAGTTCTATTTTCCCTATTGTAAATGAATTGATAAATAAGTAGATCATTTAGAGATTATTTCATTTCATCCATCAACTTGGAAGAATTCTTCCTATCTATTAAACATTGATGAGATTTGGGGAATTATCATCCACACATAAATAATTTCACCATTTCTTTAAGACAATTCCCCAGAATATTTTTCCCATAAGTTTAACATGTGGAAAGTTGGATTCTCTTTCCACTGTTTTCATTTGACCCACTTTCTTCAAACCACACTCTTATTTTCTTATCTCTATAACCATGTGGCCAATATACAAACTCCATATCTAATTTATTATCACATCGAATAACTTCATTATAAATACCAATGTCATAGGAAAATATTGTCTTTTAAAGGTGTTTTTAATCCACTAAAGATCATCCAGATTTTTTTATCATTGTTGATAACAATACCTGAGGAGTATGTTGACATCCTTAGGAGGTATTCCTCATAATCGGGGATAGATTCACCTTCATTTTACTCCTGATCTATGAATTCACACTCTATTAATTTTCAAATAGTTTTTGGGAAATACATGGTAAAAAATATTTTCTTAATGACTTCTTACTCATTCTCTTTCATTAATTACCTCATCTTGGTGTTCATTTTCAATTCCATCTATTGATCACATTTATTATGTAAATTATAAAACACAAGAGTCACATTCTCCTTGCAATAATAGTTGATCAATAATATGATAATATACATTTAGTTAAACCACTGTTCCATGACAAATGGATTAGAATTTCCACTAAACATTGAAAATCATTTCCACATAGAGGACTTAGTCACTAATTTATACTTCATAGAAAGGCAGACTTTCCATATGGCTTTGCTAATTGTTCATGTCCCAAGACAACTAGTTAAGTACCACGATAATGTTTTGAACTCTACCTCCCATAGAATCAAGGAATTCATTCAGACAATAATTTTATTTTTCAACAAATAAGATGTTTTCTGGATTTCTTGAGGATCCAAACATTTTTTATAATATAAATTCTTTGAACAAAAACTATGTCAATTAAAGAAGGATAATTTATCTTTTGTACAATTAATACAAATAAAAAATCATATGGTATCCATATGTATATCATTTTCAAAAAATGTTCTTTATGGATTTTTTATTTAGACATATACTTATACTTATGGTTTTCACTCTTGTTTTTGATTCCAAATTCCCAATTAACTAAAGTATTCTCTCATTCCAACCATTGTGACCGTAATTTTTCTTTCATAACTATTATATAATTTTGTTGATAAAATACATAATAGAGATAAAAATCCAGGATCAAAATGATTAATATCATTGTAAAATTATTCACATAAACAACCATTACATAATAAAACATAAAATTTATTTAATTCATTATTTTCTATCATCAAATTATCCCGTGTGTTATCCTTAATACAAGTAATCACCTATGGATATACATAAAGGAAAGAGATAATCCCAAATCTGAGTATGAGGATAAATGTGGAACATGAATCAATATAACGTGGGTGAGAATAATCATAAAAATAATATCATAAGTATAGGATAAAAATAAAAAACATTAAGGTAACATGTGATAATTTCTTGCAACGTGGAACTATATAAAACTAAAACATCATGTCATAGTGTTCATATACTATATATAATTTTGAACAATGCTAGCATTATGTTCACGCAGAACATATGATGAAAAGAATAACATTATATTGTGAACCAAGATAGAATAATGTTTGTGCATAATACACACTATCTCATTAGAAACATCACATTACTCAATGCGTTGGGGGTTATAATATTCTTGGCACATCCACCACATCATTAAATTTAGATAATCATGAATGACACATAAAACATATAAAAATATGAATCATGAAATACCTTTGGAATTGAATGGATTTTATAAGGATTTCAACTAAAATTATTTCATTACAAAACATGGTAATCCAAAATGAATACGTAAAAACATATATTTCATAATAATCACTATTTCTGAGTGAATAAGAAACAACTCAAGAGGAGTAAAAAAATTGGTTTTAATAGGAAGATTTTGTTTGGAAAATAATTCTATTTGTCAAAAAATCTATTAGGAAACATTAATAACTTAGAAAAAATGGAATGATAAAGGAATTATATTTAAGGAACTTCAGAGGGGTATTCATAAAAAATATGTCCTAAAGGATATAAGAAACCCAATGAAAAGGAGTTAGGTTTGAGAACCACATACCATAGATTCTGGATTATTTTATCATCTTTACGAATAGTGACTATAAAAAAATATTTTTTAATAAAATTGATATAGAAGTGAATTATAGTCATTTATACAATTATTTACCCCCTATAATCATTTTTTATATATTTCATAATTTCTGTTGATGAGTTTGAAACATTTTGATATCATGTTTTATTTTAGACTCCTCGTTTCATATTGAATTCTCTATTTTCATTCAATGTTATTTATACATTAGTATGACTAATTCTATAAGATTTTAATATATATAAATAAATATTTTTATAATATTAATCAATTATGTAATACATCTTGGAAAATTGTTTTAAAGGTTGATATGGAAATTTTTTCTATTGGTAGTTTACCATCAAGTAATGGGATGTTGTCCAAAAAGATGGAAATAGATGTATAAAATATATATTCATAATTAATATGATATGGAAGGTAAGTTAACATCATTAATATTAATTTAACATAAATAATATTTAATTTATTAGTATATGTTTTTAATGGAAATCAGAAAACTACTAAAGAGAATAAAAGTGATGGAAATGTTAAAAGAGTGTTACTCTCTCCTTAGTTTAGCTTCTCATGTATTTCACTATATACACCTCACTGAATGGAGTAGAATTTATACAAAATGTACCTACGTATTATAATGAGATTTATAGGGTGTATTTGGTAGATCTTAGGCTTTGGAATCAGCAAGTGGAGTGGTTTTACAAGGGAAGATAGAGGGTTCATTCTTAGTTAAGGAAACTGTATTTTTAGAATTAAATAATGAATAAAATATTATATAAAATATAAAACACATAATAGTGAATTGTTTTCAATACAAAACATATATAAATACAACAAAATGGGTTAAATATATATATACCCTTTATAATTAGAATTAATTTGTTTTTTATAAAGTAATGTGGGATGAAAAAAATTAACATAAGGAATCACATTTGAAATTAGGAAATAAAAAAGTACCTTTTTAGGTTAGAAATTAATTTTTATTATATTTTAGTTGCTCATTTATGAAATATTACATACCATGGGAGAAGCTAATGTTCTAGAACCTATTTTTACATTATTACATAATGAATGGTGTAATTTAATATACATTAGTTATACAAAAAATTATATGTTTTCAGAGTGAGTATATAAAGAGGGAGTTGAATTGTTTACCCAATAAAAATTTCTATTCAAAATGTTTTTAAAAAAATTAACCTAAATAATTTAAAATCATCCCAATTAACCAAAAATGTTCTATAAATTTTATTCTTTCTTAATATTTAATAGAATATTGATTAGGTCTCAGATAAAATAATATAAAATATTATATAATCCTTTTAAAAAAATTAATTAATTTAAAAAATATAAAAAATATTTACTGTTAAATATTAATTTATTGTCTTTATATACATTTTAACATAATTTTTAGTATTAAATAATGGATTTAGAATAAATGACAAATAAATCTTGTATCAGAATTTGGAGTACAATAGGTTCATTCTCAAGATAATACTTAGTCCACTCCACTCGGTTACCACCCAAAACCAAGATGTTTATATAAATAAAAAGCTATATCCAAAACCTGTAAGAAGTTTTACAATTATAAACAACTATCTAGACCATACATGGCCTCTTCCAATGTTATCTATGGGTGTAAATTTAATAGGTTCCATAGGTCCTCTAAAATAATTATTTATAGGAGAAAAGATATATAAAGAGTCAATAAGATATCAATTTATGTTACATTAAATGAAACAGATAACCTGTAGTGATATTAAAAGAGCTACATACACATTTATCATAATTTTAAAAAAGGATAAACAAATAGAGTAACTATGATAAGTTGAGGGATATAATTTACCATTATATTATGCTATGGGGATCGTGACTCTTGAAATTTATTTGAAATGTTGGTAAATTTTGTTTTTCTAAAATTTTTATTGAAGAGAGTGTCACATACCCCTTCAATTATTCGTAGCTAGAAAATTCTAGATGTAGAGTGATCTTTAGCTTCCTCAGTTGACTGAGGCATGATGTAGCATGTAGGTTCATTCAATTAGGTTTAGCTCTGCACATGAATATATTTTTGTGTATTTACTATAATACATACTATATTAATGAGGAATTCTACTTCTCTTATTATTAATTGCAACAAAAAAGACTATCCACAGAAATATATGAATATTATTCATCCTCATACTCGGAGGTGATACATTCATTAATACATTTTGATGAGAAATCTAGAATCAAAAATTAAAATAAGTTTGAGATTTATTTATATAAAAAAGCGATACGGTAAATTCATCTCAAAAAGATATTTTCAGAAATAGTGATGGGGAGCCATGGAATGTGAAAAAATTAAGACTGGTGTTTGAGTATTGTGGTGACTCAACTGATGGTGACATATAGTATAGCAGTGTGACATTCAAGGTGTCTTATTTTATTAGTATGTAATTTATATACATTGCAGAATTTAATAGCTTGTGGTGAAACACATTCTGATTATGTCTTGTACAGGTGTCTTGGCATTTTAATGTTATCCAAAATTTTATTTTGATGATATGACATCCTGGTAGTGAATCAATTCATACATCACTATATATTCATTGTAACATTGTCTCATAGTTGACGGTGAGAAATTTTTGATTATGAATCATCCTTAGTGGTGACTCAACCATAATGGTGACTAATACATAGGAAAATTTTATCACCTACCTATGATTATAATATGGTTACAGACAACATGAAACTTTTTAATATTATAGTAAACATGATTTTCTGATCATTAAAAATGGGAGGTTAATAATATCCCACTTTTTTATGATCACAAATCATGGAATAAAAAATAATAAAAAAAGAGATCATGAAATAGCATTCACAAAATATCATAGAAAAAGAAAAACATTTTACACAGGTGGTATCAAAGTAAAAAAAAATGAAATCTCCAATAGAGATAGAAAAATGCTATAGATGAGTTCTACCCCTTTTTGGATTATCAAATGGAGAATAATAAATCCAAAAATAGTAAAAGAAAATCATAAATATTCTCCTCAAAGTCATTTTATTTCATTAAATGATATTAATAATTAGCCCCATTAATAAATAAGAAAATATAATCCACCAAAAAACTCTCGTTTTATAGAAGGGTCTATCAATGATTTTCGGTTGTCATTGCCATAGCTCTGTTCCAAGGTAGTAGGTTTAGCTCCAGGTGTTATGGGAGGAACACCAATCGAAATTTCAAAAATGGCCCGAGGTGTCTGAAGGTCACTGATAATCAATGGTCCAATGTAGCACTGCATATTTTATTGTATTTAACTTTTGAAATTATATATCTTTGATAGATTATGCTTCAGTCAACAATGAGTTTAAAACCATAATATACTTTTTAATAAGACCGTTGAAATAGTAATGTCACCCAATAGAATAGTAACCTATCAAATATAATAATAATAATACATATTAAAGTATACATAAAATATATGTTTCTTTAAAATAATAATATTTTTTATTTATATCATAGATCATACAAATTATTATTTTAAAGATTATAAATTAAGTGTTGGTATTTCTGTTGTACATAAATATTTATTTACAATTTTATAATTACAATAATGTTTTAAAATAAAAACTATTTTCATAAAATATATTCATATATTAATATATAGTTTTCTGATGATTATAAGATAATTTTATGTGACCTTAATGAATATTTCAATGTGTCATAAAAATAGTTATAATATTAAAATTTGTAGTTTCATGTGGATGATGTATTTTTTTATAAAAAATATATTTATCAAAAATAGAAATTTATTTTCATTATAAAAAGTTCATTTTTAAATTCTACATGTTGATAAATCGTTTGAATGAATTTTTTTGGGATTATTCTAAAATAGTTGTTTTTTAAAATTGAAATGAAATAATTTACAATATTTAAAAAATACATGAATTATTGAGTCATCGATGTTGAATGGCTAATGTAATCCAAAAATATCATCCTCCCTATATTTATTTAAATATATTTACTGATAATTCTAAAACTATTCATAGTATTGAGACAAAATAAAAAAACATTACTAAAATACTAAAAAAACGCCCCTATCCTCTACTATAAATACTACCCATCACCACCACTAATTCACACAAATCTAAATCCTTGAATATTTCTTATATTATACCCATTTTATCTCAAAAACCTCTTCCCCACAATATTTTTTTTCCGATATCACCAAAAAAACCATTTCAATGTTCATTAAGGAGGTTCTTAAGGAGAGGAATTCAAGAGATAAAATCAACTTTTGTTTGATTAATTTTCATTCAATTTCATTTACTTTATTATACATCCCCTAAATACCCTATAAAAAGGGACATGATAACTGCAAAATCATATATATTCTATAATTTTATTTTCTCAATTCAAAATACATCATCATGTCTTTTTTCATTTTCCATTTATTTTAATGACTAAACCATCATTCACGAGGTGCTGATTTACTACATCCATGGGCACTGTGTTTTTGTTTTTCAATTATGACTTCAAATATGGTCATGGAACCATTTTATGGTTAATCATGAATATAATTTATTTTTTGAATCTTATATTATGTTATTAAATAGGTATATGTACATAATATTAATTAATTAAACAAAAACCTGTTAGTGATGATCGAAAAATCTCCAAATTAATTTAACTGATTATCAGTAATATCGTTTCAAATGATTCATCCTTACCAAAAATAGAAAAATTACATATATAAAAATTTAATATTTTTTAATATCATTAATATCATATTACTTCAATTATGAAAATATATTTTCATTTCACATACTCTTTGGTGTACATATAAATGTAAACTTACGAATGAAACCAAGGAAAAATCACTCTTAAATGACAAAATTTAATCTTATAAATCATTTTAAAGACCATAAATGAACTTAATAAAATTATATGAAATAAATACATGATAAATAGGTTCTAAATTAAATTATTTACGAGTCTTATTTCATTATCTAGGACATTAAGCCCAAGTGCTGAATACTTTCTCACATAACGTAAGGGATTCTACCCAAACCACAATTTTTATTCGGGTTATGATTTCTCTCTCTAACCCAATTTAATTATTAAGTATTTTTATTTAATTAATTTAAATTTAATTTTTATGATTCAAAAACATATATTTAGATCCATTAATCTATATTATATTATAAATACATGTTTTACAAGGTTCCTTTCATAATTATTCAGATAATAAAAACCAATTATGGTGAACTTCCCAATGTCTTACCCATTTTCAAGTACCATAAATAATATTTTTTAAGACAACCTAACATTAATTATATGAATAATTATTTAATGAAAACAGTATTTTTTCATTTATGTTTTTATAAAACCAATTATGACAAATAAAAATGGTTTTTCCAAATTAACACTTCATTGAAAAGTGAAAAGGGAAATTCTATCATGAATTCCATAATGATTTTATTATAGTATTTTCAACTATTATTTATTTATATTTAAATCTTATTATTATCATACAAAATATTTTAATAAATGTGTTATTATCAGTTTAACTATGGATGTTAAATATTGAGAACTTTAAAAATACAACTTAGAATGGTTGGTGATAATATTTACAGAATGAGTAATGTTATTTACATTTTATAATTAATTGTTTTTTATGTTCCACCATATTTATATAGGATTTAATTTTACATAGAATGTGATTGGAGGGTCCCTATATTTCCCATCGACAAATTAGTTGGCCTCATGAGACAATAGAATTTGGAATTAGATGAGTCCATTCCCATTGATTTTCAGATATTGATTTGGTCGAGGCCTTAACTATTTTTTCGAGATGTCAAGGCCAAGGCCTCGACAGTTTGATTCAGATGTTTGGAATTATGTATTCCCACTACAATATATTCCGGCTAACCACCTATTCCAAATCATTGATATAATCCCAAAAAACATGGATATAGGTTATACCCACGTTTTAATGAACCATAGGTGGTATTGGCATGGATATAAGAAAAAACCTATAGAAATGGTTTACATCCATGGATAAATCCCTATATCCATGGTTCAGACTATGTCTATAGACTTATAGCCATAGTTCCAACTATATCTAAAGCATTATATCCATTGTTTGAAATAGTGGCAAAAAATTAGCCACACATGGGCTATTGCCACAGTTTCACACCAAGGCTATAAATAATTATCCGTAGTTTAAAACCTTGGATTTGTCTCTACCCATTTAATAAAAAACACCCTTGGAGAGGCCCCCCTGGATAGACCCCACCACCTCCCTAGATAGACCCAATGCTAAACCCTCTCTCGTACAAACCCCCCTTGCACGCACCTACAGACCCACTTACCCCCACCTCCTCCGTGGACGGAACCCCTCCCCCGGCAGACTCCACTTGCACCCCCTGCAGACCCCCTTACACCCCACCCCCTCCTTTGATAGACCCCCTCCCCATGTAGACCCACGTACACCCCCTATAGACCCCCTTACTCCCCCACCCTGGATCGACCCCCCCTGGACAGACCTCCATTGAATCCCCCCTATAGACCCCCCTTTCACCCCCTTGGATACCTCTAATCCCACCCTGGACCCCCCCCCCCCCCAGGACAGACCCACATCCCTAGACAGACCCCTAGACCCCCTCAATAAATAGACCCCCTACCCCTCCACGCAGACACAACCCCTCCCCCTATAAACCACCTTTCACCCCTAGAAAACACTCCATCCTTCGTAGACACTCCCCCAAGACATCACCCCATCCTAGAAACCCCATGGACACCCCCCTCTTGGAAACCAATGAACATCCACCCTACCACATTGAAATCAACCCTAAACACCCCCCACTCATGGACCCCCCCTCTTGGACTGCCCCCTCCTCTTACAGATCACACTGCACCCTGTGGACAACACCCCACAGACACCCCCATAAAAAACCCACTACTTCATGGACACCCCTGGACAACCCCCCTCCCACCTGGACTGCCCCCAAGGACATCACCCCTCACTCCTAGACACCCCCCTCCCCCTTATAATACCCCTTGAACCCCTTTGGAAACCCCGTCCCTCATGGACACCCCCTGGATAGCACCCCCTGGACAGTCCCCCTCGCCCCTCCTAGACACCCTCTTGATAGCCCCCCTCCTGGACACCCCCTCCGGTATAGCCCCCCTCCATCCTGGACAACCCTACCCTCCTAGAAAACCTCCTCCCCCCTAAAAACCCCCTTTAACCCCCATAGATAACCCCCATCCCTCCTAGACCCCTTGGATACCCTCCCCCTAGACACACCCTGGACAACCCCCTCCCACTTGGACACCCCCTCGAGTAAACCCCCTGCTGCACATCCCCCCCTATAGACCCCCTAAACAACACCACCCCCTCTTGGACACCCCATAGACAACCCCCCTCTTTCCTGGACACCCCCTATATAGCCCCCACCCTCACAGACAACCCCTCCCTTCATAGAAAACCACCTATGGATAGCCCCCCTCCATCCTGGACAACCCCACCCCAACTGCAAACTGCCCGGGCACCCCTGGATAGCCCCCATCCCTCCATGACACCCACTAGAACGAACCCCACCCCCACCTCTTAGACACCCCCTTGACAACCCTCCCAAACACCTCTTGAAGGAAAACCCTATAAAATACAATGAGACCCTAAAATACATGTTATAATGATATAAAAAAATACACTAGTCAAAATTGGCTTCCAGTGTGCACATGCATTAATTCATTGAAAAACCAAAATGATTTCAAGTTAAACACGCAGAGCAGCATCAAAAGAAACACTTTTTCGCAAGCGTAAAGACAGATATAGTTAACATTTAACATTAAAATATACATGAAAACGTTTTTTATATTACCAATCTACCCTCATTAATTAATATTTATCATATTTTATACAAAAAAATCATGAAAGTTTTATTCCATAATAAACATCATCACACATTTAAACTCAAAAATCAATGTGTTTTCCCATAAGAAATAATATTGATATTAACCATCTTAAAAAGATTCAATTCAATAACATCATCATGAAATTTATTCTACAATTTAAGAACAAACACTCTACATGAAAAACATCCTAAAATCACAAAATTTAAAAGAGTTCCAAAAAGTGGAAGCCAGAATGAATTATTCAAAAAAAAATAACCAAATAAAGAACTACCTTGTAATTATATGATGTTGTTTTATTAATTTTAATATTCCAACCATCGTATTATATTTGTCAATCAAACTAGATATTCTCATTGATGTACATAAAATGAAAAAAAATCAAAATTAGATTCCCATAACCCTATTCCTCATTAAATAACATTAAATAATAAGAAATGAATTTATATATTTCTTAGAATGAAAGGAAATATTGAAGAAGACACCCCCTCCACCCCCTAATTTCTGGACACCCCCACCCACCCCTTCCCATGACAGGCCCCCCTCCACTACCCTCAGACAGGCCCCACCCCCTAGATAGACCGCCCCCTCAATGACAGACCCCTTGCCCCTCCCCTTCTATACATAGTGCCATCCCTCTTGGACACCGGCCTAGATAACCACCTCTTCCCCTAGACATCCTCGTCCTAGAAAACCCCTCCCTAATAGACACCCCCATGGATATCCCTTCTCATTCATTGATAGACCCCCCAAGACAAACCCCGTTGGACCGCCCCTATCCCACTTGGACACACCCCTGGACAGCCCCCATCCCCCTGGATAGCCCCTCCTCCTGGACACCACCACCCTTCCTGGAAACACCCCATTGCACCCTCTCTCCACTTTCTTTGATTTACCCCCTACACCCCCTCATTTATATATTAATCTATATCCACTATTAAATTCAAGGATTGTTCAAGTATTACTAGGACCCACTACATTATAGAAACATCTTGAACATAGGGGTTAGGGTATAATGGGTATGTTTCCCATTCATGAATTATTGTTGGACATATAGTGAGATGGGGTCTATAATCCAACAAGGTGGTAAAAATTCCATGTCTATAGTAATGAAGACATTATTCTAGAGGTACTGAAAAATTAGAAACCAAAGACCAATAATTTTATCCTATATCATTGGGATGTCAGTAATGATATATGGGACCTCTACCACTTCATGAGAATCGATATATAGTGTAATATGTATGATTAGATCCAACTGGATAGGGACATCTATGATGACAGGGAGGAGATGCCAACAATCACATGGGTGTCACAACACATTTCCTAGGGGAGAGTGGCCAAAAAATATAGATGAAGGGAATATATTTCACGCAAGGTTTAGGGTTTTTTCCGAATGAATCAATGGACATACATATAGGGAAGCTATATCTTAATATAAAGGATTATTAACAAGGAATAGAGAACTAGTTTTATAAAATACTAGAGGATAACTGATTGTAGTTGTTTAGATAAAACATGAAGCTCAAAGATTCCCTGGCGATGTTAGGTGTATGTATTACTATTATGATTTGTAGGTGGATTATATTGACTTTGGATACACACAAGTTGGTTTGGCCGAGTGACCTTATCAAGGAAGAGATGCTAGAGATGAGTTTGGGAAAAAACCTAGTAGTCCCAATGCATGTGAAGTTATACAATTCATTACCTCTATCATCCAGCACAAGACTCTCTTCTATGTGTGCTACCCATTCCACTTTCTTTATGGTTAGATTTCCAAACACATGATGTTATATGAAAACAAAAACTAAATCTACCATCCCAAAATTGACTTCTGATCTTCAATCATAAACATCAATACGAGTCACCCACTAAACCAGGTCTTAGATCTAATCGGGTGTAGGACATGACATTTTTGACTTACATGAGAAACATTTTAGGAGTAATGATACCAGTAAGGGAAATAATTACTATGGAATTATGAATGTTTATTCACTTTTTCAAACTACCTCTGTTAGGGCTGACAAGAGGGATAAATATGTGAATTCTACCTTTATTTCAATATTGGAGGAAGATAAAAATAACAACTATATTAAGGGACAAACCGAGGTTATATCTAGAGATAATTTCTTTTTTATAAGTGTTTTTATGGATTTACTAAGGATGATACAATGAATTATAATGATCAATGTGTGAAATAGGATGGTGGTAATGCTAGCAGTGATTCAAACAGCTTAGTTGAATCAAATATGGCTGGTAAGGATTCCTTAGTAGTGGTTAATGCAGGTGAATATTGGATGAAGGATGGGGACTATTTTTTATATGTTCAATCATTGCAGGCTATGTATACGGATTCCTTACTAATGTAAGTAGCGCAATTCTCCATTAGAAAGGATATCTTCATAATTTCCTCTTATAAGGATCACAAAATAATTTTTTATGATAATAACATGCTAATTGATGAGATAGTAGATCCAAAATCTTTAGATGAGAATTTGAATCCAATTATCAACACTCTTAGCCAGATAACTTATACATAGAAGGCTTAGTGAAAATCCACTAGAAATCCTGATACATCTAAGGGAATAAATTCTAGACTCATTCAATTGGCCGATAAAGGTTCCTCAATTGAGTGTGGTAATCTAGTTAAGGATGGGGAGGAATATTCAATACTAATGTTGAGTAACCCAACACTAGTGAAACTATCAAGGCTATGGAGGTCAGTGATAAATTTTAGAAAGTTGTGGGTACTATCCATGGTCCTTACGATAATGGAAGTAAAGGGGATTTTCCCAAAACATAAGGCACAATAGTCAACATTAAATTGTTTATATACGAAGGATGTATGATCTCTTACCCCCCCCCCCCAATTTTTATAATTCAATGAATCTTAATAATGATAGATTTGACAGGTGTATAAATGAGGAATGTGATGGGTATAAGTAAAAGAAATCCAACTTCCCATGAGGAGTTTGTATGAGATAGGTTACATAAAGGGATCAATGATGTTTTCTTAGAGTGGTTTGAATCCCCACACCCCAGGATGGCCCCCTAGAAAGAACCCCACCACCCATTAGACACCCCCCACTAGACATACAACCCCCGAATAGGACCCCACTACAGTAACCCTTCCCCTATTTAAAGCCCCCATCCACACCCCCCTAGACAGCCCCCCTCGATACGTTAGATATACCCCCTTTCATGAACCCCCAGACACCCCCAAATAGACCCCTATAATGGACCCCCATACATCACCCCTTCCCCCATGCAATGCCCCCTCCACTCCCTATAGATAGACACCCCATTGCACAGACCCCCCCCCCCCCACACACACAACCCCCCCTGGACAACTCTCCTAGAAAAATTCCCCCACCCCTAGACAGACAACCCCTGTAGATATCCCCCCCTCCCTCGAGAAAGATTCCTCCTACAGTGGTTCACACCCATGCATTCACATGGTGATAATACAATGCTCTAATATATGTCCCACTAATCAATAAAAAAATGACTACTAAAAAAAATAAAAGTTCTATTTGTCTAAAGAACAACCCACTGCTCAAATTAAATAAATCATCTGTTGCTCAATAAGAGTACATACAGTAAAAAAATGAATCAAAACTCATATTTAATACAAGAAAAATAAAAAATTATCTAGAAGAATATAAAATGACCCACTGTATGATAATATACCATTTCTCCAATATTCTATGATGGTGTATTTCTCGAAAATCTAGTGTCATTCCACCCTGTGACATTGTATGCATGATCAAAACCCTACATGAATATTGATTATATTTAATATAATGAAAACATACATTTTTGGTATATTCTATTATAATAAACGTTTATTAAGCATTAGAAATAAACACCAGTTACCAAAAATATAAATTTGAATTCCTGATAAAAATATCACCAAATTTATAAATACACTCTCTCCATGCCCCTTGCAGCCCCTTCCCCTTTCACCCTCACCCTGTTCCCTCCCCCATCACACCCCCTTGCACATCCATACACATTGAATCCCTTCCCCTCCCCACCAACACACCCACTTCCACCCCATGCCCCCTCCAAACCTTTTACACCCCCACCCTTCACACCCCTCCCCCCTTCACCAACAACACCCACCTTGCACACCCCCAGTCTCCCTCCCCTACACACACATGCCTCCTTCCCTAGCACCACACCCTACACTAGCACCCCGCAGGATATGTACTCCGTCCTTCACCCACACCTTCCCCTTACACACCCCCTCCCCACCTTGCATCCCTCCCCCTACCCATTGCACACCCACTACCCCTCCCCACTGCACACCCCCTATAAAAATATCTTTCATAAAACCCACCACATTTAAAAAATAAGTATGACAACTCATTTCCAAAATAAATGAACAGTTAAAAGAATCTCACTTATTAAAAAACTAAATAAATTTCATAGGTTATAATTATAACTTCCAAAAAATAGTTTTTTAAAAAAATAATATCACCCGATTTTATAATCATTGGCTTATTTAAAATAAATTAACACTCAAACTTCATAAATCTCTCCTCTACTTTCAAAACACCTCATCGATTTCATCATATGACCAAAAAATTTACTAAACTTCCATTTAATTTTAAATCATTTCTCAAATTATATAATGTAATCAAATACATTAATACCATCGTGGGAAAGTCAAGAAAATCATAAAACATGTTCTGTTAATCCAAAATATACATGAGTCCCATTTTTAAATTAATCACAGAAAAGTTTTTAAATTAAAACACTTCATGAAATGTATTTTCTTTTCAAATAATTTAAAAATTTATTTTAAAACTTTAATACTCTTGAAAAAATTACACATGATATTCAAAATATATTAAAAATAAGACCCGAAATCAGTTTTGGAATAAAAAAATATCTACAAATGTACTTTTGTACAAAAAAAATGAAGAACCAAACATAACAATTCCATAATGCGGCAAAACATACCAAATCCATAACTATAACACCAAAAAATAACTAAAACCTCTTTTGATCCATCTCACGTGGTGTAAATTTCCTTAGGATCACATGAAAATAAAAATTAGTTTACAAAATAAAAACAAAATTGATGCAATGTTGTGCATGACATGGCCACATGGTTTAGATGACTATACACCAATCATATAATACCATCTAAATTTTTTTCAGACCACATTCATTGGATCCTTATATTTTTCGAGACCATGTGAGATGATGATGATACTTTGGTTCCATCTTACATTAATTCCAAATCATAATAAAATCCCCCAATGTTTCTAATATAACTCAATGGGGATCTAATCATCACTATCAAAATACTTAAAACTAGAATCCAAAACAAATATTGAAATAAAAAATACCCATGGAAACTCATGTTTTGTTATGAAAAGTGGATATCAATAAACTAATCGTGACCTACATATTCTGTCCCAACTATGATCATATATTCTTTATACTAATACACACTCCAAATAATAAGAGGATCCTCTAATACCATTTTGTAATCAAAATTCCCGGATCGACCTGACATGTCACCCAACCCAGATCTACACAAGACCCAAAGAATGTATCTGATTATATTTGGATGATGAAAAGTTGCAGGATATCAATGTATATCCATTTGTAAGGGTTTAACCCTCCGAATATGAATAACCACATCAAGGACTCTAAGAATAAATCCAACATGACTCATCTATACATCGGTCACTCTTCCACAAAATAAATAGATTTAATATAATCGAAACTGTAAAAAATAGTAAAATATTTTATATATAATAAAAGGTCTTAAATCCCATAATCACATCATCACCTAATAATGTAATTAGAAGAATCACAAGTATTTAATATAGTAAATAAAATATTTGGGCCAACAAGGATTATATATTAACATTTAAAATTATGACCATAAAAATATCACTTCTAACTACCTATTTATGACCCACAATACCCCTTAACATCCTATACCATCTACCATTAGAAAAACAAGAACTTTAACCATGGTAAAAGAACATAACATGTGCTCTTGAATGTAAACATGAAATTTTCATACTCCCATTAGTGTATACATGGTGTGAACCAAACTTTTCCCAGCATGATTTCACTAAAGAGTTTGTAAAATTAATTCTAAAAGAAATTTTATTAATGATAGTTTAAAATATAAGTACTGAATAGGTTTTTCACGAGAGGGTGTAAATAAAAAGTGTAACATTACATAACTTATTTTATAAAACAAAATTCATTTTCATTTTAAAAGAAAATTCTTTCAACCTATGGGATAAAGTAGTATCAAATACATTAAAAGAGAACTAATCCTTTTTCACTTTTTTCTAAATCCAAATCTGAAAAAACACACCTTGAAATCATAAATTATTATTTTCATTAATAATATTATTACAATACTATGTTTTAATTTAGTTTCAATATATTCCAAAACCATAACTAAAATGGAATATGGAAACGTAACATGCACCAAGATATCAATGGGAAATGGATAATAAGAAATAAATTTCGTAATAATTGGGATACAAATATTCAATGTGATGAGATCCTCTAATAAATTTTTAATGATTTATATACTTCATGGGAAATGAATTAGGATATATAATATGTGATACTTGACATAGATCAACATCTTACTCATTAGGACAATATATTAAATCAAATCATCCCATTCAGCTTCCTATTTCATGTCTCTCCACATATTAAATAGTCACATGGTAGGGTTATAATCTCTTAAGGTACTATCTAGCTGAAATTCACTAAGCTAGAAACACATGCTACTAGACATTCCATTATTTACCTATTTTCCCATGATAAACTAATCTAGATGTTGAGAAAAATAAAAATAATCAATAGAATCGATAAATCATTATTGTAAATAAATCTCATCTCACATCCAAATCCAACTCCATCAAATGAAATACCCCTTTCGTTATATCCATATAAAAAATAGAAAACAAAATCCCTCCTCAGGGGCCACAATTAATATAAGGAATAATCAAAATAAGAGGAATAATCAATGGTCTAATACTCATTTTAATAATATCTTGTATAAACTAAAAATATGCCTTCTCTAAAACCATGTAGGAATAAAAATCCATTTCAACGATTTAAAATCTGAATTTATCACCTTCTTTATAAAAATTCTATGTGAATCAACACTTAAAAAATCATTTTTAATACCAACGACATTTTCATTTAGTTAATTTTAAAATCTATTAAACCAATTATATTTCAAAAAAAACTTTGAAAATCATACCAATACCCTAATGGGTTCAAATAGAATTTGTTATATAAATTATATTAAAACAATCCAAGGGATTAACACAAATTCTTTTCATTTAAACCAGTTATTTTAAAGTTAGAAAAACTTTTTAAAAACTTTATTCCATGAATGAAAAACATTTATAACACATTTTAATCCAACTGTATATCTTTTAAATTTTGAATTACTTTGATAAATAGTTTTATAAAACACCAAGCACCAAATTTCTTGATAATTAATGTAAATACACCAAAATTCTTAACCCAATAAAAGAGTAACATGTTGGGAAATAGATATTAAAGGTGGAATTTCAGAAATGTCACAAAATATCATATAGATTTTATACAACATAGCCATGTATAATCGATAACAAAATAATGAACACATAATTGTTCATAAGAAATAGGAGGATGATCCCTGAGAGAGGGTTGTCCAAGTTAGAGAATGTGGAGAGGCCACATTGCTGAAGTGTTGGTGGGGGAGTTTAGGTGTCCCGCATTTAGTAGTAGAATTGTGGGAGATCAGAGATGAGAGCTCATAGTGGGGTTTCCACATTCAGCTGTAGTGAGGGGAACTATCGCAAGGGTCATTGTACCAAGGTAAACTGTCTTGAGGGGCCCCGTCGGTGGAGGAGGATCCAGGAGATGATAGGTCATGATGGGAACCCTCAGGGAAGGAGGGTCCCACACAAAGGGTATCGGGGTGGAGGGTGCAACATCGATGGTTGAGGGTACATAGGGTCTCACACAGAGGGTATCGGGGAGGAGGGTGATGTCGTGAATGTCAGAGGTTATCAGGGAAGAGGGTGTTGATGTGAAGGTCAAGGGATCATAGGGTCATGTGCAGAGGGTATCTGGGCTGAGGGAGGAGGAGCCCAATGAGTTTTGGAAAAAAAAAGAGGGAACGTTTTAGCCACGCCCATATCATTCCATCGCGGCTATAAACAAGGTATAGCCACAGACCTAAAAAAATGTGGCTATAGGTCGGTGGTTATAAAAAACATTTCTAGTAGTGTCTATCAATATGATATTATTAATTGATAATTAATGTGATTATTCAACTGATATAATATCCATGGTTATGCTCCTGCTTGGCATCGAAAAGGCCTAGGATCAAATCCGGGCAGGGGCAAATTTCCCAGGTACTGTAGCAGTATTGTAAGAGATACTATTGCAACGACAGCACTGTAGCAATGGCAGCACTGTAGTAGTGGAGGGACTATAGCAGACACTGTAGCGGTGGTGGTACTATAGCAACGCAGGTACTGTAGCATTACTATTCACCGGGGGGTCCTTTGGGCCATTCAAATGGGCTTTCAAGCCTTGTATTCAGGCCACTTGGCCTTGGGCCTTCGGGCTATGTAATGGGTCTCCCTCTACCCAGTCTTAAGAGGTATTTGCTTTCAAATAATAAATTGAGGCTTCGGCCCCAACCTTTTAAATAAAAATTAACATTATAATTTAATAATATGAGTTTTTATATTTAATCACCCTGACATTTTTATGATAGTTAATTTTTTATTTCTTACCATTACTAGGATACTTATCTCACCATCGTGTTAGGGGATACGAACTATTTTACATAGTAAAAATGTAATTAGGCAAGACACTGGCTTCGTGCTAGTGTGGTTAGGGTAATTATAAATGGTATTAGAGAACATTTAGTATAATCCTTAGAAAATAGATTTAGAAAACATAAATTAGGGAATATAACCCTATGATAGGCATTGAGGATAATCCTATAAGAACATCAAAGAATTGATGTAAGGTAGATATTATGTGGTTATTTTTAGGAATACAACACTATTCAGATATTACAAGTATATGTGGTTCTGGAATAGATGTCTCTACGGGTAACAAATCAAAAAAGGAGTTCAATTCCTAAATTAAAAGAACCTAGAATGTGAAAATGAGACATAATGTGCACTTGGTTTAACAAAACCATGTGATATACATAGGATAATTCAAAATTTCATTACAAACAATAATGAAGGATTTGAATGTAAACATGTCCCCAAAATGTAAGGTTTATGATTATGATATTAACTATGCATAAATTTATATTTATTGTTATGTTTTTTCTTCTATTTTAGAAATTATACATTATGATTTATAACCAAATTGAAGGTACTATATTGTTTATAAAGTGATGTTGTAGGGAGAAATTTAAACCATGTCAATGCATGTATTACATGTAAAGATGTACCTCATATGAATGTTAATGATGTTTGATATAGAGCTAAAACTGGAGATATAAAAATTATAAGAACATTGTAATTGCTGATTTTGGTTATGTAAAATAATCTAACCCATATAGGGTATCTTGATCCACAATGTGGAGGACTAATGATAAACAGCTTCATAAGACAAAATCATTCATCATTCCATGGGGATAAAATAGAAGTTGTAGTTGAGTAGTGGATATGATTCTTAGAGAAGATATTTATCGCATTGGAATATAATAAAATGGTAATGTTTTTCATGTAAATTTATCATCTCTTGGTGAATACGTATCATTGGTTTCCAAGATTCAAGTCAATTAGAAGGATGAAATAAAAACAGTGAATTTATGTATTTCAAGGAACATTTCATGTAAAAATATTTCCCTTAGAAATAAATAGAGGATATGGAGATAAAATTATTGAATCACAGGAAAAAGGATTATTATAATGTTGTTATGTTTGAAGGAATATTTACATGTTTAGAAAATAATGATGCATATTAAATATTCATTCAAAATCGAAAGATTTATCAATTCATTGATTGATTAAATCAATTCCTCCCAAGTGTACTAGTTTCCCAAAAAGTATAAACATATTATGATATAGTCTCATTTAATATCATGATAGATATATAATTATCCCTTTATTATGAATCTAAGGGTTAAAAAATAAAAATACGGTGGAAGAGAAATGAATAGATAAAGGGAAGAAAAAAAATAGATTTTTCTAACGTGTGATACATGTGGAAGGAAAGACCGTGGTGCCAACTTAATAGAAAAATGAGTATTATATAAGCCTGGTGAGTAAGGAAAACATGCCCAAAATTAAAAGGGAACAAAATAAGTTACCAATGTTCAATGGTAAAATTTTATGGATATGGGACACTATGAAAATTATTATCTGAATCAACAAGTAAAATTTACTTATAAAAGGCCACGAGATCAAGGAAAATATTGTGGGAACAAAAAAATATGATGGTGATGTTCCTAATGAAGTATTGGCTGATACACTAACCGTATACTCAAAATTAGAGAAAGATTTGATTTGTTATGGATTATCACATTCCTTTATATCTTCATAGTTTAAATAAAAATTTTAATATTTTAAATTCAATATAACAAGGTAGTTTTGCAAAAAGGTTCCTTGTGGAAACCTTATTACAACAAATATGTGGCATGAAGTTTCTAATATAACACATAAAGATGCTCTAATAGTTTATTTTATCATCATAATTATGGTTATTTTTTATATATTATTGGTATAGACTGTGATTTGAAATATTGAGGAAAAAATTACTAAAATGGGAAAGAATTTATTATTTGTGATAAAGGTATAAAATTTATAATCTTTTGTGGGAAGAATATGTCATTTGGGTCATATCTAGAACCACCTCCAGTAGCACTTCTAAATGAAATTAATAAGGAATTTGAAAAAATATATATTATCTATAGATGAGAGAAAAATATTTAAATTTACGATGTACCTATTATACAATATTACATTGATGTATTTCTAGAGGATTTACTTAGACATCAACTGGAGTGGGATATTTCATTATTTATTGATTACATTCCTTGTGAAAGACCTATATCAATGACCCAATATAGAATAAGCAATATATAATAAGTAGAATTATAGAAAACAATATAGTAATTGAGTGATAAGGAATTTAATATCCAGATTGTTTCTCTACAGGGAGACAATTTTCTATTTTTAATAATGAAATATGGATCTCTCAGGCTATGCATTCACTATAGATAAATAGTTTTTATTAAAATAATGGAAATGTATCCTCTACATACCATTGCTGATTTTTTTATCAAATTCAAGGATTTCAATATTTTTATAAGATTTTAATATCATATGGATATCATCAATTATGTCTGATGAAAGAATATATTCCAAAATAAATCATTTCAACCCTGGTATGGTCATACCGAGTAAAAAAAATTCCCTTTAGAAGGACTAATAAACAGTCTGTTTAGTGGATAAAATGAATAGAGTGTTCAAGGAATATTTTGATGAATTTATTTTGGTATTTATTATATATATGTTGAAATATTGAAAAAGCTGTGAGGACCATGTGAAGCCCATGAAGGTTATTCTAGATGCATTGAGAACAAAATAGTTATATGGGATGTTTGGCATGTCTAAATTCCAGATTCTATCTTTTTATTATCAATAACAAATTATCTCTAATGATGGTATTTAAATTTATCATGTGAAGAATAATGTAGTCTAGTAATGGACTACTCTAGGGAACAAAACCAAGTTATGTAGTTTCACTGGTTTATCAGGTTACTATAGGTATTTCATCAAGAATTTCACATGATTATCTAAACTGTAATCCATGATTACTTGTAATGGGTTAATTTTTTTATAGAAAAAATAATGTATAGAATTTTTTGAATACATAAAGAGGATATTATTGTATTCTCCAATCTTAACTATACCATCGAGAAATGGTGTATTTTTTATTTATAGTAATGCATTGATGGAAGGACTTGTTTGTGTCCTTATAAAGAATTATAGAGTTATTGACTATGCATCAATGTAGTTAAAATATCATTAATGGAACTATCCAAATAACGATATTGATTTAGGAACTGTTATATTTTCATTGATGATATGTAGATAGTCTCTCTATACTGAATGGTGTGAGATATATAGAGACTACAAAAGTTTTATTTATATATTTTGAAAAAAATAACTCAACAAGAGGAAAAGAAAATGGCTTAAACATCTCATGGATTATGAGTGGTCAACATACTATAAAACAAGGATGGAAAATAAGGTAGAAGTTTTTTTGAGAATAAAAGAACTTGGTGTTCAGAAAAAAAAAATGAGGATTGAGATGAATTATATGTACACGGATCTACTAAAAATTGATATGGAAATTATCAAGAGAGATAAACCATCAATACTTTTTAGAATGGTTTCCAAACCATGGTTATTAGAATGGATTAAATGTTCTATATTATTTAGCGATAATTATCAAATCAAAATTAACATTATGAATGATGGTATGTTGATAGACATAATTGATGATGGAATAAGGAAATTTAGGTTGAGACATTGTGTTCCTTCTACAACCGAGTTATAATGGGAATTATTGGATTATTACTAGAGCTCAAATTTCTATATACACCCTATTATCACTACGAGGAACAGAGTTGAAGGAACATTTATAGTGGAATAACATGAAGTGGGAAATTGATGATAATGTTTTAATATGTTTATTTCTATCAATATGTGATGGATGAAATACAACATCTTATTAGAGACATGCAGCCTAGGACTTATAATAAATGTAAATACGATGATATTACTATTTTAATTTTCCACTGGATTTCCAAAAACTCCATGAAAGAATTGTTGAATATGGTTATTTTTGGAAAAACATACCAAATATTCACATTTCATTGATATAATGGAGGATTTTCAATAGGTTCACCATGAATGACTCTATATTAATTAAATAGTTCTACTTTACCAATAAAAACACCTAATTATTTCTGTTCATGATCAATGATTTAGATTAAAATTATAAAAAAATTGAATTAAGTGTTGGATCATGATCTTCATTTGTATATTTTTTGTCACCCTCAAACTAATGTGTAGCCAGAGAGGATATTCTGAAACATTGAAGGCGTTTTTAGATGATTATTACTTGAATTTCAAGTCATGTGGGACCATTATTTAACTTTGGTAGTGTTTTACTATAACAATAGTTACCATTAAAGTATTCAAATTGAACTATATGAAGCATTATATGGAAATTGAGGTCGTACACAATCTGGTTGGGATGAAATTGGTGGAAGGGAGCTTGTGGGACTTGATCTTATAGAGGAAACAATGGTAATTAAATATACTATTCAAAATCATATCAAGGTAGCACAAATCATGAATAATGTCTATGCCGATAACTGGGGGAATTATATTGGGTTTCCAGAGGTAGATCAATACATAATAATGGTGTCTCCATGTGTGGGTGTTATATGGTTTGGATAAAAATGGAAATTGGGCCCCCAGATAATTTGGATTATTTAGATCATGGAGATAATTAGAGATTCCTATTATCATTTGTTGATGCCACCTAACCTTTATAAAGTTAAAAATGTATTCCACATTACTTTTTTTTAGAGTTACATTATAATCCCTACAGATTTCCTCACTTCTAATAGAAATAAATTTGAACTTGATTTATCATACTCTAAAGATACTATCAAGATTTTGACACTAGAGATCTTGTTTGGGGGAGTTATATGACTCAACTGGTAATTGTAATTAAGAAAAATTATAAAATTGTAGAAGTGACCTTGGAAATAGTTGTTTTTTGGATGAATAGAATCCCAAATATTTTTATGATGTGACAATTTCGAAATATTGAGGAATAAGTTTTTTCAAGGATGAGAGGATGTAACACCCTAATATTTTATAGAATTTCATTTTAAACAGTTTATATTTTCTACAGGTTATGATTCATGTATCACCGAGTCTGAAACCATAATATACTGATATGTATAACTATTAGATTTGTAATGTGACCCTTTTGTATAGTAACCTATCCAATAGAATAATAACCTTACCTATAAATTTATAAACAAAATTTATGTTTCTTATAAAAAAATATGATATATTTACTTCACATATTATTTAAATAAATAGTTTACAAATGATAATCTATGTCTCGGTAATTTTGAAAAAAATAAATATTTTTAATAATTTTATAATTAATGTATTGATTTAATATGAAATTTATTTTCATAAAATATATTCATAAAAAAATATATGAAGTCTTAAGATTAGAAAAAAATTTTAGGATACGTTAAAGAATTTTCCAATGTGTATTAAAAATAGTTATAATATTAAAATTAATATTTTTAAAGTAAAAGATGGTCTTATTTAAAAAATAGAATTTTCATAATTAGAAAAATACTTTCAAAAAAATGTTTAAAATTTTAATTGTACATGTCAATAAATATTTATGGTGATTTTTGTGGATTTTCTAAAATAGTTGAATTTATTGTGAAATGTGAAATACAACAATTTACAGTTTTTAACAATTACATTAATTATAGAGTCATAGATGACGTATTCCAGATGAACTCCTATATTCTAAAAATAAAAATTATTATCTGAATATATTTACTAATAAGGATCAAACCATTCATAGTCTTGAGAAAAAAATAAATACAATCAATAAAATATTTTAAAAACCATCTCTTCCCCCTTATAAATACCTCCCTGATCACCCCTTATACTCCCATAAAAAAAGCCATGAGTCATGCTTATTTGAAATATTTATAAAACATTTATTACCACAATTTATGGGGAAATGTTAGAATTGATATCCAAAGTCTTGTAATTTGTATTTTATCCACAAATTTTTTTCACAGAAACTACCAACAACTATATATTTATCTTCAGATGTAGATACTGCAACAAAATTTTTATCCATACTAAACCAATATAATAGAGGCTTTCCTAAATGATGACATGTTATAGACATGATTTTTATAACTAACAAACATAAAAGAAAATTAAAATCGGAATAAATAACTGAATAAAATTGTTGCCTTCTTAGGTATAACAATATTATGTTTGATGTATATATATGGTATTTGAATTTTCTTTTTACTATTAAAAGATTTCACCCTTTTGGATTAGATTGAAAATGAGAACACATATAAACAATAAGTATAATTTTCAATATTCTAGAAGTAAGGTATATAAAACTTCCAATCATACCTCTGTAACACGTCTGATCTACTTGTTTACCAATATCATTAAGATCAAATCTATAGGTTGTACTCATTGGTGTATCACTATTCTTATAATTTTCCATGTTAACACATTTTTAAATATCCATAGTATATATACATTGATTCAAAATGATTCTATATTTATTTAGAAATATCATAAAACAAAGAAATATTTTGCGTTCAACCACAAAATTAAATTATAATTCATTTTTCATCATTATTGAAAAATCAATACATAAGGAATTTTTTTATGATCTAATAATAATTCCATTAAAAAAAATTACAGCTAAAATTTATTTTAAAAATCATTTTACAAAAAAGGTAGGACCAGATAAATGTTTTGAAAATAATATTGAAATCTGAAATATGAAGATCATATTAAACCAAGATATTGGGGCATGCTTCAAACAAGGAAAAACTTTTCTTAATTTTAAAAATCTATTGGAAAAAATAGAATTTTAAAAAATACGGATTTATTCAACAAAAATAACTTTAACAATATACCCATTTAAGAAATAACTCTTAACATTAATTTCATATGTTTGAAGTCTAGACGAGACACAAAAGCTCATACTAGTATAATGGATTCATGTATACATAATGGTTAAATTTTTTTCATCATACTATATTCCTTCCTCTTGCTATAACCTTGTTTAATTAATCAATCCTTGTTTCTAACTACTGTTCTCGAATCATATATCTTGTTAATAAACACCCATGTAGTGCTTATTGTTAATGCAATATTGGGTATATCTATTACTTCTCAATATATATTTATTTCATGTTGATTATATTATTATTTCATTACCATCATATAAAATTAATCATTAGTGAAATCATCGATCTTCTTACGTTCTATCTAGGATGAGAATTATTTTTCTTAATCCCTATTTCTATGGTAAACACTTGAATGTTTAAATATAGCTATATTTACTAAAAAAATCTAATCGGGTTATTTAGGATTTATAATTTATCTAGAGAATGTAGGGAATGTCACATCAGGTTCTTCTATAAAATCTAGTTCTAAAAATTATAGAAATTCTTCATAACTAAATTATTTTTTGACACATTACCATCAGAGTAAGTATGTTTTGAATTTATGATCAAAAAATAGAAATCATCCTAATGTTGTTCTATTAAGGTATTATGTTCATGGTGATCTATATCGACAAATTTTACATGTAAAAATTATTCTATAATATTCTTCAGTTTATTAAAAATATTAAAGTCATTACTTAAAATTGAATACACTTGGAAATTTTTTTCATCACTTTGGGATGAATATTTATCCAAATATTATTTACTATTCTGAAAACCCACTTTTGATCCTATAAATTTAAATTAACTGACATTAGGATTTCTATTATACCAAAGATCAAATATTATTCTTTAAAATAGTTTTAATTAACACTATATCACTGATGTAGCATACGGTATTCACAACCACTTCCCAAAAAGGACATGTTATTCGTACTAATTTAACAGGGTCTAGGCTGTCTCTTGAAGAGTAATATTCTTCATTCTATAACTCCATTCTGGTGAGGGGTCCTAGGATGAAAAAATTTATTAATAGATCAATTTTTGTGAGAAAAAAACATTCTCAATCATGGTTTTCAATCTCATGGCCATGGTCACTTCATAGAGTCTTAATTCTAATTCCACATAAGTTCTCTACAGATCATGAATACTCAATGAAATAATATAAATATTCATATTTGTGGTCTAGAAAGAACACAAGTATACATATATATTTTATCTATAAGTACATAGACTTAATTAATCCCATTACAACTAGAAACTCTAGAGGGTCTAAATAAATCCATATAAACCAGATTAAGAGATTGAGAAGTTATTAGTTATTTCATTAATTTAAAAGAAACATTGTGTAGTTTCCCTTTTTCATAAGGGTAAAAAACTCTATCATTTGGGAACATTAGTTTTGGTAGATCATTAACAAACCATTTTCTAGTAAGTTTCAATAGAGAGAGATTATTTCAGTGGCCTAGTCTCGAATGGAAATGCCCAGATTCATTTTGATAGACACTCAAATAGAAAACCTTTTTAGAAAACAATGTATTAATTCAACAACATAAATAATTTCCTTCATTAAGGTAGTAAAAATTTAAACATTCTTACAAAAAAACTATAGGAATTGTTCTCAAATTTGACATGAAAACAATCATCACATTACTATGAGATATTTACAAATTTATATTTCAAACCATAAAAAACAATACATTAGAAATAAAAATATAATTACAATTATTATTTGTCTAAGGCCGATGAATTTCACATTAGTAGTGTCACTGATGGTGAAATGACCACCATCGAGCATAATAATTCTCTTAAAGAAGGAATAGTATCCCATCATATGTCAGGAAGATCTATTTTCCAAGTACCATAGTATCTTGAAAGATTTCAACATGTACTTCTGTTATAAAATAGAATCTATACAAGGAATGATTTTTTGTACCCATATTTTTCTGGGTCCATAAGTGTTAGTGATTAATGTTGAAGGAACTCACATTTCTTTGATCTGTTTCCTTCAACAGACTGATGACTTTTTAAAATAAATACCATGTTATATCTTTTTGAAATATAATTACATCTAAAATTTTCATATTTAGGATTTGGAATAAATACAATGTTAATTATTATCATTTTCCATTTTTATATGCAATAGTATTAAAGGATATTGATTTTATTGTTTGATCTATATAATCATATCATATGATATTTAAATCTTCTTCATAATTCATCATTTTACCAATTAACTCTTTGAGAGTTAGTTAGATGATAACACATGAATCTCTAATTGACATCTTTCAGGTAAACATCTAAGTGATGAAATGATTGTTTACTTGTCGGATACATGATTTTGAAGTGATATAATTGTGTTCAAAATCTCATTTAACCTATGTTATATGTCCTAAATAGGGTCATAGTGCTTCTTATTAATTTTATCGTATTTAATAGTGTATGTATTTAGTGTCGTATCCTTAACATTAGTTGTTCAGTCATGTGAAAAATAAATTATTCAAAATATCATATGCTGTTTTGTAAGAATATATTATATTAAATTCATTATCTATTAATGAACATTAATGGAAATTCATTGATTTAAAATTATTATTGTGTTAAATATTTTTAGCATCACCCCAATAAGTTCCAGTAGAAGAAGGTATAACATATTTATCTTCTATATAAGCCGAAATTTTTAATCCCTTACTCTCTATATATGTGTTAATTTTGATTTTACATTTTTAATAACTATTACTATTGTGGAATGGTGGCCTATTGGTAGTAGAACCTTCTTGATGTTTATCAATTCAAAGAGATATATTTTTAAATGGTAGAAACATATGATCATTAATGTTTACCAAAATCACTGGTGAAATTGTTTTGAAAACATTGATACCAAAGCTAAACTCTAGATAACAATTTTTTTCCAGAGTGAGTAAATCATGATGGGGGCTGATTTGATTACCCAAAAATATTTTTTGTTCAAAATTGATAAAAATATATTCCCCCATTATTTTAAAGTCTCCTGAGTTACCAAAAACTACATATTTTTATAAAATTGTATCATTCAAAAGATTTCATAGAATATTTATTAGATATCTGAAAAATTAATATAAAATATTATTAATCCTTGGAAATAAATTGAGATAATTATAATATTATAAAAACCTAAGTTATGATTAACAATCAAATTATTATTTTTTTAATTAAAAAAAACTAGTTTAAATGAATATACTAAAAATTGAAAATATTATAATGAATATAGTTGAATTTGGAACACAATGGGTTCAATGTCAAGCTGAGACTTAGTCCTCCGTACAATGTGGTCACCAAACACCAAGTACTTTATATAAATAATTATTTTTTATCCACAAACAGGATCATGTTTTTGAACAGTATACAATTGTCAAGACCACACATAGAATCTTGCACTCTAATACTTGCGAGTAAATATAATTGGATTGACATGACCTCAGACATAGTTATTCATGGGTGAATATATGTAAATATAGTTAAGAAGATATCAATTAGTATTATAGTTATATAATGAGATAGTGTCTTTTGAAATAAATATAGAAACAAGCACATTTCTAGAAATTTAACCAAAGGATAAACGAACATTGTAACTAAGATGATAAAATGGATATAAGTGCTTGATCAATTGTGTTGTGGAGATCATGATTCTTGAATTTTATATGAAATTTATATGATATCAATTTTCTATAATTTTTTGTATAAAATAGTGTCATAGACCCCTTCCATTTCAAACTACAAGAATAAAATTGATGTAGAATGGTCTTTATTTTCATCTATAGAGTGTATCATGATGTAGACGCTATGTTTTGAAATTAGTTTCAACTCTGCATGTGCATATATTTTTGTTTATTTACTCTTCTAGATATAATATTCACAAGATATTCAGCTTCTCTTCATAATAGAATATGTATAAAATAGAGTTTGTATGTGAACATCCAGATATTATGAATCATTGTAATTGGATCTGACAAAATCTTTAGTTCATTCTTTTAAGTAATTAAGAAAATATAATTCAAATAAGTTAGACATATAAGCCCATAAAATAAACGTTAGATATATTAAATTTTGAAAATATATGTTAAGAAATAGAAGTCGATGAGTACTAAAATGGTGACATCATATTAGTGGTGTCTATGTCTACCGGTTACTTAGATTACTGTGACAAATACTCTGGTGGTGTGACACAAACAATGTGTTGTTATATCTGTATGTCAATTCTATAAATTTCCAAATTTCATAGCTAGAAGTGAGACACAATTTAAAAGCTTATTATATTTGAGGCATGACATTTTATATTAACCAAAAAATCAATTCTTATGGTATGACTTCATAGTAGTGTGTCATTCAATACATTACTGAATGTTAATTGTAATAGTGACTCATATGTGATGGTGAGCCATCATTAATGGTGTCTCAACGTCAACAGTGACTCATACATAGGAAAATATCATCACATGTTCTTGATTATATGATTTTTATAGAAAAACATGAAACACATTAAGATTATAATTGCCTTGATTTTTTTGATCCTTAAAACAATGAGGTCAACACATTATCTTTACAATTAATTAAAAAATTGAATTATTTTAAAAAATTACAAAAACAAAACATTGTAAAAATATGGTGTGATGATTTAATAAATAATAATAATTTTATCGAAAAAAATTATAAAATAAGAAATTTATTTTTTTATGATGATTTTTGAAATACATTATAATATATTTTATTAAAAATGTGTTCATATTTTCATTTAGTTTCTTAGTTATGATATTTTTTTGGAATTAGAATATTTTAATTTAACTAAATTAATAATGGTAATTATTATTTATATCAAAATTAATTATTTTTTTAAAAAATTACTATGCCCAAAGTCATGTTACTATCCCTAGCACTTAGTTTACTATTCCAAATAGTCATGTATCTATTACAACAGTCACATTACTATTCAAAAGGAAATATTACCTCATATATATACCTCTTAATTCATTCACTCTATATTAAACTCTATATCTTTGAAGGATATATATATATATATAAATTTTCTAAAATGTTGATTGGATTACTACGGATTTGTTTTTTTTGGTTGTGGGAGTGATAATTCTAGTATATTGGGATATTCCATTTTCCACCCATTTATATTTCTTATTATATATTTTTTGGTTCACTTGTATTGTTTAGAATTTTGATTGTTTTCATTTCTGAATAATGAACTAGTATTTAGTAACGAAACAACATCCTTCCTGGTTTCCCTATATTTTTTGTGTGTATAATATTATATAATGAAATAAAAAACATAGTTATTCAGAAATAAAATATTATTTTAATAAACATTGGGTTGTTACACAACACATGTTTAGTAGAAACAATGTTGTAACAACATAGTATGGATCTGTATATTCCAAATGTGAATTTCCTATTTTTGGAATGGATTTCTAACTATGTGAGTCACCATGAATCATTGAGGGTGGATCAGGATTTATCTATAGGTTGTCTAATTATGTGAGAAATGTTTTTAATTCATTTTAGTTATATCCATTCTACCATGCCACTTAGTTTTCAAGGAAACTAACTACCACACAGTTATCACATTATCTTTCTAATCCTATAGCCTAAAATTGTACCCCCAAAATAATTTCACAAAATTGGAAAAATACATAGATACCCTTTCTTATTTCATTTCTAGTTACCCATTAATCTCTCTTTATCTCAACCAACCCCCCCTAGTGCTCTATAAGGATAAATCCTTGTATTTATAGAAATACTACTTCATTCATAGAGGATCTCTTCAATGTGTGTTTCTATTTCTACTAGTTTTCTCATATAATTCCATGACATACTATTTATCTATAATGTCATATTTTATTGGAACCATATTCGGTAGTGATTTCATGATCTAGTGGGTTTTATGGGGAATTGATGATGTATCTTATAGATAATGTCATGTGAGGACTCGATCTCTTCAATTCCTATCTCTATTTTCAGAGGGTACTAGTTTTTATTTATTGAAAATTTATTTGTCATTTTCTTGTGGTGATAACACATGATCTTCATGATGTTCTTATAAATTACATTGGTTTGGATTATAACATTAATTGATTGTAAATATATGAGTTTTTTATAAGTGTTTCATTATTTTACTAAGAAATGTTTTTGAAATGTGTTTTTATTTAAATAAAAATTTACATATATAATGTTGTTGATGAAATGACTTATATAATATTTTTAATATATAATGGATTACTGAACACCAAAGTAGAGAATCTTTTCTTGAGGAAATGTTTAGTGAAATTATTACCTTGTTTTAACAAAATGTTTTGGAAAACAGAAGACATTGAGATCCCTGGGTGTATTAGGTTTTGGACATACGAAAACCATAGTGAGTGTGGAACCACTAGGTGTTATGAATTTGATATCTATAGAATGTGGATGGAATATATAATTGTAGGATTCCTGGTATGCGTATGTTACATTTTCATCATGTGTATTATTATGTCTTCTAATAGGCATGAACACACATGATCATGGTTTTATACATGATTTTATTTTTTATTGTTTTGTCACCCACATTTGTTTGTTATGTTGTTTTAAGTGATGATTAATATTATTCACTCTATAATAACAATCATATACCTATCACATACCAGATATATATGAATATTAACATTTTAAAATGAAAAACAGAAAGTTTAATAAAAATGGTTTTCATTTAAAACATCATTATATTTTTTTTTAAAATATAAAAAATATTTTTTTGATGTTCTACATTTTATAGATTCATGGATCTATTTGACTAGGTTTTTGTCTCACACTATGAACATTTTATTAGGTGTATGTGGATCAGGTTTTATATGACATATATATTTTTAAGGGAATTTAATAGCAGTCTATATTCACTTAGTTGACGACATATTCATATTTTGAAGGGTTGGTAGTGATATATGGTCACATAGAGACATGGTTTTGTTCCTTTTTATTATTCTATCACAGTTTTGGATTTCGTGGTGATATTATATGTCTCATGGATGTATACATTTTTTCTTATTTGTACTATAACTATTTTGTTCCTATCTATTGCACATGATACTTGTATTGGTTTATATTTCTATCTATAACTAATTTCAAACCATGCTATGTGAAATTTTATGTCAAACAAGATGAGTTTTCTACAACTATAGTGAATAAATTTTTATTTTCATCATCATTGGATTGTTGTTGGACATGGATAAGGTACCCAGTGGTACAACGTGAAAAGTTTAAATGATTTTGGTACTTTTATACTTTAATTTCATCATTATGAACAAATAATCAAATAAGATGGGAATTTCTCATCTAATTGTTTTAGGAAACACATTAAATCTCTCTATATCATCCTTTTCCACCTCTAAATGTTCCACTATTAGTACTGGATGATGTAACTTCTAATTTTCTATATTCTTTATTCTTCAACTTTAGTAGTTTAACACCTACTCTAACAGTATAATAATTTTTTTTCCTTAAGAAAACTAGTATAACTCCATTATTTAAAAAATTTGGACTTCTGTAACCCTTATATATCATCAAACAACATTTATTGTAGCTTCTTTGGTAGAGTAGCTTAAATTATATCAATGTTCTATGGTAGAATGTCTTCCATGATTTCAATTTCAACATTAGTAGTGGTAAGATCTATAATTTTCCATTATTATACATTATATTAAAAATTCACATTGTATAATAATTTCACCTGAAGAACTGTAAAGTGTATTTTATAAATATTTTTGTTGGTGATACCATTCCTTTTATCATATTTATAAGGAGTTTTACTAGTACTGACTTAGGGATGAAGGAATCTAATTAATAATAACTGGGTTTTAACATATTAATATTAAATACAATTACTACTAAATATATGATCTATACCCAAGATTTTGGGAAAACCATTTGTATAGTTCACTAATTTGGACCTATATCAACGACTTTTCCAAAACAATTGGTATAAGTCCCAAAATCAAAGAACCAATACGAACGGTTCCCAAACTATTGCTATGGGATAATATCAACGATTTTGAGTATTGTTGGTATATGTACATGTATTTTTAATAGAATCTTATTAAAGATGATGTTAAATAAAAAAAATTAAAATACTTATCATAATACATATATGTATATTTTTGAAATTATGTTCACAAAAGTAAATTATGTTTGTGGATGGGTCGTTTAATCACAAACAGGAGCTGCTGAGATCAAAACCAACCGAATGATTATTTTTTGAATTACATATACCAACAGTTTTATAGAAACTTTGGTATTAATTTTCATATTACTTTTACCAATTATTTTCAAAACCATTGGAATAGGTCTATACAAAGGATTCCCCAAAAACATTAGTCTAGACCTATCCCCATGGCTTACATGGAGACGGTTCTCCAAACCGTTTGTATAGGCTATACCATCAGTTTGGAGGCCAATACCAATGGTTCAAAACCATTGGTATAGTGTATTTTTCTATTAGTGAAAGATTATTTTGGAAATATGTTATGTCATGAATGATTTTTCCCCTAAAACCATATTGGAGTTTCTAGATTTACAGATTCTTTCTATTATTCAATTTAGACAAATTTTTATGTGTGTCTTATACATGGATTGAAATAATACATTTAAATAATTAGTATGATTATAGTAGTAGATTTTGTTTAATATGTCTTTAATTTATAATATGTTTTAACAGAAATATTATGTTATAATAATTATGAATTGTTATTATATTATTATTATTTAAATTTGAGGATTTAATCTATTGAATGAGGGTGGTTTTATGATTGAATAATCGGGGTCTCAGGTACTACCATTTTTTATGGATATGTTGATGGTATGAGAAGGATTTATAGAACCGTGACTTATTTTATATCATACACATTTCCCTATGTGATGGGTAGTGATACATCCTTGTTATACACGATTCCCCTACCCTATGAAGAGTGGAATGAACAAAATGATTTTTTATAATGTATTTCATTATTCAGGTAATAATATTGTAATACATGGATTATTATAATTGTTTATATATGTTCCAGATCATATGCTCTAAGTAGGAACATTAGTTAAGGATCTGATTGGTATGTAGGGTTTTTAATATTAATTTTTATGTTAACTATATTCTTTTACAAAATTATGTTCATTAATATATAACATATTCTAATAGATTTTCCATGTTATAGAAAATAATATAATATATTTCATGTGATTAAGGGGTTTGGGATGTCTACTAAGTGGGTATGATATAAAAACACCATGCATGGGAGGCACATAAGTTAGATAAAAAATGTTTGTTATTTTGTTAAGTTAATGATAATGCATTATATTGTGTGTACTAGTTTCACTCATTGTGTATTTTTTAGAATAAATATTTTGATCATTTTGTTAAAAGATATGGTTTTATATATTTTGGATATCCACATATGCCCTCTCAAGACATTATATCTATGAATACAACATTTTGGTTCCTTAAGATCTAATCAGTTGTAATATTTTTTATATATCATATATTTCTTATCCACGCATCTGTTGATGACACTTATAATATTTTTTTATTATGATGATGTCTTGATGCATGGACATAGTGTCTTGTATGAAGTCCCATTCCACGATTTCGACCAGGTTCCACTATCATTTATCAAAAAATGGTTGTATATCTGGCCCCTAATTTACATAGTATTTCTAAGAAAAAAATTCAAAATAGAAGAGTCATTTATACAATAGTCTTATGTAAGCCACTGTTGATTTTTAGGTGTAGCTGAGGTATTTTGATTTAATTATGTATGCATGTTAAATATGAGAATCATTAAATGATTACATAATATTATTCATTTCACTATATCTGATTCTTGATGATTTGATTGAATGCCTCTAATAAAAATTCTATATTTAACTATGCAGGTTCTACATAAATACAATTTTTTAACTTTGAATTTATATGAACATTCAAAATGTACTCTATTGGAATTCTTCTTATAATATTAAATAATTTTTGTAAAAATAATATGGAATCAAAAACCATTTTATTATATTGTTTCCATATTTTCTATGAATGTTAAAACTGGAAAATTACATATAAAATTTGATATGTTAAACACATTTTTATTGCCCAATAACCCAATAATAGGTTGTTCTACATTATCATCTTCTATATAATATTAATTTATAAAAAAATATAAATTTCATAAGATTTGATATATAAATAAAAAGTAATTGTTCCCATAAATGATATATTTTTATTTATCTTATTTAACTGCATTTTTATTTAGATGAAACTATTTTTTTAATTTACTTCATATTTTTAATATATAGTTTTTATAATGAATGGTCAATATATTAAAATACTTTTTTTATTTAGATTTGGAATATTACATCCTTTGGGTACCAAAGTCATTGAAAATATTAACAATATTTTTATTTTGGTACACTAATAGTAGTTTATACAATTTATATATGGCAGTTTAAAAATTTTATCATTCCCAAAATAGTAAAAACTTTTAGAGATATACAATATCATCTATTATCCTTCAATAATATACAAAATTCCCTATAGTATGGAAAAAATATCCTTTTTTAGGTAACTAAGATGTTTTACCACGAATTAGTACATAATAATTAGTAATATGCATTGAATAATTGCAATTGGAAGTGTTATTAAATAACCTTTGGAATATAGAATTTATAGTAGTACTATTATTTTTCTAATCAATCATATGTTGTGCAACATTTATTATCATATCCATTTCTCTATGAAAAATTTAGTATATAGAAAAATTTCTATTATGGAAAAATATATTTTAATTTATGATTTCTATTTCATTCTATGTTTTTGATGTATATTTAATCTAAAATAAATTTTCTATGTTTTATGAATGAATTAATTTAAAATAATTTACTGTAAGACAAGAATATTGGAATCATGTCTAAATACACAATCCATGAGTATGATTACCATAAAATAGAAAACAATTTTTATATATCCCCAATTTGGTATTGTAAATCTATTATTATCTACATACAACATTTATGTTGGATTCAGTTGTAGTTTTCATGTATTTATTCAAATAATTCATTGGTATTTAAATAATAACAATATATAAAAATTAAATATCTTATGTATTATTATGCATTTCTTTATAATAAAAATATGAAGTTTGAATTTAGTGGATGTTTTCATGTATTTTTTTAAACAATTTATGGTATTTTGATCTACTGAATATTGGAAAAATTGAATTATCATATTTTTTATGAATAATGTCAATAAAAATAATATTTATATTGAATATATTTCATCAATTTGTCAATAATTTTAAAATATGGAAAATTTTCAATAATTTTTATCATATAACATTTTTAATCATTGATGGTTCCTTATAATCATTTTAGTTTATTTTACATGCTTACCCCAATTGTATACTCCATTAGACACCATTACTAAGGTAATTGTTCATATTATATAATTTTTATAAAATTAAATTATACTAGGTTTTGATATAAATTTCATGTGCAACATCTGACTAATATCTTCCCTAGATTTCCTTTAAACCAAAATGATACTGATATTACTGTTATTTTTGTGAATTTATTTAAGAGCTCTTTAATGTCTTTCAAGAAGAAAAGCGATATAAAATACTTGAAATGGTAAATTTTTATACATTATATGTCATTCCAACTACAATATATGTTATTGTAGATATCGACTATAGCTACTCTTCAGTGATTATATGGGATCTATGTCTTTCATTCCCCTGAGAAAAATGTGATGAAATTTGTACCGAAATGAACCACAAAGATAATAAAATATATTATTTATTTTAATCATTAGAATTTGTTATTAAATAATTTCAATACATTTTTCATTGATCAATAATAAATTCATATATGTTACAGGATAATGGTAAATTTTTTCATCCTGTAGAACATAATGTACTCAAACATAAAAAACTATTAATGCCTATTGAGATGTCAAATTTCAATGTCTACAAAGAACTTAGACCCTCAAAAAAACACGATTCATCAAATTTTTTCTTAATGATGATGAAAATGAGGTTATACATTATGACACTCTAGCATAAGAATGTGAGTTTAGACTACCACGTATATTTATTATTCCTCAATATTGTTTTGGGTGAAAATATACATATTTTATAGCCTCGATGATAAAATTTAAATATATATGTATCTGAATAAATGTTTTACCCTTGGATGGATAATTATAATTTGACACTCAATAATTCTATATCTAATAGGTATATTAATTCAATAACATTATGTGGGATAGTGATTAAGTTTTATTTTCACAGATATTTGATAAAGAAGTATAAATGTTTTATATCTCCTTTTAGTTCAACAACATCGGCACATTATTTTAATATATTTTCAATTTTGTTATGTTTACATTGAATAGTTAATATAATTATTGCAATCTAAAATAAAAAATTATTTAAGGATAAAAATTTTATATGTGGTTGAGGTTTCTTGATAGTATACATTTGAAAATACATTTAATAGTTGTATATAAATTACAATTACTTCGTAATTATAGTGATATGTATCTTGATCTCATATGAAATTTAATTAATAAGTATTAATTTTACTAATACTCACAATTTAATTATTGTGTTCCACCTGTAATTTATGAAAACTCAAATAATTTTTCAAAGGATTTTATATTTTGTATACTAATTATGTTTTTTAAAAAAATTAACTTAAAATTATATTTCTTGAATTTAAAAATTATGATGTACCTCCAAATGGAATCTCAGAGTTACGAATTGATGTTGAATGAGATTTATTCTCTAGTATCATTAAAACATAATATTATATTACAATAGAAATAAAAGTCTGTATATATTAGTTGTTTTTTATTTTATATCCTCTAGATTTATAACATTGTCTCGTAAACCATTATTAGAATATTAAATTAGAGGATAAAAAATACCACATGGTCACATTCAATGTATAAATTTTTTTAATTTTTTATTTCACAACAGAAAAATTATTATAAAAAATTACGAAAAACAAAAAATACCATTCAATTTCTAGGGGGTGGGATTACTAAATTATATTAGTTAAATAAAATCATACATTGTTAGATACAATAATTTTTATGATGTTTTTTAAATACAAGATATATAAAATTTGCATCTTGAGAAGTTGTGTGTCAAGAAGGCCATTCTCTTGTGTGACTATGATAAACAATTTACTCTGTATATGAATGTTGTTTTTCAAAAAATGAAATAAGAAAGAGGGGTGTTGGAAGAAAAAATATATGATAACTTTCATGTAGGGATCGTTGTTTTTTAATATAGTTGACTACTATATCACATGTATTGGGAATGAGAAAATCTATTTAGATACATTTTTATATTTATCAATTTTATTTAATATTATATTATCAATCATCAGTTATAGGTTGATGAACTATTAGTTCTGTGGAAGAAAAATATAAATTTTAAAATATGAAGGAATAAGTTTCTAGAAAGATTGATATAAAGATTTGGGGACAAAAAAATAGGATTCCAATGATGTAGATTTTTAGATATATAAATTGTATAATTTATTGGATTTTATATAATAATTACTTAAATACTTTATTAAATTTTTTTATATTCAAAAAATAAACTATTTCTAACCCGTATTCCAATTAATTTCAATATATACAACATAATTTCTCAATTAATAGATTTCCAAAGGAGTAAAATTTAATTTTTAATAAATTCATTACTAGTTGGTATTATTATATTCCATATGGTTTCTACTAGATAAAAAATTTCATAAGTAGTGAGAGTAGTTAGTTGGTACAAGGTGAATTGTAGATGGGAACATTGAAATATAACATTGAATGATCCAAAGATACATTACGTATACCGTAGATTCTATATTAAGCAATTGATAATTGTTGATTAACAATATAGACTATGTGGATTTTATTTTTATAGTTGATCATGATAGAATAAAATACACTACAACCAATTTTTTCAATCATTTAGCATGGCCTTTATGTTATGTCTTCAAATTGAAGTTAGTCATTGCATTTTCCATAATTGATAAGAAATAAATTTAATATACAAAACCTTTATAAGGTGTAATTTTTTTGAGAACAATAATGGATTATTATTGTAAATAATATATTCATTTTTAATTATTCTATTATAATTAGTGTGTTTGGAATATTATAATAAATCTTACTTTTCATTCAAGGATCAAACACATTCAAGTAAAAGAACATTTTTCTTGAGATGATGTTTAGGAAGTAATAGTGGCTATGAATGAAATTAAATTATAATAAAATATCATTTCATAAAAATGGTTATTAGGTATAATAATTTGAGACAATGGAGATCCGTTTAGGGCTTACAAAATCTTAATTATTGTGTTTGGTAATGATAGAAATGATGTGTCGAGATATGAAAGGGATTCAGAAAAATGTCCAAGTGGGTGACATTTTATATGAGAACATTACATGGAGTTATGGGACAATAAAGTATTTATTATTAAATGATATTATTATTTTTCAATACGATAAATGTGGTGAAATAATATAATATAATAAGAATTATTAATCTTCATAATTAATTATTCATCAATTTAGAGTTATTATTAATAAATTAATTCAATAAATTTTAGAATCTATTTTCTCATAATGAATTGAGACCAATCAATCATCCTCCAATGTTGGGATTTATATAGAATTTCTATGTTTGTGGAATGTAATTGTTATTCTCCCTTTACAATTTTGAGGGTAATTGTGCCTATTAATGGTCATAGTGAAATCCTTTATCCTTTCCCATGATTTTTTACCCAGTTATTTTTTGGGAGTTTTTCATTTTAAATTCTCGTGTTAAATATTATTATATCTGATACATTTCTATTTTTATGAAATCATCATTTATATCTTCAATATATTCCAGATGATGATAAAAAAATTAAAATCTAGAGATATTTTTGAGATATTTTTTTTATTTCATGTTAATTTTTTATTCAAATGGACTTGAAAAGTATGATGAAAAATATATGAAATAATAGTTTTTAATATTATTATTATGTAAAATTATTTGACACAAAATCTTATATAATGAGATATTTAGAATTTTATTTGATACATAAAATTTAATAATTATAATGTCATAATATATAGACATACAAATAAAGGTGATTAAGTCAGTGCGTAGAAATATCCATATTATCTAATCTAAATGTGAAGAAGTTCCTTTTGGAAAATAATATATGGTATGTTTACATTTTAAACCCATTCCATAGATAACACCAAATCCCTATTCCTATGAATTAATGGAGTTAACTAATATAGAAAAATGTTATTAGACTCGATGTATCAATTCAATCTAGATCGTTCCATTACAAGATAATTAATACGAAAAAATGAATAACATTATTTATACTATTAAGAATTATAATAGTCCTTTTATATTATATTAACCAATTATAATTTATATATTTATTAAATGATTATACAATATGTTTTATATATTTAAATTTATCATTGATAGTAATCTAGTTTCTTACCATATCATTTTAAAATTCAATAAAATATATATCAATAACTAACTGACTAAGAACATGCCATGGGGTATTAAAGAATACCCTACTATTAAAAATGACTATATGATATGATATAAATTTATAAAGGGCTATGTGACTAGGTTTTTTTTGAATAAAGTTCTAAAGTGGAAATTTTCACAGAATTTTGATATTTTGTATAGATGAAAATATTTATTGTGAGGATTAGGGGAAAAGCATTAAAAATATATTAAAGATTCATTTATGTATTGAAATATCATATGTAATATATTTCATTATATTTGATTTTATTTAATATTTTCATATTTTTAAGAAATAAATTCCATATTATAGACAATAAAATAGAATTCTCAAAAAAACATTAATATATATCATTCAAATTTTATATCATAATATTTGAAAAATAAAATTTCTAAGATATAATAATTTTATTATGTCGACTCTAAAATTTTCATATGATTTGACTATTTGAAATAAATTTTCTTACATACTACAATATTATTTCTAGATTCAATGAAAATCACTATTTTATTGGATGCTGGTAAATAATTATTTGTTTTTTTCCTTTAAGCATATTCAACAGCAATAATGTAACAAATAAGGATTTATAGTCTGAAATAATAAAAAAAGGATGATGAGATAGCTTAGCAATTAAAAATTGGTTTCTACCAATAAATGGTATTATTTTTTCATAATAAAAAATGGAATAAAAACACATATAATGTGATGCATGGAACAAAATTTATATCAATCTCAATTAATTCTAGAAAAATAGACTCAATATCAAGAATCACATAGAAAATAAAATTTAACCTGTCATTGTTAAAAATAATGATTAAATTTTTCAATAACATATCCAAAAACTAATATATCAAATTATCTTCAAAAAAATCATTTTCGAACATAATGGTCACTGTGATAAACATGAAATTTTCAATGGACAATAAATAGTTAAAAGAACATTATGGTCAATTTTTTTTTAAAAATAACTATTCATGTCATTTAAAATCGAAATTTTTAATACATAATTATTGCTGAAAAGAGTAATAATAAATTTAATTAATGTCCCCAAAAAACATAACAATACATATAAACCATTTCATAAGATTATATAATCATATATTAATTATATTAAAATTAATAGTAATAGATTAAAACTGACCATAAAGTAAATGATTTCTTAAAATGACTTCCTGCTGAGAAATTTATTTTTGAAATTATGATATCTGTCAAATTTATTATAATTTGACAATAATAATTGTTTTTAATTTCAAAAAATATATATTAATGAATTATATGATATCATGATATTTTATTAGGACTAGTAATATAATATTTTATTAAAACCATAGAAAAATTAAAAATAATAATCATCTTTTAAAAAATGATTTAATGAAAAAACCTAACCAAAACAACATTAATAAAAATACACTCTATGTAAGTTATAGAATGTGAAAAATATATTTGTTTCTTACTTTCTAATAAAACTATAGTCAAATCTATTAAACCACCTTAAATAATTTGACTTTTTCATTTAAGTAGTCACCGAAAAATATGAATCAAAATATAGAATTAATTTGAAAAAAATATTATATGGAAAGAAACTCTTATATTTGTTTTTCATTTTATATATTAATTTGGTTTTTAAAATTATGATAATAATTATATTCTGTATTTTTTAAAATCTTGTGAAATTGAATATCGAAAATTTTTAATTTTTATTTGTAGACAAATTATAGATGAAAGTCCAAATTCATAACCTATGAATATTTTTATAATGTTTTTAATATATTATAAATGTAAATATTATTTCTATAACACATACGAGTAGTATATATTTTATTAGTATAGAGAAAAAACAATTCGATAGGTTTTTTTTCCAAAAATTATTCTGAACAAGATCAATATATATTCGATAAATATGAATAACCCAAAAACAATTGACTCACTAATTATGGATACTATTTATTTTTTAGAATTATCTAAGAATATCAGTTCAAAAATATTAATTATAGAATTAAAAATAAAATCATCGATGTAAATTTAAAAACTCTAAATTTATTCTAGAGATATTTAAAAAAAATTGTTCAATATTAAAATTCATTAAAACATTTTCTAAAATAAAATAATTTAATAGTCCATAATTTTTTTGGGCGTTTTCGAAATTCCATACATATCATCATTAGGTTTAAAAGCAGAGTTGAAATAAATTATTTTGAAATCATGGGGGATTCCCAAGACAATCATTTTTAATAACAAAATCCTTTAAAAGAAAAAATTGAATATCCATGTATTTTTTGGAAATAAATATACAATTCATAAAAAATTTGGATCCAACAGAATTAAAATATACATATATGTTTAAAATTTTTGTTATAATACCCATCCCTTTCTTAATTGTAACCTTCATTCACCAACCTAGATTTATATATAATGATTTCCCCTTAATGATATTGTTTAATTATAGTAAAAAATTTAGTTACTTTTACAAGATATTATATAAGTCTACCAAATAACACTCACACCACAATCCTCTCAAACATATCCTAATTTTTTTGAATAAATAATACTCAATCATATTTCATGGGTTTTTTTTATTAGATTTTTGATATAAATAGGAAATCATTAAAAAAATGCTAATATATTTCTAATAAAATATTTATTTCTCACACTATTATTGTTTAATCTCACTAAATTATATTAAGAAAATTGACAAAGTAATATGTTCATGGATATGGGTATTATTTTTCCCTTAAAAGAAATTGATAGAGAAGGTGGTATAGACTTTCTAATCACATAATCCCTTAAGAGACATGTGATTGTGCTTCTTCCTTCTCTGCTAGGGATCCTGCGACGGCGTAGGCCACTACACCGGCCCTTCTCCCCCCGACGGTGGAGGGACCTTCATCGATCCGCAAGGGGGCGGGATCTGCTTTCACATCTCTTTCTAACCCCGGCCTTCTTCCCCCTTTTCCTCAAGCGCCGTTATTCCCAAAACTTCCAGATCTATTCAAATGGAGCCCTAATCCCCCGCATTCACTTTCAGAGTTTAATGGATCCTCTTCCCTTCTGAAACTCACCCTGGTGGCTCGCTTTAAGCAGCACCGTTCATCAGTTGATTCATTTGATCGACATGACTTTGCGTCGGGGGATTTATAGGAGCAAGCGACCATGAGTTTGCTCGACAATAGGCATATCATGATACACCTCTCGTCGGAGGAAGATCTAATCAGAGCCTGGTCTGGGCATCCTCGTAGCTTCAATGGAACCCACTTCTATCTTTTTTGTTGGTCGTATGGCTTTCATATGTGGCATGATTCTCTATTGATGAAGATCTTGGTGAGTTTCCCTAATCTCCCCCTACCGTTTCAAAATCCCTTTGTGATGTGTATTCTAGCTAACATGGTCAGGAGATACCTTTTCTTCGATCGTCGAACGAAGTCCCTATGCCATCCAGTTAACCCGTGCATCTGTGTGGAGGTGGATATGTCTAGGGTGCCCTTTGAGTACATCCTGATTACAGTGGGAGAAGAATTTTGGTGTAAGCAGTCAGTGATATATGATGCTTGGTCAAAGTTCTGTTCGGTATGTAAGTGACTGGATCATTCGCAATCTCTATGTTGAAGAGGGGGATATGAGTCTCTCCCAGAAGATGAATATGGTTAGTGGCAAGGGGAAACAAGCTCACGCTGATCTCACAGTGCTTGAGTAGATTTCAGTGGGTGGGAACTTGGGATGTACCAGTGTAATTGGATCACTGAGTGGACTGCGGGAGGCAATTCCCATGGTGACTGAGGGGGAGGTGTCTATGTAGAACCTAGTGGGTGATGCCCCTGACTGTGTCGATGAAAGGGGCCTGCAGAATGTATCACAAGAGGTGAACCCCTTGGTGACCAAAGTTTTATCTGACTGAGGACGGATTTGCATGCACATAAACTCCAGATGCAGGCAACTTCAGGGCCTGGGAGAACTTTTGGGGCAGAGGAACCATTTAGAGGTGTCATCCACCAGGAGGATTCACAAATGGTGGATGATGGAGTCTACACGTTTCACGGTAAGGGATATTATGCAGAGGTGCAGATCTTAGATGGTGACATTAGTGGCAGAGGAGTTACGTATTTTGAACAGGCAGGTAAGAGTGCGGTTGAAGTCAGTGGAAGCTCCCCAGCGGTTGAAGTTATTGATCTGGTAAATCAGTTTGATGCTCTGGTCATTGAGGACCATGCCCAAGATGTTGGAAATGACTTGGCCCGAGCCTATGTGAATGTGAAGACGTCTTCTGATAGAGCGTCCATTGATGAATGATCAAGCCTCTTTTCTGGAGATACAGATGAAGTGGATCAGGAGAGAAGGTAACCTAGTCTGAGGTGGAGAAAGAATAGAAGGGGAAAATATAAGGAGAAAAAGGACTACTCATATTTACCCTTACCGATGGAGACTTGATCGGAAAATAAGGTGATGTACAAGCCGAAGTATTGTAGCCCCATCCTCCAAAGGGGGCCATCTAGCAATAGGAGTTGGATAATAACCCTCTTGATAGGATTATAAGCTCAAATGAGGTTATTTTTGAAACTGTTCTAACAATCAATGCTCCCGATGATGAGGCATAAAGAATGATGATGAAGACTCTCAATGTGGACACAAATGATGAGAAGAGTGCATGGATGGATAAGCATGACTTGATTATGGTTCGGGGGTTCAACAATGGCAAGATCAATGTACAAGAGTACATCCAATCATGGGGAAAGATGGAATTCAGGTTTGAAGACCTTCTGATGGAGCAATGGGACATCCAGGTAAACACTATATCATGGAAACTGTTTCGAGAGGTTAACACGGGTAGGCTGCAATTCCATTTTAGTGACTTTGTTCTCTCCATCAGTGCTTGACTTGGTTTCTCACTTTTTCCTTAACAGTGTTTCATAATAATAAAAATTTAATTTTGAATTTAATAGGCATGTGATTGTGTGATTGTATTGACTTCTTTTGAATAAACCATGTGCAGTTCCTAGACTATGGATTATCTTTCAAAGACACATTGAAATTTCCTTTTGTTTTTGTGGAGGCACCTCAAAAAATGGGAGGTCATGCAGCAGGGCCATAAAATCTAACCCATGTCACATGGTTTTTAAACTGGAAGGATCCTAATAAACAATTCCAAAATCCTTCAAAAATATGGGGAACATTTCCAAAGGGTGGAGGCCTCTTGTGGTCACAAATTCACCTGATGGATCACTAATAGGGAGAAATTATGTCCTTGACAGCATTCCTAATAAACCAATAGACCCCCAAACCCATTATAATTTAAAAAATTGAAATGGAGTCAGGAGTTTATCATGGTCATACACATCACATGACACACCCTTAGGTTTCCTCAAGACACTGCGATACCTCAGTGAAATGTCTACCACATCTCACAAAATCCTAGAAACATGTTATCCTTACCACGAAAAGAGCCTTGGGTATGTCTTGAATATCACATGGTCCCCCTTTGTATCCCTAAGTCAAACATATGGTGTTTTTTATAAAATTATCATACATATCCATAGGACCCATATTTTCCTTGTTATAGATAATAATTATTTACTGTATTTGTATTTGAAATTATAAATGTAATCTCTCATGACACCCGACCATTGTAAAAAAACAATAGAAATAAAATGGAGAGGAGGTGAGAACCTCTCGTAAGAATAGAAATCTAGAAAAATTCAAAGGACATCTACAACCTAGTCTCAAGATACCCCAAGTCATTTTTGATTGATCTTTCAAAGACCCCCCTAACAAGATTTATTTATCTCACACAATATCATGGACAAGTCACCTAAGATCTTGTGGAAGCCTTTAAATAGAAACCCTGATCTCACAAAGGATCATGTACATGTCAATATGAAAATATTGAATCCCTTTGTCATTTAAAAATGATTCAAAAATTCCACATTATTTGGAAATTAATAAAGAAATGGAGCATTAGAAGGATGGACTCCTAGTCATAGAAAATCACGTGACACCCTAAAAGTGATCCACAGTAAGGAATCATGAGGATGTGTGACAACAAATCCATTTTCTGATTCAATACTAGATCCATGAAATATAATCCATGAAAAGAAGTGAAAACTCATGGTTTATTGGCCTATATATTCCCCAACACAATATAAAAATACACAACTACTATGTTGATAAAGAGTTGTTCTTCTCACACTAAGACACACTATTGCTATAGAGGATTTCTCTGAGTGGATGATATCATGACATGAAAAACATCCCATAATGTAAGAACTATGGAACATACTAAGAGATCATAAAGATTTCTATTTTAAAAATCTGTGATCACTCATAGATCATGAAATGGTCTTTTAATAATATACATAAATAACACCTTATATATATGCTAAATCATGTGAGAAATAAAACAAGATAAAACCATACAAACAAAAGGCATTCACGATAAAATAATGGAACCAAACCTAATGAACGGGAGTCATATTAAAATAACATACATGTTGAACCTAACACGCATCATATAAATTACCTAGTACATGCGAAACACATGGTATGTTATCCAGATCTCACGAAGCGCATTCAGTATACTAGTTGGGTCAGACGAAGTCATCTAGACAGAAAAATCATGTCACATGATTCACCTCTGGCATGACACCCATGTCTCGAAAAATCCTTTGGGCTCTCCATTTATGAATCTTAATGTCCTCTATATGTGTTTTCATACTCATTTAGAAGAACCCATTTTTGATAGATGTGAGGCATGGTAACACCCAGGCGTGTCGAATGGATCAATCGATGGCCTATGAGAACACCGGTAATGTCTTGTGATTCCCTCCAAAAATGCCAACCAAGACATATTATACCCTCTAAGTCATGTCACCCTAACTCTCATGACACCCTCCATATCTATTAGCCCTATTTTTTATGACACTATCCCATGTCAGCTGGATCATTCGACAACCTCAAGAAAAACACGCATTGATCATACAATGGCTACCAGGATCAACCATAAATGTCTTGTGATGTCCTCGGGACAAACCAACCTTGATCCTAAAAAATGATATGAATTTCCATACAGATTATGTGAAGTCCTCTGGAAATGTGAACTAGACCATATAGTAGTCTTTAGACTTTTTAGGAATACACTGTCCAACATGTCAATTAGTAAATCGAGGCATATTGAACAAAAAATATATGAATTTTATGTAGGGAATCATTCCATTTTAGTGAGGGAATCTCAGGATTTAATGACATTGTATCTCCTCAAGGTGTAATCCTTGATTATAAGCAAAAAATAATTGGGTATTCCCTAATAAGGGGAACCATGATGAATTTAATTCCTCCCATATCCATGATACTTGAGACACCTACCTATGGTTTTATCTCAATATTAATCTCCAAAGGGTAGTCTATAATCAAAAGCTCTCCATCCTTAAGAAATGATTATGATCATTCTCTGTCTGTTGACTCTCATAAAGATAATATATCACATGGGCTTAGCAAGCTTCAATAATTACATCATCTTTACTATTATTATCTATCAAGTATGGGAGTCATCAAATTGTGAGTCCCAGTGAAATGAACTATGATGACTCATATCCTAACAATAACCAAGATATGTAAGACACCTTCATGAGTCCTGAGATCCATATTAAACATCATAGAGGTTGTACTAGTACATTTTCCCAACATCTTTATGAAGTGATACTGATTATATACTGTTATTTGTGCCACACACAATGAATAGATCACATTGGCTTAAGTAGTCTCAATTATCATATCATTCAAAAAAACATCTCCACCTAAAATTGAAATTCATTATTAAATCCCTAATAAGTGGAATGATATAAAACGTCCCAATATGTGGGAATCTACCTTAGGTCCAGTCCCGATGGAGTGAATAAACTATAAGAAATTTGAATCCTTCAATGACTAGGATATATATTATTCTTTTCTAAAGCTTGATCGCCAATATGACCCCACATTGGTGTATGTCCACTCATGTCTATGAAAACTAAACCATTGGGAACAATAATCATCATGGTCTGATCATTATACATCATCCATCAGTGGAAATTGAAACCTAATTAACTATGACAACTCTTATTTTTTCTATAACTAGGAAACATAGATTGTCTCCTACAAAACAAGAGACTGTATATCATGTTCCCCAGAGAACTCATTTATGTATTTTCCATATGAAATTAAACTGTATGGGTTTAATGAAATATGAATTTTTTAATTACCAAAATAACCAATATATGAAATGGATTAATACCATGCTATGAAAATTAATATCCTCCTAATGTGGAATAAAATTTCGAAGACAATATTTATATTACTTTAGTATATAAGAGGATTATCATTATTAAGAAAGGGTTGAAGAACCTTAGATACAAACATATGGATTCACTAATGAAATACTCATGTTGTAAACAATGTTATATTTGACCCATAATAATTTTCAATTGTTAACTGATCCCATATCGGGATTAGGAAGAGATTCTTGAACATATTTTAAATCTACAGTAGAGTCCAAAATAACTAACCCCCCCCCCCCGAAAGGGAGTAATATTCCTAAACTCCCATCTTTTTGACCTATATGATTCCCTATGTTTGATCAGTCCTTAAAACCTTGGTGACCATGTACCTTTGAAAAGAATTTTTATACCCAATTACGGATCGAGGAACTGTTCGAATATTCTGTAAAAAAGAAAAAAATGTAACCCAATGTTAATGATTGGGCCAAAAATTACCCCCACCCGCCAAAAATCTTCTATCAAGCCAATATGGACCCACAAAGGCAAGGGTTCCAAAAAATCTATTATCACTGGTGAAATAAAAATGGGGAACCCAACGTGAATATATTAAATAATAGAATGATTACATGATTATTTTCCAATACATTTTGGTTTCACACAATTCATGAACAATAATCGGAAATCCAATGTGAAAATATCATGTATTGGATAGATTAGTTATTAAAATGTTCTGGAACATTGTTCTACATATACTATAAAAAATATTATAATTCTGAAAAAAAAAATCAAATAATCCTTTATAATTGGTGATCTAATATATAATTAATTCCTTGGTTAGGAATTTCCATGTTATTATAATTCCTAGATCGAGATTAATGGGGAAATTTTGTTGACCATACATATCTATTTCAGAATACCATGGCAAAAAAATTTCAGTAATCACTATGCCATTTCATTATTTTCTTCGTGACTAAAGATCCTCCTCTCATCGACAACATCTCTATCTAAGACAATTCCTTCTTCATTCATCAATCTCTCCAGTAAATCACCTATGACTAAAAACCCCAAGTGTCACAAAATTATCTCACCTACATGATAACTCTAATGTTGTTTGGAGAATACAATAGTATGGGAATACCATATATTTAGTAAAATCTTAAACCTAGAAGCTTCCCCTAATGGTCTCCATGTATAGAAACCTATAAATTTGTATGTCCTCAAGAAAACCATAGTTATTCTGCTGACCAACCTATCCAAACCTAACTATATCAGAATCCTATCCCTAAATCACAAATACTACCACCTTCGGTCATGGATGAATTTGGACCATGGGTAAATTTATTGTTCTATTATGGTTTCAGAACCACTGAGGAGGGATCTTATTAACTACCATGACCCTCTCCATCCAATCAGTACCCATCAGTTTCCTACTGAGGGTACCATCCAACACACTAATACATCTAGAACCCATGCATTGGAAGTAAGGAAACCCCATTGGATGAAGAAGGATCTAGATATCAGTGAGTGGGATCGTATCCCAAATCAGACTGATAAATTCTGTAGGCATATTATGTTGGTTACCAGTAAGTAGTCTCATATTATTGATCACTCAAAATAAGTTTATGGGAATATTTTTGATGTAGCCATGGGTAAGGTGAATATTCATACCTCTATATATGAAGACAAACTACATATTCTAGTGGCACAAAGAGGGAAAAAGTGGTGTAATATCCCCTCTTCAATTGAATATTATTTCCATCATATATTGAATATTGAAAATATATAGGATTACATACCTCCACACACTTTTCTAAAATAAAATTACATCATATAAATGGATGAAGAATTCCAATGGTATATTATGGAACAAGTACATATGTAGGTAATGATACAGAATCCTATCCCAATTGCTTGTTTTTCTCAATAGTATAATCATAATAGACAAGAGGATACTCTTGAGAAAGTATACATTCATGATCAAATTCTGGAGGATTATCAGCATATTATGGTAAATTATGAGGCATAATAATTAGATGATACTTTGAATATAATTGGGGTTCACTAGGTTAGGGAAGATGAATCCTTAGGATAGGGGCACATGCCTGCCAAAAAAGACATTGGCATTTTCTAAAGTCCCAAGATCGAGCTCAGATCCCCATTTTGGCCTATGATCACCATGTGATAGGGGTACATAAGTTAGAAAAAGTATCATATTTATAGCAAAGAGGTATTGTAGCATAACCCAAAGGACTATGATTTTTCATATATCCCCATTCTGGATAGTGTGGACAAAGTGATATTGGAATAAGATTTGGTACATGCTCATATTATTTAATGTAAATATTCCTAAAATATTATAGTAGATCATGGAATCCAGGATCTTTTTCATAGTTTGTCAATAGAATGATTGAAGTAGCATCTTTCTAAGGTAATATAAGAGGATTCATATACCCCTTATATAATTCTAGAGGACCTTTACTATATTTTGATAGGGAATGCATATTCAGACCAAGATCATGTTCCAGCAACAACTGGGGACATGTTGGTTAGAGCCAAACATTCCTCATGGAAAAATCATATTTATTCCACAGAAGAATGGATTCATATCATAGTAGCCCAGGATCAGGTTCATACTCCCTTTCTGATCGAGGATCACCATGTGAGAATTGGACATCCAATGAGAAAATATTAGATTCCTAAATATAATGAGATAGATAATTGGAATATTCTAGCAGCTTCTCAATAACAATGTCATGTCCCTATTGAACCATGTTATTATAATAATGTTTCAGAAACATTCATAAAAGGGGTTCACATCCCTATAAAATTAAAAAATGAACGATAATATATTCTATCCCTAATGTAGATAAATATCCATATTCCTAATCTTCTCAAGTTTAGTGTCCTTGATGTTGTTTGAGACACATTATCAACACCAAAAGGGGTTGTCAACTCTTAAAACAAAGAAAAAGATGATCATTATTATTAAGACATCATTGTGGTAGTGTAGAGATGGATTTCATCGACTCATCTTTTCACTACCACTATGGTCAACATCTCAATGTTGATATCTACCATGGAAAAAAGAAATAATCCACATTCCCAAAATCCTCTATATTGAGATGTATTCAAAACACTATATACTTTCTATAAAGAGGTTCTGAAAACATTGAGGTCAACTTCCAATGGTTCCTCCCTCATCATCCAGCAGCTCTCCACCCCAGTCAGCATGAGGCCCTTAGAAGCATCATATGTTGTTTGACCAGCTGGTGATTTGTAAGATTAATGTAGAGTAGGACAACATATACTTATGGAGAGAGTTAGCAGTAATAAACCTATCCATCTTGTTTTTATCCATCACCACTTCTGAACGTTAGATCCCATATTATCATTGAAAGGGGTGCCTTCCTTATCTATAATTAATATATGGGATAATCATAAGTGACTAAAGGATACAAATATTTCTTATCTTGGATACCATTAACACTGTCAGATGATCAAGATACTCTAATGTAAGCTGGACCTGACATCTATCACTTTGTTCTGGGATCCAGAATAAAAAAATCATAGTGAAAATTTGCAACTTACTTGTCACTATTTCATCGCAAATATTTGTCATATGATATCCAAAGCCACATCCAGAATCGGTATTAATGAATGAGGAATGTTTGTAGAATTACTATTTTCTACACACCTAGAACAATAGAACCACCCATAAGCAACATCCTGTAATTTTATAACCTCAAGAGAAATCGGGTGATCGTATAACACATGATGATGTTTGTATGAATAATAGAGTTCTCCCACCTAAATGATTCCCATACTTCATAGAATGTGGAATAGGAAATCTAAAAATAATTGAACTGGGACCCTCAAAGAATTTAGAATGCATTTCATACAATTATTTTGATGATTTGATCACTTGGACAACTTGTGTTTAAGATTAGTTCTCATCATGGGAAACCATTGTACCCATATCTTATGTGATCATTGTTTCACCACATCAAATGACCCATCATATCAACTTCTATAATATCCATACATTAACAGACCCATCCCACCGTTTAGAGGTAATTTCTACCATGGATTCCATCCCTCAGATCATTAGTTCCAAATAAGAATCAAGACATATCCTTGGAAGCTCCACAAAAACCCATTCCATTAGGCCATTTCTATTTATATATCAATCATAAATAACAATTTCATTATATCTTGAGAGGGTCCTAGGGATATCAGTGGTGATTTTAGATCACCCCCATCACACTGGGATATGTAATTTATATATGAATGTCCAACCTGGGAATCAATAAATCCCTTATTAGAATAATTTGATCCTCAATAACAGGACCAATCAATGCCAACTACAGCCCCAAAAAATCCCTAATCAGTGGGATTGGGGAAATTTTCACTATCATTATCACCATAGAGGGATTCATAATTTCTCTAGGTTGGGAGAATAAAAACAAAATTTAGCATCCAACTTATTCCTCCCATCATAAGAAAAAACTCTACTCTTTTGAACCGTTGAGAAATAACAACAATAAACTCCATCAATGGTCAGTATTCATAGGCCCTGATGGGAAGAGAACATAGTGAATTGCATCCAACCCTATCATAGTGGTAATAACAAACCCCAATATGGATAAGGTTTTGAATAAAGACCCAGAGGAAGGGATTTTAGAATCATCATATATATTTTGATTTAGGGAACAACAACTAGTACCTATTATTCCTATGGTATTTTATTTCTATTAATATGATAGATTTTGAGGACCATGACACCAATGCAAAGGGTTGAAACATATAGAACATACCCCAAGAGGTGGGTGATCAGGATGAAATAATTGAGGATCCAGACCCCCAAAATTATAGATAGATACAAAATATGGGTGATCTGAATAATGAGTTTCCACCTATGTGGAATAACACTACTAAATTAAAAGGGAATGGTGAGGCCACATCCCAAACTCCATCCAGAAAAGTTGAGTTCTTTATAAAATTGGAAAAATATCAGCATTTTTTTATAAAATAAAAGGTCTATGACAAATCAATGAGGATATGGAATCTGTCCACACATGGTATGGTCATTTGGAAGATTTAATATCCCTCCCAACATAGGACCTGATTAATCATTAACGGGGGATCTACGCATCATATTGGCCTTGGATCTAGACAATATGTCTATATAGATGATGAATTTGAAATAGATCATGTGTTCCCTTTACTATGTCGACATCCTATCCCTTTCCATCGAAATAATTAAATATTAAGACAGATCTAGATTTAGCAGGACATGATGTCAAGGCCACCTTTTTAACGCCTTGACGCTCCATGTTGATAGGGGTGGCTCGAAAAGCAGTACCTCTAGAGCTACATAACAGCATCGAGTCCCAATGTACATTAATGGAATCCATTTAAGCGAGATTTTCACTAATGAAACCTAAGCGGAATTCATGTCCTATGTAGATCGATTTAACTTTTCATCCACCAAATATCTTTAATCTAACCTTCTCTACCTTTAATAGTTCATGTGATCCTGAAAAACATCTCACACACATTGTATGCTGATGCAGGTCAGTGATGGGACCTCATGAACAACCAGAGGAAAAAAAGATGAGGTGTTTGGTTAATATATTGATAGGTACAGCCTTTATTTGGTACATTTGTATGCAGGCATGATATATTATTTGATGTGAAAAACATCATCGCAATTTCTACTATCAGTTCAACTCCACACCGATGAAATGAAACTTGTCTACCTAAAATACTATACGGAAAATTAATTATAGGGTAAATAAATTGATATTTAGGAGGAAGGGTTTAACCTATTAACATGGTATCCCTCTCGTGTTGGAGAAATTGATGGAGCTTTATTCTATAAGTATATGGGATGAGTTGAAGAAGCCTACGATCCCAAAGAAGTATCCTCATGGGTTACATGAGTTTGTTCAAATGATACATCATCATGAAGACTCCATTAAACAAACTTAATCAGAATTTGATCTCAATACCTCTGCATAGTGAAAATCCTATGAAAAGTAGAATATACATCTATGACTCTCAAGCTAGAATAAATGACAATCCAAGCACCAAATAAGGTCATGAACAACCCGTCACCTCTTGTCGAGTGGTGATAACAAATGAACCATATTCGGAATGAATCACATAGAAATTAGGGCCATCCGAGATTTAAGTAATTGATGAATTAAGAACACTCCTTTTGGAATGATCAAGTCATGATTATTTTTTCCTAGCCACAATGCATAAAATGCTCAGTGTAACATAGCCTAGGAATCACAATAAGTTCAACCTCACCGACTATCCAGACTAATTCCCATTCCATAAAAGGACGAGTCATAATATCTATGATTGGTTCATCTTCAATATATTCCTCCAATGCATAGCCAATTATGGATATTTGGTGGTAGTTATCTCTCTAGGGAAGGTGGACTGGATAACCAATACCCAATAAGAAGAAGGGTATGGTTGGATGATGGTCCCATCCTTGTGTGAATGAAACCACAACTAATGGATGAATCTGAATAAATTTGGCTGGCTTATATTACCATGAGAGAACAAATATGAAGACCCAAAATAGATGAAACACATACTAACGTAATATCTTATCTTCCTTACAAGGTTGGGAGTAACCCCCGAATGTTGGAGGACAAAGAGGTTGGAAATTCTTATTCTACTCCAATTCAAGATTGGTCACTTTTATATTTCTTCCCTGCAATATCCAAATTTCTAGAACCACCCAACCAAATGGAATCCCCATGAAAAAATACTGCATCTTGGGTCTTGTCAATATGATATGCTTGGAGACACCTTTCACTAAAGATGAATACAACTCAGAATACATGTTCCTCACACATAACATGGGAGTGGGAGGCCGCATGCATAGTAATTGAGGATACCGTGAACAAAATGGGAATGGATAGACCAAATATTTTGGTCACTTCCCCATATAGAAATTATATATAGTTGAGAGATATCTGCTGTTAATCCAATGACTCCATCAAAGAGAGGGAGGTTTCTCAAAACCTCAAAATGTTCATCTGCTCCAAATTAAAATTCCGAGCATCTTTGCGAGGGTATGATTTTCATATCAACCCATGAAATGTTGATGGTCAAAATGACCCGTACCACTAGAAGATGATGATCCCACAACCTCACCAAAGAAGAATTCCTATCTACCTTGAGGGAATTAGTTGCAGAGCCATATGTCATTTAGAAACCCCACCATGGGAAGAGCCAACCTCTAACACAATAGTAATTTTTTTAATCAACTAGTTGTTGTACTATCATAGATCTCAATCACTGATGCACTTCATCATTCCAAGTAACTCACAATTTCACTCATTAATAACCTGAAAATCCCACAGGAATTTAATAAACAATTCATTACATCCAAAGTCTATCAAATGGATACAATGTCATTAGAATTCCATTTTTCAATCTTGTTCATAGTGAATGATCAATAATAGGCCCTTTAAGGCCACATAATCCCCCTATATGATAATAAGAGACACAATAATGTAAAAATATGAAGGGATATGATTTAAAATGGTTCCATGTTCAATATCAACCACCTTATAACCCTCCAATTTTTGTAATATAGTTAGTGGAATTTGTTTCAAAAAAAATATAACCATTGAAGGGAATTATAAGAATGGAAACCAACCTCTCGTGTAGATCCAACTCAAAAATCATATTTGGGAGATCCCATATAAAGCTATGTTTCGGATAATCTATCAAGACACCATGTATAATTTCATACTCTGAATCCGCTAGCTCTGTAGACACATGCTTGTACCTTAAATATTCCATCAATTTTGGAAATACCCCATTAATGAAAATGATGGAATACTATATGGTGATAATTCACCCATTGAAATATGCAAGGGCACGTATACTGAGTAAACATTCTATAAGAAGGGTGGGAAAAACTAATGATGGATTATGGTACACATGTTGCATCTTCAAAAAGAATTGGGGATGCCCTTATAATCCCCTAGAGTATGTTTCATAGTAACTATGTGCTCCCTATATATCAAGTTGTGGTGATAGACCTGGTCCCAGATATTCAAGCCCATCCTGTCTTTAGAGTGTGTAAAAAAATTATTCTACAACATCTATTAACAACAACACAGGTTGTTGGGGATGATAATCTATCTTATCATGGCATAAAAAACCATGATAGCGATAGATAATTCCCCATATTTCCATATTCATTTGATAGATGTATGCACAGACATAGAGTTAGTGGAATATTGGAATGATCTCACAAATTCTCATCTTACAATCAAGGATGTTTTCCCCACGACCATCGTTGTGCTCAGGTAAATAAATATGGGAATAAATGAAGATATGAGACCAACTCTAGTTTGTAGCACCATGACCCTTGAAGGGAAAGATATGTTTATCACATTAATCAAGATACAAGGATATGTGTTCCATTGGAAATATATAGAAATTCATGGATTAAACCTAGATATAGTTATGCACAATATTGTATTACAAGATGATAATTGATGATTCAAGAATGATGTCAAAAAAATAGACCCATATTATGCTACCAATGTAGATTTGTTTGTTGAAAATTTGATCAAAGGAAACTTTTACCAGATTTAAAATACCAGAAAAGACTTTATACCATCCTCTCTATCAAGAAAACGCATGGTCAGATTAGGGTCTGGATCAATTTCAGAGACCATTAATGGTAGTTCGCAAAGGAATATTTTCCATTGTAGATCATAGAACTCTTGGGCGAGGCAACTATAAGCATTCATAACATCAATTCTAGGACAAGTATTTGGGGTACAATAAAACAATGGTTCCCCCAAAATGTAAAGATTCCACATCTTTCAAATCCCCTCTAGGGATATTTTTCAATCAGATCATTCACTTTGGATGAAAGATCATTGGATCCACATACCAAGTTTTCATTCATCATATACTTAATCCATTTGTGGGTAAAATATAATAATGTTATGTTGTAGAACTCATTGTGAAATCCCAAAAGAGACGATGTAAATTCACAGACCTCCAAATAGTCTTCAACCTGATGCATCAACATAGTCTGAAGATGAATCCACTCAAATGTGCCATCTGGGTTACTTCATGGAATTTACATTTCATTGTGGTATGACACTACTGAATTGACGTTGTCCTAGAGAATACTAATACTATTTTAACAATTCCACCCCTATAAATCTCAAAGTAATGAGTAAGATGCAAGGGAAAATTAAATATGCTTAGCATTTCATAGCCAACATGGTGCGAAAATATACACCCTTCACCAAGATAGTGATGTTGGGAATCACCTATCAATGAGACCTTGACTACCATTAATCCATGGGATGTCTCAAGATGTAATAAATTAACCAACTAGTTTTGATGCCTCTAGTGGAAGAGAGGCTAGTCATCTAGTATTGGGATTCCATGAAATTCTCACTCAGTACCCTCCTCACATAGGAAAATGATGTGGGGAGTGAGAGTTTTATCTAGTACCTTAAAATGACTATTCTAGCTACTTAGTCCAGATAATATTTTTTTGAGAAGAACTAACTTGATCTTGTCATCGTATTGAAAAAGTTGAGTTATTAATTAAAGCAATAATAAGTCCATTTGGTCTCCCATGATGATCTGATCAAATACATAGTTTTACACCATACATTGAAAAGATGATTTCATTTATGGGAGGGAATTCTATAGAAATATGATGTTTAGTTTCTATCAAAGGTGATATTGAATGGGAAAACCATTGATGATGTCATCACAACAAATTCAGCCCAAAAGAATACATCATTGGACAACAAGATTTTAAATGAAGAGGTCTGTTGGGCCCTTGAAACTGCAAGATTAGGGAGATGTGTTTTGATGAATATTCCTATAGTATATTATGTAGAATTATGGAAAACCAAATTCATAAGCAGTTTGGTCTAAGGATTGTATTTTTCTCAAAAAAAAATGAATTTTTCATTTACTATATATCATAATTTGATGTCGGCACAAATAGTGATATTGAATGCCATGTACTAATCTCTAGGTTGGAACTATCCCTATAGATGCACATATCCTACCTAAATATCAAAGGGGGTTAAAAAAGTGATAAAGTTGATCAATAATAAATCCGAAATAAAAAACGAAGAATGAAGCCTCTCACCTTCTACATCAAGAGACCGACGCCAGAGTACCATTTTGATCCCACATTGCATCATGTTCTATGATCACATTATTATCATGCAGTTGCATAGGCTATTTCATCCACCATCCAAGATGAACCTATTTTTGTGGATGTAATCTTCCTTATCAATCATTGAAGAATGTTATTGTTGATAATCCTATGAGATATGGAATAAATCAATTAGGTCAACACCGCTCAAAATCACGATGTGCCAACAACCACCCCTGGACGGATGTAATGCAAAATCAGTTATCTCCAAAAATGGAATATCCTATCTAAAAATTCAGGACTGGAAGAGACTCAGCCCCGTGCATTGAGAATCACACTCTAGGATGGACCAAATGATCATAAAGCACACTATGAGTGAGGTGTTGATTGAATACTCCTCATATTCATAGATGAAGGATATATTGTCACCATCATGGGGGTAGTAAAGTGTTATCTTTTGGGACCCAACCATTTAGGACTAAGCTCCCCCATCAAATCATGATATTGGGATATTACTCCAAAATCATGTTAAAGAACTGCATGCAATTTTTCATGAAATATCATGCATGCTAGATCCTTGAAATCATCATCAACAATCCCCCCACATTTTCAACATAGAGCATATTATTTCTAGCCATTAACAGTTTTGTGAATGGATGTTGTGGGAATATATCCCCCTATAAAATCTAACCGATATAAGTACATCATTACATATAATAAATTATTTTCCAAATGGTCAGAGGAAATTCCCCTCAAGGATGATGGGATGATGAACATTATCTTCTTCATGAAGTCCCATTTTATCACAAGGTTCGGGGTCTGGGAGAAAATATTGATAGACAGTGGAAACAAATGTTATTCTAATGAGTTGCAGAAACTATTATAGGATTTCAATATTTAATCCAGTCACTAATCTTAGTAGAATTGATTAAAAAATGGATAGAAATATGTCATTAAAAATACTCTATAAAAAACTCTAGAAGATGTTTAACAAGGACCAAAAGTCTTGTTTGTAAAATTTACATAATGATTTATTGGCCTACCGTACCACCAGGCATAATGCTACACATGTAAGGACATAATTATTTTTCAATAAAACTATGGTAGTGTTTCCCATAGAGGTATATTTTCCTTCACTCAAAATAGCCAATTGAAAATAGATCTCATATGAAGAGAAATCTAAAAAGAATATGTACAAATAAGAGTGGGATGATGAGAATAGGTTTCACACACTACCCAAACCGGTGGTCCATCACAATCAGATCATGTGAGTCTTTAATAATAAGGATCACCACCGTTCCTTTTTCCTAGGAGAACTAATGTAGGTTCTCTAGAAACCTAATGATACTAGGTATGAATCCAAAAAATATGGATGTCAAATGTGTATGCCCTTACGTCATACATTTGTTCAATAACAATAGAGATTTATCATTGGAAACCATATATGGGGATCATATTACACCTACCAACCATGTGATATATCTTATGAAATAATTATCAAAGATTTCATCAAGATAATTGATGATCATAGATGTATGATGTAAAGCTGTGAAAGATCATATTGGAAGGTAGAAGATAAATTACATAACACCTCAAGTCCCAATAGCCTTATATTAAAGTAGAATGTTTCTCATGTCTGGACGACATGATTTTAAACAATATAGAGACATCATTAACCCATGAAAATAATATGCATAGTTATTTTCCTTACCACATGATGTTAAAGAGTAAGGCTAACATACTTACCTCTTGATGTTAAATGGAATGATTGAGGTCCTCAACACATGATAATAAATAGCATTATCCCCCAAAAACAATTTAAGGATTCATTCCTATAATTTCATGATATATAGGGATGCCAAACCTCTAGTGTTGGTCTCATACACTACCACCATTTTCCTTCACATAATGTGTTCTATGTACTTAATGTGAGATGTTAAACTACATGGCTAATGTCCTTTCGGCATGACATTTACCTACACAGGTTTTCAAATAATATGTACTTGTTGATTCTTGTTTTCAACGATATAAATAGGTGTTCCACCATCTCATATTTGTTTCCTTCCACTACATGATTAAAAATTCATTTATCCTACCGTTAATTTCTATTTCACAGTGAAGGACCCCTTTTCATTCATTATTTCTCACACCGACCATAGTTCATGCGAAATTAATATTTTTAGTAAAAGATTATATTCCCAAATATGGCATACAAGCTTACGACATGCACACAAATTCTAGGAATGAAATACAATTAATGGAATACAACGATTCCTCACCATATGAAATTAAACATCATTGTTAATTTCCCTTTAATAACATAAAACTATACATTATTGTGGACCTCACTAGAGAGGACCGTCTTTGTTGGTGTTTGTATCCCACCACACATATAATGATGAACAATGTGTGACTTTATTCTTGACATCACATGATAAAAAGTGATGATTATATATCCATTAAAAGTTCTAGACATGATAAAAAATAAATCCCCCCTCTTTGTGAATAGGATAGACTTTCACATGAAGTTCATTCCTCAATAATTGTGTATTTCAAGACTAATATTGCCCAAAGATATGTACTGATACATAGATGTCTATCATTTGGTCTTACCAAAATTCCCCTATTCTCGTGAAGAATCACGCATTCTTTCTGTATGATGTTAAACTACATGGTTCTATAAGAAAAACATGTGGATTGATTCCTATCATCACATGATACCTAGTGACATCCTGATCTCCAATCACGGGCCCAACTACAAAAGAAACAAAAACAATGACAACATATATGTATAGGTCAGACATGTTTAGAGAGATTACCCTTAATGAAATATATATGAATTGATTCCTATCATCAAAGGATACTTAGTAACAACCAAATATCTAATAATTTATCTATATATAATAACCAAAAAGATATTTACCTCAACTACATTGGGGCCGAGTCACACAAGATCATTTTCCTATGTATGTTCCATATCTATGAATGCTTGATATTATTCGTAATATATCATTCAAAAAAATTCCACATAGATTCCCACATAATTACTATGTGCCTTTAAACTATAAGTATATAATTCTCGTTGCATGACATTAAACCTAAACAACAAGAATGTCCACACTACAAGACAATAAACTTTACTTTGTATGTTCTTATCGCATGATGTTGAACTGCATGGAAAATTTCCCAACTACATGATGAAAAACTATGCATTCAATCACACAATTTTCATCCCAAATTGAGGGACCACAAGATCCTTACCATGGTAATCCATAGTATAGGGTGCATTAGTCATGTTTTAAGGAAAATAAATCCATAAACCACATTTCATATATCAGGTTCTTCAGGATTCCAAAACCATCCATGGGCCCTGGAATGGAAACCTGACTTCAAGAAACCCTAGGGTTGTCTTGGAATTTATGTATATGATAATGAATAGGCCTCTATGGTCAACAACCAATTGTTTAACTCTTCAGAAGTTTTTTCATATCCTTCTAATCCATAAAATCATTGTGGTAGAAATCAGAACCATATTGTGATCTAAACCACTCCTGGTACAATTTTACATCATCATTAATAATGATCAAAGGAATTCAATCCATGATATACTACATTTTCATCCCCCTATCAGAATAATTTCGGCTACTCTTATCCCAAGTTATCCAAATTTGGCTCTGGTGTATCATTCCCCATATTAGGTCAATGAGTGTCATGACCTTAATTAACCCTCTACACTAGTCAACGCTAAAAAAATCTAAAAATAATGCCTATAATATTAAAAATATAATGTCATTAAATGATTGGGGAAAGAGACAAAAAAAAATTGTCACCCGGAATACCCAAAAATGGTGCCCCGAATAAAAGTCAAGTCTTTTCTAGTTAAACTCTTCATCTCCAGAGTTTAGGAAAACATTGAGTAACAACTAAATATGGAATATAGATCAGAGTTTATACTTTTTATCCCTATTAAAATCCATTCTATGCTTGCTAGACCCCCTGGTAGAGAGAAAAGTTAGAGTAACAATGATTCACATCTCCTCATCAAAATAATATGATCGCTAGGCGGTGAAACAACGTTTAGGGTCTTGAACTTTTCTTATTTATTATGAATTAAACAACTAAAAGATCATGATTTTAGTACCTTGGATTACCACAAACTTCCATACCCCCGGGAAAAAAGTCCTATCTATAAGGGACCATTTTCTTGGCTATGTGTGTATGGATATGGCTTCTGCATATGCACCTATGGTCATCAACCAAATGAGTCACTCTATAAAAAGGAATTTTGTACCATTTAAACCATCACATAACTACAATAGAACCATAAAAACCAGTGCTTTTTGATTCATTACTAGTATTATTGCCCCATATAATTTTCTGGATCCATGCACTTTAGACCACGACTTACAATCTATGTACCAAAATATCCAAGCAGATTTGACATCCTTGATTCCATTTCACCTTGTTTTGAACCCTTTCTCAAAGTAGAAATTCAGCACTACATTCCTAAAAATTTGATGGCATATTCCTAAAGACTCAAAAACATAGAGAATACGTATTAGGAATTACAATATAATAGAAAATTTTCTCTAGGGTTTCAGAATCCTTTATGTATATATTTTCACTCATACCCAACCTCATCATCTCGATGTATGATTCCTCAAAAATCATTCCCAGACTTGGGAAAATAGTGGATTTCATATTTTATTGACCATGATTCTGACACATAATGGAATTAACCAAATAACTAAAGGCATTTCATCCTTTTATGAAAGGAAATTTAATCCATGTGATCCATAAAAACACCACTAGGAAACCCGTAACTTCAGAGTGTTATGGGTCGTCTATGACATGTCTATTGCATCCTATATTCACAGACTGAAACTTTTGGGTTAAGGCGTACATAATGAGTTGTATTTTTATCTTGTTATAATTATCAACACAAGTATTTTTCCCTCGACTGATATTAACTCTATAAATATTTGTTAACCCCTCGAAAGGATACATGGCTTTAAGAGTCTATTTTATCTCCTTTGCATGAATGCATATGGTATGTGTGTATGCACCTCTGGTCATCAACCAAATCAATTACATTACAATAACGTATTTATGATCCTTTTAATCCCTCTAAATACCACAAATGAAACCAGAACCATAGTGTGTTTTTTGATCATTCATAGAACATCATCGCCAAATTCCACGATTATTAATCATGTCACTATTAAAAGGCCTTAAATATAATTATAAATGGTATGAGCTAGAAGACCCTAACTAAAGTGATATAAGGTGAAAACAAAAATTCCATAAAATAAATGATAGAAGTTATAAGCTAAAAGAGACTAAAACGCAATAGTAACAGGTCCGAGCTAAAAGACCCTAAATAATAGCGATAGAATGTCCAAGATAAAATACTATAAAATACACTAATAAAAATGCTGTTAAAAAATAAATGCTAAAATAGAGTTATAAAAGTTCCAAGAGGAATGAACCTAAAGTCCACCAGTAGAATGTAAAAGCTAAAATATCCTAAATTGGAGATATTAAATGTATGACATAAAATACACTAAACAATAACAATATATCATCTGAGCTAAAAGATCCTAAATGACAACAATAAAAGGTATAAGCAAAAGGACCCTAAAATACAGCAATAGAAGCTCCAAGATAAAATCCCATAAAGACAACAATAATAGGTCTATGGAAAAGTACCGAGAATTAATTTAATAGATGGTTCCTGATAAATGTCCACAAACTACGGTGATAGATGGTCTGAGATATAAGAACCTAACATATAATGATAGAAGCTCTGAGATAGAAGAATCTAAACATCAACATGATATACATCTATAATAAAATAATTAAAATGATTGTAAGGCCCACTATATTATCATAGAAGAAATTATTCTTTTATAACAAAGCCTAGTGTATTTGGACAAGAAATGAACATTGTCCTATCAGGATATATATTCTAACAAATTATACTTTTTATAAAATAGGTGATTTCATGATAGATTGAAAATACATATCAATGATGAATATCATGTTATTGGGAATTCATGAGATTTTCTCAAATTGAATCTATTATAATATCAACATTAAATTATAAGTATTTTTGTTTAATTTAAATAATTCAAGGGATGTGTATCCTTGGAGATTCCTACAATATTAGAACCATAAAATGTCAAGAACATCAGGAATAAAAAACTGGTCAATAATATATAATGTTCCGATGATCTATTCACTAATAACATACATAAGTGGATGTGTTATACAAATTTTAGAGTCTCTCTAAGGATATAATTAGATAATGAATATAATAAAATTATCTAAGAATAATAATATTAGATCTGATGTGTTGCCCATATCGGTAAGGGTTTGGTGGAAAGTTTCGATCGAACACTGGAGTACGACAAACCCCGCCTCTTGTTATTTTTCCTCGGATTGGATAGTGTCTAATAATGTATTAAACTCTTAAAATATCATATGATATATTTAGAATTATAATGATGATATTGAATGGTTGTAACTTAGTCGGGATATGATTTCCTTCTGCCTCCATTTTTTCATGGACCTGGTATCTATATGAGATTGCATTGTAGATACCTACTGGTGACACTTCTCCAATACATTCAACGTATCCTTCAACTTCCTATCAAGGGTAACCTCATATACATGGTATTTTATGTCCCCCGTATAGGTGAACAATTTATTCCTAGTTAGAAATATTTTATTTATGATTTCATACCATGTTTTTTGATCAAAACCACCTACACAAAAATCATTTAAGAACTATTGAAGTAATTCACCTTGGTCATGGAAAAAATACTATAGATTCATAGTAATAACAAAATGAATCTGTTTATAGATCATCCTAGATTGTTTCTATGAATCTGTGTTTAATCGATTGGGTGAAGGGGGATGAGGAATAACTAGTTGAGATGGTAAGAAAGTATCTAAAGAAGTATCACATGTACTTCTCTCAAAAGTCATATCATTCATAGAATATGTCAGTAGACTAATTTCCTCAACATATTCTATCTCACTATCAAGGAAGTCATAAATATAATAAGGAAATATCCATCACAACTCACCCATGATTATGATCAACTCCATCATTGCCAAAGACAGATGGGTTGGTGAGTCAATAAGAATTTCCAAATGAAGGTCATGTTTGCTAAGCACCATTACCAGATAAGCTATTACTGAATCTTGTTCATAATCCTGGGTAAGAAAGTTGGGAGCATTCGAAAGAGGAATAATTATCTGAGTATCTGTATCTTCACATTCAATTATCATAAAAAATAGGTAGATGACTCAAGGATGCCACACTATTCATAAACCATGTAAAAGAAGATGGGAGACCCTTTGGGTGTATAAACTGAAGGGAAATGAAATAATTTGTATAAGGTTCGCATATGTTCATCACTAATACCTTGGCTGCAAGATTCATATCTGTACGAAATATCATATTGGACCATTGGTCATGGGAACCATTACCATTGTTCATAATCAGACCAATCGATTCCCAATAAGGGGTATTATCAATGCAATCGGATTGAAAAAACACGTCCCTAAACATGTAATGTCTTTGTGAAATGGTTATAACCATATATATATTTTTTAGTCTTGTATGTGAAAATGAATCAGGGATCCTAGTGGAATTTCTATATTCATAATAATAGAAATTATCCCTTATACATCCAAACAAAACTAGAAAACAACACTGATCCTATAGGGGATGATGCCTTGTTCAATGTGTCCCATGAGTTATCAATGGCATGAAAGCATTGAAACTTCAAAAATTTTGTGATATCCTTCTGCAAGCTACACCTCCATCGCAAAAATGATAGCACATATTCATCAATGTACATCCCCAACTGGAAAAATCCATTTATTCAAACACATGGCCATAAATCTTTCAATCCAATGGATCAGAGAGATCATTGAGTAAACTTTATATCCTCATGATGTATAGTCCTCAACATCTATGGTGGCCCAATACTAGGTAGAATATTCACATACATACTTCTAAGGGAACTGATGGAGGCATATGGAAGTTGACCTAACCCCTCTATGAGAACTACAAATATCAATCTAGTCATTGAGATAGATTAATGGGCACATCTTCATATCCTTTAGTAGCTACTCCCCCACAATGGTAAGAATTTCTTTCCCCAAAACTATAGTCTTTAAGGGACCATCACAATCATCTACAGTATAATGTAACTCATCATACATCTCTCTCAGAGGGGGAATCCTACAAAGTTGGTAGATGTATCATAGTCTGATGCCCACTTAATCATGGAAAAAATGGAATGTGTTGGGGCCAGGACCACAAACACTGGTCAGTTCTAGAATAAGATCAAGTCAGCGGTAGATAATAAACTAGGAAATCAACATAGCCTAGTAATCATGGAACCTGTATAAATGGTTAGCGAACATAATGCAACATTTCTTGACTGAGCAGGGAAATGTAAATTTATCAAAAAAATACAGATTGGATAAAGATCCCATTTCATGCTCCATACGCTGCCATGAATATTCCAAGAAGAGAATAATATACACCTGTATTTATGATAAATAGATTTATGAATTAAATCACAACCATTCACACCCAATTTATATTTTGAAACATATAATATAAACCAGGATGTTGATATGTGCCAGCATACCATTCTATCAAGTTTTCATCTAAATACAGTGAGAATATGTTGACACCTAGGGAGATGGAGTGTTGAAGTCTAACGAGGGATGACAACGTCATATATCAAATAAATCATTTATATTAGAGGTGGGTGAGGTAGGTTATAATCATAAAAAATAGATGAGAAGATCATATTTAGAATGCAAGTTTCAGAATAGATGTTATTTTGAGGTTCAAAATTGTAGTTCCTATAATCCATTTCCCATTGATTGGAAAAAGTAGTGGACCAATGGAATGAACTATAAACCATATGGATAGAAGTATGTGGCGAATGGAAGATATATAAAATAAAAATTATCAATTGAAAGACATAATAAAATGACAAAATCAAGTGAATCGCATGAAATAGTAAGGATTTCATGAATCACATAAGGAATTCCGAAATTTCGCAACTACCAAATGTCTTGTGGTTTTCAAGAACCCATAGGGCATCACACAATCTCACGAACACTTGAATAATCATGATAATGTGAACTTGACATGGTCACACAATCCTTATGATTGTCAAGTGATCCTATGATTGAGCTTTAAGATCCCATGGAACTGTCAAGATGATAGAGAATCCTCACATCTATCATTTTAATATTTATAGAAATATTAGTTCATAGTTTTTTATGGAAGGTGTCTTAGAAAAAAGAGACTTATGGAATAGTACACAAGAATATATGCTCATGGTCATGTCTTGTAATCAGGTCTTACAAAATGATCTTTTTCCCAGGGAACACAGATGAATCAAGGGGAGAGAGATCTCAAGGAACTAGTAGCTAGTGAAATGAAATCTTATCTACCCCTACTTATAAGGAATATCATAGAATTCTATTAATCTCCCAGTTGACCAAGTGTCTCCAAGGACATTGATTCATGAAAACTCAATGACTCGGACATGCATTTAATTTTCTAATAACCATTCCCTTTTCTAGGAAGAGGATTCTCTTGATGTGGTGTATTTGTAGACTCCCACAAAATGAGCATCGAAAAATTATGAAAGGATAATGTACCTGTATAAGACTATTATTTTCAACACAAAATCAAAGGAAGGAGATAGTTTCCAAGAAACCTGTAACATGTAATCTTTTAAGAGAAACATGATCATGTGAACATCATAAAATCAAGAAAAAAAAACGATGTATAGATCGTATACTAAAAAAGATCTTGTGAAGCCCCTTTAAAAAGGAATTTTTATATTATAGAGGTTCGCTAGACAATATTTGATCACACAGAGGGAGCTAGAAAGGATCATATAGGACACATGGTTTTTCAACCAAGGAGCCCTAGAAAACTTATGCTACTATATAAGAGGCCAATAAAAACACTACAATAGGACTTCATTAGTTCTAAAATAGAGATGACTACCGCAATGTGATTTAAATCCCAAGTCTTATAACATTTCTATGAATTTTTTTAAAATGACCCCTTTAACGTTTGAAGAAAATGATTTTGAAAAGGGTTATTTAACAACACATTTATATGACTATTAAAGGGCCCTTTTACCAGTTCTTTTTTTGCACTGTTAAAGGGTGCCCTTAATAGTGTTTTTAGTGATGATAAAGGTAGAAATGTTAACACATGAAAGAAAGACATCCTTATTAATGGGGTAAAATTATATATTTTTATACCTCTGTGATCCAGACCCCTTTATCTGTGCTTCTATGACACCTTTAATAATGACCGCCACTCATTATCATCACTTTCCCCAAACCACCACATTAATCTACACTTTTCAAATTTCCAGCCACATGCGTGCATTCTTGGATTCGAACATTGTACCTCTCCAAAGAATATGGAATTCCTTTAGCACTTACTATGTTGTTTTTTTGTCTGTTTAATTCTATATATATATATATAAATAGATTATTCATACATTTATATAATTATTAATAAATACATTTATAATATATATATGTGTGGGTGATATATATACTTATATAAATATAAATATATTATATATTATATTCATTTACATATATGAGAATATAATATAAATATATATATATGATTAATAACACACACATATATGTATATTTAACCCTTATGAATATATTTTTATAATATTAAAATGGAAAGATAATTTAAAAAAAATATATTTAGAATATATATATATATATATATATATACAAATATTATAATATATATATGTGTGTGTTCATTATTGACAGACACATATTTATATATAAAAATAAATTGTATATGTTGATATATGTATATATTATTTCATTTTTATAAGGTAAGTAAAATATATAGTTTTTTACATTAAATAAAATGAATAATAAATATTTTATTTATGTTTTCAAAAATAAAAATTTATGTAAATATGTTGATATAGGTATTTATACCAGTGATTTATTATATGTGAATATAAGAAAATATTAATATATTAATTTAAAATTAAAATAATGTTGTGAAAAAAGAAAAAATTTTAAATCCATAATAACTATATGAATGAAATATCTAGGAATAAAATCATTCTCCCATAAAAAAATAAAAATACACCTATAAATAGGGATAAAAATCCAACAAATTTTTAAAAATTATGATGTCCCGACTAAAAGCATGGTTTAGAGGCCTTCAGGGCCTCTTTTGGCATTGAAAAAATAGTGAATGACGTCCCCCTTCTTCGAACAATGAAGATCTCATCAAAGTATTCGGTTTGATATGTGGTAGATCCTAAACAGACTCTGGTAAAAAAAAATTATGGATGTTTGAAGTTCAGGTTTTCTTTTCAATTTATTTTAGATATTTTATTAAATATTTTTATCTTCAAATTGATGTTAAATGGCTAATACTCTGTAATAATAAGTAAATTATTAATTAGAATTTTTTTAATTAGTTTATTAGAAATTTATCTTTAAATAACTTATAATAACATTAAATATATTTTTAACTTATCTAAAACATATTGAATATATATATATATATATATTATTTATATCCTTATCCATATACTAATATATTAATATATTCTTCTTAATGTTATTTTTGAAATATACACTTTATCATTGATAGTAAAAACGCATTTATAATGGAGGGTCTATATCACCACTTATAAAAATAGCTGATAACCCCCTCTTTATGAGCTCTTTTTTACATGTTCTTGTAATGGTCACCATTTATCAATGATTTTATACAAGCATTGATAATGGACCCCCATAAATATGGATTTTCTAGCAATGAAAAAGGTGTATTTAACAGTTCTTTAAACTTTTACTCTTAAATCCCTAACACATGATAACCCATTTTTGTATTACTCCATCCAAAATTTTTTCTCAAATTTGATGAAAATATCCTAAAGGAGAAGGCCTATTTCAGTTGTCTAAATCACGTGATGGATCACCGATTAGAAGATTTATTATTGTTGAAAACATTAATAAACACTCATGAAATCCCCCATCGTTGTAAAATGAATAAGTGAAATAAAAGTGGAAAGGAGGTGGGATATTATTTCTATCCTAAACAGGACTTGATGTGCCCCTAGATATCCATATGACACTATGAGGCCCTAATGACATGTCTGAACCATATTGTAAAAGCATGCCATCATGTTATACTCATCATGTAAAGATCCACCAGAATGTCTAGGGGAATTCACCCTACCCGATTGGATCTATTAGAAAAAATCAGTGAAGTTTTCCATGAAATTATCATATATCTATATAGGACCATTATTGGTCAAAAGACGCATCATCGAGAGGTAGATTATTTTTCATTGAAATTACTCATGAGATCTCAGATGACTCCTGACCATTGTAAAATAAAAGGAAATACAAATCTGAGGAAATAGGGACCTATCATAGTCATAGATATATCAAAAAGTACTAAGGCTTTTCATAGGATGGTCTCATGATACCCCTATAAAAGTTAGTTTTTTCTCTTCAAAAACCCATTAAAATCATTCCTTATCTCAAAAAAAGTCCAAAAAATCACAAAAGATCTTGAAAAATCATTTCAATAGGCTTGCTAAATTCTTGAATGGACTGAGACATGTCAAATACGACAATATGGAATTTATTTGGTGTTCCATCATGATTTCAAAATTCCCCACTAATTAAAATTAATCTAATAAAGGATGTGTTGATGGTACTGAATAACAATCATTGAAAATCAAGAGACACCATCGGTGTGCTCCATATAAGAGACTCATAGAGACATGTGATGCTAAATCCCTTCCCTGAATCTATCCTCGATTTACATGGTATGTTCCTCACGAGGTGAAGAACAACTAGGGTGGTGAGGCCTATAAATCCCCCACCCCAACATGTAAAATTTACAGTACTCAATGGTTGAAGAGTTGGACTTCTCACACCAGGACATGTGGGGAATAGACCATATTACATAGAGATCCTTATCCCTTAAACATAAAAATAACCCTTCATGTTTGATCTTGTGAAAAATCAGATAGATCTTGTGAAATTCATAAAACAATTCATATGATCACTCATAGATCATGTGAAGGAATCCGGGATGGAAAAGCGATGAAGGTCATGTTTATCTTCTAGCTCCCACGAGACATAAAACAGGATAACAATAAACAAAACTAATGAAATCATAATAAAATTATAGATCCTATAATAATGAAAAATATAATTATGAAAATAACATGTACTCTAATCCTCATATGTTTCTCATGAACCAACTAGGATACATGACAACATGAGGAGATGTTTTCAAGATCTCACAAAACTCCTTGTGTTAACTATTTGGGCCATGTTGATTCCAATGTACAAGTAATGTCACATAGTGACCCTCCATCATAGCACCCATGTCTCATGAAACACTTTAAACTCACCGTTGAATCATTATGATGTTTTTTAGACATGTCTCCAGACTGATATAGTGGAAAAAATTCATGATATCTGTATCTCATGGTATCACCAAAGATTTTCAATTGGATCTCATGAAGCCCTCAGGTCACACAATGAATGTTTGGCGATTCCTTATAAACACATCCTCTACATCATGAAACACCAATCAAGACATGTCACACTTATTCTCACGAAACCATCGATGTGTGTCAGCCAAATCTCATGATGACACCATGAAATTGTTTTTGGATCATATGATACCCTCTAGACAAGTCTTCTAGGATCAAGGAGTTGATTACATGATCAATTGGATAGGTCTTCTGATGTCCTATGTAAATTTTTCCTTTGATCATGAACCATCCTTCAGACATGCAATCCATATTATGCTAATTCCAATAGAAAATTCATATGGATCATCAAATATTCTTTGAATCTATGTGGAAGACACTCTATAACATGTTAAACATGAAATGAAGGAATTTCAAATGAATAATTAGAGCATGTAATTCTGGAATGTAGAACAAGTATATAAGAGCATTACATTATTTTATGACCTTGTCTGTCCCCACTGTGTAATCCCCAACATTGAGGAAAAAAATCGTGTGAATGCCTCGATCGATATAACTATGATGACCTAAATTCATTTCATAACTAGGATATGAAGGAGTACACTCTAACCTTTGATATATATATTAATATCCCAAGGGAAGTCTCAATTCATATGTCTAACATCCATAACCATTGAGAATGATTATTTTCCATCCCTTATTTCTCACACAACAAAAAGATCAGTAAAGTTTAGGGAGTTGAAGTAATTATATCTTCTACACCATAAGACTCTATCTTGAATTGAAATCCTCTGAGTGTGTGACTCATTTAATTTTACAATTATGTCTTTTGTTCTAGCCATAACCATTATTTTTTGGATGCCTTCATATGGTCTTAGATCAGTATTAAAAATCTCAAGTGATGTCTAAGTACATAGAACCCACATTTTCATATAGTGATACCGATTACATGTTATACATTGTTTCTCACACTGAGAATAGATCACATGGTATTTGGGAGTTGCAACAGTCATATCATTAACATAAAAAATGTCCAATAGATAAAGAAATTCCTGTTTGTATTCCACAATAGGAGGACTGATATAGAATTCCCTATATGACTGTATCTATGTTAGGGCCAGTCCCAAGGGAATGAATGATCATTGAGAACTCTGATTCCTTTAATGAATTGGATTGGTAGGATTCATTTTTAATCCATAATATCAAATAGTAACCCTCTTTGGTTTATATACTATTATATTTTTGACAACTGAACCCTTAGATCCCAATAATTAACACTGGATGATCATTATATTTCATTCACTAGTGGAATGGAATCCAAATTAACTATGAAAAATATGATTCATTCCATAATCAAGATATGTAGTTTGTTCCCCAATAAATTGAGTGTGAATATACAATGTCTTAGAGCACACATATATTTCTTTTCTTTAAGATGTAAAACAATATGGGATTTAGAAACTACATGTGTTTTCATTCCGGTAATAACCATGATACATAGGACACCTCATAATGGCCCAATCCCCTCTATGGAATATTAATAACCACTATATGTGTCTGTAAATTCCAATGCTCCAGGTTATATGGATTTATCACATAGGTAGCTTGGAATTACTGTGAAATAAATAAAGAACCTCATATACATACATGTGGATTCACTACTAGGATCCCCGTTTTAAGAAAAAAAGGAGACATAACCCATTATTATTTTTTAGGGTAACTGGTCCTGTAGTAGTATTTGGAATAGATTCACCAAAATATCTTTAATATATAAGAGATAGCTTGTGTAGAAAATTTTTCACCATAAAATGGTTCGAGGAGCCAAAAATCCAATCAAAAGGACCACTGCGAGTCCCAATGTTTCCTTAGGCCTGAATACCTAGGTGACCATCTGCATATGGAAATAAGGTTTATACCTAGTTATGGAAGGGGTAACCATTGGGAGTTTATATTAAATAGTGATAATGATAACCAAATGTTAATTATTGAGCATAAAATACCCCACACACACACCCACACAATCAACCATTGTACATAACGAGACCCACCTTGATGAGGATTCCTGGTAACACAATTTTCATCAATGAAACAACAATCTTACACATCACGAAAAATATTGAAAAGGTGACCTATTATAGTTCTAGGTTTTCAATTTAGTATTGTTACATGTATAATTTTTTTAAACACATGAATACCAAATTCTACTTGAAAATTTTAAAAATAATAATTTTTTTTCTAATAATAGAATGAAATATCATGTTGTGTTAAAAATCATTAAGATCGTAAATTTAAATTTTCATATCATTAAAAGTAAAAACATCGTCAAACTTTATATACAAATATACTTAAAAAATCACTATTAAATAATGATAACACAAAATTATCATCAATAATTGTTACATTAAAAATAATGTAATTTATTTATTTCTAGTAAGAATATAACTAATTATTCCTACTATTTTTTTAATGTTTTCTCTGATAATTTTATATTGGTGAGATAACTATTATTTGGGGTAGAAGAATCATGGATCCATTATGGTATGAATTACATCAATTTAATTCACCCATTTTAACTGTTTATAATTTAAATCCTATAATATGTTTTTCTCAATCAAACTCACCCAAATATTAGTATAAATTAAAGAACTATACATAACTATTAATAATGTTCTACCTTTAATGCCCTCTAATATACATGTTTGGTTAATCCTAACAAAAGACTCAGTTTGATTTCATATTTAGTTAACTTTGATATACTATTCATATAATTATTAGATAATCTCCAACTATAAGATCATGATCACATTCAGACGATGTGCCAATATTATCTTAAGGCATTGAACTCATCTCTACTATCCAGGTAGAATTAAAATCACCTTTTGATTGATAATGAATTATTATTTTGAATCAGAAATATAATTTTGGAAATTATTTTCAAGAGGAACAAGGTAATAATAGTTTCTAATATTAAAACAGGTCATCAAAAAAAATTATTTTTGTGTTATCACAATTTCTCAAATCACATTAATTCTATAATATAAAACATATTTTAAAAAATCCATTATCACATTTTATCCACATATCATATGAGATAGATTTATCTTATGTGGATTCATATTATAAAAACTCCCATCTTAAGTGAATGAGTTCATATGTGACATTATCGTATTTCACATTGTCCATCTTATGAGATGTCATTATTTTAATAATCTATTTCTAACAAAAGAACAGGTCTTATGTGTTGTATTTTTTACAAGTGTTTAATATCACATTACAACCCACTTTTATGAAATATAACCATCTTATATGTGCCTTCTAGCATAAAAAAATATGTTATGATATACAATATTATACTTTAAGGACTAAAGATATAGGATGACTTTTTAGGTTCTTACTTCTGAAACAACATACCATAATGTGCTAGCCATTTTATGTGATTTCACATATATTATAAAAATTGGATGTCATATGAAATAGACATATATTAGGAATAAATATTATCATACATGGATTTTTTATAGTATGAACAAACCATCTTAAGATTTTTATTCAGTCTACACATTCCTCAAAACATATAAAGGACTTAGTAATTTTATTTTTCAGCATAAAATTATAGATTTCATTTAAATGGATTCATCTCAACTCAAATAATCTCATGATCTTCCTATTCTCATAAAATAAACTCATTAAATAACTGAATATTATTATTTCACCTTATACATAAACATCAATGTATAGAACTTCTTCTATTTTCATTATCTTCTAGGATAACTTTACCATCCAAGTAAACATTCCATAATATCCCTATTAACATTTTTCATGTAGCACCATTTCTATAAATTTTTAGATTACATACCATTATCATTATAGTTATTTATCTTTAACATTATATCATCAAGTACCATATAATATTTTATTATTCATGAATGTATATAGATAATTTATTCAAGTAGAAACCATGATATTATGAATTTTTTAAAGAAACTCATAACTTATTCATAATATATAATCAATGCATACTGACAACTTATGATCAACACAATATCCCCCTCATTTAGAAATAAATTAAATCTATGAATGGCCTATTAATTCTTCCATTTTTTATTTATTTTGAACACCATCATACTCCTATGTCAATTTGCATGTTTGAGATCATTCATTTCCTCGTTACAAAAAAATAAATGTTGATGAATACAAGGGGGGATTTTACCCCTATTCATGATCATCATAAATGATTTATGAAAAAAATATTATTCTCCCAATTTTAAAATAAATTAAATTTTGAGAAAACAAATATAAGGAGGAAACCATATTCTTATTAAGTAATGAACATTTAGTTAGTAAACTCTCAATTTATATTTTCTAAATGAGTGTATAAAACGTGAAATATTTAAATATGAAATCAATTATATCCATGAAAAAATTATAATGTGATACCTTACTAAATTTAATATATTTGGGTTAGTTCAAATATATTTTCAATTAATATAAACTTCGCCAATGGTTAATAAATACATCCAAATATATCTAGAAAAATCAATAAGAAAACCCTTTCTCTTTTATTTCCCAAAAATCAAACCCCTATAATATATATATATATATATATATAATTAATAATACATGTGATGATATAATTTTTTTATACCTCACTTTCCATAATTAAAGATTATTCTAGAAATTACTGATTTTAACTATTCACTAATGGAATCATTCTCTTTAGGATTCAATGTAACACGTGAGACTTTTATGGGAAATATTTTATTTTTATGTTATATAAATCATCAAGGAATCTTTCACTGCACACAACACTTGTTTGGCTTGCTTTACACGCAATCACGACATTCCTCGATAGCTTGCATCGTACGCAATACCGAGTTTCACTAAACAATGATATGCTATTAAAATATTATTAAAACTAGCCATTAAGAATAGTAATAACAACTTTTTGAAATTTTATGAATTCTATTTTTCAAATTGGACTTCATTTTTGGATTCGGAATATCGAAATTAGCTTAGGGGGAATTTTTTCTACTTTTCGGATAACTTTCATATTAGGATGAATAGTGAAAATTACTAAATTTTAATTAAAAACAACTTATTAATCAAAATAATTAAAAGTGATAAATTATTAATTTGAGTGGTTTTAAAGTATATATAGAATATATTTTTACAATTTAATACAATGTTGGTCATTGGATGTAATTTCACATTTAAACCAGACATAAACAAGTGTCAATCTTTTGATAGATATTATCTCTTAAGAACACGCTGTTTGTTTTGACGACGAGAATTAATTTTTAAATTAATTAATGTAACTGATATATTTTGAATTTATTAAAATAGACATCATTTTTGAATTCATAATATCAAATATAGCTTAGGCCTAATTTTTGGTATTTTTCTGCAAACTTTCATTTTTTTATGAATAGTGAAACCACTAAGTGGTTGTTAAAAAACAGATGTTTTCGTAAAAAATAATTTTACCGGTTCTGTGAGTGGAATTTCGAAAATCCGAGAGATACGGTTAATATCAAGGACTAAAATGTGGTTCAATGAGATTAAAATAATTTTTGGTGAATAGTAACTTTTTACTTTTTTTTACCACGGTTAAAAGTAAATAGGGTAAATAAGGGTAAATATGATATTAAGTTTACCCTAACACATGTCCTAATTCAATTGGATAAGTGTAATTCGACCAAAAATAACCTTATGATTAAAATATGACCATTTAGGCCCACTTGGATTAGATTAGGACATTTATTATTAATTTATTTAAAGAAGGGTTAAAATAGTTAAAATCAAAGTTTAATAACTAAATAATTTTTAATATAGGTTTATACATAAGCTAAATTTGACAATAAATATTAATTAGAAATCTAAAAATAGTTCCTACATAATGGTATTTTATTTGCAATTTTTAGTCATTAAGTAATTTAATTTATTTATAACACAAAGATGATGCAGTAATTATCTTATTAATGAAATATTGACATAATTGATGTTATAAATACCCAAATAAATGTAATTTGATACTTTTTATAATTTCCACAAATTTCATAGGTTAATATGACATGTTAGTATTTATTTAATTAACTTTTTTCAAACTAATCATTATGTTATGAGTTTCAGAAAAATCAATTACTAAATAGTGTCAAAATTGATATAAAATAGTTTTTAATGCAAATATTATATTATTTGTTGTTATTTTATTCCTAAAAATCTATGGTTTGGCTAAATGACTTATATAAGGTTATATATATTAATAAAAAACAACTTGGGGTTCGTTTGGATTGTTATAGTATGTTTAATAACCTTATAGTGTAAGAACACAAAAAGACACGGTAAAAGTAAAATTATCTAACATAAAGTTAAATATAAATGATAAGGTTAAAATAGGAACCTAAACATGTATAAATTCTATTGGATGATAGGATTAAGACCCATCCCCACCTTAGCTTCGAAATAAATCAATTTGGATCTATTTATAACCGAATTTGGCTTTATAATAAAATAATATTTTTAGTTTTTCCAAAGGAGCCCCTCTCCTCCCTTATAAAAGGGAACCTCCTCCCTCTCTTCCTCACACCACTTTGAGCGTTCAAGCTCGGCCAACCCCTTCCAATTTCTCCTCTCCACTTCCCTAGAGACATCCGAGAGGTCCTGATCTTCTTCAAAGACCACTTTTACTGCCCTAAAAGGAGGTCTCAATGAAGTGCTTCAGAGAAGAGGTAATGTCCGTTACCGATTCTCTCATCTTTATTTCTTCATCCACTTCTTCTTTTATAGTTGTTTAATTATGAAGTAATAACATCAGTATAAATAATATACTGATATGTTATTATATGTATGAAACAACCCTATTTCACCATCTATCCATCCTACGGAAAACAAAATCACCGCGCGCGCGTACGTACGGAATACCGTCTCCATGTCATGGTGTAATCTATTTTCCCCCACCACCTTACTTGGATGGGTATAATTGTTTAAATAATAAATATATATGATTATTTTAAATTGATACTGATTCTGAAATAATATACATACACTCCAATACAATTCCACGATCATGGGAACGATATCATCGCTCGTGCCTACGTATGGAATACCATCTCCACGATGTGATGCGACTCGTTCTACATGATCTTCATTGAATAATGATTATGAAACTGTATTGAATGAATAAATATGATATATATTACACTAATACCATTATGTAAATGAGGTATCTATAACCTAATGATAAGAATAAGAATTTATTCGACAAAACACGCATAAGAACAAAAAGCAATAAACACCCGAATAACAAGTAATAATGAAATATTACTAATAAGAAGCTAATAATATGACCATATATGATATCATAAAAATAATTATGATTATGGAATAAGTCAATAACAATATTTAAATCATTATACAGGAGGTTTGAACACTTACGAAGAAAATCGGACATAAGGTAAGGGAAATATCACAATCTCATTTTTATCCGATATTGTTTATAATTTGGAATTTACTGGGGTGTATTTTATCATCCACATCCATGTTTCCTCAATGTTTGATTTTATTTCCATCCACCTATAATTTTTTAAATCCAATTTTAACCATCGGTGAGTTTTTAGTGAAAGATATGAAAGGAATATTTTGTCGTTTTTCGTACGAGGTACTTTTTGACTCTTCCGAAAAAAGTACGAGAAAAATGTTTTTAACTTATACAGTATGAATGGATTTTTAAAAAATTATTTCCAAGAAGCCTCCTTTAAAAATTTTCAAGTTTATTTTTAATCAACATCTTTTATTTTAGAATTATATGACATATTAAGAAAGGAAAAGTGTTTTTGAAGTAGAAATGATATTTTCCTCAAGAATGGAGTTCAAGTGTTTTATCAAAATTATTTTCCATCTAAGATAATATAGGGTTCTGTTTCTTTCCCTATTATTACATGGATTTGATTATGTTGTGATGGAAATATTTTTATTAATTCCTTTATATTATATGAATTGTTTTATGATGTCATGATGTTTAAGATTCCCTTTTTTATTACATGGGTTATGCTATGATGTGTGGTTTATGATTTTGTGGCACACATAATAATGGTATCATTATGAGATGGGTGAAACCTATATCTCCCTCCAATGCATTGGGTATATATTTTATATCTCATGAGATAGTCATGGCTGGAACGATAGGTTAAACCGGTTCAGTGTAACAGGACTGAAACGAGGAGTAAACTCGGTTCAGAAATGGACTTTGTCCACTAAGATAGTCATGGCAATGATTCTTGACTAATAAGAAATGATTCTCTATTATTATGTGTGTATTCCACAAAGTTTCATGTTTTATGTTATGATTATTGAGATTACATTGAACTACCATGATTTTCCCATGTTATGAAATTATGATCTCTTTTGCAGGGTAAGATTTCCAAAATGTTATGTTATTATGAATATGATGTGATTGATTTTTCTTTTGTTTACCCTTACTGAGAATTTTAGCTCACCCTTTTGTATGTTTTCTTTCCCCAGGTCAGGAAGAAGGTTATTATGTATGATATTCCAAAAGGTACTATAGATATGATGAAATAAATGGGAGACAGTGTAGACGCTTTATGAACAAGTTGTTTATGTTTCCCAGTTTCTAAAGGCACTATACCTATACGGTCCTTTCATGGTTTTTTTATATGTTGTAATAAGTGCACTTCATTTTTTATGTACTAAAAATGTATGTAAAGTATGGGTTGTTATAGTTGGTATCAGACGAAAGGTATAGTGAACCTTTGGAAACAAGGATGTGAAAGTATTAGTAAGAATCCTAAGGATAAGTCTAAGCATAGAACACAATCATAGTGTTTTAGAAGTGGCCATGAATAACCTATGATAAGACCATAAGTGTGAAATTTTATTCTTTATTATGTTGTTTTCCTATTCTAATTAGTGTTGCTCACACTATTCTTCTTGGTTTTAATCAATCGCTGGAACTCGAAGGAACTGTGTTAATGCGGAATGCGACGGGCAATGCAATGATTATCCCCCTGAGCAACCAAATGTTATGGGATATGGAATGAAAAATCTTGTAGCCATGCTCACACAACATTCTCAAGCTATGAATCATGTAGGACTTCCAAACGAGCAAAGGAAGGAGGAACATTCTGTTGAATCCTTCATGAGGCAGTATCCACCCTCATTCAGCATGTCTACTGATCCATTAATTGCTGAAAAATGGATCAGTAATACTGAAAAGATATTTTCAGTTCTTCAATGTTCTAAACATGAAAAATTCATCTTAGCAGTGTATCGTTTGGAAGGTGATGCTGATCAATGGTGGAATCTTATCAAGAATACGAGGCCAAGAGATGAAATTGAATCCATGGAATGGGACGAGTTCAAGAAATTATTTTTAAATAAGTACATCCCTCGTATTCTTCAAACAAAGATGGAAAAGGAGTTTCCTGAACTAAAGAAAAACTATGATGAATCTGTTGGTACTTATGAATCAAATTTTACAATACTTGCAAGGTACGCTTCTAGTTTTATTATCCAACCTATGAGTAAGATCGATTGATTCTTTAGTGGATTAAAACCAATTCTTCGAAGGGATTTAGCCATAAGGGACTTCAATAGCTACGAGGAAATCGTTCGTTGTGCTATGAAAGTCGAGATAGAGATTGGAGTAACCCATCAGTCATATGGGTTTGATAAGAAGAGGAAAATGGAATTCAATGTAAAATCTAAAGAGCACACTGAAAATAAGATGATTTTTCCCTTATGCTCAAAGTGTGGAAAGAAAAATGGAGGGAGTTGTCTTAAAGGGACAAGTAAATGTCTCAAATGTTTAAAGGAAGGTCATCGGGCATTTTAATTCCGCAATGATGGGAAGAATATGTCTAGTGATGAGAACAATGAAAAGGCTACATAGAGTGCACCTATTACACTTCAATGTTACAAATGCAAGGAGATTGGTCATTATGCCAATCAATTCCCAAATCCAAGGGTTGATGATGATGGTCGAAGTCAAAAAACTTTTATGGCTAAAGACAAAGGAAAGTCACATGCAATTTCTATCAGCGATGTGGAGTACGATAACGATGTGGTGAAAGGTACACTTACCATCCACTCTAAAGTAGAAAATGTTTTATTTGATTCTGGATCCACCCACTCTTTTATTTCTGAAGAATTTTCTATGGGTATCACTATATTACCACAACAGTTAGATATAGAGTTAGCTGTGACAACCCCTATTGGCACAACAGTCGCATCAAAAGCTTATAATTCTTCTCCGATTGATGTTTGTGGGAAAGTGATTCCTGCAAATCTTGTGATCCTTCCTATAGTGGAATTTGATGTGATTCTTGTCAAGGATTGGATTTCATTATATGGAGCTCATATCAATTTCCAAAGAAGGGAAGTCACATTTCATATTCCAGATCAATCTATGATCATCTATCGATGCATGGATGAACATAACCTTCCAGTGGAAATATCTTCCATCTTATGGGTCTTGATTCCACTAAATGAAGGTTATTTATCTCAAATGGTGGTGAGAAACTCATGATTAAGAATATTCCCATTGTATGAGAGTTTGATGATGTCTTTATGGAGGAATTTCTGGGTCTTCCACCAAATCGTGAAGTTGAGTTTTCAATAGAACTCGTACCGGGTGCGTTGCCTATTTCAAAGACACCTTATAGAATGGCCCCAATTGAGTTGCAGGAATTGAAGAAGCAACTCCAAGAGAATCTTGATAAGGGATTCATACGCCCTTGTGCGTCACCTTAGGGAGCACCTATTCTGTTTGTTAAGAATAAAGATGGATCAATGAGACTCTACATTGATTATTGAGAACATAACAAGATCACTATCAAGAACAAATATCCACTCCAGCGCATTGATGACTTTTTGGACCAACTACGCGGAGCTCAATACTTTTCCAAGATTGATCTTCGTTCAGGGTATCAACAATTAAGGGTCAAAAGGGAGGATATACCAAACACGGATTTCCATACAAGGTATGGACACTATGAATTTATAGTGATGCCATTTGGTCTTACTACTGCCCCTACTATCTTCATGGATCTGATGAATAGAGTCTTTAGAGACTATCTTGATCAGTTTGTGGTAGTCCTTATAGATGATATTCTTGTATATTCAAAGAGAAGGGATGATCATGAAGATCGCTTGAGAATTATATTGAAGACCCTGAGAAAGGAGAAGCTTTATGCCAAATTTACCATGTGTGAATTTTGGCTTCAAAGAGTTTCATTTTTGGGTCACATATCTCAAAAGTGGGGATATCTGTGGATCCAGCAAAAACAGAGGTTATCAAAAGATGGTCGAGACCAACAAAAGTAACTGAGATCCGAAGTTCTCTTGGCTTGGATGGATATTATCGATGTTTTGTGAAAGATTTTTCACGATTATCTAATCCACTCACCATGTTGCCTCGGAAAGGAGTTAAGTTTTTCTGGATGGAGGAATGTGAAGAAAATTTCAAGGAGTTGAAAAGAAGGTTATCCAGTGCACCTGTGCTCACACTGCCTTGTAGTGGAGAAAGGTTTTTGATCTACAGTGATGTATCCAAGAAGGGATTGGGGTGTGTTCTTATGCAAAATGATATGGTGATAGCTTATGCCTCATGACAGTTGAAAATCCATTAGCAAAATTACCCAACTCATGATTTAGAGTTACCTGTGATAGTCTTTGCATTAAATATTTGGAGGCATTATCTTTTTAGAGAATGTTGTGATATTTATTTTGATCATAAAAGTTTAAAGTATATTTTCACACAAAAGGATCTGAATATGCACCAAAGAAGATGGTTGGAGCTGATTAAGGATTACGACTGCTCAATTCATTACCACCCTGGGAAAGCAAACAAGGTGGAAGATGCATTAAGTCGACAAGACCATACCAGTTTATCCACGATGAGGATCACAAAAGATCCAATATTTATGGATTTACAAAGGATGGATGTTGGAATTATAATGAAAGGGGAAAAATCATATATTTCTCAAATTAATGTTCAACCATCTATACATGTGAAGATTAAAGAGGCATAGAAAGAAGATGTAGAGTAACAAAATAAGGTGAAAAATGTTCCTGAATTAAACCATGATTGTGATGGGATAATAATGTTCAGGAATCGGGTTTTTGTTCCTCCCATCCCCAAATTAAAGAAGGAGTTGCTGGATGAGGCACATAGTTCTTCATTCTCTATTCATCCTGGAAGCACGATGATGTATAGGGACAATAAAGAGTACTTCTGGTGGGATGGCATGAAAAGAGATGTTGCTGAATATGTCTCTAGATGCTTGGTTTGTCAGCATGTTAATGCTAAGAGACAGAAGTCTAAGGGGATGTAACAACCATTACCCATACCCAAATGGAAATGGGAAAACATCACTATGGACTTTGTCACAGGACTTCTTAAAACATCCAAAGGCAATAATGCTATATGGGTCATAATTGATCGTCCTACAAAGTCTGAACACTTCATTGCTATTAGAGAGGATTTCTCTCTGGATCAGATTTCCATGATATATGTAAAGGAAGTGGAAATGTTGCATGGAGTACCACTTTCTATTATATTTGATCGGGATCCTAGGTTTACCTCAATGTTCTGGAAAAGTCTTCAGCATACTCTGGATACAGAGATGAGTTTAATCACTGCTTATCATCCACAGACAGACGGTCGGTCTGAGAGGACAATTCAAACTCTATAAGATATGTTGAGAGCTTGGTATATGGATTTCAAAGGTGGTTGGGATCCACACATATCTTTGGTGGAATTTTATTTTAATAATTGCTTTAACTCCAGTATTTATATGGCTCCTTATGAAGATCTCTATGGAAAGAAATGCAGGACTCCAACTTGCTGGGATGAAGTTGGGGAAAGAAAGCTATTATGACCTTATATTGTTGATAAGATGGTAGAAAAATCCGATCTATTCAAAAACACATAAGAGTAGCTCAGAGTCGACATGAAATTTATGCCGACAACTGAAGAAAAGACCTAGAGTTTGAAGTGGGTGATAAAGTGGTCTTAATAATATCTCCTTGGAAGAGAGTAATTAGATTTGGAAAGAAGGGAAATCTGAGCCCTAGGTATATCGGTCCCTTCGAAATATTGGATCGTGTTGGGAAGGTAGCTTATCGATTGGAGCTTCCACCGAATCTATCTCAAGATCACGATGTGTTCCATGTATCTCTCCTAAGAAAGTACATACCTGATCCTTCACATGTACTCAGCTCAGAAGTTGTACCTCTGAAACAAGATATTTCTTATGAAGAACAGCCGAGAGAGATTCTAGATCGTAGCGAAAAAGTCCTACGGAACAAGACCACTCACATGGTGAAAGTTTTATGGAGAAACCACCAATTAGAAGAAGCTAAATGGGAGCTTGAGGATATGATGAGGGAGAGGTATCCTCATCTGTTTGTTACAAGTGACGAATTTCGAGGGCCAAATTCATTTTAAGGGGGGTAGAATGTAACACCCAAGACTTTTATGAGAAATATTTTGTTTTTATGTTATATAAATCATCAAATTAATATTTCACTACAAAAAAACACTTTCTTTTATTTCTTTACATGCAATCACGACCTTCCTCGATAGCTTGTGTCGTACGCAACACCGAGTTTCACTAAACAACGATATGCTATTAAAATATTATTAAAACTAGTCGTTATGAATAGAAATAACCACTTTTTGAAATTTTATGAATTTTATTTTTCAAAATAGACTTCATTTTTTGATTATTTATATCGAAATTAGCTTAAGGTGAAGTTTTGGTACTTTTCAGATAACTTTCATATTCTGAGGAATAGTGAAAATTACTAAATTTTAATTAAAAACAACTTTTTTAATCGAAATAATTAGTAGTGATAAATTATTAATTTGAATGATTTTAAAGTATATTTAGAATATATTTTTACAATTTAATACAATGTTGGTCATTGGATGTAATTTCACATTTAAACCAAACATAAACAATTACCAATCTTTTGATAGTTATTATCTCTTAAGAACATGCTGTTTGTTTTGATGACGAGAATTAAATTCTAAATTAATTAATGTAACTGATATGTTCTTAATTTGGTAAAATAGACATCATTTTTTAATTCATAATATCAAATATAACTAAGGCCTAATTTTTGGTATTTTTCTGGAAACTTTAATTTTTTGATGAATAGTGAAACCACTAAGTGGTAGTCAAAAAACTGAATTTTTCATAAAACAAAATTTTACCGGTTCTGTGAGTGGAATTTTGAAAATCCGAGAAACACGGTTTATATAAAGAACTAAAATGTGGTTCAATGAGATTAAATATTTTTTTTTGAATAGTAACTTTTTACTTTTTTTACCACAATTAAAAGTAAATAGGATAAATAAGGGTAAAAATGATATTGTTATTACCCTAACACATTTCATAATTCTATTGGATAAGTTTAATTCGACCAAAACCAACCTTAGAACAATATATTACGATTTAGGCCCACTTGGATTAGATTAGGACATTTATTATTAATTTATTTAAAGAAGGGTTAAAATAGTTAAAATCAAAGTTTAATAACTAAATAATTTTTAATATAGGATTATATATAAGATAAATTCGACTATAAATATTCATTATAAATATAAAATTATTTCCTACATAATGGAATTTTATTTGTAATTTTTAGACATTAAATAATATAATTTATTTATGACACAAAGATGATGCATTAATTTTCTTATTAATGAAATATTGACATAATTGATGTTATAAATACCCAAATAAATGTAATTTGAGACTTTTTTATGACTTACACTAATTCTTTAGGTTAATATGACATGTTAGTATTTATTTAATTAACTTTATTCGAACAAATCATTCTGTTATGATTTTCACAAAAATCAATTACTATAAAGTGTCAAAATTGACATAAAATAGTTTTTAAAACAAATATTATATTATTAATAGTTATTTTATTCATAAAAATATAAGGATCGGCCAAATGACTTAGATAATGTTATATATAATAATAATTAAAAACTTGGGGTTCGTTTGGCTTGTTATAGTAAGTTTACTAACCTTATAGTGTAAGAACAGAAAAAGACACGGTAAAAGTCAAATTATCTAACTTAAAGTTAAATATAAATGATAAGGTTAAAATAGGAACCTAAACTTGTCTAAATTATATTTTATGAGAGTATTTCGACCCATACCCACCTTAGATTAAAAATAAATCAATTTAAAGCTATTTAAAACCGAATTTGGCTTTATAATAAAATAATATTTTTAATTATTCCAAAGGAGTCCCTCTGCTCCCTTATAAAAGGGCACCTCCTCCCTATCTTCCTCACACCACATTGAGCCTTCATGGTCGGCCAAACCCTGAAAATTTCCCCTCTCCACTTCCCTATAGACATCCTAGAGGTCCTGGTCTTCTTCAAAGTCCAATTTTAGTGCCCTAAAAGGAGGTCTCCATGAAGCGCTTTAAAGAAGAGGTAATGTCCGTTACCGATTCTTTCATCTTTATTTCTTCTTCCACTTCTTCTTCTTTAGATGTTTCATTATGAAGTAATAACCCAAGTATCACTCATATACTGATATGTTATTATATGTATGAAACAACCCTATTTCACCATCTATTCATCCTACGGAAAACGAAATCACCGCGCATGCGTACTTACGGAATACCGTCTCCACGCCGTGGTGTAATCTATTTTCCCCCACCACCTTACTTGGATGGGTATAATGGTGTAAATAATAACTATATATGATTATTGTAAAGTGATTCTGATTCTGAAATAGTATACATACACTCCAATACAATTCCATGATCATGGGAACGATATCATCACTCGTGTGTACGTACGGAATACCGTCTCCACGATGTGATGCGACTCGTTCTACATGATCTTCATTGAATAATGATTATAAAAATTAATTGAATGAATAAATATTATATATAGTACACTAATACCATTCTGGAAATGAGGTATCTATAACCTAAAGAGAATAATAAGAATTTATTTGACAAAACACGCATAAGAACAAAAAGTAATAAACACTCGAATAACAAGTAATAATGAAATATTACTAATTAGAAGCTAAGAATATGACCATATATGATATCATAACTATAATTATGATTCTAGAATAAATCAATATCATTATTTAAATCATTATACAGGAGGTTTGGACACTTACAAAGAAAATCCAACCTAAGGTAAGGGAAATATCACAATCTTATTTTTATCCGAGATGGTTTATACATTGGAATTTACTGGGGTGTATTTTATCATCCAAATCCATGTTTCCTCAATATGTAATAATATTTCAATCCACCTGCAATTGATTAAATCCAATTTTACCCTTTTTTGAGTTTTTCATAAAATATATTAAAGGAATCTTTTGTCATTTATTCGTATGAGGTACTTTTTGACTTTTCCGACAAAAGTACGAGAAGAATGTTTTTTTTAACTTATACAGAATGAATGGATTTTTAAAACATTATTTCCAAGAAGCTTCCTTTACAAGTTTTCAGGTTTATTTTTAATAAACTTCTTTTAGTTTAGAATTTTATGACATGTTAATAAAGGAGAAGTGTTTTTGAAGTAGAAATGACATTTTCCTCAAGAATGGAGTTCAAGTGTTTTATCAAAATTATTTTCCATCTAAGATAATATAGGGTTCTATTTCTATCCCTATAATTACATGGATTTGATTATGTTGTAATGTAAATTTTTTATGAATTTTTTTATCTTATATGAATTGTTTTATGATGTCTTGATGTTTAAGATTCCCATTTTTATTACATGGGTTATGCTATAATGTATGGTTTATTATTTTGTGGCACACATAAGAATGGTATCATTATGAGATGTGTGGGACCTATATCTCCCTACAATTCATTGGGTAAACATTTTATATCTCATGAGATAGACAAGGCTGGAACGGAAGGTTAAACCGTTTCAGTGAAACAGTACTGAAAAGAGGAGTGAACTCAGTTCAGAAATGGACTTCTTCCACTAAGATAGTCTTGGCAATGAGTATTGACTAATAAGAAATGATTCTCTATGATTATGTGTGTATGACACAAAGTTTCATGTTTTAAGTTATGATTATTGTGAATACATTTCACTACCATGATTTATCCCATGTTATGAAATTATGATCTCTTTTGCAGGGTAAGATTTCCAAAATGATATGTTCTTATGAATATGATGTGATTGATATTTCTTTTGTTTACCCTTACTGATCATTTGAGCTCACCCTTTTGTATTTTTTCTTTCCCCAGGTCCGGAAGAAGGTTATTAATTAAGATATGCCAAAAGGGACTATAGATATGATGAAATAAATGGGAGACAGTGTAGACGCTTTATGAACCAGTTGTTTATGTTTCCCAGTTTCTAAAGACACTATACCTATACGGTGCTTTCATGGTTTTTTTATATGTTGTAATAAGTGCACTTCAATTTTGAAGTACTAGAAATGTATGTAAAGTATGGGTCGTTATATTCAACCCATCACAAGATACACCTGAGTCACTCATCATCACTGATGGTGATCTTATTATTTATAAGAATCTATCATTTTGTTTCAGTTTATATAGAACCTCATATAGAATCCCTTGTGTTTCACTCCTTTAATTCCCCTCACGTTAGTACACATAAAACAAATTCAATAAGAAGAGATTTTATATCTCCTTAATGATAACATAATGTTATTGACTTATTAATTATCCATGATTTTCCTTACATTATATATTTATCATTAGGATAAATCTTCTTTTTAGATTCCTTTTTTTCATCTATAAGATTATTAGGAATATATGGAATTCTTATTCTCTATAGTTTGATTCTTGTGTGTAATAGTCTTGTTCATCCCTAAAAAATAATTTCCTTTTAAGCATTGGTTATTTATCTTTTTAAAGGCTTATTCATGAGATGAAATTATAATCATGAAATTTTTTTCTATAAGACTATAATTCTAATATATTTTATATATACATTGATGAAATATTGGTACATCATTCCTAGACAATCTAATATGAAAATTGAAATATATTTTATATGAATTTTTTTTTCATATCAATCACTTCTATATTACCCCTACATTTATTAATCCTTTATCAAATTATCTATCCCATATTTTAATAATTTATTCTTTGTATGTTGATTTTACTTGGAATTTTTACATTGGGTTTTCACAAATTTTAATTCTATTTCTTGTGTAACCCTGATATATTCTGATTTCTGATTACATGACCTAAAAAATAATTGTGTCCCTATCATTGATATATTCCATCCCTAAATTATTCATTCATACATTAATATTTGATACTATATCCTATCCACAATGGTCAATGATATAGACCGTCTTATAATTGTAGATGATTTTTTGATTTTTTGAGACATAATTTTCATCCTTATCATTAGACTATTTGGGTGGGTTTTTCTCATATTTCACCTTTTTTTGAACTCCATTAATTACATAATTATATCCCTATGAATATTATGATATTTATTTATATTTTTTTTTCTATTTCTCATTACCTTTTGGAATATTAATGATGGGTGATCGGTGTGTATTGACACTACTCATATATATGGATAGCCAAATATAGAGTGAATTTTTTATTTCTCAAAGTTAATTAAAAATATTATTTAAGATCAAATTTCACATTTATATGAATTATTATTATGAATGACAATAATTTCATTCTCTTAAGATCTAACCCCTTGATCAATGCCTTATATAGATTCTATATACAGGAATATTATTCCAATATTAAATTTATTTGTGCATGAATATTTATAAGAATAATTTTTTTTAATGAACCTCCTTTTTATTTTTGAGGTAGTATAGCCATATTTTATTTTTGTTATTGTTTTTTTATAGAATCAATTATCTTTTGGGATCATCATAGAGTGACTATTTTCTTGGGTGATCTTAAATTCACTATCGATGTCATTGTGAATATTTTTTATTTTTTATCCATAAATATTTTCCATGTTCTGGGATTATATATATATAATAATTTAAAAAACCGCCAGTACATGATGAAATTTTATGTCCATGGGTTACCTTCATCATAGACCATATTATGAAAGGATGAATTCTAGAACTTCTTTCAATAAATAAGAGTACATTTAGATATTTTATTTACAATAAATACTAATGTGGATCCATATTTCATTATTAAAATATATATTTTATAAGTTATGTCAGTTTAAGATTTATTATTCTATCATCATTATTAGGATTTCTTTTATTGGGGGAGTTCTAATCCTATAAAATTATTAGGATTTCTTGATAATAATTATTCAACATCATAATTTTTTTCATGCATCATCTTTGATTCATTTTACTAAATATGATTCTATTTTATTATTTTTTCATTAGTCAAATGCTCTAAATTTTTTTCCTTAATAGAGGCTTTACATAATTTTCAAATGGAATGGATAACCTCCATAGTAAAATTTTAAATAATAAATTGTAAAAACTATTCATTTCGATGTCTTCTTCAACTATTGAATATTTTCAATAAAAACTAGTACCAATTGTTCCTTTTGATCATATAGGTATATACGATAAATGAACATTGTCTAGTCCATACTACTTGGAATATATATTTCACTGAAACCTTATTCCAGATGATATTTTTAATTAAGATGTACCTTTATAAAATAAAATATAAAAAAGACCAATTATTTGAGAATAATCCTTAAATGAAATTTGATTTTAGAGTTTATTTATTTAATTTCAATATGAGAGATATATTCCTTACAGTCTCCATAGATTTAAAGTTCATATAAAATAAGATCACTAATTATAGTGTTATTATCTATCAATTTATAATTTCATGAAAATATATGTATCTTAAGATCATTTTTTAATTGAGATCATTTTTAATTTTCATTATCCATATTCATTATTTTCATTAGAGTTTTGGATAGGAATTATACATCAAATTAAACTTGGATAAAGAAAAATTTCTCCATCTAAGGAGAATCAATATATCATAAAAATAAGAACATTTTATAGATATTTTAAAATAATATAAAGTATCTATCCGCATAGAGGATAACTTGTTATCTGTAACACTAATTGATGATCCTATATATGGGTGGGGGTGTGGTGGAAAATATTGAACTCATTCTTATATGAAATTATTATTTCTAATTCTAAAATAAAAACTAATTATGATTTATATATTTTCAAAATTGTTTCACTATAATATCTTGAATAATAATGAAAATTAAATAAATAGATAGAAAACAGTACAGTGTTCATTTTTTATGGCTTACTACATTCCATGATTTGATAGACCACAAGAAAAATAGGTTCTACCACTATTAACGCAAAACATTACAATGAAATGATTCTCCACTAATATACCAAAACATCCCACCATGGGATCTTGAGTCCCTTTAGAAGATATTTATATTATATCACATAGTTTCTATCATAAAAAATATATTTTCTATAAATTATACATATTAGACCACACAAATGTTTTCATCTTGCATAAAAAAACCTTGAATGGCTCTTGTTGATCTAGAATGAGAGATTATGTAAGAAATTGACTATGACTCCTTGATATGGAACATGATACTCTTGTTCTTCGGATCGGTATAGAATAGAATAAATAATTTTATCTCATTATATGATATGGTTTTATTATTTTCCCCATATTTATTATTTTTCTTCATCCTTGACACTATTAAATGCTACATTTTCAGGTATAATATCTTATTTACAATATTTCATTGAATACTATTTATCTTGAGCATAATAGAATCAAATAATACCATGTTTATTCCATTTATATCTGTTAACTTTTAATATATTCTGGATATTATTTCCATTTTAAATATAGAGAATATTCTGATAATTTTTTTTATAAAATATATCATTATTTAAATCTAGGAAATATTTTCAACATTCAATTACAATTTTATATCTTATAAATTAACTTAAAATATTTCAAAAGACTAAGGGTTTTTAATTATACAATTATCCATGAATTATAATTAATATAGACAATCAGAAATGTTCATCCATATGTGCATGAAATAATGAAGATGACATGGAAATATTGGATTCTGAAATTGAACACATCTCAACACTCTATGTATAATCTATATAACAATTGTCTTGATATTGAAATATATTCCTGAATCAACAACCGAATTAGTGACATTATTTCCTTAAAGGAAAATAAGAAAACTTCTTCTTTGAATTGAAATCATCTAGAATAAATTTTTTAAGAAATTATTATCATTTTTCAAGTCTCATTAATTTCATATGATAATGAATATCCTACATGTTTTTATATTATTTTCATCGCATTTCTAACATGATCGATTTTTGTTATTAAAATGAGTCTTTCAAAAATTCACTTATTACACGAATGAATTCTATAACAATATTTTTATCTTATAAAACAACTATCTTATGGTATCTCTTTATTTTATGTAGCAATATTTTATTCTAAATACATGTCTCACGCATTGGACTATCCGATGAGAGTTTGGTATAATATAATATACATATTTTAGACTCTCTAACCATCCCTCATGATTTCTCTATTATTAAATAATTGGTTGTAATAAAAAAATATTATTTTACAGACTTGTCAAAAAAAATTTCTCTCACATGTAATCTTCATAAGTGATAGCTTCTTAGATAACATGATCATACAAACTACAAATCCTATACAAAAAAATCATATATTATAAATATATCCAAGATTAGTAAATAACATGTATTTCAAATTAGTTAGAATTTTTTTATGTTTTCATTATTTTACAAATTTTATATCATATAATGTCCCTAAAATCATCACCCATCTCGAAACATTCAATGGAATTAGTAGTTTTTGGCTTTGGCTGCAGATTACAGATTACTGTTAAATGAATATAGCTCAAGTAAAATCATCTCAAGAATATCATATTCCCCTAAAAATAATTCTAAAAATCATCCATGGGTATTCATTCACAAGATACACCAACTACCTATACAATATCATATCATATATTTAGTTTCAAAAAATTAGTAAATATTATTTTTAAAATATGTTCCTAAATATTGATTAACCACCTATTAGAAAAATATAAATTTTTGGAAAACATTTCCATTTATTTCAAATGATTCTTATTTTATTTATTATCAATAGATGAAAGATACATTTTTTATACACGAGTGAACTATACATATTTCATAATTTAATAAATACTTTTAATACCCTCAAAAATAATATCTAGGATATAACAGTTATGTTTAAATAATTACATATAAAAATAAAATCATATTTCATTTAATCTCTATGTTACGTGGAAGAGAAGCTATTAAAGAGGAATGATTTAGAAAATAAATATGTAATAATACATTGGGTTGATACATTCAAATATATTACTGGTAATTATTTTTATACTCATAGTCAAATGTAAAATTATTTTTTTAAACATTATAGTGTACCATTATACACCCTTAAATAAATCATGACCTAACAATTTAATCAAGATCTTAGTAATAATGGTTTTTTACTCTAAAAATAAAACTTTTGTAAACCCACTTAATAAAAATGGATAAAAAAATCATCATAATAATTGGAAATGTAATTTAATTGGCCATCAAGAATAACACACATTTGTTTTCCCAATATTCCACCATTGAGTTCTAGTGAAGATACTAACGTAGAATAAAATAATAACAATTATAGAGAGTGATAATGATCATTGAACTTAATAATTTGAATGATAAATTGAAATTTTAGAATCCAAAACCAATAAATCAATAATGATTTAATAGTCGATTTTATTCATTGTGTAGGAAGGTAATTTTATATAGACCATAGTTTCTCATACATTATCATTATATTACATTTCTGGAGCACTTAAATCAATATAAAAATAGATACCGACATACTATGGTAGTTTAGTGACTTTGGAAACATGGAGACAAAAACATTTGTACATGAGTGACATACATTATCTCCATTTATGATCACCAAGACTTGGTCCCCTTTTAGAAATATCTTACCAAGAAAATATCTTCATAAAACGAGCCGGGATGCACAATAAAGGGTGAGCATAGGTTCTCACTAAAGGTAATTAAGTGATATATGCAATCATAAACATGAGTATAAGGGTATGATAAAATTATAATAACATTAGAAGATCACACCATGCATATTAGTGATCATAATAATGAATCATGAAATAAATATTGACAGTTAGTAAGACTCGAATTTTATGGAAGTAATGAACATAATATATAAAATCAAAACATAGGAATAAAACATGGAATTTTGGAAAACACAAAAGCATAAAAATATTTCCATTGTAGTTAAGGAATCACTTCCAAGGTTTTCATAGTTGCATGGGATCACACCCCATACCATATTGGTTTTCATGTTTCACACCTACATATATATTATAATGATTCTTTCACTCCCCATACCATTATAGGATCCATAGTTCACACCCATGGTCATGTAATTAGTATGAGTTCACTCCTCGTACCATCATGGTAGTCTAGGATGACACCCATGGCCATCATAGTTGATAAGGTTACCTACAATGATCATATTAGTCAATATCATGATATATAAATCATTACCCATTGTAATGGTTGGAGATATACATCCCATATATCAGACACTTAAATCATACACACATGTTATTTAAGATCATAAACAGTCATATCATAACCCCAAAAATGATATGGGTGTCATAATATTGTAAAAATGTAACAACCTATGGAAAATTATAGTTTCATAATCATTTAATCATACCATAACCTATGAAATTAGTTGGGATTCATAAACATAAAACCCATGGAATATGAAATGGTTTCATAAACATGTAACATGTGAAAGAGAAATAGATTTCATTAACATTATTCCATCAAAATATTAACCATTCTTGGATAGAATAAGGATTGAATCACTACATCGTTTACCGAAGATGCATGACTAATAAAACATCATCTTAGATGGTTAAAAATTTTAAAATCATTTCGAAAAAATTCCCTAAGGAAAATATCCTTTCTTCATTGAAAATGATTATTAAAACATAAAACCTTTTCAAAGCCATTTTCATTCTAAAAACGTTGATACATAGAAAGTATCCTTTATATAATTTTGAAAACCTATTCCCCTTCAAAAATATAAAACATGCATGATTTTTTTTAAAAATGTTCTTAGGTGAAAAATTATAAATGAATCATGAAAACATTTTCCATTGATAATATTTTGAAAACATATATAATATGATTTGAAATAATGGAAAACATTTTCTTTGAAAACTACCTTTTGAATAAAAGTAAATTTTAAATAAATATTGAAAAAAACTATTGAGTTTTTTTAAAAAAACATTTCATTAGAATACACAGTGAAAATCATATAAATAAATCATTAAATTGTTTTTTAAAGCCTTTATCTGAAAACACATTGAAAATATATAACTAAAGCATGAAAACATATTGAAATCCAGTTTTTTAGAAACAAATTAAAAATATATATAGGATTATTGATTTAATTTGAAAATAATTCCTTTTAGAATAATCTGAAATATTATAAAAAAATTAAAACATTTTGAAAATGTTGTAAAAATAGTTTTTAATGGAAAATGTTTTCAGACCGAAGAGATCGGTAATTCCAGACATTCTAGAAAACACATTCTTAATAATATTATGATTAATATTTTGGAAAAATGTTCAAAAATAGGAATATAAAATTAACATATAATGTATAATAAAATAAATGGGTTCTCATGATATATGGATCAAAATATTTCATAAATGTAATCATAAAAAACCATACTGGTAGATGATGATATTGTTTAAATATATTCTCACCAATTTGGTATATTGATTTATACTACTAAAAATATAAAATGAAATGAAATTAATAATAAAATATGTTTAATATAATTTGACTCGTTATTTTACTAGTCAAATGTAGTATATAAACTTCATGGAAAATTATTGTTTCATAACATTGCATGTGTTTAAAAGAAGAAAACATGAGAACAAATTACATTACCAATTTGGTATATTTTTAAACCTAATCCCAATGAAATAAAAATCAAAAAATGGTTATGTAATTTAGAAAAAATTTATTTATAATAATAATATAATAAATGTCACGACCCGTCCTCGGGGCCCATGCCGTGACTACCCCAAGCCCGCCTTCATAGGCCAGGGGCTGGCGACTAGCACCAAAGGCGTAAATCCCGATAACTGGAAAAGCATTGCCTTTATAAAAGTAAAAAAACACCACAGAGTACAAGGGGATGTAATACACTTAGTACAAAAGAATATGCTGAAAAGTACGTGGGCCAGAATACAAACCCAACTGAAAGTACAGCTGCAACTGAACGAAAGTACAATAGGAAAGACAAACAGTTGGAAGAGAAATAGCAGCTGCTCTTAGGTTGTCCACCTCGGATCCTAACTGAAGGTTCGTAACAGAAAGCACAACTCATGTATCATCCGCCACAGATCCTACCTAAAGGGTAGGTACAAATAGACTCCACAACGCTCTTGCCCGTCAACCTCCTCTGAGTATCGTCTCATCGTGAAGTACACCTCTGGATACTGACTCGTCGTGAGGTCCAACACCAGGTACCGTCTAGTCCTCGAACACTCGACCTCTGTCAGTGCTGCCTATCATCTGCAACCAACACAACAAGGTGCGAGCATAGCCTGTGCAGGTGTGAGTATAACTATACTCAGTAGGGACCCCGAGACCCTCAAGGTATTACTAAATCCAACAAGTATAACCACAAAGAATGATCTCAATAGATAACCCTTACTTAGGTATAAGCCCATACTTATACCTAAGTTATCAAGTAACCTATCTCAGTCATGAGGAAACAAAATGGTTAATAAATCAACGGATAAACACTACCCAGGTATATGCCCATACATATACCTAAGTAATCAAGTTACCCATTCAATCATGAGGTAAACACAAAGGTCATAGACTCAGCTCAAACCAGGATTTTCATTTATTGAGACTGTAACTGCTGAAGAGCTCAGTCTCTGGAGAGTACAGGTATCCTATCACGACTTCAAGGTACTACTCACTAACCTAAGACTGGTGAGGTACTCCTCCTGTAGAGTACCGCAGGTCTTCCACATAACGAAGTAGTGCTCCTCCGCCATGGGTTTACCACCTCACAAAGTAGTGCTCCCCCTAATAGCCTATAGATGTAATCCTCTTGTCAAGTACCACGGGTCTGCCACCTCAAAAAGTAGTGCTCCTCTGCCATGGGTCTGCCACCTCACAAAGTAGTTCTCCCCACTGGGCTACGCAAGCCACTCCGAATGGAATCGGACAAGCAGTTATCAGGTCTCAGCCAGCTACACGGTCTCCATACTTCGTACGCCGGTCTCCGGGAGGGTAGGCTCCACGAGCTACAGGTCGATACTCCAAGTATCTCAAATTCCCCCAAAGAAGTATCTCAAAGTACCGCCTCGTCATAGGAGTCTCAACGCAACAGACGATGCGTCAATCGGACGCCCAGTCTGTGAGTTATTAGCTTTTTCGTCCCAGGGGCACGGTTGGTTTCATGTACGAACCAACCCGACCGTATCTCAACTGTACCCGGAACTCTCATAGGGTATACTCATAGTTACCATTTCTCAACGTGATCACCAACTCCGCTAACGGTTCGTCAAACGGACGTCCGGTTTGAATGTTATAAACTTTTCCGTACCAGGGGCCCCGTTGGTTTTGTGTGAGAACCAACCCGACCACACTCTGTATGCATCCAAACCTCAAGAGGAGTAAGACAAAATTCTTTCTCACTAATGGGAATCCAACAAGGTCGACGACATGTCAATCGGACGTCCGGAGCTCATGTTATAAGTGTTTCCGCTCCGAGGGCCCGGTTGGATTCGGGTTCGAACCAACCCGGCCATACCCAAAGTTCTCTGAAACATTGACTGTAAAATGCCGAAACGACCTTCTCGATCCAAGGATCGCATCGCAACTGACAGTGTGTCGATCAGAGGTCTATAGCCCATGTTATGGGCGTTTGAACAGATATATCGAAAAATAGGGGGTTCGGGCCTTGTCCGACCCGGCCCGATACACCCCCCCGGGTCGACCCGAACCGGTTCCGGGTCCGGCCCATTATGGTGTGGCCTGGTCAGGTGGGCGGGGCCTGCCCAGCTTGGGCGTGGCCTGGCCCGGCCTAGGCGTTCTCAGGCAGCACGCGTGACCAGCTCGGCTGGTCGAGCGGGGCGGAACATGGGGGCGCACTGCCCCCCTGATTGAAGAGTTGTGGCCCCCCATGTGGGGCCCGCTAATCATATACAGCCGGGGGTTATGAACCCCCGGTCTCCCATTGAAACGGACAGCCCACTCCGACAGGCCTGTTGCTGCCGCCGCGGGACCGCCGCGGTCCCACCCTCCTGCTCCGGCGGTCGGCGGTTCCAGCCGCCGCTTCCAGCACCACCGCGTCCATAGGCTGCGGCCTTGTCCGATCGGCGCGGTGTGACGGCGCGGCTCCCCTCTACCACAACCCCGCTCTAGGAACGGCCTCTTCGAGTTTCTCAGGCGCGGCGCGACAGCGCCACGGTTTGTTCGACCTCAACGGTGCTGCGCGACGGCGCCACGCTTCTTCGCCCATTCTTCATTGTTTCCGCATGGTGCAATGGCATCGCGCTGACTTTTCTCGTGCCGCAAAAAATTCAAACATCAAGGGGGAGGAGAGTCGGTCGTGTTCGTGCGGTCTGACCTCCTCCCGTTATTGCGATAATAGGTGGCCCAATTTAGGAAACGAAGAACGACGATGAAAGTATTCATGAACACAAAACAATTAACACCTACCTCGAAATTGATGTCACACATCGTCGAGTCGCGAATGTCGAATGTCGCGGTAGTCAGGTGTCACAGAAGAATGGTATCGATTCCATCGAAATCGGAAGAAGAAGAAGAACGTTGTTGTTGGCGATGATCATCGCGTTCGGCGACTTCTACATTGTCGTGGATGAAGAAGATGATGAAGAACCACTCTTTGCTGGAGAATGAAGTTCTTCAACGAAGGGTATGAAGTGCTCTTCGCAACTCAAGAGATTTTCCCGCCAAAATCTCTACCCAACCCATCCAAAAATAAAATAAGGTTTCTCCCTAATTTTATTTTAACCATGCCATGCATAAAAAGTTCAAATATCAAAAACTTCATTGATTAAGAGTTTCAATAACTTAATTAAAGTGTGACTTGGCATGAGTTATGAGGGAGAGAGGGATAGGAGGAGTTACCCCAATAATGGGGGAGTTAGGGAGTTATACAATTCAACACAAGGGGTGGTAAATGGGGAAAAGGTCATGGGAGTTAAAGGGAAGCTGAAGGTTTGGGGTTTCATGCGGACCCCACCACCCTTGGTCATACCCTCTCTTGGAAAGTTAGGTGGGGTGTGGCCCCCCCTCCAACTTCTCTATGGAGAAACTAACTTCCACTAGAAATAAATTGTAACACTACAATTTAGTTAAGACTTATAAAATCCCCAAAATTAACTACCTCATGCGACAAAACGCATCTGCGCTTAAGGTTCCCTTAAGAAATTACCGTCTCTGTGAGTTCATCGGTGCCCTCAGAATTAAATTCCGAGCACTGGATCAAAAGTTAGAAAAACCAGGTCGTTTGTTCACTGAACAGACCCGAGCTAAACTTTGGAAATTGATTCTGGGCACACAGGGCCTCAGAATCAGGTGCTGTCAGAAATTGCGTTCTTGTAAAATCCCAACGAAATTAAGAAAATAATTTCCTTGAAATTTCTGGGTCTTTACATTACTCCCACCTCAGGGATTTACGTCCCTGTAAAGCCTTAACACAAACTAGGCATACAAAAGTGGTACTGAGCACGCATCTGAGCCTTCCACTCCCATGTGCTCACCTAAGGGTTCCTGTGCTACCAGCGAAAGCGCACAAGAGTAATCGACCATTCCTATAGGACCCACTCTTATCAATCATCAACCCCTACTGGTTCCCTGTGGAAGTAGTCCAGTCATCGATGTCCAAATCCTTGAGAGCGATGATGTGTGAAGGATCATGCACATATCTCTTCAGCTGAGGTACGTGGATGATATTATGCACCTGGTGTAACTGAGGTGGAAAGGTCAAGAAGTAAACCACCCATCATACCCTGGTGAGGACCTAGAATGGTCTGTTGAACCTTGGAGATAACTTGCTGCCTTAGAAACATCTTCGTAACCCTCCTCGAGGTGAGACCCATATAAAGACGTTATTATCATCCTCAAACTCTAGAGGTCTCCCTTTCCTGATTAGAACTAAAACTCAAAACTCCTGCTACCACGTGGGTGATGTTGGCGGACTCAAGAGTGATCAGCTATTCCTTCCTATGCATTATTCCATCCTATGCTGCATGGGTTTTCCTTTTCTCTGACCAAGGAAAACCCCATCCCAATGTTGTAGATAAACAAAAAACTTTTTCCCTAATACAGTCAATCCGTGTATGAAGTATGTATTCAATCCATACTCAGACAAACATCGTAAGCCCTCGATGCTGCCACCAAAAGATTCCAACCGAAACTCTCACCTCGTGGGCCAGATCACACTGTCAGCCTATGTGTGATTATCGAGTCTCCTCCTAAGGTATCTCTAGATGTGAGGGTCAAGTCTATGGCTTACTGGAAACTCTAGGTCTGGGAAAAGATTCATGGAAGTAAGGAATGATTCATATCTATGTCTATTACTAAGGCAGCTAGTAGTGGACACAAACTGTCCCTTTAATCACTCTTAGAGCCATTGGGTCACACTCCTTGACCGCATGTAGCTACTCTCTTCTCCTTCCCTACAGCTCCCAGAGCATAGCGGGAACTACAAATGTGGGTGATTGTAACATGTCGAAAAGTACATCACCCCTGATGCTCTCTTAGATATTCTTCCACGTCTGCTGCTCTGCAGATTTATCTGACCTTAGCATTTTTTCTTGAAATATTTTACACGCCCAAGTCTCCGGGACTGGTGCCAGTTTCCAGCTTTCCCACGACTAACCTTCACTGACTGCATCCATTTAGGAAAAGAATTCTCAACCACAAAGGTTCTTTTCTAGAACCCTAGCATAAGTAGGAATGCATAGAAAAAAGGTGTTGGCTCGGATGTCTGAGCCCTGAAGCACCGATCACATCCCATTCATCGTGTACCATGAATGGTTTGGTATGCCCCGATGAATTATCAGCTACCAACATGTAATCCTGCCGAAGCTGTATAAGCTCTAGAAAACTCTCAGACACATCCTCATGATAGTCCTCAGCTGCCTGTGTGTCGGGCTTGCCTCGTAACATGAGGGTATCTGTTGTTGGAACACATGTAAGGCAGTAATCCTATATGTGTCACCTACCATTACCAACGGTTGTAACTGCTGACCAACAGGTAGTGATGTATAGTTGACACACTACCCGAAGAAACTATCTCAGGAATCGGTCCAAGTACCGAAGCCTCATCACTATGCGGACCATCCTCATGGTCACTCACTGGAAAACTCTAGTTTCCAAGTCCACCATACACTGTACTGATGTCTCAGATAGGCAGAAAACTATAGCAGTCGCCTCCAGCCAGTCATATACTGTCTGGGAATATGCCATGCCTCGTAACCTTGGAGGCCTCTACTACTGGAACTTGTGAAACACGCTCTGCAAGCGTGCACAGTTTGCTAGTATGGCTGGTGGAATCTGATGCCCAACAGGTGGTGGTGCTGCTGGTACACCACACGAGGGTGCCAATATAGTAAAAAGGGCCCCGCACCGGAGCCTCGTCGCTCGGTGGGCTGTCATCGTGTACTATCTCAGTACTCCAACTGACTGTATGCGTGGAGGCATCCTGAACAGATGTGACACGGTCACGATTTATACCTGGTGAGCTGACCTGGTTTGAGCTGACTTAATGAAAACATTTGAAACACACACACAATTAGTGTTTTCATGCACTAAGTCAGAAATCAGTAGTCAGGGTCCTGGTGTACGGATACGTCGACCGCCGCACCAACACTGGACTCCCTGAACTGAATTCCACACTTAGTACCCTCAACACTATTTATTCACAGAAAGAAAATATCAGAGTCATAGGTTATGTGGTAGAACCGACTCCTCTGATACCAATTTGTCACGACCCGTCCTCGGGGCCCGTGCCGTGAATACCCCAAGCCCGCCTTCAAGGGCCAGGGGATGGCGACTAGCACCAAAGGCATCAATCTTGATAACTAGGAAGGAATTGCCTTTATAAAAGTAAACAAACACCATAGAGTACAAGTGTATGTAATACACTAAGTACAAAAGAAAGTGCTAAAATGTAAGTGGGCCAGAATACCAACCCAACTGAAAGTACAGCTACAACTGAACGAAAGTACAATAGGAAAGACAAACAGCTGGAAGAGAAATAGCAGCAGCTCCTGGGTTGTCCACATCGGATCCTACCTGATGGGTAGGTACAGATTGCACAGCTCCTACATCGTCCGCCCCAGATCCTACCTGAAGGGTAGGTACAGATAGCCTCTACAATTCTCTTTCCCAACAGTATACTCCGAGTATCATCTTGTCGTGAAGTCCACCTCCGGATATTGAATCTTCGTGAGGTACACCTTCGGGTACCATCCAGTAATCGAACACTCGGCCTCTGTCAGCACTTATCATCGTCTGCAACCAACACAATGAGGTGTGGGCATAGTCCGTGCAGAGGTGAGAATAACTATACTCAGTACGGACCCCGAGACCCTCATGGTCTCACTAAATCCAACAAGGATAACCATAAAGAAGGATCTCAATAGATAACCCTTACATAGGTATAACCCCATTCTTATACCTCAGTTATCATTTAACCCATCTTAATCATGAGGAAACACAAGGGTTAAGAAATAAACGGATAACCACTACCCAAGTATATGCCCATACATATACCTAAGTTAACAAGTGACCCATCTCAATGATGAGGTAAACTGAAAGGTCATAGACTCAGCTCAATCCATGATTTTCATTTATGGATACCATATCTGCTGAAGAGATCCATCTCTAGAGAGTATAGTGATCCTGTCATGACTCTGAGGTACTTCTCACTAACCTAAGACAGCTGAGGTACTCCTCCTGTCGAGTACCGCGGGTTTTCCATCTCACAAAGTAGTGCTCCTCCGCCACGGGTCTGCCACCTCACAAAGTAGTGCTCCCCCTCATAGCCTACAAAGGTACTCCTCCTGTCGAGTACCGCGGGTCTGCCACCTCACAAAGTAGTTCCCCTCCACCATGGGTTTTCCACCTCACAATGTAGTGCTCCCCACTGGGCTACGTAAGTCACTCCGAATCGAATCGGACAAGCAGTCATCAGGTCTCATCCAGCTACCCGGTCTCCGTACTCCGTACGATCGTCTCCAAGAGGGTCTGCTCCATGAGCTACAGGTCGATACCCCAATTATCTCAATGTCCCACGAGAAAGTATCTCAATGGACCGCCTCTTCATAGGGGTTTCAACGCAACAGACGTCACGTCAATCGGATGCCCAGTATGTGAGTTATTAGCCTTTTCGTCCCAGGGGCCCGGTTGGTTTCATGTACGAACCAACCCGACCATATCTGAACTATTCCCAGAACACTCATAGGGTATACTCATAGGTAACATTTCTCAACGTGATCACCAACTCCGATAAAGGTTCGTCAAACGGATGTACGGTCAGAAAGTTATCATCTTTTCCGTTCTAGGGGCCCGGTTGGTTTCGTTTACGAACCAACCCAACCACACTCCGTCTGTATCCAATCCTCAAGCGGAGTAATCCAAAAAGTATGTCTCACTAAGAGGATTCCAAAAAAGTCGACGGCATGTCAATCAGACGTTCGGAGCTCAGGTTATAAATGTTTCCACTCCGATGGCCAGGTTGGTTTCGTTTTCAAACCAAACTGGCCATACACAAAGTTCACTTAAACCTTGAGTGTAATATACCAAAACGACCGTCTCGATCCAAGAATCGCACCCCAACTGACGGTGTGTTGATCAGAGGTCCGTAGCCCAGGTTATGGATGTTTGAACGGATCTGTTCGAAAATAGGGGGTTCGGTCTCTGTCCGACCCATTAGGGTGCGGCCCGGCCCGGTGGGCGTGGCCAGGCCCAGCTTGGGCGCGGCCCGGCCCAGCCTAGGCGCGCTCAGGCGGCCAGTGGGACGAGCTCGGCAGGCCGAGCTGGGCGGAACAGGGGGGGCGCGCTGCCCCCCTGTTTGAAGAGCCATGGCCACCATGTGGGGGCCGCTCTTCATTTCCAACCGGGGGTTACGAACACCCGGTCTCCCCTTGAAACGGCATGCCCTCTCCAGCCAGCCGGTTTCTTTCACCGCGGTCCCACCGTCCTGCTCCGGTGGCGGGTGGTTCCAGCCCCTGCTCCCCACACCACCGCGGCCGTAGGCCGCGGCCTTGTCCAATCGGCGCGGCGCAACGGCGCTGCGACCCTCCACCGCGGCCCCGCTCCGGCCGTGGCCTCTTCGAGTTACTCCGGCGCGGCGCGACGACGACGCACTTCTTCACCCATTCTTCATTGTTTCTGTGTGGTGCAACGGCATCGCGCTGCCATTTCTCGTGCTGCAAAAAAATCAAACATCAAGGGGGGAGGAGAGTCGGCCGTGTTCATGCGGTCCGACCTCCTCCCATTATTGCGATAACAGGCGGCCCAATTTAGGAAAAGAGGAATGACGATGAAAGTATTCACGAACACAAAACAATTAACCCCTACCTCAAAATTGACATCGCACGTCGTCGTGTCATGAATGTCAAACGTCGTGGTAGTCGGGTGTCGCGGAAGAATGGTATTGATTCCATCGATGTTGGAAGAAGAAGAAGAACGTTGTTGTTGGTGATGATCACCGCGGTCAGCGACTTCTCCCTTGTCGCGGAGGGAGAAGAGGATGAAGAACCGTTCTTTGCTGGAGAATGAAGTTATTCAATGAAGGAGATGAAGTGCTCTTCGCAACTCAAGAGCTTTTCCCCCCAAAATCTCCACACAACCCAACGAAAAATAAAATAAGGTTTCTCCATTATTTTATTTTAACCATGCCATGCATAAAAATATCAAATTTCAAACAATTAATTGATTAAGTGTTTCAATAACATAATTAATGTGTGAGTTGGCATGAGTTATGAGGGAGAGAGGGAGGGGAGGAGTTACCCAAATAATGGGGGAGTTAGGGAGTTATACAATTAAACACAATGGGTGTTAAATGGGGAAAAGCTCGTGGGAGTTGAAGGGAAGGTGAAGGGTTGGGGATTCATGCGGACCCCACCACCCTTGGTCATACCCTCTCTTTGGATGTTTGGTGGGGTGTGGCCCCACCTCCAACTTCTCTATGGAGAAAATAACTTCCAGTAGAAATAAATTTTAACACTACAATTTAGTTAAGACTTATCAAATCCCCAAAATTAACTACCTCATGTGACAAACCACATTTGCAGTTAAGGTACCCTTAAGCAATTACTAAAGCTGCGAGTTCATCGGTGACCTCAGATTTCAATTCCGAGCACTAGTTCAAAAGTTAGAAAATCCCACACGTTCGTTCACTGAACATACCCTAGCTAAAGTTCGGAATTTGATTTCGGGCACTCCGGGCCTCGGAATCTGGTGCTGTCAGAAATTGTGTTCTTGTAAAATCTCAAAGAAATTAAGAAAAAAATTTCCTTGAAATTTCAGGGTCTTTACAATAAATATATGGGATGTATTCACACCACATATAAGAATGACAATATTAACATGGCATGTATTTCACAGAAATAAAAAGGGGGATGAAATTCCCATCCCTTATGTCTTGAGTCATTTTGTTCTCATGAAAATAAAATATATAATAATTGTAAGATTTTTATAAATATTTAATATATAAATATTCAAATCGAGTAGAATATATTTTCTTATTATTAATTTATATGACCCACTAATTAAAAATTCTAGGTTACAATTTATCTTTGGGTAATGTCCGCTTTGTTTTTCACGTGTGTCTAAATTTGTTATATGTTTGGTCCTCATACATATTTCATGATTTATATAATGTCAAAAAGGATATGAATTTCATTTAAAATATAAATATATTTATTTGTAATAATCTATCAAATATTTAAAATTACCATATATTACAGTATTCATAGAGATAGTAGGGTGTACATTCACATGAACGATGTTTCTGTTTTTCATTGTAATATTGAAAGAATAAATGTAAATGACATATATGTATAAATAAATAATATTTTAAAAAATAATTATTATATAATATTTATCATATAATTTCACTAAATCCATTTTTAATACATTCCATTTATTGTGAGAATGAATCAAAGCACATTGAGGGGGCGGTAGGCCACACTTCCAAAAATAAAGTTTTCATAATATAAAAAATTGAAATCATGATGTTTGGAATTATATAATAAATAAATATATATAAATAAATCATTAAGATCATATATATCATATAAAAAATTAATTTCAATCATTATTCCAAACCATGTATGTGGTTAAAGTAAAACAAATAACAACATTTCTTGAGGATGTTGTCTTCCATATGTTAGAAGGGTACGTTCTTTACCCATTAGATGGAAGAGTGTGTATGTGATTGTTGAAAAATATAATAGAAAAATATAATTATATTGAGTATATTAGAGATATTATATGTTAATTGAATAATAATAATTGTGGTGGTGGAGAATGAAATTAATGTAAAGGAGCTTGAGGAAGGATGTCACCTCTTCTTCAAGTAACTTCTTTTAGTTTGCACCAATGAGCTTCCTTGGTTGGATTTATGCCTAAATTGAGGGATCATTGAGTATTAGGTGGGAGTGGGGTATAGAAGTGTATTGTTAATATATTATTTGAACCAAATTGTTTTTTAATGAGTGAATAAGTGGTTTTATAGGTGCCGGCCTTTTATAGGGAAGGGAGCGGACATAATTAGAATATTTGAAAAAAAGTTAGGTGTAACCACGTTTTTAGCTAAAAAAGTTCAAATAACATATAAAAGTAAATAATGTAAGGTTTATGGATGGAATATTTCCATACAATGGTTGTTGACCATGTGGATAGGTCATTTAGTACATCTCTTTAATGATTATTCCCTGGTTAAGCATAATATTAGCTAAATCATTGTAATTAATTGTATTCAATTTTACTAAAATTGTTGGAAAAATATTAATGTAATATTATTAAACTATAAGTAAATAATTAATAAAATTTAATATCTATATATTTTTAATTAAAATTCACAAAAGTGAAAAAATTATTTTTAATGCTAATCTCATTGATGTGGCAATAAGGTGAGTTTTCTAAGTTAAAATGTTCAAAATTCCATTATGATTTTATATCTATATTCAACATAAAAATAATAAAATGGTATAATTTGATTAATATATGTATAATGTATTTAATTTTAATTAAAAAATCATAATATATTATTTAAATATATAAATTAATTATTTGAAAAAGAAATCTTGAATTAAAATTTACCATTATTCATTATTTTTCCAAAAACAATGTTTCTTAGAGAAATATATAAACCTCACACAATGATGACATAAAAATAATGGGTTTCAAAATGTTATTTAGTTTATCAATTTTATATTTTAAATTTTTATAAAAATAATATTTTTATTGTTCATACGAGGACATAAAATGGAGTTATTTTATGAAAATAACATTTTCAAATATATAAAGAATTCACTCAAACAATGTTGTGTATTATTATCAACATTACTTATCTATATAAATATATCATAAATAAAATAATAAATTATTTATTAATATTAATATTAATATTTTTTATATCTACATTATAAATATCACTGTTTGAAAAATTATGATAATGAAATGAGGTTTTGAGAAACTTATTGTTGTATGTAATGCAAGACATGGAGGTTTTTCGTGTAGAACAAACTAATCAATGTCTTGCATGTAATACAAAAAACAAAATTTATTGATTTAATATATATAATAAATATGGTATTCATTGTTGTGTGAAATCAGAAATATCAACAAGGTTATATTAATTTTAAAAAAATACTTCTCAATATCTCAAGGTGTTTCTTAAAACGCTCGTAAAATGATTTTGACCTGATAAATTTGTATGGGTTATTAGTGGTATAATAATTTCAAGTTACATTTATATAAAACCACATAATTAATATTAATACTACAACTTCCATTAAAAAATAATGGTTGGAAACATAATGGTTACCCAATGTATCACGTAACTAGTTTTCCATATATGAGAGAATAGGTGGGAAGTGAAAACATGGACTTAGAGGAAAATTGTAGATAAATTATAGGGAATAATTGACATCATCATCCACTAATAATTGAATGATAAATGAAATTTTGAGGGCCAAAATTTCCTAAATCATTTTTTCATTAAAAGGACATCAGATCATCATTAATTATGGTATTAAGGTAACATTTTTTATCATTTTAATAATGTTGCGAAATTCTTTTGTTGACCAGGATTATAAATAAATTTAATTACATTAAAAATTATGATGAAAAGAATTATTCTTTTGTTTTTCTTTTATTAATTACTAATTCATCCACTACTCCAAGAAATGGATATATAGAAATTAACTCAGATACCTGAAGCAATAAAATACACATTTAATTTATATTAATTACAATAATAAAATGAAAATTCTATGTATTCATCACTAACTATTTGTTAAAATCAATATGATAAATAGATTAATCTTTTAAAATAAAAGGAAATAGTATTGGTTAATCATAAAATAAAAAAATTACACAGTAACCATGACATCAACAAGGCTAGTTGTAGGCTTGAAACCCTTATCATCTTTTGGTAAAGGGTTCAAGTCCCACAACCTTTCCAAATTTTATCACATATCATTCAACATATATGTTATCCTTTTCTAAAACAACAATGATATAATTTCCAAAGTAAATGGCATGGATATCCTTAAAATATGTTTAATAACTAAATATGATTTTGATAATGTTATTCAATACATAAATACTTCCCTCACAATTTAACAGAAACTTTTGATAAATAGTTAACTTTATAACTCTTATTATTGTTGAAAATAAGAAACAGTAAAATAATGTTAAAAAATTAAATTAATATTTATTTCCCATAATTTATAATGTATCTCTTGGTTTTCACACTCCAAATATAAGAATAACATCATTGAGTATTCTCTTGAAACCTGGTAATGACTAGAATTACCAATGTTTTTTATTGAAAACATCCATGTTTTCATATTATGATGTATATTGGACATATTCCATAAATCCAAATTTTTTGTAAAATTCAACAATAATATTATAAAAAACGTTCCAAGAAGTCCTTAATTAGTTCCAAGTTAATTAGTACATTCCTATAAATTTATTCATATCTAAAATATATTTATCCAAAAAACATTATCTAATCAAATGTGCCATATCATGGGTTATCTTACTTTACTCAAAATATCACTTTATCACTAAATTAGTATTCCATTCCATTGGAAACATTAAACTTAATCTTTTATATCCTAAGTGAAAAACATAAAATAGATAATAAATATATATTTAACCATTAAAATAAAATATGTATTGAATCAAAGTACATTAATAGAGTGATTATTCCATTTTATCAACAATCCAAATGATTTTTACCTCATCCTACTACATAATACCTATTTCCTTTCGAATTTCTTCAGTAGTTTCTGCATCATCTGCAAATATGAAAATTTCTTGTGCCAACATATTGATTCTCTTTGAGAGATTTCCACAAAATGCATCGATTTGTATAATGACCATTAATTCCACAATTAATGCATTTTACCTATAATTATGTATTATTGAGGCCAATATTAATTACATTTCTTTAACTTACCAATTTAATTTTCTTTTTTAGTATCATTATTTGTGTCCTTTTTTCCCACAGTTAAATAATATTTTTGTTCCACTATAACATTCACTTTAGTGATTCGTTCAACATTATTAACATATAGTGGAAAAATATTATATCCAATATGGTCTCCATGAAGCAAAATTATAGTGGACTCTTTTTTTCACATTCATGGTGAGTTAAGGAGTCGGTTAAGGTACATGGTCTTGATTATGTAATCTAAAAACTGATGAGTCCTGATCACAACATCCTTCACTCTAGTGACTATCAAATATGAAGTATCATAAAAAATTTGTATGCTGCATTTAACATTAACCCAATTCCTTTTTATTTATTCCATTGACTAAAACTATAACCAAAGAGTATGGAATAAGTATCACAGTGATGAACTACATAATCATGAAAAGTCACTTATTGGAAGTCTAAATTATGACACCTTCCTTAATCATTGACTCAATATGTTTATCCTATGTTATTAATAAACAAAATATATTAAAATCCTTTACCATGATTCATTAAGAGTTTGTGAATACCCAAAGAATATTTTCCATAGAGTGTGAAACCAGTTGTGGAGTAAGACCCATTATCTTATACCATGTTACACAGAGTAAGGCCCAAAACACCTTATCTATGTTTTTACTCCAAGGTACATATGTGTCGGAGACACATCAAATAGTTATATTTATAAAGGGATGTACTTCTATGAAAACACTAACTCTATCCTTCACCATGATACTAGTACATTGGCTTGAATATTTTACCACTATTAATCAAATCATTAGAGACATCCCTAGACATATATTTAAAAATATTCACAGAGATCAGTGTAATGTTTTACCATCCTATTATCAAATGGATGAACTTTCCTTCACTAGAAAACCAAATATATAAACCAACACTTATCATACATTAAAATTACATTACTTTTGTGGAATACTAAAACGATTATAAAAATATAAGGCCAAAGGCCATATTAGTTTTGCGACTTTGGGAATAAGAAAACATTAACACTAGTACGTGTGTAAGCTAAATTATCTCTCATTATTGTATACAATACTAGAACCCCTCATTGACACTTAATAAATAGAATATATTATCCCAACATGGGGAAGGAAACAAAAATGGGTTGAGATCAGATTCTCAATAAGATAAAATAATGGATATATGTAAGAATAAACATGAGCATAAGGGTATGATAACTTATTCATAACATTAGGTGATCATAACATTCATATCAAATATAATAATATTGTATCATGGAATAAATATTAGCAGTTCGTAAGACATGAATAATAAGTTTGTAAAGAACATATGACATGAAATCACTACATAGGAATAAAATATATAATTGTAGAAAACACCTAAGAATATAAAATGATTTCCATAATAGTCAAGGAATCGCTACCAAGGGCATATTAATTTTCTAGGTTCACTCCCTATGAATAATTGGTAGTCATGGTTAAATCCCATGGTCATAAATGTAGTATGATTTCACTCCCAATACCATTTTGGTATTAATGGTTGACTACCATGGCCATATTAGTAGCATGAGTTCACTCTACATAATATCTTGATAGTCATGGTTCACTAGAATAGCCATATTAGTAGTCGTGATTCAGTCCCATGAACATCTTTTACATTATTAATATATATAAATATTTTCCTAATGAAATGTTGGGGGATATCCCCCCATATCAAAATGAAATAATACATACATATTCTACCCCATCATAACGAATCATGTCATAACCCATGAATTGAAAGTGTTCCATAAAAAACTAATTATATATTAGGCTTTGGAAGGAGACATGATTCATACTACATTCATCAAAGAATAACCCAAGAAATGATGTGGATTTCATAAGAATAAAATTCATGGAATAAAATGGGTTTCATAAACCTATAACTCATGAAATAGAAAGGGGATTCATAAAAATCATTCCATAAAAAACCATACATAGAAAGAATATGAATGTAAATATTGAATAAATTCCCTATAAAAGAATTATTACCCCCTAAAGATGCCATATTATATGTAAAATAATTTGGCTATATCTTTTAAAATAATCCTAGATGGAGATAGAATTTCTTCATTGAATTTTTTTTAAAACATAAATAAATTTAAAGCTGTTTTTATGGAAATAATATAATAATTTGAAACAAATCATGAAATCATTTTGGAAAACCCTTTTCCATTTAAAAATTATAAAAGTGTCTTGAGCAATTTTTTAAAAACTTTTCCCTTTAAAACAAATAAATGAATCTATAAAACATTTTGAAAACCTAATCTTGTTTAAATATATTTGTAATGTATAAAAAGTTCACTGAAATAATAATAGTCATTTTTAATAAAACATTTTGAAATCCATTTTATGTGAAAATAAACTTCAATAATTATGAATAATTACTGATTTTTTTAAAACAATTTATTTTAAAAAATCTTGACAAATTATAAATAATTCATGAAAACTGTTTGAAAAACATTTCTTAAAAATAAAATTGAAAACATATATTTGAAGTTTGAAATTTATTTGAAAATCAATACATTATAAATTCATTGAAAACATATAAAGGATACATGAAAAATTATTGAAAACCATAATTTTTATAATTATTTTAAAATTTTTAAATAAATATTGAAAATGCTTTGGGATCATTTTTTAAAAGAGATAGTTTTTAATGAACACAAATTTTTGATCTAAGTAAGGGGTAAAGTAGGACTTTCTTTAAGAACATTCTTTATCATATTATGTACCAAAGAGTTGAAAAAGGAAAAAATAATGAAATATATCCTTAATATTCCTAGGATAATAAAAGTAATGAGTTTTTTTGACATATGTATTATAATATTTTATAAATGGAAGCATAAGAATAAATAATGTCAATTAATGATGTGATTGTTTTATTAAATTTTTACAACATGGTAACTTGGAATTATACTCCCCATGTAAGATAATAAAATTAAATTAAGATTAAATTATCATTAATATTAGGATATTAATTATTTACTTTTATAATAATGTATATATACCTCATAGAAAAATATATTTTCATAACATACAATGTGTTTCAAAGAAGACAAATTGAGAGATAAAACTTTAGCAATTTGGTATAATTTGAATCATAAATGACATCATAAAATATCATCAAATGGATATTTAAAAACACATAAATTTGTGTAAAATAAAAATATAATACATTGATGTTCTGTATACACATCACATATATGAAATAAGAGGTGAACATGGCATTTATCCCACATAAATAATAAAGGAGATGAAATTGACATACCTTATGAAAAACTCTCTTCTCACTCATAAAGACATCCATAATAATAAATATAAGATTATTATAAATATTTTACAGAACTATATTGTCATATTTAATACCATATATGTTTTATTATGACTTTATATTACCCACTTATTAATAATTCCATGTTAAGGTTTGGGTTTTTCGCATGTGTCGTAATTCGTAATATTTTTTGACCACATACTTATATCATGAATTAAATTATTTATAGAATTATATAAATATCATGTATAGTCATTATATCATTTTATAATCTATAGGGTATAAAAATATGAAAATGGAATACACCATTCATGTAGATGGAAGGTCATCCTTATTCATGAATGATGTTTGCAGTTTTCATTATAATATTGAAATAATGAATGTAAATGAAAATAACTATATATATATATATATATTATAGAAATAATTCATAATTATTATTTCATATGTACCATATATGATAACTAATCCCATTATTAAATCATTCCATGGAGTTTGTGAACAAATCACATCGTTTTGAGAGAGAAGTGGTCCGCATTTCTTCAAATTAAAATATTGAATTAGAAAATTGGAATTCATAAAGGTAGGATGTATATATTAAATAAATAATAATGAATAAATAATAAATATCATATATAACCTATAATAATTATTTTTCATAATAATTATCAACAATGAGAGGCCGTAAAGGTAAAACTAATAGCATAATATTGTGAGGCTGTAGTTCTCCATACAGAAGAATGGTATGTTCGTTACCCTGTACATGGAAGTGTATGGAATTGATGTTAGAAAATATATAAAAAATATTTAATATATTCATGATATTATTTTTAATATATTATCATTTAATAACATTAATTGAAGTTGTGGAGAAAGAAAATAATGGGAATGAGCTAAAGGAAGGTTGTCACCTCTTCTTTGAGTAACTCTATTTGGTTTTCACCAATGGGATTCCATGGTTGGATTTATCCCCAAAGGTAAGACTCAAGGATACATGGAGGGATATTGGAAAGTGTATTGGGAATATTTTAGTTGAACAAATTTTGATTTATAGGAGTTAATAATCGGGAAAGGTGGTGACCTTTTATAGGGAAGGGTAGGGACACACATGGTATTCTTTAAAACTAGGTTGGTACACCATCATTTTAACCTAAATAAATTTGTGAAAACCAAAATTAACTCAATAATAGAAGTTTTATGGACATAATATGTCAATAAATGGGGTTTGGTACAAGTTTATATGACCTTTTGTTCCTAAATCTTAAGGTATATTCCCTTATTATGCTTAATTTTACCTTCATCGTTAAAATTCATCATAATCATATTCATTAATTGTTTTAAAAAAATAAAGCTTATATTGCTGGAATATTAATATAGTAATTTTATCAACTCTGTGTATATTTTTTAATAAATTTAATTCAATGAAGTTGGAAATTTATTTTTTATGTTATTCTCATAGATGTGGCGAGAAAGCTGATTTTGAAAGTGAGAATGTTCAAAATTTCATTATGCTATTATATCTAATTTCTATTTAAAGATATTAAAATGTAGTAAATTTGAATAATATATGTATTATTTATATAATATGAATTTAAAAAACTTAAAATATTATTTTAGATATAAATAAGTTACATGAAAATGATGTTTTGAATTTTTTTTTATTTTTCACTATTCCTAAAAAAATTATGTTTCTAAGAAAAATCCAAAAATTCCCTCTCAAATAATTTAAACATGATGAATTAAAAAATATTATTTATTTTATCAAATTAAATTTATAAAATTTTCCAATATTATTATTTTTTAAATGTTAATAAAAGGTGTTTTTCTCTGAATATAATATTTTGAAACATTTAGAGATTTTTACTACAACAATTATATATCTTATTGTCAATAATATTTATCAATATATAATTAATAAAAATATTATTTTAAATTAGTTATTAATATTACTATTACTATGTTTAAGTGATATGTTATAGTTATCCTTATATTGATAATTATAACTACAAAATGATGTTTTGTAGAAACTCAGTGTTGTGTGTAATGCAAGATAAATCGGGGTTAGATGTATCAGAATCTGATATATGTCTTCATAATAGTTTTTGAAAAAAATATAGTGATTTTATATAGATAAGAAATACTATATTAATTTTTGTGTGAGATGAAAAATATAAGAAAGGTTTACTTATTTTGAAAACTGTATTTCACAAAATATTAGGGTGTTATAAATTTGATAACATTTTTGTAACAAGAAGATTTAATCTAAAGATGGTGAATTCATTTTCCATATTGAATATGAAAATAATTAAATATAAATACATTCAATCCATCAATTTCATATGGAATTATTAATCATATATCTGTTGTTAAATCAATTTAAACATCTCCTCTTACTCTAGGAAAGTAATTGCCAAAAAATAATTTTGTATTCCCAATGTTCTGAAATTAAATTTTAATAGATCATCAAACTACTAAATGCGAGACATGTTCTTCCATCCAACTTGAAATATTTTCTAAAAAAATTATTTTTAGAAAAAATTATAAAACATAATACATTATTATTTAAAACTCAACAATAATACCACTGGTTCAACAGAAAAATTCCCTATCAAATTGATTATATAAAAAATTATATTTTGACCAGACCATCAGATAAGCTAGTTGGAGTCCCAAAACATATGTCTCCATTAATTTATGGGAATATTACCCATGACTACTCTAGATTCAATGTATTGGCACTCAACATGTATCTTGTAATATTAATAAAACCATATTAATATAATTATTTGAGAATACAAAATGTGTAACAACCCATAATTACCAAAACATCAAACAAAATATAAACCCTAAAGGTTACTAATACATTTAATCTTATTCACATAACAGGTATGGGAATTATTCCTCAAATAATATTTTTACTAAAAATTTTAATAAACCAATGGGTTGAATTTCCATATTTTCATTCCAAAAATATACTCAATCATGTAATATTACCATCAAATACATTTTCAATTGGATGATTTATGAAATTTACCATAAGAAAAACATTAATCTGATAAACCCATGATGTAATTCATTACTCTTATGTTAATATTTACATATATTCATTAAAAATTAATCACAATCTTTATATGTTTCAAGATTCTTATAACCAAAAATCAAATTGTAAAAATAATTGTGGAATACCAATACATAAATACATTAACCATTTTATTTCAATATAGTTTTTTTCATTGGTCTAGTGGTTAATGATTAAAAGAGGTAATTGTTGTGGGATCGAATATGTAGATATAAGTCTATTAGATGGAACAATACAAGAGGGGGGGGGGTGAATTTTAGGTTTAAAAACCTTTGAGTTTTAGCTACAAAGAGATTAGTTTAAATAATCTTAAACTAATACAAATACAAACACCCACAATTGTATTGAATATAAAAGGTATGATGTATTGTAATACTAATGTAATGTAAAACAATTGTATTCAAGGTGAACACAATAATCAGAGTAATACAAATCTGAATGATTCTACCTTAAAGCGTATAGAATCAATCAATACAAAATGTAATAGAATGATTGTAATTGAAACAATTACAATTGAATATGTAAAGAAGAAAGGAAACAATACAAATCCATTTCTAATACAAGTAACAGTGGAAATGTAAAAGTATTACAATTATTTTAACCCAAAGAGAAGGGTTATCCTTTCACATAGGGTAAAAGGTCTGTCTCACCAACACCTTGGTGAGCCCTCGATACGATGATCAGAACGTCTGTCTTCCTATCCCTGGCATCCCTCGATACGATGATCGGCACGTCTGTCTGCCTATCCCCGACAGCCCTCGATACGATGATCAGCACGTCTGTCTGCCTATCCCCGACAGCCCTCGATACGATGATCGGCACATTTGTCTGCCTATCCCCGACAGTCCTCGATTTTGTAGGTAATCGACACCTCTATCTTTCAATTACTTGAAAGCCCTCGATACAATGATCGGACTCACAAGGTAGATGAGAGAAGTCACAGTGTCTCTCTCTAGAATCTTGGTAGTTCACAGAGTCTCTTCATTCGTTCTCTTCGTTCATTTTTATTCTATCAGCTTCAAATGACCTCCTATTTATAGGCCTCGGGTTCCAACGGTCATATTACCTCCAACGGTCATATTGAAATAGAAAGCATGACATCGTTTTGATTAGTTTGTAACTAACTCAACGACATCGTTTTGTTAGGAAAAGAGATATAAAGAAAAGAAAAAAATGAGTACGATTCATATGCAATGAGTGTTTTTGACAAAGTACCAAAACAAATAATGAAAATCTGAATAGCAGAGTCAGTACGATACGATTGACAGAGTCATTATGGTACGATTGACAGAGTCAGTACGATACGATTGACAGAGTCAGTATGGTACGATTGACAGAGTCAGTACGATACGATTGATAGAGTCAGTATGGTACGATTGACAGAGTCAGTACGATCAGTATTGTACGATACGATAAACATGATAGAAGACAAATGTAATTTCCAAAATATGATAGAATGAATTTGTGATTTCCAAAACATGATATAGAAGTCAAAAAGAATACTTTTGACATAACAATATCCCCCTTTTTGGAAAGCACAACACACAAAGTAAATGTAACAAGAAATACTTATCTCCCCCTGAGTTATTGAAAACTCTTCTGAATAAGAAATTGAATACAACTAACTCCCCCTTAGGTATGGACTTTCCTAAGGATTGTATTCGTATATTTTACTTAAGAGTGTTGTAAAGCATTCTTCCGCTTTATAAAACACTCTCCCCTTTGTAAACATTCTCCCCCTTTGTGATTTACAAAAGGAAAAGAGTAATCTTGAATTGTCTGAAAGAGTTAGTAAAGCAATACAAGACAATGGATAAAAGAAAAGGATCATAAAAGTCATTAAAAAACAAAGGCCTGTTACAAAGGAAAACAAATACAACAATCATTTGTTTTCTCTTTCCTTCTCCTTATTTATAAGCTCATGAAGAATAGCTTTCATCTTCTTGATCTCCTTCTTGTCTTCAGAAATTGATTCACCCTGAGTTTTGAGATTCTCTTGTTGGTCCGCAAAAATCTGATCTTGATTTCGGATAGTATCCTCCTGGACTCTGATTACTTCTTCAAGTGTATCAATTCTGTTTTTCAAATTCTTGTTATCTTTGGATAACACAGAATTTTGATTCATCAGCAAATCCATTTCATCTTTGAAAGATGAAACCTTCGAGAATTAAGATTGAAAAACATTCATTCTCTCTTGAAAATCTTTCACTGAAGGAACATCGGCTCTTTGAGAAGACAAAATATTCAACCTTTCAACTGTTTCTCTGTCAAGCTTGTTGAAAGCAATTGCAAGCTCATTTGATAACCTTATTATATCTTCAATATATATTTCATGATCATTGATTGAGCTCTTTGTTTTGTACGACCACTTGGTCATCTTATTGCATGCCTTTTTATGAGCAACCGAACTTTCTGATAGAACTTTCAAATCGGCTTCTACTGACAAAACTTTCTTCATTAATTCTTTTACAGAGCCAAACTTCTTCTTTTGATTGTCAGTAATAAAATCAATCTTCCCTTCCAGCCTCAGGAAATAAGGAATGGTCTTCTCAACCCTTCTTAAAACATGAACAATGTAATAACTCTTCTTGAGAGAGATTGTATGTTCTGAATTAGTATCTTCATCGTACGATGCTATTTCATACGATCGACTTGTGTCAATAAGTGGTTGTTTTCCTTTTGCTTTTTCTTTCTGCTTTCTTTCTTCTTCCACATTGTCACTAATGACAACAACTTTATCAGAGTGAGAGGATTGAGCACCTTGCTTTTCGTGAAATGACATTCTGTCCGGATATCGTGCTTGATCGGCATGAGGAGTTTGTTGAACACCTTCACTCAGCTTTTGAACCGATTCCTCTCTACTCTTCCTTGAACTTTGAAGAAATTCTAAAAGAATGTCTCCTTCTTCTTCTTCCGCTTCTTCTATCTCTTCCATCACTTGTTTTTGTTTTTCTTTCTTAGGTAGACTCTGTACGATGGGCTCTTGATGCACTTCTTCTGTTAGTTGGGCACTATCATCCTCAACCGCTTTCAAGACTTTAGAGACATCAAAGTCCTGAGGCATTCTTTTTAAAAGAACCTTCTTCTTCTTTTCAGCCTGAAGGGTTTCTTTTACCCTTATTCTTTCTGAAAAAGCCTCAGTAGGGTCAAGACAAAACTTCAGATCACCTTCCTTTCTCTGTTCCTTATCCTTTCTCCATTTTTCTACAACCTCCTTACTGTACCTTGGCTTCTTCTTCGGCTTTGAACTAGTTTGCAGATCAAACTTTTGAGTAACACCGGTAGATTGAATGTCTTTGGCTGGCATAGGTGCCGATTGATTCTGAGCCAACTCAGCTTCTACATCTCTGACAAAAAGTTTTGAATTCGGATCAAAACAAACATTCAGCTTTTTCATCGTACTCTTACTAATCCATGAGGGCTTCAAATCCATGGGGTTTCCTTTCAAAGGAATGTTACAAAACTTCATACTTTCAAGAATGAACTTCGTAAGGATAGCTGGATACATAATCATCTGGGACATAATCCCTCCTGTCTTGAAATTCTTAATGGTTTCAAAAACATATCCCATGATATTTACTTTTCTCATATTCACAAGATAGTCAAGCATAAAGATATCAGAAACTTTCAGAGTTTCTCTATCCCCTTTCCTTGGGATAAGAAAACCTTGCATCCATAAAGTGACAAAACAATTGTCCGGAGAAAGATGAGACACTTTTCTCTTTTATTCATTAATAACAAACAATGTTTTTTCAGCACATTCTCTATTAAACGTACCAACTTCCTCTGGTAGTTTGTGAGATGGACAGAAAGAATCCCCTTCTACAGAAACATTCCGAAAATGTGTCACTTGTTTAACCGACATAGACAATTTTCTATCGTACACATCGAAGTTTATAGTCATGTCTTTGTCGAAAGAAACGGTTTTGTAAAACTGACAAACATCATCAAAAAGAACCGGATCTTGAAAATCAGGCTTTTCAACACACAGATGTTCCCATCCTTGAAACAAAATGATCCTCCTGATTGTAGAATCGTACGTATCAAACCTGAGATACTATCCTTTCTCTGTTAAAGTCTTTCTCTGTAAAAGTCTTTGAAGACATTTCAGCGGGAGTATTAGCAGAGGATTGAGACATAAAGGTGATGCCGATGAGAAGATCGTACGATGATTTATTGCTGGTGGAGTAGAGCTTCGCCTCAAATCCTGAAAATTCAATGTGGGTTTGGGGAGGGGAGGGGGGCTATTTATAGGCGATAAAGGGGTGACCGTTGATCTTCTATGGTCAAAAAAGGGTGACCATTGATCTTCTATGGTCAAGATTAGAGACAACGAGATCAATGGTTAGGATTAAAACAAAGAAAAAAAATTTAAAAAAAAATGAAAAAATACCTGTCGGAGAACATAAGGTACTTGTTGGTTTCGATATATTTCAAAAGAAAAAACAAACGTACGAAATAAAGTAAAATAGTATTATTAAACGACATGCCGATGGAAAACAAATTCAATACTATCATCGGCCGATTCAATACCATGATTGATTGATACGATGGAAAACAAATTCAATACCATCATCGATTGATTCAATCCCATGATTGATTGATACGATGGAAAAGAATTTCAATACCATCATCGGTTGATTCAATCCCATGATTGATGGATACGATGGAAAAGAATTTCAATACCATAATCGGTCAATTCAATACCAAGATTGATGGATACGATGGAAAAGAATTTCAATACCATCATCGGTCGATTCAATACCAAGATTGATTGATACGATGTAAAAGAATTTCAATCCCATCATCGGTCTATTCATTATCAAGATTGATTGATACGATGGAAAAGAATTTCAATACCATCAACGGTCGATTCAATATCAAGATTGATTGATACGATGGAAAAGAATTTCAATACCATCATCGGTCGATATGAAGGAAAAGAATTTCAATACCATCAGCGGTCGATTCAATATCAAGATTGATTGATACGATGGAAAAGAATTTCAATACCATCATCGGTCGATTCAATACCAAGATTGATTGATACGATGGAAAAGAATTTGATTACCATTATCGGTCGATAGTAAATGATACTATAAAACTGTCAATACGATAAACAGGAAAAATGAACGAAACGATAAAACTGTCAATACGATAAACAGAAGGGAAAAATGAATGATACGATAAAAACTGTCAATACGATAAACAGGGAAAATAAACGAAACGATAAAACTATCAATACGATAAACAGGAAAAATGAACGAAACGATAAAATTGTCAATACGATAAACAGGAAAAATGAACGAAACGATAAAACTGTCAATACGATAAACAGAAAATGATACACAAATTGAGAGAGTAAATAGTTAAAGATCATAAGATAAAAAGAAACATAAAGACATAGAAAGAAATGTCCTCCCCCTTTCTATGAGGAGTTTCTTACTATTATGAGAGATGTAAAACAGGAAGTAAATATGAATTATTATTTTAATGTAATCATTCCTAGATTCTGTTTTATAAATTCAAATCTATCGAAAGGTAATGGTTTTGTAAAAATGTCAGCAAGTTGTTCTTGCGTTCTGATGATTTGTAAAATAATATCTCCGAAGGTAACTTTTCCACCTTTTGTTTTGATATCCTTTTCAAAGAGATCTTTGTTTCCAGTCATATGTCGAGAACAACCACTATCCATGAACCAAATGTTCATATTGGTACACTTCTCGTTTTCCTGAAAAAGAAACAATTAGATTTTCGGAATCCAAACTTGTTTGGATCCAGAAGGGTTAGATAAAAGAATTTTAGGAATCCACATTTGTTTTGAAAAATGAGCTTTATGAAATCCTAAAGATTGAGTTTTGTTAAGAGAACAATCTCTTCTCCAGTGTCCACCACATTGACACTTAGAACAGAAAATGATTTTTTGAGGATCAAAATAGTTATTGCTAAAAACAGGTTTGGAATAAGTATAACCAAGACCAGAACGATTTCTCAAAGGTCTAATTTGAGAATACATCCTATCAAAGTTTTCTTTTCCATGAGTAAAGTTAAACAAACACATTTTCAAGGATAAAATCTCTGACTTTAGTTTTAAAACCAAATTCTTATTTTCCAAAATATTTGAATTTGAACTAGAGTTAGGCTCTAAAATATTTTTCTCCAAAATTTCAGTTTCAAGATCCTTATAACGTTTATCCTTATCAGATTTAACTTTCTCAAGGGCTTTTAAAATGCTTTCAAAATCAGAAGTTTTCACAACAAGATATTTAGAAAGATCTGATACTTCATTAGTCAAAATTGAAATTCTAGAATTTTCTTTTTCAAATCTCTTTTTATGTTTAGAATTTTAATTTTCAAGTAACTTAGCAAATCAAGAGACCTCTTCAAAAGAAGGTAATGTATCATCTTCTGATGATGAGGATCCATCATTTGAAGATTCATAATATCTATTATCAATATAACTTGTATTTAAAGAGACATTTGTAATAGCTTTAGCATTATGTACCTTAGCCATGAGACAATGATCATCAATTGGTAGTCTGGCTAGAAGTCCAATATTTCTTTGTCCTGATGTCTCATATTCTGAAGAATCATCTGACGAATCACTACAACTTGCACTCCACGTATCATTTGCTTTCAACCCTTTCTTTTTCTTATAAAACCTTTTCTTGTTTCTTTCAGAGTGTTTCCCTTTTCTATCTTTCCTCTTCAGTAAAGGACAATTAGGCCTTATATGTCCTTCTTTCTTGCATTCATAACAAGATACCTCTAAATCTTTCCTATCTTTATTTTTGAGTCTATATTGAAAATATTTCATTCCCACAATCATGTTCATCCTTCGAGCAAGATTGGATAACTCATTATCCAGAAGATTACAGTCACCTGAATCAGATATAACAACTTTCTTGGATTTAGACCTTGTAAGCCTTTCAGGTGTTTTAGCTTTAGATGCAAAAGCTACACTTCCATTCCCATTCTTATTCTTATTGAAATCAGCATCTCTCTTTATTCTTGTCTCATGCTGTAGAAGAGTTCCAAAGAGTTCATCAAGAGTAATCTGGGAGACTTTTCTATTTTCATCAATAGTTGTCCTTTTTGACTCCCATTCATTTGGCATAATATCTATAATCTTATCAACAAGAGCTTCATCATCAAGACCTTTTTCTCCCATAGATTGTAAGCTGTTTACAATCATCATAAACCTTTGTTGCACTTTACATACTCGCTCTCCATAAGGAAAAACAAATCCATGATACTCTGCTCGAAGCATTGCTCTCCTTGTTTCTATAACCTTGGATGTACCAAAATGAGTAACTTCTAATTTCTTCCAAATACAGTTGGATGCTTCACATGAAGATATCTGACTATATATATTCCTGGTCATAGAGCATAATAATGTATTGTGTTCCTTGTAATTGAGTTGATATTCTTACTTCTCTTGGTTAGTGAAAGTACTAACTTCTTTGTCATGAATTTTGTAACCCCCAATAAGCATAATAAAATTGTCTACACCAGTATTGATAACGAAAGTCTTCATACGATCTCTCCAATACTCATAATCATTCCCATCAAAGATTGGTGGTCTGGAAGGATTCAGATTATCTATTGATCCAATATTCATTCCTTCCATCTAATACAACAAAAACAACTTTTCCACTCCACACGTTAGTGTAGTAAGTATTCAAGATAGTAAAAAGAAATAAATCTAGTAATACAAATCAGTGGAAAACCTCCTTTGATACCAATTTTTGGATCGAATAGGTAGATATAAGTCTATTAGATGGAACAATACAAGAGGGGGGTGAATTGTAGGTTTAAAAACCTTTGTGTTTTATCAACAAAGAGATTAGTTTAAATGATCTTAAACTAATACAAATACAAACACCCACAATTGTATTGAATATAAAAGGTATGATATTTTGTAATACTAATGTAATGTAAAAAAATTGTATTCAAGGTGAACACAATAATCAGAGTAATACAAAGATGAATGATTCTACCTTAAAGCGTATAGAATCAATCAATACAAAATGTAATAGAATGATTGTAATTGAAACTATTACAATTGAATATGTAAAGAATAAAGGAAACAATACAAATCCCTTTCTAATACAAGTAACAGTGGAAATGTAAAAGTATTACAATTCCTTTAACCCAAAGAAAAGGGTTATCCTTTCACCTAGGATAAAAGGTCTGTCTCGCCAACACCTTGGTGAGCCCTCGATACGATGATCGGCACGTCTGTCTGCCTATCCATGGCAGCCCTCGATACGATGATCGGCACGTCTGTCTTCCTATCCCCGGCAGCCCTCGATACGATGATCGGCACGTCTGTCTTCCTATCCCCGGCAGCCCACGATACGATGATCGGCACGTCTGTCTGCCTATCCCCGGCAGCCCTCGATTTTGTAGGTAATCGGCACCTCTATCTTTCAATTACTTGAAAGCCCTCGATACGATGATCAGACGCACAAAGCAGATGAGAAAAGTCACAGTGTCTCTCTCTAGAATCGTGGTAGTTCACAGAGTCTCTTCATTCATTCTCTTCGTTCATATTTATTCTCTCAGCTTCAAATGACCTCCTATTTATAGGCCTCGGGTTTCAACGGTCATATTGCCTGCAACGGTCATATTGAAACAGAAAGCACAACATCGTTTTGATTAGTTTTTAACTAAATCAACGACATCGTTTTGTTAGGACAAGAGATATAAAGAAATGAAAAACATGAGTACGATTCATATGCAATGAATGTTTTTGACTAAGTGCCAAAACAAATAATGATCATCTGAATAGTAGGGTCAGTACGATACGATTGACAAAGTCAGTATGGTACGATTGACAGAGTCAGTACGATACGATTGCCAGAGTCAGTATGGTACGATTGACAGAGTCAGTACGATATGATTGACAGAGTCAGTATGGTACGATTGACAGAGTCAGTACGATCAGTATTGTACGATACGATAAACATGATAGAAGAAAAATGTAATTTCCAAAATATGATAGAATGCATTTGTGATTTCCAAAACATGATATTGAAGTCAAAAAGAAGACTTTTGACTTAACAATTGAATATTTAAATTCCATAGTATCAAACATTTAAGACAAAATATATATGGATAAATATGATTAATTTTATTTCCATCATCCATAGTATTCATTTTTCTTCAACAATTTGTTTATTTATTCCCTTATTTTCAAAAACAAATTACCATTAACATGAGACACATTCCTTGGAACTTCTTTCCTTATTTCTAATTGGAAGGAAAATGTTCTATATTTCATCAATTTTATCCACCACTCCATTTCATAGTGAACATCATGATTATATTCCCTAATGAATATATTTGTTGCATAAGTGATATGTTGTTAATCATATTCTCAGATAACTGATTTGGAATAATCACAATATTATTCAATCTATTTATCATTACATTTGAGTACTCATAGTTGTCACATTTTCCATCATATTCAATGTTATAATTATTTCTTGATGATCCATCCATTGAATAAAATAAAAAATAATAATTTGAGAAATAATAACAAAATTAGGTAACTACATAATTAAAAATATTTACTTATGGAAGTCCAAAATCATGACATCATCATTTTAATTTGAGATTCCATAGGATTAACATAGGTAATTCACTGTTATCATCTATTAAAACAACTCGTTGATGTATATAAATGAAGTTTGAATAATCTAAAGAATATCTCCTTAGAGTTTCAAACTAGCTCCAATGTAAGTCCGGTTATCATATACGAGGTAATGAACAAGTTAATGTCGAAGCACATTTTTTCATGTTATTAAAAAAATGTACATATTTTATATAACATAATCCATTTTTAATATGAATTGTTTAATGTAATTATTAAAAACAACACTTAATATCAACCATATAGAAGCATTAGGATGTTTTTTATACTTTTTTCCAAGGTCAATCATAGGGATATGTTACCTAATCTATGTTTCCTTAATCTAGTTCCTAGTGATTATTTTAAACTTCCTCAAATGAAAACAATAAAAGCGTTGACCCTAGTATCCAAATGCTAGTGGTTATATTAAAAATATGTCATATGATATAAGTGTTTTGATATTAAATGATCGAATAGATTAACAGTCTTGATGAACTTAATATATAATAGTGTCATTTATTACATTTGAAAATAGAAATTATTACATAATTTTTTTCCAGAGTATCATTATTCCTTGAATTATATAAATAAATATTATTCAAAGTGCAATTCATGGACTATTGTAGAATGAAACAAAATAATAATTAGTTTAAATTATAAGAATGATATTTGTAACGTAGAAGCTATAATGAATCAATAAGAATAACCAACATTAATAAGTTAGTAACCAATAACACAATGAATTTAATAAATTTTACAATCTTTATTAAATTAAAAAAATCAATACGGGAAGGTAAATACCTAAAAACCCATGTCATTTAACCTATAACATGACTATATATATTGGACAAGTAATAATCAATATATCTAGGTAAATATCTGAACCCACATTCAATTATATTAGTAACATGACTATCATGATTGCAACACCCTAATATTTTTGAAATATTATTTTATCCAATTTAATATAATATTTTTTATATTTTTAATTAATCAAAAAAATATGATTATCTTTAGTTATAAAAAAACACTGAGTATTTCTTGTGTTACATGGAACACTGATCATAGCATTCATTATACACAAAACATAGATTAAATAAAATGTGATATATATCTAAAAAATTATTATTATATATTTCAACATGAAATTATATGGAATTCAATAAATAATATAAAAGTAATTATTTAAATGTTTATTAAACATGAATATAAAATGAATTATTTGATGACAAGTAAATTAGAAAATAATATGAAACACCTTTGAAAAAGAAGGATAATTTTATATAAAAAATATTTTTTATAAGGAACAAGTGTTTTTATATCAAAAAAATTCCAAATAAAAATTTCAAAATGATATTAATAAAAGTTACATAGTTTTTATTAGATCTAGTTTTTATCTTTAATGATATGTATTTTCAAGACATGGAATAAGAATAAATCCAATTTTCAACTCAAAAACTCTATTTTTCTAATATGTAGTTTTCTTGTTTTATTTTGACCATATAATAAAACTAATTTTCTTTATTTATAGAAAATTAATTTGATGAAACAAAATTTAATTTTGAAATTATAAATCCAAAATTTAATTTGGGTTATTCTTTTCATTTTTCAAAAAAGATTCATTTTTTATGAAAAATGAAGAATATTTAATATTAATTGAAAACTTCCTTTTTTCCGATTATTTGTAGTGATAAATTATTTTATAGATATTTTATTAAGTAAATTTGGTTCTATTTTATAATATTTATTCTAATTTATGTTAATATAATCAATTTAGTATAGAATTTTGAAATAAACCCTTTTCAAACTGTTGAGTATTTTCTCATTAAAACCATGCTTTTTCTCTGCCTCTGTGATATTAATTTTAAATTATGTTTTCCCACTATGGTGATTGAAATTTCTAAAATATATTAGTTTTATGGAATAATAATATTAATAATTTCTAATAATTTCAAAGAAAAGTTTGACATAAATGAATAGTAAATGCTATAAAAATTAAGTATTGTGGTTAATGTAAAAATTTGTTTAAATGGGGTTAAACTAAAAAGATAAGCTTAAATTCAATTATATTCAAAAAACATTATATACATATTTCAACCATGAATCCATTAAAGATTAATAATTTCATATTTTGGCCATTAGGACATATATTGATCGTGGAAGCACTTATTTATTATCAATAATACAAAATGTGTCATCTACAACACATAAAAAATCCCACCCCATCCTATTTTATTGAAACCATATAACCACTTTGGATCAGCCAAATATTTCAGAAATAACATACCATATTACATCCTAACATTCTATAATCATTTTTTTGGATTGAATTCAAAACCATGAAGGACTTACTACAAACCAAAAGATGATAGATAATGAATAAGTAATGTTTATCAATGAGGATTTTATTTTTAATTCTATATATACATAATTTAATAATTATAAAATCGTGATGATATAATAAAATTACTATATTTAATAAAATGGAATGTTTTTATAATAATTTAATAACCTATAATAGTCTCCACATCTATCAAATGGGTTACAATGTCATTGTTCGTGTGTATGGTGGTCTACCACCTCATGAACCGATGTCATTCATTTTTATGTTACCACTTATAATGATTAGATATAATGATGAATTTATTTTTTATATATTATATTAATGATATTTTTATTATTTAGGAATTATTATATCAAACATACATTTAGGCTTTACATTTTGTTATAGTATGATAATGTTCTTCATGTGTACAGATGACTATTGTCTCACGAATTGATGTGACTCGCTCACGGTTTACACGGAATGCGATATGTGTAATTTAAATTATAATATGTGATAAAAATTAATTAATTATTTTATTCATGACATATTTATCATTCTGATAATATAATTTATATCCATTTTTTCTTAACTTTTCACTCAATGAACGTTGAAAATGTTTCTCGTGTATGTGTGGACTACCGCATTCATGAAGAAATGTGAATCTAATGCAATCACTAAAAAACATGTATGATATTTATAAAAATATTTAATTAAATAATAATATTTTATTTTATTATGATATTTTCTTAAATATAATATATTAATTTCCTATTTTCTGTTATGATCATTGAAAAATGAAAACGATAATTATGCATACGTACGACCTATCATCTCTACAATCATAGGACAATTCATTTGTCAAAACCATCTACACGGATTAGAATTAAAGGTATATTTTATTTTTAAATATTTTAATTATTCCATTATTGATATTACAGAAGAGATATAATCATAATCAAGGAAATAGGTAAAATGATCAAAAATCAAAACATATATAAAAAATAAGGTGGTATTACCTGAAATGTTAATTTGACATTAAATTATTAATATATTTGTAATAAGGAACTAAACTAAATAATATATTGTCATGTATATATATGTAAGGGTTTTTAATATATTTATAATTAAATTATATTTATTATATGAGATGGTATAACATGTAAAACATGATTGAAGGTATATGGTATGTGATGCATGTCTCACATTTTTTTCTGTGATGAAAATACCATCTAAACCACATGATTATATTGTATGGTGTAAATAATTACCCAGAAATTATTTTATTATTATTCTAATTATAAATATTTTTTTTCAATATCAATTTTAGGATTTATCTTTTTTGTGGTTTACAGATCGAAATTTACTAAACTAGTGAAGGGATTTTTTCTCAATTTATAATTTTTGAGATGTATGTTATGTTATGGACTTATATTATTTAATCAAGTGTATAAAAATACACATTAAAATGTAATACCATGAATTTTTATATCCTAATTATATTTTACCTTTCACATTAGGTAACTCCATCGGGAGTTTTATGATTCAATGATTCCAAATTTGCAAATATGTTATGATGGAATCTAATCATTTATTGGGATTGTTTATGATTGTGTTTCTGATGACAAAATAATATGATCAGTCTTTGAAGAAACTAATAAATATTATATTCCACTACTTATTTCTCTAGAATAAATGTTTCCACTTTATTTTCATTACATTATGTACTAAATATAAAAAAATAACATTATTATGAAAACAATCTTTTTTCTCATGGAATCATTTTTCTACAAAATGATTTTTAAAAATATATATTAATTTTATTTGACATTTTTTATATTGATTTCTTGGAGTCATTTTACAATATTTTTACAATTTGTTAATCATTTTCAATGAATATTCATTTTTACCAAAAAGGACATTTCACATTCATTTAAAATATGAAAAGAATAATTTTTTTAATGAGAATTCCATGAAAAGTATTTTCTAGATATCATGACCACTGAGCAGTTTTTAGCTACCCTTAATTTTTTTTAAAGTACATTTTTAATGGTATTTGGTACATTATTATATTTTAAATAAATGCTCTCTAGGTTAAAATAGATTTTCAAATTGTTTCAATATTTGATTATTAAAATAGATACATATATAATCTTGAAGAAATATTTTAAAATATTTTTAATGAATCTATCAATAGATTTTATAGAAATTTTCAGAGAAAAGTATTTGGATTTTTCTTTTATTTTCTTCAATGAATGCTTATTTTCCATAAGAAACATATCAAGTAATACTTCAAAATAATTCACTATAAAAAAATATACAATTTGATACAATTTATGATTTACTAGAAATATGAACAAAAAATAAAATTCTTATTATTTATCTGAATATTTTATTTCTATGCTGATTAGAATTTTATGAAACTATTTTATCTTCCACGGTTTATTCCACAATATAACTCTTATGAAACCATCTACTTATCATGGGTTATTTGTTGATGAATTTATGAAATGGATATGAATCCCGACTTTTTCAAAATGATACATTATAATTAAATGTTTATGAAACTGTAATCATTTCAAAGATTTTGATATTATGAAATGTTTATCAAACCCTTTTCATTTCAAAGAAACTGATATAATGAAATGTTTATGATCGTTATTTAATTTCATTGGTTATGATATAATTACCTTTTTATGAATTTTTAAAACACATATATATATATGGTTCTCATTAAATAATGGTGGTTACGTTATATCTAATAGCATTGGCTATGTTATATCCATGGAATGTGGTTACATTATAATCAACGATTGGTGGGACCAATATATACCTACAATGCATTGGGTAAATATTTATATCATATGATATTGACTAGAAATGAAATAGGAGAGAACCCAATTCAGTAACATATTAATTTAATGGGGAGTGAACCCACCTCAGTAATATAAGAATGGAATAGGGAGTCAACACAATTCTGAAAGATGGGAGTGGAACAGGGAGTGAAACCAATTCAGAAAGACATGGCTAGAATAGGGAGTAAACTTAGTTTATTAAGACAAGGATGGAATAGGAAGTGAACCTGGTTCAATAATTGACTATTTACATATTTATTATTTGGGGGGTAAACCCATTTTAATATGATATCCTTTGAAGTAAGCCTAACTAATATGGAAAAATATTGTATGGGTATGTGTATTTCAAAAATCGACGTATAATGCTAATATTATACTCTCAGGGACAATGATCTAAGATTATATTATGATTAATTTCTTATAATCTACAAATATTTATTCCATGATTCTTGATTTTGATTATTGATATACTGGGTATGGTTTCCAAATGATGTTATCATGTTATCACACACCAATTATATTGTTCTAATTATGTTTCTCCAATTTTTAAACATACTAAAAATATGATCTCACTCTTTATTATGTCTCATTTCTCTAATTTATGAAGGATGGTTTTATAAAGGGTATTTCAATAAGGAGTAATAAATGAGTCATATTTGTGTAAAATGTATTAGTTCTTTCCCTTGATTACAATATTGTGTTCCATTATTAAGAATTCACTATAATATTTCGGCCCTCAATTGTGTGTCCATGTTATGTAATGTATACTTATCTATAAATTTGAACATCCATGTTTGAAAATTATGGTTCAATATAGATGATATTATAGTAAATTAATAGTTAATGTTTTCAAACATGGATTATAAAACATTTTGGATATCCATATAAGTATTACAATAGATTTGTTTAAGGATGTTTCTAAGGATAAGTTTAAGGAATTGTTATGGTATAGAATAATGTCCTAGAATTTTTGTAAATGATAGAGTGTTTGAATTATAATAAATTACATCCATGTCTGGATACTACATGTGAATTTTATTTCAGACATGTATATAGGGATAACAACCACATATACTTTATATCGAGCAATATATGATCGGTAAATGGTTTATAATAAAAATACTTACTAGAAACCTCGTTTGAATCTATCAGGTTGTATCATTTTGAAACTAAAGAACTCTTTATGAACCATCATGACATATTTAAATTCATGATGACTATGAATTAGCTAGGATAAACCTATGGTATAAAAGTATATATAGATGGTTTCTATATTTATTCCCACTAAATAATTATTTATACAATGTGATATCCATTATGATTAGTTTTCCTCACACTATGATTTCTTGTCTTAGATAATGGCGGGAACCATAAGGAACTGGATTGAAAATTAATTTGACGTATGATTTGATGAAATGTTTCTATATGGGATGATGATTGGAGTAATGGATGTTGTGATTATTCATTATTATTTTTCAAAAAACATGATTACCAATTCATATATTTATAGAATAAATTAATAACAATATAATATAAGAAATTATTTTCAAGAGAGGTCATGTGATTGTATCCAACGAGAAAAGAAGTTATAATTTTCTATATATCTATAATTTATAAACTATATACAAAATGAATGTCTTAGTGAAACAATAGTATGATTTAACCATGAAAAAGACGTTCAGAAGGAAATTAACTACAAATGGAAAATGAACAGTTCAGTTAACACTATGGATTAAAAAATTGGTGTCCTTATGATATCATTTTCTATTGAATTCAATAAATGTGGAATTTATGGGAATATTCAATCTGTATGTCCTAGTAAAAATTTTCCTAAAGATAATAAGCACGGTGGCATGAGAATTGGTACACTACTGAGGATGAAGTCATTTTAATTATCATGTTAACTGAAAGATGTATTAGGGACTATGATAAGGAATAATATTGGAGAGATTATGTTTATGGTAGAATAATTAATATTTTTAGGTAATTGTATTATGGAACTATAAAATATATAAGGATTACTCAGTATATATGTTTCATAATGAATTTGCATAAAATGTTTATTGTACAAATGAACGTGAAAATTGATTTAAATTAAAGGATATGTTATCTTTGGAAAGAATGATTATAAGAAGGTTACCCTTAATATTTTATAGATGTCTAGAAATTTATATTTTGATTAGATAATGTCATTATCGCAAATGTACAGATTAAATTAGATAGTATTGATAACCTCATAACTGATAAAATATTTTTGGATAGTGTTTCTTCTATTATCATGGATTATGTTTAAATCATTATTGGATCAATAGAATAAATTCAGTAATCTATCGTTTGAATAAATAAATGAGGAATCATTTGTTATCTTAATATTTTTTTATGTTAATTCAGGTTATTACCATATTTGTAAAGAATACATGATGATGTTTTATACATTAATCCGCATTATGATGCATGAGGGATAAATGATAAGTTGATTTTTAAATTTTTTTTATCTTAATAATTAATATTTTGGATTTGAAATTTTTGTAAGGCTCATATGATTAACCATTTATCTAATGGTTTAGATTGAATTTTGTCTGAGGTTTTAAATATTAAATTATTAAATCACCATATTAAGATTTATCATTATTGGATGATGAATTTTAACTATTCTAAATAGAGAGAGAATGAATTAATATTCATTATATTATAGATCATATGATCCATTAGTTAATTAAGAATTAAAAATTTATGTTTTTTTCATGAAGTAATATATAAAGATGAAATTGATCAAGAGAAAACTACAGGGTTAGAATGTTCTTCTGAAATTGAATGAAATAATGAATTTATAGATTCTTAAGAAAATTTATAGAAATAAAATTTTCAACTATTATCAACATATTTGAGTATTTAAATAACAATTTTTATTTATTATTTGGTTTTTTAATTTATGTTCATTAGCATTCATTGGATCACAAACTCTATTTTCATCTATTTTTAATATCAAACCTTATAAAATATTTTGTTGTTAGGTTTCCTTAATATGTCAATTTCTTCCCGTCCCACATATCTACCCCCATTTCAAAACCATATAAGGGTTATTTAAGATGACACATGCTCCTCTATTTATCTTTTTCAAGAGGATAGTGTATCAAACCTCTTAATGATGAGGATTTTTAGTATTAATTTTTAAATGTTATACCTTTTGAAACCATGAGGAATTTTGAGGGTAAAATTAATTTTATAGGGCGTAGAATGTAGCACCCATAGATTTTGTAATTATTTGAAATTAATTTATTCTTTTAGATATTTATTTACACAAAAAAAATATTTCTTGAGTTACAGCCAACGCTAAGTCTGGATTGTGTTACACAAAACACTTATCATAGCGTTGATTAAATAGAACACAATGTATAAAAGAAATATGACATATTATAACAACAATATTATGATATTTTTCACCTTGAAAATTGAAAAGTGGTTATGAATAAGGTTAATAAAAATTAACAAAATATTGCTTAAATATGTATTTATATTTAATTATTTAGTCACAAGTTAATTATAAATGAACATAAATTTTTTTTGAACAAAAAATTATATTTCTATAAAAAAATATTTTTATGTGAACAAATATGGAATACATTAAAAAATTAAGAAATTTATTACTAGATTTACTAAAATTTATATAATATATATTCAAGAAAATATTTAATATTCATACTATGTGTTCTTATATATGAAATTATAATAAATCATATTTTAAAACTACTAAATTTATTTTTCCACAAAGCAGTATTGTCACAACTTTAGGCACTTAAAATGAAATTAATTTTTCACTTTTAGAAGATGGGTTTAAAGAAAACATATTCATCATTAATGATAAATTTTACTACTTTATAAGGTTGAATTTTTGGGATTTTTTTTTTAATATTTCATATTGTTAATATTAAAAAATATAGAATTTTAATTGAAAACTGCATTTTGTAAATATTTAAAATATTAAATTATATTTTAATTTATCATTAAAAAAATATTATTTAAATTTTAAATAAATTAATCCAATTAATTTTATTATAATATATTTTACATTGAATTTTTATATAAAAACATTATAAATTTTTGTGTTATTTCCCATTAAAAATCCATTTTCCCATCATGTCTTTGGAAATAATTTTAAATTCTTTTTTCACCTATGTTAATGGAATTTAAAATGATATCTTACTTATTTGGAATCATAATAATTTATAATTTCTATTATGGTAAATTAATTTATCACCCAAATTAATTGGAAATGTTGTAAAAATTAATAATTGTAGTTAAGGTAAAAATGAGTTTAACAAAAGGTTAAATTAACAATATAAGAGATTAATGACCTATAAAATTATAAAAATATTATTTTAAGGGAATATGTGTATGATTAAATATAAATGGTTCTATATTTTATAAATTTGGACCCTTTTAATAAAGATAAAATTTGTGACCACTTATTTCTTTTCAAAAAAAAGAAAGTGTGTCATCTCTATCACTTAAAAATTGCCACCACCTCCCCTTTTTCATTAAGACATTGATTAAAAATTAGTTATTATAATATATAAAAAATTATATTAAAAAAATCTTTAATTTCTTCCTATAATATTTATTTTCTATGTAAATCTCTTCTAGGAAGGTTTTATTGCGATCCTAAGTAGGATACCATATAATGAGGTATTGTTTTTCAATAAGACTCTTTGTTTTATTTATTCTCTACCAAAATTAATTAATTTTAAATAATTATGATATAATAACCTAAATATACTAATCATACTAGTATATTTTTATATCAAGGTAATTAAATAAAAGTATATTATTTTCCATCAAATGTGTTACGAAATCATAAGTCGGGTTTATGGGTGTTTACAACCTTAGGTTACGATGACATTTGTTTTTACATTAACTCCTATAATGATTGGAAATAATCATTTAATAATGATTTATACATATTATATTTATGATATTAAAATTATTTTTAATCTTTATATCACACATACCTTTAAGCATTTCATTTTTCCTAAATACGATAACGTCGCTATTTTGTATGGTGGACTACTGCATCCCGAAGCAATGTGATACGTCCACTCATTACATGGAAGGTGATAATGGTAGTGATAAAAATTTTATATGATATAAATTAAATAATTATGATATTAATGAAATATTTATCATTATTAGATGAAAATATATATTATTTTATTTCTTACCTTTTATCTTAATGAAATATTCTATCATCGCTCATGTGTATGTAGAGTACCACATTACCATAATGAATTGAATCACTTTTCAATACCACACTAAATGTTAGATGAAAATAACTATATTTAAAGACATAATATGAAATATTGATATAATTATAACTTGATAAATATTTGATATTTCTGACCTCTATTTTATATTGATCATTGAAAAATGGAAACATTACCCATGCTTATGAATGTCTTACCGTCTTCATGGTCCTACCAAACATCATTCCACAAAAACATCATTCATGATTAGTATTAAAAAATTATTTTATGTTTAAATATGATAACTATTTAATTATTATTATTATAGATGTGATCTATCCCTGATGAAATTAAGAGGATTAAAAATAAAAAATCAAAACTTATACAAAAAACAATGATGTTATTACCTCAAACACAACATTTACATAGAATTATGAATAAATGGGTAGTAACAAGACTCATGAAAAATAATATATGGTATGATATATATAATTATTATTTGTTAATAAATTTATAATAAATATATATTTATTTTATAGGAATCCTGACTGAGTATAATAGGAGTGAATTCATAAAGTGTGGGATTTATATATCACTTTTATTTTCCATTAGACAATTTTCATGTCCCCCACTTGTCACTTTTATATTGTTTATATGCTGACCATTAATGAATATTATCATTATTATATTTAAAATTATTTATCTATATATATTTAGGAGTATCTCTCTTCCATGGGGCTTATAACGCAATAGTTACAAAATTGGTAAGGGATTTGGTCTCAATTTACATTCATTGAGTTGTAGTTATGGTTTGCACATATATTTTTTAAAGAGGTGTATATAAATCCTTTTGAAATTTAATATCATGAATTAGTTTATATAAAAGGTTTTCAATGTTTTTTTATTATACTCTTTCATTGGTATTATAATTTCATGTTACCAAAATGTTAACAATTTTATGTTAAAATGTAATTATTTTTTGGAACTGTTTATAATTATGATTCCATTGATATAATATTTTAATTAATATATTAAGAAACACACAACCTATTTTTTCCTCTAATTATTACATAATAATTACATATTTTCCCTTATTTTTCCAGCATTTATGTACTCACTTAATAAAAATTATTTTTTTATGAAAAAAAATTATTTTTCAGTCAATACTTCTTTCTCATACAAAACTAGGTTTTTCTAAAAAATCATTTTATTTAAATGTTTTTAAATTGTTTATTATATAAATATTCATAAAAATTATTCATTTGGGAAAAAATTTTGAATGAGATATTTATTTCATTTTTTAAAACAATTCACATTTTGATGATACTGATAATGTGGAAAGATTTTTTGTTTTTAACATGCTTAACATGAACATTGATTCCTAATTCTTGATAGCTGAAAAAATTCAAACATGCCTTACTTTTTTTGAATGTTACATTCATATAAAATTATCTCTTTTTTATTTGTATAATATTATATTTTGAATAAAAAATTTTAATATAAAAATGGAATTTGAAAATGTTTTAAGAACATGATTTTTTAAATCATAAACAATATTTTCCACTATAAAATATTAAAATGGTTGTTAAATCTTTATAAAAAATTTCAAAGCTAAATTAATGAAAATTTTTTGTTAGAAATTATAATTTTTTTAAAATTATATGTTCAATGAAATTTTATTTTTCTTAGGAAATTGTCCAGGGGAACTCCTAAAGTCCTTCTAGGACAAAAAAATCCATCCATTGAAATATTCTATTGTAACTCCCTGACCCCAGTTACCCAGAGTCGGTGCTAAATTACATAACTTTCACATGATGCAAGGAATCATGTCCCGATATACTAATCCCTTTAGTATTATTGGTAATAAGATATCTACATAAGTTTAACATTACTTCTTGAAAAGAAATAAAACACTAATTTATTCCATTAGAAACATCCAAGATTCCTAGTTTATTCCTACAGGTCACTCATAACGAACTTCTTCTTATCTAGAAAAAATATAACATAAGAAAGGGGTGATCTCAAATGCTCAGTAAGGGAATGCAATATAGCAGAAGATAATATAAACATTATTCATGGTGAATAATTAAAAATACAAGCCTTTATAAAAAATAAACATACAGAATTTAAGACAGGTATATGAGATGAGTAAATAATGCCATATAAGACATATTCATAGGTATTCTACTTGTCGAATAGCCACCAAAATCATCATTATTATATTCATAATGAGGGAATGTATAATTCTAGATATTATGAATCATCTTATCATGGTCTCGGCCAAGATTTCTAAAAGTTATTTAAGCCTCAGCCCAAATCATATATCAAATTGAGAAAGGCCTCGGCCAATTCCACATCTAATTGTCTCATGAGACCTACCGATGCACCGATGAGCTTTATTAGGCTCCACCTATCACATACTTAGTCCAATATATTAATTATATGAAATGTTTGAAACATAATATTAACATTCATATTAGAAATAGCATACAGAAAGTCAATAGTTTATCCATAAAACATGAATGGTATAAAAATAACACATCCACAGTAAAACATATCACAAACCTTCAATAAAATATGGAAGATTTGTATCATAATAAATCAAATTCCAAGAAGTTTACAATCCTTGAAAGGATGTTGACATAGATGAAATGAATATTATTTGAACGAAATACCTCTTTCTATTTTGAAACCATTTAAGAGTCACATAATTATAAATAGAATCATTTATTTTGAAAATATTCTTATAATCTTGTAAAGGGAGATTCTATGATGTTATAACGATGGAAAATAGTTACACCCTACATATAAGTTAAAAACATTCTTACCCTAATTTCGTCGAAAAGGTCATAAAGTACCTTGTTTGGAAAATGACGAAAATATTTCTATCAAAACATATAAGGTCAAATAATGGAATAAATGAAATTAACCCATAGTCTAGTAAATAGTAAAAAAAATTTGAAATACATTTTTATGAAAACATCGATGGGGATGGTAAAGAGTTCCTAGTAGATTCTTACATAAAAACAATCTCAGATAAAAAAGAGACTGTAAAATTAACTCTTTCCGTGTAATTTTCTGTGGAAAAGGGTGTGTTAACCTCCTATATAATAGTTAAATCATTTTTATTAAATTATACTAGAACTATATACAAAAATATGATATCATATATGATCCTCTAATATGATTTTTTAATAATATTTCAGTAGTATCATCATTTCGGGTGTTAACTGATTTGTTTTCCTTTATATGCATGGTTTTGTAAGACATGTTTGTTATGGATAATATGTATTTGATTCATACATAGAATAATATTATGTTCATAAACATTATTTTTAGTAATCAAATGAAAAATATTCTTGAATGATTAATATGGGGAAATGAATCTCATCATGTTCATGGAGACGGTAATCCATATGTACGCACGAACGATAATATCATTATATGAAAGGAGAAATAATATGTAAATGGAAGGTATCTCATATATAAAGAATCATTAACAAGTTATATTTGTTATTTACATTAGTTATACTCATTATTATACCCATCCAAATAATGAAGTGTTTGAATAACAAACAACACAACATCGTGGAGACTGTAAGCTGTACGTACACATGTATGGTTAATTTTCATTTATAGGATGGACTGAATAATTAATATGGTTATACGATATTTATAATAAAATCACTGTATGTAAAAGGTACTGGTTTTATTATTTTGGTATGGAAATAGAAAAAAAGAGGAATTTCAAGAATAAAATAACTTGAAAGAGGTGAAGAAATATTTACCTCTTCTTCAGGTTCTTACTTTCGATTTGATCAAAAGGGATCTGTAAGATGGATTTATAACCAAAGTAATGCATCTAGGATGAAGGTAGGATAGTTGGGAGGATATTGGGGTAGATTTTGGCTGAGACAAATACTTGGGAGGTCGGATTCTGAGAGAAGTGGAAGTTCCCTCTTATAAGAGAGGTGAGGGTCACTTTAGGACATGCTTGAAATATTATTTTATAATAAAATTATTTTCGGTTTATAATTTCTCCAAAATGATATATTTAGATTCTATGGTAGGGATGGGTCTAAAACCTCACAACCAGTAGGTTCTAGAAGGGTTTAGGTCACCATATATACATTATATTTTATATTTTACTCTGAGTTAAATAGTTTGACATTTACCAGGTCTCTTTGTATTTTTATATTATATGGTTAATAAACATACAAGTAACGGCCAAGAGAACTCAAAGTGGTTAATTATTCATATATATAACATTATCTAAATCTTATGGCTGAAAATTTTATTTTTATAAATATTATATCAATTATTAATATAGTATTTATTTAAAAAACATTATTATGTCAATTTCTTACACTATAGTATTTTTTTTTGAAAGCCATTATCAATTTATCACTTTGAATAATGTTAATTTAACCAACCCTAACATGTAATATTAAACAATAAAATTAGTGGAATTCCTCAGACATCTCAATTTATATTTATTTTTATTTTTATAATATAATTATTTTAATATTTCATTAATAAGGAACGTACTGCATCATCATTGTGTCATAAATATATTAAATTATATAATGACTAAAAATTATAAATAAAATACCATTATGTAGGAAATATTTTTATATCTATAATAAATATTTATATTTGAATGTATATTATGTGTAACCCTAAATTTAAAATGGTTTTCTTATTAAACATTGAATTTAAGTCTTTTAATTTTTCTTTAAATAAAATAATAACAAATTCCCTAATAAAATCCAAGCGGACCAAATGGGGTCATATTTTACTCCTAAGGTTGTTCTTTTTAGATTTACTTTTGTCCAATAGAATTAAAAGATGTGTTAGGGTTATAATGATATAATTTTTACCTTTAATTGCCCTCTTTACTTTTAGCTGTGGTAAATAGAAGTCCAATGTTACTATTCGCAAAAAAAATTATCTTATTGAAACACATTTTACTTACTAATATTAACTGTGTCACTCAGATTTTTTAAATTCAACTCACATAAGCGATAAAATTAAGTTTTATGCAAATTTTCAAATGCTCTACGGTGGTGGGTAAAAGAAGGGAAAAAGTTCAATAAATTTTTTATATATCTAAACTTTTTATAAAATGAATCTGATGAATTACATTGAACTTATATAGGTATTATGTATCTATTTCAAACTAATATAAATTTATATAAAATAAATAATTAATTAAATAAAAATTTGGTTTTAACAAATATCGCAGTGTTGTTCACAATTCATCAAAAATTTAATGTCTTCAGAAAAATACCAATAATTCACTGTTATCTAGTTTTGATATTCAGAATTCAAAAATGAAGTCCATTTTGAAAAATAAAATATATAAAAATTCAAAAAGAGAGTATTAAAATTCATAACATCTAATTTGATTGGTCACGGTGTGTTAGAACCTCGAAGTTGCATACAATGCAAGCTATTGCATTATTCAATGGGAAACGTACCGTGGAAGATTAGGGTGTTACATTCTTCTTTCCTTTGAATAATTTCGTCCTCTAATTTTCTAGAATACTACTGCACAAAATGATTTGGGTGGTTCTTCATAATATGTTCCTATAGTTCCCACATTGCCTCTTCCATATCATGGTTTCTCCATAATACTTTTACCAGACGAGCCATCCAGTTTCTCAGGACGTGTTCCCCGGTATCAACAATTTTGACTGGCTCTTCACAATAAGACAAATCAGGTTCCAGTTCAATTTCCTTATACATGAGTACATGTGTTGAGTCAGGCATGTATTTCATCAATTGTTTAATGTGAAACACATCATGATCATTGGAGATACTTAGAGACATTTCTAAACAATAAGCTACAACTCCAATTCATTCTAGAATATCGAAAGGTCTGAAGTACATGGGAATCAATTTAACCTTCTTAACGAGATGTATAACACCCTTCCATGGAGATGTGTTCAGGAAAACATGGTCTCCTACTTGAAATTCCAAATCTTTACTTTAGTTATCGGCATATCGTTTTTACTACATTGGGATTCTTTGATGTGGGTTTGGATAATATTCACTTTTACCATTGTTTCCTCAATATGATCTGGTCCAACAAGTTTTCTTTCACAGTCATCATCCCAACAAGTTGGCGTGTAACATCTCTTTCCATATAACGATTCATATGGAGCCATATAAATACATGATTGGAAAATATTGTTATACGAAAATTCCACCAGAGGCAAATATTGATCACATACCTTGAAATTAAAGCGAGCAAGATATCAACATGCATTTTAAGGTTTGAATAGTCTGTTTTGATTGTCCATCAGTTTGAGGGTGGTAGGCAGTGCTAAAACAAAGTTCAGTATCTAGGGCATTATGAAGAATTTTCCAGAATATTGATGAAAATTGGGTATCATGATAAAAAACAATGGATATGGGTTCTCAATGACATCTTAAAATTTCATTAATATACAGTCTATCGTATCTATCAAGTGGTAAATCTTCTCTAATTGCTTGAAAGTATTCTTACTCGATAAGACTATCAACAATGACCCATATTGCACAATTCCTTCTAGGAGTCTTTGGTAGCCCAATGAAAAAGTCCATTGTAATTACATCCCATTTCCAACCCAGTATTTGAAGAGGTTTCATGACTCTTCTAGGTTTTTGTCTTCTAGGTTTCACTTGTTGAAAAAGCATACATCTTGAAAACAAATCGGCAATCTCCCTCTTCATGTTTTCCCAAAAAAAATTATCCTTCAAATCTCTATAAATCTTGGTGCTTCTATGGCTTATAGGTAAATTGGATATATGAGCATCATCAAAAAAATCACTTTATATATTAGGTATATAGCGAACACAATGCCTCTTCCCAAATTAAAGAATTCCATCTTTTTATATGAAGTCACTCAATCTCCCATCATTTACAGCTTTTATCTTCTTTTGAAACTCATCATCATTAGTCTAAGAACTTTTTTTCCTTTATAGTAAAGATGTCTTGGGAAAGTTTTGAAGAATTATTGATGTTTCACCTTTTATGGTTATTCTTATATCCATTTTTAATAGATCCATAAAAATAGTATCCCTTTCATCTCTCATCCAGATCAAAACTCCGTGGTCCTTTATAATAAAAGAATCAGCCACCTTATTTGCTTTCCCTGGGTGGTAGTGTATAGTGCAATCATAATCCTCGAGTAGTTAAAGAAATTATATTTTCCACATGTTGAGTTCTTTTTGTGAGAAAATTTACTTAAAAATATTGTGATCCGTATAAAACTCACATTTTTCACCATGGAGACAGTGTCTCCATATTTTCAAAGCAAAGATTACAATTTCTAACTCAAGATCATGAGTAGGATATTTTTTCTGAAGAATGATTTTCTTTCATGATGCATAGGAAATAACTCTACCTTTATTCATAAGTACACAACCAAGTCCTTTATTTTTAAGATCATTATAAATAACAAACCCATCATTCCGTGATGGAAGAGTCAAGATAGTAGGATTAACTAATATTCTTCTCGGTTCTTCAAAAAATTCGTCAAACTCTTTTGTCCAATCAAATTTATCCCTTTTACGTTTGAGCTTGGTTAATGGGTTATCCAATCGGGAAAAATACTGGACGAAAAGTCTATAATAACCTGCTAAACCAATAAAACTATCTACATTAGTTGTACTCATCAGTGATGGCCATTCATGGATTCCTTCGCCTTTGATGGATCAACTTATATTCCATCCATAAAGGAAATATGTCCAAGATATTAAATCTCTTGAAGCCAATATTCTCACTTGCTAAAATTCCCATATAATTTATTTCTTCAAAGAGTCTTTAAAATAATGCGCATGTGGTTTTCATGTTATTCATAGCTTTTGGAGTATACCAAGATATCATTAGTAAATACCACTACAAAGTCATCAATATATTCCTTGAAAAATCGATTTTTTTGCTCTATGAAGACAGAGTGTGCATTAGTCCATCCAAAAGGCATTACTGTAAACTCGTAATGCCCATACCTAGTTCAAAATACTGTTTTTGGAATGTCATCCTTCTTCACACACAACGGATGATATCCAGATCGAAGGTCAATAATTGAAAAATATCATGCTCCAGGAATTTGGTCAAATAAATCATCAATTCGAGGTAGGGGATACTTGTTATTATTTGTTATAGCATTGATCTCCCAATAGCCAATGCACAACCTCATAGATTTGTCTTACTTCATAACAAAAATGACATGGGCTCCCCATGCCAAAAAACATGGGTGAATAAATCCCTTATTACTCAATTCCTCTTGTTGTTTCTTTAGTTTCACTAATTCTACAGTGGCCATTCTATAAGGGGTCTTCGATATGGTCCTTGAAACAGAAAATAAATCAATTGAAAACTCAATTTCTCATTCGTGAGGATGTCCTGGTAAATCATCTGGAAACACATCAACATAATTGTGCCCAATAGGTAGGTCCTCTATTCGAACATTCTTTTCCTCACCCATAATTATTTCACTCTCATCCTCCCCAATAATTGAACTTAGTAGAGCTACTGGTGGTGGATCAAGATAAGAATCCGATGGTCACATTTCTACTCTATAGTTATGGTACTGCTTATCATCATCAGGAATTGAAACCTCTATATTATTACTATAGATTTTCTCATCATGGTACGAAATCCAATACATAACAAAGATTATATCAAATTCAATCATGGGTATGAAAATTTGATCAGAAGATAAATATCATTTATATGCCTTAATATGGACTGATTCAGAAAACATTGTTGTAATGATAATTCCCTGTGGAGTTTTTACTGAAAATTCCCCTATTAAATCAAATTGGAAATATCTAATTTTCATAGAAATGTGACAAGATACAAAACAATGTGATTATCCATAATCAAATTAAGCATTGGTTAAATATAAATAAACCATTAAATTACTTTCCACCACAAATTTCGGCGCACCACCATCTGCAGTAGTGATCGCATATGCTTGACATTTATCCCTTGGCCTTTTCTGAGGTAAATTTCCCAAACTCTTAGGTTAATCATTTGCATAAAGTCATATGTCCCTGTAATTTTATCATTGAACATTGTTAGATTCTTTCTTCCCCTTACAATCACTAGCAAGATAACCTTTCTTTCCACATTTATACCATACTCCTTTTCCTTTTAGAGAAGCACCAGTGTGCTTCCTTCCTCAATTATCATAGTGTAAAATTCAACTTTTCCATTCTTCCATGTTTCCTTATTTCCTTTCGTAGAGTGTTCAGCCGGTCTCTTATTTTCATTCATTTCTTTAGTGTTTTAATACTTAGTGAATTCCTTTTCATTTTTGACAGTAAATGAGGCAATATCTTCATATCATGAGAAGGATTGTGAGACTAATGCTCGAAAATTTTTTGTCTTAACCCATCATAGAAATGATCTATCTTACTTCTTTGGTTATGTATATAATCTGCGACATGCCTTTCTAAACTTGTATTGTTAGCCTCATACTGTGCGACATTCTTATGCTCATTTTTCCTCAGACTTGTCTTTTTATATCCACTTTACGGTCATGAGAAAAATGTTCATTTTAGAATATATTTTTAAACTCCCTCCATTCCATGTTTTATACTTATTCATCTTCCATTGATCTGAATCTCTTGTGAGGAGATAAAATTCCATGACAACTTTTTCCCTTTCTCTACTCCCCAAAGAATGAAATATTTTCTCTAAGCAACTTATCTGTTTCTTAGTTACTAACGTATTTTTACTCCCATTGAATTTCTGAGGTTGTTGACTCATGATGTAGTTTACAATTGATCCTCCGTATTGTGGATCAGGGTGGTCCATATGGGTATGGTTATTATTTATAATCTGAGTGAGTTGTCCTGGTATGGTGATAAAATAATCAGCACCAGTTGCATCACCAGCTCAACTATAATTATCTTGAGTAGTAGCGAAATCCCTATATCAATTACGTGTGTTTATACGGTTTACATTCCTTTCACTAGGTTTCATTTCTAAAAAATGGCTTACAGTATATTAGTTTATGAATCATAATACATAACTCTAAACTTATAAAACACTTAACATAAATTGAATATTTTATTGATATAATCCATAATCATAAAAACATTATTTCAGGAGGTATGCACTCATAAATACTTTATAAAGGTTTGTAAAGAATACGATAATTATCCTAAGCATATCCCTCGAGGGTGTTGTAAACAAGAGTGTAGCAAGGCCCGTTTTTGTGCACCAATTCACATTCAAGTCTATATCCATGTGGTGTTTTCAGGTTTTACCCCTAGGTACATCTGCACGAGAGATGCCTCTACCTGCTCATATCCAGACAGGGATTTATTTCATTGAAAACTCACAAAATATCTATAGTACCAAAATTATAGGATGTTCTTCTATACTAATCCTCAAATTCTATCTTCGGGCAATGTTCTCTAATCGTTGTTTTTTTAAAACTAGTTTCCAATATTTGTACTTAACTTTCCTTGATACCAACTGTAACGCCCTGACCCAAGATACCCAGAGTCATTGCTTTATTACATAACTTTGGCTTGATAAAAGGAATCATGTCCCGAAAGAATGATAGGTTTAGTATTATTGGATACAAGATACATACATACATTCAACATTACAACATGATAAGAAATACATCACTAATTTATTCCATTTGAAATATCCATGACTCCTAGATTATGCCTACAAGTCTCTCATTATTAACTTCTTTTTTTTTCTAGGTTCAACAATACATAAGAAAGGGCTGAGCTCAAACACTCTTTAAGGGTAAGAAATATAACAGAAGATAACATAAAAATTAGGCATAGTGAATAATTAAAAACACATTCCTTTACAAATAACAAACATGAACAATTTATGGCAGCAATATGAGCTATGTAAATAATGCCATAAAAAATAGTCATGGGTATTCTACTAGTCCAATAACCATATGAACAATCATTACTATTTTCATAATGAGGAAATGTATAATGCCGGACATTCTGAAACATCTTATCCAGGCCTCAACCAAGACATGTAAAAATGATTTAGGCCTTAGCCAAAACCATATTTCAAATTGGGAAAGGCCTCGTCCAATTCCAGGTCTAATTGTATCCTGAGACCTACCGATGCACTGAGGAGCTATAACGGGCTCCACCCGTCACATACTATGTCCAATATATTCTTCATATGCAAAGGATGAGATATAACATAAACAATTGTAATAAAACTAGGATATGAAATGTCAAAAATTTAACCCTAAATCATTAATGGTATAAAAATAACACATCCAAAATCAAACATATCACAAAACCTACAATACAATATGGAATACTTGAATAATAACAAATCATCTTAAAAAATGTTTACAATCCATCAAACAATGTTGACATAGATGAAATGAAAACTATTTTAAAGAAATACCTCTTTTTATATTGAAACCATTTAAGAGTCACATATTTATAAAAAAAATTATTTTAAAAATAATTTTATAAGCTTGTAAGGGATGATTTAATGATGTTATAATGGAGTAAAATAGAAGCAGGTGCCGTATATGTTAAAAAAACATTTTTACCTTAATTTTGTCGAAAAGGATATAAAGTACATTGTTTGGAAAATGTCAGAAAGATTCAGTTCAAAACATATAATGTCTAATAAGGTTATAAATGAATTGAAGCTAGAGTCTGATAAATAGAAAAAACGTTTTGAAATACATTTTTAAGAAAACATGGATGTGGATGATAAAGAGGTCCCAATATATTCTTATGTAAAAACAACCTCAGATAATAAAGAGATTGTGAAATTAACCCTTACCTTTTACTTTTCCTTGGATGAGGGTACATTAACCTCATATATAATAGTTAATAATTGTTATTAAATTATAAAAGAAGTATATATATAAATCTGATATGATATATGATCCTCTAATGTTTCATTGTTAATAATATTTCAGTAGTATCATCGTTGCGGGTGGTAGCTAATACATTTTTTTCTTATATGCTTGGATACATAATCCATGTTTTTTATAGACAGGATAAAGTTTATTCATATATAGAATGATATTATGTTCATAAATTTTTTTTGTAGTCATCAAATGAAAATCATTAATGACAAGTAACGATGTGGAAATGAATCACATCGTGTTTGTGTAGGCGGTAATCTGTACGTACGTACAAGCGAAAATATCATTATATTGATGGAGAAATTGTATGTAATTCGATCGTATATTGTATATACAGAATTATTAAAATTTTATATTTATTATTTAAATTATTTATACTCATTATTATACCCAACCAAATAATGAATTGTTTTAATAACAAACTACACCATGTCATAGATATGGTAAGTCGTACGTACGCACGTATGATGACTCTGTCAGTTATAGGATGGATATAATAAAAAATATGGTTGTACCATATTTATGATAAAATAAAAGTATCTAGAAGTTACCGGATTTATTATTTTGGTATGTAAACAACCAAGAAAGAGTAAGTGGAAGAAGAAAAAAACATAAAAGAGGTGAGGAAATATTTACCTCTTCTTCGGGTTCTTCCTTTTGATTTGATCAAAAGGGATCCATAGGTTGGCTTTTGGACCAATGAAATGAATATAGTATGAAGGGAGTAATGTTGGGAGGATATTGGGGTGGAGTTGGGTAGAGAAAAATGGCTTTGGAGGTGTGATTTTGAGAGAAGGAGAAGTGCCCTTTTATAAGAGAGATGAGGGTCACTTTAGGAAAAGCATGAAATATTATTTTATAATAAAATAAATTCGCTTTCTAATGGATCCAAAATAATTTATTTATATGATAAGGTGGTTATGAGTAGATAACTCTCAAAAATTAGTTTTTAGACGGGTTTAGGGAACCATATTAACATTATCTTTTAGATTTAACTTCTAGTTAAATAGTATGTCATTTAGCATGTATCTTTGTATTTTTATATTGTATGGTTATCAAACTAATTATAAACTATCAAGAGAACCCCAAGTAGTTCATTATTAATATATATATCCTTATCTATGTCTTTTGGCCGAACCTTTTATTTCCATGAATTCTATATCTATTAATATTTTAGTATTTGTTTTAAAAACACGATTTTGTCAAATGTGACACTATTTAGTATTTTAATTTTTTTTGAAATCCATTAAAACAATACCACTTTGAAATAAACATATTTACCCAACCCTTAAATGTCATATTAACCTCTAAAATAACTTTAATTCATCAGATGTCTTAATTTACATTTATTTGAATTTTTATAATATTCATTATTTAAAAATTTCATTAATAAGGTAAATAATGCATCATCATTGTGTCATTTGTAAATTAAATTAGTAGTTTTATAAAAATTATAATAATAATATAATTATAAAGTAAATCATTTTATCGTTCTAATGAATATTTATAGAAGAATTTTTATTGTTCTTAACCCTATATTATAAATGGATTAGTTATTAAACATTGAATTACCCAAGAGATGAGAAATGGTAAAATTACTTGAAATAATTACAAAAAAATGATGATTGGAAAATGATAGGTGCTTATTATCTAATTATAAAATAAATAATTTTAATGGAAATTGGTGCATAAATAATCTGTATTAAAATTATTTTTTAAAATAAATCCTTATAAAGATCATAATGTTGAACAGAGAATTAATAATGAATGCATTATTTGAATTAAATTTAAATAAAAAACATTGTATATAAAAAATATTATAATAAAAATTAATTACATACAAAATCATATAATATCAAATATAATGAAACAGTTAAATAATCCAAAAAAAAGGAATTAAGTTGTGAAATTATCTACCACATAATAACATTTACGAAAAACTGCACAAAATAAGTCCAATTCAAAATTAAAATACAATGAAAAATTATATAATCAGTATATTACACATGAAAACTATATTATATAAAACATATAATATAAATTTGGTGAAAACAATACAATAAGACTCAATAAAGCGAAGTAGATATGTAGTCCCTTACCTAACACATCCTTTTGGATGAACATGATTTAATATAAAACATAATATTTTTAATAATGTTATAAAACTATAATGAATCCATTTTCATATTAATAATATCATATATGATCTCTTTAAAAGACTTTACCACAGGTTTGTTAATAATATTTTCTTATATTAATTGTTTAGGGTGTTAATTTCCTTGTTTTATCATGCATTTTTTGTCATGAATGATATAGTTATTTTTTATAGTATATAAATACATAATCATAAAAATGCTAAAAATATTATGAATATTATTTTTAATCATTTGATACATTTTTACTATATTTCATCAAGTTTTTACAATGAAAAGGAAATGCGTTGCTCTGTAAACACGGTTGTCCTTTTATACACCTGATTAACTATATCACTCCATTAATGAGTGAAAGGGTAATGAAGTGTTTACTATATTAAATATATATAATAAATATCATTCCATATAAATTATATAATTTTTTTATACCTATACTTATTACATTCCATTTAAAATAAATGTGAAAAAAGATTCTCATCGCATTGTTAGGAGGTAGTCCTCTATACACATGAATGATGTTATCATATTATTAAACATTGTGAATAGTAATAATGTGTGTCTGATATTATAATTTAATAAATAAAATAAAATAATAAATATATATATATATGAACTATTTTTATATATAAAATTGTGTGAGGTGTTGATCGAAAATGAGATACATCGATTGGTGACGTGATAGTCCTCTACATAGACGGTCGATGACTTTGTTTCCCATTTGATTGTGGGGGATATGGATTAATTTTATTACATCAAAATGATAATATATTATTGTTAGGGATATAATGGTTATGATTAAATTTTGTATTTATGGAATAAAATTAGTTGGTAAAATAAAAAAGAAAACAAAAGATCTTCCTCTAAGATAATGGTCGTATCATAGAGAAACCTCCATTGGATACATAGTTATAGACCATAGAAATGGTATTTTAGGATGTATGAAATCTCTATAATATATTTAAAGATGTTGGGGGATCATTCTAGTAGGGGGTTTCAAATCCAATGTCCTTCTCTAGGATTAATAGTTGAGGAAGAGAGTTTCATTTTATAAGTTGGGGAGAGGACACAAATTGATAGTTTGAAAAGAATAAAGGAAACCCAGATTTTTCACATTCCACAAGGCTATGATATGGTCCATTAACAAAAAATATTAGTCTTATGGTATTAATATGTCCATTAAATGGTTGTGGAAATGTTTTAGGTTATTTTTAACCATTTTATTATTTTTTAAAAACTTGGTAATCTCATTTTTTACCATAACTGTCGATATTTATCACTTCTGGTAATACTATTCATAATTGAAAAACATTTATTCAAAATCATTTGGAAATACATATTACAATGATTAACCCTATATATAATTGTTTCAATTTAAATTCATAAATGTGGTTGGATTACATTTAAAATAAATCTTAAAAATACGATGAAAAAAGTAGTATCCAAATTTAAAAACATACAATTGTTTAATAATAATTTAAAACAAAATTTAATATAAAATTGATTCCAATGACCTATATCAATAATTATTTAATATGCAATAAGTAATTTTACATTATAAAAATTAAAATTTAATTTTTTGTTTTAATTTATTAAAAATATATAGTGGTATTCGATAAAAATTTGTATGATTCACTAATCATTAAAAAATTATTTTCACATAAAATTTTCAAAAAATAACCCAAGGATAGTTTTTCCATGTATATTTAAAAAGAAAATTTTATTTTTTGAAATATTTTTTCTAAAATTGGTAAAATTTAATTTTTAATTATATACCTATTGCATCACTAAACCACATTTAAAAAATATAATATTTTTCTAAAAAAATTACAATAGAATATTTCTTATTTTATTTATAATTAATATACAAATAATGATTTTATTAAATTTTTAAACAATAAAATTTTAATAATTTAGTTAGTATTATTCGTACCCCCCAATATAAAAACTATGTTATAATGGACATATTTATATATGTATATTTTAATAGAGTATTTTTTTGTCTAAACTTGGAGCGGCGTGCATCTGAATGTATGAAAGAAATTTAAATTAAAAAAATTGTTATTATGTATTAGGGTGTTAAATTCTTTTTTATGAAAGGTATTGCATTTAATATTTCTTTTTAAAACAAATTTTATTCATTTATATTATTAGGGTGTTACATAATCTGATATAGGAACACACACATATATATATAAATTTGTAAAATATAATTTAATATAACATATACATGTTTTGATATAATCACTATATAAATAAAAATATTAAAAAAATCATAATGTAATAGATACACTAGATTATATATATAGTTAATAAAATTTCTATCATTTAATTATTGTAATATTATTATTATTGTAGTTTATTTTTGTCTCTCATTTTTCTGTTATTTTTTGTTTTTTATTGTTATTAATGTTTTCATTATTTTTAAAAGATGTAATATTATTTTTATATTATCATAATGTAATTTAGAATTTATAATAATAATATAATTGAACTTTTTTTTATTATTTGATTATTTTTATAGAAGATAATGAAATATAGTTAGATTATTAAAATAAGGAAATGTGATAAATATGAGAAGAGTTTTGCTGATATCTCTAAATTTTCAAAAAAAATCAACATTTTTTTGAGTAGTAAATCATGAAATGCATAAATATTTTAAAACTATGGTCAATAGAAAGACAAGATAATTGAATTTATAATATTTTTAATTTTAGTTATAATTCATTGAAATTGTATAGTTAAATTTTGAATAATTCCTAATTTATTGATTATAGTTATCCTTAAAATGATATATTTGATCTAATAGAAGGAATGATTCTTAATATCAATGTTGATAAAATTATAAAAATAATACTAATTGAGATGATACATGGTCATTAGGATAAACAGTATATCATGGTTAGATCATATTTATATACCCATCCATGATGTTGAGATTTGTTAAATTAAATGAAAGGAATATATTTGTGGAGATGAATTTTATAAAATCACCTCATTTTTTTAGAAAAATACTTCCATAAGAAAACAATATACCATATTAAAATTATGGTGTAAAATAATAATGCATAATAGGATTAGAGTATAATAAGATCCATTTTTAATCAAATGAGTATGTGTTCTATACAATGAAATATATACATATTTCATAGTGTAAAAAATTTATGAAATCATATTGTACGTTAAAATAATGATCATATGTTGATTCATTTACTTTGAAAAGATAAAAAAAATATACTATGGTAATTTTTTATCTTCCTAGAATTATTTATTTAATGAATTAATTTTAAAATTCATGTGACTCAAATTGGTTAATATGCCATGTTGATGTGCGAATATCAGATAGAATGTTTTTCTAACTACTTGAATCTAAATAATATAAGAAAATTAATTATTAATTTTATATATTTATAAACCATGTCAAAAATCGCAATCTTTTAATATTTTCAAGTGGAATGAATCAATATTGTATAATAATTCATAATCATAGATCTTGTCCTCTTAGGTATCTAATTGATGACTTTTCCCAATATATTTTTATAAATTCTAAATCACTTATTTTTAATTTAATTATTAGTTAACCAATGTAGAAAAAATTGATATTTTTTTTCATGGACCCAATAATTAATGATATAAAAATATTATTGAAGGAAGGTATAATCGGGTTTAATCATTATTAAAAGTACAGTTTTTTTACAATTAATTCAATTATAATTTACATGATAAATTATATTTTTAATATTGAAATTTGTATCAATACGGTATCAAAATAAAGAAAGCATGTTTTATTTCTAAATTAGTAACTTCATATAATCAATTAATATAATGGAAATTATTACACATTACGTTTCATTGGATTCTATAAATTTATCATTCATTTATAATAATAGAAAAAACAATTATAAAGGAAAATTTATTTCTTTTTCTATAAATACATTATTATAGAATCAATATTTTTAGATTTTGAAAACATTGATTTGATTTCTAGGAACACCCAATGATGTGGTGTTGACATAGATACAAGGAAGTAACACATAATCATTTTTATGAAAAATAATTTGATATATCTTGAGGTAAAACAACACATAGATTTGATATATGTTAAAAAGACTATTTTTAAATTTATAATACTATGTTTTTAGATAATAATTGAAATTATAAGGATGTATTGAATGCATGATTAGACTTATTTTCCATGAGATTAAATTTTGAGTGAGTTTACACTCTTATAGGTGAACCATCAAATTTGAATCCAAAATTCCATATGGTATCCATCAGAGGTAAAATTTAGATCCTCCACAGTTTAGAAATTATTAATGTACTTTAGTGTTACTCTAATTGTGTAGAAAACTGTATATTATAAAACACTGAATAGAAATGAAATAAAATTATTTTAATGTATTGAAGCAATATTTTATATATGTCTTAAAATAAATAATAATACAAATGTACAAAAAATATAATTATCATCATAATCTATAACATTTTAAAATCTATTTATAGTAATGTTAATAATCTAATTGAATAAAAAAATTTATAAAAAGGGATGTTAAAATAACATATGAATTTAAAATACATTTTATATCACGTTAATATTATCATCTTTCATATAATTGTATATTTTTTGAGGGATGAAAAGTCTTGGGGACATGCATACATATATTGGATAAATACAATAAAATAATATTTGAGTATTTTGAAGGGTTGAGTTAAGAATTCCCATTTAAACAAGGAATTTATTTTCGAAATGTTTATTTGTTTTGGCGGTTGATTTTTTATACAAATACTTTTACAATGTTGAGTATATCAGTCTACCTACATTAGAAAACATGGTAGATGATATTATAGTAAATGGGATATGGTAATTGAAAATAACATTAGTAAAACCAATCAAATAATGAAATTATATTTATACACTATAAATAACACAAATTAGTATCAATAAAATATAACATCACATATCAATTAAATAAAAATCATTACTCAATAAGAAATATATATGATAAATTAATGTGAAAAATAAACTAAATTTCATGTGCTTCAAGGAGAATGAAACTAATTATTTAGTTCAACTAATATCTTATAGATAGTTAGAGGGTTTCCCTTGTGTAAATGGTGTAACAATATCAAGGTAGGGCATCGATTGGTATATATTTTTCATGAAATAATTGGATATATATATAAATTTGAGTTTTAATATTGTAGGTGTTGTTATTTCTTGAGTAATTTATTTGTTGAGTGAAAAAACATAAAAATTACATCTCTACAGCTGTTATAAATTAAGAATTTATTTGATACACATATAATCATTATTATATAATATCTTATGATATTGTATTCATGTGTAAAAGGTTTACCATTATAAATATTTTTAAATACTATAAATGTATATTTTTAATTTATGTTCTAAATAGATTTGGATAAATAGATGAACATTTTTTTCTAGAATATAAGGCAAATTAGTTTTCTATAATATTCATTTATAGAATGACCAATGGTTAATTATTTTTCATTAATAAAATATTTTTCTGATAACTTTTTTTGATATATTTCAATTATAATATGGAATTCCTATATTAATGATATAATTACCAATGGATTTTGAGGGCCACGATGTAGAATAAGTGTTATATAAATATATATTTAATTATCATCAAAAAATAATGTGGGGAAAATCATTCAAAACTATACTAGTAGTCAATGTACTATATTACAATTTCACTTTTAACTTATAAAAATTTAATTATAATTTTTTATAAAGATTTTATTTGTTATATTATTTTTAGTATCTATTTAAAATATATTCAACACATATTGTACAATTTGAAAAACAGCATTATATATATATATATAACTTCTAGTTTTATTAATTTTTTAACATCTCCCTTGAGTAATTTTTTTCTTTCTATATAATTTTTTGTCTTATTAATGTTTCTAAATTTTTATATTTTTATTTTCTAATAATATAAAATATGAATGATAATATTTTAATTATAATTCTTATTATATTAATTTGTTTTTTGATAATTAATAAAAATTCATTAATTTATATTAGATATTTAATTATATATATAGGATAATTTTAATTAGTTATTCATTTAATATTTATTATCACTTGGTTTTAGTTAACTTCTTTTAATGTTTCTTTCCTGATAATATTTTGAATTTTTAATATATTACCAAGCGAGTAAAAGTTTAATTTTTATCAAATTGAAAATTGAGTTATTATTATTATATTAAATTTTTAATTAATTTTAAGAAATTTTTTTTAATTGTTTTAATGATATTTTTATGTTCTTATTTTTTATATTTATTTATAGAAACTTATTTATTCCACCTATTGATTAAAATTTGTAATTTGAAAATGATAATCATTTCTCTTATACTTATAGAATTAACATTTTATATTTATGATATCTGATAACTATTTTAGGGTAAAAGAAGAACTCTATTGATAGAACACATGTAACTACTGGAAATTAGATCTTTCCCAATGCTTCTATACCAACGGTTTTCAAAAACCGTTGGTATAGGTCCCCTTTCCCAACGGTTTGGCCAAACCGTTGGGAAAGGCCCCCAAATTGGCCACTTTTTCCAACGGTTTGGCCAAACCGTTGGGAAAGGAAGACCTATCCCAATGGTTTGGCCAAACCATTGGGAAAGGCCCTCAAATTGGACACTTTTCCCAACGGTTTGGACAAACTGTTGGGAAAGGTCCCCAAATATGCCACTTTTCCCAACAGTTTGGCAAACCGTTGGGATAGGTCTACCTTTCCCAACGGTTTTTCCAAACCGTTGGGAAAAGTGGGCCAAAATTTAACATCCTTCACAGAATTAAAATCACAACCAAAGACCTATACCAACGGTTGTTAAAACCGTTGGTATAGGTACTTTCATTTTTTATCGGACCTTCGTACCGAGAACATTTTATAAATCAAAATTTAAAATATTTATGAGAATACAAATATATATTTATGTAATTATGATCACAAAAGTCATGTTAGGTTAGTGGTTGAGTCGTTCAATTATAAACGAGGGGTCCTGGGATCAAATCCCAGCGGATGTTTTATTTTTGGAATTTATATACCAACGGTTCCATTACCGTTGGTATAGATTTCATATTACCTATACCAACGGTTTCTGGAAAACCGTTGGTATAGACCTATCCCAACGGCTTACATGGCTAGGGTTCTCCAAACCATTGGTATAGGCTATACCAACAGTTTGGAGGCCTATACCAATAGTTCCAAACTGTTGGTAATGGTTAGTTTTCCAGTAGTGTGGTAATACATCATTATCTAGTTTATCATTTAATTTTTGAAAGGAAAAAAAAGGAAAACTATACATTTTTATTATAATAATATTACCATTGGTGTAAATAATAAAAGATTTAGTTGTTTTATGGGATTACATAACAATAAATATTTACCCTATACTTTCGGTTTGGATGAGTTTCAAATACATTAAACTATATCAACTATGGTTGAACATAATGGTAAATCATTCATTATCGATTTAATTTTCTATATAATTTTAATTAATTTTGTTATTCAAGTTTATTTTATCATATATTTAAATAAAATTTGATTTACCTCATAAAAAATAAGTCATATGATGATTCTATACCAATTATATAAAATTGTATATGGATTTTAAATCCATATTGTCTCTATATTCCGTTTTTTGGAATGAAAAAAATGAAAATTCATATCAAATTAATTAAATTAAAATGGAATGAGATTAATGAAATAAATTTATCAAAATAACAAAGCAAAAATAAAATTTTGTATAAGTAATTTTGTCATTTTAAAGTGAATTTTCATATTATTATTAAAAAAAATTATTATAAATTTTATTTCTCCTATATAATAGGCATTACATAGGTCAAATCTCGAGATCTATGTGAACTAAATACACACAAAAATATTTTCTCAATTATTTTATGCATAATAATAATACATAAATATTTTTGAAGAGATCAAAAAATTAAGATCTATCCCATCTTTATCTATCGAGATTGACCCCACCTTCATATCAGGTCACCTTGAAAAATATAAAAGGGGTGATTGATTTAAAAGAGGAAAATGTTATTTCAAACAGAATATTCATGTATTTTATGTGCTTACAGGTTCAAATTTACATATTTTAATAAATCTATTTTCGTAAAATAATATTTGTTTATATATTTGGAGTGTTAACTTTAGTAGGATAATATTTATTGGTCCTTAAAACCAGGAGTAGGAAGGAAATTATTATTAATATGATAGGAATGAATGAATTACTAGTTCATGGATGGGATATTATGTGTGTGTATATTATATAATGTTATATGATTATATTAGTAATACTTTATGGGTAAAAAAATAAAAGTGTGGAATAGAAATTCTGAAACAAAAAATTATAGTGTTTTGAGAGTTAATGGTGGAAATAGCTAAGTCATTGATGTTTTCCATGTTTATCAGTATGTAGAGATAATTACGTCCCATATATTATACTCCTCCACATTCTCTATATCCAACAATCCATTATGAGTTATACATTAAGGATACCTAGTTTAATATAATAGTATATGAGATAATAAAACATAATTAAAAACCATATATCCATAATAGATAAAGTTTGATCAGCTCGGAGAGATAGTATATAATTATAAATATATATATATATTAGTTAGTGCATATTTCACTATTAACAAGGAACCTTCAATTCCATATAGTGTTTTATATTTTTTACAATGGCCATCAACAAATATTCATCTTATAACAAAAGTCTGTGAAAAAGAATATTGTAGAATAAAATATTTTTTAAAACTATTTATATATTAAATTTAATAAGTATACACATATATATATATATAATAATTTTGTAAAAGTAAATAGTCAATATTATATATAGAAAAACATTAGGCATTAGCTCCCTCAAATACTATTTTCATGTATTTGGAAAACAATATAAAATATAATAGCATTCATATTATTTTGGCTGATTACTATCATATACCAATGAAAGCTGATATTTTTTGGAATTATGATTATCTTTCAATGATAATATATAATAGAACAGATATTTTAGGTGACAATATTTTATGTATTAGAGTGATGAATGATCTACCTAGTATGTCAATTATAATATTAACATCTATTGAGTAAATTTTATATTATTTTTAATAGAATAATAATTGTGATTGAATATGAATTTTTTTAAATATTCATCTAATATAAACCAATATTTTTTTGTTGAATAATAAACACCAAATTCATTTCTCTAGTAGTTATGAATTTTAATTGTGTATTCAATGTCATTTATTTTTAAAAAAAATCAAAACCGAAAAAAATGATTGATGCACCCAAATTAGGAGGGTAACACACAATTAATTCATTACAGTTTTATAATTCATATCATTATCAATTATATAATCCTTCATGATAATAATTTTTCTCATTTTAGTATCAAATGAATACCTTATGTTTTATATAAAAAATTAAACACAACTCATTTATTATTACATTAAACTAAATGATGCTCATGATTGTGTGAATGAATTATTAGAGTTTCAAGTTATATTATTTTATTTCATGTAAACTTATCAATAATTTCATTTAATTTTCTATCTTTCACATAATACTAAAAATTTTCGTGGAATAATTTGAACATGTTAGTAATTAAAATGGAAAGAAAAAAGAAATAAATTTCTAAGTTGTTGATTTTTATTTAATTAGTATATTTTCTAAACTACATAAAATTTGTTTCTCAAATAAAGTAATTTTTTAAATCATCGATCATCATTTTCAAGGTGGAATCTTTATCGATATTTATAATTATTTTTTATGTTGGAAAAAGGCACAATAATAATAGTTACTAATTTTGACATTGTAAATTTTATAAAAAAAAAATTGTCTTGTTAAACTTATCACTATAATTCCTCTTAAAATAAAATATATTCCTTCCATTTCTAATATTTTGATGACAATAATTCATATATATAGATTTACCAAAACTATAATTTATAAATAATAATGAATTATTTTAATACTATTGGAAAATGTCAGGTCATTTTTTAGGGTTTTAAATATTTGATATTTTTACATTGAAATTGTACATTATTTATAATTTTGAAATTATTATAATATAATATCTATGAATTTTGTCGTTTATTTTTAATCGAATATTTCACACATATAAGATTGAGGTTATGTCATGTTAATAATATTTTTCAAATGGTAATATTTTTACATGATTTATTAAAATAATTAGTGTTAAAAGTGAATAATAAATGTTTTCATAATTATTTAGTCTAATTTTCCACATATATTATCTCCATAGAAAAAATTTGGTTAAATTTAATTTTATTTGGGAATTGACATTAGTTTACACCAAACTAACATGTATGGACAAATTATTATTTCCTCTATATCTCAATATAAATTATTCATTTAAAAAATAGATTTTGTATTATATATATGTCACATGTATTATTTGATAATTTATTTTTATAACAAAATTATTTGAAAATACTTTTCCTAGACACAAAAATTCATATAAGTTTAAAAAATAAGTGATAGAGAATGAGTATAATACTCATTAATTATAGTTACCATCATAAAAAAATTACGAAATATTATTCAATGATTTCACAGTAAAACCTATTCTAATAACTCAAAAATTTGAGACTACAAACATTATTTTTCTTTAGAATATCCTTATTTTTATATTAATCAATTAATAAGATCTTGAAAAAGATGAATAACGAAGAAAGGCTCAATTATCTTCTTATATATCTATATTTTTTACATTATCTTATAAATTTAAAATAAAAACTATAAATCAAAAAAATTATGTAACTTAACCATTTATTTCCTTCCATTCCATATATCCAGAATAATATTATTTAATATTGAAATTATAATTTTTTTTCTTAATTATTTTCAAAATAGTTACATATAAATTTATAGTTATCCTTCTAAGAGGTATGTTTTATTAAGGTGTCCTGTCGATATAAAATATATGATTAATACCATCTATGGAAGAAAATGTCTTAAAATAATTATCCTTAAACTCTTCATTATAAAAAATAAATAAAAAAACATTCATAGATTATTTTTCATTTTGAATAGTATTCATAAAATTCTAAAGAATAACATTATAAGGAAATTAAATACCAAAAATGATAACATATGGAAATCTATAAAAATCATTTAGGATATAGGAAATATATGGTTTCCACATTGGCCATGTAATCCTAGTTTTTCCAAAAAATCATGAATATATGATCTAATGACCTATAATTAAATGCATGAGAAATTATTTTAACATATCATCTATTTTTTTAACATTTAATACGATACAATTTTTTAAAATAATATTTAATCATTGAAAAATATAAAATATATTTCTTCTTAAACATAATTCATAAAAAATTATCATTATGATAACTCATTATTATATTCCATATCAAACGTTCATTGATTTGATCAGTCAGTGGATGACTATTTTATTATAAAATATATTAATATAAAATGTATAATAATTAAGGATTCTCGATGATAAAAATTTGAGATAATTTTACATAAAAATAGAACATTTAATGATTGAATGATATATAGAAAAACCATCTTCAATATTTTGGGAGATGTATATTGTATTACACTTTATGACTTTAGTGGAATGAATTTTTCTTATTAAAATACTGTATGTTCTTAAAAAACAGTCTTCTCTTTAACACCATCTCCATAAGGTATAATACTATTATTACATTTTTAAAGAAGTTATATTTTTTAATAATTGGTAATTATATAATAGAAATTATCATATTACATATAACATTTTTTATTAATGATTCCATTTTTTATATAATTAAATTAATAAATAATTAATTTCGGTTCCCATTAAATTTTGATTCTTGATGTGACATTGATAAAAGATTTTATAACCCTAATGTTATTAGTATAAATATATTTTTGATCATGTTGAGAAGATTTATAATAATTTAAATAATAGACATGCTTCCATTTTATATTATATTATTCTGATGCTTTAATTATCATCCTTAGGAGTTGCTAAATAATTACATGAATATATAAAAATAAATATACATTCATAGTAAATTTAAAAAACATATAAATATTTTTATTTGGATTATTAAAAACTATTATATCTTCAATTTCTAGTATACATTTGAAAATGAATATAATGTTTTTAAATTCTATTCAACCTAAGTAAATTTATAACTATCCCAACTAAAAATTTTCATTGTTACACATAAGATCATTATTTACAACAACAATTTGAGAACCATTTTTAACAGGAATTTATAGTTTTATATCAAACTAATCCATCAGTAAATAATATATTTCTATAAATGTGTTATCATAAAATTTCTTATGATATTTATAATAAATCTATGGATAATAAAAAATACTTTTAATCATGGAATAATATTTCTTAGGTACCATGATTATGATAATAAAGAGCCTCCTTTTAAATTTTATTTCATGTAATACATAAGTAATTTTCTAGGAAATAATTATGAAATATTGTAAAATTATTTTTTTGAATATATATTAAATTATTGATATTTTTTGGATACATGAGTACATGGGAAATAATATGATATTCCATGAATAAGAAATTCTATGCTCACTCTCTATAAAATTTCGTATGAAGAAACCATGCTTTATGTTTTATATAATATGTTTTATTTATATTTAATTTCTAATCAAAATGGATGTTTATTATAAATTATGTGGGAAAATTAATTCTCATGATTAGAATATGGTATTTTTCTTACTTACCATGGGAACAAAATGGGATATGATAAATTTCATGTCATCATAATATAAATAAAATAACATATTATATATGAGACCAGATTGGAATATATCTCACAATAATCATAACCAGAATAGTGCCGTATTTTTTAACATTCATGTTATCTCTCTAGATCAGTAGTTGAGAAAAATTGCATTAATATTATTTTTTTCTACAAAAGAGCATATTAAATATTTATGTGGTGATGGAAACTAAAAAAATGTAAATTTATATCATTTTATTTGGAACAAAATCCTTGGATATAGGCCCCAAACCTAATATATAGTGGGTTACCAGCTCTATATATTCTATTGGGTCACTACAATTTGACTAGAAAATGGTGGAACTAACACCGTTATCAAAATGGAGGCACCACAACCCATCATAATGAAAGGGGGGTTTAAATGTATAAGGTGTACGGAGGTCCTTTACATTGGTATGAAAATGTTTCCAGTGGGATAAAAACCTAATTGTAGCTCAAAACAGCACCTGTTAACCTCATTATAACCTATATGGTGTTATGATACTCATATAACTTAAAAATATATTAATTTTAATTTGATAAATATGATAACCAAATGAACTTGTTCAATAATGAATGAAAAATAAAAAATATCTATTTTTTTAGATTTCTAACACTATAGTGAGAGGAAAAGTAATATTAAAAATTAAAAAACACATATGTTATGAACATTATAAGAGATATTTTGTGATACACGTGGGTTCCTATGCCTTTACATCCATAATATTTCCATTTTGTGTTAATATAAATTAAATTAATATTAAAAAATATGATGTTAGTGAGTCATGATTTTTTTGATTGTGTACCACCGAGGCATAGAGAAATTCCACCAAATGACATGGTATTTTCCATAGCACACATGGTGTGATGACTGGGTTATTTTTAAGAGTATACTTTGAAATGAACATGGAAATTTGTTTTAGAAAACAAGAAGTGTTTAATAAAAATACATGTCATTCGATATTCCTTGTCTATTTGAAAACACTAGCCACTTATATATATGCCACACAACTAGTGCCTCATTGAATCATTTCCATATAAAACTATACTTTACATATCTATTTTTCCCATCAATTTTACCACCACGCTCTCTAACATCCACTGTGATCTTTTTCACCAAACCCACTAACATTTTTAGGTTATATTATCACATAACTAAATATACGCAACTCCCATTAAATAGTTCACAATTCAACCGAACAACTATGGCACTATTATAAATTATATGGACTTGGAAGGGGATTATATTTGAATTCATCATGAGAAGAATGATTTGTGATAATGAGATATTAGAAACAGGTAATAACACCATATTTGGGGGCTTAAAATTAATCTGGATAATAATTGGTGTGACCCTAGTCTTTTTAAACTATTCAACCAACACTAATTAATGGAGTGAGTGAGCTATGTGAATGAAAAAATAATGGTGGTGATCAATGATTATTCTACCACCGATTATTAATTTTCTATAGTATCATTCTATCTAATATCATAAGACACAAATACATAATAAAAACAACAAAAATAAAAATGCATCGATTCATTTGAATTGATACAATAATATTCTGTAATCATAATATTTATTAATTTATTATAATGAACATTGAATATACTCCTACATCAGTTGATGTGCCTCACCAACAAAAGATTATATATTACTACAAGAACCTGATTATTATCATTGGATGAATTCTCAAACATTAAATTATCTTATATTTTATAGATATTATATCTAATATTTTCATTATGAAGGTTTAAAATATATTTATAATATTATTTCAAATCCAATGAGGTTAAAATTTAATATCCTAAAATTATATAATCTTGGGATCTAAATATAATGATTTAAAATAACATTCCTACTCAAAATCCACCCACACAAACATAACTGTGGTTTTGAAATAATAGTGCATATTTATAAATGACATTAAGTATTAAAAAAATTTCTATAGTCACAACATAAAAAATAATATTTGAAAATTTTAAATATTTTATATTATTCACTTATCCATAAAAATTAAACTTATTAAATTAATCTATAATTAAATATTATTAACAATATATCATATAATATAAAGAAAAAACTCGGTCACTACATCATCCCTATATTGACGCGTTTTCATCTAAAAATCAAAAATCATTGAGGGTATTCATCTAATACGTAATTATTTCACCCCCAAAAGTTCTACTAATGATTCTAATGATTTCAGGAGAAGTCAAACAATGGTATTATTAACCCATTAGTTCTATTTTCTTTTATTATTGTGATCACAAGTAGGTACTCAACAAAATGCATGTCATCCTGAATTTCGAGTTCACTAAAAATAATGATACATAATGGATCGTGAAAAAAACTCATTGTCCATGATATATTGAAGATAGTTTTCATTGATTATATAAATGGGTGTAATTAAAGGTGGTTGGGATCCTCATATAGTGAATAATGAATTGGAAATAGACAGGTGATCCTTAGTGATAACTATTGTTCTATGCAAAATCTACTTATTCCATGATATAGAGAATTATATTTTTACATAATATCTACCTCTTAATTTTTTAATGGCTTCTATCACTAGTCTATGAATAATATATGTAGATAGAATTGAGATATCCAAAACCCCTTCTATATTACCATGAAATTATCTATTATCCATTGGAATAGATTTTTTCATTTTTGGGACAACACACCAATAATTTGAAAAATGGAATGAAGTATAGGATCTATCATATATGGGGTTGTTACAAAAAAACATCATTATAGCTAGATGATTAACTATTCTATTTCCAAAATTGAGAACTGAAGCCCAGAACATGGACTTGAGATGCTCGATATTTGGTTAAATTTAGTCTTATATATAGTTGTGGAATACTATATTATATTTTAATATAGAATGGAATTACTCTTTGCATGTACATCACAATTATGATGTCAATAAAAAATATTAGAATAAATTATTTTTAATTGTACCTAATAAAATATATGATCTCATCATCATCTAAACTTGCCACTATCACCAATGAAATCCACTCATATATATAATGAATGTGAGCTGATTTTGTAATTTTTTCAATGTTTTCATAGATGGAATGTTGAATCACTTAAAAACATTAATTTGAAACCATGATATCCATCGATATACAAACCCACATCTTCTTTCTATCAATAATATGTTGGTTTGGTAATAATGAGACTTGGGTTTTAAACATCATCTAAAAACTGGGGAACAATGAAATTCATTATAAGTAGACAAATATAAACAATCTTCAAATAATATTAAATATTTGTCACACATTGATTCACCACACAATGCAGAGGTATAAAAATCCATAAAACCCTCATCAAATCAAAAAATAGGATAAACACTCTACCTCATTAAGAGGATTATGTACTCCGTAAATTATAGATTTTATCATGTGAATCACTCGAGAATATTCTACAACACAGGAATTTGATCTCGAAATCACCATGTTATTCTTATCTCTCCTTTTGAAATAATGTGGGAGTTGGGGGTGGGGGTGGTGGTGAATTTACAATGATCAATGGAATGTTATGTTTCCACATTCATTAAAAATAGACAACAAGAGGGATTGATTCTTGAAATACTATAACAGATCCTGGGAATGAGATTTAGTAATAAGGGATTAATGAAAAAATTATCCTTCATCAGAGAATAAGTGATCAAAAATTCGAAATATAATAGGGACATTAAATAACAAATCTATCTCAGGTTGGGATCTATCAAGGAGGATGTGTTTAGAAGATTCTTATGATCGGTAGAAATAATGAATCACTTACCGATAAGGTAGTGTCTCTATGCCTTAATAAAAAAACAAACTATGTAGGATTCAATTAATTGCACATTGAGTTTTATTCACGATATCTCAACTACTTAGATATATAATCAATCCCCACCTATCGTTGTCTTAACCCACAACCAATACATATTTCATAGTCATTGTAGAACATCACATTACTGACTCCCATCAACAAAAATGAGCCCTAGTCAACCTTTTCTTTATATTCTATAAATATTAATAACATTAGTGGAACATGTGGAGGGGTACTATTTTTTTTACCATACACTTCATAGATAAAATCATAGAGATATATATAATGAATCTATGATCTATACTGCATTCCCAATAAAAGAATTCACCTCAAGTAAATTATATGGTGGATCCCATTCCACCAATGCCTTAATCCTCTTGTTGTTTAATATTGAACCACCCACTATATTAAATTTTTATTGGATATGGAATTTTATAATACAATATTTGACCTTTGAATGATTACCATGTAGTTGGTTCTCCCAAATAATGTATAAAAAATTTGTCTAATAATTGAGATACTTCTCATCTAAATAAATAAATGAGGATTTCACCAATGAAGGACACTATTAAATAGTCAATGAATGGGTGAAATATATGTTCATGAGTCTCTTATAAGCATTCGTATTGTTTGTTTCTATTAATTTTATCACTAAAAAAATGCAATTCCCATAATGACATAATAACTCTATCTTTGAGATTTCATAATCATGAAAAAAACATAGATGAGATCTTGATCAAAAGTAAACATTTTTGAAGAAATTCACTACCTTATTCAATTATGTGTTGTCAATGATTTATGAAAGTGGTAAAATGTTCTTGTATGACACCTGATTTATGTAGTGACAATAGATATAATCAAATATGCTCCCATCCACTATCATATTCAATAATATATAATCTACCTATTGGAAACAATATGTATGATAAAAAATTTCAAAAAATGACATTTATATTGTTAAACTATATAATAAATGCTAGGTAAATCCATTATTATTTAGAGGGAAATCATTGTGAACAAGGGAGATATGTTATATGAAAATTGATATATCGATGAAGAGGAATCTGTCAAACACCCTCATAAAAAATATCATTATATTCCAACATAATATAGGGAATCTAATCCTATTAAGAATTTATATCACATAAATTAAATATTTTGGTTTGGTGTGATATTAGTTATATCTTCCAGATAGCTTTCCCAAAACAATATACTATAATTTCTTGCCCATTAGTGAATGATTCTGATAGATTCTAATCATGCCACAGTAGTGTTGGTATCATCAAATTAAATACCTTCAATCTGTGAATACACTTTGTAAACAAGTATTTTCATGTTCCGTACCCCTTTACATTCTTCAGTCATATTATTTTGGAAATCCCAGTTTGTACCAACAACATTTTTTTTGTATTTGGTGTGATTTCCCATTTATCATTCTCATATATCTAATAAAACTCTTCATTCATATCCTGAACACATTCTGGATACTCAAAAGTAACTTCAAAATCTATAGGTTCAACTTTTGAATATAATGATGTTTTTGTAATGGTATTTATTATTATTTAGGTTTGATAATTATGATGTTGATCACCAATAATGTTCTGATCTAATACATGCTTCCTCTGCCAAGGAAGTGATTTCCGTTTGTCTTCCTCATCACTAGAAATTTCTCAGTCTGATTCTTCTTCATGAGTATGATTATAATTTTTTTAATCCTTATCGAAATGGTTAACAATTGTTTCCTTATCCTGTTCAACACCAAAATATTCTTGTCTCCATTTATCTACCTCAGTATACTCAATAAATTTTACATCACAAGAATAAAAAATTATTTATATTTATTTATTGAAACATAATTATATTATTCCTTCAAAATAATACGAATGAAATTCTCCATCATCACATTTCCGCTCAATATTTTTCATGTTTCCACCTTTCTTATTTATAATATATGAACTCATGAAATAACATAAGTGTTTTAAATAAGTATATTTTATATAATAGTTATTATGGATTCATGTCAAAACATGGTTTTTTTAAACCATATTTTTGAATATAAACAATATTTCTCATTGATTTCCTCTAATAACAATGATAACGACCATGTTCAAGTAACATAGTTCTCCGCATTTCCACCAAAAGTAAAAAAAATTCTTAAGCCCCATTTTTTTATAATTTTAATCGGAAATATTCTCATTCATAATTCTATTCATATCAAGATCACATTCAAATTATTAATTTATATATTCACCACTATTTTCAGTTCCCAAATCCAACATAGAATATTTGAATTACTTCTCATCTTTCCTCTGGTAACATTTAATCATATTTAGAGAATATGATTTACGTTTTATATAAATTAATCACGTGATATGAGTAAATTCATCCGTGAATGTTATGAAATATTTATATCTTTTCTTTAATTGTTTTCTAACCAGCCCATAGATATCGAAATTGATAGATTTTAAGGGTTGTTTTCAACAAATATCATCTATCTTATTAACTAAATTTTTAGTCTATCATTTTTGGTAAATAGTGAAACATGAATATATTATTCAAGGAAAATCAAGAATTTCTTGAACACTATTTCATTTTGAGAATGTTCTCATGTTTCTTTTACACTTATGGCCAATAGTATTATTCCAAAATTGATTTATTGACACCATTCTCATGTAACTAGTGTTTTGTACCTCCCCAACAACAAATAATATTTTATTTGTGGATTGGATTTTTGTAACTATATTTCCATCCTTTTCACTTTTCAAAACAAATCCATACTTCCTAAATGTATCTTAATTTTTTTTTATCACATAATTTTGAAACACATAGTAGGGTATGTTTCTGCCCATCAATATATAATTACTTTTTCTATATCAATTTGTATTTCCCAATTATAGCTATTTCTAAACCATTTATTCATATTGATTCTACTTTTCTGAATTTCACAGTTCCTTGATTGAAATATTTAACATTATTCAAAAATCTATAATATAAAATTAGATGATAAGAACACCCACTATCTTTAATCCATTGAAACTCTCCTTTTATATATTTCAATGTGGTTTCAACAACATGATCTTTTTCATATCCCTTTACTATCTTCATCTGTAGCCTCTGAGAATTATTAGGAATCATTTTTGTTTCAAAAGAAAAATTAGAAATTCATTATCATGATTCCATATTTGTTCACATATTTCACAAACAGTTTCCTGGGATCGGAACATATTTTTATTTCATACAATATGATTTTCTTATTTCTTGAAAACCTTCTTTTCAGAATTATTCTATTGAGAGGATTGACTTCACCTAGACATATTCCTTTCATTACAGGAGGAATAGTATAAATGTTGTCGGTTATACCAAATTTTGTTTTCTATATATTTGAATGAACCCAAATACCAGCAATAAACATAGAATGAATTTTTTACTTTGTATCTTCTATATTAATTGGAAATGGTAATATATTTCTCAGAAACATTGTTTTCTATTCTTTGTTGACATCATTCCACTCTTTTTCTAACCTATGTCTTCTTTATCATATCAGTTTTATTTTTAGCCTTATTAGAACTATAATTAATAGAAATACTTCCATATTTAAAATTTTTAGAATCATTTCTGGAAATATGGTTTATAACGATTTCTGAATTTTCAACTTTTTTTAATCTCATCCGTATACATAACTTTTATAGATTTTAACTTTTCATAAACAATTCTATCTTTCATCTAAACCAATGAAAGTATATTTTGTTGAACCTTCTCAGGGTTATACAAGTAATTATATAAAAAACTTCTATGATATATTTTATGAAATTGTATCATTTTGTTCATCTTTATAAGGTTTTTTTAAATTTCCAAGTCTTCTTATTTTTCATTCACCTACACATCTAGATATCAGATATGATTATTTTAATCCTCATGATATTTCCTCAAATAATAAATCTCTACAATCATGTTGTTCTTATATTCAATAAAATAATCTTGAATATTTTTGAAAGAAGATATATCTCCCAACTTGTTGTTTTTAATTTCAAGCCATCAAATATTTCAAATGAATTCTTTCAAAGTTTCATTCAAATGAAATTCAGGATGAATTTTTTATTCATTAGAACTACTACTTCTGAATTATTCATTGTTCAATATTGAAACAACATTTTTTTCAATAACATACTATTTTGATTTTTCAGATTCTCCCATATTTTATTCTTATTGATTATTTTTAGATATGAAATTTTTTTTGGGATTTGATGAATTTTTATCTTTTCCCTTATAAATTTTTTTATCTTTATCACATTATTTCAACCCCAATATTCATGAAATTATTTCTTTTACATCAATATCCTCTTCATTCATTTCTTTCAGAAAATTAGCCATAATGTTTCCAATGACTCCAAATTTAAATAATTTAACAGGATGATTTCCATTGTATTTATCTATAGACATTCTAAATTTTTTTATATAATAATGATAAAATAACATCATTATTTTAACATACCTCTTTTTCAAAATCAGAATCACCAAGTTCTCATTAAATAAAAATCTTCTTTTAAATTTTATATCGAGGACCCTTTGAATTAAATTTCCCTATCATATTTTGTTTTTCATTTCGTAGAATTTCTCCTTATCATTTCATAAGTGATGATAATTATAAAATGTTTCAAGATATATATCTTCTAAATATTAAATGTTTGCATTAATCTTGTTAGGAAGGATTCTCAAGATATTTTCAACAACTATAGAATCTTCTAACTTTTGACCAAGACATATAATAGTGTTGAAAATGTCATTTACTATAGTAATGAAGTCATTAACAGAATAATACAGACACATTTTCAAATATTTATACTTTATCCACTAGATTTTTAATTTCTCCTTCTTCACTATTGTATTTAATTTTTTTATATTTTTCATAATAACCCATATACTTTAATTTGTGGAAACATGTTCCACCATTATGAATACACTTTAAGAAATTGATTATAATATAGAATCCATGGACCTTCCATAGTTCTCAATATTCTTCTTATCAATAGATGTAATAATACCCTTTTCATTAATATGAGGAAAACAGCCATTTTATCCTCAAGATTCTCATATCAAAGAGAAATAAGATAATGAATAATTATATCATTCCAGTTATGATAATTCATACCACTGAAAAATAGAATACTTATAATGTTCACACAATTTAAATTCCCCATTACAACATCTCTTCAAAACATCAAAGAAGAATAAATTAAGGGAAGCCGACTTTGATACCAATCCAAATTTATCAGTCATGATAATTGTATCACTAAGAGTGGGAGGGGGATAATCAGTGATACCTTTTTATTTTATGTTTCAATTATTATGATACAATCTTCTCCTACTATTAATTATTACTCTACACAGTGAAAATAATTCAAACACACATCCAAAGGAACTAAAGTATTTAAATGGTTCACTATTAAATATGTATTGTTGCATCCTTTTTATGGTTTATAAATTATCCAATACTACGAAATACAATAGAAAACAATCCTTTTGTATTGAATAAAATGGGTAGGATATTCTATTTCAATCATGTACCACTATGTAAAAATTTTAGTAGTTCATGTTCTACATAAATCACAAATGATGAAATTTAATGTTTTTATAAAAAACATGTTACGGTTACTCTTTATGAACATTACCAAATATATAAATATCAAAAAAATCATTTTCCTACCCAATTGATTGTAATATCTCCCTAAAAATGAAAAAGTCTCAGTATTTTATTTTTAGGCTTATCTTCCAATTCAATTTTCTATTAAAATTTCCTACTTTGCATACATAATAAAGAAAATATAACTCTGTCACAATATAGTTGAAAGAATTATAAACACATTGTCCTTTAGTATGGGAATCCAAATATGATAATTCATCCCCATATGATAACTGGTTGAATATGATAGACAATTGAAAATGATGATCATCTATATATTTTGAAATCCTATATCTTCTCCATTAACTTTTTTCAAAAGCAATTTCATCAGGAAAAAAATAGAGATACATGTTATTCTCTCTATAATTGTGTCATAGCTATACCTCCTTTGTATAATTTTTGAATAGTAATTCAGTCAGAAGAGTACAATTTTCCTTTTATTCTTTTATACTCTCCCCAAATGTAATTTGGTTGGGATTCAAGAAATCCTTCTTACAAACCACATTACCTGAATCCGAATGTTTCCATGAATTTATTATGTAGCATGACTTTGTAAAAATTTATCAAATACTGTCATTTCTTATTGATCCTTATCAAACATTCTACACACCTCAGCTCTCTTTTGGAATTCATTATAAACATCAATCTGATTCGGATAACCAATTCTTATTTTCATAGTACAATTTCATCATTATGATGCTCTGCACTAACTGATGAAAAATAACATCTTCTTAGAAAATCACGCATCCCCTTTATATTAAATTATATATAATTAAATCTCTATAATGTTTAATACCAATTAAAATAATGATATGTCTCATTATAATGATGAAATATTTAAATTAATAGATTCTTCTTCAAATCTCCTCTTAACCAATTTGATTGACAAAAAAAGAAATTAAACATATTTAAAATGGTTGAATACATTTTTGATTATGCCCTGCATTTCATTAGCACATTAGCCACCATATTGTTTTTATTTTTGATTTCATTTATCTATACCAAATAATTCATCCTCTAATGATTATCATGAAATACCATGTAGGATGGACCACTATCGAGAACTACATCATCTGTATATTATTTCTCTTCTGAATATCATGCCTATGAATTTTATTCACAAAATTTTTTTCCATTGATGAATCTGATAGTATACAAAATATAATGGATCATCATCAAAAGATTCAACATATTTCTCCATATTAATAGGATTGGAATGAATTTGATCAGACTAAATTTGATTTCAATCACATTTTCACTACCATTCTTTTCAAAAAAAATGAATCAAATATTTCTTCCAATACTTATGTTTTCTGAGAACTCTAATACCAGCAAAGATTCTTCACATTTAAATCAAAGTCATGCAGACTCTAATTATACCTCATTATGATATCTTATTCTAGTTTAAACCCATGATGATTCCAATTATCCTTTTTATCCTTAAAAATACCTCTCAATATGATATAAATTCCCAGCCATTATGATTCTATTTTCCATAAATATTATGATCAGTTAGATTTTCACCAAAAAAATTAATGTGATTTTCTTTCTTCATGATCTTCCTTGAAAAAAAATATCACCTAAATATTCCCATCCTTATTAAATTATTCGTATCATTATTCCCTCAGAAGAAGATTGTGGATACACCTATCTTAAATTATGTGATCTTGATGAAATCCATCAAATATATATATCTAATGACTCAACGTATTTCCAGCATCAACACATTGTTAGCCTCACCACATAATTGTATTAGATTACTCTTATTATATGATGATATCTATCATTAATACCACTCATATGATATTTCATAGTTAGGGATGAATTGAGGAATAACCATTTCTTCAATCTCTCTTAAGATGTTTTCTTTAAACAGATGATATCACTAAAATCTGTCAACTACCATGCTTATCGAATACCACGAGATGTATATGTACATAAAAACAAAATCACCAATAGTCATGATGAACTTATAATAATTTAGTAGCTCTGTAACACATAATATCTTCAATGTCACCATATTATAATCCTCTACATAAATGTTAACAAACACCAACAATGATAATGTATCATCAATGATATTCAAGGTAGTAAACGTCAACCAAAATAACCCCATACTATGAATAATATGTAATGGTTTGATAACTATCAACCTAATAGGTGTCTAAACCACAATTAAAACAAGTGTAATCATCACTAATGAATCCACTATTTATAGAAGAAATGAATTTTCTTCAAAACCTAATTGGCATATTATGAAGAAACTCTTTAAATATGCTCACCCATTTATTATTCTCAACCATCTTAGTAGGAACTATAGAGTTTGTTATTATTCAAATATATTATCGATAAAATAAATGTGGAGTATCTTACCACAACTTATAGCATAAAGATACATCCCAATTTGGCCCTTAAACCAAAGTCTCGTCGCTCAATTGATTAGTGAAATGAGCATATAATACTAACTTGGAAGCATTTCGAATGGTTATTTTTATTATATATTCAAGAATATGAGTTGACATACAAAATTTAACCTGATGAACTCATAGATATTGATTGATAACTATATATTATGGATTATGGGAATCATATATAAAATTACAACTATCATGATATATGAGATACATATCATCCTTTTGAACCAGGAAATCATTTCCTTAGTGTATTGATTGGACAAAATGATTAATTGGGTCCAACGTAAAATATATGTTATCCGCAAAAAAAAATTACTCATTTCCCTAAATCGATAAATGAATTCAAGAACACTTGAATCATTTCCCCAAATTTTAAAAAATTATTATTGAATCCTTTTAACTCAAAATTCAATGACTAATAAATAAAAATTCTAATAAAAATATTTGATGTCTTAATAAAAAAGGATAAATAATAGACTATTAATTAGGATATGTATGTCACCCTAACCCTACCTTCAATTTTCCAGTGGATGATGAAAAGAACAACGATGTGATATAACATGTACGTGATTCCTTATCATATTGATAACCACCACAATCAGATTACAAGATAAATGTGGAAAAACTAATAATCCTTAGATAACAGAATATAGCCTGTGATATAGAGTATAATTTTCACTTCTAAGAGTTCAGGTTTCAATAAAAATTACTCACAGGAAAAATCCTATGGGTAAAAAATGAATAATAATGACATATCAATGTATGATGAACCTGTGAAAAATTTGAAAAATTGATACAATAATACTTTTTGGAATGATGTCTGAAATTAATTTTCATTCTTAATAACTATATGAAATTTACCCCAAAATCTCTATATAATCAAATTTCACTCACAATAATTGTGAAAACATTATAGAAACTATAAATTTTTTGAGAGGTTAATGATGAAATGGGACTGTAAGAGTACCCTATAAAAACCCTTCACTTTATTACACAGATAAACATGATTTATTACATTAACATGCATTAAAGACAACTCCTAGGATTTATAGGTCTACTGTATTACGAAGATATAACCATTATATAACAAATTAAAACATAAAATACAATACCTTTATTGAAAACTAATTTTACATGACCACAACATTCCTTCATACATAACATTGCCAGGCATAACATGAGGACATACCTAAGAAATGGGTGAGCTATAAAGCACATTAAGAGAGTAAACAAGGTATAAAATTAAGAATACAATACATGTTATGAAATAAGAATATTAATGGAGCATAAGAGAAACATGAACATAAAGGCATGATATATCATGATTATCATAACATAGAAATGTGGCAAGAATATACAACATGATATTAGCATCATCCAACGCTCATCGCACAAGTATTAGCATTATAAAAACCTAATTTCACATGTATGGTCTGATGTAAACCCTCATTACACAATAATTATCAATATCAAACCCTCATTGCAGATGAATTAGCAGAAGTAAACCCTCATTTCCCATGAATTGGCATGAGTAAACCCTCATTGCACATGAATTAGCATGAGTAAACCATCATTTAACATTGATGATCATGAGTAAACATTCATTTAACATTGATTAGAAATATTAAAACCATTTTACACATGGTGTATCATGATACTAAACATTACCTAATCCATTGGAGTGATATGTGGGTTCACCCTTTATAAACATTTTATATCATGCATAATTGTGCCACACAGATCATATAACATTGAATCATTCAACCTTATATGTTATTAAATGACTAAGTAATGTGGAATAAATATATGTTATTACCATTTAATATGTATATGTGAGTAATTTAGAATATTTTTTATTGATAAATCGGTATGGTATTAACTACATAATGATTTTTTCTTGAAAAAACACTGTGTAATTTTGGCCGCATAACGTCATTTTATTGAAATTTATAAGTTTGGTTAATAAGTGGAAAAAGGGTATCTCATCATTTATGCATGAAATAGACTATAAGGGGATTATGGGACAGAATATCCCAAAATATGAAATGGAATTTAGATGGATAATATTGAAAAAATAATTTAATGGAAATAAGAATAGAGAAATCACATGAGGAAATTCCTCATGGTAATAGGTGTACAATGAAGGCATTAATGAGAGAGAAAGTTGTATCTCATCATTCAAACATAAGAAGTGCAGTATGTGGGAGGTGATAAATCACACCCCATTAGTTTTAATTTATCTAAAAATGGTATTACAACCTATAGAAACATGGATATAAATGTGAAAGGAAGGAATCCCTTAAGAAACATTGGCATGGTTACCAGTATAAAAAACGGTTTGTAAGAGGGATAAATGAGAGTAAAAGGGTCCCTAATCATTTATACATAAAATTTTAAATAATGAGGATATTTAATTACATATCCCAACATAGTAATAATATAAAATCAATCTGATATCATGAAAATAATTCTTGATAAAAGTGGAGGGTGGACGATTATTTATGAAATTTCAGCATAGTAATGGGTGTGCATAAATGATCATAGGGGGGATTAGTGAGACTAAAACGAATATTTGATTATATATACCTAAAATGGATATTATGGGGGTAGTGTAACATCGTAACCAAACATATAAATTTGGAACATAAGAAGCATAATGTAAAAGAGTTGCTTGAATGGAAATGAGAAGAGTGGAATCCCTTTCCAATTTTTTTCATAATAACGGCTTATGTAATGGTAACTACAAGGTATGATAAATAATAACTAATTTAAATAACATAATATGAACCATAATAAAATGATAATAAAATAATCACATTACAACCATTCAAAACAATAAGAAAAACTTTCAAATAAGATGACTAAATTAGAAAATTAGTGAGAAAAGTGAGGATCACTTACATGGAAGTGTGATACTAATGGTTTGGGAGAGGATTGAGAGAGGCCTCGTGGGGGACCAGGGAGCCTTGGGAGGATTTTAGAGAAATGATTCCAGACGTTGGTCAACATTTAAAAGGTTTTAGTGAAGAGGAACGAGTGATTGAGTGGGTTTATATATGAAAAGAGAGTGAATTATTTATTATTTAGGTTTTGGTCAGTACACATTAAAATAATCAAAACGACAAACCATCCCATTTATTTTTCACATATTTTAGGAAAAATTGGAGTGGAATAAAACATTTTTTTAAGGACAAGGGTCGAACATATTAAAATAGTAGGCTTCATTATGTAGAAATGAGTCACACTATTAAAGAAATGTTTTTAAAATATTAAAATATTTTATATGTCTTGGAAGGTAAACAAATGATTTATAAAATTGATCAAAAATCAATATAATCATATTATTTTAATTTTAAAACATATATTGGATGAATATAACACTTTTATAGTATTTAATTACTTTAATAATTAGTCATTATGATTTATTAAAACATATTATATATGTAAACAGTATTTAATTTTTACCCAAAACTTTTAATGTCTTATAAAATTTTGAAAAATGCACCATTAGATAGTTTTTATGTCTTCATTCCAAAATTATTATTTATTTTTTAAAAATATTTTATTAAATATATTAATTTTTACTTTTAAAATAAAAACTCACTTTTACGGAAAATTGACAGGTTATGAAAAAAAAGTTTTTAACCTTAGTTAAAATTAAAAAAAAATATATACACATTAATTTATCAAAAAAGTAATTTGATAGAAAAATTTTATTAAAATATTAATTATTTCAAAAATTCAGTGATTCATCAATATAAATCCTTTATTTAAAAATACAATTTCTATTTTATCATATAAAAATATAATTTTTATCAAACTGAATACTTAATCTTTTATAGAGTAAAAAAAATACATATAATCAAGAATTATAATTCAAAGGGGTGTTTCAATAACACTATTATAATAAATTTTTTATTAAAAACATTATTTAATAACATAATTAATATATTTCAAAAAATTACCTTTTTACCTAATAATTCAATTTATCTAATTCATTATATTTTTATGAAAAAACTATTCTTATACAGTAATTGATTGTAAATGAATTTTATTTTTTAAAAATGAATAAGAAAATATGTACTAAATACCTTGTTACATAACCCCTTATAACACCCACATAAGTCCTATGGGTAAGGTGTTCCATTTTGACAAACTCATGGGGCAGGTCGGAAAACATCCCAAGAGTTGTAATCTCAAATGACTTGATCTTCTCTCATAGTAAATTCTATTCAAGCTTAATGTGTTGAATCTCAACTTTGTTAGGGTCTAGAGTGAAGCCCAGTGACGCTACCTCATTTCTTATCTCTAAAAAATGAGCTTCATATCGCTCATGTATATTAAAAGAGGCCATCAACTCTTCTTTATGAATTAATTTTTCAGTTATTATTTCTATTTATAAAGAATTATTATAACATTATGATATTATTTTTTCCAACAGTCATATTGATCGTTTATTTTAATTGACCAATGCTCACATAATAGTAAAAAATTGGTACTTTCATTTATATTTATTCTTATATAGTTTTAATTAAAGAGACACAGGAAAACATACATTTTCAGGAAACTAAATATTATTCCAAATATCGGGTCATTACATTCTCCCCCACCCCTTATAGAATTTCTCCACCGAAGTCTCATTTTACATACTGAGTCCAAAAAATGTGAGGTTTCTTCTACATTATCACCACAAATAGGTCCTTAGTGTCTCTTATTATTATTTCCTTTATGTAAAAAGGGTTCATGAGTCACACTTGTACTTTAGGATGTTTCCAAAATCGTTTAATTCCTTTACCAAAATACATATGAAGCATCTTGTATTATATCCATGGAAGTACCGATAAGTTATTAAAAAGGTATTTCATGTATATAATTTTTATATATCATCCTGAACATGTTTTTTTATAAAAACATCTTAAAGACTCATCTTAAAATATATCAAAATAGGGTTTTGGTATATCAGTTTTGCTGATTCCTTAAAGAATAAAATATGTAATCTGATACATATAAACTACATGGAGGTCACCCTCTTTTGTAGCATCAAGAAAATCATTTATTTCTTCATCACTTTTAAATAAAGTGAATAATTTTAAAATAACTTAATGGTACTTCCCACGCTTAAAATCGTAAGAAAATTGAGAGAGAAAGATTCATGAATAGACAGAGTTAGATCCGTGAAAGAATCCTGCAATTATATAATTATTGGATGCATCATAAAGTAGTTTGGATGTAAATTTGATATTTCAAAAACATTCAATGTTAACTGATCATGACTTCAGTATAATACCTCTATGTAGTTCATCACGAAATGAGAGAAAAGTTGTTCATGATCTTCTTCCTTCAATGTTTTAACTAATAAAATAACACAATTATGTGGTTTTAATACTTAGATAATAAGAATATTAAAAGAAGAAATTGGACATATACGGATAAACATGTATTGTATAACCTCACATATGATACCCTATGTTTCAGTCTAGGTTATCCATGATCTATTTCATAACATATGTTATTATGGGATTTTTTTGTTCAGTAACTAATTTATTATCGTAATCTTATGGATTTAATGAATTTTTTTTCCTGGGAGTATCAAACCAAGAGTGCAACAAGGCATGTGGTCATTCACCAGTTACATTTCGAGTCTATCTCAAAGTGGTGTTTTCAGGTTTTACCCCTACATACCTAGGTGCCATAGCCACCTCTACATGTTCATATCTAGACTGAGATGTATTTTCCTGATAAACCACAAACTATATACACACCAAAATTTAGGTATTTTATTCATATATATAGTTGTATACTTATGTATTTCACTTGGATTTTCTAATACTAATCCCACAAATAACTAAACCTATCCTTTAATACCAACTATAACAACCCTACTCTTTATAATAAACATAAACATGATTAATTACAAAAACATGCACATAATACCACCATGTGAATCAATATTTCTAGTGTATTTGGAAATTTTAAACATTACATAACTACTACAAACATAAAATACAAAACCATTATTGAAAAATGCTTTTACATGACCACAACATTCCTTCATACTTACAATTCCATGGGATAACCTTAGGACCTACATAAAAAAGGGTGAGCTATAAAGCCCATTAATTAAGTAAACAATGAATAAAATGAATAATATAGTACATTTTAAGAAAAGGTAGTATCAATGGATCACAAGAGAAACATGAACACAAAGGAATGATATAACATAATTATCATAACATGGAAATGGTCCAACAACATACAACATGGTATTTGCATTATCCAAGTCTCCTCACAAATGTATTATCGTGAGTAAACTCTAATTTCACATGTATTATCATGAGTAAACCCTCATTGTACATGAATTATCATGTGTAAATCCTCATTGCAATAAATTATCCTTAGAAAACCCTCATTGCACCAGAATTTACATGATTAAACCCTCATTTCACATGGATTATCATGAGAAAACCCTCATTGAAACTGAATTAGCATGATTAAAGCCTAATTTCACATGGCATTTCATTATAGTAAATATTATCCCATGCATTCGATCACTATTAGGGTGCTCCCATTATAAACATTTTAATTTCATGCATTAGTGTGCCCCATGGATCATATAACATTGAATCATTCAACATCATAAGTTATTACCTGATAAAGGAATGTATAATAAATACATGTATATACAATTCATATATATATATGTGAATAAAACTGAATATCCTTTTTAGAGAAATAGTAATGGTATTCTATACATGATGTTTTTATCTTGGTAAAATGTGGTGCAATTTCGACATCTAAACATCGTCATATGGAAATCCATAAGTTGGGTTGATTAGAGGGAAAGGGGTATCTCAAAATTTATATACGAAATAGATAGTAAGGGTATCATGGAACATAAAATCACAACATATGAAATGGAATTTTGATGCATAATATGGGAGATATTCATGAATGGAAATAAGAAGAGAGAAATCCCTTATGGAATTTCGGCATGGTAATGGGTGTAAATGGAATGAATAAATAAGGGAGAAAGTGTTATCGCATCATTTAAAAATATGGAGGGAATTATGTTGGAGGTGATACATAATATCACAAATTTTTTATTAAAATAAAATTGGTATTTAGACATAAAGAAACTTGGATAAAAATGAGAAAGGAATGAATCCCTTAAGAAATATCGGCATGGTAATGTGCTAACATAAGGGTTCATAAGATTCATAAATGAGAGTGAAAGTGGATCTCATTATCGATAAATCAAATGGGAAGTAAAGAGGATATATAATAACAAATCCCATCATAGAAATAAAATATATTCAAATAAACAACATGAAATGAATTCTTGATAAAAGAGGAGGGTGGAAGATCCCTTATGGAATTTTGGTATAGTAATGGGTGTACATAAAAGATCATAGGGGGGATTAATGAAATTGACAGGGAGTTTTCAACATATATATCTGAAATTGAATGTGTGGGGGTCGTGAAACATCATAATGAAACATCTAAATATGGATCTTAAGAAGAATAATGTAAAAGAGTATCTTGATTAAAAATGAAAAGAGTGAAATCCCTTACCAAATTTTGGAATATTAACAAATTAGGTGATGTACAAAATTAAGTGGATAAGTAATAACTAATTAAAATAACATAATATAGACTGTGATATAATTATTATTAAATAATCACATTATAAAAATTCAAATTAACAATAAATACTTTCAAACAAGATGCTTGAATTTGAAAGGATGAGAGGAAAGTGAGGATCCCTTACTTGGAAGTGTGATACCAATGTCTTGAGAGAGGCTTGAGAGAGACATAATGGGAGATTGTGGAAACATGGGATGATTATAGAGAGAAGAGGGAAGAGGTTTTTTGAGCTCTAATTGGTTTGAGTGAAGAGGAATGGGATACTAAGTGGCCTTATATAGGAAAGAAGAGGGGCTTCTTTATTATTCCATTTTTAAACAGTACACATAAACTAATCAAACCCACAAACAATCCCATGGTTTTTGACCATTGATTCATCAAATTGGTAGTGTTATAAAATATTTTATTTTTCCATGTTCTAAAAACATTAATATATTTTTCTTCATTATTTGGATGGGAGTCGCACTCTCAATGAAATCCTTTTTAAAATAAAAAAACATTTTATAAACCTTGACCTGTTTACTAAGGAATTATAAAATTAAACAAACAAATCAAAAATACAAATATTTAAATGGTAAAGCATTTATTGGCTTAATATACCTTTTACAGTATTTTTTTAAATCACTATTGGGTCATTATGAAGTAATAAAACACATTATATATTTAAACAGTATTAAATTTTTTCCCCAAAAATCGACACTCCCAAAAAATTATGAAAGAATCATGGTTAGATAAAATCAATATAATGATTTAGAATATAATACTAAATTTAGCTAAATAATATTCTAAATATGTGAATTTTCAGTTTTAAAATAAAAAACTACATTTACTGAATATTGATGGGTTTTGAATAAAAGGATTTTAAAAATAATAAAAATTAAATAAAAACTATATACTCGTTTATTATCCATTAAAGTAATTTTTTAATAATAATTTATTACAATATTAATTATTTCAAAATTTAAATAATTCTTCACAATAAATTCTTTAATTTAAAAATAAAATTTTAATTTTATCATATAAAAATATAATTCTTATCAATATATATATATATATTATTATTTTCTAGAAAAAATAAATAAATATAAACATCATTTATAATTAAATGGAGTGTTGTTATAACACTATTATAGTAACATTATTAGTAAAAACATAGGTTAACAAAATAATTTATATATTTCTAAAATGTAACATTTTACACAAAATTATGTTTATCTAATTCATTATATTTTAATGAAAAACTATTCTCTTAAATGAATTGATAGAAATAGCCTTTTATTTATAGAAAATGAAATAAAAAAATATGTAACTAATATCATGATACATAACCCCTTATAACACTCATATAAAACCTAAGGATAAGGTGTGTGATTGTGATATAATCTTGGGGAAGCTGCGATTACATCACTCGGGTTGTAATCTCAATTACATTAAACTTCACTCGTTAGATATTCTGTTCATACTTAATGTGCTGAAGCTCAGCTTGGGATTGGTCAAAAGAGAAGCCAATTGATGCTAACTCCTTTCCAAAATCTAACAAATTATCTTTGTATGGATCGAGTCTACGGGGTGATCCCATCGACTCTTCTTTCAGATTTCATTTCTCCATTATCATTTCTATTTATAAAAAATAATTATAATGTTAAAATTATTATTGTTTCCAACTTTCATATTGATCTTCGACCATATTTGAAAAATGGTCATATAACTATTGAAAACTGATAGTTATATTTCCATTTATACGTATATAGTTTTTACTAAAGAGACATAGTAAGACATACATTTTCAGGAAACAAAATATTATTCAAAAGTTTGGGTCATTACAAAACTAGTAGCATATCTGGAAAAATATGAAACTGGGGTTGGAAAAGTAATTCAACTCAAAATAAATAAAAAATTGAGAATTATTGATTTCCAAATAAATTTTAGGAATTAAGGGATATAGTCATACAGTAGTCATCATAGAAAAACTACAATAATAATTTATCTCAAACAAAACGAGGTCACTAGATATGTCATAGGATACAAAACAATTGAACTACCCAATATCTATAAATATCACATCACTTCACTGGAATTATAGTAAGGGACTTATAAATCACATTGGTACATGTATTAGCCGTAATGATTTAATTTTGGTGATTTGAAACAACTGATCACTGAAATAATTCCTCCAAAACATTCATGGTTAGAATAATAATCAAGTGCTTAAATAATCATAATATACCAATACATTAATCTAAAAAAACATAGGACATAATTGCTGCATTCATCTATATAAAATTACAAAAGATTATAATTATCATCACAATCATAAAAAATTATTTTATATTACACAATTTTCATTCAATCACAATTTTATGTTTAATACATGTCATTAAATGTCTTCCAATGTAAGTGAAAACTATTTATACCTCATCATTACAAAAAATATTAACTACTAAACCAGTTACACCATCTTCCAATATTTACATAGGATACACCATTGGTATAAACAAAAAATGATTTTCCATAGTAATGTCTACAAAAACCACTTACTCCGAGTGATTGTGAAAATTATTATCATGCAACTCATCTAATTAGGCATACATATTTTTTTTGAAATCCTCAATCTCCTTAATGATTAACACCCTCTAGAACCGCATATTCTTGATTTTAACATTATACAAAACATATATAGATCAACATGTATACATGACCACATAAACTAATTGATCTATATCATATCATATTTAAAATCATTCATCTGATTGATCTATTCATTCCATGAGCATAATACAATATGAGTCCCATGTTTTGAAATCACACATTCTAGATAAAAGATAATATGAAATGAATGTAAAATTATTTTTTATAACAATATCGCATTTTATGAAAAAAATTCATGATTCCAATCTCCTTCTATCTCTTGAAAAAAAATTGAACATTATTTACTTCCACCAAAACAATCAATGACTCCTTCATGAGATATGATTACTAAATTCCCACTCCAACATAATGTTTCATTATAATTTCATAGACTGAAATATGGGTGAAAATATTAACTTGTTTTTGACTACCATTGACCTTCCACAACTCGAAAATATCATTTTCAAGAATCTTATAAATAATTTTATTTTTAATCTAATCATTTATTTTCTATGAGTAAAGAACCAGATTCATATATAAATATATTTTACTATAATCTATCATTTAACATCAATTTATTATCTTCAATTTATCCACATCCATCCAATTAACATATCAGTTTGATAAATCCCTTTCTTATTTCCTTGATGATCTCATTATATAGTTTTGTTTAAGATAGTGTAATAATCATATACATCCTAATCATCGATATTATGTATTTTACAATGAAGTTAAACAAAAATTTTATCATATTGTTTCATTATTATATATCCCCTTTACAATACACATCTTTAATACCCAATAGTGGTTAATACATTCCCAAAAACTAGGATATATCTTTTTATCATTTCAATAATAGGAAAACATATATTATAGCTTGCGAGGGTCATTTTCCCTAATTCTCCATAACTTAAATGACATCCACATAATGTGTTTAATGCGTGGCCTTATACAAAATACGATGCACCCAAGACATTTTACACTAAAGTAAATTTATTTTGTCATTGTAATAATCAATTCTTTCAATTTTGATTGCCTTATAAATTAGTAAATGGATGTTATTAACCAGTTAGGATGACACCAATTTAAATCTATAAATTTTGTTTATTTTTAGGACATTTTGATGTAATTATTTAAAAAAGATAAACTTTTTTGTTCTATATCTCTATTAATCTACATTTCAATTACATTATTATAATTCCATAGATCATTAATCTGGATATTTTAGAAAAATATTCATCAATTCAAAATTGTGTTTAATTTTCAAACTGACCGTGTGAATATTATTCACATACATGATTTTGATGATATAACTCCCATCATTAATCCCCTGGTGTTATTAAGATTCATACCAGTTTCTTTATACAACCCCTTAACATCCATAATAGCTTATAATTTCATGTTCATATACTAGGTTCCTTAACAAAGTTGTATAGTCATATTTTAAATAGAAAAACCACACCATAGTTACATTTTTGGAAGAATCATACTTGTTTTAACATGTTCTTTTCCTCATATAAATCTATATAAATGTATTAATTCATTATAATCATTTATTCTAGTCAATTTAATTTAGAAAATAGGGGAGGAAAAACAATTTATATTGTAATATGTTTGAAAATATATGATATTACATTGAATAATTCCCCATGTTTCTTCTAATAAAAACATTTCAAAACAATCATATCCTTTTGACAATACCATTCCTCAAAAGCTTCTTTGAACTAGATGAACAATATGTCATACAATTAATTTTAACACTAGAATAATAATTTTGGAATCATGGATCTATTTTCATAAAAATAATATATTTTTTCATTTGGGGAAACCATTTACATTCTGCAATAAATGGGAATGAACAATTATTTGAAGATCTAAGTGTATCTTCCTTTCCCATGTCCCATGCAACGGTTCCCCAAGTCGGTCAGTCACATGACCTCAAGCTCAACTCCCCATATTTCAGAGCCTATCAAAAAACCATGAGGGTAAAGTCATTCCGTCAAGGGGAGACTATACCAACTTCGATTTGAGTAAAACACCAGTATATGTAAATAATCAATAGTTGAAGAATATATAATCCTAACATATAAAAATGTCACAAGATAACCCAAACCATTAATACAATACTCAATATAATGGGAAAATATTCCATTCCAAATTAAGTGAACAAGAATCTAAAATGAAACTGAATATAAAGACATTAACGACTCCCAAGTGGGTCCCAAAACATTTATTATTCCCTCATCCATGCTCCATCCCCAAAAATCATTCTTATCTAGGGAACATTCCCTTATCCTATCCTATGACAATAATGTCTATTCAGGTACCAATCAAGAAGCCCATATAAGGTGTGAGTACGCCTCATAAGGACACCACCAACGGAGTCTAAAATAGTCACACCCAACAAAAGTGTATGCAATTTTAATAATAATATGTATAATGAAAAAATAAGTATTTTATCATATTATTAAATATTCTCTTTTTGATCAAATAAAAACCCTACGTTGCCATAGATACATATACCTCAATACCAGCTTCATCCCATGATGGGATTGAATATTTAAACAATAGATACAATTTGTTTGAATGCATGTGATACGTTTATTATTTCAAAAATGAATGACCATGTTACCATTCTTGTTTAAAAAAATGAATGAACATATTACCAATAATTTAATTACCCAATTTTAGTGAAGATGTTACCATTCATATTTCACAAATGAATGACCACATAACCATTAATTTAATCACACAATTTGAAAGACCATGTAGCCATTATTATTTAAAAAAATTATGGCCATTTTACCATTAATTAAATTACACAATTTGAATGACCATTTACCATTCTAGTTTCACAAATGAATGAGCATGTTACCAATCAGTTCGTCACACAATTTGAATAGCCATGTTACCTTTCATAATAGTTGACCGAATGTGAATGTAACTATTCCCCATATCACACATATCTCTTGGATATAATTTATCAATGTTAATAAAAATTAACCAAATTATCACATATATCACATCATCACATTCTGCAGTATTAATCATCACAAAATCTCTTACCCCAATATCACATTAATTAATTTATCAATTAATTAATAAACTCAACATCATTTCTAATTCTACAATATTATTCATGTAGAAACACATTAATTAAATACCTGATTAATTAAGCACATAAATATATTTATTTTACTCATACAATAATTATTAACTTACTGATAATTGATTCACTTATTAATTTTCTCAATTTTTAAACTCAACATCCAATAACTAATTCCTCAATTAATTATTCAAAATAACTATTCAATATGCTAATAATTCATTCACCAATTAATTATCTATTTAATGGAATCAATATCCCCTAATTAATTCCATTATTAATTATCTCAATCCATGATCTTGGTTTCCCATAATTAATTTCAAAATTATTAATCTATATTCACAACACCCACAACCCCTAATTAATTCCAAAATTATTTACCCAATTCAAAAATCAATATTCCACCATATTAATTGGCCTAATAATTTATTAAATTAAGTAGTATCAAAATGATGTAATTAATTATCCAATTCATTATCTCATTTAGTGATACCGAAATCTCACAATTTCAAAATCATGTCAATTAATTAATTAAACACATTATTTAATTTAATTAGGGAATATAATTTATAAAAGAATCTAGCCATAATATAATATGAATATACATAACCAAATAAAGACTATGGTATTTATTTTCTATATCAGCTACCTTGATTTTTTGACAGACATTCGCTCAATGGAAATCCCCAAATTCCGAGCAGCACGATGATCCGTATCTGAGATTTAGATCTAATCACTAAACCATGATAAAATTTATCATGCTCTAATTATTCTAGATTTAGATCAACAATAATAGATCTAGATTTCACCAAATAGGTTTATTTCTATCGAAACAGATAACAAAATCCACAAAATGATCCATATAAAAAGGAAGATTAGATGGAAAATGATTGGGTTAAGATCCACATAATGAAATAAGAGTTTGTCTTCAATTTTTGCTTTGAATCTTGATGAACCTATGTTGGAAAAACTTGAAACCCCTCCAGAAAGCTCCAGAATCACACAGAAACACTATGTACCAACCTATAATTGAAATGATGGTGTTTCTAGGGTTCAATGGATTTTTACATTTGTATTCATGCGAAATAAAAAAGTGCACACTATTTTTCAATGTATGGGCATGGGGTTTAACTAATTGGGCACCAACCGTGCGTCCCTCACTGTATGGGGTTTCATGGTTAACATGTCTTGGGAGCACATTTTGTCAAAATATGCACTAGCTGTTTGGATCTCGTATGCCTAGGTCTACAGAGGTTGGTGGGTTCGGTGCACGATTTACTCTAACCATGCATCAACCATGAAAAGTATCATTTTCAAAAAAAAATTCATAAAACTCCACCCAAACACACCCCAAGTCATAAATACAACAAAAGGTACTCTAATAAAAAAATAAATGAATTTTCACATGATATAACTCTAGAAAATGTCAGGATCATTCAATCTCCCCACCATTTATTCCTCGAGCTGCACTTCCAGTTTTTTCTATAATACTGAGATAAAACAATAAGGCAATTGGACCCTCATTTCTGCTTCCATTTACCATGTTTCATCATATTATTTACCATGTTTCCATAACACACTAATAATTATAATTTTATTTTCCCACAACACCTTTTAACTATCATCCTACACATGAATCAGATTCTCCTAAAAAGACGCATCTATCTCACGATCAACATCATCCAGATAAATCACATGAGAAGGGTATAAGTGATACCTCCATTGTTGGGACACATGGAATAAATTTTGAGTTGTGTTCTAATTCTGTTGAATATCCAATCAGTATGACATTTCCCCAATTCTCACAACAATCTCAAAAGTTCTACAAACCTTGGGGCTAAATTTCCCAAAATTGGTTTACTGTAGTGACTCAACCTAGGTGAAACGTGAGGGAATACACAATCACCCTCTATATTCTATATAGATAATCTTTTTTTTGTTATCATTTGAATTATACGTACTCTAAGACATAACAATAAATTCCCAATTCAGTTATATCCACTCTGATGTCTCTTTCACGAGACTCATCCAAAATAACTTTGAATCACCACCCTCCATCCAACATAGCGGTGATCTACATGGCCTTCCAAAAATAACCATGAATGGAGACATCTCTTTTGTTTCATGATAACTATTATTATATGTGAAATCCACTAAATACATGTTCTTCTCTCAAGCCCCACCAAATTCAAGCACATATGCCTGCAACATATACTCAAGCACCTACAAAGTATGCTCCGACTACCAATCCATCTGTTGGTGAAAATCCAAACTCAATAATATCTCTTTAACAAGTGCTTTATGTATGCCCTACCAAAAGCATTAAATAAAGCATGAATCGGGATATTTAACATTAGTCTATGGAAGACCATGCATACAAACTATATCTTGAACCTAATGTTCTTCCAACTCCTGTACTGTAAATGTTACCCTTATTGGAATGAAATGTACTACATTAGTCAATCGATACCTAAAACCCCAAATATAGTAATTATTCCTAATAGTCTTTAAATATCTAAAATAAATTCCATAGTTATGTCTTCCACCTTAAACTTAAGAATTGATAATGGTTGTAGCAAACCTCTAGGTTCATGATGCTTCTCATTCACATGGTGATAGGTGTAGCATCATGTCATAAACCCAGATATCTCCATTTTCATGCCTAGCCACAAAAACTATGAACATAGTTCATTGTATGTTTTGGTCATGCATGGTTGTACAACCAGCATCGAGGCAAGAAACTCTTCCATGAGTACCTCTCACCTTCTCTGAGGAACAATAACTCGATCTTTCACATAGATGATCACATCCACATCTATCAACCACTATAATGTTGTCTTCCAACATTAAATGCATTCCCTCAAGGAAATGAAATATGGATCCTCTTAATTTTTGTCTCTTATCCATATCAAAAGTGTAGAATCCAATGACACAAAAACCATATTCAACTACACCAGTCTATCTTGAACAACCACATGCATTTCAGCCAGCAAAGTCATTATTTTCCCATCAATAATAAACTCTAAAACAACCTGAGTATGAGTTTTCTTATTCAAATCATTAGACACAGAATTTCATTTCATAGAAGTATATTCCAGTTAAAATTATATATACAACATATATTCAATCCATATCTACTTCGAAATATTCAAATCACTCTGTGTGAAGATAAACATCAAACTCTTATGGTAAGTGTAAACTGTAAACTTTTTTCCCATGAGATAGTGATGCCAACACTTTAAATAATATAAAACTACTAAATAAACTATGTAATTAGTAGGATAAAAATTTTCATGATTCCTATAAGGATGATAATCATACGTCACAACTCGATCCCCCTGAATCATCATATCTTTAAGTCTGATCATAGAAGATTCACAATATAATGTTTACTCATCACCTGATTCGGGATGAATAGAAATTGTTGTTGATGTGTCTTCATCTTCGAGAATGAATTATTTCTTTCTTCCTTCCACTCAATCATTATCCCCTTATTTTTAAATCCTGACAGTGGTGCTTCCAATCGAGAAGAGTCCTCAATTAACCTCCTCTAAAATTTATCTAATCTAAAAAAGATTCACATATAAAAATTATTATTTGTATGATCCTACGAAACCACTACATGAACCTTCATGGGATCCACTGACACACCATCCTCTAAGATAATGTTCCCAAAAATGTATACCTATTAAATCCAAAATTGACACATAGATTTCTTTGCGTATAACTGTTGCTCTCTCAATGTACTTAGGAAAATGTCTAGATTTTGGGCATGATAATATTGATTCTTAGAGTATGCCAAGATAAATTCCACAAACACCGCAATCGAATGATCCAAGTGCATATGTAATATTTTTTTCATCATGTTCATGAACACTACTAGTTCAATTGTTAGAGCCAAATCCATTACAACGAATTCATATAGGTCATACCTGCTTCTGAAAGAATTCCTCCGTATATCAGAAGACTGGACTCTCAACTAATGATACCCCCATCTCAAGTTGATCATTGAGAACACAAAGTCCCCTCTAAAATGGTCAAGTATATAGTCAATACACGAAAGAGGATATCAGTACTTTAATGTCATCAGGATTAACTTTTGGTAATCTACACAGTAATGTAAACTACCGTAAGATTTATAGGTGAAGAATATATGTGATACCTAAGTTGATGTACTCAGTTTGGTAGACCCTATATCTGGAAACTCTTCCAGCTAATTCATGGTCTCTAGAATCTCTTATGGTGCCACTCTGTATGGCATAATAGATACATTCTCATCCCTTAACATGAATTAAATAGTACATTCCATGTCTCTCTCAGGTGGAATCCCTTAGAAGTCTTCCATAAAGGCATCCTAATATAGTTCCACTACTGGTGGAATGAAATCTTTCCTAACAACCGCAACATCCAACAACAGACTAAAATATAGGGCATGGTTCTATCCCTATTGCTGATTAATTTTACATGCTTTTCCCACCTAGATATCACGCTCTCACTTGTGAATATAATTTTTATCCTTATGATATGTAAACGTAACTCTCATAAGGTAATAGTATATGTGGGATTGATATGAGACTATCTTTTCCATACCAATAATTAGGTCAAAGACAATCATATAATGAATATAGAGATCCCATAGAAAACAGACCTCCTTGATATCAAGAGTACATCCCTTGCACCCACAGATCACTCATGACTGTACAACCAATGGTGTATCTATCATCATTACCCTAATCCTAAACTCCACTTCTAGGCTCAAACCATTAACAAGTTTAGTAGATATAACAGAATGACATTCACTAGTAAAAAATAAGGATTAGATAATTTAGAATCTATGATAATAGTAACTCTCACTATTGATGGTCTATCCTTGCTATCCACTAGTGTAGGATTCACTGCATGAAAATATCCTACCCTTCATCCATGTTATGTTACTTAGCCTCCCTTATATAAAACAACTTTGATGACATGGTTGTTTTTTACCTGATGCACCATGTCTTTTACCTCCATCTTCATGGAAATTTGAACTCCCACTTTGGGAATGATAAGGTGCAAAAGATCCCCTTGCCACACTCTGACTCTATCCAGCTTCTCCATCACTACCTCGCTACCTCAGTTTCCTACATAACCTATATATATGTCAATATTTCCACAAGATTAGAACTCAAATGGTGTTTAGGAAAAGATCCTATGATAATGTCCAAACCCATCACAATGATGAAAAATCACACTAGTATCGTGTTGTGAAACCTACCCTCCAATATATGTACTCTTCTTCCAACATCCTTGATTAAAGTTACCATAATAGAACTTCTTGATCACATAAGTCATACCTCTTAATAATCTAGTAAAAAATATATGTCCAGTACATTTAGGCTTTCCAATGTTCCTTTCATCTTTGAGGGACTGATCCTCCACCTCAACAAACATCTATAATCAAAAGAGATTTACATTGGAATTAGTCCCCCACTTAAGGCCATCCACAAAGAGTATTATCACAACTGCTTCATATCCTAATAATTATATAGAAGTCCATAGTAGATCTATGAAGTGTCCATCATAATCTATAATGGATATGCTCCCCTAAGTCAGCTTCATAAACTTGGTTACTTTTTCATACCTCAACTTCTCTAGATAATAGTGCTCGATGAACTTCTCTAAACAGTTCAACCATAACATGCCATCACCCTGTCTAGTCTTCACATGAATATCCAACTGATGATTCACTGATCCTCAAAGAATATAAGTCTGCATCTTGACCCTCTTCTTAGCATGAGAATCCAGATGGTCAATTATATTCTCAATATAGTCAACCCAAAACTCATCTCTCTCATGTCCACCCTCCCCAATAAAAGTCGAAGGGTGATACAATTGAAATTCCCAAGTCAAATAAAACATTATTGTCACAACCCGGCCTAGGTAAATATAGATCAATTGCATGAAACAAGTGAATTTCTCTCAGAACATCTTTCATTCTCTCCCCCCCCCCCCACAATATCAGTGCTTGTGGTTCGACCACTGGAAGCTCATCAACAACCATGTCCTTCGATCATCCTCTCAACAAGTGCCTTCAAAGAGGCACATATCAACAATGAAAAATACACATATTTGGACTCATAAGACAAATTTATCAGATTGAGATAGTGGTAAACACCACCAAACAAAATAAGATATTTTTTCTAAACCTCAACACATGATCAAAACTGGGCCACTATTACCACCCTTAACCATCCCACACCTGGGCTAGGATGATAAAGTTTACCAGATTATCGTTACTCATCTTTCTCATTTTCAAACAGATTTATTGATATATATTTTTTCACTATATTCAATCTCATCATATTTGGAACCAATTTAATTTCAATTTTCATAAGAAAGGATAACAGTTTAAGTTCAACAACTTACCTATAACCCATTTTCCCTTGTGTGTCTAAAATGACGCATGTCACAATAATGCTAAGTGCCTAGAATGATTCATGTAGACTCCAAACTAATTTAATTGTGGGCCAAGAATAAATATTCAACAATTATCAAAAACTTGAATCATTTTACACCACAATTTCTACTCCCATAGTGAATTAATTATTCAAATATAAAAGCTAACAAACATAACAACAATCTCATCCAGTGTACTCTAGTTTTCCACCATACATGGGTTCAGAACTCCAATGCACGAGCTCCTTTCTAGTCCCTCAATCATCCTCGTATCCTTTTTATCATTCCACATACATTAATAAGAACAAAAAATAAAGAAAACATCTCTTATACCACGTTGTCATGTAGCTTTCTGAGTACAAATCAATGGTGTCCCGATCTGATCAGTCACATGACTTCAAGAATTCTTCCCTAGATGCTACACTCTACCGACTAGCAGTGAGGGTCTGGAATGTTATTAATGGGGGGAAAATACCATATTTTATCAGAGGAAACACCAGTGGAAGTAAATAAGTAATAGAGGAAGCATATATAATCCTAATTTATACAATTTTCATAATATAACCACAACTGTAATATAGTACTCACCTGAATGGTAATCATGCCATTCCAAAGTAATTGTCAAACTATCTAAAATGAAACAGAATGTAAAGACACTAATGAATCCAAAAAAGGTCCCAAATAATGTTAGGTTCCTCATACATTCTCCACCCCCAATCAATAATCTAATAATGGTCCATTTCCCTTAACCAATCCTCCAACAATAAAATCAATTCGGGTACCGCTCAGGAATCACAAATAGGGTGTGATTACAACTTAGATAACCCCCAAAAACGTTTCATAAAATAAATCTTGAAAACAACTTTGCTTGTAATTGTAATAATAAAAAGTATATAGTATAAATAAACATATGATCATATTATTAAATATTATCTATTTAATCTCACAAAAACTATTGGTTCTCGTAGATACTCATACCATAATACCTTCTTTATCCCAAGAGAGAATCTAATCATACCCTAAGGTTTTCCATGAGTTTGAGTACCCATGTTACCTTTCATATTTCACAAATGGATTTCCGTGTTAACTATATTATTTCACCTATAAATGTCCATGTTACCATTCATTTAATCACAGAATTTGAATTTCCATGTTTCTATTTTTAGTTCACAAATGAATAACCATGTCACCAATTGTTTAATCACAAAATTAGAATGACCATGTTACCATTATTAGTTCAAAAATGACTGACCATGTTACAATTCATTTTGTCCCAAAATTTTAATAACCAGGTTACCATTTTTATTTCACAAATTAATGACCATGTTACTCTTCATTTAGTTACACAATTTGAATTATATGTTACCATTAATATTAGATGGTCGAATGATCATGTTTCCATTCACCATTTTACACATATCTCATGGATCTCATTTATCTATGTTAATAGACTTAAACAACATTATCTCAAGTAGAAAATCATCTGATTAAGTAGGATTAATCATCATTAAACCTCACACCCCAATATCACATTAATTAATTTATTAATTAATTAATCAACTCATATTCATTTCTAATTCAAAAAACAATCCTCACATAAAACCCCTTAATTAATTACCAGTTTAATTAAGAACATCGATTTATTTTGAAAACTGAACTGATAATTAACCACTTACTCTTAATTATTGCACCGATTAAATATCTAAATTTCCATACCCAAAAACTCATAATTAATTAATCAATTAATTAGTCAAAAAAAATAAATTCAATCATATAATATTTCTTTCACTAATTAATTATCCATTTCATGGAATCATTATCCCATAAATAGTTCACAAGTCAATATTCCCTACCCACAATCTCAAATTTGCATAATTAATTTCCCAATCAATTATCTTTATTTGAAACACCCACAAGCCATAATTAATTCGACAATTACATACCAAATTCAACCATTTGAATTCCATCCTAATTAATTAGAACAATATATTACAAAAAATTTTAATATCAAAATCCCATACTTAATTATCCAATTAATTATCTCATTCAATGATCCCTAAATCTCAAAATTTCACAGTCATCCCAATTAATTAATTTACATATTATTTAAATCAAATACATATTATAATATCCAAATAACTATAAAAATTATACAACATAATTATACATAATCAAATCATGACAATATAATTTTTATTTTTGAAGACCCACCTCAATTCATTGATGTGTGTTCGCTCAATGGAAATCCCAATTGTCTAAGAAGCATGATGACATAGATCTCATATCAAGATCTAATTCCCAAACAATGATCAATAATATAAATATTTAATTAATCTATATTTATATTTACATCCTAGATCTATATCTCATAAATTATGTTTATATCTAAAAAACCAATAATAAAATCCACCAAAACATTAAGAGATGTAGGATGTATATATGGAATAAGGGTCAAGATGAGATCAACTTACTAGGATAAGAGAAAATCGTCAACTCTGGATTTGAGTCTTGAAGAACGGAGGTCGTAAAGCCTTGCAAACCCTTTAGAAAGCTCCTGAATCCCCCAAAAATATTATTCCCCTATCCAAGGTTGAAAAAAGAGTGTTTGAGGGGTTTAGGGGATTTTAAAATAAATTTTTCGGTGAAATAAAACGGCTCAAAAGATTTTTCTAGGAAGGGTTGTGTCTTTTTAAAAATATTGCACCAACCATGCAGCCCTAACTATCTAAGATCTCATGGTTAACTGTGTTTGGGAATGATATTTTTCAAACTGTTAAGCATCCATATGGATCACCTCTTCCATGGTCCGCACAGTTAGCTGGATTTGGAGCACAATTTACTCTTATCATTCTCTAAATCTGCATAGTCCTTGTTTCCTCAAAACATTTTTAAAACTACACACCAACACACCCCAAGTCATTAATCCAACACAAGGTAGTTAAATGAAAAAATTAATATAATTTTCACCTGAGATAAATCTATAAAAGGTTAGTATCTTACCCTAATGTTATCCTATATTCGTAAGAATAAATTGATGAAATCAAATTCAAAACCATCGATGAAATTATTTTATTTTGGAAGAATTTCATAACTCGGCCTATGTTACTGATCCTTTTGGAACAACTACATCCTAAACATTACATTATAAATTTCTTCCTTGATATTCCATAGTTGATATGTGTAATAAAAAAAATTTCGTCCTTGATAAATCTTCTATAATTTGAGTTATCCTATATCATTTTGAGGAATTTTTTATTCTTGAACTATTATTTATATCAACATCTATTTATTATATTAATTATATTTTCACAATACCATATTACATGACATTTAAAAAAAATTATGAATATTTAATTGATGAGAACACTCATTAGTATAATTACCATTTTATTAGCATTTACCTAGAACTGGAAAATAATATTTTACATTTCCATACAATATAATAAAACATGCTTGGAACCATAATTCATTTAAGTCCCATTGTATGGAATCCACATGGATATGTGAATTAAATCAGAAATATTTCAGGTGGATAACTTACACTCGTAATATTAACCATAACTATTATGAAATCATCTTCTAGAATGGTATGTGAGGATTCTAATTCAGAAATTATACTTAAAAATTAAATACATCTACCATAATAACATTATAAATTCTAGAATATTGTGTTATACTCTAATACTAAAATGTCAGTGTCTAATTGAATATGACTTCTACACTATATTATTATGGTGTTATGATATTTTTTATACAATGCCTTAATATTTTTCATTAAAAATTTTCAAAATTCCCTACTATTTATATATCCTACATTGTAAGACACAAAACACATAATGTTATTTTCATCCTCTATTTATAAAATGGTCCAATTTCAATAAAAACACTTAAATAGATTTAAATTATTATTATTATAGTAAAACTGTAATTTTATTATTGAATCACCCTTTAATATAACAAAAAAATGACCCACTATAAGAATGGATTGGTGATATCCTTTAAAATCCATGTTCAAGAGCTATGATGAAAAACATTATTTTTTCCTTTAATTTATATTTAATCACATATTTATATTCATTCCATGTCTAAAAAAATACCAATATCTATAATCTATGTGGATGATATTATAATTCTTTTTGAAAATAAGATTCACATGGTCTTCTCACTAGGTATCCCAAGACAACAATTCCCAACCACCAATAATTAGAATTTTTTCATTCTATAAATTATTTCCCCAACAATGTTTCATATAGATAAAATACCCAATATTTAATACCATTGCATATTACTATGTAATCTTGAAAAATATTCTATACTCCATTTTTGTTCATTATTACGAATGATGATTCATCTAGAAGATTGGTAAAAATATTATTCTTCTTTTAATATACATTATACCTATCTGTAGATAATTTTGGGGGGCTTTTTTTATCATTCATATTACTACATAGACCATACCATTTATCATGTGAGCTTCAATATAAGCAAGATAATCCATTCCAAATATTAAGGATAAATAATTATACACTCCCCCTCTTAGTTATATAATTCAATGAAGCTCTGAAATTATTGATCCATGATTCAAATAGAATATTATAATTTATAAATAAATTGATCACCATATTCATTGCAGTATTTTTTCAACATAAATAACCATAAGCTCTGTATATGGATATCTCTATGAAATGCCTAAAATATTTCTTTATGATCCCCTTCTTCCAGGAATTATAAAATATTTAGTTTGTCAAAGAATATTTACCCAAAAATTTCTCCCCAGATATATAAACATATATATTATATACTTCCAAAAAAAAACTTTTAAAATCAATATTGGGGGTATTTATGTTATGTTTGGGAAAATACTCTCATTTGAACATGATATTTTGAATGATGAAAATGAAGATCCTAAAAAATGGGTTTACTCTATCAGGAATTAATGTAGATACTCACTATACAACCTGATGATTCTATAAGTGATGAAAATAGAAACATATACCAAAAATATTAATAGAATATAACATTAACTAAATCATGGTAATCTAAATATTATTAAACACATTGAAAAGATCATAAAATGTCCTTACTTCCAACATTTAATTGACCAAAAACCATTGAAACATGAATAATTTTTTCATTACAGTTGGATTCGTATAAATCTCAGCTAAATCCTATATCGACTCCATTGTAGTCACAAATTATTGTTTGTTATAGGAAATATTCCATTCTGATGAAAAAATAAAACCAAGTTCATGCATATGTACCTTTTCCCATCCCCTTATTCCCAATACTTTTAGTTTTACTATTCTCGTAAAGAACCCCAAGATCCATCTGAAGAAGATAATCATTTATCTATATCATTTAAATTAATATTAATATCATTTAAATTTTTTTATATAGAAAATAACATTTCCTAACCCCATGACCTTAAAAATATCATACCAAAATGAGTAGAAATGGTGTTTAGATAATAAAGTTACATTAAGAGTAGGATATTGAGTATAGTATTGATCCTTACTGAACCCAAATGATTGGATGCTTCTTTTTTGAGGAATCCAAACCACCAATAATAAGAAGAAAATATTTTAATTTTTAAACTCCAAATAAAAATGAAAAAATCAGTCTTCAAAAGATCCCCATGAACTGGAGTTTTAGATTATATGATTTCATGACACAATATAAACCATTTCACTATAACGATAAGATATCATATAAAAAACACAAATGACCAATAATCAATCATCAATTTTTTTTAAAAGAAATGGATGAAAAAATAATACATTCTTAGTTATTTAAGACACGATCTGGTGCAAGAACACTAATTCATTTACATAAATAGAATATAATTTGATTATAATTACAATCACACTAAAATAATTTATTATATTTTATTATGAACCCTTCACTCAAATAATGGTGTATGTTTCCCATATGTCATGAAATGTCTGCCAATTTCATTTGATAAGTGGTAAATAATGACCCAAAATGATTTCTCAATTCATTATCATAAAAATCAATTCACGAAGTATAAAGAGTTTTTTAAAATACCCATTTACTCTAATTTGAGTACACCAAATACAACATGACCATAATGACTCTGATCTAATCTACAATATTCACATATAATTATCTGGACATGACCTCCTTTACACATGGTTTAGGAATATATCAACGGTATAATATTTCCCCACAATGATCAAATAACTATAAAGACTCCAACAATATGACTCTTATATTTTTTAATAATTCCATCAAGATCAAAAAAATAAATCATAAAATAGACCATGTATTTTATAATAGTTACTAACCACTATGGAGTAAAAATAAATCAATAAATAAATTGTATATTGATTGATAGGGTACCCACTAGATTGATAGAGTATCCATGAATAAAACATGGGGATTACAAACACCATTAATTGTAAAGGGGACCCATTCCTTATTGAGATCAATGGGGTACCTACACTATGCATAAAATGGAGTAACCCTTCCCCTTACCATAGAGGATAACACACTCTATAAATAAAATATATGTAACATTATTTATAATAATAATTTATCAATGTGTGTTACCAACCAAATATCTACATAGTATACAATATTATATTCTGTTAATCATTTATATAAAGAAAAGATACTAAAAAATATTTAAAATCCCTATTACTAAACACTGATTATGATGGTGACGCTACATTAATATTCTACAATGAAACATATATAAATTATTAATTGTTTTTTTAATTTTTTCACCAAAGACAAAAATATATATATAAAGAGGATACATATATGTGGAATATACATTATCATAAAGAGTGTATTTCATGAGATTAAATTTGGAATGTTATCCATTATATAATCATGTTATAATAATATACATGAAATTTCCATTAGGTTACAAGTTTTTTGTGACACATGAGTTGTATTGATATGTACTGAAGAGATCCATATTCATATCATCCAATGAAACAGTATGTTCAATGGCAGACACAATTTGTCCCGCAAGTATGATGGCTAGAAATTCACAAATTCATATATCAGGTCTTTTGATTTAGTAGTAAAATATTTTCTTTGAAGAGACATTTCATGTGATATTCATCAATGAACATGATAACCTTGATGATAATATATATGTGATAGAGAATGTGCTTCAATGCATATAAAATGTGATATTGTGTTCCACTCGCAAGAATTTATTACCACTGGACCTATGCTTTTCACACCATAAACATCTATATTAACAGACACTATTATTTTTTCCACCACAATCTCTACCCCCATCACACATTATCAATACATCACCATCACCCTCCTACGTATTATTAAGGTATGGACATACCATTGCATAATCCATATGCCACTGTCCATCTGAAACCACTCTAGATTGTACATACCATTATTTCATTTTCCATTAATCATAAAAACCCAGGAAACCACCATAAATAAATCTAGAATTGAAAATCATCATCATGGTCATTCCAAATTAGAAAAATGGTGATTGAGAAATAAAAATAGGGGTAGTGTCTTACTAAGACTAGGCCACCAGTTCTTCATTTTCTATTACTTTATTCATGGACTTATTGTGACACAATAAAGATAATTCATAATTTAACAAATAAAAAAATCAATGATGTGAATTGATGAACAAATATTCATTAATTATAATAGTTGATAGGATTTATAGATGATCATGAAACAATTAATAAATTCATTCATATAACTTTGGTTATCATCACCCCTCTATATTGGATCTTTCAAGGTGGTCTGATTTCATCTCCCCAATGTGATGATCCAATCCTAATATTATTAGTCTTATGATGTAATTGGATTATCTCTCCATTATGGTGATTATTAATATAATTATAATACTATTTAAAATTAGATTGAGTAAAAATTTAAAGTCCCTAAAGGTCCTACTATGAGTCAAAAAAACTGAAACATGAAAAAAAATCATATTCATTACCACCAATTTGGAACAAAACCCCATTATCAACACTTCCATTTTGGGTTACTATTTAGGATGAATTAGTAACTAAACATAGAAATGAGAATGTGTTAATAAAATATTATATTTTTTTATTTAAAATATATTTCAATGTACCAAGTGAAAGTAAAATTAATTTTACCTGGAGACTCCTAAATAAAATGTTATTAATAATATTTAGAAAGATATTAAGAACAATATATGTTTTTATAGTATTAGAAATAGACCATAAACATAAAATTTGATCATGCCTAGAAATACTATTAACTAACTAGGATTCCTATTGAATTATTTTATGAGGTTACCAAGACATCATTAAAAAAAGTACATAGTAAAATTGCATAGTCGGAATCCATGATGATATATTTTCAAATCCATTATATAAAAGATGTTGTGTAAAATAATCAAAATGATAAAAAATTGGACATGTGACATGATATAATTGTAATTGTGATTAAAAATTGAACTATACAAAACAATTTAGTGGATTAGAACAATGATTTGAACAGATATAAGAAAATATAGATTCATCCTTCCACATGGGGTTATTGAAATAGCCTGGAGTTTTGTTGGAACAATGAATAAATTAAATAGAATATGATGGATGGTCATGATATTGATTATTTTGATGAAAAATATCTACAAATTTAGAAAATGTAAATGGTTTAGAACTCTATAATTATGCTACAATTCAATGTAAATTGGTAAATCATACCCATTTCGATGGGTTTCTTGGTCATCAGTGTAGATTTAATTGGATTATGTTCATTTCATCCATATTCTTGAATACAATTCAATTGAGTACGTCTCGAACCCCTCCAAAAAATATTACCACTTCTAGGTCAACAAGGATGGTATGAGGATAATGATCTTCAAATTACTTTTTTATTAGGCTTCTACATGGTGACTAGGCTTCAAAGTATATAAAAACGGTCGAATGAGAGGCATTCACATCTTCATTCGCATGAGGTAATATGTAAATAATGAAAATGTGAACTCTATAAATGTGGTAGGTATAAAATTTACCAATACCAAAATAGACTACCTAAAAAGATATAATAAATCCAAAATTAGTTAATTATAAACACATATTTTCCACTAGATCAATTGAACATCAACTCTGGACTGGGGTGATCTATCATGTAATAACTACAAATCTATGATGGGGTGATAATGAGGGATATATTAGTAGCATCACACCTCTTATCATATAAACACCTATGAGTAATAAATATGGTAATACAAGAAAGATAAAAATCATCAATATAAGATAAAATATGATCATTTATATAAGTGAACAAGTGAAATAAAAAGGATAATACATAAGCTAGAAATTAGGGAAGGTGTATGTAACATCAAATTATGTGATCCATTATCACAAAACAAACTAACTGACCATTAATGTTACTACTCCCATAAATACTATCAATATTCTCAATGCATCGCCATTACCACATCCTCCAAATAATCCATCAATATAATTAAATATCCTTGGGACCATTATATATATTCATCTTAGATATAACCTATCATGTCAATTTCTACCCCACTTAGTCCTAATAGTCAGCATCTATGGCCACCTCCTCAATACGATTTATTATGTGAGTATAAATCCACTCATGAAATATCTCATTTACCATTATTACATACTAACACAAACATATCACCACATTTCCACATAAATATTTTTCATCCCAAGACATAGATAAACATATTACCACAATCACCATAATTCGAATACTTACCAATGATATATCGATAAAGAAATGTTATCACAAAAGATGTTAACTTCATCCCTACTTTTTTGATGTACATAAACCACAAACAATATGCAATTATTCATTGTAGGATATCATTAATATGTAGATCAGGAAATTCCAACAAATACATTGTAAAACCCATAAATTCACAATTGTATACCCTTATCAAGACTTACCATAAGTACACTATAATCAAGAGACGTAACCAAACATTTTTATATGATACTCTCAAAAATTTATAACACAAATTCAATACAGAACCACTAAAAACCATTAAAACCCAATAAAAAATGTGTATCTATTACAGGACACTACATCCTATAAGAATAGTATTCACTACAAATCCCCCCACCCAAAACCACATATATTTTATTTCAAAAAATATATTGATTAAGAAACCCTTTGAATAGAATAATGTTATTACTATAACTGACAACACCTAGTATAAAATAATGATACATAATGAATATGTTACATATTATATTTTTATCCCACAATTTAATTTATAGATTTATTATTACCATTAAATTAACTATTCCATTTATTTATTCATTTAAACACATTTCATTAAATACTAAGGCACTCCAGTTGCTATTAATCCAAACCGAACAAGGACAACATGTCATACATATCATTATTCATTAATATTTCAATAATGATGTATTGTCAATGATTAATATTGTTTTACTAAAATTATTTACATAACTGAATAATCCCAAAACATGATTAACAGACCAATATGAAACGTTTTTAACCCATGTTTTAATCCATTATCATATTCAAGTGATTGATATACTAATTTAGTTAACATGGTTTTGAATTTCATTAATAATAAAAAACCTTAATAATAAACATCCTTAATATAGATCTGAACATCAATATTGAATATAAAACATTTGTTACACCAAGTCCTAATTATTGGATTATCATCTTTGATAAATTTATGTATATTTAAAGGTTATGTTTTCAATGAATTCACCCATTCCCATAAAAATCCATAGAAATCACAAAAACATTATTAGATAGAAAATACAACAATAAAATTCATGAATATTAATTCAAGAAGAAAGATGATGAGTCTCGTGATCTCATACCTCATGATGTAAGGAAGCATCATGATTGAAATTCCAACAAAAATTATCATTCAATCCAAAAAAACTCCCACAAATATATAACATAAAATACACCACTATTACATCAATCGTGGTCCACAGAACCAATCCTCAATGTTTATACATACATATAAAGATAAAAATATAGTATCCATGAAATTTGATGAAAATAAATACCATTAAATCCATAAGGAACAATAATCAAGGAATTTGGGTGTTAGGATTCTCTATGTAATATAAAAATTATAACTAATAGGGAAACTAAAGCCTGATAAGGGTTTAAGAGAGGGATCCCAGTTCAAACAAGAAAGACAGTTTCACCCCGATCTCTTAGAGAAAACCCTAAAAACATTTTACTTGGAAATTTTGTATTCAAAATGACCATGTATCCATAGTCAAAATAAATCTAAATTATACTTATTGATGTTGGATGAAACCACCTATAATGTCCAAAAATCTATGTATCATAGAGATACATGTTACTTTTTTACATTGGGACTGGATACAAGTAATCACACTCTAAATTAATGAATAGTTTATTAGTCCTTGAATACTTGATACATATATAATTGAAACATTACATCTGAAAAAACAAAAAAATAAATTTATGTTCATTTATAACATCATTAATCCCTATTTCCTCTCCTGTTATATCAATTATAACTAACTTCCTTGAATATTGGTAAATTGAATCCTAAGAAATTTGGGAGCTCATATTCTTATTAAAGGTATTCCTATAGTGAAATCTAACTTGAAATAAATAAGGAATGAATTATTTGATAGAATAAATGATGATAAAATAAAGCCAAATAAATAATATCATGACTTTGAAACTTATCAATGGATATGATAACTATTTAAATAATAATAATGACATGAATAACTTATTTTATAATGATAGAGTACATAAGATTGAACATCTTAAACATAATATCGAGGCCTCATGCCAAGAAAGATACATAAATGGGAAATGACACATCCATGTACCCACAATTGTTTAATCATGATGCCCACCAATGTATTTTAGAACAATTTAATATCAGTAACCACATACCCCTTAATAATTCCAATGAATACAATTTGTTATTAAATAATAAAATATAGTAAATATTACTTAAAATTATGATTTTTCTATATTAAATGAAATTACATATGAAATTTCAATACATAAATGAGTTAAACTAAGGATAAATCATCTTGAGAAATATTTATGGATTTCATTAATATATTTTATTAGCATTAAATCTTTAAATCTATCAAAATATTCTAACATAATTGAAAATACGTTAATATTATTTTTAGAAATTGTCTGATGAAAATATAAATCATACAAAGAAATCCATTTTTTTAATTTACAAATATCCCAAATATTAATGAAAATTTTTAGTTGAAAGTAACCATTGAATGATTTGATGGAATATTCATAGTATTAAGTTGTTATTAAAAAAATTCAATTCATTCTATGTAAATTAAAAGTTGATTCCTCACATTTTTATTAGAGTAAAAAATACATAATTTGGTAAATGAATTAAATATTCCTTTTAAAACATTAAATCAAAAAGTAAACATTTAAATAAATTAAATTAATAAATCCTTTTAGAACATTAAAAACCATAATTAAAACGATTTATTCATGGTATAGACCTGGAATAAACATATAAATGATTGGGTAGAAAAATAATGTCGTTTTGTTTAAAAAAATTATTTTGGTATCCTTTGAATTGAAAAAGTTGAAAATGAAATGAAATGTTTTATTTTTTGGGAAAATATAAATTTAGAAAACAATATATTTATTTAATATATAAATATAAAATAATTCTCTATGTGGAGACTAAAACATAAAAAATATCAAATAATTATGAGATTATGAAATAAACTATTTTCTCAAGTCTGACATCCATAATACATTGATTAACCTCCAATATGATAAATAAATAAATATATATATTATATATTTTTTAAAAATAAATTATAATATATATACTACCATATAAGATTTACTTATAACCTCTTATCACAGATTTCTTAACATTCTTTATTAAAATCACTATTTAGAGTGATAAATCCTTTGTCTTTCTTGATTTTTTTTGGTTAAAAGGTTTTGGTACTTGTATAATTTTCACAGTTAAATCATACCCATGTTTATAATAATTACATAGAATTCATATATATTCAATATATTTTATAATCAACAAAAATGTATATAGATTTCCAAAAAAATAACAAAATTCCAAGAGACGGTGGGCTGGATGTACAAATGAACTCATTCTTCACATTTAGTTGGTTGGATTTAACAAAAATTGAAGCATAATATTACACAAAATATTAATTAGAAAATAATATAAGTCATAATTATTTATAATATATATCATTATTAACTTTTACATAATTCATAATCGAAAAAAATCATATCGCTTTATAAAGGTGGTAGTCCACACATAATGACAAGCGAAGTTATCATTTTATTGAACAAGTAAAGGTATCATGTTTGATATGATATTATAATTTAAGAAGGATATTTATATCATAAATATGATATTTGTAAATATATAGAAATGAAATAATCATTTGGGAATGATGATGTTTGGAAAATGAATGGTATCTTTAAATGGAGGTGTAGTCTACATTTACGTACATGTGATTTTTTGAACTATCATTTAAATGAAAAGTGTATGGATAATAGTGGTTTTATTATCATAATCACACTTATGTTTATTTATGATACTGAATTTTTAATTTTTTTATAATTATAATATTTTTAATAGAGGAAATATAATATTTGAAAAATAAAGTTACCAGTTAAAGAGATTAACACATCCTTTAACAAACTCCTTAAAATCAAATGTTAAGGATAATAGTGATGGAATTTTCGGACTAATGGTGTAACACCCCATTAAATTTAAGTTAAGAGTGTTTGTAACATTATTTTTGTTTTCAATTTTCATTAGTAATGGAATTATGGAATGTATTTTTGGAGGATACTTGTAATGGTAAATTTAGGTATTTGTTTTAATTGTTTACAAAAACATACATTTTATATTGATCACTTGGAAGATACACATACTGTAAGTGAAGTTCTCACCTTGTAATGGATGATGGTCAGAAGTCATGTACTGAGTTCATGGTGTGAATTTTTTAAATTTTGTATAATAGTTTTAAACAATTTAATTATTAAATTAAGGATTTTAATAAAATGTTGATGGTATTTTCTAAAAATATGGTCCCGAAGAATTCCATGACATGTAAATCGGTTACCCTCCACATAAAGGTCATAGTGTTGGGATTTTAGTTATCTATATGTGTGATATGATTCATAAACCCATTTTACCATCCCTCTACTCTACCTAGAGAGCTCATTGTGTAATTTTGGGTGATTCATTCCCATCTAGAACTCTTCGTTCTATTATTCATCACTATTGGTGTATGTTTTTTTCTCTCCATGTGAGATTTTGTTCCCATTATTATATAAATTCAGTTAGAAATACTGGTTGGATGAGGGTTCATTATTAGAAATTTTTTCATATTGATACATTTTAATTTCATTTTATCCCTGATCATTTAATGGTCGGTCTCTGAGTTTCCGACCAATATTGTCAAAAGAAACTATTTTCCTACCATATTGAGGTATGCTTTTATAAACAATTGGATATTTTGATGAATTAATTATTGTTATAGATAAATTTATTTGGGTTATTCATTTAATAGATGTGATAAAATCTTTTGATTAATTTTTGCAAAAAACAATGATATCAAAAATTGGTTTTTTTTGAAAAATGATTTCCTTGATTTGAAAATCGCTTTTCAAACTCCCAAGATGATTAAATTGGATTTGAAAAAATTTTAAAATTATTAATAATGGTTTTTGAATTTAATTTGGAAAAATGAACATTTGGAACCTTTCATGAATCGATATAGGTATAAGGTTATCCTTAGTATGTATTTCATCGCCAGATGGTAACTTTTGAGATATCAACTTGCATGACTCAAAATATTTTGGATCAAACATATTATTTTTAAATATTGTCAGTTTCTATTATATATTGTACCATAGGATTGATCCTAATACTATGTGATTTGTTAGTTTCCATTCGTGTATGTTTATCCAATTATTTTTTTATCATGGATCTTTACTCATAGAATTTTACAGATCATGTTTTATCGCGTAGCTTCACATGATAGACTGTTCATGTATAAGTTTTTAACTATTTAAATAAATATTCATGGATATTTATTCTTGATTTTATCACATATAAATGCCATATATATGGTTATATAATATGACATGTATCTATGCAAACCAATGAATAAAATGGGAATGGTATTTATAAAAGTACTGGATTAATAATAATTTTTTAAATTGTTTTATGTCATTAATTGGTTCAATCATTATATAAGAATGTGTATATAGAATCTTTTTTTTATTCTACTGGGATTTTGATTTCACCATACCTATGGCTTTGGGAATTTGTATATTTTATTATCAATGAATTCATCTAAATGGAAGAGTATGTTGTAGTATGTTGACTTCTCTTATTAGTGTTGCTTTTATATGATTTCGGTGTGGATGAGACATTTGGTCATGTGGGGATATGACATTCTTTTTATTTTAGCCTATTTGGGTTGTATTTTATAATTTTTTTAAAATGATATCTAATTATTATTCAAAATTTAGTACATTGTTTTTTTCATATATAAGGGACTCATTTAGTTTATCTAATTTTACCCAAATCATGTCACATGATGATTTGGATGGCTTGTGTAGTGGGCCTAGGTTGGTTTGATAAAATTATTCTATCAATGGGGTTAATCATCATAATGAGTGTTCGAACTGAATGAGTTTGATTTTTTTCATTGGTATTGCATAGTTAGGACCATCAAAATTGAGATTTTTTTTTAGAAAATGTCCTTGGCTAGTTCACTTCCAAGACTCAATTAGAGTTACTATGAATGGTAAGTGATTTTCAATAGTTTTGAGACAATCATGTTTAGTTAATTTTAATGATATTTAATATTGGATTATTTAAATGTATTCTTTTCTTTTTGAGAAAGGTTTTTAATGGTTAAATTAAAATCATGATATTTTATATATTTATTATCAATATGTGAATTTCTTCCTTTTATTGTTGAATTTGATCCTCAGTGATCGTTTTTTTATTCTATTAGAAAATATCTATTTAAAGAGGTCATGAAAATACGAAAATTAAATTTGCGATATAACCTCTTCATGAGATCCATCTTTTGGACCCAACATTGGATGAAGTTTTTATCTAAATTGTTTAGACTCTAGTTCATGTGGGTTTCAGGATCCTTGGACATCTAGCGGATCATGGATTATAATTTTCTATGAATCATCCACCCTCCATTCTTGGGGACAATGGACCCCTAAAATAAAAGGACTGGCTTGAGTATATAGTGAGTATATTTGGCTTCTTCAACACTCTTTAAGTATCAAAGGATGGTTTCTAGATATATATTTTAAATTGAATAATAATAATAAGGTGGGCCTCTATTTTTCAAGTTAAGTTGAACAAGGATCTCACAAGGACAACATTCATGACAATATTTTACAAATAGTCTAATATAGAGACATTGCACATGGAAAAGACCTAGGAGTTTCTTGCCTTAGAGTAGGGGGAGAAAAAAATTATTGAGTATTCATCCCATTTTGATGAGTTAGTTCATTTGTTAATGGATCGTGTCAGAAATGAGTACCTATTGGTTCTAAGGTTTGAGTTATGATTAGGGAATGATATTTGACGAATGTGGTTACTCTTGTTCCTATTTTCCATAGTGGAGGTAGTTGATAAGGAGGCACTAGAAGTAGAAGATACGACTTGGAATACATTTTTGGGTGGATAATTAGTTGGTTCATTGGTTAGATAGATTGTATCTTATGGTTAAAATATAATGTTTAATTGTGGTAATATTTCCTTAGGAATAGTCTCAAGGGGGTGATATGGAAGCTATAAGATCCCGCCCTTTTCAGGTTTGTCTGCCTCTTTGATTTTTTCATTTGAGATTTATTGACAATGTCTTGTTTAGTGATATGGAGCCTTTTGTGGGAAAATGACATAAATTGATGGATTTATATTGATCCAAGTAAATTGATTCTAGGTAAATGGTTTAATTGTATCTTGGGTTCATTTTATTTTGAGAATATTTAAAGGGGGTCAGGTAGTTTATAATGATAATGGCTATAAACCCCATCTGCAGAACATTTATACTACTTTTAAGGGGATTACATGTGGTTTAATTTTTGTGTGTTTTTATAAAATAATAAAAGGTAATGTATTTTTAATCATATCCATTTAAAAATATTTAAACATCATGTAACTATATTACATTCCTTTTAATTATTTGACCCTCTATTTTAATGTATTTTCTGAAGACGAAAAGTCGTTATCAGTTGCTACTACATTCTTTTCTCAACCCTAGGGAACCTTATGAGAAAGTTTTGAGTGTCCATCAACCTTTTGGACATCCTGAAAACATATTTGATCCTCATTTAGTGGTTTCGATCTAGTTTATTTGTTATTTATAATGGTTCACAAACTTTTGTTGCATAGACCCTTGATAGTGTGTAATGTATGTTTTGATCTAGGCTATCTTGATCTAGGATCGTCATTGCGATCATCCACACATTATTCTGCATGGGTGTTTTTTGTTGGAAACATTTTTGGATCATTAGTTAATGTTATGTGGTGTAAATCATAACTCTATGGTTTGATAACTACCATGTGTATTATATATTTTGATTGTCCCAACACAATCTCTACTGGAATTATTTAATTAATCAATGGGATTCTTCCACGGAATCCATTGATTTTAGTTGACTTCTAAACTATATTATGGATACCTGTTGGGTGAGAAAACCATAATCCTAATTGAATTGGGTAATGGCTTAAAATTTTTTTATCATGACATGAGGCCTTAGGTGGCAGTTATTCATTAGTTGTTTATTATTTATTTTTTTTATGACTTTTAACCCATTGTGATATAATTGAAAGATGTATACGATGAAAAATGGTAATTCACATATTTATCCCTTTAATTTTATGATGTGATATTTTGATAACTAGGTTTATAAAATGACTTGTGTTTGATGTTGAAATTCTTATATATAAGGCCTTCCCTCCAGCATGCACACTTATATGTTGTAACACTAATTTTGAGATGGATCTCCCCAGTCCTTGAATGTAATTACTATAGAGAGTGTGATTTTATGATCCCCATGTTGTAATTATTTTATGGATTTGACCTAGATTCTATAGTGATTATAAGGATATGAACAAATTTTTATGACTATACAATGGTTATATGTTTTTGGTTGGCATAGTTCAAATACATTCTCTAAGATAAACCAGCATGGATCCAATGTATGTTATTATTATCATGGTTATGTTGGTGTGGTTGGCATGGTTTTACGAAATAATCTTAGATATTCCTACATAGAGTTGATGCATGTTGTTAAATTATATTAATATTAAATTAATAAAAACACATGTATATCAGCTTTTGTAATACACTTATTTGTAGATATTTCATTTTATACATGGTGCTTTTGACCATATTACTTATACTCATGCCCTATTTGGGAAACTGTTTCGTAGCTGGGAAATTATGTGAATTCAACATTGGACAATGGAAAATGATCTTATTGTTGATTGTTCAATCATGGATGGGATGGAGTTTCGATGTTGGACTGATATGTGGTTCGTTATTAGGTAATTTTGAGTCTTTGTATGAGTATTCTTGTCTTCTACATAAATTATGACTGTATGACGTTTTATTACATTCAGTAACATCTTTAAATTATTTATTTACTATTTATTATATTTTCACATGGCTATTATTGTTTGTTTCCTCAAATTCAATACATTTATTTATTTTGTTTTCATAGCTTATTTATGCTACTATGAAACTTAATACCACTGAGTATATTATCCCCATTATACATATCTCACCCCCACTTCTATCCAATAGCCTCTAGAATATGATGAGATTTACTTGAGGTTTAGTAATCAACCATTTTTGGACACATCGGAGAGTGAAAAAATGGGGGATGTTACAAATGGGTATCAAAGTATCAAGTGTTATTTCCGTTAGATTTAATATATTATAATGGTTAAATTTAGATTAGTATGACTTTGTATATGGTAATGAGTGTTTTTGTGGGAGTTTCTAACCCATGTATGGGGGAAATCTGATTTCCTTGGGATGGGTTTTATGTTTTTCATTTTGTTATTGTTATATTCTATCTTATTTCACCTTTAGAGATTCACTTGTTGTGTGAGGTAACTATTATATGATAAAGTTATTTATTGAGATTTTACTTATAACAACCCTTACTTTACATACATGGTTAATGCATTAAAATTGAATCAAACTTATTTCAACATATAAAAAAACCATGAAAGGATCGTATAGGTATTGTGTCTTTAGAAACTGGGAAACATAAACAACTGGTTCATAAAGCATCTACACTGTCGCCCATTTATTTCATCATATCTATAGTCCCATTTTGGAATTTCTTACTTAATACCCTTCTTCTTGACCATGGGAAAGAAAACATACAAAAGGCTGAGCTCAAATGCTCAGTAAGGGTAAACAAAAGAAATTTCAATTACATCAAATTCGTAAGAACTTAACATTTTGAAAATCTTATCCTACAAAAGAGATCATAATTTCATAACATGGGATAAGTCATGGTAGTGAAATGTAATCCCAATAATCATAACTTAAAACATGAAACATTGTGCAATACACACATAATCATAGAGAATAATTTCTTATTAGTCAAGACTCATTGTCAAGACTATCTTATTAGAGAAAGTCCATTTCTAAACTGAGTTCACACCTCGTTTCAGTCCTGTTTCACTGAACCGGTTTAACCTACCATTCCAGCCAGGTCTATCTCATGAGATATAAAATCTGTACCCAATGCATTGAAGGGAGATATTGGTCCCACCCATCTCATAATGATACCATTCTTATGTGTGCCACAAAATCATAAACCATACATCATAGCATAACCCATGTAATAAAAATGTGAATCTTAAACAACGTGACATCATAAAACAATTCATATAAGATAAATGAATTCATAAAAATATTTCCATCACAACATAATCAAATCCATGTAATAATAAGTATAGAAACAGAACCCAATATTATCTTAGATGGAAAATAATTTTGATAAAACTCTTGAACTCCATTCTTGAGGAAAATATCCTTTCTACTTCAAAAAAAAATTCCTTTCTTAACATGTCAAACAATTTTAAACTAAAAGAAGTTGATTAAAAATAAACTTGAAAACTTGTAATGGAATATTCTTGTAAATATTTTTTTAAAAATCCATTCATGCCGTATAAGTTAAAAAAACATTCTTCTCGTACTTTTACCGGAAAAGTCAAAAAGTACCTCGTAACGTAAAAAAAGATATATTCCTTACATACCATGTAGTAAAAGTCAAAATGGGTAAAAAGTACATTAAACATACATAAAAACACTTTTAGAAAACATGGACATTGATGATAAAAATAACCCCAGTAAATACCAAAGTATAAACAATCTCGAATAAAAATGAGATTGTGAAATTTCCCTTAACTTAGGTCTGATTTGCTTCATAAGTGTCTGAACCTCTTGTATAATGATTTAAATAATGTTATTGACTTATTCAAGAATCATACGTATTTTTATGATATCATATATGATAATATTCTTAGCTTCTTATTAGTAATATTTCATTATTACTTGTTATTCGGGTGTTTATTACTTAATGTTCTAATACGTGTTTTGTCGAATTAATTCTTATTCTTCTCTTTAGGTTATAGATACCTCATTTCTAGAATGGTATTAGTGTACTATATATCATATTTATTCATTAAATTCATTTTTATAATCATTATTCAATGAATATCATGTGGAACGAGTCGCATCACCTCGTGGAGACGGTATTCCGTACGTACACACGAGCGATGATATCGTTACTATGAACGTGGAATTGTATTGGAGTGTATGTATACTATTTGAGAATCACTATCACTTTATAATAATCATATATATTTATTATTTACACCATTATACTGATCCAAGTAAGGTGGTGGGGGAAAATAGATTACATCACGGCGTGGAGACGATATTCCGTACGTACGCACGCGCGGTGATTTCATTTTCCGTCGGATGGATAGATTGGGATATAGGGTTGTTTTATACTTATATTAACATATCAGTATATGAGTGATACTAATTTTATTACTTCATAATTAAACAACTAAATAAGAATATGTGGAAGAAGAAATAAAGATGAAAGAATCGGTAACGGGCATTAACTCTTCTTTGAAGCGCCTCTTTGAGATCTCCTCTTAGGGCTCTATAATTGGTCTTTGAAGAATACCAGGACCTCTGGGATGTTTCTAGGGAAGTGGAGTAGTTAAATGGGCCGGTATTGGCCGATCTTGAAGGCTCAAATTGGTGTGAGGAGGAGAGGGAAGAGGTGACCTTTAATAAGGGAGGAGAGGGTCACCTTTAGAAATATAAGAAATTATAGTTTATATTAAATCTCAACCCCACTTATTAACTTCCAAAATGACTCATATCCAAATATTAGATGAGATAGGGTTCTAATATCATCAACCAATAAAATTTAGACATTTTAGGAATTTATTTTAAACATTTTCAACTTGATTTATCCTTATTTATCAATTTATTTTGACTTGTGGTAATAATATTCTAAATTTTAAATTATTATGAATAATTACATATGTGTTGTGAATTTTCCATAATTTGACCCTTTATGACATTTTCGACCATATAAATTTTTATTTTTAATTTTTAAATAATTTTGTGATTTTTAAACAATTTTATAATAGGTTATTTTTATAAAATAACAATAGTGTCAATTTTGACACTATTCATTTATTTGAATTTAAATAAAATATATACGAAATATATGTTCAAAATAAAATCTTAAATAGATTCATAAAATGACATATATAACTAGAAAATTATTGTATCACATTAAATAGTTCAAATAATATTTATTTTAATATTTTTAAAACCATTTATTTGATATTTTAATTAATAAAATAATTTCAACATCACTATTGGGTCATAATTAATGATAATTATTTAATCCCTAAAAATTATAAATAAATTTCTATGATGGAGATAATTGTATTATCTTTCTGGAGACTATTCATCTTCGATGTTTCATTATGTTTATCACCAAATTAAAATTATTATACTTATAATATTTAAGAAAGTGACATGTTGTCACATTCTTGATTTTAATAATAATTAAATTCTTTTCATGGACAAAAGTCAATCAAATGAATCTAATACGACCCTTAGGTGATATGGGTCGACCTTTAGTCATACAAAAGTATTTTGGAAGGTGTTAGGGTAATTTTATAATCTTATATTTACCCTTAATTACCCGATTTACCTTTAACTATGGTAAATAAAATTTACCGTAGTTACTATTCATAATGTCCAAAAATAAAAAGTAGCCTATTAATATAATTCAGACCCACTGATTCCGAATATGGAATCCATTTTTCCAAATTCAAAACAAATAAGTTGCAGTAATTAATTTAAAATAAATCACGTTGTTAAGAAAATGGGTTTTAGAAGTTAAAACATTGCCAAAGACTGAAATGTTTTTACCTATGAATTCAATGTGAAATTAATGCTAATGGAATACATTATATTAAATGGTAAAAATATATTCAATTTATACTTTAAAACCATTCAATATTATAATTTATCCATATAAATTATCTTGGTGAAAAAAGTTGTTTTTAATAAAAAAAATTGTGTATTTTTTTTATTCATCAAAATATAAAAGTTATCAGAAAAATATAAAAAATTTATCCAAAGTAAATTGTTATACCCTGATTCAAAAGAAGAATTTTTGTCAAATTGAACTTATAAACATGTCAAATACTATATTTAATGTGGGTGCTCCATCAAAAGGCGGCAAAACTGCATTTTTTTTAAAATACTTCTTTTATAAAAAAAACTGATTTTGCTTTCATACCTCATTATAGAAAATGTATAAGTTGAATTAAAATATTATAAAATTCACAATTCAGTAAATACTATTCATAATGTCTAGTTTTAATAATATTTTTATATCATATCGTTGTTTAGTGAGACTCGGTATTGCATACGACACAAGCTATCGAGGAAGGTCATGGTTGCGTGTATAGCAAGCCAAGCTAGTGTTGTGTGTAGTGAAAGATTCCTTTGATGATTTATATAAAAACAAAAAATTTCTCATAAAATTCTCGGGTGTTACATTCTACCCCCCTTAAAATTAATTTCTCCCTCGAAATTCGTCACTTTGTAACAAACAGATGAGTACACCTCTCCCTCATCATATCCTCAAGCTCCCTGTAGCTTCTTCTAATTGGTGGTTCCTCCTTAAAACTTTCACCAAGCGAGTGGTCATGTTCTGTAGAACTTTTTCGCTACGATCCAGAATCTTTATCGGTTGTTCTTCATATGAAAGATCTTGTTCCAGAGGTACAACTTCTGAGCTGAGTACATGTGAAGGATCAGGTATGTACTTTCTCAGGAGAGATACATGGAACACATTGTGAACATGAGAGAGATTCGATGGAAGCGCCAATCAGTAAGATACCTTCCCAACACGATCCATATTTTCAAAAGGACCAATATATCTAGGGCTCAACTTTCCCTTCTTTCTAAATCTCATGACCCTCTTCCAGGGAGATATTCACAAGAACACTTTATCACCCACATCAAACTCAAGGTCTTTTCTTCGGTTGTCAGCATAACTTTTCTTTCGACTCTAAGCTTCTCTTATGTGTTGTTGAATAAATCTGACCCTTTCTGCCATTTCATCAACGAGATCAGGTCCAAATATCTTTCTTTCCCCAACTTCATCCCAGCAAGTTTGAGTCCTGCATTTCATTCCATAGAGAGCTTCCTAAGGATCCATCTGAATACTGGAGTGAAAGCTATTATTATAAGAAAATTCCACCAAAGGTAGGTGTTGATCCCAACCACCTTTGAAATCTATAGAGAATTCTCTCAACATATCTTTTAGAGTTTGAATTGACCTCTCAGACTGACCATCTATATGAGGATGATAAGCAGTGCTGAAGCTCAACTATGTATCCAGAGTATGCTGAAGACTTCTCCAGAACATTGAGGTAAACCTCAGATCCCGATTAGACATAATAGAAAGTGGTACTCCATGCAAGCTTACCACTTTCTTTACATATATCCTGGAAATATGATCTAGAGAAAAATCCTCTCTAATATAAATGAATTGTGCAGACTTTGTAAGACGATCAACTATGACCCAGATTGCATTATTGCCTTTGGATGTTTTAGGAAGTCTGGTGAAAAATTCCATAGTGATGTTTTCCCATTTCTATTCAGGTATGGGTAATGGTTGTAACATCCCCTTAGACTTTTGTCTCTTAGTTTTAACATGATGACAAACCAAGCATCGAGAGACATATTCAGCAACATCTCTTTTCATGCCATCCCACAAGAAGTACTCTTTTGTATCCCTATACATTTTCATGCTTCCCGGATGAATAGATAATGATGAACTATGAGCCTCATCCAGCTGCTCCTTTAATTCTAGGATGGGAGGAACACAAACCCGATTCCTGAACATTATTATCCCATCACAATCAAGGTTGAATTCATGTACATTTCTCCCCTTCTTTTGTAACTCTACATCTTTTTTATGTGCCTCTTTAATCTTCACATGTATAGATGGTAGAACAATCATTTGAGAAAGATATGACTTTTCCCCTTCCATTATAATTACAAGATCCATCCTTTGTAAATCCATAAATATTGGATCTTTTTTGATCCTTATCAGGGATAAGCTAGCATGGTCTTGTCGACTTAATGCATCTGCCACATTGTTTGCTTTCCCAGGGTGGTAATGAATTGAGCAGTCGTAATCTATAATCAGCTCCAACCATCTTCTTTGGCGCATATTCAGCTCCTTTTGTGTGAAAATATACTTTAAACTTTTATGATCAGTATAAATATCACACCATTCACCATAAAGGTAATGCCTCCAAATATTTAATGCAACGATTACCGCTGCTAACTCCAAATCACGAGTTGGGTAATTTGCTCATGGATTTTCAACTGTCGTGAGGCATAAGCTATCACCATATAATTTTTCATGATAACACATCCCAATCCCTTCTTCGATGCATCACTGTAGATCACAAACCTTTCTCCACTGCAAGGTACTGTGAGAACAGGTGCACTGGCTAACCTTCTTTTTAGCTCTTTGAAAGTTTTTTCACATTCCTCTATCCAAAAAAACTAAACTCCTTTTCGATTCAACTTGGTGAGTGGGTTAGATAACCTTGAAAAATATTTCAAAAAACGTAGGTAATATCCAGCCAAACCAAGAAAACTTCGGATCTCGGTTACTGTTGTTGGTCTCGACCCTCTTTTGATAACCTCTGTGTTTGATGGATCCATAGATATCCCCTCTTTTGAGATTATGTGACCCAAAAATGAAACTTTTTGGAGCCAAAATTCACACTTGTTAAATTTGGCATAAAGCTTATCCTTTCTTAGGGTATTTAATACAATTCTCAAGTGATCTTCATGTTCTTCCTTGCTCTTTGAATAGAAAAAAATATCATCTATAAAGACTACCAAAAACTGATCAAGATAGTCTCTAAAGACTCTATTCATCAGATCCATGAAGATAATAGTGGCATTAATAAGACCAAATGGCATCACTATAAATTCATAGTGTCCATACCTTGTACGGAAAGTCGTCTTTGGTATATCCTCCCTTTTCACCCTTAATTGATGATACCCAGAACAAAGATCAATCTTGGAAAAGTATTGAGCTCCACGTAGTTGGTCAAATATGTCATAAATGCATGGGAGAGGATATTTGTTCTTGATAGTGGTCTTGTTATTTTCTCGATAATCAATGCAGAGTCTCATTGATCCATCTTTCTTCTTAAAAACCGAACTGGTGCTCCCCAAGGTGACACACTAGGGTGTATGAATCCTTTATCAAGATTCTCTTGGAGTTGATTCTTCAATTCCTGCAACTCAATTGGGTCCATTCTATAAGGTGTCATTGAAATAGGCAAAGCACCCAGTACGAGTTCTATTGAAAACTCAACTTCACGATTTGGTGGAAGACCTGGCAATTCCTCCGGAAAGACATCATCAAATTCACGTACAATGGGCATATTATTAATCATGAGTTTCCCTCCATACATTTGAGATAAATAACCTTCATTTAGTGGAATCAAGACCCATAAGATGGATGAAATTTCTACTGGAAGGTTATGTTCATCCTTGCATCGATAGATGATCAGAGATTGATCTGGAATATGAAATGTGACTTCACTTCTTTGGAAATTGATATGATCTCCGTATAGAGAAAGCCAATCCATTCCAAGAATCACATCAAATTCCACTATATGAAGGATCAGAAGATTTGTAGGAAGCACTTTCCCACAAACTTCAATAAGAGAAGAATTGTAAACTTTTGATGCGACTGTTGTGCTATTATGAGTTTTCATAGCTAACTCAACATCTAATTGTTGAGGTAATACGGTGATACCCTTAGAAAATTATTCAGAAATAAAAGAGTGGGTGGATCCAGAATCAAATAAATCATTTTCTACTTTAGAGTGGATGGTAAGTGTACCTCCCACCACTTTTTTGTCATACTCCACATCGCCGATAGTAATTGCATGTGACATTCCTTTTTCTTTGGCCTTAAGATTTTGTTGACGTCGATCATCATCATAAACCCTTGGATTTGGGCATTGATTGGCATAATGCCCCATCTCCTTTCACTTGAAACATTGTAGTGTAGTAGGTTCATTATGTGTATCCTTTCCTTTGTTTTCATCATTAGACATCTTTTTCCCATTATTTCGACATTCAATTTCCCGATGACCTTCTGTTCCACACTTATAACATTTTCATGTCCACTTAAGAGAATTTCCTCCATGTTTCTTTCCACAATTTGAGAATAAGGGAAAACTCATCTTCTTTTCAGTGTGGTCTTTATATTTTTCTTTGAATTCCATTTTCCTCTTCTTATCAAACCCATGTGACAGATGGGTTACACCAATATCCATCTCATCCTTGAGAGCACATCGAACAATTTCCTCGTAGCTATTGAAGTCCCTTATGGCTAATACCCTTCGAAGACTTGGTTTTAAGCCACTAAAGAATCGATCAATCTTACTCTCAGGTTGGATAATAATTCTGAAAGTGTACCTTTCATGTCTTGTAAAATTTTCTTCGTAGGTACCAACGGTTTCATCATCCTTTGGATTCAGTTCAAGAAACTCCTTCTCCATCTTAGTTCGAAGAATACGATGGAAATACTTATTGAAAAATAAGTTCTTTATCTCGTCCCATTCCATGGAATCAATTTCATCCCTTTTCCGGGTATTCTTAATAAGATTCCACCATTGATCAGCATCACCTTCCAAACGATACACTGCAAAGATGACATTATCATTTTCAGAACACTGAAGAACTGAAAATAACTTTTCAGTGGTACTGATCCATTGTTCAGCCACTAATGGATCAGAAGGCCCGCTGAATGATGGTTGACGCTGCCTCATTAAGGATTCGACAGAATGTTTCTCCTTCCTTTTCTCATTTGGAAGTCCTGCATGATTCATAGCTTGAAAAAGTTGCATGAGTATGGAAACAAGATTTTTCATTCCAGCTCCCATAATGTTTGGTTGCTCAGGGGGACAATCATTTCATTTCCCATCGCATTCCGCAATAACATGGTTTCTTCGGGTTCAATCCATTGACTAAAACCAAGAAGAATAGTGTGAGAAACATTAATTATAATAGGAAAACCACATAATCAAGAATAAAATTTCACAGTTATGGTCTTATCATAGGTTCTTCATGGCCATTTCTAAAACACTAAGATTATGTTCTATGGTTAGACTTATCCTTAGGGTTCTTACTAAGGCTTTCACATCCTAGTTTCCAAAGGTTGACTATACCTTTCCTCTGATACCAACTATAACAACCCTTACTTTACATACATGGTTAATACTTCAAAATTGAAGCATACTTATTACAACATATAACAAAACCATGAAAGGACCGTATAGGTATAGTGTCTTTAGAAACTAGGAAACATAAACAACTGGTTTATAAAGCATCTACATTGTCTCCCATTTATTTCATCATATCTATAGTCCCTTTTGGAATATCTTACTTAATACCCTTCCTCTTGACCTGGGGAAAGAAAACATACAAAAGGGTGAGCTCAAATTCTCAGTAACGGTAAACAAAAGAAATATCAATTACATAAAATTCATAAGAACATAAGATTTTGAAAACCGTATCCTGCAAAAGAGATCATAATTTCATAACATGGGATAAATCATGGAAGTGAAATGTAATCCCAAAAATCATAACTTAAAACATGAAACTTTGTGGCATACACACATAATCATAGAGAATCATTTCTTATTATTCAAGACTCATTTCCAAGACAATCTTAGTGGACAAAGTCCATTTCTGAACCAAGTTCACTCCTCGTTTCAGTCATGTTTCACTGAACTGGTTTAACCTGCCATTCCATCCATGTCTACCTCATGAGATATAAAATATTTACCCAATGCATTCGAGGGAGATATAGGCCCCACCCATCTCATAATGATACCATTCTTATGTGTGCCGCAAAATCATAAACCATACATCATAGCATAACCCATGTAATAAAAATGGGAATCTTAAACATCGTGACATCATAAAACAATTCATATAAGATAAAGGAATTCATAAAAATATTTCCATCACAACATAATCAAATCCATGTAATAATAGGGATAGAAACAGAACCCTATATTATCTTAGATGGAAAATAATTTTGATAAAACTATTGAACTCCATTCTTGAAGAAAATATCCTTTCAACTTCAAAAACATTTTTCCTTTCTTAACATGTCATACAATTTTAAACTAAAAGAAGTTGATTTAAAATAATCTTGAAAACTTGTAAAGGAAAATTCGTGTAAATATTGTTTTAAAAATACATTCATGCCGTATAAGTTAAAAAACATTCTTCTCGTACTTTTACCGGAAAAGTCAAAAAGTACCTCATAACGTAAACAAAAGAAAGATTCCTTACATACCATGTAGTAAAAGTAAAAATGGTTAAAAAGTAAATTAAACATACATAAAAACACTTTTAGAAAACATGGACATGGATGATAATAATAACCCCAGTAAATACCAAAGTATAAACAATCTCGGATAAAAATGAGATTGTCATGTTTCCCTTACCATATGTCCGATTTGATTAGTAAGTGTCTTAACCACCTGTATAACGATTTAAATAATGTTATTGACTTATTCCAGAATCATACCTATTGTCATGATATCATATATGGTCATATTCTTAGCTTCTTATTAGTAATATTTCATTATTACTAGTTATTTGGGTGTTTATTACTTTTTGTTCTTATGCGTGTTTTGTCGAATAAATTCTTATTCTAATATTTAGGTTATAGATACCTCATTTCTAGAATGGTATTAGTGTACTATATATCATATTTATTCATTCATTTCATTTTTATAATCATTATGCAATGAAGATCATGTGGAACGAGTCGCATCACATCGTGGAGATGGTATTCCGTACGTACGCATGAGCGATGATATCGTTCCCATGATCATGGAATTGTATTGGAGTGTATGTATACTATTTCAGAATCCGTATCACTTTATTATTATCATATATTGTTATTATTTACCCCATTATACCCATCCATGTAAGGTTGTGGGGGGAAATAGATTACACCATGGCGTGGAGACGGTATTCCGTACGTATGCACGCATGGTGATTTCATTTTCCGTAGGATGGATAGATGGTGAAATAGGGATTTTTCATACTTATATTAATATATAAGTATATGAGTTATACTGATGTTATTACTGCATAATGAAACAACTAAATAAGAAGAAGTGGAAGAAGAAATAAAGATGAAATAATCGGTAACGGGCATTACCTCTTCTTTGAAGCGCCTCTTTGAGATCTCCTCTTAGGGCACTATAATTGGACTTTGAAGAAGACCCGGACCTCTAGGATGTTTCTAGGGAAGTGGGGAAGTGAAATGGGCAGGTATTGGCCGAGCTTGAAGGCTCAAATTGGTGTGAGGAGGAGAGGGAGGGGGTGCCCTTTTATAAGGGAGGAGAGTGGCCTCTTTGGAAATATAAGAAATATTAGTTTATATTAACTCTCAACCCCACATAAAAACATCCAAAATGACTCATATCCGAATATTAGATGATATAGGGTTGTAATATCATCAAACAATAAAATATAGACATGTTAGGAATTTATTTTAAACATTATCAACTTGATTTATCCTTATTTATCAATTTAATTTTATTTGTGGTAATAATATTCTAAATTTTAAATTATTATAAATAATAACATATGTGTTGTGAATTTTCAATAATTTGACACATTATGACATTTTCTACCATATAAATTTTAATTTATAATTTTGAAATATTTCTGTGATTTTTAAACAATTTTATAATATGTTACTTTTATAAAATAACAATAGTGTCATTTTTGACACTATTCATTTATTTGAATTTAAATAAAATATATACTAAATATATGTTCAAACTAAAAGCTTTAATAGATTCAAAAAATTTCATATGTATCAATAAAATTTTTGTATCACATCAAATAGTTCATATAATATTTATTTTAATATTTTTAAAACCATTTATTTGATTTTTTAATTAATAAAATAATTTCAACATCACTATTGTGTCATAATTAATGATAATTATTTAATCCATAAAAATTATATATAAAATCTTATTATGTAGATAATTGTATTATTTTTCTGGAGACTATTCATCTTCGAAGTTTCATTAAGTTTTTCACCAAATTAAAATTATTATACTTATAAGATTTAAGAAAGTGACATGTTGTCACATTATTTGATTTTAATAATAATTAAATTATTTTCATGTACAAAAGTCCATTAAATGAATCTAATCCGACCCTTAGGTTATATGGGTCGACTTTTATTCATCCAATAGGATTCTGGAAGGTATTAGGGTAATTTTATAATCTTATATTTACCCTAAATTACCTGATTTTCCTTTAACTAGGGTAAATAAAATTTACCGTAGTTACTATTCATAATGCCCAAAAATAATAAGTAGCCTTTTAACATAATTTGGACCCACTGATTCCAAATATGGAATCTATTTTTCCAAATTAAAAACATATAAGTTGCAGTAATTAATTTAAAATAAATCTCATTGTTAAGAAAATGAGTTTTAGAAGTTAAAACATTGCCAAAGATTGAAATGGTTTTACCTATGAATTCAATGTGAAATTAATGCTAATGGCATACATTATATTAAGTGGTAAAAAATCTTCTATTTATAATTTAAAACCATTCAATATTATAATTTATCCATATAAATTATCTTGATGAAAAATATTGTTTTTTATTAAAAATTATCGTATTTTTACTATTCATAAAAATATAAAAGTTATCAGAAAAATATCAAAAATTTATCCAAAGTAAATTTTTATAACTTGATTCAAAAGAAGAATTTTATTTTGTAAATTTGAACTTATAAAAATCTCAATGACTAGATTTAATGTGGGGGCGCCATCAAAATGCGACAAAACTGCATTTTTTTAAAAATACTTCTTTTATTAAAAAAACTGATTTTTCTTTCATACCTCATTCTAGAAAATGTATAAGTTGAATTAAAATGCTATAAAATTCAAAATTCAGTTAATACTATTCATAACGGGTAGTTTTAATAATATTTTAATAGCATGTCGTTGTTTAGTGAGACTCAGTATTGCGTATGACGCAAGCTATCAAGGAAGGCCGTGGTTGCGTGTAAAGAAAGCCAAGCTAGTGTTGTGTGTAGTGAAAGATTCCTTTGATGATTTATATAAAAACAAAATATTTCTCATAAAAGTCTCAGGTGTTACATTACTCATGGAAAAGTGATGCATGAGATAAGGATACATGCATCATAATAGGCTCATAGAGATATATTGACAAGCATTTTTCATGATAGGGGGAAATATATTTTTTCACGTGATATATACATGGATATTGAAATGTAGTACGGAAAAACTATTTCATTTGATAAATGTAATTACTTGATGTGTCATGCCAAATCACTTGTAATCCCTCTCTATATAGACCATGATTTAGTTGTTTTCTATTGTTGTCCCATGATATGGTTGAACTTTTTTGAAGATATTTCCCTAAGGGGTGAATTTTTTTGAAGAGAAAATGCATCCATGTAATCTTCAACATGAGTTCCAAGAGAGTTGAAATTAGAAAACTCCTCACACTATTAAACAGTATCTTAATGTGGATCCTCGAGAAAATATTTATTTTAAGCTTCATGGAATATAAATGAGGGTCATGTGATCCATAGTAAGTGTGACTATTCATATTGTTCCTTCAATGCCTTACACAACAGCCAAGTTTCAGCTCCAACATATGCTTATTTTTAATGGGGAAGGTGTAAACTGGGGATCCACGTTCTAGATCGAGTCATTATATATTATATTAAATCATATAGGGATTCTCACTTATTGGTGGTTAATTCATGATGTATATATTCTTTGTGGACCTTCCAAGAATTAATGGGATATTCATGAGGAATATGGGATGTATAGTGAGATAAATTGGATGAAATTTATAATGATTTATTGATCCATTTCTATCATGTTAAGTTGATGCAAGAATGTTCTTGTGAGTTCATACATATAACATAAGAGGTTATGTCAATGTTAAACTATGTAGGATGTTTCACAAACATTCAGTGAAATCTACTATCCTCAGAATCTATTGAGATCTCCAAATAGATTTGTTTTTAGGATCGCTTTCTCTAGGTGTTTATGGTTTAGGTAAACAGTTATCACTTGATAATTATTGATGAAATGATGAACTAGACATTCATCATAAAAGGAAATTTTAAGGGTCTCCAAGTCACTATATATTCTATTTCTGTAGGAAAAACTACGAACTATTCTTTTAGTGGAAAAAAGAAATTCTATGACAGTTTCTTCCAAGGATGTTGTCGGTGATATGTTGGGTTCATTTTTTCAGATATGAAAAATAAGGGGACATATTGAGGATACCACTCAATATAAAAGTTTATTTTTAAAGTAAAAATTGGATTTGTAGGGGAGAAGCTCGTGTAGTAGACAACCATCACCTGATAATGTTATGTTCCAGTGATATTAGTGTGGGATGTCTTTCCACATGTACCTGGTGTTTCCCTTCTCCATTTTTATTTGTTCTATTTGTGGTAGTATGGGTCATGTTTAGAGGTTATTGTTTCCAATAGAATACCAGTGGAAGTGGATTAGGGAATGAACATGAGTCTATAAGGGGATAAGATAACACTAAACATATTGGTATATGGAGTTCCTGTGGACGTACATACCAAACAAGAGAACTTCATTCCCCAGTTCTTAATTAGATGCACATGTAAGGGGAAACAAATAAAGGTAGTTATATTGGTCCCTTTAGTAGAGGGATAAGTAATATGCATGTTATACAGTCTACTCCGGCTATCGTCGATTCATGATCATCTATCATCTTAGGTACAATTATTAAATCATCTACCTTATATTATTTTTTATGATACACGAGAAACACATTATTTTTTTTCTTAAATTTTTTTAAATAGAATGTGACTATATGAGGTGATCTTGTATATTTCATTGAAAATAAGAAAACTCTTCTTGTGTGGTCAAAGAGTGTAAAAATATTAAAGGCATGTTCCCAAGGGATTGGTTGTGACGATTCATTTTGGGAATCATTCATATTGGAAATGATTGGATTCAACTTGATTCATGGTATTGATTGGTTAGTTTAATTCCAGGATCTTATTGAATTTTATTTTAGGCAATTTACCATTCTATCTATAGTATATCTCCGTAGGGTTATCCAGTTCTATTTGACAGGAAGGAATATGGTTCCTTACATTTATGTGTGGATTATCAGATGTTGAACCAGATGAATGCCATGAATTTGTAGCCTCTTCGGCATATTTACAACTTATTAGATCAATTGGTATATTCTATGTTCTTCCCCAAGATCAATTTGAATTTAGGATTCCATCAACTAATATTGAGACCATCATACATATATTAGACAACTATTAGTAGTTGGAATTATTTGTATGAGTTTATATTGATGTGATTTGTGTTGACTAATGAACCTATGTATTTCATGGACTTAATGAAAATTATTCTTCACCATTTCATAGAACAATTTTGGTAGATATTTTCATTAAAATTTTTCTTGTACTCCCACTAATTAGACGATCATTCCCAAAATCATGACATTATCCTAAGTACATTAAGAGAGAACCATCTTTATCTATGATAACCAAATGCATTTTATGGATAAATAAATATCACTTATTGGTACATGTTATCTATTATGAAAGAGTATCAATTGACCATGAGAATGATGAATATGGGGTATCTTGGTAAAATCCAAAGGACATCTTTGAAATTAAATGTATTCTTAGTTTAGCGGGTTTTTATAAGTTATTTATCTAGGATTTCTCCCATTTGGAAATGCTAATGTTTGTCTTGACTATAAAAGGGGTAAGATTAGTTTGGTCTGATGCATGTGATTGAAATTTTCAAGGGATAAAAGTTTGGATGACCTTGAAATATATCCCCACATTACCCATTCCAGGTAATTCATTAATTATGTACTATTATGCAACAAGATCATTTTTCAATGAAGTTCTTATGAATGAAGATCATGTGGAAACTTATGGCTCCTAAAAAATGAGATCACATGAGATTAATTACTCTACTAATGATATTGATTTTGTGTAATTGGTACAAGCCATGAGATGTTGGTAATACTATCTCATTGGTTAGTGGTTTCTTATATACATGGTTGACAAGACCCTCAAGTACATCTTTATTTTGTGAGAGTAGATCTATTAGCATATAAGGTGGCTCAAGTATCTATAGCCTTTTAATTTAGAGTAATATTATTCTTAGTATGAGTAATTCCTAAGGACTGGGTATAAATTTTATGTATTCTTAAGCTCTAATCTAATCTCCAAGAAAAATTACCAATTTTAATACAATTTTTAATGCAATGTTCAAATAAAGAAGTTCCTCCAAGGTGACACTAAATATTCTAGGGATCACTAACCCATATCCCCATCTATATGTAACTCTTTCGTCATATCCCCACCTAGAAATGGTGACTCTTTCCTCAATTATCGGTCAACAGGACACATTTCTTCATTCATGGATGTTCTCTTCCAACCTAGATATGGTTATTTCCCTTAAATTCTAGAGCATTACACTCATATTCCAATAAAATACTCTAAATACTCTTTTCTTATATTAGATGTTACTAATTAAGACTTTGTAGAATATTTATTGGACCTTAAGTGGACCCTGGTGGTGATTATTGTAACTAAAAAACCTTCTCTCCCTACCATACAGAGCAGTATGGATTATTATGTTCTAGCGTCCCTAGTCGGTGTCTTATCCCTAAATTGAAACAAAATTGTGTGGTGTTTATATTGAAGGAACCGTTCATTTAGGCTTAGTGATAATCACCCCATACCAATGGTCAGTCATTATTCAACCTATATCACTGGGAGATGGATACTCATTTGTGGAGGAAGTCTACACATTGTTGGTGGGGATCTTTTTCTCAAGTCTACAAAAAATATTCCAGAAAGCCTCATATTTAGAGCAATTGGAAATCCAATTTGTGGATTTCATTATGTTTATGACAATACACTAAATATTGAATAAAAATTACTAGATTATATGTGAGTCAAGTTGGATATTTCTATGACACCACTGGATCTTATCCTTCGCCACATACATTAATCTTTTGATTCAAACGAATATAGGATATATCCATTACCTCTTATGTTATTTTACTTTTTTCAATTTCCAAGGTCATACATTAAATATTTATTAGAGGCACCCTTTGGTATACTTGGGTGATCACAAGAATAGACCCCATGTGTCTTAAAACAAAAAACATCACAGGGATCCTTATGCCATATCTATGAGAAATTCATAGAGTCTCGACCATGTTTGATGTCTCGAATTCCTCACATTTTGGTCATGTGGGTCTCAGACATCATTTATCCATGCCTAGTCCTCCACCTCGAAAGGTTTCCCCGTCATGTTCTTAGTTCCATATGAGACAACAATCTCTACCTTTAGTGTCATTGAAGTTCCTCACATGGACCCTACAAACCATTTTTGGAATGTCCATGGTAAAGGAATTGTGTGTCAATCCCTAGTTCATGGAATAACTCGATAAGATCCCAACCCCTCAAACTAGTTATTTACTACCTTTCTCATACTCAATAGTGTATCATCACATGATCTAATGTTATATGTCATATTAAAAATCCTTATTTTTATTGAATAAAATGGAAACCCCTTAGTTGAAGGATTCACATATATTCCTACCGGCTGGTATGTAATTTCGATCTCTTTCTAGGTGTGATTTGTTAGTCCTTCCTCCAATTGATTCTTCTAGGGATCTAATGTGAGTTAATATAAAAGGATAGGCTCCCCTAATTATCCTTCAATTGTACCCTCACCTATTCGTAATGAATTATATGCAAGATATCCATCAAAACTGCTACGAGAAGGTCCCCCTTCTCTATATTTGTTGAAAGGAGCCATGCAGTCTAGGTCCAAATCTAAAAACTGAATTATTCAATGATTCAAATCATAATATGAAAATACATTAGCATTGGGTAATGGGGTGAAACATAATTTCAGGATTTTGAACATCAAAATATCAAGGATTCCCAGGTTGCAGTGCTTGATCCAAATAAATTTTCTATTAAAATATTAGATTCCACTCATATGATAAAAATGTGTAAGTAGTCACTTAAAAATCACTATAACATGCATATATCTAACTTCTAGGCCTCTGGTATGTTAATGGAACTAGTTGAAACCTCTAAATAGTTTTTACCACAAAGGTAACTTTTGAAACTCATAACCTATTCATATATTTTTCAATGGATGTTGTGGTCCTCACGTAAGGGAATCATTATGAAAAGGTCATAAATACTTCGATATGGGTGAGATGGAATTACTTGTGGGTAGGGAATTTTCATTGTTTTAGATCTATGTGAAAATATTTGGATAGGTATTTTCTCTTAGAAATGAATGGATAAGTTCAAATAGTTCATTTCCCACAAATAGATTATATATCATATCTTCAAAAGGGACTACATCACATGGGGATATAATCAAATGAGTCGTGATCATTATTGTTTCTGTATAGATCTGTATCTATCCAACAATTATTCTATACCCCCTACCCTGATATTAAGGTCACCCAACTTGTATAAAATGTATCTGATCACTCAAATTTTCTAGTATCCTTATCCATCATGGTCGTGGTAGGAATCCATTTTTTGATTTCCCGCTTATGGATCTACAACTCGGGAAACCAATAAGTAATGTGTGACTCATGGAATTAACCCATGAAAGTAAGTTCATGGATTAGGATCCATAATAATCCAAAAAACCTCAAAACAATCATTTTCTCATTGATAAATAGCCATCATTCACGGTCCATGGATATGGATGAAGAGAAAAATGACATGAATCACATAAAATATTGCTTGGAAGAGAATGGGTTAACTCAATATATGTAATCTATTATAATAATAATTAATCCCTTGTGGACATAATTTTTAAAAATTAAAGGATGCCACACAACTATCAGAGAATTAAATTTCAATTTTAAGGAGGTCAGAACACCTCTTTTATCCATACAAGTATGATAGAGAAAATGCTGATTATCAAAAAAGTAAATTCTTCTCATGTATGGATCATATAGAAATGATCATGATGTGTTCAGAGGAAATAGAAGTTCCATCCTTAAATCACTTCTTATAGATCTGAAACCCTATATTCAATCTAGAAATCCAAAGGAGTATAATATATTTCTTAATGTAATCCCTCATTAAGTTTCCACACATGAAAATATGTTCTTTTCTACTAAGCTATATGAGAATAAAAAAATTTGGAAATGAAATGGTTTTCTAAGATAGTTCTTCAAGACCTGACGGATGACCAATATCCTTTAATAGGGGGTCCTGGAATTTTTCTAAATAAAAAATGGTGAGCAGAATGTTATAATTCTTCTAGGGTGGCAGCCTGCTCCATATATTTTATTCCACTAATTAGTTTCCATCCCCAAAATCAAGTATCATTTCTCCCTATAGAATTACCAACATATATGTTTGTATAACTAAATATATAAGTTATTATAATGTGTTCTTAATATATGGTTCTCTACATTTTTCCATTGATGGATCTCAAAAGAACAACATGGGTTTGAGAAAAGTTTTATGATCTAGGGAGTGATTTTAATTTACTATTAAGTGATCACTGATTTGAAAATCAAGGTTAATTGATATATCATGGATATGAAGTTATATATTGAAAAATAGATTAATAAAGATTATTGTTATTCTATCAAAAATGTTCTGGGATGTATCATCTTCTCTTGTTAGTAAATTTACTGAATCTTCATGTCCTTTAGATCCACCAGACATTAAATAACATTCATGGTGAAAACCCATGTCTTCTTCATTGTTACATGATGGATGTTAAATGGTTTTCCATTACATATTCTTATTTTTATTCTCAACATCATCAGCCACCTAATCAATGTGATTAATTTGATGGGGAATATAATTCATTATAACTACAAAACACACACAAACTATGTCTCCCATCTCACATTTGAATATGTTACCATCATCATTATGAATTCCTGTGAGGTTTCAGTTCGCGGTATCAATTGGGATCTTAATGAATAAAAAAAGGGTGATTGAAAACAATTAATATGGAGAATAGTAACTTCTAAAACTCAATAATGTATTTGGATAGAAGGGTTTTATCTCAGAGTAATATCTGGGGATTGAATTAATGATACATCCATATAAAGTACTTGGGTGATCTTATCTCCCAAAAGAGGCCTTTAATCCACCATTTAAATTGAATTTTTATAATTATGTAGTGTCTAGTTCTTAATGAAAATACTGATGTCTGTCTTTCACTAGAATAATTATACTTTTAAATACTGTTCTCCCATCAATTATGATTCATTCCCTTTCAATGATAGAAGTCCCTAAATGTTTCATCTCTAACCTTGATAACATTTTTTTCATATTTCATCCTGGATTCCACACTAATTCTATGAACCACAATGATTCATGGGATATCATGGTGATTCCTACAGAGGGGAGAGGTATTAATGTGAAAATACTCTCTAAAATGTTTCATTTCAGGCATGAATAACTATCATGGTGGGTCATTGAGGAATCAACACTCGTTAAGAAATTAAGGTCTATAAGGGTTGTGTCAATCTAGGTTTGAAATAAGGGATCCTTTAATCTTTATGGACCATTATTTCCAATCAATACTACCTTATGAATAACTATACTAGACGGGTTGTAGAGAGGGGTGATAACCTATTTTTTCCTCAAAACTAGGTCGTCTCCAAACATGGGTTCCCTGGGTGTCCAACCCAAGATATAACCATCACAAAAGACAGTACACATGCTAATATCATTATCGTCATTATGGAAATGAAATATAGTACTTTCTGTTATATCATCGATCAGAACAATGATCTGGGAGAATGTGTTTTAATAGCATTTGCATCGAGTGCCTTCTTTATGAAGGTATATCGAAGAACAAAAAGTTCTCTGATTATCATGGATAGTTGTCTAGAGGATATGTGTTACAAGGAGATAGCAATGAAATAAAATAATATTTTGTGGTTAATATGGACCCAAGCATTGTCTATTAAGGATAATATTAAACATATTTGTGTCCATCTAACTTCATGATGTTGATTTTGTAGGGTTGGATAGGAGATAATGTTTGTCCATTTTTTGTTTGAAGTGATTGGAATCTAATTATTTGGATTTATTATGGTGAAATTAGAATCTTTGAATACCTTGAGGTGATGGGAACTACCTTCCTTGAGTGTTGGGACCATTTTTTAGGGGAAATAGATATGTAGTAGAAGGCAGGAGACATGGTTATTTTAGCAAAAAGATTGTGAATTTTTGCATGCATGAAACACTGGCCTTCTTAATGGGTACCACACTACGGGAGTTCATTGATCACTCGAACTGGGAACCTCTTAGTTGATATGATTTTTCATTTCAAAAACATGTATGAGGCCCCATATCTCAAACTTCTCATGGGTATTAATTATTCTTCTAAATTCCAAATTGAAGTCCCCATTGGCCATTGGTTCATATTCCATCCCTAGTCCTCAGGACACAAAATCATTATCAATTGCTCAAGTAGTATGGGAGATACGTGGGGAAGTGGATTTGTTCACGACTTCAAGGTATTGGTCGTTAATTCCTTCAATGCATGATATGGCTATGATCATTATATTCAAGCCATGGACATGTCAATGATCACAATGAATAGTATTCATATAAAAGGGGTATTAACCTGGATGATGTGGAAACATACTTCCTTATTCATTAACATTCCCTTCATAGTACAACTTATATCCCTTGGATAATCTATTACATTATCAAATGATGCAGGGGTCTCATTTTCAACAACATTGTGGTTCTTTGCACATGGGGGTTGGAAATCAAGGTCGAAGTATTTTTTCATCCATTCCCATGTAGTGGAAAAAAGACACTTATGTCCATTGGTAGACTTAACTTCCTCATAAAGGGGTGAACTTTGTAAAAAGGGACTCTCCCGACCTCTAATATTTTAGAATTCCATAAACTGTTATTCCCCTGGTGTTATTTCTATGATTTTCATCTTGTGTTTTTATTCAAGATAAAATAAAATGATGATTATTAGGATTCATTATAGGTGTATTCTATTGGTTGGAAGATAATGTCCCAAATTTAGGACATGCATTTGGATGTTCTAGGGTCCTAGTGATAGGTAACTCTAACTTCAACATCATTTATAACTCGGAGTAAGTCTGCATTAAGATGATGAAGTTGTCAGATATTGAGGTCTCAATTATTAGGGAATAATTATATGGTGGGGATACACTATAATAATTGTATCTCATTAGTGAAAATTTTCTTCATTCCCATTAATGAGTATGGGAATATACGGGTTTTCACGAGGATCTAGTTATTGGGTTCATGATTTTATATTGGTGGTGCATCCTGGTTTGAAAAATAAGTATCATGATCTTTGAAGATAGTACTGATGATCCAAAATAAATAACGTTATAGAAATTTCTTTCCAATATTCTTCACATGAATATAGGTAAATGTCAGGCATCTGAGTATATATGGGATTTTCATTATTTTACCATTCCGAAGTGGAATTGGGATCATGTCATTATGGATTTGTTTAACTTGGATACCCATGAAATCCCAAATAAATGATGTAGTATGAGTGACTTTGGATCAACTGATTAAGGTTCCCCACTACTTATGTACAAGGGAGACCTTCATAGTTAATGATATGGGCATTTATTTCATGTAAAAGGTGATTTTACTAGATAATGTTTCAAGGAGTATCATTTCATATAGGAATCCTCATTTCACATCAAATTTTTGGAAGGGTCTTCTAATGGTTATGGGAATGTGGTTTATTTTGTTAATAGACTATCATTCCATAATATTGGTCAATATGAGTAGACTATTTAGCTTTTGTAAGATATTTTACGATCCTATGTTTTGTAATTTAGTGGTTTATTGGAGCAACATATGTCACTCACGTTGTATAAATATTATAATATCTTCTCTGAATCTATCAAAATTGAACCTTTTGAGGCCTTGTGTGGATGGTTGTTCCATCCAACTTTTTGTTCGATGGAGGTATGTGAGTTTTTACTTGTTGGGCCTAGTCTTGGGTAGGATATAACTGAGTGGTTTTAGTTATTCAGACTACAGGTAGTGTCCATATAGAGCATGAAAAAATTATATTCTGAACAACATAGATGACCTCTTAAATTCGAGGATGGCCATCATGTTTTCCATCGAGTGTCTCATATATTAGTGAAACACCAAATCAAGAAACATTTCTTATAGAGAAACACTCTTTTCATACACTACACAAAAAAATTCCCACGGTCCATATTAATCTAGTTTCTTTGTAAACATGGAAACACAATCATGTGTACATAAGTGAGGCACAATATCTTGCACTAGGTTCATCTTGACTATCATCATTCATAGAAACAACAAACATAATACATATCATCATAACCTGGGTGAAAAGAAAATCGTAAAATGGTTAGAGATCCGATCCTCAATAAAGGTAAATAGGGGAGATATGTAAAAATTATCCTGAGCATAGGGGTGTGAGAACTTGATCATGAAATTAGATGATCATCCCTTAAATATATAAGATCATAATTATGATCAATAGAATAAACTTTATTAGTTAATAAGACTTGAATCACAAGGAAATAATGAACATGTTCCATGAAATCATAACACAGTAACCATACATGGAACTATGTTAGACAAATAATCATATTGTAATTATTTCCATGGTAGTCATGGAATCTCCTCCATTGCCATCATGGTAGTAGGGTTTACTTTCCAAACCATCATAGTACTTATGGTTTAATCCCATAAAAATCATTATGGAAAAATCCCATAAAGTATATCTCATTTGATATAAATCATTTCAAATGAATTAGAGGGAGATATAGGTCCTATCCATATCATATCCTAGGGAAATGAGACATGTCTTAAAACCATTTAATCAAATGATGACCCATTGAAAGAAACAGATTTCAAAAGAATTTAATCCTTCAGAGGAAAATTATTGCATATGCGTCATTCCATAAGAGCAGAAATCATTCAGAAAAATAACATGCATGGAAACATGGATCATTTCACAAGAATCCATGAGTAACACCAATATATTTCATATTATATGGGTAATAATTTTGAAATATCAATTCAAAATAATTCTAAAAGAGAGAACCCTATCTCATTTGATAATTTTTTTCATAATATAATGAGAAATTTTGAAATAAAAAATGTTATTTGAAAATAATATTCTATTATTATATGGGGATATTCTGGGATATAACTCTTTATGAATGAATACAAATATTTTCATCTTTGTTGGAAAAAAGAAAACATTCTCCGCATACATTCTCTGAAAAAGTCACAAATTATCTAGTTTGGAAAATGAAAAAAGATTCCTTAGAATCCATGTTTGAAAATAGAAAATTGGGTAAAAACGACATTAATCATATATAGTGGAATAGTAAAACATATTATCAAATCCTTTTTAGAAAATTTGGAAACCTATGGTTAAAATTTATTAATATATTCTTATGTATAAACAACCTCGCATGATAATGAGATTCCACAATTAACCCTTAGCTTATATCTTGACTCTTCTCATTCTTATTCGAAATTCCTATATAATAAATAAATGTTTATATTACATCAATAACATAAAAATATTCATATATGTAATACCATATGTTATTTTATTATGATATTATATTATGTGTTAATTATTAACATCTTGTTAGAGTTATATCGCTGGTTATAGCCGTCTTTTTAATCATACATGGTTGGACTTGGTATTATTGACTCACATATATAGATCATTATTTACTTATTTACATAATATAAATCATGATAAAAATATTTTTTATATTATTTTTATAATTATTTATAATAATTTTTAATGATAAACGAAATACACTATTCATGGAGATGGTAGGACGTAAGTACGCATGAACACTATTTTCAGTTTTTTCAGATTAAAATAAAATCATTTAATGATGTATTATTATGATAAAATCATTTTAACATAATATATAACATATATATTCATAAAAATCGTCCTTATTAGCACTTACGTAAAATATAGGGGAATAACGAGTCAAATCACATCATAGAGATGATAAGCCAAATGTACGCATGTCCGACGATACCATTTTCCAAACATATTAGACGTTGAAAAGGTAGAAATTATATTATTGTCACAGAGGTAAAATTTTATTATAAATATCATATATAATCCTTAAACTCATCATTATTCACTATCATAAGATATTGGGATCAAAAATAGATTACATCACGACATGGAGATGTTATGCATTTACGTACACATGTATGGGGATATTGTGTTTTGTGGGATGGATAAAATGAGGATATAGTTTTCCCATAATATTAATAACATATTTTTACATCAATGATACTATTATAATTACTTTACAAGTGAAAAAACATATTATTATGATGTAAATGTAGAATATAAATTTAATTGGATTGGTAAAATAATTACTATTCATTAGTGGACTTGCATTGGATCTCCTATTAGGGATAGTAGGGATTGTAATTTTTGAATACCAAGACCGGTAGAGCACAACTAGTAAGATTTAGAGGAGATTTGGTTAGGGTTTGGTCAAGTTACATAGATCATGTTCATGTGAGGAATTGATGGAGGATGTGAACTTTTATATGAGTGGGGAGGGGCATTATAGGAAAATATTAAAATATTATAGTAATATAAATTAATTTTCAATTTAAAATAGATCCAAAGTTAGTTATTTAAAATATAAGATAAGGATGGGTAGAAATCCTCTCAAAAATTATTTTTATATAGGTTTAGGTAACATTATTAACCTTATCTTTTGGTTAGAACTCTTATTTAAACCCGTTAACTCTTACCATCAAAACTAATCTTTTTAATCTATTAGGTAAATATAATTATTATAAAATTCCAAGACAAACAAAAGTGGATAATTTATGAAATATTTAACCTTATTAAAGTTATTTTTCCAAATTATATATTTTTATGAATTTAATTAATTTAATAAAATATTAGTTATTTTAATGGATCATTTATGTCTATTTTAATATTATTTATAATTTGTACTGTAAAAAATATATTAACAATATTAAAAATTCTAAATAATAACAAATATATCCATAACTAGTATATATTATATGTATAATTAGTGGTTGTCATTAATTATTTCAAATTATATTTATTTGAATATTTTTTATATAATTTACTAAATAGTTCCATTAAGAAAACAAATACTGAATCATTATTATACAAAACATTAATTAATATATTTCTTCTCAAAAAATTAGAAATAAAATATCAACATGAAGATAAATTTTTTAAATATTAAATGAATATTTATAGTTGAATTTTTCTTATGTATATCATTATATTAGAAAAGGAGTTACATATTACAATTATGAGTATGTAATTTTTTAATTATCATTAAATAAAATATAATCAATATCTTATGATTATCCAAGGGGCCAAAAAAGTTCAAAATTTCGACCTTAGTTTTTTTGGTTAAAACCCAATCATTCAATGAAATTTGTACAACTGTTATGGTATGTTTATAATATTATAATATTACTTTGACATTTAATTCCATGATTTACCCTTAATCATGGTTAATAAATATGAAAATTTTCAAAAGTTACTATTTTGAAAAATGGTTATTGGACACCATTGGACTCCAAATGTCATATTTAACCCATCAATGTATTTCCAATTTCAATAGTGGAAGATTTATGTTTAATGCTAACCATGTGGATATGGAAAGAAGGCGGGTAAAATGAACATTCAATTGTTCAATATTTTTTTATATATAATTTTAATATATAAAAATTATAATAACCTTAATTGGATTAATATAAGTATAGTTGATCTATTTTGACTATAAAATATACTTAACATATACTAATAATTTTATGGAGAATGATGTTTTTTACTATGATGGAGTATTTTTTTCACTATTCATACAAAAAGAAAATGTCAAAAAAATATAATAATGCACTCTAAGTTAATTTTGACCTTCTAAATTCAAAAATAATGTTTATTTTATCCAATTCAATTTATATGAGTTTCTAAAATTTATTTAATTACTATTCACAAAAAGACATAAAAATTCTTTCTTTTATGAATATAGAATTTCTAAACATATAAGGCCTTTAACAAAATTTATAAAATTCATTCTCAATATGTTTTATTTATTTAAAAACATGATAAATATTATTTAAAAATTAGTAATTACTATTTATATATCTATTTTTAATATCTAATTTATAATGATCATGTTTTAATAATTAGGTAAATGTTTCATGGAAACATAGTGTATCTTGTGACACATTTCAAGTTCGTGGTTCTTATAGAACAAGCTATGTAATTGTCATGTTGAAGGAAAAATTTACTTGGATCAATGAAAGACATTTGAAAACAAATTTATTTGGAAAAAATTCACAAAAAACACATGGTGATACTTTCTATGCCCCTTAAAATGAATTTCTCCCTCAATATATGACATTCTAGTAAAAAAAATTGAGGATACTCAAGCTTCATCATAACCTCATGTTCCCAAATAGCTTCCTCTAACATTTGATTTCTCCATAAATCATTTACCTGTTGAGTTTTCCTGATTTAGGGAACATTCTCTATAAGATCTTGAATTTAGATTGGTTGTTCCTCATAAGAATAATCATGCTTCAGTAGTATGAACACTAATTTCAGTACAAGTGAAGGGCCAGATATGTACAACCTCAGGAGATATAAATGAAACAAATCATATACATGAGATAGGTTTGGAGGAACTTCCAAGAGATAGGCTACAGCCTCGATATGATCTGGAATTTTAGAGAGACTTTTATCTATGTGGTTTAGTTTCCCTTTATATTAAAACCTCAAAACCTTATTTAATGGAAAATTTCATTGAAATATATTTTCACCATATAAAAATTCTAAATCATTTCATTGATTCTCAACATATCTTTTCTAATCATTTTTTCCCACCATGATATTTTCCTAAATGGTTCTAACCTTATAAGACTTCTTTTCAGTGATATCTTATCCTAATAGTTTTATTTCTCCAATATCATCCTATCATGTTGGATCTCTACATTTATTCACATGGAGGGCTTCATAAGGATCCATTTTAATTCTTGAGTTAATGCTATTTTTTGTAAGAATACTCAACCAGAGGAAGGTGTTGATCCTAACACCCTATGAATTCTAGAGAACTAGATCTCAACATATAATGTGGGTTTTGGATTATTCTTTCATACATAACAACTATCTGAGGATGATAAGTAGTATTGACACTCAATTATATATCATGTACATGTAGAAGGCTTCACCAAAATATTGAGTTAAACCTCAGGTCATGATCAGATAAAATAGAATGTGGTGAACCATCCAACCTTACCACTTAATTAATGTATATCCTAGAAAGTTGATCTAGATATAAGTCTTTGTTGATATCAATGAAGTGTTCTGACATAATAAGGCAATCATCTACCACCAATATTGCATTAAATCTATCATTGGTTTTGGGGTGTCCAATGAAAAAAAACATTATGATGTTCTCTAACTGAAATTATATTATGGGTAATCGATCGAACAACCCTTTAGGTTTTTTCCTTTCTTCCATACCTTGATGGAATACAAATTACTGAGGTACAAACCCTACAATATCATCCATCTTGATATCTGTCCAGAAGTTTACTTTTATGTCTCTATAAAAATTCATAGTTCGAGGATAAATAATAAATGATGACTTATGAGCTTCATTTAATAACACCCTCTTAAAATCTAGTATTTAAGGAACACATTCCTCGTTTTTGATCATTATCATTCAATATAGATCATGGTTAAAATCAGGAAAATTTATAACCTTCTATTATATCTCCACATATTTCTTTTTAAACACTTTAATCATCACCAATATTGAGGACCAAACATTCAATTGAGAAGGATATGGATTCCCCCCTCATTTAGGAAATCAAGGTCGTTCCTTTGCCTATCCAAAAAATATTTGATCTTTTTTGAACCTCATCATAGAAAATATCAAATGATCCCTTAGAATCAAACCAACAGTGACCATGTTTTCATTCCCAGGGTGGTAATTTATTGAGAAGTCATAATCCTTTATCTAATCTTACAATCTTCTCTTGTGTATGTTCAACTCATTTTAAGTGAATATATATTTAAAACATTTCTGATTGTTATATATATCAAAATTTTCACCATAATGATAATTCCTCGATATAATCATTTCAAAAAAATTGCCCTTATCTCCAAATATTATGTTGGGTACTTTTTCTCATGAATCGTAAATTATCACTTAGAATAAGTCATAATTTTTTGTTCTTTATAAAACAATATCCCAATACATTCTTAGATGCATCACCATAGATTAAAAATCGATCACCTCTATAAGGTATGGTACCCATTGGTGTGATAACTAACATTCTCTTAAATTCCTTTAAATTTTCCTCATATTCATCTATCTATAGGAACATGGAACCGTTCTATGTTAACATGGTATGGGGATTGGGTAGTTGTGAGAAATTATCCAAAAAACATTGACAAAATCCAACTAAATGAGGAAAAATAAGGATCTATGTCACTGTGGTTTCTCTTGGCCAACATTTAATAGCCTATATCATTGATGGATCTACTTCTAAACAATCTATTGAGTTTTTGCAACCTAAAAATAAAACCTTTTGCAGAAAAAATTTATACTTTCTAAATTTTGCATACATTTTAACCTTGCATAGGGTATTTAAAACAATTATAAAAAGATATTAATTAACTTCCTTTTTCATTGAATATATCAGAATATTATCTATAAAGACTACCAAAAACTGATCATGGTAATCTCTACAGACCATATCGATCAAATCCATGAAGACAAAAATGAATTAGTAAGACCAAGAGGAATTAATATATATTCATATTGAACATACCATTTTATGAATTTCTTCTTGGTTATATCCTCATTCCTAACCCTTAGATTAAGGTATGAAGACTGAAGGTCAATCTTGGAAATTTATTGATCTTCACATAGTTGATAAAATAAATCATTGAAACAGGGAATATGATATTTTTCATAATTCTGATCTTGTTCCACCCCTGATAATCAAATAAGAGTTGAATTGATTCATATTTATTCTTCAAAAACTAGAACCAATACTCCCCATCATGTCACAATTGGATGAATGAATCCCTTATCATGGTTTTCACGGATTTTCTTCTTCAATTCTGGCAACTGATTGTGGCCATTCAATAGCGAGTATTTGAAATTGCTGGAGAACCGCATATAAGATCCATATAGAATTCCACTTCAATATCTGGTGGAATATTGTGCGATTAATCCACAAATACACCCACAAAATCACATTCAATAGGCATTTCATCTATTTCTATTATCTCCCCAACCATTTGAAATAAATATCTCATCTGAATTTGGATTAATACCTATAAAAATGATATAATCTCCAAAGAAAGTTCATACATATTGTCACATTGATAGAAGATCATAGGTTGGTTTTAGACATAAAATATTACTACCATTAACTAAAAACTAATGTATTATTTAGACAAAGGAATTCAATATATTCATAATTTGACATCAAATTCAACAAGAGGAAGAATAACTCTCTTTGAAAGAAACACATCCCCACAAAGTTCAGCTAGAGAGGAATCATAGAATTGAGATACAATTATCATACCATTAAGGGTTTCACTACTAATTCCACATATATTCTTCTAGGTGGAATATTAACACCCTTATTAAATTATTTAGATAATAAATAGTTGGTATATCTTCAATCAAATAAGTCATTATCAATTCTAGAGTGGATCAAAATAGTACATTTCACCATATCCCTATCACCTCCTTCATCGGAATAGTGATCAAATAGATTCCCCTATATCCCTCGGATTTAAAGGTCATTGATGTGGGCCATCATCAATATACCTTGTGATTGGTCATTGGTTATCATAATTCACATTCTACATAAACATGTATCACCGAAGAGTGGGAGGGGAATTTGGTGCTTCTTTCTCTCCATTCACACCATTAGCAGAATATTTTCCATTATTATCAGCAATCAACAGCCCGGTGACTTACATTTCAACACATAATAAATTTATTAAACCCTTAATAAAATTTAATCCATGATTCTTTCCACACATATATCATAAAAGAAAAATCCTTTTTTTCTCTTCATGGTTTTTAGATTTAACATTAATCTTTATATTCATGCTCTTTTCAAACCAAGAGATTGGTATCTGACTCTAGCCTCAATTTCATCATTGATTACACATCAAAAAATATTTTCATATCTACTAAAGTCTCTTATGTAAAATTTCATTATGAGACTTGGATTTATTCATTATAATAACTTTCCAACATTTCATTTAGTGTGAAGGATAATTCATGAAGCGTACCTCTCAATTATCATGAAATTAGCCTCATAGGTAATGATAGTTTCATTATAAATTTTCTTAAACTGATGATACTCTTTCTCTAGCGTGGTATGAATAATATGTGGAATTTTATTATTGAAAAATAAGATCTTGGACATTCCATAGTCCATTGATTCAATTCCTTGATTCTTCCTTGTATTCTTAATTAGATTCCACCACTTTTCTTCTTTACCTTCTTACCGAAAAATCAGTATAATTATATTATCTTGCTCTAAAAACTAGAGAATGGAGAATATCTTCTTAGTAGTAATTATTTGTTATCCATCAAAAATTGGCTCGGATGAATCATTAAATGAATGTGGATGTTTCCTCAAGAAGGAATTAAAATATGTTTCCCCTCTATTGCTCATTTGGAAGTCCAATATCATTCATAGCTTGAGAAATTTGGTAGATCATAAAAATAATATTTTTTATTCAATATCCCAAAGAACAATTTTTGTAGTAGGATACCATTTCATTTTCCATCACAATTTCCATAACTCTATTTTATTTTGGTTCAATCCATAAAATAAAAACAAAAATCAAAGATTAAGATACATTTTTCACATTGAGGAAACACATAATCAAGAAAATTCACTAATATAATGTCTAAATTATGAAACCTTACATTCTTTATGACATCTTAGGTTAATGATAGGTCATTCATAGCCAATATGTGTTTAAATTATTCATGATGGGTTGTGGATTTCTAATTTAAATCCCCCAAGACTGTAAAACCTGGTGTGCAATAATGTTCGTTGTTGCATACAAGATTATGCTATGTTAGGCCCAACACACCTTGTCATATTTTTTGCCCCAAGGTGCATATTTTTTATATCCATATCCACTTTTATTAATCATTAATTGTGGTATTTCTAAAAAAGAACTTTCCTTATCTTTTACCAAAATTCCTAGTCATATTCTTATACTCTTCTTTGTCTTTAGACAAATACTTATACATGTACATAGAGTTATCACTATACATTTTTCACCCTACTTTAGAAATGATAACTAAAATTTTTCTCTAATACCAACTATAGAAGTCCTCTGTTTTCATACATTAACATTTCATTTCATTTTTAGAAATACTTAATACATTACACAACAAAATTCGCAAAGATAGTATTAGTCTTGTTCCTTCGGAAAAATACAACATAACCACATGTACATAAGTGATGTATATTATATCCCACTAGGTTATTATTGAATATAGCCCTTCTTAGACACATAAAACAAAGTACATATCATCATAACCTGAGTAAAGGGAAAACCAAAAAAAGGGTGAGCCCATATTCTATATCGATAAACAAGGGAGATATGTAAATAAAATCATGAGCATAAGGGTATGCTGACCTAATAATTAAATTTTAAGATAATAACATTCATATGAGAGATGATATATGTGAATCACAAAATAATGATTTTCCATTCATAATACTTGAATCATAATGAAAAAAAGAACCTGATACCTTAATGAATAACATTGGATTAAAACATGGAACTATGGAAGCCCATAAGAATATAATAATGATTTCCATGGTAGTTGATGAATCACTACCATGGAAATATTAATAGTATAGGATCACATCCCAACGATCTTGGTATTCATGGTTCAAACTTATTACCATTTTCATGGAAATAGTGAATTTTCTTCTATCTCATGTGATATAAATCATTTACCATTACATTATAGGGAGATATAATTCCCAAAAATCTCATTATGAAATCATACAAACATGTTGTACAATATCATAAAAAATTATATCACTACCCATGAAATGAAAAGTTTATCATAATATTTTAATCATATAATAAGATGTGGAAAATAGAAAAGTCTCATAATCACGTAATCAAAGAATTTCCCATGAAAAGAAGTGGGTCAGATAAATATATAACCCCTTTATGATAAATGGGTTTCATAGACATTGTGCCTCAAAAAAAACCATTCTGGGAAATAATATTAACGAAAACATGGATCACAACCAAAAAAGGCATGAGTTACACAAAAAGATGTCATCATATATGGGAAACAATTTTGAAATATCACTTGAAAAAAATTCATCAAGAAAATATATATTCTTCTTTTAAAACTATTTCTTTTCTGAAAATGGTGATATTTTTGAAAAGAAAACATTATCTTTTATAATAAGATTTTAATTTTATGAGAGAAGATTCATGGAGATAAGAAATCATGAAGAATAAAATTATATTCATGTCATATAAGTTAAAAGAAAACATTACTATCAAAAACATTCTTCAAAATTCACAAAGTACCTTGTTTGGAAAATTTCAAAAATATTTATTTTAAACCATGTAGTAAAAGGTCAAATTGAGTAAATTATACTATAAATTTTATAAATGATATGAATTGGTATAATGGATTCTCATTCATAAATCATGATTTAAATATTTATAGAATAAATAAAATGATTGATATTTTATATAGATTCAACATATTTTTATTTATAATAACCATAAATGATAAATTAAATAAACCGTTCATTGAGACAGTAGGTCGTAAGTACGCATGAATGATGGTTTCATTTTCATTTCGGATTAAATGAAAACCAAATATTTGATTTATTATTATTAAATAATAATTTTAATTTTATATATAACATATATATTCAAATTATTCATCCTTATTACCATCCATGTGTAATATTGGTGAATAATGTGTCACATCACATTGTAGAGATGGTATATCATATGTATTTGTGAGCAACGATACAATTTTCCAAAAATATTATATGATAAAAAATATAGACATGTTATTTTTATTACAGTGTTATAATTATAATATAAATATATTATATTATTATTAAACTCATCATAATTCACAGTCATAAAATATGGTGATGAAAAACAGATTAAAACAAGGCGTGGAGATGGTAAGTACAATGTATGCACACATGGTGATATTAAATTACATAAGGTGGATAAACTGAGTGATATGTTAAAACCATAAAAATAATAAAATCTATATATATATATTATTCTATAGTTATTATTTTAGTGTAGAATCAATATAATAATATGAAGTAAAAGAAAAAATGAAATTGAATTGGATTGGATTGGTAAAGTATTACCTCTCCTTTGGTGGACTTACTCTGGATCTCCTATTAGGGACACTAGGGATGGTATTTTTGGAATAAAATGGCCTATATAACATTAAAATAAATTATAGGAAAATTGGGGTTGGTTTTGTTGATCTAGAAGGATCACAGTGATGTGGGGAACTGGGGGAGGAGGTTCCCTTTTATAATAGAGTGGAGGGGCAGTCTAGAAAACTCTAAAAATACTTATTCAATATAAATTTATTTTATATATAAAATACTTATAAGGTGAGTTATTTAGAATATAATATGATTCTGGGATGAAATACTTTCATGAAATTAATTTTCTATAGGCTTAGGTAGCATTATTAACTATATGTTTTAGTTTTAACCTTAGCTATACACATTATCTGTTACCATGACAACATATATTTTTAATATTATGGATTAATATAATTACTATAAATTCAAAATGAACCCCCTGTCTATCCTTGAAAAAATATTTAACCATATTATAGTTATGTTTCTTAATTATATGTTCTTATTATTTTTATATCATTTATAAATTATTATTTATTTTAAAGTATTATATATGTCAATTATGATACAATATATAATTTTTCAATTAAATGATATCATAAAAAATTATAACATTGAAATAACACATATAATGTATCTATAACATGCATAAATTGTCTATAAATCAGTATTTTTCAAAAACAACGTCCAATTTAATTAATTTTAATATTTTTAATATCCTTTACTTTATATTCCCATTAATTAAACTATTACTTCATCACTATGGTATAAGCCATTAATTAAATTATATACTATCTAAAAAAATTAAATACCCTGATGAATCTAAATTTATTATATTTCAAATGACGACATATTGTCTAATTTTTCATATGTATTACAATATATTAAAAATGATTTACTTATTCAAATTTTGAGTGTTGCAATTTTGACCTATCTTTTAGAAAAATAATATAAAAATGTTATTCTAACAAAAGTTCTACTAAAATATCATAATTTCAACCTAAGGATTATTTTGTTCAAAACCCACTAATCCAATCAAACTATAACATGTTTTAGGGTAAATTTATAAGATTATATAATTATATTTACCTTTAATTGCCCAATTTTCCCTTAAAATGGTAAATAAAAATAAATAGTTATTAAAATTAAAATTTTACCAAACATTATTTTTATCACATTTGACTATAAATATTATACATATTCCAACCATATATGCTCATTTTTTAAAATTCAATTCAGAGAAGTGGAAAAAAATATTTTAATTCTTATCCTGCAGACATAGCAAGAAGGCGGGTAAAATGAACATTTAGATGATGAAAAACATTATATATATAATTTTAATATAGAAAATATTCTAATTAATACAATTGGATTAATATATTTTTAATTTATATATTATAACATTAAAATCAATTTAATGTATACTCTTATATTAAATAAAAAACATAGTTTTTAACAACGTTGCATCATTTTCACTATTCATCAAAAAAGATACTTCATAGAAAAATACTAAAAAGTAACACTAAGATAATTTTGAAATTATGAATTAAAAATTTATGATTATTTTATAAACTTCAATTTATATGATTGTCTAAAATTAATTTTATTATTGTTCATATAATGACATAAATTTAGTTTAATTTTGTAAATATTATTTCTAAACATATACAGCCTTTAAAAAAATTTGTACAATCCATTTTCAATATGTTTTTTTTATAAATCCTATATATATAATATTTATAATTTTGCTATTACTATTCAAATCACTATTTTTTATGGCAATGTGATAATCATCTCATTTTAATAATTCTAAAAAATGTTTTGGGGAAACACTATATTGTGTGAAATGCATGCCATGTCGGTGTTGCATATAGCACAAGATAAAAAAAGTTCATTTGGAGATAAAATTTGACATATTGTATGGCATGTAATATAAAAATATTTATTGTAAAAAAATTCACAAAAAACATGAATTTTTATAGTTAAATCTATAACCGTGGTTTTTCGGCCCTTTGAGATAGTGGAAATGGTCGTCCCATTTATGTACCATTTAGGCCTTCCACCATGCTGAAGTTCCATGCATGATGTTTTCTATGTGTCACAACTATAAATATATCTTCTAGACCCTTCAAATTTTATAAAAGTATTAGACGTTGATCATTATTCAAATGCATCCATTGGGGAGAATCTGATACGAGTTGTGAATCATAGTGAGAAATGTCTTCTGAGATGGACTATCGCATTAGTTTGATTGTAGATTGGCTATATGGGTGATTTTAGAAGAATACCACGGAGAGGGAGTCTGATATGTGAATAATGTGGTCATACATGTTCACTGAGTCCTCATAGTAATGCTTGGAGAAATTCAAGGATGAGATTTTATATTTTGGGGAGGTGGTAAAGTCCTTTTTTAAGGAATGTTTCTATCTTATTATTTTGATGGGGATTTAGTGGCTGAGTGTTATTTGGTGACTAGAAGACATGTTGGGGAGAATGTCCTAATATTTAGGGATTCTAGTTTATCGGAATAAATGGAGTCTGGGTAAATGGTTATGTATTTCATGGGTTATATCTTATTTGAAAAGATTTAAAGGGGGGATGGGTTGTCTATAAGAAAAATGGGATGAAAACCCACTTACAACAAATTTACACACCATGTAAAGTGATTACACATCAATTAATTATTGTGTGTTTTCATGAAATAACTAGATAGAGGGGATTTTTCAGTGTATATAATTAAGAATATTTACATGATGTGTAACTATAATACACACAATGTAATTCCCTATTCATCTATTTTAATGTATGATTTATAGTGTGAATTTATTTTTATCCCACATCTACTTTCAACTCTTGGCCTTAGTGAAACCTTCTAGGTGATTTTTGGGTGCCAAAATTCTGTCTGGATGTCTTGATAATCCCTATGATCCATAGTATGTGGTTTTGGTCTTGATCATTTCTTCTCTACCATCATTAAAAAAAATTTGTTTTGTACACCCTTGACCATGTGAATTATTGGTTTTTATCATGGTCAGTTTGATGTAGGATCCTCATTGGGATCATCCACACCTTATTCCAAAAGGTTTTTTCTATTAGAAGTGTTTTTGGATCGTCTGTTAATGGTAGTGGGTCTAAATATTATCTTTATGGTTTGATAATTTCATTATATATGAAATATTTTGATTCTACCAAAGTAACATGTTCCTGAATCATTTAATTAATGAGTGTGACTATTTCTCATAATCATATGGTTTGAATAGGATTCTATCTTGGATTATGGATACCCGTTCTTTGAGTAAACCCTAAAACAAATTGAATTGGATAATGGATTAAATATTTTTTAGAATGACGTGAGACCATATATAATTTCATCATATATAATCTTTATGTTATGGATTATTTCATACTGTTATAACCTCTAATGAATTATGATATAACTAAAAGTGGTATAAGAAATAAAACTGTTAATTCACATAACTAACCTTGACAATTATTATGCGATTTTATGATATCCATGATATATGAAAGGACATGTGTAACATGTTTTAAAGCTTATATGTCAGGATTAGACCTGGGACATGAGCCCTTATATGTTCTAAAGGTAATATTGAGTGGACTCATCCCATTACCATGTTTAAATGCTTATAGATATATATACGTAAATATTTTCTTACTCCCATGATGTAATACATATAGGGATTGACCTACGATTATATAATACTTATATGGAATTGATCCAATTATTAGTCAATACACCATGCCCATAAGGTGGTGGTGGGAATATTTATAAGAAAATTTCTAAGATATTCAATCGTGGTTAAGAATAAGGTTATTTTCACCTTGGTTATTTTGGTGTGTTTTGAATTCATGTAAGATATGCTTAGAGATAATTTAGCTTCGAGAAGAATAAGGTTGTTGTTATATTTTATTAATTATTAAATTGTTTAATAAACATATTTATCACATTATTGAATATTATTCTTATTATAATGTTTAGTTTGGATATGGTGGTATAAACTTACAAAGTTATTCTCACTCATTATTTTGGATTATATTTGATACTAGTGTAGACTAAGTGGATACATGTTTAGAAAAGTGGAATGGAATTTCTATTGATAATTTCTTGCTCGATGAGTATGAGTTTAGTGGTGGTATTGACATGGGTATTGGGAATATAGACTGTTGAGTAGATATTAGAGTCTTTTATTCTTCTACTTCTTTTGTTCTAACATGATATTTTGATACATTACAAATAGTATTTATATTTTTTCTTTTCTAATTATTGGATTGTTTAGTTAGATTTTATTTTTCGTTTCCATTATTTATATAGCTTGATATCCATCATTTATATTCCTTATTTATATTTCTATGATACATCATATAAGAGGGTATAGACTCCCCACTATACATATCACTTACTAGCTGCTAGTTGACAACCTCTAGCTTATGGGGAGCACAAAGTAGGTCTTCTAACCATCCTTTTTGGATACGTGATAGAATGCGGGATTGAGGGATGACACAGATACATCGGTTAGTCTAGTATCTGTGTCTAATGATGGGATATACCATGATAAACATTAGAATGGGTCCATTGTCTTTTCATCTTTTTTGGTCTTTTTTTTCAAATACAATGAATTTATGAGAATATGTACAAGTGTCTTACTTCATTATCCACTCTCACCAATCATTAAAAAGTTTATAATGATTCATCCAAGGGTGATGGTTCTAATACATATCCCATGTGAGACGTTCATGTGGAAAATAACATATGAAAATTTGCAGAAGATTATGCACTAGATGAACCTAAAGTAGGGCCAATGACTGTTAGAGGTACACTTTTTTATTTCCTCCTCTATTGTTTTAGATTTGTTTGATACATGTACTACACATTTTTTATATTTTCAATAAGATTTGACAAGTTGGAAATAAATTCTACACGTACTAATTTCTTGTTTAATCATTGCCCACTTCTTGTAAATACGTTCATACAATGTTTCAGATGTCGCACCTAATATGTGACGATAGCCTACTTTGAGGTGGAGTGGGACTACGTACTACTTGATCATGAAATATTCTACTTGATTATCAACATGTATTGAATTTTGAGTTTTGATACCTAGATGAAATATTATTATCATCATGCTCAACTCAAATATTTTGATGGGGCCACACATATTTTATTGTGTGAGAGGGACTCTAGAATGGGAAGGGAATGAGCCAGTTTTCTTAATGCAAGGGTACAATTGTGTTACACATAGGAGATGTTTCTTGATAATGTTTTTACATTTATTAGGTGTTCAACATAGTGATATTGTGTGTGAGTACCCCGAGGTATTTATGGGTGAATATTAATTTGTTCAACCAAAATGATATTCCAATTTTACAATTGAGATTCTCTTCCATATGATAGTTTTTCTATATTGTCTTACAATATGGGACTTGCTGAGTTGGTGGAACCTAAATTCAATCATGAGGACCTAAAGGCTAAAGGATTTACTCGTCATAGAATTTCATTAAGGGATAGACCTTTCCTCTTTTCTAATAAGTCATATAGAAGTATATACCTTTTAGGTTACAAAATGTTGAATTGTGGGACCATTATGAAAAAAATAACATCTTCCACAGATTGCAGATCTTTTTTATAGTATTTATTGGGCTTCCTGGATTTCTCAGAATGAAAAATAGTTAGGGTAATAAAAACTGAGAGTCTACGTAGAGGATATACTTTGGAAACTCTTAGGCTTCGATATGAGAATTTGGATATTCAAGTTATTTAATTCCGTCTCACTAATGTTCTTAAGGTATTCATTGATTTAATGAACCGAAAACATCATCGATTCTTAGAGTCTATTTTTCATGTTTTCATAGATGATATTTTGGTGTACTATAAATCAGAGTATGATCATATAGACCATTTGTATAACATTCATCTAACATTTATTGAATAATGTTTGTATATTATTATATCCAAATGTGACTTTTGGATCAGAGAGGTCAAATATTTGGGGCTTGTAATATCTTAGAGGGGTGTCCCAGTAGATTCTGAAAAGGTTGAGGAAATTATTTCTTGGGAATATATTTGAAATGTTTTTTAAATACATAGAATATTAGTATTGTCTTATTACTAGATAGTGTTGGTTCATGACTTATTCAAGATCGCATATTTGATGATAGCTTTAACACACAAGGGTGTAAAGATTGAATGGAATGGAATGTATCGTAGAAAATTTTTGGAGACGGGGTTGAGGCTGAAATGAGCAATAGATTTGAATATTACAAAATATGGATGTAGTAATATTGTTTTCTATAATTCTTCTTGTATGGGTTTGGGATATGTATTGATGTATGAAAAACATGTTGTGTATTACATTTTCCCCCAGTTACACACTCAAGAGAAGAACTACCCTATTCATGATCTTGAGTTTTTAGATGTTATCCATAGAATCAAAACATGGAGTCACTGTCTATTTTTGGAGAGATTTATCATATATTCTAATCATAATATCAAGGAATTCATTTTTTAATCATATGGGATGTAATTTTAAACACAGATTCTGGGTAGAGTATCTTATGATTTTGGAATTTGGAATTTTATATATCCATGGTAAAGATAATGTGGTTATCGATGCATTGATTACAAAATCAATTATTCAATCTATGAATAAAGCAATTGATTAGTTGTATTTGATGATTTTTTTACTGATATTATCTTGGTAGTGGATATGTTTAGTGGAATTTTGTGCTTGTGTTTTATGAAATATTACTCATCTTTTGAAAATTGATTTTTACGTAACCAGGTGGTAGACATGGAGTTCTAACACATTGGTGAAATACATCTAGTAGGGGTGACCTATGGTGAGTGGTATCAGTATCATAGTGTGTATTTTTCCTTTCATAGTAGGTTGGATGTTCCATTATCATTGTGAAAAGAGTTTTTGTATAGTGAAAACTATTATTATTCGCCCATGTTCCCTTGGGATACCAAAATACATTACAATTTTAATGAATCTATATTGGTGGAAGGGGATTATGTGATAGATTGTGATTTTTTTTTGTTATTCCTAACATTCTAGATAATTATGGATGATCACCTGAGACTTGAGAGGTTTTTTGTATCCCTTTCACAATCCATTATGGAAGTGGGATGGTATTCCTTTATATTTCAACATTGGTTTTACACATAATTCTATTCTAAAGAATTTATTTTGGGGGATCATTAATTAATTCATAAAATATATGAATTTTATACCTAATAGTGATATGATGAATGTGGAAGAGCTCGGTGGCTTATAAATTCGATAGATGGTGAGACATCAATGGGTTCTTTATAATGTTGTTTTTGTTAGTGATTCAGGGTCTATATCTTTTTTTTGAAAATCTTATTTAGCAAGTGATGGGATCCATGAATAAATTAATAAATTTTATTATCTATAGATGAATGTACATATTTAAAGGACTGTTAGTGTTCTAGATGATATTCTCTGAGATTTTTTTCATGATTTTGGAATATATTGGAAGTTTAATTTTTCTTTGGTAGATTTTTCTTATATAATTAATTATCTAGTTTTGATAAATATAGTTCCCAAAAATCCTTTCTATAGGTGGCCAGGTAGGTCTCCCATTTTTTGGGATGATTTATTAGAGTGGTCCTTGATTGGGACGATTGTTGTTCTATAGAGTACATAGATGGTTCAGTTGTATAGATGCTTTTGATTATGACATAGTGTTTCATAAATCGTATACAAACTATCGTTGTTGGCCGCTGATGCTTGAGGTTTGTGACTGGGTCATTCCCCTAGTTTCACCTCACTTGGTACATCATGGGTAGGGAAACCATGGTATATTTATACAATGGTTTTCAGTACACATTGTGATAATGGGAAAACTTTGTAGGGTGTCCTACAAGTTGAATTTACCCTCTCGCTTGAAATCTATGCATTATGTGTTTCATGTTTCCCACCTGAAGAGGTATATACCAAATCCTTCCTATATGGTTCGATGGGAGGATGTTGATCTTATGCTCGATACCACATTCGGTGGGAAGCCAGTTTAGATTATGGATCACCAGGATAATGTAATTTGTGGTAAAATGATCCCACTATTCTAGGTACTGTGGTAGTGTAGCAAAGATGTCCAAGAGATGATAGAGTGGGTGTTGATGAAGAATTAGCATTCACATTCACTTTTTTGGACCTACAATCATGAGGGATTTCATGTGGATGAAATCATTTATTGAAGGGAGAATGTGATACCCCATTACCTTTCGTCCATGAATTTTTTCACACTACTTAGGGTTTTCTATTTTCATTGTTTGTGGTATTCCAGAACCGAAATTTTGAGGATACCTATAATGGATAATTTCTTGATTTGATGGATTATTCTGCAAAAACATACAGTTTCAACATACCTATGTGAAAAAACAAAACATTTATGTGAAGTACATTCTGTGTAATGGATGATAGGAATATTTTTTGAAAGGATGGTATAGTGTGAAATAGTACATAACCTATAATAGGTATATATAGTAAAATTATGATAATCTAGTTTTTAATAAAAATGTGATGTGCTCATTAGTGTATAGGGAAACTGAGGATTAAAAAACATGTAAATGGGTTTCATTTCATGTAAATATCATACTTTTGGTAGTTAGTTTACTATATGAGTTATATATTTCATTTATTCATTTGTAGATTCCCATTGTTTGACCAGGAGTTTTATCTAGTTGTTTTTTGGTTGATTACTTCCCATCTAGACCACTTTATTTAGTTAATGATCACATTTGCGGTTGGAATTAGTCTCTCCATATATCTTTTCTTTTTTGTTCCTCTTTGGTATTGGTTTTAGATGTGGTTCAGATATAGTTTCTTTTAACTAGTTAATGTTTTCTATCAATCCATTTTAGTTATTTATAATTTTTTGTCTTTTATAGGACATTCTTTTCGTTTCTGATCTTATTTTTCCAAAGTAACTAAGTTTCTACCATGTTTATGTTGATTTTCCTTATAGTGGGTTATGTTTCTGGATATCATGTTATTCTAAAAAAATTCCTTTGTATTTTTCAATGATTTAATCTGATAAATTGTTTGGAATGCTTTCCCAGAATGGAAAATGATTCTAAATTGGGGTTTTCTTTTAAAATGGATTTTTATGATTTAGAAATAGTTTTTCAAGCTCTAAAGTAGATTAGAATGTATTTGAAAAATTTCCTAAATTATTATTGATGAATTTTTAATTGAATTTGTAAAAAATATCAATGGGAACATTTTTAAGAGGGATAGAGACACATGTATCCTTCATGTGTGTTGTTCCACTAAGAGGAAACTTCGGTGGAATTGATTGGATGAACTCAATATATTTTGGAACCATCATATGCCTTTTTAGTATTGTGAGTGTCTAGTAGGATGTTTCCCAAATACTTGACCATAATACTATGTTTTTTTTCATTTATAATTCTTGGTTTTTAATCATATGATATTTTATCATGGATTAATTCCCTAAGTTTTTTATATAGGTTGTTTTATCATATAGCTTCACATGATAGAATATTCAAGGAAATGTATCTAACTATTTAAATTTTATTGAATGGATATGATTTTTAGTTTTCATCCCACCAACTTGTAATATTAATTTTTTTTCAATAATAAAGTATTTTATTAAAACCAAATGTATAAAATTGGAATATTATTTATGAATGGTTTTTATATTTATTTTTTTTCAATCCCATTATGTTTTAAAAGTTGTAATTTTTTTTAAATATTTATATTAGATATGTTATAGAAACTGAGGTTTGTTAGTGGTATTTTTATAACACAATACATATACATTTAGGTGTTTGAATATACTTAATTGTAATATCTGGGTAAAGGGAAGTGAATCTTTTAGTATTCTCGATTCTCTTGTTGTTTCTTTCGTTATGGGTTGGTATGTGAGTAAATGTTGGAAATGTGGGGAATTAACTTATATTATATTTTATCCTATTTTTATTTGATTTTATATATTTTTTTTGTTATCTTGTATGTTTCTATATTGTAATATGGTGGAATATATTGTTATTCTTATACCTATGACTGGTTGTTGTTAACATAATCTACCCAAATCATGTGTGGGGCTAAGATGGGTGGCTTGTCTAGTTTTTCCATGTTTGTTCATTATGAACTATAACCTGTCGAACATTAATATGGTTTTTTGGGAGCGATTTTGGTAGGGTTTGGTTGTAAAAAACAACATGAAATTATCTTATGAAGATAAAGAAAGGGTGACCTTTTATATGTGTGGGTGAAGATACACTTGGAATTTATCAAATGATTAAAATATTATAATGTCATTTTAACTAGAAATGATTTAAAATAGGCATAAAATCTATTTTTGGAATTGATATGGATAACATATTTACATAAAATCAGATTTATAAACATTTAATTGGAAAAACCCATTATTCCATGGTTTGACCCCTGGCAGACCCATTTTAATCTTAACCATATGGATAAAATTTTACTGTTTTATTGTTTAGTGTGAAAAAATGAAATTAGACACATTAATTAATTTTCATATTATGATTATAAATTTTTAATTGATTTTATGACAGTCAATTCACATTAAATGTTGGATATAATAAATCCTTAAACCCTTAAAATGTTATATAAGAATTTATTTCAAAATATATATATATTATGCTTGAAAGGATTTTATACAAAAAAATATAACATAAAACTAATTATAATTTACCAAATTTTATTATTAATAAAATATGATAGCTTATTTTATTTTAAAATTATTTTTTAAAAAAATATACTTGGAAATGTTTCAAAAATATTTTGGATTCAAAAAAAAGTTATTTTTGATATTCATAAAAATATTTATGCAGAAAATTACAAAAACTACATGAAATAAATTATTTTTGATAAAATGTTTTCATAAATATAGTATCTTTTCCAAATAAAATTTTGATAAGTGGATGAAATTAATTTTATTTTTATAACAAAATGTAATAATAACTATTTTGAGGAGAAGGTTAGTTTGAAGATAAAATGACATTAAAAAATATATAGAACTTATTTTTCAATACATTTGATATATACAAAACAATTATTCATATTTCGTTAAAATGTCGATATTCAAATTTCTACTAATAATTAAATGGTTATTTTATAATGCTCACATAAAAATAATAATAGTTTTATTGTATAAAAATGTTCTCATAATACATTTTATTTCATGTAAAACTAGCTACTGAACACATAATATTATTTAAGTATAATTATATCTTAAAATATGTAGGTAGTAAATTCTATACCATTATTATAATTTATCCCCAAAAATTCAATTTCTCTACCTCATGACATTCCCATGTTCCCACATAGTTTCCTCCAATTTATGGTATTTCCAAAAAAGTATGACCATGTGCATGGACTTATTTTTTAGAAAATTCTATATATGATCCATAATCTACATTATTATTATTCCCAATAGAGATACTTTTCTAGTTGTATGCCATATATCTTTATTATATATATTGTTTCATGTATGTACATCCTTAGGGGATATGCATAGAAAACATCATGAAGATAGGGGAGACGTAGTGGAAGTGCCATGTGATTAGCTACCATCCAATTACGATTGAGAATATTTAATGGGGAAATATAAATAGGTCACAACATTCCATTATTTTAAAATATCATAACCTTCTTCTAGGGACATATTTACAAGAATATCATATCACAAACTTCACACTCTAGAACTCCCCAAAAACAGTTGGCATGCCTTATTTATACTATAATATTCCATTACGTGACGTTGAATAAATATAAACCTATTTACCATATCCTTATCTAGACCATGTCACAATAACATTAATTCTCAAACATCATAAGAGCATGTTTGTGTTCTGTTTATCATTCTATAGTGGGATTCATAAAGATCAATCTAAATTCATTAGTTAATGATATTATTTTATGAAAATTATATCAATGGAATATTTTGATCGTGAAGGCCTTTGAAATAAAAATTTAAGTCTACCAACATTTCTTTTAGATCATGAATAGTCCATTACTTCTTACAATCTACCTGATAATGATATGTAGGGATGACAATAAAATCAATATCCAAATAATATAGAATAATTTTCCAAAACATTTAAATAATCATAATATCTCAATAATAATCAATGGAATGTGGTACCCCTTGTAACTATAAATCTTATTAAATATAAATTCTGGGAATATGATCAAGAGGTAAATAATCAATCATAGCACTGAAGTGTGATGGACCAACATGGTGATCAACTATAACCAAAATAATATTATAGAATAATTATATTTTGTCATGTTTGATGATAAAATATATGTTGTTGTTTTCCCATTTCAGTTGTCTTGTGGGTAATTGTTGTAATAGTCCCTTATAATTTATTCCTATATACATTACATGATAAAATGCCGTGAAATGATATACATAATCTATAATATTAATCATTGAACTATTTAACCAGAAATTCCTATTGAAATACATATTTATCTTCAAAATTATAGAATAAATAGAGAATTATGAACGATGATTATTATCCATCATATCCTTCTTGATTTAATATATAATGTGAAGGAATACATTGTTTCAGATCCTTATCATTCTAGTATGATCATGGTTAATCTATGGAATATTACGAACCTTCTTCAATAATTCCTTGGCATAATTTTTCACATTTTAAATCTTGTTTTGTGTAGATGGATGAACATTAATATGAGAAATATATGTTATATACCATTTAATTATGAATTCTAGATATATATTCTAAAACTCCATAAGTATTGGGTCTGTTTTAATAATAGTCATCAAAAAAGGAAAATTATTATTCTATATAAGAGCATCATCCAACATGTTTTCATGTAATGTATTGACCATGTATAATCATTGGTAAACTATTACGATATTATATAGAACATATACAAATATTTTAGTGTACAAATATATATTTAAATTTTATTATCATAATATCTATCACACCATTCATTATATAGATAATTCCAATATATTTTAAAAGAAAAAATTACAACTGCCAGATTGAAATCATGATCCTGGTAATTTTTAAATTTTTTTTTAAGAAAAAAGAATATTCTATCACCATATTATTCTACTTGAGGAAATATTAAAGTAAATTTTCTAATGAATCACTATTGAACTCAAACCCATATGTAGTATTGGTTAGATTTAGAACATGCTCCCTAAACAAACATTTATTCAATTATTTAAAATTCTCATCACAATAACATTTATCTTTGAAGGATACACCAATATATACTCACTTGAAATTGTATGAAGAATGAGTGAAACTATATGTATCCAAAATTAACAGTTGAGTAAATTATTATTTAATTTATATGTCATCAGGTTATTTAGAAGAAAACTAAAATGTTATTCGCATCATTCCTTGATATTCATATATATATGAATATAATCAATAAAGACTATCACAAACTGAAAAAGGTAATCTCTAAGGAATATATTCATTACATCCCTGAATATGGATTGAGTATTAGTAATTCCAAATGACATTACTATAAATTCAGAATAACCATATCTTCTAATAAATAATTTCACTAGTATATAATACTTCTCAATCCTTATATAATGATATAAATATTGATGATAAATATTTGAAAAATATTGATATCCTCATAATTTTTCAAATTGAACATCTATATGGGGTAGATTGAACTTTTTATTAATTGTGATCTCATTATGTTCTCAATAATGAATGAAAAGTTCCATTGAACCATAATTATTCACAATGAAATTAATAGGTGCATTCCATGGTTATGCAATAAGAAAAAAAATACTTCCTTATATAGATTCTACAGAATTTTCATATTCTATACCTAAATCATAATCAAGTTCATTCTATATAGATTATTTTAAATAGGAATATATATGAGTTTTATTGAAAATTCGATGTCATGATTCAGGGGAAGACTCTATATGACCTCAATAATGATTTAGAATATTCATGAAAAAAGTTATCATTTTTTATATTGAGTTTATATCAAACCATTTGAGATAAATATCCCTTATTAATAGTTATGAAATCATACATTATAGAAGTAACTTATAATGGGTGTCCAGGTTCATCCTCACACTGATAGATGTGTGAAGGGTGATTCAGAAAATAAAATGTAAAATCCCTTAAATGATAATTGACATGGTATCTATATTGAGAGAGCCAATCAATAAAAAAAATTAAATCAAATTCCATTAGAGAAAGAATAAACAAATTCATTAGAATAACATCCTAACAAAATTGAATCGAAGATGAGATATTGACTTAATATTGATCCGTATTTCTTTTTTGATTTCTTACCACCATCTTGACATCAAATAATTATGGTGCTGATGTGTAACCCATAGAATATTTTTTAGATAAAAAATGGTGGGTAAAACTAGAATTGAATAAAACTATATTGATTTATTATTGATGATAAATGTCCATTTGGCGATGTTTCGAGGTAATTCTACATTGTCTATAGTAATTTAATATTAATGGACTTCAACTATTTTCTACTTCTATTGTATCTTTTCATAATTGTTTTGGAATTAGATTGAACATCTCACATCTCCTAACATTTAATGAATTTCATTCTTATGGATTATCCCTTAACCAATAATTCTTTACCATGGTGCTCTTTTTCTTCATATTTGATTTCAACTTATTCTTGTTTTTGAGAATATACTAGGTTTTTTCTATCCACTAGAATCACATGTTGAATAAATCATATTTCTATTATTCACCTTGTCAATTATTTTGGTTGATAAACCTAATCTTCTATTTATCTCAATCAAATCCACATATGGAGGAGAATTGTTTATGGGTCTTCATAGCACAAGATATTATATCAAAATATGTTTAGAATTATTGGGAGATTAGTTCCCTTGAAAGAGTTGGATTAATACCATAAAAGAATCTTTCAATCTTCCTCAATATATTATGTATATTTTTTTCATCATGGCTTGGATTCATTTGAAATATATCATCAAACATAGTAATTTTGTCTTCTTCATTTTGTATCATCACATGAATTTTCTCCCCATATTCATTACTTTTTCATTAAGAACATAATTTTCAATGATAATTACCATAAAATACATCAACTTAATGTTTTTTACATCCTCTTCATCCTTGGTTATTTGAATAAACGACCACTATTAATCCTCATATCCCATGAGTAAATATACAATGATGAAAAACTTATCCCTTTAGTTGCTTCCAAAATTTAGAAATATGTATTTCAAATATTAATAACCATTTATCATCCCAAAAAGGATTTTTTGTATCATTTAATGATGGGATTAGTTTTCATGTAAAAAAATTTAATGTTGTTACATCACATTCTAGATTATTACAATACTTTGATACAATATTGATTATTGGTCCTTACCCTAGTCCTCTACCACAATATAGTTAAAAGATTCAATTAAATCTCCATCTCAAATTCTCGATTTATTATTTTTCCTAGGAGATAATTACTTATATAGATTATGTCAATTTATATTGTATACATTCCTTATACTAATATCCATTTCCAAAAAATGGAATACAATAAATGAGATCATAAAATCAGGAATTATAATATATAATTTTAAAATAATAAAATAGTAAAATAATATTGAAAAATTATTCATAAATAATCTAAAAAAACAAAAATATTTTCCAACTATTCCTAAAAATTCGTAATAAATGTGAATTTATCCATGTTTATCCCAATGGTGTTTCCAAATAGGCGTGCAGTACGATATAAATAGATTTTCACCTAAATGATGACTAATCTATACCTGACCATCAATTTTTGAGATCATTACCCTTGATGAATATATTCCAAAACAATGTCTACATTTAGTTTCATGTATTTTATATATTTCTATGAAAACTAATAAATATCATCTTTTTAATTACATTAGGTTGTAATCCAATAGTTAAAAATACCACCATTTCTAAATAGAAGGTAATATTTCCTAATTTGTAATTAATAAATCATGTTAATAATGTGTATTCAAATATTTATCATATTAACCACTATAAAAATCCTAAATGATGTATCATAGAGTAATTGGTTACAATATTATACACTAAGTAGATAAAATCACTCTCTTCCCAATGGACAAAACAGTTAAATAGTATATGAAAACTAGATACATATTTAAATCTTTCATTCCATTAAAAAATGTAAAATATGATATAGTATTTTCAATAAGATCATAATTAATTTCTCTAGAATATACATAAATATAAATCATAATACAATTTAATGCATCTATGTAAAATAAAAATAATAAAGGGCCAAGGTAATAGTCTCTGATTGGGTATGTGTACAAACAAAAAGAACACAAACGAAATATTTCGTGATCAATATGGAATTAATAAATTATAAAAAGATAATAAAATTTCAATAATCACATGATCTTGAAAACTATCCATCTATATGTATAATATTCAAAAAAATAACATGTACATCAATAAATTATTTCTTAATTATTTAATTCAAAATGTTAGCCATCTTAAAGTTATAATAGAAGCACCATTGCAGGACAACTACATAAATTAGGAACTTGTTAGCAAAATTCCAATGATTTTTTTTATAATGATACAAATTGATTCATTAATGGTTTCATTAATTTTGGGTCCCACACTTAACGTAATAAGTCAATGTAGTTTATCATATAAATAAAAAACAACATAAAAACCATTCCTTAAATAAATATATGAAAATATTAAAAGTTCTAGTAAATTGAATATCAATAACATCCCCAGTAAAACTGATCATAAATCCTCAATATGAATTATTGTGGATGCTATAATTTAGGTTTATTCATAGTAAATTATAAGAATCATAAGTCGATGTTAATATAAATGAAAATATTTTATAATGTCGATTAAAATATTTCTTAAAGAGAACACTATTTCAACATTGAAATGTGTTGTTTAAAGTCAACAAGTTTTCCAAATTTTTTTAAAAAATATTTATTCCAATGTGAATACAAAAACATTTAATGGAATCTATGATTCATTGGTATGTCATGATAGTATAAAATTCCATTCATTCCATGAATGTTAAAACTATATTTCCATTTACTTTATTTAGTAACGTGTCAAAAGTACATAATTGGGAAAATAAATATAATGTTATTATTATTTTTTATGAAAAATACATCACCGGTTAAAAAAGTATTTATAAAATCATAAAATAATATAAAATATTGAAATAATATTAAGACATGGAATAAAACTACCCCCTACCAAGTAGAACAACAAATCGGTTCTCTATAGAAATATAATTTTTATATCACGATTAAATAATGAGAGAAAATAGATTGAATAAAATTAATTTCTAGAAATAACCATTGGAGAATAAAATATATTGGGTATAATGTAGATTGATAACAAATTTCCCTTAAGGGACACTTAAATATTAGAAATTTTGAAAAATGCTGAGATAATAAAATAAATATTTTCCTCAACTAAAACATTCATTGTATTTGTTCAATCCACCTATTTAATAAATATAGATTTTTGTAAATAAATTAAATATAAATACTCACATATTTATTACCATAAAATATTTAATAATAGTATTTTATCACCCTTTTGTTAATAACCCATTATTAAAATCCATCTTTTTGCAGAAAATTTCTTCAGTTCTAAAAAATTATTTTGGATATGTAGTTTTGGTCCTTGTAAATGTATCATAGATCGATCATATCCATAATTTTAATAATGATATAAATATCATATAAATTCCTTATATTTGTATATATATATTTAGAATAAACCAAAAAATGGAATATAGATTATGAATTGCCTCATTCGTTGGAAAAAGTAGGATGTATGTACACATTAAAACTATATTCATTTTTTGTTAGATGAAAAAAAAGATAAATAATAATTTAATTTCATCAAATCATTATATATCTATATATATAATATCTATTTAAAATAATTATAACTATTACAATCCATATAAATCATAAATGAATAAATGGATCTCACGAGATGTGGTAGCCCACACTTATACACAAGTGATGTTATCATATTTCAATGGAAAAGAAGGTACCGTAATAGACATGATATTATAATTATTGATGAATAATTATATAATATACTTTAAACAATAATTTAAAACCGATAATAATTACTATCTAGGATATATGTTAATCAAAAGTGAATTGTATCATAATATAGAGGTGGTAGTCGACACATACACATGAGCGATAAATTCGATTGACATTTGATTCAAATGAGGGTAGATAATATTTATTTAATAATAATAGTAACATTTAAATATTCTTAGAATACTTATTTTTTTATCATACGAAAAATAACATATATTTCTAATAGAAAAATCAAAAATTTAAAAAAATGATTGTGTAAGGCGATTAACTCTTCTTCAAAGGAACACTGTTAAATCTACTTTTACCCAAATAGACTAAAGGCCTTCATTTTTTTAATTTTTTGATAACCCCCCTTTCCAAAAATGTGGGGGAAACCATACAAGTCACGTAGGCCTAGTGATTAAAAGGACCATCGGCTTAAGAGACATTACATGCCCCAAAGGTCTTAGAAAATTCAACCTGACTATAACTACAAGGAACTCATCCTCCCTAGAATCTGCATCACGATGGTATCTCTCCACCTTCACATGCATGTTTGTCTAAGGATCATATGCAAGCATAGGTAGTTCCCGATGGTGTAGCCATACCCTCTCATTCTACCAAATCCATCGGTTCTGTTCTGGTGAGTGTTCCTACTCTGAATCCTCCCATAGGGATGCTCCTTTTTTGTAGGGTCTGTTTCGGGAAACTACATGTGTCCTGAAGGCCATGAGGTGGCCCTAATTCCTTAATGGTTTCCCGGAATCCATACATACATGATGGCATGGGTGGAAAGAATGCCATAAAGACTCTATGCCCAAATCTATGGCCTAAGGTGTGTAGTTATGGCTGTTATAGTACTGAATAATGCCTGCTATAGTAATACTACAGTTCCACCATAGTCATTATACAATACCAGTTCATTACACCCAGAAATATTCCTTTACCTAGTTTCAAACCTGGGTCTCATGGATGCAGATAAAGAAACCTCGCCAACTAGGCTAAGGCTCATGTTCTATTAAATCTTCTTTTAATGACCCTACGTTTTTCCATTTGTGAGGAATAGAAACTACTAATATAGGATAAGGATCCTATGTAGTGAAATATTAATCGTTTCAGGAGACAAATGTATCAAAATTGTGAAAATAAGAGAGTGGAAGAGAGTCTTTTTATAAACGGGGGAGAGGAAATAGTTTTGATTTCTTAAAAGATTAAATTTTTAAAATTTTATTATAAAAAAAATCTACCAAATGTATAAATAATAGATTATGTTTTATTGTGAGGTCTAAAATGGGATGAAAATAAGATTTAGATAATTTTAATGGAAATCATACAATTATCTATTGGTTTAAACCTTGGTAATGACATTTTTCCTAACCACGTTGCAAGGTTTTTAATATATCAACTATTTATTACAATTAAAAAATGAAAAAGGAATCATTAATTATTTTTTAATTATAAATTAAAATATTTGATAAGTTTTCTTAAATTTCAATCGCATGATTAGAAAATTCTAATTTTTAATTAAACATTCAAAACATGGTGAAAAACTTTGTTCTAGAAAAAAATTTCTAACAGTTACTATATTTTCTTCCAAAATAAAGCACAAAATTTATTATAATTACCCTAATGGAATTATTAATAATATAAATGAACTAATGATAAATTTATAATAAATATAAAAGAAAATTTAACTTTGTAAATTTTTTAAATGAAGAGAATGTATTCAATGAAAAGACATATTTTGAACTATTCATCAAAAAATATTTATTTTTATAAAATTAACAAAGATAATCTCTAATAATATTTTTAGACGATAATTAAAAAAATGAATTTATTTTTCTTTTTAATATTTAGTATGTTTCAGAATTTAATTATATTCATTTATGAGAAAAACTATTTTTAAACAATTTCTGAGTTAAATGTATTTTGAAACATTTTTTAACTTTACTAAAAATTGTGTCATTATTTTTACATTTATATGATTTAGCTAAACCATTAACTATATTTTTTAAATGTTGTTATATATTTTAACAAATCCAATTTAATTGACTTATTTTAATATTAACATTTATATTATAATATTTTTTTATTATAGAATTATTCTCTTAAAAATGGTATCTATGGAAAAGTATGATTTTAAGTACTACCATGTATTTAAATGGAATAATATTTTAGTATAAATGATTGTTAAAATGATTATAATCTCATTTATTTGAAATATTCCTTCAAAAACATGATATATATCCATAGGAAACACTACGGTGTATTGAATGATTATGCCCTCTTTTAGTCTACCGCACCATTGATTATGGTGTGGTAACTGATGGATCCCGTATTGATGACTCAAATAAACATATAGTGAACCCATATCAAAATACTCCCCATCTATAAGGCCCCAACCTTAAACCTTACTTAATCTTCAGTTATTACATGATTACACATTGAGGATCTTTTCAGGTGTAGAGTTTTAGAGAATTAAATCATAAAACATGCATTACATACCCCATTTAAACAAATTGGTTACATAAAATATAGCACTCATTTTTTCCATCATAGGAAACATATTTAAAATAAACATGGATTCTTTCTTGACACTTCATTGAAACTATCATCATATCATGTACCCTTCCTTTGACCTGTGAAAAACATTTAAAAACATGGGATGAGCATAAAAACCTCAGTAAGGGATATAAAAATGTGGAAAGGAAACATGAGTACATATATACACAAGAACCAATGAAATCATACTCTCCTCATAAAACATAATCACATCAACATACCTCATCAAATCATGAATAAATCATAGAAATCATAAGACATAAAGGTAACTTGAGGCATTCGTAACACTCTTACGTAGGGAGTAACCCTCTTGGTTACGTTTGGAATACCCACCACAGTGTATTCCCTAAATCTCTTCGGAGAAACCTTAATGTTTTACTCCTCCATGTTACCCAATGCATTGGAGAGCTATATCAGGCTCACCTGCCCTTAGTTTATAATGGAACCACCCGTCTTCATAATAATGACCAATAAAATAACATAATCGTATAACATAAAACATGCATAAAGGAAACATAACATTTCCACTTTTCAATCACAAGATATCAATAAAACGCATTGATATAAAAACATTATGAAAACCATTTTCAATACCAAAATTAATGAAAAGTAAAACAGGTTATTTATTTTTCTTTTAAAAAAATATATGGCTTGTAGAGGAAGCCAAAACTCAAATAATGGTCACAGCAGCGGAGAAGTCATTGTCGTCGCATACGTACGACAAAAACATTTCCTTTTGTCGTTTAGTAAAATGATTCTTATAAAAATGATTCCTTTTGGATACATGTAAAAGTCAAAGGGTTTTATACACCGTATAAAAGAAGGTTGTGTATAAAACAAAATATGCCTCAATGAAAGGAGATTGAGACGAAGTCCCATACCTCGGGTCCGACTTGACTCGATCATTCTTTAACCTCCTAAATAATAAACATGAGTTAATTTATACTTTCTTAAGAACCTTTTTCAAGTTCATTATTCATTTTCTATCACTTATTACCTTGTCATTAACACTATGTAATTATTTATGTTAATAACGGTCGTTTTAACGATCAGTGTTACTTGAGTCAAAAATAAACTCTTTATAATTACATGTTGTTCATTTATCTATTATATCCAGAGTTATACTCATGATTTAGATATCATATATATCATATATATCCAGTATATACATGCATTTATAATATTACATAATGCTTAGAGGTAAGAAATGAAATGCACCGTTCATGGAGACGGTAAGCCGTACGTACGCATGAACGCTACTTTCATTTCTATTTCATATTTTATGGAATGAAATCATAATTATATAAAGTTATGTTATAATTCCAGAATAATATCATATATAATATCATTAATTACATCCTTTATACGTCCCGCATATGTCATTAACGAATCAAATCACTTTGAGGGGCGGTAGTCCACACTTCCTAAAATGAAGATATCGTGTTACCCATAATGGAAACCATAAAGGAATGACATAAATTAAAAATACAGAAGCTTAAGTAAAACATAAACATATTATATATCATATATATATAGTGTCATCTTAATGTCCACCTTTGATGGTGTTAAAAGAATATTGAATAATCATCGTTTCGTGAGGCAGAAATTCGCCATCCACGGAAACAATATGTTCTTTAACCATTAGATGTAGATGTGTCTAAGTGTAGCTCGAATCCTTCATATAACAACATCCTAGTATATGTAAGATAATGGTGTTGTTACAAAAGATTAATATAAAGATTTTAGGGGGTTGGAAAAGAAAAATAAAACATAAGAACACAATAGAAGACACTACCTTTAAATCGGTTAACTCTATTTGATTTGAGCTCAAAGGCTTCCTTGGGAGGAATTCTGCCAAAATTGATGCTTCTAAGAGTTAGAGATGGATTTGGAGAGACAAAATGGGCAGGGGCTAGCCGATCCAAAGGCTTTGGATGTGTGGATAAGGTGGTAGAGGTGGGGGCCTTTTATAAGAGGAAAGGAGGGGCACTCTTGGAACGTTATAAAAGAATACTTTATTATAAAATGTTTTTCGGATTTAAAAAGTTCCAAAATTATATATTTCTAGGATAAGGTGATAAGGGTTCTAAATATACTCATAAAATAGGTTTTTGACAAGTTTAAATCTTAGATTTTACATTATCTTTTCATTTTATTTAAATCATTAAATAATGAGGTAATCGCTGCATCATCATGATGTCATAAATAATTAAATTTATTTAATGTCTAAAAATTATAAAAAAATACTATGATGTAGGAAATATTTTTATATTTCTAATGACTATTTGTTGTAAAAAATATGAATTTTATAACCCCATTTAAAAATTGTTTTAGTAAAATAACTCATGTTTGTGTCATTTTTACTTTTACATTAAATAAAAAGCCTTAATGTCTTTATCATACACAAGTGTCTCCATGGGGTCCCAAAAATAGACCCATGGGTTTTCTTGGTCGGACATGACACATCCAATAAGGGTATGAAATGTGTCTATGTCATTTAATATTATTAAAACATTATTTTTACCTTAAATTACACTAATTACCTCTAATCGTGATTAAAAACATAAAAGTTACTATTCACCAAAATATTATTTTAATCCCATTGAACCACATTTTACTTTTTAATTACAACCATGTATGTCGGATTTTTGAAATTCACAACACAGAGGTGGAAAAATTTCACTTAAACGAAAAATCAGTTTTTTAAGTACCACTTAGTGGTTTCACTATTCATCAAAAATTGAAGTTTTTCAGAAAAATACCAAAACTTCACCCTAAGATATATTTGATATTCTGAACTAAAAAATGATGTCTATCTTACAAAATTCAAAACATATAAGTTACATTAATTAATTTAATAATTAATTCCCTCTATCAGAGCAAATAGCATGTTTTTATGAAACAATAAGTATCTAAAGATTGACACTAGTTTAAGTCCAATTTCAAAGTGAAATTAATTCCAACGACCACTATTGGATTAAATGGTAACAATAGATTCTAATTGAACTTTAAAACCAATTCAAAATATAATCTAATCGTATAAATAAATTAGATTAAAAAGAGTTTTAGAATTCAAATACATCATTTTCACTATTCATTAAAAAATGAACTTTATCGGAAAAATACAAAAATTTACCCAAAGTAAATTTCAATGTCCCAATAATAAATAATAAGTTTATTTTGACAAATAGAGCATATACGAGTTTCAAAAGTTTGATTTAAAAGTGATATGCCATCAAAAGGGAGTAAAACAATCTTTTAAAAATATTAGTGTTTTCCATGCTTAAGATTGGATTTATTCTCATTTTAAGCCTCTAAAACACTATCTAATTCATTAATATACATATATAAAAATATATATTATTCATTAATTACTTGGGATGTTACATCCTTCCACCATTTATAAAATTGTTTCCCCGTAATTTATTTACATATCGAATAAGTGGGGGTATTTAGCCCTCATGGCATTTTCAGATTCCTGTGGTCAATAATCTGGACTGGTTGTTCCTCATAAGATAGGTTCTCTTCCATCTAAACTACCTCTGGACTCAAAACATGAGATGCATCTGGCATGTACATCCTCAACATCGAAACATGAAAAACATTGTGTAGCTGAGATAAACTCGGAGGAAAATCCACTCGGTAAGAAACTGATCCAACTCTCTCCATAATTTCATATGGTCCATTGAACTTTGGACTCAGCTTTCATTTCTTACCAAATCGCATCACACTTTTCCACGGTGAATCTTTTTGAAAAACACGATCACCTACCTCAAAAGATAGATCCTTTCTCTGGTTATCCGCATAACTCTTCTGCCTTCTCTGTGTCGTTCTCATGTGTTTCTGAATCAACTGAACTTTTTCTGCCATCTATTCCACCAATTCCGGTCCCATTAGCTTCTTTTCACCCACTTCATCCCAAAAAACTGGAGTTCGACACCGTTTACCATATAATGCCTCAAATGGTGCCATCTGTAAACTGGAATGAAAACTGTTATTATAATAAAAATCAACCAAAGAAAGATGTCTATCCCAACATCCCTGATAATCCATCGAACAAGCATGTAGAATAACCTCCAAAGTCTGAATTGTTCGTTCTGACTGCCCATCTGATTGAGGATGAAAAGCTGTACTAAAATTTAATTCAGTACCCAATGAATTCTAAAGGCCTTTACAAAAGTTAGAAGTGAACTTGGGATTACTGTCAGATACAATGAAGAGAGGAACTCCATGTAACCTGACTATCTCTTTAAGATATAAAAGGGAAAGTTGATCTAGGTAAAAAGTATCTCATATAACAAGAAAATGAGCAGATTTAGTCAAACGATCAACAATAACCCAGATTGCATTATTACCTCGAGATGTCTTCGGTAATCCCAGAACAATGTCAATGGATATATTCTCCCATTTCCACTCTGGCATTGGTAAAGGCTAGGGCATCCCTTTCGGTAACTGCCACTCTGCTTTAACCTGTTGACATGTCAAACATTTCACAGTAAAATCAGCAATATCCCTTTTCATTCAATCTCACCAGTAACACTCCCAAAGATCTCTATACATCTTAGTACTGCCTTGATGAACTGAAAACTGAGAACTATGAGCTTCACATAACAACTCTCTCTTCAACTGTGAATCACAAGGCACACAAAATATCTTCCCAAATCACAAAACACAATCATTATCAATGTTGAATTCTGGAAACTTACTTTTCTAAACTTGCTCTACCTTTTTCTGCAACTCACTCTCTTGCTTCTGTGCTTGCTTGATTCTGTCTGATAGAGAAGATTTCACTGATACCTGAAACAAAACAGAATGAAATTTGGCACCTACAACTTATATTCCAAAGATCATCAAATCCTTAACCAAAGGATAACGTTCGAAACGCAACATTGTTAATGAAGCATTAATTTTTCTACTCAAAGAATCAGCCACTTTATTTTCTTTTCCCGGATGGTAATGAATTGTACAATCATAATCCTTGATTAATTCTAGCCACCTCCTCTGTCTCAGGTTCAATTATTTCTGAGTGAATATATACTTTAAACTTTTCTGATCAATATATATTTCACACTTTACTCCATAAAAATGACGCATCCAAATTTTTAAAGCGAAAACGACAACAGCTAATTCCAAATCATGTGTAGGTTAATTTACATCATGAGTTTTCAACTGTCGTGAAACATAAGAAATTACCTGATCATTATGAATCAGGACACAACCAAGTCCTTTCAATGAAGCATCACTATAGATAACAAACTCCCCATTCCTGGAAGGTAGTGCCCAAACTGGAGCATTAACCAATCTTTTTTTCAGTTCCTGAAAACAATCATCACATTATTTTGTCCAGATAAACATTACACCCTTCCAAGTTAGCTTAGACATTGGACTAGATAACCATGAAAAATTTAGAACAAACCTTCAGTAATCGCCTACAAAAACAAGGAAGCTATGAATCTCAGTTACATTTGTGGGTCTTGGCCATTCTTCCACAACCTTTGTTTTTGCAGGATCAACAGTTATCCCATCTTTAGAAACAATATGACCAAGGAAAGAAATTTGTTGCAACCAAAACTCACACTTTCTGAATTTCACATACAATTTCTTTTCTTTTATGGTTTTCCAAATAACCCTTAAATGTCTTTCATGCTCCTCTTTACTTTTAGAAAACACCAAAATATCATCAATAAAAACAACCAAATTTTTTCACATGAGTCAACTGAACCATCCCTGAAACAAACTATTTAGTTCTAATTCTGACCATCTCAGGATACTGATTTGAAAGGTCATTTCCCTCTATATGACTTCCCAGAAATGCTACTCTGTTTCCTCTATGGAAAACCATTCTTATCACAGAAATACCTTAGGTGAAGCAACATGGTAATCTTTAAATGCTATATCATTTCAATTTGACCATAAAAAAATATTTTTGGATAATCATTTAATAAAATTCTAACTTCTAATGCTGTCTAAACCGACCTCTGATACCAACTATAAGGCCCCAACCTTAAACCTTACTTAATCTTGAGTTATTACAAGATTACACATTTAGGATCTTTTCAGGTTTAGTGTTTTAGAGAATTAGATCATAAAAATGCATTACATACCACATTTAAACAAAGTGGTTACATAAAATGTAGTTCTCATTTTTCCCATCATCGGAAACATATTTAAAATAAACATTGATTATTTCCTGACACTTCATTAACACTATCATCATATCATGTACCCTTCCCTTGACCTGTGAAAATCATTTCAAAAACATGGGATGAGCATAAAAAGCTCAGGAAGGGATTTAAAAATGTGGAAAGGAAACATGAATACATGTATACACAAGAATCAATGAAATCATACTCTACTCATAAAACAAAATCACTTTAACATACCTCAACACGTCATGAATAAATCATAGAAATCATAAGACATAAAGGTAACCTGAGGAATTTGTAACATTCTTACGTAGGGAGTAAACCTCTTGGTTACGTTTGGAATACCCATCACAGTATATTCCCTAAATCTCTTCAGTTATACCTTAAAGTTTAACACCTTTGTCTTAACCAATGCATTGGAGAGTTATATCGGGCTCACCCACCCTTAGTTTATCATGGAACCACCCGTCTTCATAATAACTCCCAAGAACCAAAACATAATCATATCACATAAAACATGCATAAAGAAAACATAACATTTCCACTTTTCAATCACAAGATATCAATACAAAACATTGATATAAAAACATTATGAAAACCATTTTCAATACCAAAATAAAATAAAAGTAAAACAGGGTATTTATTTTTCTTTTAAAAAATGTATGGCTTGTAGAGGAAGCCGAAACTCAAATAATGGTCACGGCGGCGGAGATATCGTTGTCGCCGCATACGTACAACAAAAACATTACCTTTTGTCGTTTAGAAAAACGCTTCATATAAAAAATATTCCTTTTGGATAAACATAAAAGTCATAGGGGTTTATACACCATATAAAAGAAGGTTGTGTATAAAAAAATATTCCTCAATGAAAGGAGATTGAGACGAAGTCCCATACCTCAGGTCCGACATGACTCGATCGTTCTTTAAACTCCTGAATAATAAACTTGAGTTAATTTATACTTGCTTAAGAACCTTTTTCATGTTCATTATTCCTTTAATATCACTTATTACCATGTCATTAACACTAAGTAATTATTTAAGTTAATAATGGTCATTTTAACGATCATTGGTACTTGAGTCAAAAATATACTCTTTATAATTACATGTTGTTCATGTATCCATTATATCCAGAGTCATACTCATGATGTATATATCATATATATCATATATATCCATTATATACATTCATTTATAATATTACATAACGCTTAGAGGTAATAAATGAAATGCACCATTCATGGAGACGGTAAGCCGTACGTACGCTTGAATGCTACTTTCATTTCTATTTCGTATATTATGGAATGGAATAATAATGATATAAAGGTATATTATAATTCCAGTATAATATCATATATAATACCATTAATTACATCCTTTATATTTCCCACATATGGCATTAACAAATCGAATCACTTTGAGGGGGCGGTAGTCCGCACTTCCTAAAATGAAGATATCGCGTTTACCCATAATAGAAACCATAAAGGTATGCCATAAATGAAAAATAAAGAAGCTTAAGTAAAACATAAACATATTATATATCATATATTAATATAGTTTCATCTTAATGTCCACCTTTGAAGGTGTTAAATGAATATTGAACAATCATCATTTCGTGAGGCATAAATTCGCCATCCACGGAAACAGTATATTCTTTAACCATTAGATATAGGTGTGTGTATGTGTAGCTCTAATATTTCTTATAAAAACATCCTAGTATATGTAATATACTGTTTTTTTTACAAAAGAAATTAATAAAAATATTTTATGGGGTTGGAGAAGAAAAATAAAACATAAGAACACAATTGAAGACACTACCTTTAAATCGGGTAACTCTTTTTGATTTGAGATCAATGGATTCCTTGGGAAGACTTTTTCCCAATGTGAGGCTTCTAAGAGTTATAGATGGATGTGGAGAGACAAAATGGGCATGGTTTTGCCGAGCCAAAGGCTTTGGAATTGTGGGTAAGGTGGTAAAGGTGGGGGCCTTTTATAAGAGGAGAGGATGGGAACTCTTGGAAAGTTATAAAAGGACACTTTATTATAAAATTCTTTTCGAATTTAAAAGGTCCCAAAATTATATATTTTTAGGATAATGTGATAAGGGTTGGAAATATACCCATACAATAGTTTTTTGATAAATGTAGGTCTTAGATTTTACATTATCTTTTAATTTTATTTAAATCGTTAAATAATGATTTAATCACTACATCATAATGATGTCATAAATAATTTAATTTATTTAATGTATAAAATTTATAAAAATATTCAATGATGTAGGAAATCTTTTTATATTTCCAATTATTATTTATAGTCAAAAATATGTCTTCTATAACCCCATTTAAAAATTGTTTTAGTAAAACAAGTCATGTTTGTGTCATTTTTACTTTTACATTAAATAAAAAGCATTAATGTCTTTATCTTACCCAAGTGGCTCCATGGGGTCCCAAAAATCGACCCATGGGTTTTCGTGGTCGGACATGACACATCCAATAAGGGTATGACATGTGTCTAGGTCATTTATTATTATTAAAACATTATTTTTACCTTAAATTACACTAATTACCTCTAATCGTGATTAAAAACTTAAAAGGTACTATTCACCAAAAAAATTATTTTAATCCCATTGAACCAAATTTTACTTCTTAATAACAACCATGTATGTTGGATTTTTGAAATTCAAAACATAGAGGTGGTAAAATTTCAATTAAACAAAAAATCCGCTTTTTAAGTACCACTTAGTGGTTTCACTATTCATCAAAAATTTAAGTTTTTCAGAAAAATACCAAAACTTCACCATAATCTATATTTGATATTCTGAACTAAAAAATGATTTATATCTTAAAAATTTCAAAACATATAAGTTACAATAATTAATTTAATAATTAATTCCCGATGTCAGAGCAAATATCGCGTTTTATGAAAAAATAAGTATCAAAACATTGACACTAGTTTAAGTCCAATTTCAAGGTGAAATTAATTCCAACGACCACTATTGGATTAAATGGTAAAAATATATTCTAATTGAACTTTAAAACCAATTAAAAAGATAATCTAATCATATAAATAAATTAGATTAAAAAGAGGTCTTGAATTAAAATACAACAGTTTTCACTATTCATTAAAAAATGAACTTTATCGGAAAAATACCAAACATTTATCCAAAGAAAATTTCAATGTCCCAATCATAAATAATATGTTTATTTTGACAAATAGATCTTATAAAATTGTCAAAAGTTTGATTTAAAATTGATTTTCCATCAAAAGGGAGTAAAACAATCTTTTAAAAATATTAGTGTATTCCATGCTTATGATTGGATTTATTCTCATTTTAAGCCCCTAAAACACTATGTAATTCATTAATAGACATAGATAAAAATATCTATTATTCATTAATTACTTGGTATCTTACACCATCTCACTACATCCATTTCATTTTAGAAGTCCCCATTTTACATAGGTGATCCCCTAGTAGAAACTCCCACTGAAATAGTCACCTTAGCCAATTTACTATTGGTTATTTCCCATATGAAATGCCCTATCCCAAAACACCCTCCACCACATTGTATTCAATGAATTTAATTCAATAACATTACAAACATTACTATGAACAATAAAATAAGACAGTTTCTTCCATGTAACTCCACGAAGACCACCACCATTATATAATATATAGTGTGGTGGACCTTAGGATCCCTAGAATACCTCATTATCCTCTCTTGAAAAAAATAAAATTCCTCCTAATGCCTCCTCCCAAAAAAAATGTAATGAGCAGGAAAAGTATTATAAAATATAAATTACCTACTAAACATTTTTTTCCTTGATAAAAACTAACCCCCATTCGAGAAAGTGCAGTTACCACTAACTGGCCAATAGAAAATTACCTCTCAATCAACAAAAATCACATATAACACCATCATCAGGATCTAATCCAATGATAATGTATCTAGGTTGACACTAGAAAACTTATCATCAGTGGGGATACCTTTAATATGGGAAAAAACCACAACTAGATGGAGAAAAAATAGAACAATATTCCCTCATTATGAAAAAATATCCCCAACAACCCCATACACATTAAATAAGATTATATACATTCATATCATGGTATAAAATTCCCATATTCTGTTGAAACCACATTTAATTTTTGAAAATACAATTTTTAGAAATTTTCAAGAAAAAAATTATACATAAATATTCAAAACCATTTAAAAAATTTGAAAATATATTTCATGGTTATTTTTAAAGGGTAAAACACAATGAAGAACATCCCATTTTACAAACTATGAACAAAACATTGGGAAATATTATAAATCTGAGGATATTCAAATTGATGGATCCCCTTTAAATCACACAAAAAATATATCTTCTCACCGGAAACATGAATCCTTGAACCACATAAATCTAGATCATTAATCCATACTCTAGATTTATATGACTACTACAATATCATCCTCCATGAAGCTCGAGGCATGCCATCAAGATAATTCAGCTAGAACTTTCCAAATGATCCAGAGGGATAATAAGAAAAAATCCACCTTCAAATAAAAACATTTTCTTATGATCTCAAAATGATCTCTCAATACTCCAAAATATGGATACAAATAAAAAATGAAGTTTATATGGATTTCTAGTTATAAAAATGACTCAAAATGATACTATTATACTCTCACCTTGGGTAGAAAATGAGCAAAATTATATAAAAGGCCCAAAATGGATTAACCAAAATCTCCTTACACACTCACCCCCATAAAAAATATCACTAATATAAATCAATTTATAATGAATCTTCGCATCTGAAAGGAAAAACAAGTTAAATAATTCTTGAAATGAACCTCCAGATTACTATATTCAATCATTTCACGGCAACATAAATGAACATAGCCTCCATTAAAAAATGCATTGAAAAAGGATGATAAAAATTTATCCATAGAATTATGTAACGAAATAATACATAAGATTTCGCTAACAAATTTTCATCATCAGAGATTAATAAATAGTTAATGAAAACAGACTCTTCATGCCTCTAGAACTATAAGATGGATCAGTCTAAATATATCTCATTCTCCATCTCCTACATAAAATTGCAATGTTTTGTTGAAAAAATTGAATTAATAGGGAAAATATTATAGAGTAAAGAATAAAATGACTAAAATCAATACACAAGAAGCATCGTCACATCACAAAAATGACAGCAGCCCAAGCCAATTATTTTGAAAAATATCCCATTCAACAAAATCAATATCCTCCACTAGAGATAACACTAAATCATCTCATATTAATTAAAAGTGAAATATATTTTATAAAAACTTTTAAATATCCATTTAATCACTTATGTAGCCTAGGAAAACTAATTCCCCAATAACCATAGAACAACCACAAAAATTGAAAATGAGAAAAATTTGTCGTATGAGAATATTTTCTTCTTTTGGCTTCCTAGACTCGCACACATAGTTTTAGTTCATCCCATAAATATTACACATATTGATTGGGATGGAGTTCCCCTATTTTTGTATTCTTGACATAATAATACATAAAAATAATATAATACCAATTACACCAAACCCAAAACACAAGGATAAAATAATCGATAACCCCTTTTTGAAAATTTTAATGCGACAAAAAAGATCATTTTCATTTCATCGTGTTTTTTCTGAACAACCATTTTATTACTAATATTAAATGGAAAATTCAATATGATTAGTGGGTGAATTTATCAATAAAATCTTATCAAAACATGTAATAAAATTAAGGAAAAATGTTTACAATAACAAGAGACATCATCTTAATGGTTACATAGTTTCTGTATTATGTATTATAATTATTTCATGTATTATGCTTCATTATGAAACATATTATTCGTAATATTTCTTTAAAATAAATTTTATAATTTAGAAATATGGGTTTTAAAATAACCATCCACACATTAATTATTAAAATAAATATTTAGTATAATCTAAAATAAGATATAAAAATTTTACATTGTTTTTGTATAAAAGATTTGTGTATTTTTATTAAATAAATTCAACATGAAATTGAATTCAAAACAAAATTTACATATAATGTGAAATAATGAATTTTACATAGAATATTTATCTGATTATTTAACTAGGATAAAACTTTATTTCTAATTCATTGGAAACTGTCTCAAAAAAATCATGAATAAGCAAGAGTAAAATTATATTATAAGAAAATCTACATAAACTTGTTCATAATATAAAAATCATAATAAAAATGCATACCCATAACCCAAAATGAATGTAATACACATGTACCACCATTAATAAGTATTTATAGTCATCTAAATGAATAAGAAATCCTCATGGAAAAAAATATCATCACAACTACCAATATCCTAGAAGTATCAACACTACCCAACCAGCATCAAAACTATCAAAATTAGAAACAATACTTAGGAATGAACCATATAGTTATCTCCACACAAAACTACTAACATCTCATTAACAATATTTCCCTTCATCCAATACATAAACATCACATTTTTCATATATCAACATATTCAGCATCATACATTCACAACCACATCGCCAAATTCACAACATTTCTAAAACATCTTAACAATTGGTAGACTGCGTAATATAATCAAAAACGACATTAACGACATTCCATACACCTTCTGTGTGCATCCCCCACTAACACTATCATATACTATATAGGAGGGTATTATGAACATATATATGATTAAACTCATGACCTCCCCTACTATGCATGACACAAAATATCAAAAATCATACCCTATCATCAAACATAACATTTATTTTACTATTACCATAGAGAATCAATACTCATGATTATATCATAAAATGGATCATTTAAAACCGATATAAAATATGAAACCACATCGATCTATTACAAACCAAAGATAAATATTATGTAGCCATTAGGATCCATTATATCCCTATATGTAGGTTTCAATGAATCTTCACTTCCCACAAAAAATATCGATCATTAAAAACAATTTCATGGAAAAAGATATAATATTCATTGAATAATATAATAAAAATAATTTAAAACACCAAGTTAGAAAGAAAAATATATAATCAATATTTCACATTGACTATATTAGTCACATGAAATCTTGTGTATTTTTTATCCCCATTAAAAAATTCATTATTCTATTTATTTACTGATTCGAAAAAAATTTAGTAACCTCCAAACCACTTCCAAACACATCCATATACAATAATATTCACCGAAAAATCCAATATATTGTACATGTAATTATTTTCAAATTACTAGAATTAAATTTTTCACGTTCTTATAGTTAATTCTACACATTCACTCACAACATAGTCTCAGATAAAAATATTAATGGCGCATAAATCACCATGGTTTTCACCCCACTATTTAATCCATTTACATATTCATCGGAATAATATATATGTGAGGAAAACATGGTTTAAAATCGATATATTAATAGAAAAATAAAAAATATCAAATAGAGAATTTAATAAATCATAATATCATGGAAAAGATAGTGTATACCAACACTGTATTCATATTTAATCATCTCCATTAAATTAATATTTAATTAGAGGATAATTTTTTCAAGTGTTCTCCAACATTCCAAAACCAAAACACTGACTGAAATTAAAACAAACTATATTTATGGAAATGATAATAATAATATTCATTAATATTAACTCTAGAAGACATGATATTAGTATTGAGATCCAACACGTTAAGAACACAAGAAGAATAATTTCCTAATAATTGAAACCATGAACCAACCTAGAAAAAAGAAATAACCTCAATCCTGAAACATAATTTTTACCACTATAGTATCAATCATGGACTATTAGAACCACAGATAAAATCTAACACCTTCACATAGAGTTGTAGAAAAGGATAAACCATGGAATGTGAATCCAATATTATATTGGAAATGTAAAATGAACCATACACTACAATTTATGGGGATATGATTTTGAAAGGGAGAGAAAAACACCCCTAATAGGGACTGTATTTTTGGATAAGTTTTTATGAATTGGAATCGAGGTTATAATACAATGATATGATGAAAACCTATCATTGAGAAAAGGAATAAAACCTTTTCTAGGTTATTTTGGTATTGAAAATTAACACAAATAGTTGGTCGAAAAAGATCTAAAATAACCCTATTATAATATTCCTAACTTCCCTATCTTATTATGAATTTTAAAAATGATTTAATAAAACTGGATCAACTACTATAGTCCATACCATGATGTGTTGAATGATTATGAATAAATATTATACAACATGCCCAATAACACATCATTGTAACCCCTAAATCATAATTGCATTGCACTACTCTACCACTATACATTACAGACCTCCACTGTAACTGAGTGACCTTATGAGTGTAATTTTTGATGTCCTCATTTAACATTGGATACCACCTTTACTGAAACCCCCCATCAAAATGAATAATTGTGATGTTTTACTATAGTTCTTTTCATATAAAGAAACCCTTTTCCAAATATATTATCCACCATTTGTGTTTCATTGCCCATGGATTTTCAAACTATAAACATTTAATAAGGCATAATCACAATGACTATGTCTCACAAGAAACTCTAGGAAATCATCCACCACACCCATCCCCATGGTATGATAGACCTTACAGAATCAAAAACACCTCATCATGCACATATGATATAACTAAATTTCTTCACAAGGTCCCTTTTATCTAAAAATTAAATATGACACGGACGGAAAAAGTCAATGTCATTTATGTGCACCTTTTATACTTTCTTTGAAAATATTATCCACATGGATCTATTGTTATTATTTTGAAATCATGTTCATATAGACTGAAAATAAAAAAATAACATAATATGACAGAAAGTTGTGTGTTGTGTTGTACACCAACGACCTCTTCATATTATGTCCAACACGATAATAAGAAACCTAGGTTGACTTATTTCATTCATATTAATTAATTTAATAACCTATTGTAAATTTTTAAATATTAATTACTTGATACTTATTTTTCCTAAAAAAATTTAAATATACATTTTTGAATAATAACACTGTTATTTAAAAATTAGTTATTATTTATAATATATTAATTAAATATTTTCATATTTTAATTATATTAATATTATCATAGGAATTATTTATTAATGGAAACAAAAACTATATTGATAATTCATACTTTAGACACACCATTAGCCCTTATTTTGAAAAACATTTCCAAAACAAATTCTATCATTGTCCAAAATGGTTGAAATATCTATCTTCCTGCATGATTTTAAAAAATATATATAAATAGTATATAAATAAACTCTAATCAAATGAATTTATATTAAATATGATGTTCCTTGATTACTTTTTAACTACGATAGAAGGTAGTGTGTACAATTTTGAAGAGATAGGAACTCTAAAGGTGTTATAAAGGTACTAATACTCATAAATCTAATCTTAATAGAATAGTGTCAATATATGTAATGAACCAACACATGTTACCCTCAAACCTAGACCATGGCCCGATCTATCACAAACCAAAATCGAATTCTTGATCCCTATGGGCTAGCAACAATGACATGTGAATCAAACAGTAATCCATAGGGAAAAATTTCATCAAACCTAAACAAACACATGAAAATTAAATACATGAAGAAAAACTGAAGAGCAGAAAACCAATAAATATAATACATATATGAAAACAAATATAGGGGAAATGAGTTTAGAAGTATCCATAAACTACAATAGACAAGTCTAATATCAATAGAAAAAACCAAGAAACTACTCAATGTGATGGTCTTGATGAACTCTAACCATATCACCATCATTTACCCAACTATGTTTAAATGAGACCCTCTACCACTCTATGGATCCTTTACTTTCTCTGAATTGGAATAAATACATAGGTGTGCTCACCACTGAAGGGGTTAACAGGGTGTAAGCTAAAAGGCTCAGTAGGATCCCACCCAGGTTTTCTATAACAAGTCTCTTTATAACAATTCCTATATAGTCATTTTAAATAATACATTCCAGGATATAATGTAAATACATTTTATAGAAAACATGACAAACCCTTCCCCTTTATCACATTTCATAATAAAAATATGTCATATCAATTTAATTTCTTATTTTTTATATTATCCATTCCCATTAATAAACATGCTTTTCAAGACTGAAACAAGAATCCAATAAATTCAAAATAGAGTCACAAGTATCTGAATCAGGGATCACTATAGTTCACACTAACATACTAATCATAGCACAATCAATAATTTTCACAATAGATCTCCTAGAACTGAAGCTTAAAAGAATATATATACACCATGATTAATCCCCCTATCAATTTCATTATTAGTCCTCAATGAAAATGCTCCTAAGAAATAATGGAAATAACCTTGAGCAGACCTCCCAATAATCACAAAAATGCAGACAATGTACTCAAGAAGAACCTTTAACCAATGTACCCCTGGTAACCCATGTGCACATTTTTACAATTCATTCCAGTTATTCCAAAACCATTTTAAAACCATTTCAAAAATACATTTCCATTATTTTAAAGTACACATTTCTTTCCATTTATCAATAACTTGGTAAAAACCACTTTCTTTTTAAAAACATTTTTAAACACACACAAAATAATAAATTTAAATACATGTCCAAAAAAGATTAATATAAGAACATGAAGGTTCATCAACATAAGATATAGATGGAACAACCTACCTCGAATCTTATGTTACACATGACCGTAATAGGATCCACGAAAAATGATAACCCAAAATTGTTTTCAAAGGACAAATAATTGAATTTATATCTCAATATTGATCCAATTTAGAAAACATGGGGTCAATGAAAAGTAGAAAATCCACATACCTCATGAAAAAAATCTTATTTCTCCCTATCCAATAAAGGAACGAACTCAAAAATGTGAGCACACAATGGATCTAGATGATGTCATGAGTAAAAACAACCTCATTAAAAAATCCAATAACACAACTCAATGGTGTTACCATGATTAATGTAAATGATGAAGAAGAAAGGTCACTCACCTGAACAGACAATCATTATCCTCAATGAAGATCGAATTCCAAATAGATCCATCAAGAAGGAAAAATGTCTCAAAAAATCACCAGAGTGGAAATTTCATTCCAGATAAAAGGATAATAGTTATTTTAAATGGGAACTCAAACCCGCATGGAACCATAAAAATATCAAGCTTAGAGAATTACATGTCCTATAACTCTTTCACATGTCGTTAAATCCATAGTGTTCATGTACATGCAAAAATACACCTCCTCATATTTAAAATTAGATAAATAGATAATTCGTGATGTGAAAAACCTCTTCATTTCATGTAACCAATCCTAACCGAAATCCCATTAATAGATTGCACCAAGAAACTCGTATATGTCATGTAACCATGTAACACAGTGGAAAATACTCTAGCAATATGTAGTAAAAACCTATCAAAGCTAAGAGTCAAACAACTATGTGACTTCACCTTTACAGGTATCCTCTTAATTCTTTCTCGGGCCTATACAGAGAGAGAAAATGGAAAACAGTGTTGAGGAAAATGAAATACATGAAAAAGTAGTAAGGGGATATTACATTCTATATTATTTCTCATTTATTTTATTTTATATATAATAAATGATTATCGATGGTTATTATCGTCGACTAAAATATTTGTTTTATCAATGAGGATATAAAAATTTGTGTTTTTAATGATATATTTTAACAAATAGACTACAAGTTATTTTATATTTTTTGTCATAATTCTATGTTCATGTGATAAATAATTATTACTATAGTTAAATTGAATTATTTAGTAACTATAGAATTTTTTCTCATGCAGTGGGATAATTAAGAAGGTTTTCAAGTACCTATGTAATTTGATGGTTTTTAATATAACGCACATCATATAATTTTCTATTGATAAAAGTGATAATTATTGAAACCCATATGGGGACTTATGTTATAAGGAATTCCAACATAGCTTGATGGTGAATCCATGATATTTAGTTAATTTTATAATTAAAATTATTGAATTAATTTGTTTTATTATTATAATTTCAATCTATTAACCAAAAATATCTAATTATCATAAAAAATTAATTTTGTGACTCTAGTTTGTACATATATGTCTTTGGAGTATTCTTAATAATATTTATGAAACCAGGCACTGAGTCGGCGTGAGAACCCGGGGTTAAAAGTGCCTATATGGGGTGATTTAAAAAATATTAAATATGTTTTTCACCCAATCATAGTTTATTTGGAAACAGGTATCAATCCATATAGGAGTCACAAGTCATATTTCAAAGAATCCAATTGAGTTCATAATGTCATATTTAACATATGTGTGACATAATCTTTGTTGTAGTTATGAGTTGGGCTGGAGGTGAGTTGGTGGTGGGCTGTTAAGTGCATTATATTGTTTTATTAAAATTAAAACATTATAAATTATATTTCTCTCTCCCCCTGGTGTGAAAAATGGATGTAGGCCCCCTCCCCCTCCCTCTTTGGTGACGAATGACCCAAATGATTAATCAGACCAATTAAGCATCATCGGTCTTAGATCATGATGGATGAAACTCGTAGTTCAAGAAGCAGTAGTGTCTAAGTACAGATTTGACCTTGAATCGTTATTTATTCACCAATGAGGTAAGTGGTTTAGGTTTTAAGTCTATACACACTTTCTATGCACTGTTTTATGATTTTAGAGCCCATAGGTTATTTCTAGGGACCCCATATGGGTCGATGTGAGTGTTCTAGTGTAAACAGAGGTGATATGGGATGTTTGTAGGTAATATCCAATGGATTTTCCCATATACACGGTGTGTAAACCAGCCATACATTCCAAGTGTTCTTATTATTTGATGAAGAAGGACTATTCAAAATTACATTTTGTGTACTCAGAGTACGCACCGTGTAGTAGCACATGGTCGTGTGTTCTGCCTTTTGAGAAATAATACAAAAATGTGGTTTTTAAATATTACACGCCATGTACATTTACATAGGGTGACACTATGTATCCCTATACATGTAAGATATCATCTCCTGGATGAGATATTTGAGTACACACTATGTACTATAACTTACAAATAATATAATTTTTTCATTAGAGAGATTTTGGGTATTTTTTGTCTAGAAGTCAGATTTTGTCATGTGAGTGGCCTATTCTATGTTTCGGTCTCTAGAAATAGCAATTATGGGATCCTATTGACATAGAATGATAATTTAAATTTTGTTTTTGGAAATATGTTTCAAATCTAGTTTTACATGGGGATATTCTTGAGCACTTCTGCTTCCCATATCACCTCTTTCATAGCTCTGATTCAGGCTTCTGAGTATCCTACCTTATGTATTTTTCCTTGTGGAAAACTATGGTGTCCACAATTTGGGAATAATAGGTGAAGTGTGAAGGTGTTTATTTGGGGGTAGTTTGGGTTATGTATGCCTATATCTTATGAGTTGGTTGGGTCCCCTTGTCCTATTTTTAGTGATTCCTAGATAGGCAGGGTTCCATGGGACCCCTGGTCCTTTTCCTATAAGGGTTTTGGTGTCACGTCATGATCATAGGCTTGTGAAAACTCTTCAACTGCTTTGCGTACTTGTAGCATTGGTCTATTCCCACATTCTGGATTGAGTCACCTCATTCTGCTTAAAATAAAGACTCAGTGGACTTGGAATAGGTATCTCCACAAGAGGTCCATCAAAATCCTCTCATCCATTCGTGTTTCCATAGTATGGTTCATGGTATATGTTTGACCAATACTTACCTAGGCATCAATCATGTACCTAGGATATCCCATTAGGGTACATAGACCTAGTGAACAATGTCTGTTGACCCTCTATCTATGCATAGAGATCTCTTTTTTGTAGTTTTTTGATGAAATGTTATGAGTGAAGGGATTTTGGAATTGTTTCTGATATGATCACCAACATCAAGAGTTATACCAGATAGAGTTTTTGGTATCTTCACGACCAACACTACATGTGTGAAGATCCCCTATCTAACATAAATGATATCCTAGATGAAAAATTAGGTTGTGTTGTCCCCCAACGATCCTTGGGTGTGAAAACCTCTCTATTGGAGATCTTTTTTTTACTGGTTTGGGTTTGGGTTGTCCCCTAGTGGATCCTTAGAGGGATACCCTATCCAATGAGTTATACATTTTTATTTTCTTGAAGGGTCTGTTGAATCCCCCAGTGGATCCTGGGAGTGTTCCCCTTTCTGAGGAATGAGATCCACTATGTTATAGTGTGGGGTTTTTAGTGGTGATATCTGATAGGGGTGTTCTCTCTGATGTATTCCCTTGGAATTTATGTGTTTTCATTGTATTTTTGATGCCCTATTTAGTGGTATATCTTGAATGAGTGTCATCTGGGATGACTGGGCTGATGGAGTGTGTTCTCTTGGTCATGTATCGTGGTTGAGTCTTGAGTAGGAACCATTCGACATAGATATGGTCTGGAACTTAGGTTTCATTGTGTCTGATATGAGTATATCTGGGAATCTCTTCTGGTTTTCCTCATGGTGTTGTCACATCTGGGTTGACACACTATGTGGTATGAGCTAACTAGTCATGTTATGCTAAGTATGGTCTCAAGATATAGTCTCTCTTTCATTTGTGTTCCCTCTGGCTATGTTGAGATGACTGCAATCTTTTAGAAAATACCTTTAATTTTTAGGTTTTAGGGGCACCTAATAAGTATGTTTATACTCACACCTAAGTTGGATTTTTCCTCGCATTTTTCATCTTGTAAAAAACACATTCCTTTTGATGGAATAATATGAGTACGTAGAGGAGACAGTGCTTAGTGATATAGACCCACTACAAAATATTTCACTTTTTCCAACAGGGGCCAATCTGTTGGTAAAAGTGCATTTTCTTTTGGTAAATTGTTTTACCAACATATATGACCCTGTCACTAAACTGCTGGTAAAAACTCTATCGCTAAATGTTTTTGCGAGAGATAAAATAGTTCTGTTTCAATTATATTAGTACAAATAGGTAATATATATGCTGGTTAAAATGTTTAGCATTATATTCTGGTGACAAATTTATCTCTTGGTAATAATATTAAAAACAAGTTATTTTTTTAAAAAAATTCGTTTAAATTAAAATTATAAATTTTTACTACCAACAAAATTTCATATTTTATTAATTAATTTATCATATATAATACCTATTTTAAAATTATAAAACCGAAAAAGATTTTAACACACAAGCAAACTTATAAAATATTTAATTATACTAATAATGAAATTCATTACCAAACCTATCCATACTAAGATGCTAACCCCCCCCCCCCCCCACCACCACCAAGCAGGATCCCCCAAAAAGGATCCCCCCCCAAACCCAGCATATCGAGTCAGCCCCAGTAGCACCAACAAGGTATCTTCAGCTCCTGCCCATCCATGCTAGCGATCATCATAGATCACACTGGCCATAAGGTTCTTGCATGTAGTTCACCCACTAATTTTAAATATTAGCATAATTACGGCTATCATAGGTTCACACTGGCAACATGAAGTGGGTCATCCCCAATTTCAGATGCAGGTGGCTGGAAGCAATCCCTATTACCTGAATGTTTCATAAAATCTGTTACAAAACAAAAAAAATGAAATCTAAAACTATCATTGTGTGCATTTGATACCTATAAATTGAGGAGTTTGCCCATGAAATCTATGATGAGTCCACCTCCAACATTGGAAATCCAATAATCGAATTCCGTTTTATATGTATTGAAGGAATTTAAAGTATAACAACGACCCATTGTTCTTGTAATTATAATGGTGCACCTACAACACAATCAAAGAACCAAAATTAATACTTACAAGATATGAAATTTTAATAAAAACTGTAATATATATAATTTGAGGAAGGGAATATACCAACCTGATGTTTTTGTGGATGTTCGTTGGGGAAAAGATTGGACTGTGTTGGAAAATATTTATATAATTTTTTCCATCTTCCAACAATACCAATCACAAGAATGCATCATAAATGATAGGCTAATAAGTTGATCATCCACATTCATGTAAGCAGGGTCATCACCTGTGTGGAATTGTTCATCCCCAATTTCACTGTGATAGCAAAGAAGATGATTCATATAAAATAAAATAACAAAAGAGTAGATGAGTATGAAACAAAATTGTAAAAAAAATTAACAAATTGGTTTGTTCAATTGATGAATTTTGAAAACAAGAAAATTGTATTGGAGAAAAACAACAAACACCAACCAATACTAGCTTACAAACACTAATACATCAAGAAATCACACACAAAAATGCATTACATAGAAATACTAGGTAAAAAATTCTCACATAAAAAACTACAACCGATTTGACCAATAATGCCTTCATTTCTCCTATGGTCATTTTTCCTTAGAGTAGATGTCTTACCTGAAATGTAATTTTGTAACTATACAAAAATCCTTACAGGTGTACATGCCATCACATAAGCATTATGAATCCTATAATGGCAAGACATTATAGAATGAATGCTTACTATAATCATACAACTAGAGAAAAATAGTATAACATGTATGTATTCATTATTTGTTTACATTAATATTCTATACTAATGTGGAATAAGAGATATGAAAGTGTGTAATTTATACTGTTGTTTAAACAATTAATTGTAATTTGAATTCACAAATGCATGCTTTATGTACATAGCTGTAAGTAGTTTTAAACCTTATATTCATTGTGTTTTCTATGCATATAGTACAATTACCTGAATTGGGTACAAATTCATGGCCCAATAAAATTTATTAAAAGAATAAACTGTTAAAATAGAAGAACGAGGTGTAATGAGATTACTCCAACATGGAATTGAGGGATAAAAAAACTGAGGATACCATGAAAAATATATAAAACCTCTTTGAAAATTTCTATCATTTACCTGGATATTGCCTGATCAAGAAAGGGAATCGACTGCCAGAGGAGAAGAACCCATCTACTGAATAATCCCTATCTCCAAGAATTATCTTCTCAGCCATTGTGGAGAGAAAGTATCCCCATTAATATTGATTCCTAGTGAAATTATTTCATGCCAACATGCCACCAAAATACCAACACCCATTAATTGAAGATAATCAGTCATGGGAATGGGAGGTTAACCATCCAAAAAAACTTCATTTACTAGGTTCATATCCAAATTATAACTGAATAGGAAAGTCTCATGCAAGAGCCCACAATACATCACACCATGCAAGTGTATGATGAAAAAACTGGAAATCAGCAAGGGTTTACACGCTTTGAAAAATCAGCAGAATCATCACAAAAACATGTGCATGCTCACTGAAAGAGAAATATTACACCAACTGATCACCCCATTTCATCACAACATTCAGCAAGCATGAACCAATAAATATAAAATTCACTCATCCCTGCAAAACCAGTTAGGGAAGGCCAATGTTAAAACTCATAGAACAAAAAAACGTATATCTATTAGAAGCATCAAAAGAAAATAAATAAGGCATCTATATAGAGATATATAAAACACTGAGAACCAAAAACCCAATATTATGCTGGATAAAAGCAACTAATAAATTGGTCTAGCCCTGCCAAAAGACTACCATAAACTCAACGTGCATCCATTAGAAGAAAAGATAGAAGTTCCACTACCATGGGATGTCTATGTACTTGATGTCATGATACCTTTTAAATTCTTCCATCATCTTATAAAATCATTCTTTATTTTAATTGGATATAAAAATCTGCAGTGACTTCTCCATCTTTGTATTTTTATAATACAATTGAATGTTGTCTTTCCATCGAAGACATAATTTACACTAGAAAATCCTCTATTATCATGTATGTATCTATCAAATTGGGATCAAAATCATCATCAAAGATGTATCCTTTCAGAAAAAAAAAATCACTAACATCTGTGCAAGAAAATTCATCACCAATCATTTTTGGTGTGGGAACTATTTTTAAATTCATAGTGGAATCCTAGGATCTAGGGACAATTGTCCTTTAAATGTTGAAATAGTACCTTCATTTTTTAGGTGTAGGAGTATGCAATTTAACATTATATACAATTTATTGTATTTGATCATATTTATATAATTTCAATGAATATATTCATACTAAATGAATATAGATTTATACATTAAAAAATTTGTATACAAACCATCTCTACACTGTTTTAGAAATAAATCATTTTTTTGTCTCATTTATGGTGGTCTTCCAAACTTTTATTGTTTGTATAAAATATTCATACTAGTGTTATTTAAAAACATCCCTGATAAAAATTCAGTAAGAATATTGGTGTAATATATACAACTCTTTTTTAAAAAAATTTACTATTTATTATTACAATTGCAGACATTAATTTTTTATCTAAAACATGTTACATAAATTGTTTTATGGACATTTTAAATGTAATTTACCTATTTTTTTAAACAATATATATAGACCGTTTAACATAGAAAATATAAACTGGTTAACTGCAGTGCAATGCAATCAAAATAAAAAAAAATATGTGAATGCTATTTTAGTTATTTATAGTTTTTTAATAATATAGAAAATGTAGATAAGTTAAAAGGATTAGATTTGCAATGTAGAGGAGTAGTTTTAGTATGTTTTTAACTAGAAACTAAGGCTAATAGTTTTGATGTAAAGATATTTACCTAATAATTGAAATAAAATGTATAATATCTACACACTAAAATTGCAATTCAAAATTAAAACTACCAAGTTTATCAAAACATCATTTAAAAATGTTACAATAGATGACATAAAATGTATTCATGTGTAATAATCATAGAATATTGATTGTGATTAAAATAGAAAGGTGGAAAATCATTACCCTTTATCATATATAATACCCATAATTTCACCCTATATGACCAATGAATAGACCAAATGGTGAAACAGTCTCTATTTCAAAAAATTACAAGTAATTTGAGCAGGCTTAAGCTCTAGGAAGAAAGTACATAGCACAAAAATGGTTTATCCATATTTCTATATTTTTAGCACCAGTTGGAAAGTAAAAATGAAAGATGTCCAATGAACAAAAATAGTAGATAATCCAGATATAAAAATAGATAATGCAAAGTGTGTGATGTACCCGATGATGTCCATGCTTGCGTCCTCTAGTACAATACAATATTTCTTCCATAAGTGAATAAAATGGAGATGTATTCAGAGAGAATTGATGCTTAAAAGTATGGAGTTCTAACTCAAATAAATGAATTGGATCTATATAATCATTCAAATAACAACCAAAAAACACCAAAAAAATAAATGAAAACAAATACCAAAAAACTATTTTCATCGGATTTTCAATGAAACCCAAGCTACTTTTCAATTCAAACGCTCGATGAAAATGATTTCAAATGTTTAAAATTTGAATATAAAATGTTAATACATGATAAGAGGTTCAATCATATTATTTTTTGAAATGTGGTGACATGAATTGGTCATCCAATTCATGCCCCAAGAAATTTATTAAAAGAATAAAAAGTTAAAATGCAAGCACGAGTTGTAAAAAACATACACCAGTAAGAAATTTAGGGGAGTACAAGATGAAATTTCCAAGAGAATCTCACCAAAATCGTGAGTTGCATTATAAAATGACTGCAACATTATAGAAACAAGTTGTCTTCTCAGTTGAGGATTGTCGCAATCCCTTAAGTGAGCTGCAAGCAACACCCTGGCAATGCAGAAAAACTGATATGAGCCTTTACTGCAGTCCGAAGAACTGGATAGTCGGGGAGAAAATTAATGGCCAATCAAGCCAACACATTCACTAATGACCAATCAATGAAGCAGACTCAAGTAGAAGTAGGAGAAGAAAAAACATGATCCATCGAACCATCAATAAACATCAGAAAAATTATTATGTTTTTATCACCCATCCAATAAACTATAGATTCCCCCATCTCCTCATTTTGAAGGAGCAGATAGCTGGAACTCCTTGGGAAGGAAAAACTCAATAAGAAGGAGCATTAAAGTCAATTAAAAACCAAGAAAAAAAGACTTAAAGGACATTAGCTTAGAAGAACCAGTGTCGCTTCAGGTATATCAATCAAATCAGTCATATGTGGTATCATTAAAAAATGAATACGCTGAGTGAGACATCTTCAGAACATGAATCTGCCTCCACCAAAAACATAGAAACAGAATTCAGAAGTGTAAACATCCAGCAAAAAGATGATAACCAAGTGAAAGTTGTTGTTTCAAAATCAAAGAGCAAAGACCAATGTGCTTGAACCATAAAAAGATGGAGGCAACATTGGAGAGATAATCATCACACTAGAGATATGTCTGTCCAGAGTAAACCGAATCAAAGGTAAAAACCACCCTCCAGCCATGATTTTCCAGATAGAATAAATGACCATGTGAGGTCAAATGGGGAAATTACCTAGGGTGAAGACCAACAATTCCAGAACATAAAAAATGCATAAAAACAGGGCCCCCTCATCAGTAGACAGTATGCATTGAAATAAAATAAAATCAATTCCAAAAGGCAAATATGAGGCACAAACAGATGTCCCTGTAATTACAGAAGATAATTTCTCAACATTGGAAAGTATACAGGATCATTTCCATGGAATATATCTAAAAATAAAGAGAGGATTAAGTTTAAATTCCTCTACCAATTTGATAATCATTATATCTATGATTTGAAGGTAATTTTCCATGGTTATTTCACCATTCTAGTATCTTTCAAATACTATTGTGTCTTGATCATCTATCCATGTTTCCAGTTCATCCGACACATAATAAACATATTGAAACATATCCCTCACAATCAGGTCATTGTTTTCATTATCACTATTGTCACTCAATTTATCTTCACTAGAGGATGTACTATAATTATCAGTAGACGCAATCTGTGGAGAGGTATTTGGAGTCATCTTTATAAAAGCCTCTAAATATATAGTTACCATTGTCCTCTCAATACTAGAGAAATCTCTACGTTTTCGATTCTTTCTTGGATTTGGAATAATGAAGCCATCTGAGTCAATAATCACCTCTTTACACTTCTTAGAGCTATATTTTAATTGATCATCCTCTATTAGACAAGCTTGATCACAAACAACATGTGAAGGCTCGCAATAATTAGAGTGGTCATTGTGCTCCTCCTCTGTGGAGGAATTATGAGGTTCATTATGTTCCTTCTAAAAACCCACCAAAGTGAGGAAAACAGTGATAGAATCTAAGGTGGTGTTAACTGCAATAAAAAAATCTGAAAGGTCATTGTTCTCAGAAAGATGTATCACCGATTATCCAAACTGGTCATTTCCCCCTCCTGAGATTTAACCTCATAAAGCTTCTTATTGACATCAATTTGATCTCCAAGGGGGTCTTTCATCCTAGAAGGGCCACAAGTAAATGTATGATATTCATTTCCTTCTTCTATATTTTGTTTTCCTTTTTCAATCCATGTTAGTTTACGTGTCAGTGGATGAACTAATCTAGTACCACAATCAATCATGGAATGTCCATGCTTATGAAAGACACTACATCACGCTGGAAGATGCTCCTAAATTACTTCCTGAAAGAACCTAGAATTTCCATTTTGTGTCCATATTTTGTATGTGAGCATTTGGGGGACGTCAATCTCGGCAAAAACCCTAGCAACAGAGGGCCTTGATAGATTCCTCATTGCAAATCTAGTTTAAGAGGGGTTCCAATGAGCTTATAAATTGGATGTTTTCTTAAACAGATGAAGGGGTAAGAAAGGGAGGCCAAGCCAAACGAGAAGAACATGGGATTCAAAGAATGGATTGTAGTCTGGGGTATATTTGAGAACTCTAAGAGAAGAACCCCAAAAAACAACGATCTTCTTGCCCAAAGTCTATAATAACCATTTTCAAGAAGATAATCTAAAAAGAACAATGGACAAATATAATAATCCAATATGGAATCCCATAAAACCTATAACTTTGAGCGATTTCCTTAAATAAATAAGTGGTGGGTGATGTTTGAGGAATTTTACAAGCAGTGAAAAAACAAAGGTCTGAGGAAAGGAGGTTTACCTAATTTTCTGAGAATGAGATTGCAGGCTGACCTCTATGTCGAGAGAGCTTGGGCTCGATGCGTGGTCAAGACTCTATTGCAACCTGAACAGCAGGATCATTGGAGGATTTTCTGGCGACAATGTTAGTGAATGTTTAGAGAATAGTATTAGGGTTACTTGGAGGATCACCCAGGAACGGGCTCGGAATCCGTGACGACATCACCTTGGGTTATGTCCAGTTACTCCTGATGCCTAATCTTTTTATTTTAATGTGGAAAAAATATGTTGAGCATCAGAAAAAATGGGGAGTATGTGATCTTGAAGAATTCGGGGGGATGTAGTTGTGGGTGAGGGCGATAACGATGAACTGTGTCTTAAGAATGGAAAATGGGGGGGGGGCAGTTCTGGCGGGAGATGACGATAGGGGAGAGGGGAGGCACTGGGTAAGTGAAATGATAGAGGGAATGTGTTTGTCATTTTATTAAATCGATTACTGAGATATATATATATATATGTATATATATATATATATTCAATTTCAATAATTTGAAATGAATTGAAAATATAATTTTAATTATATTTAAAATATAATATATACTAGATTAAATTTTAAAATTTATTCCAGATATTGACTATATTTCCTTATTGATAATAAAATAATTTTATGTGATTAATTTAGAAGTTATCCTTTAATAAATTTTCTTGTTAATATCAATTTATATTTTTAGTAAACAATAAACTAATAGTTTCAAATATTTTTATTGTTAAATTATTATTTTTGTTCAACAAATAATTGCTACAAATTTTTATGTTGAAGAAAATTATTTGTAATAATTATTAATAATTACATATTGATTTTTTGGTAAGAAAAGTATTGTTATTAATATCATAATGTGAAAATTTAATTTTTTGTAAAGTGTTTGTTGGTATTAAACAATTAATACAAACAGATATTGTTGGTCAAAATAAATGTTGGTATTTAAATCTAATAAGAACAAAACATAATATCTGTTGGAATTACTCATTTTTACCATCATATAAAATTTCTGTCGCGGAATTTCTGTTGGTAAAAGTCAAATTTTTGTAGTGACTAACCAGGGTGTATAGTAGACCATGGCCCAGGAGCTTTCTTCTATGTGTTTTAGATAGTGATCCCAACCAAGGTTTATACCGGAGTGTGGTCAAGGAGCATTTCAATGGGTACTTTTGATAGTGATCCCCTCATTCTGAGAAGGTGGCATGATTTTATTGTTTCTATTGGTGGGCCATGTATTTTAACTATTTGTACTTATACTATACTCTAGTTCGGATAGTTGTATCCATGATTTTGTTTTTAATTTCTATACACCCCCACACTAATTTATTGAGGTTTATGTGGGTGCGGGTGTACAAGTATGACAAGATAAGGCATCCCATGTGTGTGATAGCCTACTCAGTGCTAGTTTCCAACCTCAGGCCTATTAGAGGTGTACATGGGGAATGGCGGCTTAAGCCCCACTGTGTTAGGTCACAACATTTCCTTACCACACTGTTTTTTTTTCAACACACTCTGAATCACAAAATTGATTTTTACCACCATAAAAAATTTATATAGTTATTCAAACACAAAATCTCAATAACCCCTATTTGTATTTAGTTATTTTATAAAAAACTATAAAAATTATCTTATTACATATCTTATTATTATCCTTATGGATAGAATACATAGTAATTATATGTTGTAATTCTATAATTGTTCTGTTCAGTTATATGGGATCAAATTAATCAATATTATTATGCATAGTCATAATGGATTTTGTGAATTATTCATTTACTATTTAATTTTTAATAATTGATTAAAAATTTAAAAATAATATTATATTGAAATTATTTCATCCATCACATTTATTATTTATATATTTGATTTTCAAATATATAAATTATATTATTGGAATATTATATAAATATAAAGATATATATGTTATCAAATCTACTACCACACTTTACAATGAAATGAATATTATTTCAAATGATCTAATCCAAGATAATAAAATATTTTAATGCAGAAACAATTTTTGAAGGTAACCAAATATGATAACATTTCATATTTATAATATCAAAATATAGAATATTCAATGTCATTCATTTTGTTGAAATTATTTTCTTAACGGTCTTCATAAATGTAACAAACTATTAACACTATTGTGACTGCATATAAAATTCAATAATTTTTATACAAGTTATTAAAGGATTAATTAAATTATAAAAAGAATATTATAACAATTATAGAAAATGAAGAATTTATAGAATTTCAATTAAATGACAAGAGATAAAAAATCAATCATTTTATGAAGACAGAATCTCGAAGTTTTATATTAAAATATGAGGAAACTAATTTTGAATCATTCTATAAGATTTAATTTTTAAGATAATTACCTAACTCAAAGAGTCATGAATTTAAGGATCTTAATTATATATTTTTTCACAATGTGATTTTATATTTTAATGAGGATTGTTTGAAATATAAGATATAACATCACAAAATATTACACCATCTAATTTTTTTAATCATTTTTTATGTTTTTTTATAATAGAACTTCACTAATGTGGAAAAAATTTATTTTATATGAGATAGATAATAGTATAGTGGTAATAATGAGAATTATAATTAAAAATTTAAACAATTTCATTCAAGAGAGCAAAAAAAGGCAATGAGTATGATAAGGTAACAAGTTTTTAAATTAAAATTTTAAATTTAATTGAATTTAATAATATATAAGTAACAAAAATCGTTGTATAATTTTTCATCCACATCCCATTATAATAGAGAAAAATATTGTTATTATTTAATTTTTTAACATAATGAAACCCACTAAATGGATTTTAATGTTCCCTAAGATTTATATAAAATTCCACAAATATAAGATGTAAAATACATGAAAAATTAACAATCCGGGAGTTATATATAAGTATATCCATTTTTTAGAACATGTGATTATTTTTTGGGGAGTGACCAAAAATTAAATTATATAGAATAAGAAAATGTAAAATACAGTGGAGCTATATTATTTTAATTGAAAAAAAATAATGTAAATAATCATGATATTAGAATAGAATTTAATGTAAAAACCTATCAACTTCATTAAAATCTGAAAAAGTAATGATTGAAATCAACAAGAATCTATAAAAAAAATTAACCATTCAAGAATGATTTTTTAATAAAATGGGAATTATCATTCAATGAACACAAGAAATTATTTGATTGATTAACCCTATTTATTAATAGTTTTACCAAAAAAAAACCAATGATGACATTCATAAATTAGAATATGAAATTATAGAACTATTTTTGTTAAAGAATAGAGATGATTAATTATAATTCCCATGCAACAATGTTTTTTATTTTAGGGATGCAGTTTTGAATATATTATATATAACTAGAAATTTCATATAACGATAATAGTTTAATGGAATTTTAATAAATAGGAGACAATACACAGATAAAGGGTGAACCCTAAAAAAACAAAGACCACAATTGTGAATAAAAATATAATGATAAAAATCATGGAGAAAATGATGTGACAGATATAATGGTTATAAGAAAGAAAGAAACTAGTCTTAGTATTAATGAAATTGTCATAAATATATTTAAGTTACTAGAAACTAACACTATAATTTATACTATGGTATTGGGAACAAAATAAATAAAAATATAGACACTTTCAAAGGATTAAAGTAACAAAAAAATAAAATTAAAACTGAATTGACATTTTTTTGTTAAATAATCAATCAAAATTTTTAATAAATATAATTTAAAATAACAAACTTATTCTTAAATATGAAATATTCCCACTAATAATGTAGTGTAAGGATTTAATAAAATTTAAAATATAAAAAATTGTGACTTATTTAAAAAGTTAAAAAGTATCCAATTAATTTTAATGAATGAATGTGTTCACATAAAACCCACGATGTCTAGATTTAGTGTATAATTATTTATTTTTAAACATTTATCATTTGATATAATGTAAAACATATATGTTTATTGATTGTTTTGGAATTATGGATATAATAAATATTCATAGTTTCAATGCATCTAAAATTATTGAATTCTTATAACTTACCATAGTTAGACATACATTCATTCTCACTATGAATCCATACTATGAATCCTTTATAGTTTTTCTGTATTTTTTCACTTTTCATTTATTATTTCAAAGTGGGACCTCTTTCCAATTTCACCAACATTCGGGTAGCTATCCTCTAAGTATCGAACCATTTAATTTTACTGCTTCTTCTTTGTTTATATTGTTGATTATATAGAATTTTTGTTTTTTTATTTATGTAATTTTATAAAATAAGACATTATAATATCATTTAACCTTTAATTATTCTTTTTTTTCTTCTACTAAATTTTATATTATGCCCCAGTGTTACCTTTTTTGATGAATATTCTATTTTTATTTTTTATTTTGTGTGTTTTTTGATTCCTCAAACACCTATTATTTGTCTATTATGATGGATAAATACCATGTGATATAGAATTGTTACCTTTTCCATAGGTTGATAAATTTATTTACATTTTTTAATGAAACCATACGCGTTTGAATATGTTATTATATATTTTTAATATTGTAATGCATTAATTTGATACACTTAATGTTAATAAAATGATTATTGTCTTTTATATTTTGGTTTTCATCTAACAATGATATATTTTCCTCTAGTATGTACATTTTTTACCACACTATGTAATTTGTAAATTTTATATAGTGGTTTCTATTAGAATTTTTGAAGAATTTTTGAGGGATTCATTTATTTTTAGTTATGTATTAAAAATAACATAATTTTTATAATGATTTCATTAAATAAATATGTTATTTTATATGTCAATGTAAATATTTTATGTAAGAAATATATATATTATTATTTATTCTTTCAATATTATTAAATGAATCATTAAAATAATAAATGATATAATATATGATCATTATGATGATTTCTAAATATTATATATTGTTTTATGTTATTCAAGGAATGTGATAATTTTTATTTTTAATATACCCTTCCTAAAAAATGTTAATTACTATTTAAAAATGAATGAATATAATTATTTATGTGATATGTATGGATGGAACATTTAAATTCAAAAATAAGGTGGTTTTCATTGTATTTTTATTGGTATTGATTGGTGAATTCAAGGGACATAAAAAATATGTAACACCCTGACAGTTTTCTAAGAAATTTCTTTTTAATAAATTCAACACATTAGATAGTTAGGATGCAAAAAAAGAACTATAATTAATAATGTATTATTATAATACAAAATTAAAATATATTATTAGATAATTAAAATAAATTATACTGGTAAAATCAATTATAATAAGCACTACTTTTATAATACCGAATTCAGATGAATTATAATTTTTAAATACATTATAATTATTTTTAATATATATATATATTATTAAAAATATAATCTTCTAAAAATTATAATTGTATTTTTTTAAAATGTAATTATTTTCTTTATTGATATTATATAATTTCATTCAATTAAATTTATAAGGGATAAAAAAGGTTTATTTTATTATGAATAATGAGAGAGAATGTTTTTATAAATACTGTAAAAATGATTCCAACATTTTTATATAAGAAAGGAATAATAATAGGTGAACCAATTGGTTAAAAAATATTTTTATTAATGATTATAATAATAAATTTTAAATGTTTTTTCAATTTTACACCCTTTGTTGACTTTGTGAATGCTAGGTTACATTTTGTAATTTTAAATAACTATGTTTGGTTAATTACTATTAATTATGTGTTTTAGTGTGTCACGAACTAGGCCGGGTTGACATCCGAACCGGCGCCCGAACCGGTCCACGATATTGCCTGAAGGGCATTCCCTATCCCTAAAGGCGAGAAACTAGTTTCAGACACCACAATGAGGCTGTTGGGAATGAATTATCACATAAAAGACATATAAAAATGTCATAAACTAAGCAAGGAAGTTAAAAACGTGCAATTGAGAATAGAACAAGGATGGACAGTTAAACATACCTACAAGTGACCTCATGGGTCACCACCAAATATAGAAATAACCTTACTAGAAGAGAGATCCAAAACTAGAACTTGCAACTGAAAAGGTAAAGTAGGTGTGAGCACTGAGATGCTCAGTAGGAAGGCCAATATAAAACAATGCCCTATGCCACTACCTTTAATATGAAATCCAAATCAAACATGTTTGAAAATAATTCATAATAAAATAATTATTTTTTCTCTTTTTAAAATTAAATAACAAGTATGAATTTCCAAAAAAAATATCTTTTCTTTTCAAAATAGGTATTGAGTGTGCATTAACATTTTGAAATTAAAGGAGACCAATTTAAATTAAAATATGCTTTTCAAAAAAGAGGGAACAAGCATGAAACAATGGGATTAAAAATCATGTCATAAGCACCATTGGAAGTCCCTAAGAACATAGTGTTAGTTGGGGACTGAAGGATCTTCGTGTCTCGGTGAAACATTGCTTAGAAACCAAGACCCTCATAAAACATGTATTGGAATACCAAAACCCTCGGAAAATGTTTCTTAAAAGACCATGAGCCTCAAAAAAATTAGCTTACAAGGCCACCACCCTAAGTCATACATATGTTTAGTTATTGCTGCAATCGTCAAACTTGTAGTGATACTGGGTCATGTCATCTCTAAACCACTATCCCACAAGTCCTTGTCCCCCCACCTAGATACCTAGTATTCCCATTGTGCTCTATTTCAAGTGGTGGTGAGTTTTTTTCAGGAAAACATATAAATACACAACACTTTCTTTATCGAAAACACATACAACATCTCACCACAATTCTCCCACCTTATGCTCATTCCCCCTCTTTCATTCCACACAAAGAATAAGAATCTACACCTGACACATATCACAAATCACATTTTAACCCTCACATTACATTTCTCAAACTAGGGGGGATGCCTCAAGAGGGGTTTGTCCAATTTTATAAACCATTTTCAAAGTGCCAAACGGGTCCCATTAATATACAAATAACATTACCAATCATGAGAACAATGTTGCATAACATCTTTAAGTTCAAAAAAAATATTTTTAAAAGTCCTTTTTGTGCAACTGAGGAACAACACTTTTAAAAACATTCTTAAAATAAATCAAACCATTGAAGAAAAACAAATTACTAATTAACCCCAGATTTATTCCAAAACTCATGCATTCATACAAACTTACCAAAACATTAAATTCCTTCTTTTTAAATTCTTGCACTAATAAATATTTATTCAAAAATAAATCCTTCACAAAACACATGCTATCCACTTTGGAAAAAACAACATTACGGATTTAGCATTTCAAAACAAATTTAGGCTAAAAAGGGTATTACATTTTCATAACATCGGCAGGATCATATATCAACATGAAAAACAAATGTTGGAAACAATATAACTTATGCATAGAGAATGAAGAACCATTTTTCAAAAACACTTCTAATCATTCAGTTTGTTAGGATATAAAACATATCTAAAAGATGGATACACATTTCAAATCATAAAAGTGAACCATTAAATATAAATGGAATTCTAGCAGTAAGAATCTCTAAAACTTTTTATAGCACGTGTATACAATTTAATCATGAAGACACTTTTAAAGCACTAAAGAATTTATGGAATTCAAATTGAAGTCATAGGCATAGGGGACCTGCCCCAAACATGCCATTATTTGTCGATGATTACTCGAACCGACCCTTCACACATCCATGAACATGAATTTGAACATATATATAAATACCCCTTGTTGCATCACACAAATATTTTCATTCCATGAAATAATATGTTCAAAGAGGGCATTTAAAAATATATTCGTAACTTTATGCATGCACAAGTAGGATTTCTTGACACCCGCAACATGAAACCATAAAGCAGAGTTCAACTAGCTACACCACATATATTATTATCCTTAATACAAATATAGACACTCATGAAGATGTTATAAAACCAAACAATAAGATTTAAACCTCACCATGAATGGAAATGACACCACAAAATCACATGGAACCGCCCAACACCCTATTAATTAATTAAAAAGAAGTAAAAAACATCCATAAACCATAATAATATATGTGTGAAAAAAACTAAATGAACATATTACCCCAAAACATTGATGGTAAACCAAAACACACCAACACGATACTAAAACATAATCTGAAACCCTCATAAATCTAATAAATCAGGTTCACAATTTACAGAATATAACCATGCAATATAAAATGGATTTATATCCATAATGCACACCATTTCAAAAAATAATACCATATAAAAATCAAACACAAGCTAATATTTTTCCAAAATATCTTTCACACCCAAAATGAGTTGATGACATCATAAAAATTATAAAACCCCTAAATCACAATAAATACGCAATGATGAAATTCAAAATCCCTTAGCTGAAAACCATGGAAAACCCACTTCCCTTGTCGGAAGAAGCTAGAACTGACCTCGACGGAATTCGACGACCCCTAAAATCAATACATCAAACAAAAACATTGACACCGAACCAATTAGAACACAAAACCCTAATCTGAAATCCTATTAAATGGAAGAAACAAATATAAAAAGTATAACGCACCTGCAAAGACGGTTGAAGAAGCAGTCCAACCACATAAGAGAGGTTTCGGAGGTGCGTTGCATACTATAGAGGCTGCCGAAGGGTCTGTTTGTGATGCTGGGCCATGGAAAAGTTTTTCCGGTGAGGAGGGACGGCGGTTCTAGTTTGCTAGAGAGGGAGAAAGGATGGACACTACCGGTTCGGTGCACCATATGAGTCAGGGTGGGTGGGAGTGGAGAAACGAATCTTGGTGGTGCAATATAGTGGGCGGCAACGAGGTTCATCCTGAGGAAGGGGCAGAGTGGGTTCAGCGCGAGGCAGCGGTGGAACGGGTCCAGTAGGAGGCAGTGGTGGCCTATCGGTGCAGCCGTAGGGAAGAAGGCTCTGGCTAGGGTTTGGATAAGGGGATGAGTGGTGCGAACTACGAGACATGTTGTGCAAGACGGGTAAGGGGGGAAGGAAGATAGGAACAAGAGAAAAATAAATAAACAAAATAAAATAAAGGAATAATGGAAAAGAAAATAAAAGGAAATAAAACCTTAAAAAAACTAAATCAACATAAAATAATAATAATAATAACATTAAAAATAAAATGTTGATAATTTTATAACCATTATATTTAGTTAATATTATCTACCAATTTAAAATATTAACATTAATAATAAAATAAGATAAAAAATCCCTACATTGTTATTATTGTTATTATTAAACAAATCTTGAATTATTTAATCAATTTTCATATTTCATTTTGTGACTAAGTTATTATTCAAATTGTTAATTCATTAATTACCCATGTGTAAGGCATGCTGCATGTTGATCATGCAAAGCCACGTGGCTTTATTTTTTCCCTGTGTGTGTGCGAACACTACAACGCCAAAACACTCATATATCAGCAAAACACAAAAACTCTCATCGGGTTCAGCCCAAACCTCAGCAAAGAAAATTTAATACAAAATAAAAAATTATAAAATAAAAATAGAAACTATTCCAGATATTTGGGTGTGACAATTCTCCCCACCACGACACTTTATGCCCCTTGAAATTCCCAAAAGACATAACCAAGCAAAGAATTCAAGAAAACCGTGAAGATACCAAAATCAAAACTCAATCACCTGAAGATGGGGAATTCAAAAAACCATTGACATGATTCTCCAAATATCTCAAAACTGGAATCACTAAGAAAAACAACCAGCAACAAGGAATTCACCTTAGGGTGAACTACAACATGGAACACCCTGACCCCGATCTTAGGGATTATCAGGGCCTCTTGAGATCTCCAGGAATGCTCGTCAAGTGACCCACTACCTAAGTTAACCAACTAGCATGGTTGAGGTTGGGTAGAGAAGAAGTAAGGGTTTTCCCCTCCAGGAGCACTTTCAAAACAGATTTTTTTCCAAAATTTATCCCGATGGTGGTCTACCCACCATATTAGGATTCTTTTCCAACATTGGACTTCCAATCCAAAACAACTCACCAACCTAGATAGACATCTAACACTGGCTTGGCCATACAAGCTCCCTAAGCTAAAACCAACCACCACCAAAGGGGACGTCGGTGAGACATGAGGTGGGTCTCCCCGCCATTTTAGAGTTATTCCAAACACCACGACACTCACATGGGTATTTCCAGTTTATTTTGAGCGATACATACTGAACTCTTCATCATGAATCCACCATCATAGACTAACCAGCACGAATGACTCCTACACTGGAAAAAACTACACCATAAAAGATGGCTTTGATAGAAGAAACCCCCAACCAGGAGGCGGCCTGGAAAGGGGTGCATCAATTCCACTTGACATGAGTATCTCCAAGACGAGCACAATTTCGATCCATAACCGACCAGAAGAAGGTTGACAAAGCACACCTGCTGGCTTCACAAGAATACGAATTTTCTGAACCTCTTTAAGGCCCAAGATGAACTCCCATAAATTAATACCATTACAAGGAGATAAGGGCTCCAAGCCTCTCACAACACGAATGAAGTCTTCAGAGGCGATAACACAATAGGGAAATTTATGCTGTCCCCGTCATGTTACTGTGGGATTATGTCAAATCAAGCCCATCCCACGTCCGATGAGTTTTAGACTTCACGAATGCTTCTCCCCGAGACCTATGTCTAGGGCCCTGTTATTTGAACCCTCTACTGCCTCATAGTCATAAGCTAGCCACCTCTGACTGGAACTTCCTCTATTGAAAAACAAAACCTTTATACTTCTTGTAGTGTACCAAGAAGAAAACTCCATCAACATACCATCTGAGAAATGCAGCGAATGTCTTAGTGTGTCTGACTGACCAAACTAAAGATAAGAGATTGAGCGGTATGTCTGACACGAAACACGAACTGATGGAAGGATCACTCCACGAACGGGACCATTTAGCTCACACTCTTCATCAGATGAGGACCCTTCACTTTCTTAGGTACAACCGTGGGATGAGGTTAGTATTAAGGATCAGTCAAGACATCCTTATTCACAACAAAAATGAAGTGATCGTCATTTACTGGTATAGTACCGTACAACTAGGCATACTCGATACAACTTACATGACACATCTTTCAGAGTTCTTCCAAAACCGGAGACACTTCCAACTTTCTCAAAGAACTCAATGATATCCTACTGACCTCGACATCTATGAACAGTTGACACCACCGAGCAGAACCCAACTCAGCCACTTCACTAGGAGTCTTGGCTGAGCCAATAACTGAGAGACATTCTAGAAACCCATGGGACATTTATAGGGGCATATCACAAACAAGAAATGCAAAACAGTCTTCTACAAGTCCAAAAACATCAAAAAACTACATCCACACATCAGTTACAATTTCAGTAATTCCAATTTAAAACAGCAATTCATTCTTAAATAATAACACTCGCTTGAAAAACCAAGCACAACACAACAGGCCAAAAATATAATTTGAAAAAAATTTCTTCACTCTAAACTCAATGTAATATTCCAATTTCCAAAACCATGTGAGCACACAAAAACACATTTTAGAAAAAAAAATCTAACTTTTTCGGAAATAAGAAGCAGCCTTAAAAATCAATCACTCACCACTAATATTCCATGATTCTTTGCAAGTATGCATCTTTGTGCCACTAAGACACCCATACACATAATCCACCAACTATCCATTAATCACCTCCACTTCCACATGTGATAACGCATTGGAATACCACTGGAAAAGAAACATGGATCTTCTGCTTTAAAAACAAAATGTTCCCAATATTTCAAAAAATACCTTTTTACAATATTATTTCAAAAACTAAAGAAAAATTTTCAAAATACATTCCATTTATAAAACATCCCCCTTCAATTTTAGATAACTCAAGATGTTAGTTTATAAATTTGACTTTGATAAATCAAATGCCAATTTCTAGAAACAATGGTCAAAAGAACACACCCCAAAATTCATGTGAAACTCACATCAAGAGAAAAATAAGAGCAACCCCAAGGTTCACTTTTCTTTAAAATAAAAAACATTCGCACCAACCCAACCCCAAAGAAAGACATCATGAACACTAAATAACCTGGATGGAGATCTAGTGGTTGTGTCTAACCCAAGTACATGGTTTAGCAGACCATGCCCTAGACAAGCACCAACCACTAGGAGTGTCGAATCATACTCTTAGGCATCACATTGGTCGCTACTCCTTGTGAGACCGCGCACAGTAATGGTTTACTCTTATTTTAATCCCCTATCCACATGGAGCAAAGCCAAAAACATAAATCCCCGACTACCCTTAGTTACTCGAGCATCGGAACGAGCAGGAATTCGAGACGCTCTTCTCGCACCTACCACTCGAGTACCAACAATCCTATATCTGATCTACATAACACACCAAGTAACAAAAAAACCCTGCTTTAATACAATTTTTTAACGAACTAGGTGGGGTCTTCATCCGACCCGACACCTGACCTAATCCACGACATGGACCGAAGGGCATTCCCAATCCCCACGGGATGGAAACTTGTGTCGGGTACCGCAATGAGGCAGTTGGGAATGATTTAGCCTAGAAAAGACATATAAACAAACGATATAAACTAATAAAGGTTTTTAAAAACATGAAATTGAAAATTGAACAAGGATGGACAGTTAAACATACCTCCAAGTGACCTCATGGGTCACCACCAAACACAAAAACAAGCATACTGCAAGAGAGATCCAAAACTAGAACCTACAACTGAAAATATAAAGTAGGCATGAGCACCGAGATGCTCATTAGGAAACCCAATATAAAACAATGCCCTATGCCACTACCTTTAATAAGAAATCCAAATCATGCTAGTTTGAAAACAATGCATAATAAAATAATGTTTTTCACTCTTTTCAAATTCAAATAACAAGCTTCTTTTCCAACAAAAGAACTTTTCTCTTACCTTTTCAAAATATGTTGGGAGCATGTATTATCATTTCAAAATTAAAGAAGACCAATTTAAATTAAAATATGCCATTCAAAAAAGATGGAAAAGCATGAATTGACTGGATTAATAATCGTATCACAAGCACCATGGGATGTCCCTAAGAAGCTAGTGTTAGTTTGGGACCTACAGATCTTCGTGTCTCCGTGAAACGTGGATTAGAAACCATGACCCTCAAAAAACGTGGCATAGAAGACCATGAACCACAGAAAACGTTTCTTAGAAGACCAGGACCCTCCAAAAATGTGGCTAGGAAGGCCACGTCCTTCAGTCGTGCATATATTTAGATAGTGTTGCAATCGTCCTGGGTGAAGTTATCTCATGACAACTATCCCATAAGTACATGTTCCCTCACCTAGATACCCAAGTTTCCCATTGTGATCTGTTTCAAGTGGTGGTGATTTTTTATCAAGCAAACATATATATATACACAACACTTTCTTTATCCAAAACACATACAACATCTCACCACTGTTCTCCCTCTTTTAGCGCATTCCCCATATATCACACCACACAAAGAATAACCATCAACACTAGGCACATTTCAATAATCACATTTTTAACCCTTTAATTACATTTCTCAAACTAGGGGATGCCTCAAGAGGGGGTTTTTAATTTTCTAAACCATTTTCACAGTGACAAATATTCCCCATTAATTGAAAAAAAACATTACCAATCAAAAGAAAAATGTTACTCAACATATTTAAGTTCTAAAAAAATCTTCGTAAAAATATATTTTGCGCAACCGAGGAACAACACTTTTAAAAACATGCTCAAAATAAATCAAACCATTGAAGAAAGACAAATTACCAATTAACCCTGGATTTATTCCAAAACTCGTGCATTCATACAAACTAACCAAAACATGTACTTTTTTATTTTTGAAGTCTCTAACTAATCTATCTTTAAACAAAAATAAACCGTTCACAACACACATGCTAGACACTTAGGAAAATGAAATTTTAGGTTTTAGAATTTCAAACCAATTTAGCATAAAAGGGTATTACATTTTCCCAACATGGTTTAGATCATATATCAACATGATAAACACATGTTTAAAACATTATAACTTATGAATAGGGAATGATGAACCATTTTCCAAAAACACTTCTTATGAATTTAGGGTGTCAGGCTAGGAAACATATAAAATATAAGGCTACATATTTTAACATGTAAAAGTGAACCATTAAATATAAATTTATGTACAGTGCTAAGTATCGCTAACACTTTTCAAAGTATGTATATATTGTTTAATCATGAAAACACTTTTAAAGCACTAAAGTATTTATGGAATTAAAATTTAAGGCATAGGCATAGGGTACCTACCTCAAACATGCTGTTATTTTTCGACGACACTCAAACCGACCCTACGCACTTCCATGCACATGCATTTGTACATATATATATATATATAAATACCCCTAGCTACATTGCACATATTCAACACGCCATGCAAGAATATGTACAGAGAGGGAATTTATATATATATGCCTTACCTTATGCATGCACAAGTAGGAGTTCTTGACACTCGTATCTTGATACCATAAAGCAGAGTTCAACGAGGTACACCACAAATATTATAAACATCAGAACAGATAAAGAAATTAAATAAGATGTTATAAAACCAAAAAATAATATTTAAACCTCACCTTGATGGGAAATGACACCCAAAAAACACATGGCACCGCCCAACACCCTACTAATTAATAAAAAATAAGTAAACAACATCCCTAAACCATAATAATATAGGTGTGAGACAACAACAAAAAAGAACACATTACCCCAAAAAAATGAAGGCGAACCAAAACACACCAAAACCATATTGAAACATTATCTTCAACCCTCATGAAATCTAATAAATTAAGTGCACAAGTTACCGAATACAACCATGCAATCCAAAATGGATTTATATCCAAAACGCACCTCGTTTCACACAATAATAACATATAAAAATCAAACACAATATAGTATATTTCCAAAACATCATTCAAACCCAAAATGATTTGATGACAACGTAAATGTCATAAAACCCCTAAATCACAATTAAGCTGCAATAGAGAAATTCGAAAATCATCAGCGGAATACCATGGTGAACCCACTGCCCAAGACGATAGTTGCTAGAACCGACCTTGTCGGAACTCGAAGACCCCTAAAATAAATACATCAAACCAAAAACATCAAAACTGAACCAGTTAAAACACGAAAACCTAATTTCAAATCCTATCAAATGGAAGAAAAAACTATACGTAGTAGAACGCACCTGCGGTGAGGGTTCAGGAAGCTGACCCAGCACGGTGGAGTGGTTTCGGAGGTGCGCCACATGATAGGGAGGTCACTGAAGGGTATGGCTGTGATGGTAGGGTGTGGCCAAAGTTGTCCAGTGATGAGGGAGGGCGGTCTCGGTTCTCAGATAGGGAGAAAAGATGGACTCTGCTGGTTCGGTGCACCATAGGAGTTCGGCTGAGTGGGAGGGGCGACACGGGTCATAGTGGTGTGATGTAGTGAGCATCAATGTGGTTCGGCATGAAGAAGGGGTGGAGCGAGTTTGGCATGAGGTAGCGGTGGCGTAGGTCTGGTGGGAGGAAATAGTGGCTGGTCGGTGTAGCCGGAGGAAAGAGGGCACCATCTATGGTTAAGAGAAGGGTATGTGTGGTGCGAACATGGGGCTTTTCTATGCGTGACGGGTAAGGGGGGAATGAAGAGAGGAACAATTGAAAAATTAAATAAATAAAATAAATTAAAGAATAAAGGAAAATAAAGGATGTAAAACCTTAAAAAACCTAAATCAACATAACATAATAATAATAATAACATTAAAAATAACATGTTGATAATTTTATAACCATTATATTAATTTAATATTGTCTAACTAATTAAAATATTGAGTGAAATAATAAAATATGATATGAAATGCCAATATTTTTTTTTGTTATTATTAAAGAAATCTTGAATTATTTAATCATTTTTCTTATTTTATTTTTTGCTTAAGTTATTATTCAACTCATTAATTAATTAATTAACAACAATTCGGGAAGATCGCATGGTGATCAGGCGATGCCACGTGGCTTCATTCGTGTTGTACGGGTGTGTGAACATTACGACACGAAAACCCTGATTTATCAGGCAAATGCAAAAACTCTCAACGGGTTCGGCCGACACCATAGAAAAAAAAATTGAATAAAAAAGAAAATAAAAATAAAATAAATATAAAAACTATTACAAATGTTCTGGTGTGACATAGTGATTCCATTAAGTTTTTGAATGGTTACAAAAATATTAATGATAATTTAATTAATTATAGTCCAATATATTCTGTGGAATCACCACTACTCATATATCACTGAAAAAATATGAAAATAATATCTTTTAAAAATAAAAATAATTATTTTTCAAAAACGTTTTTGTGATTATTTTATTGTTGAGGTAATGTATAAAAATTAAAGCAGTTATTTATTGTAAAATATATTAAAAAATTTCAATTATAATTATAAATATAATTCAATATTTCAAATATAATTTTTTCCACAAGGAATAGGCACCATATAAAAATCATATAACCTAGGTAAGGGATAAAAGTGTCCAAAGAGGGGTTATACTAAGGGAGAATGTGTAAAATAACCCCAAAACATTATTCAAATAAATAGCTATTTTTCATTTTTTACTATTCATATACTAAAAATTATAGAATATTGGTGCCCCATTAGATGATGAATATATCTATCCTACAATAATGATTAAAGAATTTACATGGTTTCCTCCAAAATCACTTATAAATGGGAATATCCTATTATTACATTTCTACATAACTTTAGAACTATAATTCAAAATAATACCCTCCAATTACCATTCCAAAATTCATACCCCTATCCAAGATGTTTTGGTCTGATAAAAATACAATTTCAATAAGGATTAATGTGGAAGCTAAATAAAGATACCAAAAGAATATGTATTTATCTTTACTGGTATATTTCATGTATAAATATTCCCAAAATTCCAACAAATAATCTATATCCATTTTAATATGATTAAATAATTATTTTTACAATAATAAAATAATTTTAATTCAATTTTAAAAACATTCTGTTGCTTTTTTAGATCAAATAGAAAATTAAAATTATCCTGAAGTTTATACACAAACTATTATCTTCAGGAAGTGAAATATTTTATTTTTCAACACTGTCTCTCATGGATGTTTATTTATATTAAATTAATTGCTATATATGATTATTTTTATATATCTATTATTTTTAATAAATAATGTATGATCTATCTTTTTACCTCTCATCCATTATAAAATAATAACATCGCTCATGCATATATGTAGACTACCACCCCCTATTATGTTATGTGATTCATTTTCAATTTCCACATGAAATGGATTATAATATCGATATATTTAATGATTATATTTTCTATTTATTATAATAATTTAATTTATTAATTGTATATTATTATTAACCATTCATTTATTCAATTAATTGAAATATGGATGTGTCGCCCATATTTATGAAAATAATACAATATCTATGTATTAATCAAATACATTTTTAATTACCACTTTATATGAAAAGTTTTGTTAGTATATATAATGAATAAATATGAACCCTTTGAAATCATTAATATTATACATATGATGATAACATGAATTATGTAAAAAAGACATGAACTAAAAATACAATTCAAGTATTAGAAATAGAACACATTGCATCCAAATATTGATTTTAATGAAAAAATTATTAAAAATGGGAAATTGATAATTATAATAGAATAGAATATTTTAATACAATTTTGAATATATTTCATATATATGTTTTTTAATAAATTAAAATTTATTATAAATGAAGTTAATAACATGTATAATGAAATTGCAGACATCATTTATTGTTTTATATAACATTATCATTTTTAATTGAGATTTTTCAAGATTATTGATTTATATAGTAAATTTTAGGCTCTATCTGACATAAATCGCATAAATATTCTTATAGCCTTGTTATTTTTTCCATTGTCCACTCTAATTATCCTCTACATAATACATAATATGATTATTAAATTTTTTTGATGAAATTCCGACCTTATTTTATCTTTTTAATTGGGATACTATGTCTTACATATCTACGTTCTTGAATTTAATTTATCGATATTTTTACCTACACATAAAGGGATTAAAAACATAATTATCACTACAATTTAATTTATTTGACAATTACTATAATGAATCATATTAATATTTCTTTCTAAGAATGTATTTATAATATTTATAAAATTTGGATGTAATTGAAACTTTTAACATATACAATGTGAATAGATTTTCCCACATTTATTTATTAATCCATAATGAAATAGAATAAACATTTTTCAAATGTTTTACAGATTAAATCCCATTCCATATTATTTGGGTGTTATATTTTTTAAAACAATCAAAAATAAAAGTGGTGGTTTCTTTTGATTTTAAAATATAATATTAAATAATTTTATAAATGAGATTTTATAATATTGTTAATTTCATTTATGGATTATTATTCCTAACTGTGAATAATATCTTAGAATACAATACTCGATATTTCGTTGGAGATATGATTACTCTGATTTTTTAATGGTGAATTATTTAGTTCCATTTTATTCCCATGGGTTAATTAAGTGGGGACGAAATGATTAATGTTTTTATGTTCATTGGGTAGAAAAATTTATGATTTCCTTTTTCTGATGATGGGCCTAGAATTATTAATCCCTCCAATACATTGGTTTAAGATTAATGACCCATTGGACAATTCGAATTGGAATTTGTAGTGAACCCATTCTAGTAATAGAGTTTTTCTACTATTTTAGTCTTGATAGTGAGCATTTATTAAGGAATTAAATGGAATGATATTTGAACTTAATCCAATATTGGACTCCATCCATTGTGATAGTAATTTATGTGGAACTTTATTATAGAAATTATTTTTTTGATTATGTGTATTATAAAAAACATATATATTATGATAATGAAATTTTCTAATGGATCATGATTGATTATTGATTATTACACAATCTTATGACTAGTGTAATTTGTAATAACACATACTTGTACCATTCCTAATGTTATATGGTCAATGAATATTTGGGTATGTTTCCATAATTATGAGGATTTCATCATAAACTCATGCTTATCTTATTCTCACTTATAAAACTATATTGATATAACCATTGTTTTTCATTACTATACATATGATCCCACCATTTATTATATTTACATACAATAATGTCCGGATGAAATGTATTATATAGGGAATTTATAATACAGTTTCAATGTGAGATGAAATTTCAGGGAGATAGTGAAGATCAATCATGAAATAAGTTAATTATGTATCTATTCTCCAAATAAACAAAATTTAAATGTTTTGGGGTATTTATTGTGGTTATATGTATTGAATGTCAAAAATAATTGATTTAGTATTCATGTATGTGATTCCCAAGTCATCCAAATTGGTATTAGAGAAGGGTTTATTATTTTCCTAGATATTAGGTTTCAATGAAAGTAATGATAAATATTAAGGAAGCCTATGAAGAAATATATATGAGATAAGATGATCCCAATGTTTCATAGGATGATAAGATGGTTTTAAACTTATGGGGAAATTTGGAATAAGTGAAATTATTATATGATTAGTCACTCTAATTAATGATTCTTGATAATTACAGTATTTATTTTTGTTATTCTCAATCATTTGATCTAGGATAAATATAGAATACAAAGTATTTATTGTAAAATTAAATGACTATAGAAATGATAAAATTAATGGAATCTTGTATTGAATATAATATTATATAGGCAATCTCATACATTTCCATAAAATAATTAATCATGTTGATTTACAAGGGACCAATGGAAAGTGAAACTCATAGTTGATTCATTCATGTGGAACAACCCACCATTATTTAGGGGGTCCTTTGATCGACTAATTTCTGTGTAATGGATCTAATACACAAAAAATATATTTACCATTATCCATTTCTAAAATCATGAAATAATTTAACTTGTTGTATTTCATATGGAGGTTAAAATTGAAGAATGTCAGACTATTAATAAAATTACAAGGAAAGATGAATTGATTGTCCCCATTAAATGGGTAGAGATTAAGAGGGTATTGTTCATTATTATATTACCCTAATATCGTAACATATTAATGGTAAGGTAATTGTTTGAGATTGAGAATAAGGAAGATGAATCAATTAGTACATATGAAAAAATTTCCCAAACATTGAGGTTACACTTATAGTTATTTTATCGACCCTAAAAGAAGACAAGATCAATTTTTAGTGTCTAAAACCATGCATATGAACGGATTTATCCAAAAGGGATGTTAGTAGCCATGAAAAAATAATTCAATATCCTCCCAAGGTATAAATATATAGATTATTATTCTATGATTATAATTTTTTATGAACACGATATTGGAGATAGATCAAGGAAGATATTCCATTAAAAAATCCATATAGAAAATAAAATTTATCTTTTCAATTCCAAAATAGGGGTATTTACAAATTTACTTAATGGAATTGGATCAATATTTTAGTGACTAAGATATGGATATCAAATAAATGAATAATCATGTATTGTGAAGCAGTCATCCAAAAAATGAAAAAGTGTAAAAAATGACAGAATTAACCATATTCTAATGTTTAAATTTAATGTATTATGGTCATTTAAAAAAATTGTTCTTTAATCCAAGGGTTAATAATGAAAATTAATGAAAAAAAATTATCTATGAAAATAAAGGGAAATCACGTGTTATTAGAACATCTGAAGTAGGATAGAAGAATGAATTAGTGAATGGTACACTTATCATCCACTATAGAGAGTTAATAAAATTATTTGATTGTATATTACCTAGAATATTATATATTAATAACATTTAATGTGTATCACAACACCTCCCCAGTGATTATATGGTGAACATTCATAGAAAACTCATAATATAATTTGAAACATAATTCATTTTGATAACTCATCTCTATTAGATGTTTGATGGAAGATACTACATACATACATTTTCATTATCCCTATAAATAAATCATATATTATATTTGTAATGTATCATATATTATTTATATAGATACTATATTAAATTACATGTATTATAAGTCAATTTTGTTATTTTATATCATCGTATGATCATCTACAGGTGTAACGAAGACCATGAAATACCGTAGTAAATGTAATAAATATTATGGTAACTAAAAAGTAATAATAAGGCTTGTTTTGATGAAATATTTGGGAATAAAGTATACATTGAATAAATTCCTATAGTTTTTTTAGTATAATAATATATTTAATGATGATTTTATTATAAATCCTCTAAATCATGAAGTTTTGTTTTCAGTAGAACTCATTCCTAGTGTTATAAAAAAATTCAATATTCCTTATAGAATAGTAATAACATAGTTTTAAGAATATTCATTTCAAATATAAGATAATATCTAAACGAGTTTCATACACCTAAATATATCATCATTTGGTGGACCTGTATAATTATTTATTTGAAAAATTGGTCAATTCATGTTTCCATTCATTATCAAGAACCTAAAAACTATTTTCAAGAAAATTTATCTTGTAGACTATATTGATGACTTATTAAACCAGCTATTAAAAGATAAGTAGTTTTAAAATATGTAAATTCATTTTTGATATCATAAATTGATGTTCAAAAAGAAGAATACAGCAAATAAATAATTACATATGAAGTGTAGTCATTATGGGTTTATAGTCATTCCATTTTTACATACCAAATACCCTATTATATTTATAGATCTAATGAATATATATTTTATATATTAACTTGAAAATTGTTTTTTAGTCTTTTTTAATGATATTATTCTATATAAAATGAGTATTTAATACTATGAATATCATTTTTTGATTGTCCTGAAGACCCTCAAGAAGGCGAAACTATATATAAAATTTTATAGTTTGATTTATTGATACATATTTTAACATTCATGGCTCATGTGATCATATAAATTGTTATATAACTGGAACCATTTATTACAAAAATATTTAAAAAAATTCCAAGAAAAACCCCAGTGAATGATATTCATAGTATTATTCAGCAATATGGATACTACATATTCTTAATGAGGAATTTACCATTAATATAAAATCAAACTAAAATGTCAATAATGATGGGATACATTTTCCTTTGGGGATATAAATGTTTTGAAAAATATCATTGAACTGAAGGTATGTTTGGTTAGGACACCCATGATTGTAGTCCCTGTAGTGGTGAAGGGTTATTGATATATAGTGATCTATTTATGAAGGGACATACATATATTAATATACCAAATTAAATGGAAGTGTCACAATCCTCATGAAAATTAATGGTTCATGACAAAATCTTGCCAATCAATGATTTGGTAATTATAACAATATTTTTTCATTGAAATTATGAAGGCATTATAAATATGTTGTAATATTGGATACATTTATTCGTCAAAAAATCATAATGTAAATTTTAACATTAATAAAGATAAATATATACCAAATGATTTTGTTGAATATGAATACTGATTATAAAATATCCATAAATTACCTCCAAGATAAGGAAAACAAGGTGGATAATTCTTTGATTTAGAGGGACCGTTCTATTTTTTCCTTTATGAGGATCGAAAGGGATCCTATAGATATGTATTTATAGTGGTCAGACAAGGATGTAATAAGTAAATGGAAAATATCAAATATTTCTTAAATTAATGTCCTAATATCCATTTGTGTAGTGATTTATGAGGAACATGAAGGATATATGGATCTATAAAATATTCTAGGTATTTTTTTGGAGTTCAACAATGAAACTAAAAATAATTCCAAATAAATATATTGTAGGAACATTGTGTTCGACAATGTGTATAACCTGAAAACCCATGTACACTAGGGAATATAATATCTAAAGAATTTATAATATATTTACTATTTTAAATAAATATAATATAATGTATAGGTTTTAATGAATGACACTTTTAGTTACTGTACATCACACAAAACAATGATTTTATTCAATGATTTTTATTACACACAAGTCCATATTTAATATAACAATGATATATTATTAGAATAATGTTATTTAATATTATATGATACAGCAAAGTCTGTAAATTAGTAGTTATGAATAAAATAAACTAAATTATGAAAATATATGGTATATAATAATACAAAATAAATTCATTTGTTAGTAATTAATTATAAATTAATATAATAACCTATTTAATAAAAAAAGTTATGCTTTCATGGAAACTATTTTGTTCTCACATAGTTCTTTTTCACTACAAATTAAATTAAATAAAATTAGGGAGAGATATTAATGTAATATATAATATTTATCCAATAAAATATTTTTTATATTCATACTTTAGATTTTATAGGCATGATACAACAACAAACCCAATATTAGACAAAAAACAAACATTTTTATTAAGGAAAATTTGACACCTTTTGATGTTAAACACATTTTAAATTCAATTTCCTGAATTATAATGATTCATATATGTCAAAATAAAATTAATTTTTGAAATATAAAAATATAAATTAGGTTTGGGTGAGTTTGTGGAATTTTTTCTGGGTATTTTCATTTTTTAATGAATATTGCAAAATACAGAATTTCAATTCAAAACTACATTTTTTTATAATTTATTTATATGGATAAATTATATTTAAAACGTGTTTTAAGGTTTAATATGAATAATTTTTTATCATTTAATCAAATATAGGTCATTAGAATAAATTTCACTTTGAAATTATATATAACAACCTATAAAACTTTTGGACATTTTTACTTTAAAACCTCACATTGTCGTCTTCTCTATTGTATTAAATTAAAATTAATTCATTGATTTATATGAATTGAATTATGAAAAATGGATTCCATTTTTAAAATAATCATAAATTATAATTAATAATAATTTTCCCACAATTTTTTACCATATATATTAGTGAGTGTTATTAAAATTAATTATAATTGTTAAGAGATAAATAATCTTAACGAGGGACTAAACATTTAACCCAAGGGAAAAAAGACATATAAACATTTAAAAAAATAATAAAATCAGAAAATTTAGACCATATAACAAATTTTCTCAAAATTGGTCTATTATTTGATCCACCTGAAATAGGAAAAACATTTGTGGGATTTCATATTCTATAATTTAAATGAGTGGAACTCCACATCTAGTATCAAAATGAACTGAATCCTCCCACCTAATCAGAGTAATCAAGCCCATCTATCTTAGAAAACATATTCCCAAATAGATCCTCAACATCCCTACCATATTCCCAAAATCATCACATTGTTCAGAAATCCATACATTGAATCACATTGATGCAAACCAAAATGATTTACCTGATTATGATGTCACATCTTTCCTCGTGCTATTTAGTTTTATTTATTTCTCCACCCTTTATATATTATTTATTACATACCTATATAAAAAAACAAATATCCTAAATATATATATATGTAGTCATGATATGGGTTTGAACTACACTTAAACACACTTCTATCTAATGGGTAACAAACTTTCTATTTACGTGCACGGTGAACTATCGCCTAAGGAAATGATGATTGTTTATTCTTCCATTACCACCTATTAAATTTGGGAATTATGGTGGAAGCCCAATTTATATATATTTGATAAATATTATATTTATTATTTTCAATTCTTTTATAACACATACCTTTATGCTCTCTATTTTGTGAAAATTTGATAACAGTGTTTGTGGAAATGTGGATTACCGCCCCCTCAAACCGACATGACTTGTTCACACTTACATGGAACATATAAATGACAATTTTAGTAAAACAAAATAATATATATGACATATATTTGATTCTATAATTATAATATACATATATTTAATTTAATTTTCATTCTTTTAATATGAAAATGAAATGAATGTAGTGTTCATGTGTTTGTACGACCTACTGTCTCAGTGAACAACACACTCCATTTCTTGTCTCCAAAAATTATGTATTATTATAAATACTTATATAATGAATATGAATTATATTTGAATAATATATTAAATTATTTACATGATCAAATAATCATAGGAACACCGTGTAACATGTCATAACATACCTTACAAACAAGGCAATTAACGCCCAAAATATTGATAATAACAAATGATTGTAATCGAACTGGTAATATGATATTAGAATAATATAATAAATTATATCATAAAATTGAATATGGTAGTGTAATAAGTATGTAACACTCTTAATAACCTTATATACTAATTTAAATCAAGTTCATTTAAAAGTAAATGCATGATAATGTATTTCATCTCAATTTGCATTCCATAGAGACTTATTTGTTGTTATGAAACATGTTTCTTTTATAAGGTGTATATACATAAATTTGACACGTTAAATAATAAATATATGTATTTTAATTATATTATAAGTTTCAATTAATGTTATTACTTCATGTTGATTATGATTCAAATGTTTGAAAGAGTTACGGGACACTTTAGAATGTTCAAAGACTATTCTTTTTAAGAACATTTTTAGTGATTGTCTTTTCAATATCATATCCTTGTGAGATTATTAACTTGATCTTAAAAAATAATATTATTATTGTAAAAAAACCATTCATATATATGGTTACATAATACCACATATTCGTATAATATCATTATTCATTCGTTTTAATGATATTTTTAGTTTCAATTTGAATCATTTCATATAATTGGATTTGAGGTAAAAGATACCACATAAAATATAATTTCATACCAAATGTCATTTGAAAAGTTAATATCAATTCCTTTTTTAAATATCCTATAATTATGTGTATAATGAAATTTAATTTCTATTTATGTATTTCCACTTCAATATAGGGATTTACCATTGATACTCATAATATACTCACTGATTGATTATCACTACAAGATTATAATCCTTTCAAGGGATTACTTTACAATATCATTTTGTTTGGGATTATTTACACATGAATATATATCAAGGGAAATTATTTTATAATTTTTTAATAAAACTATTCATTTTCTTCTCCTATGGCTATTCATGAACTTTTTCATGTTATAGTACCATTTTCCCACTCATTGTATTCAAAATGTTTTAGAGAATGTTTTAAATAAAACCTGACTACATTTATATATTTAGTTAGAGAACCACTTATCATATTAAAACAAAGTTCTCTAAAAACATTTTCAATAAAATGTTATTAAATATTGAAAATTTATTTATTTATGGCAATTTTACACTTTGTTTCTTTTACAAATGTTCTTAATGGAATCTTCTTGTATATTTCTGAATAAAGAAATTTTCTAATAATTTTATTGTGTAAAAGGAATGTTAATATTACTTCAAGCGACATGAATAGATTTAACAATGAAAATTTAATTGATTCTCCATTTTCATTTTTATATGTTACTTTTAAAATAAATTCTTTTCAGAAGTTATTTTCAAAAGGTTTTCCAAAAAAATCATTTTTTGTCAATAAAATTTTGAAGAACTTTTTATAGTATTTATATTAATCAATTAAAAATACACATCATTTTACCACTCCTGGGATAAATTTTATTAATACCATTATTAATAATCCTCAGGATGGTTTCGTGTTGATTTGGACTTGTATATTATTCATATTCAAATCCTTGATTATTTTTATTCCCCATTAAATATTCAATTTTATATAATCCATTTGAGATTATATTTACACTAAATATCCATAACATTATTTGTAGATATGATTATTGCAAGAACCATATAACATTTCCTAGATAGTATTTTACTTTGAATTTCATTCGATTATTTGGGTAAATTTTGATAAATATGTATCCTAGTAAAAATATAGATATTTAGATAAGTCATGTTGTTTACTCAAAAAGAGGAGAGCATAGGATGTGAAAGGCATGGGTTGGGGACTATTTAAGGTAAGCCACAGGGTTTGAGAATGGTTAATGAAATCCCTCTAATGCATCGATAGTGTCATGAGATGAAATCACTATGCCAAAAACCCTTTGATATTTTTTACAAGTTGAATATTCATTTTTATACATATAGTTTCAAAATTATTTAAGGATATATATTGATAGTTGAGGTTTTCTTTATCCACTGAAATGAAACCGAATAATTAAGAATTTACTTCTTTTTGATTAAGTTATTACTTATCCATGAGATTTTCTACCAACATATATACTGATCGATTTCATTCTCACGTACATAATTAAAAGGAAGGTGTTTTATTGTCTTGCTTATATTTATTGATATTTTATTATATAGTTAATTAAATGTAATGTTATAATAATTATTTCATTTCACTATTTTTTATTAACATTATTTTCAATTTTGGGATTACATGATATGTGTGTTCATTTATTTACAATTCCATAACTACAATTCTCATGGATATATTATTTATTCATATATAATTTACCCTTATTGATAATTTTAAAAAACCTTATTATATTTATTTCCCTAGAAATAAAATAAGATTACTAGTAATGATTTTAAGGGATGAAAAATATGGAATACTATTATTACTCTTGAATGAAAAACATATTATGTAGTAGTTAATGAATTAATTTGTAAAAAAATACACATGTATGTATCTATTTTACCAATTCTAACACACACTTTTGTCCTTAGATTTTAGATTAATTGAAATCCTAGAAATTTATTTTTAGTATATAACAGAAATGAGAATTATACAGTCCGGTTATTATAGTTTTTATTAGGGTAAATTTAATTGAATCCTTTTGAACAAGATTTGGGATAGAATAGTCTAGATAATATAGCTCTAGGGAATAATTTGAGGATATATATAGAAAACATACTATAATTTTGGTATGATATAGATTATCTAGGTATTCAATGAAATAAATCTATGTCTAGATACTACATGCCGATGTGGTTCTGAAAATAATGTACCTTGATTAACAACTCAGACTAGGTATGCTGGGCATGATTGGGAGTAACCTAGTACAAAACAAAAAATAGTACTATGCACCTAGTTTGATACTCCTATGGGATATTGATAGGATAATTAATGTTTCCCATAAAAATCATTATGAATGTTTTTAATGAATCGCGTAGTTTAAAGTTATGATATTTTGGATTGAAGATAAGGTGTCATGTTTTAGAAATCTAATAAATGATTTTATAGATTAACAGTAGTCCAGGGAATAGACTATTTGGAAATAAATGAATGTTATATTTAGGTGTTAGGGTTATATTGAAAAATATAGGCCATTTAATTATTCAATTTCAAGGATGTGAGTTATATTTATTTTTTAAATTATATTGATTTGGTTTTATAAATAGACAACATGAATATGAGGTGAAAACCAATCATGTCTGGAAAGGAAAAAAGTCTCAAACCCATGGTTGAAGGAAGATAAGGGTTTCACACTAAGCACTAACCTACATAATTTCCTATATAATATGTAATTTTTAGTTAAAAATTTGATGAATAAATAATAATTATGAACCATCAATGATAATATTCACGTTTATAGATTAATTTATTCATAAGATTAGTTTTAGGAAATAGTTGGTGAAAAATGTAAATAATTTACAGTCTTTTTTTGGTCCTTAGGATCAATTGGATGTTTATTTTAGTGCTTTAGAAATCAATGATAATTTTTCAATATCCATTTCATGAAGCATGGTATGAATTATAATTTGATCAAAGCACATTTAAATAATAGAATTGTTCATAAGAAATTCAAAAATACTATGTTTGTAAATTTCGATATATTTATAGGTAGTCAATGAATTATCTAACATTAAGAAATTGTTTTTGAAATAAATTACTATCCTACTACATTAAATTTTTTAATAAAATTATTCTTTTATATTATAAGTCATTTATGACCTTAAAACCCTCATTGTTCAATCAATAATTTACTATTTTGTGATTTATAAAATCATTAAATACCAATAAATATTAAAGCTTTTACTCCATGTATGTATCTATACATTTAACTAATTGTCATCATGTTATATAACTTGATATATGTTATTCCATGTGAATTTTTTTACTTCCCACTCATTCTTTTATATAGGATTTTTTACAAACCCTTATAATGATGTGGGATTTCAAACATTCAAAATATATAACAATATATCACCATGCTCAATTTTAAATTGTGAGAAAAAATTTAATTAAGGTGGGATGAAATTTACACATTTAAAATGTTACGTATGAACATTGTATTAGATAATGTGCATGATATACAACACCAAGCTCGTAAGGGAATATAATATCCCTACAATTTATAATATCATTACTATTTTTAATAAATTAAAAAAAATTATATCCTTAAATTCATGTGTCTATGAGATACAATACACCACAAACAACAACAAGTTTTTTTAATGGCTTATGTTTCAAGAATGTTTGATTTTTACTAGATGTTTATATATTATTAAAATATTATTATTTAACATAATAAGATATAACATATATGTTAAATTAGAGATTATGAATCTGAAAAACTAATCCGGGAAAATATATGGTTTTCATGAATATGAAATGACTTAATTGGTTAGTAATTAATTATAAAGGAATATAAAATCCAATTGAATATAAATAAAATTCTCTTATGAAAAACGATTATTATACTCACAATGTTGTTTTGTTATAAATAAATAAATTAATTAAAATCAATGTGTTATATTAATAAAATATATATATTATTAAATAAGATATTTTTTATATTCATACAATATATTTTATTGGCATGAGATGAGAACAAACACAAAATTACACATAAACTTATATTTTTTTCTTTCACCCTTACTTCCTTTTAATAGAGAACATATATTAATTTCATTTTTTCACATTTATAAATTATATATGTCAAAATAAACTTATTATTATAATCATAAACAAAAAAATTATTTTAGATTGAATTTTTGGTATTTTAATCTGATGTTTCATTTTGAATGAATAGTAAAAATACTGAATTTTATGTCACCAATGCTATTTAGTGTAATTTATTGATATGGACAAAATTATATTTTTAAATTTATTTAAAGTTTAATTATATCATTTTTTATCAAATAATCTACACTAAGTCATTTTAATGAATTTTACTTTGAAATTGGATTATAAACATAGCTTGTTTTTCGACGTTTTTACTTTAAAAACCTTCATCATTGTCCAATCTGTGAGATTAAATTTAAATTAATTTATTAAAATTATGTTATATAAATTTTAAAAAGTTGATTCCATATTTTAATACTAATATTTTATATTTTTGTTTAATTTTGACTCAGTTTTTTACCAAAAGTATTCCTAAATTTTATTAAAATTAATTACAATAATTATGAGAAAAACAAGCATAACAAGGGACTAAACCATAAACAAAGAGTCCAAAATGACCTAGAAAATTCTAAAAAAAATATTTTCTTTCATAATTATACAAAATATTTCATTATATTGACATTTCTAAAATATTGGAACCACTTTCACTAGATAGACCATGGGTTGAATTATTATTTCAATTATTTGTAAGAGTGTCACTCCTCCTCCACTATAAAAAGGCACCCAAGCCTCCAGCATCCCAAAACCTCTATAGAAACATCACATCAAATAATATCTATCCTAATATATCTTCAAAACCATCCATGAGACTTAAGATAATAACCAAGCTCCAAATTACATCCATGTAATCCCTTGGGTGAAAACCAAAAGGAGTAACAAGATTAAGAGGTAAAATCCTTCCTCAATATCTTTAGTTTTATTTCGTTATCCACTATTTCCATTCGACTTATTACCATCATATATAAAACACCCAATATTCAAAATAGAATAATATTTTTTCATTTTAATGGTTATACCTAAACATACACACACTTCCATCTAATAGTTAAGGAATATACCGTTAATGTTCATGGCGAACCACCGCCTCACGAAATGATAATTGTTTGTTATTACCTTAAAACCTATCATAGTTAGGAATTATGATAGAAAAACTATATATATATATATATGATATATTTTTTATTTATAATGTCTTTATAATTCTTTATTTTTATTACGACGCATACCTTTATGCAGTCAATTTTGTTGGAATATAATATTATCGTTTGAGGATATGTGGACTACCGCACCCTTAGAGCGATATGACTCGTTCCCAATACACATAGAACATATAAAGAATGGTTTAATTAAAGCTATGTACTGTATAAGAAATATATATTATAGTGTAATTATAATATTTATATATATCATATAGTTTTATGTTTTTTTATATAAAAAAGAAGTGAATGTAGTGTTCATGCGTACGTACGACATGACGTCTCTATGAACAGTGTGATCCATTTCCAATCCCCAAATATTATGTATTGTTATGAATAAATATATAATATATATATAATATATATAAATCTTGTTTTAAAATATGGATATGAAAAAAATAGTTGGGAAAACATGTAACAAGTAGAAAAAACTCAACAAACATTGAAATTAACACCCAAAACAGTGAAAATAATGAATGATTATTATCAAATAGTTAATAAGATATTATAAGAAGATAATATATTATGTTATAAACTAGAATATGGTTTTTCAATATGTTATTAAAACTATTAATAATCTTTTACATTAATTTATTGGGCGTTCACCTAGAAAAAACACTAGTTATTTGATTTCATCTCAATTTACATTCCCTTGAATTTATTTTTTGTTATGATCATAGTTTCTTTATATTGTGTATATAATTCCATTGAAAATTTTATATCCTAAATATCACTACTGTAATTATATTATAATATTCATTTAATGATTTTAATTCATTGAGATTATGATTCATATGTTTCAAATAGCAATGGGATAATTTGGAATGGTTAATGATTATTCTCTTCATGAATGTTTTTAATTACTATCATTGAGATCTCATTCCCTTTTGTGGCTATTAACAATACCTTGAAACAATACCATTATTTGTTTTCATCTAATGTCATATAAATTTTTCACATTATTACAATTTGTTATATGATATCATGTTTCATTCATTCTTCATGATATTTTTTCTATCAATTTGAATCATTTCATCTATATAAATTTTAGTTAAATGTTACCAAGTGAAAAATAATTTCATAACAATTTTTGTTTTCATTGTGTTATATTACTTCATCGTAGTCATTAATATCCCATGGTTATGTCTATAATGACAGTGAATATCTATTTATGTATTTCTAATAATATATGTGGATTTACATTTGATACCCATACTCTACTCATTGATTGATTCTCACTCCAACATTATAATATTTTTAACGAATTACATAAAATCCATTTTAGTTTTAGAATATTTAAAAATAAATTTTAATTAGAGTAAATTATTTTATAATTTTCCACTAAACGAATTTGTTTTTATATCCTTTGGTTATTTTTGATCGTTTCCACATAATAGTACCATTTCTCCACTAATTTGTACTCAAAATGGTTTATAATATGTTTTAATAGAAACCTGACTACATTTCACTCTTAATCTTGAGAACCTGCTTTATTCTATAAACCATGTTTTATATAAATGTTTTCAAAAAAATTGATTTCATGCTTTCCAAAAATAATTTTTAGCGGCCTTTTTCCCTTATGTATTTTACAAATTATTTCAAATGAATATTCTTGTCACATTCTAAACATATCAATTTTATAATGTTTTTTCAAGGAAAAATGAATGTTCTTTTACCTTGTTTAACTTGTATATAATTACCTATTATCATTTCCTTGAATATTCCATTTTATGTATAAAATGTTACATTTTAAAAAGAATGTTTTTAGAAGTCATTTTCATAGAATTTTGTTTCAAAAGTATATTCTAACCAAAAGGATATTTTCGGAAAGAATTTTTTTAATGTTATGATTATATTATTTATATTGATCAACGACAATAACAATTTATTTTTACTCCACACAGGATATGTTGTATTGATACCATAATTAATATTCCATTGGATGGTTTTTTATTTATTTGGAAAAGGACTGTATTCACATTTACTTCCTTTATTCCTTTTAGCCCAAATGAAATATTTAGTTTCCTTTAACCATATTTACCAGGAATTTGCCGTAAATATTCATATTATTTTTCATGGATATGATTATTTCTTTAAATATATACCATTTTTCAAAATTTGTTTAAATTGAAAGTTATTTTAATATTTTGGAAAATATAGGTAAATCCATATCCTTTATTCAATATTGATATTGGATAAGGTATATTGTTTATTAGATATGTTGAATATTTGGGACATGAACGCCACTATTAGGGGGAAATTTAGGGTAAGCTATATAGGTTGGGGGTCGTTTTACCAAAGGCCCACAGTTCATTAGTAGCATCATGAGATGAAGTTACGTAGAGACAAACCATTATATATTGATTCGATGCATAATATATGGGTATCAACCCATAGATTTTAACTATCTAAAAGAAATATCATGATAGTATAGGGTCTCATTTCCTTATACATGACTTCAGTTAATTAATAATTTCCTTCATTCCAATTCTGTTATTATTTATCCTAGGTATCTTATGTAATCATACCTAAGGATTCATTTTATTATCAATTCATTTTTTTAAATAGAACGTCTTTTTGTTTCTTACCATCCCATATTGATTTTTCCATATCTAGTTATTTGACTAACATGTGTTTCTAGTTTTCACCCTTTAATATAGGTAAGGAACTTACTTCACGTTTTATTGATTATAGAGTTTATGTGTTCAGTTATTTAAAATTACATAATTATTATTCGCATCAGTTCATTATTTATTCCTCTACACATTACCATTACAAGGAATTTAGCTCAACTATATTATGTTTCTTTTCCCAAGAATCCACCATGTTTCACAAGAATTATAAATAAGGATACACTAAATGTAATAATGTTGTTATCCTCAAATAATAAATAAACATATTGAAATCAATGTATTAATTAATATTACAATACTCATGTTTGTATCTGGTTTACAAAATCTACTAAACTCTACAGTCCTTCTGTATTCTATTCCTCACAATAATACCAATATAATGGAATTAGACAGCATCTCCAGGACTACTATGGTCATGTATCTACAGTAAAAGAATGATCAGATTCATGAACATGGTACGAGTTTTAGAAATACTATAATTAATTGAATAGATTTTGGGATAATAATACTGGTCATAATTTTCGATTCATCATAGAATTGTGTAGGTGTAAATATATCTTAACTAAGTATTTTTTATTGGACAATTAGTAAAGGGATAATGTAGTGTATTTATCTGAATAATGGGAATTTTTGAAAGTAAATAATGAACTTTAAATGTCTTTTGGATGTTACAACTAGTAAACAAATTAAAATCGACATGGGAAAACAGTAGTGTAGATTTCATAATAGAATTCCAGAAGACATCTGAATTCCCTAAACCCAAATGGGTTGTAGTCAATTACCAAAAAGAAGATATAGAATTTATTTTTTGTTATAGAAGACTTATCTCATGATAGTCTCTAATAAATATTCATTAATGAAATAAATGGTTCCATGGAGTACCACATTATATTGTTTCAGATCAGGATATAAACTTTTTCATTGATATAATAGATAATTTTTCAGTAATATTAGAATAAATAGTTGAGATTTAGCACAAAATATCAACCTCATAATGAAATTAAGTATGGGAGGACCATTAAAACCCTAAAATATAAGTTCTGGCCTCAAACTGGGGATTTGAAATGGTTTTTCAAACCAGTACCTACCTTTGAAAAAATTCATATAAATATATATTTTATTATAGTATTTTGATGGATCATTATGAAACACATCACGGTAAGAAGTTATGAATTCCAAAATTATAGTATGATATTAGAGAATAAAATCTATTGCAACGTATTCTATTTCATGAAATGAAATATAGAGGTAGAACCATTAAAAACACTAGTGGTACACATATAGTCTATAATGAGTTATGATGAAAACTATTTATAAGACATATTATTCAAATCTGGAGAAATGGTATTCATACTGATATCTCTTTGGAAAATGGTTATGTCATTTTGAAGGATTGAAAAGTTTATCCCTTGATATTTTTGTCCTACTGAGAATCATCATTGATAAGGGATACCATATTATCACTTAGAACATCCATAAATCTTCTCCCATATTTTTTTCTATGTATCTCGTTTGATGATGCACATACCATATACATCTCCAATAATTAATATGGAGTCTATTGTAATGGTGCAAGATCTTTCTTGTGGGGAATCGTTGATGCCGAATAAAAATCCCACAGAAAATGTATTATAGATTGAGACCACTCACCTGGTAAATGTATTATGGAAAACCCATAAATTTTATAAAATTATATGGGAACTTGAGTATGTAACATTATATCTATATTCACTATTGTTTTATACATAGTAGATCTTTTTTAAAGAAATATTTTTATAATGGGGTAGAATCAAACAACCTAGGATTGTAAAAATATATCTCTTTAATTTATATTATGTTTTCGTTAGATTGTGATGCATGAAAAAACTAAATATATATAACAACTCTGTTATAATTAAAATTGTATTCTATAAAGATATAATAAAATAGAACGTAAAAGTTAAAATTAATTATAAGATGTTTTTTAATAATTATTAATAGGAAAAATGATTTATTTATATTTTTACATTATATTTTATATATATTTTTATTCAAAATATAAATTTCAATATTTTATAATACGAATTTAAAAATAACTATATTTTTTAATTTATCTTGATGAATTTATATTATTGATAATCATTTGAATTTCTAAAAAAATAGTGAGTTTTAGGTGACTTGGGAAAATTCTAATTTTCAAGAATATAAAATAATATTTGAGATAATTATGATATATGAATGAAATAAAAATTTGTGAAACCTTTTTTATTGAAAAATTATATATATATATATGATGTAAAATGAATCATTTAAAACTTTATTTTTTGTATTTGGAAACCCATTCATGAGTTTTAGGAATTTACATATTTGTTTCAAATAAAAAAGAATATTTCATTCCGTAGGATTAAAAAGGTGTCTCAATGATTCCATTATTGGATTTTATTTCATGTCAAATAAACTGCTTAATTATAATCATCTAATAAGTTTTTGGGAATCACCAGTACTCAAGAATCATTCACCAATGTATGTATATATTAAGTTCTACTAAAAAACTAATTATTTTTATAAAAATGTTCATGATGTGTTTATATTAGAATTAATATCTAAAAGTCATAGGAAATGATGATTCTAAAATATGGTTCATATTTGGAATAAATATAAATAATAATAGGTATTAACTACAACCTAATTTGTAGCCATAATTAACAGTATACATAGTAAGAGTTAAAATACATAAAAGACAGGTTAACAAAGAGATACGAATTGAATTTTAACAAAAAATAATAATAAAATCTAATTAGTTAATTAGATATCATCTTTCAAAATAAAATATTATTAAATAATATAAATTGGGTAAAGGTTACTTGAGTATGATATTTATTATAATATAATTTTTAATGTTTATACATGCATTCCACCCACCTCACTTATATATGTGGTTGTAATCTTCTCAAATATCCACACCACATGAGAACTCTAGTTCAACAATTTTCTTTTCCAAATACTATACCATGTTTCTACCCCACCCTTTATAGGTCATATTTTTATAGAAACACCATGCTAAGAGTGATTAATGTGTTATCTAACTGAAGATACATGAATAAGTTGTAATTTTCATTACCAATCTTTTTTTTGTTTCAATATTACATAAACTTTTCTAAATAAACAATAACCATATTGACAAGATTAAATTAGTTAATTGGTACAACGAGGTGTTTTTATTTTAATGGAATATCAGTTTTCAATGACTTATATATCTAATATAAAATAAATACATCTCTCATGTGCCCATATTGTGTACCGTCACCATAAAGAAATGTATTTTAATTTTCCTAAAATTTTCTTTTCGATGGTTATATATATGTATTTAATTGATATATAATATTCTTATAAAATTATCATAATTTTATGATATAATATATTATAGATTTACTCCATATAATCTATTGGAATGAGATAATGTCACTAGTTTGTATGTGTGGACTACCACTTCAATGAAGTGATGTGACTCATATTATATGTCTTCCTAATATGGATGGTAATAATGATATATTTAATGAATATATATATATATATATATTATTTTTAACATTATTATAAATCTATAATGGCTTAATATTAATTACCACTCTTCATTTACGTCATTTAGTTCATTAGGTAACATAAATCATCACTCATGTGTATGTATAAACTACCATCTCCCTGAAGTGATGCAAATAAATTTTCATCATATATTTATATGAATTAATAAAAAGGTTTATATATGGAATAAAAATTTTATATATATATAGGAAATGGTTAATATTTTTAATTTTATTAAATTATGACCATGATATAAATATTAACCCCCATTGAACTAAAACATGAATGTGATGTAGAATAATCAACACCCAAATGTTTATTTTAATGAATATATATCAGTAAATTTGTAACAAAAAATTATATATAATGAAATATTTTAAGTTAAATATGATTATCAAAGTAGTATATATTTCTAACAGATATAAATTTATGATACAAGTGGTTATGTGTTTATATAATGAATTTTACTAATATAGTAAGAGATTATGTTTAAATCTTAATTAATATTTGGATTATCCATTCCTAAATTTTTGTTAGCAAAATAAAATGTTATATCTCTCAATAATACCCCATTTCTTATATAGTTCTCAATTTATTTTTTTGTGATTTCATATTTCCATTCATTCTAGACTATTTTGTATAATAAATAATTAATAAAAAATATTTACGATTATCAGACCTTATTTCATTCATTTTGTCAATAATCATTCTCTTATATGAAAATGTTATTAAAATTTAAATATCAATGTTATGAGATAAAAATAAATTTTTAATGGAGTTACGTTTCATTGCAATTGACTTAGTTTAGAAATTATATTAAAAAAAATCTTTTTAATATTTTCTCCAACAAACCACTATGGTCAATTTTATGCATGTGATGTTCTCAGTTTACTTATATATCCTATATAGATTTTACCTTCATAGTTCCCTTATTTAATAATTATAATATTTTAACAGGATTTAATTTTTTTTAAACAATATCCTAATCCTAATTTTCTAAGAAAATTAATTTTAAAAATTTAGTAAAACAAAATGGATTATCATCTTGATATGATAAGAGAATTTTAAATTCATTTATAAAATAAAATATTTATCTATTTATATTTATTTTTAGGACACTTTTATTGATATGTGAATATTCTCAAAGGATACCAACCACTTTATCACTCTAGATGGATAATTACAATTATGTTTTACAGATGATTTCATGATACAATTTAATCGCCCATTAGGCAATTACATTATCTTTTAATGGAGAATGTTTTTATGACCTTATGGGATATATATTCATGATTTTCATTATATGATAGTTAGGAATTGAATTTATAACCCATGAATGAGTTGGGTAATGATTTATACATCATTAGATTTTGTTGAATGGAATGGGGGTGAAACCAATCTAGTAATGGATTTTTTTCCACTATGATACTCTTCATAGTGGGTATTAACTAAGGAAATAATCAGAAAAATGAGTCAACCCAATCCACTATGGGATTCTTTCCAATATTATTGTCTTTGCGGTAAGGATTTATTGTCAAAATTATGATATATTATTATTTACATTCGATGAATTTATGGTTTTTTCTTATGTTATATCTTCATTGACCATGAATGATTAATCATGATTTGAAACTTGTATGAATCATGTAGGTTTATAAGAAAAAATGTTATCAAATGACTCTTATGGTATATAAAATGTTTTTTATTTTTTGTAAGATATGATATTTTTATTATACCATTATGATTATTTTATTTTCACTTATGAGGATGAATTAATTTATCCCATAGCTGTCCTTAGTCATTATCTGTTCTCATCCATTATTGTGTCAAATTTTACTTAGGTTTTGAAAAAAATTATTTAGTTGGCATTTTCTGACAAGTGTTTTATATTATAATAAATTTTAAAGGATTGTTTAATATCATTCAAGAAATAATATGATCATGTATCCCATTCTAAACTCATGAAACCTTTTTTATAGTACATGTGTTATTCTAAGATGTATAAAATGTTCACATTAAATGATATAATATTTATCTATGAAATGGTTTGGTTTCCTCACTACAATAGTTGAGATTGTAAAATAGAATATTTAACCATAGTGGATGATTATGTTATCGTGAGGATATTTCACACCCTAGGAGGTGGGGGAAGCCCAAAAAAGGATATTAGTACAATCAGTATTTCATAATAAATCCATTTGATATATTCTAAATTTTTATGTACTATATAGAGTCTTTGATACCTTAGAGGTTCTCCTATTACACTATAGTCATTTTTTTCATTTATATTATATTTATTTTTTACATGTAATTATTTCATTAAATAAATTATCTTTTAATGATGTATGTGTCATTGGAATATTATGAGAATATATTTTTTCTATTAATATCAATATTAAGACAATTAAATGAATTTTTATACAAATTAGGTGTCTTCATCTGGAGTAAAAATATATCTCTTTAAAATTCACGTTTTTTCATTTATTTTCTCTCTAAATCCATATTTTTTCATAATATTCTGTCAACTTTTTTGGAATAAAATATAGATTTGATTAAACCCCCTTTAATTTTATTCCAAAAAAATAAAAATGCGGTATTTTATTTTTATTTTTGAAAGAATAATGAAATATATTGTTTGATAATGTGTTTTTAAAGAGAATATTGTGAAATATTGCACTGAATACTTTCACACACCCAACATGTTTTTCTGTGAAATATGTATTATTGAATCATGAATGGGGGGGGGTTGAATTGAGTTATTAAAATTTTTATTATCTGAAAACCTATATCTTTTTATAACCAGATTATTATAATCTTCAATTTAAATAAAATGTGATACATAATCCAAAAAAATATAAGAGACTTATAATATACATACAATATATTGTAGTTTTATGAAACAAATTTCTCATCATATACATCATCAACACTCTACACAATAAATTCAGTGATTTTCATTATATCGATGACTTTTTATGAGGATTCCCATATTAGTGAATGATATATTACTTATTACACTGTGGCATGATATTTTTACCATTCTTTATCTATATAATAACAAATGACGTACATATCAAAATCAATAAAAAGAGTGTAGAGATATAAAATGTTGAACAAGAAATTTGAAATAGGTAGAACACATAGTTTTAAGAAAAAACTAAAACATTTTGAAGAAACATTCGAAGAAGTTGAATATATAAAAAGGGAGAATCTTTGAAGATTTTCTAATTGCATGGAATAATGTTTTGAGCATATAAATTATAAAGTATTTTTTGAGTATTTCATAAAAAGTATCATATGAAGGTTTTATCTTGAATTCACATTCGAAGTCATTTTTGAATCTCTTATATTGAATATAAAATAAGAACATGTCATAATCCCAAAAATATGGAGAATAAATATTCTAAAAAGTGAAGGATTGGGATCCTAATTTTATTCTGTCACTCTTTTAAAAATATGGAATAAATTATAATGGATGAAAATATTTGATTTTCCTTTATTGTAGTTTTACATTCATTGTAAAATGAAACATTCTCTAAATTAAACATTATATATTTATATTAATCATTTTACAATGGACATGATAAAATATTTTTACTTATAAACTATCACTACGACCATAAAGAGAATACTCAAAGTGATCCTCTGTAAGATATATCATTCTTCAAAAGATTAAATTTTGGAATATTTATTCGCATAAACATAATAACGTCAAACCACTTCATAATATAAAATAAATCATAGTTACTTTTAATTCATGATCACATAATATAAAAAATCTAGAATTACTATTTATATGATATAATTAATTATTATAAGATAAAAATGATAAGCAACCATCACAAGAAAAAAAATATCTATGATAAGCTTGACTAAATGTAGTTTTTTCTTATCATCTTTATGATAATATATATATGAAGGTCTGTTTCAATTGATAAATGAATTATAAGATAAATGAATTGTATTTTTATCTATATTTGATATAGATTTTTTCCTGTCTTTATTCTTCTTAATATATTTCATTTACTTCATAAAAAAATTAATATACATAGTAAGATAATATTTTCATAATGTATTTTATATGAAAATAATTTTTTCACATACTGAGATTAAAATTATTGTAGAATGAAAGACAATATATTTTCAAAATAAATAATGATTATCCATTCACTAAGTAATATATATTTAGTTCAAATTTTATTTGAAAATTTCATATATATATATATATATATATATTTAAATTCATCAAATAGTTAAGGTGAACTAATTTTAAAAAAAATAGGGATTATATTAATCCCAAAAACATAGAACGTATATTGATATGTTTTAATAAGCCATGTATATCAAACAGTATCCCCATTTTTTATAACCACTAAAACGATAATTTTGTACCCAAAAATATATAAAACTAGAGTTTATTGAATTTAAATATTAGGAAAATGTTTTTGGTATTTTCTCCCATAAAATATATCATGATCCATATTTAATCTATATTCTCATAGCCATATGTGGTTCTCTCTTCATTTGATTTTTTAGTTTTCATAAAGAAGAATGGGAAAAGAAGGGAACATACATTATATCCAATGAGAAAGTGAAATAAAATATAATGGAGATACTATTGAATATGAAAATAATGATGAGTGGGATTATAATAAAAGAATAATCCACAAATAGAAGTAAAAAACATTTTAAAAATGTAATGAAAAAAATTCAAGGATAAATGTGAAAACATAAAAGAAGAGACATATTATCCATGCAAATGAAATTTCAATTAATATCAAAAAATAATAACATATAAGTAGTGTTAAAAAAATAAAATATAAATAAAAAAATTCTATCATTTTGGGGTCGAAAAAGTGATGTTCGGGTGGTGGTATGTTGTATCATTGATGTGGTAATAAGTGTAAAGATGATGTAAGTTAAGGGGTATCAACATTGTGTATAAAAATATTTGATATTATTGTATTTGATTATGAATGACATCGAATGAATATTGATCATGATGAAGTGTTTACATAGTCATGAATTTTCAAATAAATGCTTCTTCATATGATATCACCAAATCAAAAAGTTTTGTGCGAGTGAATGAAACCTTGATGGAGTTATGATGATAAATTTTTGATATTTGAGTTCTAAGAATATGATTATTTTTCACACAAATCAATACAAGATCAAATATTAATTTCATCATCTCTTATGTTATGGGATGTTGATCCCAAATGGAAGTTTTATGGTTTATTATATCCAAAAATAGAACATGGAATTAAAAAACAAGTTAATCCTTTTCCCAAAAATCATTCTAGAAAATTTATAAAATGTGAGGAAACCATTCCATAAATTTGGAGTGAAATTATAGACCATGTTTTTTATATCATACTACCACACATAGTAGAGAATTAAAATCAACAAAACTACACAAAAATTATAAGAAAGAAATAATTTCACATGTACCAGGGCTATATATAATTGGTATTTTATTTTAATAATGATTAAAACCAACCAATTTCCCTCTAGAGGTAGTATTCCACTTTTGGGATCATTAAATGCATCATACTTCTTTTTATGAAGAAGAATGTGATATCATAGAGTTTATAATGAAAGTATGAAGTAATATATTCATATTATTAAGAAACGAAGATGTATGTTAATGACCAAGAAATAAACCCTACGACTATAACCATTAAACTATTTACTAAATTTTATCGTATATATCCTTTCTTCATTAGAAAAATTATTTCCAAAGGAGTCTACTACCATATTTATGATAATAGTTCATTCAATTAATGGTTATTTCGGAAATTATTATAAATATTATAATCCCAACAACATGATCTTATTTAAAATCATGAGAAACAACTAGTGAATGAAATTCACATTATATTGATGCAATTCTTACATTTAAGGAATCATGTAAATAATAAACATCTTCTATACTGATTTCCAAAGCATCTTGATCCTAAAAAAATTCCATTGATAATTCTAAATTAGTATTCATTGACTAATTTCCCACTATACTTTGGATCATTTTTTATTCCATATAAATCACTATGGGATATCATATTGGGTTCAGAAGTGTGTACCCTGTTAATATATTCAATCTATCTCATATATATATTCTTTAGCCCATCCATAACCTCCATAGAAACTAAATATTATCTATGTTTTTTTAATTCTTTATCAAATTATTCAAACACATTCCTTAACATATTTAATATTTGTGATCCACTAATCATACGTTGATTGAATTTAGTCACAAACAGAGTAATTTTCTTTTAAGGAATTCAGAGTTACTATGTTCTTCTTCAACATGTGAGGGAGATGTTAATTTTTGGCATCCTAACACAACCTGAGGCTTTTCAACATGATTAATTTCTTTAATGGTGGGATTATATTAAATTTGGTAGGATTGAACTAAAATAATCATCTTCTTTTAGATGAATAAAAATAATGTTGGTACATATTCCATGTATTATTATTCATCTTAATTTCCTCAGAAATCTTATGTAACAAAACGATTTGATTCATGATTGATTTTTCATATTATCTCAACTAGTGAAGATACTTTATGTGAGTGTACCAAACCTAAAACAATTTATATGGTATTATCCTAAAAATATTACCTAAAATTTTAGCTATCAGATCCAAATTATATTTGGTTGTAATGAATTATACGAAAAGAAATAGCACAGTAAAAAGAACATTAACCTGATCAATGTTCAGATGCACATCAGTGTCCACTATTGTAATGGTATCCTCATTTCTAGAATGTCATTTATATTGTATTTACTTTGAGATAATCACTAGAAATCACATTCTTTTTCCAGAAATAGGTACTTCATTCATTCGGTCATCAATAACTATATTAACAGGAAAAAAATTTATTATACAATAATAAAATGGCCAGTAATGATTTATCCACATTAACCTAAAAAGATTCAATATAAATATATAAATCTAATATAACCTGTAAAATATTCATGGATGTGAAAATCCTAATATATCCGCATCAATTTTACACACGTAGACATTGATTGGTCTAACTATAGAATTGTTTATCTAATGTATCATATATGTGTACATCGAATTTCAAAAAGAATAATGTCATCATCTTCCAAAATGTGAAAATTTTGTAGACCTGTTTTTTATATTGAATTTTTATCTTATGATATATCATCCTGTATTATAAATTTTATCTATCTATGACATCTAAAGTAACATAATGTAATGAAATAGAATATTCATGAACTCACAATTCCTTTTGGTACCATGGAATGAATGAACAAGATGAGTACCTAGAAGGTCTACTCTTGATCCATCATAGATTATTTCTCAAAATCATGAATTTGGAAAATATATTTTACAATTCGTGGAGGGTATAAAATATTCGAAATAGTAAGTGACATTGTGATGTTCAGATTTCCATCATGATGATACGAAAAAAACTGAACAACTCAACTGATCCCATTGAGAAGTTCTATTGATGTAACATTGATGTGACATAGTGGTCAGTTTCACTACGGTGAAAAACACATTCCCAAATAAATAATGTACATCATTATCAAAGGATGATTTGATTCTATTATCATTAAAAAACTCTCAACCTTGATTATTGATAAAATTCTATAAAAAAATTAGTTCAACATAACCATCCAATATCGATCACCTTAGAACTATTATATTTTCCCAAGACATAAATACCTTTGAGATACTGGTGGAAACACTACATAAGTTTATCATCAACTTAATAATCAATGGAAGTATTATTTAAATGTTTTATGAAAAAATTCATAGTCAAGGAATTTTGAGAAGTCTATGTTTCACAAAGGATATATATTTTCATGTGTAAATCTTTTTTTCTCAATCACTTTTGAGATAAAATAGGTCACTCAAATTAACATAGAAAAATAAATCATTATAAAATATTTAGAGTGTCACATTTTCAAAAACCTAAAACATTAATATATGATTTAAAAATAATGAAAATAACAATTAACTAAATATAGAACCTTACAAGAAAGACATGATGAAATTAAATAGAATAAAATTAACTTATATTGAGTATTCCAAATTTGGATTCGAGACAATAAAATTTATTATTCAGAATAATATTAGTAAAAAAATTCTAGTTAATTTTTATTGAAAATAAATTATAATGTGAAATTAATTTTTGTGAACGGTGTCTTCTAAAATGATACCTCAGGTCTGTGTGTTTTGATATGGAATTTTTTATTTTAAAAAAAATATTCAACATTTTTTCTATAATTTATTTGAACAATATTAACATTTAATTTAAATTCTATTAGGGAATTTTTCTTCATTAACCCTTATGCACAACAACATCCAGTAGAAATATACTCATCTTCAACAATTGATAATTCAAAAAACTATTATTTTACACAATAATATAATTCTAATACTTTTCCTAGAATATGAAATCAACCTAATATTAATTTGTTACATATTTTCCACCCATAAAAATTATTATAATATAATGAAGTTATAATAAAATAAACTTTTTTATAAAAATATAAAAATTTTATATCATTCATTTTAAATAATATTCTTCTTATTATTACTATATATATCCTCTTCTAAAATAGTTTTACAACTTCATTGAAATAATGATTAATATTGGAACAAACTAGTGTTGAAAAGAACATATTTATTTCAAGTCCATAAAATTTATATAAATCATGTATTTATTTACATTTGTGTAAAATAATGGAAAATACATCAGTAAAAATTCCAAAACAAATTAAATAGGTTAATCAACATATCATGCTAATTTCACATTATATTCAAAAAATTTAGAAAAATAAATTACAATTTTTTTCAATCTAAATTTCTTTTCATAAATTTATTATTTCGTCGCAAGGCACACTTTGAGAAATTATTTCTAAAAATAGTTGGGTATTTATGTCCCACATAAAAAATATTTTATAAATCAAAACAATATAATCATTCTAACCAAGATCTAGGTTTTTGTTTAGGACTATACAATGATATTATATATATATAAATTTAATTTTTGATTATTGAGGTCTAAAAATATAGTATGATGTTTAATATAGACTTTCTTCATTATAGTTCCATTTAGAAAATAATATTTAACATCCTTAGTGTATGAAATGAAATTAATAATGGATTCCTAATATAGTGGTATTCTAATATATTATAATATATCTATAGGTGAAATTTTTTCCTCAAAACATATTCCTTCTTCTTGGTTATAAGCATGAATATATAACATATTTTTACTTCTAGTGATCAGATCATGATCACATTTATTGTTCATAATTAACTATTTTTTTCAAACAAAATAATATTTTCAGAAGATATATATATTAATTTTCATAAATAATTCTATTTTAAATAGTTTTTATCTATATTCCTTGAAACAACCCAATTTACATTATAGAAGGATTCATCAATGGTTTTATGTTCAGTTTCAAAAAGAAAGTTGGAAAACAAAACAATGTTTCATACCGTCTTGTTAGTCCTATAATAGAAATATATATCTCTAAAAATAATCCCAATATGTTGGTCATTAATGTTTATAGGTTCTATTCGATGTTTATATTGAGGTTCTTTTGAATCAATTACCATTCTGATTAGTGTTATAAACCATATTATAGATCATCATACATTTTATTATGATAATTCTTTTAATGTTCCAGGTCATCCATTAAATTATTAAAGATATCCATATGATTCATCATATGATCAAAAGGATCACTTTCATAAAACATAATATGAGTAAAATATTCATTATATTTTACCTCCTTTTCCAAATCTTATATGATATAGAGGTAATAGAGTAACGTAGTAATATTCACTTACTATTATTCAAATCAAATATACCATGATATTATTTAGTGTTCATTGTATAAACCTTACATCCCCAAACGTAAATTATTATAAAATTGGGTTTCTATTATTCCAAATGTCATTGGGTGTTATAATTATGATATGATTTATTAGAACATTGTTTATGAAATAACATGATATGTTAATATCTTCAAACCAAAATGTACATGGGATTGTTATTTTCACATAACATAAATATATCAATTTCATGTAAGGTCTTATTACTCCTTTCAACCACAATATTTGGTTGAGGAGTTCTGGTGGTAGAAAATTTATTTTTAAAGATATATTATAAAATAATGAATTAAATTCAACATTATCAAATTCTACACCATGATCACATATAATGTCCAAAATTTGGAATCTTTTTTATTTTTTACATTATTTTAAAAACTAATATAAAGATAAAATGCATCTCCCTTATGTCTCATGAAATAAACCCATTTAAATCACTAAAAAATATTCAATAAAAACATAACCAGAATATTCTCCACCTATACATTTTATACTAACATCCACAAAATTATCAATTTGGTTAATGTTTAGGGTCTGTGTGTAGAAAATTGATGTATAGGTAAGTCATTTATATTATGTTGAATTCCAATTTAGCATGCATCACATTGATTATTTTTTATCATATTCAAGGATATGAAAACGAAAAATAAAATTACCTATAGATAAAAAATTTCAAAAATAATCATCTTACAATTAAATTTTTCTATAAAAATCCATGATTCATTACTTTTAATATTCAAGTAGACGATATTTTTTACCAAAATAATATAGATATAAATTATATACAATTCATGCTCTTGGTTACATATAAATAATGGATTTAAACTGAAAAACAAACATGTACTGTTAGCAAAATACACAAATATCAATCATCACAAAGTTAAATACTTGTCATGTTATTATTTTGAAGATTAAAAAATGTAATTTTATGAAAAGGAATTATTATCGATTTCCATAAAATCTAATTAAAAAATATTCTCTTTTGTATTGCCAAGAAATGTGATATATATTAAATAAATCATTAATAGGGAGTCGATGTTAATAAATATAAAAGGTTTTTACATGAACATAAGCTATCAAAATACCATTTGACACAGAAGAAGGTGTGCCTTTTTCTCAATAAAAAATAAACTATGAATTTTTTTAGTACCTAAAAAGAATGGGGTCCACCAATATTAGTTCTAATGTATTCAGGAATCCAAATCTGATTTTATTCTCCAAGATATGAACTTGAATTTTAATTTTTTATTAGAAATATTACTATTTTTCACAGATATTCATATTTCATAGGTTTAAATCATATTATAAATTATCATTTTCACTAAATTCTGAATAAATAATATTATATTTAATATTATTATTAGAACTATGTATGAAATATTATTTTTATTAATAATGGGTTATTCTCCCTTGCTTCCTATAAAATATTTTTCATAATTGGATTTAGTTTTTTAAAAGATTATATTTAAATATTCCTACCATTAGTAATGACATTTGATAATTTATTTAAATTTGTGACCTAAAATTCAAATTATTTTATCACTAAGGTCATGAGAAAAAAATTTAAAATAGACCCTTCAGCATTATAATTAACTTCAAAATTAGTTTTATTTAAATATTTTATTTATTTGAAAATATAATCATATGATTCCATTAGTATTTTTTCTTTTTCATTCGAGAAACGTAGTGTTATTATATACTGAAAAATATTAATTTAATATAACATAATAGTATATTTTAGAATAAGATTTAGATGAAAAATAGTAAACATAATGTTGCTCAGCTTTTTGTGCCATTAATACCTTTCCAACCTTTTAATTAACCTCAAGAGCTTTAAAATATAGACTAAAACATTTATTTTCATACTATAAGGTATAAAATGTTAATTTTATATCCATAATGGAATTATTCTTATAGAAAAACATTTTAAAAATGTATTATCCCGATATTTGTTGTCTTATAGTTGAGAGATATATCAATTTATTTTTTCATTTATATTTCACTCATTCAATTATATTTTTTTATTTCTACCATCATAAATATTATACTTTTTAATGGTTTATTTGAATCATAGTTTTTATTATAATAAAACAATTTTTTTGAAAAAATTACTAGATCATCCATATATAGTGAACTTATTGTTTTATCTCCTTAATAAGATGAATTTTATATTTTAATACTTTTTTTCTTTTGTCATCATTTGATATTGAAAGGTATAAAAAAATTATTTCTCACTAGATTATTATCTTTAACCTCATCTTCCAAATGAGATTCATAAATCAATAGTGTACCGATATGATCATTTCTTTCATTTTTTGTAAACATTTGTTTTTTCTAATGGTATTTGATATTATTCTCCAAGAGGTTCACATAATTCATAGGGATTTTAGAGCATGATCTGCTTCTGAAATAGGAAATCCTTGAGTAGTACTTACATTTCCCATCCTAGTTAGTATTCTATAAAACCATATGATATTTTACCCATTGACTATCTAAAATTTTCGAACATTAGTTATGTAGTGTTATATCAAAGAGACCATAAATTTATTGTTCCATAAAATGATAATAAAATATTATGACACTAAGTATATATTTTTGAACACAATGAGACACTAATTAAATTTTATTTATTATTTCCACATATTATGGAATTTATGGATTTATAATTTAGATTATAGACTACTTCATTAGTAGCATCCCATATCATAGGATCAGTCTTTTAAATTTTATAAGGATTTTCCTAGGAAGTTTGACAAATATTTTTCATTTTGATAATAATTTATATACTATGTAATCCATTTTTTCATCAAAATAATTTTTTCTGACCATAGACATTCCATTAATATTTTCAGTTATATTACCCACAGGGTTTGATAACTATGACTAAAACAATTCAAATTTGAATACTCAATAATTGTGTCCTCTAAATCAAATTATTTTCAAGGGATTAATATAACAGTTACTCATGTGGTGGGGTGAATTGAGTTGAAGAAATATAATTTAATTAAAACCACACTAACATTACAAATAATTTATTATGATCTTCTCTTATTATAAATTTGTAAATGTATTGGAATCATATAATATAATGAGTATCAACATTTAATTAATAGTTTTTTGGGTCATATAGATACCCTAATACACTCCACCAACACACAACTCAATTTGATTAGTGATTTTCCCAATACATTCCTTTTTCATAGGGATTCCAAGCTAAATACATGTAGTGGTCAAATATTACATAGTTCTATGAGATTTTAACTATCCCTTCCCCTTTCTAGAGTAATGAATAAATTTATCACACTCAATCACAATAAGTGTAGATAGTTACAAATGTGGAAGCAATTTAAGGATTTATATTACATAGTTGTAAAAAATATTTGAAATGTGTTTATGAAACATATAGGGACGATGAATATCTTAATAGAGAGAATATCAAGATGTTATTCGATTATAAGTAATAATCAAGTAAAAAATCATTCGTAGTTAAATCATTGATCATTGTATATAATTTATCATATTAAGAAAGAATCATTCTTGAATAGACAAACTATTCAATTCACAGAAAATTTTCTTCACTTAAACTACGCATTGTTGATAATAATAATAGTCAAGAGAATAATACAATTGAAAAACTCATGTTACACGATCTTAATAAAAATGTATCATTCTTTTGAAAAAATAGAATGAACTATGATTGAATAAATAATTGGAATCATCATTAAATGATTTTCACATTTTTTAGGAAAGGGTTGTTTTTAATTTATCTTCTGTTTCCTTGTTTGGACAAATTCATTACCATTTCACATAAGGAAATAAGTCAAATAATATTTAATTTTTTCAATTATATGGATCATGGTAAAATTATTCACTATATCATTGCTCAATCATCATAAGAAAAAATCATTTAGTAATTATTATCATATTTTTAATCAATCATAATTATTCATTAGAAAAAATATTTCCTAACTTTTTTTACATATTAAATACTTAAGATAATAATATTTTATTTAATATTTGTATAGGAATATCGTTCTTGTAAGATAAATACACTTAAATCAGCCTTTGTAAGATAGAAATTAACTATCATAAGACAAATGAATTTTTTGGTTCTGTTTTCATTTGTAAGACACTATATTTATAAATTTATTTTTCATAGAATAAAATAATTTCCTAACTTTTTATCCTATATAGATTTAAAATATTTTGCTTCCTTTGAAGTAAAATCACTTGATTCAAAAGGAAATTAATTTACATAGTAAAATAATATTTTTAGATGATCATTAATAAGATAAAATACATTATAAAAGACATACATTATAGATTTCCTCGAATGAATCACTTTATAGTTTTTTAATAAATTAAATAACCACATTTTCATGTATGATAATATAATTTGGAATTGGCTTTGAAAACAACTCATAGTTAAAATAAATTCATAAAATACTCATGATAAATTCATTAATAAAAATATTGATTTCATTAATTATTATGACATATAAGGTACTATGATATTTTTATATAACACATTTTTTTCTTACAATACATAAATAGTACATGTGAATGCAAATATGATTTATTGTATTCTTGTAAGAAAATTCTCAAAATTATACAATGGGGGAAAACTGGCCTATTCAGGTATCTATGATTTGAAAAATAATGGATCACTCAAATCCAATATAGTTGGACAGTCAGGGATTCGATTTTACTTTTAATGATATATAGTAAATGTATCATATCTATTTAGCTTATATAATTTACTATCTCTTTTTTTATTGTTTTGGTAATATCTGTGATAATTTAATAATATAGTTTAAAACAATCTTTGAATTAGATTTAATTTATTTTTTATATATTTGTTATATATAAGTTATTATTAATTTATTAAACTATTTTTTAATGTTTTTAAAATTAAACATGTTTTTTTTATTTCTAAGGATGACTCATGTATTGTATATAGTTGTTTTGATTGTATTTTGGTTGAATCACATTTCATAGTTTTATATTTAATCTGGAATAATATATCCCAATTAATAAAAAATTACTAAGAACATTTTCCCGGCCTATAAATATTATGAAAACACTTTGTACCTCATGGAGGACATCTCAGGTAAATAGGAATATTAATATGAGTTTTCTGAAAAATGTTATTAGATACATGTTTTTTGTATTACTATTTAAAAATAATTGGTGGATAAAAGATAATATTTACAAAAGATAGAGTTTTTTCATATGTATGTTTCTAGAAATAACATTTCAAAATGATACATGTGTTTGAATATCAGACATGGAAAATAATTTTTGAGCTATGAAAATTTTTATGGGTTACTTTAGAGTAAAATTCCACGTTGATGTAAAAAATTTGACAAAATCCCTAGAATTGTGATTCTAAAATAAATATGTTTTTATAAATAAATGAAGAAAATATTATTTAATAACTAAAATATAGATGAACACCAACGGTGTTGTGTTCTATCATCTAACTCATTGATGAATTAGGAATGATAGTTTTCAAATACCCCAATTAAGGTATATATTTCTGTATATTCTCTTCAGATCCAATAATAGTTGTCCTTTGATATGAATCTATGGGAATGGGTCTTATATATTGAATCTTTTATATTGATGTTTACTTTACTTGTGTGGTAGATTTGGCATAAGACACTCTAAATAGATTACTATAATCTACATAAATTTGTGTATATGGTTTCTAATTATATATGTATCATTCATAATGACAGAGAGATGGAAAAAATCATTTTACAAAAAATATATTGGGTTATTTTTACATGGGTCTTCTATAGTGAATTCATGTGTATATCAAGATATCAATATATATTATTATATTATCTTATAAATATAGTATAGTAATGCGTGGATATCTTCTATAGTTTTTCATTGCATAATCCATGATTTTTATTTGTGTTTATATTTTATCTAGGATTCACATAATGATTCCATGTTTTAAATCTCTATTGTAGATAAGGAAAATTAGAAATTTATTTTTTTGGACAATTGGTATGGTAGAATAAGATATTTCTAGTGACCATATTTCAATATATTTTTATGGAATAATCTATATTTCTAGGCCCTGGTAGAAAATATGGTCTACAGGGTCACATATTTCCTGTGTGTATTTTTTAATGATGATTGATGGTCTCATTAATAAAATGGATGGTGCATGGTTGGATGGTATTATATGAGGAGGATTCATAATTTCATATTTCCAAGGGTATATTATTTTTTATATATGATATTTTTATAGTGATTACATAATTGTTATAACTTAATATCAGGAAATTTTGAGGGGTATTCTCCTCATTATATTTTAGACTATCTCTCATCATGAGCTGGAAAAAAATCCAACCTGATTCTTGGATGAATATAACTCCCACATAAAATGGTCAATCACTAACTATTTTAGGTAATTCATACCCCATAAGAGTTAGGGAATTGAAATCCATATCACCTAGTATGAGGTAAACAAGGATGTAGATTTTCTAGATTCTGTAGGTAATATGTATGTTACTCCTTAAATATTATACTCCATAGGCTCTCTCCTATTAGGTTGTAATTGAATTTCCTTGGTAGATTATATAAACCTCTACTACAATATACCAAAATGATCTTGTTTCGTAATATTATATTCTTTAATAAAAAATTTGGTGGGGTTCTTAGGGAACATGATCTGAAAACAATAATGATGGACTCTATAACCTAATATAGAGGAAACAATTAATTATATATAGTTATACAATGTATTTTTTAATGTATGAGTATATAACATAAATTGAAAGAAAATATCCAATTTTTGTTATTTTTCCTTCACTTTCCTCCAAATATCATTATTTTTTTTATGTTATGTGGTGATTAAAAGTTATCTTCTTAAGTTTAATGTTTATCAAAATATTTTAAATTATATTAATGAAGTTTAAATTTAATCTTTGATTTATATATATATTTTTATATCATTTAAATTAGTGTTGGAAGTTGAATTCTAATATTTTTCTTTAAGTATATTTTATATGTTAGTTGCTCTAGGATGATCCCTAGTGGACTCTTAAGAGGAAACAACATATAACCATCCCTATGTGGATCCTTTTTTTTCATTACATGATGGAAAAAGATAATAATCCCATTATGATCATGGAATATTTAATTGGGATAGGTCTAGATTAGTTGTGATAATAGACTTAGGAATTTATATATTTTAATCATACAATCTTCTTAGCTAAGAAAGTTTACCAAAAAATAGGGGAGTACATGATAAAGATTAATAGAATATTTAGTATCATTAATATTCCATTATTTTTTAAACATTTTGTTCACCCTTTTCAATTTTGAAGGAATGAATTAGATATAGGAGAAGTATATTAGGTAATCTAATAAATATATAGACCAATTATAGATATTTTTAATGTAATTATGTATTAAAAAACACTAAAACTATAGAGGTGGAAAATTAAATGTATTTTTTCATTTCATTAGTAGATTAATATTACAGTGATTGAGTACTATAATTGATTCATTGATCTAGAATTTTAATTAACAATTTTTTCCATTTTTGATTATTTTAAAAATATATATTTCTATAGAATTTAAAATCATTATATCTAGATAAAGGCATCATTTTTTATCCAAACCACTTCTCTAGACATAGTGACTCAAGATATTTAGATAAGGGAAATCATGGTTGGACTAATTATGAGGGATTATGTTTATATATTACTTAAAATACTAATTGGGGAAATAATATAAAAATATGATTATTTTTGATAATTATAAGATAAGATATAGTATAAATAATGGACAAAAAGGAGTCAATTACATAACATCTAGTAAAATGGAAACTTTGGAAATTCCTCATTATTGTAATAATGATTATGAATGATTTTTTTAAAGAGTATCATATATTATTCAATGAATTTGAATGGTTTGGGTATCTAATTATATTTTAAAGAAAATTTTATATAATTAAGAGTAGTTCTAGAATTATCAAATCCATAAATAATTAATCAAAAATTAAGGAATATCTATATAAGAATAATTTTTATCATAAAAATGGCTTCTTAAAATATATTGAAGTTTCAGTATAAAAAATGCATTTCTCTACAATTGTCTTTCTGAGTCAGTGCTGGTTAGTAATTTTTTTCCATGTTTATAGTATATGAGTTGGTTATGTGTTTATATTAATCATATGATTAAATAAGATCCTTCTAAATCATAGCTACCATTCCCATTTTCTGAGGATGGTGATAAATATTTAAGAAAGAAAATTATTTACTTGATTTACTAGGTGATAGAAAAGTTTAAATTTGTGGTGGCTATATCATTGATGACCTCCATATGGATTTACTAAGGGGGTGAAATAGAATTTTTTGTAGTTTAATATAACTAAAATTGTTCGTTTTTTATTCATAAATTGTGTAGAATAATATATTAATTTTTTTTGTATTTAAAAAATATTAAATTATGGGGAGACTACTCGAGATTTTTTTCCTTTTATCAAGTTTATTGATTATGGATTCTTTTTAAAATTATATATCTAATAATAGTAATTAATGTTTTTTATCACTATATTCGTTTCATTCTAGAATATTAATAGGGTTTTATAAATCATAAATGGAAAGAAACTATGATATTATCTTTAATAAAATTAGTTATAGTGATCATGAGTGGAAAATAAGAATTATACCTTTCCCTAGAATGACAATATCCATTTAATTATTTCATGTGAGAGGGTATATGGTATAAAAATGTACTATTTTGTTTTAAAATAGGCAAAGGATAACTAATTTATTTTTTTGATATTGAAATATTCGTAGGGAATTATAAAGGGGATAATTCCCTAAAATATCATTCCCAAAATATTATTCAATTAGGAAGACTAGTTTCACCTTTTTAAGTGTATGTTCAATCCATGAATCATTATTTTTTGAGTTTCTAAATGAAATAATATATTATTTGTATAGTTATTAAGTAATTATGGACACCAGTCCATAATAAATGTGATTTTCTATAACTCTATTTAGTTTAAAAAAATTATTAAATACAAACAATTTATTTAATATATTTTTCAATATTCCACGTCACATTGGGTCATACATTATATACCATCAAACAGAATTTTTTGGTTATAAGTGATTTAGTTATGCATAAAATTATCTTTTATTAGTTCGTCATTATCTCCAAATTGAATTGTTATTTTCTACTATGGAATGCCAAATTATTTGATCATATTGAATGGCTTGGAATCATTATATGATGAATACATTTACTTTTACTAAAGGCATGGATCATAATGTGTTTTATATGACCTATTTTAAAAAAATATCACTATCATCCCTTTAATTAATATGATTGATGTATCATGTACATGTATTATGATACATATATCTTATAATATCAATTTTAAATATTTAGTTATTATATCTTCATGATACCAAAATAAAATTCATCAATATATTGTCATACAATATCATTGTGGTTGTTGTTCTCTTGGTATGGGTGTTTTATTTAGTGAATAACTTCTAAACTCATCTAAAACATGATCTTTAATAATTTTGGGGGAATTAAGGGGAATAATATAATATTATTAGAGAGTTATTGCACACATTATGTCACTTATTAGTATAATTAATTTTTTAAATTGCTTTTCTTATCAATTATTTCAATCAATATAGGGAAAATTTGATATTTTGTCGATTTTTAGCATAAATGTGTTGGTTGTATAGTTACCCTAACCATGAATAATGATAGTTTAACTGATATTTTTTAATTCTAGTTTAATTATTTGATTATTTGGAAAATATATTCAACAACTCGTCTAGCCTATGAAACAATTAATATTTTTAAATATTTTTTGATTCATTTATTATTTCTAAATTTGGATTTCAACCCAATTCATCACCATTAAACTAGCTCACATATTTGGATCAACACCCTATTTTCACCTACTAATTCATGATTCATCTAGAGTATTTTTCATTTTTATAGTTATTCCATCAATCCATTACATAAAAACCTAGGGTTTCTATCATTGATGAATCACATTTGGGTCTCTGTATTTTTCAGGATGTTGTTAACATTTATGGTCTCTTCTTTGTACATTATAGAGTGTATACACGTCAAGATAAGGATTTAAAATCTTTAAAATAGGTTACACCATGTATTTTACTCTTTTATATAAATCATAGGAGATTGTGTGTATTAGACTATGTTTTGAATAACGTCTATAATTTATTTGATACTTATGATGGTATTATAATAATTATGTTATGTTATTAGATTTATGATAATCTAACTTATAAATGGGTTCCCATATAAAGTGAAAAAAACTATTTTTTTTATAATTAATTAACATAAGGTTCATATAAAAATGAATAATATGTTTTTTAAGGAATTAACTTATGGTTTTATAGGAATATATTTTTTTGTATGTAGATTTAAAACATCGTAATTTTCAAAATATTATCAAAATATAATGATTCTCTTAGATGTTTCATTTTAAATTTAATGTTTAATTTATATATTAATAACTATTGGTATTTATTGTTATGAAAGGTTGTAATTAAGTTATTAAATATATATTTTACTATCCATATAATATTTAATAAATATTATTTTATTTATTTTCATCATAGATTTTTTAGAATGATTTTTTAAATACCCTTGAATACACAACCCTTTCTTTGTAATATAATTATGTTATTTATAATTATATATGACTAAAATGGATGGACTATTAGTATTATATTATAATGGGGATGTTATAAGGAGGTGTGTTTTAAAATGAGGTGTGATTTTTTATTCTTTAATGAGATTGATATAATTTCATATTTAATCTTATTTTCACCTCAACAGTGAATTTAATGGGGAATATTATATAGTTAAGTAATAATATGATACATGTTCACTTTCAGAGTTAGGATTTTTCAATATATACATCACTCTTATTAGATAAATATTTTTTTGATAGTATATTTTACACTCAAGAAGTCTATGGAAGAGTAAACAAGGATATAGGTGTAGATTGGATCCATAAATCTAGATATTTGGTTGATTTGACTATTGTTAGGTTATCGATTATCTCTATGGAATCTTTAAACAATTCCTATGAAGTAGTTAATAAAATTATCCAAAAACAATTTATTTATTAATACTAATCATTGTTTTATTCTATGTATATTTTTTAAAGATAATCTACTTTCTATGATAGGGAAATTTACATCATCTTCTAAATTATAGGAGTTTATAATAACATAAATTTCAATACATATACCTTATCATCACCTATTCCAAAATTATTTTTTGTTAAATGGTTTTTTTTTCATTTTCATTTTCCTTTTTCAAAAAAAATATTTTATAAAAAATATGATAACTTGTATAGTATACAAGAAAATATATTTATTTTTCTTTCAATGTCATTTTTTACATAAATGATAATTAACGAACATTTTATTTTATATTTTAATCTGACAAGAGATTTTTAAATTTTTCATTGTATTTTATTGATAAGGTAGTGGAATTTAACATGGAATGTTTTCTCAGACCCTTTATACAAACAACATGTGTAAATTTAAAAGAATGATACTATTGTAGGTAAATTAAACAATATTGTTCATATACAAAGCGATTGTAAGAATTTTCAAGTATCAAGGAGATAATACTAAGATAGGCTCACTTATCAAATTGATATGGATAGTTTTGGTCTGGGATTATATATATTTTTTATATTTAATAGATTTATCTCTTGTCTTAAACCACATTAGACTTCTTAATATTTTAATGTCATTCCAACCATATCATAGTTATTATAATATGTTAGTTATATGTCATCATTGAATTTTTTAGGGTTATATGTAATTAAATTTATTTTTATTTCATTATTATATTTTTTTGGTTATATCATTCTATGATATATTGAATTTTGAACCTTTTTTGTTTTATTTTTAATGATGATTTTTATAATAAAATGTGTGGCCATACATGAATATTTGATGAATCCTTATCCTTAGATATATATTTTTTTGGAGTCAAATTTCTGAATGGAAAAAATGTGAGTCCCTTGTAATTGTTACCAGCCCTGGGTTACACAAAAAATATTGGTACATGTACAGGATCAAAATAGTTATTCTGATTAAGTATCCATGGTTTTTTAATTACAATTAAAATGATTAAAAGTGATTATATCTATTATCCACCTAATTCCAGACATTACAATATTTTAATTTGGCATGAGTGAGCACATGCCTGTCAAAGTGCCTTTGAAATTATTTGATGGATTATTTATATATCTATCTTGACTGATAGGATACCTTCTTATAAGGATTTTAAAAGTAAACATATCTACTAATTTATTTATATTGTAAATTTAAATAGAATATTAAGTAACAATTTTCTAAGAAAATTTCATTTCATCTATTTGGGAATTAATAAATGATATTCTATAGAAGAAAATTTTTCTTGAAAAATAAGATATAAAGGATTTTAACTTTTTCTTCAAAAAATAAAAAAAAATATAATGGATAAATTTTTCATTTCCATTGATGTATTATTTAAGAGAATATTCTCATTCCATTTGAATTATTATATTTATGATAATGTAATTTTTGGAGAATAAATTTAATTTCAACATGATGATGTTGAAGAAAAAAAATAGCACTGAAAATTAAATTACGTGTAAATCTTTATGTAATTAATAGTGGATCCATGTTGAAAAAAATATTATTTTTATTAATTTCTTTGATGAAAATTTTATACTAATGTAAAATTTTCTATCATTAACATAGTTACAACAATATTTGTGATGAAAAATATAATAAATATTTATTTTGTGATAAAACAACCCAATAATGGTTTTTCAAAAACATAAAATAAATTCATCATGTATTTTTAATACTTATAATTTTGATATATTTAATAGAAAAACTAGCAGAGGAATATCATAGAAAAATTAACAATAATTTAATGGAAGTTTTGATGGAAGTGACTATAGAAATTCTCTATACCGGTATTCATTACGATATCCTTGACAACTCCTGGGTGAGTAAAAGTTATGTTGAATCCATGAAAAATGAACCATTGTTATATCAAATGAAATAGATTGTTTCTTATTAAAAATTTATATTAATTTATAATGAGAATGAATATATAATAGAAATCATAAGTCAACTACAATAAAATACCATTTTGAATTCATTTTTTTGATCAATTATTAAATAGGTATTCATATAAAAATGGCATTTCCTTTCGATATAGACATTTTTAGGCAACCATTTCCATATAGCATCAAATATTCCTTAGAAAATAACTTTAACATTTCATTATGTAATATTTTCATATAGAAGTATTTCATTTTTATTATGTGGATTTACAAATATATTATAAATATTTATGATGGTTATCAGCCTATTTATGGATAATATGGCTGCTAAACTATAAACTAATGATTTTTGAATTATAATATTTTCATTTTTAGAGTGATTTAATAAGTTATTACTCAAACGTAGAAGATATTTTTCGAATAAAATTAAACTAAAATTAAAAGAAGTTATTTCATATTAGAGAAGTTTATAATTACTTTATGGAAAATCCTATGGTAAAAAATGATTCAAAAGGTATAAAATTGACATCATTTTCACTGTATTATTAATTAATAATGTAACTATTATAAGGCTTTTTTTCATAATTCATGATTCTATATGAGAAATATTATGTATTTTTATAAAATTGAATGGATAATGTGATCATTGAGAGTGAAATACAAAACATTTAAATTTTATAATGAATGAATAAGTTCATTTATGTTGTTTATAAATGGAAACTTTTCTAAACCTATCATCCAAAATATATAATTGAGTTTACTTTTTTAAAATTTTTAGTGATATGATTAATTAAAATTAGTGATGTGTTTCTTTAAGAAATAATGATCAAAATAAATTTTTTATTTTTTATTTTTGTAATTTATTTAAAGGTGATCAATTGAATTATGAAATAACTAAAAATGTTCTTTAGGATATTCTATATTCTATGATTGAATTTATATTTTATTTATTTATACTTAATGTGATATTGTACATATCCCACTCAAATTTATTGTTTCCACATCGCATTAATGATAATGAATAAGTACAAACCAATTTTTTCAACTTCTTTAATAATTTTATATAAAAATTTTAAATTTGAAAGGAGATTGAAATAAAGCGGTATATCAGTTTTCTATTGTGGGAGACACACAACAGCATTATTTTAATCAAATTATTTTGTAATTTCTCTATTAAGATCTTTATGATGTATTAATGCTTATAATTTCATGATTATATAATAAAATTATATTTATTATATAATAATTTTATTTTTAGAAAAATATCCTCGAACAAATAAACATTTATATTTGATGTTTCTATTTATTAAAATATATTGTAATAATAAATAATTAGGTTGAATATGTCATCAAAAGTTTTGTTCAAAATAAAGAGATTATTTAAATTATGAATCATTATAAGATACTATTCTACAGGGGAATTTGAGGGTGTGTATAGTAAATATCAATGGTTCTACAATATATATTAATTGAAAAAAGTGATATTTTATTTACACACTCTACACCCAAGTATTTTGAAAACATAAAAGGATAAAGACATAACATTTTGTTGACAAATTAAAGAAAAAAATAATGAAATTAAAATATCTGAGTAAATATCAATGGTTCTACAATATATATTAATTGAAAAAAGTGATATTTTATTTACACACTCTACACCCAAGTATTTTGAAAACATAAAAGGATAAAGACATAACATTTTGTTGAAAAATTAAAGAAAAAAATAATGAAATTAAAATATCTGATGTTTGGGTGTTAAATTTAATTGGATTATCCCTAAAATCAAACTATAATGACATATTGGGGGGTTGATTATATATTAAGTTGGGTTTAATCATGTGAATTAACCAACCAAAAAACGTATCTGGAAATTTATGAGAAAAAACTTATCATTAATACATAGAGTACCTGAAGTAATAGCCATTTACAATATATTTCATCTCTAGATTAATAAATTAACTAATTTAATAATGATACATAGGATTATCAAATAATATTGAATATTATATCACTCTTAGACTAGTGGAAAATTTCAATACATTAATATGGGCATCAGTTTTATTTAAACACAAAAAATATTTTAGGAAAATATTATTCTATCAATCCAAATAAATAATTGTAATCATAAATGGTAGAATAAAATACCAATATTGACATATCTCAATACAAATTATTTTCCTAGAACTATATAGATAATAATTGAAATCGTGGGAAGAGAATATTTGGCTATTTTCATACATGATTTTTAGTTCTATTATGCTAAAAAAGGCGTTACTTCATTAATTTAAATTTCAACAAATATGATTGTATTATTAGGATATTTTAATAATTTTATATGGAATGATTAAATAAATTCATGACATGTATTTAAAAAAATTGGAATGTTAAATCCTTTCTCTTTATATTAAGTTTCTTATTGAATCTATTTATTAAATGGTCGTTTTTGTTGTGGTATAACTCCTTTCATTTGTTTAAATATATCTATATACAGCTACGATTGTCAATAGATTTAAGAACGTAAAAGTCATGTTAATTCCAAATAACTAAAATCATAAATTTATAGTTGTTCCATGGAGTACCTAGTTTCGTGATCATTGAATGTATAATCTAAATATATTTATATCAATAAATAAATATTTATAGTAGTATGAGAAAAACCAAGAACAATTATATCCCTTCTATTTTATTTGATTTTTATTTAATATTTTCCATCATACTTTTTCAAACTCTTGAATGTTATTTTTATATTATAGAGAGATAACATATATGATACTATATGAAAGAGACCCAGCAAAATCTGTTAAGATGAGTCATAATATAGTATGTATGTATTTTAATAACCCATTTATTATATTTTCATCATTCTATAATGATAATAAGAATATTTTTTCGACGTCCTTTCTTTAATACATATAGAAATTTTCCCCAAAGATTATAGGGGTGCATTTTTTGGTTAACACATATGAGGGTTCACTATCACTCATGAATTATTATACTTGATCATTTAGAAATCAATATGTTTCTCATATTAGGAATTATGATTTTTGAATTATTATATTCTAGATTATTGGAAAATAATATGTTATCAATGAATTAATTGTATGTAAAATATATGAATTGAGTAATTGGATTTCATATACAAGTATTCATATCCTTATGTATACCGTAAAAATAAAAATGAAGAATGAACAAAATTTTATGGAGATTTATGATCATGGTGGAACTGAATTTCCATAGTTTTTATTAGCATAAACGATCTTATTTTGATATCTACATAATATATTGACCAATCTATGGGGGTGAATCAGTGATCATTAATTAAATTCAAACATTCTTACATTCCTCAAAAACCCTAACTCTATGAAAATGAAAATTATCTATCCTTGTTCTATTATATTATTTATCAAAATTGGATATATTGAAAGAAAAAAAGAAGTATAAATTAATATAAAAGGGAATAATGTTAATTGTTAATGGTGTAATAAATATCATTCCTAAATTTTTATAATTTTCTGTATTTGATAATCATCACAAAATCACATAGACTATTCGTTAATTACTTACTAACAATATAATTATAAAAACATTAATCATACCAAATGAAACTAATTTTCAAGATAATTTATCAGTGAACTAACTTATAAATGAAACAAAATAAATTTAATACATGATGAAATGAGAATCCTAGAACTCATAGAAAATAAAATATTATAGGATATTAATTAAGAAACACATTTTTTATATATAAGTACAATATTAATTGGTAAAAATTATCTAACGCCCATAAAATGGAAGATAGTTTAACAAATCATACAATAATATTTGAGAGGAGGTCATCCCATTTTAAGTAACCTATTACTTATAAAACCACTATAATTTATATTGATCAAATTATTTTAAACATAATGTTCTTTATTTTGATCGTGTTCCATCTCAGATTAACTGGGATGGTCATATGTAAGTTGTTGTCCTCTATTTTTTATGAATTTAATGGTATTATTATTATTTTTAATTAATTTTTATTTTATATGTAAATAATGTGTATATCCACATTTAGATTATATATAATACTCTATTTACATTTAATAAATACGCCAACAAATACAGCATATTTTTAGTTCATCTTTAAAGAGGATTGAACTAGTTATAGTATAAAACATGTTCCAATGCGTCCTCAAGTATGAAGTTATTTATCCTTCTTTTGATACACCAATTTCATTGAAGGATAATAATATATCTAAAAAATACTTCAATAATATATGTATTGAGCCTCTTTGAATTTCTATTGACATTCAATGATTTTAACTTTTTGAATCTCTTTAATAATATTATGAAGAAATCATCATGTAAAAAACATTAAATGAGAGTTTGAAAAATTCAAAATATATTGATTAAAAATAATACATTTATAAAATTAATATATCAATTAATCAATTTATTTAATGTTGGAATTAACCATTATCCACATAAGAATAATAATCAATATATTAGTCTCCCCATTTGGATTTTTTTCAATACATAATAGACATATATATTTCAGTACATTGTGAAACATCATGGAAATTTACAAAAATAATCACTAGAATTATAATTAATATATTATCATTTTATTTGGATTTCGTATTTATATATTTCTATTTTATAAATTAAATATATGTATAAGAATTTAGTTAATGGTATTAGGATCTCACCATGTTATTTAACATATTTATGTGTTTCAGATAATTCTCCTCAATTAGATATGGTAGTTTTATTCATCATGGGGAGAATTTTGTTTCCCAATTTTGAGTTTTTTCATACATTGGGGTTTCAAATGACATTGATATTCATGTGATATAGGTCTTAATAATAAAAATTCTCCATGATGTCTATGACAAGGGGTCAAGAAAGATTAGTGGTTTAAACATTCTGTTGCATGAATCACATGTCTCTAGTGTGAACTGTGTACTTAATTGACGAGGTCTACATAAAATAAATATGAAACATACAAAAAAACAATTATATAATTACGTGTGTAAATTAAGATATGGTACTCCCTAGGGAAATAAAATTACGTACTTAGATATGCATTTTTGAAAATGAAATTATTCCAAAAATGAGAATCCGGACTATATCATGAATGGTAGACCCCCAAAATGAAGAGAAGTTATGATATTTATTGTCCCAATAATTTATAAGGTATGGTTTCATATATCATTAATTAATTAATTGATTTATTAATTTTTTGACACTCCATAAAATATTCAAGGAAACACTGGTTCAATGACATTCTAAATTCTATAATTTGTATTCTAGTTTTGAGAACTCCTCCCATTTTCCCTAATATTTTCTACAACCAACCCGAAATTTATTCTTTGGATGATTTTTGATTAAAATTACTTCTTAAATTTATTTTTCATTGTCAAAAATTCACCCCCATTAGTACTGGTTTATATAATGAATATTTGGAATTATTTCTGATGCGATACACAAAAATATTTTAGTTTGGTCACTCAGGTTACACTAAATATGGTCAATACATAGCTTATTTATTTTGGAAGGATGTCTGCAGGGGACAAAAAGTCTTTCATTAATGAATGACATTGTTCCATCTCTTCATAAAATATTATAATTTCATGTCCATCTAGTAAACAAGATACTCGGTATTCACGATACTCATATTCACAAAAAAGTGTATTAGATTAATGTATTTATTTAAAATACATTTAACATAGGGTTTACTATAAAAACCTATATAAAATCATGTTACATGTACCTTGAAAATAGTTTTTAAATGAAACTCATTAAATGGATACTGATGGATATAATTCCATGATAACATGCTAGAGAGATGCAATTTATAATCCATAGATCTACAAAATTATATAAACGCTATTTGATAACTATATTTTATGATCCTTTATATTAATTTACCTAAATGAATAAAATTTATGCCACAAGTTTCCATTATACATATTTGGGCTATAGGGAAATGTCATCATCCTCATTTCCAATTATGATTCCTTGTTATATTTCCTCGTGAGTATTATTAGATATGAATAGGGGAATATTATACATAGATTCATTCTATAACGATATATATGACTTTAACTGTTTATACCCTTGGGAACCCAATGAATATAATCAATACATATGAACCCATTGATGAGAATTTTTTAACCAATCATGATGATTACTTTAAGGCAGACTATAAATATAGTAACCTCATTTTAAAAATAGATTGATAAATTAACATCGAAGAAACATTACCTATAAATGTTCTTGGTTATATTATCTCTATAAATATTAAGAGGAGTTGATGGATTATATCAACTAGTAAGGCTTGATGATCCAAAATAGACCACCAAACTCTGCGTCAATCACCATCCAAACATACCACTATAGATGGTATGATTGTGGTTTACCAATAGGAAAACATTCCACATTCACCATTGGGATTTAAGGATGATATCATTTGACCTCATATGTGATATGTGGATACCCATTCAAGGAATAGTGTTTGACTAATTATTCTTAGTGAACAATGATTTGGAGGATTTAGGGAAAATATCAGTTTTGAAAATGGAAGTATTGGGTAACAAAGTAGGAAATCATTGGAAAAAACCAAGATTATTTCTAGATATCCCTATTTGTAAGGGGATTATTTCATTCATGATCTATTCCAATGTAATTTTGTTTAGCAGACCCAAATTAGTTCCCAAAGGCTCCATAGTGTGTGATTTTGGGTTGTTTCTTGGTATTTTATAAATTTTTTCATCACAAAAAATTGTTTTACATATTTAATTTATTTTATCTAGAGGATAGGAAGGAATATTTAATCACTTTATTCTTCAAAATATCGACACATACGTTAAATTATTTTAATATGGGTAAAAAAAATATTCACCTTATCCATGGATATAATTCCAGCAATATGGAACCACATAAATCCCTATTTAACTTTATTAGTAAAATAATAAATGGAGTTGAAACTTACAGAATAGGGAAGGGTTTGTGTATCTATCATGATTATTATAATTTTTATATGGGCGACTTACTTCCATATGAGTGTTAAAAGTAAAAAATAATAAAATTTAACATCTAGATTCCTTCTTTGGTCTATCAACGAGGAACATAATTTTGAATCATCAACAGCAGGAGTAGGTTTGGGTGATGATATAAATCAAAGGGGTAGATTACATTACCTCCCACACATTCCCCACAGGGAAAAAATAATCATGGAAGTCGATAGATGAAGAATTTTTAATAAATTATTTTATTAGCTAAACATAGTGAGGGTACACGTGTCATTATCATTGAGATATAAAAACCATAAAAAATTTCCATATTATACTAATATCTTCTATAAATAAAAACAATTGTATACATTAGATTTCAATATGAATTCAACCCCATTAATCTCTCATATATCTATTGTTTTTTCAAACATGAAGATAATGTGAAATGAAAAATCTCCTTCTAGATGATGTTTTGATTACATTGCTCCACTACTACACTCACTGTTGGAAAGATAATACCTTTGGTACATTTTTAGGTAAACGGTGATTGAGAAAGATAAAAAAGTGGGAGTTGAGGTTGAATGTGGATATTTGTTCTCTAAAACTATGGTAACATTTCATACGAGGGAGAATAAAATAATGGTATTTGTAGCTACAATGTGTCTTCGAAGGTATCCAGCTTTCCTCAAGGTGGGTACTCAATATAGGGTGGATCTATGAGTATGAGGATTACTCGGATTCATGACCAAGAGAAAGGTGAATATTATATTATTTTCTAGGATAAATATATCATTTCTATAGGGAAATGGTAGCTTCACAAAATAGATATAAAAGGGGATGTGGTGTTCCAATAAAATTTGGAGAAGTGGGACTATTTTCTAACGTGCAATACCTTGTGAGATATAATAGGAAAGTTACAAGGTAATAATATTTATCTCTTTTCATGATCTTGTGAGAGATGAGTTTTCACCCACCTAAATAGAAGGTAAAAATTTTATCACTGATAAATGGTGGGTAATCTAAGCATGAATAATATTAAATTAACTAACTCATAAGGTCCGTGTGCTACTATACATTCATCATCTCCCGTATCTCTCAATGGATTGTCCAATTGGAGAAACAGAACATTGAAATTTTTATAATCACGAGTCATTTGTATGTTTTAGGAACTATGTGTGATATGAGGGTGGGGAGATTACACAATATAATAACATAGGATGTCTCAATTGTGATGAATAGGTAAACACATATTATCTATTATAATGTGGTTATTTTTCTACTTTTAAGAATTTTTAACATATTTCCAACGTTATAAAGAGGAGTTATCATCTATAGAGAATTTTGTTATCACTAGGAAACGTATAAATCATTAATATAAAAGATTTGATTATTAATAGTCATTAGGTAGTTAAGAGGTTCAAGGTTGTGACATTTTATGAATTTTTTTTATACAAGTACATACTAACTGTACAATGACTTTTTCATAAATAATACATAATCCTTAGTAGTAAGTAAAAAAATATTCTCTTTCATTTGGGGAAATTTTTATAAATGGAGTCTAAGAGAAATACTTCATAACTAATAGATAACAATCTAAAAAATTAAAAACAAGACACATCAAATCAATATCAATTTTTTTATAATAATGAAAATTAAAAATGTAACATTTTTTTCTTACAAAAAATTATGAATTTCAACAATAATTCGTCATTTCCTTTATCCACCCCTAAACCCTAAGAATTTTTTAAACATGGTATGATAATGAATTGATTCATAAGGGGTATAAAAATAGAATACATACATTATATAATAGAATATATGAAACCCCCTAAAACACTTTCTTTAAATCAATCTTTTTTACCCAATATTGGACTCATGTTTCTTTTGAAAAAACCATTATCATAATTGTAAAATTTAACTCTATATATATCAACTTATTAGTTAATATAGAAAATTCATATAGGTTCACTAGGAAATCATATTCTTGTATCCCTTATATATCCATTAAAAACAAATAAATTTGAATAATAATATTTCTATATTACAAAAAATATTAGGATAACATAATTTTTTCCCAATGCGTTTGAGGACTATTCCTAACCTCCAATCAAGAAATATATATCAATTGGTTTCATGAGATATATTTTTCTTCAACTAATTTCATATAAAAAGTAGAAAGACCAATACATGAATAAAATAATTTAATGTTTAATCTTTTTATAATAAAATGATAGAAAACATATACTAAATGTGTATGAAAACATATTCCTATACAAAAATGTATTTTATTCTAGAAACTAATTTTACAATAAAATATAGAAATACATAATGTGGGTTTTTATTTGAATAAAACATAAATGTTTATAAAGGAATAAAAAATTAAAATAAATGTTACCGTAGAGGGAAATGTCATTGTCCCTCTATATGTTGAAATTGATCATTCAATTAGTCTTTTTTAAATAATGTAAAACATTCCATAAAAAGATATTTTTTAAAAAATATTGAAATTATTTCAAAAGAAACATAATATTTCCATTATAAATATTTTATTTTCATAAAAATTCATCTATAAAAATATTTTTAAATTATTGAAAAAGTGTAACAAGAGATTAAAAATAGATAACTAAATTTTTCCTTTTTAAAAATTAATTACCATATAGAAATATTTAAAAAGATAAATTTTTTATAAAAAAAAACATTTTAAATAAAGTGAAATATGGTATAAATTTTGTTTATCAACCATTAAGGAATAAATATTATTTTATTGAATAATTTTGTGGAAAATGGACATTAAATAGAGCAATATAGAAAATAGACCTTGAAAACATTTTGAATGAGGGATTCTGTAAAAGGTCCCCTTTTATTGAGTCGAAGTAATATCTTTTGTTATTTATCATCATTAATAATAAACATAAGTTAATTATTTACATTATTTTTCACTTTTTCCATTTCTACTATTTCATTTCATTATTTTTTTATTCCATGAAATACTATATAAATATATCACTTAATTTCATTAAATATGTTTTCTTTATATTCAACTTATATTTTAAAAATTACATAGGTATGATGACTACAATCAAGGATAGGATAATTCATCATATATAGGATAATAATTATTTCATAATTATCATATTTATAATTTAATTATACTTATAAAATTAATTATAAAATATGGTTAGGAAAAATGAACTACATGACAATCATGGATATTATAGGTTTTATGCCTACATGAGTAACGTTTCAATTTTTCATCGACCATTATAGAAATAAGATATATATTGTTATGTATTTTTATTATTATCATAATATTATACTTACCATTTTTTCTAACTTATTAATATATATATATATATATATATCATCCATGTTGGGTGGTGATGAAAAAAATCACATCGCTTTTTGGAGGCCGTAGTCTATACGTATAGACAGACATGATTATATTTCTTAAGTTGTTGGAAATGGATGAATGTAAAAGATTTATTATATTTTCAAAATGAAAAATAACTAATTTATATTATACAAAAACATTATTCCCATTTTTATAAATAGCCATGATAGGAGATGATGCAAAACAAAATATATTGGTTCTCGAAGAAGCAGTCCACAATACAATGAACGATAGTTTCATTACCAGTTTGATGGAAGATGAGAAAGTTATTTGTAATTAAATTAATATATATACATAAAATTATATGTTATATAATAATTATTTTATATATTTAGGGTTGATAATGATTTTATGGGGGTGGAAAAATAAATAAAACAAAATTCATTGTTACGAATGATACCTCTTCTTCTGATGACCTATTATAGTTTTAGAGAAAAATAACCTATGTGAGTGTTTTCTAAAAAAAGAAGTTATTTTTTACAAATGTATTATTATGGGGATGGTATTTGGGTGGGTATTGTCAGACTTAAAGACATTGGAATTATTAAGAGGAGAAGAGAATGGGTGGTCTTTAAAAGGGGGGGAGAGGACACACTTGAAATTTTTTAAATGAAAACATTATACCCATAATTTTCAAATTCCAAAATTCATTAAAATTAACCATTATAGAATATTTTTTGAGATAAGGTTGAAATATATACATTAAATATAATTTATAAATGTTTTTATGTAATTTTATGTATTATCATTTTATGTTATCCCCTGGTAAACTCATTTTCACCTTAACAAATGTATTTTTAAATTATTTTAATAGTGTATTTTAAAAAAAAAAATTTATGCTGTATTATAATATAAAAATAATTTTTATATATTTATAAATTATTATTTCAAATTCAATTAATTGAAATTTTAAATTTTAATATTAATTAAAACCCACCAACATGATGAAAAGGATGTTTTTTAGAAATGTTTTCTATATGCATAATATGGATTTATATTAAATTTATTATTGTATTTATAATTATAAAAATATAAATAAAATTTTATGGATATATAATATATAAATTTCTCTAAAATCATTCTTTATTATGGGATTTTTATGATTATAAAAAATGGAGAATCTTTATGAACTTTATAAAATTTTTTAGAAAATTGTGTTCTTAAGAAGAAAATAATCGTATTATATGATCTATTATAATAATGTGTAAATTCTAATTAATTTAATTAAAAATAATTTAAAAATACTAATAGTTCATTAAATTTAATTTATTTCAGAATGTGACTTCAAAATTACATAAATTTTATTAATTAAATGACAATAGTTAAAATTTTAATTTACCACTCTTCACTAAATAATATATTTTTATGTAAAATAAAAAATATCATCCAATGTTGATTTTGATATAATGATTTGAAAAATGAATTTCATTTCATCCCATATATTCAATAAAATTTCTAGAAATTTATTTCTAATATTTTCCTACTAAAATCAATAAAAAATTATTGTATAAACCATATTTTTTGAAGAATGAAATTACTTAACTAAAACGGGATTGATTAATATGTAATTATAAATAAATTAATATTTAGAATGAAAAAAATTATATGGCTCATAAATTATCTACTAATATTATTACTCACCATTTTAGCATTTATTTTATAGTAGTCATATTTAAATAATAATATTTCATGTATCGTTATAGTTCAGTAATACATATCTTTTATGAAATATAATGTGTTTATCATTTATAAGATCATTGGGTGTTACATACTCCCTACATTAATAATTTTCATCATAAAAATTTAAAAATTATCATAGTAATCAATGGTTATACATTTCAAAATACCATTATTTAAATCCAATTACTTTAAAAGGGTTAATAAAATATCATATTGATAAGAAAAAAAATGAAATATAAAGTTTACTAAGAATAACACATATCATGGTTTCCACGTATGAAAACATTTGTGGGATGGGAGAATACAGAAATGGGGAAAAGGGTAATACTGGAATAATTATACTGAGTTGTAGGTTCATTAATCACAAGAAAGTAAATGTTTTTGATAAATTAGTAAACCAAAAAAACAAAAAACTATGTCCATTGAAAAGGACCATCATTTTCCCCCAAATAATATTTTTTTTCAAGATTAATTTACCATAGATTGGAAATTTAATTGATAAAATAACAGAAGAATATATGGAATACTAAATTAAATTACAAGTAGAACTTTATCTATCAATCAATAGCTTAAAAAATCACGTCATTTACTTTGTATGATTGGTAATCAATATAAATTTTTTAATGTCCAACACACTAAAATACACTTATAATTGGTGGAAAACCCATAAAAATACGGAAATATATATTTTATGAAATTACACAACAATCCAAACCAACAAATTTGTCCACATTAAATTTGTTTCAAGAAATAAACAGTCCTATCATTAATATCCAAAATTAAACGTTTATACCCAGTGTTCAAACTAAACCATTACATAAATATCAATCCATTGAATTCTTAAAAATATTCCATACTATGATTGATATCCAATGATTAGAATGATTATTTCATATATTATTCTCTGAAAAATTTTACATTTATATATAAATAAAATAAATTAATCTTATTATCCCATAAAAAAATTATATTCCCTATCCAAACAATATCATATATTTATTATGAATTTACATAAATAACAAAAATCACTAATAAACCATTGTAAAATCATGTATTATTTCAAAATATTTTTCATCTTTTTTCCTAAAATAATCTCTAATAATCATATGTTTACCATAATTTTCTATGTTTCTCAAAATCATTAACTTCTTCCAAAAATACATTAATTCCCTATCCACCAACTCACTTATCAATCGCATGGTTAACAATTTAAAGAAACATATATTCTAAAAATCAACATAATCATTATCAACAAAAGTTTTTGTGTGAAAACATTGTTTCATATTTGAAATTATTTTTCATATTCTAAAGGTTAGTGTTTTTCCCTTGTCACCTTATGGTTGATGGTTAAAGTGATATCAAATTTTTGGATGCAGTAGGTTGTTTTTTTCAATATTTTTACAAAACGTTTTCTAATAACAATCATAAAATATATTGAAACCCCTTAATATAATATTGATAATCAATGGATTTTAAAATCATAAAGTATATCAATACATTTAAAATTATTTCCATAAAATGGAGCATTTATTCTCCCACAAATAAAATTTTTATCTTAAATATAGTGTTTTATATACTATAAATAGCTTTATAAACACTATAAATTTCTACAAAATAACTCCCATCTCATTAGACAACATTAGTTTATTAATGCATTTAAACATACACTTATACATAATCCAACCGTTTCATAATAACTTCTGAATCCCTATTTGTAGACTTCTTAATCGCTTGATATTATTTATAATCCATTAATATTGATATTTTACCTTTACTCATTAATAAGTCATTTATATAAAAAAAACATGAATCATGTAATGTGATTAAAAAATTTGAATACCTAAAAAATGATGTAGTCAATAACTTTCATATATAATTATCAATATCATCATCTTCAACTATAATAAAATTAATAATTTCTTGGCATTTATCTGTACAGCATTACTTCCCCATTCTTAAGAACTCCTCTGATGACATGGATCTTCATAATTCCCATACTCCCCACATAGGAATAATTAAATAGATTCTATGGAAATAATTTTATTAAAAAATTAAGGAATTAACAGAATGATTCCTTTTATCAATTGGAATATTATTTCTTTACACCAACTATTAACCAATTACAAAAAAATCCCACTATCTTATTACATTGTCGTGTTTCTTCTTCCCTTATTCAAGACATATATTACATTCAATAATTTCAACTTTTCGAATAAAACTTGAACATCAACGGAACGTTATTTAACTCTTATTTTTTGTATTATAAAACATACATAGGTTCATATTATTAATCATAACACATGATATATTATTAAAAATATAAAAAAGTACTTTTTATGAAGCTCACAATCTATATGGTTTATTATTCATACAGCCAAGAAATCTCCCATCACACCCATTATTGTGTTTTTAACTTCACGATCCATTTATTTAATAAAACAAAAAATTATTATAATTATATTAAATAAACCATAATAAAACATATTATTTATATAATAAATACTTATATATCCTTAACCATTCCATCCCTTAATAAACACTTTCTATTTATCGAAAATAATCCAAATTTTCATTATCTCACTAAAAATATTGGTCATCGATGATTATTGACATTGTATCAAATTTCATCATAACTAATAATGTTAAATAAAAATTATATTGATAAATACTATAAGGACATAGGCATTAAAATTTAAATTTCATTTGTTTTAAATAAGTAAATAACTTAATTTATGTGAATATATTTTTTAGATTTAGTGTTTCAAAGAATTTTTTCATCACTAAATATTAACAAAAACATTTTTATAAGGGGTACAAATTAGATCTGTACCCATTTATCACATAATATTTTACAATAAAAATAAAAAACGTTTTCTTTCCTTAATAAATCTCCGCATATTTCATATTTACTTCTTCCATTATTTTTATCATCCTTAAACACTATAAAAAACAATAAAAACATTGGATGATCACAAAACCCTAGCAAGGGACATAATTAGAAGAAATATGATTCCCCAATACACAAATAGATTCATTTTACATTATAAGTATCATTAGAATACATTTTAAAATAAAAAAATTTCTTTAAAAACTTATTCAAAATCAATATAAATACATGTAGGATCCTATGGAAAACATCTTCAAATAACACTTATAGAACACTTAAAAATTGGAATGATAATACATTTGATTTCTAATATAATCCTCTTGTGAAATTAATCATTACCCATTGAATTAGGGAATATATAAGCTCTATCAGGTTCACCCATGATATATAACAGGTCTCAAATGATTGTATAACTAGCTTCCAAGTACAACTTCATGGATGATATAATTTAAAATTTCATCTTTTAAAAGTTATAATCTTATAAAAATAATATAAAACTGGGCCCAAAACATTTTAAGATATCATAAATACATTTCTTTTAGAAAACCACATTCAATACCAAAATAAAAAAATGAAAAGGGGTTTTTTCCTTGAATAAAACATGAAAGGGTATAAAATAATCCCAAATTAAAATAATGGTTATGGAGGCCGAAAAAGTCACCATCACTATATATGTTACAATTAATTGTTTCTTTTTTCCTTTTTTATGAAAGTAAATAATTTTATAAATATGATACTTTTTAAAACCATGAAAAATAAAGTAAAAATAACAGAAAATATACATTGTAAATCATTTATGTCCCTATTAGAACATCCATACAATAATTTTAAACCTACGAATGGGGAGGAAAAGGATTTTAAAAATAAGTCATTAAAGGATGATTTTTTAAAAGGATGTCTCTTCAAAAAACGCTAAAAAGATTTCTTTTTGTAATATTTTTAAAGAATGTGAACTATTTTTTTAAAAAAAAATTCCTTTAGAATCCACAGATTGAGAAATAAATATTTGTATGAAACAATTATAAAAATAGGAATTTGGAAGATAAATATTTACATTTTAAACCATTTAATCATTTAAAATAAGGTATTAAGTGAAAATGTATTTCACAATTAGTCCAAACCATCATATACATCATTTTTTATTACTAACAATAAAATTATTCAAATTATCTAATTTATTGAGAATTTAATTTCTTGTATATTATTACATTTATATTATCAATTTTCATGCAATACCAAATTATGTAAACATTTAAGGCCACATCTTAATGTTTTCATGGTTGTCCACCTATATTTCAAAATAAATGATTTTAGTTAGAATACATTGGTCAAAAAACCATTATTATATCATATAAATTATATATATATATATATTATACTTTTAAAAATTATTATCAAATATGGTTCTTGAAAAATAAACTACACTACAATCATGGTGACCATATGTCGTACATACACGTTAATAAAATTCCCACATTTTAGTGATCATTATAAAAAGAAATAAATTATGATATAATATTTAATTAATGATAACATTATCCTAACTAATATATAATTTCATTAAATAAACTTATATATATCATTATTTAGATGTGGTGGTGAAAAAAGAATCACATCATTTCTTGGTGGTAGTTGTCCACACATACACATGAATGATGTTAGAATTGTTATGTGAGTATAAAGGTATGAAATTAAATTTTATATTAACTTTAAATAAGGTTTAATATTTCAGTAATATAATATATAAAAAATAATTCCATTATTATAACCATCTGTAAGAGGAGATGATACATCAATTTTTGAGGCGGATATTTGTTGTACACACATATAATAGTTTCATTTCCAATTTGAAAGAGGAGAATGAAATAGTAAATAGAATTAACATAAAATTATCATTTTATAACGGAGAATTTAAAATTTTTTATAACTTTATTGAAATAATATTTTATGCTGGGAGAAGATTAAATAATACAAAATTCACATTTATGAATGATACCACTTCTTGGGATGACCTTGTCCATTATGCACGAAAATCCGTCCAAGAGGGTCTTCCAATCATACCATGGATTTTAGGATGATATGAGGAATGTGAGGAAGGTATTTGGGTAGGAAATGGTTGAATCAAAAGGCACTAGAACTGTGAAGTGGAGAGGAGGGGGGCTGGCCATATATAATTTGGGGAGAGGACACAAATGAATTTTTATAAAAGTAAAACATATACCAATGTTATTCATATACCAAAAGGTCATAAAATAGACCATTATAAAGAAATATATGTTTTAATGTATAATCAGATTCATAAAATATTGTAGAGTCAGATATTTTTTCATTTTAACCATTATCGTTTTAGCTTAACCACTAATAAACTAGTTTTCACTTTAACCCGGGTAATTTTTTTTTATTTACAATATTTATTAAAGAAATAAATTAGTTTTAACTTGTTATATAATAATTATTTTTATTATAAAAATATTAATTGAAATTTATAAAATTATATATATATATATATATGATCCATAATTTAAATTTAAATTAAAACCCCACATGTGATGGAAAAGTTATTTTTTCACGAAATGTATTTTTCAAACATAAGATAATATTATAATAATTATATGATTATAAAATATAATAATGTAAATTTAAATAATATATATATAATAAATAATATTTATATAATACATTAATCATTATGTTCTTTTAAAAAATTATGTGGAGAAAGACTCTATGACAAAAAAACTATTTTCTTAAAAATTTGTTTTGAAGCCCAAGAGTAAAATTATTCTAGAATCAAGTATAAATATGATTTAAAATTAATTATTTAGATTGAATATAAATAAAATATAATTATTTTAATTTATAAGAAATAAATTCATAAGTATGGTATAAAATTATTTAATTAATAGAAAATAAATGTCTTTATTAGAAAAATTGATATTTCTCACTATTCCTTGATACTCAATATTTTAGGAAAAAACACAATATCCCACCCTGTGTTAATTTTTCAATGTTGTTTTTTGAAATTATGTTCATATTATTAAATAAATTTCCCTAATTTCCTATAAATTGAATATTAATATTTTTCCCAAAAATCAATAAAAATTCAATTTTGAAGAAAATATATTTTTTTTGAATAAAATTTACATTATAAAGTTTATCAATTACTAAGTTTCTATAAACAAAATTATTTTTTTTGGAAATTATTTTATATATTCCATAATTAATTTTATACTATATATATCAAAACTATTATTGGCTATGTTATAGTGATCATATTTATATAACAATTATTATGAGTTCTTTTATATTCGGTGTTGTGTATCTTATATTTTATCTAACATTGTTTCCTATTATAATAATAGTTTTATTGAAAAATACGTGAAACATCCACGTGATACTATAAATCATCAATAGATTGTATTTGAATTCATGTTACAGTATTTTCTAATTTTTTAATATGTTCTATGTTTTATTTTTATTACTCAGCTTATTTTAATTATATTGAGAAGTGGATTGAAATTGTGATCACACTGTAGTGATGAATGAGTTAAAGGCCCCTAATATTCCTTACATATAGTCAAAGGGGAACCTTATAACCCTATATTTCATATGTAATCCCAATCCATGATCTATAATTTTGTTGTACTCTCATGGAAGTGGTGGGATCACAATCTCATACTTTTTCATTGATTATGATGGGGGTAGTGATAGTAATCCAGGTGTAATATTCTTCAATTCCATATTCCATATATCCATCAGAAAAATCAAATAGTGAGGGGGATACGGGTGATATAATGACTATGCTGGAGAGGGAATCATAGGTGATCATTTTATATGGGGATACCAAAATTTATTTTCCCCCTTGGATTTCTATATTAGTGTAATAATGATAGAGGTTGACTTATCCATTGAATATCTAATGACTTACCTTGAATATAGGCTTATTCATGAGAATATATATACTTAAGACTAGATGTATGTGATATTAAATAAGTGGTTTGGTTCAAAGAAAGTATTTCTAATTTTGATTTCATTAACCACATTCTCTAAATATAGGTAATGGGTAGAATGAAATATGTGCACCATTGTTTGGTGAACCTCAGGATTGGCCTTGTTGACTATCACCCACTCTCACATTTGTTTAGTTATTATTAAATATATAGTCAAATCATGAATTATGACATTTAAAAAGATCATGGAATGATTACATATCAAAATTTGAATGGTCCATTTGAGTGTACAAACAAGATTTTCATCAACTGTTGGTGAAATAATGATAGAAATTAGTTTATATATTTTTAGGAAAGTAACCATTCACCACCCAATGGATCAATTGGTGATGGAAAATGATGATTCACCACATGAAACATCCCATGTAGTTCAGTTTGATGTTATGAAAGGCATTTTTTACGTGTATATGGAAGAAATGAATATTTAGGTTATTGAAGAACATGTATATCAAGAGGGGATGATGAAAATTATGAAAACCTTTTAACAATGGTAAACTAAGATCGAAAAGTCATCCTCCAATGTCGAACCCTATAGAAATCATTTTATAACAATAGAGTATCTTCAACACAAGGATGGCCCTCCATTTTTCATCTGAAAAAAACATAATTTTCCAAATTCAATGTATTATTGTTGGAATCATGTCCACATTATTGAATACACCAACTAAATTGGATATTGATCAACTACATGAGGGTGGTGGACATTTAAAAGATATGTCGATATCAAATTGTTTCATTGATCATAATTGAAAACCCATTAGGAATGGGACTGTGTTAGATAAATATTAAAAAATTGGTTTCCAGGATATTATTCATGATTCATAATGTTCAAACACTATGGGTGGTAAAATTTCACTTAACCATAGGGAATATAGAGGGAGTAAAATTAACACCTGTGAGTACATACCATTAGATAAATAATGTATATAGGTTTACAAATACCATTAACCTCATTAAAAATAAGGCATAATTAATAATATTATTTATAATATCTTCTTGGGGATTTATAACCTAGATGGGAGTTATACATTTGTAGTGTTGTGACATCACCATATGAAATTCCATTTAGAGTCGATGATGATTCTTTTGGGGTGTGTTCCATATATGGAATGTGGAATATCAGGGTGATGTGATATCACTATGAAACATATCCTTTAGGCCATAAATTGGATTTTAATCGAAATCTATGGACACATGGGATCCCATCAGTCTTAATTTCATTGAGAGCCTATATGATAATTGACACCAAGCTTCCTCAAAATATGAAATATTATTATTTAAAATTTGAATGTCATAACTATTCAATTAAACAAGGTGTTATGAAAATTGTTAATCACATTATGAAATATAAATATAAATTTCGTACAAAATATAAATGTATTTATAAATTTTAGGTAAATAATTGATCACATTTTGGAAAAGTAATTATATTCATCTAAAATTTGTTTTATTTAAAATTAATTTTATTTTTTAAAAAAATAATTGAATTAATTTTTATTTATTATATATAATATTTTTCATTCAAATAAAATTTTTTGATATTCATATCTATTTTATCCTATGGTTAAATATGAATATTTTTAGAGAAATATTAATTTTGTAGTAAATGGTGAAAATACCAATTTTTTAAAACAATGATTTATTTTCAATGAGTTATGTATTTAAAGTGTGAAATTATTTTTAAATGTATAATAAGTATTATATATTAATATTTAATTAACTGAATTAATTTTTAATGAGCATTATGGTATGTTTGAATATATGTTAATTTATGGTGTTTAAATGTTGGTTTTTTCTGAAAAATGTTTTTAGGTGCTTAATGATTCTCAATTTTATTTATGAAATGAAACCTAAATGAGTAATTTTTAAATTGGAATGTATAGGTTATATATCAATAAATTTTACATATTATTGAAAAATGTTTATTATAATACCTAGAGTTAATATTTCATCAACTAATATAAAAAATTATATTTCTTAAAAATTAGTTTTTTTATTATTTCTATGAATTTTATATTAATTTTTTTTTAAATTTACAAAATTTACATAAAAATTATAATTATTTTTTATATCATAACATAAAAATAATATTAAGTTAAACATTTTATAATTTTCTGAAATTATTAGTTTTATTGATGAATAGTGAAAAATTACTTAATTATAATTAAAACCCGTATTTTCAATTAATATATTTTTAATGATAAAATATAATTACTATTAATTTTAAATAAAAAATTGTTAAATTTAAAATAAATTATTAATTTATATGTGATTTAAAAGAATTATTTATTTATGTTAGGGAAACAAAATATAAACATTTGAGAATTTTATCCCTTAAAACCCTCCTTTTCACCAGGCATGTGGGATTAATCTGAAACAAAAAAAATTCTACTTATATAAAAAAAATTGAAAAATCATTTAGATTTTTGGAATTGGAATAAATTATATTATCAAGTGTGTAAAATATAATTTTATTCAACAAAAATTATAAAAACATAAAAAATTAATTTCAAGGATATTAGTAAAATTTGGTTTACATGGCGGTTAAACAAAATTTATAAGGGTTATAAATAACCCTAAATATTTCAAAAGTCCATTGTGTGGACATATATTGATCATATCAGTTCTAGGATCAATAATTTTTCATTATTTTATCTTGGTGACATGAAAAAAACCTATTGGTTAAATTCCTTCATTAAAACATTTACAAGTCTGTCACACACCACACCTATAAAAGGTCATCCCGTCATCTAACCACTGAACACCATAATGCCATATTTTTTAGGAAATAACTACCCATTTAAATCCCCAAATTCAATCCTATAATTCTATTATCCTTATTGTAGATAGAAATACAGCCTAGGAAATGTTTTAGTGAAAACCAATGGTGGATACTCGATGAAGATGTAACGGTCATCAACAAGTGTTATTTATTTATTTATTCATCAACATATTTTAATTATTTTTTTTAATTGATGATATAATAATAATTTAATATTCTATATATACTTATATATATGTTTTTATGTTAATGTAATGATCCACATTCATCTCCACTTCAATTAAATAGGATATGAAATCATCATTCGTGTGTACGTTGGACTACCGACTCTCTTACCAATGTTAATAATTATTCAATTATCAAATATCATGATGAGAAATTTTGATATATTTATTTTATATATAATATTTTTATGATATAATTATACTAATTTGATAATAATATGAAATATTCCTTCATACATTCCATTTTGTGAGAATACAATAACGGCACTCATGTATACGACCAAATTAATACCCCGTGAAGGGATGTAATTAATTTGTGAATTACATGGAAGTTATTAATGATTGTCTTAATATAAAATTTATAATATGTTAAACAAAAATGTTATTCTATAATGCTAATATTTAATTTACCATAATTTCTTTCAATATAATAATAAAATGGAATTAATTTTCTACTGTACATAAGACCTACTATCTCCATGAATGGTGTAGTTCATTATCCATATCTATATTTCCAAGATTACTGTAAATAAATATATAATGAATATATATGATTTTAATATCGTTAATAAAATTATTATTATGAAATAAATATAAATTTAAGAGGAACAAATATAACAAATTAAAACATATATTGAAAATAAAGTGGGTATTTCCAGAAACATATCACTGCAATTGAATAAAAAAATAGACAATAAAATGGAATAAATAAATAATATATGATATGAAATATATATATATATATATATTTTGTATTTATAATAAAGTATATTTATTACACAGAAAATTTGAACATGTATTACAAAATTTTAGATTTTAGGTATAGTATGTCGGGTCTCTATTATGTTTTTGGTAGACATATGAAAATTGACCACTCATTTATATTATGTAGTGTATATACTAAAACATTAAGATGTTATATCAGAAATCTCATTTTTCAACAAAAAAAATTATTTGATTTTATTATTTATTTGGGCTTATGATAGAAATGATTTCATAAGTGGTAATGGATTTTTTCATTATATTTTTTCATGAGACATTTGTTATCATGATTTATTCCAATTATAATAGATGTTTCATTTAATTTTATTCATTCTTGGGGATTCTTCTTAATGTTATCATTGTAGTAATGATATTATGTTACATTCTCATAATTTATAATGATTTTTTTATTAGGTTGACAAATATAAAATCTTATGATACATCTCTCAAGAAACTCTTGAAATTTATTCTCCTATATTTATTTCATTTTATTTAATAATTTTCCTTGATTTTTCTCTACTTATATACTCAAGAGTTCCAAAATTATATATCTAAAAAAATCATATATTTGGTTAAAACCCTGTTTTATTTTATGTAAATATTTAAAAAAAATTCAAAAAGGTTTTTAATATTATTATAAATTATTTATTAACAAAATTTTTACCCATGATGGAATTTCTAGAAATTGGTTTGTAATGAATCATCATGTCAATTTCCATACAATTAATGTGTGTATTGTAATGAAAATTTCAATGGAATAGTTCTTATAATGTTTAATACATGAGCATAATTTTTCACAATGATGACCGTTATTTTATTTGAAGAATCGTTAATTGGTTTTCTAGGTTATACTCAAATAAAATAATTTTCAAAATGTTTTAAGTATTAAAAATTTATTCTCATCATAAACAAATAATTTCATGATAAATTTTTTAAATGATCATTAAATCATCCTTTATAATATCCTAAGATTATTTTCAAGGATAATGATTTAAAAAATATTTTATAAATATTAGTTTTAAAAAGTGATTTTCATTGAAAGGTTATTTTCCTCATGAATCAATCCAAGTGATATTTCTCTAAAAATTACTATCCACCTAAGATGACATCTGTTGTGGTTACTTATGATTTACAAGGGATATGTTACACCCCTAACTTCCATGGTGTGTTTTTATTGGAATAATGCAATAGGTTGCGTGGTACGCAACTTTGTGTTCTAGCACACCATGACCAATCAAACAAGCCGCTAAGAATAGTAACACTTGATTTTATAAATTTTATAAATTTTATTTTTTAAAATGTTCTTCATATTTGGATTCGTAATATCAAAATTACCTTAGTGTGAATTGTTAGTATTTTTTTGAAATCATTCAATTTTTGATCAATAGTGAATAACACTACGTTGTTTTTTAAAACATACAATTTAGTAAAATAATTAAGTATTTTATTTAAATTTATTTTGGGTAAAAATGGATACATAAAACCTATATATTTTCAATTTAATTAATTGGAATCATTTTATAATAATATTATAAATATAAAATTTTATTGAACATTTAACGTAATTTACCCACCTTCTAGGCACATTTGAAAATTTGCATAAAACGTAATTTTACCACTTTTGTATATTGAATTTCAAAAATCGAAGAGACACAGAAGACATCATTAAGTAGAATGTGGTTCAATATGATAAAAATAATTCTTGGTGAATAATAACTTTTGAATTTTATTTACCACAGTTCAAGTAAATGGGTTAATTATATGTAAATATGTTATTATAATTACCAAGAAACAAGTCCTAATTCAATTGGATAAGTTTTTTTTCAACCAAAATCAATCTCAGGAATAATATATGATTGTTTTGGTCCACTTGGATTATACTGGGAGATTTATTAGTATTTTATTTAAAGAAGAGTTAAAAGTGTTAAATTCCAATTTTATTAATTAATACATTTTAAATATAGTTTTATAAATGACATAAATTAGACTTTGTATATTAATTATGAATCTAAAATATTTTCTACATAATGGGATTTCAATTATAATTTTTAGACATTAAATAATTAAATTTATTTATGACACAATGATAATGCAGTAATCACCTTATTAATGAAAGATTAAAATTATTGATATTATAAATAACCAAATAAATATAAATTGAGACTTTGGATTCCTTACACAAATTTTCGTGGTTAATATGACAATTTTTTATTGATTAAATATTTATTTTAAGTGATAAAGTTTTTATAACATTATTAAAAACCAAATACCAAATAGTTTCAAAATTGACATAAATGTGTTTTTAAAACTAAAACTATATTTTTATTGATATAATATTCCTAAAGACTACGATTCAGACAAAGCTCTAATATAATGATATATATGTCATTAATGAACAATGTGGGGTTCTGCTGGATTTTTATAGTATGTTTATTAACCATTTATTATAATAATACAAGAATACATGGTAAAAGTTATACTATTTTACTAAGAGTTAAATATAAATAATAAGGTTAATATGGTGACATAAACCACTCTAAAACATATTGATTGAGATATTTTCGAACCTTACCCACATTAGCATCAATATAAATCCTTTTTTAGCCATTATATACCGATAATGATTTTATAATAAATTAATATTTCAAGCTTTTCCTAAAGTTACCCACACCTCTCTTATAAAAGGGTACATTCCCTTTCCTCAGAATCACACCTCCAAAGACATTTGGATCGGCCAAACCCTTCCCCAATATCCTCTCAAAAACCATCAAATCATCCTATAGGCCTTACGTAGATTGGAATGCCAACCTAAGATCCCTTTTGATCAAATCAAAAAGATGCACCTGAAGAAGAGGTAATAATTTCATCACCTCTTCCAATGTTCTTTTCTTCTTTCACATCCTCTTTCTTTGTTGTTTCCATACAAAAATAATAACTCCAATACTGTATACATAATATTATTTTATTATAAATATGTTACAACCATAATAATTATTATATTTATCCTATGAATGACAAAGACACCATATGTGCATACGTACGGCTTATTGTCTCCATGTCGTGGTGTATTTTTTTTATACAACACATAATTATTTTGATGGGTATAATAATGAGTATAATTTATGTATATAATAATTATAACATGTTAATTATTATGTATATATGATATACCATCCAGTTACATACTATTTCACCATTAATAGAATTGTATTGTCGCTCGTGCATACGTACGGATTACCGTCTCCTCAAACGCGTTGAGATTCATTCCCCATCATAACCATTCATAAATAATTTTAATATTATGAAGAAATATAAATTTTAAGAACTTAATATCATTATGGATATGAATCAAATACATACTATCCAAAACAAACATGTCTTATATAACAAAACATATAAAGGAAAAGGAATCAGTTAACACCTGAAACAATGATACTACTATAATATTATTTACAAAGGAATATTAGAAGATCATATATGATATCATATTTATGTATGTGGTTATTGTATAATAATAAATATGGATCTATGAGGTTATGGATTTACTATATGGAGATCAATTTTATAATAATAAGGAATAATTATCCCCTGCCGTGCATTGATAATTTGTGCGATCATCTTCCTGGAGATCCATATTTTTCAAATATTGACCTTCGATCTAGATATCACTAGTTGTGTGTGAAGAAGGAAGACATTCTCAAGACATCATTTCATACAAGGTATGAGCATTATGAGTTTATAGTAATTCCTTTTGGACTAACTAATGCACCCTTTGTATTCATGCCTCTAATGAAAAACGTTTTCAAGGAATATCTTGATGAATTTGTAGTGGTATTTTTGGATGATATCTTGGTACACTCCAAAAGCTACGAAGATCATGAAAATCCTTTGCGCACAATTATAATGACTCTAAAAAGAAATGAGTTATATAGTAAGTTTAGAAAGTGTGAATTCTGGAATTTGAAGAGTTCTTTTCTTGGCCATGTTATCTCTAAAGATGGAATCTCTGTTGATTCTTCAAACACATGAGAAATACATGAATGGATATCACATATGAGTGTAACTGAGGTACGCAGTTTTATTTTTTTAGCATGTTATTATCAGTGTTTCATCCATAATTAATCATGATTCGATAACCCATAACAAAATCTTACATGTAAAGGGGTTAAATTTATTTAGACAAAAGAGTGTGAAGAATGTTTTGAATGATTGAATAATAGATTAGCCAATTCTCAAATATTGAGTCTACCATTTTTTAAATGATGGGTTTGTTATTTATAGTGATGCTTCAATTAAAGGAATAGGTTGTGTTCGTATATAGAATGATATGGTAATTTCCAAGGCATCATAGCAGCTAAAAATTAAATAAAAAAATTATCACACTCACAATCATGAGTTAGTAGCAGTAATCATTTCATTGAAGATATGGATACATTATATCTATGGTAAAAAATTTAAGATATATACTTATCACAAGAGTTAAAAATATATTTTCTCATATAAATAACTCAACATGTAGAAAAGGATATGTCTTGAAATACTAATGGATTATGATTTCACTATACACTACCACACAGGGAAGGAACACAAGGTGAAATATGCTTTAAGAATAAAGGATCATGGATTTTGGAACAAGATGAGAGTTGAAATGGATCCTATGATCATAGATCTTGTAAATATGGATATGGAAATAATCATGGTAGGTGAAACATCAATACTATTTCAAATGGTATCCTAACCATATTCATTAGAAAGGATTGAATGTTCCCAAACTGATGATGAGGAGTTTCAAAAGAAAATTATTGTTGTGAATTAATGTAGATTTATTGAATTCGTATATAAAGATGGAATTTTGAAATTTGGGAGGAGGATTTGTAATCCCAGTACACCTGATCTAAAAAGGGAATTGTTGGATGATACTCATAGCTCTAATTTCTCTATACAACCTGGTAGCATTAAGATGTATAGTGATTTGAAGGAATGGTTTTGGTGGTGCACCATGGAAAGGGAGAGTGTTGATTATATGTCATGTTGTAGGGTTTTTCAATAGGTGATGGCTGAAAGACATCATCCAAGAGGATCCATGCAACCAATAATCATACATGAGTGTAAATTGGATGATATTATGATTTAATTTCTCATGATAATACCAAATAATCCTAGAATTAATGATGCAATATGGGTCATTGATGATCGTCTTACCATGTCATCAAATTTTCTTGCTATAGGAGAATATTTTCCATGTGGACATTTAGTATGACAATATATTAATGGAGTTGTAATACTTCATGGATTACCCCTATCAATTGTTTTTTATCGTGATCCCTGTTTTAAATTAAGATTCTGGAAATGTCTTCAGAAGTCCATGGATATTAAACATCATTTGAGAATGGCCTACCTCCCTCAAATTGATGGACAATCAAAGAAGTCTTTTATAACCTTATAAGACATGTGTAGATCTTTCTCACTTTACTTTCAAGGTATATGGGATCAATATTTACCTATGGTATAATTTTCCCATAACAATCGCTTCCATTCATGTATTCAGATATAACCATATGAAGCATTATTTGGGAAAATATGTTTCAGAACAACTTTTTGGGATTATGTTGATGAAATAAAACATGTAGGCCAAGAACCTTTTCAGGAAACAATAGAAACGGTGAAGATTATCCAAACCACATCAATGAAGGTCAATGTAGGAAAAAGAGATATGCCAATAAATGGAGGAAGGATTTTTAATTTCAAGTAGGATATCATGTTTTCATTATGGTATCCCCATGGAAGGTGTTATACGATTCGGTAAAAATGTTAAATTGAGTCCCAAGTACATCAGGCCTTTCGAAATTCTAGAACGAATTGGAGTTGTAGCATTCTATTTTTCAATGCCACCAAGTATTTCCAAAGTTCATGATGTGTTCCTTATATCATTTTTGAGAATATACATGTCTTCCCAAAAAATGTACTCACCTATGAAATAATAGAACTGGAACACGATCTTTCTTATTGTGAAAATCCTAACAAGATTATTGATACCAGAAAACAAGTGTTGATAAACCGGATGAATCATTGGGTAAAAGATTTATGGAGAAACCATAAGATGAAAGAGGAAACATGGGGAACTAAGGAACTTGTGATGAAGAACCACTCGATTCATTTTTCAAGAAATTTCAAGGATGAAATTAATTGAAGGGGGGAAGAATGTAATACCCTAAGCTTCCCCAGTAATTTTAACATCGAATAATGCAATAGCATGTGTTGTATGCATCTTTGAGTTCCACCACACCACTACCAATCAAACTTGTTCTTAGGAATTGTCATACCAAATTTTCAAAATTTTATAATTTTTAATTTTCTAAATGGACATCATTTTTGGATTCAGAATATCAAAATTATCTTCTTGTGAATTTTCGGTATTTTTCTGAAAACATTCAATTTTGGATGAATACTGAAAAACACTACGTTATTTTTTATAAAAGACATTTTTTAAAAAAAGTTTTTTATTTTATATAAATTTATTTTAGGTCAAAATAGTTACATAATACCTATATATGTTAAATGTAATTCAGTGGATTAATATTATAATAATATTATATATAAAAAACTTTATTGAACTTTTAATGTCTTTTACCCACCTTCTAGAAACATTTCCAAATTTTCATAAAATGTAATTTTAAAAATTTTTTAATTGAATTTCAAAAAACTATGAGACACTTTTGACATAATTAAGTAAAATTTGGTTTAATAGTTCGGAAATAATTTTTGGTGAATATTAACTTTTGATTTTTATTTATCACGGTTAAAATTAATTAGGGTATTTAAGGGTGAAATGATATTATAATTACACTAAAACATATTTTAATTATAATGGATAAGTTTATTTCGACCATAATCAACCATAGGAATAATATATGATCATTTTGGTCCACTTGGATAAGTTTAGGACATTTATTATTATTTTATTTGAACAATAGTTAAAATTGTTAAATTCACATATTAGGGATTAATTTTTTTATATACTTTTTTAAATAAGATAAATTAAACTATAAATATTCATTAGAAAGATAAAATGATTTCCTATATAATGGTATTTTATTTATAAATTTTAGACCTTAAACAATTAAATTTATTTACTACCTAATGGTGAGGAAGTAATTACCTTTTTAACGAAATATTAAAATCATTGATATTATAAATATCAAAATAAATGAAAATTGAGACTTTATATGAATTAAACTAATTTTTTAGGTTAATATGACATGTTAGGATTTATTAAATACATTTTTTTGAAGTGATAAAGATGCTATAACTTCCACAAAAACCAAATAGTGTTAAAATTGAACAAAAATGAATTTTTAAAACTAATACTATATTATTAAATCATATAATATTCCAAAAATTATAAGGTTCGGCCAAATGACTCATATAATGATATATATGTCATTATTTAACCACATTGGTTTCTATTTTATTTTTATAGAAATTTTATTGACATGTTATTATAATATTACATGAATACACGATAAATGGTAAACTATTTAACTGAGAGTTAAATATAAAATATAAGGTTAATATGGTGACCTAAACTCCTCTAAAACCTATTAGTTTAGAGTTTTGAGATCCATTACCACCTTATCCTAGAAATAAATCCTTTTTGATCCATAATAAACACAATATTATTGTATAATAAATTAATATTTCAAGCTTTTCCTAAAGTGCCCTCACCTATCTTATAAAAGGGTACTTCCCCATCTCTCAAAATGAAACATCCAAATCCATTTGGCTTGGAGAACCCCAACTCCAATATCCTACCAACTACCCTCAAATAAACCTAGTTTACTTACATTCATTAGAAATCCAACCTATGGATCCCTTTTGATCAAATCAAAATGAAGCACCTAAAAAAGAGGTAATAATTTTATCACCTCTTTCAAAGTTGTTTTCTTCTTCCCCTTCCACTTTCTTCATTGTTTCCATGCAAAAATATAACTCCAGTGTCTTATACATAAATTGGTGTTATTGTAAATATGATACAACTAGATTCATTATTTTATCCATCATATGAATGACTAAGGCACCATACGTGTCTACGTACTTCTTTCCATCTCCATGGTGTGGTGTAGTTTATTATTCAACACTTCTTTATTTGGATGGGTAAAATAATGAGTATAATTTTTTTAAATAATAATTAAAACATGTTAATGAATTTTTATATATTATATAACATCCAATTACATTCTATTTCACCATCAATGTAATGGTATTGTTGCTTGTGCGTATGTATGGATTACCGTCTCCACGAACACGATGATATTTATTCACCGTCATAACCATTCAAGAATAATTTTCATTTAATGTATACAAATAATGTTTGAGAACAAAATATCAATCTTTATTTGAATCAAATACATCCTATAAATAACAAACATGACTTACATAAAAAAACATATAAAGGAAAATGAATCAGTAAACACCCAAAACAATGATACTATTAAAATATTATTAACAAAGATATATTAGAAGACAATATATGATATCATATTTATGTATGTGGTTCATGTATAATTTAATAACAATGATTTAACTATTATACAATAGGTTAATGTACCCTCAACCATGGAAAAGTATAAGGTAAGGGTTAATTTTACAATCTCTTTATTATCTGAGGTTGTTTATATGTGGGTATCTACTCAGACCACTTTATTATCAACATTTGTCTGTCTAATAATATATTTGAAATCATTTTTACTGTTTACTATAATATGGTTTAATGTCATTTATACCCTTTTTTGACTTTTTATAAAATGGTTTGAAAATAATATTTCCATTGTTTTCCAAAAAATGTACTTTATGACCTTTTCAACAAATTATGGTAATAATTTTTTTTAACTTATACTGCGAGTGTGGCTTTTTTCTGTTGTTATTACAGCTTCGAAGCGTCCCTTACAAAATTATAAGAATATTTCCAAAATAAATGTTTTCTTTTATAATTTTGTGACTTTTAAATTATTTCAAAATATAAAGAGATATTTCTCTAAAATAGTTTTCATTTCATCTATGTCAACAACCTTTGATGGATTTTACACTTGTTTAAAGTTGATTTAATATTATAAAATCATCCATAATGTATTTAAGGTTTTGTGATATTTTTTACTTTGGAGGTGTTTTTTTATACCATTCGTTGTTTATGGTTAATGTATTTATATTTTGTATGCTATTTTTAATACGAATGTTGATGTTATATTTTAACCATTGCGTATGAGGAATGCATTAGACTTAGTAAGTGATGGGTGGAACCCGCTATATATCCCTTATGCATCGGTAGGTCTCATGAGACAAACTAGTGTCTTGGAACAAGGCCTTGACAAAATATTATTTTTATTCTTGGCATGAGGCCTTGACTATGTGGTTATGATATCTGGAATTATGCATTCCATCAATTTGAAATGAGCTATTGATATTACATGTGATTATTCGACTAATAGAATATCCATGTGAAAAACTAAATGGAACTATATGATTTATCTTTTCTATATTATTATGAATTTTATGTTTAAAAGGGTTGTGATTTTTTCTAATACATTTCCTTAAAAGTTCATGCTTATTAATGATAGTTTCCACTATATTTTTATCCTTTCTGAAAATCTGATATCACTGATTTCTTATGTTTTCTTTTCCCAGGATGTGAATAAGTATATTATTATTGAACTGTAGGGATAGAATAATGGATATGAGTGTGTTCATAGGGGACACAATGTTTTTTTAAATTCATGATGTAATGTAAAATATATGTCTGTATCTATTACATCCAAGGAATCTAAACTATTTATCTTTCAAGACTTGATCTCTTGTGATGATGCTAATGTTATGTAATAATGCACTGACTCTAGAAAACTAGGGTCACGGCGTTATAGGATTTGATCAAAATATTACAATATTATTCTTTTTGAAGAATTGTTTATGGTTATGGTTATGTTATGTTTATGAAGCTACTTTCTAAGGTTATACCATTGAAAATTTCTTATGAAAATTGCTACCATTTTTCATGGGTTAGAATTTAAGGAACTAATTAAATGATTATGTAAATTGATTATCTTCTATAAGTTATTTTATGATGATATATTTATCAAAATAATTTCATTTAATTTCTTTTTTATATGATTAATGTTTTATGGTCTTTTTGAACGCATATTTATGATTTTCATTATGTTCCAATCGTTTTATTATAACCAAGGATGATAGTGAAATTATATCCATGGACATTTGTTTTGTTGAAACCAAATATTGGTGGGACCTATATGAACCTCCAATGAATTGTGTAATGATTTATATAATATGAGATATACATGAGTAAAAAATGTAGCGTACTCTAATTAGTAAGGGAAATTCGCCTTTATAACGCTCTTGGTAGTTAACCTTGACTACCAAGATTGATTAAGGAGTAAAGCCATTCCACTCTAGGGAAATGGATGTAATTGGTTATAGTGATGTGTCTCAAATTGGAGAAGTGTCACCCAATTTAATTCCTTGATATGTTATGGAAAATACCCTTAACTACTAAGAAGAATATTATCTATGCTTATGTGTGTCCCATAATTCATTGTCTTATGACAGTGTAATTCTCTCATGGATGTAGCTATTTTATTTCCTTATAGTTCATGTCATTTAATGTTCCTCGGTTATGAGGAAGAGATTAATGTAAGGTATGTCTAAGAAGAGTACTTAATGGGATGATCTTAATGGATAAAATTGAATATCTTCCATATAAATATATTCTTTTGTTCCATGTCTCCAAATATAGTAGAATATTGTGGTCATATTCTATTTTTTTGTGTAATGTATTGAATATTAATAAAAAAAAGTAGTAATATATATGTTTGATAATCCTAGGTCACTATAGTTTTTTCCAAAAGAAAGTATTATTTAACCATAAGTGACTATGATTATATAATTTTATTGAAATTCATTTGGAAATTTATTATTACATTTTGTGGGATGTCTCTAAGGATAAGTCTAAGAATAAGTCAATGGATTAAGATATTTCATGGAATTTGTTTGAAGGATAGAGTGAGTGATTTTCAAGAAATTTTCTCCTTGTCTAGATACTATAAGTTGATTTGGCTCCAGTATAGAGGTGCCTAATCAAAAAAAACTTGAAAGTGTCATATTTATCTTGAATCAGTCATCACCTTGTTCTTGATAATGGTCTATACGGCACACCTGGTTTGAAACTCCTAGAGGATATTCATTGAAATTTTACTAACACGTTATGATTCATCATTAGGGATTTAAATAGATAATATATAACAATGTAATAGTATAATACAAAGGTATTGTAGATTAAATATTTGGTGTGTATATTTAGACATCATTTAAGTGATTTTAATGATTATTTTGTTTCCCATTATTTTTAGCATTTATCATGCTATGATTTTTTGTTTTTTTTAATTTATAGAACTATAATGAACAAGGTTAACATTAAATGTGAATTACAATTTACCAATGATAATAATAATATCATGAAGAAGGGATTAAAGGATGTTGGGATTATACCTAATCACTAATCATGATTTATGACTAAAAACATGATAATTAACCCACTTTTAGACTCACCAATGAAGAGAAGGATATAGTTCACAGAGAGTTTGGGTATTGGGTCTATAGAATAATTAATATTCAGTGTCTTATATGTTAATAATGTTTGATGAAAACTGAATGGAATGTGTGCGAGTGATTTGAAGATGTTTCGAGTTTGTGAAATAGGAACACAAAATAAATAACTATAAAAGAGACAACTAAAATTAAGGTTCACACAATTGATGATAATAATGTTATCCATAAGGTATCGTTGAAAGTTGAATTTTTCAGATGTGGAATGTATGGGAATTAAAAAAACATGTCCTAAAGTAATATCTCACTAAAAATCAAGTAATGTTTTATGATTAAAGTTTATACTGTTGATGATGAAGATACTACCAATAAAATATGAAAGAAAGAAGTGTTAAAAAAAGATAATAAATCGTGTTTGATGTTGTATGATAATATTGAAATGATTGAAGTATTTATGTGTTAGTATTCGATGAATAATACTTTTTCCATTATTTTTTTAAACCATTTAACATTATTGTATCTTTCCATAGTAGTTTTCATTAATGATATTCAATAATATTTTAAATGGATTTAATGGTGTACAAAAGTGATATATTAGTAACGATATATTTTGATTTTGGAAGGTAACCCTAAATATGATTATGATGATGATAAAATAGATTTTAGTTTGGATAAATAAATTATTGATATGGATAATGTATATTTAATAGTATATACGACCTCAGAACTAATAAGTGATTTATTGACAATGTGGTTTATGTTGTAATTTATGGAGTCTAAACCATTATTGGATTTATATAATATATACATTCATTTCTGGTTTATTAATTGAATAAGAATGGAAGCATGTTTTCATTGAGGTTTAATGGTAATTATTGTTATTACTATTTTTTAAAAGAACAATTATGAAGGTATTCACCTATTTGGTAAGTGACAATAATGCGTTTCTTTTTTTATATAGGTTATTAATGATAATTTGATTTTCATAAATTAGGTGACCTAATTTATAAATTTCTTATTTTTAAGGATTATAATTGTAACTATTTATGGAATAGGATATGTTTATATTTGGAATAGGTTTTATATGTTAACATATTAACACACCATATAAAGATTTAACCATACTGGTTAACCAAAACTGCCTATTTTACAAAGATACAGAATTAATGAATTATAATTCATATCTTGATTTTATTTATTAATTTAGACATGAAAAAAATCATCTTCCATTGTAATAGATGTAGTGGAAATTGATCAAGATGAAATTAAATGTTGAAATTGATCCAATAAAATAATAATATTTCATGCAAGTAAATATTAAAATGTTTTCAGTGTTGATGAAAAAATAATTCCCGAATATTAGGAAAATGATCATGACATAAAATGATATATTGTTATCATCAATTTGGATGATATCAATGACGTTTTCATGCTTCTTTGATTTATGGATTTTTGGTCATTATCCTTTTCTAAATGTAAAAACCCATGTTTTTATGATATTATCAATCAAATAAAATAAATTTCATTGATTTCTTTTGTTATAATATGCACCAATTTAAGTTTTCGCTACACAAAACAATGACTTTGCTTGCAATACACACAATCTTATATCTCTACAAAGCATCCTTTTGTTATTGTAATTATTTAAATAAGAAAATTATAACATAGAAAATAGAGATACTTGAATGAGTATGATTATATGAATTATGAAAATATAGTTTATATGTTAATATATAATTAATTATTTTGTGACCAAATAATTATAAATAAAAATAAAAGTCCTTGTGAATATATTTTTTTTTTGAAAAATACATAATAGTGCACAAGATTGTTTTATACCAATACATGAAAAAAACTATTGGTGGATTATATTATATATAAAATATATTAATTATAGTTTATAAAAATCATAAAATGTGTTTTCTATTTATAAAAATAATAATTTTGTGTTTACTCATAAAGGAAATATTTTTTAGAAAATACATATTTTTAACCTTATAATAGAACACTAGTATTAAATATAGTTTTTGAAACTTTTATAGCCAATATTTCACAATATAAAATTATTTATTGAAATATTAATATCAAAATTTTTTTTTGGTTAAATTGTTGGTACTTTTTTTATTAGCATCGTGTTCTGATTAATATTAAAAAAAATATAGAAATTTAATTAGAAACTGCTTTTTTAACTAACTTATTTATATAGTTAAGTTATGTTTTGAATTGGTTTTAAATTATAATTATTAAAAAAAATTATAAATTACTCGATTTTATTTTATTGGAAAAAATGTCATATTTAAATTGTATATAAAAACATTTCAATCTTTTGGTCTTTTTACATTAGACACAAGTTTTCTTATTCTAGAAATGGAATTAATTTTAATCTAATTTTATTAAATTTAGTAATTAGAATTGTGAAAAAACAATTCCATTTTGAAAATCATAAGGTAAAAATTTAGTAAATATTCCCTTTTATTTTTTGACAATATGAATAGTAACATTAATTACCTTCATTACCACGGTTAAGGGTATAACATGTAATTGAGGTTAAAAGGAATATTATATATATTAGAAAATTCATGTAACAGATTGAAAACTATTATTCTATGAATTTAGATCATCCATTAACAAATTATTTTAAAAATTGAAATTTTTAATGACAATTTTCTTATAAAAATGACTTGGATATTATTAAAAACAATGACAATGAAAAAATGACACACTCTTGATTTTTATAAATACACTCTTTTTAATATGGATTTCAATAAAATATATTCTCAAATATATATATTATTAAAAAATATATAATTATTATATAGATAATGAAAATATATTTTCAATTTTTAGTGGATATATTATTTTTATAAATAAATACACAGTGATTATAAAATAATTTATCAGTTAATGAAAAACTCTAATATGTGATATTAAATATATTACATTAAATACTATATGAATTAATTAAGGTTATAGGAAAATTTTATTGGTGACTATGATGTATTAGGGGAACATTAAATAAATTGGTTAGAAGTTATCTTCCTATATCAATTTTATTAAATTCAATGTAATGAGATGTGTTAAAATTGAAACTAATGATATTTTATGAAAATAATATTTTCTTAAATTAGTAAAAAATCACATTAAATTTAAACAGAGTTTATTGGGATAAATAAATATAAAAATATCATTAATTTAACATATATGGTTTACATTACACCTTATAACTAAACATCTCCACCTTTTTATATTGAAAATGTAGTTAAAATAATAAAAATTAAAATATGTTAAGTAAGGGTTAATAAAAAATAAGGTATAAAATTATATAAAATCTATATTAAATTAATTGGAAGACAATATTGCATATTTATCCCACTTTATATGCTAATATAATTCCATTTTAAGGTTATTGGATTCAGATTTAACGTAACACAACAAAAATGTAATGTAAATACCTTAAATTTTATACCATGCATAACACACAACACCAAACACGTAAGAGAATATAATATCCCAACACATTAAAATATATTTAATATATTAAATATAATATAGGTAAGATGTATCATTTAATCCATGTGATACTGATTTATCTACCATCAAATGCAACAATGATTTTTCTTCGACAGCTTATGATTCATGCTGGACCGAGTTTTATCAAACAACAATATATAATTATTATATTAGTATTTTATACAATAAGTTATAACCTTGATGTTGAAGTAGTAGTTATGAATAGGATTAAATAACTTCTGATAACATATTTTTTATACAAATTTGAAATGAATTCATTGGATACTAAATAATTATTAATTAATATATGAAACAATTGAAAAATGGAATATATTTATAGAAAAATAATCATATGATAAAAATATATTTTGTCCTAATAAATCAAATTAATTTTAATTATTTAATTATATTAATTAAATTTATATTTTATATTTACAAAAAAACATTTTACATTAATCAAATAAATTTCTTATGAATAAGATAGGAAAAAACCTGAATATTTTTTATGAATATAAACTTTTTTAAAAATTCAGTTTCCCATAATTTTAATGGAGAACCTATTTTAAATCCAATTTTTTAAAATTTTATAAAATTTTTTTTTCAGAATAAACTTCTTATTCTAAATTCCAACCTAGAAAATTATTTTACAATGAAATTTTGGTATTTTTCTGTGATCCTTCTATTTTTAATCTATAATGAAAAAAAATGATTTTTATATCAAAGATAATATTTCATAAAATTTAATTATAAGGATAAAATATACTTTCAATTTTTTTAAATATTAATTTGACTAATGTTTTAAAAATTATTTCAATACGAATAATTAAAATATATTTCACTTTCAAAGTGAACATAAAAACAAAGAAAACTTTTAATGGATTTTACTTTAAAAATATGCATTGTCATTCTCTCTAGGAAATTAAATTTTAAGTTAATTCTGCAAAAAAAATTAATTTGGAAAAATAGATCCCATAATTTTTATTACCATAATATATAATATCAAATATGGTCAAATATATTTTTCTTCCAAAATAATTAGTGAACATAATAAAAATTAAGTACATTGATAAATGTGAAATTATGTATATGAAGGGAAGAAACCAAAAACATAATGGAAAAAATAATGTATACACTTGTAAAATATCTTTTTTATCTTAATATTTATACCTTATTATACCTTGTATCTAATTTTGAATGTTATTTTTTCTTCTATACATGGAAAAATGGGGGTAGAATTCCCTTTCCAAAAATTTACAAGAGTACCATTCCTCCTCATCTATAAAAAGGCAGTCACAGCTCCCACGTTCGTACAAATATCAAACCAAAATTTATTTACCAATATCCGCAAAAATATATCTAAATTAACCCTCACCTAATCCTAAAATCACCACTTTTAGAATAATTCAATTCAAGAAATTCAAACAATTATGAGTTTTCTGATTAAGAGGAAACATCCTACTTTAATATCATAGGATTTTTTTCATTCCCCAATTATTCAATTATAATTATTTCATTATTATTTAATAACGATTTTACTCTACAAATTATGATATATTGTTATATTAATTTTTTAACTTCACTTACACACACATCCATCTAATGTGTAATGAACATACAATTTTTTGTACAACAAACATTCGCCACATGAAATGACGGTGTTCATTTTTCTTTTACCACCATTAATAGTTTGAAATTATGATTTATAATATATATATGTGATATATATGATTTTTATAATTTATTTATGAATATTTAATTTTAATATATAGAATATTCAATTGTGATTTTCATATTTTGTAAATATGATATCAACATTTGAGGTAGTGTGGACTACCGCATCCTCCAAACGAAGTGATTCGTAAACTATTTACAAGGAACGAATAAAAAAATTTCAATAAACATATGTAAAATAATATAAATAGATATGATACTGGAATTATAAAATAAATATATTCCATTTAGATTTAATTATTTTAAAAAGGATAAGAAACTATTGTAGTGTCAATGCGTACGTACGACCTACCATCCCCATGAACGGTGAATATCAATTATCATCTCCAAAAATTATAGATTATTATGAATAAAAATATATTGGATTTTTTTGAAAGGTAAATCATTTTTTACATAATTTATATTATTAATAAAGTATCTATTTAATAGTAATATTAGTTTACAAGTCTAATCATACTTGAAGGACTGTGAAATTAAAACCAGAAATAATGAAAAGAGTGGTAGATTATTAAAAAATGTATAATAAGATATTATAGGTAGTTATTACATGATTTTATAAATATAATTATGGTTGTGTTATAATTTAATAACATGTCGAAACCCCTAATATATTATGTTAAAAGAAGTTCACCTAAAAAGTAATGACATGGTAAGGTATTTTCTTAAGACTTTTTTATATCATTGAGTTAAATTTGATGTTCACCAATTACGTCTTTTGTCTGTTGTTTCTAATACCCATTATGATATATTAAATCATGAATTATTTTAACTTCATTTTTTTGGAGATTCCATTTTTATAATTTAATTTATGGGTTTTTCAGATAAATGTTACGAATGGGAAATGAATTTCATAACCCAATTTCCTTTTATTGGTTTATTCTACATTCCCATTGTTTCTAATATTATATAATTATCTATATAATGAATTATGATAACTATTTTTCTATTGAATAAAATTTATATGTTCTTACAGATGATACACATAATCCCATCATTGAGTGATTCTCACATCATCGTTATTGATTTTTTAAGGGAAACATGACCATATGATTTTTTTGGGATTGCTTACACATAAACATCCATTACTGTAAATTATTTGATAATTATCTATTAAAACCTTATATTTTATCCTAACATAGTCATTATTGTCCCTTTTCAAGTAATATTAGAATTTTCCTACAATTTGGTAATTTTTCAAAAGATATCCTAATTTTGTTTATCTCTTTAGTCAGAAAACATTATTTCTTGTAAAAATCATGTTTTCTTAAAATGTTTTCAAAGTTTTTTTATACTTTTTAAAAATTATTTGGTACAGAAATATTTATCATTTTTTCATTAACCAATGTTTCTAAAGGAATTTTATCATCACTATATAAATATGGCAATTTCTATCCTTTTTACTGTATACAAGGAAGGTTTATTTTACCTTGTATTACATGTAAGAATTTACACTCTACATTTAATATATGATTACATTGAATGGTAATAAGGTTAGTTTTTAAATAAAAAGTTTTTGAAATTTATTTTCTAGGAAAATTAATTTAATAAAACAAATTGAAAAGGTTAATTTCCATATGAATATATATAAAACATCATTTATTAATAATCATCATCAACAACAACTTTTAATTTTTAATCTACTGGGGATATGTTGTTTTTATATCATCCTTATTCTTCTTTTGGATGGGTTTTGATAGATTTTTTCCATGATCATATTGTTATTCACTTATTTAATACCTTTTATTATTCATGAGACATTTAATTTTATATGGTTATTGATCATTAAATATCCACTAATTACCAATATCAATTTTTATGGATAATTTTATTGCAGAAACCATATATCATTTTTACATATGGTATATACCTTTCCAATTTATATTAAGAATCTATATATTATCGTGATGTTCTATGTTTCATTTATTATTATTACATTAGAGGGAATATAATTCGAATGATTAAATATTGTATGGGACACTTTTGATTTTTATGATTATTCTCCTCAGGAATACTTTTGTTGATCCTTCAATGATAATTCCATTAATCAACATCAACAAGCATTATTATTAATTATCCTACAATGCGGAATTATTAATGAATCATTATCTTCTATTTAATATTTATATTTGAAAAGTAATATTGTTTATTTCAATTATTAGACATGAGGATTGCATTGCACATGTATGACATGGGTGGGTCCTGGTAAGAGATAACCCCTAGATACATATTTAGTATTGTGAGATGAATTTGTTACAAAAATTAGATGGGTTTCTAAAAAATATGATAAACTATCTTGTGAAGTTTCTTGATCATAATGGATCCATATACCTAGGAAACAAGGTGTCTAATAAATAATCATTTATCTTAATTGGATTTAGCTATTATTAATCAATGGAATTTGTCATCTACATTAATAGGTATACATTTTATTTTCAATTAATTGGGTAAATGGAATGTGTTTCAGATTCATAAATTTCAATATTGATTCTACCTTATCTCATTATTTTACTAACATGTTTTTCTAGTTATTACCTCCAAATATTTCTTATTCACTTCTTCCTTAGAATACTGATTACATGGTATGTGTGTTCAATTACGTACCATGCCTTAATTATTATTATCATTAATTCATTACTGGATTGGTTATACATTACCCTAACTGAGTATTTGATCTCACCCTTATTTTATATCCTTTATACATTAATCTATGAAGTTTACTATGGAAGATATCAAAGGATATTCTATATTGAATAAGGTTGTCATTGAAAGAAAAAAATTATATGGTAATTAATGTGTTTAATATTAATAAAAGACTCATATATGTATCTAGATTACCAGGAATACTAAAATCATTGGTCATTCAATATTTTATTATTTATATTCAAGATAATGTAATGGTAGCATGACACATACTATGAGCTTGTTTGGGTGGAGGTGTTACTATTGGTATTGTAGGATGTTTTGGGGAACCCTTCAGCGAATGATTTAATAAAAAAAATATGTTATAGAGAATAACCCTTTGGTATAATTTGAGTATAATTATAAAACAAAATATTATAACTTTAATAATGAAGGTTCTTTTTGGGTTTTTTTAGAAATAAATCCTTGTATGGATATGACAAGAGGATGTGGTTTTGGAAAATATGTTCCAAATATTGACATCTCTGACATGTTGTTTCGGGAATGACTCATTGTAACCTGGTATACAACAATGGCCCTTCCTGTACACCAGGATTGACACTTCTGTGGGATAGTATTTGGATATTTCACAATTTATTTACCTACCATAATTAATAATTATAATAGATAATGACAATGAATGGCCTAGGATAAAATAAAGACTATTGAATGACCAATGTGGAAAATAAAACTTATGAAGTATTTATGTTTTGATTTTTTAATTAAATACCATTCCTAAATGGATATTAATTGATTAACCATATTTCATAGATTCCCATCATATTTATTTTTGACTTTATTAAAACTTTTTTTTAGAAATGGACCAATTTTATGCCATATTAAAACAAATCAATTCTAGAAATTCCATGAATCTTAAACCCATGATAGAAGGATGATAAGGGGTTCATTTCAAACCTAGATACACAATGTCCTGGTTATTATATTATTATTTCAAGTTAAAAAAATAAATATATGTTTAAGATGCACTCATAGTGTTACTTTTAGTATTCGAGCATAATTTTTTAACAATATTAGATTTTGAGAATTGTTTGAGACCAATTTAAAGTCATTGCACTCTTTTATTGGACTTGAGATATATTAAATGATTATTTTTGTTCTTCAGAAATAAAATTTATTTTATGGATATCTATTTCATAAAATAAGGGATGAGTAAAAATTTGATTGATGTACAACCAAAAAATGAATTTTTCATATGAAATTAAAATTATCATGTAAATAAATTTTGTTATATTCTTAAATAGCTAGTGAATATCTCAACACGTGGAAAATGATTTTCAAATATGTTTTCCTAAAACATTAATTTTTGTTGAACCAATGGTCTTCTAAACCATCCCATATTTTTGGATTCCAGACCCTCAACAGCCTATGAATCATTCACTTTTTTGTGGTTGATGACCTCAATAACTCCCTGTAAATATTAACAATTTCTCTCCAAGTGCACATTTCTACTTTCCACTAATGATATCCATGTTAGATACCTAGTTATATGTTATTCCATGTTACCATTTTACTACCCATTATATATTTTCTATAAGATTTTTATGGACGATTCTCATGATGTGGGATTCCAAACATAGAAATATCAAAAAAATGTCACAAAGGCCGATTTTAAACCATAGGATACAATTTAAATATGGGGGGGAATATTACCCCCCCCCCCCCCCGAAATTATAATGTAATAACATTATATATTATAGTGTGTATGACCCAAAACACCATGTGCATACGAGAATGTAATATCCAGAAACTATAAAATGTGTTTACTATATTAAATATAATTAGTCTATCATATAGATTGTAATGAAAATGATACTGAGTTTTTTTTATAAAATGCATCAACAAGATTTAATCGATATATTATGATAGATGTAGGACCATGTTTTAAGAAACCATAATATATTATTGAGATTTAATTGTTTAATTAAATAAGATATAAACTACCCATTGAACTAGTGTTTATTAATAGGATTAACTAACTTAGTAAAATATATAGTTTACACAATTATGAAATGAATGAATTAGTTATAAATTAATTAGAAATGAATATAGTAACCCTGTGAAAATAAAGGAAATATTTTTCATAAAAAATTATTCTTATGATGAAAAACTTATTTTATCCAAATAAATTGCATTAAATGAATGTTATAAATTAAATATATATGTTAAATATTTAATAAAATCTATTTAAATTCATCCAACATATCTCATAATAACAACACAGGAACAAACTGAATATTTCTTAAAAAACATATATTTTTATAAAGGTATGTTTACCTCATTTTAATCAATAACCTATTTTGAATTAAATTTTTGGAAATTTTATGAATATTATATGACAAACTAAACTTTTTAATTCTAATTAAAACATAAAAATTAGGTTGGGATCTTTTTTTGTTATTTTCCACGGATATTTCATTTTTTTAAATAAATAGTGAAAAATAATGAAATTTAAGTCAAGGCATATTTTTAATTGAATTTATTTATAAGGATAAATTATAATTTAAATTGATTATAAAGCTCCATTAGATTATTTTATTAATATATTCATCCAATTTATATCATTTTAATGGCCTTAAATTTGAAATTTAATATAAACGTTAGCTATTTGTTGAACATTTTTACACTATAAGCCATCATTTTTGTTCCATGTCCAGGATGAAATTTAAATTAATTTCTACCAATTAAATGATTAGAATTTTAAAAATGGATTTCATTTTAGTAATAATAATAATTTATAAATTATAATTAGGTTAATTTATTTTTTGACCCAAAATATTTGTCAATGTAATTTAAAATAATTACATTGACTAAGATTAAAAAGGGACTAAACCATAAACACAAGGTCAAAAATGACCTTAAAAACTTGTAAAAATACATTTTTTGTAATATTTAGACCGTAAACACCTTTTTATCTAATTTTACCCATTAATATATCAAATTTATATAGATAAAGATTTGTGGAATTCCATTTCCAAAATTTACTATAGTGCCACTCCTACTACACTATAAAAAGAAAATTACCCCTCTCAATTCTTCACACCAAACAAGCCACATTGTCAATACGAATCTAAGAAATAATATATCTCCATGAATTATATCCTAATACTAGAATCTCTACCTTGGGATTAAATTCATCCAAGTAATCAGTTTGGTTCATAACAAAAAGAGTTACCCAAATAAGAGTTAACATCCTTCATCATGCTCATTAGTGTTATTTCATTCTCCACTCATTCAATTCTCCTTATTCCATGATTATATAATAAAAATACTATCTTAAATATAATGATATTTTTTTATATTAATGGTTAGATATACACTTACACAAACATAAGTGTGATGGTTAATGAACATATCGTTTATGTGTATTGTGAATTACTACCTCATGAAACACAACTGGTCATTTTTCCTTTACCAGCTATCATGTATGGGAGAAAAAATTGATTCAAAATTTATATATAATATATATGATATTTATAATTTATTTATTATTCTATAATTTTTAGGTAAAAAATATCTTTATTCTTTCCATGTTGTGTAAATATGATAACATCTTTTGTGGAAGCGTGGACTACCACCTCCTCAAATATATGTGATTTGTTCATGTTGTACATGGATCATATAAATGGTGTTTTTAAAACCCTGATGTAATATATATGAAATAGATATGATTATATAATTGTAATATACATGTGTATAATTAAATTATATTTATTTTAAAATATGATAAGAAATGAATGTACTATACATGCATACCAATGACCCAAAATCTCGATGAATTATGTATTTCATTTATTATTTCCAAATATTTTAGATAATTATAGATTCATATATAAATGATATATATGATATTTAAATCATTTATTACATTATTGAAATGATAAAACCATTATATAAATAATATTAATAACAACTAAAAAAATCAAAACATTCTCGAAAGACCCGACAATTAGTAACCAAAATAGTGAAAATAAAGAATGATTCTTAACAAATAGGTAATAAGATATTATATGTAGTTAATATATGATACAATAAATATTGTTATTGATATTTTATAAGTTATTAAAATATATAAAATCCTTATTGAGTAGGATAAATGATGTTCACCAAAAAATGAAATGCAAGGTAAAGGGGTTTTCATATCACTTTTTACATCCATGAGATAAATCCATGTTCACCAATTATTTTTTTGGCATATCTGCATCCCATTGTTATATATTATATCAGGAATTATTTTACATTCATGGTATTTTGAGATTAAAATTTCATTATTTCTTCTATGGGATTTCAGTTAAAATTTATCATGTGGAAAATAATTTCATAATAAAATTTCCTTTCATTGGGTTATTCTACATCATAATTGTACTTACTATTTTTTATATGTAAAATGAATTTGAATATCTATTGGTGTATTTATGCTTACTTATTTGGATTTTATAGTTCATAGAGATAATTTAATCATTGATTAATTCCCACATTAATGTTATGATTTTTTAAGTGTTTACTTTACTGTCTCTATAGGTTAGGGATTAATTACACATGAATTTACATCAGAGGAAATTATTTGATCACTATCTAAAAAACATTTAATTATATCCCCTCTGCTAATACATGACCCTTTTAATTTAATTACACCATTTACCATTTTTTGGTACTAAAAATGTTTTAGAAAATTTTTATAAGACAACTTGATTTCATTTCACTATTTAGTTATAGATCATATTTTATTCTAGAAAAATTGTTTTATTCAAATGTTTTCAAAATGTTTAAAAAAAATTCAAAATTATTTAGTAAAGAAATTACCCTTTTTTATTTTACCAATTTTTTAAATGAATATTCTTATCGCTTTCTAGTAACAACCTTATTCTAACCATTTTACTATGAAAAAAGAATTTTAGTTTTACCTGGTAGAACATGTACGAATTTAAATCCCTCATTTCATTAAATATTAAATTACATGTTTAAATATCCAATTTAAAAAGAAAATGTATTCAAAATTTATTTTCAAATAAAGGTATTTTAAAAAAAATTAGAATGAATGGTATATTTTCCTCCAAAAGACTTTAAAGGTTATATTTTTTCAATTAATCAACAATAAAACCCTCAATTTTACTTCACTTGGGATATGTTTTATTGATACCATCCTTATTATTCCTCTAGATATTTTTTTATTTATTTGTAAATTGATTTTTTTAACATTAAATTCCATGATTAATTTTTTCCCCCAAGAAGAATTCAATTTACAATGATAATTTATCAATGAATTTCCCCAAATTATCTTTAACATTTTCTATGGGTATGTTTATTGCCTAAATCATATATATGGTGTTTATCTTGTCATGTTATATAATTAATCTCTTTATTTCCATGGTATTCTATGTTTTATTTATTCTCATAACAGCATGTGGATTATTATTCAAATGTTTCGAAGTGGTATAGGACACTTTTCAATTTTTAAATATTATTTTCAATAATAATAATTTTATTAATATTTCATGGTTTATTCCATTAAAAAATCTGAAAAAACATTTTTGTTACTTATCCTCCACTAGGAAGATATTAATAAATCTATATCTTTAGTAAAATAATGATATTTCATAATCAATATTATTTATTTTTATTATCTGATATGATTATTTTCATTAAAATGTTTAACACATAGTAGGATCAGTTATAGATATCCCCTTGATGTAGTGGTCGTCTCATGAGATGAATTAGTCTCATGAATCAGATGGGTATCTACTTGATATACTAAACTGTCCTATAATATATCTTAACAATAATGGATATATCTACCTATGAAACATGGCGTCAAATAATTAATAATTTCAATGATTTAGTGTAAGTAATTATTCATCTATTAGATTTTGAGTCATTATATCTCTTCATATTTTTCATTTTCAGTTCACTGGTTAAATGGAATGTGTTTCAGTTTCTCCCTTTACCTTTTTCTGAGAAAGGTGAGCTCAAGGCTCTTGAATAAAAGAAAAGGAATCTATAAGAGTCTGAATGTAGGACCTTTACATTCATCTTCATGAACGAGATTGAATGGGATGTCTTTCTTGTTATTGACATTCCATTTAATTTATGATGTTTCTGCTAATATTTTTGATTATATGGTATGTGTGTTTAGTTATTGTAACGCCCCGACCCTAGTTGCCTAGAGTCGGTGCATTATTACATAACATTGGCATGATCACAAGAAAGATCAAATCTCGAAAGACCGATTGGTTTAGTAGCCTTGGAAACACTAGATATATTCATAAGTTTTACATTACATCATAAAATGAAAAACTACTACAACAACATAATGTTTCCACAGTCCACACTATAATCCCCTCATAATATCCCTGCAGGTCATTCATAATTTACTTCTTCACTTCCTGGGAAAAATAAAACATTGAAAAGGGGTGAGCTCAAATGCCCAGTAAGGATAACAATATAGCGGAAACTTTCATAAATAAGAATAAACATTTAAGGCAATGTATAACTAAAACAAAAGCCTTTTAAACTTGAACTTTCAACATGGTATGGCATAAATAAAATTAAATAATTCCATTTACTTATTCACATGGATATTCTACTAATCGAATAATCACATGCAAAATCAATAACCACTTTCATAATGTTGGAATGCATAATGCTAAACTTTAATTACTTTTCAAGGCCTCGTCCCAAGACCTTGGGGATAACTGTAACCGGAACCCAACCCGGAGTGCCTCTAATAACTGAACACCAACCCGGAGTGCCTCTAATAACCGGACACCAACCCGGAGTGCCTCTAATAACCGGACACCAACCCGGAGTGCCTCTAATAACCGGACACCAACCCGGAGGGCTTACTTTTACCAGTCCCTAACCTGGAGGGCTTACTTTTACCAGTCCCCAACCTGGAGGGCTTACTTTAACCAGTCCCCAACCTGGAACATACTTGTCCAACACATTCATATGAAGTAAAGATTGAAATATAACATAAACATTCTTATTGGAACTAGCATACGAAATGTCAATACTTTCACCATAAACTATGAATGGCATAAAAATAGCACATCCACAGTCAAACATATCACAAAATCATCAAAACAATATAGAAGTTCTGTATCATAATAAATCGACTTCAAATAATCTTAAAACCCATCAAAGGATGTTGACATAGATGAAATCAAAATTCTTTTTAAAGAAATATAACCTTTTATTTTGAAATCATTTAAGATCCTTATAAAATAAAACATTTTCTTTGAAAATAATCTTATAAGCTTTTAAGGGAAGCTTTGACGATTTTATAACGGCGGAAAATAACCGCACCCACCGTATAAGTTAAAAAAAACATTCTTATCTTAATTCTGTCGAAAAGGTTAAAAAGCACCTTGTTTGGAAAACGACGGAAAGATTCCCTTATAAACCTCTTATAAAAAGTCAAACAAGGGTATAAATGACTTTAACCCATATTCTTTTAAATATCAAAAATGTTTTGAAATACATTTTTAAGAAAACATGGATGTGGATGATAAAGAGATCCCAGTAGATTATTACATATAAACAACCTCGGATAATGAAGAGATTGTGAAATAACCCTTACCAGTTTGGTAACTTATGAAACATACAACCCATGAAAGAGGTATCATACAATGAATATGTAAGTACACATAAATTAGAGTATATTACACAAAGAATATAATTATGGGCAGTACATACACCACACAAAAGGTAATGGTGGCAATATGGCATGAATCTCACGGGAATAAGGAGTGAGATGAAAACCCCTTACCACGTTAATCAACTGAGTCGTATGGCCAACAGTTAATAACCACCAAGTTATTGACATAATAACATGAATATGATAATATATATCAAATGCCAGTACACAATACACCACTTTCAATAATTTAGTGGCGAATAATGGAAATCTCACGGAATTGAATATGAGATAAGAAAATCCCTTACCTTGTACTTTTCCTTGGTTGGGGTAGGTTAACCTACTGTATAATGGTGAAATAATTGTTATTAAATTATACAAGAATCATATACATTAATATGATATCATATATGTTCTTTTAACATTTCTTTATTAATAATATCTTAGTATTATCGTCGTTTCGGGTGATAATCGATTCGTTCTTCTTAAATGTTTGGTTACGTAAGACATGTTTGTAATGGATAGATTATATCTTATTCATAATCATAATGATATTAACATTATTTTTAACCCTAAAATGAGAATAAGGCTTGAATGGATACGATGGAGGATGGATCTCACCGCGTTCGTGGAGACGGTAGTCCGTACGTACGCACGAACGCTACTTCCATTTAATTTTTATTTTAAAAGAATTGAATCCAAATGATACATAGGTATATTACTATTCTAGTATAATATAATATTTTATATATGTTACTTAAGTTCATTAACACCATCCTTTATACGTTCCATGTGTGGTATGAACGAGTCATATCATTTTAAGGGGGCGGTAGTCCGCACTTCCTCAAATGAAATTATCGTATGTATATACAACATGAAACGAATAATGGAATGAAATAAAATGGAATTACAGAAGCTTATATATAAAATATATATCATTAATATCATATTTAATTATAGTGCCATCATAATGGACACCATGAGAGGCGGTAAGATGTATTTGAACAATCATCGTTTCGTGAGGCGTTAGTTTGCCATCCACAGAAACATTATGTTCATCATCCATTAGATGGAGTTGTGTGTATGTGTAGTTTGAATCCTTCTTATAACAACTTCCTAGTATATTGAGGATACTGGTGTTGTTACAAAATAAAGGAAATAAAAAGAGTTTGGGGGTTGGAGAAGCAAAATAAATGAAAATAATTTAAGAGAAATCGTTACCTTTAATTTAGGTAACTCACTTTGGTTGGAACCAAATGACTTCTTGAAATGCTTTCTGCCTAAGGGGAAGCTTCAAGGAGGAGGAGAGGGATGTGGGGAGCTTAGTTGGGAAGAGTTTGGACGAGCCAAGTGGCTTGAGAGGTGTGAGGAATGAGTAGAAGTGGTCTCCTTTTATAAGGGAGAAGAGGGGATCTTTAGGAAAGAGTGAAAGTATTACTTTATAATATAATTATATTCGGTTTATAATGGTCCAAAAATCATTTAGGTCGAAGCTAAGATGACTCATATTCTAAATAACATCAACCAATAAGAATTGTACAGGTTTTAGATAATATTTTAATCATTATAATCTTATTTATTTAAATGATTTATTAATGAGGTAAACATTGCATCATTATTGTGTCATTAATAATTTAAATTATTTGATGTCTAAAAATTATAAATAAAATATCATTATGTAGGAAATCTTTTTAGATTTCTAATTAATATTTATAATAGAAAATCCAACATGTATAACCCTATGTAAAAATTGTTCTTCTAAAAGATGTAAGCTTATGCCATTTTTATTTTTATTTTAACTTTATTAATATAAAGTGTCCCTACCACATACAAGTGGATCCAATGGGTCCCGAAATTGACCCAAGGATGCTCATGGTCGGGTATGTGTCCACCAATAATGTTAGGACACGTTTTAGGTTAATTTTGTATTATTATAATATTATTTTTTAACCCTTATTTACCGGATTTACCCTTAACCATGGTAAATAAAATATTTACCACAGTAATTATTCAAAATGTCTAAAAATAAAAGTTACCTATTTACACAAATTGGACATCCTGATTCCAAATATGGAATCCATTTTTCTAAATTCAAAACACAGAAGTGGCAGAAATTAATTTAAAATTAATTCCCGCTGTCAAAACAAAAAGCGTGTTTTTAAGAGGTAATAACTATCAAAATATTGACACTTGTTTATGTTTGGTTAATTGTAAAATTATGTAAAATGACCAACATTATATTAAATGGTAAAAATATATTCTAAATATACTTTAAAACCACTCAAATTCATAATTTATCACTATTAATTATTTTGATTAAAAAAGTTGTTTTTAATTAAAATTTAGTAATTTTCACTATTCATCAAAATATGAAAGTTATCCGAAAAGTACCAAAATTTCACCTTAGGATAAATTTGATATTACGAATCCAGAAATGAAGTCCATTTTAAAATATAAAATATATATAATTTCAAAAAGTAGGTATTACTATTCATAACGGCTAGTTTGATTGGTTGTGGTGTGTGTTAAAACTCAAGGCTGCGTACAACACATGCTACTGTATTATTCAAAGAAAGCGTACCGTGGAAGCTTGGGATGTTTCATTTTAAATTTTTGATTTCCCCATTTAGTCAAAAAGTTTAAAATATTGTATTTAAAAAGGGTTCACTATTAAAAGTTGATAAAAGTGCAATACTGAAAATGAATTTGTTCTTGCATTATATCTAAGAAACTCATAATATGGATTCTAAAATTATAATGATTATATAAAGTTTAAAATTTAGATAATAATATCCATAACCTCTTTTGAATGGATTTTTTTTTGTAGGTCATGGTGTGATTGAACTCGTTGTTGCGTGTAGTGCAAGTTATTGAATTATTTTGAAGAAATAACACACTATGAAATCTTGGGGTGTTACATTCTCCCCCCCTTCAATAAATTGCGTCCTCGCAATTTGAAATTGTTCTTAGAAAATAAAAGGTTGAAAATAGAAAATATCTTTGTGGGAAAACCCACATCAGAAATTAGGTTACTAAAATTTAGTCTTAATATGAGGAAAAGAGAAATGAAAGAGTCACCACCAAATTATGATCTCGATTAGGAGAACATTGGTGGCAATTAGAGACATATAATTGGAAGAAAAACGTAAATATTTATAGGTACTGATTGAGATCATCAATCACAAACATGTGTATAATTGAGGTCCTTAAATTCATCAATCTATGATGATTTGAAATACCATCGGTTCAACAAAACATAGGGTATTAGGATAACACATTTTTGACGTTTCAAAATATCTTAGTTGAAATCCCACATCGAAAAATGAATTAATGAGGCCTCTATTTAAAATAAAGAGTCGAACGTATGAAGATTACCGAAAATAACACATACTAGGGTTCCATGTAGGAAAATATGGATATGGAAGAAAAATCTAACCATCAATTATCTGATGGAGAGTGGTATAGAACATGGCTATGAAAAGGCCAACAATCCCAAAGCCATTATTTAGTGATGATTTAAGGTATCATCTAGGAAAACATTTTTGTTATAAGTTTCTTTTCTTAATGTTGAGGAATTTATTTATGAGATTGGCTAAGATCATAAGGAGATATACTTACTTTATAATTAGTGTTTTATCCATTAATAAATTTCTACCACAAACTCATCTTTCACTCTAAAAGATAATAGAATGTAAAAAAATTCTATTTACACTATTCGTATAGGGCTCCAAAATACACGAATTTATAATTCATCTACATGATCTTTTAATAAAAACTACATTATTTAATCTAGGAAATCTCATGGGCCAGTGGTAGGTGATACACCCTTGTCGCCCTTCAGTTGCGGGTTAAAGTCTCGCAGCCTTGCCGGACGCGACGGGTTGCCGCCCGACCTCCGGGTTTTCCTTTTATGGCAATCCAAAATAATCCAAACTAGAACTATCCAAAATACTTCTGTCCAAACTCACAGTATAACATTTATAAGGAAGGTAAACATAATATAGATCCTTTTTACCCCGTAATAGCATATGAATACCTTCATCATGTATTACCATATTCTTTATTGATTACATTCATGCTCCCTTATTCCATATAGAATGATGGATATACTTCATTAATCCAAAAATGTTTTAAACCCCAACAATGATGGAATATACAAATCATTAATCAGTTCCAGGGTAGTCAAGAATATCCAATATAATTTATTCAAAACAATCACTTATTATTCCAAAATCACTACCTCAGTATCAGAACTATATTATGATTTATCATTCTCTCAACCATATATTTTCCAAAAATTTATCCTGCTATTGAGTCACTTTTCTTTGTTCCACACAATCTCAAGTCCTTAATGAAATAGTACTGCAGTACAATCCTTATATACTCCATGATTATTGTAACAAGTACATTGTTGATACAACACTCAATTGACATAATCAACATAAGAACTCTAATCATTCCTCTTCATCTGTGGTAGTATCATAACTTGATTATTATCCAATAACATCATTTGTGGCATAGTCTGATGACTGGGACATAGGTTCGCGTAGTGTCCAAACTCCTTGCAAATGAAGCATTTTACATTTAAAACCATTTTCTTACCCTTGCAGTCACGTACTTTGTGCCCTTTTCCTCCACACTTATAACAAACTCCCATTCCTTTCAGGCAAGTTCCAGGGTGTTTCTTTCCACAGTTACCACATATGGGAAAATTCTTCTTTTCCCTTTTCCCTTTATCCATCTTTCTCTCTTCCATCCTTTTCATCTCTTGATTCCCTTCAAAGCCATAGGACTCAGTAAACTCTTTACTTATCTTATCAACACATGATATTATTTCTTCATATGATGATAATACATGGGAGACTATTTCTCTTATAAATTCTAGCTTAAGACCATGAAAGATATGATCCTTCCTTCTCTTTGAATCATGTGTATTTCTGGAGTTCTCATTCCTTCTACTGGGCGCCATTTCTAAACAATGGCATAAACTAGATCAGTTTATGAATCAAAATACATAATCTCATACTTATAAAACACTTAACATAAATTGAACTATTTATGGATATAATCCATAATCATAAAAATGTTTTCTTTGAGGAAGTATATACTCATAAACCATTCATAATGATTTGTAAAGAAAATGAGAGTTATCCTAATCATATCCCCCGGGAGTGTCGTAACCAAGAGTGCAGCAAGGCCCGTTGTCGTGCACCAGTTCCCGTTCGAGTCTAGCTCAAAGAGGTGTTTTCGGGTTTTACCCCTAGGTACATCTGTGCCAGAGCCGCCTCTACCTGCTCGTATCCAGACAGGGATGTATTGCTCGGAAAACTCACAAAATCTCTACAATACCAAAATTCAAGGAAGTTCTTCTATACTAATCCTCAAAGTTCATCTTAGGTCTACGTGCTCTAATCAGAGTTTATCTAAATCTAGCTTCCAAGGTTTGTACTAAACTTCCTCTGATACCAACTGTAACGCCCCGACCCTAGTTGCCTAGAGTCAGTGCATTATTACATAACATTGGCATGATCACAAGAAAGATCAAATCTCGAAAGACCGATTGGTTTAGTAGCCTTGGAAACACTAGATATATTCATAAGTTTTACATTACATCATAAAATGAAAAACTACTACAACAACATAATGTTTCCACAGTCCACACTATAATCCCCTCATAATATCCCTGCAGGTCATTCATAATTTACTTCTTCACTTCCTGGGAAAAATAAAACATAGAAAAGGGGTGAGCTCAAATGCCCAGTAAGGATAACAATATAGCGGAAACTTTCATAAATAAGAATAAACATTTAAGGCAATGTATAACTAAAACAAAAGCCTTTTCAACTTGAACTTTCAACATGGTATGGCATAAATAAAATGAAATAATTCCATTTACTTATTCACATGGATATTCTACTAATCGAATAATCACATGCAAAATCAATAACCACTTTCATAATGTTGGAATCCATAATGCTAAACTTTAATTACTTTTCAAGGCCTCGTCCCAAGACCTTGGGGCTAACTATAACCGGAACCCAACCCGGAGTGCCTCTAATAACCGAACACCAACCCGGAGTGCCTCTAATAACCGGACACCAACCCGGAGTGCCTCTAATAACCGGACACCAACCCGGAGTGCCTCTAATAACCGGACACCAACCCGGAGGGCTTACTTTTACCAGTCCCTAACCTGGAGGGCTTACGTTTACCAGTCCCCAACCTGGAGGGCTTACTTTAACCAGTCCCCAACCTGGAACATACTTTTCCAACACATTCATATGAAGTAAAGATTGAAATATAACATAAACATTCTTATTGGAACTAGCATACGAAATGTCAATACTTTCACCATTAACTATGAATGGTATAAAAATAGCACATCCACAGTCAAACATATCACAAAATCTTCAAAACAATATAGAAGTTTTGTATCATAATAAATCGACTTCAAATAATCTCAAAACCCATCAAAGGATGTTGACATAGATGAAATCAAAATTCTTTTTAAAGAAATATCTCCTTTTATTTTGAAATCATTTAAGATCCATATACAATCAAACATTTTCTTTGAAAAAAATCTTATAAGCTTTTAAGGGAAGCTTTGACGATTTTATAACGGCGGAAAATAACTGCACCCGCCGTATAAGTTAAAAAAAACATTCTTATCTTAATTCTGTCGAAAAGGTTAAAAAGCACCTTGTTTGGAAAACGACGGAAAGATTCCCTTATAAACCTCTTATAAAAAGTCAAACAAGGGTATAAATGACTTTAACCCATATTCTTTTAAATATCAAAAATGTTTTGAAATACATTTTTAAGAAAACATGGATGTGGATGATAAAGAGATCCGAGTAGATTCTTACATATAAACAACCTCGGATAATGAAGAGATTGTGAAATAACACTTACTAGTTTGGTAACTTATGAAACATACAACCCATGAAAGAGGTATCATACAATGAATATGTAAGTACACATAAATTAGAGTGTATTACACAAAGAATATAATTATGGGCAGTACATGCACCACACAAAAGGTAATGGTGGCAATATGGCATGAATCTCACGGGAATAAGGAGTGAGATGAAAACCCCTTACCACGTTAATCAACTAAGTCGTATGGCCAAAAGTTAATAACCACCAAATTATTTACAGAATAACATGAATATGATAATATATATCAAATGCCAGTACACAATACACCACTTTCAATAATTTAGTGGCGAATAATGGAAATCTCGCGGAATTGAATGTGAGATAAGAAAATCCCTTACCTTGTACTTTTCCTTGGTTGGGGTAGGTTAACCTCCTGTATAATGGTGAAATAATTGTTATTAAATTATAAAAGAATCATATACATTAATATGATATCATATATGTTCTTTTAACATTGCTTTATTAATAATATCTTAGTATTATCGTCGTTTCGGGTGATAATCGATTCATTCTTCTTAAATGTTTGGTTACGTAAGACATTTTTGTAATGGATAGATTATATCTTATTCATAATCAGAATGATATTAACATTATTTTTAACCCTAAAATGAGAATAAGGCTTGAATGGATACGATGGAGGATGGATCTCACCGCGTTCGTGGAGACGGTAGTCCGTACGTACGCACGAACGCTACTTCCATTTAATTTTTATTTTAAAAGAATTGAATCTAAATGATACATAGGTATATTACTATTCCAGTATAATATAATATTTTATATATGTTACTTAAGTTCATTAACACCATCCTTTATACGTTCCATGTGTGGTATGAACGAGTCATATCATTTTAAGGGGGCGGTAGTCCGCACTTCCTCAAATGAAATTATCGTATATATATACAACATGAAACGAATAATGGTATGAAATAAAATGGAATTACAGAAGCTTGTATATAAAATATATATCATTAATATCATATTTAATTATAGTTCCATCATAATGGCCACCATGAGAGGCGGTAAGATGTATTTGAACAATCATCGTTTCGTGAGGCGTTAGTTTGCCATCCACAGAAACATTATGTTCATCATCCATTATATGGAGTTGTGTGTATGTGTAGTTTGAATCCTTCTTATAAAAACATCCTAGTATATTGAGGATACTGGTGTTGTTACAAAAGAAAGGAAATAAAAAGAGTTTGGGGGTTGGAGAAGCAAAATAAATGAAAATAATTTAAGAGAAATCGTTACCTTTAATTTAGGTAACTCACTTTGGTTGGAACCAAAGGACTTCTTGAAATGCTTTCTGCCTAAGGGGAATCTTCAAGGAGGAGGAGAGGGATGTGGGGAGATTAGTTGGGCAGAGTTTGGACGAGCCAAGTGGCTTGAGAGTTGTGAGGAATGAGTAGAAGTGGTCTCCTTTTATAAGGGAGAAGAGGGGCTCTTTAGGAAAGAGTGAAAGTATTACTTTATAATATAATTATATTCGGTTTATAATGGTCCAAAAATCATTGAGGTCGAAGATACGATGACTCATATTCTAAATAACATCAACCAATAAGAATTGGACAGGTTTTAGATAATATTTTAATCATTATAATCTTATTTATTTAAATGATTTATTAATGAGGTAAACATTGAATCATTATTGTGTCATTAATAATTTAAATTATATGATGTCTAAAAATTATAAATAAAATATCATTATGTAGGAAATCTTTTTAGCTTTCTAATGAATATTTATAATCGAAAAGCCAACATGTATAACCCTATGTAAAAATTGTTCTTCTAAAAGATGTAAGCTTATGCAATTTTTATTTTTATTTTAACTTTATTAATATAAAGTGTCCCTACCACATAAAAGTGGATCCAAGGGGTCCCCAAATTGCCCCAAGGATGCTCATGGTCGGGTATGTGTCCACCAATAAGGTTAGGACACGTTTTAGGTTAATTTTGTATTATTATAATATTATTTTTTAACCCTTATTTACCGGATTTACCCTTAACCATGGTAAATAAAATATTTACCACAGTAATTATTCAAAATGTCTAAAAATAAAAGTTACCTATTTACACAATTTGGACATCCTGATTCCAAATATGGAATCCATTTTTCTAAATTCAAGACACAGAAGTGGCAGAAATTAATTTAAAATTAATTCCCGCTGTCAAAACAAAAAGCGTGTTTTTAAGAGGTAATAACTATCAAAAGATTGACACTCGTTTATGTTTGGTTTAATTGTAAAATTATGTACAATGACCAACATTATATTAAATGGTAAAAATATATTCTAAATATACTTTAAAACCAATCAAATTCATAATTTATCACTATTAATTATTTTGATTAAAAAAGTTGTTTTTAATTAAAATTTAGTAATTTTCACTATTCATCAAAATATGAAAGTTATCCGAAAAGTACCAAAAGTTCACCTTAGGCTAAATTTGATATTCAGAATCCATAAATGAAGTCCATTTTAAAATATAAAATATATATAATTTCAAAAAGTAGGTATTACTATTCATAATGGCTAGTTTGATTGGTTGTGGTGTGTGTTAAAACTCAAGGCTGCGTACAACACACGCTACTGTATTATTCAAAGAAAGCGTACCGTGGAATCTTGGGATGTTTCATTTTAAATTTTTTATGTCCCCATTTATTCAAAAAGTTTAAAATATTGTATTTAAAAAGGGTTCACTATTAAAAGTTGATAAAAGTGCAATACTGAAAATGAATTTGTTCTTGCATTATATCTAAGAAACTCATAATATGGATTCTAAAAATATAATGATTATATAAAGTTTAAAATTTAGATAATACTATCCATAACCTCTTTTGAATGGCTTTTTTTTTTGTAAGTCATGGTGTGATTGAACTCGTTGTTGCGTGTAGTGCAAGTTATTGAATTATTTTGAAGAAATAACACACTATGAAATCTTGGGGTGTTACAGTTATTTACCAATCCATAATTATTAATCCCATTGATTCATTATTTATTATGTTATAAATTACCCTCATTGAGAATTTGATCTCAATGTTATTTTTCCCTTTTCCCTAGTAATATAATACGTGTTCTATGAATGAACTGAAAGGATATACTAGTTGTAAAAAATGTTATCATAAATAGAATAATTTTTTTTTGTAAATTGTGTATATATTTATAATACAAGACTTATGTGTTTATCTTGTTTACCGAGAAAACAAAACTCTTCAATCCATCGCATTTTTCTTCCTTTTATTCATGAAAATTTAATGGTAGAATAACCCCAGCGATGTGATTTCTAGGTTCGAGGCACCACATTTAATTTATTATTAGATACTCTTTTGAGAAAGTCTAAATGTTCATGTCACCTTCATTATAACAGGACACCACCTCCCTCATCTGATATTGCCACATTTAGTCTGATATCTTAGATATACTGTTCAAAATTATATTCTTTTCTTCCTTAGAAACATTCTAGAGGCCATGTTATTCATAAAAGACCAAATATAAAGTCCTTTTGGAGAGAGCCTAAGGAGATGTTTCAATGAAGTGGTAATCATCATAACTAATCACTCTCTATTCCCCCAATACTATTCGTTGTATAAATATATGATATTCATATATCATAAAATAGTATCATCCAAATTTTCTAAATGATAAAATTTTATTATGATTATTATCACATGATTATTTATCCCTTTTACTATCTATTAAGAAGTAAAAAATATCACTTGTGTGTTCATTGACTTTCCATCTCCATGTAGATATATAAAACATTTTCCATAACCATTATTTTGGAGTAGGAATTATGATGGGTTTAATGTTTATATATTATATTAATTACATAATTATACTTCTATGATGATAATATCGCATATACCTTTTTTCCACTTAACCTTTTGAGAAATGATAACGTCACTCTTTCATACGTATGGCTTACAATCTCCACAATGAGATGTGATTATTTTCTCTTATATATTCTTCATTAGTGGTAATAAGAATGAATTTAATGAATATATATGATATATATATTACATGATAATGATTATGGAAATGATGATACCATTATCAATGTATAAGGACCCAGACTACCAGACCAAAGCATGCCTAAAAAATGAAGAAGATATCACCTAGAAGAGTTATATTAAATATTAAAAAATGTATGGTAAGATGTTATAAAAAATAATAGAATTTAATATTGAAAAATGTTTGTTGAATAAATATATAATAAATATATATTAATTATACATGAAGTCTTAATGTAATCAAGGAAAGGAGCGAAATGGGGTAAAGAGATTTTTTAGTAATTTTATTTCAGTGTGACACATACTTTATACACTACTCGTTTATTATGTGTGCTATATATACTAATAATGAATATATTGTATGGGTATTATCTGGAAAAAAATTTTATTTTCATATCCTTAAAAAAATTGTGGGGAATATGATTCTACTAATTATAACTTGGAAAGAGTTTATTTCACAATCTCATCAATATTCAAGATTGTTTTGTTTGAAGCCTCTTTTGGTGAATATTTATCCCCCTGTCTAGTTTTCTAAAACAAATCCAAATTTTTTTTAGCTATTCTAAAATTATTATTTGAAGTTATTTGTATTGTTAATTTACTTTTTAAAAAGAATTAAATGAATATTTTTGATATTTTCTAAATAATGATCTATGTTAATTTATAAAAAAAAATATGTAAGCAATGTTATATAACATATATCGCATGACAGTCCCTTTATTCTAACATTAATCTTTAATTCCTATAAGATTCATATATAATATTACAGTTTAATTTTCAATGAAATTTTCATTTATAATGTTGTTTATCTTTGAAAAATGATTTCATTAAAGAAATTACATTTTCTTGAAGAATCATTTCATGTAAAGTTTAAAAAAATATTCTTATAAGATAAACAATTTGATGTTATTTATGATTTAAAGTGTATATGATTCAATGATTCCATTCATATTGTTTATTTTAATGGGTTATTATTAGTATAGAAGGATATTAATGAAACATATTTCTTCTACATATGTTATGGTTTGATAAAGTGTTTATAGAACTCATACCATTACATGGGTTCTAATATGGATAATGATTTATGGTTTCATGGAACCCATATGTTTTTTTTTTCATTAATTGATTGGTGGGATCTATATCTAACTCCAATTCCTTTGGTAATGAAATAAATCTCATGAGACAGTTAAGGGAAAAAGATGATGTTTCCTATCTATGATTGGAATCATGTCAGTTAATTTGATCCATGGTGGAAAAATGTCAATGTTCTTGATCCATTATGGGAAACATGTGAAAAGGTATTGTCTGAGAGCCTTTATAGATAACCTTGTAATATGTAAAATTTTTATATAAATTGAATGATGATTTATACACATATTACTTGAACATATTGTTGAATATTGTGTTATGATGATGTTTCAATCTTATGGATCATGTTAATGTTTTATGCCAAGAACCATGTTTATGATCCATGAAAGGATGGGTATGAACATTGTATATGATTCTCATGTTCACCAACCCATATTTCTTTTCTTATTCATCAATAAGATAATAAAAGGGATTCTTTCGTTTTTACCCTTAATGGGCATCTGAGATGACCCCTTTTTATGTTTCTTTTCCGTTGAGTATAAGTAATGGTGTTATATGTGATATTATAAAATAGGTTCTAACTATTGAACATTAAGTGGGAAATGATGTTGATATTTTATGAACCAATTTTTTATGTTTCAATGATCACATGGAATTTAGACCTTTATGATCCATGACTATGTATTTTCATAATGAAAATAATATTTTTCTAAATATATGTAATATCAATGTATGAAATTTTTGGGTCATTATAGTTTGTATTAGAGGAAATGATTATTCAGCCTTGATAAACTAGGATTTGAAAAATTATAATGAACCCTAAGTATAGTACTATGTATTGGATAATATCCAGTTGTTTTTGTAATGAGTATGAATGACATTGTTCAAACCTAAGGCTTCACAGATGTTTTCATTTCTAATGAAATTTTCAAAATTCATTTTCATAATTCGTCACTATGAATGTTATCTCTCCGAATATGATTTTTAGTTTTAGTTAATGAATAGAAATTGGAGGAATCGTCTTAATATCAAATTTTATGGGAAATGAAATTATGTTTCACCTCGGAAAAAAATGTTATGGGAGTTGAAATGAATAACCTATATAACATGCTAATGAAACAGTCTTAGGCTTGGACTCATACATATTTTCCAAATGATCAATAGAAGGAAAAAACATAATTTTTAATATTTCATGAATAAACCTCCACCTTCAAATAGTGGATCTTGAATCCCACTGGGTTCTAAGAGATGGATTAACATTACTGAGAAAATATTTTCTTCTTCTGCAATACTCGGGTCATGAAAAAGTATCCTAGTTATTTATCATCAAGACGGTGAATCAGATCAATGGTTGAATTTTGTCAAGAATTTGAGTCAAAAGGGGGAAATTGAATCCCTTAAATGGGTTGAGTTGAAGAAATTATTTTTAAAAAGTTACATTCCTCAAAATCGTGGTTTATAGATGTTGACGTTATTCCTTAAGATAATAAGGAAGGATGATTAATATATTGGTAGCTATAAGGAAAATATTAAAAGAATTTCAATATAAAAATTTTGTTTTTATTATCCTACATCAAATTAAAATTTAATGATTATTTAGTTGATTAAAAATAGGTTTGTGAGGGGTTTTATCCATAAGGTACATTAGTATATATAAATAAATTATTTGATGTTCTCTTATAGTTCAATTTGAAATTGGAGATACCCACCATTCAATTGGTTTTGATAAAAAAAGAAAGATTGAGTCCCATGAAAACCAAAATAAATTGCATTGTGGAATGAAATTATAGTCATATATATTCAAGAACTATGTAGTTAAATATCAACGTACATGTATATATGAAACTGGTAGGTTATTTAAATTTTGAAAGGCAGGTCATAAATCCCATAAATTTCAAAAGGAAATAAACATTCCAATTAATTCAATGGTGTAAAATATAATTCCAACTAATGAAATATCCCTGATACATTGATATAAATGTGAGGTGTATCAAAATTGTGATAATAAGTATATGAATCTGATGGTTTTTTATGACCAATGAAAAACATCTAAATTTCAATGACAAAGTGAAATCTCTTAAGATCAAGACTACCATAGAGGATTATGTTAATGATGTGGAGAGATGTACACATGTCATCCCCCCTAAAAAAGATAATATAATATTAGATGCTAGATCCACCCACATTTTTATATTAAAATATTTTTTTTAATGGTATCAAAGTATAACCTCAAAAATTAGATTTTTACTTAGCTATGATGGCTAATAATGGAACAATAATCTCATCTCATGGTTGTAGTTCCTCTCGAATTGATGTTTTTCATAAATTTATTCTTGGGAAGATCATGACTATACAAATAGTTTAATTATGTATGATTCTTATCATGCAATGGAATTATATATAGATCTCATGTTAATTTATATGGAAGGGAATTCCAATTCAATATTCTGAATAAACCTAGAATCATTTATCAATTCTAGGATGAATAGAACTTATATTGGAAATTGCATCCATATTTTTAATCTCAATTCTTATACATAATGTTTATTACAATATTTTGTTGGAGAGACACTCCACATTAAGTTTACACCTGTTCTATTGTAGTTTTTTTGTTTTTTCTGGATGATTTTCTAGGTCATCCACCAAATATTAAAGTTGAGTGTTTAATAGAACTCATTCCTAGTAATATTCTTATTTTGAAAACTCCTTAAAAATGGATCCAATTTAATTTTTTGGAATTAAATAATAAACTATAGAAGAATATAGATAAGGTACTAGTATTCCCAAGTGCATCACCTTATGGTTCAACTATTATATTTTTTTAGAATAATGAAGGATCAATGTGTCTTTTAATTGATTATCAAGTTCTTAAAAAATTACAATAAAAAATATGTATCCACTTCCCTGTATTGATCATTAATTATATCAACTATGTGGATCTCAATTCTTTTCTAAAATTGAACTTTGATCAGAATATTATCAATTAATGGTCAAGAAGTAGGATATACCCAATATAGTATTCCAAAAAAGGAATAGACACTATGAAGTTATAGTGATACTTATTGATCTTACTAATGATCCCTATATCATTATTAAAATGATTAATAGAGTCCTTAAAGACTATCTTGATAATTTGATGGAAGTATTTATAGATGATATTCTTATATATTCAAAGGGAAAATAAAAAACATGAAGACATATTTAGAACTATGTGTAATACCTAGATCAAGGAACATATTTATGAATAATTTACCATTAGTTAATTTTGGCTTCAGAATGTTTTATTTCATGAACATATAATCTCTTTTGAGGGTATATCAGTAGATCATTCAATGATATATGTTATTGTTAAGTAGACTATAATTTCCATAGAAACTAAAATCCTTAGTTTTCTAGTTTTGGATGGATATTATTAGTGCTTTGTGGATAATATATCTTTACATTCCAATCAACTCAACAAGATAACTCAGAAGGGTTCCATGTTCTACTAAATGAATGAATGTGAATAAATTTTAATTTAACTAAATAGAATATTAGTCAGTTCCCCCATGACATCATTAACAAACAATGGAGGAGGGAATGACATTTATAGTGATGCTTCCATGAAGGGAATGGTCATTCTGGGTAGTCGGTCCACTGGCCATATGGGCCCCGTTTGAATATTTGAATTTCTATAAAATTCAAAAGGTGCATCCTTTGGATTATTCTTCTACATCTTTGAGACCATGATGTTGAGATGGGTTTTTAGAAATAATGTGGTATGTTTTTTTAGACCAGTGTACATGGAGAGTTTTCCCTTTGTATATCCCTTGAGGATTCAGTATGTCATTACAACAACATTATTAGATTGTAGTCCCCTCTACAGGGTGTTTCATTGATAGAGTTATGGTATCCCTCTGTGGGACTGGTGAAGTATCCTCTATCACCCCTAGTGGTGTTTTTTTGAATCGATGTAAGTTATAAGGCTAGGTAATTGGTCTTCCATATTGTGGGCCACATTATTTGGGTTAGTGATATTCCCCATGTTTTTTAGGGAGGATCCCCAAAATTATAGAATACATTAGTAGGGTTATCGGTATTCCCCAAGGTTTCTAGATAGGATCATATAAATTATGAATTGATACATATAGGGTTTTTGGTATTCCATAGTGTATCTAGGAAATATCTCCCCTCTATGTATCATAGTCTTCTTTGACCAATACATTGTCATTTAGGAATGGTCCAAATGAGCTAGACCTCTTTGTGAGTGTCTCTGAATATATCATGGCTCGAGGAGTGAGTTCCCTCTAAAGAAGACTTCTTTGAGCAGAATCCTATGGCTGGTAATTGGTTATGACTATCTCTAGACTAATTTTCTTTCTTTTGTTATATCTAGATATTCGTGCTATATGTTTTGTAGACATATACCTCTGTAGATCTGAATGTACATTCCTTTGTGGTTTTTCCTTCATGTTATTTCCTTTATAGTATTTCCTTGGTGGTTTTGGTGTTCCCTATTGAGTATTATTTTACTCAACTCTACGTGGGATTTTCCCATACATGTCATGTCTTTTGTAGAAGATCATCCATTTAATGGCATCCTAGGTGGACTTATACCATGTAGAACATAGCGAGGCTGGAAAGAAGAGGTGTATTTATATGTATTTTCATATAGTAGTCCTAGTATCTATTTTATTATAGGTTGTACTTTTGGTTAAAGAATCCTTTTGGTTATTTTTTTGGCCCTATTTTCTTTCTAGTACATTCACTCATTTACTTTGGTTGTGGGATATAGTAGTTTGTACGCATTGTTTAATTATTATTTTTACATTTCAACATTTTTTGGCAAGGAGATGTGTGTGTGTGTAAAGGTACTTAGGATAATGGATCTCATTTTATGGATATGCCTAATCAGTGTGAGTCACCAGCTTCTGGCCTATTGGAGGCGGGTTTGGGATCATCATGGAATAGGCCCCTCTAGGATGGGTCATGACAAACTGTTATCAGATTGGTTGGTCCAACTGTCAGACCAAGAGTCTCGAAGGTTTGTTTTCAGAAATAGTTTTGAGTGTTTTGATTTCGGCTTTAAATCTAGGGACTCATGTGTTGGTCTAGAAGCTGATGTATCAATACACTAGGACTCTGATTTCCTACTTTTTTACTCGGTATATGGAAAAAATTGTTTCAGGGAAAAACAATGGTACACGAATGATATAGGAATTGTTTTGACCTCCATGTCCTTCTTGTGTAATAACTCCAGATATACTCGATTGACCAAGGTGCATTTTTTTAATAAAATTCCTCCATTAATATTTTCATCCATGATTCCACAACGGGATCTTGTCGATGATCTACCTAGTGAAAAGGCATATATACCGGTATTTTTACCAAAAATAAAAATTTCATGTGGTTTACCCTCTATACCATCACATGTCGAGTAGTAACTACTACTAGTACTAGAAAATAAGGATGAACACATACTGAGTGTATTTTATGAGGTTCAAAGGTAGTTACCTCCCTGTTATCAAGTTTATCCCTAACCCCATTCGGTAGAGGATTGTTTACACATAGTCACTCTAGTTTTCTGCCTTATGAGGATGCATTCCAAAGAGATGGAAGTCCCCTCCATGTGTCTTATTTAGGGCTACTGGGGGAACTGGTGGAGCTTGGTGACACAATCTCTGGAAGAGGTAGCTCTCTCCTAGATAGAATGTGATTGTCTCTTCCCAGAGGAGTTTTATACAGCAATGTTGTGATCGATATGTATACATGAGCTTTTGTTTCAACAATAGGGATGTATGACTGTGGAGGAGTATTCAGCGAGGGCTACTAATATTTCATGTTACCCCATGGACATGGTATGAGACTAGTATATCAGGTCTGAGACCATTGGTAAAGGATTATAATGGTACATCAAGAAATATGTGGTAACCAATTTAATTTAAACTTATTCTAGGGTATTTAGTGGGCTTTACTAATAGATCATTTTCTAGTGGTGAATATGTCAGAAGTGGGAGTTATCAGTTGGAACCAGGTAGTTGAGATCTTGGTATCAAGTATCTTATGACAATCGTATGGACCCACGTGGGTCTGGAACATCAGTAGACAACCCTAGGACTTAGGGATAGTGGAGTATGTCTCTATGGGTGGCTAAAATAATCCCAAAGACATATGGTGTTATTCTTGTAGTGGTCAGGGACATCTGGCATGATATTACCCGACAAGTCGTGTAGATAATTGGGGTATTGTTAAGGAACATCCTTGGAAATGTAACACCCTGAGATTTTATGGAAAATATTCATTTAATTTCATTATTGTCTTGTGTTTTATGCTACACCAATATTACCTTGCGTTATATGCAACACCGTATTAGCTTGCAGTATACGCAACACTATTCTTGGATCGTGTTACACACAATTTTGATAATAGTTATTCTACGCAACATTGAGTATATATATATATTCAATGTATAAATATAATATGGTTGGATTTTCTTATATGAAACAATGAAGGATTCTTTCACAACACGCAACCCTGACTTGGCTTGAATTACACGCAATCGTGACCTTCCTCGATAGCGTGTGTTGTACGCAATACCGGGGTTTACTAAACAACAATATATTATTATAATATTATTATGAACTAGCCGTTATGAACAGTATTAACTAAATTTTGAATTTTATAACATTATTATTCATCTTACACATTTTCTAGAACATGGTATAAGAACCAAATAAATTTTTCGGGTAAAATAAGTATTTTTCAAAAAATGCAGTTTTGCCGCCTTTTGATGGCGCACCCACTTTAAATATAGTTTTTGACATGTTTATAAGTTCAATTTGAAAAAATAAAATTTTTCCTTTGAATCAAGAAATAAAAAATAACTCTGGATAAATTTTTCATATTATTCTGATAACTTTCATATTTTTATGAATAGTAAAAACACGCTATATTTTAATTAAAAACAACTTTTTTTCATTGCAATAATTTATATGGTTAAATTATTATATTGAATGGTTTTAAAGTATAAATAGAATATATTTTTACCATTTAATATAATTTATGTCATTAGCATTGATTTTACATTAAATTTGTATGTTAAATCAATTCAATCTTTTGCAATGTTTTAAAGAAAAACCCACTTTCATTCGACAACGGGTTTAATTTTAATTTAATTTCTGCAACTTTTGTGTATTGAATTTGAAAAAAATTGATTCCATATTTGGAATCAGTGGGTCTAAATTATGTTAATAAGCTACTTTTTATTTTTGGAAATTATGAATAGTAACTACGGTAAATTTTATTTACCATAGTTAAAGGTAAATCGGGTAATTAAGGGTAAATATAATATTATAAAATTACCCTAACACATGAAAAAATTATAATGGATAGATAAAAGTAGACCCATATAACATAAGTGTCGTATTAGATTCATTTTATGGACTTTTGACTATGAAAATAATTTAATTATTATTAAAACCAAAGAAAGTGACAACATGTCACTCTCTTAAATCTTATAAGTATAATAATTTTAATTTAGTGATAAACATCATAAATCTTAGAACTTAAATAGTCTCCAAAAATCTAATAAAATTATCTACATCATGATAATTTATTTAGAATTTTTAGGGATTAAATAATTGTCATTAATGGTGATACATTAATGATGCAGAAATTATTTAAAAAGTGAAAACTCAGTAATAAAGTTTTTATTGAAATAATAATACCCATTAAAAGTCCCACAAACCTGACCAAAACTTATTGGTAGTGTATATATACACCTTAATCATCCAATTAACTAATGTATAACCGTTTGGAGTCTTATAAAAGTGATTATGACACTTATATTATTTTATTTTAAATGATTCCAAAGTTGTCATCTTCATAATTTAATAAATATAACAATTTAACTATTGTGATTTTAAGATGATAAATTCTAGTAAAAGATTTATTGTGAAAGGTAATATATTTATCTGCATTTTGGGATTTTATTTTCAATTTTTATGCAAAATTTAAGTATATTAAATAATTATACAAAAATGTTATAGTAATTATTTTATTAAGAGATAAACCAAATAAATGGTTTTAAAAATAATAAAATAAATATTATATGAACTATTTAATGTTCTCCACTAATTTTCTAGATACATATTACCTTTTATGAATATATTTAATCTTTTATTTAGAACATATCTTCTGTATATATTTTATTTAAATTCAAATAAATGAATAGTGTCAAAATTGACACTATTGTAATTTTAAAAAAATTACATATTATAATATTGTTTAAAAATCAAAAAAATATTTAAAAATTATAATTTTAAATTTATATGGTATAAAATTTTATAATGTATCTAATTATGTATAATTCTAAATAGATAAGTAATTAATTTTTATAATTTAAAATTTAGAATGTTATTACCACAAATAAAATTAAATTGATTAAATAAAGATAAATCAAGTTGATAATGTCAAAAATAAATTCCTAACATGTCTAAAATTTATTGGTTGATGATATTACAACCCTATATCATCTAATATTCTAATATGAGTCATTTTTTGAGGTTTTTAAGTGGAGTTAGATTTATTATAAATTAAAATTTTTAAGATTTCCAAAGGTGCGCCTCTCCTCCCTTATAAAATGGCACCTCTTCCCTCCCTTCCTCACACCAATTTGGGCCTTCAAGCTCGTCCAAACCCTGCCAAATTATCTTCTCCACTTCCCTAGAAACATCATAGAGGTCCTGGTCTTCTTTAAAGACCAATTTTAGTGCCCTAAGTGGAGGTCTCAAAGAGGCGCTTCAAAGAAGAGGTAATGTTCGTTACCGATTCCTTCAACTTTATTTCTTCTTCTACATATTCTTCTTTAGTTTTTTCATTATGAAATAATAACATCAGTATAACTCATATACTGATATGTTATTATAAGAATGAAACAACCCTATTTCACCATCTATCCATCCTACGGAAAACGAAATCACCGCGCGTGCGTACGTACAGAATATCGTCTCCACGTCGTGGTGTAATTTGTTTTTCCAACACCACCTTACTTGGATGGGTATAATGGTGTAAATAATAACCATACACAGTTATTATAACATAATAATGATTATGATATATTGTATCATCCAATCCAATGCAATTAAATAATTATGGGAACGATATCATCGCTCGTGCGTACGTACGGACTACCGTCTCCACGACGCGATGAGATTCATTCTCCATGTTAACCATTTAAGAATGATTATAAAGTATATATAAGAAATAATAATGAAATATATGACATTATAAAACTACTGGATTTATGTATATATATATATATATGTATGTCATCTACTTAATTCCATTCAACTCAATAAGGAAACGAAAACAGCGTTCATGCGTACGTACGGCCTACCGTCTCCATTAACGGTGTATTTCTTTCCATTTATCGATCTATTATATATATGTATATTATGAATATATATTATATATAAATCATGTTTTATATTCTGGAATTAATTAATCATGATCTAAGTAATCATATGAAATATTACAAGTCAAAACACGGACAACAAATGAAACGATTTTACCCAAAACACTCTTTAACATGGAATTTACAAAAGAACAGGTAATATAAAGTCATAAGTAAACCATATGTGATATCATAACAATGAATATGATTCTATAATAATTCAATGAAATTATTTAAATCATTATACAGGAGGTTCGGATACATACGAAGCATATCAGACATAAGGTAATGGATAATTTTGCAAATCTCATTTTTATCTGAGATTTCTTATTCGTAAGTATTTACTAGGGATATTTATATCATGTCCATGTTTTATAAAAGTGTTTTCATGTATGTTTAAAGTCCTTTTTACCCATTTTTTAATTTTACTACATGGTATGTATGGAATCTTTCTTTTATTTACGTTACGAGGTACTTTTTTGACTTTTCCGACAAAAGTACGAGGAGAATGTTATTTTTTTTAACATATATGGCACGAACGGATTTTTACGGTTTTATAAAGCCTTATTTCCATGAAGCTTCCTCCAAAATATTTCAAGCCTATTTTCAACAAAATCTATTTCTTTTAAAATTTCATGACATTTTGTGAAAAGAAATTGATTTTGAAGAAGAAAGGATATTTTCCTCAAGAATTCATTTCAAGTGTTTTATCTAAACCATTTTCCATATAAGATGAAATTATTTCATATGTGTATGATTCAAGCGTAATGTCTCTATGATTTACATGGTTTCACTTTTCTTACTATGAATTTATATCCATTTCTTGTTTATGGATCATGTGATGATGTGATGATTTTTATGAAACCCATTTTATTTATTGGGTTATTAAGAATGATGTATGTTTATTTTGTGGCACAAGTAAGAATGATTTAATTATGAGATGGGTGGGACCTATATCTCCCTCCAATTCATTAGGTAAAGATTTTATATCTCATGAGATAGACATGGATGGAAAGGAAAATTAAACTGGTTCAGTAATACAGGACTGGAACGAGGAGTGAACTCGATTCAGAAACGGACTTTGTCCACTAAGATGGTCTTGGCAGCAATTCCTTGGCTAATATGGAAATCATATCATGTGTTTAATGGTTTCCACAATTACATGTTTCATTCCCATTCTATTTTATCATTCTTAATGTTTCTTAATGATCTATACCTTACGTACTTCCATGTTTTATGTCATTGCTCAAGCTTTTGATGTCTAAACATTATGTTCATGTTTTTAAGTTCAAATGTATATGGTATGTTTTATTTTATCCATGCTTACCCTTACTGAGCATTTGAGATCACCCTTTTTATGTTTTCTTTTCCCCAAGATAGAGAAGGTTTTAGGTAAGAAAAGAAGGGGAAGATCTTTATGGGAGATGTTGAAGATCTTTTACCACGATTAGAAGATTACATTCCATGTTTCCAAAGACACTAAACTAATACGGTCCTTGTGTGTCTGTTTTGGTTATGTATTAAGTACTCCGCAAAAGTAATGTAATGTCCATGTACGTTAAGATTAGGGTCTCTACAGGAAGAGTTAGAGACAAGATTATGGTGGTCTGAAATGTAGTGAGTGTGGAAGAGGAGAAGGTAGGGAGGAATGAGGTCGATGGAGGTTCGACATATTACCACAACCACAACCAAGTGGTCCATCCCAAGCTTAGGGAGCTAGTTGTAATGGATGAGGCCAGATGCATGTGATAGAGGCTTATAAACCTAAGGCTCTATGGTTGATTATTTGTATGATATGTGACTTTTCCACCTTAGTTTATTTTTTTTTTAACATAGGTTCTATTGATTGAATTTTTCCACAAAACTTTTTCATGACTCTTAGATTTTGGATAAACCTTTGACGCAACCATTATACTTGTTGACTCCCATTGGAGGAGATTTTATGATTACACACTGGTACTGACAGTGTTACCTGACACTTTGAGGTGAGAGTTTTAGTTTGGATCTATTGGTAGTAGCATCGATTCCTTGTAACATCATTTTTGGTAGGGGTTGGTAATCCACAGTTCTTGCTCAGATTGACTATTTTAGGCCTATACTGTTGTGTGACCACAATTATGGAACATGTTTTTCATTTGAAAGTTAAAATAAAATAATAGTACTGTAGTATGGACTCAAGCATAAGAGGGTGTAAGTAATTACTCACCAGTTGGATAGTCTCGCCAATTGTAATGTGGATGAGATGAGTACTTTGTTTCTTGAATTAGTGGTGGTGTATGAGGACTTCATTCCTGATGATGTTCTTGGTTTACCTCACTATGTGGAGATGGACATCTGTATTGAACTACTCCTCAAGATGACATCGATATCTATACCAACATATCAGATGGCTCCCATAGAATATTGTTAGTTGAGGGTGTAGTTTGATGACTTATAGAGGATGGGATTCGTGAGACCCAGTGTCTCACCCTAGGGATTCCCTCTTTTGATTTTCCAAGAAGGATGATGTGATACTTAGGTTATGTGTGGATTGTTAGTACTTGGACCAGGAGACTTTAAGGAAAAAGTATTCAATACCGAGGATTGATGAACTCATTAATCAGTTGAAAGGGGTGAAATGATTCTCGAAGATTGACCTCAGATCATTCTATCACTAGTTTGGAATATGTGATAACAATATACCTAAGATGGAATTCAGATGTTTTTACAGTCACTATTAGTATTTGGTGATTTTGTTTGGCATGATGAATTCCACTACTAGGTTCATGGAACTTATGAACCGGATCATTCAGCCTTACATAGACTAGTTCATGGTAGTCTTCATTGATGACATCCTAGTATATTTGGATTCAGAGGGGGATTACACGTGAGACATGTGGATTGTCCTATACACACATCAAGAGAACAAACATTGTAGGAAGCTCTTGAAGTATCAGTTCTGGATTTCAAATGTCCATTTTCAAAGACAAAATATCTTATAGGATAGTGTTTCAGTGGTTCCAGTGAATATTGAGGTTGTGATTTCTTGGGAGCCACCTATAAGTGTTACCATGGTCTAGAGTTTATATAGATTGGAAAGGTAATATCAGTGGTGTTTACCTAATTACACCAATGTGGATGCACCCTTTATAGAATTTTCATGAAAGGGGGATCCTTTCATGTGGAAAGATAAGTGTCAATAATGATTTTAGGAGATACGGTAGCAGTTGACGAGAGATCCCATCCAAATGTTACCCAAGGAAGGTGTTAAGTATATGGTGTTTTTCGATGCATCAAGGACCAGTCATGGTTGTAACCTAATGTTGGGGAAAGTGATCATTGTCTATGGTTTGATCCAGTTAAGACTACATTAGCATAATTTTCAGAAACATGACCTTGAGTTGGTATTGGTAGTCTTCGCATTAATGATTTGGTTACACTACCTGATTCTCAAGAGGTTTATCATCTAATATGATCAGAAGATTATCAAGTATGTCTTCTCTGAGAATGATTTGAACTTGATACAGAGGAAATTCTTAGAGTTCCTCCATGACTATGACTTTTAGATTGTTTATACTCCTCAAAAGGTAAATGTGGTGGAAAATTCTCTCAGAATGAGGTCTAGTTGGATGTTGTTGAATAAGGCATTAGATATGTTACCATTGTTCTAGTTAACATTTTTGGATGGAGATAGAGAATATTTTCTCCAGTCGATTTTCATCACCCCTATACTCTTATAGAAATTCTAGGAGGTATAGCTTAGGGAAACCCATTTTCAGACCTTACATGATAAGATGTCCATATGGAATGCTACTTATGGATATTCAAATAGTGGGAAGAATTATGTTCTTTTTAGGGGGTTCATAATTGTTTCTTTGGAATTATGGGAGGGGCTTTTGACGGAGTTCAACACATCCCCATTAGAGGTACATATTGTTGTGAAAATGATGTACCAAGACTTCTGATGTTAGTTTTGGTGGATGGGGGAGAGGTAATGAGTTGTAATGTTTTTCTCTTGATGTCTCACTTGTTAGAAAGTGAAGGCCAAGAACTATGTCCCAATGGGTTTATCTTGGGACCTTAAGGTTTTGTAATGGAAGTGGGATGGGATATCGATGTAATTCGTGATGGGTTTACCACATACATCCAAGGGATATGATGTCATCAAGGTGATTCTGGACTGACTCACTGAGTCGGCCCACTTCCTAGCTATCCAAGAGTAGAGTTAATTATAGACCATGGTATTCCCCTACATGTAAGATATTTTTCAACTCCATGGAGTTCAATCAATGATAGTTTTATATAGTGATTCTCTCCTTAGATCCCTATTGTGGAAGGGATTGTTGGAGACTTTTGGTAACCATTTACGCTTGAGATTAGTGTTTCACCCACAGATATATGGTCATATTGAGCATACCATTCATGTTCTAGAGGAAATAATATGGGCATGCTAGTAGGACTTGGTCCATAGTTGGGAGGATCACCTACCCCTGATGGATTTTTTGTATAACAACATCTATAATTCAATTATTGGTATGTCTCCATTGGAGGACTTGTATAGGATACCGTATAGTTCTCCAGTTTAATAGAATGACCTAGGAGAATCAACACTCATGGTCCCAGAGTTGGTATGGGATACTGTCGAGAAGGTGAAGATCATCTAGAAGTGAATTAAGACTAAATAAGGCCTTTTGAAGTCTTATACAAACAAATGATAGAGGCTGTTGTAGTTCTCGGTAGGAGACATTGTGTTCCTTTTTTGTTTCAACTTGATGGGGATTAAGTGATATGGTTGGCTCTAAAATATATCTCTGAGTTTCATCAACCCTTTTGAGAAACCGCATAGAGATGTCGGTATGGATTACTACTTGACTCTATCACCATAGTTAGATTAGGTACACAATGTATTCAACGTGTCATAATTGAGGAGGTACGTGCATGACCCATGACATGTTATTTCCTAGGTAGTGCTAGACATCAAGGATGGGGTACTTTTTCTGTGTACCTAGTAGAGATTGAGGATTGTAAGGATAAGATCCTTCATGGGTGGTTGATTCCTTTAGATCATGTTAGGTGGAAGCACAACAATATAAAAGAGAGTACATGTGAGTGGGAGGCATAGATTCATTCTTAGTTTCCCTCATTTGTTTGAGTAGAACTTGTTTTGGATTTTGAGGAGTAAAGACCCAAGTATGGGAGAATGTAACATCTCATATTTTTACCATGTAAAGTTTCTAGAAATTATATGGATTGATTTCATGAATAGGCCTTATGATGGCGTGTTATTTCGAGGTTTAATTTTCCTAGAAAAATTATTTGGAAATGGAAAACTTTTAATATCATGCTTGAACGGTTTTCAGAAAAATTAGTAGTAGCTATTAAACTCGTACTTTGATCAGAAATATGAGGGAACTGTTGAGCTGAAAATGGAGGCTTCACCTGAGGCGCATCTTAACTTTTGTTGGTGTGGGTCTTATGTGTAAAAAATAGAACAAATCATAATCACTATTAAATTATTCAAATTATTTTATAATGCATCAAAATTTACATTATTAGTTTTTTCCTAGGGATTCATGGTAAGAATCATAACCCTGGAATTCCTAGAAGATTTGGAAAATGAAATATCTCAAACAAATGTTGACGAAACATGTATTGACGATCAAGGTGCAACCGATTTGAAGGAATATCACCAACGATGATGAAATAACAATCATCCATCTTCATTTACTTATCTGAATTGAGGCATGTCAATTATTTATTTATTTCTTTCCCCAATTTTTATTTTCAAAATGAAAATATGTAAATCCATGATCTGATTGATCTATTGTTCAATCGTTGGTGGATGGTTGATAATTGTAGGGTTTATTTTTGGAGTTTTCCTTATACTTCTTTGTTCTTGATATTGATGGGAACAAATTAAGACCAAAATGAAAAAAGTTTGACATTATATCCTCAGGGTGTTTTTTGTTCATTAATTTTCCCCATTATTAATTTTCATCATAGTTTCACACCCATGGTTGTGGTTCGACTTTCCAAGTACCACCAAATGCAATTGGACCCCTATATTGGAGGAAAACCATTAATTGACATCAGTTCGGTATAAATCGGAACATCATGAGCATAGATCAGAGGCCTTTTTAAATTTTGAGCATCAGAGGTGGATTAGTGGTCCATGGATGGGACCACTAGTGTAGGTATGACACGATGGTCCAGTGAGGCTTGGTAGTGGCAACATGTGGAAATGATCGATGCAGTGGAAACCAGAGGTGGAAGCAGTGTCGGTAGTGTCTGACATAGCGAGCGGCTTCATGGGGGTCGGCAGAGCTAGCGATAGTGGACAACATCCAATGGATACATGGAGTGGGAAACATGCGGTGTCCGATCTAGCCCACACATTAGTGGTCCGGGATATGGGAGATGGGTCAGGACCATGTTAAATGGGATGTGCCTAGGGCCAATGGGCCAGGCCAATCCCATCGATTCAGGTCAGACCCAGGTTGACTGGAGCAAGTTCGGTGCACGGTCGATAAGGATAGTTGACTATGAGCCACAGTCACTCGAGATACTATGCATCTATGTTAGGTGTGTCAGCGGTCAACCATGGTAGTTGTGGGGCGGCAGGTTTGGGCAGACAACCGCCAAGATTGGTCCACATGCCTATTCACCCCCTATGAAACTTCGAACTGCCATAACATTCAAACAGCACATCCATTTGATGAACTATCTATGGATTTGATAACCATACATTGACCCAATCCTTTTTGGATAAACTTGTTAGTTTCTAGTTTTGAACATTATTCGTGGAAAGTGTTACCTCGGTCCTTTCCACAAGGGTTTAGTATAGAATTAGATGCACATTATTTGATCGTTGTCCCCTCTATGTTTTGGATCCTCGATAGAGTTATGATATCCATACATGGGAATTGCGAAGGATCCTCTATCACCCATAGTGGAGTTTTGTGGAATTTATGTAACCTCCAAGTGATGTGAATTGTTCCTTCATATAGTGGGTCACATTAGATAGGTTAGTGGTATTCCTCGTGGTGTTTGGACTGGATCCCCTCCATTAAGGTCCACATCAGTAGGATTAGTTGTATTCTCTAGGGTGTCATGATAGGATTATCTGTGTTACGAATTGATCTAGATTTGGTTAGTGGTATTCCTTAATGTATCTAGGAAGGACACCCTTTTATGTATCATTTTATTCCTTGACTAATAACTACTCATTTTGGAAGAGCCGAAATAACCTAAACCACATTGTGATTGTCTCGTATTATATCATGGCTTGAGGAGTGAGTTATTCCATAATAATTATTCTTAAAAAATATTATTTAGGATGGTAATTTGATATAGATTATATAAATATTGTGTATCTTGGATTGAGTATATCTTGATAATCTATCTATATTTATTTTAGACAAATACCTCTATGGAGATGATTGTACATTTCATCATGTTTTTTCCTTCATAGTATTTCCTTTTGGGAATTTATATTATTTTTATGGGGTTTCAAAGTGAGTATTGTTGTAATCACCCCCAACATGGTCTTATTCTACATATGTAATGTATTGTGAAGAGGATTAACTCTTTTACAGAGTATTAGTTGGAGCAGGACTAGGTGCCTCTTTGTGAAGCTCGACAGATGAGGTTTGTTCTTGTGAATTTTCAGGCAAAAGTTCCACTATCACTTTTATTACATATTATACTTGTGGATACAAACACCTTTTTGGCATTTTCATGGACCGATTTACATTTTGGTACATTCACTATTCAACTCTGGTTATGGGATATATTGGTTTTCATGAATTTTTTAATTATTATTTTTAAATTTCAGTATTTTTCTCTTGGAGATGTGTGCATGTGTATAGGTACATAGGCTAATGCATCACATTTTCGGGATATTTCATCTCAGTGATAGTCACTATCTCTTGTCCTATTTTAGGTAAGATTGTGGTAGTCATGGAATGGACCCCTCTAGGACGGCTCATGACCTGGTGGTATTAGAGGGGTCAGTTCTAATTTTCGACCGAGACTGTGAGATTGATTTTTGGGGAACATTTTTTTAGTGTTTTGATTCTGACATTCAATCTAAAGGCTCTTGTGGTAGTATGTTGGATGATATATCCATACACTAAGACTTTTATTTCTTACATTTCGACTCGGTACATGAAATCATTGGTTTTAGGGAATAAAATATGGTACATGAATCATATATGAATGGTTGTTTTTTACATGCACATCATGATTCATCTATCCAGATATACTCGATTGACCATGGTACATATTTTTTTATTACAGGATACATGAACAAAGATTTGAATGGTTATGTTTTCCATGTCTATCTACCGCATTAAGACAAGGACATTGAGATGGAAATTTTGAGATCATATGGTGAGTTTTTTTGTTGGACCAGTATAGGTTGAAAGGGTACCCTTGGTAATTTCCCCAAGGTTTCATAATGGAATTACATCCATATTACTAGATTGTATTCCCCTCTATCGGTAGAGTCCCAAATGGAGATATTTTATCCCTCAATGGGACTAGATCAGGATCCTTTATCGCCCCTAGTGGTGTTCTGTGGAATCGATGTAACCTCAGAGATCATGGAGTTAGTCCTCCATATAGAGGGCTGCATCAGTATGGATTGTGGTATTCCCCAGGGTTTCTTGTAAGGATCACTTATATTTCGAGCCACATTAGTTGTGTTAGTGGTATTCCTTAGGGTGTCTAGGGAAGATCCTCTACGTTAATAATTAATCCATATAGGGTTTGTGGTTTTCGCAAATTTATATGGGAAAAATATTCTCTCTGTGTATTATAGTCTTCCTTGATCAATATGTTCTCATTTTGGTAGGGCCCAAATTAGATATACCACTTCATGATAGTCTCCAATTATATCAAGGCATAGGTAGTGAGTTTTCTTGGAATGATCATGCTTCGAGCAGAAGCATGTGGCTGGTAATTGGTAATGGATTATCTCTATACTAGGTGTATTGGTTTGAGAATATATGGGTATTCTTACTCCATGGGTTGTATACATATTCCAATATGGAGATGACTGTACATTCCCTTTTGGTATTTCCATCACGAGGTTTCCTTTTTGGTACTTCCATTTGGGGTTTGGGGTGTTCTAATGTGTATAATGGTACTCAACCATGCACGGGGTATTCCCATAAGTGACGTGTCTTTTGAAGATGATCGACTCATTGACAGAGTCCTAGGTGGATGATGACTGTTTGGCATTAAGAAAGTCCAGATAGATGAAGTGTGTTCCTACGGATTTTTAGATAGCAGTCCCAATAACTCTTTTCTTACATGTTGGACTTGTGGTTACATAATCCTTTTTGTGGGATTGTTTTGGCCCCGTTTACCTTCCAGTTCATTCACTATTGTACTCTGTTTGTGGAATACAGTTGTTTCCATTCATTTTTTACATAGTGTGTTTAAATATTAGTATTTGTGGCTTGTAGATTCATTCATGCATACAGGTACTTAAGACGGCACTACCCATTTGTGAGATATGAAAACACAAAGCTTGTCACGAGCCCCTGGCCTTTTGGAGGCAGGATTGGTGTAGTCACAATATGATCCCCTCTAGGATGGGTCGTCAAATAATCCACTAGAGAACACCTATATTAAATGTTCTTATACAAATTTTTATTCTTTTATAGGAGCTATAGAAACTACTGAGAGGATGAAGTTTTAATATGTGGTGTTTTATAACAAAATGTGTTCAACCTTTCTCCAATAATGTATCCTATTTATCAATGAATTATAACTATCCCTATTATCCAAAAATGATTATCACTACATGAAATGTTGAAATTGGGAACTAGTGTAAAATACATTAAGAGGGAATATTCTCTTATCTATAAGAGGTAATCATCTCATACCTACCCTGATAAGATTTCATTATCTAATAGTCCATAAGAGGAACATAGAAAATATTAATCATTAAATTACTGATAAATTAAATATCAACTAATAAATCTATTTCTATTAAAGGAAACATTACATAAGAAAAAGTTTAATCAATCATTAAACATATATATTCAATAAGAGCTCATAAAATGAAATAAGTAGGATATGTGAAAAATGGTTCCACTAATAATTGATATCAAATGATTCTAATACACTATAAGATGATATTTCTAAAATAAATATAAAATACTCACTTAGATATTTCAAATCATCCTAAAATTATTATGAAAAATTTAGCATAATATTATATTAAAAAATATCCCTAGTTAATATGTTGTAAATTTTTTCAAAAACTCATACCATGGAGTTGGATATCAATTTTAATCAACCTAGGATATTTGAGATCACTATATTTTCACTTTTTAATTTTCCCCATTTATTATAGATGTTTTTTCATCATGCTCAATAATTTATTTTTTAGGTTCGTCATAATCATGTTGACAACCACTATCGTTAAAACAGAATAACATTTTTTCCTTATTAATACATGTTTTTTATTTAGAGATGTAGCAGCTCAAAATTATATTATATTTTACTGTTTAACAAATTTATTGAGTACAACATCTTTTGATGCACGCAATAATAAAATAAGTGAAAATGAATTATTTAAATTTTATATGAATGATATTAATATATAGATATATTATATTGATAAAATAAAACTATTAAAATCTTGTAATTTGTTTCATGAAATTTTTTAGAAATGTAGAGGAATAATGGTTTAGAAATTATTTGCTAATAAGAAAAGTTTCATTTACAAGAATTAATTTAAATTTATATAATTATTTAAAATAGAATTTTATTTTATATTTCATGTAAAAATAACTAAAAAATATTTTTAGGTGAAAATTGAAATGATTTATCATTCAAAATTTTGTTATTTAATAGTGATATATGAAGTAAAAATCATTTTATGGTAAAATGATATATTTTTTAGAAAACTGTTTCTATTAATGAAATGTGTTTTCAAAAAAATAAATTTAATTAATCATAAATGATGAATGATTATAATTAACTTATTTGTTCAATAATTAACTAAAATAAATTAACATTAATCTATTTGTTTTTACTAGGTATGTAAGGAAAATAAATTTAGTTTTATCCATAAAAATAAATTTTATAAAAAATTAATGTTTCAGTTTGCCTGATAATTTAAATATATAATTTTTCCAACCAAATTAATTGAATGATGAAAAATGGATTCAATATTATGAATCATTATATCAAAATTAAGTGGTAATTAGTATTTAAATTTTAGCCATAACTAATTATTAAAATATAAATATCTAATTACTACATTAATGGTTAAAAATGAAGAAAAGTGTGTTATACTAAGATATACGACATAAAATATCACAACAACATGAATACGAATTTTTGATGAGTTGAATTATACAATCCCATATCATATTTTGAAATAAATTATAAATTTTATCCATATTAGCAAGAGAAATAGTTGATATTATTTTAATATTCCTAATACTTTCAACTATTCCACTCTCATTCCATATTAATGGGAACCTAATATTCTCACTTATAAGAAAAATTTGGGAAAAATATTATGGATAATCCTAGGAAAAATATCTTCATAAATTACTTTCCCATATAATATAGTACCATATATGAGAAAATTTTTGTTCTAATAAGGATTAAGGTGCAAGATAACAAAAATATACTCAAGGAAGTTGTGATTATATACACTGATCAATTACATGTTTCTTCTTCTTATAAATCCAATAAATTTAATATATATGTCTTAATGTTATTAAATAAAAATATATATTATAAATTAATTTTTTTTATTTTAATGTTAATAACATGCTCTATCTCATTTTCATCAAACTAAAAATAAAATCATTCTTTACGCCTATATAAAATGTATTGGATCCATGAAGTGGCATGTTTTATTATCCCCCGAATCAATTTGATTATAATTTTGATGGATATAATTGAAATATATATAATATATAATATTCTATAAATGCAATTTTTTAGTCACATTCATTTCTTTCCTTCCATTTAAAAATGAAACCATCACGCATTAGTACTTGCAAGGTATTACCTCTACAATGTGGTGGAATTGAATTATCATCCTCACCTTACATGAATTTTTATAAAACTATATATAAACATTAAATTTCATTTTATAACATAAATAAGAGTCCATTGATGATGATACAATGACCAAAGTTCATGTATGAAATTAGGAAAACTAGAACATTCATGAAAAATAAAACAATAATCACCCATAATATTTCTATTAGTATTGAATTATGAATATTATTTTCAAAGGAAATTATGAATAAATAATATATTATATTATAATTATGTAAATGTATATGATATATATTTACAACAATTCCATTTTTAATATAGAGTTTGTCAAATAGTGTGTGTAGAAAGTCAGAACTCTGGGTTATGATTTATGTTTCATTCTCAATTTTAATCCAGATATTTTATGTTTAAATTTATATGTGAGGAATTTTATTATAATTAAATTCTAATCCACATATATTTATTCTTATTAACTAGTAATTACTATATTTTTAACGAATTATATTTGACTTTCACATTCGTACTCAAATAGTATAATATTTTTTTATAAAAATCCATCACCATATCTCCGTTTAGGATGAGAATATTTTTCTTCCATTACTATATATATTTTATTATATCGTGAATTGTATTTTTACTATCCCATTATTTTTTAATTTCATTTTTTAAATATATTTCTTTATAATGTTTTAAAAAGGAAATTTTAAAATGTTTTCCATATGGAATATATTTAACTTTTACTAAAGTGTGAAAACTATATGTTTTAATTTTGGTTTAATGAATGAAATATTAACTATCGTGACTATTATTTTTTAGAGACCCTTAATATATTCCAATCTTATGAAAATGAAAATTTATTCCCAATTGTCTGTTACTTTCTAATTTAATAAAATTTAAAAAAATGAATTAATGTTTTCACACAATTTTTCAAAAAAAATATATTATTTCATAATTATAATTTTTATCTATGTAAACATCATTTAATATTACTCATGATACTTTATTTTCTGGATGTTATTATACCATGAAATTTAATTCTATAGGTTGATAATGTTGATTTTTTAAGTATGTTTTATTGATTCATTTTTCTTTCCCATGTGTTAATTAAACTATGATGAAATTATTAATTTTTTATGATCTTGTGGAAAAAATATGTATGGTTTTTCATATGTGGTTGGTGGTTCAAATATTATATATATCTAAAATTATTTAAGTAAAGAATGATATATCATGAGATACATGAAAGGGAATATAGAGTGATCCTAATCAAATATGGTACTTTATAGACAATTAATGAATATTGAATGAGCAGAGAAGCCACTCCATTATGATACTCTGTCGAGTAAGTTACATGGAATTGGATGTAATCCTAGAATAATTTAATTATTTTATAAGATTATTATTTTTCAACACTGTTATAATAATTTCAAATAAGTATCATATTATTTCATAGCTCGTGATTGACTACTAATGATTGTTCACCCTTATGACTCTTGTCTTTTCTTATGACAATGTTTTATTACATGACTCTTGATTTATAATGTGTGACTAATTGGGTATGATTTTTGAATGTTATAGTGATTGTTTTAATACCCTTAGGATTATCTTATGATCAATTATGATATTAAACTCATGTATTCAATGATTATTCTTACTGAGATTATCCCGTATTTTATTTAGTTTCTATTTCCCTAGGATATAACAAATATTATAAAGTATATAATATCTATAAAGGATAATATTTTAGAAGAAAAATGTGGATGATATTAAATATATTTCATTAAATAATATTATTATTTATCGTACCTCAAAATAAATTATGAATCTTTTTTTGGGGTGTGTATTGTTATAAGTTGTTTTGAATATTAATTTATAATGGTGTAATATTTTTTCATCAAATTTTTTGGTATCCTAAACATGAAATAATAATTCAAACCATGTATATTTTAAATCCAATACACTATTTTAATTTTTTGAAATAGGTTCCCACATGAAACTAACTATTATTACTTCCTCAAGCATTTCTAAAGGAATAATTGTGTAATGTTAATTTAAGAAAATATTTGTATAAATAAATCCTACTATATATTATTTTCTAATTATTTTATAGGGAAATTATAATGTTTTATAACATTTTATACCTGAACCTACTATATATTTTATTTAAATTTCCCATTATCTTGGAAATCCATATTTAACATTGATCATTTAAATGTTACTGAGAAAAAACTCCATGTAACAAACATGGAATATAATTCATCAGACACTATTTCATCTTTATATTTAACCCTAATTTAATATAATCTTATTGAACCCAATTCATATATTTTGTGAGATTAATTCATTAGTATCATCTTTTATATAAACATATACACATCTGTTGTTTTTATATAAAAAGGTTGAAGTAGTATAATAAATAAAATCTAATAAATTGATTCTGATTCACTAATACATATTATTTTAAATAATAAGTTATATAAAAATAAAAATGGGTAATTTTTCTATTTAAATAATCTTATTTAAATTAATTATATTTATATTACATGGATTTAAAAAATTTAATTTACCCTTTCATTTGTCACATGAATATAAAACAATAATATTAGGGGAAATTTAAAGTTGGATAAGGGATCATATATGCTTGACTATTAGATATAAATAGAAAATAAATGTAAAATATATATTAATAAATAAAATATAATAAAAATTATGTAGTGTGTGTAATAAATTTCATCACAAAATAGGGAGATAGGGATATAGGGATAAAGAGAACTATGTTGATCAAATGATTATTAAATAATTATTAATATTATTTAAATTTTATATCAATGAATTTTATATTTTGTTTATTTTTATATTCGTACGGATGAAAGAGTTAAAAAGAATATTTTTTAAAAAAAATAATTCCTTGAAAACTGTAAATATTTTAAGATTCATTGAATTGATTTTTAAATTATAAAAGGTTGTGAATAACTTTATTGAATAATATTAAATTTTTTACATGTGTAAAATAATTAATATCAAGAATACGGTACTTTGGTTAAACTAAATACCTGGTATTTTAAAATTTTACTTTTTGGGAGGACAATGTATATTTCAAGGAAATATCAATTTAATAAAATAAAAATATTGTTAATGGACCCTTTTAAAAATTTAATAATATATATGTCTGTAATTATATATTTTGGAAACATATTGATAGATATTTAAAAATTTATTGTTCCGTTGTTTAGAATATTTGCATTTATAAATTACTGGTAATATATGTTTTTTGAGGAAGGATATTTGATAGTGAAAAGACCATTTCTGATCAACAATTCTATTCCTTAAAGATTTTGGATTTGACTAATGATTGAAAATCACAATGATAATACTTCATTATTTTTTTAAATAAATTAAAACTACCATAAATATTTTTGTCAACTCTACATGGATACACATACATGATTTCCTAAACTATCTATTGTTCAAAACCAAGGAAATTATTATGTAAATTTAAGTGATCCTCAAGAAACTCAAAGTGACCATTACCATTTTATATTAAAATATAAATTAAAACCCATTACAATCAATAAAAATGACCATTTACATCAACTATGAATGGAAAATAATGTCCTTTAACTAACCCCTAAAAATATTCATTGTTTTTTGAGGCTACCATAATCCTATTTCAATGACATACAAATATACTATTCTATATTTTTGTATTTATAAGTATATAATAATGTGTAGTCAGATGTTTTTTAATCAAAAAAAAAATATTATGTGGTGGATAATGATAATAATTCAATGAAGATAATGGAACATGGAGAATAATCACTTATATGGATTTTTAAAAATATAATAATAGAAAATAGATCAGGGAACATACTTCATGGTTTATTTGATTTAATGTAATTAAATAATCAAAATTAAAAATGGGGAGAATGATATGATGTTGAGTTTTTCTTTGTACATGAATACATTAAATTGTATATAATTTAGCATAAACGTATTTAAAAATATTACAATAGTATAAAGAATAATTATTTTTCTAATTTTTTATAGATAGGTATGTTATTAAAATGTTAGAATACTTATAACATAAGATCATCTGTGGATTTATAAATAAAGGAATTTTTGTTGAGTGGGATAAAATAGATACGAGGTATCTGATTTTATTCATTATTCATTTCACTTTTACATAAAACATATTCTTAATTAATTATTAACAATTTTGAATAAATACATTGTATTGAATATGATGATACAATTAACTATTTTATAGTGAATAATTTTAACTAAAATACACATGTTATTTCTTAAATCATAAGATTTATTATTTTTAAATTTACCTGTAGCTAATAGAACATTCGAATTTAATGAAGTATGAATGGTTGATGTTTTATTGAGACACTAATATGATTAATAATGATGTCAAGGGGTTGAATGATCCCCAAAAATTCTTCTGAATTAATTATACCCCAGATTTCTTAATTCTAATTTTTGTATTTTTATATTTATAGGCTAGGAATTTCATGGTTTCTCAAAAGATATAATTGGATCACTATTGGTTTTGTTATCTCAAATCCATTAATTATTTTTATAATATTGTTTATCCTTATTTTATACCAATAAATATAACATTTAATGAATATAATTCAAACCCAAATTTTATAATCAACATTCACTCCAATTATTATTCTTAATTTCACTTTTTATATTCATGTTAATATATTTACAAAAAACATATCAAAAAACAATAACATTTATTTAATTATATTGAATCTTAATACACCAAAGAGTAAATTCTTTAAAAATCATCCCTACGTAAAATTTTATAATTACATTTTAACATAAAAATTATATTTTTTATATACAAGTCCAAAAGTATATAATGTAGTCATCCAATGAAATATCATCATTATCAGGATTTTATATAGAGAAATAATGTACCACATTAGTATGATCCATAAGAAACATATTAATTTGATTATTATTTTAATATTATCAAATTCAAAATTCATAAATTCAATATAGAAATAAAATAGACTCCAAGTAGTTATCATCATTATTTTTCTATTTTCCGATTTAATAATTTATTTTATATAACTTCTATTAATAAATTTTTTATTATTTAATAGGGTATGATTATTAAAGATTCTACCACAGTTATTTTACAATAAATCATATAAACTTATTTGAGTCCCATAATTCCTTTTAATGAAACTATGAAATTTCTTAAAACTTGGCCCCCTCTTGAAAATGTTTTATTTATTCTTTCAAAAAAGTGATTTAATGTTAATACATTAGATGTTTATTATATTTATTATAATATTAATAGAATATAAATTCAAAATTATATAATAATTTATTATTTTTACTTATAACAATTATGCCTAAGGTATTGAGGCTTCATCAAATACAAATCACTACATCCAGAGGACTTGAAATATATAAAATGGCTAGAGTTGAAAATTATTATTTCACTGTAATTGTTAATAAATAATATCTTGAGAGCCTTTGATTATGGAAAAAACATAAACTCATATAAATTTAGAGTCTCCATATCTTAATTTCATCCCATTATAATCTTTTATTTTTTTTATACATGGAATTACCTCTTAGTAATGTATTGGGTGAAAAATATACTTCTTCAATGGTGGAAAGAAAGTAAAGGGATTCATGATGATATACCAATATGAGAAGAAGAAAAATAAAATATAAAGATTGATATTATAAATAATTCCTTCACACAATTATTGAGTATATAAAACTAGTATAAGTGATTTCATTTATTGTATATTGTACATTATTGATTCTGTTTTCATCTAACATTACATCCATCAATACCCCGACAGAATTAACTAATGATATGTCAAAACCCAACCTATATCACTCTGAATTATAAATAAATAAAGAGATACTAGACCTCAGATACACCACACTACGTTCCAAAGGCATCTAACTACTAAAAGAGGATACGGTAGTACCATGGGGGGATTATACGCAAATACATAGTGGTACAATATTAAATGGGTAACCCAACCAAAAACATAAAAATAAACTTTAGTGTATATTGAATAAAGTAATAAATAATATTTCTATAAAAAATATAATGTGAGAAATATTCATATATATTGACTAACCACCCATTGGGCTATGATCATATTCTAGGAAAAAAATAAGGAAAATAATTTTGTACAATAGTCTACCTCCATATTTGAGCCGTTAAACTATAATGAGTCTATAAAACAATTAAAATCTTATCTTCCGTGATATTGAATCACTATAAAACTAGTCCCCTACCCGATGTACATAAATTCATGTGCATGAAATGAATGTAGTTATATGATCTACACACACCCAAACACAAACACACCCATACACACTAATGTGGCCATTCAGGGGGAAAATAATTCCATGACATACACCACTAATAGTATTCATATCATATGATATCATTAACAGGTGAATGTTCCCAAGATATACTAAATATATATTTCAAATAGATAACATGATATAACATAATAAATCATTATCAATAAATGTGTACTAATAAGGTCCCCAACCAGACCAATCCTGTTATGTCTGGCTTTCAGGTGTCTCTGAGCACATCTATTAACCATGCCAAATAATATAACCACCTCAGGAGTATTTCACCATGATATATTAGAGATAAATTCCAAAATGAAATCCCACCAAGCATAATTTGGATTTATAACCATGGTATACCCACTCAACATAAATAACATAAATATATGGTATACATAAGGTAAAGACCTAGGGTTGGACTACTCGATATAAAGAGGATATATTCTCTGGGGAAATCATCTTGATATATAATTTATAAACACCTAAGGCAAACCACTTCTCATACATGTGATTGAAATTTGGAAATAATCCACCTAGTATACAACAGATGAATACACAATTATTCAAACTTGACTATATGAGAGTGAAATATTGTGCTAACACATTGAAAAAAATACTTAAACACATGAGGATAACTCACTCAAGAAAATAGGCTCAGTGTTAAAATCCTAATTTGCGCATTCCATGGTACCTGAAACTTTGAATGGAGTTTCATCCCCTACTAGTGGATCCACAGACTGTGTCCAATACATCCAATTCACAAGAATACATGTTGGAGGGAAGTACATCACCTCCTAAAATCTGATATGAGATGAACATCTTTAGGATAAAAGTTAACATAAGAAATGTTGGACTCTAAAATATATGACATGTAATCCACAAAGATTCAACATGTTTAATTATTTAATCTAGTTCTATGAGGAGACCAATAGTCATCCTAACCCATTTTCGGACTACCACACACAACAGGGTCAACATTTCATGGGTTCACTCACCAAGGTCCCAAAATTCTTTCCATAGACAAAAAAAGAGATAATAATCTCACAACCACAACCTTATCTCACATTTCAAAACCCATCACTTAGTGGGAATAAAATCCCATAGTTTCATTGTCATTTAATCAAATCCTCACTATCCTCTTAGGGTATGCATAATATGAATCAGTCTTAACAGATGGCTCTAGATCATCTCATGTCCTCGTTATTACTTGGTCAGCCCATGCACACCCAAATTATCCCTCTCCACATGTCGGAACTAGGTTTCATAAACATGGACAGTACATTGAAAATATAAATCAAGGGACATGACGATCATATTCCAAGTCCATCCATCATTCCATAGACAATAATTTGGATTTGACATCATGCATATCATTAGATACCTCTATGTATAATCAATCTAGGAAGAACAAATCCATGATAGCACTGTCATTCTAAATTATATTTTTAAAATCCATGAATCAATGAATCGATTTCACCACCATGTTTTACATAGAGAAACTCTCAGAATTAGCATGCCATTTATCTATATAATTTAGGGAAATAAAATTACAATAAACATCTAAAAATAGACCATACACTATGTATAACACTAGGTACCAAACCCTCATTAATTTATCTCATTTAATCATGGAATAACATACAATAGTTCACATCAATCCATAGTAGTACATGACATATAAATGACATGGGATAACTAGCCATGTTTGTTACATGGCCTCTATTAAAATACCACACAATACATCTGACCATGTGAAATATACGGGTTTTAGCCACGTACTTTATAGGATCAAATACACTCATAAGGGGTCTCTAGATGAAAATTTGGACCCATTCTAGATGTTCCAATATGGTGTGTCAACATGGACTACACACAATGTAGTCATATTAATCAAAACCAACCCAAAATGTGTAATAAATGGATTGCATTATTTAGAAACACACATGGTATCTCATAGTTTTCCATAACAAATACCCTTGAAATATCAATAAAATCCCAATTTTCTACCCAAATCATCTCATAATGTTCCTCACTGAGTCTTAAACATCATATATAAGGCTTTATAATCTAATAACAATGTATAATAATGGATAATGGAAAACATCAAATATGGAAATATTAATTGTGAAATAACCAAAGCACTTGGTCTGAATATTCACTCTTTTTCTTGTGCACCCCGATGCAGTCTTAATCAACACTTGGAATAGAGTATAGCGGAAAGACTCCACCACCACCTCTCATTCTAGTCAAAAAAAATAGGAAGGAGAAACCCCATTAAATCATGAAAATTATGGAAATATGGATGGGGTATTATAAAAAGTAAATAATTAATTTTTACTAATTCGGAAAATTAAATTAAATTAAATTAGTATAATTAAATTAACCATTTCTAATGAACTCCATGAGTCCCAGAACGAGAATCGAGTTCACAAATCACAAAGGTTTATCCCCCTATAATATACTCAACCATAATGTAAAAATTAAAATTATACAATTCATTAAAAATATATCACCCATTCTATCCATAGAGTAATTAAAAATTATTATATTAATTATATGATATTCCAAAAAAATTATTGGTATCATAATCATACTAAATTAAATCCCTATATAAATCATAGAATACAAGAACCAGTGATATTCTTGGAAAATATTCATGGTATTTTTAGAGAGTTTAAAATAATTGTTTACCTCCAATAAGCATCTAACATCATAAACATAAATTTTAATTGAATTGTATTTCCTAAAAAATTAGTATCCTTTCAAAACTCACCACCATATCAATTATTTACCCTCATAAGTATATATGTACTTTAAATCATAAATCATGACCTCTCTAGGTCATTGATTCATAACCAACTCATTCTAATTGATAGGAGAATGACAACGGAAATTTTGATGCATAACTCTAAACATGAGGCATGATATTCATAAAAAATCATTATACTAGTCAAAAAAACAATTTTTTCACATAAAAAGTGGTCACCAGTTCCTCATTAACATGATACATCACTATTTAATCAATAACATGTAATATAGATCAATGTTATACCACAATTGGCCTCTTCTTACAATGGATACATCTGATTCTTAATTCTATGGACAATCAAAATCGCCTATTAAATAGTATTTTTGATGGTCCATATAATTTTATATTGTTTTTTCCATAAATACACATCTAGTCACACAAGAAGGAACTTGTAGATCATATATGGATAGGCATTATGGAATGTACTCATCTTTACCCACCAAAACAAAATTAAACCACCACTAGATCATGATTCCTTAAATCAGATGGCATCCCCTGATCACAAAAACACTAACACCAATGTATTTGATCTTCTTATTTTGTAATTTAATTATGGTATTCTAATTCAAAAAAACTTCTTAATTCACTTGATCATGCACTAACATAACATTTATTTGAATCAAACTTTGATCTCATAAAATTCATCATGGGTGTGATGTAAACACATAAAATCAATCTAATATCAAATATGAAACTCCACATCATATATTAATAGCTAAATAAATAATATATTTAATTTAAATGTTCAACTACATCATGTTTCATCAGGAAAATCCATTGACCAGCCTAACATATCCATGAACCGTCCCACATTGGATCACGCCACTGAAAATTTTGCTCTATAAATTACAGCACATAATAGCCATACAAGGTAATCTGGATTATAAATATGAAGAAATATAAAATATCTATCATTTCACCTACCCATTTCATGGAAACCACAAACTATGAATCCGATAATTTCTATATATAATTAGTGTCACAACATCCACACGTCAATGGTGTGCTTCACCTCATATGCCTTTACTATACAACTCATCAAGAACAGTGTAAAATTGAAATAATTTCAAACTTTTTCTAGTCCTACTCATCCACACTCATCTCATCCTAGGTATCACATTCCCATAGTCAAATCTTAGATCAACTATTCCATTACACACAATCTATATCTATGTCTCCTCTCTAACAAAGGGATATTTACCAATTCATAAAAACTCTCAAAATACATTTTCAGTAACATTTCATTAAATGCATTAACCATTTTCCCAGCCATGAATACATACCAAATTATAATTCAATTATAATTTGTATATAAATTATTTATAACATCAATCACCTCAAACTGGAACACATTTATGGTCACACTACACCCATGATATAACCTTTCCCACACTATCATGAGTCAAATATCATTAAAATATTATAATTTGACAAACTAAATAATTATGATACACTTCATGGAAGACTCATATAAACTGATGCACCCCCATAATTACCCTTAAAATTTTGGCATCTCACATATTCCATGGTCTACCTCATGATAACCCACTATCTAAAAATCACCCCAAAACTACAATCATCAGTATTTTATCTAAACATGTCAATAAAAACACTTAATTAATATAAAATTATACGTTATTTACAAATATTTATATCAACCCCAAAAATAATACCAGATAAACAAATAGACATGGTCCATTGATCATGAAATCATACCAATCTATATCCATAGCAGCACCTCTTACCCACTGATCTCTAGGTAATGAATGTATCTATTACATACATATTGAAAACCAATATTTCATCACCATATATGTATTCCATATATGGTGGAACTACCCCTATATCAATATCCTATCAATGAATTACCCATCTTTCAAATATATACGGAACTCACAAGCCTAGGTCAATCCCTCACCCGTGTTACCCTTTCAACTTGAAAACTCATGCGTAACATAAATCTATTCATATCTCAAATGGATTGCAATGAACCAAACATTTATTAATGGAAATTACTCTTTATCTAATTAAATTTATATTTATGGTTATATAAAATATGAACTTTATTGGTTGTGTGTTTCTAGATCGTAAAATACTATTATGAATTGTGACCATTACTAATATAGCCGTTGAATGGTGATCAAATGATTAGTATAAATATAGGCCTTTAACAAATCCAATTTACTCAGAAAAAGGAACCGATGGCCTAATCAAGTAGTCTTTCCCCATACGAAGCCCATTTTTCTGTGCTCGGAAAGGAGGTAGAAACATTGGGATTCGCACATGACAAAGCCCAATCTGATCTTGAACACGTTAATCTTGAATGTAACTGGCTATAAGAGAAGTGGATGTTAATAGAGATTACCACCCAAGCGATGTTATCCAAGCCACCGTAAGAGTATGTCACCATCGCACACCTTACCCTTCAGTCTTATGTGGGTGTTATAAGAGGTTGTGTTACGAGACCCTAGCACTGAGACTATGTACATTATTTTTTTATGAAGTATGTTCATTCATTTTCTTATTGTTACTATAAATATAGTTTTTAAAGAGAAAATAGTATTTTAATTTTATATTAATCTAAAAAATCTATTTTGATGAATTAATGGTTTTTTTAATAAAATAATATTTTAATAAAATATTATTATTATTTACAGATTACTTTTTATTAAATATAAATTATCATATAATGTTATGAATACAATTTTAATTTTTATTAAGGTTTGAAAGCTATTTTTGTCAAAACTCCTGAATTTTCGGTAAATGTCTGTTTATATATTAAATGTAAAAATTACAATATTTAGAAAATTATTTAGATAAATTGAATATTATTTTTTGAATCAAGAAGCCTAAATTATCCAATAGTAAATTTTTCATAATTTTCTGAGACAGTCGAATTTTTGGGTAAAAATTAAATATCATTTAAATATATAATGTGATTTATGACATCATAATGATGTAATAGTGATGTAATAAAATAACATAAACATTATGATCGTCCAATATATGTTTTAGAATTAAAATAATGTGATTTTAGATTTTTTGGATTTATATTACAATGCTTTCGTGGACCCTTCAAGGCTTATAATTTTTTTTGTCTTTTTAAATTGTCTTCCTTGAGAATGTGACTCACCTCCACATAAGCAAACCTGTTATTTTAAGAATTTAGGCCATTGTAATTATAAAATATTTTCTTCCACTCCCATTTGGAAAAATCCATGTCCAAAACCCATCGTCTGGTTTGTGGTTTTGATTAGTTTAATGTGATGTGTCCCAAACCTAAATAATATAGAATTCCCTCTCATTTTCTATATAAACACACCCAAGCTTTGACATCCTCTTCACAAAAAGCCTTTGGAGTTCGACCAAAATCTGACCTCTTCTCTCTATAATCCTCCCAAGGTTCCCCAAGATTCCCAGAATCCTCTCTCAAGCCTCCCCCAAGACTTTGGGATCACACTTCCAAGTAAGGGATTTCTTCCTTTCTCGTTTTTGTCCAATTTTACATATGTTTTTATGCCCTTCTATTTTCAATTAAAAATGTTGGTGTCTGATTTCTCACCTCCCCTATACCTCCATATTTATGTTTTGATGATGGGATACCCTTCATCTCTCATTAATTCTTCCCATGTTCACATATTACCATGCAGAACTTCATCGAGGGATTTCTCTCTAGACTTTTACTACCAAGTAATTCTTTTGTATTATACATCTAAATTCAATTAGGTGTGTTGGAACATGTATCTATATGACCCCCTTATTTTCCATTTAATTTAAATTTTATGAGACACCCATTTAAATTTCATCAACAATTTTCATTAATCCTTATGTCACGTTGTTATGCTGCCAAATTTGCACTCCATTTTTCCAAGCCAAGATCATTGTGTGGTGAATATCATACCAATGTCTCTATCAATTGTATTCACCTTTATTCAAATATACATATTTAATGGTACATTCATAAGTTTATTCTACATTAATTAATCTTGGAATAAATTATTATGTTGATTGATTACATGTTATATGATCCATGAGGCACACTTGTAAATGAAATGAAATGATTAAGAACGGTGCGCCCTGATTGTGATCCAATCCATTGGGTAAAGAATAGTAACACGATACATCATGTTCAATGAGTGTTTACTCATTCTAATTAAATTTAAACCATTTTTTACTTGTGCTTCATGTGAAATTATGGTTTACTCATTCTCTATGTTCTATGAGCCTTGGCTCATTCTAATTCCATGTTAAGTGTCGTTGCCACATTTCCATGTTATGATTATCATAAATTATCTTGCATTTATCTTCATGTTTCTATTATAATCCATTGATATTCCTATTGTATAACATGTATTTTATTCCTCATGTTATTCCATATTTATTCTCTTGCTAGTATTCGTATCTCGCCATTTTCTTATGCACGTCCTCGGGTTCTCCCTTGCAATGATAAGTACGAGGGAATGTAGTGGTGTTGCAAAGGATGTTTTCAATAATGATGTTGTATTTCATGTTTTTATTTGTTATGTAATTAATATAAGCCCCAAATACACTATACCTCTTGATCTTCCATATTGTATCATGTCAATATTATATGTAATAAATCATGTTTAAGTTTGTAATAAAAGCTGGGTTGTTGTAGTTGGTATCTGAGGATAGGTTTAGTTATTTTTTGGGATTAGGATTAGAAAACCTTAATGAAGCCATAGAGACTGGACAAAGTATAAAAAACATCCCTGTGTTTTGGTGTGTGTTCAGTATGTGTTTTATAAAAAAAATATCCCTGTCTAGATACAAGAAGGTAGAGGTGGTTATGGCACAGATGTACGTAGGAGTCGAAACTACGACAATAAGTTTCAATGTGGGCCTTGACGCACTCTTCATTATGACACTCATGGGGGATATGTTTTGGTAAATTCAGATACTTTGTAAGAACCATTATTAAGGGAATTAAAAAAATACCCTAAGAAAATATGTTAGAATATAGATCATGGATAACATCGACAAAATCATATAGATTCATATGTTAGGGAAATAAAATATATTTATAAGTCATATATTTTTTAGTTACCCTTTATGTGTTACCCCTAATTTTCCTATTAGTAAGGAAGAATGAATCGTTAGACTTCAAGTAGTTTTATATCACAATTTTATCATGTCTAGAGGGTAACTCAAATTTTGATATGTTTTTTCTGGAGGATAAATGATAGTTTCGATATGGAATGGGATGTACCTCATACAACACTCATGTCCCTTCCTTAGGACTTACTAGCTATAATTATATCGAATTCAAGCTTTAATATCATCTAAACCTTTTCTAATGTCCAAATTTCTTACAATATGCTCTACAACATATCAAACACCTCCTCTATACCTAAAAATAATCAAGGATTAGGTCACACCTATGATAAAATATTAAGCTCCCAACTCTAACACCTTTCAAGACGATAGAGTTACCATGATTGTATATTCAAATATTTCAACATATCCAGAGTATATGATGAACTATTTGATATTGGAATAGCTTCTGAAGAGGGATACCATTGAGAAACCTATATATATATAGTTTTGTCTTCCAGTTTTTTTAAACACAGACAATATATTAGAAGAACCACATTTCAGAAATTTAAAATCTGACTCTGTCAGACTATTTTACAAAAACCAGGTACATGGTGATGTTTTGAAACTATACGTTAGAAAGAATTTTTTTTGAAAAGTACTTCATATTTTCCATCAGTGTGATCCATGTTGCACAGACTATGTCTGGACTATGGAAGTGGAATACTTTGAATGTGCATTGCAGTATTGTTGCACTAAGTGGACCCAAGCTCTCCATGATCTACATGATAATGAGGGTTGGGGAATGCTTAATGGTGGTGGGTAAGCAACCCTAAAGTCATGTTTAAATTTCATAGATCATTTTGTATGTAATAAAATTGCACGGACCCAATTTTTCGTAGGGGGGGGGGGAATTGTAAGGACCCAACTTTCATTAATAGAAATTCTACTTGTTCTAATTAAATGTCTTATTATGGTTATATAATATGTGAACTTCATTGGTTTTATGTTTCTGGATATTAAAATACTATTAATAATTCTGATCGTTGCTAATATATTCATTGAACAGTGATCACATGATTAGTATAAATATAGGGCTTTAATAAATCCATTTTACTCAGTCAAAGGAAGTGATGGCCTCATCTAGTATACTTTCCCCATATGAATCCCATTGGTCAGAGCTCGGAAAGGAGGTGACATCATTGGGCTTCACACTTGACCAAGCCCAAGCTGAGCTTGAACACGTTAATCATGAGTGGAAACAACTACACGAGAAGTGGAAGTTAATATATATTACCACCTGAGCGATGTTATCTGAGCCACCCCAAGAATATGTCACCATCGCACACCTTACCCTTCGAACATGTGCGAGTGTTATAAGGGGTTATGTAACAAGATCCTAGCACTATTACTATGTACATTATTTTTGTATAAATAATGTGCATTCATATTATTATTGGTACATTGTAAATAGTTTTCAAAGCACAAATAGTATTTTTAGTTAATATTCAACTATGAGATTTATTTTGATCAATTAATGGATTTTTTAATTAAAGAATATTTTAATAAAATTTATTTATTATTATTAAAAAAAATAATTTTTATTAAATATAAATTAACGTGTAATTTTATGAATGCAATTGAAATTTTTATTAATGTTTGAAAGCAGTTTTTGTCAAAACCAATTAATTTTTTATAAATGTAGGTTTTTATTTCAAAAGTAAAAATTCACATATTTCGAATTTATATAAATAAATTAATATTATTTTTGAAATTAAAAAATCGAAATTATCCAATATTGAATTTTTAATAATTTTCTGAGACAGTCGATTTTTTGGGTAAAATTTAAATATCATTTAAATATATAATGTGTTTTATGACATCATAAATAACCAATAGTTATGTAATCAAATATTATAAACATTCTGATCCACTAATATATGATTTATCATTAAAATAATATGATTTTATATTTTTTTGATTTATTTTACAAAGCTTTAGTTGACCCTTCAATGCTTATAAAACATTTTGTCTTTTTAAATTGTTTTACTCGAGAGTGTGACTCACCTCCAAATAAGCGGCCCTATTATTTTAAGAATTTCGGCCTTTGGCCATATAAAATATTTTATTCCACTACCCTTTTTAAAAAACCATGGGAAAAACCATGGGCTGGTTTGTGGTTTTGATTAGTTTAATGTGAGGTGTCCCAAACCTAAATAATAATGAATTCCCTCTCCTTTCCTAAATAAACCTATCTAAGCTCCCACTTTCTCTTTAGTGGAAGCCTTTGGAGTTCACCAACTCCTGCCCTCCCTTATATAGAATCCTCCCAAGGTTCCCCAAGCTCCCAAGAAGCCTCTCTCAAGCCTCTCCCAAGCCTTTCGGATAACACTTCCAGGTAAGGGATTTTTGTTTTCTCATTTCTGTCCAATTTTCGTTAAGTTGTTATGCCCTTTTGTTTTCAATTAAAAATGTTGGGGTATGATTTCTCACCTCCCCCATACTTTACTATTTATGTTTTGATGATGGGAGACCCCTCTATTTCTCATTAATTCCAACCATTTACACCTGTTACCATGTTGAAATTCTTTGGGGGATTTTTATCTTCTCTTTCACATCCATGATATTATTTTGTATTATGCATCTAAATTCCAGTACTTTTTTTTGGGACAGGTATCTATCTAACTCCCTTAATTTCCATTTAATTAAATATTATGAGACACCCATTTATCGTTCTTCATCCATTTTCATGAATCCTTATGTCACACTGTTATGCTGTTGAAATTGTACTGCATTTTTCCAAGCCCAGATCATTGTGTAGTGAATACCATACCAATGTCTGTATCAAGAGTATTCAACTTTATACACATATAAATATTGAATGGTACATTAATTTATTTATTCCATGTTACATAATCATGGAATAACTTATGATGTTGATTGATCTCATTTTATATGATCGTTGTGCAACACTTATGCATGAAATGAAAGGATTAAGAAGGGTGCGCCCGGATAGTGCTCCAATGCATTGGTTATGTATAGTATCATGATAAGTCATGTGCAATGAGTGTTTGCGCAAGCTAATTCAAGTGCAATGAGGGTTTACTCGAGCATCATATCACTAATGGAAAAGTCCCCTATACCCATGGTTTCAAACCATGGGTATAGCCTATGAAACAGTGGGTATAGGTTATACCCACGGTTTGATGAACTGTGGGCTCCCGAGGCGTCGAGATTGCCCTATACCCACAGTTTTACAGAAATTGTCGTAATATCCCACTAAAATTTCAACTTACCCATGGTTCACTAGAATTTTGGGTAGAAATGTATTCCCACGGTTTAAAAAACTGTGGGTATACATTTTTACATTAGAAATTAGATACCCACAATTATATAAACCGTAGGTATAAAGGGTTCGACAGCAGCATATTTACCCATGGTTTAAAACCCATGGGTATATTGTGTTCTGCAGTGGCATATTTTCCGATGGTTCTCAAACCGTGGGTATATATTATTTTCCTACAAATAGCAGCTTCCCACTCTGGACAGAACCCCCTTGCACACCCAACCTGGAACCCCCCACCCCCCCAACCCCACTGCCCTCCATGCACCCTTTGTTCCACTTTCCCCAAGAACCCCCCCCCCCCCCCCGACACCCCCCATCACCCGCAGTACCACCTGCACCCACTCCCCCATCCCCCCTACACCCAGCCCCCCACTACCCTTTGCACCCAAGTCCCCCTCCCCCCCCCAGCAACACCCCCACTGTCCACCCCCACCTCCCCCTCCTGAACACCCCCCTTCACCCCCAGTACCACCTGCACTTAGTCGTGCACCCAGCCCCCCCCCCCCGCACCCAACCCCCTCACTACCCTCTGAAACCAAGGTCCCCCTTCCCCCCCACTACACCCCCACTACCCACCCACCCCCCCTCCCCCACCTTCACCCCCACTGACCCCCCCCCCCAATGCACCCAGCCCCCCATCCCCCCCACTACACCCCTGCACCCAGGTCCCCCCCCCCCCCCCGCCTGCACCCCCACTGTCCACCCCCGCCTCCACCACCACTGCTCCCCCCCCCTCCTGGACACCCCTATTTCACCCCCAGTACCACCTCCACCCATCCACACTCACTACCCCATGCACCCAAGTCCCTCCCCCCACCATTGACCCCCCCCCCCCACTAACCCACTACACCCAAGTCCCTTTAACACCCCATAATGATAAAAGGTTACATTACTAAATGATGTGACTCATGTCAACAAGGTGCACCATCTTTTTCAAGAGCCTCTCTGATTAGAACTCCACAGTTAACCATACTTGGTCTAGAGTAGTGATCAGGATGGGTGACCTTCTGGGAAGTTTCCCAAGGTGTGTGTGAGTGAAGAAAAAGAACACTGGAACGGACATGTGTTGGCTTGTGAGGACAATCAATAGTCAGATGACCTGTTCGGTCACGTGGGTGGACCCTAGGGTGCGGACCACGTGTCTGTGAGGCATGTGGGTGGGGGCCTAGTATTTACATTTGGTATCAGTGGTGGTACCCAGCCTTAAGTACAGTGCACTACTTGGGTTGAGATGTAGGGGCCACGAGGATGTTGTGCTCAAAAGGGTTGGTGATTGTAACACCCAATAATGATAAAGGGTTAAATGAATAAATGGCATGATTCATGTCGATAAGGTAAACCTTCCTTTTCGGGAGTCTATCTGATTAGAACTCCATAGTGAAGCATGCTTATCCTGGAGTAGTGCTTTGGATGGGTGACCTTTTGGGAAGTTTCTCAGGGTGTGTGTGAGTGGGGAAAAAGCACACTAGAAAGGACATATGTTGGCTTGTGGGTATATCAATAGTCAGATGACCCATTCAGGCATGTGGGTGTCCCCTAGGGTGGGGACCACATGTCTGTGGGGCAACTGGTGGGTGGGGACCCAGTTGTTACACCCTATAATGATAAAGGGTTAAATGACTAAATGATATGATTCATGTCAACATGGTTCACATTTTTTCGGGAGCTTATCTGATTAAAAATCCATAGTTGAGCATGCATGGCCTGGAGTAGTGATCAGGATGGGTGACCTTCTGGGAAGTTTCTCAAGGTGTGTGAGAGTGAGGACAAAGCACACTGGAATGGAAATGTGTTGGCTTGTGGGGATTATCAATAGTCAGATCACCCATTCAGGCACGTGGGAGGGCCCTAGGGTGGGGACCCAGTTGTTACAGTCCACCACCCCCCCCCACCTGCACCCCCACTGTCCACCCCCCCCCCCCCCCCCCCACCTTCACCCCATGTACTGTCACAACCCGTCCTCGGGACCCGTGTCGTGACTACCCCAAGCCCGCCTCCCATGGGCAAGGGGCTGGTGACTAGCACCAAAGGCATAAAACCAGATAACTGGGACGACATTGCCTTTATAAAAGTAAACAAAACATCACAGTGTACAAGAGGAAGTAATACACTAAGAATAAAAGAAAGTGCTGAAAAGTAAGTGGGCCAGAATACAAACCCAACTGAAAGTACATCTCCAACGGAATGAATGTACAACAGAAAAAGAAAAATAGCTGGAAGAATGGAAGCGGCTCCTGGTTCATCCTCCTAGGATCCTACCCGAAGGGTAGGTACCGATGGCGCAGCTCCTGGTTCATACACCATGGATCTTACCTAAAGGGTAGGTACAGATAGCCTCCACAATGCTCTCGCCCGTCAACCTTCTCTATGTGTCGTCATCATCGTGAATTCCACCTCTGGATACTGACCTCGTCGTGTCGTCCACCTCCGGGACCTTCCCTTCATTGCAAGGACTTCAAATCGCCCATGCAGCCCGTTCTACCATGGCCCATCGATCTGCACTTCCAAATAGACAAACCGCGTCTCTTTGTGGTTTTCCGGCGCAGCGCGACGGCACCGCGGCTTTGTTCGACTTCAATGGCGCGGCGCGACGATGCCTCACTTCTTCACCCAATTTCATAGGTTCCGCTCTCGACAACGGCACCGCGCCGCCTTACACGTGCCACAACAAAATCAAACAACCAAAGGGGGAGGAGGGTCGTCCGTTTTCGTGCGGTCATACCTCCTCCCGTTATTGTGATATCAGGCAGCTCAAAAAGATGACAATCAACGATGAAGGTAATCATGAAAAAAAGAATATAATTCCCCTACCTCAAGGAAAAGATGAATGAAGGTTCGTCGCGGGACTGCACATCGCGGAAGAAGACGTCGCGGAAGGAGGATCTTCGCGTCGCGGAGAAAAGATTCTTCGGCGTCGCGTCATCGATCTCCGAGGATCCGGCGTTCTTTTCGACCTTCGTCGGAGTTCGGCGTTCTTCGCGTTCATCGCGTTCTTCATGTTCTTCATCGAGGAAGAAAAAGGTTCAATTATTTGAGAAATTCTCCCAAGCCCTCTCTCAACAAGCTAACCACCAATAAAATAAGAGTTTGTCTTATTTTATTACACACAGGCCAACATCTTTGAAATTCAAAATTGAATCAACCAATTAATTGAATTTAATTGCAATGTTTAAACCGCCTAATTAATAGAGGCGTTTAATATTTAAATAAACACACGAGTTGACTTTCATTAAGTGGGGGGGTGCGGGTGCGTTACTGAAATTAAGGAGGGGTTGAGGAAGTTGAAAGGGTGGGTCTCATGTGGGCCCCACCCCACTAATATCCTAACTAGTGGATTAGTTAGGATGTGGGTCTCACTCAACCACTTTATCTTAGGTTAACACTTACATGAATGAAAATAAAATCTGGTGCATAGTATTTTACTTTATTCATTAGTTAACCCAAATTAAGTAAAACTCCACCCGAACAAATGCAACTCCAGAAAGGTCTTCTTAAGCAAAAACTGGTGCTTCGAGTTCATCGGTGCCCTCAGATTTCAATTCCAAGCACAAGTTCAAAAGATATAAAAACATGCATGTTCGTTCACTGAACGTACCCGAGCTAAACTTCAGAAATTGATTCTAGGCACACCGGTCCTCGGAATCAGGCGCCGTCAGAAATTACGCACTTTTAAAATTCCAAAGAAAATTAAGAAAAAAAATTTCTTGAAATTTCCGGGTCTTTTTACATTACTCCCACCTCAGGGATTTATGTCCCCATAAATCTTTAACACAAACTACGGATACAAAAGCGGTACTGAGCACGCATCTGAGCCTTTCGCTCCCATGTGCTCACCTAGAGGTTCCTGTAATGCCAATGAAAGTGCACCCGAGGAATCGACCGTCCTCGTACGACCCGCTCATATCTATCCTCAACCTCTACTGGAACTCCCGTGCATGGCACCGTGTCATCGACGTCCAACTCCCTGAGGTCGATGATGTTTGAAGGATCATGTACCTTCCTTCTCAGCCGAGGTACGTGGATGACATCATGCACCCGGTGCAACTCGGGTGGAAAGGTCAAGTGTTAAACTACCTCGCCTACCCAGCTAAGGATCTAGAAAGGTCTGTTGAACCTCTGAGATAACTTGTCTCATCGGCCACATCTCCGTAAACCTCTTCGAGGTGAGACCCGTTTAAGGACGCGATCGGCATCCTCGAACACTAGAGGCCTCCACCTCCTGATTAGATTTGAAACTCAAAACTCATGCTGCCACGAGGGAAAGGTTGACCGACTCAAAAGTGATTGGCCGCACCCTCTTATGCATTAGTTTATCCTGTGATGCCTGAGGTTTCCTTTTCGCCAACCAAGGAAAACCCATCCCGACGTCGTAGTTAAGCCACAACCTTTTTCCTAATACAGCCAATTTGAGCATTAGCCGTGAATCCAATCCATACCGAGACAAATGTTGTAAGGCCTCGACACTGCCACCAAGAGATTCCAACCAAAACCCTCGCCTCGAGGGTCATAACACACTGGCATCGTATGTGTGATTATCAAGTCTCCACCCAAGGTATCTCCAGAAGTTGGGGTCAAGTCCACGGCTTACCAGAAACTCCAGGTCTGGGACAAGATTCGTGGAAATAAGGAATGATTCATATCGACATCTGTTACTACGGTAGCTAGTAGTGGACACAGAATGTCCCTTGAATCATTTTTTTAGAGCCATTGGGTCACACTCCTTGACTGCATGCAGCTGCTCTCTTCCCCTGCTCTCCAGCTCCCTGATCCTGGCAGGGACAACTAAGGTGGCTGGATGTATCATGCTAAAATGTACACCACCTCATGCTTCTCTCATAGATCTACCTCCACATCTTCTACTTTGCAGACTCGTCTCTACTTAAAGATTACTCTTCTTGAAACATTTAACACACCTGAGTCTCTTAGACTGGCACCAGTTTCCTGTTTCCTACTACACTGTGCACTCTTCATCCACTGATGGATGATCTACACATTCCTTGCCTACGATCTGTAAGAGCTACTAAGATCTCTCCCTTTCCAAAAAGAGAAACTCGGTCTCATCCCCCGGATGAACCATGCCCATTGCTTAATACAGTCAATCCTGACATGAATAATGTATTCATTCCATGGATGATATCGTAAGGCCTTGACGTTACTACTAAAAGATCCAACTGTCACTCTCGCCTCCAATGGTCGAGTCTCGCTATCAGCATCAATGTGAAGTCACTGGGTCTCCTCCAATAGAAATATCAAATGTGAGGTTCAAGTCAACAGTTTTAACCGGGGAATCTCAGTATCAACCAAACAAAAGGGCAGGAAGGAAAAAATCACAAAGATAAGTGTCTTTTTATTACTGCAGCTCATAGTACAAAGACAGAAATACAACAGCAACATGGAACTACTAGTACCAAGAACAAAAGTAATCCACTATTTCCGCTCCTATCCACCTTCTCCCGGAGCTCTACTGCCTTGTCCACTGCTCGGCTATTGCTCAAACACCCCCCGCGGCTTCTGCCTCGGTGGCTCCTCCAACACCCGCGGATAAACTGTGGGGGGGGTTGGACAGTCACGTGCCTGGTGACCCTTCCTGCCACATTCATAACACATCCCGCTTCTCTTAGGGCTTGATCTGGTCCTCTTGGACCTCTACATCATCTGTCTTCTTCCTACAGATGACTCGGCTACTGATGGAAAACTATGTGGTAAAGGCAGCAAATCTTGAACACGCTCGGGGTGTAGAGCTACTGGTATAAACTCCACCCTGAAAAAGGTCTCGAAGTCTCCCCATGTGAAGGTCATCTCATCGCAAAACTGGAACAAGTGCCTCCACCACCTGCTTGCTACTGCCTGAAGAAGGCTGGCAGCAAAGATCACCATGAAGTCTGTTGGCATCCCCACTAGCCTGAAGACTCTCACCACAGCCTCCAGCCAATCCTCAGCCGCCTGCGGGTCCATCTCTCCCCGGAACCTGGGTGGCCTCTAGCGCTGGAACTCGTGCATCGTGCTCAAGAGGTGTTCATTGCCTACTGCTGGGGATGGTGGAATCGGTGGACCAACGTATGGTTGTACCGCTGGTGCCTCCGTTGGTGCCTCAACTACAAGAGGGCCATGTACAGAATCCTCATCGCTCGGCAGGCTATCAGTACGCACATCCGTCTGGTCTCTAGCTGGTCGTACGTGATAAGGCATCCTGAAAGAAACAACGTGACATGGTCAAATGATTAATACCTGGTGAGCTGACCTGGTGTGAGCCTTTTTAAGCAAAAACCTTTGAAAACACACACGCAATCAGTGTTTTTGTGCACAAAGTTAGAAATAAGTTGTCAAGGTCCTGGTGTATGGATATTTCGGCCGCCCGCACCAACACTGGACTCCCTGAACTGAAAACCACACTCGGTAATCTTAACATTGTCGCTTCAAAGAAAGAACAAAAATCAGAGTTATAAGTTCTACGGTAGAACCGAACTCCTCTAATTCCAATTGTGACAACTGGGTCCTGGTGACAGCACAGTTGCCCCGCCTTAACATGGTCGTCGGATCCTGGCCCCCCAGGTACCACCAGTTGCCCCGTAGACACATGGGGCCCACCCCAGGGTCCACCCACATGCCCGAACGGGTTATCTGACTAATGATAGTCCCCACAGTCCAACACATGTCCTTTTTAGTGTGTTTTGTACTCACTCACACGAACCCTGAGAAACATTCCAGAAGTTCACCCATCCAAATCACTACTCCAGGATAAGCACACTTAACTGTGGAGTTCTAATCAGACAGGCTCCCAAAAAGGAAGGTGTAACCATGTTGACATGAGTCATATCATTTAGTCATTTAACCTTTTTTCATTTCGGGGTGTTACAAGTACCACCTGCACCCAGCCCCCCCACTACCCCCTACACCCAGGTCCCCCCCACCTGCACTCCCAATGTCCACCCCCACTAGCACCCCCACTACCCCCTCCTGGACACCCCCCCCCCCCCTTCACCCCCAATACCACCTGCACCCAGCCAAGCACTCAGCCCCCCCCCCCCACTACCCCTTGCACCCAGGTCCCCTCCCTCCCACCTGCACCCCCACTGGCCACCCCCCCCCCCCCAAACTGCAACCACACTGCCCCACCCCCCTCCTAGACACCCCCTACTCCCCCAGTACCACCTACACCCATCCCCCCTCCCCCCCTGCACCCACCCACCCCTTCCTACACCAAGCCCCCCTTGTGAAACCACTGTGAAACAATTGCAAACCATAATGAAAAAACGATGGAACCACAATGATTTTTTTTCACAAGTTAAAAGATAAGCACTGCTGGAAAGGACAGTTGTTGGCTTGTGGGGATTATCAATAGTCAGATGACCCGTTTCGGCACGTGGGTGGACCCCAGGGTGGAGGACCACGTGTCTGCGGGGAAACTAGTGGGTTGGGACCACAGTTGTTACAGTCCACCCCCCCCCCCCACCCCACCTACACCGCCCCAGTCCACCCCCCCCCCCCCCACATGCACCCCCAATTTCCACCCCAACCTGCACCCCCCCCCCCCCTCTCGGACACCTCTTGGACACCCCCCTACATCCATCCCTACACTGAGCACCCCCTTCCCCCCCCCCCCCCCACCCACCTACACCCCACTGCCCCCCCCCCCTCTTGGAAACCCCCACTACACCCCCAGTTTATACCTGTACCCAGCCCCCCAGCCCCCCTACACCCCCCCTCCCTACACCAAGCCCCCCTGTGAAACCACTGTGAAACAATGAAAACCAGAATGCAAAAAAATGGAAACACAATTAATTGTTTTCACCAGTTAAAACATAAGAACAGCTGGAAAGGACAAGTGTTGGCTTCTTAGGATTATCAATAGTCAGATGACACATTCCGGCACATGGGTGGGCCCTAGGGTGGGGACCACATGTCTGTGGGGTATCTGGTTGGTGGGGAACCAGTTGTTACCATCCCCCACCCCCCCCCCCCCCACTAGAACCCCCACTGCCCCAACTTTCCTAGAACCATCCCCCACCTGCACCCCTGCACCCCCCACTGCCCCCCCCCTCTTGGGCACATCCTGAAAACCCCTCCTGCCCCCCCCCCCCAGCTCCCCTCCCCCACCCCCCCCCCCCCCACCTCCACCCCCACTGCCCCCCTCTCCTGGACACCCCCAGTACCACCTACACCCAGCCCCCCATCCCCCCAACACCCAGCTCCCCCTCCCTACACCAGCCCCCCTGTGAAACCACTGTGAAACAATGAATCCACAATGAAAAAACAATGGAACCACAATGCACAGTTTTCACAAGTTAAAACATAAGCAGAGCTATCCAAAGTGTTCAAAGACGAAAATTTTTAGTATCAGAAAAGTCCTAAATAAATTTTAGATGACAAAGCATCACAATTATTTATCTCTTATTGAATCTAAAAAATTTCTAACAGAGGATGAAAAAAATACAGCCTTCATGCATTGGAGTGTGGTCAACCAGATCAGGATACACTAATCTAACAATCTCCCTTGTTTCATCCCTTGATGAGAAGGAGGTTAAGAGTGCACTTTTTTCTATAAATCTTGAGAGTGTGGCTGGTCCTCGTGGGTTCACAAATAAACTGTTTGTGTTATATTGGGACATAGTTCGTGATGAGATCTTTAACGCAATGAGGGAGTTCTTTAACCATGCCTCAATGCCCTGTGGAATCAACTCCAATTTTATTTCCGTTGTCCCAAAGAAGTTAAATGTTGTAGATGTAAAGGATTTCAAACCTATTGCTATTGGGAATACATTTCCAAAAATCATTAGAAAAATTATTTCTATGAGGTTAGGTCCCATTGCTTGATGGTTTATCTCTTCAAATTAGTTTGGATTTATCCCTAGTTGGATTATTCAGATTTTCCATTGAATGTGTTAACATCATGAAAAAAAGGATAAACATGGGAACTTTTCTTTAAACCTTGATATCTCATATGAATTTTATACAATAAAGTGGAATATTATTTTTGAAATTATCAGAAGGTATGTACACCCACCTGCACCCACATCCCCCCTTGACAGCCCCCTTTCACCCCCACTGAACACCCCCTCCCCCCTAGACTCCCCCTTGGGCACCACCCTGGACCCACCCCCCCCCCCCCCCCCCCACCCCTTGACAGACCCTGGACACCCCCTATAAGACACCCCTTCCTAGACACCCCACCTACACCCTCCCCCTTCCCTACAGACCCCGCTGGATATCCCTTGGTCACCCCCCCCCCCCCCTTGACAGCCCCCTAGACACCCCACCCAATCCTTTCCCCTACCGTACAGACCCCCCAAACCCCCCAGACAGCCCTTGGACAACCCCTCCTATACACCCCACAAGCACCATCCCCCAATTTCTAATAGTATCAGTCATAGGAATACAATGGTCATTGATCCACCAAACCAACAAATTACATTTAATTGGGATTTTGTTACACTAGTGTAGATTTTAACCACCAGTGATACCATTTGGAATCTGATTTATAGACCTGTAAATCATGGCAAGGAAAACCCCCATTAGAGACTTCATGAAGACTAAACATTCTATTTAAGAAGATATAATAATTTAATCAAATCATTCAAGTTGATGGTGGTTAAGAACAACCTTTGTAAAATAGGGGTAAAAACATGCATTGGAAAACAAAATTTTGGGAGTCGGGCATCCTGGAATTCCAAGAGGGGAACCAGCCTAGTTGTCGAACTAGATGATTATGTTTCCCCATTCAACAATCCACCGAGACTTCTTCTTGAGAACCATAATGCCCCCTACAACTCCTTCCCCATCCATGATAAATTCCCCTATTGATCCTTAAGTTCAGATCAATACATTGACAGATATGAAATTTCCCCATAGAGAACGACCATCAAGAACCTCCCAAGAAAACTTAGCTTGCATAATGTGCATTGATCCCTTGACACTGCATAAGTTGATACCACCATCTACCACTAGTCTGGCCATCCTCATCCACACAGCCATAGGAAAATCTTCCCTCAATATAATATGAAAGAATTCCACATCTTTTCAATATTCCCCTACACCACTTTCTAATCCATTAGGACTGATAACACATGATTTGTAATGGTGTGGTGGCTGGTGTGGGCTGGTGTGCAAGTTGTCGTGGCGTGACTGCGATGTGACTGTGGCGTGACAGCGGCATGACCGCAGCGTGATAGCGGCGTGACCACGACATGACTGTGGTGTGTTGGCCTGGTCCTACAACATTAGTGGGGCAGCATCTTCCGGTCAGGAGCGAAGGGACCAGGAGGAGGTGAGGCAACATTCCGGTCGTCGTCACACCGGTATAAATTGTGATTACTCTGTCTCCACATTGATCACGAGACTCGTGGAATACTATCATAGAGCTTATCATACATTAGATTCCCCATTATTCTATAAATATCCAACTACACAATATGAGGTGTGTGTTGTTTACAGTTCTCAGACTAAAAAAAATATAATGTAGAAGCATTTTCTCTACAAGGGTCAAAACACTCATCCGATCATCGGGATCATAAAATAATCAAACAATGAAGGACACATATCCAAATACAAATATCATTATAAAAGTATTCTCATGTCTTCTTATTGTCCAACATTTTCTATGATGTCCCTCAAGCACATATATAGTCCTTGTAGAATACAGGGAGCATGCTTCCCCCTCATCTCCAATGTTGTCTACGGGTGACTAAATATTTTCATGAGAGACTCTATCAAAATATTTTCTACCTATGGGCCTCCCTCCGCATTAAATATGGGTAACTAAGGTATCGAAAACTCTATCTAGGTATCATACATCGAATTTTAAAATGACTATGAACAGCTGCAGGGTGTCATCCTAGAGCAGGGCAAAATCAGAGCATTACCGCAGACTGACCGTGGCGTGACCGCGGCGTGACCGTAGCGTGACCGTAGCGTGACCGCAGCGTGACTGTGGCGTGACCGCGGCGTGACCACAGCGTGACTATGGAATGATCGCGGCATGTTGTCTTGGTCCAGTGACATCTTCAGGGTAGTATCTTACGGCTATGAGGGAAGGGAGTGGGAGGAGGAAAGGCAATATTTTGGTCATCGCCCTGCCAGCAGAAATTGTGATTAGTCACTCTCAACATTGATCACAAGCCACCAGGAATAATATCACAAAGCTAATCATCCATCAGATTCCCCATTGTTCTATAAATCTCCAACTACAATATAGGAGTTGTGGGTTGTTTACTATTCTCACACAGCCAAAAAAAGATAATTTAGAAGCATTCTCTCTACAAGGGTCAAAACACTCATCCGATCATCGGGATAATAAAAATATAAAACTCTAAAGGACACTTTTCCATATACAAATATCATTATACAAGTATTCTCAAGTCTTTTTACTATCCTACACTTACTATGATGTCCCTCGATCACATAGATGGTCCTTTTAGAATACATGTAGCAAGCTTAAAACTCATCTCCAATGTTGTGTACAGGTGACTAAATATTTTCATGAGAGACTCAATCAAGAGATTTGCTCCCTAAGGGCCTCCATCCCCATTAACTATTTATAGTTAATGTATCTAAAACTCTATCTAGGTATCATACATCGAATTTCGATAAGATTGTGAACCGCCGTACGGTGTCATCATGGAGCAGGGCCAAATCACGGCATTACCGCGACGTGACCGCGGCATGACCGCAGTGTGACCGAGACGTGATGGCCCGGTCCAGTGACATATGTGTGGTAGCATCTTCAATCCAATAGTGAAGGGAGTGGAATGAGGGGAGGAAACATTCTGGTCATCGCCCCACCAGTAGAAATTTTGATTAGATAGTCTCAACATAGATCACAAGTCTCATGGAATACTATCACTAAGCTGATCATCCATCAGATTCCCCATTGTTCTTGAAAGCTCCTACTACACTATATGAGGTGTGTGTTTTTTACTTTTCTCACGTAGAAAAAAAAGATAATGTAGAATCATTTTCTCTACCAGGGTCAAAACACTCATCTGATCATTGGGATCATAAAAATATAAAACTCTGAGGGACACTTTTCCAAATACAAATATCATTATAAAAGTATTATCAAGTCTTCTTATTGTTGAACATTTACTATGATGTCCCTAGAGCACATAGATGGTCCTTGTAGAATAAAAATATCAAGCTTTACCCTCATCTTCAATGTTGTCTACAGGTGACTAAATATTTTCATAAGAGACCTAATCAAGATATTTTCTACATGAGGGCCTCCCTCCCTATTAACTATGGGTATGTAATGTATTTAAAACTCTATCTAGGTATCATACATTAAATTCCGATAGGACCGCAAACTGCCACGGGGTGTCATCCTGGAGCAAGGAAAAATTGGGGCATTACCGCGGTGTGACCACAGCGTGACCGCGATGTGACCGCGGCATGACCATGGAGTGACCGCGGAGTGACCATAGTGTGACCGCGGTGTGACCACGGTGTTACCGTAGCATGACTGCGGCATGACTACAGCGTGTTGGCCCAGTCCAGCGACATCCACATGGATGCATCTTCTGACTAGGAGCGAAGGGAGTGGGAGGAGGTGAGGGATCATTCCGGTTGACACCCCACCGGTAGAAATTGTGAATAGTCAGTCTCAACGTTGATCACAGGACTCATGGAATACTATCACAGAGCTGATCATCCATCAGATTTCAAATTGTTGTAGAAATCTCCAACGACACTACATGATGTGTGTGATGTTTACTTTTCTCACACATGCAAAATAGATAATGTAGAAGCATTTTCTCTACATGGGTCAAAACACTCATCCGATCATCGGGATCATAAAAATATCAAAATCAAAAGGACACTTTTCGAAAAACAAATATCATTATAAAAGTATTCTCAAGTCTTCTTATTTTCCAAAATTTACTATGATGTCTCTCAAGCACATAGATGGTCATTTTAGAATAAATGTTTCATGCTTTACCCTCATCTCAAATGTTGTCTACAGGTGGCTAAATATTCTCATGAGAGACTCTATCCAGAGATTTGCGACCTGAGGACCACCCTCCCCATTAACTATGGGCAGGTAATGTATCTAAAATATTATCAAGGTATAATGCATCGAATTCTGACAGGACTATGAACCGTTACGGGGTGTCTTCCTAGAGTAGTGCCAAATCACGGCATTACCGCAGTGTAACCACGGCATGCCCGTGGTGTGACCACGACATGTTGGCCCGATCCAGCAACATCAACGGGACAACATCATCTGGCCAGGAGCGAAGGGAGCAGATGAGACACATCTACTATATTTCATTTCATCTTTACTATGCCTGGATTCTTCTCTAAGCTGTTCATCAGAGATGACCCTTGATAGAGAATCTTTAAAAGAAATTACCTCATATGCTGGATGAGACACATCTACTATATAAACCCATTAGATAGAATTTTCCACCTTCTCTTGAATGGGAGGAATAGGGCCACTAACCACTTTACTAAAAGAAATTAATTCAAAGATAGTATCATCCATAGGGGATGATTATTGCAAAAAAGGCTTGATTGGTTGGATTTGTGGAAAATATATAATGTTTGAATGAGTTATGTTTGATTAAAGAGGCATGGGCTTGGTCAAGAATAATGGCATGAAGTTCTATTTCATGAAGATGGGTTGAAAATTTATTTATGAAGAGTTCATTCGATTCATTAACATATAGAAGAATTCTTTGAAGAGGGTCGAGGGTGAAGGTATGCATGGAAGAATTTCATAATGAAATGGCATTCATGATTTAGAGATATTGATGTGTGTTTGGTGTCTCAAACAAGGGATTAATCACCCCCACAAACAATTAATTAAAAAAATGTAGAAAATAAATAAAATTTCGGCATTACCCATCCATATGTCAGACATCCATGCTGAAGGAAAAGAAAATAAACAAAAGAAAAATAGTAAAAACAGACAAATATGAAACACAGTATCAATCCCTCAAGTACCCTGATCTCCCTCCCCTGCAAAGAAAATCACATAGCTGCCTCCAGCACTCTTCTAGCCCTCTTCGTAGAATAAAATTAGCCTCTATCCATAGAAAGTGGTAAAATTTGAAATTGGATGATGCAATAAAGAAAATAAAATAAAAACTCAACTTTTTTAGAGAAAAATAAATTGGCATGAGTTACAGGACCTTCGATGCCCAATTTAACTTGATGAAAATGAGAAATTCACAAATCTTGATTAGTTCCATATATGAGAAATGCTCAAATCTGACCAATGTCTATTTAATAAAATTTTCAGTAGAACATCCAGCATAACATCATAATAACTGGTTAATGTACCTAGAGATTTTCATGATTGATCATTGTAGTGCACCCCATTATGTGAAAATATGTCATTGAATCCTTTTTCTTTATGTTTTTCTCTGACACTTCTTAAAAAAATCCAATACAAGTAATAAGAGTTAAATTTAATAAGCCAACCATTAAAGATTGATATTACCTTAAACATAGTAGTCTACCAATGTGAAATCTATTTTTCATATTGACATTTTGGATAGTTGGGGAATATGGGTACCCCCTCTAAGTCAGTACCAAACCTGCTCTTCCAACCAACATACAACTCATGCTTGTATGAGCGCCAGAACTCCCCAACATCCATCATCATTGCTATCTCAGTAGCTTCTCCATTGGGAATGTTAAACCGAATCTTCAATGAACATGTTATTTCATTTTAAATACACCAATAATATAGATATGACTTTATATAATTTTCTAACCTATATTTTCCCCCCATGATTTTTCCTTAATATCTTTACTGATATGTCTCCATGAAACCGGTTCCACTGGAATGATATCATGATACTTGGACAAAGTGGCCATGAAACTTCTACACTGCATTGCAGTTGGACCTATCGTCTAATTTTTTTTATTGTAATCAACCATTAGTTTTTTTCTAGTGAATCCAAACTTCTTTCATCTGAGTGTTCCCACATCGCCTAGATGAATATCCCACTGAATAAGAAAAATATGGGGAAAAGAATAATTAAGTCATGGTACGACACGACAAAAATAAAGTTCTATAATTTGAAACAGTTATAATCAAAAAACCATCTGCAGATTGATCAATAGACTGTGATGGATCTGTGGGTTGTCCTGACTCAGAAGCCTCTGCAAGAATTGTATGTTCCAATGCATGCTATGGGTGACCTTCATGCACTGGAGTGGAAGCTAATGGAACAAACTCATCAGATGTTGTATGGACGGTAGGAATTTGAGGCGGTGTAGATAGGGAATCATATGTGTAGTAGGATTGGGGATACATAATCGGATATGGATATGGTGAAGGTGGAAACATATGTGGAGGTGGTGTAGTCATAGCATGTGAATAAGAGGGTGGCTGAGATGATGATGGAGACATGGATAAAAACATCCCTGAAGACTCTAGAGGATGGAAAGGTGTGGTAGAAGGGGTGATCGATGGTAGGTCAGTGTGGAAACGGGTGTGATGAGTGCTCCATCTAGGTCTAAGTGAATCCCCACTAACACCCATTCTAACCAGATATTGAGTCAAATCTGGTGGAACTGAATGTCCCTAAAAAATGATAAATAATATTAACATGAAATTATATGTAATGTAGAAAAAAAACATTACAATTATATTACTCGCTGATGAAAGTGAAGGCAACACACGCTCACGCCCCAGTTGATCAGGATCAAATAGTCACTTCCTTCGACCTTCTGATGTATTTGGCATAATCTACATAAGAATGTAATTTAATGTTTTTAGAAATAGTTTTCACAAATCATGCATACAACTTACATCTATCAGCAATTAATTCCAAACTAAAACATAATTAAATTAATTATAGTAATACTAAACTAAGAAACTCATGTCAATATAAACTGAATGAATAGTGAACATATATGGCTGATTATATATATTACAGACCACTAATTCAGTATCAACATCAACTCTCACAATGGGACAATTTGATTCATCCAATGCAATATTTTGGCCAACACCAATTGGGACATCAATGGTGTAAATTTCATCACCAGCATCATGAAAAATATGTCTTGGGACTACATCGTTAATGAAATCATAATCAGGCCTCAGATGATCTTTCACATAAAACACTTGTTTTTTCATTGATGCCAAAATGTATGGTCCATCGGTACGCATGCATCGACTCATATCAATAACTCTGAATCCACAGTCATCAGTAAATGTACCATGATGTCTCATTGAATCAAACCATTTACATTCCATCATAGTGACTCTACCATGATATTAGAAAACCAATAACAATATTTTATCAACTAGCCCATAAAAATAAACATCTTTATATCGAGGCTGATTATCTGATACACTATCATAATAATCCTTTGTAGAAGTTAACATAATGCCATCATGTTTTGTTCCCATTTTCACCACTTGATCCATTGTAACAAATTTATACCCATTGATTATTAATGATTTACATTCATGAACCAAAGAATTAGGACCAAAATCCAATTCTATCAATTCTTGAGAAACTGAGTCAATAGGTATGCTCATCACCTAAAATATAGATGAATAATACAATTAAATGGATATCTATTTTTTAAAATAATTCATATAATAGTCATACCTTTGATTTCAACCAAGCAGGAAACTCTAGGCTATTCAAAGCCTCTCTCCTTCTCAAAGGCAAAGATCGATGAACTCTACTTATAATTTTTTATGTTACTTATATAAAATGATAATAAAAGTTTAAGGTATATGTGAAATTTCATAATTTTAGATAACATATAAATATTCAAATTACTTACCTGATATATTCATCGATCAAACCATAACTAAACAAGACTGTGTGACGTGCCATATCTCACTCTTCAAGGCTCAATGTAGTCAATGTATAAGACCCAAAAATTCCTCCTATTTGGGGAAGAGATGGAAACGAGGGCTCAATTTCCCCATACTGTTCATCTTAATTTATCATTGGCTGATTATTTCTTGTGGTGAAATCATACAAATACATTGAACAAAAATCCATACATTCTTGAGTCAGATAACCCCTCACAATTGAACCTTAAAGAAAATTCTAATTTCGAACATATGATTTCATTTTGCACATATTTATTTCAATAGGATACAACCACCAAAAAGCAACTGGTCCCCTAAGAAGTGTTTTAGTTGGAAGATGAACTGTTAAATGAAACAAGCAAGTGAAAAAGGATAGAGGAAAAATATTTTCCATCTCACATAAAATTAATGGCGCCTCCTACTTCAATTTTATCAAGAATGACTTGGATAAACATTTAGCACAAAGGTCTCTAAAAAATGGCACCAGAAAATCACTATCAGACTTACATTATTAGATACCAAATGATGAATTGCTATTTGAATCAATTAATGAATAAGGATGTGATAATCATGAGTTTTCAGAGATTTTAGTTTCACATATCTTCTATTGAATCATTTAGATATGTTACTAGAATAGCCATCAAGAACGTTGATATTATCCAATACATCAAAAAACTGATCTTTCTCTAACGGTTTCATCACATAAGAAGCACAAGGAACTTTTCATTTGTTTTCACCGATACACACAAGATGATGTTTTGGTTGAATACCCCAATCCAAAAAGTCTTGATGAGATCAGAAGTTGTCTTTGGTCTTCCCCTTGATATTATGATGAACTGCAAGCATCATTTCACATATATTTTTCTCAATATCCAATACATATAAACTATGACATAACAAATGGGTAGACCAATATATCATTTAAAAAAAATACTTCTCTTTTTCCAATTGTAAGAAGTCGTAGTGTCAACATTCTTCCTCTTTTTTGATTTCAAAAGACCTTTACCTAATGAAAAACTGTAATATTTTAATTCATTAAGCACAACGCTTCCTAACATACATTAAGGTGGTTGTTCTGTCTCAACGGTATTATCAAACCTCTGATGATTCATCCTGTATTGATGATCCATAGGAAAGAAACGTTGATGCCCCATCAAACTGAAACTATGATGATATTTATGCCTCCTCGATCATGTATTCTTCATAAAAACAGGACATGATAGTTTTCCCTTCATTCTCCACCCATACATCATTGCATAAGAAGGGAAATCATTTCTGGTCCATAGAAGGGCAGCACGCATCTGGAATATATTCTTTGAAGAAGCATAAAATGTATGTACACTAAAATACCAAAGTTGTTTCAACTCTCTTATCAAAGGCTACATGTAGACATCTATATCATTACCAGGATCAGAAGGTCCAGATATCAGTATACTCATGAAAGTGAATTGTTTTTTCATACACAACCATAGAATAAGATTATAAACATGAATAAAAACTATCCATGTGAAGTGAGAAGTAATAATATGACCAAATGGATTAAAACCATTACAGGATAGACCCAATCTGACATTACGCACCTCAGCTGAAAAATTAGGATGTTTTGCATCAAATGTCTCCCATGCTAATCCATCTGCAGGATGAACCAACTCATCATTACCTTTAATTCTCTATACATCATGCCATCGCATATTGCCTGAGATATCTGTAGACATGAATAGAGTTTGAATCCTGGGAATCAATGGAAAGTTCCACATGTCTTTTTGTGCCACATGAGAAGTTGTTCCATCTGCATTTGTCTTCCATCGATATGTACCACATTATTTACAGTCATTACGGTCAGTTTTTTCCTCCCAAAATAAACTGAAATCTTTTATAAAAGCATAAAAATTATTAGTATCAAATCCAAGATACTTAATTAACATCCATGCCATGTAATGATTTGAGGGAATATCTGCACCATCAGGAAGCAAGTCCTTCAAAAATGTAAGAATGTAATCAATAGCGGTATTAAAAATTCCATACATGGTTTTCCCATGATACAACTACATTAATAATTCTAATTTGTTCATTTTAGTACATTCCAGATATACTGGAGTTCTAGAATCATCCAATAAATTTTTCACTCTCTCATCATCAACATTAGTATTTTCCTCATGTGTATTGATAACAATGTCTTCTTTCACAATCATAATATCTCTCTCAGGATGATGGAAAAATGGAAACTGATCGAATATCAAATTCTCCATGCCACATCTTTCATTTTGTTCGTGACCAGTAGAACATTAACTCATCTCTCCATAGTGATACCAAACATAAAATTCTGTTTGATATCCAAATTTTGTTATATGGTATCTAACTTATTCCCAGATTAACTATGGTCTTCCAACACATTTATAGAATGGACACTATATACAACCTCCATCTGAAGCATTTTCAAATGAAAAATCTAAAAAATTATCCAAATTATTTTGAAATGTGGTCGAAATCCTATCGGTACGGAACATCCAGCTTCTTTCCACTCTATAACAAGAAAAATAAAATTTACCTTCCAATCTAAAATGTAAATCATAATTAAAAAATGGATATGTACTATAGAAAATAAAACTATTATAACATAAAAACATAATAGTTAATTCACATTTGTATTGAAAGTGCCTTTATTTTTATAACCAATATCAACCCTTTCAGTATTAGAGATAAAAAGTTTACCTCTATCCTATAAATGGATGATAAACAAGGTAAACCATAATGGTCCAAGAAAGGATTCATGTCTAGGATAGAGTGTTATGTTTCATTATAGTTGAACTAATAGAGTGATAAAAAAGTTTGACCTCCCTTAAGTGTAACATAAAAAATCAACTTTTAATATTAAAACACACCCTTAAACATGGGTTATTTCATTTAAAAATCAAGGGAGAGATATAAAAATTCAGACATTATCTAAAATATTTTAAACGAGTCCCAAATTCATGTAATCTAATATTTACCATGGGTAAAATTTTAATTCAAAGACGGAAAATAAATTAATGAAAACCACTTCATCTCCCATAATTAATCAAAATAATTTAGATAATTTATATAAAACAATCAACGGTATCAAATATTTGTATGAATATACTAGAATATGAATTTAATAAAAAAAATCACTTCATGGATTTTTATTAAAAAAATAATTACCCAGAAACACCTACTACATACAAAGTGGAACAATTCACAATAAAACTATTAAAAAGGAAAAGGTAATTTTGGTAAAATAAATGAATTTAAAATAAATTGAAACATCAAATACATGTTATTAGATTAACATTGAACACTAAATTTTACACACACCGTGATTACGGTTCTCATAAGAAATGAAAATGAGGGGAATTGAAGTGAAAAGACCAGGGGAATCTCCCTTGGGATTTAGGTAATGTCTTCTGTATCAAATGTCATCGATTACTATTTTGGATTCTTATGGAATACCCTTATTTAATTTTGAATGATGATTTAACTGGATTATACTTGATCTATTTGGTTGGAATACCTCCATCGTAATCTATGGGTTATAATACTGGCATTCTTCTAAATGCCAATGTCGTTATCTATTTCTTAGAGTATATAATAAGATCTAAATTATATTTTGGATCAGTTCCATATTTTCATATATGGTCCAACTAAAAACCCATAAATATGTTTACTATAGTATAATTCTTTCCCTTACAGAAGATTTTAGGTTTAAGTTCATTTTATGTTACTATCGTTGACAATTAGAGTTGGGTAAACTTATATATTCTCCTACATACATATTCTCCCATCATTCTTAGATTGGATTTGATCTTCTAAGGCCACTAAATCTTCCTTAAGAACGTCACCTAGAATATGGTGTCTAGGATCAAGGCATTCTTTCTTCATCCAATTAATTCTAAAAAATGTTCACATTGATATAATGACTATAGGTTTTGGAAAAGATAATAATACATACACATTCATAACTTCTTCCCTTATTTATACATTTTTTTCATTTGATGGTTTTTTATTCAAATTACGTTTCTTCTTCAGAAAAGGTTAATACAGAATGAATATATTGAGGATATCACACCCTATAATGGTGGCAGGAATACCAACCCTATCTGATCTATAGGTAGAGGATCTTATGACCCAAGCCCATGGTGTAAATTTCTAACCCTACTAGGAATGGTGAGATGAAATTATTCCCTGGAGTAATTTTATTATCAATGAGGGATGTTTTTTACTATGAATTATTAATAGAGAATCTTGTATACTTTAATGTTTATACGATCAATCATGCTTGATCCAACACATGCCCCACATCTATCTTTAGAAGTAGCTTCACCATCATGTCCAATGTGTAAGGTCTCTTTTAAGGTAATGGTTATATGTAAAAATATAATCCTGAATTAATATTCTCGGTCACCATATAGTCATGGTATAGGAATACGATGTGTTCCCAAGGTAAACATCATATATCCCTTAGGAAATTGATATCCCAAGTACAAAACCCAAAAAGGGGAAGTAGAAATATGAATACAATATGTTTGGAGAGGTGAACATGGTGTGTAGGATCCATAGGGATAGTTGGCAGGTTCCCCATCTTCACAAGTCATGTTCTATTAAGAAAAAATGGAATGTGGTACTAAACCTCATGTTTTGTGAGGCTACTCGGGCTTCCTAGGTGTATATTCCCTATACACAAAAAAAATATCTAGATAAGGGTAACATATTGTATGATTTAACCACAAAATGTGTGGTGTTTAACATATCCTAGAATCTCTATCTATTATACCTACCAAAGTTCATGATGTGGGTTATTTTGAACTATACGCCATGTAGATGGGTTCTAAGATCTAAACATTACTCTAGTCCTAAATTTAATTCTACTTCCTCTTACTTTTCTTCATATATCACTTTAATTGCCACTTCCATGCTAAACATGATAATTCCACCTATGTAAAGTGGTTTCAATCCTTTGGTACTTAGATTGATGATTCATATCACAGTCTTGTCGATGTGAATATTGTTATTCATGAAGAAACCCCAAATCCGGACTCCCCTATCCCATTTTATCTTATCCTATTATCCATTCTCATGCTATAATCATGCATGGAGAACACACAATGTAAATATATGGAACCTATTTTAATTGTGAAATAAAATCAATCGGTGATATTAGTTGAATCATCCTCTAAAATCTAAAGTTAGCAAAGAACATGTAAAGAACGGTGGGAGAAATAGAAGAAACCACAAGAATGGAAATGATGATCTTATATGATCAATAATCATATACATTCGCATACAATAAATAAACATTGAATTAATTTCTAGTCCCAATATTAGTTATCCCTATAGCATAATTTCAACCAAATATCATAGGATATAAAGGCCATATGCTACCTGATTATCGATACAATTTAATGAAAATTATTCCATGGTCAAATCAAGAAAAAAATGGGGTTAAATCCATATATATAAATTTTCTACCATGATGGTGAAATGATGTTTATTTGATTCTACTTCACTACCAAGGTACCTTTTATCGACATCACTAAAAAACTGATATCTCTTCCCTGATTTGTCATCACCACCAAGCCCTCTCTCCATCTTCTTCCTCCTCTCCCTCTAAGGTTCATGTGGTCATAGAACAACTAACCCTAAGGAGATTTCATAATATGGATTAAAAAAAATAAATTCATGGGTTTCTCAGTATAATAACCAATTAATTAATTAATTAATTAATTAATTAATCATCTCTTGAACGAAAACACCCAATAGTACCAATTAAAATAAATCTTAAGCCATGAATATTGTAAAATTTACATTTTAGATTCAATATCGATCTGGGTTTTTCAATATGAGACATTTTTTAATATATATAAGAAACATTAAAACATAAAATGCATGGACTAAAAATAATATAGTATATTTTTATATTATTTCTAAAGATCATTGACACTCTATTTTATATGAAAAAGCAGACATGGGGTAAACATCACAATATGGAACCAATGAAACCTTCAAAAAATACTGTGAAGTTACATCTCCATGCCTACTGGTTTCCACTACTTGCATAACAACCCCCTATCATAGAGTCTGTTACGATGGATTCCTATAAAGAGATGGGACACTCTATAATAGTATTTCTAGAAACCCATGAACAAATTCCTGCCCTGTTTTTTGAATTACATGTATACCCCCACCCACTAAAAATATTGGTATCATTAATACTGGGAAAAACTCATTACATAGGAGGCTAGTGTGATTCTCTCTCTCCTCAACCCACCCCATGAAGGAGAACTACTACCAAATGATCCTCCCCCTTGAGTGAGTAAAAATTTAACCTAGGATTTCCTAAAGGGTCCTCCATTACTCCATGACATCATGAGATTCACAACAAATATCGAATTTCCTTTATATATTAACTCCTACATTATATCTGAAGGAGGATTAATAGAGCCCCCATCCCAAATGAGAATCCTAGACTAACTACACCATAATTAGTTGGTGAATTTACTACAACACTAGTAAATAGATTCGAGGAGGATCTGTTCCACCCCTTTCTCTCCTGCCAAATCCACCACCTAGATCATGAAGCTGGGGAAGAGCCACCATCCTTAGCTCCAGAACAACAACAGATAATTCTAACTCAAGCATCAAATTAGTAATAAACTCTATAAAACCATCAATATTCATCAACAAATGGAAAAGAAGTATATATCAATCCACTATATGAATTTTGAGACATCAATCCATGTTATTCTCCAAAAGGTCAAAGTGATAAAAATACATAGTATTACCTTCATAAACAATCTAAGGGATAAGACTAGTACCATAATAAAAACTAAACTAAAAGAAATCTTGGAGAGTTTGATATATTCTTGATTAAATACATAATCTAGCCTGAATGGGTTTCTTCCTTGTCATTTCCAACTAATTAGCCTGTAAGAATACATTGAATGCATCACCAAAATGTGTAAGAACTCTGAAAATATTTGAATAGAGCTGAATTCTAGGGATCTAAATAAAGGTAATTCAAAAGGAATATATTTCAATGCACGAATCACCACATTCCAACACATCACAAAATAATATAGAGGCTGAAAATCATGAAATATATGAGACCAAACAACCACAAATTCCACTCCATCCACTCATCTAATAGAAAAAGAGTGGGGCCTAATGCTCCCTAGCATCACCTTTTTAATCCAAACCTAACTCTAGGTTCACTTATTGATCAAACACATATGTTGAAATCTGTCATAATCATTATATTGAATGAAGGATAAGTTTGAGAGATGATATCTCAAAAAACCAACTCAACGGAAGAGATCTCAACCCTGGGGAAAACGAGGAGAATAAATTTCCTACCTAGATGTCGGAGCTGGGGGCAGGGAGGCGGAGTCTACGAAGGGACATTTCCGGAGCTGGTGGAAGTCGAGGCAGAGGCCAAGGCTGGGAGGAGAGGGATCCAAGAGGGGGATGTCGCTAGATCTAGGGTAGGTAGGCTGAGGCCGGGACGTTGAGGCTGAGGTGAAGGCTGGGAGGGAGGTTGGGAGGAGAGGCGGAGGCCGGGGAGGGGAGGAGATGGTCAGGACATGGTGGTCTGATGCCCAGGAGGCGGCGGTCAGCGAGGGGAAGAGAGGACCGAGAATTGGAGGTCGGATGGCTGGGAGGTAGTGGTCGGGGAGGGGAGGAGAGGGCCGGGAGTTTGGGAAGCGTGGAAGAAGAAGATAGTCGGAAGTCGGGGAAGTGAGTAAGAAGAAGAGGGTGATGGAAGCGAGGGTAAGGGGGAGGAGGATACCGATGACATCCAAGGAATTGGGTGTAGGTTTCCCATGGTTTTATTAATAAAATGGGAATAGATAATAAAAAAAGAGATATCCCCACAGTTTTTCTAAACTATGTGGATAGATTCATGGAGAATGATCTGATTTCTAGTAGTGTATGCAATGAGGGTTTAATCTTTCTCTATGTGAAATGAGCCTTGGCTCATTCTAATTCCATGTTAAGTGTTGTTGCCACATTTCCATGTTATGATTATCATGCTTTATCATGCCTTTATGTTAATGTTTCTCTTGTGCTCTATTGATATACCTATTTTCTAAAATTTACTTTTTTCCTCTCAAGTTATTCCATGTTTATTCCCTTATTGGGATTTATATCTCACCCTTTTCTTATGAATGTCCTTTGGTTATCCCATTCAATCTTAAGTACGAGGGTATGTAGTGGTCATGTAAAGGAAGTTTTCAATAAATATGTTGTATTTAATGTTTTAAGTTGTTATGTATTGATCCTAAGCTTCAATGACACAAGACCTCTCAATCTTCCATGTTGAATCAAGTGAGGAGTTTATGTAATAAATCAGGTTTAAGTTTGTAATAAAAGAGTGGTAGTTATATGGATATATTAAAATCGAAACCAAACAACCCTATCAAGCTTCTCACCTATTTAAAAATCAAATATCAAAGGCCAAACTCTATATAACGCATATTAAAGATGATTTGACCAATTTATTCAATGGAATAATAAATATTTACTTAAAAAATATTAATATTTTCATAAAATTTCACGCAAATTATAATCTCAACAATAGGCATCCCTCATATAATAAATATTTTCAAACCAACTAGAGAGTAAAAAATTATTTGAGATATCATATTTTAGTGAAAAATGACTGTGTACCCCATATATTAAACCAAAACCAAAAATCTAAATTCCCATTCAACTTTTTACCAATAAATATATAGTTTTTCATATGATGGAAGGTGTGTACCTCAATGTTGATATGAAATTATGGAGTTTGTGGAAAAATCATGAAAACACATCTAATTGACATAAATGAATAAAAATCTAAATGAAACCCCAATGTTTACTATTGTACGTAGTCCCACAATTAATATTAGATGTCAAAAAGTCATCAAAATAAACATAATAGCGGGATAACGGTAAATATAAAATATGTAAAAAATAAAATTAAATGTAAATTTTTTCCCAAATAATTTAGGACAATCAACTATAATAATTCATTCAAAAATACACTTTGGAGATGAATACCTAATAATAAGTGTTATATAGAATTCAAAAAATACAACATAATGAAACCTATAATCAAGAAGCTCCATATAAAGTTGTAGATGACTCATTTTACATTGATTATATATATATATATGTATCATTTAATAGAGTAACATATAATAACCCAATAAATTATTGTTTAGTAAAGCTGGTTGAAACTAAATTATGGTTGAATAAGTGGAAAATGTGATTTAAAATTGTAGATATTTATTTTATTATATAGATGTGGATTTTTTTATGGTTTTTATGAATTTTTTTGTACAATATGAAGAAATTTTATTTTTTTGGTAGATATTGGACATCATGGTACTTTTCAGAAAAAAAAAATATATATAATTCCCACTGGGTTCTTGGTCTGAGATCATAAGGTAATTATTGTAGTGTTTATAGGGGAGGTAGGCCCAATGAGCCTACTATAAGGTCTATAGACACACTATAAATGGAAAATGGGCCTTCATGTCACAAATAATCATTCTATATTACCTAATATTAATGATGTTATACTTTTTTATATTTTACTATATCTAGTTTTTAAAAACATGTATTACCCTCCCACTCACCCACTACAGCTAAAACCAATATTGGCTAACAGCCTCACTCTTTTATCCACATCCAATAAAAAACAAGGTATATCTATTATGAAATTGATACTATGTATATGTATGTGGTATCCTTTATATTATTATATGGTAACAACTTAGGTTTCCATTATAATATCACATTTCACATATGCATTAATTTTAAATTACAAAAATGGGAATTGAATATTCATTAATTTTGTGGGAATTGTGATGAATCAATTAATTGTAATAGATCATATACCTCAACAAAGATTAATAATGGTGGTCCCTTATATATTATGAAATATTGAATGTGATTAGTGTGAAACATTTTATAGTTTCACATCGGTTTGAGTATTAGTGACTTTAATAAAGATCATAATGAAATGATGAAATTCTTTCTATTACATTGAGTAATCCAAAAATGTTTTAGTGATTGAAAATGGTTGTATGGTCTCCATGGAGATTAATTTCTATGAAAAAACCATTTGGTTATTTTTGTTGAAAATTTCTCAAGAAAAACAATTATTTTCTTCTATTATGTGAATTAATTATAGAAAATCAATTTAGGGATCCATATTAACATATACAAAAATTAATCTAATGTGTTTTATGTGGTTGATGTTTTCTATAGCTAAAATTTTTCCTTACATGATAAATGATTCCCATAGGTCTACTAGATTCTAAAAGGGGAGTCATATTTTTTATGACAGAACTACAAGTCATCATTAGTTGTATCACATTAGAAGATGAAATCCACATAAAATATAAAAAGTAAAGACCATTGATTATTAAAAATACATAGATCAAATGTCCAGTCATTAGTGAAATCCTCACCCACGAAGATGTGAAATAATGTTCCTTTTATGAAGGATACCAAAAAACTCAACACGATTAATGATGTAATAATATTGAATGTGAATATTAATTATAATAATGTGAATAAAATTATTATGAATTATTTAAATGAGTATCATATAATGACATGGAATATTTTCATGTAATTTATTTAATTTCATGGATGCCACTAAGAACACATTCATCGTCTGTTTTACCTTTAGAGAATGTTGGATCAATGGTGAAGGTAAAATATCATAATTAGGATAAAAAGGTGATAAAAGAAAAAGGGTTACCCATATAATAATGAAATAATAGGAACCTTTGGTAACAATAGAGAACTAATTAACATTTAGTCTCACTAGACAAGGGCGTTTGTGCTACTATTACTGAAGCATTTTTTCAGTCCTAGGTTAGAAGTGGGATAATAAACTTGTGAAGAGATTCTCAGAATTTTAGACAAATAGAATCCAACCAAAATAACAAAAACCATTTTATGATCAAATGAAAAAAAATTGGGTGACTCCACATAATGAAATATTGAAATAAAAATCATCATGTAATGAAACAAAAATAAATTAAAACTATAAATCATTATCATCCACTCATTTTTATTCATTTAATATTTTATAATTGTAACATTATGATAATATTTTCATCTTAAATATATCTTATCATCATATCAATGATATATAAATTTTTCTTAATAAACATGGATTAAATTTAAATTATACGTTTTGTTCATTGACACATGTAGAGTTTCAAATATATTAATTGATTCTGCTCCACTTAGAAGTTAAAATACAAATCACCTTTAAGGAATTAATTGTCTTAGGAATTATATTTTCTATGATATTATCATTATAAAAAATACATGTCAGTATTCCACTGATTTCATTGATATTTTATCTATCATTCTTTTAAATATACAATAATTATACTAAAAAATAATTTACCATAATATCATAACATTTTGAGTTCGTTCATGAGTAATAAAATCAATTTAAAATTTCTCATAAGTAGTGGGAGAATAAGAACAAGTTTTATTACAATAAATAAGAAATATATAGATAACATATTTCATAAATCATAAATATAAATCATATTATTTTTCTTGTATAGTACCCCATATCTTACATTCCTTAGTATTAATCTCATGATAATTTCTAAAATTAATGAAAATAATCATTTCAATATATTATTTTTAATAGTAATTCTATTTTTTGAAACCAAAAATTATATAAATTTAAATATAGTTATCAATATTATTAAATTAATTCCTTTATGTCATCCATTTTACTAGAAAAAACCCATATCAATTTAAATGATACAAATTTATGTGAATATGTTTTGTCAAATGACCCTTGTTTTAATGAAATGTGAACATAAAAATATGATTTAAAATAACTCACAAATAATTTCTTTATCATTGATATATGACTTATCATTAATTATTTATAAAATGGAACAAAATATATAGAGTTTACTAATTATAAAAAGGTTATTGATATTATGAAAAATGATTTTAATAGAAAAATATTTTATTTAAAAATATTGAAAGAGGTTATACTAACATGATCTCATTTCATATGTACAATATCTCCCTTTGGTTGTACGTTGAACCATTTTATCTTCATCTCAGACCCTATGAAATGAAACTAAAATTGTAATTATAGAAGAAATAGTAGATCATAATATCTATAATGGGATAATAATTAATTCCTTATATCTCTAGAAATCATTATAGAAAGAAGGTTGTCACAGGTTATTCAATACACACAAATCGTTTTTTGTTGAGGTAAGTGTCACAACCCATCCCCCGGGGCTCATATTGTGACTACCCTATGTCCGCCTCCCAAAGGTCAGGGACTGGTGACTGGTGTCGAAGGATTTATCCAACAAGTGGGAGGAATTATCATAGTACTTGTACACATGAACACTCACAAACACAACCAAAAACACTGAAAAGGAAAGCATAAATTCCATTAAGACAACCATGGAATGTATAAGTACAATTTGTATGTAATATTTTCCAGAATACAATCCCAAAAAAAGATATATTTAAACAAGGGATTAAATTGTCTCTGATGATCCCTCTATTTAAAACCCTACCTTATGGGTAGGTGTAGAATACCATATAGAATCCATAGGAGTACACCTTTACAATCAGATATCATTGGGCACCACCTGGTCTGGGACCAGCATGGTCTCTATCAAAATAGTGGTTGTCTGCAAAAGCCACAACATGTCTGGGCGAAGCCCATGAATGAGTGAATAACACAATACATAGTACGGAACCCATGAAAAAAACTGTAAAAATAATAGTACAGTGTATGAATTTTCAACTCACACAAGTATAACCTAATATATAGAATAAAAAATTATAAGTCGTAAAGCTGAACATTGTGTACTATTGATGGACTCATCCCTAAAAACTCAATGAGGTATGTCAGGCCACTGGTCATAACTCATTTTATGGGCCACCGAGGTCTAATCTGATATTGGGATACTGAGGTCCACTCATCTTCCAGGACACTAAGGTCTACATGGCCATCAAGCCACCGATGTCCTCTCATCTGTCAAGCCACTGTGGTATCCTAGACTACCAAGACACTGAGGTATGCTCATATGTCGGTATAATAAGGTCTTCTTGGCTACCAATCCATTGAGGTATGCTTGTCTATCGGGCCATTGAGGTCCACTCGGCTACCGGGTCACTAAGGTCCGCTCGTCACTTCTTTCTCATCAAAACCATCCACTAAATTTGCACTTGTAGCATGCTTGATTCCAAGAGAATATACTCCTCAAGTCATCAGTCATAACTCTGCCTTGATGGAAACTCAGTTTGAGTATGTAAAATGCACTGCCTCATCACGAGTGTCCCAACACCACAAACATATCATTAATCAGATGTATAGTATGGAAGTTCTATCTATTTTACCGAAAGGGGCCAGTTGGGTCATGATCCAGCCCGGCCTACTGGGGTAGGACTGGATTGGCTGGGCCATGGTTCTGGCCCACTAGGCCACCTGGGGTGGCCCACCTCCTCTATCCCAGTCTACTATGGGTTGTTTTACCTTCTTTGGTCGTGGCATGGCGGGAGCACAACATCTTTCTCCACAACGTTGGTCACTATGGGGTCCACCACTGATGTTGAGGTGGACAACGGCCCTCCAACCGCATAACGTGGTGCGTCTCACTATGTCCTCCCACCCTGTTGAAACTAGCAGTTGTCACAACCCAATCCACCACCCGCAGTCAATGTCACGGGACACATCGTCGCTAGCACGCAACCTTCTCAAATCTCCGCAGTTGTCGAACCATCGCCCTTGTGCGCCACCTGCAACCCCCTCCTCCAGTAATTGTCTACCACCGTGGAAAGCCATCAGTGCATGCCAACGGTGTAACGACCCAATGTTTTTCAATGGAAATTCCCTTCTTATAATTATTTCATAAAATGACATGAAAACACGACATAATAAACTACTAAGTGATAAGTGACCATTAAACATAATTTTGTCACTTTTGTGTTTGGAATTTTTAAAATCTTACAAACACGGTTGTGTTCAAGATGCTTTTTGAAGTCTAATAAAACAAAGATAATTTTTGTCAAATATTAACCTACACTTATAAATAGTAACATACCCTTTTGAATACTGATATACCCTAATTAATATTAACCTTACTAATGATAGTATAAAAATAATATTCAAGTGGAATTATGATGTACCTATATTTTAGAATAAGTAAATGAATATTTTAAAACTATTTTTCAATAATAAAAAATGATTTTAATTAAATATTAAATTAATCATATTAAGAAAATTATTTTTGAAAAATGGACTTCATTTTTGGATTATACACATCAAAAATGGGTGGGGTGAAATTTTGGTATTTTTCTAAAATACTTGAATTTTTATGAATAGTCATATATCATAATTTACAAAATAAGCTAAATAAACTAATTATAGTGTCATGTGTGATGTTCTGCTGATGTAAGACCACTTGTTTCGGGATCACATGATAAAATTACTATTCTTGGTCATTCAAGACTGACTATTCCTTGTCATAGGGGAAATTAATAAACTAAAGAATTTTATATTAAAGAAAATCCTTCTCCCCTCCACTATAAAAACCACCCTTCACACCCTCATTTCCTCGCACCTATAAAGCTTCAACCCTACTCGAAACTCAACCCATAAAACTTCCCTATCCCCTCTCCCACGTTCAACAGCTGTTGGTCTCATCAAAAGAACAAGACTAGCTTCCTTAAGGTGAATCTCAAGAGGAATATTTAAGAGGTAATTTATCTCCCTCTTCTTCTTTAATTTCCTTTCAAGTTCACGTTCATTTCTTGATCTCTCCCCACCTATATTCATCCAAATGGTACTGTAACTCCAGTATTATACATCTACTAGAATTTTATGATGCTAATTGGATATTATATCATCCAACCCTCTTTCCCAATTCCTTTTATTTTATTAATGAGAACATTGTTAGTGAAGTGTTAATTTATCACCTTCAAGAACGACAAGATTTATTCTTCCATTTATACCATCATATCTGGTCATGAAACCATTTTTATGGTTTAAACAGAACATTTTATATTTATTTTATCCTATTTAACGTTCTGGAACTAACTTATGACCATATTAATAGTGATAAAATAAAATAAGTTCATTATGATCGAAAAACCGCTCAAATTAACCCCAACAATCGTCATTTAATTCTTATCTAATGATTCATCCACATGGATATACTATAATTAATTATAATACCATTAAAAATATTTTAATATCATTAATAACATGTAATATTATTTGTTGATGTTTACCCATGTTCTACCCGAACATCAATTTAAGAATACAAGAGAACCACTCAAGAAAACCATAAAAACAATCATTCCCGAACAATTTTTTTAAACTCTATAACTCATCCAAAGGCACATAAAATAACTTAATGAAACCATAATTACAAATATTAATGTGAAAAAGGTTATGGATTTTTAATTAATGAATATAATGTCGTTATACAGGACATTAAAGAGAAATAATCATTCAGATACAAAGAATGGGGAAAATCTCGAACCCAATTTTCTTTCTTTGGGTTCTCCGTCTTTCACTCCAATTTGTTCTGGTAACTTCATAAAAATAATTTTTTCATCATTATATTAACCTTTATGTGATATAAATGTTTTTTAATGATGTTAATGTCAAACAAAATGTTTTCCAAAAGAGTCTTCTTTTAATTACACACCTTTTACTTCTCTCTCAAAGTGGACGGTTCTTGTAACAGGTATATTATTCCATCTTTCTTTTGGGATCCCAAAGATTATGAATGTGTTCTTATGAGATGTAACCCATTTATTTACATGTTTTAGTTAAGTTCACTTTTTATATATTTTCCATGTGGGAAGCATGATAATGATAATGTTATGATGTGACGGGTGCACCCGGAATTATATAGCCCAATATGAAATTTTGAATGTGACGGGTGCACCCGGAATTATACAGTGCACAAATGCATTGGGTAATGTGATTAATATCATGATTATATGTGAAATTATGTGTGAAAAAGATTCTATCTTGGTTCACAAGTATGTGTGGTAGTTAACCACTAATACATGATGTTTCATTTTTATGCATTGCCACATTTCGAGTATTATATTTATGTTTCCTCTCATGTTCATGATCTTTTTCCAATGTTATGATTAAGCTCACCCATGCTATATTGTTCTTATCTATCCTCTTACTAGGATTATAGCTCACCCATTTATAAGTATATCCTCTAGTGGCTACATGTACTAATGAGAGGACAAGTGTCAATAAGAAGCTAGAGAAGAAGAAATCAAATAAATGTTTATGATTGATGTTGTAATTGTTATGTATGGTCCTAGTTTTCCCATGAAACTAAACCTTTGGATCCTCTATGTGTAATACAATTATGTTTTTTATCATTAAAATGATGTAATAGTAATTTAATAAAATTCTAGGATGCTATAGTTGGTATGAGACGAAAGGCTTAGTTAATTTGGGAATTAGGATTAGTTAACCCTAGAGAAAACCTATAGCATGAGACTATGTACAAATATTAACCCAAGAATATTTACATAGGTATCCCATATGTTATGATATTAGTATAAATTGTTCAAATTAATAAGTTATTTATTAATGACTTGATTACTTATGTTTTTTCTATCCTTTTCTATTTTTGAAAATGGTGGGAACTAGAAGAAATCATTCCAACAACTTGTGCAAGGGCCAATGCAACGATTGCCCGAATGACATCCCCAATGATTTGGGAGGTGGAGATCATAACTTCATGGCGATGATTATCCAATTATATCAGGTTATGAAAAATAACCATAATAATAGGGAAAATCCTCCTTCACTTAAGAGGGATCAACTGGCTATCGAGTGTTCTATGTGGATACAACCACCGATGTTTAGTGGATCCTCTGATCCACTAGTTGCGGAACAGTGGGTCAACTCCATGGAGAGGATCTTTTATGTGATTCACTATTCTGAGATGGAGAAGGTGACCCTATCCGTTTATCATCTAGATGGAGAAGTCGTTCATTGTGGGCTTTGATTAAGAACACCAAGCCAATGGAGGAAATTGAAGAGATCGAATGGGAAGACTTTAAGATAATGTTTCTTAACAAGTTTTTCCCAAGAACTCTTCACACAAATATGGAGAGAGAATTCATAAAGCTCAAGAAAAATGAAGGAGATTCCATCACAACCTATGAAGTGAATTTCACAAGGCTTTCAAGGTACGCTTCGGGTTTTGTTATCAACAATGATAGAAAAATTGATAGATTCTTTAGTGGATTTAATCCTCACCTTCGAAAGGATATTGCAATTTGAGACTTTGTGAGTTATGAAGAAGTTATTTTATGTGACCTCAACGTGATAATGGAGTTTTTAGAATGGTCTCATGGCTATGGGGATAATAAACAAAATATGGAGTTTCAAGCTGGTGGATCTAAGGAAAACAGTGGGAAGAAAACTCAACGACCCACAAGCCAAAAATGTGGGAAGTTGTACCATGGGAACAGAATCAAAGGGATGGGGAAATTCTTCAAGTATAGGAAATAAGGACACCATGCCCAAGAGTATTGAAAAGACACGAAAAGGAAGGAGAATGTAGCTGATGAATGGAGATAACCACTCATGGTTCAACACTACTACTGTAGGGAGCTAGTGCACTATGAAAATTAGTGCATTAAACCTATATTTATCGAGGGTAATCAGCATCAGCATCCCTAAAAGCCAAAGGAACAAGGGAAGGCTTATGCCCTCACTACTACGGAGGTGGGTCCTGATAATGAAGTCATACAAGGTAAACTTCATATTCGCTAATGAATGGAAAAAGTCTTATTGGATTCTGGTTCTACACATTCCTTTATATATTGCAAGATTGGTAGAACTATAGAATCGAATCCCTGAAACCTTGAAGTAGAGATATCTATAAAAACACCAAGTGGTGCAATCATTCAAACCCAAGTGTTTGACTCCTCTCTTGTTGGTGTAAGGGGGAATATTCTTCCAGCGAATCTTGTAATACTTCCTTTAGTGGAATTCAAAGCTATAATGGGAATGGATTGTCTATCATTATATATAGAACATATCAACTATTGGGAACATGAAATATCTTTTTTTATTCAAAACCATCCCATGTTCCTCTAAAAATGAAAGGAAGATCATGAATCTCCATTGAAAAATCCTTCGATGGTGTGGGTGTTGATTACCTATGAATAAGCATACCTCACCCAAATGGTTGAGTTGAAGGAAGTTGCCAACCATGAGGAAATTCCCATTGTAAGGGAATATGGTGATGTATTTGATGAAGAGTTACCAAGAATTACCCCGGATCGTGAGGTAGATTTATCAATTGAACTCATACCCGGAGCTACTCCAATCTTGATGTGTCCCTATAGGATGGCTCCTATCGAATTAGAGGAGTTAAAGAATTAGGTGCAAGAGCATATGGAAAAAGGGTTCATACACCCTAGTTTATCACCTTGGAGTACACCAGTGCTCTTTGTGAAGAAGATGGATGGAACATTGCGGCTGTGTATTGATTATCGGGAACTCAACAAGATCACCATAAAGAAAAAGTATCCTCTTCCATGGATTGACTACTTGTTCGATCGATTAAGAGGTGGTCAATACATCTCAATGGTGGATCTTCATTCTATATATCATCAGGTAAAGGTGAAGTAGGAAGATATTCAGAAAACTTCCTTCCGTACAAGGTATGGGCACTATGATTTTTTGGTGATGCCCTTTGGACTTACTAATGCCCCTTAAATCTTCATTAATTTGATGAATGGAGTCTTTACACATTACCTAGACAAATTTGTGGTAGTGTTTATTAATGATATTATCATCTACTCCAAGTGCAAGGAGGAACATGAAGAACATCTAAGACTTGTGTTGGTGACATTGAAGAAGGGGAAGTTGTACGCCCAGTTCAGAAAGTTTGACTTTTGGATGACGCAAGTCACGTTCTTGGGAAATGTGATTACAAGTGAGGGAATTTATGTGGATCCTTCAAAAAAGGCGATTGAGGAATGGACCAGGCCCTCTAGTGTCATAGAAATATGTAGTTTTCTTGAATTTTCTGGGTACAACTGATGTTTTGTGAGAAATTGCTCATGATTGTCATGCCCGCTAACTAAGTTAACAAGGAAAGGGGTAAAGTATGTCTGGATAAAAGAATGTGTGGGAAGCTTCAAGGAGATAAATATATGGTTGATCACTACACTTGTACTCACACTACCAAAAAGTGGAGAAATATTTGTGATATACAGTGATGCTTCAATGAAATGGTTTTGTTGTGTACTCATGAAAAATGATAATGTGATAGCCTACGCCTCACGACAGTTGAAGATCAATGAGCAGAACTACCCGATGCATGATCTAGAGCTGGAAGCTGTGATTTTTGCCTTGAAAATATGGAGGCACTACCTTTATGGTGAGAAGTGTGACATATACACCAACCACAAGAGCCTAAAGTATATATTCACACAAATGGTGCTCAACATGTGTCAAAGGAGATGGTTAGAGCTAATAAAGAATTGTGATTTCTCTATTCACTATCATTCTGGAAAGGCGAACAAGGAAACTAATGCTCTAAGCAGAAAAGGAACCTGCTACTCTATCAAATCTGTGGATTGAGATAGATCCTATCTTCTTGGACATGAAAAATAATTGTTTTATAAATCATTGGGTATGGGATACATCCTACATTTCCCAAATTATTGCACAACCATCCATCCGGGAGAAGATTAAGGAAGAACAAAGGGGTGATGTGGAGATACAAAAGAGGGTGAATGTAGTAAAGGAAGGGAAACATCCAGAGTTCTATATCAATGATGATGGTGTGATTTGGTTTGGAAATCGGCTTTGTTTGCCTTCATCCCCTTGGATAAAGAAGAGGATATTGGATAATGCACATAGCCCAATATTCTCTTTCCATCCTAGGAATACCAAAATGTACCGTGATCTCCGAGAACACTTCTGGTGGGATAACATAAAGAAGAAGATTGCAGAATATATATGAAGGTGCTTGGTATGTTAGAAAGTCAAAGCTGAGCGACAAAAGTCCAAAATTATGATGCATCCATTGCCTATACCCATGTAGAAATGGGAAAATTTTACTATGGACTTTTTTACGGTTCTCCCGAAGACGTCGAGGGGAAATAATGTGATATGGGTTGTGGTCGACCGACTCACCAAGGCATCCCATTTTATCGCTATTCAGGAAGATCTCTTGCTATAACAAATTGAAAAAATATGTGTGAAGGATGTGGTGAAACTGTGCGATGTTCCACTCCCAATAGTCTCTCACCGTGATTCAAGGTTCACATCTAAATTTTGGAGGAGCCTCCAACATGCTTTGAGCACTGAATTAAATTTCAGCACGGCCTATCACCCCCAAACTGATGGCCAATCTAAAATAACTATTAGGATTCTTTAAGATATGTTAAGAGCATGCTATCTAGAATTCAAAGGTGGATGAGATCATAATCTCCCATCTGTTGAGTTCTCATACAATAATAGCTTCCACTCGAGTATTCAGATTACTCCATATGAAGCTCTCCAAGGAATGTGATGTAAAACTCCAATCTGTTGCGATTAAGTTGGAGAAAGAAAGCTACATGGACCTGATCTAGTGTAAGAGATGATAGAGAAGGTTCAATTCATCCAAAAACACATCAATGCTGCTTAGATTCGGCAAAAGGGCTATGCTGACAACTGTCGAAGAGACTTGGAGTTCGACGTTGTAGATAAAGTATTCCTATGAATATCACCATGGAAGGGAGTCATGAGGTTTGGAAAGAAAGGGAAGCTAAGCCCAAGGTACGTTGGCCCCTTTGATATCCTCGACCGCATAGGAGTTTTAGCCTATCAGCATGCACTTACCCCAATTATGGCTCAAGTTCATGATGTGTTTCACGTATCACTCCTGTGGAAGTATATACTATATCCCTCACATGTACTAAACTCAGAGGTGGTGCAGTAGGAAGATGGTATCTCCTATGAGGAGTAGCCAGTAAAGATTCTGGATCAGAGGGATATGGTTCTACGCAACAAGACAACCCATCTTGTCAAAGTGTCATGGAGGATCCATAAGATGGAGGAAGCATCTTGGGAACTGGGAGAGGCAATGAAGGAAAAGTACCCTCACCTGTTTGGGTAAATTGAAATTTCGGGGGTGAAATTTCTTAAGGGGGGAAGAATGTAACGACCCAATGTTTTTCAACAAAAATTCCCTAGTTATAATTATGTCATAAAATAGCATGAGAACAAAACATAATGAACTACTAAGTGATAAGTGACCTTTAAACATAAGTTTTTCACTCCTGTGTTTGGAATTTTGAAAATATGACATACATTGTTGTGTTCAAGATGCTTTTTGGAGTCCAATAAAACAAAAATACTTTTTGGGGAATAGTAATCTACCCTTTATGAATAGTAACATACCCTTATGGATAGTGATTTACCCTATTTAATAGTAACCTTACCTATGATAGTATAAATATAATATTCAAGTGAAAGTATGATGTACCTATATTTTAAAATAAGTAAATGAATGTTTTAAAATTATTTTTTAGTAATAAACAATGATTTTAATTAAATATTATTTTAATCATATTTAGAAATTTATTTTTGAAAAATAAATTTTATTTTTGGATTCTACACATCAAAAAATCGATGGGGTGAATTTTTGGTATTTTCTGAAATACTTGAATTTTTTTAATGAATAGTGAAATATTATAATTTACAAAATAAGCTAAATAAGCTAATTAATAGTGTCATGTGTGTTGTTATGCTAATGTAATCCCACTAGGTTCGGGATCACATGATAAAATTACTATTTTTATTCATTCAAGACTATTTATTCCTTGTCTTAGGAGAAATTAATAAACTAATGAATTTTATATTAAGAAAACCCCTCTCCCCTCCACTATAAAAACCACCCTTCACACCCTCATTTCCACACACCTATCAATCTCAAATCCTTCTATAAACTCAGCACAAAAATCGTACATGGCCCCTCTCCCACGTTCAAGATCTTCTGTTGTCATCATAATACCAAGCCTAACTTTCTTAAGGAGAATCTCAAGAGGAAGATTTAATAGGTAATTTCTCTCCCTCTTCTTCTTAAATTTTCTTTCATGTCCAAGTTCATTTCATGATCTCCCTCCACCTATATTCATCCAAATGGTATTATAAAACTATTATTATACATCTACTATAATTTTATGATGCTAATGGGATATTATATCTTCCATACCACTTTCCCTCTTCCTTTTATTTTTTTAAAGAGAACATTGTTCGTGAGGTGTTAATTTATCACCTTCAAGAATGACATGCTTTCTTCTTCCATTTCTACCTTCATATCTGTTCATGAAACCATTTTTAGGGTTGAACCAGAACATTTTATATGTATTATATCCTATTTAATGTTCTAGAACTAACTTATGACCATAATACTAATGATAAAATAAAACAAGATCATTATTATCGAAAACCCTCTCAAATTAACCCAAACAATCATCATTTAATTCTTATCTAATCATTCATCCACATGGATATAATATAATTCATTATAAGATAATTAAAAATCCTGTAATATAATTAATAACATGTAATATCATTTCTATATGTTTACCCATGTTCTACCCGAACTTCAATTTAAGAATACAAGTGAACCACTCAAGAAAACCATAAACACAAACATTCCCGAACAATGTTTTCATACTCTATAACTCATCCAAAGCCACATAAAATCCCTTAATGAAACCATAATGAAGAATACTATTGTGAACAAGGTTTTTTATTTATAATTAGTTAATATAATGTCATTATACATGACATCAAATAGAAGGAAGCATTCAGATACAAGGTATGGGGAAAATCTCGAACCCATTTTTCTTTCTTCGAGTTCTCCCTCATTCACTCAAATTTTGTATGGTCACTTCATAAAAATAATTTCTTCATCATTATCTTACCTTTTATGGGATATTAATTTTTTCTTATTAAATTTATGTCAAAAAAATTGTTTTCCCAAAGAAGTCTTCTTTTAAGAACACACCTTTTACTTCTCTCTCAAAGTGGATTGTTCTTTAACATGTATGTTTTCCCTATTTATTTTGGTAACACAAAGTTTATGAATGTGTTATTATGATACGTAACCAATTCCTTTCTATGGGTTAGTTTAGTTCACTTTTGATATATGTTCCATGTGGAAAAAATGATGATGATGATGTTATGATGTGACGGGTGTGCCTGGAATTATATAGTGCAATATAAATGTTTGAATGTGACAGGTGTTCCCGAAATTATACATTGATCCAATGCACTGGGTAATGTGATTAATCTCATGAGTAATTGTGAAATGATGTGTGAACAAGATTCTATCTTGGTTCACAAGTATGTGTCGTAGTTAACCACTAAGACATGATGTTTCATTTTTATGCATTGCCACATTTCATGTCTTATATTAATGTATCCTCTCATGTTAATGATCATTTTCCCGTGTTATGATTATGCTCACCCATGATATATTGTTTTTATCTATCCTCTTACTGGGCTTCTAGCTCACCCCTTTTGATTTATATCCTTAGGTGGATACATATACTAAGGAGAGGACAAGTGACAATAAGAATCTATAGAAGAAGAAATTAAATAAATGTTTATGCTTGATGTTGTAATTGTTAGGTATAGTCCTAGTTTTCCCAAGACACTAAACCTTTGGATCCACTATGTGTAATACAACTATGTTTTTTATCATTAAAATTATGTAATAGTCATGTAAGAAAAGGATGGGACGACATAAACGGTCTCTTCCATGGTCCACTAGGTCCACTCTAAGGAGTCTATTTTCTAATCCACGAGCATATTCGAGATCCTCATATCATTGTTGTCACTACTACAGGCTCAAATTTTTATTTCTGCCAGTCTAGGGGTTCAGTCACAAATAACACAAGAACACCCACAATGGAAGGATCTTGTCCTTGTTCGTGCTTTCCCAACAACTCCGTGTTAGATTATAATACAAGCTGGTGAACATGTTAAGATTTTATCATGTATAACCCTGAATTAAATACCCCAAGTTCATGTGAACCTCCAGCAAGAACAAACAACCCATTGATCAGCCTATTAGTTGGTTGATCCCCATTCATTATTTAAAAATAATTAATGGGGAAACAATTTCATCAAGGAAAAACCGATACCACGATGTTGGATCATTTATTGGTTATGATTGTGCCACTTATTTCATCTCTCCACAATTTATAGTTGGTTTTCATTCATCAGTGGTCAGTCTCCAATGCCAAATCTCCAGCGGTTCAGAGTGGTCTCTGAGCATGCCAACGATTTGTCCTCATCTAAATCATTAAAAGAAAAAATATGCATTTCAGGATTTCTGTTATGTTGTATTACTGCGTCATTACGTTATTTAATTTATGAAACAACATTTTGGTTATTCTTGGGTTGCAACAACCATACATTGCAATAAAATTCTAATTTCAAATAAAATAGATTTTATGGTTTAATTTTTTCCCCATAAGAAACATCTTTTAATTTTTTTCTTAAAAATTATGATAACTAAATTTTCCCATAACCCGTGTTGGTCGAGGATAAGTCATTTCTTTGGTAAGGTGACAATTTTGGTTACAAAGGTGACCTTAAATTTTTAATTCGATCACCCTTTTAGAAAATGTAAGATCCACACACATATTCTTTTTAAAAAAATGATAATAAAAAATTACATGGAATTCTGATACATTACATTACCCCCACCATTATGGCTTTACATCCTCCTAATCCAAAATTAGGGCTAAAAAACAAATTGGGGTACTGATTATTGATCTAAACCAACCACCTCTAAGTGATCTTCTATACACTCTCGTGCTGCCACTAAAGGTACTCCAAAGGAATCGACCATCCAAGATAGATCTTTTGTGTTCGATCTTCAATCTCTATCGAATACTTCAAAAATATCACCCCATCGTCAATGCCTAGCTCTCCCCAAATGATGACTTGTGATGAATTATGCACGTAACTCCACTTCTACGATACATGGAAGACATTTTTACCTTGTGCATATATGGGGAAGTGCTAGAAAGCACACCACATTTCCAACTCTGCTAAGAATCTAAAAAGGGCTGATGAATCTTGGTGAAAACATGCCACCCCTGCCAATTCACTGAAATCCTTGTCGGGGTGAGACCCGGAGGAACACATGGCCTCCCTCTTTGAACTCTAGGGGCCTCCATATTCTATCAGTATAATATTTTTGTCTGCTATGTATAATCCTAATCCGTTCATGGATGACCTGCACCTTTTGGTTTGTAGCCTGTACCAACTCTGGACCCAGGAGTGATGACTTCCTTGGGTATGTCCAATATAACGGTGATCTGCACGGTCACCCATATAGTGTCTCAAATGGTGAAATACTAATGGGGGAGTGGTATCTATTATTGTACGTGAACTTCACCGGTGGTAGGTGATCTTCCAAACAACGATTGCATTCCATGATGAAAGCATGAATTCTGTCCTCCAAAACCTAGATAGTCCACTCCGTCTAAACATCTGTCTTAGGGTGGAATATATGCCCAAGAGAAGATGAGTCCCGAATACCACCTGAAATCCATTTCACAAACAGTATGTAAAACGTTTTTCTCAATCTGGGAGTATCGTCGATGGGACCCCATGGACTAGACTTCACGTAGAGGAGTCCCAAGATCCCTAATGAACCCTTCTCCTAGATGGTCAGGTAGTTGTCCTACATGGTGAGTTGATCAACAATAACACATATGGAATCTTCCCCCTAGATGTTTAGGGTAAACCCATCACAAATTCCATCGAGATACCATCCCACTTACAATATGGAACCTTATGTGTGTGAGTCAAGCATATTGAATCATGATGCTTTGACTTCACTTGCTAACAAGTGAGGCACTGTGAACTGAACTCGGTCAGTGCCTTCATTTTCCTTGACCAATTGAATTGACATCAGAGGTCTTGTTACATATTTTCCACTCCTAGATTTATTACCAATGTGGAGGTGTTGAACTCCCTCAGAACCTCCTCACACGATGCCACTAGCACAATGGTGCGCTATATGAAAAGGATGATGAACTCCCCACCTATCGAATATCCATCAAGAGGTTTTTGTGAGGATAACTGTGAATGTTGGGACTCACAGTCAACATCAACTCATTGTGACTCCCTTACTCGATTCTATTCTTGGGTTTTGATAGCCATCAACTGATGAGGAGTTACTCAATCCCTATCCATGACTGATATCTACATCCCGACTAACTGCTCTGATGCCTTTCTCAGTAACTACAAACTGGATCTCATACTATGCGAGTAGGCTACCACATTCCCATTCCCATGAGTATATAATATCTCGAAGTAATCGTGTTGTAGGATCTCTAGCCACCACTGGTACCTAATGTTCTGTTCTTTCTGGGAGAACATAAACATGAGACTTCTATGGTTAGAGTAGACTTTCAAAAACTCATCGATCTTGTAGTGCCACCACATCTTCAAAGAAAATACCACTACTGCTAGCTCTGGGTTGTGGGTCATGTATCTCTACTCATGCTACCTCATATTTTGTGAACCATTTGTGTTGACTACTTTCCCCTACATGAGGACACAACCCATTCTGGACCCTCATGTGTCACAGAATACTACATACCCACTACCCACCTTTGGTAGTATCAAGATGGTGGAACTCGTCAGTTTCTACATTATCTCCAAGAAACTCTTTTAGAACTTTTCCATCCACATAAAGGTTTTTACATTTCATATCAAAGCTAATAATGATGCTGCTACCCTAGAAAAATCAGGCATAAACCTCCGATTGTACATATCCAAACCCAAGAAACTCCATACCTTTGTCATGCACTGGGATGGATCCCCAAAAAGCACCATCTCAATCTTTGTTGGATCCACTACAACTCAAGCCTCTGAAATGACATGTCCCAGAATGTGGAATTACCGAATCAAGAACTGACACTTCGAGAGCTTCCCATAAATCATGTTCTCTTGGAGTATATGTTGGACTATCCGCAGTTGGGTAGCATACTCCTTCTCGAACAACGATTACACCCAAATGTCATCAATGAAGACAACGACAAACCGGTCAAGGTAAGGCTAGAAGATCCTATCCATATGTCCCATGAACACTGTTGGTAAATTGGTTTTTCTGAAAGGCATCACCAATAACTCATTGCATCCATACCAACATTTAAAGTCTATCTTCGGTACATCCTCATCATGTACACAAAGATGATGATAGCCTGATCTGAGGTATATCTTTGAGAAACATGTCGCACCCTTCAATTGATTGAAAAGGTAATCAATCCTCATCATTGGATACTTGTTCTTCATGGTCACTTAGTTCAGGTGCTAGAAGTCTACACACCACCTCAATCTCTTATCTTCCTTCTTGGAAAACAATAATGGGACTACCCATAGTGAAACATAAGGCCTCACGAATCCATTCTTATGACAATCCTCCAAATGTACCCTTAACTAATGAAGATTTTTGGGAGCCATCTGATATGTTGTAGTCAATATATGTGTCATCCTTGGGTATAGATCAATGAAAAAGTAAACCTATCTCGGATGGGGTAATTTCGGAACATCCTTATGAATGATGTCTTCATACTCATCCACCACTACGGGATAGTGAGGACTCTACCCATCCACCACATTGAGGATGAGGCTATCCAACTAGTGAGTTATTGGATGTACCCTCCTCCATGAAAGTATGAAATGTGTTTCAAGGGTTCCCTTCTTGATGATGAAGGAAAATATGGTCCCATTTTCATGGACACACTGCACTCTATGCCTAAAACAGTCAATCTGAGCATGAACATTGGATAATCACTCCATACCTAATATCATGTCATAAGGCCTAGAAGCTAATACTAAGAAATCCCAACATAAGATATGACCTCCTATAAAAATATCACAGTTCTAGAACCATGGTGTAATCATCGAATCCCCTCCCGTATGAGTCTCCAATCGAATGGATTGAGCCAATGACTCTACCAGAATATCAGAGCTCCAAAAAAGGTCTATTAAAAGGAAAGAGTGAATGGAATCTATGTCTATAAGAACAGCTAAGGTGAAGAAGACACAAATTATAACTCTAATAATATCTGGAGAACCACGGTCATAGGCCTCCATCACCTGTAGTGGGTCTCACCCCTATCCACAAACTCTTGGAGCTTGTGGTGGAACACCTAGAGGTGGTGATGGTAGCACCTAGGACCTCTACCCTCTACCTACTACATTGTCAGATCTAATGCCATGTCTGCTTCCTGGAGACCACACTACTCAAACCTCTACCTATTCCTTGGTGTTCCCTTGACCTTGTTATGTTCATCTGTGTGGCTAGTCGAGCTATCATGAACCATTTGCCCATTTATGCCACATGAGTAGCACGACCTGCCCCTATGATGACTCCATCCAACCTAGTGTCTTGTACTACTATCCTACATCATGGGGCAATCACCAAAAATGCATAGCCCATTTGGGCCCCCATGTCTACGAATACAACTAACTACTAATGAATCCACCACCCGAGGAAAACTGGAATCCCCTACTACGGGAACGTACTCTTACAAGAATCTCTCCATGATTTGGGCTCTCTCCATCACCCCATCCTCAGTTGGGATTCTATGTGATACAATGGATGCCATGATCTCCCAGTGTAGCCAATGCTTAAATTCTCGAGCCCTAAAGAAAGGGTCTCCCACTGTGTCTGTGGAGTATAGAGAAAGCTCAGTGAATCTTGATGAGTACTCCGCTACTGTCATTCCACCCTACTGTTGGTGCAGTAACTCCTGTATTCACACTAAGTGCAACATAACCGGAATGAACTCCAATCTAAAGAGGTGACCACATTCTATATAGTTTTTGTTCTCTTTCTTAGGTTTCTAGATCGGTAAGCTTCAACATCTCTATGTCAATCCATGAAGAAGGATCGTGGCTAAGATCACCATCTGACCAAGAGGTGTCCTCACTTGATGAAAGACTCATGTAACCACCTTGTGCATATCCTCTGCCACCTGGGGGTTAGTCTAACCATTGAACATGGGAGTTCTTTTCCACTGTAGCTCATGTAAGGCACTAATCATATGTACTTCCTTTGCTGGTAGTGCTAGTATCTACAACTGACTATCGGGTGGTGGAAATGCAGGTGAACCTCTCGATGGGGCCATCTCTAGTACAGGTCCATGCACTGATGCTTCATCACTGGGCATACCATCCTCATGATCATGCAATGGAATCCTCACTGGTTGTCTTCATTTTGGAATCCTAAAATAGATCAAGATGAACCATAGTCAATAGGTTATACCCGGTGAGCTGGCACAAGAAGGACATGAGGAAAGACTAAAAATCCTCTTTGATGCATGCAACATGTGGTTTCATGTTCCAAGTGAAAACGTAGAATTCAAGGTAATTGGGTAGGTCTATGTCAGCCACCACACCAACAATGGATTCCTCGAGCCTGAATTTCATACTCTAAACATTCTACATTGTTTCCAAAAAAACAAAACCACAAACTCTCGGTCTTTATGGTAGAATCGACCAGCTCTGATTCCAATTTCTCAGGACCTGTCCCCTTGGGCCCATGCCACAACAACTCAAGCCCGCGTCCCAAGGGCCAGGGGAAGGTGACTAGTGTTCAAAAGATTTATCAAGTGTGTGGGAGTCATTTTTCGAGTACCTATACACACGAACACTCACAAACCCATTCCGAAATGTTGAAAACAAAAACGTTAATGCCACTATTGAAACCATGTTATTGAGAAGTACGAGCTGTAAGTAAAATGGGAAAAAATAAAAACACAACAAAATAAAGTCTATAAAAAATAGAGGACAAGGAATCTAATAATCCACCCACTGAAAACCCAACATGAAGGGTATGAATGTAGTAGTTGCCCGAAGTCGTAGTAGTAAACCTCTCATGTCTATTCTTACAAGTTACCGCCTGGTCCTAGACCACCAAGGTCACTGTCAGAGAATCAGTCTTCTTCACAAGACACAACACGTGATGGAAAATCATGTACAATGGTGAGTAAAAAAATACTCAGTAGAGACCCTGAACCACACAAATAGTTCTCAAAGGAATAGTACACACTATGAATTGTCAGATCACTATAGAATAAGATAATGGATAAAAAGAAATATTATTAGTCATAAAGTTGAACATCTAGTATTACTCAGAGACTCATCCCAGATGAGTCACTGAGGTATTTCAAGCCACTGAGGTCTACTCAACTGCCGAGCCACTGAGGTCCGCTCAGCTATCGGGCCACCGAAGTCCGCTCGTCTATCGGGCCAATAAGGTCTACTCAGATCTTAGGCCTCTAAAGTCTGCTCATCTTCCCGACCACTAAGGTCTACACAAATACCAAGCCACTATGTTCCTCTAATTTTTTAGGCCACAGAGGTCCGAAAGTCTAAGAAGCCACTAAGATATGTTCGTCACATCCTTCTCATCACATCCAGCAGCAGGATTTCCACTCATATTGTGCTTTATTCCAAGAGATTGTATCCCTTAATCCATTGGTTATAAATCAACCTTCATAGAAACTGAACTGGAGTATTTCAAAATGACCACATCTTCTTGAGCATCCCAAATCAGAAAAATACTTTTCAATAGGACATATAGTTTGGAAATTATGTTTTTTTACTAAAAAGGGGTCAGTGGGGTCCAGCTCTGGTCCGAACCAGTCGGGCCGACCCGAACTGGCTCGGGTTTGACCTGACAAAGATCCAACCGACCAGGATTGGACTCGGCCTGTTGGGCCCTTCCCAGGCTAGGGGGCTATGGTTCCAGCCTACTAGGATGCCTTGGTCCTCTTTCCCAGCTCGTTTTGAGCAGGCTGACCAACTTAGGCCAACACATCGCGTGCACACTGCATTTCCCTCCTCCTCGCGGGACACCGTGGTGTACACCACTATGGTCCAGGTGTATTGTGTTCTGATCAATTCCATATGGATGATTCCATGGGCCACCTCGCCTCCATGGTGCACCTTTTTTCCTCACTTCCATGTCCATAGAGCTGTGACCCCCTATTGCGGGCTTTTTCCACCACCGCAGCATGCCAGCAGTCTCTTCTATGTGCCACTAGGTCCACTCTGAGGGTCAGTTTTCCAATCTGTGAGTGTATTTAGGATCCTAGGATCATTGTCGTCAATGATACAGGCTCAAAGTTTTCATTCTATCAATATAGGGTTTCTGTCATGAAGAATACAAGAACTCTCCAAATGGATGGATCTTAGTCCTGTTTATATCGGCTTTATCCCTTCGTGTTAGAGTTTAAAAGATGTTTTGGGAGGATTTAATATTCGATTAAGTATAACCCCAATTCAAAATACCCAAGATCAAGTAGCCATCCAATAAGAACTAGTGACCTGAAGATCAACCTTTAAGTTAGTTGAGCTGCATTTATTGTTTAGAAAACAATAATGGGGAAATAATTTCATCAAGAACAAACCCCAACCTCGATGTAGTATTTTTAGTTGGTGAAGATCGCACCGCTATGTTTGTCACTCCAAAATTTGTGATTGGAAATCGTTTGTTGATCTTCGCTCAGCAATTCCAAATTTACAACGGTTCAGGGATGTCCCAGATTGTGCAAACAATCCATCCTCAATTACAGCATTAAAAGTAGAAAATGCTTTTTAACTTTTCTATTACATTGTGTTGCATCGTCGTTATGTTTGTTCATTTATGGAAAAACCATTCGGTTATGCTCGGGTTCCAATGAGGAAACATTGCAAAGATATTAAAATTTTAAATAAAAAAAACATTAATGTTTATTATATTTCCCTTTAGAAAAATCATTTATTTTATTTTTCATAAAATTTCATAAAACTATCGTTTTCCTTCGACCACTGCTAGTTGAGGTTACATACATTCTTAGGTAACGTTATAATTCTGAACACAACAGTTCCCCCATATCATTAATTAGGGTAAACATTTATATGGTTCAAGAGTATCACACTTGAACTATTTTACATGACCCTAAAAAAAGTTTAAACACTTATTAGTGTCTAACTAGGCCTCATAATAAAGTTACATCAAAGCACGTGGCCCTGATAGAATTCCGTACATGTTTAAACAATTACATTAAATTGCATGAAATTATAGTAAAACACTAACATCTAAAAGATTATTAATGATTTACCTTAAGAAATAAATGGTGTCTCTTTTGCACATTCTGAAAGATTAAAATAATATACTTTTGAAAGTATGTCACTAAATTTAGAAAATCAACTTATCAATTATTATACATACATTTTCACGTTGAACAATTTTTTCAAACATGAAACATGTGAAAACCAGTATATTGTATCCTCTTTAAACATGGTAATTACTTGAAATACCATAAATCCATAGTCAAAAAAGACATCATTTAATTAATTAACACGTTCCTCATATAATAAATTGAAATATTCTATAAAATAAATCTATGATATCATAATCCATCGGGTCATCATATTACTAATATATTTCAAGGTCGTCAATATTATCCCATTTAGTCAATCGTAATAAAATGTTCATTTTATCCCTTTCCCAACATCAATAACATATTAAAGGTCATCATACCCTTCTAAAATTACATTACAACCTAAATCACTTTTCATGGTTACAATTACCATTCAATACATTCTTTCAAATCCTTATGAAAAAACTACAGTGGACTAATACCTAAATGTTTCATTATTCCATAGTAATAAAAATGTAATTCAGCAACATTATTTATGAAATCCAATATATAAACACTCACTCATTCCACTAATTCATTATCACACTCCTCGTCACCAATAATGATTGCATGATATTTCTCTTCTTCTTTATCCCTTAGAGGATTCATTTTCTGATAATCACTCTAAGCCCTTGGATTTGGGAATTGGTTAACATAATGCACATTTTACTTGCACATGATTCACTGAGGTGTGGAAGGTGAATTCGATAAAGCATTTTATATATTCACATAATCAGATATTTTTTATAATAACATATACAGTCATTTCTCAAAGATCTTTTTTCTCACACATAACAATTTTAATATTCCCCTTAAGATATTTTCCTCGGTGTTTCTTTCTACAAATTGAGCATAAAAAATTCTCATATCTTTTCACCATGTTTTTTTATATTTTCCATTAAACTCTATCATTATTTTTTGATCAAAACTATGGGATTGATATGAATCCTTAACCTCTATTTCCACATTTACTACAAATTAGATTATTTATTCATTGATATTGAAGACCTATATGGATAACAACTTTTAGATACATGGTTTAAATCTATTAAAGAATCAGTGAACATTACTTTTGGGTTGGAAGGTAATTCGAGAATAATACCTCCAAACTCTTGTAAAAGATTCATCATAGTCACCAATGTAGTCTTCATTGTTTTTCTCAAGCTCAATAAACTCTTTCTCTATCTTTGTATGTAGAATTTGAGGAAATTACATGTTGAAAATATGTAACTGAACTCATCACATTCAATCAACACAATTTAATATCATTTCCTCATATTCATTATAATATCTTGCATATTGGTATGATTTTCATTCCAAATAATACATAAGTATATTTTATTTACCATGTTCTAATCATTAGATAACTAAAAATATCTTTCTAGTGGTTTCGATCCATTATTTATCTACTAGCGGAATAGAAGACCCCCTGAAAGATGGTGGATTTTACCTCAAAAAGGACTCAATAGAATGTTGTACACTCAATAGTTTATATAGATGTTTCGAATGATTCATATCTCATGAATGTTGTGTGAGTAGAGAAAACATGTTTTCCATTCAACCCACACCCCCTCTAAAATTTGGTTTCTACTGTAGAAAATCAATGAATTTCCCTTCACATTCAGTATTTATGTTGTTCCTTCCAGTCTTATCCATTTACTAAGATCAAAATTATAGTGTGAGTATCACTAATCATATTGGGAAAACCACATAATAAAGGGAAATTACTTTCAATATGAATCATATTATGTTTAATCATATGATATCCATGATTGTCACCAAAATTTGAGGACTAAAACCTATAATTTGAACTATCCTTACTGATCATACCATGGTTTTCTCAAACTAGTATCCATAGGTTGAATAAACCATTTCTATAATACCACTTATAATTACCTACACTTTTCATACATATATATTACATCTAAAAGGATGAATATTAATAATAAAACCATGTATTCAGTATATAGGTTTAGTGTGTTTTCAATCATTGAAACATAAAAAAAAATTATTCATATGGAATGTATATCATCTGTCATTTATTCTTTCATAAATAGAATCATTTTTTAAATACCATACATAATACATTTCTTCATATCATGGGGAAAATAAACATATGACAAGTATGAGCATAGATTCTTAGTAATGTTAAACAAGTGATATATCAATCACAATATAATCATAAGTAATAATTACATAAAATACATGATAATTATATCATACATATCAAATATCCTGATATATTGTCGTGGAATAAATTTTAGAAGTTCACTATGAATCATGGAACATATTCCATGAGACCATAACAAAAGAAAAGGAATAGGGGAATACACATATAAATAGAATTTCAATTCAAAAGTAGTCAAGGATCATATACAATACCATAATAGAGGAACAATTCATTTACTAACCATGTTCACTCTCTATTCTAACCCAATTTTATAAAACATATTTTACATCATGTTCCATCCACGTAATAATGAACAAATTCCACTCCCCATTCCAATCCTGTTTATCTAATGATATATAATTTTTTATCCATTGAATTGAATAGATATATTTGTTTGGTCTTTCATATAATAAAAGGGGAACATATGTTTTCCCAATAAACATAAATAATTAATCATATCAAAACCCATTAAAATAAATGGTCTACATAAAAATTTCATAATAACATAACCAATGGAAAATATATGGGTTTTATAAATATCATTCTATAATAAAAATAAACCAACCACATAAGAAAAAAGGATAATATCCTTGATTAATGATCCAATTAAATCATTTGTAACACAAAATATTGTTATATTTTATGTATGATGATTATAAAATGTCACTTAAAACAATTCTTTAATAAAATCTAATTTACAATTGGAAAAAAGATTTTTTAATGTCATGTAATTACACGGAATCAAATTTCTTTAAGAAGAAAGTTGTAATATTATAATGGTAAATTCAAGATATTAATGATTCATGAATGATGAAAAATCAATTCATCCATATATGTTAAAAAAATATTCACTTCATATTTTTTTGAGAGAATTCACAATGAACCTCAATAGAGAATACTATAAAAATATTTCTTGTCAACAATGTAATAAAAAAACAGATATAGGTTAAACTTTTGTAAATAGATTATAGAATAATATTAAAAATACATTTGAAGAATTTTTTGAAAAACATTGTAATTGAAGAGAAATATTCCCCAATAGATAATTACATATAAAAAATCATAAACAATAATGATATTTTGAAACAAACCCTTACAAATACTTTGATTTCAATCATACATATCTAAAAAACTTCTTCTTCAATGAACTTTTATTAGATCATTTATTAGGGATAATAGGGTTAGTATTTCGAGAATATCAGCACCTATAGAGTATCTCTATGGATGTTAAAAAGATAAAATTGTAGGGTATGGTCAAATGTGAAGGTTCAATGAGATGTGAATAAGTGATGCAGGTGGAGTCCTTTTATAATTGTGGTGACCCGAAATTTTTGAATTTCTAAAAATATTTATGTGTAATAAATTCAATGTGAATCAAAATACCTCAAAAAGGATAAATATGTAATGATAAGATTGGATATGGATGAAATCTCATATTCCATAATATTTTAGAAAATTATTGTTATTATTTTGAACCATTGAATTTTGATTAAAACATAGCTAACCTATTTTTTCATAATAATTATGTAAACAAATTTTGCAAAATTATAGGTTAAAATTTTTACTTATGTGGGTTAAATTAGACCATAAATGAATAGTTAATGTATATTTCTACCAAATTATAATTATTTTTATTTTAAATTATTTATTAATATTTTTAAATAATTTAATATCATATAAATTTTAAAAATATCATTGGTTTCCATTTTCCCAAAATCATTAAATGGAATTTTAAATAATATCAACATAACAAGTCATCTTTTGAAAAAATATTTTATTATATCCCAATAAGGTCATGTTCATCTTTAAAATTCATTGATAACATTAATTTAACAAATATTATATTTATTTTAATATTTTAAATATCATTTATATGATATTTCCAATAATAAAATAATTATTGCAACAATGTTGTGTAATAATATTAGGTGATAATTTATTCACTAAAAATTGTAAAATGATTACCACAATATTGATAAATATTTTAGTTTTCAAATGGTTATTTATAATCCATGTAATCTTCATTTGAATCCTATAATAAAAATTATGTAATACATAAAACACGAATGTGACTTATTTTATTTTTTAATAAATAAAATATTATAAATATAATAATCTCATCCATGTGGCCCAAAAAATAAAAAATAAATTCATGTCGTAAAAATATATTTATTACTTTAAAAATGGAAATTTAGGTTCATTAATATACACCCTTTGTTCCTATGTGTAAACATAATGGATGTCTGAGACTATAAAAGTTAAATTTTGTGAGTTTCGTTGTTTTAAATGTTATATAATTCACTTCAAATGAAATGTGTCAATTAAACAAATTAATTTAAATACACACATGTTAATGGTAAATTTATCATCATCCAAAAAACTAGGTCATGTGTTAGGGCCATTTTATTCTCCTGATCATTTTATTTTTAAAATAAATAACCCAATTTACCATTTATCATGGTACCAATATTTACCAAGGTTACAATTCATACTGGAATAAAATAAAGGAAAACTATTCAAAAAAAATTGATTATGAATCAAAATTTCACATAAATAATTTCAATGTCAAATACATTGATGATGTAGAATTTAATATAAAATTAATCTGGTAAAACTCCATGAAATCTATTTTTTTATAAAAAACCCCATTCTAAACATAAAAGTTTTTATAATAAATTAGAATAAAAAATCATTTATAATTCACAAATTATATTGTTTTAAATGAAACAGAAATCATTAAAATTTAGTACTAATCCAAAATTAAATTTACCTTTTATTGACATATAAATAAAATACATTTTTGAATAAATATCAATATTTTCAAAATTCATTGAAAAAAAATCGTAAAATTATTTAAAATATTATATTATGTTAACTCTAAAATTAATAATTTATTAATAAAATATATATTCTAAAATAATTTTTAAAGATACTTTTGAATTTAATATTTTCTCCTAAAGAAAATAAAAACTCATTTTTCTGGAAAAAATATATTTTTGAAATAAAATGTGACTTAACCAACATTATCTGACCATTTTATAAGGACATAACAATACATTCATACTGATTTGAAAATTTATACTTATTTCATAAATTAGATATTCATATTTATTCACACTAATTTAACATCTAGGTTATAATGGATATATAATATTTTGTTGTTCATGCAATACTGGCTATTAATGAAATAAAATTATTTAATGATCTATTTCATAAAAAAACATTATGTGTTACATTGATATGGAAACTATTTATTTTATATGTGGTAATCATTTTTCATGTTTTCTCATGGAACCTAGTGATTTTCCATGTGTTACTCATGTTATGAATGGAAAAAATATTGTTTCCATGAGTTTATGATGAAAAGAATTTTCCATGTACATTATTTGTGATATGGTTAATAAAAATTTTATATGATTTGGGGAGATTATATTAAAAACCAAGGAGATTTGGTTACATTATAAAAAATAAATTTGGTGGTCACGTAATTAACCAATGACATGTGGCTCCCTGATAAACAAAAGATTGGTTGTTCCATTGTTAACCTCCAATGCATTGGGTACACTGGAGATAGAATTCATCCATATTAGATTTCTATTTGATAGAGTGATATTATGGTATTTCCCCCATGAAACCAATAAATTTTAGGTATTATTTCTATGGTTGTATAATTATTTTTAGGATTAATATGGATATCACATGGATCTTGTTTATTTATTTTCATGAATATTTCCTTTGTTCATACCTTATTCCATGTTTCCATGTTTTGTGAGCTATTTTTTAGTGGGTATTAAGATTATTATTTTATAATAAATAATTAGATTATTTATTAATACACTTATGCTCTTCTTATGATCTCTGATGACATTAAATTATTAAGGATTATGTTTTCCCTTACTGAGAATTTGATAGCACCCTTCATATGATATATTTTACCTATTTAAAAAAATATCATGGTTGAATAAATTATTTATTGAAGGGTTTCATATTTGTGATGATGATGATTTAATTTTTAATTTTAAATGATGTGTATAGTAAGTGATGATGTTTATCTTTGTGAACCTATTATTATAAATCACTGATGCTAATAGGGTTTCCTAATTAGATAAAACTCTAAAACGAAATGGAAACTCTGAAAGAAAGTAATCCAATATTTTACTTTGGATATCTTCTGTTTTGGATAGTGAAAATTGGGTTACCTTCTTATGTATCAAATACAAAAATTTAATTTTTATGTTTTGAATGACAGATATCAGAGTGATGGATTGGGGTTGTAATAAAAAATGGATCTAAATTGATATAATTTGAATATATGATAATAATGAGTCTATTTTCACTTCTCCAATAAATTTTTATCATGTTTTTGGTATTATTTAGTCCAAATATATTATATTTATCACCCTCTAAACCTTTTCACTATTTTTGAAAAATAATATTTTTATGCACATTATGGGAAGACAATGTTACCATAAAAGGATAGGAAAATCAGAAATGGATTTTGGTTGATAGTTTCAACCTTATACCATACATTTGTAAAACTATTACATTTATATTATTCTAAAATTATTTTATAAAATATTATTTATTATAAAATATCATTAATTTCATTATTTGTAAAACATGAAATATTTTAACATAATATGTGTCTAACTCCTATTAAATGATTCCCAAATGAAATATATTCAAATAAATTCATGATATGACATTAATGATATCAAATAATTAAATTTTATTAGGTTTGGATATAACTTTAATCAATTTACATTTTTTCAACGCCATGGTTACCGAATTTTAACCTTAACAATTTTAATGAATTTATCAATATTAACAAATTAACATTAAACTTATAAGGTGACATTCGACTCATAAATAGACAAGGTATTCTGGATTTCACCAATTTTCATCCTAATTTTATTCTTGGAAAATATTTACGATATTTATATACTTTAATAAAATATAATTAATATAATATTTTTTCAATTTCAATTTATTTTCTATTCCCATAAATTGACCTTGAAATTTTTTTGACATTAATGATACTTTAATACAAACCATTAAACATCTAGGGTAAGTTATATTTATCATAAAAACTAATGAGGGACTTTAAATATCCCAACAAAATGTTATATATAGAGATTTCAAAGTTATTTAAATGACTTTATAATTTTTATACAAAATGGTTGTGTCAACATTGCATAAGTATTTACGATAATTATTTAATCAATAAAAACTAAAATCAAATGAACATGATAATAAATTAATTTTTAATTAAAATAAATATTTTTAACTGAATATTAGTTGGTTTTATCCCAATCATAACATACTATAGATATCAAAATCAAGAAAGTGTCGTTTTTGACTTTATCTTTTACATAAATATGATAAAGTTCAAATAAAAGCTAATTAGAAACAAAAAGGACACATTTAAATAAATTAATCGAATATTGATGATATAGTCCCATTAAATTAAATAAATGAAAGTGTTTGAAATTTTTAAAGGCTAATTAAATTACATTTAAACGTAATTAAATCAATTTACCATTAATGTGGTGATACAAATTTACTATGGTTACTATTAATGATAAATTGGAATAATAGGGACATCATGAATAAATTTGGACATCCTGATTATATATATAGGATTCATTTCTCATTACACAATTTTAGGATTTTGTGGAAATTAATTTATGATATTTTCAAAAAATGAAACAGAAGATATTTTTTTACCAATATGCATTTTTTACATTGTATCTCTTTTATAAATAATGGTATTGGTAAATTCATGAAATAAAAGTAAAATTCTCATTAAAAATCATTATTTTAAACTATTTACTGAAAAAATATATCTTTTTATAAAAAATGAACATAAGATAATTTTGATATAAAGATTTGAAAACATATAACCCTTCTTATCAAAAAATCATCAAAAGGTATAGAAAATATTTGTAATTTTCACTAACAGAAATAAATACAAAACCCATTTTTGAAGAAATTGAATATTGAAAAAAAATGTATTAAATAAAAATTTATTGATTATTTATTAAAAATTTATCATAAAACATAATGATTTTGATCGTTATATACATCAAAAACTATGTTACTTCTACTCAAACCTTCCAATGAAATAAAAATTATATATAATTCATTAAAAATAATATTTATTGGATTTTTATGCATGATGATACATGTTTTATTCTCTTTATAACATTGTTTTGTTTCTAAAATAATTAGGGTTATCATTCCGTTGAATGTTAATAAACTATAACCTTAAATTTTGAAATAGATCTCACTAATAAATGATTTGATATTTGAAAAATCATTTGTTGGAAACCCAATTCCTAAAAATGGTTAATAAAACATTCTCTTGAAAATAGTGAAAGGAAAGTGTGGAGGAAAATATGTATAGCACATTAATATGTTTCAAAATATGATAACATTAGTTAGAAGTGATATTTTAGACGTTGAGGAATAGTAATGTTTAAATAATGATAAAGACGGATATTGATCATTGATAATAAAGAATTTTAATGATCATGATATATTTAATAGCCACAAAATCGTAATCCAAATAAGTATGAAAAAAATCATAGAATCATTATAAATGAAGGTATTTTGAAATCATTTTTATATGAACCATTTCCTAGAGTTGAGTAAATTCATTACCATCTATAGTAAGAATATAATAAAATACACAAATTGACAATTATATTTTCATCCCTTAATCATTTTCAATAAAATGATATCTGTAGTTCCATATAATGATTATTGATGATGATTTTTTCATGAATAAAGAACTAAAATTATTATATTATGGATCCCATAATATAATAAATGGTAAAAATATTATCCACATATCATTAAACAATAAATAATACCAAAATTTTTAGGACAAAAAAATATAATTTTGAAAATATAGAAACATTCATGTAAAGAAGTAATACATTTTACTCAAGATATTCTACAATGACACCGAATTTTTAAAATTGATCATTCCATAAATAAATTGCACTAAGTCACATATTGTATTTGTAATATAAAAATTAAATAATTAATTAACATCAAAAGTGATCTCGAACCATTCAACTTAAATTCACAAAAATTTAATTTTATTGTTCAATTATAATCATCCCTATTAAATCACATATAAAACATAAGGGTTATATAAAAATCAACATAACAAAACATATATCCAAAAATAATTAATCATAAAGATAAATTAATATATAATCATATATTGTAGACAAATTCACTATGATATCATTGATGTGGAACCTCTAAAATATAATTCTCAAATAACAATATATAAATACATCAATACTTTCACATAAGTGATTGACATTACATTGTCCTATCCTTAATTAAGAAAGAATCCCTTGTATTTTTGGTTTTTTTCTCATATAGTTCCCATATTCCCCACACATAAGACATTGAACTATAAATGATACCTTAGGATAAAATCATTATCCCTTCATTACCTATTAATTTTCATTGATATTTACATGTTATATTTCCTTCATATAAGAATATAAAAATATGATAATTCCTTTAAAACATTTTGTTGACTGCTTATTCCCACATATGTGACTTATGCGAAGTATAATAAGAATCACTACATGGTTTCCCTAAAATTACATTTTTCTATTATTGTTTGTTTAGGGAAACTCGTCAAATTTGATATAGCTGATTGGGAAAAATCACAATGTTTCACCTTCTAACTCTCATTTATTCAGTTCCTCGTGAATAAAAATAATAGAATTTTTTTCATATTCATAGTTAGCTTGAATCTAATGATATTCATCCATTAAATATAACAGAGAACATTAGTTTTAGAACTAATAATAATTGTTAGAAATCATATAACAAATAAAAAAACACACAAAATTTGTCAAAATCATGACACCTTCTATTATATTAATGACACCATAGGTTTAACCCATGAGAAACATGGGAATATCTTTTAAAATACTTCAAAATCACATGTTTGTAAAATTTTATTTCACATAATAAGATTCCCTAGGAGTGTAAAATTGGATCCAAGTAAGGGCACACTAACTATGCAACAGGATGATGATGATGATATACATAATGCACCCATTTCAGGATTAATATCCCAAGATGTGCATGTTCCAAAACCACATCCAATTAAAAATCCTTAACCAAGATGTATTTCTATGGAATCAAAAAAATCAACCTCACTAAAATATTTAGAGGTTATCGAATAAATAGAATTTTCACCATGAGTTTAACTATAATTCTATATTCATTGGATCCAAATACTGAATAACCCCTCTTCTAATAAAAATTATAGTTTCTTAATCTTTAAATAAATAAATTTTTCATCATTTTAAATGAATATTAAGTATCTTATATTTTTATTTAATCTATAACCATAATTTTTAGTTACTTTATAAACATGAAACATTAATAAAAATAGCTACATTATTCATCATCTCTCAACAATTTCTACACAACTTTTACCCTTATTGACATGACCTAATGAAAAAAATATTTTCATTACATAGGGGTTGAAATGATGAAAAAGTGTGTTATTTTATACATAGTATTATTAAAAAAATTGATATATTAATCAATTATCAATATAAAGAACATGAAAATAATAACGGTATGAGTTCTTGATCAAAACATAATTTTTTTGGCACGACGCCCTTCCCACAAGGATTACCACTCCTAAGTCAAAAATGGGAGAAGAGAGATAGGTACAGATGATTCCTACCCCTAGTAGGCCCTAAGTTACTAACTAGTACAGAGGGTATAATAAACTCACAGATAGGAGGCATTACCCTCTATTATAACACATGTGAATGATAAAGATAATAAAGGAAGCATCCAACATCTTTCATAGAAAACACTATAAAAGAAAACCCAAGGGATGAAATTCAATGACATGTAATAACTACTAAAATCCAAGAGAAAACTATAACTAAAAAAAATTATAGATGGTGGTGTCCATGAATCCAAAATAGCTCCTAAAAATCACGCAAGCAAGTTGAACCCAGTCTAATCTCAATCCTTCTCCAACTGACCTGAAAATGGTATATATATATATATATGGAGGGTGAGGATGATATTTTACATTTTAGGAACCTCTCCAATACATCTCATGCAAAAGATAATGAAATCATGCAAAAGTATAGTGAACAATAACTGAATCGAACTCATCACCTAAATGAGTATACAATGTTCCCAACCTCACTATAGATACTCTCACAAATTATCACATAAATGATATTGTAATAAAATAAATAATATAAAGGGTAACCCACTATCACTTCCCCACTGGTTTTCTTCAATACCTTAATGATGCATGGAATGGGAAACTCTCTGAAAAAAGTCTATCCCACAAAAAAATGGGTGAAGCACCACAAAAAGAACATCATTTAACACACCACCACTTCAATGTAACCAAATGTAACTAGGAAGTTTATGGGACACACCATTTCTCATATAATGTGTATCATACATTGGGTATTATACCTCAACCCATTAAATCCCATACACTAAATAACGATGCTCAACCCATAAAATCCTACACACGATATGCCTATAGTAGTCATTAGTAATATAGATCAATAATACATGTTTCTGAATTAACCATTACCCATTATCTCCGTCTACACATATATATGGGAAAAACTAACTATTTTTTATAACATAAAATATAACTACCAAGAGAGGAGATCAAGGAAAAAAGGGGTAGTCATCCATCCATCTTCCCACTAGAATGTTAGGGAAAATGTCCCCAAGGATATGAATCCTAGGGGTGATAGTTCCCCTAACAGTCAGGTTATATTATCATATACAAATAAAAAAATATGTTAAAATATAGTTCAGAACTACACTATGGTCATAACCTAGTATCAGAATCAACAACAACTGATATCTGTCGAACTCCAAGCTGCCACTACTAATACCAATTATCTTATAAGAACAAAACCATTTAAATAGATACATTATATTATTTTATTTTATTTATTATTAGAAATTTATGTTAATTAATTAATTAATTGTTAATTAACCATTAAGATTTTTCTTACATCATTTCATTACCATTACAACAATGATCTATGACCTCCATGAATAATAAAACAAAGTCCATGACATCTTAGAATTAAAACATCGTCATTACATTCCAACAAGATCCAAACCCATAGGTTAAACACTTATTCATTTATTTAAAACATTAGACTCTATACTAATAGGTACACTTGGATAACAACTTTATATACCAAACAAGGTATTCAACCATGAACATCCATCTTCCTCAAGTAGTGGAGAAAGTAAAGGAGATAAAAAACATGGTCATTACGAAAACTATAGATTCAAACAAGCATCTGACATTAATATCAAAGTGTAATCCCATCTTCAATCCATTCCACCATCCTTGATGTCCACCACCAACACCCACATGCATATCTCGATGCATCTTGTCATTACAATAGTCAATTATTTCCACAAAAACAGGCCTCCCCACCCCAAATACCACAAAAGCCTTCATGGCCCATCCATCCCAATCTCACAATACATCGGGGCCTCCACTCCCCATATACCACAACATCCCTCAAGTATTAGAAATCTCATTCTCATGTCACATCACAATGAGCAGGAAATAAACAAGTAATCAATATTGAAATTGGGCATTTAAATTAAGGAATTTAGGATTCTTACACAAAGATCCCTCATGGCTATAATGTAAAAGGCACCCACCCTTTACATGGTAGTGGAAACTCAAGACCTAAAAGGAATCATCATTTATTACAAAACCCATTATTATTTAATTTGTAATTAACCGGTTCATTATTTATAGGTTACATCTTTAGAAAGCCTAAGGTTCAACATATCACAAGATAACACAAATTAATTAAATAATTAATTTAACATGCCTTTAAATCCACTATTCACATGAATCAACATTCTTTAAATCATTATTAATGTTCATTGACATATGGATAATCAATTAATTTATACATGATAGCATCATTAGGATTAAAAAACAACAAATTCCTTAATCCTCCAACATTATACTTATAGACTATTAATTAGAAACTAATTCAGAATTTACAATATTTATCAACTCCACATGAAAATCTAGGAATAAAAAGAACAACCTAAATAACACATTATCTATAAAAACAAGTGGCATGATGTTATCCCCATAAAAAAGTCAACATAAAAATGCGATAGATATAAATTCATTAATCCTAATAATGTAATTATTAGGTTAATGTCATTGTGATATAGGGTGAAAAACATGTTTTCTCAATGATTGAACATAAATAACATAGAATCATGGAATACCCTGCCTAATAAAGGGTGTAAAAATCCTTCTTATGATAATGGACTAATATAGTGGAAACTTATTTCCTCTCCCAAAACAACAGCATCCACCTGGGAATTTGACGCCACAACCACGCCAACAAACTAAAAACCTCCATTAAAATCATGGAAATAAATCGTCATTGTACGGAAAGGAGGAATGATTTGAAATGTATTGATGAAACTGCAATACTGAAGGTTGAAAATACATTTGACCAAATATGGATCTCTATAAATCAAATGATGGAAGCTAGAGATTACTCATAGATAATAGAATCCCCAAAACATCAACATGGGGGTCGATGGGTTTATGGGAACCAGGTGAGAGGGGATTCAACCATTTGTTTTGACAATCCTGAGATGATGAAAACATTTAACACATACAAAAAACATCAGTTTACATGACATCTAATCCCTTTTCTCATTGTGTAATCCTTAGGTTCTGATTTTTTTCACACAAAAATCACATTGTATTTTTACAATTTAACCCTTAAGACATACACATTTGAACCTGTTTTAAAGGATGTGTAATTCCTCCTATTTCATTATTTCATATCCAAACTTTTCCAAACAACCTCCAGGACTCCTTCGTGAACCTAGACCTTTTGGAATGTGAAACAGATGTATCCACATGGATTCATACCCTTTGAGATTTTACACAATCTCTCATGGGTCAAAAATCATAATTCCTATAATTGAAATTTATTACTTTAAAATACATGAATCAAAAGAGTCATTAATCATCACAAATCAATCATGGAAAAAAATATTAAAATAAAACCATTTCATTGAGTTTTGGCACCATAATAGGTGTAAAAAAAGTTATTTATCTTACAGTTATCTACTATGACTATAAAATCATTTTTTTGGATTCAACAAATTTTATCTATAGAATGACATATTGTGCTTCTTAACTTTTTCCCCATAGTGTATTAAGAATCACCAGATATATCCCATAGTCAATCAAATAAGTTTACTTGTTTCATATATTTATCCCTTAAGATATAAAATTTATATGAATTTATATTATGGAAAACAATTCTTGGTTAACCAGAAAAATAATTTAATCCATATTTATTTCAACCAAAATATCCTAAAACATTTATCAAATCATCATTTCATTGATCATACAAAGGAAACAATTTACATTAATATTTCATCACTTCTTCATATCACAATATGTGGAAAATAAACATGCTTTAGATAAATATCATCATAAAAATCATAAAAATTATATATAAAGAATACGAAAGATATTGTTGGATTATTTCCCCAACTAAAAGTAATTAAATACAACATATTTTTTCAATGAAAAAAATTACTCTAAATTTTGGTCGGAATATTCTTGAATAAAATACACTTTTCATTTTGAACTAATGTATATATTCCTAATGAAAATATTTATAAAATAATATGGGGACATTTTCTTTTAAAAGGACCTTCATAACATTAAAAGGATTCTTCAAATGTTTTTTTAGTCATGACCGAATGAAATTTTCCACATTTTATATAAATTAAAATAGATAATTTATTCACAATAATTCAAATTTTTCTTTATTTAGAAGAAGAATTGATGATTCAACTTATGTTTTCCATAAATTTAGAAATTGTTAAAAAAACTAATTTTAACAAAAATTATAAGAATAATTAACATCATACTTGAAAATATCTTAATGACAATATAGACATGTAAGAATAATATTATATACAAACTAACAGAACATAGTTGATTTTCTCAAAAAAATCCTTTTATGCCTTGAGTAAATGAATTAAGGAAATTGAAATGAATAAATGTATTCTACAAAAATACATAATGGTTAATAAAAAATAATGGTCCTTATTAGATATTGAAAATATAATTTCCCTTATGGAGACTAAAACATTAACGGTCTTAAATATAATGTTATTGAGACATAAATCCTTTTCCAATTTATAAACATTGGAATTAAAATAACATGAATGTATGAATAATAAGTTTATATTTAGATAATAATTATTATCTTTAGTATCATCAATGAATACATTCATGGATAATATATAGACCATCTAATAGAAAAAATTAGTGAATATGCATTCTATCTCACAAAAATAAAAATTAGTTGAATATGTTGTACCACAAATATATTTTTTAATCATAGGTAATTGAGTATAAAATATAATAAATTCATATTTATTATTAATGAAAAATATAATACCACAATTAAATATCTTAATATATATTATATATTTATACAATCTTATAACCCTTTAATTGAAATTATTTTTATTAAAATCACAATTATGGGTAAAAATGGTTTATTATTTATACATGTCCTTATTCAAAAATTCCTTTTTATATAATTTCTTCTTACTTTCGTTATCACAAAACTGTTAATCATGTAGTGGTAATAATATTTAATCATGATATATAATTTTATAACTATACAGAAAATTTGATGACGTAGATTGAATTACATCACTTCATAGAGATGGTAGTTTGTACGTATGCATGAGTTATATTTACATTTTTATATTGATGAAAGAAGATTAATATAAATAATAATTTTCCATTATTGAATTATTATTATGGAATATATGTTCATTAAATTTATCCCCATTACCATCCATATATAATTTAAGTGAAAAACGATTCACATCACTTCTAGAAGGTGGTAGTCCACACATACTCACAAGTGTTGTTATCATTTTCCAAAAGTTGGGAAGAAGGTGGATGATGGATTTTTCAATAATACCCTAATACATTGAGAAACACTTTTTTGAAATAAACTTTCTCTTATTTGATATTTTTTGACAAATAAAACACTAATTTTTTCTTCCGTTACATGCTCCACTGAGTTTGGACGAAACATAACATAGTATTAAAATATTATTATTTTAATATGATGGTTATCTCCTAGCCGATGAAAGTTCTGATATGAATAGGATTAAATAAATTATGAAAATATGTGATTCCCACATTTATATTAAAAGAAATTTTTGTTGTCCAATTATTTTGAAATTATAGTAAAAAAAATTAAAAAATAATGATGATATTTTCAGGAAAAAATATTTTCATCCAAACAAATGTTGTAACATCCCATTATCTACATTCGAGAATTTTCCATTTCCATGATTATTTTCCCCTTGAATTTTGTTCCTCTTGGGAATTCAAAGTATGGATTGAATGTTTTTGGAAAAAATAATTAATATTCACAAATATTTTTTTATTAATTAATGGAATCCGGGTATAAAAATATAATGGCATTGTATGATTCTCTTCTGGTTTAGATAATTACTGAATTGGATTGGGGTTTAAATTTAAGAATCTATAGTAATTTCAGTCCGTAGTAGAAATACATATCATCTAATTCAAAAGCACACCATGTAGGATCTGTAAGTTAGATGTTGTGAATCTTGTGCACCCTGTGATGTGAGTACATTCCATGTAATTATTATGCATTGTGAAAAAATAAAATATCACATTTTATTAAAAAGAAGTCGGGGTGTCTCTCAGCCTAGATCAATACTCAATTTTAAAATGGATTACATGCCATGTAAATTTCACAGTTTTAGAATTTATCAGGCCGTATTGGTTGAATATTATTTTATTATTATAATACTTCATTGGATCATGACATGAAAGGTTTCTCTTACAATTTTCAGATTATCTATTTGATCCCTTTATTTTATGTGATATATCACCATTGTGGTTGGATTTTATTTCTTCATGAAGGAGTTCGTTTGTTATTATATGTTTCGTTGATCATGGTGGGTCTTTTGCAATACATTATCTAATATATTGAACCATGGTGATGATTACATTTATTTATCTCTAGATCTATTGTGAGATATTGGATCATGGGAAATCCATATTGGTTGTGGGACATCGAGTGTTTATTCAGTAATTATGTGTTGTTGCCTCTTCTATGCCAACCCTTTTGATAAATTGGATAAATTATAAAATTTCTATATTGTTTCTAGGGCCTCCCTTTTCATTATTGCATTCCAATTAATTGTTGTTCATTATGGGAATGTGCGACCCCATGTTTTGATGTGGGTAGTTTCATCTCGAGAAAATGTTGGTGAACTTCTTTTTTCATGTTTGGGAAAAATTGTATTATTAAATGAAATTTCATTAATTTACTAATTCGAATTGTTTATGTGGAATTAATTTTTTTAATGTTGTTTTCTAATAGTTTGGATAAATTAATATGGTTTTCAAAAAATTTGGATAAGGTTATCAAATAATGAAATTATTAAAATAGATTGAGGAATTTGTTTAAGAAAAATTGCACATGGGATTCCATGGGTACTAATGTAGACTGTATAGTAATTGGTCTCTTCCACTCTCAAGGGGTTTTTTATCGGGATTATCTCTACTCTCGTGGTATTTTTTTCTAGGGAATTGTTATAAAGGTTGGGGGGTTCACTTACTAGGGTGTTCCATTGACCTCTTGACTTGATATATATTTACAATGGATTTATTTTTATTTGATTTCCTACAATAGGTATGAGTGTCCTTGTTATCCCAATCTATTGTGGTCCTTTTAATGGTGTCATCTATGATTCATGGATGATTGAGGATAATTTTGATTTTGATTGCTTTTTTTGTACTTAATTGTATCTTTATATGATATTTGATGCATGATTTGTTTATAAATGATATATCTTCTATGATATTTGGTTATGTTGTTCTTTGAAACTAGTTTACCTGATTTATTTGGAAATTTTTAAAAAATGGAAATTAATTTAATTTACCATGTTGTTGATATAAAACGTCATTTAAATTAATATCATGCATTGTTTTCTTCAAAGATGATAATGATTGAATTATTGTTCAGATACATGGCATGGAACACATTTTTAGGCCCTACTATGCTAGTTGTATTTAACCATGTGTACCTCTGCGGTCATATGTAGACCTATTTTTATATTTTGATGAATGGAATGGAAAAAAACCATAGTTATGTGGTTAGGTTTTCTATCATCTGGGATGGGTATCTTATAGTGAGAATGTGGGATTCTTACCACACCATCACATGGAGTAATATGATCTTTTTATTTTATTAGTCCTCTACAGTTGAACATGTAAATAGATATAGTTTCCTATCTCGAGTTGTTTTGACTTTGACAGTCAATTTTTTGTTATTGAATATATTTGTTTTCTTGCGAATCTCTCTATTATATGTAAATAAGATCCATTTTGTTTCATATGGATGGGATAAGTCATTCCCACTATTTTTTTATTCATGGGTTCTATTTTACGTCCCAGGGGGATCGGTAAAACAATTTTGGAATGTGTTTTATGTGTTCTGGTACCATTTTTTGAGGGTATTCAGTTTGGTTCACTACAAAATGGTATCATAACCTCTCTTGGTATTGGGGATTATCCTTTTTTTGGAAACTGGATGGACTATAGATAGTATTGTAGGAACTTGAGAGGTAGAATTTAGGAAGTGCATAGACAAAACGTTCCATGATGACCATTATGATACCTTTGGAAGTTGGGTTGTCTGTTTCTGATTTTGAGTCCTTGGTGTTAATATTAGTTTTTATGGGTTTTCTATTTTGAAATGAGATTTTTCTGTTGTCTAACCAATTTATTGTGAAGTATAATTCCTTAGAGAGTTATTTCTAGTTAATCTAGAGGATATAACTAAATAACATGAGGGATTTCTCTAATGGATATGAACATTTTCTAGAATATCGTTTGAGATGTTTATTCTATCGATTGGAATGTGTCACATGATAATAAGTTAGTTATTAAAGTACTACCAGGAGATGTAGGAGACAGAGATAAATCACAAGAAGTCTTGAAAAGAATTATATGATATTCAAATTCGTGGAAACACATAATAATATCAAGGAGAAGTGGGATACATTTAGACTGAAGGGGCCTAGAATACATTGATTGGATTCTATGATAGAGGATGATAGGCATGTTTTCTTGGACTAGAATGGTTTTAATATTGTTTCCATGTAATAGTTATTTCCAAATTCATTAATGATATATGGAACTCTATATTTCCTCTCTTCATAATAGAGACATTGTTCCATGTCAATGTACAACAATCAGTTTACTGAGCTGGTTCATTTTGCACCAGAGGTTATAAAGTATGGAGAGATGAATGATCAAATGCACCGGTAGGTTTTGCAGTGGGATATCGGAATTCAGGTATTTATGATGATTCATTTGAACTGTATGGATATAGTGGATATAGAAATGATGGAAGAAAAATTTATGGAAATATGGTTGGATATTCCTCCCCTTCTCTTCCTACTAGTTCATGATTTAGAGGTGAATAAGGGAAAAAAAGAAAGTGAAATAATCATAACAAGATTGGTGGAGGTGGTTACAAATAGTAGACCTCTTGAACAACTCTATTTAAATCGTGTGGTCTTCATATCACTTTCTATATGTGTGGAATGGTAAGACATACATGTCTTTCATTCCCCTCATAGGAAAAGATGCTTGAAATCTATGGAAATTATGGTTATCATCAATTTCTATGTTAGGCTATGAATTATATTTGATATGGTTAGGGATCATCACCTCCAAAGTCTAATATGGTGTATTCATATTCTTCAAAGACTATAGGGATCCTTTAATAGGCCTTGGGAGTGAATCACCTTCACATAGTAGATGATATTCTATAATAGGTTGACAACTGTCCAGAAATTATGAGGGGTGCCATATTTGTTGAATCCCATGTAGTGATTTATTTACTTGTTACTAGTTATTCCTACTCATTTATATTTGATTTTTCTATATGCTTAACTGTCTAATGGATCTCATGAAATTTATTATGATTTTTTTTAAACCTATTTCTAAGAAAACATATAAAGGGTTTTAATTCCTTCATGTTAATTCTTAATACCTCATGAAAATATTGTGTAGGATTTTCATATTCTCAGTCTAGATCTATTCGAAATAATTATTGGGAAGGAGTGGAATTTTGATCATCATGTAGAGGTTGATTATACTTATCAGTGTTTCTTGATTCATACGGCCTATGGGAGCTCACAAATATTTTAGGGGGAGTGGTATCCTATCTATATTAATGAAAAACCTTACAACCTAGAGCTCAAGAGTTTGTTGTCTTATATTGTAGTTGATCACGATGATGTTTCTTATAATATTGATATTCACACCATTTTCTATATTTTTTGGAAAATTTTCTATATGATTTCTTTGGGATTCCTACAGAAAAATAGGTCAAGTTTATGATTGAACAAGTTCTAGGAATATAGATGATATTGATACATTCTTATCATTTTTCACTAGCATGGGTGAAAGAGATTAAAATTTAGTGGCATGATTTGTCAATGAAGGGTTACCTTCACCCATGTTCATCATCTTGGTAAGACCTGATGATATTTTTCAAGATAGAAATTGGTTGACTATGGCTACTCATAGTATATTAGAAGCTGAAATGAGTATTAATATAATAAAATATCCATTAAATTGTCTAGATTTTTGTTTGATCGGTTTTGGTGGTGGTGGGGTTCTTGAATATTAATCTATGGTTGGGTTATCATCATGATATATTTCATGAGTGTCATATACTGAATAAGGACTGCATTAGAAGCTGTGGAAATTTTGAATATATTTTGATTCTGATTTTTCTGAAAAATTATCCTATTATTTTTATGGAATTGATAAATAATATATAAAATCATATATTAGCATTTTTTTTTGGTAGTTTTCAAAGAAGATGTTTTTTTCTTCATGATCCAACTGAGAACATGACCACCATCTATGTTTGGTTTTGTAAATCATAAGGATTAAACATTTGTATGAAAGTATTTCAAAATGAAACAAACGGATTCGAGATGTGAACATATTAAGGAACATCATTTCTGAGTATGGATTATAAATTTAACCTAAAAAGGTAATGTGTGTCCTTTCCTAGGAAGAACCATAAAACAACATTGAAATTAAGAGTTTCCATGGTCATAATATATACTACTATTGGAATGTACATGATTTCTCAGTGTTGGCATTACTTTTACATATCTTACCATGAAAGGGGTAGAATTTACATTGGATACAAAGTCACAGTATTCTTTCAAAGATCTAAAAAGTCTTATGACCTCAGATTTGATTTTCATCAAACATGAGGAAGTCATAAAAAATTTGGTTTCCTATTATTCTTCTAGTGTTGGATTAGATTGTGTGGACATACATGATGATCAGGTGGTACATTACGTCACTTTATATCATCTGCTATAAGATATGAATTACCCCACTCATGATTTATATCTTTTTGTATTTATGAATGAGTATAATTGTTGTCGGTGTTATCATTTTTTGGGATAGGATAATAGAATTTTCATACCACATGAGTCAATGTTATATAAATTCATAGAAATATTAAAATATTAGGTAAATGTAGTGGGTGTAATACCTTTAAAATTTTACTTTAGTATCACCTAAAATCTACAGAAGGTGAATATTATTTTATATTCTATATGAAGGAATGTTCAATATCAATCTATTCAGGAATCGATTGAAGAGTGGAACTTGTGTGTTTTTTACGTAGTTATATATATATTCTCAAGATGATTTTTTATCAATGATTATGAACAATGTCCAATTTTCATCATCTCTCAAAGATTCTTTTATATTGAATAAAAAGATAAAGGGTGTGTTCATTGGAATTCAAGAACCCAAATATGGTGGGGAGACTATTTTAGGTTGGACTCCCTCTTTAGACTGTATTCTGTGTTTTGGGATTTGTTTTCCATCCCATAATTCATTAGGATATAAATTTTTTCTTATTTTCATATTTATTTTTTCCCATACATCCGAGAACTAGAAAATTGTATTATTAAATGTGACGGTGATTCTAGTGGTGGGTTATGAAGCATGAAATTCCTGATTTTTTGAATCATTGTTACACATTACAATAGATCATTGAAGAACATTTGAAACATTATGGTTTTCTTCTACCCATTATGGTGTCATTTTCTAAATGAGACACTTTATCCATGGGATATTTTGTTGGATTAACATGGACTCCCTGACAGAGGAATTATATTCTTATTGTGATTGATTAGTTAAAATATTATATCATATTATTCAAATTAATAATCACATTAATGTTGAATATTAGGGTATGATTTATGTGAAAGAAGTTACAAGTTTACATAGAGTTCTTTATTCAATTGTTTCATACCCGAATCCTTGGTTTAATTATAGATTTTGGATGAGTCTTCAGGGTGTAAATTTAACATAGATCAAGTTGAGTACATCTTATCTTCTAGAGAAAGACCATCTAGTAGAGTCTACTAATCAGATCCTATAGAATATGATCTATACCTATGTCTTGGATTTGTTTGGATCTTTGGATTTCCATTTTTTGGTTGATTTTTTTATATTAACAATATGCAGTCATCAATCAAAATGGATTATTTTGAGGCTTTGTCTGGTAAACCATGGAGATCACTTCTTTATTTAGAAGATTTGGGAAAATCCAATATAGTGGGACCAAGTACGGATTAGAATATGTATACAAGGATTATCCATATACATTAATGTCTCATACAATATAGAGTCAATATAAATCTTATATAGATTAACGATGTCATCATATGGAGTTGTTGTATTTTTTCATGTTTTATTGAATGATTATCCGCATGTGGGCCACCCCTGAATTTGAATATTGGGAATGTAATTTTTTAGATATTTGGGACCACATGAGGTCACTAAGGGGCCTAGATATGTGTTCCATTAGATTAAATTTCAAATATTGTTGATAGTAATTCAAAATGTTATCTACTTATCACAGCTCATGAATATCGTTGTGGCCCCTATCACATTCTAAATTGGGTGAAGATTTAGTTAGAGTTGATTTTTTCATTTTATAGGAACCAATTGAGATCATTAACTCTCAATGGAATGTCTTATGTGAAATATAAATTCTATAAGTCAGTGTGTTATGGAAAAAGAGATCAAATTCTCATTAGACTTGGGAATTAATGTCGGTGATGAGGGAGTAGTTTTTTCTATTATTTACTAGATTACATTCACTCACAATTTTTATCAGAAATGTAATGTCTCATTGTGTGGAGTTTATAATATCTCATTAACCATATTCAGGTTTTTTCCTTATACCTTTATAGTTTTCTATGGAGTTTGGTGCATCTGGGGACTCCCGAAGAAGAAGATAATTTGTTGGGGAAAATGACATAATGTAGAGAGAAGGATGATTTTTTTTAAATGATGAAATATAGGTAAAAATATATAATGAATTGTGTGATTATCATTGAGTTCATAGAAACCCTAATTTTTTGGGGGTTTTAATGTAAGAATATATCAATTTCACAGTCTCTATGAGAAATTCACAGCGTGTGATGGTGGTATATGCCATGTAAGTTCTACAGAAATAATTTTTTGAATCTATTTGAAATTCTAAAGTGAGGGAATGCCATTAATAGATTATATTATATGGAAAAAAATGAAATATCATTTTTTAATTAAAAAAGGAATTTTATTTCTACCATATCTATGACCCAATGTTTACATTCCATTTAATGGGATTATAACCAGTGAAAATCTCATGGTGTTCGGTTTTATGGTGAATCATCTGTTGAATTTAATTTCATTATTCTCCATAACCTTTGGATTTCAATCTAGATGGATTCTCTAATGATTTTAGGAGTCTTTATATGATATAAAATGATTCATGAGGAGATTGATTTATGTTGGTGATGGATTCTGTCTCTTCAAGTGGCTAAAACATTCTTATTATTAATTTTGTTGATCATAGTGGTATCATTTTGTTTCATTATGAGATATATTTACCATGGTGATTTTTTTCATTCTATCTCAAGATCTGTTGTACCTTCATCTTCAAGGAGACAATCCTTATTAGTTGTTGGGAAGCAAGTGTGCACTCTTCAGTTTTGTGTCATTTTATCATCTTTTACAACCAATTAATAACATTGGATCAATTTTAAGATGTTTAGGTTTATCCTAGGTCTCACATTGTTGTTGTTTCATTCAACTTTCTAGTGTATCATTTATCGGCATGTACGACCCCATGTTTTGAGGAATATGGTTCTATATCTAGCCTATTTTGTTGATCATCAATGTTATTATTTTTTGTAAATTGTTTCATTAAATTATATATAATTATATTATATATTAAAAAACATTCTGTGTAATTGGGTTTATATAAGACATGGTTTTCCCATGTTTTCATAAATGAAAATGGTTTTCAATGCTTTGTGAAATGGATTGGGGAAATGGTTTTCAATGAATGAAATAATTAAAATGGATTGATGAATTGGATTAGTAAATAGAAATAATTGGAGTCCTCAGGTATATAGATTGAAGTTATGATAATCAATCTCACCCACTAGCATGGGATTTCTTTCAAGGGCCCTATCTATGCTCCAAAGGCCTATTATTATGGGGACTTGTTAAAATTAATGTGGAGGTCACTTGTTGGGTTGTTCCTCATCCCTCTAGACTCAATGTATTTTTATAGTGGATTGATTAGTATGGGATTATATTTGTTACCTATGTGTGTTCTAGCTATCATGACCTATTGTGATTTATAACATGATGTTGCTTATTCTTGTTGAAAAATTTGGGCTAATTTTGGTTTTTATAGTTTTTATTTACTACGATGGACATATAAATGATATGTGATGAATTATTTGATTTGACTTGATATATAATCTATGATATTTTGAGATTAAATTATTTGAAACTGATTTAACTTCTGCATTTGAAAATCTGGATAAATGGGAAATTAAACTCTTTCCTCTATTCATTGATATAATAAAAATGTTAAATTATTATCATTCCTTTTTCCCTTCAATGTTGAGAAAGATTGGATTGTTGTTTAGATACATGATATTGAATAGCTGGGTGATACCCTAATGATATTATTAGATCCCACCCTGTGTATATCTTTGTTGTTATGTAGGCCTTGTTATGTCATTTGATGCTGGGAAAGGAAATTCATTGTAGTTGGGATGCGAGGTTTTATACCAGTTGGGGTGGGTAGTTGTGGGGGAGATGGTGGAAGTTTACCTACACTATCACATAGTGTATTTGGTTTTTCTAGTCTTTGTAATCTATTTTGGTTTCACTTGTACTTGGTGATTCTTTCTTCTATTGAGTTGATTGGTTACCTCTATTTGGATTTAGTAATGGAATTCATTTTTATTTTGGTGTTTCTATCTATTATATGAATAAATGGTAAATTTATTTGATTTATTATGGGTGAAATAATTTTCCCCTTTTTTATATGATTCATGGGTTCTCGTCTTTAGATCATGGTTATTGGGAATTCTCTTTAGTTATGTGGCATATCAGGCCAGGTATCAATTTCAGAGGGTATTTGGGTCGGTTCATTAAAAAGGAATTTTTCAACCATAAAATAAACAAATAATTTGTAGTGAATGATATTAATAAAATTTATTCCTTATATATTAAATAAAATTCTAAGCATTAATATTATATTTTTTTTATACAGGAGATAATAATAAATCAACTCTTACTAAAAAAACAATAGTTTTCTAAAAACCAATATTGTAACATCATTGCACAATCAAATATATATTAATTATTAAAAAAATTATAAATTTTATTTCAAAATTGATGATCATTCTTTAATTAATCATTTCAAAATTATCTTATGTTTATTTTTGGGGAATTTTCTGAAAAGATTTATGTTTTGATGAATTGTGGAAAATAATGAATTTTAATTGAAAACATCTTTTTGTTTAAATTATTTATAATGTAAAATTATATTTTAAATTGGTTTTAAATTAAAATTTTTTAAATTATTTATCTATTAAAATAATTTATTTCACTTGAATCATTTTTTTATTAAAAATTTTAAATAAAATGTTTTAATATTTTCAACATTTTATCTTTGAAAACCAACATTCTTATCATGAGTCCAAGATAAATTTCCAATTATTTTTTCCCACTTTTATTAATTATGTTTTGAAAATTTTCATCTATATTTTGATCTAGAATAATTTATATTATCTGGTATGGTCTTATTATTTTTTTGAACAAAATTTATACTAAATGCAGCAAAAATTAATTACCCCAGTTAAGATAATATTTAATTTACCATCAGGTTAAACTAAAAGAAGAATGGTTAAAATGAAAAAAAAACATTTCAAAAATATATTTTATGGACATATGTCATCCATATAATGTATAAATATCTATAATTATAACTTTTTATCCTTTTTTATGAAAAAAACATTGATAATTTGTTTTCATTTCAAAAAAAAATCTCAATTGTTCGACCCACGTCACATGTTAAAGGTCGCCCCCTCTCTTATCCTATTCTAAAAATAAAACACTTTTGGATGGACAAAAACCTTATATAATAACATTAAAACTTCACTCATATAATCATATAACCCTTATTGTTGTTATCAAGTAATCCTATGAGAGATTTTGGTCCAATCTAAAGAAGAATTCATGAAAAATATGTAACATTCTTCAACAAGTATTTTTATTTAATTTCCTCTTCTACCTCCTTAAATATGAATTAATCCGGGATTATATAATTATCTTAGTATACTACATATATTAAATTTTTTGTGTTAAATTATTGATCTATAACCATACAAACTGACATCAAATTGGTTATAAAATCATTATTCAAGTGTACAGTGGTCAACCACCTCGCGAACTATTATCATTACTTTTTCAATTAACACCACCGACGGTTGGGTATGATAAATGATAAAAATTATATATATGATAAATATAACATAATTATATCTATGAGTCATTATATAATATATTCCATTTTAATTTTTATTCTATAAGTGATATGATAATGTCGCTTGTGTGGACGACAAACTACTTCTTCAAGAAGCGATGTGATTCATTTTTCACTATATATTTCCATAGAAGAAAATAATGTAAATTTAAACTAATATATGTTATATAAGTGACATGATTATAATATTAATTTCATATTTATAATTTTTAAAATTTAATATGCAATTTTCATTCTAATATTATCACTCCCTGTAAAATGATAACATCGTTCGTATACGTGTGGACTACATCCTTCACGAAGTGATATGGGAACCTCTTTACATCACCAAACCACATGGATTATATGTATAAGTATATAATAATAAATAATATTGTATTTACCATATTATTATAATTATTTATAGTTAAAAAATTATTTACCTCCTTTATACAATGATCATTAAAAAATTGACATGTTACACCAGTTTGAATAGGACATATTGCCTCTATTATCGAAACGTACATGATTTCTCAAGACCATCATTCATGATAGCTATCATAAGAATAAAAGATATCTAAATATGAAAATAAATTATTTTATTATTATTATTTATAATATGGATCTCTGATAAATTTAAGAGGATCATAAATAACATGTGAAAACATCTACTTAAAAAAGAATTCATTACCTATGACATGATTCTAACAATGCATTATAAATAAAATGGTAATAAATGCTTAAAAGAAAATAATATATGATATGAAATATAAATTTATGGTCATATAATATAGGTTCATTAGTAAAATATATATTATAAATGAGTTTTTAGCATGTACGAATGATGTTGATACTTAATATAAGATATTTATAATAACTCTCTTATTTCTGCGAGACATATGAAAAATAAACCCTGGTATATTTTATTTGGTGTATATAATACATCATTATGATGTCATATCATAAATATCCATATTTTCATAATATTAAATGATTATTTTGATGATATCATTTATTGGGGCTTACGATTTAAAATATTATCAAAGTAGTAATGTATTTCCATGTCACTTTTTTACTTCAATGAGATACATTCCAAATTCACAACCTATTATATATATGTGTTATAAAAATTTTCCATGAATTTATTATATATATTTTATCATAAAAATTACTCTTATTTAAAATCCCATTTGAGGATATCCCTTTCTTGGGTTATGGATTGAAATAAATATTGTTATTATCATGTTATTATAAGTTTAATTTAATATTATCTTTTATGGGGAATTGCATTCAATTTTATCTAATTGTAAAGGGTTTTATAGTACAATCACATCATTTATCAGTAGTACACATGATTATGCTTCAAATGATAAAATCATATGATCTATCTATAAATAAACTAATGATTTATATTTTAATGTATTTATTTAGGGATAATACATATTTATGATTCATTTTCCTCCATTTGCATATAAAATATTTTAAATTAATATTTTTTTTAAAAAATCATCTTTATTTCTCATTTTGATTAGAATCCCTCCAACTTCCAAAAAAACATTTTCATTAAATGATTTAAAAAATTATTTAATATTCCAAAAAATGATTTATGATAAAAAAAATTATCTATGTGTTACTTTTTTTTAAATGTTTTGAAAGCTTTTTTTATGATATTTACCAAAAAATGATTTTTTGGATTTTACAGAAAATGTGAATTGAATATTTTTTTTAACCTTTATATCACGAATAAAAATTTCCACCATTAGGAATATTCATCACATTTAAGATTACATTATAATATTTCAATGTTATTTTCAAATAAAAATATTTATAAAATGTTATAAAAAATGTTTGCAAAGTGGATATGATATTTTAACCAAAAAACAATTTAATAGATTTTAAAAGAATCCATTATGAGTTTCAAATTTTAATTTCAAAAAAATAAATTTTAAAAGGAATTTAGATTTTTTATTTTACAAAGTGTATTTTTAGAAAAAAAATATATATATTTTTTCCTCATCAAATGGAGGTTGTGATTCATCATTCTAAATAATTTTCCATACATGATGACAAACATTGGTGTAACTTCTACATTCCTAGGGATATCATACTGAGATACTATTTTAATTATTTATTTGAGTGGTTTATGTTTATGGTGACTAGATTTTTATGAAACCATCTACTATTTCATAGGTTATATGATGATAAAATTCTTGTGAAACACAATTACTTTTCAATGTGTTCTTCAATGATGAGAAAATAAAATAATTATGAAATATTTTTATTTTCCACATGTTATGATATGGTGAAATGTTTATAAAACTAATTTCATTTCATATGCTACGATAAAATGACCGTTTTACGATCTTATGACACACATATGTATAATTTTCATTATGTGACAGTGGTTACTTTATAAAAAAGGAAAAATTTAATGTTATAACCAAATATGGGTCAGACCTATATCTCCCTACAATGAATTGGGTAAATATTTATATATAATGAGATATAAAGGATTGGAATTTGAATTTAAACCTATTAAGTAAGGTACATTGTACACTATGATGTATTTGGGAGTAAACATATACAACTGCTATGGTTTTTTGAGTGATACCATTATACTATGATAGCCTTGGAAGGGAGTAATTATTAATATGGAAATGATTTTCTTTTATTATATGTATGGAAAAATTCCATGTATTATGCCAAAGTTATTCACTCTTGGATCATGTTCACTCATTTATTTAGGATTCAGGACTTAAGAAATTTCTATCATTATGTAATGACTCAAGATTATGATATTTTATATATAGGTTATGGTTTTGAAATGTTATTATCTATTCTCACATCTTTATATTCATTTTATTCTTAGTTATCTCCCTTGGATACAATTTCTAAGCATATTATATCACCCTTCTTAGGTTTCTATTCACTAGTTTATGAAGAAATGATTTTTGTAGGATATGATTTTGGACAATACAGAAGTAGAATATATTTATGGAAAATATTGAATATATTTCGCCAAATTAGAATCTTGTGTAGTAATGATCTAATGTCACTAATCTATTGAAGTCCTTCTGTGTGTGTTTTGGTAACGTATATAATATTCATCCAGAAGGAGGTAATATCTATTTATGAAATTCAAGGGACATTATAGTTAGTATCAAGGGAAAGGATTAATATGCCCTTTGAATCTAAGATGATAAAACATTAGTTAAATCCCTAAAGATATTCATATGGGTATTTTAACCAATAAATATATGCATAATTCGACATATGATTAAAAATATATGAAAATGTCTCCAAATATTGGTAATAAATAGAGAATGTGGTTTCCATGAGATTTCATCCCTATCTAGATACTATAAGTAGGTATATCTTTAGAAAAGGTGTAAATTGGGTTAATAACTCTGAAAATGGTGTATTAAGATATAATATATAATACACTTGTGCATAACAATGGTCTTTACTAAACACCTAGTTTGACACTCTGAGGGTATATGATTTGGAATTTTTATATCTAAATAGAAAGCATAATGAATAGTTTAAATATATGATGACTCTGATTAACCAAGGATGAACTTAAGGTTCCATATATTAAAAGGTACATTTCCTAATTTATACATCCTATTGGATATTATTTTCATGAATATTATGTTTTACACTATGAATATTGTTTCTCATATATTTCATTTTTTTAATCAATGGATGGTCCCCAAATGATTATTTTCAATATCGAGTAAGATGGAAAATGCCTTTATTTTCAACTTGAGAATCTATGTTTTATGTAAGATGGCATTATAAATATACATGCCATGCACACCCAACATTCTGAATATGTGAATCATAGTCGACATCCAAATGAAAAATGAGACAATAAAAATTTTTAAATCATATTTGGAGTAAACATCATTCTTTTTTAGTAGGTCTTTGGATCCACTAGTTTTTGACAAATGGATATACACTAATGAAATGTTATTTTATATTCTTTATTTTTTGAAAAATTAAAATGTAATTTTGGTTACATACCATTTAAAAGGAGGAGAATAAAAATGGTGTATTCTTATCAAGAATCTAAGTCAACATGATGAAATTAACATCACATATTTGGAAGAGGAAAAGAATTTTTTTTAAAGATGTATATTCGAGAAATTTTTTTCAAACATGGAGAAGGGATTCCTTAAGGTAAATAAAATTGATAATGAACCTAATAGCACTAATGAGGACACTTTTACATGCCTTATGAGATAGTTTTTTTATTATCAATTACCTTATATATAAGGTTGGTTGATTCTTTAGTGGATTAAAACCATGTATCCAAAGGGTGTCATCCATAAGAGGTTGATGTATATATGAAGACATTATTTTGGTGTTCTGTCAAGGTGGAAATAGTGGTTATTATTATATATCAATATCAGGTCTTCAATATGTATATAAAATTTAAATTCAAAGGAAACATCTATAAATAATGGGGTAAAGAAGATAACTTAGCCTTTATACTCAATGTGTAGGAAAAATATTGAGTAAATTATCTTAAGGGAAATAGAATGTGATTTGTGTGTGGATGTTAAGGTACTATGGAAATCAAATTCTGAAGTGATTTTAAAAAGATAGATACATATTTAAATAGGGATAAAGTTTCATTGAATGTATCACCCATAAAATAGTGTCTCAAATAACTGGTGTAAGGTAATTAATAAAATAATTTACCCAATCCATGATCTAATGAGAATGATAACTGAGAAAAAACATTTTCTAATGGAAAAGGGGAAATATTGTACAATCAAAATTATTAAAGTGGATCATGATAATGACCACAAACTTATTATCCACTCCCTCTGTGGGAATTTAATGTTTTATTTTCTGTGAATAATTCCTATAAAATGTTTTTGTTTATAATTTAGGGAAAATTAATGTTATATTGAGAATTTATTATCCTCATATATATAGATTACATTATTTTAAGAGATCTCAATTTATATTTTATCGGCCCAGGGAAAAAGGCAATCTTCCAATGGGAATGTTATATTATAATATAAGATCTTATTTACAAAAAAATTGTAAATTATCTTTTGGAAGAATATATGTCTCTAGGTAAGATTTGATTACGAATTATGAATACAATAATGGATTTAATATTTAATGGTTTTAAAAAACAACAGGGTCAATAACACCCCTTTTCAGGTTATTTGGGAGGGGATATTATCATGATTATTGACATTTTAACTATCATTAATGGGAAAAAAATTCATTTGCATACAATATATGATAAATTTATTTTGGGAGGAATGAATTTAAACATTGAAGATATATTACAAATGGTGATATTGACTATAAAGGTTTACATTATCATTAATGGTAATGTATTTATGGGTTTTAAATGATAATAAAGACAATAAACATTGTTTCCATTAGAAAATATTTCACTATTGATTTTCTTTAGAGAATATACATTTGTGAAAATAAAATGATTCATGGGGTATTATATTAAATTTTATCTCATCAGGATTTGATGTTTACCATGATGTTGTAGTGGATTCATCAGTAAGACATCGATACAGATTTTATTTTCAACACTTAATATCATCTTCAACCAGATAGTCAAACCGTGATAACAATTCAACCCCTAAATGATATTAAATGATCTTGTTATTTGGATTTAAAGGGTGTTGGGATAAAAACCATCCCCTAGTTGTGTTTTATTAAAACAATAAATTTCATTTGATAATTTAAATGAGTCCATATGAATCCCTCTATGTGAAGAAGTGTAAAACACCAACATACTGGAATGAAGATGCAGAATGAATGCTATTTATGCCTTGGATAGCTAAAAATTGAACAAAAAAAATATATTCATTAAAAAAATTAATGGTAAATGTTGAGAAATTTTTTTTCATATACTCATAAATGTAATCTATAATTTGATGTCTTTAAGAAGGTATTTAAAAAATTTCCATGAAATAATGAAGTGAAAACTAATCCCTTGGAATATTCATCCCTTTAAAAATCATGATCACATTGGGACTATAAATTATCTTTTGAAACATTCATTATACCTCTATCTAGACCACAATATATTTCATGTACCTCTACTGAGGATGTATGTACCTGATTATTCACATATACTAATGTAATAAACTGACCCAACAACCCTCTCCATACTAGAGCCAGACCTGATACTAGACATTCCCAAAGGGTTATTTAAATCCCTATGGAATGGTGACTAGAATCCATGAATGAAAAAAAATCTCCCAACATGAAGAAGAAAAAACTAATATATCCACATATCAATGGGAAACATTAGATAAAATAAATATATTCTATAACTGATTGAGAAACAAAAATTCAATACAATTTAAAATGTAGAAAAATAATATCCGAGGAAAAATTAAAACATCAAATGATGAAAAAACCAACACAAATACTATAATATCTCAATGTGATAGTGTGGGAAACCTCACATCATCTCACCAGTAGCTACCCTTAATCCATCTAATAAAAAACATTACTTTCTAACAATCTCACCTAGCATTTCCTAGCAAGAAAATACATAAAACGGTTTACACACCATATATGGAGTGGAAAGGGTGTACGATAAAAGGCTTAGTAGGGTCCCAATAAGGTTTTCCATATTAACTGTCTATAAATTAGTCCAAAACTAATCAACATTAATGAAAACAAGGAATGATATATATTTTATCAATTATATATCAAAACCATGGAAAAACAATTTCTTGTCCCCTTTTTCACATTTTTATACAAAATAAGTTAATGGGATTCAAATAATTTTATACCCATATATCAAAAATTATATATCAAAATAAATTAGGTATTGTATATAATAAAAAATATATCATAGTGAAACTAAAACAACATAAGACAAAGCATAGGTAATATTAGATCTATGATAATAGAAGGTCAGGATAACGAGAACACTCGTACCTAACAAAGAAATCAGGTACACATCAATCTTGGAGACATATTAATTGTGTGTAGATATTTGAGGAACTCACTATATAGTGAACAAACAATTTATATTACATGTCCATAGAAAAACATGCATTTAGATAAGAATAAATTCCCATTAAAAACCCCTAACAGTGGATAAGCCTATTACTAAACAATCCACCTAATTAACCATGGCTTCCCATGTGCACTATTTTGCAAACCAATACCTAATTCATTATCAACAAAACATGCTTTGAAAATAGTTTCACAAAACCATTTCACAATGCATTCAAAACACCTTTTTATTTACCTATACTATGGAAAACCCATATTTCATCCCAATCCCATTTCCACACATAGTAACCATATCAGTCAATTATAAATCATGATTTATAAGAAAAAATATCATAAACTAGATAAACATCATTCACCAATACAGACAATAGATGGAACCATGTCACTAGAAAAAAGGTAGCACATTACAACAATGGGATCTACCAACAGAGAATAACACACTATTACAATGGATTAAATATAATAAACTAAAAAATTTATGAATTGATTATATTTTAAAAAAATTGAGAAGAGAAAATATCACAATATTCCTCAAGAAAATGCAACCACCACACAACAACAGATAAATAATTGGCCATCAAAATAATATCATACAATAGATATAGAATATAATATTAAAATTACCAAAAAAGATCAATATATCTGATGATTCAACATAATATAATTAACTCAATCAAAGACAATGAATAACTCGATGGATTACTAATTTGGAGATATACACCTAAACAACCCTGATGTTGTAATGTTGAATGAAATGATCTATAATGAATAGAGGTTTCGAAAACTCCATGGAGAATATAACTTTGGGACAATCAAAGTGGGTTCTGGAGGAATAAATTAAATATTAGATGTGTAGTTCCCGAAAATCCCAAATCATCACATTTATGTGGATTTTAGTCCCATTATACATTATTTAAACAATGATATCCAAATAAATTTAATAACATACAGACTTTTTATTAAGATCCCAATTTATATGCTTGAATCGTTTGTAATCCATATATGGATTGTAATATTTAACGTTCTATACTCAAATCATGACATTATCCTATCTTACATTATACTCTATGTAATCTCATTACATAATATTTAAATTTCTAGAAGATAGTAAAAATAGTATATTCTTACATGAAAACCCCTACCAATATAGGCATTCCCTGAAATCAGGGAGAATACCATTTGGACATTATATGATAATTCTCAGACTCCATTGATTCGAACAAAAATACATCCCATAATATTTGACCATTTCCCAACCAAATGTTTAACATCCCTAAGATTCCTAAGAAACATTCAAATGAATAGAAAAAATAGTAACAATGTGGGAGAAAAAACACTCTAACATGATTTTATAATCCTAACACCATAATAATTTATGTCTCATGGATATCTTATAGAAGAATTAATTATAGAAAAGTTTTTGGGGATACTGATCCCTCATCAACGACTCATCTTCACATGTCTCATTTTAATCTGATCATTTCCACAAAAACACACTGAATAATAGAATATACATCCCATTAATGACATTCACTTATAAATCAATAATCTCTACTGGCTATTTCGCAATAGAAAATTCATTCTTCAAACCAATCTTCTCCCAACTCACAATGTGGGAGTGATCAGGATGATATTTCTTTAGCATATATTTGTGAAATACAACAAGGTTTCTTGTCAAATAAATTGTAAATTTACCCTAATAAGAAACATTACCAATCCAATCAGTGACCTCAAAGGTTCTAACATATCTTACAGCCAAAAAAATATGTAATTTACAAGATGATAGGGACCCAATCAAGGAGAAACCATAATGGAAACCAAGTCACCTATGGAAAATTACAAAGGATGGTTCCTATAATACTCATGACCTTTATCTCAACTCTGAGATATAACTAGATTCAAAAATATATTTATAATTCTCATAGATGAATCTAGAACAATTATTTCCTAAAATAGAAATCATTTCCAATCTTTTCCCCAAAAGAGTTGACACTCTTGAGCGACCATATTGTGCTTCAAAAGGAGGCATTCTGAATGATAAAGAATAACTATTGTAATAATAAAACTCAAATAGTGTCATATGTACATTGAAATATCCACCAAAATCCATGACATAAGAATATACAATATCTTTCATGATCTGAATTGAAAGCTATGTTTGACTATCTATCTGTGGATCAAAACGTATACTCAATCTGACCAAAGTCCCCAAATCATCCTAGATACTTCTCCATTACCATGACGTATACATAAGATACATGTCTGAAGAATTTGAATAAAAAACTAATATATCATCAAAATATTTCGCAACTATATCTTACCAAAATGATCGAATGTTTTGGTATCCATGATAAAAAATTAAATGAGATGACATTTTTAACCGATTAATCATCTCACTGATAAATTTACTCCCTCAAGAAGTCATCGGTAATCAAGAATCAAAATCCATGAACTCATTACCCCAATTAAAAACTAGTACCTGAATAGTCTAGAGAAATACAAAAGGGTTTATAAGCTCTAAATTTATCTATTAGCAGGTGTAATAGTGGAAAACAAGAATTTGAAATGTCACGCTTCATGCTCGTCCATTTGAGACAACGTATCACGTCATAAGATATCATTGTAGTTCCTGGAGGAATGAATCATGAAGCGCTATTACAATAAAAGAAAACAGAGATCCTCACTGATACTAGGATGCTGAATAGAACCCCAAAACTGATAATAGCATCTGATGAGAGAGTCCAACAACAAAATGTCTCACCACTAGATAGGGTGTATCAAATTCATTTTATCTCATCTTAATACTAATGAATATATAATATATACTCAATGATAAATGATTATAATTCAAAAATTTCTAAAACTATACCTAAAATATCCACCTAAGTATCCATATTCTACAAAGGGGAAGGCCCCATAAGGTTTCACTCTTCATTCAATTCCAATACCGCTTGTGATAATGCCTTCATACAAGGAGAATGTAATATTTCGTTCCTATTCCCAGGGGTATTGTTGTTGTATATGTAAAATATTTAATGTTAGTCCACCCATAACCACTGTCTAAGAAACATACCTTTCGGAGAAAATATATATCTTATATTTTTAAGGTTAGAAAATACTGGAAACCCTTCCTAAAAAAGATAATACTGTTTATAAAATGCACATGAATAACATTAGGAAACTCTAAATCATGAGGGGGTAATTATTCTAACTCATTAGAAGATCATAAGATCTATATGATACCAAATGATCATCCTTCATGATCACAAGACCCATAATAGCACCAATGGAATCACAAAAAATACTACTTTCCCCTTACTAGGTTGAAGTAATATCAGAAGACAATATGATGTCGGGAGTCATTTAAACTGTTTTATAGATGAATATAATATTTATTCAAGGAATATTTAACCAATTTTCATTTAATAGAATTAATAGGTGATCCAATATTGAGAAATAATGGATGGAAAATCATTAGTTTCTAATAAGACCATGGGAAATCCGAATTTAAAATATATTCAATGGTTCTTCCCATGAAAAAAAATATTTTCACCTTATATAGATCGCCTAATAATCCATGATATGAAATAATGTTCCGTGATAAAATTACTTCTTGGATACATAAGTTTCTCCTCGAAATATTTCTATACAAATGTTGACACATCAGGATTTCTAAAACAAAAATCATTTGGTTCTCATACTCATGTTACGATATTGAAAAATTGAAATTATAATCTATGAAGAAAAAAATAAATTTGTTAATATATAACACTACTAAAATATAAAACAACATCCTAATATCTAGGTGATATGGTCCTACATGACTAGACCTCATACCCCACTCTCTAAAAAACTTGAGACTTGACATCAACAAAAAGAAATAAAACATGACTATGATAACAATCCCCATCATCATGATGAACAACATGCCATTCCATCCAAATGATAATGAAAATTAGTTATAGATAAAGAATAAGAAAATACATGATTGACTCTGCATCTACAATCAAATGTAAATAATAAGGACACCAAAACCCATATTATTTCCAATTCAGAAAATCATTATTTAACTCTATAACAAAGTACATGAGAAATCTAGATGTTTATGAATATTGATAAATAATATAGATATAAATGTGTGTTAGGAACTAGTATCATATAAAGAAATCATGAATGAGTATGTAATTACCTTGGTACCTCTCACTATCATTGGACCCACATATACATCAATTGGAAACTCACCAAAATCATGATGGTGCCTCACTCATGAGGCTTTCAAATATAGCTATGTAGACTTTCAATAATATCATTGCCCCACAATATCCTTTTGAGATGATGATCTCTATCCATTTGAGGAGTAGACTTATCCTTTCATAAATGTTGTATATTACCATATCATCAACAATTATCACACATCTTTTCTAGTGAATACAAATAACTACATGTGTGTATGACATTTACAAATAATATCAAGTCATATGTACACTATTTTCTTAAATAAGTGGTGTTGTAGAGGATTTTTACCAAGAGACACCTCCATAACCCCTAAAATGATCATTCCACTTTCTTTTCATACATTTCATTCCACTGAAGATGATACTATGTAGAAGATAAGGGGAAATATACATCATTTTTTCCTATATTCATCCCATCCAAAATAGCACAATGAAATGTTTTGTGTAGGAAAAAAGTTTTATAAAAACTAATCTGATATCCAATCTCAATCCCTATATGTACTACTATATTTTTATGTTGTCATTATTTTAAAACTTTGGTGAAAAATAATATACCTCAGTAAACTGATTGGCGTATGCCAACACTGAACTCTATCTGGACTAGAAAGATATTAGATACAGAGACACCTCCATTGTTTGTGAATTTAGAAAAAATAATGTTCAAATATAGTCTTCAAACCCTTCATATCCAATCAGGAATTCCTATTTTCTTGTATCCCAAAATCTCACCATCAAGTGATGGGATACTACACTCTAAACACTTCCCACTACACATCGATAATCATAGTTGTATCAAGAATTTTGAAAATATGATATATGTATTCATGTGAATTCTTTTCCTCTTAAGGATCATTCATACCTTTCAAAGAAAATTTTTATTAATGAATGAACACCTGTGGTCGATCACTTCGATATAAATTCATCGATTTACCTTCACATATTTTTTTTGGAAATCTAGTGTATTTTAGTTGACATAATGACCAACCCGCATTATATACTCAATAATATTATGACTAAGGGGTGGATTCCCCTGAGAAACATCCGCTAAAACTGCCTGTGGAACATGAATTACATGTCTCAAAGGCATTTTTATACACACTGAAATTGAAAAAAAAGACCATACAATAGAATAATAATTTTTAAAACTATAAAATGGATTAGGAATAATTAGATATTAAATTAAAATTTCAAACATGAGACACACATCCCAATATCAATTTGTAACTTGAGTCTTATCATATAAATAGTATGATAGGAAGTCATCGAAACCTACCTCTAGGTCCTGACAATCATATCTGCATTCCATAAAAATACATAAGATAAGTATTCCTAAGGTCGTAATAGATCCTTTAAAACCATTTTATAACCAATATCCATAAAAAAATTTATCAACTCATACACATGACATGATAGGACACATACCAAAATGTCATTCACGATCCCCATAGACTGGAGGATAGAACTCATGCATCTTACAATTACAATAGGGAAACATTTCACCCAACCTGAAGTAACTACATGACATATATACACATAGAACAGATAAAAAAAATATATAAATATGTTTCATAACGGATAGAGTAAAATGGATTAAATAAAATAAAAATGGTGTAAAAAATAAATCCACGGAAATCACAACCGAAAAGGATGAAAAAACATAAAAAAAATTACAATAATATAACTGTAACACCCCGAGATTTTATGAAAAATATTATTTTTTAATTTCATTAATGTCTTGTGTTGTACGCTACGCCAAAAGGAGCTTGCACAACACACATCCTTGACTTGCCTTGCATTACACGCAATCACGACCTTCCTCGATAGCGTGTGTAGTACGCAATACCGAGTTTCACTAAACAACGATATGTTATTAAAATATTATTATAACTAGCCGTTATGAATAGTAATAACCACCTTTTAAAATTTTATAAATTTTATCTCTCAAAATGGACTTCATTTTTGGATTCGGAGTACCGAATTTAGCCTAAGGGGAAATTTTGGTGATTTTCGGATAACTTTCATATTTTGATGAATAGTGAAAATTACTAAATTTTAATTAAAAACAAATTTATCAATCGAAATAATTAATAGTGATAAATTATTAATTTGAGTTGTTTTAAAGTATATTAAGAATATATTTTTACAATTTAATACAATGTTGGTCATTGGATGTAATTTCACATTTAAACCAGACATAAACAAGTGTCAATCTTTTGATAGATATTGTTTCTTAAAAACACGCTATTTGTTTTAACAGCGGGATTTAATTATAAAATTAATTAATGCAACTTCTATTTTATGAATTTGGTAAAATAGACTTCATTTTTGAATTCGGAATATAAAATATAGCTTAGGATAAAATTTTGGCATTGTTCTGAAAAACATTAATTTTTTATAAATAGTGAAACTACTAAGTGGTAGTTAAAAAACTGAATTTTTCATAAAACTTAATTCTACCGCTTCTGTGAATGAAATTTCAAAAATCCGAGAGATACGGTTGATTTCAGTAAGTAAAATTTGGTTCAATGAGATGAAAATAATTTTTGGTGAATAGTAACTTTTTACTTTTATTTACCACGGTTAAAAGTAAATAGGGTAATTAAGGGTAAAAATGATATTAGTATTACCCTAACACATGTCCTAATCCTATTGGACAAGTTTATCTCGACCAAAAACAACCTTAAGTGTAAAATATTATCATTTAGGCCCACTTGGATTAGATTAGGACATTTATTATTATTTAATTCAAAGAAGAGTTAAAAGAGTTAAAATCAAAGTTTAATAACTAAAACATTTTTAATATGGGTTTATACATAAGATAAATTCGATTATAAATATTCATTAGAAAGATAAAAATATTTCCTATATAATGATATTTTATTTATAATTTTTAGACTTTAAATAAATTAATTTATTTATGACACAACGATGATGCAGTAATTACCCTTTTAAGGAAATGTTAACATAAATGATGTTATAAATGCCCAAATAAATGTAATTTGAGACATTTTATGAATTCCAATAATTTTCTAGGTTACTATGATATATTAGTAGTTATGTAATCAACTTGGTTCGAACATATAATTCTGTTATGACTTTTACAAAAATCATATATCAAATAGTGACAAAATTGACACAAAATAGTTTTTAAATCAAATATTATATTATTAATTGTTATTTTATTCCTAAAAATCTAAGGTTCGGCAAAATGACTTAGATAAGGATATATATATTAATAATAAACAACTTGGGGTTCGTTTGGGATGTTATAGTAAGTTTATTAACCATATTGTGTAAGAAAACAAAAAGACACGGTAAAAGTTAAATTATTTAACTTAGAGTTAAATCCAATTGATAAGGTTAAAATAATAACCTTAACGTGTCTAAATCCTATTGGTTGATAGTATTTTGACCCATCCCCACTTTATCTTCTAAATAAGACCCTTTGAAACCATTATAACCCGATTTTGACTTTAATATAAAATAATATTTTGAGATATTCCTAAGGTGCCCCTCTCCTCCCTTATAAAAAGGCACCTCCTCCCTCTCTTCCTCACAAAACATTGAGCCTTCAAGCTCTGCCAACCCCTGAAAAAATCCCTTCTCCACTTCCCTAGTATCATCCTAGAGGTCCTGGTCTTCTTCAAAGACCATCCTTAGTTCTTTAAGTGGAGGCTAAGAAAAGGCGCGTCAAAAAGTGGTAATATCCATTACCGATCTTTTTCAATTTCTTTCTTCTTCAACTTATTCTTCTTTAGTTGTTTCATGATAAAGTAATAACATCATTATTTCTTATATACTGATATGTTATTATAAATATGAAACAACTCTAATTAACCTTCTATCCATCCTACGGAAAAAGGAAATCACCGCGCGTACGTACGTACGGAATACCGTCTCCACACCGTGGTGTAATCTATTTTCCGCCACCACCTTAATTGGATGGGTATAAAGGTGTAATGTGTAAATATATATGATTATAATAAAGTGATATTGATACTGAAATAGTATACATACACTTCAACGCAATTCCACGACCATGGGAACGATATCATCGCTCGTGCGTACATACGGACTACCGTCTCCACAACGCGATGAGATTCATTCTCAATGATTAACCATTCATGAATGATTATAAAGTATATATAATAAGTACTAATGAAATATATGACCTAATAATGATACTGGAATTATTTATATTTATATGTATGTCATCTACTTAATTCCATTCAATTCAATAAGGAAACGAATACAGCGTTCATTCGTACATACGGACTACCGTCTCCATGAACGGTGTATTTCTTTCCATTTATTGATTTATTATATATATATATTCTGAATATATATATATATATATCATGTTTTATATTCTTTAATTAATTAATCATGATCTAAGTAATCATATGAATAATTACAAGTTAAAAACATGAACGACAAATGAGACGATTTTACCCAAAACGCTACTTTAACATGAATTTACAAAAGAACGGGTAATATAAAGTCATAAGTGGACCATATATGATATAATAACAATGAATATGATTCTGGAATAAGTCAATAACATGATTTAAATCATTATACAGGAGGTTCGGACACTTACAAAGCAAGTCGGACCTAAGGTAAGGGAAATATCACAATCTCATTTTTATCCAAGATTGTTTCTACATTGAAATTTACTAGGGTGTATTTTATCATCCACATCCATGTCTCCTCAATATTTAATATTATTTCCATCCACCTAAAATTGTTTAAATCCAATTTTACCCTTCGGTGAGTTTTTAGTAAAAGATATGAAGGGAATGTTTTGTCGTTTTTCGTAAGAGGTACTTTTTGACTTTTCCTACAAAAGTACGAGAAGAATGTTTTTTTTTAACTTAAACGGAATGAACGTATTTTTATGGTTTTATAAAGACTTATTTTAATGAAGCTTCCTACAAAATATTTCATGACTATTTTCAATAAAATCTCTTTTTTTTAAAATTTCATGATGTTTTGTGAAAAGAAATTGATTTTGAAGAAGAAAGGATATTTTCCTCAAAAATTCATTTCAAGTGTTTTATCAAAATTATTTTCCATATAAGATAATAAATGGTTCTATTTCTATCCATATTTTTACATTGATTTGACTATGTTGTGATGGAATTATGTTTATGAATTCCTTTATCTTATATGAATGGTTTTATGATGTCATGTTGTTTAAGAATCCCATTTTTATGACATGGGTTATGCAATGATGTATGATTTATGATTTTGTGGCACACATAAGAATGGTATCATTATGAGATGGGTGGGACCTATATCTCCCTCCAATGCATTGGGTAAAGATTTCATATCTCATGATATAGACATGGCTGGAATGGTAGGTTATACCGGTTCAGTGAAACAGGACTGAAACGAGGGTGACTCGATTCAGAAAGGGACTTTGTCCACTAAGATAGTCTTGGAAATGAGTCATGACTAACGAGAAATGATTCTCTATGATTATGTGTGTATGCCACAAAGTTCCATGTTTTAAGTTATGATTATTGGGATTTCATTTCACTACTATGATTTATCCCATGTTATGAAATTATGCTCTCTTTTGCAGGTTAGGATTTCCAAAATGTTATGTTCTTATGAATATGATGTGATTGATATTTCTTTTGTTTACCCTTACTGAGCATTTGAGCTCACCCTCTAATGTTTACTTTTCCCCAGGATATAAAGAAAGGTTTTATGTATAACAAAAGGGAAGATCTTTATGGGAGATGTTGAAGATCTTTCACCAGGATTAAAAGATTATACTCCGAGTTTCCAAAGACACTAAACTATTACGATCATTGTGTCTGTGTTTTTGTTATGTACTAAGTATTACACAAATTTAATGTAATTTCCATGTACGTCAAGCTTAGGGTCTCTACAGTTGGTATCAGAGGAAAGGTTTAGTCAACCTTTGGAAACTAGGATGCGAAAGCGTTAGTGAGATCCCTAGATATATTTCTAAGGTATGTCTAGGGATGCCCCTAAGGATAAGTATACGTATAGGATACAGTCCTATAACTATGGTAAAGATCATAGAATTTAACCTAAGAAGTTAGATAATGAAGTTACTCCCCCTTTATTATGAATTTTGCCTCTCACACTATTCTTTTTGGGTTTTAGACGATGGCTGGAACCCGAAGGAACCGTGTTGATCAATGCAATGTACAATGCATCGATTGTCCTCCTGAACAAACAAATGTTATGGGAGATGGAGTGAAAAATCTTATTGCTATCCTTACACAAGTTATGAATCATTATGGACTTCAAAATGAGCAGAGAAAGGAACAGTATTATATTGAGTCCTTCATGAGGCAACGTCCACCTTATTTCAGTGGGACTTCTGATCCACTTGTTGCTGAACAATGGATCAGTACCACTGAAAAGATATTTTCAGTTCTTCAATGTTCTGAACATGATAAAGTCATCTTAGCAGTATATCATTTGGAAGGTGAAGCTAATCAACGGTGGAATATTATCAAGAATACGAGGCCAAGAGATGAAATTGAGTCCATGGAATGGGACGAGTTCAAGAACTTGTTTTTTAGTAAGTAATTCCCTCGTATTCTTCGAACAAAGATGGAGAAGGAGTTTCTTGAACTAAAGAAAAAGGATGATGAATCTGTTGGTATATACGAAGCGAATTTTACAAGACTTGCAAGGTATACATCTGGAATTATCATCCAACCTGAAAGTAAAGTTGATCGATTTTTCAGTGGCTTAAAACCAAGTCTTCGAAGGGCATTAACTATTAGAGACTTCAGTAGCTATGAATAAATTTTGCGTTGTGCTATCAAGGTAGAAATGGAAGTTGGTGTTACATATCCATCTCATGGTTTTGACAAGAAACGAATGATGGAGTTCAAGGATAAATCTCAGAATAATGGTGAAAAGAAGATGAATGTTTCCTTATGCCCAAAGTGTGGAAAGAAGCATGATGGAGATTGTCTTAAAGGGACTAGAAAATGCTTTAAGTGTGGAAAAGAAGTTCATCGAGCAGCTAAGTGTCGAAGTAATAGAAAAAGGGTTTCTAATGATGTAAATAAAGCAAACACTACAGAGAACGCACCACCAACACTTCAATGCTTCAAGTGAAAGGAAATGGGGCATTATGATAATAAATGCCCTAATCCAAGGGTTAGTGATGATCAACATGGGCAACCACTGAAGGAAAAGGACAAAGGGAAGTCACATGCGATCACTATTGGCGATGTTGAATATGACAATGATGTGGTGGAATGATTAAGTGTTTATGTAATGGGATTCCAAAATAATATTGTATCATGGAGTATTGGAATATTTATGTATTGGTCTAATGTGGTATTCAAAGTGATTGAGATATTTTTGGAAATAAGATGATATGCGCATAATGAAGGGAAAACGACAAAATGAAATGTTTAACAGTATTCATGAGCTCATGATTGATATAAGGACTAAGTGATATCATGGTTTGACTATATAGAATTTTGAGGATTTTGGTATGTGAAAAGTGTTAACTTTTAACTGCATTCATGTTTTCACTATGGTTCAATGGTTATTCAAGAGAATACATTATTAAGGACTTTTAATGTTTGGAATGTGACCAACAAAACATATCTTATGATATATGGGGATCGACGATGGTGATAAATCTCTGGTAATCGTTTTCACTATGTTATGAGAGTGGACTGCAGTATTATGGATAAGCCTAAAGATTGGAATGGATTATGTTAGATATAAGTTAGTATTGTTTAAGGATAGAAGTTTTTTTTCGATATTATTGATGGGATGTTATAGTATTATAGTTTTAGAAAAAGGACAACCTGCAGAACGGGCGACATCCCATCGCGTCGGAAAAGGCTGTGGGAATCGAACCCACAACCGAAGTGCGACTGGCCTTTATCGCCTACCACTGGCCTACCGGAAGTCCTTGTTTAGTAGAAACTAGTTTTATTTTATTAAGTAGTATGATATATGAAGTATAAGTCCATTTTAGGAACCATATATGATTAATCTCACTATAGAATGACTTATGAATATTTAATAACTTTTGCTAACCTTTTGTTTGAGATAGAGGGAATGACCTGTCATTCTATCACATGATCTAATAACACTTCACGAATAACAAATTTAACTTCATTTATTTAAGAAATGAAGTGGAAATTGTACAAGGCACGAACAACAGTGAGATTGTACCAAAATAAAGTAAGTATTTATTCTAATTCAAATTCTTCAACTTTTGGGAAACGATCTTGAAAACCAAAAATGTTGTCATAGTGCTCTTATATCTGATTAATCAGATGGTACCTTAGATCGTCAAAAATTTATGGATTTGTGATTGTTGGATTTTCTATACCCATGTTCTCTACCACTCTCCATCAGAACATGATGGTTAGATTTTTCTTCCATATCCATATTTTCACCTATGTGGAAACCCAGTGATTAGTTTATTTGGGTAACCGTTACGTTTGATACATTTGTTTTTAAAGATTGGTTTTGGTATTCCTTTTCAATATGTGGGTTCCTATTAAAGAAACTTTCGAATAGTAAACCATTTATAACCCCGACGAATTTTGAGGGCGAAATTCATTTTAAGGGGGTAGAATGTAACACCCCGAGATTTTATGAAAAATATTCTTTTTAATTTCATTAATGTCTTTTGTTGTACGCTACACCAAAAGGAGCTTGCACAACACACATCCTTGACTTGCCTTTCATTACACGCAATCGCGACCTTCCTCGATAGCGTGTGTAGTACGCAATACCGAGTTTCACTAAACAACGATATGCTATTAAAATATTATTATAACTAGCCGTTATGAATAGTAATAACCACCTTTTAAAATTTTAGAAATTTTAGCTCTCAAAATGGACTTCATTTTTGAATTCGGAGTATCGAATTTAGCCTAAGGTGAAATTTTGGTGATTTTCGGATAACTTTCATATTTTGATGAATAGTGAAAATTACTAAATTTTAATTAAAAACAACTTTTTCAATCGAATTAATTAATAGTGATAAATTATTAATTTGAGTTGTTTTAAAGTATATTTAGAATATATTTTTACAATTTAATACAATGTTGGTCATTGGATGTAATTTCACATTTAAACCAGACATAAACAAGTGTCAATCTTTTGATAGATATTGTTTCTTAAAAACACGCTATTTGTTTTAACAGCGGGATTTAATTATAAAATTAATTCATGCAACTACTATGTTATGAATTTGGTAAAATAGACTTCATTTTTGAATTCGGAATATGAAATATATCTTAGGATGAAATTTTGGCATTGTTCTGAAAAACATCAATTTTCGATGAATAGTGAAACTACTAAGTGGTAGTTAAAAAACTGAATTTCTCATAAAACATAATTTTACCGCTTCTGTGAATGGAATTTCAAAAATCAGAGTGACACGGTTGATGTCAGTAAGTAAAATGTGGTTCAATGAGATGAAAATAATTTTTGGTGAATATAAACTTTTTACTTTTATTTACCATGGTTAAAAGTAAATATGGTAATTAAGGGTAAAAATGATATTAATATTACCCTAACACATGTCCTAATCCTATTGGACAAGTTTATCTCAACCAGAAACAACCTTAAGTGTAAAATATTATCATTTAGGCCCACTTGGATTAGATTAGGACATTTATTATTATTTAATTCAAAGAAGAGTTAAAAGGGTTAAAATCAAAGTTTAATAACTAAAAAATTTTTAATATGGCTTTATACATAAGATAAATTCGATTATAAATATTAATTAGAAATATAAAAAGATTTCCTACATAATTATATTTTATTTATAATTTTTAGACTTTAAATAAATTAATTTATTTATGACACAACGATGATGCAGTAATTACCCTTTTAAGGAAATGTTAACATAATTGATGTTATAAATGCCCAAATAAATGTAATTTGAGACTTTTTATGAATTCCAATAATTTTATTGCTTACTATGATATATTATTATTGATTTAATCAACTTGGTTAGAACATATAATTCTGTTATGACTTTCACAAAAATCATATATCAAATAGTGACAAAATTGACACAAAATAGTTTTTAAATAAAATATTATATTATTAATTGTTATTTTATTCCTAAAAATCTAAGATTCGGCCAAATGACTTATATAAGCATATATATATTAATAATAAACAACTTGGGGTTCGTTTGGCATGTTATAGTAAGTGTATTAACCATATAGTGTAAGAAAACAAAAAGACACGGTAAAAGTTAAATTATTTAACTTAGAGTTAAATCCAATTGATAAGGTTAAAATAATTACCTAAACGTGTCTAAATCCTATTGGTTGATAGTATTTCTACCCATACCCACTTTAGATTCGAAATAAGACCCTTTTGAACCATTATAAACTGATTTTGACTTTAATATAAAATAATATTTTGAGATATTCCTAAGGTGCCCCTCTCCTCCCTTATAAAAGGGCACCTCCTCCCTCTCTTCTTCACACAACTTTGAGCCTTCATGCTCGGCCAACCCCTGCCAAAATCCTTTCTCCACTTCCCTATTATCATCCTAGAGGTCCTGGTTTTCTTCAAATACCATCCTTAGTTCTTTAAGTGGAGGCTAAGAAAAGGCGCGTCAAAAAGAGGTAATATCCATTACCGATCTTTTTCAATTTCTTTCTTCTTCAACTTCTTCTTCTTTAGTTGTTTCATGATGAAGTAATAACATAAGTATATCTTATATACTGATATGTTATTATAAATATGAAAAAACTCTAATTAACCTTCTATCCATCCTACGGAAAAAGGAAATCACCGCGCGTGCGTACGTACGGAATACCGTCTCCACGCCGTGGTGTAATCTATTTTCCGCCACCACCTTAATTGGATTGGTATAAAGGTGTAATGAGTAACTATATATGATTATTATAAATTGATATTGATACTGAAATAGTATACATACACTTCAACACAATTCCACGACCATGGGAACGATATCATCGCACGTTCGTACGTACGGACTACCGTCTCCACGAAGCGATGAGATTCATTCTCAATGATTAACCATTCATGAATGATTATAAAGTATATATAATAAGTAATAATGAAATATATGACCTAATAATGATACTGGAATTATTTATATTTATATGTATGTCATCTACTTAATTCCATTCAATTCAATAAGGAAACGAAAACAGCGTTCATGCGTACGTACGGACTACCGTCTCCATGAACGGTGTATTTCTTTCCATTTACTGATTTATTATATATGTATATTATGAATATATATATATATGTATATATATGATGTTTTATATTCTGGAATTAAGTAATCATGATCTAAGTAATCATATGAATAATTACAAGTTAAAAACACGAACAACAAATGAGACGATTTTAACCAAAACGCTAATTTAACATGAATTTAAAAAAGAACGGGTAATATAAAGTCATAAGTGGACCATATATGATATAATAACAATGAATATGATTCTGGAATAAGTAAATAGCATGATATAAATCATTATACAGGAGGTTCGGACACTTACAAAGCATGTCGGACCTAAGGTAAGGGAAATATCACAATCTCATTTTTATCCGAGATTGTTTATACTTTGAAATTTACTGGGGTGTATTTTATCATCCACATTCATGTATCCTCAATATGTAATATTATTTCCATCCACCTACAATTTTTTAAATCCAATTTTACCCTTCATTGAATTTTTAGTAAAAGATATTAATGGAATCTTTTGTCGTTTTTCGTACGAGGTACTTTTTGACTTTTCCAACAAAAGTACGAGAAGAATTTTTTTTTTAACTTAAACGGCACGAACAGATTTTTACGGTTTTATAAAGCCTTATTTTCATGAAGCTTCCTACAAAATATTTCATGACTATTTTCAATAAAATATATTTCTTTTAAAATTTCATGATGTTTTGTGAAAAGAAATTGATTTTGAAGAAGAAAGGATATTTTCCTCAAGAATTCATTTCAAGTGTTTTATCAAAATTATTTTCCATCTAAGATAATAAAGGGTTCTGTTTCTATCCATATTTTTACATTGATTTGTCTATTTTGTGATGTAATTATGTTTATAAATTCCTTTATCTTATATGAATGGTTTTATGATGTCAGGTTTTTTAAGAATCCCATTTTTATTACATGGGTTATGCAATGATGTATGATTTATGATTTTGTGGCACACATAATAATGGTATCATTATGAGATGGGTGGGACCTATATCTCCCTCCAATGCATTGGGTAAATATTTCATATCTCATGAGATAGACATGGCTGGAATGGTAGGTTATACCGGTTCAGTGAAACAGGACTGAAACGAGGGTGACTCGATTCAGAAAGAGACTTTGTCCACTAATATAGTCTTGGCAATGAGTCGTGACTAACAAGAAATGATTCTCTATGATTATGTGTGTATGCAAAAAATTTCCATGTTTTAAGTTATGATTATTGGGATTTCATTTCACTACTATGATTTATCCCATGTTATGAAATTATGCTCTCTTTTGCAGGTTAGGATTTCCAAAATGTTATGTTCTTATGAATATGATGTGATTGATATTTCTTTTGTTTACCCTTACTGAGCATTTTAGCTCACCCTTTTATGTTTACTTTTTCCCAGGATATAAAGAAAGGTTTTAGGAATAAAAAAAGGGAAGATCTTTATGGGATATGTTGAAGATCTTTCACCAGGATTAGAAGATTATACTACGAGTTTCCAAAGACACTAAACTATTACGATCCTTGTGTGTGTGTTTTTGTTATGTACTAAGTATTCCGCAAATGTAATTTAATGTCAATGTACTTCAAGCTTCGGGTCTCTACAAGAACCATGTGATAGACTGTGCAACCTCTCACTACCTCACAACTAGCTACCAATAACCCTGTTGAAAGAAAACATCACCGCCTCAATTTGGTACCTTCCCATTAAATACATTAAAATAAATAACAAGTACTGAAATGTAATTGAGGGAATCAAAGTTGTAAGTTTACAATATCAGTAGGTTCTCAAATAGGTATTCCATATCATGTCATTGTACAATAATCCATCCAATTATCATCATTAAATAAAAGAATGTATGACATACAATTTGGCAGTTTTATATCCAAACAATAGAAAACAATTTAATTGAAACATTTTAGACATCTTCAAATACATATGGTAAATCTGTTTCAAATGACTTTTTAAACCTATATTAAAGAAGATATATAAATAAAAATTACGTATTTCATATAATAGGAAATCCATGGTAGTAAAAAATATTACAATCCAAAGTGTATGTAACTTCATACACCGGATCACATTATGTTAGGATAGCTAGGGTAGTGGTACCTAAAATAGAAGATAAAATGTTCATCAAGACTCTAGATATATGGATCGAGTATAGAGAGAAGGGGAACCCTACTAAAACTAAAACCCCAAAATGTATATCAAGCCCCTAGAACAAAATTAATGGGTATTCAAGGAGTTCCCCATAAGGAAAACGCCAATAGTGGATGTGGCATATTACCAAACCCTCCACATAAGTACTCAAGGATTCCCATTCTCACTATTTTTAAAAACCAATTCATTAAAAAATGAATTGAAAATCATTTCGCAAAACCTTTTCGAAATTATTTGAAAACACACATCCATTTTCAAAATCTAGGGAAATCCTATTTAATCAAAAATCTATTTCCACGCATTGAAATAAAAATAGTCAACCATCCCATTTTATTTATAAATTTTTTTTTATCAATAACCAGAGAAATGATTTATCCAACATAGTCTATAGAGGTATCCTCCTACAAAAACATTCAGTTCTCACACGGTCTCATTGGGATCCACCAACAAAAAATATATACAATTGAAATAGAGGACCCATAAACAATTAGTACATCTTAGAATTTATTCAATTTAACAAAAAAGTTTATCAAAGTGAAATGATCATAGTATACCTCAAGAACACACTTCCACCGCACTACTATAAACAATGAATCAACCCTCGGAACAAGATCTCACAATGGATCTAGAAAATAATAAAAGTAATCACCTACCTAAATAAATGGATCTAATAACATAATGAACAAATACTATTGTGATCAATATAAATGAATAACTAGAAGGATTACCTTCTCGGATAGATGCAGTGCGGCCACCGTGATGACACTTAGATGAACGAATCAATCAGAAATGAACAAATGTTCCCCAATTCACAATTGAGGTATGTAGAAGAATAAATGAAATATTAGTCATTAAAATATTTTAAAGAATTTATCATGACATTTATATTTTGTTTAACCCCAATACAAATTATTTAATCTATGGGGTCCAAATAGAACAAAACACTCGTCTTCTTTTTATTAAAAATCTAATTTTTAAAATTAAACATTGTGTAATCCTCGCATGGTGTGTTACCTTTCTAATTGTGTAATTATCTGAAGACATTATCCTAGTGTAAACTATATATAGTTTGATCACATTAATCGATGTATAAATTTCAAGGATATAATGAAAACTGCTGACTTATACATGAAAACACAAACCACCTTGGGAGTTCTTGAAACTCATAGAGTACCACACTTGGACAATACATGTTTTACCCAGACCCCACTAATTAGAAAATATATACATCCCTAAACATTATTTCATTTAATTCATCATAAACTCAATGCCCTTAGGAGTCCCATGAAACACCCAAATAAATAGTAAAACATGTAATGGGATGGGATATACCTAAAAAACAGTTATAAGATGTCACAACAAAATATAGAGGTCACACCCATGGGTATGAAATTCCTTATAAGAAAAAAACAGTTGAGATTTTGAATGTACTAAGAAACAATAACACTCATATAGTAGGTGTTTTTTTGTGGATCCACCTTCTTTATTCTACAATGTGGGAACCTAAGTATGTAAATAAGAAGAAGTATCCTCAGTTTTTAGTACCAAAGTAATAAATTTCAAAAGTGGAATCCATTTTAGTGGGTAAGTTTGTGATGCCCGAAGATTTTATGACATATAATTTTTTTCAAATAAATTAAATAGTTTTTATATCTATTTTTGTTACATGAAACACTTAATTTAGATTGCATCACAAAAAACACAGATTTTAATTGAAATTTAATATACTATAATATTATAAAAATTTAATATTATTGGTATCCCATAGCCATCAGAATAGTGAGTAGGAATAAAATTGAATAAATTATGAAAATATTTGTTCTAAATATATATATATAATGAATTTTTTGGCAACCAATATATTTTAAATAAAAATAAAAACTATTTTGAATTTAAAGGAATCTTTTTTTGGAAAACTATATCTATGAACATAGTGATGTTCTACCGTAATAAATTAGTAAAAACACATTAGAGAAATTATTTTATTGAAATTAATATATTTTAAAATTTATAAATATTTCATCAATCATGTTTTGGGTTCTCAAGATAATAGCTAATAATAAATTCATTTTTACAACAAAACTGTATTTTTCTTAAAAGAGCTTTTTTTAATATTTGAAAAATTATTTTAAAAAAAACTTTTATGATTTTTGTAAAATATAATTAATAAAATAATTTTTATTTCATAAATCATAATTCCTAAATTTTATTATGTGTAATATTTTGGAATTTTTTGAAAATGATAATTTCATGATGAATAGTTAAAAATATTAAATTTTTAATTGAGAACTATATTTTCAAATAAATTCATTAAAATGATATATTATATATAAATTTTTTAATTAATTGTTTTTAAATATAAATTTTAATCCAATTTATGTATTTTTAATTATTTTAAAATTCTATTTTGATATAAATATCTTAAAATTATTGGAACATTTTATCTTTCGAAACTCGCTTTCTCATCATGTGTGTTGGAATAATTTTATACTAATTTTTTCACTTCTATGAATTAAATTTTTTTAAATGGTATGAATATTTTTAATCAAAATATTTTTTATTATCTAATATGTTAAACATATCATTGTAATAATATGAATAATGAAATAATTAAATATTAATTAACACGATTGAGGTAAAAATTGGTTCACTAAGGGGATATACTAAAAATATAACTTATAAGATGATTTAAAACTTGTATAAAATACATTTTATTTTCATATAGTGACCCTATAATGTGTAAGTATCAAGAATAATCCATCTTTGATAATTTAGGAATGAGTAAAATGTGTGTCTACAATTTTATTTTCAAAACATTAAAAGTGTACCACACATATCACTTATAAAAGGCGACACCCTCTCTTATCCACTTCAAACGTCCAACCGCTTTTGGTTTGACCAATACCTACATAAATAATATCAAAATTTACATCTAATAATCCTTTATGATTTATTTTTCTAATAAATCCACCATAGGATATTTTTTTGAAAACCTACTGTGCATACTGGAAGAAGAGATAACATTTATCAACTGTCGTTTTTTTAATCCCCCCCCCCACATCATTAAAATATTATTAAACCATTACGATATAATCTATTAAGTGTATTAAATATATTTTAATGTTTATATGTTATGGAAATTACCATATCAAATATATAATTCCATCATATCGGTTACCAAATCATTATTCTTGCATAAGGTAGACTACCGCCTCACGAACCGATATCATTCCTTTTTTGCATTACCTCTTGTGACGGTTGGGTATGATGTTGAATATATATTATATTGATAAATATATATAAATATATGATATTTATAACATAATTATATATAATTTTTCATTATATCATCTATAAATATTTTATTTTCTATTTGATTGGGGATAAGATAGCATCATTCATGTGTATAATGAACAAATATCTCATGAACTGACACGATTATTTTGTCACTAAATATTTACATGGGAGGTAATAAAGATATAGTTAATTAATATGTGTGATATAAATGATATTATTTCGGTATTAATGACATATTTATCATTAATATATGATAATATATAATTTAATGTATTACCTCTTCACTCACTGAATGATGATAGCATCGTTTGTGTATGTGTGGGATGCAAACTTCACAAACAGATGTGACAATATATTTTCATCAACACTCCACATTGATGATATGTATAAGTATATTTAAATAAACAAATTTATTTATTATATTTTTAATCATACTATAAATATAAAATATTACTTTCTATTTCTATGTAATTATCATTGAAAAATGGAAAGCATTACTCAAATGTATATAGAACCTACCATCTTCATGATCGTAACATAAATCATTTCGAAAAACCAAAATTAGTGATTATTATTAGAAGTATAATTTATGTATAAATATAACAATAATTTAATTATTATTATTCTAGTGATTATGATACCATTATCAATATTTGAAGAAGAAAAATAAAAAATGATGTCATATATGAATAACAAAGCGGTTGTTACCTACACTGTGATTTTAACAATGAATTATTAACAAACGGTTAATAAATGGCCATTATTAAATCATATATAATATTATATTTATACATAATGATCCCTATTATATGTATAGTATAAATTTATTCATTATATATGATTTTTTATGTTTAAAAAGGATTCTTATACCTAAGGTAAGACATTATTTTCTATTTTTTTGAAAAATATGTAAATTCGCCTCTCTATTTTTTTGTCTGTTGTACGTACTGCACCATTTTTATGATATGTCATTAATATCAATAATTTCATGATATAATGATTTTTTTTTGATTTATTTATTTTTGGGGCTTATGATTTAATAGATTACTAAAGATGTAAGGGATTTCTATCCCACCTTTTTATTTTTGTTATATATGTTACATATTCACCATTTGATTCTTATATATGATGTATATATTTTCCATTAATATATTTTAAATTTATAATCACAACAATTATGGGGATTTATATATATATATATATTAGGGTCTCTTATTCCATGAGATTAGGTTTCAAAATTTACCAACACAATGATGGATTATTGTCACAATAATTATTTATTGATATATATGTTATGTCTTCATGTATCAACTTTATGAGGTGTATATAAATCTAAATTAACTTGTAATATCATGACTATATTTATTCACTAGAAATTAAATGCCTCATTTAATTTTATCCATTCATGGGGGATTATGATTCAATGTTATAAATATGATAAATGTTTTAGTTTATAATCTCATTATTTATGATGAATGACTATGATAAAACATCCATTAATGAAATAATATGATATATCCCTCAATAAACATATATATTTTCTCATCCTTGGGTTATTTATATATAATACATGATTTAACTTCCTGTTAATCTCTTTATGGATAAAAAATTTGAAAAGAGTGTTCTTAATAAAAATATTCTCTATTTCTATCATCAGTCGAAAACCCTATTTCATGAAAACCCATGTTTTCAAAAAAAAATCGATGGTATATTTTAATTTCACAATAATGATACATTGAAGTCATTTTTACGTATTTTTTCATTTTCAACAATTTTTAAAGGTATCTTTATGTTTTTTCAAAATAATACATGTTTTTATTTTATCGAAAAAGTTAATTGAATAATTATTTTAACTAGAGCAGAATGAATTGAAGTTCCCTACAACTTGAAATTTATTTTATGTAATTTTTACAATATAATGTTTCATGGTTATTTTCAAGGATAATTATTTTAAATTTGTTTTAAAAAGTTTTCTCAAATTAGAATGAATATTTTACTCATGAAAATATTTAATCAATTTCTAAAACATCCTTTACATGTTTCACTGATTTTTTCATAGATATGAATTTCTTATTAATTTTATTAAAATTTTGTTTGAAAAAGATATTTTCAACAAAAACTTATTTTCATGAAGAATTTTTCTGATTTATTTATATTAAAATTTTATTTTCTATCTATGATTAAATATTTTGATGTATATTTTTCTTTTCTATGGATCAGATCTAGGGAAAAAATATTTTTTCATTCTCTTAGTGGTTTATGATTATGATTAATAAATTATTTTGAATCCTTCTTCTCTTCAATGGGTTATACAATGATAAAGTTATTATGAAAACCCCCAACTTTTTCTACAGGTTATGCTATGATGAAATGATAAAATTTTTATGAATCCTACATTTTTTCATTGGTTATGATATGATTAAATATTTATGAAAAACATATAATTTCATGGGATATGATAAGATTAATGTTTTATGATATTTTAGAACACATGTTTAAGCTTTTTATCATATAATAGTGGATACATTATAACTAATGATTTTGGGTAAATATATACAAGGATGGTAGTTACAATATAACTAATGATTGGTTGCACTTATATCTCCCTCTAATGCATTGGGTAATGATTTATATCACACAAGATGAAAGTTAATTAAATAGGAGTGAACCCAGTTCCAAAAGGGTCTTTTTCTAATATGATGGCCTTCAGAGCGAACCTTAACAACTATAATGGATTGAAGTGTGATCCCATACCGTTAAAATAGTCTGGGTTTTGAGCCTCGAAAAATATAGAAATAATTTTTTTCGTATATGTATTAAAAAATGACATGCCTTATTCCAAAATTGTATTCTCTTGGATCATGTTATTTGGCTACCATATTATTCATGTCATATGAAACGCCAATATTTATTTCATGACTCGTTATTATGATATTAGACATAAAGGGGACGTTTATCGAAAATTATGATCATGCTCTCATACCCTTATATTAATGGTATGCTCTTGTATCTCCCTTGTTTACCCTTACTAATAATATGTCCTCATCCTTTCTTATGTTTATATTCCCCTGGTTATGAATAGTGGTTTTAATTTGTGTATGATTTTGAAGAGTAAAATCAGAGAAGAAATTGATCATAATTTGTAATGATCTTTCACCAAATTATATGATTGTTTACTTTGTCTCTAAAGACACGAAGCAGTTAGGGTCCTCAGGGGTGTGTTGGTATAATATAATGAATATTCATCGAAAAAGTGGTAATATCTATGTATGAAAATCATCCATTGTAATAATAAAACATCATTATATTAATTATATATAATTTGTGATTAAACAATGGATATAATATATTTAGGAGAGGTATATTAATATATAAAATTTAATACCCTTGGTTAATATTTATACATCATGGATGAGAAACCTTTTTGGCATTCATCTTAAGCCTTGAAATATTACTATTTTGGTCAGAAAAAAAAAGATCTAGAATTATTTGATGGAACCTGTGATGATATTCTTGTACTTATTGTCAAATATTGAATGATTTGGCATTGTTAATATTGAAAGAGATGTGTTTTTCATTTATAAGTGATGGATTGGAAACATTAGTAATTACATATTTTATTAAATTAATACGAATGAATGTCCATCGAAAACTATTTTCAAACTGAAGTAATATTTATATAATATGAGGATGTTTCAGGATACCATCATAAAAAAATGAACTAGTTTTTGTTATTTTTTGATCCTTATATATTTGTTTTATCCCCCATTAAAAATTTGGAAAATTGATGGAATATCAATGTTTTATACTCTTTTGGGTTTAAGACTATTACATGAAATGAAACATATTTCATAGAAGGAACATGGTTTATATCATAATTACAATCTCATTAACTTGGTTGATGATCAAATCATGATGAATATAAATCGTTAAATAATATTTTATTTATTATAAATAATCATTAAATTCATTTTATTAAAATACATGGAACTATTTTATATAATGACTGAAAAACACACGTAAAATGGTAATGCTTTTTTCACCATTATGGGGTCCAAATTTTACATATAAGATGAAAATTAAGGCATAAATTTATAAAATAATATTTTAATGCACATTTTATCTTCCTACATATGCTATTGAAATTTTTTATTAATTAAAAATAATTTAGTAAAACATATCGAACATAAAATACTATTAATGTCATTTATTAAACTCTATACATAAATTGACTTTGAAAAAAAAATGACAACAATAAAATTTGAATATAAACATATAAAAATAAAATAATATGATATATTTATCTTAAAAACTCAAGGGATAAATTAATTAAAAAAAATTAACTTGTAGTTATTTAAAAATTATTTACTTGGTTTTTATACTACTTATAAAAACCACTCTATTAGCATTTCAGAAGAATTTACTGTAATTATTTCATAATTATAAATTTAAAATAAAATACCATGAACAAAATAATTAGTATTTTAAATAACTATTTATATCCAAATATATGTTTTTTTTTAACCTTTTTAGAAAACATTATAAATATGAAATGTAAGAGACTGAAATGTTAAATTTATTTTTTACATAAATAATATAAATTGAAAAAATCACTTTTTAATGGAAACATCAAGTTATTTTTCAATTTATTGATAAAAAAGATGAAATAGTGTCATATAATAAAATATAGTAATATTTTGTAATGAATTTTATTCTTTTTAAGATATTTTAAATGTTATCTAAATAATTTAACATTTACTAGTGTAATAAAAAAATTTGTGGTTTCTATTCATAATAACAAAAAATATAAGTGACATATTTTCTAAATTTTTGACCACTTGATTATAAATATGCATTTCATTTTCATAAATAAATTTCTATAATTATAAAATACTAATTTAATGAAAATTAAAAATCTAATGAAAAGTAGTTTTTCAAATAAAAAATCAATGTCCATGTATAAAAAAGTATTTATAAACAATTCTACCATAAAAGTATCCCAAATTTAATAAATTGGATTATTAATATTATAATGGAAATAATATTTATTTTAATCCATTACAAAAAAAATAATTTTTAAATTTTGGAACAAATTTTTTTAAGAGAAAACAATATATTTTACTATTAACAAAAAAATCAGTATTTTTAGAAAAATCAAAAAAAATAACATAAAAAAATTAAATATAGTTATTCCAAATGATGTTTTTTAATCAAATAGAATTCATAAATTTAAAAAAATTAATAGTCCCACACAAAATGAAATCAAAATAATATTTGATGAAGATATATTATAGAGAATAAAGTTACTATAGTAATATTGTTTTCCTTATTTCCTATTAATTTACTAATACATTTATATATATTATTACATTTACATTAATTTTATCGTTGATTTACTTCAATTTATAAAAACTATTTAAGGGCTATGTTATAACCATCATAAAAAAGAATATTTTTTTGTTCATTTAAGATCAATGTTTACTGTTTTATATACTTTAAAACATATCATTTTTTAAAATTTATGAGAGTCACATTCAAACCACTTTAATTAATTTTATCCTAAAAATTTGGACATTTGATTTGAAATACTGCTTTTGATATTTGAAAATTCTTTTTTTTTTACAAAAAAATTGAAAAATGTTTAATAAATATTTTTATTTAAAAGATGGAAAGGTAAATGTGATGTTCATTAGGAGTAACACATAACTCAATCCCCAAATAGAAGAATATTTATGTGAAATTAATATAGATAAATTTTGGATAATTAATGCCAAAATGTATTTGGATAGTAATATATATCATTCAAATCGATGAAAATAATTTCTTTGGTAATGTTAATGAATATAAAATTATAATTCAAAGTGGTGTGAGAAAGAACATGAATTCATATGAAATGATGGTAATGGGTAAATATTTTTGTTTTAAAACACTTTTCCAAGAGTTTAAGAATTTTTTTATAGACTAAAAAAATATTAAAGAAAAATATAATTACATACCAAGTATTATTTAATACATTAATAAGGTTCCAACACTATGTCATATACATCTTCAAATTTTGAGTATTAAAGATTAATTTAGCATTCATGAAGAAGTTGAATCAACTCTTAACAGACCACAAAATAAAAAAATGATAACAAGATATTCCCCATATAATTAAACATTATACAAAACAATGTAGATAGAATAAGGCATGATAATATTGAAAATGTATAATCCTTCTTGAGAGAAATATTAATTTTACTCCAAAATATCCTGAAATAACCCCAATGGATAAAATTACATCATTAAATAAATAAATAACCATACCTAACAAATTATATTAATAACCTTAATATTAAAAGATCTTTTTTCCTCAATGGTTATCTCAAACCTTTCAACTTAAATCCCAAAATTTAAATTGTATTATACCAAAATAATATTTCATGCTAAACCAAATTTGAATCCTAAGTGTTACATTAAACTAATCCTAATAAAAAATATTCCAAAAATATTAATAATCAACATGAGAAATGTGTATATAATCATATAATGTCGTGAATTTCACTTAAATAAAACTATTAATAATCTTCTACAATATAAATTTCAAACCCCAATACATAATAACATTATTCAACTCTAATAAATGATTAGAATAACATTGGCCCTTACTTGGTATATAAGATAACCCTATGATTTTGGAGTTGGCTCAGATAATGCTTATATTCTCATCACATAAAACATTGATCTGTAAATTGATCCTTATAATGAAATTCAAATACCACTATAAAACAATTCATTTATACTCATAAATTTATTTCAATATGCCATTATTTTCCATTCGTAAAACATTTTCACATTATTATAAAACATTTCCATGAGTGATTCTTCCCATATACATGACATGTCAGAAGATGAATCATCTTCCATATATGATCATAATGAAACTCCATTTTCCTGTTATTTGTCATCCTATGTAATTGATAAATTTTGTGATAGTTAATCATATAATGAGATAAATTATTAGTAACAATCAATAGGTTTTACATTTTATCTCTCATTTAATTTTCTTTACTATAAGTTAAATATTTCAATTATCTGTCATATTTAGTGCTAAAAAAATCCTCGTGGTAAAAATCATTTTCTAAAACTAAAAACAATTGTACTAATAAAAATTGTGAAATAATGTAATCATGAAAAAATCATTTATAGTATGTCTAATCTTGATAACTTATTTTCAATTTATGACACCATAGGTTTATCCTAGTACATCCTTGCTTATCATCAGTTCAAATCCTTTATTATGGCTCATATTGAAATTGTAATTTATCCAATGAATATCCATGAGGAGTGTATAACAACGTCCACTATAAGGGCACACTCACAATGCACCAAAAATATTGTGGAGATTAACTCACCCAACTATTTTTGGATTATTATCCCAAGATGCATATATTCCAAAACTATATCAACTTATAGCATCCTTACAAAGATGTATTGGTAGGAAACCAACATAATTCCAATATTTATAAATCATTAGGATGTTATCTCATACACATAAATATCCAACTAATTTTCACCAATTTTCTATATTCCTAACATCTAAATAATAACTAAACACTAATCAGATATAAACTATAGCAACCCATGATTTACAAACATAATTATTACCTCATTTAAAGTGAATATTTAATATATTATAATACAAAAAAAGTAGAAACAGAATGGTTAATTTCTTTGTATACTTGAAGAATGAATTTCTTTTTTGCGTAAACTTTTTCCCATATATCATCATATTATTCTCTCATTATATCTTTCATGAAATAACTAATTTTAAAACACTTCTTTATAATCTATGGAGTGTAGACATAATAAAGAGGGATTTGAGATTCCTAGTAAGTGTAAATTTAATAACCGAATCATTTACGAGTGAAAATTCCTATTGATATAATTAAATGTATTATTATGTAAGATGTTTATATAACATATTAACCTTCTTGGTATTATGTTTTCGGATTTTAGAATAATGTTATGAATTGTGGCTGCTTCAAATATAGTCGATGAACAGTGATCACATGATTAATATAAATACATGGCTTTAACAAATCCAATTTTCTCACACAAAGAAAGTGATAGCCTCATCTACTAGACTTTCCTCATACAAAGCCCATTTATCGGAGCTTGAAAAGGACATGGTGACATTGGGCTTTGCTCTTGACCAAGCCCAAGCTGAAATTCAACATGTTAAGCTTGAACAGAACCGCCTACAAGAGAATTGGAAGTTGATAGAGATTACCACCCGAGTGATGTCATCCGAGCCACCCGAGGAGTCTGTCACCATCACACACCTTAACCTTAGGTCTTATGACAGTTTTTTAAGGGGATAAGGAACAATAACTTAGCACTATGATTATATGCATTATTTTTGTATATAATAAATAATATACATTCATTTTATTATTATTGTTTCTTTGTAAATAGTTTTTTAAATTCAAATAGAATATTTATTTAGTATTAAACTAAGAAATATATTTTGATAAATTAATTGATTTTTGAATTAAAAAGTATATTAATAAAATATTATTATTTTTAAAATAAATTTATTAATTATAAATTATTTTATAACTTTTATGAATTCAATAGTTATTTTTAGTATGGTTTGAAATCTATTTTTGATAAACCCATGATTTTTCGATAGATCTCGGTTTTTATTTTAAAAGTGAAAATTCACATATTTAGAAAATTATTTTGATAAAATTAATATTTTTTTTTGGAATTAGGACGTTGAAATTATCCAACGGTGAATTTTATATATTTTTCTAAGATAGACAAATTTTGGGTAAAAATTAAATATTGTTTAAATATATAAAATGTATTAGGATATCATAATGACCAAATAGTGATGTAATAAAAATTTATAAAAATTATGTTAATCTAATATATTTTTTACAATTAACATAATGTGATTTTAGGTTTGTTTGATTTATTTTAAACTGCCTTAGTAAACCCTCCAAGTCTTATAAAACATTTTTTTTAAGTTGATTTCCATGAGGGAGTGACTCAACTCCACATAAGCAAACCTATTATATAAATAAGTTCATAAATTTTACTTATAAAATATTGTTCTACAATCCCATTTTTAAAAAACCATGGTCTGGTTTGTGATTTTGAATAGTTTAATGTGTGGTGTCCCAAACCTAAATAATAACGAAGTCTCTATCCTTTCCTATATAAACCCACCCAATCTCCCATTTCCTCTTCCCTCAAATCCATTAGAGTTCGAGAAACCCCTGACCTCATCTCTATATAATCCTCTCATGGCTCCCCAAGCTCTCAATAAGCCTCTCTCAAGACCCCTCCCAAGCCTTTGGGAACACACATCTAAGTAAGGGATATCTTCTTTTCTTATTTTTGCCCAATGTTCATTAAGTTGTTATACCATTTTATTCTCAATTAAAAATATTGGGGAATGATTTTTCACCCCCCACCATACTTCCCTCTTTATATTTGAATGATGATAGAACCTTTTCTCATTCATCAGTTCCTTCTATGTATACCTGTTATCATGCCAAATTCTATAAGTAATTTCTCTCTCCTCATTTACATTCTAGAAATTATTTTGAATTAGGAATATAAATTCCATTACCTATGTTAGTACATGTAATCATATTTCCATCTTACTTTACATTTAATTTATATATTATTATACACCCCTTTCTCTCTCACCAACCATTTTTATTAATTCTTATGTCGCGTCGTTATGCTGCTTAAATTGCACCGATTTTCTAAGCCAATGTCATTGTGTAGTAAATATCATACCAATTTCTCTATCAAGTTTATTAACAATTATAAACATTTACTTATTTATTATAAAGATTCATGTATGTATTCCACATCCATTTATCTTGTAACAAATTATGTTGAATGATTCATTTTTGTATGATCCATGTGGCACACTTATGCATGAAATGAAATGTTTAAAAAGGGTGTTCCCTGATAGCGCTCCAATGCATTGGGTAAATATTAGTATCATGATACCTCAAATGAAATGTTTATTTACTCATTCTAATTAAATTTCATTTATTATATACTCATGATAATTCAAGGGCAATGAGGGTTTACTCATTCTCCACGTGCAATGATCCTTATCTCATGCTAATTGCATGTTAAGTGTTGTTGTGACATTTCCATGTTATGAAAATCATTCTATATATTTTCTTTAGGTTCATGTTTTTCTTTTATACTACATTGATATACCTACTACCTAACATGTACTGAATTATTCATTTTTTTCTATGTTTACTCCCTTACTAGGAATTATAGCTCACCCTTTTCTTATGCATGTCATTTGGTTATCCCATGCAATGTTAATTACGAGGGAATGTAGTGGTCATGTAAAAGATGTTTTCAATAAAGATATTGTGTTCCATGTTTTAAGTCGTTATGTAATGTTCCTAATCCCGAAATACACTAGACCTCTCAATATTATATATTGTATCACGTGAAGATTTTATTTAATAAATCATGTCTAAGTGTGTAATAAAAATAATGGTTATTATAGTTGGTATCCAGGGATAGGTTTAGTTATTTTTAGGATTAGGATTAGAAAATCCATGTGAAAGACTTAAGGATAAGACTGTGTATAATAAAAACATCCCTAAATTTTGGATATTATTGAGTAAGTGGTTTATCAAGAAAATAAATTCATGTCTGGATATGAGTAGGTAGAGGCGGCTCTGGCACATTTGTAACTAGGAGTGAAAACACTGACAAGGAGTTTCGAGCTAGACCCAGGGTATCCAGCTACATGACAAGGGACCTTGCTACACTCTTGGTTACGAAAATCCCAGGGGATATGCTTTGGTAAACTCACAATCTTATTATGAACCATTGTTAAATGAACTAAAAAAATTCCCCTAAGAATATATGTTAGAAAGTAGATCATGGATAACATAGATTTAAGCCTATAGATTCATAAGTTAAGGAAATAAAATTAATTTATAAGTTATCTATTTTTTTCTTTGGATTTCCCTTCTTGTGTTTCCCCTAGATTTCATTTTATTCCATTTAATGTCCTGTAATAGGTAGACTTGGGATGACAACCGATATGAAGACCAATGTGATGACTATTCTAATGGGAGGTCCAATCCTATTGGAGTAGGAATCACAATCTTTTGACAATAGTATCTCAGTTAACCCATGCTTTAAATTGAAACATGGGTCAAGAATAACTTTTAACTCCCCCCCTAATAATGAACAAGTCGCAATCAAGAGCTTCATGAGACAACTAACTCCTTGTTTTAATGGATCATTTGATACCTCAATTTCTAAACAACAGATCAACTCCATTAGAAATATATTCTCCACCCTTCAATGTTCTGAATAAGAGAAGGTTCTTCTGGATGCTAACGTATGGGGGGTGAAGCTGATTAATGGTGGACATTGACCAAAAATATTAATCCTGAGGAATAGATCAAGGCATTGGAATGGAAGGATTTCTGGAAAAAGTTTTTTGATTAATATTTTTCTTTACACCCTCTGACATGAGATAGAAACAGACTTCCTTGCCCTAAACAAAAATAAACGAATCCATCAGAGCGTATGAGGAAAAAATCACAAGTCTTGAACAATATGCCTCTGGCTTTGTTGTTACCCCTGAATGCAAGGTTGACTGTTTCTTCGGTGGGCTGAATCCTAGCCTGAGGAAATCCCTGGTGATCCATGACTTCGACAGCAGTGAGGAAATAGTCTGATGTGCCCTCAATGTTTTAATAGAGATTAGAGAATCTCATAGGTATAATGGGGATAAGAAGTATAAGGTGGAATTCAATTCTAGTAGTCCAATGGATAAATCCAATGGTGCTAAGAAAATACATTACCCCACATTCCAATGGTGTGGAATGAAGTACCCCAGAAATTCCATGAAGGGGATGAGGAAATGCTTTAGATGTGAAAGAGGATGCACCTGACCATTAACTACGTACAAGAAAAACCCGCAGCTATAACAGAGGATAGGAACTCTCCTTTTGAACCACAACGCATTGTTAGTTTCCTTAACTATAAATAACCAGGGTTCCTTGAAAATCTTTTCCCTAAGACAAGGGTTTTTGGAGGCAACCAACAACCGCCCAGGCAACAAGGGAATGCTCTTTCCATCACTACTGTCGAAGTGAACCTCGACAATGAAGTGGTAAAAGGTACGCCAGTTATTCAATCATAAATAGGGAACAGAGGATAGGAACTCTCCTTTTGAACCACAATGCATTGTTAGTTTCTTTTACTGTAAAGAACCAGGGTTCCTTGAAAATCTGTTCCCTAAGACAGGGGTTTTTGGAGGCAACCAACAACCTCCCAGGCATCAAGGGAATGCTCTTTCCATCACTACTGTCGAAGTGAACCTCGACAATGAAGTGGTGAAAGGTACGCTAGTTATTCAATCATAAATAGGGAACATACTTTTTTATTATGGTTGTATGCATTCTTTTTTATCCAAAATATTTATTAGAAAAATCCCAACACCACCAAAAATCATGGAAGTAAAGATGTCGGTATGTATGAAAAAAGGGGAAATCATTGCATCACAAGAATATAACTCCTCCCCAGTCATAATCAGTGTATTTAACTTCCCATAGAACCTAATCATACTCCCTCCGATGGAATTTGATGCAATTCTTGGCATGGATTGGCTTTTCATCAATAGAGCCAACATAAATTATCGTGAAATAGAAATCACTCTCCATATGAAGAATCGACCCCCGATACTATACAAGTGCAAGTAGTAAGATGAATCTTCTTTAGCACCATCATCTCAAACATGGATATTTATTCCCTATGAGAACATGTATCTAGCTCAGATAATTGAGTCTAATAAGGAAACCATCATTGAATTAATTCCTATTATGAGTGAATTTGCAGATATGTTTCTCGAGGAATTTCTTAGTCTTACTCCTAGAAGAGATGTTGAATTCTCAATTGAACCTATACCTGGGGAGTTTCCAATGTCTAAGACTCCAAATAGAATGGTTTTTTTGGAGCTTTAGGAGATACAGATACATCTACAAGAGAATCTAGATAAAGGGTTTATACACCGAAGTTCTTTACAATGGGGTGCACCAATCCTCTTTGTTAGGAAGAAGGCTGGGTCAATGTGGATTTCCGTCGATTATAATGAGATTAAAAATCATTAAAAAGAATATGTATCCTCTTTAACAAATTTATGACTAGTTCAATCAGCTATATAGATCACAATACTTCTCCAAGTTAGATTTTCGGTTAGGATATTATCACGTAAGGGTGAAAAAAGATGATATCACCAAGACTGCATTTCGTATATGATACAGGGACTATAATTCATTGTAATTCCTTTTGGACACACTAATTCTCTATAAATCATAATTGATGTTGCGAAAAGTGTCTTTAAAGACTACCTCGACAAATTTTTGGTAGTCTTTATAGAAGATATTCTAATATTCCCCAAAACCAAAGACAATCATGGGGAGCATCTAAGAACTGTACTGGAGACCTTGTAGAAGGAGAAGCTCTATGAAAAGTACAACATGTGTGAGTTCTAGTCGAAGAAGGTTTCATTCTTGGGTCACATCATCACAATAAAGGGATATCTAAGAATCCCTCTAAGACAACACCATTTGAGGGATGGTCGAGTCCCACATCAGTAACAGATATAATAGTTTCTTGGGGTTAGCTAGATATTATCACCGATTTGTGAGACATTTCTCATGATTTTCCAACCCTCTTACCAAGCTAACTCATAAAGGAGTAAAGTATTCATACAGTGATGAATGTGATGAGAGCTTTAAGGAGATGAAAAGGAGGCGTATTAGTGTGACTGTTCTAACTTTACCCACAAGTGGAGAACTTTTTGGGGTATTCAGTGATTCTTCGAAGAAGGGATAGAGATTTGTGTTGATGATGAATGATAAATTGATACCATATGCCTCAAGGAAGCTGAAAATACATGAGAAAAACTATCCCATGCATGATCTATGGTTGGGGGATGTGATCTTTTCTTCGAAAATATGGCTGCATTATCTCTATGGAGAGAAGTGTGGGAAATATACTGATCACAAGAGACTCAAATATATATTCACACAAAAATAGATTAATATGCACCAATTAAGATGGATAGAAATCCTCAAGGATTATGACTACTCAATCCACTACCATCTTATCAAGGAAAACACGGTGTAGGATGGTCTAAGTAGAAAGGATCATACATCTTTATCAATGAGGGTAATTGAAAAGTGTCAAATAATTTTAGATTTTTAGAGGATGGTCATGGGAATAATTAAGGGGGGAACATAATCAATCCTTTCTCAAATGATTGCTCAACCGTCCCTTATATATTAAACAATGGATGCCCAAAAAAATGATGTGGGAATTCTAAAAAGGTTGGAAGCTATCAGAAATGGGAAATATTCAGAGTTCATGGTTGAAAAGGTTGGAATTGTGAGATTTGGTCCATGATTATGTGTACCATCTGATCCAAATATAAACAAGGGGCTTCAGAATGATGCCCATAGCTCAAAATTCTCTATTCACCCGGGGTGAAAAAAGATGTATCGAGATCTCAAAGAAAACTTTTGGTGGGACAATATAAAATGGGTTATTGTTGAATATACATCAAAGCACTAGGTATGTCATCAAGTGAATGCTAAGAGGAAAAACTCTAAGGGGATGATGCAACCACTACCTATACCAATATGGATGTGGGACAACATTACCATGGACATTGCTACTAGACTTCCAAGGAAATCTAAAGAAAACAATGTTGTATTAGTCATTGTTTATCATCTTATGAAGGAATCTCACATTATCATGATTCGATAGGACTTCTCATTGGATCATCTTGCATGAATTTACATTAAGGAAGTGGTAAGACGGCATGGTCTACCACTATCTATTGTATCTGATGGTGATTTAAGATTCACCTCGAGGTTCTAGAAATGTATCCAACATTCTCTAAGAACTGAAATGAAATTCAGAATGGCCTATCATCTTTAAACTGATGGCCAATCTGAGAAAACAATTTACAGACTAGAAGATATGTTAAGATCATATTCTATGGACTTCAATGGAGTATGGGACCAATATCTTCCACTTGTTGAATTCTCCTACAATAATAGTTTCCACTCAATCATTTGAATGGGACCATATGAAGCCCAATATGGGAAAAGGTGCAGACCCCAAGTGTGTTGGTATGAAGTCGGTGAGCATAAGCTACTAGGACCTGAAATGGTTGAAGAAATGGTGGAGAAGATAAAAACCATTAAGCAGCATATCTAGGCATCCCAAAGTCGATAGAAGAGTTATGCAGATAACCATCGACAAGGCCTTGAGTTCAAAGGTGTATTAATTGTATTTTTATGCATATCTTTGTGGAAGAAGTTCATGAGGTTTGGAATAAAATTTTTGTTATATCCTAGGTTAATCGGCTTCTTCGAGATTCTGGAGTTTGTTGTGGATGTGGCCAATTGGCTAGAACATCCACCAACCATGACCAAATTACATAATGACTTTCATGTATCCCTCTTAAATAAGAACATACTAGAACCTTAACATGTACTATCTTCAAGGGTAGTACTGTTAGATGATGATCTTTCTTACGAGGAGAAACCAGTGAAGATATTATATCGTAGTGATATATTTCTACAAAATAATATAATAGCCTTATTCAATGTGTTGAGGAGAAACCACAAGTTTGAAGAAGCGACGTGGGAATCAGAGGAAGTGATGAAGCATAGTTACCCACATCTATTTTATTATGGGAAAAGGAAATTTCAGGGGTGAATATTTTTAAGGGGGGAATATTGTAATGACCCAAACATTTAATAATTAAAATTCCTCTTGATCAAACTAAATTTCTTATAATATAATATTGGTATATAATGTATTCACTACCTTGGTTTTATGTTTTTTGCTTTTAAAATATCGTTAATAATTGTGACCATTTCTATTATAGTTGTTGAATAGTGATCACATGATTAGTAAAAATATAGGGATTTAACAAATCTAATTTACTCATACAAAGGAAGTGTTGGCCTCATCTGGTAGACTTACCCCATACGAAGCCATGTTTTCAAAGCTTGAAAATGAAGGAGCTTCATTGGGATTCTAACTTGACCATTCCCAAGATGAGATTCAATATTTTTAGCTCGAATATAATAGCCTATGAGAGAAGTGGATGTTGATAGAGATTACCACATGAGTGATGTTATTCGAGCCTCCCCCTAGAGTCTGTTACCATCACAGACATTACCCTTTGGTCTTATGATGGTGTTATAGGTGATTATGTAAGAAAAAATTAGCAATATGATTATGTGTATTATTTTTGTATATAATAAAAAATATTCTTTCATTTTCTTATTATTTTTCATTGTAAATAGTTTTTAAAGAAAGAATTTTATTTTTAGTTAATATTCAACTAAGAAATATATTTTGATAAATTAATGGATTTTCCAATTAAATAATATATTAATAAAATATAATAATTATTATTATTATACTTTTTATTATGTATAAATTATCATATAATTTTATGAATACAATAGTTGTTTTTATTATGGTTTGAAAGGACTTTTTGTAAAAACCCACGAATTACCTATAAATATGGGTTTTTATTTTAAAAATAAAAATTCACACAATTAGAAAATTATTTGGGTAAAATTAATATTATTTTGGGAATTTGGATGTCAAAATTTTCAAACATTTAATTATTTATAATTTTCTGAGCTAGTCCAGTTTTTGGGTAAAAATTAAATTCTGTTTAAATATATAATGTGTTTTAGGAAATCATAATGATCCAATAGTGATGTAATAAAAACAATAAACATTATGTCAGAAAATATATATTTTACGATTAAAATAATGTTATTTTAATTTTTTTTGATTTATTTTACATATCCTTAGTGGACCGTCAAAGACATATAAAACATTTTAGCTCTTCAAATTGATTTCCTTGAGAGTGAGACTCACCTCCACATAAGAAACCATATTATTTTAAAATGTTTAGCCATTGGAATTATAAAATATTATTGGTCACTCTCCTTTGGCTAAAAACATGGGCAAAAACCAAGGTCTGGTTTGTGGTTTTGATTAGTTTAATGTGTGGTGTCCCAATCCTAAATAATAATGTATTCTCTCTCCATTCCTATATAAACCCACCCAAGCTCACACTTCATCTTCACTCAAATACTTTGGATTTAGACCAACCCGTGACCTTATACCACTAGAATCCTCCTAAGTCTCCCTAATATCTCAATATTATTCACTCATTCCCCTCCTAAGCCTTTGGGATCACAGTTTTATGTAAGGGATTTCTTCCTTTCTCTTTTTTTGTCCAATTTTATTTAGGTGGTTATGCCCTTTTATTTTCAACTAAAAATGTTGGGGTATGATTTCACACCTCCCCCATACTTCCCTATTTATGTTTTAATTATGATATACCACTTTATACCTCATCGGTGCCTTCCATGTATACCCGTTACCAAGCCAAAATTCCATAAAATTTTCTTTCTCCTCATTTACATTGAAGCAATTATTTTGTAATGTGAATATAAATTAAATTACCTATGTTTGTACATGTATCCATATGTCACCCTTACTTTCCATACCATTTATATATGATTAGGCACACATTTATCTCTCATAAACTATTTTATGAATTCTTAAGTCACAATGTTACGCTGCTGAAATTGCACCGATTTTCCAAGCCAATTTCATCATATAGTGAATACCATGACCATTTCTCTATTAATGGTATTAAAATTTATTTAAATTTAATTATTTATTATAAATCATCAGATATTTATTCCACATCCCTTTATAGTGGTATAAATGATGATGAATGATTCCTTGTTTTATGATCCATGTGGAAAACTTATGCATGAAATGAAATGTTTATGAATGGTGTTCTATGATAGCGCTAAAATGCATTGGGTAAATATTAGTATCATGATACATCAAGTGGAATGGGGATTTACTCATGAAAATTCAATTGCAATGAGGATTTACTCATTACAATTCATATGCAATTAGGGTTTACTCATGCCCCATGTGCAATGAGACTTGGCCCATGCTAATTCCATGTTAAGTGTTGTTGCCACATTTCCATGTTATGATAATCATGCTATAACTTTCTTTTATGTTCATGTTGATTTAATGCTCCATTTATATGCCTAATGCCTGAAATTTATTGTATTTTTCATTTTATACCTTGTTTACTCCCTTACTGGGTTTTATTGCTCACTTTTTTCTCTTTAAATGTCTTCAAGTTATCCCATGAAATGCTATGTACGATGGAATGTAGTGGTCCTCTAAAGGGAGTTTTCAATAAATATGTTGTGTTTCATGTTCTAAGTCATTATGTAATGTTCTTAAGCACAAAATACCCTAGGCCTCTTGATCTAGTATCTTATTTCAAGTGAACATTTTAGGTAATAAATCATGTCAGGGTGTGTAATAAAAAGAATGGTTGTTTTATTAAACATGTGAAATATCAACCAATGATTACAATCATTATTGATATAATAATATGTGTATGTGTTAATTATGAAAACTAAAATTTTTCACTCCCAATAAATAATATATAAAAATTCATGAGTCATGGAATAAAAAATTACCATTGAAAAATACATGAATAATAAAATTGATAAACCAAAGTAAATAAATATTGAACACTATTCTCATATCATAATAAATTCCAAAATGTGTGGCATAATCATAGGAATAGAAACTATTTCATAAGACATGGATACCAATAAAGGCCATAATATTAAATTTTATTAAGAATCAACACATATTTACCATATCATAATATATTTTGAATAATCAATTATTTCCCATTGTAAATCATAAATATACACTCAATTTACTTTGTGGATGAACAACATTGACTTGATTCCGGAATTGTCTCATGATATTTCATTCATTACATAATCCACTGGAGGGATACGTAATTAATTTAGAAAATAAAATCAAATAACTAAATTCATTCATATATCTTCTACAAGAATAAAAAATATTGACCACATCATTATAACATAACCCATGAAAATGGAATTAGACTATTAAAAATATAATCATTTAATCATATCAAAAATAGTGTATAAAAAATGGTTTCATATTAATCTCAACATCAATATCATAAAAAATTATAGAATTAATATGCAATTTATAATTGGGTCATATACATAGTAAATAATAAAAAACACTCAAAGGATTATATCATATATGAAAGGGCCTATAAAAGATCACCTGAATATTTCTAGAGGATAATAAATATTTTATTTTTAACTAAATTAGTTAATATCTAACTATTTCGGAAATTTCATAAAAAATATTATTTTTAATGAACCATAATACATGGAAAGTATGATTAAAACAATTGATCTTTCATGACAGTAGGAAACTCAATTTAGGTCATGTATGATAAAATGAAGATTCATTTTACAAAAAAAGTAAAAAGTACATCATTAGGAAAATTAAATGAAACTTCCATGAAAAAATTACATAAGAATTAAATCATTGGTAAATATTACTATTACAAATTGTTAAATAATAATCAAAACCATTCTTGAAATAGTTTTAATTGAAAACATGGACTACGAAGGAAATGATTCCAAACCGAATATTAAAACATTATTTGTTCAAAAAGAAATATTATCTAAATATATTGAGTAATTGTGGTGAATAAAATGATTATAAAACATATATTTAATAAAAAAAAAGTTTAATGTAACTGAAATGGATTTATTCAGTAGGAATCATATAAATTCCTAACTATAAATTCAAACATAAACAATACCTTTGAAAATGGTATTGAGATGTAAATCATGTGCCACATTGATAAAAATTTCATCAAAAAATCCCCAAAATTAGAATGTTATATATATATGTATATCCCTTTCAATTTTACTAACAAAAATAAAAAAAGACATATAGGGAAATTATATGCACCACATAAAATAAACAATTATTGAATATGACACGTGTATTACCAAAATAAAATTTAGATGGAAATCTGATATCTCAACTCTCATCTTTCATTGTAGGAATTCAATCCTATTTTCATAAATACACATATTTATTACATATATATTATATGATCACATAATTATGTCGAAACCATATATTATTTAGATAAACCATCTTATCACCCAAATATTAACAACTTTTAATTAAAATAATTATTATTGGAGATAACAATTTTTATATTTATACTGGCTTTAGTTTGGTATCCCCAATATAGGGAATTTTACTGTGGTTTATTCATATCCATAATTATAATAATTTAATTATAATAATATTTAATAATTATAAATTTTCATTAATAATTACATATATCGGTGATGATAAATGAAATGCATCGCTCCATGGAAGAAGTTGTATGTAAGTACGCTTGAGTGATGTTTCAACTTTTAAATTGGTAGAACATAAGAAATGATAATAATAATGCACCATTATAGAATCATTATTGGATCATATATATCATAAATATTTATTAAATTCATAATGTATACCAAAAAAATAATGTGGAAGTGAAAAACTAATCCCATCACCTCATTGATGTGGCTTTCGACACATATATACGAGCAACATTATCATTTTAGAAAGGATGGGAATAATGTGGATAAAGGTTTTACATTATCAAAATGAAATCTAATTATATTTTAGATAATTATGTCATTACATTATGTTGTATACCATAAATTTATAGGACTCTTAGTAAGTAATAAAATAAAAAATGATTAAGAGTTATACCCCTTTATTGAAAACCCATTTTTGGATTACACCCTATTCCTTGGAAGGAAGGTCTATTGGTAGTAAAATATGATATATAATCTGGATAATAAACCTTGTGTGATATTATTTCAGGTAAGGGATAGCATATAAGTCTCAAACATTAGGAATAATGATAGATATGTGGTTCAATTTTTTATTTGAAGGGAGGGGGACTCTTGAATTTATATGAAGTATTTCATTAATATAAATAAATTAATATGTAAAATTGTCATAAAAATTAATATAATTATAATATATGATGAGAAAGAGTTGAAATATTACCAGAAATTAAAATTTTAACATGTCTTTTTTTATCCATATCTCTTTGTCCACGACCCTCATAAATCATTTTGATAGTTATCACAATAATAATGTTTTCAACAATTTAAGGGTAATAAACATTATCATAAAATAAAAAAAGAAAAATACATAGACCATGATGGATATTATGAACCATATGATATTAAAGTGGATGAAAATATATTTTTTTAAATTTTATAAATTTTAATAATGTTTTAGATATTATAAATTATGATTAATGTTAATTTTGAAATTAAATGATACAACCAAATAAAATAGTTGTCCGACTCATGTAAAATTGGTTGAAAATAATATATTTTATAAGTTAATGAATATATTATCTTATTATAATCATAAAAAAGGTTTTATTAATGGCTTATATATCATATTAAAATGTATATTTTGTTTTAAACCCCTAGTTATCAAATTTTAACCCCAACCATGAAAATAATTTTTTCAATATTAATGTTTTATAATTTTACATATTATTTAATAAATGGATCATAAATGGATATGGAAATAAAATTATATAAATACATAATACTAATCAACCATAATTATTTTTTATTCACTTTTTTATAAAATATTTAACAAAATGTGCTATAATTGTATTTTTTAAAACTATTCCCATAAATTGAGATTAAAAAACATACGATAGTAGTGGAATTATAATATAATAATTTAAAACATCTTGATTATCTTATATTTATCTTATTAAATAGTTTTATTGTAGCAATAACTCAAAAACTAAATCATTGAATATTATCTGAATTATTTATTTATCTTTTTCCAACATGCACAATCACGTCGTCAAATATTCTAAAGAATTTAAGATATTTATTTTACCAATTATATTATAAACTAAATGAAAATGTGAAAAACCCATTTTTATTACAATTAAATATTTTAAATAGAAAATAATTAGAATTTACACTTGGAAAATGTTTTATTATTTTTAAAATGCCAAAGATGCATCTTTGGCTTATGTTATACATAAATATAATAAATGTAAAAACAGACAAATGAGGATTGAAAAGGTCAATTTTTTGAAATTTGGAAAATTTTGGATTAAATATACGCTTCCATTAAAATAAATTAAACTGTGTAAATTAATTTTATGCCTCAGCATATTAGTTGCAACCCTCATTAACCAATTTTACCTTTATTTTGGTATTAAAAATCTACTATGGTAACTATTCATACCAAACTAATGTAAAAGGTTTCTATCAACAAAATATAAACCTCATGATTCCATATATTTAATCTATTTTTCAATCATAAATATATAAAATTAGAAGTAATTAATTTAATATAAATTCACAAAATTCAACAGAAATTAGATTTTCAAAAAAATCTACTTTAAATATAAAAATATTTGTATTCCAATATAAAACATAAAATTTATTCTGTATATTGTGATATTTTAATTTCTATTACTAGTGAACATATTTTCTATCGAGGTCATGTTTCAAAAATCTATTAAATTTTATTTCCTTAATCAATGAATATTGTTTTGTCACAAAAAATCAATATTTTTAACTACTTTGAGGAATATCTTTTTTTGGAAAAATAATAAAATTCAAACTAATATAGTTTTGATATAATGATTTAAAAACATTAAATTATTTTTAATATAAAATAGTTAAATGTTTTAAAAATTAATCATAACATTCTCTCAATGAAATCAATAAAATTCATTTTTTAAGAAAATATCTTTTCGGGAATAATATTACTACTAAAATTTGTGTGATTATTTAATAAGAATGTATCAATAATTTTTATTGATTGTGTGAATTATATATTCACAATAATTTGGTTTCATTAATTAATAACCTCATATTCAATGTCTATGTTATAGAAATCATATAATAAATATATTTCATTGTTTGTTTAAGCTTGGTGTTGCAGGTGGTATACATTATTGAACATTGTGTTCTTTCAGAATATTAGACTATTGAACTTGTGTGTGATGATGAATCAATTATGTTGTGTAATTATTCACGTCGTATTCCCATGGGTGTAGGACTAACATATCATCAATTATAATTTCCAAAGACATTGAATGATGAACAATATATCATTTAATGTTTCTTTTTTGATTTAAATGTGTTGTTTTTTTGAACAATATGTGTGTTAAAGCCCATTTTCCCATGACATTGTATGCCCTAAACATATTTTGTACATACTATAATCTCTTTAATTTCATACTAAATATTTTAGGGATATGAAATGGGAAGCAAATTCATATCTCAAAACATTTTGTATTTTTCAAATATGGATCAATGTGGCACTATATTGATTAGTGGGAACTTAACAATATCACAATCAATAATATCTATCCTCTATCCTATAATTATTTTTATCAATTTAAAGGATTTAATTTCCTCTCAAAGATTGATATTGATTCTGCATACAATCATTTGAGGGTCAAAAGTGAATAAACTAACATGAAATCCTTCCATACATTATTTAGAAACATTGAATTTATCATGATTACATTTTTATTGCTAATTACCTTGAAATATTTTTGGAATTTTTTATTTTATTTTTTTATATTACCTTCCCTAGTTTTTGTTAGTCATTATAGAGAATATTCTTATATATTATAAAAAAAATAATGAGGTTGTAGGTAAATTTACTATTTAATGAAGACCATAAGAAAGGAGAAGTTGGATGAAAAAAATTCCATTATTGAATTTGGGAGAGAGAATGTTTAATTTTTGGGTCATATAATCTCATGGAATGTTTTATTAGTGGATCCATAAATATTTGATGTTATTGAAAATTTATCCAGACCAATTACAATGACTATGATCTATAGAATTCTATGATATGATGGATATTATCAATTCATTTTTAATAATGCATCATGTCATTCTAATCAACCACCAATGTTATTTTGGTAGGGATTCAGGTTACATTGTACTAATGAATGTAATTTAAATTTTAAGGAACTGAAGAGATGAAGGGATAGTGAACCTATACAGATAAAAAAATTGAATTGATATGGTTTTGTGATTTATATTTACAACTCAATGAAGAGGATGTCAGGTTTTCTTATAATGTATTTCATGGTAACATCTTATACATATTTTCAATTAATTGTTAATGGGAAGAATTAATAAAACCATGGAATGGAGTCAAAAATGGTATTCTTTATAATAATTATATAGGTAAATCGTAATTATGGAAAATTTGTGATATAGATAGTTATAATAAATGTTTATAGTATATATTCACCAAGAAAGTGTTGAATATGAATGAAATAAGATTGTTGTATTTGATAAAAGGCAATGAATTGTCAATACATTACCCCCTTGGAAATAGAACAATATGGTTGATTCATTTAGTCAATATGATCATGATATATTATTTTTGATGAGGTTCACAAAAATAAAATATTTATGGATTTCAATGGATGTATATTTAAATAACATTGGGATTTGATAAATATTATCTTTCTCAAGTGATTGTTCAACCATAAATCCATGTGAAGATTATAGAGGCAATGAATATTGATGTAAAGCTACAAAAGAAAAAAAGAAATATTCCTATGATAGAAATTCATTGTGATTGAATGATATGGGTAAGAAACCATGTATTTTTTAAGCAAATATCAAACTTAAATATAGAGATATTGGAAGAATATCATAAGAACATCATTATTTATTCATCATGGAATTATAAAGATGTATTGAGATCTTGAAGATTATTTCTAGTGGGACATCATTAAGAGGTAAATTTTATAGAATATTTATTTAGGTTATTTTTATATATTAATTATAATGATGAGAGATAGAATACTAATGGTATGACTCAATAATTACCCATACCATAATATAAATGGAAAATAATCACCATTTATTTCATTGTAAGACACCACAAAAATTATAAATTTCATGCTCCTAATACTATTGTAGAATATATCTTTTTGATGTGGTCGCATATAATTGATAATAGATATTATTTTACAATTGATAATCATATCATGGTATACATTAAGGATGGGGTAAGGTACCATAAAAAACCATGTTCTATTGTATCTGATTAAGATCTAAGGATTACCTCAATATTCATTTAATGTCTCCCGCAAGAACTAGGTATATAGTTGTGTTTCTATGATACCTATCATACAATGACTGGTGGTCAGTACAAGTGAACCATTAAATCCATTTAAGATAATATATTATCATATTTTATAGATTTCAAAGCTGTTTGGAATCAATGACTTCCTTCTTTAAGGATATCTTATAAAAATAGCCTTCATAAGAGAATTCTGATGGACAATTTTCTATCCATAAATAAGAGGATGAGTACGAATGCAACCATTAGGGGGGTGAATTGGAGAAATAATTTTATCGGGCCTCGATATAGCATAGAAAATGGAAGTGATGGTTAGAACCATTAAATATTACATCATGGTCGCTTATATACAACTAAATAGTTATAATAAGAATCATTAACAAGATATGGAATTCAATATTATTGTGAAAGTAATCCTATTAATTTCCACATGCAATAAGGTTATCATATTCATATCTACTAGAAAACTAATCCTTATATAGATTTTCCCCTTAAATATTCTTGATAATATAATGATGGTTTATAAAACCCCAACATTTTTTAAAAGTAGAAAATTATATTCGATAATGTAAAGTATTTAAAATACTCAATTGATGACACTTTATACACAACAATATGTTTAGATTATGTTACATTAAACACTAAGTCAATATTGGGAAAAAAAATACCCCATGATTTTTATGTTCTATAGAATATTCTACTTACAATAGTGATCTTAAATGACCAATGATATATATTAACGTTATAACCATGACATTAAATTTGATAGTATGAATAATATTAAGTAATTTATTGATTATATAGATATATATTTGTAAAAATATCATGCAATATAAATAATTTAATATTTTTTGTAATTAATCAATCATTATTTGAGTAAAGTTATATTATTATGAAAAATTATTTTTTTTCTTAATTTGTTTTTCTTTTCATGAATAAAATAATATAATCTGTTTTTGAAACTTTTCTAATTTCTTTTGATAAAATACAATTAATTTTATAATATTTATTTCTAAATTTACTTTGGATGATATTTTGGTAATTTTTAGAGAATAATGATTTTTTTTGGAAGAGTGAATAGTATTTTTTAGGGAAAAGTAATTTTTTCTATATATTAAGTGATTTAAAATGCTTAGGTGTTTTTTATATTGATTATAGTTACCCATGAAAATTTTATTTTTATATAATATACATAATATAAATTAAACAACATTATGTTTATTTTTTGGTATATGATTGTTTATGTGTATTAAAATTGGTTTTTCTAAAAACTGTAATTAAATAAATAATGTTTCCCCATTTTAATTAAAAAAATTATGAGAAATATTTTAATTGAAATATCTAGATTATACATCACTAAATATTAATTTATTTTTAATCAATTATTATTTTTATTTAGTGTGATTATTTAGAGACATATTTGGCCCAAAAATTACTCCCCTTAAAAATATGTTGTCTCTCCACGTCTACGGGATAAATTTTTAAATTTTATTTTGGACGTTATTTGAGTTAAATTATGTAAAATTAATACCATATTTGGAATTATTATAATTTATGTTACCTAATATGTTCAACATAATTTTTTACCATAATGATTAATGAACACAAATAAAATTTATTACTGTGATTAAGATTAAAACATGGTTTCATGCATTGCATTTATATTTATTAAATTTAATTTTATACACACGTAGAAATTTTATTTAATAAATAGGATTTAATATTAAAAATAATAAGGTAAAAATTATCTAATAAAATTAATATTAATTTTAATATGAGAGGTCAAATTACAAAGGTAAATAAAAAAATATAGGTTACCATGGTAAAAACTAAAATGGAAAATTTTAATAAACTAAATAGTATAATGAATAAAACTACAAAAATGTTTTTTTACTTATGTGATGGATGTGTTTATCAACAACATAAACCCTCCCCCAATTATTTATCTTATTTAGAGGCACAAGACCTAAGGGAGACCTCCAAATAGTGAATACATTGGGGTATTTACAAGAATGTCACTCCTCCAAAATTATGAAAGGGAACTCACTCTACTCACTTCTTTACACCGCTCATGAAATTTTTCTCTACCAAAAACATATAAAAAAATTCCCAAATTCTCAACTTTCATTTGAAAATACTTAGTTGGTTTGAAATCCTACCATGTAATACATTCTATGCAAACCAAAAGTAGATACATGAATAATATGTAACATTAATCAACAATAATTTTAAGGTATTTCTCCACCCCTTTTAATTATTCCATATACAGATATGATATTATGTTATGTTATGCATTATTCTTCCAGCATAATGAGTCTTTTTTTTGGGAGGGGTAGATTCTTGTTGCAGACTAATGGAACTACTGCAATGTCTATTGGGGGTGATGAAACTTCTTCCCTTGCTTAATTAGATGTTTGTTTTTTGTTGGACTGTGAGGACATTCTCCCCACATTTTTCTATGGGATCAAATTGTTTTTTTCATTTTTGAAATGTGTTTCCACTTTTCACACCTATTAAAATGTGTTCATATTTTTTCATTTAATAATTTTGTCCTAACCCCCAACCTATTTAAAAACGCACTTACAACAATTGGGTACGAAATCATTTTTAATGTGTTTAGTGGGCTACCTTCTTGAAAATTTATGTCATTTGTTTTTCATTTATTACCTCCCATGATTGGGTATGGTGATGGATATAATGTTTATATAAGATATTTTTAACATTATTATAACTCGGAATTTACTCTATCATATATAACATTTCACTTTCCATTTCATAAGGGATACGATAACATCTCTTTTTTGTATAGAGGAATATAGCTTCATGAAGAGATGTTATTTTTTTTAATAACACATAATAGTGGAGATAATTAGTGTAAAAATAATAAATAAATTTTATATTAGTGTAATATTTAGGATATTGAAGATAATTTTGTACTTCTTTAAATATAATAATCAATTTTCATGTTATAGTTTTAGTCATTGAAAAAAATGGTACCGTTGTTCATGAATATGTGGACTACCAAATCCTCAAAAAGATTTCACCACCGCATAAAACAAACAATATATATAACAATATATAATTAAAAATATGTTTTTTATTTTATTAGTATAATTATAGAATGATAAATATTGCATACATTCTTTCCGTAAGGATTATTGAAAAATGGAAATGTCACTAATGCTAAGGTACAACCAACATTCTCCAAGATTGTATCATTAGTTAAATTTTATATCCATATTTAATGATGGGTTTCAAATATAGAATTTATATATAATTATGATAATTATTTCATGAAAATTTCTCTATATGTGTTTAAACAATGACCAATTTGACCATAGTCAAACAAAATTTTTCATTGTTGACACACATGCTATATATAGTCAAAACATACAAAACAAAGGTAATACATTATATAATTGTATATAATAGGATAATAACTGAAATAAAATTAAATAATAAACATGAAAAATGTTATCGAGGAATTAAATAATAATCATATATTTATTATTTACAAAAATAATTACATACGTGACAAGTCAGACTCGAGGAAAGGATTATTCTCATCTCACATATATTTCAGTGAGATATACTCCATATTCACGAATTATATTATTAGGTAGTGTATATAATATCCATGAATGAAATTTTTTATTAACATAACAAAATGTATTATGTTTTACATATACTATTATGTATTTATCATTCTTGGTATTTATGGTAATAAAATTCCCAAAGCAGTAAGGTTGTTTGTCTCAATTTTCCTTCTATGAAATATATGTTATGTTATTTAATGGTCATATTTTAAGTGGTGTATTTAATTCTTATTTGACATATTTTGTCATAAATATACGTATTTCCATTTTATTATAAGTTTAATTTATTTTTATTCATTCATAGGTATTATAATTCAATGTTACCAAAGTGGTAAGAGTTTTATGTTACAATCACATATGCTATTACTATTATTTATGACTATGTCACAAATATTGATATAATGTGATATACCTATAAATAAATATCATTAAATTTATTATACTCCTTAAATTCAAGGTATTTTAATTTAAATGTACCATTTCAATTCTCTATGGTACAAGGAATAATTGAGAAAATGATTTTAAGAAAAAAATAAAATTATTTCTCTCTTTGATCAGAAATTTGTTTTCTACGAAATCTAGGCTTTAAATAAATGATTCAAAGTATGATTTTAATCTTATTCACATTATCTATTGGATAAATTTTTAACCAATTTTTATTTTTGCACAATTTTTTAGAGTAGTATTCAATTCATTTTGAAAATAATTCTCATTTTTTTACCAAAATTGTGAAAAGAATGTATATTTTCACACATACAACATGAATAGAGTTCTGCCTTCATAATAATTATTATATTTTCTTAATCCATTATATTATTTCAAGTTTATTTTAAAATTAATATATTTTAAAAATATTTTTTTTTCAAAATAAGAATATTATTTTCTTAATAATTTATTTATTGATCTTTTAACAATATTTTCATTTTACACTGTCAGCAAGATTTTTTGTAACTTATTATCTAATGGTGATATTTTTTATTGTGACATTATCATTTTTTTCTGTATGTATTATGATTATTTCAAAGGAATTGTTATATAACCCATTGCATTTAAATGGGTTAATCATATGGAAGAGAAGATTTTATGGAACCCTCTTCTTTTCCTTGGGATATCCATGTATGAGAGATATTTTTATAGTTCCCATTTCATTTAAATGGTTTGATTATGATTAAAATATATTAAAATGAAACGAATTTTTAACTTTTGGGTTAATTATGTTATAAATGGAATAATTATTGATTTTATATGCTTTATGATGGGAAGAATGATCTATTTAGATTATTAATAAAGTGTTTTTTGGAAGTATTATATCCATCAATATGATTTTGAGAATTTTAATTCTGGGATTATAGAGGGGAAAGGCATGAAAAAAGTCAATCTGCTCTAAAATAATGTAAACATGAAGCATCACCATGAAATAGGATAACACAATCAACATGGAGGGATCAATGATTATTAAAACTATTATAAGGATTGGAAGGTGATGCCATTGATCCTAGAGAGAACATGATGTTGTTAAATTCTCTCCATGTGTGAAAAAAAATGATGCTATTAGGAAGAAGCATCTTGTATTTGTGGAGTAAATAAATGACCAACTAGGGTGTTCTCTATGTAAATTGAATTGATCTGGGAAGAACCATGGAGTTAGTTTCTAGGTTCTAGATATGAAATCCATAAGATCTGCACAATTCCAGACTGTTGAGCAATGTGGTAGCCTTTTCTATGAGGTAATTGATCTACCCAAGCTAGAAACTATATGAAAATACCACCAATGTCATGTCCCGTCCCTTAAGGCCTGTGTCATGACTACCCCAAGCCCGTCTCCCAAGGGACAGGGAATGGAAACTTACACTGAAGGTGTCAACCTGCAAGTGGGAGGCATATTCCTGGATACCTATACTCACACGCATGCCCCACCAAGTCCCAACTCACAAAAGGGAAATATAATACCACTGAATAACTGAGTACAAGTACAGCTGAATGAAAATGGGATAGAATACAATCCTAAGAAAAAGTACTGAAATCTTTAAAGTATAATATTTTCTCTGATGGCCATCCATAGTAAACCCTACCTGATCGTGAGAGTATTAAAGCTACTGCAAGCTGTAGCAGTACATCCTATCTGCCTAGTCCAACTGTGCATCACATGGTCTTAGGCCACCAAGTCCACTGTCATAGCATCCGTCCATCCCATCTCCCTGAGCACCCCGGTCGAAACGTTAGTCATCTGCAGCAGACACAACACGTGCGAGCAGAGACTATGCAGGGGTGTGTAACATAGTACTCAGTAGGGACCCCAAAACCATAATGAATATACACACAACAATTCTTCAACGTAATCCACAAAATACTAGACAACTCAAACCTAGTATATTGTAGGGTAGTAGTAGGATCATCACCAATCACATTGTCAAACACCTCAGCTGCTAGAGAACTCCTCCTCTATCGAGTACAGAGGGCCTTCAGAGTCACACAGAGCTACTTCCCACTAACCTTGAACTTCTTAAGTACTCCTCCCCATTGCATACTATGGGTTTGTCGGGTCACACCAAGCCACTCCACACTATGGCCTACTGAGGTACTCCTTCAGTCAAGTATTGTGGGTTTGTCGGGTCACACAAAGCCTCTTCCCACTGTGGGCCTGCCAAATCCCAAAAAGGTTCTTCCCAATAGGTCTTCAAGTCACACAGAGTTTAAAATCATCAGTCTTCAGGTCTCTTCCAGTCGCAGGTTTTCATACATAGCATGCTTGGGAGAACCACTCGTCAAGTCATTGGACATATTTCAACTAGAATAAAGTCACTCAAAAAAGTAATATGATGAAATTTCATGTCATAAGGGTTCCAAAGCAATAGACGATGCATCATCTGGATACCCAATTTTTATGTTATAGACATTTTATTGTTGAGGGCCCGATAAGAAATGTGTGTGATCCAACCCATCCAAAGTCCAACTTTCACCAAAAGTCACATGGAGTTTTTAAAAAGGAACTCCTTGTCCTAAGGGTTCTCACGCTGTTTAAGGTTTGTCAAACCGGTGTATAGTTAAAAAGATACGCCCATTGAAGCATAACATGGATAAAAAGGGGTTCCATGTCCAATCAGATCAGGTCGGACTGACCCGACCAAACCCGGTCTGGGTCTACCCAGCCCACTGTGTGCGGCCTGGCTTGGCTGGTCCGAACCAGGCCAATGGGCCGCTGGACCTACATTTCTGGCCTGCCAGGATCACCCTGGCCCGCAGTTGCGGTCTATCTCCATTCTCCCCAGACAAAGCATAGCCACATATGGCACTTTCTCACATGGTCGAGTCACCGGATGCATTCCCACATCAACATGCTCGGTTGGTTGACTTCTCCACGCGGTGCCACACTAGTACCGCCATCCACCAGCACCGTGGCCCATCGCAGTCGTGGCTTATGCCACCCAGGAACGCCTCCTCCAGCACCGTGGCCCATCGTGGTCATATCTTCCGCCGCCCAGGCACGCCTCCAGGGCGTGCCTCCTCTAGTATCGTGGCCCATCCTGGCATCAGCTTCCAATGCATAGGTGCACTGTCAGGACATGCATACTCTTCCGGCCACCAGTTGGGTAGACAGCTCGTGCCTTCTATGTCAGGCATGCGGCCGATGTCATCATGTTCCAACGTTGGCGTCATCATGCACCATATCTTCTGGTAACCCACAAGGGGTGCACGAAATATCGACCATGGCAGAGGGTCCTATAATTTTTCATTTGGCATGTTCCCTCCACATTAGCATTAACAATGTCATCATTTCAATAGAATAACAACTCATAATTAAACAGTAAAACCCCTAACCTTGAGTTCGTTGGATGTTGTTGCGGATGAGGAAGGAGTTTCCATGTTTGAAGGTGTTTTTCATCATTTATCATCGCTCGTCGCTTCCCCCAACAATTGTAGCTCGATCACATTCTTTGTCGGAGAGGAAATTTGTTAGTGCTTTGTTAGAGCTTCCTCTCCTAGGTCTCCCAAAAGTCAAGATTGATCTCGGATTAAATAGATTGAATGAGGAGATTAACGCATCACACAATTAATGAGATTCATTTATGAGTTTAATTAATAAACCTCTTAATTCTTTCAACGGTGCGGTTACACACCCTTTGAATTCACCCAATGGTACAGTTACACAACTTAAGAGTCATGTCATTAAATGGTTTGACATTGTACTGTGGTCCCCCCACCATTTTTGAAACAGTTTAAAAAATGAAATAAATTAACATTTATTTATTTTAATATTTTTTGTAATATCCATGAAAATAGCATTTTCATATGACCCTTTCCATCCGAAGTAATGCTTCCCTCAATAAAATCCCAATCCTGCAATTAGATGGAATTTCAAGGTCTTTACATTCTTCCCACCTTAGGACTTTTCATCCCAAAAATATATAACAAAACTAGGGAAGCAAATGTGGGTATTGTGCACGTATTTGAGCCTCTCACTCCTATGTGCTCTCCTAGAGATTCAAGTGCTTCCAATGAAATCACACAACAGGAATCGGCCACCCATGAAGGTCTATCTCTTGTCGATGATCTATCTTCATTGAGAACACTGAACAAAGTCACCCCATCGTTGATGTATAGATCACCCCAGTCGATAACATGCGATAGATCAGGCACATACCTCCTCAGTTGTGACGCATGGAAAACATTATATACATGGTGCATCAATCGAGGAAGTGATAGATTGTACACCACCTGGGCTACTCTACTGAGGATCTGGAAAGGACTGATATACCTTGGAGATAACATTCTGCCCCGGCCAAACCTCTTTACACCTCGTCGGTGTGGGACCCGTAGGAATACATGGTCTCCCTCCTCAAACTCATAGGGTATCTGTATCCTTTTGGAATAAGACTTTTTCCCACTCTGTGCAGTCTTCATCCACTTCTGGATGATCTCCACCTTATCTGTGGTATCTTGTACCAACTCTGGACCCATAAGTGTTGATGCCCTAGGGTTTTTTCAGTACTGAGGTGACCCACGAGGTGGCCTATACAGGGCCTCAAACACTACCATGAAGATGGTTGATTGATAGTTGTGGATGTATGTGATCTCCACCAATGGAATGTGGTCTCCCAACTGCTTCCAAAATCATGGACACAAGCAAGAAGCATGTCCTCAAGTATCTATATGGTCTTCCCTATCTGGCCATCTGTATGAGGGTGGAAGGTGGTTCTCCTGCATAGATGAGTCCCGAAAGCCTCCTGACATCCCTTCCAATATAGGGAGGTTAAACGAGAATCATGATACGAGACGATCATCGATGGCACCCCATGAAGCTGTACAATATCTTGTATATAGAGTTTTCCCAAGTTCTCTACTTATCCCAACTCTCAGATGGGTATGACGTGGGCCGACATGATGAGTCAGTCAACGATCAACTAGATGGAATCATGGCCCCTGGATATATGTGGTATCCCTGTCATGAATTCCAGGGAGATTCCATCCCACTTCTATTCCATCACCCCATGTGGCTAAGATAATCCTACTAGTACATGATTCTCGGCCTTCAATTACTGACAAGTGAGGCATCATCTTATGAACTCTACCACCACATTCTTCATCCCTGGTCCCCAGTACTAATGCTGGAGGTCTTGGTTCCTCTTCTCCACTCCAGAATGAATCAACAAAGGGTATTTGTCTAACTCTATCAACACCTCCTCTCGTAGCATTACTAGTACCATGGTGCGTACTCGGAAGAGGATGACATGATCCCCACATTCAAAAAATATTTCAGGAGAGTGTCCTGAGATTATCTGATCACGTTAGGCCTCCCAGTTAATGTCCATAACCAGTGCCTCCCGAACTCACTGTAGGAGTGTGGGAGTGATAGTCATATACAGGAAGTAAGCTTCTCCCTTACTATCCACAAAGGATATCTACAACATGTCTAGCAACTTTGTCACCTCACATAGAAAATGTAGGCCATATATCCTGCTGAGTGTGTTTTCTACTATGTTCCCCTTCCTAAGAGTGTAGACGGTGTCAATGTCATAGTCCTAGAGGAACTCCATCCATCACTATTGTATCAGGATCATTTCCTTCTGTGAGAAGATATTACTATGACTCTTTTGATCAAATTAAATAGTAAACCGTTCACCCATCATGTAGTGCTGCCACATCTCCAGTGAAAATACCACTACTCCTAACTCATGATCATGGGTAGCTTAGTTATGCTCGTGTTGTCTCAACTTTTGTGAGTAGTAGGAGATCACCACTCACTAATTCATTAGTACAATACCTGTTCCAATACCTAATGTGTTGACGTAGACTACATACCCAAAACCCTCTTTTGGTAGCCTCAAGATGGGGGCACTCGTCAGTCTCGGCATGAGATCCTAGATACTTTGCCTGCACTTCTCCATCAACAAGAATGGATTCCCCTTCTTTGAAAAAGATGAAAGGGGTGTCGCTACCCTGAAGAAGTCTAGTAAAAATATCTTTTAGTACCAATACAATTTCTAGAAACACTGCACCTCAGACACACTCTTGGGTGGCTCCCAATAAATAATTGTCTCTATCTTCCCGAGATACACTGCAACTCCAGAATCTGAGATAACATTCCCTAGGATGTGGACATCCTGTATCCAGAACTGGCACTTCGAGAAAATTCCTTAAAGACAGTGCTCTCAGAGTGTATCTAGAACTATCTTTAGATTTTGGGCGTGCTCCATCTCTTACACTAAGAACACCAAGATGTTGTAAGTTAATACTAGCATGAAGCGATCGGGGTATGGCTGGAAGATCTTATTCATGATCCCCCTGAAAACCGCCAAAGCATTGATCATGCTGAAGGGAATCACCATGAACTGTTAATGTCCATTCCAACATGTGAAGGATGTCTTCGGTACGTCCTCATCACGTACCCTGAGCTGATGATATAATGATTTAAGGTCTATAATCGAAAACCACCATGCTCCCTTCATCCTATCGAAGCGATTTTCGATCCTCAGTAGAGGATACATGTTCTTCATGGTGACCTAGTTGAGGAACCGATAGTCCACAAAAAATCCTCAGACTCCAATATTCCTTCTTTGAAAACAAAATTGTGGCTGCCCAAGGAGAAACGCTGGGCCTTAAGAACCCCTTCCTCAGCAAGTCTTCCAACTGTACCCTCAGCTCATGAAGCTCCACGGGATCCATCTGATATACTCGTGTAGATATCGGTGTCGTACCAGGGTATAATACATTGTATGAGTATACCAATATAAGAGTAGGTTTCCCCGAAACGTCATCATGGAAGACATCATCATACGGGTCCACCAGTATAGGATAGCTTGGACTCCTCTCATCCACTACACAGTGGGTGTGGCTAGCAAACTGATGAGTGATTGGTTGCAACCTCCTCTGAGACAGTCTATCCTATGCATCAAAGGTTTCCATCTCACTAGTGAAGGAAAACCAGATCCCATCCTCACAGACAGAGTGCACGTTGCACCTAAAATATTCTAATTGAGCCTGGGTTGTGGATAGCCAGTCCATACCCAAGATGATGTCGTAAGGTCTCGACGCTTCTACCAGGAGATCTCAGACTAAGCTCACACCACCTAGAGTGAGTTCACACATCTTGCACCAATGTGTAATCGTCGAATAATCTCTCGTAGGAGTCTCTAATAATATTGATTGGGCCAATGAATCCATCAGAATATCGGAGCTCCAAATGAGTGTCATGGAAATGAAAGAGTGACTTGCATCTATGTCTATAAGAACTGCAGCTAGGGTGGAATAGATATATATAGTACCTATAAGAATATCTAGAGAATCACGATCATAGGCCTCTTCTACCTGAATTTGATATCACTATTTTCCACTAGCTCCTTGTGGTTAGGGTGGAACACCTAGGGGTTGTGGTGGAAGAACCTCAATCCATCGTCCACCACATGCTTCATGACCTGGTCCTTTTCTATGTCCACCTCCCTGTAGACCTCCTCACTCAAACCTCAGCAACTACCTCAATGGTCCCCCAACCATCAGCTGGTCATTGGAATGGCAGGTTGAGAAGTCACATGCCATGTGTCCCTGCCCGAAACACAAAAAGCAATGCTTGGGCCTCGTCTAAATCCCTTTGTCCTAGGAGGCTCGCACATACAACCCTGAGTCATGGGGTTAGCCTATGAAAGACCTGGCCTGCTTGTTCATACACGTATGATGTCTTCTATCAACCAAATACTCTTCAGTCTGGGGTCTGCTGGAAACTCTAACTGTGGGCACCTACTTTTCCAAGAATCTCCCCATCATAGTGGCTCACACCATCACCCCAGCATAGGTAGGGATTCTAAGAAACACCACTGAATCCTTGATCTTCCACCTGAGTACCTGCTCAAAGGATCAATACCTGAGTAAAGGGTCTTGAACCATGTATGTGTAGTACTGAGAAAGCTACATGAACCTCTCCAAGTACCCGACCACTGTCATGGTTCCCTACTGTAGGTGAAGAACCACTTGAATGCGCACAGACTGCAACGTCGCAGAGATAAATTCATCTCAGAAAATCCTCTCGAAGTCAACCCAAGTGAGGGTCACCTCATCATGAGTTTGGATGGTCAAATTCCACCATCTCCCCACTAATCCCTATAGAAGACTTTCATCCAAGATTTCCATCACGTCAGATGGTGTCCTCACTAAGAGAAAGACCCACGTCACAGCCACTTTCCAGTCCCTAATGACCTGAGGATTCGTCTCTCTCCTAAACATGGTAGGTCTCTATCTTTGAAACTCATATAGGGAACTGAGCCTATGAACAACCTCTCCTATAACTGCCGAAAGTAGGTGCTGACCATGGAGTGGTGGTAGCACTGGTGCACCACCCGGTAGGAAAATATCAATCCTTGGTCCCTTAAAGTATTCCTTGTCGCTAGGTGGGATGTCCTCACCACCTAGTATCAAGATCCTGGATAGTCTTATACATGAAGGTAACCTAAAAAGAGATCAAGATTTTCCACAATTAGAACATTATACCTTATCATATAACTCTTATTTAAAATCATAGGACACTTATGCAACCTGTGTTTTCAGGTATTGAGTTGAAAAGCAGAATTCAATGTCCTAGTGTATGGATACATCGGCCGCCGAACAATCACTAGACTCCCTGAATATGAACGTCAGTCTCAAAACATTTCACACTACTACTCCAAATAAATACATAGACTCATAATCTTTGATGGAGTACTAATCACCCTCGGATACAACTTTGTGATGACCCATCCCCCGGGGCCCATGTTGTGACTACCCCGACCCGCCTCTAGAAGGACAAGGGTTGGCGACTAGCGCTGAAGGTGTCGACATGCAAGTGGGAGGAATTTTCTTGGATACCTGTATGCGCATGAATTTCCAACCAAGTCCCAAATCATAGAAGGGAAATAGCATACCACTGAATAACTGAGTACAATTACAGCTGAAAGATAATGGGCCACAATAGAAGCCCAAGAAAATGTACTGAAAACTTTAAAGTACAAAAGTGATCTGATGTCCATCCACAGTAAATGCCACATGATCATTAGAGTTGTGAAGATACTAGAATCTAAATTAGTACAACATGTCTGACTGGTCCTACTGGGCCCCGCCTAGTCATAGACCCCCAATTCCACTGTCGTAGCGTTCGTCTGCCCCATCTCCTTGAGCACCCATATCAAAACATCGATCGTCTACACCAGACATAACAAGTGTGGATAGATCCCATGTAGGGGTGAGTACAACAACACTCATTAGAGACCCCTAAACAAAAAAAATAACAAACATCAATTCCTCTGTGTAAAGAACAAAACACAAGACAGCTCACACCTGGTATATTTTAGGGTATTAACAGTAGCATCACCAGTCACATATTTGAACACCTTATCTACTGGAGAACTTCTCCTCTATTGGGTACATTGGGACTATAGGGTCACACATATCTACTTCTCACTAACCTTGAAATAATTAGATACTCATTCATATCGTGTATCGTGGGTCTATCGGGTCACACATAGCTGCTCCACACTATGTCCTGCTAAGGTACCTCCCCTATCATGTATCGTGGGTCTTTTGGGTAACCAAGAGCCACTCCCCAGCATGGGACAACCGTGTCACACATAGGTGCTTCCCACTGAGTCATCAAGTCACACATAGTCAAAAATCAGTTATCTTCAGGTCTTAGCCAGTCGTTGGGTTCCATACATAGCACACATGGGAGAACTGCTCCTCAAGCCATCGGTCATATTTCAACAGGCACAAAGTCTCACAAAGAAGTATCCTAATGATATTTCTTGTCAGAAGGGTTCCAACTCAATAGAGGATGTGTCAATCAGACACCTGGTTTGTAAGTTTTATGCATTTTTTTGCCAAGGGCTGGGATGGATTTGGGTACTATCCAACCCGTCCAAACTCCAACATTTTCTGAAAGTCATGTGTAGTATCTAAAAAGAGCATCCTCATCCTAAGGGTTCTGGTTCTGCTGACGGTTCTTCAAATAGATGTTCGGTTTTGGAGATACACCCATTTAAGCGTAACTAGTCTATAATGGGGGTCCGGGTCTCGTCCAACCCAGTCGAACCGAACCAACCAGACCCATTCTTGTTTGATCCGGCCCACTGTGTAACCTGCCAAATTTTTCTAAAATTAAACAAAAATGCACGGAACTTTGTTTTAATTAGATATTCATAACTTTCCTTTAAACATAATTTTTCCACTTCTAAGTTTTGAATTTCGAAAAATGGTCATCTATAATTGTGTTCAGTATGTTATTTAGAGTCTGATTAAACCAACTTTTTTTTGAATAGTAATATACCCTTATGAATAATAATATGACCCAAATGAATAGTAAATTTTAATATTATTTTATTTTCTTAAGGCTTTAAGATAATAACATCTTGGTTAATTTTTCATCATGATATATAAGTAGTTATGGAATTATAATTGATAATTTTTGAATTAAGTATGATTTTATTTAATATTTTAATTTATAATATATCAAAAATTATTTTCAAAAAATGGACTTCCTTTTTTGAATTTTACACATCAAAAAATGTTTAGGATAAATTTTTGGGATTTTTCTGAAATTCTTGAATTTTCGATGAATAGTGAAATACAATAAAATACTCTATAATCAAATTTACCAGTAAAATACACTATTTATGACATCATAAGTGATTGACGTCCACTTGTTTCGAACTCAAAAACCATTATTACTATTTGAGGTCACATATACTAAGAATATTCATAATATTTGGAAAAAATATTATAATAACGATTAAAATAATAAAAAATACCCCCTCTCAACCACTAAAAATACCACCCTCACTCCCCTCTACTTTACACACCTCTCAATACTTGATACATGCCTATGTTCTACCCTATACTCCTCCCAAGGCTCTTCCCCACAAACTAAAGTTTCTGGTCTCACCAAAAAGACCAAAACCAAACCCTTTAAGAAGGATCTCAAGGAGTAGAGATCAAGAGGTAAACATCCTCTTTTATTTTCTTTATTTTCTTTAATTTTATGTTATTATCTTCCTTTACCTTTGGCTTATGTTGGAATATTTCATTCCATATCCCCCCTTACAGTCCATATTATGTAAGGTTGATTAGATATCCCCTTTCTCCCATCAAACCTTTTCATGAAATTTTAAGAGACGATGATAGGCTGCCGATTTTTCGTGAGAAATTTCTAATGTTTACTTTTATTTCAAGATTCCTTTGTTTCATTCTTTTTTCCTCACCTCCTATTAACCAAAGGGCATGAATGTTCCAAAATCTTCTATATTTTATATGTTCTCATGTTCAAGTAAAATTGATCATCATTATTCTTCTCCTTTCCCACTTAATCAAGGAATTAAAAACATTGTCTATGATGTTTCGAATTACCGATTTCGTGGGTGATGTGAGTTCATTTTTCATTAAAACCTTCAATTCTGGTCATGAAACTATTCTTATGGTTGTAACAGGTTATAATATATGTATTATGTCTCAAACCTGGTTCTAGAATTATTTTTAACACATGGTTTTTATTTATAAAACAAAATGTGGTTGTTATTATCAAAGAACCACTAAAATGATCTAAACGAACATCATTAATGTTTTAACTTATGAATTATCATAATGTAAGAATTAAAAATTATAAATGGTATAATTTATGGTACTGGAAATATTTAAATACTACTCTATTTCAATTCTGGAGTTTCACTTCTAATCGACAAGAATATCCATCATGAACCAATCATGGGAATCATGTAAAGAACTCACCCAAAAACAGTGCAAAGAGAAAAATACAAACAATTAAGGGGAGAAATTTTGTAATGAAATGATCATATAAGATGTTATAAACGTGAACATGTTTCATTAAAATACTAATAACACTTTTTTTAATCATTATACAATATTATTAAACATGTTTTATGTAAGACAAGCCTAAGGTAAGGGAATTCTTAACCCGATTTAAATCTTTTGGGGTAACCTTATTATTCATTATTTTAGTGCTGTTTAAATTGTTCAGGCAATGAATTATAATTATAATATGTTTAATTATGTATATTTACACAGTATATAAATATTCCATCCTCTCTATTAAGTCTCTGCTCAATTGTATGATATTTATAAGGAGATTTTCTTTTAAAGTCCTCTTTTAAAATTATGTTTTATAAAAATAAAAATAAATGTTTTCGTGTTATTATTCATGTTGTATGATTAGGTTCTGGTTCTTGGGAATTGTTTATGATGAATATTGGGACCTATATCTCCCTCCAATTCATTGGGTATGTGTAAGTTAGAGGTCGGATGTATAGTTACTCTATGTGTAACTACGATGGTTACACAAATAGTAAGGTAGCCATGAGGGTTACAAATTATAAAGTAGGCATGACGGTTAAAATATTATGTAAGTAATGCCCCAATATACCTTTATGGTTATATTTATGTTCTTATGTTTGTGTTAATTTTGTGGAAATATCATGATTTACAAAGTAAGTATATATGGGTGACAAGCATATCTTTGGGAAGTGATTTCATATGTTACAAGTATTCTTGGACTAATGTGTTTTTTTATATCCTTTACTGAGATTTTTGGGATCATCCCATGTTTTTAAATGATTTTCATAGGTTATAAGGATGTGTATGAAATCTAAGGAATCCAAGTTAAATGTTTGAAGACCTACCCAAGAAATCATGTTTTATTTGGAATGTTTTAAATTTTTTGAGGAATTAGTAATGTTTTTATGGTATCCACTCTATAATAATGTGAAATGTTATTAATGTACTATCTCAATTCTCTAAATCTCTAAACCTTAAAAGATACTCTATGTAAAAAGGATATGATTTCTTGATTAAATTCAAGACTATGTAATGTAATAAGGTTGGGTCCTTATAGTTGGTATCAGAGGATGATTTATATAACTTAAGGGGGTAGGATGATGTTAAAATAATACCATAAATGATTATCATTCTATGATTAATTGTAAATGTTATAGAATTTAAATATCTCCATGTTTCTCTATCTATGGTATGTTTGATTAGAATGGTTGTATGTAGAAGAAACAGGGAAGCTGAAGATGAGAGGCCCCAATAGAAAGACATCCTTCCAAATCTGTACCCCGGAATGGTAGGGATTGGAACCAATCGGTTTGTGACAATAATGGATCAGCTGATGTAGGAAATAAATAGTGGTAGAATCCATACAAGTGAACAACTAGAGGTACCTTAATAGAACTTGACAATAGTGGAACATTTTATGAGACAACACCCTCCTTCTTTTAATGGATCTTCTGACCCAATAGCAGCTGAAGGATGGATTAAAGCCCTTGAAAAGATATTCGATGTTATGGTATGTTTAGAAAATTAAAAGATAAGTATTTCCATTTATCGTTTTTAAGGAGATTCTGATCAGTACGGTCAATTGTAAAAGAAATATCCGGGATAGAGCGGATTTTGTTGCCTTAGAGAGAGATGAATTTAAAAGTATTTTCCTTGAAAAATATTTTTATTAAGGTGGTTGATATAGTATGGAGAAGAAATTCCTTGAATTGAAGTAGACGCAGGAAGATTCAAGGGACATGTAGGAAGTGAACTTCACCGGACTTGCGAGGTATGCTCCAAATCTTATTCTGGATCTTTATAGAAAAATCAACCACTTTTACTTAGGATTGAATCCATGGTATCAAAGGGTGTTGCCGTCCCATGAGTTCAAAATTTATGAGAAACTTTTCTGATGTGTTGAGAGGGTAGAGATGGAGTTTTCTGATGATCACGTTTATTTGGGAAACAAGAAGAAGAAGTGGTCCAGTTGGAAAGTGATGGATATGAATCAATGCAAGAAATCTGATTGTAAGAAAACCCATTTTCCAGTTTGTAAAATGTGTGGTAAGAAAAACCCTGGGGAAAGTCTTAGAAAAACTATAAAGTGATTTAAATGTGGTATGTTTGGACATATGGCCCAAGATTGTAATGAAAATGATCCTAATACTAATCCTGATAAAAAAACTATAATTTGTTTTAAATGTGGTGAGATGGGTCATTATGAAAATCACTTCCCAAAGAGAGATCTGAACGATACAAAGAAGCCAGACTATAAGCAGGAAATTGCAGTGATATCCTTTGCTACTATGTCAGCAGATGTCGGGCCATCTCATGATGTTGTTTTAGGTACTTTTTTTTTGTTCACTTAGATTTTTCTAAAGTTTTTTTTGATACAGGGTCAACACATTCTTTTGTCTCTGAGAAATTTTCAGGTAAATTGGAAATATCTCCTCAACAAATGAAATTGGAACTTGTTGTTAAAACTCCAGGAGGAGATATTACAGAAAAAGGAATTATAAGAATATTTCTATTGTGGTCTGTGGAAATACATTACCTGTGAAACTTGTTGTTTTTCCCATAGTCGAGTTTGATGTAATTCTGGGAATGGATATGATTTCTGTTCATCATGATATGATTAGCTATAGAACTAGAGTATTTTTTTCAGAAAGTGTTGAATTTTTTATATTATAACGAACCCATACAACTGATAACATATCAGTAAGCTGAGAAACTATTAAAAGAAGGAAATGAATGTTGTATTGCTCATATTGTTGAGTCCAACAGAACAGTTCATATTAATGATGTGCTGGTGGTAAATGAATATGTGGAGGTTTTTTATGATCATTTACCCAGTGTCATACCATATCGAGAAGTCAAATTCACAATTGACTTAGTTCTTGATGCTAAACCTATTTCAGAACCCCCATATCGTATGGCTCAAATAGAACTTGAATTGAAAAATCAGTTGCAGGATTTGCTTGATAAATCCTTCATTCGTCCTAGCACTTCACCATGGGGAGCACATATTTTGTTTGTTAAAAAAAGGTGGTTATATGAGACTTTTCATTGATAAAAGAGATTTGAATAACATCAATATTGAAAACTAGTATCCTTTGCCTCATATCTATGACTTTTTTTATCAGCTCTAGAGAGCTTTGTACTTTTCCAAGATTGAATTGAGATACGGATACCATCAGCTGAAGGTGAAAGAGGATGACATCTCGAAAACAGCCTTTCTTTCTAGATATGGTCTTGATGAATTTGTTTTTATTCCGTTTGGATTAACTAATTCACTTTTTTTATTAATGAATCTTATGAATAAAGTATTTCATGAGTTCTTGGATATGTTTGTGGTTGTTTTTATGGATGAAATTCTGGTATTTTCTAAAAATAAATAGGTACATGAAAAACATATAAGGGTTGTTTTACAATCCTTAAAAGAAAAGAAAATGTATGGAAAATTCAGAATGTCTGGTTTTTGGATTCAAAAAATTTCTTTTCTTGGGAACATTGAAAATAAGGGTGGAATAATAGTTGATCTCACCAAAACAAGTGGCTGATGAATGGCCAAGACCATCAAATGTTACAGAGATTAGTAGTTTTCTTGGATTAGCAAGTTATTACTGATGTTTTGTTAAGAACACTACTCATTTATCTAGCCTGATAACTATGTTAACAGGAAAGGGGATAAATTTTATTTGATATAATAATTTGATGTTTGTTTTTAGGAACTGAAGTAGAGATTGGTAAATGCTCCGGTTTTGGCCTTGTCATCCCTAAATGGTGAGTTTGTCATCTACAGTTATTCTTATTTGATGGGTTATGGTTGTGTTTTGATGCAGAATGATTAGGTAATTTTTTATCCTTCAACACAACTAAAACCTCTTGAGTTAAATTATCCCACACATTATTTGGAATTGGCAGCTATAGTTTTTTCTTTTAAAGTTTGGAGGAATAATTTATATAGAACCAAATGTAAAATATATACTAACCATAAAAGTCTGATGTATATATTCACTCGGAAGGAATTAAACATGAGGCAGAGAATATGGCTTGAACTGATAAAGGATTATGATTTCATGATCAATTACTATCCTGGAAAAGAAAACAAAGTGGTGGATGCCTTGAGTCGGAAACTTCATGCATAATTAACCATGTTACGTTTGGAACATGAACCCTTGATTAATGATTTGATGAATTTTGGCTTAGATGTTGTTGCTTCAGAAAATACCTCTATTTTGTTTCAAGTTTTAGTGCAGTCTTTGTTGTCAAACAGAATTAAGTGATCGCAAAAGGAAGACAGTGTGCTATATAAAAAAGTATAATTGGGTAAAATGGGTATGTCTCTTGATTTTAACTGTGATATAGATTGTTTTTTTAAGATTTAGAAAAATGTTGTGCATGCCTAGATATTCTCAGTTAAAGAAATATTTGATTGGTGAGACTCATAGTTCTCCATTTTCAGTTCATCCTGGAAGTACTAAGATGTACAGAGAACTTCGAGAGTATTATTTATGGGATGGAATGAAAAGAGATATTGCTAATTTTATAGTGAAATGCTTAACATGTCAACATGTTAAATCCGAGCGGCTATTACTGAAGGGGATGCTTTAGCATTTTCCAGTACCCAATAGGAAATGGGAGAATGTATCCATGGACTTTGAGGTGGTAATACCAAATACGTTTCTAGGTAACAATGAAATTTGGGTAGTTGTTGATCAGCTGACAAAATTTACACATTTTCACTCTATTCGAGATACAATGTATTTGGATCAACATTCTCAACTATACCTCAAGGAGATTGTCAGGTTACATGGAGTTCCTTTTTCTATTGTATCTAATCAAGATCACAGGTTCACTTCTTTCTTTTGTAAGGTACTTCGGAAGGTGTTGGGAAAATAGTTAAATTTCAGTACCGCTTTTCATCCTCAATAAAATGGGCAATCAGAACGAATGATTCAGACTTTGGAGGATGTGCTTCGATCTTGTTCAATGGACTATCGGGGAAGTAGGGATCCACATCTTTATTTATTTGAGTTTTCTTATAATAACAATTTTCATTCCAGTATATAGATGGCGCCTTTTGAGGCTTTGTTTGGGAAGTAGTGTCGGACTCCAGCGTTTTTGGATGAAGTTGGTGAAAGAAAGATGATGGGGCCATAATTAGTATAAGAAGTTTCTATGAAAGTAATGATGAACCAGTATCACATGAGGAAATCTCATGTAACGCCCCAACCCCAGTTACCGAGAGTCAGTGAATTATTTTAATACATTGGTACGATTACAAGGAATTAGTCCCGAAGGACCGATCATTTAAGCAGTCTTGGAAAATAGATTACATACATGAATGTTACATTACACATTAGAAAAATAAAACACAACATAAATGATCCTTTGAAAATGCCACTAATCCCCAAGCTTAACCCTTCTTATCAATTACAATACACTTCTTGGAATCCTGGGGAAAATAATAAAAAATAAAAAGGGGTGACCTCAAATTCTCAGTAAGGGTAATCAATATAGTGGAAGATAACATGAATATTAAATATGATGAATAATTGAAACCTCATTCCTTTACCAATAATAAACAATAATATTTTTATGGAAATAATTAAAGATGAGTAAATAATTCCATAATAAAATAGAATCATGGGTATTCTACTAGTCGAATGACCACATGAACCATCAATATTATTTCCATAATAAGGGAATGTATAATGCCGGACATTCTGAAACATTTTGTCAAGGCCTCGGCCAAGTCTTCTAAAAATGATTAAGGCCTCAGCCAAAACCATATCTCAAATTGGGAATGGCATCATCCAATTCCATGTCTAGTTGTCTCATGAGTCCTACCGATGCATCGAGGAGCTATTGCGGGCTCCACCCATCACTTACTAAGTCCAATACATTCCTCCTATGAAAGGGTTGAAATATAACATAAACATTCGTATTAGAACTAGCATACGAAATGTCAATACATTAACCATAAACCATGAATGGTATAAAAATAGAACATCCATAGTAAAACATATCATAACACATTAAATACAACATCGAAGATTGTATTATAATAAATCAACTGTAATCAAAAATAATATCCAGTAATGGATGCTGAAATAGTTGAAAATGATGAGTAAAAATTTTTGAGAGAAATATCCTTTTTGTAAAATCATTTAAATGGAAAACATTTATAAAGAAAGTAATTTAAAAGAGATTTTTGAATCAAATTGTCCCATAACACATTGAAACTTTTTAAAAGAATTATCATTTCAAAACATTCATGTCCACATAAATAAATCCTTAAAATCATTTTTGAAAACATGGACATTAATTAAAATGATTTAGAAAGATAAATATTTAAAACTTTTAAAATTATGATCTCCATAAAGATTACCTTTCACAAATCCTTAAAATATTCATTTTGAAATCAGTTTTATTAAAAATGGGCATGGATGATAAAAATTTCCTAGTAAATACTTACACATAAACAATCTCAGATAATAATGAGATTGAGGAATTAACCCTTACCAATTTGGTAACTTACGAATCATACACCCAATGAAAGAAGTATCATAAAATGAATATGTAAATACACATAAATTAATCTGTATTACACAAATTATACAATTTTGGGTAGTACATACACCACACAAAAGGTAATAGTTTCAACATGGCATGAATCTCACGGGAATAAAGAGGGAGATGAAAACCCCTTACCTTGCACTTTAATTTAGTCGATGGTTTGTTTAACATATTTTATAAAGAATGTAGTTTGTTATTAAATTATTCCTGAACCATGTTAATATTTATGATATCATACATGATTCATTTATGACTTTATACTACCCATTTAATAATAATTTCCTTGTTAAATTTACATTTCGGGTAATAATCACTTTATTTATCATACATGTTTTAACTTTTTACTCTTTATTGTATCACATAGATCAAGATTTAAATACTTACAAAATATAAAACATGATTTATATATCATATATATTTAGAATCTAAATGTGTTTAATAGACATATATATGAAATGAAAAACACCGTTTATGGAGACGGTAGTCCGTACGTACGCATAAACGTTGTTTCTGTTTTCATATTGTATTGAACGAAACTAAGTGAATAAGATATATGTAAGTACATATATATATATATATCTCTCTCTAAAGTATAATTATTATGTCATATATTACATACTTATTAGTAATATATATTTTTATAATCGTCGATGAATGGTGAATGTGGAAATGAATCCCATCACATCATGGAGACTGTAATTTGTATGTACGCACGAGCGACAATATCATTTCCTTAAAGGTGTGTAATTGGATGGTATATTAATTTTACAGAGACATTATCGTGTTATTTTCGTTATTTATATACATATTAATCATCATTATATCCATCCAAATAACATATTGTTGAATAACAAATTACACCACGGTGTGGAGACGGTAAGACGTACGTACACAAACATGGTGACATTATCATTCATAAGATGGATAGAATAATGAATATAGATGTTCCATATTTATAATAACATCATAGTATATATAATATTCTGGAGTTATTATTTTATAATGGAAACAACCAATAAAGAGTAAGTAGAAGAATAAGAGAACTTGAAAGAGGGTAGTGAAATCATTACCTCTTCTTCAGGTTCTTCCTTTGGATTTGATCAAAAGGGATCCTTAGGATGGATTTATACCCAAATTAAGGTCTCTAGGATGAATTTAGGATAGTTGGGAGGATATTTGGGTAGGGGTTGGCCGAGCCAAATGGATTTGGAGGTGTGAATTTGATAGAAGGGGAAGTGCCATTTTATAAGAGGGGTGAGGGGCACCTTTGGAAAAACTTAAAATATTATTTTATAATAAATTTCTATTCGGATTATAATGGCTCCAAAGTGACTTGTTTAAAGGATAGGGTGGGTATGGGTCGATATCCTACCAACAAATAGGTTTTAGGCATGTTTAGGTTACCATTTTAACCTTATCATTTAGATTTAACTCTAAGTTAAATAATTTTACTTTTACTGTGTCTTCTTGTATTATTACACTATATGGTTCATAAACATACTATATACTTACAATAGAACCCCAATTGGTTCATTAATGACATATATATTATTATATAAGTCTTTTGGGATATCCTCATATTTTTAGGACCATTATATCAATTAATAATATAATATTTGTTTTAAAGACTATTTTATGTCAATTTTGACAATATTTGGTATTTGTTTTTTGTTAAAATATAAACAGCATTATTAAATCCAAAAAAAATACATTGAATAAATCCTAACATGTCATATTCACCTATAAAATTTGTTGATGTCATAAAAACGTTTAAATTATATTTATTTTAATATTTATAATACCATTGTTTTGATTCTTTCATTAATAAGGTAATTACTGCATCCTCATTATGTCATTAATAAATTTAATTATTTAATCTTAAAAAATTATAAATAAAATACCATTATGTAGGAAATATTTTTTTCTTTGTAATGAATATTTATAGTCGAATTTATCTTATTTATAACCCTATAATAAAAATGGTTGAGTTATTAAACATTGATTTTAACACTTTTAACTCTTCTTTAAATAAAATAATATTAAATGTCTTATTCTAATTCAAGTGGACCTAAAGGGTCATATTTTATTCATAATATGCGTTTGGTCGAATTTAACTTTTCCAATAGAATTTGAACATGATTTATGATAATAATAATATCATTTTTACCCTTAATTACCCTATTTACTTTTAACCATGGTAAATAAAAGGAAAAAGTTACTATTCTCCAAAAAAAATTATCTTATTGAACCACATATTACTCTTTTAAATTAATCGTGTCTCTAAATTTTTTTAAATTCAACTCACAGAAGTAGTAAGATTATGTTTTATGTAAATTTGCAAATGCTCCTAGGAGGTGGGTAAAAGACGGTAAAAAGTTCGATAAAATTTTTATATATCTAAACTTATTATAAAATGACTCCAATTAATTAAATTAAAATTATATAGGTATTATGTATATATTTTTAACTAAAATAAATTTAAATAAAATAAGAAATTATTTAAATAAAAAGTCTATTGTAAACAATAACTTAGTGTTATTTTACTATTCATCAAAAATTTAAAGTTTTTAGAAAAATACCAAAAATTCACCCTAAGATAATTTTGATATTACGAATTCAATAATGAAGTGTCTCTTACCAAATTCAGAACATAAAAGTTTCATTTATTAATTTAAAATTAATTCACGTTGTCAAAACCAAAAGGCGTATTTTTAAGAAATAATAAATATTAAAATATTGACACTTGTTTATTTCCAATTTCAAAGTGAAATTACTTACAATGGCCAGAATTAGATTAAATGGTAAAAATATAATCTATTTCTACTTCCAACACATAAAATTTTATAATTTAACACTACAAATTATTTTGATTAAAAAGGTTCTTTTCAATTAAAATGTAGTATTTTTCACTATTCACCTAAATATGAAATTTATCAGAAAAACACCAACACTTTATTGAAACTGAATTATTATGTCCTGATTCTAAATGGGAAGTTTATTTTGTCAAATTGAATATATAAAAGTTTCAAATATTGGAATTAAAAAGGTTTCACCATTAAAAGGCGGTAAAAGTGTATTTCTTGAAAAAGACTTCTTTTATATGAAAACAAATGAATTAGTTCTTACATTATGTCTAAGAAACTCATAATATGGATTCCTAAATTATAATGATAATATATAGTTCAATATTCAGTTAATACTATTCATAACCGCTTTTGAACAGCTAGTTTGGTAAGTCATGATGCGCTTGAACTCAGAGTTGTGTGTAGTGCAAGTTATTGCATTACTTTGAAAAAATAACGCACTGTGAAATCTTGGGGTGTTATATTCTACCCTCCTTCAATAAATTTTGTCCTTGTAATATAAAATTTTTCTTCTAAAATAAAAGGTTGAAAATAGAAAATACCTTTGTGGGAAAACCCACCTCGAAAATTGGATTAATAAAATTTATTCTTAATAAGGGGAAAAGGGGAATAAAAAAGTCACTACCAAATTATGATCTCGATTAAGAAAACATTGGAGGAAATTAGAGACACATAATTGGAGGAAAATGTAAATATTTATAGGAGTGATTGAGGACATCAATAACAAAAAATTGTAGAATTGTGGGCCTCAAAGCCACTAATCAATGTTGATTTAAAATACCATCAGTTCAAAAAAAATTAAGGTATTGGGATAACACATTTTTGGTTTTAAGATCCATTCTCTAATGTTTAATAATTAATTTATCCCAAAAATAAGAGGGAATATATAAATATATATGTGTGTGTGTGTGTACTTGACAAGTAGAGTTTCATCCTTCAACTAATTCCTACCACAAACTCATCTTTCACTCTAAAATATTTCAATATATATTTATATTTTTTTTCATTTATCCTAATCGTATAGGGTTCCCAAAATAATGAATTTATAATTCACATATCAGACCCTTTAGAAAAACTAAATTATTCAATCCAGGACGTCACATGGGTTACTGATAGGTCATACACCCTTGCCTTCCTTTGGTTGCGGTTTTAAGTCTCGTGGCTTTGCCGGACATGACAGGTTGCCTCCTGACCTCTGGGTTTTCCTTTTTACAGAAATCCAAAAATAACCTTAACAATAGTATCTAATTTCAAACTTAATCCATTCCAACCACTAGAATTATCCAAAATACTTATATCCAAACCCGCAGTCCAATGTTTATAAGGAAGTTAAACATAATGAGGATCCTTTTTTCCATCTAATAACTTGTGAACGCCTTCATCATGTATTCTATTACAACACCACAACATCCTAAATTACCAAAATCAACCATCTCTTATTCCAAAGTCACTACCACATTATCATGACCATATTAGGGATTAACTTTCCATCAACTATTTATTTTCCAAAAAGGGTATCTTACTATTAATTCACTTTTCATAGAACCGTATAATCTTAAATCCTCAATAAAATAGTACTGTAGTACAATCCTTATTTATCTTCATAATTCATGTAACTAGTATATTGTTGATACAACACACAAATGAAATAATTCTATAATAACAACATAAGAACACTAGTCATTCCTCTTCATATAAGGTAGTATCATAACTTGATTATTGTCTAATAGCATCTTTTGTGGTATACTCTTTTGAATGGGAAATTGACTTGTGTAGTGTCTCAACACCTTGCAGATGAAGCATTTTACATTTTAAAACTTTGTCATACCCTTGTAATCATGTACTTGGTTTCCTTTATCCACACTTATAACAAACTCACATTCCCTTCAAACATTTACCAAGGTGATTCATTCCACTTTTATCACATATTGGAAAATCCTTCTTTCCCTTATTCCTTTTATCCATCTTTCTTTTCACCATCCTTTTCTTCTATGGCTTCCCTTCAATGCCATAGGATTCAAAGAATTCTTTATTGATCTTATTAACACATGATACTATTTATTCATATGATGATAATATGTGGGAGACTATTTCCTTTTAAAAATTTTTCTTAATACCATGAATGATATTACCCTTCTTAATCTTTGGATCATACATATTGCTGGAGTTCTCATTCCTTCTACTGGGCACCATTTCTAAATAATGGCATATTCTAGGTCAGTTTAGAATCAAAATTCATTATTCCAAACATTTAAAATACCTAATGTAAATTTAAGAGTTTATGGATAGAATCCATAATCACAAAAAAAATTCTTTGAGGAGGTATATACTCATAAACCCTTCATAGTGATTTGTAAAGAAAATGAGAATTATCCTAAGCATATCCCTCGGGAGTTTTGTAACCAAGTGTGCAGCAAAGCCCATTGATGTGCACCTGTTCCCATTAGAGTCTAGCTCAAAGCGGTGTTTTCGGGTTTTAACCCTAGGTTCATCTGTTCCAGAGCTTCCTCTACCTGCTCGTATCCAGACATGGATGTATTTTCTTGGAAAACTCGCAAAATCTATACATTACAAAAATTCTAGGAAGTTATTCTATACTAATCCTCAAAGTCGATCTTAGGTCTATGTGCTCTAATCAAAGTTTATCTATATCTAGATTCCAAGGTTATTTCTAAAATTCCTCTGATACCAACTATAACATCCCAACCCCAGTTACCCAGAGTGGGTGCATTATTTAAATACATTGGTATGATTACAAGAAATCAATACCCAAAGGACCGATCAATTTAGCAGTCTTGGAAAATAGATTACATACATAAACGTTAGATTGCACATTAGAAAATGAAAGAAAACATGAATGATCCTTTGATAACGCCATTAATCCCCATGCATAACCGTACTTATCAATCATAATACACTTCTTGTAATCCTGGGGAACAAAAATAATACATAAAAAGGGGTTAGCTCAAATTCTTAGCAAGGGTAAGCAATACAACATAAGATAACATAAATATTAAGCATGATGAATAATTAAAACCTCATGCCTTTACCAATAATAAACATGAATACATTTATGGTAGGAATAAGATCTGAGTAAATAATGTCATCATAAAACATAATCATGGGTATTCAACTAGTCGAATGACCACAAGAACCATCAATATTATTTCCATAATTAGTGAATGTATAATGCCGGAAATTCTAAAACATTTTTTCAGGGCCTCATCCAAGACGTCTAAAAATGGTTAAGGCCTCATCCAAAACCATATCTCAAATTGGGAAGGCCCTCAGCCAATTCCAAGTCTAGTTTTCCCATGATATCTATCGATGCATCGAGGAGCTATAGCGGGCTACACCCGTCACTTAATAAGTCCAATACATTCCCCGTATGAAAACGTTGAAATATAACATAAACATTCATATTAGAACTAGAATACGAAACATCAATACATTATCCATAAACCATGGATGTTATAAAAATAGAACATCCATAGTCAAACATATCATAACACATTACATACAATATAGAAGATTGTATTATAATAAATCAACCTCAATCAAAAATAATATCCAGTAAATGATGCTGACATAGTTGAAAATGATGAGTAAAACTTTTTTAGAGAAATATCTTTTTTGTAAAATCATTTAAAAGTCACACATTTAAAAAGGAAGTAATTTAAAAAAGATTTTTGAATCAAAGTTTCCCATACCACTTTGAAACTTTTGAAAAGAATTGTCAGTTAAAAACATTCATGTCCATATAAATATATCCTTAAATTCATTTTGAAAACATGGACATTAATAAAAAAGATTTATAAAGATAAACATTTAAAACATTTAAAATTATGATCTTCATAAATATTACCTTTCACAAATCCTTAAAATATTAATTTTGAAATATTTTTTATGAAAAATGGACATGGATGATAAGAATTTCCTAGTAAATACTTACACATAAACAATCTCGGATAATAATGAGATTGAGGAATTAACCCTTACCAATTTGGTAACTTACGAAGCATACTCCCAATGAAAGAAGTATCATACAATGAATATGTAAATACACATAAATTAAAGTTTATTACACAAACAATACAATTATGGACAGTACATACACCACACAAAAGTTAATAGTTGTAATATGGCATGAATCTCACAGGAATAAGGAGTGATATGAAAACCCCTTACCTTGCACCTTCCTTTAGTCGAGGGTTCATTTAACCTCATATATGAATATCATAGTATGTTATTAAATTATACCAGAACCATATTAATATTTATGATATCATACGTGATTCATTTATGACTTTATACTACCCATTTAATAATATTTTACATGTTAAATTAACATTTCGGGTAATAATCGCTTTCTTTATCGTATGTGTCTTAACTTGTTACTCCTAATTGTATCACTTAGATCAAGATTTAAATACTTCTAGAATATAAAGCATGATTTATATATCATATATATTTATAATATAAATATGTATAGTATACATATATATGAAATGAAAAAACACCGTTTATGGAGACGGTAGTCCGTACGTACGCATAAACGTTGTTTCTGTTTTCATATCGTATTGAATGGAACTAAGTGAATAAGATATATGTAAGTACATATATATATATATCTCTCTCTAGTAGAATTAATATGTCTTATATTACATACTTATTAGAAATATATATTTTTATAATCGTCGATGAATGGTGAACGTGTAAATGAATCGCATCGCGTCGTGGAGACGGTAATCCGTACGTACGCACGAGCGACAATATCATTTCCTTAAAGGTGTAGAATTGGATGGTATATTAATTTTATAGAGAAATTATCATGTTATTTTCATTATTTATATACATATTACTCATCATTATATCCATCCAAATAACTTTGTTTTGGATAACAAATTACACCACAGCATGGAGACGGTAAGTCGTACGTACGCACGCATAGTGACATTATCATTCATACGATGGATAGAATAATGTATATAGTTGTTCCATATTTATAATAACATCAAAGTATATATAATATACTAGAGTTATTATTTTATAATATAAACAACATAGAAAGAGTAAGAGGAAGAATAAGATAATATGAAATAGGCTGGTGAAATCATTACCTCTTCTACGAGTTCTTCCTTTTGATTTGATCAAAAGAGCTCCTTATGTTGTCTTTATGGCCAAATTAAGGCCTCTAGGAAGATTTTAGGATAGTTGGGAGGAAATTTGGGCAGGTTTTTTCTGATCCAAATGGATTCGGAGGTGTTTATATGAGAGAAGGGGAAGTTCCCTTTTATAAGAGGGGTGAGGGGCACCTTTGGAAATAGTTAAAATATTATTTTATAATAAATTCATATTCTATTTATAATGGCTCAAAAGTGACTTATTTTGATTCTATGGTGAGTATCTGTCTAAATAATCTCAAAAAATATGTTTTAGACGCATTTAGGTTACCATTTTAGCCATATCATTTAGATTTAACTCTAAGTTAAATAATTTAACTTTTACCATGTCTTCTTGTATTCTTACACTCTATGGTTAATAAACTTGCTATATAATGCCAATAGATCCCCAATTGGTTCATTAATGTCATATATATTATTATATAAGTATTTTGGAAGATCCTTATATTTTTAGGACTGTTATATAAATTAATAATATAATATTTGTTTTAAAAACTATTTTATGTCAATTTTGACACTATTTGGTATTTGTTTTTTTTAAATATTAACAGAATTATTACATCCAAAAAAATACATTGAATCAATCCTAACATGTCATATTCACCTATAAAGTTCATGTATGTAATAAAAACGTTGAAATTATATTTATTTTAATATTTATAATACCATTTATTTGATTCATTCATTAATTAGGTAATTACTGTATCATCATTGTGTCATTAATATATTTAATTATTTAAAATTTAAAAATTATAAATAAAATACCATTATGTATGAAATCGTTTTATCTTTCTAATGAATATTTATAGTCGAATTTATATTATATATAACCCTATATTAAAAATGGTTTAGTTATTAAACTTTGATTTTAACTCTTTTAACTCTTCTTTGAATTAAATAATAATAAATGTATTAATCTAATTGAAGTGGACCAAAGAGGTTCATATTTTATTCCTAAGTTTGTTTTTGGTCTAATTATTCTTATCCATTAGAATAATGACATGTGTTAGGGTAATAATGATATCATTTTTACCCTTAATTACCCTATTTACTTTTAACTGTGGTAAATAAAAGTAAAAAAGTTACTATTCACCAAAAATTATTTTTATCTTATTGAACCCCATTTTACTCTTTGATATAACCATGTATCTCATATTTTTGAAATTCAACTCACATAATTGGTAAAATTATGTTTTATTTAAATTTAAAAATGCTCCTAGGAGGTGGGTAAAAGACGGTAAAAAGTTCGATAAAATTTTTATATATCAAAACTTATTATAAAATTACTCCAATTAATTACATTGAAACTATATAGGTATTATGTATCTATTTTTACCTAAAATAAATTTAAATAAAATAAATAATTATTTAAATAAAATTCGGTTTTAAACAATAACTGAGTCTTTTTTCAATATTCATCAAATATTTAATGTTTTCAGAAAAATACCAAAAATTCACCCTATTCTAATTTTGATATTCCGAATTAAATAATGAAGTATATTTTACCAAATTCAAAACATAAAAGTTTCATTTATTAATTTAAAATTAATTCTCGTTGTCAAAACCAAAAGGCTTATTTTTAAGAAATAATAAATATCTAAAGATTGACACTTTTTTTATGTCCAATTTCAATGTGAAATTACTTACAATGACCATCATTGGATTAAATGGTAAAAATATAATCTATTTTTACTTCCAAACCATAAAATTGTATAATTTAACACTATAAATTATTTTTATTAAAAAAGTTCTTTTCAGTTAAAATATAGTATTTTCACTATTCACCCAAATATGAAAGTTTTCAGAAAAACAGCAAATATTTATTGAAACTTAATTCTTATGTCCCGATTCTAAAGAAGAAGTTTATTTTTTCAAATTGAATATATAAAAGTTTCAAATATTGGATTTAAAAAGTGTTCACCATTAAAAGGCAGTAAAAGTGTATTTTTTGAAAAATACTTCTTTTATATGAAAAAAATGAATTAGTTCATACATTATGTCTAAGAAACACATAATATGGATTCCAAAATTATAAGGATAATATATAGTTCAAAATTAATTTAATACTATTCATAACTGCTTTTGAACTGCTAGTTTGGTAAGTTGTGATGCGCTTGAACTCAGTGTTGCGTGTAGTGCAAGTTATTGCATTACTTTGAAAAATTAATGTACTATGAAATCTTGGGGTGTTACAGCTCAGAGCAGGCAAAAATGTTATGAAGATAACAGAAGGGAATAATTCTATTTTGAGGTATGTAACCATGTTTTCTTTAAAATCTCTCCTTGTAAAAGTGTTATTCATTTTGGTAAGAAAGGAAAGCTAAGTTCGTGATGTCACGACCGGTCCCCCTGGGCCCGTGTCGTGACTACCCCAAGCCCGCCTTCCATAGGCCAAGGGCTGGTGACTAGCACCGAAAGGAATATTCCCTAAAACTGAGAAAGCATTTCCTTTATAACCTATAAACACACGCATCCAATCACACAACAAGATACGAACACAAGTCAACTGTATAGCCAAAAGAGTGTTGAAAGTAAAAAAGGGGCCAGAATACAAGCCCAACAGTAGAGGTACAAGTACAAATGAGAAAAAATACAACTGAATAAAAAGGAAAGCAGCTACTGGGCCATCCTCCGAGGTTCGTACCTGAAGGGTAGGCATATATTGACTCCTCAGCACTCCTCATCCACTCATTTCCTCTGCGTATCGACACGCCGTATGCTCCACCACCAAGCTCTGTCTAGTCCTAGTGCCCTAAGCCTCGATCTATGTTGTCTGTCGTCTGCACCAAACACAACCAGATTCAGGCATATCTTGTGTGTAGGGGTGAGTATAACGATACTCAGTAGGGACCCTGAGATGCTCAAGGTCTCACAATATCCACAAAGGATAAACCACAAGCCATTAAATCAACTGAAAACCCTACTTGGGAATGTGCCCATACAAATACATAAGTTAACAAGTATAGCCATCTCAATCATGAGAAAACACAGAGTTCAACTCCAAGGCCCCAAGATCAACTGTTCCACAAAGTAATTAATACCCCGAAGGCAAGTACCACACAGGTACACCACACAGAAAAATACCACCAATGTATTTCCATAAAGGATAGTACCCCTTATGTATGAACAGATCTCACACCAGGTATAACATAATTACAGTAGTAGAGATGATTAGATGTAACTGTTGAATCATATTACTTTTTTAATAGGAAAACCCACATAGGATCACTTGGTGCTGACCCACACAGGATCACTCGGTGTTGACCCACACAGGATCGATGGGGGCTGACCCACATAGGATCGCTGGGTGCTGACCAAGACATGATCGCTCGGTGCTAACCCACACAGGATCGCTGGGTGCTGACCCACACAAGATCACTTGGTGCTGACCCACAAATGATCGCTTGGTGCTGACCCACACAGGATCGCTAGCTGCTGACCCACAGAGGATCGCTTTGTCCTGACCCACACAGGATCACTAGGAGCTGACCCACACAGGATCGCTCGGTGCTGACCCACACAGGATCGCTCTTCATTCTTCACGTCATAGCCTGCTACAGGGTTCCCGTGCTATGCACTCTTGTCTCTAGGAGGGTCTATTCCACAAGCCTCTGGTTGATACTCCAACTTCCACAAAGTCTCACAAGGAAGTATCTCAAAGGACCGCCTCATCCTAGGTGTCTCAACGCAACAGACGGTGTGTCAATCGGACACCAGGTCTGTGAGTTATAAGTCTTTTAGTCCCGAGGGCCCGGTTGGATTTGTGCTTGATACAACTCGACTGTACTCCAACATTATCCAAATATCTAGTGGGGTATACTCAAAATAACTGTCTCACTCCATGTATTACAGTGCCGCTGATGGTTCGTCAAATGGACGTCTGGTGCCAATGATATGGTCGAAAGTGTGTAAATGGGTCGAAGTGGGTCTGGGTCCGGTCCCACCCAGTCGGACCGACCCGGCCCGACCTGGCCTGTCCTGGCCCGGTTTGGGTCATCCCAGCCTGACCCACTAGGTCATGCCCAACTCATGGTATGGCTCAGCCCACTGGGCGGCCCGACCTGCTGGGTCCGGTCCGGCCCGCGCTGGGCGGCCTGGCCTAGTGGCCCGGTCGGGGCCTCGTGGTGGGGCCATGAGGCCACGGAGGGCCGTGGAGAACCTCGAATGATCGCGGGTGGCGCGAAGGGCCACAGGCGTCATGGATGGCCGCTGTCAGCTCGGAGGGCCGCGGGGCAGCTCAGTGTGGTCGCGGGGTGGCAGAGCCACGGGGTGGCACGACGGGGCCGTAGTGGCATGACAGAGTCATGGGGCGGCCAAGCCGTGGATGGTGGAGGCCACAGGGTGGCAGTCCACCGCAGCGGGCTGAGTAGTGTGGTCGTGTTCCGTGTCTGCGCCGACGTCCTCCTTGACTGGCCACCCTCCGTTGTCACCTTCGTCGTGGCCAGTCATGGTGTCATCCGCTGTTCTTGTGTTCCACCAGTGCCAAACGACGGCACCGTTCACTATCACCACCGCGATGAACAAACAAATAATGAAGAATGGTGTAGTGGTCTGGCCATGTTTGTCTGTCCCACTGCCGCCGCGTTAGAGCGGTATCAAGCAGCTCAACAAAATCAAGAATCACGAATGACAAACTCTACAATTTAATACGAATCGTGGATCAACTCGTTTTGGTTGAACCGTGTATTCCATGCCTTCCAAAAATGAGGAATTTAATTGAGGAAAATTCATGTATTCAAAAACAACCCCTACCTCGATTGTTCATTGTCATTGGCGTGAAATATAAGGCGAATAAGGTGAAGGGGGTGATAACGATCGTTGCTACTGAAACCATGCTTCGATGACGGGCTCGTACATTGTCCTCTTCCTTGATTTCTGAATAACGTACTTCGATGGCGTTCTTCATTAGAGAGCTTTCTCCCACCAAAGAACTCCTTTTCCACCGAAAAATCCTCCCAAACAAAGAGGTGCCAATATAATTAAATTATGTAGATTAATTATGTTGGCACATTGGCATAATTATTTGTCACAATTAATGAATGGTGATGGAAAAATTTAAAGTGGGGGAAGATCAAGAGTTTTCTCCCCATTAAGAGGGATGTTCAAGGGGGCTTAAATCTCGGGTGGTCCCCACCACCTTAACCTCACATGGGAGGATTACTTATGGTGGTCCCCACCTATCAACATCCACATGGGGAGGACCGAAAAAAATATAATATAAAATGTTACACAATTTTATTTTATTTTATTCATTCACGAAAAACCCAAAAATTAACTTTCACCCTCAACCAACTGTCGTTGAGGTAAAAGTCTCCTTAAGTGAATATCGGTATAGTGAGTTCAATGGAGTCTTCAGATTTCAATTCTGAGAACTGGTTCAAAAGTTAAAAAAATCCTCGTGTACGTTAACTAAATGCACCTGAAGAAAAGTTCAGAAATTCATTCTGGGCACACCAGGCCTCGGAATCACACGCCTTCAATTTTTGCGGACTCTTAGAATTTCCAACTAATTAAAAGAATACATGGAAATTCCAGGACTTTACATTCTCCCCGTATCAGGGCATTGCATCCCCGAAAGACACATCACAAAACTAGCAAAACAAGTGTTGGTACTGAGCATGAATCTGAGCCTCCCACTTCCATGTGCTCTTCTGAAGGTTCCCATGCTTCCAACAGACGAGCATCAGAGGTATCTACCACCCATGAAGGACCCACTCCTTTAGATCCCCAATCTATACTATAACCTCCGTAAAACTCACCCAATTGTCGACGTCCATCTTTCCATGGTCGATGATGTGAGAACGGTCGTGCACATATCTCCTCGGCAGGGATACGTGGAAGATGTCATGCACCCAGAGCCACTGAGGGGGAAGAGATAAGAAGTATTCCACCTCACCAACTCTGATGAGGACCTAAAAAGGTCTAATGAAACTCGGAGATAACTTGTCACCTCAGTAAAATCTCTGTAATCCTCATTGTGGTGAGACCCATAAGAGGTGGTTTCCATCCTAAAACTCCAAAGGTTTCCATCTCCTATTGGCATATGACTTCTGCCTAGATTGTGCAGTCTTAATCCTCTCCTGGATGATCTGCACCTTCTCTGTGGTAGCCCGTACGATCTCTGGTCCCACTAGTGCGGACTCCCCAGGGTCAGTCCAGCACAAAGGTAATCTTCAAGGTCACTCGTACAAAGCCACAAAAGGTGTCATCCCAATGGTGGAGTGACAGTTTTTATTGTATGCAAACTCTACTAAAGGCAAGTGACCCTCCCAACTACGACCGAAGTCAAGGACACAAGCATGTAGCATGTCCTCAAGGGTCTGAATGGTCCGCTTAGTATGACCATCCATCTGAGGATGGAAGGCAATGCTCAAATGAAGCTGCATCCCGAAAGCCTCCTGCAACCCCTTCCATAGCTGGGAAGTAAAACGTACATCACGATCAGAGATAATCATCGAGGGTAATCCATGTATCCGCACAATCTCTTGCACGTAGAGGCATCCCAATCTCTCTACTAAACCCTTCTCTCTGATCGGTGGTAAGTGGGCCGACTTGGTGAGTCGGTCAACGATCACCCAAATCAAGTCATGTCCCCTAAATGTATGTGAAAGTCCTTTCACAAAGTCCATGGATGTCTCATACCACTTCCACTCTGGTTCCTCTAAAGGCTGAACCAATCCTACTGGTACCTGATGCTCTGTCTTCACTTGCTGATAAGTGAGGCACCGAGAGACAAGCTCTGCAACTGCTTTCTTCATTCTCGGCCACCAATGATGTCCTCAGATATCCTGGTAAATCTTCACCACTCTTGAATGTACAGCTAGAGGGGATGTGTAGAACTCCCTCAACACTTCCTCCCGAAGTGACAGTGGTACTATGGTATGTCCTCTAAAGAAGAAAATGTGCTCCCCACCTTTAGATAATCCATCAAGTGCCTACCTTGTTGATATCTGAGCACGTCGAGCCTCATAGTCAGCATCCCCATGATGTGTCTCCCTAACTCGCTAAAGAAGTGGGGGAGTGACTATAAGAGACTGAAGTAAATCTGCTCTATCATGTTCCACAAAGGATATCTTCAAAGCGGCCAACTGCTTCATCGCCTCACCTAGTATTTGTATACCAGATCTCTTGATGATTGCATCTATTACAATGTTCCCCTTCCCAGGAGTATATACTATCTCGAAGTCATAGTCCTGGAGGAACTCAAGCCAACGTCAGTGTCTCAGGATCAGGTCCTTCTAAAAGGTGATATATATGAGGATCTTATAATCAGATTATACTATAAAATGTTCACCCATCAAGTAATGTTGCCACATATTCAAGGTGAATACCACTACTACTAACTCCATGTCATGGGTAGCGTAGTTCTTCTTATGTTGTCTCAGATGTCAAGAACCATATGCGATCATTGCTCGCTCCTACATCAGGACACATCTGAGCCTGGTCTCTGATGCGTCGCAGTAGACTAGGTACCCTACACCCACCTCTGGTAGCCTCAAGATGGGTCCACTAGTAAGCATCTGCTTCAGCGCCTAAAAACTCTTCCGGTATCTCTCTGACCACGAGAAGGGTTGACCCTATTTTTCAATGCTGATAGAGGTGTTGCAACTCTAGAGAAATCTGGCACAAATCTCTGGTAGTATCCTGCCAAAAATTGGAAACTCTGTATCTCTATCTCACTCCTGGGTGGCTCCCAAGAAAGTACCGCCTCAATATTCGTTGGATCTACTACAACTCCAGCCTCAGATATGACATGTCCTAGAAAGTGAACCTCTCTAATCCAAAACTGGCACTTTGAGAGATTACCATAAATTTGGTTCACTCAGAGTGTGTCCAGTACAACCTCCAAATGATAGGAATGCTCCTCCTCAGTAGCCATGTAGATCATAATGTCGTCTATGAAGACGACAACAAAGCGATCAAGGTATGGCTGAAATATCCTATTCATGAGTCCCATGAACACTACTGGAGCATTTGTTACACTGAATGGAATAACCAAGAACTCATAGTGGTCGTACCGACATCTAAAATCTATCTTCTACACATCCTTGTATCGTACTCTGAGCTAGTGATGGCCTGATTTGAGGTATATCTTCAAGAACCATCATGCTGCCTTCAGCTGATCAAAGAGGTCGTCAATCCTTGGGAGTGGGTACTTGTTTATCATGGTCACCTGGTTCTGGCGCCGAATGTCAACAGAAAGCCTCAAACTCCCATCTGCCTTCATGGAGAAAAAAATCAGGGCTACCCAAGGAGAAACACTGTGCCGAATGAACCCTATCCCTTATAAGTCTTCCATTTGTAGCTGCAACTCACGAAGCTTCGAGGGAGTTGTCCGATATTCTGGTGTAGATATTGGTGTCATCTTGGGGTACAATTCAATGTAAAATTCCACCTCTCAATGAGGAGGTAGACTGGGAATATCATTAGGGAAGACATCCATGTACTGGTCCACCACTACAGTATTTCTCAGACTCTCCACATCAACCGCTCTGAGGGTAAGGCTAGCCAACTGATGAGTGATTAGTTGCACCATCCTCCAGGAAAGTCCATCCAATTTTGCAAAGGATCCCTTCTCACCGATGAAGGTAAACCTGCTCTCATCCTTGTGGAAACACTATAATTTGCGCCGAATACAGTCAATATGAGCATGGACTGTAGATAACCAGTCCATACCCAAGATGACTTCGTAAGGCCTCAACACTGCAACTAGGAGATCCCAGCCAAATCTATCACCTCCTAGAGTAATCTCACACTTCCAGCACCTATGCATAATTGTATAATCCACTCCTATAGGAGTCTCAAGCCATAAGTATCGAGCCAACAATTCTATCATAATCATTGAGCTCTGAAAGAGGGCACTGGTAATAAACGAATGACTAGAACATGTGTTTATATGTACTGCAGCTAAGGTGGAGTAGAAACAGATCATACCTCATATCATCTTAGGAGCATCATGATCATAGCCCTCAGCTTCCTATAGTTGAGCTCGCCCCTGTCCTCCTGCTCCCTAAGGTCGGGGTGGCACACATGTTGGTGTTGGTGGTAACATCTCGAATCATCTCCCACTGCAAGTCGCATGGATAGCTCCTCTTCCACGTCTGCCTACTCCCTACGGACCTCCTCCGTCAAATATATGTCTATAACTAGGCGGTCCTTCGACTGTCTTATGATCCTCCGTAATAAGGGTATGACAGTCACGAGACATGTGAACCTTCCCACCTCATGCGTAACACTACCCGCTCCCAGCATGACCGGATCTGCCTCGGGTGCCCTGCACAACTGAACCTGAATCTTGCGGTCATCCACCTTTAGGTCTAGTCTTGTTGGACCTCTGTGACATATGTATGTTGTCAGCTATAGAAGACTCTACTATGTGATGACTGGTAGTGGATCTCACTGCTGGTGACTTCTCAGAAAGAAAACTCTCCACTTAGAGGGCTCACTCTAACACCCCCGCCTTCGTTGGGATGCTGATTAAGATCATCTAAGACCTGATCTCCAGCCTGAGTCCCTGTACGAAGGTTCAGGCCCAGAAGAATGGGTCATGAACTGTATCTATGTAGTAACGTGAGAGTTTGGTGAACCACACTAAGTACTGATCCACAGTCATGTTGCCCTGCTGCAGATGAAGTAGCTCCTGAATACGCATTGCGGGAAGAGTCACTGGGACAAACTCTGCCCGAAACAGGCTCTCGAAGACTTCCCAGAGAAGTGTCACCTCATCGTGATCCTGGAGCATCAAGCTCCACCATCTATGTGTTGCTGCCTGTAGAAGGCTGGCGGCGAGGATCTCTGTGAGATCGGATAGTGTCCCTACCGGTCGAAAGACTCTCACCACAGCCTCCAGCCAATCCTCAAATTCATGTGGGTTCGTCTTTCCCCAAAACATTGGTGGCCTCTAGAATTGGAACTCATGAAATTCCCTCATATGGCATGCACCCACTACTATTTGGGCTAGTGGTATCAGTGGCCCAACGGTTAATGGTACCTCTAGTTCCTCCACTGGTGACTCTACAGGAAGAGGGACCTCCACTGAGGCCTCATCACTCGATAGGCTATCAGTTCGTACCTCTTTTGGAACCTTAGTTAGTTGTCTACATGGAGTCATTATGAAAAGAAACATGTGTGGCATGGTCAAAAAATTATACCTGGTGAGCTGAATTAAAGAGAACACAAAAAAAACTCTTCAAAACACACATGCAATCAGTTTTGTCATGCACTTAGTTAGAAATCAGAAGTTAGGGTCCTGGTATATGGATACTCCATCCACCACTCCAAAACTGGATTCCCTAAACTGATAACCACACTCAATAAACTTAACACTATTACTGTTAAAAATAAATATTAGAGTCCTATGTTCTACAGTAGAACCGACTCCTCTGATAAAAATTTGTCACGACCCGTCCCCACCAGGCCCTTGTCGTGACAACCCCAAGCCTTCCTTCCATAGGCCAGGGGCTGGCGACTAGCATCGAAAGGCATATTCCCTAAAACTGGGAAGGAATTTCCTTTTTAACTTGTAATGACACGCAACCAAGAACACAGCAAGATACGAACAAAATTTAACTATATAGAAAATCGAGTTCTGAAAGTAAAAAGGGGCTGGAATACAAGACCAACAGTAGTGGTACAAGTACAATAGAGAAACAATACAATTGATGGAAAAGGAAACAAGCTACTGGGTCATCCTAAAAGGTTCCTACCTGAATGGTAGGTATAGTTCACCTCCTCAGAACTCCTCATCTGTTTGTCTCCTCTACGTACCGACATGTCGTATGCTCCACCACTGTCCTCCGTGTAGTCCTGGTACCTTGAGCCTCGATCAGCGCTGCTCGTCTTCTACACTAAACACAATAAGATACGGGCATATCCAGTGCAGGGGTGAGTATAACGATACTCAGTAGGGACCCTGAGACCCTCAAGGTCTCACAAAATCCACAAAGGATAGATCACAAGGCAGGAAATCAACTTACACCCCATCTTTGGTATTTGTCCGTACAAATTCCTAAGTAATCATGTATACCCATCTCAATCATGAGGAAACACAGAGTTCAACTCCAAACCCCCAAGCTCAACTATTCCACAAAGGAAGTAATACCCCAATGGAAAGTACCAAACAGGTATGCCACACATAAGAATACCACCAAGGTATTTCCACAAAGGAAAGTACCACTTAGGTAAGAACTAAACTCATACCAGGTATAACTTAAGTAAAGTAGTAGAGATGATTAGGTGTAACTACCGAATCATCTTAATCTATTAAGATGAAAACTCACACAGGATCACTCGGTGCTGACCCACACATGATCCCTCGGTGCTGACCCACATTGATCATTAGCTGTTGAACCACATAGGATCACTAGGTGTTGACCCACACAGGATCTCTAGGTGCTAACCCATAGAGGATCGCTCAGTGTTGACCCACATAGGATCTCTAGGTGCTGACCCTCACAGGATCGCTCGGTGCTGACCCACACAGGATCTCTCTTCATTCATCACATCAAAACCATCTACAGGGTTCCCACAATATGCTCGCTTGTCTCTAGGAGGGTCCGCTCCACAATCCTTTGGTCGATACTCCAACTTCCACGAAGTCTCACAAGGAAGTTTCTCAATGGAACACCACATCATAGGGATCTCAACGCAATAGACGGTTCGTCAATCGGATGCCCAGTCTGTGAGTTATTAGCCATTTAGTCCTAGGGCCCAATTGGTTTCATGCTCGATCCAACCCGACCATACTCCAACTTTATCCATGTCTCCAGTGGGGTATACTCAAAGCGACCGTCTTGCCGCAAGGTTTCCAGTGCCACTAACGGTTCTTCAAATAGACGTCCAATGCCAAAGATATGGTCGAATGTACGTAAATGGGTCAAATTGGGTCTGGTTCCATTCTGACACGGTTGGACCGACCCAGCCCGACCCAGCCTGGGACGATCCGGTTTGGGTCGAGTCGGCCTGACCAGTTGGGTCTAGCCTGGCATGCACTACGGCCCGACCCGTTGGCCACCTCAGCCTGCTCGGTCTGGTCCGGACCGCACTGGGCGGCCCCACCTGCGCTGGGGGGCGTTGTGGGGCCCTGAGGACGTGGAGGGCTGTAGAGAATCGTGGAGGGCCGCTAGGGGCCACGAGTGATGCATAGGGTTTCGGGTGGCACGATGGGGCTGTGGGGTGGCACGGGGCAGCTCGGCGTGGCCGTGGGGAGGCGGAGCTGCAGATGGCGGATGTCACGGGGTTGCGGTCCACCGTGGCTAGTGGTGCAGCACGGTCATGCATCGTGTATTCATCGGCGGACGGCTTGACCAGCCACCCTTTTTTTACCTTCGTCGCGGTCGGTCATGGTGTCGGCCGCCATTCCCGTGTTCCACCAGTGCCAAACACCACCACCAGCCGTCGTCACCATCGCGATGAACACACAAATAAAGAAGAGCGGTGGAGGGGTCGGTCCATGTTGGTTTGGCCCACAACCTCTGTGTTAGATTGGTAGCAAGTGACTCAACAAAATCAGGAATCAAGAACGACAAAATCTTCATTTTAATATGAATCTTGGATCAACTCATTTTGGTTTAATCTCGTTCACCATGCTTCCCAAGAATGAGGAATATTACCGAGGAAAATTCTTTTATTCAATAACTACCACTACCTCGATTGTACATTGTCATAGGTGCGATAAAGAAGTCGAAGAAGGCAAATGGGGTGCCAACAATAATTTCTTCTGAATCCACTCTTCGATGATGGGCCCGTACGTCGTCCTCTTCCTTGATTTCCAAAGAACATTCTTCGATGGAATTCTTCGTTGGAGATCTTTCTCCCACCAAGGAACTCCTTTGCTAACCAAAAATACTCCCAAACACAGAGGTGCTAATATAATTAAATTATTTATATTAATTATGTTGGCATGTTGGCTTAATTAATTGGCCCAATTAATGAATGGTGTTGGTAAAATTTAAAGTGGGAGAAGATCAATAGTTTTCTCTCCATTAAGAGGGTAGTTCAAGGGGGTTTTTGTCTCAGGTGATCCCCACCACCTGAACCTCACTTGGGAGATTTACATCTAGCGGTCCCCACCTCTCAACATCCAAATGGGGAGTTCCAATGAAAAATAAAATAAAATTTTACACAATTTTATTTTATTTTATTCTTTCATGAAAAAACCCAAAAATTAACTTTCACCCTCGACCAACTGCCATCAAGGTGAAAGTCTCCTTAAGAGAATATCAGTGTTGCGAGTTCAACGATGCCCTCAGATTTCAATTCTAAGCACCGGTTCTAAAGTTACTAAAACCTTCTCATATGTTAACTGAACGAATCCAAAAAGAACTTCATAAATTCATTTTTGTCTCACCGGGCCTCGGAATCACACAGCGTCAATTTTTGTGGCCTCATAAAATTCCTATCTAATTAAAAAATATTACATGGAAATTCCGGGTCTTTACACGTGATTCATCAGTCCTTTTCAAATCCAATAGAAAGTTGGAGTAGTTTCATACTGAGTAGCTTTGCCTCTAAGTTTGTCTTCGGTACACAATGTTTTCATGGTACGATGTTGAGGAAGTATGTTCCAGATTCATCACATCTCTAGACCCTAGAAGTAGTTCAGCTAGAAGAGAACCTTTTTTATGAGGAGAAACCTATTCAAATTCTTGATCAAAGGGAACATGTATTTTGGAATAAGGTAATCCTCTAGGTAAATGTTTTTTCAAGAAACCACATGGTTGAAGAATCAACATGGGAGTCTGAAAATGCATTGAAGGAGAAGTACCCTCAATTGTTTAATAAGTAAATAAAATAGAGAGGATGCAATTCCCAGATGGTGGGGATAATGTAACAACCCAAGTTTTTCTAAAAATAAATAGAAATTCATGAAACTTTTTTTGAAGTAGGTATTTATAACTTTCCTTTAAACGTAATTTTTCCACTTCTATGTTTTGAATTTTGAAAAATGGTCATCTTCAATTCAGTTCTATATGTTATTTGATGTCTGATGAAACCAACTTGTTTTTTTTTAATAGTAACATACCCTTATGAATAGTAATATAAATAGTAATATGACCCTAATGAATTGTAAATTTTATTATTATTTCATTTTTTAAGGATTTAAGACAATAACATCTTGGTTAATTTTTCATCATGATATAGAAGTAGTTATAGAATTAGAATTGTTAATTTTTCAATTAAGTATGATATTATTTTAAAATTAAATGATTAATATAGTGAAAATTATTTTTAATAAATGGACTTCAATTTTTAGTTCTACATGTCAAAAAATGGTTAGGGTAAAATTTTTGGATTTTTCTAAAATTCTTGTATTTTCGATGAATACTGAAATACGATAAAATATCATATAAACAAAATACCATTAAAATACATTATTTATGACATCATAAGTGATGTAAGGACACTTTTTTCTAACTCTCATCACATTATTACAATTTTTGGTCATGTGAACTCAGAATATTCATAATCATTGGCAATAATATTATAATTATTATTAAAATAATGAAAAATACCCCCTCTTCTCCACGATAAATACCACCCTCACTCTCGTCTTCTACCCACACCTATCATGCCATAAGTCATGCCTATGTTCTAACCAATACTCCTCCCAAGGATCATTCCCACTTCATAGAGTTTTTGGTCTCACCAAAACACAAAAACCAAATATTTTAAGAAGGATCTCAAGGGGAAGAGATCAAGAGGGAAACATCCTCTTTTATTTTCATTCCTTTCTTTCATTTTATGTTATTCTCTTCCTTTACCTTTGGTTTATCATGTGATATTTCATTCCATATCCCCCATTACTATCCTTATTATTTATGAGTGATTATATATCCCCTTTATCTCATCAAACTATTTTTATGAAGTTTTAAGAGACATCGTTAGCCTACTTAATTTTTGTGAGAAATTTTTAAAGTTTTCTTTTATTTCAAGATTTCTTTCTTTTCGTCTTATATCCTCACATCCTTTTAACAAAGAGGCATTAAATCTCTAGAATATTTTTTATTATAGATGTTCTCATGTTCATGGAAAATTCATCACCATTCTTCTTCTCCTCTCCCACATATTCAAATAATTAAAAACATTGTCCATGATGTGTCGAATTACCGACATCGTGGACAATGTGATTTCATTTTTCTATAAATCCTTCATGTCTGGTAATTAAGACATTATTATGGTTGAAACATGTTATAATATATGTAATATTTTTCATCCATGGTTCTGGAATTCGTTTTTTCACAAGGTTTTAATTTATTAAACAAAATGAGGTCGTTATTATCAAAGAACCACTAAAAATGATCTAAATGAACATCATTAATGTTTTAACTTTTGAATCATCCTCATGTAATAATTCCAAATGATAAATGGTATAATTTATGGTATGGAAAATATTTAAATACTAATCGATTCCAATTATGGTGTTTCACATCCAAATCAAAAAGAACATCCATCATTAACCAATCATGGAAATCATGTAAAGAACTCACCCAAAAACTGTGCAAGGAGCAAAATACTAACAATTAAAGGGTAAAATGATGTTATGAAATTATCATATAAAATTTTATAAACATGAAAAAGTTTCATTAAAATACTAATAACACTTTTTTACCTATTATACATGTCGTTTAAACAAGTTTGAAGTAAGAAAAGCCTATGTTAAGGGAATTCCTAACAGGATTTCTATCCTTTGGGTTAACATTATTATTCAATATTTATGTGGTATTTAAATTGTTTGGGTGATGAATTATGATTATAATATGTTTAATTATGAATATTTATAGAGTATATACATAATCCATCCTCTCTATTAACTCTCCCTTCAATTGAATGATATTTATAAGGGGATTTTTTTTTAAAATCCTCTTTTTAAATTATGTTTTACAAAATTCAAAACCAATGTTTTTATTATATTATTCATGTTTTATGACTATGTTATAGTTATTGGTCATTTCTTATCATGAAGGGTGGGACCTATATCTACTTCCAATGCATTGGGTATGTGTCTGTTGGATGTCGGTCGTATGGTTACTCCATGTGTAACTGTGATGGTTACACAATTTCTAAGGTTGGCGGGAGGGTTACAATATTATGTAAGTAATTCCCCAATACACCTTTATGGTTATATTTATGTTCTTATGTTTGTGGTAATATTTTGGAAATATCATGTTTTAAAAAGTAAGTATATATGGGAGACATTCATATCTTTTGGAAGTGATTTTATATGTTACAAGTATTCTTAGACTAATGTGTTTTGTTATATCCCTTACTATGCATTTTATGATCATCCCATTTTTTTAAATGATTTTAAATGGTTTTAAGGATGTGGAATAAAGTGAAGAAATCAAAGTTAAATTTTTTATGATCTATCAAAAAAATCATTTCTTATTTGGAATGTTTTAAATTTTGAAAGGAATGAGTATTGGTTTTATCGTATCCACTCTGTAATAATGTGTAACGTTATGAATGTATTGCCCCAATTCTCTAAATATCTAAACAAGAAAAGATCCTCAATGTAAAAAGGATTTAATTTCTTGACTAAAATCAAGACTATATAATGTAATATGTATGGGGCCTTATACGCTGGGTCTGGCCAGACCCGACTACATTGGAAACAACCCACTCGGCTACAGGTCCGGCCTGCGAGACCTGTGGGCTCAGCCTGCGAGACCGGTAGGTGCGACCCACGGGACCGGTGAGCACGACCCATTAGTTATGCTTATTCGGTCCGGACCGCTTAATGGTGTGGCCCGCCAGGATCACCCCGTCACTTCATGCAATATTGAAAACGACATAGGTTATGTCCCTTGTTCGTTCTTCCCGTTCCCTCTATAGTTTCAATAATAAGGAAAGCATTTCAAGAGATGAACAACACTTAATTTAACAACGAAACCCCCTACCTCCAGTTTTTTAGAAGGACTTGTAGATGAGGAATGATTTTCCATGTCTGAAGGTGTTCTTCAGCATTCACCATCACCCATTATTTCCCCCAAGGACTATCGCTTGATCGCGTTCTTCATTGGTGTGGAATGTCGCTGGCACTTCGTCAGAGCTTCCTCTCATATATATCCATAAACCCTAGCCCAATCTCAAAATAAATAGAAGGAATTTGGAGATTAACACATCAAAAAATTAATGAGGATCATTAATGTGTTTAATTAATTAATCTCTTAATTCTATCAATGGTGTGGTTACACATCATTTTAATTCACCCAACAGTGCGGTTACACAAAATTAACGTCAAGCCATTAAATGGTTTGACGTTGCACTGTGGTCTGAAAATTGTTTTTCTAACGATTTCAAATGGAATATAAAATAACCTTTAGTAATTTTATTATTTTTTTGTGATGCCCATGAAAATAACTTTTTCATCCAATCCTTTCCTATTGATGTTATGATTCTCTTAAGATAATCCAGACGCAACGAATTCAACGGCACCCTCATATTTTTAATATGACCACCAGTTCCAAATATAGTAAATTCCGCCCACACATTTGCTAAACATACCTTAATAAAAGATAAAAATTTCATTCCAGGATCTCTGGGCCTCATAATCACAACCCATCAATTTTTTCATACTCATAATAATCCCAAATATTTTTTAAAAAAATATTTGAAATTTCCATGTCTTTACATCCAATCCCTATTGGTCCTCAAAAATGACCCCACCCCTCATACAACCATTAATATAATAACCATTACCATTAATTTTATCGCCTGATTTGGGAGAGTTCTAGAAAACCCAATTACCATGAGAAATACCCATGGATAGGGTTAGAAGAATCTTCTACTTTCCTTTATACACTATAGAGAGTGATAAAAACATCCTCGATTGAGCAATTTAGTGATCTTAACTTCCAAAGACTTCGCCCTTACCCTCAAGGTCATGATAGAGCTGATGGTCCCCACATGTATGGACATGTTATGTGTAGTACATAACACCCAACATCCGACCACAAAAACACTGCTCATGCCTTCTGTTCATGCTCAGCATCTACTGACCTAATCCAGGCCTATAGGAAGTCATCCCCATATAAAACCTACACATCACTTCCTCTGATGTCTTTGAAAAAAACCAAGATACAGTAGCCCAATCTCCCTTAATGAATTGGTGGAAGGCTATCTCCACTTTGGTCCCATAATAGTTGGAGAATTTGAAGTCAATATAAATCTATTTTCTTTTACCTCTTCATATATGGAGAGAGAAAATGTATGGAGACTCTAGATAAAGAAGTCAAACTTTTTCAGGATTTCACCGCACCAAAGAATCCTTCCCCATGAATCTAGCTCCTCATTAGCATGAATTTCCCCTCATAAAGCCTTTGTCGAGAAATATCTTTATTTGGATCTTGTGAACACCAACCAGTCAAGTTCATTAGTTATAGTAATACTGTGAAACAGGTCTAGATGATAATTATAATGGAAATATTGAGTGAAATTAGGGAAAAGGTGGAATGTGGGAATGAAAATTTTGTTACCAGGAAACCCAAAAAACAAATGGTACTTCTAGAGCAATTGTCACTCAAAAACATAGTCAACCCCTCTACAATGATCCATCATGAGTATTGTTGAAGAGTAAGGATGTAAGGATGAATAACATTTCAAACAATGGAACAACACCCCCTATAGAGTCCTACTAAGACCCTTATTTTTTATGGAGAACCATTCCCATATAGACCACCCCTCCAAAAAATCCCAAGCTAGCTTAATCTAAAGGTATGAAATTGAGTATGAGACACTCCTGAGACTAATTCCACCCCCTCAACATCGTAATCCATCCGTTTTTCATGATGCCCAATTATATTTCACATCCTCTTGATTATCCCAAATAAAACTGACTAGGATTCTATCAATGTTATGGAGAACCATATTGGGAGAACTAGTAGATGATGAGATATGCATGCTAAAGGGGAAAATACCGCAATTAACCATGGTAATCCCCCCCCCCTCAATGGAAAGGAAGAAATTTTAACAATTTAGTATATGTGTAGTGATCTTATCAGAAATTCCATCAAAATTTTCAATATATATCTTACCTGGTGAAATTGGGGACCCTATGTAATCTATGGAAAATTTCCTTTGAGTGGCCCTAGAACTATCCTCAATCATATTACCCCTTGTGCCTAAATAAATTCTTGATATAACAAACCCAATCATACCATGATTGATGAAATTCACTCTCCAATTATAATTAACATCAAGAATATGGTTGAGGTATAGAAATTTCCTATTGCAGACCTTGAGGAAGATAATATGGTCATATACAAAGAAGAGGTGGGTAATTCCCAGATGGTTTGGATTGCACTAGAAAATATAGACCTGTCTATCAGAGTAAAAATTGTTCAGGTATATACTTAAGGTGTCATGTACTTTAATAAATACACTTGGATAAAGGGGATCCCCATGTCGTATCCCTTGAACCGATTTAAATAATCCAAAGGTTGTCCCCATGAATGTGACTTTGAACCACAGAGACCCAATGCATCTAAAGAAGTGTTCCACCTCCATTTTGTAGAAAACGACACACCTAATGAATTTGATTATAAAACTCTTCTAAAACATGTATTAATATTTATCCCTGTCATGCTTGATAACAATGTTTCACCCTAAAACATTCTTATTGATATCTCCCAACATTTCCTTTTCCATGGAAATGGAATATTGAGTTGACCTACCCGGATGGAAACCCTTATGTTCATCTAAAATCCAATTGTGAAAGTGAAATACAAGTCTAAGATTTAAAATGGTTGTAATAACTTTATAGGGTAAATTACATATTATAATAGGTCTGAATTTCTTAGATGAGTATAGATATTTGACATTGGGAATTATAATTAAAGTAGTAGCACAAGACCATTATGGTAAGATTCCCCAAAAAAAAGAATCTTGGATGCATTACCCCATCCCATTGTAGATGATGTCCCAAGAAGTTATGTAAAAGAATTACAAAAATCTATAATTTCTTGGGCCACTATCAAAGTTAAGTGATAATAAATCTATCCACATATCTTGATTATCTAGGGTCTTTTCAAAGGCCTCATTAATGTCATCAGAGACCACTTGTTGGATTGATTCATAAAGGGTAGAGTTCCCTATAGGATATCCATCATGCATGTTAGGGTTAATATCCATAATAAAAGATTTGAAATGGGCCCAAGACATTCCTCACACCATATGTGGGTCATTGGTGAAAAATTTTCCTTCAATAAGTATGTTTGGAGAGTTGGATTTATTCTCCACCTAGATGCATGCATGAAAGAAAGTGTTATTTATATGGACCTACATAAGCCAAGTCACCATTGATCATTATCTAGAACTTCATTCCATCTCAAGGAGTAGGTTCGCAATCCGATTCTACATGAAAATGAGGATAGAGAAAACAGTTTCATCCCATTTTGATTCAATCCCCTACTCATATAGTTAGATGTAAGTTTTCCGGGTATCCAAGTCCAAGAAACGATATGGTTTTGACTTCACCCATAAACGAAGGTCCTCCTTAAGTATTTGAATACAGTTTTGAAATCCCACCAAAGAGGTTACATCAATGGGGTTCTTCCACAATGATTGTACCACATGGTGAAACCTGGGGTCAGGCTCTAATGTTTCGGTGAATAAGAAATGGTCATGACTAATGTATATACCTTATCAAGGAGGTGGAAAGCGCTCAGAGAAGGAAGATAAAGAACAAAGTTAGTGTAGTATTAAACTGGTCACTACTAGACATCCCCTTAATAATGGCTGATAGGGTAGGCAGAAGCTAGACATGGATGTTAGTATTAGCAGGGGGATGATAATCATGTACTAGAACTGAAGTGTGAGGGATATGGAGAGCAGGTAAGGTCGGATTCCACTCGTTATGATCTAATGAATTGGTTCATGATTATGTTCACTAGAAAAATTATATTTGATGTTGGTTTTATGGTTATTAAAATTTTAAGTATTTTGTAAGGGTTCTTTGAAATTATGTTCTATGATACAAATATATTTTATCTATTCTTTCTATGGGTTTATGATGTTTCACTTGATCATTATTGATATCAAATGGATTATGATTATTTATTCCTATAACTATTTACTTTAATATATATATGCTCCATGATTTCATGTTTAATGATCCATGTATTTATTTGTATGAATATTATTATGTTATACTCATGTAATTTGACTATGTCATCATACTCTCATGTTACTCATGTCAACACTAATATAATTCATGTGTTAATTCATACATTTTCTATTATACAGCATCTGATAAAACTATTATTATGATTGCATTTCTCTAGGTTATAAAGAATGAGGTCCAAAAAATTATTTCTAGAAGGGATTTTATATGGATGATGATGATGATGTCATAATGTTATAAATAAAATATGGTTAATGTGGTAGAAATCCTTATCTAATGTCATGAGAATAATTAATATTGCATTCTTCCATATTTATATAAAACTATACACCTAGAACAATATTTTGGATGTATGTGATTCAATTATTCCTTTTTAATTTGTATGGTTTGGATGAATAAATGGGACATAAATATTATAATCAAATCCTGAAATGTATTTATTATGATTTCAGCACTGAATCTAGGATTATTGGATCTAGGTTGTTAGATTTGGAATAAAAGTAAATTTTTATATTACATTAGATATTTTTTTCTTTTAATGTGGTGATATATTTAGAGTTATAGATAGAATCATCAATCTATATGAATATAGTTGATCTTATGTTAAATGTCTCAAAAACAATATTTGATAGTTTTAGAAAGCAAAAGATTTGTGGTTATTAATGAAATATTTGTATATTTGTTTTCTTTATGTATTTGTAACCCCTAAGGTTTACATGATTTTTTAGGGATGAATTATTTTTCATGTTTAAATGAAAAGACAACCTGTATTCTTTGTGACAACCACTCTCCTCGACAAAGGTGGTGGGTCTTGAACCCACTAGTGATGGATAATAAGTGTTTCTCGGCTACCAGCTGCCTACTTGATGTCCTACATAGTTGGAAATTTTTATTTCTAAATAGTATGATAATTTCAAAAAATATAGTGATTTGTATTGGAAATAAATTTTTAATTATATTGAAAGAATATATGATCACATTCCTCTAATGAATGGGTTTTTAAATTTCAAATAAAATGTTGGATGAAATTTAATGATAGTTATTTATGGATTTATTGGGCTTCAAAATTGGTTGATAATACTAAATCTTGGATATTAATGTATTATTTCATCATATGACGGTTTAATAATTCTAGGAATTATTATATCAGTTGGTAAACATATTGGTTTTGTTAATGTATAATGAATGTAGAAATATCTTGTTATCCCATTTGTATTATTTTCTTCATTTATTGTTGATTATAGATTCTTCATGCATGAAAAATTAATCTTGAATACTAATCATTTGGGGAATAGATGAGTTTTCGGTGTATATTAGTTAAGGGATGAAAGTCTACCTGAAAAGTAATTATGTCTCATTATGATTTAATACATGATGGTGAAAAAAAATTCATTACCAGGAAAGGGATCTTGAAACATATGTATTATCCTTGTAAAATAAATTCTGATGAACCGATTGTAATTTTAATCCTCAAAAATTTATGGTTTTAGGGACCTTATCAATAAATTGATCGTTCACATTCTTGTGATCAAGACCCCAATTACCCTCCATAATTAATTATGTTTTTCCTCTATTCAAAACTATGTTCTCAAATGTGGAAACCCAGTTGTGTATTATTGCATGGGACATTTGTGTTTATAATCCTTTATTATTAATAGGATATTATATTAAGCCTTTTTAAAAGTTGGTTTTACAAAAAAAAGTAATTTCAAATATCCAACCATTGACCAATTAGATAAATTTCAAATTTTGAGGACACAATTTTTTAAGGGGTGATTTTAACCCACCAAGGATTATTAAAATAAGAAAATATTATTTAGTAGCATAATGGAAACAAAACATTGAGTTTGTCTATAATTATATGAAACTCTATTTTTATATTTTTTTCGTTAAACAATTAGTTTATCTTTTATTATATGTAATCCTATATTTTTTTTGGTATAGTATTTGACAAGAAAATATGAACTTAAATAACTGATGATATATATTACAATTATAAACTATCTTTTAAATTGGTGGGAATGAATAATATTAACAACATTATAAAATATATAAATATAAATATATATTAATTTATCTTAATTAATATAAATTATTGATAATTATATTGTACATAATCCATCATTATGTTTTGTAATGTGATTTTATTCATTAATAATATGTTTTCATCAAAAATTATATTTATTTGTTTTCATGAAAAACATTTAAATAAATTTTTGGACCTTTGAGAAAATTTTTACAATAAATTAAAATTTTATTATTTAAATTGGAATAAAAAAACTTATATTTGTATAAATTTATGAACATTTCAAAAAATATTTATTTTTTAGTAAATTGGAAAAAATAATGATTTTTTTTGTAAAAAAATCACTTCTTTTCAATAAATTTTTCAATTTAAAAGGAAAAAATAAATTATAAATACATTTTCATGTAACCTATGTATTAGTTAGTTATATATAACAAAATTAATTATATTCGGTCAACTATATATTTGTTTTCAGTATATGCTTTTTTATGGTTTAAAAATGGGGTTTTCTCTTCTGAAAACTATTTTAAAATGCATAATGTTTCTACATTTTAATTAATTAAAATAATACATGATTGGGAATGTTTTAATTTAAATTATATATAATATATTATTATTTTTTAATTTATTTTCATTAAATTATTATTTTGAGTCAATGTTTTAATATAGAAGTATCATTTTTAAGTAAAATTATTTTATTAATACCCCATTGTCTCACCGTGACTGTGAGTTCAAAATTTAAATTAAATCCATCACATTTAATGAGTTTAATCTGGAAAAATGGATTACATAATTTTAATAATCTTAATTTATATTATCTAATAATTTTAACTTATTTTTTCTCTGTTATAATTAGTGAAAACATTTAAAATTAATTACCACGATTATGGTTAAAATTGTGATTTAAACATTGCATGTGTGTGTATTAAAATTAAATGTACACATAAAATAAAAAAAATATTTAATAAACTTTATTTCAAATTTAAAATTAGTAGTTATACATTATCTAATTAAATTTTGTTTTAATATAGCCTTAAGGAATAAATTACCTAGGAAAATAATATTAATGTTACCTTGGAAAAAGAAAAAAGGGTAAAATTGGGTAAACATAAAGTCTAAAGAATAAAAATATAATATTTTTATCAGTTCTCTGTGGTAGAGGTTTTTTATGACCACATAACACCCCCTCCATTATTGATCCATTTTTGAGAAACATGTGGTATGGGGGACCTCCCAATTGTAAACATTTTTGGGTATTTATAAGAATGACACTCACCCTCGATTATAAAAGAGTACTCCCTCCTATCACTTATTCAAACAAATAAATATATTTAGACAGACCAAATACTGAAAAAATTACTTCAATTCATCGCTCATCTACTCATAGAATTCTTATTTGGGTAGAAATCCAACCAATTAAGGCCTATGGTGCAAAAAAAAAAGAACACAGCTAATAAGACATAATATTCTTCAACAAGCATTTTTGTTTTATTTCTATTTCCAGCCCCTTTAAATATATTTATATAATGATGATATTATATCATCATTACATTCAATATAATTAGATAATTTTATGATATTTTTCTTACCTAAAACCACACACAGTTCCATTAAATTGTTTACAAATTCATCATTCATTTTTATTTTTGACTATGTCCCATGACACGATGTAATTTGTTCTTCCATTACCACCTCTCAGGTTTGGTATGATGATGGATATAAAGTTTATATATGAGATTTATTTCATAATTATACCACATTAATCATTATATCATATATACCATCTTATATTCCGTTTTTATGGGATACAAAAACATCTTCTATATATACGGTGGACTACCACCTTACGAAGTGATGTGATTAGTTTTTTACTAAGGCCCAACATGGTAGGTAATAAGGGAAAGGGTAATAACTATATGTAATATAAATTTCATATTTATGAGATTTATGGAAATTTTATTATTATTGAATTATAATATATCATTTTATTTTTACCTTTTGACTCACTAAAAAATAATAACATTGTTCGTGGACGAGCTGACTATTTCCTCCTTATAGCGATGTGATTCATTTTTTCACCACCAAATCACAATAATTTTATATATATAAGTATATATAATAAAATAATATAGTATTAATTATACTATTAACCCATGTAAAGATAAAATATTATATACCCTCTTTTCATAATGATCATTGAAAAATGTAAATGTTACTTGCACATAGGTATGACCTATTATCGTTATGATAATAACATCAGTTAATTTATCAAAACTTTAATTAATTATCAGATTAAAAACTATAATATATTTATAATTAAGATAATTTTTTCATTATTATTATTTTTTATATGTACAAATATAGACCCTATTGACCATGGTAAACCCAACCATGTCATTTTAAACAAAAAAACTGAATGTTGTCACAACGTCTGACATCAAATTAATCGATTATGTAACTGTATATAATATTATAATAATGGAAATAAAAGTAATGATAAACATTAAAAATTTCACATGAGTTTAAATAATTAACATAAAAATATTATTCATGAATATTTAGACACAAATTAAAATTCATACTTGGGGTAAGGGTTTTCCTCGTCACACATTTATTTCAGTGAGATATATTCAATATTAACCTCTTATTTTTTCATGAAAGGTATATAAATCCCATGAATTTATTTTATGATTATAATACTTAAATTTTTGGTGATATTAATATCTATTATCATATATCTAATTTCTAGTGTCTATGGATTCAATGTTACCGTAACTATAAAGGATTTTTTTCTAAATTTTTCTTTATTGAGAAATATGTTATATTATACACATTTATCCTTTTATTCAATGTATATAATACTCTTATGGTATTATATATAATTAACATCATTATTTTCTTGATATTCTATGTTTTATATAACAATATTATTTCATGGGGAAAACGATTCATTGTTATTATTGTAGGAAAAGTTTTATGTTTCAATCTCATCAGTTATGATGACTGTTTTTGATTTAGTCTCCAATATTGATATATAATTATCTAACTATTAATAATTCACCTGAATTTTCTTATACTATATTTATTAATTATTTTCCCATGTATAATTAACATTTTCTTTCATTGTTACATATAACAATTGTTAATGAATTTTAAGATATTCTCACATCATTTCTCTCTTCAGTGAGTAAAAAAACGTGTTTTTTATGAAATGTATTAAAAAAATATTTTTTTTTCATTTTATAAGAATTTATTATATATAACATTATAGAAAAATTTATTTATTACAAAATATTTCAAAGGAATTATTATGTCATTTTCAAAACAAATCATGTATGAATTTTATTAAAACAGCAGAAGGAGTCTTTTTTATGGATACATAATGAACGAATATTTGCTATCATCCAAGTTATTTTATTTTAAGAATCCTTTATAATTTATTTATTTAATTTTAAATGAATTTTTTTTTGAAATTGGTTTTCAATTTTATTTTTCAAAAAAAAATTATTTTTCTAATAATTTATTTAATGATATTTTAATGTTATTTCAATTCATCGCTATCAAAAACCCTTATTATTTTTACTCACCGGGGGATATTTTCTAGTGATATAATTTTTATTATTTATTTGGATTAAATAAAATGGTTTCCAAGATATTTTTATAAAATCCATTTCATTTCCACATGTTAATCTTTTTTCATGTTGATTGATATAGTGTCTAATTCTTCTCCATAAGTTAACCACGTTTCAAAGAGATTATTATGTAACTCATTTCTTTTCCAAAGGTTAATTATATTTCAATGAAATGGGCATGAAACAAATTTCTTTTCCATACGTTTGTCAAGTTATAAAATGACTAACAATTTTTCAATGACTATTATGATTAATATAATGATCTATGATGTTTATTAATATTGTGATTCCTGTAAATATTTTATGATTGGTGAATCCAAATAGTAATGGTTTAGCTGGTTATAGAATAAGCTATGGGTGCACCTAGATAGTTCTCCAATTAATTTATTAATTATTATAATCTTTGGGGAGTTATATTTGATGTTGGTGGTATTATTATTCCTTTTTTAGGGTTCTATAAGGGTTTCTTAAGGGTTTACAATATGATGTTCCTTGATACCAATATGTATTATCTATTCTATCTATGTATTTATGATGTTTCATTTTATCATGATTGATATCATATAGATCATTATAATTGGTTATTATGAATTTTCTCATTGATAAATAATTATTTTATTTTTTTACGTTTTATGATTCATGTACTGATAGGTATAAAAATCCTTATGTAACACTCAAACACTTTCATTTTCTATCACTCCCATATGCTATTATTATTCTCACTGATGAAATTTGTTTTTTAATTCACAAATTTTTCCTTACATATAAATTGATCACACCATTCATATGTTTCCTTCTCCCAAACATATAAATAATGATGTTAAATGTGGTATTTCTTGAAGTTATTTCATATTAATGATGACAATGTATAAATGTTGAAAATAAAATATGGGTACATGGGAGAAGTGATCATTTAAAGCCATGCCAATTATTTTTTAGGATTCTTCATCACTCTCTAAAACAATAAACCAGAAATGTCCTTGAGAATGTATGTGATCCAATTATTCCTTGTGATGATGTATGGTTTGGTTCAACAAATGGTGTCATAATTATAAAAGTTATTTTTGTAAATATAAATATTATGATTTAATCACTGAATCCAAATGTGCGGGTTTTGATTTGTTAAATAGATTCTTAATGTATACTTATTTCACTTAATCTCTCTCATATTCATGATGTGTTTAATATATCTATTTTGAGTAAGTATATAACTGATCCTTAACATTATGTAAACTAATAAGTTGTACCACTATTTTTTTTATGTAAACTGCGATGACAAAACAGCATAAGTAAATTGACATAGAGATGATGTCTCATTGAGTTAAAGTTTACAAGAAGAATATGAAATGTGATGTAGCCACATGGGAACACTAAGCTATAATGAAGCACATATATCCTAATTTTTTTATATTTAATTGATGGAATTTTTATTTTGAAATTAATTTTTTTGGGAATTTAATTTAAAATACTATGATTTTATATGTACTTTATTTGAAAAAATAAATTGTATTTGTTATATTTCTTTACATGAAACCCTGATTCTAAATTTACCCATGATATATGAAACATCTATAACCTAGTAATTTTATTTGTGTGTATTAATTTAAATATTCATCACAAGACATATATATTGATATTTCTTTTATAAATTTAATGGTGTTGGTAAAGGCCTATGAAAAATAATTAAATTCTAAATGAAATGTCATCACGATTAAAAGTCCTACGTTTCGGATGGATTATATTTCTCTAGGTTAAATGAATTTTCATATAAAATTTATTTCCAGAGACTATGATGATTCTATATTAATTATTTTTATCCCTACTTTATATATAAACATTCATTGTTTGTTTATATTAAAGATGAGAATGAGAAAAATGTCAGTTAATGGTAATAAGTGTTATTTTTCATAAAAAAATTTATATGTACTATGTATTTTTATAATAATAAGATAAATAATCCAATCTTATTAAATGGTTTTATTTAAATATATAGATTATTATTCATTAAAATGTTTAAATTTTAATTTTATTGTTTGATCACAAAATGAATGAATGTAAATTTTGTTATATGTTTAAGAAACCATTATTTCCCAAAATGTTCCTATACTGTTTTTCCATTATATATTAGATTTCTGTTGTGAAAATAATAGAATATAATTTTTTTTAAATTCGTTTCAATATTTTTAATCCTTAAGAAAAAAAATTCAATGAGGCTGCTTTCATTTTATGTCTTAATGTATATAAAAATAGTTAAAATTTGTAAGCATGGAAAAGAAAAAAATAAGTTTACTATGGTGCTAGCAGGGAGGTTTTAACTAAGATATATGTGTATTAATTCAATATAAAATTCATTAATTATTATTTTTAATGATATTTAAACTGTATATTATCTAAAATATGATATATTTTTCATTTGGAAGCATTATACTTGGAAAATGAATTAATTGTATTTATAATTTTTTGTAATTCCATCTTTTTCCTCTCCATCCCATATACTAGGGCACATCTACTCCTCCCATATTAGAATATTTTGAGACTACGGTATCAAAACACACAATCCCCCAAAAAACATTCATCCCTATCATCATCCTAGAGTCCCAATTACTCTCCTAGTACCAATATATTATGTCTTATGGTGTAATCCAAATGAGGACTCTTAATGAAGAGTTATAAATCATAATATTGATCTATCAATTTTATATCTTATTACACATTTTATGAAAATTAGGTATGTAAATTTTTTTGAATAAAATGTGATCAAAATTCTAAAATGTTAGTATATTGATGAAAAATATATACTTTACATCTCTTTTTCATCATATGTGAAATGAAATTATCGCACATGTGTATGTCTGTACTACCACCTTAACATAGAAATATGATTCATTTTTCATTACTGGATCACATTGATAGAAATAAAAATAGATTCAATAACTATGTATGTTATATATAATATAATTAAAATTCTATAATGAATAAATAAAATTTATCTATATCTTCCACTTTTAATTAGGAAGTGAAAACAATCTTCTTATGTTTGTACGATATATTGTCTCTAACGACATGTAATTAAATTTTCTATCACTATCCTTCAATGAATGACCTAATTATGAATGTAATTCAATTATATGATATATATATATATATATATCATGGTAAACATTCTACATAGGATGGAACCATTATCTTTATGCAAGTAACATAACATCCAGATCAAAATAGACATCAAAAACAAAATAGTTATCACATAGAATGTTGTTTTCAATATATTTGTTAACAAATTGGTGATAATATGATTCATGTAAAACATTTATGGTATTATAATAATAAATATTATTTTTTCCATGATACCCTCCCCCTAAAAATACCCCACATGGGATGGAATTAAAGAAAGGTACATAATTAACCGTTGAGTCCCGCCTCAAGTAGGATCGGGTTGGCGACTACCACAAAGGATATAGATATCAAATAATATGGAGGGTAGTACCCTTATTTTGAAACAATATAGGGAGATATGACAGATCATCCACAAAATATCTCCAAGACATAATATAATAGAAATCCAAAATCCATCCCATAAGCATGTGTAAAATAAGACTAATACAAAAGAAAAGTATCCAATTTCTAGAACCCAAAATCAAGCTAAATCAGCTAATCAAGAACTATCCCAAATCCTGATCTAGTAATTCCCAATACAGACCACGTAATCCTCCTAGATACCTAAGTGAATTTTTATATATCTAGGGGTCATACTAGAATTCATAGTTGGACATCCAATGTCTATCACGCACATGTGAAAGGAGCATACTAATTCCACCCATGAGAAAACAACAAAACCAAATAGCACCTAAAAGTTATATTAACCATCCAAAACTATCTGATGTAGACTCTCCAAATACAAATGTAATGTAATGTAATATAATGCACAATGATGACAGGGTACCCCGAACTACATCCCACTGATTAGATGATATTTCCTAACGAAAAACATCCATGTGCTCCCAAATCTTATGATATTACCCCATCACAACCCACCCACACACTATAGGGCCCCAAAATCCACACCACATCCCCCCGCACACACCTGGGCATCAAAACCCCCTAACATCCCACCAGTTGTCACCTCATCCACATACCATATCACATCATATCCGTAGAAACCTGGTCCACATACCACACCACATTCCATCCATAGACACAGGGGGAACATACCACATCAAACCCCATCCCGAAGACACCTGGGAAAGCACAACTCATCTCATCTTGAATAAACCTTGTAAAACACAACATAAATCACCCTAAAGACACTTGGGATAGAAAAACACATCACATACCAAAGTCACCATGGAAAGAACAACATGCTCGCACAGACCTAGGCCTTAAAAACAAAAACCTTCCTGAAGAATATTTGGCTATCATCAAATTGAAGAGGGATCACAGAATAGTGGGTGGCTAACCATCCATCCTCCCACCTGGATATTGGGGAAATACTCCCTCCCCCATGATGACGGTGGTGTTCAGAACGTAGTGCTCAAATAGGGTTTTATGTGAATAGAAATCACAAGGAAAATAAAATTATATACATTTATGATACCAACCACTCATGACCAATCTATGGGTTATCAAACTAACAACAAACTCACAACATTTACAACATTGTTGCTACCTCAAAATTCACAACACCAAACAACAAGAAAAAAAACCAACCCCATTCGCCACCATTTTAATTAACAATTTATATCATATTTTCCAAACAAACCTTGGCACCTCTAGGTTTTATTAATATAAAAATCATTTATCCATTCATTGTCTATAAAACTACTAAGATCAATAGAAAACATTAATCAAAAGAAAAGTCATCTCATAAGGTGAAGAATCGTGAGAATAAAGTTAACATGGATTCACATTTCATCTATATTTAAACACCATACCATGTGCTTCTACCATTATTCAAACTCATCCTTCTCAAATATCTTTCCAATAGATCAAGACCCCAACTCATAACCCCATCTATTAACACAATTATACACAACCAGCTCGCAACACTCCTGCACAACACCTATCACCCATTCCACAATCAATCAAACTCTAAGTCTAAGATTCCATAACACATCTAGGTTGATGTATCATCTTCAATATCATCATGAACATCACCTAGTCCAACCCACACCACATAAAAATTATCAAAGGCATACGACAACACAATCCAAGGAAATCCCACATATCCCAACACTACCACTTCACATCGAATATGTATTACACATGCATCAATAACTATTCCACACATATCACCATAGACTATAAAGAAACAAATTTTCATATTTAGTAAGGGGGATACTTATTTAATTACACATCCTTATTTTAGGGTGGTATCATAGAAGCCAGGTTATTGGGAATACATTCATTTTCCATACTTACTTGATTAACCAAATTTTAATATACATGTGTTCAACCGGAACCAAACAACACGATTCCCATTTAATGTGAAAAAGGTCCCCCATAGGCCATGCTTTTTAGTGGGGCATCAATCTCGTATAATTGACAATATCATAGTCATAATATCAAAACATAAAAAGGAATGAAAAACAAATCCCCTACACCTTTCAATTTAATTTATTTGATTCTTATATTTGATTAGTCTAGCATAACCATGATCCAAAGGTGAAAAAAGTTAATCTCTCACACATGATACACAATTTGAAGAGAAAAGATGGCAAAAATAATTAGTAGAAGCTTTTCTAAAAATCTTTTCACCATAGGACAAAGAAGAATGCCCTTGAGTGACAACCAGAGAGCTAGAAGCATGGATCAACATATTTCTCAAAATAATATTATAAAAAACGAACCAAACATCCATCTCAGTACAAACTGCATCATAGAAAAAAATCATGTTGAAAGAATAAGAGAAGTGGATCCGAAATCAGAGAAAAATCACAACAGATCGACCATAGATTATAAATAAACAACAACCATGATGAATATGTTGAAGAGAGAGGAAGAGGGATCAAATAATTCCTCCAGGTTCCTCGAGTTCTTCTAGAATGAGATAAAGGAGATAAATTTATTGAATGATTGAATATTTGGTCAAATAAATTTTTTTTTTTTAAAAAAGGTTTGGGTATTGCATGGTGTGTAATCCCCTTTCACATTGTATAATACATGGGAATAATTTTTTTATGAAAGGCATATCCCCTCTTCATTTTTTTATTTTTTTCAAACCCAAAAATATCACTCATCCTGAAACCCTTATTCATGATGAGTAAAATGTCTTCAAAACGTGAAAAATCAAAAAAAAAAGTCATCAAACTGACTGTCACATCTTGTAATCTAGTTATACGACATGTAATCCCCCTTTTTCATTCCTTTAGAAACCGAACACCTCTAAACTCCACCCAATCCTCCTATGAACCCTCAAACAACCAATAACTCACAATATAACAAACCGGGAAGCCACAAACCATTACATTAGAAACCTATCAAATGATTCTCTCCCACAAGAATCCAAAACAAAGCCAAGAAGAAAGAGTGGTCCGAACAACCACCCAGTGAGATACCTTTCAAGGATCTTGCTACACTTGAAACATCACTAACAACCAAACACATTAACATTCATCAATAAACTGACCAATTTTGGTCTAATGCTGGAATGGAAATGTGTGCATCCAAAATCACATTGTATAACACTAGCTACATGATATTATCACATCAACACAAATGACCACAAAATGCACCACTCAGGAACAACAACCACACCTTCTGAACATCCAAAACAGGGAATTCAATATTGATGTCATGACACTATCTACTCTTGGTGGAACTGACTCTTAAGCATAGGTATAATCACATCTCTATTAATGTGTCTGGATTAGGAATAAGATCCCCCCCTTTCCACATGTTTGGACATTATCTCAAGTCTCACCACAAAAAAAACACTACCAAGGGAAAATATATCATCTCATATAAAAAATCTTCATGAATTTTAAAACCAAACATAACAAGGAAATTATAAAAACAACATTGTCTACTTGGTAGGGATCTACCTTTATCGATCTAAAGTTCTCTCCTCCTAGACACCATGCCACAAAGATACATGAACCAAAGGAATGGTTAATCCACACATCACCTTCTCTTTACAATCCTATGTCTCCACAAGACACTCTACAAATTTCTAATCATCCTCAGTAACCACCTCTCTTCAGTCAATGACATGGGATTTATCGTGTAGATACAAATAGAGTTGTGATACATGGAAGAAATATTGGGAAATTTCCAACTATGATGGAAACACCAATGGGTATTCTACCGCAACACTCTACTTAACACCTCAAGGACCCCAAAACCCTAGGTTAAAGCATACCCCCTTTGCCAAACCTCATCTTTCCATGTTGATAAGAAACTGTCAAGAAAACGTAGTCCCCAACCTCAAACACCAAGGGCCCCATACATCGATCAACATATGAATTCTTTCGTTCCTACACTACTGTTATAATTTCAAAAAACATGAATGAATGTTCTTTGTTGTGATCTGCACCACATCCGGACTAAGAACAACTATCTCCCCAAATTCCATCCAAATCAACAGAGAATTACACTGTCTTCTATAAAATTTTTCATACTGAGATATTCCAATGGAGTAGTTATTGATATTATTATAATAAAACACTACCAAAGGAATGTGTCACACCCAAGATCCACCAACGTCCATGATGAAATCCCGAGACATATCCTGCAGCATCTCGATAGTCTACTCTATCTTCCTATCTGTTTGATGGTGGAATGTAGTGCTGAGGAACAATTAGGTTCCAGAAGCATGCTATTATCCCCTCCATACATTTTAGGTAAACCTCATGTCCCAATATGAAAATATGGACCACACAAATCCATGCAACTACATAACTTCATTTATGTACCTCCTAGCCATGGCATCCACTACACCCAAATCCTTAATCGCTATGAAGTGGACCGATTTCTCCAACAGATCCTTATCACCAAAATAGAATCATACCATCACTAAGATTTGGGTAATACTATAATGAAATCAATTGATATGTAATCCCACTTTCACTTGGGTACATCCAAGGGCTGTAACAAAACTCTGGGAACATGGTGTTAAGCATTCACCTACTAGAAAACTAAGCACCCTGTCACAAACTCTACCAATTTTCATTTCAACAGAGGCCACCAAAACTGAATTCTCATGATATAATATATTGTATAAAATCCTTGGTGTACCACTAAAGGTTTTCAATGAAACTTATAGAAGACTTCCTTGTGCATTTATACTGGAACAAACAACTTCCCACAGAATACCATCTGATTTAGACCATCCTTCAACCATCCCTTAGAAGAATCACCATGAAAAACATGACCCTGAAAAACCTCTTCCTATGAGTCTCCCCACTTATACTCTTCCACCTACTGCATTAGATAATACCACACATGTAACACCCCAAGCTTCCATGGTATGCTTCCTTTTAAATTATTCAATAGCTTGCGCTACATGCAACATTGAGTTCGAGCGCACCGTGACCTATCAATACTACCATTTAAAAAGAATTTACAAATATTAGTAACCAAATTTTGAATTTTATATAAATACCATATAATTTTAACATTCATCATATGTGTCTCTTAGACACAATATAAGGACAAATTCAATTTTTTTGATAATAGATCTATTAAAAAACTGTTTTTCATCCTTTTAATGTTGAACAATTTTTAAATTCGATATTAGTCACTAATATATATTAAAATTTATGAATTTAATGTATTTTATAAAATTGTAACATAAAAATTTAGTTCGGATTAGTTTTTGGTACTTTTACGATAATTTTCATATTTTGATGAATAGTTCAAATACTAAAATGTAATTGAAAACATCTTTTTTAATAAAAATACATTATAGTTTTAAATTATATATTTTAATGGTTTTAAAGTATAATTATATTATAATTTTATAATTTATTATAATTTAGGTCCTTAGAAGTTATTTTACATTTAAATTCATCATAAACACAAGTCAGTATTTTGATAGTTTTTACTTCTTAAAAACACTTTCTTGAATTGACAACGAGAATTAATTATCATTTAATTTCTGTCAATTGCATGTTTTGATTTTGTAAAAATGGATTCAATATTTGGAATCAGAAGGCCCAAATTATTTAAATACATACCTTTTATTTTTTGACATTTTGAATAGTAACATTAGTAATTGTTTTTATTTATCATTGTTAAAGGGTAAATCAGGTAACTGATGGATAAAAATGACATTATAATAATATAAAACATCACTAAAACGTGTCACAATCCTATTTTATTAGATATATTATACCATTAGAATCTATAATCTTAACTATTGGCATTTGGGAGCCACTTGGGTGTTTAGATGACATTTTAGAATATTTAATTTAAAGAAAAGGGAAATATGATATAAACATGTATTTTTCAATAAATAAATATTAATATAATGATATATAATTGATATATTTGACAAGAAATAGTAATTATAAATATATAAGGACTTACTACAACATGTTTTTTTATTTATTATTTTTTTTACATTTGATAAATATATTTATTTATGACAAAATGATGATGCAGTGATTAACTTATTAATGAATGATTCAAATAAATGAATTCATAAATACTAAATATATGTAATTTGATCATTTTTATTCCATCCAAAAAAAATTCAGGATTACATTGACATATAAGGTATGATTTAATGCCTATTTTTCTATGTAATCATGTTTTAATGACTTTGAAAAATCAGTAACTAAATAGTGTCAAATTTGAAATAATTGAGTTTTAAAAAATTACTATTTTATTAAATGATATAAAACTCATAAAAAAATAATATCCTATAAACTGAATTATATATTGTAACAAATATCATTAATGATCTACTTGGGGCTCTCTTGGAATTTTATTGTAACTAACTTAACCCTCTAGTGTTAAAATACAAGAAAACACGGTAAGAGTAAAAAAAAATTAAATAAGGGTTAATCCCAAATGATAAAGTTAATTTCATGAACTAAACATGTATAAATTTTATTTCATAATATTATTTCTACCCATACTCAACTTATAATATAAATAAATTACTTTGGATCTTTTTTTAAACCTAAAATCAATTTATAATAAATTAATGTTTCAAGATTTTCTTAAAGTACAACTCACCTCTCTAAAAAAAGGTCATCTCCCCTTCTCATTAATTCACTCCTCCATAAACAATTGGCTCAGAAAACCCCTTCCAATTTCATCTACCAACATTCCTCATATTATTCTAGAGGCTATACTTTGGGAATAAATTCATTCTAAGGATTCAGTCTCTACAAATCCAAAGGAGACACCAAAAAATAGGTAATTGTTTTGTCACCACTTTCAAAGTTATTTTCATCTTATACCTCGAAATTATATATTTTTTATAATGAAATAATAAATATAGTACCTTAAAAATGATTATATGTTATTATAATAATGATAAAACCATATTCCTTTTTTTCCCATCATACGAAAAACAATATCACCTTGTGTGTGTACGTACGGCTTACCGTCTCCACACCGTGGTATAAATTGTTTTTCATGTACATGTTTTTTAAATGGATATAAGAATTAAAATAAGGGATTAAAATAAAAAATATAGAATGATATTGTTTCATTACAATTCATATTCCATACTATTCAATAACATTTAACCAATAAGGAAATGATGTCGTCACTCGTGTGTAATTACTGTTTGTCGTCTCCACGACACGATGAGATTAAACATCCATGTTCACTACCCCAGAATGATTACATGAATAAATATTATTAATAAAAATTAATTATATTAAATAATAATTTTTTTGGGATGATAGACATATAATCCATTCCCTTACTTTCATTAAATATGATAAGAAAATATAAACAACTTTCAAGCGTACATACTACCCACCGTCTCCATGAATAGTGTGTTCAATTATTTTTATATCTATTATATTTATTTGTATATAGAATATATAGGATATATAAGTCATATATTACATTCTAGAAGTTATTAAACTATAATCTAACATGTACGATCAAAAATAAAAATCCAAAACATGTATGATAATGAAATGGATTATGACCCAAAACATTGCTTTAACTTGGGAATTATTAATAAATGTGTAATATAAAGTCATAAATGAATCATAAATGTTATATTAAATATGGATATGGTCCTGGTATAATTTAATAAAACAAATTTACCATTATATAGGAGGATAACTCACCCTCAATTAAAATAAATTATAAGGTAAGGGTTAATTCCTCAATCTCATTATAATCCAAGATTGTAAATATATAAGTATTTACTATGATATTTATCATCCATGTCCATGTTTCATAAAAATGTTTTCAAAAGTATTATTTTAATATTTTATGAAATGGAATCTTTAATTAGATCATTATTTTTTATTTTTTTAATGATGTATTTTTCTAAATCATTTTAATTAAGGTCCATGTTTTCCAAATGATTTAGGGGATTTATTTATATGGGCATCATTGATTTAAAAAATTTATTCCATTCAAAATATTCTAAGTGGTAAAATTTGATTCAAATATCTCTTTTAAATGAATTTATTTTAAATTGGGCATCTTTTAAATGATTTCAAGAAAAAAAATATTTTTCTCTCAAATAGTTTTAGAGATTATTTTAATCTATGCCAATTTTCATTTATTGGATTTTATACTTGATTGAGGTTGATTTATTACAATAAAATATTCCATATTTTATTGAATGATTTATGATGTGTTTAAATATGGATATGTTATTTATATACCATTTAGGGTTTATGTTTAATTTATATAAATTTCATATGATAGTTTTAATATGAATGTTTATGTTATGTTTTACCCTTTTCATATGAAGAATGCATTGTTCCTAGTATGTGACATGAAGGGCCCTCTATATCCCTTCGATGCATTATATGGTCTCATTTGACAAAATATTGTCTTAACACAAGGCCTTCATATGACACTTGTGTATGGTCTTGGCATAAGGCCTTGACGTTGTGTTTATGATGTTCCGTATTCGGAATTCCAATGTTATGTTATTAGTTACTGATTTTACATGTGATTATTCAACTAGTGGAATATCAATGAGAATGTTCAAATGGAATTACTTGATTTATTATTTCCATATTATATTGAATATAATGTTTTAAAATTATTTTGTTTTGGATTATTACCTATCCTTAAAAATTTATGTCTATTTATGATAGATTCCACTATATTGTTTATCCTTACAGAGCATCTGAGCTCACCCATTTTTTATGTTTTATTTTCCCAGGATGCCCAGAATGGTTTTATGATTGATATTCATGGATAATATGGGGGAATAATGGAATTATTTATAGATTTTTATGTTGTGTTTTAGGTTAAAAATTGAAATGTAAATTTCATGTATGTAACATATTTTACAATACTTCTAAATAGATCGTTGCTTCAGGACTTGATTCCTTATAATCATGCCAATGTATTAAAATAAATCACCGACTCTAGGCTTTAGGGTAAGGGAATTATAGTTTTTATCAGAGGGAGTTTAGAAACATACTTGGAAATATATTTATAAAACATAAATTGGGGATCATAACAGTAATATAGACATTGATGATAATTATAAAAGGACCCCCTATAAATTTTGTAAATTAGGGATTACATGGATATTGCAGGAAGTACATCCCTATATGGATACTACAAGTGGATGTGGTTGTGGTACAGATATACCAATGGGTAAGAACTCTGACATGGTGTTCCAAGCTTGACTCAGGGTAACCTGGAACATGACAATGTGCTTTGATGTTCACCTGGTTTGACACTCAATGGGAATATTCTTTGGATAATTCATATATTCTTTATAAACCAGTATAAAGAATTTATGGTTAACAATATCCTCAATGAAACCATGTTTATAATTATAGATTAGATCTGCATAAACTTTTCAATTTTGTTAATTATTTTATTAGTTTGGAATTATGCATTATGATTCTTAACCTAAACTATTATTGACATTTTATATAAATGGATCCTAATGGAAGAAATGGAAATAGTATCATTGCACATAATCCATTTAGGGATTGACCTCCTATGAAATATAATGACAATGGAGCTGGTGATACAACTAGAATATATTTTCTTGTAACCATACTAGGACAACTGACATAGGTTATGAATAGTAACCTTAACCATATAGATAATCCCGATCCAAAACGTTGAATATCAATGTTAGACTGCTTCATGAGATAACAACCTCCAACATTCAATGGGACTAAAAATCCTTTTGAAGGGGAGCAGTAGATAAGTTCTATAGAGAAAATATTTCTTGATTTGGGGAGTAACGAATGAGAAAAATTTGATATGGTAGTCTATCTTCATTTAGGAGATATAGATGAATGGTGGTAAATGATTTAAAACACTAAGGAAGACGTTGAAGTAGAAAATTTGGAATGGAGGTAGTTTAAATAACTTTTATGAGAAAAATACATTCCTTGTGAACAATGATAAAATATGGAAAGTTAATTTCAGTGTCTGAGACAAAAAGAGCATGCGAATGTTTCAAGTTATGAGTTTAACATCCTGAGGTTAGAAAGGCATACTAAATACTACATACGTAACCCCATAAGTAAGATTGATCGATTGATTTTTGTGGATAAAACCATTCCTACAATATGAATTTGTATCACAATCTTTCTTATAATATGAAGGTATAGTCTCCTGTACTAACAATATGGAAAATAAATTATTTTTTCCTTATGATAATAAAGTAAATAAATTGAAAAATATAATGGTGGATCAAGATATAAATAAAAGGAAAATGGGAAAAGAATAATTTTCCCTTATGTAATAATTGTGGGAAGAAACACCTGGGTACATTCTGAAAAGGAATGGGAGTTTGTCACAAGTGTGGAGAAAAAGGTCACCAGGACCATGATTTTAAGAGAATGAAAGAATGTTTCCAATGTTATAATTGTAAAGATATGGTACATTAAGAAAATTACTATCAAAAAAATAAAGTAAATATAGATTGAAAAAATCAAATGGATCATGTTCAAGCTTATGTTGTTACAACGGTCGAAGTGGAATAATTAATATATTTTTGAATTCCAGAATTATATTTGTGTTTTAAAATTAATGTGATATGTATAAGGATTTTACTATAGTACATTATCATTTCATTAAGGTTTTAATATGATGAAGGTAATCATATATTAAGTATGTGATAATAAGAGAAACATTATGTTTTTTGGGGAATCTGTTTTTACAATTGATTTTGGGAATTTAGAGACCTTTTACAGAGAGTTTAAATAAAAGTATTTTTAATAACTCTAATGGTTGGAATCGATTAAGTTTAACATTGGATAGTATTTTATATGGTTAAACAAATTCTTAATATTATTTTTGTAATGTTATAATACTTCAGTTTTAGAAAAAAGGACATCATGCGGGTCGGGTGACAACACATCTTGTCAGACAATGCTGTGAGAATCAAACCCACAACCAAAGTGTGGTAAGGCTTTATCTCCTACCACTGTCTGAGAAGAAGTCCCAGGTTATTATAACTTAGTTTTCTTCATTTAAAAGGTATATTTTTATATTTGGACCCTTATATTATTAATATAAAAAGAATATTTTTGAATTGTATTATCTTTTGAAAAGAAAATGAGTTTGTGGTAGGAATTAGTTAAAGGATGAAACTCTAGATGTCAATTAAGTATGCTTGCATGTTTTCTTTGTTTATGAAGTATATTAATTATTCAACACTAGGTAAATGATCTTGAAACCAAAAACTGTTATCTTATTCCTATTTTTGATTAATCAAATGGTCCATTATATCATTAGAGATTTATAACTTCAGGATTGTTAACTTTCCTCTGATGTTATTCTCTATCACTCTCCAACACATCATGATGGTTAAGTTATTTTTTTCTTGTATATTTTTTTCTACATGGATCCCTAGTATGAGGTATTTCTGGTAACCTTCATAATCCACTTTTTTTGTTTTAAAATAGAGGTATCATTAATCCATTTTTTATGTGGGATTTCAACAGAGATATTTTGATAAGTGAAAACCGTAATTTTTAATCCTAATTTTAAATTGCGAGGAAACAATTTATGGCATGAGGGGATAATGTAACATCCCAGTATTCCACAGTACACTTCCTTTTAAATAATTCAATAGTTTACACTACACGCAACGACGAGTTTGAGTGCACACTGACCAATCAAATCTAGCTGTTTAAAAAGTTGTTATGAATATTTTTAACCACATATTGAATTTTAAATATATCCAATATAATTTTAACATTCATGCTATTTTTTATTAGACATAATAAAGAAGAAAGTTTCTATTTTTTAGATGAAATTTGTGTTTTGACAAAAAATAGTTTTCCTGCCTTTTAATGGAGAACCATTTTTAAATCTAATATTTGAAACTATTATATTTTCAATTTGATGAAATTGAATACTTCTTTAAGATATGGACATAAAAACTTAGTCTGGAGTAATTTTTTGTACTTTTTTTGGTAACATTCATATTTTAATGAATAATGATAAATACTAAATTTTAATTGAAAACAACTTTTTTAATCGGTATTATATATAGTGGAAAATTAAAATCTGGGTTATTTTAATGTAAAATTAGATTATATTTTTATAATTTATCATAATTTAGGTCATTGGATGTAATTTCACATTTAAATTGAGCATAAATACAAGTCGATCTTTTGATAGTTTTTACTTCTTAAAACCCATCTTTCTAACCTTGACAATAGAATTTATTTGAAATTCATTTATTCCATTATTGTGTTTTGAATTTGTAAAAATGGATTTAATATTTGGAATCATAAGGCTTAAATTTTGTAAATAGGTACCATTTATTTTTTGAAACTATGAATAGAAAAATCATTAATTATTTTTATTTACTATAGTTAAAGGGTAAATCTGGTAACTAAGGGTAAAAAATATACTATAATAATATAAAGCTACCCTAACATGTGTAATAATCTAATTAGATGAGATATATTCGACCATTATAATACTTAGGCCTAACTATTGGTGTTTTAGAGCCACTTGGGAGTGAAAATGACATTTTAGAATATCTAATTTAATGAAAAGAATAATATAACATAAACATGTACCTTTTAATAAATCCATTTTAATATAGGGATATATAATTGATATTTATAACTATAAATAGTAATTTTAAATCTAAAACTATTTCCTACATCATGATATTTTATTTGTAAATATTATACATTAGATAAATGTATTTATTTATGACAAAATGATGATGAAGTGATTACCTTGTTAATGAATGATTCAAATAAATGAATTTAAAATTTTAAAAAATAATTAATACGAACATTTTGATTCTATAAGCTAATTTTATGGATGAAATTTTCATATTAGGGAAAAATTAATGCATTTTTTGGAAGGAATAAAGTTTTTATGTCTTTACCAAAAATCAATTACCAAATAGTGGAAAAATTGATATAAATGTGTTTTTAAAACAAATACAATTTTATTAAATAATATAAAAATCCTAAAAATATAAGATTAATCCAGATGACTTAAATAATGTTAAAAATATCATTAATGATCCAATTGTGTTTATCTTGTCATCTTATTGTAAATAAATTAACCATACAGTTTAAAAATACAAGAAGACACGGTAAGAGTTAAACTGTTTAACTAAGGGTTAATCCCAAATGACAATATTGATTTCATGAACTAAACTTGTCTAAAAAACATATTCTAAGATTATTTAGACAAATAAACATATTATAATAGAATTTAATTACATTGAATATATTAGGAACAAAAAATCAGGTTATAATAATTTAATATTTCATGATTGTAAAAAAGTGCCCCTCACATCTCTTATAAAAGGGAACATATCATTCTCCTTAATTTACACATCCAAATCCCTTTGGCTCAGACAAAACCTACCTATTTCCTCTCCTAAAATACCTTATATAATTATATAGTCTACACATTGGGCTCAAATCCATCCTATGAAGTCCTTTTGTGCAAATCAAAAGGAGACACCCGAAAAGATGTAATTGTTTTATCCCCACTTTCAAAGTTATTTTCTTCTCCTAATTACTATTTATCTATTGATTCCATAATAAAATAATAACTCTATTACCTTTTAAATTCTATATTTTATAATAATTATGGTTCACCCATATTCCATCTTTTACCCATTCGACGGAAAACAATATCACTCTATGTGTGTATGTAAGACTTACTAACTCTATGACGTGGTGTAAATTGTTTTTATCTACACATTATTTATATGGTTATAAATATGAATATAATGGATTTAAATAATAAATAAAACATAATATTGTTTCTTTAAAATTCGAATTCCATCCAATTCCATACCATTTAACCATTAACAAATTATATCTTCACCCATGAATATGTACGACTTACAGTCTTCACGACATGATGAGACTCATCTTCCATGTTCACCATCCAAAAATGATTATATGATTAATTATTATTAATAAGTATGAAATTTATGACATAATAATTCTACTGGGGTGATATAAATATATACATATATTTCATTATATTACTTCCATTAATTATGATATGAAAATGGAATCAACATTCATGTGTACGTACGGCCTACCGTCTCGATGAACAGTGTCTTTCATTTTATTTATATATCTATTATATATATATATCTAATATATCTAATATATAAATTATATTTTAGATTCTAGAAATATAAAAATTATGATATATGTAATATGATCAAATATAAAAATTCTAAACAGGTATGAAAAAGAAAGCAATTATTACAAAAAATGTTGCTTTTACATAAAAATTATTAATAAACATGTAATATAAAGTCATAAATAAATGATATATGATATAATATATATGGATTTAGTAGTGGTAAAATTTAATAGTATTTTTGAACCATTATATTGGTGGATAACCCACCTTTGGCTAAAGAAAAGTATAAGGTAAGGGCTAATTCCTCTATCTCATTATTATTCGAGATTGTTTATATAAAAGTATTTATTGGGAAAAATTTATCATCCATGTCTATGATTCATAAAAATGTTTTCCAAATTAATATTATATGGTTTTTTGGAATGAAATATTTATATATATCAACAATTTAAATGTTTTAAAGAATTATATTTTAAAATCCTTTAAATTAATGTCATGTTTTCAAAATGATTTTAAGGATTTATCTAGATGGACATAATTCTTTTAATATGTTAATTCATTATTAATGATTAAATGTGGTATGGTACACTTTGATTCAAAAAACTCTTTTAAAGGATTCCTTTATAAATTGTGCGACATTTAAATGCTATCAATAAAAAAGGGATATTTCTCTAAGATAGTTTTACTGATTATTTTCATGTATGTAAATATCCATTATTAGATTTTATTCATGACAGAGGATGATTTATTACAATACAATCTTCCATTTTTTATTGAATGAGTTATGATATGGTTGACTGTGGATGTACTATTTTTATATCATTCATGGTTTATTATTAAAGTATTAACATTTAATATTCTAGTTCAAATATGAATGTTGATGTTTTTTTAACCCTTTTTCTATGAGAAATGCATTAGACTTAGTATGTGACAGGTAGGGACCATTATAGCCCCTCGATGCATTGGTAGCTATCACGAGACAGTCAAGTGTCTTGGCACAAGGCCCTGCTAGAATATTTTTGAATGGTCTTGGCACAAGGCCATGACATAGTGGTTATGATTTCTAGCATTAGGCATTCCCTCATTATGTGATTACTTATTGATTCTACATGTGATTATTCGACTAGTATAATATCTATGTGAATGTTTAAATTGAATTATTTGATTTATTATTGCCATATTCTGCTAAAGATAATGTTTTAAAATTCTTGTGTTTTAGATTATTACCTTTCCTTAAATGTTTATGCATTTTTATGATAGCTTCCTCTATATTGATTATCTTTACAGAGCATCTGAGCTCATCCCATTATTAGGATTTATTTTCTTGGGATCTAAAGAAGTGATTTATGATTGATATGAAGGGTTCAGCTAGGGGAATAGTGGTGTTCTCAAAAGATTATTTATGTTGTGTTTTATGTTTACAATTGTAATGTAATGTTCATATACATAAACTAGTTTCCAAGACAAGTAAACTGATCAGTCCTTGATGACTTGATTCCTTCTAATCATTCCAATATATTAAAATAATTCACTAGCTCCAGGATTCTATATTTAGGGTGTTACAACACTGTCATCTGAAACAAACAGGCACTACCACCATCCACTCATGCATCTATGTTCAAGGCTTCCAAATCCTCGATCACCTTTCAAGCATCTGTAGATTCCAGAAAAACCTCCCACTGTGACTTCTTTGACAAATCATTAACCATAGAAGTCCTCTTTTCCTATGTGTAGGAGAACTCAAAATCATAGTCATGAAAAGACTATATCCACCTCCTATGTCACGGGATTAGATCTCCTTTTGAAATGATATACCTCAAACAATTATGATCCATAAAGACCACAAACTACATCACAATGAGGATAATTTTCCACAAATTCAGCACCAACACAACCAAAATTAGCTCCAAATCATTGGTGACATAGTTACACTCTTGGGGATGTAACTACCAAGACCCATAAGAGATCACTTCACATTTATTCATCAATATGCATCCCATGTCCAGATGCTAAGCATCAGAAAATACCTCAAACATCACCCATTCCTCTAGAAACTAGTGCACTAGAGCACTAACCATCTTCCCCTTCGTGAAACCAAACGATGTACAACAATTATCACTCCACATGAAATATTTTTCTTCTCTTGTGAAAGTTATAAATGGAGCTACAACTTGATAGAATTTGAGTAAAACCTTCTAACAATATCCTCCATGACCAAAGAAACATTAATCCTCTTCCTCATTATTGGTTCCTCCCAAGAAACAAATTCTTATACCTTCAACGGGTCCACTGCTACACCCTTGTGAGACCCCACATGTCCAAGGAAATGTTCCTCCGATGTCCAAAACATTCACTTTGACAACTTCCCATATATCTGGTGGCATCTATAAACCTGTAAGATAGTTCTGAGATACTCATCAAGACCCTTCTATGACATTGAGTAGATAAATAATTCATCGATGAATATGATGATGAACCAGTCCTGGAACTCACAAAATATGGATTTCATAAGCCCCAAGAACACAGCTGGTGCTTTCATAACACCGAATAGAATGAATATGATCATGAATGCATATATCTACATATAAAGGTTTTATTTGGGATAAATCACTCCTTCGCCACCAACTGGGGATATTCAGACCACATATCAATCATTAAAAACCAATTAAGACCTCCTAGATTGTCGAAAAGATCATCTATTCTTGGAAAAGGAAAACAATTCTTGATTATCACCTAATTCATCCTCAAATAGTCTATAAAGACACTCAATACAATATTCATCTTCTTTGTGAACAACATTGTGGCACCCCACGGTGAAACACTAGACCAGATAATTCCCTTCAACATTGGTTAGTAAATTTTAATCCTCAAACTCTAGAAACTCATAAGGTTCCATCTGATATGGAGCCATCGAAACTGGAGAAACTCCAGGTTGTAAGTCTATACCGAACTGAACATAACATTGATGGGGTAGTGATGTAACCTCATCATATGAAACATAAAAAAATTCCACAAAACTCTGGGAACCTCCATTATCTCATTGAATAATTATTCCATTTTTTTCCTTAGATAAAAAATAAAAGAAGAGGCTCCTCATGCCGAATTCCCACCTAACAACCTCTCTTGCAAACAAAAAACCACACGATGAGAAACCACATATGAAAAGACAACCCTTATTGAAAAGTAGTTAAAAAAATCATGTACACAATACAACTATTTGATGTTAAGGTTTAAATTGTACTGTTGCATATGTACCAAGAAGTGATCCCCGTAGGACTGATCTTGCCCCATCATCTGTCTACAGTCCCAACACACATCAAACAAGATGGTATAGCTTTCAAGTAGAGTACACAACACCAGTTTAATGGGAATCCTTTGTATGTATAGTCACATATAATGGGATATAGGGGGTAAAAAAAGGAGTGTAAATCACTTAAATCAAAAAAATCAGAAGAAAGGGTACTAAACAAACTGATTATACCTCTGAGGATCTTAGGCCCTGTTGGGTCTGCTTGCTCTACTGCATGAAACTGACCACACCCAACTCCTATAACTCACATATGATGACCACCTACCTAACCACACCTAGTTATAAGTCCATGAACATGTGTAAAATATTGAGGTTGGACTCTACCTACTCCATATCCCCTTGGTGGAACAAAAACATGTTGTCCATGTTGATGAAACTATCTCACCAGAAACTACTATTGAGGCGGACACTAAACATGTCCACCAACCCCATACTGATCTCATGTAGCTACTAGACACTGATTTTGAATATAAATATGATTTACATAACATAAACACTTTTCCCTAAGTTCACAATAAAATCATGAGGACCAAATGGTCAAAAAAGAAGCAGCTGAGGTCGACTCCCTGTCAGTCAAAACCTCAAAAGACATGGCACCTGAGACTTACCACGGGTAACACTTCCTCTCAAAGAAACCTATTATATCCCCTCTCAATGTCAGTATACTAATGATTTCATCCTCTCAATCACATATACCTTCTTTTTAACCTCTTTGTATGTTAGTAAGGTAAAAAGAGTAAGCACACACTGGATTGAAGGATGAAGCACCTCCTCATTACATCTCGCATGAGACTCCTCGTCCAGAAAGGAAATAGCAGAAAAATGAAATAGATCCATGAAATTGATCATCAGATCCTATATTGACATAGTTCCTTACAAAAGAGAGAGTAAATCATATGTATTCTCTACCTCCATGATTGAGGAAATGCACTATTCCCATTATTCCATCTCGATGTCAAACCACAAATCATCTACCACCTTCCACTCCCCAAATACAATATCCACCATTGAGGCATAACTCCTCACATATGAATGACCGCAAAAAAACCTATTACTCTCTCAGGGATCAGTTCAAACTAACGATAATCTCAAGATCATCAATCCATCTCTATGTATCTAGATCTTAAACACTTCGATCATACATTCCCAAAGACTATTTCTAGAAATCATGCAACATCTACTCCCACTAGTCATCCTCTTCAACAGATCAACCCTTTATCAATCATCCAGATTATGATGTTGTGCCTATAATTTCAAGTCAACATATAGATGATGAAAATCATACATAACTAAAAAGGAAAACATATATTTTATAAGCCTGAGAATAATAAAATGTTATCAAAAGTTGTTTTAATACATTTTATTCATTTTTACATTCCTATATCAACCCAATTCCAATAGGAAGATGAGTCATTATGATGCATGTACCTATCCTAGATCTCTACCCTTCAATTAGGTTCGTCTCATGTGGTCATTCGATATGGTCAGAGTCTCTGAAATAGATAATGGGGGGTCTAAAATATTGTGTCTCTAAGCCGTTCACCCTGGCCTATCTCATGACCATGGTCAACTGGAACTGTTGGAAAAATATCTCATGAATTCCTCGTTGTTCCTAACTGCAAATTATATCCCCTCTCTCAACCATTAGCATCTATTACCATTCCATAATAAACTACTCCATACATTGATACCCATCATAGGATGGAAATGATGAAACTGAGATAATTACTCCCAAGTCTTGTCTGTAGTAGGCCCCTTGTTGGAAACTATAACTAAGGGTATATAAATCCCACAATATATATGGATGTACTCCTTTTTAAAAAAAATATCGGGAGTTACGATGGATCATACACAAGGAAAAGCCAGGAGATAATATAAAGGAATCACAAAATCCATCCCACTTCATGTGTAAAATAGGACCGATACAAAACAAAAGTCTCCAAATTAAAGTACCCAAAATAATTCTAAAGCAGCGACTCAAAAACTATACCAAAAGCCTGATCTGGTAATGCCCAACAAGGTCTAGGTAATTCTCATGGAGACCTGAAAAAAATTATATATGTAGGGTAATTATATAGTTTTACTGAGTAGGAAATCCAAAGTGTCTCATGCAAAACTGAAAGGATCATACTAATACCCCTATGAAAAAACTTCTACACCTAACAGTTACACTAACCATCCCAACCTCACCGAGTCACAGTCACCAAATAAAACAATTCACGTAATGTAATATAATGAACAATGATGATAGGGTACCATACACCAATTCCCACTTTTTAAATGCTCTTACCTAATGGAAAATTTCCTCATGATCCCCCTCTCCCAAAAGTACCATGTCACAACCCTCCTGCACATTTCTAGGCCCCATAAACAACACTACATCCCGCCTGCATACACTTGGGTCTCAGAAGCCACATAACATCCTACCCATAGACATCGTCCCCACATACCACATCACATCCTACCCATAGACACCTAGGTTATATACCACGTCACATCCCACCCATGGACACCAGTACTACATACAACATCACATCCCTTCCCGAAGACACATGGGAAAACACAACTCATATCATCTTGAAGGAACCTAGGAAAACACAACTCATCTCATCTTGAATACACATGGGAAAGAAAAACACAGCCACACACACCTGGGTCTCTCAAACCGCAACCTTATAAAAAAATATTGTGCTATAACCTCTTGGAAGGGGGAGCTGGTAATAGTGGGTGGCTAGCTATCTATCCTCGCACCATGATGTTTGGGAAAGATACCCTCCCCCATGACAATGGGTGTGTTCAACACGTAGTGCTCATCTCGTGTGGGGTGCGTAAATAAATTATAAGGGAAATACAATATATACATATATGATACCAGCAACTCATTCCCAAACACTGGGTTCTTAGAAAAACACTAAATCAAAAAAATTCCTAGTTTGCTGCTACCTCTAATTAAAAAACATCACACAACATGCTAGAAAACCCATTCACATTCCCAACTAATTTAATTAACCATTTCTACCCTATTATCAAGAATATCCCAAGCCACTTCCATCTTTATCAATCAATTATTCATTTATTCCATCCATATCCAGGAAACTGTTAATCACATCACACAATATGAAATACAAAAAAAAACATGTCCTAGAATGTGAAGAAATTTAAGATGAAAGTTAACAAGACATCACAATTCCTCTATTTTTAACTCCCATAACAACAACTAATATAGTTATTTAAACTCATCCCACTCAATAAATCTTCCAACAGATCTAAACCCCCATTTAGAACCCCATCTAGTAAAATATTACCACACAACCATCTCATATCCCTTCTGCACAACACCACCCATCCATTCCAAAATCAATAAATCTGTCACCTTGAGATTCCATTACACATACTTGATGATTTATCTTCAATGATTTCATCCCTATAACCACCTTAGACAACCCAAAGCACATAATCATGTTCACATACTTTCCACATCACAAACCAAAGCAATCACCCACATCACAACACAACCACTCCACGTCTCTTGTTTCCCATGCACATAGCCAAAACTTTTCATCACAGGTCACTAAAGATCAAACCATAACACATTTTTAGATTTATAAATTAGGGAACTTATTTAATTAAATATCATTATTAAATGGAATTATCACACAATCCATGTCATGGGGCATCCATTCATTAACCATATTTACATTATTAACCAAATTTTCATATAAAAGTGTTCTACTTGAACCAAAAAACATGAAACCCATTTACTATAAAAACAAGGGGCCCCAATGTCTATAATTTTCATTGGGTCATTAAGAATTTATAATTCTAAATATAACAATCATAATATCAAATCATCAAAGGCATGAAAAACAGATCCCCCTACCCCTTTAAATTTCATTGAATTGATTCTTGTATTTGATTAGCTTGGAACATAAATGATCCATTGGTGAAAAAAAAAGTAATACCCTTCCACATGATGAAAAATTTGAATATAAAAATTGGAAATCCAACATTGATGAGGCTTTCCAACTCATATGTGCACTTTAGGGTGAAGAAGAATTCCCTCAAGTGACAACTGCACTACTAGTAACGCTGATCAACTTATTCTGCACCATAAGATTATCAAAACCCTTCCCAAACATCCAAATAAAACTAGCTAGCCTCATGGTAGTGAGTCCTGGGGAAAGAATAAGATAAATTGATCAAAAATAGTTGAAAACACACCATGTATCGACCACAGATTCCCCACTAACAACCATTGAGAACAATGCATCAAATACAGAGGAAGATGGCTCCGTGAATTCCTCAGGGCACCTATATTTCATATGGTTGGAGTGGAAGGAGTTAAAATGCATAGATGAATGAGAGTTGAGTAGAAAATTATTTTAAAAAAAAACTGGGCCAGGGTATTACATGATGTGTAATCCTCTTTCACATCGTGTAATACCTAGGGTTCAATTTTCACCAAAAAACATGTCTCCCCTTCATTTTATTTTATTTTTATCTTATCTTGAAATATCCCACATCATTAAACCCTTCTTCATGTCATGTAAAATGTCTTCCTGGCGTGAAAAATCCAAGACAATCCGTGAAACTAGAATTCACATCATGTAATCCAGTTACATTATGTCTAATCCACATTATCATCCATTACCAATCAAACTATTGCAAACACACCCCATCTATCCTCTAAACACTCCAAAAAATAAAAAATCACAGTGTAATAGACTGGGAAGGAACATACCTTTTAATTTTATATATATATATATAAACATAAATTTATCCCAATTTATATTATAATTATTTTCAAGAAATTAAAACATGAGGTAACTATTTTATATTACAATCTTACTTTTTACTAAATTTTTTATTGCTCAAATTTCGTGTAGTTAAATTATATGATATTTATCCAACAAATCAGATGAATTCATTTATCATATTCTTATGTATATAAATAACATTTTTTGACATTAATTTATATATCTATATGTACTCAATGATATGAAATCTTGCTTTCAAGGAAAAAATATTTTGTTTTATATTCAACCAAGAATAATTTATTACATTTTCACTTATCATTTTAATAATTTTTAATAATATTTTTACAACTATTCATTGTTATTTTGATGTTATTTTTGTATTTTTTGACATTGTAGATATCTTTTTAAATATATTTTTTTTCATTTTCCAAATGATGTAATGTTTTACATGTATTGTGAACATAATCCAAATTTTAAAACACACCACTAAAATAGATTTTCACACTGTCAAGACTAATAATTTATTATATTATTCCATTACATATTTCTAAGGTCATTTTTGAAGATAATATTTTACTTATAATTTTATAAATTAATGGATTCATGATTAATGGCTTGGAAAGAAATAGATTATTTTACTCAAAGAATATTCAAGTTTTATTTTAAATTCCTTTTCAATCAATGATATCATCCTTTTTTGATATATACTCCCAAATGGGGATATGATTTGATTATACCATCTATATTCCCTATCTATATTATTTATGTTGATGATGATAAAATATCAATGATAAGTGTTTTATCTTTCATGGGTTATGGTATGATGAAATGATAAATATTTTTATAATATTATCAAATACATATAAATGGTTTTTTATTTTGGGATGGGTGGTTCCATTATATACCTAAAGTTATTTAAGTAAAGATAAATGTTTTCTAAACTCAAAGGAAATAAGAGTGGTTTTCCCATGTCTAGTAAAAGTACATTGGTAGTTATCCAAGCCTCAGAGATAGTATAAGGCTAGTTAGCCTAAACCTAATATATTATGAATGTCTTAGAGGGTTTCCTTTTCCAATGATTTCAATGATTATGATTATTCCACTCTATTATGACAATAACATATTACAGTGTTATACTCTCATATCGCATATTATATGATTCCTTTCCAAATTAAGACTTTTAACTACCATGATTTATGACATGAATTATGATTATTATATATTAAATGTTGGGTACGTCTTTCAAATGTTGAGCTTATGTTGTCATATTGTTGTGCTCATGTTATACTTAACAATGATACTTGAATGATATATTTATTTTTCACCATTAGTGAGTAATTTGTATCAACCATTTTATATTTCCTATTCCCCAAAATATATATAATTTTTTATGTTTTTTATATCTATTAGGGGAGTACAATTGGAAGAACATAGTGGAATAAGATGTTTGTATCTCATACACATGGTGTTTATGAATCCATGTTCCTAAATACTCTAAAATATTATTTTTATTGCATGTATCATATATATATGTATTGAATATTATTCAAATAAGATGTAAAATTCATTTTTTTAGTATTTTCTCCACCTTAGATATAGATTACGGTTGATGTGAGACAGTGTAGTTTTGTTCCTGGTAGAAAATGGTGAGTCGTTTGTAAAGGCTTATTTGAATAAGGGTGGGAAAATGAGGATAAAAATAGTACTAAGTGACTATTATGATGTGATTATTTGACTATGTTATCAATATTACTATTTATGTTGTCCATGAAAACATAATTATCTCCCGGTTTGGAAGCTATGACATTGAATATTCACTACGGTTTGGGTTGTAGGGATGAAAATGATAGATCCATGGAAAAAAGATTTATTGAGATTATAGTGTCCATAAGTACTGAACTCATTTTTTGGGTCCTTCATCTCTAACATAGAAGACTGTTTGGAGGAGTGTAATGTTTCTTTTGGGTTGGTGATGTTCCCTGATAAATTTTCAGTTTCTTTATAATTTGTATTATTTGGGATTATGGATGAAATGTTATGGAATATGAATAATGCATATATAATAGATATATAATGGGATAATAATTATTAATTATTCAAATATATTTTTACTTATAGAGTAAAACCACATGATCATTTGATGTATAATTATGATCTTCGATGGGGGGGAATGAGTGTGCACAACAGTGTATTCCACATTATAAACATGTTTAGTTGTTTATGTGTATTCTGCCTAAGGAGAGATAAATAATGTGTTTTTTAATCTATTTTGATACCAAATATTCAGTGGTTAATTATAAATTGTTAGATATAGTCATGGGATGATTTGACAAGTCATTTGGGTAATTCAGGGACCTAAACTAAAGTAATCATTAAATTGAATCTTTATAGAAGATTTCACATTATTACTTTTGAAGGGTCATTTTAGGTTTAGAGTATTAGTGATTTATTACATAATTCTAACATAAAACCCTATAATATACATGTTGGAAACACCATTTTTCAATTTTACCAAAAAAACAAATCTCTTATGATATAAAATGTTTCTATACCTGACACATCTACAAAATTTTCAACATGACCTCATCATTATCCCAAAACATTCTTATGAACCCTATGAAAAATAATTTTAAAATGTGATTCAAGCATAGATATTTTATGAAGGGATATATGAATATAATGAAGAATCATGTCAGCCCATTGTAATATTATGATATCTGTGAAGATTATTCCTTTAACATAATAAAATATTAGCTCATATAATAATCCAATTGAATATGATATCATGTTTTTTCTCAATAATATTCATAATAAAATTATCAAACACATAAAAGAATAATCAAAATTTTGAGGGTTTCTCATAAAAAATGAGTACCCATAAAATACATTTTCTTAAAAACAATTTTATTTATATAAAAATAGTATAATCACTTCATTAAAAAAATTATTAGCCTACATTTTTTTTGGGATTTGAGTTACATAAAAAATAGTTTGTAATCATTTAAAATTCATCAACGTGACATGGGACATCATATTCCATATTACAAATATAAATGAGAAAAATAATATTGTAAAAATAAATCATAATTCCCCAGGTAACATAGTCATTAACCAACTAATTGTAGGGAAATAAAATATTGACCCATCCATGGATCATAATTTAACAACACAGCCTTGGTTTATAATGGAACAACCCATTCATAGTTTATAATGAAAGGACCCATACTTGGTTTATAACTAAGGCGCCCATCATTAGTTTATATTAGAACCATCATTCATCAAAAAAATTATGATGAACCACAAAATGATAATTAAACATTAACACTTTAATTTTTCGTCATTAAAGTAAAAAAATCACACCCATATGATAACATTTAAATATATTTAAATACCCATTTCTTAAAAACCCATCTTGAAAGTACAGAAAAATGATGGAGGGGTTTTCTTTTAAGAATATATGAAAGCATTTAAACTAAGCTAGACATATATAATTGGTATCATTAGTCGGTAAACCCATTAACACCTTATATGTTATTATAGAACATTAATTTTTATGTATTTAATTAATTTCAAAAAAAATCCATAAAATATTTCATTTTAAACCCCGTATAAGAATGATTTAACTAACTCAACCACATTTTACTAGAGTTCCTGTCTACAATATTAAATTTATATAGATAGAAGGGTCAAACTCCAAGGGAATGATCATCTTTTTTGATCTCAGATATCTTGATACATACATGGAAAAAATTTTGAAAAATGAATTGAAAACAAAACATAACTGAAGAAAATTATTGGATTCCATAATACTCAATCCAAAAAATATTCTTTATATCTTTGGGAAAGGGAAAAAATTGTAATATCAAATGATCAGTAAGGTTTTTATAATGAAGAAGATATCTTAACTAAATAAATAATAATAAATATGGAAATGTAAATAATGGAAAAATATATACTTCATTAATATATATATCACATAATAAAGGAATAATAAATATGAAAAGGTGAATAATAGATCACACATGCCAATTATTCAGTAAACTGAGAATGAAATTCATCCAGAGATAATATCAATATGAAAATGTAATGGAAAAAAATAACTAAATTCTTAATGAATAAAATAATTAATTATTATAATTCATGATGTCATTAAACATGATACCTCTATGGAAAACAATGTTTCCTATGAATGTTTAAAAATACTAGTAAATCCCCATTTACTTTGGAAAACAGATTTGTCTCATGACACTATTCAATGAATCAATGATTTTTAAAAATATTGGCATACCCCATCACTTGATTTCAAAAAATTACTCACATTCAGAATAATTTACTTATATCATTAATCATATTATTTATTAATCAATATCTTTATTGGATATAGAATATGTATTTATCAATAATTAAACATTTAGTCAAATAACTATAAGAGTAAACACTATATATAAAAATATTATATGGTTTATAAGATAATCATATACCAAAATAGAATAATATTTACATTAAATTAAGATTTAAGGAACTGTTAAAAAAACTAAATTGGTAGTATATACACAACAAAAAAATAGTTTCATGATTTTATATTAGACCTAATAGAGTGATAATTATGGCCAAATCGCTAACACGACACTTCCCGTTGGTTGAGTTCTCATTACACTCATGGAAAGTGGATCAAAATATGTTATTAACTTATAATATGTCTATATTAATATTTATTTGATAAAATATGATCCTTTTATAAGATCTTATCAGTTGTACATTAATAGTCATTAATTTTCATTATTATTTCAGGTGTTATTTTCCTTTTTTTCTCATGTATGTTTTACCATGAAAAAAACTTATTTTGAACATTATATATAGTTCCATAATATATATATATATATATATATATTAATTTTATAAATATTATTTCAAATTATATATATATTTTTTGATCCATTCCTAAAAATTGGATATAGAAAATCAGTCACATATTTTCATAAAAATGTTTGGACTTATGTATGCTAGAGAGAAAATATCATTCCCTTAACAAGATAATGTGAAACGAAAGGGATGTTTTATTATTTTTCATAGATTAATATAATTTAATATATATCATATTCTTTCATTAAATTTCTTTATATTACCTTACATATAAATTTTATGTGAAAAAAGAGTCGCATCACTTGTTGAGGTAATAATAGTCCAAATAGATGATAGATGTTATCATATTTTAGATGGAAGTGAATGTAAGAAGGTAGATGTTATATTATACTTAATGGTGTATAATTATATAAAAAATATTTTATATAAATTACATCATTGTATTCAATAATTATATTTTTTTTGTGGAAAATGATTTACATCAGTTAGTGAGGTTGTAGTCTTCCATAAACACAATCGGTGAGTTCATATACCTTTTCTAGTAGAATGAGATGGATATAGGTTATTTCAAAAACCAGATAAAATATCAATATATAGTACATACTTATGCTATTATATTGTAAATTCTTTGAAAAAATATAGTTTTTTAAATAAATAATTAAAAATAAATTACATCATTAAGATGATTACCTTCTCTAATAAAAATATCATTTGGGTCTCCCCTTAAGACCCTATGGTTGGAATTTTTGGAAAACCAGCACATGCAGAATGTGGGTATGGATTTTAGGAAGAGATATTTGTAGTTTTTTGTTTATCTAATGTTCTTGAGAGGTGTGAAGATGTTGGGGGAATATAATTTTAAAACTGGGGAGGAGTAAATTTTTTTAAAATACCCCAAAAGATTAAATATTAAAATTTTTTTTGACCCCATGTATAACACCATGATGTTTTAAATGAAGAAAAATTTATTTGATATCATAATGAACACTCTTCACTATGTTCAGACTTCGTTAAATGCAACCTTGAGAATTTAATGTTTGAGATAATATTTAACACGAAACACTGAACATAAATGACCCTTGATATTTATTATCATTGTAACATAACCATTATAATATAAGTTATGAATATGATTAAATAAATTATAAAAATATGGTTGGTATATATTATGTTGTGACCAATTCTGAAAATTAAAAGAAATCTTTTTTTTGGAAAATAATTTTAACACGATCATGTTTCTTTATACTAATAAATTAAATACATAACTAGTGATGGGTTATATTAATGGAATTTATTTATTATGTATTATATATAATGTTTAACATTAATCCTATATGTTTTATAGAAAAGGATAAAAATAATTACAATTTTATGCTTAATGTTTTATTTTTTTTAAAGAACTTTTGTCATGTTTTTACGGAACAATTATCATATAAATATATCTAAAACATTAAAAAATATAATTTATTAAATTGATAAAAATTTCATATTTGTAATATCAAAATATTCTTTGGGTAATGTTTGTGAATTTATTTGAAAATGTTAATTTGTTAATGAAAATTGACAATTTGATATCTTTTACAATGAATTTTATTATAAATAAATTATGAAATTAACAAAAAAAATATGTTTTGAAAAATTCTTCATGTAAAATAATTTATATTTAATTCAATTATATACATTTATCAAACATTATAATGTGTTTAGTATGTTTTTTTCCTTGGTAAAAATATAGGTTTTACTAAAAACTATTTTAAAATGCATATTGTTTCTCTATTTTAATGAATTGAAATAATACATAATCGGGAATATGTTAAATTAAATTTGTAGATTATATGTCAATAAATATTAACTTATTCTCATAAAATTAGTTTTATTGTTTATATGTTTAATATAGAATCATCTTTATCTAAAAAATAAAATTCTTAAAAACATATTGTCTCTCTGTGTCTATGGGATTAATGTTAAAGTATATTTTCCCACTTATTTGAATTTTTTATTCAATTTATGGATTCCATATTTTTAATAATTAAATATATTAAATTTAAATAGTTTCAATAAAAATTATGATAATTAACAGTTGAAACAACTAAATTACTTATAATGACTAAGGTAAAAATGTGTTTATTTAGTGTCCAAACATGGAATATAAGGTGGAAAAGTTTCGCAAAAATAGTAAAATGAACATTGGATGGACATATATAAACCATATCCTTATATTATTTATAAAAAACTATTATTATGGAATTTATAAATGAGTAAAACATCAGTGGAATTTACTCATTCAATAATATTTCATGTGTGCCAGTCTCCCCACTTATAAAAGGACACCACTCTCATCTATTGTTCACAACTTGAATCCACTTGGTATTAGATTATACATTTCCCAATAACTTCTCAAATTCCATCCTCGTATTATAGAAGACTTATTTTTGACCTAAATCCAACCAAAAAATGTTTTAATGAAAACCATAATGAGATTCGTAAAGAAGATGTATTGTTAATCAATAAGAATTGTTTTCATTCATTTCATTCTCCACCCCTTAAATTATTCTTTATAACATAATTATATGATAACATAACTATATTAAATTTAATGATATGTAGTTATGTTAACTATGTGGCTTACTAGAACACACATTTCCATCAAATGTGTTATGAAATCATAGTTCCTTTGTATGGAGGACTACCTCCTAAAAAATTGAGGTCATTCATTTATCCATTAACACCACCCATTGTTGGTTATGATGATATATATATGGTTTATATGTGATATTCATTAATTTTTTAAATGTATGTAGTCATTATATTATATATACCCTTTTTATATTTTATTTAGTAATGCAAATGATAATTTCATTCGTGTGTATAGCGGACTACAGGCCCACGATGTGATGTGATTCATTGTTCAATAACATGTTACATTAAAGGTAATAAGGTTAAATAACATAAATATATCTGATTTAATTTAAATATTTGTGAAATTAATGGAATATTTTTCATTTTTGGAAATGTAATATATCATATTCATATTACCTATTCAGTCGCTGGAAAAAATGATTATGTTGTTCGTGCACATGTTGAATGTCGCCTCCTCAAAGCGATGTGAGTACGTTTTCACCAACACATAAACATAAAGATATATATAAGTATATATAAAAAATAATATTATTTATAATATTATGATCATTATTTGAATATAAAATATTACTTATTTTCCTTCTATAATGATAATTACAAAATGGAAAAGTTACTTTTGCATACTTATAGATTATCGTCTCTATGATCATACTGTCGATTCATTTTTCATAGTTATATATCTTGATGGGTTTAAAAATTATAATTTATTTATAAATATGATAATTATTCCGTTATAATTTTTGTAGATATGTTTAAACAACTATCCTTTTTTGACATATGCCTTAATGCCCTGAAGGCCTTCATTTTTATTGATTTTTTGTAACCCCCCTTTCAAGGGATGAGGGGGAACCCTTACAAGGCCCGTAGGCTCAGAGATTACATGGCCCATAGGCTTAAGAGATTACATGACCTGAAGGTCTTAGGTAGTTCAACCAGACTATCTACAAGGAACTGCCCCTCCCCAGCATCTGCATCTTGATAGTAGCTCTACACCTTTGCATAACCATCTGTCTAGGCTTCCCGTGCAAGCACAGGCTGGTACCGATGGCATAGCCATACCCTCTCATTTTGAAAATCCATTTGGCTCTGTTCTGGTGAGTGCAACTTCTCTGAATCCTCTTCTAGGTCTGCTCCTTTTTGTAGTGTGTCTAGGGTCTGCATTTGTGTGGCTCGAAGGCCTTGTGGTGGCCCTAAGGCCTAACGGTGGCCCGAAGGCCTTGGGTGGCCTGAAGGCCTTACAGGACCCGAGGACCAAACTGGTGCCCCGGAGGCCCAGATGATGAATAGTTCAGGCTTCTACAGTACAAAACAGTGCCTACTATAGTACTACTATAGAGAAGCTGAATATGATCAAAAAAATCATACATAAACTCAAAATACAGGGTAATTATATATAACTTGTTAATAAGAGATATTATTGTAATTTTGTGCTTGAAAATTGACTTCAATAAAGTAATTAATTAAAATTATTTTATTATTTTTGATGATAAAGGAACACTTGAAAAGTCGTACAAAATGTAAGGGGTTTTCACATCCCAGTTTTATTTTGGTGAGATATATACCATTTTAAGAATATATTTTTGTTCTGTGGTGTATATAATTCATATGAATGTATTATATTATTTTTATACATAAATATTTTTTGATTAACATGTATGTTTTTGGATATCACTTTAATGGGGTTTAATGTTATGATGTTAACATAGTGCTAATTTATTTTTGTCTCAATTTTCTTTCCTTAAGATGTTTGTAATGTTATAAGAATATCTTATTTTATGAATTTTTTTATACTGACCCTTTTACATGTTATATCAAAAATATATTCATTTTAATGATGTTATAATTTTCATTTAATGTTATTCCTTCAAGGGGACTATGATTAAAATTTATAAAAGTGTGAAGAGTTTGTTGTTACAATCTTATCATTTATTGGGATTTGGTATGATTAGGTATCCATTATTGATATATTATAATTCTCATGAATTATAATATCCAATTTTTATTAATGATATTTTCATGTAATTGTACAATTTTTAAAAACATTGGTATTTAAAAGTATTGATAAATCTTTTTAAAAAAAATATGACTATATTTCTCTATTCAGTTATTAATCTGGCCACTTCCTAAATAAGGTTTTCTAAAAATGTGTACAAAATGATTATAGGCATTTTAAAATTACTTATTTATTAAAATTTTACACATATAGTGTTATTTTTTTCAATGTCATATTCCTGTCTCTTTCTTAAAGGGGAACTTTTATAAACTTTTTACCATGAAAAATGAATGTTCCTTATAGCATTAATTGAATTACCCACTGATATGAACCACGTTTCTATGAATCTTCCTTTTCAACAATACAAGATTGTGTTTAAAGAAAAAATTTCCCCAATATTATGAAAATTGGTTGTCTTTAAAAGTGGTTTTCAAATATACATATTTTCAAAATGATTCAACTTTTAAAAAGTGATTTTTAAAATTAAGACTGTATTTTACTCAAGAATTTATTTAAGGATAATTTAATTGTTTATGCATTAATCAATGTAAACAACTATTTTTTTACTTATGTTCCATTGGGTTTATTTTGTAATTATACAATAATGATTCATTTTATAGATGGATTAAGATTGTTTCATTTATATTTCTATGAACCCCAATTCTTTTCTAGAGATTAATCATGTTTCCAATAGATTTATATGGAATCCATTTCATTTACCTAGGTTATTTATTTTATATACATATTGAAATTAAACCCATTTATTTTTTTTGGGATAATAATTTTTTAAAAAAAATATTAATTTTCTATAAGATTTTTATGATAGCATCTCTATATGAATTATTATATTTATTGTTCTTAGAAAATTTATAAAATTGGGTAGTCTAGATAGAACTGAGTGATCCCATTGCATCTTATATAATGTGGTGTCATAGATAATTATTTTTGATCATGTTGTTGCTTATATTATTGGGCTTCCTATATAGTGATGGGTGATCCCATTATATGTTATATGGTGGGTGAGTCCTGATATAACTCCAATACATTGGGTAATGATTATGTACCCCAAAGAATTATTTTTCAAGCAGCTCGTATTATAATTATTCTATTTATATGGGTTCTATAAGGGTTTTATGATATGATCTTCCAAGATTCCAATATGTTTTACCTATTCATTTAATGGGTTAATGATATCTCCTTTGATCAATACTGGTATCACAAGTCTCATGATTAATGATTCTTATAAATATTTCGATTATTGAATTTGTATTCTATGTTTTCATGTTTTGTTATATTGGTATTGATTTTTCGGTAAAGTCTTATGTTATACTCATTCACATTGATTGTGCCATCATACCATTATGTTATTCTTATGCCCATTGATGATGTTTAATTGTTAATTATTTTTTTACTTTGAGTGATAATTTCATCTTTCCCTTTTTCTGTTTCCTTTTCACCGAGTTATAATAAATGAGTTTGAAATAATTATTGTTATTATGGATTTTATATGGATGATGATGATGAGAAAATACAAAATAAAAAAAACAGGGGTATAATGGGAGAATATGTTCATCTTTATGAAAAAAAATATTAATCACTGTTGATATGAGTTGGTCTTAACTCTCGAAAACTATAGAAATAAAATATCCATGGGTATATATGTGACCCAATCATTTTTTATGATGTTTTTATGTTTTAATTGGACAAAATTGGTTCACCTTATTCATTATCAAAATAGATAATGTAATGTTTACTAATATAACACTACATCTGGTTGTGAGGGTTTTAGGCCTATATTATTGACATCAGAGAAGGGTCTAGATATCTTTATAAATTACTATGCTTTAATGTGTGGTTTTATTAAGAGATACGGATACCTACACATGTCCAAAAGTGTAATGATAATCATATTTTCATTTCCATTGGCACCCCATTTAGTTTTTAAGAAAAGAGATCTTAATGTGATTAATAAAATTTTGGTAGACTTTTTAATAGGTTGAAGTATTTATAATGTTATATTTTGACATGATGTATTATTTTTTTAATAAAATTTAAGGTATTGATAACCATTATGGTTTATATGATCATGGATATTGAAAAATAAATTTGTGTATTGATTACCATAGGATTGATATGTGATTTAATGACTAAGGGATTACTTTGGCTTCAAAAAAATATCTATATCTATTGGGTATGAAATCTGAATCGAATGAGATATCATTTTAGGTTAAAACTCAAATTTATTTCTTGTAAATTTTGGAATAATTTATTTTGAATATTGTGTATTATAGTTGAATTTTAAAGATTAATGTATCATAAGAATGTTTACTCATCTTGGGAATTGTCTTACCATGTTGTAACCATTTTTTATTATATGTCATAAGATAGGTTGAATAATTTTGTATCCCTTATGTGGTCACAGGATGATTTAAATGTTTTCATTTGGTTCGTTATGCAAGAACATTCATCTTAACAAAGAGAAAATTACTTTTTTTATAATACACTTTTATAGAAAATGTAAGAAACCACAAAGTCCATCATGAAAGAAACAAAACAACCAAGGAAAGGAAAAGTCTAGCACCCGTGAAGACTTCATTCTCTGATCCTCTTCTGAAGCAGATCCAAGTAGAATGTTGTAAATGAAGAACCAATCATCGCAACAGCACCTAACAAAAAAGAATCCAGAAATAGAAAAAACACGAACAGTATTTCTTCTCAGCCAGCTAACCAAAACCACTAACTTAACCACAGTCATTAAAGATTAACATTATATTACATGGGTCTGTTTCCCTAAACAATTTCCTTAACAAAGATGATATCTTAGTGGTAGGTGCATCTAACAGAAGCTCTTCTAATCAGAGGGTCATCCTATCCCAGGACTGGATATACTCCTCAAGAATAATCTACCCATTATTGAAACCCGCAAAAAATATCAAGGCATGCCTGTCTGTCAAGGAATATTGGTCTTCATGGAGATTCATCCTTAGAGGTCTCCCCATCATTTTACCTGCATCTTATTTAGTTATATTGAGATAAAAAACTTGTTCCACCATTTCTTCTTCTGAGCTCATGAGAAAATACAAGGATTGTTTTATTACACCACCTTCCTTGTCGTGATTGTCCAAATGTTTTTCTTTAAATTTCTTCACTGACCGTGTCTCCAAAGGAGGAGGCAATAAGGATTAATCCTTCCTCTCCTAAAGGTTTTACTTACACCCTTCCAAGGAGGGCCTAACTGAAACACCTTCCAACTCTTGAACTTAATTATTGGTCTCTTTAAACTCATTGACTGTTTGAACATCAACATTGAGTCAAGCCTCCTATGAGTCAGATCAAATGACCTCACCACCAATATGATCCATATGAACCTCCTTCAATGCAACATCCTGAAGTTGCATGTCTGATACTCCCTTACCAGCACACTCCCAATAATTTCCACCCTCCAAATCAAATCTCATGTCACCAACATCAGGAAACTGAAATCTATTGAATACTTCAAAATTAGTGTTGGATATTTCCAATATCACCCCACTTGTTGCCTTTTACCAATCCTTACTACCCTCACTATTAGTAGATCCCCTAGCATTTTGGACCACTCCATCCTGGTTATATTTCTTATTTCCTTCTGCATTATCCACTTCTATTGAAACCTTATTAAGAGTAACTATAGTTCCATAGCTTGGGATTGCAGATGTAGAAGACGGAAGACCCCCTCCTATATTGGTAGTCAAACCAAGTCCTGCCAACCCCCACCCTCATTTGGATTTAAACGAATAGGCCCTAGCTGCTTGCTGTGTTTGGAGATAGAACCTCCCTAAACAGGTTTATTGTTTTGCGCATCCAGAACAGGTATGAACCCTCTATCATGACCCTTCCCCTTGCCTCCCAAAGCCGCATCCGGATTCTGTAAAGGATTACACCCAGCTCGAGGTTCACCATGAGAAACCTCATCAATATGTACGCCCCCTTTCCCCTGGACTGAGGACCCATCCACACCACTAGCCCTAGTCCTATGCTACCTCAACCCACATCTATAGTCCTCCATTGAGTGGCCTAAACGCTTGTAGGCAGAAATAAATCCCCCCATGTTTCATACACAACATGTTTCCTATAGTGGTATTCCTACACAATGATAATCCAAATGAAATCTGGGGGCTATCATGAAACATCGACCAAGAAAAACACTCTTGGATTGATTTGGTGACACACTGCCCTAGTAAAACTATCAGGACACATAAACCATCCCAGAAGATTACCCACCATCTTAATAATTGATGTATTCTGAAAATGCAGAGGGAGATTAGGGAAACTCACCCATATCGCTACTTAAGGGGAGTCCCATTTCATGTGATAATCCTATGTCCATATATGTAGGTTGAATCCGAACACATTGCAGTTGCATGGTGTGCATGACCAAGCCTTGATTAGGTCTTCCTCTGACCCAAAGAAAACCAATATGTTCATGTTTCCAATCTAACAAATAGTAGCCATCTTCTGTAAATCTCATGAACAAAAGAAGAATCCATCGAAGGTGTCCACTAACGGACTTCTCTTTGAAAATCAAGCTATTAAAGTCTGATTGAGATATGCCAAAGCGTCGTATAAATCTGCGAGCAACAACAAAGGATTAGGGATTTCTTTTTACAAATCGGGTACCTTCGGGTATAGATAGAATTTCCAAATCGATGGAAGATGTTTTTGAGGCCCTTAAGATTTCATACAACACCCATATGCCTGTGATCAATGACCCCAATCACTCTATATAATTATATAAACGTTTACTCCATTATAAAACTATTTTCTTGTGTTTGGAAACCTATTTATATTTTATTCCTTATGATCTTAGTAGTTCCCTTTCTATATTCTTAAGAAGATGTTTTATTTAACCCTTTTTACAATGTGTGTTTACAACATAAGTATTTACAAATGTCCAGCCATTTATTACCATGACTAAATTAAAATTTGGGTGATGCAATTTATTAAATAGTTAGATGATCTAACACCAAGAGATTTTAAAAGAACACAATTATATTCATGATCGTAAAGCACAAATAATACTAAGTTCATCTTGCGTTATATGAAACCCTATGATTTTTATGATCATTAGCATATTCAACATAAACAATGAACATAAAAATAATATATATTACCATCATTACATGGATTTTAAAACGTATTTTATGAACTTGATTTACTAAATTATGAAAATAGGGTATACATATATTTTGTTGTAACTAAATTTGTGTATAAAATGAAATATTTCTCAGGAAATTTTTTTTAATGCGCATAAGTATGTTTTAAACCAATAAATTAATGAAAACACAATATTTGAATTATATAAATGAATTTTTTGTATTATATTTTATACATAATTCTTAACGTTCATCATATATTGTTTCTAGATATTAATAAAAAATAAATCTAATCTTACAATTAAAAATGCATTTTTTTTCAAAAAAAGTGTTTTCTCGCCTATCTATGGGGAAATTATATTAAAAATAATTTTTAAATGTTTAAAAACTTATTTTACAAAATTAAATTCATTTTTGGAATAGTAATATTGATATTTATTTTTGGTGAATTTTTTAAATTTTAATGAAAATATTTATTTTTTAGTGTATAAGGAGAATATTGGTTTCTGTAAAAAGTGTTTTCTTCAAAAAATTATGTAATTGAAAAATCAAAAAAAATTATTAAAGAAATTTCTAGGTTACAAAAATTATATTTATATACTTGTTTTCTTTGAATCATATTTATATTTTTTTAGTATATGTTTTTTTCTTGGGTTTAGAAAATTGGTTTTCTTAGAACCATTTGAAAATGAATAATGTTTCTCCATTTTAATTAATTTATATGATACATAATTGGGAATATTTTAAATTATATTTATAAATCATTTATCGTTATATATTAATTAAGATACAAAAAATTATTATTTTTATTCATAGATTTATATAGAATCATCTTTTTATAAAAAATAATATTCTTAAAAAGATACTATCTCAATGCTTCTATATGATTAATGATAAATTAAAATGTTCCACTTCTGTGAATTGAATTTTTAAGAATATATTACACATTTGGAATCATAATATTTTCTAATTTCTAATAAGGTAAAAATATCTTAATGAGTGAAAATTGATAAAATTAATTACAATGATTAACTATAAAACGGGTGTTCTTATGGGTTAAACATATAATATTTGGTCTAAAAATCAACCAAAACCTTTAATAAAAATATTTTATTTCCATATTTTAATCTTATCGACACTATGATCAAGAAAAGAACATTATTGTGGGATCTTTACATGAAAAAATGTAGGTGGAATTAACTCTTTCAAAAATATTACAATTGTTCTACTCACCCCAAATATAAAAGGCCTCCCCATATCATCCGTTCTTTACACCTTAAAACCGTATGGTTTCATCCAAGACTAAAAAAATTCACATTCCAAATTTCATCCACTCATATTAGAAGCTTTATTTTTAGCATTAAGATAACCAGCAAAGGCCTTTGGTGAAAACCAATATATATTATGCGAAGAAGAGGTAAGGTTCATCAATAGGAATTTTTTTATTTCATTCCCCACCACCATCAATTGTTATATTACCATAGTAATTTAATTACCACATTATCTTAAAAATACAAATATATTTTTAGGATAAAGTTATGACCTCTAACCATACACATTTCAATCAAACTTATTACGATATCATCATTCTTGTGTACAACAGATTATACCCTCACAAATTGGTGTAAATATGTTTTCTACAAGCACCTCCAACACATGGGTATGATGATTGATAAAATGTTTTAATGTAACATTTATAACATAATGATAAATTTTCAGTCATTATATCACATATAACATTTTTATATTCATTTCCTTAAGGGATACAATAGTGTCACTCGTGCGTACAGTGGACCACCATCTCACGAAGTGATGTGATTCATTTTTTCACTATTGTGTTACATGGAAGGTAATAGAGGTAAACATAATTTAGTAGTGTAATTTTAATAACTATCCACCAATAAAAATTTTGTTGAGAAACTATTTTTAAACATGTTATTCCTATATCCTCAATGGTTGCTTACTCTGAAAATTTTCGTTGGCAACATGAAAACTAGTTTTTTATGTTTGGTAATTTATCCATTAATAATAAAATAAAATGATCCCCATTAGATAAATTTTACACAAAGATTATAAATATTAACTATAATTCTTATAATTAATATTCCATGTTTGTGGAAAATTAATTTTAATATAGGAACATATAATGCACGAAACCTTTTTTAACCATTACCTGTGTTAAAATATATATTATTTTTCATACTAATTATATTGAACAGAAATAAAGTGGAAATTTTTAAATATTACTAATTATTTTTATTCAAAATATAGAATAAATTATTTATCATTCAACTAACAATAGTTTAATATTTTAATATAAATTAATCTCACAAAACATGTCGAAAAACTGTTTTTAAGAAATATATTTTTCAGGAATATGATGAGTGTGTATTAAGTATATGACTAGTAACCATCATTATATGTATTTAAATTAATTTATATAGATATATAATATATAATTTTTATTTATACCATTAATAATTGATTTTTATTTTAATTTATTAAAATGGGAAATCAGTATGGATTTTTAAACAAAAAATGTTTTCTGAAAAAAATAATATTTTTCCGAATAATATCCCTTTTATCTCCAAGTGTTCTTATTTTAATTTACATAAAATTTATAGTTAATAAATTTTTATTTAAAAAATGTATAATACAATATTATAAATAAAATAAGTAATTTTTAAATAAAAAATTTTCTATTATTGATGAAATATTATTTCTACGAAAAATTTTCAAAAATTCATTCTATAATTATTCTCACTTAATAAGATCCAAATTTATTTTAATCCTATAAAATGACAATTATTTTTCAACAAATTTTAAAATGTTCATTTTATTATAGTTTTATGAAAATATAATTTTAACTTTAATCGGGGTTCAAAATAGTGTTTATCAAACACTATCAAATAGATTGAATTTATCCAAAAGGTAATATATCACAAAGTACTATGGTGTTACATTCTTCCCTCCTTCAAAATTTTATATCATTGAAATTTTTTAGATATTACCATCTAAAAAAATGAAGTCAGTTTTCCTTGAGTATCTCAAAAACTAACTTTTTCCTCATGTTGAGATCAATCTATTCAATGATGTATTTTAGAATCCTTTGATAAGAGTATATATCTCCTTTTCACGACATATATAATTTCTCAATATAATAAATGAAAATACTATAGCTTCTAAATAGATTCCATGAATTTTATAATTATGTTTATGTGTATTTAACATCCTTCATTAATATTAAATAACTTTATCATTTTGAATAAGGACCCAACCAATTCCATTATTCAACAAAACACTATATATCACAAATCCATCACATCCGGGTGGAAGATTCAAAATTAAAACATTGAATAATATCCCATTTAATACTGTAAACCATTCTTTTAGTTTTTTTAATATATTTTCAATTCTATTAACTTAATTCTTTATAAATTATTTATATTGTTTGGAAATGTTTTGAACAAATCGTTGATAGTATATGAGACAAATAAAACCATGTACAACATTAATGATCATTTGTGTAGGCCGTTCATGGACATCCATTATCTTCTATATAATAAAAATGACCACGTCCTTGGAGATAATATATCTAAAAAATGAATATTCTTGAATCATGAAATCACACTGACTATATTTCTTACATAACTCTTTTAAACTATGAGTCTCAGAAATGATCCACAAGTGGTTCCCATGGGCCTCGTATCTATTATAATACAACATGATATATAATGATTTATTTCCAAACAAATAATTAATATATTCCTTGAATTATCTATTAATGTGGTCCATAAAAATATAGGGTTCGTTAGTTAATAGAAATTGAATTACTATGAAATTGTAATGTCCAATATTCATTGAGAAATATGCCTTCTAAATTTATTCCTTCATTAATAAAAAATTATGATACCTAGATAAATTTTTAATCATTGAAATGTATATATCTACAAAAAGGTGATTGAATAATTCATTAATATGATTTCAGGGATACTAATTTTGTATCATAATAGCATTTACATCCCTATAATCAATGCACAACATCATTGATCCATCTTTCTTCTCAATGAACAGAATAGGGGATACCCAAAGTGAACCACTAGGGTGAGTAAATCCCCTATAACACAACCCCTATATCTATTTATTCAACACAAATAATTATATATCTTCAATTATATTTTTTTTATAGTACTTCTTTCTTGAATAAAATAAATAGAAAACATGACTTCATGATATAGTGGATTTCTTGGTAATTTTTTGTAATGCCCTAAAACAGATGCCATATAAAGGTTCCCTGAGCCCGATAATTCACATGGCCTCAAGTGCATCTCCCCAAATGCTAGAGACTACCGACAAGTAGAGTTGTTCTAGGGTGTTCCTATGGAGTGAATATGTTTCATTTCTAGAGTATAATATAGGGTAATAGTAATAATAATCAATAGAGTAAATATATAAAATAATCAGTCAACTGATAAAAAAACAATATAGGAATTCATAACAAGGCCAGAAGTGCCTCATATATAATGATATTGATACATGTATCTACAAAGTTGAAAAAACTTGTATAAAGTATTATAGTAAGATTTTGTATCCAAAATAGAAAAAAAATACCAAAATGTGTTATCTCTAAAGAGAATTTGTACTCTCAACTTAGTTCCATTCTCCACTACTTCTAAACATAGTATAAAATAAACACTTGAACTGTGGGCACTTTCCCCTATCTCTACATTCTTCCAAATAGTCTATATGGGTACCCAATGGTGGTAGTAATAGGTTATGGGATACAATATGATTATTTTACCACCCAATGGTATATATAACACCATGATATATAATATATTATGATAAAAATTGTGTTGGTAAATTTGAAATAAAAGAATAAATATACATATGCCCAAGGAATGTAACTGCTAAACATGTAACCCTAAAATTGACTCTCAAGGCTCCCTAAAAAATGTGGTCAGGCTCCATTATCAAGGAAGATAAAAAAATACATTAAGTAAACACTACATCCTAGATGTAACAACCATATAACCATATCATCCATGACCTTCTTGTATAACAAGAAGAATCAGAACATCCATGACTAAGAATTTCATCCTAGTATATCACAAATTCCATGACCATGTCGTATAAACAATGTATCGGACAATGAAGGTTTGGGTCCAAGGTTCAGAAGACCAGGGTATCTTCATCGTGTCCCTGGATCCTCTCAATGAAATATTAATAGGGAATTAGTTGGAATCCTGGGATAATATCATTCCAAACCTGTGCTACATGACTCCAAGAAAGTTGTATCCAATGTGTTGCAAGGACCAAGGAATCCCATGGAATCACGATCCAAAGAGAGTATTCCATCCAATTCGTCCACTACCATGTCTAGATCAATGGAATAACATTCAAGGAATTTGATAATCATTCATAATTCTATACCATGAGTATACACACCCATGTATCCATTTCACATTAAATTACACTTCATGCTTATACACGCCCACATATCACATTTCACATTCAAGAGAAAACAATGAGTATAATAACTCATTTAACCCATCCATTCTCATTTCAACCATTAAACAATTTAACATTAACATGTTATCACATGGAATAGGAGGCAACCCATCTCATAAACATATCATTTAAATCAATAAATTTTTTAAAGGGATTCATTTATCCATGATATATTCGACTAACCCCATTGTTTATTTAACATGGACTAAACATGGTAGATTCATATGGAACACCCCATGGGTGGTAATAGGTTAGTAAAACCAACTAATTTATCCCAAATAAATCTAAGGGAATCCATAATAGGTCCAATTACATTTAATTCAATTAATCTATTAAATTTCATGACCATTCCATAATTTCAAATAGGAGGAAAATTGATAGGTAGTCCAATAAATCACCAAAACATAAGGAAAATTTATAGAACACCTATTATAGATTGTTATATGAGTTATACGACATTATCAACTCTTGATTTGACATAGATCGGAGGAAAATGATGGATGGATGAAGAACCTGAAATTATGGAAATTAGATTACACCTAAACATAATAATTGATTGGAAAAATAATGGAGACAATCTAAAAAGTAATAAATTACTCATTGATTTGGTTCTAATGAGACATTCCACACATTAATTGTTGATCATACAGAAGAATTACCTAAAATACAAGGTTATTCACTCAAGGATGCTCTAAAAAATATGAATTTTTTGTGCATAGGATAAAAAATCCATCATAAGTTTTAAATAAATTAATTTTATTTAATAATATAATAATCACAAAAAAATAAAGGGATGCACGGTTTGATCACTTGGTGTGGAAGACCTTGCATGGTTATCTATAGAAGAATGGAACCCCCATGGTTATCTCATAGGATTTGACTAACCCTGCGGAAACCATGAAAATAACGACTCTTAAAATTGATGGGGCTTATGCATGGCCATGCACCCAAAATAAAATGGTTTGATAGAAACTATGTACCCTTCCCCCTACTCTCTTCCTAATCCTCACATGGTTTATGTGACCATACAACCTACCCTATGTGGTTTTAACTAACCATTCACTAGGACATTTTCACTTAGAAACATGAGTTCCGTGCTCCGAAAAAGCCCCATACACCACTAATATAAACTTAACCTCAATGGGAATTCACATTAGGTCATATTTAAAAATTAAAATTGAAATAGAAGGGATCTACACCTCCCATGAAAAAATAGGTTCTTACATTATTCTTAGTTAAAGAAATTCATGCTAAAATTTTCCCTCTGAAGTGTATTCATGATTAGTATGAGAACAACTCTAGCCACTGAGCATGTACATCAGCCTCCCACTCCCATCTATCATCATGTAAATGGTCATGTTTTCATAGAACCCAAACTTGAGGAATTGACCAGACTTGTAGAACCTTCTTTCTCATTTTAATGATACAAATATTATGTTCCTCAAGGAAGGAATCTTCATATAACTCAACCTCCTAGGACTGAAATTCATGATATGAGTTTCAATGATAACAGCGCAACTGATATATCTAGAAGATGCCATGCATGGATTGTACCTTTGATGTAACTATAACAGACTGGATACCGATGAAAATTTTTATATAATCCAGAACATCCCATTATATGATTGCGAAATCATTACATGTCTCCAAATCTGTATGTGTCCTAGCCTTGGTGAAACATGTATGAAGACCAAATCCCCAAACATGAACTCCAGAGTTCTTCTGCAGCAATCAACACGGGATTTATATTGATATTGTGATGTTTCCATCAACTTATAAATAATTTGGACCTTCTTATAATTCTCTTTCACAATATGTGGTCTTTTTAAAGATGACTCACCTACCTCTATCCAGAAGATACGTGATCAAAAAGTCCTACCATACAAAGCCTCATAAGATTTCATCTATATCATAATCTGATAGTAGTTATCGGAGGATAATTCAACGAGGGGTATATGCCTCTCCAAAGAGCTCCTGAAATCTATGTCATATTCTCCCATAATGTCCTCAAGAACCTATATCATACTCTCTAACTATCCATTATTCTGATGGTGGTTTTATATGATTATAAGCACCAGTTTACCCAGCTCCCTCTACAAACACTTTTGAAAACAAGCTTTAAAATGATCATCCCTATCTGAAGAGATAGTTTTCATGAAATCATTAGTTAATAATTTCTCATAGATATACAACCTCACAAGCCCATCCACACCGATAGTCTCCTTGATTAGAAATAAATTTTCAACCATTGTGAACCTTTCAACAACATCCCAAACTACATCATTTCCTCGAACTGACCTTAGAAAAACAGTCACTAAATCCATCATGATGTCATCCCATTTCCACTCTGGAATAAAAAACTATGGAAAATTTATTCTTCTTCACTATTTTTTCACTTTAACCTATTGAATTGTGGAACACATTATTACAAAATAAGATCTTGTAAGCCTTACACTCATCTACCAGTCCTGATAACATAAGTCACAGTGCATCTTGGTGACTCTTGGATGCCCTTGCCAATCTGCAGCATTAAACTCCCACATCATCTCCTTGAATATGTACACTGAAACCCAAACATGACAATGAATACACAATATTTCCTCCTCACCTACTATTCAACCAATAGGTGGGTCCTCACATTCCACACTCTCCTAGAAGACAATGTCTTCTGAGTCTGATAGTTTCCTCATCTTCGCTCTATCCAAAATGGTATAGGCCAGAGCTACATGTAATATAAAAGTCTAACTTGAACTATCTTTCACATAAATGTTCATCTCATAGAACAAATCCATATGAATCTACTCACTATTGGTATAATGACCTACCTATATATGAGTTCTCTTACTCAGTTCATCATCCACTAAATTTTTGTTTCCATGCATCTAGGAACACTCGAACTCAAAAAATGGAGGTATTTCACCCACCATTAACTTACTAAGATTTATATCTCATTTTTTATAAGTATAAATGTGTATTTTATGCTCCATTTACACAAACAAATTCTCTCATAGTAAGTATTGTCTCTAACAACATAATACATGAACATCTGTAGCTAACCCAAAATCACATGTTGTGTAATTCCTCTCATGTGGACTCAAATGGAGAGACCCATATTCCATGACTTAATACCCCTACATTAGTACAACTCCAAGCTAATACCTGATGCATCAAAATATACAGTGAGGATTATACCCTGCTCTAGCAGTATGAGGACCGACGTTGAAATCTATCTCCCTTTCTTCTTGAGAAAGGCTATCTCACTAGAATCTGACCATACAAACATTACACCCATCATAGTCAAGCCCATTAATGGAGATGATAAGTGTGAGATGTCATGTATGATATTCTTGTAGTAACCATACATCCTTATGAAACTATTTCTACCAAAAACATTTTTGGGGTGTTCCTAGGAAAATACATCCCTCACCATTTTGGGTTCTATAGATACTCATGTCTCTAAGATAGTGTAACCTAGTAAGTGAATCCAATCCATCCATAACTGTCACATTGTGATCATAGAATATAAATATTTCTCTCCTAGTGAATCTAATATAATCACAATATGTTAGGAATGGTCGTGTTGATTGTTACAATATACCATAGTATCATCCACAAAAACCACCACAAAATAATTAGGTTAAATGTGGAAGACTGGATTCATCAATTCCATGAATAATGCTGGCACATTCATAAGACAAGAAGAAATTACCAGATATACATAGAAACCATATATTCTATGAAAGACTATATGAGGAAATTCTATAGGATAAACATGGACCTTGTGATATTCAGATCTCAAAATGACTTTCATGAACACCTGGACACCTCAAAGCTATTCAAAAAGGTCTTATTTCTATGGAAAGGGCTATCAGTTCTTAACTATCAACTAGTTCAATTTTTGATAATCCATCAGTAGACAATGTGTACCATCTGCATTTTTCTAAATAAGGACCAATGAAACCTTTGGATAATTACTCTGTATAGTGAACCCCTTTTCCTCCAAATCATCTAGCAACCACTTGAGCTCCTAAAACTGTATTGCAGAAATCCAATAAGGATGATTGGATACTGGTAAATCTCTTAGAAGATGGTTTATTGATAAATAATCCTCTATCTCTGGACATAAATAAGAATATACAACTAGTAATAATACCTTAAATTGATCAACCACAACAAGAAGGTTTGTCTGGCATGTTCCATGGTCATTCAGATACAAAATTGTGACCCAATCATTCATCCCACCCATCCACAGTGCTATGGTCCCACTCAACTCACCTGGACACCCCATTATCCCTTTGGAGTATAAAATACACCCTCAATTAATCTAAATTTCACCATATTGAGAGAATATAAAACATAATATTGATAGGCCACAAGCCTTTTTGACCCAAGTATGATGTCAAACACTGTCATCTTGATGATATATTGATTCTAGAAGATGTGGTACCCACCAAACTCAAGGGGGAATCCCTTCACAAGGGTACACACTTGTTTTTGACCCTCAATGGTGTTTCTAACATCATAACTACCTTATAAGACATTATACCAGGCCTAGGGATTTTCATTGATGGTCCAGATATTAATGTATGTGATTCACCTATATCAAAATGAGAAAATTCTATAGTATAGGATACTAAGATCAGACCTCTCACCATAGATGGTCTATAACTCTTCTCTTCCAAGGTTGGATGTATAGAATTGATCTGGAATTAACCGTGAATCTATGACACAACCTCACTACATGGAGTAGGCCCACATTGATGCATTTTTTAACTGGTGTTTGGATGCCTCAGCCACGACCACCTCTCCCTTGACTAGATCTATAGGCACTGTTCTAACTCCCTACCTGATGTGGTGCTGAGAAACATTCTCTTAAACCCAGTGTTGGATTTGATCCCTACCACTCGTATATAAAGGAATGGCCATGCAAAAACATTTCAGTTGGACTATTCTACCATAATATTGGAACACAACTGGGTCGTGACCACACTGATCCTTCATGTCGCATTGTCTGCCACACTAATGATAGAACACTAAGTTATCGGTACTCCCAACCTGATAGGTACTCATCTCATGAGAACCTGAAATTTATGCTATGTTCTAGAATATGCAGAACCACTAGGTCGAGGGAAATATCTACCCTCATATTCCCCCTATATTCCCTTTGGTTTCTCTATGCAATCAGTGCCTGATTCACAATTTCAGTGATTTATGTAAATCTAAAAATGTTTACATGAGATTTTATAGCTTGTAAGAGGCCTTACTCAAAGCATTTATGCCTTAGTTGCTCATATGTAAGGCATGTCAGCGCAAAACACTACAACTCTTTAAAGCACATAGAATACTCCATAACCATCATCATTTCATTCGCTAGATGCATGAACTCACTAGACCACTCTATATGTATATACTTGAGGTTGAAGTATTCATAAAATATTTTTTATAAGTGAACCCAAATCAAATATCGCATCCTGTCATCCAAGTTTAGAACATCCAACCTGTTCTTTGCTACTACACAAAGCATGTAAGTCATGAGCATCACTATGCTCTCAGGAGGTCTCTCAAGGTTATTGAATATCGATAGTGTAGTCTCCATTCATAGCTCAATAGTCTGTGGACTTCCATCCCCCAACAACATGGGATGATGCTGTTAATGTAAAACATGCATCAACTCACCCATAGACATGGAAGGTTGTAGTGGTCCTTAAAATGTCTTCATAAAGAGATATAAACCCTTTCAGAACAATGCCTCAACATCTATGTATGAAACAATATTTTTTGTCATAGTTGTCACTAAAGGAAGATACATAGATATTCTAAGGGCCACCGCCTCTGGAGTGTGGTCATCACCTCCCACTTGGTGTATAATTGGAGGTCAACAAGGAAGCATTCCTCTAAAATTCCAAACACACAACTCAGAAAATAACAAAATAAATGTTCGATGATAAAAAACTTACGACATGTTAAAAATTTCCTAAAATAGTTAACACCACACAACCTACAAATAAATCATTGACTGTAAAAATGAACATTCTCTGAAAACCAGTATAGACAATGCCTCCCCACCCCAAAGCCTTGTTCATGTACGAGTCTCTTCTCTAATTTCTACTTTTACATTACAATTTTATTTTACATTCATTCACATTATATCAATATTTAAGTTAAATGTTAATACTATTTGGTTTCTAAGTTCCAATCCTTGAGGGCCCATAACATCTCATGAAACAAATTTTCATCCCATATAATTCATACCGTATAAAATTATCTTTGATTAATTTAACCAAAGGTCACATCAGTTTCTAGTCTATAATGGCCCATACTCTATGAAATAAATGATGGAATCAATTTCTCTATCAACTACACAAAATCTAACACAATATCTGGAACATCTATCACTACTGAAGGACCTAGGAACACCCTGATAGGGGAGGGGGAATAATGTTGTAAGACTTTTCATCAAAGGTGATGAATCATGTTCCCACATTTGAAGGAAACTGTTAAACATGTCGGATTAGAATGATTGGTAAACAAACAATCAGATGCAAAGAGTCAACATAACAATTTTACTTGGTTCACCACTAAGGTCTAGTCCAAGGAGCATACTCTGGCAGTGTGTTGATCATAAATAAATCCACTAAAATACCCTGGTTGTGGAGTACAAAAGAGTAGGAACATTCACTCTATTCTAAGCACAATTCCCCTACAATATTTTAGAGATACCTCACTGTGTCGCTCATAACATTTTCTTGAACTCCCACTAGCTAACTATATTGGGAGAAATCCACACACACTTTAGGGAATTTTAGGTTCCTTCATTTCCAGGAAAATATGAATCCCCATATATTGATATATGCAATATAGAAATCCAATTTTTACTTATATATGTAATCTAATTTTCTATGCACTAATAGTTTTTGATGTTTTCCTACAAAAACAGGCCATGCTTCCTCAACATACCACTTCCACGTACTGCCACTATGTACAACCTCTCGGTTCTATTTTTTCTTACTGCTTCTTCTCTCTGAACCAAATCCTCCCCCAAGAAGTGTCTTCGATAAACCATCTTCTACAAACCCTCCCTACATCGTGAATCATTATATTTTGAGGGATATAGTTTCCCAAAAAACTCATTCTACAGACTGTCTCTATAGACCAATTCCCCTTTCGTGGAATATTTATCACAGAACAATTCTCCTTAATGGATATGTCTTTACAAGAACCACTTTTTACTTCACCGAATTCCACCATGATTTTAATAAAAATAACATTGAGTAATTGGGGGATAAGTGCACTTTATATAGGAAAATGGATCCTAAAATCTTGCTAACCCATTTTAATTAAACATTCTATGTGGTATGCCCTTTACCACGTAGAGGTCTTTTAGAAAATCGTTTACCTGTGTGGTCTACATACCGCCTCTCTCCCTTCGTGACTTCACAAATCACCGCCTCATTTCTGAAAATGAAGAGCTACCCCATGATCTATTTTCCTTATTTTTACAGGGAGCCTTCACACAAACCATATATTTCCCACAAACCATTATCCATTCATAGTCCATATACCATGCTTCATGGTCCACATAGTGTCATTATGTGGAAATCATGCCTTTTATGTTTTTCCCTTCATTCTTAATACCTCTTAATTGTTATAGGAATTGTCCTTTGCATTTAATGAACCCTTCAATGTGGAATACATTAAATAAATACATCATTTTATAGTAATATTAAATCTCCATTTAGGATCCTAATAATATGGAAACACTAGGAAATTGCAGCACCATAATTACCTACTTCGCCCTGTACAGAAAGATCACTTTTCTTACAAACTCATTTATCAACCGAATGTGGATTGAAAAAAAAACACAAACCAAACTCCATTTCCATCAATAAACACAATTGGTTCTAACAATCTCCCCCTTTTGGTTTAATGTAAATATGTAGATAAAATAAATGAAGCACCTGCAACTATCAAAACCTGATACACACGAAAAATCTCGGCAAACACTCTAAGTCTACATGGTAAATTCTCATTATAGAAAAGAAGAGTTAATCATGAATTGGGTTTTTATGCCTCGGAATGCTTAATGATGCCCAATTTTGTTTCTAAACTTGCCTATAGCTTCTCATTTCGCCTCCAACCTCATTTTCTTTAATTTATCCATTCTACCCCATTAGAAATACACTCAAAGAACCAATATTTGTTCATTTTAGAGCATAAAATACACTCCCCCAAGATTATATCTCCCCCATAAACCAATATCATTTCCACAAAACAAATAACAATAGTAAGCACAAAAGGGGATATGGGACCACTTGCGACCTCTTCCTGCACTATGATGTTTGGGATCATTGAGGTTCAACTACTGATTCTCGAACAAATGTAATGATAATTACTTAGTCAGTATGTCAACCACTTGATCATTATTTCCAACATGATCCATTTTAATTATTAATTGTTCATTCATTTCCTTGTTAAAGTGATATTTGATTTAGTTCTGTTTTATACGATAATGTTGAACTGAATTATTAATAAGATAAATTTCACAAATGCAATCATTGTGAATCACCATCGGCTATTTCACCTCATCACCAATATCATTATGTTTTTTATTCATCCATAATATATGAGTCCAGGCCTTGGTAGTGAAAATATACTAAACATTAGCAATACTAATATAAGTGCTTTATTTTTTCTTACGCAACCATCCCACACATTTCAGGCCAATAATGAATCCTCCACTACTTGAGGACTTTTTATCCACCACATCTCTAGCCAGGTTAGCATGAGAAAATTCCAAAATTTCATTATATCTTCTTATATTAAAGTATTAACCATAATTTTGAGTCCCATGAACATACCTCATGATTCGTTTAACTACCTCCATATGTTCTTCCTTTATATTACATTGAAAGTGTCCCACTAAGCATGTTACAAATATAATAGGTTGTTGTGTTGAAGTTAAGTAAAGTATGATTCCAGCTATTCACCTTTACATGGTGGGATCTATAGAATTCACATCCTCATTCTTTCAATGTTTAGTTCTAAACACAATTGGTGTAGACATTGGTTTGAAGTCATGCATAATGAATTTATTCATTATCTATCTTGAATACTTTTCCATAGAAATAACAGTGTATTCTTTCCTTATAAATAAAAGTGTAGACATAGGTTTAGAGTCATTATCTCTCGCAGAATATATTTTTAAAAATACACTTCATAACAATCACATTGTGATTTTTTGGTCTCTTCACTAGATCACATGTTTCATTCGTATCAATCTAATCCAACACTTTATGCATGGATTTAACCCATTGTTCATCCTTTACTGCTTCTTCATATGAGAATGGTCCACAACTTACAGGAGGGTATATTGTGAATTATTCAAAATTATCCTTTTTGTGTGGATATTGTCAAATCCCCAATGATTTTGGATTAATCAATTTCATCTCATCAATTTATCCTATGAGGTTTAGATGAAATTTCTTTTTCCATAGTTTCTTCTTCATATTTGTCTTTGGAATTAACACTATTTAGTGACCATTGAATGTTTTCCACTCATCCTCAACATATTCATTTAAATTTATTATATGTTCAAAATATTCTATATATAAAATCATATTGGAATTAGATCTCCTCAAGGTATTTGGGGTCTTATCTTCAGTTTTATTAAAATCACTACATTCCATAATTCTTCCAAGGTGATTGTTGAAAAAAACTAGGCATTTTTATTCATTAAATATCTGAGGAATATTCCTTCGTCTATAGCATCGACTTACATCCCTTGATATCCTCCTTTTTTTCGAATGAAACATTTACATAATAAGACATGAATTTAATTCAAAGAGGGATTCCTTATCTTCCACAACTCAAATGGTGTCTTTGTTTCCCCCATGTAAAGCTTTGTTCGATTTTGATTGTAAATTAATGCATAAACAAAATTTTTATAGTAATGGAGATGGATACGAATCTCAATTATCATAGTTCATTCCAAATTGTTCACATATCGATTCCTATACACAAAAAATCCATTTTGGTGTGGGTTTATCATATTAGCCACCTCATGTTGTATTCCTTGTTTCTCTAGGTAATTTTCAATCTTCATATATTTTTATTATCCTCCATTATTAGACTATAGAACATTAATTTTCTGACCAAAATCATTCTCAGTTATTTGGGGATAATTTTTCTTGTAATCAAGAACATGTCGTTTCCTATGTATAAACATCACACAATCCCATAAACTATAATGATCAATGAAAAGTTCAAAGTATATTTATCTACAAGTTCTAAAAACATTTATCATTCCACATATATTTGTAAGAATGAGATCAAGAATATTTTATATCCTTTTCTTCTTTAGATGATAGAAATTGTAGACTAAATTCCCTAGAAAGCATGCATAACAATTTGTTTCCTATTCACACTTAATATTTCTAATATCCATGATAATATTCATCTTAGATATCTTTTCCATGTATTTTTGATTAATTTCACCCAATATTCATTTCCAAAAGTTGTTTTCTTATTCAATATTTATGTAGAAGATGTTCTCTTTACTATCATCCTTATAAAAGTTTCAATATATTCAACATCCATTCATAAGATAAATCCATGTCTTTCCTTTAATAGTTCACACTTTTTTAGTAAACATAACCATCAGTCCTAAGTCATGTAGTTGAATAACACTCAAGAGATTATGACTCAGACCATTAACATAGAGAACTTCGGTTCTATTCAACTCACTATTAGCTAGTTCGGTACTTCTACTACTTTGATCATCAAATCACCATCATTACCGAACCTTACTATTCCATTAACCCATTTCATAACAATTTTTTAGTAGGTATGTACTTCCTATAATATTGGATGAGAATATTCTATCATTAATCCAGGTCTGACATCTCTTTGTATCACTATTGGCAACTTCTATATGGTTGGATTTTTCAAATTTCTTCTTTCCATTCCATGAGATATCATATTGAGTGGAGGATAATTATGACCATTCAAAAAGATTTTTCATGAGAAAATATTCATTATAATCATACATTTTTTCCAGAAGAGAAAACCTGTTTGTAAGTGAAACACCAATTGGTTGTGAGTATTTTCATGTATCTATGTTCTAGATGTATTATTTAGGACTTTCCTTTTCCCATAATAAACAGCTTTATGACCAATGTTAGAACAATGAAAAAATATACATGGAAATTATTTCTTCTATAATAAGTGGGATACAAATTAATTATCCTATATTGACTTCCTAGATCTTCCCCATTCAGATAGATCCTTTCCTCTTCACGGTATGACAATGTATGACCTAGATATCCACATAATTGACATTTTATAAGAGGAAATAACTTCTCACTTATGTTCCTTACTAGGTCTACTTCCTTAGGAAAATAGTTTCACTACATATTATTTCAGGAATATTGAAGATAGGATTCAGTTCTCATTTCTATTTTATTTGATGATTTCAATGCTAATATATCAGATGAATTTTTTATATGTCCAACTTTAAACTTACCTTTATTTTGTTTCATCGAATTTCCAGCCTTCAATGTTTTATAATCACAACCAATTATGATTTTTCCCATCCACATAGTTCTTTGATCATCCAAATAAGTTTTTTTTTCTTTGTAACCATGTTTAGATCTTCCTAACATATCATCATCTTAGAATCATAAAACTGAATTTTGATCTTCATTTATTTTTAATTGGTTTATCTTTCAAGTTTAATTTAATGAGTAACAACTTATTCTTGAAGACCGTTGACAATATTGGACTTCTCCTCTAGTCTATGTGTAAGGTCATTGATAACCTTTTCCTATTCATCAATTTTGAGCTTTAATTCCACTACAACTTCTTTGATTTTAATGGTTGTTGATTATTTATTCACAACTTCTTCCATTCATTCAATTTTATATTCAATCTTATCAATATATTATTATGATTCATTCACAATTCCTATACATTTTTTCATCTATTACATTTATTCTCAAGATAACCAAGAGAATCATTAAGTTTCAACATGATATCATTATCAGTGATCAACGGATTATCTCTAGCTTCATCTTTTGATGATTCTGTTTTTCAAATTTATCCATCATAGACACATGGGTTCAAGATTTAATCAATGGTTCTTCATCCTCAATGAATCCACTATCTTCGTATTCTTATTTAAAGAAAAAACACTTTCACTACACCTTCATTTCGTATTTGAAGTATCCCTTTCAATAAAACCATTTATGAGGCTTCACCGAATTCTCTGCATCACTTTCTTCATCATCATCTATTCTTGAGCACTAAGAAGAATTTTTTCCAACTATACCACAATGGAAATAGGCCAAGGAAATCTTCCCATAAAATTTTCCTTTTCTCCTCTTCTATAAGTTTTCAAAAAGAGAATGAAATTATCCTTACACATTATGTTCATCATGTGTATCTCAAAACACCTCATGTTTTTCTATTCCTTTGAATGTTATTTCCTTGCTTACTCGAGTCTTTCCATCTTTATATTTGGATCACATTCCATATTCCACTTGACTGCTCAGTAGATCATCCAATGAATGTTTATAAATATCACTTTCCTCAAGGTCTAAAACTATTATATTGTATAGACGTGGAATCCTTCTCATAATTTTCATCACAATGTTAATGGCTTTTATTTCTCCACCAATCCCTCTAATTGCTCCTAAAAATTAATTAATTTGATTGAAAAATGTATATACATTTTCATCAAGATGAATCTTCATATAATCAAACCTATAATGAAGGAAATGTAGTTTTACCCCCATCAATAAGTTGTATCCTTCATATATTATCCATTTTTTTCACATTTAATTTTCATAAGTATAACTTGTCACCTTTAGATAAATTTGAACATAAAGAGTTGTTGTGAGTAAAATATTTACTTTAGAATATTCATCATGAATGTTATTATTTGTATCAGTCATAGACAGCCTCGTTGGATCAGTGAATTGTATTACATGTGCAGTGGAAAACATGAATTCCATTCCAATGTATCTTTGATTAGATATCAAATTTTTCTACCATATATTAATGTTACTTCTTTAAAAATGGGGAAATCCCCTAACATTAACTGTATTCTCCACAACAGCAATAAATGATATATTCAACACTAGAATCATATACCCTCTAATACTACATGAACGACTGAAGAACACACTGAGAGGGGAGAAGTTAATCATGGTGTCAAATTTTATTCAATTGTTATGGATCTTTTTCCCTAGTTTGAAGGGTCATGTAAAACCATTCTATTGAGAATGAGGATTAAAAAAAATCCCATGCAAGGAGTCAACAAAACAATTTTACTCGATTCACCACTAAGGGATATATAATGTATCATACGCTGACAGTGTTTTGGTTTTACCTAAATCCACTAAACATCACTAGTTATGGAGTACATAGATTAAGAATGGTCACTCGGTTCCTAGAACACTGCCTTTACAATAATTTAGAGATATCTCCCTGCATCCATTAGAACACTTATGATAACTCCCCCATTCTCACTTTCTTGGGACAAATCCACAAACAATTTATGGAATTGTAGGTCCCTTCATTTTCATGAAAAAAAATCATCCACAACTATAGATAGATATTATATTGAAATCCCGTTTTTACCTATAGATGTAATCCACTTTTCCAAACACTGATTATTCGTGAACTATTCCTCTCTGAACTAGCTCATCTTGTTTCGTGTACCACTTCTGGATACCGCCACCACGGACCATTATCATGTACCACTTTTTATTTTTGAACAAACTAATCCTCCATAAACTACCTTCCCCAAACCATCTTCCATGAACTATCTTACGTGAATCGTCCTTACTTCATGATTCATTTTCTTTTGTGGGATACAGTGCCCTGCAAAACTCCTTCCACAGATTGTCTCCACAGACAACTTTTCCTTTCGTGGAATCCTCTTATTGAACTTATTCTCTTTTATAGGGTTTTCTTCTCGTGAACCACAATAGAATTCACCAAATTCTTACTGGATTTATAATAAAAATATCACTGAGTGATGAGGGGATTAGTGCTCCTTATATCGGAAAATATATCCTAAAATCTTGTTAATCTCTTTTATATAAACATTCGATGTGGTATGGCCTTTACTACATATTATTCCTTCCTCCAACTATTTTCCCTATGTAAGATGTGTTCCTTCTCTCTCCATTCATTGATTCAAAAATCACACCCTCATTTCTATTAATGATGATACAACCCGTGAACTATTTTCCTTCCATATATAGTGAACCTTCCCACAGAAATATATATCATGCAAACCATTCTTTGTCCATGGTCTATGTACCGCACTTTGTTGTCTTCATAGCGACACTATGTTAAAATCATTCCTTTTTCATTTTTCCATGACATTATACGTACCTCTTATGTGGTTTTGAAACAATTATCTATGGTCCACAAACTATGTTATGTGGAACCTATTTCATGAGACCTATATTTTCCAAAAAGATAAATTCTATATTTTGTGGGCCAACAGTTTGGAAAACACTAGTTACTACGCAACCTTAAACTCCTTCTTCGGCCTTTTCGGAATGATCACTTGTCTTGAAATCTCCTTGATCAAACCAATGTGGATTGAGAACATGGAAAAACCATTCTCCATTTCCAATCAATAAAACCCTTGGTTCTAACATCACCTATAGAAATAGCATGCGTGTAGGAAATGAATTCTAAATAGAATGGAACAATTCATGGGATGTGATTTCTAACTAGTGAATATGTGATGAGTTAGATGCAATATCCTCATATAAATGGGTTTCAACACAATAAAACCCAAATTCCTACCAATAACAACATAACAACTCGATTGTGTCACCCAGTGATGTAACCAAATAAATAGTAATTGTCGAAATCCAAAAACAAAATATATTTAATTCTATCCAATTTGGATTTTCCTATATGAGGGTTATATATGAATAGGTACAAATCATTACAAAAATCCAATATCATTTTATCCCTATCTATTGTATACTAATTTTAAATCAAAATAGAAAATTATTTTTACATTCCACATTGTAATGTACCAGACCCAGATGCCAATGAATGGTGCCCTGAGCTCAGTGGGCCACATGGCCTCAAGCGCACCTCCTAGAACACTAAAGGCATCCTAATAGTAGTTAGGGCCAATGTTGTTTTGGGGGGAGACTATGCACTCATTACTAGAGTGTAACACAATGTAATAGTGACAACAATCAATATCATAAGCAGATGAAATAGAAAGACAACTGATAAATAAACAAGACATTATTTAATAACAAATTCATAAGTGTTTCATATATAATTATGATGATATATGTATCTAGAAATCATCAAAAACTAGTATAAATTAGTTCAGTGAAATATAAGTATCCAAAATGGGAAAAAATTGCTACCGCCAAATGGAATTATGAGCCTCATCTCAAGATCATGCTCCCCTACTCCTATGTGTTGTAAAACTAAACTCTAGAACTATGGGAGATTTCCCATGTCTCTACATATATCCAAATATTCTATTCAGGAACCCAATGGTAGATTCAATAAGGTGTGATATACAATACCAGTAGTAAACCACCCCAATGTTATATACAATTCTAGGATGTGAAATATAACAAGAAGAACAACGTGTAGGTAAGAGGATAAGTAGTAAATTATTATATAGATAATTGTGGTATGGAACTGCAAAACTAGTAATACTAAAACAGTCTCTTTAGGATCCCTATATTGTTGGTCATTCTCTTTTATGAAGATAGCTACAAAAAAATATATATAAATTACACACCATTTCATCGCCATATAATCTATATAACCATATCATTCATGGCCTTATTGTACATCCTAAAGAATCATAACATCCATGGTCTTTCCATTCAACCAAACATATCACAAATTCCATGTTCATCCTATATTAGGAAAGCTAAAGACATGAAACAACTAGATCTTATGTGTATAAGACCATACAATCCTCATTGAGTCTAGGAGCATCTAAATGAAAATCCGGTTAGACACTGCTTTTAGTCCTAGGATCATGTCGTACAGAATATATCTTATATGATTCCAATGAAGCTGGATCATATTGGTATAATGGCCCAAGGAATACCATGGAATCTGGACCCAAGGAGAATAATACATAAAAGGCATCCACTAATAGGTAAAGATCCGAGAATAACATCAAAGGAAGCTGAGAATCATTCATCATACCATTCCATGAGTATACCCACCCATGTATTCATTTCAAATTCAATTACACTTCATGAGTATACCCACCCACATATCACATTTCAAAATAAGGAGTAAATAATGAGTATAACCACTAATTTAACATTACCATTTACAATTCAACCAGTAAAAAAATCAACATCAAAATGTTATCACATGAAAAAAGAGGGAATTTATCTCCTATACATCTCATTTAATTCAGTTCCTTTATTAAAGGGATTAATTATTTTAGGAAAGAATCATCTCACCCCATGGGTGATTTAATGTGGCTTAAATAGGGTAAATTCATATGGAACACCCCATGGGTGGATGTGGGTTGGGTAACAACCACCAATACATTCCAAATGAGCATAAGGGAATCCCTAACAGGTCCAATTATATTCAACACAATTAATCAATTTAATTTTGGGGCCACACTGGAATGTCCGGCGGGAGTCACAATAGAAGGTAGCCTAACAATGCACTAAAACTAATGTAAAATTTGTGTATCACCTACCATAGATCTATATTAGAGTTAGCATCCATTATAAACTTCTTATTTGACTCATATTGGGGGGTAATTATGAACATATGAAGAACCCAAAATTAGGAAAAAAATTATTTTACCTAAATAATGTCTTCAATATGAATAACAGTGAAAAATAGATAAAAATGAATCTAGTAATACTCAATGTGGTCCCAATGAGTCATTGAATCCTTGAATCTACAATCAGATGGAAGAACTACCTAAAATACAAGCATAGTCACTCATGGAGGATCTGAAAATATTCTTCTATTAGGGATAGGATAATAAATGAATCATAGGTTTAAAAATAAATAATTTTGATTTAAAATTTTTAGAAACACCCAAAAATAGTGGGATTAATGGTTTGAGAGAACATTTTGGAAAACCGTATACTAACCTCGCATGGTTAGCTATATGATAATGGAGTCTTCATGGTTACCTCACACAGTTAGAATACTAGTGTGGAAACTGTGCATAAGACAATTGTGAAAATTTCATAGGTTTCTACATGGTTGTCCAGTACAAATCGCAATATTTTACTGAAACCATACGGCCTCCCCCGACTCTTTTTCCATGCCTACAATAGTTTATCAACCCATATGGTGTACACTAGATTGATTTAACTAATCATGGGAAATTCCATTTTCATCCAATAACATGGGTTCTGAGCTCAATACAGACCAAGAACATCCCCGATACATCCATAACCACAAAGGGAATTCAAAATATGTCATATTCAAACATTAAAACTGAAAAATAAGGGATCCATTACCAAATGGAAACCTAGGTTTTTATGTTAGTCTTTATCTGAAAAACATTATTTTGACACGATATATACTTATTAAATTTTAATATTTCTTTTTCTATCACTACATTGGGTCTTATATTTTCCTCTAATAATCTCATTCATTAGAGCTACTGGGGTTTTATCTAGACATGTCTCGAACATGCAATTCATATTGCCAAATATAATGAATTTTACATCCTCATAATGAATCAGGATTTCATTATTCATCCAATAAATGTTTTACATCATATTTTGAAAACCATCCCTTACAAAAGATTATATCTTATTCAACCCTATTAATTAGAATAAATTCCTCAAATAATGAAATTGAAGTGTTAGAATGGGAACTTCTTAACGCACCTTTTTACAGTGAGACTTCCATAAAGTGTTTTGACTGAAAACTCTCTTATTAAGGTGTTGGGGAAATATGTAATTTTCTTGGAAAACACGGAAGATATAAAATAATTATTGGGATAAAATAGATATAATTTCTTAAATTTGATTCAATTATAAAATTACTTTACAACATGTTGTTTGGTACTTCTGTATTAATCTTATATGATTTTCTATCTTCCATTATCTAGTTCTACGGTAAGATCCCATGATTATTGGTAATTTTTTTGAATAAATATAAATTAAATTAAATTATAATATATGTATAATAAATATTTAATTATTCCATATTAATTCTGTATAATTATTCAACTTATCTATAAAATTTTATGTAACTCCCATTCCCTTCTAGAATTTCCCATGATGATTATTTCTGTAGTTTTCATAATATGGAAAATACATCATTATATTTGTTTTCTTTGAGATAAAACATTTTTATTAGTTCTCAATTAATTTATTATTTTCATTATTTTACTTTTTAAAAATTCTCTTTAAAATTTCTTTCTCTCTATTGAAAGAACTTAAAAATATTGCATCATATGAAGAAAATGATTAAGAGACCAAAGCCTAAGAATTTTTTTTATTCCCTTAAAATAAATGTTAATTGTTTCTTTTCATTTAGTGCGTGTAATCCATATAATACCTAGATATTATTGTAATGGTATCCAGATAATCTTCAAAACATTATTCATACTTTGTTTGTTTAATCTATGTAATAATATTTTTATTTCATTTTTTCTCATGGGGGAAATATTGTTTGATGAATGTCTCCTTAAAAGTTATCCATCCCATCTATTATACTTCTTCTACATCCCCAATACAATTTTTCAATAAAAAATATTGATCAAAATCACCCCTAATATAAAATAATACCATTATAACCTTTTACCTTTCATCATATTACATGCCTAGAAATAATTCCCATATGAACTTAATCTATTACTCAACTATCTCCAGATTAGTAGTCCCTCTAAATAAGGATGGATTATATAAAATAAATTTATCCAAAATAGGTGAATCAAAATATGGAACTATATGATTCTCTATTTTGGAAAGGTTATTTTTTCATAAAATAATTATGATTCTCTAATATATCAATAATCTGCATACTTCAAATACCAGCTATATTATCTTAACCAGCAAGGAAATCTCTATATTGGCCATGAGTATTGATACCCATTTTTCTTCTAAAATATATTTCTAAATAGTGGTATATATTGGATTAGAAAATAACATTATAGAATTAAAAATAAAATTTATAATTAAAAAACTAAGCATAATGTAAAAATTTACTCATTTTTATAATATAAAAATCATAAATGTAGTTTCATTAGGGATGTCATTTTTTAATCCTTCATGATGGTTTGTAAAAAAATGTGAATTATCCTAAGAATATCTACAAGGAGTAAAAAAATAAGTTCATAGTGAGGCTCATTTTCATGCATCATATGATGATCAATACATTTCCCAATGTACCCTTTTTAGAGTTGTTACCCCTAGGTACAACTGCTCTAGAGCTACGTTCACTTGTAGTATCTAGACATGGATGTATCGATAGGAAAAACAAATTAATATCTTTCTTTACTCAAATTATAGGTTGTTTTCCAATAATTGTCTTGAATTTATATTTTAAAGTTATGTTCCATATTCAATGTTTTACAAAATCAAGTTCATATGATCTCTACTAAACTCACATCTGATATAATATATAACAACCCTTACCCTAGAAACCTGGAGTCAGTGTCTACTTTATTACATTATCATTGATAAAATGGTAAAATAACAAAGGGAAACTTATTTTAGTAGTTTTGGAGATAAATAAACATTTATGATGCCAATTTTACAATGGAAATAGAAAATAATATATAACAATAAAAGATTCCTGACATCCTTCAATATCATTCAATGAAATCTTATTTATATTCAGGGAGAAGGAAAGAAAATAAGGGTGAGCTCAAATTCTCTACATGGGTTACATACAATGAAATCTGTTAGGGTTAAACAAATTATAACCAATATGGTAAGGTAAATAATTAAAATCACATTCTATTTAATCAATATCATTAGAACAGAGTAAGGCATAATCATATATATAAATCTAAATAAATGAACACACATTCCATTTAATAAATACATTTAGAATAATTTGAATAAAAATATAATATTAATGAAAAAAACTCATGGATAATAATAATAATGTAATTTTCTATAGGTAAATTCTTAATTAATATGTTTCACGATCTTATGGATCATGATTCCTCTAATTCCAAGGCCTTTTAGAATAGTGTTTAAAAACATGGGAAAATACCAATTTAATTCGGCCAACAAATTTGTCTCAAGAGACACGATGATGCATCAAGGGGATATATAATTATAAGACCCTCTTATAATTGAATTTCCCAATAATTTATCATACATAAAATAATTTTTTTCATGAATAATATCCATTATCAAAAAAATGTTTATTGAGTAAATAATACATATATATCAATAATTACCCAATTAATAAAATATCATTTAATATAAAAACTATAAGTATAAATGTTATTTGGTTTAAGAAATATCATATCCATGATAAAAATAATATTTATATTTATGATAAATATTTTTTTCACTGAAAAATTATCTTAAAGGGGGTGTATATACAACACATAAGAACAAATTGGTGCATAATTTCTAATTATACTCATGGGAGTTTAAATTGAGATAAAGTCCCCTACCTCATGAGTTATTTTAAATGAGTTCTTATTAAACTCCTATATAGTTTTATATAAAATTTTATTGAAATATAAATGAACAATACTATTTTTCATATTATCATATATGATATTCTTATAAAATCTTATCACTCATTCGTTGAAAATATTTCATTATCACTATTGTTTTGGGTATAAATTTCCTTGTTTTCTCATGAATTATATGTCATGAATGTTCATGATCCTAAACCTAGGATATCGTGACATAATCCATATAAATATATTGATTTTATAAATATTATTTTAAATCAATAAATCTTTCAAAAAAATTCTTGAAAATTGTACATAGAAAATGAATCACATTAATTCATGGAGAATGTTGGCCATATGTACACATGTGAGATGATATTATTAACTTAATGGGTGATAGGGTAATAAGGGGGTTGATATATTAAATTAAATTAATTTACATAAGTCCATATATATATATATAATTTATTCATTATATTTTTCCTAGTTACATTCCATGTATCATCTAAGTGAAAATGAGTCATGCATCTTTGCGATATGGTAGTCCACTATACAAACGAGAGACATTATAATATTATTATGGAAAAGAATGAAAAAATGTATATTTGATATCATAACAACATAATTTTAATTAAATCATAAATATTTTATACATAACTTAAATCAATCATTATATCTCACCATTGGGGGTGTTGATAGAAAATGACTTACATCAGCCTATGAGAAGTTTGTCTTCCGTACTCACAATCGATAATTTTGTTTTCCATTTGATGGTCACAATGATAGATATGGGTTATTCCATTAACCTAAAAATATATTAATATATTTGGGATACTAGTTATATTATATTGGATGTTTTTTTGTATAAATTAACATTGTAAAATAAAAATGAAAAATAACAAGCATTGTTAAAGTGATTACCTTCATATAGAGAAAACCCCCATAGATTTACTATTAAATAACCTGAACATGGACTTTTGTGAAGATTGAAACCTATATAATATAGATAAAGGGGTTTTAGAGAGATTTTGGTAGAATTTATATAATCCAATGTGCCTAATAGGTGGGAATAACTAAGGGGAGTGAGTTCCCTTTTATGACTGAGGTGTGTAATTTTTTTAGTACTAAAACCATTCAGTAATGGGAAGACACTATCACACCATGTGTCTCAAAAAAAATCAAATAATGTATTTTTTGGAGTTTTTGGTTCATCCAAACATCCATTCCATAAATATAATCATGTTTCAAAAATTTTATTCCCTTATCATTTAAATTTACATACATTTAGCATTTAATTATTAACCACTGTAAATAATTTTTGAACTTAGGGAACATATCAAATAATACTAAAATTAAATGATAATTTATGGGTAATTTTTTAAATACTATTATATATAAAAAATCATGTTTATAAACTAAAAATTTTATGTGTGTGGAAACATAATTTTAACATAAGAACATTTAACCCAATAAAATATGTTTTTACCTTCACCGCATTAATGAGTTTATAACTATTTTTTACATTAATAATAAAAAAAATTTATATTATTATGTATTATTAATTATGATTTTTAAAAAAATATCCTTTTATAAAATTCAACTCACTGAAGTAGAATAATTAAAAAATATATTCAAATAAAATGTGTGTGAAAATAGTTTTTCAAGAAATGAAATTTTCAAGCATAATATGATCTTATAATATGTATACTACATCTAATAATTATTTTATGTGTTAAAATTAATATAAATATATATATATTATTCAATTAATTTATATATTTTTTATTGATGATTATTTTAATTAATTAAATTTGGGAGACATTAAAAATTTTAAAACAAAAAAAATAATTTGAAAAAAATTATCCATTTTTTTAAATAATACCCTCTGCCTATAAATGTTATTTTAATTATTTATATAAAATTGATGTTTAATATAATTTTAAATATAAATATTCTAATAAAAATTTGAAAAAAATATTAACTTTTAAGTAATATGTTTTCAAATATTCATAAAAACATATTTCAAAAGGAAAAAATTTGGAAAATTAATTATTATATTATTTTAAACAAATATGTTCAAAATTGTTTTTCATCCTATCAAATAATAATTTTTTTAGTAAAATTTTAAAATCCCAATTTTAATATTTTTTAATATAAAATTTTCACTTATTTTATTGAATCTTGGGGTTGAATGTATCAAAAGAAATAGAATAGATTGAATTTATTCACAAGGAGATAAATCTATCAGACATGGGGAGTTAAAATGGAATAAAATGTACTTTATAATATATTTGTACCATATAAATTAATATAAAGATATTTTTTAATAATATTTATGTGTAAAGGATTGATTTAAAAAATTGTCTAAAAACATTTAAAATGAGATTTTTAAAGTAAAGAATCCCTTACGTCGAGTCCAACTCTTCTCATGTGTACTTTATTTTATTAAATAAAAAATTATATTAATTTATTAAATTTATAATAAATTTTTCATGTTTTTATTCCTTTTACACTGTCATAATCAATTAATTAATCAGTTAAGTTCAGATAGGGTGTTTTGATGGTATTCCGATCATATGTCCAAAACGACATCGGTAGGTTGATTATGGTAAAAGTGGCCATTATTTCATCATATACAAAATAACAATCATGATATAATTATAATTTTTAAATATATTTTTTACTATTTAATAAAATTTTGGAATATAGTTATTTAAAGTGAACTACATTACAATTATGGGAACAACAGGCCATACGTACACATGAGTAACACTTCTATTGATACAAAATCAGAATGGAATGTAGTAATGTTTTATTTTGTCATTTTAGAATGACTATTAATATAATATTATATATTTAAATAAACTTTCATATATAATTCATATAATGTGGTGATAAAAAATTAGATACATTTCATCTTGGTGGTGGAATTCCACACTTACACTTAAACAATGATACTATTCACCAATAAATGGAAATCTATGAATTATGAAATGATATTATTTTTAATAAATGAAAAATATTTTCTGAATTTCATAAATATAAATTAATTCCATTATTAAAATAATTTGTGATATTCAGTGATTTTAAATAAATTACATCGGCTCACGAGGCGCTAGTCCACCATAAAAATAATTGATGGTTTTTTCCACTTGATTTAAGAATGAGATGGTTTTGTGTTATGAAATTAACATAATAACATCCAATTATATGCTATATAGTCATATAAATCATATAAAAAATAAAAAATAATATTTTATTTAGGTGAAATAGGAACTAAAAGTAATTCATTCTGTTAAAATATGCACCTCTTGTTCAGACAATCTGATTTTCGTTCCACCTTAATCACTTGTTGGATGGTATTATTCATAAACAAATAATTCTAGAATTAGGGTGAGAATTATAGATTGGTATTTTTTAATATATTAGATGATATAATATTTATTTTAGTTTTTAATACAAATGTAAGGTGGTTCCCTTTCATAATAGAGGGGATGGACACTCTTGGAATTAATTAAAATATTAAGTAAATATAAATTTTTTTTTGAAAATGGATCCCAAATTCATATGACTAGATTATATGATGATGATTTCTCTAAATAATATTATATATTTAAATTGTTACTTTTTCTTCAATATTTTTATCCTTAACGTTTTTTAACCCACCCCCTCCCATTAACCATTTTGACAATTATAATGATATCGAAGTTGTTTTCTATATCACTGTTAAAACATTTTATATAAAAATAAATTTGGACCATAAATTGATTGTGGATTATATTTTAATCCATATACCAATTACTTGGATGAATGTATAATTTTTAATAATTTTATGTTATTTAACAAAATTGTTATTATTATAAAATTGAGTCAATGTCATATTTAAAACTATTTATTTAAATTAGCTTTGAAAAAATCCTAAAAAAAGTAATTCAAATTTATTCCCTCACACATACCTAAAATTTAATGTATTTAAAAAAACTAGTGGAATGAATAAATAATTAAAATTATATTACCTAAAATATTTTTAAAATGATTTATTTTAATTTTTTATTAGTTTAGTTAAGGATGCATCTGTGTTGCATTGGCATTTATAGAAACTATAAATCACAAATAAAAATTAAATAAAAATAATTTTTTAAAACACTTTTTTGCTAAAAATTACCATTTATAACTTATTTTTTTTCTATTGTCATTATTATTAAATATTATATATCTCAATGTTAAGAAAATGAAATTTTTGAGATTTTCAATCACTTAAATATTATAAAGAAAAAAATCAATGAAAATTTAAAAAAAATGATCATTTTTTCAAATAATAAATTTAAATTAATGAACTAAACTCATCCAATAGTATAAAGAAAATTTTTAGGGTAGTTTTTCAGTCCATAAAATATTATATTTAATGTCAATTTCCCAATTTACCCTTACCATAGTATTAGTTATTTACAATGGATACTATTTTGAATGAAAAAAATAAAGGGGATCTGTTCAAAAAGATTGGACCTCATATTTCTAAATATGGAATATATTTTTTAGGACAAAAATTCCTATAATTTGATGAAAATAATTTATGATTAAAACACAAAACACAATGGAAAATTGTTTTTATGAAGAATTCATTTTTATGTATAACAATAATTTTATATAAAATTCCACCATATAATTTATTTCAATAGATTTAACGGATCATTAATAACATAAGTGTACTAATATTAATTTCAAACCAATTAAAAAAAATTAATTCCTGAATTATTGAATAAAAAAAATTATAGATAAATATATATATATTTCAGTAATCCCTAAAAAAGTCAATCTTTTCATAAAAATAAAAAAAATTCAACAAATGATAATTCTGATACACTAATTTCAAAAATAATATCCCTTTAATTAAATTAAAATTTGTAAAATTTCTTGATATTAAGCATATTATTCATTCAATGAATGAAATGGAATCAATTTTTGAAGAAAAACATTTTTTTATGAATAAAATTGCATTACTAAAAATTGATTTCTGATATACAAGGAATTAATCAATTTTTTTATTAGTACCACTAAATATATTTCATAATGTGGTCACTCCAAGTGATTATCAACAATTATACTACAAGGATATAATAGTCATATTTAAATAATAATATTTTATAGTTTATTTTAGCTCAATGTTGTGTGTCTTGTATGGTTTTCAATATAGTATTTCATTAAAATAATATTGATATTATAGATAACATAGGGAAATGATTTTTAGTTAGGGAGTGTTAAAGTGAATATTAATCATGATTATTTGGGATAGTGTAGTTTAATTCTTTGGGTTTCGTGTATCGAGCATCACAAAAGAATAGTGTGAGGTGAACTACAGACTCTAGAGTATTACATGAAACTATGGGATTGAGTGGATCGATGTGTCCTATATCTAGAGAGTTGATAAGATTCATGATTGATGGTGTGGGGAATTGTTAGTATGAATATACTAGGATTAAAAGTATTTCATTATTTTCATGGGACAATTAGTTAAGGGAAAATTTATAGGATGAATTATATACCATTGAATAAAACATTATATTGGGATTTTAAAACACTATGGAATTTTTTCTGAACAATTTGAAAATTTATGTACTTATATATATTTTTTGAAATATCTTAACTGCATCATCTAAAATTTAATAGACTTTTTTATGTATGATGAGGAATGTATTTTATAAAAGGTGGATATCATGAATTTTGGATAAAATTATGTTTGGCTTGTGAGAGTCGGTCATGAGTGTTGATTATTTTTCCACCATAGAATCTTTCAAAAATAGTATCCCTTTTAAAGGTAAGTATCATTACCATAATGTATTTTATGTGATGTTTTTTTTGAAGCATCATTGTCTAAATAATAGAGAGGTTTTTGGTAATTTGTTGGTTTAGATTTAGAATTATCTTCTAAAAATGTGTTTATAATGGAATTAGTTTGACTTATGTGGTTGGTTTTGATTATCATGGATTTTAATGATTTAATAGAAATATAATATAGCATCATGGATATTTCTAGATAATCTTATTGACATATTGGGATATTAGAGTCATTTTAGGGGATCATTGAGCTGTTTTGGGGGTTGGAATTGAGTATTGGGACACTCTGGGTGTCACGACATTACAACATTGAGTGTTGTAAAGACTATTATAATGAAAGCGTATTTTTCATACATAAATAGTAAATTATAATTTATGAATCATCAATAAATTGTAAAAAAAATACCTGATGACTATGTATGTTTAGTTTCATTGGATATTAGATATCAATATTCTTATTTATTAAAAGAACTTCGTCATCATTACAAAAAACATTCATCATGGTACTCTTCATTGGAAAACCCAAACTAAAACATTTATTCATACCCTAGTAAAAGGAAAAACATGTAATTGTGTGCATAAATAGTCTGTAAGGGTAAGCATAAGAGATATCAATTGATAATATTATAAAACAATATGATAATCAAAAGTGTATAAGAACATGATAATCACTTACAATGATCCGACCAAATTTAAAAACGAACATAAAACATGAGTTATTTGATAAAACATTAACAATAAAAAATACAGGAACCTTTGGAATGAGAAATCATCATAACTCAATCATGAACTATAAGTTCATGTCATAAGCATGTATGGAATCATAATATATATAGAAACCGTTTTATATGTCATGGTTATCTATTTATACCATCATATAAAGCGTCAATACTTATTTTCCATAATGTATCGGGTGCATCAACTTGTTTTCCATAACGAATCACGCAGATTGACTTTTTCCCACAATAAATAAAGCACATCATTTTTTCCCATAATAGATCAAGCACAGTTTTTTATTTCCTAAGAATATCTCATGAGATATAATACATTACCTAGTGCATTACATGGAGATGTATTTCCCACCTTGCACATAACGAAAACCACATATATGTGTTACAAAATACAATAATACATTCACCATATCAAAAACTACGAAAAGAAATGGGGCTCATAAACATTTAATATTTTTTTCATAAACATAAACCATCTAATGAACTAAGAAATATTATATCCTTGAATTATTTCCCAAGTAATTTATAAGTAACGTCAAAATATTTCTTCTTAGATGGAATATTATTTTGAAAGATAACATAGAATAATTCTTCAAGAAATTAACTATTTTTTATAACAAAATATATTTTTTGTAAAAAAATACACACATATAAATGATAAAATTTCTATGAAAATAAAATTCTAAACATGTAATAGAAGTATGAAATAATTTAGGCATTATGATGAAAAGAAAATAAACTCATGTATTTTTTTCTAAAAATCATTACTTCCATATTTTTTCAGAAGAACCACAAAGTATATCATTTAGAAAATGAAAAAAAAGATTATTTTCAAACAATTTTTTAGAAATTAAAACATGGTTAAAATGAATTTGAATATTATTTTGGAGAATATTAAAATCAATTTTGATAATTTTTTATAATAATTGTAAATGATAGTGAAATATTCCCAAAAGAACACTAAAACACAAAGAATTTGGAATAATGTTTGGATTTTAAAATAAACTTGGAATTCATGTATCTGCATTCAATATTCATGTTGAAGAATCCTTTATAATAAATATGTATTTATTATACATTTATACAATTAATATGTGTTTATTGTACCATGTATGATTTATTTATAACCTTATATCACCATATTAATAGTAATATTTTATTACCAGCACTATTCTGGGTGATAACTTCCTCTTATTTAAGATATAAAATTTATTATTTTATGATTTATATCAATCATTTATATAAGGATAAGTTGAGTATAAGAAAAGAATGTGATATATTTGGGTGCATACCTTTTTATTGAAATTACTCCTTTAGATCTACTCTAAAGGGTCTTAGGGATGGTAATTTGGAAATACCAGCACCTCTAGAAAGTATAAAAAGTAGTTGAGAAGATACATTATCATGGTATGGTTAATATATAAGGATCAATGTGGTGTAAGAAGTGGTGTATGCAGTATCCTTTTACAAATGAGGTGTAGTGAACTCTTTGAAGATCTAAATATAAAAAATATAAGTATATTATTATAGATCCAATGGCTTCCAAATAGGTTAAAAATTAATAGGTAATAAAATTTTCAACCATATTTTATTCCCTCATTCATTATTTATTTTAATTTTATTATTTAGATAATTTAATAAAATTTTATTTTCATAAAATATAACTATTGTCAATTATATCACTATTCGTTACCTTGACATTAACAACATTAATAAAATAATTTCATTTCAAATCATATTTTTTAATATATCCCTAATATGTAATGGTCATCTAAAAATCTCATGGATCCGCTTAATTATCTAAAATTAAAATACTGTTAATATTTTTAATATAATTTAATTTATTATTAAATTAATTGAATATTTACTTAATCAGAATTATGTATTTATTTATTTCCTTAAAATTATAAATAAATTACCATGAATAATATATTTTCATTAGGCACTAAATTACTATTATGGTTCATTTATAACTAATTGTTTTACCTATAAGAACACATAAATTATATTTAAAACTAAGGGGGTGACATTTTGTTACATGAATTGGTTTAAATAATATAAATGTCACTTTCATTGAAAATTTTCAAATAAATAACTGAAACTAGTTCCTAAAATGGTTAGTGTATAATTTAATTCATATATTATTAATTAGGATGAATAAATATGGTATGAAAAAATAATTTTAACCTAGACTTATCTGGTTTATCAATTATCTGGGTGAAATTCTTTCCAATGATTACTATATATTCTGAACAATAATGTAAGTGTACTATTTACAAAATTTGAACCAAAGAATTATAAATATAGAATCTATGTTTCCATAATAAATTTATATAGGTGTCCAAAATTCCTTTAATTATAAATTCATAAAACAAAAAGAAAAATTATTTTTAGAGAAATTTGTATCCAATACAAAATATGTAATTATAGAAAAAAAGAATAATGATTTTTTAAATAATTTAAATTTTATTATATTTATTTAAATAATTTATATGTTCATAAATATGAAATTAAAATCATATGTATAATTTATATGTAAATAAAATGATAGTTTAATAAAGATCATTATATTTCTTTATTCATTAAAAATTCAATCTTTTTGGAAAATCTTAAAAAATTCTTACAAACATAATTTTGACAGCTAAAATTCAAAATTTGATTTATTTATTATTTTTTTAGAATAATTAAAGAATTATTTACAATATTATCTCATAAAAAACCATTTTTGGACAAGACGTATTTTTTAAGAATAGAATGACTACTAAAAATTCTATGATTATTTATTTATAATTTATCAATATATTTATTTCTAGGAGGATTTATAAATATAATTCATAATGTTATTAATCATATTAAAATATTCCAAATTTATTTCCAAGTTTTAACTGTCACATGATATAATTATATTTTAGTAGTGTATTTCAGTTCATTTAGACATGGTGTTGCATGTATCTAAATACATCGAATAAATAATCATAGCTCAAGTGAAATAATTTCTTAAATCATAAGGTGTTATATTATCCTTCCTTTATTAAATTTCAACATCAAATTTTTTTCTTTGTAATCAAATTTTTTTCAGTTGAAAAATCCTTTGTGGGAACCCATAGCATAATAAGGGTAAATAAAAATTTCTCTTGAAAAACAGAAAGGGATGTACAATGATAATTTTTTATTACATATACAAGGTTTAAAAAATAGGATAACATTAGTGGGAAGGGAATATATTGACATTTAATAAAATAAGTATCAATAGATCATTTATTAAAAGAAATTTAATGGTGTCGATAATATTAAAAATCATAGAATATTATTCCAAATATGTAAAGAAGACCATGAATTCATTAAAATTTATTATTATTCAAATAAAACAATTATCATCTTTTTACTCTATTTTGGGCATTCCATTACTATATAAATGAGTAACATAAGGGAATATACTTACATTTCAATTATAATTTAATCAATTAACAAATTTCCACTAAATTATCATTTTATTCTCCAAATTATAAATATAATAAATATTTTATACTTAAAGCCCTGGTATCATATTCCACAAATGGATAACAAGATACCACTCGTTCATTTAGATATTTACAAAATAAAGGTTTATCATAGTATATCAAATAAAGATAAATACATCAATTTCTTAAGAATAAAAAATAATTACCAGGGTCTATCTTCACCCAATGTATAAGTAGTTAATAATAAAAATCCATCAAAATATATAAAAGAATAAAAAATAAAAAATTAGAAATAAATCCAATATTATTAAAAAATAAACAAAAAATTAATCCCCATTAGTATCTCTTAATGTCACAAAACTAATATGTGAAACTCATGGTAATATATTCTCTGGAAACATTGTAGTAATCAAAATTATCATAAAAACAAAATGAAACATGCAATCCCTAAAAAATTATCCTTATCATTTTTCATTAAATAGAAACAAATAATATTTAATATATTAATTTATTTGAAAATAAAACAAACTTTATCAATGATGAAATAAATCACATTATCATCATATAACTTACTAATTTCATGGTTATCAATATTATCCCATCACTAACCATCGTATCATTATCCAACTAAAAATTATTATCTCTACATTAAACACATATTAAGGGTTATATTTTCCTTAAAAATGTGTTTTCAAAAACTACAATATTACAACTAAATCACATTTATAGGGTATGGTACCATTAAAGATGTAATTTCATTTCATTAAAGTAAAATGAATGATGAATAATACATTCATGTTTCCGGATTATTATAATCGAGAATATTATTCATAAAAAACATTTACAACATAAAGTTAAAATGATATTAGATATTAATTTTAATAATTTAACCATTAATCCATTAACCAAGCTTCATCATATTATTCATTATCAATTATTTCTTTTCATATCCCATTTATAGACTCTCTATCATAAATGAGAAAACAAATACATGTACAAACATACTTATACTTTTATAGATATTTCACATAGTATATTGAATTTTATAATGCCCATAATTTCCAATATTGTAACATTAATCTATTGATGATAACTTTTGGATACCATTATTCCCATCCATTGTTTTAAATTATCTATTAATTTTTCCTTAGTAATTACTTTATCCATGTCCTTCCTTTCAAGACTTAGAAAATCTTCCTGTTCCATTGAGGAATTATCCTACATGATTATTCTCACATACATGACATGATGAAAAGTGAGTTTTCATTCCTCTATGATGGACATGATTCTAATTTTTCCTCGTGTTATGTGTTTTAAGAAACTCTCACCTGTTTATTTTTTGATCATATTATGATATTCGACATTAGGAATGATGAAAATATTTCCACTTCCTACTCTACATCATTTGGATGTGCCAAAGAAAAATAATTTCATTGTCCATTATAAACACCATTAACATGAATCCTCCTAGTCCCATCACTTATCATGAACCAAAATTGTAGTGTCAGAATACATAATCATAGTATGAAACCACATACTCATTTATATGATGTATAACTCCTAACACCTTATTGTAAATCCTTGACACTATAGGTTTAACCTATGTCATCATGATTATAATATATTGAAATACTATATAATGGTTTGTGAATAATTTACGTATTTACCCAAAGTATATTCAATAAGAGTATCAAACTGTGTGTGAAACAAGGCCCATTTTCATGTACATGTTGATGATCCAATACATATCAATGCACCCAAATCAAGGTTATTAACTCATCATATAACTATGTCAAAGCCACATCTACTTATAGTATCCATATAGGGATGTAATTTTTTATAAAGTCACATAATATCTACCTCACGAAAACATTAGGCTATTATACTATACATAGAATTAATATAATGGTTTTCTTCATTGATTATTAACCACAATATCCAATGGTTAACTAAAAATTTGTCTGGTAAAAACTATAATAATGATGGATTTTCATACATTAGTATTACATCTTAATAGTCGAATAGCCAATAAATTGTAAACAAAATATGCCTGATGACCATATAATTTTAGTGTACTAAGTTATTAGATATTAATATTATTATTTTATGAGATATCATCAACATATCCGATAAGTATATTCCCTAATGGGAATATTTATAGGAATATCCTACTAAAATCAATATTCCAAACCTTGTTAAAGGAAACATAAGAAAGGGAGAGCTCAAATTCTCTATAAGGGTAATCATGGGAGATATTAATTATTAATCATAAGTAATAATATGATAATAATAAGGGTAAAATATCATGACCATCATATACTATGATTATACATAATTTGGTAAATATAATAAAATATGAGTTATGGAATAAAATAATTGAATTACAAATTACATAAATCTTAAAAATGATAGATCATCATAACTTAATCGTGATTGATATTTTCATGTCAAAATCATGATTGGAATCATCAAAAATATATAAAATATTTCTTATGTAATGTTTAACAGTAAAAATCATCGAATCATGCATCATCACCTGTTTTTCATAAAAGATCAATCAAATCTACTTGTTTCTCGTAACTAATCAATCACATTCATTTGTTTCCAATAATGGATCAAGCACATCAACTTGTCTCCCATAATATAATAGGAACATTGAAATTTTTACAATAATTATCCCATGAAATATTATACATTTCCCATTTCATTGGAGGGATATATAGTTCCCACCCATCACATAATAAAAAGAAAACATATGTGTTACATAGGACCATAAAACATGTATCATATCATAACACATGAAATGAAATGAAATTTATTTTTTATGATAATAAATATATAATTGAAAAAAATAATTTTAATATAAATATGTCAAAAACAATGAAAACTCTTTTTAGAGAAATGTGTTTAATGCCCAAAAATGTACTTATACAAAAATCATGTATAATGATGATTAAAAACAATATAATTACACTATATCCTAAAAAATAATATATATATATATATATATATATTAATTTATGATCAAATTATATTTGTAATGATACTTTATATGAAAATAAAAATATAGTTTTATAAAAATCATTATTTTCCACAATTCACTGAAATAAAAAACCTTTCAAAAATTTATCAAAAAATGATCCTAAGATAATTTTAATATGATGAATTCATATATTAAATTACTTTTTTTCATATTAATATTCACAATTAATTATATATTAATTATAATACTCACCCAGAAGAAAAATAATTTTTGTAGTAAACTTAATTTTTGAATAAATTATTTACTTTACAAAAAATGAATGTTTAAGTACTAAGAATTTATAAATAAATTATATTTTGTACGATATTTATTTATATTTCATACCTTATTTTTTCATATTAATACCCTCCATATTAATGACTATTTTATAAATGTCACTTTAATTGTAATATTTTAAAATTGTATCATGGTTTGTTTAAAATCAGTGTTGCATGTAATGAAATCCAACAAAGAAATAAAATTATTCAAAGAGTAATATTTTATAATGTCATTGGGTTTCATACCCAATGAGGTGTTAGAAATTTAGTATATTCATTATGTGGTTATGTATTCACTATGGACAACGAAAATTATTATAAAACCATTTTTTATGGAGTCTTACATGTGTTCACCATGTGAAAGATGATTTTTTTTAAACATGTGTATTGTGGGTGTTATAAAAAAACCTAGAACATTGGGATCTCAACAATGTATCATAGGGAGCTAGATCTAACCACACCATGGTCCATAGTGTGGTGAGATTGAAACTAGAATGGTATTTTCCCCACAACGTGATATGAATTCACTGTGGCATTATGAATGTATGAAATTTCCATGCACCACACAGGGGTAAATGGTATGGTAATAATAAAAGTTTTTAAATGTTGTTTATAATGTTCATGATATTCAAGGGAGTTAAGAAGATTAAATATAGGAAAAATGATCTCTCTATAAATGAATCCACCAGTGTGATTTTGGGTTTTCACAATTCTGTGGTGGAGTCTAATGGATTTCATATATAAATAGGCGTAGTATCTTCATTGGTCCACTTAATATATTTCCTCAATAATACTTGAATGAATTAATGGAATTATTTTCTTAATCTAGTTGTTATTTTCAAATGTATAACACCTTTAATTTTTGTAATAATTCATTGTGGATCAAGGTAACATTCCCCAAACATGTTTTCTTGTTTTATTGATTTCTTTACTATTAAAAGGATATTCATAATGGGATGATTTTTTCAATAAATTTTTGAATATGGGTTAATTTTTTCTTTCTGGATATAAATGTTGGGGTATTAAACTTCAATTTTGTTGAGAATTGATTTTTTTCATTCTTCTATTATATACTGTGATTTTATTTTATTCTCAAGTATAGATATAGGATCATGAGACTAAAATACCCGATTCTATAATTATTTTGATAAATTTTCATGTTGTGTTTTCTCACAATTATTTTACTATGATATCTAGTGTGTATTGGTTTACATTAAAGAGAATAACTGGTGAAAAATCACCCAATAAGTGGAATGAAACCTAATAGGGATGATAGAATGGATATGGTATATTTGGGAAATCCTTAAGACATATACTATTTAATTATTTATTTAATTCCATTATTTATTCCTAATGTTTTCATTTTGTATTATTAATATCAACAAAATACATGAAACCCACATAAATTGATTAGTCACGTATATATGGAAATAGAATGAAATGTTGGATGGAAAATATTATGATTGATATTTCAATATGGTAGTTAACAATGTCATTAAAAAGATTAATTTTCTAGAGAAACCATCATATAGTTTAAGCACTTAATGTTATTAATTTAAGGGACCAATTATATAAAAACAAATTTTCATTATTATGGTTGATTTGTGGGTCATCATGAGTATTTTTAGTTTTCCTTGGGTGTATTTTATTTTATATATTAATTAATGGGTGTTTGTTGGTGTGTGTAAATGAAAGGGGAAATTAATTTTTTGATATCTAATAAAAAGTTATTTGATTTTCTAAAATTAATATGGATGTTGTCAATTTTTTACATATATGGAATTCTTCCGTTCCTGATGTCGATTGGGCTTATGATTATATTACTCAATTGAATGTTTTATACTATATTTTTATTAAAATATTATGGGAGTTGTGGTGAACGTGTAATACTGATAAATAGAAATTGGTGAGAAATAAATTAAGGGGATAATAATGATATTTTCTATTTTTCATGCTCCGGGGAATGAGGCTTAGAACATATATGCTAATGATTCCCTATTTTAAATGATGTGATGTGTTTTGGGGGGGTGTATAGGGATGGATGATATCATAATTATGACATCCATCATGTATTAATTACACAAATAGTGAATTTTTTGAGGATATGTGCTATGATATTTCTTCCAAAAGATGCAATTTATGCTCTGTTCGATGATATATGATACATGGTCAGTTCCATTATTGATGAATATAGAAGTTGGATTCAGGGGAAAGGTAGATAGATGCTGAAAAAAATCTAGTTTTGTTTCATACTCATTACTCGATACATATATATGTCATTATCCTATTAGATCACTACTCATTTGATTGAGAGAAACCTGATGTAATATGTTTAGAGATGTGATGAATTTATTTTGGACATGTGGCACTTGATATATCTGATAAAATTTGTGATGTTTTTTGTATTAATAGTTTATATATTGTAGGTAGAATGATTGGTGGTAGTACGACATTGATAATGGTATTTCATTTTTTCTTTTATGCTTATTTTCAAATGTATTGTTTTTTTGTTTTGATTTCTTGAATGATATCAGTATTTCCAATAATGGAATATTTAAGTCCCATGTATGTTGATATTTTTATATGGTTGATCCTATAGAGTATTTTAATGTTCTCATGCTACCATAAATTATTCGTGTTTTTCTGTAACGCCCCGACCCTAGTTACCCAGATTCAGTGCAATATTACTTATCATTGCCATGATCAGAAAAGATCATGTCCTGAAAGACCGATTACTTTAGTAGCCTTGGAAGTACTAGATATATTAATAAGGTTTACATTACATCATAAAAAGAAAAAATACAACAACATTGTTTCCATAGACAACACTGAGATCCCATAGACTATCCCTATAAGTCTGTCATATTATACTTCTTCGCATCATGGGAAAAATAAAACATAGAATGGGGTGATCTCAGATGCTCAGTAAGGATAACAATATAGCGGAAACTTTCATAAATAAGCATAAAAATTTAAGGCAATGTATAAAACTTAAACAAAATCCTTTTAAACATAAACTTCATCATACTATGGATAATATAAATCAAAATAATTTCATTTACTTATTCACATTGATATTCTAATAGTTGAATAATCACATGCAATATCAATAACCCCTTTCATAATGATGAAATGCATTATGCCAGACTTCAAAACCACATAGTCAAGGCCTTGTTCCAAGACTAAAAATAAGATTTTTTCAAGGCCTTGTTTCAAGACACTAGTTTGCCTCATGAGACCTACTGATGCATCGAGGAGCTATAGCAGGCTCCACCTGTCACTTACTAATTCCAATGCATTCCTCATATGAAAAAGTTTAAACATAACATAAAAAATCATATTAAAACTAGCATAAGAAATGTCAATACCTTATCCATAAACGATCAATGGTATAAAAATAACACATCCACAGTCAAACATATCACAAAAACTTCAATACAATATGGAAGTTTTTTATCATAATAAATCAACTTCAAATAAGCTTTAAATCCATCACATATTGACATAGATGAAATCAAAACCTTTTTTTTTGAGAAATATCTCTTTCTATTTTGAAATCATTTAATAAAATATTTATTTTGAAAATATTCTTATAATCTTGTAAGGGAATCTTTGATGATGTTATAACGGTGGAAAATAGTCACACCCGTCGTATAAGTTAAAAAAATTCTTACCTTAATTTTGTCGAAAAGGTCATAAAGTACCTTGTTTGGAAAACGACAGAAAGATTCCATTCATAATATTTTATAAAAAGTAAAACAATGGTATAAATGACTTTAAATGATAGTCTAGTAAATATTAAAAATGTTTTGGAATACATTTTTAAGGAATATGGATGTGGATGATAAAGAGGTCCCAGTAGATACTTACATAAAAACAAACTCGGATAATAAAGAGATTGTGAAATTAACCCTTAACTTGTACTTTTCCTTGGCCGATGGCAGGTTAACCTCCTGTATAATGGTGAAATAATTGTTATTAAATTATTTAAGAGTCATATACATAAATATAAATGATCTTTTAATAATATTTTAGTATTATCGTCGTTTTGGGTGTTAATTGATTCATTTTCCTTTATATGATTTGTTATATAAGTAATGTTTGTTATGGATAGGATGTTTATTATTCATATTCATAATGATATTAAGTATTTAAAAATTATTTTTAATCATCTAATGAAATTAGTCTTGAATGGATACGATGGTGAATGAATCTCATCGCTTTCGTAGGGACAGTAAGTCGTACGTACGTACGAGCGACAATATCATTCTTTTGATATTAAAATAATATATAATTGGATATTATATAATATAAAGAATCATTATCATGTTATATTTATTATTTATATCAATTACACATCATTATTATACCCATCCTAATAATAATTTATTTAATAACAATTACACTATGACATGAAGATGGTAAGCCGTACGTACGCACGTATGGTGACATGTCATTCAAAGGATGGATATAATAATGAATATAGTTGTACCATATTTATAATAACATCACAATATATATAATATACTAGATTTATTATTTTATAATGGAAACAACAAAGAAAAAGGAAGTGGAAGAGGAAAGGAACTTGAAAGAGGTGATGAAATATTTACCTCTTCTTTGAGTTCTTCCTTTTAATTTGATCAAAAGGGCTCATTAGGTTTGCTTTATGACTAAAGGAGTGCCTCTATGATGAAGTTAGGATAGTTTAGAGGTTATTTGGGCTGGTTTTGGCCGAGTCAAACGGCTTTGATGGTGTGAATTAAGGAGAAGGGGAAGTGCCCTGTTATAAGAGGGGTGAGGGGTACCTTAGGAGAAGCTGGAAATATTATTTTATAATAAAATAATTTTCGGTTTCTAATTGATAAAAAATAAATTATTTAAAGGATAAGGGGGGATGGGTCTTAAACTACTCAACCAATATTTTTTAGATAGGTTTGTGTCACTATATTAATTTTATCTTTTATATTTAACTCTTAGTTAAATTGTTTGACATTTACCATTCTCTTTGTATTTATATATTATATCATTAATAAACCTACTATAAAAATCTAAGAGAACCTCGAGTGGTTCATTAATGATATATATAATATTATTTAAGACCTTTTGCTGAAACTTAGATTTTCTGGAATAGAATATCAATTAATAATATAATATTTTAAAAAAACTCATTTATGTCAATTTTGACACTATTTGGTATTTTGTTTTTGCTAAATTCATAACTACATTATTACTTCAAAAAAAATTCATCTAACCAACCCTAACATGTAATATTAACCTATAAGATTAGTGTAATTCATAAAAAGACTCAAATTACAATTATTTGGTTATTTATAATATCAATTATTTTAATATTTCATTAATTAAGTAATTATTGCATCATCATTATGTCATAAATATATTAAATTATTTAATGTCTAAAAAATATGAATAAAATACCATTATATAGTAAATCTTTTGATATTTCTAATGAATATTTATATTCGAATTTATCTTATGTGTAACTCTTTATTAAAAATGGTTTAGTTATTAAACATTGAATTTAACACTTTTAACTCTTCTTTGAATTAAATAATAATAAATGTCCTAATCTAATCCAAGTGGACCAAAAGATTCATATTTTATTCCTAAAGTTTTTTTTGTCGAATTACACTTATCTAATTGAATTAGTACAAGTGTTAGTATAATAATAATGTCATATTTACCCTTAATTACCCTATTTACTTTTAACCGTGGTAAATAAAAGTAAAGAAGTTATTATTCACAAAAAAAACTTATTTTCATCTTATTGAACTACATTTTACTTACTGATATCAACCATGTCTCTCAGATTTTTGAAATTCAACTCACAGAAGTGGTAAAACTAAGTTTTATGTAAATTTGCAAATGCTCCTAAGAGGTGGGTAAAAGACTGTAAAAAGTTCAATAAAAAAATTTTAAATCTAAAATTATTATAAACGTACTCCAATGATTTATATTGAACTTATATAGGTATTATGTATCTATTTTTACTTAAAGTAAATTTAAATAAAATAAATAATTATTTAAATAAAAATTCGGTTTTAAACTACAACTTACTGTTTTCACTATTCATCAAAAATTGCATGTTTTCAGAAAAATACTAAAAATTCTTCCTAAGTTAATTTCGATATTCCAAATCCAAAAATGAAGTCCATTTTGAAAGATAAAATTTATAAAATTTCAAAAATTGTGTATTACTATTTGTTATGGCTAGTTTGACTGATTGTGGTGTGTTAGAACTCGAAGTTGCATACAATACACGCTATTGTATTATTGAAAGGGAAATGTACTGTGGAAGCTTGGGGTGTTACATTGTTAGATAGTCTTATAAGAATTAGAGCCATTATTCTGGTATCCTGAAGTGAATTTTTTGATGTTTCTATTTTTTGTGGTTTTATTTTTTTGTTTTTGTGTTAATTTTGTTGACTTGACATGAAATATTGGTTTTCATTATTAATATGATGTATTATTAGTTTCTTTGTACTTATATAGAGATGGATTCATGTTTGTGTATATCAACCTTTTTTGGCATTTAAGAGTGTAATTAATTTCAATTGAGCATTTTTGAACCATCATTTCTAGTCAACAATATTAGTACTATTATAGGAAGGACTAGGGTTTATAATATATATTCAATAGAAGCCTCTTTTGGGTACCAGTGAAGGGGGTTCTAAAACTCCTCATCCATATACATATGATTCCCATGTTATTTTTACTAGTATGTATCAATCTTCATAGCTGAGGATTCTCCAAACTCATGATCCAGTAAGAGGAAGACAAATGTACCCATTAAACTAGTATACCTTTTTAATAATCTACCATTTTATGATATATTTGACTTCAAAAAAATTATTTTATTAGTAATTTAGTTTATATGAAACATTTAGTTTAAACAATCCATGATATACCATAAAAATATTGTTATTCAAATTGAATATTTTTACATAGAAATTGAAATGGTGCATATGAATATGACTAATTAATTTATTATAAATTATTTTTTCATATGTATTAAATTAATTAATTGTATTTTAATTAGTTAAAATTTAAACAAAAAACATTTAAAATAAAAAAAGTTATGTTTTTCAAAAAATGAATTATGCGAAAAATATATTATTTTCATAAAAATATTAAATAATCAATTTTGATGTCATATTTTAAATAGAAATTAAGAAAAAATATTTATTCTAATATTTTAATATTAATTTAATTGTTTTTATAAGTAATGCAATGAAGGTAAAATAAATTTTTTCATAAAATACAATTTTTATAAAAATAGATATTTTTAGTTTTTATCATTATCATTAAAATGACTTTATAAAACTTATAGAAATGGAATATTGTAAAATATATTCTATATTTTCAATTATAATTATTATTATTATTTAAAAAATGTTTAACATAATATGTGTTTCATGACCAATAGTAAAATTAGTAACAACTTTGTTACCGCATTTAAGGTTAAAATATGTATACGATGTGTTAACCAAAGGTAGAATGTTTAAAATATTAGAAAACACATTGATTAATTTATTTGGATGATTGAATTTAGACCATACCATTCTTATATTGGAATATTTTACATCCTCGAGCCACATGGCTATTGTAATACATTAATATATTCAAATTATTTTAATAATACTATGTGTTCCATATCCCACTCATATACAAGGATATTGTCAATCCTCTCTGTCTAGATCTTCATAAGAATTTTGTATTAGTATGTAGAAAATATAATAACTCTATTACATCCCTCCACATATCTTAATGTTTTTTTATTCATAATACAATCCTTTCAGGGCTTTAGGTGCATGACAATGGAAGATTATTAATGAAGATGTATACTCTTAGTTGAGTACATTCAATATTATTTATTCTTCTACCTCCTAAAAATATATTTTCCCCATTATAAAATTATTAATAATGTGTCATTAATGTAATTCATATTAATTTATTTAATGTTTCGTCCATTTTAAACCTCATTTTAATTACATGTTAAATAAAAGTATTGATCATGCGTACATGTGGACAATAACCTAGAAGTAGCTATATGATTCTTTTACAATCACCATGTTTCATGGTTGGTGATTAGTATGAATTTATTTATTATACATTATATTTATTAAATTATTATGATTATATTGATATATTATATTCTCTACCTTCGTATTATCTCTCCCATTGGGAAATGATAATATCGCACATGCATACATTTGGAAAACCACATCCATGATGGGATATGATCCATTTGTGATTTATGCATTACATGGGAGGTAATTAGGTATATTTAATAAATATATATTGTTATAATTATATAATAATGATTATATATATGTAAAAATTAATATAACTTTCGTTTTTAATATCCATCAAAAAGTAGAAAATCATATGTTGACACGTAAGGACTATCGTCTCCCCAATGTTTTGGAATTCAGTTTTTTTCACCAATATTAATGATTGACAAAAAGTTAATATATATTAAATAGATATTATACATATTTAATCTCTATAATTATGTATGGGATCAAATCACTACCTTGATTCAATTACCAAAAAAATAAAACTCAAACATCAATATAAAGTAGTCTAATTTTCCTCCGAATGTTCATTTTAATGAATAAATTATTAAAAAAGGTTAGTTGGAAAACATAATGGAATGAAACATACCATTTTATTTATGAACAAGATTATTTATTATATTATAATAAATCTCTATTTATTATACATTAGGGATAAATGTGTACAATGAAATACATTACTTGAGGTGATTGTTTTATGATAAATTATCATTTTTTCATATTTTTCTACGAAAAATATTCAATGAGGGAAATAATATAGATATTATCCTTTAAAAAATTTAATATTTATATATAATTCTTATATAGACTTTTTTTATGTAATATTACCATTTTTGTTTCTTTCATAATTAAAATGATCAAGAAAATATTTTTAATGAAAAGTCAACCATATTTCCTCTTTGGTCGATGAGTTTTTTCATCAATGACTATATTCATATAAATGGATTTATGAAATATATTTCAAATACAAGAAATTTTTTAAAATGACTCATTTTATCAACCATTCAAATTATTTAATAATTTTTATAAAGGAATCATTATACCTAAATGTTCGTCTTATCAAGTTATTTTTTACATCTTATGAAGGAGCGAAAGGAATGATTTCAATTTGAAAATTTGACATCAATAGACTTTCCCACCAACATAATTTTTATTTAAAATCTATATTACATTACTAGTTCTTTATTTTTTCTAAATAATGGTATTTTTCTATATTCTATGAATTTTGAAATAAAATATCTTCAAACTAAAATTATATTTTCACATATTTTTAAATAATGGTTTAAATGATCTTTTAATGTAATTTTTTATATTTTTCAAAATCAATTAAATGTTTTTGTACTTCCCTCATTATTTTATATTATGATAAAATCAACAAATATAATATGAATTTATTCAAATTATTATAATTTAATGATGAATCTAAGAGATCTATTTATTTCCCACATGTTAATTAATTCATAATCAAACATATTTCCTTAAAAATGGTTATTATATGATGGAATATTAAAATTTTTGTGAAAATAATTTCATATCCATGGGTTATAATATAATGATATTAAGAATTTATTTATTTTTCATATGGAACACATATATATTGTTTTATTTGTGGGATGGGTGGGCACATTAGTGTACATCCCTCTAGTGCATTGTTTAATATAGTCAGAGTATAGAATATCTTGTTGGATGATGAAATAAATTAAATACAAAGAAAGATAGAGTTAACTAGATGAATATTAGTCCTATGAAATCACGGTAAATAACTGGTTATGAATTTCTAATATGGGAATTTTTCAAACTGATTGTCTTGGGAGTAAAATTTTTATAATGAAATGATTTTATATTCTTATGTTTATGTAGAAAAGAAGTCAATTATATATATAATACAATCTCATAGACCAGGGTTGGTTAACCATTGTTGAAAACTTTTGCATCTTATGATTTTTTATTGATAAAATATATCCCATGATTCATTATTAATTATCTTTGGCTAGTTTTATATGATTTATGTGAGATATGATCATGTCCTCATACCCATATTCATATCTTATTCTAAATTATGATCATATATTGATATATCCTATTTTTACACTTTCTAAACATTTGATATCATAGTTTCATATGTTTTCTTTTCCTATTTATTGATGGAAGGATTTTAGTATGGTATGTCTAGGATGATTATTATGTGATAAGATCATTATTGAAGATATTTCAAGAAATAAGATGATTATATATCTTAACTCCAATGATATTGAGCCTTTATTGGCTTAATGAAGGTATAATTGTAAAATTTATTGTATATTAAGTTAAAATGATGAATTATTAATGTATGAAAGAATTGGATCCCCAAATTAGGAATCAAAATAATGATTAGTGATTTTTTGTAATTAAGTTTAAAAAAAATTATTTGTAAAAAAGGGGATAATTCTATGTATATGAAAACAATGTAATTTTTCGTTATTGTAGAGAATTTGTGGTTTTCTATGTGAACAAAATACTATTTGGATATTGACAGGGGTTACAACTATTTCAGAGATGAACTAATGTGTAAAAACTATAAATGTTATGGATATGGTTTTAACTCATTCGCTTATAGTTCATGATGAGTGTGATAAGACTATAAACCTAGAAAAAAAAACATAATGGATAACCATGGGTTACATTGTTCATTATTTATGGACAATTATGAGTGATTTTAATAGATGATGAACTGGGATGACCTAGTTTAACCTAATGATTCATATATTGAAAATAAGTTGAAATTATTTAGATATATTTTCAATGATTTTTCGTGATTACATGATTACACATGATGATTATTGTTACTTACACTATTCAACATGGTCTTAGTCATCGGGCATACCTTGGAGGAAAAATATTAACATTGAATGTGAGGTAAATTACATTACCTTCCTCAGAAGAAACAAAATGAAATAGAATATGGGGTATAAAACATTGAAGATATGCTCAGAAACCACTCTAATACTTGAAATATTAACATGAATTATTCCCATATTCAAAATGGACAACGGAATGAATAACTCTCTATTGTGTCTTTTATGGATCAATGTTCATCGTCCGTTAGTGGTTCCAATTATACACACATTGCTGATAAATAGTTGAATATCACTAATTGTTTTCCATTATATTGTTTTTGAAACAATATAAATAGTACTTATAAATATAATTTTTATAAGGTGAAATATATCAATGGTGCATTGTCATGATTAATACTAATAAAGAGGAGTAAATTGACATCATTACATGGGAAGTGGTTACAAAATTATTATTTTTTAAGTATTATTCCTGGAATATTGACATGAAAATGTAAATTGAATTCTAAGAAATGAATTTTAATGATTATGAATCAATTATTAATTATGTAGAATATTTCACCAAACATCCATGGTATGCTTTAGGTTTCATCACCGATCTTGAATGAAAATTTTACCAATTAGTTATTGTATTGAGACTAAGTCTATGAAAGGAATTTGATATAAGATACATTGATAGATATGAATAAAAATATTTATGTTATCTTAAATAAGAAACAGAAATTAGGTGCACTTAGTGTTCTCGTGGTTTTGGGAAAAAATACAAAGTTTGAATTTTTCATAAATTCTAATAATAAGTCCCATAAAGGAATGAAAATTAATCTTATATTAGTCAGTTGTGTGGAATGAAGCATGGAGAAAATTTCCCTTTGGGTATGGTAAATGTTTCAGGTCTGTAAAAAAGGTCATTAATAAAATGAATATAGATGTTTTGAAAAAGGTCCAATCATTAAATGTAATGGTAAAAACCTCAACCAAAGGTTATACCCACAATCCATTGGTATAATACATAGATATTGGAAATTATTCTAATTAGAGAATTAATATTAGGTTTAATGATGTTTTTTTCAAATATATCATTGGAAAAGAGATAATGTGAATAATCATGAGATCATAATGGTGTAAGTGGAACAGGAGAACGAAGAGTAAAATGGTACACTTACCATATTCTTTATGGTTAAAATTATTTTATTTTATCTATATATACCTAGTTATTTTAATTTGATTAATTTACTAAGGGTATCACATCAGCACCTACAATTTCATATGTTGAGTGAAAAATAAAAACTCATCATTGTATGATGATAAAATATCATGTAAATATATTCTCTTCAATGATGTTAATTTGAATGTACTTTCAAAAAAAATTGTTATTCCCCATATAGATGGATTTTATATAATATTTGGAATGGATTTGGCCTCTCTATATAGATTCCATATGAATTTATTAACAATAAAAATAATATTTTATATTCAATATAAATATATGATAGTCTTTCTTTGTGAGAATTAATATGAACATTCATTGGATGTTACTTTTGTTGTATGGTTCATACTACATATTCATCAGGGATAAAAATCCCAAAATAGATATGGGGATATGAAATCAATTTTATTCCAATTATTTTGGATTATGATTATAAATTTTCTAAATGAATTCCTATTATTCCCATAAATCATGAAGTTTTTTTTTTCAATAGTACTCATAGTTATCACTATATTGATTTTCAAGACTCCATATTGAAGGGATCCAGTAATGATTATGAATTGGATAAGGAACTCTAGGATAATCCTGATAATGGACTCATATTCCCAAATGTGTTCCCATGGGGTAAACCTATTATTTTCGTTTATAATAATGATGGGTTAATGTGTCTCAATTTGTATTTTTGAATAAATAACAAAATCACTATAAAGAAAAAGTATGTTCTACCCTATATCAAATATTTTTCTAATAAATAATTAAGAGTTAACTATATTTCAATGATTGATCTTTGATATTGTTTTCCTGTATTGAGAGTCATGAAGGCTGTAATAGCTAAGAAAACCTACAGTATTAGTTCTTGGAATTATGAAATTATAGTTAGTCAATTTGGACTTATTAATGATACCTAAATATTATGGGATTTAATTAAAAGGTTCATAAATGATTTCCTTGATTTTTTTAGTATTACTTTAATATAATATTATTATTTATTTAAAGATAATGGATGAGTATGAAAAGAAATTAGGATTGATATTAAGAACTTGATGAATTATAATTTGAATGATAAATTTTCCAACTGTGATTTATATCATAAAAAAGATTCATTCCGTGGTCATATATTCTCATGTGAGGGTATATTAGTAGATATCTCAAAGATATTATTTATTGACTAATTTTCCAGACCAACCATGGTTATTAATAAACATTGTTTTTAATTTCATTACAAGATAATACTACTAAATTTTGAGGTATTTCTTATGGATATATAATACATTATACTTGTTGAATGTGAAGAAAGAAAAGTTTTGTTGGAATAATGAGTGTACAGAAATTTCATGGTGTTGAAAGGAAGGTTTATCAATAAACCAATTCTTAAAAAACACTATAGTGGATGAGTTTTTTTCTATATTGATGCATCAATATAGGGACTGTTAAGTGTCGTCATGAATAATAATATGTTGATATATTATGCTTCATTAAAATTGAATGTTGATGAAAAAAATTAATGGATTCATGATTTTTAGTTAGAATTAGTAATTCGTTAATTGAAAATATATAATCATTATCATTAAATTTATAAATGTTCTACAACACTAACTATAAAATAATTAATTACATATTCACCTATAAATAGTTTTTTACGAACCATATATTTTTTTTGGAATATATTACTGATTATGGATGCTCAACACAATACTATCCTTGGAAGTAGAAGAATATCACTGATACTTTGAGTCAGAAAGGCCATGCTAGTTTATTCCTGATGAGCATTGAATGGGATCTAATATATATAGATTTTCAGAATATGGATACTGATATCATGTGGAATGGGAAAATATTATATCATTCTCTAATGAATGTTCAATCAACCATCCAATTTAGGATTAAATAACCTCAAAAAGAGTATGTTAAAAAATAGAAAATGTTGAGTAATATTTCAATGTACAACTAGGATAAGGATAGAATGATAAGGTTTAGGAACTGATTTTGATTTATTTTAGTATTAAATATTATGAAAGATATATTGGAATAAGATCTTAATTAATGATTCATAATTCATATCGTATGTACATAGATATATCGGGATCGAAAACGTGTTTTTATAGTAGGGTAATTTAAAAATTGTTATTGTAGAGTATATATATATATATATATATATATATATATATTAGGGATGTTATCCATTAATGGAATAGTGATATAGTTATATGAATATGTTACAAATATTACTATTCTTATAACAGTAATCGAATAAATTTCCAAGGATTTCAACATTTGAGTCTCTAAAACATCATAATATAATAATTTTATTTGTGTTTTTTTATATCTCTAATAAATTATCACATTTAATTACAATAAAAAATAGTTACTTAAATTACAATATTTACATGATATACATTAAGAAAGTGTAAGAATTCATGAAGTAATCTATTCTCTTTTATATGATTTGGATCTATGATTTACTATGACTTTCTAGAGAAGTCAAGAACAATATTTTAACATGGAGTTTAACATCAGCACTGCATATCATCCTCATGAATATGGATAGACTAATATGACCATTAATTCCATGTAAGAAATTTTTACATCCAATTATATATATTTAGAAGTATTGTTGGATCAACTCCACCATTTGTTAAAATACACTACTTACAATATCTTTCACTCAAGAATTCTGGTGTCTCTTAATGAAGATCTATATAGAAGGAATTATAGAACACTGAGTTACTAGGTTGAATTTGGAGAGAGAAATGTTCTGGGACATTGTCTATCTAAGGATATTATAGTGAAGATTATATTAATCAATATTAAATTTGGGTATCTCATAAGCATTAGAAATATGTTTATGACTATAAGTACGTGGATATTCATGTCATGTATAGATCTTGATTTCTCGAGTTTTTTTATGAAAAGGAGGGATTTTATAAATTTAAGGAGTACGCACCATGTACTGGTTACATTGGTAGTCGTGTAATGGTCATGTAATGGCTGAGTACAGGGCTATGTGGGGTGACCTAGAGGCCACCTAAATCCGGGCCTAGTAAGGGAATATATACGCCATGTATCTTTAAATAACACACAATGTATTTCTATTATTAATTGATAAATCATATTGAGGTCGCGGCTAATTGAAAGAACAGCATTCTTCTAGCGTCGTCTCGTCCAGGAGCGACCGAAGAGCATGATCCTTCTTCGAGCCCCCAATCGATCGTCTGTTATCCGAATAAACTCCTATTGATTGAGTTGGAATCCCCACAGTGAGTTATTCCTTCTTATAGAGCCTCATTTCTTGATTTCTCCTCTTTATGAGATATCTTTAGTTGAGCATTTTTTCTGTTTTTGAGGATCTATTGCATTCTAGGTCGATTCAAAGGCTGAGGTATAACTATATCAATCGTACAACGTTGATGTGGGTGGTTTGTTCCTTTCCATATTTTTCTTTGAATTATATGTGAAAAAATAACCCAATACCCTAGTTTATGGTACTCTGTGTTTTGGGAAATTAACCTTGTGGACTCCTTCTATGATTTGTTTTCTTGAGGAAGGGTTATTGATTGATAATAGGGTTTACTTACCATGTTATGGGTGTCTTTTCCCATGTTTGTTTGATATTGGACTTTGGGTCTAGAATTTCCTATTTGGATGTTTTCATTCCATGCCTAGTGTTGTTAGGATGGAGTGATTATTATATGAGATGCGTGTGTTTCATTGTAGCTGTTTTATCCAAGTAGTATTTGAGATTTACTTTGGCTGCTGGAATTCATTGAGCACGATGGTATTACAAAGGGATATGAGAACCTGGTGTAGTTTGACCATAGGGGAAATGGATACTGATGGATTTCCCAGAGTGTCTGTTATACTTTTCATGTTGTGAGACTATAGGGGGAAAGACATGAGTGCTCCCTCAGAGTGTTTGTAGTTCCATAATGTAATACCACAGGGGGGAATTGGACGTTGAGTACTTTCTCAAAGTGTCTATAGTTACCGTTACAAGACTACATGGGGAATTGATAGTGAGTGCTTCCTCAGAGAGTGACTGTTTAAGCATAACCAGAGGGATTAGCGAGTGAGAAAATCAAAGAGGTTTTCTTGTTTTTATTTGTTTTCTTAATTGAATAATGTCAATGAATGTAGTTAAAACTCTAGTATTCTTTACTTTTTGAGTACCTCCGTCTTTATTACTTTATTTTTCATGTTTCCTACTATATATATTTACTAATAGTTAGGCATAGATCTTTGGGTGGTTGCCTACTGGGATTCGACTCACACCCTATTTGGGTCATGCTTTTGGGACAAACCAGATTATATTATTGTAGGTATAGATAAGGGAATGTTTCCTTCTACTTTAGGGATTTGATTGATGTGGAGCTGGAGAGCATGGGACCAAGATGAGTCTTGCGATGTTGCGAGAGTTTTTTACTTGTTTTTACATTGTACATTGGTTTAGAACTGTATTTTAGCATTGTGACTTGTATGGATATTTTCTTAGACATATGTTTCATGCATCAATAATATATGTTCCACATTTGTTTATTATATTCAGTATTCTGATGTTTTCTTATTGTATGGTATTATTTCTTTCTCTAAAGTTATCTATTTATTTCCACTACATTTCTTTGCCAATGAGGGAATAGTTTCCCCACTATCACACATGAGTCCCTCTCTTATGGTCAAAAGACCCTCATATTTGTGGAAATGTGTTGGAGGCCATGTGACCAACCGGGTACGGGGCACTTCTAGGCATCACCTGGAACTGATACATTACAATGTGGTATCATAGGAATTATTTTCATCTTGAATTATTGTTTGGAGACTATTAATATGGATAGGAACTAATAAGTACTTGGTAATAAGTTCTTCCTGGGAGAAGCTAACACGTGTACAAGTAAAATCTAATTTACCTTGATTATTGCAATTTTTTGGTTTTTCAATTATTATAGTTGATTTTATTTCACCCTTTGGTGATTCTCAGGTTTTGTGTTATTATCATTAATATTATTGAGTTTATATTTCTGTTTCAACCCAATGAGATGAGGTTATTCCATCTCGTGCATCAAATAGGCACCTGTTAGAGATTGCATGTCATGAATTCTTGTAATTCCATTTAGGGTGCATTATCGATTGCTTGTTGTGTTGATATATTTTCAGCTATATATTCATTATGTTGTGATAAAATTTGTGATAAAATACTTGATATTTGAAAGGGTATTATATTGGGTAATTTTTTGTTTGAATGAATGTCAACCTTTGGTCCCTGAGGTGTTATGGGCCTCCTATATCAGAATTTGGTGGATCATTCCACTGTTAAACTATGATATGGCATGAATAACATGCTTATCTATGATTCGCAAGGAGTATGGGCCCCCACAGATCATAATATTGAACATTAATGATTCTTTTAGTATTTAATGGGGTTTCGGAGTAGTTTCTGAGGCTTACTATCCAGAAAAAAACCCAGAATACACAGTGTGTATTGATTAATACATGTCATGTAATCTTCTGTTCGGGAAGGAACTATTTTTCTTAAGATTAAGTTGTGTACTCTAAGTACATTTTGTGTAGTCCTTAACCATGTGACGGTCTTGTGGGAAGAAACATGGGGTTGGGAAATCCTTGGCGGAACACGCCGTGTACCAGGCATACACACTGTGTTATAGAGACCATCTATCTGGTTGTGTGACTAATGAAATGGGTGGCTAAAAATAAGGAAGTACATGTCATGTCCAATTTTAACACACTGTGTGGAGTCATCCATGTATCCGGCCATGTGACTAACGAAAAAGGTGGATGAAAATCAGTAAGTACACGCATTGTCCACTTTGAACATGCCATGTAGAGTTGACCGTGTAACCAGTCGTGTAACTAATGACACGGGTCGGTGATTTCCATCTAGAACACACTGTTACTATCACAAACACAGAGTGTATCCTTGTTCTAAGAAAACTATGTGTTTTAGTCATCTCATGGAACTTGACAATGGGAATTATTGAAGTACATTCCATTTCCTTTGGAGGAACACACCATGTGTATGGGGTGTTACACGACCCGGGATGATAAAGGCCCATGCCCATGTGAAATCCTAAGATAACATGTCGTGTAGAGGTCATACACGCCATGTATCCATATTTTAAAAAACTAGAATGTTTTCTTTCTCATGTACTATTCTTTCACTTATAAGTTTCAATCGTTTATAATCTTGATCTAAGGTGTGCGCTTGACCTTGTAGAGTCATACCACCGAGACGTCCTCCAGTTGTACGCTAGTTGCATGGGAATGATTAAACGATGCACAAGGTAGATTAGGGACTACCATTTGACCCAACCACTATGCCTGTCTTGCAACTAGACATCATTCCGGATATATGTGTACCTGCACCGTTCCGATAAGGCTTCATGAGGTTTATGCAGACCTTCAGGGACCATAGCATCCTGCCCTGTCTATGATAGAGTTGATGTATGTTTTTCAGCATCAACATCCTCCCATATTCTTAGGGGATGGATGACCTTGGGTTGCAAAGTCATGGTTAAAATCCATGGTGTATACCTTCAATCATCTAGAAACACCTCCATAGAGGAGGGTTATGGTCACTACTTATATGATTCGGGATTCCACATTTAGATGGTGGAATGTTATTTCACAGGTGGGAGACCATATGGTTATTTCTTGGGATGAGTTCTAGTGTGCCTTCTATGAATACCTCTACCCAAGGACATTGAGTGCCAATTGAGCCTGAGAGTTCATCAGTCTAGAACATAGTTCTCTTTCCTTCAGGGAGTACTCTTCTCACTTCATAGAGTTGCAGCGCTTCACACCCATTCCAAGAGGTGATGAGTTATTTTTGGCGAGGAAGTTTGAGGATGGACTTAGGAATAACTTTTGATCATAGGTGAACATATTTAGTTTGACTTCCATAAATTCTATAGTCAACCAGAAGCTAATCACAGTGTAATCTGAGGGATTCTGGAGCTGTGAGCCAGGACGGCTCTGCTTCTGGAGTTGGTACCCCTCTGACTGGTAGCAGGAAGCATCGCAGAGATTCTACACATGGAGATCTGAGTAGGCGGAATGCTTCTTCAGGTGGCAAGGTGGTGTGATACTAGTGTGGTAAGAGTGGACATAAGAGTCCCCATTGCTCGAGAGACCCAGTCAAGTGCCGATCTTTCGGAAAGATGGGTAATCATCAATGTTTCTGCCATATTTTCTCACCAATAGCTGGTGATAGAAGTTTTTATATGAATCCATGTTCAAGATAAGGACTGCCAATTTCTCCTCGGTCTTTGAATTGGAGTTCGTTTGACTATTCAGGCCGAGGTATAGGTCATGGTTGTAGTGGTCAGACACAGGGTTTTTGATAGCCATAGGGTGGATCAGCTCAAGGATCGCTGACATCTTCATAGGGTTGTGGCGCATGTTAGGATTTTTCTATAGAGTAGATCGTGCATGAGGAGGATCTCGTACCATCTATATTTAGAGGTATGATTCTAGATGACTCATTTTTAGATTTTTCAATTTTCGATATAGGGGAATCACATAGTTTCATATCTATAACTATTTGTGTAATTCCTTGAGCTTTGTATCATAACCTATGTTGATATCTTGATGTGAGACACTCTGTTGGGGACTATAACGGCTATTGTATGTCAGTTCAATGAGTTCCCTCTTAAGGTTGGTGGGTGTCACTTCATATGGGACCTTTATGTCTTAGAGGTGACATGTTATGGTGTCATTCTCGGAATGGACCGATTGGTTCCCTACCACCCTGTTGTCAATTTCTATCATCATAGGGTGAGTTTCACATCACCAGAGGGAAGTTTGTTTCTACATAAGGGTGAATGGGACATACAAGAAATTAGAGTGGGACCTGAGCATCGTTGGTTGGGAGGATTTATAGCCTAGATTTATAGTCTATATCTGGATGACCAGGGATCTTCATAGATGGACTTTCCTCCAGTGTTGGATAATTTCAGGGATGTCTTTTGAGAGGACTTTTCATGTTTTCCTCCAGAGTTAGAGGTAGAGTTTTCTATTGATCTTTTACCGGGAGGGACATCGATGTCCATTCCTACTTATAAGATGGCCACGCTGGAGTTTCAATAGATCAATAAGTAGTTAGAGGAGTTATAGGAAAAGTGTTTCATTCAACCTGGTATATCACCTTGGGTTTCACATGCCATGGTTGGGAAGAAGATGGACGACACCCTCAAAATTTTTGTTGATTATTGGAACCTGAACCCATTGACAGTCAAGAACTGATATCCCTTATAGAGGATTGATGATTTATTTGACCAGTTTTGAGGATCCCAGGTGTTCTCAAAGATTTAATAGAGTTTCAGATATCATCAGTTGCGTGTTAGACCATCTGATATACCTCTTACATCCTTTCAGAGCAGGTATGGTCTATAAGAGTATGTGGTTATGGCGTTCAATCTCACAAATGCGCCTGCAGTGTTTATGTCACTAATAAACCAAGTGTTCCATCCATAAATGGAATCCATCATGGTTGTTTTTGTGGAAAATATCATGGTTTACTCTCACACTCTAAACGACCATGCTACCATTCTTTAGATCGTTTTGAGTACATTGTGAGAGCATCAGTTATATGCTAAGCTCTCAAAATTACACTTTTTGATAGACTATATTCACTTCTTATGTCATGTTATATCATACAAAATAGTATAAATATACCTAGAAAAACTGATAGATGTAGTTTCTTGGGAGCATCTAGAGAATATCTTTGAGGTACAGAGTTTTCTAGGGATGGCTGGTTACTAAAGACATTTTATATAGGATATTTCACATTTAGCAGCACCACTGATGGGACACACTATGAATGGAGTGAAGTACTTGTGGTCAGATTCTTGTGAGTTATCCTTTTAGGAGATAAAAGGAAGGTTGAATTCAGCACCGATCCTGATTTTTTTAGAGCCAGGAAAGATTTATACAATTTACCATGATGCATCAGGTGTCAGGCTTAAAGAAATGTTTATGTAGTGGGGGAAGGAGTCATTTCATACAGGTCTCGGCAGTTGATGAAACATGAGAGGAATTACTTGGTGAACGATCTTGAGTTGGCCACAGTTGTTCATGTTTTACACTACTGGAGAAATTACCTTTTGAGAGATCATTTTGTGGTTTTCTCTAAAAATAAATTATCAAGTATATCTTTACTCATCATTATCTGAATTTGAGATATCAAAGGTGGGTTGAGTATCTTCATCCTAATGATTATGATCATGCCTACAAACCTGGGAAAGGCAATACAATGGCTAATGCGTTGATCTGGAGGACTCAGATACAAGCAGTTTATAAGGCTATCAGTGTGTGGTGTCTTATGGATTTGTTCTTTGAGATGCATTTGGAGGTGCACAACAGGGAGGGGAAGGAGTTTATTTCTTTTGTAGCAGCTACCTCCACTCTACATTATCAAGTGCGAATGAGGAATCTATCATATTTTAAATGCCTAGTTCTATGGGACAATGTGTCAGGAGAGCACCCTATTCCTAGATGGACCGTAAGTGAGGATAATATCTTGAGTTTCTGTGGGTGTGTATGGGTGTTAGAAGACATCTGTGAGGAGATGATGTGGGATTTTCATTACGCATTTTGGATAGTTCATCATGGAATCACCAAGATGTATCGAGATCTACACCATTAGTATTGGTGGCCAGGTATGAAGAGAGATGTTGTGGGTTTTGTGATGAGGATTTCCACCTGTCACCAGGTGAAGGTGGAGAATTAGAGACCAGTATGGGATTTTTTAGCAGTTACCCATTTTTTAGTGGAAGTGGAATAATGTCGAGATGGATTTCTTGATAAGTTTACTAAGGTCTCTTGGAGGGAATGATATAGTTTGGGTTTTCATTGAAAAATCATTAAGGTTGCACACTTCTTCCCAATCAAAGAGAAAATCAGTATTGATGAGATGGAAATGTTGTACATTCGAGATATTGAACTTTTAAATGGGTTTCCTCAATCCATAATTTCAGAAAGTGATTCCCATTTAACATATTCGTTTTGGAAGGGACTACATAGGGATTTGGGTATCTAGGTACTTCTTAGTACAGCTTACCATCCCCAGACAGATGGAATGTCCGAGAGAATAATTGAGGTGCTAGAAGAAAATCTTCGGGAATGCATCCTAAATTTTTGAGGTTCTTGGGAGAATCACATACCTCTGGTAGAGTTTTCCTACATTAATAGTTTTTAGGATACTATTCAGATGGAACCTTATGAGGCCTTGTATGGTAGGTCATGCCGATCACCCCTATGTTGGCTGGAGGCAGTAGAGGTCGCTATGCTGGTATATTGTCTTGTCTAGGAGACCACAGATCTGGTGGAGTTGATTCAGAAAATGATGGCTATTGCACAGTCATGACAGAATTCTTATGTTGATCAAAGGAGACGACCTCTGGAGGTCAAGGTTGGTGATCTGGTTTTTCGACAAGTCACAACGAGGTTGGGACACCATAGGATTAGGAGATAGGGAAATATTACACTAAGATACATCAGGACATTTGAGGTTTTTGAGAGAGTCATCCTGGTTTCCTATCTGTTACAGTTACCACATAGGTACTGGGATATGCACGACGTCTTCCACTTTTATCAGATACGGAGTTACTTCTCAAACTTGTCTCATGCTTTTTAACTCGGGGAGGTTGAGTTGGAGGTGGACGCATCGTCTTAAGATCATCCTATCCATATTGTTGACCATAGCATGAAGGTTCCATGTGGCCTGTCTTATCCTTGGGTACGGGTGCTTTGGAATCCCAAATGAGTACAAGACGAGACATGTGAAAGGGAGGCGGATGTCTAATCACAATGGTCAGAGCTGTTTGAGGATTCTTCTTCTACACCACCATGTTAGGGAACATCGAATACAAATTTCACTATGGGGGAAGTTTGTATGAACCAAGATATCCATTTCAAGTATGCATCTAGATTTTTTTTTGTTTTGAGGAAAATGGTAGAATATAGAAATTTATGTATTACATTTCATGTACTTAAGAGTACAATCCATGTATCGGGTTACCTTGGGTAGCCGTGTAGTGACCATGTAACGGCCGAGTACATGGTCGTGTGGGGTGACATGGAGACTACCTAAAGCAGGGCCTGGTAAAGGCATATACACATCGTGTATCATTATTGAACACACAATGTATTTTTATTTTTAACTGATAAATCGAATTGGGGTTGCTCATAATTGATAGAACCTCATTCTTCTAGCATCGTCTCGTCTAGGAGTGGCCGAAGAGTGTGGTTCTTCTATGGCCCCCCGATCGGTCATCCGTTCTCCAAATCAACCACTGTTGACTGTGTTGGAATCTCCATAGTGATTTCTTCTTTATTTTGGAGCATCATATCTTGATTTATCCTCTTTAAGGAGATATCCTTTATTTATTGTTTTTAAAATTTTTATAGATCTACCGCATTCTATGTCGATTAAAAATTTGAGGTTGAACTATATCAATTGTACACCATCGAGTTAGTTGGTTTGTGCCTTTTTATAGTTGTATTTGAATTATATGTGCTAAAAGTGCACAATTCCCTAGTTTAAGGTATTGCGTATTTTAGGAAAATAACCATGTAAACCTCTGTTATACTTTTTTTGCTTGATTAATTGTTATTGATTGAGAATAGAGTTTATTTACCTTGATATCGGTGTGTTTTCCCATGTTGCCTTGATATTGGTCATTGGGTCTAGAATTGCCTATTTGGTTGTTTTGTTTTCCATGCCCAGTGTTGTTAGGATGGGGTGATTATTATATGAGATGCTTGTGATGAATTGTAGTTGTTTTGGCCATGTAGTATTTGATATTTCCTTTGGATGATGGATATCATTGTGCATGATTGTATTACACTGGGTTGTGATAACCTGGTGTAGTTAGACCATAGGGGGAATGGACGCTGAGGTCTTCCCCAGAGTGTTTTTCATACTTTTCAGTTTGTGAAACCATAGGGGGGGTGGATGTGAGGGCTCCCTTAGAGTGTCTGTAGTTCCACATTACGAGACCAGAGGGGGACTTGGACGTTGAGTGCTTCCTCAGAGTATCTATACTTACAGTTATGATACCACAGGGGGAATTGATGGCGAGTGCTTCCTCAGTGAGTCTTTTTTTAAGCTGAACCAAATAGGTTAGACTGTGAGAACTTCCCAGAGGGTTAATTGTTTTTTTTTTGTTGATTAATTGAAAAAATTTAATGAATGTAGTTGAAATTGTAGGATTGTTTACTTTTGAGTAAATCCTTGTCTATTACGTCATTTTTCATATTGCCTTCTATATATATTCATTGACTGTTAGGCAAAGATATTTGGTTTTTTTCCTACTAGGATTCGTCTAACACCCATTTTGGGTCATTATTTTAGGCCCAAAAATATTATATTACTACAGGTATAGATATGGGAAAGCTCCCTTATACATCAGGTACTTGATTGTTATGAAGCTGGAGAGCATGTGACCATGTTGAGGCTTGCGATACTGCTGGAGTTGTTTACTTGTTTTTCCTTTGTAATTTGGTTTAGTACTATATTTTATCATTGTGACTTATTTGGATATTTTCCTAGACATATGTTTCATACATAATTTATATATGTGGTCTAGATTTTATTACTTTCAGTATTCCACTATTTACTTACTTTAATGTATTACTGCTTCCGCTACTATTATTTGTTTATTTCTGTTGCATTATTGTGCCAATGTGGGCATATTTTCTCCACTATCACACCCAAGGACCTCTCCGGAAGATGATAGCCTCTGGAATTCTTGGAAACTCTCTTGAGGCCATGTGACCAACTAGGTATGGGTCACCACTGGGTGACTCCTGGAACCGGGATGTTACAATGACACTCATTAGAGATATCTAGATTTCAATTTTTGTGACATGGTTCTCATTAAAATACCTCTTTGGAATAATTATATGAGATTTTGAAATAATAGAATGATTATCCATTGATATATTATTCCATATGAAATTTATGACCATACCTTCAAGATTTATTATCACTTGGAGCTTACACTAATACTCCCTCGAGTTAAAGATGTGTTCTAGGTATACCTTTTAATAATGTATACACATAAGGCACCAAAATAAAAGTATATAATATTTTTGAATGATATAAAATTTGTGGGAAAAAAATTTTTTATTCAAGATAAAATAAATAATGTGTTGGGACACAAGACCACTAACCTAGTCAATGTTTTGTGGTGAAATATTATACTAGTGGATGGTATGGGGGAACACTAAGTTGTAATGATGTCCAAGTCTCCCCAATTTTTAACATTAGAAACACTTAATTTGGAGATTCTATTCTTGTAATGGGGTAGATGTGACTCACTAGTATTTTATGATATATTTCTCTTTAAATATATTTAATTTCATTGCTACCCTTCTTTATATGCCACAATAAGTTCAGAAAAATTGTGCTAAACTGTTAAATTTTTATTATTACATGTGATAGTATTTTCAAAGAAATTTCATTGGAAGGTTTGAATTAGATTAAATAATTTATCAAATATTATTATTTACATATTTATAAAATTATTTATGTATTATTTAATTATTTATAAATTAATTTATCTATATTTTCTTGTAATAAATGATGTTTTTCTAAAAAATTATTTTATGCACATAATGAGAAACATGTATAATGATATTTTTTTAACATATGTTATATGTCACGAAATTGAGATATGGTTCTTGGTAGTGATAACACCTCAGTTTTGATATAGTGGTGTGGTTTGGGGGATGGGTTGTTGTGGATTTATGTGAATCCCTCTCATTTAAAAATGTCAATGATATTCTCTATGCCCAAGGACATGTGTTCGGAATTGTATAAATATCAATCCATGATGAAATTTATTGATAATAAGATAGGAGGATGTGGATGGGAATGGTTCTATAGTAGTAGAACATAATGATATGATAGTATCAGGTGAGGGAGGTGGAGAGATGTTCCTAGAGAACATTACTCACATTATAAAGATTATGGATAGAGACCTAGGGTGTGTTTATGGAAATCTATTAGACATTACATGGGATTTCCATTTGTAGCACCCAATGGAATTCATTATATGGGGTCTAACTAAGTAATTTTATTTCTAGATTGATTTTATCCAGAAAATCATTGACTATATAGAGACTCATTATAAAAATACAGGAAAGACGGTGTCTTAGATGTTAAGTTTTCAAGTGAATCATTTCTGGAAAATCCAGACTTAGAATGGGTAGCTAAAGAATATTGTGTGAAAGTAATTCCAGTAAATAATTATAGAGAAATTTTACTATGATATTCTTAGGTATGATATAGAAGATAAGATAATGTGGTTGACCTAGGGGAGTATGTTTATGATGGAGAATAATAGTATCATTTATGATATTCAACACTTATTTCTATCATTGGAGGGGTATGAGGAAACCATCACAAATCATTTCCATTATGGGATTAAATGTGAGAGTATTCCCTAAGATAACATCATTAAACAGAAAAAGTTTTCTGAAGTGGTAAATCAGGATCTCATTTCTGAGAGGAACTTGAAGGAGTATTTTACTAGGATTTAGGTGGTATCTAGTATATGACCAAAATAAATGTATTTTGTGAGTGGGAAGAATCATTATGAGAATGTAAACTAGGGAAATAGAAACTAATTTATCCAGTGGAAGAATAATATCCTTAGAGAATATACTGTATATATATCCTCCAATGTGGTAGGTTAAGAAACATTCACTGCTAGTTCCCCCAACTACCATTGGAGTGCCAAGATTTTGAAAGGATGCGTCACTTATAGAGGTATTGCAGGTTCCCTCGATTGATGGGGAATGATGGGGGAAGCAATAAGATTCAGAATATTAGAAGGCGGTATTCTACCCACATCATTGTATAAATGGGAGTTCTTATGGTTTTGGTCATCGAGGAGGTGGTTGTGGTAAGTCATGAAAGGAGAACATGTATTAATAGAGTGGTAAAGATCATGGGACATAGAATACAGTACATGGAAGAGGGTAATGATAGTTTCACAAATATTAACCTATATGGGTGGATAGTGAGGCTAGTACATTGTGATTTCTAGGTACTATACTTGTATCGTATAAGATTTCTAGTTTTCTATTTGATACATGAGCCTCTAATTATTTTATATATTCTCAACATGAGAACATTTTAAGTCTAGAAGTTGATATTTTGAGTGGGGTTATGATGACAGAAACATCATTGGGAGTGAAATAAAGGGATATTTATATGTATAGGGGGCTCTCTTGAGGTTGGGAAGTATCCTTTCTGTTGGTATATTGGAATTCATCACATGCCTATATTTGGATTGATTTTATGTATGGACTAGTTGGTATTTAATATAGAAAATATTGATTGATATAGAAAGATATTGACCTTTATATCTCCTGAGTTTAATAGTTATATTCATTGTGGAGAGTGGGATATCCAGGTATACCATGTAGGGATAGTTCATCGGCAACTTGGGGATCATAATGCCTAAGTGGAATGTCTTTTGATCGAATATGAGGCTGTAAAACATGATTTCTCTCCACCCATAGTAGACTAGTTTTTGGACATGTTTCATGAGTACTTATTAGGCATTCAACTTGATAGGGATGTTGAGTTTACAATTTAGATCATCCCTAGAGCTGATATGTTTTCCATAACACCGTTAAAAATGATAATAATATGAATTTATGAGATTAAGAATCATCTAGAAGAGTTTATGGATAAAGACATTATCCATATGATTATGTCTCCATGGTTTTTTGAAATATTATTTACTAATAAGGCTGATAGGGAATGTCATTAATGTGTTTATTATTAGATGTTGAACTCGATGAAAATGAATAACTTACATCCTATTACATATATCAATGATATTTTTGACCAATGGAGAGGATTTGTTTTATTCTATAATAATTACATGAGATCATAGTTTCATTGGATAAGAGTTAGACCTTCCAATAAACTACATATTACTTTCAAAAGCCGGTATTTCTATTACGATTTCATCATGATAAAATTATATATGATGAATGTTCAAGCTTTGATAATTGCCTTAATGAAAAAAAATCTTACACATGTACCTAGGATAGTTTGTGGTTGTTTTTGTGGATGATATATTTGTGTACTACAAGACTCATGATGGTCATGACTCACATATTGAAATCATATCTAGTACATTGATAGAGCATCATCACTATTCATATCTACCTAATTATCAAATCTAGATTGGCCATGTACATATCATGGGTCACATAATCATGGGGGAAAGTGTGTCAGTGGAACAAAAGATGGTGCATGTAGTGGTTTCTTGGGTGCAATGCATTTTTTTTTAACATCCATGAAATTCTGGGTTTGGTGGTCTATTATGAGAGGTTCATCCAAGACCTTTTTAACATTGAAGAACTACATCTGGGATTGAATAAGATGAGACTCATTTCATAAGTTTTTTTCATGTGATAATTATTTTCAAGAGTGGAATAATAATTTCATAACTACCTCAATCATTATCCTACTAAAGCTGGGTGAGGAGTATACCTTATTATTTGATGCATTCGGGATCAGAATTTTGGTTGTGTTGGTGGAGGGAGATCATGTTATGGCATATGGGTCATGGAATTTGAGGCCACATGAACTAAATTACATTACCCAATAACACTATTTGTATATAGTTGTTTATTCTTTAATTTATTGGAATCATGATCATTTAGGTGAATAGTTTATGGTGTATACTAACCAAAAAAATCATGAATTATTGATTTTCCCAATGATATTTAAATATATGATGTTGGAGGTGGATTAATTATACGATTTAATTGATTTTGACCTAGAATACATGTCCTAGAAGGGAAATAGTGTTTCTAAATCATTGAGCTAGAATACATAGATTCAGGCAGTTCAAAAGTTATGTTCTAAGTGGAAGATTTTGATTTTTCTAGTTTAGATTCATGTTGTGGTTCAAGAGGGATAAAAGAATATTTCCCTTGTATCATAACCAAAATAATCCACACTATTGAACCAGAACATGGATTAGTGTATGAGGATATATAGTTTTTCCCTTTTGTGAAGTCCTTGAAGATATGGTGTCCCTTTTCAATTAGAACATATTTGAGGATGTGTTCATCTATGTCTAGAATTAGGTTATTGTTCTTTTGTGTATGTGAGGGTAGCATATGCATGAATTAAATTCCATTAAATGGGTTGCATAATTGGGTTTGATCGAAATGTGCCATGACCTACATAGAAAATATTGTTGGATGGGAATGAAAAAGTAGATTTCAAGGTTCGTGACATGATTCTACACCTTTCAACATGTGAATGTTGATCATCAATGACCTATTGTTTTTTATTATTCATTTTTTATTACATAACTGAAGTGGGATGATGTTACCATAGACATCGGTATGGTTTTTATGAGGATTACCCTAAATAATAGTGCTATATGGGTAATTCTGTACTGATTGATTAATGTAGCTCATTTCTTTCTTATCTTTGATACATTCATAGTACATCAGTTTGGAGAAATTTATGTTTTTGAGATAGTCAATCTGCATGGGGCTCCATAGAGTATAGTTTCAGACCATGACTCATGTTTCACTTAGATCTTTATGAAAGGATTTCTAAAGGGACTTGGTATGTAAGTATTAAAAGGTACAAATTTCTACCCATAGAGAGATTGTCATACAGTGCATATTATATAGGTATTAGAGGAAATTATATGGGCATGTGGCCTAGAATCTAGTGAATCTTGTGATAAATAGTTAGTTCTCATTGATTTTGACTATACCAATTGATTTTAGGGGACTATTCAGATGGTAATATATGATGATATTTGGGGTAGGACATGTGGAACACCTCTACACTAGATTGTTCTAGGTGAGTCAGATCATTTGAAATTGATTCTCATGTAGGAGAAACTAGAGAATGTTAATATGATTCATAAACTTGTTTCTAGGACTTCGATTAGTTATATGGAAAATGTGGATCCACTATGATAACCCATCGAATTTGCATTGGGTGAACGTCTATTCCTTTAGGTGTCTTCTAGATTGTGTCACTATAGGATTTAGAGGTAGGGTAAGTTATCACCATGGTTTATTGGACCATTTGATATTATAGATAGGATCATATAGGTGGTGTACCAATTGGCTATTCCATAGTGGTATGGTTTTGTAAATATTTTTTTTCATGTATCACAACTTCAATAGTTTCATTCCATATAGTCCCATTTAATTAATGTTAATTGTCCTGACCGGTCCTCGGGGCCCATGCTGTGACTACCTCAAGCCCGCCTTCCATTGGCCAGGGGCTGGCGACTAGCACTAAAGGCATAAATCCCTATACTGGGAAGGCATTTCCTTTATAGATGTAAAAAAACACAACATAGTACACAACTGAAGTCAGCACTAAGCAGAACTGTATACAAAAGTAAGTGTTGAAAGGTAAGGGGCTAGAAATACAAGCCCTACAGTAAGTACAGTACAACTGAAAAGCTAGTACAACTACAGAAAAGTAAAACATCAACCCCTGAATCATCCTCTAGAAATCCCACCTGAAGGGTGGGTACATATGGCCTAGTCAGCACCCTGGTTCGTCCATCCGCTCCGTGTACGTCTCACCAAGTGGTCTACCTCTGGGTACCATCTATCTCCACAAGTCTCCACCTCGATCAGTGTTGTCTATCGTCTGCATCCAACACAACGTAGTGCGGGCATAACCCGTGCAGGGGTGAGTATACGATACTCAGTAGGGACCCCAAGGCCCCTGAAGGTCTCCTATAATCCATGAAGGATAACCACAGAAGAAAAATATAATCACGAAGTATTAACCAACTCTACTTAGGTATATACCCATACATATACCTAAGTTATCAATCACAGTTCAGCTCCAACTCTTGAGCCCAAGAATAACCATGTCCACACAGGAAAGCAAGTCAATCACATTGATGATAATGATTGAAAGTCAAGACTCATCTCACACAGGTATACATCTTTCCTATAGAGATAGAGATGATCAGTTGTAGTCACTGATTAATCTAAGTTGTCAGACCCACGTAGGATACTAGACAAGCTAAGCTATCGGACCCACGTAGAATACAATACCAGCTACTCTGTTGGACCCATGTAGGATACTAGAACAGAAGTCAAACTGTTAGACCAACTTAGGATACAAGTACAGTAGTCATCGCTATCGAACCCACGGAGGATTCCAGAACAGTTTTCATCATCGTTGAACCCACAGAGGATTCTAGAACAGTTTTTTTGTCATCGAACCCACAGAGGATTCCAGTACGGTAGTCGTCGCAGTCGCAGCCAGCTCTAGGGTTCCCGCACACAACATGATCGATTCCAGGAGGGTCTGCTCCTCGAGCCAAGTGGGTCGTCACATCAACTATCACGAAGTTCAGAGTTTATGTACCCCGAAATTCCGTCCCGTTAAAAGGAACCCAATGTGGCAGACGACGCGTCAATCGGACGCCCGGTCTGAGAGATATTGGATTTTCCGTCCCAGGGGCTCAGTTGGAATTACGCTCATTCCAAACCCGACCATTTTCCAAAGTTTTCCAAAACACACTTAGAGTATAGAAAAAGGACTGCCTCATCACGAGGATCCCAGTGTCATAGACGGCGCGTCGATCGGATGCACGGTCGTGAAGTTATTCACATTTAAGCTTAACGGGCCCGGCCCATCAAGCCCACTGGGCTGGCAGGTCGGGTCGAACCAGTTTTGGCGGGTCGGATATTGCTGGTGTCAGACCGGTCCGGTGAAGCGCACGGCCCGGCCCATCAAGCCCACTGGGCTGGCAGGTCGGGTCGAACCAGTTTTGGCGGGTCGGATATTGCTGGTGTCAGACCGGTCCGGTGAAGCGCACGGCCCGGCCCGGTGGGGCGTGGCTCGGCCCGAGGGGCGCGGCGCAGCCCAGCCCGGCGCGGCGCTGTCTGGCCCGGTGTGGCCCGACCCAGCATGGCGCGGCCTGGCCTGCCTGGCCGCGGCTTGGCCCGGTTGGCTGAGCGATGTTGGGGGGGCGCTGCCCCCCGACTTCCCGAACCATCGGCGCCGGATGGCACCGCCCTCATGTCCATCTGGTCGGTCTTTTCTGTGCGATCGGCCCACATGGGTGGGTCGCGGTCCTCTTGCGCGGAACCTGCAGGTGTCGCGGCCTTCATCAACCCAGCCAGCAGACGAGCTGGCTGATTCACCCGCCGAAGCGACCCACGGAGCACAGGTCGCGGTCCTCCACAACGCGGTGCCAGGGGGCGTCGCGGTTCCACCAGCTCGGCCAGCTACGGCCGGTCGGTTCTTCTTCATTTGAGCGGCCCCCGAATGCGGGCCGCGGTTCCTATCCATTCAGCTGGCATATATCCACCTCTTCCTCCGATCACCGATACCTTTTCTGTCACCATCTCCATCAAAATACAACAACGATCAACGGAGGGTCATCGGGCCGTGTTCGTTCATCCCGTTCCCTCCGCGTTAGGCAGTATCATATGTCCGAAGATAAAACATGGTTTCAACGAGAGATGAAGAACAATTTTGTTCAATTAAAATTGAAACAAACCCCCTACCTCGAAAAAAAATTCATTCGTAGACAGAGTCACGGGGAGGCGGCGTCAACTCGTTGACGTTGGGGAAGAAGGGGTTGAGGATGGCCCGTCGTCGGCGTTCCTTGCTGGTGGATCCTTCTCCTTTAACATGGCTAAAGATCGAAGGAGATGATCATCGTTCTTCGACGGTTCTTCATTGAAATAAGAACTCTATTCTTCTATTTCTCAAGAGCTCTCCCAAAAATATCTCAACACAATGAGTGCCAAACTAAATTAATAGCTGAGGCTATTATTTTATTCAGACGTGAATTTTCAAAATTCAAACACTTTAATTAATTAATTGTAGGGTCTAATTCATTAATCAAAAGTGTTGGAAAAAATTAATGGGAGAGAGGGAGGTGAAGATAACACATTAATTAAGGGGAGATTTGTCAAAATAATTAAGGGGGGATTAATGGGGAGTTTAAGGGAGTTGAAAGGTTAGGGGTTCGTGTGGGCCCCACCTTACATTATCCTATCATGGGTGGTTATGTGGGTGTGGGTCCACCTATAACTTCCCCTTGTAGGATATAACTAACATCTTTAAATAAAATTGTGTACTACAATTTTATTTATTTTATTCTAAATCCCCAAAAATTAACTCTCAACCCGCATAAAACGAAACTACGGTAAAGGTCCCCTTAAGCGAATACCAGCGCTGCGAGTTCATCGGTGTCCTCAGATTTCAATTCTGAGCACTGATTCAAAATATAGAAAAACCTGCACGTACGTTTACTAAACGTACCCGAAAAAAACTTCAGAAATTGATTACAGGCACACTGGGCCTCAGAATCAAGTGTCGTCAGAAACCACAAACTCATAAAATTCTAAAGTATTTAAGAAAAAATATTTCCTTGAAATTTCAAGGTCTTTACATTACTCCCACCTCAGGGTTTTATGTCCCCGTAATGATACAAAACACACTAGGGAAACAAATGTGGGTACTGAGCTCGCATCTGAGCCTCCCGCTCCCAAGTGAACTCATGGAGTTTTTCGTGCTGCCAGCTAATGCGCACTAGAGGAATCAACCATCCTAGTAGGACCCGCTCCTGTCGATCCTCGTTCTCCACAGGGAACTCCGTAAATTTCACCTCATCATCGATGTCCAGCTCCCCATGGTCAGTGATGTGGGATGGGTCGTGCACGTATCTCCTCAGCTGAGATACGTGTAAGATGTCACGCACCCGGTGCAACTGAGATGGTAGATCCAAGTGGTAAGTTACCTCGCCTACTATGCTGAGGAACAAGAATGGTCCGATGAAATGCGTAGATAACTTTCCACCCTAGGAAAATATTCATAGACCTCATCGAGGTGAGACCCATAGGAAAATGTAGTCGCCATCCTCGAACTCCAGTGGTCTCTGTCTTTTATCAGCATAGGACTCATGTCTGCTATGTGTTGTCTTTATCCACTCCTAGATGATCTGTACCTTCTCCATCGTAGCCTGAACCATCTCTGGTCCTACAAGTGCTGACTCCCTAGGGTCAGTCCATCACAGAGGTGATCTGCAAGGTCGGTCATACAATGCTGCATATGGTGCAATCCCGATGGTGGAGTGGTAGTTGTTGTTGTACGCAAACTCCACCAAGGGTAAATGATCCTCCCAGCTACGACCAAAGTCAAGGACGCATGCACGGAGCATGTCCTCGAGAGTCTGAATGGTCCTCTCAGTCTGACCATCCGTCTGAGGATGGAAGGCAGTGCTCAGATGTAGCTACGTCCCAAAAGCCTCATGTAACCCCTTCCATAGCCGGGAAGTGAATCAAGAATATCTATCAAAAATGATAGACAATGGCACACCATGAAGTCGTACGATCTTTGGAATGTATAGGAATCCTAAGCTATCTACTAAACCCTTCTCTCTGATCGGTAGGAAGTGGGTCGACTTGCTGATTCGATCTACAACCACCCAGATAGAGTTGTGTCCTCTGGATGTACGTGGAAACCCCATCACAAAATCCATGTATATCCAATTCCACTTCCACTCTGGGACCTCTAAGGGTTGTATCATGCCTTCTGGTACCTGGTGCTCCGCCTTTACTTGCTGACAAGTGAGGCATCGTGAAATGAACTCTACTTATTCCTTCTTCATACTCAGCCACTAGTGTTGTCATCTGAGGTCCTGATACATCTTCGACACTCGATGTACCGCTAGAGGGGAAGTGTGGAACTCCCTCAGCACCTCCTCCTATAGTGAAACGGGTACCATGGTACGTCCCCAGAAGACGATGATGTGCTCCCCTCCTTCAAAAAATCCATCAGGTGCCTGACCTAAGGATATCTGAGCACGTCGCATCTCACAGTCAACGTCCCCACACTGTGCCTCTCTAACTCGCTGAAGGAGTGGAGGAGTGACTGTGAGATACTGTAGAAAATATGCTTCATCTCTATCCACAAAGGATATCTGCAATGCGGCTAGCTACTTTGTCGCCTCTCCTAGAAGTTGAATGCCTGATCTCCTATTGATAGAATCTGCTACAACATTCTCGTTCCTAAGAGTATAGACTATATCGATGTCATAATCCTGGAGAACTCGATCCATCGCTGCTATCTCAGGTTCAGGTCCTTCTGCGAGAAGATGTACCTTAGACTCTGGTGGTTAGAGTAGACTGTAAAATGCTCTCCCATCAAATAGTGTCACCACATCTTCAAGGAGAAGACCACTTCTTTTAACTCCAGGTCGTGGGTAGCGTAGTTCTGCTCGTGTTGTCTCAACTACCATGATCCATAAGCGATCACTGCTCCCTCCTACATCAGGACACACCCGAGTTCGGTCCCTGATGTGTCACAGTAAACTACGTACCCTACGTCCTCCTCTGGTGGCCTTAAGATGGGCGCACTGGTCAATCTCTGCCTCAGCTCTTGAAAGCTATGTTGGCATCTCTCTAACCACACAAAGGGTTTCCCCTTATTCTTCAAATCTGAAAGCAGTGTTGTAACTATGGAGAAGCCTGGAACAAATATCTAATAGTACCCAGTAAGACCCAGGAAGCTCCGTACCTCCATCATGCTCCTGGGTGGCTCCCAAGTAAGTACTACCTCGATCTTTGCTGGATCCACTACAACTATAGCCTCCGAGATGACGTGTCTCAAGAAGTGAACCTCTCGAATCTAGAACAGGCACTTTGAGAGCTTACCATAAAGCTGGTGCTCTCGGAGTGTGTCCAGTATAACCCGCAAGTGGTAGGTGTGTTCCTCCTCAGTAGTCGAGTATATCAATATGTCGTCAATAAAGAATATGAGAAATATATTGAGATTAGGCTGGAAGATCTTGTTCATGAGACTCATGAACACTGTTGGTGTGTTGGTTACGCCGAAGGGCATAACCAAGAACTCGTAGGGGCCATACCGACACCTGAAGTCTGTCTTCTGCACATCCTTGTCTCGAACTCTGAGCTGGTGATAGCCTGACCTGAGGTCTATCTTTGAGAACCATCGTGTTCCCTTGAGCTAATCAAAGAGGTCAGCTGGTGTCCCGACCAATCTGAAAACACTGACGATAGCCTCTAGCCAATCCTCTGCAGCCTGTGGGTCCGTCTCTCCACGGAACTTAGGGGACCTCTATTGCTGGAACTCGTGCAACGCACTCAGGTGGCGTGCACTCTCTACTGCTGGAGATAGTGGTATCAGTGTACCAGTGGGAAGTGGTGTCACTGGTGCCTTTGCTGTGATGGGGCCTTGAACTAAGGCCTCGCCACTCGATGGGCTGCCATCTCGTATGCAACTTGGAACCCTATCTGGCTTCCTTCGTGGAGCCATCCTGAAAAGAAACAGGTGTGCCATGGTGAAATAGTTTACCTGGTGAGCTGAAACAATGTAATCACAAAGAAAACTTTTGAAACACACATGTAATCAGTGTTTTTGTGCACTGAGTCTGAAATCAGAGGTCAGGGTCCGACTGTATGGATACGTCGGCCACCGCACCAACACTGGACTCCCTAGACTGAAAACCACACTCAATACTATTAATACTATTACTTCACTAAAAAGAGCGATCAGAGTCCTGAATTCTGCGGTAAAACCGACTCCCCTGATACCAATTTGTCACGACCCATCCTCTAGGCCTGTGCCGTGACTACCCCAAGCCCGCCTTCCATAGGCCAGGGGCTGGAGACTAGCACCAAAGGCGTAAATCCCTATTCTGGGAAGGCGTTACCTTTATAGAAGTAAACAAACACAACAGAGTACGCAACTGAAGTAAGCAATAAACAGAACTGTATAAAAAAAGTAATTGTTGAATGGAAAGGGGCTGGAAATACAAGCCCAACAGTAAGTATAGTACAACTGAAAAGCTAGTACAACTGCAGTAAAGTAAAACAGTAACCACTGAATCGTCCTCCGGAAATCCCTCCTGAAGAGTGGGTATAGATGGCCTCCTCAGCACCCTGGTTCGTCCGTCTGCTCCGTGTACGTCTCACCAAGTGGTCTACCTCTGGGTACCATCCATCTCCAGAAGCCTCCACCTCGATCAGTGTTTTCCGTCGTCTACATCCAACACAACATAGTGCGGGCATAGCCTGTGCATGGGTGAGTATACGATACTCAATAGGGACCCCGAGACCCCCAAAGGTCTCCCAGAATCCACGAAGGATAACCACAGAAGAAAAATACAATCAAAAAGTATTAACCAACTCTACTTAGGTATATTCCCAAATATATACCTAAGTTATCAATCACAGTTAGGCTCCAACTCTCGAGCCCAAGCACAACCTAGTCCACACAGGAAAACAAGTGAATCACATCGATGATAATGATTGAAAGTCAAGACTCAGTTCACATAGGTATACATCTTTCGTATAGCGATAGAGATGATCAGATATAGTCACTAATTCATCTAAGATGTCGGACCCATGTAGGATACTAGACCAGCTAAGCTGTTGGACCCACATAGGATACTAGACTAGCTACTATGTCAGACCCACGTAGGATACTATAATAGAAGTCAAACTGTCATACCCACTTAGGATACAAGTACAATAGTCATCGTTGTCAAAGCCATGGAAGATTCAAGTATAGTTTTCTTCATCGTCGAACCCACGAAGGATTCTAGTACGGTTTTCGTCGTCGTAGAACCCAAGGAGGATTATAGTACGGTAGTCGTCGCAGTCGCAGCCAGCTCTAGGGTTCCCGCACAAAGCACACTCGATTCCAGGAGGGTCTGCTCCTCGAGCCAAGGGGTTTTCCACATCAACTATAACAAAGTCTACAGTTGATGTACCCCAAAGTTCCATCTCGTCAAAAAAACCCAACGCGGCCGACGACGTGTCAATCAGACGCCCGGTTTGAGAGATATTGGCTTTTCCGTTCCAGGGGCCCAGTTGGAATTACGCTCGTTCCAAAACCAGTTGTCTTCCAATGTCGTCCAAAACTAACTTATAGTATCTCAAAAGTACAGCCTCGTCACGCGGATCCCAGTACTGTAGACGGTGCGTCGATCGGATGCATGGTCGTTATGTTATTCGCATTTAAGCGTAACAGGCCCAGCCCGTTATGCCCAGTGGGATGGCGGGTCGGATCGACCCGATTTTGGTGGGTCTGACCCAGCTAGTGTCGGACTAGCCCGGTGAAGCATGCGGCCCGGCCCGGTGGGGCGCAGCCCGGCCTGAGGGGTGCGGCCATGCCCGTTCGGCACAACCTGGCCCGGCACAGTACAACCCGGTTCGGAAGGGCGCGGCTCGGCCCAGCGCGGTGAGGATCGGCCTGGCTGGCAGTGGCTCAGCTCGGCAGGCCGAGCGGCACGGCCTGGGTGGTCGAGTGATGAGAGGGGGCGCGGCCCCCCGACTTCCCAAACTGGTGGCACCGAGCGGCGCCACCCTCCTATCCGGCCGGCCGAAGCCAGCTGGTCTTCCCAGCGCGAGTGGCCCGCATGGGCGTGCCACAGTCCTCCTGCGTGGCACCTGCGAGTACCGCGGTCTTCATCCACTCGGTCGGCTGACGAGCCGGCTGGTTCGCCTACCGAAGCCACCCGCGGAGCACGGGTCGTGGTCCTCCACAGCGCGGCGCCATGGGGCCCCATGGTTCCACCAGCTTGGCCGGCTACAGCCGGTCGGTTCTTCTTTGGCCGAGCGGCCTGTGGATGTGGGTCGTGGTTTCTCTCCATGAGGTCGGCATACAGCCGCCGATTCCTCTGTTCGCCGCCACCTTTTCCTTCACTGTCTCCATCAAAATAAAACGAGGATCAACGGGGGGTCGTCGGACCGTGTTCATTCGGCATACGCCCTCCACATTAGGTGGTATCATATGTCTGAAGATAAAACATGGTTTCAATGAGGGACGAAGAACAATTTTATTCAATTAAAATTGAAACTAACCCCCTTCCTTGAAAAAACATTAATTCATAGACGGAGTCGCGGGGAGGCGGCGTCAACTCGTTGACATCGGGGAAGAAGGGGCTAAGGATGGCACGTTGTCGGCGTTCCTTGTGGGTGGATCCTTCTCCTTTGTCTTGGTTGATGATCGAAGGAGATTATCGTCGTTCTTCAGCAGTTCTTCATCGAAAGAATAACTATATTCTTCTATTTATCAAGATCTCTCCCAAAATTCTCTCAACATAATGAGTGCCAAACTAAATTAATAGTTAAGACTATTATTTTATTCACACCTGAATTTTCAAAATTCAAGCACTTTAATTAATTAATTGTAGGGTTCAATTCATTAATCAATAGTGTTGGAAAAAATTAATGGGGGAGACGGAGGTGAAGTGATCACATTAATTAAGGGGAGAGTTGTCAAAATAATTAAGTGGGATTAATGGGGAGTGTAAGGGAGATGAAAGGTTAGGGGTTCTTGTAGGCCCCACCTCACATTATCCTCTCATGGGAGGTTATGTGGGTGTGTTCCCCACCTATAACTTCCCCTTGTAGGATATAAATAACATCCTTAAATAAAATTGTTTACTACAATTTTATTTATTTTATTCTAAATCTCCAAAAATTAACTCTCAACCCGCATAAAATGAAACTGCGGTAAAAGTCCTCTTAAGCGAATATCGGTGATGTGATTTCATCGGTGTCCTCAGATATTAATTCCGAGCACCAGTTCAAAAGATAGAAAATCTTGCACGTATGTTTACTGAACGTACCTGAACAAAACTACAGAAATTGATTCCGGGTACACCGGGCCTCGAAATCAAGTGCCGTCAGAAACCACATACTCGTAAAATTCCAAAGTATTTAAGAAAAACAATTTCCTTCAAATTTCTTGGATATTTACATTAATGAGGTTGATCTTGAAATTGAGGCGTCCCTTTAGGATAATAAGAATCGTGTTATTTATGATAATGTGAAAGTCTTGTGGGTGATGATAATTCAGATACATTAAGTATTGTGTCTTCATCGACATGTTCAAGATGAAACAAGGATGAGGGAAGAAAATATGTGGAATCAGTGGTCCAAATTTTTACCTTGGTATCTTAATGATTTTTGGGGGTACAATTCATGTACAAGTTGTAATATGTTGGGGAGATTATATGGTCCTGGCCATTTTGGAGGTGTAACAAACTAATTTTCTGGTTCTCTTTTACCCTTGTTTTTATAATACATTTTTTTAGGTTCTTCTTGGATGTTCTATAGAAAATATTATATTTTTATTGGGGATTTTGGGTAGTTCTCATTTGGAGCATGGTTTTCACAATCTTTGGGACCACCCCATCAAATTATTCACCCTCGAATAGAGGTTTTTGGCACAGTTGGCACACATTTTTTCAAACTGATCATCCACATAGGTGTAACCATGCAACCAATAGTTGGGTTCCATCCAGAGAGAGCACGGTTTTTCATTCCAAGTTCCCAATATAGTAAACTGTGTTTTCATGATTTTATTCCACCAAAAATTTATTAAATTTTCTCTAATCCACTGGTATTAACCAAAAATCACTGTGGATTGACCAAAAAAACTTTATTTAAATTTTTAGAGGCTACTGGGGGGATTCCAAGGATCCTCAAAACAACATTCTTGACAAATTGATGATTATATTTAACAATCATCTCTTCTATTATATGTGATATCATTGTTTCTTTGTTTCCCCTCTCTCTCTAATAACTCCCTTTCTAGCTGAATATAATTTTTTTATCCTCTATATGAGATGGTTTTAGAATGAGATTTTTATTTTTGATTTTCAATGAATAATGATATTTGGTTTTGGTCCTTGTTCATACAAGCCATTGTGATCTCGACACATCTGTTTCAATTGGGGATTTCAATTTGGAGAACATACATCAATATCCTAAATGTATGGGGTATAAATATAAAATATCATAGTTATGATTTCGATTGTAATTTTGTGTTTCTAACTCTTTCACCTAGGTGTGCACATCCATTTGTGGGGATGTTCTGGTTGTGTCCCTAAATTCCTATTTTCTAAAGGTGGGTGGCATCCATCTCCTATTCAGGGATGTTGTCTTCCTTGATCGAAACAGGGTGATGGGATGTCAGTGTCTCCTTATGTGGATTCATCTTTGGAATTCGTCACATAGTCTAGTTCTCCCTTAAAGATTAAGTTGTTGTTAATGAAAATCTGCATGGTGCCATATCCTTGTGGTTGTTGGTGAATTACATTTTTTCTTTTAGAAAATTCCAAGGGGTCAAGTCATGGGAGAAACCTTCAGTTGGGTATGTAGTCACATTGGGCATCACTGGAATTTTGGGAAATGGAATACAGGTACACCTGGATTTTCCCATTATGGTGGGGATTCTCGAGGGCTTGGAATCCTGATGCATCCCACAATGATTTTGGGGAATTGTATGTTGGGGCATGTTTCTGAAGGGTTTCCTTGGCATCCAATCATTAAGTTGGGGAATTTCATGAGTTTAAAGTCTAGTGGAGATGGATCAGACTGACCAGAACACTAATGGTAGTAGATCTGGTGGGTGCATCCCTTGGAGGGAGCACCTAGAAGGTTTACTAGATGGGTGGATAGTGACACCTAGTGAGGACAGGTCCGAGGTGGTGTGTCCCATAAGGGGAAGATTTCAGACTATGGAGGTACATCCAAAAAAGGGAGTATCAGATGGATGGATCAGAATACCCAGTGAGGACGGACCTGAGGTGTTGTTTCCCAAAAAGTGATGATTCCAAACTGTAAATGATGACCGGGACACCACTGAGTGTGGATTGGTTATGGTGTTCACCTAGGTGGGGGCCCTAATTTTTACCATTGTTTTGGATTGAACCTTGTGGAGGATTCCTATAAACCATGTGTAAAAGACAGTGTTCAAAACACATGTAGTTTAAAGGGGTGTGGAATTGGATAGGGGTGTACATAATAGACACCAACCCAAAGACATGTTTTTCCTTAGGCATGGTTAGCATTTGAGGTTCTACAAATGAGCAATGAAATGACTGGAACTTACACATGGTTAGCTATTTGAATGGATGTCATGATTTCACTTGGATGTAGTGTCCTGGGTAGAATAAGGATGGATATAGATGGAGTGTCAAAGGATGGAATGAGTGGGGATGGAACTGAGAACTGGTGTGATGGTGACTGTATTGGGATTGAACCTTGAAGTGGTTTCCAACATATACACATGGTAGGGAATCAATGTCCACATAGTTTTGGAATGGGGCAATGAGTCACCTGAGGAGGCAGCTCATGAGAATCGATGCATGGATGGGGACCTGAGGGGACTACAACCAACAGGTTAAGGAATGATCTTCCCAGACACAAAGTCTCAAGGAAGAGACTATGATGAGTCATGGGTGGTGGTCTTGAACCTTATGGAGGCTTTCTATGTATCCAAGTGGAATGGAATTAAAGTCCATGTATTTCTGGAATGGGGTGATGAGTCACATGAGGAGGCGGCTTATGAGAATGCATGAATGGATAGGGACCCGAAGGGACTGGAACCTATGAGTTAAGGCATGACCTTCCTAAAACACAGAGGATCATGGGAAAGACCAATATGGGACATGAGTGATAGTATTGAACCTTTGGGAGGCTTCATATGTATCTCCATGGTTGGGATTCAAAGACCATATAGTTTAATATGGGGGATGGAATCATAGTGTACACAATGTAGAGAAACACGACAACATGTTGGGACATACATGTGGTTAGCATACCATATCAAGAGGGACACTCTAGGTTGGTGGATTATGGATTGAGTATGTGTCATACACATGGTAAGATGTTCAAAAACTGATCAAACACCACTAAAGGGCAGACCAAGGATGTGGGTCTCAACAAAGTGGACACAGACGTTTACTAGTTTTTGGGGTTGAACATCGAGGAGGCTTCCTTCATACAGTATTTAGGAGTCAGGGATCAAAACCCACGTAGTTCAAAAGCATATAGTTTTGAATCATGCAGGATGAAGCATTTTAATGTCATGTGTGACGATGAGTGAACTGATGTAAAATATTCAGTATAGAGGGGTAATGGGATTTAACCACAATGTGGATTCCTATGTTCCTTACATGAAAAAGGGAAAGGATCAAAGTCCATTTAGTTAAGTAGGATAGGGGATGAGCCTTACACATGATGGCGTCCCAAATAGGATGTAATGGTTGATGCTTACTGTTGGGAAAAAATCCCTCAAGGTATCACTGAAGCATTTTTGAGGTGATTGTGTTTGTTTACAACATGGACATCTATGTTGTGATAAACAAAGAAAACCATGACATACAAATTTTTTGACAAAGGGGATTTCATGGTGGAATGTCTAGTTAAAGGGATATGGTTAACGATCCATGTTTGATTCAAGAACATCGACAAAGGAATGGTTGATCTGGATGTGGTACAAAAAGAGCATATACAAGGTGGCGCCATTTTCCAGTGTTTGCCAAATTTTTGGGCCTGAAAATTGACAAATGGAGAAAAGTGGTTTTGGAAAAGAGACTTGCGTGTCGTTGTCTTGCAGAAAAGGAAACTTGTGTGCCATATGTTTTCCAAGATCAGAACATCAAAATATGGCAAAGGGAAAAGGGGTGCCCAAGCTTTAGGGTTGGTCTCACAGGTGACTTGGGCGGCAGATACATGCGTGCCGAGACTTGCGCGCCATCGCGCTGGGTGTCCAAATGCCTATAAATAGAGTTTGACCCCTCCTCATTCGGTGTAGAGTTCAACACTTAGAGAAAATCAGAGCTCCTGTCACGTAGGTTTGGTGGTCGCGCAAGTGGTGGTGTGGTCGCGCAAGTAGAAGTTGTGCACCTATTGTTTGTTGCACATCAAGAGTGGTTTGGGAGTGAAAGGAAGGGAGTCGCACAAGTTTTGATTTGAAGAAGGGGTGTCGCGCAAGTGGTTTGGTGACACTTGTGCGCCAGGTTTTGAAGAAGCACGATAGTTGATGGTTGCTCACCAAAATTGGTTTGGGCATAAAAGGGTATGAGTCACGTAAGTTTGGAGTTGAAAAAGCTTGTGTCGCGCAAGTGGTAGTGGTGAACTTGCACGCCATTTTTAACTTGTGCGTCGAGACTTCCATGTTGGCTTGGAGTAGGGCGCTAGGTATGGTTGAAGCACGATAGTGATTCTGGGCTGCGTGAAAGCTAGAAGATTGCCCGATACCTTCGGTGCAAAGTGAGATTCATCTACGGGTGAAATTTGTACTTCAACAGAGAATCTACATACAATAGAGGATGTATTGATTAGTGATAATGAAGAGACCTACATGTCTATAAACTGTGAGTGGATCTTTTCTAGAGCAGTGAGAAAAGGAAGAGGAAGAAGGTGATCCTCTCCACCAGAAGTGATCCAGAGAGAGAGAAACAGGGAGTGACCATTGGGAAAGTAGTGAGCTGACCCAAGACATTGTAAAAGCAGTGAGCCTGGGAATAGAAGTGATATATCACAAACTTTGTAAATAGTATTGCACTTTTAGTGGATTTGGTACATCGTCACATCGTCGGTGTATGCTCCTTGGATGTAACCTAGTGAGGGTGAACCAAGTAAAAATCATTGTGTCATGTGCATGCTTTAGTTTTTGTTTATACTTTGTTGTAGGAAAGAGAGAGAAGAGAGTCTTACTTAACAGTGAGACAAGATCAATAGGGGCAGTGGTTTTAATCTATCATACCCTGATTCACCCCCCCCCCCCCTCAGGGTAACTAACCTAGTGTACCTAACAATTTGTATCAGAGGTAAAGGTCCATATCTGTAATTCTCTCTCAAATGGAGGCCACTAATCATAAAGGGATTTCGATCTTCGATGGAAACAATTTTCAGCTATGGAAGAATCGGATGCAACACTACTTCTGATCTTTGGGAATGGATGTGTTCATAACAGCAATTCATGGTATAACAGCTGACATCAACAATGGGGCATTATTCGAAGTCGAGCAAAGAGAATTGGATTCTGACTCCAAGGGCATAAATGCTTTAGGGGGAGCCATATACAATGTTATCTATATGAAGGTGATGTCATGAAAAACATCACATTCCATGTTGGAATATCTTTTGAATATATATGAAGGAGATACAAAGGTCGGAGAGGCAAAGCTTCATGTGCTATGGAATAAGTATGAAGATCTGAAAATAAACCCGAATGAGTATGTTTATGAATTCTATGATAGGGTAAAAATTGTTGTGGAATATATGTGAGGTCTTGGAGAATTCATTGAAGACATAAAGATCGTAAGGTGCATCTTGAGGAAACATCCACCTCGGTTCAATCTGAAAGTTTCAGTACTAGAAGATAATGATCCAAAAGAGCTGACACTAGATAATTTTCGCAGTACCTTGGTTGCATATGAAATGAGGAACGATGATAAGGAGGTTGTGGAAAAGGTGAAATCCAAAGATGTGGCACTAGAGGCCATAAAGAATCTCAACATTGATGATTCTCAGAATGAAGAAGAGACATATGAGGTAAGGTCATTCCTCTCCTCAAATCTTCAAAGAGGAAAAGGAAAGTTCAAATGGAAACTTCCTCTTGCTTGCTTTAGAAGTGGAAAAGTTGGTCATCTTGCCGCAAGGTGCCCCAAAAAGTATCAAGAAGAAAATGGTGAAGATGAAGTTGAAATTCCCAAAAAGAAATTTTCATCCTATGTGAAAGGGAAGAAGTAGTTCAAGAAAAATTCCATCAAGAAGAAGAATCGTCATTCACAAGAAATAGACAGTTCAGATGAGTCTGAGGTTGAAGAGATTGAGGATATTGAAAATTGCAAAGATCGTGGAGAAAATTCTATGGTGGCAGTCATCGGTATTTCTTAGGAGAAGAACGAAACCGAATGTGATGATGAAGAAGAAGAAGTTGAAGGGAGAATTGATATGCAAGCTGAGTTAGAGGCTTCTCTGGAGGAGATAGATGTTTGGAGAGCCAAAAAAATGAAAGCTAACAAAGTTGTTCGCAATGCCAAACTCTATATACAGCAGCAGTAAAAAGAGAAGTCTGAGTTGATGGAAGAAATTGAGAAACTCAAATTATCAACACCAGGTAACTCAGAATCAGTTAGTGATTATAAGCTCAAGATTGAAGAACGGAAAAGGGAGATCGATGGCTTGAATAGAAAATTGAAAGATCAAGTCAACTATATCGATGAACTTGAAGAAGTGGTCAGTCTGTGATGAAAAATGAAGAATCAAGAAAAAATCTTGACCCCCAATATGATATCAAAAAATCAGGTCATTCAGAAGACAGAAAAGATGAAAGAGGAGGCTAGTAGTTTAGTAGGAAAGAAGAAGCAATTGAGCTTAGATGTTAAGGATGATTCAGGGCTTGATCAGAAACAAAAATCTATGAAAATTGATGTCATACCACAAGCACCCATCTTGAGATTGAAGGATGATTTGGGCACAAAGCAGAATCAGAATATTCAGAGATCCCAAGGAGAAACTCATAGTGCAGAAGTAATACGAAGGAATGCACCTTATATTAGGTGTTATTGTTGTGGAAAGATGGGACATTCACAGTATGGGTGTTCCATATCCAAGAGATATCGAAGGGAATAATAATAATGGTGGCAGCTAATCAGAGAATGGTTCTCCAGAACATATTTCAAAGGAAACTGTTTTTGGTGCGGAGGATTTGGGGACATGGCTAGGTACTACACTTCAACCATAAAGAAAAATGTGCCAAAGGAGAATCAAAACGTTGGCCAGCAGCAGATCAATAAACCAATGGGTGAGTTAAAAATGCAGAATAGATTTGAAGCTTTGCAAGATGAAGTTGGTCCATCATACTCTGAGAAAGAACAGAAGTCTCAATCCATGTCAAGTGTGAAGGAAAAAATATGGACCAAAAAGAAGAAGAATGAGAATGTTGTAGTGGTAGAAATTTCCCTTTAGGCATCAGATCTCTCTGGTGTGTGGATCCTTGATAGTGGTTGAACTTCTCACATGATAGGTAATAAGGATCTTGTTACAGGCATAAAATATGACAAAGAAGGAGTTATAAAATTTGGAAATGATGAAGGCCTGAAGATTGTTGGCTCAAGAAAGGCCACGTTTGGGGACAAAGAGACGAGACATGTAGATGTATTAGTAGTAGAAGGCCTCAGTCACAATCTACTTAGCATCAGTCAACTATGTGACTCAGGACATTCTATAAGGTTTACTAAGAAGGTGTGTATTTTCAAAGGAAGATATAGGACAGTGGTTATATAGGTAAAAAGAACAAATGGAAATCTCTACCTTGTAAGTAGAGAAGATGATATGTGATTTTTGTCTAGAGATAAAGAATACAAATTGTGACATAAATGACTTGGTCATCTATGTCAACCATCTCTAGAAGATTAGGTAAAGTGTGAAGCATCAAGAGACCTCCATAAGCTATCACGTGATTGTACACATACGTGTGATGCCTGTCAAAAAGGTAAGATCATCAAAAAGATGAACAAAGCAAAGGAAAAGAAGTCAACAAGCATGCTTGAATTTGTGCATGCTAATGTCTGTGGACCTATTTCACCAAGATCCATTGACGGGAAGAGGTATTAAGTTCTTTTCATTGATGACTATAGAAGAATGGAATGGTTATTTGTTATTTCCCATAAGTATGATGTGTTCATCTGCCTAAAACAGTACCGAAGGGAATCTGAAAGGATTATTGGATAGAAAATTCTGATGTTTCATATAGACAATGGTACGGAATTCACAAACAGACAGGTGGAAGAGTATCTCAAGAAACATGGTATAAGGTAACAAGTTTTTTCAGTATGATCTCCCCAAAATAATGGAGTGGTTGAAAGGATAAATCAGATCATCAATAACATGGCCAGAAAAATGCTTATAGAAAAAGGACTACTAGAGAAGTTTTGGAAGAAAGCAGTATTGACATTAGTCTACATTTCTAATAGGGCTCTATTGTGTCCAAAGGAAGGAAAGAATTCGTATGTAATGTGGTACAGAAATAAGCCAACAGTGAACTACTTTCAAATATTTGGAATTAAGTGCTTCATTATCAACAAAGAAAATCATAGGAAGTTTTAATCACATAGAGATGAGGGAATATTTCTAAGCTACTCAGGCAAAAGAAAAGCATAAAAATGCTTTAATAAGAGGCTGGGAAAAGTATTTGAGAGAAATGAAGTCACTATTGTGGAAAATGAAGAGAATATTCAATAGCACAGTAAACAGTTTCTTGATGAAAGTGATGAAGATTATATAACACATGAGGAGAAGAAGTGGCAGATGTTGGCTCAGAAGAAGACACTGATGATGAACAAGAAAGTGTCAAGTCTGTGTCTGCAAGGAATCCAAAGAGTTGAGCTGAAATTGATAGGCAGAATGTCATTGGTGATTAGGCAGCTCCAGTTTAGATAAGAAGAATGAATTCATTGCAGTAGACATCTTTCCTATCTCAAATAGTGCTGAAATGCTTTGTCGATGCAGCTGAATATAATAATTGGGTTCAGTCTATGAATGAAGAGATTGATCAGATTGAAAAAAACCAGACATGGTAGATTGTTTCGAGACCTAAAGATAAGAATTTCATTGGGACTAAATGGGTCTATCTCAATAAGATGAATGAATATTTTGCAATGGTTTGAAACAAAGCATGACTAATGTGAAAAGGATACTCCCAGATAGAGGTAATATATGTTGATGAGACATTTGCACCAGTTTCAAGGCTGGAGACAATTAGACTATTCCTATCCATTGTAGTGGAACAGAAGTTCAAAGTGTTCCAGATGGATGTAAAATCTGTATTCTTTAATGGTGTTCTGGATGAGGAAGTATATATTGAGCAGCCAGATGGTTTTCTCATTCATGAGGATGAGAAAAAAGTTTGCAAACTGCAGAAGGCGTTGTATGGGCTAAAACAACCACCAAGAGCATGGTACTAAAGGCTTGATCAGTACTTGAAGAATATTAGTTTCCAACGTGGGGGGGTTGATTACAATCTCTATTTCAGCAAGGATAGTAATCAAAGGTTGATGGTGTTGTTTTATGTCGATGACATAATATTTGGCAGATCATATGAAGCTCAGTGCAGATAGTTTTCCAAATTCATAAAAAGGGAGTTTGAAATGTCAATGATTGGAGAGATAACATTTTTCCTTGGTCTACAGGTGACACAAGGAAAGAATGGAACATTCATTTCTCAATTAAAATATTCCAAGTAGGTTTTGAAAATGTTTGGAATTGAAAATTATAAGGAGATGAAGAATCCAGTTGCTACCCAGATGAAACTGTCCAAAGATGGGGATGGAAAGGCAGTTAATATCACAGAATACAGGCAAATTATTGGAAGGTTGTTGTACTTGACCGCAACAAGGCCTGATATTGTTTTCACCACATGCCAAGCAGCGAGATATCATAGTAATCCCAAGGAAAGCCACATGCTTACAGTGAAAAGAATAATTTGGTATATCAAGGGCACGATGGACTTTGGCTTGATATATAATGACAAATCTCAGACAGAATTATTGGGATATACGGATTCTGATTGGGCCGGTTCAATGGATGACAGGAAATCAACATCTGGAGGTGCATTCTCTCTTGGTGGACTATGTATTGATTGGTTAAGCAAGAAGCAGGATTGAATTTCATTAAGCACCACAATGGCTGAGTATATTGCGGCCACTCAATCTTGCACATAGTTATTATGGATGAAGTAGCATATTGAAGATATTGGAGTTGAAGTGAAGTCTCCAATCGAAATCCAGTGTGATAACTCAAGTGCTATCAATATTAGTAAAAATCTTGTCCATCATTCAAGGACAAAGCACATTGAGATAAAATATAATATCATCAAGGAGAAGGTGGAGCAAGGGCTTGTGAAGTTGGAGTATGTGCCTATAGAGCTACAGGTTGTAGATATTCTAAAAAAGGACTTACCTAAGGAATCGTTTGAAAGTCATCGACTGGCTTTGGGAGTTTAGTCTACTCCCCACACTTAACAGAGTGTGGATGTGGAACCCCCCATCTCCCCGAGGTATGATGTGTTTTACCTGATGTGTTGACATGTGTTCTATACTCTGTTACAGACTGCAAAGGAGTGACCTTTGGGTTCATTGACAATGGGGGAGAAAATAGTGATTTTTCAAGGGGGAGACAGTGTGGCTATTTGAGAAATCATGAAAAATAGGGGGGAGAAGATGACAGTTAAAGCATCCATATAGGGGGAGTATAAAATCTGATGATGCTAGAAGTGATCGATTAAAGAATAGATATCATGATAGCTGAGGATCGTGATAAAAGCATAAGAGTGGTGTTGGAATGCGGTAAGAATATTTCCAAAAATTGGTATCAGTTTGGTGTCAATAGTGGGTGTCAGAGTTGAAGTGTTTCATTGATGAACTTTTCATTTACTCTTTTTTCTCACACCGAGCATTGCTCATGTGGGATTAGTGTATGTGTTGAGTAAATCATTGATCGCTATCAGAATCGCAATAAGCGAATGGTGGCTGAAGAATTAACGATGTATCTTTTTATGGAATAATTTTCAACAAACCCAAAAGAGGAGATTGTTGGGGAAAAATCCCTCAAGGTATCATTGAAGCATTTTTTATGTGATTGTGTTTGTGACAATGTGGACATCTGTGTTGTGATTATAGACAAAGCAAACCATGACATATAATTTTGTTGAAAAAGGGGATTTCATGGTGGCATATCGAGTTCACGGGGTGTGGTTAACGATCCATGTTTGATTCAAGAACGTCGACAAAGGAACGGTTGATCTAGAGATTGTACAAAAAGAGCAGATACAAGGTGGCACTGTTTTCCAGTGTTTTCCAAATTTTTGGGCCGGAAAATCGACAAATGGAGAAAAGTGGTTTTGGAAAAGGGACTTGTGCGCCATTGTCTTGAAAGGGATGAAACTTGCGCACCATATTTTTTTAAAGATCAGAACATCAAAATATAGAAAAGGGAAAAGGGGCACCCAAGTTTTAGGGTTGGTCGCGCAAGTGACTTGCACGGCAGAGACTTCCGCATTGAGACTTGCGTGCTGAGAGAAGACTTGTGCGCCATCGCACAGGGTGTCCAAATACCTATAAATAGAGGTCAACCCCTCCTCATTCTCTGTAGATTTCAATACTTAGAGAAAATCAGAGCTCCCATCGCGCAGGTGTGGTGGTCGCGCAATTGGTGGTGTGGTCACGCAAGTATAATTTGTGCGCCAGTTGTTTGTTGCATGTCCATAGTGGTTTGGGCGTGAAAGGAAGGGAGTCGCCCAAGTTTTGAGTTGATGAATGGGGTGTCGCAGAAGTGGTTTTGTGACACTTGCACGCCAGGTTTTGAAGAAGCACGGCAATTGATGGTTGTGCACCAAAATTTGTTTGGGCGTAAAAGGGTGGAGTCGCATAAGTTTGGAGTTTCATAAGTTTGTGTTGCGCAAGTGGATGAGGTGAACTTGCACGCCAGTTTTAACTTACACACCGAGACTTGCGCGCCAGCTTGGAGAATGGTTATAGGTATGGATGAAGCACGGCAGTGATTCAGGGCTGTGTGAATGCTGGAAGATTTCTCGATACCTTTGGAGAAAACTGAGATTCATCTACAGGTGAAAGTTGGACATCAAAAAATCATCTATATATAATAGAGGATGTATTCATTAATGATAATGAAGATACCTATAGGTATATAAACTATGAGTGTATCTTTTACAGAGCAGTGAGCGAAGGAATAGGAAGAAGGTGATCCTCTCCACCGGTAGTGATCCAGAGAGAGATAATCACGGAGTGACCCTTGGGAAAGTAGTGAGCTGACCCAAAACATTGTAAAGGCAGTGAGCCTGGGAATAGAAGTGATGTATCCCAAACTTTGTAAATAGCAGTGCGCTTTTAGTGGATTTGGTACATCAGCACATCACCAGTCTATGCTCCTTGGATTTAGCCTAGTGAGGGTGAACCAAGTAAAAATCGTTGTGTCATGTGCATTCTTTAGTTTCTATTTATACTTTGCTGCAGGAAAGAGAGAGAAGTGATTCTTTCTTAATAGTGAGAAAAGATTAGTAGGGGAAGTTGTTTTAATCTGTAATACCCTGATTCACCCCCCCCCCCCCCCCTCAGGGTATCTAACCTAGTGGACCTAACACTTACTCTATAACCACATGAGTACTGCTCGATGTGAGAAACAGGAGGCAAAAAATACCTGATAGTCACATCACGAAAGGTTCTTCTGCGAGGATTGGAGCAGGGATTTTGCATAGTTAGTGGACCAATGAGGATATCGGGTCTTACTCAGAGAGGGAATCCCGAGTAGGGGTCTAGATGTAAGAGGAGGATATGGCCACTGTACGTGGAACACATTATCATGTTGATTCGGAGATTACGCAAAGAATTCTCAAGGTGCACATGGTGAAAAGCACGGAGGGAGAGGGGAGTGAGAGGGTTCTAGTTCCCATACAATTCATGATCATCTATATTCTTTTCACTTATGTGGGGATCACAGTTTTATGTCATGTGTTCTGGATGTGGGTGATTGACAATTTAACATCATGAAACTTGGACGACGAGGATTCACTTCTCACCATTAGGACATACATAACTTGCACACATTAACCCATGGTGAAGGAAAGGCACAAACAATGATATATAGAGATGAGTTTGTGGAGTGATCTATTGAGGAGATCATGTTTTCATGTCTATGCGAAGAATAAATAACCATTTGTGAGCCTATGCCAAGAAGCGTGAGTTAGGGAAACGCTACATGAAGCACCTCCCTAGGGACTTTCAAATCACTTCCTACAAGAATGGAGGGCCGCACAAATGAGGGGTTCATGAAGCATGATTCCCCAAAAATAGGGCCTTCACAATTCTCAAGGGCTTGTAGAGAACAGGGGATCACAGAGCACATGGATTCGCAGAGCTCATGGGATCACAAAGAACATGGGATCGCAGAGCACAATGCTTCGCAAAGGACATGAGCTTGTAGAGAATAGGGGATCACAGAGCACAAAGCTTCACCAAGATCATGGGCTCATAGAGCATAGTGCTCGCAGAGCTTAGGTCTTGTAGATAATGAGGGCTCAATGAGTAGAGGGATTTACAGAGCATAGGGGCTCACAGAGCATAGGGGCTTGCAGATTATATGGATCCGTAGAGCTCACGGGATCACAGAGCACAATTAATCATAGAGGATATATATTATCAAATAGTGTAAGACTACGAATCATAGTGTCCCAGATTAATCATTGGGTACACATGTTTTTTGGATGGTGCTTCACAAACCATGGATGCTTTGAGAAGTCCTGAGTACCCAAAGGGGTATCCTTCAATTGCGGTGGAAAATAGGCTTCATGATGGGAATCCATTTCTAATATAGGGGTATATCTGAGCAACGAAAAAAAGGTTATCTCAATTCCAAAATACCATAGATGGTTCATTTTCCCTATTTCTTTGTAAAGAAAATAACATTTCACGGTTTGTGAATTTATAAGATGAAAGTTCGGGGTCTGGATCCTTTGGAATGGGGGAGTTGGGTTTTTATTGGTTCTTGGGGTGAACAATGCTTTGAGGGTGTGCCCCGATGTAACTTGCGGTGCTCTATCTGAAGTAGATTCCATCTAATTTTTCAAAGTTATCATGTTTACCGTTGTCTCCTCCGTGGCGTAGAGGCTTCCTTTTATCCCTCCACTATGGTTGTAGAGGCTTCCTTTAATTTCAATGGACTCGCAGAGGCTACCATCTTTCCGTCCACAGTACGGATACTTCCATCATGTTTGTTATAACTATAGGGTTAACTGTCACTTTTATCTATGGTGAGCATAGAGAAGGCCTCGACTTTTCTCTGGTTGTGATTTTGAAGGGATTTATAAGGTTACATCATGAAGAATCCATTTTTTCATCCTTTTAGTGTCCTTTGATTTATTTTTTCCAATGCACATATTTTTGCGCCAATAATATATAATTTTTAAATTTCAATTTACACATGGGAAATTATATCTTAAATTGAATTGATCAGTTCACTCGATACATGATAATGAAATTGGTAAATGATGTGATAATGAAACTATTTGGAATTATGAATATCAAATTTGGGAATAAAGTGATTTATAAAAATGAAGAATAATGGGTTAATAAAATTTTGTTGATCAATGGAATTGTGGATCTAGTAGCCACCCTTGGGGTGTGCTGATAAGATGAAATTAATTATTTGTTACTTGTAATTTCATGATAAATGTAATTGTGAAATGGTTGAATAAGGAATTATGATAATTGATGACAAATGGATTGAAATATAGAACCATGTTATGAAAAATATGTGTCTGATGTGTTGGATAGGGACCTCTATACAAAATACCCATGGGGTTCTATACTTCCACTCTAGTACCATAATCTATTTCTGTATATATTTGACCACTTAGTTGTGGGAAATGACCTACTTATCCTAATTACCATGGGGTTCCAGACCCCCACTCAGAGTCTCCACTGTTTGAATGTGAAGTTAGAATTTGTTTTGAAATGGAATCCCATAATTTAATAAAATTTGATATCTATATGGGGATGGTTTAGACTTCAACATGGGACGAAGAATCTATTGATGGTTTGGGTGTCATAATGATCCTAGGAGATTTTGTACTTAATTATTCAATTAATGAATATGAGAACTATTTAGTTTAATCATATTAATATATTCCTTATAAAACATAATAAACTATTATAGATTTGATATTGCTTTAAACGTTGTTTGTGGTGGCCTACTGTGTTGTACTCACAACCTACATGGGTTACGTGATCGATAACTAAATAAAATTCATGTTTGCAGGAAAGTATAAGGAAAATTTTCCTATTTTAGATGGCTAATTTGGGATTTATCATGGATGAGGGAACCATAAATGATGTTGGGACCCTATTTCAAACATCATTTTATTTATTCTGAGTTTTCATTAGTTACATAAAAAATATGTGGAATGACATATATACCACTTAATTCATTGATATTGTTACCCTATTTTGGGATAAACATGTGATGTTGATATTTAGGGTTATAGATTAATTCTACATATTTTCATTTTAGTTTTTATATTGTTTTTTTAATTATACTGATCAAATAATTTGAAAAAAAATGGGGTACTCCACCCATGATTTATACATTAGACCTTTGATGTTGGTTGATGTCCTCGGGCATATGGGAAGGTGCACCTCAGTTTATGTAACAAACTTGCTGGGGGAACAGATATATGGAACACATTTTGGGATGTAAAAAAAATAAATTATTTTCATAACTAATATTTAAAATAGTAATGAAAAATGATACCATGGTTATGGTTAAGATGACATTTGCAGAAGTAGTGGGGGTAACCTAAGAGATAAAGATTAAAATATTACAAAAAAAGTTGATTTAATTTTATTGGTTGATGGTAATTTTACCACATCCTTATTATTATTTATTTTTTGGTGTTTTTAAACTTCTTGATAGCTTAATTATATTAACATATTTTTATCAATTTAAAAATTCCATGACTATACTTCCCCTCCCCTATAAAAGGATACAAACTCAAAAATCATCCTAACAATTAATAACCATTAAATATTGGAAAATGCCAATTAAAATACCATATCAACATCCCTAAACACAACATATAGTCTATTATTTGATTAGAATGACAACCTTTCAATTCATAAGGTTCATGTTAAAGATGGTTCCTAAAGAAAGATGAAAAACTCTTAACTGAGTACATTCAATTTTATATCCCCCTATACCTATTGTAAATCTATTGTCTCAATTATAAAATAATTTATTTAGTATCATAAATATACTATGATTTAATTATTATAATTTATCTACAATTTCCAACATCTTTTCCGTGAAATGGGAAACGAAAGTATCACTTGTGCGGACATGTGGACTACCGCCTCCTTGTAGAGGAATATTTTATTTTCAATCACCATGTAAGAAAATTAGTTGTTATGATGAATTTAATTTTATCATATCATATTTATGAAATAATTGTTATTATGAAATTATAATATCTTATATATCTTCTTACCATCCCATCAATTGGTAAATGATAATGTCACTCATGTATACCTATAGACTACCACAAACAAGAAGGGATGTGATATTTTTTTCATCCTTTATGTGTTTAGTAATGATGATAGATTTAATTAATATACAAAAATTTGATGATATATTATCTATTTTAGAATGGATAATTATAATTTAATGTCGTATTTTTCTATCCAAGATAATGTGAAAACATCAACCGTGCATAAATAAACACTATTTTCTCCATAAAGTATTGTAAAAAAATATACATCCCTGAATTATATGAATGTTTTTAATATAGTATATAAATTATAATTATTTTAAATATGATATAATTAATATATATTAAATGATAAAAAATATGGAAATTATTAAATTACTGGAACCACAAAACTGAAGCATGCATTGAAAATAGAGCAATTTTCTCCAAAATACTCATAATAATGAATGGTTTTTTAAAAAATGTGTTCTAAGAAATTATCAATGATTGATAAATATTAAGTTATGCATGAATATTTTATGGTATTAGATATAAAATAAATAAATATTTTTCTAAAATATATTTTAATTCATACAAAACAAATAATTACTTATGGTAAGGGATTTTTTTACAATCTCATTTCATTTCGGGGATGGCTACGATAAATTTCCATTGAATGAAATTATATGAAATACACCATTAATGTAACACCCGAGACTTTTATGAGAAATATTTTGTTTTTATATAAATCATCAAGGGAATCTTTCACTACACACAACTCTAGCTTGGCTTTCTTTACACGCAACTGCGGCCTTCCTCGATACGTTTCGTCGTACGCAATACCGAGTCTCACTAAACAACGATATGCTATTAAAATATTATTAAAACTAGCCGTTATGAATAGTATTAACTGAATTTTTAATTTTATAACATTTTAATTCAACTTATACATTTTCTAGAATGAGGTATGAAAGCAAAATCAGTTTTTTTTGGATAAAAGAAGTATTTTTTAAAAAATGCAGTTTTGCCGCCTTTTGATGGCGCACCCACATTAAATCTAGTTTTGACATGTTTATAAGTTAAATTTGACAAAATAAAATTCTTCTTTTGAATCAGGGTATAAAAATTTACTTGGGATAAATTTTTTATATTTTTCTGATAACTTTTATATTTTGATGAATAGTAAAAATACGCTAATTTTTAATTAAAAACAACTTTTTTCATCCATATAATTTATATGGGTAAATTATAATATTGAATGGTTTCAATGTATAAATAGAATATATTTTTACCATTTAATATAATGTATGCCATTAGCATTAATTTCACATTGAATTCATAGGTAAAAACATTTCAATCTTTGGCAATGTTTTGACTTCTAAAACACGTTTTCTTAACAACGGGATTTATTTTAAATTAATTACTGTAACTTATATGTTTTGAATATGGAAAATGGATTCCATATTCGGAATCAGTGGGTCCAAATTATGTTAATATGCTACTTGTTATTTTTGGGCTTTATGAATAGTAACTACGGTAAATTTTATTTACTATAGTTAAAGGTAAATCGGGTAATTAAGGGTAAATATAATATTATAAAATTACCCTAACACCTGCCAAAATACTATTGGATGACTAAAAGTCGACCCATATCACATAAGGGTCGGATTAGATTCATTTAATGGACTTTTTCCATGAATATAATTTAATTATTATTAAAATCAAAGAATGTGACAACATGTCACTTTCTTAAATCTTATAAGTATAATAATTTTAATTTGATGATAAACTTAATGAAACTTCAAACATGAATAGTTTACAGAAAGATAATATAATTATCTACATCATATGAATTTATTTAGAATTTTTAGGGATTAAATAATTATCATTAATTATGACACAATAGTGATGTTGAAATTATTTTATTAATTAAAATATCAAATAAATGGTTTTAAAAATATTAAAATAAATATTATATGAACTATTTAATGTTATCCACTAATTTTATACATACATATGACATTTTATGAATCTATTAAAGCTTTTATTTTGAACATAACGTTTGTATATATTTTATTTAAATTCAAATAAATGAATAGTGTCAAAATTGACACTATTGTTATTTTAAAAAAATAACATATTATAAAATTGTTTAAAAATCAGAAAAATATTTAAAAATTATAAATTAAAATTTATATGGTCTAAAATTTCATAAAGTGTCAAATTATTGAAAATTCAAAACACCTATGTAATTATTAATAATAATTTAAAATTTAGAATATTATTACCATAAATAAAATTAAATTGATAAATAAGGATAAATAAAGTTGATAGTGTTTAAAATTAATTCCTAACATGTATAAATTTTATTATTTGATGATATTACAACCATATCTCATCTAATATTCAGATATGAGTCATTTTGGAAGTTTTTATGTGTGGTTGGGATTTAATATAAACTAATATTTCTTATATTTCCAAAGGTGCCCCTCTCCTCCCTTATAAAAGGGCACCTCCTCCCTCTCCTCCTCACACCAATTTGAGCCTTCAAGCTCAGCCAATCCCGGCCCATTTCCCTTCCCCACTTCCCTAGAAACATCCTAGAGGTCCTGGTATTCTTCAAAGACAAATTCTAGTGCCCTAAGAGGAGATCTCAAAGAGGCGCTTCAAAGAAGAGGTAATGCCCGTTACCGATTATTTCATCTTTCTTTCTTCTTCCACTTCTTCTTCTTTAGTTTTTTCATTATGAAGTAATGACATCAGTATCACTCATATACTGATATGTTAATATAACTATGAAACAACCCTATTTCACCATCTATCCGTCCTACGGAAAATGAAATCACCGCGCATGCGTACGTACGGAATACTGTCTCCGCACCGTGGTGTAATCTATTTTCCCCCACCACCTTACTTAGATGGGTATAATGGTTTAAATAATTACTATATATGATTATTATAAAGTGATACTGACTCTTAAATAGTATACATACACTCCAATACAATTCCACGATCATGGGAACTATATCATCGCTCGTGCGTACGTACGGAATATCGTCTCCACAGTGTGATGTGACTCGTTCCAATTGATCTTCATTGCATAATGATTATAAAAATGAATTTAATGAATAAATATGATATATAGTACACTAATACCATTTTGGAAATGAGGTATCTATATCCTAAGGAGAATAATAAGAATTTATTTGACAAAACACGCATAAGAACAAAAAGTAATAAACACCCGAATAACAAGTAATAATGAAATATTACTAATAAGAAGATGAGATTATGACCATATATGATATCATAACAATATGTATGATTCTAGAATAAGTCAATAAAATTATTTAAATCATTATACATGATGTTCTGACACTTACGAAGCAAATCAGACCTAAGGTAATGGAAATATCACAATCTCATTTTTATCCGATATTGTTTATACTTTGGTATTTACTGGGGTTATTGTTATCATCCATGTACATGTTTTATAAAAGTGTTTTTATTTATGTTTAATGTAATTTTTACCCATTTTAACTTTTACTACATGGTATGTAAGGAATATTTCTTTTGTTTACATTACGAGGTACTTTTTGACTTTTTGGGTAAAAGTACGAGAAGAATGTTTTTTAACTTATACTGCATGAATGGATTTTTAAAACAATATTTACAAGAATCATACTTTACAAGTTTTCAAGTTTATTTTTAATCAACATCTTTTAGTTTAAAATTGAATGACATGTTAAGAAAGGAAAAATGTTTTTGAAGTAGAAAGGATATTTTCCTCAAGAATGGAGTTCAAGAGTTTTATCAAAATTATTTTCCATCTAAGATAATATAGGGTTATGTTTCTATCCCTATTATTACATGGATTTGATTATGTTGTGATCGAAATATTTTTAGAAATTCCTTTATTTTATATGAATTGTTTTATGATGTCACGATTTTTAAGATTCCCATTTTTATTACCTGGGTAATGCTATGATGTATGGTTTATGATTTTGTGGCACACATAAGAATGGTATCATTATGAGATGGGTGGGACCTATATCTCCCTCCAATGCATTGGGTAAAGATTTTATATCTCATGAGATATACATGGCTAGAACGGCAAGTTAAACTGGTTCAGTGAAACAGGTCTGAAACGAGGAGTGAACTAGGTTCAGAAATGGACTTTGTCCACTAAGATAGTCTTGGCAATGAGTCTTGAATAATAATAAATGATTCTCTATGATTATGTGTGTATGCCACAAATTTTCATGTTTTAAGTTATGATTATTGGGATTACATTTCACTACCATGATTTATCCAATGTTATGAAATTATGATCTCTTTTGTAGGATAAAATTTTCAAAATGATATGTTCTTATGAATTTGATGTAATTGATATTTCTTTTGTTTACCCATACTGAGCATTTGAGATCACCCTTTTGTATGTTTTCTTTCCCTAGGTCAGGAAGAAGGGTATTAAGTAAGATATGCCAAAAAGGGACTATAGATATGATGAAATAAATGGGAGACAGTGTATATGCTTTATGAACCAGTTGTTTATGTTTCCCATTTTCTAAAGACACTATACATATATGGTCATTTCATGGTTTTGTTATATGTTGTAATAAGTATTCTTAGATTTTGAATTATTGACCATGTATTTAAAGTAAGGGTTGTTATAATTAAAACCAATTATATTTTATTATAATCTTATAATTTATATATTTATACTATATTTTTATCATGTTTTCAATTTTTGTAAAATCTCATGCAGGGTTTATGGAAAACTGACATGTTTGGTTAGAAACATGGAATCAAGCACACCTCCCCATATGTTGGAGGATTCTAATATATAGTGAGCGTGTATGGGGATATTTTTGGGAGACTATAACAACATTATTATAGTAAAAAAATGGTTATAAAGCATAAAAAATTTAAGGTTGAATAGATATACCATCCATAAGGAAATAACTAATATAAATTTTTCATAAAAGACATATAAAGATGTTGTAATATTTTGATTCAAAATTTGAGTAGGCAGACATGGTAACATGTATACAAAATATAATAGTTTACAAAAGGGAAAAAGGTATATAAACTATCTATATGATCTTCCAGATAACATTCATAGTCATCATTTTCCAATAATAAAAGTGATCAAGAATCCTTTGTTGGGTACTTCCTTACATACTTACCTAAATCTAGGAAATCAGCCTAAGTACCGAACAATATCCTGAACTGGTTGATATTAAAAGTCAATAGTCATCAAAAGTTGGTGGAAAATGGTTATTTAGATTGGGAATATAAAATTTAATTTTGTGTTGTTATAATATATAATATAGTTAAATTAAAATAAAAACAATTTCATGATTTGTGTCCTAATTGGTTTCTAGGATGGCCATACCTACTACAGCCTTAGACGAATGTTTCTAAGCATATGAAGATTAAATTTGGCCTCGTACTCAAGGAATACAACCAATGATTCCATGTATAAGAATATTAATGTATCTAAATAAGTACCATGAAATCCTTGACCTTGGGAGTTCAAACCCAATTATAGTGGTAAACTGAGATATAGGCTATTAGGATTGAGTTTAATCCTATAGATGAACCATCAACATTCCACCCCTAAGACTTTCTAACTGAGATGAATGAAGCATGTCCAATGTAATCATGGGATATTATTTATATGTATATAACGATAAAATACAAGGTATTTCATGTCTATGTACATCATGTTCAATCCTATGAGATCATCCCAAAAATTATAATATTCAATAGTTTATAGGTCATTCATTAGTGTAAGGCTGAAAATTTCAAAAGTATATGAAAATGAAAAAACTAAAAATTTGATATACAAGTTGGAATTAATATTAATGAATTTAGTATTGTCCTATGAGTTCGTAAATAGAATTACAAGTTATGAATCCATGTATTTCTCATGGAAGGGTACATCTATACTAGTATATTAAAAATTCATATTAGTTTCCAAGAATAAAACAACAATTGATCATAGGGAAAATTGTAATATCATTTACATATAACAATTAAATTAATTAAATGTATTTATTAATTTTATATGGGATGAACCAAACATACTCAATCATTGTTTTGGTAAAAATAGTTAATGGTTTCCAAGGTAATTTAAATTGACACACTCTATGTGTTGTTTTAGTCTTAATTCATCAATATCCAATAGAGTATATTTGTATTATAACTATATGTAAAAATGATTTATCAATCAAAACATATATTTACATAGTTTTTAGAAATTCATAGAAATTATGGTATGAAATATTGTGAAATAAGTTATAATAAATGATAATTTTAGTGAAAAGTAACAAAAAACATACCTTATCCATGCGGAAGACTTCTCTTTGATTATTAGTGTCATATTTAGGTTTAAAAAATTGAAAATGGGAAACATGAAAAATTAACTGAAAAAATGGTATATAAGTACATATATACAAAACCAAATTATAGAAAATAAAACAATATATATTTGGTAATAAAAATTTATCCTTATTTAGTGTGTTAAAATGTAATTGATGATGAAGTAATATGTGGCTGAATTAGATAGTTCAACTAAAACCTTCAAAATAAGAATACAAGGGCCATGGTGGGATGCTATGTGTAAATGAAGATAAAAAATTTTATAATTAGAGTTAAAATAAACATTGTAGAAATATATATTCCCTAAATTCTAATAGGGAACAATATTTGGTTGCATGGTTTTTCATACCATGCACCAACCATGCATCTTGACTATATAAGAGCTCCATGCCTCTCACAGTTGGGGTGTATGGTTATAAAAACCATGAAAAACCCATGTGATATGGACTATCATAAAATTATATCCTATGGATAGTTTTAGTTCTTGGTTTTAATGTTTATATAGACCCTAATCATCCCATTTCTGTGATTCATGAATTAGGTTTATAGTTAGCCAAAATTTTCAATAACTGGGCAACTCATACTGCATCCCCAAAAACCATATATATGCTACTCAAAAATCTGAATTTATTTTGATTACAATTCTATCCCATTGTGATAATCAAATAAGGTAAAATAATACTTTCTAAAACATAACAACTGGGTTCATACCTCATTTAAAAAAATATCTTATAGCCTCTCGTGCTTTAGAAAACTCAGCCTCGTTTTTATCTTCTTAGGGTGGATGAGCTATATTTAATGAAATCTCTAGAAATTGAGCATACATTTCATGCTATAATTCCATTATCTCCTCTTGTACATGTTCATGATTTCATATTACCCAAACCATATTAACTTTCCAACATTATATAGTCTTTATACCATCGTTGATGATACAGACTAGACACAACATAAAAGAAACAAAAGCCAAAAAAACTATTACCGCATAATGAAATACGTGATATGGGTTGGAGTAATATAGATTGATATGAGAAAAATTGAATAAATCATATGTATACTTATACTACTGAGGTAGATGTAACTCATATTCTACCAGACTAACTATCTTCATGATCTCAAAATGATCAACATATCTATTTGATATCTTTCTTTCCCTCCAAGTCTATTTATGTACCAGTCATGGTGAAATCTACAAGAAGAAGAAAACTCCCTAACAAAAATCTATATGGCTATGATTATTGTTGACACGTGACTTCATCCAAGACTGAGTCATTTCCATTTCTTTCCCATTAAATTTTACTAACTATGATGTTTCTTGAACAAAATGATTTCCTAGTAGAAATTTATCCCAAGATGATGTCCTAGTAGAAATTTTCTCTTTTAATGATGGATGGAATGACCTACCATAGAGTTCCCCATATATATCCCTTTAGATATCTTCCAAGAAACTATTATAATAGTAAAACATTAAAAGAGTAAATTTATTCCCTCAAGATCCCCCAAAATATATTACACATGCTCGATTGTTTCATCTAGTACCTTTATAGTGTCCTCAGATGGACTATCAATATAAGGGTGGTATGTTGTACATAAAGGTACATGAGATCCATGAATATTATATAACCTCTACCAGAACTAAGAAATCAATCAATTTTCTATATATGATACAATGGTATTTGGAGTCCCATGAGGTAATATAATCTATCAGATATATATCCTCAAAAGATCAACCAAAAATAAATTCTCCCTATGAGGTAGTTAGTTGGTGACCTAAATAATTATAACCATGGTCACTCATACAGAGTCACTACCATGATGTTACTTTGGTATCCCCATAATAAAAAATGGTAAATTCTTCCAGTTTCCTTTTAAAAAAATTTATAGGATTTAAAATTCTAGTAATACACTAGTGTTCCTCTTTCACTTTCTGAGAGGTGGAACACCAAGTAAAAAATAATGAGATCTACTTTTCTTATATGGCCACCAGTACTAGTCGATCAAATCATGATACATCATTACATGTATAGGATGTACTTACCAAATTGGAATTTTGATATTCCTTTATCATCTCTTCTATCATATTTATAGGAACCCAGACATGGAATTGTATATGGAGGATATCATCCTCATTATCATCCCCACCATGTGAGGCATCCACACATGAAACAATTTACCTAGAGACCAATACTTCATTATTTTATTTTATTTCTTCTCTTTCTCTTAACTAGAAGTGATGATGTCACAAATAAGGAAATGATTATAGGCTTCACATCCGACTAATGAACTTCTATATGAATATCATAAAGAAGACCTATGATATGATATAAAAAACTAGATTCCCAAAGAACTTGTGTATGATACATTAGGCTCCGGGAATTAGCTACGACATTAACATTCCATGGTTTTTAAGAATTCTCACTATTGATATACTTTAGAAAATAATACCATATTCTTTGTCAATGATTGATGAATCAATTTTATATAAAAGTTGAGGTAACAACCAGTATTTGAATATGGGGGGTTTAAAATAGTTTCACATTCTATTCATACTGGGTTCACCATTTAAATTTTCAAAGTAAACACTCAATGGATACGACATCAATAATGAACATGGGTCTTTTTTCCAAATTCAGATTATACATTGGTGTTTCAAAACCAAAGAATCATAGGATCTCACAACAGTTTGTATAATGACCCGTATTTATCTTACTTTACAATTACATAATTTTAAAGGAAAGCAACATAAAATCATTACCCAATGAGGATCCAATGTTTTTATATCATTGGAAAATTGGTACCATACATAATATTTACTATGTAAAAAATAATCATTTTTTTAATTACTCCTTCACTAGCTTCTTATGGTCCCTTGACTTCTCCTTATTACATGTAATCACCTGATAATATACATCAAAGAAAGGGGTGATCTAAAATCCTAGTAAGAGGAATGATAAGAACATGAAAAACAATATAACATATATTGAGTATAAATATATAATAATCATTGTAACATAATAATGGGATCATTAACATGAGAGGAATCATTAAGAAAAGTCATGGAATGTGGCAATGAATAAAAATGAAACATCATGTCTTAGTGGTAAACTACCACACATAGTTGTGAACAAAGATAGAATCATGTTCCAAAATATTTAAATTTTATCATGTGATAAATCACATTGGATATTTCATTGGAGAAATATATAATTCTAAGTGCACTTATCACATCAAAACATTTACACTATGCTATATAATTCTGGGTCCTCCCGTCACATCATTACATTTATATTATCCTACTTTCCACATAGAACATATATCAATATTGAACATAAAATTTCCCATGGGAGGGAACGTTTTTTGATTCATAAATTATAAATCCATAAACTAATATCACCCAAATGAAATAAGGATTATCATATTTGATATAGGAATCATCAACCTTGAGTGAAGAAGAAATAATCTCGAGATATAAAAGGTGTGTTATCTTTTGATGGAAGAGTTCTTTTGGAAAACATTGTGTTTGACAGAAAATCAAGTAATAAACATGTATATACTAGAAAATGTACTATAGTTTTGAGGAAATGATATTTATGTAATATACATAATGAAAATTAAGTGAAAGAGGGGAATTCCAATGAAAGAGAGTTGGGTTCGAGAATTCCCATTACCTTGAGTCTGAATGATTTCTTTACTTTAATAAAATGTATTATCTGATTAGAATAATTAATTATAAACTCCAAAACGTTTTATAAATTAATTATAAATATTATGGTTTTATTGAGTTCATTAATGGTATTTCTAATGAGTTATAGAGTTTAATTTCATCGTTCGAGAGCATTCGTTTTCATGGTTTTCATCATCGGTTCACTTGTATAAATGAATGAATGTTTGTGTAAAATGTAGATAAATATATGGAATTGTTATTATATGTTGTTAATTATCTTCCAGAATTTTAAATTATCTTATAGAGAATTGTTTTTATGGCATGAAGATGAATCCATCGATATATGTTAATGATGATCACTTAAGGTTAATTTTTGCAGTTTTTTTTATCACAACAAATTTGTTTTGTTTTATCATTTACTAATATGTATAAAATGTAGTTCACGATCATAAGTAATTTTATTAACGACACATTAAAATATTATTCCAAAATTATAATTGTTTTATAAACATCCTTGAATGAAATAAGGGAAAATGAAAGTGCATCTCCCACAATGTCGGTAAATTGGCGCATCATAGATGACAATTTCATTTCTAGAATAATAAAGAGAGAGGTAGGAGTTCAATGATGAATATTCTATTAACATGATATAATTAGTTTATATAAAAAATAACGGAGTTATCATTACATATAAATATGATAATGTGAGAAGAAGAGAATAATAGACATGAAATTGTAAATAAATTAAAAGAAAAAAGAAGAGGATTTTAACTCTTTGATTTATCCTCATTGAGAACCTCTATAGGGAATGGTTTTTGTCATTTAGTGAGACCAAGAGCTTGTAGACGTGGTAGAGGGGCTTAGGAAGGGGTGTGGGTAGAATTGGGGAAAGGGACAAATTTTGAGATGGGTGAGGAGAGGAGGGTGTGGGGTGGTAATTATTGTGGTAGAGAGAGGTGTTTTCTCATTATTATATTCATTAGATTATTATTTTTTCTCAAGAATGTGAATTGTTTGAGAATTATCACTAAATATATTAATATAATGAAGGAGAGATCAATATTTTTAGATTAAATCTACCTTAAATCATGTATGACTCCATAATTCATTTATTTTGCTTTTATTGCAAATTATTGTATTTTAATAATCATAAAAAAATCAATTATTTCATAAAAACCCAAAAAAAATCTCCTTAAACATTTATTGATGTTTACAACTAAAAAATGATATCCATTTGATGAAAATAATTTTCGAAATATGATTAATTTTATTTTTAATTAAAATCAACACTTACATGGAAAATATATTTTTTAAAGTAATAATTTATTTTGTAACACATTGAAGATTTATTTAAGGTCTAGTAAAATTTACATAAAACCATAAGATTTAAAAATATTAATATATGGATACATTTTTTGAAAGTAATATATCTTTTTAATTATAAAATTAATTATAAAATAGTTTTTAAATATTTATTATTTACAAAAATTCCAATACTTAATTAATATTTTGTAAAGTCATTTAATTACTTATTCTATTACATAATTAAACCATAAATGCATTCATAGTATACTTAGATTTTATTTATACATTTATTGGTGGGTTTATTATTCATTTGGCCAATTTACTATTCAAAATGGTCATATTACTATTCATAAGGTTAAGTTACTCTTTCATCGGTATAGGTACTTTAACTTCTATAAGTACTTATTATATAACAAATTATTTGTTTATGATGTTTTTATTATGGCCTCTAAATAATTTTATATGATTTATACACTATAAAATAACTATAATAAGAGATAAATTTCATTGATAAATGCATGGGATATTGCATTCTTCCCCCTTTTAAAAATTCCCCATCAAAAATTCTTTTTACTTAATCATGTGAGGGTACTTCTCCATCAATTCCTCCTCAAGTTCCCAAGTTGTATCTTCATACATATAGTTCATCCACAACAAATTGAAATGGTGGTTTTTCTTGTTTTGTAGAACCTTATCACTCCAGTCCAGAATTATTATTGGCTTCTCCTTATAATATAGATCTTATTCTAGCTGTACCTATTCTCATATCAGTACATGTGAGGGATCTTGTTTTTACTTACTCATGATTAATATGTGAAACACATCACAAAAACTATCCTTACTCGGTAAAAGTTCAAGATGATAAGCCAGAACTCCCTTACAATCAATAATCTCAAATGGCCACTATACATTTGTCTTATCATTCATATCATTTAAAACCGCATGACTCTATTCCATGGTGATATTAAAATGAAGATAGTTTCTCTAACATCGAACTCTAAGTCCCTTCTATTTTTGTCATTATTGCTCTATTTTTGACTCTAAGAATCATTGATATGTTTCTAGATGGCTTAAAAATTCCCTTTTATCTCTTTCACGAGATCAGGTCCAAGAATCTTTCTTTCACCAACACCATCCAAACATGTTGGATTTATACATTTCGTTCCATACATATCTTCATATGAAGCCATTTTGATACTTGAGTGGATGCAATTGTTGTATAAGAACCCAACCAATGGTAGTTTCTGATCACATCCACTTTGAATTCTAATGAGCAAGCTCTTAGCATGTCTTTGAGCATCTATATAGTCCATTCAAATTTTGAATCTTTTTGGGAGTGATAAGTCATGCTGAAATTTAATTAAGTATCCAAATATTATTGAAATATATACCAAAATATAGTTGTGAACCTAGTTTTACAATCAGAGACAATCGAGAGTGGAACCCCAAGAAATCTCACCACTTCCTTCACATATATCTTTGCAAGTTGTTCAAGAGAGAGATCATACCAAATATTAATAAATAGGAAAATATATGTGATTCATTCCACCATAACCCATTTCTTATTATTTCCTTTGGATGTCCTCGATAGACCCGTGACAAAGTCTATAGTGACATTCTCCCATTTCCACATCGGTATAGGATATGGTTGCATTACCCCTTGGGACTTCTATCACACAGATTTAACTTGATAACATATCAAAACCTTGAGATATACTCAGAAATCTAGTTCTTTATTTTATCCCATCATAATTGTTCTGAAAGATCATGGTACATCTCAGTACACCCGAGATGAATAGAGAATGTTTATCTATGGGCACCGCAGTGCATGAAAGACGACACGGGTTTCCCTAAAAGAGCTATGAAACCATAGGAAGGGCCACCGACGTGACCCCTTAGGCACATGAAGGCCGCCGACACGTCATGGCATCCGTCCCGCGTCTCGTCCATCACCGCAGAGAAGACGCGCCCCATGTCCAGAGCGAGTCCTCACGTCTCAAAGGAATTATCTTTAGGCGAATAGCCTCATTACAATCTGAATCACACCATCATAATCGATATGGAACTTCTATAGATTTTGTTCCTTTACCACGTTCACATTCTTTTGTAACTATGAATCATCTCTTTATGCATACTTAATTTTCTCTTGGAAATAGGGTTGGGAAATCATTCCGGAAAGATAGGATGTATTCCCTACCACTATGATTCCCAAATCCATCCTCTTCATGTTTAATAATATAGGGTCTCTCTCAATCTGCAACATGGATAGAGTAGCGGGTTTTTTATTATAAGAGCATCATCTACATTGTTTTCCATGACATAATGATAGTGAATTGAGAAATCATAGTCTTTTATTAGCTCTAACCATTTACTTTGATGAATGATAGGATCTTTTTTTAAATATATAATTTAGGCTCTTTTGATCAGTATATATGTCGCACTTCTCATAAAAAAGGTTGTGCCTCTATATTTTGATGGAAAAAATCACAACTGCTAACTCCATATCATGCATCGAGTAGTTCTGCACATGGATTGTAAACTATAATGAGGCATAGGATATCACATTATCATTTTTCATGACTACACAACCCAATAATTTCATTGAAGAATCGTCGTATATCACAAAACATTCTCCACCTTTCAGTAATGTCCGTACAAGTGTAGTGATAATCCTTCTCTTTAGCTCCATAATTCCTTCCAAACATTTTCCGTCCAGACATACCTTAACTCATTCATTGTTAACAAAGTTAGTGGGATATAAAGTCATGATAAATGAATCACAAAGCATTAATAGTACCCTTCTATGCTATGAAAACATTATAATTCTATAAAACTAGAGGGTATGGGCCATTTATCAATCACCATTGTTTTTTAAGGGTCCAAATAAATTTCGTCACTTGTGATCACATGTCCCATGAGTGTGACTTGCTACATCAAAATGTCACTTTCTAAACATGGAATTCCACTTATCCTTCTTTATGTCACCAACATAAGTGATATATGTTTTTCATCTTCATCTATCCTATTAGAGTATATGAGAATATTTCCAATAAAAACTACCTAAAATTTTTCAAGTTAAATTCTAAAGACACTATTTATCATATCTATGAATATTGAATGGGAATTAGTAATTCCAAAAGGACTCAATAAAAATATGTACTGCCCATACTTTGTGCCAACATCAGTCCTCTAAATATCTTGTCTCTTCTCCTTTAGATGATTATATCTGGAATGATGATCCACCTTTCAGAATTACTGATCTCCACACAACTGATCAAAAAAATCATCAATCCTAGGAATAGGATACTTGTTCTTTTGGTTAATTTACAGATAATCAATACATATCCACATTGATCCATCCTTCTTATTAACAAAGAGTACTGTCACACCCCATGGTTGTGCATAAGATAATTGGAACCCTTTGTCCAAATTATCTTACAGCTACATCTTTAAATCCTCCTGTTCGAAAGGAGCCATCCTATAGGGACACATTGAGATAGGAGTAGCTCTGAATATGAGTTATATTGATAACACTACCACAATATTTAAGGTATGTATGGGAATCTCTTTAAGAAATGAATTAATATATTCCATCACCAATGGAATTTCTTATAGGTTGATAACTTCCATTGACTCAACCATTTGAGTGATGTATGATTCATTACATGGAATCATCACCGACGCCATTGATGGATTTTTAAAAGGAGATTCATGACCTTCCATTAAATTGTAGAGGATCATGGGATGGTTTGGAATATCAAATGATATTTTATTTTCCAAAATTTTGATATGTTCTCTATCAAACGAGATCCTATAAATTCCCATTATTTCATTTAATTCCACCATGGGATGAATCATGATATTTTTTGGATGAATTTTCCCACATATGGTAATAGAAGAAGACTGCTACACCTGGGTTGAAATTATTGCAGCAATTGGTGTTTTTATAGATATTTTTACTTAATTTTTTTGGGTTTTTGATTCAGTAGTTCTATAAAACTCTCAAGATATAAAAGAATGCATATAACCAAAATCAAATAAGACTTTTTCCTTTGATTCTTGAATAGGAATTGTACCTTGTATGATAACACATTCTTGATCTAGTTTCATAGTAGTGATGAAATAATCTTTCCCTTGCTCTGATGGATTTGGTGGTGGATGATGTTGATTACCCATGAGAACGTGAGGTATAGTGCATTGTATTGCATAGTTCCCTAGCTCCCTATAGTTGAAGGATTGGACTATGGGTGGTTCTCTCTTTCCCTCCACCACATTTTCTTGCTTCCTCACATATTTTTGAAATACATGAGCTTGGTGTCCTAATCTCCCACATGTGATGAATTTCACTATCCCTTTGAGATAGAACCCATGTTTCCTCTTCCCACATTTATGACATGTGGGTGGTAACATTTTCTTTCCCAATTTCTCATTTGTTCCTCCGAATTGAAAATCCATCTTTTATTTCTTATCACCATAGTCATGGGACCATTCTCCAAACTTCGTGTCCACTTGATGATAACATCAAACAACATATTAAAAACTATCAATGTATCAAATTTCTAGAGCCTTTTAAAAGTTGGGTTTTAAACCACTCGAAGAATCAATCAATTTTTCTATCATTGATGATAACAAAACCCAAATCATACCATGAAAGCCTGGTGAATTTTACTTCATATCACATTAAATATTCTCCTTCCTTATTATTTATCTCTATTAATACTATCTCCATCATTTTATGAATATTTAGAGGGATATACATGTTAAGAATCATTGTCTTAATGTCTTCCTAGTCCATATCATCAATTTTGTCCCACATATGGTTATTCTTAATAAAATTCCACTATTGATAGACCTCTCCATCTAGGAAAAAAACAATGAGATTCTCCTTCTCCATCTCAGAAAAATGAATAACAGAAAATACCTTCTCCATCGAGTTTACCCATTATTCAATAACTAGTGGATTGAAGGATCCGCTAAACGTCGGTGGTCACTACCGCATAAAACACTCAATAGACTGTAACACCCCAATATTTTATGCGATATACCATTTTTAAATTCATTAATTTCTTTTGTTGTATTATTCCCCAAGACTAGCTTTCACTAGACACAACGCCGTATTATCATGTAGTATATGGAACATTGTACTTTCCTTGTGTTACGCACAATTTAAAGTTATTTTGATAGAATTCATTTCATGAAACACTGAGTATAGATTTTGGTCATTGTATAAAATAACTATGTTTGGATTATGTTATACGAAACAACAATGGAATATTTCACTAAACGTATCACTAACTATTCTAACATTACACGCAAGATCGACCTTCCTCGATAGCTTTCATTATACACTATACTGAGTCACACTAAACAAAGATATATTATTAAAATATTATTATTTAAAAGGATATAAACTTGATGTTATGAATAGTATAAACAAAATTTTGAATTTTATATAACATTAACATTCATCTTATGTATTTTCTATAACATGATTTAAGAAAAAAATCAATTTTTCGGATAGAAGAAGTATATTTTCAAAAACAATTGCAGCCTTTTAATGACACGCCAATTTTAAATCTAGTTTTTAACAATTTTATATATTATCTTTTAAAAAAAATGTACTGATTTTAAGTGGGACATAAAAATTTATTTTGGTTGAATTTTTGGTATTTTTTGATAAAATCCATATTTTAATGAATAGTGAGAATTACTGCATTTTAATTCAAAGCTTCCATTTTATCTAATTTATTTATATTGATAGATTATGTTATTAATTGGGTTTAAGGTTATTTTTATTATGTTTTTATCATTTAATCCAATTTTGGTCATTTGATGTGATTTCACATTTAAATTGGACAAAAACACGTGTTAATCTTTTGATTGTTTTTACTTCTTAAAAACTCACTTTCTCTTTTTCGCAATGGGATTTAATTATTAAATTAATTAATATAATTTCTGTTTATTGAATTTGGAATAAATTATTCTATGTTTGGAATCAGTGGGTATAAATTATGTTAATAGTTCACTTTTATTTTTTGGATATTATTAATAGTGACTACAATAATTTTTATTTACCATAGTTAAAGGTAAATCGGGTAAATTAGGGTAATAGACAATATGATAAAGATAATAAAATTACCATAAAATCTACCAAAATCCTATTTGATGAATTAAACATTACCAATATCACCTAAGAGTCATAATTGATTCATTTAATGGACTTTTTTCTATGAAAGTGGTGTAATTATAATTAATTCAAAATAAAGTGACAACATGTCAATCTCTTAATATAGCGATAAACCTTATAAAACATGGAAAATAAATAGTCTCAAGAAATATAAGAAATTATCTTCATCAATTGATTTTATTTATAATTTTAATGATTAAATAATTACCATTAATGATGAGAAAATCGTGTTGTAGAAAAAAAAACATTGATAGAAATATCAAATAAATTATATTAAAAATATTAAAATAAATATCATGTGTACTAATTAATGTTCTAAAACAATTTATAGGACTATGACATGTTATGAGTGTATTAAATATTTTCTTCCAATTTATATTCTATTTGGATTTTATTTGAAGTCAAATAAATGAATAGTGTCAAAATTGTCACTATTGATATTTTAAAAAAATAATATATTAATAAATTACATAAAAAACACAAAAAATATTTAAAATTTACAAATTTAAATTTATATGATCTATAATGTCTTAAATAATCCAATTATGGACAATTAACAACACATAATTATGTATTTATAACCATTTATTTTTTAGATTATTATTAACCCAAATAAAATTAAATATATTAAACAAGGATAAATCAATACGATTCGTTTAAAAAAACTCAAAACATGCCTAAATATTATTGGTTGAGATTATTTAGACCCATAATCAACATATATTCTAAATAAATGAGTTTGGGACCATTATAAGCTGAATATAAATTTACAATAAATTAATATTTCAAGACATTCCTAAAGTGCCCCTCTTCCCTCTTATAAAAGGAGACCGCATAAAACCACTTATGCACACCTTTAAAGCCATTTTGACCATCCAAAATCTGATAATATAACATCCCATCATATATCTCTTCCTCCTATAGGCCACACATTGTAAATAAATCTATCCTAGGGAGATATTTTGTGAAAATCAAAAGAAGATACTCAAAAACGAGGTATTTGTTTAATCACCTCTGTCAAAATAATTTTCATATTATACTTTCTATTCCTATTTTGTTCTCATACTAAAGTAATAAATATAGTATCTTGTAAATTATGAGATTTTATTATAATTATGGGAAAACTTTATACCTTCTTTTATATATCCTATGAATAACAATATCATCATCTGTGCGTGTGTACGGTTTACCGTCTCCACATCGTGGTGTTATTTTTATTCAACAATACATAATTTGGATGGCTATAATGATGAGTATAATGGGTTTAAATAACTAATATAGCAAGAAAATTTTTCTATTTAATTAATATACCATCAAATTTCATATTATTTATCCATTAAGTGACTGATATCATCACTCGTGCGTACGTACGACCTACCGTCTCCACGACTCGAAGAGATTCATTCTCCACTTTAACTATTCAAGAAGGATTAGAAAGTATATATAATGAATAAGAATAAAATATATGACATAAAAAAGGAAACTGGATTTATGTATATATATGTGTGTGTCTTTTACTTTCTTCCATTCAATTCAATAAGGAAATAGAAACAACATTTATGCATACGTACGATCAACCATCTCAATGATTGGTGTATTCCATTTCATTTATCTGACATATATATATTTATAATCGGAATATATATGATATAAAAATCATTTATATTCTTGTAGTATTTAAATCATGATCTTAGTAATAAGATCACGAATAACAAGTAAAAACATGTATGATTAAAATGATTATTACCCAAAGTATTGCTTTAATAAGGAATTGATAAATGAATGGTTAATATAAAGTCCTTAGAGAATCACATATGATATAATAAATATTTTTATGGTTATATTACAAGTTAATAATATGTTTAAACCAAGTATATTGGAGTTTCATATACATATGAAGCATATCAGACCCAAGGTAATTGATTATTTTTTTAATCTCATTATTTTCTATGATTGTTTATATGTAAGTATTTACTATGGTATATTTATCATACATGACCATGTTTCTTAATTATGTATTCAAACATAATATTTTTATTATTCTAAAATTGTTTAAAGTCTATTTTACCCATTGCTAAATTTTTATTAAGTGGTATGAAAGGAATATTTTTTCATTTTCAAATATGACGTAATTTTTGACTTTTTCGGAAAATGTACGAAATGTTTATTTTTTAACTTATACATAATTAATGGATTCTTAAGATTTCATAAATCCTTTTTCCAATTAAAATTCATGTACATGATTTCATGTTTATTTTCAACTAAATTATTTTCTTTTAAAATTGCACAATATTTCACTACTGGACTGTGGGTTTTCCCACACACTTCCATACCAACGGTTTCATGAAACCGTTGGTAAAGGATGGTTTAGGGAATCTTTTACCAACGGTTCCTTATAAACGTTGGTATTGGTGAGTTTTTGGGAGCTTTTACCAACGGTTCTAATGAACCGTTTGTATAGATGTGTTTTAGGGGAGTTTTACCAACGGTTCAATGAGAACCGTTGGTATAGGTGTGGTTCAGGGGAGATTCTACCAACGATTCTAAGGAACCGTTGGTATAGGTTTGGCCTGAAAATATATACCAACGGTTTTTAAAAACTGTTGGTAAAACTTTCCCCCAAATTCACAGTGGCCCTTCCTATCCCCCATTCATGATACAGAACCCAAAATGGGAACAATTTGGCGATTTTGGAGCTCCTTAGGCTTCCTCTTCCTCCATCCCATCCAAGGTGCTGAATCTCCTGCTGAATCTTATCAGACCCATCCTAAATGAGGTATTTTCTTAACTGGTACCTTATTTTTATTTAAATTAATCTAATATTTCAGTTTTTAGTTTTTATTTTGATGTGTATATGTTTTTGTTTCTGTTTTCATTTAACCTATATGTGATGAGCTTGTATCATCATTAAGATGTGTCCAATGGTTCTTTGATCATTGTTTTGTGGAGAATGAATGGTTTAGGACCATCATTAGAAGTAGCTTTCAGTGAGACAGTTTTAGTATAAGTGGAAACAAGATTATGATCTACAAGGGGGTGATTGAGTTGGTAGAGACCAAAAATAGTTTGTTCCTTGTGTAAAAGAACCATAAATAGAGTTTTCCAATTAGGTGGTCATTATTAAAGACGTTGGTAATATTTCTAGGACCTGTTTTATGAAGATGAAAATGTGGCACTATAGTGGTTTTATATTGTTTGAGGTACTCTTAGTGTATTGTAAATCCTCATTTGTTCCATATTCATATAAATTGGTTTAATATAATTTTTTTCACACACACCATTATATCCTCTCAAAATATATTTAGAGTGTATTTTTATTCTTATGGTATTAAATATTTTAGCAAATGTCCATACTGGCTTCTTTTATGTGTTCTAGGGGTTTAGACTGATGACAGGGCTGCATGATTTTTGTGGGGGTATTCTTTTCATATAAATATACCTATACTATGTCATCAAATGAATCAACTAGTTATATTCCTTATAGATTTTTATCAAATGATTCGGAAGGAGGGTTGTGTAATCATATGGGGATAGAAAAAATGTAGTTTTTATTATTGAGTGGGAATTTTAGGTGGGAAGTTGATATGTGGACCACCTAGTTTATGTGATTGTTCATACTTTTATAGAATAGATTAAAGTTATTATGTTGGATGATACTGAGGTTGTTAGGGTTTTTTTTTTGTTTTTTATGAGGCGGCTGTGATGATACCCCCTTGACATGATGTTGAGATTGAGATAGACCAAAATCCTGGTGCTTCTCTAATTTCAATAGCTCTTAGTCTGTTGTATCCAATATTGACACACAAAATTATTTTTATAAATCAAAATTTATTGAATTGTAATCATTAATATGTCACAATTTCAATCATTAAAAAATAATTTAATAAACTATATTGTCATTTCATCTATAAATATAATGATTAAAGAGACATTATATGGATGGAAAATCATATTCATGAGATATATGAAGAAAATTATAGTGTTTATCAACCCAAAATTCGTGGAAAAATAATAAAAACCATATATACTCCTAAAATAAATCTTGGGAATTATTCTTTATATGATCCACTACTAATGGTATTTTTAAGGATATTAATCCATAGAATGAAAAAAATGTCTTGTAACAGATCAATTTTTCATAATATTTGTTATAGAGAACTTCTTCATCTCTATTAACTAATTAAGATTCATTTAGTCCAAAAAATACATAAAATACCATCTTACATCTATGAAAATATAATTTTATCACCTTATAGACATGTGCCATGTATGATAATTATATTTCCCTAAAACATTTCATAATACATTTTATATACTCAGAGGGACCATCCCACTCTAAGAACCTACCAAGATTCCAATCCATCCTCATAAGTATTTCATCATCAAACTCTAGGTGTACAATTTCCACACCTATCACTACCCTTGTTGACAGCCCACCCACCCCACTCCCGGACACCCTCCCACCACCTTGGACAGCTCGAGCCCCCCTGGACAGCCCCCCCCCCCCACCCTTGTTGACAGCCCGTCCACCCCACCCCCGGACACCCGCCCACCACCCCCCAAACAACCCCATCCCCCCGGACACCCCCACCCCCTGGAAAGCCCCTCCCCACCCCCTGTAAATCCCCCCCCCCCCCACCCCCTTGACACCCCGACCCCACTAGACAGCACCTCCACCCCCATGGACAGCCCGACCACACCCTGTGGGCAACCCACCCACCCCCCCTGGACAGCCCGCCCACCCCCCTAGACACTCTAGTCCCCCTGGACAGCCCCGCCACCCCCATGGGCAGCCCGCCCACCCCCTGGACACCCCATACCCCCCCCCCCCCCCCGCCGGACTGCCCCACCAACCCCCTGGACACCCCGCTCACCTCCTTGGACAGCCCGCCCACCCCCCTGGACTCCCCATACACCCTTGGACAGTCTGACCACCCCCACGGACAGCCCGCCCACCTAGACACCCCGACCCCCCTCGACAGCCCCCCACCCCTGGACACCTCCAACCCCCCGGACATCCCCACCACCCCCCTAGACACCCCGTACCCCCCTGGACACCCCGCACCCCCCTTGGACGGTCCCCGCCACTCCCCTGATCTTTATTCTACTCCTCATATTGATCTCCCTGAAGAAGTTAAAGTATAAAACTCATGTACTCCCAACAAGACCCTTAAGGATTATGTATTCCTTGATCCACTTCCAATATCTTACTGGTAAATCCTTGAATATAGGAATTTGAAATTCTGTATCTTATTTTATTATATACACTGTATTTTTTTGTATTTCTTAATATGATTCTCATATAGAGTAATGTGTCAGTTATGCTTTTATATAAAGTAAAAAATTGTCATTTACCTAAATATTTTTTTGATTAAACTTCAATATTATTGAATTGATTTGAAATGAGTTATTGCAATTTTTTTACAGAATGGATAGAAGTTGGATGTACGAAACTGATCAGATTTCAACTGATTTTCAAAATAATTTGAACAGCTTTCTAGATTTTTCATTGGAAAAGGCTTTAGATAGTGGTCGCATACACTGCCCGTGTTTTAATTGTGTTGGAAGACCTTGGTTGAGTCGTGAAGTAGTTAGCTATCATATAACCAAATATGGTTTCCAAAAAAAACTATTATGTGTGGTATCACAAGGGAGAGAAAATGGATTCTCAAAATGTTGATGATCCAAATGATAGGACTGAATTGGAGAGTTTGATATATGATCGGTTTCCATTTATTCGGCATCATGAGAAGGAAAGGATGTCCAGCCAATAAGATTTCGATACAAGCACACATGATGCGTCCAATGAAAATGATGATGTTGATAGGGTGAAAAAATTGAATGATTTTGCGACGACTCCAGTATATCGGCAATGTCGTAAAATGAAAAAGTTGGAATTTTTAATCTGATTGTTTCATGGGAAAACTATGTATGGGATTTCAAATACTGTAATTGATTACATTCTTACCTTCTTGAAGGACTTACTTCCAGATGTTGTATGTATTCCCTAAAACCACTATATGGCATGGAAGTTAGTTGATGAACTTGGATTCTCAAAAAAAATCATTCTTGCCCAAATGATTGCAGCTTATCTTGGGAAGAAACTGCTGAAAGAAAAGATTGTATCAAATGTGGAACCTCCTGATGGAAGACAAAAGATGATGGAACACCATCTCGTGTGCCACAAAAAGTAATGTGGCACTGTCCATTGATCCCCAGATTACAGAACCTTTTCATGTCTGATGAAATATCCATAAAAATGCGATGGCATGACACCGAGAGGAAAAAGAATAATGAAGAGTTGGTTCACCCTGCATATGGATTTGCATGGAAGAGATTTGATGCTCGATATCCTGAATTTGCAGCCAATGTGCGTAATGTGAGACTGGGTCTTTCATGTGACGGTTTCAATCCATTTGGGCAAATTCTTACTTCACACAACACATGGCCGGTTTTCATACACATTTATAACCTTCCCCCTTGGTTGTGTATGAAAAATACTTACACTTTCTTGAGTATACTGATATCTGGCCCTTCTGATCCTGGAAATGATATAGATGTATACATGCAACCTTTAATAAAAGAGTTGAAACTTCTTTGGGATGTGGGTGTTCCCATATACGATGCATGTTCAGAAAACATATTTCATATGCGTGTTGTGCTTATGTGGACGATCAAAGATTTTCATGCTTATGCAATGATGTCTGGATGGAGCATAAAAGTAAAATTGTCATGTCCTGTTTTTATTAAGAATACTCGATCGATAAGACTGAAATATCGTCGTAGTTTTAGTTTTATGGGACATCGACGATTCTTTCCAATGAACCATCCATATAGAAACAATCGTCGAAGATTTGACAATTCCATGGAGAATGACGATCCACATCAGTGTATATCTGGAACTGATGTTCTTAATGAATTGAAAGATTTCAGTTATTCATTTGGGAAGGGTGTAATGAAATCTAGAAAGAGGAAAACTGTTTCCAATTATACCTGTTACAATTGGAATAAGAAGAGTATATTCTTTGAGTTGTCGTATTGGTCAACCAACTTGTTACGTCATTGCTTAGATGTAATGAACATTTAAAAGAATATATGTGAAATGTTTCTTTCGATTCTTCTAAATGTCAAGGGGAAGACAAAAGATGATTTACGATCTCGGTGTGACTTGGTTGATTGGGGGATCAGACCATAATTGCATCCTGTCTGTATCAGTGAAAATAAATGGCAACATCCATGTGCTTCTTATGTGATGACCCCTTCTAAAAAAATAAATTTCTAGAAGTGCTAGAGACTATTAAAGTTCCTGATGGCTTTTCAAGATAAATATAAAAACGGGTCAACAGAAAAGAGTTGAAGTTGAAATCTGTGAAGACTCATGATTATCACGTCCTTTTGCGCGAGTTGATTCTAATAGAAATCCTTCATATCTTGTCCAATAATGTTAGAGTCTCAATTATTTGGTTGTGCTATTTGTTTAGAGATCTTTGTGCTAAGAGGTTTTCCAAATCCTTCTTGCAAAAAATGTCGGTAAAGACACCATTAATTTTGTGTGAGTTAGAGAAAATATTCCCTCCATCATTTTTTACATGCATGTTGCATCTGACTGTCAATATTCCGACCAAAATACTTCTTGGAGGACTCTTTTCTTTCCATTGGATGTATCCAACTGAAATAAACATGTGCACATTGAAATCATATGTTCGGAATAGGAATTATCCCGAAGGTTCTATTATGAACAGTTACTTGGCTCAAGAATGTATGGATTTTTTCTCAATGTATTTGTCTGATCTTACTACGAGAATAAATAGACCAATGAGAAATGAAGAAGAACAATATAGGAAAATTGAACCCAGTTTTCCATCACTTCCTCATACAGAAAGAATTCTGGGATCATATACATTGACGAAAATACACCTTGAAGAGTGAGAGATGGAAAATCTCATAGTGTTGTTCAATTTTGATTTGTTCGATGAGTATATCAAGTAAGTAAATTGTACATGTATCTCTTATCTTATCTCTTGTAATTTTAAATATTTGTTAAACTATTATTATTTTTATCTACAGGGAACATAAATAATTGATATATAGAAAGCATCGTTCTTTATCTTTGAGAAGGAAAAAGACTTTGCATAGCAAAGGGTTTTCCGCTTGGTTGAAATTGAAGGTAAAAATATTTCTGTAATAACTAAATAAAAATAATTTTTAATTAAGTTTACTATTTTTTCTATATTTCAGGTATCGAGTTTTCCTGCAGACTCTATTTCTGAGGAAATAAGATCTTTGGCTTTTGGTCCTAATACCATGGTTCGTGCTTGTAAATCAATTGTGATCAATGGATACAAATTTATTATCACTAAACAAGCAAGAAACATGAGAACACAGCATAATGGTGTTATGCTAACTACCACAACAGACTATTATGCCAGTTTATCGAATACTAGACCTCGTTCTGAAAATGTTGCTTATCATGGAGTCGTGGAGAAAATAATAATTTTGGATTATTACTTGCATGGTCGAGTCATGATAATGAAATTTCAATGGTTTGATTCAATGATGAGGCAAGTTGCTTTTATTGATGATTTTGGATTTCGAGTTATTGACATGACTCGCACTCTTGCCACCGATGAACCATATGTATTGGCATCAATGGTGAAACAAGTTTTTTATGTCAAAGATCATCGTCATCCTAAATTCGGTGTAATTATAGAAGTAAATCCCAAACATGTTTTTGATGATGGTGATGATGATGATGACACTATTCCTACTGCAATTGGAAGAAATCCATTTATTACTTGTGATGACTCTAATAGCTCAATTGTAAGAGTTGATTGTGAACTCGAAGTTGTGGTGGGAAATATATAGAATCATACAGTCGTGTTCTCACCTACATGTTTCACCTACATCATTCAGAGTGAGTATCCTAGTACATAACTTCAAACCACCATAAATCTTATGTTTCATTATGTTTTTTTATTAGAATGGTTTTTCTATATTTTGTTTTTTGGGTTACACATTAGTTATCTTTTTCTAATTACTTCCATATTTGTTTTCATTGCAGGAAATGACACCCATTAAAGAGAGGCGATGGAAAAAGATGACAGAAAATAATCGTTGCATGGTACAGATGGTTGTACCTCCACTCATCCCTGTTGTGAGTATATTATTTCAAATATAAATACTTCAATAACTTATAATATCATGTATTTACTTTTGTGTTAAACTTTTTTTCAAGATCCACCCCCTAGAAGACAGATATCTGATGAGGAGCCTGATATTGCTCCCAGTAGAGAGGCTTATGGTAGGAGGGGGGTGGTGTCAGAGATGGATGATAATATAATGGTCCCGATAGTGAGGCTGGTGGTATGAGGGTTCATGGGGAGAGAGTTAGATGATCCACTACCACAGACGTATCTTCTACACCCCATTTTTATCCCGGTGTGTCTTCAAGGACACACGGGATATTTAGACCTCCGATGTTTACACTACCAGTTGGCCAAACGTCTATGCCATCATCTTTTGATTCTAGTTCATTATCTCTGAGCTATTATATTCCACCTTCTCCTACTCCTGCTGCGACACAGTATGTGTCTGGGGAGCATACATTGAGGGACACTCCACCTATACAGGATATTCCTTCAGCTTCTGCACATCTAGTGACACCCACTGATCCGACTACCACAGGTATATTTATATAACTCTATCAAATTTTTATACCAAAATTTATTTTTATTATAACTTGTACTGATATTATTTTCCATTAATAACATATTCATCTACAGATAGAAGGCGAGGGAGGGGGCGTACTCACTTGCGTGCAGTATGGAACCGCCGGACATAGTTGATGGTTGGATACAATGTTGATGGACAAATGATTGAGAAATCTGGGAGTGGTACCCAAAATCCAAAAATAGATGATAAGAACATATACCACTCAATAATAAAGGCGTGTTTTGTGGATATTTTTTTTTAAAAATAATTATTTTCATGAATCCTATAATAATAGGAAAGTAAACTTTCCAAACTATGTTTGAAGGACGATTAAAAGGTGATAAATGAACTCAAACCATCTTAGAATTTTTTTTATCCATTTAAAGATGTCCATGACTATATTCAATACATGATCAATCATTTATGACGTGTATGATTCATCCCCGCCTCAATCCGTGGCGCGGTGTGACCGGCACCACTCAAAGTGTCTCTCTTTTGTTTAAAATGGATACGCTTATAAGTAAAAACAATCAGCATGCGGAAAACCAACCAAAAACATTCGGATTGTGTTGATACTTTATTAAAACAATTCATGGGTCATTTTTGATGTTTACGAGTCAACCCCACCTCACTCCGAGGCGTGGTGTGGCCGGTACCGCTCAAAGTGTCTCACTTTTATTTGAAATGGACAACATTTTAAGTGTAAACAACAACTGGAATACGGAAAACTGACCAAACGCATTCAGATTCGGTTGAAACATTAGGAAAACGATCCATGGTTCATATGTGACGTGTATGAGTCCAACTCGTCTCAATCCGAGCGCCGGTGTGGCCGGTACCACTGAATGTGTCATTATTTTGTTTTAAATGGATGCGCTTTTATGTAAAAAACGACATATGGAAGACCGACCAAATGCATTCGGATTGTGTTGATACTTCAAAAAAAATATACATGGGTCATTTTTGATGTGTACGAGTCAACCCCGACTCAATCCGAGGCGCGGTGTGTCCGGAACCACTCAAAGTGTCTCACTTTTCTTTGAAATAGACAACAGATTAAGTAAAAACAGCAACTGACATACGAAAAACAGACCAAACACATTAGGATTCTGTTGATACTTTAGGAAAAGTATCCATGGGTCATTTGTGACATTTATGAGTCAACCCCGTCTCAATCTGAGGCACGGTGTGGTCGGTACCACTCAAAGTGTATAACTTTTATTTGAAATGGACGGGATTTTAAGTGAAAACAACAACTGGCATATGGAAAACTGACCAAACGCATTCGGATTCTGTTGAAACATTAGGAAAATGATCTATGGGTCATATGTGATGTGTATGAGTCAACTTCGCCTCAATCTGAGGACCGGTGTGGCTGGTACCACTCAAAGTATTTTTCTTTTGTTTAAAATGGATGCGCTTTTAAGTAAAAAAACGACATACGGAAAACCAACCAAACGCGTTCAGATTGTGTTGATACTTTAGAAAAACGATACATGGGTCATTTGTGACATGTACGAGTAAACCCCGCCTCAATCTGAGGAATGGTGTGGCTAGCACCACTCAAAGTGTCTCACTTTTCATTGAAATGGACAACAGTTTAAGTTAAAACAACAACTGACATACAGAAAATGGACCAAACACATTTGGATTGTGTTGATACATTTGGAAAACGATCCATGGGTCATTTGTGACATGTAAGAGTCAGCCTTGCCTCAATTTAAGGTACGGTGTGGCCGGTATCACTCAAAGTGTCTCACTTATATTTGAAATGGACAGAATTTTAAGTGAAAACAACAACTTACATATGGAAAACCGACCAAACACATTCATATTCTATTGAAACTTTATGAAAACGATCCATGGGTCATATGTGACATGTACGAGTCAACCCCGCCTCAATCTGAGGGCTAATTTAGCCGATACCACTCAAAGTGTCTCTCTTTTGTTTAAAATGGATGTGCTTTTAAGTAACAAATTGACATACGGAAAACCTACCAAACACATACAGATTGTTTTCATACCTTAAAAAAACGATCCATTGGACATTTGTGATGTGGAAAAGTCATCCCCGCCTCAATCTGAGGGACGGTGTGGCCGGTACCACTCAAAGTGTCTTTATTTTGTTTAAAATGGATGCTCTTTTAAGTAAAAAACGACATACAGAAAACTGACCAAACACATTTGAATTGTGTTGATACTTTAGGAAAACAATCCATGGGTCATTTGTGAAGTGTAAAAGTCAACCCTACCGCAATCCGAGGTGCGGTGTGGCTGGAACCACTCAAAGTGTCTCACTTTTCTTTGAAATGGACAACGGTTTAAGTTAAAACAACAATTGAGATATGGAAAACGGACCAAACGCATTCGGATTCTGTTGATACTTTAGGACATGTATCTATGGGTCATTTGTGATGTGTACAAGTCAACCCCGCCTCAATTTGAGGCACAGTGTGGCCGGTACCACTCAAAGTGTCTTTCTTTTGTTTAAAATGGATACGCTTTTAAGTAAAAACAACTGGCATACGGAAAACCAACCAAACACATTCCGATTGTGTTGATACTTTAGGAAAATGATCCATGGGTCATTTGTGACATGTACGAGTGAACCCCGCCTCAATTCGAGATGTGGTGTGGTCGACAACACTCAAAGTGTCTCTCCTTTGTTTAAAATGGACATCATTTTAAGTGAAAACAACAACTGACATACAGAAAACCGACCAAAGGCATTCGGATACTATTAAAACTTTAGGAAAATGATCCATGAGTCATTTTTGACATGTACGAGTCAACCCTTCCTCTATCTGAGGCATGGTGTGGCCGGTACCACTCAAAGTGACTAACTTTTCTTTGAAATGGAAAACAATTTAAGTAAAAACAACAACTGACAAACGGAAAACGGACCAAATGCATTCGGATTCTATTGATACTTTAGGACAAGGATCTATGAGTCATTTGTGACATGTACGAGTCAACCCTGCCTCAATCCAAGGCATGGTGTGGCCGATACCACTAAAATTGTCTTTCTTTTTTTTAAATGGATACGCTTTTAAGTAAAAACAACCGGCATACGGGAAACCAACCAAACACATTCAGATTTTGTTGATACTTTAGGAAAACGATCCATGGGTCATTTGTGACGTGTACGAGTCAACTCCGCCTCAATACAAGTTGCGGTGTGGACGGCACCACTCAAATTATCTCTTTTGTTTCAAAAGGACATCATTTTAAGTGAATACAGCTGAAATTTACACTCATCAATGATAGTCGCAAACACTTTTTCATGAGTTGGGTAGTTTCACTAATGGGGTCATAAGTGAAGAGACTCCTAAGAAAATACCTTTTCACCATATATTATAAACAATACAAGTTCAATGCAAAATTTATCACAAATCATTACATACCCAAATCTAGGATAAAAAAATGGGATTTGAGCCAATTTCAAACTCTTATTCAACTCTAATAGGTATTTCTGAAACTATTCTTCCTATTATAATTTTATGGGGAGGTGGGGGATATGTTGGTTGGGGGTTTGTGCATGGGTGAGGTTAATTACTACTGGATGATTGTTGTCATATGAAGATTGAAATAGGGAATTGTAGTACATGACATGGTTGGAAGAGTATGATGGTTTTATGTGTTTTTTGGGCTATTTTAGGTGTTTTTTATACTGTTTGAAGTCTGTATGTGGATTTTGTGATATTTTTTATGCATGTGTATAGTGGAGGGGCTACTAGAGGGCTTTTGTGTAGTGGAGGGCTGTTGTGCAGCAGTTTTGGAAAAACGCAATACCAACGGTTTAAAACCATTGGTATAAGAGTTCTAGAATTCTGGGTAAAAAAATACCAACGGTTTAGAACCATTGACATAGGAGTTCTGGAAAAACACAATACCAATAGATTTCAACCATTGGTATAATAATTCTAGAAAAATACAATACCAACTGTTCTAAATCATTGGTATACATTGAGAAAAATTTAAAAATCAATATATACCAACGGTTTCTAAAAACTGTTGGTAAAAAATGTTATACCAACGGTTCTCTTGCAACCGTTGGTATATCAATAAATACAGTGGGATATACCAACGATTTAGATCAAACTGTTGGTATAAGGCTTTCCTCATAGCTTACTAGCCTACGGTTTGGAAAACCGTTAGTATAGCCTATACCAACGGTTTTCCAGCTTATACCAACGGTTTGAAACTATTGGTATAACCTTCTTTTCTAGTAGTGTTTTGGGAAAACAAAACATTTTTAAGAATATAGGATATTTTCCCCAATAATTAAGTTAAAGTGTTTTATCAAAATTATTTTCCATATAAGATGACAATATTTAAATAGGGTTATGTCTCTATCCCTATTATTACGATAATTTTATTTTTTAATGATGGGGTGATATTTAATATGGAATATGTTATGATGGAATGATGTTTAAGAAGCCCATTTTATTTCATGGTATATACTATGATGAATGATTTATGTTTTTGTGGAACATGTAAGAATGATTTCATTATGAGATGGTTGGATCTATATCTACCACCAATACATTGGGTAATGATTTATATCACATGAGATAGACATGACTGGAATGACATGTAATTCTAGTTTAGTAATATAGGGTTGGAAGGGAAAGTAAACCCAGTTATGTAATACATGGCCGGAATTACAAGTAAATCCAGTTTAGTAATGGACTTTGTCCACTATGATGGTCTTGGATGCAATGCCTTGGATACTATGGAAATAATTTTATTTTCTTAATTTTTTCCATAATTCTATGTTTATGACAATGCTATTTTTTCATGGTTCATGATTCCCTTATGATTTATTCCTTATGAGCTACCATGATTTATTTCACGACTCAATATTTTGGTATATGTTAAATGTAATTTTTTTTCAAATGTTTTGTTCATGTTTTTTATATTCTTATGTTTATGTTTTGTAAGATATCTTAAATGATTACCCTTAATGATAATTTGAGATCAACCCCTTTCATGTGTCTTTTCCCCCGTGATTTGAAGAAGGGTATTAAGTAAGATGTTTCAAAAGGGGGTTCTACTTGTGAAGGATAAATCAGGAGATGATATAGATGATTTATGAACCAGTTGTTTAGGTTTTTTAGTTTCCAATGCCACTAAACTAATATGGTATTTGGGTGTCTATTTTTGTTATGTATTAATTATTACGCAGAAGTAATGTAATGTCCCTATACATCAAGAATTGTTTTTTTCATAGCTATTTTCCCCCAATTAGTTAAAGGATGATGTTCCGCAGTATTAAGGTTATTGTTAATTACATAAGACAGATTGGTAATCATCACAATTATAATTTTAACTCCACCATCCAAAATATTTGGGATTTAATTCTAGTAATCGATCCATCATACCGAACAAGGTTTGTTGGCATGGTTTCTCCTGGTTCCCAATATTTTCTAAAATATAATAGGTTAGAACAAAACATAAGTCAATAAGTAATCAATAATTTTTCCACTTTTAAAATTAAATCTATTGGAATATCTTATTTGATCTATATGTTTATAATTTTAGAAAATAATGATTCGCCAGTGCTTACTGATATATAGTCTCATAATATGTGTTTCCACTAAGGTTCTCTAATCATAATTCACAAATTTACTTAACTATCCTTTGGTTCTAACTATAGTGACTTTGCTTTATCTTACATTAATTTTACATTATTTTAAAGGAAAACAACATAAAATCATTACAAAATGAGGATCCAAAGGTTTAGTGTATTTGTAAACTTAGGATCATAAATAATATTAAAAAAGTTAAACATAAGAATTTATTTAATTACCCTTTCTCCAGCTTCTTATTGGCCCTTGAATTAGCCTTAGTACATGTAATCACCTGGGGATATACATTAAAGAAAGGGGTGAGCTAAAATAAATGTAAGATGATAGGTAAAAACATGGAACTATATAACATGGGGAGCTTACAAACATAACATAATAATCATAACATAATCATGGGATCTTAATCATGAGAGGAATCATTAAGAAAAGGCATGTAATGTGGAAATGCATAAAAATGAAGCATCAAGTCTTAATAGTCAACTACCCAACATGGTTGTGAACAAATATAACCTCATGTTCACACATATTTAATTTTTATCATGAGATGAAACACATTGCCCACTACATTGAAGAGCTATATATTTCTGGATGCACCAATCAGATCATAACATTTACATTGTGGTATATAATTTTGGGTGCACCCATCACATCAACCCATTTTCAATATCTTGCATGCCACATAAAATATATTTCAATATTGAACATAAAATAAACCATGTAAAGGAATTTGTCTCATTTTACAAATCATACATTCATAATCATAGGATACCCTATTTAATGATAGAATAACATACTTCATATAGGAATAATCATCCTTGAGTGAAGAAGAAACAATCTCGAGAAGTAAAAGGTGCATTTTCTTTTGAAAGAAGAGTTTTTTAAAAAACATTGTGTCATTAATAAAAACAAGTAGGAAAAATGTATAACCCATAAAAGGTTTTTTAGTGATGAAGAAATGATACTTATGGAATATAAATACTTAAAATGGGGGGAAAGAGGTAAAACACAAAGAAATAGAGTTGTGTTTGAGAATTCACCATACCTTTAGTCTGAATTCTTTCACCACTTTAATATCTTGTATAATCAGATTTAATTTGTTAATTAACATGTATATAACCTTTTATACATGAATTTGATTCATTATGGTTTTATTGACTTTATTTTTTGGATCCTTGGTGAGTTATAGAGTTTAATTTCATCATTCAGAATTATTCATTTTTATGGTCGTTCTGATCGGTTTAATTGTATACATGAATCAATGATAGTGTAAAATGCAGATAAATATACATTATTTTTATTATATGTTAATAATAAACTTCCATAATTTTAAATTATCATTTAAACAAATTTTTCTATCATTAGGATTAATCCTTAGATACAAGTTAATGATGATCATTTTAGGTTAATTTTTGTGGTTTTTCGATCACAATGAACTCATTTTTTATCAGTTGGTATTATGTGTAAATGTTAGTTATAAAAAATAAGGATGGTTTTGACATAAAATTTAAAATATTATTCAACTATTATAATATTTTTATTAACGTCCTTGATGGAATTTAAAGAAAATTAAAGTGCATCACCCATGATGTCATTAAATTGACACATCATAGGTGACAATTTCATTTTTAGAATGAGAGGGATAGAGGGAGGAGTTTAATAATGGATATTAAATTTACATGATATCATTATATTATATAAAACATACTGGATTTATCATTCCATATTTATAATATAAGGTGATGATAAGAGAGTAATATTAATGAAATTGAAAATAAATTAAAAGAAAAAAGAAGAGGATTTTCCCTCTTGGATTTATCCTCCTTGAGAACCACCTTAGAGAATGGTTTTGTTATTTTGGTAAGACCAGGAGCTACTAGATGTAGGATAGGGTATTGGAAAGTGGTTTTGGAACAATTTAGAAGGGGATCAAAGCTTGAGAGGTGTGAGGAGAAGGGGGTGTGGGGGTCGTATTAATTGTAGATGAGCGGTGTGTTTCTCATTATTATATTCATTAGTTTATTATTCTGTCTCAAGACTATGAATAGTTTAAGAATTATCTCTATATATATTAAAATAATAAAGTATTTTTCGTGATTTTGGGCTTACATCAGCCTTACATCATCCATGAATACATAATTCATTTATTTATATCTTATTGTAAATTATCATATTTTACATTTCATAAAAAATCAAGTATTTTAGAAAAATACAAAAAAATCACCCTTACTGTTTAATGAAATGAAAAATTTATAAATGAACTCCATTTAATGAAAATAATTTTACAAATATAATTAATTTAATTTTAAATTAAAATAATCATTTACGTGGAAAATATATATTTTAAATTTACAACTGATTTTTTAACACATTGAAAAATTACATAACGTGTCATAAAATTATCATAAAACCATATAACATAAAAATATTAATTTATGGTTATATTCTGTGAAAATTAATTTTCTATTAAATTATTAAATTAATTACGAAATATTAATTAAATTTTCTTTGACGTAATTATACCATAATTTCATTTGTAAGATTATTAAATTTTATTTATACTTTCATGTGTGGGGTTATTATTCATTTGTCACGTATACTATTTATAATGGTAATATTACAATTACTAAGTTCAAGATACTATTTCATCATTATAGGTTCCTTTACATATAAAAAAATCTTCTTATTTCACTAATAATTCATTTATTGTGTTTTTATTATGGCTCATAAGTTATTTTATGTGATTTATTAAATATGAAATTACTATAAGATGGGAGAAACTCATTTGATAAATTTTTGTGTCTTTATACATGGGAGGATGGGAGACCGGGCTCTACGCATCCTTTAGTGAAATTATTTCATAATATTGGAAACTCTTAAAGATTAATTATATTTTCATGAATCGTCCCTAAATCCTAATACATGACCTATTACTCCAATAAAATGACTAAGAGTAAAATCTATATACATTCAATAGGGTATTCCATTAAAGAAACCGAAATTATGTTTCATGGTTTCTCCATATATTTCACATTATTTCTTACCAATGATGGTCTTCTTTTGATTTTAAGTCACATCACCAATAACTCTATAATAGAAATCCATATATAATGAAAATAGGTTTTTTGGTATTGGGACTGAACCTCTATGAGGTGTCCTATAAAAAATAGACCACAGGAATCAAAATACATGTATTCTATTTTCAGTATATATTTTCTGATCATCATCATACATACTGGATATAATCTAGAGAATTGATGAACTGCATATAGAGCATGGGATTTCAGATTTTATCATATATATCATACTTGTTACAAAAATTTGTGACCTCATAATTCAGTTTTATTTGAGTGGTACTTACAAAACTACCCTTATTAGGCTTGCAGCATGATAATTTAGAATCAATAAGCTCATATGAGTGATGGTCAATGTAGATGAGATATAAATATATTGGATTCACTTCAATTATATGCTAGAATTATGAATTGAAGATCGCTTGGAGGAATATTTATTCGAATCCTTATGAGGGATATGACTACACAAGGGTATCTATCATGTTTAAATTTTTCAAGGATATCAAGCCTTAGGAAGGGGTCCAACATATGATGTTTATGATAATAATTAGTTTCATTATAATAAAAATAGTACTCAACATGATTATGGATGATGAAATATAATAGACCCATAAGAGGTGGGTCTTTTGAGCGTTAGCAAATGTAATGTTGAGGTAAATACACCTTGGTGGATCCCTAGTTCATATATCTATCTTTAGAAACAAATAGACAAATATATATACTATAATAGTTATATTTAGTAGGATTTGATGAAAAATAGGACTGCTTTTTATGTAATTGGGATTGTATGAGTGCATATCCATAGTCCAAGATTTTTAATCTCTTGATAAAGAAGGAATTATAACCTATAGTCTCTTGGTTGGGGGTTCATATAGTAAAGAGAACATGAATGTGTATGAATTCTTGATAAGGTTGATCTGTCTTAACATGGATGTCTGACATGGTTGATATGAATGAGGTTTTCTCCATGAAATATTTTAGGATGACATCCTAACTAGGACAACTTGTTTGGAGATTTTTTCCAGATATGTCCAAGTATATTCATCTGAAAAATATTTCTAAGGATGTTTGTGTCACAAGGATTACATTTCAATTGGACTATCATACGATCATATTGGCATGTCTGAAGGGAATCACGTGATTTGGATGACTTGTCTACATGTCTTTAAATGAACCATATTGAAATGTCTAGAGGTATTCAACATGAAAAAGTTTAAATGTTATAGGGTCTTCACATGATCTAATCTAACACATTCATGTGTGTCCCATGATCAGATATGACATATAATCGGGAGGCTAGATGATGAATGATGGGAAATCTAGAGGTATTTCTATGGACATTTAATACATGTCTAATGGTCATCTCATGATAAAGGATGACATGTTTGGAGTGTAAAGACCCGTAAAATTCAAGGGATTTTTTTTTTCTTAATTTTCTTTGTAATTTTACAAGAACGCGGTTTCTGACGGCACCTGATTCTGAGGCCCGTTGTGCCCAGAATCATTTTCTGAAGTTTGGCTCAGGTAAGTTCAGTGAACGAACGAGTGGGTTTTTCTAACTTTTGAACCAGTGCTCGAAATCAAATTCTGAGGGCACCGATGGAATTGCAACACCGGTATTTGCTTAGAAACGCCTCTTCCAGAGTTCCGTTTGCTCGAGTGTGGTTTTTCAAATTTTTGGGGTTAAGTTAAGAAATAAAATAAAGTGGTGCGACAACTTTATTTTTATTTAACTTAAATCCACTTAAAAGCCACTTAAATCCACTTGAGCTAAGTTGAAGCGGATAGGGTGAAATCCAAAATATCCTACCCTCTTGGTAGGATATTTGTAAGGTGGGGCCCGCACGAGCCCCACCATTTCTTTTCATCTAAGAAACGCACCCGCGAAAACTCCTCATTATTGAAAGTCAACTGGGGCGTTTTCTAAAACTCTTAAACGCTCCTATTAAATAGACAGTTAAGTCATTACCATTAATTCACCGAATTAATGGTTCGTTTCTTAACATGTTTTCAAAATGTTGGCATAATAATAAAATAAGACCAACACCATTTCTTTTTGTTGACGGGTTGATTTTTGAGAGGATTTGGAGAATCTGTACCTTCTTTCCCCTTCGCGAAGAACGTGAAGAACACGAAGAACGTCGAACCCTCAAAAATCGATGACGTGACGCCGTGTTCCGCGATGCCGACGATTCTCCTTCCACGACGCTTCTTCCGCGACGTTATTCCCTGCAACAATCTCTGATCATCAACTGCTTGAGGTAGGAGATTTCAGATCTTTTAAATTTACTTTGTTGATTTTATGCTTAACATGGATTTAATTCGTGAAATTAAATCCGTGTGTTTTCTTTAACCTTCGGAGATCGTCGACACGACGCCCTTCCATGACGATGCGACGCCCTTCCGCGACGCGACGATCCTCTTCTTCCGCGACGGTCAATTCTGCGAAGAACTCTCGTCCGACGACAGCTACGAGGTAGGGGTTTTATTTGAGAATAATATATATTCCCAGGGTTATATCTTCTAAAACAAAGATCCCAGATCAAAGTTCAATTTTAATTCATTAAAATTGTGCGTTGTTATGTTTTTCATGTGTTGATTGTTATTTCCAATTGTTATCACCTAACGCGGAGGGTGTGGGCCAAACAAACACGTCCCGACAACCCTCCGTAGTTTTTTGTTGATGCACGGATTGGCGGGCAATGACAAACGGGGTCCCTACTGAGTATCTTATACTCACCCCTGCACGAGATATGCCGACACTACGTTATGTTGGTTGCAGACGACAGACAGTGCTGATCGTGGTGGAGGCTTGCGGAGTATGACGGTACCTGGAGGTGGACCACTGGGTGGGACGTACTCGGAGCGGTTGGCTGGACCCGAGGAGCAGTGGAGGCTATCTGTACCCACCCTTCAAGTGGGACATCCGGTGGATGGCTCAACATTGTGACTTTAATTTTTAGTTGATGTTTTCCCTTTCGAGTTGTACTTTACATTTAGTTTCGGTTTGTATTCTGGCCCACTTACTTTCCACACTTACTGTTGTACCAGTTTTTACTTAGTGTTTACTTCTACCTACTTTCTCTGTGGTGTTTGTGGTTTACTTTCCAAAGGCAATGCCTTCCCTTTTTCTGGGATTTATGCCTTGGTGCTAGTCGCCAGCCCCTGGCCTATGGAAGGCGGGCTTGGGGTAGTCACGGCATGGACCCCGAGGATGGGTCGTGAGAAATTGGTATCAGAGGAGTTCAGTTCTACCGCAGAACTTGGGACTCTGATCTTTTTCTATGTGAAGCAATAGTGTTTAGCGTATTGGGTGTGGTTATCAGTCCAGGGAGTCCATTGTTGGTGCAGCGGCCGACGTATCCGTACACCAGGACCCTAACTTCTGATTTCCGACTTAATGCACGAAAACATTGATTGCATGTGTGTTTCAAGTTTTCTTTGTGATTACTTTGTGTCAGCTCACCAGGTATACTGTTTTGACCGTGGCGCACCTGTTTCCTTTTCAGGATGGCCCCACGACGGCAGCCATCTAGGGTTTCGAGAGTTGAGCGTGACGATAGCCCACCGAGCGACGAGGCCTCTGTGCAGGGCCCTTTGACAGCTGAGGCACCGACGGTACCTCTACCCGCTGAGCCACCGATGCTTCCAGCCCCAGCCGCTGACGATGAACGTCGCCTTAGTGCACTGCATGAGTTCCAGCGCCAGCGACCTCCTAGTTTCCGTGGGGAGACGGACCCCCAGGCAGTCGAGGACTGGCTGGAGGCAGTTGTATGAGTTTTCCGGTTAGTGAGGACACCAGCATACCTCATGGTGATCCTCGCAGCGAGCCTACTGCACGCGGCAGCGGGCCGATGGTGGATCTTGATGCTCCTGGTGCACGATGAGGCATCTCTTCTTTGGACAGACTTTGAGGACCTCTTCCGCTCAAAGTTCGTCTCGGCCACCCTCCGTGCGATGCGTATCCAGGAGCTTCTTCAGCTACGGCAGGGCAGCTTGACGGTTGCCCAGTGCTCAGCGAGATTTACTGATCTCTATCGCTACTCGACCAACATGGTACGAGACCCATTCTTCCGGGCCTGTACCTTTGAGCAGGGATTGAGACATGAGATCAAGGCATTGCTGATCTCCCTCATCATTCCGACTCAGGCAGGAGTACTAGAGCGAGCCCTTTTGATCGAGAGCTTCCTTGCTGAGCCTTCATCAACAGCAAAGGCCTACGACCACGGCGCGCCCGAGATGATTCTAGGTACGATCTGTGTCTATTCCACCCTTGTTGCAGTTCTTATAGACACAGGAGTGAGTCACTCTTTCATAGCCGCTTCCCTTGTTCAGAGCTCGGAGATTTCAACATAGCCGTTGGCTCGATCCTTACGGCTAGAGACTCCTACTGGAGTAGACTCGATGATTACGCACTGGTGCTAGTAGTGTGAGCATACTCTAGGAGGCGAGAGCTTCGGCTGGGATCTTCTTGTAGCGGCGTCGAGGCCTTACGACGTCATCCTGGGCATGGATTGGTTGTCTACAGTCCATGCACAGATTTACTGTATTAGGCGCAAGGTGCGATGTGTACGCACCGACGGGAGCAGGGTCACCTTCATCGGTGAGAAGGGAGCCTTCATAGCATAGGATGGACTTCCGCAGAGGAGAGGACTGCCCATCACTCATCTGTTGGCTAGCCTCATCCTAGGAGCAGTTGACGTGTGGATTCCTAGTTTTCCTGTAGTGGTGGATCAGTATGCGGACGTCTTTCCCGACGATGTTCCAGGGCTACCTCCTCATAGAGAGGTATACTTTTATATTGACCTGTACCCCGGGACAGCCCCGATATCGACTCCAGCGTACCGGATGGCCCCCTCTGAGCTTCGAGAGCTACGGGTACAGTTGGAGGACTTGCAGGGCAAGGGATTCATCTGACCCAGTGTTTCACCTTGGGCTTCCCCGATATTGTTTGCCAAGAAGGCAGACGGGATCTTGAGACATTGTGTCGACTATCATCACCTGAACCAGGTGACGGTGAGGAACAAGTATCCTTTACCGAGGATTGGTGACCTCTTCGATCAGCTCAAGGGAGCACGGTGGTTCTCGAAGATAGACCTCAGGTCAGGCTATCATCAGCTCAGAGTTCGGGACGAGGACGTACAGAAGACAACCTTCAGATGTCGGTATGGCCACTATGAGTTCTTGGTTATTCCATTAGGTGTAACCAATGCTTCAGCAGTGTTCATGGGTCTCGTGAATAGGATCATTCATCCATACCTCGATCGATTTGTCATAGTCTTCATCGACGACATTTTGATATACTCGACGACTGAGGAGGAGCACGCATGCCAGTTGCGGGTTGTGCTGGACACACTCCGAGAGCACCAGCTTTATGGTAAGCTCTCGAAGTGTCAGTTCTGGATGCGTGAGGTCCACTTCTTGAGACACCTCATCTCTGAGGCGGTAGTTGCAGTGGATCCGGCGATGATCGAGGCAGTGCTAGCTTGGGAGCCACCCAGGAGCGTGACAGAGGTGCAGAGTTTCTTGGGACTAGCCGGGTACTATCGGAGATTTGTCCCAGACTTCTCCAGAGTTGCGGCACCACTCTCAGCCTTGACGAAGAAGGAGATACCCTTTGTGTGGTCAGACAGATGTCATCATAGCTTCCAGGAGCTGAGACAGAGATTGACCAACGCACCTATCTTGAGGTTGCCGGAGGAGGGGATAGGGTATGTAGTCTACTATGATGCATCATGGACTGGACTCGGATGTGTCCTGATGCAAGAACGGGCAGTGATCGCCTTTGGATCACGTCATTTGAGGCCACATGAGCAGAACTACGCTACCCATGACCTGGAGTTAGTAGCGGTAGTATTCGCTCTGAAGACATGGTGACACTATCTGATGGGCGAGTGCTTTACATTCTTTTATGACCATCAGAGTCTCAGGTACGTCTTCTCTCAGAAGGACCTGAACCTGAGACAGCGGCGGTGGCTCGAGTTCCTCTAGGACTACGACTTTGAGATAGTCTATACTCCTAGGAAGGGAAATGTAGTAGCCGATGCTCTCAGCAGGAGGACGGGCATTCAGCTGCTTGAGGAGGCGACGGAGTAGCTAGCCGCTTTGCAGATATCCTTCATGGATAGGGATGGAGCATCCTTCCTTCAGTCACTCACAGTCACTCCTCCACTACTGCATCGGGTCAGAGAGGCACAGTGTGGGGACACTGACTGTGAGACGCGGCGTGCACAGATATCCTCAGAACAGGCACCTGATGATTTCTCCTTTGGAGCAGAGCACGAATCCTTTTCAGAGGACGTTCATTGGTACCAGTTTCTTTATGGGAGGAGGTTCTGAGAGATTTTCATACTTCTCCTTTGGCGGTATATCCTGGAGTGGCGAAGATGTACCAAGATCTCAGATGACAGCACTGGTGGCCGGGCATGAAGAAGGCTGTGGTGGAGTTCGTTTCTCGATGCCTCACCTGCCAGCAGGTGAAGGCAGAGCATCAGGTACCAGCAGGCTTGGTACAGCCCTTGGAGGTCCCGGAGTGGAAGTGGGACAGAATATCTATGGACTTCGTGAATAGACTTCCACGCACTTCCAGAGGTCACGACTCCATTTGGGTGTTTGTCAACCGACTCACCAAGTCGGCTCACTTCTAACCCATCAGAGAGCAGGGCTCATTGGAGAGCTTGAGACATCTCTACATTCAGGAGATTGTACGGATTCACGGTGTGCCATCATCTATCGTCTCGGATTGAGATGCTCGATTTACTTCCCGGCTTTGGAAGGGGTTGCAGGAGGCTTTCGGGACACAGCTACGTCTGAGCACTGCCTTTCACCCTCAGACAGATGGTCAGATGGAGAGGACCATTCAAACTCTCAAGGACATTCTCTGCGCATGTGTCCTCGACTTTGGTCGCATCTGGGAGGACCACCTACCCTTGGTGGAGTTTGCGTACAACAACATCTACCAATCCACCATCGGGATGGCACCGTACGAGGCTTTGTACGGCCGACCTTGCAGATCTCCTTTGTGCTGGACAAACCCTCGGGAGTCAGCACTTGTGGGACCAGAGATTGTCCGGGCCACAACAGAGAAGGTCCAGGTCATCCAGGAGCGGATGAGGACATCTTAGAGCCAGCAGAAGTCTTATGTTGATAGGAGGCGGAGGCCACTAGAGTTCGAGGTTAGTGACCACGTCTTCTTGCGTGTCTCAGCTCGACGTGGATTACAGAGATTTGACCGAGGTGGAAAATTGTCTCCACGCTTCATCGGACCATTCCAGGTCCTCAACAGGATTGGCGAGGTGGCTTATCACCTAGCTCTACCACCTCAGTTTCACTGGGTGCACGACGTCTTCCATGTATCTCAGCTGAGGAGATACGTGCACGACCCGACGCACATCATTGACCATGGGGAGCTAGACATTGATTATGGGGCAACTTTTGCGGAGGTCCCGGTGGAGATCGAGGATCGACAGGAGCGGGTCCTACATGAATAGTCAATTCCTCTAGTGTGCATCAGATGGCAGCACGGGAACCTCCAGGAGAGCACTTGGGAGCGGGAGGCTCAGATGCGTGCTCAGTACCTACATTTTTTCCCTAGTTTGTGATGTATCTTTACGGGGACATAAATCCCTGAGGTGGGAGTGATGTAAAGACCCGTAAAATTCAAGGAAATTTTTTTTCTTAATTTTCTTTGGAATTTTACAAGAACGCGGTTTCTGACAGCACCTGATTCTGAGGCCCGGTGTGCCAGGAATCATTTTATGAAGTTTGGCTCGGGTACGTTCAGTGAACGAACGAGCAGGTTTTTCTAAATTTTGAACCGGTGCTCGGAATTAAATTCCGAGGGCATCGATGGAATCGCAGCGCCGGTATTTTCTTAGAAGCGAATCTTCTGGGGTTGCGTTTGCTCGAGTGTGGTTTTTTAAATTTTTGGGGTTAAGCTAAGAAATAAAATAAAGTGGTGTGACAACATTATTTTTATTTCACTTAAAGCCACTTAAAATCCACTTAAAGCCACTTGAGCTAAGTTGAAGCAAATAGGGTGCAATCCAAAATATCCTACCCTCTTGGTAGGATATTTGTGAGGTGGGGCCTGCACGAGCCCCACCGTTTCTTTTCCTCTAAGAAACGCACCCGCAAAAACTCCTCATTATTGAAAGTCAACTGGGACGTTTTCTAAAACTCTTAAATGCTCCTATTAAATGGACAGTTAAGTCGTTACCATTAATTCACCGAATTAATGGTTCGTTTCTTAACATGTTTTCAAAATGTTGGCATAATAATAAAATAATACCAACACCATTTCTTTTTGTTGACGGGTTGATTTTTGAGAGGATTTAGAGAATTTGAACCTTCTTTCCCCTTCGCGAAGAATGTGAAGAACGCGAAGAACGCGAAGAACGCCGAACCCTCATAGATCGATGACGCGACGCCGTGTTCCGCGACGCCGATGATTCCCCTTCCACGACGTTCTTCCCCGCAACAATCTCCTATTATCAAGTGCTTGAGGTAGGAGATTTCGGATCTTTTAAATTTCCTTTGTGGATTTTATCCTTAACATGGATTTAATTCGTGAAATTAAATCTGTGTGTTTTATTTAACCTTCGGAGATCGTCGACGCGACGCCCTTCCGCGATGATGCGACTCCCTTCCGCGACGCGACGATCCTCTTCTTTAGCAACGGTCAATTCCGCGAAGAACTCTCGTCTGACGACAGCTACGAGGTAGGGGTTTTATTTGAGAATAATTTTAATTCCCATGGTTGTTTGTTCTAAAACAAATAACTCGGATCAAAGTTCAATTTTAATTCATTAAAATTGTGCCTTGTTATTTTTTTCATGTGTTGATTGTTATTTCCAATTGTTTTCACCTAACGTGGAGGGTGCAGGCCAATCAAACACGGACCGACAACCCTCCGCAGTTTTTCGTTGATGCGCGGATTGGCGGGCGACGACAAACGGGATCTCTACTGAGTAGCTTATACTCACCCCTGCACGGTCTATGCCCGCACTACGTTGTGTTGGTTACAGACGACGGACAGCACTGATCGTGGTGGAGGCTTGCGAAGTAGGACGATACCTGGAGGTGGACCACTGGGTGGGACGTACTCGGAGCGGTCGGCTGGACCCGAGGAGCAGTGGAGGTTGTTTGTACCCACCCTTCAGGTGGGACTTCCAGTGGACGGCTCGACGTTGCGGCTTTACTTTTTAGTTGTTGTTTTTCCTTTCGAGTTGTACTTTACTTTCAGTTTGGGTTTGTATTCTGGCCCACTTACTTTCCGCACTTACTGTTGTACTAGTTTTTACTTAGTGTTTACTTCTGCCTGCTTGCTCTGTGGTGTTTGTGGTTTACTTTCCAAAGGCAATGCCTTCCCTTTTTCCGGGATTTACGCCTTGGTGCTAGTCATCATCCCCTGGCCTATGGAAGGCGGGCTTGGGGTAGTCACGGCATGGGCCCTGAGGACGGGTCGTGACATGGAGTTCATCATATGATAATTTATGTCATGTCTATAGGTCAACATGTAATGAAGGATGATATGTCCATGGTTCATTTACATGACCTCTCTAAAATATCTGAGTTTTAGCACACCATATTCCTAACATGTATAAATTTCATCACCTTTGTAGTACACTTATCATGTGAAATACGTGATCCATTCTCACAAAAATAAGGTTTCTTCCATCACCTAAAGATTCCATAAATTTTAAACATGTTCACATAAATTCTTTAATGTGTTTAGATTGATTCCTACCAAGTCATTTTGTGATTAATAATCATTCCAATGGGGTTTCCTATGATTTATTTGACATTTCAAAGCTCTTTCACATGATCACTGAATTGATCATGTGAAGAAAATACATTTAGTATGTAATAACTTAAAATAAATAATGGACATGTTATGGTGAAGAAGCTTAGTATAGAATATTCATTAACTCTAGAAAAACCATACCTACCTCACTATGTCCCCTTCTCAGGACAGGGAGTTTTATAGGAATCAATACCTCATATCTACACATCGTTTCACAGTGAAAATATCTCATATCATGTCTTGAGTCATCAGAGGAATCATTAAATTAGATTGAGTTGGTAATGTATCACAAGATATCAATTATAATGGGACATGTCATTAATTATTTCATCAACCTGTTTTATTTTAAATAGACACCACATGATCACTCTATAATTAATATATTTTTCGAATACATGGTTATAAATGTGATTTCTAATGATCAATCCATAATATCAAATGATTTCCACATTAATAGGTTGAAATGTCTAATATTCTTCCACAGATCATTATGGGATACTAAAGAGCATTAACATTATCAAATCAACACATATGAGAGCCTTTCTAAGATTCAGATAAAATGTATTGTAGTCACCATGAGATATTCCCACCTATCATAGAGGCTTTCATGTAATCAAGTGTACATGTTGAAAAACCTTCTCATGATATGCCAGACATGTCTAGGTACCTTCACAAATTCAAACAAACATATCCAGGGAATATTGTGTGATCAATAAAATGATCACATTAACCATTTAATCCCATAACATAAAAAAACATAATTTCCATCACGTAAGGATTCCATGATTTTTATCTTTATATTATTTAATCCATTTATGATTACCAAAAATTTATTCACCAAGGATCCATGTGATCAAGTGGATTTGTTTAAGTGAATCTCATGAAACCTTCACATGAATGATTGATTAAAATAGGATCTCTCACATGTATAAAAATAGTGGAATCATGCAGTCAAGAAGGCTTGATTTGGGTGCTTCCTGTGATCAATGAGAAGACCCAACAAAGTGCACATTTCCTTTTCGTGAAGATCAATATAACTAACATTTCATAATTATCCCATCAATTCCATCCCCCATATCATGAAAACTGTCATGGTTTCTAGGTGTTTTTCAGTTGACATGCCACATGATCAGAAGGACTAATCAAATAATCACATGATCATAAGGACACGTCTGAGGAGCTTAATGTGACCAGTAGAAAAATCACATGAATAACACAACTATTTTTTCAAAAGTTCATAGGTTTGTGTCACAATGATTCTTATTGATTATCATGTGACTAGTGTAACCCAAGGGTTTAATCCCCATGTATCCATCATTAATCCTTATTTATAATTGTGGTAAATAATACCTACATTTTGGTTGTTTTCTATCCCATGATACTCCAATGCACTTTTTTTTATGCTAAGATATAACAGCAGCCTCAGAAGTATAGTGCAGTGGAAGGACTGGGGGCTCAGTTTTGTGGACATTAATACCTATTTCAGTCACTTTTCCATTTGTCAATTAGTCATCCATGAATCATTTTGTATTTCGAGTGACCTTTGGTATTCCATGATAAGATCTATAAATAGGAGGGTTGCAGGAGGACTATTTTGCATTCAATTTGGATGTTCATTGACATCCCAATAACATTTATTTCCACTAGATCGCTAGGAAAGACTATATCCCATAACCCCAACAAAAGAACCAATTTGGTTATCTGATCATGTTACCTTGTCAAATAATTTATTTCTGTGAATGAATTGTCCTAAGACCTTTTTCAACAAATCTTCTTACTAATCAATGATAATTCATTTGAACCGTGTTGTGCACCTTGGATATGTGGTTTCTATGTGTGCTCCATGTGTCTCATGGCGGATTTTAGGAAATCACAATATCATTATATGATTTTTATGACCTTTTCATGGTCATAAGATTGTGATTCTTGAAATAGATCATACGTTCATTATAATTTACATGGGTTAGGGAATCGTGAGACCCAAAAATGAGAATATCCTTCGTGTGATGCAATCCAAGTAACACACCTTTTTACACATTTAACCCATTCTGGGATTCTAACATTTTTGTAATACATACTCTTTATGTCTTGGAATAAATGTATTTGATCATAAAGGCTTCATCCAACATGGATTCTTGGAGGGATATTATTTTTGGGAACTAAAATGCTAGCACCCAATATCATGTTTTTTTGATAAAGATGTTCTAAATGGTCTTTTGTCAATCAATATTGATAATTACCATCCTTCGCATTGACTAACTATATATGACATCAATATACTAGATTATTTCCCCATTCCATCACCAAAAACCATATTATGGTTTGACAGTGCTCATCATCCTTTAATTATATCAAGGTTATTTTCTTTGTGCATAGCCAATTTATTATAGAAACATTACTTTAGTCATCCAATACATTGAATCACTCATCTATGAGCCTAGATAGTCATGATCTCACTCAAAAACAAATTATATAGAATAACTCAAATATACTCTCATCCTATTTAGGTAATAATAATGTTGACTGGAGCATGAAATGAGATGCACACATCGGTGGAAACATTTATAATGTGTTTCCAAGGATATTCTATGTTATAAAATATGTAAATAATTTTTTGATCCACAGGACACCATTCACCACTATGTGGCTACATGCATTTTTGAATTCATCATGTAACATCACCCAAATCTCATTGGAGATATAATTAGTGATTAGTTTCTTAGTACTAACCCTTTTCATCTAATCCACGGTGAAGTTGGAATCCGCCTATGGGTTATCAATTAGCATGCGGAAATAATTCATATTTGGAATATTTTTAATGAATTCCTACTTAGTAAATACATCTGGGATGAACATAATAAAACTCAATTCTTTATATGTGAAATATCCACAATTGTGAATGAGAGGATAAATAAGAAGTTGAACCTACACACTAGTATGTATTTCAGGGATTGAATGAGTATCAATATTTTTCAATGTGTGATGTAGAAAACTGTGGTTTCTACACATCAATTTTCTTCTCAACAGGTCTACCATAGATTGGGCTCCTATTAGGCCATTCTCGAGATTGTTGAGTATATATCACAGGGATACAATGGGAAACTCGAAATTCCCTTAGGTAAACATTTGGAAGGGTTTTATTGATGTTTTAAAATAGATGAATTTTCCTTGTTGGGATTCATTTTGGGTGGCTAGGTTTGGATTATTTCTGACGAGAATGTCACATGAGAACGCGCCCCACGCTCCGCTGGAGGTTTCAAATTTCGTTACCGTTACCCCTCCTCCCGCTTTGCCTCGGCCCGAGCCTGAGCGCCCACCCATCGCTCTGGGATGCGCTTCTGCCTCTCTGGCCTCAACTTTCCAGGCGCATCCTCCGCGTCCTCCCTCTGGGTCTGACTCCCCTCCTCCGCTCCCGCCCCTTATTTTGGGCGCTCCTACTCCAGTTCCCAGGCCATCCTCCTTCAAAGATGCTTTCTGCGGGCCGCATTTCTCGGGAGTTATCGGCCTCTGCTTTCACAGAGGAAGATAAATGCTTAAAGTGGCCACTGGTGGCCCGGTTTGGGGCTGCCAAGCCCCCCTGCCGGCGTTCCAGCGCTTCTTCATTTCCTGGGGTCTCCAAGCGCCTGCGCGGATCTCGGTGGTTCACAGAAACTCTTTGTGTCTCGTCCGGGATTCTGAAGAAGATTTCCTTCATGCATGGTTCAGAGCACCCTGAACCTTCAACTGATGGAGATTCATTTTATCAAGATGGTTGCTGGACGTTCACAGGGGAAAGGGGAGCCCCCGCGTAGCTATTTGGGTCGATCTCCGTGGGCTCCCGTTTTCCGTGTGTTTCCCAGGGCGGGCGCCCCATTCAGCCTCTGTTCTACGGGTCATGCACAGCCCCCTGGGAGGCCACACCACGCTGAATCCTAATCGATCCAGGCCCTCATACAGAGCTATCAGTCGGGGAATGGAATCGGTCCACCTTCTCACCCAAAGTCTTAGATACCCCCTCCCCCAGGCAGCCATCTAAAATGGTGGGAGCGTGCACCCGTTCAAGATCACAGAACCAACAAATGTGTCTGTCCTCCCACTTCAAGAAGGCCAGCTCCTCTGGAGCTAGTGCTAGGGCCCTCTCTTTTCAATGATACCAATCCTAATATGGAACACTCCAGGCCCCAGGGCCAGGGTTAGGACGGATTTCCTTGCTGTAGAGGTTAGTAAACAGATGGTTGCAATTATTGCAATCCTATAGCACAAGCAAAGAAACTCTAAGATCAACGATTACACATGGAATATCATAATCCATGGTTCCTTGCATGCCGACCCCTACAACTGCCACATACGGATCTTCGGGCATAAGAGCCTTTCTTTTGCATTGGTGCAGGCCGGTAACCAACACATCACGACCATGATGATCAAGGGGCACCACTTTCTTAATGTCCCTTCCAGAGAAATGAAAGTTTGCTGTTTGTTCGATTTCTGACAGGGAAATGCCTCACCGACATGGGATTTAAATGGGACGGTTTTACCTAGTGCAATAACCAAAGGGGTGCCCATGGTTCATGGAGCCTCTTGGACAGGTGTCTGGACAACATCCAAGCCACCACCCTCTTCTCCGATGGGAAAGTTCATCACCTGGTCTGAAGCTTATGAGATCACTCTCCCCTTCTGGTGTGCCTAGCCTCTAGTCAAGGAACCTCTGAGCGGTTTCGGTTCCTCCACCAGTGGACCATTACTCCAAGATATCAAGTCATAGTCAGTGATGCCTGGAAAGAGCCATCTCAGGGGCATACATGGGTCGCCATTGACAACAAACTCAGACGGCTCAAGGATCGCTTGCGGCTGTGGTGGAAGGATCATCTCCTCATTGACACTGACGTAGAGTGTGCCTTGCAGGATGTTGACAGTCTAGTGGGCAAGCTAGAGGAGAACTGAGATGATCTTGCGTTCGAGGATCTCGCAAGCAAGAAAGCTCTCCAAGTAGAATTACTTCTGAAACAGAAACGCATGGCAAGAGATTCTTCGAAGGTCAAGTGGCTCAAAGAGAGAGATAGGAACATCGCGTTCTTCCTTGCATTCATCAAAGAGAGAAAGCGGCCAATCAAACCCAAATTCCTATAAAAAGATGTCTCTTACACGAATGATAGGGACATGGTGGGTGCTCAAGCCCTTACCTTCGTCCAAGAGATGCTTGCCAGATCCAGTCTAATGAAGCCCAATGGGTACCCTGGAATTGACACAGGGTTCTTCGAGGTTATCCCTTCTCTGTTCTCTATCCAGGACAATGAGGGGTTGAGGGCTTTGCCTGATTAAGGGGAAATCTATGGCGCAATGATGGGCCTTAAACCGGACCACGCCCCTTGCCCTAACGGCTTTTCGAGATCCTTCTACAGGGCCACATGGGAGGGTGTGAAGGCGGATGTTGTTAAGGCTACCCAAGACATCTTCTGAGGGGGAAGCCTTCCATGAATTACTTGCGCCACAACCCTTGTCCGCCTTCCGAAGTCCATGAACCCTACCTATATTTTGAATACCGCCCGATGAGCCTCTGCAAAATCCCATAGAAAATATTAGCCAGTGTCATCAACAAAATAAGGTCAAGAAACCTTCATCGTTGGGTCTCAGAAGAGCAGAATGGGTTCGTGAAGGGCCGCTCGATCCATGACACCATTTCCCTTGTTGAAGAGATAATCAAAGACATCAACCTCAAAACCAGCGGTTCCAACAAGGTTATCAAGCTAGACATGAACAAAGCGTACGATGGCGTGGAGTGGGGATTTATCATCAAGGTCCTGGAAGTTATGGGTCTCGACCATTGGAACATTGATATCCTATTAGATGTTATATCTCCATTTGTTTGGTGATCTATATTATGGTTAACACTTTCGATTTCTTCAAGGATACTCGTGGGCTCCAACAAGGCAATCTTCTCTCCCCTAGCCTGTACATTCTTCCCCAGGACATCCTCATCGTCTCCATAAACATGTGGTTCAACACCGTTGAGATAATCCCTTTCAGATGGAGGAAGAGATCCAAATATATCACCCATCTGATGTTTGCATACTATACCCTCGTCTTCATGAATGCTGGAATCCAATAGATCAAAGGTCTCATGATGGTTCTCCAGGAATACTCCCACCAGAGCGGTCAAGTGATTAACAAGGACAATAGGACTTTCTACATTTCCAATAGATGTATTTCTAGATGAGCTATTGTTGTCCACTAATACTTCAACATGAAAAGAGGGGAGTTCCCCATGGAATATCTCAGGGCTCCATCTCCCCTTGAAGACATCATATCAGAGATTGTGATTTCCTCTCCTTGAATATGGCTGAACGTATCCTTAACTGGAAGAACACATACCTTTCTTTTGGGGGCCGTATTTCTCTTATCAATATTGTTATGCTCGCTACCCCGGTTCATTCCATCTATGCAATCAAAGTTCCACAGGGGGTGATTCGCAACATTGAAAAGATCTTGGAGAGAATTATCTGGGACCCTACCATGGAAGGGAAACATCATTGGGAATCATGGCACAGGGTGGTGAGGACAGTCAGAGAAGTCAGAATCAACGTCTGCGGCCTTGTGGCCACCATCAACTGCATGTTTGTGAAGCTTGCATGGGAAGTCCTGCAAAAGAGTACGCTCTGGGGTAGAACCATGAACTCCTCCTACTTTGACGACCCTTCATCGAGGACGATCTAGGGCTCTATGATCTAGTCACATGTTCTTCCCCTCATCCTTCATCTACAACCTCACTCACTATGGCTGGTGGGGAATAGAGATATCCTTTTCTGGAAGCACAACTCAGCTGGGGAGGCTATCGGGTTTCTGGGATGCCCAGCTCCTTCCATCTCCTTCAGGGAGGTCAGTCGCTACCCTGAGTTCATTCACGGGGTGCTGGATGAAGACCAACAAGCCCTCTTCAACATAATTGAATTATCCTCATAGCCTGACCAATTCATTTTCACCCCTCATCTATGAGGCCATTCAACTCTTGAGATTTTGGTTGACCCTTGAGCACCCATGATAGCTCCGACAATTGGAATGAGATACTCTGGCCAATGTCCCTTCCCTCGAAGTTAAATTTCCTAATATGGTGCATTAAAACAAATTAATTCCACCAGATGAACATATTAAACAATGAGGGATCTCGTTGGTTTCACGATGTCCCTGCTGTATGAACAGTAAAGAAGAATCTACTGATCGTATTTTCTTTCCAGGTGATTGGGTGAGTGCGATGTGGAGCACTCTTGGTGACATTTCAGCCCCTACAGATAGTATCATGGATGGCCTAACTTTCATGCAGAGATAGATTTGCAGCTCGGGTGATTGAGGTCCAGAGAAGGAGGATCGCACCATGATTCTTCACGTAGGATTCTAAAGCATCTAGCAAGTTAGAAACAAGTCGGGGCACGGCGAGCCCCTCTCCTCTGACTTGTCCATCATCATCAGGATGAACAAACCTCTTATGGACATCACCCCACTACTTAGAAAATGGTGGGAGGATCACTTCCTCAGCCTCATTCATAGACCCTCTAATGCCTCCCATAGTGATACTAACATTTCTAGGGGACATTGGGTCTGTTGGAACCCCCCCCCCCTTCTTGGGGTCTTAAAATTAACAGTAACGGTTCCTGCATCATGGTGGTCATGCGCAGCGGAGGCGTTGTGCAGGATGCCAAGGGGTCGGTGATCATGGCATTTTCAGCCTTCTTGGGTAGTGGATCATCCCTTTATGCTGAAGCAAGGGCCCTCCTTCAGGGTATCAGCATGTGCATCTAGGATAAAATTGATATTTCAGAAGCTAAAACCTACTCCATGATTCTTTATAACATCCTTAATGGCCTATGTCCCTCCCCCTAGTCAATCACCTATACCATCAGAATGTGCAGGAGATAGCTTACCAATACCACCAATGTGGTGCACTCGTGGCGAGAGTGTAATCAAGTAGAAGACCACCTTATTTCCCTTGAGTTTCTTGGTCCTGATCTCATTTGCCTTCATAATGTCATGTCCCTCAAAACTGAGGGGGTCAATTTGATTATAGGGGACAACCATAGACTTCATTATTCCAGTCCTCCATGCGGAGGCTTGATGCATGTGGTCCCTTTATGGTGGAATATAAAAAAAATACTCGAAGGTGTCTAGGTCATCATGATAGTGAGAAAAGTTTTACTAGAATAAGGGAGGCCCCTCAACCTCTCCAAGAAAATATTTAATCCTCTTTATTATTTTCTAGTCTATATTAATTAATGGAATATAAATTACCAGATTTGCAGACCCTTCAAGTTTCTATTAGAATTATAAATTCTATTTAGGGTCATGGTAACACTATTATACATTCATGATGATATCAATATTCTGAGAAAATATAATGGTTCTAATTTCACTACGAACATCATTCCTTTTGGATTAATCATTTATGACCAAACGCATTCCCATGATGATTCTTTATATAAAATTTCATTCAAGTATGGGGTTCATACAACCTTTTTAGATGAGATAGTCATCTGTGAGACACATTCACCTAATAGCATTGGTCACTATATTTCTTCATTCAACATTTATTTCCCTCCCTTTTAGTGTGAAATTGTAACGAAATACTGTGATTATTCTTCAATTATAGATGTTGTTGGAACCATAGGATACTAATTCCTTTTTTCATTACCACAAATAATTTATCCCACAAATCAATCATGAGACTATGATCAAGCATGGATAGAATGATACATGGATGATGTGATGATACAACCGGCTCAATTGGTAGGTATGAAATCTTTCTCAATAAATCCTTTTTTTGTATCCTTTATGTAACTTGTTCACTACTAATGAGGCCCTTGAAAATTTTATATCATCATTAAAAAGAGTCATATATTAATGAGGCGGAGTGTACTTGAGAAAAAGGCCCCACAATGCTAATAGTAGATAATGTGATGTACAAGGGGTCAAAGAATTTTTTTATGTTAGGAAAGTAGCATGAGCCATAAATTTCCCTTCCTCATTAACTAGGTCATGTCATCACATGATGGATCCAATATCGTATTATATCTCAGCATATGTACATCATGTTGTAATACCCTCTGAAAGAACTTCCATGAGAAGAATGACTCAATGAAAAATTTGGAACCATGTTCAAGCCATATTAATAAAGAATCCCTTATAAGAAAAGCATGGTCAAGGAGTGTTGAGTTTAAAGATTTTATATATCCAAATGACATGTGGAATTAATTATCAAATATTATATAAAATCACACTATAAATCATCAGGGAATGATAAAAACTATCTAATCATGTGAAAGAGCACTAATAATTTGGAAAAAAAATTTCATTATTTAATCCATGATGGATTTATATGATGTTCTAGATCAAAAGAATCATAAAACAACCTTGATGCGTCATCATATGGGAAACATGGACATGAAAATAGCTGAATATGAATCTCTCATAACTTTTCGGATTGTTAATTTCTTATAGGAATCTTCATTACTTAATGCCATTGAATTATAGGACCGTGATTTGATTTTCTCGATCAAGGATGTTCTTTCACTAGCAGTGGTGGAGGAAATTGAGTGGGAAAAAATTAAGAATTCATTATACACCATCATTCAAATAGTAGTAAATTTATGGAACTCTATGGTCTAAATATTTTAATGGTCCTATTTTATACATTTATGTAAATTTTAGTATAGTATCTTGATGATAGAAATTAATCCATTTATTATTACTTGATCAATTAAAAAATCATTCAATATTTACACATTTCATTCTATAATTCCATTTTCACCCTTTTTGTTGAATTTACTCACCATGGTATTATAGAGATTGTCAATGGTATCCTTCATTATATATTACCATGAAAACCAAACATGAACTCAAGTGCTAGAATACTAATATAATTTTTTACAATTTCCAATGAATGATTAATAGTATAAGAATCTTCATTAATAAATATCCTCAAGTCATTATGTCATCACAAGGATCAGGAGGATAATTTGAGTAAATATGTTCCAACGGGATATTGATCTAATTATTTCCTAATCAAATAGACCTATAGAACATAGATAAATTTTATTGATGCATTGATAATTGTCCCTAATTATCTTTTATCTTATGTTTTCACCCCTAAACATTTCAGTAATCATTAAAAAGAAATACTTAACAGTATTGAAATTGAGTTTTTCTATAGTTACCCCTATCGGGTTCTCATCCAGAAACGTTTTTTGTATTTTTCATTTCATAAGTGGTGAATTATTCATATTTTACATTGTGTTTGTGTGTGTGTATCATGTGATAAGGAATATGATATTTTCCACACTTTTCCTTGGTGGGTATTTGACTAAGATATAATTGAGATTCATTTTAGTGAATATTTAATGGTTGGTATGAATGAAAAATGTGGAGATATAAGTTAATTTTGACCATTTTAGAACCTTCAACTACTATTTTTCGGTCATATAGCTCATCCATTATGTATCCATAGATTAGGGATTTCTAAATTATACCATCTATTGATATATTTTATAGTCTTGTTTCTCATACCATTAGTAATTGTAGTCAATGATCTTCTCGATCAGGGAGTCTGTTTCTATAGTTTAGGGTCTTCTTGCATATACCTTCTATTTTCATAGTTTAGGGTCTTCATGACCAGACCAACTATTTCTATAGATTTAGGGATTCTATCTTGGATCATTTTTTTGATATAGTTTGGATAATTCTTTCTTGGACCATATGTTGTTGTAGATTATGTTCATCTATCTGAAGACCTTCTATTGTTGATGTTTTTGGTGCTCTAGAATGTAACTTCTATTGATATAGTTTGGGAAATTCATTATTTGACCATATGATATTGTAGTTTAGGGCACTCTAGGTCATAACTTTTATTGTTTTAGTTTAGGGTCATCTAGCACACACATTATATTTTATTCTAATGATAAATATCTAAAGGATTTATATTCAAGATGGTTTGTTCCACTATATATCAATGATTAGATTATTGAGAATGAATATTTTGGAAGGATTGTAATACCATGTCATCTCATTGAGATTATAAAGAATAAATTTTCATGAAGGGTTCTGAAACCCCTTTTCCTTGAAGAAGTTATGAATGATGAATATTCATGAAGGGTTTTTATTCCCATCATTCATGATTCAAACTCTATTTGTAAATAGTAAAATAATTTTAGGAATGTAGAATTCAATTAGATAGTATTATTATATGTTTTATATTTCATAAACCATGAGCTTCAAACGGGGGCGATGAGATGGGGCAGACGCACTAGGGATGATCACACAACTATTGGAGTTATCGAGTTCCACTGTTATGTTGTTGTGGGATCATGAGTATTGGGGGTCATTTTTTATAAGGAAAATATGGCTCTACTTGATGAGTTACAGACCCATAGGAACGATCCAATAATACATTCATGCATGGTTAAGGATAGGGTCCCAACTCTTTTGTAATTATTATTAATTATTTGTGAAGATTAAAAAATTTGGATAGTAAAGCATGAAATATATAAAATGGTACTATAGAGGGGTTCTGGAACTCTAGGGGCAGTTCTGTTTTATGATTGTGAATCTCAGGAATGTTATCATGTGGTTTCAGGTAACACATTGAGGGAATCTAAAACATCAAATAATAATTCACTGCATTCCTTCATTGAGTTTGGTTATAATACATGAAAATGTATCATAGATGATTTTAAATCCATTAGAATAATTTCATTATGAGAATTTTAAATCATGATAATGCAAAAACTGAGTCAAATAGAAATCATGGATATTGGGTACAATTTAGCAATTGGTAATGGTGGAGAACAATATCATATGTATTTAGGACAATAATTTATGTATTTATGTTGGAAGATTCCTCCAGGATCAAAATATCTACTAGGAACAATCTCTAAGGATTTGAATTATTCACCATAAAATATTAGTGGGGTCACTTTAGAGCTTTCATTCCCCCTTAAAAATACTATACTTTGAAGATACAAGAGAAATGAATCATGGATATTGGGTCCCTTATGATGTATGAAATATCAAGGAATCAATGGGATTCATCTCATCCATTAAATCCATGAAGTTTGTTTGAGGAATATGTAATATAAATGAAGGGTTCTCATACCCTAAACATAGTTTCACCTCATAGTGATCATGTCAGCATAAAAAGGGGATGTGAAAAATCATTCCTATAGAATTTCCTGGATGAAGATGTCTTGTGATCTTGGATAATCATTTACTAGGACCACATGTTAAGATCAATGAGAATTGATTCTTTTTATTTATCCTCTAATGTTTTATTAAATTCTAGAGATGAAAAATTTAACAAGAGAGTAATCGAATTTTTCTTATATCACCCATTATGGATTTTCAATTCATGAAGTTTAAGGTCTCCTTCACAATCAGTTTAAGGCTATGCAATTTGGACCATTAAAGGATAAATCTTAGAGTCTTGCATCTTTTATGACGATGGACACAATTTATGTTCAGGTCCCATGGAACTAGTTTCAGGGAAGTGTTACATAACAGAAAAATTATGATTCAAATGCCCATGATAATTAAAATATCATTTTGATAAGGGTATTTGAATTTTTAAAATCATTGATCAAGGTTCTTGAATCTTGGGTATTTTTAAGGGAATGTAATGTCAAGGATGATCATGAATCACACAAGGGAGATGAGTTCCATGATGATTATGTTAGGTCCAAAAGGATCAAAATTCCCTTATTTTAAGGAAAAAAATACATATTGACAATGGTTATAAGGACCATATACAGATCTCATGGATATATGGTCAATATAAGGGATATTTTTCTACATTGAAAGGGAAGTTCATAGTTTTCAATGAAATAAGAAAATCAAGGAATGATGTTTGATTCATTGATTGATGTTCTTAGAAAATGATGGATACACCCTGAACATTGGTTAAACAAATTTAGGCCATTTAAGTCCTTTGAAATAGAGTGATTATGGATGACTGTCTTAACAGTTTGATGTTTTGCAGTGAGGATGTACATACTCTGTAGTTTAACATCATATAACTATGACATAATTTTTGTTTAGTTTGATGTCATGTTACTAGGAAGTCTTCCATAAATTTTTTTTTCATACGATATGGGTATGGTAAATGACATGAAATTTTGAATAATATACTTATATACACCACGAATTTTCTTAGGGAATTAAAATGATTAAGGAATTATTTTCCATTCATAAGATCACTAGTAGATAGCCATATATTGAGGCCTATCATGGGGAAATTTATCTCATACGGAAGCAATCCACACATAGAACTAATTCACACATAGGTTAAGTGAGTATGTATGACTCATCCATATAAAAATAGAGTATGGAATTTTAGGGTAGACCATATATTAGGTTAATCTTTGATTCTTCTGATATATATTCCATGAGCATCACAATTCCTATTTTAAGGGGGGATCATGCAACAATCAATAATTTTAAGGAGATCCCTCTATGTATATATGGCTCATATAGGAAAGGGTGAATAGGATTTTCTTTTGTGTTTTCTTTTGTAGATGGTACTAGGTTTTAAGGATCACGGGAATCCAAAAATTTCATATTATAATGGAATCAAAGATACACATAGTTTTCATCTGGAACCCCATATTGATTGAACTCACATATGGGTAGGAGAATTTTTTCAATAACTCACAATACTTCATAGGATTCCTCTACATAGATATAGATCAAGGGAATGAAAGAATAATTAATTGATAACTCAGAGTTGATACATTGGGGAAGTGAGTTATCACTTTAACAGATCACACACATAGTTATAAAGTGTTTTTTTTTCATTTTGGTATTCCTTGATGGGATATCAAATAATTGTATTGAGAATCACTACATATCCTATAGATATTCGAATCAATAAATATGTAGTTATGAGGAATTAAGTGGACCCCATACATAGGATAATCTTTTATGTATGGGTGAGGGGAATGCATTCATTGAAATAGTATTCACCCACTATCACCTGACCATAAGATCTCAAATCATTTGGGATATCATCATGGATAATGGATCTCTTTTTTCTAAATTATTTCACAATTATAGGCTTGATTACATTATTGTTTCCAAACAAGATTGATAGTTTTTAATATAGACGATGAATTGGTTAAGGGTGTGATAATATTAAACATGGTTCTATGAATAAAAGATATGGTCAAGCATTGTTATGTATCCTGGTTATGTCATCAAGTAACATGTAATTTTTATATATTTCCATTGCTTGTATATATCATGATCATGTAAAAAGGGAGTGCATTAATATTTTGAATATCATTGGTTGGAATAAGATTAATGAGCATAGGTGTCACTATATTTCCTATGTCAATAATAATCCATCCCCATGTAAATTTCACAACGAATCCTCTCTACATAGATCTAGGACATATATATAGATGGGGAATTTTTTATCTTCCCATGGAGTGTCTTATCATTATTTTTGGAATTTTAATTCTTTACAGTCATGAAGATTTGACCTAATGGGGTTTCCATGATGGTTGGGTACCTCCAAGAGTTTGTGTCTTCATAGGAGTTTTATTCTACAAAAATTAAAGGGTATAACAATGTGATGTCATAATTTGGCTTCAAATATATTATTGGTGGAGAGATGATAGACATCAAGGGCATCCAAATCGTCTAGAATAGTTAGATGATTGGATGTATAAATCCCGATCCAATACAATCTGAACAAAAAATAGATAAATAATGGTGGGTATGGGTCCTCTATTACTAATAGAGGAATCCTGTATTCCATGAATTGAGGATAATAGCTCCTAAATTTAAGGGGGTCCTTTCCTCTATAACTAAATTATCACTTAGACATAATCTTTGAAACATTGTGTTAATCAATGGTAAATCATAGATGGGTATCACTTAGATACCATCTCCATATTAAAAATATACTATTGGGGAGAAATAATATTACATAGGCTCACGGTCCAAGGTGTTACAAGATAATCTTATTATATTAAGTAATTGAGTCGTGTTAACTCAAATTTTAAAGATTTAATGTTGGTTCATAGAGAACATAATATTCTTGAAGGGTTCAAGAAACCTTAATAATATTCCAATATGTATTGAACATATTTTTGGGGGTAAAGGGAAAATACAATACCTTCTTGAGTACATAGCCTTCTAGGGGATAACTTGTTTGGTATGCATACCTTTTGTCATGAAGTTTAACTTCATGAGACTAGTTAGGGGTTATAATGTTAAATGTAATGTGACTAAGATGTGGTTTCAGATTATTAAGTAGAATGAACCTCTATTATACTAGTCAGATTGAATCTCCATGTTCCCTATGATTAAATGATTCATTCTCGGTGTGAAAAAATAATAGATGAAAAGGAATTTGAAAAAGACTTATGACTATGTTTGACATGGAACATGTGCGAATGTTCACATCTTAATGTAGAGTAGATTTTCTATACAAATCTAAATTACATTTAGGGGAATTTTTGGGGGAAATTAATACTGGTGTATGATCCTAAAATGTAGTATTCATGAATCTGTACATATCCCATTGTATGGAAATCAATCCACATATATTTATTTTATGATAATATCATACCTATGTATGACCCTTATATATGTCAAGTGGTATTTTGTTTTTTTTCATTATAGATATTCCTAGTATTGGATATGCTAGAATCACATAGTATATTTTGGTGATAAGAATAAAGGAACATATTGTATAGTAGAATTGTCCATATACAGGTCTCACCTATTTGTAGGGGGTGTTTTTCATTTACCCTTATATTGTAGCTCGTCCCAGGAATTGAGATTCAAGAACGACTATATATCATGTGGTAACATGAGTCAAACCATATTTCTTTCTTTTTGGAAATAGTCTCTTCACATTTATGGACCATATAAATGTTTGTCCATTATATATATTGTTTTATTTTTTTACATTGTGGTCAATCCAAGGATTTCAAAATCACGTGTCACTACCAATCATGTGACAATAGGAATAACTACAAATATATTTCTAATTATAACATAGGGATGTGTGAGACATATATTACATGTAGAACTAGATCATGAACTGTAAGCTTCTATTATGGAATAATATTCTCTTAATGATTAAGGATGACTTCCATATTTTTTAATTACATTCATTAAGGAATTATTCTTTGAAGTTTAATGTCATGGGGTAAATAGGGGAATTCAATTTAGTTTTGAGTATTTATTTTTTGGATATCAAATTATATGTAGTTTAAATTCATTCTTCAAGGATATAAGTATGACAGGATAATTTAGTGATAAATTTTCAAACCTTATTGGACAAGGGATAATGGGTGAAATATTTCATGTCTTTAAATTCGAATATCAATTATGATTATTCTATCAATTCAAAAGATTAAAATCACACGATAATAGAAATAACTCATTGAGTTAAGGGGGTATTTCCATTGGGACCAAAATATCTACTTGGAATAAGGTATTGGGAATTTTGGTATTGACTAGTGAATAATAGTGGAGTCCCAGTATGAACTGAAATATCCCCTAGTCACATGATCTCGTGCATCTAATTATTCACCAGTGAATCCTAGAGGGTCCCTTTAGGATAAAAAAATCCCTATTACGAATATGATGCATCATAGAACATGGAGAATATGTGGTAGAGGTTCAAGATATTTGAAAAGTGTATGCTCTCTATGTATTTGATTATTTATAAATTGGAAATGGTTAATAAATTTATTTGGTGGAAGAAGTGGTTTCCAATGTGATTTTGAAGTTCAAAGGAGTAGTATCTTAATGGGGGATACATACTCTAAAATGAATGGGTATATCGAATAAATGATTTTGATTTATGGGGAAGATAATATTAAATAAGTGTTTGACTACCCTAAAGTCAATTACAATGTGTATTGAACACATTTTTAGGGATATGGAGAGAGACATGAACATATTGATTACATAGTAATTAGGGGGTGATCTAAATTACATGAATACCTAATTTCATTCATTTTATCATTATGAGACAAGGATGAGGTCATATAGTTTAACATCATAAAATTTGTATTTATATCTTTACGTTTAACATCATATAGTAATGATTTTATGGAAATTTAAATAAAAGAATGTTCCCCAATCATACATGTTAGTATGGATTTATAATTCCCCTAAGATCACATGTGTATTGTTTTGAATGAGGAATAATAAACAGATGGTATGTCAATTGGTTTGTGTGCATATTCTTGATAGGGAATGTGTAGATGTACTCCTATATTGAATTTAGTATAAATCCATAAATTTATTTTTCACATTGATAAACATATTTTGGAGTGCTGACAACTCATGAATGTACATTAAATTGTTATTTTAGATGTCACTACCCATCGTGTTATGAAACGGATTAAGCTCCACAGAGTAATGATAATGAAATATCCCTATAGAAGTCTAAACCATATGTAGTGACGGAGGAATGTTTTTATATGCCATTTTATATATGGGTGATGTTCCCATGACTTGATATCAAGGTGTCACTATATATCATGTGGTAATAAGAATCAACCAATATGTAGTTCTTAATATAGAATACACTATATAGGTCTGACCCATATATAAGGGAATGAGCATTTTATTACCATAGTAGGACCATAGATTCGAGACATGGGAATACCTATGTATCAAGTGGTAAAAGGAATCAATCCACACGTAGTTCGTAAAATATCATTTCCATGTGATGGTCTATCCTATATGTTGGGAGTGTGTATTTTAATTTTTATATATTGTGGATGCACCCAATATTTGAGATACATGCATCACTATGTAAATTATTTGGAAAATAAATCAATTCATGTATAGTTCTTTATATGATCCGTTATATATATATGAATATCAATTAGGGATGTGGTCACTTTATTTTTCGTCTACACATACCTAGATCATGTACAATGATTTATTAATGATGTAATTTTCTAGATTTTTTAAAAAAGGAATCCATTCATAGATAAGGTTTCAGTTCCAAAATCAAGAAGGACCACCATCTTATCATGTTGGGATATGAGATTAAACTTGGAGCTACATGGTAAACCCCTACACTAGAAAAATTCTATATAGATGTGTATTATGCATAATAAAATGTGTTTTGTCCCTGTAGGTGAAATTTATTCATACAACTTAACAATGTGTGACTAGGACATTTTTTATACAGTTTAATATGATATGTTATATATTTTAGTAATTTTAGAGTATTTACACCATTACTTAGCCTCCCATTTTTAAGAATCTATGTAATGTATTTATTAAAAAACCTCATGTTCATCGGGGGGTGTAATGTGTTCCCCATCAATTGCGGAAAATGAGCACGCCATGTTGGAGTATACCTTGTGTATGATAGAAGACATTCCCAAATTGGGTTCTAAAATTATTGGATTATTTATTTATATCAACAAAGTTATATTAACCAATTAAAATGTTTAATGGAGGATGGAGTGGAGGTGAATATTTTGGATAAAATCTCACAAAATCCATTTCAAATGGACTTTGTGGTTCTTCCGTGTACATAATCATTCCTTATCATGAAATTATTTATCATCTGACATATTTTGTTATTTTAAAAATTTAGGAATCACTCACATATTGATATACAAATTATGTTCAACAGGACCTTGAAGAGTATAATAACATTGGTTTTATACAGTATTGAATCTCGGGTCACCAATATTGAATTGTGAATTGTGGAATGGTAATATCATAATTCTTATGGGAGTTTGAGTGGAAAAAACATCATTTACTTTTCCATAATATTATTGTGGATGTTTTATGATGTCTTATTGATGGCCTCTATCAATCCATTTTCAATTCCTTGATAGCGATATGAATTCTTGTGCTTGTATTTGTACTCCCGAAACAACATATTTGACTCAAAATATTATATTTCCATGCCATTGTCGGTCAATGTCATGTGTTGGACACCAAATGTGGAAATATTAATAAATATAAAACTTTTATGATATTATTTATTACCAATTCATTTAGGGGTATTTCATTATCCTACATAGTAAAAAATAAAATTTTATTAATGATGGATTTATGTTGTGTGGGTATTTATGGGGGATATGGCCCCATAATAACTATTACCCATTAGAAAAAAGACTAGGTCTATTTATCGATTCATTTAAATTTAAGGAAATGATGGTTGATGGTCCCTTGAATCATACTTGTCTGACACATACTAGTGAATTCTATGTTGTGACGCTTCAATATCTTCTATAGTAATAAAGAATCCTAATAATGTTGGGGAGTTAAGTTCTAGTCTGGTGAGAACCATATGAACCATCCCAGACTCTATTCATAATTGCATGTGTATCTCCTTAGGAAATCAATCTAATGAGGACTCCAATAATGAATTATTTATCAAGGGATTTCTACACATCCTGAAGGGTGATGTTTGTTTCCTATTATGAAATATCTTCCATTTTGTATTGATCTGATGAGAGGTTAGCATTTTAAAAATTAATATATTAGGGGATCCATCATTGTAGGGGTGGATTCCATCTCATTGTGATCTCATCAGTGTTGATGTAATTGATTTCCTTTGTGTTAAATATGATGACTAGTGAGACTACCCTTCAGTTTGTGAGGTAGAGGAACACCTAATATTAACTTGGATTTTCTAGGACCATGACTAATATAGATAAAAAATCTTCATGATAATTTAGTAATGATGGGATGTCATACAATGTCAGATTAAAAGGCAATTCCACCATTTATTAAATCACATATCCATTTAGAGGGAAAATTACTAATTCATGAGGGAATATTTACCATTGATATAATTAATATCTACCATTTAATATTCAATGAAATTTAAGTAAGCTATCTACAAATGTATGTATCACTCCAAGACTAGAATAATATCATCTTATTATTACGCATTATTGGTGAATCATATAGACATTGAGAGGGGATAAGGAAAATTTTATTTATTTCTGAAAAAATAGACTACAAAAAAACCCATATGATATTTGGGTTTTACATTTTATTATAAATCTATCATCATTGGTTACTATAAAAATATATCTCCAATGTCCAAGGATAATCAGGGCCATATAAAGCATATTCATTTTTAATTATTATGTGTACTGGAAGAGTTTCTTGGCAATGATTTGACTTGGGGAAATTTGCTACTGCCTCCCCTTTGATTGGCTTCTATGACATGATTCAAATGACATAATAGTGTAGGATAACTTTTTATTAGTATACATACTAGGTTAATATATGGTTTCCAATAATATACTTTAGTGTGTGTATATGAGAGACCATGTAGAATTCATTATGTAGCATGTAATTCTGTAGTTTTGACACTATGAAGATTAATATAATGCAGTTTTTCCCAATATCATCATATAAACTCTTATTATATAATTTTTTTTCATATTAGATAGTATAGAATCATTTAATTCCCTACATCATTTTTCTATGTGATGATGGTATTAAGAGATCGTTCCATAGTGGCCCCATATAACATAAGTGCTTTCCGATCAACCTGCAACATCTATACCGGTGGATATAATAGGTACTACATAAGGTTCTTGAAATCTTTTTTTTTGAAATCATGATCATTTTTAGGTGGATATATTATTTATTTTCTTATTTAATGGAATATATTTACCATCTCAGTTGGATATGAAACACCTGATATAAGTATAGGGACATTGGATCCCTCTCAATGCATTATAGATTATGAGGTGGTTCCATCAACAAAAATATAATAGTATTTTCTAGGTCAACATTTATCCAATGGGGTAACACCATAATGTATTTTAATTTCACAAATATTACTCTTAAATAACACTTCAAAAGAATCAAATTTAAATCAAACTACAGAAATAGGTCAATAATTGTTTGATGATCAGTGAGATGAACACAACACTATTGAGATTTAACCACTAAGTCATCAATGTATCACAACACAATTTATATCAAATAGGGTTTATATATATGATGAATGTCATGATGATATATAGTTCCATCATTATTAATGTTGTACGACATGAAATCATCGAAAAATATTCCATAAGGTACTCTGAAGGTGGTTTCTTCCTCATCATCAAGGGAGATTTCGATCTGGTTATATACTGAATACCCATCCATAAATGAAATAGACTATTTTCAAGATATTATATAAATTAATAGATCCATTATTGTTACTGATAAATCAACATTTGGGAAGTGTTATTAAGGTCCCTAAAAATTGTTTATGGCCCTAATCAAACATTTCATTTTCATTAGAGAACTTATTTTGGAGAACTATTTTGGTTAATAAACCTCTTGAACAAAATCAATATTTGGTCAATTTTTCCACATCAGAATATATCTTAGTAGCATTAGAGGGGTGAATCATCCTATCATCCTATTTGAAGCCTCCATCAGCATATGTCTTGCATTGATGATGAGTATCAAAATCATGGTTTGGCTCATTAATCTTGTATAATTTAAGAATACATATATCAATGATTCTTTAAAAATTAAATATTCATATCATACACATAGATAGGAATAGAGTCACTAATAAATGTAGGTCATGGATCTTATTTCATTCATTGATTCACATGACCATGCTCATTAATGGTGGTTGAGATGCCTTCTTCAAATGTGGGAGGTGAGTTCTTACAGTTATCCTCTTTCTCATCCATCTATGTGTCTTGGAGGGAATATTTATAAATTGTGAATAATATGGGATAATCTATATTCCTTTTTATGTACAATATCCCACAACGAGAGACACTGATATTCTGAACTACTTGAGTCATTATGAGAGTATTTTGGGGATTTTTTTGGTTTATTATGCTACTATTGATGGAAGTATAGGAATAGACAACCCAAGATGCAGGTAATGTCTTGGGTGTGTTTTAATTTCTTTTATTTTTTTTTTCAAAAAATCAAATATTTTTAGGGAATTATCTTGGATAATCTATGGTGCACCAACATTAGGTGTTATGACTATAATCTTGTAGACATAGGCTCATGAATTTATTGGTTCATAATATCTCACTACAATTGATTCTTATACCTTAATCTAGTTTATGAAAATCACATTATCAATATTGATCATTTAAAATTAATTTAAAGGGGTATTTCCCAACCCACTGGTGGAGGCAACATGCATATAACCCTCCAAATTTAGTTTTTTGACATTAATTTTATATAAATATCCCTTATCATATACAGATTAAAAAAATTATATATGGATGTTGTAACTATATATTATTATAACCATCCCCTGAATGGGGTTTTTCAAACAATAGTTAAATATAAAAAAACCAACATCTAACTATGAAGAAAATTCCATATAATTAGGAAATTTTATGTTGTGTTTTTTGGATAAATATGAACATTTCATTAGATAGAAGGTCCCCAAATTGAGCCTTGAGATTGATCTTCTAGTAAGACCTTTGTTTAGTTTTTCATATCCTTGAATGATTAGCTTCATTAAGGAATTTTCATCCACATTGTATGAAAACATCAAATGTGGAATATTGGGGTAAAGTAAATCCTAGAACCCTTTCATCTAGTTCCCTTTGGATTTTTACATTATCATGTATTCAAGAAATATACTAGGGCCTAATATGACCCTAACTATAATCTAACTAATATAGCTATGTGAATGAGATGGTGGTATGACATTATGTGTGAGTAGTTCATTAATTGTAAAACGTGTTTATGGTTATATCTATCTCAATATTCATGGGACTCTAGGGGTGAAAATCATACTACAATCTATGTAATATTAGATGATGCATAGAATCCATGATTAAAATTATCCCTATGACAATTGATAACTATATAAGAATATTATATTTATGCATCACATTTATGCACATCCCATGGAATATTTTCTCTTTATGATTGATATTAGTAACCAAAAGAGTATTTAGACGATTTTCCTTGTATTTTTATAGTGATTGAAGGAGTATTATAGTTTAGTTTCATATGTTGTGCTGGAATTCCCATATGTTAGGTAGGTCAAATATTTTCACACCTTTCAAATGGATAATTAAAATGAATGGTTTTGAATGGACATTAATGGGAAATGATTAATCTCATTGCTCTTATTGGGAATTCTTATGATCCTTCCCACTTGTCTTATCCACATATATAAATTCCACGGGGATTTCACTAAAATATTGGCATCAGACATGACTGTGTAATACCCAATGATGTTTGATTATATGAGATCACCATCCAAATCCCTTAACTGGTATGATAGATTTTTTTCCTAATCATATATATCATCAAAAAAGTGTATATTAAGTGAATCACATTAAAAAAACAACATTATCTCCCCATTTGGTAATGATTGTGTTTTAATGGGAAATATTTGTTATCCAATTCATGAATGAAATAATTACTCAAGAGGAAGAGTATATATGGGAGTTTCATATGACTCTTTTTTATTGGTTTTTATATATTTTATGATAATTATTTCTTATGGTTGTTATATTCAATGGATCCCCCTTAGATTATAGGATCATGATTGGTTTTTTGATGTTGTGATATAAGGGTCTCATGAGATTGGTAAACTATTTTGTAAGTCACCCAGTTATCAAATATATATTAATGCATAGGCATATATTGTTTATAGTAACTATAATAGTAAATTTGGCTAGTGTCATGATATTTAACTTGTGAGGGTTATTTCGACATCATCACCATTCTAGAATCAACCAATTCCCCAATGATGTCCTTAAAAGAAAAACCAATCCTGGATTGTGTTACCCAAAATACTATGTAAGGAGAAGTCATTGGATAAGTTATCGATGTTGGACTCATTGAGTTTCCTGGGATATGACAGCATGAGGATATTATTTTACCTGGATATTGGAAATAAATTAGAACTCGTTCATTATGGAAGGAGTATACATTTTTCTTCCATTCCTAAAATCATGTATGGACTTAATCTCATATAACCTTTGGTTTAGGGTTGTTATGATGATGTAGATGATCAGATTGATTTTGGGTGTTTTTAGGCCTACTAGGGATCTCTAGTGGAAAACATTAATTGATTAATTATCACATTAGTAATCTCTACTCTTCCATGTATGTTTCCCCAAAATGCATATATGGGACAAGATTTGGCCCCAATTCATTGAATGGATTTTTTCTATATTGTTTTACATTTATATGAACATGTGTAACCTCCCTTATTATTAAATTATGATCTAGGGAGTTTATATCTCATCTTAATTGTTTTTATCATAGAGTTCTAGTAATTTCTTTGTTGAGACTTGATTACAATGTGAGTATGTTAGAACCTTCCGCCCGGGGATAATGTTTGGTTCTCTGTCATTTTTTCTATATTATCAACTTCATGATGTAAAAAACAATCATATTCAGTAGTTTTTAGCTTAATTGATAAAGGAATTTAAAATGATGGTATTCATATCTCTAGATAGATTCTGTTAGAAGGACAATATTCCAAACAAAGGCTTGTCATCCTAGATTCTGTATGGGGAATCATTGTTTTTTCACCTATTTATGATCTTGAGGTCTAATAATAGGGCTCCATCAGGACACAAAGTGATAAAGAAGAAAATATATAATTTATATTCCATTAAAGGAATAAAATAAAGGATTAAAAATATGAGATGTAGAAAAATTTCATTCACCCATTATGAATATGGCATCCTTTTAGGCTACATAGAAGCACTTATTCCCTTATGGATTTCATCCAGGAAGCTAGGGGTTTAGTTTTGTTATGGTGTTTTGGAATAAAAAATATTTGAAACTCCTCCTATACATGTGGAGTGGTAGAAGACTGAACTGATTTTCCTACATTCATATGATATATATTTTCAATCAGCTCTTAGGAAAGATGATTACTCTAGCAAGGTAGTGGTCATCACTCTAATGGATGAAAATTGTAGCCTCCCTCAATTTACTAGTTTATGTAGATTGGTTTCCAAGATATAAAATATACATGATTCACATGTTTTCCCATGATGAATTATTATCTATTCCCTATAATTTAACACGAGGGATACACATTTCCTATTAAAGTTGATTCCTGGTGGGAATATTTCCCATGAGTAATTCTTCATCGAGTTGTCTGAGGTTGTGTATCACATTATCAAATTTTCCTAGGTTTTCATTTATTTTGGGTATAATTTCATTTATATTAGTTTAGTGGGATCTATCCATGACATAATTATATTATTTATGTAATTCCATCAATGAGGTGGAAACTCATCATTTAGAGGTTCCATGTTTTGACTCCTCCTCCAATTCAACTTACATGAAACCTGTATTGGTGAATTACTATCAAATACCTCTAAAGGTAAAATTTCATCATTATATCCATCTTCGTATGTTCCATGGTCCTTATAATTTTCCAAATTAATGGTGATGATATCCATCGAGACATATCGGGAAATAGTAGTCACCCCATAATTAATAAAATAACAGGGAAAATCCGTACCATTTGTTTCACCTTTAAGAGCTACATGGGAGTGATTATTATTTACTGTGATTTTGTTGGGATATAAAAACGCATCCCTAATATCCTAAAGTTAGTAGTAAATTTATTACATTGGCATAATATATAAGTAATCACATCCCAAATGACTAGATATTTTTTTAATCCTGTTAAACTAGATACATATTTGAATGTCATATTATTACTGAAAACATAAAATACAATATAATATTTTATATTATTACATCACTATTACCCTTACTATATCCAAAAATATAAATCATAAGACACTTCTATTAATAATGGGGAACTAGAGCACAAGAAATGGGTGAGATTTAATGCTCATTAAGGGTATGAGTATAGAGGAAGATAAAATAAATACATATATCATATTCAATTGGAATGACACATAACTGAAACACATTCCATTCACTAAATTACAAGATCATAATATTCTAGGAATAAATGATGGTTAAATAATTCTATAAAAACAACATGAGTATAAAAAATAACCATGAATGTTCTATCCAATAAAATAAATGAATTTATCCTAAATATATATTCTAATAATGAGGTAATTCGTAATGTCTATCATTAGAACCATACCATCAAGTGCTCATGGGATAGCATCCTATATTAATATGTAAGGTCTTAGAAAAATACACAAGATAGTTTTTATAATGAGACCTATTGATTCATTTATAGGATATAATATTCCATTCCCACCCCTTACAAATTGAAATTCATTCCACAAATGAAATGGGTGAAACATAATCAATATAAACCTTTGTATTAAAAAAATAAGATTTATTTTTTTAATACTTTCCTCAATCAATAAACTCCATTATAAACACTTTAGTGTAATATAGATAATGGTATCAAAATAATAAATCATAGTCAGATAATCAATAACAATCCAAATTAATAATTTGGATGGTGAAATTACAATATATTCCACATGGAACATGATGTAAAATGATTTTTGTAGTCATTGATTAATGAAAATACCATAAAACCCCACTAAAGACATTCTAGAGTAAAATTTATAATTAATTTTGAAAATAATATTTTAAAACTAAAAGTTAAAAAAAATTGAATATAAATTTCTCTAAAAAATTTGGAATCAGGTAAAATAACATGTAAAACATTTTGTATTCATTATGGAAGGAAATTCCATATATTTTTTATATGTTAAAAAAATATTCCATTCACATTTATGATAAAATGATAATGTAACTTGTTTTTAAAATGACATGATGTTTACTTTTAATGAAATATATAGAAAACTCAACCCCAGTTAAAAATGAAATTCAAAAATAATTATTATAAATATTAAATATTTTTTGATAAATAATTTAGAAAAAAAATGTGTTTATAAGAAAAAATATTTTCGGTCAATGATATAAATGCAGTCAATAGTTTTAATAAATAAAATTTCAATGAATTTAAATACCCAAAAGAAAAAATGGAACTATTACCTTTTAAGTTAATGAATAAACTGATTATAATAAAATTCATTACATTCTATAGTTATATATGATATGATTTTATAATTGGAAATTTAATAGTAAACAATCCCGATAAATAATGAAATTGTAAAATAACGAATTAAAACTATGGTAACTATTGAATCATAATCCCCATAAAATAAATAATATAAAATTAAAAATTAAATAACTTTAATATAAATGGATTCATGATATATAATTTGAAAATTGAAAATATATACAACATTCCCAACGAATAAGCAGTGAATATGACATATGTATCACAAAAGTAATTGTTAGATGAGAAACCCGTGAATTATATCTGACATCATTCATATGTGTTAATACCTCCTGAATGATAAATATATATTTATTATAATTTTATTTTATAACAATAATAATATACTTCATAAAATATATGATTTACTTGTAGTTATTTAAGAATAGTTTATTTACAATTATTTGTTAAAATCACCATTTCATGTGGTTATTGCTCTGCTTTTAATGAATTTTTTGGTTCGATAGTTTTTTTCTTTTTATAATTTTAATGGTTAAATAGTATAAATAAAATTATAGAGTATATAAATATCATATATATTCATTATATATTTATTAATAGTAATCTATTAAAGTTAGTGAATGAAAATGGATTACACGAATAATAGAGATGAAAATTTGTACAGACATATGAATGATGTTTCCATTTTCCATGAAAGATGGGAAAAGATAAAATAAATATTAAATACCAATTATAGAGTATTTTTTATTTCATATATATCATTTATATTAAACATATAAATCCATATTATTGTCTATGTAAAAATTAAATGAAAACCATTTCACATTATTACATGGAGGCGGTAGTCCAAACATACACATGAGCAATGTTATTGATTCCCCAAAGATTAAAGTTATAGAGAAAGATAAGATATTATATTTTTATATGTATGTATATGTAATAAATAACACTTATATTTATTAACATTATCCTTACGACATTCAATGTGAAGTGTAAGAGAAAAACGAATTGTGCCGCTTCGTGATCTAGTAGTCTATTGTACACACAGGTGACGTTATCATATCACCATTGTAATGGAAAGTCGAAATTTATATAATATATCAAAATCATAAATTAAAATTATTTCATAAATTTAATTATATTATGTTACTTCCACTATTATATATCGCCTTGAATGAGAGAGATTGAAAAATCGTTACAGTGGTTTGTGAGGTGGTATTCGGTCCTACACACAACCAATTGCTTCATTTCTCACGTAATGGAAGTAGAGAATCATCTTGGATATTACATTAAAATAATTAAAAATATCTATATAGTGGATAATTATTATTATATTATCATACTTTTATATCATTTTATGGAAGTGGAAGATGAAATAATATAAATACACACATTCAAGAATCGTCCCTTATTTTTGGAGATCCCTTTGTAGGTTTATAATTATAGACACAATAAGTTGTATCTAAAATAAAAATAGGGACTCTAGGATTTTTTAGAAAGAATTAATAATTTTTTTTTCATTTTTTGGTCTATAAAAGGTTTTGGAAGTGTGAATTAGAGAGGAGAGTGGGTGGATCTTTATAAGTTGGGGAGAGGATACACATGAAATTTTATAAAATATAAAGTTATACCCATATATTAATCATTAAAAAAGAAAAAAAGGGTAATTACAAATCATTATATGATATATGATCTAAATATATCTCGAAATATTTTTTGGACAATTTTAGATCATTTTTAACCCTTATATTTATAGTTTAACTCATGGTAAAGCCATTTTAAACAAAACTACAGTATTTAATTTTGACTTATTTTACTTTTCAATTTTTGAAATATTAATTTTATCATATTATATAAAATAGTTATTCTTATTAATAATATTAAATTTATTTTTATCAATTAAACTCATATATTTGTAATAATTAAATTAAAATTAATCCGAGAGACTTTTTGAAAATTGGTTTTTCCAAAGAAAAACATTCAAATTTTTAAGAAGATTTTATATCAAAATTCAATATTAAATTGATTAAAATGACTAAGATAAGAATAATTATAAAATAATATAATTATTTTTTATTTAAACACAATTTAAAAGATAATTTAACTTTTTATTTAATTTAAATGAAATAGAATATTTGATTAAATATTAATATTTTTCACTATTAATATACAAAGATAATCTCTTAGTAAACTTCTAAAAAATTAACACATATATAATTCTTATATTTAGATATTGAAAATGAATACTATTTTTTAAATATAATTTATTTTTTAAAATTTTAAAATTAATTTTATATTATGTGCAAAAAGTGAGACTAGAACGCCTTTAATAAAAAAATTAGAAGACTTTAATTTTTCTTTCAAATTGTTTATATTTTATTTCTAATCAGTATATAAACAATAAATATTTTTATACATGTTTTTACCATATAAATTCAATTATTTAGTTATTTATGTTCATATCCACCAACTAAATAGCTTGGTCATAATGACCACCTTTAAATAATAATATTCTAATAGACTATCACGTTTTATTTAATCATAGTGTTGTGTGTAGGCCAATATTTTTAAGTTATTGAATTTATTAAAAATTAATATATTATGAATTATATGGGTTTTACAATGACTTATTATCTTGGTGTTTGACGTATTATACACTATAGAACATTATTTTACTCTTTTAAAACCTAGAGGTGTTACGTTCTACCTATAGAAATAAATTATTTCCATGTAATATAATATTAATCTCATTAATCAAGATGTTGAAATTGGAAAATACCATTCTTTAATAAAAAATCTATAGAAGGGATAACAAATAATAATCTTGTTAAGAGATAATGGGATGTATGAAGATCATATAGAATAACACGTAACCAGGTATCTAAATAGTAAAATGTGTGTTGTATGTGAAGACATGGACATAAAAGAAACGAATAAATAATAATTTAAATTGATAGATATAATTGATTATGTGAAATTGAATGGTATATAAAATTAAATAAACAGAAATCTAGAGATCTATGATGAGTTAAAATAATATTTTATTTATTAGAAATCAAGGTAGACGAAAATTTTTTTAGTTTCATGATACTTTTTTAGTTTTGAGAAATTCATTTACCACCATGAATGATAACATATGAAAATTTAATTAATTAATATCATTCTATTTAATAGTCAAAATTTAATCCTTTTATTATTGTTTAATCAATTCAAACTTCATTTCTTTCTCCACAAAATGAATATAAAAAATTAGTTGTATACATGAAGCGCTATCATTATCTCTTAATGTATCATAACCCGAATAAAAATTCATTATTACTTTCTATAGATATCTTCCTATACCAAAAATGGTTAGCACGAGTTTTATAATATAATAAAAAAAACTAATCATAAATAGTGTCACCCAAACATCAGATTAATAAACTTTATTTGTAATGCATCATAAGAATCATCTAAAACATTCCTTACCATGTTAAATGTCAAAAAAATTAGAATGAAGGTTACTAAATCATCTTAACATTTGATTCAATAAATGGAATAAATTATCTCATAATGTCCTATACTAAATGTGTGATTACCTTGATCAACATAAAACCTTAATGAGAATGCGATGGTTTCAAAAAATTAATTATATAATTATTCCATAATAGAAATGTCCAATTATAAAATATTTTCCATATATGAAAATAGAAGTAAACATAAATCATCAAATCACTAACAATTTTGAAGGTTACTAATAATATCCCTAAAGGCTCTCCTTTTCATTATTTTATCAAAATCTTGTACATATTAAGTGTTATTATCCTTCAATCATATGTTCCACAATAATAATAACTTATCATGAAATCGATTTTCAGGATTTTCTATAAAATAAATCACATGATTTCAAATCATTAATGAAAATGTATTATAGTACAATACTTATACATTTCAATATTCTTATTAATAGAATATCATTGGTAAAATACTTTTACAACCTAATTTTCGATTCCAAATATAAAAAGACTTTAATATTTCCATGTCATCTATAGTAATAAAATATGAATGACCTTGTCGAATTTTCTTATTCTAATTTATATTCCTCTAACACCTAGGTAATTAATTTTATTAGTGCCCCATACCCTTATAGTTGAATCATTTCACATTGGAAGTACCATTATTTCCCTTGATATCAAAATCATGGTGGAATTTCTTTGAACACTTGTTGAAAAGTATATTAACTTTAAAAAAGTATCATGGCCTTTATTTACATAATTCCACATGTGGGAAAATACTTATTTTCATTCTTTTATTTATCCAACATTTTATCTACCATCCACTTATTCTCATCATTCCCTTCTAATTAATAAGACATTGTGAAATATTTATCAATATTGATAGAACATGATAATATATCTTAATATGATTGAAATATTTGGGGGATTAATGACCATTGAAGGATTATCTAAATAGTATTATATAACTCATTAATATTTATCTTTGGAATACATTTACAGTTCATAGAATCATAGAATTCCTTTCTAACCTTGTAAAGAGTGCTTTATACATAGCGTCATTTTTCACTACATTTTGTCTCAGACTGTAATGCCTCGACCCAAGTTACCCAGAGTCAGTGCATTATTATGTATCATTGGCATGATCACAAGGGATCAAATCTCGAAAGACCGATCAGTTTTGTATTATTAAAAACAAGATTCATACATAAGTTCAACTCTACAACTTGAAAATAAATACAACATGAATTTATTCCACTGGAAACATCCAAGACTCCTAAATAATGCATTCAAGTCACTCATAACTAAATTATTCACATCTTGGTAAAATGAAACATAAGAAAGGGGTGAGCTCAAATGCTCAGTAAGGGTAAGAAATACAAAAGAAGATAACATAAATATTAAGCATGATGAATAAATGAAACCACGAACCTTTACCAATAATAAACATAAATACTTTTATGGTAGGAATATGAGCTAAGTAAATAATTCCATAATAAAACATAATTATTGGTATTCTACTAGTCGAATGACCACACAAACCATCAATATTATTTTCATAATGAGGAAATGCATAATGCCAGACAATCTGAAACATTTTTTCAAGGACTCATCCAAGATGTTTAAAAATGATTAAGACCTCATCCAAAACCATATATCAAAATGGGAAAGGACCTCGGCCAATTCCACATATAGTTGTCTCATGAGACCTACCAATGCATCGAGGATCTATAGCGGGCTCCACCCATCACTTACTAAGTCCAATACATTACTTATATGAAAAGGTTTAAACATATCATAAACATTTGTATTAAAACTAGCATAAGAAATGTCAATACATTAACCATAAACCATGAATGGTATAGAAATATCACATCCACATTCAAACATATCACAAAATCTTCAATACAATATGGATGTTTTGTATCATAATAAATCAACTTCGAATAAACTTAAAATCCATCAAAGGATGTTGACATTGATGAAATCAAAACTATTTGAGAGAAATATCTTTTTTTTTGAAATTATTTAAAAGTCACATTATTATAAAATAAAATATTTACTTTGAAAATATACTTATAAGATTGTAAGGGAGGATTCAAAGATTTTATAATGGCAGAAAATAGCCGCACCCTCCGTATAAGTTAAAAAAAGACATTCTTACCTTAATTCTGTCGAAAAAGTTAAAAAGGTCCTTGTTTGGAAAACGATAGAAAGATTCATTTATAAACTTCTTATAAAAAGTAAAACAAGGGTATAAATGAATTTAACCCATAGTTTTTAAAATAGTAAGAATGAGTTGAAATACATTTTTATGAAACATGGATGTGGATGATAAAGAGGTCCCAATAAATAATTACGTATAAACAACCTCAGATAATGAAGAGATTATGAAATAAACCCTTACCTTGTAATTTTCCTTGGTAGAGGGTATGTTAAACTCCTTTATAATAGTTAAATCATTTTTATTAAATTATACAAGAATAATATACATAAATATGAAATCATATGTGATCTTTTAATATTTCTTTGTTAATAATATTTTAGTATTATCGTCATTTCGGGTGTTCACTTAATCATTTTATTTTATATGTTTTGTCACATAAGCTATGTTTTTTATCCATAGGTTGTATCTTATTCATATAAATAATTATATCAAGTCCTTAAACATTACTTTTAATCATCAAAATAAAATTAGTCTTGAATGGATATGATGGGAAATGAATCTCTTCGCGGTGGAGATGGTAGTCCGTATGTACGCACGAGTGACAATATCATTCTTTTGATATTAAAATAATATATAATTGGATGGTGTATCATATATAAAGAATAATTATCATGTAATATTTATTATTTACTTTAATTACACATCATTATTATACCCATCAAAATAATAATGTATTGAATAACAATTACACCACGACGTGGAGACGGTAAGCCGTACATACACACGTATGGTGACATGTCATCCAAGGGATGGATAGAATACTGAATATGGTTTTACCATATTTATAATAACATCACAATATATAGAAGATACTGGGATTATTATTTTAGATTAGAAATTACAAAGAAATAAAAAGTGGAAGAATAAAGGAACTTGAAAGAGGGTGGTTAAAACATTACCTCTTCTTCGGGTTCTTCCTTTTGATTTGATCAAACGGGCTCCTTAAGTTAGATTTATAACTAATGGAAGGCCTCTAGGATGAATTGAGGGAAGTTTAGAGGATATTTGGGAAGGGGTTGGACAAACCAAAAGGCATTGAAGGTGTGAATTTAAGAGATGGGGGAGTGCCATTTTATAAGAGGGGTGAGGGGAATCTTAGGAAAAACATAAAATATTATTTTATAATAAATTCATATTAGGTTTATAATGGCTCAAAAGTGATATATTTAGAGGATAAGGTGGGTATAGGTCTAAATCCTTTCAACCAATTGATTTTTGACAGGTTTGAGTCACTATATTAACCTTATTATTTATATTTAACTCTTAGTTAAATAGTTTGACATTTACCATGTCTCTTTGTATTTTTATATTATATGGTTAATAAACTTTATATAACAATCCAAGAGAACCCCAAGTGGTTAATTATTAATATATATAACCTTATCTAAGTCATTTGGCCGAACCTTATATTTTTAGGAATAGAATATCAATTAATAATATAATATTTGTTTTAAATACTTCTTTATGTCAATTTTGACCCTATTTAATAATTGATTTTTTTTAAAGTACTAAAAACTTTATTAATTCGAAATAAATTCATTTAATCAATAATAAAATGTCATATTAACCTATAAAATTATTGGAATTCATAAAAAATCTCAAATTACATTTATTTGGATATTTATAATATCAATTATTTTAATATTTCATTAATTAGGTATTTACTGCATCACCATTGTGTCATAAAAAAATTAAATTATTTAATGTATAAAAATTATAAATAAAATACAGTTATATAGGAAATATTTTTATATTTCTAATTAATATTTATAATCAAATTTATCTTATCTATAACCCTATATTAAAAATGTTTTAGTTATTAAACTTTGATTTTAACTCTTTTAAATCTTCTTTGAATTAAATAATAATAAATGTCCTAATCTAATACAAGTGGACCAAAGATGTTGATTTTTTATTCCTAAGGTTGTGCTTTTTCAAATTATACTTATCCAATAGAATTAGGACATGTGTTAGGGTAATAATAATATCATTTTTACGCTTAATTACCCTATTTACTTTTAACCATGGTAAATAAAAGTAAAAATTTACTATTCACCAAAAATTATTTTTATCTTATTGAAACACATTTTACTCCTTAATATTAACCATGTCTCTCAGATTTTCAAAATTCCACTCACAGAAGTGGTAATATTATGTTTTATGTGAATTTGCAAAGTTTCCTAGGAGGTGGGCAAAAGACGGAGAAAAGTTCAATAAAATTATTATATATCTAAAATTATTCTAAAATAACTCTAATGAATTAATTCAACTTATATAGGTATTATGTATCTATTTTTAACTTAATTATATTTAAATAAAATAAACAACTATTTAAATAAAAATTCGATTTTAAACTATAACTCAGTGTTTTTTCTCTATTCAAAAAAATTGAATGTTTTTAGAAAAATACCAAAAAATTCACCCTAAGATAATTTCGATATTCCGAATACAAAAATGAAGTCCATTTTGAAAGATAAAATTTATAAAATCTCAAAATGTGGATATTGCTATTCATAACGGCTAGTTTTATTGGATGTGGTGTGTGTTAGAACTCGAAGTTGCGTACAACACATGCTACTGTATTATTCAAAGTGAAGAATACCGTGGAAGATTGGGGTGTTACATTCTCCCCTAATTCAAATAATTTCATCCTCGAAATTTCTTGAATATTACTGAATAAAAAGACTCGGGTTGTTCTTCATTATATGTTCCTCGGGTTCCCACGTTGCCTCTTCCATCTTATGGTTTCTCCATAGAACTTTTACCCGGCGAGTCGTCCGGTTTCTCAGAACTTGTACTCTTGTATCATGAACCTTGACAGGCTCTTCACAATAAGATAGATCGGGTTCCATTTCTACTTCTTCATAAGTGAGTACATGCATTGGGGCAGACATGTATTTTATCAACAATGATACGTGGAACACATCGTGAACTTTGGAGAGACTTGGCGGCATTACCAACCGGTAAGCTACATCCCCAATTTGTTCTAGAATTTTGAAAGGTCCGATGTACCTGGGACTCAATTTACCCTTCTTACCAAAACGTATAACACCCCTCCATGGTGATACCTTCAAGAAAAAATGATCTCCTACCTAAAATTCCAAATCCTTTCTTCGGTTTCCGGCATAGCTCTTCTGCCTACTTTGAGCTGCATTGATGTGGTTTTGGATTACCTTCACCATTTCCATAATTTCCTCCACTAGTTCTGCGCCTACAAGTTTTCTTTCACCAACGTCATCCCAACAGGTTGGTGCACGACATCTCTTTCCATATAACGTTTCATATGGTTCCATCTGAATACTTGAATGGAAGCTATTTTTATAGGAAAATTCAACCAAAGGTAAATATTGGTCCCACATACCCCGAAAATCAATTGAAAAAGATCTCAACATGTCTTTTAAGGTTTGAATAGTCCATTTTGATTGTCCATCGGTTTGAGGGTGGTAAGAATTGCTCAAACGAAGCTCAGTATCAAGGGATTTCTGAATAAATTTCCAGAATCTTGATGTAAAACATGGATCACGATCAGAAACAACAGATAGGGGTACTCCATGAAGTCTCACAACTTCATAAATATATATTCTTGCTAGACATTCAAGTGGTAAATCCTCCATTATAACAAGAAAATGTGATGACTTGGTATGATGATCAACAATGACCCATATTGCATCATTCCTTATAGGAGTATTTGGTAGTCCCATGACAAATTACAATGTAATATTATCCCATTTCCACTCAGGTATGGGAAGAGGTTTCCATACTCCTTAATGTTGTTGCCTTCCAGCTTTCACTTGTTGACAAACCATACATATTGACATAAAATCATCAATCTCCCTCTTCATGTTGTCCCACAAAAAATGTTCCTTCAAATATCTATACATTATGGAGCTCCCATGGTGTATAGAGAAATTGTAACTATGAGCATCATCCAACAACTCTCTTTTTAGATCAGTTATACTGGGAACACAAAGCCTCTTCCCAAATTTCAAAATTCCATCTTCATACACAAATTCACTCAATCTCCCACCGTTCAAATCTTTAATCTTCTTTTGAAACTCTTCATCATTGGTCTGAGAACTCTTAATCCTTTCTAGTAATGATGGTTTGGAAACGATTTGAAAAGGCATTGATGTTTCACCTTCCATGGTTATTCCCATGTCCATCATCACTAGATCCATGAAAATAGGATCCCTTTCAATTCTCATCTTGTTTAAAACCCCATGATCCTTTTTTCTCAAAGCATCTTCCACCTTATTTGCCTTCCCCGGGTGGTAGTGTATCGTGCAATCATAATCCTTGAGTAGTTGAAGCCATCACCTTTGCCTCATGTTGAGTTCTTTCTGTGAGAAAATATACTTCAAACTCTTGTGATAATTATAAATCTCACACTTTTCACCATAGAGATAGTGTCTCCAAATATTCAAAGAAACGATTACAGCTGCTATCTCAATATCATGAGTATGATAGTTTTTCTCATGAATTTTCAGTTGTCATGATGAATAGGAAATAACCCTATCATTCTGTATAAGGACACAACCAAGTCCTTTCTTTAAAGAATCACTATAAATAACAAACCCATCATTCCCTGATGGTAGAGTCAATATAGGAGCATTGACTAATGTTTTCTTTAGTTCTTCAAAACATTCTTCACAATCTTTTTTACAAACAAATTTAACTCCTTTACGTGTGAGCTTAGTTAATGGAATAGCCAACCTCGTAAAATTCTGGAAGAAACGTCAATAATAACCTACTAAAACAATAAAACTCCGTACCTCATTTATAATCATTCGTTTTGAACATTCTTGGATTTCTCTTTTATTAGATGGATCAACAGAGATTCCATCCTTAGAGAAAATATGTCTAAGAAAAGAAATATCTTGAAGCCAGAATTCACACTTTCTAAACTTCCCAATTAATTCAGGTTTTCTCAGAGTCTTTTGGATAATACGAAAGTGATTTTCATAATACCTGTAGCTTTTTAAGTATACCAATATATCATAAATAAACACCTCTAAAAGTCATCAAGATATTCCTCGAAAACTCTATTCATTAGATCCATGAAAATAGATGGTGCATTAGTCAACCCCAAAGTCATTACTGTAACCTCGTAATGCCCGTACCTGGTTCGAAATGTTGCCTTTGGAATGTCTTCCTTCTTTACACACAACTGATGGTATCCAGATCTACGGTCAATCTTTGAAAAGTATTGAGCTCCATGTAGTTGGTCAAATAAATAATCAATGTGAGGTGGAGGATACTTGTTCTTTATTGTTATAGCATTGATTTCACTGTAGTCGATACATAACCTCATAGACCCATCTTTCTTCTTAACAAAAAGGAAAAGGGATCCCCATGGGGAAACACTAGGGCATATAAATCCCTTATTACTCAATTACTCTAGTTATCTCTTTAGTTAAACTAATTCCACAATGGCCATTCTATAAGGGGTCTTCGATATAGGCCTTGAACCAGAAATTAAATCAATGGAAAACTCAATTTCTCATTCTGGAGGATGTCTAGGTAAATCTTCCAGAAACACATCTACATATTCTTTCACAATAGGTACATCCTATATTTGAACATTTCTTTCCTCACCCACAGTTATTTCATTCTCTTCCTCCCCGATAATGGAATTTAGTTGAGCTACTCAGGGTGGATCTAGATAAGAATCTGGTGGTGATGATTCTGCTCTAAAGATAAGGTGTTCTTTATCATCATCATAAAAAATCATAACCTCCTTATTCTTACAATAAATCTTCGTATCATGGTCTGAAATCCAATACATTTCGAGGATTATATCAAATTCAATCATGGTTATGACGATGAGATCAGAAGATAAAGAACAGTAAGGTCCTCTAATGGGGGATGACTCACAAAACATTGTTGTAATGATACTTCCCTTAGGAGTTTTGACTGACAACTCCCTTGTTAAATCAAATTGGAAATATTTAATTTTCTTAGCAAACAAGGAAGATATGAAACAATGTGATGATCCAGAATCAAATAAACCATTTTCTAAACTTGAGGAAACCATTAAATTACCCGCCACCACATCTGTCGGAGCTTCTACCTTAGCAGTAGTGATAGCATAAGCTTGGCCTTGATCCCTTGGTCTTTTCTGTGGTAAGATTCCATGAAGCTTAAGAAATTCATTTGCATAATGTCCCATCTCCCCGTAATTATAGCATTAATCATTGGTAGAGTCTTTCATTCCTTTACAATCAACAACTAGATGGACTTTCTGTCCACATTTTTAGCATACTCCTTTTCCTTTTAGACAGGCACCGGGGTTCTTCCTTCCACAATTATCACATGGTTGAAATTCAATTCTTCTGTTTTTCTATGTTTCCTTATTTCCTTTCCCAGAGAGTTCAGTAGATCTCTTCTTCTCTTGGTTTTATTTAAGGTCATAAGACTTAGAGAATTTATTTTCTGTCTTGATAGCACACGAGACAATATCTTCGTATGATGAGAATGATTATGATACTAATGATCGATGGAGAAATGGTTTTAACCCATCAAATAAATGATCAATCTTACTTCTTGGGTTACATATATAATCTGTAGCATGCCTCGCTAACCTAGTAAAGTTATCCTCATACTTTGCAAAATTCTCATCCTCATTTTTCCTCAGACTCAGAAATTTCCTTTCCATATCTTCTCAATGGTCATGAGGCAAATATTTTTCAAAGAAAAGCACTTTTAACTCCATCCATTCCATATTTGATACTTCACCATCTTCCTTTGAATTTTGAATCAATGAGAACCTTTGATCAACATCTCCAGTAAGACGGTAAACTACCATGACAACTTTTTCCCTTTCGCTACTCCCCAAAGCGTGGAATATTTTCTCTAAGGAATTTATCCATTGCTCAGCCACTAATTTATTTGTACTCCCATTGAATGTCGGTGGTTGTTTCCTCATGAAGTGATCTAACATTGATCCTATATGTTGTGGATCAGGGTGCTCCATATGGGTAAGGTTTTTATTCATAACCTGAGTGAGTTGTCCTAGTATAGTGATTAGATGATTAGCACCAGTTTCATCACCATCTCCACTATAATTATCTTGAGCAGGAGGGCAATACCTACATGGAGTGCGTGCATTGATACAATTTCCATTCCTTCCATTAGGTACCATTTCTAAACAATGGCATAAACTAGATCTGTTTATGAATCAAAATACATAATTCCATACTTATAAAACACCTAACATAAATTGAACTATTTATGGATATAATTCATAATCATAAAAAAATGTTTTCTTTGAGCAATTATATACTCATAAACCATTCATAATGGTTTTTAAAGAAAAGGAGAATTATCCTAAGCATATCCCCTAGGAGTGTCGTAACCAAGAGTGCAGCAAGGCCCGTTGTCGTGCACCAGTTCCCGTTCGAGTCTAGCTCAAAGCAGTGTTTTCAGGTTTTACCCCTAGGTACATCTGTGCCAGAGCCTCCTCTACCTGATCGTATCCAGATAGGGATGTATTTCTCAGAAAAATCAAAAAATAACTACAATACCAAAATTCTAGGAAGTTCTTCTATACTAATCCTCAAAGTATATCTTAGGTCTATGTGCTCTAATCAGAGTTTATCTAAATCTAGCTTCCAATGTTTGTACTAAACTTACTCTGATACCAACTGTAATGCCCCGACCCTAGTAACCCAAATTCGGTGCATTATTACATAACATTGGCATGATCAGAAGGGATCAAATCTCGAAAGACCGATCAGTTTAGTATTATTAGAAACAAGATTCATACATAAGTTCAACTTTACAACTTGAAAAGAAATACAACACGAATTTATTCCACTGGAAACATCCAAGCCACCTAAATAATTCCTGCAAGTCACTCATAACTAAATTTTTCATATTATGGAAAAATGAATCATTAGAAAGGGGTGGAGCTCAAATGCTTAGTAAGGGTAAGAAATACAGCGGAAGATAACATAAATATTAAGAATGGTGAATAATTGAAACCACATGACTTTACCAATAATAAACATGAATACTTTTATAGCAGGAATATGAGCGGAGTAAATAATGCCATAATAAAACATAATCATGGGTATTCTATTAGTTGAATTACCACATGAACCATCAATATTATTTCCATAATTAATGAATGTATAATTCCGGACATTCTAAAACATTTTTTCAAGGCCTCAGCCAAGACGTCTAAAAATGATTAAGGCCTCAGCTAAAACCATATATCAAAATGGGAAAGGGCCTCGACCAATTACACGTCTAGTTGTCTCATGAGACCTATCGATGCATCAAGGAGCTATAGCGGGATCCACCCGTCACTTAATATGTCCAATAAATTCCTCATATGAAAAGGTTTAAACATATCATAAACATTTATATTAAAACTAGCATATGAAATGTCAATAATTTAACTATAAACCATGAATGGTATAAAAATAGCACATCCAATATAAAATATATCACAAAACCTTCAATATAATATGAAAGTTTTGTATCATAATAAATCAAATTCTAATAAACATAAAATCCCTCAATGGATGTTGACATAGATGAAATCAAAACTATTTGAGAGAAATATCTATTTTTTGAAATTATTTAAAAGTAACATAATTATAAAATAAAACATTTACCTTGAAAATATACTTATAATCTTGTAAGGTAAGATTCAAATATTTTATAATGGTAGAAAATAGCTTCACCCACCGTATAAGTTAAAAAAATACATTCTTACCTTAATTCTGTCGAAAAGGTTTAAAATGGCCTTGTTTGGAAAATGACAGAATGATTCCTTTATAAACATCTTATAAAAATTCAAACAAGGGTATAAATTACTTTAAACCATAGTTTTTAAAATATTAATAATGATTTGAAATACATTTTTAAGAAACATGGATATGGATGATAAAGAGGTCCCAGTAGATTATTACGTACAAACAACCTCAGATAATGAAGAGATTGTGAAATAAACCATTACCTTGTAATTTTCCTTGGTCGAGAGTAGATTAAACTCCTTTATAATCGTTAATTAATTGTAATTAAATTATAAAAGAATCATATTAATAAATATGATATCATATATGATCTTTTAATATTGATTTTTTAATAATATTTTTGTATTATCGTCGTTTCGGGTGTTCACTTAGTTGCTTTATTTAATATGTTTTGTTACATAAGACATATTTGTTATCCATAGGTTGTATATTATTCATATAAATAATTATATCAAGTCCTTAAACATTATTTTTAATCATCAAATGAAAATTAGTCTTGAATGGATATGATGGGGAATAAATCTCATCGCGTTCGTGGAGACGATAGTCCGTACGTACACACGAGCGACAATATCATTATTTTGATATTAAAATAATATATAATTGTATGGTGTATCATATATAAAAAATAATTATCATGTTATATTTATTATTTAAATTAATTAAACATCATTATTATACACATCCAAAAAATAATGTATTGGATAACAATTACACCACGACGTGGAGACGTTGAGCCGTACGTACGCACGTATGGTGACATGTCATCCAACGGATTGATATAATACATAATATGGTTGTACCATATTTATAATAACATCATAGTATATAGAATATACTAGAGTTATTATTTTAGAATGGAAATAACAATGAAGGAAGAAGTGGAAGAAGAAAGGAACTTGAAAGAGGGTGGTGAAAACATTACCTCTTCTTCGGGTTCTTCCTTTTGATTTGATAAAAAGGGCTCCTTAAGTTGGCTTTATGACTAAAGTAATTCATATAGAATGAAGTGAGAGAATTTTAGAGGATATTTGGGTAGGGTTTGGCCGAACCAAAAGGATTTGAAGGTATGAATTTGAGAGATGGGGGAGTGCCCTTTTATAAGAGGGGTGAGGGGCATCTTAGAAAAAACTTAAAATATTATTTTATAATAAATTCATATTCAGTTTATAATGGATACAAAGTGACTTATTTCTAGGATAAGGTGGGTATGGGTTGAAATACTTTCAACCAACAGATTTTGGAGAGGTTTGGGCCACTATATTAACCTTATCATTTATATTTAACTTTTAGTTAAATAGTTTGACATTTACCATGTCTCTTTGTATTTTTATATTATATGGTTAATAAACTTACTATAAAAAGACAAGAGAACCCCAAGTGTTTAATTATTAATATATATAACCTTATCTATGTCATTTGTCCAAACCTTATATTTTTAGAAATAGAATATTAATTAATAATATAATATTTGTTTTAAATACTCCTTTATTTTAATTTTGACACTATTTAATAATTGATTTTTGTTAAAATTATAACATCTTTATTAATTCTAAATAAATTCATTTAACCAATCCTAACAAGTCATATTAACCTATAAAATTAGTGTAATTCATAAAAGGTTTCAAATTACATTTATTTGGATATTTATAATATCAATTATTTTAATATTTCATTAATTAGGTAATTACTGAATCACCAATGTGTCATAAATGAATTAAATTATTCATTGTCTAAAAATTATAAATAAAATACCATTATGTACGAATTTTTTTATCTTTATAATTAATATTTATAATTGAATTTATCTTATATATAACACTATATTAAAAATGTTTTAGTTATTAAACTTTGATTTTAACTCTTTTAACTCTTCTTTGAATTAAATAATAATAAATGTCCTAATATAATCCAAGTGGACCAAAGGGGTTGATTTTTTATTCCTAATGATGTTTTTGGTCGAATTTTACCTATACAATATAATTAGGACATGTATTGGGGTAAGAATAATATCATTTTTACCCTTAATTACCCTATTTACTTTTAACCGTGGTAAATAAAAGTAAAAGTTACTATTCACCAAAAATTATTTTTATCTTATTCACCCAAATTTTTCTCTTTGATATTAAGCGCATCTCTCAGATTTTCAAAATTACACTCATAGAAGCAGTAAAATTATGTTTTATGTGAATTTGTAAATTCTCCTAGGAGGTGGGTAAAAGACAGAGAAAAGTTCAATAAAATTTTTATATATCTAATATTATTTTAAACTGACTCCAATGAATTAATTGAACTTATATAGGTATTATGTATCTATTCTGACCTTAATTATATTAAAATAAAATAAATAATTATTTAAATAAAAATTTGGTTTTAAACTACAACTCAGTGTTTTTTAACTATTCATAAAAAATTGAATGTTTTTAGAAAAATAAAAAAAATCACCCTAAGATAATTTCGATATTCCGAATACAAAGATTAAGTCCATTTTGAAAGATAAAATTTATAAAATTTCAAAAAGTGGGTATTACTATTCATAACGGGTAGTTTGATTGGTTGTGGTGTGTGGTAGAACTCAAAGTTGCGTACAACACACACTGCTGTATTATTCAAAGAGAAGCGTACCGTGGATGCTTGGGGTGTTACAACGACACAAGAACATTCATTAAATATCATTTCATTTCTCAAGAAGAAAATATATTTCTAAGAGGATAATCATGAATTCCTTCCATTCCATGCTTTCTATTTCTTCATAATTCTATGTTTTTTTGAGTCAAGGTCCACCATTTTTATACATCTCATAAGAGATGGTATACTTTCATGAACACCATCCCGCTTCCAATAATACCCAATAAATGAAATAGCCACTCTAATAAACATATCAATTCCTCAGTTACAATTGGATTTTAGACCCATTGTATGAATGTTGTTAGTGATTCATATAGTTGTATAACGTTTTTACATCGCATGGTGGATTAGAATCCTTCTCTATACAGGCATGGTTATTTCTTATAATCTAATTCATTTCCCCTATAATTTTTATAATTTTATATTTTCTAGTTGCAACACTATATTCACATTAATTATATTTCATAGTAAGGATAACCCTACATTGAGTATATGCATTGACATGATACCCATTCATTCAGCAATGATCTATTTCTAAACAAAGACATACAATATATTAGACTAGAAATATGTAAAATATAATCAACAATACAAAATCTATTTATTGAATTAGCATAAATTGAATAATATTTTAATGGAAAATTTCATAAAAATTAATGTTATTTCATATGTAATGTATTCAAATGATAAAAAATTTGAATATTCATAACAGTTTGTAAGGAAAATGTGAACTAAATAATGAATGTCCAATTAGAGTTTCGACCCATGTGCATACAAAGGCCCAATGTCATGTATTTTTAATTTTTTTAGCCAATCTCCATGTTCCTTTTTTAGAGTTTTTACCCCAATGTACAATTGGTCTATATCTACATCTACATTTAGTATCTATATAAGGATGTATTATTGTAAAAACATCATAATCTATTACTTACCAAAATGTTTTGATGTTTTCTATACTTATCCTCAATGACTATCATAAGGATATGTTCCAAAATCTATGATTTCCAAATTTTGGTTCCCATGGTTTCTACTAATCCTTTTCTGATACCAACTATAAAAAACACTACTCTAGTATCCTATATATGGTGGTTACTTTATCACATTGTCATAATATATAAGGAATCTCATCACAAGTTACCTAATAGTTTATTATTCTTGGTAAACAATACATATTCATTATTATAATATTATAATAGGATCCATAAAAAAATATAGTAGTTCCTTTATGTACATAACTATTCCCTTAAGAAAATCCTTGAATATTAATAATAAGACACTTCCTGGAATACATGTAAATGGAATCATAAGAACCATATACAATATAACTCTCATTATGGGTATGAAAAATTATATGCTATCACAAATAAATAAGGAAAAATCAATATGGAATGGTAAATAACTAAAAATATTCCATTCAATCAATGTCATGGGAATAATATGGAAGTAAAAAATGATGATAAAATAATTCCATATAAATAATCCCAAGAGCATGAATCATAGACATTGATATTTTATTTAATCAAATAATGAAATTTAAGATTCATATATAATATCATAATGAATAAATGCATAATACTGGAAATCAAAACCATACCATTAATGGATCTTGTTGTGGTATCATACATAAATGGGTCACAACGAAAAAAAATACCAATGATTTTATTCCTCATGAATCCTACTGATGCATTGAAGGGTTACATCAGGCCCCACCAATCACTTACTATCTACAAAAAAATTCATTAAATGAAAAGGGTATAAATATTCAACATAAACATTTATATTGAAAAAATTATCATTTTAAATGTTAATATGATCCCAAATCAATAAAAATAATTATAAACCATTCAGAGTAATATGGATAATGGTATCAAAATATTACTTCCTAGCAAATAGATAATAAACTATCCAAATAAATAATTTTTATTATAAAATTACAACATATTCCTAATAGATATTAATATAAAATAAGGGTTGATGTCATTAATGAATAAAAATAAAATAAAATTAAAAAATAATTTGTTGAAAATGTCATTTTCATTTTGGACATAACCTTTTAAAAATAAATTTTCACCAAACATTCTGAAAATATAGATTTTTTAAAACAATAAGTGGTGTGAATAGGGGAAATTTCGTACCTTCTGTATAATATAAAAACATATTCCTTTAATATTTTTGGTAAAGTAAAAATGTGCCTTGTTTGGGAATAGATATGATGATTCCTTTTAATTTTTATTGTAAATATTTTATACATGGTTTGAAAATAAATTAATAAATCCTTTTAAAAATGTATAAAATCATTTTAAAAAACTTCTTTAGAAAACATATAATTTTTAGAAAAAGTATTTCTAACTAAAGAGAGATATGGAGAATGATTTTCTTCAAAACATTATAAATAATAATAAATAAAGAAGAGAAAAAATGGTAGCATTATTGGAAATGAAATGAATGACTATATGAGTATAATATTATTTAGTTTCATGAGTTATATTTCACAATATTTCATCATTGGAAATTTAGTCTTAAACAATTAAGATAAACCCCAATGATTTTAAAACAATAAACTACCACATTGTTAACATTTTATTTTTAAGAGCTATGAAATAAATAAATTAAAATGATAAATTAACTATAATTAATATAAATGGATTCATTATATAAAACTTTAAAAAAGTTATTATATAAATCCAACCAATGTAATAAGTTCCTATTATGACATATGTCGTATGGAAGTAATAACGAGAGTAACCATTACCTCATATCTGTTTTCTATAACATGTGTCCCCCACATGTATAATAAATATAATTTTATTATAAATATACTAAATAAACATATTCATATATTTTATACAATATATTATTTACTTATTGACTTTTATAAACAATTTATTAGCAATTCGTTGTTAAAATTTCTATTTTGGGTGATAATTGCTTCACATTAAATGTATATTTTTGTTCCTTAATTTTGGTTCTATTATATTGATAATGGTTAAATAATATCCATAATGTAAAAATTTACATGAATAAAATATATGGTCATAATATATATATTTATAGTAATCTATAAAAGTTATAGATAAAAAATGGATCACACCATTCATGGAGATTATAGGCTACTCAAACGAATGAACACAATATCAATTTTCCTAAAAAAATGGAATGATAGAAAAATAAATAATAAATTACCATTAAAAAATAATGATTATTTAATATATATATTTTATATTAATTAAATAAATCATTATTACCATCCTTGTAAAAATAATAAGAAAAACATTTTAAATCTCTATGTGGAGGCAGTAGTCCACACATACGCATGAGAAATGTTATTATTTTCCAATAGATGGGAAGGTAGTATGTTTTGTGTCAATTTTTAATTAAATATTTATTCCTATTTAATTAATATCACTTATATTCGTTAATTTTAGCCTTACTAACTTCCATGTAATGTGTAATAAATAATGAATCACATCGCTTTGTGAGGCGTGGGTCCATCGTACATAAGTGTGGCATTACCAAACCCCCCTTTGAATTTAATGTCATAATGTATGATGACCTCTTGTGTGGTGGTTTCATTACTTTTTCTAGAATGGATCAAATTTAGAATTTATATTATTTCCCAATCTTTCACTGACAACAAGGATGTAGTGTAGTGGTAGTGAGGGGTCGAATCCACAGGGAGACTTTTTTTTTCATGAAGAATTCATGTTTCAATTTATGAAAAGGATAACTTTATAGAAGTAATTTATTTGGAAATTTTGTTATGAGTTACAATTAGGATGACTTCAATTAATAAATGAGGGATCAGGATCATCTTGAGTATCTAGGTGAAGGATGTCCTTTACGTCTAACCTTGGAAATATCCTATGACATAGTCTATGAAGAAAATGGGGTTCACTAGATGACTTTGGCCTTAGTCTTCTAGATCTTCATAGGGAGTAGAAATTCCATGGCTAGGAAATAGAAATATCCTAAGTCCACCATGTTTGTATTCTTTAGATATAATGCTTCCGGAGCTTGTTGTCATAGCTCATTCTGATCCAATTAGGATAGGTTCGTTTGTTTGATTGTCCCATGTTCTGGGATGTTCATACAAATGTGATATACCATGAATTAATATCCTAATTACTACTTAAATTAAATTTTCCAGGTTTATAATTAATGGTGAATTTAATTTATTCAGATATGTCACTTAATCCTTACCCCTACATATTTAGCTACTCATGGACGGGTAAAATAAAGTTAAATAAATGGTAGATGGATCGATACACATTAATGGAATCGGGATCATGTAAGAGGTTTGGGAAAACATAATTGAAATAAACAAGCATGAAGTGATTCACAATTATAAATAAAACATACTTGAGAAATAGGAAAGAAACTCAAATCTAAATATGGTGGAAGAAATTGAATGTGTTGAAGAACAAAAACTCCATGACTCTTGAATTATTAAAAATGAACAAAATATAAAGGAATTGATTGTTTGAGAGGAAGAAGGATGAAAGAATTCACAAGGGATCATGAAGAAGAAAATAATCTCATCCAGAAGTTTCTCCAATGCTCTCTCGCGACTCAACATATATATGAATATTCATTCATGACGTGTACCCGTGATCGGCATTATTTTCCCATAGATCTCCAGTGTGGTCATCTCATTGTGTATGAGTAACTCCCGACATGTAGTGGATTTTTCTGTGGTCTTGTTCACAACTAGATTCACAACCTATAATTAGATTGTGAGCAATGGGTACATGATGTGTATAGTAAAAATGACAATTTGTATCTGGCTGGTTTTGCACTTATTCTGCATTTTCTTTCTTTAAAAGACGTAAAGCCTTTATTCCCACAAAATTAAACACATACCATGTGAATTATCGCATATTTTAATGAAATAAATTGAAAAATGACAAAAAATTAAATATATTAATTATTCTTATCAAACCCCCCAACACTTAAAAAATTTCTTCTCCTCAAGAAATACGTCTCAAAATTGATTTCCTAAAGGATAAGCAATTTCTAAATTGAGAAATATTCATTATGTCCACATAATTAAATTAGGTTCAAGTAGAGAAAATTCAATTTCCATAATCAATCATGCAGAGAATGTTCGTCATGCCTCCTAGTCCATATTTTAACACAAATTATCTCTCATTAATCACAATTTTACAACCATTCCCTAATTATTATGCACATTTTTAATTTACATCATAATTTTTCTTTTTACTTATGATGTCAATGGAAGTAGATTTCTTCTCATGCCCCAAAACATGTTCATAACCATGTGCTTGAACTGGTTCTATCATCTCCACTATGTAAAGACATGTGTAAAATCAATCTTGAGGGATTATGAAATTTGGTTTCAGATGAATCTACGAATGTTTCTAGGCCAAAAAATGTGAAAATCAGGCTCAAAAAGGAGGGTAATCTATGAAGTTCCATGAAAACAGATATCATAACAAGTGTGATGTCATTCCTATTTATGGTCAGTCAAATTTTAATTTATTATTTTGGGTTGGATCGATATAGAAATTATGAAAATGAAAAATAATTTTGTTCCCTTATTTTTCTTTCTTTTATTTTTCTTTACATTTTTATTTCATTTTTTGAGAGTTTTTCCTAGGATATATCTCATAGACACCACCTAACTGCATATGATCCTTCGAGGGATTCATCAGTCTAGAAAATGGTGATTTTTGACCTTCCTAACTTGAAACCCACATATATTTTTTTCCTTTTCATTTGGTATTTTACAAAGGAACATAATTCAAATGAAAAAAAACAAATGGCATATGGATCACAAGCTTACAGTCAGAAGAGTGCAACATACATCTCTTGAAGTGTAATCATCCCATGCTATCATAATGACTCCCCCATAATCTTTAAAGGGTAGTATTTAATCATAGTTCAAGGAGTAGGATATGAATAGAAAATGCTTAAAATTGATTCATTTTAATATGTCATTAATAGAAACTATGGTTTGAACGAAGGAAAAATGTCTGGTGGGCCTTAGGGATGTGGTTATCAACGAGTGCCTCATTCATTTTAATTCTATAAATGTTTAGTCATAAATTTGATATGATCTTAGGGAAAGTAATAGTAGGTCTACATGACCCATGTATCTTGGAAGAAATATGCTCATAAAATAAAATGCAAATGTAGGCCCAGAGTCCTCATGGGTAATGGGAGTCAAAACCAAACTTGATATCACAAAGGGAATTAACCTTAGGTAATGGGTTAATTATTTATAATTTCAATGTTTTAAATTAAATTAATCCACTAAACTCAGAAATCATTTAAAGCAAGTCTAAGCAGGCATGAAACATGGTTCTTAACACTTTTCCACTTACCTTTAACTTTAATTAAAAAGGAATTCTGATTTTCAGGTTTAGATCATGATTTTATTTTTAAATAAGTCTCCAAGAGTAGTGAAAATAATGAATAATTTTAACGTGTCATAGGAGAAACATGAGAAACCAAAAATTTGATGGCCTCTTGTGTAGTGGTTTCATTACATCCTCCATTGTTGATCAAATCAATAATTTTTAGTTTTTTCCCAAACATTCAATGAATACAAGGATATAGTGTAGTGGTAGTGTAGGGTAGAGTCCACAGTGATAATATCATTATTATCATCAAGAATTAAGGTTTTAATTTCGGAATAGAAATCCTTTCTAGAAGTCCATTGTTTTGGAATTTTGTTATGAATTCCAATTTGGATGATATCAATTAATAATGGAGGGTTCGAGATCACATCAAGTATTTGGGTGAAGTGTGTACTTTAAGTATAACATTGGAAAGAATCAATGACCTAGTTTGTGAAGAAAATAGTGGTCACAACTTGACTTTGTTCTTAGTATCCTATCTCTACCTAGGGAGTAGCTATTCTAGGGTCAGGAAATAAAAATAGCCAAAGTGAATTATGTTTGGATTCGTTAGAAAAAAAGACTCCTAAGCTTGTGGTCATAGCTCATTCTACTCTAATTAGGATAGGGTCATTTGTCTGATTGTCTCATGGTTAGAGATGTTCACACAAATTACATAGACCTTGAATTAATATCATAATTACTACTTCAATTAGATTTTCCATGTTTATATTTAACAGTGAATTTATGTTATTTAGATACATCGCTTGATCCCAACCCCTAAATATTTATCTACTCATGGTGGGTAGAATGAAGTTAAATAAATGAATGATAGATAAAAAACATTAATTGAATCAGGACCATGCAAGATGTTTGGGAATGATAATTGAAATAAACATGCCTAACATAATTCACAACTATAAAGAAAACGTAATTGAGAAAGGATAATGGAACTCAAATCTAAATGTGTTGGATGAAATTGAATGTGTTCATGAATGAAATCTCCATATCTCTTGAATTAATAAAAACTCACAAAATATAAAGGAAATGTGTGTTTTAGAGGAATAAATATGAAATAGTTATAAAGGTATTGAGAGGAAGAAGAGATGCTCATCTATAAGTGTCTCTAATGCACTGTCAAGACTCTGCATATATAGGTGTTTTAGGTCATGACATGTACCAATGGTACAAGATGTTTACATGTGATCTGCATCATTTTCCTACGGATCACTAGTGCAGCACGCGGGTCAAGTGCATTAAGGAGTTTGACTAGGTATATGGTGTGTAACAATTTTTCATGATGTGTACCCTATGTTCATTCTATTTTTTCATGAATTCCTCACAGAATTCTCGCCTGAGGCTTTGAATGGTTATCACATCATGTTCAGGTAAGTATCGATATACTGTGACTTATTCTAGTTGATTGGTCACGACTGGCCTCACGCCTTGGAATCAGACTTTGAGCTTCAGGTACATGACACATATGGTGGAATTGTGATGTGTAACTTACTGATTTTCACTTATTTTTCCTTTTCATTCTCGAAAAACTGTGAATCCTTTATTCCTACAAAACTAGACACATACCACATGCACTATAATAAAATTCAATGAAAGCAATGGGAAATGACAAAAAAGTTGATATATAAATTATGATTATCAACCCCCCCCCACATAAACAATTACTTAACCTCAAGAAGTACGTCTCAATAATGATTTCAAAAAGGATAAAAAAATTTAAATTAAGAAATAATCATTATGTATATGAAATTAAATTAGGTGAGAATGGAGAAAAGTCAATTTCCATAATAAATCCTTCATTGAAATTCAGTTATGCCTCATAGTTTGTATTTTAAATAAAATTCTCTCTCTTTAATCACAATCATCCATTTTTTCCCTAAGTTATATGCCCAATTTTGATTTAACTCAAAGTTTCTCTCATTACTCAGTGTAGAAATGGAAGTAGAGTTTTGTTCATACCCTGAGTACATGTTCTTAACAATATGCTTTCACTGGTTCTATCATCTCCACTTTGAAAAGGCAAGTGTAAAATAAATATTAAGGACTTATGCATTTTGGGTTTTGATGAATATGTGACTATGGGTAGGGAGGAAAATTTGAAAATCAGGATTCAAAGGAGGGTAAGATCTACAGTACCATACAAAAATATGTCTGAACATGTGTGATGTTGTTTCTCTATCTGGCTGGTCAAATTGATACATTATCAGTTCGGCTTGGATCCATATAGCAAGTATGAAAATGAAAAAATAATTTTGTTCCCTTATTTTTTTCTTTTATATATCATTTTATTTTGTATTTCATTTTTCGAAAGTTGTGCCTAGAATAGACCCCATTTCAATCACCTAACCACATATGATGCTTCCAGGGATTCATCAGTATGTAAAATAGTGATTTTTTACATTCCTAGATCTCAAACCATATCAATATAATTTCTTTCTTTTTTTGGGTATTATACAAAGGAACATAATTCGAATGGAATACAATAAATGGAATATAGATCACAACCTTACTATCATGCGAGTGCAATATAAATATTTAGATGTGGAATTGTCTCATACTGTCTGAATACATCCCCCACACATGTTAGAAAATAATAATTTATCATTGTACAAGGAGAAGGGTAGGAAGGAAAAAGGCTTGAAATAACATCATTCTATCAAGCCTTTTATGAAAACTATGGGATGAACTAAGGAAAGATGTCTTGTGGGCCTCAGGGAAGTGGCTACAAACGAGTGACACAATCATTTTAATTATATAAATGTTAAGTCGTCACTTTGATAAGATATCAATGAAAGTTATAGTCTATCTACATTCCTATGGTATCTCTCATGAAATATTACAAGAAAATAGAATTCAATCATACGCCAAGAATCCTTATATGTAATGGGAGTCAAAACAAAACTGGAAATCAGAAGGGGAATAAACCATATGTAGTGGGTTAATTAATAATAATATCAATGTTTGAATTTGAATTAGTCCTATAAACTCACAAATCATTCCAAAAAAGTCTAATAAGGCATTAAACATTGTAACACCCCGAGATTTTATGAAAAATATTCTTTTTAATTTCATTAATGTCTTGTGTTATACGCTACACCAAAAGGAGCTTTCACAACACACATATCTGACCTGGCTTGAATTACACGCAATCACGACCTTCCACGATAGCGTGTGTTGTACGCAACACCAAGTTTCACTAAACAACGATATGCTATTAAGATATTATTAAAACTAGCAGTTATGAATAGTAATAACCAATTTTTGAAATTTTGTAAATTTTATTTTTCAAAATGGACTTCATTTATGGATTCGGAATATCAAAATTAGCTTAGGGTGAAATTTTGGTGATTTTCGGATAACTTTCATATTTTGATGAACAGTGAAAATTACTAAATTTTAATTAAAAACAACTTTTTCAATCGAAATAATTAATAGTGATAAATTATCAATTTGAGTGGTTTTAAAGTATATTTAGAATATATTTTTACAATTTAATACAATGTTGGTCATTGGATGTAATTTCATATTTAAACCAGTTATAAAAAAGTGTCAATCTTTTGATAGTTATTATCTCTTAAAAACACGCCTTTTGTTTTGACGATGGGAATTAATTTTTAAATTAATTAATGCAACTTATATGTTTTGAATTTGGTAAGATAGAAATCATTTTTGAGTTCATAATATCAAATATATCTTAGGCCTAATTTTTGGTATTTTTCTGAAAACTTTCAATTTTTTGATGAATAGTGAAACCACTAAGTGGTAGTTAAAAAACTAAATTTTTCATAAAACTTAATTTTACCGCTTCTGTGAGTGGAATTTCAAAAATCCAAGAGACACGGTTGATGTCAGTAAGTAGAATGTTGTTCAATGAGATGAAAATAATTTATGGTGAATAGTAACTTTTTACTTTTATTTACCACGGTTAAAAGTAAATAGGGTAATTAAGGGTAAAAATGATATTATTATTACACTAACACATGTCCAAATTATATTGGATAAGTGTAATTCGACCAAAAACAAGCTTAGGAATAAAATATGACCATTTAGGCCCACTTGAATTAGATTAGGACATTTATTATTATTAAATTCAAAGAAGAGTTAAAAGAGTTAAAATCAATGTTTATTTAATAAAACATTTTTAATATAGGGTTATACATAAGATAAATTCGACTATAAATATTCATTAGAAAGATAAAATGATTTCCTACATAATGGTGTTTTATTTTTAATTTTTAGACATTAAATAATTTAATTTATTTATGACACAACGATGATGCAGTAATTATATTATTAATGAAATATTGACATAATTGATGTTATAAATACTCAAATAAATATAATTTGAGACTTTTTATGAATTAAACTAATTTTATAGGTTAATATGACATGTTAGTATTTATTTAATTAACTTTTTTCAAACTTATAATTCTGTTATAATTTTTACAAAAATCAATTACTAAATAGTGTCAAAATTGACATAAAATAGTTTTTAAAACAAATATTATATTATTAATTGTTATTTTATTCCTAAAAATCTATGGTTCGGCCGAATGACTTAGATAATGTCATATATATTAATAATAAACAATTTGGGGTTAGTTTGGCTTCTTATTGTATGTTTATTAACCTTATAGTGTAAGAACACAAGAAGACACGGTAAAAGTAAAATTATTTAACTTAATGTTAAATCTAAATGATAAGGTTAAAATAGGAACCTAAACTTGTCTAAATTATATTGGATGAGAGTATTTCGACCCATCCCCAACTTAGCCTCGAAATAAATCAATTTGGAGCTATTTAAAACCGAACATGACTTTATAATAAAATAATATTTTTAGTTATTCCAAAGGTACCCCTCTCCTCCCTTATAAAAGGGAACCTCCTCCCTCTCTTCCTCACACAACTTTGAGCCTTCAAGATCGGCCAACATCTGCCAAATTCTCTTCTCCACTTAGCTAGAAACATCATAGAGGTTATGGTCTTCCTCAAAGACCAATTTTGGTACCCTAAGAGGAGGTCTCAAAGAGTCGCTTCAAAGAAGAGGTAATTTCCGTTACCAATTCTTTCACCTTTATTTCTTCTTAAAATTCTTCTTATAAGGTTGTTTCATTATGAAGTAATAACATCAGTATCACTCATATACTGATATGTTATAATAAGTATGAAACAACCCTATTTCACCATCTATCCATCCTACGGAAAACGAAATCACCGCGCGTGCGTACGTACGGAATACCGTCTCCACGCCGTGGTGTAATATGCTTTTCCACCACCACCTTACATGGATGGGTATAATGGTGTAAAGAATAACTATACATAGTTATTATAACATCACATTGATTCTGATATATTGTATCATCCACTCCAATTCAATTCAATAATTATGGAAACGATATCATCGATCGTGCGTACGTACGGACTACCGTCTCCACGACGTGATGAGATTCATTCTCCATGTTAACCATTTAAGAATGATTATAAAGTATATATAAGCAGTAATCATGAAATATATGACATAATAATGATACTGGATTTATGTGTATATATATGTATGTCATCTACTTAATTCCATTCAACTAAATAAGGAAACGAAAACAGCGTTCATGCGTACGTACGGCCTACCGTCTCCATGAACGTTGTATTTCTTTCCATTTAATGATTTATTATATATATGTATATTATGAATATATATTATATATAAATCATGTTTTATATTCTGGAATTAAGTAATCATTATCTACGTAATCATATAAATAATTACAAGTCAAAAAACGGACGACAAATGAAACGATTTTACCCAAAACGCTCTTTAACATGGAATTTACAAAAGAACGGGTAAAATAAAGTCATAAGTGAACCATATATGATATCATAACAATTAGTATGATTCTGGAATAAGTCAATGACATTATTTAAATCATTATACAGGAGGTTCAGACACTTACGAAGCAAATCGGACCTAAGGTAAGGGAAATATCACAATCTCATTTTTATCCGAGATTGTTTATACTTTGGTATTTACTGGGGTGTATTTTATCATCCACATCCATGTTTCCTCAATATGTAATATTATTTCCATTCACCTACAATTTTTTAAATCCTATTTTACCCTTCTGTGAGTTTTTAGTAAAAGATATGAAAGGAATCTTTTTGTCGTTTTTCGTACGAGGTACTTTTTGACTTTTCCGACAAAAGTACGAGAAGAATGTTTTCTTTTAACTTATATGGAATGAACGGATTTTTAAAACATTATTTCCAAGAAGATTCCCTTAAAAGTTTTCAAGTTTATTTTTAATCAAATTATGTTAGTTTAAAATTTTATGACATGTTAAGAAAGGAAAATGTTTTTGATGTAGAAAGGATATTTTCTTCAAGAATGGAGTTCAAGTGTTTTATCAAAATTATTTTCCATCTAAGATAATAAAGGGTTCTGTTTCTATCCCTATTATTACATGGATTTTATTATGTTGTGATGGATATATTTTTATGAATTCCTTTATATTATATGAATTTTTTCATGATGTCATGATGTTTAAGATTCCCATTTTTATTACATGGGTTATGAAATGATGTATGATTTATGAATTTGTGGCACACATAAAAATGGTATCATTATGAGATGGGTGGGACCTATATCTCCCTCAAATGAATTGGGTAAGGATTTTATATCTCATGAGATAGAAATGGCTGGAACGGTAGGTTATACCGGTTCAGTGAAACAGGACTGAAACGAGGGTGACTCGGTTCAGAAAGGGACTTTGACCACTAAGATAGTCTTGGCAATGAGTCTTGACTAACAAGAAATGATTCTCTATGATTATGTGTGTATACCACAAAGTTTCATTTTTTAAGTTATTATTATTGTGATTACATTTCACTGCCATGATTTATCCCATGTTATGAAATTATGCTCTCTTTTTCAGGTTAAGATTTCCAAAATGTTATGTTCTTATGAATATGATGTGATTGATATTTCTTTTGTTTACCCTTACTGAGCATTTGAGCTCACCCTTTTATTATTTTTTTCCCCAGGATATAAAGAAAGGCTTTAGGTAAAAAAAGGAAGATCTTTATGGGAGATGTTGAGGATCTTTCACCACGATTAGAAGATTATATTCCGAGTTTCCAAAGACACTAAACTATTACGATCCTTGTGTGTGTGTGTTTTTGTTATGTACTAAGTATTCCACAAAATTAATGTAAAGTCCATGTACGTCAATCTTCGGGTCTCTACAGTTGGTATTAGAGGAAAGGTTTAGTCAACCTTTGGAAACTAGGATGCGAGAACATTAGTGAGATCCCTAGAGATATTTCTAAGGTATGTCTAGGGATGTCCCTAAGGATAAGTATACGTATAGGATATAGTCATATAACTATGGTAACAATATTAGATTAAACCAATGATGTTAGATATTGAAGTTACTCCCCCTTTATTATGATTTTTTCCTCTCACACTATTCTTTTTGGGTTTTAGAAAATGGCTGGAAACATGGTGATTCACGATAATGGAGGATATGATGGACAATGGAATGACATTCTTCATGAGAAACCAAATTAAATGGGATTTGGAAGTCCAAACATCATTATTATTCTGAATCAGCATTCTCATAATATGATCAATAAAGTAAAATTTGGTAAGTTTCCTGACTCGGCTAATAAGAGAAAGATGGAGTTTCATGATAATCATAGAGGAAAGAAAGTTCAATTTCCCCTATGTAAATCATGTGGGAAGAGGAATCAAGGAGAATGTTTCAAAGGAACTGGAAGATGCTTTGGGTGTTGAAAAGAAGGACACAAAGCCAGTAAGTGTAAAGGAAAAGGTTCAGTTAACATCAGGGATGAGGACAATGGTATTGCTACAACATCAGCAATGGTTAAATGTTTTAAATGTGGAATGTACGGGAATTATGCAAACCAATTCCCTAAGGGAAAGTATCATGAAGAGAATCAGTATGGTCGTATAGGTAGTATTTATGTGGATGATGATGAAGAGACTACAAATGATATGTGAGAGGAAAGAATTGTTGAAGCTCGATCAATGGTTTAAGAATATAGTGGAATGATTACATGTTTATCATGCGTAATGTTGTATAAGTAATCTCATGCTACTATGGAATAAAGAGACATCTATGGATTGTTACACTGTTGTCTTTCCTTGAGTTTTGAAAGTGTATGATTAATGTTACCAGTATCCATGAAAGGTTATTCAGATATTTTTGGAATGTAGATGATATGCACATAATGAAGGGATAAGGAGAAAATTAAATGTTTGATAGTATTCAAGAGCTCATGAATGATATAAGGAGAAGGTTATATCATGGTTTGAGTGTATAGAATTTTTGGATTTTGGTATGTGGAAAGAGTTAACTTTTGACAACATTCATGTTTTCACTAAGTTTTAATGGGTATTCATTTTTCAAGAGAATACATCATTAATGTATTCACATGATTGGAATGTGACCAACAAGATATATGGGGGATAAATGATGGTATTCACATGCTTTGTTGACGACATTTCAAGTAATCATTTTCTTTATACTATGAGCTTGGACCGAAGTATTTTAGATAAGCCTAAAGATTGGAATGGATTATGTTAACCATAAGTTAGTATTGTTTAAGTATAGAACTTTTTTTTGATATTATTTATGTGATGTTATAATAATGTAGTTTTTGAAAAAGGACAACCTGCAGGACGGCCGACAGCCCATCGCGTCGGACAAGGCAGTGGGAATCAAACCCACAACCGAAGTGCGACCGGCCTTTATCGCCTACCACTGGCCTACAAGAAGTCCCTGTTTAGTAGAAAATAGTTTTATTATATTAAGCAGTATGATATATGAAGTATAAGTCCATTTTAGGAACCATATATGATTAATCTCACTATAGAATGACTTATGTATATTTAATAACTTTTGCTAACCTTTTGTTTGAGACAGATGGAATGACCCGTCATTCTATCACATGATCTGCTAACACTTCATGAATAACAAATTCAACTTCATTTATTTAAGAGATTCAGTGGAAATTGTTCAAGGCACGAACAACAGTGAAATTGTACCAAAATAAAGTAAGTATTTATTCTAATTCAAATTCTTCAACTTTAGGGAAATGATCTTGAAAACCAAAAATGTTGTCCTAGTGCTCTTATATCTGATTAATCGGATGGTACCTTAGATCGTCACAAATTTATGGATTTGTGATTGCTAGATTTTCCATAGCCATTTTCTCTACCACTCTCCATCAGAACATGATGGTTAGATTTCTCTTCCATATCCATATTTTCACCTATGTGGAAACCCAGTGATTAGTTTATTTGGGTAACCTTTAAGTTTCATAATTTTGTTTTTAAATATTGGTTTCGGTATTCCTTTTTATGATGTGGGTTTCGATTAAAGAAACTTTCGAATAGTAAACCATTTATAACCCCGACGAATTTCGAGGGTGAAATTCATTTTAAGGGGGGTAGAATGTAACACCCCGTGATTTTATGAAAAATATTCTTTTTAATTTCATTAATGTCTTTTGTTATACGCTACACCAAAAGCAGCTTTCACAACACACATCTTTGACCTGGCTTGAATTACACGCAATCACGACCTTCCACGATAGCGTGTGTTGTACGCAACACCAAGTTTCGCTAAACAACGATATGCTATTAAGATATTATTAAAACTAGCCGTTATGAATAGTAATAACCACTTTTTGAAATTTTGTAAATTTTATTTTTCAAAATGGACTTCATTTATGGATTCGGAATATCGAAATTAGCTTAGGGTGAAATTTTGGTGATTTTCGGATAAATTTCATATTTTGATGAACAGTGAAAATTACTAAATTTTAATTAAAAACAAATTTTTCAATCGAAATAATTAATAGTGATAAATTATTAATTTGAGTGGTTTTAAAGTATATTTAGAATATATTTTTACAATTTAATACAATGTTGGTCATTGGATGAAATTTCACATTTAAACCAGTTATAAACAAGTGTCAATCTTTTGATAGTTATTATCTCTTAAAAACACGCCTTTTGTTTTGACGACGGGAATTAATTTTTAAATTAATTAATGAAACTAATATGTTTTGAATTTTATAAAATAGAAATCATTTTTGAGTTCATAATATCAAATATAGCTTAGGCCTAATTTTTGGTATTTTTCTGAAAACTTTCAATTTTTGATGAATAGTGAAACCACTAAGTGGTAGTTAAAAAACTGAATTTTTCATAAAACTTAATTTTTTCGCTTCTGTGACTGGAATTTCAAAAATACGACAGACACGGTTGATGTCAGTAAGTAAAATGTGGTTCAATGAGATGAAAATAATTTTTGGTGAATAGTAACTTTTTACATTTATTTACCACGGTTAAAAGTAAATAGGGTAATTAAGGGTAAAAATGATATTATTATTACCCTAACACATGTCCAAATTCTATTGGATAAGTGTAATTCGACCAAAAACAAGCTTAGGAATACAATATGACCATTTAGGCCCACTTGAATTAGATTAGGACATTTATTATTATTTAATTCAAAGAAGAGTTAAAAGTGTTAAAATCATAGTTTATTTAATAAAACATTTTTAATATAGGGTTATAAATAAGATAAATTAGACTATAAATATTAATTAGAAATATAAAAAGATTTCCTACATAATGGTACTTTGTTTGTAATTTTTAGACATTAAATAATTTAATTTATTTATGACACAACGACGATGCAGTAATTATCTTATTAATGAAATATTGACATAATTGATGTTATAAATACTCAAATAAATATAATTTGAGACTTTTTATGAATTACACTAATTTTATAGGTTAATATGACATGTTAGTATTGATTTAAGTAACTTATTTAGAACTTATCATTCTGTTATGATTTTCACAAAAATCAATTACTAAATAGTGTCAAAATTGACATAAAATAGTTTTTAAAACAAATATTATATTATTAATTGTTATTTTATTCCTAAAAATCTAAGGTTTGGCCACATGACTTATATAAGGTTATATATATTAATAATAAACAATTTGGGGTTCTTTTGGCTTATTATAGTAAGTTTATTAACCTTATAGTGTAAGAACACAAGAAGACACGGTAAAAGTAAAATTATTTAACTTAATGTTAAATCTAAATGATAAGGTTAAAATAAGAACCTAAACTTGTCTAAATTATATTGGATGAGAGGATTTCGACCCATACCCACCTTATACTCTAAATAAATCAATTTGGAGCTATTTAAAACCGAACTTGACTTTATAATAAAATAATATTTTTAGTTATTCAAAAGGTGCCCCTCTCCTCCCTTATAAAAGGGAACCTCCTCCCTCTCTTCCTCACACAACTTTGAGCATTCAGGCTCGGAAAAACTCTGAAAAATTCTCTTCCCCACTTCCCTAGAAACATCTTAGAGGTTATGGTATTCCTCAAAGACCAATTTTGGTACCCTAAGAGGAGGTCTCAAAGAGGCGCTTCAAAGAAGAGGTAATTTCCGTTACCAATTCTTTCACCTTTATTTCTTATTCCACTTCTTCTTGTAAGGTTGTTTCATTATGAAGTAATAACATTAGTATCACTCATATACTTATATGTTATTTTAAGTATAAAACAACCCTATTTCACCATCTATCCATCCTACGGAAAACGAAATCACCGCGCGTGCGTACGTACGGAATACCGTCTCCACGCCGTGGTGTAATCTGCTTTTCCACCACCACCTTACATGGATGGGTATAATGGTGTAAAGAATAACTATACATAGTTATTAGAACATCATATTGATTCTGATATATTGTATCATCCACTCCAATTCAATTCAATAATTATGGAAACGATATCATCGCTCGTGCGTACGTACGGACTACCGTCTCCACGACGCGATGAGATTCATTCTCCATGTTAACCATTTAAGAATGATTATAAAGTATATATAAGCAGTAATAATGAAATATATGACATAATAATGATACTGGATTTATGTGTATATATATGTATGTCATCTACTTAATTCCATTCAACTCAATAAGGAAACGAAAACAGCGTTCATGCGTACGTACGGCCTACCGTCTCCATGAACGGTGTATTTCTTTCCATTTACTAATTTATTATATATATGTATATTATGAATATATATTATATATAAATCATGTTTTATATTCTGTAATTAAGTAATCATGATCTATGTAATCAAATGAATAATTACAAGTCAAAACACGGACGACAAATGAAACGATTTTACCCAAAACGCTCTTTAACATGGAATTTACAAAAGAACGGGTAAAATAAAGTCATAAGTGAACCATATATGATATCATAACAGTTAGTATGATTCTGGAATAAGTCAATGACAATATTTAAATCATTATATAGGAGGTTCAGACACTTACGAAGCAAATCGGACCTAAGGTAAGGGAAATATCACAATCTCATTTTTATCCGAGATTGTTTATACTTTGGTATTTACTGGGGTGTATTTTATCATCCACATCCATGTTTCCTCAATATGTAATATTATTTCCATTCACCTACAATTTTTTAAATCCTATTTTACCCTTCGGTGAGTTTTTAGTAAAATATATGAAATGAATCTTTTTGTCGTTTTTCGTACGAGGTACTTTTTGACTTTTCCGACAAAAGTACGAGAAGAATGTTTTCTTTTAACTTATACGGAATGAATGGATTTTTAAAACATTATTTCCAATAATATTCCCTTAAAAGTTTTCAAGTTTATTTTTAATCAACTTCTTTTAGTTTAAAATTGTATGACATGTTAAGAAAGGAAAATGTTTTTGAAGTAGAAAGGATATTTTCCTCAAGAATGGAGTTCAAGTGTTCTATCAAAATTATTTTCCATCAAAGATAATAAAGGGTTCTGTTTCTATCCCTATTATTATATGGATTTGATTATGTTGTGATGGAAATATTTTTATGAATTCCTTTATATTATATGAATTGTTTCATGATGTCACGATGTTTAAGATTCCCATTTTTATTACATGGGTTATGCAATGATGTATGATTTATGAATTTGTAGCACACATAAAAATGGTATCATTATGAGATGGGTGGGAACTATATCTCCCTCCAATGCATTGGGTAAGGATTTTATATCTCATGAGATAGACATGGCTGGAACGGTAGGTTATACCGGTTCAGTGAAACAGGACTGAAACGAGGGTGACTCGGTTTAGAAAGGGACTTTGTCCACTAAGATAGTCTCGGCAATGAGTCTTGACTAACAAGAAATGATTCTCTATGATTATGTGTGTATGACACAAAGTTTCATGTTTTAAGTTATGATTATTGTGATTACATTTCACTGCCATGATTTATCCCATGTTATAAAATTATGCTCTCTTTTGTAGGTTAAGATTTCCAAAATGTTATGTTCTTATGAATATGATGTGATTGATATTTATTTTTTTACCCTTACTGAGAATTTGAGCTCACCCTTTTATCTTTTCTTTTCCCCAGGATATAAAGAAAGGTTTTAGGTAAAAAAAAGGAAGATCTTTATGGGAGATGTTGAAGATCTTTCACCACGATTAGAAGATTATATTCCGAGTTTCCAAAGACACTAAACTATTACGATCCTTGTGTGTGTGTTTTTTTTATGTACTAAGTATTCCGCAAAAGTAATGTAATGTCCATGTACGTCATTCGGGTCTCTACAAACATGGTTCCTAACACTTTTCCACGTAACGTTTTCATTAATTACATGGGAATCAAGATTTCCAATTTTAGAGGATGGTTGTCTTTTTAAAAAGGAATCTTAAATGAGTGAAAAAAATGAATAATTTTAGCGTGTCATTGGTGAAACATGAGAAAACCCCCTCCCCCCACTCATAATGAGATAGTGTTTTCACTTCTAATAAAATACAAGTGGGAGTGGTTTTTCATTTGTGTGTGAAAAGATTTAGAAATGGCATTTTTGGAGGACATAATTGAAATTATTGATAATTGAGAGCTCTCTAGAGTATGTAATATTACACAATGTTGATGGAAGCTGTCATATCCAAAATTTTATCTTGAAATTGATAGAAAATAAAATTCTAGCACTAGATAGAAAACATTAGTTCATAGGTAAAAGTAGTTTGAATAAAAAAAGAATGAAAAATAGTGAAACTAAGATTCAAGTTTTATTCAAATTGGGGATGATATACATAATTGTTTTATGAAAGTTATGAACTAATAAATTAAAAATAGAAAAATGGAATGGAAATGATGACTCGATAAAACAATAGATTTCAAAATGTGGACATGGATTCTCCTCTTGGGGACCACAAACTCAGTGTATTTGTTTCCTCTTGCAGCTGCTAGAGGCTATGTCCGTGATAGCACATGGTCGTTTGAGTGGGTTGATCACTTCAGGTGTAGCCTTGTGATCATGTATGAGATGTGGTATGAAAGGAATCATAGGTCACAGAGGCTGCTGGTGCTTGTGGGAGATTTCATGCTTGAGTACTCTGTGTTCTAAGACATGTGGAGGAACTGGACCATCAAGGATGACAGAGGATTTAGATGAAATTGACATGCTATGGATAGAAAGTGGAAACACAAAAAACAAAACACAACAATAAATTAAAATAAAATGATTTTGATATATAAAAGTTTCCATAGAGAAAACAAAAAATAAATTCAACATGACATAGTCAACAACCAGCCTAGAAAACATGAAAGTGATAAAAATCCCAAAAGATGGGATGATGTTGGATCATGTTTCCTCAAAGAAGATCTCCTCCAGAGTCAGACCAATGTCGGGAACATCGACTATCTGGCATGTCATAGTAGTATTAGCAGCAGTAGGTGGTGGGGTGGTATGGGCAGTGGGGGTGTGGTAATAGATGTAGGTTGATGGGATTGGGTGGGTGGTGGTGATGTATCGATCCATATGGGGTCCATGGATCGAGAAACAATATAAATGAAAGGAACCTCTCGTGAAGTAGGCTCAATGGTGACCCCCTTTCCCTACCGAGCCTACTCAACCTGAAACTCTTGCAGGGTGGCAGGGTTTGTGAGATTAGAGGGGAGATCTGGTTGGGTGGACATGGGTTGGGGAATGGTGGATGATGAAGGGCTGGCTATGGTGGTTGAGGGTAAAAGGGTATAAGAGGGAGGCTCAATGAATGGTAGGTGAAAATGGGTAGTGATCAAGTGATGATTTTCCAGAAAACTCTTAAGAAGACACTATAACTATGATGGGGTAGGATGGGTGGTTTGAGGGTGGTAGCTGGGCCAGAGGTTGGTCTAGGTGGAGGTTGGAAGCTGGGAAGGTGGGGATGTTGCTGCTGCATCGTCTGCCTACTCATGAGGCTGGGGTGATTGTATACCTGACACCTATAAATAATGATCTTCCTCCTTAAACACCATCTTTATATTGTGAAAGAGCACAAGATATATCAGCTATATGAGACTAATGGAGGTGAGTGGGAGAGAGGCTTCGATGATGCCAAGGGAGTGGGCCAGTCGGTGATAAAGGACCCACCCATGAGTGTGCACTAATTCCCCTGAGTCAGCCTCTGAAGTAGGAAGTGAACTTGGTGGCTATATTTATGGGTGGACTACCCATGGATGCTGCTAAAATCAATATGTCCATCTGGAAGATGCTACCATGGGCCTCTACTCGCATGAACCAACCATGCACTATCGATGGAAGATACGTATAGCTGGACCCCAAAGCTGAGTCAACATCGTGATTTGAGGATCATGATGTGACTATGGGTTTTGGGCTACAAAACTACATAACTGTAGAGAGATATCGAGAGATTAATGGATATGAATCATTAGATAATTATTAGAAATGAAAACATCCATGGTATATATGTCAAGACCAACCCCCAACCCAATGAGGGACAACTCGGGTGGGCATCCACTAAGGCCGAAACATAAATTGCTGAACCCCATTTCGAAGGTGGCCAGAAACTCAAAAAATATCACATAGAACAACACCTTGTGATTTTTAATAATGGTTCCAATGTAGAGAGTATCGAGGAGGTCAGTGATGGCATCGACAATTCTTATCTAGGTGAGTGTCTATATGTCCTAGGTCTTGTTTGTACACAAGGGATTTTCCTGTAACATGAGAAAATTAACCATGTGCATTGGGTATGAGGAACAAAATATGGGGTGTATGTGTAAGTCATCATCAATGGATGTGGTGGTGGTTGTGTCGGACTAGGCTTATGGAGCTTGGGTTTTTCATGCAGTGGTTGGAGCAGGCGGTGCTTTTATGGCAGACTACAGATGCTTGTAGGTAGGCTGTTCATCAGATGGGGAGGATGAGGAGGTGGAAATATAGGAGGTGGAGACCTTTAGGTGATTGGTGTGATCCATGGATGTGGGTAGGTGGTTCAGTACAAAAGAAATGGGAGGGGGTTCTTTGCTAGGGATGAGGTGCAGGGAGGCGATAATGGAGGGAAGAGGAGGAGGGTTGCAGTGAGGTTTTGAAAGAGGAAGGAGGTGTGGCGTATAGGATGGGTGAAATGGGGAGGGAGGTCGAGGAAGACGTGGGGTCAGGGTTTCTAGGTGATGCAGGTCATGACAGTTCATGTCATGACCAACATTTTAAAAAAAACAACATGCCACTCTACACGACCTGTACAAAGGAGTCACATGGTGTAAGGGGTGAAAATGGATTTGTGGGGATGAAAACAAGTCATGATGTGTACCCTAGGTACTCGACGGGTACCCTAGGTACACAATGTGTACTGATGAGTGCATCGACCAACTTTTCTAATCCTTCCACATCTCACCATTCATTATTTATGAAACTACTGGATGACTATCCTAATATAACTTAACTAAAAATCTTCTTATCCTGGGTTTCCTCCCAACCAGTGATTCCTTTAACATTGGGATCTTGATTCCCTTATTGCTTAGTTGAACATGAGGCTGAGGACACAAAATTCATGGAATGGTTCTTGAAGGATCTTTAATCATTGACCATTGACCCTGAACAGTGGTTCTCCGTCTCATTAAATTTCAATTTTACTATAAGGGAAAAATTTGATAACCATAAAATGAAAAAACCAACGTGACATAAACATTATTGGGAACAGTTTTAATCTTGAATAAATTAGCAAAATATTGTTCTTTGTAATGAATTTATGTTGTGAAATTCATTGGTCATGCCACTTTTTTGGTTTTTTTCATTCTAAATCTTTGCGTTTTCATATACATATTTTCTAATTTTTTTCAATGTGGTTAATTGCAATAACCACTCCTCTAAAACCTTTTATAGATCCATATTCATTTTATTAATTTCCCTGAATGAATGATGTTCTAGTTCCACCTAATGATGACATGGTTTACCATAAACCAGTTTAAATGGGGTAGTACCTATGGGTGTTTTTTAGGTAGTTCGATATTCCCATAATGCATCGTCTAGTTTCATGATTAAATCAATTATTCTTTTGTTGAAAGTCTTTTTAATGATTTTTTTTCACCTACATATTTGATATTTTGACATCCCCACTTGTTTTTGGGTGATAGGTAGTTCCAGTGTTGTAGAGAATGCCTTATTTTTTAAGCATTTTTTGAAATGAATGATTTGAGAAATGAGTTCCGTGATCAGTAATTTGTAACTGTGGAAATCCAAATCGTGAAAACACACTATTTTGATGAAAATTAATGATGAAATTTTCTATGTCATTTGTTGTGGCTTTGGCTTCAACCCATTTGTAAAAATAGTTTACTTCCACTAGAATGTAACTCTTACCATGTGGCATAGGGAATTGTCCCATAAAATCTATTCCCCATACATAAAAAACTTTGACCAAAGGAATCTTGTTTTGTGTCATTTGATTTCTTTTACCAACGTTTCAAATTCTTTGAAATTTATCACATTGATGATAGAATCTCCTAGAATCGAGATGCAGTGAGGGAAAGAAAAATCCTTTTTGTAGGATCAGTTCCAATGTGTGATATAGTTCATCATGGACTCTAGTTGGTGATGTGTGGAACATTTCTATCAAATTTTTTATCTCTTCATCTAGTATTCATTTTCATAACAGGTCGTCTTCACAATGATTAAATTGCAGTAGTTCGTCCCTAATCTAGTGTTTGGAATCAGATAGAAACCTCATGCATTGCTGGTATGATAGGTCATGATGGAGATACCATGTGGCTAGATGGTTGGTCATGTCTGAATACCAAGGTTGGGTTGTGAAACTAAACATTGTATCGTTTCAAAAATCTTATTCAATATCAGTCTCAATGTCTAATTTAATGATGGTTAGGGGTAACCATGAGAGGTGGTCACCAATGAAATTTTCGATTCCTTTAGTGTCCGTGATTTCGATATTGAATTCTTGTATAAAAAGAATCCTCTATATCAATCTTAGATTTGCATCTTTCTTGTTCATCAAGTATCTAAGGGCATTATGATATGTATGGAAAATGAGTTTAGATAGAATGAGGTATGAACGTAACCTTTAAAGGGCATATAAGATGGCTAGGAGAACCTTTTCTATAGCTGTATAATTTATCTGGGCTTCATTTAATGTGTGACTGGAATAATTTTTTGGTGGAAGGTGGAATCTATATGTTTTCTATCATAGCTCCTACAACAAGGTCAATGGAGTCGCACATAAGCTTGATTTTTTTACAGTTAAGTGAAATGATAACTTGAGACACATTTAGAGATGGTTTCAGTGTTTCAAAAGAATGTCAACAATCCTCTTTAAAGTCGAAAGGAATTTCCATTGACAAAGAGTGTGTCATAGACGTGTGACATTAGAGAAATCTTTTATATACTATCTATACAATCCAGTATGTCCAAGGAAATATCTGATCCCTTTTATGATTGATGGTTTCAGCGGATCCTTGATGACCATGATCATAGAGGGATCAACCTCAATTCCTTCTTTATAGATTTTTTCCATTGAACAATTCTTTCTTGTACCATGAAGTGACATTTTTCCCAATTCAGCACTAAGAATTTCTCCTCACAGCATTGGAGAACCAGTTATAGATTGCTTAGAAAATCATCAAAAAATATCCCATAGATAGATAAATTGTTCCTGAATATTTCATGAAATTAATTGGCCATATCATGAAATATGGGTGTCATGCATCTTTGGAATGTTTCTTATGGAATCCCGCTATTTTATTACATAACTTTTCATTACATTTTACAAACAGAGGTTCTTTAAAGAATAGTGTCTTGTAAATTAGGAACATAATACATGAAAACAACATAAAAAATTATTCTAAACCACTCATAAGGATTCATCATAGTTTCATCATATGTAAAATTACTAAATCTCATATCTTGGAGACATAAATCAAATAAAAAGGGTGAGCAGAAGGCTTAGTAAGGAAAACAAGTGAAACAGTTGACATGTGATCTTGAGAAATATTAATAAGAACATGATAAAACTCATAAAGGCATGAGAAATTGAGGAATAGGAATATCATGATAAAAAGAACATGATTCATAACTTTAATATGTCGATACAACATTTTATTTAGACATTCATGAACATATCACCAAGGTTTATCCCCGAGGTGTCATAAAAATTACCAAGGTTATTCACCAAGGTATCATGAAACTTGTCATATATAGAGATTAAATTCCTTATCAAATGGACTGGAGAGATATCAGGGAGCACCCTAAATATGTATTTACTTTCATGTGATCCACATAGATCATAATCAAACATTTTATAAATAACACAAAAAGAATAAAATAATTGGGTTTCATTCAAAATCGTGACATTTTAAAAGTTCTTAAAAATAAGATCATTTTGTCATTTATAACCCATTAAAAGGGAGTGAGGGTTACATGTATGCCAATTACAAAATAAAATATATCATTTTTTTATAACTATGAACACCCATAGAAACTAAATAGGTATGGGTATTCACATATATAAAACAGGATAATTTCTTGAGAGAAAGAGAGAAACATTTTGAGACGAAATTTCTGCAGTATAACGACTATATAACTTGGTTTTAGAAAATAATAGAAAGAGTGGGGACAAGGGTATACAATACATAAATGGATCATTTTGAATTATAGTGATAGAATAAAAATAAATAATATCATGGTGTGGACATTTGAATTACACACCACATGAAAAGGAAACTTGAATGGAAAGAGAAAGCGCGATTTCTTTTATGAAAAATTCAGCAGCTTAATGATGCCACTTAAAAATTTAGAAAATAAATTTATGAGAGAGGAAAGGGTCTATCAACAATTATACATGAAATGGACAGTAATGATAACATATAAGAACATACCCTCAACATAAAGAGATGGAAACTAAAAGACACAACATAAAGGAAGTCATGACTTAAAAAGAGGAGGGTGAAAGGATCCCTTCCCTTGAAGAGTAACTTAGAAAGCATGAAGGTTTAGTCCTTGGGAGGCTTGAAGGAACCTTGAGAGGACTCCTTGTGAGGTTAGGAGACAATAACTTCATTAAGGATTATTTTGTAATGAAATGAATGAGGGAAATGGATTGGTATTTATAGGAAAAGTGAGTGAATAAATTATTAATTTACAAGGGACACCTCGACGGTGGTATTTGAAAAACCACGAGCTTGACCATATTATTTTCTAATGGTATTGGAAACTTGAGACACGTCATAGAATAAATCACTATTCATAAGTCAACCAGAAAGCTTACATCATTACTACATCATTAATGATGTCATTAAACACCCTGAACTCAATACTACATGTTTACTATTCAATGTTAATTCAACTGTTTTAGAAAAATCCCAAAAATGAACCCTAACCTAATATCGATGCTCGGAATTCAAAAATAAAGTCCATTTTTTGAAAATAATTATTTAAATATTTTAAATTTAATTTTTAAATAAAATCATTATATATTCCAAAAATACGACTTTAAAACTATAACTCATTTTGTAACACCTTAAAAAAGTAATCAAGGTCCCATAAAAATATCGTATACCAATAAGACAATAAAGTAAAAATTTATGAATAAATTTTATGAAAATAAATTTTCATTTTAAATTATTAAATTAATTATAAAATTGTAAATAAAATATTTATGGCGTACAAAAATACCAAAACTTAAACAATGATCATTTTTCACTTTTAAGATGTATAAAATGTATTTATACATTCAGGGGTGAAGTTTCTATTTTTTTGTCAAATTACTATTCATTACTATTCATATGGGTATGTTACTATTCCTAATTTACTATTCACTAAAAACCAAGATGATCTTATTAGACTCAAAATTTCTCACTGGTCACAACATTAGAAGACCATTTTTTGAAAATAATTTCAAATTATTAATTATTTAATGAATAAAAAAATATTTTAAAATACCCTTTTTCTTAAATTCACCAATAATACACATCCTATATTTATCCGGATATTTGAAATTCACAAACATTTCCATAAGAAGAAATAAAATTTTTATTTATATAAAAGGATTACACAGAGCAACTAAGGTCTCGTTACATAGCCCTTTATAACACCAACATAGGATCTATGTGTAAGGTATGCTATGGTGATAGAATCTTGGGGTGGCTCAGACAACATTGCCTGAGTGTTGATTTCTATCAGCTTGAACGTCTCCCTTAGGCGATTCCTGTCAAGCTTCATACGTTGAAGTTCGGTTTGGGTTTGGTCCAGAGCAATGCCCAATGATTCTACCTCCTTCCCAATCTACGACACATGGGAGTCATATGGCTCGAGTATACTGGATGAGTCCATTCAATCTTCTTTCTGTATTAATTAACCAAGATAACCGTATTTATAAAAACACAATGTTAGGATTATAGTTTCTAATGGTCATATTGACCAATAGTCATATAACAGTCGAAACCCAATAGTCTCATTTTAATTATACCCAGTTCATTAATTAAAGGATATAGTTTTGTTGTTTATAAAATAAAATAACACACAAAATTATGAAACAAATATAATTGAAAGGTTCGGGTCATTACATTCTCCCCCCCTTAAGAAATTTCGTCCCCAAAATTTTGTCTCTTATCCTATGATGGGAAAAGGTGTGGGTACTTCTGTCTCATGGACTCCTCCAGTTCCCACGTGGATTCTTCACATTTGTGTTTCCTCCACAATACCTTAACAAGGTGGTTAGTCTTGTTGCGTAGAACCTTGTCTCTACGATCCAAGATCTCCACCGCCTGCTCCATATAAGAGAGGTCATGTTCTAGTTGTACCATCTCTGGATTTAGTACATGTGAAGGGTCAGGTATGTACTTCCTCAAGAGGGATACATGGAATACATCATGAACTTGGGCTTGATTTGGAGGAAGTGCAAGCTGATAGGCCACTGCACCCACACGATCAAGGATTTCAGAGGGGCCAATGTACCTAGGGCTGAGCTTCCCATTCATTCCAAACCTCATGAATCTCTTTCAAGGTGACATACAAATAAAGTATTTATCACCAACATCGATCTACAAGTCCCTTTGACGGTTGTGGAAGAAGATATTTTTCTAACTTTGAGCAGCCTTAATGTGTTGTTGGATGGCATGGACCTTTTCTGTAACACCCCGAGATTTTATGAAAAATATTATTTTTAATTTTATTGATGCCTTGTGTTGTACGCTACACCAAAAGGATATTTCAATACAAGAATCCCTTACTTGGCTTGCATTACACGCAATCGCGACCTTCCACGATAGCGTGTGTTGTACGCAATACCGAGTTTCACTAAACAATGATATGCTATTAAAATAGTATTAAAACTAGCCATTATGAATAATAATAACAACTTTTTGAAATTTTTTAAATTTTATCTTTCAAAATGGATTTCATTTTGGGATTCGGAATATCAAAATTAGCCTAGGGTGATTTTTTTTTTATTTTTCTGAAAACTTTCAGTTTTTGACCAATAGTGAAAACACTGGGTTACTATTTAAAAACTGACTTTTTATTTAAATAATTATTTATTTTATTTAAATTTATTTTAGGTAAAAATTGAAACATAATACCTATATAAGTTCAAATTAATTCATTAGAGTCATTTTATAATAATTTTAGATATATAAAAATTTTATTGAACTTTTCACCGTCTTTTACCCATCTCCTAGGAGAATTTGAAAATTCACATAAAACATAATTTTACCATTTCTGTGAGTATAATTTCAAAAATATGAGAGATATGGTTAATATTATGTACTAAAATGTGATTCAATGAGATGAAAATAATTTTTGGTGAATAGTAACTTTTTACTTTTTTACCACAGTTGAAAGTAAATAGGGTAATTAAGGGTAAAAATGATATTATTATTACCATAACACATGTCCTAATTCTATTGGATAAATGTAATTCGACAAAAAACAACCTTATGAATAAAATATGACCATTTAGGCCCACATGGATTAGATTAGGACATTTAATATTATTTTAGTTAAAGAATAATTAAAATAGTTAAAATCAAAGTTTAATAACTAAATTTTTTTCATATAGGGTTATAAATAAGGTAAATTCGACAATAAATATTATTTATAAAGATAAAAATATTTCCTACATAATGGTATTTTATTTATAATTTTTAGACATTAAATAATTTAATTTATTTATGACACAATAATGATGTAGTAATTATCCTATTAATGAAATATTAACATAATTGATGTTATAAATACTCAAATAAATTTAATTTGAGACTTTTTATGAATGACACTAATTTTCTAGTTTAATATGAAATGTTAGTATTGATTTAGTTAACTTTTTTTCGAACTAATCAATCTGTTAGGATTTTCAAAAAAATCAATTACCAAATAGTGTCAAAATTGACATAAAATAGTTTTTAAAACATATATTATATTATAAATTTTTATTTTATTCTTCAAAATCTATGGTTCAGAAAAATGACTTAGATAAGGTTATATATATTAATAATAAACAACTTGGGGTTCATTTTTATTGTTATAGTAAGTTTATTATCCTTATAGTGTAAGAAAACAAGAAGACACGGTAAAAGAAACATTATTTAACTTAAAGTTAAATCTAAATGTAAAGGTTAAAATTGAAATCTAAACTTGTCTAAATTATATTGGATGAGAGTATTTAGACCCATCCTCACATTATCTTCTAAATAACTCAATTTGGAGCTATTAAAAACCGAAAATGACTTTATAATAAAATAATATTTTTACTTATTCCAAAGGTGCCCCTCTCCTCCCTTATAAAAGGGCACCTCCTCCCTCTCATCCTCACACCAATTTGAGCCTTAATTCTTGGCCATCCTATGAACATTTCACTTCCCCAATTCCTTAGAAACCTACTAGAGGTAATGGTCTTCTCAAAAGACCAACTCTAGTGCCCTAAAAAAAAGTTTAAAAGAGGTGAGTCGAAGAAGAGGTAATCTCTTCTACCGATTATTTCAAGCTTATTTCTTCTTAAACTTCTTATTCTTTAGTTGTTTCATTATAAAGTAATAACATAAGTATCAATAATATACTGATATGTTATTATAAATATGAAACAACCCCATTTCACCTTCTATCCATCCTACTGAAAATGAAATCACCGCGGGTGCGTACGTACGTAATACCATCTCCACGCCGTGGTGTAATATGTTTTTCCAAAACCACCTCACTTGGATGGGTATAATGGTGTAAATAATAACTATACATAGTTATTATAACATAATACTAATTCTGATATATTTTATCATGCACTCCAATTCAATTCAACAATTATGGGAACGATGTCATCGCTCGTGCGTACGTACGGACTACCGTCTCCACGACGCGATGAGATTCATTCTCAATGATTAACCATTCATGAATGATTATAAAGTATATATAATAAGTAATCATGAAATATATTACATAATAATGATACTATATATGTATTCCATCCAATTAATTCCATTCAATTCAATGAGGAAACGAAAACAACGTTCATGCATACGTACGGCCTACCGTCTCCATGAACGGTGTATTTCATTCCATTTATCGATATATTATATATATGTGTATATTCTGAATATATATTATATATAAATCATGTTTTATATTCTGGAATTAAGTAATCATGATCTAAGTAATCATATAAATAATTACAAGTCAAAACACGGATGACAAATGAAACGATTTTAACCAAAATGCCTTTTAACAAGGAATTTACAAAAGAACGGGTAATATAAAGTCATAAGTGAACCATATATGATATCATAAAAATGAATATGATTATGTAATAAGACAATAACATTATTTAAATCATTATACAGGAGGTTTGTATACGTACGAAGCATATCAGACCTAAGGTAAGGGAAAATCTCACAATCTCATTTTTATCCGAGATTATTTATACATCAGAATTTACTAGGGAATATTTATCATCCACATCCATGTTTCCTCAATATGTAATATTATTTATATCCACCTTCAATTTTTTAAATCGAATTTTACCCTTCGGTGATTTTTTTAGTAAAATATATGAAAGGAATCTTTTGTCATTTTTCGTATGAGGTACTTTTTGACTTTTCTGGCCAAAGTATGAGTAGAATACTATTTTTATCTTATACGGCATGAAAGGATTTTTACGGTTTTATAAAGCCTTATTTTCAGGAAGCTTACTCCAAAATATTTCATGACTATTTCCAAAAAAATCTATTTCTTTTAAAATTTCAGGTCGTTTTGTGAAAAGTAATTGATTTTGAAGAAGAAAGTATATTTTCCTCAAGAATTCATTTCAAGTGTTTTATCAAAACCATTTTTCCATCTAAGATGACATTATTTCATAAGTGTATGTTTCAAGTATAATGTCTCTATGATTTACATGGTTTCAATTTTATTATTATGAAATGATATCCATTACTTTTATATGGATTATGTGATGATGTAATGATGTTTATGAAACCCATTTTATTCGTTGGGTTATTATGAATGATGTATGTTTATTTTGTGGCACAAGTAAGAATGATTTCATTATGAGATGGGTGGGACCTATATCTCCCTTCAATGCATTGGGTAAAGATTTATATCTCATGAGATAGACATGGCTGGAATAGTAATTTAATCCGGTTCAGTGTTACAGGACTGAAACGAGGAGTGAAATCGATTCAGAAAGAGACTTTGTCCACTAAGATGGTCTTGGCAGCAATGCCTTGGATACTATGGAAATCATGACATGTGCTGAATGGTTGCCACAATTAAATGATTTATTCCCATGCTATTTTATCAGGATTTATGTTCCTTTATGATATATGCCTTACGTACTTCCAAGATTTATGTCCTTGCTCAAGATTTTCAGGTTTAGATTTCATGTTCAAGCTTTTGAATTCAAATGTTTATGGATTGTTTTATGTTATCTATGCTTACCCTTACTGAGCATTTGAGCTCACCCTTTTTATGTTTTCTTTTTCCCAAGATATAAAGAAATGTTTTAGGTAAGAAAACAAAAGGGGAAGATCTTTATGGGAGAAGTTGAAGATCTTTCACCACGATTAGAAGATTAAATTCCAAGTTTCCAAAGGCACTAAAATATTACGGTCCTTTGGTGTCTGTTTTTGTTATGTATTAAGTATTCAGAAAAAGTAATGTAATGTCCATGTACGCCAATCTTTGGGTCTCTACAGTTGGTATCAGAGGGTGGTTTAGTTAACCTTTGGAAACTAGGATGCAAAAACGTTAGTGATATCCCTAGAGATATTTTTAAGGTATGTCTAGGGATGTACCTAAGGATAAGTGTACGTATAAGATATAGTCCTAGAACTAAGGTAATGATATTAGAATTTATCCTAAGATGTTAGATATTGACAGTAATCCCCCTTTACTATGTTGTTTTCCCGAACATGTTTTTTGCCTCTCACACTATTCTTTTTTGGTTTTAGAAAATGGCTGGAAACAGGAAGATTCACGATAATGGAGGATATGATGGACAATGGAATGATATTCTTCATAAGAAACCAAATGAAATTGGATCTGGAGGTCCACATATAGTTATTATGCCTAATCATCAATATCATAATATGATCAACAATCTCAACTTTGGTAAGTTTCAGGACTCAGCTAATAAGAGAAAGATGGAGTTACATGATGATCATAGAGGAAAGAAGGTTCAATTCCCCTCATGTAAATAATGTGGGAAGAGGCATCAGGGAGAATGTTTCAAAGGAACTGGAAGATGCATTGGGTGTAGAAAAGAAGGACACAAAGCCAGTAAGTGCAAAGGAAAAGGTTCAGTTAACACAATGGACAAGGATAATGGTATTGCTACGACATCAACAATGATTATATGTTTTAAATGTGGAATGTTTGGGCATTATGCAACCCAATGCCCTAAGGGAAAATCTCCTGAAGAGAATCAGCATGGTCATATGAGTAGTATTTATGTGGATGATGATGAAGAGACTACAAATGAAATATGAGATGAAAGAAATGATGAAGCTCAGTCAGTGGTTTAAGAAGTTAGTGTAATGATTGTATGTTTATAAAGAATAATGTATGGTACTATGGAATAAAGAATAATCTAAGGATTGTTACACTATTGTTTTTCCTAAAGTATTTGAAAGTGTATGTTGAATGGTACCGGTAACCATGGAAGGTTACTCAGATATTTTTGGGAAGTATATGATATGCGCATAATGAAGGGATAAAAAGATAATGAGATATTTGATTGTATTCATGAGATCATGACTGATATAAGGACTAAGTGATATTATGGTTTGATCATATATATTTTTTTGGGATTTTGGTATGTGGAAAGAGTTACCTTTTGACAGTATTCATGTTTTTACTGAGGTTCTATGGTAATTTATGTTTCAAGAGAATATATGACTAAGGTATTCATGTGTTTGGAATGAAACCAACAAGATATATCTTATGACATATGTGGGATAAATTCTTGTATTCACATTCTTGGTAGATAACGTTTCTAGTAATTGTTTTCATTATACTATGAGCCTGGACCGAAGTATTTTAGAAAAGCCTAAAGACTGGAATGGATTATGTTGGACATAAGTTAGTATTGTTTAAGGATAGAACTTTTTTCGATATTATTCATGGGATGTTGTAGTAATGTAGTTTTATAAAAAGGACAACCTGCAGGACGAGCGACATCCCATCGCATCAGACAAGGCTGCGGGAATCGAACCCACAACCGAAGTGTGACTGGCCCTTATCGCCTACCAATGGCCTACAGGAAGTCCTTGGTTAGTAGAAACTAGTTTTATTTTATTAAGCGGTATGATAAACGAAGTATAAGTTCATTTTTGGAATTGTATATGATTAACCTCACCATATATGGACTTCTGTATATTTGATAACTTTGGCTAAACTTTTGTTTGAAATAGATGGAATGACCCATCATTCTATCACACGATCTATTAACACTTCATGAATAACAGATTCAACTTCATTTCTTTAAGAGATGAAGTGTAAATTTTTCAAACCACGAACAACAGTGAGATTGTACCAAAATCAAGCAAGTATTTCATCTAATTCAAAATTTTCAACTTTAGAGAAATGATATTGAAAACCAAAAATGTTTTCCTAGTGCCCTTATATCTGATGAATCAGATGGTACCTTAGATAATCACAAATATATGGCTTTGTGATTGCTGGATTTTCCATAGCCATGTTCTCTACCACTCTCCATCAGAACATGATGGTTAGATTTCCTTTCCATATCCATATTTTCACCTATGTGGAAACCCAGTGATTAGTTAATTTGGGTAACCTTTATGTTTCATACTTTAGTTTTTAAATATTGGTTTTGGTATTCATTTTTTCTATGTGGGTTTCTATTAAATAAACTTTCAAGTAGTAAAACATTTATAACACCGACGGATTTCGAGGGCGAAATTCATTTTAAGGGGGGTAGAATGTAACACCCTGAGATTTTATGAAAAATATTCTTTTTAATTTTATTGATGTCTTGTGTTGTACGCTACACCAAAAGGATCTTGCACTGCACGCATCACTGACTTGTCTTGCATTACATGCAATGGCGACCTTCCACGATAGCGTGTGTTGTACGCAATACCGAGTTTCACTAAACAACGATATGCTATTAAAATATTAATAAAACTAGCCGTTATGAATAATAATAACCACTTTTTGAAATTTTTTAAATTTAATCTTTCAAAATGGATTTCATTTTTGGATTCGGAATATCGAAATTATCCTAGGGTGAAATTTTGGTATTTTTCTGAAAACATTCAATTTTTGATGAATAGTGAAAACACTGAGTTACTATTTAAAAACCGACTTTTTATTGAAATAATTATTTATTTTATTTAAATTTATTTTATGTCAAAATTCATACATAATACCTATATATGTTCAAAGTAATTCATTGGAGGCATTTTATATTAATTTTAGATATATAAAAATTTTATTGAACTTTTCACCGTCTTTTACCCACCTCCTAGGAGAATTTGCAAATTCACATAAAACTTAATTTTACCGCTTCTGAGAGTGGAATTTCGAAAATCCAAGAGACACGGTTAATATCAAGGACTAAAATATGGTTCAATGAGATTACAATAATTTTTGGTGAATAGTAACTTTTTACTTTTTTTACCATGGTTAAAATTAAATAGGTTAATTAAGGGTAATAATTATATTATTATTACCCTACCACATGTGCTAATTCTATTGGATAAGTGTAATTAGACCAAAAAAACCTTAGGAATAAAATATGAACATTTAGGCCCACTTGGATTAGATTAGGACATTTAATATTATTTTATTTAAAGAATAGTTAAAATAGTTAAAATAAAATTTTAATAACTAAAATATTTTTAATATAGGGTTATACATAAGATAAATTCGACTATAAATATTAATTAGAAATCTAAAAATATTTCCTACATAATGTTATTTTATTTATAATTTTTAGACATTAAATAATTTAATTTATTTATGACACAATGATGATGCAGTAATTATCCTATTAATGAAATATTAACATAATTGATGTTATAAATACTAAAATAAATTTAATTTGAGACTTTTTATGAATTCCAATAATTTTATAGGTTAATATTACATGTTATTATTGATTTAGTTAACTTTTTCGAACTAATCATTCTGTTAGGATTTTCACAAAAATCAAATACCAAATAGTGTCAAAATTGACATAAAATAGTTTTTAAAACTAATATTATATTATTAATTGTTATTTTATTCCCAAAAATCTAAGGTTCGGCAAAATGAATTAGATAAGGTAATATATATTAATAATTAACAACTTGGGGTTCTTTTGGCTTGTTATAGTAGGTTTATTAACCTTATAGTCTAAGAAAATAAGAACACACGCTAAAAGAAAAATTATTTAACTTAAAGTTAAATCTAAATGATAAGGTTAAAATAGAAACCTAAACTTGTATAAATTCTATTGGATGAAAGGATTCCAACCCATCCTTACAATAGCTTCGAAATAACTCAATTTTGAGCTATTAAAAACCGAATATGACTTTATAATAAAATAATATTTTTAGTTCTTCCAAAGGTGCCCCTCTCCCCCATTATAAAAGGGCACCTCCTCCCTCTCATCCTCACACAAATTTGAGCCTTCAATCTCGGAAAAACTCTACCCATTTCACTTACCCACTTCCTTAGAAACCTAATAGAGGTACTGGTGTTCTCAAAAGACCAACTCTAGTGCCCTAAGAAGAAGTTTAAATGAGGTGTGTCGAAGAAGAGGTAATCTCTTCTAACGATTATTTCAAGCTTATTTCTTCTTCAACATATTCTTATTTAGTTGTTTAATTATAAAGTAATAACATCAGTATCACTAATATACTTATATGTTATTATAAATATGAAACAACCCCATTTCACCTTCTATCCATCCTATGGAAAACGAAATCACCGTGCGTGCGTACGTACGGAATACCATCTCCACACTGTGGTGTAATCTATTTTTCCAACACCACCTTACATGGATGGGTATAATGGTGTAAAGAATAACTATAAGTAGTTATTATAACATCATAATTATTCTGATATATTGCATCATCCACTCCAATTCAATTCAACAATTATGGGAACGATATCAGCGCTCGTGCGTACGTACGGACTACCGTCTCCACGACGCGATGAGATTCATTCTCAATGATTAACCATTCATGAATGATTATAAAGTATATATAATAAGTAATAATGAAATATATGACATAATAATGATACTGTATTTATGTATATATATATGTATGTCATCCAATTTATTCCATTCAATTCAATCAGGAAACGAAAACAACGTTCATGCGTACGTATGGCCTACCGTCTCCATGAACGGTGTATTTCTTTCCATTTATCAATCTATTATATATATGTGTATATTCTGAATATATATTATATATAAATCATGTTTTATATTCTATAATTAAGTAATCATGATCTAAGTAATCATATGAATAATTATAAGTCAAAACACGGACGACAAATGAATTGATTTTACCCAAAACGCTCTTTAACATGGAATTTACAAAAGAACGGGTAATATAAAGTCATAAGTGAACCATATATGATATCATAATAATTAATATGATTTTTTAATAATTCAATAACAATATTTAAATCATTATACAGGAGGTTCATATATGTATGAAGCATATCAGACCTAAGGTAAGGGAAAATCTCACAATCTCATTTTTATCCAAGATTATTTATACTTCAGAATTTATTGGGGAATATTTATCATCCACATCCATGTTTCCTCAATATGTAATATTATTTATATCCTCGTACAATTGTTTAAATCCAATTTTACCCTTCGGTGAGTTTTTTAGTAAAAGATATGAAAGGAATCTTTTGTCATTTTTCGTACAAGGTACTTTTTGACTTTTCCGGCCAAAGTACGAGAAGAATGTTATTTTTAACTTATACATCATGAAAGGATTTTTACGGTTTTATAAAGCCTAATTTTCATGAAGCTTCCTCCAAAATATTTCATGACTATTTACAACAAAATCTATTTCTTTTAAAATTTCACGTCGTTTTGTGAAAAGGAATTTATTTTGAAGAAGAAAGGATATTTTCCTCAAGAATTCATTTCAAGTGTTTTATCAAAACCATTTTTCCATCTAAGATGACATTATTTCATATGTTTATGTTTCATGTATAATGTCTTTATGATTTACGTGGTTTCAATTTTATTATTATGAAATGATATCCATTACTTTTATATGTATTATGTGATGATGGGATGATGTTTATGATACCCATTTTATTCTTTGGGTTATTATGAATGATGTATGTTTATTTTGTGGCACATGTAAGAATGATTTAATTAAGAGATGGGTGGGACCTATATATCCCTCCAATGCATTGGGTAAAGATTTATATCTCATGAGATAGACATGGCTGGAATGGTAGGTTAATCTGGTTCAGTGTTACAGGACTGAAACGAGGAGTGAACTCGATTTAGAAAGGGACTTTGTCCACTAAGATGGTCTTTGAAGCAAAGCCTTGGCTCTATGGAAATCATGACATGTGCTGAATAGTTTCCACAATTACATGATTTATTCCCATGATATTTTATCAATATTGATGTTCCTTTATGATATATGCCTTAAGTACTTCCATGATTTATGTCCTTGCTTAAGATTTTGAGGTTTAGATTTTATGTTCAAGATTTTGCATTCAAATGTTTATGGATTGTTTTATGTTATCTATGCTTACCCTTACTGAGCCTTTGAGCTCACCCTTTTTATGTTTTCTTTTCCCCAGGATATAAGTAAATGTTTTATGTAAGAAAACAAAAGGGGAAGATCTTTATGGGAGAAGTTGAAGATCTTTCACCACGATTAGAAGATTAAATTCCATGTTTCCAAAGGCACTAAGCTATTACGGTCCTTTGGTGTCTGTTTTTGTTATGTATTATGTATTCTTCAAAATTAATGTAATGTCCATGTACGTCAAGATTTGGGTCCCTAAATTTTCTGTCATCTCTTGCACAAGAACTGGCCCAAGAAGCTTAATCTCAATAGCTTCTTCCCAACATGTATAAGTTCTACATCGCTTCCCATATAGAGATTTATAGGGTGCCATTTGAATGCTCGAGTGGAAGCTGTTGTTGTAAGAGAACTCAACTAAAGAGAGATCTTGTTCCCATCCACCTTTAAATTGCATTGAGCAAGTTCTCAATATGTCCTCGAGTGTTTTAATAGTCCTTACAAATTAGACATCAGTTTGGGGGTGATAGGCCGTAATGAAATTCAATTCAGTGCTCAGATCATGTTGAGGACTTCCCCATAATTTTTATGTAATCCTTGGATCACGATTAGATACAATAGAAAGTGGAAATCCATGCGTCCTTACCACTTCCTTCACATAAATCCTGCCAATTTCATTAAGAGAGAAATCTTCCCGAATGGAGATAAAATGGAAAATCTTGGTGAGATGGTCCATAATGACCCATATCGCATTATTTCCTTTGGAAGTTCTCAGGAGACTAGTGATGAAGTCCTTAGTGATATTGTCTCATTTCCATGCTGGTGTGGGTAGTGGTTGCAATACCCCTTTAGGAAGTTGTCGCTCTGCCTTCACTTGCTGACATACCATGCACCTTGATGTGTAGTCAGAAATCTCTATTTTCATATTATCTCATGAATAATGATCAGGAAGGTCAATATACATTTTTGTGATACTAAGATGTATAGAAAAAGTAGAGATATGAGCATCATCCATCTGATCCTTCTTTATTTCTGGAATAGATGGAACACATAGTCCTGTACAAAATTTTAGTACACCTTCTTGATCAGTATTGAACTCAAGAAAAATCTCATCCATCACATCCTCAAACTTCTTCTATAACAAAGGATCTTCTTTCTAAGTATTCTTGATATTCTCTAGTAGTGATGTTTGAGAAATCATTTTGGTTAGGGTTGATGATGTACCTTCCTTTATAATTCCCATGTCCAGTTTTACTATGTCATTGATCAAAGTATCCCTTTGAATCCTCCTAATGGACAGAACAACTAGGTCTTTCCTGCTTAATGCATCAGCGACTTTGTTTGCTCTTCCGGGATGATAATGAATTTAAAAATCATAGTCTTTAAGGAGTTCCAACCATCTCCTTTGTCACATGTTCAATTCCGTTTATATGAAAATATACTTTAAACATTGATGGTCTGTATATATATCACATTTCTCCCCCATAAAGTTAGAGCCTCTATATCTTCAGAGAAAAAATGACCGCCGCCAGCTCCAAATCATGCGTAGGATAGTTCTGCTCATGAGTCTTCAACTGTTAAGATGCATAAGCAATGACCTTTTCATTTTGCATGAGGATGAACCCAATCCCTTTCAGAGATGCATTTTTAAAAATAATGAATCCTTATCCACTTGAGGGATGAGTAAACACAGGTATAGTAAACAATCTCTTATTCAGCTCTTGGAGACATTCCTCACACTCCTTTTTCCAGATGAACTTGAACAATTTTTGAGTTAACTTGGTTAATGGATTTGAAAGTCGTGAAAAGTTTTTGACAAACCTCCTATAATATCCCGCTAATACAAGGAAACTTTGAATCTTAGTTATTTTTGTAGGCTGAGGCCACTCCTCTATGACTTTTGTCTTTGAAGGGTCAACTATGATTCCTTCATTGGTAACAATGTTCCCCAAGAAAGCAACTTGTTTTTACCAAAATTAACAATTATTGAACTTTCCAAAAAGTCTCTCCATCCATAATGTTTGCAAAATAACCCTTAGATGATCCTCATGCTTTTCACAAAATTTGGAATATATCAGAATAATGTCAATAAAAACTACCACAAAGTTATCAAAGTAGTCTTTAAAGACTCTATTAATCAAATATACAAAAATACCAGTTTCATTAGTCAGTCCAAAAGGCATAACAACAAACTCATAATTCCCATATCTTGATCAGAAGGTAGTTTTTGGAATATCTTCTTTCTTCACCCTCAATTAATAATAACCAGATTGAAGATGAATCATAGAGAATAATTGAGCCCCACAAAGTTGGTAAAATAAGTCATCAATTCTTGGAAGAGGGTATTTGTTCTTTATTGTTATTACATTCAATTCTCTATAATCAATGCATAGTCGCATCGATCCATCCTTCTTCTTGACAAAGAGAAAAGGTTCTCTCCAAGGAGACACACTTGGTCGGATAAACCACTTCTCTAAAAGATCTTGGAGTTTTTTCTTTAATTCAACCAGATCCACATTTTCCATCTTATATGGGGTCTTTGAAATTCGATGAGATCCAGGTACAAGTTCAATAGAGAACTCTACCTCTCTTTCTGGGGGAGGTCCAAGAAACTCCTCAGGAAATACGTCAATGTATTCCTGGACGATGGGTACATTTTCTATCCTCAAACTCACATTTCCTTATTCTTCACTGATCAATTACATAAAGAAGGATATAGGAGGTTATTTTAGACAAATATCAGGTTGAGATATCTCTCCATGGAAGATAACTGTAGGTTTTACATTCAAGACTACTGAGATTTCCTTACTTATGCATTTGATCTTAGAATTATACTTTGAGATCCATTCTATCCCTAGTATAATGTCGAAATCCATCATGGGAATGACTACTTGATTTGTGATAAGATTGTTCTCACCAAAGTAAATACTAGAGTTTCTAAGCACTGATGATTCTTGGTTAATCCCACTAGGAGTCTTGATTGATAACTCTACTTTTAGCAAGTCAGGGGATGATTCTAAATTCTTTGCAAACTTGGAGAAATTAATGAATGCATAGAACCAGAATCAAACAAAGTACTTTCTAGATTTGAGATAACAACAATAGTACCTGCTACCACATCATTTGGAGCTTAAAATTCATTTGTCGTGATAGAAAAATCACGAAATTTCTCCCTTGGCCTTTGCTGAGGCTGATGGTGGTTCCCCTCCATTGCCCTCAGATTTGGACAGTGATTGGAAAAGATCCTATGTTTTCCAAAATTAAATAACTGGACATCAAGTAGGGCCTGAAATATCTTCCCCTTGTCGTTAGTGTTTAGAAGTTTAGGTTTCACCTCACTACGACAATTCCTTGCAATATGGCCATCTCTTCCACACTTGTAGCATTTCCCACTCCCGAGCAGACAGATCCCCAGATGCTTCAACCCACATTTATTACACATGGGACGTTGCACTTTCTTGCCTCCTCTTTCTTGATCAAAGGTCCTCCCTATGTTGGTATCCATCAATCTCCTTTTGTCATTTGATTTATGAGACCATTGCGTCTCACCAAACTCCAGTTCGACTTTTATCTCTCCCCGCATGATCTTCTCGTAGCTATCATAGTCTCGGTTGGCTATATTCTTCCGCAGATGAGGTCTCAAACCACCAAAGAATCTATCAAACATACCATTTGGATCCATGAAAAATATAGAGGTATATCTTGAAAGTTCGGTGAATTTTATCTCATACCTTCTGATAGATTCATTCTCCTTTTTCTTCAGCTCAAAAAAATATTTTTCCATTCTTGATCTCATGGATTGAGGGAAATACTTACTGAAGAAAATCCGTCTGAACTCTTCCCACTCCATAGATTTAACCTCCACTATTTGCCTCATGTTTTTAATCAGCTCCCACCACTGATCATCTTCTCCTTCTAAGAGATAGATAAACAGGGTAACCTTCTCTTGCTCTTAACAGTGGAGAACATTAAAGATCTTCTCGATAGATCTGATCCACTACTCAGCAATCAATGGGTCAGTCGATCCATTGAAGGGAGGTGGTCGTTGATGTACAAATGATTCAATAGAATGTTGTTCCCTTCTTGGTGAGATCAGTCTCTCATCCTGATTCAAGTTATATCCCATAACTTGAGTTAGTTGGTTCATCATTCACATGAATGTTTCCATTCCGGCTTCCATCAGAGGGCCGTCATCACATGGTCCATTGCGGTCACCATTTGTACGGTTCCTCCTATTTCCCGCCATTTCTAAAATAATAAAACATTAATTAGAAAGTTATTTCATTTATGAATATTTTAACTATAATGAATTTATGTCTTAAAACTTCTTTAAACAATTAAATTTCATTATAAATCCTTCATAATGATTCATAAAAATATTATGATTAACCAAACATATCCCCTAGGAGTCTCGTAACCAAGAGTTCAGTAAGGCCTGTTGTTGTGAACCCGTTCCCATTTGAGTCTATCCCAAAGCGGTGTTTTCGGGTTTTACCCCCATGTACATCTGTGGTAGATCCGCCTCTACCTGCTCATATCCAGACAAGGATGTATTTACTTGATAAACCACTTACTTAATACTCACCAAAATATCAGGAAGTTTTTATATATTTAAAATTTTCTATAGGATTATTTCTAATTATTTTATAGCCTAATTTCCATAATTAACTAAACTATACTTTTATACCAACTATGGAATCTCTCCTTTTTATTACATAACTTTCCATTACATTTTACAAACAGAGGATCTTTAAAGTCTAGTGTCTTGGAAATCAGGAAAATAATACATGATGAAAACATAAAAAATTATTATAAACCACTTGTAAGGATTTATCATAGGTTCATACTATGTACAATTACTGCATCTCATATCTTGGAGACATACATCAAAGAAAAAGGGCGAGCAGAAGGCTCAGTAAAGAAAATAAGTGAAACAGTTGACATGTGATCTTGAGCAATATTAATAAGAACATGATAAAAGTAATAAAGGCATGAGCAATGTATGAATAGTAATATCATGATAAAAATAACATGATTCATAACTTGAATATGGTGCTAAAACATTTCATTTAGACATTCGTGAACATATCACCATGGTTTATCCCCAAGGTGTCATAAAAATTACCAAGGGTATTCACCAAGGTATCGTGAAATTTGTCATCTATAGAGATTATATTATTTACCCAATGGATTGGAGAACTATGAGGGCACACCCTTAATATTTATTTACTTTCATTTGAGCCACATAGATAATAATAAAAAATTTTATAAATAACACAAAAAGAATAAAATAATTGGGTTTCATTAAAAATCGTGACTTTTTAAAAGTGCTTAAAAATAAGATTGTTTTGTCATTTATAACCCATGGAAAGGGAGTGAGGGTTACATGTATGTCAAGTACAGAATAAAATATATCATTTTTTTATAACTTTTAACACCCATAGAAACGAAATAGGTATGAGTATTAACATATATAAAACAATATAACTTCTTGAGAGAAAGAGAGAGAAATTTTGAGACGAAATTTCTGCAGCATAACGACTATATAACATGGTTTTAGAAAATAATAAAAAGAGTGGGGAAAAGGGTATCCCATCCATAAATGGATAATTTAAATGTAGAGGGACATAATAAAAATAAATAAGATCATGGTGTGGACATTTGAATGACACACCTCATGAAAAGAAAACTTGAAAGGAAAGAGAAAGTACAATTTCTTTTACGAAAACATCAGCAGCCTAACGACGTCACATAAAAATTCATAAAACAAATTGAGGAGAAAATAAAGGGTCTCTAAAATATTATACATGAGAAGGAAAGTAATGATAACATATAATAACATACCCTTAACATAAAAATATGGAAACTAAAAGACACAACATAAAAGAAGTCATGGCTTAAAAAGAGGAGGGTGAAAGGATCCCTTACCTTGAAGAGTACCGTCGAAAGCTTGAAGTTCGGGACCTTGGGAGGATTGAGGGGACATTGGGAGGACTCCTTGGGAGGTAAGGAGACCAGAACTTTGTTGAGGATGATTTTGGAATGAAATTAATGAGGTAAATGGATTTGTATTTATAGGAAAAGTGAGTGAATAAATTATTAATTTCCAAGGGACACCTCATCGATGGTATTTGCAAAAACATGGGATTGACCATGGTATTTTTCCCATGGTATTGGACACATGAGACACCTCATAGCATAAATAACTATTCATAAGTCAACCTGAAATCTTAAATCATTATTAAATCATTAATGATGTCATTATACACCCGAAACTCAAAACTGCATTTTTACTATTCACCGATAATTCAACTATTTTAGAAAAATCCCAAAAATTTACCCAAACCTAATATTGATGCTCTGAATTCAAAAATATAGTCCATTTTATGAGAATAATTTTCGAAATATTATTAATTTAATTTTTAAATAAAATCATTATTTATTCCAAAAATACAACTTTTAAACTATAACTCATTTGGTAACACCCTAATAATGTAATCAAGGTACCATAAAAATATCATATACCCATAAGACAATAAAGTAACAATTGATGATTAAATTTTATGAGAATACATTTCCATTTTAAATTTTTAATTTAATTATAAAATTGTAAATAAAATATTTATGGTGTACAAAAATACCAAAACTTAAACTATGATCATTTTTCACTTTTAAGATGTCTAAAAAGTATTTATACATTCATGGGTGATGTTTAAATTATTTAGTAAAATTACTATTCATATGGGTATGCTACTATTCCTACTTTACTATTCACTAAAAACCAAGTTGATCTTATTAGACTCAAAATTTCTCACTGATTACAACTGTAGAAGAGCATTTTTTGAAAATAATTTTACATTATTAATTATTTCATGAATAAAAAAATATTTTAAAATACCATTTTTTCATAAATTCATCAATAATACATATTCTATACTTATTCGGATATTTTAAATTTAGAAAATTTTCCATAGGGAGAAATAATAATTTTATTTATATAAAAGGATTACACAAAGAAGTTAAGGTCTCACTACATAGCCCCTTATAACACCAGCATTGGACCTAAGTGTAAGGTGTGCTATGGGGATAGAATATTGGGGTGGCACATACAACATTTCCCGAGTGGTGATTTCTATCAACTTAAACTTATCCCCTAGGCGATTCTGTTCAAGCTCCATACATTGAAGTTCAGATTGGGCTTTAGTCTAGAGCAAAGCCTAGTGATGATACTTTCTTCCCAAGCTCCGACAGATGTTCTTCATATGGCTCGAGTCTACTGGATGAGGCCATTCAATCTTGTTTCTGTATTAATTAACCAATATAACCGTATTTATAAAAACACAACATTAAGATTATAGTTTCCAACGGTCATATTGACCAACGGTCATATAACAATAGAAACCCAACGGTCTCATTTTGATTATAACCACTTAATTAATTAAAGGATGTAGTTTTGTTGCCTATAAAATAAAATAACACACAAAATTAAGAAACAAATATAATTAAAAATCTCAGGTCATTACATTCTTCCCCCCTTAAAAAATTTCATGCCTGAAATTTTATCTCATATCCTCTGATGGGAAAAGGTGTGGGTACTTCTGTCTCATGTACTCCTGTGGTTCCCACATGGCTTCCTCACATTTGTGGTTCTTCCACAACACCTTAACAAGGTGGGTAGTCCTGTTGCGTAGAACCTTGTCTCTATGATCCAAGATCTCCACCGGATTCTCCTCATAAGAGGGGTCATGATCCTGTTGTACCACCTCTGGATTTAGTACATGTGAAGGGTCAGGTATGTACTTCCTCTAGAGAGATACATGGAAGACATCATGAACTTGGGGTAGATTTGGAGGGAGTGCAAGCCTATAGTCCACTGCTCCTACACGATCAAGAATTTAATAGGGGCCAATATACTTTAGGCTGAGCTTCCCTTTCTTCCCAAACCTCATGACTCTCATCCATGGTGAAATATGAAGAAAGACTTTTTCACCAAAATAAAACTCCAAGTCCCTTCGACGGTTGTTGGCATATCTCATTTGCCGAATCTGAGCAGCCTTAATGTGTTGTTGGATGGCATGTACATTTTCTATCATCTATTGCACAAGATCAGGCCCAATAAGCTTTCTCTCACCAGCATCATCCCAACAAGTAGGGGTTCCACATCGCTTCCCACATAGAGCTTCATAGGGTGCCATTTGAATGATCAAGTAGAAGCAGTTTTTGTAAGAGAACTCAACTAAAGAGATATGTTGATCCCATGAACCTTTAAATTCCATTGATCTAGTTCTCAGCATGTCCTCGAGTGTTTGAATAGTCCTTTCATATTGGCCATCATTTAGGGGGTGATAGGCCATACTGAAATTCAATTCAATTCTTATATCATGTTGAAGACTTCTCCAGAATTTTGATGTAAACCTTGGATCACGATCAGATACGATAGAAAGTGGAACTCAACAACATTACCCATTTATTCACGTAAATCCTGGAAATTTGATCAAGAGAGAAATCATCCCGAATTGAGATAAAATGGGAAGTCTTGGTGAGATGGTCCACAATAACCGATATCACATTATTTCCTTTGGAAGTTCTTGGGATACCAGTGATGAAGTCCATAGTGATATTGTCCCACTTCCATGCTGGTATGGGTAGTGGTTGCAATACCCATTTAGGAATTTGTCGCTATGCCTTCACTTGCTGACATACCATGAACCTTAGAAGTGTAGTAAGTAATCTCCATTTTCATATTATCCAACCAATAATGATCACGAAGGTCCCTATACATTTTTATGCTACGAGGATGTATAGAGAAAGTAGAGCTATGAGCTTCATCCATATTCTCCTTATTTATTTCTAGAATAGATGGAACACATATCCTTGTAAGAAATTTCAGTACACCTTCTTGATCAGTATTGAACTCAGGAAACATCCCACCCTTTGTAGCCTCAAACTTCTTCTATAACAAAGGATCTTCTTTTTGATCTTTCTGGATCTTCTCTAGTAGTGACAGTTGAAAAATAATTTGGGATAAGGTTTATGATGTCCCTTCCATTATAATTTCCATGTCCAATTTAACTAGGTCATTGATCAAATGATCTCTTTGAATCTTCATAATGGACAGAACAACTGGGTCTTTCCTGCTTAATGCATTAGTGACTTTGTTTGCTCTTCCGGAATGATAATAAATTGAACAATCATAGTCTATAAGGAGTTAAAACCAATATTTTCTTTTGTCTCATGTTCAATTCCTTTTGTGTTAAAATATACTTCAAACTTTGATGGTCTGTGTATATATCACATTTCTCCCCCTAAAGATAGTGCCTCCATATCTTCAGAGAAAAAACGATCTCTGCCAACTCCTAGTTCTGCTCATGAGTCTTCAACTGTCGAGATGCATAAGCAATGACCATGTCATTTTTCGTGAGGACGCACGCAAGACCTTTCAGAGATGCATTGCTAAGAATAAAAAATCCTTCTCCACTTGATGGAAAATTTAACACAGGTGCAGTAACTAATCTCTTATTCAGCTCTTGGAAACTTTCCTCACACTCCTTTGTCCAGATGAACTTGACCTATTTTCGAGTTAACTTGGTTAATGGATTAGAAATTCATGAATTTTTTTTCACAAACCTCCTATAATATTCCTCTAATCCAAGGAAACTACGAATCTCAGTTATTGTTGTAGGATGAGGCCACTCCTCTACAACTTTTGTCTTTGTAGGGTCAACTGTGATTCCAACATTGGTAATAATGTGCCCCAATAAAGCAACTTTTTGTAACCAGAATTCACATTTACTGAACTTTCAATAAAGTCTCTCCTTCTGCAGAGTTTGAAAAATAACCATTATATGATCCTCATGCTCTTCACGACTTTCGGAATATATAATAATATCATTAATAAAAACTTCCACAAAGTTATCAATGTTGTCTTTAAAGACTCTATTAATCAAATCCATAAAAATAGGAGGTGCATTAGTCAGCCCAAAAGGAATAACAACAAACTCATAATGCCTATATCTTGATCAGAAGGAAGTTTTTGGAATATCTTATTTCTTCACCTTCAATTGATGATAACCAGATCGAAAATCAGTCCTAGAGAACAATTGATCCCTACGAAGTTGGTCAAATAAGTCATCAATTCTTGGAAGAGGGTATTTGTTCTTCACTTTGATTCCATTCAGTTCTCTATAATCAATGCATAGCCGCATCAATCCATCCTTCTTCTTCACAAAGAGAATAGGTGCTCCCCAAGGAGACACACTTGGTCGGATAAAACCCTTCTCCAAAAGATCTTGGAGTTGTTTCTTTAATTCCTCCAGCTCCAAATTTTCCAACCTATAAAGGGTCTTTGATATTGGATGAGATCTAGGTACGAGTTCAAAAGAGAACTCTACCTCTCTTTCTGGGGGAGGTCCATGCAGCTCTTCAGGAAATACGTCAATGTATTCCTGGATGATGGGTACATTTTCTATACTCAAACTCTCATTTACTTATTCTTCTTCACCGATCAATTCCACAATGAAAGATATAATAGTTTCTTCTAGACAATGATCAGGTTGAGATATCTCTCCAGGGAAGATAACTGTAGGTTTTCCATTCAAGACTACTAATATTTCCTTACTTCTGCATTTGATCTTCGCATTATAGTTTGAGAGCCAGTCCATCCCTAGTATAATGTCGAATTCTAGCATGGGAATGACTACAAGACTTGTGATAAGATTGTGCTCACCAAATTAACTACTATAGTTTCTAAACACTGGTTTTGCATGGATAATCCCACCAGTAGTCTTGACTAATAACTCTACTTTTATCATGTCATGGGTTGATTATAAATTCTTTTCAAACCTAGAGGATATAAAGAAATGCATAGAACCAGAATCAAACAAAGTACTTTCTAGCATTGAGAGAACAATAAGAGTACCTTCTACCACATTATTTGGAGCTTCAACTTCAACTGTCATGATAGCAAAAGCACGACCTTTCTCCCTTGGCCTTTGATGAGGCTGATAAAGGTTCCCCTCCACTACCCTCGGATATGGAAAGTAATTGGAAAAGTGCCCAAGTTTTCAACACTTAAATCACTAGACATCAGGTAGGGCCTGCACCATCTTCCCCTTTTCATTAGTGTCTAGAAGTTGCAGTTTCACATAAGTACGAAAATTCCTCACAATATGACAATCTGTTCCACACTTATAGCATTTCCCTCTCTTGAGAAGGAAGTTCCCTGAATGCTTCATCCCACATTTATTATACGTTGGACGTTGCACTTGTTTTCCTCATCTTCCTTGATCAATGGACCTCCCTAAGCTGGGCTCCATCAATATATTTTTCTCATTTCATTTATGGGACCATTGCATCTCACCAAACTCTAGTTCAACTTTCATCGCACTCCACACGATCTCCTCGTAGCTATCATAGTATCGGTTGGATAGATTCTTCTGCAGATGTGGTCTCAGTCCACTAAAGAATCAATCAATGTTACTATTTGGATTCATGATAATGCTAGAGGATTATTGTGAAAGTCAGGTGAAGTTCATCTCATTGCTTCTGATAGATTCGGTATCCTTCTGCTTCAGCTTGAGAAACTCCTTCTCCATTCTTTTTCTCATGGATCAAGGTAAATACTTACAGAAGAAAATACCTCTGAACTCTTCCCACTCCATATATTCAACCTCCACTATTTGGCTCATGTTTTTAATCATCTCCCACTACTGATCAACTTATCCTTCTAATCGATAGACAGCCAGGGTGACCTTCTATTGCTCTGAACATCAGAGCATAGAAAATATCTTCTTGATAGAGCTGATCCACTGCTCAATAATCAATGGGTCAGTCGATCCACTAAAGTTTGGTGGTCGTTGATGCATAAAGGACTCAATATAATGTTGTTCCATTTGTGATGAGATCGGTCTCTCAGATTGATTCAAGTTATTTCACATAACTTGAGTCAGTTAGTTCATCATTCTCATGAATGTTTCCATTCCAGCTTCCATCGAAGGGCCATCAGTGCATAGTCCATTGTGGTCACCATTTGAACGATTCCTCCTATTTCCCACCATTTATAAAAGAATAAAACCTTAATGATAAACTTATTTCATTTACGAATCTTTTAACTATAATGGATTTATGTCTTAAAACTTCTTTAAACAATTCCATTTCTCTATAAATCCTTCATAATGATTTATAAAAATCTTATGATTAAGCAAACACATACCCCGGGTGTGTCATAACCAAGATAGTAGCAAGGACTATTGTCATGCCCCAGTTACCGTTTGAGTCTAGCGCAAAGCGGTGTTTTTGGGTTTTACCCCTATGTAAATCTGTGCCAGAGCCGCCTCTACCTACTCGTATCCAAACAGGGATGTATTTTCTTGATAAACCACTAACTTAATACTCACTAAAATACCAGGGAGTTTTCTTATATTTATACTTTTCTATAATATTATTCCTTAAGATTTTATAGCCTAATTTCTATAAATAACTAAACTATCCTTCGATACCAACTATGGAATCCTACCTTTTTATTACATAACTATTCATTACATTTTATAAACAGAGGATCTTTAATGTCTAGTGTCATGAAAATCAGGAACATAATACATGAAAACAACATAAAACATTCTTCAAAACCACTCATAAGGCTTCATGATGGGTTCATCCTATGTACAATTACTTCATCTCATATCATGGAGACATAAATCAAAGAAAAAGGGTGAGAAGAAGGCTCAGTAAGGAAAACAAGTGATTCAGTTGACATGTGATCTTGAGCAATATTAATAAGAACATGATAAAAGTCATAAAGGAATGAGAAATGGAATAATATGAATATCATGATAAAAAGAAAATGATTCATAACATGAATATGTGGCTAAATTTTTTTTATTTAGACATTCTTGAATATATCACCAAGGTTTATCCATGATGTGTCATAAAAATTACCAAGGTTATTCACAAAGGTATCGTGAAACTTTTCATCTTTAGAGATTAAACTATTTACCCAATACATTGGAGAAATAACAGAGAACACCCTTAATATGTCTTTACTTTCATGTGATCCACATATATCATAATAAAAAATTTTATAAATAACACAAAAAGAATAAAATAATTGGGTTTCATTCAAAATCATGACGTTTTAAAAGTGCTTAAAAATAAGGTTGTTTTGTCATTTATAACTCATGGAAAGGGAGTGAGGGTTACATGTATGTCAATTACAGAATAAAATATATCATTTTATTATAACTAATAACACCCATAGAGACGAAATAGGTATGGGTATTCACATATATAAAACAAGATAATTTCTTGAGAGAAAGAGAGAGAAATTTTGAGACGAAATTTGTACAGCATAACAGCTATATTACATGGTTTTAGAAAATAGTAAAAAGAGGAGGGACAAGGGTATACCATCCATAAATGGATCATTTTGAAGTATAGGGATATAAAAAAAAAGAAATAAGATCATGGTGTGTACATTTTAATGACACACCACATGAATAGAAAACTTAAAAGGAAAGAGAAAGCGTGATTTCTTTTATGAAAAATTCAGCAGCCTAACAACGTCACTTAAAAATTCAGAAGAAAAATTGATGAGAGAGGAAAGGGACTATCAAAAATTATACATGAAAATGACAGTAATGAGATCATATAAGAACATACCCTCAACATAAAGAGATGGAAACTAAAAGACACAACATAAAGGAAGTCATGTCTTAAAAAGAGGAGGGTGAAAGGATCCCTTACCTTGAAGAGTTACTTCGAAAGCATGAAGGTCGAAACCATGGGAGGATTGAGGGAACCTTGGGAGGAATCCTTGGGATGTAAGGAGACCATAAATTTTTTTGAAGATGATTTTTGGTATGAAATGAATGAGGTAAATGTCCTGGTATTTATAGGAAAAGTGATTAAAGAAATTATTAATTTTCCAGGGACACCTCATCGGTGGTATTTGAAAAACCATGGGCCTACCCATGGTATTGGCCACTTGGAAAACCTCATTAAATAAATCAATATTCATAAGTCGACTAGAAATCTTACATCATTGTTACATCATTAATGATGTCATTAAACACCCGAAACTCAAAACTACATTTTTACTAATCACTGATAATTCAACTGTTTTAGAAAAATCTAAAAAATTCAAAAAATCCTAATATCTATGCTTTGAATTCAAAAATTAAGTCCATTTTATGAAAATAGTTTTCTAAATATTTTTAATTTAATTTTTAAATAAAATCATTATTTATTCTAAAAATACAATTTTAAAACTATAACTCATTTTGTAACACCTGAAAAAAGTAACCAAGGTCCCATAAAAATATCGTATACCCATAAGACAATAAAGTAACAATTTATGATTAAATTTTATTAAAATAAATTTCCATTTTAAATTATTAAATTAATAATAAAAATTTAAATAAAATATTTATGGCGTACAAAAATACCAAAACATAAACTATGATCATTTTTTCACTTTTAAGATGTCTAAAATGTATTTATACATTCATGGGTGAAGTTTCTATTTTTTGGTTAAATTACTTTTCATATGGGGATGTTACTATTCCTAATTTACTATTCACTAAAAACCAAGTTGATATTATTAGACTCTAAATTTCTCACTGATCACAACTGTAGAAGACCATTTTTTGAAAATAATTTCACATTATTAAATATTTAATGAATACAAAATTATTTTAAAATACCCTTTCTTATAGAATTCATCAATAATACACATCCTATATTTATTTGGATATTTGAAATTCACAAACATTTACATATGAAGAAATAACTATTTTATTTATATAAATGGATTACACAAAGTAGTTAAGGTCTCATTACATAGCACCTTATAACACCAGAATATGACTTAAGTGTAAAGTGTGTTATGGTGATAGAATCTTGGGGTGGCTCGGACAACATTGCCCGAGTGATGATTTCTATCATCCTGAACATATCCCTTAGGCAATTCCATTCAAACTTCATACGTTGAAGTTCGTATTGGGCTTGGTCTAGAGGAAAGCCCAATGATGAAACATTCTTCCCAAGCTCCGAAAGATGGGATTCATATCGATTGAGTCAACTAGATGAGGCTATTCAATCTTTTTTCTGTATTAATTAACCATGATAACCGTATTTATGAAAACAAAATGTTAAGATTATAGTATCCAACAATCATATTGAAAAACGATCATATAACAGTCGAAACCCAATGGTCTCATTTAAAATATAACCACTTCATTAATTAAAGGATATAGTTTTGTTGTGTATAAAATAAAATAACACACAAAATTAGGAAACAAATACAATTGAAAACTTCAGGTCGTTACATTCTCCCCCCATTAAGAAATTTCGTCCCAAAAATTTTATCTCGTATCCCCTGATGGGAATAGGTGTGGGTACTTCGATCACATGGACTCCTCCGGTTCCCACATGGATTCTTCACATTTTTGGTTCCTCTACAATACCTTAACAAGGTCGGTAGTATTGTTGCGTAGAACCTTGTCTTTACGATCCAAGATCTCCACCAGCTGATCCTCATAGGAGAGGTCATCTTCTAGTTGTACCACCTATAGATTTAGTACATATGAAGGGCCAGGTATGTACTTCCTCAAGAGGGATACATAGAGGGAATCATGAACATGGGCTATATTTGGAGGAAGTGCAAGACGATATCCCACTACTCCCACACGATCAAGGATTTCATATGGGAAAATGTACCTAGGGTTGAGCTTACCTTTCTTCCAAAACCTCATGACTCTCTTTCAAGGTGAAATCCGAAGAAAGACATTGTCACCAACATCAAACTCCAAGTCCCTTTGACGGTTGTCAGCATAGATCTTTTGCAAAGTCTCAGCAGCCTTAATGTGTTGGTGGATGGCATAGACCTTTTTTGTCATCTCTTGTACAAGATCAGACCCAAGAATCTTTCTCTCACAAACTTCATCCCAACAAGTATGAGTTCTACATCGCTTCCCATATAGAGCTGTATAGGGTTCCATGTGAATGCTCGAGTGGAATCTATTGTTGTAATAGAACTCAACTAAAGAGAGATGTTGATCCCATCCACCTTTAAATTACATTGAGCTAGTTCTCCACATGTCCTCAAGTGTTTGAATAGACTTTTAAGATTGGAAATCAGTTTGGGGGTGATTGGCCATACTGATATTAAATTCAGTTCTCAGAGCATGTTGAAGACTTATCCATAATTTTGATGTAAACCTTGGATCACGATTAGTTACGATAGAAAGTGGAACTCCATGCAGCCTTACCACTTCCTTCACGTAAATCCTGGAAAGTTTGATCAAGAGAGAAATATTCCTAAATGGGGATAAAATGGGCAGTCTTGGTGAGACTATCCACAATATCCCATATCGCATTATTTCCTTTAAAAGTTCTTGGGAGACCAGTGACGAAGTCCATAGTGATATTGTCCCACTTCCATGCTGGTATGGGTAGTGGTTGTAATACCCCTTTAGGAAGTTGTCTCTCTACCTTCACTTGTTGATATACCAAGAACCTTGAAGGGTAGTCCACAATCTCCCTTTTCATATTATCCCACCAATAATGATCATGACGGTCCCTATACATTTTTGTGCTACCAGGATGTATAGAGAATGTAGAGCTATGAGCTTAATCCGTCAGTTCCTTTTTTATTTCCAGAATAGATGAAACACATAGTTTTGTAAGAAATTTTTTTACAACTTCTTGATCAGTATTGAACTCAGGAAACTTCCCATACTTCATAGCCTCAAACTTCTTCTATAACAAAGGATCTTCTTTCTGAGCTTTCATGATCTTCTCTAGTAGTGATGGTTGATAAATCATTTGGGTTAGGGTTGATGATGTCCCTTCCTTTATAATTCCCATTTCCAGTTTTACTAGGTCATTAATCAAGTGATCTCTTTGAATCCTCATAATGGACAGAACTACTGGGTCTTTACTTCTTAATGCATCAGTGATTTTGTTTTCTCATCTAGGATGATAATGAATTGAACAATCATTGTCTTTAATGAGTTCCAACCATCTCCTTTTTCTCATGTTCAATTCATTTTGTCTGAAAATATACTTCAAACTTTGATGGTCTATGTATATATCACATTTCTCCCCATAAATATAGTTCCTCTATATCATCATAGAAAAAACGAGCACCGCTAGCTCCAGATCATGCGTATGATAGTTCTACCCATGATTCTTCAACTGTCGAGATGCATAAGAAATGACCTTGTCTTTTTGCATGAGGATGCACCCAAGCCCTTTCATATATGCATTGCTAAAAATAACGAATCATTATCCACTTGAGGGCATAGTTAACACCAGTGCAGTAACAAATCATTTCTATAGCTCTTGGTAACTTTCCTCACACTCCTTTTTTCAGATGAAATTGACCCTTTTTCGAGTTAACTTGGTTAATGGATTATAAAGTCTTGAAAAGTTATTCACAAACCTCCTATAATATCCCACTAATCCAAGGAAACTACGAATCTCCGTTATTGTTGTAGGATAAGGCCACTCCTTTATAACTTTTTTCTTTACAGGGTCAACTATGATTCCTTCATTGGTAACAATGTGCCCCAAGAAAGCAACTTGTTGTAACCAGAATTCACATTTACTAAACTTTCTAAAAATTATATCCTTCCATAGAGTTTTCAAAATAACCCTTAGATTATCCTAATATTCCGCACGACTTTTGGAATATATCAGAATATCATCAATAAAAACTACCACAAAGTTATCAAGGTAGTCTTTAAAGACTCTATTCATCAAATCCATAAAAATAGCAGGTGCATTAGTCAGTTCAAAAGGCATAACAATGAACTCATAATTTCCATATCTTGATCATAAGGCAGTTTTTGGAATATCTTCTTTCTTCACCTTCAATTGATGATAACCAGATCGAAGATCAATCATAGAGAAGAATTGAGCCCCAAGAAGTTGGTCAAATAAGTCATCAAATCTTGGAAGAGGGTATTTTTTCTTTACTGTGATTCCATTCAGTTATCTATAATAAATGCATAGCCGCATCGATTCATACTTCTTCTTCACAAAGAGAATAGGTGCTCCCCAAGGAGACACACTTGGTCGGATAAACCCCTTCTCCAAAAGATCATGGATTTGTTTCTTTAATTACTCCACCTTCACATTTTCCATCTAATATGGGGTCTTTGATATGAATGAGATCCAGGTATGGGTTCAATAGGGAAATCTACCTCTCTTTCTGGGGTAGGTCCATGGAAATCCTCAAGAAATACGTTAATTTATTCCTAGACGATGGGTACATTTTCTAACCTCAAACTCTCATTTCCTTCTTCTTCTTCGCCGATCAATTCCATAAAGAAGAATATAGGAGGTTCTTCTAGACAAAGATCAGGTTGAGATATCTCACTATGGAAGATAACTGTAGGCTTTTCATACAATACTACTGAGATTTCCTTACTTTTGGATTTGATCTTAGCATTATACTTGGAGAGCCAGTCCATCCCTAGTATAATGTTGAATTCCAGTATGGGAATGACAACTATATTTTAGATAATATTGTGCTCACCAAAGTAAATACTAGAGTTTCTAAACACTGATGATGCTTGGATAATCCCACCATGAGTCTTGACTGATAACTCTAGTTTTAGCATGTCAGGGTTTGATTCTAAATTATTTGCAAACTTGGAGGAAATAAAGGAATGCGTAGAACCAGAATAAAAAAAATGTACTTGATAACTTTGAGAGAACAACAAGATTACCTGCTACCACATCATTTGGAGCTTCAAATTCAACTGTTGTGATAGATAAAGCATGACCTCGCTCCCTTGTCCTTTGCTGAGGCTGATGGTGGTTCCCCTCAACTGCCCTCGGATTTGGACAGTGATTGGAAAAGTGCCCAAGTTGTCCACACTTAATGCACTGGACATCAGGTAGGGCCTGCACCATCTTTCCCATATCCTTAGTGTTTGGAAGTTGAGGTCTCACCTCACTAAAAAAATTCTTTGCAATATGGTCATCTCTTCCACACATATAGCATTTCTCGGTCCTGAGTAGGCAGTTATCTAAATGCTTCTTCCCACATTTATTACACGTGGAATATTGTAATTGCTTGCCTCATCTTCCTTGATCAAAGGTACTCCCAAATATATGCTCCATAGATCTCTTTTTTTCATTTGATTTATCAGACCATTGCGTCTCACCAAACTCTAGTTTGAATTTCATCGCACTCCGCACAATCTTCTCGTAGCTATCATAGTCTTGGTTAGATAGATTTTTCCGCAGATGAGGTCTCAATCCACCGAAAAATCTATCAACCATACTATTTGGATCCATGAAAAAGCTAGCGGTATATCATGAAATTAAGGTGAAGTTCATCTCATAGCTTCCAACAAATTCATTCTCCTTATGCTTCAGCATGAGAAAATCCTTCTCCATTCTTGTTCTCATGGATCGAGGGAAATAATTATTTAAGAAAATCCCTCTGAAATATTCCCACTCCATAGCTTCAACCTCAAATCTTTGCATCATATTTTTAATCATCTCCCACCACTGATTAAATTCTCTTTCTAAGCGATAGACAGCCAGGGTGACCTTCTCTTGCTCTGAACAGCGGAGCACAAAAAAGATCTTCTCGATAGAGCTGATCCACTGCTCAGCAATCAATGGGTCAGTCGATCCACTAAAGGTTGGTGGTCTTTAACGCATAAAGGACTCAACATAATGTTGTTCCCTTCATGGTGATATCGATCTCTCATATTGATTAAATTTATTTCACATAACATGAGTCAGTTGGTTCATCATTCGCATTAATTTTTCCATTCCGGCTTCCATTAGAGGGTGGTCAGCGCATGGTCCATTGCGGTCACCATTTGCACGGTTCCTCCTATTTCCCACCATTTCTAAAATAATAAAACCTTAATGAGAAACATATTTCATTTACGAATCTTTTAACTATAAAGGGTTTATTTCTTAAAAATTATTTAAACAATTACATATCTCTATAAATCTTTCATAATGATTCAAAAAAAGCTTACGATTAACCAAACATATCCCCCGGGAGTATCATAACCATGAGTGCAGCAAGGTACATTTTCATGAACTAGTTCCCATTCATGTCTATCTCAAAGCGGTGTTTTCGGGTTTTACCCAAATGTACATATGTGCCAGATCCGCCTATACCTACTTGTATCCAGACAAGGACGTATTTTCTTCATAAACCACTTACTTAATACTCAAAAAAATACCAGGAAGTTTTTCTATATTTAAACATTCCTATAAGATTATTCCTAAATATTTAATAGAATAATTTCCATAAATAAATAAAATATCATTTGATACCAAATATGGCATCCCACCTTTTTATTACAAAACTTTTCATTACATTCTACAAACAGAGGATCTTTAAAGTCTAATGTATTGGAAATAAGGAACATAATACATGAAATAAACATAAAACATTATTCTAAACCACTCGTAAGGCTTGATCATAGGTTCATCTTTTGTACAATTACTGCATCTCATATCCAGGAGACATATATCAAAGAAAAAGTGTGAGTAGAAGGCTCAGTAAGGAAAATAATTGAAACAGTTGACACGTGATCTTGAGAAATATTAATAAGAACACGATAAAAGTCATAAAGGCATGGGTGATGGAAGAATATGAATATCATGATAAAAATAACATGATTCATAACATGAATATGTGTCTACGAAATTTAATTCATACATTCATGAACATATCTCCAAGGTTTATCCTCGAGGTGTCATAAATATTACAAAGGTTATTCACCAAGGTATCGTGAAACTTGTCATCACCAGAGATTAAATTATTTACCCAATGCATTGAAGAGATATCGAGGTGAACCCTTAATATGTATTTAATTTTATGTTACCCACATTTATCATAATCAACAATTTTATAAATAACACAAAAAGAATAAAATAATTGGGTTTCAATCAAAATCGTGACGTTTTAAATGTTCTTAAAAATAAGATCATTTAGTCATTTATAACCCATGAAAAGGGGGTGAGGGTTACATGCATGTCAATTACAGAATCCAATATATCATTTTTTATTACTATGAAAACCCATAGAAACTAAATAGGTATGGGTATTCACATATATAAAACAAGATAATTTCATGAGATAAAGAGAGAGAAATTTTGAGATGAAATTTCTACAGTATAATGACTATATAACTTGGTTTTAGTAAGTAATAAAAAAAGTGGGGACAAGGGTATCCCATCCCTAAATGGATAATTTTGAAGTAGAGGGACATAATAAAAAGAAATAAGATCATGGTGATTAAACACCACAAAAAAAGAAAACTTGAAAGGAAAGAGAAAGCACGATTTCTTTTACGAAAACTTTTGCAGCCTAACGACGTCACTTAAAAATTCATAAAACAAATTGATGAGAGAAGAAAGGGTCTCTCAAAAATTATACATGAAAAGGAATGTAATGAGAACATATATGAACATACCCTCAATATAAAAACATGGAAACTAAAAGACACAACATAAAGAAAGTCATGAATTAAAAAGAGGAGGATGAAAGGATCCCTTACTTTGAAGAGTAACTTCAAAATCTTGAAGGTCGGGACCTTGGAAGGGTTGAGGGAAGCTTGGGAGGACTCCTTTAGAGGTAAGGAGACCAGAACTTCGTTGAGGATGATTTTGGAATGAAATGAATGAGGTAAATGTCTTGGTATTTATAAGAAAAGTGAGTGAATAAATTATTAATTTCCAAGGGACACCTCATCGGTGGTATTTGCAAAATCATGGGCTTGCCCATGGTATTTTTCCATTTTATTGGACAATTGGGACACCTCCTAGCATAACTCGCTATTCATCAGTCAACCAGAAAGATTACATCATTATTACATCCTTAACGGTGTCATTAAACACCCAAAACTCAAAACAACATTTTTACAATTCACCGATAATTCAACTGTTTTAGAAAAATCCCAAAAATTCACCCTGACCTAATATCGATGCTCTGAATTCAAAAATGAATTCCATTTTATGAAAATAAGTTTCTAAATATTTTTAATTTAATTTTTAAATAAAATTATTATTTATTCAAAAAATACAACTTTAAAACTATAACTCATTTTGTAACACCTTAAGAAAGTAATCATGGTCCCATAAAAATATCGTATACCCACAAGAAAATAAAGTAACAATTTATGATTAAATTTTATAAAAATAAATTTCCATTTTAAATTATTAAATTAATTATTAAATTATTAATAAAATATTTATGGCGTACAAAAAATACAAAAACATAAATTGTGATCATTTTTTCAATTTTGATGATGCCTAAAATTTATTTATACATTCATGGGTGAAGTTTCTAATTTTTTGGTCAAATTACTATTCATATGGGTATGTTACTATTCATACTTTACTATTCACTAAAAACCAAGTAGATCTTATTAGACTCTAAATTTCTCACTGATCACAACTGTAGAAGACCATTTTTTGAAAATAATATCACATTATTAATTATTTAATGAATACAAAATTTTTTAAAAATAACCTATTTTCCTAAAATCATCATTAATACACATCCTATATTTATCCAGATATTTGAAATTCACAAACTTTTCCATAAGAAGAAATAACAATTTTATTTATATAGAGGGATTACACAAAGCAGCTAAGGTCTCGTTACATAGCCCCTTATAACAACTACCTAGGACCTAAGTGTAATGTGTGATATGGTGATAGAATCTTGGGGTGGCACAGACAACACTGCCTGATTGGTGATTTCTATCAGCTTGAACTTCTCCCTTGGGCGATTCTGTTCAAGCTTCATACGTTGATGTTTGGCTTGGGCTTGGTCCAGAGAAAATCCCAGTGATTCTACCTCCTTCCCAAGCTCCGAAAGATGGGATTCATATGGCTCTAGTGTACTGGATGAGGCCATTCAATATTCATTATGTATTAATTAACCAAGATAACCCTATTTATAAAAGCACAATGTTAAGATTATAGTTTCCAACGATCATATTTACCAACGGTCATATAATAGTCAAAATCCAACGGTCTCATTTTAATTATACCCACTTCATTAATTAAAGGATATAGTTCTGTTGAGTATAAATTAAAATAACACACAAAATTAGGAAACAAATATAATTGAAAAGTTCGGGTCATTACATTGCTGGTACGATTCACGTACCTAATGACATGCATCGATATGAAAAAGTATCGAAGGGGCATGTGAATGTGGTTTTGGGATAGTCAATAGGGTCTACTTCAATGCTATTGTATCATGAATAGAAATCCAGGAAATAATAGAAATATTGTCCTACTAACCTCTCTATCATTTGATGCATATAAAGGTAATGGAAAGTGATCATTCTTTGTTGATTTTTTCAAACCCCTGTAATCCGTGAAAACACTCCATCCAGTGATGGTGCGTGTTGAAATGAGTTCATTTTCATCTTCTCTTGTGACAGTGAGTCCTGTATTTGGGAACGACCTGGGGGATAACCCATTCACTATATGAGATTGGAAAAATTATCCCATAATCCATAAGATTCAATACATTCTACTTGAAATCCACATTCATTGGTGATGTGAACTGCCTCTGATGTTTTGTTTTTGGTTTTTCATTTTCATTGAGAAAAAATTGGTGGGTGAATTCAGATGGATTGATTCCCTTAATATATACCACTCCCCCATGAAGTTGATTGCTTTTGTCTTTTTAGGACATGAACCTGCTTTTCTTCCTTTTCCTGATATAGTTCAGCATTGATAATGATTGGTAAAGAGGATGACTCCCCTATGTATGAGTACATCAATGTACATGGTAATGGTTTTAGATCCAACTTGGGTGGCTAAATGATTGATATGATGAAAGGTGGTACAATGTATCTAGTAACTGGTTCAATAAAGCTAACTTCCTTGAGGTCATAATCTATTTTCTTGTCGGATCCTTAATTATCGGTATTTTTCTCAATGGCCATGTACTCTCGGTCTTGAGCAAGATGGATGGTGTGATAGTCAACCAGGTCATCTAGATGTTTTATAGAATTTATCAAATTAAACCCCTCTTATTTATCACCAACTTTAAAGATGAGGCATCCTTGATTAACTTTAATCGAGGCCTTCCCTGTTTCTAGGAAGGGTCTTATGAGCATTATTGGGACATCTCTATCCTCTTCCATGTCTAAAACTAAAATGTGTGATGGAAAAATGAATTTTCTGACCTTAACTAGTACATCATAAAGAATACCGTGTGCGTATTTGACTAAAGGATTAACCAACTATAGTTCTACACTTTTTGCCTTGATCTCTTAGAGTCTGAGTTTGTGGAAAACACTAATTAGCTCTAGGTTAATGATGGATCCCAGATCACAGAGTGCTCTTCCAAATTTTCGCCCTTCTATTGCAAAAGTAATGGAAAAGCTTCCTAGATCTCTCATATTTGGTGGGATTTTATGTTGTAAAATATTAGCACATTCTTAATTTAACTATAAAACTCCTAGATCATCTATATTTCAATTTTTTGAATGCAAATCCTTGAGAAATTGTTCATACATAGGAATTTTCATGATTACTTCGGCAATAGGATATTCAATTTCATGAATATTTTGAAGCAATTTTTGTAATGAGCCTCTTTCCTACCATAATTTTCTCCTTCTGGAAAGGGGATTGGTGGTTTTTAGGGATGTGGGGATATATAAACTGGTTCCTAATGTTTTTACAGGGCTTGTTATACTCAGCAAGACTTTCTTCTAGTAATGATGCAGGGATGACTTATTCTATCATTTTTTTTGTTTCATGGATTCTTCATATGATCTTGCTTCCATTGGTTGTTATAAGTTCAACTCTTTTTTAGTCATCAGTACTATAGCCTTATCCTCCTCTCATGGGTATGTTTCAGTGTTACCTGGTACAATACTTGGTAATCTCTCAGATAAGGTCTTTGAGATTTGACCCATTTGAATCTTTAAATTCCTTAATGATTCTCACTGATTTTGCATCTTAGTTTCCCGTGTATACATTCGCTGATCGTATTTCTAAACGAAATATGTTATGATATTTTCCATGTTTTTTTGGAGTGGTGGATGTGCATGTTTTGTTCTTTTCATGGTTGGTGAAATCTTTTGTGGTTGAGGATTCAGAAAGGGTTGGTGTGTATATGTCTGCTACTATGGTCTCAGGCCATGGTATATTAGAGGATACCCTGGTGGTAAGGGATGGTGTGTATATGTCTTATACTATGTTATCATTCCATGGTTTGTTAGAGGATACCCTGGTGGTCCCAGATTGCGAAAATGGAATTTATCGTTATGCTACTAAAAATATCCTTGATTGCTCTGAGGCTGCTGATGAGCAGGCCTTTGCTGATAAAATAGTATTTTTTGTTGTTTCTGCTAAAATGGATGATTCTGTTGATTGTAATTAATGTAATTACAATATAGAGGTTCTTCATATCCAGATTTGTTTTCTTGATAATAGTAAGGTCTACCAGCCATCTCACATGACTGGGTCTACAGGACTATGAACGGGGGTCTGTATGGAAGGAATTTGAAATGATTCAATACTTTTGGTTAGTGATTCAACATGCGCTGCTAATCTAGTGGTCTCATAAACTTGGTGGATTCCATATCATGGTGGTCCACAATCACTTTTCAATATACTTGCATTGTGGGATACTACGTCCAAAATAGCTCTTCATACCTTAGGGGTTTTAAGCATCATAACTCCATCAGCGGAAACATCGACCATTGTTCGTGCTACTGGATGGAGTCCTTGATAATTTTTTTTAATTTTAATCTTTGTGTCATTTCCATGATGTGGACTTTTCCTCATGGGTTATTTAAATTTACCCATGCCTCCCAGGTAGACTCTACATCTATCTGTGAAAAATTATGAACATCATTTTGATGTTTCTATGTTCGGATGGGTGGAAAGTATTTATCATGAATCCTTTTCTAGAGCTCCTCCAAAGTTGTAATGGATTCATGGGCTTATTTTTGAGACAATATTTTACTTGGTATCTAAGTTAAAAGGGGAATACATGATGTCTTATGGAATCATATGATGCTCCCTAGTTGTGAAATGTATCACAAACATCAAGGAAGTTTGAAATATGTTCATGGGAATCATCGATCTGTACACCACTAAATTTCACTACATTCTGGATCATATGGATGAGTCCATGTTTAATTAAAAATGTTTGGGATTTTATTAGAGGTTGAAAAATGATTGGTGTAACCCCATGGATTTATGGTAAACTATAATCCATGATGATCATTTCTGGTTGCATTAGGTGTTCAATATCTTGATGAATCGGTGGGTTGGGTCCCGTGTTTTGATGTAGATTGGCCATTGTTGACCAGGAATGTGAAAGAAGATGGATTTTGATATCGGGGTCTTAAGGCCATGGTTCTTGTTCATCAAGGTTCCTTGATCGGGTCAATGTACCTTGTCACATACACAAAATAAGACAAAAATTAATCTTCTAGAAATGAGAATGATGATGATGAAAGGGTAATCCTTTGGTCAACAAAAACCATAGTTCTTCGAGAAGGGTGTTTCCTCCCCAGAAATGGTGCCAGAAATTTGATGCCCTCTTACATGGTGGTGTTGTTAATTCCTCTAGTTTGGATAAAATTTAGAATTTATATTCTTGTCAGAATCTTTCACTAACTACATGGACGTTGTGTAGTGGTAGTGAATGGTCGAATCCACAGGGATACTGCTATTTTTATCTTTAATAATTCAGATTTCAATTTCTTAAAAGGTCTCCTTTCTAGGATTTATTTTTTGGTAATTTTTTTATGAGTTCTAATTGTGATGAAATCAATTAATAATAGAGTGATCCGGATCCAGTTGAATATCTGGGTGAAGGATGTCCTTTAAATCCAACGTACGTATAAGGCCCCAGCCTTAAACCTTACTTAATCTTGAGTTATTACAAGATTACACATTGAGGATCTTTTCGGGTTTAGAGTTTTAGAGAATTAGATCATAAAACTTTCATTACATTCCACATATAAACAAATTTGTTACATAAAGATAGTATTCTTCATTCCCATCAATGGAAACACATTAAAAATAAAACATGGATTATTTCTTGACACTTCCTTGACACTATCATCATATCATGTACCTTTCCCTTGACCTGTGAAAAACATTTCAAAAAACTTAGGATGAGCATAAAAAGCTCAGTATGGGTTATAAAAACATGGAAAGGAAACATGGGTACATATATACATAAGAGTGAAATCATACTTTACCCATAAAACATAATCACATTAACATACCTCATCAAATCATGAGTAAATCATTGAAATCATAATACATAAAGGTAACATGAGGCATTCATAACATTCTTACGTAGGGAGTAACCCTCTTGGTTACGTTTGGAATACCCATCACAATATATTCCCCAAATCTCTTCAGAGAAACCTTAACGTTTCACTCCTTCACGTTACCCAATGCATTGGAGAGTTATATCGGGCTCACCCGCCCTTAGTTTATCACGGAACCACCCGTCTTCATAATAATTCCCAAGAACCATAACATAGTCGTATCACATAAAACATGCATAAAGGAAACATAACATTTCCACATTTCAATCACAAGATATCAATACAACACAAAAAAACATTTTGAAAACAATTTTCAATACCAAAATAAAAGAAAAGTAAAACATGGTATTTATTTTTCTTTTAAAAAGAAGGTATGGCTTGTAGAGGAAGCCGAAACTCAAATAACGGTCACGACGGCGGAGAAGTCATTGTCGCCGCATACGTACGAAAAAAACATTCCCTTTTGTCGTTTAGAAAATGCTTCTTATAAAAAATATTCCTTTTGAATAAACGGAAAAGTCAAAGGGTTTTATACACCATATAAAATAAAGTTGTGTATAAAATAAAATATGCCTCAATGAAAGGAGATTGAGACGAAGTCCCATACCTCGTATCCAACTTGACCCGACTGTTCTTTAATCTCCTGAATAATAAACTTGAGTTAATATCTACTTGATTATGAACCTTTTTCAAGTTCATTATTCTTTTTATATCATGTAATCATTTAAGTTAATAGTGTTCATTTTTTCGGTATTTGGTTCTTAAGTCAAAAATAGACTTCTTACACTTACATGTTGTTAATTTGGTCAAAGGTTCGTTATATCCAGAATGATATTAATGATTTGGATAACATATATATATCATATATATTCATCATATACATGTATTTATAATATTACATCACATTTAGAGGTAAGAAATGAAATGCACCGTTCATGGAGACGGTAAGCCGTACGTACGCATGAACACTACTTCCATTTCTATTTCGTATTTTTTGGAATGGAATCATAATGATATAAGAGTATATTATAATTCCAGTATAATAACATATATAATATCATTAACTTTATCGTTTACACATCCCACATATGGTATTAACGAATCAAATCACTTTCAGGGGGCGGTAGTCCGCACTTCCTAAAATGAAGATATCGTGTTTACCTATAATGGAAACCATAAAGGTATGACCAAAATGAAAAAAAAACAGAAGATTAAGGAAAAAATAAACATATTATATATCATATATAAAAATAGTGACATCATAATGGCCACCTTTGAAGGTGTTAAATGAGTATTGAACAATCATCGTTTCGGGAGGCAGAATTTCACCATCCACGGAAACCGTATGTTCATTAACCATTTGATGTATTTTTGTGAGAGTGTAGCTCAAATATATCTTATAACAACATCATATTATATTGAAGATACTGGTGTTGTTACAAAAGAAGTAAATAAAAAGAGTTTAGGGGGTTGGATAAGCAAAATAAAACAAATGAACATGAGAGAATGAATTACCTTTAAAAGTGTAACTCCTTTTGATTTGAGCCTAAAGGCTTCCTTTTAAAGGATTATTCCCAAAGGGAATCCTCTAGGATGAGGATAGGGATGTGGAGAGAGTAAATGGGCAGGTGTTGGCCGAGCCAAATGCTTGAGGAGTGTGTGAAATGAGGTAGAGGTTGGGGCCTTTTATAAGAGGAGAGGAGGGGCACTTTTGGAAAGTAAAGAAATATTACTTTATTTGAAAATGTGATTCGGTTTTAAAAGGTCCCACATTGATATAATTCGTGGATAAGGTGATAAGGGTTCGAAATACACTCATCCAATTGGATTTGGCCATGTGTAGGTTTTAGATTTTTCATTATCTTTCCATTTTATTTAAATCGTTGAATAATGAGGTCGTCGCTGCATCATCATGATGTCATAAATAATTTAATTTATTTAAAGTCTAAAAATTATAAAAAAAATACTATGATGTAGGAAATCGTTTTATCTTTCCAATGACTATTTATAATCAAAAATATGATCTTTATAACCCCATGTAAAAATTGTTTTTGTAAAACATATGATGTTTGTGTCATTTTTACTTTTACATTAAATAAAAAGTTATTTATGTCATTTCCAAACCAAAGTGGCTCCATGGGGTCCCCAAGTTGACCCATGGCTTGTCTTGTTCGGCCAAGAAACAACCAATGAGGGTAAGACATGTTTCACGCTCATATCATTTTATTAAAGCATTATTTTTACCTTAAACTACACTAATTACCACTAATCGCGATTAAAAACTTAATAAGTTACTATTCACCAAAAAATTATTTTAATCTCATTGAACCACATTTTACTTCTTAATGACAACCATTTATGTCGGATTTTTGAAATTCAAAACCCAAAGATGGAAAAATTTCATTTAAACGGAAAAATCAGTTTTTATAAGTACCACTTAGTGGTTTCACTATTCATGGAGAGACCCGAAGCTTGACGTACATTGACATTACATTACTTTTGCGGAATACTTAGTACATTACAAAAACACACACACAAGGACCGTAATAGTTTAGTGTCTTTGGAAACTCGGACTATAATCTTCTAATCGTGGTGAAAGATCTTCAAAATCTCCCATAAAGATCTTCCTTTTTTTTACCTAAAACCTTTCTTTATATCCTGGGGAAAAGAAAAAATAAAAGGGTGAGCTCAAATGCTCAGTAAGGGTAAACAAAATAAATATCAATCACATCATATTCATAAGAACATAACATTTTGGAAATCATAACCTGCAAAAGAGAGAGCATAATTTCATAATCATGGGATAAATCATGGCAGTGAAAAAGTAATCCCAATAATCATAACATAAAACATGAAACTTTGTGGCATATACACATAATCATAGAGAATCGTTTCTTGTTAGTCAAGACTAATTGCCAAGACTATCTTAGTGGACAAAGTCCCTTTCTGAATCGAGTAACCCTCGTTTCAGTCCTGTTTCACTGAACCGGTATAACCTACCGTTCCAGCCCTCTCTATCTCATGAGATACAAAATCTTTACCCAATGCATTGGAGGGAGATATAGGTCCCACCCATCTTATAATGAATCCTTTCTTATGTGTGCCACATAATCATAAACCATACATCATAGCGTAACCCATGTAATAAAAATGGGATTCTTAAACAACATGACATCATAAAACAATTCATATACGATAAAGGAATTCATAAAAAATATTTTCATCACAACATAATCAAACCAATGTAATAATAGGGATAAAAACAGAATCCTTTTATTATCTTAGATGGAAAATAATTCTGATAAAACACTTGAACTCCATTCTTGAGGAAAATATCCTTTCTTCTTCAAAAACATTTTTCCTTTCATAACATGTCATACGACTTTAAAATAAAAGAAGTTGATTAAAAATAAACTTGAAAACTTGTAAAGTAAGCTTCTTGGAAATAATGTTTTAAAAATACATTCATGCCATATAAGTTAAAAAAAACATTCTTCGTACTTTTGTCGGAAAAGTCAAAAAGTACCTCGTATGAAAAAACGACAAAAGATTCCTTTCATATCTTTTACTAAAAACTCAAAGAAGGATAAAATTGGATATAAACTATTTTAGAAGGATGGAAATAATATTACATATTGAGGGAACATGGATTTGGATGATAAAATACACCCCAGTAAATACTTACGGATAAACAATCTCGGATAAAAATGAGATTGTTATATTTCCCCTTACCTTAGGTCTGATTTGCTTTGTACGTGTCTGAAGCTCCTGTATAATGGTTTAAATAATGTCATTGACTTATTACAGAATCATATTCATTGTTATGATATCATATATGGTTCACTTATGACATTATATTACCCGTTCTTTTGTAAATTCCATGTTAAAGAAGCGTTTTGGGTAAAATCGTTTCTTTTATCGTAGGTGTTTTGACTTGTTGTTCTTGACATTATTATTACTTATATCATGATTTACTTACTTCCAGAATATAAAATATGATTTATATATCATATATATTCAGTATATATATATATATAATAGATAGATAAATGAAATGAAAAACACCGTTCATGGAGACAGTAGTCCGTACGTACGCATGAACGCTGTTTTCCTTTCCCTATTGTCTTGAAAGGAAGTAAGTAGATGACATACATATATATATATACATAAATCAAGTAGCTTTATAATGTCATATATTTCATTATTATTTCTTATATATACTTTATAATCATTCTTAAATGGTTAACATGGAGAATGAATCTCATCGCGTCGTGGAGACGGTAGTCCGTACGTACGCACGAGCGATGATATCATTTCCATAAATATTGAATTGAATTGGAGTGGATTATACAATATATCAGAATCAATATGATGTTTTAATAACTATGTATAGTTATTCTTTACACCATTATACCCATCCATGTAAGGTGGTGGTGGAAAATAGATTACACCACGGCGTGGAGACGGTATTCCGTACGTACGCACGCGCGGTGATTTCTTTTTCCGTAGGATAGATAGATGGTGAAATAGGGTTGTTTCATACTTATAATAAAATATCAGTATATGAGTGATACTGATGTTATTACTTCATAATGAAACAACCTAAGAAGAAGAAGTGGAAGAAGAAATAAAGATGAAAGAATTGGTAACGGTAATTACCTCTTCTTTGAAGCGCCTTTTGGAGACCTCCTCTTAGGGAACTAAAATTGGTCATTGAGGAAGACCAGAACCTCTAGGATGTTTCTAGGGAAGTGGAGAAGAGGTTTTGTCAGGGGTTGGCCGAGATTGAGTGCTCAAATTGGTGTGAGGAGGAGGGGGAGGAGGTGTCCTTTTATAAGGGAGGAGAGGGGCACCTTAGGAATATCTCAAAATATTATTTTATATTAATGTCAAAATCGGTTTATAATGGTTCCAAAGGGTCTTATTTCGAAGCTAAAGTGAGTATGGGTAAAAATACTATCAACCAATAAGATTTAGACAATTTTAGGGTATTATTTTAACCTTATCAATTAGATTTAACTCTAAGTTAAATAATTTAACTTTTACCGTGTCTTTTTGTTTTCTTTCACTATATGGTTAATACACTTACTATAACATGACAAACGAACCCCAAATTGTTTATTATTAATACATATATCCTTATCTAAGTCATTTGGCCGAACCTTAGATTTTTAGGAATAAAATAACAATTAATAATATAATATTTGATTTTAAAACTATTTTGTGTCAATTTTGACACTATTTGATATATGATTTTTGTGAAAGTCATAACAGAATTATATGTTCGAACCAAGTTAATAAAATCAACATTAATATATCATAGTAACCTATAAAATTAGTGGAATTCATAAAAAGTCTCAAATTACATTCATTTGAGCATTTATAACATCAATTATGTTAATATTTCCTTAAAAGGGTAATTACTGCATCATCGTTGTGTCATAAATAAATTAATTTATTTAAAGTCTAAAAATTATAAATAAACTATAATTATTTAGGAAATATTTTTAGCTTTCTAATGAATATTTATAGTCGAATTTAGCTTATGTATAGCCCCATATTAAAAATTATTTACTTATTAAACTTTGATTTTAACTATTTTAACCCTTCTTTAAATAAATTAATAATAAATGTCCTAATCTAATCCAAGTGGGCCTAAATGGTCATATTTTATTCCTAAGTTTGTTTTTGGTCGAATTTCACTTTTCCAATAGAATTAGGACATGTGTTAGGGTAATATTGATATCATATTTACCATTAGTTACCCTATTTACTATTAACCGCGGTAAAAATAGTAAAAAGTTACTATTCACCCAAAAATTATTTTTATCTCATTGAACCACATTTTTCTTACTGATATCAACCGTGTCTGTCGGATTTTTGAAATTCCATTCACAGAAGCGGTAAAATTAAGTTTTATGCAAAATTCAGTTTTTAACCTACCACTTAGTGGTTTCACTATTCATCAAAAATTGAAAGTTTTCAGAAAAATGCCAAAATTTCATCCTAAGCTATATTTCATATTACGAATTCAAAAATGAAGTCTATTTTACCAAATTCATAACATAGAAGTTGCATTAATTAATTTTATAATTAAATCCCGCTGTTAAAACAAATAGCGTGTTTTTAAAAAACAATATCTATCAAAAGATTGACACTTGTTTATGTCTGGTTTAAATGTGCAATTACATCCAATGACCAACATTGTATTAAATTGTAAAAATATATTCTAAATATACTTTAAAACTACTCCAATTAATAATTTATCACTATTAATTATTTCGATTAAAAAAGTTGTTTTTTTAGTAATTTTCACTATTCATCAGAATATGAAAGTTATCCGAAATGTACCAAAATTTCACCTTAGGCTAAATTCGATACTCCGAATCCAAAAATGAAGTTCATTTTGAAAAATAAGATTTACAGAATTTTAAAAAGTGGTTATTACTATTCATACCGGCTAGTTTTAATAATATTTTAATAGCATATCGTTGTTTAGTGAAACTCGGTATTGCGTATTACACACGCTATCGAGGAAGGTCACGATTGCGTGTTATGCAAGGCAAGTCAAGGATGCGTGTTGTGCAAGCTCCTTTTGGTGTAGCGTACAACACAAGACATTAATAAAATTAAAAAGAATATTTTTTATAAAATCTTGGGCTATTACAATTCATCAAAAATTGAAGTTTTTCAGAAAATTACCAAAAATTCACCCTAAGATATATTTGATATTACAAATTCAAAAATGAAGTCTATTTTACAAAATTCAAAACATATAAGTCACATTAATTAATTTAATAATTAATTCCCACTGTCATAGCAATTAGCGTGTTTTTATAAAACAATAAGTATCAAAAGATTGACACCAGTTTAAGTCTAATTTCAAAGTGAAATTGATTCCAATGACCACCATTGGATTAAATGGTAAAAATATATTCTAATTTCACTTCAAAACTAATTCAAAACATAATATAATTATATAAATAAATTAGACTAAAAAGCAGTTTTAAATTAAAATGCAGTATTTTTTACTATTCATTAAAAAATGAACATTGTCCGAAAAATACCAAAAATTCACACAAAGTAAATTTTTATGTACCAATAATAAAGAATAAGTTTATTTTGACAAAAATAGTTTATAAAATTGTCAAATGATAGATTTAAAAAGGGTTTTCCATCATAAGACAGTAAAACAATCTTTTAAGAATATTAGTGTATTCCATGCTTAAGATTGGATTTATTTCCATTTTAAGCCTCTAAAACACTATCTTAATCATTAATAGACATAGATAAAAATATCTATTATTCATTACTTACTTGGGATGTTACATCCTTCCCCCCTTTAGAAAATTCCGTCCCCGCAATTTATTTACTTTTCAAATAAATGGGGGTACTTATCCCTCATTGCATTTTAAGATTCCCATGTTGCCTCTTCCATCATGTGGTTTTTCCACAAAACCTTTACCTGCTTAATCACCTTATTCCATAACACTTGCTCCCTGTGGTCAAGAATCTGGAACGGTTGTTCCTCATAAGATAGGTTCTCTTCCAGCTGAACTACCTCTGGACTCAAAACATGAGATGGATCTGGCATATACTTTCTCCACATCGAAACGTGAAAAACATTGTGTACCTGAGATAAACTCGGAGGTAAAGCCACTCGGTATGCAACTGATCCAACTCTCTCCAGAATTTCGTATGGTCCAATGAACCTTGGACTCAACTTTCCTTTCTTACCAAATCTCATCACACTTTTCCAAGGAGAAACCTTGAGAAAAACATGATCACCTACCTCGAAAGATAGATCCTTCCTCCGGTTATCCGCATAACTCTTCTGCCTGCTCTGAGTTGTTCTCATGTGTTTCTGAATCAGCTGAATTTTTTCTGCCATCTCTTCTACCAATTCTGGTCCCATCAACTTCCTTTCACCCACTTCATCCCAGAAAACTGGAGTTCGACACCGCTTCCCATATAATGCCTGAAATGGTGCCATCTGTATACTGGAATGAAAACTGTTATTATATGAAAACTCAACCAAAGAAAGATGTTGGTCCCAACTTCCTTGATAATCCATAGAACAAGCTCGTATCATATCCTCCAATGTCTGAATTGTTCGTTCTGACTGCCCATATGATTGAGGATGAAAAGCTATACTAAAATTTAATTCAGTACCCAACGACTTCGGAAGGCCTTTCCAAAATTTAGAAGTAAACCTGGGATCACGATCCGATACAATAGAGAGAGGAACTCCATGTAACCTGACTATCTCTTTAAGATACAGACGGGAAAGTTGATCAAGAGAGAAAGTATCTCGTATAGCAAAGAAATGAGCAGATTTGGTCAAGCGATCAACAATAACCCAGAATGCATTATTACCTCAAGATTTCTTCGGTAATCCAACAACAAAGTCCATGGATATATTCTCCCATTTCCACTCTGGCACTGGTAAAGGCAGAAGCATCCCTTTCCGTAACTGCCGATCTGCTTTAACCTGCTGACAAGTCAAATACTTCACAGTAAAATCAGCAATATCTCTTTTCATTCCATCCCACCAGTAATACTCCCGCAGATCTCTATACATCATAGTACTGCCCGGATGAACTGAAAACGGAGAACTATGAGCTTCACATAACAACTCTCTCTTCAACTGTGAATCACAAGGCACACACAATCTCTTCCCAAATCTCAAAACACAATCATTATCAATGTTGAATTCAGGCAACTTACCTTTCTGAACCAGCTCTACCTTTTTCTGCAACTCACTGTCTTGTTTCTGTGCTTGCTTGATTCTATCTGATAGAGATGATCTCACTGATACCTGAAACAAAATAGAAGGACTTCCTGCACCAACAACTTCTATGAAAAAGTTCATCAAATCCTTAACCAAAGGATCACGTTCCAAACACAACATTGTTAATGAAGCATTACTTTTTTGACTCAAAGAATCATCCACTTTATTTGCTTTTCCCGGATGGTAATGAATTGTACAATCATAATCCTTGATTAATTCTAGCCATCTCCTTTGTCTCATGTTCAATTATTTCTGAGTGAATATATACTTTAAACTTTTGTGATCGGTATATATTTCACACATTACTCCATACAAATGATGCCTCCAAATTTTTAAATCAAAAACAAAAACAGCTAATTCCAAATCATGTGTAGGGTAATTTACCTCATGAGTTTTCAACTGTCGTGAAGCATAAGCAATTACCTGATCATTCTGCATTAGGACGCAACCAAGTCCTTTCAATGAAGCATCACTGTATATAACAAACTCACCATTCCTGGAAGGTAGTGCCAAAACTGGAGCATTCACCAATCTTCTTTTCAATTCCTGAAAAAAATCATCACATTCTTTTGTCCAGATAAACTTAACACCCTTCCAAGTTAGCTTAGTCATTGGACTAGATAACTTAGAAAAATTTCTAACAAACCTTCGGTAATAGCCCTCCAAACCAAGGAAGCTACAAATCTCGGTTACATTTGTGGGTCTCTGCCATTCTTCCACAACTTTTGTTTTTGCAGGATCAACAGTTATTCCATCTTTAGAAACAATGTGACCAAGGAAAGAAATTTGTTGCAACCAAAACTCACACTTGCTGAATTTCCCATAAAATTTCTTTTCTTTTAAGGTTTGCAAGATAACCATTAAATGTCTTTCATTCTCTTCTTTACTTTTAGAAAACACAAAAATATCATCAATGAAAACCACCACAAACTTATCCAAGAACTCATGGAAAATTCTATTCATTAAGTCCATGAATACAGCAGGTGAATTGGTTAGCCCAAAAGGCATTACTACAAATTCATAATGGCCATATCTCGTACGGAACGCGGTCTTCAGAATATCTGCCTCCTTTACCTTCAGCTGATGGTACCCCGATCTCATGTCAATCATTGAAAAAAACTGAGCTCCCTGGAGATGATCAAACAAATCATCGATATGAGGCAAAGGATATTTTTTCTTAATAGTGATATTATTCAAGGCTCTATAATCAATGAAAAGTCTCATAGAACCATCTTTCTTTTTAACAAATAAAACAGGAGCACCCCATGGTGATGTGCTAGGTCTAATGAAACCTTTCTCTAATAAATCTTGCAATTGATCCTTCAACTCTAAAAGGTCAATTTGTGCCATTCGATAAGGGGGTTTTGAAATTGTCTTAGCATCAGGAACTATGTCAACAGTAAACTCAACTTCCCGATCCGGTATTATTACAGGCAACTCATCAGGAAAAACATCAGGATACTCATTTACCACTGACACATCATTAATCTGAACAGTTCCTTTATTTTCAACGACGTGTGCAAGGTAACATTCATTTACATCTTTTACAAGATTCTCGGCCTCTTGATATGTTATCAAAAGTAAGGGTTCATTCTTGTAAAAAAACTGAAAGTCTTTCTGAAATGAAACTTCTTTAGCTCTACAGTCAATCCTAGCATGGTAAATAGAGAGCCAATCCATACCCAGGATAACATCAAACTCTACTAGAGGTAGAACAATAAGGTTTTCAAGTATGTTCTTTCCACAGATAAGGATAGGAAGATTCTTATAAATTCTTTTTGCCTCAACATTTCCACCAGGTGTTTTTACCAAAAGTTCAGGAGTCATTTCTTGAGATGCTATTCCCATTTTACTAGAAAAGGTTTCTGAGATGAAAGAATGTGTAGACCCCGAATCAAACAACACACTGGCATAATCTGAAAAAACAAACAAAGTACCTGATACAACTTCATTTGATGGCCCGACATCTGCTGAAGTAGTTGCAAATGATTTCACCACCCCTTTCTGCTTGTAGTCTAACTGCTTCCCATCACTCAAGCTCTTTGTCGGACACTCGTTTGCATAGTGACCCATCTCATTTCACTTATAACATTTTACTAACTGTAAATCAAATTTGTTCTTACCTTCACCTTGATCCTTTTCAGTGAAATCACGAGCCTTATGTCCCATCTTACCACATCGGTAGCACTTTCCAAAATTCAGAAGACATTCCCCAGCATGCCTTTTGCCACATTTATCACAAACTGGAAACTTAGTTCTCTTACCATCAGACTTTTTTGAAGAATTCTTACCTTTCTCCTGCCACCTTGGTCTCTTCTTCTGCTGGTTGTTATAGAACACTTGGTCATTGGCAAACTCCATTTCCACCTTCTCAGCACATCGAACAAGCTTTTCATAACTTTTAAACTCACGAGAAGCTAATGACCATCGATATTTTGTCTTTAATCCTGAGTAAAAACGATTGATTTTACTATCAAGGTCTCGGATAAAATTTGGAGCATACCTTGCCAATCGAGTGAACCTTTCTTCATAGGAAGCCACTGAGTCTTCCTCTTGCCTCAATTCCAAGAATTGCTTTTCCATCCTAAGTCGAACAGCCTTAGGAAAATACTTCTCAAGAAACATACCTTTGAATTCATCCCTATCAAGAGCATCAATCTCATCGGCGTCCCTGATATTTTTAACCATAGACCACCACTGATCTGCTTCACCCTCCAAACGGTAAATAGCAAGACTAACCTTTTGATTGTCTGAAAACCCCATGACATCAAAAATCTTCTCCAGTGCTTTAATCCACCCTTCAGCTAGCACAGGGTTAGATGATCCTATGAATGATGGTGGATGTTGCCTCATGAAATGTTCCACCACTGACATGTTCCTCTGCGGTTGGTATGGCTGATCTCGTGCATGGATAACACCACCATTTATCGCTTGAGTCAACTTCTCCATTACTACAACAAACTATTCAGTTCCAATTCCGACCATTTCTGGATGCTGATTCGGAAGGTTATTTCCTTCTGTATGCCTTCCTAGCACTGCTTCCCTGTTTCCTCTGCGGAAAAACATTCTGAACAAACATGTCTTAGATGAAGCAACATGGTAATCTTCAAATGATATATCATTTCAATTTTTTTTGGATAATAATTTAATAGAATTCTAACTCCTAAAGTTATCTAAACCGACCTCTGATACCAACTATAAGGCCCCAGCCTTAAACCTTACTTAATTTTGAGTTATTACAAGATTACACATTGAGGATCTTTTCGGGTTTAGAGTTTTAGAGAATTAGATCATAAAACTTGCATTACATTCCACATATAAACAAAGTGGTTACATAAAGATAGTATTCTTCATTCCCATCAATGGAAACACATTTAAAATAAAACATGGATTATTTCTTGACACTTCCTTGACAATATCATCATATCATGTACCTTTCCCTTGACCTGTGAAAAACATTTCAAAAAACTTGGGATGAGCATAAAAAGCACAGTATGGGTTATAAAAACATGGAAAGGAAACATGGGTACATATATACATAAGAGTTAAATCATACTTTACCCATAAAACATAAGAACATTAACATACCTCATCAAATCATGAGTAAATCATTGAAATCATAAGACATAAAGGTAACTTGAGGCATTCATAACATTCTTACGTAGGGAGTAACCCTCTTGGTTATGTTTGGAATACCCATCACAGTATATTCCCTAAATATCTTCGGAGAAACCTTAACGTATCACTCCTTCGCGTTACCCAATGCATTGGAGATCTATATCGGGCTCACCCACCCTTAGTTTATCACGGAACCACCCGTCTTCATAATAATGCCCAAGAACCATAACATAATCGTATCACATAAAACATGCATAAAGGAAACATAACATTTCCACATTTCAATCACAAGATATCAATAAAACACAAAAAAACATTGTGAAAACCATTTTCCATACCAAAATAAAAGAAAAGTAAAACATGGTATTTATTTTTCTTTTAAAAAGAAGGTATGGCTTGTAGAGGAAGCCGAAACTCAAATAACTGTCACGACGGCGGAGAAGTCGTTGTCGCCGCATACGTACGACAAAAACATTCCCTTTTGTCGTTTAGTAAACGATTTGTATAAAAAATATTCCTTTTGAACAAACGGAGAAGTCAAAGGGTTTTATACACCATATAGAAGAAAGTTTTGTATAAAATAAAATATGCCTCAATTAAAGGAGATTGAGACGAAGTCCCATACCTCGTATCCGACTTGACCCGACCGTTCTTTAATCTCTTGAATAATAAACTTGAGTTAATCTATACTTTCTTATGAACCTTTTTCAAGTTCATTATTCCTTTTATATCATGTAATCATTTATGTTAATAGTGTTTATTTTGTCGGTATTTGGTTCTTAAGTCAAAAATAGACTTCTTACACTTACATGTTGTTAATTTGGTCAAAGGTTCGTTATATCCAAGATGATATTAATGATTTGGATAACATATATATATATCATATATATTAATCATATACATGTATCTATAATATTACATCACATTTATAGGTGAGAAATGAAATGCACCGTTCATGGAGACGGTAAGCCGTACGTACGCATGAACACTACTTCCATTTCTATTTCGTATTTTTTGGAATGGAATCATAATGATATAAGAGTATATTATAATTCCAGTATAATAACATATATAATATCATTAAATTTATCCTTTACACATCCCACATATGGTATTAACGAATCAAATCATTTTCAGGGGGCGGTAGTCCGCACTTCCTAAAATGAAGATATCGTGTTTACCCATAATGGAAACCATAAAGGTATGCCCAGAATGAAAAAAAAACAGAAGCTTAAGGAAAACGTAAACATATTATATATCATATATAAAAATAGTGACATCATAATGGCCACCTTTTATGGTGTTAAATGAGTATTGAACAATCATCGTTTCGGGAGGCAGAATTTCGCCATCCATGAAAACCGTATGTTCTTTAACCATTTTATGTATTTGTGTGAGAGAGTAGCTCAAATAAATCTTATAACAACATCCTAGTATATTTAAGATACTGGTGTTGTTACAAAAGAAGTAAATAAAAATAGTTTAGGGGGTTGGAGAACCAAAATAAAACAAATGAACATGAGAGAATGAATTACCTTTAAAAGTGTAACTCCTTTTGATTTGAGCCTAAAGGATTCCTTTGAAAGGATTATGCCCAAAGGTAATCCTCTAGGATTAGGAGAGGGATGTGGAGAGAGTAAATGGGCAGGGGTTGGCCGAGCCAAAGGCTTGAGGAGTGTGTGAAATGAGGTAGAGGTGGGGGCCTTTTATAAGAGGAGAGGAGGGGAAATTTTGGAAAGTAAAGAAATATTACTTTATTTGAAAATGTGTTTCGGTTTTAAAAGGTCCCACATTGATATAATTCGTGTATAAGGTGATAAGGGTTCTAAATCCACTCATCCAATTGGTTTTGGCCATGTGTAAGTTTTAGACTTTTCATTATCTTTCCATTTTATTTAAATCGTTGAATAATGAGGTCATCGCTGCATCATCATGATGTCATAAATAATTTAATTTATTTAAAGTTTAAAAATTATAAAAAAATACTATATTGTAGGAAACATTTTTATATTTCTAATGAATATTTATAATAAAAAATATGATCTTTATAACCCCATGTAAAAATTGTTTTCGTAAAACATATGATGTTTGTGTCATTTTTACTTTTACATTAAATAAAAAGTTATTTATGTCATTTCCCAACCAAAGTGGCTCCATGGGTCCCCAAGTTGGCCCATGGATTGTCGTGGTCGGCCATGAAACAACCAATGAGGGTAGGACATGTGTCAAGCTCATCTGATTTTATTAAAGCATTATTTTTACCTTAAACTACACTAATTACCACTAATCGCGATTAAAAACTTAATAAGTTACTATTCACCAAAAAATTATTTTAATATTATTGAACTACATTTTACTTCTTAATGACAACCATGTATGTCGGATTTTTGAAATTTAAAACACAAAGATGGCAAAATTTCATTTAAACGGAAAAATCAGTTTTTATAAGTACCACTTAGTGGTTTCACTATTCATCAAAAATTGAAGTTTTTCAGAAAATTACCAAAAAATCACCCTAAGCTATATTTGATATTAAAAATTCAAAAAATGAAGTATATTTTACAAAATTCAAAACATATAAGTCACATTAATTAATTTAATAATTAATTCCCGCTGTCATAGCAATTAGCGTGTTTTTATAAAACAATAAGTATCAAAAGATTGACACCAGTTTAAGTCTAATTTCAAAGTGAAATTGATTCCAATGGCCACCATTGGATTAAATGGTAAAAATATATTCTAATTTCACTTCAATACCAATTCAAAACATAATCTAATTATATAAATAAATTAGATTAAAAAGCAGTTTTGAATTAAAATGCAGTTTTTTTCACTATTCATTAAAAAATGAACATTGTCCGAAAAATAAAAAAAATTCACACAAAGTAAATTTTGATGTACCAATCATAAAGAATAAGTTTATTTTAACAAAAATAGTTTATAAAATTGTCAAAAGATAGATTTAAAAAGGGTTTTCCATCGTAAGGCAGTAAAACAATCTTTTAAGAATATTAGTGTATTCCATGCTTAAGATTGGATTTATTTTCATTTTATGCCTCTAAAACACTATCTTAATCATTAATATACATAGATAAAAATATCTATTATTTATTACTTACTTGGGATGTTACAGTACGGAAATATCTTATGACTTAGTCTGCAAAGAAAACGTGGGCCACTAGTTGACTTTGGTCTTAGTCTCATAACTCTACTTAGGCAGTAGCTATTATATGGCCATTAAATGGAAACAACCTATGTGCATTATGTTTGTATTCTTTTGAAAAAAATCATCCTGATCTAGTAGGAATAGCTCATTCTGCTCATATTAGGATACGATCATTTTATTTATTTTCCCATGGTCACAGAAGTTTTCACTAATTGGATAGACCATGAATTAATATCCTCATTACTACTTCAATTATATTTTCCATGTTTAAATTTAAATGTGAATTTATTTTATTTAGATACTTCATTTTATCCCTTCCCATATAGATTTAGCTTCTCTTGGTAGGGTAGAATGCAGTTAAAAATGGGAGATGGATTGATAAACCTTAATGGAATCAAGATCATGCAAGAGTTTTGGGAATGATAATTATAATAAAAATGCACAAAGAAATTCACAATTATAAAAAAAACCTACTTGAGAAATATGAATGGAACTCAATTCTAGATGTGGTTGCATAAATTGACTGTGATGGAGAATGGAAACTCCACGAGTCTTGAATTAATAAAAATGGAATAAATATGAAGGAATTAAGAGTTTAATAGGAAGACGGATGAAAGAGTTCACATGGGATCAAGAGGAAGAATAAATTCTAGTCTGGAAGTGTCTCGAGTGCTCTATCAAAGATCGAATTATATACGAGTTCTTTGTCACGATGTGTACCTGTGGTACATGATGTGTAACGTGATCTGAGTCATTTTCCTACGGATCTCCAGTGTGGCATGCCAGTCTTTCACATTAAGGAGTTTGACCAGGTATACAATGTGTAATAATTGTTCACGATGTCTACCCTACTTTCATTCTGTTTTTTGTGCATTCCTCATGGAATTTTCTCCTAAGGCTTTGACTGGTCATCACGTCGTGTATGAGTAAGTCCAAACATGTAGTCACTTTTTATGTTGGTTTGTTCATGATTGGCTTGACAACATGGAATCAGGCTATGAGATTTGGGTACACAACATGTATAGTGGAATCACAATGTGTATCTAGATGGTTTTTTTACCAATTCTTCTTTTTAATTATTGAAAACCTGTGAATCCTTTATTCATGAAAAATTAGACACATACCAAATGCATTATCACATATTTTAATGAAAGCAATGGAAAAATGACAACAATGTAAATATATGATTTATTCTTATCAATGTATATGTCTTATAATAATTAAATAATTATTATAATTTAATAAATCTAATATAAAAATGTTAAATCCATCATTATATCTAGTATTTAATATTTTGGATAGAAAATGAGCTGTATTGATTCTAGAGGAGGTGGTCTATCATACACATTATATATGATTTCATTTCCCATTCGATTGAAGTGGAGATGGATCTGGGAAATTAAAATTACATAATAAATTTTAATTATATATAAAATATTATTGTTATTAATTTATCATATTTGAATATTATATGAAGGATGTGGAGGATTAGAAAAATATAAATACCCATAGATAAGAATGTTACCGCTTTTTTAGCGAGTCTCGTTACGTTTATACCTAAATCCTTCCTAAAAAAATATTGGTAATCAATATATTGTCTCCACGATTTGGGGAAGGAAGTATTTATGATTTTTTTGGGTATTTTCGTAACAAATAAGTTTTTTATGTGTTAACAGAGGTGGATAGTTGGTGTCTATTTATATGCTGGAGAGAGGACACATGTGGGATTTTTTAAGAGATAAATTGATACACATGTTTAATTATTACAATAACCACTTAAATGCATCTTTATATAATGTTAGAGGCAATAAGGATTAAATAGATCCATATATAGGTGATGTATACATTTTAGGTTATTTTTATCCTTTATCATATTTGGTTATTCCACCAGTATACATATTTTCAGGTGAACTATAAAAATTAATTTTATCTTCTTTTATTATTCATAATCGATAAAAATATGTCAAATTTTTTAGATACTATATATTATGATGAATAAAAATATGGAATCCTTTTTTAAAAAAATAAAATCATGAAATTAGAATAATTCAATTTAAAATAAAACACATAGATGTATAGAAAACCAGTCTTCCAAAGAAAAAAATTATTTTTTTAATATTTTTATATAGAAATTAAATATGTAATTAATTCCAATGACATAAATTAGTTAAAATTTAATATAATATAACTAAATATAGTTTAAAAATAATTTAAAATATAATTTATCTTTTATATTAATTTAATCTAAATTGTTGTTTTTAATAAAAATATGTACTTTTCACTATCCATTTGAAAAATTAATTTTCTAAAGAGAATTATCATAAAATAACTCATTGATAATTTGGAAAAATATATTTTAAAAATGATTTTTATTTTCTAAAAATATTTTATTAATGTATCGAAAATTAAATTTTAATGTATGTGCCCAATGAGAGACTATAACTCTGTTTAGAAAATTACTGTTTTTAGAAAATATTTATTCTTCATTCAAATTGATCATATTTTATTTCAAATAAATAGACAATTGAATTTATTTTTAACATGTGAATCCCATATAGTTTTAATCATTTTTTTCTTGTTAATATCAACCAACATAAAATAAAGATTGTAATGGTTATTATTAAACTATAATATTTTCATATAGAAACATGTTTTGTTTAAACATGGTGTTGTGTCCATTACAATATATCAAATTGATTGAATTTAATCTAAAATAAGTACATAATTTTGTATTATGTTTATAAATTATCTTCATTACATGGTGTTTTGAGTCCTATACAATATCGAACAAGATTTTTATCTTTTAAATTCTTGGCGTGTTATATGAGTCATCTTGGCTTACAACCCTTATGGGGACTTACTGTCTTTTTCAAATATTATCCCTATAATTTACCATGAATAGAGACCTTCAGGATGTTTCCAACTAATATTTTGGTTGATAATTGAATAAAGTGGATATATTCCTTTTTGGAGGAACAAATTTGATATCGGTCACTGGTATTAACATCCAATCCTGAAAAATGCTAATTTACATTGAGATGATGATTTTCCCCCTAACTATTCATAATAGGGTTGAATTAGGTATATATTTGGAACATTATGTTCCTTTATTGGGGTAATTTAGTACTCAATGAGTGGATATTGAGATAAAATGATCCCATCTATATTATATGGTGTTTTTTAGAGCTGTTCTTTATTTCATCGGGGCCCTCATGGGGTTTGATGTCCTTGGGGGTATAGGAAGAAGATAAAAATACCTTATCCATATGGTATTGGTTTTCTCCATGATGGATACCATAGTTGATTCCATAATGTTATAACTAATTTGGAACAATTTATTTCATACCATGGAAAATTTCATTTAATTATTTTTTGGGGTTCACTAAATATGGGGAGATCTCAGGTCGCCTATGACTTAAACATCTTTAATTGATATGTATTTCATATTTGATGAGAGGCATAGTTAGAATCTTATGAGTATAACTCTCTCTTCATTCAAAATGTCATGGTGTTCTTAAAGAAGAGTAGATTCATTGGATTGGATATCTTGAGCATGAAATATTAGGCACCTTGATCTCTCATACTACTTTTACATTAGAAGATACCACATCTAGGAAGAATTTAAATTTTGTGTATGGAGTGAAGATAAATACCCAAATATTATCCCATCTATATATATAGTTGTCTTATGGGGCCTAAAAATTTAATTTAGGCAGATTTTTTATACTATGGGGGAAATAACATAGTAATATTTTGTTCTGATTTTCTGGTAATGGGTCATGGGGCTTAGAGATAATAAATATGTCTATTTTAAAAAATGGTGTGTTTATGGCATGAAGGTGATAGCCATATCCCAAATAAGGGAATATTTTATCCATTAATTATTGATGGTTTTACACTTTATCTAGCTTTAATATGGCATGTATTCATCTTTAATCTTGTTAGGGACTTCTCATTTGGGAGTAACGATGGGCCAAAACATGGTGGAGAGTCTGTTTTCAACCAAATACTTCTATATATATGTGTGTCTTCCAATTATTAATTAAGAAACTATTCCTACATCCGTTCATACTGTAATGTTTTATTTTCTTGGTATCCTGTTACAAAAGGGAAGGTAATATTTCCAGTTGATAGGGAAATATATTCGGTTAACCATAGTTTTTTTGAGCACCAATTTTAATTAAGGTGGGTAGAAAATTGGATTAATACTTTTCTCAAATGAGATATTACATTGGGGAGGTTTTTCAAGGATGATTTCAAGAATAAGACTCCCATAATCCATATTTCTACTTCCATGTAGAAGAATTTCATAGTAGTTATCTCCATATGCTTCAAAATAAGACTCGATGGACCCTTAAGATGTTATAGATTTGAATAATAAATCACCGACAACACCCAAATTTTGTAAAGTAGGAATGTGAGACATAATATTTTTTTTATGGTCAGAATATGATATATATCCTTTTTAGTTTAGAATTAGTATAGGACTACTATATGAGAGTTACAAGAATATATTGATGACTAACTATTGTAGTGGGAATATGAACCTACAACTATGAAGATTCAGTATTATTCTGATTAGTTATTTTATTTTAAGTGGGGATATGAGCTATCCATTGGATGGTTTTTGGAATATTCTGGTCAATATAGGTTATAGAAGGTATATGGTCTAATCTAAAATATGAATTCCTCATTTGAATATGATGATAGACTTCCATAATGAGAGAAGATATCTGGGTTTCCTTTTATATAGTATTTAATGAATGCTGGTGTAATATTTCATCGACATGAAGATGAATGTGATCCTAGATCTTATATGAAACTAGAATATGATAGCTAGCTTCATCAGAAGGAATGTGGTCCTTCTCTATGATAATATCAAAACCATGATAATAGACATCAAATTGAGTATGAATATGGGATCGATCTTTTTTTCTTTGGATTATATTGATGTATTTCATTGATTGAAATTTCCACTATCATTTGGTTCTTTCTAAACAATATTGATGGAACCCAGTTGGAATTTTGACATGGGCTTGGCCCCATGCCTCTCCCATTACAAGAACATGTCGATAATACTCATGCAACAGTGAAAGAATATGTTTTTATTCAAGAGTATCCAGCTGTTTGTGTGGGTTATAGTGATATGATTATCTATCTATTGGTATATTAATATGTATTGTCCCTATATCAATATTAGTTATGGAATATATGATCATGTATATTATTTTGTTTCTAGATACTACTTGGAATTTAGTAGATTATATACAGGAATAATGACAAATTTTATCTTTATCTCTTGGATATACTACAATATATCATCAACTAAATTGGAGATATGATCTAAGTATTATGTATATTATTACCTTAGAATATGTTAATGGGAATCACTCTTGGGGGTTGGGATGTGTACCCCCCACATTCTTGTGGTCATTATATACAGGGAAATAATATATGGATTACCGAACATATGAGTTTCCTCTATAGCTCCCACCAAAATATATTTTCAGGTTTCATTGGTGGAGTTGGGGATATGAACCCTCTCATCATGATATAAATAATTACATGCCTACTGGGATATCATTGGTGCATTAGTATTGATTTTTTTGGAAAGAACCAATGAGGTGGTTATTTCAGTAGGGAACTATGTGCTATTGGAATTATGGTACTAGTTTCCGCAGTATACATGAGATTTCTTATATTTATTCTAAACCCAAAAGGTTCATTAGTCAAGACCTTGGTTTTCTTTATCATGTTTAGGATGGAATTTATTTTCATTCATTGGGGATAATCTTTTGAATTGAATAACAATGGTGATCAGAACACCCAATTTCATCACATCCTTATCAAAGCATGGTGGGCTTGTGGTTCATAGTTTTTTGAGGCTCCTCAGTGTATCCTAAAGGTATGAGATCATACCATTTTGGATTTATTACCTAATAATCATGTATTCTTATCAACAAGAAAGGTTTTATGTTAGTGATTTTTTCGATTTGTAGAGGTTATTGTCACAGTTGCAGTTCTAGAATTCTCAGATGATGATTCCATGGTCCTAGGATTTGGTGATGTTTGCGAGAAAATTTCTATGGTCACAATGAAAACAAAGAAAAAGTCATAAAATTATTGAATCGTGGTTAGTATAAAAAATTATCAATTATATAATCATTGGTAGCATACTTATTTGTTATTATTATTGTATTGTCCATTTTTATTATGTAAAATTTTCGGAAATTGTTATTCCTGGGAAAAAAAATTATGTATGATTATTTCAATATTTCACATTGGGTTAATTATTTTGTTTCTAAAAAATGTAGAGGTAACAAAAAATGTTTTGTTATGAGGTAAAATATAGTTTCACGGTCTATTCACATGATATTCACCATTTATATTTCCAACAGTAACATCTAAAGGCTTTAAAATCTGTAACGAACATGAGATATATTTTTAATGTAAGGTAATTATTGGGGATTTAAAACTGATGACAATAAGGTTATAACTATTATTGAGAGGATTGTAGGTCACACTCATCACTTCCTTTTTATAGGAATCATTCTATACACTATGAATCCACTTTTTATAACAACCGGAAGTTTTATAAATAAAATTTCCATTGTGATTTAATTAAATGTATTATAGTGTAATCTAGTTATAGAAAACAGATGCACTTACTGGGTTTTATTATATCATATTGTACTTAAATTAATATTAGGTGACTTGATCGATGATGAACTATCCATTGAACCTTGATCACATTATTAGAAAAATATAGGGTTTTTAAAAATTCAATAGGCACAGGTAAAGAAAGTGATGACCCCAACCAGTAGGATCATACCCTATGAAGCCCATTTATCAGAGATTCTGAGTGTGATAACATCACTGGGATTTTCCATTGACCCATCCCAAGATAAGATCCAATAACTTAATATTGAGAAAATCTATTTCTGGGAGATGTTCAAGATTATTGAGATCACAACCCAAAATTTGTATGTTGAGCCTCACCAAGAAAGTCACATCACTATGCACCTAACTCTAAAATAATTTCTAGTGTAATAAATTGGTATTTATAAATACCCAATCAATAAGAGTGTGTAAATTATTTTTAATATAATAATTAATATATTTTCATCCTATTATTATTACATTATATATTATTTTTATTTTGATATAATTAAACAAAATTAGTATTTTTCATAATAATAAAATTCAATTACAGAATTTAATTTGATGAATTAATGCATTATTCAATTTTTTTAAAAAAATACTATTATTAAAAAAATATTTATGAATCATAAATGATCATATAATTTTATGATGTCAAATGTAGTTTATATATCAGTTCAAAAATAGCAATTGTCAAAAACCTAAATTTCATAATAAATGTCAATTATTGTTTTAAAATTAAATATTAATATATTTAGAAAAACATTGAGGTAAAATGAATATTATTTTTTTGGAATCAGAAAATCCAAAGTATCCAATGGTGAAATTTTCATCATTTTTTGAAATTGTCTTTTTTTGTTTAAAAATTAAATACTCTAGAAATATAATTAGGTAATATGACATGAAAATGACAGAGAAGTGATGTAATAAATACTACAGGGAGTACCCCTAACCGAATATATGTTTTTCATTCAAAATAATTTTATTTTATATTTATTTGGTTAATTTTATAAATCCTTTAATGATCCTCCAATACCATTATTATATTTTAAGGTTTTAAAATAATATTTTCAGTGTATGACTCATTTACACATAAGAAAGTGTATTATTATATTATATTTGGAACATGACCATATAAAATAAAGAAAAAAACTTTTCTATTGTAGAAACTATTGGAAAACCAGGGTGTTTTGTTTGTGTTGGTTACATTTTTATATAGTGTCCAAACCCTATGTTTGAGAAATAATAAATAAATCCCCACACTTCCTATATAAACCCACCCAAGATCCCATTTCTATTTACTAAAATACATGGATAATTTATTTACTCATTCCTCCCCTCAATAGAAACCTCTAAAAGTTCCCAAATCACTCAAAAAGTCTCTAGCAAGCATTTGGAGTCACACACACAAGTAAAGGATGTTCTACTCTCCTTTTTTATTCATGAACCTATTTTAAGATATGATTTTTAATTTTCATTTGTTAATGTTGGGATATGTTCTTATATATCGTCCATAATTTACATTATATATATATATGATGATAGAACCTTTTTACTCTAATTAATCCCTCCAATGAACTGTTATGTACATATGATACAATGAAAAAATATATTAAGGGTCACCCCTATATCTTCTTTTTTCAAGTCTCCTTATTATTCTATTCCCTTTATTTCCAATTTTTAATGTTTGGATATGTATTTAAAAATCTCAATTACTTTCCATTTCATTTCCAAATGACGAGAGACCCCTTTCCCTCTCATCATCCCATTTTATGAATTTTTATTTAATGTTGTTATACTATCAAAATTTCATCCTGATTTATTGAATGCCAAAAAAATTGTATAGTGAATACCATACCTATTTCCTATAAATGTTATTCACCTTTATATAGTTACACATATTTTACATGGGATGCACAAAAATTTATTCTACCCTCCTTTAATGTGTAATAAAATATGATGATGAATGAATCCATGTTGTATGATCATTGTAGCACACATAAGCATGAGAATGAAATGAAATTTACGGGTGTACTCAGAATTATATAGTTATCCAATGCATTGGGTAATACCCTGACTCAAGAGATGTCATGTTCAGACATGGAGTAAACCATATTCCTATATAGGACTTTTTTATATCATGATTTATTTTCATTTAACCTTGGATAATGTTATTGATGTTATAATTTAAGTAGTTTGCACATTTCCCATGTTTTTCTTATGATTATCATGCCATATCGTGTCTCGTTATTCATTTTTATGACTCTCACACCTCTTATTCCCCACTGATATGACTGTTGTCTACACTGTATCAACATAAACTACATTGATTCCCTTACATGACATTATATATCACAACTTTTCTCATGTATGTAACCAGGTTATCCTATGTAGTTTTAAAATCCATGGAATATTATAATCATGTTAAAGAAGTTTTCATGAATGTTATCACATAGCATGTTCAAGATGTTATTCTATGTACCTAATTCCCCAATACACTATAATTATCACTCATTTGGGTTGTAATATGTGTAATTTTATATAATAAATAATTGATTAATGTATAATACAAACCATGGTTGTTATAGTTTTTATCAGAAGAAAAGGTTATTTTTTTGGGGATTAGGTTTGGAAAACTATAGAGAAAACCATATGAATAATAATAAGTATAATAAACATCAAAAAATAATTTTAAGTATATATATTAAGTATTTTATCATGGAAAATAATCCAATTATGGATAATATATGTGGATGTGGATCTATAAAAAATGTACATAGGGGTAACAAGTTGGACCAGGTGTGTTGGGCCTGACTCGGCATAACCTGGTACCTGATAATGAGACATTATTCACAACTTGTATGACACTCCCAAGGGATTAACTTTTTTAAATTAATAATCACATTACAATCCACTATTAATGTAACAAAAAAACCCATATTAATATGTGTTAGGATATAGATCAGAGAAAACATATATTGAAGCCTGGAAATTCATAAGTTATGTAAATATAGATAAATTATAAGTTATCTGTCAAATTAAATTGAATTACCATTTATGTATTTAATTTTAAAAAACTAATCATCCCTTATTTTGCATTTATTTTTGGACAATGGCTATAAATTAGATTAATAAGGTAAAAAATGAATATGATGGAAATTTCGATGGCTTCGCCAACGAGATTCCCATTCAGATGTGAGCCAGAATTGAAAAAAAAATTATGATACACTCTCATATTATTCATGTTCTGAATAGATACCTAGATCATGAAAATGACCAAATCCCCATAAGAAAAATGAGCTTCAATTTAGTGCTTTATATGAAAAAAAAATTAAAATTCATTGGATCTTGTGATCCCATAATCATGAAACAATAGATCAACTCTATTGAAAAGATCTTTTCCATCCTTAAATTTTCCTAACAAGAGAAGTTTTTAATGTCTTTTTATCATATGGGGGGATAATCTAATATGTTTTGGTCATTGATCAAGAATATGAAGCCTGAGGAAGATATCTAAGAGATTTTATGGAAGGAATTTCAAAAATAGTTTTTTGGATAAATATTTTCTCAAGCTCTCCGACTTAAAAGGGAAAGGGATTTCCTTTCCATCATAAAAAAAGATGCTGAATATATTAGTGTGCATGAGAGATACATCACAAGATTGTAATATTATTCCTTTGGCCTTACCATTACCACTTAATTAATGGTTCTCCACTTCTTTTATAGTCTAAAACATATTCTATGAAAATCCATGGAAATCCGTGAATTTGATATTTATTATGAAATTATCTTGTATTATCTCAAAGTCAAAATAAATATCAGATAATTTCAAGGGTATCACGAGGATAAGAAGTGAAAATTGGATTTTTATTCTAGAAGTTTGATAATGAAATAAAACTATGCCAAGAAATTTCAACATCCCACTTGTCAAAGGGGTAGAAAAATAACCATAGAGATTTCCTAAGGTGGATGAAGAATTTTATTAGTTGCAGGGAGGATGGGAACCTAGCTATATATTTATAATTGGAGAAACCCAAAAATGTTTTGGAGGAAATGAATTATCATATCAACCCTCAACAAATTATTCATTTCTTAAACTTCAAGGAAATTGGGAAATTTTCAAATCAAATAACTAACCTAATGGTTTTCATTGAAATCCAACAAACTCTAGGCAACAATGGTGTCCTTTTTTCATCACAACCATTGAGGTGGATCTGACCAATTATGTGTTGGTAGGTATCATATTTATTTATTAAATTATATAGGACATACTTTTTGATCTATGTTTTACACATTTGTTCATATCATGAGTGTTTAGTAGAAGTATTCAAACACCACCATAGAGCATGGAAGTGGAGTTATCAATGAAAATAAAAAATGGAGAAATTATTTCATCCAAATTATAAAACTCCTCTCCTTTGAAAATTTATGGGAGGAATATACCAAAGAACATTTTCATACTACCATTGGTGGAATTTGATGTAATTATTGTTATGGATTGGCTTTCCCTATTTAGATCCAACATAATTTTCATCAAGAATTAAATCTGTATTTATATCATTAATTGATCTCTAATTATGTACAATTGTATAGAGGATGATATATCTTTATTTACACAAACATAAAAAGAATATATATTATTTCCATTTGAATAAGAATATCTATCTCAAATGATTGATTCTGTGGAAAGAATCGAACTTGGAAACATGAATATTGAAATGGAATATGATGATGTGATTCTCAAGGAATTTCTAGGTCTTACACATATCTTTGAGGTTTAATTTTCAATCAATCTTATACTGGGGAGTTATTGTTATCCAAGACTTCAAGTAGAATAGTTGTTATGGAACATGAGGAGGAAAAGAAAAAACTAAAATAGAAGTTTGATAAATGGTAAATATGTCAATGCTCTTCACCATGGTGTGCACTATTCATCGTCAACATAAAGGAGGGGCCAATGATCCATTCCATTGTTTTTCATTATCTAAACAAGATCATTATAAAGAACAAGTATCCTATAACTCATATTAGGGTGATGTTTTATCAACTATGTGGAGCAAAATACTCCTCCAAGGTGGATATATCATCAATATATTACTAATTAAGTGTAAAGTGGGAGGATATAACCCAAACTACTTTTTATATGAGGTATAGAAGCTATGTATTCATAGTGATGCCTTTAAGTCTCACTAATTCTCCAAAAATAATTATGGGTGTGATGAATAGAGTATATAGAAATTACCTATATTTTTTTGGTATTCTTTATAGAAGATATTATAATTTACTCCAAAACCCTAAGAGGATCATGATATGCATCTAATATTTTTATATCCTAAAAAGGAAAATGAAATTCCAGGATGTCTAAGGCCAACAACTATAACATATATCTGTATTATATTTAGATTAGATGAGTATTATCATTGATGTGTGACAATTTTATCAAAAATTTTAAACCCTATAACAAATAAATATTTTAATGGTGTAAAGTTTTCTTATAATCATGATTGTGAAAAGATATTAAAGGAACTAAAAAGGTTGCTTTTTAATGCGCCTGTACTCACACTACTGACCAGTGGAGAACTTTTTGTGGTATTTAGTGATGATTCCAAAAATGTATTGGGATGTTTGTTAATGCCAAATTAAAAAGGTTATATCCTATGCTTCGAAGATATCAAAATTTCACAAACAGAACTACCCAATGCTTGATTGAGATTTGTTGGAAGTGATATTCTATTTGAAAATATAGTGTAATTCTCTCCTTGGGAGAAGTGTAAAATATATATTGATCACAACAATCTAAAATATATATTCACACAGAATGTGATGAATATATGTTAATAAACATGGTTATAGTTGATCAAGGACAATCAATTCTCAAACCACTTTCATCCTGGTAATGTTAATAATGTGGAAGATGCTCTAAGTAAAAAAGGATCTTGACATTCTATCATTGATGGATTTTGATAGGGGTATGATATTATAAGATTTTCAAAGTATGAACATAGAAGTCATAATGGAAGGAACATCATCAATACTTTCAAAAATGATTTCCCAACTGTTCTTTATGTAGTACATAATGTTTTATGAAAGATATGATGTTTTAATTCTGAAGAACGTTGAAATTATAAGAAAAGGTAAATCCGTGGAGTTCAATGTTAATGAAAAAGTATTTTTGAGATTTTGGTATAGACTATGGGTGACATTAAATCCAAAGTTAAAGAATTTCATTGGATGATGCATATAGATCAACCTCATCCATCATCCTAGGAAGCAAAATTATGTATGAAGATCTCTAATGACCCTATTGGAGTGAAAATATGAAGAAGGAGATCACATAATATACAAAAACAAATCTAGTATGTCAGGTAGTGAAAGTTGAATGCAAAAAAAATCCATGGTGATGATGCAACAATTATCCATACCTATATAGAAATGGGTAAACATCACCATGGAAATTTTCATCGTCATTCCAATGGAATCAAGATGGAATAATGAAATATGGGTAAGTATAGATCATCTTACAAATGATGTAAACTTCATTTATATTTGATATGATTTCTCTGTTGATCAACATGCAAGGAAATACATTAGATAAGTGATGATGTTGTATGGAACATCACTATCGATTGTATCTGATGAAGAACAGAGATTCACCTCTAAATTCTTAATGATTCATAAACACATTATGGATACTGAGTTAGACATTAGTGTGAATTATCACCATAGAAATTATGGTCAAAATGAGACAAATATCTAGAGACATGAGGATATATTGAGAGCATTCTCAATTGAATTTAAAGGATGATGGGACAAAAATTTTTCTCTAGTCAAGTTATCATGAAACAAAATATTCTAATTGAGAATCCAAATGAATCCTTATAATGTCATTTATGGGATGATGTGAAGAATAACATCATGTTAGGATGAAGTTGGGAAAAAAAACTACAAGGCACTAAAATGGTTGAGGAAATGGTATAAAAGGATAAGACCGCTCTATAGCATATCAAGGCTACTTTGAGTTGACATAGGAGATATGCTGATAATCATCGAAGAGACCCAATTATTTATGTGGGAGACATGATATTAATCTTAACATCTCAATTGGAGAATGTGATGAGATTTTGGATGAATAAAATGAATATTCCAAGATACTTCGGTGCCATTGATATCCTTGATCACATCGGAGTGTTGGCCTACTAAATAGAATTTCCACCTAACCTATATTGAGAACCTGATAAATTCAATGTATCCCTCTTCATAATTCACATAATAAACCCCTCACATGTACTCAATATAGAGGTAGTACCATAGGATAATTATCGTTTGTATGAAGATAATCTAGTGAAAATCGTAGATTGCGGATAAAATGATCAATTAAATAATAAAATTCACCTGGTTAAAGTATTGTATAGAAACGAAATGTTTGAAAAATCGACATTGGAACTAGAGGAGTTTATGAAACTAAGATAACCTCATCTTTTTTAGTGTGGGAAATGAAAAATTCGATGGTGAAATTGCTTAAGGGGGGAAATTATAATGACCTGAACTGTTATAAGTAAAATTTCCCATATAATTTAATTAAATGTCTTATTATGTAATATGGTAATATAAAAACACATCCAATACATTTTTTATTATATTCTATAAGATTTAAATAACTATATATTATCATTAACATTGATAAAATTGATGTTGAATAGTGATTAGATTATTAGAATAAATATAGGGTTTTAAAAAATCCAATAAGAATATAAAAATGAATTTATGGCCTCAAATAGTATGATCATACCCTATAAAGCCCATTTACTAGATATTTAAAGATAGGTAGAATTACTGATATTTTCTCTTGACCATGACCAAGCTGAGATCCCACAAAATAAGCATGAGTGAAACTGTTTACAGGATAACATTAAGCTCATCGAGATCACAGGAAAAACCATGTAGGTTGAACCACCCCATGAAATTCCCACCATCGTGCATCTTTTTCATAGAGAGTTTCTTGGTGTATTAAAGGGATATGTATGAAGAACATGTAAATAGGATTATGTAATTTGTTTTGTATATAATAATTAATAAATTAAATCCAATTATAGTTACTTTATGAATTATTTTAATATTAATATAATAAAACAAAACTACTATTTTTTCTTAGTATTTATATACAATTAAAGAATTTATTTTGATAAATTAATGGATATTTAAAATAAATAATTTTTTAAATTTTTTTATTAAATACTTTTTATTATATATAAATGATCATATATTTTCTATAATGTCAAATGTAATTTTTATAAGTGTTCAAAAACTATTATTTCCAAAAACCAAGTATTTCACAATAAATGTAGAATATTATTTTAAAATTGGAAATATGAATATTTAGAAAAAAACAGATAAAATAAAAATTATTTTTTGAATCAAAAAATTTAAAATATCCAATGGTAATTTTTGCATAATTTTATAAGACAGTTAAATTTTTGGGTAAAATTAAAATGTTATATAAATACAGTTTGTGTATTATGAAATCGTAATGACATTAAAGTGATTTAATTAATATTTAAAAGTGAATCCATGAACAAATATAGTTTTCAAATTTATAAAAATAGGATTTTATTTTTATTCGGTATATTTTATAAAGCCTTTATGAATCCTCCAAATCCATTAATATTTTTTAAGGTTTTAAAACCATTTTTAAGAGTACAACACATTTCCACATAATTAAGGGAGTTATATTATTATTTTAGGAAAATGATCCTATAAACTAATGAAATCAAGTCCCATTCTGTAGAAACCAATGGAAAAAACCATCGTAATTATTGTGGGTTTGGTTTTTTTATATAGAGTCTAAAACCTACATTTCTGAAATAATAAAGAAATCCTCAACATTTTCTTACATAAACCCAAATAAGATAAAATTTATAATCCCTTAATTTTTTTATCACGTTATTACCCCAATATCCTCTACCTAGAGTCCTCCAACAATTCCCCCATTGTAACAGCCCAAGATTTTATAAAGAAATATTCTTTTTAATTTTATTAATGTCTTGTGTTGTACGCTACACCAAAAGGAGCTTGCACAACACGCATCCTTGTCTTGCCTTGCATTACACGCAATCGCGACCTTCCTCAATAGCGTGTGTAATACGCAATACCGAGTTTCACTAAACAACGATGTGCTATTAAAATATTATTAAAACTAGCCGTTATGAACAGTAATAACCACTTTTTAAAATTCTGTAAATTTTATTTTTCAAAATGAACTTCATTCTTGGATTCGGAGTATCGAATTTAGCCCAAGGTGAAATTTTGGTACTTTTCGGATAACTTTCATATTCTGATGAATAGTGAAAAATTACTAAATTATAATTAAAAACAACTTTTTTAATCGAAATAATTAATAGTGATAAATTATTAATTTGAGTGGTTTTAAAGTATATTTAGAATATATTTTTACAATTTAATACAATGTTGGTCATTGGTTGTAATTTCACATTTAAACAAGACATAATCAAGTGTCAATCTTTTGATATATATTGTTTCCTAAAAACACGCTATTTATTTTAACAGCGGAATTTAATTATAAAATTAATTAATGAAACTTCTATGTTATGAATTTGGTAAAATAGATTTCATTTTTGAATTCGGAATATGAAATATAGCTTAGGATGAAATTTTGGCATTGTTCTGAAAAACATCAATTTTTGATGAATAGTGAAACTACTAAGTGGTAGTTAAAAAAACTGAATTTTTCATAAAACTTAATTTTGCCGCTTCTGTGAATGAAATTTCGAAAATCCGAGAGACACGGTTAATATCAAGGACTAAAATGTGGTTCAATGAGATGAAAATAATTTTTTGGTGAATAGTAACTGTTTACTTTTTTACCGCGGTTAATAGTAAATAGGGTAACTAAGGGTAAATATGATATTACTATTACCCTAACACATGTCCTAATTCTATTGGACAAGTGTAATTCGACCAAAAACAAACTTAGGAATAAAATATGACCATTTAAGCTCACTTGGATTAGATTAGGACATTTATTATTAATTTATTTAAAGAAAGGTTAAAATAGTTAAAATCAAAGTTTAATAAGTAAATCATTTTTAATATGGGGTTATACATAAGATAAATTCGATTGTAAATATTCATTAGAAAGATAAAAAGAGTTCCTACATGATGGTATTTTATTTGTAATTTTTAGACATAAAATAATTTATTTTATTTATGACACAACGATGATGCAGTAATTATCTTATTAATGAAATATTGACATAATTGATGTTATAAACACCAAAATAAATGTAATTTGAGATTTTTTATGAATTCCACTAATTTTCTAGGTTACTATGATATATTAATGTTGATTTAATCAACTTTTTTTGATCATTCAATTCTGTTATTACTTTCACAAAAATCATATATCAAATAGTGTCAAAATTGACACAAAATAGTTTTTAAATCAAATATTATATTATTAATTGTTATTGTATTCCTAAAAATCTAAGGTTCGGCCAAATGACTTAGATAAGGATATAAATATTAATAATAAACAATTTGGGGTTCGTTTGGCATGTTATAGTAAGTTTATTAACCATATAGTGAAAGAAAACAAAAAGACATGGTAAAAGTTAAATTATTTAACTTAGAGTTAAATTTAATTGATAAGGTTAAAATAATATCCTAAACTTGTCTAAATTCTATTGGTTGATAGGATTTCGACCCCTCCCCACCTTATCTTCGAAATAAGACCCTTTGGAACCATTATAAACCGATTTTGACTTTAATATAAAATAATATTTTGAGATATTCCTAAGGTGCCCCTCTCCTCCCTTATAAAAGGACACCTCCTCCCCCTCCTCCTCACACCAATTTGAGCACTCAAGCTCGTCCAACCCCTGCCAAAATCCCTTATCCACTTCCCTAGAAACATCCTAGAGGTTCTGGTCTTCCTCAAAGACCAATTCTAGTGCCCTAAGAGGAGGTCTCAAAGAGGCACTTCAAAGAAGAGGTAATTACCGTTACCAATTCTTTCATCTTTATTTCTTCTTCCACTTCTTCTTCTTAGGTTGTTTCATTATGAAGTAATAACATCAGTATCACTCATATACTGATATGTTATTATAAGTATGAAACAACCCTATTTCACCATCTATCCATCCTACGGAAAAAGAAATCACCGCGCGTGCGTACGTACGAAATACCGTCTCCACGCCGTGGTGTAATCTATTTTCCACCACCACCTTACATGGATGGGTATAATGGTGTAAAGAATAACTATACATAGTTATTACAACATCATATTGATTCTGATATATTGTATAATCCACTGCAATTCAATTCAATATTTATAGAAATGATATCATCGCTCTTGCGTACGTACAGACTACCGCCTCCACGACGCGATGAGATTCATTCTCCATGTTAACCATTTAAGAATGATTATAATGTATATATAAGAAATAATAATGAAATATAAGACATTATAAAGCTACTGGATTTATGTATATATATACATATGTATGTCATCTACTTACTTCCATTTCAAGAAAATAAGGAAAGAAAAACAGCGTTCATGCGTACGTACGGACTACCGTCTCCATGAACGGTGTTTTTCATTTTATTTATCTATCTATTATATATATATATACTGAATATATATGATATATAAATCATATTTTATATTCTTGAAGTAATTAAATCATGATATAAGTAATAATGATGTCAAGAACAACAAGTCAAAACACCTACGATAAATGAAACGATTTTACCCAAAACGCTTCTTTAACATGGAATTTACAAAAGAACGGGTAATATAATGTCATAAGTGAACCATATATGATATCATAACAATGAATATGATTCTGTAATAAGTCAATGACATTATTTAAATCATTATACAGGAGGTTCGGACACATACGAAGCAAATTGGACCTAAGGTAAGGGAAATATCACAATCTCATTTTTATCCGAGATTGTTTATTCGTAAGTATTTACTGGGGTGTATTTTATCATCCACATCCATGTTTCATCAATATGTAATATTATTTCCATCCACCTACAATTTTTTAAATCCATTTTCACCCTTCGGTGATTTTTTAGTAAAATAAGTGAAAGGAATCTTTTGTCGTTTTCCGTACGAGGTACTTTTTGACTTTTCCGACAAAAGTACGAAGAATGTTTTTTTTAACTTATACGACCTGAATGGATTTTTAAAACATTATTTCTAAGAAACTTCCTTTACAAGTTTTCAAGTTTATTTTTAATCAACTTATTTTATTTTAAATTCGTATGACATGTTATGAAAGAAAAAAATGTTTTTGAAGAAGAAAGGATATTTTCCTCAAGAATAGAGTTGAAGTATTTTATCAAAATTATTTTCCATCTAAGATAATAAAAGGGTTCTGTTTTTATCCCTATTATTACATTGGTTTGATTATGTTGTGATGGAAATATTTTTATGAATTCCTTTATCTTATATGAATTGTTTTATGATGTCATGTTGTTTAAGAATCCCATTTTATTTCATGGGTTATGCAATGATGTATGATTTATGATTTTGTGGCACACATAAGAATGGTATCATTATGAGATGGGTGGGACCTATATCTCCCTCCAATGCATTGGGTAAAGATTTTATATCTCATGAGATAGACATGGCTGAAATGGTAGGTTATACCGGTTCAGTGAAATAGGACTGAAACGAGGGTTACTCGATTCAGAAAGGGACTTTGTCCACTAAGATAGTCTTGGCAATGAGTCTTGACTAACAAGAAATGATTTTCTATGATTATGTGTGTATGCCACAAAGTTTCATGTTTTATGTTATGATTATTGGGATTACATTTCACTTCTATGATATATCCCATGTTATGATATTATGAGCTCTTTTGCAGGTTAAGATTTCCAAAAGCTATGTATATGATGTGATTGATTTTTCTTTTGTTTACCCTTACTGAGCATTTGAGCTCACCCTTTTATGTTTTCTTTTCCCCAGGATATAAAGAAAGGTTTTAGGTAGAAAAAAGGGATGACCTTTATGGGAGATATTGAAGAACTTTCACCATGATTAGAAGATTACGTTCCGAGTTTCCAAAGACACTAAACTATTACGATCCTTTAGTGTGTGTTTTTGTTATGTACTAAGTATTCCGCAAATGTAATGTAATGTCCATGTATGTCAAGCTTCAGGTCTCTACAGTTGGTATCAGAGGAAAGGTTTAGTCAACCTTTGGAAACTAGGATGCGAAAACATTAGTGAGATTCCTAGAGATATTTCTAAGGTATGTCTAGGGATGTCCCTAGGGATAAGTATACGTATAGGTTATAGTAATAGAATTACGCTAACGATCATGAATTAAAACTAAGATGTTGGATATTGAAGGTAATCCCCCTTTATTATGTTGTTTTCCCTAGCATGATTTTTGCCTCTCACACTATTCTTTTTGGGTTTTAGACGATGGCTGGAACCCGAAGGAACCGTGTTGATCAATGCAATGGACAATGCAATGATTGCCCTCCTGAACAAACAAATGGGAGATGGAGTGCAAAATCTTATTGCTATACTTACACAAGCTATGAATCATTCTGGACTTCCAAATGAGCAGAGAAGGGAACAATATTCTATTGAGTCCTTCATGAGGCAACGTCCACCTTCTTTCAGTGGGACTTCCGATCCACTTGTTGCTGAACAATGGATCAGTACCACTGAAAAGATATTTTCAGTTCTTCAATGTTCTGAACATGATAGAGTCATCTTAGCAGTATATCGTTTGGAAGGTGAAGCTGATCAATGGTGGAATCTTATCAAGAATACGAGGCCAAGGGATGAAATTGAGTCCATGGAATGGGACAAGTTCAAGAACTTGTTTTTCAGTAAGTACTTCCCTCGTATTCTTCGAACAAAGATGGAAAAGGAGTTTATTGAGCTGAAGCAGAAGGATGATGAATCTGTTGGTATATACGAAGCGAATTTTACAAGACTTTCAAGGTATGCATCTGGCATTATCATCCAACCTGAAAGTAAAGTTGATCGATTTTTCAGTGGCTTAAAACCAAGTCTTCGAAGGGCATTAGCTATAAGATACTTCAGTAGCTATGAAGAAATTGTGCGTTGTGCTATCAAGGTAGAAATGGAAGTTGGTGTTACATATCCATCTCATGGTTTTGACAAGAAACGAAAGATGGAGTTCAAGGAGAAATCTCATAATAATGGTGAAAAGAAGATGAATGTTTCCTTATGCACAAAGTGTGGAAAGAAGCATGGTGGAGATTGTCTTAAAGGAACTAGAAAATGTTTTAAGTGTGGAAAAGAAGGTCATCGAGCAGCTGAGTGTCGAAGTAATGGAAAAAGGGTTTCTAATGATGTGAATAAAGCAAACACTGCAGAGAACGCACCACCAAAACTTCAATGCTTCAAGTGCAAGGAAATGGGGCATTATGCTAATAATTGCCCTAATCCAAGGGTTAGTGATGATCAACATGAGCAACCACTGAAGGCAAAGGACAAAGGGAAGTCACATTCGATCACTATTGGAGATGTTGAATATGATAACGATGTGGTGGAATGATTAAGCGTTTATGTAATGGGATTCCAAAATAATGTTGTATCATTAAGTATTGCAATATTTATTGATGTGGTATTCAAAGTGATTGAGATATTGTTTTTGGAAATAAGATGATATGCGCATAATGAAGACGAGAAAATGAAATGTTTAATAGTATTCATGAGCTCATGATTGATATAAGGATTAAGTGATATCATGGATTGAGTATATAGAATTTTGAGGATTTTGGTATGTGGAAAGTGTTAACTTTTAACTGCATTCATGTTTTCACTAAGGTATTCAAGAGAATACATGATTAAGGACTTTGAATGTTTAGAATGTGACCAACAAAACATATCTTATGATATATGGGGATCAACGATGGTATTAAATCCTTGGTAATCGTTTTCACTATGTTATGAGAGTGGACTGCAGTATTATGGATAAGCCTAAAGATTGAAATGGATTATGTTGGACATAAGTGATTATTGTTTAAGGATAGAAGTTTTTTTTTCGATATTATTGATGGGATGTTATAGTAATGTAGTTTTAGAAAAAAGGACAACCTGAAGGACGGGCGACAGCCCATCGCTTCGGACAAGGCTGTAGGAATCGAACCCACAACCGAAGTGCGACTGGCCTTTATCACCTACCACTGACCTACAGGAAGTCCCTGTTTAGTAGAAACTAGTTTTATTATATTAAGCAGTATGATATATGAAGTATAAGTCCATTTTAGGAACCATATATGATTAATCTCACTATAGATCGATTTATGCATATAATTTTTGCTAACCTTTTGTTTGAGACAGATGGAATGACCCGTCATTCTATCACATGATCTTCTAACACTTCACGAAGAACAAAATCAACTTCATTTATTTAATAGATGAAGTGGAAATTGTTCAAGGCACGAACAACAGTGAGATTGTACCAAAATAAAGTAAGTATTTATTCTAATTCAAATTTTCAACTTTAGGGGAAATGATCTGGAAAACCAAAAATGTTGTCCTAGTGATCTTATACCTGATGAATCAGATGGTACCTTATATCATCACAAATCTATGGATTTGTGATTACTGGCTTTTCCATAGCCATGTTCTCTACCACTCTCCATCAGAACATGATGGTTAGATTTCTCTTCCATATCCATATTTTCACCTATGTGGAAACCCAATGATTAGTTTATTTGGGTAACCGTTACGTTTCATACTTTTGTTTTTAAAGATTGGTTTTGATATTCCTTTTTACGATGTGGGTTTCTATTAAAGAAACTTTCGAATAGTAAACCATTTATAACCCCGACGAATTTTGAGGGCGAAATTCATTTTAAGGGGGGTAGAATGTAACAACCCAAGATTTTATAAAGAAATATTCTTTTTAATTTTATTAATGTCTTGTGTTGTACGCTACACCAAAAGGAGCTTGCACAACACGCATCCTTGTCTTGCCTTGCATTACACCCAATCGCGACCTTCCTCAATAGCGTGTGTAATACGCAATACCGAGTTTCACTAAACAACGATGTGCTATTAAAATATTATTAAAACTAGCCGTTATGAATAGTAATAACCACTTTTTAAAATTCTGTAAATCTTATTTTTCAAAATGAACTTCATTCTTGGATTCGGAGTATCGAATTTAGCCTAAGGTGAAATTTTGGTACTTTTCGGATAACTTTCATATTCTGATGAATAGTGAAAAATTACTAAATTATAATTAAAAACAACTTTTTTAATCGAAATAATTAATAGTGATAAATTATTAATTTGAGTGGTTTTAAAGTATATTTAGAATATATTTTTACAATTTAATACAATGCTGGTCATTGGTTGTAATTTCACATTTAAAGAAGACATAATCAAGTGTCAATCTTTTGATATATATTGTTTCCTAAAAACACGCTATTTATTTTAACAGCGGGATTTAATTATAAAATTAATTAATGCAACTTCTATGTTGTGAATTTGGTAAAATAGATTTCATTTTTGAATTCGGAATATGAAATATAGCTTAGGATGAAATTTTGGCATTGTTCTGAAAAACATCAATTTTTGATGAATAGTGAAACTACTAAGTGGTAGTTAAAAAAACTGAATTTTTCATAAAACTTAATTTTTCCGCTTCTGTGAATGGAATTTCGAAAATCCGAGAGACACGGTTAATATCAAGGACTAAAATGTGGTTCAATGAGATGAAAATAATTTTTTGGTGAATAGTAACTTTTTACTTTTTTACCGCGGTTAATATTAAATAGGGTAACTAAGGGTAAATATGATATTACTATTACCCTAACACATGTCCTAATTCTATTGGACAAGTGTAATTCGACCAAAAACAATCTTAGGAATAAAATATGACCATTTAGGCCCACTTGGATTAGATTAGGACATTTATTATTAATTTATTTAAAGAAAGGTTAAAATAGTTAAAATCAAAGTTTAATAAGTAAATCATTTTTAATATGGGGTTATACATAAGATAAATTCGATTGTAAATATTAATTAGAAAGCTAAAAAGATTTCCTACATGATGGTATTTTATTTGTAATTTTTAGACATAAAATAATTTATTTTATTTATGAAACAACGATGATGCAGTAATTATCTTATTAATGAAATATTGACATAATTGATGTTATAAACACCAAAATAAATGTAATTTGAGATTTTTTATGAATTACACTAATTTTCTAGGTTACTATGATATATTAATGTTGATTTAATCAACTTGGTTTGAACATTTAATTCTGTTATGACTTTCACAAAAATCATATATCAAATAGTGTCAAAATTGACACAAAATAGTTTTTAAATCAAATATTATATTATTAATTGTTATTGTATTCCTAAAAATCTAAGGTTCGGCCAAATGACTTAGATAAGGATATATATATTAATAATAAACAATTTGGGGTTCGTTTGGCATGTTATAGTAAGTTTATTAACCATATAGTGAAAGAAAACAAAAAGACATGGTAAAAGTTAAATTATTTAACTTAGAGTTAAATTTAATTGATAAGGTTAAAATAATATCCTAAACTTGTCTAAATTCTATTGGTTGATAGGATTTTGACTCCTCCCCACCTTATCTTCGAAATAAGACCCTTTGGAACCATTATAAACCGATTTTGACTTTAATATAAAATAATATTTTGAGATATTCCTAAGGTGCCCCTCTCCTCCCTTATAAAAGGACACCTCCTCCCCCTCCTCCTCACACCAATTTGAGCACTCTAGCTCGTCAAACCCCTGCCAAAATCCCTTCTCCACTTCCCTAGCAACATCTTAGAGGTTCTGGTCTTCCTCAAAGACCAATTCTAGTGCCCTAAGAGGAGGTCTCAAAGAGGCACTTCAAAGAAGAGGTAATTACCGTTACCAATTCTTTCATCTTTATTTCTTCTTCCACTTCTTCTTCTTAGGTTGTTTCATTATGAAGTAATAACATCAGTATCACTCATATACTTATATGTTATTATAAGTATGAAACAAACCTATTTCACCATCTATCTATCCTACGGAAAAAGAAATCACCGCGCGTGCGTACGTACGGAATACCGTCTCCACGCCGTGGTGTAATCTATTTTCCACCACCACCTTACATGGATGGGTATAATGGTGTAAAGAATAACTATACATAGTTATTAAAACATCATATTGATTCTGATATATTGTATAATCCACTCCAATTCAATTCAATATTTATAGAAATGATATCATCGCTCGTGCGTACGTACGGACTACCGTCTCCACGACGCGATGAGATTCATTCTCCATGTTAACCATTTAAGAATGATTATAATGTATATATAAGAAATAATAATGAAATATATGACATTATAAAGCTACTGGATTTATGTATATATATACATATGTATGTCATCTACTTACTTCCATTTCAAGACAATAAGGAAAGAAAAACAGCGTTCATGCGTACGTACGGACTACCGTCTCCATGAACGGTGTTTTTCATTTTATTTATCTATCTATTATATATATATATATACTGAATATATATGATATATAAATCATATTATATATTCTGGAAGTAAGTAAATCATGATATAAGTAATAATGATGTCAAGAACAACAAGTCAAAACACCTACGATAAATGAAACGATTTTACCCAAAACGCTTCTTTAACATGGAATTTACAAAAGAACGGGTAATATAATGTCATAAGTGAACCATATATGATATCATAACAATGAATATGATTCTGTAATAAGTCAATGACATTATTTAAATCATTATAAAGGAGGTTCAGACACATACGAAGCAAATTGGACCTAAGGTAAGGGAAATATCACAATCTCATTTTTATCCGAGATTGTTTATTCGTAAGTATTTACTGGGGTGTATTTTATCATCCACATCCATGTTTCATCAATATGTAATATTATTTCCATCCACCTACAATTTTTTAAATCCATTTTTACCCTTCGGTGAGTTTTTAGTAAAAGAAGTGAAAGGAATCTTTTGTCGTTTTCCGTACGAGGTACTTTTTGACTTTTCCGACAAAAGTACGAAGAATGTTTTTTTTAACTTATACGACCTGAATGGATTTTCAAAACATTATTTCTAAGAAACTTACTTTACAAGTTTTCAAGTTTATTTTTAATCAACTTCTTTTATTTTAAATTCGTATGACATGTTATGAAAGGAAAAAAATGTTTTTGAAGAAGAAAGGATATTTTCCTCAAGAATAGAGTTGAAGTATTTTCTCAAAATTATTTTCCATCTAAGATAATAAAAGGGTTCTGTTTTTATCCCTATTATTACATTGGTTTGATTATGTTGTGATGGAAATATTTTTATGAATTCCTTTATCTTATATGAATTGTTTTATGATGTCATGTTGTTTAAGAATCCCATTTTATTTCATGGGTTATGCAATGATGTATGATTTATGATTTTGTGGCACACATAAGAATGGTATCATTATGAGATGGGTGGGACCTATATCTCCCTCCAATGCATTGGGTAAAGATTTTATATCTCATGAGATAGACATGGCTGAAATGGTAGGTTATACCGGTTCAGTGAAACAGGACTGAAACGAGGGTTACTCGATTCAGAAAGGGACTTTGTCCACTAAGATAGTCTTGGCAATGAGTCTTGACTAACAAGAAATGATTTTCTATGATTATGTGTGTATGCCACAAAGTTTCATGTTTTATGTTATGATTATTGGGATTACATTTCTCTTCTATGATATATCCCATGTTATGATATTATGAGCTCTTTTGCAGGTTAAGATTTCCAAAAGCTATGTATATGATGTGATTGGTTTTTCTTTTGTTTACCCTTACTGAGCATTTGAGCTCACCCTTTTATGTTTTCTTTTCCCCAGGATATAAAGAAAGGTTTTAGGTAGAAAAAAGGGATGACCTTTATGGGAGATATTGAAGAACTTTCACCACGATTAGAAGATTACGTTCCGAGTTTCCAAAGACACTAAACTATTACGATCCTTTAGTGTGTGTTTTTGTTATGTACTAAGTATTCCGCAAATGTAATGTAATTTCCATGTACTTCAAGCTTCAGGTCTCTACACCCATGCTCTCAAGAATCCCCTCCCATGAATTTTGTGTCACACACTCATGTGATGGATATTACACTGTTCTTTTTTTTCAAACACCTATTTTATGTTATGCATATTAAAATTCATTTATTCATGATTGGATTTGTTACTCTATATCAAAATTATTTCCAATTTTATTGTATATGATGAGAAACCCATTTCAGTCTTACTTTCCCACCCATGAACTATTATGTATATAAAAAACCTGCTCTTTATTTCACTATAATTCATGATTTATTAAATAAAATTTCACTTAATAATACCCCAAAAACATTATGAGTCTATTATATCATGGAATTATGTACATATCATAATATTTTTAACTTTTTATAAAACTAAATTATTGAAAACTTCCTTAACATGCTTCTAAATTTCCATGTCTTTTTAAAACTACATGGGATAACTTGGGAAAAAACATAAGAAAGGGATGAGCTATAAATACCTATAAGGGGATAAACATGGAATAATATAAAATAGATATTAATTTTTAGGATATATGGATATCAATGTGGAATAATAAAAATAGGGATCCTAAAAATTACAATGATATATAATATAAAATGATAAACATAAAACGGGAAATGTGGAATCAAATTTAAACATTGAATCATAAACATATGTCAACGCTAAAACCGCCAAGAAATCATGGTCAAAAAATTACCATAAAATCATTAGGTTCACTATTTTTCCTAAAGCGATATATTATGATACTAATCATTACCCAGATCATTAGATAGATATTTATTCTCACGCATCATATTAAATTCATTCTTAGGATTAAGTTTTCCATATAGATAAAAAAACGAATTCATTCAATATCATAATTTATTCCTGGATTAAGAAGTGTGAAATACATATGATTATGTCCCCAATAAAAAATTAGGTTTTAAAATATCTTAATATATTTTATATGAAATGGACATGTTATTTAAAACACAGTTGTTTTGGCATTAATGATCGCGCTGGAATTTCAGCAGTATAACGTCATCAATTAATGATTTGTAAAAATTAGCTGATGAAGATAAATGGGTATTTTAGGAAATATAAATAAAATGGTCAGTAGTACGTATATGTATAATCATATACCAACATTATAAATTATTAAATAGAAGAAAAAATATAATGAAGAAACAAAAATAATGAAATGTTTCCTAAATATATTTCATCATGTTAATGGGTGTACATAAAGAATCAAGGGAGGATTAATAAGAAAGAAATGGGCTCTATTAATTTATAATTTAAATAGATAGTACAAGAAATATGGAAAACCATAAACCAATATAATCAAATGGAATTTAAGAGACTTAACAAAATAGATTTTCCTGAATGGAAATGTGTAGAGAGAAATCCCTTATGAAATTTCAGCCTGGTAATTGGTGTACATAAATAATAATTAGAGGATTAATGAGAGTAAAAGGGGTCTATCATAATGTTGAAATGAAAATTAGGGTACTTGTTATTTCGATGAAATTATCCTAATATCAATAAATGTAAATGATGAATCATAACATAAAATAAAAGATTGAATTATAAGGAAAGTGGAATATCCCTTTCAAGTGTGTGTGACTCCAAATGCTTGATTGGGGACTCATGAGATATTGGTGGAACATTTGGAGGTAAAAATAGTGGGTATGGATGAGTATGGGTGCAATCTAAGGATTCTGATTGAAGATAAATTGGGGTATGGGAGGGGTTATATAGGAAAATATAGGGATTTTATTATTATTTAGGATTTTGACTCTACATAAAAAATAACAATGAACACAAACCATACCATGGTTTATCCCAATTGGATAGGTTTTTTAATATTATAAAGGAAATGGAAGAACATATTAAAATAATTTCCAAGATTATATGTAGGTGTGTCACACTCTTAAGGAAGTTATTTGAATGCCTTAAAATAAATTATCGGTATTGGATGACTCTTAATGGCTATAAAAATTATATAAAATAAACATTAAACAGATTATTTTTAAGGTAAAATATTTATTTGGTCATGGATCACTTTTATAGTAATTGAAACGTCACTTATGGGTCAATATAATGTCCAAAAACTGAAAATATATTTATATGATATTTTATTTTAACTCGAAAATTCGATTGCCTCAATTTTTTGAAAAATTCACCATCAGATAATTTGGATGTATGGAATCAGAATATAATATTCATGTTATCAGAATAATTTTATAATATTTATAATCTTCACTTTTAAAATAATACTGACATTTATTAATAAATTTTTTGTTTTTTGACATTAAATTTTTTAAAAACCTTATAAAAATTACACTTGACTTCATAAAATTTATATGATAATTAATATTTAATAAAAAAGTTAATAATAATATTTTACTATAGAATTATTTATTAAAAATTACATTAATTCATCAAAAATAAATTCTTTAATTGAATATTAATATTAAACAAAAATAATATTTCTGTTTTAGTAAATAAAAATAAAAATCATTTAAAAAGTCACAAAAAATTGATGAAAATATTGTTATTATTATATAAAAAATAACGTACATATGTTTATTTCTATGGTATTTATATATATCTCTTTAATAAACTTGAACACACCTTAACAGAATGAGATTAAATGGTGGGAATTCATGTGGTGGTCCGGGGAACATGGTTTGGGTCATGATATCGATGAAACTGAACATCGCCTATAAATGGATTCACTCATTCTTAAGATGTTGGATCTTAGCTAGGGATTAGTCAATGGAAAATCCATGAAATTAAATCTCCCTTAGATGTTATAATAAATGGTCTTCATAGGGTATGATTATACTGGTAGAGGCTATCAAATCCTTTCTCTGTTCCAGTTATATTTTTTAAAAACCTATATTTACACTAATTATTTTATCAATTTTTAATGATTATATTATCAATTGTAAAGATACTCAACATTATATTAAATCAAATTAGATAAAATAAAATAAAATAAAAGCATGTATTATCTATAACCATTATATATAATAAGACCTTTAATTAAATCAAAGGGGAATTTTTATATGTAATTTTACAAGTCGTTACAATATTCCCCCTTTAAGAAATTTCAACCTCGAAATTTTATTCTCCCACACTAAAAAAGAAGATGGTAACTCCATTTCATCACCTCCTCTAGTTCCCATGATTCAACATCAAACTAGTGGTTTCTCCCCAATACTTTGACAAAATTAATTATGTTATTTCATAGAACTTTTTCTCTATGATCTAATATCTTCACTAGCTGCTCTTCAATGATGTGACCATTATCCAATGGTACCATCTCATGATTGAGTAAATCTGATGGGTTGGGTTTGTAATTCCTCAAGAGGGATACATGGAATACAACATGTACCTGAGATACATTCAGTGAGAGTTATAGTATATAGGACACAACTTTGACACAATTAAGATATCAGAAGGGATGACATACATCAGACTAAGATTTCTATTATTCCAAAATATAATCACATTATTCCATGGATTTATGCAGCTGAATATCATGTATCCATCATCAAGATTCAGGTCTTTTAGAAAGGAGTCGACCTTAAACATTACATAATATATTTAATTTGACCATAGTTTTCTTTCTTACATTCTCATGGAACATTTTGGTTTAGCATTTTAGAATATTAGGTTATAATTATTGTATATCAACCCATAAGAATACAAATTAGGTACTAAAAAAATAGTATACATTTATTTCATAATGCTAAAGTTTTAAATAAACATATGAAATCAGTTGGTAAAAAGACTTCAGAACATTCATCTTAGAGTCTCTATTTCTCTTACCCATCCTTAAACCTATTTAAAATCATTTTAAAACAATGGATGATGATAAAAATCTTATTAAGGGTATTAAAAGAATGATTGAAACCATTAGCACATGAATACTTATAAACTTATGAAATCATTTTCACAAATACATACTTATCAATTATAAGGTATCATATACATAATTCGTGAAAACATGATATTTCATAAAAAATAAAAAATAAAAATAAAACAATAATGTTATATTGTGGATTTAATTACTTAATATTTTAATCGTTGTATCTACCTTATGATTTGTAACCCTCATGACTACCATACGATGTGACCCTCATGACTACCATATAGTATAACAATCACAATTACACTTGTAGAAACCATGAAGCTAACCTCTAACATAAAAATATCCTATGAATTGGAGGGATATATAGGTGCCACCCATCATCATAAGAAATTATCAAGAACCATAAAATAATAATAAAAGAAGAATACTTTCCTAAAAACAATCATTTTGAATTTTGTATAACATGAAAGTTAAAAGAGAGTTTTAAAAGAAATTTCCTTAAAAATATCATATATTTGAACTAAGAATTAATAAATAGAATGGAATATGTGTATAATCAATAAATCTATATGGTAAAAAATAGTACATAAAAAATTAATTAGATAAATAATCTTAGTTTCACATAATTAATGAAGTAAAAAAATTAACCCAAATAATGGAAATTGAGTTAAGAATTCCTTTTCCTTGAGTCCATCTTACGTAATACATGTTTAGAAATTCTATATAATTATTAAAATAGTGTTATTAATATTCTATAGTAACATATTCAGGTTTATAAAACCTTGTATTATAATTTTATGACATCATTCCACCCTTTTATTAACAATATTTTGTTAAATATATTGTACTGAGTGCGTGTTTTATATGGTTTCCAAGGTCTGTTCGTAATGGATTTTATTATTTAATTGATGAGAAAATCAAGAAGTTAAATGAAATGGTATTAATATGTTTCCAGAATATTAAATGATACCATAAATAATTTTGATATCATAAATTATTTGGAGTCATTATATTAAACCATAAGTACATTAATTTAGATCATTTTGGATGTTCTTCAATAATCACAAACTAGTTTCATTTTATAATTTTTTATTATGTATATATGCTAATCATTGAAGTTAAAATAGAATATATCATACACTTTAAAATATTCTTAAACAATTAAATTGGTTTTATAACAACATTTGAATGAAATAATTGAAATTGAAAACACATTTTCCACAATGTCGGTAAATAGACATATTACGGATGGTGTTTTTATTTTTTTTAGAATAAGAGGTTGTGGAGTAGAAGTGTGATAATGAATTTTTCCATAAAAATGATAAAATTCCAGTACATATAAGATAATGGAGTTTTTATGTATCTTGTATAAGGTTAGGTTACGAGACTATAAAAAAAATAAAAAAACTAAAAGAAAATGAAAGACAATGAAAGAGGATATTTAACTCTTGATCTCTTCTCCTTGAGATCCTCTTTAAGGCATTTTTTCAATTGATGATGAGACCTTATGTTCTGAGACATGAATAAGTGTCTTGGAAAGAGTATTTGGTAGAATTTAGACACTGAACAATGCTTGAGATGTGTGAGGAGGAGAGGGTGTGAGGGTGGTATTTATAGTGGAAGAGGGGGGGGGGGGTTCCATTATTTTAATCATTATTATTTATATACCTCAATAAAAGCAATAATATTGGTTTCTGTGACCCAAATAGTAAATAGATAATTTATGTTTGAATTAAGTGTTCTTATATCATCCATTATATTAGGAATAGTGTATTTAACAAATAAGGTATATATATGGTAAATTTCTATATTTCACTATTCAACAAAAATTCATGTATTTCAAAACAATACAAAAACATCACCCCAAACATTTTTCAATGTGTAGAATTTAAAAATGAACTCCATTTTTGAAAAAAAATTACATGTATAACTAATTTAAAATTTAAATTATATAATAATTAATTTAAAAAATGTGTTCTAAAAATATAATTGACTTTATAACACATTGAAAAATTAATGAATCTCTCATATATAACCATAAGAAAATAAAAAAATAATTTTAGATTAAATTGTAAGAAAATTAATTTTCTTTTAAATTATTAAATTAATCATAAAATTTAATAAAATGTTAATAACAAAAAAAAATACAAACACTTATACTATGATCATATTGTCACATATAATATAGATAAATATTATTTAAACATTAATTGGTGAGGTTACTATTCATCTGGTCATAATACTATTCAAAATGGTCAAGTTACCATTCATAACGGTAAAATTAATATTCACTAAAAATTAAGTTAATCCAAATAAACTCTAAACATCTTATTGATCAAAACTGTGTATGTCCATTTTTCGAAATTTAAATCATAGAAGAGAAAAATTATGTTTAATGGATTGGTTATAGCTTTCTCATTAAAATAAATTGTTTCTTTATTGAGACTTAGTATTGAATGATTTTTATTCTATATTAAATTTATTTTTAAATCATTGCGGTGTTACATTATCCTAACCTTTTAGAAATTTTCCCTCACAATTTTTATTCAATTATTAATCAAAAATGGTTATTTTTCCCTCAATGCATTTTCAGATTCCCATCTTGCTTCTTCAAACATTGTGGTTTCACCCAAAAAACCTTTACCTGGTGGATTACCTTATTTTTCAATGAATTATCTCTATGATTCGGATTCTGAGTTGGTTTCTCTTCATAAGAATGTTTCTCTTCCAACTATACTACTTATATGATCAATACATGACATGAATCTGGAACATAATTTATCAATAACGAAACCTGAAAAGCATTGTGTTTATAAGATAAACGTTGGAGGTAAAGATACATGGTAGGATACTGGTCGAATATTATCTAGGATTTCATAAGGTACAATGTATCGTTGACTTAAAATTTCCCTCAAACTAAAACTCATCACACTTTTCCATGATGAGATTCTTAAGAAACATGATCACCTACCTCGAAAGAAAATTATTTCCTCCTATTATCGGCAAAAAATTTCTCCCTGCTCTGAGTTGTCCTCATGTGTTGTGGGATGATCTTCACAATCTCATCCAATGAATTCTAGTCCCATAAACTTCCTTATCACGACATCAACTAAACAAGTATAGAGTTTGAAACCACTTCCCATATAATGCCTCAAAAGGTTCGATCTATATAATGGAATGAAAACTTCTATGATAAGAAAAAACAACTAAACAATGATGATGATCCCAACATCCCTGGTAGTCCACATATCAGGCTCAAATAATATCCTCCAAGGTTTGAATTGTTCTCTCAGTATATCTATAAAATTTCGATGAAAAGTAGTGTAGAAATTTAATTCTATCCCCATCCACTTATTAAGGAATTTACAGAAGTTATAAGTGAAATTGGGATCAATTTCAGTTACAATGTAATTAAAAACACCATGTATTTTGACTATCCTTTTCAGGTAAAATCTATAAATATGACCCAAAGAAATAGTCTCTCAAATAGAAAGTAAATGTGCACATTTAGTCAATCAATCATAAATCACCCAAATTGCAATGTCACCTCAAGGAATATTTCATATTCCCTCCATGAAGTCCATGGAAATATTTTCCCATTTCACCTATGGAACTGGAAAAGGATAAATCATCCCCTTTTGTAGTTGTCACTCAACTTTAACATGAACACATTTCAATGTTTTCATGATTAAATGAGTAATAATTTTTTTTCATTCCATCCCACTAGTAAAACAATTGAAGGTCAATGTATATCTTTGTGTTTCCATGATGAACATAAAAAGGAGAACTATGAGCTTCACACAACAATTCATTCTTTAACAGGTAAACACAAGGGAGACATAATCTTTTTCAAAATATTAAAACACAATATATATCAATAATAGATTATATTAAATTACCATATTTCAACAATTATTACTTTCTCTGTAACTCAATGTCTTCTTTCTGTGCTTGCTTAATTCTGTCTGAGAGAGAAGACTTCACTATCACCAGAACAATCATAGTGGAATTTCTTTCACCAACAACATCCAAGCCCAAATTCATCAAACCATTAATCAAAGGGGAATTTTCCAAACTTAACATTTTTAATGATGCATGATGTTTTCAACTCAAGGCATCCACCACTCTATTTTCTTTTCTAGGATGGTAATTGATCATGAAATAATAATCATTTATCAGTTATATTTAACTAACATAACTCATGTTTAACTCCTAATGAGTGAATATATACTACAAAATTTTATGATCAAAATATATCTCACGTTTGGCTCCATACAATTGATGCCTCAAAATTTTCAAATAAAAAACCACTGTTGGTAATTTCAAATCATGTGTGGGATAATTTAACTCATGATGTTTTAGTTGTCTTGAAGAATAAGATATTACTTGATCATTCTACATCAAAATAAAACTAGTACCCTTCAATGAAGCGTAATTATTGATGAAAAACTCAAGATTTATATATGGAATAGAAAAAAATGCATTATCCACCAATCAATGTTTTAGTTCCTAAAAACATCACATTATTCTATAAAAACAAATTTATCCCCTTTTTCATGTTAAATTATTTAGTGTGCTAGATAAACATGAAAATGTTTTAACAAATCATCAATAATAACATTCTAATCCCAGAAAATAATAAATATCTGTAACTTCTATAGGTCTAAGATATTCATCAACAACTTTTGTTTATACAAGATCAACTTTTATTAAAACCTTATTTACAATGTACCAAATAAAACAATTATGTCACAATGAGAAATCACATTTACTAAATTTTATATATAACTTCTTTTCATTGAGAGTTTCCAAGGAAATCCTTAAAAGTTTTCCATGATCATCATAACTTTTTGAAATGAACACAATACAATAAATAAAAACAACAAAAAAATGTATCCAAATATTTATTGAATATTCTATTCATATGATCCATTAATACATCAAGGAAATTTGTTAAACCAAAGGGTATAAAAAAAACTCAGAGTTCTCATATCTAGTATGAAATGTTCATTTCGGAATGTCATCCTCCTTCACCTTTATCTGATGGTATGTATATCTCATGTACATCTTGGTAAAATTATGAGCTCCCTGGATATGATCAAAAAAGTCATTGAGATGAAGAAAATGATAACTATTCTTAACATTTATGTTATTAAATTCTCTATAATTAATGAAAAGTCTCATTGGACCATCATTCCTTTTGACGAACAAAATAAGAGCACCCCATGTTGAAGTTCTAGGATGAATGAAGCCTTTTTCAATCAAATCATGTAACTAATTTTTCAATTCAATAAGTTTCACATGATCCATCCAATAAGGAGGTTTTGAAATTATATTACCATCAAGAATATTCTTAATGGTAAATTCAAAATCCCGATCAGGTATAACAATTGGAAACTCATTAGAAAAATCATCCATGCATTCATTTACCACTATAACATCGTTAATCTTAACAATTCCCTTATTTTCTACCATATGAGAAATATAACATTCATTTACATATTTTAAAAGTTTCTTAGCTTCCTGATATGTTATCAATTTTATGGGTTCATTCTTTTCTATAAACTAGAACTTTTTTTAAAATCAACTTCTTTATCTTGAGAATCAATTTTAGCATAATAAATAGAAAGCTAATCCATAACCCGAATAACATCAAACTCTATTAAGAGATAAAGAATAAGGATATCATGTAATTTATTTCCTCAAATAAAAAAATAATGATTATTATTATGCATTTTTTCTATAATATTTCCCCATGGTGTGTTAACCATAAGTTCTAGTTTCATTTCACGCGGTGGAATTTATAAATTAACTGAAAATTTCATATAAATAAAGTAATGTGTAGAACCCATATCAAATAAGTGTTTAGAAAAATCAATGTAAACAAACAAAGTACCCAATAACACCTCATTGGATGGAAAGACATCAGCTGACATAGAGAAAATGATGACACTACAACATTCTTCTTATAATCTAGCTTCTTTCCATTATTTGGATCCTTCTTTGGGAATGTATTTTCATAATGAACCATCTCACCACATTAAAAACAGATTATAGTTTTATTATCAAGATTAATCTTAGGATCATTTTTATTATAATCATGCATCATATGTTTAAAATTACATCATCAAAACCACATTTTAATTTTTCTAAGGAACTGTCTAGGGTTATTTTCCCCCCTTTTCACAAACTAGAAACTTAAAATTTTTAAATTCAAATTAATTTGATTGATTCTTTCCATTGCATTCCATCTAGAACTCTTATTCTTCTTGTTTTCAATGTACACATCATCATTAGAAAACACCATTTCTACCCACTCAGCACACTATACAAGTTTCACAAAACTTTTCAATTCTATAGTGGCCAGTGCCCTTCGATATCTTGGCTTCAATCAGGAGTAAAAATTATCGATTTTTAATCATAATCCCAAAAAATATTTGGAGCCTACCTTTCAAATCAGGTGAATTTTTTGTCAGACTTACCATAGAATCCTTCTCATTTTTCTTCAATTCACATAATTTTCTTTCTATCCAAAGTTGAACAACCTTAGGAAAATATTTTCCAAGGAAAAGGTACTTAAATTAATCCCATTCCACAGAATTAATCACCCCTCTATCCTTGATATTTGTGACTAGTGACCAAAACTAGTTAAATAAACCATAAAAAAGATAAATGGAAAGAATAAATAAAAATATAATTTTCTCTTAGGGAATTACTTACATAACATTATAAACCTCATGACTTCCTTATGATTTGTAACTCACATTACTACCTTACAAAGTAACCCTCATGGCTACCTTTTGGTGTAACCATTGCAGTTACAGTTGGAGTAAACATACGACCGACCTCCAACATAAACATACCCATTGCATTGGAGGGATATATAGGTCCCAAACTCAATCTTAAACAATTCCCAATAACTATAACATAATCATAAAATAATAACACATTCATAAAAACATTTATTTTGGATCTTTTAAAACTAGACATTTAAATGAGGATTTTTAAAGAAAAGTTCCTTACAAATACCATATATTTGAAGTGATAATTGATAAAAATAATGGAACGTGTGTATAAAATAAAATAGACATAATAAAACATAGAATATAAAAATCCATTAGATAAATAATCTTATTACAACACAATTAAAGAAGTAGAATGTTAACCCAAAGAATGTGAATTGGGTTAAGAATTCCATTAAATTGGGTTCATCATACTTCAAACATGTTTAAAACACTCGTATAATGGTTAATACAATGTTATTCATATTTTAAAGAAACATATTCATGTGTATAAAACCTTATATTGTCATCCTATAACACCATTCCACCAATTAATTAATAATATTTTTCTACTTATATTTTTTTTGGTGCATGTGTTTTTAGTCTCCAGGGTCTATTTGTAATGGATTTTCTCACCGAATGGAAGATATTCTCCAAAAGTTAAATAAAATGGTATTAAAATGTTTTTAGAGTATCAAATTATTCCATAAATCAGTTTTTCATAAATAATGATGAATCATGATATTAAACATTAAGGGTATTCGTTTATATCATTTTAGCAGTTCTTCAATAATCATGAACCAATTTTGTTATATAATTTGGTATTACATATATATGTTAATTAATGAATATAAAAGAGGATATATTATACAACTTAAAATCAATTTCAACTACTAAAATGTTTTTATAACCATATATTAATGAATTAATGGAAATTGAAAACACATCATCCATGATGTGGGTAAATTGACATATTATAGACGATGTTTTTATTTATTTAGAATAAGAGGGAGAGGATAAGAAGTATGATGATGAATTTTTCCAAAAACATGATAAAATTTTAAGGAAATATAAGATATTTAATTTTTCATTCCACTTTGATAATGGGAGGTGAATAGAGTATAATAAAATTAAAATAATTTCAAATAAAATAAAATAAAATGAAAGGGGATTTTTTCATCATGATTTATTCTACTTCAGATCCTCCATAAGGCCTTTGGTTCCAGAATTTTTTTAAGACCTTCAGGTCCTGGATATGGGGAATATCATTGGGAATATGATTAGGTATAATTTATAACATGATAAATGTTTTAGAGATTTTATTTTATGGGGGTTGAGGGGTGATATTTATAGGAGATGAGATGGGGGTTTTCAATTATTTTAATCATTTTTTTTATTTTAATCAAGAGAAGAAATAGATTTAGTTTTTGTGACTGGAAAAAATAGAGAGACAATGAGAGTTTTAACCAAGGGTTCTTACATTAGCCATGATCTAAGATATATTGTATTTAATATATAATGTATATATATGGTAAATTACCATATTTCACTTTTCACCAAAAATTCATTTATTTCAGAAAATTTCTAAAAAATCACCCCAACCATTTTTTGACATGTAGAATTCTAAAATAAACTCCATTTTTTGAATAATTATCTATATATGATTACTTTAATTATTAAATTAAATCAATGTTTTTTCAAAAATTTCCAATTTTAAAACTATAACAGATTTTATAAAACCTTGAAAAATTAATGAAGGTCTCATATAATTATATTGTAACCATAAGATAATAAAATAATAATTTATGATCTCATTACATGAAAATTAATGCTCATTTAAATTATTAAATAAATCATAAAATTTTAATTAAATATTTATTATTTACAAAGATACCAACACTTATATTGGGATCATATTATCACTTCAAATATGACTAAATTTTATTTATACATTCATTGGATATGCTACTATTCATTTGGTAATATTACTATTCATAATGGTCAAGTTAATATTCACCCAAAATTATGTTTAGATTAGCACAAACTAAATATCATACTAATCTCAACCGTGTATGCCTATTTTTTGAAATTCAAATCATAGAAGTCAATTTTTTTGGCATCTATGTTATAACTCTCTCTTTAAAACAAAGTTTACTTTCATAATGAATCATTGTTTCTTGCATTTAATTCCATTATAAAATTATTTTAAAATATTTGGGATATTACATCATCGATGATTATCGGCAAAACACTTTTTTTACTTTGATCCACCTTGATTTACTGCTAAATGGACTAAAGATTTCCCACAATTCCCCAACCATTTTAGGAAAAAGTAGTTCTTTTCCCCAACATCATCCCAACATGCAGGTGTTATACACCTCTTACCATAAAGAGCTTCATATAGATCCATTTGGATGCTTGAGTACAAATTGTTTTTGTAAGAGAACACAACCATGGGAAGAGGTTGGTCTCATCCTCTATTTAAGTCAATTAAGAATGCTATCAATATGTCCTAATGTGTCTGTATTGTCTTCTTAGATTATCTATAATTTTGAGGGTAATAAGAAATTTTAATGTTAATCATAGTATTCAGAGTGTGTTAGATATTCTTACACAACTTATAAGTGAACCCTGTATCTTGATCAGATACGATGGATAGTTGTACCCCATGCAGCGTTACCACTACTCTGATGTATATCCATGTAAGGTGATCCAATGAAAAATCAATTAAAATTGATATAAATTGAGTATAAATTGTAAGAAAATCCATAATAACTGATATATAATTGGTTCCCCATGATATTTTTAGAAGTCATGTGAAAACGTACAATGTGGTTTTCTCTCATTTCTATGTGGGTGTAGTTAATGGTTGCATTATCCCCTAATATTTTGGACTTTATACCTTCAAATTCTATCATACAATACATCTTGTTGTATGATCCATGATTACCTTCTTCATATTATAAAAATAAGTGTTCTGGGAGATCTCGATACAAATTTTTGAATCTTAGATTGATGGAGAAGGTTGAGCTATGTGCATCATCTTACAACTCCTTCTTTAACTCAAGATTTGATAGTAATCCTTGTCTGGACAAAAATCTCACAACTCATTCTTTATTAACATTTACATATGATGATATTACATTCCTTATTGTTTCCAAATTTTTCTAAATTTCTATATTATCCATTTGATAATCATTTGACCTATTAAAATATGATAGTTGATAAATCATTTGTGAAAGTATTGATGATGATAATTCTTTTATAATGCCCATTTCCATCAATTATAAATCTACGAAGATTATATCCCAACCAATTCTCATTCATGATAGTATTTTTGGATCCTTTCCTATAAGAGAATATTCCACTTTATTCTAATTTTAAGTATGGTAATGGATTAATAAGTCGTAGCACTTTATCTTCACTAACCTTCTTTGTTGGTACATATTCAACTCAATCTGTCTGAATATATACTTGAGGATTTTTTTATCCTTATATATTTCAAACTTCTCCCTAGAGATACAATGAAGCAATATTGTAACTTCCTGACCCCAGTTACCTAGAGTCAGTTCATTATTACATAACATTGGCATGATACAAGGAATCATGTCCTGAAAGACCAATTAGTTTAGTATCATTGGAAACAAGATACATACATAAGTTCAACATTACAACTTGAAAAGAAATTCAACACTAATTTATTCCATTAGATACATCCAATCCTCCTAGATTATTCCTACAAGTCAGTAACACCTTACATCATCATATCCTGAGAAAATGAAACATAAGAAAGGGGTGAGCTCAAACGCTCGGTAAGGGTAATAAATACAGCCGAAGATAACATAAACATTAGGCACTGTGAATAATTAAAAACAAATTCCTTTAGAAATAATAAAAATGAACACCTTTATGGAAGGAATATGAGATGAGTAAATAATTCCATAATAAAACATAGTAATGGGTATTATACCAGTAGAACAACAACATGAACCATCATTATTATTTTCATAATTAGGGAATGTATAATGCCGGACATTCATAAAACATTTTTTCAAGGCCTCAACCAAGTCATCTAAAAATTATTTAGGCCTCGAGAAAAACAATATTTCAAATTGGGAAAGGCCTCATCCAATTCCACTTAAAATCACTAGAAATATGGATGAGCCAAATGGCTTTGGATGTTTTATTTTGAGAGAAGGAGAAGTTCCCTTTTACAAGATAGGTGAGGGTCACTTTAAGAAAATCATGAAATTTTATTTAATAATAAAATTATTTTCAATTTCTAATTGTTAAAAAATAATTTATTTATAGGATAAGGTGGGGATGGGTCAAAAAACATTCACCCAATAGGTTTTAGACAGGTTTAGGTCACTATATTAACATTATCTTTTAGATTTAATTCTTAGTTAAATAGTTCGATATTTACCATGTCTCGTTGTATTTTTATATTATATGGTTAATAAATGTACTATAAACTCACAAGAGAACCCCAAGTGGTTCATTATTAATATATATAACCTTATCTATGTATTTTGGCTTAACTTTTTCTTTTTATTAATATTATATCAATTAATAATATGGTATTTGTTTTAATAACTCTATTATGTCAATTTCGACAGTATTTAGTATTTGATTTTTTTGAAATCAATTAAAGCATTATAAAGTAGAAAATAATTTATTTAACCAACCCTAATGTGTCATATTAACCTATAAAATTATATTAATTCATAATAAGTCTCATTTACATTTATTTGGATTTTTATAATATCAATTATTTTAATATATCACTAATAAGGTAATTACTGCAACGTTATTATGTCATAAATAAATTAAATTATTTAATCTCTAATAATTATAGATAAAATACCATTATGTAGGAAATATTTTTATCTTTTTTAGTTAATATTTATAGTCGAATTTATATTGTGTGTAACCCTATATTAAAGAATGTTTAGTTATTAAATTTTGAATCTAACTCTTTTAACTCTTCTTTAAATAAAATAATAATAAATGTCATAATCTAATCCAAGTTGGCCAAAGGGGTCATATTTTTTTTATAAGGTTGTTTTTTTGTCGAATTATACTTATCCTATAAAATTTGGTCATGTCTTAGGGTAATTACGATATCATTTTCCCCTTAATTACCATATTTACTTTTAACCGTGGTAAATACAAGTCAAAAGTTACTATTCACAAAAAATTATTTTCATCTAATTGAACAACATTTTACTTACTAATATTAACCGTGTCTCTCGGATTTTTCAAATTCAACTCAAAGAAGTGGTAAAATTAATTTTTATGAATATTTGTAAATCCTCTTAAGAGGTGGGTAATAGCACGTAAAAAGTTCCATAAAAATTTTATATATCTAAACTTATTATAAAATTACTCCAAGAATTAAATTAAACATATACAGTTTTTATGTATCTATTTTGACCTAAAATACATTTAAATAAAATAAATAATTATTTAACTAAAAATTCGGTTTTAACCAATAACACAATGTTTTTCACTATTCATCAAAAATTGTATGTTTTCAGAAAAATAAAAAAAATTCACCCTAAGATAATTTTGAAATTCCAAATTCAAAAATGAAGTCCATTTGGAAAAATAAAATTTATAGAATTTAAAAAAGTGGGTATTTCTACTTCTAATGTCTAGTTTGATTGGTCGCGGTGTGTTAGAACCTCAATGTTACGTACAACGCAAGCTATTGCATTATTTAAAGGGAAATGTACCGTGGAAGCTTGGGGTGTTAAAAATATTTTCAAGTTGAATATCACAAAATTAAACTATAGATTGTGGGTTAGGGAGTTATATTCATGAGATTTCAATTTCCATGAAGCAAAGGCTATGACTTTTTAATTCTTCATTAACACATAGCCCAAGCCCTTCTTCAAAGAAACACTAAATACCATTACTAGATCTATACTTTTAGATAGTGTGATTACATGTGTAGTGATAAGAATCCATTTCAATTCCTTTCATATCCCTTCAATTTCATCATTCCATGTAATCTTTAATCCTTTATAAGATACCTTATAAAGAGGGTTTGACAATCATGACAAATTTCTCAAAAATCAATGATAATACCCTGTTAATCCAACAAAACAATGGATATATATCACGAATGATGTCCTTAACCATACTTGAATTTCATATATATTTAAAGGATCCCCAGATATTCCGTTGCGTGTAATGAAATTCCCCAATACTGAGACATGCTTCCACTAGAACTCACATTTGTTTTACTTGGCATATGGCTTCTCCTTTTGCAAGGCCATCAGCCTAGTGCGAGGTTGATCTCCATACTCCCCCTCGGTTTTGGTGTATATTAGAAAAGCATATAATATTATTATCATTTTTTGAGGTAATATTTAATGTCTCTATTAATCATTTCCAAGTATATTTCTATAGAATTAATGAGCTGCAACGACATCACTATGAACACATAGTGAATGTACCTTGTATGAAAAGTAGGCATGGGGATATCTTCCTTCTTCACGATAACATGGTAATATAAAAATAGTAGATCGACCATGAAGAAGTATTATTATCCACACAATAGACAGAATAAGTCATCAATATAAGGTATTTTATACCTATTCTTTATGTTGATCTTTTTGATAACAAGATAGTCAATACAAAGGCCCATTGACCCATTTTTCTTCTTGTTGAAGTGAACTGGTGAACCCCCTAGTGAAGCACTTGGGTTTATGAACCCTTTATCCATATTATTATGTATATGTTTCTTTAACTTCTCATGTTCCTTAACAACCATTCTATACTATGTCTTGGATATTGGTAACATGTAAAGTATATGTTTGATTGAAAATTCAACCTTTCAGCTTAGAGGAAGACCAATAATATTCCTCGAGAAACACATCAATGTATTCCCTCACAATGTGCATGTCTTCAAGGATGATTATTTTTTTAGACACAATCATTTTAGGTGGATACACTTACACATGTTTCAATAATTTACATTATTGAGAAGTCAATGTCATTGAATATTTATCATTATTCTTCCACTTGTACTTAATTGGGGGTCAATCCACAATACCAAGAGTGATTTAATTTTCATAGTAATTTATGTTTTCCCGGTTTATAAAAATCCAATCCATTCATATAATTACGCAAAATTACACCAAAGGTTGTATTAAAAGTTTTACTGGGTATTTCATCTCACAAATTATGACGTGGGTGGAGTAATATACTTGGGATACAATAATTTCCCCATATTTCATTTTTACCGACATCTCTACCTCCATGTTTTGTGGTGGTGGTTTAGTAGTTATACTAAAAATTCATGATATGATGGAAGGAATTAATCAATAATCAAAAGGAATGTTTTAAATTCATGAATTAATACCTATCGTACCCGTTTCTACATCGTTGATGGGATCCACCTCAGTGGTAATGATGGATGAAGCTCTCCCTTGCTTCATTGTATGCTATTGGTCATCTCTGAAAACCATTGGATTAGGAAATTGGTTTGAAAATTCTATGGTTCCTTGAAGTTGAATTAATGAAAATTGAACCGATGATTGAACATAGAATTCCATTCCTCCATCGAATTAATGGATTTCTCCTTTCTAGAAACATTTTCTATATTCCCTTCTTTCCTTCACCTAAATCATTTATTCTCCCCTATTAGGAAATTTCTGTAGTGATTTTTTCAGCACAATTGACAAGTGGGATGCTAAAATTTGATGGAAAATCTATAGTTCTCTATATGACCAATTGAAATAAATCCATTTCCCTCTTCTTATCCCCATGAAACCCTTGGGATTTACTGATATACATTTCAAATTTATGGGAACATCAAACAATTTCCCCATATCTTACAACTTTAGAGATCACTATGGCTTTTCATAGACTTGGATTTTCCAACCAAATTAGTGGTCAAACAATAATTTTAGGGTGAAAACATATACTATGATGTATCATGAAATTATGTTAATGTTTCCATCATACTACATTATACATTTTCATCATTTTTATTAGGTTAGAGGAAATCAATTTTCATTTTATGTTGGAGACTGTGAGGAAAATATATTATCGAATTTTTTTTTGGAATACCTTCCACTCTGTTACCTAGATATATTCCTCTAGTATTTTATTATTTATCAATGTACACTGGTGATCATCTTATCCCTCTTTTCAAAAAATAGTTAGAATAACCTTCTCTTTTTCTAAAGAATAATGGATGGAGAATATCTTCTCGATGGGGATGATCCAATATTCCAGGATTATGGGATCAGATGATTAATTTATGGTCGGAGTCCTTTATCACATAATGCTTTCAATTATAGATTGTTCTCTGTTAAGCTAGTTTAACTGCTCCTCTTGATCCATTATTATATTTAGAACCAAATAAATCATATAGATTATCATCATAATGTTTGGGATTCTTTCTCCCATCTGATTTGGAATCTAATTGGGAAAGCCATCACATTTCACATTGCATTGATTGTTTACCGATTCCTCCTACATACAATATTAACTATAATTGAATTAAAATTAGGGATCAGTATTTTTAATTGACTAAAAAAATAAATGTGAATCCAAGGGATAACATATAAATTATTATTATTTCCCCAACTTATGAAATTTTAGCCTTCAATTTATGTTATTCATGATATATTTTAGAACATATAATATTTTGGGATTTTTTATTCCCTTAATAATTGTTCATAATGGGATTATGAATTTACCAATGAATATCACTCGGAAGAGTCAAACTAGATGTGCAGTAAGGCCCATTGTTGTGTACCAAGTTACACTAAGTTAGGCTAGGGACATCTTGTCAGAATTTTTACCACTAGGCACATATGTTCTAGAACTATATCAACTTATAGTATCCATATAGGGATTTATTTTCTGGATAAAAAAAATCAACAAATTCCCAAATATAGGGATGTTTTCTTATACTTAGTTATATTCCTAATGATTTTGTGGGAGTTTTCTAATATTAATCCCAAAAAACAACTATACTATTCCTCTGATACCAATAATAACTACCTTTCTCTTTATTTGAAATTAATATTTGATTTTTTGCCTAAAATGTCACTTATTACAACCCAAATCATTGATAATTTTATTTTATTTTGTAATTAGTTACATATCATAAAATTTTGATCGTGATATACAACAATTTTTTTGAAAACATTCTTGACATGCTTCTAAAATCCTATGGATTTTTAAAATTGCATAGGATAATGGGGGAAAAATATAAGAAATGGGTTAGCTAAAAATCCTAGTATGGGAATAAACATAGAATAAAATAAAAAATTTCATACGTGACAAATAATAGGAATGTCAATGGGCATTTCTATGTTTTGGGATAAAAAACATGACAATGAGACATGATATATATAATGATAATTATAACATAATAAATGTGGAAAAAACTTAATACACTGAATCATAAACATAGGTCAATGTTAAACCCACAAATAAATCATGGTGGAAAATTCCAAAAAAGGGATCACAACATGACGTAACATGATACTAAAAATTATCTAATGCATTGGAGAATTATGTTGGTGTATCCAACTTATTAATTTTATTATAACTCTTACGTGTTCCACATAGATCATAATACACAATTTCATTCTTCATTTTAATTTATTCCATGATTATGGAGTGTGGAATAAATATGTGTACGTCTGCATTCAAAAACATTGTGTTCTCAAATGAGAAAAATCTTCATAGGAAATTTCAATCGTATTCAATACACAATTATTTTGGTATGGAAGATCATGGTGAAATTTTGAAAAAATAACTATGTCACTTAATATTTAGAAAAAAATTTGCAGATGAGAGAGAAATGGATCTTCAATAACAAAGAAATAAAATGTATGTAATATGAACATTGAAACTAATATCCTAACATTATAAAATTTTAAATAGATTGCATAAGGTATTGAAGAAAATTGAATTGAGAAATGAATCCTAACATTGTTTTAGTATGGTAATGTGTGTACATAATGGATTGTGGGATTCATAATGAGAAGGAAAGGAGATCTCATCATTTATAAATTAAATTGAAATTAGGGGGAATATTTAAGAACATATTCTATCATAATAAAATGGAAATTAATAGACATAACAAAATATATGTTCTTGAATGAAAATAAGTAGAGAGAAATACCTTATAAAATTTTGGCATGGTAATAGGTGCACATAAAGGACCATGGGAGGATTAATGAGAGTAAAATATATCTCCAATAAAATATAAATAAAAAAAATAGTATATGAGATATTGATGAAAATATAGAAACCTGAAAATATGGAAATTATGAAGCATAAAAAAAATGAGTTATTGAATAAAAATGAGAGTGGAAGATCCCTTACTTCAGCGTGTGACTCAAAATGAATGTGAGAGGATTATCGAGCTTTTGGGGGCACATTGGGAGGAATGTAGAGAGGGCGGGGAAGAATATATATGTGATAAAAAATTTAGTGATGATTAATGTGGGATTTAGTTGGTTTATATTGGAAAATATGAGGATTTTTTTTAATATTTAGGTTTTTTCCTCTATAAAATAAAATATCGAAAACATCCAACCATCCCCTAGTATTTTCCCATAGTTTCTGACAAATGGGAGAGGTTTTTATTATTTTATAATGTAAGGGGAATGAATTATTAAAAATAATTCCCTTTCTTATTTGGAGGTGAGTCACACTCTTATGGGAATGAATTTATCATCGTAAAATATATTATAGGTTTTGGCAGATTCATAATGGATTTAAAAATTAAATTAAATAAAAATAAAATCAAAATTATTCAAAGGGAAAAAATATATTCAGCCATGAATTCTATTTATAGTATTTATTACACAACTTTTTTTTCATTTTGATGTCAAAAATTAAAAACTATACTTATAAGATATTTATTTTGTACCTGAGAATTTGACATTCATAGAGAATAATGAAAAATTAATCATGTGATTATTGTAAAGATCTAATTCCAAAAATCAGATTTGTTTTATCTATATAATTATATGAAAATATGAATTTTCATATTTAATATAAAATCTAAATTTATTATGAAATGTTAGGGTTTTTATAATAACATTTTTTGAACCCTTATAAATATTACATTTACATTCCAAAAAATTATATGATCATATATATTGAATAAATATTCTTTAATACTAATATTTTATTAAAATATTATTTATTTCAAAAATAAATTAACACATCAAAATAAATCCCCCAATATAATTTAAATATTCTCCAAAAATACTATTTTTGTTTTATTGAATTGAAATAAAAAACATTTAGAAAGTAATAATAATATGATGAAAACATATTAATCATTCAATATAAAGTAATTTAAATATTCATATTTCTAGGGTATTCATACATATCCCCCTAATTCACTATTAAATTCCATAAGAGTAATGTGTGTGAGAGTTTATCTTTAATGAGGTAGATCGGTGAGCCTGGTTTGGGCCGTGATCATGATGAGCTTGAACATATCTTTTATAAGGTTTTGTTAATGCTTCGGTTTTCTGATCTCAGGTTTTCCTTGGTTAAGGGAAAAACCAAGAAATGTTTTCTCCCTTTGAAGCTTAGAAAAATTAGATTTATAGGGTATGATCATAATGTTTGAGGCCATCAATCCCTTTGTTTGTGTCAATTGGATTTGTTAAAACCCTATATTTATACTAATCATGTGATCACTCTTCAACAAATATATTATCAATGGTAAAGATAATTAATGATCTATTAAATCAAATAATATATAATAAAATAATGGAAGTTCATGTATTTTATAAAAATATATTATATAATATGATATTTAATTAAATAAGAATATAAATTTTTTATGTATAACAGTTCGGGTCGTTACAATGTACCCCCATTACCATGAAAAAATTTATTAAGGGATCCTCACATCTACTTCTTTATTCTAGATTATTTATTATGTTATGAATTCGATTTCCAATTCCTAATGTTTGGATATGTCCTTCCATTTAACTATTATTTGAAATTTCATTTCCAAATAATGAAATACCCCTTTCTCTCTAATCAATCAATTTTTTCAATTTTTATGTGGCATCGTTATACTTGTGAAATTTCACTATGATTTTTCGATACTAATACAATTGGGTATTGAATACAATAACCACTTCCTACAAAGGGTGATAACATATTTATACACTTATAATTCATTTTCATGGGAATTAAATGTATGTATTTCACACTCCTTGATAAAGAAATAAAGTATGATAATGAGTGTAACCATGTCGTATGATCTATGTGTCACATATAAGAATGAGAATATTATAAAAGTGATGGGTGCAACCAGAATTATATAGAGATCTAATGTATTGAAAAATTATTACTCATATGAGACTTCATGTAGTTATAGGGAGTGAAACTATTTCCATTATGGGAAATTATCCATCATGATGCCGTGGTAGTTATCCTTAACCAATGTTTGTGATGCATTGTTTTATGTAGTTGCCACTTTTTCTATGTTTCCTTTATAATTATCATTATATATTAGGTATCATTATTATTTTTTATGATTCTCACCATCTTATTCCAAATTTATATCTCTATTTTATATTGGGTGTCACCTTATGTCTTGATTATTCCCATACTGGGCTTTATAACTCACCCATTTATCATGTATTCCCCCAGGTTATCCACCATATCTTTAAATTCCATGGAATATTAGAAGCATGTTAATAGTGATTTAAATAATGTTGATGCATCCCAAGTTCAATATGTTATTTTATTTAACTATTTCCTAAAGAAACTGTTATTCTTGATCTTATGGGTTGTAATATGTGAACTTGTGTTTAATAAATCATGAATTAATGTGAAATAATTAGAAGGGTTAATATATTTTAGATTTAATATCTATTGAATAATATATCCCAGGTCATGTTATGGGACTGTTTACCCTATGAAAACATTTATTTTTATAATACCTTATTCCTGGAAGGGGATCTTCCATTAACAACACAGTGTGTCTACATCAAATGATATCCATCTATTTACAATTTTTTCTTAATTATGAGGGGTTTATTTTTCATTGAAGACACATGACCATGATATCTAGAGTTTATTTATCCCCATAAAGGTGATTTGTATTTCGGAATTAGGATTTAACATCTAAATGGAATCATATTTATCCTTTTAAAATATGAATAAAAATACATGTGGATCATTTAAGATGCAACTGTGCAGTTTAACATCGTATAGAAAGGTAATAAAATAATCCATTAAAGTATGGGGTATGGAGCTCGACCATTGGAATCCATTCTATGTATATATCTTATTACATTAATCAGAGTAATCATATTATTATTGTATTTGAATAGTGTTCTCACATTGATGATTCATTGATTTTTGGATTTTTATTATAATCATGGAACAATAATGTCAAATCAATAATCTCATGTGAGTTCTAATTGGCGTTAGAAACAATTGAAAATATGTAATTAGATGCACTATATATTTATACGAGACTTATGTATTAAATAATCATTAAAGGAATATATATTTGAAACTATTGGTTGGATATTAACCCTTATATGAAGTTATGATATAAAAACTTGTATTATTGTTTCAGAATTAGGATGGAATCCAACATATCCATTTTGTGAGATGAATCAGAGTCCCCATATTTTAATTTTTCGTTTACCTATCGATGGATTAGAAGAGACAATAGACACATAGGATGTGGTTCATATGAGTTAGAGTAAATGGAATCTTCAATGACATAAAACATGTTGTATCCCATGTTAGATATCAATATTTACACTCTAATGGACAATGTGAGGGATAATAAGAGGCCAATTAAATATTATAGGAAGGTATAAGGACAAAAATTTAGGGCATAAAGGTTAAATGATTGAATATCCCCTATACATGATTGATAATATCCATGTATGGGGTTTAAGATAGACAATTGAATCATGGTTGATGGTTCACATGGATTTAGGGTACATTTATAGGTATGTGTTCTTGAGAAGGCTGTCAAGTTTGATGATGTATGTAAGACTCTGATGACTTGTCTGAGCATGTCATATTCTCAAGTGTGAATATTTATATCTAACAATATTGAAATGATTGAGAATTTACACCTTCCATGTCCAAGGATCATAGTATGAAAAGGCATAAATGTTTGAGGATGCCTACAGAACATGTTTCAGGTTTTCTCTATAACAAGGATGACATGTCTAGGGGTCTGTCATGTGATCCAACTAACATGTTTTAGGTGTGTGTCATTATAAATTTATTAAATTATAACTAAGGGGATAAAATTGACACCTACCAGAGCACTACATTGTTGGTCACACCCATTGATATGGACACTTACTTGCATACCCAGTAGAAGCCCTTTCTACCTAAATACCTTGGGTAGATAGTAACACTTAACTAAATATTCATATGGGATAGTCCCTATGGATCAAATCCCTTCATTTTCTTTTATTCAAAGTATATGAAAATTAAATTTTCTTAAATGGAAATTACATCAAATTTATAAAAATTAACATAATATAGATATAATTCAGTAACTAATAGATTAGTTTCTTTGGAAGACTAGTCTTATAAATATATTGTACATTATAAAATATAAAAATGATTTAAATTATTCTATTTATCCTTCTAAAGTGCCCAAAATTTCAATATTACATGTAGTCAACAGAGGATATACATCACTGGAAGGAATAAGCTAAATTCCTTGTAAGGGGAGGAAAAAGGAACACAATTCAATAAAACATAGATGAGACTAATAGAGCTCACCATATCAAAACCATATGATCATCATTTATATCATGGTTTAACATTTGATTCTGATATGAATTATGGAATATGAATATAAATGAATCAACATGTCATAGTGGAAAAATACCACAAAATGTTTTAAACAATGCTAAAATATATTTCATTGATAATAGATATTCATAAATTATAACATCATAACTATAAATAGAGACAAAATAATTTTTCAATCATTTTAAAAAACTAATGAGATACAACCAATTAACCAATGTATTTTTTGTAAACATAATTTAAGGCTCACCCGTCACATCATAAATTCTCATAATAAATAATTTGGCATATAAATTTTAATAATAATAGTCTTGAAATAACCAAGGAAGATGAATGGGATTCATAGGGATTCCATATATCATAATTTCCTAAATATATTTTTGGGTTCCCAATAAAAAGGACTTAAAAATATAAGTCATAATCATTATTATTCTTGGGAAAATAAAAAATATATCTGGCAGAGTGAAAGAAGTATTTAAAAAAAATACATTCTGGAAAATCATTTTATATCTCTTAAAAATAATTTTTGAAAGACATAAAACATGTATATCATAGAAATAAAATAGTAATAATTTTGAAATATTATTAAGTAATATTAGTGGAGTATCCATATTAAATATGATGATAAATATAGATAACCCCAAGAAAAAGGATTTAGGTTTGAGTACCCCCTTACCTCAATTCCACCATTAATTCATCATCTTCTCTTTTCCTAAATAAAAAAGGTTGATTAATACATGAAACTAAGAGTGAAATGAAAATATTTTTTAAATTGTGTTTCCCTTAAAAAAGTCATTTTTATTCCATAATGTTTTTTGGTTTAATTTCAAATATAGAAACTTATAAATAATTCCATAATAAATAAATAAGTATATTATACATTTATAAGTCACTAATAATTTATTATAACAATTAATAAGGTTAGTGATAGGAAATAAATCGGAAATATCCTTGCAGGTTGTTAACCAACCGTTATTAGGAACACTTTTTAAAAGATGATATAATGAGGTATAAAATATAAAAAATTCATATACAAATCCTTTTAGTTTGGTAAACATCATTAATATAAATTTAACATAATACCAAATTAATATTATAAAATTTTGTATTGAAATTGAATTGGGAAAAAATAATATTTGAGGAAAATGATAAAAGAGTATACAAAAACTTATAGTTTTCCCATTGTTTCTACTATTGTACGATGCTAGGATTCCATGATGAATTTAGTTGGTTTACACTAGCACAAAAATAAGGTTTCTAATGGATTATTCTAGAGTATTTTTGGGGATATAGGGCTTTGGTAACTGTGGTAGGACTTGTTTTCAAGGGGGAATAAGATGGGTTATTTATACATGAGAGAGTGTTATTTTGAGAATAAAATTTTGAATAAAATATTATATCTAAGGTAAACATTATAATAGTTATAATATTTAAATTATAAACAATATTTTCATTAAATAAAATGATCTTAAAACATTTAATAAATTTATAATTAAAATTAAATATATTAATCAAAATGAAAGGTGAAAAAATGAGAAAGTGTTATTTTAATTTAATAAATTAAATTTTATTCATTGAAAAGTAAATTTTATGAACTCAAGTCATTTTTATTGTAATTTAATTTCACATTTATAAAATTGAATATTTTTTGGTCAGTAGTAAATTTAAATAAATTTTTCTTTCATTATTAAATAATGAGTGATGTAATTCTAAATACATGAGGTAGAAAAAAACTTGTATTTTTTACTATTCAATTAACAATTGATGTATTTTGAAAAAATACCAAAAATTGACCCTGGATAAATTATGAAATTATAATTTAAATAATGATAATAATTTTATCAAATTTTTTTTATAAAATATTATATTTCATTTTTTAATAAGGAAGTTATGATTATTTTACTAAATACATTAAAATACCATTTATTAAAAATGTTCCTTTACATTAATTGTTTTTAATTATTTTTATTAGTTTATGAAAATTGTAATATTTATATTATTACTTAAATTAACAATGATAAAAATTATTTATATTAAATATTATTATTATTATTATTTCAAATTACATTTCCAATATATATGGTATTATTCCCAATTGTATGGCTGTTATTCTCAATGGTTGGGTCACATTTCTAACTGTCTGATTAGTATTTCAATGATCACATTACTTAGCATAAATACTAACTCATTCCTTTATTTATTATTCATCTTAATCTATCTATAATATATATTTCAATTTTCTAAAATGTCGATTGGTTTACTACTATTTTTTTCATTTATATAATATTGTTCATGTGAGGGATAATTCTAATAGATCGGGGTGATCTAAAAATTCCCATTAATGTATTTATATTTTATATTTAATATCTAGTGAAATATTTTTAAACTAAATGGGGTTATTTGTTGAATAATGTAACTATATTAATTAAAGAAATAATTTTTTTGTGTATCTCTCTGTTCATTGTGTATAATTCTATATGATAAAATTTAATATACATTTTAATCAATATATAAATATCATTTATGAAATCCAGGTTGTTACAATATTCCCCATTAAAAAATTTCGACCCTAAATTTGATCTCATATTCGAGGATAAGAATCGATGATGTTACTTATTTTTCCTTTTTTGTTTGCTTCACAGGTCGACCCATTATTGTTATGGTTTGGCCATAATACTATGACATTTGGGTTGTATTATATTATATAACTTTATCACTATGGTCTTATATTTTTTACCAGATTCCAATCATGTGATAGATTATTCTATATGTGTACCACAATCATATTTGACACATCTGAGGGATAGGGTACATACTTATATAGGAGAGATACATGGAACACATCATGAACATGATCCGTATTTGGTGGATGGGAAAGTTGATAGTTCACTAATCTTATGTTATAAATGATATAAAAGGGGAAAATATACTGAGGGATATTTTTTCCTATCATTAAAAACAACAAGACTATCACCCATAGTGATTTTTGAAGGAAATAAATTTCTTTTACTACATCTTCAAATTCCATTCAACAATTTCTTGAATATATCTTTTCCAAACTGAAGAAGATTTTATATGTCATTAGATTGAATAAACTTATCCATAATCTCTTTCAAGAGGATTAATACATTTACCTTTTGTCCAATAATTTCATTCCAACAATATGGAGTTCTACTTATCATCCTCTATAGAGATTCATATAGAGCAATAAGAATTCTTGAGGTGAAGTTATTGTTGAATGATAACTCAATTATTGGGAGATGTTGATATCATCATTATATAAATTTGATTGTGTGGGATCTTAAAATATCCTTGATCTTAAATTAGTTTACTCATTTATACCATCATTTTGGGGTGATAGGATGTGATGATTTTCATTTCATTATTCAGGGAATGTTGAATACTTCTCTATAAATTTAATGTTTACAATGGTTTATGATTAGATTCAAATGATAGTAATAGAGTCTCAATATTTTCATATTTAAATATCAATTTTTTATGTAAATATTCAGAAAATTTAATTAAAAATGCACATGGACATTAATATTTTAGTCTTGTTCCAAACAAGAAACAGAAGCACCTTAGAAAAACCTCAAACATATCGTAAAATGATCATGTCACATAATAGTTCTCTGAGGCCTGCCCTACCTAACCATTTTTTCATATCATATTAAATGAATCATTAGAAGGGTGAGATCATATTATTTATAATGGTAAAAAAAACATGTAACAATATATGATCATATTATAGAATAATATATGAATACGAGTATACGGTCATGAACATAACATACAAAGTATATAGACAACCTATCATAGGTCCAAAACATATGTCAAAGAATAATACATTATCATTTCAGAAAACAATGGCCATAAGAATGGGAAAAAAATCAAAAATAAAAATGAACAATTATATATGTTCTTAAAATTATGTAGCTATATTAAATATTTAGCTCCCTGAGTTTTTAAAAGTGAAGAATATGGTCGTATGTGATAAACTGCACCAAACCCAAATAATAAATGATTATTTTAATATGACTATATTCACCATTCCATCAAATTTTTAGATATGATTAAGATAAACTAATTTATTAAATATATATGCATATACATGCCCTTAATATATTTGTATATACATAGTAAATAATTAGTCTTCTTTTTGGTAATGTATTTTTGTTCTTCAAAATATGATTTCTTAAAAAAATTTATTTTTATGAACAAAATATTATAATTATTTTATATAACATTTATAAAAAAAATAAAAAATTGAATTAATTTTTTTATTTCATTATATCAACAATAAATAAGGTTAAAATTTGGGATTTTTTTGAAACTATAGATATTTTAGTGAATAGTGAAAATATCTTCTTATTATAAATTGTGACTTATTTTGATAAAAGAAATAATTCAAAACTAAAATTAAATTTTCATTTTTATTTTATGTTAACACAACTATTTATTATTTATGTTAAATTACATTCATTTAAATCACTATTATATTGGATTTTAATTGATCTTTATTTATTGGAATAAAAGGGAATTTTTGTAAAACTATTTAAAAATACATAATATTTACCCATTATATTTATTTAAAATAATCCCCAATGGGTAATTAATTTAATTAAATATATAAATTTCACATATATATATATATTTATGAATTTAAATTTATGTAATGTATATTACTAATTGTATAGTAAATGAAAAATCATCATATCCATATAAAATGTATTTAATCAGAAAACTGCAAATCATCTTTCTTATGAGATTTACATTAAATTAAATAAATAAATCTCAAAGAATGAATTTTGAAAAAATGGATTATTTATTTTTTATACTATTAATTCATGTTATCTAATAACTTCCACTTAATTTTCAACAATATGAATACTAACAGTAAAAAATATTAGTTACAAAGGTAAATATATGATAAGCTAATTAAGGGTAAAAATAATGTAACCAAGACTACAAATAAAGTACCCCTAATAGTATGAATATATAAAATTATTTTTCATTCAATGTATTATTATATTTATTCCATATTTTTTTAATTTATAAATGATAAAATATTCATATTGATAACAATTATATTTTTATATAATAAAACATAAATATTATTTTTCAGTAAAATTTAAATTCAATAAAGGAATTTATTTTGGATAATTAATGGATTTTTGAAATAAATATTATATTATTAAAATATTATTATTAATTTATTATTAAATAAAAGTAATTATTTTATTTTTATGAAGTTAAATGTAATTTTTATAATGGTTTGAAAACAATTACTGTAAAAATAACAAACATCAATCCATAAATGTTGATTATTATTTTAATATTGAAAATTGACATAATTATAAAATTATGTAGATAAAATGATTATTATTTTTGGTATTATAATGTAGAAATTATACAAAGGTTAGTTTTTCAAAATTTCCTAGGACATCCAAATTTTTACGTTAAAATTAAATACAGTATAAATATATTATATTTATTGTAACATCCAAATGACCAAAAATGATGTAACAAATAATATAAATGGTATCTATGACCAAATATATTTTTTCGTTATAAAAAAACTTTATTTTTATTTCATTTGGTTTATTTTATAAATCCATTATGAATCCATGAAAACTATAATATATTTTATGTTTCTAAAATCTATTATTTAAGGTCATGACTCACATCCACATCATCAAGGGTATTATTTTAACATTTTAATCCCTCAAATTTATAAAAAAATTAAATACATCCTTATTCGGTAGAAACCATGTGAAAAAATAATGGTATAGTTTTCTATTTTGTCTAATTTATTATATAGAATCCAAAACTTATGTTTGGATAATTATAATGAAATCCCCACTAATTTCCTATATAAATCCACTCAAACACCCATTTTTATTCACTAAAAATCTTATTGAACATACCTACTCTTCTCTCATATGTTTATAGTTCTATCATAGTGCCCTAATATACCAAGAAGCTTTACCGAAGGATTTGTAATCTCACACTCAAGGTAAGGTTTCTTTTCTATATCCTCTATATTCATGTTTATTCACTATCTTTTGTAATCTATTTTTATATTAATACCATTGGGATATGTTTTTACATTACCTTATTACATTTAATTTTTGTTTCTAAATGATGAAATACCATATTTTCCCTTATGGAAATATTTTATTAATTTTAATGTGAATTTTTTATGTTGTTGATGTTTTACCATAATTTTCCAGGTCAAAATATTATGTAATTAATTCAAGTACCAATTTCTTATCATGAGTTTTCAAATTTATGAACTTATACTTATTGATTTAAAAAATACATGTAATTATTAAACACCCCTTGATTGTGTAATAAAATTTCATGATAAATGAATCTGTGTTTTGGGATCTATGTGGAACACTTAAGCATGATAATGAAATGAATGTGATGGATGAGACCATAATTATATATAACTCCATTTTATTGGATAATAGTTTTGTCTCATGAGTCACCATTATATGTATGAGGTTGTGAGAATAATATATCATGATAATTTTTTCATCAAGATTTCATGGAAGTTATCCTTTACATATGTTAATGTTGTAATGTTATAAAATTTTCCCGCATTTCCCACATTTCATTTATGTGATCAAGAAATTCATGTCTTATTATTTGTGTTTATAATTATCATTAATTTTACTACCCATTGAAATTATTGTTTTCTAATATGTATTAATCTCTTCATGTTATTCCCTATTTATTAACTTACTAGGATGTATAGCTCACCCATTTCATATATCTACCCTCGTATTATCCCATGCAATTGTAACTACAAATTATTATTCTGAAAAAGTTAATTACTTTTTTCAATAAATTTTTTTCATTTATTATTATATGTTGTTATGTGATGTACCTAATTATCATAGAAAACTAGAATTATCTATCTTCTAGGTTTTATTATTTTTAAAATTATGTAATTAATTATTAAATAATTTTTTAAAATAGTAGGGTTGTTATGGTTGACATCTGAGGATTTTTTTTTATTTTTTCGATTAGGATTAGAAAACTATATAGAAAATCATGGTGATAAATATATGTATAATAAAACATCTATAAATTTTGGTAAGAATATATTAAGTGGTATATCAATAAAATACATCCCTACTTGGACAGTACAAGTTGATTTTCCTTTAGAATATATGTACGTAGGGGTAAAATAAAAAAAACAATGATGAGGAAGACTTGACAGGGAACACGTACATGAAAATAGGAATTACATCATACATAGTTTGACACTTCCATTATATATTTTTTGGTAATTCACAATCTCATTATGAATAATTATTAATGTAAAAATTTATTATAAGAGTATCTTTTAGGAAATACTTCATGTTTAACATAGATTGATGGCTTGAAAATAATAAGTAAATAAATAAATGTAATTCATAATTTATACCTTTAACTACATTGGATTCCTATTTTTGTGATTAATAGTTTAAAAATATTCATCCCTAATTTCCCCTCTAATATTATCTATGGATTAAAATTTGAAGAAAATATTTTTATTCTTTGGTGGATTAGGTGATGTATTAAAATCTTTTTCAAGTGATTCACGAAAAATATTCATCTTAAGTACTAATCATTTGGAAACAAATGTGACTTTCATAGATATTTATCAAATGAAGAAATTAAAATTTTAATGAATGAATGTTTCTTTATGTCTATATGCTAAATGGAAATGTAATTACTTAACTATAGGAAATGAATCTTTAAAAAATTGTTTTATAGTATAATCATTTTTGATGAATTAAGGGTGATTTTATCCATCATTCATTTAAGGTTTTCATCCTAATAAAATTCTCCCATCCATGTTCTCTATCAAACTCTATTAGTTCATTTTTTAGTTTTCTATTCCATATATATGTTTTAACTTCCCATTACATTTCTCATATATAGAACCCAAGTTATGTGATGGCCTTAAAACATCCTTTTCTCCCTATTCAGGTTCATGGTTTATTATCCATTTTAGAGGTGGGTTTTTAAAAATTATATTTTCATGTCTCAAAATATCTATCAATTATATCCAGCATAAATTTTGAGGAAAAAATTTATTAAATGGTGTATAAATGTGATTACCTGAGTTTTTAAAGTAGAAGACTATGCTCGATAATGTATGTGATATGCTACCCTGAACCCACATAAATAATGATTTTTCAGATATGGCTATTTTAACCTCTCCAAAAAACATTCATATATGATAAGGATTGACTAAATTATGATATATATATATATATCCTAAATATATTTAAAAATTAATATTATATATTCAATCTTTTTTTTGGTATTGTCTTTTGGTTATTCAAAATATGTTTTTTAAAAGATAATTTTTATATATTTTTGTGAAAAATATTATTATTACTTTCTATAATAATTAGAAATATTATTTCATAAAATCAAATAATTTTTTTGATATCATCATATCAAAATAATCTTAGGGTGATAATTTTGGATTTTTCATAAAATTAATATTTTTCTAGTGAACAGTATATAATAAATTTTTTTATGAAAAACTGTAATTTATTTTGTTAAATGGGTAAATTTAAAATTAATATTATTATTTTAATTTTTTTGAATATATTATTTAGATATTATGAATTATGTAAATTTAAATAATCATTATACTGGATTTTAATAAATGATTATTTTTAGGATTAAATATTCATTTTTTGAATACTGTTTTAAAATGTGTAATGCTTATCCAATATAATTAATTAAAATAAATGATATTGTGAAATTATTTAAAAGAATACATATATTTCATATCAATATATTTTAATTTAAATTCATGTAATGAATATTACTAGTTATATAGGTAAATTAAAATAATATTTTTGTTAAAAATGTCTTTTTTAAATTGTATTCCACCATGCTCGTGTGTTTTATTTGAAATTAAATCCTTTAACCTCTATGAATTTATTTTGAAAAAATGGTTTCCAGATTTGGAATAATATTAATTAATATTAGGTGATAAGGTCAACATAATTTTTGAACAATTTCAATAATAACTTATGTAAATATTTATTTTCATGGCCCATCCACTAGGGCCCATGCTGTGACTACCCTAGGACTTCCTCCCAAAGGATAGAGGTTGGAAACTAGCCCCAGAGGTGTCAACATGCAAGTGGGAGGACTTTTCCTGAGTACCTGTATGAACTCAAATTCACAACCAAGTCCCACACTATGAAATTGATACAAGTATAATTGAAAAAGATTTGTGTACAAGTATAACTAATATGAGTGGGCTATAATAAAACACAACAAAAGAAATGAAAAAAAAGTACAAAAAGAAAACTCTAATTGCAATTGGTGAAAACCCCCACCTGATTGTGAGAGTATTATAGCTAATGGAAGACAAAGTATAACATCAATTCTACCCGATCTGACTGGGCCCCGCCTGGTCCTAGTTCACAAAGTCTATATTCTTAGAGTCCATAGGTCCCATCTCTCTGAGCACCTCTGAGTCCTGATACACCAATGTCTCTATCGAAGAGATGATTTCCTGCACGGGATACGACACAAGTGGGCGGAGCACATGTAGGGGTGAGTAACGCGATACATAGAAGGGACCCCAAAATTAAAATATAATACCACACAATAATCCCCAAAGTAAAACATGAAGAACATGATAGCTCACACCAGGTATACATTTAGGGTTATGCTAGACGAATAATTAGTCACATTATCAAACTCCCCAGCTGCTGGAGAAATCATCCTCCATCGAGTATAGTGGGCATGTAAGGTCACACAAAAGCCACATCCCCATAACATTGTACTTATGTAGAACTCATCGCTGATTAGTAACATGGGTATGCTGGGTCACACAGTGCCTCTCCCCATGGTGGGCCTTCCAGGTCACATAGTCCTGCTTCCCTCATAGTCCAAACTGAGATACTCATCCTATCGAATATCACGGTTCTGTTGGGTGACACAGGGCCAATACCCCCCATGGGCATATTAGATCACACAGAGTCGCTTCAGACTGGGCCGTCATCAAGTCACATAGTGCTAATAGTCAGCATTATTTTGGACTCAGCCAACCGCAGGGTACCATACATAGCGTGCTTGGGAGAAATGATCATCAAGACATTCTTCACATCTCAACATCCCTTAAAGACACCATAGTGCATGCCAAAATAGATGTCTCATCAAGAGAGTCCCAACTCCGAAGATGGATCACAATCGGATTCTTGGGTAGCATGATACATGTGTTTTAGTAAACATGGTCTGGTTGCATCTACTCCCAGTCTAACCCTGTTGGGCCGACCCGAATACCCCTGCCTGGGGGTCCCAAATACACTTGTTTAATTGGAATGACTCTACCTTACCCGGTACGGGTCTCGTTCGATCCTATCCAGCCTGGCTAGGGGTCCAAGACAATGGACCTCGCTGGACCCAACCATGTTTGGCTGAGGGTCCAGCTCGTCAGGTCACCCAACAACTCAGTCTAGTGTGGCCGGGCCCAAAGGGAACATGTTTGGCCTACCAGCATGCGTTAGGCCTGTTGGGTGCAGGTTAGGCCAGCCAACGAGGGTATGGCCTACTGGCTGGGGGAACGACGTTCCAGCCCAAAGCCAGGCCACATGGGTGTCTAGTGTTGCGCCGTCCAGCCAGGATGTTTCTGGCAACCGCATATGACCTCAAGTACCTCGTGGATGTATGGGCCCCTCCTGCCGCGGTCTAGGGACTGTTTCCTTCCAGCCGTCCGAGCGCGGACCGTCCCACCATGTGATTCCAGGTAGGCGTCGCGTCTCCCTGATGCTGCAGCGGCACGCCAATGAGTATGTCGATGCCTCCAATTGCAGCTACCACCACCATCCACTGCCTTCTCTATTGGCGCCATCGCACCGCCAAATTTTTCAGTCGACCATAGGACACGCTCCGATGGCCCATTCTTCATGCGGCCTACAAGGACATCCTCCGGGGAGTATCCTCTTTTACATGAAGGACTCAAAAATTCCTTTCTATAGATTCAAAAAAAGAGTGAACATGTGGAGGGGCGTTTTCCTTGTTCATGTGGGACCACTCCCTCCGCATTAGAAGTTTATAATCAAGGGGAGGATGGTGGCTCAATCAAACTAGAGATAAAGTAATCTCGAATAATAACTCCCAAAAGAAAAGATAGCCTCCCTAAAAAATGCACGATTAGCAGATCTACCTATTTGTCAGTTGTTCCGAATTTGTCGTTTCTAGACTAAGAATGTGGAATAACTTTCACAAATTAAACCCCTAGCCCTTTGATGTTTGATTCCGCATTGTTTCACCCTCGAGGATTCAAGATGCTGATGTCATTTGTCACTTCTAGCCCCATTCTTCGAGGTGCGTCGAAGATGTTTGACATTCATTGGTGTTTTTCATTCTTCGTTGGAGAGGAATATTGTCAGAGGTTTATCAGAGAACCCTCACAACTTAATTCCCTGTCCCACCAGCATGTCCACCAAAATAAAAGAAAACCATGTCAAAGAGTTTCTATTATTAAGTGACATCGAGTCATTACGCTGTATCATTAATGAAAAATTATTCCTATTAGATGTCATTAAATAATAGTTAGACTGCGATTTAAAGAGCCATTAATGAGCCCCATCTATGCGCCTTGTCGCTATATGACAACGTCACCATCCGCCGATCAACATATGAGAAAAGGAAGTAAAATTACTTTTTAATATTATTTTATTATTTTTCGAAAATTCTGAAAGTTAAATTCTATGTTCAGACCTTTTCAGCTATAGTTAAGTCCTTTCATGGAGAATCTCGACATTCTATGTTCAACAGTTCCATCATATTTTTAATCCAATCACTAGTTCAATTTTTAGAAAAACCTGCTCACACGTTTACATAAGTGAACTTAAAAATATCAAATTTCCATTCCAGGATTACCAAGCCTCCGAATCACGTGTTTTCAAAGTGTTTAGCCTCATAATAATTCCTTATAATTAAAAAAAGATACATATAATTTCTAAGACATTACATTCTCATCAACTTAGGTATTTACATCCCTAAAATACAAAAGAAAAACTAATAAAATAGATGTGGGTACTGATAAAAAATCAGAACCCCCAAATCCCATTTTCTATCCTGGAGATTCCCTTGCATCCACCAAACTCACACCAGAGGAATCGACCACCCACAAAGGACCCTCTCATATCGATCCTCTATATCCACATGGAAATCCAAAAAACATATCCATGTCGTCAATTTCCATCTCACCCGAGTCGATGACGTGTGATGGACCATGCATTTACCTCCTTAGCTACGACATGTGGAAAACATCATGCATCTGGTTCATATGTGGGGGAAGATCTAGGAAAAAATCCACCTTGTCAACATTACTCAGGTTCGAAAAAGATTAGATAATCCTACTAGATAGCTTGCCTCCCGGGCCAAATTTCCACTATCCTCATCGACGTGTGACCTGAAGAAATACGTAATTTTCCTACTCAAACTCCAAGGGTATTCATCTCCTATCTGCATAAGACTTTTGTGTGGTATGTACAGTCTTCATCCGCTCCTAGATGATATACACCTTCCTAGTGGTACCCCATACATACTCCAGAACCATGAATTCTGACTACCATAGGTCTATCTAGCATAGGGGTGATATAAAAGGCCTCCCATACAACGCCACAAATAGTTACATTCTAATGGTGTAGTGATAGCTATTGTTTTTTGGAAACTCCACCAGTGGCTGGTGGTCATCCCATCTATAACAAAAATCATGGATGCATGAATGCATCATGTCATCCACTGTATGTATGGTTCGCTATGTCTAACCATCCGTTCGAGGATGAAATGATGTGCTCAAGCATAGATTCATCCCAAACACCTCCTGAAATCTCCTCCACTACCAGGATGTAAAGCAAACATCACAATATGAGACGATCGGCGAAGGCACAGTGTGATACTGCACTATCTACTAGAGGTAGAGACTTCCCAAGACCTCTACCGATCTCTTCTCCTAGATGTGTAGAAAGTGATCCTACATGGTGATTAAATCAATGATCATAGAGATAGAGTCATGGACCTTGGATGTACATTGTATTCCAATCACAATGTTCCTTGAGATACCATCCCATTTCTGCTCCGGTATCTCGAGTGGCTACGCCAAGCCTACTAGAACCTGATTCTTGGCCTTCAAATGCTGACAAGTGTGGGATAATGAAACGAACTCAGTCACCACTTTCTTCATCCCTAGCCACCAGTACTGACATTCGATGTCCTGGTATATTTTTTCCACTACAGGATGTACCACCAAAGGGGATGTATTAAACTCCCTCAACTCCTCCTCCTACAATATCACTGGTACAATAGTGTATCCTCTAAAAAGGATGACGTACTCCCCACCTATCGAAAATCCTTTTAGAGCCCATCATGAGGATAACTGAGCACGTTAGGCTTCTGAGTCAACGTACACTTGTTGTATCTCCCTAACTCACTGTTAGACTTGTGGAGTAATAGTCATCGACTGAAGGTTAGCATCATCACCATCATCAATGAAGGACACCTTCATCATGGCCAACAACTCTGTCACCTCACTCCACAGGTAGAAACTGGAACTCCTACTAAGTGAGTCTACCACCACATTCCCCTTTCCATGAGTATAGACTATCAAATAGTTATAGTCCTGGAGGACCTCTAGCTATCACTACTATCTCATGTTCAGGTCCTCCGGGGAGAAGATATACCTCAGACTGTTGTGGTCGGAGAAAACCAAAAATAGTTCACCCATCATGTTGTGCTACCACATATTCATGGAAAATATTGATGTTTCTAAATCCAAGTCATGGGTTACGTATTTGTCCTCATATTATCTCAACTGTCGTGAGTTGTAGGGTATTACTACTCGCTTCTGCATCAGGACACAACCCAGTCTGGTCCCTGATGCGTCATAGTAAACTACATTCCCAATTCCCTCCTCTGGTAGTCTTAATATGGGGCACTATTCAGTCTCCTCCTCAACTCCTAGAAACCCTTATGACATTTTTTCATCCACACAAAGGGCAGTACTTTCCATGTCAATGCGAATAAGGGTGATGATACTCTGGAAAAGTCAGGCACAAACCATTGATAGTAACCATCCAACCCTTTGATTATGTACACCTCAGTCACACTCTTAGGAGGCTCCTAAGAAAGAACTACCTCTATCTTCATCAGATCCCCTAAGAATCCAGTCTCTGAGGCGATGTTTTCTAGAATTTTGACTTCCCGTATCGAAAACTGACACTTTAAAAGCTTACCATAAAGATGGTGCACTCGAAGTGTATCCATGACTATCTAACAGTACATATCATGTTCCTCCTCTGACGCTGAGTACACCAAGATGTCATCAATGATGACCACAATAGACCAGAAAAGTTAGGGATGGAAGATCTAGTTCATAAGACCCATGTACACTCCTGGGGAATTGGTCACATTGAAAGGCACCACAAGGAAATAATAGTGGCCATATTAGCACCAGAAGGATGTCTTCGGTACATCCTCATCCAGTACCCAAAGATGGTGAAAGCTTAATCTGAGGTTTATCTTCGAAAACCACCACACTACCTTATGATGGTCGAAGAGTTCATACTTCCTCAGCAGTGGATACTTATTCTTCATGGCACATTGTTTAGGCACCAAAAGTACACACACAACCTCAAAATACCATCTTCCTTCTTGAAAAAACCCACTAGTAGTGCCCATGGTGAAACAATGGGCCCTACAAACCCATTCCCTGTCAAGTCCTCCAAATGTACCCTCAAATCTTGAAGCTCCGCAGGAGCCATCCAATATGTCGATGGGAACATTGGTGCCATTCAGGGGTATAGGTAGATACAAAATTCTATCATTCTACAAGGAGGTAGTCTCAGAAAATCCTCTGAGAAAACATTATCATACTCATCCACCACTATATTAAAACATGGATTCGTATGATACACTACACTGAGGGAGAGAGTAGCCAATTGGTGAGTGATCAGCTACACCCTCCTCCGAGAAATTTTTTCCTATGCTGCAAGGGTTTCCTTCACACCAGTGAAGTAAAACCTGGCCCCATACCCATGGACACAACACACTGTAGGCCTAAAATAGTTGATGTGAGCATGGACTGTGGATAACCAGTCTATAACCAATATTATGTCGTAAGGCCTCGACGCCGCTACTATGATATCTCAACAGAATCTCTCACCACCTAGAGTGAGGTTACACTACGGGTACAAGTTTTTAATCATTGAATACCCTCTTATAGGAGTTTCTAGTCATAAATATCAACCCAATGGCTCCACCACAGTCTCAGAGCTCTGAATAAGAGCCATGGAAAGGATGGAGTGAATAAAACTAGTGTCTATATGAACTGAATCTAAGGTGGAGAATACAATGTCATGCCTCATATCATATCAAGAGAACTGTGGTCATAAGACTCTACTCCCTGAAGCATTGCTCGCCCCTGTCCTCTTGCTCCCTGAGGCCGGGGTTGAACACTTAGGGTAGTGGGGTAACATATCAAACATTTTCCCACCTCCTGCTCCTCGTCCTGCTCCCCTTCCACATATACAACCCTGCAGACATCCTCTCTTGAACCACTACCACTTCCTCAGGGGCCCCTCAACCATCTTTTAGTCATATTTACAGAGGGTCGGGCTATCACGAGCCATGTGTCCCTACCCGCCGCACGCAAACCACTACTTATCTCCCTACTAACTCCCTCTTTATTGGGAGCTCCACACTACCGACCCTGAGTTTTGAGGTCATCCACTAAAAGACCTAACCCACTTGGTCCCTTGTGTCTGCTATATTTTTCTTACTAAATATTATACTGTATATGGTCTACTAGTAGCTTCTGATGGGGGTGCCTTATCTTCCAAGATTCTTTCTACTAGAAGGAATCACTCTAGCACCCTAGCTTGAGTTGGGATGCTGAGAGTCAACACCGACACCCTAATCTCCCTCTTGAATCCCTGATCAAAGGATTGATCCCTAATTAAATAGTCTTGAACATTATATGTCAAGTAGAATGAAATATCAGTGAACCTCTATGAGTATTCATCCACCATCATGATGCCCTACTGTAGGTGAAGTAGCTCCGAAATGTGCATAAATTGAAAGGTTTCTAGAAAAAATCCTCCTGAAAAAGCTATTCAAAGTCTTCCCAGGTGATGGTTGCCTCATCGTGCGTCGGGGTGGTCAAACTCTACCATATCGCAGAATATACCTACAGAAGGATAGCTTCCATGATCTTCACTTGGTCAGGCAGGGTCCTAAATAAGTGAAAGACCCATGTCACTGCCTCAAGTACTCAGTGGACTGAGGATCTGTCTCTCCCCTGAACATAGGAGGTGTCTACCTCTAAAACTCATGCAGGGCACTGACTGTATGCACGTATTTATTGGAAACTGCCGACAATAGATCCTGACCATTAGGTGGTTGTTGCACTAGTGCACCACCCAGTGGGGACATCTATAGAATTGGTCTATAAATTGATGACTCCTCTCCAGGCGGGTAGTCCTCAAAACCTAGTATCATGATCCCGACTGGTCATCTATGTGGAGGCATCTTGAGATAGATCAAGATGTACAACGAACATAAGATTATAATTTTTGAGATGAATTTTAATAAAAAAAACTAAGGAGACACTTATGCAACCCATTTCTTCATGTATAGATCCAAAAAGCAGAATTCAAGGTCCGGGTGAATTGATACGTCAGTCGTCACACTAACAATAGACTCTATAAATCTGGAAGTCAGAATTGACATAATTAATAATGTTTCCCCAAAATAAAAAATAGACTCTCGATCTATGTGGTAGGAAAGACTTCCCTTTGATACCACTTTGTCATGACCCGTCCCTTAGGGCCCGTGCCATGACTACCCCTAGCCAACCTTTCGAATGCTAGGGGATGGAGACTAGTGCTGAAGGAATCAATATATAAGTTGGAGGCATTTTACTGAGAACCTATTTGCAGACACATGCCTAAACATGTCCCACACACAGAAAAGGAAACATGTATCACTAAAACAGAGTTATGTACATGTAAAAGTAATACATGTGGGCCAGAATACGAACCCAAAAAAATAACTTAAAAAAGCAAAGTACAAAAAATAATCTCTGATGGACATCCATGGAAAACCACACCTAATCGTGAGAGTAATGTAGCTCCTGTATTCCAAAGAAGAACACCTTGTCCACCCGGTCTTGCTGGGGCCCTTCTAGTCCGAAGACACCATGTCCACTGTAATATCATCTATCAGTCGCATCTCCCTGAGCACCTCTGAGTCCTAGTCCACCAAATTCTCTATCTAAATGCTGATTGCCTACACGAGACATGTCATGAGTGGGAAGATCTAGTGTAGGGGTGAGTAATGCAATACTCCGCAGGGACCCAAAAATAAAAAGAAAATACCACACAATAATCATCAAATTAAATCACAAAGTACAAGACTTCTCACACGAGGTATACATTTAGGGTATTGATAGAAGAATAATCATTCACATTATTTAACTCCTCAGATGCTAGATAAATCCTCCTATTTTGAGTACAGTGGGCCTATCGGGTAACACATAAGCTTCTTCACACTCCCCTCGGACAATTGTGGTACTCATTGATGATGAGTACCATGGGTATGCTGGGTCACATAGAGCCGCTCTCCACCATAGGCCTTCCAAGTCGCATAAGGAAACTTCAAGAATTATCCATACTGAGATAATCATCCTACCAAGTATTATGGATCTTCCTGGCACAGAGATCCTCTCCCCATCGTGGGATTTCATGGTCACATAGAGCCTATTCCCGCTAGGGCATCGTCATGTCACACATATTCTATAGTTAGTAGTCTTCAGGTCTCCACCAACCACAGGGATCCATACGTAGCGCACCTAAGAGAACCTCTCATTAAGACATTCTTCACATACCATCTTACATTAAAGTCACCATAGAACTTTCCAAAAGATTAGCTTCATCAATAGGGTCCCAAAACCGAAAAAATATCTTCAATCAAATTCTCAGTTTTCAAGATACCCGTTTTTTCTTAAATAGGGGCTGGTTGCATCCGGGCCCAGTCCGACCCGGTCAGACAGACCCAACTAACTTGGATGGGGGGTCCCATACACCCTATTTTAATTCGACCAACTTGACATGACCATGATTGGGTCTGGGTTGGTCCCGTCCGGCATGGAGGGTGGGCCAGGCCCAATGGGCCTCGCTGGATCCGGACCGGTTTGGCCATGGGTCTAGCTTGTCAGGTTACCTGGGAACGCGGTCTACTCTGGCCCAGACCGAAGGGCATGGGTCTAGACTCCCGGAACGGATCCATACCACTAGGTGTAGGTCTGGCCTTCCGGCATGGGACCAGCCTACGAGCCACGGGTGAGGCCGACCGGTACAGTTATGACCTACCAATGCGAAACCCGACCGCATGAGCGGCCAATGATGCGATATACATCCATGACGTGGTTGGCTAATGTGTCCATCCTCAGATACCTCGCGGATGCGCAAGGCCCTCCCTCTGTGGTCAAGGGAAAGTGGATTGATAGCGGCTCGGACTTCTGGGATGTAGGTCGTCCCTCCACACGGTGCCAAGCGGGTGCTGCGTCTCCCTATTGACGCAACTGCCCGCTGGCTGTAGCCTCTTACCATTGTGGAATTCTAATGATCATGATTCCCCCTCCAACCGTGACCCCCGCCGCTGGTGCTGGCGCATTAGCAGATTATTCGAGGGGACCACCGAACACACTCTGATGGTCCATTCTTCGTGCCACTTTCACCTACAGACTCCGGGGAGCATCCTCTTCTCCACCAAGTTCTCAAACCCACATTGTTGTCGATTAGGATAGTCCATTCATAAAGATCATACATGAAGATGGGCTTGGGCCTTGTTCATGTTGTCCTGAATCCTCTGCATTCAGGGTTTATAATCATTGGTAGTCTTATGGATGATGGATTAGTGTAACTAGAGATAAATTATTCCTTGATAATAACACCCAAAATAAAAGTCACCCTCCCGCATTAACTCACGATTCATGGATCATTATATTCATTGGTTGATCTGTTTTTGTCGTTTCTAGAATAAGGAAGGGGAAAACATGCTCAAATTAGGCCCCTACCTCGATGATATTCGATGATGTTGTGTTTCATCCTCGAGGATTCAAGATTTCGACTTCATTTGTTGCTTCTAGCCCCATTCTTCGAGATGCGTCAAATATGTTTTTTGTTTGTCGACGTTTGTCGTTTTTTGTTGGAGATGAAGTTCATTAGAGGTTTTTCAGAGAACCCTCGTAGTTTAATTCCTCATTAAACAAATGGGACAACCATAATAAAAGGAAAACACATTGCAACCATTCTGTTATGCAGTCATGTCGTATCATTAGGCTGTTTCATTTATGAAACCATATCATTGTTATGCGTTCTTAAATCATTATTACACTGCGAATTACCAAGCCAATAATGAGTCTCATATATGTGCTAAATCACTGAATAGAAGTGTCTACTTCTGCAACTTAATAGATGTGAAAATAAAATAAAATTTATTTTTAAATTTATTTTTTATTTTCCAAAAAGTCTGAAAATTTACTTTTCTGTTCAGCCATTTCCAACATAAGTTAAGTAATTTCTAGGTGAATCCCAGTGTTCTGAGTTCAACGGTGCCCTTAAATTTTCGATCCAATCATCGGTTCAAATTATATAAAAAACCACCAGCACATTTACTTAATTTAACAAAAAAATGATTCAAAAATTCATTCTGGTCTCATAAGGGCTCGAAATCACATTCTGTCAAAGTGTGTGGTCTCAGAATAATTCCATTTAATTTAATAAAAAACACAAAATTTATTAGAGATTACATTTATTACCTTGGAAAAAGGAAGATAAGTTAATTTAGGTTAAAAATTATTTATCAAATACCTTAAAATAAATTTCCATGACAGTATACATATTTATATTTTAATTTAATTTAAATTATAACTATATTAATTAAATATAGTATTTAATTTATTAATGATTAATCAATCAGTTGGATAAAAATTATATTCTGATATGATTAAACATGAATTATATATTTGGGAAATATTCAAATTCATTTAAGGAATTATTTTGATGAATTTGTGGTTTCATAGAATAAATAAATATCATTGAATTATTATTAATTAATATTTTTATTAAATATAAATGATCATATAATTTTTATTAATTAATATGTAATTTTTTCAAGGGTTTAAAAATTGTTATTGTCAAAAAACCCATCATTTCACAATAAATTTTGTTTCATAATTTAAAAGTGAAAATTTTCACATTTATAAAATTATATAGATAAAATGAATATTATTTTTTAAATAGAATTTATAAATTATCCAATGGTAATGTTTTCATATTTTTCTGAGATAGTCAAATTTTTGGGTAAAAAATAAATACAGTATAACTGTACATTTTGTACTATGACATCATAATGAACCAAAATGATGTATTGGATAATATAAATACTATCCATGAACAAAAAATAAGTTTTAAATTTATAAAAATAATATTTTAAGTTATTTAATTGATTTTATAAATTCATTATGAATCCGCCAAAACCGATAATATATTTTAATGTTTTAAAATCATTTTTATATGGACATGACTCCTTTCCACATCTTATTGGGTATTATTTTTATATGTTTAGAAATTATCATTTTAAAATAACTAAAACCATCTTATTTGGAAGAAAAAATGGTAAAAACCATGGGAAGTTTTTCCTGTCTATTTTATAATATATATACCAATATATATTTTTGAGAAATTATAAATAATTCACCACTCATTTCCTACAGAAACCCACCCAAACTGAAATGTATATTCATTCAAAGACCTGGGAGTGTGTCTCTAATCGACCCCCTATTTAGAGCCCACCCAAGGTTCCCCCCAACTCTCAAGAAGCTCCTCCCAGAAATTTAGAATCACACATTGAAGGTAAGGGTTCTTTTCGATCTCCTCTTTATTAAAGATAATTCATTATCTAAGGCCATATATTTTCTAATTTCTATTATTGGGATATGTTTTTCAATGACCCTATTAGATTACATCTTGTATAAAAATTTTTAGACATGTCTTTCTCTCTCATCAACCCATTTTATTAATTTTTATGTTATGATGTTATACTGTAGATATTTCAAAACTATATTCCATGACAAACTATTTTTTAGTGAATACCTATTCCCATTTCCTATCAAGGGTGTTCAAAATTATGAACATATACTACTTTATTGGCAGGGAAATATTTTTATTTGAAAATAAATTAAAATGAAATAAAATTTTATGAAGATTTATCCACATTTTATGATCTTTTTGGAACTTTTAAGTCTGGAAATGGAAAGAAATTGATGGGTTCTCTTGGAATTATATAGAGATTCAAATAATTGTGTAAGGTTTTAGTCTAATGATATTTCATTGAAGGGATTAAGTAGTAAAATTAATCCATAATTGGAATTTTTCCATTGTGATGTATGGGTATTTATCCTTTACCTTTGTATATGATGCAGTGTTTTAAGATGATTCGATATTTCCCATGTTGCCTTTGGTTTATCCTGCTATATCATGACTTTTTATTCATGTTTATTATTATCATTCCTTTTATTCCCCATTGATATTCTTATTATATAACATATATTTATTTCTTCATGTTATGCCATTTTATTCCCTTATGGGGATTTATAATTCAACCCTTTCTTAGGTATTTTCATTGGTTATCCCATGCCGTTTTAAGTATGAAAAAATAATAGTAACATTTTATGGATGTTTTCAATAAAGGTGATATATTTCATGTTTATGTATTTATGTAATTTCTATAATTCAAAAATATACTATACTTATCAATACTTTGAATCGTATTATGTGTAATTTTTTTTTCACAATTCTAGAAATAAAGTGTAATAATGAGTTGGGTTGTCATAAATATAGAAAACAATTCATATGCTATGGTTAACTACCAAGATCATCAACATACTGAATAAGGACTTCTCACCTATTTCATATAGTAGATTATGGCACACATATTTCCCATATTGGATTAGGATGATCCAACTAGTCATATTGGATCTAGCGAATATACTTTATTCTCATTATTCTATCAGAGAATATAAAACATTAACCAATGACATGACATAGATATTGTTCTAACCATCTTGGTTATAATCAAATAACAAACCTTGGTTCTAACATAACAACAATATGATAATGAAATCATACATATACGATCCATATGATCATAAAAAATTAATCATATCAAAACCCATGTAAGGGAATATGATTTATAATACATTCATTATATAATAAACCATTAAAAGAAATGAGATTCATAAATATTTTTTTATTTCATAACATTTGGAAAAGAAATAGTTTTCATAATTGTCTTTCCATTAAATCATATTATAACCCATGTAAAATTAACAGTCTTTCATAAGCATCATATCATCATTAAAATAAACCACTATGAAATATAATAAGAATGATATCCCTAGATCACATCCAAAGTAAAGAATAAGTAACATTAAATGATTTCATATTACATTGTAATTGATTTTGAAAAAACACTTGAAACATTTATTAAAGAAAAATACCCTTCCCACTTTTAGAAATACTTTTTTTTAGACCATACACACTTAAATTGAATTTTGTTTTATAATAACCATAGAAACTTATAATGAAAGATCTAAAAAACAATTTAAATTATTTCTTTAGGAAAATATCTTTCCTATTTTGAAAATAACTTTTTAAAACTAAATATTCATAAAAAACAACATGGGATCCATTTCATTTGAAATAATCATCGATACATTTAAATAAAGCATTAATAAATGAAATTTCATGACTTTGGTAAATTTTATACATTCTATATATATTAAAAAACTTATATTCACATTTTCATTAAAATTAAAATTGGTTTTGTTTAGAATAAAACATGAATATTCCACTCAAAATATTTTACAAAAATTAAAAAAATGGAAGAATAGTTTTTAATGAATAATTAAACGAATTTCAAAAAAAATTCAATTTTTTACGAAATACAAAATTTTAAAGAAAATATATTTTTGACTGAAGAGATTAATAAATATGGTTTACAATATCAAAAATTATTTTTAATTAATGAGTACAAAAGGATAATAAAATGAATGGAAACACATATTATCATGACATAACTAGGGGAGAAGAAAATTATTGTGTTTCTTTGGTTATGGAAAATAATATTTCATCAGAAACATAATCATAGAAAATTCCAATAAATGATGATACTATTTCATAAACCCTTACCACATTTATAACGTCGATTTGTTACCCCTAATGAGAGAATAACCTCAAATGAAACATTTAATTTAATGAATGTAAATAAATTAATTATATTACATTCCAATGGGGATATATATACACCTCATAAGAGAAGACATGTGCATAACATATCTTAGGTAGAAAAGAAGGTAAATTGAAAGAAAAATCCCATACTATTTTGGTAAAATTTTATCTTTAAAACCCATGAAATAGAGATCCACAAGTTTATATTTAAATAATACTACTTTATATGTTAATAATCATAATGTAAATTAATGTACAGTATATAAACCCTATAAAATAAATAGTTGTCGAATGTGGTAGGTGTCTTATAGAAGAACAAAGTGAGACATAAATCCCTTACTATATGACTCAGCTTCCTTCAAATACATTTGAACATCATTTATATTATATATATATATTTTTATAGATGTACTACCAAAAAAACAGAAATTTAAATCATACCATATATTATTTACATATGACCTTTTATTACTTATTAATTAACAATTCCATGTAATATTCGTGTTTTAGGTAACAATTTCTTTTTTTCATGAATCTATTAATTTGTTATTTTTGGACCTATTAAATTGATTGTGTTTCCATATATCTATAATTTTTACCATATTATATATCATATATGTTATTTAGAGTAATCCATTAATGCGTGTGATATTTAATGAAATACATCCTTCATAGTGACAGTAGCTCATATGTATGCATGACCGTTGTTTCCATTTTTATAACAGATTGAAAGAAAAAATAGTAAATAATATATTATCATTAGTGAATCATTTTGAAATCATATATATCATATATTTTTATTAAAATCACAACTATTACCATTCATGTAATGTATGAGAGAATTAGATTTATTTTCGAGATAGTAGTCCTCCATAGATAAAGGAAACTATATCTTATTCCTGAAGAATGAAAAGTATAAAGGTATATGATATGTAATAATTCATGAAGTATAATAATATAATAAAAATTAAATCCATCATAATATACATCCATGAGAGGTGAAAATAGAAAAAATAGATGTTATCAGTTCAAAAGGAAGTATTTCTCCATAAGCATGAATTATGATATCGCAACCCATTTGATAGAATAGAAGAAATATTTATGTTATTCTATTAACATTATAACATCTAGTTATATTGAAGATAATATGGTTATTATATGGTTATAGTTTATTAATAAATTATGGATATTTAGGATGAAGGGAAATGAAATTCATGGTTTGGGATGCTACCACCTATTTGAAGAACTTATTTTGGTTAGATAAAAATGACTTCATAGAATGGTTTTTTGAAAATAGAAAAACATATAAGATGAAAGGATATATGTAAATAGTTTATTTGGGTTGGTATTATTTTAACCCATTTTTTTTGAAATGTGAAGATTATAGGAGAGTGAGTGGTATTTTATGTTAGTGGTGAGTGACAAAACTAGATTTATTAATTAGAAAACAGTGCACCATGGTTTCAGACTACCAAAAGGATCTAAAATTTTCCATTATCCAACCAAAAATATATAAGGTCTAAATATGTATATATTATTTTGTCGGAAACACTTTGGGTAATTTTTAACACTTATCATTTTAGTTTACCCTGCAGAAACTCTATTTTTAATCTTTACATCAATAAATAATAAATAGTATTTTTATTACGCATTTGTGTAAAAAATTAATTTGAAATTATAATATAAAAAAATTATGATGATTTTAAATATGAAATAAATTTCTCAAAATTCCATTTATTGTGTTGGGAAAATTTTATTTTATATTTTTCCCCCGAGTCGTGATGAGAAAGTTTCTTAATAAAGGAAAAATGTTGAAAATGTTTAGAATGTTTAATATATACTCAATAGGAAATAGATTTAAATTGACTAAAATCAATTAAGTTATATATAATTGAACTAATTTTACCTCTATGTCCATATTAAAACTATTTTTTTTATTCTAAATGTTTTAAATAATTAAAAATTATTTGTAAAGACTGGTAGATTTCAGAGCTCATCAAAAAATATATTTTTTCAGAAAATATAAACAATTAAATCCAAAAATTATTTTAACAGTGGGTATTTAAAACGTTTATTTAATGTTGAAAATAAATTTAATAATAGTTTAAAAAAATAATTATAAAAACAATTGTAAAAAATGTGACAAAACAACTTTTAAGAAAAATAGAGTTTTTAGGCTCAAAATTTTATTTATTATCATCTCTTGTATACAAAAATGATATATTAATATAAAATTTTTTATAGAAATATTATTTTGAAAATTTAATTAAAATCATTCACATAATGTGATTTTTTATTTTATTGAGATAAAACAAACATTTACCCATAAAAAATGTTTTCAGAAAATTATTTTTATTATTTGAAAATGGTTTTTATTTTCATTTCCAATTTATTATTATCCAATTAATTTATTATATTTAATTGTTTATACCATACCGTTTCATAATTTATTTATTTCTATTCATAACTACCACTCTAATGGATGGAATATTATCATATTAAATAATAATATTTTAATATCAAGTAAAGTTCAATTAAAACTCAGTGTTGTGTGTAACCTAAAATATCAAAAAAAGTTAATTTAAAGGAAAATAAAATTCAAAAATTTTCAAGGAGTTATAATACATCTCCTTAAAAAAAATAAAAACCAAAAAATTTGAAATAGATCTCAGTAAACTATGGTTTAAAAATTCAATATCCCTTTTCAAAAAACTAAATTCTTAAAAATGGTTTATAAAACATCGTTATTAGAAGTGAGAAAGAGATGCGTGAAGGTAATATAAAATAAAGCACAGAAGGTTTCAAAGATGGTGAAAATAGGTGGGAAGTTAAATATTTACATATAGGACAATTCTAACACATAAATATATAGAGAGTCACAAATAACATGGTCATGAGAATATTAACAACCAAAAATCCATAAATATTCTATTAGTGAAAAGACTATTCATTAATATGATATAAAGGTATATTTATATCCAGTTATTTCATGATCCTTCTCAAAATGTAGGATAATTTCATGATAGAATATAATTACATTATTTTATTCCATTTCATAAAAGAAATCACATCCTTTTTTTGTCCCTGATCAATCAATTTCCACATGATCTCTTACTCTATGAAATAATTATAAAATATTCATTCTTGAAGAAATATTGGATAAAAAGTTCCGTAATAGATTGAAATGTAATTAGATATTTCTCTAATTATCTTCAATGTCGAATGGTTATCTTAGGTAATCCAATATTCATAAATCATTATTTCGTGATGTAATACATTAATCTCTAAAAATGCATCCAATAGTTAACATAACCATTTCATAAATTAATTTCTTGATAGACACTCCAAATTATTAAAATAATAAATAAAATAATTAAGGAAAATATAATTCTCCAAATAAACTTCTCAAATATCCCCCAGATAACAAGTAGTACAGCTCAATTGTCACATAACCAATTTCTGAATACCCCCATTGTGTAATCTCATAAAACATGGTAATAACCTAAATTAAAATAACACATAATTGAAATAATACATGATTTAATATTACTTAATTAAAAATAGATTATTAGATATGTTACTTAAATCTAAAAACATTTAAACTCCATCTTTGATACAATTATACACCTTTCAAAAAATCATTAATTAGTTCCATTGTAAGAAGCATTATCCAATTTAATTTATCCTTATAAATAATTTACTTATTCCAAAATCATTATCTCATGATCAAAAATTTTATTGGTTATATTTCCCTTTATCATTAATATAACCTTTCTAATAAATCAATTTTCTTGGTCATAATCACCATTCAACATATTCATGCAAATAATTAATGAATAACTTACACTAAAAAATATTTATATTTTTAATAATTGTTGAATTTCAATACATAAACACATAATTCATTCTTCTTTATCCTTAAATAGTTAACTATGATTCATCGTCTAATTATTAAATACCTCTTTCCTTTTATATGTCATTCGTGGTCTCTTAATCATTTGTAGTGTAACCATAAGCCTTACTACTATACTAAATTCCATCATGATATTTATACCTATGACATAAATTTTTATTAATGCCCAATTTTTATCAGATTTATAACATTTATATATAAATGATACATTTGGGATAATATTATTCTAAATATTATTATTGAAAGAACGTTTCATTTTTACTTTGAAATTAATTATTATTTGTCCTTATTTTACAAACATCAATCATCCTACCATTCCTCTAAGTCATTTTTTGGTTATTCGTCCCACATTTTCCATATATAAGAAACTAAATCTTCTATTTTTTGTGGTATCCACCACATGTCTCTCATCAAAATATATCATTTTTTATTTGGTTTGTCTAAGATTTATTTAGTGTGAATGTTGAAATAATATATAATGATAAATGAATATGAAAAATTACAATATCCTTCACTCTATTCATCGTCTTATTTGGTTTATCATCAATATAATATCAACTATATTCTAGATTAATTGAGTTATTTTTGGTTCCCACCATAGAAAAAAATGACAAATCATAGTTTATGAAAAAATAATCATATTGGTGAATAATGTTATCACTGAAAATAACAAATAAGATTTCCTAATATTGATAGATTATTTTAATAAATGACATATTAGGTTTTTCATAGTTCATTTCTAGTCATAATATATTTAAATATTTCATAATGGTTAATAAAGTGATTTTTAATTTCCAAAGAATATTTCCCTGTAGTGTCAAAATAGTTGTGTAAAAAGTCCCATTATCATGCACCAGGTGATAAAATAATCCCAATAAATGAACCCTTTTCATATATATTACTCCTATGTTTATCTTTCTAAGTTCTATAACAAGTAATAGTGTCCAAACTGGTATATAATTCCTTATAAATCCCTCACTCTGTAACACCCCAAGATTTTATGAAAAATATTCTTTTTAATTTTACTGATGACTTGTGTTGTACGCTACACCAAAAGGAGCTTTCACTACACACATCCCTAACTTGCCTTGTATTACACGCAATCACGACCTTCCACAATAGCGTGTGTTGTACGCAATACCGAGTTTCACTAAACAACAAAATGCTATTAAAATATTATTAAAACTAACCGTTATGAATAGTAATAACCACTTTTTGAAATTTTGAAAATTTCATCTTTCAAAATGGACTTCATTTTTGGATTCGGAATATCGAAATTAGCCTAGGGTAAAATTTTGGTATTTTTCTGAAAACTTTCAATTTTTGACGAATAGTGAAAACACTGGATTACTATTTAAAAACCGACTTTTTATTTAAATAATTATTTATTTTATTTAAATTTATTTTAGGTCAAAATTGTTACATAATACCTATATAAGTTCAAATTAAATCATTGGAGTCATTTTATAATAATTTTAGATATATAAAAATTTTATTGAACGATTCACCGTCTTTTACCCATCTCCTAGGAGAATTTGCAAATTCACACAAAACATAATTTTACCTCTTCTGTGAGTGGAATTTCCAAAATCTGAGAGACATGGTTAATATCAAGGACTAAAATTTGGTTCAATGAGATGAAAATATTTTTTGGTGAATAGTAACTTTTTAGTTTTTTTACCACGGTTAAAAGTAAATAGGGTAATTAAAGGTAAAAATGATATTATTATTACTATAACACATGTCCTAATTCTATTAGATAAGTGTAATTCGACCAAAAATAACGTTAGGAATAAAATATGACCATGTAGGCCCACTTGGATTAGATTAGGACATTTAATATTATTTTATTTAAAGAATATTTAAAATAGTTAAAATCAAAGTTTAATAACTGAAACCTTTTTAATATAGGGTTGTACATAAGATAAATTCGACTATAAATATTCATTAGAAATATAAAATGATTTCTTACATAATTTTATTTTATTTATAATTTTTAGACATTAAAGAATTTAATTTATTTATGACACAATGATGATGTAGTAATTATCCTATTAATGAAATATTAACATAAATGATGATATAAATACTCAAATAAATTTAATTTGAGTTATTTTATGAATTACACTAATTTTTTAGGTTAATATTACATGTTAGTATTGATTTAGTTAACTTTGTTCGAACTAATAATTCTGTTAGGAGTTTCAAAAAAATCCTTTACCAAATAGTGTCAAAATTGACATAAAATAGTTTTTAAAACAAATATTATATTATTAATTGTTATTTTATTCCTAAAAATCTAAGGTTCGGCCAAATGACTTAGATAAGGTTATATATATTAATAATAAACAACTTGGGGTTCTTTTGTCTTGTTATAGTAAGTTTATTAACCTTATAGTGTAAGAAAACAATAAGACACGATAAAAGAAAAATTATTGAACTTAAAGTTAAATCTAAATGATAAGGTTAAAATAGAAACCTAAACTTGTATAAATTCTACTGGATGAGAGGATTTATACCCATCCCCACCTTAGATTCTAAATAACTCAATTTGGAGATATTAAAAACCTAATATGAAATTATAATAAAATAATAGTTTTAGTTATTCCAAAGGTTCCCCTCTCCTCCCTTATAAAAGGGAACCTCCTCCCTCTCATCCTCACACCAATTTGAGCATTCAATCTCGGCCAAACTCTGCCCATTCCACTCCCCCACTTCCTTATAAAACTTCTAGAGGTACTGGTCTTCTCAAAAGACCAACTCTAGTGCCCTAAGAAGAAGTTTAAAGGAGGTGCGTCGAAGAAGAGGTAATCTCTTCTACCGATTATTTCAAGCTTATTTCTTCTTCAACGTATTATTCTTTAGTTGTTTTACTATTAGTAATAACATCAGTATCACTAATATACTGATATGTTATTATAAATATGAAACAACCCCATTTTACCTTCTATCCATCTTATGGAAAACGAAATCACCGCGCGTGCGTACGTACAGAATACCATCTGCACGCCGTGGTGTAATCTGTTTTTCCAACACTACCTTACTTGGATGGGTATAATGGTGTAAAGAATAACTATACATAGTTATTATAAAACCATACTAATTCTTATATATTGTATCATCCACTCTAATTCAATTCAATAATTATGGGAACGATATCATCGCTCGTGCGTACGTACGGACTACCGTTTCCACGACGCGATGAGATTCATTCTCAATGATTAAACATTCATGAATGATTATAAATTATATATAATAAGTAATCATGAAATATATGACATAATAATGATACTGTATTTATGTATATATATATGTATGTCATCCAATTAATTCCATTCAATTCAATGAAGAAACAAAAACAACGTTCATGCGTACGTACGACCTACCGTCTCCATGGACGGTGTATTTATTTCCATTTATCGATCTATTATATATATGTGTATATTCTGAATATATATTATATATAAACCATGTTTTATATTCTGGAATTATGTAATCATGATCTAAGTAATCATATTAATAATTACAAGTCAAAACATGGACGACAAATGAAACGATTTTACCCAAAACGCTCTTTAACATGGAATTTACAAAATAATGGGTAATTTAAAGTCATATGTAAACCATATATGATATCATAACAATGAATATGATTCTGTAATAAGTAAATAACATTATTTAAATCATTATACATGAGTTTTGGATACGTACGAAGCATATCATACCTAAGGTAATGGAAAATCTCACAATCTCATTTTTATCCGAGATTGTTTATACTTCAGAATTTACTGGGGAATATTTATCAACCACATCCATGTTTCCTTAATATGTAATATTATTTATATCCACCTACAATTTTTTAAATACAATTTTACCCTTCAGTGATTTTTTAGTAAAAGATATGAAAGGAATCTTTTGTCATTTTCTGTAAGAGGTACTTTTGACTTTTCTGGCCAATGTACGAGAAGAATGTTATTTTTAACTTATACGGCATGAAAGGATTTTTACGGTTTTATAAAGCTTTATTTTCATGAAGATTCCTCCAAAATATTTCATGACTATTTCCAAAAAAATATCTTTCTTTTAAAATTGCATGTCTTTTTGTGAAAAGGAATTGATTTTGAAAAAGAAAGGATATTTTCCTCAAGAATTCATTTCAAGTGTTTTATCAAAACCTTTTTTACATCTAAGATGAAATTATCTCATATGTGTATGTTTCAAATATAATGTCTCTATGATTTACATGTTTTCACTTTTATTGTTATGAAATGATATCCATTACTTTTATATGGATTATGTGATGATGGGATGATGTTTATGAAACCAATTTTATTCATTGGGTTATTATGAATTATGTATGTTTATTTTGTTGCACAAGTAAGAATGATTTCATTATGAGATGGGTGAGAATTATATCTCCCTCCAATGTATTGAGTAAAGATTTATATCTCATGAGATAGAAATGGCTGGAACGGTAAATTAATCCGGTTCAGTGTTACAAGACTGAAATGAGGAGTGAACGCGATACAGAAAGGGACTTTGTCCACTAAGATGGTCTTGGCAGCAATGCCTTGGCTACTATGGAAATCATGACATGTGCTGAATGGTTTCCACAATTACATGTTTAATTCCCATTATATTTTATCATGGTTCATGTTCCATTATGATATATTCCTTTTGTACTTCCATGATTTATGTCTTTGCTCAAGATTTTGATGTTTAAATTTCATGTTCATGATATTGCTTTCAAATGTTTATGGATTATTTTATGTTTTATATGTTTTCCCTTAATGATAATTTGAGATCACCATTTTTATGTTTTCTTTTCCACAAGATATAAAGAAAGGTTTTAGGTAATAAAACAGAAGGGGAAGATCTCTATGGGAGAAGTTGAATATCTTTCACCACGACTAGAAGATTAAATTCCATGTTTCCAAAGGCACTAAACTATTAAGGTCCTTTGGTGTCTGTTTTTGTTATGTATTAAGTATTTTGCAAAAGTAATGTAATGTCCATGTAAGTCATGCTTCGGGTCTCTACAGTTGGTATTAGAGGAAAGGTTTAGTTAACCTTTGAAAACTAGGATGCAATAACTTTAGTGAGATCCCTAGAGATATTTCTATGGTATGTATTGGGATTTCCCTATGGTTAAGTATAAGTATAGGTTACAATCCTATAATTATGGTAACGATCTTAGAATTAAACCTAAGATGTTAGATATTGAAGGTACTACCCCTTTACTTTTTTGTTTTCTTGAGCATGATTTTTTCCTCTCACACTATTATTTTTGGGTTTTAGAAAATGGCTAGAAACAGGAAGATTCATGATAATGGAGGATATAATGGACAATGGAATGATATTCATCATAAGAAACCAAATGAAATTGGATATAGAGGTCCACATATAGTTATTATGCCTAATCAGAAATCTCATAATATGATCAATAATCTCAACTTTGGTAAGTTTCCTGACTTAGGTAATAAGAGAAAGAGGGAGTTTCATGATGATCATAGGGGAAAGAATGTTCAATTCCCCTCATGTAAATCACGTGTGAAGAGGCATCAGGGAGAATGTTTCAAAGGAACTAGAAGATGCTTTGGGTGTGTAAAAGAAGGACACAAATCCAGTAAGTGCAAAGGATATGGTTCAGTTAACACCATGGACAAGGATAATGGTATTGCTACGACATCAAAAATGATTAGATGTTTTAAATTTGGAATGTATAAGCATTATGCAAACCAATGCCCTAAGGGAAAATCTCATGAAGAAAATCAGAATGGTCATATGAGTAGTATTTATGTGGATGATGATGAGGAGACTACAAATAAAATATGAGATGAAAGAAATGATGAAGCTCAGTCAGTGGTTTAAGAAGTTAATGGAATGATTGTATGTTTATTAAGAATAATGTACGGTACTATGGAATAAAGAATCATCTAAGGATTGTTACACTATTGTTTTTACTAAAGTATTTGAAAGTATATGTTGAATGGTACCGGTAACCATGGAAGGTTATTCAGATATTTTTGGAAAGTAGATGATATGTGCATAATGAAGGGATAAGATTATAATGAGATGTTTGATTATTTTCATGAGCTCATGACTGATATAAGGACTAATTGATATTATGGTTTGATCATATAGATTTTTGGGGATTTTGGTATGTAGAAAGAGTTACCTTTTGAAAGTATTAATGTTTTCACTAAGGTTCTATGGTAATTTATGTTTCAAGATATTATATGACTAAGGTATTCATGTGTTTGGAATGCAACCAACAAGATATATCTTATGATATATGTGGGATAAATTCTTGTATTCACATTCATGGTAGATAAAATTTCTAGTAATTGTTTTCTTTATAATATGATCTTGGACCTAAGTATTTTAGAAAAGGCTAAAGATTGGAATGGATTATGTTAGACATAAGTTATTATTGTTTAAGGATATAACTTTTTTCGATATTATTGATGGGATGTTGTAGTAATGTAGTTTTATAAAAAGGACAAACTGCAGGACGGGCGATAGCCCATCACGCCGGACAAGGCTGTGGGAATCGAACCCACAACCGAAGTGCGACTTGCCTTTATCGCCTACCACTGGCCTACAAGAAGTCCCTGGTTAGTAGAATCTAATTTTATTTTATTAAGCGGTATGATATATGAAGTATAAGTTCATTTTTGGAATCGTATATGATTAACCTCACCATAGATAGACTTATGTATATTTGATAACTTTTGTTAACCTTTTGTTTTAAACAGATGGAATGACCCATCATTCTATCACATGATCTGTTAACACTTCACGAATAACAAATTCATCTTCATTTATATAAGAGATGAAGTGGAAATTGTTCAAATCATGAACAACAGTGAGATTGTACCAAAATCATGCATGTATTTCTTCTAATTCAAAATTTTCAACTTTAGGGAAATGATATTGAAAACAAAAAATGTTTTCCTAGTTCTCTCATATCAGATAAATCAGATGATACCTTAGATCATCACAAATATATGGATTTGTGATTTCTGGATTTTCCATAGCCAGGTTCTCTACCACTCTCCATCAGAACATGATGGTTAGATTTCTCTTCCATATCCATATTTTAACCTATGTGGAAACCCAGTGATTAGTTAATTTGGGTCACCGTTACATTTCATACTTTAGTTTTTAAAGATTGGTTTTGGTATTCCTTTTTACGATGTGGGTTTCTATAAAAGAAACTTTCATGTAGTAAACCATTTATAACCCCGATGAATTTCTAGGGTGAAATTAATTTTAAGTGGGGTAGAATGTAACACCCCGAGATTTTATGAAATATATTATTTTTAATTTTATTGATGTCTTGTGTTGTATGCTACACCAAAAGGAGCTTTCACTACACGCATCCCTGACTTGTCTTGCATTACACGCAATCGTGACCTTCCACGATAGCGTGTGTTGTACGCAATACCGAGTTTCACTAAACAACGATATGCTATTAAAATATTATTAAAACTAGCTGTTATGAATAGTAATAACCACTTTTTGAAAATTTTTAAATTTCATATTTCAAAATGGACTTCATTTTTGGATTCAGAATATCGAAATTAGCCTAGGGTAAAATTTTGGTATTTTTCTGAAAACTTTCAATTTTTGATGAATAGTGAAAACACTCGGTTACTATTTAAAAACCGACTTTTTACTTAAATAATTATTTATTTTATTTAAATTTATTTTAGGTAAAAATTGATACATAATACCTATAAAAGTTCAAATTAATTCATTGGAGTCATTTTATAATAATTTTAGATATATAAAAATTTTATTGAACTTTTCACCGTCTTTTACCCATATCCTAGAAGAATTTGCAAATTCACATAAAACATAATTTTACCACTTATGTGATTGGAATTTCGAAAATCCTAGAGACACAGTTAATATCAACGACTAAAATGTGGTTCAATGAGATGAAAATAATTTTTGGTGAATAGTAACTTTTTACTTTTTTTACCACTGTTAAAAGTAAATAGGGTAATTAAGGGTAAAAATGATATTATTATTACCATAACACATGTCCTAATTCATTAGACCAAAAAAACATTAGGAATAAAATATTATCATTTAGGCCCACTTGGATTAGATTAGGACATTTAATATTATTTTATTTAAAGAATAGTTAAAATTGTTAAAATCAAAGTTTAATAACTAAAACATTTTTAATATAGAGCTATACATAAGGTAAATTATACTATAAATATTCATTAGAAAGATAGAAATATTTCTTAAATAATGGTATTTTATTTATAATTTTTAGACATTAAATAATTTAATTTATTTATGACACAATGATGACGAGGTAATTATCCTATTAATGAATAATTAACATAATTGATGTTATAAATACTCAAATAAATTAAATTTGAGACTTTTTAGGAATTCCACTAATTTTCTAGGTTAATATGACATGTTAGTATTTATATAGTTAACTTTTTTTGAACTAATCATTCTTTTATGATTTTCACAGAAATCAATTACCAAATAGTGTCAAAATTTACATAAAATAGTTTTTAAAACAAATATTATATTATTAATTTTTATTTTTTTTTAAAATCTAAGGTTCGTCCAAATGACTTAGACAAGGTTATATATATTTATAATAAACAACTTGGGGTTCTTTTGGCTTGTTATAGTATGTTTATTAACCTTATAGTGTAAGAAAACAAGAAGACACGGTAAAAGAAAAATAATTTAACTTAAAGTTAAATCTAAATGATAAGGTTAAAATAGAAACCTAAACTTGTCTAAATTCTATTGGATGAGAGTATTTCTACCCATTCCCACCTTCAATTCTAAATAACTAAATTTGGAGCTATTAAAAACCAAATATGACTTTATAATAAAATAATATTTTTAGTTATTCCAAAGGTTCCCCTCTCCTCCCTTATAAAAGAGCACCTCCTCCCTCTCATCCTCACACCAATTTTAGCTTTCAAGATCGGCATAACTCTGCCCATTTTACTTCCCCACTTCCTTAAAAACCTACTAGAGGTACAAGTGTTCTCAAAAGACCAACTCTAGTGCCCTAAGAAGAAGTTTAAAGGAGGTGCGTCAAAGAAGAGGTAATCTCTTCTACTGATTATTTCAAGATTATTTATTCTTCAAATTCTTCTTCTTTATTTGTTTCATTATAAAGTAATAAAATAAGAATCACTAATATAATTATATGTTATTATAAATATTAAACAACCACATTTCACCTTCTATCTATCCCACGGAAAACAAAATCACGGCGCGTGCGTACGTACGGAATACCATCTCCACGCCGTGGTGTAATCTATTTTTCCAACACCACCTTACATAGATAGGTATAATGGTGTAAATAATAACTTTTAATAGTTATTATAACATCATACTAATTCTGATATATTGTATCATCCACTACAATTCAATTCAACAATTATGGGAATGATATCATTGCTCGTGCGTACGTACGGACTACCGTCTCCACGACGTGATGAGATTCATTCTCAAGGATTAACCATTCATGAATGATTATAAAGTATATATAATAAGTAATCATGAAATATATGACATTATAATGATTCTGGATTTATGTATATATATATATGTATGTCATCCAATTAATTCCATTCAATTCAATGAGGAAACAAAAACAACGTTCATGCGTACGTACGGCCTACCGTCTCCATGAACGGTGTATTTATTTCCATTTATCGATCTATTATATATATGTGTATATTATGAATATATATTATATATAAATCATTTTTTATATTCTGGAATTAATTAATAATGATCTAAGTAACCATATGAATAATTAAATGTCAAAACACAGATGACAAATGAAACGATTTTACCCAAAACACTTTTTTAACATGGAATTTACAAAAGAACAGGTAATATAAAGTCATAAGTGAACCATATATGATATCATAACAATGAATATGATTCTGAAATAAGTCAATAACATTATTTAAATCATTATACTTGAGGTTTGGATACGTATGAAGCATATCAGACCTAAGGTAATGGAAAATCTTACAATCTCATTTTTATATGAGGTTGTTTATACATCAGAATTTACTGGGTAATATTTATCATCCACATCCATGTTTCCTCAATATGTAATATTATTTATATCCACCTACAATTTTTTAAATCCAATTTTACCCTTTGGTGAGTTTTTTAGTAAAATATATGAAAGGAATCTTTTATCGTTTTTCGTACGAGGTACTTTTTGACTTTTCCAGCCAAAGTACGAGAAGAATGTTATTTTTAACATATACAACATGAAAGGATTTTTACGGTTTTATAAAGCCTTATTTTCCTGAAGCTTCCTCCAAAATATTTCATGACTATTTCCAACAAAATCTATTTCTTTAAAAATTGAATGCCGTTTTGTGAAAAGGAATTGATTTTGAAGAAGAAAGGATATTTTCCTCAAGAATTCATTTCAAGTATTTTATCAAAACCATTTTTCCATCTAAGATGACATTATTTCATATGTGTATGTTTCATGTATAATGCCTCTATGATTTACATGGTTTCACTTTTATTATTATGAAATTATATCCATTACTTTTATATGGATTATGTGATGATGGGATGATGTTTATGAAAACTATTTTATTCATTCGGTTATTATGAATGATGTATGTTTATTTTGTGGCACAAGTAAAAATGATTTCATTATGAGATGGGTGGGACCTATATATCCCTCCAATGCATTGGGTAATGGTTTATATATCATGAGATAGACATGGATTTAATGGTAAGTTAATCCGGTTCAATGTTACATGACTGAAACGAGGAGTAAACTCGATTCAGAAAGGGACTTTGTCCACTAAGATGGTCTTGGCAGCAATGCCTTGGCTACTATGGAAATCATAACATGTGCTAAATGGTTGCCACAATTACATGTTTTATTCCCATTATATTTTATCATGGTTTATGTTCCATTATGATATATGCCTTACGTACTTCCATGATTTATCTCTTTGTTCAAGATTTTGATGTTTAAATTTCATGTTCAAGTTTTTTCTTTCAAATGTTTATGGATTGTTTTATGTTCTCTATGTTTTCCCTTACTGATCATTTGAGCTAACCCTTTTTATGTTTTATTTTTCCCAGGATATGAAGAAAGGTTTTAGGTAAGAAAACAAAAGGGGAAGATATTTATGGGAGAAGTTGAAGATATTTCACCACGATTAGAAGATTAAATTCCATGTTTCCAAAGGCAGTAAACTATTACGGTCCTTTAGTGTCTTTTTTTATGAATTAAGTATTCCAAAAAAGTAATTTAATGTCCATGTATGTCAAGCTTTGGGTCTCTACACACTCTCTCCCATAAAAAAATTATATAATGTTATATATAGTTATACACATTCATTGACATATACATATTCATGTCCTAGATATATCCTTAGAAATATCTACATGGATATCACTAATGTTTTATCATCCTATTTTCTAATTTTTAATTAAATCTTTTCTTTAATTACAACTATAGGGACAATGGTTTTTCATATGTATGTATCACATATTTTTATATTAATATTCACTACCATCTCTAATCATAGGATAGATGAACACAATATGTTATTATCTTTGGAGACTAGGGAAAAAATATTCCAATTTTATGGACGACCTTCAACATCTCCAACAACAATCTTCTCACATTTTATTCCTCTTAGGAATACCCTACAAAAACCTTCTTTCATAACTTGGGGACATATATATATATATTAATGGGTGAGCTTAGATTCTCAATAATGGTAGAATTAAGAGATATCAATCTATGGTAATATGAAAGAATTAGATAAAAATAAGAGGATTTGATCCTGAAAGCAAAATAATTTTTTTATAGCCAACCTATCATAGATCATAAAAAATATTCATGGAATTTTTTTATCATTTCATAAAATATTGACAGTAATATTTAGAATTCATCATCAATAAGTAATAAACCACTTGATCATGTCATAATAGAGTGGTACCATCAAAAATATTGGAATCCATTTCATATATCAATGTTAACTATAATGACCATAGACATAGTGGATCTAGACTTATCACATATTTACTCTTGTGGGTTTGGAAAAACTAGTCATTCAAAGTGGATCATGATTTATCTATTGGCCATAGTTGATGAAGACCATCGAAAAATTTCCCATTTTTATATCATGATTTAAAATCATTAAGAAATTCATTTCAGAGATATATAGTTGTCACCCATATTTGTAATATCATTCAACAATTAGTTGTTATAACATAACCACCATACAATGGTGTAACATAATAACCATAACATTATTAAAATAATACATATATGTTCTAAAATATCATAAAACATTCATCTTATATAACTAATGAATATAATTGGGATTCATATAACATACATTATATCATAACCCATTAAAATAAATGAGTTTTGTAATGATTTTATCATATTATTTCCTATAGAGAAAGAAACATGTTACATAAAAAATTTATTATTAAATTAGAGTATAACCCCATAGAAAATGGAGCGGGCTTCATAATCATCATATAATCATAAAAACAGATGATAGATAATATTTTTAATAATGGTATCCTTGGATAATATTCCTAAGAAATAATAAGTATCACCAAAAGATGTAATATTATATAAAAACTCACTATGAAATATCAGATAGAGAAACTATTGATTAAAATATCATTTCAAAATTTAAAAAATATTTATGACATATAAAATTCTAAAGAAACAATTTACAAATAAAATTGGAATGGTATAATGGATGTTGTAAAGTTATTTGAATACATTTCATGAGTAAAATAATATTTCCATTTTTGAAAATAATTTTTTAAATCAAAAAAACCATTAAAATTATTTATCAATTTCCTTGGAAATGTAAATTGAAGCATATAAATAAATATATAAAACATTGTGTTTTCAGGATTTATGTAAATACTATTTTTAAATTTAATATTAAATTAAAGATTCCTTGCACATTTTTTCAATAAATTAAAAACATGAAACATTAGTATTCTTTTAAAAATATTTTATAAAATTTCAAAAAGGGAAAAAATTTTAATTTTAAAATCTTTTTTTGACCTTTAAAAAGACTATATAAATTTTTTAAAATATGAATTTTCAGAAATTACGATTTGCAAATATATGGATATATAAATAAATTTTACATTAAAAATATTCTTTCAAATATTGGTTACATGATAAGAGGAAAATTAATGAAAAATAAATTTTCTCATTAAATTTCTATAAGAGATGAAATTTCATGCCTTCTTGAGATTTGTATAATATGAATTCATCATCGAAAACATAACCTTAAACAATACATGTAAATGAGGATATAATATCATAAACCCTTACCAAATTAGTAACATAGAATCATAATCCCCAATGGTTGAATATCATTAAATGAAACAAAAAATATAAAAAAAGTAAATAAAATCAATATTACATGTCAATGGTCCATTATATATGCCTCATAAGAAAAAATAGGTTCATAACATAACATATGTTTACTGAAGGAAAATTGAAACAAAAATCGCTTGATGTATTTTTAGATTTTTAAACATAATCCCTATGAAAGAGAGATCATAAAATTTATATGTAAATCAAAATAATTTTCACGTGAATGATCATAAGATACATTCATGTGATGTATATAAACAACATAAATTAAATTTGTGGGGAGTATGGCATGTGTCTCACAAAAGTAAAAAGTGAGAGAAAATCCATAAACATAAATCTTGATTTATTATATACACAATGAATATCGTATATAATAATTATATGTTTATTATTATAAAATTTAATAACCATAATTATATATATCTAACAACAAAAGATTTAATTTTTTACATTTATTACCTATTTATTAAAATTCCAATGTTAATGTTAGGTTTTTAGTTTAACCGCTAAGTTTTTCTTAATTGTTTTGATTTTTAATTAGTGGTAATCATACATTGGACATTGTTACATGAATTCAATAATGTTAACCATGATATAAATAGAATATATTTTTATTATATATTTATTTATATTAATTTACCAATTTTAGATGTATAAAATGAAATACATAATTTATTGAGACAATATTTCATACTCATGCATAAAAGTTGTATCCATTCTCTAAATTGATTGAAATAAATGAAGGAAATATTATATTTCTATTATAGAATCATTCATATGTAATATATATACATAAAATGTTCATTAAACACGCCAATATTGGCCTCTATGCAAAGCATGAACAAATCCTACCGTTTTGTGAGGCAGTAGTACACAATGCACATGACTAAATTTATCTTATTCCCACCAAATGGTAGGTAGGAAGGTATATATGATATAATAATTATAAAATTATAATAATATAATTAATATAATATTCATTTATTCCATCATTATATCATTCTGTGTAAGGCCGTAATGGAAAAAAATGACAGGTTCACGAGGTTGAAGTCCTCCGTACACATGAATGATAATTTTATAACACATTTGTTGGAAAAAGAGAATTATTTAGATTGAAACACTAAAAAAATAATTTATAAAAATATTGAACATTTTTTAGGTTATAATTCGATCCTATTTTAATAATATTCTAGGGATGTAGTTGAAGAAATAAAATAAAACTCTTCACTAGGGACAATACCTATTTTTCAGACAATATATTTTTTTTACCCCAGAAGGATTCTAAAGATGTATTTTTGACCAAAATATGGATTTTAGTATGAGATAATTGATGGAATGATGTTATTTTGTAAGTTAATGTCTTAAATTATGGATTCTAGATGTTTGAAGGGGAGGGGAGAGGTGATAGCCTTTTATAAGTGCGTTGAGTGGCACAATTTATAATATTTTAGAAAAAACAGAGAACCCTCTTTTCGCACATGCCATAAAGAACCCAAATGTTCCATTATATAACCTATAATATTTTACATCTAAATATTTCAATGAAAATATTTTTTTTGAAAAATTGTTTCATTTTTTACCTATATCATTTTAGTTTAGCCCCAGGTAATCTCTTTTTTACTCAAAATTTGGTATGCAATTTTTATTATTTTTACAAATAATTATGGAAAAAATAATAAGGTTTTGTTGTATGATATAATTTTTTATAACTAAAAATATTTAATCAATATTTACATGTTAATTCCAAATAAGTTGGAAAAGTTAATTTAATAATACTCTTGCAATCGAGATAAGAAAAAAATCAATGAGAAAATGTGAAACAATTTGGAATTTTTTTATATAAAAATTCAATATTATATTATAATAGATGGAAAAAATGTAATTAATAGATATATAATTTAAAGTTATTTATATTTTCAACATTATAAAAAAAATTTACCCTTTTTTAAAACGTTTTAAAAAATAACAATTCTTATCAAAAACCAGTATTTATTATTATTTAAGAAAAAATTTATCATTTAAAAATTTATAAATATTTTAATCCAAGATAATTATTAAAATAAAAATTTATATATGAATTTTATTTCATCAAAAAAATTTAAAATTTTTAAAAAATTAAAGTTACAAACTAGTTTACAAAAGATGAAAATTGGTATTGTTAAGAACAGTTTTTGAAATAATATTGGTTTTCTTATTATCTCATGTATAGAGAAAACCATTGAATAATTTTAAAAATTTAATTTCAAATAATATATATAAATTTTAAAAAATCAAAAAAAGTTATTGTTTTATATATTGATTTAAAACAGATTTGAACGCATAAAAATAGTTTTTTTAGAAATGGGTTTCATTTTGTTTTCAAATGGGTTTTATTTTCACTTCTAATTAACTTTTCACTAAAGTAATCATTATATATACATGTGAAAAGAAAATATTTTCTTGAATTAGTTTTTTAAATTCATACCATCCGTTCTAATGTCAATATGATTTCTATCATATTAGGTAATAATATTTTACTAGTATGTCTTGTTTCTTTAAAATAATATTTTTTTTTGTAATTTAAATATCGAAAATATTAAATTTTAGGAAAAAATATATTTCATAAAATCATGAGGCGTTAAAAAATTAGTTACCGATGCTGCCTCACCACATTCATTACATATTTCATGATATTTTTTAAGGTATTAATATTATTAAACAGAAATAAAGATGGAATTTTTTGTGAGTCCATCAACCGAAACCCATATTGCATTTGTCCTTTATATTTCTTCGAGATAAAAGTGACTATTTCTGTGGTTATGTTATCCTATTTAAAGTTGCGTATAATAAATGGTTTTATCATCCCCATGAAGATATTATACTTTTACAAATCTTAGGGACATACTAATAATCTTGAGATATACTCAACAATATCTTTCATCATTTTGTCCAACTAGAAGTGCTCCCAAAGATCACAATTTATGTTGGTACATCTATGATTGATAGAGAATGATGCGCTCTATGAATTATTTGATATATCATTCTTTATCTCATGTGGTTATGAAAAAAATCATTGTTCAAAATTGAGTCACACTATTATCAACTATTTTTAATTCTAGTAGCCTCTATTCATTAAATACTTTCATTTTATTTTGAAGCTCTATATCATCCCTTTATGCCACTATGATATTCACTCGGATCAATGTTTGTGAAATAATTTGAGAATGGTAGGATGTTACCATTTCCATTATAATTTATAGATAAATCTATTATATATATCCTTTAATATAGGGTTTTTATTAATCCACATCATTGATCATGTAGTAAGTAATTTTTGGATAAAAGAATCAGATTCCTTGTTCATATTTCCTAGATGGAATGAATAGGGACATAGTAGTCCATAATATAGATTAAAAATATATTACAAAACTAGTGTAATTACTTCAATGTGAATATATAATTTAGAGTCTTCTAGTAATTATATATTCCAGTCTTCTAAAAAAATTGGAAGTTCTAGAAAATATCATGTTGCATATAAGATATTCTAAGTCCAAATCATGAATTAAGTAGTTCAGATCATGGATATTCCATTTTCATTTGGTGTAGGATTTCAATTTTTCGTTACACATGACTAGAAAACCCATGAAATTATTTTATGCATCAGTGTATGTCATAAAATTTTCTCTAGTTAATTGTATATTGACTATAGGTGTGGTGATTAGCCTCCTTTTGAGATCTTTAATTCTTTCCCAAGATTCGACATTCCTGAAGTACTTTAACTCTTTCTAGATTAACATAGTTATATGTCTAAAAAATCATGATAATAATCTAAAAATATTACATTGGAATAAAACTAATATATTAAAATGATACATTTCCATGAATTTTGAGGGTCTAGTATATTCTTCAATTGAAATTTCCATTGATGTGTCCACATAAATTCCATCACTTGTAATCACGGTCCCAAATAATGTGACATGACTCCTCTAAAATTCATTGTTTCTAAAAATAACAAACACTTTCCTATTCTCTAATATAGCCATCACAGACCTTAGATGCACATCAATTTCATCCATTCTCTTGGAGAGAATGAGAATATCATCGGTAAAGGCTAACAATAGTATTTTTTGGAATTATCTAAATACTCTATTCATCAATTCCATGAATATTTATGGAATTAATAGGTTTTAATTTTATCCCAATGAACTCATAGTATCTATACATTATATAGAGTTAAGACTTTTGAATATCTTTATTATTTACAAATAGATGATGATATACCCAAACAAGATCCTCCATTGAGAAGTACTGTTCTCCTCATAGTTTATTTAAGAAGACATCAATCTTAGTAAGGGGATACATTTTGGTCATGGTGTTCTCATTGATATCTTGATAATCAGTACATATCTTCATTTCTACAACCATTTTTAGTATAGAGAGAACTAGATCACCAAAAGGTGAGGAACTATATTGTATGAATATTTTTCCAAAATGATATTGAAGTTTCTTCATTAACTCCTCTACTTTGATCGTGGAAATCTTATAACAGAATCTTAAGTTAATATTGGAACTAGTTATAAGCTCTAATATGAACTCTACCACAATGACCTAGTATAAATCAATGTAACTCTTCAATAAATACATCTATGTATTAACTCACAATGGGAAGTTTCTCCATGTTAATATAATCATTTAACTAAACCATTGGGGAATGTTATTCTTCTTCATATTGCATCATCACACACACAACTGAGGTATTCTTCACAATATATTCATGATATTCCATTCATTTAACAGGATCTTTGGATGTGCAGGAATATAGAAATAGATTTATGTTTCCGTAATGTTAATCTGTGGCTTATATAAGGAGGCCCTGTCAATTCCCATTATATCATTGAATTAAAAAATGGAATTATTTTGAATTTCAATAGAAGAAACATCCCAAATACACTAATAGTATAATTTTACAAAACATGGGTTGAAATGATTTCAAAACTAGCTATTTTTATGGATATATCTACTTCATTATATCAATTATTTGATTCATTAGCTCTATTAAACATTTAGCATATAAATTAATGTATTGAAACATAATAAAATAATTTTTTTTCCATTATTTATTAAATAAAAAATGAAATTTTTTGGTCATAACTTTAACAATCCTCTTCATAGGATAATAATTTCATTCTCCTTTGTATTTGGTGGCTACTGATGATCATTACCTTATATGGCCTAATGTTTTGTGCAGTGGGTATCATAATAAACATTCTCCAAACATATAAAACATTGAACCATGGGTTATATATTTGGAGGTGCCCCAATTTACTACAACATGTTACACATATTATTCATTTCACATTGTCATTCATGATGTTAAATCCACCTCATCCAATTGTATTGAGATGGAAGAGGAATAATACTTGGCCTTAAGTAACATTCCCAAGGTGCCAAAGGCTGGAAATAAATGTTAAGGGATTTGGAAATAAATTGTGGAATTTTTTTCCCCTGAGATAAAAACAACCAACCAAACAATCCATTATCAACAAACTACATGATGCATGTCAACAAAACAACCAAACCAAAAAATACCAAAATGGAACCAAACTATTCCATATAAATTCCCAAATTCCAAAAAAACCAAACCAAAAATTGGAGTACCATGAGTAATACAATAAATAAAGACCCCAAAGATCTAGGACAACATCAATAGGTCCACACAAAGCTCCATCCTCCAAGTACCACAACATCCCCAAAGTAACAAGTCGAACCACTAGAAAAATGAGATGTTGTACCCCTATATGTGTCCCAAAATATGAAATCTGCAAAAGCACCCAAGTGTCGAAGTAGGGGTGAGTAATAATACTCAAAAGGATTCCCCCAAATGACTTCCTTACACATTACACTACATAAGAACCGTTATCAAATTTATATAAAATAGATTATATAAGACATAAAATAGTGAAACCATTACCATAAGCTAAGCATACCCTTACCATGAAATGTAATACAAGAGAAATCCAAAACTATGACATAATCCAATTACAACCACAAAATAGAACACCAATTCCAATTTTCATGGGCACAACACAATAAATCATAACCATAAAATTCCCACAAAAAACTAATATAACAATCCTAGTGGTACATCCACCCATATACCCTTGATAGTTTTCCTTCTTCCCTTGTCCATCATCTTATTTATAGTGGTACTTACACCCACTTGATAGTTGTCCTTCTGCCCCTATCCATACCTTTTTTTATAGTTGTACTTCTTTACAATTCACATCAATCAAACACATTCCCAATAAATTAAGCCAAACATGAGCATATACACCCATTTAAGACATAATTTTATGCAATCAACTAATTTGAAATAAAAAAATCTCTTAGGAGATCATCCATCCCCCATAAATTTTTATAAAGTAACTGTTTTTATTAAAAACCATTTCTCAAAAAATTTCCATAAAACTGGAAAAGAAACAAATTTTATAATATCTATTTTAATATCTAAAAACAAAGAACATTTTACCACAAAATCCCATTTTCCCTAAAATCCAAAAATCACCACGTAAGGGATTTCCAAAATGATTGTCATATTACAAACACAAATAAAATCATGAAAAACCAATTATTTGAAATCAAAGAGTTAATTTCTAGAAAAGTGGAGTGGAGAGAGAATCCTTCTACCTTTAGGGTTTCAGAAAAATCGACTGACAAGAAACCGCACCACAAATCTAGCAAACACACCACCCATACTAGTCTATATCCTCTTCCCTATTATCAAAAATCTCTAAAATAATCACTTTAGTATACAATAATCATTGATCTACATGCAATGGATGTTGATCAAGAATAAAAGAATGGGATAAGAGTATATACAGTGAGAAACCATGAAAAAACATGGGTAGAGACTAAACCAAAAGAAACCACCTTGAAACCACATTTACACCCTTTTAAATTACTCTCACAATGAGTGGGAGAGCCCCTAAAACCCTTGAGAATAAAAAATTCCATGTCCGGCTCGAGTTGGGGAAAGTTTGGGTGTTTTTAGAGAAATGAATACTAATCTCATATTTTAAAACCCTATTTTAAAGGGTTGTATGATAAGTAAAATAGTTAGATAACCATGTGCATGTTGCTACATCAAAGGGGAATCTTACATGACCACCTCACATGGTTAGACAAATTGAGTGAAAACCGTGCCTTACCACACTGCTTGAGTAGTTTTCTCGCACTATTTCCCTTTAACTATTATCAAACCGTGAAGCCTTAAAAGACCTCCAATGTTTACCAAAACCTCTGCAAACACTCCAAGACTCCACCCAACCACCTGATATATATAAAAACATGAATAAGGGTTTCATTACTCACACTGTGGGTGTTACATTCTCCCAAACCTAGGACATTCTATCCTTAAAAATTAGATAACCATCTAGTTGTTGAAATAGCTCGGGTCGTTGCTCAGCCATCTCCTTCTCCCTGTCCCAATTATCCTCATGAATCTAACCATGCAGCCACAAAATATGAACTTAACTAATGATTTTACCACACAATACTTTCTCTTGTGTATCCAAAATACGAACTAGCACACACACTAAAGAAGCATTTGGTTCTATCTCAACATGATTCTAATGAATGACATCGTCATGATCCGGCAGATACTTTTTTCATATGCAACACATGAAACACATTGTGCACCGCATTAAACCTTGGTGGAAAAGCTAATCAATAAGACACCTCTCAAATCTTATCATGTATCTGGAAAGGTCTAGTATTACCGGGAGATAACCTACCCTGCTTCCTAAACTGATGATGTCCCAACCTAATAGAGATTCTAAAAAACACATGATCACCCACCTTGAATGACAACGATTATCATCGATGGTCTGCATATGATTTCAGACAACATTGATTCATCTCTATCCTCTTTCTAACAACATGGTTTTATCTGTAGTCTTTTCTACAAGTCTTGGTCCAATCATCAATGTCTCACCTATTTCTACCCAACATAGTGGAGAATGACATGGATACCCATAAAATACCTTAAATGGATCCATATCTATTAAACCATGATAACTGTTATTAGAGGAGAACTCCACCAATGGTAAATGATCCTCCCATAAACCACCAAAATCCATCACATAAGCCCTTATAATATCTTCTAATGTTTGTATAATCCTCTCAGATTGGCCATCCGTCTAAGAATGATACACCATGCCCATCGTTAACTATGTCGAAAGAACATGATGCAAGGATTTACAAAAACAAGATGTGAACCTCAGATATCTATCTGATAGAATAGAAACTAGACCACCATGCCTTTTTACCACTTCCAAGATATAGATTTTGGATAGATCTTTCACCGTATGAGAGTCACAGATCAGAATGAAATGTGCCAATATGTGAGCCAATCAACAATTACTCATATGGAATCATTTTTTCAGATCCTAATCGTAAGAGTTGTCAGAAAATCAATCAATACCTACTCCCACATCAAAATTTGAATAGGAAAAGATTACAACATTTCTCTTGGTTGCTGATGCTCTACCTTGACTTGCTGAAAAGTTAAGAATCTCAAAAGAAACTCATCCACATCTATTTTCATACAAGACCTAAAAAACTGTTCTTACAACTACTTATAAATCTTCTAAATTCTAGGATGGAAATCCCACATAGAATGATGATACCCCATTATAAGTTCCTCATAACAAGCCACTCATACGACTATCCAATTTTGAAAACACAAAACTGAATACCCATTCAATTCATTGTCTTAAATGTTTTTCCCAACTATGAGTTTCAACACCATCTCAATACACCAGGAATCAAATATAGACACCTCTTTAACAAAACAAACCATGTTAAGAATAAGAAAACAAGAATGAAGACTGCTATGTCACCCAGATCTTCACATTCCAACTACATGTTAGCTATGAGGAAAATCAACTGCCACTGATCTGATGCGTGTTTCAACACCTGAGCATATGATTTTCTACATAATTCACATGCCACCAAATTTCCCTTACCCACTATGTACCTTACATTGAAATCAAACATCTGGAGATATTCTATCCATCTCCATTACCAAAAATTCAAATCTCTATGTGAGAAAATATGCTTTAAGCTCTTTTGATCAATAAACACTATAAATTTCTCCTCGAATAGATAATAGCGCAACATTTTTAATGGATGAACCATTGATTCTAACTCAAAATTATGTTTTGGGTAGTTCATCTAATGCTACCCCCACTACCGTGAGCCAAATGCAACCGCATGATCCCCCTGCACGAGAACACACCTCAACCATAATCCAGATGTGTCACAAAACCTCACATACCCTTTCCCTGGTTCAAGCTTGACCAAGATTGGTGTGGATGTAAGGATACCATTTAACTCTTCAATGAATTTTTGACACTTCTTACCCTATTAAAATGGGATATTCTTCCTTGTCAATGCTGTCATTTGGTTATGCCAATCATGAAAAATTATGAACAAATAATCCATAATAGCATGCTAGACCAAGGAATATTTGTATCTTGAAAAACTTATTTTGTGGTTTTCAGGAGATAATAGCATCTATCTTTTATAGATAAATTGAAACACCTTTCTTATAAATAACATGGCCATAGAAATGAACCTCCTATATCCAAATTCCACACTTTGACAATTTTTCAGACAACTGATGGGCCCTCAAGACCCCTCAAGCACTATCACTAAGTGTTGATCAAGATCCACCCTTTTCCATGAATGTAACAATATACCATTTACAAATACCACCATAAAATAATATAGATATCTCTGAAATAGCTGATTCATCAATTCCATGAGCACATCAAGTGCATTCGTTAGAACAATGGGCATAACCACTTACTTGTAATGGACATATCTACTTCTGAAAGATATTTTGGAGATATCCTCCTTCCTCAAATGAAATTGATGATATGTGATGTCACATAAATCTTGGAGAACCACTAATCCCCCGTCAATGATTCAGAAAAATCATCAATGTGTGGAATTGGATATCAGTTCTTGAGTGTAACCTGATTATTTCTACGATAATCAGAATAGAGCCACATAGTTCTATCGGCATTTTTACCAAACAAATTGGTGCTACGCATGGATATGTGTTAGGATAGATGAACCCTTTTATTTATAGCTTCTCTACTAGGACCTTCAATTACAAAAATTCTTATGGTTCCATTGGGTAAGATAGAAGTGGGAAAGTACTGGTCCCCTGGAGGAGATAAATCATAAACTCTACTTCTATCATAGGTGGAAACCCTAATAATTATTTAAGAAATACATCCATAAACTGATCTAAAACTATTGTAAGAACACTCTGAACAACACCTTCCGCTGTTGCTCATGACAAAGCTACTAACTGATATGATATCATGCCAAAAAGCCTATTGCACCCTGATTATCACTATCCTCCCACTAAAGGGATGTCTTGCACCAATATGCACAACAAAACTAACTGTTTGTGCATAAAAGTAAATTTGAGCCTTAAATATTGTCAATTAGTCCATTTTGAGCATTATATCATACACATTCATCCCATGCAATGGGAAATACCACATTAACTCAACCACAAACTCAACTACACAACATGCTATACATAAGAAGGATCAAAACTCTTTATGGACTATGGGTGTTTTCTATTTCAAAATAGAAGACATCCTTTCCATAGTTAAACCCAACAAATAAACGATACAATAAGCAATAAAAGAATGGGGAGCACCAAAATAAAACAAAGCTTGCATAAATATGAAATTTAATATAATTGTACATAGATTCATGGATAGTCCTGACTGATCATCCACCACAACCTGTTAAGCTCCGAACAACTTCTTTCTTGCCACAATCTTTGCTTTATTAAACTGTTGAGGTGTCATGGTATTTTGAGAATCACCAAGACCCAATTTTCTCTACTGACAAGGGTTTTGTTTCTACCCACATCCCATTGAGGCATAAGACCCCTAAGACCCTTATAGAGTATCACAAATACCCGACCTCAGATCATTCCGAAAATACCACTAAAGATGCCCCATCGACTTATAGTTATAACATGCTTGAGGTTGTGTCATACAATCCCACTTGATGTGTCCAATATTGCCACACTAAAAACATACTGACGTACTCTGAGGCTTCTTAGGAAGAATCACCAATCCTTCCATCTGTTTTTGATTCGTACTTCCACCCTAGAAATAAGTGTCCCTCTTCCACTTGACCCAAGCCTTTAGGCTCCCACTATTCCCCATGGGTACCACTATACTTCCCTCCTCCTGTACCACCAAAATATCACACTCATCCACCATATATAGACTCAACATTTTTGTGAAATCATTTATTCATAGTACTTTTATCTTGTAACGAATTTCCTGGTTTAACCCAACTTCAAAAATCATGCATTTAACAATGTACTACCTGCCACATCAGTTGAAAAAAACACTAAGGTCAAAAAATTATTTGAATATTATATTATATTCATGTTCCCCTACTTCAAACTGATGAAATACATTGTATGCTGAATTATGAATGAATGAGGGTATAATTTTTTGGTTAAAAAATCCCTCAAAATCATTCCATGTCACTCCTTGGTCAATCCCAACATCGACATCCATTTACCAAAATAGATGGGAAAAATCGTCCAACGTATATGTTGATAACGTTACTTTCAACTATGTTGGTGTTCCCATGAATTCAAATATCTTATTCATTCTGTTCATCCATTATTCAACCCTTTTTGGATCTGAATCACCCCTTAACATGGGTGCATCCTACCTTTGAAACTGAACCGCATAGTCCACATGCTTTGGATCACCCCCTTTATTCCCAGTTTACACAACCTGGAAGTGTTTCACTATACTCTTCACTAGCTGTTGTTTCACCCGAGGCTTAGGTGCATTCATATTTTTAGCAGCTTCTTCTGGTTGGTCTCTATGATGCCTATTTGGTTCCATTTAAATCAATATAAAAACAACCATATGTCCCACTCCCTTAGGGAAAAAGGCATAAAATTACCAATTTCAATACATTGAAACTATCACCACTAGGCTTTCCACATGTTCAAAATTCCCATGTTGCACTATTTAGAAAAATCCTCCATGTTTTGAAAATCGACCCATATTCAAAATACTACTATTTTCCATGTTTCAAATCCTTCCGTTTTGAAACCCAATTTAGATTTTTTAAAATCCAAGAATTTATATCACATAATAAATCATTATACCCCAATAAATATTCATCCTAATGGGAAGTCATTTCAACCACGTATTCCATGCTAATATCATTGGATACACCAACGACAATGAGACTTCCACTGCCTATATGTGTCTCCAAAACAATTATGTACCCAACTCTCTATTAACTTAAAGATTATAATAAAAGGGTTAGCTACATCCTTTTTTTTCAATATGTTATATGTTCTGACAATACTATGCCTTGATATTATCTCGACTCAATGAATAGACCATGAGCAAGTGTCAACATCAAGACCGAAAATTATTACTAAATGACTAAACAACTGCTTTCACATGAATGCCAAGGGCCAAAAAAATTTATACCACTTGTAACATCCCACTCCATCCCATTGGATTGAGAGGGAGTAGGAATGATACTTGTCCTTATGTGATGTTCCCAAGGTGCACAAGGCTGGAAATAAATGATGAGGGCTTCAGGAATAAATTGGGGCACGATTTTATCTTAAGATAAAATCAACCATCCAAACAATCCATTATAAAAAAATACATGATTTTTGTCAACAAAATAACCCAACCCATACATTACCACAAGAAAACCAAACCATTACATAACAATTACAAAATTTCAAAACAACCAAACCAAAAATCAGAGTACCATGCAGAAGACTTCACAATAAGATATCAATGAACTATGACACCATCCATATCTCCACACCATGCTCTATGCTCCAAGAAACACAAACTCCCCAAAGCATCAAGTCAAACTGCTAGAAAAATGAGATTCTTTACCCTCAAATGTGTCCCAGAATAATACATATAAAATAACCAAAGTTCCAAAGCATGGTTGAGTAATAATACTCAATAGGATTTCACCGAATGACTTCCATGAAAAAATCACTAGCCAAAAACCATTAGCACATTTATATAAAAGAGATTATAAAAAAAATTAAATATTAAAACCATTACCATAAGAATAACATACCCTTACCAATCCATGTTAATGCTGGGAAACCCACAATTATGCCATAATACAATTACCAACAATGACTTGCACATTAATTCCACTTTTCATGGACACTACACAACAATGCATAATAATAAAGTACAAACAACAGAACCGATATAACAATCACGGTGGTACTTCTGACCACTTACCCTTGATAGTGGTCTTTCCACCACTATCCATCTTCTTATTTTTAGTGGTACTACTACTAACCTTATAGTGGAAATTATTCCCATATACATCCATATTTATAGTGGCACTTCCACCGAGTTCAGATCAATACAACACATACACAAAAAATTAATCCAAAAACGAGCATATACACCCATTGAAGCTAAGAAAACATGAGAACAAATAATTTGAAATAAAACAATATCTTATGATTTCATACATGCCACCAACTATTTTAATAATTCAACCCTTTTTTTTTGAAAACCACATTTTCAACCCATTTCCATAAAACAACCCAAGTAAGAAATTTTAAAATCACCATTTTAAAATCTAACAACAAAAAAATAATTTACAAAACAGCCCCATTTTCCCAAAAATCCAAAAATTATCACATAATGAATTTAAAATAAGTATTTCATATCTCTAACACAAAAAACTCAAGAAAAAAAATTATTTTAAAGAAAAGGCTCTAGTTCTAGAAAAGTGGAGTTAAAAGAGAAGTCTCATACCTTTAGGGTTCCGATGAAATTGACCCACAAGCAACAACACCACAATTTTGGCGAATTAACCACCCAAACCACTCTAGATCCTCTTACCTACCATAAAAAGACATAAAATCATTACTTTATTATAATACCACCTTCTATCTACATGAAAAAAATGTAGATATTGAAAACCAACAAAGGGAGAGGAGTAGATCTATAGAAAAACCAAGGGAAACCCAAAAGGAGAGATTTACACGGGATAAAAAAACTTGAAACCCCTTTGAATCACTTCCAATATAAGTTGGATATCCTCTCAAACCCCTGAGAAAAAAATGATGATTTAGGCTCTAGAGAGAGAAAGTTTGGGTGTTTTTAGGGAAATCTTGACTGATAATGGATTTTAAAACCCCATATTTAAAGGGCCACATAGTTAGCTCGCACGGCTTGAAAAATGTGCGCTAATCATGCACAACTACTACCTCAAAGGGAATTTTTTCATAGCCTCCTTGAACAGTTTGAAAAACTATTCACAAATCATGCTAAACCTCACTAAACACATGATTATCTCACATAGTTTCCCCTTAATCGTGATCAAATCGTGCTACCTTAAAAGACCTCCAAAGTTTTCCAAAACCTTCAAAAACTCTTGAGAACTCAACCCAACCAACTTGTATTCATAAAAAAAATTAATAAGGGATACATACCTCAAAATGAGGGTGATACATAAGATATGGGTGGAATTATGTCTCATACATGAGGAACTTCTATATCCCTTTGAGGAAATTATCATGATGATTCTTACAATCATTCTAACTAGTGGGTGGGGGGATCATCTTTCCACATTATTTATTTGATCCACCATCTTAAAAATCTATTCTTTTATTCATATCTCTATGAACATGGTGCATTGACCCAAATACTTTTCTATTTTGGGAGTACATCGAACTATATCTCTGGAACTAAAAATGTCTTGGATATATATATATCCTTTCACGAGCATTATGTCAAACCACTAAAGAATCTACCAATTTCACAATAAATTTTTATAACAATACCCAATGTATACAATGAATACAATGAAGTAATTTTTATATTTTCCAACTAAATTGTAATATATTTATATTTGTTTTTCATATGTTTGATTAATTCTTCCCTCATGATTGTTCAAAATATAATCATTGATTCTTTCTTCTCCATCTATTCTTTTTCAATGTTGGGAATTATATTATTTATTGAAATGATATACTAATAAACATATCATTAAAATGAAAGAAAAATAGATTCATCATATCCTTCCAATAAAAATGGTGAACAAAATTATTCTTCTCTAATGATTTAACCCTTTATTTTGTGACATGTTGATTAAAAGAGTGACTAAACGTTAAAGTTAGTTTCTACATGAATGACTCGATCGCTAGATAATCAATCTGAGTGGAAGGTGGAAATTCCACATGGTTTAGGATTTTATTCATTACCTAAGATAGTAGGATATGTATTTCAATAAAATTATTAACTCCACCTCCCATTGAACGAGGAAATATTTTGTACAATTGTTGCATTTTCTTTCACATGGGTTGTTGATCTAGTTTCTCATGGTTCCCACCAAACCATAGAAAATGAGTTTTGACCAAATCTTGTGTCCAAAAATGAATGATGAAATAATTTATTCAATTAATCATATTAAATCTATTATCATATCTTAATGGATCCATATGATTACCTCTTTCAAAAAACAATTCGAGGTAGTTTGCCTATACATAGACTAATACTTTTGGTCTTCACTATCATTTATCAATACTAATTCCCAAATTTACTAAACTTTGATTTGATACCAACTATAAAAGTCTAGACTTACATACAATGGGTTATAATTAATAACTACTAATGATACCTATGGGCTCCTACACCACTTCATTAAGACTCTTACATCCATACCTAGCAGAAGCGCTTTCCTCATGAGGCCCTTTAATAGCGTGCCACTTCTTTCCCATTGTTCACATGTGAGGGTTCCCATGGATCATATCCTCATATTTCTTCTAATAAAAACTATAGAAACATTTAAATATAAACAATACAACAATGATAAATTATAGGATGTAAAGGGTTTATGTATTCGGTAAATTATTATTATACATAAATTTTACATAAATAATAAATATTATTTAAATTATTCACCTTTAACCTTATAAGTATCTCATGATTTCATTATTACATGTAGTGACCTCAGGATATACATAAATGAAAGTGTTGAGGAAAAATCCCAGTAGAGGGGGAAAATAGAAATGAATCAATAGTACATTATTGTTCTTAATCAATGATATTATATCATAAAATTATATTAATCATAAAATCAAGAGGGAAACATTTTGAAAATAAATATAATATTTTATTTTCTTAAAAATGAATCATTAATTTATAATTGATATACACCAGACCTATATGTGAACAAATCTTACATTATTTTCATGCATCACATATGTTCACAAATACTATCACCATCATTTTGAAAATATATAACATTAAATTAATGAATATTTTTCATAATATCAGTACATAAAACAGAATAACTAATTTATTGGAGGAAAATATATTTTCAGGCCCACCCATCATATCATAAATGATCATAATCATGTATACCATATAGAACATATAACAATTATCATTATGAAGGAACCCATGGAAATGAATGTTTTTATAATAATATCACAATTAATACATTAATAACTAATATTTTGGGTTTCCAAATAAATATTGGAGAACATATTTTTCATAAATATAATCATTCTTGAAAATATAAAAAAGGCAACATGGGTAAAATACGTTTTTTCAAAACTCAAGTGTTTTTGGAAAGGAATTTTATTTGGATTAAAATCTTGTAGGAAGGTTGAAAAAAACAGTATCTATAAGAATGGAATGGGATTATTTGGAAATTTTAATGAAGTATTATTATAGGGTTTTCTATACTGAAATATTGGATAATTAAGGATAACCTAATGAAAATAGAGTTAGGTTTGAGATTCCCCTTAAAATATTTCCCACTTTTTTTCATTTTTTCAGTCTTAAGATTAATAAAAATATGTCTATTAAAACATGGAATTAAAATTTCACAAGAATAATTTATTTAGTATTTTAAAATGAGAATAATTTGACTATATTTTTTAATTTCTTTAGTGAAATGGAAACCATTTTTATATTCCATTTTCTAGGAAAAATTATCGTTTAAACTTAATTTCTCATTTTGTGTTCAAAATCATTTATACATAAGTAGAATTAATTAAAAAAAATCCACATTTACATATATAAAATAAATAATATATCATAAATAATTTATTATAACCATTCATATGGTTGTGTTATACAGAAATAAATTGGAAACGTCCATGTTGTGGTTAATATGTTGTTATTAGGAACATTGTCCAAATGAGGAGAAAGAGATGTTAAAAATATAAAATATTCATAAATGTAATTTTTATACATTCAGAACATCATTAATATAATTTTAACACACTTACTAAAAAATAATATATGATTTGGTTTTGACCATAATTGAGAAAAACGATGAGAGAGGTTGAAAATGAGAGAAGATTTGACAAAAAACATACTCTGTTTTCTGTGTTTTCTTTCTTGTATAGAATTACACATCCTTGATTAATGGTGTTTGTTTATTCTAGTACATAAGAAATGTTTTTATTATATTTGTAGATAATATTTGGGAAGATGTTGTTATTTCTTCCTAAAGAGTGGAGTTTCATCCCATGGAGAGATATGGGGTTATTTATACCTGAGGAGATGGTATTTTTTGAATAAAATATGGAACAAAATAATATATGTATGTTAAATCTTCTAATAGATACATTTTTTTACATTATTGAAAATATATTAATAAAATAAATTAAATTTTGAGTTTGAAAAACTTTATAATTCAAAAAAAGTAGATTAATCAAAAGGAATGTTGGAAAATGATAAAATATTATTTTAATGACATTGTTTTTATTTCAGAATTTGGAAAGTACTATTTTGAATTTTATATCATTTTTATTTAATTTTAATGAAATATTTATCAAATAAAATATTCTTTTCTCAATCCTTATTTTTTTGAAATGGCTAGGTCATTATGACATCATGAATGATATAATTACACCTACAAAGGTTATGCAAAAAGATTTAGTTTTTTACTATTCAAAATAAAATTTATTTATTTAAACAAATTAAATAAAATTATCCCCAAGAAAAAATTAATGTGATAATTTAGATAATTACATCCATTTTATCAAAATAATTTCCTATAATTTCCTATTTTAAATTTTAAATTTTAAATTTTTATTTTTTTACGAAACACATTAAAATATTGTATATTGAAAATATGCATATATAATCTTCTAGATTTTATTCATTATTTGTATTTAATGGTATTATAATATTTTTATTTACATTAACTTCTTATTTTAAATATTATTTATATTAAATTTAATTATATTTATTTCAGATTACTATTCCAAGGTTCATGTTACGGTTCCAACAATCAGGTTTCAATTCATAATGGTCATGTCATAATTCATAATAGTCAGGTCAGAATTCTATTATTCACAATAGTGTTCTTATATTGACATTTTATTCTATAAATATTACTTCATTACTTCATTAATTATTCACCTAAATGTTTCAAAAGATTCTATATTTCAATTTCCTAAAATTTAGATTAGACTACTCATATTTGGTTTTAATTATCATGTTTTATTACGGGGAGGGTTGATTCAAGAATATTAGATCAATCCATATTCTCCCATAGTAGTTTTTCTATTTTATATTTTTTGTTACAATTTAATATTTTTAATTTTAATGGTTTAATTTAAAACTATTGTAATGCTATTCATTGTTGAAATAATGTGTTGTTGGTTTCCTATGTGGTGTATGTGTGTAAAAATATATAATATATTGTAATAAACATTTATTTCAGGAAGAAAATATCATTTATAAACTCTAGTTTTCATCATTCAATATTTTAATGACATTTCTAGGTATCTAAACATGAACTAGATTGATATTTAAAGAGTTTAATAGCATGTCACAACTGACATGGATGGGATTATTTTAATTATCAATGACTACACATCAAATGGTGTCACACCATCAAAGATGGAAATTAAAATGGATATTCTAAGATCAAACCTATAATTCCAAAATGTAATTACATGTACCATGCTGAAATTTCTAGAGGTTATCACATGATCAAGGATAACATGTCTAATGGTTTTCACATGATAAAGGCTAACATGTCTGAGATTCCTTCACATGATCTCGAAGACATGTCAAAGGATTATCTCATGATATTCCTGATATGTCCAAAGGATGTATCGTGATGAAATCACAAATCATAATAAAAAAGTGATACCTTACCATGAAAGACATCCTATCATCCATTGGTTAATTATTCATACATTTTCAACCTTTATCATGTAAATGCCAAAAAGTTTATCAGGAATATTCATATGGAGGTATTACATGGTCAATTTGACACACCAAAGGACATTATCATGATCCAGATAATAGTAAAAACATCATTTGTATGATCAATTAATTAATAACATGAAGTGAATAATCATACAAAAAATCCACTATGATTTCCATCGTACATGTCTGGTGGAAGACTCCTAAGATTGCTCAGTACTATACTCTAGAATGATCACTCATGACTCTATGTGTACCATTAAATTTATCAGGGGTTGGGGGGTTTTATCATACCCACCCCATATCTAGGATGCTTTTCAAGGTGATTATGTAACATATAATTGAACAATCTAGTGGATGAATAAATCAGGTCATATGTGTTGATAATGTATAATTCACTTTTTATTAGTTGGAATTAGGTTTGAGAAAATGGCATGCATTTGTTACATGATAAATAATGTCTTCCTAATCACTCCTTCTTTTCCATATTTCTATAATCCATGGCTTGTCAAAGGGACATCACCTCGTCAACCTATGATGTCAAAAATATTCCCCATGACCTGGTAAAAATGTATAAGATTATTCACTTGATCAATCTAGGATGTCCAAAAGAGTTCACAAGTTCACATAAACATGTCAAAGATAATTCATGAGATTATCCCAACATATTTTGATGTCTTTGACATATTAATCCTATAATAATAGAGGATTCCTCATGATCAATAATACACGAAGAATGAACTTCATGTGATATAGCTGTCACATTTAGTGTCTATTATGATATCAAGATTTCAAACCTAATGATATTTCTGTGAGTAATTAGTTTGTAACCCGAATCATGAAATAAAATCATCTTAAAAATAGTATAACATCCATCATATAGGATTCCCACCATCTTTATCTTTTTTTCAAATGATCCCAATGGGGATTTTTAGGTGTTCATCAACCTGAGATTCAAGTCGTCAAGTCTATATGATCTAGAGAATCTAATTATTCATTTGTATGACTTATAAATATTCATGGTGTCACTCACATGATATAAAAAAGTGGAATCATGTTATTTGTATGGCATGTTTTTATGGTTTCATGTTATCTATGTGAAGATAACATTATGTGAACATTCTCTCTATATGATGACCAATGCGACTTACAATATATAAAAATATTTTTATTTTCAGCCACCATTGCATGAATGAATTTATGGTTGTATAGTGTTTCTTAATTAATGTTCTATATGATAAAAATAACTCAATAGAGAGAACATTTCTTTTTTAGGGGGCTCGTTAGAGGTTATTCACTTGATAGATAGACAGATCACACAAAAAATGTAATACAATCGTGTGATGTTCCTATAGTCTTGAGATTGAGAATCTAATTGAAGGTCACATTACTCGAGTATCCACAGAACATAATCCTCTTTTATATATTTTTCTTCCATCATTGAATTATTTGGAAAATGAAACCTATTATTAGTTTTTCTATTAAACCCATGATTTATAAATGTTCATTTTCTAGGGAATCAAGATTCTATTAGAGAGAAAATATATTTTAGCCTCATAATTTTTGATTATACCAAATAATTCTGCCCAAGAAGTTAATTTATCCAATAATTAATTTAGTAAAGAATAATCATTAACTCAACATTATGTTTTGGGTGATTATTCTTATGAGGTCTCCATTGCTGACACATATAAATCATAACTCATTATATATTCATCAAGAAAATCACTCAGATTGATGCACAATGAATAAATATACACTATGTAGGCTTCCTGAATCATAGGATGAATTAGGATCATTATTTTGGTGAACCATCCCTTATAATATTGAAAGGAATTTTCAGAAGATTAAAAAAAATTGAACATTATATCTTTATTTGTTAAACATATTTATTGTGTTGTATGGTGAAAATTTTTATGAATAAAGAACTAATAGTAGCTGTATAGTCCCAAAAATACTCAAAGATGATATTCATTCCTCGGATGATACGAAGAGAAAATGACATTCACTTATCCATAAACATAATGCACCATTTTATAATGTAATGGGACCGAGAAAGTTAATTTTACTAATCAAAAGTTCAAATTTTGTGACCATGTAATATAATAGTTTGTATCTTAATACAATATTTACTATGTGAAGGTTTCTGGATTTATTATGTATACTATGAGAGTATACTGAGATTTTGTTAAGAAGAACAACGACAAAAGTATCTATATTTGGATGGAAACCTTGAATCATTATGTACATAAATACTGGAGGTGTTTTAAATAGACCAAATGATGTCACTAGGTATTAATACAGGCCTTACATACCTCTGAAATTTTTATATTTTATATCATAGGCTCTAACACTCACCAAATATCTCATCATCTTAATTTAATCATCAATAAGAATATTTCCCCTAAAAAAGGTGAATAGATCATCCATGTGAGGTTGTAGGATGAAATTCGTAACATTAAAATGATTCAACCATTTTCTATCCACACATATCATTAGGGTATTATCCACCATATTTGAAAAAAGTATATGTTATAATCTTGGATAAGTATTGGGTGTTATAAACCCTTTGGATTCTAGGTTCTCTTACTATATCTTTATTACATGAAGCTCAGTAAGAGTTGACTTGTATAGAAGAATATATAATAGTTCTTCTCCTATATTGATCATGATATACAACTATACATATCTCTCCTGACATATCCATAAAAATTCATTAGTAAATAAATATAAGAATCAATACACCATTAAATTAAATACAGTCGTCCATTACTTCTCATCATTACAAAAATTCATGGAAATTTGGATGACACTTTTCCTAGCTTATGATTACAAAGTCCATCTCGTATTTCCTGAACATCGCATTAATACTTCTAGTAATATCCAATACCTCTAGGTGATGAAAAAAGACACCCTCTATTGATAAAAATCAATATGGAATTGAAATGATACTAACCAGCCACCCTAAAAAATTATATCAAATCCTACTATCTCAAGGAATAAAAGGTTAAAAATGAAATTCCAACAAGATATCTCTAGAGGAAGATACTTGCAAGGAAAACTATTATCTAACTAAATTTTAAATAGAGTGTCATGATGTATCACCCCATAAAGTATTGTACCTTGATACTAAGTCATTCTATTAAATATATATATATTAGTGAGTGTGATGTATCTATCTAAAAAATGAATATATTAAATTTGAGTATACTAAAATAATACATCATAAAGTCAATGGTCTATACTCTACTCTTCTAGTGTATGTTGTACAATATATGATGGTCTAGATTTACTGACCTAAGGTATAACCATTCCTCCTTGAGTAAGTTTTTTATGTTTTCATTCTACGACTAGTATCTAGCTTCCTCTTTTCCACTTCCTCGCCCGAAGAGCCTATAATACAACATATTCATTCATAGTGTGGTTCTAGAAATCCCACTCCAAAACTCAAAGTGGGTTTAGATTCTATATCATAGGTAATTATATGAATTTTCCAATAAAATATGAATTCATAACCCACTATTCCATAGGGTCTTAACTCTATTGGGTCTATTCTTCATTGGTTATTTATGTGACCCTACACTCTATAGTAATGGAATAACACATAAACACTATGATGTACATAATGAAGACCTCTTACCTCATTATATGTCACAAGGAAACACATGATACAATGGAATGGGAAATTTCCTTTCCTAGGTTCCAAACCACATTTCACAAAACCATCATCTTATCTATATTTTTTTCTAGTTTATAAAGTTGTAGTTCATGATCCCATTGATGGATGTTACATGGAATAAGTTAATACAAGACCCAATTGAATAACTGATCACATCCATTTAATGTACCACCATAGATTGATTGTCACCGACAAGGTTACATATGAATAATTGGAGTTTAGGTAAACAATTAGAGTAAGTCATGATTGACATATGACCCTACACTATATGCATAAATTCTACAAATCAATCATGTGTTAGTGTTTTCAATAAAAAATAGTAAAATAAAAAAATCTATGAGTCCCAATAGACCATGAAAAAAATACAAATATACCATTAAAAGAACATCCCACCATCGCTTGGAAGATCCACAATGCATATATGTTGTATGATTCACCCTCCTATAGATAATCATCTTCATATGCTTAATGATTAAATGAATATATTTTATACAAGAATAAGTACACTAGGGCCTCTATCTTAATATAATGTAAGTGGCAGCAACTTTTGGAATTCCCTAGTCATCATAGACATAGGGGGAGAAGGCCATTGATCTCCCATCATAAACTGAACTAAATTTAGTAATCATCCCCTAAACTAAGCATTGATTCCCTATAAAAGAATAACATGTGGAACAATGGGATGATCCATGGGTAGTATTATAGGGTTTTAAGGTCCCACAACTTGAAGATCATGGTTATCATTAACAAATTGGTGATCCATGTAAGGCCATCAAAGAGACACATATCTATAATGCCAATGTCACACCTCAGAACAAGATACAATTTAGAATGTATTACAAATAATAAAACAAGATAGTTATATAGACTCACTAAACAAGATACTATAACACCACTACCCATTCCAAGGTAAGGCAAAAGGTAATATTTCCTAGTTTACATTGGTTAGTTAATTTATATTATTGGTATATTCCATGTTATAGTTGAATAAACTCTATATGTTTCAATTAGAATCTCCATTTATCATAAATATTTTTTATAAATAGTTTGAAATCAACAAGTCTATAAATAATGGTTTGTTTATATATATTTCCATTGTCAGTTTTAATGAAATAAACATTTTGAATTATAATTATAAATCAATTTAATTGTAAAATTTCTTTTACATTTAATAAAAAAATATTACAAGTCTTCAAAAAATGGGTCATTTATTTAAATTTGCATTCCCATATTATATAGTATTAATAATATAAATTGAAATTATCATATTATTTAACCATATCATACTAAAAAATAAATATATTTCAACTAAGGTTCCATATTCTTCACCATGTATGAATTTATTAGATAAGATTCCATCATCACACTATTTTGGAAAATATTGTTCAGAATAATTCTGATTTGTGATGTAACCAATTATTTTCTTCATTAGCTACATGAAACATTATAAATAACTATAATATTATTAAATTTTCATAAAATAGAAAACATAACAAAAATGTAATGATATATAGATCACATGGAATACCTGTGACATATAAATTACTATATTCCTATAATGATGCAAAAGCTATTTCTTCATGACCATCACATCCCAGGTAGAAAATTCATAATAAATAAAGTTATAATTCTTATTGTCACCATATGGTTAAAATAGTAAAACTATATTATAAAAAATATATACTAATAAGTACCATCAATGGAATCTTGGATTTTTTCCCTCACATAGGTTAACTACTCCCATGAATTACATTTTACTAGGTTCTAAAACATATCGTCTTCTACCTACCATCCCATAATAATAATAAAAAATGAAAAAATAATTTTAAAAAAATATATATGACATCCCATACATCTTTCAAATACAAGTTACCAGTTCAAATAGATACAAGGACTCATTTGGCACTCCATATATACAAGAAACTTCAAACAAGAAGTTTGTGTGTGTTGTAGTATTTTGGGGAGACTTTATGCACTTTAACATATTGTAGAGAAGTGGATATATAGTAAAAGATACTTTATGGTGTTAGGATGTAACAATTTTGATAAAAACTAAGATATAATATAGTTAACAAATTCATATAGAAATTATGTTATAAAATGATAAATAAAATATACGATAAGGAGGACATGATATCTTGTATAGAGAGTGCACCACTATAAAAATAGAGTAAAATACCAAAATAAACTATCTCCATGAGAATCACAACACTATCATACACATAGTATCCCAATATTATAAGATATAAAGTATCCATAGTGGGGAGATTCACATTCTCCTTACATACATATGTTAAATCATTACGGGTACCAAACAACAGACTGTACATAGAGTGAGTATAACTTAGTAGGCCACTGGAAATGGTGTATAATAAAAATATAAACTATAAATATGAAATGTAATAGTTTATAAAACTAATAAATAATTCAATGAAAATAAATAAAAATTACATTCTGGTCATGTTCTTCTCAAGTGTTACCTAGATGACCCTTTAAACATAAATCTGAGTCTAATATTCTAAGCATATGGCCATTTAATATGGATAGGGGCATAATGGAGAACAACACTGGAATCTATTTGTGTGAACCATATGGGATACATGTTTGGACCATGTAATTACTGACCTATATAGGTCAACCCCACTTATATTTTTCAATAAAGATGTAAGGCTGATATGCTTGTGAGTAATCTAAGAGATGATGATCTATCATTCTAGAGATAAGTGTTCCAAATAGATCCGTAGGGGAAAAATTCATATTTAAATTTTGGGTATAAATTAATATAATTAAAAGCAATAGTACATGGAAATATTTGTCGAAGTAAATGAAACTAAATTTTTGGATCTCAACCAAGGCATTCAATTTTTATGGAGTTTATAGATGAATTGTTTGTTCCATGATGGGGAATTCCAAAATATAATACATTGACTAAATAAATGATGGTTATAATACATGGTATTTGTAACACCCCGAGATTTTTTGAAAAATATTCTTTTAATTTCATTAATTTCTTGTGTTGTATGCTACACCAAGATTACCTTGCGCTATACTCAACACCGTATTATCTTGCAGTATATGCAACACTATTCTTGGATCGTGTTACACACAATTTTGATAATAGTTATTCTACGAAACATTGAGTATATATATATATATATTATATTTATAAGTGAAATATGGTTGGATTCTGTTATATGAAACAACGAAGGATTCTTGCACAACACGCAACCCTGACTTGGCTTGCATTACACACAATTGCGACCTTCCTCAATAGCGTGTGTTGTACGCAATACCAGGTTTTACTAAACAACTATATATTATTATAATATTATTATTAACTAGAGGTTATGAATAGTATTAACTAAAATTTGAATTTTATAACATTATTATACATCTTACACATTTTCTAGAACATGGTATAAGAACAAAATAAAATTTTCGGGTAAAATAAGTATTTTTCAAAAAATGTAGTTTTTCCGCCTTTTGATGGCGCAACTACTTTAAATCTAGTTTTGAAATGTTTATAAGTTCAATTTGACAAAATAAAATTCTTATTTGGAATCAAGAAATAAAAATTTTTCATATTATTCTGGTAACTTTCATATTTTGATGAATAGTAAAAACACGCTATATTTTAATTAAAAACAACTTTTTTCATCGCAATAATTTATATGGTCAAATTATAATATTGAATGGTTTTAAAGTATAAATATAATATATTTTTATCATTTACTATAATGTATGTAATTAGCATTGATTATACATTAAATTCTTAGGTTAAATCAATTCAATCTTTTGCAATGTTTTAAAGAAAAACCCGTTTTCTTTTGACAACGGGATTAATTTTAATTTAATTTCTGAAACTTTTGTGTGTTGATTTTGGAAAAATGGATTCCATATTTGTAATCAGTGGGTCCAAATGATGTTAATAAGATAATTTTTATTTTTGGGAATTATGAATAGTAACTACGGTAAAATTTATTTACCATAGTTAAAGGTAAATCGGGTAATTAATGTTAATATAATATTATAAAACTACTCTAACACATGAAAAAATTCTATTGGATGGCTAAAATTAGACCCATATAACCTAAGGGTCGGATTAGATTCATTTTATGGACTTTTGACCAAGAAAATAATTTAATTATTATTAAAACCAAAAAAAGTGACAACATGTCACTCCCTTAAATCTTATAAGTATAATAATTTTAATTTAGTGATAAATATTATAAAACTTCGAAAATGAATAGTCTACAGAAATATAATAAAATTATTTACATCATGATAATTTATTTATAATTTTTAGGGATTAAATAATTGTCATTAATGGTGATACATTAACGATATAGAAATTATTTATTAAGTGGAAAATAAGTAATATAGTTTTTATTGAAATACTAATACCCATTAAAAGGCCCACAAACCTGACCAAAACATATTGGTAGTGTATATCTGCACCTTAATAATCCAATTACCTAATATATGACCGTTTGGAGCCCCATAAAAGTGATTATGACACTTATATTATTTTATTTTAAATGATGCCAAAGTTGTCACCTTCATAATTTAATAAAAATAAAAATTTAAATATTGTGATTTTAAGATGATAATTTCTATTAAAAGTATTATTGTGGAAGTTAATAGATTTATATTCATCATAGGATTTTATTTTTAATTTTTATGCAACAAATCAGTATATTAAATAAATATACAAAAATGTTGTAGTAATTATTTTATTAAGAGATAAACCAAATAAATGGTTTTAAAAATAATAAAATAAATATTATATGAACTATTTAATGTGATCCACTAATTTTATAGATACATATTAACTTTTATGAATATATTAAAGCTTTTATTTCGAACATATCTTCTGTATATATTTTATTTAAATTCAAATAAATGAATAGTGTCAAAATTGACAGTATTGTTATTTTATAAAAATAACATATTATAAAATTGTTTTAAAATCACAAAAATATTTAAAAATTATAAATTTAAATATATATGGTCTATAATGTTATAAAGTAAATAATTATGGAAAATTAATAACAAATAAGTAATTATTTTTTATAATTTAAAATTTAGAATTCTATTACCACAAATAAACTTAAATAGATTAAATAAGGATAAATCAAAATGATATGGTTTAAAATAAGATCCAAACATGTCTAAATTTGATTTTTTGATGATATTACAACCCTATCTCATCTAATATTCTAATATGAGTCATTTTGGTAGGTTTTTAAGTGGGTTTATATTTATTATAAATTAATATTTTTAAGAAATCCAAAGGTGCCCCTCTCCTCCCTTATAAATGGGCACCACCTCCCTCTCTTCCACACACCACTTCGAGCCTTCAGGATCAGACAAAACCTGACCAATTCTCTTCTCCACTTCCCTATAAACATCCTAGAGGTCCTGGTCTTCTTCAATGACCAATTTTAGTTCCCTAATAGGAGGTCTCAAAGAGCCGCTTCAAAGAAGAGGTAATTTCCGTTACCGATTATTTCACCTTTATTTCTTCTTCCACTTCTTCTTCTTAGGTTGTTTCATTATGAAGTAATAACATAAGTATCACTAATATACTTATATGTTATTATAAGTATGAAACAAAACTATTTTACCATCTATCCATCCTACGGAAAATGAAATCACCACGTGTGCGTACGTACGGAATACCGTCTCCACGCCGTGGTGTAATCTATTTTCCACCACCACCTTACGTGGATGTGCATAATGGTGTAAATAATAACTATATATGATTATTGTAAAGTGATATTGATTCTGTAATAGTATACATACACTCCAATAAACTTCCATGATCATGGGAACGATATCATCGCTCGTGCGTACGTACAGAATACCGTCTCCCCGACGCGATGAGATTCATTCTCAATGATTAACCATTCATAAATGATTATAAAGTATATATAATAAGTAATCATCAAATATATGACATAATAATGATACTAGATTTATGTATATATATATATATATATATCTATGTCATCAAATTAATTCCATTCAATTCAATGAGGAAACGAAAACAACGTTCATGCGTACGTACGGCCTACCGTCTCCATGAACGGTGTATTTCTTTCCATTTATCGATCGATTATATATATGTATATTATGAATATATAATATATATAAATCATTTTTCACATTTTGGATGTAGGTAATCATGATCTAAGTATTCATATGAATAATTTCAATTCAAAACACGGACGACAAATGAAACGATTTTACCCAAAACGCTCTTTAACATGGAATTTACAAAATAACGGGTAATATAAAGTCATAAGTGAACCATATATGATATCATAAAAATTAATATGATTCTGTAAGAAGTCAATAACATTATTTAAATCATTATACAGGAGGTTCAGATACGTATGAAGCATATCAGACCTAAGTTAAGGGATAATTTTGCAAATCTCATTTTTATCTGAGATTGCTTATTCGTCAGTATTTACTGGGGTTATTTCTATCATCCATGTCCATGTTTTATAAAAGTGTTTTCATTTATGTTTGAAGTCCTTTTTACCCTTTTTTGACTTTTACTACATGTTATGTATGGAATCTTTCTATTACGAGGTACTTTTTGACTTTTCTGGCAAAAGTACGAGAAGAATGTTTTTTTTAACTTATACGGCACGAACGGATTTTTACAGTTTTATAAAGCCTTATTTTCATGAAGCTTCCTCAAAAAAATTTCATTAATATTTTCAAAAAAATCTCTTTCTTTTAAAATAACATGACGTTTTGTGAAAAGAAATTTATTTTGAAGAAGAAAGGATATTTTCCTCAAGAATTCATTTCAAGTGTTTTATCAAAACCTTTTTCCATCTAAGATGACATTATTTCATATGTGTATGTTTCAAGTATAAAGCCTCTATGATTTACATGTTTTCAATTTTCTTATTATGAAATGATATCCATTTCTTTTATATGGTTTATGTGATTATGGGATGATGTTTATGAAACCCATTTTATTTATTGGGTTATTATGAATGATGTATGTTTATTTTGTGGCACAAGTAAGAATGATTTCATTATGAGATGGGTGGGACCTATATCTCCTTCCAATGCATTGGGTAAAGATTTATATCTCATGAGATTGACATGGCTGGAACGACAAGTTAAACTGGTTCACTAATACAGGACTGGAACAAGGAGTGAACTCGATTCAGAAAAGGACTTTGTACACTAAGATGGTCTTGGTAGCAATGCCTTGGCTACTATGGAAATCATATCACGTGCTTAATGGTTTCCACAATTACATGTTTTATTCCCATGATATTTTATCATTCTTAATGTTTCTTTATGATCTATGCCTTATGTACTTCCATGTTTTATGTCATTTCTCATTCTTTTGATGTTTAAACATTATGTTCATGTTTTTAAGTTCAAATATGTATGGTATGTTTTATTTTATCCATGATTACCCTTACTGAGAATTTGAGCTCACCCTTTTTATGTTTTCCTTTCCCCATGATATAAAGAAAGGTTTTAGGTAAGAAAAAAGGGGATGATCATTATGGGATATGTTGAAGATCTTTAACCACGATTAGAAGATTACGTTCCATGTTTCCAAAGACACTAAACTATTACGGTCCTTGTGCGTCTATTTTTGTTATGTATTAAGTATTCCGCTAAAGTAATGTAATGTCCATGCACATCAAGCTTTGGGTCTCTACAGTTGGTATCAGAGGAATGTTTTAGTCATCCTTTGGAAACCAGGATGTGAAAACGTTAGTGAGATCCCTAGAGATATTTCTAAGGTATGTCTAGGGATGTCCCTAAGGATAAGTATACTTATAGGATACAATCCTAGAACTACGGTAACGATCATAGAATTTAACCTAAGATTTTAGATATTGAGGATACTCCCCCTTTACTATGTTGTTTTCCCTAGCAGGATTTTTGTCTCTCACACTATTCTTTTCGGGTTTTATAAAATGGGTGGAAACAGGAAGATTCACGATAATGGAGGATCTGATAGACAATGGAATGATTTTTTATAAGAAACCAAATGAAACGGGATCTGGAAGTCCAAACATCGTTATTATGCCTAATCAGCAATCTCATAATATGATCAATAATCTCAACTTTGGTAAGTTTCCCGAATCAGATAATAAGAGAAAGATGGAGTTTTAATGATGATCATAGAGGAAAGAAAGTTCAATTTCCATCATGTAAATCATGTGGGAAGAGGCATCATGGAGATTATTTAAAAGGAACTGGAAGATTTTTTGGGTGTGGAAAAGAAGGACCCAAAGCCAATAAGTGCAAAGGAAAAGCTTTAGTTAACACCATGGACAAGGATAGTGGTATTGCTACGATATCAACAATGATTAGATGTTTTAAATGTGGAATGTACAGGCATTATGCAAACCAATGCCCTAATGGAAAATCTCATGAAGAGAATCAGCATGGTCATATGGGTATTATTTATGTGGATGATTATGAGGAGACTACAAATGATATATGAGCTTAAAGAAGTGTGGAAGCTCAGTCGGTTGTTTTAGAAGGTAGTGGAATGATTGTATGAATATCGAGAGTTATGTTGTATAGTTAATGGTACTACGGAATAAAGAATCATCTAAGGATTGTTACACTATTGTTTTTTCATAAAAGTATTTGAAAGTATATGTTGAATGGTATCAGTAACCATGGAAGGTTATTCAGATATTTTTTTAAAGTAGATGATATGTGCATAATGAATAAATAAGAAGATAATGATATGTTTGATTGTATTCATGAGCTCATGATTGATATAAGGACTAAGTGATATCATGGTTTGAGTATATAGAAATTTGAGGATTTTTGTATGTGGAAAGTGTTAACTTTTAACTGCATTTATGTTTTCACTAAGGTTAAATGGGTATTAATTTTTCAAGATAATACATGATTAAGGCCTTTGAATGTTTGGAATGTGACGAACAAGACATATTTGATGATATATGGGGATCAACGATGTTATTAAATCTCTGGTAATCATTTTCACTATATTATGAGAGTGGACTGCAGTATTATGGATAAGCCTAATGATTGGAATGGATTATGTTGGAAATAAGTTAGTATTGTTTAAGGATAGAAGTTCTTTCGATATTATTGATGGGATGTTATAGTAATATAATTTTAGAAAAAGGACAACCTACAGGACGGGCGATAACCCATCGCGTCGGACAAGGCTGTGGGAATCGAACCCACAACCGAAGTGTGGCTAGCCTTTATTGCCTACCACTGGCCTACAGGAAGTCTCTGGTTAGTAGAAACTAGTTTTATTTTATTAAGAGGTATGATATATGAAGTGTAAGTTCATATTTGGAACCATATATGATTAATCTAACCATAAGATGGACTTATAACTTTTTCTAACCTTTTGTTTGAAAGATATGGAATGACCCATCATTCTATCACATGATCTGCTAACACATCAAGAAATAAAAAATTAAACATCTTTTTTTAAGGGATCAAGTGGAAATTGTTCAATTCACGAACAACAGTGAGATTGTACCAAAATCATGCAAGTATTTCTTTTAATTCATCAACTTTAGGGAAATGATCTTGAAAACCAAAAATGTTGTCCTAGTTCCCTTATATCCGATGAATCAGATAGTACCTTAGATCATCACAAATCAATAGCTTTGTGATTGTTGGATTTTTCATAGCCATGTTCTCTACCACTCTCCATCAGAACTTGATGGTTAGATTTTTCTTCCATACCCATATTTTCACCTATGTTCACTTACGTGGAAACCCAGTGATGAGTTAATTTGGGTAACCGTTACATTTAATACTTTAGTTTTTAAAGCCATGTTTTGGTATTACTTTTTACGATGTGGGTTTCTATTAAACAAACTTTCGAGTAGTAAACCATTAATAACCCCGACAAATTTCGAGGGGGAAATTCATTTTAAGGGGGGAAGAATGTAACACCCCGAGATTTTATGAACAATATTCTTTTAATTTCATTAATGTATTGTGTTGTATGCTACACCAAGATTACCTTGCGCTATACACAACATCGTATTAGCTTCCAGTATACGCAACACTATTCTTAGATCGTGTTACACATAATTTTGATAATATTTATTCTACGCAACATTGAGTATATATATATATATATATTAAATGTATAAATGAAATGTGGTTGAATTCTATAATACGAAACAATGAAGGATTCTTGTACAACACACAACCCTGACTTGGTTTTCATTACACGCAATCACGACCTTCCTCGATAGCGTGTGTTGTACGAAATACCGGGTTTTACTAAACAACGATATATTATTATAATATTATTATGAACTAGATATTATGAATAGTATTAACTATGTTTTTAATTTTATAACATTATTATTCATCTTACACATTTTCTAGAACATGGTATAAGAACAAAATAATTTTTTTGGGTAAAATAAGTATTTTTCAAAAAATGCAGTTTTGCCGCCTTTTGATGGCGCACCCACTTTAAATATAGTTTTTGACATGTTTATAAGTTCAATTTGACAAAATAAAATTATTATTTGGAATCAAGAAATAAAAATTTACTTTGGACAAAATTTTCATATTATTCTGGTAACTTTCATATTTTGATGAATAGTAAAAACATGTTATATTTTAATTAAAAACAACTTTTTTCATCACAATAATTTATATGGATAAATTATAATATTGAATGGTTTTAAAGTATAAATAGAATATATTTATACCATTTAATATAATGTATGTCATTAGCATTGATTTTACATTAAATTCGTAGGTTAAATCAATTCAATCTTTTGCAATGTTTTAAAGAAAACCCCATTTTCTTTCAACAACGGGATTAATTTTAATTTAATTTCTGAAAATTTAGTGTATTTAATTTGGAAAAATGGATTCATATTTGAAATCAGTGGGTCCAAATTATGTTAAGAAGCTACTTTTTATTTTTGGGAATTATGATTATTAACTACGGTAAATTTTATTTACCATAGTTAAAGGTAAATCGAGTAATTAAGGGTAAATATAATATTATAAAATTATCCTAACAGATGGAAAAATTCTATTGGATGGATAGAAGTAGGCCCATATAACCTATGGGTTGTATTAGATTCATTTTATTGACTTTTTACCATGAAAATAATTTAGTTATTATTAAAACCAAAGAAAGTGACAACATGTCACTCTCTTAAATCTTATAAGTATAATAATTTTAATTTAGTGATAAACATCATAAAACATCGAACATGACTAGTATCCAGAAATATAATAAAATTATCTACATCATGATAATTTATATATAATTTTTAGGGATTAAATAATTGTCATTAATCATGATACATTAATGATACAAAAATTATTTATTAAGTGGAAAATAAGTAATATAGTTTTTATTGAAATAATAATACCCATTAAAAGGCCAAAAAACCTGACCAAAAAATATTGGTAGTGTATATATACACCTTAATCATCCAATTACTTAATATATGACTATTTTGAGCCTTATAAAAGTGATTATGATTCTTATATTTATTTATTTTAAATGATTCCAAAGTTGTCACCTTCATAATTTAATAAATATAACAATTTAAATATTTTGATTTTAAGATGATAAATTCTAGTAAAAGTACTATTGTGAAATTTAATAGATATATCTTCATCATAGGATTATATTTTTAATTTTTATGCAACAAATAAGTATATTAAATAATTATACAAAAATGTTGTAGTAATTATTTTATTAAGAGATAAACCAAATAAATGGTTTTAAAAATAATAAAATAAATATTATATGAACTATTTAATGTGATCCACTAATTTTATAGATACATATGTCCTTTTATTAATCTATTAAATCTTTTATTTCAAACATATATTCTGTATATATTTTATTTAAATTCAAATAAATGAATAGTGTCAAAATTGACAGTATTGTTATTTTATAAAAATAACATATTATAAAATTGTTTAAAAATAAATAAAATATTTAAAAATACAATATTTAAATTTATATGGTCTATAATTTTCTAAAGTAAACAATTATGGAAAATTCACAACAAATAAGTAATTATATGTTATAATTTAAAATTTAGAATTTTATTACCACAAATAAACTTAAATAGATAAAATAAAGATAAATCAAAACGTTAAGGTTTAAAATAAGATCCAAACATGTCTAAATTTAATTGGTTTATGATATTACAACCCTATCTCATCTAATCTTCGAATATGAGTCATTTTTGGTGGTTTTTAAGTGGGGTTAGATTTATTATAAATTAATATTTTTAAGAATTCCAAAGGTGCCTCTCTCCTCCCTTATAAAAGGGAACCTCCTCCCTCTCTTCCACACACCACTTTGAGCCTTCTGGTTCTCCCAACCCTTTCCCAATTCACTTATCCACTTCCCTAGAAACATCCTAGAGGTCCTGGTCTTCTTCAAAGACCAATTTTAGTGCCCTAGGAGGAGGTCTCAAAGAGGCACTTCAAATAAGAGGTAATTTCCGTTACCGATTCTTTCACCATTATTTCTTCTTCCACTTCTTCTTATTAGGTTGTTTCATTATGAAGTAATAACATCAGTATCACTCATATACTGATATGTTATTATAAGTATTAAACAACCATATTTCACCATCAATCCATCCTACGGAAAATGAAATCACCACGCGTGCGTACGTACGGAATACCGTCTCCACGTCGTGGTGTAATCTATTTTCCACCACCACCTTACATGGATGGGTATAATGGTGTAAATAATAACTATATATGATTATTGTAAACTGATATTGATTCTGTAATAGTATACATACACTCCAATAAAATTCCACGATCATGGGAATGATATCATCGCTCGTGCGTACGTACGGAATACCGTCTCTACGACGCTATGAGATTCATTCTCAATGATTAACCGTTCATAAATGATTATAAAGTATATATAATAAGTAATCATGAAATATATGACATAATAATGATATTGGATTTATATATATATATATATATATGTATGTCATCCAATTAGTTCCATTCAATTCAATGAGAAAATGAAAACAACGTTTATGCGTACGTACGACCTACCGTCTCCATGAACGGTGTATTTATTTCCATTTATCGATCTATTATATATATGTATATTATGAATATATATTATATATAAATCATGTTTGACATTCTGGATGTAAGTCATCATGATATAAGTAATCATATGAATAATTACAAGTCAAAACACAGACGACAAATGAAACGATTTTACCCAAAACGCTCTTTAACATGGAATTTACAAAAGAACGTGTAATATAAAGTCATAAGTGAACCATATATGACATCATAACAATTAATATAATTCTTTAATAATTAAATAACATTATTTAAATCATTATACAAGAGCTTCAGATATGTACAAAGCATATTAGACCTAAGGTAAGGGATAATTTTGCAAATCTCATTTTTATCCGAGATTGCTTATTCGTTAGTATTTACTGGGGTTATTTCTATCATCCATGTCCATGTTTTATAAAAGTTCTTTCATGTATGTTTAAAGTCCTTTTTACCCATTTTTGACTTTCAATACATGGTATGTATGGAATATTTCTATTATGAAGTACTTTTTGACTTTTATGGAAAAATTACGAGAAGAATGTTTTTTTAACTTATACGACACGAATGGATTTTTACAATTTTATAAAGCCTTATTTTCATGAAGCTTCCTCCAAAATATTTCATGACTATTTTAAAAAAACTCTATTTCTTTTAAAATTGCATGACGTTTTGTGAAAAGAAATTGATTTTCAAGATGAAAGGATATTTTCTTCAAGAATTCATTTCAAGTGTTTTATCAAAACCTTTTTCCATCTAAGATGACATTATTTCATATGTGTATGTTTCAAGTATAATGTCTCTATGGTTTACATGGTTTTACTCTTCTTATTATCAAATGATATCCATTTCGTTTATATGGATTATGTGATTATGGGATGATGTTTATGAAACCCATTTTATTTATTTGGTTATTATGAATGTTGTATGTTTATTTTATGGCACAAGTAAGAATGATTTAATTATGAGATGGGTGGGACCTATATCTCCCTCCAATGCATTGGGTAAAGATTTATATCTCATGAGATAGACATGGCTGGAACGGAATGTTAAACTGGTTCAGTAATATAGGACTGGAACGAGGAGTGAACTCGATTCAGAAAGGGACTTTGTCCACTAAGATGGTCTTGGCAGCAATGCCTTGGATACTATGGAAATCATATCATGTGCTTAATGGTTTCCACAATTACATGTTTTATACCCATGCTATTTTATCATTCTTAATGTTTCTTTATGATCTATGCCTTACGTACTTCCATGTTTTATGTCATTTCTCAAGGTTTTGATGTTTAAAAATTATGTTCATGTTTTTAAGTTCAAATGTGTATGGTATGTTTTATTTTATCCATGCCTACCCTTTATAAGCATTTGAGCTCACCATTTTTATGTTTTATTTTCCCCAGGATATAAATAAAGGGTTTAGGTAAGAAAAAAAGGGGAAGATCTTTATGGGAGATGTTGAAGATCTTTCACCACGATTAGAAGATTATGTTCCATGTTTTCAAAGACACTAAACTATTACGGTCCTTGTGTGTCTGTTTTTGTTATGTATTAAGTATTCCGCTAATGTAATGAAATGTCCATGTACGTCAAGTTTTGGGTCTCTACAGTATTAATATTAACGTATCAATTATAATGATATTAGTTCACTCAGAGAATTATTGGTTAGGAATCCACGTCATTCTCAAGTTAGGACACACCCATAATAGCTTTTTCAAATCCCATTTTAGTTTTAGATGGCTACATATAAATTATGATAGGGATAAGTTAAATATCTCATCCATTTAAAAACTAAATTAATTAAATTTGGGAATTAATTTTATATATGGAAAAAGAAATAAATCCAAGAGGAGTTTTGGTTAGAATCAAGAATGGTATTCAATGAATTTAATATGACACAGACCAAGGGTTGGTTCTGGTTAATGTCTTTAATCTATAATAGAGCCTATAGTTCTCACAAAAATTATATGTCAAGGTTTAGTAAAATAATTAAGATAATTAAATATTTTATGATAAAAATATGGAAAATTCAATGTGAAACACAACACATATGTTATAAACACCGATACATTTATTGAAAATAAATAAACAACATTCCTCATCAACATGGAAGACTCCTCATCTGATATCAGCCTTATTTTTTTTATGGAGTGATAATATATTAGAAACCATAAAAATACCAAAAATATGTATATAATAATGAATATAGATAACCCAAATACATAGAAAAATAATTAGAATGGATTGTAAATGAATCTTATCCATACTGAGGGAGTTATAATGTGAACTACAATGATGGAATTGGAGTACAACTAAGATGGTACAATAAAATTATTTACATGGGGGGAGAGGAGAACCACAATGGGATGCTTTGTGAAAATGAGGAGAATAAGGTAGAGAAATAAAATTTTGGAAAACATTGGAAAATTTTAATTTATAATTTCTTTAAAATAGATCATGGTTTGGTTACACAATTATCTAAATCATCCGATAACCATCAATCCCTATTGTCTAGGAGCACCACAACTCACATAGTTTAGGAACATGGTTAGAAAAACTATACACAAACCATGTGATATATACATGATATAGAGTAATGAAATTAAATTGTATACTATCCCCCATCATATCGTTAATCAATCAATACTCCTCCTTATTATATGAATCAATATTGAGGAGAAATGTTAGCAGAAATGTGCGTGAATCATATTACGTATACATATTATAAAAATGGAAAATATTGGCCTTAAAAAATCAAATAATATTTTAATACCTCCACTATCAGTATGGGAACAAAAAATAATATAAATAAATAGAATATTAATATAAAAACAGGGATTATACTTCCCTGAATTACATGGATCAGACAAAATGAACGATAACATGAATTTGAACATTTTTAATGAAATGATGATATTATTTGTTCATTGGTTTGTAATTTTTTTCATCAAAGTCCATAAACATAATTATTGTTTTATAAATTATCATTCAAATAATTTAAATATTTTTTAATGTTCATGATCACAATATTTAACTATATATTTTTAAAAATAATATTTTTGATCAAATTTTATTTTTTAAGAATGATTTCTTAGATTATTAAAATGTTGTGAAAGAAATGTTGTCCCATAACATAAATAGAATTAAATAATTTCCAAGCCATCATGAATGTTATTTTAATTGAATCATACATTATATGAATCTTGGGTTGTTTCTGTTGAATTTTTTTCAGTATTCTATGTATTCTAATTCATAAATTTATGAAATGAAAATTGTTATTTATTTATGTTTTCAATGAATGGTTTGAAGGATTTGGAAGGTATATTTCATCAATTTATAAATCATAAATGTATTTTTATCATTCACTGGGGATATTATCGTGAGATTATATCCAATTAAATTAAGTAAATGGAACATAATGATGACGATTTTGTGATTATTATAGAAAACCAGTTTCTTCCCCAATGGTTAATTATGTTCTAATGAAACATTTATGAAACATATTTATTTTGAATGGGTTATTATATTACATAATTATGGAATATTTATGAATCCATTTTCTTTCATATATTTTATAATATGACGATATGATGATGGTTTTCATATATTTTATCTCATATATGTATGATTTTCATTATAAAATTTTGTGACTAAGAATCATATAACCCTCCAAGGAATTGACTAATGTTGATAGATTTAAGAATATCCTATGAGATAATGGCAGAAATAAACTCCTAATATATTATGTAGAATAATTTATATATGTTACCCTAAATAGAATTTGGAAATGATTCAGTAGAAATTCCTATTGTGGGTATTTTACGATAATGATTGTTTTTGGAGCAAACGTAGTCTATGTATGTAATTTTCTATTTGTGTGTGCATTCCAGTAAATTGTTTATAACGTGTATGAAATTTTTTATTGTATTGTAATTACTTATTGATTATTATGTATTATTATTTATTATGTATTTTGATTGATAAAAACATATTCCATGACCACTGATTAATGTTTGTTGATATATTAGGAATAATTATTGTAAGTTATGAGATTATTATCAAAAAATTATTTTTATATTATAATCACTTATGATAATGGGTTGGTATATACTTTTATTACCCCCACTGAGAATCTGAGCTAAAAAATTATTTTTTTCATTTACCCAGGTTATGATGTGTGGTTTTATGAATGGTAGGTCTAAGATTTGTAATATTTGAGAAGATATTTTTTGTAGATATTTAAGATAATTCATGAAAGAAGATTATTATGTATCTAGTATATTGATATAGTAATCCTTAATTTTCCATGAGATTTTACTTTGATAAAGTGTTGAATATTCATAAAAAATTCCATATTAAACTATAAAAAACCCGGGTCACCTCACCCTTGGTGGTCCAAAGGCCGAGTGGTCCGTAGGACTAAATATATGACCTAAACTCCAAAATAAGTCTAAATAACTAATATTATAGTGTCATTATAAAGTAATGTATGTATTATTCACCGTGAAAAAGTGAAACATTAATGGAAGAGTACCACAAATATCATTCCACAAATAAATGTCATCCCATGTTATTTTATAGAGGTTTACCTGGAATTGTGCCTTTTTTTATTAAAAAAATATGATATGGTTTAACAAGGGATTAAACATAATTTTATGATTATAATTATAAAAATAAACTATCACTTATATAATGATTCTTTTTTGGTATTAAATTTGAACGCAAACATTGAATTAAAAAAGATCATTTATTCTAATTTTTTTTCACGTATATATTATGATTTATTTGAATGATAAAATTATAATAATTGGAAATTTAAATATATTAAATTTAATATAACTTTTCAATATTTACATCAATATTAGGAAAGGTGTTTCATCTAGCATTTTTAGTTAAAATTAATTACCATATTAAGTTAATGAATAATATAAAATATAATGAAATTATCCTAGATCCAATTTTGATAATTAAAGTGATATGGTATGATCCCAAACTTCTTGAAGATGCCTCATTATTGTATTCAGGTACTCTTTAACATTTCTGAGTATATATGGTATGGGTATTGTTTTAGGGTTGGTTCGGGTGTAGTTGGATAAATTTGGAATCCATAGGGGTTGTGAATGTTTGGTGAATAGTTAGGGAAAACTATGTGGTTTTCCCTAAGAAAAGATGGACCACATTCTAGAGGTAGATGAGGTGGTGCATGTTTGGCATACAATTTATCCAAACAATGTAACCTCCCTACCGAAACCATTCACTATTTGACGAAGGATGTTTTCACAGTTGGTGCATGTTTTTTCAAACCATTCACCCACATATGGTTAACAATTCACACCCTTATTTCAGGTTAATGGTTAGGGAGAATTGTATAGAAAACCATGCTCCCCAGAAAGGTGAACCATAACCATGGTAAATTAATGTACTGAAATATATTTTTAAAATTATGGAACATATGTTATTATATCTGAACACCATATTTTGTCCTAACTCAAATTGTTATGATTTTTAATTCTCTCAAGGAGATTCTAAGGCACCTCAACCATTTTCCAGGAGAATTAAAGATTCAATTGAATGTTGATATCCTATTTCGGTATGTGATCTCTTCACCAATTATATGAATATGTGATAATGAAATTCCAGAATAATTGGACTGTAGAATAGATTTATTAGTTGGATTATGATATAAATGGGGACTAATGGGGTCTTCTGAAATGATTGAAATAATGATTAAAAAAAATCATGGTTCATAAATGGATTTATGAGATGGTTTGAATAATGAATTTTTAAAATGGTTGATAAATGTGTTGTTTTTGTGGAACCATCAAATATTACATTTGGGGCTGTGTTTTGTGAGGAGTACTACTTCTCCAAATACCCATAATGTTCTAGAAAATCTATGTAGGACCCTAATATATATATATATATGTGTGTGTGTGTGTGTATTTCATGTGATAAATTATTATTAGTATAAGGGCTATTTCTCTAAATAATCACAAGGTTCCATACATCTTCTCTAGGCCTCCATTTATTTATTGGTGAATTTCATGTGAATGATTAATGGAATCCAATGATGGAATGAAATTTTACATACCCTTTTGGATGGTTCTGACACCAACCCGATTCAATGAATATATTTATGGATAAGGTGTCATTGTAAACCCATTAAAATATGTAGTTAATTATAGAATAATTCAATTTGAGAATTGTCTACTTTACTACTTGTAAATTATTACATATACAATAGTATAAACTATTATAGAATGGATATTGTATTTTCTTTCATTGGTGGTGGAATACTAAGTTGTAGTCAAAACTTAATTAGGCTACCATATTGGTACACAAATATACTTCATGTTTTAAATTAATGATATGGATAATCTGACTATTTTGGATGGATTATTTGGGCTGGAATATGGATGAGAGAACCAAAAATGATTTTAAGACCATCTTGGGGAGTTTCATGTGTGTGATTTTTTTTCTTTTAGTTTTAAACAAGACTCTTGTATGAAATGAAATACGTAAAACCTTTGGTTATAATCATTTATACATTTTTTTTGTAATTATCATGTGAGGTTTGTCGTTACATGTTATGATAAAATTCTGGTTTTTGTATATAGTATTTTTACTATAATTTATTAATATCCATATTTTTTATACATTATTAATGATTTTATAGTCTCTACATGATATATCTATTAGAACCTTGATGCTAGTTAGCATTATATAGTATATGGTGAGGTGCATGTGAAGCCATTTGATCAACTAGCTTGTGGAATCATCATGTGGTCCTTGGTTAGTACATTAGAAAGTGGCATCAAAGAAGGTTAGCCTTTTTTTAGTTGTCTTAATAGTTGTGAAATGGAAATATGATACTAGGATGAGTCATTCCTTGGTCCAAAGCTCTTTCATGGGAGTATCTAATCCATGTATGTTGGTAAAACCCAATACTCATGGTGGGATCGTTGTTATTGATTTTTATTGTTATTGTTGGATTTTATTTCACATAATGTGATGCATTTATTTTGTGATGTTATAATTTTTTGATATTTTACTCACAAGTCTATATGAAATGAAATTTGATTATGAAATAATCATTTTATGGACTCAATAATTTTTTATATGACATGCATAAAATGATCACACCTAGAAAATAAGGATTTCGGTATGTGTTATCTTGAAAATGGTTTTACATCCAGGAGTATATTAAAATTGAAAATTTAACTATAAGAAATGGAAAATTATAAATGATTCTAATTATGGATGTTTAAAATGGATAAAATGGGTGTTGATTGGGATAAAATTAATTATGAAATTGTTTTACCCAATGTCATCCATGTCCTATATGAAGGATGGTTTAGGGTATCAATAGTGCCCTTGTTCTGAATGTGTGCTAGTGTTTGGTGGATGATTCGAAATGGATGTTTATCAATCGTTCTCATTAAAAATGGTTAAATAATATATATTTTTTCTAAGTAGTGTGCATGATATTTTAGAGATACTCATCCATGAAGACTCATGTTTGTTGTAAAACAAGAGGATTTGGTTGGAAATGATCCTTCAGTAGTGGAACATGAGACCATGACAATATCTTGATGAAGGGTCGGGAAAGAACATCCCTGGGAAATCTTCATGCTTAATGTTGTTGATAGAGAGAGGCCCTAGATGGTTTGTCTGAAAAATGTTTTCCCAAAAAGAATAATTTAAGTTGTAGCACCCTCCTACCATCACAATAAAAGGAGAATCTGGGAAAGTAAAGATCATTATTGAGTCTATCCAGATGATTGTTGAAAATTTAGAGACACAAATTAAATAGATATAAATGTTATACTATTATATGTTACATGATAAAGTAACGAATTTGTGGGATAGTGAGAATCAAGATGGGGAGCTGGTGAATATGTTATGGAAGGAACTTTAGGGGAATATTTTGTATCACTTTTACACTGAGATTCTCAAGAATTAGTGAAAGTTGATTTTACGTGATTGACTTAGGGGATTACATATGTGATGAACTATGATAGCCACTTTACTCATTTTCATCACTTTTTTCCAAAATTTGTAGATGATTGTGATACTACAACAAAACATTTTTAGTATTGGATAACAAGAAATATTATGCCCGTGGTTAACATCTTAGGCTAAAAATGTTTTCTAAACTATCAAATTAAGCTCTCATTTATAATGGGAACCAAAAGGAGGATATCAAGGGAATATATGTGGTTTCTACTAAATGACATGGACGTGTGTATTATAATAGTAGTAACAGTTTCATTGATAATGTTAAACCGGGAGATATAAGACAGAGTGGCCATTAAGATAGTTTAGTTACTCAATGATGTAATATAATATATTTCCAATTGGGTGGTAGGTCAGTTCATATCCATATCTAGTGTCTCCCACCATGTTTATAATTCCATTCACATGGTATGACGGGTCACATGAATTGGTATTTTATAAACCATCTACAAATGAGTAGTGATAGATAAATCTTGTAAAATTAGAGTTCTGGAAGGGGTTCGTCCCACTAAATTACTTTGGTAGAAGGAGTTCTTCTTGTCATGGTAGTCGACGAAGTGGATGTGGTATGTCAATGAAAGAGTTCACGTGTTAGGAGTGTGGTGAAAATCATGGGACTCCGACTCCAATATAGAGAAGAGGGAAAATATGATTCATTTAGTATATCCAACATGAGTGGAGAGATAGGATGGGACATCAATAGTCATAGGTACTATCCGTGTATCTTCTATATATTATAGTGAATTATTTGATACACGACCCTCTCATTGTTTTAGATATTACCCACATGAAAAGGGGGAGAGTCTGATAGTGGAGTTTGTGAGTAGTGTTTTGAAGCTCGACACATAGTTTATAGTATGGTCGATAGAAATATATTATTGTAAGGGATATTCTCTCGAGGCGGGTGTATAAAGACCTGATTTTTCCTTATAAGACTTTGTAAAATTTCTAAATATATTTCTAGAGTTAGGCGACGAGACGTCATGAAATTCTGAGACCTTGTGATCCAGAAATAAATTGTAAAAAAATATTTATTATATTTTATACAATTCACATAATTGAAACATGATATCTCTTAAACAAAAGATCCGATCAAAAATTCAAGGGTATGGTTGAATCTTGAGTATGGAATTTACCCTATGCAGAACATAATGTTTTTCGATGTTAGGCTATTGTAGAAAACCCAACAGAAGATGTAATAGTAATAAAATAATTGAATAAATTTTTTTACCTTGGTTGTTGAGTCAAATAAGATTTGATCAGGGTCTCAAATTGGAAATATAAGTTCTCATTGGATTTCTAAGTAGGGTGTATTACCTAGGTGTGACATAATATGGGATTGTGAGAAGGTTACAGATTATGCGACCACTGGCGGAGGTTTCATTTTTTTATAAATAAACACTTAAGTGTTTAGGATTAGGGTTGTCCCATAATTATATCACTCTTCACCTCCACCAAGCTCTAACTCTCTCTCTCTAAATACATCCATCAATGAATCGGGAATGATAGATCTCTGTGAATCTCTATAGGATCGAGGAGAATGTGTCGGCAGTGATAAATAGATTGATGCGAGGTAGGATTGTTAAATTTTATCTATGTATGGAGATTTTCCTTGAACAAACAACTCTTTGTCATTATTTTTTTCTTCACTTTGGTCATCAATCATAAATTTATACACTAACTCTTACATAAATATGTGATGAAACCCATTATTTTATTCATTCTTATCCTGTTCATCATGGATTTTCTTCTCCCACTTTAGGAAAAATCAAATCGTCGATGGATCTTTGAGAAGAGGCTAGAACGATGAACATCTCATCGTGAGGATCTCCAATACATTTCTGAAAATATTAATAGACTACTGTAAGAGTTTTTATGGAGATTATAAGGTGCATCTAGTATATGTGGGTCAGCAGGGATGAGATCCGGTGGAGAACGATCTACGGTGTGGTGAGCTGGGCGGTAGCTTGCGGGGCGTGGTCAGGTAAGCTAAATGATGTCATGGCAGCTTGTAGTGGATCAATGAGTAAAGAGGATGCATTAGAAGGGTAATATGACAGTTTAAGGAGGCACAAGCAGGATAGTCTGGTGGTTCGAGGTAGCACAAGTTGGGCGGTTGGGAGAGGCAATAGGTGTGCAATGGGGTGAGGTTGGAGGTTGAGACGACGACCAGGTAGTGGCCCGCGTAGCAGCGGATGACAGCCAGAGGGTGGTGGCAAGGTTTTGTAGTGGCGGTGTGGCGATCCACATGGAGATCCTAGGGAGGGGAAATACTAGATTTAAAGAAAAAAAAGAAATAAAATGATAAAATAATATTAATAATAATAATAATATTATTATTTTTAATATTTAAACCTCCATAAATCATTCTTGAGGAGTCTATTTTGATTTTGATCACCGTTAGCGACGACGTAACCCTGTTCTCAATATGGTCATTTTAAGAACAATTTGGAGAATTTACCCAAACCCGTGTTCTAGGCCCCTGAAACACTCGTGAAAAATTATATTTAATAGTACTATTAAATATTTCACTCACCATAACTCCAACGTATGACGTCTGATTGTCGTATCATCAATGGTAATGCGACTATGTCTTCAGGACGGTCTATGTGGGACTAATTTGGGTTATTTAATTCAGTTTCATTTTTCAATCCCATGAAACACCCATTAATATTATTATGATTATTGCTGTGGAATCTTGCATATGTTGTCACTCTTCCATATGATGTCTGATTGACGCGCTGTATGTTGCCACAAGTCCCTCTCTTAGAGATGGATCTTTTCATATTAGTTTCAGACTTTTATGATTTTATTTCGTTTCTCGGTTGCATGAAATGCCTATTCATAATAATAAAAAATATTTATTATAATTATGGTTCTTGTATCAGGTCTATCTGTTATATATAACGTCCATTTAATGCACCGTCAGTGGTGGAACATCCCTAGTCTTTGGGTTGACATTTGAATTTTTTTGGGAGTTTAATCGAAATATGAGGTTTGGGCTCCATGAGGCAAAGTTTCCATGTGCAGTGGTGAAATGCATCTTTTTCTCCAGGTATCCATTTTGGACTAATGACTAGTCCATCCTATGTGTTTTTTTGTGAGGATCACAATGGTTTTATCTTTATAATTAATTTTGGGACTATGGAATGGGACGCATGATACATCTTTCAAGCGTGGTGCGATGTTACACTAATTTTCAATTGGATATTCATTTGTGGCGAGTGAATTTTCCACCTGACATGTTTTTTCACAAGGAATACTACAGTGTGATACATTTATATGTGAAGATCCATTTTTATGACCTCATTAAATATAGAAACATGAAAGGAATATTAGTGGATGATCCTTATAATCGTTTGGAATTGAACCCCCATATTGGTTCAGCATCGACTCTTGTGAGAGTGGAGACATGCGGTAAAATCTTCTACGTTCGTTTGAGGAGGTGTGTAAGTGAATTATGTTTTTGGCCCTTCAGATCCACGATGAGTGTCTTGAACTTTTTGACCTTATGACTAGATGTTCCATGAAAAAATAGAGTATCATGGAATTCCTAGGTGTACCTTTTCACAATTTATTACCCGATAATGGTTAGGTACCCATCCCAAATATGAGGAGGGGCACAAGTTATGTGGGCCCCCATGCATCGTGTACCACTTTATGATATGATGAAAAATCATCCAAATGTGATGACTATTCAAGTGATTTCCAACAACATCAGTGATTAGGCACTGGCATATCAGTGCTTTCTGAGAGGAACCATCCAGCAGGGATGGCTATTATATTACCTTGATACCTTCTGAGTGGAATATTTCTATTGGACAGGGAGTGCATCCTCAATGACCTAGACTGTAATCCCCCACTTACATGGGTTAGGGTCCTCTATGTCTACAATAAGAGTAGAATACCCCTTCGACATGGGCATGGGTCCTCTACCAGCTACATTTGAGTGTAATCCCACTGAAGCACTAGGGAGAGGGTCCTCAATGAACAAGAATGGAATCCCCATGACACATCAGGGTGTGAGTCCTCTACGATGACTATCATAGTAGAATCCACCTGATGCATTAGGATGTGGACCCTCTATGATGATTATTAGAGTGGAATCCCCCTTATTCACTAGGAAGTGGGCCTCTAATATGTTTTTGTGACCTCTCGGTTGTGTGGCATGGTGACAAGATGTGGTTGACATACCTCTGGAATCATGAGAAAGAGGATTACTATCCCCACCATGAAGAGTCCTTGTGATGAAACCTAAAACCGTGAAGGTGAGACATTCCCACCCAAAGTGTATAGTATCAAGGTGCAGGTATTAAGACCCTTTGACTTGTGTGTTAAAGGAATACATGAGGGATGATGGTCATCATTGGTGTTTACTTCAAGTACTATTGGAAACAATTTTCTATTGCTGAGCTATGAGATGTAGATTAGATTAATCTCATTAGTTTTGGATTCTTGGACTGGGAATATATATGTATCCCATTTCCGTACCAACTCTTTGAAATTTGGTTACTCTCTTTCTAGGAGAGGAGAAGACGTTTAGGGTATTCGATGTTCTCTACATGTCTATATTCTCATTGTTGGATGAGTGTACTCTCCTAAAATAGGTAGTAAAGACTCGATGATAAGTTTATATTCTCACCATTTCTAGCTCCTTGTGTTTTTGATGAGTTTACATCACTCTTTAGTTGGGTTTACCTGTACTCTTTTATTTTACCATGTTATATATACTTCTCCCCTCTATAGTAAATATTTTCATTCTCCCTTGAGCCTTCAGGGCATACTACTGAATAGTCTTATACTCAGCCCTTCTTGGGCTTTGCCAACACATGATGTTCCCTTGAAGACGATGCATGGGTAGATTGTGACATCAATGGAACTTATGGTTATGGGGATCTTGAACCACGTGACGTGGTCATAGCTTGGGATATAAGAGCCCAACTGTCTCATCTATTTTACTTTTCCATTTGTTGCTGGGTTGTGGAACTATTCTGGTTGGGCATGTATTTTTTCCCTTCATATTTTAGTTTACATGTATGCACTTGAACTATTTAGAGGATGATGCATATTTGTGATTTATTTAAAGCAGTGTTGTATATTTTTCTTTTCCTCTTCACTTTTTCTTTGAGCTTGTTTTGTGTGTGTGTATAGGTACATTGGAAAAGGTATCACCAACGTTGATATAACTTCAGCAATTATTGTCAACTATTGGACTATGGTTGCGGGCTTAGGGTAGTTAAGGCTCATTCCCCAACATGGGATGGGTCATGAAAAAGTGGTATCAGAGTTGGTTCGACCCTTGGTACATTATTATGATGTTTCCATAAAACGGTTTTGGTTTAGTTTAGAGAAGAAGTTTCATCGTGTCTCTATAGAGACTCTCGGGCCAGGGAGTCTAGTGATGGAGCAACGACCAATGTAGCCATTCAATCAGCCCCTGATTACCTGCTTATTGACTCATTTTGATGAGACACTTGTTGCAGGGTACTTTGGTACATACATCATATAGGATTGTGTCATTGAATGTACTTCATGAGTCAGCTCCACTTTGTTGTTAATATATATATATATATATATATATATATATATATATTTGATCATTAGACCATGATAATCATTGATATATTTTAAGATGGATCTATAATAAATGCCTTCCAAAATGCAAGATCTAGATCATGATGAAGATTCGGTGAGTGACGATGCCTTAGTTAAGTATCCATCACATGATCCCCTTTCCTCCAGGTCGATCGGTAGCAGCACCTCCATCATTTTAAAATCAATTAGTCCTAGAAGAGTAGGTTGAGGACATGCATAGGCTGAGTGCACTCTATGTGTTCTAGAATCAAAGACCGATTAGGTTCGGTGGTGATCCACATCCTAATGAAATAGGGTGTGGGTCCTCTTTGTTGAATATCATAGTGGAATCCACAGGAGGTATCAGTGTGGGGGTCCTATATAGTGACTATCAGAGTGGAATCCCCCAAAAACATCAGGGGTGTGGTTCTTGTTTAATGATTATCATTGTGGAATCCACCTGATTCACTAGGTAGCGGGTCCCCAGCTATAATTCTGTGGTCCCTCGGTTGTGCGGTACAATGATGAGATGTGGTCGATATACCTTTGGAATAAAAAAATGTGGAATCCTTTCCCCACCATGAAGTATTCTTGTGATGTGACCTAAAACTGTGCTGGTGAGATAGACCCACCCCAAGAGGATAGTATCAAGGTGAAGTTATCGAGTCCATTTGACTTGTATATTCTGGTAATACATGTGGGAAGCTTGGAATATTTGGTAGTTACTTCTGTAATTGTTGGTGAGTCTATTATAGGGATGAGCTGTGAGAGGGATATCCCCTTACTCACTTTTGATTGGGCTAATAGGAATGAGCATATATAGGTATTCTATTTCAGTACCCACTCCTGGGGTTTTGTTTACTCTTCATCAAAGAGAGGCTAAGAGGTACGTGGTATTCTATGTGATTTCTATGTCTATATTCTCATCGTATGGAAAGTATAATATCATACTTTAGGTAGTGATAAATCAAGGAGAAGTTCATCTTATCACCATTTATAGATCCTCATGTTTTGGATGTGTTTACTACACTCTCTTGTTGTGTTGAGATGTACTCTTTTACTCTATCTAGTTCGATCAATTGCTCCCCTCTTTAGTAAAACTTTTAAAGCTCTCTTGAGCCTTCTCGGTGTCCTACTGAGTATTTTCACACTCCCCTCATCTTGGAAAATTACCACACATGGGATTCCCTTATAGAATATGGAAAGGTTGATCATGACATTAGAGGAAATTATAGAATTAGGGTGATTGGACCGTGTGTAATGGCCGTATATTGGAATATAGGATAAGGGCTCTCCTAACTATTTGACTTTTCCACTTATTTCCAGGCTGCAGAACTTTTTGGGCTGGGTGTTTATTTTTATAATTTTCTCATTCATTTTTCATTTATGCACTTTTAGTATTTATTGGTCGATCTATATTTGGGGTTTAATTATAGAAATGTTGTATATTTTCCTTTTCCTCTGCACTTTTTCCTTTAGTTGGTTGTGTTAGTCTATAAATGTACTTAAGAAATGGCTTCCCTCAATTTTTTATTCTTTCAGCATTTGTCGCCAGCCCCTAGCCGATAGAGGTAGGCCTGGGGTAGTTACAGATTGGCCCCCAGCATGGGTGAGGTCGTGATGGGGTGAGTATTGTTTTATTGTCGATAACTATATACATGAAATGTTAGTATTTGAATTGATTTTTGGTATGGAATATAATATATCATATTTATCCCATAATTACTGTTACCATAAAAGAGTGACCTTTATTTCTCTAGAATGTATCTTTTACATTCATCATAGAGGGAAGGATATCCTATAATTCCATGTAGGACCAGTTCATCAGAAACTGGGGGAGCTCAATGATTTAGTTGGAAAGGTTTTCTAGATGATGGGGTGTGAACAATGATCCCTTTACACCCATAGTTTACTAGTTATAATAAATATTTCCTAGGGACATCTTAGGTCTTCCACCTGGTAAGGATGTTGAGTTTACAATTGATCTCATTCATATAGCTAAACTAGTTTCTATTACCCATTATAGAATGGAATGAATAGATATTTATGAGATACAGATTTAGATGGATGTTTTTGTGGTTATGTTGTTTATCCATACAAGTACTTGTCCTTGGATTTCTATAGTCACGATTTTTAATAAGGATAATGGAACCATGTTGTAGTGTGTTCATTAAAATATATTGAATCAGGTGGAGATGAGGTACCCGTATCCTTTTTCTTGTATCAATGATATCTTTGACCAATATAGTGGATCTTGTGTGTTTTCCTAAATCAGCTTGAGGTTGGGGTATCATATTTAGAGTGTTATACTTTATTATATACCATCAAATGATTTTAAAAGTAGGTATAGACTATATGAGTTCCTCATGAAGATTTTAAGGTTGAAGAATGATATGAATATGTTTATGGTCTTCATGGATAAAATATTTCACTCTTACTTGTATCATTTTGTGTTTCTTGGTAGATGAAATCTTGGTGTAATTGAAGTCTCTTAAATAACATTTACAGTATCTTGACATCATTAGGATTACACTGAAAGATCATCATCATATTCCATGATATTTAAGTATCAATTATAGATCATATAGATGCATTTTATGGGCCATATAATCTTTTAGTAAGGAGTGTTTTTGGACATAGAGAAGGTGCAGGTAGTGGTGTCTTGAGAATAGTCCCTTAATGTTATAGATATATATAATTTTCAAGGTTTTGCAGGCTATTATTCAAAATTCATAGACGAATTTTCCCTCTTATAATTACCAAATTTGAGCATTACCCTGAAATGGATCACTTTTTAATGGTCTGAAGGTTGTGAGAATGATTTCCATGAGTTCTAGAAGCTTTTGACTACTACAAAAATTTTCATCGTACATGAGACCAGATAGAATTATACCATTTTTGATGATGTATCTATAATAGTTCATGGAGAAGTGTTAATGTTGGGGGATCAATTTGTGGTGTATAGTTTATGGTAGTTGAGGCCACATGAATAGAATTACACTATGAACCATACCGAGTTATATATGGTATTTTATGTATTTATGTGTTGGATGAATTATACATTGTGAGAAAACTTTACAATGTATATCAACCAAAAAATAGAAATTTTTTTCCCAATGATATTTGGATCTCTCTCAGAAAATGTGGGTTTATTATATGTAGTTTTTTTATTATGAGATAGAATATATACCTAGGAAGGGATGTAATGCTGCTAATGCTTTTATTAGGAAGACACATACTCTCAATGTTCATAAGTCTAGTTCTGTTTATAAGATGATAACCTTGTGAGATGTGATGCATATTATTGTTTGGGAGGGCTAGGATCATATTCCTCTCGTATCATTGAGTACATACATTTGATATGGATTAGGGAGTGACAATATGTGTATCTTAAGTGTTTTCACTTGAAGGAAATCCTTGATGTTGGGGATTCAACTTCAGATTAGACTATATATGAAGATGAGATCGTATATATCTAGAAAAAAATTTCTTTCCCAATGATTATGTGGGACGAGTTGATATGTGAGTTTCATGTGTTGAAGTTGGTGTTAAATCTCGGTTGAACCAAAATGTACCATGACCTATGTCAACTATATTAGTGGTTGGGAATAGAAAAGGACATTATAGGGTAGATGAAATGATTCCAAACATGTCATCAAGTGTTGGATGATAATCAATTTTATGGTGGTTTACTATAACCATTTCCCATCCATCAATGGACGTGGGATGACTTTATAATGGGATTTATTGTGGTTCTTCCAAGGATTCCTATGAAGAAAGAGATTATATGGGTGATTGTGGAGTGATTGATGAATGAAATACATTTCTTTCCAATTTGAGATAATTTAATAGTGTATCAGTTAGGTGACATGTACATATAGAAGATAGAATTTATACTTGGGGTATAGTAAAGTATTATTTAAGAAAATGATCCAAAATTTACTTCATGATTTTAGAAAGGCATACTAAATGTGTTGTGTACCTAGATATTTCGGATTATGTATTTCCACCCATAGACATATGGTATATCAAATTGTACTTTACATGTAATATAGGATATACTATGTGAGTTCATCCTATTGTTTGGTAGTTTTGGGAGAACCACCTAGAACACGTTGAGTTTACCTATTACAATAGTTATCGGGAAAATATTTACATGAAACCATATGAGTATTTTCATAGTAGGGTGTGCGTATTACCTCTATGTTGTATGGTGGATGGAAAGTTTAGATTTTTGGGTCCAAGTCTCATGTAGATGACATTGGATTAGTTCCAGTCAATTCGGTAATGTATGGCTAGGACTTGGAGTAGGAAGAATTACTAGGCTTATCATTTTCAACAACCGCTTGAGTTTATAGTGTGTGATGCGTTTTTCTTACACATTTTCCTAGAATAGGTCATAATAGGATTTGGAGGCTGGGAATTTTGGGACCTAGGTTTCATGGATCAATTGAGATTATGGAGTGAATTAGACTAGTGGAATAACAATTTTCTCTTCCCTAAAGATATATTTATGTGATTGTTGTTTTTTTCATGGGTCACAAAATCAAGGGTATCCAATCATTCCTTTTCATGTGTTCGATACAGATAATTTTGATGTTGTGGATGATGGGTGGATTAAGTAATAAATGATATGTGTCATAGATCATTGTGGGAATGTGTTTGGGAGAAATATTGTGCAGATTGTCAACATCTTGTGGAATAATTATCTAGTTTAGGAGGAAACACGAGAGAGACAAACAAAAAATGTAGGCTCAATGGCCCAACCTTTTTACCTGGGAATCATAGATATTCCTGGGAGTCCATATCTAGGAAAATCTGTTATAATGTGGAATTTTTATAAGTTACAAAAATTTCTAAAGATTCAATGTTATCATTTTTAGGTACTGTTTTACCTTTGTTTTTAGTATATCATGGTTGGGTTTTATGTTGGAGTTTTTTCAAGGTATATTGGTGAAATTTGGAATCCCTTTGGGGTGTTCATGGTTGGTTCATGATTAGGTAAAATCTTGATGATTCAACCAGGCAATTGTGTTCCCATTTGGGAGACATAGGAGGTAGTGCAAAGTTGGCCCATGGTTTAGACATACTATATAACCTCCCTCCCCAATCCATACATCCAATGATAGAGTGGGTGTTTACAATTGGATCATGTTTTTTCAAACTATGTTCCCAACTATGAGTATCCGTGGACCACCAAAATAGCGGCGCATGGTTAGGGAACATATAATGGAAAATTATACACCATTATCTAGGAAATTATTTGTTGGGACATTAAAGCCACAAAAATTATTTTCAAAATGAAAGAATCCCTAGTTAATATCCCTAATACCCATCTTTTTTCCTAACATGAATTCCTAATTTTTTAGAGGCACCTGTGAAGATTTCAAGGATACTCGAACCCTTTTCTTAGGGAATTAAAGATCCAATTGATGGATCCACTCCTTTACCAATAAATGATCTCTTTTCCATTTGGTTTCATCTAATTTCATATCTATTTCTAAATGAAGAGGTATTATTTTTCCTCTATTGGTGATTTTATAGATCTAGGTTTTAATAGATCTTATTCATTTTGATCATAATCTTTATAATTGGTCCTATATCTTCCATTACATTTTCATTTCATTATTTCCACATCAAATTAGGTATTTAAGTTTGGGGAAAGATAACCAACATCCTTGAGGTGGATGTTCTTTTTGTAAATTCCTATTATCATAATTTTAAATTCATGTATTTAATTGTGAAATTTCAATTCTATGATTGGAAATTTCATTCTAAATTTAATAAACTAATTGATTGTCAATCATATATGATATAGAAATAGGTTTACTATGTGATATGGAATTTGATGAATAATCAGATAATGAAATTGATTGATTAATGAGGTTATGAAATTGATGGTGACATATGGTATGTGCCAATAGGATTGCAATTTTTATTTTATAAATTATCCATTCTTGATAAATAGATTTATGAATTTGTTTCAATAATGATTTATAGAAATGGTTGATAAATTTTAAGTGAAAATAGAACCATGAGATGTGATATTTTAAACATAGTTATGGGATAGGTATTGAAGCTTCAAATACCTAAGGGGTTTCAGAATATCCCTCAGTGTCACTAATATATATACATATTTCATGTGATCAATGAGTTATGGGATAGTGATTGGAACTCCAAATACTCATGAAGTTCCAAAACGATACATAGGCCCTCATTTTATTATTTTAAAATTGGAATTAAATGATTAATGGAAATCCATAATAGAATGAGATGTGAAATCCCATTGTGGATGGTTTAGACTCCGTCATGGGAAGAAGAAGGAATTTATGTTTTGGGTGTCATAATAAACCTGATATTTTATAGTTTTAATTAAAGAATATTTTAATGAGAAAACTATCTACTTTATGTTTTATACATTATTATTTATGGAAGTAACGTAAATTTTATAAACTATATATTTCATTAGATGACATTTTTGGTAGCCAATTCAGTTGTACTCACACCATAATTTGACTTCTTCATTGGAACCTAAATTGAAATCATTATTATAAGATATGAGTATGGAAACACCCCAATATTGGATGAATGAATTGTGAAGAAGCATGGATGAGGGAACTAGACATCATGTCCGGACATGCTTTGGGAGTTTCTAGTGTGTTTTTATTTTTTTTTCATTTTAAACATTCCACCTATATGAAATTACATATCTATGAATTTTTTTTTAGTAATTTATCTAAGTTTTAGGATTATCTACTAAGGACCATAATTATTCATTATATTATTATTATTTTCATTATTTATTACCTTTTGGATATCACTTCTTTATGTCATAAATTGTTCTACTTTGTTAAAGAGTGTATATTATCCCCATTATCTATCTATTAGACCCTCACTGATAGTTGGAAATCTCTAGGGTACGGGGAGTCCTGCCTGAGGTCAAGTGACAATCCTACAATGGGTACCATCAAATGGTAACCAGGTCGAGGAGTTATATGACATTAAATCATTTTATATGGCCTTATTTATTGATTGGTAGTATGACCTACAATTCTCATCAAATTTTCCTAACCTAAGACAAATAATTTAATGTGAATACATGTTTTCCATTCACATAACTCATGTTTCCAAAGAAATAGACCACATTTTCAACCATAAGGGGTTATCCTTAACACCAAATCCCAACAACATATATCAATATGTTTTTTCTATAATACTATACCAAGGTTTGATTTCATCAACGTAAGTGTGAGTTCTAATTAAATCTATTAAATATATTTATAATAATTTTTTCCAAAATACCATTATAAAATCTCATGTTGTAATTATGAATCTGTCATGATGGGATGGAAAATATATCCGAATAAGAAATCATTATTTATATAATCAATTATTAGTCATAATAAGTTCTTATTTCGATTAGTTTTAACATATACAGAAACTATTTACTAATGTTACCTTGATGAATGATTATAAAAACATAAATAAAAGAAAAATTATATAATAATGATGGATTTAAAATATATTAAAAATTATATAATGGTAATATATATAATTATATTCATCAATAAAATATCATATCTATTATTTAATTATAGATCCAAAAATGAATATTTTAAACCCTCATGAATAACCACCACCATAATATCTATAAAATGTTGAAAAATCATAAAACATATATAAACAATGTTGATTTAATATCCTTGAATATTATGGAGGTGATGAACATGTGATTAGGAATCAAATATAGATATATCCATACAAAAATAAAACTTTTTATAAATATGAAATATGATAACTAGATATTAATTTTGAAAAATAATATTTAATAAATGGGTAATTAAAAATTTAAAATGAATTGATAGATTAATATATATATATATATATATATATATGGTTCTTATATTGGTGATCAAAAACAATAAATTTGTTAAACATTTTTGTAGAGATAATATGACTGAACAAGAATTCAAGATAAGGGTTTATCATTTCAATTTCTATTCTTAGTAAAAACTTTTATATCAGGTACACATTTTATTTCATATTATATATATAGATATTATATTTATGATATTTTCCCATAATAATATTTTCATTGAATATGTTTAAATTTTCCAATTAATTTATCACATTAATGTACTATTGAATTTAATTTATTAAAACATTAATGGTTTATTTTATATTCACTCATTGAAATCATGATTGTATTCATCTAGGTTCTAATTAGGGTAAATTTAATGATAATGTTCTAAAAAATACCACATATTATCTCCCTATGTAGTTATGATTTTTTGTTTCCCCTTCTATCTCACCTCTGATTGGTTCAAAATTCAATTTAAAGGTTTCTTATAATTGGAGTCCTCCATATCTCATTTTATGTTTAGAATATTTCTCCTCCATATAAATGTATATCATATCATTATATAAAAATCCATATCTTTATATATATGATTTCTTAAGGTCACATTCTATTGTATTTATCATTTTATAAAATTTTTGAAATTGATATTTTTTAATTGTCTCCACATAGTTTATTTCAATAAAATTTTTATTACTATTTCAATATGAAGTTTTTAATAATATATTTCAAAATTTTTGAAATAAAATTTAATTATTTTTAACTTTCTATTTTTAAAACTATTATTTTAACAAATTACTTTTAATATAGAAGGTATCAAAAGAATACCCAATAATTATTTCCAATAAATATTAATTCTCTTATAATGTGTTTCCATATATTTTAACATACATTAATTGTTATTATGAATAACCTGATATATTATATACTGATGGTTTCAAAATTCCTTCACATGATGTTTTTTGATAACTTATTATAAAAATATGAATGAAACACATTTCATCAAATGAGATATTTTTATAATGATGAAGATATTAGTGTTATCATATTCATGTGATAAATATGTTTATGGTTTATCAACATATTATGTTTTTATATATTATACCCATCCAATGCATTGGGTAATTATTTAGTTATTTGAACATAATTATTTTGTTGGGGGAAGTTATTTTATTGATCTATGTTCAAAACTATATGCATGAACCTGGTTATCTTTTTATATGTTCACAACTCTATGTAATGAATTTGTTTCATTTAGATATGTTCAAATAAATATGTGTATATTAGATTGTATTTAGCGATGTCTGTAACTCTTTATATGTGTCTAATTTGATTTATAAGTGTTAAAAAATTAGTGGTTTAACTATTCTTATGATTGTTACACATGATAATGTTTTTCTCCATTGCTCAGATTTTTTTTAGATTTACACATTATTATTCTATAGTGTATTATATCATTCAATGAAGACCCTTATGATGTTATGTAACCTTTAATATTATCTTATAAAAAGAAATTATTCATACATTATTACATTAAACTGATATTTCACCATTGTTTCTATTTTATCACTTGATTATGATTAACGCTTTCTGAATCACACATTAGATTTTCCTTAATATATATTTGAGGTAACCCCTTTCCGTGTTTTCAGATTTACAAATGGAATTTCATGAATGGATATTTATAGTAGAAAAAACATATAATGATGTTTTTTTTATAAATTTAAAAAATAATAATTGTAAATAATAAATTTTTATAGATAATATATATTGTTATTATATCATTAGGGTTTGGGGCTGTGTCATTATTCCTATTATTAAATGTCTAAATAATGTATATAATCTAAGATGTCTGAATTTAATGACTATAAATTATAATAAACTATGGCTTAGAATATAATTTGAATATGTTATCCTTAAAAAATTTGTCATAGATGAATATAGACACACATATATGGTTGTCCTATTAACTATAATATATAATCACATTTTAATAACCGTTTATTGAGTGTCTTCACATTAAGATTTTTCAAAAACCATTATTTAATTTAATATTTACATATTTATAATATTGTTCTCTATAATTTTTTATTCTACTATAAGATCAATCTCCATAATTTATTTTAGTGATCTAAACTCATTTAATACTTTTAAATCAACACATTGTACCCCTTAAACTGAGTACTGATGTTTCCAATCCTTGAACAAGATCATTATTAAAATAATTACCTCAATTCTTATAGTTATTTGAGATGGATAACTTGTACATAAATTTAATATTCCATGTACATATGTTTTTCAATATCATGTTTAGATTCCTCTAGTATTTGTTTTTATATTTCATATTTACAATCAGTATTTTATAGGACTGGTTGATTGAAAAATACTCTATATTTATCTTTTTTTTATAATTAATTCCTCTTTGAATACATAATAAAATACATATATTATCTCAAGTTGAACCGCGTCTCATGAAATGATTGGATCTCATCCGGATCACAGGATGAACGTACTCTAGGATGAGAATATGATATTATTTCCAATTATTCAATATAATCACCATCCATGTAAATTTGTAATGGAAATTACAAATTTAAATATTGAAAAAAATCTAAATCAAATTTAGAACCTGATATATTAAGAAAATAAATCATGAATTCCACAGTTGGGGATTCAAAACTCATAAGATCATTGTTCTTATTCCTCAACTTCATTCCCGTTTTCATTAGGAAATATTGTCCATATTTTTTCACTGTTATCTTATAATCATTAAATTTGTAATTATCTCTTCTCCATGTCTTCAACAAATCATTAGCTTCAAATAATTTTCAAGAAATAACATCCAAAATACTATAAATTTTAAAAATTATAGAACATTGGGATGATTGTATTATATATATATTTTTATTGAACTATCAAAGATCTTATATATCATTTAATCATAGATTTATTCATACTTCTTTATCAATATAATATATTGATGAATACATTACACAACATCATCAACACATGTCTATATAAAATTATCCCAATCTACCAATAATTAATATAATTTCTGTTATAATGATTAGTACTTATCATAAAATCCATATACGAGACATATACAAAAAATATTTATATCACCAAACTATATATTATAAAATTTAGTACATATTAATACTAATTAAGAATATCGGAACATAATGAGTTTACATGGGTGGAATTAAGATTATACTAAATTTAAAATATTATTCTTCTTACACATTATTAAAATAATATTCTAATTTCAGAATAAAAAACGACCAAGAATTACTTATTAAAATATACCTCTAGGGGAAAATAATTTTATGAAGAAACAATATGTTCATTAATATAGAGGATTGAACATGGTTCACTCATTATAGGTTACATCTTAGGAAAATACACACACTTATTTATTTCTAAAACAAAAAATACAATTCACAATGTTTAGTGACTAAAATATTGGTCATGGTTACTATAAGAAATTACATGTTTCCTTTACAATATTTAAGTATATAGAGATGCATCATAATTTTTACCCCTCTTCCTCTCAAATACAGACATCTTCAAGAAGGATTTTAGAGTATATATATATATATATGGTGGTATCCTATTGATTAGTTTAAAATTTATGATTATTGATTATACTCAAAAATATATTAGATGATCAATTTACCTCAACTTCAAAATAAACATATTTTATTAGGTATAATGATAATGAATCCTCAATAATAGACAAGATATATGTCTTTCAAGGAATCATAAAAATTACAAAAACATAACCATGATATTAATTATGAACTATAATAATTTTTCATCCACTCTTTATTATTAATCAAAATTATATATATCTATAATTATATTTTCATCATCTTCATTATATTCTTCTCTATTGAACTATATGTATCAATAGATTATTTATCAATGGCGATTTCCCGATTTCATACCTCTAAATTTGATTTATTATTATTGTGTTAACTATTAAAGATATACCAATGTTGGATTTATAAATCTATGTGATAGGTCCTTTTGTTGTACAAGTGTTAATTTGGTAAAAAAATAAACTTTTCTAAAATTATTTTCCCAAAATTCAAGATGTGCATTTTTATTTTTTTCAATAAATCAGAACATTTAAAATTCCATTGAATCTACTAGATAATTATGTAACAATCTCCTTCAAGACATGTTATAATTTAGATGTTTCTATATTTTGGGGTGACATCCTACATAATAATATGTTATAATAAAACCTAATATCCTAATATTCTTAGCAATATAAATTTTTAATATTTAATAAGTTTAAATCATGATCTTTATAATTAATTAAAAATATCATTTTCATTGTGTCATAATAAACACCATCATGGTTAAGCTAATTCGAACTCATCCAACCAGTTATGAAAAAAACATCATGGATTAGTTTTATAGAATATATTTATCCTATAATAAAAACATAAAAAATTATTCCAATATAATACTCCTGACTGTAAGTAATATTTATCTATGTGCAAATTATTAATACCTCTCAAGACACACCCCCACCAAAGTTTCATCTGTTCCCATTCTCGGTGAAAAAAATTCTCACAGTATAACCCATTATATTAAATTATGTATTATTTATATCTTATTTATATTATATATGAATTTTACTTATACGAGTCATTTTTGGAATGATTGAAATCATTGTTGTGTGATATACTCATCCTTAATTAAAACACTTCCACCTATCAACAAATTTCTCCTAACTGAATTAAAATTATATGAATAGAAAGTTAAGGAAGAATAAATTGAATTTATAAATCTATAATTAATTAATGAGATATTCATCATCATAATCATCATTATTAAACATTGATATATAGAAAAATCAATATATTACCTTCCACCTCTCCACATGTTTATCTACAAGTGATTCAAATCCATATATTCCTTATGTATTCTAGAGATACTTCATCTTTGGATCATCCTCATCTATATATATCAATTCCAAGAATCATCATAACACCACATATGTTTCTAATATATAGTCAATTATATTCATAATACTCTATGAATCACCATTGCTCAATTTATCCTCAGTAAAATAATGTATTTTCATCCTTCAGTTATTATCAACAAATCAAAATAACATCCTTTTAGTGTGAAAAATTGAAATTTATGAAATATTTTTTCTTTTATTTATACCATCTAGTTTCATGAAATTGAAAAGTATGAGATTCATTTTTATTATACTTACAATATTTCACTTATAACCAAAGATAAAATGTACAACCCTTGATTAATGTTATTAATATTTATATAAATAGATGTATGTTACTTATGATAAAATATTGTGAATTATTTTCAATATTTATCATATTATTTAAATCAATGAAATATAATATATTACAATATTAAAATGTAATAAAAATGACCATTTATTAGAAAATAGGACTAATGGTTCATCTCAAAATGTTTTGAAATTTTAATATTAAAATCCTTAACATTCTAGTACAGTTTTGAATAATTATGTTAATAGGTATAACTCCATATTATAAATTCTAATAAAAGTATTTTATTTATTATTAATGATAATGATTATTATATTACCATCTATGATTCCACAATATATATATATATATATGATACTTCTTCCAATAATATTGAATATGTTTCCACTCAAAATAGTGTCTATGAATTTTTTAATTAATACATCATCCAAAAAACAATTTTTTTGTTATAAGTCCTTTATTCTATCAAATAAAAATCCAAATAAAAATATTTCTTCCATTTTAGGATTATACATCCAAAAAAATATTTCTAATATAATAATTGAATCATTGATTACAGGAGTAAATTCTATGTCAATATATTTTCATAGATATTTTTATAATAAAAATTAACCATAGAAAATATTATACACTAGATCATCATACACAACAATAACGAAATTTTATAAAGGATTATAATTAATATACACATTCCATAAAATTAATATTGTATCACATTTGGTGTCATTATAATAATATAATGGGTAAGGTGTATATTCTTATATTCTTTTACTAAATTATATTTACATGAATGAAACATTTTTACACTAATAAACATTAATTACCTACCAAAATTTATCATTATTAGAATTTTATCATTACATGATAACTTTTTCATATTATTCACTAGAATATAAATGAATATAAATCATTGAAAAAGGGGAACATAAAATAATTTATTCTTCAAACTATTTTAGTACTCATTATATAATAATGGAACATATTAATGAGGGAAACATAATGATTAATTAATATTTCTAAATAGAATATAATACTTATAAAATTTAACATTTAATTAATATAATCTAATATATGTTATTATTTTTTCAACAACTTCTTTTGATTCATAGTTTTTTTTCATTGTTATAATTTAATTTCAATTTTCTATAAACCAAAAATAAATTAAATATAAATTATACTCATTCAAATAACATTTCAATAAAATATTAGTAAAGATATTTCCTATAAATATACCCAATTATCCATGAAAGTCAAATAATGTACCTCATAATAATCCCTTGATTTACAGAGGACATATAGAAAAATAAAAAATTAGTTCAAAACTATTAGAGTTAGGTTTCATATCTAAAATATACTAATATCTTAATTCGAAAATAATATTAAATAATTAAGAATGATGTTGACAAAAAATAGTTATATTAAAAAAATGTTGTACAAAAATACATGAATCTCCATGTTATTTATTTTATGAAAAAAATATAAATAAAATTAATGACATCCTAATCTACAATGAATGAAAAAACCTATAATTTTGATCGTAAACGTAATGAATTTACATAAACCATTATTTTTATTATAATAATAATCATTAAAAAGTGTAACAACTAATAGGTGAAAAAATAGAAAGAAAATTATAACCATAAGTTAAATAAAAGGATAGAAGATTCTGAATCCACCTATATTTTTAATTAAAAACAAAATTACTCATTATAAATAGTCGACTAACATGTCCTTGAACTTATAACAATGTATTATATTTTATTTACATCTAAGTGAATATATAGGGTGTGATTATAATCTACCTTTTATGATTACACCTAGGAACCGAAGCCTTAATTTTGTGATTATAATCCATGAAAAGTTTGAGGTATTATAGTATAGAATTTATAAATTTTATACGGAATTAGAATATAAAAAAAAACTCAAAAAATAAACCTAAAAAATAATTATCACAAAGAATATAAACTCCAAAAATTTAATTTTTTCATTTTCTAAAATAACATGATAATACTTCCACTTAAAGCCTATCTGATGATGAAAATATCATAGGGGTCATTCTATTTAGTCACACCACAAGGGAATGATTGCATTTTAATTTTGTTTTAAATAATAAAGATCATCATTAAAGGAAATGTAAAATGATTAGGAGACCCCTAATTAGACATAAAATTATGGAATAGTCAATCAAAGTTCATAATAACTTTATAAAGGGTCACACTTGCATGGAAATGAATAATATTTACAACCCATCACAGAAAATCTATTTGTTAGACCTTATATCGCCTCACTAAATCTCATTGAAAAATATTACCACCTATATCTAAAAACTCATTATCAAGATTAAATGTTCAAAGCTTTACTCTTTAATAATTAAAAAGGAACCGTAAAAAAATTAACTTGAATTAAAAATTATATTTCTTTTTTATTTTCAAGATTATTTCTTTCAATTGGGAATATACAACATTACATTTTTAAAATTATTTTTAAGAATAACTTGATAAAAAAAATAATAAAAAACCTGAAATAATAGTTTAACTCTTAAATAATGATTATCTTATCAAAATTTATCCACTTGAAATCAATAAGAAAATATATAATTTCTTTTAGATTAAACTTATCCAAATTATCTTCATTTGTAAAATTTATATATTTTTTTCAAAATTAATATATCCATTGAGGACAAAACTTATACTCAATGAAATAATACTTTTTATCATATTATTCATTAATATAATTCATATGAACGTAATTAAAATTTTATTTCTTCAGTTTTTTACATGAGAAAAATCAATTATCAGATTTTTATCTATTAATAGATTATGGATTCAGATAAATTATCCCCAATTGAAAAATTTGACAGAAAATTAATTTAAAATTTTTATTTGTACATTATAATAATTTTTTATTTAATTAAATATTTTGTGGAATTTATATATGTTCATATATGTATTATAGGAGTCTTATATAGTTTACATGTCCTAGTTAAACTAAATGTTCAACGAATCAGAGATCGACAGACCACATGTTTAGGTCGTTGTATAGAAGAGGATACTAAATAATGATGTTCAACTAAGTTTAATCTACAGTTTCTATTCCCCATGGATCATATATCCATTAATAATAGAATATTTTAAAACTATAACATCCATCCAAATATAACTTCAATAAATAGACATCAAAAATAAATATAAGATGATAAATATATTAACTCTTTACAGATTTTTTAATGTATATAAAATTTCATATATTGAATATATACATTATCAAAATCATATAGCTTTAAATCATATAAACAAATTCCTTAAATAACCAAAATTAAATAAAAATTTGATAATAAGAAAACATGTACCAAAACATATCACAGAACCAGATCACAGTAAAAAGTCAATTGTAAAACAAAAAAAATCAAAAATTGTTCCCTTTATATTTTCTATAAAATATAATCAGATGTATTTCCAGGTAACCAAAATGGTTATAGAAGTGAGTTAGTATAACATGGTAGGTAAAAACTAATAATGTATCAAAATATATCAAAATTATATATAGTGAATGATAATGTTATATTTTAAATAACCAAAAGGGAAAATAAATAAACCTAGTTTGATCCTTAATGGTCCATGGTTACATCCAGTGTCAACATAAAATTCATTATCCAGTTCTAGGATTTCTCTAATTATTGTATGTCAATAAACATTGGAGAGTATATCCCCTCCCAAGAAGAATCATATAATATCCACATAAAAAAATAGAGGAATATAAGAAGTCTATAAAACAATATATTATACACAACAATACTTTGGGGAATAACAATACCCTTTTAAACCATATCAAATATACCTAAAAATGGGATGAATAAAACCCCAATTCAAAAACATCACAAAACTATAACAACACCCAAGGTGAAATAAAACTCATTTATAAATCCAGTTCCAATATACCAACACCCATTATGTGAATAAAACACCTCCTAAGAAAAAAACCTAATATATAATCACATAAGTGTGTATAGTACCCTACAACTGAACCACCAATAACATATAAACATTTTTCCTAATTATGTATTAGATAAATCCCACAATTTATAAAATAAATGATAAATAGTTGATATTATATTATGATTTATCATCTTTTCAAAACATATGAATTACTTTATATACAATTTAGTTCTTCATATGTTGAAAATTTCATAACATGATCACATGAATGAGTCTCAATTTATTTTATCATATAATCATCCATGAAAACCACCGAGATATCCCAAATTTTACACACCATATTTTCATTGTGATCATTATTGGTCCTCTATGAGAATACTATTTTGTAAATGTTCTATAGATGTCAAGCATTGGGATATCATTAACATCCCCCATTTCATTTTTTCAAGGAACCCCTATCTTAATTTCCATTTGTTTAAGATCTAAAATTATTAATTGGTAATTATAACATGAACATGGTATTTATTACCTAGAAATTAATAATAAAATAGTTAATTTTTTAGGTCATAAACAAATTATCCCGTATTGACCGCACATCATACATTAATTGAAATGATTTCATTAATTTCTAATAGATTATAAAGAACTAATTTGATTATTATGGGAATCATCCTACTAAATATTTTCCATTTAATTGGTTCCAAATATCCATCACCTTGAAAGTAATGAAAATCATTTAATCTACTACATGGGAAAAATTATACTCAAATTAGTTATTCAATAAGAGAAAACCCACATTGAAATTGGTATAAATTAGAGATAATATAAGTAAAAAACTATTATTTTAATTATGAAATTGGATTCTAATTTATTATTAATTAATATTTATAACATTTACTTGATTATATTTTTTGATAAAAAATTGTCAAATTTATACATTGCTACTCGATATAACACATCCCAACCCAAAATTCCTTCAACTTCATCATAAAATTATGTATTTTTAATGAATTATGTTGTGTCATACCTCCATGTAGAAAAAATATTTTCCTCTAAGCCATCACAACACTTCACAATACAAAGCATCTCATGTTCCTGACATCGTAGAGTAATTCAATAGGTCATGGTTTTGAATATATTATCCCACATAAGATTTTTAGATTTTCCTGACTAATAAACTAATTCTCATATAGGACTGTATTTAATGGTATGCAACATAATCACATGTTTCTACATCACATTGTGGATCTTAGAAACACAATATGTCACATAAAGTAAATTTAAAATTAGTTTTATTCTTAATAAAACCATTCTTATGTGACACCATCCATAACCAAGGACCTTTGGGTGTGGATTTGTAGTTGACTTGTCTCATTATGATAATAAAATTGAATCCTTAACATGAAACAATTCCCCATATTTTGGAATAACCTCCTCTAATTCCTTGTAGAATTTAATCTTACATGAGTATCACCATGCGATAACATCATAGACCATGAAATGAATTACTATGGATTATGGAAGACACAATCTCAGATAGAAATTTGAAGTGTTAAAACCTCAACATGATATAAAATTAATATCCCTACTTCACCATATTCATGCATGGACTCCTACAAGTTATAGTGAAATTAGAAATCTTTAATATATTTATATAAAAACCTATATGTGACTCTATGAAATGAATATGAGGACCTCATTAACCCCTGGAATATTCAATAATGAAAATTATTCATATTAATAATAAAATTAAACTAGTTGGTTATTTAAAATGATCAACACTATTAAAATATCCCAACTATATATTTTCTCATCATTCAAATGTGTTCCCAAATAGTAGGCACCATCAATAAAAAACACTTACCACTACGCCCTAATTTTTTACTCCCACACCCACATATAATTTTAGATAAAATATTCAATCCACTTCACATGTACCGAAGGGACCACATACTTATCCGATGTCCAATCTATATTGTATATTATAAAAATTGGATGCTCCTAAAATAAAAAATGAACTTAAAATATTTTTCATATAAACATAGAAACATAGAATATTAGGGTTGATATTGTTGAATCATTCATATATGAGACATAACATGCATTAAATTTAAATTATGAGGGAGATATAATAGTTCTTCAACCAATTGATCATCTCTAAACTTTCAATCAATCCCGTGTATGTGGGTTCCATTTTCCTCTACTATCAAATAATATAATACCACATTATTGGAAATACATATTAGAATAACATAACATCCACTATTAAATTTACAAAAATCATCAATTTATGTAATATCATATCTACTAACTATAAGTTGTGTCCTAACACTTTTTGATCAAATGCATATGATTTAATATCTAATTTATAAAACTATATCAATTAATTAACTATTATCCAACCTCCATATATCATAGAGGGTATTAACATGGAAAATTATATAATTCCACATATATTCTTCAAAAAAATATCATTCTAAATAATTATCCCATGATCCCAAAATGAATTGGAAAATTTCTCAAAGAATATAATCTAATATATGCATATTACATTTTGACTCCCACATACCAATGAATTATATATAGTGCTTAGATACAAATGTATGTCTGGAAACTTTAGTATTTTCCCCTAGATTTTTAATGTAAAATTGGAATCATAATCCAAAATTATTCTCTATGTCACCCCTATAAGATGTATTATCTGTTATATATAAATCATACATATCATATTGATAGAGAAGGTCTCTCAAATTTGAAACAAATTATAACCCCTTGTCAATCTATCCGTGACAACTCAAATTACCTCAATTTAGAGGGAAATCCACATAAATAACCATCCTAAAATCCATAGTCACACAATCCAAATTCCACTCATTAATGGGTAATGACTAAGTAATATTGATGGTATACAAGATATCAAAGTTCAACCATTAGTAGGTTGAAAAACAAGACAAAAACCAAATTATATCCTATATTCTTATTGGAAAAAAATTAATGTCTATGAATATCATGGTTTATCTTTGGGAAATATTGATAAACAACTATTATCAAGGAATGTGACTCCCTCATCATCTCTTCATTAATTATTGTGTAGACAATAAAACAGCCTCAAATAGAAAATATATCACCATCTTAAAGTGAAATTTATGGTGGTATCTCCCCAACCTAAATTTTTCCCTCATTACATGACAATTTATATTCAATTTATGAGTATTAATACAGATTTTTAGAATTGGGGAGGGAATAGTTTAGGATATAAATGTTACTTAGAAGTAATAATTTTTCACATCAGGATGCATCACATAAATTTCCCTTATCTAATATTAGTCACTGCCATGTTCTTGTACATCAATATAACGATTCTTCATAATCATCACATCATTATTGACATTAATCATTTCAAGGTTACAAAAAATTAAAATTAAAATCATTAAATACTGAAACTAAAATCGTTTTAATTAGTTTAAGTCGCAATATAATAAATTATTTCTTAATATCTTCTGAAATTTATATACAATAAATTATCAGCTAGAAAATACTGCCAACAAGACCTTAGTGAATGTGTCAGCACTTCCAATTTACGACCATACATCCGGCCGTTTTACCCAATAATCCTTAACTATCTAGAATAGTTAGTGTCTTTAAGTTCATCCTAAATTAGGAACTCACTTTAATGGATCATGATGTAAAATAATATAATCTATAATCATTACCGAACTCATGTAAGGTTAAGATTATTGGATTCATCATCCTCACACTCAACACTACGAATGATAAATCATAATCCTCTCTCTAGAGGAACATTATCCACTTTATAATATGGTATGTAATTTTATTTAAATATCAAAGAAAATATTTTTTTTAACAAAAAAATCATATAAAATATTGATCTTATAAGCATTATTATATAGTTCCCCAATAAAAAAAAGTCAAATGACCCAATGTTGATGAAAATTCAATTTTTAATTATCAAATTTACGAAAAAATAAAACTTTATTGATCCCCAAATAATAAATTTAGTGTTTTTTTGTAGTTTGTTCTCTCTATGTGAAATCAAACTCAACAATACTTATTGATAATTCTACCCTCCTTATCAAGTGTAAAAAATATACAATAGAAAAATATAATCATTTTAGAATCCGAGTTAGGTTATAAGATACCCTTAATTAGATCTATAACAACTACTGGTGTATATTTTAAAATGAATTTCCTAAAAATATTCTTCTATATGGACTAAACACTTTTGTAATATGGTTGAAGTATATTGGAGAGCCTCAGAAATAATTGATTACTTCTGGATCATAAATAAATCATAGAGAAAAATATAAAACATTTCAATTTGTCAAATATTTCATTGATATTGGAAATATGATCTTGGTTCATAACATTTAGTTATATTAACATCAAATAATACAAACACATTTAGAATGTACTACCCAACATATTGGAAAATATGAAGAGATATCCCCAAGGGCACATTCATAAATAAATTCACCCATTGAACTCAAAATACATCACCAGAGGCTCAACTCAAAATGAATTGAAAAATAAATCCCAAATGGAAGAATATACATATGATTAGTTCTTGGTAAAATATTACGTATAAAGAAAATATAACTCTCGGGTTGAAAATAGTAAAAATAATTGGATTGATTTCTTAGAATTTCAGGTTAATAGAAGAATTAACGGTTATTGTTACCCTTAATTATCTGTTACGACACCAAAAAATAAAATTGTAATTCAATATTATTTTTTAATGTAGTAACCCACAAGACCTACTTGGACATCCCATTAACTGATGTATATATAAATTTTACCCTTAGTAGAAGTGAATGATACCAATCGAAAACAGAATTAATTTTGGCTATGATATCAAACAACCAGATCCAATCAATAGATTATGTAGAAACTACCAATCTACAAAATCAATAATTACCAAAGGATTTATTATAATCCAATCAGTATAGAAAACTATAAATTATCATTAATACCCTCAAATAATGTAGCTAATTTATTATTTATTAAAATCAACCCATATTGGTATTCAATGAACACCCCTAATCTAAAATGAAATATATTATATATTAATGAATGCAATATACCAGTATTTCATAATGTAACTCCCATGGTGGAATTTACTAGTACCACTCCTCAACCCATATATATGAAATTTATCATCACCATATGTAGTCTTGAAATAATAAAATTGGAATAAAAATAATCATTGATTTCCAACCTGAAAACCGATAATTTTACTTCCCAACTGAAGCTATATATCATTCCCCTGAACCCCACATCAGACTCTACGACCAAAATGTTTTGTGGAATGTTAGTTTCCACTCATTTTGGGAATACATTTTATTGATAAAAAGAATATATATATAAATATAATTTATATGTATATGTATGTTGACTAATACATCAATACTTCGATTAGTTCACAACATCTTATGTATTTATCACTTGACTATAGGCTAACTATTGTATGAAAAACAAGAAAAGGCTTAGTGAATTGACAAAACACAATAAAATCCAAACTCCCAAATATAAAATTTAAACCAACACATTCAATAAACATCCAATTTCTAATTATGTGAGAATAATAAAAGTTTCACATCTGACTACCTTAGGACCCATATATAGTCTCATTAGTAAAGGAAAAATGATAGACACTATTACCTTTGTTTTAGTTCATCCCAAGTATGATGAATTGATTCATTTTTTCAATGAAAATTGTGAAAAATAATCACATGTTCTTGAATTTCATCCAATAAAGGATCTTTATATCATCATTACATAGAATCAGTATCCAAATCAAACATAGAGGAATATTATATTGTCATAAAAATCAATCCAAACACTCCATATCATAAATACAATACTAGGTATGATTCATTAACCCCATATAATGACGATTTCTTCAGGTATCTCTAAATAGTAATCATAGAACATGAAATGAAAATAAATATAACTTAACATATCTTAAAGTTAACTGTACATTAAGACATCCATTTTTTTATTATCTTAGAGTAATAATATATAGGTTTTTAATATCAATTTCCTCCTAGAAGGGGTTTCTATATTTTCCAATATATTCTAAATTAACCACACACAGATCTCAGTATCCTTTGGACCATCTATACATATAAAAAAAAGATGGTACCAAATCTAAATAACCTGTTTAACCTCACAGAAATAATCATTTTCCTATTGAGTATCCTTTCCCATTTATTTCAACTTTTATAGAATGATACTCAATTAAAATCGTCCATATTATGTACCCTTGTATGATTTATTTTTTGATCATATATTATTGGGGAATTGTTTTCCTCGGTATCCTTAAAATATACATGAGGAATACATATTTTTTATGTCTAAACAAGTGAAAAATCACAAGATACAAAACATTTCCATTGATTCCCTATATATCAATTTTAAGGATATTGACTAATAGAAATGGAAACAAAAAACTATATATACTCCATTCATATTATTACTCTCTCTATTTATATATTCCAAAACATACAGTGAATATCATATATCATATCTGCATCATTTCAACTTTTTTATTAAGATTATGTTTTTAGTAGTAGAGTTAAATAAAATTCCAGGAATAATTTACAGAGGAAGAAACATATATATTATTTTAGGAATTTTATTTATCCAAGAACATTTGATTTTTATAATAATGAATCATGATAATGAATACTAATATCATGTGAACAATAAATATCAAAAAATAGGCATGAAAATTCACCCTCATTCCACCCTAAATATATGGTAAAATAATATATTTTAAAAATAAAAATCAGAATTAAAAATAATCTGAAATTACCAATGATAAAAAAGAAATATAATAAATACCTATCATGTCCTAAGATACCTATATTTCCCTAAAATGTTCTTTAAATAATCCTTTTAACAATATCTATACCAAATCTATAAAAATTCTATATTCTTTAAACATTACCCAAATATTAGGAAAAATGAAAGAAATATGTCACTAATACCACATTGTATTGTCCCCATCATTGTTCAACATTTTCATTCTTGTAATAAAATACCACATTAATTTATCTCACATAACTATATCCTGGAGTATTTAGACTTTTATTGGAGTAATAATGTTAATTTTTCAAAACTAAAACCCTTAAATTACGAATTAGAAACTCAATTTTTATTATAGAGTGCCTAATGTGTGACAAAAATTGCTAAAAGAGGCCTAAACTATTATTTTCTTTATAGATCCTCTGTCATGAGAATATAATAGATTTCAGGATAGGATTATAAGTAGAGAAAAAAATTAATTTAGGAGAATTCAAATATGATTCTAGCCAAAATAATTGCACAATGTTTATTTCACACAAGGTTTGTTGAATACTAATAGTGGAATGGTGGAGTGTTAAATATTATCAAATTTTAAAATCCATCTACCCATGGATGAACATAGAATATTCCTTTCATTTTTCAATCAATGATGATTTATTTTTAATTACTGAGTGTAAAATAAAGTTATATATGTAGATAGAGAAACACCTAAAAAAGAATTTGTTTTTAGTTATATGTAAGTTTCCTTCACTATAGAAGGAATTATTGTGAATATTCCATATAAAAATATCTTCATGGATGATACCACAACTTTTTTATTCCATTGGAACCAGATCCATCTAATTTCAATTTTTAAAAAATGATAAGTGGAGTATAGAAGCCTTAGTGTCCAAAGTGACCTATCAGAGTTGAAGAGACATTAAAAAACCAGTAGTATAAAAAACATCTTCAAACATTGTAATATATTATAATTTAATAAATTATAGATATAAAATCATCTTCATGTGCACATAGTTACATGGATTTCTGTTGAACTTTTTATCATTTATGGATTCTCAGAAAGACTAAAATCTAGATTCTATGGACACATTTCACCACATATAAAAGTCACTATAATTTTAACTACATAAAATCCTATAGGATATAAAATTTTCTATGGTATTTAGGATTGGAGATATTCCCATTTATTTTTTCAAAATTTTCCATACAAAATCAAAATATTCACTATTTAGGAATATGTGACTCGTTGATTTAGATTGAGGAAATTAACAACATAAGAACATGGAGGAGAACTTATTTCCCTTGAATTAGATATCAATATCTTTGGGAATCACATTAATATAATAAATATGAATAAATATGTTATATTTCATAAAATTATCAAAATAAAAACACATAACACCCTATAGATTAGATGTATTTGGAACAAGATCATGTTTATAGGTGCCATTGTAACTGAATATCCCTAAGCTAGATGAAGGGAAGTAGTAATTTTCATCCTCATTAACCACCTTGAAGATATTATAGAGGATTAACTAATCATTTTATTAGAAATTAGAGATTAATATAGCGTATTCTTTGGATGACATTAATATAATATTTGGATGGGGGTTGTGTGGAAAAATAAGAAACTATATTTTTAGATATCAATCCAAAATTAAATATCATTATATCATATCCCAAAAAATGAGTGATACAAAATCAGAAAATAAGGGATATGAATACTATGAAAGGATGGTGATGATAAGGAGGTCAAATTTATATTTTTATCATGTTATTCTATGTAATTTTTCTTTACGAATGTATTCACGTAGTAAAATACGGTAATGAAATCTCATGAATTTTTAACATTAAGTATTTGAATGATTTCATCCAATAATCTAATCAAAATTAAAATATCTTGGAAACACTAGCCTAGATTTCTACTATTTTCTAGTGTCCCTTAATTACATTTGGGAGTCCTAAATAATGGTTTTGGTTGTATTTTTTTATAATTCCAATGATTCTTTTAGTAACCATGATTACATTTCTGACTTGCATGCGAATGGAGTTTAGCACATAGTTAATGAGCATTGTCATCCATAAAAAATAATGAATCCTTCATTTATAATAGATAATCATTCTTTCAAAAATTTATCCGATATTATCAATAATTTTAATTGTGATCCCACAAGAATATACGGTACACCTAGATAAATAATAGAGAGGTATATTAATTTCGTATACTGCCTCTTGTCAATATCGTTAGTGTGCAAGGAAGTACATGATTTTGATATAAAAACATTATCTTAGTATGAATTACTAGTTTTATAATGCATTACAGATATTCATCCCTAATTTTTTTATGCTCCCTATTAACAAAATCATTTATTTAGAAAATAAATCATGACACTAGAATGGCCTAATATTTTATTATATAATTTATTTTTTATTAATAAAACATTATATTGATTGATTATTCCCGAAATAACTCTATACTAATATAATCCACAAAATATTATATATTAAAATTATACAGATAATAAAATCTGCATATTTAAAAATATTCTAATCAACTATAAAATCATAACATGTATAATTAAGAATACTTTTGGTTTTAAAAGGGTGTTTTCATCAAATATGGGTTTTCTTTATATAATGAATTTTAATTTAAAAGATATATTAAAAACATTCAAAAGGTTAATTTAGTAAATGAAAATTCATGTTTTAATTAAGTACATAAAACTTTACTAATGGGGAGTTTTTTTTTGTTTTTTAAAAGAAAAATTATATTTTAGGTGAATAGTAAAAATACAGATTTTACTAAAAACTATCACGTTTTGACAATATAATATCATAATAATGAATTAAAAACATATAAAACCTTTAATAATATATATATATATATATATATATATTAATATATAATATATTTCATTTATTATTTCAATGATAAATTTATAAAAATCATGTACCTCGTTTCAGAATCTCTAGTAATATTACACAAAAAAACTGTTTTTACATGTTTAAATAAAAAATAAGATTTAATAACTTCTATTAATAGAATTAAATAAAATTTATTTCATATATTATATATTAATGTTAATAATTGTCAATAAATACAAATTAATTTTTTAAAATAAAATTATTTTACTAATATTAAAGTTAATGATCATTATAATGTCGAAAATGTTATTTACAAAGAATTATTTTATTAATGTGGAATAATTTTTTGGTAATAAATTAAATTAATATATTGTGAATAATGAATATAATATTATTATTAAACAAATATATGTTTATTTTAACGAAATTTTACTTTTTAATCAGGGGTTCATATGTTTAAGATCACATAATGATTTAAATAAAAACTTTTATAAAAAATAGTTGTCCAATATAAATAATGATTAAATTAAAATTTTATCTTATTTATAATTTTTATTATATTTAATGGATTATATGTAAGGGTTCACTACTCAAACATTTCATAACATGGCTTATCTTATATGATTATTAAAACGCACATAACCTGGATAAAAAGTAGTTTCCTCTTTAAAAAAAATAGTAAATTGAAACAATAAGGGTAAATGATTTTCCCCCCACTGAATGTGTGTTTGGGCTAGGAAACACTTTTTTAGAATGGTTTCCAATGTATTTTTTCTTGGAATATAAAACACACACCATTTTTGTATCCATGGGGACCTTCTTTCCAATGGCATGCACTCATTAGGTGTCTTTCCCTACGATTCTTAAGAACTCAGTTTGGTCAAGTGGATGTGAGGGTGAGCTCATCACACCCTTTGGGGGAATTATGGAATACTCTGAGTCTCTCTTCTAGATTTATGAAATTTTTATGAACCATTCATTAATTCATATGTATAATTTTGGTCATCCCGACATTAAAAATGAATTTTTTCATGTATAGATCATAGAATCATCTGTATATATCGGACGTTATTCATTAGTGGAGATATCTATATGTATATGAGGTTCTCCATCAATGGTATCCCCTTATGTACTAATAATATATTCATTGGCCGTTATTATGAAAATTTAGGTTTTATAGTTTCACAGTGGGGAACATCATACCTTTTATGGTCATGTGATAAGGACCCATCCTTACATTTTAACATCATATAGTGATGAAATTTAGGTTAAAGGGGCCTTGTTAATGTTTAGTGTGGGAAATATGACAAGGAATCCTAAAAAACCTGAGAGATATGTGGATTATCAGATTGAATTTAATCCTACAGGGAAAGTGGCCTTGATCGAATTGAGTTGATTTTGGTGGTTGGGTTTGAACCTCAACAAGGATATGTATGTACCCCATTTGGATGGACATAAAATCCCACATACTTCGATCATGATGACCCAATCTTATGGATTCCATCAACTCTGTGTCTTTTAGGCGACTATATCCCTTTTATATGATTAATTTGGGTCTTTTTCTTGAACATGATTCGATTGTCAAGGTGACCATTTACAATGTCTTAACTCATAGTGGTTTAGGGGGCTTAACTTAGGGCATAATCTAGAAGAGGATGCTCGGAATTTGGGAATTATTTTTAGGGATTATCAATTGTGTGGATTCTCATTGAGTTGGTGCCCCATATAGGTATCTTATGAATATTGGTTAGATAATGAATTGAAGTTCTCATAGATCAATATTATCGCATGGATCATACAGGTTCCATGATCACCACTAACCTCTTAGCCCAAGCAATTCACGCCCTTTGACAGAAAAAAGTGTAAATGGATCATTTGAAAAACCATACAATTTTCTTTTCCCTAATGGATGAGTGATGGAAAATATAGGGTATTACACATATGGGGGATTTCTGTTGGAGGATTGGTTGTTGCTTACTCTTAAAGAGGATTCCCATTTGATGATTGGTTGGGGATTTGTTCTAATGGGGATTACCATTTCAGGATTTTGGGGGTTTTCTCCAAAGGAAGATTACCAGTTGAGAATTTGTTGGGACATAATCCTAAGGAATATTCCAATTTGAGGAACAGTTGGGGATTACTCCTTAGTACGATTCCCTTTTGAGTATTCATTGGGGCTTACACCTAATGAGGATTTCCATTTGAGGAGTGTTTAGGTATTACTCTAATGGGGGATTCCCATTTTGTGATTGTTATTGGATTAATCCAATGTACGATGTGCATTTGGACGATTGGGTGGGGATTACTCCTATGAAGGATTCCCATTGTAATGGTTCTCCCTAGAATAAGAGTCAGGTGATGGGGTTTCAGGACTTTCATAAAGAGTGTATCAACTCATGTTACCCAAGGAATTCATGATGAAAATATCAACTCATACATGGGAATGGAACAAAGAAGATTATCTCGACTCAAGGAATTTTCGGGAGTGTTGAGAATAATCTCAAATCATGATACTCCAGGGGTGGACGTTGAGGTTGTATAATGCGACACCTGAAAAATCATCGACCCGACCAAAAAATTTTACAATCCGAGTCTCCATTTTTCATGGGGTATATTGATGGTAGGGAAAGGCCCAATATATAGGTCCATGAACAAATCAAGGTATTGATCTTGAGTAGGGGTGCATCAGCACCACCCTCATTTTATCTACCAACAGGTTCCCCTAGGCAGGCCGCTCTAATGGGTCACACAAGTGCTTCGTGTTTGTGGGTCTCCCAGCAATGCGTCACAATGGTGGGTGACATAGCTATGGGTCGTGCTGGATAATCACCCAAATACAGGTCACCCATGTATGTCTCACCTAGTATCTATGTAGGGGGGATCACCCTACAGAGGTAGGTCCATGATAGGCCATACAAGTTGTGATGGACTACTAGGGCGAGGGAGTATTGCGGCCAGAGCCCTCTCCATGATTCACCATCTGTGAGTTCATCCATATGCCAATAATTTCAGGTAGAGGGGTCTATTTATCGACATGCTAGTTGGACTATGCATATGTTCTAGCATGAATTGACCTACACAGATTGTCCATCATGGATGACATGCACAGATGGGATATGTGGAGACACACATTACATTATTAAACTTATCCATCCTTCGAGATCCATAACATTTGATCCATATGTATTTTTGGGATATATAACCTGAAAAATCAAATCTATTGAAGTGATATATGCTTCTTATCAAATTTTATAAACCATGTATTCTCGTAGAAAACTCCAAAATTGAATTTCTTTTGGTTGAAACATTTTTATCATTGATCTTGTAAATCTACAACATACTCCATGTGCGGGGATATTTATGCTTATCCGTCGATGTGAACCACTCATGTTTTAAATTGAAATTCAGCCAGTATAATATTCTATAATGGATACTCATCTGTACTCAAAAATGATAATTTTTTTCTCTGTCAGGGATACATCAAGAGTTATGCGGAAAAGTGCATCTAATGCATTTTGTGAGGTCAAAAAATACCCCCAAGAAATAGATTCATTTGGAATATAAAGTGTTTGGTTCTAAAGTTACTATAGGTAACATTAACACATTCAAACATAATTTTGTGGTTTTTGGAGCTATGTTAAGAATGTATGGATCTGTTAATATTTTCCTAAGTCATGGGGCCTAGCCAGCATAGTTAGACTGTTTGTAAGGTTGTATGGACAACCCTAAAAACCTTCTATCCTTTCTTTCATCGCCCAAATTTTATTCTATGTTTTATATTATGGTTACATAGTGGGAAAGACCTATATTTCTTATATAACACCATTTTTTTGTTTTCAAATTACTATGTTTTGTACCTTTTTCTTTTTCATTTCTCGATTATTCCTAAAATTCATTGAGTGTAGGTCTAACAAGACGAGACTCAACATTTTTCTAAAGTTCCCCTTTCGGATTTTCCATCAAGTGAGCTCTATGTATCTTTTCATGGGATTTTTAAAGTCATATATGCAAGACTAAGGATATTGGTGTTGTAGGTCGAAAAAATTAGACTATAGATTTTGAATAAATGACATAAACATTGATTATTGGCCAAGAATGTTCAAACATTATTCAGATATCCAATGGGAAATAGTGATAAATAATTTTTTGGCTTCCGAATTTAAAACCTATAATAGGGGAATATAGGAGGTCTCTTAAGGAAAGAGTCACCAAAGGTTAAAACCACTGTTATGGGGTCTGTTTTATGTAAGAAAAACTCGGGCACATAGTGTATATTCATGTATATTTATTGGTAGAAAAATAAACTCGTTGTGTGGGAAACATATACAAGTCCAAATAGGGAGCATAATTCATCTTCAAGTAATGGAGTTCCTAGGAAATCTGACATTCTATTACTAAGGGAAAAATGAATTTTAAGATTTTGATGCCTCAAGACCACATTGGGTGGTTTTTCCTAATAAATATGTCTATGAATAAAGGGAACATTGGTATTGGCATATGCCATGAATGGTAAATCAATCATACAATAATTGGGTTAGTGAAAGAGACTTACCATTGGCAGAAACCCCATGTCATGGGATAAGGCCCCTTTCTGACAATGGAAAAAGACATCAGATAGTTTAATGTCATGTGTCTAAGACATTGAACTTGTTTTTTAACATCATATAGTGAATTCATTATGCTATGTTGATTAAATTCATACCATAATGAACATATTCTGTGAATTTTAAATTCATAAGACAGGGAAATCATTATATTTAATTTACCATCATGCATCAAGAACATTCTGATCTACAATTTAAAGTCATACATCAATGACATTATGTTGTGTAGTTTAAATTCATGCAGAATGGACGTTAGGGGTGCTATAAATCTAGGTCTTTAACTTTCCTCAAATGTTTTATTATTTTTCCATTATTGTTAATTTCTATGGAAATGTGTTCCCATATTTTGGAATGGGAAGGGCATATTGTCTGTTGTTACTTAGGGCCCTCTAGATCTAAAGTTTTATATGAGAAAAAAGTCTTATGGAATTAGAGGAGTGATATTCAAAGAAATATGTAACTAATGGATGAAAAGAACATTATGTGGGTCATTTTATACATGTCGGACTGGGGAACGTACTATATAGTAATATAATTGAATAATTTGGTTGAAAACTCCATTATGGGGTTGATTTTATACAAGGAAAGTGGGGGTACATTCGACATAGTTATGGAGAATAGATCTTAGGAATTATTACATTCTATTGTTAAAAACTAATGAATGGTTATGAAGATTTAGATCTCCCCAATTATAGAATTTTTCACATGGAGAAAAGTATATAAAAATGGAAAGATAATTCATCATTGAAATTTTCAAATAATTGCGGAGGTTGATACTCTACGATGGACAAACAAAATAACATGAAGTATCGTGCCTTTAGTTTTACGTTTTATATATAAGACCGTTGCACCATGAAAATCAGAGAGATGTGTGGACCCTCAGATCAATATTGTCCCAATATGTTTCAAAAACATTGATGAAGAAATTTTTAACCATGGTATTAGGGGCTCTCAGATAGAGAGGGAAAAAATGGAACAAAAATGAAGGAAACCCACATATTTTTTTTCATCATGGTTTTTGACCTATTGTCATCAATGCTCATGAGTAAATAATTTGATTCTACTAAGGGAGAAGTTACTGTTGGTTGAAAAACCCTAATATGATGGATTTTTTATGCATGGATAACTTGGGAACCTTGTGAATTGTCAAATATTGGTATTCTTTGGCTAATAGGGATATTATTTGGCGGTCTAATGAAAGGAAAATAGGGGTGCCTAATGTATATTAAGGTAAATCATCTTTTATTTATTAGACATTATTTCATTGGGAACTAAAGAAAGATTACAATGATCTAAAATTTTCTAGGTTTAGGAGTATTTCTTTCAGGAAAATGGTGATGATCATGAAGGAGACATCTAGAATGGCATCGATCATGTGTTCAGTAAACCTTTTATAAATCTGAATTATATGTAGAAGGGGGGCATTTATGTTTTCTTAATGGGTCACCCTATAGAGTAGTCATTCATTAAGGCTCCCACATAGATCATTGATGGTATGTTGTGGTGGGTATTTTTTCATTAATTCTTGGATAAATCTAGGACTTAATCCACAAGAGTCAATAAGTATCTCAATGGGTGAGAATCAAGACACATGTAGTTCTTGATGGACCATGTAGTTTACCATCAGGTGTCCTGGATGTGGGTGATTTTTATATGGAAGGGAATATCTTTTTTTGGAAAAGGTTTAGGACATAGACATCACTATATTTCTTACTAGGGCACGAATCCTGCCACATGTTGATCATTTGAAAATTGTATAGTTTATTATCAGAGAATGAGGATGTCTAGTGTACCATTTATGATCTTAAAACAAAGACAATGATAACCCCAATTTTAATAGATACATGTTACTCATCCATATAAATCCTTTACGGAAACTCCAAATCCCACATGAGATGTGCCTAGTGTGAGAAAAAATAGTGGTAAAATATTCTTTTATAGTTCAAAGGAAACACAAGTGAAATATATGGGAATGTTAATTATGTGGTGGATGAGACATGAGATAGGATCATGGTGTCACTACCCATCACATTGGAAAGAGAATCATGTTGTTCATAGTTCATGAACCTCCATGTAGTTTAACATCATTCTATAAGGACATAGAAGAAACAACATGAACGAATTGAAATTTTGTGGCTAAACCAAGCTATAAGACACGGGAATCACTAAATATCATTCCAGGGAGACAATAAATCCACACAGAGTTATTTACAAGTATTCCCTACATGGGTTTGATTCAGACAGATGGGGGGTGCAGGGGTATTTTCTTTAATTTCAAGTGGACCATAGATATGAGGTTTGGGAATCACTACACATCTCAATTTTATAAGAATCAAAGCACACATATTTCTTATTAATGGATTACCACACCAAATGGTTTATGATGTGGGTAAATGGGCTCAAAATTTTATCCAAATAATGTGTTGTTCTGAAAACATGTGTCTAGGTATCACCTTACATCTCATTATAATGGTAATCAAACCATATATTATGGAAAAGTGTCAAGTGCTGATCTAGTTCAAGCAAAGAGTAAGAAAAAATTTTCTTGTTGTCACGGATAGACCCAAAATTGGAGAGCTGTGAATCTGTACATATCTCAATATGTATGAGAATAAAGCCACCAATATTTCTTGGATTGATCAGGTCATTTGTAATCATACGATGAGGATGTGAAAATGATGGGCCTATACCTTTAAAAAGGGACTTGTTTTTTAGGGGATCATGAGTGATATACCAACTAATGGAGTAATGGGGGATTTTTAACATAGAATGAATAACACATTATCCATGTTTTAAATTTAATGCTGTAAGAATAATAAAACTGTAGTAGTTTATTATCATGCGAAAAGGACATTATGTCATTCATTTTAAGGTCATGTGACAAGGATCCACTATGCAGTTTAACATCATGATGCTTCGACATATGGTTATATGTTGTTTCACATCATGTGGTTAAGTCGAAGGTCTTTTAATTACAAGAAATATTTCTTCATGAACCTTGCATTGGTTGGAGTTGTAATGATCTCTCCATCCATTGAGATCAAGGAATAATCTTCATTAAAGTGCTCCTTGTTTATAGAGTAAGGTCCCTCACACATTGGCTCATGATTTTAATGCTATATTCCATATATAATCAGTGTCCTAAGGACCAATACCAATTCTCCATGGATAATTGAACTAAGGAATACCTTCTTGTTGAAGGCTCACACTATCTAATTCTGATCGAACTCTAATTGATGTAATGTATTCAATATATTTTCATCCATTCACTCCAACTCATCTAGTAAATTTTTGGATTTATAATCTATGGATATCTGATCATATATATCCAATCAAAGTGACGTAAAATAACCCTCAATGGGTAGTATGGATTCTATCTCGAATACTAACAACTAAGGGGTTGTCTTTGTGGTTGTAGGAGTTGTAGTCTAGTAATCCGATAAGACATGCAAGTGCTTTAAAGGCTAATAATTCGTTTCTTTATCCACCATATTCAATATTATGTTCAATAGTGTCTTATTAATGGCCTCAATCAATCCATTATCCACCGAATGACAACAGGTTGGATGGTTGGATTTTATATTGTACTCCTGATATAGCTTTTCCACTTTCATGGAGCATAAATTTGTGCCATTTTCCATCAATACTTTAGAAGGGAAAGAAAATATTGTAATGATGTTTTCTTTGATGATTCTAATAAATATTTTGGCCCCGAATTCATTGAGGGGTATAGCTTCAACACATTTAGAGAACATATCTATATTAGTAAGAACATACTTGATATTATTCGATGTAGGTAGAGGATATGGCCCCACTACATCCATTATACACATGGTAAATGTACATTAATATTTGGATGCATGTATAAAATCTGGTGGTTGATGGATGAAATTGGAATTAAGTTGAAATGAATGAAATTTCATTCTGAATTCTTTACAATCATGCATCATCAAAGACCATAAGTATCCTAGCCTTCATATTTGATCAGAAACCTATTCCTTGACTGGTGCGAACTACATGATATTATATGTAATTCATCTATAAGATATTTAGTCTATTCTCCCTCGAAACATATTAGAAGGACTCATCAAATCATCATTTGTAGAGGAATTTATTATGATTTGGGATATCATAAAGAGTGAAATTGTTTACTCACCATCATATATTCTCTCAACTATTTTTTTCCAGTGGGAGAACCACATCCTAGAGTTAGTCAATGATGGGAATCATCCATCCCATGGTAAGACCATATGGATCATGGATGAGACAAATTTCATTAGTCTATTATGTTTTAAATTTAGAAAAAGGTGAGATCATTCAGTGGTAGGAAATTATAATTATTGTTTCATCTCGATTTAGATCTTCTAAATATGTAGATGTATTTTCCAATTCATCTTCCTGGGAATTATGTTATTTTAGAACATTGGACAATGTTGGATCTAAGGAAAAATATTACATTAACCATTGTTCATAGTCAAATAGGATAATTGGATCTTCTTTTATGGTGGCTTATTCCCCATTGATATTCATGATTACCAACTCTGAGTTAGATTTTACCTCTTGATGGTTCCCCGATATTTGGAGTTCCAAATCTAGGCCTGCAATAAGGGCTTGATATTCTGCATCATTGCTGAAAATACTTCATGATAAATAGAAAGTGTATGTCAGCACTGCCTTCTCTGGGGAGATAAAGACAATCTCCAGCCCATAATTGTTGAGTGTAGGGTCTTTTATTATATTTCTTGTTGGTATAACAGATTCACCATAAAAATGAATTTCCCTTGTTTAGGGGCCTTCTCCAATATAGATTTTTTTTTTGGAATTTTAGTATTTAATGATGTCTCCTCTACATATTGGTATTCATCACAAAAATCTACCATATCACGCGCTTTCAGTACTTTCTAAGGCTCAAACTCTTGGTTAAAATGATGTCAAATAACCCACCCCTGTTCAAGACATCCTTTTAGCATAGGAAGACTGAGGATAAATTTTATTGGGTTTTTGAGAGAAACGATGTGGATCAGAAGGTGAAATTGGTAGTGCCTAAAATTCTAAACATTAAATATTAATGTCATTAATCTGTTACTGATATCTAAATAATGAGTTATATTTTAATGAATATTTTTATTGAGTAATAATGTTTGTTTTCATTCCCATCAACATTCAGTTACTCAAGAAATGCACCCAGTGATCATTCTGGGGAATTTACATACAGAATGAGAATATTTCCATCAACAGGTGGAATCAATACCAATGGGATCAATAAGTATTTCATGGGGGAATAAAATGAATCATGACAATCTTTGGTCCAATAATATGTGACCCTTTTCTTTATTAGTTTTGTAAAGGGTAGATACTTTCTTGCAAGGTTTACTATGAAGTTCAAGATATAGTCCATGATTCCTTGAAGACCCCACAACACTTTCATATTTCAAGGAGGTAACATTCCATGGAAATATTTTTGATTTATTTTTATCAACATTGATGATGTGATGGCACACAAAGAAGCTATGAAATTTTCCTTAGGTTACCCCAAAAGAAAATTTCTAAGTGTTACCCTTTAGATTATGTTGTTGAAGCTTCCTTATGATTATGTCTAGATCAATCAAGTGGTCAATATGCTTTTTAGACATTACCACTAGATCATGAACGAAGAATTCCTCAAACATCCACTAGAATTGTTTTAAAATGTGATTCATTGTACATTTTTATGTGGCACAGATGTTCTTCAATCCAAACGGAATTTCTTGATATATGATTACTCTATGAGGGGATCTAAAGGATATGGATTCTTTATATTCGAGGGACATACAGATTTAGTTATCCCATGAATAGCCTTCCATGATGGATAAAGCTTTATGTCCAAATATCTCAACAATTATGAGTTTTGAAATCGGAACCTAGAATTCATCTTTGGGACAATTCTGGTTGAGATATCTACAATTAATGTAATATTTGATTTTTCTATTTTTCTTATTCACATGAACAATGTTGGTTATACATTTTGTTTACTATAACTCATGGAATAAATCATTGATGATGAGTTTTTTCATTGTAGCCTCAATTTTGGAGGTGTAAGTTAGGTGCATCCACCAGGATTCTTGCTTGTTTCCCTAATGGTCTTCTGTAAACCCCATGGGATGGGTGGCCACCTCAGGGTCAATTCTTGGGATCTCTATGAAGTTCTAGGAAGTCACATCTTAGTGATACATTAGGAAGTAGTTATATACCACATCTTATTCGAGAGTCACAAACATACTAATTATAGTGGGGCGTAGATCTACATTTTTACCTAGATCTGTCTCTCTAGGTTAATCCAGGGTGGTAGAGATGCCTGCTTTAAGTGCTGGAGGGGCATCCCAAACCTATTACTCTTCTTACTCTACCACATGCTTCACATCTTGATCCTATTCCTAGAGAGGATATGATAAAATACGTCTCTCATTTGGAATATGGGAGATTCCATTTGAACATCCCGAGAATTAGGTAATCATTTCAGACTCACTTTCTTTCATGGAGCCTTCTCGAAGTCAAGAAATATAAATGAGAGACTGAGAATGAGCCCCTTAACATTATCCTATCATCATGAAATCTTTGTAAAATCTAGTTGATGTAGCTGGATATTCTTGAATCATGAGGTGTGGAATGGAGACATTTTCAACCAGACTTTCATTAATGTTCAGATGGTTGATTACTTCTTATATGCTCACAAGTTCAACTGTAATGACTAACTTTTTAAAATCCGTTGAATGGGTGTTTGAATTTTTTAATACCCCCTTCAATTTGATTTATTGGAATCCCATATCCATTACTGATATCCTTGAAGGGTTTAGATGGGATCATCTCCAATCCATTTAGGGAATTGAATTGAGTAACATCATCTATAATGGAATATTTTCCTCCTTTTTGGTACAACCATGTATCAATATACTTTGAATCAAGGGATTCAAACACATACTTATCACATTGCCATGTTCCAATTTGACTATTGACAAAATATTTGATTAATTTTTGGTACAATTTAGGAATGGACACAATTTGATGCATCCATTTACTGCATAGAAAAACATTGAAGGTTGTATACTGCCAAAAAACCATACACCCAAAGTGGGACACCAGATCTCTAAACTATGTTCAAAGTGTGATCACACTAAGAGTCTCTTGCTCACTATTTTTATAACCTTGTAACATAAGAGTGGAGGGAGACAAATGAGATTCATTTATAACTAGATAATGATTTTTCTTGATTGGGAGTATGTTGAATCCTAAGACATTTTCTTCAAAGGATAATTGGATATCAATGTAATTTATTCTACTAAAGATATACAAGGGTCTGACAGGCCCTTGTATAACATCATCCTCATACTAATTTATGAAATATATGATTTAATGGTGTTATTATGAATCATTATCTATATTATATACCTTTGGGTTCAAAACATCGACTTCAAATTCCTAAGGGATTGATTATACCTTAATAAGTGCTTATCATATGTCCTTTGAAAAAATCTAAGACTCTTTGATTGATAATTTGTAAATAACATTAGATAGTTGAATTAATACATCCTATTTATAATCTATTGGTCAACGCTTTCTAACATGGGAATGTTCTACTGTAGACACATTAAGAGATGATTTTCCTGATACAGACCAGTCGTTCTTTGGGGTAGGACCTTGAAGTGTTCTTATTTATGTTGGATTAGGATGATTGGGCCATCCAACCCATCAAAGAGGTAGTGACATATCCTATAACCGGTACTCAATGATGATCATGTTAGGATAGACACTGTCATGTTTTTATTAATAACTCCTTTATTGTTGTTGATCTCACTAAAGTTCATTCCACTTTGTTTTGGCAGTGTTGACAGTTCACATAGGGGTTTGGTTGATGTAGTGGCTCCTAGAATGACCACACCTTCCCCTATATACTCTACCTTGGTGGAATATTCCCCAAAAAAACCAATCATATAGAGGGAAATTGGCTTCATAATCACAATCACCATGTACAAAGGGATCTGTTGAGTGAATAACGTTAATGGAACCAAAGATCAATGCTCCATCTGATGATGATTATTCATGATTAGTAAACTATTGTTGTACTATTTGGAGGGGTGGTTCCCATGCTTTTTAGAGTCCTGGTATGAAGTTGTATAAATTTAAGGATAACATTGGACATGTCATCATATCTTTTTCTTATAATTTATCCTCAGCATTCTCATCATTTCAATTCATGGATCACTGGCCATCATAGGATTTAGTCGCTAATGAATCTGTTTTTTATATAGTGGAAGGGGTTAATCATACTATTGGTTATTTCAACTATGCTTGGAAAATAGAATGAGTTAGGTAGATTGTTTCACTAACTATCTAGTAACCAAACTATATCTTACTCTTTTATTTAACATCATTCCACTAACCATCCTCCTCCTAATTGGTAGAAAAACACATGACACCTAGCCTGGTGAATTTTTTAGTTTCACTTTCTCATAGTCCACTGTATTTTGTGGGTGGTATTTGAAAAAAAAACAATCCTAGATGGGGTACATAGAATTTAATTTATGGGGAAATAGTTTGGAAGATATTCATCACCATCTTTGTCAAGATTATTTGGATTTGGAAACCTAACATTGTTGTTTTCCAATGATAAGATGAAGTAGTTGACGACAGGTCATTTCAAAAAGAGTAGACACTATTTTTTAACAACTCAAATTATTTTCCTCAGATGTATTTGATCATCCTGATGAGGTGTTTGTTGTAGATAATGCTTGGGTGGTTGAGCTGTATGGTATGGAACATGCATTGCAGTGGGGGAGTTACATGGGCCTCTGTAAGTGTAATTGTAGTGGCCTATGCTTTTTAGGTCCTCCATCCTTGATATAATGGTATCACTTGCAAATTTTTCATGGTTTCAACAATTGATTATTTTACTTACAGAGGAATTTCAGCATGATATTAAAACCATATTATGTATTTCACAAGAATTAATAGTGTGCACAACTTTTGAAGAATTTTTTATACATAGATTGGCAACATCACTTCATGATGGAGTGGTTGGATTAAGTAGTATGTTTGTTTTTCCCACTGAGAAATGATATCAGAGGAACTATTATTATCCCACTGTTTGAATTTTGTGAGGTCTAAGATTGTTGTCTTCTATAGCATTGAACTAAACTGGAAGAGGATTTTATGTTGGAGGCCTTTTCATACAGTGATCAACTGTGAATAAAAACATTTGAACCACAAAAAACTAGACCATGAAACAATTATATTAACCAATGAGCTTCACCACCTCCTACTCCTTAGGGGTACCCATCATTGGATCATTGTGAGAGATAAAATGAATCAATTTATTCTATGTATCTCGGTATTTTCAGTAGATTTGAAATATTGGATTCCCAAGTATTGTGGGGGATGGGTAGGATCTAACAATTTAGGGTAATCCTTCCTTTATGGTTATATCGGCACACACCACTCCTCCATGGAATCAAATTGTGCCATTAGTGACTCAATAGTGTTCATTATCATTCAAGAAATACCCGAATGAGCAGATACCTAAGAAGGTGTGGAAGACCAATCCTGAACGGGTGCGGTGACCAGTAGGACCACCAGAAGCGACACCACTATAATCTATCATGGGTATCCTAAAGGGAATGTCTTGTAATGATGTTCCTGAAAAGGGTCTATTTATGTACCCAATGGAGGTAATTATCGATATTCTACTGTGAAATACAAATAGATCGGTGTTTGTTATCCCTTGATGATCATATTCTCTAGGTTTACTTATGTTATTATGATAGAATCTCTTTAATGAGGTGCACCAATCAGATGTGCATGTTGAGTATATTATTGCAGATTATATATAGCAGGAAGGCTTCATATGATCAACTCAACATTGAGTCATCTCAACTCTTTAATTACTTCCTCTTTTTGAGAAAACCATTACTCTAATGAAATAGATTTACCATCCTTGGAAGGTAAGTGAGACAAAGTCTATCCCTTACAATTTTTTCTATTGGGTGCCTTTAGAGGAGGTAATGTGGGATTGTTCAAGGGAGTTCATGGATTTAGGTTAAGACTCTACTATTAAATACACACAACTCCTTCATTTGTTTTAGTGTGATCTAGATTCTAAACTAGAACATCCTCTGCTGATTCCTCTAAGCTAACCTTATGTGCTAGAGGGTTCTCGAGGATAGAATTGATGAAGTTTACCGACACATACTGCGTCGCATGAATTTTGTGGTATCTTTATGAGATTGTCAAATTATAAAACCTCCATGATACATTTAATTCTTATTTGTTTATTTCATGGAATGTGTTTTATGGATAATAACCCACAGGGAATCAAAAAATAGTTTAGATGTATGTGTTCCAACTGAATGTACCGGATCATGGGATGGATAAATAATATTCATTCCGCAACATCATAAATAATCATGAGAAAACTGATTCCCTCTAAGAGAGTATTGTTGAGGTAAAAAATTCCCTAGCCTTATGGACTAGGGTTTTTCCTATTCCAATATTTCTACCCTTCGACCATGATTGGATAACCCTGAGGGTTGGGTTAAAAAATCCCCAAACCCTATGGGTTGGGGTTTCTACCAAACTACTACAGCTAATATTACTAAATATACTCTTCTAATTTTCATATTATTTTATGATGGTCTTGGTGTATTATTCAGCACTCAGGTAAATCACCTATTTCTGATGACTGTTGTGTTATTTCTGACATCTTCTCAATCTGAAAACTGACATCCTATAATCTAGAGACAAACATGATATTATCAAGTGACTGATGCAAGAGTATTTCAACATCCTTCTCTCTTCTGGGCTAGCATCGGGGAGAGGCATTCAATGCTTCTCTTGTTGAGAATATCCTCGATCATGAATAGATTCCTTTTTTTGTAGCTGGACTAGGGAGATGATATTACATTATTCCACTTTTCATGGGATTCACTTATTATGAAGTATGTAAAATAAAATTATCCATTACCCCCATCCTATGATATGAACATCATATAGGGGATCATCGATCAGTTGTCACAAAATCATTAATTAATAGAGTCATGCACATTAAAGGTATCCTTGTTGTTTCTCGATCGTTACATGTCTAGAAGCCAAGAGAAATTTAAACCAATTTTGTGTTTCAACCCTTCTATTACCTTGGCGTGATTTTGATTCTCATCATAGGGTATTACATTTTCATTTATATGATGTTGAGTTTTCCATTTTTTGGGATGGATTTTGTGTACACAATCATTCACCAACACCTCTAGAATGTTATATTGAGGGGTGTCCAAAGGACATAACATGACAGGTATATCAACTATTGCCAATTGTATCCTCATGCTTAGAAAATCATCTTGTTCACTCACCAGAGGCTTCTAAAACTTGTTCAAAGAGAGTGGGAACTTCATTAATTTCTTTTCATAAGAAATGTTATTTTTTGTCACAGTTAGATGTCTTCGGGTTGAGAGAATATTTCACCTTATAGTGAAAAACCATCAAACATGAGTGGATTTATGTTTACAAGTGCATCATGGTAGGAGGGATTTTACAGAAGTACATTTCCACTTGGATAAATCTATTGAAAATGAAAATAACTATTATAGAGAGAACATTGAATGTGAACACCATCATGGGGAGGACCACAATGGTGGAATATAGTAAGGGTAAAATACACTTCCTCCTATGTTTACATACCACATAAAGGGTTAACATGGATTTCATCAAGAGATAGGCTCTCGAGATTGAAAAATTTATTATCATGACGAAATCCATTGTGATGAATGTTTTGATTAGGACTTTCAGAATTACTGCAACAGCTCCCGTAATTTGGTAATGGGAGGGTAGGATCTTGAGCTGCCACAAATAGATGTCTGAGGGATCAGAGAACTCTTTCATTATGTGAAGCATGATCATAGACCAGCTCTTGATTTTAAAATCACATTTCATGAGTCTTATTTTTAGAAGAATTATTACGAGTGATTGGGGAAACATGTTGGGATAATTGGTTTTTATGGTTAGGTGTTTGCATCTTCAATAGGGAGGCCATTGTAATAGGCCGATTACCTAATTTTGGAGCTGTTGTATGTTATTAATCCTGTTTTCCACATAATATGGAAGAGTTTTTCCCATCACATTCATATAGGAGATCAGAGGTGTGTGTCTAATCTAGGGTTATACGTAGATTTCCACCACATTTGTGGGGATAAAGTTATGTGACTGTCCCTGGGGCACTGCACTCATTATCATGATGATGTCTTAGAAAGTATGTTGGATGTGGGTGGAATTTTTGTTTGCTATTTAACCATTACCAAGATGTTCTTGGTGACATAAATTATTGGAACAAGGATATTTGACCATTATGTATCTTGATTCGGTGTATGTGCCTACTCTGATCCTCCATTTCCTTTCATGGGATACTGACATTACTCATGTGTTGGAAAAGAGGATTGAGTCTACCCCTATTTTCCTTGGAACATTATGAATGACATATATGGGTACTGCAAGATGATACTACTATAAATATTGGTGGGTGTAGTCAGGTGTATGTTCTTTCTTTCAGGTCTCTTTTATATTTGGTTGGAAGGATACTTTGAATGTCTCAAAATAAGCCGATTGGATGGATTAATATAAAAAGATGGGTGTTTGTTCCTGCCCACTATCTGCCAAAAAACTATGTTAGTGGGCATAACTGGAGGTGAAACAATGTGCAGAACAATCCATATTTACTAGTATTTGTCCTATGAGGTCAGTCTTCTATTCATGGGTTTGAAGAATCTGGGTCGGAAAACCAAGGATGATGCCCTCATCTTGTTGGGGGATAACTATCGCATGGATTTGGAGGTTGAAATTGATGGTAGGAGCCCTTAAAAAGTAACCCTATGTCTCTTGGATAAGGTTGTAGGTGGTCTCCTGACTGCACTCCAAAAAATATGTGAGGGAATGGTTGTTTCATTTTTGGGAGAATATACTAAAATGGTTTAATATAATGGTCGACACCATTTTCTTCAGGACCACCAATCATCATTGATAAGATAATCGTGGTTCCTCATGGATTGGAGGTCTTATCCAGAAACCTCTAGGGTTGAGATCATATCATTTTGATGATACTCCTAGACCAGTGAGATTGAGATCCATCATTGAAGGCACTGGGTTTGTGATGGAATCCTTCGCACAGACGAAGATCCAACCTGAATAGAATTCATGGTGTTAGTTGGTGAAAACTTGAAGGAGGCCATTGGATCATGTGGTGTTCTGAAATAAATTTCATGTATATATATGAAAAATAGAAATAAGGAACTCCATAAAAGTAGCATCACATTTTAGTGAACACATACATGATTGATTTTCTTGTCTGGACCTCCTTGATTTTGAGAATAAAAGGGACCTAATAGTTATGTGATAATATTATCTTGGTTAAATATTTACACAGGTTTGATAATTTCCCCCTATAAATCTATGTTTATTCTAGTACACACTTTCAAAATGGTTTTCAATAGGTTTCTTCATGGAACCAGAATCAACGAATGGTTCTATATCCACAGGGACCTGCTTTCCGTAGGTTGTCTCTCTTTAGGTGTTTTTACCTACAATGCATAAGAACTCTGATTGGTCATGATGATGGGGGGTCAGGCTCATCACACCATCTTGGAGGGAATTATCACCTACTATGGGAATCTAGTATATATTTAATAAACGTTCATGAATTTTTCATTAATTCCCATGTATGACATTGGCCATCCCAGTATTAGTAATGAATTTTTAGCATGTGTAGATCATACAATCATCTCTATGAATCTGAGTATCTTCATTAACTACGATATTTGTATGTATATAAAGTCCTCCATTAATCATATCCCCTTATGCACAACATAGAGATTCCTTGGTTGTTATTATGAAAATTCTAGTTTTATATCCACATAGTGGAGCACTCTAGATTATATTGTTATATAGGGACACCAAAATCACTATGAAGTTTATCATCATCCAAGGATATGGGGGTTTTCTATGTTTGTATCAAATCGTTAGATGAAATTACTATGTATCCCTGTAAAAGGAATCAAGACCCACATTTTTTGTTTCCACATAATAGGGCACATCATATCTTTTAAGGTTGTGTGATAAGAACCCAACTGTATAGTTTAACATCATGTAATGAGTTATCCAACTGAAAGTATCATAGTCAATGTTTTTGTTAGGGACTTACACAAAAGTAGGCCAGAAATCTAGTGAGAGATATGAATTATCATATTGAATTACACCCTACTAGGAATTCGGCCTTGGAAGAATAGGGTTGATTTGGTTTGATTTGGGTTTATCCTTAGGTAGGATTCCTACATATTTAATTTAAATGGGAATCAAATCCCACATAGATTGATCATGATGACCCACTCTTATGAAATCCCCCAAGTGTATGTATCACCTGAGAGTATAACCATTTGAGATAATTACATTGGGCCTTATACCAGGAAAGGGTGACCTAGTAAAGGGTTTCATGAAGAATGTCATAAATCATAGTGGTTTAGAGGCTAAACAAGACACTTAATCACGATGATGATGCTTGTATTAAAGAATTTATGAACATGTATTCTTCATAAGGATTATTATTATTGATCTTGGGCAATAGATAGGTGTACAGTGTATCCTTATTAGATTAAGAATCAAAGTTCTTATAGTTAACCATTATTTTATGGATTTTGAGGGTTCCATGATCAACACTAACCTCTTAGCCCATGTGATACATCATCGATGTGAGAAAAAAGGAGTGAACGAATAGACATACCTCAAAATCATATTTTCCTTGATGGATGAGTGATGGAAAATCTAGGGGCCTACTCCCAAGTGGGAGGCCAGTTTAAGGATTGGCTGTGGCTTACTCCTCACAAGGATTCCAATTTAAGGATTGGTTGTGTCTTCCTATGATGGGGGATTCCCATTTGAGGATAGTTTGGGGCTTACTCCAAGGATGATGCCCATTTTATGATTGGTTGGGATTACTCCTAAAGTGGATGAAAAATTTATGTTTCGATGGGGATTACTCCTATAATGGATTACCATTTCAGGATTATCTTGGGATTACTCTGAATAATGTTTTCCATTTGAGGCTTTTTTGGGGAATACACCAGTAGAGTAAAACCATGTGAGGATTGGTTAGGGAATACTCCTAAGGAGGATTCCCATTTGAGTATTGGTTGTGGCTTAGTAATGAGGATGATGCCTATTGTTCTTGTTGATCCTGGCATAAGAGTCATGTGATGAGGTTTCAATAGTTTATTGAAGAGTTTAGCGACATAAGTAACTCGAGGAATCCATGAAGAGAATATGAACTCCTAACATATGAAAAGAACCAAGAGGAGTTTTTTGACTCAATGATTTTTTGGGAGTGTGTATGATTTTCCCAAATCAATGTATTCAATGTCTGGATGTTAATTTGTTATTATGATTAACCCGAAATAACATCGATGCAACCTGAAAGGTTCACAACATGACTCTCCATTTTTAATGGGGGTTAGTGAGAGTAATGAAGGGACCAACTCTAAGGGCTAGGAACATTGCACAAAAATTATCTTGAGTGGCGGTGGGGGAGGGGGGATATCCCCCATAGTATTAACTAGTGGGTTCTCCTAGATGGGTCACTCAGGGGGGTTGTAGAGGTGAATCATTCAGGTGGGTCTCTTGTCTTTCGGTCACGTTGGTAGGTTTCCCAGTTATAGGCCCCACAAGTGAGTTTCACTGCTATCGGTCTACTAAGAATGGGTTTCCTCGGTTCTAAGATGGAGTCTCATCCTAGTTGGGGGTTGTCCATGATAGTTCACCCATTTAGTGATGGAATAATTGGGTGAGGGAGCTATGCGGCTAGAGAACACTCCGAGATTTACCATTCAGGAGTCCTCCAAAAATTTGAGGGGGATGGGTATATTTATTGACCCATTGGTGGACCTGTGTAGATGGGTCTTCATTGATAGACATAAATGGATGGACCTTCATGGATGATCCAGTGCGGATAGACTGCACAGATGGGCTACCTAGTGATGCACATTCCTTTATTAAATTTATTCATATTATAAGGGCCATAAATTTTTATTTTTAAGTAGTTTTTGGGATCGGTGTCAAGTAAACTCCATGCTACCTAAGAGATATAATATTATTCATAACTAGAATAAAAAAATCTTCTAGGAGAAAACATGGACATATTATTTTGATGCACTGACACATTTTTAACATCGATCATACAAATCCAGAACCTACTCTTTGAGGGGGGGAGGTATTTCTTCTTATCCCTCATTGTGAAGAAGTCTTTAGGAACATGTAAATCTATAATTTATCTTCTTCTAGCATGGAGATACTTCTTTACTAAAAGTTTACATTTTCTATCAAAATGAGGGCCACATCCTGACTTTTGTAGAAGAAATGAGTGAAACATATTTTTCATTGTCAATAATGAAATTAAAAAAATTTAAAATTGTGTTTCAATAAATGTGTGAGTATTTATCAACATTAGTTCACCCCACACTATATTATTTATCATGGTTTGAACAATTTAACAATCAATAGTGTTTTTCTATTTCTGAAAATTAATCGATGTTTACAAACATTTTATTTTATTTACCTATAAATGTTCATAATATATGATGTTTTAATGTTGCACATTACAATCAAATTTTCAATTAAACTCTTCACTATTTTATTATCTCATAACCCCCATTTATATACTAAATACATACTCACAAAAATTTACTATAATCTCATTATTTCCAAGGATAAATGAAAGATAAAAATATATCTCCCAAAGTGAGCAATACTCAATCCTTAACTTTTTCATCATAATAATTTTCTTACAAACCAATACCATAAATAGTAATATAATAACATCTATATAATTATTATACTAATGATTTATTATTAACAATTTACAACTGTTATTTATTATCTTCCATCCACTTATAACAACAAAAGAACATTGATCATGTGTTTGTGCAGACTTCCACTTCCATGAAATGAAACCTCTTATTTTTAACCGATGACTCTCAACACTGGTAATAAAGTAGTAATTTTAAATATATATATATATATATATAATATAATTATTTTTCATTATGATAAAAATTATAATATAACTTTACTCTCCCCTTATTAATTTGAAAGTTGCAATGTTAACTATGTGTTGTGTGGACTTCCACATCCACATAGTTATATGCATCATTTTTTTCCAGAATATTTACTATTGATTATAATATCATAAAATATAATTTAAAATCATAAAAATATCTAAATAATTTTTGTAATGTTATGTAATAATGGTATTATTACAATATATTTCACCTTAGTTATCTTTATCTTCCACCAATTATGGTTTATTAATGTTTTAGTATGTCTAACAACCAACAAGTACAATTATATAAATTATTAACATGTATTCCTATGAGATAATAATTTAATATGTAATGATATAAATATGTAAATAATTATTTTCATTTTTTTGATAATAGCTAAATTAATATTAATTTCATTACTTAAGATAATAATAAACATTTCTTAAAAATAAATGAAACATTAAAATCACGAATTTCATCGTTAAGGGCCATCACCAAACCACCAATATAATGAAAAAAAATATTATGAATATTATAAATAATTTATTTTAGTACATTTTATCATATTGGAATTATTAAATTGTTTAAGAGAATAAATAATGGCATTGTAATTATGGTAATATTCCAAAATTATAACACTAACTGAAACCCAATATGGAAAATCGATAAGAATGTAAAAATATTTATGGTTAGGATATTTGTAAATTATTGATTAAAATTTATTTTGATATGATTTAGTTTATTAAATTAGTATTTAATATAACTTTCTTTAGGATAAAATAGGATGCATCAATTCAATGGATATTGACTATATAGGTAAAATATTTGGTAAGTCATCTTATTCATTTGAGTTATTTGACTTCACAATGAAACTAATTTCATATATGTTCACTAATTTAATCCATATTAAATTTTATACCAATTTTGAAAAATATTTTTTATTTCCAAACCTATTCGTTGAATGGTTTTCATTTTAAATTTTCAAAAAAACTCATTGAGAGATTTGGAAAATGGATAGGTAACATTGACCTATATGGAATTTTTTTTATTAATGATATTGAATTTATTTCAAAAAATAAATAAATTATAATGTATAAGGGTTTTATATTCTCCCAAACATAAATAAATATTATCTGCAAAATTTAGACATGAACCCTACAATACATGGTTTGATATTTGATAATTCAATGATTGAAAAGCCCTTATTATTAAAGGGTTAAAAAAATACACTTAATAAGAGAGAATATGAATTACTGAAGTCATATTGAATAACATATATGTAGGTTTCTATATATGATAACATAGGTGGAAAATATATAATAGATATGGAAAAAAGAATAAATAATTAAGGAGAGTTATTAGGGCGAGTTATCATAATAAATTGAATGATAAATTTTATGTTAAGGGCCTCATATCAAAAAATATGTGATCGTATAAAACAAAATATAATTCCTATAGTATAAAATTAATATGATAATATTTTGTAATGTACTAAATTTCTACAAATGTAACACTCATTTTTTTGTTTAAATTCCTTTAATTAGCCCTTATATTGTTACCCAATATAGTCAAGGTGTTCAAGAGTTTTTTCGGGTCCTTTTTCAGAGCTCAGAACCCTTAGAATTTTTAAAATTGACTTTTCTACATGATTAGAAGAACCCATGCATCCTAACCAATTTGGAATATTCTAATGGTTCTGGGCGAGGAAGAGGATATCTCAGGCCACAATTTATTGTGAAAAACATTACTCCCTAAGGATCACTTCCATGTAGACCATCTATAGTTTCTAACTGATCATTTCTTAAGGTATGCGAATGGATAGTGAAATGATTTATCTTAAATATGTGGGGTATTCCCTTATACATTAAGGGGATCACCATTTTTTCACCTTTTGTCTAAACCATTCATCCAAGCTATGTGCACCTTATATTTGAGGGTGAAATTACTTATTCTACATTATTGAACCTAATTAACCCCTTTTATTATTTCTTCCTTAATTTATCCAATGGATGGCTGATCTTCTCCTCATATAGTTCACTATAAATTTTGACATTGGAATTGAGATATCCTCTTAATATGAAGTCCAGTTTAGGAACAATAAGATTCTTCAGATTCATCTCAGTAAGATATGTATTCCCGTCCCTTCTTATCTAGGTTAATCTTTAGATATGTTGTTCTATTTAGGTGAAATCTATTTCCCCCTATTTTAGGGGGTTGTATAGTTTCCTCTATTCCTCCCATCCTTCTTATATTCAAAGGTAGAAATCAGATGACGAGTTGTCAATAGACCTAAGATATGTGGTTTTTTGGTTTTCCCCAAATCATATAATGTTTTCATAGATTCTATACTATGCCACATGATGGCCTATTTCACACATCTCTTTAAAATTTATTTCTTAATTCAAAATATTTATACTCATGTTGATATAATTACACGGATCGTTATTATATAAATATAGGATGAAAACATCAAATACGGAGACCCCTTGGGTGTATCAGATTGAATTCTCTATTTATATCTAATTTATTAAATTTTATAAATTCATTATAGGAATTAGAAATGGATTATAAATACAATTCCAAATGTAATAAATTTATTTATTGAACCTATAGAAACTTATATGTGCTAAGACTAACTTCTAAATGGAATTTTAGGTGTAGGTAATTTCACAGCTGATAATATAGCCTTCTAAGTGATTCATTGGACCTTATAATTTGGTTTTCTATATATTTCTTCATTAAACATATTATTAAATTTAAATTTCTCATATCATGGTGGTTTTCCTCACAAAAATAAAATAAATGTATAAATGGAATGGGTGGAAACCCCATGCCTCTTGTATATCTTAATTTACTATGAATTATAATTCCATATATCTATTTTAAAATAAATAGTAAGATTCCTGGTAGGTAATTTCTTATGAATATTTTTATAAATATTATTACACCATTTTTATAGGATATGTAATTATGGTAAGAGTTATATTGATCATGATGACTCATGATCCATCACATTGGGTGTCAGGAATAACATCTCACACCATTGCACAATTTCGATCATTGAAATGTTGCATCACATCCCTTGTTTTAGGAGTTTTCCTGAAGGCACACCCACCATCTCAAGTGATGAGGATACAGTCTCTCACTCATCTTGATATGTACGTAATGTACCATTTTTTATGATATTATACTCTCATTTAGACTGGTAATAGATATTTGAGATACACCCTAGTCTTGACATCACATAGTATTCTATGTATATGGAAACATAAATCCTCACGTAATCAGTCCATATTTGTGGATTCAATATAGAACTATATAATATATATTAGTCCTATATATATATTTACAAATCATACACTTATTATAGTCATGACCCGAAACATGTAGAGTCACTAGGTGTCCTTTAGTAACCTAATCATGATGGTATTTATTATTTCAGTATTTTTAACTATTTGTTTGATTGATTAAAACTATTTAGTTGTGATCACCACATGGAATAATTTTATACACCATTAGTGATGTACTTATTGGATTTTATCTTACACCCAACCCAGTCTACCTTTAGTACCCTAGTAAATTAATTATCTTTTGGTATAGATAAGGGAAATACCCCTACTATATGTTCTTGATATTCATTACTGGTAGTTTGAACAATGGAGATGATAACCAATAATATTTTAAACATTATAGTGGATCATAATTTTTTATATTTTTTTATACAACCTAATTATATATGTATGTCCCATATTTCCCTTATTTACATCATCATATCATGCATCCAAGCATATGACACTGCATAGTGGATTTTCATATTATTATTTAGTTTCTCATTTGTTATATCTTATATTTCTTAATTATTATATATTTTTTAATGTTTATGGTTATATCATTTTATGACACACTTATATGAGGGTATAGTCTCCCCATTGTAAAACCATTACACCATCAATGCTAGTCGACAATTTCTAGAATATGGGGATGCATTCTTGAGGCCATGCGACCAACTAGGATGTGTATCCAGTTATGTGGATGTCGATCCAAGACATTGAAATGTGGTATTAGAGGCTTTTTTTAATTTTTTTTAATTTTTTTGGATATTAGGAAGGATTCTATGACTTAGTGGTATTTGGAAACCACAGTATACTTGGACATATCTAACCCATGTACAGGGGAAACCCAAATTACCTTGGATGGGTAATTGTTCTTATTCATTATGACCATTATTGTTGATATGAATTCACTAGTGGGTGAAACATATTTATTAGTGTTTTTTTGATATTGGTATTATTGTAATGATGATTTATTTTACCATGGCTCTATGAAATGATTTAATTGTGTTACATGCGACCTAATAGGAAAAATTGGACCAATATGTCATGAATTGTTCCATGTCACATCTATTTTTAGTGTGAATTTACCTATTACCTATTATTTTTTCCTTGATTATAATATGGAAACCTAATAAATTTCCATGATTGACAGATTGAGAAAACATAATTGACACTTAAGGTGACTTTTTTAACCTAAATATGCTTTCATTAATAGGTAAATGCTGACACATTAGGTTTTCTATTACGGAATTTTGATCCATGTACCATTGTTCAAAAGGGACAGAAATTGTTATGGTATTGGTTATGTATAGACCATATTTTGGATTATAAAGTGTTTGGTCCATATCGATCCGAAATGGTAATCTATATAATTCAACCATTTGAATATATTTAAATATATTAAAAATAATTCATTTAAAACAGATATAACATTTAATGTAAGAATAACTATATTATACTTGTGAAACATAAACGTAGACCCAAAATCATCCTTATTAGTTGGTATTTGGTGCTTATCTTATGCTCTTATGGAATGATGTGATATTTCTCTACTACCTAGTCCTGTATGTAGGAGTAGGAAAATGGTTTTGATATGTTTATGGGATGGTCATGCAATTTTCCTAGCCTTATATATAGATTATTTTCCACTATTAATATATATTATGTTATGTGCATTTGTCATTTTAGATTCATGAAACCATGACTTTATCCAGTCGTATGCCCTAGTGGTAGTGAAAACCAGGCATCTGATGTTGCAAGCCTTGATCAGTATGTGATTCCTCTCGCAGTTCCCCCTATGAAACCTCTTCCAATTTATGATATGGGGACTAAACCCCATTTCCATGATGAATTATTTTTCATGATGAAAACTAAACAAGGAATTTTTCAACCTATCCTGACTATGGAAATGTTGGCTTGGGAGTTCTAATAGCAGCATCCACCAACATTTTTGGGGTATAGTAAACCCCATACTGCAGAGTCATGGAATGAATCCATTCTTTCTATATTCGTTCATTTTGAGATGCCTCCGTGGTGGAGGGTAAATATTACTAAGTAGATGATATGTTATTCTATAATACCATGGTTTAATATTTTTTCCCAATAATATTGAAATATTGATATGTTCTAGGAAGATTTCTAGACTATTGTCTATGAATATTTCATTACTTGGACCTTGTGGACTAATATAGTTATAGAATTCCTGAACCTACATTAGGAAGGTATATCTACAATGGAATACTCTGGTCTCTTTACAAATTTTCACTTATTCGCTCTTTCTATAGTGGTTGATGAATTTATGACCACTGGGTGATTTAAGGATTGGATGATATGCAGAATCTGGTCTCAGGTCAATTTCATTATGTTTACGACCATATCAGAGCTACTCGAAGGAACAATTATTTAAAAATGAAAGTTACGGAAAGACAATGGTGAGTGTTAGGGTGTTTTGACACATAGAACTAATTGTGTTTTTTTATTACGAAACCATGTGGTTAATTTTTTGAAATTAACTTAGAAAAAGGGTTTTAATTAGTTGGAAAATTTAATTACTAACATTTTTATATAAAAATTTCAAATCATCCATTTTCAAAATTTAAAGGAATATATATTTTTCAAACTAGATGTGTATTTTTTTCAAGGTGAGTCTATCATTAAAAAACTGCTTATCATTAAAGGAGTAGTTAAGTAGAGTTATTTGTGAGTGAGGAGGATATTTCCACACTAGATACCTATTTTGTGTGGTATCACCCATTTATTTTAGGGTATCCCATAGAATTATTTTTGTGAGTTTGATGGATGTGAACTTCCTATGTTTTTTGGAAATAGTATGGATCGGTTTGAGAGGAATATCCTCGTAGTTTTATTTTCCAGCCATCATTTTCTATCTATATTGAAATTTCGAAGTGGAATTTTGATGGAAAATTATTGGGGATTTTTAATTTTACATTCCAATATTTTTTTCATTCTCAAGGATGTGAAAATATTGAGGGGCACATTATTTAATGTTCTAGATATTTTTAGGGCCTTCCATTTTCATTATGGGATGCCTTATGGATTGAAGGAAATTTCGTATATTCTATATATTGTTTTTAAATATTTTATAAATTATGAAGTATTTATTAGGTAGTTTTTCAATTAATTGAAGTAATTTTAATATATTAAAAGACAATTTTGAAAATAAATCAATGTTACTATGATGATTCAAATTTTTCTTGATTTGTTTTATAAATTTGAATTTAATAATAGGACCCTTTTCATAATTTTTATGTTATTTTTATTAAAATTTAAATATATTATATAAAATTTTTACCATAATGAATTAAATTGAAGATTCTTAAGGATATGTGATGTTTTATTTGGTTTTTAGGGGTATGTGATGGTTTCATTGTTTTTTTAAAGCTATTTACTTCATTTGAGATATTACATAATAGATGGAGAAGTTTTCATAGGGTATGAAAGTGTATTGTAACCACTACATAAGGGTACCAGTGAGTTTCCAGTACATTTGTAAAGGTATTAATCTCAATATGTTAGGTTATCATGCCACATGTGTTGGGGAATTGACATATGTAATGGTCTTCTAGATGCCTTTGTAATGGTCAATCGATTTTTCCAAACCCCACATAAGGGTAATAAGGCTATTTTGATGCGTACGTAATGGTAAATATTTGTGTAGTTGTAAAACACTATTACATTTATGAATCACGTAAGAGTTATGTTTGAGTGGGGTATTTATACCACTATTAAATAGAAAAACAATTTACCAATCTATCTCCCAATTCTCTGATTTATGGGTAACATATATAAAAAATATTTTAAATTATTTTTTCATCAGTTATATCCTCGAAACATATGACCTCCGCGAAAATAATTTTTAAATAAAACAATCTTATAAATAATTATGTTTGACTGATATATACATAAATTTATCATTTTAAGGGGTGTTAATTACTTTTATATTAATATTTTCACCAAAAATATTAGTTATTTATTTTAACTTGTGTTTAAATTTTACATGTTTTTTGGATATTTAAATATCCAAAAAATTATTTATTTCTCCTCTTGAAACATTTTTGGAAGACTCTAGGAATTATCCATCTAGTTTAAAAATATTATATTAGTGAAACTAACTGTTATGCTCATGAATTAAAAATCATTCTTGTCTCTCTCCCTCTCTTATATCCCATTAGATATATCAAATATAAAAGAAATATAATATATTATGGAGTGGATATTGATACTTATATCCAATATTTTTCAATTAATATTATATATTATGATTATTTTTCATTCCTCTAAAATATTGTGATATGATACTTTGAGTAAATAATTAATAACAAAATTTTGATTATGGAACTAGTTCAAAAAAATTTAAGATTACACAAAAACAATTTTGAAAATTCATAAGATATGACAAATATACATGTAGAGAATAAAATATAAAAATTTTATGGAAGGTTATATATAAGATTTTTTTAATAGGTAATTAAAATTATTTTATTTATGACATTAAAGTATAAATAACATTTGTTAAAATCAAGAGTAAAGGGAAGGGATTTGGTATATATAATTTCTTTATTTAGGTTAAAAACTTTCTTCTTGAAATATCCTTTTTTTAATTTTCACTACATTCATTGATTTTAATTTCCAAAATATTTTCTATAATTTATAACTATAGAAAAATTGATTTTATTTAATAACTACGTACATGATTGGATTTCATTTCACCATTTTTAATTACAAAGTATATATTTTGAAAACTGACATATTTCTTTGAATATTACATCAATGATTACAATATGATTTCCCATATTTTTTCCTTTTTTTCATTTTCACTATATATTCAACAATATATCTCACTATGTTAAATTTCATTTTATTTTAAAAAATATTTTTCTTTATTTATGTTATTATGATATAATGATAATTATTTTGGTGTTGACATATTTAATTCATAGTTTATTTTTATACGTTTTTTTATTTTATTAAAACTTTTTTTTATTTCTACTAGATACTTATAATATTAAGATGATTTTAGATTAAATGTTTTGGGGAGAACAATTTACATCCATGGTATCCTTATGATGTGATAAGGGAATGATTTTTATGTAGAGCTTTTAAGTAATAATTAATTATGAGTATGATCATATATCTCTCCCAAATGTATAGAATAAATTTTTATGCATCATGAGAAAGTTATTCAAGAGCATGTTATATTTTCTCATTAGAAAGGGCATTAATAGTGAACCTCTTGGATGTAATGTTCCATATTTCAATGTCGTCATAAAGTTTGAATGATTATTTTCATTCTTATCGTATGATATGAGAAATCAAGATTTATGCTAAATATTTCTAATCAATGTTTTTATTATTATGAATACATGTTTATATTTTATGATTTTATTTTATTTTATAACATTATTTGGTGTTCATTTAGGTATTGTAATTTCAACTCATGATGAAATGAAACTAATTTAATGTTTATGTAATCTCTTATTCCTATTATTTCACCTATGATGAAATGTTGTTATGTTTATTTTTCTCCCCTTAATAAATATTATAGATCACCCCATATTTTTTCATTTGCATGGATTAAAAAATGGGTATTACATGTGAGATATATTGAATATGGTTTAATATTTAGTGATTTTGAATAAATTTTCATGATAAATGTAGAATAAGTATTTTATATATATAATATTCAAAAACATAAAACCTATAGTCCTTTTATTTTTGAGTCCATTTATTTATGATGAAATTCATATTTAGGTAAAATATTGATATAAATTTATTTAGTTAAATTTGGTAACCAGAGTAAACTAAAAGAATATGTGATTGATAGAATGAGATCCATATAATCTTTTTTTGTGAGGACCAAACATGTTTTAATTTTATAATCAATATTTTTTGTGAGAGAATCGTTAGTAATGATAAATATAGAAGGATACATGATGTCTCCCTATTAGATCCCTCCAGTAGATTTAAATTATCATAGTCTATTTCTAGATAAAGAAATAAAAAACCATGAGTATGAGAATCTATGGAAGTATAGAGCATATAAAAACTCCAAAATCACTAATCAACCATTAATAATGATATAAAACTACTAAAAATTGGTTCATATACTTTCTTAATAAGATACGTTGTAATAAAATTTGAAACAAAATCATTCCTTTTGAGTTAGTGAATAATTTACATCACATATGAAATGAATCCATTTGTGTTCTTATTCATAATAGATCCATGTTGTTCTTTTGTAACCAACTGAGGTAATATAGTTGATAAATTTTCATTAATTATTTTTGAAATTTTCTTTTAAGAGATGTTCCATAAAATCACTGGTCAAAACTGACCAATATATTATTGGTGTTTCATTTTTTTATTACTATAAGACAAGTGGGACACCTATCTTTAAGTAAGGCGAAGCTATCAAATATTCATTAGTGAATATAATAAAATATATTTTAATTATTTCATATTTTATCATATTGAAACCTCATAAGAATCCATCTAGTATTGTTGTACTATCATGGAAAAACATATTTTTGCATGAAAAAGTTTAGTGGTGTCTAGGTGAGTTTTTAATTAGATATTAATTTCCTGATTAATTAGGGGTGTAATATTGTTGGATCAAGTCATGTTGGAAGTTAACCATATACTAATCATGTGTTGAAAGAATTTGAAAGCATTAAGAACAAATACATTAATAAGATTATAGTAGAAACCACATTTTATTTACATGATTATATTTTTTGACTAAATTTCTCTTTCATCCATGCGTTTAATTGTGTATAATTGATTTAACATTTTTTGGTCCATTAGATGATCAATAATTCAAGATCACTTTATTATAATTAAAGAAAACTTCATGATATAACCGTTAATTTATTCATGAGGTTTATGAAATCATAAGTTTTCTAGATATATTGAATGATTTAATATATATTTGTGATATTCTGTTCTAGATAGTGGAGCGGTAAATAAATAATATTGATGATAGAGGAACATTACTCAAGAAAAAAACTCAAACTCATTATAATTATTCACAATATATTATATAAATTCCCATTAATTTCATTATCCCATATATGTTTAACAGTAATAAATATTTCCTTCATTTGAATTTTTTACATGGAGAATCTATACCTCAATAGATGAGATCCATCCCATTCTAAATAATATAAATGAAATAGTGTATTGAATGTGTTATATAAAACTATGATACAGAATAATATTATTAATAAAAAAATACATTTGATGATTAGAAAACCACCTATCAATATGACTCTATATATTCAAGTTTCATTTCTTTTTGTTGCATGATTTAAACATATCTCATAATATGTACATAAATAAATGATATTTTGATACAAATAATTTATTGAAATAATACATGGAATTACTATTGTAGCTGAACCCTCATTTTTTCATTTAATTATCATCAATAGTTTTATATAATAAACAATTAATAATTATATGGTTTAGGTATTGAAATTAAACATATCGTCCAATAATAGTTAATTGTCCCTTGATACTTATTTGGGATTAATGAAGGTGAGGAACAACCTGTGATTTGAAATAGATAGTTTACCCACTAAGAAACCAGATAGAGAGCTAATTATAAATATATCAAAATTTCATTTCCAAAAGATCCATCTATTCATGTTATGTGTAATATTATGTTTATAGTTTATATCTTGTAGAATTATTGTGAATGTTCATATGGTGATGGTTTTTGGGTTGTGTTTTTGGATCAGTACTATTGGGGTGTTTAAATAAATAACCACTTTTAGAATATACTAACACTTCATATGGGACCCTAGACCCATTAAATTTTATATTAATTTCGATGTCATATTTTTCTAAGGGGAATAGATCTTCAATAATTTAGAAATATTTTCTTATGGGGAAGGTATCATTTATCCTAAAATATATATAAAACTAGAATGGGTTCCACTCTACTTGAACCTATGGGGTTGAATAGGACTTTGAAACACTATAGTTCCTAGGAGGGGTAGGGGCCTATAGAAGCTTGTTATGAACATTGTGGAATTTGATGATGTTGTGAGAGGTGGTATGGGGTTACTACTAGATTCATGTTTCCCTGAGTAGAAGATGTACAAATACGAAATGGAAAGTTAATATATAAGTAAATATCTACTACAATAATCTTACCAGGTTCTACATAATGGGATATCATATATGCATATATATGAGAAAAAAATTTATCAAGTAGATAAAGGGATGAGAAATAAACAACAATGTCTACATGGGAAATAACTTCTAAATGAACATGAAGTAAACATCTATTAGAGATGGACTAAACTGTGTTAGATTGTGAGTAAGTGACTAGGGGTATAGATTTTATGAATTAAAAATCCCCAACCAACTCATCAACAAATAACTCATAAACTCTTGGAAGATATATATTCACCATATTAAATTATAAAATGAAAGGTTGAGAAATGATAGCAACCTAAGAAATATTATTCTACTAAATTGGTACAAAATGAAGAGACTAATTTCGTATGTTGGGAGGATTTTAAGGATATAAGTATCTTATATAAGATTATATGTATTGTACATGGAGGCTACATCTTTGGTAGAATATATCCTGGGATTTAAAGTAGTAACATTTTCAAAATTTGAAATTATTATCACCATGATGGTGAATGAGATTTGGATCAGGGATATTGAGATCAATCTCAAAAATTAGTCTTGATACTATTGTATTTCAAATATGATAATTATCAACATCAATATAGAGAAAATTTAAAATGGTATAACTATTAACCATGATATCCAAATGAGTTTTCAATGGTAGAGGGATTATTAATAGGTTAACCCATATATAGGTGAACTAAAAGGAATCTAATATATGATCATTTATGGGACATCAAAAAGATAATTACATGTTTAATCCGAAATACATAAAATATATCAAATAGGATGGAACAAAATCTTCCCTCAAGAAATGATGATCATAGAAAGGGTAGTTGTTTATCACATAAACATCAGCTTTATAAGCAAGGTTCCATTAGGTGATTAAACATTGAAGCTCTGGAAAAGATAGATATGAAGGAGAAAACATGGTGACATAAGACCATGATTCGTAGGTTGAATTTTTTTGAACTTTACCTCCAATAGATATAAGTATGGGTTTTCATTGATGATCATTGTAGGATTATGATATGAGATAAAGGATATTATTTATGAAAGAGTTGAAATATGAGACTATAGGGATTAACCGAGAGCTAAATATAGGTCCCCATAATGTTTTATGATTTGTGAAAGAGAGATAAAAAATGATATAAATGATTGATTCATTAGATGATATGAATGTTATATCATGAGATATAAGATCACCAGATGAATTATAAGTAGAATACTATGAAAAATACGAGGAAACAAGATTTGGATGCACAGTTATATAAGGATGTGACGCACTATTTATGGAGATGATAGAGGGATAACCACGTAAAAATGATGAAATTATTCAGTAAAAAATAGAGACACAATATGAGCAACTAGACCAATCATATAAGGTATTAATATATAATCCACATTCATCGTGGTGGATCAATTGAATAATGAAACCAAATAATTAAAATTAATCCCAATAGTGTTCACTAAAAACATTCCTCACACCTGATCCCATACACATAAACCTAAAATAAAAAAGCATTTAAACTAGAAAATAATGCATACACCCTTTTTCCTTTTTTTAAATAATTAAAATGAATTTTTATCGAGTACACACAATATCCTAATTCGGGTTTGTGGATTAAAATGTTTCAATACAATCCAATGTTCTAGATCACATATGTCTATATGTGACTTAGGAATCATATTCATTGTTTAAATAATTTTTAGTATTTTTACCATTAGAGTGATGATGTAATCATTTTTTTATTAGAATGATATGATTTGATGTCAATACGTTTCTTTTTTATTATATCTTTTCATAGTTTTGGAAACCAAAATAGATGTAACATAGTTTGGTGGATCCCATTAATAACATAAGAACTTTGTAAAATAAGGTTAATTAAATCACATTCTTACCTATAAATGTAAACACATTATATATGACGAGAATTATTTTCTTCCAGTCATGTTAGTAATATTGTGCGTTTCTTTAGTATCATCATGTTAATCCACAATTATATATTAGAATAATTACATAAGGGAAATATGGATCAATAGTTTACAGACTAAAAGGAACGATATTTTTTTCCCAATGGTAATCTTTGAGGGAATCCTATTTTGATAAAATAAGGAACCCAATGTTTATCAGATTAGGTATCCAATTCATTTAATATATGGAATCCCATCCACTTTAAAAGATGAATTATAGGATTACATAATTATTAATCATGTTATCATATTATAGGATTCCTTATTCTTTTCACATAATGTATGTTAATCTTATAAGAAAAATCCCATACATGTCACATGAATCATACAATGCGCATCACATAAGGCATGTATTCCTATCACACAAGGAATCCCGTTATTTCCAAATAAGGCATGATGTTTTCCTAATATAAGGAATCATATACTCATTAAATAAGTATGGGTATCTAGTACAATAGGCATGGATGAAATATAATTCTATTCACATAGGGATATTTTTTTCATACCACAATCAAAGGAAAGGGGACTATAATGATTGTTATATATGGGTATTTAATTATTTCTTATAAATCCCATAATAGTGGTTTATCCTTTTAATGTAACAATACATGTGTGTTTGATCCTATTATATTAATTACATATAAGATTTAATATTACAATGTACATAAATGATGTTTAGAAAGGATTTATATTTTCAAAGAAGTTAACATGAATATGAATCTACAAGCTCTCAATGGTTGGGTAATTTGATGGTAATGGTATTGGGGTTGATCATAAAATATGTATCATATGTATCACACTATAAAAAGAATAAAAAACCATATAGTTCTAAATTCATTGTTTACATTCATGTTCAATGACCAATATTTGTAGTGTAACATCATTAGTATGGACCTACCATGGAGTAAATGAGATTTTTAAAAAGGTATTGTTTGGAGATTACAAATTGGTGATTCCCAATTTGGTTCATCATTCCTGGTGATTTTCTTAATGGAATATTAATAGGCTTACAGATTGTTAGAGACCAACTATATGACATGAATAATTGATTAGACAAGTGGTAAGATCTACCTAATATAAATGGTTTGGCCTGACACCTAGTTGGTGTCCAACATGAGACATGGGAATAAAAACAATATTAATGGGTATTATGTAAATATATCCAATTATTCTACCATTATCAATTTAATAGACTTTTAATAAGATAATGAACATTTATTGGATGATGGTTTCAGATTAAATTATATATTAGGAATGTTTGTATTAAATATGAGGCATAAAATTATTTGAAAAAATCATTCTCACAACTGATATGGTTTACATAGGACTACATCATTTTCAATACATTGGCCTTGTGTGTGAAGGGTTTATAATATTGAATATATATTTGAAATATTCATTAGAAATTTAAAATTCATTGATGTTTTTTGAGTAAATTCACAAAATACTTTTATATGTACATTCCCATAGTGGTTTCATGGATTTCACATTGAATGAGACATGATATTTCATGAGTTGAGAGAATTTTGATTTAGAAAATATAAAATCCAAAAATTAATCATTTAAAATGGGGAGTAGGGGGTAATTTTATTTAGATCACATTAATAGAAAACACATATAAAATACTTCTTATCCATGTAAGTAGTCAATTTTTCAACCTTATAGATATAGTCTAGTTAATGATTTTCATGTGAGTATGACTTTAGGTCTACACAAGGCCTCAAGACACTCTTTCACACAACAATGTCTGTATAGACATCATAAAAATACCGATGTCTTTTTATTATCCTTTATCTCTTACTATTCTTTGATAAAATTTTTAGAATCATTAACCACCCCTCACATCCCTCAAAATTTCAATCAATTATTGAAGAGAAGTATGAAATTTTGCGGAATACACTCAGTATTAAAAAAAAATTTATTTATTTATAATTAGTTTGATTTGTTTATTTTAATTAAATAAATAAAACATCTAGTCCTATTGATTCAGGCATAATATAAGAAATATGAGGTAATTAATATCCATTAAAATTACAATAGTAATCCAAATTAAGTTAGAATGGTTGAGGTCAAAATATCTTATCTTCCACTATTAGGAAGCATTTGATGATATAGGTAATACAGATAAAGTTATTCCAAAAATTTTATTTCTCTAAACCACATTAAATGATTCGTGGGGGAAAATTAAAATTCTACTGGAAATGCACTTGAGAAATGTTAAATGGGGAAAATATATATAACTAATTAAGGAGTTTTAATATTAACGTGAAAGAGGATAATATGATGGGGTTTTCCATCTCTTTGAAGTTCTGTTACCACATACATTGTACTAGAGATGTGGGTTAAACATGTTGAGAATGAACTCAAGGAAAATTTACAAGGAGCATGATCCATTATGTTTACACCAATAATAAATCTATAGGGAATTGTTTCTAAGAAGTGTTAAAGGTAAAAAATCTGGAATTATGTCATCACTATAAAAAAAGGGGTCCCATTTAAAAATGGGTGACTAATTAAAGGATGTATGAAATTGCATAGAATGTGATTGAGATTGAGGTACATGAAATAATCATAAATTTGGGGAACTATATTTGTATTTTGATGGTTGGTGAAGGATTCAATATAGGGTATATAAAGACTATTTGATAAAGTTAATGAGATTCATAGGAATATATCTAGAACTATTAATTAATTTTTTTCATGAATTATGTATATATACAGGGAATTCCAAAATTGACATAGGTATAATGGTATAGTAATGTTTATTCTATATTGAAATTCAAACCCTATGTGTTAATTGAGGATATGTTTTTATTTTGAACATAGAAAGTGATCTATATGACACCAATGAATGTATAGTATAAGGTTATAAATTTAATATTGGTGGGTGGGATAATCATTTAAGATAATTGTGTGGGAGTTATATAGGCAGAGGATTTTATTATCATATTTCATTGACCAAGGGTCATGAATTAAATGTGAGGTTATATAACCTCAAATAGGTGGTTGTTTTTTTATGGGCATGGAAATATAATTGGCGGTGGGCACTATAATAGGGTTACAAAACTAAAATGATGTTGATATAATCGATATATAAATAATGATAAGGTTTAACAAACATAAAACGGAATCCTTGTATTGATATATACCCTACAAAATATTGATTCAAAATGTTTATGTTTGTGATTCTTTGATCATAGGGTTGAGTTTTATGATAGCATAAATTTTATAGTCTTCTTAGAGAAAACCATTGGAATATTTCTAGTTGGGGAATAGAACTAATTAGAGAGGAAAATGACACCATGATGTACTGGGAACCATATGAGATTTTGAAATGGACATGAGATAGGGAATGTGGGTGTCATTATTTATCTGATGAAATTGTAATCAATCTACACATATGACATGGTGGGTAGTATGATAGGTGATCAATACCAAATGTATGATGTCCCCATGGATTAGGAATCAAGCATCTCATCATTGATTTTTAGTATGAAATGGATATTTTTATATAGTTTAATGTTATATATAAATGGTATTTCACATACAGTTTAAAATCATATATCAATAATGATATCCATGCAGCTGAATATAATTAATTGAGGATGTGGGATATGTAGTTTAAATTCATGCTGGAAAGAAAAATGGTGGCTATGTAATTTAAATTAACTTTACTAGGTTTCGAAGACTACAAATTTATAAATATGTATCATCAAAATCATTCTAATTAGGTAAGAAAAAAACATATAATCTCTTGGGTAATAAGGTCAATATGATAAAAAAGGGTCAATGGAATATTATGCACGTCACATTAGAACATAAAATAGTTATGGATGAATAAAAGATGGATTTTTTTATTAACCATAATAAGTAAACCTGTGTGGATAAAGAACTAGTCTGATGAGTCCATTTGATATTTTTTATATAAATTGGAGAATATGAATTATTGGGTATAATTGAGTGTGATTTATTTTCAATTAAATAAAGGAATGTGTAAGGATGTTAAATTTAAACATTCATGTTTGGAATCCAATGGGATAGTTTTATATATGATAATGATAAATATCATTTTATCATCTAAAGATTGGGTTACACTATAATATTTTTGAAAGTTGGGGATAATCATGTTGATATTCACATCGGAATATGTATTCCAATAGAAGGATCCATCATGTTTCCACCATAAACACTTCCTCATGGATGTGTATTTTTAATGAGTGGAAGGTCGATACTAGGGAACTATGTGGTCACCATAGAATGAGTGGTTCCAATTATTAAATAAAATACTAAGGGGTTTTAAAACATGAGAGGACAAATATGGGTTAAAAATTGAATAAATTTTCGTAGACATAGAGGACTCTAATAGACACAATAAATTTTATTGTACATCACGATGTGGAATGAAAATGTAGATAGAGGGGAATGAAGGACATTGGGTTTTCTTGAAAAATATTATTTACAATATACAATAAACAAATATTATTCATTACATTATCCATAAATAATTAATATATTAAATAACATTTTTTACATAATATATGAAATCAAGGAAAAGATATGTAGACTTTGAATATAAAAAATGAACATTAAATCATAGTCATTAAATTAAATTATATATATTGAAGTATCCCAATGTGAAAATAATTACACAAAGTAGGATGAAGTAGAATCATGAATAAAAATAACTTCATACAAATCCATTTTTTCTCTAATAGGAAGGGAGGTAGAATCTATGTGGTTATATCATGAACCACCCAATGTAAAACCGGTATAATTACAACTTTAGAGAATTTTTTTCTATGAAAATATTAATCTAATATATCTCCCTAAAAAACCCATGCTTGATAAATCTCAAAATTCATCTCTAACTATCAGAAATTTTACTTTTTGATATTATAAAGTTTTTATTTGGTTATTTTTATATAGAAAATAGTATTATATCAACATGTATTTATTTTTAATAGAATTAAATGAAAAAATAATTATAAAAGTCATTTTATGCTTATTAATTTTTTTGAGTTCTATGTTCCTACATTAAAATGAACTCATATCACACTTAGATATAAGTTTGAAATACATAAACATTATTTATCATCCTTCCAATATATATTTATTAACATTAAATAAGAATAAAATTCCACTATAGGTAAAAAAATACATTTTCTAAAAAATATTTCTTCACGACTTGTGGAAAAATATTTTAATAAATTTCCATAAATTTTAAAATTTTAAAATAATAAAAGTAACTTAATTTTAGAATCACTCATATTAAAATTTACATAGTTAGATATTTTTTAAAATAATAAATTATTATATGAATAATGAATCATAGAATTATTTATAATAGCAATACATTGTTATGAATTTGATGTTTCAAATCCCTTTTTATATAAATAATATATATTTATAAAATTAAATAAATAATATAGAAATATTGCGGTCAATTAATAAACCCAATTAACAAAATTTTAGAAAATAAAGTACTATTTTATAATAACAATTTTTGATTTGTAGATTCAATTAATTATGTTCATGGGAAAAATTATCTTTCAGATTAAATTTACTATAAAATAACTCATATTTTACCAATAAAAACATGTTAAAATGATTAGAGTGAATAAAATTGATATTTTTTCTCTACATTAACATTATGAGTAATAATATAGTTTTCATAAAAATGGATTTTTACTAATTATAAGTTCCCACATCAAGATTAATTCTATAATATCAAAAACATAATTTGATACAATAATTCATATATTTATTATAATAATGATAATATTATTTAATATATAAAACTTCATTTTTATGTTTAATATTTATCTTGTTTGGATTAATGAAAATTAACATGATAATTGTGAAATAATTATTTTAAAATTATTGATTTATTGATATAATAAAAATTCTATTGAATCAAATAAAGTATAATAATTTAAATTATAAAATTTATTTAATTTATAGAATCATAAATAAATATATAAAAATAATTTAATTTTATATCAATAATTAATAAAATTAAGAATCTATAATGTTGAAATGAATTTTTTAAATAAAACTATTTTATACACATTTTCTATTTTAAATTAAAATTATTTTTATAATATCTATTTAATGAGATGGATTAAATGGAGAATTAATTTATTAAAGTAATAAAAAATCTAGTTATATGGGTTATGATATGTTTTTTAAAAAATATAAATGCAATTATATAAAAACTGGTTTCCTAGTTTAAAAGTATATAGTTTAATGTATAACCATAATGAGGAAAAATCAAAATAATGTTCTATCAATGTGTGTAAAGACTATGCTAAATGTTTATCAACCCAAAATATTAACTAAAATACATTATTCATAATATTTTTATCCATTTTCATTGTTATAGTTTAATGTTAACATGGAAGGGTATGCTGAATTTCCAAAATTATATCTTCTTCATATTTAAAGGGGGATCACATCCACCATTTTATGGTAACACTCATCATTTAAAATATACTTTAAAATATTACTAAAAATGAACATCTATAGTTCCATCACACATTAATAATTGTTTTTTCCTACTATGTTTTCCAAAAACATTAAATTGGATGGTGGTTTCCTTGGAATGATCAAGTATCCAATATAAGTCTAATATCCTTCTCATGTTTTAATCAATAATAACCCTCTTACTAATCACTTATATACATAAAAATATGAATAAATATTATTAATTATTATATTGTCATGTTGCGATATTAATAAAATAATCATTAGTTATTTCACTCCATCCCTTACTAAAACAAAAAGCATTGTTGGTGTTTGTCCCCAACAACCACATCCAAAAAACAAAATCATATATTTCTCATATCCTATATTAATGGAAGAGAAAAATAATTTACTAATATAATTAATATGATATCATAATTATGAATTTGATTATAAAATTTTAAATTTTCAAATAACATATTTCCACTCCTCTTATTTGATAAATGGATACATTAATCATGTAATTGTGAGAACTATCAACTCCATGAGTAATGAGTTTCTATTTTCATCACCAAACATCATGGAGGAATATAAAAATATATTTAATATATAAAAATTATTCCCATAAAACTATTAATATTATATATAACATGTAAATAATTTACAATTCTTTTTACTATGGTCAACACTCTTAAGGAGTTAAGAAAAAATTGAGATAAAAACCTCCAAAAATAGTTATGGGTATGTAATAAGTATTATAAATAAATAAAACAGTCATCATATCATGACACATAAAAAGATATAGGTCTTATTAATATCGAATCATAATCCAAAAAATGAAATAGGTATCATTAAAATTGCATCACATAATTTCTTATTGAAATTTTATTTGTTTCAAAAACATTTCATCGAAGCATAACCCATGAATTAGAAACGAATTTCATTAAAATATAACCCATGAAAGAGAAATAGGTTTCAAAAAGACAATGACTTAAGCATTACCAATTCATAGAAATGATATGAATGGAACCTTTAAGACATTTTAAAAAAATTCATGGGTAAAAAAATGTATTTAATCTTAGATGGAAAATAGTTTTGAAATATCTTCCAAAAACATTTCTTTAGGAAAATAAACTTTCTCATATGAAAATGGATTCTTAATACATAAAACCATTTAAAAATCATTTTCATAGAAAATACATTGAAAAAATATAAATAATACTTGAAAACATTTTGAAAATATTTTACCTTGAAAATTATATTTAAACTATTTTATTATAGATTATCCTTTTAAAAATGAAAAGGATTCTTCAAAGTAATTATAGTCGGTAAATCTGTACATGTCGTATGAAGTAAAAAGGAACATTCCTTTTGCTCAGTAAGAAGGTTAGAAGTAATGACCTTTTAAGAATGTTACAGTAAGATTCCCTTGAAGATATTTTTAAAATATAAAAATGGTAAAAATTTCATTAAGATTATATGGGATAAGAATATAATATTCTTGGAATCCCTTTTTAGAAAACATATATTTCTGACCGAAGAAAGTGTAAAGTCTGGTTTTAGAAAAACAGCTTGTAAACCATATTATGTACGAATGGGTAGAATATGATAATAATACATGATTATATAAATAAATAATATATGATAGGAAAAATCATTATCATTATTGAGATATAGATTATAATACTTCATCAAGGGAAACAATAACATAAAAAACATAGAAAGTGATGTGATTGTACAAATAAATTAATATAACTCGGAAACATGGGATCATAATCTCCCTGCAATAAAAAATAAAATAAAATGATTCTTAATATATCATGAAATGTATTATATTAATGATATAACATTTAAAATTTATGTATATAAATCTTGGTGATGTTTTTAAGTTCACAATAGAACATGAATCTCAATAAAAGAAAATTGAGATAAAACTAATTTACCATTTTGGTATATTTTGAATAATAAACCCCATGGAAGAAGGATCATAGAATAATAATGTGAATAACCAATATTTTATGTACATGTAATATATAATAAAGTCACATGCAGTATATACACCACACAAATTAAAGGAGTGGCAAACATAGCTTGTATCTCACAAAATTAAAAGTGAGATAACTTCCCCATACCTTGTGTCTTGACTATCTGTGTACTTGTACAAGATTCTTCTATAATGAATTTAAGATTATTATAACCATTTTATAAAAGAATATTATTATATTTTTTTACCATATATGGTTTGATTATAACTTTATATTACCTGGTTGTTAACGATCATTTGTAAAAGTTTCACTTCAGGTAATATTCACATAGTTTTTCACACGTGTCTTAATTTTTTATATCCTTGGTTCATATACTTATATCATTATTAAATAATGTAGATCATGATATAAATTTCTGGTATATTCATTATATTCATTTTATAATAATTTATAGCATATTTAAGTATGACATGGAATAAATCATTCAGGGAGATGGTAATCCGTATGTATGCTAGGACATTATTTCAGTTTTTATTATCGTATTGAAAGAAAGTATGCGAGTTCCATATGTACATATATGCATGTATTTATATATGTCATTATTAATTTATTTTTAATATATCATATATATCATATAATTTCATTAAACCAATCATTAATACATTCTATGTGGTGTGTGAATAAATCAAATTGCTTTGAGGGGTCAGTAGTCAACACATCCTCAAAACATCCTAAAACGAGATAATCATATTTACCCGCAATGTAAAGTAAATATATGTGTGTTTTAAAAGGAAAAATAATAATATTAAAGACATAATAAATAAAATATATAAATAGATCATCTATCGTAATGGCCACCATGATTGGTGATAAAGGAGAAATGAACAATCATTGTTTCGTGAGGCAGTAGTTCTCCATACAGAGAAACAGTATGTTCAACATACATTATATGGAGGTGTGTATAAGTGTATGTCATAACATTTTAATAGAAACGTACAACTATATTGAAAAAACTTATGTTTCTTGTGTAATAAATAGTTTGGAGGTGGTTTAGAAGGAAAATAACAGAATGAAGCTTGAGAGAATAAGTTACTTCTTTGTTGGGTAACTCCTTTTTATTTGTGCCAGAAAGATTTGTTGGGAAGGTTTCGTCCCCAAGGGTGGAATCAAGGACAAAGTAAGGATTGTTGGTAGGATATTTTCAAAGATATTTTACGATCTTTAAAGCTTTTAGAGGTGTTTGGAAAGGGTAAAAGTGGCGACCATTTAGAGGGAAGGAAAATGACTCACATGGAATTTTTATTACAAAAGTATGTGTGCACGTGTTCTTACATAAAAAAAGTCGTACAACAAAAACTCAATAATGGAAGATTAAGGTCATTTATATGGACATAAAATCAGTGTGGGAAAAGTGTCTTGGTAATTTGGGGAATTAATTTTAAGGTTTAGTCCCTATTTATGCTTAATTTGGCCTTAACCACTGTGATAATTTTTAACCACTTTTATAATAATTTTGGTCAGAAGTTAACATGGTATTATTAGACACTAAAAATTAGACAGAATAAAATGGTGAATGTTATATTTTTGAAATTACAATCAGAGACATGACCAAAATAATATTATTGCTAATCTCGCAGACAAGACGATATAACAGGGTTTTAATGTAGGAAAAAGTTCAAAAGTTTGTTATTATTTTATATTCCGTTTCAAATTGAAAATGAATTTATTTTATTATTAGATTTAATATTCATCTAATTTTACTTTAAAACATATTTATGATATCATTTAGAATTAATAAATAATTATAAAAGGGTAGTTTTTAACTAAATAACAGCATTTTTCACTATTCATCATAAAAATAATGATTTTTAGCAAAATATTGAAATTTCACCCAAGGATTATTTTGATGTTATTAATTAAAAAAAGGAACTTTATTTTGTAAAATTATGTTTCTATATGTGTCTAAATTTACTTTCATTATTAGAATTATTTCATTGGAGAAAATGATGTTTTTTAACATATTAATGACTTTACGAAAAATCATATCTTTTATTATCAACATGTTTCATTTATATAAAAAAATTATAAAAAATATTTTAAAAGTAGTTATTAATATTCATATTAAAATGTATAACTAATATGTTATAATTATCTTATTTAAGTAATTGAAACAATAAAAAGAGATATTTAGTAGAAACACAATGTTGTGTGCATCGTACACCAACTCAATGTTGTGTACATAACATTCCAAGTTAGTGTTGTGTGGAACATACTCCAAGTCAGTGTTGCATGTAACATACACATATTCAGTTCTGTGTGAAAGGACTCATTGACTTAGTGCATTGGAAGTTATAAATGAAAATTTAAATTTACTCAAAAGAAACAGGTCCATAAAACTCGGGGTGTAACATTCTATGAAATGTCCTCGGTATTTATAGAATAATACTTTTTTAATTTCTATAAATAATTATCAATAAGATATTAGTTTTAAATTAAAGGGGACTCTTTTTTACAGTGAACTCAACATGTAACAAAGGGTTTCTCCCAAATCGTACATTGCATATAACATTGAGTTATACTGAAAAATAATTCAATAATATTGTTATTATTTTAAATGGTAGTTAACTACTAGCTGTTGGAATGGTGTGAATTAATAGTATCATATGAATTATGAAATATGGTCGACAAATGTTTATAAAATTTTTCATTGGTTTCCAAATTTATTATAAATGGATATGAAACCCAACTAAATATAAATGATGTGTATTTATGAAAACATATTTAAAATATAATAATTTTGTTTATAAAATAATATCACTACTTATGGATTTTATTTAATAAAATAAATATTATATATATATTTAATTTAATATTTTAAATTCATCTTATATGTTTCCTAGTTATGATATAAGAACAAATTCATTTTTTTGAATAAAAGAAGTATTTTTCTAAAAATGATATTTTACCACCTTTTGATGGAGAAAACTTATTAAATCTAGTTTTTGTTACATTTATATGTTCTATTTGATATAATATAATTCTATTATATAATAGTTAAATCAAAATTTACTTCAGATTATTTTTTTATTTTTATAATAATGTTAATTTTTAATGATTAGTGAAAAAATACTACATTTTAATTCAAATATGTCTTTTCATATAATTTTTTTATATAACTAGATTTTACATATATTTTTTATAATTAAATGTTATATTTATCATTTAATTCAATTAATTTCATTTTATGTAATTTTAATTTTAATTTTTACATAAACACGTGTATATCTTTTGATAGATATTACTTCTTAAAACCCATCTTTTTTGGTTTTGTCAACGGGAATTAATTCTCAATTAATTACTATAAATTCTATGTTTTTAATTTTTAAAAATAGATTCCATATTTGGAATTAGGAGCTACAAATTGTGTAATATAAGTTCCTTTAATTTTAGATATTATAAATAGTAACACCAGTAATTATTATTTTTATCGTGGTTAGAGGGTATATTTGGTAAATAAGGGAACAAATAAGACAATAATAACATTAAAATACACAAAACATTTCCTAACCCTATCAGATGAGATATTTCTGATGATAGACATCATTGGGGTGATTTTAAAACCCCATTGAGCCATTTGTGTGTGAAAATGTCAGTTCAGAACTTTTAATTTAATGACATGGAAAACATACCCTTAACATGTATCTATTATTAAAAATATTTATATGGGGTTATATAAGTGATATGTGAGAATATAATTATTCATTATAATGATAAATTTTTTCTAAATCATTTTATTTAATTTATAAATTTTAGACATCAAATAAATAAAAATATTTATGACACAATGATTGTGTAGTGATTACCTTATTAATGAATAATTTAAATAAATTAGATTATAAAAATTAAAATAAATTTATTTTGATGCTTTTTACGACATAAAAGAATTTTATAAATTAGTATGAATTTTTATCATTGAATTAATGAGTTTTTTTTTCAAATTAATCAATTTATTATGGTTTTAAAAAGTACTAAAATGAATAATATAAAAAATTGACATAAATGAGTTTTTAAAACAAATACAATTTTATTAAATGATCTAATAGTTATAAAAACCTAATATTCGTCCAAATGACTTATTTAATGGTTTATATGTCATCAACTAACCCCTTTTGGTTCTATTGTCTTTTTATGGTTACGATATTAACCAAATATTATTAATGTATAAGAATACATGGTAATAGAGAAATCCGTGAATGTAGGTTTAATGCTGAATGATAAGGGTAAATTTGAAACCAAAACCTGTCTAAAATCTATTGGATGAGAGAATTGTGAAAAATAATTATCTCGTCTTTTAATTAAATGAGTAATTTACCTTTTTAAAATTGAAATTCATTTTATTGTAAAATAATCTTTCAAGATATTTCTATTGTACCCCTCCTCCCTCTTATTGAAGGCCACCACCTCTAAACCATAACTCACACATATAAAGCCACCTGGCTACTCCAGACTCTTATAAAATAATCTCAAAACATCCCTCTATTTCTCCTAGAATCCTTACCATGGTAATAAGTCAATTAAATATGGCCTTTTAGGTTAAATCAAAAGGAGTTACATGATTTGAGGTAATGACTTATCTCATGTTTATTTCATTTATTTTCCTTCTCCAACCCCCTAAAATATCATTATTACATTAATATATGAAAATAAGAGTATCATAAATATACTTGAATATTTTTATGACAAGGATTAAAACTACAATTAAACACATCTTCATCTAATGGATACAAATATTTGGTTTCTGTGTACGGTGAACTACTCTCTCACGAAATGATGATTGTTCACTTTTTCCTTAAAAACACTCATTGTAGAAATCAGGTTGGAACTGTATTTATATAAGAGTTATATTATATTTATTTTGACTTTATGATACTATAAATTTTTTTAATAATATACCTTTTATGCCTTTAATGATGTGTAAATATGAGAATTTTGTTTGAAGAAGTGCGGACTACGACCCCTCAAAGTGATATGAGTCGTTCATTACATATATGGAACATATAAAGCAGAGAATTAATGAAAATATGTAACATATATATAATATGATATTATACTTGAATTATATTATACATATGTATCATTTAGTTTTATTTTCTTTAATATGACAAATAAATGAAAGGTTCATTCATGTGTACATATAGATTACAGTCTCCATGAATGGTTAATTTCATTTATTATCTTCAAATGTTATGAACTATTATAAAAACATATATAATGCATATATATGATATTTAAATAATTAATATTATTATTGAGATAATTTACTTTCGACCACCAGGACAATTTGTAATTATAACAAAATCATTTTCAACTCAAGTACCCAATACCGACAAAATGAGCGATATTAAGATTAATAATTATATAATTTTTTTAATGTGGTAATAAGTGGTAGAAAAAGAATAATTAATTTGAAAAAGGTTCTTAAAATGTATAAACAGACTTTAGGTTATTATTCAGGAAGAATAAGGAACATATGTGATGAATTGGACTTAAGGTAAGGGAACCATTCACTGTCCTATTTTAGTCAAAGACTTCTTTTATGTTATGTATTTTAATATAAATTTTCAAAATTTGGTCTATGTTATTATATATCCCTATATCTATCCATTTTATTTCAAATTAATGAGGGACCCTTTTTTTCTCATCTACTCATTTTCTTATTTTTTTAAGTGACTCTTTTAGGCTGATGAATTTGAAAAAGAGAAGTTCTTAACCCAATTTCTATTTTTGGGTTGATCTTAGACATCATGATTATGTCAATCCCCAATTTAGTGAGAAATGAATTTTGATATCTTATCTAGAATTGATACTTGATTAATATGGTTTTATAGTGAATACCCATAATCAATCTATTTTATTAACAATATGATCTTTGTAAGGGACTTTGTCTCAATATATTTTCATTGAGGCATGTTTTGATAATATACACCTTCTTCATTTAGACAGAGTATAATAAACCGATTTGAATTTTAATTACATACATATGGATTTTTTTCTTTCTATGAGGTGTTTTACTAAAATATTGAAGTAATGTTTTAACATATCCAGTGACAATGAACTCTTCACCACCATAATCGTTATTTGGGTTCCTCTATAAGACATAATGTTTTTAAAAGGAAAAGAAATCCCTTATTCCATTTTTACATATTTTTTTATTGAAACTATTTTTTGAAATGGATTGAGTATTTAAATATCTTGAATTTTTTTTGTGATTGAAAATGATATTTGATTACTGAAATTTTGGTAGTTGCAATATTTTATTTGTTATGATTATATAATGGTAAATTGAATTTGAGTAGTGGTTATGTGATAAACCAATGATCAGTGATTACGTGATAAACCAAATGACGAGTGGTTCTATGATAAACCAAGGACGAGTGGTTATGTTATAACATCCAATGCGTTGGTTATGGAAGTCAGACGTATGGATATTCCATTTAGTGATATGTGTGGAAGTCAAACATATGGTTATTACATTGAAGTATGTTTTTGTCCCAATTTACCTAATATGCTATTTGTTGCTTTCTATGGGATTTATGGTAATCTTTTGATGAAAAAAATGGTATGAAAAGAACTTATATTCAATGAAGTGTTTTTTCTACTTATTTATGGTGAAATTTTTTACTTTACGATAAAGTATTAATTTTTACACTTTGTTTGAAAAGACTAAAAATTTTATTTCTTTACATATCCTTTAATGAGCATTTTATGCTCATACTATGTTTTGAATTTTTTTCATTGGAATTAAAGATGCATTGGTTCAATGATGGGAACAAGGAAAAGTCATGACGTCTAAAACATGGAAGTAAACATGTTTTGTTTTTGTAAGAGTTTTTTTATAATGAAAAAATAGATAGTGAGTGGAAGTGTCTACATTTAATATTAAAGTAGTTATGTATAAATTATTACCTGATTATCTGAAGCTCTAAACCTAAAAATATCCTCAATGTGAATTTTTAATTTTAGTCAGGATTATGTAATGTTTATGGGAGGGGCCTTAAAGTTGGTATCAATGGTTGGATTATATATCTTTAGAGGTTAGGGTTTTATTTAAGAATAAGTGACATGTTTTATATAACTATTGTGGTTAGCATATTAAAAAGAGTCATATTTATTTTAGATAAATTGAATGTGTTTGAGATAACATGAATATGTATATCATCATGTTTACCCTATTCATAAAATAATATATGATTATACTACTAATATAATAAAAATGATCATTTTTGATTTATTGAATGGATGGATCTAGGAGGAACCAAAGTAACAATGGATGTGAAGGAAACTGTGATGGTTTTCTTAATGCTAATTTGAATGATATGGGAGCTGCAATGAGAAATATTTTGGTTATTCTTAACTAACTATTTGGATTCATGATTGACCACTTGATCCATGGTGATTTTCTAAGGAAACATATATTCATGAAATGAATCTCTATGGATGTTCAGTTAACAATCATAATGGTAAGTATATTAAAAAACCTCTGTGTCATGTTTGATGAAAGAAACAACAATAAAAATTTTGTAATGGGATGAGAAGATGTTATAGATGTAGTAATGAAGGTAATAAATAAAAAAACATCCATGAAAAAATGAATCATTCATTTGAATCTAGGTAAGAGATAGAAGTTCTTTTTGGGGGATAAATTGCATGTTTTAAATGTGGTGTACATAGTCACTATGAAAATAGATGTCATACAGAGAAGGTTTGAGAATGGGATTAGCAAGATCATACAAATATATGTATAAAAATACCTAATTCCATTCATTTTGAGGATTAATAAATTGGAAATGACCTATGGAAGGTAAGGATTATGACATCCCACCTTTATATTACATTACTTTTCATTACAGTTTACAAATAGAGGATCTTTAAAGTATAGTGTCGTGGAAATCATGAACATAAAACATGAAAACAACATAAAAATTTATTCTAATAAACATGTAAGTCTTCATCATAATTTAATTATATGTAAAATTTCATTATCTCATAACATGTAGACATGCATCACAGGAAAGGGTGATCAGAAGGCCCTATAAGGAAATCAAGGGAATCAATATACTTGTGATATCAATAAGAACTTAACAAAAAACACAAGAAATGAGAAACGGAAAAAGAGGAATATCATAATAAAAATAAAATGGTTATCTACTTGAATATGTGTCTACAACATTTCATTTAGGCATTCATGAATATATCACCAAGGTTTATTCCCAAGGTATCATAAAAACATTACCAAGGTTATTCACAAAGCTATCGTGTAACTTGCCATCTATAGAGATTAATTATTTACCCCATGCATTAGAGTTATATTTGGGTGCACCCTTAATATATATTTAATTTCATGGGAGATACCTATATCATAATAAAACATTTCATAAATAACCCAAATAAAATCAAAGAAATGGGATTCATGTCAAAATCGTGACGTTTAAAAAGTACATAAAAATAAGATCATTATGTCATTTATAACCCATTGAAAGGGGGTGCGGGTTATATGTATATAAATTAGAGAGTGAAATAGAGAAATTTTATGTATTTATTAGTACCCCTAGAAATTAAAATAGTTTTGGGTATCCATATTAATAATACAAGAGAATTTCTTGAGAAAAAGAGAGAGATTTTGAGACCAAAATTTTACCGCATAACGACTACATAACAACATTTTAGAAAACATTAAAAAGAGAGAGTAAAAGGATTAAACACTAATAAATAATTAATAATTCACTATGGTAACATAATAATATCATGGTATGGATATTTGAATGACATACCACATGAAAAGAAAACATTAAAGAAAAGAGAAGATGTTATTTCTTTTACGAAATATTCGACAACATAACGAAATCTCAAATAAATACCAAAAATAAATTGATGAGAGTGGAAAGAGAATCTAATCATTTGGTCCTGAAATGGATAGTAACAAGAATATATAAAAACATACCGACATTAGAAGATGGAAACTTGAAGACATAACATAAAGGAAATCACGACTAAAAGAGGAGGGTGAAAGGATCCCTTACCTTGAAGAGTATCTTTAAAATATCAAAGAATGGGACATTAGAGGGATTGAGGAAACCATGGGAGGACTCCTTGGGAGGTAGAAAAAAATAGCTTCATTGAGGGGGATTTTGTATTGAAATGAATGATGGAATGGCTTGGTATTTATAGGAAAAGTGATGGAATATTTAATTAATTTCGAAGCGACACCTCATTAGTGGTATTTGAAAAACCATGGGCATGCCCATGATATTTTCCCATGGTATTCACCACTTGGGACACGTAATGACATATTTTACTATTCAAAAGTCATCCAGATTTATCACATCATGATTACATCATCAATGATGTTATTAAACACCAGAAACTCAAAACTGTATTTTTACTATTCACTGAAAATTCAACTGTTTCTGAAAAAACCTAAAATTCCTCTCCAACCTAATATCGATGCTCGAAATTCAAAAATGACGTCAATTTTATTAAAAGAATTTTCTAAATATTTTTAAATTTATTTTTCAATAAAATCATTAATAATTCAAAAATACAACTCTAAAACGACAACTTATTTTGTAACACGTTGATAAATTAATCAAGGCCTCATAAAATTATCGTATAACCATAAGACAATAATGTAACAATTTATGATTAAATTTTATGAAAATACATTTTTATTTTAAATTATTAAAGTAATTATAAAATTTTAATTAAAATATATATGACATACAAAATTAACAATACTTATATTATGATCATTCTTCACATTTAAGATGTATAAATTATATTTATACATTCATGGGTGATATTTCTATTTTTTGGTTGATTTAATATTCATTAATATTCATTACTATTCATTAGGGTATATTACTATTCAAACTTTAATGTTCACTATAATTTATGTTGATCTTATTAGAATCTAAATTTCATTCCGGTCACAATTGTATAAGACCATTTTTTGAAAATAATTTCACCTTATTAATTAATTAATGTTCACTAGAATATTTTAAAATACCCTTTTTACAAAATTAATCAATAATATTCATCCTATATTTTTCCAGACGTTTGAAAATCACAAATTTTATCATAATAAGAATTTTTTTTATTTGTACCAAGGGATTAAGAAAAGTATATACGGCCTCGTTAAATAGCCCCTAATAAAACCTGCATCGGACCTAAGTGTAATGTGTGAAATGGTGATAGAATATTGGGGCCGCTCAACCAATATTGCCCGAGTGGGGATTTCTATTAGATTGAACTCCTCCCTTAGGTGATTCCGTTCAAGCTTCACATGTTGAAGCTCAGCTTAGGCTTGGTCCAAAATGAATCACAGAGATACTACCTTCTTCTCATGCTCGGACAGATGAGCTTCGTATGACCTGGTTCTACTGGATGAGGCCATGGACTCTTCTTTCTGTATTAATTAACCTAGATCACTTGTATTTATAAACAATAATTGTAATGTTAAGTTTTTAATTTCCAACGGTCATATTGACCAACGATCATATAACAATCGAAACCCAACGATATCACTTTAATAATTAATGGATATAGTTTTGTGGAATATAAAATGAAATAACACACAAATTATAGAATAAAATATTATTAAAAAATTTGGGTCATTACATTCATCCCCCTTTAATAAATTTCATCCCTTAAATTTTAACTCATACCCTCAGAAGGGAAAATGTGTGGGTACTTCTGCCTCATAGACTCCTCTGGTTCCCATGTGGCTTCTTTACACTTGTGGTTCCTCCACAAAACCTTATCACGATGGGTAGTCTTGTTGCGTAGAACCTTGTCTCTATGATCCATGATCTCCACCAGATATTCCTTATAAGATAGGTCATACTCCAGCTATACCACCTCTTGATTTAGTATATGTTAAGGTTCAGGTATGTACTTCCTCAAGAGGGATACGTGGAAGACATCATGAACTTGTGCTATATTTGGAAAAAGTGCAAGCCGATAAGTGACTACTTTAATGCGATCAAGGATTTCATTGGGGCCAATATACCTAGGAATGAGCTTCTATTTTTCCCGAACCCCATGATTCTCTTCCAAGGTGAAACTCAAAGAATGACTTTGTCACCAACAACGAACTCCAAGTCCCTTCGAAGATTTTCAGTATAAATCTTTTCCAACTCTAAGCAGCCTTAATGTGTTGTTCTATGGCATGTAATTTTTCTTTCATCTCTGGTACAAGATCAGGCCCAAAAATCTTTATTTCACCAACTTTATTCCAACAAGTAGGAGTTGTACACCTCTTACCATATAGAGCTTCACAGAAGGTCACCGTTACACTGTTCACGATGTTCTACTGTTGGAACTGTTCACCTAAGGTTACCATTGCACTAATCACAATGGTCTAGCATTGGAACTATTCACCAAACTATAATTTGGAGAAGTGTTTGGGATAAGTCTCTTGACCTCTCAGAACACCTCAAACACCATATTTTTAGAAAGGAATGGACCAGAGAGGCCCGAGCCATTACATTAGATACCTCTGAAAAATATTCTAGTCCTCAAGAATTCAAAACCCACCTAAAGGGAAAACTAAACGGGGTCCGAACAACCACCCATTAAGATACCTCTCAAAAGAGAGAATGCCACCAGAAGCAACAAACAAAATTCATATTATAACCCTAAAAGGTCTAACCACAAAGGGGACATCGTTACATGAAAAGAGTTAAACATCAAACAACTCTGGGTACTGAGCACATATCTGTGACTCACATTCCTAGGTGCTCTCCACCATGCCACCGTGTCACCATAAGACACGATCCAAGGGAGAAGAATTCCCATGTAACACCTTCTCCTTACGGTCTTGGATCTCCACAGGTCTCTCCTCAAAGTTCACATCATCATCAACATCGATCTCTCCCCAATCGATAATGTGAGAGTCATCATGAAGATAAAGACATAACTGTGATACATGGAAAACATCACGTATCTGGCTCATCTGCGGGGGATGTGCTACTCGATATGCCATAGCTCCAACACGAGCTCACACCTCGAAAGGCCCAACAAAGTGGGGGATAAAACTTACTCCCACGACCAAACCTTCGATGCCCATGACGGGGAGTCAACTTCAAAAACACTTGAACCCCCACATAAAACACTAAGGGTATCCTCCTTTGATAATCATATGATTTATAATGATCATGCCCTATCTTCAACCTCTCATGAATCACCTGAACTATCTCTATTGTATTCTGCACTAGTTCCGGTCTGAGAATTTGTGACTCTCCGACCCCAGTCCTGCACAACGAAGAATGGAAAGGTTGGCCATACAAGGTTTCAAATTGCACCATACCGATGGTGGAGTGATAACTATTGTCGTAAGGGAACAACACCAAGGTTAAGTGATTTATCCATGAACCACCAAAATCCAGGACACAAGAGCGTAACATGACTTCAAGAGTCTGGATGGTTCACTCTCTCTGACCATCCGTTTGAGGATGAAAAGCAGTGATAAGGCATAGTTAAGAACAGAAATCATGTTGGATATCTCTCCACACCCTGGTGGTAAAATGAGGATCTTGATCAGAAATTATCATCCTTGGGACTCCATGAAGTCTCTCCACCTCCTCCAGATAATGCCTCGACAAAAAATCCACTAAGCTCGACTCCTTGATCGCTATGATGTGGGACAATTTTGTTTAGTGATCCACTACCACCCAAATAACATCATGTCCTCCCAGTGCTCGAGGTAAACCAGTAACAACGCCTATTAAGATTTCCTCCCACTTCCACTGAGGAATATCTAATGGATGGAGAAGACCACCAGGAACACGGTGTTCGACCTTCACAATATGGAAGACCAAACATCATGACCCAAACACCACAACCACATGCTTCAGCCCCAACCACCAAAACTGGGTTTTCAAGGGTCAGTACATCTTTTTCATGTTAGGATGCACTGCTGAAGGTGATCTATGAAACTCTCTGAGAACCATCTCGCACATCATTAAAGGAAAAAAGCCTTTCGTGATACAACACTCATTGTTGTTCATCCTCCGACCATCCTTCAGGGGCCTCGCCATAATCAACTCGGTCTCTCCAGACCTCCACCTCTAGATCCCCGAACTTGAACTCTTCCACCTTCTGTATCAGGGATGACTCTACTGTAATCTGAAAAGGGAAACCTCTACACCCAAATTCTTCCATATCAAGATGTAATGCTGACAGTTATTCCATTACTCTCCTGGAATCACCAGATCCACGCATAACATCACTATGTGACTTTCAACTCATCACATCAACTACAATATTACCCTTTCCTAGTGTATATGATATCTCAAAGTCATATTCCTGTAAAAACTCCATCCACCGATGATGTCGTAAGTTCATGTCACGCTGGGAGAAAACATACCCCAAACTCTTATGATCAGTGAAAACAACAAAGCGCTCGCCAATTAGGTACTGTCTCTACATCTTTAGTGAAAAAACAACGGCTTCCAACTCAAGATCATGGGTGGAGTAGTTATGTTCATGGGGACAGAACTACCGAGACCTATAAGAAACAACTGACCTCTGCTGCATGAGAACACAACCTAACCCCATATGTGAAGTGTCACAGAAAACATCAAACAGAACTCCCCGAGATCGAAGACAATGAACTGGATCACTTACTAACATCTCCTTTAGATACTCAAAAGCTAACTAACATTGAACAGTTTATATGAATGATGGATCCTTTCTAGTCAAAGCTGTTTTAGGAGTCACAACTCTTGAGAAATTGGATACGAACCTCTTGTAGTAGCCTGTGAGACCAAGGAAACTTCATACCTATGACACTGTCTTGAGGGATTCCCAAGACACAACTGCTTCTATCTTTGATGGATCCACAACTACTCTCTGCTAGGACACAACATGCTCCATGAAAAAGACCTCTGAAGCCCAAAACTCACACTTCGACAACTTCCCAAACATGTTATGTTGATGAAGAACTCTCAAAATGGTGTGTAGATGCACTTAATGCTCCTCCTCATATGTGGAGTACACAAGGATGTCATCAATGAAAACCACCACAAACATGTATAGGAACTCACAAAACACAACATTAATCAATACCATGAACCCAACTAGAGCATTCGTCACGCCGAATAGCATTACAACGAACTAAAAATTCCCATGAAGACAACAAAAAGTCGTCTTTGGGATATCCTCATCCTTTACATGCATATGATGATATCATTACCACAAGTCGATCTTTGAGAACCAAATTTTATCATTATGTTTATTGAATAAATCATCAATCCACAGAAGAGGATAGAGAATCTTTATTGTCACTTTGTTTAAGTGATGATAATCGACACAAAACCGCAAACTTCCATCAGCCTTCTTCATGAAAAAAACTGGTGCACCCCATGGTGACACACTTGGCCGAACGAAACCGCAATGTAACATACCATAAATCTGTATACATAGGTCTCGTAACTCATAAGGGGCCATACTATATGGATACAGAGAGATAAGAGACAACCATGGTTGTAGCTCTATCCCAAACATGACCTCTCATCGAGGGTGTAATACAAAAACCTCTTCTGGAATGACATCAGAGTACTCTTCTATGACCCTAGGAAATGCCAAATGATGAACCTCTGATGAACACAGCATGATCTCAGTCATCATGGATGATATAGATGGAACACGCCTATGACCCATCCAAGGATCTCGTTCACCAATAAACATCACTGGATCTTCATCCACACCAATGAAAGCGAACTTCTTCCTAAATCAATCCACGATAGCCTGTACCAAATATAACCAATCTATGACGAGGATGAAATCATATGGTTATATTCGTAAACATAGGAAATATCCCCTAGAGCGGTGTTTCGCCAACACTATCTCACAATCTCTAAATACTACAAACAAGTCATATTGACCTCCAACTGGTGTAGTCAATTCCAAGGGCACTGGAAGCCTCTCTAATTCAAGTACCAAAGCATGGAAAATGGTGGGTGATATGAAGGATTGTGTCGCTCCTGAGTCAAACATGGCATACAATAAGGTAGAAAACATGCAAAGGGTACCTCGAACGACGTCTGGCTCACGTGGAGCTGGAAACGCTAGAGCATGAAGCTGACCAAGACCACCTCCACAGCCTCTCTGACCATGATGAAGACCACCAAAATGGCCTCACTATGTTCTCTGAGGATGGGGATCATTAGGAGGATGACCTCTGCCAGCCCCATATACCCTCTTCTGATCTAAATCTGGTGCAACCTGCTGCTACAGCCTCGGCTGGAACTGCCTCAATGGAGGAACTTGGAGCGTAGCACCTGGTGCACTATGAATACTTTGAATGTTCAAGAAATCCCACTATTGATGACCATGACCACCAAAAGAAAACACAAGCACCTGAACCATTGGCATAGGACTGAGAGTTGCTACCTCTAGAGAAACGACATTGAAGGGTTGGGACCTACCACCAGCTGAATGTAAACTCTTCTGCCATAAAAACATGGAACCCCGGACCACAGCTCTGCTTCGTGAGGAATCATGATGATTCCCCTCTCATGAAGATCCCATAGTGGCCAAAGTCCTCTCAAAAACCTCTACCCTCGCTATCACCTCAAGATATGTTTTAACATAAATAAGGTGACCTGGAACTGGATCTATGGACATAAATCCTTCTCAAAATGCCTCGCCCTGGCCTCCTCATCTGGTAGAAGGTCCGAAGAATATCGTAAATAGTTCCAAAAATGGATTCCAATCTATCAAACACTGGAGCTCCCTTATAGAAGGGTAAGAAGCTCGTGGTGACTAGACACCATCACAGTTTCAGAAAGAAATTGGACTCTAAACTTGTCTTGGCACTCCTCCAATGAGATCGCTGACACCTCACGATCCCCAAGGAATAAGAACCACCACTGCCTCACTGATCCACACATTATTGTTACAACCAAGGACACCCACTACTCCTTCCGAGCATGGATCGAACTGAATCATATCCTGACCTCCTCCAACCAGTCTTCCATGATCTCATGTAAAACAGAACCCCAGTTCTTACGCAGACTCTGGCGCTGAAACTCTCAGAGTGTCTTTCTCCAAGTGTCTTCATCGTCATCCTCTACCCTGCAATGATCTGCTGGAATAGCCTGCTAGGCATTTTCTACGCAAACACGATGAGGACGTCGACCTGGAGCCATACCTATAAAATAACAAACTGTTATAGCTCATTAACCTAGAATATGAAAGACTCAACATTAATTAATTAATTGTTTTATTTCATTGATTTTAGGCTAACCTATCCCAAGGTCTACCCATTCAAACACATGCACCAGGATGAATGATGCATGATCCTTTCATAGGTCTCTACCATGCAACGAGTATGACCTTGTTTGGTAGCAATTGTAAATTTAAAGGTCCGTACATCAGATTATATGGTTCCCTAAACTCTTATGTCTCAGGTGGTCTCTAGTGTTTAAATCACTTTCTAAACAAGAATGATACTATTTTCCTACCAACCCTTGCAACCTCGCTTGTGCCTAACACCAATCTCCATTCTATCCCACAACCAGACCTCCGATACCACTCAGTCACGACCCCCTACTGAAAAAGTGTACCCCTCTTAAGCTGATAATGTGAGAGGGGAGATAATGACCACCGAGTACATCCTCTAGTAGGCGCCGAGTTGACGACCAGCTCCGAGGGTATAGTAAACACACAAATGGGAGGGCCTTACCTTCTAAGATAACACATACAGAAGAGAGAGATAAGATTAAAACCAACCATCTACAAATCAACCAGTAAGATGAATGAAATCCAAACTACATATATGAAATGGCATGAAAAACTAAAACAACTGAAATGGGAAAAATGAAAGTACCAAAAAGAAAGTAAAACAACCGCAACCACAAGCCCGAACAGCTCCTGTAACTACAAGCTGGTAGTAAACAGCCTGATATCCAACCTGATCGAAGTAACCTGAAAAAAATTTATATATATATAGGGTGAGTATAACAGTATACTCGGTAGGATCCTCCCTGAAGCCTCTTGTGCAAAAGTAAAGAAAGCATGCTAAAGCATAGTGAACAACAAGTGGAACAAACTCATCATATAAACTGGTATACTAAGTTCCCAGCCTCCCCATGGCTACTCTCACTAAGTAACACATACAAGAATATATAATATAATAAATAATATTAAGGGTACCCCACTCCTACTTCCCTACTAGTTTGATTCTTTTCCCCAATATCGCACATCCTTACCATCACTCTCCAAAAAGTCTTGCCCGTAGACACCTGGCCGAAGCACCACAACATGCACCTCATGAAAAAAAGAACCATGTCCATGTAAGCAAAGTAACCAGGTAGTTTCTCGGATCCACCATAGCTCACATAATGTGTATCATACATCGGTTATTATACCTCAATCCATTTTAGCCAATACACTGAGTAAGAATCCTTAGGCTATCACACCCTATACACGTTACACATATAGTAGTCCACATAAAACTACATCCACAAGCCATTATAGCCCTCTACACACATATATGGGGAAAACTAACCAATGCGTTTTTCAGTACAAGTAACTACCAAGAGAAGAGTGCATGGCCAAAGGGGGTAGTTAGCCATTCATTCTTCTTCCAGAATATTGGGGAAAACACCCACCAGGGCTTAGAATCCTTGGGGGTGTCAGTTTCCCTTACGAACAGGGTGGAGCATCATATAGAAACAAAAAAATTATAGTATATATGATATCTCGCAACCACACTATGGGCATAACTTAGTCTTATACTCAACTGCAGTTAACGTCTCTCGGACTCCGGGATGCTACTTCTAAGACTAGGTATCTTATAATAACACAACCATTTAATGAGCTTTAATAGATTATTTCATTCCATTTTTATCATTTCCACTTTAAATTAATTAATTCTTTAAAAATTAATTAACCACTTACAATGTCACATTAAAATTAGATAGCATCACACCCAAAGTCCACTGTCCGATTAAAATTAAAAAATTGTCATTATGTTCCAGAAACTCCAACCCTAAGGGTTAACATCATTTATACAATTATTCATTATAGAATTACTTTCCCATTTTCCAAGGAATTATAGAAAAACATTCTATGCTACTAAACTCAAGGGGTCTCAACACGGTGAGTAGATGTACTACCCGTCGAGTCTTTTCTGCCTATAGCCAGAGCGTAGACCCATCATCCCTTGAGAAGCTATACACGGAAATAACATGGAATACCCCACACATCTTCTCTTCTTTCAGATGAAGGATAATGAATACCAGTAACATTGAGAAGTGGGGAAAATTAAAGCAGATAATCAACCAATAAGAATCAACAAGCATCCAACAATCACATCTATCCCATTCCATCATCCCTAGTGTTCTCCCTGACACCCACATGCAAAAACTGATGCATCTCACCACTCTAGGAATCATCTTCTGGCACAACCAACGGTCTCCATGCCCCCACATACCATAACATCCATCCCGACTCACATCACCACACAAACAGTAGGAAAACAAAAAACTTATCAATTGGGCTGTTGTCCCTTTAACAATCAAGAGGGTAACTCAGAACCCTTCAAGGAATTATCAAACAATCAGTTCATTAATCCATCTAGAAATAACATATCTATTATTCCTAGGTTCCAAATTTGTAAAACCAAATTAGTAAGCTATCAAAAATAATTAAACATGCTTACTGTGCCAATTTTAATAACATCACATTCCAACAAGGAGAACCAGATTCATTTACATGCCTCTATATCTTTTAACCAAACAATTAACAATTAATTGTTGTTTACGTTCATTACCATTTTCTATCAATAACAAACCACAAAACAAAGAAATTATAGATATCACACTATCTAGAAAAACAATAGGCAATAACATATGGTCAATTTCAATTTATTTCTCAGATTTAAATATTTATTATGTCAATTCCATCGCCATCCAATAGGATAAACCATGATAACGATACATTTGCACCTAAAATAAGATAGAAGCAATGAATCCCCTACCACAAACGGTTCTTGACAATCTTTATACGAGAACAATCCATACAACAGGTCACAATCCTCCTTCTGTGACAACAACATCCACTCGAGGAAGTCAAAGTATGACCGCACCAACAGAAACCCAAGAAAAATCCATTTGAATCATGGATATCACATGATATAATATGGGTGGAGAAACAGGAGAAGATGAACCCTAGAATAACGATGATAAAACATACCTTATATCAAAGATTTATCGATATAACTTGGTTGCATCAAAACTGAGCAGAACCAATCCAAGGATGAAAGTTGGATTATGAAACTCCTATGGAATACAATGAAAGGTTATAGAATCTCATAGATGATAAAAAGGAAAAGAATTATGGAGGATGATTTCACATCCATTTAACAGATTTAACAGAGTGACAGTTTATGATATTCTTAATTTGACATTAAAATAAGATCACATTTAAACCACGCGGTTTGACTAAGAAAAAACATCTTGAGTCTTAGAGATAATTAATATAAAAGTTATAGACATTTAATAAGCATTATATTCCTTAAAATATAGATTTAAATGCATTTTACATTAAAGGAATCATCAAAGGGCTGAAACAGTAGGAAGCTGGAAACACTGTTCCCCGTTGGAACCTCACCGTTCTGGAAACACTGTTCATAAACCTCACCGTTGGAACCACACCATTCTGGAAACACTATTCATTAACCTCACCATTGAAACCTCACCTTTGTAACTATTCATAGATGGTCACTGTTGCACTATTCATAATATTCTACCATTGGAACTGTTCACCTAAGGTTAACGTTGCACTGTTCACAATGGTATACCGTTGGAAATGTTCACTAAACTATAATTTGAACAAGTGTTTGGGATAAGTCACCTCGATGTCCAGGAACAACTCAAACACCGTATATTCAAAAAGGATTGGACCAGAGAGTTCCAGGCCATTACAAGGCCTAACTTATAACACATTGAAATTTTTGAATAATTATTTTCGAAATTAATTTAGTCTTTTGATATTTTGTATTTCATGAAACACTAAATTTAACTTTTGTTATAAAAAAGAATTATGTGTGTCTTGAATTATATTGAACACCTAGTAAATATTTCTCCACACATAACACATATATTAGATTTTGTTACACACAACACTATGTTTGGATTTTATTATAAACATTACCGATCCCCAATGATAGCATTAGTTACAAAAACAGTGGAGTTTTAACAATATAAAATATATTGTTAATATTTTAATTAAGGTATTATTATATAACCCATAGTATCTTTGGAAACAAGTTAATAATAATATTAAATAAGTTTTAAAATATTATATGAACGTGTATATAAAATTTATCCTTTGGTTATTAATTATTATAAGTGAATGTTATAACGATTTGAAAATTAAAAAATATTTTTTCTATGAAAACTATTTTCCTATGTACAAACACAATTTCATATCAATAAATTAATATAACTACATTGATTAATGATTTAAATAAAAAATTTATATTATATATTCAAACTATATTTTTTACACTCATATAATATATTTTATATGTAAATGTCATCAATAAATCCAATGGTATGAATGAAAATATGTATTCTTATAAAAGGCAATTTTACCTCCATTAAATAGTGAAACAACTTTAAATCACATTTTTGATGAATTTATAAATTTTATTTGAAAAAAATAAACATCATTTTTAAAATAAAATTATAAAAATAATATTATGGTGTGTTTTTTATATTTTTCTACGGTGCTTCAATTTTTGATGAATTGTGAATAACACTGAATTTTAATTCAAACCCCCTAATTTTCATCTAATTTATTGACAAGGATAACTTATCTTTTTTGATGGTTTAAAATTTCAGTAAGATATATTATAAATAAATTAATCCTACTTAGGACATTGGATTCAATTTTATATTGAAATTTTAAATAAAAACATATTAAATTTATAAATATTTTTACTTTAAGAACCCACTTTGTCATCTTATATGCTGTATTAAATTTGAACCAATTTCTATAAAATCTATGACTAAAATTTGTATGAAATAGAATCTATATTAGAATTAATCAAAATATATAATTTTGAATAAGTTAAATATAGTTTTTGAAATTATGTATTAGTGAATGTAATAAAAATTAATTACAATGATTAAGAGGAAAATTAGCTTCACAAGGGACTAATCCTTACAACAAGATCCAAAATGACCTATAAAAGTTTAAAAAATCTATTTTTTTGGAAATAATTATACTCTATAATCCCTTTTATATAATTTTTTTCTTTATTAGATCTTATTTTCATAGAATAAATGTGGATGGAATTTCCTTTTAAAAAATTTAAAATAATGCCACTCCTCCACCAATTCAAAAGGAATTCACCCCAATGATTTATTCATGGATCTCAAGCCATTTGTAGTCTCACACTATAGTCAAATGATATCACTGAATCCATCCCCTCAACCTAGAATCCTCACCATGGGTCGATGTCTATCCAATAATGACTTTTGTTGTAAACCAAAATTAGTTACCCAAAAATGAGGTAAAATTCTTCAATGATCGTCTTTTTTTTAATTTACTTCTGCAAAACATAAATTATTTTTATATTATTATTTATTAATAAAAATAATACCCTAAAGATAATTTTATTTTTATATTTTTTCCTTAAACATACACAAACCTAAATCTATTTACTGGTTATCAAACACAATTTTCATGTATGGAGAACTACAGCCTCACGAAACAATGATTCTTTGTTTTATCGTTTACCTCATCTCATGGTTGGAAATTATGTTTGAAAATATATATTTATGGGATATATATGATATATAAGATGTATTTATTCTTATTTAATTATAATATATATCACTCCTTCATGATTTCCATTTTGTGGAAATATGGAAAATTCATTATTTGGACGTGGGGCTTATCGCCTCCTCAATGTGATTATATTCATTCACCCTATACATGGAATGAATTATATAATATTATAGTGAAATTATATGATATATATATGAAATAATAATTATACTATAATTATATTTTATATATATTCATATATTCCATTTACAATTCTTTCAATATGTCAAAAAACTCAAAACAACATTCATGAGTATGTACTACATACCATTTAATTGAAAAATGTATTGAATTTCATATATTTATGTATTATATGTTATTATATGTTTTTATATAATTAATATATTTGATATATAAATAATTTATTAACATTTCTAAATAATTATATCATGATATAATTAAGAGTATAAATAATAACAAGTCAAAACACTAATGATAAACAAAGTAGTTATTACTCGAAATGTTTCTTTAATATGGAATTATAAAAAAAATGTAATATAAAGTAATAAGTGAATAAAATTGGGTATTATAGATATGAATATTGTTCAGGGGTAAATCTATAATTAACCTAAATTTATTATACAATAATTTTTTCATGTAAAATAAAATTCAAGAGTTATGGTAACGAAATTTCATCTCAATTTTTATTTTTGTGATATTCATGCCATAATCACCACTTGATTATTTTGTGTGGTTTATATACTTCCATTTTACATTCAATTTAATTTATTTCATTTATTTAATGGTATTAAATAATTTAATTAAAGTAATTATTTCACGGGGATCATGATTCAAACGTTAGTAATGTATTAATGGATTTCAAGTATCACATTTATTTCTATGTGATTTAAGCCTTATTCATCACTCATTTATTTTTTGCAGTTTATATGCTACACATGAATATATTATATGAGTATATTCCATAAATTTATGGATATTTAAGGATCCATTAAATTTTCTATTTTTCTCAGGGTTTATGTTTCCAAATTAATCAAATTGGAAAATTATTGTTTTTCCTCAATTTTATCTCATTGAAACACATGAAATAAATATCAAAAACATTGTTCTGAAAAATATTTTCAAAATATATTCAAAAATGATTTCAAAAATGATTCCAAAAAATTGATTTTAATATATCGTCTTTTTATCATATTCTCATATAAAAATTATTTTAAAAATGTTTTATGGTTTCAAAAAAACCTTTATATGTTTTGAAAGATATTTTAAATAAATATTCTTTTCAAAACTGTTTTATGTTTTAAAATTTATTTTTCAATGAAGAAGGGATATTTTCCTCTATAAATTTTTTTAAATGATATTCAAATTATATTCATTAAAATATGAAATTTTTAAGTGTTACTCATTCCATTTAAGTAAAAGGTATAATGGTTCTATTCATATTCATTACATGAATGGTTTATTTATTGATGGAATGATATTTATGAAACTCTTTATATTTCATTGTTTATGTGTTCATAAATCCCAATCCACATATACTTGTTTTATGATTTTTGAAAAAACTTGTTTTCATGGGTTATCCATTGGTTAAATGATTATGAAAGTTTTATCTTTTCCATAGGTAATGATATTATTTCATGTATATGAATCTCATCTCATTCCATGCGTTAAGATATAACTATTTATGATCTTATTGAATATGTGTGTATGATTACATTATGAGGTGGGTGTGAACTTTATATCCCTCAAATTAATCGGTTGTAGAAATATATATCATTGTATAATTATGTGAGTCAAGACAAAAAATCATGTTCTACTATGGATTGTGGGGGAACCTGATCCACTATGGGATGTTGGGAAAAAATGATCCACTATTGGATGATTGGTAAATACAATCCAATATAGAATTATGGGGAAGCTAGATCTATTACAAGTAATGGAATTTGGTTGGGGATAGTTGTGTGTATCACCTAGTAGGTGTAGTCTCCATGAAGTGCAATGTTATAAAAATGTTGTATTCTTTATTTACCTGGGGTGTTACATCCTTCCCCCCTTTTGAGAATTGCGTCCTCGCAATTTTAAAATTGAGCTTGGACACATCTTTGAAACTCTTACATAGGAACCAGAGTCAGTAAAACAATCACTTTAAAATAAAGAAAGATAATTACAGAGGTCACCCGAGTTAACCCATAATAGGATTCCATGTAAGAAAACATGGACATGGTGGAGAAAACATAGGGTCATGTTCTGATGGATAGTGATAGAAAACATGTTTAGGAGAAATTTAACCACAAGAAAATCACAAACATGTGATGGGTTAAACGGTATTCGATTCCCCAGTAGGAAAAGTTAATAGAATTTTTTTTTGTTTTAAGTTACTTTTTATTGAGGAATTTATTCATAAGGAAACATAATCACTTATAATGTTGACTTTCAACTTTTATTAGATTCCTTACACAAACTCATATTTTTTTCCAAAAGACAAGTATTTAGGAAGACTTGTTCACATTAAGAGTACTATAATCAACATCTAGAGAATCACCTAATCCACAAAAGAGAACTATATACTTCGCATGTATTAAGACTTTAACCACAACCAAAACCAAAAAGGTTAGTACAAGATCAGATAATCCAGAAAAGGATAAACCTTTATAGAACAAAAATCTATTCTTAATCTCCAAAATTTGTCCAACAAAACCCAAAGTTCAATGAGGACTATTCGATAAACAATTTGTCCATAAAATTCTTCAATGTAAACCAAACAAAGATTGAAACCCAAATATTTGAAGGATTTAGTCACATAGTCCTCCAAGTTAAATCGTAACATTTATCTCCAAACAACATCAGTTGCTCTTAATGTCTCGTATTGAAAAGTAATTAACCTAATCACATATCCTTCATGATAGGTTAATAAATTTCCATAGATAACCCAAAATCAACTTACTCTTAATTCATAAAATTATCTAACTAAAAATAATTAGTCAGACTAACTAGGTACATCATGTAGTCCAGTGGTAGGTGATAAATACCAGTCGCACTTTGGGTTCTATTCCCGTAGCTTTGTCCGACGCGACAGGTTGTCACATGGTCTGCGTGTTTTCCTTTTAATAAAACTCCAAAAATAACCCTAATATGATTTAACCTCAATAGTTTCCTTATACCTCTCATTTTCATCCAAATTCGTTATGATCTGAAGATCTTAATTCTTGAAGTCTTATTTCACCACCATAAGATAAAATAAAATGATTCCCAAAATGAATAACATCATACCTTGATCATGGTGTCCACTCGGTTTCATCATCATCTTGCTCATGTAGGTAGAAGTCCCATGCATTATAACAATGATTTATTGATCCTTCAAAATCATTTGCTTCCTCCATCCAAATACACCTTGTACAACATGGGTCATATGGGTGTTCATAGAAAACAGTTTTGGAAAATAATCATGTATGAAATATAATTCCAAAACATCTGATAAAACATGATTTCTATAAAATAGTTGGATAGAATTTGAGTTGAAACATTCTATTGTTGGTCCTTTTAAAATACCATAATTATGTGCTGAGAGACTATATTTTAAAAGAAAATATAAATAGGTTGCGCACGGGTCTCCTTCCTTAGCACCATTTTTAAAATCATTATATGCTTCAAATTCTTGTGATAAGGTAAAATATTTCAAAATACCTTGATAATATTTACCGTTCTTGAAAATATGAGAATATTGTGAAAATAGTATTTGTCTAAAAACAACCAATGATCCACGATGATAACGAGATATAGTGGAGGTGTCTGATATCTCAAACAACTTCTTGCAAGTGATTTGTATTCTAGAAAATGTTTCACAATCATCTAAACATGAATTTGCAATAATTATTGCAAGCATGTCATTAGGAAGAAATAGGAATGTCGTTTGAGATCCTTCTCCTTCCATTCGTAACCGACTTTACTTGACTGAAAAATGTTATAAAACAAGGATTTAATTGAAATAATAGATATAGGGACTAATCATGTGTCTATCAAAAACTCCTAATCCCCAATGTTGTCTAAACCGACCTCTGATACCAACTATAAGGCCCCAGCCTTAAAACCATACTTAATCTTGATTTAATACAAGATTACACATTGAGGATCTTTTCAGGTTTAGAGTTTTAGAGAATTAGATCATAAACATGCATTACATTACACATTTAAACAAAGTGGTTACATAAAATATAGTATTCTTTTTTTCCCATCAATGAAAACATATTTAAAAGAAAACATGGATTCTTTCTTGACACTTACTTGACACTATCATCATATCATGTACCTTTCCCTTGACCTCTGAAAAATATTTCAAAAAACATGGGATGAGCATAAAAATCTCAGTAAGGGTTAAAAAAAATATGGAAAGGAAACATGAGTTCATATATACATAAGAATGAAATCAGACTTTACCCATAAAACATAGGCACTTTAACATACCTCATCAAATCATGAATAAATCATAGAAATCCTAAGACATAAAAGGTAACTCGAGGCATTCATAACATCCTTATGTAAGGAGTAACCCTCTTGGTTACGTTTGGAATACCCATCATAGTATATTCCCTAAATCTCTTCGGAGAAACCTTAACGTTTCACTCCTTCGCATTACCCAATGCATTGGAGAGCTATATCGGGTTCACCCTCCATTAGTTTTTCACGGAACCACCCGTCTTCATAATAATTCCCAATAACCTCAACATAATCGTATCACATAAAACATGCATAATGGAAACATAACATTTCCACCTTTCAATCACAAGATATCAATACAACACATTGATATAAAAACATTATGAAAACCAGTTTCAATACCAAAACAAAATAAAAGTAAAACATGGTATTTATATTTCTTTTAAAAAAAGTTATGGCTTGTAGAGGAAGCCGAAACTCAAATAATGGTAACAGTGGTGGAGAAGTCGTTTTCGCCGCATACGTACGACAAAAACATTCCCTTTTGTCGTTTAGTAAAACGCTTCATATAAAAAGATTCATTTTTGGATAATTGTAAAAGTCAAAGGGGTTTATACACCGTATAAAAGAAGGTTGTGTATAAAACAAAAGATGCCTCAATGAAAGGATATTGAGACGAAGTCCCATACAAAGACGGTATCCTTGGATTAAGGATAAATAAATTACATAATTATGTGTGGAAAATGAATACACGAAATATAAGTGGATATTAAGTGTAAAACAATCAGAGGTTATTCACACATATTCCGATAATGACATATTCAAGGAGTACAAGTTTATCCCAAAGAATCAAATTTGGGTTAAGAAGTTCCCTTGCAAAAATTTGACAGCCTAACGGCGTCACTACAAAATTCAGAAAATGAGTTGATGAGAGATAAAATGGGTATCTCATCACATGGACATAATAGTATGTAAATTAAAAGACATAACAAAAGAAGTCTTTTAAAAAGAGGAGGGTGAAAGGTTCCCTTACCGACGTGGGTATCTTTCAAAACATACGCCTCGTGAAAGAAGGACAATACAACATTGATGTAAATACTAATAAATGAAAGTATATTACACAATGATTAAAATAATGGGCAGTCCATACACCACTCAAAGGAAATTGTGGAAAATGTAGCATAAATCTCACGGGAATAAAAGTGATATGAAAAATCCCCTACGAAAACTCAGCAGCCTAACGACGCCACTTAAAACATACAAAAATGGACTGATGAGATAAAATAAGGTCTCTCATAATATTAACCTAATGTTTACAGAAAGGGTAATATAAAAGAACATCCCCCAACATAACAAAGAGGAGCTTAAAAGAAGTGTCATAAAGGGGAGTACTGAAAAAGAAAGAGAGAGGTTAGATCTCTCACGAAAATTCGGTAGCCTAACGGTGCCACTCAAAACTTCCAAAATGGATTGATAAGAGAGAATAGGGTCTCTCGTCATATGAACAATAAAAATTACAGTAAGAGTAATATAAAATAACATCCTAAGAATAAGAAATATGTGCTTTAAAAGGAATGACATAAAAGAGTGTACTTAAAAAGAAAGAGAGTAGTAGGATCCCTTACCTCATGTTCGACTTGTCTTGTTCGTTTATTTATATTCCTGAATAATAAACTTTGGTTAATTTATAATTTCCTAAGGACCTCCTTTAATGATTACTATACAGTTAATATCACATATTATAATGTTATAATAATTATTTAATAATGTTAGTTCATATCAGACGTTTTTTCCGATGTTTGGTACATGAGTCAAAAATGAACTTGTTTGAAAAATGATTGCCCATGTAGTTATAAGTAAATAATTTCCAGAATAGTAATAATGATTAAAATATCTTATATATCCAGTACATATTCAATTTATACTATTCCATATCATTTGGAGATAAAAAATGAAAAGCATCGTTCATGGAGACGGTAGGCCGTACGTACGCATGAACGCTACTTTCATTTTTTTGTCATATTAATGGAATTAAAAATAAATGATATATATATATATTATAATTACAGTATAATATATATGTTATATAGGTCACATATTTTCATTAATTTCATTCTTTATACATTCCATGTATTGCATGTACGAGTCATATCACTTGAGGGGGCGGTAGTCCATACTTCCTCATATGAAATTATCGCATTTACACAACATGAAAAGAATAAAGGAATGTTTTAAATATAAAATCAAGAAGCATATAATAAACATAAATACCATATATATCATATATAAAATACAGTGACATCATAATGGCAACCATTAAAGGTGTTAAAAGAATATTGAACAATCATAATTTCGTGAGACAGAAAATTGCCAACCACAGAAACAGTATGTTCTTTAACCATTAGACGAAGGTGTGTGTAAGTGTATCTAGAATACTTCTTATAAAAACATCCTAGTATATTTAAAGTTCTGGATTTGTTAGAAATTAAATGAATAAAAAGAGTTTAGGGGGTTGGAGATGAAAAATAAAACAAAAGGACTCAAGTGAAGACATTACCTTAAAATCGGGTAACTCCCTTTGGTTTGAGCTCAAAGGCTTCCTTGGGAATACTTCTTCCCAATGTGAGGCTTCAAGGAGTTAGAGAGGGATGTTTAGAGACAAATGGGCAGGGTTTTTCCGAGCCAAAGGCTTTGGAAGTGTGGGTAAGGAGGTAGAGGTGGGGGCCTTTTATAAGAGGAGAGTAGGGGCACTCTTGAAAAGTAAAGAAATGTTACTTTAGTTTAGAATGAGTTTCGGATTTTAATGGTCCCACATTGATGTGTTTCAAGGATAATGTGATAAGGGTTATAAATACACCCATCCAATAGGTTTTGGACATGTGTAGGTCTTATATATTACATTATATTTCCATTTTATTTAAATCGTTCAATAATGAGGTCATCGCTGCATCATCACGATGTCATAAATAATTTAATTTATTTAATGTCTAAAAATTATAAAACAAATACTATGATGTAGGAAATCTTTTCAGATTTCCAATGAATATTTATAGTCAAAAATCTTACTTGTATAATATTATGTAACAATTGTTTTAGTAAAACATCTCATGTTTGTGTCATTTTTACTTTAACATTAAATAAAAAGTTATTTATGTCATTTTCCAACCAACGTGGCTCCATGGGGTCCCCAAGTTGACCCATTTATTTTTTTTGTCGGACATGGCTCATCCAATGAGGGTAGGACATGTGTCTAGGTCATTTCATTTTATTAAAACATTATTCTTACCATAAACTACACTAATTACCTCTAATCGCGATTAAAAACTTAATAAGTTACTATTCACCAAAAAATTATTCTAATCCCATTGAACCACATTTTACTTCTTAATGACAACCATTTATGTCGTATTTTTGAAATTCAAAACACAAAGGTGGAAAAATTTCATTTAAACGGAAAAATCAGTTTTTATAAGTACCACTTAGTGGTTTCACTATTCATCAAAAATTGAAGTTTTTCAGAAAATTACAAAAAATTTACCCTAATCTATATTTGATATTTCGAATTCAAAAATGATGTCTATTTTAAAAAATTCATAACATATAAGTTTCATTAATTAATTTAATAATTAATTCCCACTATCAAAACAAATACCGTGTTTTTATAAAACAAAATGTATCAAAAGATTGACACTAGTTTAAGTCCAATTTCAAAGTGAAATTAATTCCAACACCCAATATTGGATTAAATGGTAAAAATATATTCTAATTTAACTTTTAAACCAATTCAAAATATATTATAATCATATAAATAAATTAGATTAAAAAGAGGTTTTGAATTAAAATACAACAATTTTCACTATTCATTAAAAATTGAACTTTTTCGAAAAAATACCAAAAATTTACACAAAGTAAATTTTGATGTCCCAATTCTAAAGAAGATTTTTATTTTGTCAAATATAACATATACAATTGTCAAAAGTGGATTTAATAGAGGTTCTCCATCAAAAGGCGGTTAATCAAGATTTTAAAGAATATTTAAATGTTTACGCTTAAAATTGGATTAATTGGAATTTTTAATCCTCTAACATTTATTGTAAAAAGTAAAAATATTTGACAAACAAATATAATCATTTTTTAGTTAGTTCTGTTCATTCCCGCCATTACAACGGCTAGGCGTTAACTACTAGTTAAAATAATATTATTTTATTATTAGAGTGCAACATAAGATTCCCAAGAAACTTGTTGTTGCTTATTGGGTACCCCATCGATCATAACATCCCATTTAAAGTAATATTAATATTTTATTCAAAAATATGGATAGATATAAAAATGTCGTATTCTTTATTTACCTGGGGTGTTAAGGTTCATAACCCTCTTTCTCCTAATTACATCTCTTAATTTGGGGCGAATTCATAAATTGTTCTTTTGAATTTGAAGTGAGTTATTCTGTCATTGTGTAGTCATTTCATATTTATCATTCTCCAGTTTAAATATTGAGTTTTTTGGCATTTTTTTGAAATGATTCCTCAACAGAATGGTATATAATCTTCTTCTCTAACATATTTTCGTTTGACCATGTGTATGAGATCTATAAATGTCTACGATAAATTATTTGGTGATGTTTCCTTATATTCTTAATTAGTTTTGACTTTTCATTGGGTTTTTCAGTTTAATTAATTAAATTAATATTTTTATCACTATCACCTCTTAGGTATTTTCCAAGAATTGGGTTTGGATTCTTTTTTTACCTCTAGTGGTGTTTTCATGATGTTTTAATAGGAGAGGATCACCTAGTGGTTATTATGAATTATTTCACGTTTTTGTTTACTATGTTAATTAATTATATGTTTTATAATTATTAAATTATTGTTTATTTTCATGGTATTAAAGGTTTAGTGGCTTATTTGAGCTCATTTGGATGATTAAGGCCTTAATCAGTAGTTATATATGCCTTAAGAAGGTTTTAAGGCATTGGAAATTCTTGGAATGCTATATTAATGAGGTATGTGGTTTAAGAGGTTTAACCATATTCTTGATATATTAATAGAATGTGTATGTGGTATGTTAATTAATTTATTTTTTAGCATGTTTTCTTAGATGGTGTGTATAAATGTATTTGGGATTTAAATAAGTACCTCAGACTTTCAAGGAAACTATCATATTTGTAGCTAATTATTTGACCGAACCAACGACCATCCATGGGGTTTGTCATTCCTGGAATGTGGTATGTAATGTTTTTGAATGGTAATGAAAGTGACTTATGAGCTTAAACTAGCTTGATTATTGTATATAATAATAACATGGTCAAATATAAAATAGTTACAAGATGGAAAAATAGGTATGACAATTACTATGATAAAATGTTTGATAATCAAGTGGTAATAGTTTTTAAAAGCCTATGGGGCCCTTACAAATGTTTGAATTGTGAGCATGGGTTTCAACCCAATGATTGGATTCAATGGGTATAAATTATGATTTGAAATTATTTTTTAAAATAAATATGTTATAAACTCTGTGATTTCTATGAAAAATATTTTTTTTAAAATGATTTAAAATTTTTATTTGAAAAGGGGTGTTATTTAATTTTTTTTAAAATTTCATGACAGATCATTTAATGTTTTTGTGGATATGAAGGATTTGGCCTTGTTTTAGTATTAATTTTCTATTGTGTCCCTTGGTAAATTATAATGGTTAAAGATCTGTTTGTTATAGTTTGAAAATATTTGATAAGGTCTTGAAATTTATCCTTGAAAAGTTATCATTGGTTACTTGGCTAATGGTGTTAGTCATTGTCATCATCAAATATGGTTTAGAGCATTATTCATGGCCATACTAACCCATGGATTATGGGGTTGGTCATGGAGGTTTAAACCTATAATTTAGGGTGTCAATAATTATTTTGCACACCATTTTTTATAATGTAGGTCATGGAAGTCCCCACCCATTTTTTATGGTGTTGTCCATAGAGGTCCTCTCCCATGTTTTATGGTTTCAGTAATAGATGTCATCCCTATGTTATATTGTATCCATCATGGCATTAATGAACCCTTGGTATATGATGCGTGACATGGTTGGAATCACATATGGTGTAAGGTGTTGGTCATGGAGGTCTTCATATATGGTATAGGGTGTTGGTCATGTCAGTCCTCACCTATGGATTAAGGTGATGATCAAGGAGGTACACACCTATGGTAAGGGTGTTTTTCATGGTAGTCCTCAACCACGATTTGGGTTGTTGTAATGATGTTAGTATTTTTTGGGTGGGTGTTAGAATGAAACTGTAACCACCAATAATAATTATGTATTGATGGGTGTTGGGATGAGGTCTCACACTTGTATGATATTTATGTTTTCATTTCTGAAAAATAAATGATAAATGTGAATCTCTTTTTTTTATTCATAGTATCCATAAAAATATAGTTTTTATTTTGATTAGATGTTCTCATTGATTCATTTTAGGTAATCTGAGGTGTCTCTATAGACTACAGGTTCTATTGGGTATGAGATAAGTTGGTGTTTTCCTTGACATATGTCTTTATTATTCATCATTTTTTATTATACTATTTTTTAATTTTATTTACCTACTCATACTATTTCATTGAATGGTATTTTCTTTAGCGACCATTTATGGTGTCCTTCAAAGGATCACTCCTAACATCCTCATGTCACCACCTCACATGGGTACCCGAGTAGCTCCCATATGTTTCTTATAAGAACATGATTAGGTTGTGTCCGAGGTTGATTTTTTTATGCTTGGGTGGGATGTCTTATATGGTAACATGTGATTAGATGTAGTTCAGATCCGGGTTGTCGTAGGACCTAATGTAATTATCATTTTTTTGTTCTTTTAATTTATTGGATCATCCTTCTAGGACATAAATTTTGTATATATTCTATTTATGAGAGGACCTTTTTTTAATTTTATTTTGTCATATAATGATTTTTTATTAATTGAATGGTTATTTCAATGTACTCTCATAGAGATGAAGTTTTTTATTAACATTTGTATTAAAAAATTTATTTGGGGGTATATTATCATATTACTTCATCCTTATAAACATTATGCTAGTTAATATCCTTTTAAGTATGAAGTGGCACACATTAGGTCTTGTGTTGAATTTTATTGAGGCACCAGTCTACTAGATTCTGGGTTAGGACATTACAAGGTGTTATCACAGGAGTTATATTCACTGATTAATTATGTGTGGTTTGGTATGCTGGTGTTATAATAATGAGTTAAATATTTTTATAGATATCAAGATTGTGTTTCAATAACACTTCCTTGGGTAGAAATTACACATTACTAGGGCCTGAGATTGATGTTTCAGATTTTTTTGTAATAGTTGTATAATATTTTTTCTTTGAGTGTCACACTTGTTATTTGAAATTAATGACTTTTGATTGGACTCTAGCTCTTGGAACATTTACAAGATTCCATAGATTTAGATTTTATTCATGTACTATAATGTAAGGTTACATATCATGAGACATTAAAAAACATAGTATCCACATGTTATAGGACTTCTAGTGTGTGATTTGGTGGATTAAATTTTGAAGGATGGTTATGTTGATCTATATATAAGGAAATATAATTTAATAAACTATTGTGGTCCTCATGAATTATTGGTTTTGTGACCTCTATGGGTCAACATGGTAATGTAATTAAATAATTGGACCCCATGTGCATGTTTTATGATCGGTATTGGTCATATATTTTGGTGATCTCGGGAGATCTTTCATCCACAGATTCTCAAACAAGATAAGCACCCTAGTTTTAGGATTTTAGTTGGTATATTCCACATTTATGGTGTGAGATCTAAGAGTAATATGTTTTTACTTTCTTATTTCATGAGTAAAAGATATGTCTTCTTGTTTATTAACCCATATGTTATGGTCTTTTCAGAGATAGCGTAGAACATGTATTGTTGAACCTAGTTACGTTTTGAAATTACTCTAATTTTTTTGTAATGAAAAATATATTTATTGTATCTGGATATTACATATATGTAGTGGAATGATCATTATATAATATTTTGATCCATTCTTGAATTTTATTGGCCTAGTTTCTTTGGGAACAAATACACATTAAAAAGTAGTTCATAAATAATCAATATCGTATGCCATTATGTTCTCTATAACTAGAAAACTTCTTAGGAATATAATTTGTAAATCCTTTCAACATTACTTGGGGAATGGAAGTAAAATTTAGGGAGAGTTCATTTTATATATTATTTTAAAAAATGAGATATCATGATCAAATAATCATTAAACGAGAATAAGGGTTTGATAATATGAGATAAAATTTTAAAATATAAACCCTATATATCATAGATCATAATCATGATTCATGATATAAATATTTGTCATTAATAATGAATTAATCATAATTAAATCAAACTGAATAATACATGATAAAAATATCAATGTCATATCTTAGGGAAATGTGGCATAAACATATAACTTTATGAACATATATAAATAAAATCATGTTATCTCGATGTACCGTGGGCATGAAATCAGGAACATGAATAAATTTATGTACATCAAAAAATGTACAATAATTATTTGGTTGATATTAAATCTATTTCCACGTATAAAATCTTATACATGGAATCCAGGTCCTTACATATAATTATATATATGAAAATTACATCTACCGATAAAACTGTTAACATGAAATCATATTCACACAAAATATTTTTTCCTAATGAGGAATATTTATTTAGCTAATACTTTGGATGGATATATTTTTTCTAAAGAGAAAATGTATAAAATGAAACATATGTTTTCTTCAAGATCATAAAACCATGATCATATCATAAATTTTGAAAAAATAAAATATCATATACATTTATTAAATTCAAAGCCTTAGGAAAAGAGAATGGGTTTCATTATTTTATTGTCATCATGAATATAAACCATCTAGATAAAGAAAAAGTATTATGGTCATTTATATTATCCCAAATAAATTATTAGTATAATTAAATTATTTTATCTTATATGGAAAATATATTTTGAAACTTCACTCATAATAATTATTGGGGGTTAATAAATTTTCCATTTTAAAACAACATCACTTTTAAAACGTTCCTCACATTAAAATGACAGAATTAATAGTGATTAAAAATTAAAAATTATAATGTAATATTCATTCCATTGAAAAACTATTTTACTAGTAATTTATTTATTTAATTATAATTTTGAAACACATTCCTTCTATATTTATGTTGAAAAAGTAACAAATTTCCTTGCTTTGAAAATTATGAAAAGGCTCATTTAATTTTTTTTATTCTAAGTAAATCATTAGTGAAAATGATTACAGAAAATTGTATTAGAATATTAAAAAAATTAAAATTTTTTATAATATATTTACATGGAATATAAATACTTCTCAATTGAGATATAAAAAGTAACAATGAAAAATAATAACGACATTGTAAAATAAACCCTTACCACTTTGGTAAACTTTGTATCCAAATTCCGATGAATGAAATATAATTATTTGGATATCAATTTACAATTATTTTCATGACAAAAATAATAATACACATTCATGGTAAGTGTATTTACCTCCCCAAATGAATCATTTATTATATAACGAGAATGTCCCCAAGAAATAAAAGTGAGATAAATATCCCTTACCGTAGGTCCGAGTTCCATCATACACATTGAATCCAACTATATTATAAAAATATTATAAACCATTTTAATATATTTGATATCATATATTATTTATATATATCCATTTGTCAACTATGTCTTATCAAATTTGTTCTAAAATCATCATTTTGGGTGATGTCTACTTCTTTTTCCACGTATGTCTTGGTTTTGTAGTATTGGTTATTTTACATTTATTATAGTTCCATCATATAAATAACGTAAATAATGATATAATTATAATAAATATTTAAATTATTTAAATTTTTAGTCATTTATAAAAGTTACTTTAATAAAAATTGATTTCACCATTCATGGGGATGGTAGGCAGTACATATGCTTGAAGGATATTTTCATTTTTTAGAGAATTGAAAAAAGGGAACTTATAATTTTCCAATTATAGACAAATTTTTATATAATATATTTCAGATATATTCATTAAATAAATCCTTATTACTAAATATGTAAAACATAAATGAAAAACGAATCACACTGCATGACTAATATTGAAGAATATATGTATGTAGAAGATATGTAATTGTAACCCAAAGGAAAGTGTGATAAGAATGTATATATTTAATGATAATTAAAGAATTATAACCATGTCATAAATATCATATATAGAAAATAATCTCATCTTAATACCCATCTATAAAACATGGTGATGAAAATTGAACTGTATCTCTATATGGATATGATAATCCATACATATGAATGAGTGATTAATTCACTTTTCATTTAATGAGAAAGAGGGAGTATAATTGTGTTTTTATAATGATAATGAAATTTAATCATATTTAGGACACTGAATATATTATTATATTAAAAATATCTTTAATTTATAGTGGTAAAGAAGAGTATAAAATGAAAGTGACCGATTAAGTTGATTACCTCTTCTTAAAAGTAACTTAATTAGAACTATTGTAGACTAAGATATGGAAAGTATTATGGGAAGATTATAGCCTTCAAAATGTGGAAATTAAAGTTTAGAAGACATTTTTCTTTAAGATGGTCAGGCTAGAATTAAAAATGACATATAATTAAGCAGGCGAGGAGGGGACATTTTGTAATTGAGGTGGGGAGATTTTAGAATTTATGAAATGATTATATTATAATTATACAAATCTAGAGGCCAAATATTCCAAATGTTCAATAAATGAATAATTGATCAAATTTTATACTAGAAATTACCTCATATTTTCCTTATTTATTTTTTTGATTTTTATATAATGAAATAAAATAATATTTTCATGAAATATCATTATTGTCAATTTAGAAAATATTCATTACTTTGTCTTCAATAACGTCATGACAATTTTATAGAAACTAACCAATTAATAATACAAATAATTAACATGACATTTTTTTCAAATAAAAAATACAATAATCACAGAAATAAAATAAAATTATAGAAATTATAATATTATTAATATCATTTAATTGAATTTTCCATTAATTGAATTATTACTGTGTCAGCGTTGGGTAAGCATTTGAAAAAAATTAAATTTCTATATAAAATTGTAAATAAATTACCATAATTAATATATATATATATTGTATTTTAAAAGACTATATATAGTAAAACATAAAATATTGATTGAAACATATTAAAATATTATCGTTATTAAAAACAAGCTTCTAAAGTGTATGAAATTACTTGAAACATAATACAATAACAATCATATTCTTATAAAAATGCCCATATAACACCAAATAATAAAACATAGGACCATTAAGGATGATATGGACTCATAAAAATACTATTTCAAGTTTTTGGTTGATTTTATAATCAATATAATTTTATTTTTTAATTTCGTTTCTCAATTTACCATTTATTGTGGTAACGAATATTATTAAGGTTATTATTCATTAAGATAAAAAATAAAAGGATGAATTTTATAAAATTTTAATCGACATATTACAAATAAAAAATCCATTTTTCCAAATTTAACACACATATTTGGAGTAATTAAATGAGAAATTGACTCCCCAAAATGCATTGAAATGCAGTTTTTCTGAAATGGTTTTTTTTATCTAAAAAATGTACATATAAAAAAATTGTTATAAAAGAGATTAAAATTTAATTAATAATATTAGATATTATTAAATATCACTTATTTTTCTTATATATCATATAAAAATGATAAATTATCTTTTTAATATCAAAAAGGACAATTTTATAAAAAACATTATTTTTCAACTATTCACATAAAAATTAATATTTCATAAAAATTGAAAACATTAAACTATAGAATTATGACATGATGAAATAAAAAAAGAAATTAATTTTGGAAATAAAAAATATAAAATTTCAAAAAATTAATTTTAATATTCACCCATAAATGTAATGAAACACCATTTTCATAGAAAACATATTTATGAAGCATGGTATAACAGTACTGATAAATGATTACCTATTTCATAATAGTTATTCAAGAATTTTTATTGATTAATTCACCAAATCACCTCATGATTCATTCATTTATTTTATTTATATTTATATTTTATTGATTTATATTTCCAATTGATTTTTATGTTGAGGTTCTGGTGAGTATTTAATTTAGATTTGAATGATTTGGGGGGTTTTTAGCCCAATTCTTGGTTAGTGAAAAAGTTATTGGGGGAATATAGCTTGGTGGTAAGTTTGTGAGGCCCCTATTGTCACGTCCCCATGGGGTGTGTTTTTTTATGGTTTAACCCCAAGAGATAGATGATATTTTTGATTATTGTGATGTTTGAGGAATTTTTCAATGTCACATGGTTATAGTATTCTATTATTTTAAAAATACATTATAACTGTGAACAAGTTACATGGTTAAGGAGAATGGTTAAACTAACCATGAAACTTATGTTTTTAGCCCATATAACTCATCATAGAGGGGAATTGCACGATTTGAACACAGTTTGATTAGTCGTGCATGCTAACTATGTAACCCACATGGAGTGGGGTTTTTTTACATTTCTCCTTATTCATATGTAGGGTTTTATCCCATGTATTTCACCATTAAAACCCAAAAACCATGACACCACCCATGGAATATTTTGGATCCTCCAACCTCATATATGGGGATTTCAAGGTGGTATCTTTGTGATACTCCACCCATACTGAATGTTTTTGGATCACCTCTCTTTATTCTTTATAATTCATTCATTTTTTCTTTATCTTATAAGAATATTGTCCATTTTTTTCTTATTTGAATGCCTAGAGTGGTGAAAATTTTGGTGTTTTTATTTCTTAGGGTTTTCATCCATGCTAGCTATGTCTTTGTGGTGGATTTCATTGAAGGTGAAAATATTCTTCCACATGAGGTTGTAATTTCCTTCCACTTCCTTTTTGAACCATCCTATTTCATTCTAGACAATTTATAATTAAATTATAATGTTTTTCTTAATATTTTAATGTTTTTTTAATTTATTGTGGTGTTTTTATGTCATAAATTTTAGTGGAAATGGTTTTCAAAGGGATTTCTTTAATTATTCATATCTATAAATGTAGGAATGGTTTTTGGTAAAATTCCAATGACCTTTTAAAAATGTATTTCTGTATTATAAGAGTGATGTTGGCTATTCTTTTGTCTCGAAATTCCTATTTGATTATGTTTTGAGACTTGTGGGTTGGTTTGGGGAATTTTTTTAGTTGGTGTTAATTGTGCATTGCATGTTATGTTTCATATAAATGGGTTTGGAAACACCAATGGGTATCAATGATTATTCCATTGAAATGGGTGTGGGTACATCATTGGTGAATTATTTTGGTCGGTGTTATTTATGCATTGCATGTTTGAAAAACCTTGTAACTTTTTAAATGGTCCTTTGATATACAAATGATTCAAAATTTTATTTCCAAATGTTATTCCAAAAGCATAGTTCATTTGTAATTTTAAAAAGTGTTTTGGCGACTAAATGGGATAAAGACCTGTTTAGAACCTTTTCGAAATATTTAATGTTTTTAAATGGTTTTGAAATATGGATTAAAAGAATATGTGCTGTGAATTCCATTTTGTTTTTTTATTATGTATAAGAAATATGTTTTGAATCATGAATTATATGGAATCCCTATTGGAACATGTGAATTACTTGTTGAGAGATTCAAAACTTTATTGTGGATCCTCTAAGGAGAGGTTCCTCACTCTTTTAGTGTCAATGTTTATTCTAGGAAAACCCAATGGATACGGGTAATGGTTTGTACAACACATGTGAGGAACTCCTAGTCAAAATTTTATATTATGATGGGATTTCTGGGAAAAATCTAGAGGGCCATGTTAAGGTTACTTATCGACACATTATTTTATTTGGTACCTTAGAGTAGTTTAGAGGGAAAGGGGTACGTGCAACTTGATTGGATAATTTAGAGTGGCTAATTGGTTATTGACTATGGAGACACACCATATCTTTGTAGGTGAGTCGGAACACAGTACTTTTAGTGATTCCTTATAGACGTGGTCTAGAAATGGCCATGATTAAATGTGTTTAGTTTTATAAAAATATATAATGATCTTGGTTACCTATTTTGGTAGTATCTTATTGCTTATAACAGAACCTTTTTCTAGTGTTTCGCCATCTTATTCTATTTCCATTCATTTTTAGTGTATCCATTTTAATCACATCTTTTGTATTTTTGTTTATATTTTGGTTTTTTGAAACAATAATTTTTTAAGTGGAATATTATTTTAAAAATGGAAATAGATTGGTCTATTTAGAAAAATCTATTTTTCTTTATTTATTTTACTGGATTTTAAAATTTTAAAAAATATTTTCATATTTTATCAGATATAGTGTTTTTGTATTTTTTTAGGAAAGTAAATTTATGTATTCTCTATGGATTAAATAATGATATTTTATGCCCCCACCATACTTGAGACACTCGACATTAGTAGACCCGATATTTGTTACATGTTCAGGTTTCTCGTTCAGTTTTGCCTTTGGATATGGTTGGTTTGTGGATGATGGTGAACAAATGGTCAAGTAGAGATATTATTGGTATGGTTTGTTGGTATTAGTTTTGTTTTTATTTTAAATTTATTTTATTTATGGTTGTACGTATATATTTATGATGTATTTATTGATATTCTATTATTATTTTTGTTGAGTGATGTATTCTATTCATTTGAGTCTAAATATTTATTGTGAGAAATCATTCCCATGATGATATCATTGATTCCTAATTATATTTTCTATCCAGGGGGGATAGGGAATGGCTCCCAGCGAATGTATCTTTCTAGGTCAGGTGTCAGGTTGGTTGAATTCACAAATTGGTTCATGAGAAAATGGTATTAGAGGTGGCCCTTTGTTATTTGGATCATTATGTATACTAGAGATTTGAATGTTGGGACTTTAGGGTCAGGTATGGGAATATCAATCTAACCCTTTCTCATACTGATCATACAATTCCCAATGGGATTATTGGACTTCAGTTTATTTTTTTTGGAAGTGTGTATAGTGGATGACAATTGAAGTGATTCAGTGTTGTACGATGGCCTCACAAGGAGTATCCACCCATGTTGGGCCTGAGTGCATGAATCAGGATATACCGGGTTCCTAGTGCTTTCATGGGACAATACCCTCTAACAATGTCTCCATTTAATGAATAGATATTAGTTACCTATGTCATGAAATTAGAGTTGGTTGTTTTTTGGTTTAATTTTTGTTAGTGTGAGTGCATTATCAAAAGTAAAATTGATTTTGGAAAAAGGGGGTATCAATGTAATAAATGTTAAAATGTGGGATTTTATTTCAAAAGTGGGATCTTTTGATTGGGATAGATTTGAAAATTGATTTGGGTATTGGTAAATTTGATTTGTGATTTGTAATGGCTTTGAACTGGGAATGGAATTAATGGTTTTGAAAGAGGATTTTGTTTTGGTTGTCTAAAGATTACCATATGAGCTAGTTTTTTATGTGGGTTATCTTTTTTTTAGTTTTGGTTGATATTGATCTTTTTTCTTCTTCTTCTCAGAGTATCCCACCCAGAATGGTCTCATGTGTTTCTAAGAGCATTTTTTGAATTTTTTTCCTTTCCAGGAACACAATGGTGTTTATGAGATGAGTTATTCTCAGTTTATTAATATCATTTGTAGTGATCAATATTTATTAGAGTCTGATATGTTGTTTTAGTAATTTTAAGGAGTCTTCAGGTTATTACAAACTCCTAAAGGTGTAAGAGTCTTTGTTGTTTTGGATTTATTTGATGTCCTTAATTTGATTGATGACATGTTATAATACCTGAGCCATTTCATGTTGGTATGACATGGGAAGTGTTTATGAACATTTTTTTTCTGATTTTTTATACCTAAGAAGGTGAATATGAGGACACAAGAAGGGCTCATAATTTTTTAGCAAGGTCAGGAATGGTGACGACCTATGTTGACCTCGTTAAAGAGTTGGGGAAATTTTAACAATAGTTAGATTCAAATTATTAGTTTAGAGATCTCATATTAATTTTTAGTATTCATCTAGATATCATGGATAAATTATTCTCCTTCAGCGATGTTCTATTTAATAAACTAGTTGATGAACCATTCGTAGGCGATTCAGTTTCTGAAGAACAAGAAGTTAGAAGTCGGATATATTTTTCCACATGTGATGGTTCTCCATCTGTAGATAGGTTTATTCAACAGAAACCAATTTATATAGAGTCATGTTCTAAGGTTCTGATGTCTCACTCATAAGGCTAGTTATTCTTGTGATTCCAATGCATCCAACTTATGAATTATAAACCATCATGTAAAAATCCTCATAGTGTATAACATTGGTATTACTACATGGGTAATCTATAGATGTTATGTAATAATCATGGATTCAAGAGGATTTATAGATCAGAAGATTTTAGCACATGAATTGAAGGCAGGGGATACTTCAGTCAATGGGGTTCCATCTATATGCGATGGAGTGATGTTTTGATAGAGTCATGAATCATTATATATGGGTTTGTGGAAATTATTTTTACCTCTATTATCATATTTGAAAGGATTATGTGTTTTTTCTTAGTTCCTTAGACTATTGTGTATTTTAATTATTCTAATAGTCTTTGTGACTGAGTTTTTTTTATAATTATTTGTTTTTTATTATGGATTTGGATTTTTAAGTGGTTATATTTTTGGATTAGTGTTGGTTTCGTGTTTTGATCATATTAATGATGTGTACATTATGTAGAAATAATGAATTTTGGTCATGATTATGGTTTCTCATTGGTCTATAGTCATGATCACTTTGGGGATATCTATTTCATAAGGAAATTATGGAACATTCTTAGATTCATTGTTTTTTTGAGAACCTTATATATGTTTCCCCTATTTTGGGGATCTTTGGTTCATGATGGGTGTTCTTGTATTGGTTCTATATTGTGGGATGATCATTATAGTAGAGATAACCTCTATATTCTCCCCAAAGATCCGTTTTATTGCGGTTTTCCATAGAACATGTTAAGTGATACATATATAATAAAGGGTCACCACTAAGTTAAGTGTTCCATTCAAACTCATTCGATTAAGAGTTTGAGTTTTGGTTCTAATTTGGTTTGGAGAATTTTTGTTGAAGAATGTTTATGTGGTGTGATGAAAAGTCACACTGAGACATTATGTTTCAATTATCTATTTTATTTTTATTATTATTTTGAATATTTATTAAATATCATGAGGTTTTGGTAGAGGTTTCAGCGAGTATTTATTCGAGTTTTAGAGGTATTGGGTGGTTTTTTTGCCTTATTATTTGTTATTTTGAAAGGCATGAGGAGAAGATTTCATGGTTGGGTGATGTGACACACCATGTGTGAATACACTATAGGGTCTATTTTTTGGATGAATTATCCAAATGTGTTAGGGAAATTTTCATGTAATATGGGTTATATTTGGGGAATTTTTCTAGCTCACACAATTAATGTGTGTGATTACATAAACCATGTTTACTAAGTGTTAATAGGCTGTATGATAAAAGTCCATGGTTAAACTAACCTTGAATACTATGTGAGTATCCCATGAAACTATTGACATGCGTAATTGCACAGGTTTCACATGGTTTGTTCATACATGAAAGCTAACCATATAACCCATCAAAAGAATTTTTTTTCTATCATTCAACCACATTTTTTGGGTTTCTTCCCTTGTATTTATCCATTTTATACTCATGACATTGATTCATCCCATTGATATTTTTTACTACTCCAAGAACATCCAGGTTTATTTGATGGTGGTTTCTTGGTGATTATTCACCCAGATTGAATGGATAGGTCTCCAGACTCTTTCTTTGTTGGTTTTATTAAATTATAAAATTCTTTTCTAACTTATGTGGCCATGTTTGGATGCTTTGGATAACTAGGGTGGTGTTAAATTATGGTAGTTTCTCTCTTGGGTTGTGAGTCCAGGTTGGAGTTCTTTTCTAGTGCTTTATGTTAAAGGTGACATGATTCTTCCACATCAGGTGTGTGTTTTAATCCATTTCCTTTCTTACGCATGCATTCAATGATTTAGAATTTATAATTACTTATTATGGTTTCTCCTTAGACTTATGAAGTTTTTTTATGTTTATTTTTATATTTTTATTTTGGAAAATATTATGGAAACAATTTTCAAGGGGGTTTCTTTAATTATTCCACTATATTAACGTATGCAAGGTTCTTAGTGGACTTTTTGATTGTGGTTTGAGCCTTATGGGTGAGTTTTTTTTGACTTTTATTGGTTTTTTATGTCTGCAATGTATGTCCTAGTTCAATGAAAAGGTTTCTAGTTAAAACATTGTTCTGGTAAGGATATTTCATTAGAATTGGAAATATATATTGATAGAAAAAAAAAATGAAGATTATATTTGATTTATAAAATATTTATTTCCAAAATGTTCTCCCTACCCCCTTCTCTTTTCTAGCACTTCACTTCCAGAAATTGTTCTTGGATATCCTAGGCAACTTTTTAAATGGTTCATTGATCTTCGAATCGTTCATAATTGTGGTTTTAAATTTTTTAATTAAATGTTTATCATCATTGGAATTTTAAAATGTGATTTTTTAACTAAATGACATAAAAGACATTTTGAAACCATTCGTGAATGTTTCATGTTTATTAAACGGTTTTGAAAAATTGTTTGAAATATTATATGTTGACAAGAGACTATTTGTATTTTATAATTTGTGGTTTCATAAAGTTTTATGACGTGATGGAATGGTATTCAATTGTGAATGTATTATTGTGAGATGAGATCCTCTATGTTGGATCCCGAAATGAGAAGGTCATCACACATGTAGGGTTAGTTTTTTGTCTGGAAATTAACGGTGGTTGTCCGCTATTGGATTGATCCACCCATTTATGGACTTTCCCATTAATCATGTACTACTATGATGAGATTCCTTGGAATAATTTGAATACCAGCACATTCTTTGTGCCTTTGGAGTGGGTGGGTATTTTCATAGAGGTGACCAAGTGGTAACATGGAGATATTTTTAGTATGGTTGGTTGATTTTATATGTTTTTGTAGTTTCTATTTCATTTAGTTGTGTTTTTACCAATAATATATTAATGTATCTATTTATATTAATTGATTGATATTGTTTCATAATTTGTTATAGTTATTTTATCTCAATTAAATTTGTTTGAAATTGTTCCCATGATTATATATTTTCTGCTCGACATTAGTTGTTGTCCATGGATGATCGAGAACATATCCTGGTCTTTATATCTGATCAGGTCGGGTGTCCGTTTGTTGGAAACCCATCATGGATTATGATAGATTATATAATTTATATATTTCCTATTTTTTATTATTAAAATTCATTTTAAGAAATTTATGAACTAGGTTATAATAGATGAAACAAAATCTATAAAATAAATTAAATTTTAGGGGAAAAATAATTCATAAAATTTATAGTTGTTGAAATTGGAGTGGTTCCCCTATAATCCTTACCCCATATAACGATATAAAACATATTAATTATATGTGTTCAAAATAATATCAAGGAACTTATTTGTTCTCATCATAATGGGGAACTGATATTTCCTTTTTGAGTGACATATATATGCTTTGGAAATTATCACATATAAATTAAATGAAAAGGAATAATAATTTTTTGATTAGACAACGTCATTAATAATGAAAACATGTAATAAAGTACAAATAATGATGGTTATAGAAAACTAACTACAACAACCATCATGGATATCATTGTGCATCCTTCCATGTTTGGAACCATCTTCTACAAGAAACCCATGACTCCTCAACCACATATCATCAAACCATAAACCACTTAAGACTCACTTGAAATTTAATATATAGTATTAAATAAATATCAATAACTTATTATATTATAAAACCAACAGAGTATAAAGAGCTTCGAGGCCCTAAAAACAATGCATCTAACCTTCACAATAAAATTGGATAACATGACCCCCTACATTTATCTTTATCAAACTACTGGTTCCCTTACTATAATTGAAAATTCAATTCATTTATTAAAGGTTACTACCATAAGTATCCAATTACATAATATATTCCATACTATTAATTTTATAAACGTTATCTCATACATAATACCCAGTTTCAATAGGTTAAGAATGAAAAATTCCATTAACAATCCTCCTTATTAATATCAAGAATAATAATTTATGGTTACATGTTCTTTATTTAGATAAATTATTATACTTATGAAAAAATATTCATTAAAAATGGATTATGAATATCGAAATTCCATCATATTACTATAATAAATGAATATAAAAATTCATATTTAATTCTTTATCCAACCAATAATTACTGAAATAACATTTTTAAACCATTTAAAAAAAACTAAAAACTATAAAATAAAAAAATTTAAAAATTAAAATTATCATATTTGGTACTCTATCCCTAAGATATTTAAATTTTCAAAATGAAAAATATGTTTGATAGAGTATAGGACATGAAACAGATACCCGAAATGAAACATGAAATAATATTATTTAAATTTGACCGTTATAAACATGATGTTAGGTTGGAGGGTATGAAAAAGATTAAATATTTTATTAGATATCTATAAAGGACCCACTAAATATAAGTTTATACATAATTATCTATACAAAAGCACATAATTTTATAATGAAGATAATTTATTCATCAAAATATATTTTACTAATTTTTATTAATTTTTTAGATTATATAATAAAAATATTTTTTTAAACCTTTCTAAAATTGATTTTATATCTCAAAAATACATTTTTAATTCAAAATAGTAAATAAACATGGGGTGGCGTTTTTTATTATTTTTCTAAAATGAATGATTTTTTAGTAAAGATTCACAATTAACCACTTTTTATGTACTCTCACTTAATTTTATTAAATATTATTACTTAAAAGTAAAATATAATTTTTTATTTTTTATTAATTTTACATATGAACCATTTTATTTTTAATAATTTAAATAATTCCATTTTAATTAGTTATAATCGTGGTATTGTTTTATTTGTATGCTTAAAACTGTAGTTTTCTGAAACTTGTATTTATGTGCATAATGTTTGACCATTTTAGATAACTAAATTAACCCCAAATAGGGAATGATTTGAATTAAAATTTTAAATTATATAAATACATATTTTAATTTGAAATCATATAATGAATATTTTTATCCATATAGTTAATACTAGATCATTTGTTCCATGACAAATTCATATCTTGAAAAACCATTTTCCATCATGCATCCATGTTTAATTTGAAAATAAATATTTCCACTTCAATGAGTTGAATTTTATAAAATGGATATAATATTTAAAATCATCATATTTAATATTAGGAAATATTTTCATATTAATTTTTCTAAATAATGAATACTAAAATTGATAAAACCTGTTACCATAGTTAAGGGTTAATGATGTATAGCAGGTGTTAAAATAAATAGATAATGGTTAAAATGACAAAAAAATATAACATGAATTTTTTATCAATTTGTAGAGAATATATCATATTATTCATGAATTTATTTCATTTTGGAACCATATGGACATAATTATGATCAGAATAACAATATATGTAAAACAAATGTACAAAATGCGACTACCTTACATTTAAAAATATTTTATGGGTTCACATAGAGATAAAAATTAGGAATTTATTTTTAATAAATCTGAAATTTAATGTATAATTTTTTATTTTTCATTTTCATTTAATTCAATATATTAATGATGTTTTCGTCTTCATAAATTTATTTTTAACACTGATGTTACAAGTTTTTTACTAAAATGTAAATAAAATAAATGATTTTAATTATATTAAAAGTAATATAATACGAATATTTTTTGGTTAAACATATTTTTTAGACTTTTATGACTTATTAGGGAATTATTAGAGTTATATATTTTAATTCCATCCCAATCATAATGTTTTTATCATCAAATTAAATTAAAAGTTTTAGTGTTGGTGGTAATGGTATTTTAAAATATATAATATTTTACTAAATGATTTAGAATTCCTAAAAATATTATATTTGGAAACTTTAATTTGTAATTATTTAAAATGGAATCCATTCTGATGTTATGGTAAAAGTTTCCATTTATAGGTACCTTTTTTTGGCCCTTAATGTGTAAAAAGATTATGTACAACTTTTAAGGTGTAAATGGGGTTTTAGCGTTATATGCACATGTGGTAAAATTAATATTTTCCAAAAATATATTATTTATTTAATAAATTAGAATTAACATTTTGAATCCTTGAATAAAAATTATCTAATATATTAAATTTTAATTATTTGCATATATGATAAATTTGGAAGGTAAAAAACAGTAGTTACCTAGATGAAAAGAAAGTAATTAAAAATAAATAACCTTAAAGGATAATGGAATAAGATGGATATAAAATGTGTTTAATTTAGATTAGGTAATTTTTATTGACTCTATATCGAATTAAATTAGTTAATTATTATTATTTAGAAACATGTAATGATGTTGAATTCCAATTATTTAATTGGTTTTGGTTTTTTTAAAAATAAAACACATTCTCACTTATAAAAGTGAATTTACAATCATATATTATCCACTCATGAAGGCCCTTTATTACCAATTGTTAATAAAATCTTTTACCTACTTCTATTTAAAGATAGAAAATTTAGAATCATGATGTAACTTTACTGAAATTTGATTACATATTTAAAAATCATTATTCAACTATTTTTTATTGATTATTTCACCAACTCACCTCAGTTTTCATTTATTTATTTTATTTTTGTTTTTATTTAGGTGATTTATATTTTCAATTGAAGTTTAGTTTGAGGTTCTATTGAGTATTTAATTCAGTTTTCAATGATTTGGGTATTTTTTAGCTCTTTTCTTGGTTAGTGAGAAGGGTATTGGGAGAAAATAGTAAGTTGGGAAGTTTGTGACGCCCCAATTGTAACGTCTCCAGGTGGTGTGTTTTTTTGATGGATTAAACCCATGAGATGTATAATTTTTTAGATGATTGTGATGTTTGGTGAAATTTTCCACGTCACATGGTTATAGTATACAATTAGTTTAGCCATACACCATAATTGTGATCATGTAATATGGTTAAGGAGAATGGTTAAAATAACCAGGAAACCTATGTATGTAGACTATGTCAATCTTGGTACATGGGAATTGCATGATTTGGACACAGTTTGATTAGCAGTGCATGCTAACCATGTAACCCACATAGAAAAGGGTTTTTTAGAATTTATCATTATTTGTAATTAAGGATTTATCCCCTGTATTTCACCATTAAAACCTGAAAATCATGACACCTCTCATGCATATTTTTAGCTCCTTAAACCTCCTAAATGTGGCTTTCAAGGTGGTATCTTGGTGGTACTTCACCCAAATTTAATGTTTGGAACTCCCATATCTTTCTCCTTTTGTTTTAATTAATTTTTCCTTTATCTTATATTTCTAGTGTCCATTTTTCTCTAATTTTAATGCCTAGAGTGGAGAAAAATTGGGTGCTTTTATTTTTTAGGGTTTTCAATAATACTAGGTGTGTCTTTCCAATGGATTTCATTAAAGGTGACATGATTTTTTCTCTTAAGGTCTTTATTTACACCCACATCCTTTTTATGCATTCCATTTCATTCTAGATCATTTATAATTAATTTATAATGAATTGTATTATTATTGTTATGTTTTTTGATTTATTGTTTATTTTTTAAGTTATAATGTTTAAGGGGAATGATTTTCAATGGGATTTCTTTAATTATGCATATATTTGAATGTGTGAATGGTTTTTGTTAAAACTAAAATGACCTTTCAGAAATGTATTTCGGTATTTTGGGAGTGATGTCGGTCGTACATATGTCTTTGAAATCTATATAATTATGGTTTCATCCTTTTGGGAGGGTTTTGTGAATTTTTTGGTTGTTATTATTTATACACTGCATGTAAGGGTTCATTGAAATGTGTTTAGGTACACCATTGGTTTTCAAAAGATATTCCATTGAATTTGGGAATAACTCAACACATGAACACTAATTATGATGGTATTTCATTTAAAATTATGGATATCCAAAATTTTCTCGCTCTTCCCCCTTCTATTATTTATTAATTCTATTCCCAATATTGTTCTTTGAAAACCGTTGGGTCTTTTTAAATGGTCCCTTGATTTAGAAATGGTTTAAAATTTTAGTTCCAAATGGGATTGAAAAAGGATATATCATTCGTAATTTTAAAAAGTGGTTTGGAAACTAAATGGGATAAAGATCCATTTATACCCTTTTGATAATGTTTAATGTTTTTGACATGGTTTTTAAAAATGGATTGAATGAATATTTGGTGTGAATGACCTTCTGTTATTTTATAATGTCTGGGAACATGTTTTTGAATCATGAATTATGTGACATCCCTATTGGAACATGTGGATCACTTTTTTTGTGATCGGAAACACTATGGTGGATCCAATGAGGAGAGGGTTCTCACATTTTTTGTGTCAATGTTTAGGAAAGGAAAGAAGAATGGCTACGGGTAATGTCTTTTTTCAAACATGTGAGGAACTCCCTCTTAACATTTTTTATTATAATGGGATTCTTTGTAATCATCTAGATGGTAATGTTATGTTTACTTATCAGCACATTATATAGTTTGGTACACCTGGATTAGTTTAGAGGTAAGGTGGTACCTACAACTTGATTGGATAATTTAGAGTGGCTAATTGGATATTGACTATGGAGATGAACCATACCTTAGAAGGTGATCTTGAACAGAGAACTTATAATGATTTCTTCTAGACGTGGTTAGGAAATGACCATGAATATATATCTGTATGTTTCTAAAAGTTTATACAGTTCTCAGTTACGTATTTTCTAGTATCTTCTTGGTTGAAACTTTTTTTTCTAGTGTTTCACCTTCTTGTTCTATTTCCATTCAATTTTAGTGTATCCATTTTAATCAAATATTTTGTATTTTTCTTTATATTTTGGTTTTTTAAACTATTATGTATTTAAATGGAAATTTATTTTAAAAATGGAAGTGGAGTGTTTGGTTTAGAAAACTTTATTTTTCTAGAAATATTTTACAGGATTTTAAATTTATAAAAAATGTTTTTATTTTTTATTGGATATAGTGTATTTGGATTGTTTTAGGAAAGTAAATTTATGTATTCTCTCATGATTAAATAATGACATGTTATGCTGCCACACTATATATGACACTTGACATTAGTAAGCACGATATTTTTTACATGTTCTAGTTTCTGGTTCAGTTGTTCCATTGGATATGGTTGGTTTGTGCATGATGGTGTCCAAATGGTCATGTGGATATATTTTTGGTATGGTTTGTTGGTATTACTTTTAGTATTAGTTTCTATTTTTTTTAATTATGTCTGTACTTATATTTTGATAATTTATTTATTGATGTTCAGTTATTGGTTTTTATGCGTGCTGTATTCTAGTCAATTGATCCTAAATATTTATTCAGAGATATCATTCCCATGATGATATCATTGATTTCTAATGTTATTTTCCATCTTAGGAGGGTTGGTAATTCCTCTTAGTGCATGTATATGACTAGGTAAGGTTGTGGGTTGGTTTAATTCCCAAATTGGTTCATGGGAAAATGCTATTAGAGGAGTCCCTTTGTTATTTGGCCCATTAGGTCGACTAGAGATATGAATGTTGGATCTTTATATGTATGTCTGAGAATTACATCACAAACCATTTCTCATACTAATCCTAATGTTCAAAATGGTATTACGGTATTTGAGACTATTTTTTTGATGTGTGTATTGGGAATGGCAATGGAAGTGATTTAGTGTTGTATGATGGTATCACAAGAAGTAGCCTCCCATGTCGAGCGTAAGTGCATGAATCTGGATATGCCTGGTTCTATGTGCTTTCATGGGTAATGTCCCTCTAACAATTCCTCTATGAAATGAACAGATACTAGTTACCTATGTCAAGACCTTAGAGTGAGTTGTTTATTGGTTCAATTTTTGTTAGTGTGGGTGCATTTGGAATAAGAAAATGGATTTGGGAAAAAGGGGTTTCAAAGTAAAAAATGATTAAAGGTGGGATTTTATTTCAAAAGTGGTATTTGCTGATTGGAATAGATTTGAAATGTGATTTGGGTATTTGAAAATTTCATTTGGGATTCATAATGGGTTTGAAATAGGAGTGAAATTGATGATTTTTAAAGAGGATTTTGTTTTGGTTTTCTGATGATTACCTTATGAGCTAGTTTTTTGTGTGGGAAATATTTTTTTTAGTTTTGGTTTATTTTGATATTTTTTTTCTAATAGTATGCATCCCAAAAAGATCCCATGTATTTCTAGCGATCATCTTCCCAATTTTTTACCTTTCTAGGCTCACAGTAGAGTTTATGAGATGATTTCTTCATGGTTTTTTAATATCATTTTTAGTAATCATTTTTTATTAGAGGATTTAATGTGGATTTAAAATTTTCAAGGTGTCTTCAGGTTATTTGGAACTCTTGAAGGTATGAGAGTCTATGTTGTTTTGAATTAATTTTTGGGCCTAGATTTTATTGATGAATGGTGATCATACCTGAGTCATTTCAAGTTGGGATGACTTGGTAAGTGTTTATAACTACTCTTTTCATATTTTTTATACCTAATCAGGTGAAGATGAGGACACTGGATGGGCCCATGAATTTTTAGCAAGGTCAAAAAATGGTGACGACTTCTGTTGACCTCTTTATGGAGTTGGTGACTTTTTCACTATAGGTAACTTAAAATTATTAGTTAAAAGATCCCATATTAATTTTTGGTATTAATATAGAGACCATGGGTAAATTATTCCCATTCAGTGGTGTTCTATTTGATAAACAAGTGGATGAAGTGTTTTTAGCTGTTTCAGTTTCCAAAGAAGATGAAGTTTTAAATATGATATCACATTCTACTTGTTATGGTTCCCCATATGGAAAGATGTGAGTTCAATTATTACCAATTCTTGAAGAGTCTCTTTTTTTGTTTCTGACTTCTCACACATTAGAAAAGTTATTCTGGTGCTTCCAATGAATCCAACTTATGAATTCCAAACCATCATGTCAATATCCTCTTAGTTTACATCAATAATATTACTATATGGGTCATCTAGAAAAGTTCTATTAGAATCATCGTCAAAATAAGATGTATGGATCAAAAGATGTAAGAACCTGATTTTAGGGTAGTGGATGCTTTAATCAGCATGGTCCTATCCATAGGCCTTGGAGTGATGTTTTCACAGAGTCATGAATCATTAGATATGGGTTTGTGGAAAATATTCTTTCCTCCAATATAATATTTGAAAGGTTTATCTGATTTTTCTTAGTTACTTAGATTATTTTGTGTTTTAATTATTATAATTGTCTTGGTGGTTTATTATTATTTATTATTATTTGGTTTTGTATTATGAGTTTGGATTTTTAAATGGTTATATTTTTGAATTATTTTTGGTTTCGTGTTGGGATCATATTGAAGATGTGTTCATCATATAGAAATAATAAATTTTGTTCCAGATTAAGTTTTATCATTTTTCTATGGTCATGATCACATTGAGGACATCGATTTCTTAAGGAAAATGTGGAACATTCTTGGATTCATTTTTTTGACCACCCAATATATGTTTCTCCTATTTTGGTGATCTTTGGATCATGTTTGGTGTTCTTGTTTGGGTTCCATAGTGTTGGTTGATCATTATGGAAGAGATAACCTCTATCTTATCCCCATAGATCCTTATTGTTGTTTTTTTCTATAGAATTAATTATGTGAGACATGTAGAATAAAGGGTCACCCCAATGTTCGGTGTTCCATTCAGACTCATTCAGTTCAGAGCTTGAGTTTTGGTTCTGATTTGGTTTGGTGAATTTTTTTGGAAGAAAATTTATGTGTTATGATGTAAAGTCACACCTTGACATTAGGTTTCATTTATATATTTTATTTTTATTATCATTTTGAATCATTATAAAATCACATGAGGATTTGGTAAAGGTTTCAGTGTGTATTTATTCGATTTTTAGAGGTATTGGGTGGTTTTTTGGCCTTATTTTAGGTTATTGTGAATGTTATGAGGATAAGATGGAATGGTTGGGTGATGTGACACACCATGAGTGAATTCACTATTATTTTGTTTTTTGGATTATTTACCCCCATGAGTTAGAGTATTTTTGAAGTAATATAGTTGATATTTGGGGAATTTTTCTAGGTCGCACAATTAATGTGTGTGATTAATTCAACCATGTTGCCTATGTGTGAATATGTCTTAAGATAAAAGGCCCTAGTTAAACTAACCATGAATCCTTTGTGTGTATTCCATGAAACAATTTACATGGGTGAATTGCACGGTTTTCACATGGTTTGTTCATCCATGAAGGCTTACCATTTAACCCAACATAACAAGTTTATTTATATCATTCAACCTCATTTTTATTTGGGTTTTCTTCCCTTGTATTTATCCACTTTATCCACATGACATCGATGCCTCCCATGGAGCATTTTTGATACTCCAAGACCTTTAAGGTGTATATTATGGTGGTTTTATGGTGATTATTCAAATGGATTGAAAGGTTGGGTCTCCCATCTATTTCTTCATTAGTTTTCTTCCATTATCCCTTTCTTCTATAACCCATGTGGCCATGTTTGGTTGTTTTGGATACCCAGGACGGTGCAAAATTTTGGATGTTTCCTTCTTAGGGTTGTGAGTCCTGGTTGGAATGCTATTCCAATGTATTTTGTTAATGGTGACACAGTTTTTCAAAATCTGGTATATGTTTTAATCCATTTCATTTCTTAAGAATTACTTTCGATGAATGAGAATTTAAAATTAATTTTTAATGGTTTTTTCTTCGACTTCTCATGTTTTTTGGTTTATTTTGGTGTTTTTATTCTGGAAAATATTATGGAAATGATTTTCCAAGGGTTTTCTTTAATTGCACCTCTATATTAATTTATGCAATGTTTTTAGTGGCCTCTTTGATTATGGTTTGATTCTTATGGGTGAGGTTTGTAGGATCGAAATGATACTGATTGTATTATCAAAATAATTATGTAGATGCTCAATATACAATAGAGGGATAATTGTATACTTTATGAAATTCCTTTGGAACATTTAATGATGGTAATGTTTAATAAAGTTAAACAAGGTAAATTCAAAAACCCTCTTAGTTTTAAAAACTTTCTTGATTCCGGAAATGGGGTTCAGAAATAAAACATAAGAAAAGTTTACAAAGATAAAGATTCTACCTTAATGTATATAGAATCTCACTAATATGAGTAAAAGTATAGGAAAGTATAAGATAGTTATAATTTCCCCAACAACCAAAACACAGAGGAAAACTTGAATAAATACAAGTAACAAGTTGTAAATCTTTTAAACCAAAGATAAGGGTATCCACCAACCTTGGATAAAGGTCCCTTGATTTTTAATTTCATGAAAGTCTATCTTACCCACACTAGGGTAAGCCCTCGAAATGAATATCATTGTTTTTCTTTCTATCCCCACAAGTCCTCAACTTCAAGGTTCTCGGAACCTCTGTTTTCCTATACCCAAAACCCCTCAAATGTACTCAGAAAAATTTGGAGTCGCACGATGCAATTCAAAACACGATGTTCTATACGCACAAAGAAATAAAGTCTCTCTCTACAGAAATTACATTAGTAGAATGTAATATCTAGATTGATCAACCCCTTTTCTGAGCTCCTTCGAATGATCTCCTATTTATAGGCACATCATCAATGGTCGCATCCCTCCTTCAACGACCATAATTTTCCTTGAATTTTAGAGGGACATGTACAAATTCCACTCAAACAATGGTTAGTTAGTAACTGAATGCACGACATCATTTTATAACTAAAACAAGTGTAAGAAAAAATTTGATTGCTTAAACAAATCCATTTTTCAGAATGTAAAGAGAAATTAATGTTTATAGCCTAACCAAAAAACCCTTTGTTGTCTATAATACATGAATATTCCGATTTTGTACTCAAAATAATTTGGAACCTGAATTCTATAGAATTCTGGAGTCTTCACTTAGAATGTTCAGAGTCTGAATTTATAATAATTTGGAGTCTGATCCCAGAATGATTGGAGTTTGAATTCATAAGAATTAGGAGTTTGAACATAGAATGTTCGGAGTATGAATTCAGAAGAATTGGGAGTCTGAGTGTAGAATGTTCAGAGTCTAAATTTAGAAAAATTTGAAGTCTAAACATTCAAAGTTCGGAGTCTGAATTTATAGAATTCGGAACCTAAATTACGATCCTGAAAAAAGAATGAACTTTGTCTAACTATTTATAATATTTTGAGGTTTTAGATATGAAACCGAATTTTATATTTAGAAAGAAAATGAGTTTGACTATAATATAAATAATGAATACATGGTAAGGATAAATTTCCTTGGGGAAGGAATTTTTTTAAGAATATAAAATATAGGAGAAACAATTTTCCTTAAGATAGAGTGTTTGTGATTTTCCAAACAAGAATGAATGGAAAAGTCATAAGAAAATCTTAATGACTCAACAATCTCCCACTTTTTGGATTGCAAAAACATCCTTACAAAAAATAATATAAGGACTTAGAAAATATTTTTCGGGGCTTTGAAAATAAAACTTATCTGCCTTAACACATGGCCAAAGATGAATAAGACTAACTCCCCCTAAGGATTTGGAAACAATAAGGATTGTATTCTTGATTTTTTGATTGAGACTTAGCATTTTGTTGCATACGAAAATCTTCATGGATAAGAACTTCCCCATAGATGAACTCCCCCTTAGGTAAATTTCTTCTTTTACATAGTATTCTTATTTATCATTCCTTTCTCCCCCTTATTAATTTTTAAAAAGTAATATAGGGAATAGAAAAAGAAATATGGTATCTGAAATATTAGTAATAGACAACCAAAAATATAAAGAGCAACCCAAAATTTTATTCTTATTGGAAAAATTTATACTATGAAGGAATACAAAAAAAGATTGGAATTGAACAGGATTATCATTCCTTCTACTTTGGAATGAAATTCATTATTATGGTTTTGAGCTTCTTGAGTTCCTTGTGGTCTTCATATGCATGTTTGAGAAGCTGATCTTGATCTTCTGTTTTCTTCTCTAAGGCTTGGATTTTTTCTTCCTAAGCCTTCGAGATTTATCCTTCCCCTTTATAACTTGTTCTTACTTAGAAAATTTTCCCTCAAGATCGATTCTAATATCTCTTTATCTCTTTTAAATCTGAGTAATTGAACATAAATTCCCATTCAGGTCATTCACTTCATGCATTTGAGAATTCATTTTCAGGGTAAGATTTTCCTCAAAACTATTTGTGAGATCCCTGATCTTCACATCTTGGGTGTCAAATGCATCCTTAATACTTTCATGGAAATCATTAAGAATTATCTTATCTTCTATAGTTGTATTTGACCAACTGGTCATTTTCCTACATGATCATTTTTGGGCTTCGTAGTTTATGAATAAAGGTTTTGAAATCGGCCTTAAGCTTGATGCACTTATCCATGACCATGGATACTAAATCTAATTTCTGAATTTAGAAGTGTTGAAGAATTTTGCATCTCAAGTCTATACTATGAAATATTTTTGTAGTCCCAACAGGATTCTTCAAGGACTGGACTAAAAAATCATGTCCAATGGAGGACGATTCCGAATTATAGATTTTTCTTGGTGAGGATTCTTTTTCAAACTCAGCTGCATTCTTCTTTGAAGAAAAACCACCATCATACTTATTTACCACTACATTGGTAGGTGTATCAAATATTATATGTTTTTCCTTATCAACCTTTTGAATGAATACCTCTTGATCGTGATATTCATTTTCACTATGAGATTGCTGAATGGTTTTTGATTCAAAAAATTATTTTTTTTCGGTCCTGACTCAACATCCTCTAGGTAAAAAAATCTTTATTGAATATTTCTTCTTCAGATGGTTTATCGACTTCATCTTCATCATTCTCTTTATCCTTCCCCAGAGTAGCAAGCTTTGATGATTCATCTTTTGAGGTTTGGAATGATAATTTCTCAGAAGGGCTTTCTTTCTCATGAAAATATTCAACTTGCTTTATCAGATCTTCGGTAGCACCACTACCTCCTCATTTTTCTTCTTTTACTACTTATTTTTATTCAACTTATTTTTCTTGATCTTTTTTCTATAGTCACGAATTTCTTTCCTGGAGTCACTGATATGGGTTCTATCAAGAAGAATTCTGTTACTAGAATATTCTTGGAAACTTTCTCTACAACCTTTAGAAGGGATTGTACTATATTATACTCAGAAAACATCTTCTTTTTCTTATTTTCTTTCTCTTCCTTATAAATCTCTTCAGCTGCCTTTTCATTCAAAGATTTTTCTTCAGCAAGGACTAAGAAAAACATTTTCTCCCCTTATTTCTTATTTCTCTTGTCTTCTCTCCATTTCCCCAAAACCACATCTAAATAGTCTTTTTCTTCATTGTCTTTAGTGGTGCGGATTTGGTATCCATATCCATTGGGTTTTTTTTCTTCTCTTCCACATCCTTCAACTTCTACTCCCTTCCACCATATTTAGAGGTCTCATCCTCCTTCGGTTTCTTTGACATAGCTTCAACTTTTTCTTCCATAAAGTCATATAATTTTTCAGATTCTATAGAAAATCCAATATTCATTCTTCTCAAAGTGTCATCACTTAACAACATAACATTTCAATTCATTGACTTAGATATGCATGTAATTTTGATGGATTCTAGACACCGAAAAATCGTCTTTGAAAGAATGGATAGAAACATAATAATCTGTGCCTTCTGGTTTCCGTTCATTATGTTCTCAATCGTAACCAAGATAGTCTTAACCAAATTTATCTTCCTTAGGTTTACCAAGAAATCTAGAATATACATATCACTTTTCCTGAAAGTATCCTTGTCTCCTTTTCTTGGTATGATGAACCCTTGAACCCACAATACAATAATCCAATAATTTTTCGTTAGGTGAAGAATCATCGATGTCTTTACTTTTGAGAGACCAAGGAGCGACATGGCCTTCACCTTATCAAAATGTCCTTGAACATTTGGTAGCGTATGAGAACATATCTCAACTTCCCCTTCATAAGGAATACCATCTAAGCTTGCATCATTGGTGTAAGAAAGTGAATATGTCTTTCCATAACACTTGAATGAGAAATTTCTCCTCCCTTCATCATTGAAAAAAATTACTGACTCATAGAATTCTATTAAAAACTCTGGATATACCAAATCTTGAGCTTTTGGTTAAAGGCAAACACTTTCCTACCCATTCAGCTTTATATTCTTAATGATAATAGAATCATATTTTGTGAAAAACTATGGATTAAATAACCTTGCTATGTATATCTAGATTTCAATGATTGGTTTGGCAGTTTAAATATCGTTCTGAGAGGAGAATTCAGGAGATATTCAGAAGTAATAAGATCTGAGATGTTCGAAATGGGCTTATGTAGAGGGAAGAGATTCTGTATGCAAAGGCTTGAGTTTCAATGTGGGAAAACCATCAGGGGTCCATTATATAAGAAATTTGAGGCAATGGTTCATCTTCCATACTTAATCCAATGATTGGAAAACCTTATGATCCGATCTGACGTTTGAGATGATATCGAGAAGGAAATTTTGATAGAATCCAATATTCTGAGGTTTTTTTAGAAAATAATTTGGATATAAGAGAATGTGAATATGAAAATTTAAAAATAAATTAAAATACAAATATGTAAAAGATGATTACGAAAAATTACAAAAGGAAACATACCTTTTAAATTGATAAGAAGATTATTCATATTGAAGATAATTTTTCCCAAAGAACATAAAATTCCGAAAATTTTGATTATGAAAATTTTTAATACAAAAATCTCCATTATAAATATTTTATGTATCCAAATATTCATTACAAAAAATTTATTTATAAAAAGATTCATTATGAAAATATTTTACACTATGAAAACATTTTATACTATGATTTGTTTTAAATCTAACAAAAAATGTATTGCCCCAATGGAAAGGAGTTCCTTACAGTAAGGAGATAGGTTTAAATAAAAAGTTAACATGTAATATTAAATTACTGTTATCATTCTTAAATTCTATTTAATGTATTCAAATCAATCTGATGATTACGCTTTTCTGAAAATATCAGCAAGTTGATCTTGTGTTTTGATAAATTGTAGAATGATATCTCATTTTTGTGTGTGATCCTAAAAAAGTGATGCCTAAAATCTATGTTTTGGGAACGAGAGTGATGTGTAGGGTTTTTACTTAAATAAATGGCGCTAGTATTATCACAAAATATCTGTGATTTGGTAAAACACATGGCATAATATGTGAGTGTGTGTTGCATCCTCAATAATTGAGCACAACAACTTCCAGATGCTACATATTCTACTTCAGCAGTGGAAAGTGATACTGAGTGTAGATTTTTTCATGACCAAGAAACTAATGAATATTTTAAGAAATGGAATGTTCCAAATGTTCTTTTCCTATCCATTCTACATCTTCCAAAACCAGCATCAGAAAAACATTAAGAAAAATCATTTCCATAAGTGTAAAAGAGTTATAGATCCATGGTTCCCTTTATGCAACGAAAATACTTTTCACTTCCATTAAATGAGATTATTTAAGATTGTATTGATATCTTACACATAATAATACTGAAATCATAAAGTCTGGACGACTAGTGGTCAAGTAATGTAGACTTCCTATCATACCTCTAAATGTTTTTTGATCTACATGTTTCCCACCTTCATCATGATCAGGTGAATTTGAGGTACTAATTTGAGTACTAATACTCTTAGTATTGTCATATCCATACATTTTTAGAATATCTTTAATAAACTTATGTTGGGATATATAGATTCCTTCTAGTTTTTATGAAATTTGAAAACCAAGGAAAAATGTTAACTCGACCATCAAACTCATTTCGAATTCAGATTTCATTAGATCAGCAAACGAATCAGTTAATGATTCCAGAGATGAACCAAATATAATGTCATCAACATAAATTCGAACAATCAAAACATTTTTCTTATATTTCTTTATAAAAAGGGTTGGATCAACATTTCCTTTAACATAATTATTTTGAATCAAAAATCCTGTAAGTCTATCATACCATGCTTGAGGGCATACTTAAGTCCATACAATGCTTCAATATGTTTGTAAACATGTTCAGGATGTTTTGAATATTCAAGACCATGAGGTTGTTCAAAAAAAAATCCACTTGTACAAAATCATTATGGATGGAACATTTAACATCCATTTGAAAAAGTTATAAATTGATGAATGATGAAATGAAATCTAGAATACGAATAGATTAAAGTATAGCTATAATAGAATAGTTTTCTTCATAGTATATTCCTTATTGTTGATTATAGCCTTAAGAAACCAATCTAGATTTATATCTTACTATGATTCCATTTTCATCACATTTATTTCTGAAGACCCAATTTTCTCCAATAACAGAAGTTTCCTTAGGTATTTTAAGCAAGGTCTTGGCTTTATTCCTTTTGAATTCATTTAGCTAATATTGCATAGCTTTTATCCAATCATCATCACCTAATGATTCATCAGTGATATTTGGTTCTATTTGGGAAAGTAATTCTAGATGTTCTACATTATTCCTTAAGGAACTTCTAGTATTTAAATGTTTATTTATATAAAAAATGATACTGTCAATGGAATGATTCTTTAGAAAAAACTGATTTGGGATTTGAAAAACCTATTCATCAATATAGGGTATGAAGTATTCTGGGGTTAATGAATCAGAAATATTTTCTGGAACATTTTCCTTTTTAGAAGGATCTTCTAACAAATGTTGATAATAAGTTTTTGAAAACACATTCGTATATATAGGTTGAGGTTGTTTAAAAACAAATGGATTAGTTTAATCAAATATGACATGCACAGTTTCTTCAACGGTACATGTGCTTTTATTGAAATCTCTATAATCCTTAGAGGTTGTGGATTAGCCTAAGAAAATTCCTTCATTAGATTTTAGTGTGAATTTGTGCAGATTTTCTTTTGTCTTCAGAATGAATACCTTGAAACCAAAAACCTTCAAGTAGGAAAGTCTAGGTTTTCTACCATTCCATAACTCATAAAGAGTTTTATTACGAAAAGGTCTAATTAAAACACGATTTATAGTATATAAATATGTACTTACATCTTCAGCCCAAAAATGTTGGGCTACCGAATATTCACTCAACATGGTTCTTGTTATCTCGTGAAGAATTATATTTCTTCTTTTTACAACACCATTTTGTTGAGGTGTTCTAGGTGCTGAGAAGTTATGAATAATGCATTTTCTACTACAAAAAGTTTCAAAATCAGAATTTTGAAATTCTCCTCCATGATGAATATGAATAGTTATCAAAGGAAGGTTTTTCTCATTTATAACTTGGGCTCTAAAAGTGTTAAAATTAGAAAAAGCATCATATTTCTTTGCAAGAAAATAGTCCCACGTAAATCTAGTGTAATCATAAACTATGACAAATAAATAATATTTACCTCCAATGCTTCCAGTTTGTATTGGACCAAAAAGATCCATATGTAGAAAATGTAATGAATCAGTGGTTGACACTTCACCAACTTATTTAAAACATGATTTTTGTTGCTTTCTGTATTGACAAGGATCACAAACTTTTGAAAATAAAATCTATTCTCCAGTAGATCTTAAATAGTCCATTCATAAAAAGTTTTCATAGGTTCATAAGGTTACAATGTCCTAAAATTTTATGCCAAAACCAAGAATGATCTTCCATTTCACTAAGGCAAGGTAGGACTTGGCTCCAAAGGTCTTCTATTTTTGGTGCATAATCATTATCTTGCATATTTGTTGAAGGAATAAACTCTTCCTTGGAATTGGGTACTAAGAACATGTCATTCCAAAATTTCACAAGGTTACCTTCATCACATAATTGACTTATTCTAATGAGGTTGTTCTTAAAACCCTTAACAAATAAAACATTTGAAATCAATGTTTTTCTAAGAAGAACAATGTTACCTATACCAATAAATTCTCTATTAGCATTATCTCTGAAAGTTGTTTTCCTCCTTTCGTATTGATAATATTTTAAAAGATTTTTTTTTGTTACGAGTCAAATGTTGGGAAAATAAACTAACCATGTACCATGTATTTCATGTGGTACTACCTTTATTTTACAAAAAATAATAATGTTATACTTTCAGAACCCAAACATTCTTTGATCAAGAAATGTCAGAAAGAAAAATTTTAGGTATCCACATTTTCTTTGAAAAATAAGATTTATGAAAACCTAAAGACTAGGTTTTCTTTATGGAACAATTTTTCCCAATTCCCACCACATTGACACTTAGTGCATAATGGATCAGTTTGATGGAAAAAATAATTGTTACTAAAAATCTATTTTGAACTAGTATAACCAAATCCATAATTATTCCTTATAGTTCAAATTTGGGAATACATCATATGAATGATTTCCATACCTAAGGTAATGTTATAAAAAAAACTATCTCAAGGATACTATTTCTGACATTAGTCTAATAACAATGTTCATGTCCTTAAAAACATCAGTTTTAGCAGTAGAGTTAGGCTCGAAATCATTTTTCTTAGAAATTACATTTTCTAGATCTATAGAAATTTTATCATTCACAGAATTAAATTCCTCATGGTTTTTTGAAATAATTTCAAAATCAAGAAATTTCTTATCAAGATCCATAGAAAGATCTGATATTTACATAGTAAGAATAGAAATTATACAATTTTCTTTATCATGATTTTTATTAACTTTAGAATTTTCATTCTCAAGAATTATAGCAAACCTTGAAACTTCTTCATATATTGGTAAAGTACTATCTTCATCAAAAGAATATTCTTCATCAGAGGATTCATATTATTTACTATCACTATAATTAGCATTCAAGGATTCATTGGTTATGGATTCACAAGTGTGTACCTTTTCCATTAAACAATGATTTTCACAAGTTAATATGGAATGTAAACCAATATTCTCCTGTCTAGAATATTCATCACTTGAGGATTTATCAGAAGAGTGTCCCCCATTGGAACTCCAAGTGTCATTAGTGTTCAAAGCATTCTTAGCTTTATCTTTCTAGTACGTTTTTCTATTTCTCTTATAATGATTTTCCTTTCTATCTTTTATCTTAAGCATAGGACAATCTGGCCATATATTTCGAGCTCCTTTTCATTCATAACAAGTGACTTCATAGTCTTTCTTATCCTTTCTTTATTTCTTCTTATATCTATACTAAAAGTCTTTCTTCGCAACTATCTTTTTCATCCTTCAAGAAAGATTAGATAGTTCATTATCAGAATGTTCACTTTCACTTGATTCTAATAAAATAGTAACCTTCTTAGACTTAGATCTTGTAACTCTCTTAGGAGTATTGGATTTCATATGATTAGAGTGGTTGTAAAAGCAACACTTCTATTCCCATTAATCTTCTTAACATTATCAGCATCTCTTTATTCTAGTCTCATGTTGAAGAATATTTCCAAAATGTCTATCAAGAGTAATCACTGAGACTTTCCTATTCTCATCTATAGTTATCCTCTTGGATTCCCAATCACTAGGCATGATGTTTATAATATTTTCTACAAGTTTTTCATCATCTAAACCTTTTTCACCCATAGATTTTATGTTGTTGACAATAGTCACAAATCTCAGTTGCACATTACATATTGGTTCTCTATGAGGAAAGAAAAAATAATGGTACTCAACTCTAAGCATAGATCTTCTAGTTTCAATACATTTTGGATGTACCAAAATGTGTAACTTCATGTTTCTTACAAATACAATTCGTTGATTCAAAATAATAAATTTGGATATATATATTTCTAGTCATGGAATATAAAAAAGTACTTTATACCCTAAATTTATGTTTATATTCTAATTTTTTTATTAGTAAAAGTTATTACTTCCTTATTAGGAATATTATAATATTCAGTAATCATAACATTGTTTTACACTCCATTATTAATGAGAAAAGTCTTCATACGATCTCTCTAATACACATAATCATTCCCATAAACCAAATATGTGGTCTTGTAAGGTAAATATTGTCAATTGAACCCACATTCAGTCCTACCATCTCAAAGAAAATCTTTCCACACAAACTTGTCAGTAATAAATGTTTGTAAACAAGGATAAAAATATACTAAACAAGGAAAATATAGAACAATGAAAAACTTGAGGAAGAAAACATATATGTGAATATACATATTTCAGATACCTACTGTAATACCAATTGTAGGATCGAAATGATACTAATTGTCGTATGAAATAACGATGTAGATTCTCAATATACAAGAGGCTGGGGGGAATTGTATACTTTAAAAATTCCTTTGGAACTTTTAAAGATGAAAATGTTTAATAAAGTTAAACAAGGTAAATTCACAAAACCTATTAGTTATAAAAACATTCTTATTTCCATAAATATGGTTCCAGAAATGAATCACAAGAAATGTTTACAAATATAAATATTATACCTTAAAGTGTATAAAATTTCACTAATCAAAGTAAAAGTATAAGAATATAAAACATAGTTATATTTTACTCAACAACAAAAATGGAACAGCAAAATTGAAACAATACATGTAATAAGTAGTTAATATTTTAACCCAAAGATAAGGGTATCCAAAAACCTTGAATAAATGTCCCTTGATTTATAATTTCAACAAATTATATCTTACCCACACCAAGGTAAGCCCTCGATATGAATATTGGAGTCTGTCTTGCTATCCCCGCAAGCCCTTAAATTCAAGGTAGTCAATACCTTTTTCTTTCTATCCCCGGAAGCCCAAGAATGTACTCAGTAACATTTGGAGTCACATGAAGCAATTTTGAACAATATGTTCAGTACGCATAATGAAATAAAGTCTCTCAAACTAGATATGACTTTAGAAGAATGTGATCTCTAGATTGATCAACCCCTTTTGTGAGATCATTCGAATGAGATCCTATTTATAGGCACATCTTCAATAGCTGGCTCCCTCCTCCAACGTTCATATTTTTCCGTGAATTTTGGAGGGACCTATATATGTGTCACTCAAAAAATAGTTATTTATTAACAGAATGAACGACATTGTATTGTAACTAAAACAAGTGTAAGAAATAATATGGATTCTTAACCAAATAATTTTTTCAGAATGTAGGGAGAAATAAAAGTTCGAAGAATAACCAAAAAAATATTCGATGTATATAAAACATGAATATTTAGATTCTTTATTCAATAGAATTTGGAACCTGAATTCTATAGAATTCTGGAGTCTGAACATAGAATGTTCGGAGACTGAATTCATAAGAATTCAGAGTCTTAACCCAGAATGTTTGGAGTCTAAATTCATAAGAATTTGGTGTCTGAACTTAGAATGTTCAGAGTATGAATTCAAAATAATTCAGAGTCCAAAAATTGAATGTTTAGAATCGTAATTCAGAAGAATTAGAAGTCTGATCTTACAATGTTCAGAGTCTGAATTCAGAAGAATCCGGAGTCCGAACTCAAAATGTTCAATGTCAGAATTTAGAGAATTCAGAACCTGAATTCGGATCCTAAAAACAGAATTCTCTATGTCTAGTGATTTATAATATTCCAAGTTTTTAGATATGAAACCAAATTTTAGATTTATAAATAAAATAAGACAGATTATAATATGTACAATGAAAATATGTTAAGGATAAATTTTCTTGGGGAAGGAAAATTTTATTTATGAATATAAAATATTGGGGAAAATAAATTTTCTTTAATATAGAGTGTTTGTAATTTTCAAAACAATAAGTAATGGAAAAGTCATAAGGAAACCTTATTGACTCAACAACTTTAGTGACTTTTACTAGTTATTTTATGTCTACAATGCTTGTCCTAGTTCACTAAAATGGTTTTTAGTTAAAACATTGGTTTGATAACGATATTCCTTCGGAATTGGAAATATATATGGATAGACACAAAAATGAAGATTATATTTGATTTATAAAATATGTATTTCCAAATTGTTCTCCATACCCCCTTCTCTTCTCTAGCACTTCTCTCCTAGAATGGGTTCTTTGAAAACCCATGGCACTTTTTAAAAGGTTGATTGATCCCCAAATAGTTCTAAATTGTGGTTTCAATTTTTTTTGTAAAATATTTTCAAGTTTGGAATTTTGTAATGTGGTTTTTTACCTAAATGATATAAAGGCCATTTTGGAACCATTCATTAATGTTGCTTGTTTTAGAAATGTTTTTGAATATTTTTTGAAATATTATGTGATGGGGAAATCATATTGGTATTTTATAATTTGGTTTTTAAAGTCGGAGGATGTGATGGATTGGTAAGAAATTGTGAATGGATTATTGTGAGATGAGAACCTCTATGTTGGATCCCCCAACGAAAGGGTCATCACACCGGTGGTGTTAGTTTTAGGTCTACGAATTAATGATGGATGTGCATTTTTAGTTTGATCCACGCTTGTGAGGTCCTAACCATTCATCATGTACTATTATCATGGGATTCCTAGGGATCATTTTAATACCACCACATTCTTTGTGCCTTTGGACATGGTTGGTATTTTCATAAAGGTTACCAAGTGGTTACATGGAGAACTTTTTAGTATGGTTGGTTGTTTTTATATTTTTTTTTGTAGCTAATATTTCATTTTGTAGTGTACCTACCTGGCTTATATTAACGTTTTTATTTATATTCATTGATTGGGATTGTTTCATAATTTTCTATAGTTATTTTATCACGATTAATTTTGGTTGAAATTGTTCTAATGATTATATATTTGATGCTCGACATCAGTTGTTGTCTAGGGATGATCGAGAATAGATCTTGGTTCTTATATTGGACCAGGTCAGGTGCCGGTTGGTTGGAAACCCATCATGATTTGTGATAGAGTATAAACATTATATATTTCATATTTCTGTTAATAAAATTCATTTTATAAAATTTATGAACTATGTTATAATGGATGTAACACCGTTTAGCAGATATATTAAATTTTAGTGGAAAACTTTTTTCATAAAATCTATAGGTGTTGAATATGGAGTGGTGCCCCTATAATACTTTCCCCATATAATTATATAAACCATATTTAATTCATGTGTTTAAAATAATATTAAAGAACTTATATGTTCTTATCATAATGGGGAACTGATATATCCTTTTAGAGTGACATATATATGCTTTAGTAATTATCACATATATATTAAATAAAAATAAATAATAATATATTGATGATACAACTTCATTAATAATGAAAACATGTTGTCAAGTACAAATAATGATTGTTATAGGAAACCGAGTACAATAACCATCATGTATATCACATTTCATCCTTCAATATTTGGAATCATCTTCTACAAGAAACTGAAGACTCCTCAACCACATATCAACCAACCATAAACAACTTAAGAATCACATAAAATTTAATACAGAGTATTCAAAAAAATATCAATAAATGATTATATTATGAAACCAATAGAGTTAAATGAGCATTGAGGCCCTATAACCAAGGATTCCAACCTTCACACGAAAACATGCTAACACGAACCCCTATATTTATCTTTATCAAACAATTGGTTTTCTTAACAGAACTAATAAATCAATTCATTTATTATAGGTTACTACCAATGTTATCCAACGAAATCATATATTCTATGATATTAATTATTTATACATCATCTCATACATAATACCCAGTTTCAACAGGTTAATAATGAACAATTACATTTACAATCCTCCATATTAATATAAAAAATAATGATTTATGGTTTTATGTTATTTATTTAGTTGACTAACTGAATGGCCATGTTATTTATTTAGTTACATTAATAGACATATGAAAAATATTCATTTAAATGGATTAAGAATAATTCTAAATTCCATTATATTATAAGAATAGATGAATATAAAAAGTTCCTATTTAATTCTTTATCCAACATATTATTAATGAAATTACCTTTGTAAACCATTAAAAAAATTAAAAACTATAAAATAATAAAAATATAAATATATAATAAACATATATGATACACTATTAGTAACACATTGAGATTTTTTAAATAAAAAATATGATGTATAGTGTATAGGAAGGTAAACACAATCCCAAAATGAAACATGAAATAATATTATTTGAATATGACCGTTATTAACATGATGTTATTTAAGAGGGTATGGAAAAGATTTAATATTTTATTAGATTGGTATAAAAGACCCAATAAATATAAATTTATACATAATTATCTATAAATATACACTTAATTTTTTAATGAAGATGTTTTATTGATCAAATTATATTTTACCAATTTTTTTTTTTTGAATTAAATATAAAAATAATTTTTTGGTATTTTTTAAAATTTATATTATAAAACAAAAATATATTTTGAATTCAAAATATTAATTAAATGCAGGGAGTGGTTTTTTTAATTTTTCTAAAAGGATTTATTTTTCAGTAAATATTGACAATTACCCCCTTTTTAAGTACTCTCACTTCATTTCAATAAATATTTAATCTTAAAATTAAAATATACTTTTTTATTTATTTTTTATTTTTACTTATGAACTTTTTTATTTTTATTAATTGATATAATTCCATTTTAATCTGTTATATTCCTGATTTTGTTATGTTTGTATGCCTAAATTTGCAGTTTTATGAAAATAGTTTTTTAGTGCATAATGTTTGACAAATTTAGATAACTAATTTAACATGAAATGGGGAATAATTAAAATTAAAATTTTAAATTATATAAATATATATTTTAAATTTCATTCATATAATGAAGATTTATATCTATAGAGTTAATATAATATCATCTTTTCCATGACAAAATGATATCTTGAAAAGCCATTTTCTATCATGCTTCTGAGATTAATTTGAAAATAAATCTTCCACTTCCGTGACATGAATTTCATAAAATCGAGTTAATATTTACAATCATCATATTTAATTTTATGTAATATTTTTTCATTCATTTTATTAAAAAATTAATACTAAAATTGTAAAACCCTATTATTATAGTTGAAAGATAAACAATTATAACAGGTGTCAAACTAATAAGATAATGGTTTAAATGACAAAAAATATACAACATAGATTTTGTATCTATATGAAGATAATATATCATGTTATTCATGGATTATTTCCATTTTGGATTCATTTTGACATGATTATGATCATAATAACAATATATGTAAAAATTCGACAAAATCTGACAACCTGAAATTTGAAAACATTTTACGTGTTCAGATAGAGATAAAAAGTAGGAATTGATTTTAATAAATATTAAATTAAATGTATAAATTTTTGTTTATCATTTTAATTTAATTATTTTTATTAATTATGTAATAATATTCACACATTCATTTGCAACATTTATGTTATAAGTATTTAACTAAAATGTAAATAAAATAAATGATACTAATAATATTAAAAGTAATATAATACCAATATTTTATTTTGTTAAGAATATTTTTTGGACTTTTACGTCTTTCTGGGGAATTTTTATAGTTATATATTTTAATTCCATCCTTTTTATGATTTTTTTTAAATCAAATTAAATTAAAAGTTTCAGTGTTGGTTGAAATGATATTTAATAATATATTATATTTTATTAAATGATTTAAAATTCCAAAAATATTATATTTAGAAATTTTAATTAGAAATTATTGAAAATGGATTCCATTCTAAATGTATAATAAATATTTCAATTTATAGGAAGATTTTTGTTTCCCTTAATGTGTTGAAACATTAAGTATAACATTTAAGGTGTAAATAATGTTTTAGCATTACAAGCACATGTGAGAAAATTTATATTTCCCAAATAGAGATTATTTATTTGATAAATTAGAATTAATATTTTGAATCCTTGAATCCAATTTATTTAAACTATTAAACTTTTATTATTGTCATATATGAAAAATTAAAAAGTTGAAAAACAGTAGTTACCATGATGAAAACAAAGTTTTTAAAAGTATATAACCTTAGAGGGTAAGGGAATAAAAATCCCTACTTTTCATCTCCTGTATCCCTATTTATTTTTTTATATTCCATAAGTATATCTTTAGTCTTTGACCAAGGCACCACCTTCTTAAAAAAATAATTTATTTATTATTATTTAGGAACATGTAATGATGTTGACTTCCAATTATTTAATTGTATTGGTTGTTTTAAAAAATAAAACACATTCTCCATTATAAAAGAGAATTTACAATCATATATTATCCACTCATGAAGGCCCTTTTTTGTTTTTCAAATTATTAATAAAATCCATTACCTACTTCCATTTAAAATTTCTAGAGTACCCTTTGTGATTAGAAACCCCTCTTTGGATGGTTTTTGGTGCACACCATAGTGGTTATCCGAAAGAGAGGTACCATTCTTAACATTGTGTTTTAAAATTATTTCTTCTTCATCATTATTAAAATTTTATTCAATTATGATGAAATAATAGAAAAATTATCTCCCATATAAAAATAATTTATTATGTAAATATCATGAAAAATATCTATATCCTCTTATATCAAATGATAAATGAAATTTCCGATCATCTTTATGGCGGAAGAATGTCTCGCGAACAGAGGTTATTTTTTTCTATCATAGCCTCAGAAAGAGGCCTATAATTTTGGAATTAATATAATTATGTTTTATTTATGTAAAAATTACATTATTTTAATTATATTATTTACCATTCCTTTTATCCATACAATTCGTTGAAAAATGGTAATTTCACTCATGCATACATCTATACTACCACCTCCATAAAGTGAAGGGATATGTATTGAAATTTCTTTTGATATGGATAATAATACATATAGTATTATTGAATTTATATAATATATATGATATAAAAATTATACCAAAAATTTTAATTACTAGACACCTTTCTGTTGTTATATCCATTATAAAACATGAAACCATATTAATGTGTACATACAACCCACCGTCTCCATAAAAAGTGTAATTAATTTTTCAGACAAAAAATTGTATGGAAGAGTATAAATATATTTATAGGTATTATAAATGAAATTTATATCATGTTTAAAATTATATAGATTATAGGAACATAACCAATGTACAAGGACCTAAACTATTGAATCAAAACAAACATCAAAATAGGTGAAGTTGTCACACTGAAATGATATTTTAATAAATAATTAATAATAAAAGTTTAGTAAAATTTTGTAAATAAATAAAATATTTTATGATATATAAAAAATAGTATTTTAATATATTTATAATAAACCAATATTTATTTTCCACATGGTTTTAATGTTCATGAATTAATCCAACACATGAGGTAAGAGATTTTTGCCTCGCTTTTACTTCTGTGAGACACAAGATATATTATCCAAATTTTCTTTTATAAGGTGTATATTATACGAAAGAACATATAATATTATTCTAATTAATAATTTAATGTCCATTACTATATCCATAATTTTTTATTACGTGGGGATTATGATTCCTAAATAGCCAATGTGTTAAGGGTTTTATGTTACAATATCATTATTCATGAGGATTATTTACAATTATACATATCATGATGAAATGTTATGATATATCTATCCAAACATTAACGTAATATATTATTCCATAGTATTATATAAACATATTACTTAACTAAAATAAGTCATCTTAGTTTAAACAAAAGATAAGTATTCAGAAAATCCCATAGTGTGTGTCTGAAATAAAAGTAAATTTAATATGTAAAAACTAACACATCACGCCATAGGATGTGAAACATCCCAACATATCACCACTAGCTACCCGGATGTAGCTGGCAAAAACCCTCAACGACTCACTATGGTGCCCTAATTTTCTTGAATTGATACACTTAGAAAGTTCTACACAGGATTAAAAGGATGTGATATAAAAAATTTACTAGGATACAACCTTGGTTTTCTATAACATATATCTGTAAAATAATATGAATATGATCAATATTATTGAAAAAAAATTATTGATAATTTTTTTTAAAAAATTATATCAAAAAAATTAAAATTAATTTAATTTCCCATTTATCAAAATTTACATATATATCAGGGAAAAATAGTATCTACTCATTTAATATATCAATAAAGTCATAGAAACACAACAAACTCAAGTCTCACAAATCATATCAAAACCATAGAAGTACAATCTAAAGTATTACAAGCTAAATAAATAAGTGAAATCAATCCATATAATAACTATAGTTCAAGATAGCATACAACTTTTACCATAATCAATGACTAGTGCATAAGAACATTATTAGAAAAGATGCCTAAGAATACAGAAACACCCCATTAGTGAATCCACCAATAGTCTCAGTGTCAATTCCTATGAACAACGAGCATATGGAAAATAGGAACACCCCATGAGTCTACCCATCTAAAATAAATGTATGAAAAATCTATGTTAAAATATATTCCTAAGTATCCAAGGATACCCATGTTCTCTATTTTCCCAATAATTTTATAAAAAAAATTCATTGAAACCATTTACCATATACAATTCAAAATGGTTTTAAACATCCTAATTCATTTATGAAAATGAGGTCATACATAATTTTTCAAAAAACCATTGTCCACACCCATGAATTAGTCAATAAGTCATTATATTTCTTTTATTAATTAATTTTTAAAACTAGAGGAATGTAGGTCACCAAAATATGTTATATACCGAACCACCTCCCTCACACATGGGTTTTAAATGCCTTAGTGGCTACCCCAAACAAGGAAAAACATAGTGACGATAAAAATGATACTAAAATAAATCCATGAATGTCAGAATCAATTCAATTTAGAAAATCATTCCATAGTGATATAAGATCATTACATATCTCCATGAATTCTCACACCGAAGCAAAACCAACACAAGGGTTTGACTATAGTGGAATATATCATGATGGATAAAGAAGTGTCCAAGAAGTATCAATACGATAGATCAATGGATTCATAAATACAATATAATGGTTCTTCCATGATCAATTGAAATGAAGAAGGAGAAAGGATTACTCAAACAGATAAACCAACCACTACGAAAAAAATTATCAATTTTTGAATGAAATGGATTTTATGGATCAACAGTCTCCAAAATCTCCGGGGATAGACTCTAGGATGAGTGGGAAGAGGTATAAAATTTAATGAATGAATAATCTCTTGTATGATTCCAAAAAAGAGAAACCCACTTATATTTTATTGTATGTAATCCCTTTTCACATCATCTAATCCATAAAAAATATATTCTTAAAACCCCATCACCTCGTGTTAAAAATAAATATTTTATGATCAGACGCTTGTAATATATTTTCACATTTTATATTTATCATGCCTAGAATTTATTCATAGAATCTTCTAAGAATCAATTACACAATGTGTAAATATTTTTCATAGTGTGTATACTTCTCACACCCCATACCGGTCCAAGTCATCTCCCATGTGACCAATATGTTGACTGTAAATACATTACACATTTTTTCTTTCTCATGTTAATAGTTATAAGCATAAATTTAACTTGAAATCCCAAAAAAACTAGGATATTCTTTAAACACGGTGGGAATATAACAACTAAATTTTCACATTTATACCTGAACTCCATTAATTCAAAAAAATATACATCCACAAATATTAGGTAAATTTCCCCAAAAAAATCTATCCATAATTACAAATCCAATCATCCACTGAAATAAATAGGGAAATTTCATATGAGAAGTGATATAAATAGTAGTAGGTAACAAGACATTATAAAACACCACTATAATACTTTTCATCCACCATATGTCATATGGAAGAATGATTTCTATATAAGTGGTGGGGACACTAATTTGACATCAATGAACTGTTCTCCAATATCTAATGATAATATAATCCATGTCTCTATAACATTCATTCTAATGGAATTTACGTACCATAGAAGACATTAACTTAAGATTAAACAATATCCATTGGATGATCTACAAGAGAAATGTCAAGCTATAACTCATTCTCTTACCAACTCAAAACATGTTTGGGATTAAGAGTGTATTTCTTGATCTACTAAATGATGATTATAAAATGAATTAAAATCAACTAAACTGAGAATGTCTAACAATAATAAACCTTCATAATCCATAAAGTCAACTAAAACATTCCAACATATCTCATATCTAAATTTCAATAATATTCATGCCAATTGTGAACCATTATTTGGGAAGCAATCATGAAATTCCTACAAATGGTGGATAACTAAAAAAATTGAAATCCTTCATGGTCATATTATTATTTTTTCAATTATGAGACAAATTTAGATGAAAAAATATATCCTATATCATTACTAATGTATCATAACAATAATCTATCCAACCAAGAAGACCTCTCTAACAACAATCCAACAAAGAGTTTCCCTGGTTTTGTGCCAATAAAAATCCTCAAAGGGGTCCATTTTAATTGATAACAAAAAACTATTTTTAAATGAAACTAAAAAATTCCAAGATGGCCAAGCCATGATCCATTAATTTCAAAGACAAAGTAATGGAGAATTTACACCCAGATCTAAATAAAAAACACCTTATGGTCATCATTATATGGACGTAAAGTCGTACACATCCTGATCTGAGTCCCCATAACCTCCTAATGACTCCCCATGGACCTAACATAATCCTTGGATACCAGTCTGATTCAATGCTATATGGAACATAATATAACCTCGTGACCTCTTCCAAATATATCTTACTTAGATTAAAAAATTATAGTTTATCTAAGATCATAATAAAATGGGTTGAATTTTTCAACTGATCAATCACAATCCAGATATAATTCACTAATCTGGTAGATTGTGGTGATCCAACACAAAAATCTAGGTAAAACTCATAGTATTTTGAAAGTATCATCATGGGAGACTCGACCAAACCATAATTTTTTAAATGATATTTCTTTATCTGTTGGTAGGTTTAATAGCCGGACACATAATGATAAATGTCAGGATTAATTAACAGCTACTGGAATCTCCATATCATGTCATTATATAAATTTTTATTACTATTATGAATATCTTTAAAAACACATACTTTTGAATAATTTTATTTTCATACTTTTTGTGAGTTATTTTATTTTATACTCAAGAAAATTATATCCTTTAAGTAGTTATTTGAGTATAATTAAAATTATACTTATGGGTTTCGACAGTTATATGACTATTGGTCAATATGACCATTGGAAACTATACTCTCAGAGTTATGATTATTGTTTATAAATACATGTGATTTTGGTTAATTAATACAGAAGGAAGAGTCGATGGCCTCATCTAGTAGACCTGGGTCCTATGAATCCCATCTGTCAGAGCATGGGAAGGAGGTATCATCTCTGGGTTTTCTAAAGACCAATCCCATACCGATATTCAATATGTAAAGCTTGAACAGAATCGCCTAAAGGAGAAGTTCAAGCTGATAGAAATCACCACTCGAGCAATGTTGTCTGAGCTGCCCCAAGATTCTATCACCATAGCACACCTTACACTTAAGACCTAAGAAGGTGTTATAAGGGGCTATGTAATGAGGCTTTAGATACCTTTAGTACTCTCTTGGTATAAATAAAATAGTTATTTCCTATTATGGTAAAATTTACGATTTTAAAAAGTATGGATAAATATTGGATGAATATTATTGTTGTATCTAGGAAAAAGTATATTTTAAATTATTCATGTAAGCATTAACTGTTTAATAATGTGAAATGATTTTCAAAAAATGGTCTTCTACACTTGTGATTAGTAAGAAATTTTGTGTCTATTAAGACCAACATGATTTTTTAGTGAATAGTAATGCATGAATAGTAGCATACCATTCTGAATAGTAATGAATAATAAATCAGCCAAAAAAAATAAACTTCATATGTGAATGTAAAAATATAATGTCAACATCGTAAAAGTGAAAAAACAATCATAATATAAGTTTTGGTATTTTTTATTTCATAAATACTTTATTTACTATTTTTTTATTAATTTAATAATTTAAAATGGAAATTTATATTCATAAAATGTAATCATAGTTTGTTAAATTATTTTTTAATGGTTATACAATAATTTTATGGGACCTTGATTATTTTATCAAGGTGTTACAAAATAAGTTATAGTTTTAGAGTTGTTTTTTCAATAAATAATGATTTTGATTAAAAATTAAATTAAGAATAGTTAAAAAATTATTTTCATAAAAAGGAGTTCATTTTTGAATTTAGAGCATTGATATTAGGTTAGTCTAATTGTTTTTGAATTTTCTGAAACAGTTGAACTTGCTGTGAATAGTAAAAATACATTTTTGAGTTTTGGGTGTTTAATGACATCATTGATGATATAATCCTGATTTAATAAATCTGGTCAACTAGTGAATATTAATATATGTTATGAGTTGTCCCAAGTGGCCAATAACATGGGAAAATACCCTGGGCAAGCCCATGGTTTTGTAAATACCGCACATGAGTTGTCCCTGGGAAATTAATTAAATATTCCCTCTCTTCCCCTATAAAAACCAAGACATTTCATAAATTATTTTATTCCAAAATCCTCCTCAACTAATCTATTGTCTTTTTACCTTCTAGGGAGTCTTCCCAAGGTTCCCTCAATCACACAAGGTCCCAACCTTCGAGCTTTTGAAGTCACTCTTCATGGTAAGGGAAACGTTCACCCTCCCCTTTTAAGTAATGACTTACTTTATGTTATGTCTTACAGCTTCAATTTATTATGTGGGGGAATTTTATCCTATGTCATTATATTTTAAATTTAATGTTTAATTTATTAGAGACCATTTCCACTCTCATCATTTGACTATCTGAATTTTTAAGTGACGTCGTTAGGCTATCGAATTTTAGTATTATAAATCGCATATTCTCTTTTCCGTCAACATTCATTTTCTTATGGTATTTCATTAAAATTTATATAAATGTTCTTTTTTATTTTCATTCAGTACCAATACTTTATAATGATTTATTTATTAGTGGGTGACTCTTGTCCCCTCTTTTTTCAATGTTTTTTAAAATCGTGTTATATAGCCGTTTTGATGTAGATATTTCGTCTCAAAACTTCGCTAACTTTCTCTAAATAAATTCTCTTATCTTGTTCATGTGATTACCCAAACCTATATAGTCTCTATAATAGTTATTAAACACATTATAATTATATTAATTATTCTAGAATTTACATTCATATAACCCTCAATCCATTCTGTGGGTCATAAATGACACAATGATCATGTTTTTAAACAATTTTTAAAAATGTTATGATGTTGATATGAAACCCATCTCTTTTACTCTCTTTGGGTTATTTATGAAATGTATGATTATGATATATGTGGATAACAAGATAATAAGGACATATTAAGGGGGATCCTGATATAAATTCAATTCATTGACTATGGAATTAATCTCTAGAGATGACAAGTTTCACGATAGCTTGGTGGATAAACTTGGAAATGTTTTTATGACACCTTGGGGATTAACCTTGATGATATGTTAATGAAAGTATAAATGAAATATTGTAGCCAAATATTAAATTTATTTTTCATGTTCTTTGTATTATGATATTCCTATACTTCCATTTCTCATGTTTTTATGTTTTTTATCAAGTTCTTATTGATATCACAAGTAAATTGATTCCCATATTTACCCTCAATGGGCCTTCTTCTCACCGTTTCCATGAATATACGTCCCTTGGATATGATATGTTGTAATTGTATGTAAAATTAACCTTTGATGAAGCCTTTCATGTGGTTCAGAAGAATTTTTTAGGTTTTCATGTTTTATGTTCCTGATTTCCAAGGCACTAGACGTTAAATATCCTCTTATTTTAAAATGTAATGAAATGTTATGTAATAAAAGGCAGGATTCCATAGTTGTTATCAAAAGAATGTTTAGTTATTTATGAAAATGAGGCTATGAAAACATTAGGAAGAACCATATATAAAAGTTTAAATATAGGAATACTTCCTGGTATTTTGGTGAGTATTGAGTAAGTGGCTTATCATGAAAATACATCCCTGTCTAGATACGAGCAGGTAGAGGCAGCTCTGGAACATATGTACCTAGGAGTGAAAAATATGAAAAGGAGTTTCTAGATTGACCCGAGGTATCCTAGTACACGACAACATGACATGTTTCACTATTGGTTATGATACTCCCGGGGGGATATGTTTGGTTAATTAAAAGATTTTTATGAATCATTGTGAAGGATTTAAAGAGAAATGTAATTGTTTAAATCAACATGTTTTAAGACATAAAATCCATTATATTTAAAAGATTAATAAATGAAATAATCATCTCATTATGATTTTATTATTTTAAAAAATGGAGAGAAATAGGGGGAAATGTGAAAATGGTGACCGTAATGGACCATATGTTGATGACCCTCCGATGAAGCCAGAATGGAAAATTTCATGCGAATGATGAATCAACTGACTCAAGTTATGGGAAATAACATGAATAATGCTGAGATACTGACCTCACCATGAGGGGAATGACTTTATATTGAGTCTTTTTATGCATAAACGTCCACCAACATTCAGTAGATATACCAACCCATTAATTTCTAAATAGTGGATCTGCTCTATCGAGAAGATCTTTTATGTGCTCCACTATTCTGAACAGGAGAAGGTTACATTGGTTGTTTATTGCTTAGAGGTAGAAGCTGATCAGTGGTGGTAACTGATTAAAAACACAATTCCAAGAGTGTAAGTTGATGCTATGATGTGGGAAGAGTTTAGGGGAATATTCTTCTACAAGTATTTCCCTCAATTGATGAGAACAAGAATGGAGAATGAGTTTCTCGAGCTGAATAAGAAGTGGAATGAATTTACGGGATGATGTGAGATGAACTTCATAGGGCTTTCACATTACACCTCTGCCTTTTTCATGGATCCAAATTGTAATATTGATAGATTATTTAGTGGACTAAGACCTCATCTATGGATGAATATAGCCAAATGAGTCTACGACAGCTATTAGGGGATTGTGCAGAGTTCTGTAAAAGTGTAACTAGAGTTAGGTGAGATGCAGTGGTCTCATAAATCCAATGAAAAGAAAATATCTATGGTGCCAATATAAGGTATGATCTTCGATCAGGGGAGAGGAGGAAAGCATGTACAACGTCCCATGGGTAATAAATATGGGAAGAAGCATTCATGGAACTACCTCATCGGGATCGGGAAGTGCTACATGTGTGGAAGATATGGAAATATCGCATGGAATTATCATAGTGAGGTGAAGCCTAAACATCCCAACACTAATGAAAATGGGATGATGGTGCAGGGCCTACCATATGTATAATGTGATAAGTGTGGACAACTTGTGCACTCTTCCAATCACTATCAAAATCTGAGGGCAGTGGAGGAGAATCACCCTATGCCTCTGTAACAACCAAGGGAACAAGGTCGTACATTTGTAATCACTACAACCGAAGATGAAGTACCAAATTATGTGATTCAAGGTAATCTTGTTTTTCTCTCAAAGCTAGAAAACAATTTGTTTTATTCTCATTCTACTCATTCATTTACTTTCACCATGTTTGCAATGAATTTATAATCAACCCCCGATTTTCTAAAAGTAAAGTTAGAAGTCAAGACTCATGGTGGGATTATACATGCGTCGTTAGTGTTTAGAACCTCTAGTATTTACTTTAGTGAGAACAACCTTATCGAAATTCTAGTAGTCGTGCCTTGGAATTCGACATTGTACTAGGGATGGACTGGTTCTCAATGTACAATGCAAACATAAAATACAGAAGCAAGGAAATATTTGTAGCCTTGAATGGAAAACTAGCAGTTATCTTCAAGGGTGAGATATCTCAACATGATCATTGTCGAGAAGAACCTCTTATATCCCTATTTATGGAGTTTATAGGTGAAGAAGAAGAAGAAGTAAATGCGAGTTTGAGGATAGAAAATGTTCCCATCATCCAGGAATAAGTTTACATATTTCCTGAGGAGTTACCCAGAACTCCCCTAGAATGAGAGGTAGAGTTCTCTATTAAACTTTTTCCTAGATCTCATTTGATTTCAAAGACCCCCTATAGAATGGATAATGTGGAGATGGATGAATTAAAGAAGAAACATTGTGTTCTTTTGGAGAAGGTTTTATCTGACCGAGTGTGTCTCCTTGGGGAACACCATTTATCTTTGTAAAGAAGAAGGAATGATCAATGAAGTTATGTATTGATTATAGAGAACTGAAAATGATCATAAGGAAGAACAAATACCCTCTTCCATGATTCAATGACTTATTTGACCAACTTCATGGGGCTCAATTCTTCTCTAAAATTGATCTTCGATATGGTTATCATCAATTGAATGCGAAGAAAGAAGATATTCCAAAAACTGCCTTCCGATCAAGATATGGGCATTATGAGTTTTTTTTATTCCCTTCGAACTATCTAATGAACCAGTTATTTTTATGTATTAGAAAAATAGTGTATTTAAGGACTACCTTGATAACTTTGGGATAGTTTTTATTTATGATATTCTGATTTGTTCCAAAAGTCATGGGGAGAATAAAGATAATATAAGTGTTATTTTTTCAAACTCTGTGAAATAAGAGTCTTTTTGGAATGATCAGTAAGTGTGAATTCTGGTTACAACAAGTTTCTTTCTTGGTGAACATTGTTACCAATGAAATAATCACATTTGACCATGGAATGAAAAAGGTTATAGAGGAGTGGCCTCAACCAACAACAATAAATGGGATTTTTATTTTCCTTGGTTTAGAAGGATATTATAGGTGCCTTGTGAAAAACATTTCACAGTATTCTAATCTATTAACCAAGTTAACGCGAGAAGGGTTCATGTTCATATGGATAATGTGGTATGATGAATGTTTCCATGAGATGAAGAAGAGATCGTTTACTGAACCCATGTTGACATTGCCCTCATGTATAGAAGGTTTTATTAGTTTTAGAAATTCATCTCTGAAAGGGATTTGGTACGTCCTCATGAAAAATGAAAAAGTCATTACTTATGCATCTCAATAGTTGAAGACTCATGAGAAGAACTATCCCATGCATGATCTGGAGTTTTCGGTGATCGTTTTTTGCTCTAATGATATAGAGGAAATATCTTTACATAGAGAAATGTGTTATATAAACAGACCATCAAATTTTGAAGTATATTTTCATACAAAATTAATTGAACACAAGACATAGGAGATGGTTGGAACTTCTCAAAGACTATGATTGTTCAAGTAATTATCATCCTAGAAGAGCAGTCAAAGTCACTGATCATTAACCAAAAAAGACCTAGTAGTTTTCTCTTTAATTAGGAGTCAAATTGATCCTTTGATCAATGACCTAGTAAAAATGGATGTAGTAATTACAATGTACGGGATATCATCAACCCTAAACCAAATGATTTCTTAACATTTATTACTATAGAAGATCAAAAAATCTCAGAAAGAAGATCCTTTGTTACAGAAGAAGTTTGAGGCTGTTAGGGATGGGACGTTTCCTGGGTTCAATATTGATCAAGAAGGTGTACTGAAATTTCTTACAAGACTATGTGTTCCATCGATTCTAGAAATAATGAAGGATATGATGGATGCCGCTCATATATCTACTATATCTAAAAATATGTGAAGCACAAAAATGTTTAGGGACCTTCGTGATCATTATTGGTGGGATAAGATGAAAATAGTGGTTGTTGACTACAATTCAAGGTGCCTGATATGTCAACATGTGAAGGAAGAGTGATAACTTCCTAATGGGGTATTACAACCACTTACCATACCACCATGGATGTGGAACAATATCATTATGGACTTTTTCACTGGTCTCTTGAGAACATCCAAAGGAAACAATGTGATATGGGATATTATGGCCCTTCTCACCTAGACTTCCCATTTTATCTCTATTCGAGAATATTTCACTCTTGAACAGCTTTCCAGGATTTATGTGAAGTAAGTGGTATGGTTGCATGTGTAACACCCCAAGGTTCCATGTTATTCTTCTTTTTGAATAATATAGTAGTGTGTGTTATACATAACATCGAGTTCTAACACACCACAACCAATCAAACTATCAGTTATATATAGTAATACCCTGTTTTGAAATTTTATAAATTTTATCTTTCAAAATGGACTTCATTTTTGGATTTGGAATATCGAAATATCTTAGGGTGATTTTTTGTTCTTTTATGAAAACTTTCAAATTTTGATGAATAGTGAAAAACACTGAGATAAAGTTTAAAACTGAATTTTTATTTAAATAATTATTTATTTTACTTATATTTATTTTAGGTAAAAATATATATGAAATAACTATATATGTTTAATGTGATTCATTAGTGTCAGTTAATAATAATTTTAGATGTATAAAAAGTTTATTGAAAATTTTACCATCTTTTTCCCACCTCATAGGAGTATTTGAAAATTTACAGAAAACATAATCTTACAGCTTCTGTGAGTTGAATTTCAAAAATCCGAGAGACATGATTGATATCAGTAATTAAAATGTTGTTCAATAATATGAAACTAATTTTTGGTGAATAATAACTTTTTACTTTTATTTACCACGGTTAAAACTAAATAGGGTAATTAAGGGTAAAAATGATTTTATTATTACCCTAGAACACATCATAATTTTATTGGATTAGTATAATTAGAAAAAAACAAACCCTAAAAATAAAATATAAATCTCTTCGGTCCACTTGGATTTGATTAGGATATTTATTATTATTTAATTCAAAGAAGAGTTAAAAGAGTTAAAATCAATGTTTAATAATTAAAATATTTTTAATATAGGGTATCATATCAGATAATTTAGACTATTAATTTTCATTATAAAGATAAATATATTTCCTACATAATGTTAGTTTATTTATATTTTTTAGACATTAAATAATGCAATTTATTAATGACACAATGATGATGCAGTAATTACCTAATAAATGAAATATTAAAATAATTGATACTATAAATATCCAAATAAATGTAATTTGAGACTTATTATGAATTAAATTACTTTTCTATGTTAATATGACATACTAGGTTTTGGTAGATTATTTTTTTGAAGTAATAATTCTTTTATGAATTTTAAAAAAACCAAAAACCAAATAGTTTCCAAATTGACATAAAAGTGTTTTTAAAACAAATATTATATTTTTAATTGATATTCCATTCCTAAAATATAATGATCGACCAAAAAAGTAATATAATGATAGGTGTATCATTAATTAACCACTTGGAGTTATATTGGAAGTTTATTGTATGTTTATTAACCATATAATATAAAAATACAAAGAGACATGGTAAATGTCAAACTATTTAACTAACTGTTAAATCTAAAATATAAGGTTAATATAGTGACCCAAACCTATCTAAAACCTATTGGTTTTGTTATTTTAGACCCATCCCCACATTATCCATTAAATAATCCATTTTTGAGCTAGTATAAACCGAAAATTATTTTACTATAAAATAATATTTCTAGCTTTTCCTAAGGTGCCCCTCACCCCTCTTATAAAAGGGTACTCCCCCTTATCTCTAATTCACACCTTAAAATCCATTTGGATTAGGAAAAAACTTCCAAAATACCCTCTAAACTCTACTCCTTTCATCCTGTAGGCATTCCTTTATTCAGAAATCCAATTTAAGTAGCCCTTTTTATCTAATCAAAAGGGAGAACCCGGAGAAGAGGCAAATATTTCATCACCTCTTTCAAGTTCCTTTATTCTTTCAGTTCCTCTTTCTTTGTTGTTTACATTCTAAAATAACAAATCCAGTATATTATATATACATTGGTGTTATTATAAATATGGTAAAACCATATTCATTATTCTATCCATCCTTTTAATGACATGTCACCATACATGCGTATGTACGGCTTACCGTCTCCAAATTGTGGTGTTATTGTTTTTCAATACATTATTATTTGGATGGGTATAATAATGATATTTAATTGATGTAAATAATAAATATAACATGATAATTATTCTGTATATATGCATACCATCCAATTTTATATTATTTTAATATCAAAAGAATGATATTGTCGCTTGTGAGTACGTACGGATTACCGTCTCCACAAACACGATGAGATTCATTCCCCATCGTATCCATTCAAGTATAATTTTTATTATATGATTAAAATTATTGTTTAAAGACTTAACATCACTTTGAATATGAATAAGATACATCCTATCCATTATAAAAATTACTTAGATAACAAATCATATAAATGAAAATGAATCAGTTAACACCCGAAATGACAATAATAGTAAGGCATTATTAACATAGAAATGTTAAAAGATCATATATGATATCATACTAATGTATATGATTTTTGTATACTTTAAAAACAATTATTTCACCATTATACAGGAGGTTAACCTACTCTCGTCCATGGAAATGTACAAGGTAAGGGTTAATTCAACAATCTCTTCATTATCCGAGGTTGTTTATACTCAATTATCAACTAGGACATCTTTATCTTGCACATCCATGTTTCTTAAAAATGTATTTCAAATCATTATTACTATTTACTAGACTATGGGTTAATGTCATTTATACCCTTTTTTTACTTTTATATGATTTTTATAAATGAATCTTTCTGTCATTTTTCAAACAAGGTTCTTTATAACCTTTTCGACAAAATTAAGGTAAAATATCTTTTTTAACGTATATGGCATCTGCGTCTATTTTCCACAGATATAACATCGTCGAAGCTTCCCTTAAAAGATTATAAGAATATTTTCATATATAAATGTTTTCTTTTATAATTATGTGACTTTTAAATGATATCAAAATAAAAAGAGATATTTCTCTAAAAAGGTTGTGATTTCATCTATGTTAACATCTTTTGATGGATTTTAAGTTTGTTTGAAGTTGATTTATTATGATACAAAACTTCAAAACAATTTTGAAGTTTTTGTGATATGTTTGACTGGGGATGTTTTATTTCATACCATTCAATGTTTAGGGATAATGTATTGACATTTTTTATGCCAGTTTTAATATGAATGATATTGTTATTTTCAAACCTTTTCATATGGGAAATGCATTGGACATAGTATGTGAAAGTTGGAGCCCGCTATAGCTCCTTGATGAATCAATAGGTCTCATGAGACAAACTAGTGTCTTTGAACAAGTCTTTGACAAACTGTTAATTTTAGTCTTGGCATAAGGCCTTGACTATGTGGTTATGAAAGTCTAGCATTATGCATTCCATCATTATGAATGTATCTATTGATATTGCATGTGATTATTCTACTAGTAGAATATCAATGTGAGTAAGTAAATGGAATTATATTGATTTATATTTTCCATATTATGATGAAGTTTATGTTGAAATGGATTTTGTTTTAGTTTTATACATTGGCTTAAATTTTTATACTTATTTATGAAAGATTCCACTATATTGTTATCCATAAAAAGCATCTGAGCTCCCCCCATTCTATGTATTATCTTTCCCAAGATGTGACGAAGTATATTATGACTGACCTGTAGGGATAGTCTATGAGATCTTAGTGTTGTATATGGAAACTATGTTATAATATTTATCCATTTTATGATGTAATGTAAACATTATGAATGTATCCAGGACTTCCAAGGCTACAAAACAAATCGGTCTTTCGAGACATAATCTTTTGTGATCATGCCAATGTTATGTAATAATTCAATGACTCTGGGTAACTTGGTTCGGGGTGTTACAACATGGAGTTCAACTTTCTATCGTATCTAATCATGATCTATGATTCATATCAAAATTTTGGAGAATCCTTCAACATGCTCGGAGCCCTGAATTAAATTTCAGTATGGCCTATCACCCAAAAATAGATGGCTAATCTTAATAGACTATTCAAACACTCGAGGACTTGTTGAGAATGTGCTCAATGGAATTTAAAGGAGGATGGGATAAAAATCTCCTTTTAGTTGAGTTCTCTTAAAACAACAACTTCCACTCAAGTACTCAAATGGAACCCTTTGAAGATCTATATGGTAAGGGATGTAGAACTCAAATTTTTTGGGATAAAGCTGGCGAGGGAATTCCATTTCGGCATGATCTTGTGCAAAGATGGCAGAAAAAGTCCATGCTATCGAAAAACACATTAAGGCTACTCCGAGTCAGAAAAAAGAGCATTGTCAAAAATCTTCGAAGTGACATGGATCTTGATGTTCGTGACAATTAATTTCTTCAAATTTCACCTTAAAAGAGAGTCGTGAGGTATGCGAAGAAAGAGAAGCTCATCCCTAGGTACATTGGCCCCTATAAAATCCTTAATCACATAGGAGTATTAGCCTATCATCTTGCACATCCTCCAAATATAGCACATGTCTATGATGTCTTTCGTTTATCCCTTTTGAGGAAGTATATACCCAACATTAATAGGTGGTACAACTGGAAAATGATCTCTGTTTCCGATGCTTTTTCCGGGGCGTGCGCGCACATCCGTTGTGCCCGTGGAGGAGGACGCGCGGCGCTTTGTTGCCCCGCATTCCCGCTTTCCAAAGGTGGGTGGCATTCGATCCTTATTCAGGGACGTCTGCTCCTTGATCGAAACGGGATGATGGGATGTCGGTTCTTCCTCCTATGGATTCCTCCTCAGAACTTGTCACCTAGTCTGGGTCTCCCTCATAGATTTAATACATAGTTCGTGAAACTCTTCCCAGTGCCATGTTTCTATGGACGCTGGTTAATTACACTACTTCTGTCGGGACATTCCAAACTGTCCGGTCAGGGCAGCAACCTTTAGATGGGGAAGTAGTCACGTTGAGGCATCAGTAGCATGTCTGGATGCTGGGGAACCTGGCATGTCTGTCTGTTATCCCTGGTCACAAGGATTCTCAAGGGCGCGGAAGCCCCAGACATCCCACATCGAGCATGGGGAATTATATGTCATAGACACATATCTGAGGTTTTCCTCAGCTCCCCATGTCTAACACAAGGTATGCTGCGAGTTTAACGTCTAGCGGAGACGGATCAACCCAACCATAGAATTAGCTAGGATAGATCGGATCGAGGGATTCTCCTTGAAGGGATATCGATACTGGGGCCAGCCCATGGGCGGCTGTGAAGAAGAGCGTACCGACATGGCCTCACCGGGATATGACAGTCCGGGCGAGAATCAGGATGGGCTATTGGTGGATGACTGAAGTAGAGGGGGAATGAAATGGGAACATAGCAGGGGTGATAGTGAAGTTGGGCTTGAACCTCAAAGAGGCCTCCTACGTATCCCCGTGGCAGGGAATCAAGGTCCGTGTAGTTCAGGATGGTGCCGGTAAACCGACGTGAAGGTGGACCTTGGCCTGATGAATGTCGTCGGCAAACCAACGTGAAGGTGGACCTTGGTCCGATGGGCATCGTCAGTGTATTGACGTGAGGGTGGACCTTGGTCGGATGGGCATCGTCAGGGTACCGACGTGAGGGTGGACCTTGGTCCGATGGGCATCGTCAGCGTACCGACGTGAGGGTGGACCTTGGTCCGATGGGCATCGTCAGTGTACCAACGTGAGGGTGGACCTTGGTACGATGGGTATCGTCAGCGTACCGACGTGAGGTTGGACCTTGGTCCGATGGGCATCGTCAGCGTACCGATGTGAAGGTGGACCTTGGTCCAATGAGTTGTGGGCTTGAGCCTCTGGAAGGCTTCCTACGTACCATTCCTTGACATGGATCGAAGACCCCGTAGTTCAAAGGGTTGATGGAATACAATTTAACGTCATGTGAGATGGTAGTGAACCCTGACGTGAATAAACGACGGGTAGTGGGTGTCGGTGAACCGACGTAAATGAGGGACCTTGGTCCAATGCGAAATGGGCTTGAAAATGGGGGCCTGGTACACCGACTAGGAGACAGTTTGGACCATTTATTGTTGTTCTTGAACCTCAGGGAGGATTCCTACGTACCATGCCTTGACATGGATCAAAGTCCTCGTAGTTTGGATTGGGGAATGCAGTTTAACGTCATGCGGGACGGGGGTGAACCGACGTGAATGAGGTCGGAACGACCGGATGGTGGGTTTGAACCTCGTAGAGGCTTCCTACATACCATGCCTTGACATGGATCAAAGTCCTCGTAGTTCGGGTTAGTCACAACGGCTTGCCGTCAGACTGTAATTGCAGTTTAACTTCATGCTGGACGTAGGTAGAACACGACGTGAATTGGGTGATGGGTGGGGTTGATCCTCGTGGAGGCTTCCTACGTACCATGCCTTGATATGGACCAAAGACCTCGTAGTTCAAATGGAGCTTTGTCGGTGAACCGACGTGAAAGTGGACCTTGGTCCAATGAGTGGTGGTATTGAACCTCTGGAAGGATTCCTACGCACCATGCCTTGACATGGATCAAAGACCTCATAGTTCAGGTGGGAATGGGTCTGCAGTTTAATGTCATGCAGGACAAAGGGAGGGGCATATAGTTTAACGTCATGCTGGACGAGGGCGAAACTCAACGTGAATGAGCGACCGGGAAATGTGGCTTGAACCTCATGGAGGCTTCTTACGTACGATGCCTTGACATGGATCAATGTCCTCATAGTTCTCTAGGATGGGTCGCAACAGCTTGCCATTGGACCAGAATGTAGTTTAATGTCGTTCTGGACGGGATTAGGACCCGACATGAATAGATGACGGGTGGGCTTGAACCTCAGGGAGGCTTCCTATGTACCATGCCTTGGCATGGATCAAAGTCCTCGTAGTTCGCTAGGATGGGGGTCCGGGTCGGTGCTAACTCTAAGCCCACGTGAGTCATGCTCGGTGTGAGAAACAAGAGGTTGCAAGGACCTGACGATCACGCCGCGAAAGATGCGTCCGTGAGAAGCGAAGAAGGGATTACGCGTTAGGCAGCCCTTGGTGTTGGGACTTACTCCAGGATGGAGGCCCATGGTGCGACAAAGCGCGGGAAAGATAGACATTGGTCCAATGATGGGAGGTGCCTCATTCCCTATCACGCCCTCCACTGACCTTGATAGTGGGGAAGTATGGAGATGCAAAGGTGCAGCCATCCGTTGGGGAACTATTGTCGCCCTTCTCCCATGAACATACGCCACTCCAATAAAGAGGATATCATCCCTTGTTGATGGGTGATTCCATTCCCGTGGAGATGAGTGGTGTAAAGAATGTTCGAGCTGGGGGGACCCTTCGTGAGAGGCACGAGGTCGGGTCACAGTTTAACGTCATGTGATGAGGATGTGGTGCTTGGCAGTTTAACGTCCTGCAGCTCGGATGAAGGGGGTTCACTCCACACCCCTAGGACTTACATAACCGGTACCCTCTGGTCCTTGGGGAAGGGAAGTGACCAGTAAGGCCATGGTTAAGGGGGTTGTGGAATGAACCATCAAGGGGTCCACGTTAGCGTGGCTATGTGAAGAAGCAATAGCCGTTAGCGTGCCTATGTGAAGAAGAATTAGGCGAAGCAACGCTACAGGTGGTTTTGTCCATGGGACTTTGAAATCACATCGTGCAAGCCTGGAGGGTCGCACGGGAAGAGGAATCGCTAAGCAAAGGAGTGTGGTTCGCGAAGTGGAGTGCCTTGGCCTTAGCATGGGGCATAGGTGTGAGTGGAAGGTGCTTCACGAAGTGGAACAGTGTTCGCGGAGAACTGCCTTGAGAAGAAGGGGTGACTCGCGAAGCAGGGTACTACGAAGCAGTGTGCTTCGCGATGTGTAGCGATCCTGCCTTAGAATAGGGATCACTAGCATGGGTTGGGTGTTTCGTGAAGCATAAATGCTCTGCGGCTGCCCGGGTTCCATTGGGAATCCCCTTCCTTAGCGAATGCCCTTGGTCTTCACGAAGGGAATCCCTCTCGGAAGAGGGGCTCAAAACGAGACAAGGAAGAGGCGTCTCGCGAAGTAGAAGTACCTCGCAGAGCTCATGAATCCCGGGGCAAAGATTGCTTCGCGATTCGAGAGAGGAGAAGCCGAAAGGTCGGATTTTCCATCCCCGGGACTCAGGGGGAGTCCAGTATTTATAGGGAAGGGGCGCCGTGAAGCAGAACTCGCACACCGCCTTTGGTGCTTCGTGGCGCGCTCGCGAACGTCAACGTCGTCTGCGGAGAATAACCGCCTCGGGAGCTTCGCGGAGGGCTCACGAACGTCAAATGCGTTGACGGAGCATTACTGCCTCCGGAGCTTCGCGGGGGCTCGCAAACATCAAATGCGTTCATGGAGAATTACCGCCTCTGATGCTTCGCGGCGGCTCGCGAACGTCAAATGCGTTCGCGGAGCATTACCACCTCCGGAGCTTCGCGAGGCCGCAATGGTCGGGGCACTTCGCGACGGGGCTTCGCGGGGGTGCTTCGTGAGGCATTGCGCCAGCCGTCTTTTCGTTCCTTCTTTCGGGCCATATTTTCGCGCCAAAAAATGCCCCCCCTCAGACTTGGAGTCGTGGAGGGCAAAGGGTCGAAGTCTGAGGGAAAATCGCCAAAATTGTCGGTGGTTCGCGATGCTGCTACGCGAAGGGGCCCCGCGGTGATCAACGGGGCCACAGATCCGGGTGCGCCGCGATGCTCCGCGTGGGTGAGGCGCGCCGCGATGATCCGTGGTCTCCACCTATAAATAGAGGGTTCAACCTCTTTTGTCTTCACGTGCCTTCCTTGTCTTTTTGTGCTCTCGACTTCGCAAAGCTCCGCGTACTCCGAGATATCCCTCCACGAATCGAGCTTCGCGGCAAACCGCGGGTCTCTGACTCCGCGTCCGCGCCAAGTGAACCTCTGCTTGTCGGCCTTGGCCAGACTTCGCGGCATGGTCTCGCGACCGATCTTCACGATCCGGCTTTACGATTCATCTTCGCGGTCGAGCTTCGCGATCCAGCCGAAAAAATTATTTTCTGAGGGCCAGAGTTAAAATGGCCCATCAAGAAGCTGTATTGGGGGTGCTTGCAGATGCTGCTCGTCGAGATGAGATGGCCAACTGTCCAGGCCTGGGGGAGATGGTCTGAAGCCACTCGGACCATACTTCTTTGACAGATCTGCTATCGGAGGGTCAGAAGGATTATCCACAGTGCAAGAAACTGCCATTGTACAGCTTCAGGCTGAGGGACGACGTCTTTATCCCTGAGGCGAGTAGGGACGAACCAACTTGCTGGTTTAGGAGCATACCATGCCAGCACCAATGGTTCAGGGCTGCCGATGGTCACACACAAGAGAACATCACACCCGTTACCGCTGACTGTCTCTACAACCATGTGAATGAAATTGACGGGAATCCATTCCAATCGGAGACGTCCCCTACCCTGTACCACACCATGTTGAAGGCGGCTTTGCAAGATTCGAAGAAGGGATGGTCCGAGGAGTGGGACCTGCGCCAGGGCGGAAACTTTACTGATGACTGGGCATGGGCCTACTGGGTAGGCGCCTCATGCGAGGAGTTTGGTACCGAGCTGAGGAGAGTGGGGTTGTATGAGGTGGCATGGGCCTCCCAATTCCACATTTACCAACCAATGAAACTGATGCCAGAGCTGCTGAGCAGATGGTCTTCTAGGACCAACACCTTTCACCTGCATTATGGGGAGGTGGGAATCAGCCTGTGGGATGTCCACCAGATTTCTGGGGTTCCGATCTTGGGAGCCATGTATGACGAGTTCCTCCCCGTTGTCAGCGCGTGGGGAGATATAGAGTAAACGCCGCGACTGGCATCGGCGCTGATGGCACTTGTCCCTAGAGAGGAAAAGGAGGCAGTGAGGGATGTCCACTTCAAGAGGTGGTTCAAATGCTTCCTGAATTTCCCAAAGAATCGAGAGTTCCCTTCGAGGCCTCGAACTTGTCCAAGGGCAGCCCAACGGGGCAAGGGGCACTCGTATTGGCAGGTCTTGGAGGACAGCCAATGGAAGACTTGGGGTTTCAGTGTCAGCACTGAACAACATCCGATTGTCAGGCTGGCGGCGTTCATCGCGGCTCTCATCTGTGGTTGGATCCTACCGGTGAGAGATAAAAGAATGGGGGTACGACCCAGCTCATTTATCATGGTTTTGATGTTGTCCATGGGGCAGCGGATCAATCTGGGGATTCCAATGCTCACCAAACTGTACAGAATGCTGCGGCATATTAGCGAGGGAAAGAAGCCACCAAGGATATACAGACCCTTCCACCTCCTGTATGGGTGGATCGCAGCGCATATCAGGGGGATTTACGGGTAACCAAACCCCATTTCGCTGCCAGGATCGAACTTTCGCCCCTCCATCCTGAACGCGGTCGGGATCTTCCCGTTCAAACTGGCCGTTCCGATGGTGCTGAATCGGGTGTGGTGGGTGGACGAGTTCAACTTCCACCCCTTCCCATTGCCGAAGGGGATGCGTACTGATGACGGACGGGGAATGGAAGAACATCAGGCTTACCTCCTGGCCTTCTGAGGTGGAGTTTTGGTGGCACGAATAGATCGTGAGCCGCTCTGTGAATCGTACACCCCACATCGGTTTGCGAGGTAGTTCTGGTGCCTCCAGTGGCTGACCCCGCAAGTCTACTGGGAAGTGCATCACGAGGAGAACCCGTGTGTGATGAGGAAACTGTGGATCATGTTCACACGGGAAGATGGAAAGTTGCCGATTGAATTGCCTCCATCAACCGCCACTTTCATATTGGTGAAGGAGTACACCATCAGTTGGGAGGCTTCTTACCCAGGGGAGATGCTGAAGCAACCAACTATCCGGGTCGGTGATGGTGGGCCTCCTCTATCTCGAGGTCGGGGTCGGAGGGCAGCTAGGGCCACTCGCGGAAGTGGGGCTGCCATGGAGGCGAGACCTGCACCGGCTGAGGGTATGGAAGCAGCGGTGGATCCGGTGATTCTGGAAGAGCAGGGTCATCCGGAGGGGCGGCCACTGAGGGGATTTCGTAGGATATCCACTCAGGCTCTGGGGAAGCGCCTGCGTCATGTCGACTTGGAAGAGGATGCCGTCTTCCTGGAAGATTGGGACATTTGGGATGTCAACCGGCAATTCCTTAGCCCACCCGAGATATGGGTCGACTTGAATCACCTCGGGATAGAATTACCCGGTATAGGACCAGTTCGGGCTGGATTCATGGCATCTCCGACGGAGGCAGAACAATACCTGGAAGAGTTGGAGGATTACGTCCACTCCAGTGGTGTCCCTCTCCCAATGACAGACCGGGTGAGGGTACTGTTGAATCAGATGGTCCCCCCACAGTTATCGGCTGTCGATCTGAGGGAGAGCTTCCCCTTGCCGGAAGAATCAGAGGACTCCTCTCAGGAGGATGAGGCTGGAGGAGGGAGCCCGTTGGAGGAGGGTGAGGTCGGAGACCGATGCTCAGAATCCGACAATTTCGCGGAGGCTCTCGATGTAGCATTCTGAACTTATTTCCTTATGATATGTTCCTGGGTCTTTATGGACTTCTCACCAATGTTTGAGCCATGCAGGAGGAACTTGTTCGCATGCCTTGTTCTCGCTCCTTGGCGGGTGATGATGCGGGACCGTCAGAACCTGCGCCTATGGCTGCGTCCAGTTCCGTGTTTGGTGGGACCAGAGCGCCCGAGGTGGCTCCTTCGGAATCTCCAGACCTTCCAACAGTATACGGAGGGCCTCGCCTCGGGGTTCCGTCAGTACAGACTCAAGAGCAGCGCCAGGAGGTCAATCTCCGCAAGTCTGCTCTACCGGTCTCCTCGCTGTCACATGTAGACCATGCAAACTAACGTTTGTCCCTCTCTGTCGTACAGTTCTTCGACTGGTGTGGGATGCTACGGCAAGACTGGTCGGGATGTCTGGTGGCGTCCCTCCTAGGGGCATGCCAGTGATGGTGGCGATAGTCCCGCCATCTCCTCAAGCTGCGATGCAAACCATCCCTGGCGGGACCACCAGAAGGGCCGTAACCGAAGTCATTGAGGTGGACTCCGAGGAAGAGGATCAACTGGTCAGTCCCAGTCTTTTCACACCTACTTCGGTGCCAGGTGTCGCACTAGATTCAACACCGGGTGTTGATCCTACCGAGGATTTCTTGTGGGTGTACCCCGCGTACGAGCCTGCCAATCACGCAGACTAGGACGAAACGACCTCCGACGAGGAAGACAGCAGCATAGTTCGCTGCCGGTCGTGGAAGCTGATCACGCGCTTTAACAAGAACACTCCCCAGGTGAAATGGCTGGCCGAAATGGATAGACTCTGCTCGCGGTTGCGCGAAGTATGTGCTGGGGGAGTGGATGCCCAACGTCCTCACGCACTCATCTGAGATCTTGTGGCTGAGAAGATCCGGGAGCATGATCGTGGGCTCAGCGTGGGCTGGCATCGGAGGAAGGCGACCAGCATCAAGAAGCTCCAGGAGGCTGAAGGCAAGGTCCAACAGATGCAGACCTGGGCTGATGAGCTTTCAGCCTCTCTTGATGCTCAATCTGAGCTGGTCTCACGGTTGAAGGCCCAGCTGGCAGAGACAGAAGAGCATATGAGGCATACCTCTAGAAGGATGGCTGCCATTCATGCTGGCGTAGAGAGGGCCAATGCCAGGACTGACGAACTGCGCCCCACCGCTACAGAGGAGGAGCATGAGCTAAGTCAGCGGAAGGAAGCCTTAGATGCCACACGCCAACGAGTGGCGGAGCTGCAACGCTCTTTTCACGGGGTCAACCCGTCCATGGGGGAAGTCGACCCCCCCGAGTATTGTAACAAACCCAAAAAACCATTATTGGTACTTTCGTTCTTCAAAAGTTTTTCTTTGTTTTGAATGTCGTAGCGCGCACGATTTCCACTGTTGAATTTTCTTGTTACATCCCTATAATGTTTGCGGGACGTTCGATGACAATTCCCCAAGCCCACGTGGGTCGAGCCCGATGTCCGGGATTCGGATTACCAGTCCGGATTTTTTTGAAATACATGGGAGGCTTGATCTGAGATGGAATTTTCAGAATAGCCGAATTACCGTTTCTTCAGCGTGATCTTATGCACGAACGAGGCAACACTGGGGGCACTGAAATCGGTCCAAACAGATGAAGATGGGAAGTGTGAATCAAGATACCCATGATTCGGAACACTGTGGGGATGGCGTGAGAATAAGGGAAAACTGTTAACCTTGGAGGAGAAGAGGTACCCTTACTACTTTATCCTATAATGGGGACAACAAATGAGGGTCGACCATTGACCATGTTCGAAACACGGGACCATGTCACAAATGATGTTGATCAATCCTTCGGGATGTTGGCCCAGGACAGTTGGCGGACCATCGGTCAAAAATCCATACTGTTAGGGGGTCCTTTCAGACATGACCCATCTTCCGGAACTTTGGCCCAGGATGGTAGGTGAGCCGATGCGGCATGAGACCAGGCCGTTAGGGGGTCCCGTGATACATGAAAGGGGACGAGGGTCCGAATAAGGGGCACGCAAAGCGTGGAATATGGAGTGATGGCCTGTTCGAACAGAATCCAACACTTAAGTAGTTACACCACTGTGGTGGGAGTATGCCAGATGGGCGCATCGGTTTGATCATGGATCATTCCTTCTTTCAACCGGAGCCTCTCTGGCGAGGGGATCTATCACTTCCCAGCGGGATCTTGGGGCATCCTGAACTTGTTCAGGGTAGAACCGCAGTTTAATGTCATGCGTTGAGGACACATAGACTCTTGTAGATTAACGTCATACGATAGGACGTGGAATAAAAGGGAAGGAAGCGTGTGGCGCGGTAGATATGAAACCGGTGTGAATGAGGACTTGGAGTCCTAATCATACCACATACCCCGGAGGAAACTCTTCAGGTCAAGGGACCAAGAGTGAGGATTGGGCTGGGCCCGAAGCAGAGTGACCGGGCATTCCTACGTACCCCATGAGGATGGGAATCAAGCCATACGTAGTTATGGAAGTCCATTTTAACGTCATGTAGGACGAGGATTAGCCTGACCGTGTTGGTACACATCCCGCCAAAACTACTAAGCCCACGTGAGTCGTGCTCGGTGTGGGAAACAAGCAGTAGTGGTGGGAATTTCCCGACACAGAAAGGGGCAGGTTAGGGCAAAGGGACGCTCGGTGAATACCGGCCCAATGACACTAACACGATCATTTAGCGCACCTAGATGTGCGAAAAGAAAGATCCGAGTATGATGGAATTCCACTTGAACATGGGGAAGTGGAAATGTGTGAATCATGGTGCTCGAGATTCAGATCACGATGATGGCGGTGTGACGATGGAGGATAACTGCTGACCGTATTTGAAACACAGCATCCTGTCGCGTTAGCCTAGAATGGGGACAGACAAATGAGGGTCGACCGTTGACCATGTTCGAATCACATGACCATGTCACAAATGTTGTCAAATATCCATAGGGACTTTGGCCCGAAACGATTGAAGGGCCCTTAGGTCTAGAATTCATGGAGAGACCTTAAGCCTAGTATCCATGTCGTCTGGGGGTCCTTTTGGATGTGTAAGAGGATGAGGATCCAAATAGAGAGCTCACGAAGCTTGGTCATGGGACGAATGGAATGTCAGTATGAAAGTCCCACACTTCGGGTTCTTTGTCGAAATACATCTGAATATGACAACAAAACGTATTAGAGAGAGGGAGCAGATTCCTTTCCCTTGGGGAGATCTTAGTTTAGGGTCATAGAATTCGGACCATGGATGGGTAAGGGGAGCAGGGGATACATGGAAAGGTGGTTTACAAAACCCAACGTGAAGGAGGACCTAAGCCCTGCTTACCATGCGCTCTCTGGGGAAATGCTCGAGTCGAGGGACCGAACACAAAGGTTAGGCTGGGCCCATGGGGAAGTGCCCGGGCGCTCCTACGTATCTCATAAGGATGAGAATCAAGCCATACGTAGTTCTGAAAGGTGACATGGTAGGATGCCAGTGCCAGGGGAAAAGGGGAGTGCGAGCGTGGCCCTTGCACTAAAAGAAGCGGAATTTGATGTATCTTGTTTGTTCATTAAGGTGAATGGTTTTTTTTGTGAAGCGACATGCCTAGAATAGTAGACCGTGATGTCACCACAAGGATCAAGCCATGATGGGCGTTGATAAATTGCATGGCACGTGACCAATACCCAACGTGATGTCCTCTACAACGAGGTCACCACAAAGCAGTGCCATTTTTCATCCTGCGGCCAGGACGATAATGTCACAGTTTATGGTCGTATGATAGGACCATGCATGCATTTTATCATCATGCAGCACAGACCTAGCAGAGACGATGCTAGGCAGGAAATGTGTGTAGTGTTATAAAACACAATTGACGGAGACATGATCCCACATCAAATTGTACACCATTCAGAGAGGGAAACCTTAGGCTAAGGGGCATATATAGAGGTAAGAGGTGAAACTGGGGGAGAGACTGGCTCCCTAAATGGGTTGTACCCAAAGACAGGGCGTCCGGGCGGTCCTACGTATCCCATGAGGATGGGAATCAAGCCACACGTAGTTCTGAATGGATCTTAGTTTATGGTCTTAGAGCTCGGACCATGGGAGCCCTGAAAGACGCCATATTGTAGCTTTTTCCCCCTGACATGCAAAGGTGCACTGAGGGATAGTGCCAAAAGTGGCGAGATTCCACCTAGACATGATGGGGTGGAAAATGATGTGAATCATGCAACCAAAATTCGAGGACTGAAGGGGCTGGCGTGACGAAAGAGGATTACTACTGACCAAGTTCGCAACACAGCATCCTGTCGTGTTATCCTGGAATGGGGACAAACAAATGAGCATCGATCGCTGACCGTATTCGTAATGCGGGATTTAATCGATTTGTTGTCCAAAACCCTCGGGGGCGTTGGCCTGTAACGGTAGGAGATCCTTTGATCATTGTATCCATGCCGTTCTTGGGGGTCCCTCTGGGTGTGAAAGGTGATGGAAGCCCGAATGGAGGGGAACACGAAGCATGACAAGTGGAAGGGACTTGATCAAGTTGAATCTGACACTCTTGGTCCTAGACCAGAGTACTCTTAATACACGGGTGAACCACTACAAGGGGTCAAGAGACTCAACTTGAGGGTAACCAAGATATGGCGGGATCCCGGGGGAAGGGGGTACGGTGCCCAAAACCTTGTATCATACCAACATATCCCCCTCCTGGAGAGGCATAGACCAAGTGGCCTAGGTGACCGGGAGATCAGGAGATCTCCATGAGGTGGGGCTGGACCCGAATCATAGACATTCAGGTGGTCCTACGTATCCCATGAGGATGGGAATCAAGCCACACATAGTTCTGAAGGGTGCCTTTTAATGTCATGCTAGACAAGGGATAGGAGGGATAAATCTCAAAACAGGCGTGTGCGTGGTGCAGCTATTGCAAACCCGACGTGAATGAGGACGTAGTCCTACACTACGCCACGCGGTCCTGTGGTTGGGGTCCCTATGGCAGAACTCGATAGGCGAATTAGCTGAACTCATGCTGGACCCAAAGACAAGGGTTCTTGGCATTCCTATGTATCCTATCAAGATAGGAATCATGCTGAACGTAGTTCTAGATGAGAATCTTAGTTTATGGTCTTAGAGCTCGGACCATGAATGGTGACAACTTCCCGAGTAAGCACATATGTCAACCCGATTCCTAAGCCCACGTGAGATAAACTCGGTGTGGGAAACAAGGGGGGTATCCTCATCGCAATACTTGGGGAGTCCATCCAAGGGGAATCGATAGAGAGTTCTGAAGGACACCTTTGATGCAGCTTGTTCCCCCAACACGTGGTCGTGCACGGAGGAATAGTACCAAGAGTTCCGAGACTCTACTTGGACATGATGAAGTGATGAAGGGTGTGAATCATGTACCCGACATTTTGGGCTTAATGGGTTGGCGTGGAGATAGAGGAAAACTGTTAACCATGGCGGAAACACAGCGTCCATATCGCGTTAGCCTGAGGTGGGAACAACAAATGAGCATCGACCACTGACCCTATTCGGAATGCTGGATTTTATCGATTTGTTGTCCGAAACCATCGGGGGCGTTGGCCTGTAACGATAGGAGAGCCCTTGGGCTTAGTATCCAGGCCGTTCTTGGGGGTCCCTCCGGGCGTGAAAGATGATGAAATCCCTGATGCAGGGATACAGAAAGCCTGGAAAGCGGGTGCGGATGTGTCCGAGTAAAGCTTGGCGTTCCAGGTAATAAACCAGAGCACTCTTAGGCACATTGGTGAACTGCCGAAAAGGGATTGATAAAACAGCTCAGTAGGGAGAGGTATACGGCGTGGTCATTACGAGACCGAAGCGAATGAGGACATAATCCCACACCACTACATATAATCCCCTCATTGAGGAATGGTAGGCCAAGGGGCCAAGATGGGATGAAGATTCCCGAGAGATGGGGCTACACCCGAATCTTTGACATTCAGGTGGTCCTACGTATCCCATGAGAATGAGAATCAAGACAGACGTAGTTCTCCAAATGTGGTTTAATGTCATACGGGACAAGGAGGGGTGTAATATAGCCCTAAACAATGGAGGTGTACGGTATGGCGAAGAGGCCGACATGAATGAGGACGCAGTCCCACACCACACCATACAATCCTATAAGGGAGGACCTGGGCCGTGGCCCGGAAAGGCCAAGGGGCCTGATGGTTAGGCACTGGTCAGGAAGGCCTGACCTGCTTGTAGTTTAACGTCTTGCAATGAAGACGAGGGTCAAGGACCCGAGGAGGCCAAGGGGCCTGAGGCTGGGGCTCATAAAGGGAGGGCGTACAACATGGTACATGATCCCGATGTGAATAAGGACGTAGTCCTACATCACACCGCACACCCCGGGTAAGAGGGGACCTGGGCCGTGGCCCGGAAAGGCCAAGGGGCCTAAGGTCAGGCATCATTCAGGAAGGCCTGACTGGTTTGCAGTTTAACGTCTTACATGAGGATGAGGGTCGGGGACCCGAGGAGGCCAAGGGACCTGAGGCTGGGCCTCGTAAGGGGAGGCGTACGGCATGGTACATGATCTCGACGTGAATGAGGACGTAGTCCCACACCACACCGTACACTCCAGGTAAGAAGTTGGGCGGAGGGGCCCGAGAAATCCAGGGGGCCAAAGGTCAGGCATCGGTCAGGAAGGCCTGACGGGTCTGCAATTTAACGCCTTACATGCGGACGGGGGTCAGGGACCCAAGGAGGCCAACGGGCCTAAGGCTGGGCCTCGTAAGGGGAGGCGTACGACATGGTACATGATCCTGACGTGAATGAGGACGTAGTACCACACCACACCGTACACTCCGGGTAAGAAGTTGGGTGGAGGGGCCCGAGAAGGCCAGGGGGCCTAAGGTCAGGCATCGGTCAGGAATTCCTGACAGGTCTGCAGTTTACCGTCTTACATGCGGATGGGGGTCGGGGACCCAAGGAGGCCAAGGGGCCTGAGGCTGAGCCTCGTAAGGGAAGGCGTACGACATGGTACATGATCCCGACGTGAATGAGGACGTAGTCCCACACCACACCGTACACCCCTACAGGGAATCGGGCCCGTGGGACCCGATCGCTAGCACCACCCGAGGGGAAGTTTGTCACCTTGGGATGGGGCAGAATGAATCACTGCACTCGATGTCTGGGACATCTAGGGGTGGACCCGAAGATCCAAGACACTTTGGACCATGTTCGAAACACAACATTCCTATGGTGACCCGTTATGGGTGCAACAAATGAGCATCGACTGCTGACCAAATTCGCAACGCGGTACTTGTATCAGCTTATTGCTTGAAAACCCTCAGGGGCATTGACCCGTATCAGTAGGAGAGCCCTTGGGCATAGTGTCCAGGCCGTTCTTGGGGATCCCTATGGGTTTGAAAAAAATGATGGAATCCTAGTCAAAGAGTTGGTGAAGCATAGCGGTATCCATCCACGAAAGGGGAAAACATCTCTAGGGGAGATGTGCAGCCGGGTCGAGACTTGCTCGATGTGAGTTGGGGCACAAGTGTGTACCCTGCCATGTCTTGACCCGAGGGGCATATTTTGGCATTTGGGCTGGGCCAACGGACGAAATGACCAGGCGTTCCTACGTATCTCATGAGGATGAGAATCAAGCCATACGTAGTTCTTGAAGGCTATGCAGTTTAGCGTCGTGCGGTGAGGACGTGGGAGGATAGAAGAACAGGAGTGGGCACATGGTGTGACCCGTAAAATCCTTGTGTGAGCGGGGTTGTATGAGCGGGGCTAAGGAAGCCTACTCCCTGCTAAACAAAGATCCTCCAAGGAAACTATTCCCTGGGGGAATAGCGGAAGAGAAAAGCTTGGGGCTGGGCTCAAGACGAGGCGTCCGAGCATTCTTACGTATCCCATGAAGATGGGAATCAAGCCACACGTACTTCTAGAAATGTAGTTTAACGTCATGTGGGACGATGAGAAGCACCTCATTTGGGGATATGTACGGTACGACAAGTAATCCGACGTGAATGGGGACGTAGTCCTACACCACACCGTACAATCCCGCAAGAGGGTGGATCGGGGAAAACCAAGGGCCTGAGGCCGGACCGTGGTGATGGAGACTTGACCAGCTTGCGGTTTAACGTCTCGTGGTGAAGACGGGGGGTCGGGGACCCAAGGAGGCCAAGGGGCCTGAGGCTGGGCCTCGGTCCGGAAGGACTGACTAGCTTGCAGTTTAACGTCTTGCAGTGAGGACGAGGGTCGGGGACCCGAGGAGGCCAAGGGGCCTAAGGCTGAGCCTCGGTCAGGAAGGCCTAACTGGCTTGCAGTTTAACGTCTTGCAGGATGAATATGCAGTTTATGGTCATGCAGGACTTTACAGTTCAGAGTCATGTTAGACCATAATGAGCAGTTTAAGGTCATGCGGGACTGTTTCACAGTTTATCGTCTTTCAGGACGAAGATGCAGTTTAAGGTCGTGCGGGACCATTTTGTAGTTTACGGTCGTGTAGGACCTTTTTTCCCTAGGAAAAGTATCGTTTGAGGAATTTGGCATTGGTGGGATGGGTAATACGCTCTCCATCTGTGGTCACCAACGAGTATGCTCTATTGGGTAAACCTTATTGATGATATAAGGACCTTCCCATTTGGGTTTTAATTTGGGCAGTTTCCTACCGGGAATCATTGGCGCTCGAAGGGCCAGTACCAGGTCTCCCTGTAGAAAATAACGGAGATGAACCTTCTTGTTGAAGGCCCTCGCTATATTATCCTGATGCCTTTCCAGATTGTGCAGGGCACGAACCCAATTCTCGTCCAGTGCTTCCAATTTAGCTAGACGGATCTCAACTACCTCATCTGATGTCTGGTGATCATAAACTGCAGTGCGTAACGACGGCAGCTAAATCTCAATGGGTAGGACAGCCTTAGATCCATACACCAGGGAATATGGGGTCACCTGGGTAGAGTTGCAAGTCGTTGTCTGGTAAGCCCAGAGGGTGTTGGGGAGCTTGTCCGGACAACTTTTCTTATTCTGACCAACCATCTTCTGCAAAATGTTAGAGAGGGTCTTGTTGAACGCCTCGATCAGTCCATTTTCCTGCGAGTAATAGCGGGAGGTATGGTTCGACCAGATGTCGTACTTGTCGTACAATTTCTTTAGTTCAGCTGCTCGGAAGTTGGTGTCGTTATCGGTGAGGACGACGTGAGGGACTCCAAACTGGTGGATAATATTGGAGCTCACAAAGTCAACGATGGAACGGGCCTTGACATCCTTGAGCAGAACTGCTTCTGCCCACTTGGAGAAGAAATCTGTAGCAGTCAGGATGAACCTACACTGGCGGGCTGTTGCCGGTGGATACGGTCCCACTACATCAATCCCCCATACTACAAATGGACAAGAGTACTTGGTGGGGTGGAGGGGCTCCGATGGCCGATGTAGGAAGTTGGCGTGAACTTGGCACGCGTGGCATCTCTTGGCATACCCAATAAAATCGTGGATCATAGAGGGCCAAAAGTACCCTAACCTCCGGATTTGATGGGACAGCTTCGGCCCATCTTGATGGGCGCCATAGGAACCAGCGTGAACCTCTTTCATAACTTGAGGTATCTCTACTCCTTGGATGCAACGGAGGAGGACACCATCGAAACTCCGCTTATAAGGGGTCTGTTCAAGACTGGGGCCGCTCTGGAGAGTAAATTGCAGCGCGCGGCATCGAATTCGCTCGTTCTTGGCCCGGTCGTCCGGGAGGCGACCATTTTGGAGATACTCGACAAAAGGTGCTCTCCAGTCGGGAGTGGCTTCAACCACTGCATCTGACGAACCCAGGACCCCTGACGTGGAGGGTCCGGCAGTGAGATGACTTACTCGCAGGCCCAGATTGTCCTCTTGGGTGACGGGGGCAATGACTCTCCGGTGGGCCACATGTATGATCAAATCAACTTGCTCGGGTTCTGCGAGCGATGCGGCCAAGCCGGTCAGGGCGTCTGCTTGTCCGTTCTACGACTGTGGGACATGGGTAACCTCTGGTCGAGAAGAGAACTGATCCATTAGACAGAGGGTATACTCCAGCAATGGTGTGAGCTCCGGCTTCCTGATGACGTAGTCTCTATTAACCTATTTGATTACCAGCTTGGAATCTCCTTTCACATGTAGATGGGGCACATGGATCTCAAGGGACAACTCGCGGCCGGTGATGAGATCTTGGTACTCAGCCTCGTTGTTTGTACAACCTTCTGACAACAGGAATGAGTATGGCAGGACGGGTTGCGCTGGGGTAATGAAGACAATACCCATGCCCACTCTGTTGAGCTTGGGATCGTTGAGACTCCTACTGGTGGGGCTCCAGGAGGCGCCGTCGAAATGCATTTTCCAACACGGGACAACATGATCGACTGAGAGGATCGTCTCATCAGGGAAATCCAGGTCCAGGGATTGATCCGTGGGAGGTTGGATGGACAGCTAAAAAGTCTACCAATGCCTATCCCTTAATGGCCTTCTGAGGTACAAACCTGATATCAAACTGCTGGAGAATCACTGCCCACCGTGCTAGTCGGCCAGTCAGCATGGGGTGGTTCAGGATGTACTTCAGTGGGTCTACTCGGGATACCAATTTCACCTCGTGGTGCTGTAGGTAATGTCGCAACTTCTGCACGGCGAATAAGACCGCAAGGAAGCTCTTTTCGATAGGGGAGTATATGACCACCATATCGAGAAGCATGCGGCTGAGATAGTAGAGACTGTTCTCAGTACCCTCGTTATTCTTCTGGGCGAGCAGCGCACCGAGGGATTTCTCTAGGGCGGTCACATAAAGGACCAACGGCTTTCTGGAGATGGGTGGCATCAAGACCGGAGGTTGGAGCAGATACTGCTTGATTTCCTCGAAGGCGGTCCGAAACTCCTCATCCCATTTGTAGGCGGCGCCCTTCTTCATGAGCCAAGATAAGGGCTTACACTTGCCGTACAGATTCACGATGAATTGGTGTATACAGGATAAGTGGCCTTGAAGGCCTCGAAGCTCCCGAATGTTGCTCGAGGGATGCATTTGGCTGATGGACTTGATCTTCTCTGGGCCTATCTCGATACCTCGGTATCTGACAACAAAGCCCAGAAACTTCCCGGAGGTGACCCCGAAGGCACACTTCAGCGGGTTCATCTTCAGGTGACGGGAACGGAGGAAACCAAACACTTTCTCAAGGTCTTTGAGATGGTCCTAGCACTGACATGATTTGACTACGAGGTCATCCACGTAGTATTCCACCAATGTCTCGTGGATCGGTTTGAATATGCGATGCATGGCCCTCTGATAAGTGGCACCTATATTTTTCAAACCGAATGGCATTACCTGGTAGAAAAAGGTACCTTGGGGAGCCCTGAAGGCAGTGGACTCCTCGTCTTCTGGGGCCATCCAGATCTGGTTGTACCCGGAATACCCATCCATGAAAGAGAGAGCCTGGAACCTGGCCGTGGCGTCAATCAATAATTCCATCACCGGGAGTGGGAAGTCATCCTTTGGGCAGTGGCGATTAAGATCACGGAAGTCGATGCAGACACTGATCTGCCCATTCTTCATCCTGACTAGCACAATGTTGGAAAGACACTTCGGGTACTGGACCTCCTAAACGAAGTTGGCTTTGATTAGCTTGTCAACTTCGGCCTCAACCATAGCACCATGAGAAGGGTGCATCTTCCTGGGAGGCTGCTTAAACCCACGATGTTTTTTCGGGAGGCCCAGACGGTGAACGACCACTTGGGGATCTAGCCCTGGCATCTCATTGTAACTCCAGGCAAACACATCACGGTGCTGTTTGAGGAAGTCTACGTACTGCTGCCGCTCCTCGAGGGACACGGCTGCACTGATCAATGTGGGTCTCGGATCTGCCTCGCTACCATGTTTCACCTGTACCCGTTCATCAACCGTGGTAGAGACGCCTTCTTCAAAGGCGGGGAGAGCATCCTCCAGGTTTTCCTCCCCACCCGTGGGGGGACTTCCCACGACGGGAGATACTTCTAGGCTATCAAAACCTGAGGGGAAGCTGGTGCCGGCTTGGGCAGCAGCGATCATCACATCGATAGAGTCACTTTCCATTGAAACCATAGCAATGAAGGTAGTCGACCCTATCCCATCTGGCCTTCGGCCTAAAGGGCCACGTTTGATGATATCAAAGTAGTGGTGACGTGTTGGCCTGAGTCGGTTAATTCCAGCCCGGCAGAAGAGACACGTATGGCGCACCGCCGTCGTCATAAGCTTGACTTCCCGGTACCGTATAGGGGTGGGAGGTTCCGGGACCACCTGAGCCTGGTTGATGTAGGAGTACGCGGTGATTTTCCACCGTCGCTTGGACACGGGAACATGCCTTCCTTGTGTACCCGAAACAACAAAACATTGCCCCATGTCGGGGGTCGTGGCCTCCAACAGGTGGATCAGGAGGATGTAGGCGTCATCCATGGTTGCCCAGGGATCACTTGTGAACGGGGTGGGATCATCCCCACTTACTAGGATTTGATTATCCTTACTTTTGTAATAACCCGCATCCAGGTAGCGGGCCTCACAAGAAGCGAAATGGGACGCGTCTCCTTGGAGCACGCATACTCGACCGTTGGGCGAGTACTTGAGGCACTGGTGATACGACGAAGGGACCACTGCATGAAGATGGAGCCCTGGCCTACCCATCAATGCATTGTAGGCGGTCTCCTAATAGAAAACCATGAACTCAGTGCTGGAAATTAAGCCACCGAACTGATTCTTCAGGCGGATCTTGCCGACTGGGGTTTGCTCGCTCCTGTCGTACCCCTGGATTCTGAGGTCAGAGGGAGTTAAATCACCTTCAGACAGACCCAGCTTTCACAACATCCGGGTCGGAAATAGATTTCTCCGGAACATGTGTCAACGAGGCAGCGGCGGACATCCACCCCATTAAAGTGGCCAGTGATGTACTGCGGGCGAATGTGCCCCTGTATATGAGGGTCCTCATCTTCACCGGAAAACGGGATAACTGCCTGACATTCGGCGTTTTCAATAGTCTCGGTATGGGAGGATTCTGCAGCTTCTACCTCCATCTCAAACTGGAGGGGGCTCCATAGGGCCTCGGCAAGTGCCTCGCGCATTTCGGATGACAGGAGAAGGGCCTCAAGGATAGAGAGCCTCGCCGGAATGCCATCCAGGTGCTTCAGGACATCATACTTTCGTGCCAAACGCGAACCCCTGCTTACCGGAGGTCGTTCGGCATTTGGAGGCATAGCGGGTCCTGCTGGTTGAACTGGCGATCGACTAGTACTGGGTACATCTTGTTTCCTACAAGTAGAAGCCTGGAGAGTAGTCGCCGGACTAGGATCGGACAGAGGAGGCTGACCTGTAGCCGGGCAAGACTGATTGTGATATGAACGAGGCAGCTCCCCCCGATCCAGTAGCACGAACAGAGGTGGAGGTAGAGCCGAGGGCGTTAGATGGGGCTGCGCGTGCTGAGATCTGCGCTCAGCCTGCTGCCTGGTCTTAGTAGCGTGCACGACTTGGCCAAAAGTGTCTGCTGACATACCTCGATGACTGGCGCGGTTGCGATTGCGCTGATGTTGACATCGACTGGAAATGTTGGGGAGGTTTTCCTGCCCCCCCCCTCTTCGGGAGTCATATAGGGATTTACTAGCTCCACGGTGTTAACCGAAGCGTACCCCTAGATGTCACTCAAGGAGTCATCCACCGTTGGGAGGATTCTGTGAGGAATCCCCATTTTAGGGGGCATAAATTCGTCGGGGGTGCGGGATGACGACAGCACCGACGGTGCGCGTTGCTTCTTCTTGCATCGTCGCTGCTTGCCCTTTTGGGAAGAGGTCGACTGTGAAGACGATGTAGAGGCACCAGCTACTTCTACTGAAGGTTCCGGCTGCTTCAGGCATGCCCAGATGATACCATGGGCATGGAAAATGGTTTTTTGATCCATGCAGTCTTCGTATTTCTGGGATCCGCGGCTGGGGACCTGCTGCCACTCGCCTTCGCTGTCGCTGCCGATCTCTGATACTGCAAAGACAACTTCCAATTGCGCTGGTGCTGGGCCCAACTTGACTATGTTGTGGTTGACCTAGTCTTGATGCCAGTCTTTAAACACATAGCACAGCTTGAGGGTGTGCCCCAAGATCTGATGATAAGGACAGTAGTTGGGGTGATTGGTGAGATTCGCCTCTTCCGGCCTTCTGCATTCAGGCAGACGCACAATCCCTTTCTCTAGAGCACTTCGGAAGTAGCCAGGGACTTGATTTTCATTGAACGAATAAGTCTGGTACCTTCTTTCCGGATAGAGGGCTCTGGGGGCCTGGCCCTGACGAGGGGCCAGAGGGGCCTGCCGAAGAGGCGACGCCTGATTGTCTCGCCTAGGTGGCGGTGGCGCATTGCACGGGGGAACCTGTCGGTTCTGAGGCGGTCGCTGCTTGGCAGGAGCCTGTGCTTGAGGTGGAGGACCTCAGCAGGGTTACGGGGGTGGTGCCACTGGCAGTAACTCCAGCTACCTCGGGGCTTCTATTTGGGCCACCGCGGTTGGTTCAGCCCTGGCAGTCCTCCTGGCTGGGATCATAGGGGGCCACAAACGTTCCTAACTATCCCATTGCAGGGCTTCCTCAAGGCGTTGAGCCCTATCTGAGAAATATCTGAACCCTCTATGGTAGTTATGGGTAATCAGGGAGGGTACCAGCTCTGTCTTAATGTTCCCTACACACATCGTCAGTAATTTCTCCTGAGTCAGTGGCATATCGAGGGAATACGTAAGTCCCTTCCACCGGGTGATGAAATCTGGGACTCGCTCATCAGGCCTCTGCTTGCACATGAAGAGGTCCACAATGCTGGTCTTCCGTGTGGTAGAGCTGAACTGGTACAAGAACTGCCGACGAAGATCCTCCCAACCGGTCACCGATCCGATAGGGAGCTGGTTGTACCAGACGAATGCCAGACCTTCCAATGTCTGTACGAAACATCAGAGTTTGGCGGCTTCTTGCTGAGCTGGGGTCCCCAGCATGGGGCCACACCTGGAAGAAAAATGAGCCAACTGCTATGGCGGGTCCGCTGTCCCGTTAAACGGTGAGATAGTGGGGTTCCCAAAACCCGGAGGTGCGGGCATATCATCTACTCACGCGGGATACGACTTTCCATACGGTGGGACTTCCACCTTCCGTGTTTCTAACGCTTCAAGGTAGGCTGTGAGTGCCGCAATAAGATCATCCGGGTGGGGGTCCCTATCTTGACGGGGATCCCTAACCACAAGTGCATTGCCAGGTTCTTCAACACGATAGACGGCATCAGCCGCTTCTGGGACAACTAGCTGGACGACCCGCGGGGCAACTGGGGGAACCCGGAATAGATTCTTCAGATTGCCTCGTCGCTCTGGGGGATTCGGCGAGACATATCGTGCCCTCTTGCCATACGTTCCGGCTTCTGCCCTGTCTGCGGCAGTAGCATGATCAGGGTTGCCCGGAGGCATCTCTCCGGGGGGAAATTGTTCCTGCCCCTACTGCCCCGGCCTGGGATCACCATAGTCGGGTCGTCGCTCTGCGGCGCGCTCAACCAAGAGTTCGTCAACCAGGCTCTTCTGCTCAGCAAGCTGCTGGCATAACATGGCTTCTCATGATCCTCTTCAGTCTTCTGCACACAGGCAGATGGGTCAGAGTTCTTGATAGCTCTGACGTGCTCCTTACCCTTACTGGTGTTTCGACCGAGTACCAGCGACTCGGTGGGTACGAGGAGGCCTAGCAGGTTCCTCTGCTGACGGGTAACTCTCCCTGATGGGTCCAACAGTGGCGGTACTTCCTCGGGGGGTAAGTCTCCATAAAGGAATTCAAGCTCATCTTCCTTGTCCACGACGTTAGCCAAGTGGACCGCGACCCCTCTCGAGGGTATGTCCTCGATGTCGCATAGCGAATCGGGCTGCCATCGGATAGGGTCAAAGAGGAGAGCGGCATAGTGTCCCCAACCACGGACTTGCACATGGGGGGTGGATTCCCTGACGATTCTGCGGAGTGATTTAAAACTCTGAACACATTTTCGTTGAAGGGTTCTCTGGCTACCTGGCGACTCAGGGTGCTGGGCCCCAAGGAGTGCGGCCGCATCGACCAGGCGGCACTACTCGCCGATTTCTTCAAAGTGCTCTTGACTTCTGGGGTACACCACCCATTCGTAACGGAGGCGGAAGTGCGTCGTCCATAGGGTTCGACAAAAGCACCCCACTTCTTCAGGGGTAAGAGACTCCGGTACGCGAAAATTCAGCGCCGCCGTCGGCCAGAACTTTTCCGGGAAGTAATCCGCTGCGAGAATACTTCAAAAGCTCCTGGGCTCGGACTCAGGGTATGGCCCTATGTTGCCCCACTCGTCAACCAGGGGCGGCTGAGGGATCGGTAGCGGTACTGAGGTGAACCTATGGGATAGTAAGCTCGGCGGTGGAGAATACGGCGAACGAGCTGACTGGCCGCCGAATTCCGGGACATCCTCTGATGAGTGAGGTGACCTGGCCACGATGTCACGATACGACGGGCTAATAACCACAGCTTCCGGAACAGGAGCCGAACCTACCGGCGAGAGGTCGTGTCGTCGCTCTACCGTCGTTGGCCCCCAAAATAACTCTCTGTGATCTCTGGTAGAGGTAGAGGGCACTTCTGGTGACAAGGCGGTGATTGTGCGGTCGAGACCCGTGGAATTCCCAAGATTTCTTTCTCTTGGATGTACCTGCGGAGGGAGATGGGAATCTGGTGGACCTCAAATTCTGGGAGAATGAGGCTAACACGTCTGGTTCCTGCCCCAGTCCTTGATACGGAGGAGCGGGGAGAAGGTTCCATCGCTGAATCGCATTCTGCTTCCGAGTCGGAGAAGCGGGCAGGTTTGATCTCCACCTGGGCCTTCCCAGGGTTCTCTTTGTGGCGGCGACGACCTGGACTCCTGCCCCTGGGTGGCTCTTCGGGACAGGGTTGACCCCTATCAGGCAACCTCGGGGCGGCGCTGGCGCCATGGCGGAGAGGGCCCCCACTCGAGATAGCCGGGGTGCGAGGGGCGCCAGGGAAAATGTCGATGGGTACATGGGGAAGACCTCCATGAACAACACCCATGTAGGCGGGGCCTCTGTTGGAATTGGAAGGAGCATGGGGAGGACCTCCATAGTCGATGTGAGTGGAGCGAGGCTGACCTTCAGTCCTCGAGTTGCTGGGGCGAGGAGGACCTTCGCCGGTGGTATAGAGGACGTAGGGAGGGACCCCACGTTGTGGAAGGACCGGATGGTCGGTGCCTTTAGGTTGGTGGCCGGGGGCAGGAGGATGGACTCCATACCCTGTATAGTGGGCGCGGGAACGGTTTCCGCGCTGAGCGTCACTGCCGCGGGGCAGGTCTTCCTTCGGGATGGGGGTAGCACGAGGCATGCCTCCATGACGATGTTCGGAGCAGGGAAGGCCCACGCTCTGTGGAGTAGTGGTACGGGGAGGACCTCCGTACAGGGTGACATTACCACAGGTTAGTTCGCGACGATCACCACTTGGGCCTGCAACCCGGAGAGTCAACCCAGCCTGCCCGCGGGGCGGTTGGGGTCTCGATCCTGGTTGGTTGAAGGAGTGCCCCTGCTCAGTGTATGCAGGGGCTTCACGGTGCATGTCGGTGGTGGATCGGGCCACTGTAGCTGTCGACGTTGACGCTCCTAGGCGAGCGTCCTCATCCCGGGACCGGCGCTGACGTCGGGTCAGGCGAGCTGGTGCAGTTGGTGCAGGGACGTAGCCTGCCAGCTCTTCTTGCGGGGCCGGACGGCGGCGCTGACACGGCCGAAAGGGAGCTCTCGCCTGGAGCCCTTGGGTCGGGACCCTGAGCGGGCTGAGCTGGATGGCGCCCGCCTCTTCAGCGTAAGGCGAGGAGTCGTCAAGGAGTTCTGGAGACAGGCTCCCGAAATGGTTGAACGTTGGGGTGGGGAGCAGGGGCTCCCTGCGCGGCCTGTTAGGGCAGCGTTGACGACGGGGCCTGGAGGCCTCCAGGTCCAAGCGAGCCATATCCCAAGTTGGGTGACAGCTTCTTCCTCATACCTGTGCACGAGTTTTTTGATCACCCTTCGCTGCATGACCTCTGATGGGGAAAGGGGACATCGGCGCACCGTATTCCGCGATGTGGCGGCCGTCGTGGTGGTAGCAGCGCTACGTGGGGTGGTTGTGGCGGTGTTTCCCCTGCCCCTGCGTGGGCGAGGAGCGGACGGTGATCACGTCTCTGTAACAACAACCTGGTTCCTGAGAAACGAAGGGATCAACTCATCAGTACTGAGAGGAAAATGATTGACAGCCAGTGCCCCAACATCCTTCCATTCTCCACGTCTGTTAGAAGGATCCATGCCAACACGCTGCAGAACGGAGTGCCCCACGTTCTACTGCCATGACTTCTGGTGAGTTTCACGACAGGCCCGCTATTTTCTTGGTGGGACCAGGCACCGGATATCTGGATCCGGTGACACGTCAATCTACTGGTGTCTCAAACGCTACTAATCTCCATATTGATGAGAATAATTTCACATCGGGTTCACCATTTATGTTTCCGACGCTTTCGTCGGGGCACGCACGCACATCCGTTCCGCCCGTGGAGGAGGACGTGCGGCGCTTTGTTGCCCCGCATTCCCACTTTCCAAAGGTGGGCAACATTCGCTCCTTATTCAGGGACTTCTGCTCCTTGATCGAAACGAAATGATGGGATGTCGGTTCTTCCTCCTGTGGATTCCTCCACAGAACTCGTCACCTAGTCCGGGTCTCCCTCATAGATTTAATACATAGTTCGTGAAACTCTTCCCAGTGCCATGTTTCCATGGACACTGGTTAATTACACTGCATCTGTCGGGACATTCCAAAGGGCCCGGTCAAGGAATCAACCTTCAGTCGGGGGAGTAGTCACGTTGAGGCATCAGTAGCGTGTCTGGATGCTGGGGAACCGGGCATGTCTGTCTATTATCCCTGGTCACAAGGCTTCTCGAGGGCGTGGAAGCCCGAGGAATCCCACATTAAGCGCAGGGAATTATATGTCATAGACACATATTTGAGGTTTTCCTCATCTTCCTGTGTCTAACAAAAGGTATGCCGTGATTTTAACGTCTAGCGGAGATGGATCAACCCAACCAGAGCATTAGATAGGATAGATCGGATCGATGTATTCTCCTTGAAGGGATATCGATACCGGGGGTAGTCCATGGGCAGCTGTGAAGAAGAGCGTACCGACATGGCCTCACCGGGATATGACGGTCCGGGCGAGAATCAGGATGGGCTGTAGGTGGATGAATGAAGTAGAGGGGGAATGAAATTGGACCATCGCATGGGCGATAGTGAATTTGGGCTTGAACCTCAAAGAGGCTTCCTACGTATCCCTGTGGCAGGGAATCAAAGTCCACATAGTTCAGGATGGTGCCGGTAAAACGACATGAAGGTGGACCTTGGCCCGATGTATGTCGTCGGCGAACCAACATGAAGGTGGACCTTGGTCCGATGGGCATCGTCAATGTACCGACGTGAGGGTGGACCTTGGTCTTATGGGCATCGTCAGCGTACTGATGTGAGGGTGGAACTTGGTCCGATGGGCATCGTCAGCGTACCGACGTGAGGGTGGACCTTGGTCCGATGGGCATCGTCAGCGTACCGATGTGAATGTGGACCTTGGTCCGATGGGCATCGTCAGCGTACCGACGTGAAGGTGGACCTTGGTCCAATGAGTGGTGGGCTTGAGCCTCTGGAAGGCTTCCTACGTACCATGCCTTGACATGGATCAAAGACCCCATAGTTCAAAGGGTTGATGGAATACAGTTTAACGTCATGCGTGATGGTAGTGAACCCTGACGTGAATAAACGACGGGAAGTGGGTGTCGGTGAACCGACGTAAATGAGGGACCTTGGTCCAATGGGAAATGGGATTGAAAATGTGGGCCTGACACACCGACTATAAGATGGTTTGGGCCAATGATTGTTGGGCTTGAACCTCAGTGAGGCTTCCTACGTACCATACCTTAACACGGATCAAAGTCCTCGTAGTTCGGATTGCGGAATTCAGTTTAACGTCATGCGGGACGGGGGTGAACCGACGTCAATGAGGTCGAAACAACCAGATGGTGTGTTTGAACATTGTAGAGGCTTCCTACGTACCATGCCTTGACATGGATCAAAGTCCTCGTAGTTCGGGTTAGTCACAATGGCTTTCCGTTGGACTGGAATTGCAGTTTAACGTCGTGCTAGACGTAGGTAGAACACGACGTGAATTGGGTGATGAGTGGGCTTTAACCTCGTAGAGGCTTCCTACGCACCATGCCTTGACATGGATCAAAGACCTCGTAGTTCAAATGGAGCTTTGTCGGCGAACCGACGTGAAAGTGGACCTTGGTCCAATGTGTGGTGGGCTTGAACCTCTGGAAGGCTTCCTACGTACCATTCCTTGACATCGATCAAAGACCTCGTAGTTCAGGTGGGAATGGGTGTGCATTTTAATGTCTTGCAGGACAAAGGGATGGGCATACAGTTTAACGTCATGCTGGACGAGGGCGAAACTCGACGTAAATGAGTGACCGAGCAATGTGGCTTGAACCTCATGGAAACTTCCTACATACCATGCCTTGACATGGATCAAATTCCTCGTAGTTCGCTAGGATGGGTCGCAACGGCTTTCCATTGGACCAGAATGCAGTTTAACGTCATGCTGGACGGGAATGGGACCTGACGTGAATAGATAACGGGTGGGCTTGAACCTCAGGGAGGCTTCATACGTACCATGCCTTCGAATTGATCAAAGTCCTCGTAGTTCGCTAGGATGGGGGTCAGGGTCGGTGCTCACTCTAAGCCCACGTGATTCATGCTCGGTGTGAGAAACAAGAGGTTACAAGGACCTGATGATCACATCACGAAAGATGCATCCGTGAGAAGCGAAGAGGGGCTTACGCGTTAGGCGGCCCATGGTGCTGGGACTTACTCCAGGATGGAGGCCCATGGTGCGACAAAGCGCGGGAAAGATGGACCTTGGTCCAATGATGGGAGGTGCCTCATTCCCTATCATGCCCTCCACTGACATTGATAGTGGGGAAGTACGGAGATGCAGAGGTGCAGCCATCCGTTGGGGAACTAGGGTCTCCCTTCTCCCATGAACATACACAACTCCAATAAGGAGGATATCATCCCTTGTGGATGGGTGATTCCATTCCCGTGGAGACGAGTGGTGTAAAGAATGTTCGAGCTGGGAGGACCCTTCGTGAGAGGCATGAGGCCGGGTCACAGTTTAACGTCATGTGTTGAGGATGTGGTGCTTGGCAGTTTAACGTCCTGCAGCTCGGACGAAGGGGGTTCACTCCACACCCCTAGGACTTACATAACTGGTACCCTCTGGTCCTTGGGGACGGGAAGGTACCAGTAAGGCAATGGTGAAGGGGGGTTGTGTAATGAACCATCAAGGGGTCCACGTTAGCGAGGCTATGCGAAGAAGCAATAGCCGTTAGCGTGCCTATGCGAAGAAGAATTAGGAGAAGCAACGCTACAGGTGGTTTTTTCCATGGGACTTTGAAATCACATCGTGCAAGCCTAGAGGGTCGCACATGAAGAGGAATAACTAAGCTAAGGAGTGTGCTTCGCGAAGTGGAGTTCCTTGGCCTTAGCATGGGGCATAGGTGTGACTGGAAGGTGCTTCGCGAAGTGGAACAGTGTTCGCGGAGCACTGCCTCACGAAGAAGGGGTGACTCGCGAAGCAGGGTCCTACAAAGCAGTGTGCTTCGCGATGTGTAGCGATCCTGCCTTAGCATAGGGATCACTAGCATGGGTTGGGTGTTTCGTGAACCATAAATGCTCCGCGGCTACCCAGGTTCCCTTGGGAATCCCCTTCCTTCGCGAATGCCCTTAGGCTTCGCGAAGGGCATACCTCTCGGAAGAGGGGCTCAGAACGAGACAAGGCAGAGGCGTCTCATGAAGTAGAATAACCTCGCGGAGCTCATGATTCCCGGGGCAAAGAGTGCTTCGCGATTCGGGAGAGGAGAATCCGAAAGGTCGGATTGTCCGTCCTCGGGACTCAGGGGGAGTCCAGTATTTATAGGGAATGGGCTCCGCGAAGCAGAACTCGCATGCCGCCTCCGGTGCTTCGCGGCGCGCTCACGAACGTCAACGTCGTCCGAGGAGAATTACCGCCTCGGGAGCTTCACAGCGGGCTAGCGAACGTCAAATGCGTTCGCGGAGCATTACCGCCTCCGGAGCTTCGCGGGGGCTCGCGAACGTCAAATGCGTTCGCGGATCATTACCGCCTCTGGGGCTTCGCGAGGCCGCAATGGTCGGGGCGCTTCACGGCGGGGCATCGCGGGGGTGCTTCGCGAGGCATCGCGCCAGCCGTCTGTTCATTCCTTCTTTCGGGCCATATTTTGGCGCCAACAACCTCTCTTATGAGGAGCAGCCAGTGGAGGTCTTGGATTGCAAAGACAAGGTTCTACGTAACCATACTACAAACCTTGTTATGATGTTTTGGAGGAACAAAAAATGTTAAGAAGCCACGTGGGAACTTGAGTAGTATATGAGGATGAAGTACCAACACCTTTTCTCTTATTAGAGTACAAATTAAAATTTTGGGGACTATATTTCTTAATTTCATAATAATGTAACGACCCAAAATTTTGAAAAAAATTTGTTTCCTACTTTTTTGTGTTATTTTATTTTATAATCAACCAAACAATATCCTTTAATTATCGAAGTGGGTATAATTAAAATGATATTTTTGTGTTTTGGATGTTATATGACCATTGGTCAATATGACCGTTGGAAACTAAACTCTTAATGTTACAATTATTGTTTATAATTACAAGTAATATTGGTTAATTAATACATAAAGAAAATTCTATGGCCTCCTCTAGTAGACTCGGGTCGTACAAAGCCCCTATGTCAGAGCTTGGGAAAGAGGTAGCATCCTTGGGCTTTTTCTGGACAAAGCCTATGTTGAGCTTTAACATGTGAAGCTAGAATGAAATCTCCTAAGTGAAAAATTCAAGATAATAGAAATCACCACTCATGCAATGTTGTTTGAGCAGCCCCTAGATTATATTACCATTGCACACATTACACTTAGGTCCTATGAAGGTGTTATAAGGGTCTATGTAACGAGGCCATAGAGAATTTTTGAAATCCCTTGGTATTTATTAAATTTTTATTTTTTATTATGGTAAAAATTGTGATTTCCAAATGTCTAGATAAATATAGGATGATGATTATTGATAATTTTGGAAAAGGGTATTTTAAAATATTCATGTAAAGGTTAAATAATTAATAATGTGAAATGATTTTGAAAAAATGGTCTTCCTCATTTGTGATCAGTAAGAAATTTACGGTGTAATAAGATCAACATGTTTTTTAGTGAATAGTAATGTATGAATAGTGACATACCATTATTAATAGTAATGAATAGTAATGAATAGTAAATTGGCCAAAAAAATAAAAACATCACCGATGAATTTAGAAATATAATGTAGACATCTTATGGGTGAAAAAACGATCATAGTATAAGATTTTGTATTTTTGTATGTCATAAATACTTTATTCACAATTTTATAATTAATTTAATAATTTAAAATGGAAATATATTTTCATAAAATGTAATAATAAATATTTACTTTATTGTCTTATGGTTATACGATAATTTTATAGTACCTTGATTACTTTTTCCATGTGTTACAATACATGTTATAGTTTTAGAGTTGGATTTTTGAATAAATATTGATTTTATTAAAAAATAAAATTAAAAATATTTAGAAAATTATTTTCATAAAATTTTGTTCAATTTTGAATTCATAGAATTGATATTAGGTTAGGGTAAATTTTTGGGATTTTCCTGAAACAATTGAATTATCGGTGAATAGTAAAAATACAGTTTTGAGTTTCCAGTGTTTAATGACGTCATTGATGGTGTAATAATGATGTAATAAATCTGGTAGACTTGTGAATAGTAAAATATGTTATGATTTTCCCATGTGGCCCATAAAATTGGAAAATACCATGGTCAATCCCATGGTTTTGCAAATACCACTGATGAGGTGTGCCTTGGAAATTAATTATATATTCCCTCTCTTTCCCTATAAATACCAATCCGTTTCCTGATTCAATTTATTTCAAAATACTCCTCAACTATGATCTTGTCTTTTTACCTTCCATTGAGTCTTCCCAAGGTTCCCTCAATCCCATAGTGTCCCAGCCTTCGAGCATCCAAAGTCACTCTTCAAGGTAATGGAAACGTTCACCCTTTTCTTTTAAGTCATGCCTTCCTTTATGTTATGTATTATAGTTCCATTTTTTTTATGTGGGGGAATGTTCTTATATATCATTATTAATATTAATTTCATGTTAAATATATGATATAACCTTTATTCTCTCATCAATTGATGTGCTGATTTTTTAAGTGATGACGTAAGGCTACCAAATTTTCGTAAAAGAAATCGCATATTCTCTTTTCCTTCGTGTTTTATTTTCATAATGAACTTCCATCAAATATCCATAAAATGATATTATTTATTTTTAATTTGTACCCCTAATATGTAATTAGTTATTTATGAGTGGGTTACTCATGTCCCCTATCTTTTTAATGTTTTCTAAAACCATGTTATATACTCGTTATGTTGCAGAAATTTCGTCTCAAAATTTTTCTATTTATCTCAATAAAATATATTATGGTATTTATGTGAATACCCAGATATATTTCTCTTATATGGGTGTTCATAAAGTCATAATAATTATATTTTATATTTTTTAATTGACATACATTTAACCCTCATTCCCTTCAATGAGTTATAAATGACATAATGATCAGGTGTTTAAAAACCTTATAAAAAAGTTACGATGTTGATATGAAACCAATATCTTTTATTCTATTTGGGTTATTTATGATATTCATGATTATGATAAATTTTTCTCACATAAAAATAAATAAATATTAATGGTTCCCCCTGATAGTGCTCAAATTCATTGGGTAATGAATTAATCTATAGGGATGACAAGTTTCATGATACCTTGGTGAATAACCTTTGTAATTTTTTATGACCCCTTCAGGATGAACCTTGGTGATATGTTCATGAATGTCTAAATGAAATTTTTTAAACACATATTCAAGTTATATTTCAGGTTATTTTCATTAGGATATTCATATACTTGAATTTCTCATGTCATTAATTTTTTTATCATGTTCTTATTGATATCACAAGTAAACTGATTGCCTTGTTTACCCTTACTGGGCCTTCTACTCACCCTTTCCTTTGATATGTGTCTCCTGAATATGAGTTGCGGTAATTTTAAATAGGATAAACCTATTATGAGGCCTTTCATTTGATTTGGAATAAATATTTATGTTTTCATGTTGTATGTTCATGATTTCCATGACACTAGACATTAAAGATGCTCTATTTGTAAAATGTATTGAAAAGTTACATAATAAAAGGCGGGATTCCATAATATCCCATGGTGAAATATGAAAATAAAAAAAATATCTCTACTCACTTATTATAGGATTATGAACCAATTTTATAAATGGATAATTCAATATGTGGAAAGAGACCAACCAATAAAATTGTTTCCAATATAACGGGTATCTCAAAATCATATAAACATTTCATACTGCAACCAAAATTGAAGAATAAAATCTAGGAGATTTTTTTAACTAAATTGCCTCTAGAACCATATGTGAATCATACTCATAATAATATAGATTCAAATGATTAAATATACTCATAAGTATCCACTTAACCTCTAATTTATCAATAACTTATGAGGGTACTTTCCTCATAAGAGCATCTATAGGGGCATACCCTTACCTGATGTCTAGGCAATGTCAATGTAGAATGTATAATGATATCTCAAAAACATATTATTTTTTTGATTGATGACCTAGAAATAAAATATATAAATCAGAACTGTATTGTCTAAATAGTCAATGAACCTATCTCTATAAATATAATGTCTCCAACACTTAAGCACATGAATAACTGTGGAATGATCTATGGGATGAGTTGTGTGCTTATTATCATGAATTCAGAGATAAAGAGAGATAAAATCAAACACATGATCATATTTAAAAGGTTTGAAACCCAAACCATCACTCGAATCATTTAAAAAAATTCATACCCCTTACCAGGCTTATGTAACATCATAATATGAGCTGATATCAACTGGTGTTTATCTCATAAAAATAACACTACAATTGTTCATCCCATATGTATTTCACCCCTTTACTTGTAATATAATTAAAATGCGATTTATAATTTTATAAATCCTTAGAACACCATTGATAATATCTAGTAATAAAATGGAATTTCTCATTCCCAAAGTTATTACATTGTTCTTCCTCTGATAATACATCCTTCACATTCGTAGGATCAACAGATAAGCCATTCCAAAAAATCATGTATCCAAATAAAAAAACTTATTTAATCCAGAAATATATTCTTCAAAGAATTCCATAAAACTGGTGAATCATCAAGATCTCTACAACCAAATATAAATGGTTCTAATACTTATGATCAAACATTGAGTAAAAAAAGATGTCATCCAAAACAAGTATGAAAAAATTATCATGATATTCAATGAATATCCCATTCTTAAAAGCTGTAAGAATTTATTCAATGTTAATCGAACCATACCACATCACAAGATATTTTAAATATTCAAACATAATATAAAATTCATTATTGGATATATTAGACCCCAAAACTCTGACCTGATGATGACATGAGTAAGTTTTGATCGTGAAAAACCAATTTCCACCATTTAAATAATAAACAAAATCATTAATAAGAGGTAAAGGACACATATTCCTAACTAATACCTATTTAAAAATATTATAGTGTAATATACATCAATTTTTTTTAGTTAATCCTCTACCCCTCTATTTAATTATGCTTTGGTTGGGTTTCTTTTGGGAGTGTTTGGGTTGATATTATGAATCTTTTGAAAATTAATGTCTAGTGCAAGGTCGGCGCATGGTATTCCAAAAACATGTACCCACTCAAGAGAAACCATGATAAACCAAGTAGTAGTGTTTTATTTGGTTGGTTTATGGTTTAATAGACTATATTCCCTCTTAGGAGGAACCATTTGGCCCATTTTAATCTTGTTCATGACAACATGAAACAATTTTTTTAAACCATACAGGTCCTCCCAGCTAACCATGTGTATGAGTTTTTAAATAATTCAAACATTGAATAAAAACTCTCAAACAAGACTTTTATGCTAATGATAGATTATAACGACCCATAATATATTTTCCATTTTTGAGGGCAACAAATAAGAGTTTTGTCACCTCAGACACCTCCCAAAAGTTGGTCGATGCTTGGAGAACACTGTTCAATTTTTACCTGGTAGGTTTCCTCTTCCTGTTCCAGTTCTCACACAATATCTCTCTTCCACTATAGGGATCCATGGATCCTTGTTTTGAATTTGGGGTCTAATACACTCTATTATGGATTATAAACATTGGTTTGACCACTATTACCAAAATAATGTGATCATTGTTTTTCATTGATGAATCACAGCTATGATTTGGTGATTCTAGATCCATTGAACTCAGTGTAGCAAGAACTATTACAATAAAAAGTTTATGTTAACCTTAATTTTTCAAATTTAATTTCAATTGATTGAATTAAATGTAATTTAATTATTTATATGAAATTTATTTCAATTGTTTAAATAAAATCCCAATTCCATTGAATAAGGGTTTCTGAAAATCAGTTTTAGCATGAAATTGGGAAAACCTCTAATTATCTCGAATAAGGGTGAGATTATGGAAATTAATTCAATTGAATTGTTTAATATATATATGGTAAGGGATTCTATTTAAAAGTTTGAATAACCTCAAATCCATTAATTTTAGGGTTTATTGTGAAATTGATGGAATTTTATGTGAAATTAAATCATTGAATTTATTTATTAATTTGAATTGTGAAATTTAAATGTCAATTTATTTAAAATTATTTATATTAAGATAATGTATTTGAATTTTTTTTGATAAAAATATAATGGTTTTATCTCGGAGAATTTATTTTTTATTAAAAACCCTCGTTTTTATTTCAAATGAATATTTGGTATATTTGAAATACAGAGGGGGATTAGTTGTATTTTACCATTATTAAAATAAATTGAACATTGCTGATTTTTTATTAGAGCATGGGGAATACTTAGGTAGTTAGTGAGTTTTTGGATAACACTCTAGGATTTACAACATTCTGTTACATAAATTTAGACTACCACATCCCTCAGGAGACGGGGATGATCCCCCTTTGACATGGGCTCAATGGGATGTATATACATATTATTGTGTCACAATGAGTGTGTGGAGTCCTATAGCATAAAATTATTGTACCTTATTTGGCAGATGACCTTGTTTCTCAGTTGTATGTATTTTGAATGAATATATTTCATTATTTTAAAAAGTTTTATATGCCCTATAATTTATATAAATTTTTTTTATATAAAAGTGTATATTTATGACAACTTTGAAAAGCACCATAGTTTTATGCATATTCCATCAACTGAAATGTGATAATTTTTTAATAATATTCCATTAATATGAAATATAAAGATTTGTTTTTAGAATTTTGTTTTTGAAATTCCAAAACTGGAAAGTTTTGAATTGAAATCACCCTTTGGTAAAATAAATATTGGCATATTTTTTAGAATACATAGTGAGAACCTATAGGTATTTTTAGCTCACACCCAAATTGGGCCTTTGATAGTTTGTAGAATATCTCCTTCCAGGTTTTAGTTGGGGTAAAGGAAATCTTGGAGGTAATTCTAGCTATAGATATGTGGACTTGGTGAGTTTCATCTGAATTGGGACTTGGATAGTTTTCACTATTTTTTGGGTACATTATTTTAGTACATTTGGTTGTTATGCCTCTTTGAATTATGAAACAATACCACCACTAGAGATTCATTTGTATGCATACTGAATATTTTCATTTACATCCACAAAATTTGTTGATGAATAATTCCCACACTAATTTTTTATGATGCCAGGTCCTTGATGAAAACCCATGGGGATCAGAAATGCCCTTCATATTATGACAGTACCAGTTTAGTTATCAAGTTACTAGGGTACCCATGATAGTTCATGAAAAATTGGTATCAAAGCTCTAGGTTTATCCTATTTTCTTGATGTCAGTATGAATGATGTAATATGTTTGAGACCTAAGATGTAGTTGTGATTGATTTTCTATCCACCTATCACACCAATTAACCTTATATATCTAGGTGTGGTTATGGAAAGAGATATTGAGGATTAGTTCTTATATCTTCCCTTACATTTTACCTGGATAGATTGAAATTGAAATCTATTTTGTTTATTAGAAGGGAATAATTTCACTTGCCTCTTTTTGAGTGTAATATGAGGAATTCTCATTGTATGCTGATTTTGTGTAGTATCACGGAAACAAGAAGATGTGGGAATCAGATCGTTGAGGATTCTAATGTTGAACCATTGTGAGAGAATCCCCTCATGGACCCAATTCGGTTTGAGATGATTATTCATGTTGTCAAAGATCTAGGATATGTAGTAACTCAAGTTCGCATTTAGTTTCATTCTATTGAACCATAGAGGGATGTTCTCATGATTTTTTCTCATGAGATCATTTTCCATAAGTACACATCGTTAAAAGAAAAAAATTATCCTGATGAGGAACCATGGTGGCTGATTAGAACAGAGAAATTATTTTGGTTCTTCGAAACCCAAAAAAAATAATGTAAAGAGTTATACCTTCATGTTTAAAGGTCTAAGAAAAATACAGTTGGAAATGATAGTGAAGATGACGAAATATGAGTTCTTATCCTATGATGACATCAATTTTCTTTTTAATAACTATTTATACATGGATTTGATGCTCACAGACATTGATGTTGAGTTTATTTAACCCTGAGATGGTTAAAAGGACCTTCGTAGAGTATTCAAACCATTTTGTTGATCTTGTGATGTTTCTCCAAAGATAGTATCAAATGAGAATATGAAGGCTCGATGGTTCAATTTGGGAAACTGATAGGATATTAACTCCTATTTTTTATTGATGAATCTTCACTCTAATGATGATGTACTAGAAAGAGAACTGATGTTTGAGATGGACCTGGATACTTATATTGAGTCATCGATAGTTTTCTTAAATCAATGTGGAATTGTTCATTACTATAAGTGAAAGTTGATGCTTGATGATTCTCATGGTGGTTCTTGATAGAAGGATCATTCCCCACCAACTACAGTGCGTAGAAGAGGTTCATTTGATTTTTTACTAGTGTGGAAATATTCGGAATTCAATGTTGGTTTTCATAGAGGCACATAATTGTTTTAGTTCTTGTGGATGCTCAGGTCATATAAATATATTCTTCTATGTTTATTCCACTACACATAGTGGAATGAGGTCATCTTCACCTTTTAAAACTACGGTGCAATCTGATGCTTCACATATAAAAGGGTTCCAACCCTAGGCATCCAAAATTAATCTTATTCACACAGTGGAAGTGTCTCCATACGATGAAGATATGGGTCCAATGATAGAGAGAGGTACCGTCACTATATCCTTATCATTATTAACTTATTAATTTGATGAAAGTGATTCTCATTCATTTATTTCCTATTGTGTTGTTAATATAATTAATATTCATAAAAATATTTTATGTTGTAGAATTGATATTACTAAATCTCATAGTATAAAGATAGATCATGTTATTTTTATTCCTTATTTTTCCTTATCTCAATCTGATGTTGATCTTACTTTGAGTATTATGGTTCGTGACATGAAACCGAGGGATGTCATTTTTCTGGATGGATTTGATCATTTTTAGTAATTAATGAATTGAGTATTAAATTTTATGGTTATCGATTATAGTTCCCAATTGGGTTTTCTAAATCTGTTATGGATAATGTGACCTAAGGTCGAGCAAAGATGAACTTTATAATTCAAATGTTTGGAAAGTGATATTATTGTTTGCATTTGATCTTGAGTGATAATCATTGAGTGGTGATATCACTCCAAATTGACATCGAGTTTCTTAATGTGATTCATTCTATCTTCTATGGTTTCCCCAGCTAATGGAGGAAGAGTTTTCCAATGACTTAATTCATGGTACTCATCTAGTTTATATTACATCCTATTATATGGAACTGGATGAAAATAAATAGATGATGTCCCGGTTGAATGATCTTCATTAGAAATACTTTATAACACTATGTGTGTGACCTTGGGTGGCTCTAATTCTCTTCACTAAGAAATATTATGTTTTACATTACCTATGTGTTGATTACCATAAGATCAATAATTTGATAGTAATGAAAAATTTTAAATTTCCACAGATTGATGATCACTTTAATTAGTTGAAAGCGAATAATAATTTTCAAAGATCAAACTTCGATCTGGCTAAGATGAGAATAAATAATATGACATTTAGAAACCTGCCTTTCATAGTAGGTTCATCCACCATGAGAACCTTTGTTATGACGATTGGTCAAACCGATGCTTCTATAGTTTTTAGGGTTTCAATGAAAAGTATTTTGATAGGTATCTTGATACATTCATGGTAGTATTTATTATTGAAATAGTTTTTTACACTATGTCCTAGGAGGATGATCAATATCATATGGAAGAGTTCTGATTTGGTAAATATATCACAAAAATAAGGAAAAATTTTTGAAAAATTGATTTTTGGATTCAGGATGTGATATTATTAAGAATCATGGTGTTCGAAAATGATAGTTTAGTAGATCTGGAAAATTTGAAGTTAATTATAACTTGGGAACAACAATAGAATGCCTTCAAAATTCACATATTCTTGGGTTTTAAAGGATATTATTTTCGGTTCATTATGGAATTCTCTAGGATGGACTCCCAGATGATTGCACTAACTCTTAAGGGAGTAATTTTCTCTTGGGATGATAAATTCTAGAATTATTTTGTTGACCTGAAATATATTTTGAATAATGCAATGAAGTTGAACCTTTCATAACACGTGTACGACTATGTAGTTTTTTTATTGTTTAGGTGTATTCATGGGCTGTATTCTTATGTAGTGTAATCATGTTGATTCTTATGGATCCCATTATATTAGGCCACATGAGAATAACTATCTGACCCATATTATTGAACATTAATATATGATTCATGTATGTAACAGTTGGCATCACTACAATTATGGATAATAGTTTACTGTGTTTTATAACAACAAGAGTTTGATTAATGTATTGTCTAAAAAATATTTGAATATCATCTACATGTGATTAGTGGAATACCTATAATCTATCAATTGTGAAATTTCATATACCCCAAGGAATATGATTTTCATTGCAGGTGGTTTGAGCAAGAAATTTATGATCCCTAAAGTAAAATCATCATCAGAATATTGGCACATGATTTTTTTTGCACAGTTTTATATTAGATTCCATGGATCTAGGGCTGAGGATTCCTTGTCCTGTGTTTAGTTGACATATTCTGTTCTAAAATTTATTCATAAGGAACAACAACATGATAATGAGAACCATATAATTAGAGACTATTCTCATGGTGTGGAGATCATGCCTCATTGCCTATTATCCACCTAAGTAATTCTATAATTTCATAATAATCTTGTTGTACAGTATTCTATAAGGAATTCTATGATGGGGGATTTATAATATTCCCAGAGAGTAGTGTGACAAGGAACCATGAATATGTTATATGACATCTGATTGTAAGTTATGTGGAGGGGTTTTAGATGGGGCATTTTTGAGTTTGTTTCTCATTATTATATGTTCTTGGAGGCTTTGGATAAGGACTGTAAACCTCCCGGTTTTCTTCATCCACATATAGTCATGACATGGAAGTGGGATGAGATCATTATGGAAATTAGGGTTGGGTTTTAGAATTCACATATAAAGAAGACCATAATATGGGATTTGATCGATTATACAACTAAATCATATCACTTTTTACCCATTTGTGATGAAATCAATTTTTTGGAGTTGGAAAATATCAATGAAAATGACATTTCTCATTTGATATTGGTTCCTTTCACTATCATCCCATATTTATATCCTAGGTTTACTTCTTAATTTTGGAGAGTCCTTAATGAGGAAATAGAATTTTAGTTCATTATGATTGTGGCATACCCTCACCAGTCGAATTCCCATGAAGAATGAATTATATATATATTCTTGAATATATTCTCCTTTCTTGTGTTATTGAATTTTGTGGGGATTGGGATGATCTTTTGGGATGGTTTATTTCATTTATAACAACTATTATCAGCCTATGATCAGAGTGTATCCCTTTAGGAATTCTATGGACAACATGGAAAATCTCCTCTAGGTAAGTTATAGATTGGTGAACATTATTTTGTTAGACCTAGTATGGTCCAATAGATGAAATTTTTTAGTTGATTCATCATTGAATTTTGATGACAAAAATCTAGTATAAATATTATTTTGATTGTTCTCATATACCATTTGATCTATCAGTTGGTTACTAGGTGTTCATGAATGTTTCACCCCATTTTGGTCATTGAGGGATTATGAGGCAAGGGAAACTTTATCCTCATTTTGTTGGACTGTTGGAGGTTTTTGATAAGGCATTGATTTTTTTTTTATTTTTTATCACTTACACCATATCTATCATAAAAACATAACTTATTTCATGTTTCTCAACTTCATAAGTATATTTCTGACCAGTCTCATGTTTTGAGCTGGAGTGATCTTAAGGTTGATCAAGATTTATCCATGACTAAATGGCCAATCATGATAGTTGATTTGAAAACTCGGGTACATTATGGGAGGATGTAACATTTGGTTAGATTGATACATTAGAACAGTTCTAATTAACAAGGGGTATAGGTTTGGAGGCGCTGATGAGGGGGAAATGGATTCATCTTTTTGGCATGGAAGCTTCTCCGTTGGTTTTTTGGGTATTGAATGTTCCTTTGGTGGGAGGTTTTATCGTCCTACAATAATTTTATAGTATTCATAAACCTCTATATTTAATTATTTATTTTTTGGGTTTCATTTGGTTGTCTTCATGTTTAAATTTTAAATGTTTTTGAAAATTCTGTTCTTTTACAATGTTAGTGCATGGTTTTCCCAAACCTTTCTCCCACTCAATCTAAACCATGAAAAACTAAGCAGTAAGGGTTTTCATGATATGAAAATGGGGGTTTCACACTATACACCCTCTTAGAAGAAACTATTTGGCCCATTTAAAACTAGTGTATAACCATTCTTTACGGTTTGGTCTAACCATATGGGTATGACCAATAGACCGTGAATACGAATTTTTAATTAATCCAAATTTTGATAAAAATATCCCGAACCACCTATTAGGTCCCTGATGGACTAGAATGAACAATAATGGTTTTCTATCAAACTAGGATATCCCAAGTAGAGTTTTGGCTACTCTTACCCCTTTGATAGGTTCCTTAATGATCGAGGAATTCCATACAATGTTTACTTGATAGGTTTCCTCTTCTCATTCCTATATGCCCACTATCTTTCTATTAATACCTAGGGTTCTATGGATCCTCATGTTTTATTTTGGATATAATACCCCCTATTTTGGATTATAAACCCAAATTTGATCCTTGTTACCTAGATTACATGATCATCATTCTCCATTGACGAATCTCAGGTAGGGTTTTGTGATTTGATAACTATTGATCATGAGGTAGGTGTTTCCGTTATGGTGCCAAATTTATGGTAACAATAAATTGAATTGATTAATTTTAATTTTTTGAATTAAATTTAATTCCATCATTTAAATGAAATTGATTTCAATTATTTTATTAAAAATCCAATTACATTGAAATGTGGTTTTTTGAAATTTTTTTCCTGGAACTAGAAAAACAAAAAATACATTAAATTAGGCTGTGTTTAGGGAAATTGATTCAATTAAATTAATGAATTTAGTTGTGGAAATGGAATTGGTAGAAAATTGGATAAAATTTTAATTCCATTGAATTAGGGTTTTATTATGAAATTGATAGATTTTTGTGAAAAATTAAATTGTGGAATTTAATTTTGAAAGGGAAATTTGATTTTGAATTTTCAATTGATGTCAAATTTTATATTGTGAAAATGGATTAAAAATTGGTTTGATAGAAACAAAAGGGTTTTAACTCAAAGAAGGCATTTTATTAAATAAACAATAATTCTGTTTTTTAAAGGTGAAATTATCATATTTGAAATTTAGAATGAGTTTAATTGTTTTTAAGAATTCATAAAATAAACAGTTCTTTAGTGAATTTTTTATAGAACATGAATGCCTTAGTTAGTTAGTGAGTTATTGGGCAACACTATATGATTTATAAAGTTAATAAACATAAATGAAACATGTAACATACCATAGAAAATGGTGATGAGTCTAATTTGGCCTAAGATCCAAGGGAAATAAATTTATAGTATCATTTCAACTTGAGTGTGTGGATTCCATTATGCATGAACAATCGAACCTTATTATTTATATAAGAATGTTGCTCACTTTTTTGTATTTTCAATTAAATTATGTCATTGTGGAAAACCATTTTATATGCCTTCCAATTTAAATAAACTGTTTATATATAAAAATCCTTATTTTAGATATTTTTTATGAGAACCGAGGTTTTATAAAAATTCTATCAATTGAGATGTGAATCATTTAATTAAAGGTTTTCCATTATATAAAATTTAAAGCATTAATTGTTTTAAATATTTGTTTTTGATTTCTAAGAATGTAATTTATAAATTGAAAGCTATATTTGATTAATAAATTATTAGAATATATTATAGAATCCTTGGGGAGACCCTATTTGTTTATTTAGCTCAATCCATACTAGTTCTTTAATGGGTTTGTAGATTACATCCATCTCGGTTCTAGTAGTGGTAAAACACCACATTGAAGTGGTTCTAGATATTAATCAATTAACATGGTGACTTTCATCTAAATTGGAACATGGGATGTTCACCCTATATTTAGGTAAAATCATGATGGAAATTGGGTTGTTATACCACTTTGACTTCTTATACACTACTCCATGTAGATCTTTATTTTTTTCATACTGTCTAGTTTCTTTTAATTCCAAAATGTTTGTAAAAAATTAATCCCACACACATTTTGTATCAAGATATGTACTAGTTGAAAAACCATGGGAATTATAAACAGCCATCGAGCTACATTAGGACCATCTTGGTTATTTGGTTACTAGGGTTCCTAGGATTGATTGTGATAGATAGTTTACAATCATTTTGAGGGAACCATTTTCTTTATTTTAAAATAACACTAGGGATTCCCATGAAGAAACATTGGGGGTAACAAAACCATTCCTCTTCAGATCATCCAACTATATCTTAATCACATCCTTATGAACTAACCCCATATAATAAGTGGATATAGAAACTATATTCATACCTAGAATGAGTTCAATCACAAAATCTACCTCCCAATCTTGAGGAAGGATACATAAATCATTTTGTAAAACATTACGATAATACCAACAAACAGTGGGAAGAAAAATAGTTATGAAACATCATTGGGTTAAACAAATATATTAGAAAAAATTACTAAGATTTTATATGGATTTCCCTTTATGACATTTCATCAGTTCCCACTATACCTAAAACAAATCAGAGAACTCATTAGTTATAATACATGAGAGATACCGATGATTAAAATAAATAACCTCATGAGGATAAACAATAAAATAAAAAGAGATACTGAAATCAAATTATTCAAGATTAAGAATATAAAAATAGTAGAATAACACTGAATAAGCTATTAATGAAGAACAAGAATGTTGATGAAACCCCTTCTCATTCCTTCTCCCATGATGTGTTGGTAACTCCATAAAAAATGACATGAGTTGGATGTTTAATAGTTTCTTAAAAATGATATATATAAATGAATGAGAATAAAATGTATCAAATAAATGAAATTTCTAGTAATTATAAAATAAAATGGAACCTTCCATGATTGATGGCCTCACATATACATCAACTTGAATGATATCTACTACATAATGGTGATTCCCTTCAAAGGTTTGTGGATAATGTCCAATAATCAATAATGTATATAATAATTACATAGTTTACATGGGAGATAATGATCCCTAACCATATATACTAGTATTCATAGCATAAATAAAACAATTAAAATGACTATAATGTCCAAATCTATTACACATCCTTACAGGTGAAGCACAATAACACTTGGTCCATTTCACCATTCCCCACCGGTAACATGTATGTTAAATATGGCTAGCTATAACTAATGGTTCAAAGGAGGCCTATCGCTGATAACCACCTCCACCACTCATTTTCAGATCTTTCAACTTCATATTTTTACATTTCTCTCTATTTAATGATTCTCTTAGTGGAATAGAAGGTCCATAATAATGTAAATTTAATTCATAATACATATATTCCATCATCAAATTACCATCACTACAATGGATTAGATTTTTTTATTAAATACCCGTGATCTAATATCTGGCAAAAACCCATAAGGTTGTTCTGAGCCTTCATTAGGTCAATATTTTCTACTCCCATAGAGAAAGAAACCATCTCATGAATCTGATTATTCTACCCAAACACCTAGAAATATATCTAGAAAAAATAGAAGAACTAGATCCATCATTATCATCAATGTGAGTTGATAAAAAAATAAGAAGTAGATAGTCTTTATAGCCTTCAATTATAATCCCACAAGCCCATACACTAATCCCATGAAATCCCACCATCTCATGATGGGACCCTTAAGTATGCATACCACAAAAATTACCCTTATTGTATTAGTTTTAATCAAAAAGTCTATGTTCTTACCGATCTTTAATAGTTACCACTCCACCTCCTTTGGTTTATTTTTATCCATAATGGGTGATGGATCTAAATGAATGAACAACAGTGATCATCCCATTTTTACCACATCTCATATAGGAAAAAAAATGTTATTGACTTGTAGTATATCATGATTGACAACATGATCTTCCCATATATATACTCGAAAAATATTTGATTAGAAGGTTTATTCCCTTAAGGATAATCTCTTACACTCTCTAATGAAACCATAATAAGATGTATCTAATCAAGAAGGTTCCATAAATAACATAATAAATGATCAAAAAATAGAATAATCTATTTTAAAAATAAAATACAATAAAAAATGATATTAATATCAAGAAAATAAACATATGGCACAGATCCTGAATTCCCCAGGTAACTACAATCTCATCTGGGAAAGCGATGGCTAGTTACTCACCCAGACCTACATATAATGTGACGAAAATAAAATCTAATGGCTATTAAAATAAAAATATAATGAATCTTGGGGATAGGAAACCCTTCTAAAAAATCCAGAAACTTCTCCCTACTAAATAAATTTCACCATGAATAATTATTCTATTAATATGGGCTCTCCATGCACTAGTAGTTGTACAATAGACAAATGTTACCCTACCTAGGGTCCACTAATGTACCTGAATAGATCATCATACAAATCACTATCCCCATAAGCCAACACATTTTTCATTCAGTGTGGATTTTCCTCACTCACTCACACCCTGGGAGAATACACAATTGGTCACACATCATGATCACTTCATCAATCTATTCATGCATAATTATGGTGTTATATATAGTTAATATACCTAAAATAAAAGCGCAACTTGTTGAGATGATACATATCATTTAACATTTTTACTCATTATTATTATATGGGTGTTAAATTCCCCCATCCCTTAGAGGAGAAATTCCTTACTGTGGACCCAATTTCTCAATCCAGAAAAAGCCATGACACTTACAACTAGGAAGATCCATTGATACCAAAATGTGGGGAACCCTACTTGGATACCCTCTAAATTTGGTACATAACCCAAATTTACATATACTAGAAGGGTTTTCTCGATAACCATAGGTTAGAGACAATCAATAAGGAATCAATAAATACCAGAGGGATTTTTTTATGAACCTAAAGAAAAAACATGTAATATATTTATATTTGTGTAATAGTGAAAAAAATGATAAACATATACCACCACTAAAAGAATTTAGTTGATACAATACAACTAAAAAGTAGTCAAAACATCAAATATTACAAGCACTAAATCAATGTAAATAAAACAATGACTATTCCAGGTGATAGAATAAAAAAATCCCATATTCTCACCAATTTTTTTGAAATAAGTTATAAAAAACCTCATCACCTTATAATAGTTCCTTTAAATTCACTATATATAAATATATATAAAGGTCTATTCACCACTAAAGGGGTGCGTAGAGAGTGAGCTAACATTATTATTAGGATCCTACCAGGGTGATATACAAAAATGAATCTATATTAATATATGAACATGATAAAATATAATAAAATCAATGAATGATTTACTAAGAAATTGTTTTTATATAAAGATCATGGAAACAAAATTAATTTTCCCTTTTTAGAATCTTCACATAAATCCATGAAAATAAATTTCAAAACATTTCATATATCAAACCAGATATAAAAAATAATGTAAATCATGTCTCACTTATCATATGAAAACCAAATATGTGGAATCTTAAAAGTACAAGCAAAAAAAATTGGAATCATCATGACAAGGTTAACTATTGGTCATGATAGAAAACTACTCCAAAGGAAATCACTGACGGGTCAACTAACATCTTTAGAACAATTGACTCAAAACAAAGAAAAGCACTATGAATAAATACCAAAAAGTGTCAATACCAATTCATTGGAACAATGTTCCTAGAGAACATAAGAACACCACATTTTTGAACACCCAAAAAATATATGGATGAATTCCCGACCTAAACCTTCCACCGATGTACACAAGGTTTCCAGTGTGGTCCATATTTAAATCCATCTTCTCAAAACTGTTCTTTGAAAAGGAGTTTGTAAATCCATTTAACTATCCATTTAATTTAATATTTTATTTTAAATTTTTTTTTCAAACTATTTATTATCAAAAAACTAGTTTACAAGAACACATATGAAAAAATAAATCATTCCTTATAATTTAGAAAATAATTTTAAAAATTGTAGCACTAAAGTTCATCCAACATCAACTTGAGATTGAAAAACCTACCTAAAACATATGTCAAACCTCCCCATAGCATTATAAACTAACATGTAATAACACAAGGCAAACAACATAGTCCGTAGAATCAATTAACACATCTAAAAATATTTTCAATTATGTAAAAGAGTTTATAGAGAGACAAGTTCTCCAAAAACCTTAATGAACACAAATTGAACACAAAAATTAACATAATTGTTTGTACACTAGTATAAGATATCATAAAATATTTAAAAATTACCAATAATAATCAATATAAATGGTTAGTTTAATAAAAAATTGAATGTAACGAAACTACCACGATGGAAGTGAATGATGAAGTAGAAAGGATTACTAAACTAGAGAAACACATTGTGAACACTTTTACATTTAATCAAAGAATTATATGTGTTTTAAGGATCAAATGCTTCTAAAAACACCTCTAAGAGCCTTTATGTTGTGAGGGAATCAAGATACATGAAATCATAAGAATAAACACTCATATATAACCCTAAAATCCAAAACCATGATGATTAAACCAAGTGTAATCAATATTCACATTGTGAAATCCATAATAGAATAATACTATGAGAAACTCCTAACAATGGGTCCAAAATCACATTTTCATAATTAAATGTAATGTAATATTTATTCATAGATTGGTGTTTTCACCCCATGAACCAGTTCACATCATATTTATAGAACCAATCACATAATGTGTATAAACATTACACAACTTGTAAACTTATTACACCATGTACCATTTGAAGAAATTATATAGTGACTAAAACACATTGTCTAAAAATAGTACATGGTGTGCATATCTCTTTTAGATTATTAAAGGACCAAAATGACCTTAAAATAAGAGAATCAAATTTTTATTATATAATATTCCGAAGAATCCGACAAAACAATTTACATTTTTAATCACAAACTACATTATTTCAAAAAATCAACGTTCACGGAACATTAGGTCATATTTCATAGAAATTTATCTCCATTCTCAAGAGTTCCAATAAGCAACCAAACAAAGAGGGAAACGACATGAGAGATGAGAAATACCTGAACCATGGTAATGTGATGTTATACTTGTTTTGGAACACTGGTAACTAGGATTACTGTAATGACCCAAAACTGTATCAATCAAATTTACCTTATTATAGTTACATCCTATAGTATTAATCACATAAAATCAAATACAAAATACAATACATACTTCATTAATTAATAATTAATTAAATAAGTTTTATTTGGATGTTATAGAATATATACCAATAGAATAGTAAGTTGACCTTTAAAATGGCAATTTAACAATTAAGAATAATAGTATGACCAATAGAATAGTGACATCACTAATGAATCTATAATTAAAATTAGGTTCTATTATAAGTGTAAATATGATATATTTATATGTTGATATAAGTAACTAAATGTTTAAAATAAATAAATAATGTGTTTTCATTATTGTATGTCATAAATATTTAGTTATATTTTTTAACTAACATAATTATTTAAAACAAATTTATTTTAACAAAACATAATAATTAATCATTAATACTTTGTTTAATGATTATATGATAATTTTTTGATAACTTAATTTATTTTTCAATGTTTATAAAATCAATTATAGATTTAAAGAAGATATTCTTTTAAAAAAATTGATGAAATTATATAAAAATTAAATTTAACATATTTAAGAAATTATTTTTATAAAATTTAGTCTGTTAGTAAATTTAAAATGTCTTAAAATGGTTATGGTTATTTTTTGGTATTTTTTAGAAATATTTGGATTTTTAGTGAGTTGTGAAATATAGTAATTTATGGCATATAAAAATTAAATGATAAATACAATATTCCTTGATTTATGAATGATATAACCAATATAATCTAGAAATTAAATTAATTAATTATTTTCCTTTGTGATAATTCTCATAATAATCATATTCTTGATCAAAAATAATAAACTAATGATTAAAATAATAAATAAACACCCACATCCTCCACTATAAATACCACCCTTCACCACCTCCTATCCGCACACATTCCAAGCTTTGAGGATGGTCATATATTTTACCAATAATTTTCCCAATAAACTCAACCATGTTCAAGATCATTTGGTATCATCAAAAATGAAAAACCAATCCCTTTAATGATGTTCTGAAAGAGGATAATTGAAGAGGTAACAATCCTCTTTATATTGTTATATTTTCTTATAAATTATTTTATTTTATTATCCTTACCTCACATACCCTACCCAAATTAAATATGAAAATAATTTATATATTTTATACTTTAATTTTATTATTTCAATATATAATTCTGCATCATGTCTTTTATCCTTTTAAATATATTTTAAAGATGAAATCATTGTACGAGAGGTGTCGATTTAGTACATTCATGGATGAAGTGTTTTCATTTTCCAGTTCCACCATAAATTTTTGTTATAAAACCATAATCAGGGTTAAAAAATATTTTATTATATATTTTATAATTTATTTAGTATTCTAGAACATATATATTTACATGAAATTAATTAATAAGACAAAACTAGTTTGTGAAGATCAAGAAACCACAAAAATAATCTAAACGATTATAATTAGAGATATATCTAATGGATAACCCTAATATAAAGAAAAAATAGAGTATATATGACCATTGAATGTTAAGAATTTTCATTAATAACAAAGAATTTAAATTTTGTCCAATTATTTCTATTTTACATGATCTTCCATATATGTGTAAAAGTAAACCGATCATGAAAACCAAGGAAATGAACACTCATGACCAATGAAATTATATCTCATAACTCATAAAAAATGCTAGGAATGAAGGTAATAAAATTATAATAAATAAAATATATGTTGAATATATTATAAATTAATTTATAATGTAATCTAATTTCATTTTTTGGACATTAATCATATGTTCATAACACTATCAGAAAAAAGCTAAAGGTTTCTTCTCGAACCTCCATTTTCATTCGTGTTATGACTTATCCCTCTTCACACAAATATAATTAGAAATTATTTGTATATAATTATTATAAATTATTATTAAATGTTTCAAACTCATTTATACATATCATTTCATCTTTATTTTATGGGCAACATATGTATCACAAGGTTCCCTTCTCAATTCATTCGGATATGCAAGCCTGATTAAAAGGAACTTGTTGATTTCTAACCCATTTTAATGTACAATTCATAATATATTATAAGACACCATTATTTTAATAAAATCACTAAATTTTTAATGATAAACAATTTTTGTTCATTTTTGGTTTTATATAATCAATTAGGAAAAATACAAATGACTTTTCCAAAAGAATTTGTCTTTGCAAAGTAAAAGAAGGGTATTTCTCTCAAGAATTCATTGATGATTATATTAAAGTATTTTAATTTAATTAAAACATTATTTTGAATCATATAATTTTTAATATTGATATATTATGATTATAATCTACCATATTTTATTAAATTATTTTTGATTATTTTCACTTTGGATGTGCTTTATTGATACCATTCACCTTACTACTCATAATGGTTAGTTATTGTGTTTACAGATATAGGAACGTTATTTATATTTCATGTGTATAAGTTGTTTATGTTTAAAACCATTCATATTAGAAAATAATTGGACTTAGTATTTTATTGGTCGGTCCCACTATCGCCCGTCAATTAATCTTTAGGTCACATTTGGTAAAATAGAAATGGATTTTTCTGAGGCCTCAACTATTTATCTTAACATTTCTTGGTCGAGGAATTGACGATATGTTTTTGATGTATGTCATTATCAATTACATAATTATAGGATTACTAACTGATAAATCATGTGATTATTTGACTAGCATTATATCCATGGTTAATTCTTGTGTAATTATTTTTATGGAATCATTTATTTATATTTTATTCCTCCAATATTATGCTCAATATTATGTCTTATTATCATGGATTTTAGTTATTAAACATGCCTTATTGTTTATGCTTATGACATCCCCAACTTTAATTTATAACCTTACTGAGAATCTAGGGTCACCCCTTTCATATTTTATATTTTTCACTAGGATTCGAAGATAAATATTTTGAATGAATTGTAGATATAATCATGGGGTTACTAATGTTTCCAATGAGGTTTCTATTTTATTCATCCTTTCACATTATAATGTTCAGCTTATGTTTTCATCTATTTTTTGAAGACTACTAAACTCTTAGGTCTATTAGGATACAAAAAATTGTTCATTGTATCAATTTAATAAAGTAAGGCACCAAATCTAGTTTACATGGGTTGGGGTATTTAAATATGGCATCAAAGGGTGGTTTAATAGAAACTATGGAAGCTGGATTCAGAAAAAAGAAATTTGGGAAAATATCCCTGAGATATAAATTGGGTATAATGATAGAATAACATCATATAATATAGTAAATTTTACATTATAAAAATAATAAAATTGAATAGGTGACATAGGAACCTGAGGAAGTTATGATGAAGAACTACAAAAACGTTTTTTGAGGTATCATTCTGAATATTTTGAGGTTGAAAAAATTTGTAGGAGGATAAAATGTAACAAAAAATATTTATATAAATGAAATACACCTTATTATAGTTATTTATTATATTATTAATACATAAAATCCCTTAGATAATACAATTAAATCTTTTTAAATGAAGAATTAGTGGAATAAGTGGTAGTTTTTAAAGTTAAGAAACCTATACAAATAGAGTAGTAACTTAAACATTGGAATAGAAATGTAACCATTTTGAATTGTAATAAAAAAATAAAATAGTAACTTCTTATAGGAATTGATTAATAAAATTTTGGTATCTTATAAGTGAGAATATGATATATTTATATATTGATATAAGCTTCAATATGTTTTTAAAAACAATAAATGGACTATTTGTTCTATTATAATTCATAATGATTTAATTCAAATTTTACAATAATTATAAATAATTAAAATATATTTATTTTTATAATATATATTTATTAATTTATAATTTTTGTCTAATTATTATAATATAAATTTTTGTGAGATTAAATAAATTTTCAATATGTTATAAAATCAGTTATAGTTTTAAAATGAGTATTTTTCAGATAAATGAGGATTTTATTTAATATTTTATTCATAATATTAAGAAAATTATTTCCAAAAATTGGAGTCCATTTTTTAATTATACATGTTGTAAAAGTTTAATGGAGAATTTTGGGATTTTTTTTGAAATGGATGATTTTTTTGTGAGTCGAGAGATATAGTCATTTACGGTATATATACATTATAAGATTGATAAACTAGTAATTGATTAATAAATGATGTAAGAACTACAATATAAATAATCCAAACAATTTTTAATTTATTTACTACTAATTACAAAACTATTAATAGTTTTTATCCAAAATAATAAACTAATTATTAACATAATAAAAAACACTCCTCTTGTCCACTATAAATTCCACCCATCACCACCTCATCTACTCACACCTCCCAAGCGTTTAGAATTATAACATTTCTTCAAAAACCTCTTACCAAGACCCTATAAAATGTATAATATCCATTAGTCTCAATAGAATACCAAAACCAATCACCTTAAATTGGTTGTTAATGAAGAGAAATTTAGTGGTAAAAATCCTCTTTATTTTATTTTATTTTCTTCTCAACTTCTTTTATTTTATTATTCTTATATAACCTACCATATAAAAAGTGACATGATAACTCTAGATTATTTTATTTAAGGTAATTATATTATTTTATCGGAAAATAAACCATTAATCCTCTTCTCATTATACCTTTTATTTTAATGATGAATCCAACACCTACCATGTACTGATTTATGACCTTTGTGGAGGATGCATATTTGTTTCTAAATTATTCCTTCAAGGTTAGTTATAAAATAATAATTATGGTTAAAACATATTTTATTATAAATATTATAAGTTATTTAATGTTCTATAACCACTATATATTCATTATATTAAGTAATAAGATAAAACTAGTACGTGACGATCAAAAAACCACCCAAATAATCAAAATGATTATCATTATAGTTCTATATATTTAAACATAATCATATCTAGAAAAAATATAATATATATAGAAATTTAATATTATTTATTTTAATTAATAAAATATTATGTCAATTTTGATGAAATTTTTTTCCATTATATATGATCTTCCATATACGGGTAAAAGTAAACCGGTCGTGAAACACAGGAAAAGGAACCCTCCCAAATGAAGAAATTGTTTATCATAACACATGAAAAAGGCTATAAAAGAGAATAATAAAATTATAATAAATAAAATATATATTAAATAGGTTATTAATTAATTTATTAATGAAAATAATTATATTTTCCCATATATTTAGCACAAGTGCAGATCATGTTCCTATATTAGGTAAGGGTTTCTTCCTGAAGCTTCATTTTCATTAGGGTTATGCTTTCTACCCTATTACACCAATATATTTCATCATTAATTTTATATAAATCTTTCAAATAACGTTTTAATGATCAAAAATCATGTATCCATATCATTTAATCTATTTTCACGAGTAAAAAAATGTTTTATAAGGTTCCCATCAATATTATTTCCCATTCACAGACTAGATTAAAAGAAACTTATCAATTTGATACCCATTATCAAGTACCATCCATAATATATAATATGAAATCATTATTTTTCGGAAATCAATAATGTTTTATTGAAAACTTATATCAGTTAATTTCTATATTTATAAAACAATAATGACAAATATAAATTAATTTTCTAAAAGAACTCTTTATTGCAAGGTAAAAAATGTAACTTCTCTCAAGAATTCCTTAATGATTTTATTAGGTTATTTAATTTTATTTCAAGACATAGTTTGAATAATATGATTTATAATGTTTTATATATTATTATTATCTTCTATAATTTTTTATTAAATGGTTTATGATCAGTTTGAATATGGATGTTCTATCTTGATACCATTCACCATATAACTCAGAATGGCTAGGGATTATGTTTATAGATTGGGGTATGTTATTAAAATTTCAAATTTACATGTTATTTATGTTTAACCCCATTAATATAGTAAGTTCATTGGAATTATTATGTGATATGAGGGATCCACTATAAGCATTGATGCATTGGTAGGTCTCATGAGACAAAATAGAAATGGATATGGTCAAGGCCTTAGAAATTCATTTTCAGATATCTAGACCGAGGCCTCAACAGTATGTTTTAGATATCTCGAATTATGAATTCCCACATTAGGATATTGTTAATTTTTAATTCATGTTTTTATTATAATATTATAATTTCCATGGTTAAGATTATTTTGATTATTTATAAAGAATAAGTTATTCAGCTTTGATTTCTACATATTATTCCCTAGATTATGTTTTATTGTAATGTGATTTAGTTATTCACCTATTGTTATTGTTTATGTTTATGATATATTACACATTATTGTTTACCATTAATGACAATATACGCTCAACCCTTTATTATTTTTTATTTTCCCCATGATGAAAAGATGTATATTATGAATGAATTTATATGATAATATAGTAGTTATAGATGTTAACAATGATGATTCTATTTTGTTACTCCATTAAAAAAATATTGTAAAACATATGTTTGTAGATGATTTTCAAAAACTACTAAACTCTTCGGTTCTTTGAGTTATGAACACTTATTCATAGTACTAATGTAATAATGTAAAACACCGACTCTGGGATACTGTGTTTTGGGTACTTATAGGAAATAACTCTAAATTTTTTGAATTTATATTTGATTCAATCAATATAAAGTTCATAACAATGAACCTTGTTTCACTGCTGGATTGACACTCAAAGGGTATAAATTTTTTAAAATAAAAAACTATCATTTCAAACAATTTTAGAGGTTTTAAATAGATGATTACCATTGATAACTTATATTAATTTTTTCTTTCATAAATTGATTAAAATTCATAATGATTTAGAAATCCTAAAATCAAATTTTCATGATTTTGTAGAACTCCATGATAATTATTTGTGTTCATACTTTTCTATTTTTCCTCATTCAATGTATTGAGAAAGGAGGAATCCTGTTAAAACTGAATGTGATGGAAAATGTTGTGATTATCAGCAACTTAATAGGATTATGACTAAGGATAATGATATTATTATTTTTCCAAATTTATTATCATGAAAAAATATGATCAATGTAGAACATTGGCGAGGGTTCAATTTTATTAAATAAGAGGACTACAAATTATTCTGAAATTTCATATGTAAATTAATATAGAGTAATGAAGGATAAATTTCCTTAATTTTAGAAATATGTATAGATAAACCCATTAGAATTCATTTATTTAACAAGAAAATAATTTATGTTTATAAATTTAGGGTATAGTTTGGTGAATTTTGAAGTAGTTCAATATCTTATGTTCGTGTGGAACAGGAGAGATATTTGATTTAATTCCATAATCCATGAGTTATCTCCTTGACAAAATAATGACATCTTTTATACTGACTGTTGTTGTAAAATTAATGAAGTACTTTGTTTTTTGATTTCATAATAAAGTTACACAATTGTTATTTTGATGATATTTTGGTTATAATAATCCTTAAACATCAAAAGAAAATTCCACAACTGTTTTTTAAAAGGGTATGAAAGCATGTGTTGAAGGGAAATGATGAAATTGAATAGATATTTAACAGTTTTTAGATATGTTATGGAATAGTCAAGATTGGGAGAAAGATAAAAATAAATATGTTCATGATATTTATTTTTTAATGTTCAGTCAGGATAAAGAGATTATTGATGTTTTTGAAAAAAATATTATAGTATTGGTGATCATTAAAATAATTAATAATATGCTGAACAATTAATTAATGATGTATTTTACTGAATTTTTATATTAATGGTATATATTTGATCATCTATTATTTTTTATGGAATTATGGTATAATCAATTCATTAACATAAATATGTTTCCAATGAGATTTTATAGTGTCCAAGTTATTAATATACTTTTATCTAACATTATGAGTTACTTTATGATGCTCGAGGGGATAATGTCAGGTTAATTTTTTAAATTTAGTGGTCTGATACATAATTATTTAATTTTTTAATTTTTGTTATTTTTGTATATGTTATGTATATATATATATATATGGAATCAATTATGTTTAACATTTGGTGTTACGATAGATGATTTTGAGATTAATATATTTTATTGAATATAATTTGTTAACCGTTTTTTTAAATATTTTGAGTGAAATGAAAATAATTATAACTATTTTCTAGATCTAATGTTCTATTAAATGTTAATTCTATATATCTATAAATTTTTTTTCTTCAAAATTCATTTCTTAGATTATGTAATGATGTGGAAAGTGATCAAAGTGAAAATAAATACTCAATTTTTAAATGACATGTAATAAAATTATGTAATTATAATTTTAATGCTCATTACCATTTCTGTAAAAAATACCTAAACATTTTTGGAGGATAATTAAATAAAAGTTTACACATTTACCTTCAATTATAATGAATAAACGATCATTTAACCCAAAAATTTTTCATGGATATTTCATTTTGACATTATCCTAACCATGTTCTCTATCACTATCTATTTTTCCATGGTTGATAGTTTATACCACCATGTCAATTTTTTCACATCCATACACTGTTTCCCAAATTATAAAATGTGGTAGGTATTTAACTAGATGTCCTCTGTATCTCTCATTATTATTTATTAAGAGGAACAATAATTTTCTCTTGGTATGATGTCATATTACAAAAAAGATATTTTTTGATAGAAAATCATTGATTACTAATACAAAAGATAAAATGTTTTGGGAATGAATTTTTAATTTTGTGGTGGATGTTGTAGAAGGTAATATAATAATATTTTTGAAAAAAATATCTGTTCGATATGGTATATTCCACAAAACATTAGTCCCAAATGAATCATGAAATATTTTTTTAAATGTGTCCACTATAACATAAAAATTATACATGTGGTTATAAATAGGATTAACTAATTTATGAAAATTTTAATTTGTTCATAATCAAATAAATCTGTTTACGGGGGATTAGAAAAAAACTCAATTTTTAATTAATACATTTTATTCTTAAAAATATGTTTTCATTAATAATGAATTAAATTTAATTTTCTGAAATAAATATTTTAATTAGATTATCTATATTTTATAAATTATATTTCATAGAATGAAAATAATTTATGAAAATATAATATAGATTTTTTTTGTGAGATTTTGGGATTTTTCAAAAATAATTTATTTTTGATTTAATAGTGAAAATTAAACAAATTTACAAATACTATCATTAAATTTCATAAAATCAAGAAATTTTATAGTCCTATTATATTTTTGATTCATTATCCTTATAACAGAAGAAAAATTTCATTTATAATAATATAATAGAATTATGATTAATTATTAATTTTTATGATTTTGTTTTATTATTATTTATAAAAACTCAGTTTTATATAAAAAATTTTAAGTCCGTAATAATTTTCCAATATAAATAATTAAAATAAACCCCCAATTTTGAATTATTTATATGAAATTTATCAACTCTATATTTTTGTATATTAATTTCAATTCCTATGATGATAAATACTATTCATTTATTTAATGTAAAATCAACTTTTCCAACATAATTTCATTTTTTGATCACTATTTTTCATCATGATTGATAGTTAAATATTAAATTAAATTATACCAATTATTTTAATTTATTTTGATATAATAGATTTCACATTTTAAATTCTAATATTTAATAGTAGTTTATAAGCTAAAACAAATTTATAGTCATAATGGATAATAAAATCAAAAAGAGATCTTTACCATAGTCAAGGAATATAGATACGACATAATTTTTCAATAAAATTTTGTTATGGTAAGATGATATAGTAATGTAAATTGTGATTTATTTAAAAAGGAAATCTGTATAAAATGTTTCATTTTGGACAACTCATTAATCTAACATAAAGGAGGTTTTCAAAATATTTTAATTGTATGCATTTACTTTTCCTTCAATGTTTAATTTTTTCATTAATATCCATTAGGAACCAAAAATAATTATATCAACTGGATGATTGATCTAATCCAAAAAATTGATCTAATCCAGGTAATATAACTCAAAATTCATTTATTGTTTCCATATATCATCTTATGAGCTCTATAATTCCTCTTATATGAAAAAAGAATAATTATTATGAACAAAAAATGGGTCACCACCATTATAGACATGAAAAACATATATCTTGACTTATATTACATCTCTATAGTTATTATGTAGTAATTATGTTTTAAGAAAAATAAATTCAATAGGGAGAAAAATAATATGTTCTTATGACAACATTTGGGTAGGATGGCCATCAGATTTATCAAAATGGATATTTCAAACACTCTATTTAGAGATGATTTCCTCCCTCTCAAGAAAGAATTATTATCATATGAAAACTGAATTCATGTAATAATTCTTATATATATATTGTCCCATCGATTCCTTGGGATACCCTATCAAGTGTATCATTATGTATTTGCGTGGTTTTTTTATTTAGGGATCCTAAAAAATTCAATGCAACCCCATGAAAGAATATGTGATAAAAACAATTTCATTCCACTATATAACATTGAAAGGAATACTGTTTTCTGTTATATTTAGTATATTCTTTTCAAAGTGTAATTATATGTGGACTACATATCCCTAATAAGATAGTATAATTACATGAATCATCATTAACCTTACCATATCCATTATGGAAGGGACTCTCTATCCAATAAAACTATTCCACTATAGTTTATAATGTGTAATGGGTTATGATAAAATAAAATAGTCTTCTATAAAATTGAAGAACTCTTGTCTATGATATTCACCAACTCAATATGATTCATGATTCTATAACTTTTAACTATGATTATTCCCAATATTTATTATTTAACTCCTTATATTCTAAATGGTTCAGACTAATAGATAATTATGTAGAGATGACCATACTTAATCATGTCATTATTATTGGCCATAATGTATGAGAATGTACCTCAAAATTATACATAAAAAGTTCTTCTCCCATCATTGTTTACTAATTCCATAATATACGTGGGTCTTTAAGCATGAAAACCATTTTTGGTATATTCATTAACCATGAAATCATGTTTGACCTGATTCATGAAGATTGTGATCAATTGATTATAAATAACCATCTTGGCTGAGATTTCTCAAAATACTCTTAAAAAATTGAAAATATGGTCATTTGACACTATAAATTTTATGAGTCATGTATATGTAATTCATTATCAATTTGTAATATTTTATTTTAATAATTGAATACATAATGAATGTCATTAATCTTTTCCATAGCATAACATATGATATATTTATAAAAGAAAAAAATCTTATTATCAATGCTAAAATAGATCCATCCATGTCCTAATACTCGATAGAAATTATGATATTTGTAACACTAGGTGCATAATGAAATTTTATAAACCCAAATTCCATAATGTTGGAAACATGATATGGTTGTATCAAATGGAAAGAGTATCCAAACTAAATCAATTTGGAGACCATTGATTCACTTAACCTTAAGAATCCTTCTGAAATATAATTAGTTCATATATATGAATACAAATCATAGAAACAAAGTCAGTATCAAAAACCATATTTTTATATATGGAAATATTATATTCGAGGACGAACACACATGAAGCATCCACTTAATTATTTAGATGGGTGAAGTTCCCCTTCTAGTGAATTTTATTTACAAATAAAAACATACAACTTCATATTTCTTTACTCACCTATAGATTTTCCTTATAATTGTAGGAAAGTTCTCTAGAACCTTAGATTATGAAGAAGTATTAAATCCCTTTTCCTTATTCCCAATTTTATTTTTAACCATTAGGACCATGGTTAATTCATCTCTTTTTTTATCAATATAGAGAATAAGAGTAATATGTTATGAAATGGTCTTCTTATTATTAATCATGTTACACTTCACAATAAAAATCAGGATGTTTTTGGTTAGTGAAGATAGAATTATATCCATGGAAAAAACATCAGGTAACATAATCCTCATGATTTATTTATTTTCAATATATCATTTCATTTAAACTATATGACACCGAGTCAGTAAAAAAACTCCCTAATTTTAGAGGAAAAGTTCATTAGATATCTCATATCACTCTATTCTTTCTTTCTCTTGATAGTTTAATTAATGGTGCGAAACAATTTTATTTTCATCTATATCATCATATTTTCTTACATGATCAATGTTCATAGAGAATAAATTTAATTATTCTACATTCATTATTTAATCCACAATTTTATATCGAGAGGGAAATTTTTCAATAACCACTTTTGTAAGAAATATTGTATATTCGGTATCCCATATATATAATTACAGTTCATTTCATAGATTAATGATAAATCACCTACAACACTATTGGAAATTCCCACTCATGAGAATTTTATATTTTTCTTATATGGATTCTAGTGATATTTTAGATATTTTTTGAACTTCAATTTCAAAAAATTAAGAGTTTATATTTACTTCTCACTTGATTATCCAAACTCAGTAATAAATTTATATTAAATTCTTTTAAACTCATAGTATTTTTTTGAAACCTATTTTACCACACCATTTTATTTTAAATATATTTATTCTTAGATATGATTATGGGATGGATCCATATTCCAAATTTTATAACATAGACATGCGAATGACTTGTTATTTTAATGGTTTTGGGTAGATGTAATTTTTCCTTCTCAATTAATTGATGGTTCCTTGATCTATTAAGTGGATTACCCATTCAAAAAATCATGTATAAATATTTCCTCATCCCTTATGTCTCATTTACACAATGTCCTCGTTGTGTAGTCAAAAATGGATATTAGATAAGGTAGATCACCCCGATATTAAGGATATATTTTCCCCAACTATTGAATGCACCCCAAATTAGGGTGGTTAGGAACAATGAACTATGAGGTTGAATATATCATATTTAGTGGATGGCTATACAAACATAATATTTTATTTGGTTGACTTTTAACCATATTATAAAAAACCCCACTTTATCCTTTGACATTCCTTGTTAATATTAAGCGGAAATTACTTTAACAATGAACCATTTCTGATAAAATTTATGCATAATTTGGTACTATTTAATTCCATCTTTCATTCTTATTAAATCAATTATTTTGTGTTCGGGTAGTGTCCATAAATAGAAATAATAAATCATATAACTGATATAAATAATATATTATTGGGACGATCATGTGATTATATAATAGTTTGTTTACATAGATGATGTTAGATAAACCCTCAACCATATGGGAAAATATCATTGAACTATAGAGTTGTTGTAATTACATAATTATAACTAGGATAAATTGTTTCTCCATGATTCATTTTACATAACCCTTATATAGTAGATGTAATGTGCCAAAATGGGTTCCACTCATCGATTCCCCAAGTTGATCGATCACCTGATCCCTGACGCACCTCGCAATACACCAGAGGCTTCTAACTAGCTATGAGGATCTAATATCGATCTTGGGGAGACTATACCAACATTACCAACAGAGAAAACCAGTGTTAATAAATAATAATAACTATATGATATTACCAATATCCAAATTTATAAAGTATCACATGATGGTCAAAACTGGAAATACAATATCCCAAACTAACATTAGATATGTCATACCAAATACTTTTAAATTTCCAATATAAAAACCTCAAAATATATAAAGATACTAAGAACTCCCAGTCAGGTCCAGAATAAAATATTGATTGCTTATCCATTCTCTATCAAACTCATCCATCTAACATAGTTCCATTTACCTTATCTTATCCTCCAAACATGAATTCTTTTTTGGTACCAATTAGGCAGCCCAAGTAGGATGTGAGTATAACCAAGTGGGACACCACCAACAGTGTATAAAATAATATAAAGTTAGTAGAAATGTATATAAATATATAAATAATACTGTGAAATGCATAAGTAAGTAGTTCAACAATTATCAATTATTCTATAACTAACCAAATAGATGAGCAGGTTCCAAAGGATACCTAAACCCACAATACCTTCATTAACACATGCTCGATTCTAAACTATCCCAATTGGATATCACATATCTCTGTACCATGGTTATCAATTATCATCACAATTCATATCACAAAAAAAATTGGAACCATATTCCAATTCCAATCTCATGGATTATAATTTCTTGTCTAACAACTCAAGGGTATTTGGAGATTCAGTCCTAGTAACACACCACATTAACATGGGTATTTGGAGCCTCAATCCCTTTTCAACACACAGTATCCCATATGGGTATTTGGATTATGAATCCCAGTCCCACACCACATTAACTCATGGGTATTTTAATCCTCAATCCCTGTCACAGACACATTTATATCATATTGCAATTTAAAACCACTATCAGTGTAATAGATTCACAAATCAATCCATCACATATATCACATATATCAAATATATCACATATATCACATAAATAATAGCCAATCAATGTTAACTCTTTTATCAAATTTCACATCATGATATACAATTACAATTTATCAAAAAAACCTGATTTATCAATTTAATCACATAGAATAATTTGAAAAACTAATGATTAAATATTTACAACAATTAAATCATAAACAGATTATCCAGTAATATTTATGTTAGAAATCTCATTATTCTCATTTTTAGATAATTCATACTCATATGAATTGATCAATTACATTGTTCATATTTCCCATAAATTCCATAATCACAATATTTCATTAAGTAAATTACCAACTAATAAATCCAATACTAGAATTAAAATATCCCATTAATTAATTCACTAATTAAATAATCCAAATCCAGAATCCCAAGATACAATTAATTAGTTCACCTAATAAATAATCCAATTCTTCAATACCAATATCACATTAATTAATTCACTATTTAATTAATCCAATTTTATAATCGAATTATCCCATTAATCAATTCCATGTGTCCATAAATTAATTAAAAATTTCATTTATTCTATTTATCATTTAATTATTAAACATAATAATTGAAATATTAAAACACATATATTCCATTGGAATTCAAGTCAATAGTAATTTAATTTAATGAACCCCCCTCAATATTAATGATGAACACTTGCAAACGGAAATCCCCAATTAAAGTTTAATAGCAGAGATCATGATATAGAATGACATCTAGATTATAAAACTATATCAATGATAATAACAAATTATTTGTCAAAACATAGATCTAGATCCACTGAAAATAAGGTAAAAGAACCCTTCAATCGATTAGTGAAAGATGAGAGATAGAGGAAACCTTAAGGTATGATAATATATTACCTAGAGATGTGAAGGTCATCAATCATGATTCAGATAATCATGAATGGTGGATACAACCCCATGGAATCTAGCTGTGGCCATAAAAAATGCGGAGAAATATTTTGGGTCTAATTGGGTCGAGTTGTTGTGAAGGTATGGGGTTCATAAAGTTTTAATATAATATTGGTGGGTTTAAAATTATGTGTTCAATGTTTCCTATATGGGGTTCACACTTTTTTATATCCCTTTGCCTATTTATCCATCTCACCCAAGGGTGTCGCATGGTTACTACTATTAGGGTGTATAGTTTGAAAAACCATACACCATCCATGTGATTCCCCTCTACTTGGTTTCACATAGTATGTTGGGATGGGGACATGAAATTGGAATACCATTCCCTAACCATGAATATCCCAATATCCTGAAAAATTATTCAATTTCAATCAAAAACACCCTGGGGAAAACCAAAACAAGATATCCTCAACCCAGGGAAAAAGTGTACCTATAAAAAATATCGACACATCTTCTGAAAATGATGGGATGTTACAATATCTCCACCTTATGACAACTCACCCAAGAGTTATACTCCAATGTATCTAATATATTTCAAGTTAAAAATATTAGGCCACAAATCTATCATATCCACTTCCCTCTCCCATGTTTCCTCTTAAACACATCAATGTTTTCACAATACATGAACTATTAGTAGGGTAATTTCTCACAACTCATTATCACAATGATCCAACAAACATAGAAGACACCCCTAAAAGAAGATAATGGTCTCAACCTCAACATCATTCACACAATTCACATGAGATGGGTAAGGGTGATACTCAAAAGATGCGATAGAAGAAAAGGTTTCATGAATAGAACTCTTCCTCTATGAGAGATCTAATCAGTATTATACTATCAGAATTTACTCCCCAACCTCATATGATCCTACAAACATGGGGTGCAGCTTCCCCTATCTCAGAATCATATGGAAACCCAATCTAGGAGACATCAAAATGAACACACCTTCACTATATGTAAACTCTAGGGGTCATCGACATCGAATAACATATGAATTCTTCTTACTCTAAGACATAACCATATGTTTTCGTATCAGCAAAACCTTCTTGGATGTCTCCTATATGAGGCTTGGTCCCAACAACTATGACTCACCTTCATCCATGAAACATAGAGGCAGTCTTGATGGCCTACCATAAGGTGCCTCATATGGTTACATTTGAATATTATATTGATAAATGCGGTTATACTCATACTTAAAGAGCACTATATTGTTCTCCAAAGATTCACCGATGTCAAGATCCCATGCTCCCTCTATAAACTCAATAACCTGAATAATATCCTCCAACTATCCATATGTCTATCAATGGAAGGTCGTACTCAATAAACCCTCTTTATAGTTCTCATTCTTTATTCCCCTATAGAAGCTCAATGTAAAATGTGAGTAAATTTCTAAACCATTTTATGAATCACTTCATGTAGATGGACAATTTATCATACATACATATCTCCCAACCTAACCACTAAGAAAATATCTCATATAGGAAATAAATGTGGTAAATTCATTAGTCTCTCACAATTACCCAAATAGTTTCATTCTTCCAAGGTTTCCTCCAGAGACCCACCAAAATGTCCTTGGTAATCTCATCCCACTTCCATTCCATTGTTGGAAAAGATATAGTAATCCACCAGGTAGTTAATAGTTGGCCTTCACCAATTGACTTGTGTAGAATCATGTCATGATCAGTGTAATCACCTTCTTCACGCCCGACCACCAAAAGTTTTCATTGGTCAAAGTACATTTTTGTCACTCATGTATGTACCACACACATTTAGTAATGAGACCCCATCATCAGATCCTACCATATACATAGAGGAACAAAAAAATTATTACTGACATAGATGATATTGCTCTCATATGTGGTCATGTCTAAAGGTGACTCCTAGCTTTTAAGGGTTTCCCATAGGAAAAAATATTCATGATCATTCCACCTTTCCCTGATCTGACAGAAAGCATGGAATTCACTAAAACTAAATCAAGATGCATATTCTCATCACCCTTCTAAACCACAACATGCATCTCATTTAGAAAAGTCATAATTTTCTACTCATCACGAGACTCTAGAACTACCTAGGTTTTAGTTTTCCTTCACAAATCATAAGAAATTTTATTTCCCTTCTCGGGTGTATATTCTAGTTTGAAATCAAATGAAGGAATATACTAAACCCCACTATTCTGTTAAAATTCAAATTTCCCTATGAAAATATATTCTTTGATCCCCTATGATCCATTTACACACTAAAATTTACCCAATAGATAATGATGTTAACACTTCAATGAATAAATCACTCTAGCTATTCTGATGCCATGTGAAGGATAGTTTTGTGCTTGTCACCACAACTTCTAAGCCCCAAACCCCCAACATTATATCCCCAAATCATCAATTATCCAATACTAATTATATAAGTGTAACAAAACACCATATGTAACACCCCAGGTAAATAAAGAATATGAAATTTTCATATTTATCCATATTTGTGAATAAAATATTGATATGACTTTAAAGGGGACGCTATGCTAGATGGCGTACCCAACACGTAACAACACGTTTCTTGGGAATCTTACATTGCACTCTAATAATAAAATAATATTATTTTAAATGGTAGTTAACATGTAGCCGTTGTAATGGAGGTAATGGATAAAAATAACTAAAATATGATTATATATGTTTTTAAATGTTTTTACATTTATCCAATAAAGGATAGAGGCTTAAAATACAGAAAGAATTCAATTTTAGGCGTATATGCCCTAGTTTTTACTAAAGGTTCACTTATCACCTTTTGATGTTGAACCATCATTAAATATAGTTTTGTTCACTCTTAAACATTGTTTTCGACCAAATAAAACTCTTATTAAGAATCGGGACATCAAAATTTACTTTGTGTAATTTTTTTGTATCTTTCTGATAAAGTTCATTTTTTAATGAATAGTGTAAAATGTTGTATTTTAATTCAAAACCTCTTTTTAATCTAATTTATTTATATGATTATATTATCTTTTGAATTGGTTTTAAAGTGAAATTAGAATATATTTTTACAATTAAATCAAATAGTGGTCGTTGGAATTAATTTCACTTTGAAATCAGACTTAAACCAGTGTCAATCTTTTGATACTTATTATTTCATAAAAACAAGCTATTTGCTCTGACATCCGGAATTAATTATTAAATTAATTAATGTGACTTATATGTTTTGAATTTTGTAATATAGACTTCATTTTTGAATTCGGATTATCAAATATAGCTTAGGGTGATTTTTTTTGGCAATTTTCTGAAAAACTTCAATTTTTGATGAATAGTGAAACCACTAAGTGGTATTTATAAAAACTGATTTTCCGTTGAAATGAAATTTTTCCATAATTGTTTTTTGAATTTAAAAAATACGACATAGATGGTTGTAATTAAGAAGTAAAATTTGGTTCAATGGGATTAAAATAATTTTTTGGTGAATAGTAACTTATTATGTTTTTAATCGCGATTAGTGGTAATTAGTGTAGTTTAAGGTAAAAATAATGCTTTAATAAAATGAGATGAGCTTGAAACATGTCCTACCCTCATTGGTTGTGTCATGGCCGACCCAGACAAGACATGGGTCAACTTGGGGATCCCATGGAGCAACTTTGGTTGGGAAATGACATAAATAACTTTTTATTTAATGTAAAAGTAAAAATGACACAAACATCATATGTTTTACGAAAACAATTTTTACATGGGGTTATAAAGATCAGATTTTTGATTATAAATAGTCATTGGAAAGATAAAACGATTTCCTACATCATAGTATTTTTTTATAATTTTTAGACATTAAATAAATTAAATTATTTATGACATCATAATGATGCAGCGATGACATCATTATCTGACGATTTAAATAAAATAAGATGATAATGTAAAATTTATGACCTACACATGTCCAAAACTTATTGTATGGGTGGATTTAGAACCCTTATCACCTTATCCACGAATTATATCAATGTGGTACCTTTTGAAACCGAACCAAATTTTCAAATAAAGTAATATTTCTTACTTTCCAAAAGTGCCCCTCCTCTCCTCTTATAAAAGGCCCCCACCTCTACCTCATTTCACACACTCCTAAAGCCTTTGGCTCGGCCAACCATTTCCCATTTAATCTCTCCAAATACCTCTCCTCATCCTAGAGGATTCTCTTTGGGCAGAATCCTTTCAAAGGAAGCCTTTAGGCTCAAATCAAAAGTAGTTACACTTTCAAAGGTAATTCATTCTCTCATGTTCATTTGTTTTATTTTGCTTCTCCAACCCCCTAAACTCTTTTTATTTACTTCTTTTGTAACAACACCAGTATCTTCAATATACTAGGATGTTGTTATAAGATTTATTCGAGCTACACTCTCACACAACTACATCAAATGGTTAAAGAACATACGGTTTCTGTGGATGGCGAAATTCTGCCTCCCGAAACGATGATTGTTCAATACTCATTTAACACCTTCAAAGGTGGAAATTATGATGTCACACTTTTTATATATGATATATAATATGTTTATGTTTTCCTTATGCTTCTGTTTTTTTTTTCATTTTGGGCATACCTTTATGGTTTCCATTATGGGTAAACACGATATCTTCATTTAAGGAAGTGCGGACTACCGCCCCCTCAAAGTGATTTGATTCGTTAAATACCATATGTGGGACGTATAAAGGATGGAGCTATGATATTATTTATGATATTATACTGGAATTATAATATACCTTTATATCATTATTATTTCATTCTATAAAATATGAAATAGAAATGAAAGTAGCATTCATGCGTACGTACGGCTTACCGTCTCCATGAACGGTGCATTTCATTTCTTACCTCTAAATGATTATGTAATGTTATAAATGAATGAATGTACTGGATATATATGACATATATGATATCTACATCATGAATACAATTATGGATAAAATAAACATTTGGCCACATGAACAACATGTAATTTTAAGAAGTCCACTTTCGACTTAAGAACCAAATATTGGCAAAACAAATATTATTAACTTAAATGATTACATAATGTTTATGACATGGTAATAAGTGATATAAAAGGAATAATGAACTTGGAAAAGGTTCTTAATTAAGTATAAATTAACTCAAGTTTATTATTCAGGGCGTTAAAGAACGATCGAGTCAAGTCGGACCCGAGGTAAGGGATCCTACTCCTCTCTTTCTTTTTAAGTACACACTTTTATGTAATTCCTTTTAAAGCTCATATTTCTTGTTATTGGGATGATTTTATATATTAAACATACTGTAATTTTTATGTTCATGTGATGATAGACCCTATTCTCTCTCATCAATCCATTTTGGAAGTTTTGAGTGGCGCCGTTAGGCTGCCGAACTTTCGTAAGAGATCTAACCTCTCTCTTTCTTTTTAAGTGCTATCCTTTATATCAATTCTTTTATGCTCCTATTTGTAATGTTGGGGGATGTTATTTTATATTTCTCTTGATGTAAATTTTATTGTAATTTGATGAGATACCCTATTTTATCTCATCAATCCATATTCGGAATTTTTATGTGGCGCCGTTAGGCTGCTGAGTTTTCGTAAGGGATTTTCATCTCAATCTTATTCCCGTGAGATTTATGCTACATTTGCCAAAAATTCCATTGAGTGGTGTATTTACTGTCCATTATTCTACTCTTTGTGTAATATAATTTCGTTTATGAGTATTTACATCAATGATCTATCGTCCATCTTTCATGGGGTGTATGTTTTGAAAGATACCTAAGTCGGTAAGCGAACCTTTCACCCTCCTCTTTTTTTTAAAAGAATTCTTTTGTTGGGTATTTTAATTTACATATTGTTATGTTGGGATATTTTCTCATATATCCTTATTGATGTAAATTTTATGTCCAAGTGTTGAGATACACTTTTTATCTCTCATCAACTCATTTTGATGTGATGCCGTTAGGCTGTCAAGGGAACTTTTAAACCCAATTTCGACTTCTTTGGGTTCAACATGTAGTCATTGAATATGTCATCCATTGAATATGTGTGAATGAACTTTTATTGTTTTTCACTTAATATCCACTTATATTGGGTGTATTTATATTTTTCACACATATTTTTGAGATTGATTTGTCCTTAATTTAAGGATACCTTCTTTATAAGGGATTTCATCACATTTGACATTTCTATTGAGGGTTCATTGTTGTTATGCACCAATTCACTCTTATATGGTGTATATACTGTCCTTTGGAGTATTATATCATCAATCCATTTATTCTCATGATATTATAAAGTTCTGACTAAATGTTATTCTTCAATTATTGTATTCAAGTGTCTCTAATTTTGGTAAAACCCCTTTAACCAAAATATCGTTTTAAATGTTTTAATTATTTGTTCTTATTAATATCCATGTTTTCAAAATGGTTTTAAGGATTTATTTATATGGATATTAATGGTTTAAAATTTTAAGCATCAAGGTGGTATGAGACACTTTGATTCAAAAATCTTTTTATTAAATGTTTTAAATGGTTTTGTAAATGGTTTCTTTTTGAATGGATTCATTAGTTAAATATAATAAAATGTTATATTGTGATTGAAATGTGGAAATGTTATGTTTCCTTTATGCATTTTTTATGTGATACATTTATGTTATGGTTCTTGGGAATTGTTATGAAAACGGGTGGTTCCGTGATAAACTAAGGGTGGGTGAGCCCGATATAGCTCTCCAATGCATTGGGTAACGCGAAGGAGTGAAACGTTAAGGTTTCTCCGAAGAGATTTAGGGAATATACTGTGATGGGTATTCCAAACGTAACCAAGAGGGTTACTCCCTACATAAGAATGTTATGAATGCCTCAAGTTACCTTTATGTCTTATGACTTCTATGATTTATTCATGGTTTGATGAGGTATGTTAAAGTGCCTTTGTTTTATGGGTAAAGTATGATTTCATTCTTATGTATATATGAACTCATGTTTCCTTTCCATATTTTTTTTATAACCCTTACTGAGCTTTTTATGCTCATCCCAAGTTTTTGAAATGTTTTTCACAGGTCAAGGGAAAGGTAAATGATGTGATGATAGTGTCAAGGATGTGTCAAGAAAGAATCCATGTTATATTTTCAATATGTTTCCGTTGATGGGAAGAATGAATACTGTCTTTTATGTAACCACTTTGTTTAGATGTGGAATGTAATGCAAGTTTCATTATCTAATTCTCTAAAACATTAAACCTGAAAAGATCCTCAACGTGTAATCTTGTGATAACTCAAGATTATGTAAGGGTTAAGGCTGGGGCCTTATAGTTGGTATCAAAGGGAGGTTTAGATAACTTTAGAGGATAGGGTATTCTTTAAGCATAACTGACATTACTATAGTGGATAGGATTTCAGAAAGAGTCATAGTTTTAGAAAAAGTGAATGAGTAAGTATATCTTAGTGTTTACCTTCATCATTAGTACATGATGGTTTTGTTGATATACTCACACTGACCGTTTTGGTTTTAGTAAATGGCTGGATCTAGCAGGCACCAAAGTGACAATGGGTTTGAAGGAAACTCTGGTGGTTATCTGATTAAGATACTGGATGAGATGGGGGATTCAATGAGGAATCTCATAGTTGTTCTAAACCACCTATCAGGGAGTCATGATCAACCACTTCAACCTTGGTGAGTTCTCTAATGCATAATGTACGAGATGGACAACTTGATGTGGAAATTCAGGTAATAATTATTAACGTAACCATTAGGGTTTATATGATCCTTACTTTAGAGGTAATTATGGGTTATTATATGATATGATCGAAAATGAAGGGCATGAGATAAACTTGAGGTTAAAATATGTTATGATTATTTTTGAAGATTTTATCTCATTTTGGGGAATGTTTTAAGAATTATATAGTTTTGGAAAAAGGACAACACGCAGACCGTGTGACCACCCGTCGCGTCGGACAAAGCCGCGGGAATCAAACCCATAACCAAAGTGCGACCAGTACTTATCGTCTACCACTGGACTACGTGAAGTCCCTGGTTAGTTTGAAAGATTATTTTTTGTTATATGATTTTATTAATTAATAATAAATTGATTTTGGGTTATTTATGAAAATGATTAACCTATCATGGAGGATATGTGATTAGGTTAATTACTTTTCAATACGAGACTTTAGGAGCAACTGATGTTGTTTGGAGATAAATGTTATGATTTAACTTGGTAGACTATGTGACTAAATCCTTCAAATATTTGGGTTTCAATCTTAGTTTGGTTTACTTTGAAGAATTTTATGGAAAAATTGTTTATCAGATGGTCCTCGTTGAACTTTGGGTTTTGTTGGACAAATTTTGGAGATTAAGCATGGATTTTCTTTTTAATGGGTTATCCTTTTCTGGATTATCTGACCTTGTACTATCCTTTTTGGTTTTGGTTTTATTTAAAGCCTAAAGACATGGGATGTATATAGTTCTCTTTTGTGTATTAGGTGATTCTCTAGAAGTTTATTATAGTACTCTTAATGCGAACAAGTCTCCCTAAATACTCATCTTTTGTAAAAAATATGAGTTTGATTAAGGAATCTAGTAAAAGTAGAAAGTCAACATGATAAGTGATTATGTTTCCTTATGAATAAATTTCTCAATAAAAAGTAACTTAAAGAAAAAATGTTGTCTATTAACGTTTCCTACTGGGGAATCGAATACCGTTTTATCCATCACAAGTTTGTGATTTTCTTGTGGTTAACTTTCTCCTTAACATGTTTTCTATCACTCTCCATCAGAACATGACCCTTTGTTTTTTCCTCCATGTCCATATTCTCATACTTGGAATCGTAGTATGGGTTAACTCGGGTGACCTCTGTGCTTATCTTTCTTTATTTTAAAGTGATTGTTTTACCGACTCTTGTTCCGATGTGGGACTTTCAAGGATGTTTTCAGGCTCAATTTTAAAAATTGCGAGGACGCAATTCCCAAAAGGTGGGAAGGATGTAACACCCCAGATAAATAAAGAATATGAAAATTTCATATTTATCCATATTTGTGAATAAAATATTGATATGACTTTAATGGGGACGCTATGCTCGATGGCGTACCCAACACGCAACAACGAGTTTCTTGGGAATCTTACGTTGCACTCTAATAATAAAATAATATTATTTTAAATGGTAGATAACATGTAGCCATTGTAATGGTGGGAATGGATAGAAATAAATAAAATATGATTATATATGTTTTTAAATGTTTTTACATTTATCCAATAAAGGATAGAGGCTTAAAATACAGAAAGAATTCAATTTTAGGCGTATATGCCCTAGTTTTCACTAAAAGTTCACTTATCACCTTTTGATGTTGAACCATCATTAAATATAGTTTTGTTTACTCTTAAACATTATTTTGGACCAAATAAAACTCTTATTAATAATCAGGACATCAAAATTTACTTTGTGTAAATTTTTGGTATCTTTCCGATAAAGTTCATTTTTTTAATGAATAGTGTAAAATGTTGTATTTTAATTCAAAACCTCTTTTTAATATAATTTATTTATATGATTAGATTATCATTTGAATTGGTTTTAAAGTGAAATTAGAATATATTTTTACCATTATATCAAATAGTGGTCTTCGGAATTAATTTCACTTTGAAATCAGACTTAAACCAGTGTCAATCTTTTGATACTTATTGTTTCATAAAAACACGCTATTTTCTCTGACAGCGTGAATTAATTATTAAATTAATTAATATGACTTATATGTTTTTAATTTTGTAAAATAGACTTCATTTTTGAATTCGGAGTATCAAATATAGATTAGGGTGAATTTTTGGTAATTTTCTGAAAAACTTCAATTTTTGATGAATAGTGAAACCACTAAGTGGTACTTATAAAAACGGATCATCCGTTTAAATGAAATTTTGCCATCATTGTGTTTTGAATTTCAAAAATCCGACATACATGGTTTTCATTAAGAAGTAAAATGTTGTTCAATGAGATTAAAATAATTTTTTGGTGAATAGTAACTTATTAAGTTTTTAATCGCAATTAGTGGTAATTAGTGTAGTTTAAGGTAAAAATAATGCTTTAATAAAATGAGATGAGCTTGAAACATGTCCTACCCTCATTGGTTGTGTCATGGGCGACCAAGAAAATCCATGGGTTAACATGGGGAACCCATGGAGCCACTTTGGTTGGGAAATTACATAAATAACTTTTTATTTAATGTAAAAGTAAAAATGACACAAACATCATATGTTTTAAGAAAACAATTTTTACATGGGGTTATAAAGATCATATTTTTTATTATAAATATTCATTGGAAAGATAAAAAGATTTCCTACATCATAGATTTTTTTTTATAATTTTTAGACATTAAAAAATTAAATTATTTATGACATCATAATGATGCAGCGATAACATCATAATCTGATGATTTAAATAAAATGAGCAGATAATGTAAAATTCACGACCTACACATGTACAAAACTTATTGTATGAGTGTATTTCGAACCCTTATCACCTTATCCATGAGTTATATCAATGTGGGACCTTTTAAAATCGAAAAACATTTTCAAATAATGTAATATTTCTTACTTTCCAAAAGTACCCCTCCTCTCCTCTTATAAAAGGCCGCCACCTCTACCTCATTTCACACACTCCTAAAGCCTTTGGCTCGGCCAAACCCTGGCCATTTACTCTCTCCACATCCCTATCCTAATCGTAGAGGATTTCCTTTGGGAATAATCCTTTCAAAGGAAGCCTTTATGCTCAAATCAAAAGGAGTTACACTTTTAAAGGTAATTCATTCTCTCATGTTCATTTGTTTTATTTTGCTTCTACAACCCCCTAAAATCTTTTTATTTACTTCTTTTGTAACAGCACCAGTATATTCAATATACTAGGATGTTGTTATAAGATTTATTCGAGATAAACTCTCACACAACTACATCAAATGGTTAAAGAACATACGGTTTCCGTGGATGGCGAAATTCTCCCTCCTGAAACGATGATTGTTCAATACTCATTTAACACCTTCAATGGTGGCCATTATGATATCACTATTTTTATATATGATATATAAAATTTTTATGGTTTCCTTAAGCTTCTGTTTTTTTTTCATTTTGGGCATACCTTTATGGTTTCCATTATGGGTAAACACGATATCTTCATTTAAGGAAGTGCGGACTACCGCCCCCTCAAATTGATTTGATTCGTTAAATACCATATGTGGGACGTATAAAGGATGGAACTATGATATTATATATGATATTATACTGGAATTATAATATACCTTTATATCATTATTATTCCATTCTATAAAATACGAAATAGAAATGAAAGTAGCGTTCATGCGTACGTACGGCTTACCGTCTCCATGAACGGTGCATTTCTTTTCTTACCTCTAAATGATTATGTAATGTTATAAATGCATGCATGTACTGGATATATATGACATATATGATATCTACATCTTGAATAAAATTATGGATATAATAAACATTTGGCCACACGAACAACATGTAATTTTAAGAAGTCCACTTTCAACTTAAGAAACAAATATCGGCAAAACAAATATTATTAACTTAAATGATTACATAATGTTTATGACATGGTAATAAGTGATATAAAAGGAACAATGAACTTGTAAAAGGTTCTTAAGAAATCAGAAATTAACTCAAGTTTATTATTCAGGACGTTAAAGAACGATCGAGTCAAGTCGGACACGAGGTAAGGGATCCTACTCCTCTCTTTCTTTTTTAGTACACACTTTTATGTCATTCCTTTTAAAGCTCATCTTTCTTGTTATTGGGATGATATTTTATATTAAAATTACAGTAATTTTTATGTTCATATGATGAGAGAACCTATTCTCTCTCATCAATCCATTTTGGATGTTTTGAGTGGCGCCGTTAGGCTGCCGAACTTTCGTAAGAGATCTAACCTCTCTCTTTCTTTTTAAGTACTCTCCTTTATGTTACTTCTTTTAAGCTCCTCTTTGTAATGTTGGGGGGTGTTATTTTATATTCCTCTCGATGTAAATTTTATTGTAATGTGATGAGATAATCTATTTGATCTCATCAATCCATATTCGTAAGTTTTATGTGGCGCAGTTAGGCTGCTGAGTTTTCGTAAGGGATTTTTCATCTCACTTTTATTCCCGTGAGATTTATGCTACATTTGCCACAAATTCCATTTAGTGGTGTATGTACTGCCAATTATTCTAATATTTGTGTAATATAATTTCGTTTATGAGTATTTACATCAATGATCTATTGTCCTTCTTTCATGGGGTGTATGTTTTGAAAGATACCCAAGTCGGTAAGGGAACCTTTCACCCTCCTCTTTTTTTTAAAAGACTTATTTTGTTGGGTCTTTTAATTTACATATTGTTATGTTGGGATATGTTCTCATATATCCTTATTGATTTAAATTTTATGTCCAAGTGATGAGATACACTTTTTATCTCTCATCAACTCATTTTGATGTGATGTCGTTAGGCTGTCAAGGGAACTTTTTAACCCAATTTCGACTTCTTTGGGTTCAACACGTAGTCATTGAATATGTCATCCATTGAATATGTGTGAATGACCTTTTATTGTTTTACACTTAATATCCACTTATATTGGGTGTATTTATATTTGTCACACATATTTTTGAGATTTATTTTTCCTTAATTTAAGGATACCTTCTTTATAAGGGATTTCATCACATTTGACATTTCTATTGAGGGTTCATTGTTGTTATACACCAATTCACTCTTCTATGGTGTATATACTGTCCTTTGGAGTATTATATCATGAATCCATTTATTCTCATGATATTATAAAGTTCTGACTAAATGTTATTCATCAATTATTGTATTCAAGTGTCTCTAATTTTGGTAAAACCCCTTTAACCAAAATATCGTTTTAAATGTTTTAATTATTTGTTCTTATTAATATCCATGTTTTCAAAATGGTTTTAAGGATTTATTTATATGGATATTAATGGTTTAAAATTTTAAGCCTCATGGTGGTATGGGACACTTGGATTCCAAAATATCTTTATTAAATGTTTTAAATGGTTTTGTAAATGGTTTCTTTTTGAATGGATTCATTATTTCAATATACTAAAATGTTATATTGTGATTGAAATGTGGAAATGTTATGTTTCCTTTATGCATGTTTTATGTGATACATTTATGTTATGGTTCTTGGGAATTGTTATGAAAACGGGTGGTTCCGTGATAAACTAAGGGTGGGTGAGCCCGATATAGCTCTCCAATGCATTGGGTAACGCGAAGGAGTGAAACGTTAAGGTTTCTCCGAAGAGATTTAGGGAATATACCTGTGATGGGTATTCCAAACGTAACCAAGAGGGTTACTCCCTATGTAAGAATGTTATGAATGCCTCAAGTTACCCTTATGTCTTATTATTTCTATGACTTATTCATGGTTTGATGAGGTATGTTAAAGTGCCTTTGTTTTATGGGTAAAGTATGATTTCATTCTTATGTATATATGAACTCATGTTTCCTTTCCATATTTTTTTATAACCCTTACTGAGCTTTTTATGCTCATCCCAAGATTTTGAAATGTTTTCACAGGTCAAGGGAAAGGTACATGATGTGATGATAGTGTCAAGGATGTGTCAATAAAGAATCCATGTTTTATTTTCAATATGTTTCCGTTGATGGGATGAATGAATAATGTGTTTTATGTAAGCACTTTGTTTAGATGTGGAATGTAATGCAAGTTTCATGATCTAATTCTCTAAAACTCTAAACCTGAAAAGATCCTCAATGTGTAATCTTGTGATAACTCAAGATTATGTAAGGTTTAAGGCTGGGGCCTTATACCATATACTCCTCACTTTTGTTAAGAATGATCAATATTGGTGTCAATGTCAAATGTTTAATCTACTCCGGGAAAAACTATCGCATTCTCTAGACCATTCAAAATTTACTCCCTTTTAGTCAATCCTACAAATAGATCTTTGAAAAAGTAACTATATCTAACGAATCTACTATTATTGCCCACAAAACCTATAAAGAAATGGATATCGAAAAAATCAATCGTCTATTATTAAAATACAATCTCCAGAACCTTTTATGGGTCAATAGAACCACCTTCCACTGAAATGGCCCAAGAAGTGTACATGGTCAATCCACACCTGACATTTTTATATCATGGATTATAAAAGGTGATATCTCAGTGTACTTTGGTCAATGGTAATATGTTTGGAATGGTCATCATGTATTTTGGGTTACCCCTTGATGTCATTCACAAACACTACCATAAACTAATCAAGGAATGTGTGGATGATTCTATTCATCAAGTCCCTAAACACCACTAGTGATTTTTTCACCACGAAAGTCATAAGAATGAACTCATAAATACCATGAATACTTATAATAGATGTTTTAGGTTTGTATGATGTTAAAACAAACAAATGATGATACTTAGATATTATGTCATTATTGGAAAATGCAAAACAACCCCAAACTAGTCAAATATACCATCGATACACAGAAGATGATTCTATTTCTTCACAATAATCTGGTTTAAATTCTTTTAATCAATACATAAGTTTAATATACCATCAAAAATCATATAAAAAAGTTGATCCCATGGTTAAATAATTATATGGATTAAAATCTTATCCATAATCTTATCTGGTTGAGTATTTAACTTTTAAGTCTCTATGGGTACCATTCTGTGTCATGGAATAGAAACTAGATATACCCTGACATGAGATGAAATATAAATTAAAAATCCCTATCAAGAGGAAAAAATATGAAGTATTTTGGAATCAAATTCTAAAACATGTCCACTTTAGGTGAAAAGTCATCATGAATCGCACCCATGTCATCCAACACAATACTAGAAACCTATGTAGAGAGATCCACTTGTTTCTGATGAACTTGCCTATATGTCCCACATGGATATCCCACTATCCATGGTGAATATAATTGTCATCCTCTGGAGAATTAAAGTTACTATTATGTCATACCAATCTATATGTTCTCAGTATACAACTCACTAGTCCATACCCATAATTTGGTCATATACTATAATATCATGAATGTAAAGATCCCATCTGAAAATATACTCCCCAAAATTCACAAAATTGTCCTTTCAAAAATATATTTTTCTAGAATGTACTTTGAAATGTGTATCTATCAACATAACCCCACTAATGAACTCCACCTACAAACTCAAACCATTTACATGTTGTGAAGATGTAAATGAATGTGAGGTTGTAGTATCAATTAATGTACTAACAAGAATAGAAACTACAATAATATTACCTCTAGATTTCAAGGATATAGAACTACTATCCACCAATTTAGGATGAATGGAATGCAACTATACTAACCATATTCCCAATGATTATGTTTGTGTCCACTTCCCCTACTACTATAGATAGTAGAACTCCATTAGTAAGAATGATACAATGTAGATGATAACCTTCCCAAACATTAATTCTGCATAGATTTTCTATAATTACCAATATTTCATGGGTTTGAACAAAAAACTCTATATTTTTCACATAATTCGTCTAGATCCAAAAACTTCCTGTCACTAGGTAAAATACATATGAAAGTGGGTATCCTATTATACTTGGGGAAAAGTACTCAGGTAAAATTCTTGTGTAACTATTCCTCATGATAGCCACACTTACATCAAAATTTCTTTATGGAATTATCATATATACACCTACTACTAATGAAATATGTATATCATTATCATCAAGAAGAAACCAAATATCCCACACTGGCATCCTCCTTCGAGTTCCCCTCTTATATGAGATTATAATCCACCACTTTGGAAAACATTCTCAGCCAAAATATATAAACTACATACATAATATCACATGTGAGATCATCCTATAAGTTCCTTTATATAGTTATATAATCAACTTCCAACACAGAAGAAAATCAGTACATGTTTGTAAAGAATATAGTATGTCCATCTCAGAACAACTCACATGAGTCAACTAGATAAAATCTACTACAATATCCTGTATGAATAAATTTGAATAAAATTTCTATATGATCTTCTCAAAAAATTCCTTCCATTCCAAAACATTCTCTTATCCAGTCTGAGCCTAAAAATCCAGCCATCCCATTAGTGATCCCCGTATAATGTATTAATGTAATGTGGCCATATTCTTAGTAGAAGGGTCTAAATGGTCATGTTTTATCTATATGGATTCATTACAAAACTCAACTATCTTAGGTCTACACTCTCAAGTGAAATATGTATGGTTTTGTAGCTAAAACTTATGTGTAAGGTTAGAAATACTCTTTCAAACAATCTTTGGGTCTCTCTCTACAAACAATGTGAGGTGATCAATGTTCTCATGAAACTGATTTGTGAATCCTTCTCTTGGAACTATTAGTGCATCATGTTCCACTAGTGGTTGATCATTTCTAGCCACAACCTTCTATCGTCCTATCAACAAGAATCATCATTGTGGCATATAAATACAATTAAAAATATGTTATTTGGTCATATATCAAAAAATTAATACTTATAGTCAAGATGGAAACATAATAATCCATAAAATTACCTTCCCCTTTTCCCCTACAACACAACTAATAATGAGCTGTCAGCACAATGCTTATCCATACTACATATAGGTCTAGGTCAACAAAAATTAAATTAATTTTCATCATTCATGTCCAATTAGAAACCAATTTATTCACAACTTGCATTATTTTATAACTTTATAGTTCATATAAAGAATCTTTTTCCTGTTCAATTATACTTGAAAGTAAAAAAAATAATTTCAACAAATTAAAAAAAATTTGTTTTCTTATGCAAGACTAAAAATGATGCATGTCACAATAATTCCTGAGTGTCAAAAATTATTCATGCATACTCAACACTCATGAAATTCCAAGACACGAGTCAAATATCAAAAAAGATCCAAAAACGAAATCACACAAAAAAAATGCATTAGTCGAGGTGAAATAACATTCAACATTAACAGCATGAAACAATAACACAAATCCTGATAGGGAATATGCATTTTACCCTCATGCATGGGTTAGATACTAAAATGATCAATATCCTAACCAAGTCAATAATCATCCTATACATCTATCTATCATTACCAAATACCATAAACATGCAAATGAGTAGTAAACTCCCATATTACCAATTAATAACTTCCTGGTCTGGGTTATAGGCACCGGTTTCCCAAGACAATCAACAAAATGATCACATGAATGCCTCCCCATATGCTATAGGCAGCCGACAAGAAGAGAGGTTCTGATATCTATCAGGGAGAGACTATACCTTCTCTATCAATGATGAATAATAGAGGAAATAAATATTAATAACCAAATGATATAAATAATAACCAAACAAAACATGTCTCACAAGATGATAAAAATAGTAAATGCAATATCCAAAACTAACAATAGTTATGTCAAGTTAAATACGTGTCGAGTTTCTGTATAAAAAATACCAAAATGAATATAGTCATTGAAAACTGCCCAGATTGTATCAAATAATGTCTAGTTCCCTCATCCATGCTCCATCACAACATATTCATACAATATATGACTATTTTCCTTATCCAGTCCAACAAACATGATTTCGATTAGAGTGTTAATCAAGAATCCTATGTAGGGTGTCAGTAAAAATCATTATGTCACCACCAATTGTGTCTAAACCAATATCAAATCAATAATAGTACAGGTAGTATCATAAATAATAAAAAAATGAATAAGTATATTGTTATAACAATTTCAATTAGTCATTAACTAACCACATAATCCACTAGGTTCTCAAGGACACCAAAATCGTCAATAGCTTCTCTAACCCATACTATGGTCTAAAATATCCCCTTGGGATACCTCATACTACTACAACATGATTATAATTTATCATATGAATTCATATCACAACAAATTGGATTCATAGTCTAATTCCAATATCGTGGCGTAGAACATCATGTCATCCAACCTGTGGGTTTTTGGTGCCCCATTCCCTTTCCAACAATAAGATATCACATGATAATTTGTAGCCTATGTCCCTTTACCACACTCAATAACATATATGGGTATTTAGATCCTTAGTCCCAATCACATTCCTTAGATTCACAAGGGTATTTGGAGAATCAGACCCTATCCCTAACTTATTTTTTAGATATCGTTATTTAGAACCATAGTCCTTGTCCCACAATAATATATCAATCACATTTATATCTCATATATCACAACAATTATGGTTTATCAAAATTAACCCTCTTATCACAATTCCCATCATGATATTCCATTAAAATATCTCACAAAATATGTTTCGTCAATTTAATAACATAGTATAATATGAACAACTCAACATTTAATAATTTACATTATTTAAATGATAAACTCAATAATCATTTAAGGTCAAGTTAATGATTTCATAATTATTATTTGAAATTAATTCATACTCACATTAATAGAATGATTATATAATTCTAATTTCTTATTAATAACATCATCACAATATTCCATTAATTAATGAACCAATTAATTATTACAATTAAAAAATCAAAATATTCTGTTAATTAAGTAACCAAATAAATATTCCAATTCCACAATCGAAATTTCCCTCTAATTAATTCCCCTATTAATTAAACCAATTCCACAATCCCAATATCCATTTAATTAGTTCCCTAATTAACTAATCCAATATTAAAATCTGTATATCCCATTAATTAATTTACCAATTAAATAATACAATTCCTCAATCCCAATATCCCATCAATCGATTCTATGATTCCCTAAATAAATTAATATTTTAATTTATTTATTTGATGATTAATTTATTAAATGTACCAATTAAAATCTTACAACAAATAAACAAAATTTGAATTAATGACTATGGGTATTGAATTTAGAACACCCACCTCAAAATTAATTATGAACGCGCACCAATCAAAATACCCAATTGACATGGAAAAACCATGATCATGACATAGAATAAGATATAGATTTGAAATGTATATCCAATATCAAATGGGTCATATCTACCAAATCCAAGATCATTAGCCAATAAAAATTGACCAAAATACTCTTTCAAAGGATGGGATAAAATTGATTGAGAGATAGAGGAAACAATTCATGATAATAATATCATAATGGGAGTGGTGTAGAAATTTGATCCTTGGATAGAATCAATTGTAATGCATGTCCGAAAGCATATGAATCTATTTGGGAACCTCTAAAACAAGGGGATGATTTTATGGATGAATTGGGCCGAGTTAGTGGGATTTCCTAGGGGTTCGAGAATATAAAATATAACTTTATATGGATTAATATTCTACATGTGTGGTTTCATGTACCAGGATAGCACTTTTTCTTAAACGTGCACATAACTATGAACCTCACTTCAGGGTATTGAAAGGTTAGTAGTCGGAGGGAATGAAATTTGACATACTGTGCACCATCCATGAGGATCCCCTCTTCATAGGTTTACATAGTTTGATGGGATGGGTGCACAGTTTGATATAAAGGTGAGCCAACAATGCAGTACCCCAGTTTTTCCCAAAATTCTACGATTTCAATCAACAAATACCCCTGAAAAATAGAAATAATATATCATCAAAACAAAGAAAAATAGTGACTATAAATAGGATCAAGACATCACTAGAGAATGTAGTTATCATACATTAGAACACCTCTTATCACTTGGAATCTCATTCAATACATAATTATTTAATCCCACAATTAAAAGGTGCCCAATATATTAGATAATGTGTGTTTACATAAGATAAATCATTGTAATTATATCCCTTTCATAGTAAGGAGGATGAGATGACATTCTTGTAAATAGTTAATATATAATGATAAAAAATTTATTGAAACAAATAATATATATGTTTAGTATAATTTCATTATCATCCACACAACAAGAAATGATAATAAATTTATAATATATAATTCTTTGATTCAGTCATTAATTATGGTAAAGGTCTACTAATTAATTCAATTAATTAAATTTATTTGTCATTCTATCTAATTAGCCTAAACTATTAGTTTTATATTATTTAAAACAACAAAATAAAATTAATTTCAACGAAAATTAATTATGAATACATGTAATCATAGAAGGAACTATGTTTTATCATCCAAAATATTAATATATAAATTGACATGATAAATAATTATTCATCTAATGACATGGTGTGAAAAATAGACCAATGTTAAAAAATAACACATGTTAATTTGTTTAATTATATATTCAATTCTTATATCCATGTCAAATGGTTTACATTTACTATAGAAGAAATGATAGATTTTAATGGATATATGGAATGTACTATCTTCTGGGATTGTCCATTGAATACACATAGAGTATGTGCATGTTTTATTTTATAGACAAGTCTATAGAACATGGAATATTATAAATTTATCAAGGGATATGGACTTGGATTTGCACATATTTTATGTCCTGCAATAATTTTTTAGATATATGACATGTTTTGACTCCCATTATCTCAATTCTGAGAAAATAGGGACTACATATCATGTTAAGATATTACAGGGCTTGTATTTCATCAAAACTTTTTTTATCTTTCTATAATATACTATTCAATAAACATTTACTGGATTATAGAGCCAATTTCATTATACCAATAAATTTTTTTATTGATATATATATATAAGATACTCAAGTACAATCTTTGTAGTATCATAGTATATGGAATGTATTATTTTATTCTCTAGAAAGAATCATTATCACCTACAAATTCTTTTTTTTGGATGATTTATCATTTTAATATTAACCATGTCAGGAACCCCTCCCCCAATGTTGTAACCCTGAAGGGATAATAATGGGAGAAGGGAGATATTGACACATGAGTCCATCACCCAGTAGACCCCGGGTTTCTGACTAACAATGAGGGAATATTTCACATAGGTATGAGAGACATTACCCTCGAAGAGAACATGTGAAAATGAGGGAGATAAGACAAAAACCAACTAGATATTGACCAGACTATAATAAAATATAAACCCCAACTAAAAATATGTAATAAAATACAATACCAACTAAAACTAATTGGGAAACTGAAAATACCAAAAGAAATTAATGACAACTATGTCCACAAAGCCTAAAATGACCGTTCTAACACACAAAATAGTAGTTACGAGACTGATCTAAATCATACTTCAAATGAACTAAAAATAAATTTATATAAATGTAGGGTGATTATAATAGTATACTCTTTCATATCCTCCATAGATCCTCTCATGAAATATTTATGGAAATCATGTTAACGTACCTTGAACATCAAGTAAAATTATCTCATCTCCTAAATAAGTATACTATGTTCATACCCTCACCATGGATACTCTAAGAAAATTCCAAATTAGAGAGAATATAATATAATAAATTATACTAATGATAACCTGATATAATTTCCTCACTAGTTTTCTGCTCAACACCAATGTTGCAAGTCATGCGAATCTATCTCCAAAAAAGGATTCCTCACGTACCCCTACGAAAATCAACATAATATGAATCAAAAGCAACACCCCACCAAATCCATGTTTCAAAAGTAACAAGGTGGGTTTTGGAATCCAATCCATCCTGTATAATGTGTATCACACATCAGGTATTATACCTCAAGCCATAACATCCCATACACTGAGTAATAATCTGCAAGCAATAATTGCCTTTACATGTGCTACATATACTATTCCTTAGTAAAGTATATCTAGAATAAATGTCTATAAAATATCCACAAGACATTTTATCACTCTAAAGATATATATATGGGGAGAAAACCACCTTGCATACCAGAAAAAATAAGTACAGAAAGATGTGAGTGGGGTGAAAGGGGTAGTCAGCCATCCATAATCCCATCGGGATGTTGTGGAAAAAACCCGAAGGATCAGAATCCCCATGGTGTCAATTAACCAAACTCAAAGGGTAGAGTATCATATATAAAAAAATTATATAATATAATATATATCATAACTGTAGAGACCCGAATCTTGACGTACATTGACATTACACTACTTTTGCGGAATACTTAGTATATTACAAAAACACACACACAAGGACCGTAATAGTTTAGTGTCTTTGGAAACTCGGACTATAATCTTCTAATCGTGGTGAAAGATCTTCAAAATCTCCCATAAAGATCTTCATTTTTTTTACCTAAAACCTTTCTTTATATCCTGGGGAAAAGAAAACATAAAAGGGTGAGCTCAAATGCTCAGTAAGGGTAAACAAAATAAATATCAATCACATCATATTCATAAGAACATAACATTTTGGAAATCATAACCTGCAAAAGAGAGAGCATAATTTCATAATCATGGGATAAATCATGGCAGTGAAAAAGTAATCCCAATAATCATAACTTAAAACATGAAACTTTGTGGCATACACACATAATCATAGAGAATCATTTATTGTTAGTCAAGACTAATTGCGAAGACTATCTTAGTGGACAATGTCCCTTTCTGAATCGAGTAACCCTCGTTTCAGTCCTGTTTCACTGAACCGGTATAACCTACCGTTCCAGCCCTGTCTATCTCATGAGATATAAAATCTTTACCCAATGCATTGGAGGGAGATATAGGTCCCACCCATCTTATAATGAATCCTTTCTTATGTGTGCCACATAATCATAAACCATACATCATAGCGTAACCCATGTAATAAAAATGGGATTCTTAAACAACATGACATCATAAAACAATTCATATACGATAAAGGAATTCATAAAAAATATTTTCATCACAACATAATCAAACCAATGTAATAATAGGGATAAAAATAGAACCCTTTTATTATCTTAGATGGAAAATAATTCTGATAAAACACTTGAACTCCATTCTTGAGGAAAATATCCTTTCTTCTTCAAAAACATTTTTCCTTTCATAACATGTCATACGACTTTAATATAAAATAAGTTGATTAAAAATAAACTTGAAAACTTGTAAAGGAAGCTTCTTGGAAATAATGTTTTAAAAATCCATTCATGCTGTATAAGTTTAAAAAAAACATTCTTCGTACTTTTGTCGGAAAAGTCAAAAAGTACCTCGTACGAAAAAACGACAAAAGATTCCTTTCATATCTTTTACTAAAAACTCAAAGAAGGATAAAATTGGATATAAACTATTTTACAAGGATGGAAATAATATTACATATTGAGGGAACATGGATTTGGATGATAAAATACACCCCAGTAAATACTTACGGATAAACAATCTCGGATAAAAATGAGATTGTTATATTTCCCCTTACCTTAGGTCCGATTTGCTTTGTACGTGTCCGAAGCTCCTGTATAATGGTTTAAATAATGTCATTGACTTATTACAGAATCATATTCATTGTTATGATATCATATATGGTTCACTTATGACATTATATTACCCGTTCTTTTGTAAATTCCATGTTAAAGAAGCGTTTTGGGTAAAATCGTTTCTTTTGTCGTAGGTGTTTTGACTTGCTGTTCTTGACATTATTATTACTTATATCATGATTTACTTACTTCCAGAATATAAAATATGATTTATATATCATATATATTCAGTATATATATATATATATATATAATAGATAGATAAATGAAATGAAAAACACCGTTCATGGAGACGGTAGTCCGTACGTACGCATGAACGCTGTTTTCCTTTTCCTATTGTCTTGAATGGAAGTAAGTAGATGACATACATATATATATATATATACATAAATCCAGTAGCTTTATAATGTCATATATTTCATTATTATTTCTTATATATACTTTATAATAATTCTTAAATGGTTAACATGGAGAATGAATCTCATCGCGTCGTGGAGACGGTAGTCCGTACGTACGCACGAGCGATGATATCATTTCCATAAATATTGAATTGAATTGGAGTGGATTATAAAATATATCAGAATAAATATGATGTTTTAATAACTATTTATAGTTATTCTTTACACCATTATACCCATCCATGTAAGGTGGTGGTGGAAAATAGATTACACCACGGCGTGGAGACGGTATTCCGTACGTACGAACGCGCGGTGATTTCTTTTTCTGTAGGATAGATAGATGGTGAAATAGGGTTGTTTCATACTTATAATAACATATCAGTATATTATTGATACTTATGTTATTACTACATAATGAAACAACCTATGTAGAAGAAGTGGAAGAAGAAATAAAGATGAAAGAATTGGTAACGGTAATTACCTCTTCTTTGAAGCGCCTTTTGGAGACCTCCTCTTAAGGAACTAAAATTGGTCTTTGAGGAAGACCAGAACCTATAGGATGTTTCTAGGGAAGTGGAGAAGAGATTTTGGCAGGGGTTTGCCGAGCTTGAGTGATCAAATTGGTGTGAGGAGGAGGGGGAGGAGGTGTCCTTTTATAAGGGAGGAGAGGGGCACCTTAGGAATATCTCAAAATATTATTTTATATTAATGTCAAAATCGGTTTATAATGGTTCCAAAGGGTCTTATTTCGAAGATAAAGTGGGGATGGGTCGAAATCCTATCAACCAATAGGATTTAGAAAACTTTAGGGTATTATTTTAACCTTATCAATTAGATTTAACTCTAAGTTAAATAATTTAACTTTTACCGTGTCTTTTTGTTTTCTTTCACTATATGGTTAATACACTTACTATAACATGACAAACGAACCACAAATTGTTTATTATTAATACATATATCCTTATCTAAGTCATTTTTCCGAACCTTAGATTTTTAGGAATAAAATAACAATTAATAATATAATATTTGATTTTAAAACTATTTTGTGTCAATTTTGACACTATTTGATATATGATTTTTGTGAAAGTCATAACAGAATTATATGTTCGAACCAAGTTGATAAAATCAACATTAATATATCATAGTAACCTATAAAATTAGTGGAATTCATAAAAAGTCTCAAATTACATTCATTTGAGCATTTATAACATCAATTATGTTAATATTTCCTTAAAAGGGTAATTACTCCATCATCGTTGTGTCATAAATAAATTAATTTATTTAAAGTCTAAAAATTATAAATAAAATATCATTATGTAGGAAATCTTTTTAGATTTCTAATGAATATTTATAGTCGTATTTATCTTATGTATAACCCCATATTAAAAATTATTTACTTATTAAACTTTGATTTTAACTATTTTAACCCTTCTTTAAATAAATTAATAATAAATGTCCTAATCTAATCCAAGTTGGCCTAAATGGTCATATTTTATTCCTAAGTTTGTTTTTGGTCGAATTACACTCTTCCAATAGAATTAGGACATGTGTTAGGGTAATATTGATATCATATTTACCCTTAGTTACCCTATTTACTATTAACCGCGGTAAAAATAGTAAAAAGTTACTATTCACCAAAAAATTATTTTTACCTCATTGAACCACATTTTACTTACTGATATCAACCGTGTCTGTCGGATTTTTGAAATTCCTTTCACAGAAGCGGTAAAATTAAGTTTTATGCAAAATTCAGTTTTTAACCTACCACTTAGTGGTTTCACTATTCATCAAAAATTGAAAGTTTTCAGAAAAATGCCAAAATTTCATCCTTAGATATATTTCATATTCCGAATTCAAAAATGAAGTCTATTTTACCAAATTCATAACATAGAAGTTGCATTAATTAATTTTATAATTAAATCCCGCTGTTAAAACAAGTAGCGTGTTTTTAAGAAACAATATCTATCAAAAGATTGACACTTGTTTATGTCTGGTTTAAATGTGAAATTACATCCAATGACCAACATTGTATTAAATTGTAAAAATATATTCTAAATATACTTTAAAACTACTCCAATTAATAATTTATCACTATTAATTATTTCGATTAAAAAAGTTGTTTTTTTAGTAATTATCACTATTCATCAGAATATGAAAGTTATCCGAAATGTACCAAAATTTCACCTTAGGCTAAATTCGATACTCCGAATCCAAAAATGAAGTTAATTTTGAAAAATAAGATTTACAGAATTTTAAAAAGTGGTTATTTCTATTCATACCGGCTAGTTTTAATAATATTTTAATAGCATATCGTTGTTTAGTGAAAGTCGGTATTGCGTATTACACACGCTATCGAGGAAGGTCGCGATTGCGTGTAATGCAAGGCAAGTCAAGGATGCGTGTTGTGCAAGCTACTTTTGGTGTAGCGTACAACACAAGACATTAATAAAATTAAAAAGAATATTTTTTATAAAATCTTGGGCTGTTACATTCTACCCCCCTTAAAATGAATTTCGCCCTCGAAATTCGTCGGGGTTATAAATGGTTTACTATTTTAAAGTTTCTTTAATAGAAACCCACATCGTAAAAAGGAATATCAAAACCAATCTTTAAAAACTAATGTATGAAACGTAACGGTTACCCAAATAAACTAATCATTGGGTTTCCACATAGGTGAATATATGGATATGGAAGAGAAATCTAACCATCATGTTCTGATGGAGAGTGTTAGAGAACATGGCTATGGAAAAGCCAGTAATCACAAATCCATAGATTTGTGATGATATAAGGTACCCTCTGATTCATCAGGTATAAGATCACTAGGACAACATTTTTGGTTTTCAATATCATTTCCCAAAAGTTGAAAATTTGAATTAGAATAAATACTTACTTTATTTTGGTACAATCTCACTGTTGTTCGTGCCTTGAACAATTTCCACTTCATCTCTTAAATAAATGAAGTTGAATTTGTTATTCGTGAAGTGTTAGCAGATCATGTGATAGAACGACGGGTCATTCCATCTGTCTCAAACAAAAGGTTAGCAAAAATTATATACATAAGTCGATCTATAGTGAGATTAATCATATATGGTTCCTAAAATGGACTTATACCTCATATATCATACTGCTTAATATAATAAAACTAGTTTCTACTAAACAGGGACTTTCTGTAGGCCAGTGGTAGGCGATAAAGGCCAGTCGCACTTCGGTTGTGGGTTCGATTCCCATAGCCTTGTCCGAAGCGATGGGCTGTCGCCCGTCCTGCAGGTTGTCCTTTTTCTAAAACTATATTACTATAACATCCCATCAATAATATCGAAAAAACTTCTATCCTTAAACAATACTAACTTATTTCCAACATAATCCATTTCAATCTTTAGGCTTATCCATAATACTGCAGTCCACTCTCATAACATAGTGAAAATGATTACCAGAGATTTAATACCATCGTTGATCCCCATATATCATAAGATATATCTTGTTGGACACATTCCAAACATTTAAAGGCCTTAATCTTGTACTCTCTTGAATACCCATTGAACCTTAGTGAAAACTTGAATGCAGTTAAAAGTTAACACTTTCCACATACCAAAATCCTCAAAATTATATATACTCAAACCATGATATCACTTAGTCCTTATATCAATCATGAGCTCATGAATACAATCAAACATCTCATTATCGTCTTATCCCTTCATTATGCACATATCATCTACATTCCAAAAATATCTGAATAACCTTTCATGGATACTTGTACCATTAATCATACACTTTCAAAACTCAAGGAAAGACAACAGTGTAACAATCCTTAGATGTCTTTTTATTCCATAGTACCATGAGATTACTTATACAACATTACACATGATAAACATGTAATCATTCCACTACATTCTTAAACCATTGACCGAGCTTCAACAATTCTTTCATCTCACATATCATTTGTAGTCTCATCATCATCATCCACATAAATACTACCCATATGACCATACTGATTCTCTTCATGAGTCTTTCCCTTAGGGAATTTGTTTGCATAATGCCCATACATTCCACATTTAAAACACTTAACCATTTTTGATGTCGTAGCAATACCATTATCCTCATCCATGGTGTTAACCGAACCTTTTCCTTTGCACTTACTTGCTTTGTGTCCTTCTTTTCCACACCCAATGCATCTTCCAGTTCCCTTGAAACATTCTCCTTGATGCCTCTTCCCACATGATTTACATAGGGGAAATTGAACTTTCTTTCCTCTATGATCATCATGAAACTCCATCTTTCTCTTATTAGCCGAGTCAGGAAACTTACCAAATTTTACTTTATTGATCATATTATGAGATTGCTGATTCGGCATAATAATGATCTTTGGACTTCAAAATCCCATTTCATTTGGTTTCTCATGAAGAATATCATTCCATTGTCCATCATATCCTCCATTATCGTGAATCATCTTGTTTCCAGCCATTTTCTAAAACCCAAAATGAATAGTGTGAGAGGCAAAAATCATGCTAGGGAAAACAACATAATAAAGGGGGAGTACCTTCAATATCTAAAATCTTAGGTTTAATTCTATGATCGTTAGCGTATTTCTAGTATTATAACTTATACATCTACTTAACCTTAGGGACATCCCTAGACATACAGTAGAAATATCTCTAGGGATCTCACTAACGTTTTCGCATCCTAGTTTCCAAAGGTTGACTAAACCTTTCCTCTGATACCAACTGTAGAGACCCGAAGCTTGACGTACATTGACATTACATTACTTTTGCGGAATACTTAGTACATTACAAAAACACACACACAAGGACCGTAATAGTTTAGTGTCTTTGGAAACTCGGACTATAATCTTCTAATCGTGGTGAAAGATCTTCAAAATCACCCATAAAGATCTTCCTTTTTTTTACCTAAAACCTTTCTTTATGTCCTGGGGAAAAGAAAACATAAAAGGGTGAGCTCAAATGCTCAGTAAGGGTAAACAAAATAAATATCAATCACATCATATTCATAAGAACATAACATTTTGGAAATCATAACCTGCAAAAGAGAGAGCATAATTTCATAATCATGGGATAAATCATGGTAGTGAAAAAGTAATCCCAATAATCATAACTTAAAACATGAAACTTTGTGGCATACACACATAATCATAGAGAATCATTTCTTGTTAGTCAAGACTAATTTCCAAGACTATCTTAGTGGACAAAGTCCCTTTCTGAATCGAGTAACCCTCGTTTCAGTCCTGTTTCACTGAACCGGTATAACCTACCGTTCCAGCCCTGTCTATCTCATGAGATATAAAATCTTTACCCAATGCATTGGAGGGAGATATAGGTCCCACCCATCTTATAATTAATCCTTTCTTATGTGTGCCACATAATCATAAACCATACATCATAGCGTAACCCATGTAATAAAAATGGGATTCTTAAACAACATGACATCATAAAACAATTCATATACGATAAAGGAATTCATAAAAAATATTTTCATCACAACATAATCAAACCAATGTAATAATATGGATAAAAACAGAACCCTTTTATTATCTTAGATGGAAAATAATTCTGATAAAACACTTGAACTCCATTCTTGAGGAAAATATCCTTTCTTCTTCAAAAACATTTTTCCTTTCATAACATGTCATACGACTTTAAAATAAAAGAAGTTGATTTAAAATAAACTTGAAAACTTGTAAAGGATGATTCTTGGAAATAATGTTTTAAAAATCCATTCATGCCGTATAAGTTAAAAAAAACATTCTTCGTACTTTTGTCGGAAAAGTCAAAAAGTACCTCGTACGAAAAAACGACAAAAGATTCCTTTCATATCTTTTACTAAAAACTCAAAGAAAAATAAAATTGGATATAAACTATTTTAGAAGGATGGAAATAATATTACATATTGAGGGAACATGTATTTGGATGATAAAATACACCCCAGTAAATACTTACGGATAAACAATCTCGGATAAAAATGAGATTGTTATATTTCCCCTTACCTTAGGTCCGATTTGCTTTCTACGTGTCTGAAGCTCCTGTATAATGGTTTAAATAATGTCATTGACTTATTACAGAATCATATTCATTGTTATGATATCATATATGGTTCACTTATGACATTATATTACCCGTTCTTTTGTAAATTCCATGTTAAAGAAGCGTTTTGGGTAAAATCGTTTCTTTTATCGTAGGTGTTTTGACTTGTTGTTCTTGACATTATTATTACTTATATCATGATTTACTTACTTACAGAATATAAAATATGATTTATATATCATATATATTCAGTATATATATATATATATAATAGATAGATAAATGAAATGAAAAACACCGTTCATGGAGACGGTAGTCCGTACGTACGCATGAACGCTGTTTTCCTTTCCCTATTGTCTTGAATGGAAGTAAGTAGATGACATACATATATATATATATACATAAATCCAGTAGCTTTATAATGTCATATATTTCATTATTATTTCTTATATATACTTTATAATCATTCTTAAATGGTTAACATGGAGAATGAATTTCATCGCGTCGTGGATACGGTAGTCCGTACGTACGCACGAGCGATGATATCATTTCCATAAATATTGAATTGAATTGGAGTGGATTATACAATATATCAGAATCAATATGATGTTTTAATAACTATGTATAGTTATTCTTTACACCATTATACCCATCCATGTAAGGTGGTGGTGGAAAATAGATTACACCACGGCGTGGAGACGGTATTCCGTACGTACGCACGCGCGGTGATTTCTTTTTCCGTAGGATAGATAGATGGTGAAATAGGGTTGTTTCATACTTATAATAACATATCAGTATATGAGTGATACTGATGTTATTACTTCATAATGAAACAACCTAAGAAGAAGAAGTGGAAGAAGAAATAAAGATGAAAGAATTCGTAACGGTAATTACCTCTTCTTTGAAGCGCCTTTTGGAGACCTCCTCTTAGGGAACTAAAATTGGTCTTTGAGGAAGACCAGAACCTCTAGGATGTTTATAGGGAAGTGGAGAAGAGATTTTGGCAGGGTTTGGCCGAGCTTGAGTGCTCAAATTGGTGTGAGGAGGAGGGGGAGGAGGTGTCCTTTTATAAGGGAGGAGAGGGGCACCTTAGGAATATCTCAAAATATTATTTTATATTAATGTCAAAATCGGTTTATAATGGTTCCAAAGGGTCTTATTTCGAAGATAAAGTGGGGATGGGTCGAAATCCTATCAACCAATAGGATTTAGACAAGTTTAGGGTATTAGTTTAACCTTATCAATTAGATTTAACTCTAAGTTAAATAATTTAACTTTTACTGTGTCTTTTTGTTTTCTTTCACTATATGGTTAATACACTTACTATAACATGCCAAAAGAACCCCAAATTGTTTATTATTAATACATATATACTTATCTAAGTCATTTGGCCGAACCTTAGATTTTTAGGAATAAAATAACAATTAATAATATAATATTTGATTTTAAAACTATTTTGTGTCAATTTTGACACTATTTGATATATGATTTTTGTGAAAGTCATAACAGAATTATATGTTCGAACCAAGTTGATCAAATCAACATTAATATATCATAGTAACCTATAAAATTAGTTTAATTCATAAAAAGTCTCAAATTACATTCATTTGAGCATTTATAACATCAATTATGTTAATATTTCCTTAAAAGGGTAATTACTGTATCATCGTTGTGTCATAAATAAATTAATTTATTTAAAGTCTCAAAATTATAAATAAAATATCATTATGTAGGAAATCTTTTTATCTTTCTAATGAATATTTATAGTCGAATTTATCTTATGTATAACCCAATATTAAAAATGATTTACTTATTAAACTTTGATTTTAACTATTTTAACCCTTCTTTAAATAAATTAATAATAAATGTCCTAATCTAATCCAAGTGTGCCTAAATGGTCATATTTTATTCCTACGTTTGTTTTTGGTCGAATTACACTTTTCCAATAGAATTAGGACATGTGTTAGGGTAATATCGATATCATATTTACCCTTAGTTACCCTATTTACTATTAACCGCGGTAAAAATAGTAAAAAGTTACTATTCACCAAAAAATTATTTTTATCTCATTGAACCACATTTTACTTACTGAAATCAACCGTGTCTGTCGGATTTTTGAAATTCCATTCACAGAAGTGGTAAAATTAAGTTTTATGCAAAATTCAGTTTTTAACCTACCACTTAGTGGTTTCACTATTTATCAAAAATTGAAAGTTTTCAGAAAAATGCCAAAGTTTCATCCTAAGCTATATTTCATATTCCGAATTCAAAAATGAAGTCTATTTTACCAAATTCATAACATAGAAGTTGCATTAATTAATTTTATAATTAAATCCCACTGTTAAAACAAATAGCGTGTTTTTAAGAAACAATATCTATCAAAAGATTGACACTTGTTTATGTCTGGTTTAAATGTGCAATTACATCCAATGACCAAAATTGTATTAAATTGTAAAAATATATTCTAAATATACTTTAAAACTACTCCAATTAATAATTTATCACTATTAATTATTTCGATTAAAAAAGTTGTTTTTTTAGTAATTTTTACTATTCATCAGAATGTGAAAGTTATCCGAAATGTACCAAAATTTCACCTTAGGCTAAATTCGATACTCCGAATCCAAAAATGAAGTTCATTTTGAAAAATAAGATTTACAGAATTTTAAAAAGTGGTTATTACTATTCATACCGGCTAGTTTTAATAATATTTTAATAGCATATCGTTGTTTAGTGAAACTCGGTATTGCGTATTACACACGCTATCGAGGAAGTTCGTGATTGCGTGTAATGCAAGGAAAGTCATGGATGCGTGTTGTGAAAGCTCCTTTTGGTGTAGCGTACAACACAAGACATTAATAAAATTAAAAATAATATTTTTTATAAAATCTTGGGCTCTTACAATAACCACTCTAATGGAATATCCTAGTCTCAATAGAAAGTATATCTAACGTCTCTCGGACTCCCGACATCCACTACTAAGACTAGACATCCTATATGCACATGACCATTTCAAGATATACATTAAATCAATTTATTAATTTTAATCAATTTCTATTTATGTTAATTTATTAATTAAAAATTAATTAACCATTAAAATTTTCTACATTACATATCATTATAATCACTACAATGACTCATACCCTCCATGAATTAGTAAACCGAGTCCAAGACTTCTCTAAATTATAAACTGAACAAAGCATACCCGCAAGATCAAACCACATGGAATAACATTTAATCATTTTTTAATATTATAAAATTCCATATTTTCCATTACTCTAGGAATAAATCTTAAGATACCCATCAATGTATTAATCCATGCACATCCAACTACCTCATGTTGTGGGGAAAAGAAAGAAAATAAACGAACAAACTGGAAATCTACCAAAAAATAGATTCATACGAACATCCAAATTTCAAATCAATGGGTAAGCCAAGATTCAACATATTTATTCATCCTCAGTGTCTTCTTCAAAACCCATATGTATATCCTGAAGCATTCCACCATCAGAAGCATCAAATAATACCAAAACAACCCGGCCTACTGCCGTATTAACCACAACACCCCTCCAGGCATACCCATCCAAGACTCAAATCACATCCTAGCCTCCCCACCCAAAATAACATAATAGAACTCAAGGATTTACCATCCCATGATTACATCACATCACAAGACTAATGAAATTAATATATGAATAATACTCTTGTCCATAAATAAAGGAATCCACCCTTCACATGTAATGTTCTCTCACGACTCCAATGAACAATTCATACAACCTTTAAAAGCTTGTGGGAAACAATGGACCTATAATGGAATTATCTTTTATCACACAATAGATCCATATTCCACCAAGAATTAAAAAATTCATTATTTATATGTTATAACTATGTGAATCCAAAGAATCCAGGTATCACAATTTTCTAAAAATCAATTAAAAACTAATTTATTATTATTTTAGTTCTTTTATCAATCATTGTAAACAAGTTTCAAATATTTTATAAATTCCATTAACACATGTAAGATAAGTTAAATTAAAAATGTTGAATAATTAAAATTACTATGCACCAGATTCATTAAAAATTCCTATTTATAATTTATCCCATTATTTAACAATTGATTGAAGCCTTATTTTTTTAAACAATTCAACTTGCTAATACAAGATAACCAACAAAATATAAGTAATACATTGTCTAGTAGATCAAGAGGCAACCTCTTTTAATAGTAAAAAAAAATTAAATGGACATGTGATCGATGTCATGTATTTAATATAATTATTGTAATTATTAGATTAACTTTATTATGATATATGTGGAAAAATAATGCTAGATCTCTGACCATATATAAATAATTAGAAATCCAACAAATCCCCTACCACAAAAATTGTTTCAAAATTATTTAGACAAGAATTGGCCAATGTTTCAGATCGTGATAACCTCTCATAAAAGAACTACGTCAACCTGAGGTGCCTTTTACACACCCACACCAACAAACAACAAACAAAACTCTCTTGGATCATGAAGATCAAGCATCATCACATGGAATAGTGGAATGACAGGAAATGGATCGATGATACCAAAAGAATGCTTGTAGAAAATTACTTGGATCACTATGAATTTCTATTTATCAATGAGGGAATCTCAAGATAAATCTATAACAATGGAACCCCAAAAGCATCTATGAGGGGGTTGTTGGGTTTTCTGCAAAACCAAAGAGAGGTGTTTATGTAGTATATTTTGACAAACCTGAGTAACTAAAATAGACAAAAACATACATCATGGGTGATTTACATGAGGTCAGATCCCCTTTCATGTAATGTAATACATATGATTTATTATTATCTAGAAAATGTATCATCTGGTAATTATTTGACCACTAAAACATAAGTGTTCGAAGCCTAACTTACACGACAATTAATTGTTACACGATGTGTAATTCATCCTACTTTTAGCATTTCATACCATAAAATATATATTCCACATCTAAGACACCTGTGATATCCATAATCCCCAGAAACATGAGAATCATTAATCAAACTAGATCTGGGACATTACATTAGATATATATCAAATCATTCTTGTCCTCTAGAACCCAAAACCAACAAAGATAGGAAATTGAAAAGGTTTTCCTGAACAACCACCCCATGAGATTCCTCTCAAGTCTCCCACCACCATATGATATCAACCACCTCACTAAGTGAATATTGTCAAATCACTAAATAAGAAAACTCACATGTTACACACTCTTCTGGGTGAGATACCTCTCAATTAGGGTGAGACACAACATGAAATAATGGAAATGTATATTAGAAACCCTAAAAGTTATAAAACAAAAAAATGAACATTATAACAAGAAAATAAATGAGCATCAAATAGATTACGAAATAAAACAGTTCACTATAAATCATGTTCTTAGATACTCTCATCTTCTCCACCATGCCACCATAGAATTGGACCATGGGTAAATAACACCCACACAATAACATCTTTTAATGGTATATGATCCCTAGAAGATGGTCCTCGAAGGTCTCAGTATCATCAAAAACAATCTTACCCTAATTGGGGATGTGAGAATTATCATAAAGATAACAACAGAGCTGCGAAACTGGAAAAAGAGAATGTATCTGCAATATATTCGGAGGAAGTGCTATAAGATATTCCATAGATCCAATATGAGATTACATAATGAAAAACCCATAAAACTAATGGGAAAGATTGCTTTCAGGACCAAACCATCCCTGCCCATAATGGGGAGTCACCTATTGGAACACATGACCCACAACATTAAAATATCATGTTATCCTCCAATGATCGGTATAAGATTCTTGATGGTCCTACATGGATTTCATCCTCTTAGGAACCAATTGAACAATATTTGGTTTATTATGTACGAGTTACGAACTGTGAATTGCTGAATCTTGGACTCCATTATAGAATAATAGGGAAGGAATAGTTAATAAAATCATGGATTTAAACAACGCTATAGTAATGGTGGAGTGAGAACTATTGTTGTAAGAGAACTCTACATAGGATAGATGCCACATCCAGAAACCTCCAAAATATAGGATATAAGAGCACAACATGTCTCCCTAATTTTGGATTGTCCCCTCTGTCTGATCATCCATATGTAGATGAAATGTAGCCTTATGTTATAGAGGAGAACCAAAATAATGTTGGATACCTCTCCATACACTATTGATAAAACAAGGTTCTAAATCAGAAATAATCATCCTCGGGTCCTCAGAGAGTCTCACCTCATCATCTAGATAACACCTCAATAAAACCATTACTAATATCATATCTGTAGTCTATATAACGATGAATGAATTCATAAAATGATCCACTACTACCCATATAGAATCCAATCCTTATTGAGAACAAGGTAAACTAATAAGAAAGTACATCAATATGTCCTCCCACTTCCACTGAGGAACATATAAGGGTTGGAGTAAATGATCGGGAACATAGTGATTGACCATCACATTCTGGGAAACCTAAGATCGACACAAAAAACTAGAAACTATATTCTTCAACCCTAGATGCCAAAACTGACCTCCCAATGCTTGGTACAATTGTTTTAGGACATTATTTTACACCAAAGGTGATCTATGGTACTCTTTGAGAACCATTTCACACATTACCAATGAAATAAAAAGTCTTAATTGAAAAGAAAACCCAATGTTGTTCATCTAAAGAACAATCTTTAGGGGGCATGGAAAACAAAACATAGCCTCACCAAACCATAACCTAAAGACCCCCCTATTGGGACTCTTCTACAAGTTTCACCAGAGATGACTGCATTGTCATCTGAAAAGTACAACCCCTACCTCCAAATTCATCTATATATATATATATTCAATGATGAATGTTATCCCATTAGTCTCCTAGAATAACCAAATTAATGCACTACATCACAACATGAATTCCGAATCATCCAATCAAATACAATTTCCCCCTTCCTATGAGTATAATAAATCTCAATGTTGTAGTCCTATAACAACACTTTCCACTGATGCAGGTTCAAGTTCATGTCACATTTCGAGGAAACATAATTCATAATCATAAAATCAATTAAGACCTAAAAATTTTCATCGATGAGGTTATTTCTTCAAAAACATCTAGGAAAACCCCACTACCACATATGTGAGATAATGGGTGGAATAATTATGATCATTAAAATGTAACTGGTGAGTGAAATAGAAAATTAAGGTTCTATTTTGTTGGATAACAAATCCCAAACCAAGACGTGAAGCATCACATAAAACCTTAAACTGAACTCCTTTTTTTGACGAAAATAAACTGATCACTGACCAAAATCTGTTTTAGATACAAAAAATATGTCTGAAACTATTTCATCAACAAGAATGTCGAATATTTTCTATTCTTCACTGTAGGAGGAGTCATAACCTAAGATAAATATTATATGAACCTCCTATAATAGACAACAAGAATACATAATCATTACACCATTGCCATTATCTTTGTGTATTCCTAATACATGACTAATTGTATCTTCAAATATCCATAGCTACTCCATAATGCGATAAAACATTGAACATGAAAAAGATTTCACAATCCCAAATCTAACATATCAAAAGCTTCCCAAACATCTGATCATGATAATGAACTCACAAAAAATCATGCAGAAACTGTACCTAATCCTCCTCATATAGTAAGTAAAAAATAATTACATCTATGAAATCCACCACTAACATAACCAAGAACACATATAACACATAATCTATTAATCCCATGAACCTAACTGGAGGATTAATCTCACAGAACTTCATCTAAAAAATCATGTAATTCCCATGAAAAAAATGAAAAGTAGTTTTTAGGATATCCTCGTCCTTTAAACCCATATAATTATTTTTAGACCACAAATCGATGATTGAGATCAAAAATTAACCCATCAGTTGTTCAATTAAATCATTAATCCATGAAAGAGGATAATATTTCTTCATTTTCATGTTTTTCATTTGACGATAATCTATATAGAACCGAAAACTTCCATCAGCCCTCTCCATGAACAAAATTGATGCACCCAATGTTGAAAAAATATGCTATATGAAACCACACTAAAATAGGCCATCGACCTGTATATACAGCTCTCATAAATAATAAGGTTACATCACATATTATGACATCAATATATGAGACACAAACCGGAATGTAGTTTGATCCAGACCATGATCTCTCATCGAGGGGGTAATACTACAACCTCCCTAGAAAAGTCATCAGGGAACTATTCTATGACCCTAGAAAATTCCAATTGTTTACCCTCCATATAACTCATCATCAAATCATCCATCAATGATGATAAGTATGGGATACACCTTAGACCAATTTGAGGTATCACTCAGTAACAAACACAAACAACTATCCATTAATACCGATGAACACAACCCACATCCTTAAGAAACCCATGATATCCTTCACCGAATAAAACTAATCAATGTCGAGGATTATGTAATATGGTTTTATCTATAAACATAAGAAATCTCCCCAAGAGTGGTACTACCCCAATAAAAGTGCATAGTCACTACATACACCAAACAAATCAGGATTTCCTTCAACTGGTGTTGTCAACGACATGGGTACTTGATGTATCTCTACCAAATGTCCCAAAGCCAAGAGCAGGGTAGATGATATGAAGGAATGTGTCAATACTAGATTTATAAATGGAATGAACCAATTTAGTAATCAAGAAAGTATACCTTGAATAGCCTTTGTCTTTCCTACTTTTGGGAACTCTAAAGCATGATTCTAACTATAAAATGCACTAAGACCTCTATAACCACACTGTAGGCCACCTCCATGAGCATGATCTAATTTAGGAGGTTGGGGAGAATCCCATGGACATCCTATTCCTACCCCATCTATTATATGGTGATCCTAAACTAGGGGATATTGATGTTGCTTCCTCAGCTGGGATGGCCTCTGTAGAGTTTCCTAATACAGAATAATTAGCACAAGAATCTTTCCAGAAATTTCCAGGCACTATCTTCACTGATGACCTCGACATCCATATGAAAAAAATCTTACAATCCCTTTCCATATGCATAATATCCTCTTCCATATAAATGAGACAATGAAGACTAACACCTATTCCTGACTGATCATAAACTCTTCTTTCTTGACAACTGGGAACCCTGGACCATAGGTCTGCTTCATGAAGAATCCTAATGACTCCCATCACATGATGATCCAATTCTGGATAACACCCTATAAATTATCTATTCTCTCACTAACAACTCAATATATTTTATTATAAAAAATGTATGGACCTAGAGCTAGATATATAGATGGATTCATTACTAAAAATTCATGTCCCTAGACTCATCATCTATAAATAATTTTTAATCATATCACAAAATGGTATTGATACATATCCTAAAATCCCACACACTGGAGCTCCCATGTTGAATGGTAAGAATATCATAGTGACTGGCTACCTTCGAGGTCAAATAACGAATATCGATTATCAAATTTTCTTTAAACTACTCCCATGAGTGTGTTGACTTCTTTCACTCTTCACGGAATAAGAACCATTGCTTCCTCGTTGCCCCAGGTAGTATCACAAAAAACAGTGATACCCAGTTCTCATTCCAAGCGTAGATCCAAATTAAGGACATCTCAACATCCTCCAACCTTTATTTCATGAAGAAATCTGAAACAGATACCTCATACCTCTATATTATATGACAAATAAACACTCAAAGTGTTCACCTCCATGTGTTTTCATTGTCAACCTCCACCATGCGTATATCTTCTATCACAACATGATGAACATATTCATAAAAAACCTAACAAGGATGTTGACCAAGATCCATTCCTACAAAAAGTAAAATAGTTAGAGCTCCAAAACATGTAATATAATAGTCCATAACATTAGTTAATTGTTTTAATTTATTCATTTGAGGTTATCCTATCCCAAGCTCTACCCATTCAAACATATTCACAAAGCATAATGATGCATGATCATTTCCTAGGTCCCTTCCCTGAAACCAAAATAACCTTGTTTAGTATCCACTATATGAAAAAATGTTAGGACATCAAGTGATAGAGGTCCCTCAATATCTGTAACTATTCTTGTATTATGTGTTTATATCTATTTCTACACATAGCTAACATTGGTTCCCTACCATCCCTTAGAACCTCACCTATGGAAAACTCCAATAACAATCCTATCCCTCAACCAGTGCTCCGATACCACTCTATCTTGTCCACATTCCACAAGGTGTAACCATCTTGTTTCGAAATAGGGAGAAGATAGATTGTGACCAAAATGTCCTCTACTCAGTAGGGCTTGGATTGGTCACTATCACCGATGGTATAGTAAACACACATATTGGAGGTATTAATGTCTAAGAGAACACATGTAAAAGATAAATATAAGATAGAAACCATCCAACTCATGCTAAGACAATAATATAAATGAAAACCAATTTGATCCTATGTAATGACATGAAAGACCTACTACAACTAATTGGAAAACTGTAAACACCAAAAGAATTTAATGACCACAATGACATTCAATCCCAAATATATCTAGTTAAACCTGAAGATTATTATATCCATCCTGATCTTCATCATTCACTTACTATCCTAAAAATAATTTATATATATGTCGGTTTTTTATAACTATATACTCATTAGGATCCACACTGGTGCCACTCGTGTAAAATGTAATGAAATAATGTTAAAGAACAGTGAACAACAAGTGAAATTACATAATCACCTAATTAGGTATACTATGTTCCCAGTCTCACCAAGGATAATCTAACCACGTATAACATATAATAACTTAATAAATATTAAATAATATTAAGGGTACCCCAAAACCACATCCCCATTGATTTTCTACACTGTCCTAATTTTGGACTTCCTATGCATCTCTATTTAAAAAGGCTAGCACACAGACACCTGATGGAAGAACCATAACAAGAGAATCCTATAACACACAACCACACCATGTAACCAAAGTAACCAGGTAGTTTCTATGAGCCACAAAATCAATTTTATTAGGTATCACACATCCGGTATTAAACATCTAGCAATCACAACACATACACCAAGTAAAGATACTCAAGCCATCATAGCTTATACACAATATAATTAAAGTATTCCTTAGGAAACTATATTCAGAATATATTTTTTGAAATAAACAGTTTCCATTATAACACTTCATACACATATATAATGGAAAAGCTAACCACTTTTCATACCAACACAAGTAACTACAAAGTGAAGAGAGTGGGGCCAAAGAGGGTAGCTAGTATTCCATCCTCCCACCAGGATATTGGGGAAAACACCCCCATGGATCAGAATCCATGGGGTGTGATTTTCCCTAAGAAACAACATAATGTATCATATAAAAACATAGAATTTAGGTGATATAATATATCTCACTACCAAACTAGGCTGTTAACATAGTCTTATACTTAACTGCAAATACCGTGTTCCAGACTCTCGACTGCCACTTCTAAGACTATATATCTTTTAAGTAAAAAACTATTTAAAGAGATATATTAAATTATTAAATTACATTTAATTAGTTTCAATTTAAAATAATTAATTAATTAACCATCAATTAACCATTAAAATTTTTCACATTACATTACATTAGCAACACATAAATCTTTTATTCCCTCCAGGCATAGCCAAACGAAGTCCTTGAATTCTCTGAAATATGACCTCAGTATTGCATCCCAACATGTCCAAACCCAATTTGTTAAATGTTTATTAATTTATAACCATTATCAATTCCAATATTATCATTTACTCTAGAAAAATATCCAATGAAAACACACATTTTACACAACGTTGAAAATCCTTATCCCTCAAGTAGTGTGGAATAGAAAGAAGATTAACAAACAACCTGGACATCAGGCAAGAAAAATATTCAAACAAGAATCCAAAATTAATGTCAATGGGTGATCCTTGATTCAACTAGTTCATTCATCCTCGATGTTCCCCTCAATACCCACAAGAAAATATTGATGCATCATACCATCACAAGAGTCAACTGCATCCATGAAAAATGGGCCTCCCTACCCTATAAGCCACAATATCCCTCCAGGCTCACCCATCCCAGGATTAAGCCAAACCCGGACCTCCCCTCCCTATATACCACAACACCCCCATGCACATCGATCCCAAGCTCATATCACATCACAAAAAGTAGGAAAAAAGCATAGAAACCAGGATCTTTGCCCTAATGTAACATATCCAGCCTTCACAACCAACAAGATCCCACAACTCTAAAGCACAAGGAACTTAGCCTTTACAAGAATGTAGGAAAATCATGGCCTATTGAATAATTAAAATTCATCACAAAAACAATTATTATTTAATCTTGAAATAACAAATTCATTATTCCTAGGATCCAACTATAGAAAAGATAAGCAACCATTTATCACAAATTAATTAAACAAAAAATTAATCCCGACATTAATTCATTTATAAAATAGTATAAACATGCCTCACATATTCATTAAATTACATTAAAACAAGGAATATCAATCCATTTAAACAATTTCAAATCATTAAAATACAATACACTAGATTCATTACACATTCTCCTTAAATATTTTAGTTGATTAATTATCAATAAATTCTAGATTTATATTCTCTATGGATTCCAAATTCTAATCCATGCATAAAAGTCAAAACATAGATATCACAATATCTATAAAATCATGTGGAAACCAATTATCATGTTACAAAATAGCTACATCTTCATGTGTTTTATATCAATTCTTTAATCTGGTTCACGTAGTTATTAACTAAATTTCAATACAATCAAAGGGCCTAAATCATGATACCTCTACATATTCCTATAAATAATTATAGAATAAAGAATACCCCACCCAAAAGGGTTTCAAAAGTCCACTATTGATAACAAACCTACACTACAAATCCTGATCACCTCTCTCACAAGAACTGCATCCACATGAGGATGTCTCACCACCCCCATGACAAAAAAATCCAGTACAACTATATTTGATCATGGATATCAGGGACCATCATATCAAAATGAAGATCAAGAGGAAATGGATCAAAAACATCACAATAGAGGTGGTAGAATATACCTTGGATCACCAAAAATTACTATAGATTGATTAAGGGAAGCTAAATATCAATCCCTGACAATAGAATCCAAAAATTCTGAAGAGGGGGTCATCAGGTCACATAGAATCAAGAATGTTGTGCTTCATCCATAGAGTTTGACAAACCCGACCATATGAACATGTTTAAAACACATGAAATCACTGATTTACATGACATGTAACCCCCTTTAACTTCATGTAATTTTCAAGATTCATATTTACCTAAAAATTTGTATTATTTCTATTGTTCAATACCAAAAAATACTTGTCAAGAACTTGACTTCCACAAAGCGAAATTCATAAACAGAATGTAGTGGTTCTTGTTTCTATCATTTTACAGCAAAACACCTCTTGCCCACTTTCATGCCTCCTCTAAACTATGCATTCTTTGTAAACATACAATGGGCCAATAAATGTGGATTTAGGACCTTACATAACATTCACCAGTTATGTTTGACATAACAAAGAGCGGGAAGAAATGAAAAAATAATAAATAATTAAATATTAAACATGTCATTGATCTTTTAAAAATTAAATTCTTTGGGAGTAGAAAATTCACCTTTATGGAATGGATAACATATCTTTGAATCCTAATTAATGATAAAGGTTGATGAAAATGACATATAAGACCATTTAAATTATATCACGTATCACATGATTCAGTAATTTACTGAAATGAGTGAATATAATTTTCACAATAAATTTATAATAATTTAAAATAATATATTTAATTATATTAATGTTTAATTAAATCATTTACGATGTTATATATTTCTAGATCTCATCAAACCTTCATTGTAATATATAACCCAAGTGAAAAATCCATGTAGCAATGATCCACCATTCTTTGAATATCATTATATAATAATTTCAATATATCCAAGACTATATTAACCCCCTTTGTATTTTTTGGATGATCAATGAAAAATTCATCATTATGAATGATGAAAACTAATTAATCTCTTGATGTTTTGTGAGAGGATGTGAAAAGTGAACTCTAGTTATATTGATATCTCATTAGGGATTAATATTTCACCTTGATTTATTTGTTTTTTAATACTAGTTTGATTATGGAATGTGATATAATTAGATATTAATTACAGAATGTCTCATGTTTAAAATATTTAAAAACACCCTTTCTCAATTATATAATACATATATAACCATTGTATAATAATAATAATATAAATTTAATCCTTCATCACTTGACATGTACAAAACATTAATAATATGTTAAATAATATCATTTCTACAATTTCCAACAGAATTATTATGATTTGTTTGCTTATCCTCCTCGGTAGTTATTGAAACATAAATAATAAAAGATTATTTAATAAATATCACATCACTATTCACTAATAAATATAATAAAAATTATATCATCCAAAACTTATAGTTAAATAATATTAATTATTATTTAACTAGGTTAAATATTTTAAAAAACTTTTGATTTTATAATGGAAATCAACAAAACCCAAATAATTATTATTTATTCTACCTTGTAAAATTATATTATAAAATTTACATGATATTGAAGTTAAACATTGTGTGTGACCCTTTATGCCCCATTCTTAGTGGAATTTAGAAAAACCACTAAAAATACAAGGTTATCATATAAGAATATTTTAAGGAACCCTTATAGAAATAATTTTATGTTGAAATGAAATTCAACCTCCTACAAACACATTCCATGTAATAAAATATATTTATTATGATATATAAAATAAATAAATATTAATATCACTTCAATGAGTTTATGCGATCAATGTCCAATTATTTTAAATTATAGAAATGAACTCACCCACTAAACACCATGATCGGAGATTTTTCCAGATAGTTTTTCTCTCATCAATGGGATAAAGATATCATATTTTTTTCAAGGGATAAAAGAGATGACCCAAAGTCGCATTATCAATTAATGTAATATCACTCATTACACAAAAAACATATTTTACATAATAATTATAGTATATCATCTCAGTTTTCATTAATACATAATATTACACGAAGCATTATATCCAAAAATGATATTCCAAACGACTATAGATCACTACACATGATCCCATATAATAACTTCTAATGAAACTTCAATAAGAGTATTTCATGTTAGCAGGTCTATTATCTTAATTTATAACATTGTAAATTACCAATTTTGTACAGTAAGAGAGGGTGCCACAATTTTTTTTGAGTATCCATATTTTATATCGTATGTCATATTTGTTCAATTGAATGATTTAAACCATCTATAGAACGTATATTAGAGAATATTATCATGGATCCTCCTTATGGTCATTAAATCAGGGAACTGATATTCCATTTCAATAAAACATATATATTATTAAGAAATTATAATATAAAAATTTCATTTAGTGAAAAAACCATTTTTTGATATAAAAAATTCATTAATAATGGACACATATGATCAATTTCAAAGAAAGTCAGTTATATAGAACACTAACCATTTTGGATTATGTGTATCACCACACATCATACATTATCAAGAATCATGTACTACCAAAATCACAAGCCTCCTCAACCATGTATCATCATAAAATATGAAATTTATGAAACCTGTTATGTTAGATATATAGGATTAAAAAACATTCATAGAAGGAATAAAGTAACCATAAAAGTTAATAGAGCATGTAGGACCCAAAAACATGTAATGATTCCTTTAAATGAAAATGATATCACTCAAACTCTAAAAATTATTTGAATAAAACAACATATTCATTTACTATATTGGGATTGAATATTATTTTATTACAGGTTACAACCATGTGTATTAAATGGTATCATCTACTTTAATTTATTAATTATTTTCACGTGTTATTAAGTATAACATCCAGTTTCGACACAGTAATAAAACAATTATATTAACAATCATCCCAGGTATTATCAATAATAATAATTTGCATCATAATTTTATTTAGTCAGTTCCCTTATCTTAAGGAATAAAAAATTAAATAACCATTCATTAATCACTAATTTGGATTCCCTAAAATTATATCTAGGTCCATTTATTAAAAATATACCACTTTATTCTTAAACATACCAATAATAATTTTTGTTTCATTTTTCTGACCATTTACATGAAATTTTAAAAAGCTAAACAGAAAATAAATCACAATGACAAAAATATCAGAAACATATGTTACACACAATTAGTAACAACCACATATTTTTAGAAAGAAAAATATGTTCGATAGTGTATACGACATGAAACACCAATCCTAAATGACCCATGAAATATTATTATTTAAATATTATCATTATAACTATGTTTTTAAATTGGTAGGTATGAATATGAGTATCCTATTTATGAAATGCTTACAAAGGATGCAGTCAATATAAATGCATTGATAAATTCATAGAAAACAATCACTCAATTTTTATTAGATTCAATTAATTTTTCAAATTATATATTCTTAAGAACATTGTATTATTTAATTTGTTTATAAAATATTATAATGTAATTATTAATAAAATGATTTGAAAAAATAAATAATATTTTTGAAATTAGTAAAACAATATTAACTTATTCCATGTATTATGAGATAAGAAATATTATTTCGATGAAATTGATCTATTTACCAGAATTATGTGGATTGAGAGACCCACTAAAGAATGATGAAAAATAAAACAAAAAATAATAGATTGTCGAATTCTATTTTATTTTTTCATTTATGAGATAAATATGTGTTTTTTTATTATTCAAATTTTGAGATACTTGTATTAGAATTTATACTATATTATATAATCGAATTCCCAAAGCATTGGGTTGTTCATTGAGGTAAGTACAATATTTTTCCACCAACAAAACTTAACATAACACCTTATAGATCAATCCATTTATAAAGAATAAATTTTTTAGTATAATTTTGTAGTAATTGGAATCTAGTGGGAATTAATATAAGTAGTCACATTAAATTATGAAATTGATAAATGTCAGTCCTTAATACTATAATTCAAAAATATGGTTGTCTAAAATAAAACTAAATTAATCTCATTTCTCTCATGAATATCCATGGACATTTCATATTATTTTTTCTTTAAATAAAATATTTAAATCTCTAGTGATGGTCCATAAGGATAATGTCAAACACTAGAGAATATAATTTGGAAGAGTCTCTATATGGACCCTACCTTAAACAATACATAATATTGAATTAAATGAAAAATACGCACTGAGAATCTTTTCAGGCATAGAGTTTTAGAGAATTAGGACATAACTATTACATCTCAAAATATTAAAAGGTATACATTTCTACATAGTTTCCATTTTTTTCATAAAATAAAAACTCTTAAAAAAAGAGTCATATATTGTTCCATATTTTTGACAGCATGACATTTCCATGATCCCATCCTTTACCCTATTCATATTTAAGTCCTATGTAAAATATTTCAAAAATTGGGGATGATCATAAATAGATTAGTAAGGGTTATAAAATAAGAAAGTAAAACATTATCCCATCAATAAATACCAATCAATGATACCATACTTTTCAATCATAACATACCTTACGAAATCATAAGATTTATGAATAACACACACAAATCATAAATCATAAAGGTTACTTATGACATCCATATCAAAAATACATTGTTGCTGTCACAACTATATAGGGAGTTACACTTGGAATACCCATCATTGTATATTCCCTAAATCTCTTAGTAGAAACATAATGTTTACCTCCTTCATGTTACCCAATGCATTTGAGAGCTATCTCAAACTCACCCGCCCTAGGTTTATCACTGAACAACCCGTATACGTAAAAAATGCCCAATAATCATAACATAATCATAACATATGAAACATGTATAAAGGAAAGATAAAATTTCCACATTACAATATATCAAATCAAAATATTGAAATAAACAATGTTTTATCAAATTAGTTTCAAATCCACTTAAAAAGATATTTTTGAATCAAAGTGTCCCATAACACTTTGAATCTTTTAAATGAATTATAATTTGAAGACAGTAATTTCCATATAAATAAATACTAAAACCCATTTTGAAAACATGGACATTAATGAGAAATATTTAGAAGAATAAATCTTTAAAACATTTAAACAATATTTTTGTTAGAGGGTTTTTAACCAAATGAGAGACTCTTGATTACAAATAATTGAGGAATAAAATTTAATCAGAACTTTATAATACCATGAGAATATAGGTATTCATGATATAATATGACAAAGGACTGTATATACACCATATAATTGTCAATTGGTGTATAACAACAGTGAAGTCGCAATGGAAATGCAAATTGAGATGAAATCCATTATAAAGACGATATCCTTAAATTAAGGATAAATCAATCACATAATTATATTTGATAAGTATAAATACACCAAATATAAGTGGATATTAATTTAAAAAAAATAATATGTCATTCAAACATATTCATAAGATGACATATTCGAGAAGTACAAGTTTAACCCAATGAATTTAAAATCGGTTAGGAAGTTCCCTTGAAAAAATTTTACAGCCTAACAATGCCACTTAAAAATTAAGAAAATTAGTTGATGAGATAAAAATGGGTATATCATCACTTGGAAAAAACATTTAAATAAATAAAGATATAAGATAACACATCCCAACATAATAATATGTAAATTAAAAGACATAACAAAAAGAAGTCTTTTAAAAGGAGGAGGGTGAAAGGTTCCCTTACAGATTTGGTAACTTACAAAACATACACCATATGAAAGAAGTATCATACAATGAAGATTTAAATTCTGATAAATGAAAGTTTATTACACAAAGAGTTCAATAATGGGTGGTACATACATCACACAAAAGGAAATAGTGGCCAATATAGCATGAATCTCATAGGAATAAAAGTGAGATGAAAAACTCTGACTTCATTGTAATCAATCGAGTCGTATGACCAAAAGACAAAAACCACCAATTATTTACAGAATTACATGAATATAAACATAATCCTGATGATATATACAAAATTTCAGTACAAAATAAACCACATTCAATAAATTAGTGGCGAACAATGGAAATCTCACTGAATTGAAAGTGAGATAAGAAACCCCATACTAAAATTTGGCAGCCTAACGACGCCACTTAAAAATTCTTAAAATGAATTGATGAGAGTAAGAGTGGGTATACCATCATATGAAAATAAAAATTACATTATGGTGAATATAAAATAACATCCTTTAACAAAATAACATGGATCATAAAAGAAATGACATAAAAGATAGTACTTGAGAAGAAAGAGAGAGGTCGAATCCCTTACCTCGTGTCCAACTTGACTCGATCGTTCTTTAATATCTTGAATAATAAACTAAAGTTAATTTATACTTGATTAAGAACATTTTCAGGATTATTATTACTTTTATATCACTTATTACCATGTTATAAACATTATGTAATCATTTAAGTTGAAAATGTTTGTTTTGTCGATTTTTGGTCGTTGAGTCAAAAATGGACTTCTTATAATTACATGTTGTTCATGTTGTCAAAGTTTCATTATATACAGAATGGTATTCATGATTTAGATATCATATATATCATATATATTAATTATATACATGTATTTATTATAGTACATAACATTTAGAGGTAAGAAATGAAATGCACCATTCATAGAGACAATAACTCATACGTACACATGACCGCTACTTTCATTTCTATTACTTATTTTATTGGAATTTAAAAATAATGATAAATAGGTATAATATCATTCTAGGATAATATCATATATAATATCATTAACTCTATCCTTTATACATCCCACATAAGTCATTAACGAGTCACATCACTTTGAGGGGGCGGTAGTCCGCGCTTCCTAAAATGACATTATAATATTTAACCACTATGGATACCATAAAAGAGTTCTATAAATGGAAAATACAGAAGAATAAATAGAACACAAACATAATATATATCATATTTAAATATTTTTCCATCATAATGTCTACCATGAGAGGCGGTAAGAAGTAATTGAACAATCATCGTTTCGTGAGGTGTTAGTTTTCCAACCACAAAAACATTATGTTCATCATCCATTAGATGGATGTGTGTGTAATTTCAATTCAAAACCTTCCCATAAAAACATACTACTATATTGAGGATACTGGTGTTGTTAAAAAAGAAATTAATAAAATGATTTAAGGGTTGTAGATGTAAAATAAATGAAAATAATTTAAGAGAAATCATTACCTTTAATTTGGGTAACTCCCTTTGGTTTGAAGAAAAGGACTTCTTGAAGTGCCTTATGCATAAGGTAAGGCTCCTAGGAGGAGGGGAGGGATGTAGGGAGCTTAATTGGGCAGTGTTTGGATGATCAAAATGGCTTTAGTGGTGTGAGTAATTGGATAGAAATGGTCTTATTTTATAAGGGAGAGGAGGGGATCTTTAGGATCATGTGAAACAATTATTTTATTATATACTGATATTCGGTTTCTAATGTTCCAAAAATAATTATGGTCGATGATAAGATGACTAATATTAGAAATAAATTCATCCAATCATAATTGGACATGTTTTGGATAATATTTTAATCATTATAACCTTATTTAGTTAAATCATTTATTAATGAGGTAAATATTGTATCATTATTGTGTAATAAATAATTTAATATATTTGATGTATAAAAATTATATAAAAAATACTATCATGTAGGAAATAATATTAGATTTATAAATAATACTAATAGTCGAAAATATAACTTATATAACACCATATAAAAATTATTTACTAAATGAGTTTTGTTAATGTCAATTTTGTCTTCACATTAAATTAATTAATCTAAATTGTCATTATCACTCCCAAGTGGCTCAATGTGGTCCGAAAATCGACCCAAAGATGCCCATGTTCATAAAGAAGTCAACCAATAATGTTAGGACAAATATTAAGGTAATTTAGAATTATTATAATATTCTTTTTTACCCTGAATTACCCAATTTAACTTTAACTGTTGTAAAAAAATTCAAAAGTAACTATTCACTAAAAATTTATTTTCATCTTAATGAACCACATTTTACTTCTTGATAACAAAAAATGTATGTAAAATTTTTGAAATTCAATTTACAAAAGTGGTAAAATTTCATTTAAATGAAAAGGTCAGTTTTTTTAACTACCACTAAGTGGTTTCACTATTAATAAAAAATTGAAGTTTTTTAGAAAAATAAAAAAAATTCAGCCTAAGCTATATTTGATATTCCGAATTCAAAAATGATATATATTTTTCCAAAATAATAACATATAAAGGTCATTAATTAAATTTAAAATTAATTCTTGTTATCATATCAAATATAGTTTTTTAAGAAACAATAACTATCAAAAGATTGATACTTGTTTATCTCCAATTTAAAAGTGAAATTAATTCCAATGAACAAAATTGGATTAAATGGTAAAAATATATTTTAATTTCACTCTAAAACCGATTAAAAACATAATATATCCATATATATAAATTATATTAAAACATTGTTTTGAATTAAAATACAATATTTTCACGATTCATTAAAAAATGATCTTTATCGGAAAAATCCCAAAAAATTTACACAAAGAAAATTTTGATGTCCCCATTATAAAGAATGATTTTATTTGGTAAATTAGAATTTATTAAAGTGACCAAAACTATATTTAAATAGGGTTCACCATTAAATGGAGGTAAATCAAATTTTTAATGTAAATTGTGCTTAAAATGAGATTTATTCACATTTTAAGCCTCTAACATTTATTGGATGAATGTAAATACATTTTTCAAACATGTATAATCATATATAGTTAGTTTTGTTCGTTCCCGCCAATACAACTTCTAGGAGTTAACCACCATTTAAAATAATAATATTATATTATTAGTGTGCAACGTAAGATTTCAAAGAAACTCGTTGTTGTGTATCGGGTACGCTATCAAACATAGAAACCCATTTAAAGTAAAATTAATATTTAATTGAAAAATATTAATAAATATGAGAATGTCATATTCTTTATTTTCCTGGGATGATAAAGTCTCTCAATAAGAGAATGTCCGGACGGAAACCAATAGGGATTTCCTAGCCGGTAGTAACCCATATGTGACACCCAAATCCTTTATAACATATAATAGCTGTAGGTAACTAGTGCTAGGTAGGCATATAAGAATCATGTATGTACTTAGAATAATTTACTCATACAGAAGAACTAGTCACCCAATTTCCATATGTTTTTGAAAGGGAAAATGATAAATCTGAAACCATAAAATGCATAAATTTAAATGCCATATTTTACCACAATTGTATAGTTGAAGAAGGTTCATGTACCACGAGCACAGAAATTGTAAATAATCCAACCATCATATAATGAGTGGACTACTATCATTTGAAACCCGTGTTACAACCATAGTTAGTTTGGACAACTATGATCCACCAACTGCTAGAACGAATAGGATATCATCAAATGTCACATCATCTGTATAAGATACAACTTGTGAAGTTAGATCCCATAAAAGGGTTATTATTATAATACCTCACAAGACACCATTAAATAATCAAACATAATTATCAAGATAGTTTCTTTCTCACCACAGATATGACAACATGACATTATAAATTCCAATAAGAACAACAAAATGTAGATACTTTCATAGAAGAATCCATGTCCCAAAGAGTTCTCAAACATAATACTAGTGACATGATAATATTAATGGATTAAAGTTAATGCTTATCTGGGATAATCAAACCCATGAGTAATGTTATAACTAATTTTTCTCATCTGTCTTTTCATTCTCATCAGAAGGTAACAAAGAATGACTCATCAGATCTCAAATGATCATAATAAAAATACATGCTATCGCACTAAAGGATCATGAGATATGTCTAAAAATCCTAAATATAATTACCCTAAATGTAATTTATTTCAAATTGTTCATACATTGGTGAAACAAAATCCCCAAACCCTCCATTAAAATATTATATGTTAGAGGGTGCCACCCGAACACAAATAATGTAATTTTTTAAAAGTAAATCTAAAATAACTCATATAGGGGTTAAAAAAATATAATGAGGATGTAATGAAATACTATAACATTATATTAATGGACCAATAAGAAAAAAATAAATGGATATTGGTCCAAACTAATAATATTGAGGGCCTCAACCTTCAAATGAAGAAAATAAATGGTGGAACTGAGGATACAAGATGTGTCCGTCCTACCATATATAATCATGTGTCTCCAAGTACTAGATGTCATATACATCTCAAAATAAATAGTGTATAATATTTCAATACCCAATCTAAAATGGTATGGAAGAAACTATGTGTGCCTCCAAGGTGTTCCCATGTACATCTATTAGTGATTGTGCAGTTCAATTTGTTCATATGGACTATGGATATGCCCATGTATAGTGGTCATTATTTTGTTCTTGGTCATGTCAATGATTGTGTACCCATAAGGAATATGATAACCCTGAAACACTGATTGAAACATAATGTGGAAGGGATTATAATATATGTGATATTTTTATCAAGGTATAAACCAAAGCACCACATGTTGGGACTACACGAAGTGTTTTCATCACACTACTGAAAATGTATTGGTGATTTTCTAAAAAAATTTATTTTGATCTGAAACTATTTCCTATAGACCTCCACCAATGGATATTCCAAAAATATCGACTCTAGATTTCATATCAACATCCAACATTTCTAAAATAATCATTGGTGGTCAGATACTATATACCAAATCTAATTTAAATCATCAACTAGGACCTTTCCTCGTTGAAACCCCAAATCCATAGTTGGGTTTCTCCAAATATACTCCCAATCATCAACAATTATCAATCATTTCAACAATTCATTCAAAAACCATCCCAAATCAATGGTAATGAATATGTTTTAGGAATGATTGGATAGAAAGGGTCATTTAAATAGTATTTTTTAAATCACTAATGAAATGAAATATTGTTTATGATTAGATGTATAATGGAATGATAGGAGAATAATACAAATACCTGAATAAGAAACCTCAGTCAATTTTTTTGATTACCTTGATTCATTTTTATAGGAATTAGACACAAATAAGAATAACAATGAAATATCAAATTACTATTTTTATGATGTAAATGTAATTCGACACAACCATGATGGATCTAAAAAAACTATTTAATGAATTTCATTTCATTTATAATATGAAAAACAAAAGGGGATATCTCTATAAAAACAACCAAACATGAGATAATATCGATCACCATTGAATAATAGATTTTCATTGATTTCCATGGTGTGATCCACAAACTTCATTTCCATTTATGATCACCGCGATACATCATTCATTGATCCGTGATCTAGTTATTTGTCGACACTCCTCCAACATCCTATATCTCAATATTTATGGCTATGTACATGGATTAGGAATAACATGGATTTTATAAGTATTGGATATGGTTGATTTATTAAAATAATAAATAAATAAATGAATTTATTTTATTATATTATATGTCCCAATGAGTTCTCTTAATCAAAATTCATTACAGGGAAAAATGTTATATCATATATAGGATTAAATGAGAATTATAGATTCAATTTTTTATTATGGATCTCATATCTGAGTCCCTATATAGGTTCCATACCATTTTTTCAAAAAACAAAATTCATTCATGATATAATATATTTAATATTTTTATAATAAAAATACTATGAGAGAACAGTTCTCAGAATCCCTTGTTATCTCTGTGAATGACTATAAAAATATTTGATAATACAATCCAATATCATACATGGTAATATAAGGGAAATTAATTTCACTCCACCATAGCTCATTTCATCTTGAATATAAAAAAATCAACTCATAATGATGATGGTGTTTAGATCACATTTTGGTATCCCACTCATATACTCTATCATGGAGATTCCCATGCGGCCATAAGACCCATGATATGGAAATATCACACCCATGGGAGATCTTCTCATACTAATCCTCAATTTATATTGGGCTCTATACAATGGTAAATAAATCCTTGATGTCTAACTCTGTCTGAAATATAATAAGTGTCAGTTCATGAACATTCTCCTAAGATACAAAACATTAAATTTATTATGGACTATGTATAAGAGAGACTGTAATCCCAAGCAGTTTTTTAACTTACAGACCCAACACAATATCCAGAATGGTCTTTTAAATCATATAATCTACATACTTCTATGGAAAAATATCTAAAATCCGTGTCTATGTGAGATTTCTAGGGACACATGATCACATTCCATGATCTACGATGTCCTTTTTCCTTAGTATAGATACGAACAATGATTGATATGGGTATTCTTTATCCACTCCTTGCTGGTATAAGCATCCCCTTCATCACTCCCAATATCTTCATAATAAAGATTACCAACATGCTTTAATTATTCCATCATAGTATTAACACAAAAAAATTAATTGAAATATTTTTTTAAAAAACTTTCTTTTCAAAATTTCACAATACACGAAACAATGTGTTTTAACAGAACATTACATACAATTAAAAAATTATAATTTTAATATGATAGTAATCACATAGCTTTTGGAATATTTTGTATGAATACATTTAAATAAATTATGAAAATATATGGTTTATACATGTATTTATAATGAATTCATTGCTAGTAAATTAACATATAATAAATATAAAATCCATTTGAAATAATGGAAATCATTTTCTGGAAAATAATTTTTATGCATAGGAAAACATTTTACTACAATATAATAGATAAATTACTATTTATGAATGAATTTAATTATATATATATATATATTATATTCAATATAATTTATTTTAAATTCAAGTTAATTTTTTGGTTGTCAAGTGATAAAAATAAATCAAATTTTACCCATAAAAATGTATTTTTCTTAAAATAAAATCTTTCACATTTTTCATAGTATCATTTAAAATGATTTTTTCCACATTTATAATACGTATTTTCAAAATAATCATTTAAAAATTATCTTGGATAAATATAATTTTTAAATATTTTAAATGATATTTTTCAATGAATACTGAACATACTACTTTTTATTAATGATATTCAACTCATTAAAAAAAATTAAAAGTTTGGTTTAAATGGGTTTTAATGTTTTTTTGATACATAATTTATGTATTGATAGAATTTATGTCATTTTAATCAATTTAATATTTCATTTTTATATAAAAATTTTATATTCATTTGATCATTTTATCATTGGAAAACAACTTTCTTGTTGTGACTTTGAAATTAAAATTAAATTAAATATTAGGAATACTATGAGTTGAATTTGTATTTTTTTTAAATATTTTGAATAATAATAATTTATATTATATAATATGGTTAACATTATTTTTTACAATAATGAATAATAAAAATTGAAAAAACTATTAAGCATCGTTAAGGTAAAATGGCTTTATTAGTCGTTAAACTAAAATGGAAATTGTTAAAAATGACCCAATAGAAATTGAAAACTATTTTTTGTAATATATTTATATTTTCTTATATATTATATAGAAATACCATTTATTATTATTTTCAATTTAAATAATGTGGAAACAAATATTATTTAATGAAATTTCAGGTATGTCAGTCACCTCACTTATTAAAGGGAAACACCCCTGTTCTCCTCTTCACATTTCCAAACCCCTTTATAAGTTTACATGGCCTCCCTGAATCAAATCATTGAAGCCATAATATAATCCATGAATCCATTATATATTTATAAATATAACATATTAATCATTTTTTTTGGAAACCAAAAAAAATTTGAAAGAGAGGTAACATCTATATAGAGCATATTATTCGATTTCTTCCTCAACATCATTCAATTCATATTAAAACAATATAATGAAATAAAATAAGTATTATACATATAAAAAAATGTTATTATGTTTATGGAATAACCAAAATACTTCTACTATTCAAAAAATTGTGTTAAAAAATAATTACTCATGTATATATACAGCTTCCCCATAGTGAATTGATGTCATTTATTCTTCCATCACTACCACTAACATATGAATATAATAGATGATTAAGTGTTTTTATATTAAATTTTTGATGATATTATATGTTTGAAATTATTATATCAAATATTACTTCTTATCTTTCATTCCATGGGAATACAATAACATCTATCATGTGTATGAAAAACGACCACCTTGATAAGTGTTGTGATTCATTCACACTATACACGTATGGTAATAAGGATGGGTTTAAGATAATATGTGATATATATTAAATAAAAATTAATCTTTATTACTATTAAATTTTTTAACATTATATCTTTCAATCCTTTAAGAAAATGGAAATAGTTTTCATGCGTTCATATGACCTACCATCATCATGACCGATATATTTCAATTTCAATCTCTAACTTTTATGTATTAATATATATATATATATATAATGGATTTATAAGATATTTATATGATTCTTAACTTTCTTTATATTACATAACAATGATAAAATTAGTGGGGAAAAAATAAAAATGAACAATATGTATGAAAAATAAAGTAGTTATTACACAAAACATGACTTAAACAAGGAATTGTTAGTAAATGGGTATTAAAAGGTACTAGGTTAATCATATTTTATTAATAAATTAATTTATGGTTATATAATATAATTTTAATAAACATTTATTTATTATATATAATGATCAGACAATTTCAAAGTAAGTTGAGACTTAAAGTATTGCATTTCCCTTTAACTCTTTAATTATTATAGTGATATGCCATATTCACCAAATATGAATTTTATGTGGTCTATTTAATTTTGAAAACTATAAATTTTGATGAATCGGCTAAAAATTATTGGGATTTACATATCTATTTGATATCTATCTTTCATGGTGTATATAGTTAAAATGATTCCAATGTTCTAAGGATTTTATTCCTAAATTTTCCTTCATCGAGATATATGTTTTGTTATACACCTATCTTCTCTTATGAGATTTATACATAAAAAATAGAAATTTAATATCATGAATTAATTTATTCTCATGATATGTGTATTTAATTTATCTTAAATATTTTATTAGTGAATATGAACTAATGATACTAATGAGGAATGTTATTTATGATACAATCTCATTTTTTATTAGGAGTGTTTATAATTATGTTTTCGATGGTGGAATCATGTTGTCTAAATCTCATGAAAATCATGAATATTTATCCCATATATTTTATTTATTAGAATATTTTTATTAACATAAAATTCAATTATTTATATAATCATGAATTAGAATCATTATTTTTAATGTAAACCAACTTTAATTATCTATTCAGTCTAAAACCATTTTTCTACAAATAGTGTTTTTTGAATATAATTGAAAAATGATAAAAAATTATCAAAATTATTTTTTCGTTAAAATTGAAATGATGTATTAAATTTTTAAGAAACATTTTCAATGTAACATTGAAGTTATTTTTTAAATAAATAATGATTTGATTTTTTTAAAAAAATTGAATGGTATTATTGTTTTAATAAGTACTGCATGTATAGAATTTCCTTCAATTGTTACCACACAATTTTTAACATTACATTTATAATAATAATTTTTTTCAATGAAAATTATTTCAATATTTTATAAGTATTTTTTTTGTTTTAAAAATTTATTTTCAATGTTTATAGTATTATTTCATCCATAAATGTTTAAATATTTTTTATGTAGTCATTTATACGTCTCTATGGGTAACTATTATAGGAAAATTGTTTTTTTAAATTTGTTATGTGCTAAAAATTGTTTTTAAAAACGTTCATGGATATCTTCCGTATTTAATGTTCTAGAATACCCTTGAAAAACATTTTTCAGAAAAGATGAAAACCATTGATGTTACATATGAATTACTTAGGTTGTGATACACACATACTATTGTTATTCTCTCTCTAAAATTTTAATGTTTATGACGATATGATTCTTATGAAACCTACATATTTTTTCATGGGTTATACCATGATGATATGATATAATGATTATGAAAACTATTTATTTTCCATAGTTTATTCTATGGATAAATATTTATGAGACCTATTTATTTTTTTGGGTTATCATATGATGAATGTTTTATGAATTCCCTTTCATTACATGGGTTTTAAGACAATGAATGTTTTATTATCTTTTGGAAGACATATTTATGATTTTTATTATGTGGTGATTGTAATTTTATAACTGGGGATAGTGGTAACATTCTAAACAAAATGGGTAGGAACTATATCTTCCTCTAAATAAATGCATAAGTATTTATCTCTCATGAGATAAAAATAAGAAAATATTTATATAGAAGATATATTATGGGAAATAGGTTTGTCATTAACCACTATTGTAAATAGTTGTTTCCTTATACACTAAGGGAAATAGGTTCTCCCCAATCCTCAATGGGAAACATGTGTTAAATCATGATATAGTATATTGATGGTTTTGGTAGGTATGCTGAATGTATGAAATGTTAATCTCTATTTTTAGTCCTGAATCACTTTTATTGCATGTGATTATGGTCCACGATTGATTTATGAAAACATCATACACTCATGTCCTGTATTTTTAGAAATGATAATGTTTTATGCCATGAATCATGTTTACAATCATATATTGATATATCTTCTTATTACCCATACATAGAAACTAAGGATACCCTTTTATATAATTCATTACCCATGATATGAATAATGGGTAAGGTTCGGGATTTTGTTAAGGAGTAATACTTTAGAAGATATTTTTCGGAGATGCTGGATTAATTTTTTATATAACAGGAATATGTGAATAGTATAGAAATAAATAAAACTAGTATAGTCCTTTGGTGAGTGTTTTTGAAATTTATTTCTATTTAACCTAAAGGATTTTATATTCACATATTTATAGTCTGGTTCGCTATAGTTGGTATCAGTGGAAAAGTAAAGTTATCCTTTGGAAAATAGGATCATAAAAAATTAGTGAGATATCGATGGATATGTATATAGATATATCTAATAATATGAATAAATATATGTTTATGATCATCAATTTATTGAAAATTTAAAATATTTTTTTTATTAAGTAGAGTGAGTAGTTTCCATGTAGTTACATCTCTGTATAGACACAACAAGTAGATGTTTCTCATTCCAAGAGTTAACAAGGGGTAATAACTCTGAAAAGAGGTCATTTTTTTATACTCCCTCATCACCTACTTTATAAAATTTAGATTTTGGACACACCTTGATTAAATAATCTATAGGATATTCTTTGGAATTTAACAAAACAATTAAAACCTATCATGAATGATTTATATATATGGTTAATATGAATGACATTTGATTAACCTTTGTTTCGAATATTAAAAAGATGGTGTCATTATTCTTTTGTGTTATTATTTATTTTTAAATTATTAAATGGTTCCATAATTTTATTATTAATGATTAAAATATGATTTTTGGTTTTAGTCAATAGAAAGAACTAGATAAAACAACATTAACATTGAATATTATCTATAATGTGTTGATGTACAATAAAATGGGATGATGATTATAGTGAATGTCATTTTCGATATTCCTAATCAATTTTCATGATTTATGATAAAAAATTAACAACTTAACAGAATCACATAATCATTAAATAATAGAAGGATAGTGATTACTATGGGTAAAGTGATAAATACTAAGGGGGATAAAGATTCAGTTTCCAATTTTTGGAGAATTTGTGAAGAATAACCCAAGTAAATGTCTTATTTTAATTGAAAGACATCTCAATTATGGAAGAGAATGACAAAAATGAAGTAATTTCAGAGGAAGAAAAGAAAATTTCGTTACTACAACGTTAGAGAATAATGGGTTTTTATAGTATCATCGACTTTTTTAAAATTTAAATATGGAAAATATTTTCATTATGATAGTTGATGTCGTAGAAAGAACTATAATGATAATAAAAAATGTCTTCATGAGTAATGATCATAGTACTCATTATGAAGATACCATTAATGAAATATGAATTGAATAAGGTATTATAGAATAATATAAAAAAATCCTTGTTAGTGGTTTAAAAACGACGTTGAACGAATGAGGTTATTATTTATCATAATTCAATAATTAATAAATACATAAGGATTTTAAGTATATGATTTTTATTAATGATTAATATGATTATGTTGAATGGTTCTAATGACCTAAAAAGTGTTTTAATGGAAATTTGATATTCGTTATCAAGGGAAGGATAACCATTAATAGATTCTTGATATTGATATAATTATTTTGGGTTATCGAGATGATTTTATAGAAAATGTAATTTTGATAATACTAAATTCTGTTGAATTTATTAATGATTTTATAACAGTTTGATTTATGCTTTCATTAATGGATTTTATAACATATTTGGATTTTAAAAATATATCCAATAATATGTGTTTTATTTAATAAATAAATAAGTATGAATGTTTTCAATAGGGGTATATTATAATTTATGTTATTAGTATGTTTTTAGGGAATACAAGTTGAAGTTATTAACATGTTTTTATGTTGAAATTATGAGATAATTCATGTTTTTAGGGGATTTAGGACATTTTCATATATGAATGTTAGTGAAAGTCGTTCATATTTTTTGGGTTTTATTATTTTGGGAATGAGATAATTGTATCCATGTATGAAACACTCTATGTTTTTATCTATTATATTGGATAATTTTAATTTTTTTATTTCTTGTGTTGTATGGAACATCATGTTAACATTAGGATACACACAATTTAATATTATGTTTTTGTTACTTACATCACTAAGTTAATTTTATTTACAAATGCAATATGTTTTAAAAAAACAATGATATATTATTAATATTATACAAATGTGACCATTATAATATAGTCATTAATTATAGTTATATTTATTTTAATAAACTATTTTAAATATTAAAAATAATTATTTAATATTAATAAAACATGTTGATATAAAAATTTTATAATTTTTCGATAATGTTATTTATTTGTTTGAAAAAAATTATTTTGCAAATGTATTTTTTATTTATTTTTTGAACAATAAAAAACATTAATTTTGAAACTATTGTTTAATTAATATAATTAAGTAATTATAATTCTCAAATTAATAATGTAAAACTGATCTTATGGTGAATTTTTCAAATTTTTCAAAGAAGGTATTTTACTGAGGAATCATCAATAATATAAAATTTATAATTAGAATTTAACTTTTCATTTAAATTAATATTATGTTAAATTTTAATCAATAATAGATTTACTTTAAAAATAGTTAAATTATATATCTATGGATACAATGTATCTCACTGGAATAATTTTCATATTGAATTTTGATATAAGGCCCTTGTAAACAGTTAAACATTTTATCATAGAAAACCATTTTCCTTATCACGTCCAGGAGATTAATATTAAATCAATTCTTCACAGATAGAATAAATTAGCTTTTAAAAATGGATTCCATATTAGTATTATTAACAAATTTTAATTTCTAATAATTTCATATTAATTTTTATCTATAATTAATGGTAAAAATATAAAAAAATTCTCACAGTTTAGGAAAATATTTGTTTAATAGTGGTTAAAATAAAAATATAATTGTTAAAATGTTCAAAAAATATAATATATTATTTTATAGATATATTGAGACCATATAGTGACTAATATTTGATAATAATCCATTGTGGATGCCTTCAGATTTTAAAAAACATGGGTAGACCTTTTAATTTTCAAAACTAACAAGTGTGCCACTATGCTCACTTATAAAAAACCACCCCTCTTATTTCTTCGTCTCTTATTCAAAGAATTTCGGTTTTGCCAGGAACTACACAAATAATAGCCTATATTCACTCATATCATCCTTTAGGACATAGGATGAGATAAAAATAGATAAGTCTTTTAGTAGAAATATAAGGAGGTTTCATGAAAAAGTGTAGCACTCTTTAATAATTGATGACATTTTATTTATTCATCCACCTACACATATTATTAATAAATAATTTTGATATAAATAAAAAAATATCTTCCTAATACATATTTTTTTATGTTAAATATAAAATTCCTTATCTATATCTATTATATGGGTTATGAAATCCATATTTTTATGTATAGAGAACTACCACCTTGCAAACTGATGTCATTCATTTCTTCATCAATACCTCTACCAATTGGGTATTATGGTGGATATAAAGCATATGTTTTATATGTATAACATAAATATAACACTATAGTCATTACATCATATATAAATTTTTTAACTTTTCATTCCTTACGGGATATGATAACATCGTTCAAGTGTATGCTAGACTACCAACTCACAAAGAGATATCATTAGTTTCCAACTAACACTTTAAATGGAAGATAATGATTATAATGATAATCAATATAAGTTATATAAAAGAAATTATTATGATATTAGTGACATACTAATCATTATAAAATGTCAATATATCATTTTATATTTTTCACTTTCACTCACTGAAAGATGATTACGTCGTTCATGTACATATGGACTATATCATTCATAAAGTGATGTGAGTACCTCTTTTTTATCACGAGAACAAATTCGTGACATTTAGAAGAATATTTGAAGAAATGATATGTAATTTATGTAATTGTATTAATTCTATAATGCTAAAATATTACTTACCGACCTTCAATATTTATCACTAAAAAATGAAGATTTTACTCATGCATTCGTAGAACCTACAATCTCTATGATCGTAACATCGGTTATTTATAAAAATAATTTTTCATGAATGGTATTAAAAGTGTGATTTATGTTTCAATAATGTAACTATTTCATCATTACTAGTATAGATCTGAAGTAACCATAGTCAAATTTGGTGAAAAAATATAAAAAATCAAAACATAAATGAAAAAGAAAATAACTATTACACGAAACATGACTTTATGATTGAATTGTTAATAAATGGGTAATTAAAGTTCTTAATAAAAAATATATATGGTTTGATATAAATATATATTTTATTATTATATATTTATAATAACCTGGAGGTAATCATATATTAATTCCAAGTATGTTCAAGGGATGTAGAGGCTTTTGGTAATGGATTTCTTGTAAATATTTTATTTTTGATAGTCATATGAAAATTCACCACTGTATTCTTTTGTGTGGTGTATATACATGCCAATTGAAATTATAAATGATGACTCTAATTTTTTAATTATATTTAATTTTTAATTTTATTTCATGAATTATTGGGGCCTATGTTTCAAAATATTAATAATGTTGTATGAAATTTATTGTCTCCCATTTATTTTTTGGGGAGATAAGAAAAATCAGCACTTTTTTATTTTGTGTGGGGTATATAATTCTGATTTTACATATTATATCTTGAATCTCATTATTTTTATTATATCAATTGTATCATTTTATGTTATTATTTATATGTTATTATGACTCAAATGTTTACTAATGTAATAATAGATTTCCCTTTAACATGTTTACTTCTATTAAGCACATGAAATATTCACCACCCATTAATTTTTTGTGGTCTATAAATTTAAAATCAATATATATTATTATTATTATCTAGATAATTATTAGAATTTACATATAAATTTTAAGAAATCTATTTTATGGGGTTTAAGGTTCGAATGTTAACAAATAGGTAGGGTATTTTTGTCTCAATTTGTGTTTATTGAGACATATGTTATGTTTTGAACTATCTTCATTAATTAAGTGTATATATTTCCCGATTGATATTCAATATAATTAATATAATTATTTTCATGAAATTATCTATTTTATATAATGTTATTATTTCATGTTTATTATGATTCCATGATATTGAAGTGGAAATATTTTTACAATACATTTTCATAAATTATTGTAATTGTTTATGCTTTCAATGAATAAATTTTATGTTATACATATAAAAATGAAGAATATCATAAATTTTATTATTCATTAGTAATTTTCAAAGAATTAATTAATTCCCTTCTCCTAACAATATATATATACAAAGGATTAAAAGAATAATATTTTTAATAGAAATATTATATTTCGTTGAAAACCTAGTTTTCTTCCAAATCGAGATTTTTTAAAATGTTTTTAAAAAATTATCTGACACCCATAAAATAAAATATTAAATAAATTTTTACCCATTTTTTAATTTTTTGTTTTTTTGAAAGGGATATTGACCTTGTTTTCCAAGAAATACATGTTTCGATATTCTAAAAAATGTGAAAGGGATCATTTTTATCATGTGCTACATGAATAAAATTTTCAGCCATCATAGACAATATTTTCAATGAAGAATAATTTATTATTTTATCATTGTTTTTTTAAAATTAATTAATATTAAAAATGTTATTTATTTTAAAATGTTATTTTCTGTATGGGATGATAATTTCCTCCTAAAATGCTCTAAATGATTTTTCCAAGTCATTCCCTATTTAATATTACCTCATTTTATGTTATATATTTTTATAGAGGGATATTAACCTTATAAATCTATCGTATTATTTATATTAATGGGTTTTAATTACTAGATGTTTATGAAACCATTTTGTCTTCCATGAGGTATACCATGATAATATTCATATTACACCTTCTAAATTTTCATTGGTTATGAAATGATGAAATTATGAAATGATTATGAAACCTATTTATTTTCCACAGGTTAACATATAATAAAATTTTTATAATACCCATTAAAATTAATGTATTGTTATATGATTAGTTTTTTATTATATTTTGGAACAAATATATATTATTTTCATTATGATAAAGCTGAGACCTACATCTTCCTATATTGAATTGTGTAAAAAATAATGTCACCTTGGATCCAAAAAATAAGGGATGTTTATTTTAAGATCAATAGAGGGTAGATGAGAGTTTATCATAATACTAAAAGAGGGTTCTTAAGAGGTCAAACTAATCTAGAATCATGTACCTATGTGGTTATCCAAATCCTAATAATGTTATAAATCTTTTATAGGGCACCCTTAATGTGAGTCTTATGTACTTTATTTTACTTCCACAAGTATATATTATATGAAATTGTTACTCTCTCACATATCATACAATATTATTATATTATAGTTCATGTATTATAAATTAATAATATTTATTCCATAACTCATGATTATAATATATAATAATAATGTTATTGATTGGAATTTTTATTAGCATTTACTCAAATAATTATAATATTATATTGATAAAATATTACATTTTTCCCTAAATAAAAATACTATATCACCGTTTCTTATATTTATTTTTCCTAGGTTAAGAGGAATGTTTTTATATAGGGGTATTAAATGGGATTACCTTTATTAGAGATAATGATGATCTTTCATTAATTAAGAATATTTTTTTCTATTTTTCGAAATGCGCTAAACAGCTATGGACCTTAGAGGTTTACTTTTATCACCCCGATACATTACAATATTTTTATTTTATAATATATAAAATTGTTTTCATAACTGATAATTCAAGCAACAACGGGTTTGACCAAAACACTATTTAGTCAGATTTTTCACAATAAATTAAATTATAAAACTTTTAGAGAATTCATATTTTAAAATTTTAAATTATATATGAAATAATATATTTTTAAATTTATACAATATTTTTTATATTCATATGTTATAAAGTAAATTAATATTACACATAAAAAGTTGTATTTTTTAAAATTATGTATTACAACTATTTAATTGAAATCCTATTTTAAATCCAATGATATCACGTTTGTAAGTTATATATGGAAAATAAAACATTTATTTTAATGTGTAATAAAAATTATTCATGATTTTTTTTCTAGTTAATTTTTTGAAAAGTTTAATTTTTTGATGAATAGGGAGGAAATATTGCATTTTAATTAAAAACTATTTTTTATCTAAATAAGATATAGCGTTAAATTATTATTATTATTTAACTATAATTATATCAACATGAAATAATTTAACAAAGTTTAGGTCATTTGAATCAATTTTACATTGAATATGAATATTAAAACACTACAATCATTTGTATGTTATCACATTTAAAACTAATGTTTTTGTTCTATTAATGAGAATAATTTTAAATTTATTAATAAAACATCTATGTTAATAATTTTGAGTATTGGATTCCATATATGTAATATCTAGATTAAAATTGTGTAAATATTGTGACAAATGGGACTCAATGATGAAATAGACAACTGTCCTTAACATGGTATTCGGGTCCTTCCACGCTAGGTACCACCAGTTACCCCGCACACATGCGGTCCCCACACTGGTCCCCCACGTTCTTGAAATAGTCATCTAACTAATTAAATTCTCCATAGGCCGACATATGTCCTTTCCAATGTACTTTTTTCTCACTCACAAACACCCTCAGAAACATTTTATAAGGTCACCCATCCTGATCATGACTCCCAGCCAATCACGTTTAACTGTGGAGTTCTAATTAGGTAGTCTCCTGAAAATGAAGGTACTTATTTTTTACATGAGTCATATCATTTAGTCACTTAATCATTTATTACTCTAGGGTGTCACATTAACCCCCCTTTAGAGCACAACGTCCTTATTGTGGGCCCTACATCTCAACATAGGCAGTGCACCACATTTATGGTCAGGTACCACCTCTGATAACACATGTTACAAATGTGCCCCAATGATAGCACATACACCCATCCTCAACATTTCATTCGATTCATGGCTCTCCAGGTACCACCAATTGCCTCACAGACATGTGGTCCCCACCATGGGGCCCTCCAACAAGCCAGAACGAGTCCTCTATCTAATGATATTCCCCATAGGCCAAAACATGTCCTTTAAAGTGTGCCTTATCCTCACTCACTCACACACACACTAGAGAACATCCTAGAAGGTCACCCATCCTAATCATGACCCCAGGAAAAGCACTCTTAACTATGGAGTTCTAATCTAGTAGGCTCTTAAAAAGGAAGGTGCACCTTTTTGACATGAGTCATATCATTTTTAATTTAACCCTTTATCATTCTAGGGTGTTACAAATATGTTCCTTTTATTTTGGGGCATATGAATAATAAATATAATAATATTTTAATGAACACAATTATGGGTAAAAACATTATTATAAATATTAGAATATTACCCTAACACTTGTCTTAATTTTATTGAATTAGAATTTTTCATCCATACTTATTCAGGGATCATTTATGATTCCATTTATGTCATTTTTGACGATAATATAACCATATTAGTATTATGTTCAATGGAATGTCAATTTTGTTATACTTTTGTATTTAATAGGAGTTGTATTGTTAATACAAAGTTATAAAAAGAAAATATTAAAATATAATTACCTTATAAAGATAAAATATTTACATACTTCATGGTAATTTATTTATAATTAGTAGTGAAAAGTAGTTACCTTAAATTTTGACATAATGATGATGAAATAATTGTTTAATTAATTGAATAATCAAATATATGATATAAAAAATATTTAAATAAATATAATTTTATATAATTAATTTCACCCAAGAATGTTTTAGATTAATTTGAAACCTTAGTGACGTGTAAAAAGGCATGGTTCTATAAAATCATGTTGTTATGTTATTATTAAAAACTCAACAAATAAATAGTGTCAAAATTGAAACTAATGTTGGTGGCGAATAAATAATATTTCATTACAGGAAATAAAATTCTTAAAAATAAAAAACTGAGACACCATATTAAGATTATGTTAAATATGTCATAAATGACTCATTTTTTGGTACTTTGGAGTATTAATGTTTTTATATTATCCCTTAACATGTAACATACATGATATCAAAGAATGAGTTTATAGGGCTAACTAATGGTTAAAATTAAATTATAAGAATTAAAAATCATAATAAAAACATGTCCAATTTTCAATCAATGAATTTATTTTTATACATAATCATTTTATATTTTAAACATTTTATTTTGTTTAAAATTGGAATTGAAAATGAATTTCTATTAATTTAATATTTTATGAATTTTCAAAGGTTCCCCTTAACTCACTTATAAAAGGGAATCTCTTAACTTGCTTCATCAGATAGTGTTGAGCCTTCTATATTGATTATTTATTGTCAATTTTTCTACTGAACATCCTTATAATTTCATTAGAGGTTACGGTATCCCAAAAAATACAAACCCTACTTTGATTAAGATGATATCTAAAGGAATCCCACCAAAGAAGTGGTAATAATTTTTACTAACTCATCGAAGTTAATTTATTATTTTAATTCATCTTAATGTGTTTTTACATTAAAAGTAATAAATAATGTATCAAATATATCCTTATATTTTATTATGATTATGGTACAATGATATTACACATTTTATCCATCCTATAAAAAATAAAATTACCCCATGTGCATACGCGCGACTTATCATCTCCATGCCATGGTTCAATTTATTTCTCATCACCAATATAATTTTATAGGTACAATGATTGAAATAATGGATATAAATAATAAATATGAAATTATGTTTAATATTTATAATTAAAATATCATCCTATTACATTCCATTTATCCATTAATAGAATGATACCATCACTCATGTGTACGTACAACCTACTGTCTTCACACTTGATGAGGTTCATTTTCCATAGGAACCATTAAAAATAATTATAAAAATGTAATTAATAAGTAAATATAATTTCTATGAACTTAATAAATTTCATTAAATAAATGATATATGTCCTATGTATATGAAATATGACTCAAATGAAAAAACATGCATAAAAAAATGAAGTAGTTATCACCTAAATCAAGGGTAATAAAAAGAGTATTATTTCCAAAACGATATAAAAATTCATATATAATATCATAAATATGAATATAGGTAGGTTATAACATAATAAAATGTACTGAGTCATTTTATAGTAGGAAAAATCACTGTCATCTAAATTTAATTACATGGAAGGGGTTATTTACAAAACCTCATTATTATCTAGGATTTTTTATAGATAAATATTTGTGAAGAATATTTATCATTTTTTCTATGTTTCACAAAAAATATTTCCAAAATTTTTATAACATTTTCCTAAAAATATTCATTGTATTTTTACGAATTTTCTAATTTTTATAAAATATTTTTAAATGAATCTTTTTATCATTTTCCAAACAATGTAATTTATGAATTTTTTCATAAAAAATATTGAATATTTGTTTAAATTACATGAGAAAAGTGTTTTTTACACGATAAGGTATCTTTATTATATTTAATATTCCTTACAATAGTACAAGATTCTTTCTAATGAAAATATTTTCCATTACAATTTTTTTGTATTTAATTAAATAATTTAAATATAGAAATATGTATTTCTATATATAAATTGTTAAAGATTTTATTATTTCATTTTTCTTATATGTAAACATTATTTGATAGATCATATTTTTCATTGAATCCGATCTCTTATTAGACAATCTAACTTATTTGGAAAAGTGGGGTTATGAAATTTATTTAGAGTGGATGTTATATTATAATATCATTTTTTATGGTTAATGTATTCACATTTTCTATTCTAGATTATCAATACGAATGTTTATGTTTATTATGTTGCATCCATTTCGTATGAGGAATGAATTTGACTTAGTACGTGATTGGGGGGCTTGAAATAGCCCATTAATGCATTAGTAGATATCCTGATACAATCTAGTTCAGTTATTGTCATATTTCTTACCAGTTTTTGTATGGTTTCTTGGATGAATCCTTAGGTTATGTTTATGATGCTTGAAATTATCTATTCCGACATTATGATATAAATTGTTGATATCTCTTGTGATTATTCAATTAGAATAATATCCACATAATTATATATATGGAAGTATTTTATTTTCAATTATTATTTCCACATTATTCCAAGGATTATGGTTTAAATGGATCATGTTTTAGGTATAAGTATTTTCATAATGATTATTATTATTTATTAATAATAGTTTCTATTTTACACTTATCCTTACTAATCATCTGAGATCACCCATTTTTATTTTTTATTTTTATCAAAATTCCTTGATGTGTATTATGTTTAAAATACTAGGTTATCCTATGAGTTTATTGGCCCCCTCAGTGTATTGAAATTGTTGAATTTGAAATTTTCTACAGTATTTTGTATTACAGATATGTAATCTAGTATCCAATACTACTGAAATGATCTGTCCTATGGGATATAATTTTTTTGTTCCAATGTTATAAATTAAGGCACAAACTCTAGGGTACTAGTGTTGAGGTAATTACACTATTTTTTTAATGTAATTAACATTAATCTAAAAAGATATAATATTATTACTTGAGAACCAAGGGTCACAATTATTTAAGAAATGGGTTATGTTAAAATTTGGATTAGATTTTTATGAATAATGTGTTACTACCCAATATTAAGATTAATTCATATTGGCTAACTTATGTTAACAAATTTATTATGACTAAAAATATATTTTTTACACATTAACATTTATTTTATATAAATGAATGGACATTTCACCTATCATAGATTCATGGTGTTGTGTCCGTTAAATTTATTCACCTCCATGTTCCCTACCACTCTCCATCAGTATTGGGTGTTAAGTTATCTAGTCTTTGTCCATGTTCCCATATAACACATGTGTTATACTCTTTGTAGATATGGTATGTGTTCTTATGGAACACATTATCACATCCACTTCTATCTATTCAATATATGATTTATTAACCAATTTTCTTATATGGGTTTTCCATAATGGGATTTTCAAATGTTAAATAATTTTCTATATAGAAAAAGTTCATATTGAGAGGGCGTAATTTATTTTATGTGATAGAGTATAACACAATGATATTTTTGGAAATAAAATTTTAAAATAAATTTACCCTTTTTTATATTTTACATTACATACAACAGAGAGATTTAATAAAATGAAATATACTAATATTATAATAATCAACATGCCATTGGAATAGTAGGATGAAATAGGATTAAAAAAATATGAAAATATATGGTTTAAAAAGGTAAATATAATGAATTATTATGTGACTAATTAACAAGAAATTAATATAAAAATCAAATGAAAATAAACGAAATATTTTTTTTGGAAAACAATTTTTATGCATGAAAACACGTTTAACTAAAAAAAATTTAAAAAGGAAACTTTTGATGAATTATTTTGTTGAACTGTATTTATTATATATTTTATTTATTATTTTGTAATCTTTTAATGTGTTTTTTGAAAAAATTTAAATATAAATCCAATTTTATGCTTTAATACTATATTTTTAAAAAAATTATTTTTTCCCAATTTATTCACTTATATTTATAAATATTTTTAATACTAATAGAAAATTTATTTTAAATAATATAATTAATTATTGAAATCCTGATTAATATAATGGAATAAATTTATTATTATTTATTTAAAATACAAATTTCACAACGAATTGTGAAAATTACATATTTTTATTAAGAATTATAAATCCTATTAATACAAATAAAAATATGAAAATTATTTATGGTGGTTATAAGGGTGTAAATTAGTTAAATTATATGTCTATTAATAATATTTTGGTAATTTTATTCAATTTAATATTGAATTTTGACATTAAATATTATAATATTTTTGATATTTTCTCCGTCACAAATATATTTCTCATTGTTACTCTGTGATAAATTTATAATTACACATTTCCAGTTATATGGCTATAATTTTGAAAAATTCCTTCCATATTAATTATTATAATTTTATATATTTTCTAATAAGTTGAAAAAATTATTTTAACCATAATGAATAATGAAACAAATAACGACTATCTACTATGGTTAAGGTAAAAAAGGGTTTACATATGGGTTAATCTAAACAGATAACAGTTTAAAATATCCCAAAATATGTCCTACACCAATTATAGGAAATTGTTTGACTTTATATATTCTATTTTCAAATAATTCCAATTATTTAATTTTTGGTCATGTGTTAAATGAGTTTACACATTTTTCATTTTAAGAATTACAAGTGAGGCACTTGTGTCAAATATATTCACATCACTAATTAGTTTTTTTGTTCCTCCACATATTTCAATTATTATTAAAACATTATAATATAATAGATTTATTAACGTCCTTATATTAAGATTTTATTATGTTTATTTAACAAACTAAATAAAATTTTGCAGATTATTTTATAACAAAATCCAATATCTCTTAACATTTATAAAATTGATTTTATTTATTATTAAATTAAATTTTTTACATAGATAACACATATTCATCTGAAAAAATTAATATTAAAATAAATCAATTAAAAATTTATTTTAATTCATTTTTTAATAACCCTTTACAATGTGTTATAACCACTATGGAATAAGTAAAACTATGAAAAAATGTCAACTAGATGGATAAACATGTGTTTAAAAGAAACATTGATATTTATTTTTTAAATATATGATGAAAATATAAAAAATAATCTTGTAAAAACAAAGAACCTTGAGAAATTTTACGAGATCATATGTTAAGTCCTATATCCCCAAGATCCTCTTACACTCAGTGATTGACCCATATAATACCATTCCCAAGAATGACCGTCTAGAGGGGATGAAAAAACAATGATTTAATAAATTCCATTCAACATAGTATATGGTTATTAATGTATCATTATTTTCAGGATAAGGAGTATAAGTATATGAATCATACTTTTCTTATTCATCCCTTAGTAGTTCCCAAGGTACTCTTGATCAATTTCTAATTAAAATACTTTAAAAATTATTTCTATTTTTTTTCAAACCATCACCACCCATGACATTTATAGAGGAAATAAAAAATTATTAAATCCATTGTTTCTCCCAAAATATGGAAAATCCTTCAATATTTTCAAGAGGCAATCAAAAAAAAATTAAAACTAAAATATCATATCATTAATAAATTATATTTTGTAAAAACCATATTTTTTTGTATCATCATTATATTAAAAGTGATTATCACCATTCATAATAAAATATACACTTACACAGACATACAAATATACAAATATATATATTTATTAATAATAAGACACACATTCTATTATTAATTTTTCCACAAACATTTAAATAATAAATATATATATATATAATATTTTTTTATGACCATTATTATTCAATAATATTTTTTTCAAACCCTCTATTTTTATTAAAAAAAATATTACTTTTTTCTAAATATAATTAAATTTGAAAAATAATTGGTATTCCAAGTAAATCATATGCACCAATTATTAATTTATAATGAAACACCAAATTTTTTTTAAAAAAAACATGATTCATTTATAAAGGATTTTTGGGGATCTTCTCAAACAGATGGTCAACAGGGTAGTTGAAAAATTATTCAGAACCATAGATTTTTAATAGAATAACCTTTCACATTCATTGATGATTGAAATAAAAAAATTATATCATTCTAGTAATTCCACTAAAATAATTAATAATATTTTTAAATTTATAAAATATTGATTAAATGTCTAAATAATATATGATTTCAAAATTTAGGAAATTATCATTCGGTAAAAATACTAATAAGATGTCCAAATGATAAACATTGTTCCAAAAAGTGAGGGGATAACAATAATAAAAATCCACACATCCATGGAATGATAACAACGTAAAATAAAAATTACAACACCATTAGGGTTTGGTACATTTCCATCTAGAGTGAGTTTGTGGGAGAAAACCTAATCATATATGATGACGATGAAGAAGCATGTGAGGGAAGATAAGGAAACGAAATATGAGGATATCACAAATACAATCATAGGTTAAAATATGGTCCATTGGTTGAGGGATTAGGATTCATCATGTGAGATTTGGGAATATAAAAGAGGGTTTTGTGTGAGAGGTAGATGAATATGATAGAAATGATTATATTGGTAAAAATGTAATTAAATATGTAAAAAATTTTATTTTTAACCTTATTGTAGAAGGTAAAGTTTTGGATGAATGATTGAAAAAACAATGGGAAAAATGAATCTCTTAAAAGTCTTAAAGGGATCCCACATACATTGGATTTAATGTTGTGAAAATGATTAATAATTTTACTGAAACCTATATAAAAAAAAGTATTCAAACCACTTTATTAATAGAAATTCTTTCATAATAGTGGAAAATGGATATTCTATTGAAAATGTAAAATCAAATCTAATAACATTTTTCACTACCTTTAATGATAAAATAGAATAAGAAAATAAATGATTAGTTAATTATGTCAAGGATTCCTAGTATAGGGTGTGAAAAATCTCCCCCATGAACCTTTCATCTCCAAAAATTCCACCAATCTCATAAAAATCTATGAGAAGACCTCATACAGAAATAAGGTAAGATGATTTAATGGCTTCATTTATAGTTGGATAGAAACACCTCTCTAAAGACAATAAGTCACAAAATAAATTAAATTATTTTTAGAAAAACAACCTCCCAATAACCACTAATTCATAACTAGGTATTCAATAATATTAAGAAACAAATAACCACATAAATTTATTAAAACCTGGTGAAATGAACTAAAACACCTTCTCTAAATGGATGTCAACTACAACCAATTTCCCATTGAAAATGAAAAGTAAAACAAAAAATTTAAAATCACCCCCATACCAAAGCTATAATAGGTTATAATTTCAACTAATTACATCCATGATCCTAAAAAACAAGAGCTTACTCTCCAAATGAGTTCTTGATGTTGAGCATGTATAATAAAAAACCATCAAAAACCTTGATAAAAATGAACATGTAATTACCTTAACAACACAATATGTTTTAGGATTAAAAGGGGGAGGCATCAAGCATTAATATAAATCTTAAAACCATATAGTATCATATCTTTCATCAATTATTGTGGTCTACCATTTACAAACAACAAAGGATACCACTCAGTGTGACCCTAGATAATTAAATTGACCCCGGAGAGATGAAAAAATGATAGATAAAAATTATATCCTACCTAATATACATTGTCTCCCAATATTTTTTCATGCCCTAAAAACCTGTTTAATATCTCACCACAACCATATAAATCCAAATCACATGTAAGAACAAAAATCATTCATAAATTATAAGAAAAACCGTGATAAACCACAATGTTAAATAAACAAGAAATTAGACTATTAGAAAACAAAATAAATCTCACCGAGACCCAATCGAGTAAAAGCCACACATAAGACCAACACTCATTCCCAAAAACACTAAATTTTATCATTGAAAAATTTCTAAAAATAAAAAATATTTCTTAAATCACTTTCAACATCCTTAAAAACATAAATCATAAGCAATCAAAAAAAATTCACCACAAAATATTAATTATAATGAATCAAGAAATTAATTGAAATGAAACCCCTCATTTAAAAATTAATTTTATATCTATTAATTCTAGATAACAATTATATTAGTCATTTAAAAACCACCGCAAAATCATATTTACGAAGAATTTTAAACAATTTAGGAACAATTAAATAAAAATATTTAACAAATTTAAATCATGAAGCATATTTTAAAATTAAACTCATTTTATTTAAAAAAGATAATTTATAAATCTACTTCTTATATTCTATGTCTACATTTTAAAAAGTAATATTCAACCATTCATATCCAATTGTTAATTAATTTCATATAAAATATCATGCTTTTTTGTTGGAAAAGAATATATTTATTATGAAGCCATATATACCGATTTTCAATATTATAATGAAACATTTATTTGAAAAAAACAGGTGAAAACCAAAACTAAATCCAAATCATCACATATCACCGAATGTGTCACGACCTGTCCCTAGGGGCCCATTCCATGACTATCCCAAGAACTCCTTCTATAGGTCAGGGGATGGAAAATAAAACATAGGTGGAATATCCCTAAAAGGGAATGCATTACCTCTAAACCGATACACACACAAAAATCACAAACTGAGGAAAGTAAACAAAATGTAAAACACAATTATCACTGAGACACCGTCTAACAGTATAGTAAAAACTAAAACAACAAAGGGGCTAAAATACAATCCCATAACCACAATGGAATGTATAACTTCCACAATCCATCTTCTTGAGACCCTACGTGATGGGAAGCTGCCTATAGATGTAGAATTATGTACAACCGCCTCGTATCAATGAGCACCCCCTTATCCCATACCACCATGGTATTAGTCGAAGCATCGATCACCATAATGTGACATGGAACATGTTGGATATTCATGTGCAGGGGTGATTAACACAATACATAGTAGGAACCCCAAACCAAAAAGGAATGTCCACAAAGTAATACCATTAATCAAAGACAGCTCCCCAGGTATAACTCAATGTATAAAAAGTAATAATATCAGTTATAAAGAATATTCATCTTGTACTGATAAGGGACACATAGATGATCTGTCATTGTGGTTCTCTCGACTAATAGACCACTATGTTTCACTCGACTGTTGGACTACTGAGATCTGATGATCTTCTGGACCACATATGTTCACGCGGCTACTAGACCACGGAGGTCTGATCACCTACTAGACCACTATGGTCCACAGTGCAACTAGAACACTAAGGTCTACTCCCCTAATGGAACACTAAGGTTTGATCATTTATTAGAAAACAAAGATACGCTCTACTACTGGACCATTGAGGTTCGTTGAGCAACTAGACTACTGATGTTCACTTGGGTACTAGACCACCACGGTCCATATTGTCATAGCCTTTGTTTCACCGCCAGCCATAGGATTCCCTCTCTCAATTGCACTTAATTATGGGTGATCTAATCCTCAAACCATTGTTCATATCTACAATACCACAAAAAATATCATAGATTATACCTAATGGATCCTCTTGCCACAAGGGTCCCAACGTCGTAGACATCGTGTCAATCAAACGCCTGGTCTAAAGGATATTGGTATTTTAGTAAACAGGGGCCAGTTGCATCCTGGCATAGTCTAAGTTGGTCAGACCGACCCGACCAACCGAGCTGAGGGGTCCCTCCAGACCTGACCTAGATTGATATTCCCCAACTGGCCTGGTTGGGTCTTGGCCGATGTAGTCCGGCCTGGCCCAGTGGCCAGGGAAAGTAGGCCTTCTTGGACCCTAACTCATTCAACTGTGGGACCAACCCACCAGGGTTCCCAGAAAACCAGTTCCCATTCATTCTAGTATGACATATTTGTACTCGTTCTGACCTATAGGGAAATGAAGTGTTCTGATTTCCCAATTTTCCCGACCAGCAATTTGGAGACCCAGTTCCTCTCCAGCCCAAAATGCATAGCATTCTGGTTTACTCCATTGGCCTAACATCCATCGGCATGCTAGGTAGGGTCTAGACTAGAAGCCCACTTGACTACAGTTCGGGAAGCCAAATGGATGGATGAGGGTGGTTACATCCCTCCACACTTGGTCCAACGTGGACTACGTTCCAGCACACGCTGCGACCCTCCCCACCAGCCGCTCCACCTGACGTAGTGCCCGACTGGTGCCACCACCCTACACCGCAATGACCCCAACATACCACAGCCTTCGCTGACTCATCAATCTATCGGGGAGGGCCACCTTACATATGTGATTTCCATTGCAGGCCACCTCCTGTGTGCCAATGGTCTCTTTTCAAGGCTTCTAGACTTTCTCTGGATGTCTATTTCCTCATCCGTCGATGCTTTCGGGCTTCATAGGGCATCAACATTAGTGCTTTATACTCCTCATCATTCTTCCATCATTATAGAGGTCCAACAACCTTTGGAATCCCCCATAGAAAATTTCTGTCTGGGCCTAAGGGGTCCTTCTGTAATGAACAAGGAGAGACATAGGGGATCACAAAGAACACCCAAGGAACAAACCGACCTTTGTTCGTGTCCGGTTGGAATTGTTTTTGTCAGTTGGATCACGAAGCACAAATATCAATAAGTAATATAAAATAACCAGTCCCAATCCCATAATAAATATTTCGGCATCAAGAATGAATAATCCACCTATTGATCAACGTGTTTGAGAGTTTATCTATGTTATTCATTTAGAGGGGACAATGGGTGAAAATGAATAACTTTGATTTAAACCCCTACATGGGAAAAGAAGATCAATCATGGACGATCTACAATCACCATCAATCGATCTCCGATTTTGATTGAATATCTAATGGTATCATCAATGACATCCAATTCAATGAGGTTCCTCATTATAGAGTATTCCATCATCGTTCATCATCTGAATTCCAAGGTTGTCCGTCAACGCTGAATCAATGTTTAATTAAAGAAGGAAGACACACTGCACGATGCAGCATCACATTGCTAATTCATTAATGAGGTTCATTAATGGATTTATTATTGCTTATTTATTGTACCATATCATAGACGAGTCGCTACGTAATGATGATGATAAAATAATAAAATGAATTTTTAAATTTATTTTATTTTTCTTCTCAACATCTTAAAAACTATCTTTTCATTCAACCTACACCGATCGATGTTAGGCCCATCCTAGGTGAATCCAAATGCTCTATGTTCATAAATACCTTTACATTGATGATCATGGCATTGGTTTACAGGTTATAAAAACCCCAACACATAATTTATTAATGAAAATTATAAATCGTTTGAAACAAAAGTCTAACCACTATAGGCTTTGGAATCACATGTTGTCTTAGAACATAGTCTCAAAATAATCTCGTTAAATTTTTAAAAAACCTTACAAGGTATTCTTGAGTGCTATATTTTCTACACCTTATATTTACATCCCCAAATTCTAAAACAAAGGCTAATCAATAAAATGGGGGTACTGAGCACAAATCTTACGCTCCTACTATCACGTGCACTCTTGGAGATTTCCGTGATTGCAATGAACATTCACCAGAGGAATCAACCATCCATGATGAGCCCTATATTTTCTATCCTCTATCTCCACCAGGTACTCCTCAAATGTCTCCCCATCATCATTGTCCAACTCGACATGGTTGATGATGTGAGAAGGGTTTTCCACGTATCTCCTCGGATGGGATACGTGGAAGACATCTTTCACCCTCTCTATGTGTAGTGGTAGAGCCCTGTGTTATGCCACCTCTCCCACTCTACGCAGTATCAAGAATGGTCCAATTAACCTCGGTGATAACTTTTCTCCCTAGCCAAATATTTTTATCCATCATTGCGGAGAGACTCGTAAGAATATGTGGTCCCACTCATCGAACTCTTAGAGTATTGTTAACCCATCATCGTAGGATTTATTTCATCTCAATGTTGTCTTCATAAGCTCTTAGATGACCTGTAACATCTCAGTGGAAGCATGTACTTCCTCTATATCCATGAGTGGTGAATTCCTTGGGTTTCTTCTGGTTAACAAGGACATTCACGGTCATTCATACAATGCCTCTAATGGTTCCATACCGATGTTGGAGTGGTAGCTATTGCTGTACGGAAACTCCACCAGTGGTAGGTGGTCCTCCCAACTATGACCAAAGTCATGAATGCAAGCATGAACCATATCATCCAAGGATAGAATGGTTCGCTCCGTATCACCGTCTATGGGTGAAAGGTAGTGCTCAATCATAGGTGAGTCCCAAAAACCACCTAAAATACCTTCCACTACCAGGAAGTAAAGTGTGAATCATGATCTGAGACTATCTTATAAGGGAATCCATTCAGTCGAAATATCTCTTACATGTAGAGGTATCCCAAGGTATCTACTGAACCCTATTCATGAATGGGATGGATGAGGGAAAACACGGTGAGTCATTTTAGGATCAACCAGATGGTTTGTTACCCCCTGGACATACATGGTAAGACCATCATAAAGTCCATCGATATCAAATCCCACTTCCACTCTGGTACCTCGAGGTGTTGTGTCAAACCTGCTGAAACCAGGTGCTCAGTTTTCACTTTTGACAAGTGAGGCACCTCAAGACAAACTCTTTGACTTCCTTCATCATCCTCGACCACTAGTACTAACATTGAAGTACCTCATATAACATTTCCAAAACTAGATGTACGGCCAAAGGGGATGTATAGAACTCCCTCAAAACATCCTCTTGCTACACCATTGATACTGTGGTGTGTCTTATGAAAAGGATTACATGCTCCACACCTTTTGAATATCTATTAGGGGAATTCCCTTTGGAAATCATGGAACGTGTAGTATCACATAAGGCATTTGGAGTTGTGCCCCCAGACACGCTGTACGAGTGGAGGATAATCATCCAACGACTTAACAAATGATGTCTCTTGTCTATCCACAACGTATATTTGATGAAAGGACAACTACTATGAGCCCTTGTTAAGTAGTTATGAACTTGATCTCTTGCTGAGGGAATCTACCACCACGTTCCCCATCATAGGAGTATAGACTATCTTGATGTCATAGTTCTAGATGAACTCTGGCCAACTTCAATATCATAGAATATGGTACTTATGATAAAAGATATACTAGAGACTCTTGTGGTTAGATTAGATGCTGAATCGTTCACCCATAAATAAGTGTCTACACATCTTCAGTCCAAAGATTACCAGTGCCCACTAAAGGACATTAGTCACATTGTTCCTCTCTTGTAGTCTCAATTATCATGATCCATAAGAAATCAATGATTTCCCATACATCCAGAAACAACCAAGCCTAGTTCGTTATGCGTCATATAAAACGATGTAGTTGGTGCCCTCCTTTGGGAGCCTCAATATTAGAGCAGTCATCATGCTCCGCCTTAGCTATTTAATGATCATCTATCTTATTTCTATACACATAAAGGGTTTTACCTCCCTCATCAATTCCATCATATTTTCTTCCACTCTGGTGATGTTGGGAAAAATCCTTTTATAGTACCCTGCCATCTAAAGGAAACTTCGCACCTCGGTAACGCTCTTGGGTGGCTTCCAATCAAGAACCTCCTCAATATTCATTTCATCCACAAAAAATCCGACCTCTAAGAATACATTTCCCTGAAATTTTATCTTTTTTATCAAAAACTCACAATTCGAGGTATTTTTGTAATACTGGTACACTTAGAGTGTGTCGAGAACCATCCTTAGGTGTATCTATTTCCCCACCTCAAATAATGAATAGAGTAAGATTTCATAAATGATGAATAATACAATATTGGTCTATGTATGGCTGGATTATCCTGTTCATGATTCCCAAGAAAACTATTGGGGTGTTCATCAAGATAAGATGCATCACTATATACTCGTAGTGGCCATAGTGACATAAGAAAATCATCTTTTAGATGTCCTCTTATTATACTATAAGATGGTGACAACCCAATTTGAGGTCTAACTTCGGGAACCATTTTTCATCCTTAAGCTGATCGAAGAGGTCATCAATCCTTAGTAGACAATACTAGTTCTTCATGGTCACCCGATTTATGTGCCGAAAGTCCCCACATAACCTCAAGCATCCATCCACCTTCATGAAAAAAGGAGCATCCCATGGTGAAATGTTGGGCCTTACGAACCCATTCCTATGCATGTCCGTCAATTGTACCCTCATCTCCTAGAGCTCTATGGGAACCATATGATATTTTGGTGATGATATTGGTGGTGTCCTAGGGTAAAAATCAATGAATAAGTCTACCACTCTGAGGGGAGGTAGTCCCATATCATACTCTAGAATGATGTCCTCATTCTTATTCACCAATGTGGGAAATTGTGGAGTAATCTCATCCATTCCACCAAGGGTCATTTTGGACAACTAATGAGTGATCAGCTGCACCCTACTATGTGCAAGTCCATCCCATACTGCTCCATTTTCCTCCCCACTGATAAAAGGAAAATGGTTGCTGTTTTTGCAAACACGCCACATGTTGTGTCTAAAATAGTCAATCGGAGTATGAGCTTCTAATAGCTCGTCTATAAAATGAATGAAATTGTATTACCTCAACGTCTTGACACTACTAGGAGATCCCATATGAAGATCTCACATAAAAGAGTAATCTCACATTGTCATCACCGGTGTGTGACCATTGAAACCCCTCTTTTAGGAGGCTCTAATTGCATGGATCGATCAAAATGATGGATCAGAATCTCTGAGATCCAAACAATTTCCATTTAAATGATAGAGTGACTAGAACATGTGTCTATATGAACTACAACTAAAGTAGAGAAGACATAGATCATACATTGTATTATCTCTAGGAAGTCGGGACTGTAGGCCACAATCACCTGATGTTAAGCCTATTTGTTTTCACCTACTCCGAGAGCATGTGGTAGACCACATGATGTTGGTGGTGGTAGTACCTCATAACTATGACCAATTACTATGGCTCGTCCCACTCCACTTCTACTGACACTGCCGAGAGAACTACTCTGTTCCTATCTCTATCACTACCTTGATGGTCGCTAAATGATTTATCGGTCCTCTGGGTTGTGATTTGGGAAATCCCGAGCCTTGTGTCCCTTCCTGATGCGTGCATAGCATAACCTACTCCTATAATGATTCCCTCTACCATGGGAGACTCATGTTGATGACCCGGAGTCCTGGGGTTATCCTCCGAATGGTCTGGTCCACTTGGCCCTCTGCGTCATCTGCCAGCTACCCACCTTGGATGACATATCCAACTGTTGCCTATTGGTCACTCCCACCATCAGTTCCTACTCTACGAGGATGTTATCCACTAATAGAGCTCACTCCATCACCCCAGCCTACACAAAGATGCATAGGGAGATCATCGATTCTCGAATCTCTTGTCGGAGTCCCCGCTCAAAGGTTCAGGCCCTGAGGAAATGGTGTTGTACTATATCTGTTGAGTTATGGGAGATGTATGTGAACCTCACAGAGTATTTAACCACTAGCACACAACCCTGCAGTAGGTGAATCAACTCTTGTATTCTCACTAAGGATAATGTTTCAAGGAATAAAACCTCCCTCAAAAGTCATTTTTTTATCATACCAGGTGAGGTTCACCTCCTCATATGTATGGATCATCAAGCTCCACCATCTCTCTACCGAGGCCTGTAGAAGGCACGCAACTAGAACTTCCATCTGGTCATGTGGAATCATCACTATGAGGAATAATTCAATCACTGCCTCCAAAAAATCCCTAGTGACATGAGGATCTGTCTCTCTTATGAGCCCGAGAAGTCTCTATCTCTGGAATTCATGTAAGGCATTGTTCTTATGTGCATTCTCAACTGGTAGCACTGGTATTAGCTGCTGACCAATAGGTGGTGGTAAATATGGGACACCACCCAAAGGGTCTATCTCATGAAACGACACCTATACCGAATCCTCATTGCTCTGTGGACCATCCTCATGGTCACATAGTAGAATCCTGCTTGGCTATCTGCATGGATCCATCCTGAAATTGTTCAATATGAGTCACTATTAATATATTATTTTTGGTGAGCTGATTATGAAACATAATTATCATGAGAAAAAATTCAAATATGCTTGAGACCACTGTTTTCATTCAACGAGTTGGAATGAAGAATTCATGGTCATGGTGTATGGATACGTTGGCCATTGAAAAAACACTAGATTCCATATCCTGAAGGACGAACTTGAAAGACTTAAAACTATTGACCCATAAAATTTTACAGACTCTTAGTTCTTCTAGTAGAACAGATCGTGCTCTGATACATCTTCATGACAACCCAACCATCAGGGCCCGTCTTGTGGCTACCCCAAGCCCGCCATCCATTGGTCATGGGTTGAAAACAAACACTGAGTAGGAATATCCAGATAAAGGAAGACATTTTTGTTAAACCTATGCACACCAACAGAGCTCAAATTTAGAATATAAACAAAATGTAAACAACAACAATCACTGAGACAAATACTAATATTACCCTACAAATTGAAAGTACAAAGGGGCCAGAACACATGCCCAAAACACCAAAGAATGTAAAACCTCCATGGTTCGTCTGCCCGAGAACCTACCTGAAGGGTAGGTGAAGGGTAGCTGCCTATATCTATAGAAGTATTCCCATACATAACATCATAGTGAGAAACACATGGTCCCTAAAAACCATGTTCTCCATCGAATCATCAGACATCTCTATGAGACACGACAATTGCGGGGAAGGCCTGTGCAGGGGTGAGTAACACAATACTCAGTAGGGACCCTAAACCACAATGTAATGACCAAAAATCAAGACCACAATGAAAATACAACTCAAACTAGGTATAAATCAATGTATATAAAATAATATTATCATTCATAAAGATGATACATCTTGTACTGTTGAGTGATTCATCCCAAACGAGTCACTGAGGATTGCTTAGCTACATGACCACTGAGGATCACTCTACTACTCGACCACTAAGGTTAGCTGAGCTACTAGACTACTGAGGTCTACTCACATACTCAAAATCTGAGGTTCTCTTGGCTACTAGAACACTGGGGTCTACTATGTTATTGGACTGCTGAGGCCCGCTAAACTACTGGACCACTAAGGTCTGCTTGGTTACTGGACCACTGAGGTCCGTTCAGATACTAGAACACTGAGTTCCGTTGAACTAATTTACCACTAAGGTCCACTCAAAAACTAGACCACCAAGGTCCTTCTCATCAAATCATTCATGTTAAATCTTATTGTAGGATTGTATCTCTCAAGTGAAATATATTCTTCGAGAATCTACTACCTAAGATATCAGTCATATCTCGACTATGACAAAAACTCCTTTAGTGTATACACAAATTACCTTCTCATCCCAAGGGTCAAAACTCCTCAGATGATGAATCAATAAGATGCATAGTCAAAATGATACTGGTGTTTTAGTAAATAGGGGCCAGTTGTGTTCGAGCTCAATCTAACTTGGTCGTACTGACTCGACCAACCCGGCCCCGGGGTTTCACATGACCTGACCCGACCTGATGCATTTGGGTCTTGACTGACCCAGTCTGGCCTATACTAGTAGCCAGTCCCAGTGGGCCTTGAAAGGCCCGACCTGGTTCGGCAGTGGGTCCAACCTACTGGGTTTCCCAATGAACAAGTTCTAATTTGGTCTGGACTGACCTAGTGGGACCAATTCTGACTATATGGTACGCCCAACGATCTAGTTTCTCATCTGGACGGTCCAAAAATTTGGAGGGTTGATTCTTCTACTTCCTGGGCTACCTAGTGGATGGGATTACTCCGTCGGCCCGGCCCGCATGAGTGTATTAGCTGGGGTCCACCCTGGACGCATGTTGGCATCGGTTTTCACAACCACATTGTTAGTTGAGTCTGGTGGCCTCCCTCCACACGCGGCCGATCATGGACCGCATGCCATCACATTTCGAGGCCCGCCCCATAGATTGCCCCACGGGTCGTTCAACCTGACGGGATGCCCGCCTGGCACTGCCTTCCTACACCGCTGTGACCCCTAATGGAAATGGCCATAGTCTCCTCAACACGTCGTCGGGTCGCACCGACCGTCTCCACTACGTGCCAGTAGACTTGGTCTATTGTAATGTTTCCCTATCCAAATGCACTTTTTAGATTCATGGGCCATCACTATCATTTTTGTATACTCCTTTCCATTTTCGATCACATAATGGGACATAGCTCATTTGGAATCCACGAGGAAAGATCGGATGCGGCCTGAGGGGCTTGTCAGCGAGGAAAAAGGAGAGAGAAATATGGGGATCTCAAAGAACAACCAATGAACAAAATATCTTTTGATCATGTCAGTCAAGAATTTTTTTTCTAGTGGGATCACGAAGCCTAAATATTAATCACTATGATTTAATCCCCAAATCCAATATCACAATAAATATTTCCAAATCTTACAAGATGAATTCATCCATGGATACACTTGTTATTGAGTTGATCAACCTTCTTCGTTTATAGGGGAGAAAGAGGGAAAATAAATAACTAATACTTAAATCCCTAATTAGGAAAACAAGATTTTTTGAGTAAGATCTCCATTTGCCCTCTTTAAATCTATAGTAATGATTCTTTCTCTAAGGGTATCATCACCGCATTCCGATTCTCTAGAGTTCTTCATATGAGAGTTTTCCTTTGACATTCGTTAGAGTAATTCTAGGGATGATGGTCAAACCTAAATACATATTTAATTAAATATGGATGAAATGTTGTGTATTTTAGCGTCACCACGATGATTAATTAAATAGATTCATTATTAGATTCAATGTCACCACATCACTCTACCGTAATTCTATCATGTTGCTGCATAAGGATTATGAGATGACAATAAAATAACCCTTTTAAGTTAATTTTTTCCCAAAGTCTCGAAAACAATCTTATTCAGTCTACACATGACACTCGATGTTAGGGCCTTCGTATAAGAATATTTATGCTCTATGTTCAATGACAAACTCAAATTGTTTATTAGGTAACTGGTTTAAAATTGAGAATAACCCATTTTCGCGATTATTTAATGAACATTTAAAATGGTTTGAAAAAAAATTCCAACCACTCCAGGCCTCTGAATCACATTCCGTCTTAGAGACTGGTCTCAAAAAAATACAATTTAATTTTTTAAAAATTTCATGGAATTCGATAGTATTACATTAAGTAATTACATGAGACTAGTTTTTGTAAAAGGAATTACTATATGGTTTAGTCGACTATCTAGAAATCTATAAATATCAACTAGAAGTTGAATCAAAAGAGGGCATAAGTATAACAAACCCTTATTCAAAAAATTGATATCACTTCTGAATGTAAGTATATTTATTTCATCCTATAACAAAAACCATTACATGAACGTAAAGGTATATTGTCTTTAGAAATTGGGAAACACAAACAAATGGTTTATAAAACATCTACATTGTCTCCCATTTATTTCATAATAACTAAGATTCTTTTTTGGAGTATCATACATAATAACATTATTCATGTCAGGGGGAAAGGAAAAATATTAAAGGGTGAGCTCGAATTCCCAGCAAGGGTAATCAAAGGAGATATCAATCATATCATATTCATAAGAACAAAACACTTGAAAGTCTTATACTTCATATAAAAGATCAGAATATCATGTCATGGGATAAATCATAAAAGTGAAATTTAATCCCAATATCTATAACATAAGACATGAAATTTTGTGGAATACACACATAAGAATAGAAAACCATCTCATATTATTCATGGCTCATTTCCATGACAATCACAACAGACAAAGTCCGTTATAGAACAGATTTCTCTTCTCTTTTAAGCAATGTATCATATAAATAGATTAGCTTACCATTCCATCTATGTCAATATCATGAGATAAAAATCATTACCCAAGGAATTTGTGGGATATATAGGACCCAAAAATCTCATAATGAAACCATTCTTACGTAATTCACAAAAATTAAAGAATATTTCCAATAGCATTACCCATGAAATAAAATGGGACTCTTAAACATTATTCCATCATAACATTATTCTTATAAGATAAATGGACGTCATAAAAATAATTTCATCAAAAAAAATTCAATTAAATTTAATAATAGGGATATAAACATAACCCTTTGTAATCTTATATGGAAAATAAATTTCAGAAAACACTTGCTCATAATTCGTGAGAAAAATATCCTTTGGTCTTTGAAAAAGTTTTCTTTTATAAAAATGTTGTAGAATTTTAAAAGATAATAATTTAGTTGAAAATAAATTTTTTTCATGTAAAATATGCTTTATATAAATAAGGCATATAATTATTTCAATTTTGTAAAATTTTAAAAAAAATTCTCCTCGCATTGTTGCAAGAAAAGTTAAAAAGTACGTCGTGTTGTCAAAAAAGAATGATTCCTTTTATACCATGTAATAAAAGTAATAAATGCGCAAAAATTTCATTAAACATGCCTATAATAATAGTAAATATTTTATGTTTTTTATAAAACATGGACATGGATGATAAATACATCCATAGTAAATACTTAAGACTAAAAAATCTCATATAAAAATGAGATTTTAAAATTATCCCTTACTGTAGGTATGACATGCTTCATATGTATATGAAAATCCTATATAATTATTTAGAAAATGTTACTAAATTATTCCAGAAATCATAATAATTTTTAGGATAAATTTTATGAATATATTCTCATATGTTGATTAGTAACATTTCATTGTTACTCATTATTTGGGTATTAACCGGTTTATGTTCTTATGAATGTTTTGTCGGATAAGTTATTATTCCTATTTTTAGGTTATAATTATTCCATTTTGACACATGGTATTAATATAATATATATCATATTTATTCATTCAATTCATTTATATAATCATGGAATGATAAATATTATGTAGAACAAATCACATCACACCGTGTAGACGATAAGCCGTACGTATGTACGAGCAATGAAATTGTTCCCATAATTATTGAATGGTATTGAAGTGGATGGGGTATAGTATCTCATAATTAGTAAAATGTTATAATAATCATATATAGTTATTAGTTACAGCATTATAACCTTCCATGTAAGGTGTTGGTGAAAACCAGTTTACAGCACGGTGTGGATACTTTAAGTCGTACATACGCATGTGAAGTGATTTAGTTTTGCATAGGAAGGATAGAAGGTGAAATAGGGTTGTTTAATATTTATAATAATATATCCATATATTAGTGATACTGATGTTATTAGTTTATAATGAAACAACTAAATAATAATTAGTAGAATAAGAAAGAAATTTGATGGAATCGGTAGAAGATATTACCCCTTCCTCGGCGTGCCTCCATTAAATTTTTTCTTAGGGAATTAGAGTTGGTCTTTTGAGAATACTAGAACCTATTGAAGGAAACTAGAATAGTTTATATGAAAAATAATCAGGGGTTGGTAGAGTTTTAAGGATCAAAATTGGTTAAAGAGTAGATGGAGGAGGTGCCCTATTATAAGAGAGTAGAGGGTACTTTTTTGAGACTCTCAAAATTAATAAGTTATAATATAATCTACCCCTGACCAATCACCTCCAATGTGTCCCAAATTAAAATATGATATGAGATAGTGTTTTTATCTCATTAAAAAATAAATTTTTGACAACATATTTTGTCAATTTAAACATTATCATTTTAATTAACACTTAGTTATTCTATTAAATTTTAGGTTTGGAAATAAAATTCTAGATATTTAATGTTAATGAATATTTACTTATGTGTTGTTAGTTGACCATAAATGTATAGGTTATTCTATTTGAATATTTATAATTTAACATTTTAATTTTTATATTTTATTATGTTTTGTAAATAAATTAATAAAATTTTATGTTTAGAAAATGTCAATAGTGTCAATTTTGACTCTATTCATTTATTAGACTTTGAATACAATTCACACAGATGATAAATAAGAAAAAAATATTAAATTTCCTCCTAAAATGTAATATTAAACTCTATAATTCGTGGAGAACATTAATTATATCATATGATATTTCTTTTAATAGTTGATAAAAGCAATAATTAAATATTTCTATTAATAAAAAATTTTCAACTTCCCTATTGTGTCATCATTAATTTAATCATTTAACCTCTAAAAATTATAAATAAATTTCACTGATGTAATTAATTCTTTTAGCTTTCCAAATAAATTATATATTATATTTTCTCTCCTAGTTATCCATATATAAAAATTAATATATAGATATAAAATGAGATTGTTCCTTTTTGTCCATTTCATTAGTATTTATTACATTCATGTCATTTTCATAGGTAAGTTTCCATAAAGTGATTCCATTTTGAACAATAGATCATAGGGGTAGAATTTAGAAATCCAATTGAATTTTTACTTGTGCTAATTTAAATTTATAATATTATTTTTACACATAATTACCTGATTTACCTTTAACTGTTGTAAGAAAAATAATTACCAAAGATACTATTCATAATTCGTAAAAATAAAAGTATCCTATTAGCATAATTTGGACCTACTTAATCCAAGTATTGAATCCATTTTTTAAAATTCAAAACATATAAGTTGTAGAAAATTATTTAAAATTAATATCTTTTTTGAGAAAATGAGTTTTAAAAGTTTAAACATTAAAAAATATTGAAATGTTTTTACCTAATAATTCACTATAAAATTAATGATAATGACATAAATTATATTAAATGGTAAAAATATATTCTACATATAAATTATTTCCTTTCAATAATGTCATTTAACCATATAAATTATCTCAATAATAAATGTTTTTTTCAATTAATATTTTGCGTTTTTTTAATATTCATCAAAATATAAATGTTATTAGAAAAATATCAAAAAACTATCCAAAGTAAATTTTTATATCCCAATTCAACATAAAGATATTATTTTGTCATATAAAAATTATTAATGTGTCAAAATATTAATTTAAATTGGTTCTCCAATCAAAAGAGTAAAATTAAACTTTTTAAAAAAATACACCAAATAGGGTTTTATTCATAAAATTTGACTAAAATATCCCATGAATGAAAAAAAAAATATTTTATTAAGTGTATAACACATATATATCTTAATAATTTAATTACCAAAAGTAATTCACAATAAAATAAAAATATTTAACTGATTTATTTTTTCATAATGCATTTCCATAAGTTAGTTATAATTATTCCCGCTAACCTAATGACTAGACTATAATGATAATTTTATAATAAGGGAATATAACTGTTTGATTAAACTCAATATTCCATGAAAATAATGATACTAAAGAAAAAAAATTATTCAAATAATATATTTTAGAAAAACATCTGGGGGTTACATTATACCCCCATTAAAGTGGAATTTTCCATCGAAATTAATCACCTAGAAAAAAAGACAAGGATACCTCTCCCTAATCATATTTTCATGTTCCTAGGTATATTCTTAAAATGGGAGGTTCCTCCCTTAAAAATTAACCATGAGAGTTGTGTTTTTTTGTAGGGAAATTTTGTTATGATCCATAATATATATTAGTTGTTCTATATAAGAAATATATTTATCCAATGGTACAACTTTTTTAACTTAGTACATGTGATATATATTATATGCACATTCTCTAGAGAGTTTCATGGAACACATCATGAAATTGAGAGAGATTCAATGGAAGGGCCAATTAGTAAGATACCCTCAATCAAAATGATCTAGTATTTTAAAAGGACCAATATACCTAGTGTAAAAATTGAATTTTTTACCAAATCTCATTACTCTCTTCCAAGGATATATTTTTAAGAACACTGAATCACCCACTTCGAAATCTAGGTCTTTTAATCGGTTGTCAAGTTTACTTATTTGTCGACTATGAGTTTCTCTTTTGTGTTATTGAATAGATATGATTTTTTTCTGCTAGTTCATCATTAAGATCAGGTACTAATAGATTTATTTCCCCAAATTCATCTAAACAAGTTGGTGTTCATCACTTCTTTCTATAAAGGGATTTAAAGGAGACATCTGAATACTATATTGAAAGCTATTATTGTATGAAAATTCCCCCAAAGGTATGTGTTGATCCCAAGCACCTTATAAATCTATAGAGCAAGATCTCAACATGTATTCCAGTGTTTGAATTGTCCTCTCAGACTAATCGCCTTTATGAGGATGATACGAAGTTCAAAAACATAACTTTATATCTAGAGAATGCTGATTACTTCTCCAGAACATTGAGGTAATCTTCAGTTCCTGATCAGATATAATGGAAAGTGGTACTCCATGAAATCTTACTACATCCTTTACATATATTCTGGAAAGCTGATCAAGATATAAATCCACCCTGATAGCAATGAAGTGTGCCGAATTTGTAAGATGAACAACTATAACCAAAATAGAACAATTTTATTTTGATGTTTTGGGATGTCCGATGAGAATGCCTATAGTGATGTTTTCCCATTTCCATTATGGTATAGGTAGTGGTAGTAACATCCCCATAAACGTCTGTCTCTTAGTCCTAACTTCCTGACAAACTGAACATCAAGAGACATATTTGATGACATCTCTTTTTTATTCCATCCAAATGGATGAACTCATTTAGGACCTTGAACATATATTTTCTTCCAGGGTGGATAGAAAATAATAAAGTATGATACTCATCCAATATATCCTTCTTTAATTCTTGTATGGGAGGAAAACAAAACTGATTCCTAAACCTTATTATTTTTTCATAATCAATGTTGAATTCAGGAACATTTATCACTGACTTTTGTGACTATACATCATCCATTTTTGTCTCATTAATCTCCACTAGAATAAATGGTTGAAAATTAACTTGAAAAGGTTAATATTTATCCCTTCCATCACAATTTCAAGATTCTTCCTCTAAAAATCCTTAAATATTGAATCTCTAATGATCCTCAGCTGGGATAATCTAGTATGGGATTGTTGACATAATGAATCTGCCACTTCCTTTGCTTTCCATGAGTGGTAATGTATTGAGCAGTGCTAATATTTAATCTACTACAACCACATTATTTGGTGCATATTCATCTCATTTTATATGAAAAATATAATTTAAACTATTATGGTCAGTATAACTATCGCACCATTCACCATAAATAAAATTCCGCCATATCATTCATGAAATGATTACCTCATCTAACTCCAAATCATGAGTTATGTAATTTTTCTCATGGATTTTCAACTTTCATGAGACATAAGATATCACCATATACCTTTTCATTAGAAAACACCCCATCCCCTTCTTAGGTGCACCACAGTAGGTCAAAAACCTTTTTTCAGTACAAGGTAGTGAGAGCACAGGTGGACTGGAAAACCTTCATTTTTTTCTCGTTGAAATTCTCTTCACATTCCTCCATAATGAACAAAACTCATTTTTTTGTGAACTTGGTGAATGAATTAGATAATCATGAATAATCTGTCACAAAATGTCAATAATATCCATCCAAACCAATAAAACATCAAATCGTAGTTACTATTGCTGGTCTTGACCATCTTTCAATAACCTCTGTTTCTGCTGGATCGACAGATATCCCCTATCAAGAGATTATGTGACCCAAAATGAATCTTTTTGAATCCAAAATCCACCCATGGTAAATTTCGCATAAAGATTCTCCTTTCTTAGGGACTTCTGTATAATCCTCATGTAATCTTCATGTTCTTCCTTACTCTATGAATAGAAAAGAATATTTCCTATAATGACAATAAAAAATTGATGAAGATAGTATCTAAAGAATCTATTAACATGATCCATGAAGATAAAAGGGAATTAGTAGGACAAAAAGTCATTACTATTAATTCATAGCATCCATACCTTGTATATAATGATGTCTTTGGTATCTAATCCGTTTTTAGCATTAATTGATGATATCCTAAAAGAAGATAAATATTGGAATGGTATTGTGCTCCGAATAGTTTGTCACATAATTCATCAATTTAGAGAAGATGATATTTTTTCTTGATAGTTGTCTGGTTATGTTCTCGATAATAAATGTAGAGGCTCATTGATCCATCATTATTCTTAAAAAACAAAATTGGTGCTCCCCAAAGTGATGCACATGGGTGTATAAATAATTAATCAAGATTCTATTGGAGTTTCTTATTTAATGCATTCAAATCAATTATGAATATTCTATAATGTTTCTATGAAATAGTCATAGCACTAGGTATGAGTTATATTGAATACTCGACTTCACGCATTGGTGGAAGTCCTAGAAATTCCTCCAGAAAGGCATCATCAAACACTCATACCATGGGTTTATTATTAATCATTAGTTTCTCCCCAACCATTTGAGACAAATAACCATCATTTATTGGAATCAAGAACTATAAGATAGAAGAAATTCCTACTGGAAGGTTATATCCTTTATTGAACAGATAAATGATCATAGAATGATCTAGAATATGAAATGTGACATTCCTTTTTTTTAATTTATATGAGAATCATATAAATAATGACAATACATGACCAGAATCACATCAAATTCCACTATAGGAAGGATCACAAGATTTTCTGAAAGCCATTTCCCAAAAAAATTCATCTGGTGAAGAATTATACACATTTTTTGTGACTGTTGGGCCATTAAGAGTTTTCAAACCTAACTCAACATCTTATTATGGAGGTAATACAACAACACCCTTAGAAAATTATTCATAAATAAATGAGTGGGTTTATCCAGAATAAATGATAAAATTTGATTCTTAGAGTGGATGGTAAGTATACCTTTTATCACATCATTATCATAATCCATGTCGATGATAGTAATTTCATATGACTTTCCTTTGTCTTTGGACTTAAGAGTTTTTTTAACTTATATCCTCATAAATAACCATTAGATTAGAGAATTAATTAGCATAATTCTCGATTTAAATTCACTTGTATTGTTGAAGTGTAAGAGGTGAATTCTATGTGTCCTTTTCACTGATTGTAAAATTAAACATATTTTTTCAATCACATCACTACAAATTTCTCAATGACCTTCTTTTCCACACAAAAACCCTTTACTAGTCCCTTAATGAAAATTACCTCCATGTTTCTTTCCTCAATTTTGGAATAAGAGAAAAGTCATCTTCCATTCAGTGTAGTCTATAGATTTTCCTTTTAATTCTATTATCCTCTCATTATTAAATACTTATGACTTATGGGTTACTCCAATATACCTCTCAAACTAGAGAGAACATAGAAAAACTTTAATCATAGAAATTGTAGTCCCTTTTGTCTAATTCCCTCCAAAGACTTGGTTTTAAGCCAATAAATAATTAACCAATCTTACTCTAAAGTTGGCTAATAATACAATAAGCGTTCTATGCAATTCTTTTTAAATATTTCCATAGTTACCAAAAAAATTCATCATCTTTTTATTTATGTTAAAGGATATACTTCTCTATCATTTTTCGAAGAATACGAGGAACATACTAATTGAAAAATCTGTTCTTGAACTCATCCCATTCCATGGACTCAATTTCATCTCTTTTTATCGTATTCTTGATAATATCCCACCATTGATCAACTTCACCTTCGATATGATATTCGACTGAGATGTCTTTATCATGTTCAGAACATTTTACAACTGAAAATATCTTTTCTGTGTTATTGATCAATTTTTCATCAAGTAATGGATCATAAGACTCGCTAAATAATTGTAGACGTTGTCTCATGAAAGAATCAACAGTATGTTGTTTCTTCCTATGCATGTTTCTAAGTCCTACATGATTCATAGCTTTACAAAGTTGTGTAAACATGGATACATGATTTCTCCTACCATCTTCCATAACATTTGGTTTATTAGGGGGACAATCATTGCATTTCTAGTTGCATTCAGCATTAACACAGTTCCTTCAAGTACCAACCATTGACTGAAACCAATAACCATAGTGTGGGGACACTTATCATAACAGGAAAACCACATAATCAAGAATAAATTATCAATTAAAAATACTTTATGATTTATCACAGGGTATTAATGATAATTTATAAAACCCTATAATCATATCCAATACTTAGACATATCCTTATGGTTATTATTAAGGATTTATCATCCTAGATTCCAAAGGATAACTATACCTTTCCTCTGATACCGACTATATCAAACCCTTATTCAAATAAATCAATATAACATTAGAATTGATGTTTATTTATTACCACATATAACAAACCTAGAGCATGAACATATATGTATAATGTCTTTAGTAACTAGGAAAAATGTAGACACCCGAAGAATAACGTACATGGAAATTACATTACTTTTTCATAATACTGAGTACATAACAAAAACACACACACAATGACCGTAATAGTTTAGTGTCTTTGGAAACTCGTAATATAATCTTCTAATCGTGGTGAAAGATCTTCAACATCTCCCATAAAGATCTTACTTTTTTTTACCTAAAACCTTTCTTTATATCCTTGGGAAAAGAAAACATAAAAGGGTGAGCTCAAATGCTCAATAAGGGTAAACAAAAGAAATGTCAATCACATCATATTCATAAGAACATAATATTTTGGAAATCGTAACCTGCAAAAGAAATCATAATATCATAACATGGGATAAATCATAGTAGTGAAATCTAATCCCAATAATCATAACATAAAACATGAAACATTGTGGCATACACACATAATCATATAGAATCATTTCTTATTATTCAAGACTCATTGCAAAGACTATCTTAGTGGACAAAGTTCTTTTCTGAACCGAGTTCACTCCTCGTTGCAGTCTTGTTTCACTAAACTGGTTTAACCTGCCGTTCCAGCCATGTCTATCTAATGAGATATAAAATCTATACCCAATGCATTGGAGGGATATATAGGTCCCACCCATCTCATAATGAAACCATTTTTATGTGAGCCACAAAATCATAAATCATACATCATTGCATAACCCATGTAGTAAAAATGGGATTCTTAAACAACATGACATCATAAAAAAATTCATATAAGACAAAGGAATTTATAAAAATAATTCCATCACAACATAATCAAATCAATGTAATAATAGGTATAGAAAAATATCCCTATATTATCTTAGATGGAAAATAATTTTGATAAAGCACTTGAACTCCATTCTAGAGGAAAATATCGTTTATACTTCAAAAACATTTTCCTTTCTTAACATTTCATACAATTTTAAACTAAAAGAAGTTGATTAAAAATAAACTTGAAAACATGTAAATTATGCTTCTTGGAAATAATTTTTTAAAAATCCATTCATGCCATATAAGTTAAAAAAACATTCTTCTCGTACTTTTGTCAGAAAAGTCATAAAGTAGTTCGTATGAAAAATGGAAAAGATTCCATTCGTATCTTTTACTAAAAACTCACTAAAGGTTAAACTTGGATATAAATTATTTTAGAAGGATATAAATATCACATATTGAGGAATCATGGATGTGGATGATAAAATACACCCCAGTAAATACCAAAGTATAAACAATCTCGGATAAAAATGATATTGTGATATTTCCCTTACCTTAGGTCCAATTTGCTACATAAGAGTCCGAACCTCCTGTATAATGATTTAAATATTGTCATTGACTTATTACAGAATCATACTCATTGTTATGATATCATATATGGTTCACTTATGACTTTATATTACCCGTTCTTTTGTAAATTCTACATTAAAGAGCGTTTTGGGTAAAATTGTTTCATTTGTCGTCCGTGTTTTGACTTGTAATTATTCATATGATTAATTAGATCATGATTACATAATTCAAGAATATATAACATGATTTATATATAATATAAATTCAGAATATACATATATATAATAAATTAGTAAATGGAAATAAATACACCCTTCATGGAGACAGTAGGCCGTACGTACGCATGAACGCTATTTTCGTTTCCTTATTGAGTTGAATGGAATTATGTAGATGAAATACATATATATAAACATAAATCCAGTATCATTATTATGTCATATATTTCATAATTACTTATTATATATACTTTATAATCATTCATGAATGGTTAACATGGAGAATGAATCTCATCGCGTCGTGGAGACAGTAGTCCGTACGTACGCACGAGCGATGATATCGTTCTCATGATCGTGGGACTATATTGGAGTGTATGTATACTATTTCAGAATCAATATCACTTAAAAATAATCATATATAGTTATTATTTACACCATTATACCCATCCAAGTAAGGTGGTGGTGGAAAATAGATTACACCACGGCGTGGAGACGGTATTCGGTACGTACGCACGCGCGGTGATTTCATTTTCCATAGGATGGATAGATGGTGAAATAGGGCTATTTCATACTTATAATAACATATCAGTATATTAGTGATACTGATGTTATTACTTCATAATGAAACAACCTAAGAAGAATAAGTGGAAGAATAAATAAAGTTGAACGAATCGGTAACAGACATTACCTCTTCTTTGAAGCGCCTCTTTGAGTCCTCTTCTTAGGGCACTAAAATTCGTCTTTGAAGAAGAGAATGAAATCTAAGATGTTTCTAGGGAAGTTGAGAAGAGAATTTTTTAGGGGTTGGCCGAGCTTGAAGGCTCAATGTGGTGTGAGGAAGAGGGGGAGGAGGTGCCCTTTTATAAGGGAGGAGAGGGGCACCTTCGGAATAACCAAAAATATTATTTTATTATAATGCAAAATTCGGTTTTAAATAGCTCCAAATTGATTTATTTATAATCTAAGGTGGAGATGGGTCGAAATAATCTCATCCAATATAATTTAGACAGGTTTAGGTCATTATACTAACCTTATCTTTTAGTTTTAACTCTTAGTTAATTAGATTGACATTTACCATGTCACTTTGTATTTTTATATTATATAGTTAATAAACATACCATATACATCCAATCTACCCCCATGTGATCCATTAATGATACACCTATCATGATATAAGTATCTTTGCCGAACCTTATATTTTTAAGAATATAATAACAATTAATAATATAATATTTCTTTTAAAAACTATTTTATGTCAATTTTGACACTATTTGGTAATTTATTTTTGTGAAAATCATAACAGAATGATTAGTTCAATAAAAATTTATTAAATCAATAATAAGTTGTCATATTAACATATAAAATTATTTTAATTAATAAAAAGTCTCAAATTACATTTATTTGGGTATTTATAACATCATTTATGTCAATATTTTATTAATAGGATAATTACTGCATCATCATTGTATCATAAATAAATTAAATTATTTTAAGTCTAAAAATTATAAATAAAATACCATTATGTTGGAAATCTATTTAAATTTCTAATGAATATTTATAGTCAAATTTATCTTATGAATAAACCTATATTAAAAATGATTTAGTTATTAAACATTGATTTTAACTATTTTAACCCTTCTTTAAATAAATTGATAATAAATGTCCTAATCTAATCCAAGTGGGACTAAATGGTCGTATTTTATTCCTAAGGTTTTTTTGGTCGAATTACACTTATCCAGTAGAATTAGGACATGTGTTAGGGTAATAATAATATCATTTTTACCCTTAATTACCCTATTAACTTTTAACCGTGGTAAAAAAAGTAAAAAGTTACTATTCACCAAAAATTATTTTCATCAAATTGAACCACATTTAACATACTAAAATCAACCGTGTCTCTCGGATTTTTGAAATTTCACTCACAGAAGCGGTAAAATTAAGTTTTATGAAAATTTTTTGTTTTTTAACTACCACTTAGTGGTTTCACTATTCATCAAAAAATGAAAGTTTCCAGAAAAATACCAAAAATTAGGCCTAAGCTATATTTGATATTATGAACTCAAAAATGATGTCTATTTTTCCAAATTCAAAACATATCAGTTGCATTAATTAATTTAAAAAAATAATTCCCGTCGTCAAAACAAATAGCGTGTTCTTAAGAGATAATAACTATCAAAAGATTGACACTTGTTTATGTCTGGTTTAAATGTGAAATTACATCTGATGACCAAAATTGTATTAAATTGTAAAAATATATTCTAAATATACATTAAAACCACTCAAATTAATAATTTATCACTATTAATTATTTCGATTAAAAAAGTTGTTTTTAATTAAAATTTAGTTATTTTCACTATTCATCAGAATATGAAAGTTATCCGAAAAGTACCAAAATTTCACCTTCGGCTAAATTTGATACTCCGAATCCAAAACTGAAGTCCATTTTGAGAGATAAAATTTCTAAAATTTTAAAATGTGGTTATTACTATTCATGACAACTAGTTTTAATAATATTTTAATAGCATATCATTGTTTAGTGAAACTCGGTATTGCATACTACACACGCTATTGAGGAAGGTCACGATTGCGTGTAATGCAAGGAAAGTCAAGGATATGTGTTGTGCAAGATTCTTTTGGTGTAGCATACAACACAAGACATTAATGAAATTAAAAAGAATATTTTTCATAAAATCTTGGGGTGTTACATTCTACCCCCCATAAAATGAATTTCGCCCTCAAAATTTGTCGGGGTTATAAATGGTTAACTATTAGAAAGTTTATTTAATAGAAACCCACATCTTAAAAAGGAATTCCAAAACCAATCTTTAAAAACAAAATTATGAAACGTAACAGTTACCCAAATAAACTAATCAATGGGTTTCCACATATGTGAAAATATGGATATGGAAGAGAAATCTAACCATCATGTTCTGATGGAGAGTGGTAGAAAACATGGCTATGGAAAAGCCAGCAATCAAAAAGCCATAAATTTGTAAAGATCTAAGGTACCATCTAATTCATCAGATATAAGAGCACTTGGACAACATTTTTGGTTTTCAAGATCATTTCCATAATGTTGATGAAATTTGAATTAGAAGAAATACTTTTGTGATTTTGGTATAGTCTCACCATGGGTCGTTCTTTGGACAATTTCCACTAAATATCTTAAAGAAATGATGTTGAATTTGTCATTCGTGATGCATTAGCAGATCATGTGATAGAATGATGGGTCATTCCATCTGTCTCAAACAAAAGTTTAGAAAAGTTATCAAAAAATACATAAGTCCATCTATAGTGAGATTAATCATATATGGTTCCTAAACTGGACTTATACTTCATGTATCATATTGCTTAATATAATAAAACTAGTTTCTACTAAACAAGGACTTTCTGTAGGCTAGTGGTAGGTGATAAAGGCCAGTCATATTTCGGTTGTGGGTTCGATTCCCACAGCCTTGTCCGATTAGACGGGCTATCGCCCATCCTGTAGGTTGTCCTTTTTCTAAAACTACATTACTATAACATCCCATAAATAATATCGAAGAAAACTTCTATCCTTAAACAATACTAACTTATGTCCAACATAATCCATTCCAATCTTTAGGATTATCCAAAATAATACTGTCTAATATCATATTATAGTGAAAACGATTACCAAAGAGTTCATACAACTAGCATGTTAATACCATTGTTGATCCCCATATATAATGAGATATGTCTTGTTGGTCACATTCCAAACATTCAAAGGCCTTAATCATGTATTCTCTTGAAAACAAATGAATACCCATTGAACCTATTGAAAACATGAATGTTGTTAAAAGTTAACTCTTTCCATATACCAAAATCCTCAAAATTCTATATACTCAAACCATGATATCACTTATTCCTTATATCAATCATGAGCTCATGAATATTGTCAAACATTTCATTTTTTTCCTTATCCCTTCATTATGCGCATATCATCTTTTTTCCAAAAATATCTCAATCACTTTCCCTGGTTACCGGTACCATAAAATTATTGAAACCACAATAGACCAATACATAAATATTACAATATTCCACGATACTATATACAACATTATTTTGGAATCCCATTACATAAACATTTATTCATTCCACAACATCGTTGTCATATTCAACATCGCCAATGGTGATCGCATGTGACTTCCCTTTTTCCTTTCCCTTAAGTGTTTGCTCATGTCGATCATCACTAACCCTTGGATTAGGGCATTTATTAGCATAATTCCCCATTTCCTTACACATGAAGCATTGAAGTGTAGTAGGTTTATTCTATGTATCCCTTTGTTTGCATCATTAGACATATTCTTCCCATCATTGCGGCATTCAAATGCCCGATGACCTTCCTTTCCACATTTGAAACATTTATTTGTCCCTTTAAGACAATCTCCACCATGCTTCTTTCCACACTTTGAGCATAAGGAAAAATTCATATTATTTTCACCATTATTCTGAGATTTCTCCTTGATCTCAATCTTTCGTTTCTTGTCAAAACTATGAGATGGATAAGTAACACCAACTTCTATTTCTACATTGATAGCACAACGCACAATTTATTCATAGCTACTGAAGTCTCTTATAGCTAATGCCCTAAGAAGATTTGGTTTTAAGCCAATGAAGAATCGATCAACTTTACTTTCAGGTTGGATGATAAATCCATATGCATACCTTCCAAGCCTTGTAAAATTCTCTTCGTATATACCCACACATTCATCATCCTTTTTTTAATTCAAGAAACTCCTTCTCTATCTTTGTTTGAAGAATACGAGAGAAGTACTTATTGAAAAACATGTTCTTGATCTCGTCCATTCCATGGACTAAATTTCATCTCTTGACCTCATATTCTTGATAAGATTCCACCATTGATCAGCATCACCTTCCAAACGATACACTGATAATATGACTTTATCATGTTCAGAACAATGAAGAACTGAAAATATCATTTCAGTAGTACTGATCCATTGTTCAGCAACAAGTGGATCAGAAGACCCACTGAAAGAAGGTGGACGTTGTCTCATGAAGGACTCAATAGAATATTGTTCACTTCTCTGCTCATTTGGAAGTCCAGAATGATTCATATCTTGTGTAAGTATAGTAATAAGTTTTTTCACTCCATCTCCCATAACATTTGTTTGTTCAGGAGGACTATCATTTCATTGTCCATTACATTGATCAACACGGTTCTTTCGGGTTCCAGCCAGCGTCTAAAACCCAAAAAGAATAGTGTGAGAGGCAAAAATCAGGCTAGGGAAAACAACACAATAAAGGAGGAATTCCTTCAATATCTAACATCTTAGGTTTAATTCTATGATCGTTACCGTAATTATAGGACAATAATCTATACTTATACTTAGCCTTAGGGACATCCCTAGACATACCTTAGAAATATCTCTAGGGATCTCTCAAAAGTTCTCGCATCATAGTTTCCAAAGGTTGACTAAACCATTTCACCGATACCAAGTGTAGAGACCCTAAGCCTGACGTACATGGACATCACATTACTTTTTCGGAATACTTAGTACATAACAAAAACACACACACAAGGACCGTAATAGTTTAGTGTCTTTGGAAACTCAGAATATAATCTTCTAATCGTGGTGAATGATCTTTAACATCTCCCATAAAGATCTTCCTTTTTTGACCTAAAACATTTATTTATATCCTGGGGAAAAGAAAACATAAAAGGGTGAGCTCAAATGCTCAGTAAGGGTAAACAAAAGAAATGTCAATCACATCATATTCATAAGAACATATCATTTCGGAAATCATAACCTGAAAAATATATCATAATATCATAACATGGGATAAATCATAGTAGTGAAATGTAATCCCAATAATCATATCATAAAACATGAAACGTTGTGTCATACACACATAATCATAGAGAATCATTTCTTATTAGTCAATACTCATTTCAATGACTATCTTAGTGGACAAAGTCCATTTCTGAACCGAGTTCACTCCTCGTTTCAGTCCTGTTTCACTGAACCGGTTTAACCAGCCATTCCAGCCATGTCTATCTCATGAGATATTAAATCTTTACACAATGAATTGGAGGGAGATATAGGTCCCACCCATCTCATAATGATACCATTCTTATGTGTGCCGGAAAATCATAAATCATACATCATTGCATAACCCATGTAGTAAAAATGGGATTCTTAAACAACATGACATCATAAAACAATTAATATAAGATAAAGGAATTCATAAATTTAATTCCATCACAACATAATAAAATCAATGTAATAATAGGGATAGAAACATAACCCAAAATTATATTAGATGGAAAATAATTTTGATAATGCACTTGAACTCCATTCTTGAGGAAAATATCATTTCTACTTCAAAACATTTTCTTTTCTTAACATGTCATAAAATTTTAAACTAAAATAAGTTGATTAAAAATACACTTGAAAAATTGTAAAGTAAGCTTCTTGGAAATAATTTTTTACAAATCCATTCATGCCGTATAAGTTAAAAAAACAGTCTTCTCGTACTTTTGTCGGAAAAGTCATAAAGTAATTCTTATGAAAAACTACAAAAGATTCCTTTCATTTCTTTTACTAAAAACTCACTGAAGGGTAAATTTGGATATAAACTATTGTATAAGGATATAAATATTACATATCGAGGAAACATGGATGTGAATGATAAAATACACCCCAGTAAATACCAAAGTATAAACAATCTCAGAAAAAAACGAGATTGTCATATTTCCCTTACCTTAGGTCCAATTTGATTCGTAAGTGTCCGAACCTACTGTATAATGATTTAAATAATGACATTTACTTATTCTAGAATCATACTCATTGTTATGATATCATATATGGTTCACTTATGACTTTATATTACCTTTTATTTTGTGAATTCCATGTTAAAGAGCGTTTTGGGTAAAATTGTTTCATTTATCGTCCGTGTTTTGACTTGGAATTATTCATATGATTACTTAGATCATGATTACTTAATTACAGAATATAAAACATGATTTATATATAATATATATTCAGAATATACATATATATAATAAATCAGTAAATGGAAAGAAATACACCGTTCAGGGAGATGGTAGGCCGTATGTACGCATGAACGTTGTTTTCGTTTCCTTATTGAGTTGAATGGAATTAAGTAGATGACATACATATATATACACATAAATCCAGTATCATTATTATGTAATATATTTCATGATTACTTATTATATATAATTTATAATTATTCATGAATGGTTAACGTGGAGAATGAATCTTATCGCGTCGTGGAGACGGTAGTCCGTACGTACACACGATCAATGATATCATTCTCATGATCGTGGGAATGTATTGGAGTGTATGTATACTATTTAAGAATAAATATCACTATAAAATAATAATATATAGTTATTATTTACACAATTATACCCATCCAAGTAAGGTGGTGGTGGAAAATAGATTACACCACGGTGTGGAGACGGTATTCCGTACGTATGCACGCGCGATGATTTCGTTTTCCATAGGATGGATAGATGGTGAAACAGGGTTGTTTCATACTTATAATAACATATAAGTATATGAGTGATACTGATGTTATTACTTTATAATGAAACAACCTACGAAGAAGAAGTGGAAGACGAAATAAAGTTGAAAGAATCGGTAATGGACATCACCTCTTCTTTGAAGCGCCTCTTTGAGTCCTCTTCTTAGGGCACTAAAATTGGTCTTTGAAGAATACCAGGACCTCTAAGATGTTTATAGGGAAGTGTAGAAGAGAATTCGTCAGGGGTTGGCTGAGCTTGAAGGCTCAATGTGGTGTGAGGAAGAGGGGGAGGAGGTGCCCTTTTATAAGGGAGGAGAGGAGCACCTTTGGAATAACTAAAAATATTATTTTATTATAAAGCCAAATTCAGTTTTAAATAGCTCCAAATTTATTTATTTCGAATATAATGTGGGTATGGGTCAAAATACTCTCATCCAATAGAATTTAGACAAGTTTAGATCATTATAATAACCTTATCTTTTAGTTTTAACTCTTAGTTAATTAGATTGACATTTAGCATGTCACTTTGTATTTTTATATTATATAGTTAATAAACTTACCATATACATCCAATAGAACCCCAAGTGGTCCATTAATGACACACCTATCATGATATAAGTATCTTGGACGAACCTTAGATTTTTAGGAATATAATAACAATAATAATATTATATTTATTTTAAAAACTATTTTATGTCAATTTTGACACTATTTGGAAATTGATTTTTGTGAAAATCATAACAGAATTATTAGTTCAAAACAAAATTTATTAAATCAATAATAACATGTCAAATTAACATATAAAATTATTGGAATTCATAAAAAGTCTCAAATTACATTTATTTGGGTATTTATAACATCAATTATGTCAATATTTCATTAATAGGAAGATTACTGCATCATCATTGTATCATAAATAAATTAAATTATTTTAAGTCTAAAAATTATAAATAAAATACTATTATATTGGAAATATTTTTATCTTTATAATTAATATTTATAGTCTAATTTATCTTATGTATAACCCTATATTAAAATTGATTTAGTTATTATACTTTGATTTTAACTATTTGAACCCTTCTTTAAATAAATTGATAATAAATGTCCTAATCTAATCCATGTGGGCCTAAATGGTCATATTTTATTCCTAAGGTTGTTTTTTGTCGAATTAAACTTATAAAATAGAATTATTACAAGTGTTAGGGTAATAATAACATCATTTTTACCCTCAATTACCCTATTTACTTTTAATCGTGGGAAAAAAGTAAAAAATTACTATCCACCAATAATTATTTTCATCTCATTGAACCACATTTTACTTACTAACATCAACCGTGTCTCTCGGAATTTTGAAATTCCACTCACATAAGCGGTAAAATTAAGTTGTATGAAAAATTCATTTTTTTATCTACCACTTAGTGGTTTCACTATTCATCAAAAAATGAATGTTTCTAGAAAAATACAAAAAATTAGGCCTAAGATATATTTGATATTATGAACTAAAAAATGATGTCTATTTTTCAAAATTCAAAACATATCAGTTGCATTAATTAATTTAAAAAAATAATTCCCGTCGTCAAAAAAATATCGTGTTCTTAAGAGATAATAACTATCAAAAGATTGACACTTGTTTATGTCTGGTTTAAATGTGAAATTACATCCAATGACCAAAATTGTATTAAACTGTAAAAATATAATCTAAATATACTTTAAAACCACTCAAATTAATAATTTATCACTATTAATTATTTTCATTAAAAAAGTTGTTTTTAATTAAAATTTAGTAATTTTCACTATTCATCAGAATATGAAAGTTATCTGAAAAGTACCAAAATTTCACCTTAGTCGAAATTCGATACTCCGAATCCAAAAATTAAGTCCACTTTGAGAGATAAATTTCTAAAATTTTAAATGGTTGTTATTACTATTCATAATGGCTAGTTTTAATAATATTTTAATAGCATATCGTTGTTTAGTGAAACTCGGTATTGAGTACTACACACGCTATCGAGGAAGGTCGCGATTGAGTGTAATGAAAGGCAAGTCAAAGATTCATGTTGTGAAAGCTCCTTTTGGTGTAGCGTACAACACAATACATTAATGAAATTAAAAATAATATTTTTCATAAAATCTTGAGGTGTTATAAAAAATAAACAAGAGGTTTATAAAACATCTACATTGTCCCCCATTTATTTCTTCATAACTAGGATCTTTTTTTATATCATACTTAATAACCTTATTCCAGTATTGGGGAAAATAAAAATATAAAATGGTGAGGTAAAATGCGCATTAAGGGTAAAGAAATGAAATATCAATCTTATCATATTCATAAGAACATAAATTTTGAAAATTTCAACCTTTATATAAATGTTCAGAGTATCATGTCATGGGATAAAACATAAAACTGCAAGTAATACATATAGTCATTAAATAAGATGTAATAATTTGTGGAATACACAACTAAAAATATAAAATCATCTAATATTTTTCAAGGCTCATTTCCATGACCATTATAGGAGAAAAATTCCATTACAGAACCAAGTTATCTCCTCATTTGAACCCAGTATCACTAAACTGGATTAACATTCCAATCCACCCATGTCTATATCATAATATATAAATATTTAACCAATGAATTTTAGAGAGATATAGGTCCCGCCTATCTCATATTGAATCCATTCTTACATGTGCCACAAAATCCTAAGAACATTTTCTATAGCATAACCCATGAAATAAAATGGGGTTCTAAAACATCATTCCATCACAACATAATCCGTATAAAAAATAGACTTTATAAAAATAATTCCATAAAAAAAATAATAAAATAAATGTAATAATAGAGATATAAACATAACCCAATGTCATCTTATATTGATAATAATTTTGAAAAAACACTTTCAATAAATTCCTAAAGAAAATATCATTTCTTATTAAAAAGTGTTATCTTTTCTCAAAATGCAAAAAATTTTGAAATAAAGAAATTTAGTTGAAAATATAATTTTATTAATGTAAAATAATATTCATGGAAATAAGGCATAAAAACCTATACATGTTATATCAGAATAAAAACATTCTCCACATACTTTTTCCGGAAAAGTCATAAAGTACCTCGTATGGTAAAAAAGGAAATATTCCTTCTTTACCATGTAATAAAAGTCATAAATGTGTACAAATGAAATTTAAAAAAAACCTACAATTATAGTAAATATTTTATGAAAACTATTTTAGAAATACTAGACATTGATGAATAATATATCCCCAGTATATTCTTACGAAGAAACAATATCTAATAAAAATGAGATTGTAAAATTATATCTAACCTTTTGTCAGAAATGCTTCGTATGTATTTGGACCTCTAGTATAATTATTTAAATAATGTAGCTAATTTGTTATTGAATCATAATAATTTTTATGCTAACATTTATGATTATATGTATGTCCATTTTTTAGTAACATTACATTATTACTCGTTATTTAGTTATTAACTGGTTTGTGATCTAATATATGTTTTATCATATAAGTTTGTATTCCTATTTATATATTATCATTAGATCACTTACAAAATTTTGATAGTATAATATATATCATATTTATTCATTAAATAAATTTATATATTCATGTTTAACGAAGACTATATAGAACAAATCACACCACACTATAGAGAAGGTAAGCAGTACATACGCACGAGTGACGATATCATTCCTAAATTTTTTGAATGGTATTGAATTGAATGGTGTATAGTATTGCAGAATTAGAATAATTTATAATAATAATATATTGTTATTATTTCAACAATTATACCAATCCAATTAATGTTGTTTTGAAAAACATATTACGCCACGACGTGGAGATGGTAAGTCATACGTATGGACACGAGAAGATTTTCTTTTTCGTAGGATGGATAAAAGGTGAAATATGTTTGTTTCATATTTTTAATAACATGTCATTTTTTAGTGATACTAATGTTATTACTTTATAATGAAAAAACTAATTAAGTGGTTGTTCACGAAAAATGATATTTGAATGAATCTGTAGAAGATATTATCTATTCCTCGACGTGCCTACATTAATTTTCCACTTAGGGCACTAAAGTTGGTCTTTTGGAAAAAAACACCCTAAAATGTAACTTGGTATGTTCATAACATAAATGGATATGGTTTATCTGGCCGTTAGGGATCCTAATTGGACTAAATAGGTGATGGAGGAGGTTTTCTTTTATAAGAGAGAAGAGGATCACTTTAAGAAAATCTCAAAAATATTAATTTATAATAAAATGAAACCCCACACAAAACTTCCCAAGTTTCCCAAATTCGAAGATGAGATGGGATAGGGTTGTAATCTAATCACCAAATAAAATTTGGACAACTTATTTAGTCAATTTAAACATTATCATTTTAATTTAAACTTATTTATTCTCTTAAATTTTAATTTTGATAAAAACATTAGTGATATTTAATGGTAATGAATATTTACATATGTGGTGTTAATAGACCATAAATGGATACATTATGCCATTTTCAACCATATAATTATCAATTTTTAATTTTCAAATATATTTATGATTTTTAAATTATTTAATAAAATGTTATGTTTATAAAATGTCAATGGTGTCAATTTTGACACTATTCATTTATTAGACGATAAATAAAATTCACACAGATGATAAATTCAAACTAAAATATTTAATAAATTACTAATAAGTAATAGTCACCGATAAAATTCTTGGAGAACATTAATTAGTTCATATGATATTTCATTTAATATTTTTAAAACCATTTATTTGATATTTCTATTAAAAAATAATTTCAACATCAATATTGTGTCATCATTAATGGTAATTATCTAATCCAAAAAAATTATAAATAAATTTATATTATTTAGGTATTTCATTTTGGTTTCTAGAAACCATATATATTCGATTTTATCCACTAGTTATCAATTTAATTAAATCAATATACTTATATAAAATCGAAATGTGACACTTTTTCCATTTCATTAGTTTTTATTACATTCATGTCACTTTAATTGATAATTGGCAATAATGTGATTCCAATTTTAGAAAATAGATTGTAATGGTCGAATTTATTAGTCCAATAGGATTTTTACAGGTGTTAAGGTAATTTTATAATACCGTTTTTACCCATACATACCCGATTTACATTTATGCATAGAAATAAAAACAATTACCATAGTTACTATTCATAATGCCACATAATTAAAGTAGTCTATTAAAATAATTTGGACGTACATTTTCCAAAGGTGGAATCAAAATTTTAAAATTATAAAAACTTATTTTGTAGTAATTAATATAAATTTAATCCTATAGTTGAGAAAATGAGTATTAAATGTTAAAACATTACAATTAATTGAATGATTTTTACCTATGAATTTAATGTAAAATTAATGCTAATTACATAAATTATATTAAATGGTAAAAATATATTCTATTTATTCTTTTTAACTATTATATTTTATAATATTAACATATAAATTATCTTGATGAAAAAATTTTTTAATTAAAATTCATCATATTTTTACTATTCCTCAAAATATTAAAGTTATGCAAAAAATATAAAAAATATATCCACATAACATTTTTATGTCCCGCTCTAAAATAACATGTTTTTGTTTTTATATAAAAACAATTACTGTGTAAAAATATAAATATAATTTTTTTCCTTTGACAGGTGGAAAATTATCCTTTTTTTAAAAAACCACTAAATAAGGTTTTATTCATAACCTTTGAATAAAATATCCATTTAATGAATATATAAAATATTTTATTATGTATATAAAAAATATGTGTATATATATTATTAATTTCATTACCAAAATTAAATCAATCTATTATACGAAAATATATCTGAATTATATTTTTCCTAATGAATTTTCATATGTTAGTTATAATTATTCAAACTTACTTAACATCTAGTCTATAACGGTAATTTTATAATAAGTGCATATCATGGTTACTTTAAAATCATGATGGCATGAAAAGAAAGCTACTGAAGATTGAAAATTATTTAAATAAAATATTTAATAAAAACATTCGGTTTTTAAATTCAAGTTCCACATGGTTTCCTAAGTCATGTAAAATCATTAGGTGATACTAGTTGAACTCTTATTATAATTCCCCAAAATAAAAAAACTCCAAATAAATAATCAAAATAAACTTCTATTCTAAATTTAAATCCCTAAATCCCATTATTACATGGGTTTGAAAATGAGTGATTGTGAAAATGCACTGACTAATAACCTAGGTCCTAAGATATGGTTTCCTATCAGCAATCTACCAGGAACCTCAAATAAAAAAAGGTCACATTTAAAAATATTTTTTTATTATTGTGAAATTGATATCCATTTCGTCAACTACCAATTTTCCCCACGACACACCTGATATGAATTAATGATCCTTTTAGGATGGATCATTTTATTGGGAATCTAGGAAATAATAGTTTTCAATGGATATTTAGAAATTTAATATTTAAATAAGGTTGGTATAAAATAACCACTTCATACGTTGATTTCCTATTTTATAATAGAATATTATAATAAATAGAAATAAAAAATAATAACTTTTAAAAACAAGGTAAAAAGTATAACTAATAAAAATATTATCCCAAAACTCTCTCTCCTATAGATACATCACCAACCACAATTTTTTTCTCTGAAGACAATAAAAACATTGTAAATCTGACAAAATAAATGAATATAGGGAAAAATACAACATGGATAATGTGATTAAGTAGACTAAAATAAAATTAAACTAACATCCATGTGACTCCACGAGTCATCAACCAATATAAAAATAATATTTAATCCCATTGTTTCCATAAGAAATCCAAAAATAGAAATGGAGATAAAAATATCAGTGTGATCATAACAATTCTCAATACCACACCAACATCCACTAAACATGCTTTGAATTTAATTAAATAACCATTTTTTGTTAATTTAGATTATAAATGTTTTAAATTTTATATGAAAATGCAGTACCAAAAAATATTCATATAATTATTTTATTTTATATTGAAATAATTAATTAGAAAATATTCAAGTGGCCTATACCATTGCAATTATAAAACAAATTTCAAAGATCTTTCTTAAAAAACCCTTTTAAATAATTAGAACAATTAAAGATGAGAAACAACAAACAACATTGTTTTAGAGTATATGTAAAACAATTTTTTAATGAATCTAGTTTTTGATAATTTGAATATATTATAAAAGAATAAAAATAAAAAAAAACAAATCTCGAAACCTTCTGAAGCACTATGAAATCTATAGTTAGGGACAATTATACTAGGATTCCTATTCTCTTGGTGATCAATTCATATATAACCATCCTTATAAATGATCCTCTAGGGGAGGCCATTCCAAAACCAATTTGTAATTAAATCAATTATAGTTATTGTTTAGTTTGTGTTTCAGTGTTCTTCACATTCTAGGTTGTATTGGTATAACTATCATAATCTTCCTAGTCATCATTAGTCTACAATCTATGATCCCATATTCTATTACTATTCAATTAAATTGACATTTTATCAAGAGGATAGTTTAATCAACCCTCCATACAACATAACTTTTATCAATCGAAATTCATACCTCTGAAACCACTTCTTATGTCAAATCAAGGAAAATAATATAATTTTTAGATGATAGAGGCAATAAATCCCAAAAATATAGAACCATTCCATTAATTATGTTAAACACCATATTAAAAAATATTCAGATTATAGGTTCTTATTAAAATATAATATCTAATTCAATTTATAAATCCACAAAAACCCTTTTTTAAGATCCTTGTTTGAGTGTCATAATAAAATTACCAACTTTTTCTTTCATTCTTTCTTTATGCCCATATACAATCACAAAAAAAACACACACACATATTAGTCTCTTTGTATGTGATAATTTCTCATGATACTTTCATTCACATGGTATAATTTTAATTTTTACACAAAAAAACACTCAAATATATATATACACACACACACATGTATATTTATATAATTAATAAATAGTCCAAAATGGTTTTTACAAACAAAACATTTTTATTAACAACCAAATCATGAAATATATTATAAATACCTATAATTTAATATATTTATTTAAATGATAAGAAAATTTTAATGAACAACGATAATATAATTATGATATAGAAAACCCCCTTTATAAATTTTTTTATTCATTAATAATGTCCAATAATTATTTTTAACCAACACACTATGTGAAAGGAAATCAAAAAATTAATTACAATGAAACAATTTATTAAAAAATCCATTCACATGAATTTTAACCAAAATGAAACACATTCTTAAAAAATAATTCATCAATCATAATAAAAAATATTTTTATTATTATAAAAATTGAATAAAATTTTAGGAAAAGATATATTATAATATTATGGAATAAGGAATTGGGGTAACCAATGATTAACAATCTAAAATGAAAAAACGCCTTCAAAAACTTGAAGATAAATGTTCAAAAAGAAATCCATATTCTGTAGTAGTGAAAACCCCATCTAATCTGAAGCCAAACCCTCATATGGTTAATTCTATTTGAATGAGAACTATTTAATTGGGATAAAAACTATAATAATTTATCAGATAGTGAAAGATATGTATGATGTGATGTATACATAACCAAAGGAGGACACACCTAGAATCAAAGGAAAAAAACTAATTACGGAGTGAGAGGGTGGAGTTGGCCATATGAAATAAGCCAGCCATGCTTAATGATGGTGATGAATGATAGGTAGAGGAAGATAATGGGGTTTATTTTAAGGGAATTGAATTGTGGTAAAACATATACAAATATATATTTTCAGACTATGGGATTATTGTACCATTACCTAAATCATTAGACAATTGTTTTCCCCTAAATGGGTGTTTGGGGATCCTACATGAGATGGTCGTATAGATGGCATCATCATCAACTCTTAACAAAAAATGGTTCTATAAACTACTAAAATAATTGTCATTTATTTCATGGTTAGATATAATTGTGTGTTAATAATTAGGCAATAATAATTTTTTAAAAATATTTAATAATTCAAATATCATTAATCCCTTTAATCAAATATTAAAATATAAAACTGTAAAAAAATTCATTAATTAAATTTGTAAGTCACAAATTATGGAAATAATTTACCAAAAAATGTGATATTATCCTTTATTTATTTCTAAAAAATATACTAAACCACAATGTTTCTAATTAAACTATCTCTTCCAAATATATAAAAACAAATAACTAATCATTAAAATTTACTAAACTACACTCTGATACTAGTATTTTTAAACCATGATAAAGTGTATTTAATAACATGTTTAATACATGAATTTAGTATTTTTTATCACATATTTTCACCCAACCCAATGAACTAAAGGTTTAGTGACTTAGTGATTAAATAAATAAATAATACATTAACATAACTTTGAATACTCTCCAGAATCACATCCCTATAAATCATCTTATAGACATCACATAATATATAATAATATATATAACCTTGGGGGTGGAAACCTAATAACTTTTTCACATAAATTTTTTAATAAGTTAATAATATCATTTCATTATAATGGATAGATAATAAAAATGAAATATTCATAAATAGAAGAGAAATATATGATAAAATTAAAATTGGAATATATCACCACATTTTGTTTATAAAAGAGGTATAATAATAAAACTTAGTCCTAGAGAAATAAATAATAATCATAGATATAATGAGAATAACATTAAATCACATAATATATAAATAATTAATCATAATTGTTTAATTAAATATTTAAAAAATTAAATAAACGTAAGAATGTTTGAATACACTAAATAATATTAATCCTAATGAGGAAACACTAATGCTATCACATAGTTGATCAATTTAATTATCACCATGCATTAAAATGTCAGAATACACACCATGAATCCACTATTCAAAAATAAATCATTATTTCTATTCTGTTATATCTAAGGAGATATCAAACATAAAACTGTATTGTAGGGTGATATTAGATTAATCCCATCTGCATCCATACATATTTTATCCACATAAAATCAATCATTATCATAACATAGATATCCCATAGAAATATAATATGTATCACACAAATAAAAAATGAATCATAGAATATATAACCATAAAATCATTGGATATTAAAATCACTATATAAAAAATAAATCATATCATAAAATAATTTAAATGTTGATAGAAATTTTACTTCAAAAGATAAGATTAATAAAGGTATAATTTATTGAAAACATAACAGTTTTCATGAATATATTTTCAAACATTTTAAATAGAAATTTAATCATATAAATATCATTTGAAAATATTTTGAAGGGAAAAAGAAGAAATTTTATAACCATGTTACAAGAATACCATAAAAGGGGTCATTAAATCAAATTAATTATGATGATAAAAAATTCATATTTCAAAATGTTGTACTGAACCTCAATTTTATTGTATTTTTTAAACATTAGGGGTCTTAATAAGAGAATAAAAAATTAAAAAAATTCTATTTTTTATATATAGATAAATATAAAGAAGAACAATACAAAAGAAATATTACATTAAGATTGAATTAAATAAATTGGTTTTTGGATTAGAATGTTGAAAAGACGAGAAAGATTCATTTGTAAGATATTAATCACCTATTTCAAAACATTTTATTCCTTATTATTATAACACTATTTTTCCTCCTATGTAAACAATAATGAATACCATACTTAACTTTTTTTAATATAATTATTTAATTTAAAATTTTGTGTAGTTCATTTTTAATTACTCATTATGAATATATTAATCAATTATTCTACACATTTACAATTGAGTGCAATATTTATTGACTTTTCCATGCATGTTTCATAATGTTGATATCGATCCTCATTAAAATAACTAATTATTGACAATTAATTATTATTTTTTATATTAGAGTCATTTTATCAATAACTTTTGAAATTAATTTTATATTTGATAGTAAATATTAAAATGGTTTGTTAGGATTAAACTGGTGATGAACTAAATTTGTTTATTTTTCACAAATAAAATGGAAATTTCCAAAATATTTTAAATATTAATGATACCATATTATAATTAAAATATATTAATTAATTTCTTATTTATATCTAATATAGAATTTATTTATGTTTCCTTTTTTCATCCATTGTAATTATTTATAGCATTATACTTGTACGTTGTTAAAATAACTCAAATAATAACATTCTATAAAAGATGTGTGAGCATGAATATTAATGTATTTTATTTTGGAATAAATAATTTTTTTACTAAAGATAGTTATATTGTTTATTATTAATTATGACGAGGAATTATATTTGAATATAAGATATTACATATGAAAAATACAAAAAATGTGATACGTTACTTCATCAAGGTGTTTGTTCACACATAAAAATGAGTTATGTCTTTATATCAAAATGAATTTTATGTAGTGATGGTTCATTATACATTCTTCTATTTATAATCAATTTTACATTATATAATTCATATTTACTCATCAATTCCATCATAATAAATAGTTATTTGTTTTGGTGGTGAATAGAATATGACATCACTTCATGAAGGTGATAGTATACACAAATAAAGAGATGGTGTATTTTATTCTTAATTGAAAATTATTATAGTGGTCAATGATTGTAAACATGGAATGTTAGAATTTAGTAGGAAGACAATATTGATGTCCTTATATAGGAATTTTGAAAATAAAATTAAGAATGATAATAATGAAAATAAATGAAGTTTGAGAAATATTAGTACATAGTAACATTACTTCATATATAAATATTGGATTATATTCATAGAGAATTATACATATTTTATACTATAATGATGTGAAATATTATATAATTTTCATGAAATTGGATATAATATTGTTTAGTATGTGTTCTTATAAAATCCGTTAAAATTAATTAAATTAATATATCTAATTCATTATTCATGATGTGTATTCTTGATGATAGAATTATGGTAAGGTGAAGACCCGATCCATAAAACCTGTACATTCCATGAATTATCCAGATGAAAAAATATAGAATGTTAATAATATTTGTGATGTCAATTTCACAACCTTATCCTCTAACCATCCCTCTATAAATCCTAAAAGATCCAGTTAACATAATTGATTTTGGGATTTGTGGGTGGTATATTAGAAAAAATTCTTGAAAATACAAATTAATAAAATGAATCAATATTCATGATGTGAATGTATCAGGAAGAGAGATGTCTATTCCCAATCATGAATAGAATCCATTCACACAGTGTGTTGATCTTCCCTATTTCTATATTATGTGTTTCTAACATATATGGTGTTCTTTTAAACTATTTTACTTTTAGTTTTATTTTTATTTCCATAATTTTTTATACATTTTGATATTGTTATCTAATAAAAAATATTCTTTACACAATCTATTGTAGTTCAAGACCTGTTTGGAAATAGAAATAACTTTTTTAAGTGTCATTGTCACTCTAGGTTCAAGTAAGATTCTCATATTCAATTATTATCATTGAATGATTCAATTATTTTATGAATATTTCAATTAGGTTATTTTCCCCTTGTATTATTCATCTTTCACCATCTAAAGATATCCACATTGGGCCAGGGATTGAGAGTAGGTTTACCAAATCATTAAATATATCATGATTTTTTTTTTGTAAATTTTAGTTGTAGATATTGGATTATGAATTTATTTATATTTCAACATATTTCATTCCAATATTCATAATATTGAAAGATATAGACCCTGAAAAAATTCGAATACAAAATGTTGGAACAAAATATTCTTTTAAAATTTTTCATTTTTTTTTGTTCTAACTAATGAATATATGTAGAAACCACTTGTGTTCTATATATTGTATTCCAATATGTATAGTTCCAATTATTTTGAAAACATATAGTTGGTAACCATAAACAACCTTCTGAACCATTCCATTAGGGCTACCCATTATGGAATTTGGGATATCCTCCAAAAAATTGAATTGAAATATATCTCAAAATTTTAGTAAGTCACATCTATTATTTTTTCAATATTATTTAATTTCCTCTATATTTACACAATACTATATTCCATTATAAAAGTTTTTATTTGGAATACTAGAAAACATTAAAATTGATCAACCTATGCAGAAATTATTATATAATGATAGAGAATAAAATTTTTTAGTCCATTAATGGGAGCTACAATGGCCATGGAGATCACATATTTATACCCAGGATTTCCTAAGATTCAATTTCTATCAAATTTAATTTTTCTTATTTTTTATCACTAATTTATTATGCCCCTATTATTATGTTTACAATAAATGAGATAGGACCACATGACTCAATAAATATAATTTAACATCAGGAACATCATTATTTTAAACCATAAATAAAAATAATAAATCTTCAAATGATGTTTCTCAACGATAGAAGGAAAAAATAACCATACATGTCAAAATCCTTAAGAATATTATATTTTTTCTTCTTAAAAAAGGAGTGAATCTTGTATATACAAAAAAACTATTAAGGATCAGGTATTTACATAAATTAGTGGTTCTATAGCCCACATTATTCACCATCCCATTAATGAGAAATCTTTTGAAATAAAACCATGCTTGATCTACAAAATCCATAATATAGTTCAGTTTATGGTACATATATGTTGCGATCTACATGATCAAATGTCCATTATTTTTGATGCACATGAAGCCTTTTGAAAACAATTTTAAACATCTAAATACATTTATATATGGTTCATATAATTTTACATTTACAAAATATATAAATATTTTTTAAAAAAAATATGTAGATTCAATTATTACATGGGATGAGTTTTTTTTAAAATACTGGATAAACAAATTTAGTCTATATAAAGCTAGAATGTCTGAAACAACCTCCAAATTTTTTCTCTGGAAGATGGAGAACAAAAATGATGAGGCATGGGAAAAATTCAATAGATTGATCTGGATGTGAGCCCGTTATGGGATTGACATATAGAAACAATTAAAATATTATTTCTTATGTATATAACCTCCCCACATGAACTATAATATATGTTGTTGTTGATGGAAGACTCATTATAAAAAAAATAAATTTGTAGAGACATTATTGAAGGAATATTATTCAATTCTAGCCCTTATAAAATAGATTGACATCAGTGAAGATATGGATTTCACCATATAGACAAATTATATAAACAAGTATTTTTATATATAGATGTTACATCATTTTTTGATGAAAATTTATTTCATCACATAATCACATGCATGAGAATTATAAAGGTATTGTTCCATATGAAAAATGAAAAAAAAACCAATGCTTCATAGTTAATCTAGATCATCTCCCACAAAGTTAATCACAACAAAAACACATCATATAAATATTATATGCAATAAAGTTATTCCAAACCTAAGGAAAGGAGAAATTTGAATGGGTGATTTCAAATGCTCATTAAGGGTAACAAGTGGAGGTAAGTAAGAATAACTTGACCATAAGGGTAAGAAAACATGCAAATCACATTTGAAACCAACACACTACATACTAATGATCATAATATGGTGCCTTGGCATCAATATTAAAAGTTAATTAGACATTAATAATATTAGATTCAAATAATATGATCCATATTTGTATAAAATTGGCATAAAAATGATTTTTTTATTTAATAAGTGTAGAAATTTTTTTTCCTTAATACCTAGAAAGACATTCACATAATTTTAGGCATGGGATAACCACAATGCACCAGCATTGATATTGGGATAACTTCTCATAACCTCCTCTATGATATTGATAACATATCATGTACCCTTGAACTAATATAAAATTAACAATTACCAAAAACATTAAATGGAGATATTGGCCCCACCCATCACACATTGAAAAACATACATATGTTGACCGCAAGATGAAAAAAACATCAAAACATGATTACATAAATGAAATGGGCATCATAATCATTTCATCATATAATTACTTAAAAAAATAATGGTTTTTTAACCATTATATCTTTCCATCATAGTGTAACTGTGGAAAAATATTTGAGTTTCCATTTTTTTTAAATTCTATAACTTATGCAAGAGACAAAAGTTTCATAAAAATAATTTCATGATATACCATTAAAATAAATTATAATAATGTTATCCTTTCTTAATATCCATAAAAATTCATATGTTACATCAATGTCTTTCATCCTAGATGGGAAATTATTTTGAAACATTAGTTTAATATTTCATTAGAAAATTAAGTTCTAATTGATATTATATTATTAAAAATAATAATTTAAAATCCATTTTGAAATTATTTTTCATTGAAAATATCCTTGAAAATATATAATGTAGTATTCCATGAATATAAATGGAATGATGATAAAAATTTTTATTCCTTATATACATGTTAAAACAATAGTTTAATTAATATTTTCAATAAAAGCGAAATAGACATTTTATGTAAAAAGTCTTAAATATTCCATTCTAATTATTATTAAATAAAAAATCTGGAAAAATTATTTTAGAAACTAATTGGAATGATTAGAAAAACATTTTTGTAAAAATATATAATTCATGGTTTTTTATGAAACATGGTTTTCCACATAAGAGGAAAATAAACACAATTTTCATAAAAAAAATCAAAATTTTTTAATTACCATATAGTATAAAAATGGTACTGTTATGTGAAATTATAATGTAAAAAAGTATATGAAAATTCATGGGTATTTTTTAGAGTTATATCATGATGTTTTACATTGGATTCTTAATCATAAAAGATCACAATAAATGATGAGGTTATATCATAAAACCATTTTAGTTTTGATAGAAATGGAAATATGATCCCCATGAAATAATAGAAATCTAAAGGATAGGTTATACTGATAATTTTCTATATAAAAATATAAATAAAATTCATGGGAAGTATATAAAACACATAAATTCAGTAGTAGGTGAATATGACATATGTCTCAAAGATATAAAAAGGTGAGATCAAAATTTCATACCATAAGTCTTCAATACATTTGTACATGTTAAATCTTCATTAATAATAAATAAAATTTAATTTAAAATCTATTATAGAACCATAATAATATATATCACAATATATATGACTTTCTTATTACCTTTCAATACCATTTTATTGAAAAATACCATTTAATGTCACGTTTTGAGCAATAACTACATTGTTTTCAGTATACTTATTTTATTATTTTTGGTCATATGAATTTTATCATAGTACCATAATCTCTATAATTATAAACATGATATAAATATAATATATATTTAGTAAATTTTTTATATTAATATATAATATTTAGATATAGAAAGTGGAATACATAGTTCATAGAGATGGTGGACCATACATACACATGGTCATTGTTTAGATTCTCACGATGGGAAGAGGGAAATGAATGTATATAATATATTATCATTATAGAATCATTTTTGTGAAATATTTATCACATGTTTTATTGATATCAAAAAATATTACTTTACTTGTAATTTTTGAATAAATCATATCGCTTTGCGAGGTGGTAGTCTATTGTAGACATTAGTGACATTATCATATTACCATAGAATGGATAATATAATGGTATTTTTGGTTGAATGTTTTCATAATAATAAAACTTTATTCATTATAATGTATGCTCATTTAATAGATCATTATAACCATCCATGAGAGGTGTTAATGGAAAAAATATAAAAATTAGTTAATATGTAGGTTGTATAATATACTCAACAAAATATATTTCATAACACATTTTATGAATGTGTAGATTGTGTTCGGTCAGTACCAAAAAAATTTTATATGGAATATACTAATGATATTATACCATAATGTTTTAATAATAATTAAATGAGGGGGGGGGGGGAATGCAAAAAAAAACATTCCATGATGCACATTACATCTTCATTGGGTAACCTTTTAGGTTTGCAAAAAAGGCTTCCATGGTTAGATTTCAGACCAAAATAATGCTAATAGTATGAGAGGATGGATGACGAGGTGTGATTTGGGCAGGTTTGGCTGATACAAAATGGTTTTAAGATGTGAATAAAATAGTATATGGGTGTCCTTTTATAGGTGATATGCATGTCACAAATGAATTTTTTTGAAAATAAAAAGGTGTATCCATGTTTTTCTCTTGATAAAAGGATGCAAAATAGTGTATTATTGAAAAATAAGAAACATAGTGTAAAAATTTAACCATAAAATAGATTTTATACATGTTTATAGTTTATTTTAAGACTTATCTTTTATGGTCAAATGACACGAAAACAATTTTACCTTAATTATTTTAATTATTTAATATTATTTTCATTTTAATTTTAGAAAATTTTAAGATTAAAATATTACATAATATAAATAATTCTGATTAAAAATATTAAATAAATTTTTAAAAATTCAATTCTAATATGTAGGGACATTGAATAGAAAATTATTCTCATAGACATGATGAGAAAGTGGGGTTTCAAAGAAAAAATGTTCCATATTTTAAATTATAATTATATCAAATTTGTATTACCCTAGAATTTTGGAAATGTTATTATTCCAAATGGATTTTATATTATTTAAATTTTATTTTATGTTTAATATATTGTTTATCATGTGTTACATGAAACACTATGTTTGAATCATGTTACATGTGCCACTGAGTTTTCTCAAAACTATGATATGTTATAGAAATTTAAATGTGGGAATCTAACCTATCCATTAAACCTAAAAAATAGTTTTTAAATATTATGTGTAATAATTTTATATAATGAAAAAATAATGATAAAAATTTACTTAAATTGGTGTAATGTATTTTTAATTTACCAAAAAAATATTTTCACTAATAATGACTTCTATTTCATTTTTTGAACTCTAATAAAATTAATTATTCCACATATAAATAATAATATCAAAAATAATTTTAATTTTTTAAATCATAATTCCCAAAATTACATTAAGTTGAATTTCTGGGAACTTTCTTAAAAGTAATTTTTTTTGATGAAATATGAAAATACTACATTTTAATGGAAACATTCAATTTCATTAAATTTATTTATATAGATAAAATATATATTATATTGGTTTTAATTTAAAATAATTTCTATTATACTTCCATTAATCATATATATCCTATATTAATCAAATTCATTGAGAATTTCTGCATTATAAAATATTTGTAATATTTTTTCAATTTTCACTTAATAACATACAATCTGATCACATCATTGGGTTTAAATTAAACAAAACTTTTTCCATTAAAATTAATTTATTTTTGAAAATTTGATTCAGTATTGTGAATTATCATGATAGATATAATAAAATTTTAAAAGATTAATATATTACACAATTAATAATAAACATTATAAAAATTATTTACTCTATTTAACTAAACATATACCGAGGGTTAAACTAAAAAATATGAGGGTTAGGAAAAAAACGTGTTTAATAAATATTTTGAGGACTTATGTAAACATTATATACTATAATAATGATTTGGGGCCATTATTGGTGCCTTTCTACATGAAAAAACATGGGTGCATTTCATTTATTCGAAAAATTTCAAGTGTGGCACTATCATCACCTATAAAATTCCTCTCATTATCTTCCCCGTTATTACCATAAAACCATTTAGGTATGGAATATATGAAGAAAAATAACATCTATAAATTCTTCCTCTTATAATAAAATTCATATTTTTTACAAAAAACTAAACCAGAATATCTTTTGGTTCGTTACTAAGATTGATCCTCAAAGAATAGATAACTTTCATCAACGGGAGTTGTTTTCCTTATTTTCTCAAATTATTAAATTAATATTATCAAAATATGACATAATAATATTAGTTTCATCCATATAATAATATTATTTATTTTATTTTAATTACCTACAACAATCTCTACTTCTATCTAATGGGTTTCAAAATCAATGTTTCTGTGTTCAATAGAATACTTCCTTGCGAACTTCTGTATTTACTGTTTTCGATTAAAAACTATCACAGTTGATCATTATGATGGATTAAATGTATATATAAGATACGCATAACAATATTATGCATATTAACTGATTATATCATATAATAATTATTAATTTCGATCATGTATGGTATATGATAACATCAGTTTTGTGTGTGGAGAACTACTGCATCATGAATCACTTTGATTGATTTTCACCAAACCATTACATGGATGATAATAAAGATAATGTTAATGATTAAATATGATATAAATGAAATAATTATTATTTAAAAGACATATTTATAAATTCCCAAATATGATATATTACCACCATTATTCCCTTTTTACTCAGTGAATGATGATAATGTCGTTAATGTTAGGGTAGAATATAGACTTAATGAAGTGATGTGACTTTCATTTCATCACCGAACCATATGGATGAAAAGTATAAGTATATAAAAATAATAATTATATTATTTATGATATAATTCTCATTATTAGAAGATATGATATTACTTATATCATTTACTCAATAATCGGTGAGTAATTGAAGCATTACTCGTGCGTATATAAGGCATGCCCTTTCTATGTTTGCAAGATACTTAATTTCTCAAAAAAATATCATTATTGGTATTAAATATATGAATGTTATATTAATATTATTTTTATGCTATAATTATTAATATCTATTTTTGGAAACTTTATTAGACTAAGAGAGTCAAAAATAACAAATCAAGGCCCATATGAAAAACCAAGCTACTATAACTAGAAACATGACATTTACATGGAATTGTTAATATATGAATAAAAAAATTAAGTAAATTATATAAGGTATTATATATACATATTTGTTTTAATCTATAAATGATGTATATGAATCCTATTTTCATTATAAAATTGTTTAACACTTGTGACATGGAAAAAAGCGGTTCAGCCATGGGTTCGAAAACCCATGACCCCACAAATTTATTAAAAAGAGTAAAGATACAATGGACCAAAAGAAATGATTACAAGTGAATCACCACACTGGAATGAAAACTAAGAATACACATCATAATACTAGATATTACCTTTTTCTGGGTTGACCTCGACCCCGAGATCCTCCCCGATTAGCTGGATGTCGCCCTCTTCCCCATTACAACACTGAAGCATCATCCATCTCCAGAACCTCTATCGTGTGCAGATAAGAATCTTCATGGGGATCTTCCCTATGAAGCAATGAATGCGTAGCAGCTATACAAGGTCGAGCATCCTTATGAGCAACATCATGAGTAGGCTCATCATGATCATGAGAAGCCTCCTGCACGTCCTTGAAGTCCTCCACCATCACACAAACAGGAAGTTCCACCTCCTTTGGGGTCTCCAATCCATTGATAGCCGCAGGCGTCGAGGAGAGGCACATTCAGTTACTATATCCTGAATTCCTGAGTCCTTAAAGATTAATCAAATCAAACTCTGGAGTATTAATAGACTCTAACATTGAAAATAAGTTGACAACCGGCTTTACAGGTCCTTCAAACTCCACAATACTAGTAGCATCCATGGAGACAACATTCACATTATCCCCCCTTGATCTAGAATCCATTGGGGGAGATTGCAGTGGGTAAAGGACATGACTAGATGCATTAACATCTCCCATGTTAGGACGAGATCTAGCTTAGATAGGTCCTCTCTTTCTGGAACAACATGCACACCACTAGACTTCTCCATTTTATCTAGCTGAACATCAATATGAACTCCCTATTTAGCAAAAGCATTCCCTACAGCCATATTGTCCATCCTCAGAACCATCCATGCATCCACATTGGACACCTGCACCTCTTCTTGAAACCCCTGCTCAAAAAAATCCCCCTAGAAGCAGAATTATCCATCCTCGGAGCCACATCCACCTGCACCTCATCCTAAATCCTCTGTTTACCAAAATCATTTCCTACAATGGTATTATCCATCCTCAAATCAGCTTTCTCCCAAGCATCAAAATTGGCCACCTAGACTTCATTAACTGGAAATGCCTTTGGCTTCTTTGGAATCACCAACTGGAAGCCATCATCATCCAAGATCTTCATCTTTCCCATCCTGTAAGTAGAAGCTATTGAAGCTCACTCCAAATATTGATTTACTTCATTCTGGATAGCAGCCTCTTGCTCAATTTGATTCTCCTCCTCCTCCTCAGCCACATCATCCCAGGACTTGTTCTCAAGACCCCTAGTACCTCCAATGGTGCCCTACTCCAATGATCCAACATTCACTGGAATAGTAGCAGCCATAGAATATTGCTAAAATTAATTAGTCATTGGAAGACCTTGTTGAATAACCTCAAAAAATCTAGAGATACCAGCATTGTGAGGATCCTTCCTCTTGAAAACCTCTTTACTACCACGAAGTTTAACTTTTTTCTTCTTGCACTTATATGGGGCATGACCCAATGATTTTCATACTAAACATTTCAAATTCATTTTTCAAGAGCATGACCAATGCATAGACAAGATTTAAAGAATGTGGGAAACCACTAATATTTTATATCCAATTATAACTTCATTTCACCCACAACAAAGAAAAATTATGTCAATCAGAACTTGTGCTAAATCAATCTCCACCAAAACAAGAGAAAAATGACCCTACATAGGATTCTCCTTTTTCCTTTTCCACCTTAATCGGGCAACCAACAGCAGAGGATACCTCCCACAAAACTGAAGGATGACAGAAAAACCAATTCAAACTCCTAATTTGAATCCATGTCTGAGTGGAGGAGTTCATTTCTACAAGAGGACTTGCTAAGGGATCCCACTGTTACACCATGATGTAACCAGGTTTCATCGAAACCTGTACAAAACTCCTTGCAAAATTTTTAAGCTCCTTAGAAGTAAAAACAATATGGGATATACCTCTCCCAACTGATATCAGACGTTAGTCAGTGAAGCCCCAGCTCTGTGATAAACGAGCCCGCACATCTTTAACCCTTAGAGGAGTGTCACTCCGAGTTCCCGATAATCTGGAAAGGAGGGAGAACCCGCATTCTTCAAGATGAGCTTCTTGAATTTTTGGACTTGCTTCCACAAATGCAATTGAACCATTACTGGTAATCTGTTTATGTAAAGAAGAATATTCATGCTGAGATTCAGAAAAAAAAACCTATTACGGGAAGAAAAACCCTCAGACTTCCTCTTAGGGTAAACCATATCTTCCTTCACCGCACCCGCAGGATACAAATAAATTCCACCACCCATAACCACTGCCTTCGAGGGGGGAATGAAGACATATTTCGGAAAAAATGGCATTCAAGTAGGTTAGCCATTGAATCATCCCAAAGATCACCAAAGAATCATCGAAGGAGAGGTCTCCCACATTTCCTTCATCTAGCAGTATCAATGTGATATGGTTGTCGATAGTTATGTAACAAGATTTATAGTCTCTCTTTTCATTTTGGGATACATATAAATATTCATCTCTCATTTGTTTTGGGTTGCTTATATATTTCTTATTTGAAATATTATATTGTTAATAATTTTCTTTTCGTTATATTTAATGTTTTTTGTTAATATTATTTTTGTCTCATTATTAAAAAAATTACTAAAGAAATAATTGATTTATATTTAACATTATACTTATATTAGACACATTCCATATTAACAACACATTTCTTTATTGAGTGTATATAATAAAAATTATTGTATTTTATTTTTCTTATCTTTTTTTTGTTTTATTTACATATCTTTTTGAGGAACATTCTATCATAGGGTCTACTATTCAAAATTTACCAAAGTAGTAAATGATCTTTGTCTCAATTTTTTATTCTTTGAATCATATGTTATGTTATGAACAAATATTATTTTTCATGGGGTATATAAATCTTATTTGAAAGGTAATATCATGAAATTTTTTATCGTTAAGATATTTTATATTTCATTTAATTAAATTATTATATTGTTATTAGGTTTTAATGTTACCAAAGTGTTAATGATGCCATGTTATAACATCATCATTTATTAGGATTGTTTAAAAGTATGTTTCTTATAATATAATGTTATGATAAATATATTAGTAAACTATTTAATTTTTTCCCATATTTTTTTCATGAAAATAAATATTTTCAATACATTTTACTCTCTTTCTAAACTCAAGAATCCAGAAAGATATTTTGTAGGGAAAATAAATTTTTTTGGTGAAATAAACATTTCATTGAAAATATTTTTTTTATAAAATTTTAAATAATTTGTTTTCAATTCTATAAATTATTTATTAAATAAATTTCTAAAAAAGTTATACTTTTTAAAAATTATTTTAATTGAATATTTAAGTCATTTTGAAAAAACAACTATTTAATATATCATGAATATGTTAAATGAATCATTATTTTAATGTGTTTAAAATGAATGAAATTTCATGTTTTCATTACCATTATTTTCATTAAATATTATTCTATTGATTTCAATGATTGTTTTAATGACTAATTTTCAAATTTCTTTTGTTTTAAAGATAATTTTCAATAGATATTTACCACATGAAATGTTATAAATTAATATAAATATTCCTTTTCAAATATCAATGTTATTTTCAAATATTCATATATCAATGTATATAGTGTTTTAAAAATTACTTTTCAAAGATTTTTGTTAAATGTTTATTTTAATGATCTTAACAATTCATTAATATTAAATCATGAATCTTTTAATGGAACAAGAATTTATAAATTTATTATGTTTAAAATATTTATTTTTGATGAATTATTTTCATACACCTAAATCATTCAAAGTGATATATATTTAAACATAAATTTCCATCCAAGATGACATCCATTTGTGTAAATTATTATTTACAGGTGATATAAACCAATAAAAATATTCTAATTTCTTCTTTAAATAGTTTATGATTAAAATATGTTTATAAAACGAAATTATATTCCATGGGTTATATAATAGAAAAATTATTACGAAACATGTTTATTTTTCTAGGTGTTGAGATTTGATGAGATGATAAAATGATTATAAATCCCATTTAGTTTCCATATTTTTTCCATTATCAATTGTTTTAAGAAAAAAATTTCATTTCTTGGGGGTTGATATGATAAACGATATTTGTACCTGTGTCCTATTAAAGTATGGATTATCTTAAGGGTGCGACTTATATTTACCTCAAATGCATAGGGTAATGAAAGATGTTTTATGAGCATAGAGGGTACATGAGAGGATATGCCATGTCCTAAAATGAGGGTACATGGATGGTTAACCCATTGATGAAAAATAGTGTACATGAGTTGTTACATCAATTATGTAGCTGGTACATGGGTGGTAATACCAATTCTAACTTCTTATTAATATCATGCGAGAAATCCGTGACAAGAGATTTTATATTTTATTCTATAAACAACAATTCATTATCTTTTTCCAACATCACCCTCTCATGGTTCATGTCTTTTCATTCCCTTTTGATTAATATATTTTGAACTACTAATTTTTATTCCATTAATCCATGTTATGATCTTTATTTACATAGTATGTTTGTTAAATGTTATTTTAATGTTTTCATAGCATTATGTGAATGTTATTATTTACTATCTCCCTTGATTACCCATACTGAGGTTCTGATCTTACTATATCTTATGTTTAATTTCCTTAGGTTACAAATAATGGTTTTAAGTAGTATTACTAAAGGGGGAGATATTTATGGGATACATTGCAAATGATTCATAAATTAATATTATTGTGTTTCGTGAATCAAGTGGAACTAATCTATTATAGTCATCCAAGATGTGTTTATATAATGTAATGAATATTTATCTAAAAATATTTAATAGCCTTGTATGAGAATCCAAGGTCAGTATAGTTAGTATCATAGGAAGTGATTAATTATCCTTCGTAAACAACAATTAGAAAATATTTACGATATTTCTTGGGATTTTAAAGGAAATTTCATGGTATGTATATAAGAACTACTCTATGGGTGAATTAAAATATAGAAAAATATATTAGAGTATTTTTAAAGGATAGATAATGTTGTTACTGAGAAATTACATAATTTTTAGATAAATTTTTTTTATATTTATTTAGAAAAATCGTACGTAACAGTAAAAACATTGAAAAGGGGGCACTCATTTTGACTTGATCATCACCTGATGTAAGCAAATGTGCCTTTATGCACACCTGGTATAACAATCCTAGTGGAAATGCTTTGAAATTCACAAACACTATTAAAAAAATCAAAATTTATTTAAATATAGGATGGTTACGAATTACCAACGATAAAACTAATGATTCATAGATTAAAAATATGGCATCATGATATGGTCATTCACTAATTTTATTTTTTAAGATCATGTGGTCTTAAACAATGATTAGTGTTTATCGAAATAGGTTTTTCAGGTTTTATTGAATGTCTAGAACCAAAAGGTACCATATTAATGTGAAGTTTAGTTAATAATGAAATTATTATCCTCTTTATAATAAAAATTTTATGCGATATGAAATGAAATATTAGTTTACATAATTTCAACAAATTATAATGATAAAAATCATTTAGTACTTCCATATGAACAATAGAGGGGAAACCATTATGTTTGTTCCTTTATGATTAAATTAACAACTTCATTCAATGGGTCTTCTAATATAATAGTTTCTGAACAATGCATCAATACCACTAATTAGATATTTTATACTCATTGTTATTCTGAACATGGGAATTTCATTTTTTCCATCTACACTTTTAAAGGTGAAGCATATAATTGGTGGAATCTACTCAAGTATACAAGGAAATAGGATGAAATTAACTTAATTATTTCGTATGGGTTAAAGAGCATAATTTTAAATAAGTATGTACCTAATTTTATTCATAAAAAGATGGAGGAGGTGTTCCCTGATTATAAGGAAAAGTATGTTGAATCATTGATTACTTATATGGAAAATTTTAAAATATGTTAAGAAACACTTGTGTAATTATCATGCAACCTATAATTATGTATGATCAAATATTAAGTGGCATTAAAACAAGAATTCTATGCACCATAACTGTATGATAAATTAGTAGACATAGATATTAATATTTTGTGATATCATGTTGGAAATGGATATTGGAGTTAACTAAAGATATCATGGATTTTATTTGAAGATAAACATTGAATTCATAGGAAAATCTGGTAACCATTGATATAAGAAGACGAGGGTTATTTTATTCTATTCCTGTGAGAAAAAGCATGGATGGAATTTCATTATGTGTAATTAAACATGTTTTATGATTGGATTAGACATTCGTTGAGAAGATAACTTCTGGAGATAGGGGAAGAATTCAGATAATGATATGAAAAATGAAAAATCTCTAAAGAAAAAACATTTACACTACAATGAATCAATATCACTGAGTTTGGGATTTATGTTATCATGTTCCCAAATTTATGTCTTAGTATTGATGATAAATTAATCAATATATGATGATAAAATTAAAAGTTACACACTTTGAAATCATGATTGTTGAAGTTGATTATTATAATTTTCGGACACTTATCATATTATCCTTAGTTTGGAATTTCATGTTTCCTATTGGAAGAATGATCAAAATAAAAATCTTATTCTACCTCCATTACAAAAATTTTACATGGTTGTCCCCATCTGAATGAATTATATCATAATGAAATAACATTTTACATTTAATCATTATATGATTTAACACATTATTCCAATAGAAATAGTTTTTCTTATGATAAGAAATTATTTAAGGAATAAAGGATGAATTACCTTTTATAAGAATTTATGAATCCAAAAAGGATTAACTCTAATGTTAAGGATATAGGCAAGGTTTAATGAGTTTATGTTTGGTCATATGGTAAATATCATTGGCACTCATTTTTAGATTTTATTTTATGAGGAATTATCATAATTAAGTATATTTTATGAAACATTTAGAGAAATGAATCCCATTATTTTTGTTTATATTGAAAAAATTATTTTATGGGAATTACATAAAACATTATAGAATATGATTACAGCTGTTGGTATCCATTATCCTCAAAATCATCTTGCATGTTAAGATAATAATGGGATGAAATTTATCACCATAAAACGTTAGAATACATTATCTTAATTAGAGAATATATATATATATAGATACTTTCTTAAATTAATTTTTTTTGATGTTTTAAGGTTTCTATGAATACCAAATTCATTATTATTTTATCAGATTCTGAATGTTCCCATATAGATTTGGTGATGTATTCAACAAGATCTTGATAGCTAATTATGTTTCATAACAATGTATCATCCATATATATATGTTATTTTTTTGAATATTTTGAAACATAATAAAAAAATAAGATCATTTCTAATAGATTTCAATGGTAGCTGGGATTGCCTTATTCCACAATTTGAGTTTTATTATAATAATAGATTTCACTAGATAATAAATATGGATCCTTATGAATACCTTATGGATGTAATTATAAAAATGAAATAAATTTAATGGAAGAAAGCGATTTGGATCTATGAAAGCTAAGGGTATGGTATAAAATTTTTTATCTATTCAACAACATATTATAATTTTCTATTGTCGTATGAAATTTTTCTTAATAATCATCAACATGATATAAAATTTGGTCTTCATAAAAATTTATTATTTGAGTTTTTCCATTAATTAAATAATGGTATACTATGACCTAGGAATATTAGCCACAGTAAAATAAATGATCGAATTTGAATAATAGATTATAATTTGGAACTTCCTCCAAAATTGTCGTAGCCTCAAGATATATTCCGTGAATAACTATAGAGGATGTAAATACATAATCTTTAACATGTATTGAACTCATAGATCATATCACATAGGCATGATACATAATATGAGGAATAACCATTAGTGGTTCAGGAACAAATATAAACTGTTCTAAGAAACAATACCACTCACATAGTCATTATTTTGTGGTGAACCCACTAGATTAAGGAAGTAGAATGTGAAACTGACGATGTAATGTGAATGAACTATCCCTAGTTATTGGTACTGATGTTATGAATTTCAAATTTGAAATTAATTTTTAGGGCTTCATAATTTAACACCACATGTTTTTTTAAAATATATTTTCATCAATTACATTTCAAATTTTGTATATTCTATGATAAACAGAATATAGAGTATAGATTGTGTTACATGAAAAACTTATCTTGGCTTGTGTTACATACGAAATTGAGTACTTACAAAACCAAGACATATTATACATATTTAATCATCACCATAATAACATGAAAACTAAAAATAGGAATAATTATTTTTAAAAAATTAATTGATTTTATATATATAAATAAATGACATTGTTAAAAAACCAAAATATTATTAATGAATATGTGTTTCAAAAATATTAGTTTTAAAAAACATGATTTCTATTTTTTAAAATTATTAAAATCAATTTTTCATGATTTTAGAAAACATATTTGATAGGCTAAATTTGAATTTTGAGGTAATCATGTCATTTTTATACTATTGGGGATTTTTTTAATTTTTATGAAACATAATTTTTCTGTTGAATAGGGAAAAATACTAAATTTTAATTGAAAAACTTATTTTTCCTTTATTTTATTTATAAAGATAAATTAAAAAAAATTCAAATAAAATAAATTTAGTTAAAATAAACATCCATTTATTAAATTAATAACCTTTAATTGATTTTTTTGTAATTTTTTATGAAAAGTTTTTAATTTTTTAACATTCTATCATTAAAACCTACATTCTTATCACATATGTTAGTTTATATTTAAATGAGAATTTTTTACTTCTATAAATGGAATTAGAAAAGATGGATAACATTTTTTGAATCATAATAATTTATATTATATAATATTCTCTTCTTAATTTTTATAAAAAATATAATAGTAAATAATAGTTATAGTGGTTAAGGTAAAAAGGGGTTTACTGGTGCGATGGGGGTATTATATAATACAAAAAGGGTTACAAATTTCTAAAATCTAGTAAAACATTTATTTTATCTAAATATTTTGACCTTATAATTCATATCCTAGGTTAGGTTCCATTATTGGATTCTTGAATCATGAATAAAATGCTGGTGGAATTAATTCTTGTAAAATATTACAATTGTTCCACTCATCCCACATATATATTACTACCACTTATACTCTCTTATTAACCCAATAAATCTATTTAATATATTAAAATTAATACCCAAATAACTTCTTAAATACCCTCTAATTAAATATTAATTAGTTTGAAAAAAATACAACCTAGGTTAGCTTTTGGTGAAAACCATAGGGGGTACCCAAAGAATAGGCAACAATAATCAATAAGAATTTTTGGTTTATTTGTTTCTATACCTCTATAAATTATTATTATTATAACATAATTATATATTAACTCACTATCTAAAATATATTGTGATTTTCTATGGTAATGAGACTTTGTTAACACCTTATAAAGTTCCATAAAATGGGTTACAAAATCATCCATCATGCATATGGTAGACTAGTACCCCCTTGAATTGATGTCATATTTTCCCACTATCATTCCTTAAGAATAAGTACAATGATTGGTTAAATGTATATATATTTTATTTAAATGAAATTATTATACCCATGGAGTCATTATATCATATATTCACTTTTTCAATTGCATCACATAGTAAATATAATAAGGTCACTCTTTGTACGAGGGACGACCACCTCTAGATACGATGTAATTTTTTTTCCACATCTCTTTACATGGAAGATAATAAAAAATTAATTAATATATGTGATATAAATGAAGAAATTATGATATTAATAATATAGATTTTTTCTAAAGATAAAATATAACATTTTATTTATTACCATTTCACACATTTAATGATAATAACACATTTCATGTATTTGTTGATTGCCACCTTCACGAAGCGATGTGAACTTAATTTCATCACCCCAAATCATGGATGATATTTATAATTATACTTAAATAAATAATATGAAATTTATCATAAATTTATCATTCTATAAAGTTATTATATTAGAAAAATCTTCTATATATTGATCATTGAAAAAATAAACATTACTCATTCGTATATACAACCTTCCATCTCCATGACCACACCACAATTAAATTATAAAAAAAATATTTTTATATTGGTTATAAAATTCTAATTTATATATAAATGTGAAAATTATTAAATTATTAATATTATATTTTTATTTAAGAAATGACAATGTATGAGGACAAAAAATATAAAATCAGTACATCTATGAAAAACAAAGTCGTTGTTACCCAGAACATGACATTAATAAGAAATTTTTAAAAAAGAATAATAAAAATACATTATTAAAAAACATGTGAAATTATATATGTATATATATGGTTATATAATACATTTATGATAAAACAATTTTTATTATTCATGGGGTTTGAATGAAGAAGAAAGAATTCATGCCTTATAAAAAAATATTTCTATTCATTCTTTTATTTCCAATAGACACTTTAACAATAAATTCCTATTTATTTGGTGTTGTTTATATACAAAAAATTTTCAATGTAATATTTTTAATAATTAATTTTTTATTGATTTATAATTTATTATTTGATAATATTTTTTATGTGTTTATCGATTAATTTTTTTTTTCTAATGTTGTAAGAGATGTTTATCACACTTTTTATTTCGTAGAGACACAATATATATTAAACTAAAATTTAAATTATGATAAATAATGAAAATATTAGTATTTTATGATAATTATATTTAAAATTATTGATATATATATATATATTTGTACCTCTCTTTCATGGGTGTTTACTGAACAAATGTTTTCAAAGAATCACAGGATATTTTTCTCAATTTTAATTTATTAAGACAAATGATATGATATGATACTCTATTATTTTAAGAGGTATATATAAAACCAATTTTACATTTAATATCATTAATTTATTTATACTCATGAAATTTTATGTTTCATTTAATGGTATTCCTTCAATGGTCTTAGGTTTCAATGATACTAATGTGGTAAATATTTTATGTTGTAATATATTCATCAATTCCTATTATTTAGGATTACATTTTTGATCATAGAATCTTATGATCAATATCTCAAGAAACAATAATATTTTATTCATCTTAGGATATATAATAATAATACATGTTTCCCTTCATTTTCATCTATTTATGTACATAATAGTTTAAAATGAAATTTATTAAGTAAAATACAAATTGTAGTGGTAAATTATTTTCCTTCCAAGGCCATATATTCTTTTTTTCAAATTATGTTTTCAAAATTTGTATTCATTGTAATTCAAAATAATTATAATATAAATTTTTTACCATGTTTTACTCTTATATTTTGGTAAAATTAAAATTCATCTAATTGAAAAAAACATTTCTATAATATACTAAAACATAGAATGGAATATTTGTAATATAATTTAGTACATGAAAAAAATATCTACTATAATTATAATTATATTATTGGAAATATAGATTATTTAATTTAATGGTAATTTTCAATGAAAAGTATAATACTTTTTTTAAAAAATTTTAAAAAGTCATTCAAATAGATATTTTATTCAAGGAAAATTTTAAATGATTTAAAATATTATTTCTTATGTTTTTAGGTTATTTTAAAAAAACCATATTTTAATAATGGTTTATGTTTTAAATGTGTTTTTCAATGATTTATTCCTCAAAATATTTTGGAAATTGTTTTTTATATTCCATTATATGATTTTATGTTTATTTTAAAATTAAAGGATTTCTAAAATGAATTATATTTTAAAAAATGATTTTCATGAAATAGTTTCATCCATACCAAACATTATAATTTATTTATATTTCCAAAATATCTTTCATATAATATAGAATCATTTGATGTAATACATACTCTACTAAGTATATGAACCAAATATATCATTCATATTATTTCTTTAAATGGATTATGATGGTATGTTATTGTTGAAACCTGATTTTTATCCATTGGTTATACCATTAAATGAATATTATGAAACTCATTTATTTTCCAATGTTTTTTTATTTGATAATATGATGAAATTATTATAAAGATCATTTTCTATGGGATATGATAGGACGAAATTTTTTATAAAATACATTTCATAACATGTGTTCTTATATGATGAATGTTCTATGATCTTTTGGAAAAAAGATTTATAGATTACATAAGGGATGGGATCTATATGTCACTCCAATGCATTCAGTACTGAAAAAGGATATATGTGCTCCTAGGGAACAATCCTGGTTCTCCTAATAAAGAAAAGGTTTGTAAAATAATAGTTATCCCAATCTTGAGATATAATGTTCCTGGGTGGTATTCTCACGACTGAAGTAAGTACATTTTTGGTTATACCAAGCATAACATACAATGAATATCATGGATGTTATACATCAAATAATTATATTTATACTTATTTTTTCATAATTCTATGTCCTACGCCAATGAAAACCTCTCATGGAATATTATCATTGATCTCCTTGTAAATCATGTCTTATAAACTAATAATATTTATTATATGACTCAAGATTAATTTTTTTTTCTTGATGTATGTTTTTAATATTTTATGATCATTTTATCATAATTGTATGATCATGTTATGGATATGTGAATCCCATATTTACCCTAACAATGATCCGGTCTCACAGTTCCTTTCTTATTTCCAAAAGTTAAAAGAGAATATTTTATGTAGTTTTAACGATTTGGAATATATTTCTTGGAGACACTGAATATCATTCATCAATTAATAACATTGTGTTCTAATTTTTTAATGACCCTAAACTATTAATTTACCCTTTCTTCTATTTGTGGAATGTAATTTGTATTCATCCAATGTTTTTTGTATCCATTTATGAAAAGGGTGAGTGTCTATACCATTTCAATTTGGAATTGTTTACAATTACTAGAATTGGACTAATAAATATATAATTGATCTCATTTAAATTAAGAAAAATTAAAATATAAATTTACCTCTTAATTCACATTATAAAAGGGTGTTTTCAATTAAAAATCATAATTTTTAACTATTCAGAAAAATTAATATATTTAGAAAATTACAGAAAATTAACCCAAAGATAATTTTGACTTGATGATTTATAAAATGTATTTTATTTTATAAAATTATAGTTCTTATAGAGTTATAAATAAATTTTATTATTTCTCACAAATATTAATAATTTTTTTATGAAAAACAATTTTCGATTGATACCCTGATTTTATTGAAAAAAATATTTTATTTTTCTATCAATATTATTTTTATATGAAAACTTTATACTATAAATAAAAAAATAATTATTACTAGTAATATAAATATTTTAAATTACTAGGTTATAACATTTTTTTATTTATATTACTAAAATATCATGGTTTTATTAAAACATTATTTCATGTGTAATGCACGGTAAACCTGTGTTGCAAGAAATTAAATCATTATATAGTATTTTAGGTAACAGAAGCTATCAAGGAAATTTAAATAATTCAAAAAATACATAAAAAACCAGAGTGTCACATTTTACCACTAATAAAATGAATTTCTCCAACAAAATTAATCATTAAAATGTAAAAATAAAGATAATTCTACGACAATATTTCCTCAAGTTAACATATTACATCTTAAAACTGGGGTTTCACAAAAAAACATTGAACATGTTAGTTGTATTATTTTGTAGAAAATTTTTATCATTATCTATAATACCCTCTCGTCATTCCTCATAAAAAATATTTTTACCCTTTGAAATGACCTCTGATTTAATAAAACTTGATGGTTCAGATATGTTCTTCCTTATGTGAGATACGTGGGACACCTCATGGTCTTGGGAGTGAATTGGTGGGAGTTAAAACTGATAAACTATGATTCCGACAAGATAAATAATGTCAAATTTAATGATATAACCTTGGAATTAGATTCTTCATATTCCAAAATATCATAAAATTATTCCAAATTGAATATTTAGGAATCAAATTTTTACTAGATTCAAATTATATATGATGTTGGTGATTGTAAACATAACTGTTCTATAATTCCATAGATCTGTTGATGTGTTTCTGAATAGATCTATACATATCATCCTTTTCATAATCTATCTTAAGTCCAAATAGATTTTTTATACTTTTTCAAGCATATTCAAATTCTATATTTCATTCCATATAGGGCTTCAAAAGGATCTATCTAATTACTAGAGTGAAAACTATTATATAATTAAATTTAAACTAGAGTAATGTTTTTATCCCAGCACCCTTTTAATTACAAAGAACATGAACTCAAAATATCCTATATAATTTTATGTATTCTATCAGCATGACAATATTTCTGAGGATGATACATAGTTATGAAACACAAATCCTTACGTAGAACGTGTTGAAGACTATTATAGTACATTTAGATTTACCATTAACCCTGATTAGGAATAATTTAATGTGGTACTCCATGATACATTACCTATAAATTAGTGTATATACCTGAAAGATGAACTATATATATATCTTCTATAACAGTTATTAAGTGTAATTACTTAATAAGGTGATATAAAAACCCATATAGAATTATTTCTTATAGACATTTTGAAGTGTCCAACAATGATATATATTGTGTTGTTTCCCCATTTCAATTTTGGTATGAGTAATTGATATACCATCACTTTATATTTTTGTCTCTCAGATATAACTAGCTAAAATACCATGAATAGAGATAAAACCCCAATTATATCTCTCATCATACCATCCCAATATTAGTTCTATTTTAAATATCAACACATCTGAAAACTTCTTCAATTAATAAATAATGAATATCTTTGTGATTCATCTAAAAAATACAAAATCAAATATGGTATGGATAAAATAAATCATGGTTCTAGAACCTTATCAATCCATCATGATCATTGTTAATATGAAAAATATTTCTAATTATCTTTTGAAGTTATACCCTTTTATTTTATGGCTATTTAATCTTCACATGGATATATATTTAAATAATCCATTCTAGCAGATAACATTTCAACCCTTAGTTTATAATTTGTCAATCTGTAATTTTCAAATTTATAAATATTGGATGTTTTCTAATACACTTAATAGATATGCTTGCATGATTCTTTTCACTAAAAAAATATTCCAACATGTTCACTTTCTTATGGAGGAGACGTATTAAGAAATCATAATCATTAATTATTTCCAACGTTTTTTTGTTAACAAAAAACAACTTCTATTTGAATATATACTAAATTTATTTAATTGGTATATATATAGATATCTTTTCTAAATTAATATAATCCCTCAAAATATTTAATGAGAAAAATTACCACATAAATCACAAAATCACTAGTTGATTTATTTTTCTCATTAATCATCAAGTTTTATGTTGCAGAATCCATAACCATGAAATTATGCATAAGAACTATAATGACCTAAGTTTAACAAACAAGGAAATTATATCATTTTAGATGAATAGTACATTACAAAAATTCATGATCTGGTATTTTAATAGTGTATTGTCTTTGGAAACTTTTAAACAAATATTCTATCCTAATGGAATATCTTAAATATCTTCTATAATGATCTCCACTATTAGTACTTCAACCAAATACCATTCTTCATAACCTGGGAAAATGAAACATAATAAAGAGGTGATTTCATATGCTCATTGTGGGTAAATAATTTAAATATGTAAGCATAACACAAAAAAACATTAATGAAACATGGGAATAATAATTGAGGATCACACCTGGTATATTAGTGATCATAATAAAGACTATAAATTCACAACATAGGAATAATTTGAAAATAAATAACGTAATCCATGAAATCATGTCATTGAAATAAAACATGTAATTGTTGAAAACACATAAGAAAATAATATTGTGAACATGTATAAGTAGAAATAGGTTCACTCGTTTGGTTAAGGGCATGAGATCATAACCAATTATAAACTAATGGACATAAAAACAGGTCTATGAAAATTATTGTGAACATGTAATCAGGTTCATGCATAGTAGTCATCGAATCATTACTAAGGCCATCGTGGTAGTATGGCTTCACTCTCCGTTTCGTCTTCGTAGTCATGGTTCACTCCCATGTGCATCTTAGGAAATGGATTTCAAACCTTGTACCATCTTGGAAGTTAGGGTTCACTCACATGACCATATTAATAGCATCAGTTCACTCTGCATACATTCTTTATAGTCATGTTTGTATTCAATATTCATATTAATAGCAATAATTCACTCCACATTCCATCTTGGTTGTTATGGTTCACTACCAGGGTCATCTTAGTAGAGTGAGTTCACTCCTCATACCATATTGGTAGCTGTGGTTCACTACCGTGGCCACTGTTGTATCACGAGTTCCCTTCTTATAACTTATTTTTAGTAATGGTTCACTCCCATTCCCATCTTAATAGTCAAGGATTACTTATAATACCATCTTAGACTATATCGTGAGATATAAATCGTTATACAATGATTTTGAGGGAGATATTGGACCCAAATATCTCATAATTAAATCATACAAAAATGTTCCATAATTTATTAAATAATTACATCATAACGCATCAAATTAAATGGGTATTATAAACATGTAAAATTATCCTCACCTATGAAAAACATCCATGTTTCATAATCAGTTTTACATAAGCATAACCCTTGAGAAGAAGAGGGATTCAACTGTATACAACCCATGAAAGAGAATCATGTTTTATGAATACCATGTAATTAAGAGTAACAAATTCCTAAAATAATATGAATGGAACCTTTAGATATTTTCTTAAAAGGGTACTAGTATAATCAATGGATGTCAACATATATGGAAAATAATTTTAAAATATCATTCAAAAACATTTCCTCAAGAAAATATCCATTATAATTTGAAAAATTAATTTTAACACATAAACCATTTGACAATGATTTCTTAAAAAATACTTTTAAAATATTTAAATAGTCCTTGAAGTAATTTGAAAACCTTTTTCCTTAAAAATTTATAATAAAATCATGAAAAAAATTAAAAAACATTTTCTTTGAAAACACTTTGAAACATAGAAATAAATATTTTAAATTTTTTGAAAACTAATTTCCATGAAAAATTATAAATGATATATTAAAGTGATTTGACAACAATATTTATTGAAATATTATAAATGAAAAATGAAAACATTTTATAAAAAAAATTTTATTGAAAATACGTTAAAAAACTTTTTAAAAAATTAACCCTTTATTCATTCCATCGAAGCATCACCAAAATTACGTCAGGTAAATTCCTACATGCCGTATGAGGTAAAAAGAATATTAATTTTTCCTAATAAAATGGTTTAAAAACATCATTGATTAAAAATAAACATGAAGATTACATTTAAAATTGGTAAAATAAAAAATTATTAAAATGTATTTTAACGATCATAAGAGCTTATAAAAACATTATTGGAAACCCATTTAAAAAATGGGGTTTAAAGAACACAAATTTCTTATAGAATAAAGGGTAAATTAAATATTTTATAAAAACACATTCTTAACTATATTATGTTACAAAGAGTAAAAATATGGTAAAAATACATGATTATATTATTAATAACTAATGTTTATTAAATTCCATGAATTTTTTTAAGAGATTGATATTATGTTTTTATCAAGTAAATCATAAACATAATCAATTTAAAAAATGGATGAGATTCTTCCAATAAACTATTATAACATTGAAATGTGGTTTAATACTCTCCAAGTAATAAAATAGAAATTAAAATAATCTTAAAATATCATGAAAATGTGTATATTAATGATATAACATGTAAAATGGATGTGTGTGCACCTCCAATAAGAATTTAGGTTCATTTTAAAACATGATTCCTAACGATTTAAAATTGAGACAAAACTATTTTACCGATTTGGTAACTTTTTAAACATAAAACTCATGAATGTATGTTAAAAAAATGGATATGTGAATACCCATAAATTGATTTATATGATACATAGAATAAAATATTGGGTATTACATACACAAAATAATAGGAAAGGGTGGCAACCATATCATGTATTTCACAGAAATAAAAAATGAGTTGAAATACCCTTACCTTATGTCTCAACACTTGTCGTACACAATCAAACCAAATTTTAAATAAATATATTATATAACAATATTATTGTATATAATAACATATATTGTTCTAATATTATCTTATATTTTCTACTTGTTATCCATCATATGTTATGGTTTCACTTTGGGTAATATTTTCTTCGAATTTTATATGTGTCTTAATTTGTTATATTACTGGTCTTATAATTATATAATGATTCCATATTGAAAAAATGATATAAATATAATGTATATAAATTATATATTTATCATAATAATCTATAGAATATATAATTATGAAATGAAATACAATGTTCATGGAGATGGTAGATCATACATACAGATGAATGTTATTTACAATTAATGATCATGTTGAGAGAATGAAAATAAATGAAATAAATGTATATATATTTCATAATTATTGTATATTTATTATATCATATATATCATATATACTCACTAAATACATCTTTAATAAAATATATGTATTGTATGAATGAATCATATAAATTTGAGGTGGCGGTAGTCCACACATCCTCAAACAAAATTATCGTAATTACCTTTGGTGTAAAGAATAATGTTATGTTTCATTTAAATATTACATAATCATAATTATAGTAAAAATAAAATATTTGTCATATATAAACTGATTTTTAGTCATTATATTCACAATGATAGGTGGTAACGTAAAAATGAATAGTCATCATTTCATGAGGTAGAAATTCTTTGAATACAAAAATACTAAGTTCGTTACCCATTTGATGGAGGTGTGTGCAGGTGTAGGTAATAACATTTATATAAAACCCCTATTATATTTATGTTATTTTTTTGTTATATAATAATATAATAAATAGAATTTGAGGGGGTGTAGAAGGGAAAAATGACTTGAGAGAAGTCGTTACCTCTTAATCGGGTAACTCATTTTGGTTTGTGAAGAAATGAAGCCTTGGAATGAATTAAACTCAAGGGAAGCATTATACGACTAATGTAGGATTTTTGGGATTTGGATCGAATAGTTATTGGAATAATTAAGTGGCTTTAGAGGTTTGAGTAAGTGGGATATGTGGTGGCTTTTAATATGGAAGTACGATGACTCACTTGGAATTTTTATAAAACAACTTATTTGTACAAATGTTATTACATAAAAAAGTCATACAAAACCAATACAACAATGACTGGAAGGTTTATGGATGAAATATGTACGAAAAAGGTTTTTGATAAAGCGATAGGTAATTTTTTACCCTAAATTGATGGTTTAGTCACTCGTTAAGATTAATTTGTCCATAATCGATGTGATTAATTTTAATCACATTTAATAATTATATTGTTCAAAACTAAACATCTTATTATTAAACTTAACTATTATAATGAATTAAATGGTGTATTTTTGTTATTAAATATTAAAATCATAGAAGCATAAAAATTATGATTAATTCTAATCCTGCAAATAAGATGAAATAAGATGACCTTAAAGTAGAAAAATATTCAAGTGGTTATTCAGATTTTATATTCAATTTTAATGTGAAAATATTTCTTGGAAATTAAATTGTATTAATAGATGTAATATAGATCATTTATTTTGGTAAAATAAATTTAGAATATTATTTAACAAATATAATTAATTAAACAAACATATATTTTTAACTAAAAAATGTATTTTTTCTATTCATTCAAAAATGAAGTTTCCAAAAAAATCCCAAAAATTCACCTTAGGCTAATGTTAATGTTAGGAATTAAAAATTGTTTTTTGTATAAATAAATTTATAAATATTATTAAAATTAATTTTATTATTACAATATTTTTATTCAAGAAAAATATATTTTTAACATAAAAAGACTTTACCAGAAATAATATCATTCATTATCAATACAGATGATTTAAATAAAACAAATATTAAAATTATTTTAGAATTACTTATTTCTATTACTATGACTATACTTAACTCTTAGGTTATAATTATCTCATTAAAAAATTAATATATATATATATATATATAATGTATTATATAGAATCTTAGTGTTGCATGCTTCGTACGTCAAGTCGGTGTTGTGTGTAACACACGCCAAGTCATACGCCAAGCTGGTGATCTATGAAATGTATTCTAAGTTGGTGTTGTGGGTACCAAAAGCCAATTTTTTCATGTTTGTAGTTAAAGACAAGCTGACATTTCATGTAGTGCAATCTATGTAGTTATTGCAGCTAGTGCAAGACAAGTCAGTATTGTGTGTGAAAGGAATGTTTGTATTTTTGTATAAATATTCATATATATATAAGATTATTTATACTCTCATGTGAAATAAAAAAAAAATCAAAAAGTAGATTAATTTGAAAAAATTATTCCAAAAATTCTAATAGAGTCACATTATACACCCCTTAAAATGAATTTCTCCATCAAAATTCATCTTGGTTATTAATGAATTAAAACATGATGATTTCATTTATAGAAACAGACGTCATAAAAATGAATACTAAAACTTCTCTTAGAAATGGTAATCGGGAACCATGATGTGTGCCTAATGTAACATAAAATTCTATTTCCACATAGGAGATCAAAGGGGGGATGTGAAAACACGGACATTGAAGAAAAATAATACCATCATGTTCTGATAGAGAGTGGTAGAGAACATGTTCAGTATAAAGTTATCTATCGGAATTCCAAAAATCTATGATGACCTAAGGAATCCTATGATTAATTAGATACAAAGGTACTATGAAATTTTTTTGGTTTCACGATCCTTTTTCCTAATGATTAGGATGTTTCACGAGAATATATACTTTCATGACTTCAGAAAAACCCTACACTTTGTTGTTCCTAGATCAACCTCACATGTTTCTCTAAAATGTGGATTTTTATTCCTTAAGTATGATAAGATAACAAGATCGATGATATTCCATCCCAATTTTCATCAATTTTCATCATCACAAAGTAGTTTCAATAGGCTATCCAATATTAATAAATCATCATATAGAGAGATAACACTTTAATCGTTCTGATATAATATATAGTTTAACTTATGCATTCTATAAATGGATATCCTTATAACCCTTCCCAAAGATTAAATTCCAAAACATTATAAAGAGAGTCAAAAAATCATCTTAACATAAATTCAATTGTATAGCAAAAATTATCTAATTATTTTCACATTCCAAACATTTGAATACACTCATTATATATTCTCTTGAGACACGGTAGTAAAATTAATTTCCGTAATTCTGTTTAGAGATCATACATTCTTCCTTATTCCAATGATTTCTGGATATATTCCCTTAATACAAGGAGTCATAAACATCTCAATGATATAAAAAAATACGAGAAAATAAGTATATAATTAGGTCCTAGGTAATCACTATTGTCCTCTTTAGATATTCATATACCACAAGTCATTATCTTAAAAACAATATCATTACATAGGAACATATTTTGGGTAACCTTTCCCTTCATCTTGTTTTTCATGGACATCACATTTACAATATATATATTTTCTATTCCATAGGAACCAGTTGACATGTTCTGGTATCATAAAACATAGGGTGAATAATTATTATATATTTCACCTTTTATATAACATACACCGTGAATCCAAATAAATAAAAACATTGATTACTTCCAGCTTATGACATTTAAAATTCTACTTCATCATAATACAAATTTTTTCACATTTCATCTATATTATCTTAATAATTTACAACGTAACCATTCCATGTATCGCCTCAAGATCCTTTTAACGATCTTTACACTATGGAAAATTACATCCATAATGATTGTTTAAACCACACATAAATCAGATAACATTCATTTATGAATTAAGGATGCCAAAATTCTTATTCATAATGTTAATATAACATTTTATTTTTTCCAGACAGTCATTTGTTTTGTGCCCTTATTTACTATAGTCAAAACCTAATATTTTTCCTCTAATGCATTAAAATAGGCGATTCTTTACACATTATTGACAAAAAGAAAAACAAATATTAGTTCCTCCATGGTATACTTTACCCAAACTCTCAGCAAACTTTTTCTTAATATTCCATGGAGAGTCTATGTCATGGTTAAGGTACACATTGTTAATCATGTTCTGTGACAACTGATTAGAAATGATAAAAACATCTATCACTCGATTCATAATTCCAATTCAATTATCCATAAAAATCAGCCATCAAATTCAATAGTAATCATATTCTTTCCAGTTCCTAATGTAGGATAAAACCATAAGCATAGTGTGAGCAATACTTATTATATGAGAAAAATACATAGTCATGAAAATTATACTAATTGGATTCCGAAATCATGATTCATTCTATAATCTATGACACACATGTTTCAACATTAGTTATTGATATCAAAATAGAATTTAAATACATTAATATGGGCTTTCAAGGGTTTGTGATTTCCTAAAAAATATCCCCTAGGAGTGTCAAACCATGTTTGAAATAAGGCCTTTTTCGTGTACAAGATTACCCTGAAATAGGTCTGGAACATCTTGTTAGAGTTGTTACCGAAATGTATATATATTCCAGATCCACACCCACATGTATTATATAGACAAGGATGTATTTCTAGGAAACCAATCATCCTACACCTTACCAAAATTACAGGACAGTTTACAAAATGTTAACTCCTCCATATACTTATACTTAGATAAATCCACAGTCATAATATTTGAAATATAATTAGGGATATAACTAATGTTTTCTTATCCTAGTTTCCAAATTTTGAAAAATCCTTACATATCATACCATATATATACCACTAGGCTTAACATACATCGATATTCCATCATTTTAGTGGAATAATCAGTATATTACAAAAATGCATGCCAATGGACTAAAATAGTTTAGTGTCATTGGAAACATGGAAAAAAACATTCATCATGGTGGAATATCTTCAACATCTCCCATAATTATCTCCACCTTTATAAATTATACCTAATAAATTTATTTATAACCTGTGGAAAGAAATCAAAAGAATGTTGTAAGCTTAGACGCTCAGTAAGGGTAAATAAAGGAAATCATAATCATAACACGAACACAAGGGAATAGAACATAATCATAACATCTTAAGATCATATCCTACATACTAATGATAATAATAAATATTGGAAGATTATAATATAGGAATAATAAGGAAATAAAGAACATAATCCATGAAAAAATGACATATGAATAAAAAATTCAATTGTGGAAAATATATAAGGATATAATAGTGTGATATTGTATATGTGGAAATAGGTTCACTCATTTGGTTAGGTCATGGGATCAGACCCTCACAAAAATTTATGGACATGAAACCCTGTCCATTCATAACATTTTGAACATGTAATATAATTCACACATAGTACTCAATGAATCACATCCAACTCCACCTTAGTCGTAATGGTTAACTCTCTATATGATATTGGTAGCCATGGTTCACACACATGGACATCCTAGTAGTCTGATTCACTCATCATTCCATAATCGTATTCATGTTTCACACCAATGATTATCTTTGAAACATGAGATAACTCTTCATTCCCTCTTGGTCGTCTGGGTTCACTACCATGGTTCTCTTAGTTGCACGAGTTCTCTGATCATACCCACTTGGTAGTCATAGTTAACTCATATGGACATCTTAGTAGTATGAGTTCACTCTTAATTCCATCTTTTTAGTCATGGATCACTCCCCTGGCCACATTAGTAACATGATCTCACTCCTAATACCATCTTGGTAGTCATGGTTCACTCCCATCTACATCTTATTCATCTAGGTTTTCCTCCAAAATCATCACATTCATTATCATGAGATATAAATATTTATATCTTTTATTGTAAGGATTTATAGGTCCCACCTTTCTCATAATTAAATAATACAAAAATTTCTAGAAGATCATAAATAATCATATCACAACCTGTGAAATTAAATGGTTATTATAAACATGTAAACTTATCATAATCTCCAGAAAAATATAGGTCTCATAATCATTTAATCATAAACATTATACATGAAAATAAGCACGTTTAAAAATAATATTACATATAAAATAGAATATATTTTCATGAAGTCAATAACATTAAGAGTAATCCATTCAAAAAAATAATTTCAGTAAACCTTTAGACCATTTCCAAAAATGGGATAAGTAAAATCAATGTAAGTCATATTATATGGAAATTAATTTTGAAATTTAGTTCAAAAATGTTTCTTGAAGATGATATTTTTTATTCTTTGAAAATTCAATTTTAATACATAATTCCATTTGAAAATTATTTTCATAGAAAATTATGTCAAAAATTATAATGAAGACATGAAATCATTTGAAATCCTTTTCCTTAAAAACATATATAATAATAATAAATACATTTTAAAAATCATTTTATTTGAAAAAACATTGAAATATTATAAATAAATATTATAAATATTTTTTAAAACATTTTCCTTAAATACATATATTAAAATGTTGAAAATATTTTTAAAAAAAGTTTTCATGGAAACATTTAAAACAAATTTGAATACCATTTAATTTTTTTGAAAATACATTAAAGAGAAATTCTAATAAATAATACCTTTAAACACACAAAGCATTATTCACATAAATGATGGTGAGTAAATCATTACATGTTGTTCTATGTAAAAAAATATTCATTTCTCACAGAAAATGGTTAGAAAAATTCCTTGATCCCAAACTGAAAATAAATTTATATTGATAATTGTTAAAAGCAAAAATGTGTAAAATTGTCTTTTAATGATCATAGTACATTATAATAATATTATCGGAAACCCATTTTAGAAAATATGTTTTTTAATGAACACATATTTTGGACCCGAGGGAGGGTAAAGTCAGGATTTCTTAAAAACATTCTTAACTATCTTATGTAAAAAAGAATATTAAAATGTTACTAATACATGATCATATTATGAATATATATAGGATAATAAATTTCATGAATTTTCTTTAGATATTGATCACAATATTTCATCAAATAATTCATAAACATAAACAATCACAAAAAGAAAAGACATTGTTCCAATAAACATTTATAAAATTGTATCTTAGGATCATACTATCCATGTGAAAAAGAAAATTATATAATACTTCATATACCCAGAAAAGTTATATAATCATGATATAAAATGTAATATTGAAATATATACACCTCAAAAAAGAATTTATGTTCATAACAAAGCATGAGTCTCAATGAAGAGAAATTGAGAAAAAAAAATTCACTGATTCAATAACATCTGAACCATAAACCCCATGAAATATGGTTCATTAAATTTATATTTTAATACCCATAAGTTTAATTAAAATATAAAAACAATACAATCATGGTATTTAAATACACCAAAAAATGGAATGAGTCTTGAACATAGCATGTATCTCATAGAAATAAAAAATGAGAAGAAATTATCTTTCCTTGTGTATCGACTCTAGTAATTCTCATTAAAAACACCAGTATAATAAATATATAATTATTATAAATATTTTAAATTACCATATTATTATATCTAATACCATATATAGTTTTATTAGGAACTTTTATTACCTTTTTTTAACTAACCTATGTTAAGGTTTCACATCGGGTAATATAGGGTTTCTTTTTCATATTAGTCTTATGTTTCCATTTTATTTGTTCTTACCCTTATATCATGAGTACATATTGTTAATAATGATATAAATATAATTTTTTTTAAATTATATTGGTACCATAATAATCTATATAATATATATTTAAGAAAGTAAATACAATGTTCCTGGATTTAGAACGTCATACACATGCCTGAAAACTATCTCTATTTGATTATCATGTTGAGAGGGAAAATGTAAAATACACATATGTGTATATATAAATATATAATTATTATTTTAGTAGTGAAATTTGATATATATTATCTATATTCACTAAAAATATCCTTATTACAATCCATGGTGTGTTTGAACGAATCATATCACTTTGTGGGGGCTGTAGTCCACACACCCCCAAATGAAAATATCATATTTACATAAGATAGAAAGGTTGAGGGTTTGTTTAGAATAAAAGATAAATAAGAATAATGAAGTTATAAATATAATATATATCAGATATAAAAATAATTTCCATCATAATGGCCTCCATGATGGGCGATTGTGAAAAAATGAACAACAATCATTTCGCGAGGCAGTAGTTCACCGTACACAGAAATAATATGTCTATTAGCCATTATATGGAGGTGTGTGTAAGAGTAGATAAAAAAATTTAACTAAAAAATTAAATTATATTGAGGTTACTTGTTTTGTTAAATAATAATATATTAATGTGAGTTAGAGGAGGTGTAGAAGGAAAATAAAAGAAGGTACATCCGAGAAGATGTTACCTCATTTTTTGGTAACTCCTTTTGGTTTGGTCCATAAGTAATTCTTGGATTTTATTTTTCCCAAAGGAATGATTCCAATAGTAATGTAGAGTTTTGAAAAGTATATTGGGAATTAATTTTCTTAACATAAAATATTTGACAGCTATTAGGAAGTGTGAGAGTTTTTGGATTTTTATAAGGAATGATAATGAATCAATTTAAATTTTTATAAATAAGTTATGTGTACACATATTCTTAAAAAAAAATTCATAAAAACAAATAAAACTCAATAATTTAAGGTATAGATCAGAAATATTAACATATTATGTATATTGGACAAGATTATAGGTCATTTTGGCCATTAATTTTATGGTTTTGTCCAAAATTACCCATAGTTTAGCCTTTTACATTGTGATTAATTTCAATCACTTTAACTAAAAATTTGGGTAAAATATTATCTTGGTATTATTAATATATAAAAATTATAATGAATATAATTGTGTATATTGGTATTTTTAAATTAAAATTTTAGGATATGGAAAATTAAGATTAATGCTAACCCCATAGACAAGAAAAAATAACATATTTTTAATGTAAAAACCTCATCAACAGTTTTTAAAATTTTATATTCAATTTATAAGTGAAATAGATTATAGTGAATTAAACTATATAAGTAGAATTATAATTTTTCTAATTCGACCTTAAAAAAATTATAATATAATTTATCCTTAATATTGAAATAATCAAAAAAGATGTTATAACTAAAAAACATTATTTTTCACTATTCGTAAAAAAAGTAATGGTTCTCAGAAAAACCCCAAAAAATAACCCTTGGATAATTTTGACATTATAATTTAAAAAATGAATTTTATTTTATCAAATTAAATATATAAATGTGTTAAATATTAATTTTATAATTAATAGTGATACATTCAAGAATCCAATATTTTTTAACATAAATGACTTCACAAAAAATAATATCTTTCACTATCAGTATATTTTATTGACAGAAACAATTATACAAATTATTTGAAATGATGTTATTAATATTAATATAATATTGTTTAACTCTTCATTTATAATAATTTCAACTAAATTATTATATATATATAGTGGTGTTTCAAAGAAACTCAGTGTTACCGAAATTTTACGCAAAGTCGGTGTTGCACGTAATATATGCCAAGTCGCACACCAAGAGGTTGTTGTGTGTAACATTTTCCACGTTGTAGTTTTGGGTAGTGCAATCCAATTTGGTATTTTGTGTAGTGGAATAAAATTTGGTATTGTGTTTAGTGAAATACAATTGCGTATTTCATGTACTGCAATCCTAGTCGGTATTGCATGTGAAATGAATTATTGAGTTATTGTTTTGATTTATAAAAATAAATATAAAGACCCATTTATAGTTTCATGTGAAATGAAAAATATATAAAAGATAATGTAATTCAAAAAAACTAAATCTTATAGTGTTTTAAGAACACATTATAATATCTTCTCTTATGCAACACTATTGAGTAGAAAAACTTTTCTAATATAGTGAAATTAATGAAAATGTGTGCATACAATTATACACATTTGTTCATTACAAATTACATCATATTATTCTGTATAGAAGACCATGGATCCATTTTGAGATAATTATCCTAGATTATTTGGAATTCATTAGAAATTCTCCTCAAACCATCAATAATATCCAGTTAATCCACGAAAACAATGGATCTCAGTCACTATGGTTTGTCTCTAAAAACACTCATCAATCTTCATCTTGATCGATCATATTATATACCCAATATTTATATTATATGGCCCAGAATGAAAAATATTGCATTTAAAATTCCCACATTTTAATTTTTACATATAGTTTACCATTACATTTTGTCTTTTGTTAAATTCTCATGTGATATTCTTGTTCTTAATTTATCTCTTAACAGATATTAATTCCATTAATAAAGGAATTCATAAAATGATTAAGGGAATATATAAAGGATCCATTCATTAAATCAAGGAATATATAATTTGAATTAGTAATAAAAAATGAAAAAATTATATATTTATATATACCATAATTTTTATCAAATTCAATCATTGGTATATCCCCTTTCATGACACTTAATTTCTAACATCATGAATGATGGTCAATGTTTGGAATGTGGTGAGGTTAATGTAGTTGATCAAAAAATTAATCAACCCATTCAAGTGGTTACATGTTCTTAAATGTGAACATGTTAAGACATAATTATTCAATAATAGTTCACATTGATCCATATTTATTTGTAACATAATGAATAGTTAAACCACAAGGTGACACCATTGGCCAAATGAATCCCTAATAAATATTTTAATGGAGTTATATTTTTTAATCCTACAACTCAATCAGGAACATTCTTTAAGAATTAATTTAAATATATGTGGGAACATGTATGCGAAATACTGATAAATAAATATCATGTTTTTTTTGGAATTCTAGGAAAATCTTTTGAAAAGACGTCAAAAAATAACAGCACAATACGAATATCATAAATGTTGAGTTTATCCCCAAAATCATAGATAAACTCCCCTCATAAATAGGAATTAAAATCAACACATTGAATGTTATTTCCATGGAAAGTCCATATTTATCATAACATTGATAGAATATCATAGATATGTTTCAAATATAAATTTCTAATTCCAATCATAACTGATTGACGTCAGAAATATGTTAATAAATAAATTGCATAGCTAATATTTAAGAAAATTAAACTAGAGATAGAATAGAATGGTTTATTGTAATAACATTACCACAAACATAAACTAGATAAGAATAAAATTATCTTGATTTTATCATCATATAAATAGTGGTTTTCATATAAAATTCTATGTCGAATTGTTTTAGAGTAATTTTGATACCCTTATAATATTATTCACGCATGAATTAAGGGGTAGATTTAAAGTCAAATCGGATATTTATCATCTCTAGAGTGGATATTTTGTATGGCTTTCAACATGTCATTATCACATCCTATCTAGGAAATATAAATCACATTATATTTTCCTTTTTATCGTGTTTTAAGATATTACTCGTTTTGATAATCATTATTAACCCTTTGATTTGTGAACATGTATGAATAATTTACAAACTCCTATAAATTGAAACAATGAATTATTGAATTTGTATTCAATAGAGTTATATAATTATTCATATAACTATCGAATATCTTCCCATAAAATCATCATTCACCCACATGATGACAATCCCTTCCACAAATAACACATTATTAGTCACATATAGACAATTTTTTCCATGTTTGTTCCCACACTTCAAGCATAATGTAAATCTCATATTCATCTATCCAGGGTTTTATAATTTATATTTAATTAAACTTTTATCTTCTCACTAAAACCATTTGAATGATATGTAACTCAAAACACCATTTCTATATATTTAGCACATTATAAAGTAAATTCCTAGCTAATCGTGTATATTATGGATAATTACTTATAGAGAATTGGTTTTAAGCCATTGATGATATGATTAACCATAAATTCAGGTTTGATGATAATACCTGAAGAACCCCCTCACAAATAATCATAAATTTTCCTCATAGGAAACAACCAATTAATCATCATTTTTCATTATAATAGGGTAATCCTTCCTCATAATTATTTGTGAATTCTAGAAATGTAATTATTTAAATTTATGTATATAAACTCATCCCAAAATATGGACTCAATATCTTATGATATCCTCATATTCATGAAAAGATAACACCATTGTTATTCTTCACCATGCCAACTATAGATAGTCAACATGGATTTTTCATGTCCCAAACAATTGAGAAAATAAAATATAATTTCTGTGTTGTTGAACCATTATTCAGTAATTGGTAGTCTAGAAGTCCCATCAAATGGAGGCAACAACTTCATAATGAAAGAATCATGAAAATATTGTTCCATCATTTTTTCAGTTCAATGTCAATAATGATTCATAGAGTTGGATATTTGTGTGATAATTTCAATAAAATTTTTCAATTCATCTCGCATATCATTTTGATTGTTATTTGGAAAATCATTTCACTATCTATCACATAAAACATTGAAATTTTTTTCCTTTAGGTTAGAGACATCAACTAAAACAAACTTCTGTAGTTCTTGATGAAAAACATAGTTTGTGATCCGATATATATGATACAATAATTATAATAATTATAAATAAAAAATCTTTAATTTTAATCTATGAAAAACAATTCCACCAAGTTCATTCATTGTGATTATTAAAATCCATTATTATTGTGTGTGTTAAAATTTTCAATTTCCAATTCATATTCCCTGAGAGTTCCAAAAAATGTGTAAATAAAGGACCATTTTCATTAACTAGGTGATCATTAAATTTTGACAATTGTGTCATTTCGGAAAATATTTCCCTTTGGTATTTCTGATATAGAGCCACATGACATTATAGCATCCAGCCATGGATTTAATTTCAGGAAAACCACTGACTCCATCCTTTAAAAAATTTCTAATACATTATATTATACACTGAATTATACATTGACTTATCCCTTGACATATCGATATATATATCACTAAAACTTTCTCATCCAAATTTCCCATGGTTATGCAAAACCTACATATAATAGAAACTATACCAACCTAATATTTTATTAAATATATATTTGACCATTTTTATGATCATGTATTACATTAAAAAAACACATGAATAAATATAATTAAAGTATAGTTCCATTGTAATAAATGAAACTCCAAAAATGGGTGCGTATGTAAACATAATCATATATACCTTTTTTCATAATTAGGAACTTTCTTAGATATATCAAATGTAATACATTTATTCACAATATAGGGAATGGAATCATAATAAAGGATGAGCTCATATCCTCATGAAGCTTAAAAAATGGTTGTACGTAAGAATTATATGAAAATAAGTGTATGAGGCCAAGAACATAATTATTTAAACCAACAGAAATCATTTGAAAGATAAATAATATTGGTTCACAGAAAAATTGTTGGATTTTTATAAGAAATAAATCTTAATTGAATCAATGAACATCTTCCATGGGATTTAAACCATCAAATGAGACATTATTTTTCGAAATGCACATTAGCATAGAAAATCATAACTCAAGACTACCCGTTAATAAATTCATAATAGGTTTGGATTTAGACAACCATTGATGTATCTTTTTCATAAAATGGGTGACTTCATGTGTACCATATTTTTACCTAGGTATAAGATCCCAATTACAATTTGAACTCATATAATATTATTCAATAAACACTTAATTGAACAAGATATAGGACCCGCATGTCACACAATTATGATCATAGGTATGCTTGACATAAGATCAAACAAAATTCATCATAACATTAACCATGTAAGGAAATTAAATTAAAAAACATTTCATTAAATAATAACCTATAGAAAATGTGTTGGATTCATAATTCATTTACTATTTAATCATAACATGACTCAGGAAAAAGGAACCAGGTTTCATAAAATTACAATCTTGGTACAACCCATAGAATGAAAATGATTTTATAACAATAATGTCACGATTAAAAATTTACAGAAATAATATAAATTTTATTATTGGTTTATAACCTTATTAAATGATATGTTACATAAAATTATTCAATCTTATAGGGTAAATGACTTTGATAGATCACATGGTACATTTTTGGGGGAATTTTTATTTATTGAAATCAATTTTTAAACTAAAAATATTTATAAAAAATTTTGAATATACTTTTCATTGAGTATAAAAATAGAATAAATATAAATGAATATTCAAATAAAATAATTGACTAGATTCTGGATAAATACATTCATTACTAAAAAATATAATACACATAATACTTGCATATTTTTTATAAGTTAAATGGGGACTATTTAAAAAAATACATAAAGATTTAGTTAAAAAGTTCATAAATATAATAAATGGTGTAAAATATATTTAATAAATAATTCTAATAATGTTTAATCATTTAGGGAAACAATTATATAAAACCTGATTTTGGATGAATAATTATTTTTCATATGAGGTTGAAAATTATGATTTTTTCCATAAAAAAAGTTTTATATCTTACTTTAAGAACAAAATAGTAGAAAAAATGGTATTGTTACATGAAAATGTCATGAATGACCATAAGAGTGGAAAAATAATTATATATATTAAGATTAATATCATTAGGTTCAAACATAGGAGACATAAACATAAACAATATTGACAAATGTTGAGATTGTAATAGAAACCCATTACAACATTAGTGTCATTTGAATTACAGTCACCACGAAAGAGAGATAATAAAATAGATATTTAATTCCCATAATTTTTAAGATAATAATCATAAAATAAATTCATGTCTAGTAAATACACATAATAAAAGAAATAGGTGATGAATACCCATTGTGTCTCATAAAAGATAAAAGTGAGACCATAATCCATTACAAAAAGTCTTGAATTCCATCGTAAAAAATTAAAAATAGTGTATAATAAATATAACTATAGTGTAATTATATTTAAAAAATAGAATATATCTTACAATATTTGTCATTATAATTATTATCTATTACCCGTTTTTTCAGAATTCCATGTTAATGTAATGCTTCGTGAAATAACTATTTTTTCATGAATGTATTGATATATTATCATATTTCCTATTATGGTGATCATAGTTCCATCATATACAGAATGAAAACTATAAAAATAATCTCATATATATTTACCATGTATGTATTTATAGTTATCCATTATATATAGAGATATAAAATGAAATACACTATTCATAGGGATAATAGGCCATACAAATGAAAGAATGTTGGTTCCTTTTTTTGGAAAAAAGTACGAAATAAAGGTAAATTATATATTTTTATTATAGAATAATTATAATTTCATAAATATTACATATTTCCATTTAACCCATCATTTTAAACTTACATGTATCATTTGAATAAATCACATCAGTTCATGAGGTGGTAGTCAAATGTACACAAGAGAGACGATATCATATTCTCACAGAATGGAAGGTATGAATTTTTAAGTGATATAATAATTACAAATGTATAAAATATCATAAATATCATATTAAATAATTTAATTTATTGTTATAACTAGTCATGAGTTGTTTTAATTGGCATAATATTGAATTTTTTTGTCCGACGATAGTCTTTAGTATACATGAATTATTATTTCATATCCATTTTCATTAAATTGGAGATGGTTTTAGGTCATTATGTTAACATAAAAACATCTATAAATATATAATATAATTAATATATTACATAAAAATGTTTTATTATGAACTTAATTATGAGGATAATTAAATAAAATAAAACCACCGGATGAATAACATTACCTCTTCATCAGGAAACATTATAAGGACTGGACAAAAAATATTTCCACGGATGGTTTTATAAAAAATATAAAAGTCCTCAAAGATGAGATTATTGAAGTTAGTAAGTGATTTGGGTGGGTTTTTACTCAACCAAAATAGCATCAAGGTGATAATTAGAGTGGAGAGGAGGTGTCCCTTTATAAGTGTGGTGAGTGACACAGATGTAATTTTAAGAAATGAAAAAGTCAATACCATGTTTTTCTTATGAAACATGAATCCATAATAGAGTATTATCAATAAATAGACATGATAATGATTATATATGGATTGAATATATATTTTATAAATTATTTTATGTAATTTCAACCCTAAACTCTTTATTTTATACCTTTGTAAACCCATTATTACCTTAACTCTGATAATTAGTTTTTACTCTTGTCATTATCAATTTTGGTGAAAAAATTAGCCGAAGTTATTAGATAAAATGTAATATTTTATGTTATAAATATGGAAAAAATTCATCCAAATTAAATTCAAATAATGAAAAAAATTATTAAATATTAAGCTCTATCTTGTGATGAGAAACATTGTTTTCAAAGGAAAAATATCTAGAAGATTACGATTGCCTTATCTAGTTTCAATATGAAATTGACTGATATGACCTATATAATATATATATATATATATATATATATATAATTGAACTAACTTTTCAATAAAAACTAATTAAAATATATTAGTATATTGATAAATAATTCAATCAATTTAGTAGTTTTTAATTAAATTAAATTTTATTTCATTATTAATCAAAAAATTAATCTTATTAAAATATAAAAAAACAACCTAGTATAATTTTAACATTATAATTTCATAAAATGAATTATATTTTAACAATTTTATTTTCTAAAAGTGGAAAAATATATTTTACTATTTTTAAGAAAATAAATAAGAGCATTTATTATAAAAATATAATTTAAAAAAAATATTGAAAAATTAAGCACTTTTTTTATCAATTTTATTTCTTTATATAAAATAATTATACATAATATTCAATAATTATATTTTACTATTAATATCAATATTTTAGCGACAATCTTATTAATGTCATATTTGAATAATATTAGTACTATATCATGGTTTTATTAAAACATTGTGTCTCATGTCAGTCATGCTAACCCAATGTTGTTTATAAAACAAGATTAACAAGGTGTTTCATATAAAAATTATATCCATTTAATTTATTTCATTAATCTAATAATAACACATTAAAACTATTTGTGTTGTATAAAATAACCCACTAAAAAACAAGGGTATTTCATTAACTAAAAAACTAGAATCTTTTATTTACCCTAACAAAAAACACAACCACATGCTCATATTGTTTAAATAATTTCATTTTAAATGTGTATTGTTCCACCACTATATGAAAAATATTTGTTAGTAATGAATGCAACCCAAAATCAATATTGAAACTATGTTAATTTAAATCAACCACAAAAAAAATTCCAACAACATTACAACCAAAAAACTCCCTTATAAATTAACAAAGAGAAAAATTATGGGAAATAACTATATAGGGGTGGTCAATTACATCCATAAAAACAGGGACGACTTGGGTACCCGTAATAAAATCAGGATCCTTAATGACAAAAAATACTTCCAAATGACCCAATACACCCTTATATCCTAATAGTTAACACCATAATAATAATTCCATTAGTAACCACCATTAACAAACCGAAAAAATATGCACTACAATTGTTGAATGTAGTGATTCTACTAAATAATTTCATTTAAAAATAATATCAATGAATTATTTGAAAATATAATGAAAAAAAATATCAAAGATAATTCTTGAGTAGTCTATATCATCTAATAGTCCATGTTTCCCAAACATTTACACTCTATCACTGAATATACTTCTATGTAATATAGAGATTAATCTTAAAGAATAAGTCATCAATACTTTATTGAGAAGATGAAGCAACATTAATATGAATCAAACCCATGGGTACACGGATAAAAGTGAAAAGGATCCCAAGAAAAATGAGACAATAGTCGTACAATGAATGAAATACATGATTTTTTTTTGAAATATGATAATTATAAAGACCCCAAAATAAGAGAATCCATAAACGGATGATGCTTACAGGGCACAACCACCATAAATACCTTCTATTCCATTTCTCATATAGATGTAGCGAGGGATGATAGAGATTGAGTATGATTAATTTTCTTCTCTTCAAGCATCATCACATAAATATTTCTATCATTTAATCCATTTCATAGATTATATTTTACACTAAAATATTAATATAGTTTTTCTATAATAAATTAAAAATACAAATCTTTGGAGTAGTCACATTGAAAGAAGAATGAATTGTTGTGGTCAAAAAAAAATTCAAAAAAATGTGATACCATAAATATTTATAAATCTAAAGAATCATCATCTCATTTATGTTTTATAATGTTTTGTATTATTTTTATGAAATTAATAATCTCATGTCGATGAGTGTATACCGAATAGTAGGACATGAAGATATTAAGAGAAAAGTGGAAGTACTATATATCACTCAAATATCCATCATATATCTTCTAGAACATCTTGTGGATGTTTTAGTTATGGATAAATTTTTTTTTTCTATTTTAAGAATCCCATCAATAACCTAGGCAACATTGTGTCATCCTTATCATTTTTGGGAATAAAAATTGATATGTGTATAAAATTAATGTATGTGATTATTGGTAGAAATAACATTTTAGTCCGTGATAAAAAATTCATTTTTCATCATTAAAAATAACTATGAAAAGATAAAATTCACAAGAGTTTAATGAGTTTTTGATGTTGATGAATAAGATGAAATTTTGGATCTTGATGATGAAATATAGTTCTAATCCGCTATTAAACATGACAGTAGTCACAACGAGGACATGTAATACCCTAAAAATATTTCAAAATAATCTATTATTTTTTTACCTCATCAATCATAAAACCAGTAACACTGATATTGATATCTATACCATGAATATATAAATCTTAATTTTGGGATATTAAATACAGTATTTTGTTGGTTTTTAGCTCCGAAATGCCTATAAAAAAGATGGTTGATTGATGCTTATCCGTAGGAGGTATATGAATATGAAATCATGATTTTATTTAATATCAAAAGGATTATCTCAATGATTTACACTCATAAAATTCTACAAGAATATATAATAAAACATAAATTCTAAATAAAATGGAGAATCAAAACACCCATTAATAATTTGGTGGAGAAGTATGTTCTGATGTTTCATGATGCTCGTATGATTTTTACTATATCAGATATATATTCGGTAAATCCTCTATATTTCATTCTAAAGATAGGATACCTTACAATATTAAAAAAAAATGAAGATAACTTAATTCAATATTGGTCTATTACTAGAGAGATTGTATATGTTGATTATAGAGACCGTCATGGCCCGTCCTCAGGGCCTGTGCCGTGACTACCCCAAGCCCGCCTTCCATTGTCCAGGGGCTGGCGACTAGCACCATGGTGTAATTCCCGGTAAAAAGGGAAGGCATTGCCTTTTTAAAGTAAAAAACACCACAGAGCAAGCAAGAAAAAGTAAACACTAAGTAAAAACTGGGTACAACAGTGAGTGCGGAAAAGTAAGTGGGCTAGAATACAAACCCAAAATAAAAGTAAAGTACAACTGAAAAATGGAAGTACAAAAACTCAAAAGTAAAGCCGCAGTGTCGAGCCGTCCACTGGAAGTCCCACCTGATGGGTGGGTACAGATAGCCTCCACAGCTCCTCGGGTCCAGCCATCTGCTCCGAGTATGTCCCGCCCAGTGGTCCTCTGGCGGGTACCGACCTACTCCTGGTTCCACAACCACGATCAGCGTTGTTCGTCGTCTGCAACCAACACAACATAGTGTGGGCATAGATCCTGCATGGGTGAGTATAAGCTACTTAGTAGGGAACATGAGACCCCCGAAGGACTCCCAGAATCCACAAAGGATAATCCGCAATGGAAAGATACAATCATGAAGTAACATCCGACACTACTTAGGAATATTCCCATACGTATACCTAAGTCATCAATTCAAGTTCGCTCCAACATCGGATCCCAAGTTCGATCACATCCACATAGGATAACACAACACAATCCACATAGGAAAGAAAGTCAAGATTCAGCTCACACAGTTATACATCTTTATATGACGATAGAGATGATCAGATATTGCCACTGATTCATCTATGCCGTCGGATCCTCATAGGATCGATATGTACTAACCCCCGCAATGACCCACATAGTATCAGACCCACATAGGATCTGTAGGCGCTAGCCCACACAGGACCGCTGAGGGCTGACCCACAAAGGATTTGACCCACACATGATCGGTATCACTGACCCACGTAGGATCACTGAGTTCTGTAGTCATCGCGGTCGAATCCACGGAGGATTTCTGTACAGTCGTCATCGTTGTCGTAGTCGCAACCAGCTCTAGGGTTCCCGCACACAGCAAGCTCGTTCGGGAGGGTCCTCTCCACGAGCTGAGGGGATGATACATCAACTGACACATAGTATGGATTTTATTTATCCAAAAGATCAGTATCGTCAATAGGAACTCAACTTCATAGATGGCGCATCAATCGGACACCCAGTCTGAGAGTTATTGGCTTTTTCATCCTAGGGCCCGGTTGGTTTTTAAGTCAAAACCAACCCGACTATACTCCACCTGCATCCAAACCTCGAGCGTAGTAGGACAAAAGGTGAATCTCACTAAGATGAATCCATCAATGTCGACGGCACGTCAATTGGACGTTCGGAACTCAATTTATAAGTGTTTCTGCTCCGAGGGCTCAATTGGTTTTGTGTACGAAACAACCCTGCCAAACCCAAAGTACTCTTAAACCTTGAGTTTAATATACCGAAATGACCGACTCTATCCAATGATCTCTACAAAACTGACAGTGCGCCGATCAGAGGCCCATAGCTCATGTTATGGGCAACCGACTGAAGGAGGTTCGGTATTAGGGGGTTTGGGCCCGGTCGGACCGGTCCCGATACCCCCAGGGTCGGCCTGAACCGGGTCGACCCGAACAGGGTCCGGGTCTGGCCCACTTGGGTGTGGCCCGACCAAGATGGCACGGCCCGACCCTGGCGTGGGCGCAGCCCGGCCCGGCCTGGGCACGGCCCGGCCCGGCCTAGGCGGTCCAGCCCTGCCCGGGGGCTCGGCAAGGCGCGCTGGCACGCTGACGCTGGCTGGTTGGCCAAGCGGCCGGCTCGGCCATTACGGCCCAGCAATGTGGGCAGGGGGTGCATTGTCCCCGCATTGAGAAACCGCGGCCCCCATGCGGGGGGCCGCTCCTGCTGGCCAGCCGGGGGTTATGACCCCCGGCGCTTTCCCCTGACCGGTCGGCCCGCACCGGCCGACTGGCTGCTGCCGCCACGGGACCAGCAAGGGCCGGTCCCCCTGCTCCGATGCCAGCGGCCTGAAACCAGTAGTCGGTTCCCCTCCTCCACCGCGGCCCGGAACCGGCCGCGACCTTCGTCCTTCTGGCGCAGCGCGGCGGCGCCACATCTTTGGTTCGTCTTCAACGGCACGACACGACATCACTGCGATTCTCCCCCTTTCTTTAACAACTCCCATGCGGTGCTTCGGCACCACGTTACCTTGCTCATGCCACAACAATATCAAACAACCAAAATGTAGAGGAGGGTCGGCCGTGTCCGTGCGGTCCGACCCCCTCCCATTATTACGGAAACAGGCGGCTCCAAGAAAAGAGAAGAAAGGAAACAGAAGAAATTCATGAACAAAAATTAAAAATAAATCCCCACCTAGTCGAATTTGATGAGCAAGGATTCGTCGCGGAAACAGCCATCACAGAAGCGTCGCGGAAACAGCCACCGCAGAAGCGTCGCGGAAACAGCCATCGCAGAAGTGTCGCGGAAACAGCCATCGCAGAAGCGTCGAATTTGATGAGCAAGGATTCGTCGCGTCGCGGTGAAGCGTCGTGGAAGAAGATTCGTGGAAGGAGCGTCGCGGAAGAAGCGTCACTGGCGTCGCTATACATGGCGTTGCGTAGTCGATCTTCGATGGTTTGGTGTTCTATGTCGGAGGTCGGCGCGTTCTTCGCTTTCTTCGCGTTCTTCATCAAAGAAGAAGGATTTTCTCCCAATCCTCTCCACACCACATGTTCCAAAAGAAAATAAAATAAGAGTTGTCTTATTTTATTAACGCACATAACAACGTTTTAAATTCAAAAGAAACAAAACGAACAATTAATTGAGGAGTTTAAAACTGCCCAATTAATGAGGCGTTTCATAACCAGAGTAAACGCATCAGTTGACTTCATTAAAAGGGGGGGGGGGTGCAGGTGAATTACTTAAAAGAAAAGAAACCGTGTGGCTCATGTGGGAACCACCTCACAAATATCCGACCAAGTTGGTAGGATATTGTGGGTCCCACATCATCCACTTAACTTAAGTTATGCAAAATAAAATAAAAACCGGTTTCCCCACTTTTATTTTATTTCATAACTTAACCCCAAAAATTAAAAACCACACCCGAGAAAACCCAACTCCGTTAAAGGTGTTTCTAAGCAATTACCGGCACTGCGATTCCATCAGTGCCCTCAGAATTCGATTCCGAGCACCGGTTCAAAAGATAGAAAAACCCGCTCGTTCGTTAACTGAACGTACCCGAGCTAAAATTCGGAAAATGATTCTGGGCACACTGAGCCATGGATCAGGTGCCGTCAGAAACTGCGTTCTTGTAAAATTCCCAAGAAAATTATGAAAAAAATTTCCTTGATTTTTTCAGGTTTTTACATCACTCCCACCTCAGGGCTTTATGTCCCCGTAAAGATACATCAAAAACTAAGTAAACAAATGTGGCTACTGAGCACACATCTGAGCCTCCCGCTCCCAAGTGCTCTCCTGGAGGTTCCCGGGATTCTATCTGATGTGCACTAGAGGAATCGACCATCCACGCAGGACCTGCTCCTGTCGATCCTCAATCTCCACCGGGAACTCCGCAAAAGTCACCCCATCATCAACGTTCAGTTCCCCATGGTCAATGATATGCGTCGGGTCGTGCACGTATCTACTCAGCTGAGATACGTGGAAGACTTCGTGCACCCGTTGCAACTGAGGTGGTAGAGCCAGGCGATAAGCCACCTTGCCAATCCTGCTGAGGACCTGGAATAGTCCGATGAAGCGAGGAGATAACTTTCCGCCTCGGCCAAATCTTTGTAATCCATTTCGAGGTGAGACCCACAAGAAGACGTGGTCTCCATCCTCGAACTACAGTGGCCTCCGCCTCCTATCATCATAAGACTTCGGCTGGCTCTGAGCTGTCCTCATCCACTCCTGGATGATCTGAACCTTCTCTGTCATGGCCTGGACCACCTCTGGTCCCACAAGTGCGGACTCCCCAGGGTCTGTCCAGCACAGCGGTGATTTGAAAAGTCGGTCGTACACCACCTCATGTGGTGCTATCCCGATGGTGGAGTGCTAGCTGTTGCTGTACGCGAACTCCACAAAGGGTAGGTGGTCCTTCCAGCTGCGACCAAAGTCGAGGACACATGCGCAGAGCATGTCCTTGAGAGTCTGTATGGTCCTCTACGTCTGACCATCTGTCTGAGGGTGAAAGGCGGTACTCACACGTAGCTGTGTCCCGAATGCCTCCTGCAACCCCTTCCAAAGCTGGGAAGTAAAGCGAGCATCTCGGTCGGAGATGATAGATGATGGCACACCATGAATCTGCACAATCTTCTGAATGTAGGGACGTACCACACTTTCCACTGAGCCCTGCTCTATGATGGGTAAGAAGTGAGCCGACTTGGTGAGTCGGTCAACAATCACCCAAATGGAGTCCTGACCTCATGAAGTGTGTGGAAGTACAGTCACGAAGTCCATAGATATCCCGTCCCTCTTCCACTCTGGACCTCTAAGGGTTGTACCAAGCCTACTGGTTCCTGGTGCTCTACCTTCACCTGCTGGCAGGTGAGGCATCGAGAAACGAACTCTACCACAACCTTCTTCATTCCCGGCCACCAGTGCTATCGTATGAGATCCTGGTACATCTTCGCCACCCCAGGATGTATCGCCAAAGGGGAAGTGTGAAACTATCTCATCACCTCCACTCGTAAATCAACTAGTACTAAGGTACGTCCTCTGAAAAGGACATCGTGCTCTCCTCCCATGGAGAATCCATCAGGTTCCTGTCCTGAGGATATCTATGCACGCCGCGTCTCACAGTCAGCGTCCCCACGCTGTGCCTCTCTGACCCGCTGCAGTAGTGGAGGAGTGACTGTGAGTGACTGAAGGAAGGCTTCTCCATCTCTATCCATGAAGGATATCTGCAAAGCGGCTAGCTGCTCTGTCGCCTCCCCATTTAGCTGAATGCCCGTCCTCCTGCTGAGAGCATCGACTACTACGTTCCCCTTCATAGGAGTATAGACTATCTCAAAGTCATAGCCCTAGAAGAACTCAAGCCATCGCCGCTGTCTCAGTTTCAGGTGCTTATGAGAGAATATGTACCCGAGAATCTGATGGTCAGAATAGACCGCAAAGCGCTCACCCATCAGATAGTGTCGCCACATCCTTAGAGCGAAGACCACTACTGCTAACTCCAAGTCATGGGTAGCATATTTCTGCGCAGTCTGCCTCAACTGACATGATCCATAGGCGATCACTTCCCAATCCTGCCTCAGGACACATCCGATTCTATCCCCTGATGAGTCGCAGTAGACTATTTACCCTACCCCCTCCTCCGGTAGCCTCAAGATAGGGGCGGTGGTCAATCTCTGTCTCAGATCTTGAAAGATCTGCTAACATCTTTCTGACCACACAAAGTGTTTCTCCTTCTTCGTCAAAGCTGATAGTGGTTCCACAACTCTAGAGAAGTCTAGCACAAATCTCCGGTAGTACCCAACTAGTCCCAAGAAACTCCGCACCTCTGTCACGCACTGGGTGGCTCCCAAGATAGTATGGCCTCGATCTTCGTAGGATCCACCGCAACTCCCGCCTCAGAGATGACATGGACTAAGAAGTGGACCTCACGTATCGAGAACTAACACTTCGAGAGCTTTCCATATAGCTGGTTCTCTTGGAGCGTGTCTAGTACAACCCGAAAGTGGTAGGCATGCTCCTCCTCAGTGGTTGAGTATATAAAAATGTCGTTGATGAAGACCATGAAAAATCGATTGAGGTATGCCTGAAAGATCCTATTCATGAGGCCCATGAACATTGCTGGAGAATTGGTTATGCCGAATGGCCTAACCAAGAACTCATAGTGGCCATACCGACATCTAAAGGTTGTCTTCTGCACGTCCTCATCCCGAACTCTAAGCTGATGATAGCCTGACCTGAGGTCTATCTTTGAGAACCACCATACTCCCTTGAGCTGATCAAAGAGGACATCAATCCTCGGTAGAGGATTCCTGTTCCTCATTGTCACCTGGTTTAGGAAATGATTGTCGACACAAAGTCGCAAGCTCCCGTCCGCCTTCTTGGCGAACAATATCAGGGAAACCCATGGTGAAACACTGGGTCGGATGAATCCCTTACCATGAAAGTCCTCCAACTGTACACGTATCTCTCGAAGCTCGGCGAGATCCATCTGATGTTCCAAGGTGGATATCGGGGCTCTCCCGGGGTACAGATCAATATAAAAGTCTACCTCTCTGCGAGGAGGAAGTCCTGGAACGTCGTCGTGAAAAACGTCCACTTACTGACCACCACTGCAGGAAAACTAGGACTCTGCACGTCAACTGCACCTAGGATGAGGCTAGCCAACTGATAAGTGATGGGCTGTCCTCTCCTCTGTGAGAGTCCATCCTGTGCTGCGAAGGCTCCCTTTTCACCGGTGAAGGTGAAACTGCTCCCGTCGGTTTCGTACACATCGCACCTTGCGCCTAATACCGTCAATCTGAGCATGGAATCTAGATAACCAATCCATGCCCAGGATGACGTCGTAAGGCCTCAATGCCGCTACAAGAAGATCCCAGCTGAAGCTCTCGCCTCCTAGAGTAAGCTCACACTACCAGCACTAGTGCGTAATCATCGGGTCTGCTCCCGTAGGAGTCTCCAGCCATATGGATCGAGCCAACGGCTCTGTCAGAATCTCCGAGCTCCGAACAAGGGCAGAGGCTATGAAAGAATGAATCGCTCCTGTATCTATAAGAACCTCAGAATGGGTGGAATAAACACATATAGTACCTCGATTCATCTCAGGCGCACCGTTGTCGTAGGCATCCGCTGCCTAGAGCTGTGGCTGTCTCTACCCACCAGCTCCATGTGGTCAGGGTGGACTTCCTGGTGGTGGTCAGGATAGAGCCTCAAATCATCACCCACCACCTGCTGCTCGGCCAGCTCCTCTGCCTCATCTGTATTCTCCATGTGGACTGCCATTTTTGACCCTCTGCCTCTTCCTGGGCGGTCCCTCAACCGTCTGCTACTCCTCGGTACGGAGGGTTGGGAAGTCACGAGCTAAGTGGCCCTGCCCGCCGCATGCGTAGCACTGTCTGCCTCTCGAATGATTGGCTCTGTGCTGTGTGCCCCGCACTGCTAAGCCAGTGTCCTGAGGTCATCTGCTAGAGGTTCTGGTCTACCTGGACCCATGAGTCATCCATCGACTACCCGCTACAGAATACTCTACTATATGCCACCCCATGGTAGGTCTCGCTGCTGATGAAGACTTAGCAAGGAAGCTCTCGATCAGAAGGGATCACTCTAGTACCCCTACCAGAGTTCGAATGCTGAGGGAGATCAGAGATTCCCTGATATCATGACTCAATCCCTGCTCAAAGATCCGGGCCAGGATGAATGGGTCTTGTACCATGTCTGTCGAGTAGTGCAAGATATCGGTAAATCTCACTGAGTACTGGGCGACCGTCAAGTTGCCCTGCCACAGCTGTAGAAGCTCAAGGATGCGCACTGCACAGAGGGTGGATTGGATGAAATTCGAGCGGAAGAGGCTCTCAAAGTCCGTCCAGAGGAGAGATGCCTCATCGTGCACCTGGAGCATCAAGCTCCACCATCTGCCTACTACCGCTTGCAGGAGGCTCGCTGCGAGGATCACCATGAGGTCTGCTGGTGTCCTCATTAACCTAAAAACTCGTACAAATGCCTCCAGCCAATCCTCGGCTACCTGAGGGTCCATCTCCCCACGGAACCTGGGAGGTCGCTGGTGCTGAAACTCATGCAGTGCACTAAGGCGACGTTCATCGTCAGCGGAAGGGGCTGGTAGCATCGGTGGCTCGGCGGGTAAAGGTACCTCTGGTGCCTCTGCTGCCAAAGTGCCCTGTAGCGAGGCCTCGTCGCTTGGTGGGATATCGTCACACACAACTCTCGGAACCCTAGCTAGCTGCAATCATGGGGCCATCCTGAAAAGAGACAGGTGCGCCACGGTCAGAACAGTATACCTGGTGAGCTGACACAAAGTAATCAAAAAGAAAACTTGAAACACACATGCAATCAATGTTATCGTGTATTAAGTTAGAAATCAGAAGTCAGGGTCCTGGTGTACAGATACATCGGCCGCTGCACAAACACTGGACTCCCTGGACTGATAACCACACTCAATACTCTTAACTCTATTTCTTCACACAAAAAAAGATCAGAGTCCTGAGTTCTACGGTAGAACCGAACTCATTAGATACCAATTTGTCACGACCCGTCCTCGGGGCCCGTGCCATTACTACCCTAAGCCCGCCTTCCATAGGCCAGGGGCTGGCGACTAGCACCAAGGAGTAATTCCTGGTAAAAAGGGAAATCATTGCCTTTTTGAAGTAAACAAACACCACAGATTAAGCAAGCAGAAGTAAACACTAAGTAAAAACTGGGTACAATAGTAAGTGCGGAAAAGTAAGTGGGCCAGAATACAAACCCAAACTGAAAGTAAATTACAACTAAAAAGGGAAGTAGAGTAACCGAAAAGTAACGCCGCAGCGTCGAGCCGTCCACTGGAAGTCCCAACTGATGTCTGGGTACATATAACCTCCATAGCTCCTCGGGTCCAGCCGTCTGCTCCGAGTACATCCCGCCCAGTGGTCCACCTCCAGGTACCGACCTGCTCCTTGTGCCTCAACCACAATCAGCGCTGTCCGTTGTGTATAACCAACACAACATAGTGCGGGCGTATCCCATGCAGGGGTGAGTATAAGCTACTCAGTAGGGAACCAGAGACCCCCGAAGGTCTCCCAGAATCCACAAAGTATAATCCAGAAAGGAAAGATACAATCACGAAGTAACATCCCACAATACTTAGGTATATGCCCATACATATACCCAAGACATCAATTCCAGTTCGCTCTAACATCCGAGCCCAAGTTCGATCACATCCACACAGGATTTCACAACAAAAACCACATAGTAAAGAAAGTCAAGATTCAGCTCACACAGGTATACTTCTTCGTATGACGATAGAGATGATCAGATACTGCCACTGATTCATCTAAGCCGTCGGATCCACACAGTATTGATAGGTACTAACCCCCGCAATGACCCACAGAGGATCTAACCCACACAGGATTGATAGGTAACTAACCCCTGTAATGACCCACACAGGATTGGACCCACACAGGATCTGTAGGCACTGGCCCACACAGGACGGCTGAGCGCTAACCCACACAGTATGGGTAGCACTGATCCATGCAGGATCACTGAGTGCTGTAGTTGTCTCCGTCAAATCCACGGAGGATTTTTGTACAGTCGTCATCGTATTCGTAGTCGCAGTCAGCTCTAGCGTTCCCGAACACATCAAGCTCGTTCGGGAGGGTCCGCTCTCTGAGCCAATGGGCTGATACATCAACTGGCACATAGTACAGAGTTGATGTATCCAAAACTTCTGTATCGTCAACAAGAACTCAACGTCACAGACGGCGCGTCAATCGGACGCCCGATCTGAGAGTTATGGCTTTTTCGTCCTAGGGGCCCAGTAGGTTTTTAAGTCAAATCCATTCTGACCATACTCCACCTGCATCCAAACCACCAGCGGTGTAAGCCAAATGGTCTATCTCAGTATGAGGAATCCATCAATGTTGAAAACACGTAAATCGGACGTTCGGAACTCATGTTATAAGCGTTTCCACTCCGAGGGCCCGGTTGGTTTCGTGTACAAACCAACCTAGACGAACCCAAAGTACTCCAAAACCTTGAGTGCAATATACCGAAAATACCGACTCAATCGAAGGATCTCTACGCAACTGACGGTGTGCCGATCGGAGGCCCGTAGATCAAATTATGGGAACCGACCGAAGGAGGTTCGCTATTAGGGGGTTCGGGCCCGGTCCGACCTGACCCGATTCCCCTAGGGTCGGCCCGAACCGGGTCTGGGTCAGGCCCTCTTGGGCGCGGCCCAGCCCGGGTGGTGCGGCCTGGCCCTGCCTGGGTGCGGCTCGGCCCAGCCTGGGCGCGGTCCGACCCAGCTGTTCAGCTCGGTGCGCTGGCACTGGCCGGGTGGCCAGTGGGCCGGATCGGCCATTACGGCCGAGCGAAGAGGGTGGGGGGCACGCTGCCCCCGCATGGAGAAACCGCGACCCTCATGCGGGTGGCCACTTCTTCTGGCCAGCCGGGGGTTAAGACCCCCAGCGCTTTCCCCTGACTAGCCGGCCCGCACCGGCCGGCCGGTTGCTGCGGCCATGGGACCGGCAAGGGCCACTGCCCCTGCTTTAATGCCAGAGGCCCAGAACCGGCCGCCGGTTCCACTGCTCCACCGTAGCCCGGAACCGGCCAAAGCCTTCAACCATCCAGTGTGGTGTGACGTCGCCGCACCCCTCTAGCGCGGCCCCACTCCAGCCACGGTGCTTTTTTGGTTCACCGGCACGGCGCGACGGCACCGCATCATTGGTTCGTCTCCAACGGCGCAGTGCGACGGCGCCGCGTCTTTGGTTCATCTTCAACGGAGCGGTCCGACAGCACTGTGCTTCTCCCCCTTTCTTTAACAATTCCCACACGGTGGTTCAGCACCGCGTTGCCTTGCTCGTGCCGCAACAATATCAAACAACCAAAAGGGAGAGGAGGGTCGACTGTTTTCGTGCGGTCCGACCCCCTCCCATTATTGCGGTAACAAGCGGCTCCAATAAAAGTTATGAAAGGAAACATAATAAATTCATGAAGAACAATTAAAAATAAATCCCCACCTTGTCGAATTTGATGAGCGAGGATTCGTCGCAGAAACAACCATCATTGAAGAAGGCATCGCGGAGGGAGGATCGTCGCGTTGCGGTGAAGCATCGCAGAAGAAGCCTCGTGGAAGGAGCGCCATGGAAGAAGCGTCGCGGGCGTCATGGTACACGGCGTCGCGTAGTCGATCTCCGATGGTTTGGCATTCTTCGTCGGATGTCGGCGCGTTCTTCGCGTTCTTCGTGTTCTTCGTCGAAGAAGAAGGCTTTTCTCGCAATCCTCTCCACCCAACAAGTTCCAACAGAAAATAAAATAAGTGTTCTCTTATTTTTTAATGCACAAGCCAACATTTGAAATTAAAAAGAAATGAAACGAATAATTAATTGAGGAGTTTAAAACTGCCAAATTAATGAGGCGTTTCTTAACCAGAATAAACGCATCAGTTGACTTCATTAAAAAGGGGGGGGGGGGTGCGGGTGCATTACATAAAAGAAAAGAAACGGTGGGGAATGTGGGGGCCCCACCTCACAAATATCCTACCATGTGGGTAGGATATTGTGGATCCCACATCATCCACTTAACTTAAGTTAAGAAAAATAAAAAAAACCGTTTGCACCACTTTTATTTTATTTCGTAACTTAACCCCAAAAATTAAAAACCACACCCGAGAAAACGGAACTCCGGAAAAGGTGTTTCTACGAAATTATCGGCACTGCGATTCCACCGGTGCCCTCATAATTTGATTCCGAGCACCGGTTCAAATTTTAGAAAAACCCGCTCTTTCGTTCACTGAATGTACCGGAGCTAAACTTTAGAAAATGATTTCGGGCACACCGGGCCTCCGAATCAGGTGCCGTCAGAAACTACGTTCTTGTAAAATTTCCATGAATATTAAGAAAAAAATTTCCTGGAATTTTTTGGGTCTTTACAGAGACAATAATATATGACCTTGATAACCATTTTACTCTCTCATTCAGGCATATTATGTTAGATTTTTAGCCAGTAATGACACATATGTATTCTTAGAAGTATATTCTAATTATAATAAAATACTTCTTAACCCACCAGGTCATTATACGTTGAAATTGACATGATCATTTACAACCATCTCCTATCAAAAAATATCATTCAAAATGTGTATCAAAAATCTATAACTATAACATTTTATGAAAAATATCTTCCAATGATATAATGAAAGGGTTTCTAGATAATTAAATGAGATATATATCTATGTTTGTAAAATCTGTCAAGGTATTTTTAGGTTATATATAACAAGTTCTTAATAATTGTGAAGAATAGTGTCTTATCCTATATTGGAATGAATGTCATTTTTTGTTGCATAGAGGCATAGTCCATTGGCATAATATTGTTTAGCATGAAATGAATGATAATTAATAAATATTTAAAGTCATAATAGTGTTCCTAGAAACTAAAACTATGAAATGAACTGGATATTTTTATTTTTACACAGGTTTGTATCATCAATTTATAAATTTAAAATTCTAAAATATCCCAAACATTAACACCCCATCTATCAAAATAAATCTCTTATAAATATAGTATTGTGTTCTTGAAATCCATTGATGTTTTGAAAAAAATGTGATTGAAGTACATATTATCTATTTAATTTTAGTATTTATTTGTGTAATGTGGGTTCTAAAAAATTTGAATCCTATCTAATATAAGAGGAAGACTCTCAATGATGAAAATAAAAAATGTAGTGTTGTAGAGAATGTTCAACTTAAATTAGTTTTCATGTATAATAAATTCACATCGTATGTTGAACTAGTTAGAGATATTATCTCCATGTATCAAATAATGCTAATATATCTATTGAATATAATACATTCCAACAAAATTTTTATACTATGGGTCATTATATCATGAAAATTAAATGTTTTCATTAAATATATATAAAATTCATAAAATGTAACTGTTGATCACATGTCCAAACCACATTTACTAAATTTTAAATTTTAGGAACATATCAAAATTCTAGATTACATAACAAATGAAAAAAATTCTATGTGGATGACTAAGGTAAAAAAATTATTATAAAATTTAACAATATTTTCCATATGGACCATTTAACATCAATTTTCATATCAGTAATGAAAATTTCTTTTCATCGATACATAAAAATATTATTTTGATGATTCATGTTTTCAATAAATGTTCTTATATATTAATGTGACACAATATCCTAAAAGATAATGTTTAGAGTGTTCTATAGTTTAGAAATTACAATGAAATTCGAGAACACCATGGCTCCCATTGTACCATTAAGAAAAGAAATCTAACTGTTTTTATGGACCACACCCCATCAAGATGTGAACGACTTGGTATAAAGTTGTGATCAATGCTGGTAAACACACACCATTGGAAAAAAAATTAAAATTCCATATAACCCCATACTTGTAGTGTAAATATTAAGTCCATGGGGGATATAATTTATAGTATCCATTACTAATTCATTTGGATTATATATATATATATATATTAGATTTTGTAAACTATATGTCGTAGTGAGTAGATGCTGATGATAATACACCAAAAACTAAATAAATATTAATGAATATTCTCAAGAAGAATAATTTCTTTTTGAAATTATTTTTTTACTTATTTGTGGTTGTGGATTTCACTTCACTAATAATTAAACAAATATGAATCATGAGATGTATTTTCTTTAAGTGTGTGGTTGAAGAATCATTTTTATTATTTAAATAAAAGACCACTTTAGACTGGGTAGAGGGATAACCATAACATTGAAAAAAGGCCCAAGGTTCTGTGTCCAGAATACAAGGCTTGATAGCCCATTTTTTGGCCCAGAGGGCCCCTCGGTGAATAGTACTACTATAGTTCTCGTGCTACTATAGTTCCTGGTAAAGTACCACCAATGCTATTGTTCCTACTATAGTGCCTCCTCCACTACAGTGTCACTGCTTCTATAGTCTCCACTACTCTAGTGCTGCTATAGTGACCTGCTGCAAGCCTTGATATAGTGCTACTAGAATACCTGAAAAATTAGTCCCTGCCCGGATTTGATCCTGGGTCTTTTGGATGCCAAGCAGGAACCTGTACCACAAGGGTATAAGATCGTTCGCATTCATGAGAAATATGTAGTTTTATTTGACAATAGAAACCCATATTACATGTATAATAGTGAGAAATTAGTACAGTCCCACACTTTAATTATAAATATTATAGAAAATATATTCAATATGAGTTTGAATGAATGGATAGTGAAACATCATGTTGAAATTTTCCATTATCATACATCATTCAAAATAGTCATTATCACAAAACCAGTCCATGTATTCTAGGGAAAACCCATTCATTGTCTTGTTCATTTAGAACCCCAATCATTATGGGTGATCTAAATGATTATCATAGATACATATTAAGATAAGATAAAATTGTTGATACGATTATATGAGATAGAGGAAATAAGAAGAGGATCCTATGTAAATTAAAATAATTATTTGAAAAAAATACAATTGATTGGTTCATTCAACTCTCTATGGATATTAATACAAGGATAAAAGGACCTTCTATTCAATTCATTATTAATGTTATTCACCAGAAAAATAACATCTCTATAGTCACAAAAATTACAAATAATTTCTATTTTTCATTTGGAATTATGAAAATTCAATAAGGAGGGGGACCACCCTTCAATTTAAGTGGAGAAAACCTCAAAATTTACCATAGAAAATTTGATGATAGACGTGATCAATATTTGATATTATTTTTGATAATATAATAAATGTGTATCTCTAGATGATAAATTAATCACTAATTATGTTGTAACCCAATTTTGTAACAATAGGTTAGTGTAGGAAATTATATATTAGGTTATTATTTTTTATTGAATGAGGGATGAATACCCTTTCCAAAATTTTTTATTTTATTCCAAATTTAGGATGTAATTTAACTATTCACTACAGTGGAATTCAGCATCTCATATTTGCTAATGAAACCATAGTTTTTATAATTAGTTTTAATAGATCTCTCCAAGGGATCAATGGTATTATTAAATAATATTTTAAATGGAGTTGTCAATTAGTGATCCCTAAAAAGGGGGATTTCCTACATTTAACAAATCTTCAAATACGTGTATTGTACATTTATAGAGAGGTCATGACATTGGCATAGGGCCCTTCCCATTGTATTATTTGGGTGCTCCAGTTTCTCTAAATATGAATCAGACCATGCACTCTTACATAAATCTTAATAAATTCTTTGTTCATATTCTGAATTATAATAAAAAAATTCTATATTGTGGTGATCATATTACTTTGGTGGATAGCATATGATCTACCATTTTTAGGCTTCTTCTATATACCATCATGTTTACAAATAAGGTTATTTTGAATTTTGAAATCATTATGTTTTCCTTCCTATGGGATTCATAGTTTGAATGAAGGAATCATTGTACACCATGGGAAAGGAAGGAAAGGGCCTTATGTGATGGGGGAATTATTTTGAGATGTGATTTAGATTCCTTGAATGTATTACAAAAAATGTTGTCTTGGGAGGTTCATGAGGGGATTCTGATATTGAGGGGGAATATATAGGGGATGTATGAGGATATTCCTGAATTACTAATGGGAAGATACTCAAATGTATACATCACGATTCAACAATTTGTATTGAAAATACAACCACATTTTTATTGAGATATAGGAAAGGAGAGATAAACTTATGCTGGCATAATTGTTTTGGTTCATCAAATAGATTCCTCGAGTGTCCCACCTCTGATATCACATTTAGGTATGCATGATAGCATCATAATATAATTTATGTTGACTTTGATGAGAACCAATAGGGTTTGTTAGAAAACATTAAGATATATTCACAACTTAACCAGTTCTATTTCACAGGCTAAACATTTGGTATTTCTCCATTAAAGACTATCACATGCTGAATATGGTGTCAAATGACATGGATACAAGGGGAAATTTCTATGGAACAAGGATATACTATTTATGTATAACATTATGGTATTGATGTTTGGTAAATGTTCTCTTCAAACAGAATATATTATTGTGAACTCGGGCATGGTTGTGGAAAATAAGTTCCATTATCTTAGGGATCCTCAAGTTGAGTCCTCTGATTACATTATTTTTGTGGGGGATTGGGATGGAATAGTGTGGATACTTCTTGAAAAATTCACTAGATTATAGTCTTAAAAGGAATCAAGAACATGATTTCTCAATCGATGATTTCACAGATCTAGGAAAACTAGATCGGAGAAGAAGGATAATGCTCTCATTTTTATGATGGGTTGTTGTTGTATCATGATAATGAGGAGTGAAGCTCTCTACAAGGGACTCCTAATTAACCTAATTGGGATTATATTCATGTTCAGTAGCACCATGATTGATCTAGTAAACCTCTATAAGGATTTAATCGATACCCATCATTATATCAAATTAATAAGGCAATTTCAGAAGCTAACAATGTTCCCAATTCCAAGCCAGGGTGATATGTTTGTTAGTTTACTCATTATTTTTGTCTAATACTGAATGTCAAATCTTGATTCAATATGGATATCCTGATGGGTGGCTGTTTTATCTAGGATACTAGGGGAAATGTTGGTATGTAATTCTTGTCCAAATTTGGAAGAGGATACACCCTTAATGTATATGGTCATGTCAAGATTTTTGGAATCATTTTATGTAGTGAAAAGAATAACCAACCCATAGATGATGAGAAAGACGCACTTCAATTAACAATTCACATAATGAGTGTTCTATATATAAGAGAACCCAATCCTGGTTAGTTTCATCGGAAATTCCTGAATCATGATTTTAATTCTACATATCACCAATTTTAACTCAACCAAGTTTTCATTATTACTCACTTCCATCCCCCCTACCGTCTCATCTTCACAATACGATTTACATTCTCCAATGATCCATATCTTCTCATATTCCCTGTTAAAATCAACACCTTCACCGATTTCTCATATCGATGGATGACCACCATTTTATACCCATTAATACAAGGATGGTACATAAAATGAGTGTTGAGGAGAACATTATAAAGTGCATTTCCAGACAGATGGGTGTACCCATGGCCAAGAGTTTGGTTGAGGTCCATACTCCATATCCACCTACGAATCAATCAATCCATCCCCCCATCACATTAAAATTCTTATTCTAAACAACAAAATACAAAACCACTACAAATTCACCATTTTAATTAGTTCTATGACCCACAAAATTTGTTTTTAGTGGTGTATTTTTAGGAGAAGGATATACAAAATAAAAAAAATTGTACCTTGGAGTTATATAGATGATAGTGTAAGTATAAGAAAATGGTGCAGACCTCAAAAATCTATCACCCTAAGGAGTTAAAATATATTCTTCTATGAATATATTGAAATTATTATATACTTTGAGATATATGTATAACTGAATTGAAACGAAACATAATTCTATATTAAAATATTTTTATTTAAATTTGAATGTAAAAAAAAGGAATTATGGAATAACTAGTTTTGCAAAATATTTGGTTTTGATATGATTAAAATAAATTCAATATATATTTATTGATTAAAAATAAAATATTAATAATTTTATTGAAAATGATTTGTTTTTCAAAATTTTTTTGTTCTTAAAAAAGAATTTTAGTCTCCAATAAAACAAATAATTTAAATAAATATTTTCCATCATTATAAATTTTATCATAAAAATTGATATTAATTTTTGTAATCATAATATCAATGTAATATTAGTGTGATATTTTTTATTTTTTTAAATATTTTACTTGTTTGAAGAATATTATTAAAAACACAATTTTATTAAATACAACATTTTCATTATGAATATTTTGAATTCCCATTTTAATATAAAATTATTATAACAGAAAAATTTGATCAATTATATATTTATTAATCATTATTATGTCATTAGGATCAATTTTATATCTTATTATGATATAATTTGTTTTATACAGTATAATTTTTTTTATTTTAAAAAAACATTTTATTTATTTGTATGTCAGTTTAATATAAAATTTTATTCTTCCACACCATTGAATTCCATGATAAAAATATATGGTATTATTGGAATCAAAATCATCTTTATTGTCAAATAATTTCATCATAATTTTCAAATATAATTAATACTGAAAAGTAAAAAAATATATTATATTGGTCATAGATTAAAAGGGTTAATATGGGATAAACAATGAATATAAGATTAAAAATGACCAAAAAATTATCCAATACCCATTGGATTTCAATATTAAAACATTATCACCTCTATGTTTTTATAAAATTCAATATTGAGTATTTTTTCATGTTGAAAACATGGATACCCTTTATTCTTTTCAAAAGTTCCTTATTCATCCTCTCTACATTTATAAAAGGTCAGTCCATACATTCAACTTTTCACACCTCTAAAGAACATTGGAGTTAATAAAACCTATAAATATATATCTCAAACATTATTATCCACTAGAGATTAATATTGGGATTCTTTAATAGAATCTAATCGTCATAATGATTTTATATGATTTTCCTTCATCTTATACCACCTTTAATTAAACATTAACACATACAAGATTATAAAAACAATATATAGCATATATATATATATATTTTTTGTTACATTTATGGAATTATAATTATTAATATACAAATCCATTAAATTGGAAACAAAATTATTGTTCTTGTGTACATCAGACTACCACCTCACAAACAGATTTACTCATTCTACATCAATACATCCCATAATTGAAAATAATGATGGATTTAATATATATATATATATATATATATATAATTTTAGATATTATTATTCTTATTTAACTATAATATCATATATACCCCATTTCATTAAATTTTGTTTAAAATATTATAATATCGCTTGTGTATATGGCAGACTACCGCCACACAAAGTTATGGGTCTTCTTTTTCACATGCACATTACATGAAGTTATTTGTGGGTAAATTTAATTAATATACGTGATATATATTTAATGATATTGAATATACCAAATTAATATATCACCTAATTATGTACCCTTTCATGTATTAAATAAATAATATCATCACTCATGTGTATGTATAACTTACTATTTCAAAAAAGCGGTGTGATTCATTTTTTATATCAAATTTTCATGAGTGGATGAAAAAAATTATATAGAAAGGAAATATGATATTTCTAATATTATTATCATTCAATATATGGTGGATCTATATACTATTCAAAATATCTAGATCTTTCATGAAAACACATGCATGAGAAGTTATAGAAAATAACACTCCAAATATGAAAACAAGGAAGTATTATTAACAAAAAATATTGTAAAATATTTTTAGAGGATATAGTGTGATATTACAAAAATATATGGTTCTATTATAAAATAATAATATGATTAAAAACATTATATACATTTTTAGATCGTGTTTAATCCAATGAAATATTGAAAAAGGGGATTTATTCGTATTTTACATTTCATGGGAACATATTTGTTAATATGAAGCATATCGTATTTATGTGGGTAATGTACTAAAAAATTTATTTATATCTCGTGAATGACTATGTATTCATGATTTTGTTGTAAAATCTAGTATTCTTGATTAATCCATGATAACCAGTCATATTTTGATTATTGTTATGATTGCTAACATTATCTTGATACAATCACATTATTTCAATGAGTTTTCATTGAACATTACATTTCTATTAAATATCCATATTCATTATATCATGGATATGATTATTTCATTTATCTTATAAAATATTTACATATATTTAATACTTATATTGTTATTTGATTATCTATGTAAAAATTAACAATGTTATATTCATTAGAAAGTTCATGTATTTTTTGACTGGACACATTATTTATGAATTAAATTGATTATTACAACATAGGATGAATTTTTGGGACATGCAGTGATTTGTAGGATATTGTTCTTGATACCCACATGTTGAATTTTTAGGCTCCTAATTAAAATCCTTATTCTTGAAATAAATGGGTTTTTAACCATATGATAAGCTATCTAGTGAATGGTCTTGATATTAGAACTACCATGATGCTTAAGCTCCTGAAATCCAATAATAAAAATTTACATCAATGATAATTTTGTTCTAATTTTCTTCAAATACATCATCACACTAATATTATATCTGGATTCATTAAAAACCATTTTATTAAATAAATTTATTTATGTTCTCAAATTTAAAAAGTGAAATTTATGATGACTTATTAATCTATCATAGATTCTTCTTTGTATAACCCTTTCTGAGGATTTAATGTCACTGTTATATTTTTTATTATCCTCGTGACATGATGATGTATTGTATGAATGATTTAAAAAATCCTGTTTTTTTTCTTATTATGTATTTTATTTTCTAAATCATTATAAAATGTTGTTGTAATTTATCTATTACAAATGAGAGACTACTAAACACATCAATCATTGGTGATTTGATCCATTTGAGATTATACCAATGTAATAAATTAGGCAATACCTTAATTTTATTGGAGTTGGGGTCATTATTATAGGTATTAGTTGATGTTTTTTATAATCCTTGGGAATTTGATATAGGAAAGAACATATTAGGGATCATATCCCTTGTATAGAAATTTTGGATAAGTATACATGAACATCCTAAAATTTTGTTATGATATATATTATGTTTTTACAAGAAATAAATCCATGTATGGATACTACAAGTGGACATGGATCTAGTAATAATGTATATTCGGGAAATATTTAAGAAAAATCTAAAGCTATAATGATTCAAATTTTACCTGGTGAAACACAATTGGAATTACAATAAACCTATTTTGACAAATCTCAAGAATATTTATATGATAATTAAGAGTTCTATTAATATCTAATATGAATGATTCAAAAATAAATGAATCCTTAAAGACAATAAATAAATTATTATAAAATATAAAAATCAATAATTATTGATTTATTTTATGTAATAAAACTCTTTAGAATTATGAATTATTAATGAAAATTAATAATTTGATATGTTAACCCTGTATATAAAAATGATTATGGATAATGCCTGGATTAAATAAGGGAATCAATACTAATAGAAATTATATTTATTTCCATAATGATCAAGACAATACAACTAATATTGTAATGGTGTAGACCATGATTTTATTATGGAATCACAATAAGGAAATCAAAAATAAAATTTTTGGAATGGGGATACATGTTCTTCTATAACATTATTATCTTATTTTGGATTTCGTAATGTGATAAAAGTGACCATAAATTAATGTCTCTATTAATATAGATGTAAGTCAATAATGGATTATGTTCCCAGAAGTGAGGTTTCATTATATAGTATTCGATGAAAGGAAAATGGGTGTATTGAATGTATATTATACTAATAGAGATTCTATTCAATTATTATGATTGATCTAGTATACTAGGGAGGAAGAGAAAATATAACTGATTAAATAGAGATATTTTGAGGAAACATTCTTTGATGAATAGTTCCATTGTGAGAAAAAAAACTAAAATTAAGATATATCTCCTTAAATTGATGAAAAAAGTTTAATAATGTGTTGTGGAGTATGAGGATACCATTACAAGGATGCCTATATATGCAATGAATTAAACACTCAATACAGTTTTGAAGTTCCATCAATCCGTTAAAGGGTTTATGGAAACTATCATAAAGGTGTTTTCCTCTCTATAATTATTGGGTTGTGATAAAATTGTTTTATGTGAACATATAATAGATAATTCTTTTTTAGATCATATATTTTATAAGAGAAATAAATTACATGATAGGTGAACCATGCACCAAGGAAAATGTAATGCATCGAAGAATATGAAGAGGCAAAAATAAATTTATATTGTGAAAAATGTGTATTGAATAATCCATTCATATTCATGAAGGTAATTTCATTTAATAAAGTTTGTAGATTAGGGTTATATTGATCATGATGAATGTGGAACGAACATATAAATAATTTTTAATTATTTAACTAAAATTAAATTGGTCATTAGAGGAATCACTGTCATAGGGGTCAAGGGAATCTACTATAAAATATTCCAAGTGAAGAACTACAATCTTATGATATCACTACAACTAAAGGGAAATAACCCAATTTTGTGATGGAAGGTACAATAATCAGAGACACAAATCTATCATATTATTTATTTTATTTTGTATATTCACAATGTTCTAAATTTTTATTGTTTTGTAATAAAATTAGATATTTTTTAATATAAGAAAGACAAGAGATGTCAATAAAAACACCTATTGGAAATATCACTATCAAAATGATGTATTGGGAAGTCCACATTATGACACATGATCTATTTTATTATTGGATTTTATAGTATTCTCTATGGTATACTTATATATGATCCCAACAATGGAATGTAGTTCAAAATATGAATCAATGATTTTTGGAATGTAGATAAAAAATATGATTAGTTATAAAGATGAGGGTCTCATTATCTTTATATAGGTGTCTTTATCATTTATGTGATGCATAGATCCACCCCCAGTATCACATATAAATAATATTTTTTGGGTTGAATAAAAATCTAAATATATAGATGAATAGGGTAATAATAGAATTGGGGATATAACTATTATATTGGAATATATTTATGTATTACCTATATAATAAAATGGACATACACAATCATAGGTAGTTGAGGTTTACATTACATTAATCCATTATGAATGACTAAAATCATAGATTCCATTCACAATGGACACTACATAATGAGTATAACGAAACAATAATACGGAAATGATTTTATATGGGATTTAATCTCCATATAGTTTCACAATGTGGATACCATTTTCACATCGTTAAGATGAAATAAGGGTATCATAAATAAAAATTGATGGGGTAATATAAATTCTGACAATATATTAATTAAGGTATGTATATTTCAATTTAATTTTAATTCAATTTGGAATTACTATTTTTACCTCTGTTTTTTGGATATAATTAATATAGTATTCAAGGAATATATTGATTATTATTGTTGTATTTATTGATTATTTAATCATACATTTGATGATATTTTAGGATCATGAGAATCATATTCAGATCCTTCTTGAAAATCTTATAATATAAAAATTATACATATTTTATAAAATGTTTTATTTCTGTCTTAAAGAATATTATTTTATTGTATTTATTATCTCAAAATATTTAATCTTTATTGCGTCTCTAATGATAATTTTCATTAATGTAATAGCATATAACAACAATGATAATTGCGATATAGAGTTTCATTTGGTATGAATGTTTCTATAAATTTTCTAATTATTCTTGAATGGATAACATGATAATGATGGTTACACATAAATGGGTTATGTGTATATAGAAAATGGAATATGAGTATTTTTGATTTAATAAAATATTATATTGTTAAATTTTATGATTTTGATACTAACATAATAAAAAAATGGGTCTTTGATATGTATTGATGAATCTAAGAATGGACTGGGATGTTTCCATAAACAAAATGATAATGTTATTGTATATGGATAAAGGTTGTTTAAGACACGTGAACATAATAATCCAAACCATGTTTTTTAGTTATGAACCTTAAATAATTATTTAATGTTATAGTGAAATTATCTCTACGATGATATTGGTGATAAATACATGATGAAAACAGTCTTAAAATAAATATTTTCACAAAAATAGTTCCATAGGTGATGAAAAAAATTTCTCATACTAATAAAGCATTATGACTGATTAATACACTTCCACGAGGGGATGGTAAATAAGTCATCATATGTATTATGTTGGAAGTATCATGGAGTTAGAACCCAAATTTTGATTATGAGTGATCTTATGTTTATAGATATAGAAAATATGGATATATAAATTATTAAAGGAATAGATATAGAACTCCTTTATCAAATAAATTTAAAACCTTCTTTATTGGAATGATAAAATGATCTCAATATGATATTGAGGTGTTTAAAAAATGAAATTAATGTTGTAAAGGATGGGATCCTCGAAGAATTCATTTGTGAAAATGATGTTCTGATGTTTGGAATGTGATTAATTGTTCGATCTATACATTAGAAAAACATTTTTTTCCTGGATGATGCTCATAGCATGAAATTAAATATTTACCATTGTAAAACTATTATGTATAAGGATTTGATGAAAAAAAATTTACTGTAAAAAAATGATGTATTAAATTGACAATAATGTTTCAAGATGTTTTGTTTTCAAAAAATTGAATGTTGAGAGAAAACAAATTAGTTGATTCATACAACCACTTCCTGTTATAGTGTGGATATGAGAAGACAATATTAATGAAATTATCAGAGGAATACAAATACTAAAATAAATAATTATATAATATGGGTTATTTTTTATTGTATAACCTAACTACTTATTTCCTTGTTAAATGTGGCGATTTACCACTAGAGAACACAACAATGCTCTACATAGATCACTTATATTTATTTTTTCTGATCAAGATCATATTTTACATCATAATTTAAGATGATTATAGGCTCTTGGTACTAATATTAATTTGAGAACCACCTACCATCATCATTCCAATGGAAAATATGAAAAATCAAGCATTGTACGACATATTAATGTCAGGATATCTTGACTTTTATGGTATATGGGATCATTATTTTCATGTGGTATATTTTCCCTATAACAATAGTTTCCCTTAAATTATTCAAATTGTTTTTAATAAAGAATTATATGGAATGAGGTGATATTATCCATATTTTTTGGATAAATTTGGTGATATAAGAAAAGTATGACCATAACATTTTGAAGAGAAAAAAACGGTAATGAAAATTTAGTATGAGATAAAAAAAATATCAATGTTGGAAATAGTTTTATATATTCAATGTGAAGAATTATCAGAAATTATATGTTATTTATAATATTTTCATAAAAGTATCTCCTATGAAGGGTTTCTTATGGTTTATTTTATAGGGAATGTTGCGCCCTATATACATCAGACCTTCTGAAAATCTAGAATTTATTCAAATGATGGATTATTATTTTAAAATGCCATCAAGCCTCTCTTATGAAACGGTTTCATTATATATATAATTTCGAAGGATGTAAATGCCTTAAACAGAACATGTTATCATATATGAATTGAAATAATTGGATATTTCTATATAATACTATAATAAATCCATACATATTCATGGTAATTGGGAGTATATATAGATGAATTAGATGAAACAATTGGGAAATGAACTTTTGATAAATTATTAAATGGATTAATCAACATGGGAACTAAGGGATTTTATGAAAGAGTATTATCCTATTTTTAGTAGGTAATATTGAAAAAAATTTGATTATTATTTCTTGTGGAAAAAATATTGAAACATAATACATTACATTATAATTCATTTAGAAAAAATTTGACTTATTTTATTTTGTTATATAGACACATTAACACCCCAACATTTTATAGTATGTTTATTTTCTATTGAAATTGAATATGTTTGTTTGTTTAAGTTGAACATAACACTAATAATAAACAAACAATTAAATATTATTATTTAATAGTGAAACAACCATAAGAATGGATAGAATTAATGAGATAACTCAATTATGAATAATATAGTTTTGATATATTCATAAAATAAATTAACATATTAAAAGATAATTGGATATTAATGTAAAATCCAAGTGAACATAAATGAATTTGTTTTTATAAAAAATAGTTTTTATGACCATAATTTATGTTTATCTAATTTAATTATATTAATAATTATTTGGGAAATAAAATGAAAAATTTTATAAGTTATATACTCAATGAAATGTCTTAAAATTATTTTAATAGGTTTGGTAGGATTTTTATAAGATTAAATTTAATTTTAAACATAAAGAGCTATATTTTTCTAAAATACGGTTTTACTTTCATTTAATGATGCACCTTTTTTAGAAATAATATTTAAATATTTTGTGATTTTATTTGAAAAAATAAACATCATTGTTTAATATTGTATTCCAAAATTATATTATCGTGAAATTGTTTTATTTTCCTAATATGATTGATATTTTGATGAATAGTAGAAAATAATATATTCTAATTTCAGACTACTTTTTTGCACAATTTATTTATATTTTTAATTTATGAAATAAATTGTTTTTAATTTATAATTATATTAAATAAAATGTAATAAATTAATCTTATGTCATTGGAATCAATTTCAAAATAAAATTATTCAAAAATAATTAAATCTTTTGAACTTTTTCACATTAAAACCCACATTCCTTTTACTTCTAAATGATTAATTTTTAAAACATTTGTTGATAATATTGTAAATTTTATTCTGTAAAATGGATTCAATATTTGGAATAATAAGGATAAAATCAATATGTAAGGTTATTTTTTATTTTTATGGATAAAAATATTGTTCTCCTAAAATGAAAGTTTTATCGTGGTATAGGTAATATAATGAAACCGTTTCTAATTAAAAAGTAAATTCATAAAATATGTAACAGATGTAAAAAATAATGTATGGTTGAGGTATTTATTGGAATTAAAAATCCCTTAAAACTTTAATAATCAACCAATATTGTTTAAATTAATTCAACTTAAAAGTGTTCATAATTATTTATAATATAATTAATATTTAGTCAAATAAATCCACCCATATTCTAGTATAAATATCACCCTAACCACCCCATTTCACCATCCAATCATTGAGACTTCCCATATATATATATCAAAACCTATCAACCTCACTCCCCATCATCAATTTATGTTCTCCCAAAAATTCCAAATCCATGTTTTTAAAGGCGTCCTTCCATGAATTCATATTCAAGAGGGAATATTTTCAAAACATACCTCTAATTTTTATTTCTTATTCAACATTCTTCTCACATAATTCATCCATAAAATAATGATAACTCCATAATCATATATATAATGGGATTTTATTTTTCTAATTTAATATCTAATAATAATTACACATCTCATCTCATATTATTCAATGAAATGAAACCATTGTCTAAATTATAATCATTAATCTCCTATATAAATAATGATTTTTTTTCGTTTTCTATTACCATATTTAGGGATGGTAAAAATAGTATTATGGTAGTTAAATATCACTATAATCTGTATATTATAATCTATTTCATGTTCTATAACTAATTTGTATACACAATATTAATGCGAAAAACAACATCTTGATGGACAAAAAACCGCCAAATAAAACTAATCATTTATTATTAACTTTTATCAAATGAATCATCATGAAGTTAGAAATAAAAATTATTCATGAGACTATTTGAAATTATATAATTTCATGAACAAAATTTCATTTCAATTTATGATTTTTATTTCCATTTGAAAACAATATATAATTATTCAAAATTTTAAAGTTCACGAATCCATGAAATGAATGAAAAATATCAAAATAATGAAATATAATTAATGAATGGGTGGTAATATGTTATAAAGGTATCATATAAGGAAATGTAAATTAGATGGAAATGTGATTTTACATGGTAAAGATATTATAAATCTCATATCTACAATCGAATTTCTTTTCAAATTAACTATTGGTAAACCTCTTCATACTATGATAGGAGAATAATACATAGTTAAAAAACTTTTGGGGTGCTTGGTGAACTGGATGTATCGAGACATTGACAGATAATAGTGGGATAATATTTTTCCATAGTTTTTTATAGGGAAACTATTTTATTTTTTATCCCATCTTTATAGCATATCAAAATATTTTGAAGAATTGAGTTAAGAAATGAGGTATTTCTAGAGTGTTTTTGAATTATATTGAAGCCTTATATGAGGTGAATAAACTAATCATTGATAGTTTAAAAAACGATAAAGTCTCCAAACAAATATGTGATACATATGGTATTTACATGATATGCACATAGCTATCACATGGTTGGTAATAACTATGTGTCTAGCCTTATGATTTGAAATCCTTTATGATATTTTTGATTCACATAGTTACTGTAGTGTTTGTTAAATTGTGTGGCCTAATTATGCGTTGGGAAATATTTTTCAATGTATTTGATTTCAGAACTAGAAAAATTCCTAAAATCATCATTCATCAAATTTTTCCCTAGATGGAATCCTTTTATTTTTCTGTAAGGATAGATTTGATTACCTTCAACCTATGAAGTATTATTTCATTGATTATTGGTGTGTTTTCTAATGGGAAACATTGATAAGAATTGTATTATTTTTACCATTCTACATCTATTCAGTCTCTTTTAAACGGAACCCTATACTAGATCCACCATTCCCAAATCAATAAAATCAAATAGATTTTATTAAGGTCTTATGGTAATTCGTCATATGAGTCGATGACCATGCCAAGATATATCGATTCAATGTTGTTTTGTTGATTAGACAATATATGAAGAAGAGGTTATAAATTATATCATTTTAGTCAACTTTTGGTTTTAAATATCTTTAAAAATTGATACCATGATAAAACTACATGCATGATACTTGCATTAGTTTTAATTCCCAAGAATTTTCATGGATTAACATGTGAATTTTTAATTAAAAAGGATCTCCTGCAAATTAATTGAATAATAAACATGTATTGGGTAATTGGAATATTTATTTGTAATTTGAATATTTTTATATTGATATGTTCATAAGAAATTAATATATTAGGGAATATTTGGGTTAATTAATTGGTTATGGATTTAGAAAATGGTATTGAGGATAATTCAATGATGTTGACTATATGTAACATATTTGGAATATTTATATATTATAGATCTTTAGTTCTAAATGATGTAATATAAGGTGGATTTTCCATTGACTATTAAATTCATGACAAAATATTTAATTTTCTAATGGAATATGAATTATCCTTTGGTGTGTACATATATGAATTCATAATTATCCCCAGTAAAGGGAATTTAAAATAGGGCCATTGTGATTTGAAAGTTTAATTAAACCTTGTAATGTGAACTAAACATTGTTTTATTGTGATTTACTCTATCACATATGAATACTCAATAAGGTTACTTTTACTGGACCCATATTTTCATATTGATTGAGACATTGGACAATTCTATGTAGTACATATGGATACCCTATATCTCAACCGATTTCTGAAGTGTCAGCTCATTTGATTATATGTTATCCAATTAAATTATAAATAATTAATCTATTTATGAAAATAGAATATTAACTATTACTAAAACAATAATGAATTAGATCACTTTGATGGAGGATTACTATGTTTTTCTGAAACCCTTTTTGGGCCACCATTTAGTACGTAGGAAGACATCAAAGATGTAGTTCAGTACAAGGAAATGTGAAATGTGATTTGTTTAAATGTTTTCCATCTTGGGCTAGATCCTGGATATGGGAGTTAGTATTGGATTTGGGATTGATTTTGGGGTCAATATTTTGAGTATTAATTTTCAATGGTTCCATGTATAACATTATTATTCCATTCATTATAACGTTATATGGTTTGGGTATATTTGGTTTCTTTAGAAATTTCATATTTATCTACAAGATATGTTTTATTTAGATTTTTTTCACGATTGACTTAATATTGTAATTATTTATCATAGGTTATACTTTCTCTATTATATTTATCATTCCCACATTTCTAGTCAACTACCTATGAAATATGGGGAGGTGTGATTATGGTCTCGGTGTAACCAGTCTTAATAATGGTAGGGAAGAAAAGGCCATGGAAAATACACAATACTCTATATAGTTTCACATAACACCCATTAATTATGAGCTACACACTATACATTTACAAATTTGAAATTTTAATTACATTGGTAATATTTATAAAATCATACAAACATATTAGCACATGGTTATTTGATTTTATATTTTAAAAACATCGAAATATTTTTCCAAAAACAATAAAATTTTCCCCATACATTATTTTTATGTAATGTTTCCAAATATGTAATAAATTTTTAATAAAACCTATAACTATATAAATTGTATCTTATAATAAATGTCAATATATTCAATAAATAATGTGAAATCTGAATAATCTCCATTTTTTATGATGACAATTTATGCCTAAATACTAATTCCCTCTTAGATATATATCCCCCAATTTCACAACAAAATACCTAATAAAACATTTTAAACGGTTTTTCATTCATTGTAGGATCGGATAATAGTGGTGTGGTAGTGATTTATTCTAACATTGACATATCTCTTAGAAAATTATTCATAATCATAAAATTTTTAATTTTAATATTGGAGTGGATAAGTTAAAATCCTATGGGATCTACCTCCATCGTATGATATGTTAAATGAATAATATATGGGATTTTCAGGGCGTTAAATTCCATAATTTTATCATTATGCATTAATTATATCATTGCGTTGCCAAAAATATATAAAAATGATAACGATGAAGATATTATCACCATATGAACACTGTTAAAAATTTAAAAATGAGCTTTAAAAACAACATTTAATCTTACACAAAAAAATTTAAATTATACTATAAGACTTAATCATAATACTTTTTTAGTTATTTTAATATGTCAATTTTATGGGTAATATTTTTTTCTATTATATCTGTTATATTTGTGATCATTTGTAAAGGTTCTGTTCTTAGATAAATTTACCTTTTTTACTCTAATTTTATTTTAACACTATTATTTGATATTAGATGTAGTTATCTTAATTATTCTCAAACATGGATTTATAATAACACATTTTGTAATAAATGATAAATATTTTTTCTATAAATGGGAAATCAATTAAAGGATGAATTATCATGGATAATAAAACATAAATTATGTTATATATTTTCTAATTGATTATACTTGATAACAATGTGATCAAAAAATGATATAAACTAATAAATTCACTATTAATTTGATAATTCCAAAATATTAATCAGAAAAAACACATTAATATTATTTACGAATCATAGATTTCATTATCGGTCAAAATAATACTATATCAACTTCAACATGTAAATGATTATTTAGTTCATACTATATTTTATCCCATGGTAGTGAGAGTCAAATAAACCATATTCCCATAACCTCTCAATACCTCATTTTATATATACAGCCCTACTACAATTCACTACATTACACTAGAGTACATATTAAATATATTTATACTATTATAAAGTTTTCCTTCTATAAAATCATAGTCCATGGTCATATAATTTTCCCTATGAATTATACACAACAAAAAAATATTATATGGTTATTTCATTGATTGAATCCCCAAAAATACTCATGGTAGAATGCATATTTTTACCTCATATGGTGTATTTTATTTCCTAGGGAAATCAAAAAATTTAATAATTTACATAAGAAGAATCAGATACATGGAATACCTATTATAGGGTTTCCATGAAATCGAATTTACTTGTGCAAATTATTTTTATTAAGAAGTAGCAGAGAATGAAAAAATGATAACTATTTTATTTCAAAAAATAGCTCCCCCAAATAGGTTATATTATAATAATTACCAAAATTTATTAATAAAAATTAAATTATACATAAATCATTTTCCAAAACAATTTTCTAATATTTTTTTAAAAAATTATTTTTTATTTCGATCATGCCAAAGATACATTAGGAGAATACCTATTCTATTTATTATTCACAACCACATGTCTAATTTAAAATCTGATCAAATAACAATATTAAAAAAAATATAATAAAAATCATAGCCCACAATATAATCAAACATTATTATGTATATAAAAATAATCATAATCCTAATCCTTTGTAATGAATAAATCTATATTAAAATTGATTTCCATTCCTGAACATAACTTCTATTTCATATTTTTATTAAATGTTTCAAATAAAAAAACCCCATAAAAATAATTAATTAAAATGGGTATTTTCTATATTTATTATAAATTTACCAATTATTTTTTCATATTTACTAAATCGTAGTTTTGATGTGAAAACTGAATATTAATCCATGTATATTCATTAAATAAAAATTAATTAAATTTTTTTTTGCACACAACACCAATCCAAGAAAACCACTAAATAATTATATAATTTCATGAACTAAAACACTTAATCCCTCTACAATATATCCAACTATCTGTGACACCTCAAACCCACCACAAATAGGTTATGGTCTTGATAAAAATTCCATGTAAGAATATCACACACTTGGGTGGCCCTATCAAAGGCTACATATAAAGATGCACCCAATTATAATCACCACAAACTGTATAGGGTTCTGATAAAATAGTTTCCAAGATTCATGCATAAGAAATACATACCAAAATAGAATATATAAAAAGTGTGGATAAGTAATGAGAGAAATACATGTTGATATAAAAGGTAAATTTTTCCAACAAGCATTAATGGAAGGGACACCAATTAAATTATATTCCTAAAAAATTATAGAAGATTTTTCTGAATATTTCTCTTCTTGATCCGTGTTCAACATGCACTTCGATGATAAGACACTATTCTAAATAAGACATGACTTGTGCAAGAAGAACCCAGGTAGGGGTGTGAATTATCATACCAAATTGGACACCCTAAAACACCTATCATATAACATCAGTATTTTAGTATTCTTGATATAAATATTGTATTCCAACTAGAATTTTGGATAGTAGAATAAATTTTAATATTCTATATATTATCAGGGTAGACCCAAGACACATTGTATGGTCACAACCAAAATCCTAGCCAATGGATTTCAATGGAGGATCGATGATAACTCTCATTTGGGATAAATACATCCTTAGGTATTTTTAAAACATATCACAGTAATATAAGAGTCTGTGATCATAAGGAATTACCAAAAATAATTTCAAACTAGAACTTATAATATCTCAACACATAAACAGGGGATATGACCAAGTTCTTATGTGGTATACCTAACACTACATGGAGTAATCAACATTTATTGGGAGACCATTCATTAAGAAGTCTATAAATGGATTCTCAACCAACCATAGGGAGGAATGATAATGGATCAAAATATAGGAATCATGGAGTGATACATAACTCAATCCAATACTAACACATAGAGTAGACCACTCATCATATTTTCATGAAGGGATGCCTCAAATACCCTAATCCAGAAAAACTATGTGGATTTACAGTACTGATACACTTCTTAACTCTGTTGAATTATTTAATATTTCTACTAGGGGGAAATTAAAAAATTATATAGATACTATATAGTATATCTTATAATGTATTGATTTAGCAATGTCCACTAGCATATGACAATGTACCATTGTTATTCCCATGTAGACATGTCATTCCCAAGTTCCCAAAGCATGTCTTGGATCTTTGACCATGTTTGGGAACACATTTCATACATATGACCTTGCAAAAAAGTTTTTATAATATAAAATAACCATGTCAATGCCTATATACACCTATAATACATTCCATTCCTCAAAATTTATTTTACACACCAACTGTTCTAGACAAATGGTTTGTGATAACCTATTCTGAGTATAAATCATAACCACCTTAGTGGGTAATAAATGAAATGTCTTCATCTATATTTTATTCAATTTAAGTTGGAATTTTCTAGTAACCATGTACTATAATGTTTTAAATCCCAAACTATTGCAGCCTATGATCATGATATAAATACTAAAATGAACATGTATATGATTATTATAAGATCCTAATCAATGTTAGTGTCCAGATTTATACTACCCAATTTCATGGATAACACTTCCTTTTACACAATCACATTGAGTCCCAAAAACTCAGTTAAATCCTTCTATTAGATCAATGATCCATGGTTGATCTCTATTCACATCATATCATTTCCCAATCATGATCTTAATTCGAATACAAAAAATAAAATAAAAAAATGATCTATGGGACAACTGATCATTTGGGGAATGATAGATATTGCGATATTTTTGAAACTCTTGTGAATTAGAACATAAATAATGAAAGCATAATGAAAATTGAGATAAAATCAAATGATATAAAATTTAAAACCCCGATTTCATCCATTGTCATGTTGGCCTTGATTTATTGATGATAATGTGATAAATAATGGGTATTAATATAGAAAACATAGAAATTAAAATTAGAAATTATAAGATGATAAATCCATAAAAAAACTATTATTTTACCCACATATAATTATAATATAATGATTGATTCTCATTAAACAATGGAAAATTAAATAAAATATGGGATCATTTAGAAACAAACATTCATCCAATAGTTTTGATTAATCACTGAAGATGAACATACCCTATATCGTTTTCGTTTAAGTGTCTATGAACACCCTATATTAAAGATGATCCATTTAGAAATATGTATTTCAAGGTATGATGCCATTTAAGTTTATTAAATGGTCTTCTCTATGTCCCCTCTCAAATAGATAGGGTTATACGGCCAGTTAATGGTTTTGGCCCAATAAATCATTAATCGTTTGAGGATTAGAAATATGTCCTCTTAAAATATTAAATTTATTTTTTCATTTAAATATATTTCATTCCCTGAAAAATCTTAAACTAAAAACCTAACATGAAAAAATTAAATGTGGTACAATATGTGAAACATGCATTCGTGATTTAACAATTTTATCAATTTTCCCATGCGAGGTCCTTTTCAGAGGTTATTCTTTCATATTTAGAAACCTACATTCATGTGATGTAATATTTTAAAGATTTATTTTATATCATCATTGAGGCTCTCTATATAAAATAATCCCACACAGCCTTTCTTCCAACAATAATGAAAATAAATAAAATATTAAAATTTGTTAGAAGGGGAATTGGGTTCTTCATATTGTCCCCAACTAAGGGATTTTTTACAAATACAACCTAGATTCCCAATGAAATTTGTACATGGCATATCCCACCACAATCATGTAGGGAATTCCTAATCTTCATGGGTTGGTGACTACCACTCCAACATAATCATCTAATTTTTGGAACAATTTCTCAAGACCCGATGAAACTACATAAGAGTTAAATATTAAATATATTTAATTCATAAGGAAATATTAGAAATGATACAAATCAAAAGTAGTTAAAAAATATCCAAGGTATATGTCCAAGAAAAATGAACAACCAAAATTGAAATATCTACCCCATGTAATAATTTGGGGAAACACCCATCATCTCAACATTGTCTAATGAGAAACATATGAAAAAATCTTAGTGAATAAGCATTGTGCCTTTCATTTCCCAACAACAATTGCCATAACAAGGTCAATGCACCACTCAATCAGAGTTAGGGGTGTAAACTAAACAAGACCAATACAACCCCACATATTTTTTCTATATCATAACTCATGAAAAAATTTAACATGAAAAAACATAAAACAAACAAGGATTGATAATCAGTTAAGAATTTATTATATCAAAACCTAGTAAATTATTTCCCCCTTTTTTCGCAATTCAATAAAATCTGGCTAAAACATTTTCAAGGAATTTAATATGCTTAGAAATAGTAAAATCAGATAATGTATCACATATCTTATCAAATACAATACAAATCAGGCCAAATCATAGGTAACAACATGCTAAAAATCAAAATTTGGAAGTCTAGCTAAGACATTAGTACCAAATCATAGAAAATTAAAATCATAAATTATATATATATGCATAAAATATAGATAGCTAATAAATACCATAGAAACTATATATACAAACATTGTATATATGTACCGAAAAGATTAAGCCTATAATTTAATGATTTAACCCCATAATAGTATTATAAGATTAGGTATGTTACTACAATATCATCCTATGGACCAAAGGCTTCCCATGTGATTCATATTCCAGACAATTTCATCAAAATGATTCTTAGAAAACCATTTCATAAATCCATCTCAGAATGCATTGAAAATAACTTTAACAAAATGAGGGGGAAAATAAATTTTACAAAAAAACCATTTATAAACACCATATTAAATCATTTCAATTCATTTAGATAAAAAATTATAAAACCCGATAAATTACATTCATCCTACATAGGATATATATTGAACCACATACCATTAACTTGATCAAGAAATACATAAAATGGGATCTACCATGAGAGAATTACATAATGAAATAAATGGAGGCCCTAGAATAAATTATTTAATCTCAAAATAAGTTCGATTAGAAAAATGTTAAATGATAAAGATAGATCACAAATTACCTCAATAAATGCACATGCCACGCCACAACCACCATAAGTGTAATTCACTAGAGGATGATAAAATAACATATCCATAAATCTTTAAGTATAATATCATAATATATTAATGTATCCATTTACATAACACAATTGTTCTTGTGATATCAATAATAATGAATAAGTATAAGTATCTGTTACATGGACAGATTCCCCAAAACCTAAACAAAGAACAATCAATGAAGGAAATGATCTATGAGGTGTATAGATCCAAAAAATATCCTATGAAAACTCTTAGGTTTTTTAGGAGAAGTATACCATTGAATGGAGAGGCAATATGATGTACAGTGTGGTGAAAATAAGAATTTTTGAAACATTCATTACATGAAATGGTTTCATGACATGATTTTCATAGTAAAAAAAGACATTGAAAAACATGAAACCTGAGATAAAAAATATAGATTTCGATTATTTCACGATGTGAACCCCACACACCAAGTGTAAAAAATTAATACCTTGAACCTAATTATGACATCTTCTCGTCAAATTTTTTCTTGACGTGTAATACTTTCAGTATGAGAAAACATTGAATAAAAATCAAAATTTATATAATTTAAAATATGTTCTGTTATGAATTTAACATATTTATACATAGACTGTATTAATTACAAAAAAAATAAAATGAAAAAAAATTCCTATGAAATGGATCTTCATGATTTAGAGACCCGAAACCAAATCAAACGTACATGGAATTTAAATGATAGATGATGTAATGACCCAAAAATTTGATCAATGAGATCCCCTTCTTATAATTATTTCATATGTTATAATAACAAAAAATCTCATAGATAACATAGTAAAAAACTATAAATGATTAATTAATAAAATAAAATATACTTATAGAACGTAAGAAACAAATACCAGAGTAATAGTTACTATAACATTGGAACTGTAATATGTCTCTTATGTATAGTAAATAGAAAAATTGAATATTAACCTCAAAAAATGAAATTATAAATAATTATCCATCTTATAAGTGAGAATATGATAAAATTATATCATAATATTTGTAAATATACATTTTAAAAATTATTAATGAAGTGTTTGTATTTTTGTAAGTCATAATCATTTAATAACATTTTTTACTAATTTAATATTTTAAACGAAAATTTAATTGAATTAAATGTATTAATGTATTAATATATTTATGTATTATGATTTCAAAAAAACATTATGATAACTTAGTCAATTTTATAATGGGATATAAAATAAATTAAAATTTTAATATGTCTATTTTTAGAGTAAATTATAAATTTAATTAAAAATTAATTTTATAATATCTGTAATTTTTTTCAACAATGAAATTAATTTTTGATTTATATAATTTAAAAAATGGTTAGGATGAATTCTTTTAATTTTTATAAAATACAGGAATTTTTTGTGAATATTAAATTATGGTAATTTATTGTATATATAAATTACATGTTAAATACATTAATAATTGATTAATTTATAATGTAAGAACAAATGATTTGAACTCGCATGGTATAATTAATATATATAGTTTCAATAATCTCAACAATTGTTTTCTTGTGAACAATCATAAACAAATGAATTAAATAATAAAAAAACACCCCTCTCATACCCTACAAATACCACCCCTCACTAACCCTTCTCCTCATACCTCTCAATCCTTGATTCATGTACCAATTCTACCAAATAATCATTCCAATCTACTCCCTCTAATACATGATATTTTGGTCTTAACAAAATACTCAAACCAATTACCTATGGAAGTTCTAAATAAATAATTAATTAAGGGGTAATACCCTCATTTGTTTTCAATCAATTTGTTTTCAAGTTTCTTTATTTTATTTTACTCTCCTCACATCCCCTTTACCATGATAATGAAAAATTAATTATCTTATATATATTCCGATTTTATCGTGTTCATGGATTAATTATTCATTGCATCTCTCCTCCTCCCCCTATTATTTTAAGAATGAAAATATTGTTCTTGAGGTGTCAATTTACCACCTTTTTGGATGATGTTCATTCCTCTTTAAATTTATACTTTAAGGTTGGTCATGAAACCATTTATATAATTGAACCATATAATAAGATATTTATTATATCATATGAAATATTTTTGGATCATTTTTACTCATTATTTTAGTTTTTAAAACAATAAGTCTTCGTTGTGATCCAAAAATGATAAATTAATCTAAATGATTATCACCTATGATTTATCTAATGAATCATCATCACGTGTGGTAAAAAAATATTTTAATGTTAAATAATTTTTTTAATAACATATAGGATCATTTCTGGAATCTATCCACATTCAACATGGTTTTCCATACATATATACTAGAAAACCAATAATGAAAAGCAAGGAATCTAACATTACTAAACGATGAAATTGATTCGCTTAAACCATCAAAAAGACAAAAAATGAACATAATATGGTTATATAAAGTAAAATAAATGTATAAAGTGTTTCATAATTATTTAAAAATGAAAATAATTTTATTACATAATACATTAAGATCATGTGAAGAACTCCTTCAGATTTAATGTAATGGATTCTAGCCGAACCTCCAATATTTCTTCGGGTTACTCCTTATATATTTTTACGCAAATAAAATTCCTTTATTTTTATGTACAAATTCTAAATTTTCTTTCTATGTTATAAAATCATTTATCAATATTCATTTATCCTTATTTTTAATGGATATACCTGTTTTTAAAAGGTCCAATACTCAAATATTCGTGATAATAAATCCCTATTTAAATGAACTTTTCGAATTCTAATAAATTTTTAATTGCAATATATAATATGTTTTATGATACCTTTTGTAATAAAATAACTAATTTTTTAATTAAAACATTCTTGGTTCACTTATGGTTTTATATAAAACATAATTACATTTTCTATTTTAAATTCTCCTTAATATTTTCCTTAAACTTGACTAAAATGAATTAATTATAATATTTCTTAATTACTATTTTTATATATTATAACATATATTTAACGTCACTTTTCATGATATAATCCCAATCACCTGTATGAATTTCCATGTATGATTTAATTCTTTTTTTTCATGAACACTTTTATGATGCCCTAATTTTTTTAGCTTTTGACAGGATTATGATACCCAATTCCTTTCACGGGTAAGCCATATGTTTATTATTGATTTTATTTATCTGATTCATTATGTGGATAACTTATTCATAAACATAAAATGATGGGTTCACCCAGATTGTTGTCAAATTTTTTGGGTAAATTTCACTCCCATAAGACATTATGTGTAATGGTCTTGGTGTTTATCCTTATCAAGTTCTCCTCTATGTGCAATGAGCCTTGAACTATGCCCCTCTATATATAGAAATCCATGAATTGTGATAAATTCATGTTTTATGTTCATACCACATTACAATGATTCCATTATTATAAGATCCCATGCTTTATATGTTTTGATTCCTTATGTTTACTCATGTTCTATGCCTTTATATATATTTCTGTTATGTATTATAACCCATGTTCTAATCATTATTTTAATGTTTATTACATTATTTGGGTGTCTAGCTCATCCCTTTATTCATGTTCTCCCCATGTTATCCTGTGAATATGTAAGGGCTAAAACGATGTTAGGAGCTCAAAATGGATGAAAAATAAAGAAATATTTTATTTAGTACTATATTTTTTGTTTTACAAACCAAGTCATTCAATAAACTAGACTTTATGATCCGGGGCATGTAATTTGTTATTTCATTATGCATAAAATGTTATAATAAAGTGTTTATAATTAGAGGGTAACTATAGATGATAAATACCTAAAATTAGGAAGTATAATATTAATAACAACCAACCATATTAAATTCCATTCGTAGGATGTCATGTGGATGAATGTAATCTAAAAAGATGTGAGTCTACCAATACCTTATCAATAAATCACACTCCCATGCCTCATAACAATTTGATCTATTTCAACAAAAATATATGAGAAAAAAATTTATTTCCCAAATAATAAATTCATTAGACAGTTAAATATCTCTAATTTCTACCCCATAATATAAAAATATATATCTAACTAGATATTTTCTAAAATCAATAAATGAGACGGATTATGTTGTTACTTTATGAGCTATGCTATGTGGAAAAGATCATGAATCCTTGTAAACTAACTTTGAAATTCCAGTCGATAGACAACCATTAAAAATTCATAGTGACCTCAAACTGTCCATGCTATCTAGGATTTATATTTTCATATTATCCATGACGTTCGTGACCCAATTGATAAGAAACATTCATGTAAACATGTTAATAAACAAAAAACTCTAAATTATTAATCCAATAATCCACATAAGATTCATGCATACTATGTTTTGTAAAAATATTCTAACATATATCTTGAAACCTTGTTGACATCACCTAAACAAGATGAATTATAACGAAAGAGGCCCTCCCACCTCTTACAAACAATGAAACAACCAACATAGTTAACCATACACATCCTCTAATGGATTAATTCTGAAAAATAATATATATTTATTGGATTAAGAAAACTAATCCCATCTTAGATATATTTCTCATGATATAATGAATTCCATTATAAAGGAACACTACATATCCACAATGATCTAAAAAATATTCTAGGTATGACCATCTATTTATGGATAGATAGATGTACCCAACATGGCATGAGTCCTTATCACACCCTCATGACACTTCTATTACAATAATGAAAAACTAGAATCGCCCTCTAAAACAATGGTAGAGAAAACATCATATATCCTCACAATCTATGGTACCTACAAAACATCATAGGTCATCAAAATTAGTGGTGTACTTCATCAAAATGAAGTGAACTAACATTTTCAACTGATCAATAACCACTTAGATGTAATTACAACTTAGGGAAGCCGTTGGAAATACACCAATAATCTTTATAGACACCTCATCTTTTATATAAACTATTATCTAAAGAATCTAATTAAATATAGACGTTTTCATATACTCTTTAGTAATCTGTTAGTAGGTGTGACAATTAGAATCAAAATCTGCAATGTCAACGTTAAAACACAGTGACCATAATCAACATCACGTGTAATAGTACCTTTTTAAGTGATCATATCAATATATACTAATAAAATATTATATTAAAACCAATATAATAGCCTCACATATTATGGAATGAAAAATCAATCTTCAAAATGATGAATACCATCTATTGTAAGAGAACATCCAAAAATGGTCTTTCCACCATGTAGGATCATTTTAATTCCGTTGAATTTATCATCATTTTACTAATAAATAAGAATATACCTATGAATATATGATGATAATATAACATTATCTATTGTCATACTAAAACATCTTTATATACTTCGAGGTGAAAATTAAGGAACAGTCTTATTAGGTTCACCTCCTCCTTGGATTCCATAACATCTTCGGTGGTACATTCATTCTATGAGTATCTTAGATGACATTTACCTTAATTGGATTATTTTTTACGTCGAAGTAAAATGTGTGATGGTGTGAAATGGATCTCCTCATTCAATGATTAATGCGTTTTTCAAAAATATTTATCTAGGTATCTTATGTTCAGAAAAACCCATTAAACTATCCCAATTATGATAGTGCTTCTTTTATTTAAGATCATGAATAACAAAAGAAATATCTAAATAATTAGCGGTGTAATTCATCTCATTTGGTCAAATATTGAGAGATCTATAATCCACCAAATGATTTTCCTTCATAATAACACAACCCAAACCATTACAAGAAGCATCATTGAACACCACATTTCCATTACATATGATAAGTAAGATCATATTAGAATTTGGCTTCATAAATAATGTTAGGTTTTCTAAATAATACATTACTTTTATTCACTTATATATTTCAACCATTCCCAGGTAAGAGAATTTATATGGGACACCAACATTGAGAAATCATTGATTAATCATTTCTAGTATCTAATAAGACAAATAATCAATGAATCTATAAGGTGTTATGTAGTTCTTCACTGGAAAAGTAAACCTGAACATTCTAAAAATAAAATAATAATTCATTATAAAAAATTACATTTCCTAGGTAATTAACTTCATGGATTTAAAAATTTACATTTAAATTCCTACTATTCAAATGGTGACCACCTCGTGATTTCCAAAAAATTAATGCTCTTTCTCGCGCTAGCATATAAAATAAACCAAAATATCACACATGAAAATTTAAAAAAATAATTCCAAGATAATAATGGAATTTACTATTCCTATATACCGTAATAATTGAATGTGAATTAGTCAGGTTAAAGGGAATCATTGGATATTACTAATGGTCATACCTTCTCATGAAATCCATGTTTGTTATATCAGACTCTTGAACTCTGATATGTTAAATACCCAATCGTAGATCTATCATCAAAAAAATATTTTATACATTTAAATGGTAATAATATATTCAACATCATGAATATGATACATACTCCTAGATGTCACCAAGGTAAAATTTGTATTTGACCCACAATCATAGTTAGAAAAATTTGACTTTATGGAAATGAAAACAATGGATTCCCATGGAAAAAAATTAGTAATATCAAAACCTTCCACCATCATGTCATCCAAAAAAATAATGATCTCTTTCAACTATTCTAAGTCTATATGATATGATGGTATCAAAATGAAATGTGTATCTAGAATGAGATAAAACAGAAACATTACCTCTCCCTCTAGAGCAAGACCATTTAAATCATTTTGGAAAGCATAGTGAAAATCCCTGACAACCATAGGAAGATTACCCAAAATATGTAACTCCCTCAAGCTCAAATAAGAAATAAAAAAATAGACTTATATTCTATGTGAGGGTAGGTATTACATTTCTAGACCATAGATCCTTCTCTCCATGGAATACTCGAGAGCTCCCATTCGTTGCATGGAAAGATAAAGGCCAATGAAAATAATGAAAATCAGAATGATTATAAATAAAATAATACATCTTTATGATGATTCCAAATAGATCCAAATCAAGAATGAGAAAATCAGAAACTAACACTACCACATCTATCAATAATGAATAAGAAGGACACTGAAACTAAAACCCATCATTCATTCAAAGTGGATTTAATGAATGAATAATAAAGGAAATTAAATGTTTTAAAAGATTATCCATACAAAAAAAGATTCACATAAACAAGTGGGAGGTAACTGTATCAAATAATGAAATATCTATTGAAGAGGAAATAAATATTATACCTCTATCCATCACATGACATGAATCAACCACCATTAGAAACACATCCATGATGTGATGGTAAAAAACTCATGTGTCCTATGGATGCAACCCCATATTCATGGAAACATATGAGAATTGTAAATTTAAATTTATATCCCACAATAAATGAATAATAATAGGAATAAAAATATACTAAAATAAAAACTACTGATAACCATAACATCCACAACTATATAACATCTTTGCCGATCAAGAATAAGAACACCGAGTGAGTCTACAAATTCCACACTAATAGTAGGTCAATGTGACACTATATTCATTTGTAGAAGGTGAATATGATGAACTACAGTGAGAACCCCCACATAACCATTGTGATGATCCATAAATATCATTTTCTATCTTCATACGCCAAATAATCTTTCATTTGGAGTACGAGAAGAGAAATAATAACTAAGATTGTATTCTTTACACAACTATTACATCATTAACATGTAAACACATTTTTCATATGTCAAATTCATCAATATAATCATATGGGGTTAAAAATATTTTCAGAAACCTAGTAGTATATTATATTTCGTAATCTAGTAATTACATAGAAATTTTGGAGAAATGAAAATAGGAAATATGTACCATTTGGTGTACACCAACACTAAATTCTATTATTACAATACAAGAAGGAACTCTTATGAATGCATCATCATCAGCGACTCAGTAAATTTTTTGTATGAAAAGTTTCATGAATGCCCTCTAGTATAATCCCACATGTCCACACACTAGTACCATAGATTCATACCATCCCTTTCTAGTATTTCCTTTTCTAAAGGTTGTGCCCTTTACCATTATATTTTTAAGGATATATATTAAGTAAATATTATGATTGATCTTATCAAAATAGTCCCACGACTCATGAGGTTCATTTGTAAAATTAAAAGACAATATCTTCTCTCATAAGAACTCCCATGATCGATTCCATTCTCAAAATTATTTTAATACTACTACAACTATGTTATGGACTTTCATCATTTTTTTTAATAGAAATAATTTCTCAAATGATAGAATTGATAGAATTTTTATCAAGTGGTGTATTCCCCTGATGAGCATCTGTTTCTACCTCCTTAGAATCCCTCGGAATACATCTCAGATGAATACTATTCCACACCAAAATTGAAGAAATAATAAAATAAAAAGATAATATCACTTAAAACTAGGAAATAATAAAAAAAATGAGATTTACATCAAGAACCCAAAATAGGAGACATGTGTTCTATCATTCCACTATAACTACAGTCTTTTCATTAAAGTATTTTTCCACACACACATAAATCAAAACCTACCTCATAATCCAAAATATCACATCTGATCTCTTCCATCATTACAAAACAAGAACAAAAATATCCTGTTGAAACCTTTCTATAATGAACGAGACCAATATACTATCCCAAATAGTTACACGACTCGAATAGATAAGTACACAAAGTGCATTCTCAATCCTCATAAACAGAATAATATAACCCTAGAATCAAAAAATAACCCTAGGGACTATTTTCTACCATCCTAATCTAATCATTAATACATATATGTATACATAAAATGGGTAAATAGGAAATGTGTAAATGAATAATTATGTTACATTTCAACGGAAAGAAGAAGAGATGTTATAACTCAAAAGTATATAAATAATCTCTATGTTACAATTTTTACAAAAAATGATAAAAAACTAAAAAACAACTTCATGTGACTGTCTGGGAATAATCCATCTATATCACGTATGACATCAGTGTAACAATTGAAAACAATTGTCACCTAATTTTATTTCTTTTCCTTTCCCTCTTTTGTAAGACATAACAATGTTTATACACCACTAATGGGGTGTATATTATCTGATCTAAATTGTATTAGTTGCATCCACCAAAGGAATTAAAATAACAATTTATTGATAAAAAATCTGAGCAATCTCATCATTAAATAAATAAATCCATGGAAATCCTTTAATTTTTTTTGATATCATTATAATGTAAATGCAATCTACCATTTTTCAGAAGTTCCGAATAATTGATGTTATTTTTATGAATTTCAAATACATAAAATAGAAAAATCATATCATGTATTCAATATTATAAAAAATTCAATACAAATAATTATATTGAACATGTAATATCATGCCATGAATCACCATAGGGCAGTTTTGTTTGGGAACTCATACCAAGACATAGAAAATTACACACATCTAGCAAATATATATACATTAAATCTAGAGAGTACAGTAACACCCAAAAAAATTCACATACAAACTATTTCAAAAATTACATAAGAATAATATTCCTACAGAGTATAGGAACACTATATGTGAAAACCCGAAGAAAATATCAACATTGAAGGCCTATTTTTACACATTCCACTATTTCTCCAAAGTATTTCCTTGTACATAATTTTTAGAAATATTTCATAAAAATAATTTTAAACCAAAATTATAAAACTATTTAACAATGGTTTGAAATTATATTATCCTCTATCAAAATAATGGTAAGATAATCACTTCCAAAATTCATTTCCTTATAAAGAAATCAATCATTTTAATTAATTTATAAAATAAGAGCAACGTAGTACATCTAAGATGTTTTATAGATTCTTCCATGTATGACTATCTTAGGTAAAAAATAAAGTAAAAGGATCCACCAATATAGAATAATTCAATGAAATCAATGGTGGACCTAAAATCAATCCTCATATCTCATAATAAATTAAAAAAATTACGAGGAGTTTAAAATCACAACATACCACAATGAACACTAATACTACACCACAACAAACACAAGGGTCATCATCTAATGGATGATTACATAAAATATCTCAAATGAACAAAGAATATTAACAACATGGATTAGAAGATCCATAAATGCAACAAAATGGTAAAATAATTAACAATCGAAATAATGAAGCAGATGGATGTATTATCCATAGATATTCTCAGGGACTACCAAAAAGATTAATCACCAAATGAAATTATTATAAACAGAAAATATTCCAAATTCACATGGTAGATCTCATAGGTATCATGGGAGAAGGATGATACATAATGAAGAAGAAATAAAATGTGCGACATGGTGAAAACCAGATATTCTGATGCATTCATGAGGTCAAAAAGTATTATGATTTGAATTTTTCAATTAAAAAATGACAACAAATATTAAATTCCTCATATAAGAATATGAATTTTCAACATTTTACTACCTGAACCCAATTCATGTAATGTAAAACATTCAAACTGTTAAACAGTTCATGATTCATGGTCAAAAACATTTTCATGCTTTGTAAACCTTCCATGATGGGAAAAATTCCAGGTGAGAAAAAATAGTCTAGAATATAATTAAAGTCCTCTAATGATTAGCTCAATTTCATAACGTGACATAATAATTTTTCAATAATCTTACACCCATGCATAGTATTTCATTTCACCTAGTAATGGACCTCAATCTTCCAGAGTCCAAAAATCACATAAAAAACAGGTAAAAAATGAGATAATATAGATAATTGAAATTAGATAATGATATATTATATGTATTATACCAAGAAATAAAATATCCTAGTTGAAATAAGGAGTATTATTATATATAATATTATTTCCACAATTCAATGATATCAACTAATGGTACTAATACAACCATAAAACACAAAACAAAAGAAATACTCACTAATAAATGTTATTTTTCATCTAATATGTGATCACTAATAGGTAATCATTGAATGTAAAACCATCCTTAATTTTTAGCTCATTCCTAATTATATCATGTGACACCATGTGCAAATACCTCCACATCAACAAAATGTGGAATATATTATTTTCCCGAAATAAGTGTAGTGGTAGAGTTAATTATTATTGAACCTTTCCTACATTGTGATGTATCTAAAAATGGATAATACGTCTTAGAGATGTCTTTCATCCATGGAAATATCACTAAAATACTTTTAGAGACGATACCTTCAGTTACACATGGTATCACATATAATCACCCAGGACTAACTTAGTTAGTCTACATAAGCCATATGAAAGACCTGGTAGGTAACATCTGATTTTAGATGATCATAAACTTATATTTTTTTCAATAATAATAAATAAAAGCCCATGATTGTTGACTCCACTAGAATTGTCTAGTATATTGTTCACCTGATTTTTATCTCAAATAGGGCCTATAATATATCCATACAAAATGTGGATTGGTTACTATTATTATATGTGAGCTCTGATAAGATTTGGTTATCAATAAAAATATATACAAATAGAAACATGTAATCCCAAACTATTTCCTCTATCACCTGAATAGATTTATCTATCATATTTCATTTTAATGGGTGAAGAATTTTTCTTACCTATAATTTTGTCATAATTTCATACTTTATTCCCCTATATTCTCGTGACACAAATAGAGGATCACAATATTAGATAATCAATGAAGGAACTCCATGAAGCTAGATTGTATTCTGAATTTTTATGAATCCCATTATATAAAATGAACTATATTTTTCTATGTCATGGATGTTTTTCAACACGGTGAGAAGAAAATTGATTACCTATATTTCTTCATGTCTTATTTTTGATCATGGAAACCCTATCACAAATTCTACAGATCCAACATCACTTTTTATATCTATACCCTCTAGAGGTTTGCTAAACCAACATGAATATAGTTCAAGTCCTCACATGATAATTTGTGAGGAATTGAGAGACAAACTCTGATATGTGTCTCTTTAATCATAGACAACATAACTAAATTTTTTAGTCCTAGTACATTTCATAGACACTATGATAAATAGCTAAGTGATATTTATAGAACTCCTCAATTAACTCCTCTCAAAGCATCAGTGGTTCCAACAAATATCCTTAAAAAATAATGACATGATCCCCAACTAGAGAAAATATATTTGTTCTATGTTTATCGGATATATGAAAACCAAATTACTCATAATCAGTATAAATATGTGGAGCCTCCCCATGATAGTGGTGATTCATAGGGGTAAAAACTATCATCAAAATATTTCAACCACCATTCTTTTCCTCTATGTAAAACAAAAATGAATTGAACTAATATGATGCAATTCAAAATAAATGAACACATGATCACATGTGTAGATCATCTACCATCATTTTTCAATTAGTATGTGTTTGAAATATATCATATTCATAATCTTGTAATAACTCTATTGACATCTATTTTCCAAAATTGAGATAATTCTATGAGAATTTTACGTAATACCATTCTCTCTAGAATAGGAGATAAATTGATGACCCATGAGGTAGTGCCTCCAAAACATCAAGGTACAGAACACCACAGCTAGATAAATAATTTTGGTCACATATTTCAAATCATCTTGTGTTAATTATTGAGAACAATAGAAAATAATCTCCAACATCTATGTTGTAATACATTTATGTCCTTTTAAGGGTAAATCCTAGAAAACTATATACTTAAAATACTCCTCTTGAAGTATCAAATCAAGAGGGCTCATCAACTACAACCAGCACACAATAATATTTTACTTGAAATTCACTATCCACATAATAAACTGTCAAATGGATTTAAAACAAACTAAGGGTAAAAAAATACTAGATAAATTTGGAGTGAATCTCTATTAGTATCATACTAACCTAAATAATAAATAAAACTCAAACACAGTCACAGTTGTCAACCAACCCTGCACAACATTAAGCTTTTCTAGGACACCCACCACTCCATCATAATATATGACATTTATAATGAGGTAGAACTCTCAAATCCATATCGAAATCATCAATAATTAATAGTAAATTTTACTATATCCGTTTTGGAAATTGACCATCTAAAAATGTATCACATTATCCTCCTTTGACATAGAGTAAATAAGGATAACGTTGATATAGACTATAATGAATTAGAATAAAAAGTGATAAAAGAAAAGGTTCATAATCCCCATGAAAACTGTGAGGTTGTTCTTCATGGTGAAGGGTTTCACCATATACTCATAGTGGCTATTGAAATATTGAAATTAAATATTAAATATAACCTCATCGCCATCTCAAATCATATATTATTTGGAATTTATGTTGAACATATATGTCCATATATCCCTTCCCAATGGGTTTTATAAGAAATTTATTATAATATTTGTATGCATATTCTAAATTTTTACCTAATTATGGCCTTGATAATCCACCCATATCATCAACCTCACATCATACATATTGGAGAACGAAACATGGGATGCCCTTGTGGGGAATCTGGTACCTAGAAAAATCCTGATTTTTTATGTAGTTTTTTAAAATATATGGGACTATTTGAGTAAATGAAAATTTAAGTCGTATGATTCAGAGACCTGGTGTGATAAGAATGAATTTATGAACTTCTTTTCTGTTACGTTTAGTAAAAGAATTTGTGGAATTTTTTATATTATGAACCATTGATTGGACTAAAAATATGAGGTCTCTGTTCAATCTGCAGATCTAGGATTCACTTAAGGGAGACTTCACACTGACCATAGAAGGTCGGAATAAAATGATAGTTTTTGACCATTTAAGATCATAATAAAATAAAAATGTGTTTTTATTTCTCAATTTCCTTTTCTCCAACAAAAAAGAGGTAGTGGCGGGACCACTGACATTTCCAGCCATTAATTGGATTGATTTCTCCTGGTTTGTAAAAATACCATTAAAATTTGGGAGGTTCATTAATTAAATGAACCTAAAGAATACCATAAGAAAGTTAACCTCCTCTCCCACTTTCTATTTATATGAAACATGGGGTGGGGTGTTTGAATGGATTCACCAAGTGAAAATTCTCTAGAAATGTACCACGATGAAAACCACATGGAGGACGAGACTCATTATGGGGAGCGGTGAGGAGAGCCTCTGAATCAAGAACCGACGACATTAATGAAGTAGGTTCCATTTATTATTGTCAGCAGACATCTAATCAAGGTAGGGGGTTTGTTTTAATTTTCATATTTATGAGATAAATTATTGACCGCTACATGAAATCCAAACATGGAGGGAGTGTGTTAAATGAACAAGGATTGGACACTCTGCTTCTACGATTTTTGTCCCATTATTTTGGAATGTCATTCCAAACAGAGCGAAAAGATGAAACCGGAGATCATGTAGCAGTAACGGTGTCCCGAGGGCCTGGGATGTGTTGAGGGCAACAAAAACACACCACTGAAGAGCGGCTGGTGTCTTGTGGAGGAAACTGATGGCACACCATGTTGGTTGTGGCTGGTAAGGGCTGGAGGAGACCCATGTCGAATGATCACATGCATTGGAAAGCGGCATTCCATTGAGTTCCACTGCATCAAAGGGTGACCTACCCGAGCTGGCTACACATAACATGGGTAGCGCCCACGGGTTCCACTAGAGGCACCAGGAGGGAGGCACAATCCCCCATCGCACCACGTTGGTGGAATCCGGGCGTCCAAACTACCGACCATTGAACCCGGTGGGGCAGTGACCTACTGGCTAGACAAAATGGTCCCGCAACCATAGGGCCAATACAAGAAAATTAACATCCATCTAGAAAGAATGGATGGATGCGAGCCAGCCCACCATGCTTGACCCGGGCCCCAGCGGGCTAGCGTGGGTGGGCCGATCCCCACACGGCGGGCCGAGCCAACCACAACCCAGCCCCTCGAACCTATTGTCCACCCCCAATGGGACGAACCTATTGAACATGGCCGACCCTTAACGGGCCGAACCTGGGTGGGCTTTTTGTAGACCCCAAGACATGTTGCATCAGGCTGGTCTAACCAAGTCTGATCGGGCACAGTCCTAACCGGCCACCAAATAAATAAGTTTCTGTTACTGACAAACCATGTTTTTTTTGACACATCATCAGTGGCATTGGGACCCCATTTGGAAAGTGTTCCCTTTCTCATATACCAACGGGCTCGACCGAGCTGAGCTGAACCCAGATTCGATAGCCCCTGAATCAGGGAAAGGGATGTAACTAATAGACCGGGCATCCGATTAATGCAACAACTTTGGCATAAAGACCATTGTGGAAGGTTGGTCATCTGGAGATACTCTATGTGAGTTTTGATGAAGATATATGTGCAATTGGGGTTGGACCAGATATGAATCCAACTAGGCCATTTATAAAAAAGTTCATACATCACACTAACAAGGTGTCTGATCAACATTTCGTCTACCATGTTGGGACTTGTATGACGGGTCAGCCCCATGTGTATGATTTTTATGGGACTCTGTACCAGTTGAAATACGAATGATGGGTTGATGAGAGGTTCTCGCAAATTCAAGTGTGTTTTGAGTAGGAATCCTGTGACCTGTTCTCATTGATGTAGCGACCATGTGCAGATCAGCACCACAACGACCTAGTGTGGGTTAGCATCGTAGAAACCTGAAGTGGACTAGATTTTGAGCGGTCTGTCAATGATTAGGAACTAGTGACCTTGTGTGGATCAGCACCAAGCAACCATGTGTGGATCAACATCGATTGACCCAGTGTGGACCAGACTTCTAGTGACCCTTTGTGTATCATCATTCTATCAACCCTCTGTGGATCAACATTCTAGATACCCTGTGTGGATCAGAAGTATCATGACCTGATTAGTACCCACCCTATAGTGCCCTGTACTGGAATAGTGACATTTTTCCAAGATTGGATCAAAAATTAGATCAACTTCTTGGTTAATCAATTGTGTAACTTCTAAATTGAATAAGTTGGTATAACTTAAGTCCAATTATCTTTATTCCTGGTCTATGAGTGGTATACCTTGTGTGAGCTAGCTATATCTTTGTGATCTTTGATTGAGGTCTTTCTTTATTGTTTTTTCCATTGTGTAACTCTGGGTGACCTTCGGGGGTCTCGAGGACCATAATGAACTATTGTTATAGTCACTCCTAGATGGTCTTCGCCTGCACCTTGGTTTCTCTTGTGTAGACAACAAAAATCTTTCACAGAAGGTTGGCATCCAAGACTAGACTGTGCTCGGAGGTGGTCCTTTAAACGTGATGTGCCACAATAATGACTGACCGAGAGTTGTACCTACCCTTTTGGTAAAAAACATTAGTGGTGATTCCAGGATCTTTTTTTTCTTTTACTGTTATACTTTTTAGTTGGGATTGTATTACGACTCCCTTTTACTTATAGTACTCATCCGGTTTACTTTCAGTACACATATTTTTACAAGTGAAGTTTTACATTGTGGGTTGTGCTCATTATATTATTGGACTATGTGTTTAAAGGTTTAATGACAATGCATTCCTGTTTTATAGGGATATGCCCTTCAGTGGTAGTCTTCACCCCCTAGACTATGGAAGTCGGGTTGGGGTAGTCACGACTTGGGCCTCGGAGGATGGGTCAAGACAATGTGGTATCAGAGGAGTCAGAATTATTGAATAACCAGTACTCTGATATTTCCAATGGAGTAATATTGTTATGTGTTTTGAGTGTGGTTTTTATTTTGGGGAGTCCAGTGTTGGTGTGGCGGCCGACTTATCCATACACCAGAACCCTAAATTCATAGTTTCTTACTCATTTCATGAAAACACTGATTGTGTTTTTTTTGAAACGTTTTACTTTTATTCTATTTCGAGTCAACTCAATAGGTATAACTTATTATCCATAGATCAATTGTTTCCCTTCAAGATTCTGCCATATAGAAAGCAATCCTGGATCCCCAAGAAAGTAAATGATGACAGCCTATCAAGTGATGAGGCCTCAGTGGAGGGCCCTCTTGTGGCATTATCATATTCGGGTGGTGTAGTAGCAGCACCACAACCCTTTGGACAACAGTTCCTCCAATCCCCAGCAGTTGATGGTTCTCACTGACTGTGTTTTTTGCATGTGTTTTAGTTGAAGAGGCCTCTGAGGATCCAAGGCAAGACAGATCTGTAGGTTGCTGAGGACATGCTGGAGGCTATGGCTAGAATTTTTCACCTGTTTGGTACACTAGCCAAAAATATGGTGATCCTAGCTGCCGATATTTTCTAGGGAGTAGTAGGGAGATGGTGAAGCCTGAAGCTGTAGACATATGAAGAGGTGACCATCACCTAGGCCGAATTTGAGGGTCTATTCACAGCAGAGTTCGTTCCAGAAACTCTATGAACTTAGTGTCTACCGAATTTGCGACAGTTGCAACAGGGCATCCTAACCATTGACCAATAGTTGTTGAGGTTCTCCGTCCTATCATGCTACTATACCAACATGGTGCAAGAAACATTTTCCATGGACCAAACATTCGACCAGGGACTTCAACGAGATAACAGAGCATTGATGGTATCTTATATTATCCCGATGCATGCTACAATTGTAGATAGAAAACTCTTGGGGTAGATTTTTCTTGCTGGTTAGACATCGACCTTGAGACCCACCACCAGGAGACACGTATCCGATCCATCTAGAGCTACTAGTAGTCATATGAAACATAGGTCCAAGATGATGCTGAATTCTGGTGGATACCCTAGGATTTAGGGTCGGACGTGCGAGACTCACAAGTTAGAGCATACCAGGAGAGGAGAAGACTATGTTTCATGTACGATAGGAAGGGTCACCTGGCTCGTGATTGCCCGACCAACCACACTGAAGACTGACAAATAGTTGAGGGACTATCGAGGCAGAGTCATATATATTATATAGAAGGTCCATAGGGTGGTGGATGGTGTAAAAGAATAGGTTGTGCAGTAGGTGGGGATGATGGTTCGAGTTTTTACTACCACCACCTATAGGTGGTCCATCCCAACAACATGAAGTAGGTGGACAAGGATGAACTCAACTCTAGGTAGCTAAGGACTATGACCACTATGCTCTAGAGATTATTCGAGGTACGATATCTATCTACTCCACCTTATTTGTAGAACTAATAGACAGGGGTTCAAGTCACTCATTAATTTCCACGACTCTCATTCAAGGCTCAGCGATTCTGGTGGAGCTTTTGGATTGATCCTTTCAAAAAAATACTCATATGAGAGAGGATTTGACTATGAAACACTAGTTCCGGAAGTGTAAGATTACTCTAGGAGGCAAGATCATCAGGCTGGATAATATAGTAATGGCTTCGAGGTCATAACATGTCATCATGGGTATGGACTGGTTATCTACAGTCCGTGCTTAGATTGACTACATTAGGCGCAATGTGTGGTGTATCCTCCAGGATGGGACCATGTTTTTTCTTCACCAGTGAGAACATAACCTTGACAGCATTGTATGGACTTACCCAGAGGCGGGTGTAGACGATCACACATTAATTGGCTAGAATTAACCTCAATGATGTTTTTGTTGAGATTCTGAGCTATCCTGTAGTGGTGGACATGTATGCTGATGTTTTCCCTGATGATGTTCTGAGACTACCTTCTCTAAGAGTGGTTGACTTCTACATCGACATGTACACCAGGATGACACTGATACCTTCACCATTATATCAGATGGATCCCACGGAGCATCGTGATTTATCGGTATAACTAGAAGACTTTCTGAGGAATGGGTTAATAAGGCCTCGTGTTTCTCAAATGGCAGCCTCAATTTTTCTCTCCATGAAGGATTAGGGGAGTTTTGTGGATCTATGTGGATTATCGATGCCTGAACCTGGTGACAATAAAAAACAACTATCCATTTTCTAGGTTTGATTATCTCTTTGATCAGTTGAGGGGAGATTGTTGGTTTATGAAGATGGACCTCGGATCAAGAAATCATCAACTCAGGGTAAAAGATAAGGATATGGAGAAAACAAACTTCAGATGTCAGTATGGCCACTATGAGTTCATGGTTATACCATTTTGTGGCACCAACTCCCCTGCATCGTTAATGGGACTAATGAATGGGATATTTCAGCCATACCTTGATCACTTTTTGGTGGTCTTCATCGACGACATCTTTATATACTCAACATCATAGGAGGAGCATGACAATAATCTATAGATAGTTCTAGATAAACTCCTAGAGAACCATCTTTATGGTAAGATCTTTCTGTTCCAGTTTTGGATATGGGAGGTCAACTTTATGGGACACGTTATCTTAGAAGCTGGAGTTGTAGTGGATCTGATGAAGATAGAGGATGCGCTTTCTTGGGATCCACCTAGGAGTGTGACCGAGGTGCGGAGTTTCCTGTTATTGGCTGGTTACTACTATAGATTTTTTTCCTAACTTTTCTAGAGTTGGTACACACTTTTCATCTCTAACGAAGAAGGTGCAACCATTTGTGGGGATGGAGAGATACCGGTAGAGTTATATGAATCTGTGGTAGAGACTGATGAGTGCCTCCATCTTGACGCTACCAGATGAGGGCATTGGGTATGTAGTCAAATGTGAAGCGTCATGGACCAGAGGTGGATGTGTCCCGATGTAGGAGGGAGCCATGACTGCATATGGTTCATGACTGCTGAGACAAAATGAGCAGAACTACATTACACAAGACCTGTGTAAAGTCCCGACCTGGCTCACATCAAGGACGGTGGTCAGGCCGGTGTGTCACATAACCTCAAGCGCATGTTCCCGAATTCCAGAGGCTACCGACTAGTAGTGAGGGACATTTTTCTGTCTGTGGAGAAACTATTCCCTCATAGGTAACAAATAATATTAGATCAGAAGTAAACAACAAAAAATAACAAGTAGCCGAAACATGTGAATAAATAAACTAAAGCAGAAGAAATGTAAATAATCCTATAGAAAGATAAAATACAAGTGTGAAAGATCTCAAAATAATGTCATGCCATGATATTAGTCTAAACTGATGGTATAATAAAAATAGAACTCAAACACACAATCAACTAAATGAAAATACCCACGAATAAATTGCATCTTGAGAAATGCCTGATCCTTTTCCATGGTCTCCCTCCTCACCAGTAATGAATAGTCAATCATCGAAAGCATCACACTTCCCCTTTTCAATACCTATGTGCATATAATCAACTTGGGTATAGACGACGCCTGAGCAGGGTGTGAGATAAAATCTCAGTAGTTCGGCACCCAAGGTATCAAAACCTTTCCATTTCATGAAAAAATAAAAATGCAGAGTGCCATTACATAACCATTTTAAATAAATTAACTGTAGTGCAATGAAATAAATAAATTGGCCCGGGTCCGTAACGGTACCCATGCCGGGTAACCTATATCATCCAACGATGGTAGTCTGAAAGGGTACATGTCAGCAGAAATGCATGAACACACACACACAAACACACACACACACACACACACACACACACACACACACACACACACATATATATATAAATCAGAAAGCAAGGTAAAACCAATAAAAAGTATACCACAAGCATGTGCTTTAACTTCCGCTTCAAGTCTAGTGTTAACCAGGAACACTTCCACATATCAGGGGAAATGTCACAATTCTAAAAAGACTCAATTAGCAATAACATAAACATTAAGTGAATCCTTATTTAACGTTTAAGTTGAGATTTAGAGTCTGAGCCTGTCCTGAAGGTATCGCTATGGAACATCTGTCAATTTATCCAATTCCACCGAGCCCATCGATGGAAATATTTTTAAAAACCAAGTATCTCCTGAAGCATGGACTTACCCTAAGTCTGTCCCGATCTCCCAAAAAGGGGTCGGGTGTTGTCCGAGACTAGATTAGATACATTGCCAACCAGATCCATCCCGATTGGCCCTTTTGGAACCGGTTTCACTCAAAAGTATTAGAAAGTCCGGGATGTCTCGGTCCGACTAAAACAATGAAACCAACCCATGTCACATAGTGGTAACCCTTCAGGAATGGAGGATCTATGCATGACCCTTAATATGGGACCCTCCTCCTTTCGCTTCCCTGAATTTAATTAATGTTTTCACAGTAACATATATGACAAAATCAGCATATAATGTCGCATCTTGAAAACTAACAGATACACCCTTGCATCACAAGGCATAAAATTACCAGTACAACACAAAAACTTTCATGAAAATATACATATCATATCAACCTCAGTGGATAATGCATATTTACATAATAAATAGTTCAAGAAAATAAGTGTCAATGATCCAATAATTGAAGTTAATGTTCAATAAAATATTTTTTTATTTTAATGAAAATATAATGTTTCTTCGAAACACATGAAATTAATCATAAAATAAACTCGACTAATGAAATAATACACCGATCTTGTCAGCAGGCCCAAAGGGTGTCTATATTTGATGCAATAATTCAAAAATCTGTTCATTTAATTTAAAAACAATAAAAAGGGGTTGCGCAATACCCGCCACTAATTAAACTAATAACACGGTTAACAAAAAAAATACACAGACTATGTCGGAACACCCAGAGGGGTGTGCAATCTTGTTTCAACCTTTCAAATAAATTAATTTAAGATGATTAAGCCTATAAAAATTAAACAGAACCATTAAATTAATTAAAATGGGTAAAATTTCACAAAGCCAGTACGCGCCGTCTAACGGAACAACAGTGCGTTTTACATAAATCACAACAAAAAAGGGAAAGAGAGTAAGAACACTACCTTGTAGACTTAGAAGACTCTATGATCCGCGTTAGGATTCTATTAGACCTAAAAATGATGAAAATGAATGATTTTAGAAAGACAACAAAATAGGGTAAGAATCTTCCATGAAGAACTGTGCATAGAATACTAAACAAAATATAAAAATTCCAATTTCACAATGTTATCCTTTACATAAGGTTTACTGCACACATGACTGTGAAGGAATCAGACATATGATGGAGGAGAAGTGACCTTCTGAAGGGGCTGTTGGCTAGTGTGATGAGATTAAGGGGTGTGATGTGATGTGTGGGAGAGGGAGAGAGGAGAGGAAAAAAGAAAAGAGAGAAACATAAGAAAAATAAAAGAAAAGAAAAAAAGAGAAAATATAGGAAAAAATGAAATAAAATAAAAATATAAAATAAAAAAAATAATGGAAGGAAAAATAATAAAAATAATTAAAACGGGAATCCCCTATTTTAATTATTTTCATTTTTCTTGTAACCCCCTCTTTATTATATTTTAAAATTTCTTCTTATACATTTGTTATTTCTCTTAAATATTTTGTAAATCTGTTATTTTCCTTTTCTAATCCTTAATTAATTATTTTTAACCTGAAAACCACGCCAAAGCCTGACATGACCTTTTTCATGAAATGTATGCAATTATTTAAATTAAACAAAAAGCTGCCTGGGAACCATATGGGGGTGCGGAGGCGCGCGGCCTGGTTATCATAATTAATTAGACTAAAATAAAGTAAAAATGGTATATAACTGATTAAGGTAGGCACATTACTATCTCCTATCCTTAAGGAAACTCTTCCTTGAGTTTCCCTTCCGAGGGTAGTGGAACATCTCCAGAGAAGAGTTCCAGCCACTTGCACGTACATCCGTCTCCCACTCCCAGGTCTCGTCCAGAATACGTCCTTGTTTCCACAACACTCGGACTAGTGGAACTGACTTTACTTAGAGGAATTTCATGTTACGGCCGATGATATAGATCGGATGCTTCGCAAGGGATGCATCAACATCAAGCTTGATGTTGCTAGGGTAAAAAGAATGAGATGGGTCTAGGAGATATTATCGAAGTTGAGATACAAGGAAAATGTCGTGCATGGAATGGTACCTCTGAGGTAGCAGTAACCGATAGGCTATAGACCCAACTCTCTCCACTATCTAAAATGGCCCAATGTATCTTCGTGATAACTTCCCCTATCTACTGATCCACCTTCGTCCCATCCTTGTAGAAACACGCAGAAAGACTTGATGTCCCAACTCGAACTCGAAAGGTCTGTAGCGACGATCAGTATAAGACTTTTGACTAGAAATGTTGTTTTCACTTACATATGAATCAAAAAAAATTGCTCAGAAGTCTCTTGAATGAGATGAGTACCCAAAAAACTACCTCACCAACTTCTATCCAGCAGAAAGGCGAATGACATTGTCTACCATATGGAGCCTCATACATAGCCATTTGGATTGTCACCCAAAATCTGTTATTATTGTTTAGCTTGACAAGAGATGAATGATTCTCCCAAAAACCTCCAAAATCAAGGATTCAAGCCTGTAACATATCCTCTATCACTCTTATAGCACTCTCGGATTTCCCATTGGTCTGGGGGAGATATGTAATACTCAAGAGTACCTGTGAGCCTAGTGCCCTTTTCAACCCTTGCCAGAACAGTGAATTAAAACTTGCATCACAGTCTGAGACAATATAACAATGTACACCAAGATGTATCACAAATTCCTAGATATAAAGCCCTCCCAAATCATCAATTGTAAAGGTCTCTCAGATAGGTAAGAAGTGCAAAAAAATTTTCAACCAATCTATTACTTCCCATATTGCATCGCTGCCTCAAGGAGATCTTGGAATTCCTGTAAAAAATTCAATGGTGATGCAGTTCTATTTCCATTCATGAATAGATAGAGGTTGTAGGAGCCCAGCAGGTCACTGGTGTTCTGCCTTCACCGTTAGGAAGGTGGAATACTGAGTGATGAAACCTGCTATCTTCTTTTTCATACTAGGCAATCAATATTGTCGACACATGTCTCTATACATCTTCACCAACTCAGGATGAACTGCCCAAATAGAGTTGTGAGATTCCTTCATCTTCTCTTCTTGTATACCAGATGGTACCGATAAATGGACACGGTAAAGGTGAGTTTCACTACCATCAATAACCAAACTAAGAGGTGGGTTTTATCCTGTAACAAATTCCTTCAAAATGAGACTCTTACGGTCAATAAATATTTTCTTGAGGACATTATCTAGAATAGATGATGTCACTGTAAGAGCTACTTGAACCGTTTTTCCACTCTACTCTTGAACCTCCAGATGCATCTCTGAAAACAAGGGCATCATCTACCACTCACTACTGGTTTCCTACACCGCCTGAGTCTGTGTCTTGAGACTAAAAGAATCCACCACAGTATTAGCCTTACCGGGGGTATACGAAAGATCAAAATCGAACAAATTCATGTATTCAACCCACCTGTGTTTCATTATGTTCATGCCTCGTTGAGTGGAGATATTTTTTAAGCTTTTATGTTCTATTTAAACATCAAATATCTCACCCAGAAATAGTGTATCCAAAAAATTAGAGCATGAACAACAACTACCATCTCAATTTCGTGTGTAGGATAGTACCACTTTTGAGGTCTCAACTGGCGGGATCCATAATCTATCACTCATTCACACTACATAAAAAATAAACCTAGTCCAATTCCCGAAGCATCACAATATACTGTATAACTCTTACCAGGATCATGAAGAATTAGGATCGGGGCTGAGATCAGTCTTCCATTCATCTCTTGAAAAGACTTTTCACAAGCGTCAGACCCAATGAACTATACAACTTAATTAGTCAAGGGCATGAGAGGCACTGTTAAGTGAGAGAAATCCTGGATTAATCCCTATAATAGCCAGCAAGCCCCATGAAACTGTAGATTTCAAAGACACTCTTGTGCTGATCCCATGAAATCATGACGCTCACGTTTTCTGGGTCAACTGATACCCCTTCATTAGATATAATATAACCCAATAAGTGTACCTTATCAATCTAGAAGTGGAATTTATAGAGCATAGTGTATAGATGGTGCCCTCTCAGTGTACTCAGCATGGTCTCATGATGGGTTTCATGGTTGTGTCTGGAATGTGAATACACCAAGATGAATTCCTTGAAGACTACCACAAAGTAATCAAGATACAGATGAAAAATATAGTTCATCAGGGCCATGAAGACTACTAGCACATTCATGAGGCTGAATGGAATAACCGGATACTCGTACAATCCATACCTTATTTGGAATCTTGTACATGGTATGTCAGATGGTTGCACATGTACCTGGTGATATCCCGGCCTCAGATCAATCTTGGAGAAAATAGTTTCTCCCTTGAGCTGTTCAAATTGATAATATATATGAGGGAATGGATATCGATTCTTTACCGTGAGCTGGTTGAGTCATCGATAATCCACACAAAACGTTTTGGTATCATATTCTTTCTTGAAAAAAAGTACATGTGAACCCCACAACGATGTGATAGGTCTTATGAAACCCTTAGCCTCAATGTAATCAAGCTGCATTTGAGTTCTTGTAGCTCTGTTGGCTCCAACCAATAAGGATGAATAAACACTGGTTCCGCACATAACACAAGCCCAATAGTGAACTCCATGTCTCTCCTATAAGAGGTAAGCAAAGGAAATCATCTGGTAAGATGTCACTAAAAAGATCCACCACTGGAGGGAATTAAACATGTTTCATTCTCTAATTCCCCATGAAGAGACTTGTCAAATGAGCTATCACTCTGCCCAACCCTGCATATTTAGGCTTAGCTCGGTCTGCTTGCAGGTCCCATTCTCCGTTGTGAGGATATGTGTCACCCTCAGGGGATATGAAGGACACCTGACGATGATATCAATCCACTTGGGAATGAATTGGAGAAAGAAAGTTCATTTAATGAATGACTTCAATTCCAAACATATTGAGGATATAAGAATTACAAACAAAGTGGCACCCACTATTCTCGACAGGGTACTCTTGGCACTGGTGTATTCCCTCTATCCTGACCCCAAGCAGGGTGTCGAAAGACCTGATGCCTCAAAGTTACTAATTTGGAAAACCAAGAGTTCCAATACAACAAAATTTATAAAGGAATGCAATGCTCCAGTATCAAAAAGTTCATAAACTAAAGTAAACGCTTCTAGAATAATACCTCTAACTGTAGATGGCCATACACTCTGCTTCTCTAGTGCTGATTGTACTACATACATGGAACCTGAGCCACGACCCGGATATGCTGCCTGGTTGGCTTGAGCAGGTCCACTATGCTAACGCTGATTGTCTGGAACATGATTTCCTCTACCATGACCTCCACCATTTCCTCGGCCTGATCAACCAGTGGAAAAAAGGACTTCCAGCCTGTTGTATAGTCATATATCCCATACCTGACGGAGGTGCAGGTGCAGATCTTCTACCATTGGATACTGAAGTGATGGAATGGAAGAAATGCTAAAGGTGACCCATCCTACTGCAATCTAGGCACGCTTTCAGATCAGTCATGCACTGTGGCTTCTTGTGACCATCCCTAACACAATGATAACAAGTGAAAAAGCTATCAAGATGTGCTGTTTGGCTCAGATTCCCCCAAAATTCACTTTAAAAACTATGTTTCCTGCTACTAGAAGAGCCTTCATTCTGTCTCAGAACTAAACCGCATTGGCTTAGTGGATTAGCTTCTATGATATTTATCTATGAGATCAGAGCCTGATTCATTATCTCAGTAACAGTGGTAAAACGGAATACCTTTACCTGTGAGCAGATAATATACTCATGTCCATCCTCAAAATTCCCCATAGTAGTTTGTGTGTCGCCAGTTAGAGATGGGGAAGAATGATGAAGTTCCATGAAATGAGCAGAATACTCTAACACTGTCATAGATCCCTACAGATGATGTAGGAACTCACATGCATGATCATCTCTCATAGTCTGCTGAAAAATGTGATTGTAGAAGGCTACATGGAAATTGGCCCGAGCTTTGCCACTGGCCAGCTCAGCCTAAGAAACAACATCCCATAAGCGTTTGGTGGTGTGATGATTGACGTAGACTGCAATCTTGGAGATTCACTCTGGTGGTATCTCGAGGTGATCGAAGATAGATTATTCACATTTGATCCATGATTCTATAGCATGAGGTCTTCCACTCCTTGATAAGGTGGGAGGGTACTGCTATAGAATGTCATGTGTACAGTCTGCCATAAACGGGGAAGGTCATTGAATATTATGAACTGAATGCATAAACCTGAGGAGACTATACCAGAACAGAGCATCATGGACCCTCAAAATATTGATAAGAGGTAGTTCCATAGGAGGATCTATGAGAGGAACCACAGGTGGTTCAGGACCCACCATCTATGGAATATTCTCATTGTCACTCTCCTGATACACATCACAAAGACGCCGCGATGACATTTATCTATGATAGACAAACACACCCTTAGATATTGTGTAAATACAGTGTGGAAACATGTAGAGTGTAAAAGAATTTAGGTACATAGCCTACCTCTGAGCACTAAACAACAGACAACCTGCCTCAGGAGCTCATTTTTTATATAGAAGAGAAAACTAAAAAGGTTTACTAAACAGTTCTACAACCCACTCCATGGTTGAGTTAGGCTAACATATAACAGACTTACACAGTATTATATTTAATAAACCAACAATTCAAAATAATATTACTAGGTATAAAAACAGTCACATGAAACACGAAAATGCATGCTGAAAGTAGATATGGCTTGGCAATATTCTTGGCATTTAAATCTTGTTGTGCCTTTCATGATGCATTGGATGTTTTTACCTATTGACATTGGGATGAAATGGTAAACCAATTATTTCAATAATACCAGCACAATAATAACGCAATTCAAGTGAGTCACCCAAGGTGAAATCATGTCAACAATAACTAGCATAATCAGTAACTATAATCCCACCCCAGAAATTTGAGTTTTCCCATGTACATGGGTTAGCTACGTCCAAGCACATAGTACATCCGAAACCCCTATATCCTAGTATCCTGTCTAAACCAAACAGTAAGAAAAAAGGAATAACTAACTCTGATACCACTTTGTAATGTCCCGCCCTACTCACCCTTAAGACGGTGGCCTGACCGGTGTGTCACATAACCTCAAGAGCATCTCCCTAAATGACAGAGGATGCCGTCTAGCTGAGAGGGACCTTTTTGTGTCCGTGTGGGAGACTATGCCCTCATTGGTAACAAACAATTTCACAACGGAAGTAAATAACAACAAATAATAAGTAGCAGAAACATGTGAATAGATAAAATGAAAAAATAAGAAATATAAATAATCCAACTGAAAGATAAAAACCAAGTGCAGAAGCTCAAGAAATAATGTCATGCAATGATATTAGTCTAAACTAAAGGTACAAAAAACAGAACTCAAACAAAAATTTAACTAAAAGTCAAGACAGAAGTATAAACAACATCATTAGAAAAGCCCAATCCACTACCTCAGTTTCCATCCAAAGCAGTAATGAACAATCATTCATTGGATGTAGAACGCTTCCCCTTGTCAATACCTATGAGCTTGTAATCTCCTCGACTGTCGATGGTGCCTGAGCATGGTGTGAGATAAAATCCTAGTAGGCCGACACCCACTATGTCTAAATCATTCTTTTTCGTGAAAAAATAAAAATGTATTGTGCCATTACATAACCATTTCAAATAAATTAATTTCAGTTCAATGAAATAAATATGGCGGCCTGGGTCCCAATCGGCAGTCGTGCCGGGTCACATGCTTCAGCCTAAGCTGGTAGTCTTAAAGGGTACCTGTCTGTAGAAAAGCACGAAAACACACACACACACACACATATATATATATATATATATATAAAACCCAAAAAACAAGGTAAATCTAGGAAAAAGTATACCCCAAGCTTGAGCATTATCTTGAGGTTCATGTCCAGTGTCAACAAGGCACACTTCATCATATTAGGGGAAGCATCTCATTTCTCAATAGACACAATTCACAATAACATAAACCTTAACTACATCATTATTTAATTTTCAAGTTGAGATTTGGATTCCAATCCCATCATGAATGTATCGCTATGAAATATCCGTTAATTTATCCAATGCCACGGAACCCATCCAAGGAAATCATTCAAAAGAGAAAGTATCGCCCGAGGCATTACTTTACCCTGAGTCTGTCCCGATCTTGAAAAAGGGGTCGACTATCATTCGAGGCTAGATTAGCCACATTTCCAATGGAAACATCCCGTTGGGCCCTTTTGGAATCAGTATCACTCAAAAGTATTAGATTTTCTTGGGAATTCTTGGTCCAACAAAGCCAACAACACCACCCCCCCAAAACATAGAGGTAACCCTTCAGGAATGGAGGATATAAGAATGACCCTTAATACGAGACCCACATCCTTTACATGCCCTAAATTTAATTAATGCTTTCACAGTAGTAGATATGACATAATCAGCATATAATGATGAACCTTGAAAACTAACCAGATACACCCAGGCATCACAAGGCATACTTTTAAGAGTACAACACAACAACTAGAAAGGCAATATATATATCATTTCATCCTCAGCGGAATATGCATATTTAAATAATAAACAGTTCAGAAAAACAAGTTCTAATGATCCAACAATTTATATAAATGTTCAAACAACTATTTATTTAATTTAATTACAATAAAAAGTTTCTTTGCAACACATGCAATTAATCCAACAATAAACATGACCAATGGAAGAATACACTGATCTTTTCGGCATGCCCGAAGGGTGTCCAACTTTGTTGTAATAATTCAAACAACTATTCATTTAATATAAAAACAATAAAAAGGGGTTGGGAGATACCCGCATCTAATGAAATTAATAACTCGGGTAACGGAAAAAATACACCGACTATTACATCACAACCAAAGGGGTGTCCAATCTGTTTTCATCCGTTAAAAACAATTAATTTAATATGATTTAGGTTGAAACCATTAAACAGATCCATTAAGGAAATTGAAATGGGTAAAATTACACAAAGCTGGTAGGCACCAACTAATGGAACAACGATGCGTTATTTATAAATCACAAAGAATTAGTGACAAAGAGAGTAGGCACCCCACCTTGTAGTCATAGATGACTCAACGATTTGTGGTATTGTTCAATTTGACCTACAAGGGATGAAAACAATGGATTTTAGAGAAACCCCAAAATAGAGTAAGAGTCATACATGAAAAACTACCCACAGAATACTCAAATGAATCGAGAGATTCCACTTGCAAAACGTTAGATATTCTCTAAGGTTTACTGCACACCTAATGTCGAAGGAATCTTACATTAGACATAAGATAAGTGACCTTCCGAAGGGGCTACTGGTAGGTGATAATGGATTGAGGGGTGTGATGTGATGAGTGGGAGAGGGAGAGAGGATATGAAAAAACAAAAGAGAGAAAAGAAATAAAAAGAAACAAAAATAAAAATAATAGAAAAATAAATGATAAGGAAAAACTAAATAAAAGAAAAATATTAAATAAAACAATATAATTGAATTGAAAATAATTAAAATAATAAAAAACAAGAATCCCACATTTTAATTATTTTCCTTTTTCCCATAACCCCCTCTTTATATTATTTCAGAATTTATTTTTATCCATTATTACATTCATTTAAATATTCTTTAAATATATTATAAATATTTTCTAATCCATAATTAATTATTTAAAACCCAAAAACTACGCCAAATCACAATGCTAAATTTTTTAATTAAACATCTACAATTATTTAAATTAAATTAAAATCTTCCCAGGGCCCACCGTGAGGTGCGCAGGCGCGTACCCCAGGTCACTTAATTAATTAGACTACAATAAAGTAAAACAATCTGTACATGATTAATGCCAAGATGTTAAAAACTAGAGTTAGCAATGGTAATGTTCACCATCAATATGTGGAAATACTACTTGATGGGTGAAATTTTTAATGTTTACTATGATCATAGGAGTCTCAGGTAAATCTTCTAACAGATGGACCCGAACCCGAGACATCGACATTGTCCAGAGTTCCTCTACGACTACGACTTTTATATAGTCTACACTCATGGGAAGGTGAATATAGTAGCAAACACAATCTGTAGGAGGTCTGGTCTACAATTGCTGAGTTAGGCGGCAGAGCGACTATCCACGTCACATATATCTTTTATGGATAGAGATGGAGAAGCTTACCTCCAGTCTTTGAATGTCGCTCCCCCACGTCATCAGCGAGTTCAGGGGGAACATCTTGGAAAAATTTTCTCTGAGTACATAACATCTCACATATCCTCAAGAGAGGCACCAGATGGATTTTGTTGAAGGTTGGGGTCACATCATTTTATCAGAGGACGCACCATGGTTCTAGTGGAATTGTATGAGGAGGTGTTGATGGTGTTCCATAAGTCCCCTCTGGCGGAACATCCTGCTAGGGAAAAGATGTACCAGGACCTCCGGCATCAGGACTGGTGGCCAGGGATGATGAAATTAGTGGTAGTGTTTGTTTCACGATGCCTCACCTTTCAACATGTGAAGGATGAGAATCAGGTTCCAACAGGAATTGCACTTACATTAGAGGTACTGGAGTGGATGTGGGATGTTATTTACATGAATTTCGTGACAGAGCTACCATGTACGTCCATGGGCCATGATTCCATCTGTATGATCATTGACCAACTCATAAATTCATCCCACATACTACCCATCTAAAAATATGGATCGATAGAGGGTTTGGGACGCCTATATGTACAAGATATTGTATGGATTCATGGGGTGCCATCGATGATCGTCTCTGACCGTGATGCAGGTTTCACGTACCAGCTGTGGAAGATATTACAGGAGGTGTTCGAGACTCATCTACGTTTGATCATCACCATTAATACATAGACTGATGGTTTGACAGTGCGGACCATAGAGACACTGGAGGAAATTCTTTATGATTATGTCCTATATTTTTCCCGCAGTTGGGAGGATTACATTCCCTTGGTGGAGTTCATGTAAAAATACTACCATAACTCCAAAATTGTTATGGCACCATTTTAGGCCTTGTATGGTCGACCATGTAGATCACCTATATGAATGACATACCAAAAGGAGTCTTCACTTATGGGTCCAGAGGTGGTACGGGCTACCACTGGGAGGGTGCATATCATCCAGGAGTAGATGAAGATTGTGTAGAGTAGATGTAAGTCTTATACCAAAAGGATACATAGACCATTGGAGATTGAGGAGGGATACCATGTCTTCCTACGAGTCTCACATCAACGAGGTTTGCAGAGATTTGGCCGGGGCCTCAAGCTATATCCTAGGTTAATCAGAACCTTTCAGGTTCCCAATAGAGTTGGTGAGGTGTCATATCACACAGCTCTCCCCCCATAGATTTATCTGGTGCATTATTTTTTCTATGTGTCATAGCTGAGGAAGTATGTTCATGATCAATAGCATGTTATTGACTAGGGCGAGCTAGAAATTGATGATGGGGATACATTTACAATGGATCTAGTGGAGATTGGGGATCGAAAAGAGTGGGTCCTTCCTTAACGATCTATCCCTCTGGTGAGCGTTCGCATGCAGTATAGGGACCTCTAGGAGAGAACATTGCAACAGGAGGCTCAGATTCATTCTCAGTACCCCTATTTGATTCCATAGTCAATGTTGTGGCTTTCAGGGATGAAAATGTAACAGCCCAAGATTTTATAAAAAATATTATTTTTAATTTTATTAATGTCTTGTGTTGTACGCTACACCAAAAGGAGCTTTCACAACACGCATCCTTGACTTGCCTTGCATTACACGCAATCGCGACCTTCCTCGATAGCGTGTGTAATACGCAATACCGAGTTTCACTAAACAACGATATGCTATTAAAATATTATTAAAACTAGCCGGTATGAATAGTAATAACCACTTTTTAAAATTCTGTAAATCTTATTTTTCAAAATGAACTTCATTTTTGGATTCGGAGTATCGAATTTAGCCTAAGGTGAAATTTTGGTACATTTCGGATAACTTTCATATTCTGATGAATACTGAAAATTACTAAAAAACAACTTTTTTAATCGAAATAATTAATAGTGATAAATTATTAATTGGAGTAGTTTTAAAGTATATTTAGAATATATTTTTACAATTTAATACAATGTTGGTCATTGAATGTAATTTCACATTTAAACCAGACATAATCAAGTGTCAATCTTTTGATAGATATTGTTTCTTAAAAACACGCTATTTGTTTTAACAGCGGGATTTAATTATAAAAATTAATTAATGAAACTTTTATGTTATGAATTTGGTAAAATAGACTTCATTTTTGAATTCGGAATATGAAATATAGCTTAGGATGAAATTTTGGCATTGTTCTGAAAAACATCAATTTTTGATGAATAGTGAAACTACTAAGTGATAGTTAAAAAACTGAATTTTTCATAAAACTTAATTTTACCGCTTCTGTGAATGGAATTTCAAAAATCCGAGAGACACGGTTGATGTCAGTAAGTAAAATGTGGTTCAATGAGATGAAAATAATTTTTGGTGAATAGTAACTTTTTACTTTTATTTACCACGGTTAAAAGTAAATAGGGTAATTAAGGGTAAGAATGATATTAATATTACCCTAACACATGTCCTAATTCTATTGGACAAGTGTATCTCGACCAAAAACAACCTTAAGTGTAAAATATTATCATTTAGGCCCACTTGGATTAGATTAGGACATTTATTATTATTTAATTCAAAGAAGAGTTAAAAGAGTTAAAATCAAAGTTTATTCACTAAAACATTTTTAATATGGGGTTATACATAAGATAAATTCGACTATAAATATTCATTAGAAAGCTAAAAATATTTCCTACATAATGATATTTTATTTATAATTTTTAGACTTCAAATAAATTAATTTATTTATGACACAACGATGATGCAGTAATTACCCTTTTAAGGAAATATTAACATAATTGATGTTATAAATACTCAAATGAATGTAATACGAGACTTTTTATGAATTCCACTAATTTTATAGGTTACTAGGATATATTAGTGTTGATTTAATCAACTTGGTTCGAACATATAATTCTGTTATGACTTTCACAAAAATCATATATCAAATAGTGTCAAAATTGACACAAAATAGTTTTTAAATAAAATATTATATTATTAATTGTTATTTTATTCCTAAAAATCTAAGGTTCGGCCAAATTACTTAGATACGGATATATATATTAATAATAAACAATTTAGGGTTCTTTTGGCATGTTATAGTAAGTGTATTAACCATATAGTGAAAGAAAACAAAAAGACACGGTAAAAGTTAAATTATTTAACTTAGAGTTAAATCTAATTGATAAGGTTAAAATAAGAACCTAAACTTGTCTAAATCCTATTGGTTGATAGGATTGCGACCCATCCCCACTTTAGCTTCGAAATAATACCCTTTGGAACCATTATAAACCGATTTTTACTTTAATATAAAATAATATTTTGAGATATTCCTAAGGTGCCCCTCTCCTCCCTTATAAAAGGGCACCTCCTCCCCCTCCTCCTCACACCAATTTGAGCACTCAAGCTCGGCCAACCCCTGCCAAAATATCTTATCCACTTCCCTAGAAACATCCTAGAGGTTCTGGTCTTCCTCAAAGACCAATTTTAGTTCCCTAAGAGGAGGTCTCCAAAAGGCGCTTCAAAGAAGAGGTAATTACCGTTACCAATTCTTTCATCTTTATTTCTTCTTCCACTTCTTCTTCTTAGGTTGTTTCATTATGAAGTAATAACATCAGTATCACTCATATACTGATATGTTATTATAAGTATGAAACAACCATATTTCACCATCTATCTATCCTACGGAAAAAGAAATCACCGCGCGTGCGTACGTACGGAATACCGTCTCCACGCCGTGGTGTAATCTATTTTCCACCACCACCTTACATGGATGGGTATAATGGTGTAAAGAATAATTATACATAGTTATTAAAACATCATATTGATTCTGATATATTGTATAATCCACTCCAATTCAATTCAATATTTATGGAAATGATATCATCGCTCGTGCGTACGTACGGACTACCGTCTCCACGACGCGATGAGATTCATTCTCCATGTTAACCATTTAAGAATGATTATAAAGTATATATAAAAAATAATAATGAAATATATGACATTATAAAGCTACTGGATTTATGTATATATATATATATATGTATGTCATCTACTTACTTCCATTCAAGACAATAGGGAAAGGGAAACAGCGTTCATGCGTACGTACGGACTACCGTCTCCATGAACGGTGTTTTTCATTTCATTTATCTATCTATTATATATATATATATACTGAATATATATGATATATAAATCATATTTTATATTCTGTAAGTAAGTAAATCATGATATTAGTAATAATGATGTCAAGAACAACAAGTCAAAACACCTACGATAAATGAAACGATTTTACCCAAAACGCTTCTTTAACATGGAATTTACAAAAGAAAGGGTAATATAATGTCATAAGTGAACCATATATGATATCATAACAATGAATATGATTCTGTAATAATTCAATGACATTATTTAAATCATTATACAGGAGGTTCGGACACATACGAAGCAAATCAGACCTAAGGTAAGGGAAATATCACAATCTCATTTTTATCCGAGATTGTTTATTCGTAAGTATTTACTGGGGTGTATTTTATCATCCACATCCATGTTTCATCAATATGTAATATTATTTCCATCCACATACAATTGTTTAAATCCATTTTTACCCTTCAGTGAGTTTTTAGTAATATGTATGAAAGGAATCTTTTGTCGTTTTTCGTACGAGGTACTTTTTGACTTTTCCGACAAAAGTACGAAGAATGTTTTTTTTAACTTATACGGCATGAATGGATTTTTAAAACATTATTTCCAAGAAACTTCCTTTACAAGTTTTAAAGTTTATTTTTAATCAACTTCTTTTATTTTAAATTTGTATAAGATGTTATGAAAGGAAAAATGTTTTTGAAGAAGAAAGGATATTTTCCTCAAGAATGGAGTTCAAATGTTTTATCAAAATTATTTTCCATCTAAGATAATAAAGGGTTCTGTTTTTATCCCTATTATTAAATTGATTTGATCATGTTGTGATGGAATTATTTTTATCTTATATGAATTGATTTATGATGTCATGATGTTTCAAGAATCCCATTTTTGTTACATGTGTTATGCGATGATGTATGTTTTATGATTATGTGGCACACATAAGAAAGGATTCATTATAAGATGGGTGGGACCTATATCTCCCTCCAATGCATTGGGTAAAGATTTTATATCTGATGAGATAGACATGGCTGGAATGGAAGGTTATACCGGTTCAGTGAAACAGGACTGAAACGAGGGTTACTCGATTCAGAAAGGGACTTTGTCCACTAAGATAGTCTTGGCAATGAGTCTTGACTAACAAGAAATGATTCTCAATGATTATGTGTGAATGCCACAAAGTTTCAAGTTTCATGTTATGATTATGGTGATTTCATTTTCACTTCCATGATTTATCCCATGTTATGAAATTATGCTCTCTTTTGCAGGTTATGATTTCCAAAATGTTATGTTCTTATGAATATTATGTGATTGATATTTCTTTTGTTTACCCTTACTGAGCATTTGAGCTCACCCTTTTATGTTTTTTTCCCCAGGATAAAAAGAAAGGTTCTAGGTTAAAAAAAAGGGGAAGATCTTTATGGGAGATACTGAAGATCTTTCACCACGATTAGAAGATTACGTTCCGAGTTTCCAAAGACACTAAACTATTACGGTCCTTGTGTGTGTGTTTTTGTAATGTACTAAGTATTCCGCAAAAGTAATGTAATGTCAATGTACGTCAAGATACGGGTCTCTACAGTTGGTATCAGAGCAAAGGTTTAGTCAACCTTTGGAAACTAGGATGCGAAAACGTTAGTGAGATCCCTAAAGATATTTCTAAGGTATGTCTAGGTATGTATCTAAGGTTAAGTATACGTATAGGTTATAGTCCTAGAATTGCTCTAACGATCTTAGAATTTAAGCTAAGATGTTAGATATTGAGGGTACTACCCCTTTATTATGTTGTTTTCCCTAGCATGATTTTTGCCTCTCACACTATTCTTTTGGGGTTTTAGACGATGGCTGGAACCCGAAGGAACCGTGTTGATCAATGCAATGGACAATGCAATGATTGTCCCCCTGAGCAAACAAACGATATGGGAGCTGGAATGCAAAATCTTGTAGCCATGCTCACACAACTTTCTCAAGCTATGAATCATGCAGGAATTCCAAACGAGCAAAGGAAGGAGCAACATTCTGTTGAATCCTTCATGAGGCAGTGTCCGCCTTCTTTCAGTGGGTCTACTGATCCATTAGTTGGTGAACAATGGATTAGTACTACTGAAAAGATATTTTCAGTTCTTCAATGTTCTGAACATGATAAAGTCATCTTAGCAGTATATCGTTTGGAAGGTGAAGCTGATCAATGGTGGAATCTTATCAAGAATACGAGGCAAAGAGATGAAATTGATTCCATGGAATGGGACGAGTTCAAGAACTTGTTTTTCAGTAAGTTCTTCTCTCGTATTCTTCGAACGAAGATGGAGAAGGAGTTTCTTGAACTAAAGCAAAAGGATGATGAATCTGTTGGTATATACGAAGCGAATTTTACAAGACTTGCAAGGTATGCATCTTGCATTATCATCCAACCTGAAAGTAAAGTTGATCGATTTTTCAGTGGCTTAAAACCAAGTCTTCGAAGGGCATTAGCTATAAGAGACTTCAGTAGCTATGAAGAAATTGTGCGTTGTGCTATCAAGGTAGAAATGGAAGTTGGTGTTACATATCCATCTCATGGTTTTGACAAGAAACGAAAGATGGAGTTCAAGGAGAAATCTCAGAATAATGGTGAAAAGAAGATGAATGTTTCCTTATGCACAAAGTGTGGAAAGAAGCATGGTGTAGATTGTCTTAAAGGGACTAGAAAATGTTTTAAGTGTGGAAAAGAAGGTCATCGAGCAGCTGAGTGTCGAAGTAATGGAAAAAGGGATTCTAATGAAGTGAATAAAGCAAACACTGCAGAGAACGCACAACCAACACTTCAATGCTTCAAGTGCAAGGAGATGGGACATTATGCCAATAAATTCCCTAATCCAAGGGTTAGTGATGATCGACATGAGCAACCGTTTAAGGAAAAGGACAAAGGGAAGTCACATGCGATCACTATTGGCAATGTTGAATATGACAACGATGTGGTGGAATGATTAAGTTTTTATGTAATGGGATTCCAAAATAATGTTGTATCATGGAATATTGGAATATTTATGTATTGGTCTAATGTGGTATTCAAAGTGATTGAGATATTATGCGCATAATGAAGGGAAAACGAGAAAATGAAATGTTTAACAGTATTCATGAGCTCATGATTGATATAAGGACTAAGCGATATCATGGTTTGAGTATATAGAATTTTGAGGATTTTGGTATGTGGAAAGTGTTAACTTTTAACTGCATTCAAGTTTTCACTAAGGTTCAATGGGTATTCAAGAGAGTACAAGATTAAGGCCTTTAAATGTTTGGAATGCGTCCAACAAGATATATCTTATGATATATGGGGATCAATGATGGTATTAAATCTCTGGTAATCTTTTTCACTATGTTATGAGAATGGACTGCAGTATTATGGATAGGACTAAAGATTGGAATGGATTATGTTGGACATAAGTTAGTATTGTTTAAGGATAGAAGTTTTTTCGATATTATTTATGGGATGTTATAGTAATATAGTTTTAGAAAAAGGACAACCTGCAGGACGGGCGACAACCCATCGCTTCGGACAAGGCTGTGGGAATCGAACCCACAACCGAAGTGCGACTGGCCTTTATCGCCTACCACTGGCCTACAGGAAGACCATGTTTAGTAGAAACTAGTTTTATTATATTAAGCAGTATGATATATGAAGTATAAGTCCATTTTAAGAACTATATATGATTAATCTCACTATAGATCGACTTATGTATATAATTTTTGCTAACCTTTTGTTTGAGACAGATGGAATGACCCGTCATTCTATCACATGATCTGCTAACACTTCACGAATAACAAATTCAACTTCATTTATTTAAGAGATGAAGTGGAAATTGTTCTAGGCACGAACAATAGTGAGATTGTACCAAAATAAAGAAAGTATTTATTCCAATTCAAATTTTCAACTTTAGGGAAATGATCTTGAAAACCAAAAATGTTGTCCTAGTGATCTTATACCTAATGAATCGGATGGTACCTTAGATCGTCACAAATTTATGGATTTGTGATTATTGGCTTTTCCATAGCCATGTTCTCTACCACTCTCCATCAGAACATGATGGTTAGATTTCTCTTCCATATCCATATTTTCACCTATGTGGAAACCCAATGATTAGTTTATTTGGGTAACCGTTACGTTTCATACTTTTGTTTTTAAAGATTGGTTTTGATATTCCTTTTTACGATGTGGGTTTCTATTAAAGAAACTTTCAAATAGTAAACCATTTATAACCCCGATGAATTTCGAGGGCGAAATTCATTTTAAGGGGGGTAGAATGTAACAGCCCAAGATTTTATAAAAAATATTCTTTTTAATTTTATTAATGTCTTGTGTTGTACGCTACACCAAAAGGAGCTTGCACAACACGCATCCTTGACTTTCCTTGCATTACACGCAATCGCGACTTTCCTCGATAGCGTGTGTAATACGCAATACCGAGTTTCACTAAACAAGGATATGCTATTAAAATATTATTAAAACTAGCCGGTATGAATAGTAATAACCAATTTTTAAAATTCTGTAAATCTTATTTTTCAAAATTAACTTCATTTTTGGATTCGGAGTATCGAATTTAGCCTAAGGTGAAATTTTGGTACATTTCAGATAACATTCATATTCTGATGAATAGTGAAAATTACTAAAAAACAACTTTTTTAATCGAAATAATTAATAGTGATAAATTATTAATTGGAGTAGTTTTAAAGTATATTTAGAATATATTTTTACAATTTAATACAATGTTAGTCATTGGATGTAATTTCACATTTAAACCAGACATAATCAAGTGTCAATCTTTTGATAGATATTGTTTCTTAAAAACACGCTATTTGCATTAACAGCGGGATTTAATTATAAAAATTAATTAATGAAACTTTTATGTTATGAATTTGGTAAAATAGACTTCATTTTTGAATTCGGAATATGAAATATAGCTTAGGATGAAATTTTGGCATTGTTCTGAAAAACATCAATTTTTGATGAATAGTGAAACTACTAAGTGGTAGTTAAAAAACTGAATTTTTCCTAAAACTTAATTTTACCGCTTCTGTGAATGGAATTTCAAAAATCCGAGAGACACGGTTGTTGTCAGTAAGTAAAATGTGGTTCAATGAGATGAAAATATTTTTTCGTGAATAGTAACTTTTTACTTTTATTTACCACTGTTAAAAGTAAACAGGGTAATTAAGGGTAAGAATGATATTAATATTACCCTAACACATGTCCTAATTCTATTGGACAAGTGTATCTCGACCAAAAACAACCTTAAGTGTAAAATATTATCATTTAGGCCCACTTGGATTAGATTAGGACATTTATTATTATTTAATTCAAAGAAGAGTTAAAAGAGTTAAAATCAAAGTTTATTCACTAAAACATTTTTAATATGGGGTTATACATAAGATAAATTCTACTATAAATATTAATTAGAAAGATAAAAAGATTTCCTACATAATGATATTTTATTTATAATTTTTAGACTTTAAATAAATTAATTTATTTATGACACAACGATGATGCAGTAATTACCCTTTTAAGGAAATATTAACATAATTGATGTTATAAATACTCAAATGAATGTAATTTGAGACTTTTTATGAATTCCACTAATTTTATAGGTTACTATGATATATTAGTGTTTATTTAATCAACTTGGTTCGAACATATAATTCTGTTATGACTTTCACAAAAATTATATATCAAATAGTGTCAAAATTGACACAAAATAGTTTTTAAATAAAATAAAATATTAGTAATTGTTATTTTATTCTTAAAAATCTAAGGTTCGGCCAAATGACTTAGATAAGGTTATATATATTAATAATAAACAATTTAGGGTTCTTTTGTCATTTTATAGTAAGTGTATTAACCATATAGTGAAAGAAAACAAAAAGACACGGTAAAAGTTAAATTATTTAACTTAGAGTTAAATCTAATTGATAAGGTTAAAATAAGAACCTAAACTTGTCTAAATCCTATTGGTTGATAGGATTTCGACCCATCCCCACATTAGCTTCGAAATAAGACCCTTTGGAACCATTATAAACCGATTTTCACTTTAATATAAAATAATATTTTGAGATATTCCTAAGGTGCCCCTCTCCTCCCTTATAAAAGGGCACCTCCTCCCCCTCCTCCTCACACCAATTTGAGCACTCATGCTCGGCCAACCCCTGCAAAAATCTCTTCTCCACTTCCCTAGAAACATCCTAGAGGTTCTGGTCTTCCTCAAAGACCAATTTTAGTTCCCTAAGAGGAGGTCTCCAAAAGGCGCTTCAAAGAAGAGGTAATTACCGTTACCAATTCTTTCATCTTTATTTCTTCTTCCACTTCTTCTTCTTAGGTTGTTTCATTATTAAGTAATAACATCAGTATCACTCATATACTGATATGTTATTATATGTATGAAACAACCCTATTTCACCATCTATCTATCCTACGGAAAAAGAAATCACCGCGCGTGCGTACGTACGGAATACCGTCTCCACGCCGTGGTGTAATCTATTTTCCACCACCACCTTACATGGATGGGTATAATGGTGTAAAGAATAACTATACATAGTTATTAAAACATCATATTGATTCTGATATATTGTATAATCCACTCCAATTCAATTCAATATTTATGGAAATGATATCATCGCTCGTGCGTACGTACGGACTACCGTCTCCACGACGCGATGAGATTCATTCTCCATGTTAACCATTTAAGAATGATTATAAAGTATATATAAGAAATAATAATGAAATATATGACATTATAAAGCTACTGTATTTATGTATATATATATATATGTATGTCATCTACTTACTTCCATTCAAGACAATAGGGAAAGGAAAACAGCGTTCATGCGTACGTACGGACTTCCGTCTCCATGAATGGTGTTTTTCATTTCATTTATCTATCTATTATATATATATATACTGAATATATATGATATATAAATCATATTTTATATTCTGTAAGTAAGTAAATCATGATATAAGTAATAATGATGTCAAGAACAACAAGTCAAAACACCTACGATAAATGAAATGATTTTACCCAAAACGCTTCTTTAACATGGAATTTACAAAAGAAAGGTTAATATAATGTCATAAGTGAACCATATATGATATCATAACAATGAATATGATTCTGTAATAAGTCAATGACATTATTTAAATCATTATACAGGAGGTTCGGGCACATACGAAGCAAATCGGACCTAAGGTATGGGAAATATCACAATCTCATTTTTATCCGAGATTGTTTATTCGTAAGTATTTACTGGGGTGTATTTTATCATCCACATCCATGTTTCATCAATATGTAATATTATTTCCATCCACCTACAACTGTTTAAATCCATTTTTACCCTTCAGTGAGTTTTCAGTAATATGTATGAAAGGAATCTTTTGTCGTTTTTCGTACGAGGTACTTTTTGACTTTTCCGACAAAAGTATGAAGAATGTTTTTTTAACTTATACGGCATGAATGGATTTTTAAAACATTATTTCCAAGAAACTTCCTTTACAAGTTTTCAAGTTTATTTTTAATCAACTTCTTTTATTTTAAAGTTGTATAACATGTTATGAAAGGAAAAATGTTTTTGAAGAAGAAAGGATATTTTCTTCAAGAATGGAGTTCAAATGTTTTATCAAAATTATTTTCCATCTAAGATAATAAAGGGTTCTGTTTTTATCCCTATTATTAAATTGATTTGATCATGTTGTGATGGAATTATTTTTATCTTATATGAATTGATTTATGATGTCATGATGTTTCAAGAATCCTATTTTTGTTACATGTGTTATGCGATGATGTATGTTTTATGATTATGTGGCACACATAAGAAAGGATTCATTATAAGATGGGTGGGAACTATATCTCCCTCCAATGCATTGGGTAAAGATTTTATATCTCATGAGATAGACATGGCTGGAATGGTAGGTTATACCGGTTCAGTGAAACAGGACTGAAACGAGGGTTACTCGATTCAGAAAGGGACTTTGTCCACTAAGATAGTCTTGGCAATGAGTCTTGACTAACAAGAAATGATTCTCTATGATTATGTGTGAATGCCACAAAGTTTCAAGTTTCATGTTATGATTATGGTGATTTCATTTTCACTTCCATGATTTATCCCATGTTATGAAATTATGCTCTCTTTTGCAGGTTATGATTTCCAAAATGTTATGTTCTTATGAATATGATGTGATTGATATTTCTTTTGTTTACCCTTACTGAGCATTTGAGATCACCCTTTTATGTTTTTTTCCCCAGGATAAAAAGAAAGGTTCTAGGTAAAAAAAAGGGGAAGATCTTTATAGGAGATACTGAAGATCTTTCACCACGATTAGAAGATTACGTTCCGAGTTTCCAAAGACACTAAACTATTACGGTCCTTGTGTGTGTGTTTTTGTAATGTACTATGTATTCCGCAAAAGTAATGTAATGTCAATGTACGTCAAGATACGGGTCTCTACAGAAAATATATTAGGTAGGGATAATGTAATAACTCGTATTTTCAATGGAATTATTTAAATTATATAGAATTTTTATGAGTTAGCTAAAATTGAAGGTGCGTGATTCTGAGGCTCGGTGTGCCCGAAATGAATTTCTGAACATTTTTTTATTGTATGTTTAGTAAACGCACGAGCGGAGTTATCTCCCTTTTGAACCAGTGATTCGATAAAATATCAGAGGGAGCCACTGAATCTTTAGTGCCAATATTATCTTAATGGAGGCTTCACATAGACCATATAAGGTCGAGAGAAAAAGATAGTTTTTTGACATTTAAAATAATAATAAAATTACAATGTTATTTTATTTCTCCTTTTCCTTTCCTCCAATAGAAATGTGGTGGTGGCCGAACCAACAACATGTCAATTAATAAATCGGCTTGACTCCTCCTTGTTTGTAAAAATACCATTGGAATTTGGGAGGCTCATTAATTAAATGAACCTCTTAAATTCCACAGAATGTTTACCACCTCTCCCCCCTTCTATTTATATGGAACATGGGGTGGGGTGTTTTAATAACATAACCAAGTGAAGGATATCTTGAAAATTACATTGACACCAAGCACTTAGAGGAAAAGATCAGTTATAGCAAGTGGTAACGAACGCCACTGAATCAAAAACTGACGACAACGAAAAAGGAGGTTTTGTTGATCATCCTTAGTGGATTACTAATCTATGTATGATGATTTTTATAAAGTTCATGTTTATGAGATAAATTTCTGATCGATTGATTCAATCCTAAAATGGTGAGTGCAGGACAAATAAACAAGGCCCTGACCCTCTTCTTCTATGGTTTTTGTCTCGTTATTCAGGAAAAAATTTCGAAACTGAGCAGCATGATGAAATCAAAAAACACACAGCAGGGATGGTGACCCAAGAGCCTTGGATTCACTTACGACATCCCAAATGGACCACCTGAGTGTGTTCGTTGCCCCATGTAAGAAACTGTTAGCGTGTCATGTTGGAGGCTGTCGGCAGTGGCTGGAGGAGACATGGAGTGATAGGCCCCGAGTGGTGGAAAGCGGGGTGCCGTCGCTGGCCACGACAGCCAAGGGAGGCCGGATCGAACCGACTATGCGGGACAAGGGCGGAGCCCACAAGCATCGGTGGTGATAGCAGCCGCAACCAGCAGGCTACGACATGAGGAGGGCGGTGAGGCCTTGTGCCACTCCGCATTGCTGAAATTCGGTCGACCAAATAGTTGACTGCTGAACCTTGCAGGGCAGTGCCTCATCGGTTAGACAAAACAGCACCACAACTGCGGGTCCATCCGAAGAAAACGTCCCACGTTCTGGCTTACCAATCGAGACCTGGGTTGGCCTAGTTGGCCAACATGTGTGGGACGAGCCCCACCAGGCTAGATGGGCCAACCGTGGCCCGGGCCCACGAAACCAATAGGCTGACCCTCGATGAGCTGAACCAAGTGGACCAGGCTAACCCATTATGGGCCGAACCCAAGCGGGGTCTAATAGACCCTGGGACCCGTTGCGTCGGGCCGGTCAGACTGAGTCACATAGGGTCCAGACCCAAACGGCCCCAGATAATTAAATGCCCATAACTAAACCACCAAGTGTCTATTTGACACGATGTCAGTGGCCTTGGGACCCCATTTGGAAATTCGTCTCTTTGGCATATTCTAGAGGGCCTGACCGAGTTGAGCCGGACCGAGGTTTGATCACTCCTGATTCACAGATATGGATTTAACTAACAGATAGGGCATCTGATCGAAGTACAGTTCACGGAATAAGAACCCTTGATGAAAGAAGGTCCATTAGAGACACTCTATGTGAGTTTCGACTTAGTTTGATGTGAAACTTGGGTTGGATTAGTCATGAATCCAACCAAGCCCTTTTTAAAAATGTTCCCACATTACACAGACTGGACGTCTGATCGACACACCGTCTATCCCGTTGGAACCCCTATGATAGTGCGGTCCCTTGGGATGCTTTTTGTAGGACTTTATAGCAGTTGCAATATGACCTATGGCTTGAGAAGCATTTCTTAAAAAATCAAGCGTGCTCTTAGCGGGAATACTGTGAACAACTTTCTTGGAAGTAGTGACCATGTGTTGAAGATCATCATAGTAACCCTGTGTGGGTCAGCATTGTAGCTACCTGAAAAGGACCAGACTTAGAGTGTCCGATCTCGGATTAGCAAATAGCGACCCTGTGTGGATCCACATCGAGCAACCATGTGAGGACCAGCATTCCAGCAACCCTGTGTGGATCAACATTCCAGCGACCTTGTGGGGATATGAATTCTAGTGACCATGTGTGTATCAGCAATATCGTGACCCGATGAGGACCTGCCTTACAGTGGATAATTGTGGAACAATGATTTTTTTCCAAGAGTGGATCGAAAATAGAACAACTTCTTTGTGGATCAATTGTTGAACTTCTAAATGGAATAATATTATATAGCTTAAGACTAATCATCTATATTCATAATATCTGAGTTGTATACCTAGTGTGAGCAGACTATTACTTCGTGCACTTTTATTTAGGTCTTGATTTGTGGTTTTTAAATTGTGGAAATATCGGAGACCTTCGAGGGTCTTGGGGTTTCTAATGAGTACTGTTATAATCACCCCTGCACTGGATTTTCCCACACCTTGTTGTGTCTTATGAAGATGATGGAAATATTTGACTGAGGGTTGGGAACTCGGACTGGATGCTTCTCATATGTGGACCTTTATACGTGACGTGCCGTATTTATGACAGACTAACATATGTACCTACCCATCAGGTAGGAACCCTAGTGGTGATTACTTGAGAAATTTTTCTATTACAGTTTTATTTTTCAGATAGGCTTGTATTTTGGATCCTTTTAATTACAGTACTTATCCTTTTTACATTTAGTACACATCTTTTTACAACATTAGTTTTACTACATGGGTTGTGCTCGTTTTATTCTTGGACTGTGTGTTTGGATGTTTAAAGAGAATTCCATCCTAATTTTTAGAAATATTACTTTCGGTGCTAGTCCTGAACCCCCGACCTATATAATTCGGGCTTGGGGTAGTCACGACACAAGACTTGGGGGACTGGTCATGATAGGACTGACACATCCCTTACTTTTCATATCCTCCCAATGCACCTTTGGCTCTAAATGATCAAAAAGACCCATATGATATAATAGAAAATTTAATATTCTATATTATATGTTTATGTATATGTTTTAGATGATCTCTCTATGGGTAGGAAATACCGACACATCTTCAAGGATGATTTATTCATATGTTTCCACCACAATAGTGAGTTGAAAGAACTTAATAGCCACTGATATAATGGTAATACTTTTCTAATAATGAATCATTATATTTATGATTCTATATATGATCCCATCATTCCTATATAGGGTTTTATTATATATTGTATAGGGAAACATCATACTGTTACCTTGTTAACACAACATCTTCCACTTGAAACATTCAATCTATATAGAAACTATAGAAGGAGTCTCCATTCAGAAAATGTTGTTTATAACCTCATGAAAACCAAAAAATATACAATAAGAATAAATATCATACAATGTTCATGTCACACTATCAAGATTATTGTGTGTTAATTAAATATCCTCCTATTGGAGTCTCCACATTCATGTGTTCTACCAACTACTCAATAATAATTTATAGAGCCCAATCATAGGATGTGGATTGAGAGGAATGTATCACACATATGTCTATAAATACTTCCAATCATGTTGAAAAAACATAGATAACAAATTAGATCATCCTTTAATCCTTTTAGTTATAATCCACTACCATATGTAGCTACCCTCATTCCAAAACACCTTTTCTATAGGCATTGCGTAAACAACCTAAGGGTTGTGGTGGAACTAGATCAAAAACATGAAAACCTACTAGAAAAACAATATTTATATTTCCATTTCTAATGACTCAAAATAGTAGATTTAAAAACTATACCCATTTCAGCTGAATACTGTGTGATAAAATCTCATACGAGATATACCCTCACATCAAAAGACTATAATTTCATCTCCCATAGAAATCTAAAATGATTCAGATATCACATAACAAAAAACCTTTTATCTTGAAATAGTATTCTGATATTACAATAAAGGAAGAATATATTACTCAATAATTGGTAACCAACTATCGATTTATAAGCTCAATGTTTCCCAATACCATCACCACCCATCAATATCAACTCATCAGAGAAGCTTTCCCCCACCATGACTTGTTCCATAACCTCATTACATGTGGTAACATGAAATTAAAAAAAATAGCCATATGTGTCAATTAATTCCATTCCATATGGTATTTAATCCAATGAATTAAATATGAATCTAATCCATATAGTGTGACCAATGGTTTCTGAACTGTGATTCAAACTCTATTTTTAAAATGTTTCCCTAATGGTGCTCCAAAAATACTTGGGTAGATACTTCTCTATATATAAATAGGATTATCTATTATCATAATAGTCAAGGAAACACTATCCAAGACCAAGTTTCCACATAATGTATCTAAGATTCAAGGCTCCAAAATCTTCCCATGGATCCATGTTGATTGCTTTTTGGGGAAACAATCTAAAAAAGATTGCTACAAATGGGTTGAAAAAATCTTCCAACAACATCAATCCAGTGCTCTATTTTATGTTGATCTTGAACACCATAAAACATGATGGTTCACTTTAATTTTAACTAATTTGGTTCACTCATATTGAAAATACATTCATCCAATACTTTGAGGATGGTTGGAATCGCAAGCAGTGGAGCTAGTACTACAAAACAACTAAGAGGTATAACCTCAAGCATATGTCCTCGTACAAAAAAATCATCATAGGGATGATCATAATGACCATTTAATTTTGGATTCCGTGATGACAACCATCATGAAGGTATCCTGAAAAACTCATGAAATACCATGGTTGAATAATTTATATGGATAACTAAACCAAGATGGTCTGTGAAACTGCAACCCATTCTTGTATTATATATTTATTAATGAATTCCAATAAACTATTTCCAACATGTATCACATAAACTAGTATGTAACCAAAGTCCTAGTGAATGGATACATCATCCTACACACTAAAACTAAATTCCTGATATTGAGATCAAAACTAGATACATATAAGAACTATTTCCCCTATTCCCTCACCAAACAAGACAATTAGAAAATCTCAAAACACTAATTCCTATTATAAACTAATTTTATACCTATGATTCATTAACTCCCTCACTACGGCCTTCTTGTAAGGTGGTAAAATGAGTATGAAACCCTTATACAACCTTAAATTTAATTACTTATCATAATTTTTTGTGTAGTCATATCACACACATGGGATGCCTTAGCCTAAGGTATATATTAACACACACACACATATCTAATCCCAAATACAATTAATTACATGAAGGATGCATGAATAAAACTAAACACCATAAAAGTTTATTATATAACCAAATTCTTAATAAATAATAAATAAATGACCATAAATACAACAAAAGTGTCTATCCTACTAAGAAATATGAGGGGACAAGGACAAAAACTCAACGAAACTAATACTATCTGTCTAGATCAACTATGATCCACATTCTCTTAGTACACCAAGAAATCCATAAAAAAAATCATGTCATCTAAATAATATACCACATATGTGGGATGATTCCGTGTAAGGTCAACTTTTATCATACATATTAGTACATATCAATATAACTACATTTAAATCATCAATATAGTTTTCATCTCATTATCAAAAATTTATTCCACGTAGAATATAAGATAATAAAAACATTAATAACAATCCAAATACACTAAATATTGTTAAAAAACCCAAATGTTTGGTTACAACAATACTCATTGACTAATTATTAAACTCATGAATACTTTCTAATCATTAATCATTATAAATAACTACTTTAACCTTACTAACACATATATAGATTATCTGATAGGGAATGAACATTTGGACATTCCCTAAGGAAGTACATTCTAGATATCAAAAGGTGCTGATACAAAAATAGTGGATCTTACCCCAGAAAACAAATGATATATAACCATACCTATAGTAATCATCAGGAATGGTGATCACATAACCTAGACGGAGGTTAATAGATAACTAACCGGTTATAGGGAGGAATGATAGGGGCTAAAACATTGGGAAACATCAATGGGTACATGAATCTATCCATTTCTTACCCATTAATGGGATAATTCATATTATGCTCGAGAAAGAACTATTAATTTTCATTCTTTATTATTGAATGGGGGAACACCATATAGATAATTGACTAGAATAAAGAGATTGAGGGCCTTAACCTACGTTGGAAAACGTATAGGATGTGTATAGGGACTACACGACTTATCATCAGAAGTATATATATTTTTATATACTCTAGCTCATTCAAATACTACCTATTATTGAACTTTTAATCTAGTTTTTCTTAGGTTCCCTGGATATGACAAGGTTCCTTGGTCGTTTGCGAGAACTCTATCAATGCCTGTTCTTATGTAAACAATCCATGCTTATGTAGAATAGACTTTTTTTGTATTTATACCCTAGGTCATACACTGAGCTTACAACACAGTGTCACATGATGTGTTGTCTGACCACAGAACAGTTCATATATTATTATACATGTTAATTTTATCCATAATAGGAGGGTTATACATGACATGTTTACCCCTATAATATAAGGTATGTATATCAGAATTTTCATGAAAACCAGAATATCTCATGTCCATTCCCATAAATTTCCACCACCAATTCTCGAGTTGGGAAATCTAGAGAGGACATAAAATATAAAATTTATCGAACTAGAATCTTCACTAGTGGCTATAGACTAGCTACACAACTTCATGAAAAAATCATATCATATCATCATACCATAAATTCAATAAATCAACAAAGAAATCTCTTGATCCGGTCTCATATCCATATATGACCAATCATTAGAACTTATCATGCATTAATCGTGCTATTGATCATGAACATTAACTCAAAGAAAATTCTATTTCACCAAATATAAATTGGGAAAAGATATTATTGCATGAATTATCAAACCACCTATTAAACATAACCTAGATGATTCATGAACATAGAATATGGTGAGAAATGATAAAAAAGAAAACTATGAAAATATAGATCGTAAATATTTCTAGTTTTACTCAATAATTTGATGGATTAGTGATAAAAATGGATGAATGAGTTATGTTTATGAAATTTATATTATTATTATATAATAGTTAACAAACAACCATTATTTGATGATCGAACTCTAAATCAATTAGTCCGAAGAATTGATTAAAATACAATAACTTATAATCACAATGAAAATTAAATACAATAAAAGAAATCATTTGTCCTCAATATTGGACCACTGTTTCATGAATAAATGATGATAAATCATTTTTAATAGTGAGATATGAGAACTTCATTTTCTAAACTTGAATTCCTTGGGAACTAGACAATAAATAAAATAGTATATTGGAGTTTTTTCGAATCCTCTCATTCATTGACCCTCTCAATTCAAGAGGATCATTTAGATAAAAATTGGATTATCCATAATATGGATTAAAAAGAGAAAGATTATATCTATGATATATAATAAGATTTTTAAAAGAAAATTTATGTCATTATTTATCATTCCACCCATTACCAATCTTAAAAAAAATACCCAACATGAAAAATGGATATGAAACACCTATGATAAATCCTATATTACAAATTTAATGGTGGTATCAATTTTCCCACAGAATGATATTTTTTGGAGTTATTCTATTATTTCAAAAAAACCACAGTCGCATGAAATAAAACATTTAACACAGTAATTATATCAGCAGTGAGGCTCCTAGGTCACAAGAATCCCCTAATGACACTATAATTAGCTTCAAAAATATTATATTACATATTTCATTGTTTTTTATTGAAAAAAAATGACATTACATGTAAATATTATATAATACATTTTATTTCGAAGGATATAAATAGAGGTAACCACATAATGAAATATATTTCAAAAAAATTTCATTTTTATATAGATTGATAAATAATAAAATACCTTAAATTTAATTTTTTATTTTTAAAAAATATTCTTATATTGGAATTACTCTGAGAAACAGAGAATAAATTATGAAAGGAATATTATTGATATAAATAATATAAATTTTATATGAACCATTTATCAATATAAATCATATTAGTAGTTGATTGAAAATAATAATTGTAATTGTTACTACATTTTAAAAAATCATTAAATATAACATTTTCAATATATTTTATAGTTTTAATTAACTAATAAACTATAATATTGTTTGATTTATGTTTTTCAAAAATAAAACATTTTATGATTTTAATATTTTAATATTATATTAATATTATTTATTTGATTTTTTTTAAAATAAATTAATTTAATGTTTAAAGTGATAATATATTACTTTTTTAACCCCCTTATTTTAAAAATTATTATTATATGAGAATGAATCGATGAGTTTTTAAATAGTTTTTATTTAAAATTAATATGTGTGTGTATGATTGTGTGAATCAAAATAAATCAATTAAAATTACTACATATTATTTATAAAACTCATATTTTCCTTTTTAGAAACATATTTAATATCTCACTCTAAATACTCTTTTCATTAAATATATTATAAATTATATTTTCATCAAGTAAATAAATTAAATTTATAAAATGATATTAAAATTTTAAGGTCAAAATTATCATATATTTTTATAAGTTCATTTTTATTTTTTGGAATGAATTAATGATAAACTACATTTCTGTTAATGGAAATGAAACAGTGAATCTATGAATTGAAAAGAATCTCTTTATTGTTATTTTATTAATTTTATATAATAAATAAAATTGATCTCACATAAATATTGATTATAATAACATTTCAATATGACATATAAGTATATTAAGAAAAATTCATTTATTAAATAATAATTAATATAATTAATAACACTATTTGTTAAAACATCATTTCTCTTAAAAAATCATATTATATAATGATATAATTCTGAAATTTAAATTTCTTATACAATTATGTATTATAAATTTATTTTAAAAATTTCACCACTGGGTCATTTATTCGTAATTGGAGTCACTAAATATTTTGAAATAAAATATAAATTAAATAGTTAAAAACTAATTAATAAGGTAAAAACATAAATGTAAAACATAAGAAAAAATATTAAATGAACTGAAAAAATATAAAAAAAAATTCAAATTTTTTTATTGGGGAATTAGAGACCTAATTCCATCCCATTTTCTATTATTATGATATTTTTGAGTAATTATCCAAGGGATAAAATATTGATATATTGAAATAGTAATTGGTATTCCTAAAAGACCCCATTCACTAACATATAAAATTGGATTACTTCAACACCAACATTAATAATTTCCCATTAACGTTTATTTAAACCCTACCCATGATATATTTTTCATAATTAAATTACTTAATATATATATACCAAGTCTGTAAATTTAATCCTTCAATCGATATGACTAATATAATATGGAGTCTCAAAAGAATTTATTAACTATATTTTAATATTTTCTTCTTATTTATACATATAAAATCATATAATAATAATACTAGTGTGATATTATATATGTCATTACAACACTAATATTTTATTATACAAGAGGATGGAAAATTACATATACCTCCCTATTCATTTAGGGGGAAAGGAACATTGTTAGTACATGTGTGTGGATTACAACCTCCACGAATCGAAATATTATAATATTCATACCACTATCATGGTGGGTTTTGTACATTTTATTAATGAATAAACAATATTTTTATAATAATAATATGATTATTAAATTTTTGGTAGTCATATACATTAATTTCAACTCATTCAATGTTCAAGTATATGATTAACCATGTATCGTGGGTACTAACACCTCAATGAAGTATCATTTTTCTCTTAGTCACTATGAAATTAATTTATATCAAAAAAATATAAAAGAAAATTTAATAACATATAAATAACTAAATAATATAATTACACATATATTATAAATATTTCGTATGATTCCTTAAACAAACTCACCTATTGTGATATATGGAATTCGTGTCAGTGTTATATTGACAATATATATGAAAATTATTTATAAACAAATCTTGGATGAATTTGGGATCAAATATAATAATATTATTATAATTAAATAATTATTTTATTGATATTTAATGAAATTGTTTTACGTTAATCTTATTATTAAAATAACATATATCATATCATAAACTACCACAATAAACTGACGGTAATTCCATTTTTATACCATCATAATGAAAAATTATCTAATAAATAAATATAATATGATAATTAAACTCATATATTAAATATAATACATAACACATCGGTCAAATAGTTTTTATAAAATAATCATAATTTTATAATTAATGAAATTATGAATATAGGAAAATGAATGGGGAAAATTTTATTGCTTTTCAACATAATCAATCGTTATTAATGAATTATTTGATACAAGAAATCATCATTAGTATTATAAAACTTTTAATCTCGTGACTTGTAATATAATAAATTTTTGTAAAAAAAATTATATTCACATCCATTCCTTAACTCCAAAACTGGGGGATATTATTAGTGTCTTAAATAATTTATATGTTTCATTCATGGATCAATATGCTTTCTTTATTTATAAAGATTGTACATGATATTAATCATTCATTAATACAGAATACCAGATTTCTATATTAGGAGATCAATTATGAATAACATATTTCTTATTGATGATTTATCATCCCTCTTTAAATTTTAAAAACAATTAATAAATTATTCTCATCCTCAAAAGATAATATTTTTCATTTTTCATCCCTGATTTAAATTCCCTCAAATGTTATCATTCTTAATTTGAATCCAAATTATGAAATATTTCATTTTATTATCATTTTTATTCACTAAATTTTTTAAAATTGTGTTTTATATCCATTAATTTTATGTTTGAATTGAAAAAATAGTATTCTGAAATATTAAAATATGTTTGATTCCATGAAATGTTTTCTGATCGTTTATACCTCCATCATTAATATTAGGCAACAAATTAACTTTCATTTTTACTTTACATTAAAATATTATTCGCATTAAATTCTCCCATTTGTTAATGGATTTCCCTTATATATATATCTTGTAAAATATCTTTTTCATTTTTTGAGATACATTTGTTTTAGTTCCCCTAAAAAGTCACGCTCTTATATAAATCCTTTTTATTTGAACTTTCATATATCCTATTGCATGTCCAAAATGAAATCCATAAAATCTTTCTAATGAATTAATATAAAATAAATACAATAACATATATGAGGGAAATTTTTTTAGTTCAATTATTGTTTTTTAAAACCCAACATTTTCTTTACATGACTAAAAGAGAATTTATTTATTTCACAATATTCACCCACATGGTTCATTATTATCAAATATTTTTTTAGGTTTATCTTGACTTTTTTATATATAAATTTAATTTGAAAAAATCAATTCACTTTTTTCACTTATTTAATTAAAAATAATTTTTATTTTTTACTCTCTTAGAAGTATTTTTCATAAACCATTCATTTATGAATTGAATAATAATTATGAATACCTCACGATCCTCAGTGATTTGATCATTCTAATAGTTTATGAATGGTTTCATTACCCCAAGTGACATGAAAAGTATTTTTATCAGTATTTTTATATAGGGACAATAATTATATGACATTAAAATACATAGGGTGAGGATTTATATCTTTAACGATGTTACGTATGGAATTAATGAGTGAATCTAATCCAATATTTGACATTCTCAAATACGTATTGTACATGGGTGGTCATAATGGAGAATAAATATTATATAAAAGGTTGGTATATAATTATTTATCCCTCCAACGAATTTGATAAATCAATATATGTAATTATTCATTATGAAATGGATTACAATATAAATCTAATCCCCGATGGGAATTTTTCTAAAATATTTATTGGAATGGAATGTAAAACCATCCCACCGGGGTTGTTATGAACATTATGATGATATTATAGTGGTGAAACATGAAATATTTTTTTGACTTAATGTAATATATTGTTTAAAAATATTCCATGGTTAAAATATTATATGTTATGATTTTATTATTTCATGTTTATATATTTATCTCAAAATCTTATGGCATGAAATTTTTTTTCATAACGATCATTTATTTATATCCATCATGATTTAGTGGAAAATAATATGTATTCATATTATATTAATATGAATACTCAAAATTTATTTTTTTTACATATATTATTAATTCATAATTTTTTTTTCTTGTTGAAAGGTATTCACATATTTAGCATTTCAGATCACCTATTTTTTCTATTCCTCATGATATAAATATATGTATAACTTTGGAATTTTCCTTACGGTGGTCTAGATGAGTTTTATTTATTGGAATTTTCATAATTTCTGTAAAATATTTTTTATTTCTAACAAGTCGTCAATGAAAATAAATATATTTGTTCACTGACCTATGTGACACTATTATGAGAAGTTATGTTTTAATTATTGAAATATAAATATATAATGATATGACTACCATTAGCATTCCTTGATAGTACTAAAAGGGTTTTTGGTAGTTTTTATGGATTACACTAGTTATTATTGAGGGTTATTACTATAGAAAATTACTATGAGATATATGGATTTTCTTTATGGTTATTCAGTATATATAATAATATTGAAGATATATTGGAAAACAATTTAATATGTGGTTATAATTTCAATTAAATACATATCATATTAATGGAAGGAAGATATTGTCATGGAACAGATACACTAAAAAGTAATCAATGTGAAGAGGTATTTTTTACAACTGAATGGATAACCACAATAATTCATAGAGTAAAATAGTGACTTTACACTTATAAATACACTCTCAGAAGATATGTTTTTGTTGATCTTACACTCTTTGTGAATCATTATGATGGATTGATTCCCTAGTCACTTTGAGGGACAAGGTGTAAAAGAATAATAGAACAAAACTTAATGTGACATATGATTTGTATTGAATGATATATATTTAATTAATGATTATAATGGTTCAACTAATAATGATATAGCTGGTAATGTGAAAGATATAAGTTAATCAGATAGTGATATCAGATGAAATATAATTAGTATATTTAAACTAGATGGGATTATTATTTGAGTAATGATCTTGTAAAATTTCACTTTTTTGTCTAAGATAAAAATCTTTTATTGATAATTATTCATTATTTATGTTAACTTCATCAATACTTATTAATTCTTAAAACTATTAGAAATAAATATAAATGTTGATGCGATTAAAAATGAAGTGAGTTTTTATATAATCAACCAATTGATATTGTATATAGATTCAGAAATATGGTGACAATAAAAACCAGCTTCATAAAAATGTGATTAACCATGCGAGAATATGTAAATTCCTAAAGCCACCAAATAAGATAACATTGGAGTGTCTTTGGAACTCATGTGATCAAGATGATGGGGAAATGAATTTTCTATATCCAAAATGTATATAATGTGGGAAGTGAAATAATGTTAATTATATTAAGGGCACATGAATATGTTTTAGTTTTGATAATGTATGACATTAGGTAGTTTGTTTTCAATGATGAAATCACGACAATGTGAAGGTATATAAAATTAATTGTATGGATCCATGAATGATTTTTTGTTTTAGAAGTGAGGAAAATTATAACAATGAAATCAAATACACTAATACAAGTGTTAAAATGGAAAAAGGACACTATACACCTCCTCAATAACTAGAATAGAGAAAATCATATTCAATGACTACTATTGTTAGAGACATTGATCTTTCATTCAATATTCTTCTATTTATTATTTCTTGTAAAATTTCACAAGAAAAGAATTAATAAATAATAAAATTACATTTTTGTATAATTATTATATCAATTGTATATAAATCATCATCGTGATTTGTGTAATGTCACAACATATATATTTTTTCATAATAAATTTATAGCATTTTAGATTGAATGGACTATCTAGTAGTATGATATTACCATATAAAATTTAATATATCTAATTATCAGATAATATCAAAAATCAATCTATAACCAAATACAAGTGTATGTTTAATTATGATTGTCCAGTTTAGGCTGTTGAACAAGCATAATAACTTAAAAATTACATTCCACATATTTTAGTGTGTATAAAATGTAAAATCAATACAACTATACACATGCACTTTCATTATCATTTGAGAAGTAATTATTATTTCCCAAATGAACAAGTATTAGTATAAAAAAGAACAGATATGTTAGAAAATTTCCAACCTCCCTGTGTCTCACTCATGAAAAAAATATAAAAATATAAAAATAAAATAACGATTACAGGGTTCCACACACCCTTCCCCTATAATAATTCAGACTCATACACCAAATTGGGTTTTCCACACACTCCCAACCATTTAAAATCAATTATATTTATATCACCACAAGCCTAATAATAATCGTAAAGTACTATATCTCAATTAATGGAAATCATGGAGTCACGATAATCTTTATAACAATTACACTTTTTCAAATCATTTAAGTCATATTAATTATTTAAAAAATTCAAAAAAAACATTAGCAGTGTATCGTAAACATGAAAGACATTATCATCATTCCATCCACCCAACATGAATTACCCTCCATGGGAATCACATCATTCATTCATTAATCATTAACTATGGTGAACCCTAACAACAGAAAATCCCATCCAATTTTCGATAACATCACATGGAAGAGTAATTGGATAGAAGTGGTTTATATCTATCAATCCATACAATCCTAAATGTTTGGGGGAAACACTATGATAGAATAACCATGATATGTCTATGAAAACCCATGACCCAATTGTGATTCATATATACATTATAAGGAAAATTCAATATATAATAGTTACATTAAAGCCCATCATATAGGCTAACGTAACAAAAACAACCCAACTTCCACGCCCTCTATATCAGCACTATATCATCTTAACACACCTAACATAAGAACAACAACCCATTACATCCCAATTACCAAACACACAATCAAAAATCAATTCTATAGTTCTCATATTGCTATATAAATTTCTGACCATTTTGATATTCATTTGCCAAATATTTTTATTGATGTTGAAAATCATTATCACATTCACCATTGATTTGTTTCAATCCCTAGATCTGTTACTCCTACCTAATTTTATTTAATTATACCCCACATTATATCAATAATACCATGAATACTTCTAAAAAATCATACACAGAACTCCATCTACCATTACCATATCAAATGTATTTCCACACTTCACATATTGTCCACATAACCCCATAATTTAGTCATTGTATGAATCCATGAATAATAAAACATCATAAGAATGTTTTAATATAATTAATTATTTTTTCCTAAAATATTTTCAATTAATAATTGTAACTATTTATATAATGAATGGGTGATTATATTTGGGATCACAATCATCGTTACAAAAATTACCCTAAAATCAATGTAAATTAAAAACTAACTACTAAATATCAAGAGCCTATATATAACATATTTGATATCAAATACCCACGAAATATTTTGTGTGTTATAAATATGAAATATCATTTAACAATAACATGTTATTATATATTCCCAGCTATTAGAAAATTTTATATTCAAAAAATAGAAAACAACATGCCATAAGAACACCTTTTTTGAGGAACCATAATAAATTTCATGTGAATCAAAAATTGTACATCATTTTATTTATTTAAATATCATAATATTATAAAACCATAGGATATAGCATATTCTATTTTTATGAGAAATAACAAATAATGATTATCTTGTTGTTTTAAGCACATTCACATTTTATTAAAATCATATCTTTATTAAATGTGGGAGAACATGAAATAATAATATTAATAATTTATTACTCATGGGATAATATTTCAAAATTAATCAACAATATATAACATGGAGAATCATGTATGTGTACATGGAAAAAATATGCATTCCCATCAATTTCATTAATGTAATTAACAATAATTATTAGGATGATTATTAAAATACATATAAAAGGAATAAAAACATGTAATTATCAGATATGTGGGAAAAAGAGATATAACTTGAATCATATTCTTTTCACACTTAGATTCTAGAACACACCAACAATAATATGAAAGAGTGCTAAAGGGGATGTTTACAAGCCTAAATATAAAAGAAGTCTTAGATAATTAGTATGCAATTCATATAACCTTACTAATAGTGTTATGGATTACTTTAATTCTTGAAAATAAAAAGAGTGTGAGTCATATTGATAAAACACATTATTTAATATTACATAGTATTCATTGAGGACTTATAAAATGATATTTATCAAAATATACTTAATACAGAATTGAATATTACATTCCTTATTAATTTTCCACATTACATATTGAATCTAATGATAATTGGTAGTCAATGTAATTTAATTGATAATAGTTATGTAATAATTGAATGATTATTTGGAGGATTAAACCCATTAATTACAATAAAAAATCAAATAAGGTTATTTAAAGGAAGTATAATGTTATAAGATATTTTTTTACCCATATGTGAAATCAAAGAGTTTTCAATAGGTATGACAGTTTTATAATATAATAACTAGTTAACAATTCATGATATTTATACATCATATAATACACTTACAGAGAAATATTTATTTAGAAATTAACTTTATGTAAGAATGGAAATACAATTATTCTAATATAATATGTAATAAGTTTCCCTTAGTTGAGAAATGAACAAAACATTCACAATTATGGAAAATATTTGATGAACCTTTTGTAGGTCCAAGCTACATTGAGGAAACATTTTCAAACATAGGATTACATTTATATAGCTAAAAAATAATTATATTACCCAAACACAACTCATTGAAACTAATTCATTCATGTAAAAATCCTTTATAAAAAAACTTCACATTTTGGAAAACATCAAAATAATATACATAAATATATATAAATATAGGATTTCGAAGACACATGTTTCATCCCCAAATGAATACATGTACATCCATATTTATCACCCTCAATACTCTATACCATACCCAACATTATATTCATGTACCTTCCTCCTCCCCCATTCATGACATCATCCCTAGGTTCTCACATAATCACAATTCTCTAACTTCTGCTTTCTCATCATTACAATAAAAAATCTACATCTTCTCATGATCTTGATTTCTACCATGTGTTTCATAAATCATATGTTTCCCTAGTAGGCCCACATCTCAAGAATCTACCTCCAATACTGGTCAACATTTTTACCCTAATAATCTTGCAAAAACAATATCCAATTTTCTCTCATTGGGAATCAATGTATCGTATACTCATACGCTAGTAAGTTCAAATATAAGTTATATATATTCATATTCCATAGAAGAAGATAATTAACACATAATAAATTCCATTATATATCATTAATCACATTCAATCATCTAGAGACTATAGATTCATCAGTGATATTACCCCAATATTGGGTGCATTATATTACCCTCAGTATACAAATTACACCTTTTAGTTAAACAATTTATTCAGTAAAATATTTCCTTTTATGTTCATTTTTTACGGTAGATTATTTGGTGTACCATCACATAATAACCTATTTCATTACGGGTAACTATAACTGAAGTTATTGAGTAATTTATTTAATAGTCCACACAATTATTTTGATTTCATATTTTTATCAAAATATGTTATATTCATTGATTTATTGATTTCATAATTTCATAGTATATAAACTATATTTCTTCCATAAAATAAAATCCATTTTATATTCAATATTTCAAACTAGGATAGTTCAAAAAGGATATTCTTTTATTTTATCTCAAGATATGAAACCACATATATGTTGTTTTAGGTATGGGAAAATAACTTCTGTTACATTTTATTTGTAATTTACATTTTACCTAATAGAAAAATTAAATCCATTTCCTAAATTAACTTACATTTTGTGATTCTTATTTCACTTTTAGAAAGAATAGAGTGGAGAAATTTTTTTTTATGTAATATCAAAATTTAAAACTACTTCTATTTGGTTTGATGTATAGAAAATAAGCTTTCTTTCAAAATTTTATTTTCATTTTTCATTTTTTATTAAAAATATTAAAAATATTTAAATGTTTCCTTATAAAATTGTTCATCATCCCCTTCAATTCCATTAATATTATCTAAGAACATACTATATGATATTTTTTTGGAATTTATTTTGTGTAATTTTATTGTATATTTTGTTTAAATATTTTAATTAATTTTTTACATTTCTATTTATTCATATTAAAATTGTTCTTCCATAGATTTATGAGAAAAGATAGTGTTTTATGAGATGAATTATAATTTTCAAGGTAATTATATTGATAATTTTTTAATTTTTTTGGTTTAATATTTATGTTATAGTTTTTCTGTATTTTGATATACAAGTGGTTTTCCTTTTTAAATAACGTATAATTTTATTTGTTTTAAATTTTGATATCCTACCAGAAATTATTCTTCAGGATATGAATGTTTTTTAAATATACATACAGAAATATATATAAATAGAATGTATTTATACATGACAATTCATTGAAAATATATACAGGATCATCATCTATACATATAGAAATTACATAAAAAAATATATAGTTTTTGAAAATATTTTCTCAATATATATAAATAAAAAATATGATTATTATCATTCCAATTTTACTAATATATATATATATATATGTTGTGAATATAAAAAAATTATTTTTAAAAATAAAAATTTAACGATAATGATGGAATATGGAATTGTATCATGTTATTTTTTTTAATTTTCTCATGAAGTATCCCATTAAATCATGTGATATAATATAAATTTCATATTTTTAGTGAGAAATTTTATTCAATTATCATCCAAATACATTTAATAGTAATATTAATTCAATTTTGAATCTTAAAACTTAACATTTAATTGATAATGATCATTCCTTATTCACCAACCACCAACCATTTTATTTGGATTCATTTATGAACAATGATATTCCCTTAAAGTTTTTTTTTCTACTTTTCATTATTTATAATAAAAAATAATATCTATTTTCATAATTCATTTCCACTATATTTGTTTTATTTTACATCCATTAATTTCATAAAATATAACAATTTTATGTTACATCTGAAAGTAATACTAATTCTATTTGTATTCATGTATGATGACATAACATCCCATCATAATTATACTTATAAGAATCATTGTATTTATCCAAAAAATTAAATATATAATCTGAATTACCTAAAAAATATTCAAACCCCATTTCCAATCTATTGATATTTTAGGAGATCATTTTGAATGATAAATTCTATAAAGAATTTATTTGTGTAATTTTATTTGATCTTGAAAGTCAAATTATTGCTTTATTTTTTATAGTGTTCATTTTTCAAATTCATATTGATATGTTAGTAATTTATGACATTAATGAATTCATGTAATCAGTTAAATGAAACAACGTTTTTTAAAAAAAAAATTAATTTTTTTTTAAATTTTTAATTTCGGTTTATTTTTTTCATAATATTTTTATATTTTGATTTCTTGTGTGTTCCAATATTTAACTGTCGAACTAATTTATGTCATTTATTATTTTTTACCATTCACGGACTAAATAATATCGATATATATTTATTTCACACACACACATTCAAACATCCCTTTAATATATAAATATATACAGAACAATACATTCATAATACATATATGATGTGTATCTATATACATAAAATATACATACATACATAACTATATTCTGAAATGTGGGGATCATTATATATATATATATATATATATAAAATGTGTAAAATTTTATGTGGTTTTCTCAAAAACATATTTAGGTTATAAATATTAATATTTATTTAAATAAATATTTAGATAGGATAATTTAACAAGGAATTGTCAAAACTCATTTTCAATTTTTTAAATAGATTTATCATATTGAATATCATGATAAAAAATATGAATTTCATTTATTTAGATATACAAACCATTATATAAGAAAACTAATATATATCATAGTCATTTTATTTATTTTTGATGTTGAAAACATAAAATTTCATAAAAAATGACCATTCCTTCATCATATTCATCTCTCATTTTAGATTTAATAATTTTATAAATTACGTATCGTCTGAGCCCCGTATATTTAATAAAAACCAAAAATATAAAATTTTTCCTTATAATTCTACAATAAAAAAATCCCTAACACTGTAGGGATGATTCTTATTTATTGAAATGTGTTCTATTTATGGTTGGATGAAGGTGGTAATGAGAATCTCATGATTTCATTTTCTTACCCTATCATATTAACATTATTCACTTAGAAAACTTTTTTTTATCATGGGTGAAATGTTTTCTGGCCTCTCAGTTTCTCTATTGTACATAAAATAATATAGAATATAGATTTTAGTTAATATTATATGATTTTTACTACATATTTATCAGATTAATATTTCACCTCAAATATTTTCAAAGGGACATACCAATTATTTTGATGATATGGGTTCAAAGGGATAAAAAATAATTATATTTGGTATCTTTTATGAAAAAATTTTATTTGATAATTTTATTTCTAATTCAAACAATTACAATTATAAACATTAAATCCATTATTTTACATTGATATTTTCTAAGATCATAAAGTATGCTAATTTTCTACTACATATATATATATGAAATACATATATATACACATATATTTATATATTTATATGGTATATTCTATAATGAATGTATCCAAATAATATATGAATTTTAGAATATATATATTCTGAATAGATAGATATATATACATGAATTATATATATAGATGCATATATATATATCCTTATAAACGTAAACTTTTATATATTAATTCTTTTACATGTACACATTCTTCAATACTTATATATATATTCTCCTATATATATATATTCCACAAGATATATATATATATATATGTATTCTATTAAAAATATATATGTATTATGTTAAACAAATATATATTTGAATTCTACTGTATATACATATATATGTATTCATTTCTATAAATATATATATGAACCCAACATTAAAAGGTACATTATATGTTGTATTTGAACATGAATTTTCTTTTTTATAATCTCAAATATATTTTCAATTTTTAGTTTTAAATAATTACGCAGAACTATTACATCGTAAACCCTTACCTTGCAAGTAGACACTTATACAGAGTGCCATTTCTCTCACTAAACAAATTACTTTTAAAAAAACATGATTTATTTCAATGGTAATTATTCAAAATTATCACCATGAGCTCATTCATTACCATAATATTCAATAAACCCTATGGAAAACCATTTGAAATTTTGTGGTTTCAAAAAACACAATTAAAGGGACATACACAAGAATGAACAAAACAAATATTCTGCGTGAACTAAGAAATAAAAATCCATTTTAAAATTTAATGATGGGTAAAAAGATAATTTTTATTCCCAATAAATCAAACTGAATTATCAAAATGATTCATAATATATTTCATTAGAAATCATTAACATAAATTATTACTTCCCTAAATTCTAATATATAACTTTTTATTCGATATCACGTATGTCCGGCATCACCAAGCATGAAGGGAATATAATATCCATAGACTCTACTATTCATTTAATATATAAAATAAAATAAATACAAGATATAGTGTTTAATTCTTGTAATAAAAACTTTTCTTGCATTACACACAATAGTGACCTTCCTCGATAGATTTTGTTACATGCATGAGTGAACTTCCTAAATAGCTTGTGTTACATGCACGACTGAGCTTCACTAAATAACACTGAATTATTAAAATATTATTATATAATATAATAAGATATAAACTAGCTGTTATGTTAAAAGTTAGTAATATTAATAAATAATTATGAAAATATATGTGTAATATAATTTGAAAATTAATTCATTTGTAACCAATTAATGTGAAATGAAAATTAGAAACAATTGGGTATAAAAAGAAACATTTTTTTTCTTCCAATAGAGTTTTTCCTTGATAAAAATGATTAATTAAAATTAGAGAATGAATTAATTAAAATATAAATTTTATGTATTAAATAAATTATTTGAGGTATTTATCTATTTTTTTATAGGAATAAGATAAGAAAAAACCCAATTTCATATATAAAATCCTATATTATTAATAATGAAAATTTTGCCACCTTTTAATAGAGAACCGATATTAATTTTCAATTTGTAAAATTTAATGAATAATTTTTTTAAAATAAAAATAATCTTAGAAATGGAATTAAAAAAATTATATTTGGTTGATTTGTTGATATTTTTTGAAAAATATATTTTTTTAATAAATAGTTAAAAATAAAGGTTTTTATTTCAAAATAGTTTTTTCATATAATTTATTTATATGTTTAAATTATACATTTAATTGTATTACAGTTTAGATAGATCATATATTCATTAATTAATACAATTTTTTTCATTTCAATCTATTTCACTTTGAAATGTTTTATTAAAACAGAGTATATTTTTGGATGTTTTAACATTAAAAATCAGCATTGTTGTCCAGCCTACGAGATTGAATTTAAATCAATTTCTAACACTTTTATGATTAGAATTTGAAAAAATGGATTCCATATTTCTAAAAGGAATAACTTATAATGGTTAAAAATACAAACACTGATTTAAATATAAAATATTACTGAATGTGATTAAAATTAATTACCGCGATTACGGTAAATTTTAGATTAATTAGGGTCTGAATCTTATACTTAAGGCCCAAAATGATATATAAACATGTCCAAGAGAAATTTTATTGGTATATATATACCCTATATTCTATTAAATTTAAATTTAAACATTATTGCAACCTCTTGGATCATGAATAACGTTGTAGGAATTATTTTTTCAAAATATTGTACAAGTGCGACTACTTTTCCACTATAAAATGCCACCAATTATCCCAATTCCCCATTATTTTATAACAAGTTTGGTTTTTCCAAGATCTAAAAAAATATCATCCACAAATCCATTCATTCTACCATGATTCCTCCCTTTGGGGATAAATCCTTCCAAATAATTCATTTGGTACAAATGAAAATGAGTTACCTGATTTTTAATGAATCGTTTTCCAATGATCACTTTCCTTTCATTTAAACCACCACATATATTAATTTTAAATCTAAATATATCATGTAATAAATATACTAAAAATAACTTTTTTATTAAGGGCTTTACCTAAAATAAGACACACTTCCATCTTATGGGTAACAATCATATTGTTTATGTGGATGACGAACTGAAACCTTACAAAACAATACTAGTTCATTTTTCTTTTAACACCTATCAAGGTGGAAATTGTGATGGGTAATATATTTACATGTGATATATATAATATTTATTATTTATTTCAATTTAATTAAATATTTTACAAGATATATCTTTATGATTTCCATTTTTTTGTAAGTGAAATAACGAAATTTTTGTATGTGTGGATTACCGCCTCCTCAAAGTAATTTGATACATTCACACTTTATATAGATATTATAAAGTATAGATTTAATAAAAAGATATGGAATAAAAATTATATATATTATATTCATGAAATAATTTAATTTCATTAAATATAATATATATCAATTTCTTTTTTACCCATTCAGGCACTTTAAAAGTGATAACGTCGTTCGTGAACATGTGGCCTACTGACTCCTCGACATGATGTGATTACTTTTTTACATAACAAGATTTATATAAATAAATAAATATGATTAAATAAAATTGTATTTAATATATAATAATAATTCTATAAATATAGGGTGATACTTGCTTTAATTCTATAAAGGTCATTAAAAAAGGAACATTACTCATTCATACGTACTACCTACTATCTTCATGACATAAATGTTCAATCATTTTTCAGAACGTTATTTAATTATTGTTTTTAAAAGTATAAATAATGTTTAAATATTATAATAATTTCCTGATTATTATTCTATATATCTTATATAATGACACCACTGGCCATAGATGACCTACAAAAGTTATTTTTGAGACATAAAATTAATTTGGTCAGAAAACCTTATGAAAACACAATTGATTAAAATGTTTTATATCACATGGTATTACGTGAAATAAAGAATGATAAAAATGAGTAATTTTTTAAAATAGTATATAATTAACATATGATTATTATAAATTATGTTTAAGGATGTTCACCGGAATAGAAAATTATGGGAAGGGATATCATCTCATTTTAAATTCCATTGAGATTTATTTGTTATTATATACATTATTTTTATTATATAGTGTATATACAAGAATTATAAATAAAATATAATTAATATCCTTACTCTCGTGGTAATATAACTATAATTTTATTTTATTCATTCATTATCCTTTTTATTTAAAATCATTCATAGTGGTACATGACAGTTTGGAATGATAAAAGATTATTTATTCAATAATATCTATACTGATCATTATTTTCCATTAGGGGAAATCATAAGAACATTTTTCAAAAAAATATTAATTTTACACTATTTTGATAATTCATGACATTTTTCTAGTATTATTATAATTTCCATACTCTTTTGTACTCATGGTGTTTTTGAAAATATTTTTATGAATACAAAACATCATTTCTCAACTTAGTTAGAGAACCCATTTTCTCATAAAAATGTTTATTTTAAAGAAATGAATGTTTTTAAAATTATTTATTAATGTAATTTTGAGCATTTTTGTTTTTTCCAATATATTCAATGAAATTGTATTATCTATTTCCAAAGAAGGAGTTTTTTTCTATCATTTTTAATAGTAAAACGGACTGATCATTTTACTATGTAAGACATGTACAAATTTTCCCACTATCATTCCATCGAAGCTTCCTTTTCATTTTTAAAAAGGTTTGTTTTTAAAAAGAATGTTGTTAAAATTTATTTTCAATTAAAATTATTTAAAAAATGATATTTTACAAAATAATGTTTTTAAAATATCTTTTCATAACACTTCTGTTTGTCAACAAAGAACCATATATTTTACTCCGCTTGGGGTTTGTTGTAGTGAATCTATCCATAATTATCCACTGAATGGTTTATGAATTATTTGGACGAGGATATAGTTACCATTCAATTCCATGATTAGTTTTAGTGCCATTTAAATTATTAATTACCTATGATCATGAAAAATTGAATTTCAAAAAATCATCCTAATAAAATATCATTGATATTTATATATCTTAATTCATATACTATTTTTCATTTGGTTTTCTAATTGAATGTTTTTTGATTATTTACAGAAACATATATAAATACATATAATTTATTAAAAAGGAATATTTGATAAACAATATTTTTATTGGTTGAGGAATGATTTGGACATGCAATAATGAAGTTAGGGACTATTGAAGGAAATAATTATAGTTTAGGTACTGATTAATGAGATCCCCTATATATATCATTACCCACATGGCTATAATTAGTTGCATACATTAGAGTAGTTTATATTTTCTTGATAATTGACCTTGTAGGTAATGGTTCCATGTAAAAGGAAACATGGCTTCCAATAATAATTAATTTCCTTAATTCATTATTTATTATTACCCATACATGATATTTTAAGTTGATATTTCAATGGATACATTTCATTATCAACTAATTGAATAAATTTAATGTGGTTTAGTTTCATACCTTTCCATATTTATTTTTCTTTTTCCAGTTATATGAATTGAATGTGTTTCCCTTAATTTCCAATCCATATTATTTATGAAATTCTACCAAAGTTTTTTGTTTATATGGTGTGTCAATTCTGTTATTTACCATTCCAAAAATATTATTCTCATTGATTCACTATTACATCTATAATATTTTCCCAAAATGGACATTTCATCTCAATATTATTCTATTTCTTTTCCCTAGGAATCCATGAAGAATCCAATAAAATATATGTATGAACAGACTACATGGAATAAATTTATCTACGATGACATGATTTTGAAAAAATTATGTTGCAATTTCTGTATTTATTTAAATGAAAAACTGATTTATGTATCTATTTCAACAAGAATAATAAACTCTCAAAACTTTTGGATTTTTTTTCTTGTTATCCTACCAATGTAATTAATTGTAGAAACTAGCTTCATCCCTTTATGGGATCTGTTTGTTATAGTTTGTGTCATGGTATGTTTAGTAGAAAATAGAGGAACTAAATTGTGGAAAATATTGATTTTAAAATATATGCATAATGTATAATTTGAGGATAAGTATAGAAGATCATATGAAACATTTGATTAGAAAAATATTATGTAGTTTTTATAAAATATATCCCTAAAAGAATACTAAATGTTGACATGTTTTTCGCAAAGATGTACCCAGGAGTAACAACACTAACATTGTGTGTCGAGCCTGAATCGATGTAACATGGTACATGATAATGAGCCTTCTTGAGCACCTATATTGGCCCTCCTAAGGGATTCTATTTGGAAATTTTATATTTTCTTTTAAAACCACTATAAATGACATTGATAATGAATATACTACGATAAAACTATAATGTTTTTGATTAATGACCATGTTTCATGGTTTATAAATCCTATAAATCTTATTTTTGATAAACATTAGATCAACAAAAGATCTATGTGAGAATTAGTGGATGATGTATTTATATTCTACGTATGTATTGAAAAACATTGATAAAATTCTATTTAGTGATTATCCAAATTTCAAGGATGCCTATCATAGTTATTTTGTGAATAATATTAATAGTGATTTAGAAATTAACAAAATCTAGGAATGTTTACATCCAATCAAATCAATAAAGGGTGATGTTCTTGTAGCGATGATAGAAGGACGAGAAGGTTTACACTTCATGCACTATCCTATAGAATATCTTGGAAAATTGACTTTTTATAGACAATAAATTTGATGAATATTAATGATAAACCAATCACGGTGTTTTTAACATTAGTGATTAAGGTATTAACCATTTTAGTTTTTTAAAATAGTTAGAGATAAATAGATAACCTTGAAAAACTTTTATGGTTCTTAAGATCCATTACAAATGTATTCTAATGATTTAGGAATCAATTATTAATTTTTGGTTGTATTATAAAACTGATATAAGAACAACCAAATTATAAAATTGTGTTCATTGAAATATATTGAGTAACGAAATTTCCATATATACATAGGTAGTAAGTGATTTATCCATCATTTGGAAGTTATTTAATTTTTTTTTCATAATAAAATAATTTTTGTTGAGCTGATGGTTTCTAAATCATCAATGATTTATGTCTTTGGGAAACTAATGATTCTATTGATCATTCACATGTGTGGGAAATATTTCATTTGTCACTACCTAATAAAAATTATGTTTTTCCTCTACGTTAAAAATTTCACTTTCCATTAATGTTCTTATACTTAGAGACCTAGTTACATGGTAGTCCATGTGATATCTCTAAATATCATTCCCTATTTTCTAGAGGCTGTTTTAAGAACCCTTCTTATAATGTGAGATTTAAATGTAGGAAATATCAAAAAATATTTTACTAAGATCATGTTAAAATTTTGAGTACAAAGTTTAAGAAAATTGGAGAGAATGAAACACCAATAAATTCTAAATTACATCATTGTATTAGATTAGTTGTATGACATGCATCAACAAGAATGAAATGGAATATAATATCGAGAGACTGTAATATATATTTTCAATTTAAAAAATTCAATATATTAAATATCTTATAATGAATGTAACACAGATTTATCTAGTTTACCAAACAATGGAGACCTTCATGGATCACATGTGTTTCTCCCAAGAATTCCCCTCTTCTATAGCTTTATTACACAAAAGATCGAACTTCATCAAATAAAAATGTATTATTAAAATATTATTATTTAATATAATATGATATAACCTAACCATTATGTGAATGGTTTTGAATAGTATTAGCTATCTAATGATTTTTTTTTACAAAAATATATAATTATTTCATTAGATACCAATTAATGATAAATGAAAATAATAATCCAATGGATATTAAAACGAAATATTATTATTTTTATTCTTCTAAATGAGTGTTGAATTAAAAAAAATTATTAATTATTTTTAGTTAATTAATTTAATGAAATATATATTTTATAAATTCAAAATATATTTTTTATATTCATCCATTCGGTTTGATTGGAATAATATAATAACAAACCAAATTTCACCAATAAAAACCAATATTTATTAAAAGAAAATTTTAAAAAATTTAATGTATAACCCATTTAAATTTTAAATTTTACGCTTTAATTTATTTATTATAAAAAATAAACATTATCTTTGAAATAAAAACATAATAATTATATTGGGATTCTTTTTTATATCTTTGAGAAACATATCATTTTAATAAATAGTTAAAAATAGAAAATTTTATTTCAAAACTATCTTTCTGTCTAATTTTATTATAAGCATTAATTATAATGTTTACAGTTCTTCCACATATATGATTAGAATATTTAAAATGTATTCAATAATGAGAAAAATAATAATTTAAAATTTTTAAAAATAAAAACATTATTTTTAGTGAAAATTATTTATGAAAGTGATTAAATTACATTACTACAATTGAGGTAAAATTAAGATTAATAAGGGTCTAAACAATAAATCTAAGGGCCAAAATGATCAATAAACATTTACAAGAGAAATTAGATGGAAATATATCAACCATAAATTATAATGGATCAATAATTGACCATTATTTTATAAACCTTTATCCTCAAAATGTGGTAGGAATTCATTTGACAAAATATTTCAATAGTGCCACTCCTCTTATGTAAAAGGCCACCACTTCTCCCCATTACTCAAATAAATAAAACTACTTTTGTTATTAAATGATATTACCAAATAGATTACCAACATCCCTTCCATCATCATTGTATCCTCCGTCTTGGTTAAAAGCATTCCAAGGAATCCCATTGGTATAAACCAAAAAGAAATTAGTTCATTTTTAAGGTAATGTTTTCCAATGATGTAATTTATTCCATTTAATCATTAAAAAATGTAATTATATTTGAATAATTATTATATGAATAAATTGGTATACTCAATATATTTTATTAAGGGTTATATATACACTAACACACAATTTCATCTAATGCATAACCAACATATTTTTTATGTGTACGAAGAACTACAACATCTCAAAACATTGATTATTCATTTTTGCTATATTTCCTAGAAAGGTGGAAATTATGATAGAAAATCGATTTATATATTATATATATAATATTTATTATGTCATTAATCATATTTAATTAGTTTTATAACACATATCTAAATACATTTTGTTTTGTGTAAATATTATAACATCTTTTGTAGAAGTGTGGATTACCACCTCCTCAAAGCGATGTAATTCATTCTTAAATTGCACGAAACGTGTAATGTAAGGATTTAATTAAAATATTGTGACATAAAAACCTCTATATGAAATTAATTACATAATTTAATTTACAGAAATATAATATATAAAAATATCTTGGTTACTCTTGTACACACACAAAAAATGATAATGTGGTTCATCAATGTGTGGACCACCACATCCTCGAAACGACGCCATTTCATTTTCCCTCTTAATAATTAAATATACATAAGTATATATGATTAAATAAAATGGAGTTTATGATATAATGATCATTATAGAATTATATTGTGGTACTAACCTTCTTTCCAAATTGGTCATTAAAAATTGGCAATGTTACTCATTAATACGTATGTCCTACCATCTCCATTATTATAACATTGATTGAGTTATCATAACCATATTGATTTATTTGTTTTAAAAGAATTATTTATTTATATATATATTAGTTATTTCTATATTATAATTCTATAGATGATAAATAATGAACCCTTTAACCATTTTGGACATAAAAATGTTAATTTGAAACATAATCCAAATTTGGTAAAACCTCCTAAAATAAAGGTAATTGATCTAGTGGTTATATATAACATTGTAATAAGTTAAATAAAATTAATGATGAATATAAAAATATTTCTATAAAATGTATATAATGAACATATAATTATTTTACATGATGGTAAATGAAGTTCATCCTAAATTAAACAATAAGTAAAGGATATCGTCACATTTTACATTCTATGGAAACATACTGGTTATTATTCACCTAATTTCTTTTATATAGTGCATATAATTCCATTTTACCTGAAATATCATCAATATACTTACTATGATGATAATATTACATTAGTTTAATTTTATTCATTTTTTAAGATGGTGAATTAAAATGTTTCGATGTGCTATGGGACACTTTTTAATGTTTAATGATTACTTTATGGAAGAATAATTTTACAAATAATTAATTCCAATTAAAGGAGATAATACGGAAATTGTTCAATAATCCCATTAATTTTGATATACACTGGTAACTCATGACCTTTTTCATGTATTAGTACAATTTTACACACATTTTTAGTTATGTTATTTTAAAAAATGTTTTTCAAAAAACACAACTTAATTTATCTTTTTAGTCGAACAATCAGTTTTCTTCTAAAAAATGTATTTTTAAAATATTTTAAATTTTTTTTAGAAATATTAGGTAATTAAATTTTTACCATTTTTTTCATTTACCTATTATTTTCATTGAAACAGCCTACATCTTTCAGAACAATTAATTTTTCTCACCTTTTTACTGTGAAATTGTAATAATAATTTTACCTTGTATGAAATGTACATATTTACTTACCGTAATTACTTCAATGATTAATTTTCATGTTTAAAAGGATATTTTTTAAAAAAGTTTATAAAAAATTGATTTTCAACTAATAATTTTTTAATTCTTTTAAAAACAATGTGGTATTTTCCTTAATATTTTTTTAAAATAACTTCTTATAATATTTATATTCATCAACAAAAACTACCCATTATTTTACACCACTTGGGGTATATATTATTGATACCATCCTTAATATTCTTCTGAATTGTTTATGAGTGATTTGTCCAAGGATAGTTTTTATATTCACTACCTTGTTTCCTTCTAGCCACCTATAAATATTTAATTTTTTATTATCATAGAACAATAAATTCCAATCAATTATCTATATCATTTATCATAGATATGTTCATTTAAAAAAAAATATACCACTTAAAATATGATGTTTTCTTTGAAATATATTCGATTATTTTTGGAAATATTGATAAATACATATACATTATTTAATAAATATATTTCATAAAGAATTTTATTTATTCATTATGAAGAATGATTTGGGCACATAATACATGGGTTCAGGTCTATTTATGGAATGCCCTATGGGTTTAGGACTAGTTAATGAAATCCCCTTGAGGCATCTGTCGTATCATGTGATAAATTAGTTGTGAAAATTGGAGTTGTTTTTAACTATTTTGAGAATATATCATGACAATAATGGTTCCATTTACCTCTGAAACATGGCATATAACAGTCAATAATATTATTCATTTATTATCAATTAGTATTCATCCATGAGATTTTGAAACAATATATCTATAGAAACATTTAATTTTTAGTAAATTGATTAAATGGGATGTGTTTAAGTATCACAACATTCCATATTGATTTGTACTTTTCTAGTAATTTGAATGGAATTTGTTTCCATTTATTAACTTTCAATATCATTTATGTACCTGCGATTCAGTTTTTCAAATATATGGTATGTGTGTTATGTTATTTACCAATCCATAATTTTTTTTATGATCATTCATTATTTCTTCCACAATATTTTTCCCTTACAGAGAATTTGAGATGACCGTTTTTTATTTCATTATATATAAATCCATGAAGAGTATTGTGAATGATATAAAAGAATATACTATATGGAATAATGTTATAGTTGATGTATTTTTTTAGGGGAAAAAATATGTTGTAATTACTATATTAATTTAAATGAAAGACTGAGGTATGTATCCAGTTTATCAAGGCTAAAAAACTATAGGTCCTTCGAGGTTTTATTCCTTGTAATAATGCTAATGTAATTGATATATTACACCATCTGTGGGCCTTCCGTTGATGGGTCACTAAATAAAATTGTCGATTTTTTCCCTTGTTATAGTTTAAAATCATATGAAAACATTTTTGAGAAATTTAAACATTTCCCTTTCAAATATAGAATAACCGTCATTGTTATAAAAGTAGTAGCCATAATAGTTAAACTTAAATTAACCACCATGTTCAAATATGTAGTTATAGTAATAGATACTCATAAGAGTACATAACAGTTACTATTTTAATGTTAAATTAGAGTAACGATCAAAGTTTATCATTGGTTAACCATCACAGTTAATTTTGTAAAAAAATCGTGATCAACTTCCAAACATTACCAAATATATTGAAAAACTATAATGGGGATGACCCTTCAGATAATCTGTATCAAGCTAACCCATGAGCTATAATGGGGATCTATACATCATAAATAATTTACAATGACTATTTAATTATTTTCATCCTGGATTAATATCTTATACCCATGTAAAAACACATTCGAAAATCAAAATATTGTTTTTCTAATAATCAATTAAAATATAAATATTACACACATAATAAATAAAAAATTATATTAATGGTACCCTAAAATAATTTATAATAATCTTAAATAAATTGTTTCCTCATGAGTTATAGAATTTTATTTCTTGTCATATATGTTAAAAACATACTTTTTGACTTTTGTAAATAGGTTGTATCCGGATTTCTTTATAGGTGATTTGGAAGAATTCCCATTATATTGATTATTATTTATAATATACAACCATTATATTTCTAATGATAAAATAATTCTAATATTATAATTCCATAAGAATCTTTTTATTGTTCATTATTCCATGTGTATCACTTATTACTATGTTATATACAAAAACTTAGTCATTTAAATTTAGTTCGGGTGTTTTCATTATATTCGATATATAAGCTTAAAATGATATTGGTATGTTGACTCTGGTAAATGGGGATGTTAATCAATCTAATTATTATTAATAATAATGACAAAATTATAAATTATATTTTTATTTCCATCCATTTAATATCGTTATGAAGAATATACTATATCATAATCATGGAGATGATATGTTATACTTACGCATGAGTTACGTTTTCATTTTTTATAGAGCATTTAAAAAAGGGGGTATGAAGCATTTTTTATTTATAGAATGATAATATTATAAAATTTATTATATTACATATTCAGATATAATTATATATATCATCCACTGGTATTAGTAATAAAAATGATGAACATTGCTTCGTATAGGTTATAACCACACGTATGCATGAACAAAGTGGTTATTTTTCGGTTCATGGAAAGGAAAGAATGTAAGTCATATATTTTATTTTTTACAAATATAAATAGGTCATGAATATCATATAAAAATATTAATTCCACCATTAAAACCATTTTTTAGAGACTCTAATTGAAAAAAACCTAGATTAGTGAGGCAGTAAACTGCCAAACACAATAATGATGAATTTTATTGCCATTTGATTCAGGGGGTGATTATTATAGGTCATTATAAATAACAAAATAACATAATTGTATATCGATGGTATTTTTTAATTATTTTATCTTGGATGTATCTGGTTTTTATGTTTTTTTAAGAATAATAAATATAGCAATGCATGATAAAATATGATTCATCTTTTTTAGAAAATCTCATCTTCTTGGCTGTATAATCCCATAAAAAATGGTCTTATACTAAAAAAATGACACATAAAATGATAAGATAGATTCTAGTAAGGTATTTTGGCATGTATTGTCTGAAATAATGGGTATTTAAGTGTGAGTAATTGATGAGATGGTGTGACCTTTTATAAGGTAGTGTAGGGACCTCAGTGATTTTATGAAAATATTAAAATATAAGAATACAATTGCAGATCCAAATGCATAAAATGGCTTATAAATGAATAGTGGATGAATAGTTGATCAATTTATTATCCAATTTTTGAATATAATAATTATTATTATTATGAAATAATTTAATAAAATAGTAATCCCATAAAATACCATTGTTTTAAATTTTGAAACTATTAATTAAATTTACAAAAAAAGATCAATACAAAATGTAAAAATAAAAATAAATATATTTTATACATCCTTAATAATTCATGTTAATCTATAATTTTTTATCATATTATTTATCTCAATTTATATTTATTTTAATATTTTTTTTATCCAATATTTTTTTATTCCATTAATTAAATTTTTTCCAAAACAACGATGAGTACTCATTTTTAGTAATTATTTCATTAATGAAAAATCTAAATAAATTATTACATATTATATAAGCCTTTTATATTTCACAAAAATATTTATAATAAAATATATCCTATTAATTATATTATATTAAAAATAGTCAATGTATTAAATATAAGACTATTACATGATTGACATATAATTAAATAAAATTATTTAAAAGTCAAATTCTCATATGAGTGGTTGAAATAGTTTATAAATAAATTCATTTCATAAAAATATGTTTATATTAATCATGATAACTATTTATATTCATTAAATATTTAATTTAATATACATTTATATCATGAAACAAAATAAATGAGTTATATATACTTAGATGGTATTACGCAAGCATAACAAAAGAATTTGCGAAATCCAGAAGTTGAAAAATAATATTATTCATGTAAAAAATGATATATAATACATAATATCTTTAATTTAATTCAATCAAATACTCATCTCATTATAATTATTTTTTTAGGATACTAAATATGACTTTAATAGTGTTGTGTATACTATGCATCATCTCTGAAAATGATTTTCAGAGATGAAATGGAATAAATACCAAGAACATTGTGTCAAATTAATTATGAAGAACATTTATGTAAGTTTATAATACATAATTCCAATTATAAATTTGTTATTTTTTGTATAATTTATGTTTCATGGTTATATTATAAAATATACGATATTTAATTAAAATTTGATTTCTTTAATATTCCCTAAATATTTAACTTATTTAGAAAAATGTAACAAGACTCTTACTATAGAAAATTTTTATATATGAATCAATTAAAAAATATTACATTAAAATTTAAATTTCTATAAGTGATAGTATTTTTTTAAATAAATTCACAAAACCTAATGTATTTCGTTTCATAGAAAAAATATGTTCTTTTAAATAATAATTTACATTTAATTTTTTTATTCAAAATTCAATCATAATTTGTTTTCAATGAACCTATTTTAGTTATCCATTTAATTATATAAGTAATTTTTTATTGAAATAATTTTAAAATGATATTAATAATCCTAAATGGTTCAAAAAAATAATATTTTCAATAAAAACTAGTATTTTTTTCAATATTAATAAGAAAATATATATTTACAGAAAATTCAAAAAAATTAACCCTTTGATAAATTTTTTAAAATTTTTTATAAATTAAAATATTTTAATACAATAATATTCATATATATATATATATATATATATATTTGTGTGTGATAAAATATAATGGCCAATCATAAAATGAAAGAAACCCCATTTTGTAGAAAGCGTATTACTGAGGAAAAAAATAAGCAATCATTGAATACATATGTCATAATAAATATTCAATGGATTTATATTGAATGGGTCCATAATATATTTATATAAAATAATTTAGTTCATTTGATGAACTAACACAAATACCCTATCCAACTATTACATAACTAGATAATCCATAATCCAGAAAGGAGTTCTCAATCACCACCATTTAGAGACTACTACCCGAGCATAAACCAAAACACAAAGGGAATGATTTCCCAAAAAAATGAATAAAATACATAGATGATATATAAAATAGACACAACATAATAAAATATAATTATATCCCATAACTAAAAACTATTAGAGGTAATTTCCCAACTCATGGGAAGAAAAAAACACAATGTAATGATCAATCCATCAAGAACCCGCAAATTGGAAAAACAACCGACTACTCCACATGAATGTGCGACAAGACACCGAACATCTCAACCCTATCTATAAACACCGGTTGATATAAAACCTTATAGCATCGTATTTTTTCCTTTCTACTATTTACATTGAAATACATACAATGGTCTATACACCACAAAATAAGTGCATAAGTTGAGAGAAAACATCCTCAGTAAGATTACTCCATGGTGTGATAGAACAAGTCTCTATAAAAAAACTCAAGTATTATATGATCAGATAAATCATGGAATGATAAGAAATAATTAGACTCATTAAAATAATGGTAAATTTTTCCATTTCCATCAATTTATGAATAATTTGTTATGTCAATTTCCACATTCAATGAATTCATATCATGAACCAAATAGTTTTAAAGACATAGACATGTAAATTAGTATGTTGAACTGAAAAATTCAGGCAACCATACTACTACTATTATAGTATTGACTACACAATATAATGTCACTATAAAAGAATCCAAAAGAGAAGAGAAACACCACAAGAGTGAACCACCCAACAGTTTTATGAACAAGTCCCTCGAGAAATAGGTAATAGGACAAGAGAAAATCCCCAGGAGAAAATCAATCGATGATAATATAAACAATGTACCTTTGAATAAACATCCAAATACGTACCAAGGGCTTCCCTTGTACTAATTTTCATAAATCATTTCTACTTTTTTGAAAATTCCCCATCATCCATGTACCAAAAAATTAGAACAACAGATTTTATAGAAAATCCATTCACACACACAAAACAAACATCTGAATTTATTTACAAATATTTTTATAAAAATACATGATAAATATAGTCCATCAACCTAGGATTGAGGCCCGACCACCTACCTCAAACTGTGGGTTACACACACCTATGAAGGATCCACTCATAAGATGATCACAACACAAACAAAAGAGGCCATAGAATTAATATACATATCTCATAATTAATATTCATTAGAAAGAGGGTCTACATAGAATATTGAACAATATATACATCATGAAGGAAGCCTCACTAAACCATAACCAACCAATAAAATTCCACACATAAAAATATTTTTCAATAAAACTTGAATTCAAACTAAGGAATTATCACCATTGATCATAAAACATGATAATGAAACCAAATGGTGCAACCATGATCAGTGAAACAAAGAATAATAATAGACCTCTTACCTAGAGAGATAAAGACCAACTCCTGTAGTTATATGAAACCTAACAGATCAATCTGTAATGAAGGAAGACTCTGTAAAATTCTGATGAATCCATATAGTTGTAGACCTGAAAGAAGAGTTGAAGAATGAAATTACATTTTAGATGAGTGGGACCCTAAATTCCATTATCATGGTAAATACACATTATATAATCCATTTAAAAATATTTTATTCCACTAATATCACATAAAATGAAAATAGAACTGCCTATTAAATTCAAACTATTCATTTATCAGTATGCTTCTTGTAACTATTAAACAGTGTGTAATCCATTCACGTTTTGTACACATTTCATGAATTTTCTATAAAGACCATGTAAACTACATGTATCCCATTTACAAATAATGTAGTCAACATAAATAAAATTAAAACCTATATAATGAAATTGAGAATCCTCCATACATAATGAGAAACCCATGAAGTGATTAATATATTTATACATAGATTCTATTAATTCAAAAAACATCGCCAAACATTATGTGATATTTATCTAATTTTTTTCCCCAATTTATGGGAGTCCTAATGCGTGGCTAATTAAAGAGGAAAAAATGTATAAATAAGGTAGATACCTGATATTGATTAACATGATGTTACAACCTCCCATCTATAATACATTTAAACCCTTGAATGTCATATGGGAGAATTAACTTAGGTAACAATGTGAGGCAACTTCTCCCTCATACACGAATCACAATTCCATGCTTCATGAGAGTCTAATTAGAAATTAAAAAATAACCTTCCCAGTAGAATATCCTTCATATTCATGACATTCATATGAGATTCAATGATTTCTAATGTTTGCTAAAAAATGGAAATATCTATGTCTAACTCAATGATTACCCAATTTAGAACAATATATGGATCAAAATAATATTTATTAAGCTATGATATCTTGAAAATAGCATTAATACCATTAAATTGTTCTAGTAAAACAAACTAATTTTCATCCATCCCAGGTCACTCGATGATTTCAAATGAAATAACATATACGAGATCGATCTTTCCATCCTTTAAGCCAATAATGTCCTAAACGATGGGAAACATTCCAGATTACCCAACACCTAAATAATACTCTTATGTATGACACTATTGATACATAATATATTATTTTCAACTATATGTTTTTTATTTTGGACAACATATATCCTGAATTAATAAAGACAACAACAAAGCCAAACTCGGTCCTACCGGGGATGTTTCACCCCACTCTTCGCAATAAATAGTTGATAAGCAAAGATGCATATAAAAAGACTCAAATAGATCCATTATTATTGATAGATGACAATTTTTATTGTAAGAATACTCATCATATCCATGGTGGATATCCCGTGATCTAGACAAATTTGAGACACATGCATCAATTATATCTTCTAGAATCTAAATTACAAACACTATTTGACCATCTATATGTGCATGATATGATTTAGATAACCTAATCTCAGTCCCCATTTCACCTTGAAGAATTGTCGGAAAACTAAATGAATATATAAGACCCCATTGTGAAAAAATAAAATCTGGTACACCATGTAGTGTCACAACTTCTGGTACATATAACATAACTATATATTCAACTACTATGGTGTAATTTATCAGGATAAATTATGATGAAAATTTCAACCATTCAGTATACACTCAAATATATTTCCTCCAACATGGTATTTTTTTGTAACCCAACCATAATGTGAATTGATACATCATCCCATTTAAAAATTGACACAATGAGATGATGGAAAAAATTTGAAGCTTTCAAATTTTCTACCTTAATTTATTATTAGGTTTAATAGACAGAAAAATTGTAATCAACATCAAATATCATTCATGGCCACCAAAATGCCTATCTCACAATATAATACAACAATTTAATGGATAAAATTATGGACAATAAAAAATAAATAAAATTAGGAAACATAGATCTCATCACATAGGATGGGAAAATATAATGATTCAAAAAATGGAGAATACCTTATATAGAGAGTGACTACACATAAATGGTCTTCCCGCCATATAGGTCTTTTAAAAATCCATTCAACTCATCAAATTACTACTCACTCAGGCTAATAGGCTCATGGAGAGATAGAGATTAATGAAAACATGTCACTACCATATAATACACATATTAATGTTTATCTACATCAATCTGAGCAAAAAGAACCAAAAGGTTCCACTGTTTATTTGATTCAAAAACAAATTATGATGGAATTTTCCAGCTAATAGCATCTGCAACGAAATTTCATTTCCCAAGGGTGTAGGTAATATTGATGTAATTTGTCTTTGGTTATTACACTAATCATCTCTATATAATATTCTATACCTATTGAGGGAAAATATAGCTAAAAATATAATGTTCATATGAAACTTTCCCCAAACGAATAATTCCACCAAATCATAAGTGTGTGTGCAAATGTGGAAACCTATATCTCATGACTGGGGTAATTATTCTCATGCTATAAAAGATGATGAGTACCATAATATTCCACATGATCATAATTCATGATCACATATGCCAAACATACTCTAAAAAATAAAAAAACCACATATCCTTTATTGAGATCAGGTAAGAATATAAGTGGATCTAATTTTAGATGTCATCTTACTTCATTGAACGAAGATTAAATCTTTGAATCACATGTGATTATCACCCCTATCCTTGTATGATTAGTCAAAAATGATTCCAAATTTTAGAAATATGTGATGAACTATCGATAGAATCTAGAAATTCCAAAGTTGATCAGAATTTATATGAAATTTCCAGTATTATCCTATGAAAAGATATCCATTAACTTCTCTCAATAAAGTGAAAATCTATACTTTGAAATCATGTGGCCCAATAACATCAATTTATTTCATAGGAATTTCCTTTATAAGGCATTCCATATATATTTTTACTCTATAGGTTTTATAAAACCAAACTCATACGGTGCTTATACATGCACACATATCATGAATAAATAAAAATATCCACCATGAACACAAATAAAAATATTTCAAGACACTAATATAATATCAAATTCATTAAATCATTAAAATTTCAATACTGTAATTTGAACCAAATAAAATCACAAGATATTATTATTGAATAAAAATTCTCCTAAAATATGTATTATATATATTACATTAAAATACTATGAGTTTATGATATCACAACTGATGATCAATCCTTATAAACCACATTTTACCCTTTAATAGACCAAAAAATTAGACACAGAAGTAAATGATAGTTATTAATAATTTTTTCTTGGTTAATCATCAAATATTATACACACAATTGAATTAAACTATCTTCCATCTTGAAAAAGAGAAAATAAAATTCCCTTGGTGAAACAATAGGGTGAACAAAACCCTTTCTCACAAAGCAGTCCAACTAAATTTTGATATCATTCATCTTTGGTAGTATCATATAGTAAGAAGGTATCAATATTATATGTTTTCATGGAACCAAGTAAATCATAAACTCTACCTATGTCTCTAGATAAATCGTAGGAAAATAATTTGGAAAAAATTATAGAAAACACTAGAAAATGGTGGGAATATCAATAATAAATAAAACCTAATCAAGATCTCTTGCAACAGTATACTATAAACTCATTAGTTCTAGGTGGGATGTTCCTGTGCATCAAGATCATAGTTCCCACTCTTCTTAAAACACCCATGATTTTGAATCATACATAAGAAACAATTAAACCTATATATAACAATATACGTAATTTCAATGATAAAAAAGAAACCCGTCCATATAATGATGTTCAACAGATCTATATTGATATTAATATAATCTCAATTGATCTCAATACCATCTATCGATATTTCACTAGAAACATACATAAATCCCAACTCATTTATATTCCTAATAGTGTTTTTTAAACTATAAAATAGCATTTAATTTCCCATAGAGGATTAGACATATAAAAAATGTGGGTAGTTATAAATGAGTCAGAAGAACCAATATAAAATATTGTAATTTTTAATGAGGATGAAATTAAGATGACACCTTTCATTATAAGTGGACACATGTCTACCTCTGATAGAAACCCATCTATTGTGTCGTGGCGAATCACACTTGAGGTATTTGTATAGATACCTATAGTATTTAAATAATCTGACTACACTATATTAGCCCTGGGATCTGATGATCCATGAACATATTGAGTACTATACATGTCCTAAAATTAATGATGCAGATGACCATAACTCCCACATCTGCTACACATTATAGAAATTGAATAAAAATAATGTTGTGTCTGTCTAGGACTGATACTATGATAGAAAGTAAAAGGAACACCAAAGGTTAGGATTGGTAGTACTAAAGAATCATACTAAAAGGAAAAACAACCACCAATATTCTGATGATCATGTAACATTTTCCCCTATCACACCTCTGAATTTTCCCCTACATGTAAAAGACGTTAAATATTATTCAACATTACCTATCATGTTTATATGGGAAATCATAGATCTATCCATATTATTTTCATTTGTTGAAATATTTACCAAAAATACATGTCATTAGATATCCGGTCATAAACCCTATAGGTTCTTTTGAGCTTTCGAAATTTGGTTCAAATTTAACAAACTCAGTAAACCAAATGGTGCACACTGACACTAAAAAATCTCCCTACTATAAAAAGAGTAAATATAGAGACATCTCCATCATTAGTGAATTTGGAAAAACCGAAACAAATATTGTCTTCAAACCCTTCTAGTCACAGCCCACATTCTTTTCATCATGTACCCCGGATTCCAAAAACACTTGATAAGACCCCCAAAATAAGAACACTTCAAACATAATATTTATATAGAAATTTGTTATTTGTAATTAAATGATTCAATAAATAATTTAATTAAAATACACTACCTCTTGAGGTTTATTCATAACATTGATGAAAAGTTGATTCTCACTCATGAGCTCTCAGGATCAATCAATGTTGACAAAAACTCTTATCTGTGCATGGAAAATGTGTTCTTAACTTTTGGAACAATATTATCCATAGAATAAACTACTATCATGATATCATTGATAAAATTCTAATCCATTATAGGATCCCTCGGAGAGTCATCAGTTTCAACCACCTTTGGGAAACACAGAACATGTCTTTGAGGGATACCGTTGCACACCAAATTAGATGAAATGATCCGATGATTGAATCATATAAATTCTACAAATAATCCATAAGAAAAATAATTATATTATCATAAATGATTAAAATATTAGAGACACGTCCTAAAATCACATGGTAATTACATGCACTGACCACAGTATACCGCCCATGACCCAATAATCATATATTCAATATACAAGGAGACCTAAGATAAGGACAAACCTCCAACCCATTCCCTCTGATATGAAACAATATTGAACTGACCTAAATAACCTCTTAAATGGGTTCGCAAATAGATACACTACATACACGATGTGAATTTTATATACCCAAAGGATGTCAAGAAGCTCCAGAGATTCAAACATCAATAGAGAATCTTACTTCACCCAACCTGAAGAAAATACATCTCACATGTATATAAAATACACAACATCGAAATAGATAAATATATTCTACAACTGAATAAAATAGATGAAACTGAATAGCTGAAGAAATGAAAAAATATCAAAGTTATAGTCCACCTACCAAGGTCCACCAAATAAGAAAAAAAATGAACTACTCCATGTGAACGTGTGGGAATAAACCCAATGTATCGCCATCCCAGCCGATAGAAAACCAAGTTACCACAATGTGGAACCTTTATTTTACAAACAAAAAATAAACAAAAATGGTATATGCACCCCTGAAGACGTTTAAAATGTGTGAGTTAATTGGATATGTATGATCCATCCTAGAATATCCATCACATGTCTCTGTATAACTAATAAAATATTCTATTTGCAAATAAAATATTTCATTATAAGTAGTAAATAATTTTTATAAAAATAATTGTAATCATTTTACATGTTTAAAATAATTAAAAAATAAGGATAGTAATATGAATTTCAATATTTGAATCATGCATATGAAAAGAAAATTAACCAAAATGATGAAACATAGGTAAATAATAACAAGAAACTGAATAGATAAATCCGGAAAACTACTAATATCACAATAATTAAGAGTGAATAACATTTCCCTAGACCATATTCTTAATTAGTAGAGAAACACAACATCAGTGAACATACCCAAAATTTCAATAGTATGTACCTAGAAGAAATGATCGAGGTTATATAGAAAACCCCCAATAGAAAATCACCCGTCTGAAATATGAATGATGGACCAAAGATAAACCATCTAGATACTTATCCCACACTTCCCATGTCTACTATTTCATTAATTTTTTAATACTTTGAATGTACCCCATTTTTCACATACCATAAACCGTTTAAAACTCACAATTTATCACAAATATATTTTCAGAAATAAAATAATCATTCTATTTTATTTATAAGTCAATTTATAAAAATAAAAGGAGCAATACATTAAATAATTAGATGATGGAGATGAAACTACCTATTTAAAATGTTGGGTCATATATGCACACTGAGGGTCCACCGACAACAAGATCACAAAAAAATGGTGGTTTTTGAATAAATCTTCATATCTTATAATTTATTCAATTTATCAATAAATGGATAAAGGGATATAGAAAAAACACATACCTCAAGAAACCACCCTCACTATATCACAACCACATATGATAATTCCCCCACCCAGAATAAGATCACACTACGAAACGAGAAGGTAATCTACTAAATAATCACCATACATATACAAACCCGATAACATTGCACAACAAAACAACCATGATAAAAATAATTACCAGAAATTCCTACTAACCCAGAGAGTCAAATACTGACTACTTCTATGATCCAATGATGAAAAGATAAATTTGGAATGAACATACACTCTAAGAAACCACATAAAATACATTTAGGTCAAGATCCAAATAGGTTATGGGCTCTCATTATTTTAATTCATTTAATATAATTGCATTCCCTCAAACTCCTCCACATTCTTCTACAAATCTATTTACTCCAAAAACATAAATAGATTAACCATATAGTTGATATATGGAAACAAAGCCTCCACTAAACATCTTAACAATGAATCCTCATTGGGTAATTGATATTATCGTAAATTCAAAAGATCTAAAACATAATATCAATCTCTCACAAAACCTTTCACCCATACAAAATAGAAAAATATCACCAATAAATGATTCATTCATTGTATATTATACTATTTCTACCCAAAACCACTTCCAGAAATATGTCCATGATCTGTCTCCCCGTTCCAAATAATTGAGATTCCATATCCACCACCAACATCTTGAATTAAATATCTTTTTGAATAAAACTATAATCTATACCACTAGCCAATACTGAATCAAACCTAATATGATATTAATATCCTCCAATTATAGGTTCATATAAAAATTTTATTGGATTTTATCAAACCTTCTATGATATTACATGTGAATGGAAAATAATTTCATCTTCCACTAGCCATCCTTTTTAGCCTGGTCAACCATTCATCTATCATCTAGATTAGAATGAAGAAACTGAAAACCATGATTAATAAAATGACGATTCCTTAGAGATAAAATTGAATTAGAAACAATAATTTACTAAGAATTATAGTATAAAATATTTTGGATGTTTAATAAATGTCATTTTATATTTCAAAATACAGTCTATTCTATATGATGTACATAAGAGAATAGTATTTTTACTTCTCCTTGGTTTACACCTTGTAATCAAAATCGCATCACTTTTCCTATCAACTAGCTCAAAGTCCTCACACGAAATCACTGGGGGACTATTAATCCTTTATCATACATAGGATATTAATAATATATCATGATCCTAGATCTTTTTGTATTGTTTCCTTATAAACCCATGGATTCCATATGAGTTCCTAACCCCAAACTCCATGATATCTCCCAGCACAACCATTCGATACCATTATATGATGAAATTATCCTTCTAATGATACCCTTAATAATATGAAACAAATGAATACAGATAATTAAAAATGAATATTATCTCATAAATGACACAATTTCGTGAATTTCATCATGGTTAGAAAATCAGTGATATTTGATAAATCACCCTTATAATGGTTAGGGAAGTGAGATAGGATGAGATAAACAACAAATCAAATCATTTGAATAACAAATAAACATATAATCAAAAAATATATGGAATTTAAAATGCCTCAAAATTTTTATCATTATAAAATGTTTAAAAGATTGTATGAAAACCTCCAAACAATTATATGACTATTATATAAGTTATATATTTCAAACACGACCAACATCTCCCTCCTAAAAACATGAATAATACATTATATATATGAGGTGAGGATAACATATATACTCTTTATGATCGTATCTAAAGACCCTCTAAAATAGTTCTTTATGGTAATACAAATTTCTTTTAAAAAAATATGTATATGAAAAAGTATGTATCAATCAGTGAGTTACCGACCACACTATGTCTATCTCACTAAATAAATCATCCACATATAAGAAAATATTATCAAAAATATCGAAAAAAGGATTCACCATAATGCCAACATATTGTTTTTATGTTATAAGGACTTATCATTGTAAATTGTATTCCACCCATAAATATTTAATCCGAATAATATATATCTCAAAAAACATCTGCATAATAGGAAACATCCTCCTATAAAAGTCTACCCAACAAAGCTTCACATTCTCCCCAATATAGGACATTTCATCCCCAAAAGATAAAACAAAACTAGGGGAAAAATGGGGGTATTGAAAACCTTTTGAGCCTCCTACTCCCATGGGGTCTCCTAGAGATTCTCGTGCTACCAACGAACGTGCAATAGAGGAATCGACCGCCCTCAAAATACCCACTCCTTTCGATTCTCTATCTCTACTGGGAACTCCACAAACATCACCCCAAAATTGATGCCCACCTCACCCAAGTCGATAATGTGCAATGTAACATGCACATAACTCCATAGATATAGAACATTAAAACAATTACCCACCCTATGCATTTGTGGGGGGAAGAGCAAGATGGTACACAACCTCGCCCACTCTATTGAGGATGTGGAATGGTTCAATGATCATAGAAGATAGCTTGTCATCCTGGAAAAACCTTTTTTATCCTCGTCGTGGTGAGATCCGTAGGATGAAATGGTATCCATCCACAAGCATAAATGGTCTTTGTCTTCTTTCTGTAGAAGAATTCTCCAAGCTCTGTGCAGTTTTCATCATCTCCTGGATGATCTACACCTTCCCCATGGTAGCATGTACCGACTCTAGACCCATAATTTCTAACTCCACTAGGTCAATCTATCATAGTGGTGATCTGCATGGTTTCCCATACATGCCTTCAAATGGATAAATTCCGATGGTGGAGTGATAACCATTTTTTTTGCAAACTCGAACAATGGAAAGCGGTCCTCCCATCTATGGCCAAAATCAAGGACACAATCACGAAGCATTTCCTTGAGGGTTTGAATGGAATTCTCCATATGACTATATATATGAGGATGAAAGGATGTGCTCAGGTGTAGCTGAGTTCCGAATGAATCCTAAAATCCCTTCCACAAGCGTGATGTAAAACACGCGTCGTGATATGAGATGATCATCGATAGAACCCCATGAATCTGTACAATCTTCTGCACATATAGATGTCCCAATCTCTCTATTGATCCTTACACTAGAATGGGTAGGAAGTGGGATGACTTGGTTAGTTATTCAATGATCACATATATGGAATCATGAACCCTAGATATATTTGGTAGCCCTATCACAATGTCCATGTATATGACATCCCACTTCCACTCTAGTACATCAAGAGGATGAGCTATTCTGGTTGGAACCTGATGCTCAGCCTTCACTTGCTGACAAGTGAGGCATCGAGATACAAACTTTTATGTTGTTTTCGTTATTCATAGCCATCAGTACTAATGCTGGAGGTCCTGGTACATCATTCCCACACGAGTATGTACCACTAAAGGGGTTGTATGGAACTCCCTCTACACCTCCTCTCGAAGTTTCACTGGTACTGTGGTGCATCCTATGATGAAGATAACATGCTCCCCACCTTCATAAAATCCATTAGGAGAAAGTCCTGAGAATAACTAAGTATGTTGGGAATCACAGTCACAGTCTCGTAGCTGTGCATCCCGAACTCGTTAAAAAAGTGGGGCGGTGACAGTCATAGACGGCAGGTAAGATGCTCCATCTCTATCCAAAACGGATATCTGCAATGCTGTAAGCTTCTATGTCGCCGCACTCAGCAACTGTAGACCAGACCTCCTACTGAGTGCATCTGCTACTACGTTACCCTTCCCATGAGTGTAGAAAATATCAAATTCAAAGTCCAGGATGAAACACAAACCATCAAAGATGTCTCAGGTTCATGTTTTTATGTGAGAAGATATACATGATAATATTTTGATTAGAGTAAACAACAAACCATTCACCCATCAAGTAGTACTTTCACATCTTCAATGCAAAGACCATTGCTACTAACTCCAAGTCATGGGTAGCATAGTTCTTTTTGTGTTTCCTCAACTTACGTCAGCCATAGGCGATCGCTGCTCCCTCTATAATTAGGAAAAAATCAACTACGGTCCCTGATGTGTCACACTAGACGAAATTCCCAACATCCTATTTTGGTAGCCTGAAGATGGGGGGCACTTGTCACCCTCTGCCTCAGCTCCGAAAAACATTGTTGTAATCATTCCATCGACAGAAAGGGATGTGCCTAATTTATAATAATAGGTAACTGTGTCACAAATCTCAAAAAGTCAGGTATGAATCTCCAGTAGTGCCCAGCCAATCCCAGGAAACTCTGCCCCTTGGTAACAATCCTGGGTGGATCCCAAGAAAGCACTGCCTCTACTTCACTTGATCTACTAAAACTCCTACCTCTAAGAGAACATTCCTTAAAAAGTGGAAACCCCATATACACAATTGGAACTTTGAGAGTTTTCCATAAAGTTGGAACTCACATAGTGTATCCAGAACTATCTGTTGGTGTGTGGTATGACATTCCTCCTCTGACGAGTATATCGGTTTTTCATCAATAAATACTACCATGAAGCGATCAAGGTAAGGTGGGAAGATCATATTCAGGAACCCCATGAACACTATCGGAGTGATGGATATGCTGAAGGGAATCACACATAACTTTTAATGTTTATACCTTCATCTGAAGGCCGTCTTTGGTACATCCTCAACTTGTACCCTAAGCTAATGATACACTGATCTGTGATCTATTTGTGAAAACCATAGTGGTCCCATCCATCGGTCAAAGAGATCATTAATCCTCGGGAGGGTATACTTGTTCTTCATGGCCAGCTAGTTCAGGCATGGATTGTCCACACAAAGCCTCAGACGCCCATCCACTTTCATGGTGGTCAAAATCAGGGATGCCCATGGAGAAACACAGGACCTTATGAAGCCATTCCTCTAGAAGTCCTCCAAATATACCTGCAACTCCCGAAGATCTAAGGGGCCTTCCAAAATGTTGGCATAGATATCTATGTCATCCCTGTGTATAGGTCAATATATAAGTTTACCTCGATGTGAAGATGTATTCATTAATAACATAAAAAAATACATCAACATACTGGTACACCACTATAAGATAACTCGAACACCTCAAGTCAACTGCTCTGAGGGTAAGGATAGACAACTGATGAGTGATCGGTTGTACCCTCCTACGAGAAACTCCATTCAATGCTAGAAATGATCACTTCTCACTAATGATGGTAAAACTGGTCCCATCCTCATAGACACCCCACACATTTAACCTAAAACACTCAATTCGATCATAGACAGAAGATAACCAGTCCACACCCAAGATGACATCGTATGGCCTCGATGTTGCTACTAAAAGATCCCAGCTAAAGCAATCGCCTCATAGAGTAAGCTCACACAACCGAAACTAGTGCGTAATTATTAAATCCTCTCCATTAGGAGTCCATTAATATAAGGATTGAGAAACTATCTCTACTAGAATCTCTGATATCCGAATGAGTGTCGTAGCAATGAAAGAGTGACTGCAACTTATGTCTTTAAGAACTGCATCTAGGGTGTAATAGACAATGATTATACCTCTAATCATCTCAGGAGCACCATGGTCATAGGCCTCTACCGCCTAAAGCTGAGATCTCCCCTTTCCACCTACCCCCTATTGTCGGGGTGGACCACCTAGTGTAAGGGTGACATAACCTCAAATCGCTTCACACCACGTATTGCATGACATCCTCCTCTGCCACGTCCTCCACCATACTGACCTCCTCACTCAAATATGTACCTCTTCCTCAGTGGTCCCTTTTCCTTCTGTTGACCGTAGGTATGATGGGTTAGGAAGTTTCGATCCATGTTACCCTACCCACTAAATGTGATTCACAATCTACTTCCCTACTGACCCCCTCTTCCTTGCGATCTCCACACCTTTGACCATGCATCTAGGGGTTGTCCACTGGAGGGTCTATCCCACAAGAGGGAGGTGTTCCATTGTGGATCCATATAGGTTCGTATATCGCTGATCCATGTTGGGCCTCTCTAAGGCTGTAACTCATCAGGCCTGCACTACTGATCCATATAAGGTCACTAGAATGCTGATCCACATAAGGTTCTATGATGACGGTCCTAAAAGGGTCACTAGATATTGATCCACACATGGTTGCTATGATGCTGATCCACACATGGTCTCTATGATGCTAATCCACACTGGGTCACTAGATGTTGATCCACACAGGTTATCTGTGATTAGGATCCATAGAGCATCACTATGATGCTGATCCACACAGGGTATCTATGTGAATGATAAACACAAGGTTTCTATGATGCTGATCCACACATGGTCACTATGATGATGATCCACATATGGTCGCTGCCAAAATGACAGGCAAACACATGATTCCTCGCACCCGACGCACTTGACTTCCATAATATATACTCCTCCATACATCATTACTCCTTCAACTACCACAGAGATCCACAAAAGAGTAACCCAGTGGACCTCCACATCATAAGGGTTCCAATGCAATAGACGAAACTTCAACCAGACGCTCAGTCTGTGAGTTATATACATTTTAGAGCCAAGGGACCAGTTGGATTCGGGTAGGACCCAACCATGTCATTCTCATAATATCACCAAAACCCAAGAAAAGTATCTGAAAAAGACTGTATCACTCATAGGATCTGAGCCCTGTAGACTGTTCATCAAAAAAATATCCACTTCGCAAGATACATCTCTTTAAGAAAACCTAGGCCCAAAAGGGGTCTGGGTCTAGTTTGACCCCATCTGACTGAACCATTTCGGGTCGAACCAACCTTCTTCAAATCTGACATAGCACTCCCCGAACCGAACTGGCATGGAATAGCTCGGTTGGTCTGGGCCGCGGACTGGCTTGGTCTGCTTCAGTTGGGCACGGCTAGCCATGTGGCGATACACCCAGCTACTGGCCCGTGTGGTGAGGGTAGCTGCTCCCCCTCCTTTAATGGCTCAATGAGATGTTTGCATATATAATTTGTAGTGCTAGGTGGTACTGCCCTGACTATCCACGGGACCATCAGGGGGAGGGCCCCCTCCTATAGTCACTACTTCGAAGTCGCGACATGCCTAACCGCGGATCACAACGGCACTCCGCCACACCACAACTGTCATTGGCCATTTTCGGACTCCATGTCCTTCCTCCATGGTGCCGAGAAGTGTCACCTCCATCTGTGGCCAACGTGAAATGGAGTGAATTCTGTGGGCCACCGGTAGTGGTCTCATGAACCATTTTTCCATCCGCTCATACCTACTTGCCTCTCAAGATGTCGTCGTCACTTCGTAGCTTCTGGAATCAAGGTTATGGTGTGTTTTAAGATCTCTCTTACAATAATGTGACAGGAACAAAGTGGAAGTGGGTCTAGGATTTTTTCATTTGTAATGCATCCTCTGCGTTAACATCATAATAGGTGGTTGCATTTTAATTCTTCAATGATAAATTTAACAAAACCCATACCTGAAGATTTTATGGAGACGTCGCGGTGGTGAAAGAAGATTCTACATTTGATGTAGCCGCCAGCATTTATCGTTCCGATTTCGTTTCCACCCAAGCCTCTGCCTCCATCAGTGGAAGGTGTCATGGTAAATTGCCAGAGGTTCTTCATCGTCTTCCCAAAATCCAAAGCCTGATATTCAATTAAATATACAAAAGAATCAAGAAGAGTTGCACAAAATTAATGTTGTTCATTTATAAACCAAATATAATGTTTCAATATCATTGTTAAGAAAAACCCATATTCATCACATTAACTGGATAGACAACTCATTGGACCGTCCACCGCTGCTCAACAGTTGTAGAGAATGTAAAATATCATATTAATGTTATTTTATTATTATTTTAAATGTCCAAAAACTATGATTTTATCCCAAACCACTTCGGTCAATGTGAAGCCTCCCTTAATCCAATCTTTACACTTCTAATTCAACATAGTCATCATATTTCAATTCCGGGCACCGATTCAAATGTTAAAAAACACAGCCCGCACGTTTACTTAACGTACCATAGAAAAACTTCAAAATTCTATTCTAGGAACATCGGGCCATAGAATCACGAACATTCAATTTTTTATCAATCGTAATATTCCCAAATATATTTTAAAAAAATACATGGAATTTTCCAGGTCGTTAAAATTATTAAGAGGATTTCATTTAGAAGAAGAGAAGGTTGAAAACAACTCCAAAACTAACACACCCTGAGACCATGATTGGGTATGAAGTGTACTATTATTTATTAGGTGTTGGTCTGGGAGTGGTGTTGATGAAAAGGGAGTTGGTAGTTATATATGGGTCTCATATGGTAAAACCCTATGAAAAGAACTACCCAACACATGGATTGGAGAAGACTGTAGTGTTCCATGCTTTGAAATATTTGATACAATGTCTCTTTGGGGAGAGATTTAATATTCAAACATACCATAAGAACCTTCTCTATATCGTTAAAAATATATACATTATTTTTGTGTAGATAAATTGTGTTTAGTTCCTACAGAGGATAGATTTTGATATGGCTTATTAACCATGAAATTGAAATGATGTAGTAGATTCCCATAACCAAAATAATCTTGATGAGTAGCAACATAGAAAGATTTCATTAGAAGAGATATTGAATTTGATGAGTTACTTGATAAATTGGAGGCGATATGACTTATAAGACAATGGTTATATAAAATTTTCACCGTTGAGAGTCACATCTTTACTTTTCAACTAGGAAATAGTTGAACATTAATCCTAATTAAAGTGTGTCGTAATGAGGGAACAACTAGTGGGGAAGACTCTATGCCCGGATGGGTAAGGATATCGATGACATGATCTTCGTACATGGGAGAATAATAGTCCGTACTTCCATCAGAGTGAAACTTATTAGGAATTTACATACATCTAGATCATTGGTATATACTGGTCTAGCCATGATATATCATGACATCAGGGAAAAGATCTTGTTTGATTGGGTGAATAGAGATATCACTAGTTTTCCTCTTGATTCCTCACCTGTCAGAGGCTGAAATATGGGATCTTGAGTCATGTTGGGTTGTCACATCCACCCATGATGCCTATGTGGATGCAGAAAGGCATCATGGTTGACATTATAATAGGTATACCAAATACATCGAGGAGTTGTGACGTAGTTTGGGTGATTTTTGAATGGCTAACAAAGTATGATGACTTACTTAAGATAATAGAGACTCAATTAGTGGAAGATATAAGATATATGTATTTCTGAGATATTTTGTCCATTCATGAAGTCCCATAGAGATTATATTATATATAGATATACATGTCATAAATAGGGAATTTGGCAGGGCCAATGAATATATTTATAGACTCAGCTGAGATTGAGCATGGTGTACCATCCTTAGTTTGAATGAAAATCTGAGTAGACTATACAAAAAATGGATTATATTATTTGAGCTTGAAAGATATGTCAAAATGGACAATAGGACGATAACATGGCATCAATTTATTTTTTTTACCATTATAGTTATAAAACGATGATGCATATATAATATTATGAGGCTCTTTATGAAAGGTTATTCCACTCACTGCATTGTTAGAAAGAGGCGGATGAGTAATTAGTTGATTGACCTTGTATGTTTTAGGATACCAATGAGAGAGTAAAAACGGATACAAAAGAGATTTATCACCAGTCATAGCAAATAAAGATCATATGCGACTATAGAAGGATACACATTGAGTATATATGGGAGATCAGTTTTTCATGAGAGTGACTCTATGTTTGGCGCACTAATTTCTAGGCAAGCATGGAAAGATAACACGATGTTTTGTAGGAAAATTTTCGATAACCGAGAGGATTGGGATAATTTCATGTCATCTAGACCACCCTTCTCAGTATCGTGGTATGCATGATGTGTTCCACGTGTCATAACATCATAGGTATATACATGACCCTTCTCATGTTATTGATTACATAGACTTTGAGTTGTAGACTGAAAAATAATATAAGGAGGACTCGGTGTGAATCATTGATCAAAACGAGAAATAATAACCAGGGTAATCGATATGAATAATTCATATTCGATGGTAGGATTGGATGATCTAGGAATAGACATGAAAGCTTTACTCTAATGTTCAGTTTTAGTGGCCTGATTTATTTGAGAAGTACGCCTAGAGATACTTCTCTAGGAAAAGAAGCTGATAGAGGGGGAGAATTGTAAAATACTAACTTTTAAAATGAGAATAAAATTCATTTTTTAGATAAATTATCAATGTTATATGTAAAAATGATTTATTAGTGAAAAAGAACATAAAATATGTTATGGTATTTTTTGAAGGGTAATATCATTGGTAAAACATTCAAATACTCAATTGAATATTTTTGGAGTAAGACACAATGCCAGTGCAAGATTCAAAGGCTCACAAATGATAAACGAAGTCAAAAAAAAAATATCTAAATTATTTTGTTGCGTGCAATTTATTCAAAATAATGGAACATGTCCAAAATCATGGATCATATGATAAATACGAGAGCATCGTTAGGTCTGAAGCACAGTTTTTACCGTATGATGGGTATACTATTTAATGATGTAATACTTTTTCTTCCTCTCTCTTGATATAATATTATTAAATACTATTTAATATATTAATTTTTAAAAAATTACTGAATATCTCTCAAATAGTACATCATATGATTTTTTTTTACCATTTTTAGGTCTGAAATGTGGTTTTTACAATATGTGTGATATAACATTTGAAGGTGTACGGTGTTTAGATACCTCACTCTGGAAAAGAACCATTTTATGTTTACTGAATTATGTAATTTTATTTCAAATAATAAATAATTAAAAAATCTGAAAAATTGGTGTGTATGAGAAATTTGAGATAACCATTGGGTCCAAAAGGGGGTTTACCGTATTCAAGGTATAAATGTTTAGTTCAATCTGGTTTTTTGTAATTTAATTTTTATATTAAATAATTTTTTTTATAAATTTAATTAAAATTTTGTTACTGTTAATCATCCCGAAAATACATGCATTGGACACCATTAACACACCAATATGGTCATTAAAAACATATGATTCAATTAATTTTCACATGAAAATTTAAGTAAAAACATATTGTGTAAATTAAATGTCTACATAATTATTATATAATTGATGATCAGATTAAATTACCTATTTTAATTTCATTGGTTTTGTGAAATACTGAAAGAACATTTATTTTTTATAAATAGTTGATCCAACTTTGCGTGGAGAGAGGTTGACGTGTTTATGTTAAAGCATCACAGGGATTGATGTGTGTGTAACCTTTGAAGAACCCATTGTTCTCAGATTTAGTCTCACAGGAGTTGTGACAACCTCCCATATATCTAGTTTTCCCAACAGGAAGAATGTTTCTTTATTTTATTTGTTCTTATGTTTTCAGATGTAGGATTAAAAAACTGAATAAAAATAATATTTTATAATAAAAATGATAATATTAAAATTAACAAAAAATAATTTTAATCGTATTATCAAAAGTTAATTATGATGATCAAAAGTTAATTTTTAAATATCAAAATAATGAAATGAAAATTTTGAAAAAAATTAGTTACAAAAATTATTTTAAAAGTAAATCCTGTAGAATAAATCAAAGGATAATTATAATTATTATCAAATCATAATTATCATAATTATCAGATAATAATTCAAACGAATTATCAAAGATTAAATATTCATGATTATTGGACTGTAAGTATAAATTAATTTTTCAAATTTTAACTTCACGAAATTATATATTGATAATTATGATGAATTATCACATCATAATTACATTAAATTATAGACATAATTTTATTCAAATTTTTATAGGATAACTAACAGGAAATTATCAGGTTAATTGTTTATCAAAATTATCATAGGATAATTACATGTATTATCAAACGACAATTATTAAAATGATTTTAATTGATAATTTAGGATAAAAATTATCAAATAAAACTATAATTGGAAAATTTAAAAACAAATTATCAAAATATAACTATAATGAATAATTATTAAAAAATTATAAAAAATCATTTTAAAATTATAATTGGAATTAAAATTATCAAAATAATATTTTAAGGGATAAATTATGGAAGTTATCAATACATAATTATAAAATGATAATTTAAGTTAAACTATAAACATATAATTATACAATAATAATTTAAGATAAATTATCTAAATATAATTAGAAAACTCTAATATAACGGATCTTATAAAAAGATGATTATAAAATGATAGTATAGAAATTTTCTAGAAGGGAGATTGTATCATCATATGTGATATTTATTTATTATTGAAATAAAATGACTAATGTTGATTTTTGGTGCCCTTGAAGAACATTAAAGATTGATGTGTTGATGAAAGCGATGATTATACCACATGATGTGTATCAAACCACACAATGTGGTTTCTTATTAAAACTGATGGTAATGACATTGAGTTTTGAGATTCCTAAAAAAATTAACTTCATACAGATTTTCCATTAATATGATTTATGTGTATAAATATTTGATGGTTGTTGTAGATTGTGATCACATTTGGGTGTTTTTGTGGCCCTAAGACCCATATGTGACATTTTATTTCATGATATTGATGTGATTGGATGATTTCCTAATGATGTTTGATTCACATGTTAATTTATATGATGGTTCTATATTTCCCAGGACATATGTTATGGTTGTTATAATGTTATTTCTTATCATGTTTTTCTCTATTTGATTGCTATTTGTATACTTTAATGGTGGTCTTCATGGTTTTATTATTACTTGTGGCGTCCATGCATCCTTTTTAATGTTGAAGATGGTGAATCATGATAGAATTTTACCCCATAATATTCTAGATGCCTCGTGGATTCCATTTAGATTTCTGATACATGATGAATTGGGGATTCCTAGTGTTAACGAATTCCATGTAGATTCTTGGTTGGATAATGATACTGAATGCATTCCATATTCTATGTATTACCTGATGCATTGTAGATTCTGGGTAGGTTGTTTCCTCTCAAGGCCCTTTAAATTCTGACTGACTCACCAATAGCCATGTTTTTGGATTTGATACTTATTGGAATGAAATATAATTATAGAATAGAGCCATAGCCGGTAACATTGGGGGTTTATGGTGGCTTGGTATGTGAATGACAACTTGGTTTTGGATTGTGTGTTACTATGCATGTTACAAAATTTTTATTATTATGGAATACACTTATATAATTGAGAAGATATGGTCAAGGGAACATTGGTGACATTCTAAGGAGTCTTACAATCACACCCAAGTCAAGAATTTGGTAAACTTATAGATTTCACAAGGGATCTAGCACATGGAAGGGACCTTGTAGTAGACATCTGTGTAGAGGACTATGGAGCTAGTAATAGTCCTATATGGACCTCCGAGGATCTATTGATTATTTATTAACTTTATCTTCTATATTTCATTTGGAAATTATTTCCATTTACAAACGTTTCGTTATATGTATTATATGTATGCCATTTTTTTAATTATCTCCATGTTACTCTACATCATTAATTTATTTTTTATCATGGATTATAGATCATATGACATAATATTGAGGGTATGTATCCCCACAGGTAAACTCATACCCTCTCTACTAATCGACAACCTCTTGTGTATGGGGTGATATGAATCAGTTCACGTAGCACTCCAAATCAGGACAGGTGGTTTGGGATGAGATGTTATAAATTCAATTGTATGAAAATGGAAACCAATAGTATTTTTCAAATATATCTTGTATGGGTTTATTATGTACTTTTTATGACCTAATTCCCTACAACTAATATCCAAAACTTACAGTTGTAATGTTAGAAATAGAATTATTTTATATAAAATATAGTTTTTCTAATGCATTTGTTTGGGTCCCTATAGATGGAATCAATGTAAATAATTAGATAATGTAAGAGGTTTGGAATTTATGTAAGTGTATGTAAAAATTTCCCTATATGTAAAAAGTTTTTATTTCTAATCGATGATTATTGTTAATATTCAATATAAAAAATATTATTTTTTAGGGTGAATGATTAACTACTCAATTGAAATGAGATATAAATTCTATGAATGATAATAATCATAATATTTTTATATGAATTACCAATATAAATTTTTTCAATTTTTATAATATAGTTTTTTCTTAAGTGATGTTATTTTTTTCAGAATATAGATCACATATAAAGATGGATGGTAGGTTATCATTCATAACATTCATATACCTTCAGAATTATTTAATCATTGGTACTATTTCAAATCCTATTCAATTGATTTTTACAGTGTATTGACTATTTAAATCACATTCTAAATATTGTTTGAGCTATCTAATACAATTATTTTCAATAAAATTCTTTTCATTGTATCTTTTCCATTTGATTTGTTAATAAAAAATCATCCAACAACATCAAAAATTAAAATACAAAAAATATCTCCATAAATTCATTCCTAAATGATTTCAATAATACCTATATAAAAACGGAATATCAGGAATTTCAAGATGTCTATAAATATGGTATAAATCATTCATTCATTTTTTAAGTATGAAGAAATATTATTTTGATATTTTGAATTCATAAGGTCATAATTCATATCATTTATCATTTGAATAAAATTTTAATGAACAACATAGTGAATCATAATTAATGTGTTAAGATGTATGTTTAATGATGTATGTGATTTTATCATGATTCTATATTTATGATGTGGTGGGATATTATCAATGACGTTATCTGGCATTCTAAAAATTATAAAAAAACATGTTGATTATTCTGATGTATTATTTTCTCCAAACAAATTAAAACCATTAATTTATGAAAATTTGAATGAGTTGAAAATAATCCTTTTAGTTAATATATTCTAGAAGTTAAAAATATACATTTTAATTAAATTTTTTTGATTTTTTTTGAATATAGGTTATATAGAAAACCCAATATGTTAAAAATTAGATTTCAGGATTAATCTTATTTTATAGGATGTTCATTTCATTTTTTGGATAATTATAGGAATTATATTATTGTAGTATTATTTATATGAAAATACTCAATTTGGATTAAATTATGTCTCATCTAGCACGATTGTGGGGATTGAACAAATAACTTATGGGATACAAGGGTGAAACACCTAGGACAACAATACATGATTTCATAAAAAACATAGATATTTTTTATTTTTTACCTTATGATTTTTTAGATAATGATGTTTTTTATTTTAGGGACATATGTTTTTTAATATATATAACCACAAAAATTTAAATTGATTTGGTTATAACGTTATTAATTAAATTTTATGGAAGAACTCTTTAAATTTAGTCTATATTATGAAATTATTGTAAGAAAAATATAATGGGGTTTTAGTTGATGTATAATTTATTATGAATAATTTGGAATAATATATAAATTTTATGTGCATTTATGGTTATTTTGGTAATTTATTGAAATTATAATCATATATTAGAGATTATTTATTAAGGGAATATAATGTTTTGGTATGATACATTATGAGTGAATGACATTAGTCGGAGATAAATGATAAATTTACCTTTGAATAAAATCTTTTAAAATCGTTCTAATATTTAGGATACATATATATATGGTAATATTTTAATGAATTTCATGTATGAAAATTTCATTAATGATTTAGGGGAAATTAAGGAGTTACAATATAATTTTTTAGATTAACATACTACTAATTCATATAAAAATCAATTAATTTTTGGAATAACTCTACATAATCCTAACAATTATGTTTTTGGTTAACATCTAATGATACACGATATATAAATTTATACTTTTACATAAATTAATATTTATGATAATAATATTATTTTTATTTATATATAGAAATATAATCATCATTACTCAATATTTTCAGAAAAAATGTGAGAATTCAAAGAAAATTGATTAATGGATGAAATTACACTTGTAATGTTTGTGAATTTCAATATGTTTTTTGAATATATGGTAATTGAATTTCTATTCTATAAGAAATTTATCTTAAAGAAATATAATATATAGTTATCATATTTTCAAATGAATATATGTACTTTTCAACAACATATTATTTTATAGAATTTTTGGCATTGACATTCCCATGATAATAAAAAATAAGTTGAGGAATATTTTATGTCTATTAACTTAATTATTTTAAAATTAACTTTTTTTTATATGGCCCAATTTTTAATTTACACAAATGCTCTCCTATTTCAGAAACATGTTGTTTGTTAATAAATATGATATTATTATACTCAATTTAAATGAGATGTTTTATTAACCCTATTTCTGAGATGGGATTATATAAAATATATTTCCAAATATTAAACTCTATATTTTTGATCCTAAGTTCAAATTTTTAATAAATAATTTATTAATGGGGGAAAATTTATGACCCCATGATTTTTCAAGTGAATCATATTTTTGAGAGTGAATAAAACACAACAAACCAATCATTAATGGATAATGAAATATTTTAATTTAGAATTTAAAATTATAACCGTACTATTGAATTTGTGGGTATTAATAGGCCTTATGAAATGTTGAGATATATATTAAGGAAATAATCAAAACAAGTGTATTTATTATTACTTTGAAAATAAGAAATTAAATGTCTAGTAAAGTAATTTTCATTTAGAAAATTTTATTTTTCAAAATATTTTTATTAAATTTAATGAGAGAATAATATAAATAATTTTCGAAACATATATTAATTTAGCATCATAAAAATATTATAAAAATTTATTCATCATCAGGGAATTATCATATTTTTAAATATTCATATTTTCCAAAAAATGATTTTTTATTCAATAATGAAAGAACTGATTTTTATAAAAAAATATATTTTCAAATAAATTATTTTAAAATAGAAATTATATTTTGGTTTAGTTTATAGAGTTATTTAATCCATTTTGAATAAATATAATTAAATTATTTTGTTTTGAAATAATTTTATAAATGAATTTGGTATAAAATTTATTTAAAACATACTGATGCCTTTGTCTAAAATCTTATTTTCATTACTTTTTTGGGGTCATTTTTAATCAAATTATATCAATTATGTAAATTTAATTTTTCATAATAGAATCCATATTTATTATTTTGTTTATAAAATTTGGTAAAAAGGTATATTTGGATTTCAGTCATTATTAATAGTATTCATATTAAATATTTGGGACCTCAATAAGTGCAAATCAGGTAAATGATGTTATAAATAATATTATATAAACAATGAAATACCTTATAAAATTCATTTTATCTAATGGAAGAGTGTATTTAGAACCAAATAATCCAATATTGTCACATAGGGAAATGTTTTTCCATTAATCATTTAAAATGACTTATATATATTTTTTCAATATAAAGATAAAATGTCACTCTCTTCATTTTGATATATATAATATATTTTTGGAATGAATAAGCAAATGTTATGTTTAGTTATAAATTATAACTATATATATAAATTAATTTCTATCATGTTTTTTATTGAAAATATTCTTGTGATGAAATGATTAATATAAATTATTTTATAACTCTATTAAAGTATTTATTCAATTGAAAAAAATTGTTTCCAAAATATTAAATACAACATAATCAGAATTTATAATTTAGTTATATGGAAATATAATATATATATATATATATATATATAACATTCTTGGTTTGTGTTAATATATTTATTTAATTTTTTATATCGTTTTTATTTCAAACTCCAAAGAAATAAACATTTCAAAAGATGACATTCAAGATAATTTATAATTAATTATTATTTATTAAATAAAGAAATTACTAAAAACTTTCGAATAGAAAAAATAGTAATATATGGTTTAAAATATTGAACTAGTTCCATTTGGGGGCCAACATTCCATTTATTGGAAATATAATGACACTATTTTCATAAATTCAACAATATCACTGTAATATTTTAAAAGATTAATATGTGTTTTATACATATATATAATGGTAAAAAAATTATCTCAACATGTAAAAATTTTATTGGATGATATTATTTCACACCATAATTATTATACCTTAGTTTTATATTAATTTTTATCCATATATGAATAATAATACATCTATACTAATTTAATAGTTTAAATAAATTTAACTAATTCACCTCCCTACACTTATTCCAAGACACCCATTCTCCTATTTTCCTAAAAAAATAAAGTTCAATTTAAATCCTACATGACAACATTAATACCTTATAAACATCCCATCCTCATAAAAATTATTTATTTTTATGGTATAATACCATCCTTAGAGGTAATAGGATGAAAATAAAATGAGGACACTTAAAGAAGAGGTTTAACATTTAACAAAAATATTTAGTTATATTTATTCTTGTACACCATCCAATATTGTTTTCCAAAAGGATGAAAAAAATACAAAATTAAATAATTATAACAATATATATATTGGTTAATAGAATAACCAATATCCAGCTTCACTTCAATCACATAGGAATTTAGAATGGTTTCACATGTGTATAGTGGGATACCGCCTCCTGAACCGATGTAATTCATTTTCCTTCATCAACTGTCAATACATTTTTTAATTATATATTTAATTATTATATATGATATTATATATATAAAATTTATTTTGATAAGATATATAAATATATATTTTCATTCCTTTATATTCATTGAAAAATTAATATTACGTTCATGAGTGATCGTGGACTACCACCTCCCCAAAGAAATGCAATTTATTTTCCACCACCACATAAAATTTATTACTTATGTATGAATATTTATAGAAATACTATCAATTTTATGATATTTTTATCATTATTTAATGTTGAAAAATTGTACTCACCTTATTCCCTTCATAATCAATGACATATGGAACCATTACTCATCTGTATATACCTCTTACCATATTTGTGATTGTAATGTGGATAAATTTTCCTAAACATTATTCAGTTTCTGTTTTAAATTTACAATTGAAAAATAAAAATTATATTTATTACATGATTATTTATTTGTGTCTGAATAGATGATGACCTTCTGGACCATAGTCAATCACCAAAATACATTTTTGACATATGATCCTAGAATAATGAAACAATCAAATACAAACTTAATTTATTTACTAATTTAATATTTACATGTAATACATAAAATATTAAATTAATAAAGTTGAAAAATATTAATATAAAGTCAAATAATTTACATTATTTTATTATTATATAAGATAAATAATGCATGTGATGATTTAGACTCGAGGTTAAGAAAACTATAACGTAAATCCTTATTTTAAATGTTTTAAATGTTTTAGAGTATTGACTAATAAATATATTAAATCCATGTCCATATTATTAACAAAAAGTTATATTATATTTTATATAGTCATTAATGAATATTAAAGGATATTTTATTTCAATTTTATTGTAATTTCAAATTTAATAAAGTGGTTGTCTTTTTATATTATGTTTTGACATAATTATGAGAATTAATATTTTCTTATACTAGATATAGCATTAATGGATTTTCCAACCACCAAAATTTTTTTTTAATGTTTTTATTATTTAATTTTATTTCATATTTTCTTTTATGAAATTCAATATTTTTATTTTTCTAGGTGTTTTGTTTTGAAAATTTGTTTTTTAAAGAGAATCTGTAATTGGATAAGTGAATGTGTTTTGCATACCAGTTCAAAATATTGTTAAAAAATTTATATAATTGAATATTGAAAGTGTAATTTTTTCATGATATGGTATACGAGATTTATATATGACGAATATGGGTTCATGAAATAGGTAATAGGATTACCGATCCCCATTATTTATATATGTTTCATTGGGAAATGATCATTGTCTTTATTGTCCGGAATGATGTTGTGAACCATGCTGGTTTCACCAATAGATTTAAAAGAGATATCATTAGTTACGACATTATTACAATACATTTATTGAATATGATTTTCAATAATACCAAAAGGATATACAGTTATTATCGGATTTAAATTAATTATTTTGGAAAAAAGATGGTGTTTTTTCACTATTATTTTTTTCATACTCTAAAAAAATTGTCTTTATATAAGGAATGTTGTGATTTTTTAGTATTTTTACATTAATAAAAGGATCATGTATTTATTTTCTACCTTACTATGATTTTGGGAGTTAATCCCACTTTTTTAATTTTCTTCACAGGTTTTAAGGTTGAGATGGAATAAAGAGTTTTTCATGTTTAAAATTATTACGAATCACATGAAACAAACTCTATACAAAGAAGTTGTATCCAAATTTTATTTTATGGGATCATTATTTATTTATTCATAATTACTTCTATATCACTAATAACATTATTTTATCCTTTATAATGAATGATTGTGGATTATTATCTAATGAAACTAGAGAATGTGATGTTTAAGGTGCAGTCCTTATACAAAACATCTGAGAATCTTTATAAAAACATTATGTGGGTAAATAAAAAGTATAAATCATAATTATTTTTAGATATATAATAGTTACAGACAAACCCATCATAAGGGTCCACACATCTAAAACCTCCAAACTACAGAAGCAACTAAATCAACAAAAACGCATTAGAAAACTACTTCCAAAATACAATTATGATGAGTTGTGATAGAGAGGTGTTTTTAAAGTAAAATAGGTTTTTTTTAACGTTTTTCTCCCTTTTTTACAAATAATGTAACTAAATTCCCATTGAAAAAGATAATAACGAAACGTACAATCATATTCTAGAATTCAATGTCCCACTGCATAAGAAATTCTTTGGAATTCGAAGATGTTATCTTGATGAAAAGGTTTCGTTGGACTCACCGAGAGTCTAGAATGACTGATTGTAATTATGTTCAACTTTGGTGAATTCTGGGATTCAATAAAACAATGAATATGTTTTTTTAAAATTCATTGGTATCATAATTTTTATAAAAAATTTGGTTTAAGATTTATGAATGAAATGGGGAGTGATACCCATCATAATCTAGTGTTTAGAAAGTAATTTGTTTATGGAAGAATGTGAAATTATAATTCACTCTATTATGAGAACAATGAAGTTGAAGGTGATAATAATTATATACAATGCCATTACGGAATCCATGAAAAAATATGAAGATTGTTGAAGATGGTAGTTTTTGAAGAAAAAATATTCTGGTCTTAGTCCATTAATTTGAGATAATAAGTCTCAAATTTGTTTTAATACTGGGAAGGTTTATTATAATTATAGAAAATAAAGATTCTTGAATAAAATATGTCACGAGAGATAGAATAATTTCACTAACATGTGGGTCAACAGATGAACTCTGATGTGTCTTATCAAGAGCCATCACATTTCAGGTGACACTAACTACATAATCAGACACATGATCATCTATCATAAAAAAGGATGATGAAGAATCTTTCTGGAGTAGTATGAATAAGATTCATATGTATTGTCAACGAGATATTGAGGTTTGAAGAACTGGATTACTTTTTTTCATTAGAACATCATAATGAAAAAAATATGTTCTACCTTTTTCATATTTGTTATAGATAAAAATATTAATAAATATGATATCATCATCATAATTGGGAAATATAAATTGGATGATTAGTCTTTCAATTGTTGTGGGGAAACATAATGAGATATTCTCAGTTCTTATTAGTTTATAAGAATGATTGAAAATTTTATTGAGAATATATCTATTTTGACATATCTATTAGTGGAATAGAGTATCATAATAAATAAATCATAATGAATAATAATAATTAAAATGATACATGTTATGAATTTTGAAATGAGCTGTATTTTTTAAGGATTATTGATGGTTTTAGAAGTGTTGAAAGCACTGAAGAAGCTATAAATACATCTGTAATTCAATGGATGTTGAGATTTTGAGAATTTTTGGTGGGCATGAAAAACGCTCAGAACCATGTCCAAAAAATTTTCAGATACATATAAAAGGAGAATATACTTTTTATTTATTCTAAAATGGATTTACTATTGGGAAGAGATAGAAACTCTAAATTTATATGGAGATAATGTTTTGAGATTGAGAATACATAAGGATATTTTACTAACAGAAGTAGAAAGGATAAGATAAAATATATTATTTGGATTATTATTATACTATATTGGAAAATCGAACTTAGAAAATCATATTTATATTTCATGAAAAATGGTGTATTTATTTTGAATTGTTCAAATGTAATATTTCCCCACAAATTTTATCATATAAAGAAACCAGACATGGTAATCAGGTTGAGGAATCTGAATTACTATCATTATTAAGTCTAGAGTGTGTTCTTTCCTACTACTAGGTAAGGAAGTGAATAATATTTATGAAAAAGGTATATGTTAATTTTGACCAAAAACCATCATAACATGTTGGATACAGAAATTATTTAACAATATTTTGTGCTAATTGATTCCCAAACACAGTCATATTGATCATACTACCACACGACAGTAAGGGTATGTCATACTCATTGAATTCAACACCGAATAATTGTTTCCTATTGGATTGTGTGGTATTGTATTATTGTTAAACCATACCAAGGACATAACTACTCTTGTTGAGTACTGAGCTTTCTAAATTATTCTATTCATATTGATTCGTGTTTGTATTGTTTTTAGTTGGGAAAGGAATATTTAGTAGGAGGTGAATGATTTTTCAGAATTAAGGAATCCAAAAAAATACATTACTAATTAAATTGTCTTCCTCTAAGTGACACAACAATATTCAGTAGATAATTTCATATCCGAAATACCGTTCATTCCCTAGTACCAAACAACCTATCACATATCAATTCCATGTTCCTCATTTTACAACATCATTTGTCAGAAAAATTAAAATCCATTTTTCATTATTCCATAATCAAATTTAATATCATCAACTAATTCATTATTCATTTATATTGAACACCATACCATTTCATTTGATATTTTTTTAATTAATTTTAACTCACATCAATTCATAAATACCTTGTATATCATGAAACATCTAAGAAAATGCTGGACATGATTAGCCATTACCATATTTACTCAATACCCCCAACACACATTGCCAATATAATTCTATAAACCCGTGTTTAAATGAATAAACTCATCATATCAACCAAAAAACAACAAGATTCATAAGGAATAAAAAATAAAACATATTACTGTTTACCCACAAGAATTTTAATTACCGAATTAAAATTGCTAGTGAATTATTAATGGGATACAATTTTCATAAAAATAATTATTGAAAAAACATTTATCATTAAAATCTTGTATTAATAGACTATATGGTTAATATATACACGCATCAATAAAAAAATTCGATCAGAAGACAAAACTAATAATTTTAATTTATGCATAATAAATTTTTATGTATTATTAGCATGTGACTATCTATTCTAGCACTTGTATAATTTTGAAATAATAAAAAAGAAATTAGAAGGTGATCACAAATATAATCATGAAAAAATAATTACATCTGATTTAAAATAATAATTTTAAATCAATTCATTGATATCAAGAAGATATAATTATAAATGTAAATGTAGTCCAATTTTTATATTTTAATGAGAAATAAAAAGTACTAATTTTAATCATGAGAATATCAATTTCTCTTTCCCTCATAATCATTCAACTATCTAAACTAACCTTCCTTAATATAATATGAATTTCAATTAGTTATGAATGATATAATATGTTATTGTTATTAATTTATCTACATGGTAGAGAAATTTGGATATAATACTTGTGATAATACCCAATTACAATAATTTCATTAAATGTTATAAATTATATTTATAATTTTTCCTCATGCAGTCCACCCAAGAAGAATAAAAAGAATTAAATTATCACATATCAATAGATATTTTATGGTGAACATAAATCATTTACCTTCTACAAGAACCATTATAAACACATCACAAAGAATGATATAGGGATAATGGTGATGATCAAAGGTCAGGGTGAAATAAAATAATTGAAAAATTTTATAATGACTCAAAGAATTAAAATGTATAGATTTATGTTCTTTAGATTTTGAGAAAGTTAAATTACAACGAAGTAGTTGGTTAAAAATAATGTTTTGATATAAGGGGGAATTCATTCTGTGTTCCCAGAAGGGTCAATTAGATATCCAATGAAACTCATAGTTATAATTCTATTACAATATTAATTTCTTATATAACCCATTCAGGACTCCCAAGATTAGGAAAAGCCATGATATTTCATTCGAAAAATAAATGAAATGAATAATATAAATTTTAAAACATTATATCCTAATAATTATATTTAAAGGGTATTAAATGATGTTTTTGTAAGGAGATGTGATGTTTTATGTGATTTATACCACCCTTATATAACACCCATGCACCATGTATGAGTAAAATTGATTTACTTTTTATTAGTTATTTACATATTTATGTGCTTTATAATTCACAGATGAACCATATACATGATGATGAGATCTAAAATTACCATCAAATCTGAAAGGAAATATCATTCTATTTATAGAAGAATTCACTAGTTAACCATCTATGAGACACAAGACACCCCTATGAAATAATAGAAACCATGTGCTAACCTTTATATTGGTCCATGATGCGATAATTTATCCATATAAAATTCATACATACCCATACATTGCAGGAAGAAATGTAATATAACCTTGTGGTTGTCATTTAAATCAATTTCAACATTTATGAATAATTCAACACACCCTAACCATTATTAATGTATTTTAATTATTTTTGCAGCTATATTATTTATTGACATTATTATATATATATATAAACATGTATATAAAAATAATATAAATATGCATTGTTATTTTAAAAAATTATTAAATCCTATAAAAAATAAATTCAAAATATTGTGTATGTGGGATTTTATAAATTATTTATTTGTCTAAAAAATTAACATATTCAATTGTTTCTATTGCATGAAAAAAATTATCAAAACATAAAATATAATATTACAATAGCAATATAAATTTTAAAATTACAACATAGACATTAAAATTTTCTATATGAATAAGAATTCATATATATATTTTTTTATTTTTTTATAAATATTTTATAAAAAAACATTGAGAATATATATTTAAATTTACGTAATGTCTATATATGGTTTGATAATATATTTTTCCTAAAAATATGATTGTTATTATTCTTTTTTGAATATATAGTTCTTTTTATTACATAAAATTTTTAAAAACATGTTTTTAATCATGAAGTCAATTAATGAATTTAATATCTCTATATAATATTAGAGTTATATTTTAGGAATTTTAAAAATATATTTATTTTTTTACTAAATGGTTAAAATAGTATTTTTTTTCTTCTGAAATTGGTAATGTTTTTAATTAATTTATGATGAATTATTTATTATATAGTGTTTTAAATTCATCATCTGTTCAATAATATTATTCTAAATCAAATTTAGTTCATTTGATTCTATTTCAATATAAATGTTTTTATAAAAACCATTATACTTCTAAAAATCATATGATAAGAAAACAACTATTCTATTACATCTATAGGATTAATATTATATCAATTTATTCCACATATGTGAATTAAAATAGGTAAAATAGAATCTATATTGGGAACCTAAAATTTTTATTTTAAATAATATTTTCAACATAATTCTTGTTTATAATTTATTATAAAAACAATAAAATCTATTAAACATAGTTATTCTTAAAACCAGTTTACCAGTGGTTAAACCAAATGATAATGGTTTTTATTCCAATAAAACATCTATAAATACAAAATGAATGAAAATTTCCAACCTAATTATATTAATAAAATTAATATACAACCATATATACAAATTTGTATCATAAATTATTTAATAAGACTATATTTTTTGGGATGTTCCCTTTTTGTTTCGATGTTTCCTCTCTCCTCACTTATAAATGGAAAACAAATATCCCCACACATACACAATTAATAAAAAAAATATATAACAAAAAATACCGACCAAAATAAAATACATAAATCCCTATAAACTTCATATATAGATTAGTATTATTACGAATCTATTCAAATATGCATTTATATATAAACATAAATAGGTTCTATAAATAAGAGGCATCATTCACAATCAAGCATTATAATTTTATGACCTCATCCACCGCATTCTAGAAAAAAATCAACTATCCTGATATATTAACATCATAATCTATGAAAGAGTAAAATGATGTTAGGTTTTAATAATAACCTATATCCATATTGTTTTCTATCAAAAGGGTATCAACACCATCAATTGTGTGCATGACAGACTATAACCTCATGAACTAATGAAATTTTTTTCATCACTAAATCTCACAGATGGATATGATTATATAATTTAATCTATATTAATGTTAAATATTTTATAATTATAATTTTTTAAATTTAATATCATATATATTATCTAACATTCCAATCCTTTGGAATGTAATAAATTTTTTCATGTATATGTGTGGACTATCACCTATATTAAGCGATGTCACCCATTTTTCATTTCCATTATACATACATGGCAATTAAAATTGATTTTATAAATAAATATTATTTATGTGAAATAATAAATAATTTTTATCTTTCAGATATTAGTTACCATTACTTTATTTCTATAAATCAATAATAAAATCTTATATTCACACGGATGACATTCCATTTCCTTGAGTTTTGGTAATAATTTATTTATCTATTGCATATAGGTTTTACTATAACTATGTAAATATTTTTTTATAATATTTTTATATATATTTTATAATAAAGGATGTTATTATAGAATGTAAAATTTATATGGACCAAATTTAGAAAACCAAAACAAATATTAAAAATGATGTAATAATATATTGGAACTAATATTTCATTAAACAATAATTAATAAATGGTTGAATAATGTTATAAGTAAATATTATATTTTATTATATATGTTTTAACTATTAAATAATGTTTTTATAACATGTCTCTTTTAATTATAATTGAATATCTAACATGTAAGAAGAATGTTGAGAGAGTATGTGTGGGAATATCATCTTTTTTTATTTCAATCAGACACAAGTCATATAAAAAAACATGGTTATTTTATGTGGGGTATTTAATTAGAAAGATTATATTTAATTTTTCTTATCAGTCAAATTATATTATATATGTATCCAAATATCATCTCTTCATTTATGATGATTTCAAATGATGTGTTTCTAAATTTGTAAGGGTTTGATATCCAAATCTCAATTTTTTCAGGATTGTTTAAGATCAATCTTTTGACGATGAATTATTATGATCTACCTATCGTGAAACTTATGAATATTATTCTCCTATTATTATTTGTTTAGAACATATTTTTTCAACTAATTTCCCCCTTTTTAGAATCTCAATATAAAATTGTAATATTTTTAATGAAAGAAATTATTATTTCTCTCTTCGGTCGAAAATAATTTCACATCCATATACATGATTTTAATACAATGTTTAAATGTATCTTTTTAATTTTCTAAATTTTTTAAAATAAATTATTACGATTTATTTAATTTCTTGAATTTTTTAAATGGTAATCCTTGTCTCAATTTCAGGAAAAGGAAAATGGGAATTTTTTCTAAAAATATACAAGGAATATATGTTTTAACTCACACTGAATAAACTGAATTTCCCACCCTCCTAAATTATAATTGACATAACCAATTCTCCACGAGTTTCAATGGTTCATAATCTACAAAATAATACTTCTATATTTTGTAAATTTCTATGATTTATATATTTAGTTTTACATTTGGATGGTAATTTTCTAGTGGAATGGTTTTAATAACATTTTAGTGGTATTTCTATTAATAAAATTAAACAGACCATTATTACAGATATTATTTACTAAGAATATGATACAATCATTCCATCTGATTTCATTATCTATATACAATATTATTATGAAGAATTGATTTTTATTATAATGTTTATTTTTTCTATGGGTCCACATATGATTAATTTAGTAACTATTGAACCACTTTTCTATGACACATGTTATTAAAGGATAAAACATATATAAAACCCATTTCATATTCACAGTATCTAACTTGATGAATTTTTTATGATTTGTGGATCAAATTTGTATTATTTTCATTGTGTGATGTCTATAATATACATTATATAGCCCTAAAATTTATTGCATAAGATTGATAACTAATTATTAAATATGTTAAATGTTAGACATATTTCATATTAAAATTATATGGATGGACCTAATTTTATGTCTATATACTTATACTTGAACTTCAAATTCATAATAATTTTTTTCTACAAAGGCTTAGATTTAATATCAACAATATTATTCCTGGACCTCGAATTTATGACCACAACTTTATATGATGGACATGTTTCTGGTTCATAACATGATAAACGATCATGTCTATATTTATAAAAGTTTAAAATGTTTTAATATTTTTTTCATGCCAAAACATATCTGTGTTATAAAATTTTAATTCACTCATCGATCTTGTTCTTTAATTCCATTATAAATCATGCATTTTCAGCTATAATGAATTATTCCATCCCACAGTTTCATATTATTGATGTTACCAATATTGTTTTAAAATGTTGTCATCATGTTCTAATACAACTATTATTATGATATGTTGATACCTTTTTTAAATACAACAACTAATCATTTTAGAAGACCATTTTTATGTTTCCATACCCTTTTTTGTATAATTTTTTTATTTATTATATTTATAATATGGTGCATATTTATGTTTGTATTAGTTCGAGATGATGTGGTTCACTTATTAACTATTTGTTCATTTTTCCATGTTTTCAAACATATATGAAAACATGAATATATCAACGATAATTATTTAATACAATAATTATTCAAATAATATGATGTAATATCTATGTATAAAAAGTGTTGGTCCTTGAATTTGCCATCATAGAAATGAATAAATAACCATAGGATACTTGGATGATAATATATTATAGGGAAACCTAGATAAACAGAATATATAAGAAAATATCACAGAATTTTGGTGAATGATAGTGTGAATGGTTTCTAAGAATTAAGTGGCCCATATGGATAATAAAAATGGATGTGTCTTGGTAATAGTTGTAATAATGGGTAAGAAATGTAGAAAGGGAACATTGACCATTCACTCGATCATCACCTAGTAAATGTGAATGGGATTTACAATGAACCAAGTTTGACACTCATTGGGGATATGTTTTATAAATTTTCCAACACTTTAGGAACCATCATAAAGGATTTGAATACCTGATGGCCCTATGAAACATAGAATAAACTAATATTTTCAATTATTAAAATTAATGTTCCATGATTTAGACATACTATGAATAATTTTTCATGATTGAGAACTCCAATTGATGATTCATGATGTTCATTATACCATTTTTGACTATGGGAATGAAGAAAGACCTGTAATGATGTTGCAGTCAAAATTTTGATTATATCATGATGCATCTTATTTGATATTGTTATTTGAATTTATGAATACCATGATCTAATTAATGGATATTTAATTCGAATTAAATTTTCTTATATGTTGAATATTTAGTTATGATATGTAATTTTAGGATGATTAAATCATATTTATTTGATTCTTATCTAGTCAAACATTATGGGATTTTTTTCCTACAAATCTCATTATTCTTCATCTAGTTTAATTTGATGTCATCCTAGGAATTTATTTAAATTTTATACATAAATACATCATAAATTTACATAAACTATAAGTCATTTTTTTAAATTCTTAACCATATTATTATTCCTTATCTATGCAATGATATAAATAAACATCCAATGGAATAAAAATCCATTAAATGAGACCTGATTCCCATTCTATTAGGTTTTTTTTATCTCATATGGTTAGTGACAAACACAACATCAATGATATGCCTATTATTTTTTATATTACTTATTTATATCCCAATGAGTTTATTAGCGTTCCAAAAGATCTGGATTTTGTGTACTCAATGTAAAACATACCTGGGGATACATCTATTTCCATTCTAATGGGTTTTTATCTCCTATTTAGGTTTTTATATCTATAGTCAGAGGTTTCCCCTATTTGATTCACAATACTGTGAGGATTCATGGAGCATTTATGGATTTTTATATCTACTGTCACATCTTCCTTTCTCCAATAAACAGTGTTGGTATTCTCCTTGTATAGAAGATTATGGTTTGGGTCCCGACCTATCCCATCTCAATGACACAAAACCTCAAGTCTCTGGTAGGGAAGGTACGGTTAACAACCACATGAGAAGTCTCCATCCCCAACTGAGATCCACATGGGAAACCATCCTGGTGTAATCCCCTATCTTTTCTTATAGAAGGTAGCATCATTTCTCCTAATATCATCTTCTGTTCCAAAGACCAAATGGGAGAATGGAACCGGGACCATCATTTCCATGTCCATCTCCCTCTGAACATTGTCACCATGGTGCAGCCATCCTAGTGTAATCCCAGGAACTTCATCTCTTCTTACATTAATTGGACCCTTGTGAAATGTAATGATAAAAATGTAAATGATATTAGTTTTTCCATTTTCCATAGTCCCCCCTCCCTTGTCCACCGCCACCAACGTAGGCTCATCCTCTTCCACTAGAGGTGAAGGAAAAGTGTGCATGTCATTGTTGAATCTTTCACATACTCTTTTTATCACACCAAGCACGAATCACATTAGAATAGAGATTCTTGATTATTATAATATTCTCACAAGCACTCACGGTGAATGAACTATGAGAACTCTGATTCCCATCACAATTGGGATACATAAGAAGCCTTCCTCTGTGCCTGAGCTCACTGAATAAACTATATTAGAATCCAATACAAATTCCTTTAATCGTGGAATCATCCATAAGAATATGCTTCAAATTAAACCCCTAAATCATCAATGGATCCTTTTCTAGAATTATTTCCAATCACATTTCTCTCAACGAACTATACTCTCCTCTAAGAACCCAATCGAACTATGTGGGATTTGATCCCCATATATATGGGAAATGTAGGTAGGTTCCTTGAGGTTCAAAACCAAAACATTCAAATCATCAATGTTCTACATGGACCATATTAACAAAGGTTTAACATCACTTAGAAACCCATATTCATTCCAAGTTCCTTGTGCTATTTAGGTATACCTCCCACACTTAAGCATTGACTATTCATCATTCACTTAGATGTCATAATAACATGACATTAAAATATATGGAATAGTATTTATCACATGAATTCAAAAGGTATGATGTGTCCCATAAAGGGGAAAAAACTAGGATGGTTCTTATTCTTTTCACAATGATTCGTAGGAAACCCATGTCATGGGTAAGATCCAAAAATCAAAACAAATCATCTTCTCCATGGGCATCAATAAATCCCAGAGCACCCGCTAAGTGGCTTAAAAACTATTATCATTATACTTATTATTTAAATTATATCTATGTAGTATATGATATTATTTAGTTATTGTAGAACCTAGAATACATACGAATAATAATAAATTCCAAACTTGTTAATAAGTGATTGAAAATTCGAAGGGAAACATAGGTTATACATAGTTAATTAAAAATGATTAATGAAAATATTTTTATAAATAGATTCCTAGAGTAGGCAATAATTCCCCCAAAAGGGTGTGATGAGTCTGACATCCCATCTTCTCGACCAATGTAGTTTCTTAAGTATTATAATTCTCACACATACTGAATCACTACCTTTGGGAAGCTGGTCCCCTTTTTATAAAAAATTGTTGCGTGTTTCTAATTTCATGAATAAATCCAATGGAAACCACCTAGAAACATTGATTATTAAACTAGAACACATGTTTCATGTAACTATGAAACAAATAGACCCACCCATACTTATTTTATAATTTATCTACCCATTAATGGATTTTAACATAACCAGCAAAAAAATTTCTATGTAAAATTACAAAATCATTACATCTAAAATATTTAATTTCATTATAAACAAATAGGAAAAACCATTGTCAATTTTATAACAATATTATCCCATAGAAAATAAATTTATTCTAAAAAAATTATTTGGAACATGATTAGCTTGTCTAAAGGAAATTTGTTCTATAACAATAAATTTAAGTCAATATTAATCCATATACACAAAAATGAGGATGTTATCGAAGAAAAATATTCCTTGTTGAGGAGAAGTAAAAACAGGGGTTGTATAAATTTATTACTGGGAATACCAATAAATGATATTTTAAATCAACCATGAGATATCAATTTCAGAAAGAAATTAATATGATTAAATTATTTTAAATTTTTTTTATAATACATGGTGTTGGAAGGAAAATTATTTTCGATAGAAAAGATATTTTCACATAAAACTATTCTACTATAATCCTATGATGATAAAGAGAGTAAAATTATTGGAAAATATATATTCACATTACCTAAATAGAGAAGTAGAAATGTCATAATATCCATTTAAATGTAAAAAATAATATTTACACATTGAATGATTTATCAAAAACATATATGATAATCAATTAGAATGTCATATCATTCTATTAATATTTTGGTAATTATTAACCATAAGTCCAATGAAAAGATTACATTTAATGAAAAATATAATATCCTAAAAATAATTAGACCTATGATATAACTCATAAAGGATGAGGTATATACACGCCATAAAATAAGATAGTTTTTTAAAATAAAAATTGTCTCAAATAAAGAAACTATGAACAAATTCCCATAATAAATTTTTAACAATTAAACAATAAAACTGATAAAATTATATATTCTATAATTATTATTTAAATCACTATAAATTCAATTTTAAAAATAAATATATTAATTCATGGGAATATATACACCCCACAACATGAATAATTGGTGAATATTGAATGTATCACATATAAATAAAATAGATATGAAAAATCCTTAGTATATTAGTTTTATATCAATGATGTGATCTGTGATGGAATAACTTCAATTGAATGTTTTAATATCTTGAAATACATGAAATTCAAGATATAAAATGTAATTTTGAAGTATATACACCAAAAAATGATAGCTGAATAAGGAGTAATTCTCAAATAAATAAAAGTTAGACAATAAATCCCATTACGTTCAGTTTGATATTTTATGTGTGTTATTATAACCCTGTATAATGAGTTTATGTTAGTTATGTCATATGTTTTAAACATATATTGCTAATGTGTCCAAAATGATGTTGATAGGTTGACTAATATTAATGAGGTAAATATTTACAAATCCCATGACTAATAATTTTGATAAAATTATCATATTTTTACGTCAAAATTATTTTCATTACTAATCACAAAATATATTAATTAGAAATTAAACAATGTTATGATATTGGAGACAGTATGTCATATGTACGCATGAGTAATGTTTATATATTTAAATGATTATTGTTGAAATAATATAAGTAACATTTATATTTAAATTATGATAATTTTAACATAAATTTCTTATAATTTAATCATATATAATAATATATATAATTATTGTGATGTAAATGGAATCACATTTCTTCTAGGAGGTGGTAGTCCACACATCCCCAAATAATGCTATCACTTTTTCAACATGTTAAAAGGTAATAAAGCAAATGAATTATTATATTTCATGAAAAAAATAACTATATTAATATTCTAATTATGTAATTTATATAATAGAAATTATTTATAATTAACTTTACTGCCTTCCAAGTAACAAGTTAGTGAAAAATGATTCACATCACTTTAATAGGAGATAGTCGGACATACTCTTGAGTGACGTTATCAATTATATTATGGTATGTAATATAGAATTTTAAAACAAAATATAATGACTAATTTTCAATAAATAAGTAATAAATATCATAAATATCTTATCTAAATTTTAATCCCATCATTATTCCAAACCATTAGTGGATTTAATGGGAGAATTAATGACATTGTTTCATGAGGCGGTAGTCTGCCATTCACATGAATAATGATTGGGTATCCCATTTAATGAGAATGTGTGATGATGTTGGGCATCAAAATAACATTAAAATAACTCATCATATTTAGAATAATAATTTTTTAAATAATAATTATATAAAATTAATTATATGGGAGGAAAAAAATATAAAATATGACTACTTATTGATAAACAATGCCTCATCTGTAGGTAACTCTTTTTTATACCAAAATAAATCCATGTATAGATTTATGCCAAAAAATCATATTGGATTAGGGGATGTATTTTTTGAGTTTAAATTTGCATTGACTGGATGATAGAAAATTATTTATAGGTTTTTAGAATGGGTGATAGTTAATGTTGTTTTATAATGTAAGAGGATTGGTGTTCTTTTATATATTAGAAAGAAAACTTAATATAGTGGTATCCCTTATATAATTTTCCAATCATAATGAAAATTTTCTATAAAATATTGGATATGCTAGAAATATGAATGTAAAACGTGTTTTAGAGAATTTTCAATGTTATCTAGAGACGTATAATTAAAAAATAACCACTATATAAAATAATATTTACCTTAATATATATAATTACTATTAATTTCATTTACAAATAATATTTGTAAAACAAATTTCACATTACTCTAAGTTATAAATATGATTATTAATATTATGGAGTACATTTTTACCATTTCAATTCACTGAAAAGGAATAAATTAATTTTAAATTATTCCCACCAATGGGATGAAACATCATATATATAATGTGAAAATATTAAAAAATTTGAAATTTTTTTATATCAAATATCAATGGTAACTTGACTACTATTAAGAAAATTATATTTAGTGATTTATATTTTAACAAATTATACTTTTAAACCAATTTGATATAATATTTAATTATATAAATATATAATATTAATAAACAGTTTTCAGTTATTATCCAATATTATTCACTATTAATCAAATAATTAATCTTCTCTAAAAAATTTCAATTACACGTTGAATGTGAATTTTGATATTTTGAATTTAAAAACTAATTTTATTTGGTAATTTATAGTTTATTTTTATGATATGTTCTCTATTAAATATTGGAAAAATTATTTATATAAATTACTAGATTTAAGCATAAAATACTATTTTTTATCTTATTCCTATCAAATATGTTGTATTATTTTGAAATCATTTGATTTATTTAAAAAAATATAAATTTAATTAATAGATTTCCATTGTGGGGATTAATTCAATTTTTTTCACACAAAACTCAATTTGGGATTAAAAATAAAAACAACATCCTAATCATTAAATTGGTTTTTATTTTCATTTTTAAATGATTGGAAACCAAATACTTTATTTTATAAACATTTTTAAACAATATTATCATTGTTTAGTTAATTGTATTTATTCCTCATATCTAATGTCTTAGTGATAACTAGCTTATTAAATTATAATATTAATAATATATTATTATCCGGATAGTATAGACACAACCTGTAATCAATGCTTTTGATGAAACTAGATGTTAAAGGAAAATCAGGAAAAACATAAAGTAATGAATGATAAACTTTTACATTCATTTAAATCATGTTCTCAAGGAATTTTAAATAAATTGAATGGTGATATTCCATAAAATATTGGTATGTTACATCATACACTCCTTGAAATGAATATCACACCAAGAATTTATCTTTGTTATCAAAGGATGTGCATTTTTGTAATAATTTAATTGAAACTCACATCTTTCAAATGAAAAATATAAAACACCTATGAAAAATGTAATGTGGTAAACCAAAACCCCCCATAATGTTATATATAATTATCACTCCACATAGGGTAATGTTGGTGGTAAATTTAAAGATGGATTTATAAGGGAAAACTAAATCTTATGGGATAATAGAGAGTGATAGAGAATTTGGACAATTAGATGTCAATGAAAAAATCCCTTAATCCAAATATGTGTTAAAATTATCTTTTATATATTAATAAAACATGGTATCCTGATTCAATTTTATTGAAAAATTATTTTCCTTATGTCGAATGATTATTTTACTATATAGAATGTTAAAATAGTTAAATATACTTAAGTGAGAAGTAATATTTTACCTATTAATAAATTTCCATAGAAGTGGTAACATCCTAAACCTATAATCCACTAAACAGATTCCCCACACTAGGTCACCAAATAACATCAATCGTACCTCCACATATGTTTGAGGTTTTTGAGTAATAGTTAGGGTCTAATGGAACATATAATGAAAATATCTAATTTAATAGATTAATACACAATAGATTACATATGAATTAAGGAAAAAATAAACAATAAATTGGAAACACATATTACTAACCATTTCTCAAATAGGGTACAAACCATAGCGAAGCAATAATTATTCCATGTCATGCTAAAAGATCTAATGGTAATGGAATCCCAAATGAAAAGACAATAAAAAAAATCCCAAAAATGCATTCTGACTCCATGTAAGGATCCATAACCATGCACATCCCTACCTCATCTCAATGTCCTAGCATATGAAATTTTCCCATATATTGACTTTAATGTGAGAAATATGATCTGGTACCTATTGGCGGCCTGAGAAGGGTGTCATCACAGCTCATTATGACAACACAAAAGATGTAAAAAAATATCCAATCTAAGAAAATGGTTCATTCAAATAGTAAATAAATGAAAATGTTAAAATTAGAAATCAGGTTCTATCAGTTAACATTATTCAAATTATCCATTTTAATCTATTAAAATGGTTCATCACATGTTCTATGGGTTAGGCTGTTACATTATTTAAAAAACATCATAATCTAGTCCATTACTATGGATAAGTTTATATTATATGTTCCCTATCTCACTAGGGTCAATATTATATTAAAACTAGCTATTCACTAACATTAGTGCCTTGGACCAGGTAGTGTAATTAAAAAAATCTATTTGGGGTATAGAGCATGAGTCCCCTTCAATAAATCAAGCATTATGGGTGGGTTTTAGAGCCTCAGTCTAGCCTGAACCATGGTCATAAATACTATAATATAATACCCCCTGACTACCCATCCATGTGAACAACTTATTTTTCCACTTACAACATAAAAAATTTCATAATCCATACGCAATCAATACATATAACATTTAAATTTAATATATATTCCAAATAATTATTAACAACAATCCTTAACCACTTAGAATAATTTCCATTTACAATGCATAAACTATATAACTTATTTTCCTTTCAGATGCCTTAACCTGTTATGATTTTTTCACAAATACCACACCATTTACACTTTAACATATTCATAAATTCTAATACATCAACCCATTTTACACTCTCATCAATTCACAAGTATGAACACTCATTATAATTTTCAACATTTCTTAGGAATTAACCCCACTTATGGTTTTCATGTACAATTAATAACCATTTTATTACAATCACTTTATTTCATATAACTTATATCAATATATTCCAAACAATCCATTATGACATTATGATATTATAGAAACAACTATCAATATTTACTTTTCTACAGAACAAACAAAATAAAACGTTTATCATTGTATCTACTTGGTTAGAAGCCAAATATATTCGTAACATTAAAATTTTAAATGATAGGGAATGTTGTAACACCCACGGGAGAACCTAAATCGGTGCAGTAAATCTCCATAAACCCCACATGGATCATGAGAGGTTCAATTCAACATTTAGACAAAAAATATCCAAAATCCATTTAAAGGAATAAAAATTTTAAACAAAAGTTATTACCATTAAGACCACCACAAAATCACGGATCAACTTCATGAATATGTGATACAACATATATGAAATCTATATTGAATCTATAGAAGAACACTCACTTATCCAAGTCCTTATATCAGGATTCAAGAACCCTTTGATGAGACAACCTATTAAGCAAATGAAAATGTGGGTTTTTTGGATTTAGATATGGGAGAAAGAAACATTAATCCCTACACTAGAATAGATAAACAAGGGGATTATTATACATTCCAAGAGCTTTAATCTGTAACCAAAGACACTCTAAATGGCTATAATTGAATGATATTGATTGTTGGAATGATTTGGGGGCTTTTGATCATCACTATTGATGGCTGGGGAAATAATGGGATGAAAATTAGATGATACACATAAAATCTAAAAGCCTAAAATGGTATATTCCAACTATTAAATGGGGAATGTCACATGGTTTTCAAAACCATGCGCTAGCCCCCTTCCAATAGGGATCAAAGTAAAATAGTAACAAGGGGACCCCAAATGGTTTTCAAATACAAGTACCAATCATTCCCAATTTCAAAATTTCATTCCCCCTGGATTTTATTTCTCCCTTGTAATGTTTTTGTGTAACCATGCACCTATCCTCCTGGCTATCACAATATGTTTTCAATATTTCCACTGGCCATACACCCACAATGAAATATGTATTAGATGGTTATCATTATTATATTTATCCCACAGAACATCCCTAATATTTCTTGTACACATATTCAACAATCTATTCACATAAATTTAGATATTTAATCAAAAAATTAATCAAGAATGTACCTAAATAAATTCCATGGTCTTAACAATTACTCACCTTATAATGGACCATCCCTGATTCATTCCTCTTAGAATCATTGAGATTCGTATATAAAGAGATTGGGACACTAATATATCATATCTGACTCCCTCCCCCACATTGTTTCCATAATGATACCATTATTCTAAAAAAACTCAAACCAATGGTACAATATTTCCTAGTATGAACTTCCCACTATTATCCACATTACAAACTAGATGATCCTAAAAGGATGAATCATCATCAATCTCAACATACTAAATATTGATCACATTATATGGGTCAGGGTGATACCTCTAAATATTTGACACATGAAAAAAATCATGCATACAATTATACCACTATGGAAGAGAAAACTGGTATGCCACCAGTCTGATCCTCTCCAAAATATCAAAATGCCTCACATAATTGGGTGGAAACATACACATTCTTGGAATTCAACTATGATAAAATCAGGGATATATCTGATGAAACACATGATCAGCAACCAAAACATCATGATATCTATGAAGCTGATATGCAAATGAATTCTACATACTCTGAAATGGTTCCATATGCATCTGAATGAATTGATACTTCTCTGATGACACTTATAGGAGGATCGGTACTACCAGCCCTAATTCCATAGATTCTATCCAACATAACAATGATCTACATAGACTCCTTTACATAACCACATATTGTGTCATCCGAATCATTTCATGGTAACATTTATTTTGTATGTGAAAATAAGAAGAAGTAAGTATACAACAATCCATGAAATTATTGGAAACAATCAATCATCATGTGATCTATTAAATGAATGGTATGATCTTAATGACCTCCATATACAGGTGGAAATTCAAACTAGATAATACCAAGGTTCCAAGATCCATTTGGAATCCCTTCCCTATTCATGACATAAAACATTGATCATAGACTGAAACTATACTTTTTATCAATCTGTTTAACAGAACTATCAGTCGAGCATATAACTCACAATGGTAATCAATGGTGAAGGTATCTAGGATCAGTATGAAGTGTTCCACTCTGGTAAAACGATCCAAATCTTCCAAAAATAACATCACGTATCTATGTAATCCTTTGAATACCCACAAAAATGACCATCGTCATGTCATCCAATTTTTAATTCGTAATGGGTAATTGATATAAACACCACCTGATGAATGGTGATCATCATTCACCTACAAGAAGATAATGAATCTTGCCAAAAACATGGGACCACATTCTTTATCCTTGTCCACTAATACAACCTATAAATATGATGATTCATTTAGGTGAAACTAGGATGCACTTTTCAATTTGATCCACGAAACTTGCACATCATCACTTATCACATACACATTGGAACAACCACATGGAAATGAACATAAAAAATTCAATTATATCTTATAGTCCATTAAGAATGTTACTACCCACATTTAAACCTTCCCTCATATCCAAACATTATGGATCCTCAAAATTCCTTTCATTAATTCAGCTTAAAAGAATGGGCTCCACTGGCAGGGATACATGGTTCATCTTCCCATTCCTTTGTAACATGTCAATATGTATATCAGAAAACAACGAAGTATTATTCCACATTAAATGTGATTCTTAAACATGCTGATTTTGAGTCTTTTGAATCAAATCATCTAGAACACAATATCCATTACATGTTGTGTAAACTATCTCAATGTAAACTAATTTCCTATAATCGACCCATCATCGATGTCGAGGATTGGAATCATTGCGATATAAGAATCACATCAAGATTTTATGGTCACTATAAATCATAAACCATTCCCTGAAATTGTAATTCCAACTCAATTTTAAGGTATGAACTACCATGGCCAATTCAAGGTCACGAGTATGGTTATTTCAATCCTGTAGAGTCAACTATTGTTACCCAATTCCATAACCCAATCACTTTGCATTGACACTCCCCAAGACGATCAAAAGGTGCATCAAAAATCAATGTATATTTCTTACTCAGGATATGTTAGACTGGAATCGATAGAGTTGTAAAAAACCAATTAAATATTTCAAAGGTGGTCTCACATTCCCAAAACCACTCAAACATGATTCCATACTTCGTTAGAATAGAAAATGGAGATTCTCTAAGAGAAAGGTATTTAATGGAAATTCAGTAATAGCTGGAGAAACCAAGAAAAATATATACACTATAAATATTTATTGGATACTCCCAATACATATCTGCATGCACATTATCCAAGTCTATAGACACAAAATAATATGAGATTATGTTCCCAAATAAATGAACCTTGGTAATAGTGAAATAAAACATCGATTGTCCGGAATGTAACCTAAGATCGATCAGTGTACCCAATATGATATCAATATCATTTTCGTGATCATCCTGAGAATTAAATTACTCTAATATGTCATCCACATAGAAAATTAAAACAATATCTAGGATAAGGTGAATGATTCAGTTCATCAGGTCCATAAAATCAATTAGATCGTTGGTTAACTCAAACCACAAAACCAAAAAATCATACAAACCATACATGATCGTAAAGGTAGATGGTGGTATGTTTAAGGGACCCACCCATAGCTTATTATACCCTAATTTCATATATATATTGGAGAACATTTAAGAACCTTTCAACTAATAAAAAATCATCGATTCCAAGAAAATGTATTAGGTTTTAACCATATTTTGATCCAGCTTCCTATAATGGACAAAATGTTTGTAAGATCTATTGAATTTTTTGTAAAACAACAGAAGATAATCCCAAGGGGATATACTAGGCTTACCAAACCCTTTACTATCCAACACATCAAACTGACTATTATGTATCTTGTGACTCCATTAGATCCATTCTATATGGTGGAATGTAATTTGGTTATACTCCTAGTTGAAATTATATAATGAACTCGTCATCTAACTCTTGCAGCAACCCAAATAATTCCCTATGATATACATCTGGAAACTAATCCACCATAAGAGTAAATAAAAGCTTCTAAATATCCCATTATCATTCTTATGAAAGACCACATTGGTTATGATTTCAACAAACTACTGAAAATCTATCCCTACATAGCCTTTCCATGCATCCCATTAACAATGATGGGCATAAGTGTCTCTATCAAGGGATGTGAATGTTATCATGTGATGGTAATAGTCAAAATGGGCTTGGTATATGACTATTAACTCAATACAAAAAAATACATCTAATCATGAAATCTTTTATAAAAAAAAGAACCATTAAAAATGGGCCCCACAAACCTCGAGATAACACAAGTTACATTTCCCGAAAATTTCATATTACACCCCTAATGATGTATCAATCAACATCACCTAACAAATACAATCAATTTTCATAACATAAATGAACAAAAATTGATTTGATATAAAAGATTTCAGAAATCCTGTATCACATAATTTGTATAGAATAATCACCCTAAGAATCATACAACAATTAGTCTACAGTCCATCATCACCAACACTGGGTGTGGACAAAACCATGTGATGTTGACCTACACCTCCATGATGGGCTCTAGTCTGATTTTATAGTGTTGTACTTCCATTATGATATAGATTCTCATTCCATGGAGTATTGCACCTTCCACCTCGACCGATATGACATGTCCACGGCCAACTGTCTTCCTTATATGAGGTGATTAACCCAATACTTATTTTCTACAATTTCCTCCGACCTCCATCATTTCATGACTGTCAAGGGTTCCAACATAACCTTTGAAAATTCATAGATCATCGACATGATCGACATTGAAATTGATAATGGGGAAACATACCCCACTTCCCTCCCACCCTAGCACAATGATAGAAATACACTTCGTCAACACCCTAAGAGACTGATAATCTGTTTTGACGACTCCACATGCTACCACCATGGTTATGATTTCTAAAAATAAGTTATTACCATCAAAAGTCACACCAAGAGTCTATCCAATTGGAACTAATCTTCCACCACATAAGGCCACCCCTATGTCCTCATCCGAAATATGGGTCTAATCCCCCAATATTTTAATCATTATAATGGGATAAATATAGCAGAGACAAAATATCATGTATATGTTTGTTTGGAAATTTTCTAGCTGTGATGGCCACATAACCTTCCAATAATGGGAAAAACGTTACAAATACATGATATGGACCAAATAATAGATCACTTATATAGTCCAATATTTCAACCTCATAGAGTAACGAACATGATCTTGTCATAAGGAATCGATATTGAAATTATCATGAAACATTTATTGGAAGTATTTGCATAACATTTTACCATCCTTACCGGTTTTTACCAAATTATCCCACAATAACATTTCTATTTCCACAATACATATTTTTCCAAACTGATGCTCGTATCTATAAAAATCTCTAAGTGATTAAAATTCATATAGATGGAATATAACTATAACTATGTAGCCTTAGGTACACCCCCTCTGAAAAATGATTGATGGTGTTGAGATTGAAACTATCTGGTTAGATCAAATATAATCAGCAATACCATCGATGATTCATATTCCATTATATGGATAGAGATATCAATGTTTCCTTTAAAACTACTCCACTCTACTATAACCTTGAACCTATAGGATTTAATTCCCCACCTATAGAGAATCATTCTCAATGATATCCTCTTGTCATCCAACCAACACTCATCATCATGGAGGTATTTATCTATATTTTAAAATAAACATTTTAGAACACATAAAATAAAATTACCCAATTTACATAAAATAATATTCTCCCATATCCATAAATACAATGTTTTCATTAACTATCCCAAAATATTATAGTATAAATTCCATCAGTAGACACTTTTTAAAACAATTTACATACTCACAACATAAATCTTCCCACTTATTAACATCTCTTAGTGGAATACTTTTTATATCAAAAAATTTACCTCTTTGACATACCTTATTAAGTGAAATTTTTTACCCATCACGTAATATTCATTACTTGTTAACCCATTTGCATCATTTTAATTAAACACTAATTTATTCAAATTATATATGAATATAAAATACATTCAACACTTTATTTCCCATATACTGATCTCTTGTGAGCCTATAAAGATGCATGTAACTTATCTCTCTAGTTTTCTATAATGGTGCATTAATTCCAATACTCGTTCAATTCTATGAATAATCAATATGTTATTTAATAGTAAAATATAAAAATAAGTGTGCAAACCCAATGGTGAAATATCATTCAACTACAATAACAAAATACATGAACAACATCTCCCTCCCAGTATACAAGGGGTTTTCCTCATGCAATGGTTAACTACTCCCAATGAAGGACTAATTTCAAATATAAAAAAAATTCTTAATCTATTTTCTTGCATTCTAAAATAGTAATAGAGAGAAAACATTTCATCTGATACCTCTTTGTAATGTCCTCGAACCAAAATCTGGTAAACTACTGCCCCATGCCAGGTCACCAAAAGACCTCGAGAGTGCCTCCTTGTATGCCAGAGGTTACTGACTAGAAATGAGGGTCCCGTGAAACATATTGGAATTCAGTACCATATTTACCAGTGTAATCCAATTTATATAACATATGAAATGAAGGAAGTAATAAAAAATAAATGAGAAACATTAATAACTACCCATTTCCTAAACAAGGTACAAACCACAACTTAATAATAAATATGACATTTGATGCAAAAATATTACAAAGGTAAAGGAAAATCCAAAATAAAAAAAAACAACCAAATCCCAAAATGGGAGAAAACTCCACGTCTATATCATCAACCATGAAAATCCTCATCCCAACACAACACCTTATCTTAGTGAATTTTCCCTTATCATAACATGGAAATAATAAATCTTCTCAGGAACCCAATATCAGTCTAATAAGGGTGAAAGAACTGATCATTAAGCCACCAACAATGGTTTCTAAGAATATACAGTCCAAAATATATTGCATGAAATTACGAAATAAATGATATGTTAAAAAAATACAACTTGGGTCTCAATAGAAACAAGTAATCACTTTTACAATATTAATAAAATAAACTATTCCATTACTTGTTACATGTGTTAGGAATCTCAATCTTTTACACAAAGGCCTATATTGGTTAATTAATATTTATATGGTAATAATTAATGTTCCCTATCTATATAGTGAAAAAAATAAATTAAAAACAAAATAAAATAAAATTGGAGCCTCAGTTGAGGTAGTTTCATCAAATACATCTGTTTGGGGCATAGAACATTAGTACCCATCCCCAACCTTTGTATAGTGAGGTGGGGTTTAAATCTTGTTTCTAAAGTAAACATGGGGCATGGATCCTCAAGTGTATTACCCCATAAGTACAAGGAAAATTTCACATGCCTTTTTATACATTTACCACATAAACTCTATCGTAAACCATACAGAATCAATACATATAACATTCACAGTACATAACTATTCCACATGTGAATAATCATCATGTGGTAACCCATTAAAAAAATTACTAATTGCCTTGCATATCATGTTTAGCACATTCTCATATCCCATGCCATAACCTATTAATAACATTCCACATGTCCCAAACCATTCTCTATTTAACTTATTCATCAATTCCTATTCATTAACCCAATTAACACTTCCATAAATTTAGAGTCATTTACACTATTTAACATATTAATAAATTGATAGTTTTTAACCCCACTTATTCATTTCAAGTACATTTCAAATGTCCTTTAGCACAATCACATTATTTCATCAAACCTTTTTCAATATAATCCATACTATCCCTTATGATGTTATCATGGTCTATAAACAACTATAAATATTTAATTTTCAACTAAACTAACATTAAAAAAATATTTATAATTGGATGTACTTGGTTACAAGTCATTTCTATTCTTAACATTATAATTTTCTATGTTCAGGAATGTTGTCACACCCCATGGGTTGACCTAAACTATTGTTGTCAGTATAAATGCATCCCAAGGAACTCATGAGATGTTCAATTAATCATTTGGTTAAGAATTGAACCAATTACATTTAAATGAATCAAAATAAAAACAAGAGAGTACCATAAAAATAACCACAAATGCTCAAATAAACTTCAAGATGATGAGATATAACTTATTGATCAAATATTGTGAATCTGTAGATAAAATCTCTCGTTACTGTAGCCATAGATCCATATTCAAGCACTCATTGATGCCCCATTATATGATCTACTAGATAAAGAGGGGTTTAGGGATTTAGAATAATAATAATGATACCACAATCCCTAATGAAGAAATGAGTTGCAGGATGATCATTACACTTATATAGAGCTATGATTCGCATCCAACATCACTCCAAACGACCTAAAATAAAATGGAATCAATAATTTGGATGATTTTCGGGTTTTTGATCATCATTAGGAATAGAGGAGGAATACATGGGACATAAATCAGTTGAGGAATTTAAAATGTAGAGGGTGGAAATGGAAAATTAGGTGAACGCTTTGGCCACACGTTTTTCTAAACTATGTGTCAACTATGCACCACCCTCTATCTAAGAGGTTTCCAAGTTGTATGGTTATATGATGGTCCTCTATGGTTTGAAAAACAATTTAAAAATCATTAATTTTACTATGTCTATGTCAGAATATTTTGGATTTCACAATTACATGGGTTTTATTAACTATTAACCCAACCTTTTCGCTAGCACATTTTTAGCTCACAACTTACTCGAATTGTGAAGAAACCATTCCACATCACCTCGATAGTCAATTTTATTCATTTTCATGTCCTAAACACCCTCATGCATCCACATACACCTTATTAATGATCCATTAACCTAATTTATGATATATACACCAAAATTTAATCAACTATGTACCTCTATGAAATCTGAAATCTAACAACAATATAAAATTTTTCTATATAAGATAATTAATCACGATGAAATTTGAACAACTGCAGAGCTAAAATAAAATTTTATCGAACACATAAAAGTAAATGGTAATATAAGGATATTACACCTATATTTATACATTATCCAAACCCCAAATGGTTATAACATGTTAATACAATTCATTAAAATTATTAAATGAACATATCAAAAAAAATTGGTAATACTCAATGTTCAAAATAAATTATTAAATAAATTAAAATCATAAAAATACATTCATTATTTTCTTACTATGTTCAAAACACAACTATTTGGAAGAATATATTATGTATTATTTCATGATAAATTATTATTCCTTGAATAAAATCTGTAATGTTTCTAAAATAATCCAAATCAATACATATAATAAAATTTTATTCTAATGAGGTTGTCATATAGGATATTTGTAGGGGATAAAACCCCTATCATCATTTGGTCATTGGATGAAACCCCCAAAACATACTAGATGTGATAGGTTAACACACAATATATGGGGTATCCCTATTATTTTTTTAATCCATAAATAAAATTCCTCATAAAAACAATTCATGTTGATCCTAGAGGTTACAAATATTATAAAAAATTCAAAAAAATATTACAAACCTAAAATAAATTTTATATTAAACATTTAAATGAGGTTTCTAATAAATTTAACATATGATAAACCTCAATATTATAGTAATATGATGGATTATATAACACTTAATATAACCCAACTTGATTACATAATAATCTATAATATTATCTAAACCGACCTTTGATAACAACTTTAACAACCAAAAACCCACACACCTAGATACTGTGAAGAAACTTATAACATTACATTTAATGCTAAGATGAAGATATTTGTTTCCCAAATTTTTTTATGAAAACAATACAACATCAAATGGTAATCATGGATCACTTACATTCTTGATGGCATTCTAGTTTTAGAGTTTTACTATTTGGAAAACTTCTATATAAACAATTCCCATGAATATAAATGAGGATTCTTCAAACATGTCCTAGTTTTTATTATTTAATGATAGGTCTCCAAAATCTTCCTTTTTAAATAATTCAAATACATAAATCAATAATCTTAATTTATTATAAATTGTGGAATAAGAAACATAATAACGGTGGCCTCAAGTTCATGGCAAGGGTAAACATAAGAATTAACTATTGAATGCCATAATTGAACATAAGAGTATATAAGGGTATGGAGATATAATCATAGAGAATGACTGAATCATAAATGAACATGCTCCAATGAATTATTGCATCATTAAAAATAAAAAAATTCAACATTCAAGATCCATCATAAAAAATAATTATGAGCCATTTGATATCAATATTGATAAAATGAATCATTATAAACCAATGGAAATAACAATGAAGGAATGCCCGTAAAATGGGACATTAATTTCACATCACTCATTCCATCAATCATACAACTCGAATACCATACCATACCCATCCACTCCAATTCACCTAAAAAAATTGAACAACCATATAGTGGAAATCCTACCCAACTCATTAGAGAACTACAATAGTTCCACATATCATTGTTTTACCATGGAACAACAAGTCCTCATTTTATAATAGAACCACCCATTATTGTATTATAGCATTAAAACCTGTCATTGTTTGATTCCATAATCACTCATTATTTTTCCATGTACAATTACATAATCAAAACATATAATGGAATCCCTTTCATTATAAAATTATAGTATTAACCATCATACCTTTTATAAATTGACTTACCCATCGAAAAGAAAATTTTTGAACAACAAGATCAACAAAATTAGATTAACGCATGGAAAATAAATTGGTTCCATAGGAACATGTTTTGAACAATATTATTCCACATTTAAAATAATGTGGATGGTATAAATGGTAAATAACCCCATCATCAGAAATGTAACAACAAGGGTTGTAGATATTGATGAATTTAAATACCATGAATATATCATCCAAATCATTATTTTGGAATATTAAATTTTCATTTTGATAAATCAATTTTTAAACATATTCAAAAAACAATATTAGAAAACACTCTTTTTATGAAAATTTTTCATTGACTGAAAATATGATATTGAAAAAAAAATTAAATCATGATTACATAAATAGTGATAAATTAAGCGAAAAAATATATTCTCATGACATCACCGTATGGAAATAATCTATTAGAGTATATTATCAATCACAAAAAACCTTGGTAACATGGAATTTTAATCCCTGTGAATGGATTAATTTAAATGAAACATATAATATCAAGATATTAAGAGGAATAATGTTGTAACATGTTATATGGTCTGTATATACACCTCATAAATGAATATACGTGTATAACATAACATAAATTTCAACGAAGGAAAAAAGAGAAAAAATTTATTTACAACATTAGTAACATTGAAACCCTAACCCCCAAGGAATATATATTCTGAAATGTATATTTAAATACCCATTAATTAAAATATAATAATCATAAAACCCAATAATCAAAATTTTATAAACCACACAACATGAATTGGTAGTGAATATGTCATCTATCTCACTGAATGAAAAGTGATATGGGTAAACCCCTTAATACATTTTTATCTTGGGAATAATGAGATACATGAATGAATAAAATCAATTGAATAATTTAATATCATGAAATAAATGAAATTAAATATATATCATGTGATAGAGTAATATAAGAACATCCCAAAAAAATTGTGTTGATTATGGAATATTCCTTACATGAATAAATATAAGATGGGTAATCCCCTTACCTTGAGCCCGACATGTCATGTGTGTATTTATGTTCAAGAATAGTAATGATTTGTTAATTAGTTACATTATATTGAATATTTTAAATTTTTATTATTTCATTTATTTATCTTCTATAAATGTTATATACAATTAATTATTCAATTATTTTTATGTCATATATATTACCATATTGGTCTTAAGTTTCAAAAGCGACACTAATTGGTCTGCTGTAGTCAATGAGTTAATTTTTAAACCTAAATAATTAATCACAAATTAATTATCATATTTTTATATCGATTTTATATTTAAATACAACCAATAATGGGGTTTATTAAAAGTGAATCCCTGTTATGATCATGGATACTGTAGTTCGTATATAATAGTGAGTAATGTTTTTATTTTTTAATAATCATTATGGGAGAAAGGAATGTAAATTATATCATTAAAATTGATAATGATATAATATATATAAAATATTTATATAATATATTCCCATATATAATTATTTTGATGTCAATGGAATTATATCACTTCTGTTTGGGGGAGTCCACACATCCAAGAATAATGTTAAAACTATTTTCAATGTGTGAAATGGAAATTAATATATTATATTTAATATTTTCAAAAGGCTGTTTAAATTAAGAATATCCTCATGATTTAATTAATAGAATATATTTTCATTTTAGTTACCCTAATTTCCTTCAATGTAACATGTTAGTGTAAAATGAATCACATCGCTTCGTAAGGCAGCAATCCACCGTAGAAATGAGCGACGATATCTTATCTCTTATGATATGAAATAAAAGGGGTATACATGATATAATCACACTAGAGGTATAAATATGATACAAAAATCATGAATATTATATATAAATAGTGTTTAAATCATTATAAAAATCATAGATATGTGGTCATTGAAGAATGAATTTTATCATTTTGTGAAGCGGTAGTCCATTATACACATTAACAATGATTGTGAATCCCATTTTATGAAAGTGTATAAAACTGTATGTTATAAAATTAGCATAATTTGTTTTGTATATTAATGATACAATAGATATTATATTTTCATTATATAATATTAACAGATGGTGAGGATAATGATATAAAATAGGAGTGTTAATTGATGTACGTTTTCTCGTTCCAAGTAACTATTTTTGTTTTATACCAAAATGCATATATGGTTTTATTTCTATAAAAAAATTTATTATAGGATAAATAATGTTATTTTGGGAGATTTAATGGTAAGGGTATGAATTATCCAAATGGAATGATGGGGTTTTAGTGTGGGGGAGAGTGAATATCATTTTATAGTGGAAGAGGAGTGGAATTCATCAAAATATAAGAAACAAAACAATATTGGAAGGTCACCATTACATAATGTTCCTCCAATAATAATCCATTTCCAATAAAATTTGAGATATTGTAAAAATATTTCCATAAAATTGTTTTTGGGCATCATCCTAGGTCTTTTAGTACATATGATTAAATTTTTAACACTAAGAAAAACTATTTTGAACTTAATCATTGTAATTAATTATAATTTCATTCACTAATAATTTTCGTAAAAATAACATTTTTGAAATTACATTAAATTAAATATTATTATGATTCAAAATATTTATTCTATTTGGAAAAATTAAATTCACTTAATTGTTTGAAATAAATTTAAAATTTACCCCACAGACGGGATGAAACAACATATTTGTAATGTGTAAATGTTCAAAAGCAAGAACTATTTTTATATCCAATATCAATTTCAAATTGATTAAAATGATGAAAATTAGATTTAATGTTTTATAATTTAATTAATAACAATTTAAAAATATTTATAACTATAATTTAATTTATTTTATAAATTATATGTCAATTAAATGTTTTATTTAAATTTAATGTTTATCACTATTTATCAAAAAATTAAACTTCTCATAAAAATAAAAAAAACTATCCTGAGGTAATTTTTGATATTCACATATCATTAATGATGATTAGTTTTTAAAATATTATTTTAATTTTTTTAAAAATTTACGTTTAAAATAAGTGATCCATTAAAAGGAGGTGAAACTGCTTTTTAGACAAATACAATTTTAAGAGTACAACTAGATATATTCTTATATTATTCCAATACAATTTATTGGATGAATTTCAAAAAATATTATTGAACTTATGAAGCCTAAATTTCATTAATATTATTGAAAAATGATGATTTATTCAATTCCTAAACACAAATCTTTTTTCGTTTTGGAATATAAAAAACATTGTTAATACTCTATTGATTTTTCTTATCCTTTTTAGTTAATTAGTAACAAACTAATTCATTTCATAATCAAGTATAAATTGAAATTTAATAATTTAGAAAATCATATTCATTTCTCCATTCCAATTTAAAATTGAAAACTACCAGGTAAAATAATATTATTATTATAATATTTTTTTCTGGTAAGACTTTGTCAAGAATGTAATAAATATTAATTAAGAATCTCAATGCCACAAGTAATGAACGATAACCTTGTTGTGGGGAAAATAAATTATTCATTGTGTTTAAATAAATATATAAAATAATTTAAATTAATATGAACGAAAATATTTCTTAAAATATTATGATTCAAAATTTATATATTCTTCACATATTCAATTATTTATTGAAATAAAATGGGAGAAACATATATTTTTTATGTATTTTTATTTTCTGAACTTATTATATGGATCACATTCCTAGATAATTTTCCCAAAACTCAAACAATTTATGCCTATGGTCATATTTCTTTAATTGTTTCAAGCGAATGGGTTTTCGGAAATTTATTGATCTTTTGTATGCTTAATATTCTACGTTTAACCACAATGTAAAGTATTTTTTACCTTAATCACTATAATTAATTTGATATTTTTTTTTACAAATAAATATGGTGAAAATATAATTTTACCATTTTAGATATTATAAATTATTATCAGTACATATATGGAATACCTTTTTCTAAATTCAATTCATAAAATTCGACTGATTTGATTTAAAAATAAATCAACTGTTGTGATGAGAAAGTGTATTTATAAAGTGAAAAATTTAAATAATTCCCAATGATTTTATATCTGACATAAAAATTAAAACTTATTGCAATGATCATTAACGGATTAGTAAATTTATAATTAATATATTGTGACTTTCAAAAACGTTTAAAATATAAATTATATTTGAACATAATTTATATGAATTTTTTTTTAAATTAAAATTTGATTTTTTTCACTAATCATCACAGATTAAAAATTTTATGAAAATTTTCAAATTCTCATAATCAAGAATTCTTTGTATTATGATTTAAAAAATAATGGTTATTATTTGTTATACAATTTTTAAAATTTTAAAAATTATTTTTTTAAATATGAAACCCGTAAAAAGGAAACCTAAATGTTTTTTAGAAAAATATAGTTTTTAATCATAAAATTGGATGTATGTTTATGTATTATCTCAGAAAGTCATCATATGAATATTTAAAATGAAACACAATATATTACAGAAAATTATCAATAATATAATATGTGAAGTGTGATTGTTTTTGTATAAAACCAAGTTGAGCGCATTTTAAACGTTTTTTAGAAATAGATATTATTTTTTATTATAAAATGTCTTATTTTGATTTAAAATAAATTTGTATCCTAAGGAATCATTTTATAAAAATTAGTGAAATATATTTTCATAAATGGTTAAATCTGGTGCATTCCCACCATTCCAACTACAAGTTGATAATTTCCATAACAATATTAATATAATATTATTATTCTAACAAAACTCGGTCTTGCAAGTAAACAATTTTATCAATAAATATTGTTATTTTTTATATAAGTAGATGACATCCTTGTTGTTTGTAATTAAATAGAAACATAGTTTTTATGTACATTTTATCAAATCAGATTTAATTTTCTCTTATTAATTATTGGGTGGTTTTAATGTGTATCTCGATTCTATATTAAATAATATATTATTATTTAGGTTTAATCAAGTTAAATTAAAACTATTCCTATAACTAGTTTATTAGTTATTCTTCTTATTATGATCACATATATTCTTCGGTTAGTTATTTGAGAGAATATTATGTGAGAAAATTAATTAATGGATAGTTTTTTTTCATTAGTGAATATAATATTATTTTTATAAGAAAATAATGGAGTGATATTTATTTAATAAATATATAGTCATTATTTAAGGATATATGAATATTGTGGATAAAGGAAGGGCTGAGTATATTTTTTTGGTGATAAAATAAAAAGATATTGTTTATTATTTTATTATATAATATATAGTATAATTCTAAAGTTAAGAGAATTCAGATAAGTAATATTATTATTATTATAGACATTGGCTTCCAAATAAATTAGTTAAATGTTAAAAGAAATTTTTTATATTATTTATTTTTGAACCTAGTGGTATATAAACACAAATCTATTAATTTTTCTATAGTTCCAATTGATTTATTTGTCACAACCAAATCCAAAAAATCTTATTAATCCTCTACAGGGATCCCCTCTCTATGAATATTTTCAAGAGATGTGAGGTATATTATACACTCATGCACTCTCTAGATAAGAGAGATCAAATATATTCATTTTTATGTGATTCTTTTGGAAAACATTGGTGGATGATGAATGTAATAAGATCATCATTTTTGTAAAATAAATATTCCTATGGTGAAGTATATAGATTCATGAAACATGGGTGGATCCCTTATAGAGGGAATAAAATATAATTACTAAAAATAAATGAAGTAAAACATTGATTTATTACCAAATCTATAAATGAAAATACAATTTCTCACAAGGTTATTATGTAATTTTCTAAAGCAATTATAAATAATATGTGATGATCATGTACTTTGGTTCAATGATTTTATACATTATTTTATAATATTTGATTTAAATCAATTGGTCACTGTACTTATCATTATGTAATTGTGAGATTTATTTTTGATAGTGAAAAAGGAATTTTTTCCATGCCCCATCAGACACATAGCCCATTCCCAAATCACTCTTATGTTATTAGAATAATCACATTATTATTTATAATTACTTATAGATCATTAATTTATTTTCAATTTTATAATTGGTTTTCAATTCTAATTTATTCATTCAATAATATAAACTTTGATATCAACATTTTACAACTTTGATCGACATAAATATAATCAAACTGATTATTTTTCTGAGTCAGATAAATCTGGAGATCTCTTTGAAATGATCTATGGTGTCTAGCTAGATATCACAAGAGTAAACACATTGTAACCTCTATGTACATGTCTTATACAAGTGTTTAATGAACCACGAATTAATATAAATTTAATTCAATTCATGTTCATTTATTAAACGAAGTTAATTTAATTATACACTACATGTTCACAAATCAATCCTAGTGTACTATCAGTCAGGTACATGACATATATCCTATGTACATATCGTGTAGTACATTAGCCACATATGATCTATGTATCTTTTACACAACCTACATGACTAGTGGTTTTATAACTTATAGACCATAAATTATGCATCCCACATACATGTTATCTACCCTAGTAACATCGATCTTAAATTTTCACACCATGACCCTAGGCGGGTGTAACAGATATACATTCAAAAAAAACATTATATGTATTTTAAATTAAAACCCCAAGTACATTAACCAAATCCTAGATAATTAAACATACTTTTTTATGCTATCAAAAAAATTTCAACCTGTAAATTTTTGTGGTAATTGTGTTTTTAGAAAGGATAATAGACGGGGTTATATATATTTAAATGTTTCAATTTATTTTCATAATTTTCAATTCAACATATCAATTATGAGTCATATAATAATTACAATTCTATGCGTAGTGCAACATTAAACACAACCTAAAAAAACATCTAAACCAAGTGATCAATAAGTTGACTCTACATTTCATGATAATATGAGATATTTTGGTTATGAAACATATCTTATGATTAAAAAATGATTGAATAAAATACACAATTGGTGGATTTGATAAGTACTCACCATTTTACCTCCATGGAACATTTTTTAAGAAGTCAAATTTAATTAAAATTATTTAAAACTATGATGGATGAATATATCATGGAAATTTGAATGATAAATAATATAAAAAAAATTGTTTATTTAATTTTTTAATTAATATACTCAGGTGTGATTTATATTAAATATGATTTATTATATTTGGATGATAATTTTATTAACTGTGTAATTATATTCATGTATGTGCATGATCATGTTTCTAGACAAGAGAATTATATATAATTAGATTCATTTAATTAATATTTTAATTATAATATTTTATTTTGTGTCATCTCTGATCTAATTATGTATGGGATTGTTTGTCCATGGTTTCATTTATATAAACACCTTAACAAAATTTCCGGATCCCCAAATCATTGTTTGAGTAAAATAATATAAAATAGATGGATCTCTGAATCAAGTGAATTTGGTTCATATTTGGGATGATACTAAATAATTAAAATATTGATACAAAGGTGGAGAGGTTCAAAGAAGCAACACATGAAATTATTGGTTCAATGTGTTTTTTCAATAGGTATATTGTTATTTTATAATCGTCTTCATAAACTGAAAACTAGTAAAATTGATGTATCATAACACCTAAGTATTTTATTTATATCATGTTTCATGGTTATCTTATTGTATAAGATTTATCATGGAAATGTCAATTAATTAATTAACATGCATGTTTGGTAAAAAAATAAAATGGATTATTTTTCTATTTTATCAATGACATGGTTAATTACATAAGTAAATCCAATTAATATTAACAATAATATAATTAATATAATATTTGGAAATTTATATATAAAATAAATATTCCTTGAATTATATATATATATTATGTAATTATATCATTCCATTAGTTCAGTTAAAATCAAACATTAGATAAACGTTATTCATATGGCAATGATCGCACAGTTTAAATTATCTATGAATTCTAACTTGAAATTTTCAGTTAACATAACATAGATTAAGTTAAGGGTTTCCTTTCAATGAATTATTTGACTTATCTTATAGAAAAGGATTGAAGAACTCTAATTTAAGTTATTATGGATTGGGGAGTCAACTCAATAGATAACGAAATTGAGAGTTAATGATGTTGGAATTTGGAATGCATAGCTAAAATCCTTCAAATTGTTTGAGCAACCATATTTGGGGTGAGGATAATTAGAAAATGGATCCTGAACACTATAATTCTTAATAAAAGGAATATTTTGAATTTAATTATTTGATTTTTTTTGATAAAATAGTGAGAGATAAATAAATATAATAGTATTTATATTTCTATTTTTATTAAATAATGTTTTAAAAATATTTCATCTTCATAGAATATGAAGAAATAAAAATGACTTTAAACATATAAATAAGATATATACAATATAACGATAACCCTGACACTCAAAAATTCCAAGAAGTGAAATGGTTTTTACACATTATCATATTCCAAGGAAATAAACTGTATGTGATGGAAGAACCAATTCTTGATGCACCTAGTAATGTAGTTAGTGAGGAATATATTTCTACCAATTTGAAAAATATGAATGAATCCATAGATGATCATAACCTCATCATATTATACATGATAAATGAGTATTTAAAAAATAAGTAAATGGATGTGTATATCATGATCTATCACCTTCTTGATATCTATCAAGAAGAAGAAACACATGAGATATATGAAGTATCCAATGATCTATTTAGAAAAAATCATGTAGGTTTAGTTCTATTTATGCCTCATGTAGACAATATTTTTAATGACGCAAAACTCTTACACATCATAGGGACAAAATTACAATATTATTTGCACACATATCTCATTGATTACTCACTATCATAGTCATATTCTAGTTTTACTAATAAATATAACTTGAAATTAATGAGATGATTCTTTATGAACATCTTAATCTGATTCTCCACGTGCATAAATACATGGGGCATGACAAAATTTCATTCTTTATGGTGAATAAGAAAAGAAACAACAATGGGATGTGACCCAAGACTACGAAAAATCATAAATCTCCAAAACACCAGCATTCCATAAATAGGAAGAATTAAAGGTATGATATGGAATATAAGGTAGTATTTTTTCATGTGAAAAGAAAGGAAAATGGAGGAGAAACTATGACCACATGAAATGGGAATCTCACTGTTCGAAAATCATTAAGTGTAATCTTTTAGTATCTACACATTTGTTATTAGAAAAATATTTTAGAACTCATTTCTATATTCAAATTTAGAAACCAAGTAAACTCATAATTAATTATATAGTCACAATGGATTTCTAAGAAACCAATGGTCTGAGTGTAGATTTTGTATCCCTTGGTCTCTTCCACCATTCATTTTGCACAAAAATGATATTGGATTATAGGTATTGCTATTATATACTAAATATTACTAATTACATAATTTCTATATCATCCTTTCCTAAAGATGATTTAAATATAATGACTGGAAATAAATGTTTATTCCATTATAAGGAAACTATATTTATTGTAAGACACATATAAATAAGTATTTATGAATTTCATTACCAAAATATATAGGAAATAGCTGTTGAATATTGTTCACAAAAATCATATAACATCCAACTATGGAATCACCATTATGGTTCTATAAACCAGAATAATTTGTCAAAGATCTATAAAAAAGATTATTTACAATAGTTTTGGATAAAATAAATAAAAAATTTCAATCAATTTTAAAAGGAAATGTTAACAAACAAAAACTTTTTTATGAGGTCGAAAGGTCTATAGTGAATTTAGGATTAGAACACACATATATGTGTTCAAAATTCTTATTAGGTGCTTGAGGTTTTCATTAGTAAAAAATTTATTTTATTGATGTTATGAATAGATATGGATAAGTATTAATGATGAGGTATATGATATAATTTTTTTGAGAAATTTAATTATCTGATAAATGAACCATGGAATCAAATTGGAATGAAAATCAAGAAGCCTCGATCAGATGATTTTGTTGAATATCATGGACAATGGTTTATGGAAGTTTTGCGACGTTTTAGTTTCTATATCAAATCACATCACCTTACACACTACAATAGATTCGTGTTTGTAAAAGGAGGAATCAGACCTTCTTAGGTATGGAATGGGTGAGGATGAATCATGTAGGTCATCATTTATCTCTTTGTGTATATGCATTACAAACTGAAACATACATACTAAAAAAAGTAACAAGTAAAGAAGAAAATTAATTAAACTTCATGGTATAGATTTTAAAGAATCAAGTTCTTTCACTAAGACATGTATGGGATATCAAGGAATTATCTTAGGGCCTCTCAAGAAAGAAACACGATCCCTGTAGACCAAGGTGTATCCTAAATTGCGTATCCCATGTAAAAAAAGAGATACTACATTTAAAATGACATCACAATGAATGTAATAACCAAAATAAAATTTATATTTATTGAGAGGGATCACATCCTAAAAAAAGATATTGTGATACAAATTTACACTGATGATGTTTATGCTCATGATACACAAGAGTTGGTACAATACCATATTCCACTTTTCCTCATGGAATAAGAAGATCATGAAAAACAATTACATAACAAGAGAAGAAGAGAGGTAAGAGAACCAAAGTGATAATTTTTTCTAGTCACCAGTGATGGTTGTCATTAATGGTTTTGAATGATGAATTACCCTTATACAATGAGTTAGTAGAGAGATTAAAATATGATAGATAGATAGATTCCATGAATTCTAATTTGTATTCCATGTATCATACCCCCATTTTTTTATGGTCAATCCGACAGTTGATGTAAATCCTCTAATGTGAAAATAAGTATTATTGAGAAAATAATATATGGAAGGTACTGTAAATACCAATAAATCAGGAGTATTTGAAAAGTTTTTAAAAACCACATAGATTTAATAATTATGAATCATTGTCACAACCTTAAATTTTTTAAATCTATCATAATTTTTGTTTCTATATAATATTACCATGAATATAAAATATGACATATGGATGTCAAAATAAATTTCCATAATTGGAAGACTTAGAAAAATTTATATATGACACAATCATATGGGGCTGGGACTCATGGTGAATACAATACGATTTTCAGGTGGAATAGATCCATTTCCAAACTAATCAGGACATCCAGGTCATGAAACATTAAATCCATTTAAGATATAAATTAATTTTGTTTCATTAAGTGAATATATAATATATATTTTATGATAGGGTTATTGGGAATGTTGTCATCATCATTGTATTATATAATTATTATATATTACATATCGGAAACGAAATAAAATTCATATAGTCTATTATGGAATTGATGTAGAATATTTTATCCATGATGGAATTAGGTGAATCAACCTATATTATAGGGATAAATATAATTCATAACAGATCCAAGTGTCTTTTTGGATATAGGGTAAGTAATATAATTTTCTAGATACTAAGGTTATTTAGAATGGACCAATACATGATTATATTGGTTCTACTGCCACATGGTATAAATCATTAAATGAAAATGCACCCATTGACACAATATGAGTATGGGAGAATGAATAATATCCCATGGGATTCAGTGATATGATGAGTAATGTATTCTCTATTATGTACTTGATATTATGTTTCTTATTTAGTGAGCTAGGTAGGTAGATATCAACCAGGATCAGGAGAACAACATTTTTTTTCTATTCGAGATATCATAAAGTATTTGAGATGAACTATGAATATATTAATGGTGTATGGAATATATGATGAGATGATCATCTGAGTATATAATGACTATTGTTTTAATACATATATCAATGATAATATTTTTTAGTTTAAGCGTATTTTTTGGATTAATAGAGATACTATAATATTGAAATGATCAAAGAAGCAAGTTTTGGTTGATTCTGAAATGAAATCTGAGTATTTAATGGATTGTGATGCTACCAAAGGATTCATTGGGATATGAAACACTTTCTAGAAAATCATTTGGTACCTACAAATAAATACCAAATCACATTTTATTGTGGTAATTATTCATCAGTGGATCTTGCAATACAAACAAGGTCACATCAACAGATAAAGCATATACAACATAAGTATCACCACTGAAGGTACTTTTCAAAGAGGGGATAAGTTTAATTAAAAATATTTACCATATAAAAATGTGGAATACCCCATGAGTAAAAAAATATATCTACATAAGGATAAATTTCATGCACAAGTAGATGATGATTGGATATTTAGGGCTGAATCTAGTGAAAGTGGGAGTCTATCATTGTTTGTTTCCTATAAAAAATGTTTGATACAATATGAAAACCTTTATAACTTTTTTAATATTAATATTCATATTCTCCCATCATTATTGTTATTATCCATGAAATAGTTTGTGATATTTTCCCTATAGTAACTTTCAAACTGAATGTTCATAGTAGTTACCCACAATGTTGACTACCAAGAAGATCCACAAAATAATTCTTAAATATATATTCTCTAACCAGATGAAATAACTTACAAGAAAATAACATAATCTATTTATTTTGGGTTGAGAAACAAATAACATTGATTTACCTTCTAGTTATATACAAACATGGTAATTTATATTATAGAATATTTTGATACTCACTCCAACTTGTAGGAAATCCACATTTAAATGTTTCATTGGATCTTGTAGTCTTATATTTTTTGAATTTAACATTAAAAATTAATATTATTATTAATGAATTTTATTTATTTCATACATTTACTAGTTATTTAATACAATTATTTCACATATTCATCTAGAGGTCGGAAACGTTGGGTGCTTCATGAGTAATATTTAATTAAATAATAACAAGAGGAATAAATTTCCAATAATATTATTTTATAAGAGTTGATATTTGAAGCCCATTGATGGAAATTCTATAGCCTAAATAAATTCATGGCCATGGTCATCTATAAGAAATTTTTATTTTTAAATGGTGAAAGAAAGAGAAATCAATCACATTGGTGGATAAAACCATCATGCATCCTTTTTTATTACTAAACTCATCAAAAGGATCTTATATTACTTAGTATGAATATATTGGAGGAATTATTTCATATGCTAATTAACTCATTTATATATGGGTTCTTCTATGTGTATCTAGAGGCTAACGAGGGAAATTTTTTTGCTTTGACTAATGCCATGGTGAAAGATGCATAAATTCTCTGACAATAAGTGTATCCATAAACTCTATTAAATAATATATTATTATATGTTACATAAGAAGATGAATAGTTTTTTTTGAAATAAATGGATTTGTAATTGTTCAGGTCTTCTTGATCATATATATTATCTCACTAGTTAATTCAAACAATATTATGTGACTTGACTATTAGTTAAATAGTTTTGGAAAATATTGCCCTTAAACTTATTTATTAAATAATTAATAATTAATCATGATCTAATGAATAATCTGAATAAATGGATAACTGAGTTTATAGGTTCAATGAAAAAAGATATATATTAAATATTTCTGTATAAATTATAAAATACTTTAATTTGCATGTTAAATATCTAGAAATAATTTTAAAATTATTAATGATACGGTGTTCAGTAGGGAATAAAAAATATTAAAGTAAACATGTGAAATTATTTATTTCTAACCATGTTTGAATATAAATGCAATAATATTATTTTTTAAAAGATCCAATTTTTTTTTTGGACCAATGAAATTGAGAGAATCATATCGAACCCGTTGAGATATCCCTTCTCCCATAATGATTGCATGAATATGGAGTGATCTTCCTCCACATTCCAATACTGATTTAAGAGAAATAAAAGAGAATAATTTAAATATTATATCTGGATGATCAATGATGGACAAAAACAAGTATAGTATCTACCATGATAAAACTCAGAGAATCCAGTGGAGTCATTTAGAGATTCGAAATATAGATGTGAATCATATCTAGAGGGAATCTAATATTGATTCCAAGAACAAAATGACGTATTATGTTGATCCATTTATATACCAATCGATGAAGAATGAATTTCATTCATGGTATATCATAATCTCATTAAGTTAATTAAATATAATTTTGGACAATCATGTACTTTGGATATTTAATTTTATACACTCTCTATATTATGATAGTCAATTATGATGAAAAACACATATTTAATCATGTAAATCAATGATTAATCGTTGATCATGGAAAAAAGAAAATTTGGGCATGACCCATCATACACTTACCCTCACCCAGAACCTTCTCCTAAAACATAAAAATGATACTTTCTAATGCACATCAAAAAATTCTCATCACCAAGATATAAATAAATGTTTAACCATGATTTTTCCAAATATATCATAAAGTATTTCCATTTTGTGTTGGAAATGTATCATAAAATGGTTCTATATTGATATTATTTCATAACCAATTATATGGATTACTATCCATGTGAATGATTCTTTTGCTAAAATAAAATCAATTATATGTTAGAAAAAAGTTTATTAATCACCCATGGATTATGAATATTGATTTTCGTATAAAATCATTTAATTATTATGAGTTTAAAGGAAGTGAATTTTCATCATGTTTCCCATAGGTATGTCATTTGGGTTTTATAGAAAAAAAATTAGAATTTAAAAAATTATTATTTTTCTATACATACCTTGAATGAATATTTCAATGCCTATTAAAAATATAAATGTACGATATTTAGTGTAATTGAATTTTTTCAGAAACACAGCATATATATATATATATATATTAAATTATTGAATGATATTATGAAGAAAAAAGGTAGTCTCTCATTTATAAACTAGAATTTGTAATGTGATGTAATGAATATAATTATAGGAATATATAATAATCTGTAAGTAATTTTTTTTAAAAAAATAATATTTAAATGAATAAAAATAATTAATCAGAAAGTGAAACCCCTTTCACTGTTTTCTACATCATACTAATTGAGTGGTTTTTTAGAGATTTGGGTAATCAAAAACAAATAATGAGATACTAATAGATGGAGGGACATGCTAATGACTATGTAATTTAATGAAATATATAATAGATGTTGGTATTTATCAAAATATTACGTCAATTTTTAATACATTCCCAAATCTTTCATTTGAAATGATTGGTTTTTTTAAAAGACATTTTTCATAGGCCAACCATTTTTTCATATCACTCGTTATTATATTTATAAAAAAATGTTTGGGATATTATAATTTCATTACAGTTATTGAATTATTTGTAAAAATTTGATCAAAATTTGATCTTTATTTTTACCAATTTCTAAAATATATAATATATTTTATAAAATATTCTAACTTAAATAGACAATTTAAATATTATTTAAATAATGTAAAACAATAAAATATGTATTTAAATCATATTTATATTTCAAAAAATACTATACAATATTAGTGTACTCGATAGATAGGGAGCTCTTCAGCAGTTGCGGTTTCGATATCATTAATGAAAATCCCGGTTTGAGCTGAGTCAAGGATCTTTGTGTTTTTCTCATGATTGAGATGGGTTACCTGATAACTTATGTATATGTATGGGAATATAGTTATGTAGTGCTTATCCATCAACATCATATATGTGTGATACCTTGTGGCTGAGATTGGTTACTTGATAACTTAAGTATAAGTATGGGCTTATACATAAGTAAGGGTTATTTGTTGAGAACATTATTTGTGATTATCCTTTTTGGATTTAGTGTGACCTTGTGGGTCTCGGGGTCTCTACTGAGTATCATATACTCACCCCTGCATGGGCTATGCCCACACCTCAATGAGTTAGATGCAGACGACAGAAAACGCTAACTAAGATCGAGTGTACGAGGACTGGACGGTACCCGGAGGTGGACCTCACGACGAGTCAGTACCCAGAGGTGGACGTAACAAAGAGACGGTACTCGGAGGAGGTTGGCGGGTGAGAGCTTTGAGGAAGCTATCTATACCTACCCTTTAGGTAGGATCTGAGTTGGACGACCGAGGATATGATTCTATTTTCCAGCTAATTGTCTTTTCTGTTGTACTATTGTTCAGTTGTAGCTGTACTTCTCAGTTGGGTTTGTATTCTCACCCATTTACTTTTCAGTACATTTTTTGTACTTTTTGTATTACATCATCTTGTACTCTGGTTGGATGTGTTTATGTTTTATAAAGGCAATGCCTTCCCAGATACCGAGTTTTATGCCTCTTGTGATAGTCACCAGCTCCTGACCTATGGAAGGCGTGCTTGGGGTAGTCACGACATGGGTCTCGAGGATGGGTAGTGAAAAATTGGTATTAAAGGAATCAGTTCTACCGTAGAACTCAGAACTCTGGTCATTACTTTCTATGAAGAAATAGTGTTAATGGTACCGAGTGTGGTCTTCAGTTCAGGGAGTCCAGTGTTTGTGTGGCGGACGACGTATCCATACACCAGGACCCTGACTACTGATTTCCAACTTATTGCATGAATACACTGATTGCGTGTGTGTTTCCCAAAATCATAAAAGTCAGCTCAAACTAGGTCATCTCACCAGGTATAAATCGTTGACCATGTCAAATATGGTCAGGATGTCTCCACGCAGATAGTCATTTGGAGTTCTGAGAGAGTACTCGATGACGGCCCACTGAGCGACGAGACTCCGATTCAGGGCCCTATTTCTATGTTGGAACCTTCGAGTGGTGTACCAACAGCACCACCACCTGTTAGGTAGAAGATTCCACCTACCGTACTAGAGAATGGTGCACGCTGACAGAGCATGTTGCATGAGTTCTAGAAGCAGAGGACTCTGATGTTACGAGGCGATACAGATTCCTAGGCAGCAGTGGACTGGCTGGAGGCGATTGCTGGAGTTCTACATCTAGTTTAGACACTAGTCGATTGGATGGTGGACTTAAAACTAGTGTTTTCTAGTGATAGACCATGAGGATTGTCCGAATAGTGATGAGGCTTGGAATCATGGACCGATGCATGATATACTACCTTTAGGTAGTGTTCCAGCTATATCACTACCTGTTGGTCAGCAGTTACAACCGGAGGAACCAGTAGATGACACAGGTAAGCTTAAAGCCTTACACATGTTTTAGCATCAGATAAACCTCATTTTCCAAGGCGAGCCCGACTCATAGGCAGGTGAGGACTGGCTTGAGGAGGTGTATGAGAGTTTTCTAGAGCGTATATAGCTTAGGCAGGATGACATGTCGGTAGTTAAGTATTAATCGAGGCGTACCTACCATTCCTGGTTCTCGATGAATATGATACAATCCGTGCTTAAGTACTCGGACTTCTGAATGAGGTTTGTTTAAGAACAATCGGGCCAGACTTTTTTTCCTCTATGAATTCATACTCTTATTAGGGTGCTAGAGAGAACCTATGTTGTTGAATGTTATTTGGCTGATTGGATACAACCAGTGAATTTTAGCAGTGGGAAAGCAGAAAACTGGTACTAGTCTCAGAGACTTAGGCGTGCAAGAAGTTTCGAGAAGAGGATATGACATGGACAGATAAATCTACTGGGTAGTAGATGTGTTAGCAGAGCTAGGAGAGAAGAATGAGGTGGTGTACATTTCGACATGTTACATCCACCCACCCTTGTAGTCCCTCCCAGGCTTAGGGAGATGGAGGGTATGGGAAGAGAGTAGTTGCACACGGTCAAGGAGTGTGACCCAAGGGCTCTAGGAATGATTCGAGGTATGGTCTGTGTCTACTACTGGCTGTCGTAACAATAGTTATTGATAAAAATCACCCCTTCCTTCCTCAAATCATGTCTCCTACCTAGAGTTTTCGGTTAATCCATTGACTTGACCCTCATGTCTGGAGATAACTTGGGGAGGAGACTAAATAATCACGCTTATACCGATGGTGTGATCTGGCCCTTGAGGCAAGTGTTTCGGTTGGAACCTCTTGGTGGCAGCGTCGAGGCCTTACGATGTTAGTTTGAGTATGGACTGGGAAACCAAAGTTCATACAAAGATTGAGAGTATTGGGAAAAACATTTGTGGTTCCTACGACGTTGGGATGGGTTTTTCCTTGGTCGGCTAAAAGGAAACCCTAGGCAGCACAGGATGGAATCATGCATAAGTGGGTGCAGTCGATCACACATGAGTTTTCCAGACCATGATTTTTTCCAGACATCTCTAGAGTTATTGCGCCTCATTTAGCATTGACGAAGAAGGGAAAAACCCTTCGTGTGGTCAAGGATATGCCAGTGGAGATTTTGAGGAGCTGAGGCATAGGTTGACCAGTGCACCCAATTTGTGGCTACCGAAGAACGTGAAAATCATCCAAGAGTGGATGCATACTGCACAGAGTAGGCAGAAAACCTTTGTTCACATGTAATGGAGGCCTCTATAGTTCAAGGATGGCGACCACATCATAATATCGGTATCACCTAGATGAGGTCTACGGAAATGTGGCTGAAGTATCATGTTATCTCCGAGATTCATTGGACCCTTCAAGGTCCTCAGTAGGGTAGGCAAGGTGGTTTACCACTTGAATTTTCCACCTCAGTTGAACTAGATGCACGATTTCATCCACGTATCCTATTTGAGGAGATACGTGCACGAAACTTCATACATCATCGACCACGGAGAGTTGGAAATCGATAATGGAGCGAAATTCATGGGGTTCTAGTAGAGGATGAGGATCGACAGGAGAGGTTACTACGAGGATGGTTGATTCCTCTTGTGCACTTTCATTGGGAGCATGAGATCCTCTAGGAGAGCACATGGAGTGGGAGGCTCAGATGCGTGCTCAGTACGTCCTTTATTTTCCTTATTTTAGGTTGTAGAATTACAAGGACGTAAATACCTGATGTGGGAGTAATGTAATGACCATGAAATTTCAAGGAATTTTTTTTCATGATTTTTTGGAATTATACTAGTATGTGGCTTCTGACAGCACCTGATTCTGAGGCCTGGTGTTCTCGGAATCAATTTCCAAAGTTTTGCTTGGGTATATTCAGTGAACGAACGAGCGGGTTATTATATCTTTTGAACCGGTGTTCTGAATAGAAATCTGAGGGCACTGATGAAACCACAGCGGTAGTAATTTCTTAAGAGGACCTTTCTTGGAGGTGCATTTTCTTGGGAGGTGTTGTTAAAATTTGAGGATTAAATGTGAAGAAAATAAAATGGCGGTACAATTTTATTTTCTATATCTAAGTGGTTATATCCTAAGTGTGGGAGTTGGGGTGGGTCCCACTAGTTCCCATCTACTCTTGTTAGGATATTTTTGAGGTGGGGCCCACACGAGCCCCACCCCTTCACATTCCTTTAACTCATCTAAATACCCCTTGTGTTTAATCTTGTGACAACTCCTCTCTCACATTAATATGCCAACACACATCATTTAATTGGTTAAACTTCTTCTTTTAATTAACTAAGTGTTTTGAATTTAAATTTACAAATTCTTGCCAACGTAAAATAAAATAAGATGAGTCTTATTTTATTTGGGAGGGTTAGCTTGTTGTGTTATGTTTTTTTGAAGATCTTCATCCATCTGCGAAGAACAACACCATTCGATGAAGAACACTGTCACTGTAAGGAGAGACGACGTGCTGTTCCATCATCTCTCTACAACAAGTGTAAGACGCCGTACCATCCTTGGACACACACTATCACTGTCTTCGATACCTCACCCCGTGATTCCATATTCCGCGTCGCCAGAAAACATCAATGTTTATCGAGGTAGGGGTTTGTCATTTGAATGTTAATACTCAAGTGATTGTTCCCTTCTAAAAAAAGAACAGAAATCAACTCATTATCAAGTTGATCCGTGGAAGTTTATTTTTGCGGGATGAGAATATTTAATTATGGGTGTATTGTTGGGAACTAGGTTCAATTTTAATTGATTAAAATTGTTCCATGTTATGTTGTTAAAATCATGTGTTGATAATTGCCAATTGATAACACCAACCACGGAGGGCGCGAGCTGAACAAACACGGACCGACAACCCTCTGCAGATTGTTTGTTGATGTGCAGATTGAAGGGAGATGACGAAACAGGCCGAAATGGTGATTTGAAGTCTCCGCAGTGATGTTCGGGTCCCGTAGTGACCTTAGCCGCAGATGGCGGGTGAAAAGGACCACCATTACACGTCCGGTTGTCCGCAGAAAGAGGTGGTGGTGCGCCGCCTGAGAAGACTGGTGCGGCCAAGACGTGTCAGACAGGAATGGGAAAGCTGTTCCGGAATATGGGGGGTCGCGACCTTAATGTCGTGCCGTTTCACTTTCAATAGGGGGGAACAACGCCCCCTCTCTCCGCGTCCGCTCCACCATGCTGGCCGAGCCTCAACCGGCCGGGCCGGGCCGCCAGCGCCGGGTCGGGCAGCACCAGCTGGGCCGGGCCATGCCAGCCGAGCCGGGCCACGCCCTACCATTCCAAACCCGGACCCGAGTCTGATTGAACCGGTTCGGGCCGACCAAGGGGGTATTGGGCCGGGTCGGACCGGGCCCAAACCCCCTATTTTCGGACCTTCATCAGCTAAAAGCAAATATAATGAGCTACAATCCTCTGATCGACGCACCATCAATTGTGTAGGGTTAGGTGGATCGAGAAGGTCGTTTTGGTATATTACCCTCAATGTTTCGGTGAACTATGGGTATGACCGGGTTGGTTCGAAACCGAAACCAACCGGGACCTCGGAATGGGAAACTGTTATAACATGAGTTCCAGACGTCCGATTGACGTGCCTTCGACTTTGATGGATTCCTTTTGATGAGACAGTTCTTTTGGTATACATATCTGAGGTTTGGACGTAGTTGGAATATGGCTGGGTTGGATTGTACGAGAAATCCAACCGAGCCCCTAGAACGGAAAAGCCGAAAACTTTTAGACCAGACGTCCATTTGACGAACCGTGAGAGGCGTTGGTAATATCATTGAGAAACGATCCCTTTGAGTATACCCAATGAGAGTTCGGGGTACAATTAATATATGGTTGGGTAGGTTCGTACACGAAACCAACTAGGCCCCCGGGACGAAAATGCTAATAACCCCCAGACCGGGCGTCCGATTGACGCACCGTCTGTTGCGTTGAGACCCCTAAGACAAGGCGGTCTTTTGAGATAATTCTTAGTAGGACATTGTTATATTTGGAGTATCAAATAGTAGCACATGGAGCAGATCCTCCCAGAGAAGAGCGTATGAAGTACAGAGACCTTGTAGCTGGCTGAGACCTGAAGACTTCTTGTCCGATTCGAGTCAAAGTGACTTGTTAGCCTAGTGGGGAGCACTACTGTGTTTGGGTGGCAGACCCACGATGGGGAGCACTACTGTGTTTGGGTTTCAGACCTGCGATACTCAATAGAATCTTTACCACTACTGGCTATTAGGGGGGGGGGGGTGCACTACTGTGTTTGGGTGGCTGACCCCAGCGGGGAGCACTACTGTGTTGTGGTGGCTAACCCACGGTACATGACAGGAGGAGTACCTCAGTAGTATTAGGTTAGTGAGTAGCACCTTGGAGTCACGACAGGATTTGTGTACCCGATAGAGAGGGAGCTCTTCAGTAGTTTCGGTTTCGATATCATTAATGAAAATCCAGGTTTGAGATGAGTCAATGATCTTTGTGATTTCCTCATGATTGAGAGGGGTTACATGATAACTTACATATATGTAAGGGAATATAACTAAGTAGTCGTTATCCATCGACTTCATATCTGTGTGATACCTCGTGGATGAGATGGGATACTTGATAACATAGGTATAAGTATGGGATTATAACTAAGTAAGGGTTATATGTTGAAAACTTTATTTTTGATTATCCTTGTTGGATTTAGTGAGACCTTGAGGGTCTCAGGGTCCCTACTGAGTATCATATACTCACCCCTGCACGGGCTATGCCCACACCTCATTGTGTTGGATGCAGATGATGGACATCGATGACTGAGATTGAGTGTATGAGGACTGGATGGTACCCGGAGGTGGACCTCATGACAAGTCAGTACCCGGAGGTGGACTTCTCGACGAGACGGTACTCGGATGATGTTGGCATGCGAGATCATTGAGGAGGATATCTATACCTACCTTTTAGGTAGTATCTGTGGTGGACGACCTAGGAGCTGCTTCTATCTTCCAGTTGTTTGTCTTTTCTGTTGTATTTTTGTTCAGTTGTATCTGTACTTCTCAGTTGGGTTTGTATTCTGGCCCATTTACTTTTCATCACTTTATTTTGTACTTAGTGTATTACTCCCGATTGTACTCGGGTTGGATGTGTTTAGGTTTTATAAATGAAATTCTTTCCCAGATACCGAGTTTTACGCCTTTGGTGCTAGTCACCAGCCCCTGGCCTATGGAAGGCGGGTTTGGGGTAGTCACGTCACGGTCCCCGAGGACAGTTCATGACACCATAGGCAGTGGGGATTTTTTATCTAGTAACGCATGGTGGTAGTGAGTTTTAATTTTAGCCTCACATTTAGGAACTCCCCATATAATGTGTACTATTATTAGGGGATTCATGGGTTTCATATAGTCGGTCAAGTGAAGGTTGATTATCATACCCATTCAGACGGGTTGGTACCTCTAGTTTTATCTGAGAGTCCAGATAGGAAAAACATTATATTTTCAAGTTTATAGAATCTTGTTTGTTTTTGAATACGGAACATCACCATACACCATAAGATGAGTCCATATTAAGTACATCCAATAATTTATAGTAGTTATGTTTTAGAAATTCCCATTACCTTCTATATGTTTTTTCGGCTGTATTTCTATCATAATATAGTTTTTATATCTTTGTTTTATCATGCATGTTTTGTTTCCTTTATTTCCATCATAAGCCATTTTGTGTCTCGTAGTATGGATTCCCCAATAGCCATTTATTTTTTGAACTGTGTTTTGGATCAAAAAACTATTTAAAAATGAAATATGGGTGTTTTTGTTATATAAAAATGTGGTTTTCTAAAATGTTGGATTGGTTTTATAAAATTTAAAATCCTACATTAAGGATGTATTTCAATCTACTATTTTCGTACTATTTCAGGATAGGAAATGAGTAGACAATGTGATGCTTACGTATTGAGATATCGATTCTCATGCCCAAAATGTTAGACTCCACATCAGTAGTCATTACAATTTTTTCATGGTAAGGTTTCAGGATCATGGTTCCATTGGATTAGCTAGGTATTGGGGTTAGTGGTGACCAATTGGATAAATAATGATCTTGTCATGCTACATTAATTTTTAATTTTTATGTACATTTATGTTCATTTTGATCTGTTTTTTTATATGAATATTGGTACAAATTTATTGATGTTATACTATTATAATTAGTTTTATAGATGAAAACTATTTTGTTAATTTGTCATGTTTTTTATTTGGATAAATCATTCCCACTATGATATTATTGATTCTTGTCCCTAGTTTCATGCTTTAGAATATATGAAATGCATCTCATAACTTATCGTAAATCAGGGTGGTTGTCGGTTCAGATAGATGATAGAGATGGATCCAGAATAAATGTTATATGTTAATCCATTTGATATTTGTCGTGTTTGGTATTTCTGGGATTATAATTATTAGGACTCATATGATTGGTACGAGAAGAGCATCTAGAAATATTACTCATCCCGAACCTCGGGTTTCTTATTGTTGTCTTTGATTTAAGTCATTAATTTATTATGTTTTTTCAATGAAATTGGATGAAATTATAAGTTGTACATTGTTATGTGAGGGTCTCAGACAGAGTAGAGACACATGTGATGCCTGACCACAAGGATAAGAATTTTTCAAGTGGTTGGTTATTTAATGGGCCATTGTCCACTAGCAAAGTTGTTTGGTAATTCACATGAATTAGTTACCTATCACAGAGTTTTAGTAATGGTTTTTTAATTCCATTTTCATTAGTGTGAGTGGATTCTAAATTGGAATGTATATTCATATGAACATGTTTTTGGTATGGGAAAATATTTTTAAGGTTTTATTATGTGGGATTCGGTGATGGAATTGTATTTTGATGAGAGTATATGATTTTTGAAAAGTGTATAAATATTTTCAGTGGATTGGGAATTTGAATGAAATGGTGGCTTTTTAATGTTAATTTTGGTTGCTTTTGTGATGTTTTTTATTTGATCCAGTTTATTTATTTTGGTGTATGTTTTGGTTGAATTATGGATGATGTTTATTCTAGTAGTATGTTTTATTTATGCTCATATTATATCAAATAGAAATGTCACAATAGTTTTTAATGGCCATCTCTTGGTGGTATACCCTTCCTAGACTCCATGTAGGTGGAATATTCTGGATCACTTTAATCACTGCAAATAATTTCCTGTTTATCATTTGATATTGAACGAATTATAGTGAATAAATAAAATCGATGATGTCTTTTTTTTCATTGGGAACACCCAATGTCATAATGGTGTGGCATATTTTTAATTAATTCAAATTCCTATATATGGATTTTTGAGAGATGACTTTACCATAATTATTTATATATTGGATATCTTTAGATTTATTTAAGTAAAATTTCATCTGATGGTTCATTATTGTTATAGTGATGGAGGGGTAGGTGGTAGAGCTCTTTGGAATTCAATAAGGTAATTTGACAGTGAGGGCCTATGTGTATTTCTTCAAGGGGTTGCTGTCATTAACGCTAGATATTGCTTTGAAGGATCTGTGGAATCCTCCTATATTTTTGGGGGTCTTCATCCAGAGATCATATAGTGAGATCCCTAGTCTAGTAATGTTCGATAAATGATTTTGGTGGATGAATAATTTTCGTCTGAGTTTTCTCTGGAGATCAACCAGTAGTATTTGAAATTCAAATTTATTTTAGTTCTAGTGAAGGATCTCCAAATTTAATTAGGAGTGATCGTTAAGAACATGTCTCTAAGGAGTCTACATGGTTGGTCCCCACTTCGTATTCAGAAAACCGTTCATTTTTGTGTCTCTGCAATGGTTCTTTTTGGTATTAAAAAACTCCTTATCATAAGCTTCTGACGTTTTCCATCGATGAATTATTTTGGGAATTTAGAGAAGTTAGTAAATTAGATTTTATTGATGAGGAAGTCTTGTTCAAAGGAATATAGTTACTAGCTACAGGGTAGAAGATGCATCAAGAAATCATTGTTCTTACCAAATTCCACGTAGTGAATCTATTCACAATGTCATGAATCTTCATGGGTGTTGGTAACATTATAAATGACTTGTACCTAGTGTTTCCATGGAGAATTAATATGTTTCTCTATTTTTTTCACTACTATCATATGTTAAATATTTTTTTCATAAAATCATAGTGTTCTGGATCCCATTAAATTCAAATGGTTGTTCCTTTATAAATGTAATTATTTAATTATTTTGTTCATTATACTCTATACCAATCATTTTTGAAAATTAATATTGTTTTTATAGTTTTTCCATTTTTGGAGATGTTTTTTTCTAGAGGAAATGATGAATCATATAAGGCTTCACTATTTAGATTGAGTTTTTATACTGGTTTTCTATTATGTTGGGGGTTCTTGGTTCATGATTGGTGTTATTGGTCTTGATGTTTTTGTGTGATTACTATATTCATGAGGTGGGGAGACCACCCATCATTTATTCATGGTAATTTTTTATTTTCCCCTTAGTTATTTGAGTGTGACTTTCTGGAGTGAATTTTTATGATGTGGATCATAGTTTCATTATGTTGTGTTCCATTTAGAGCATGAATTTTATTCTTTGTTTTGTTGGGTGAAATTATAGGGGTTAAACATTTTTTAGAACAGTTAATTCTCACAACGTAAACATCGTATTTTATTCCAATCAATATTTCCATGGTTTGGGTTATTTTGGTCTAGGTTTTGGTATAGTTACCACTGTAATTTGATTTTTTTTGATGTTATCGGGTTACTTATGGTCCAAATTATGATATGTTTTCATAGTTAAGAAGTTAATCATGTAGAATATTATATATGATGTCATTTATTGTTTTATTTATTCTTCCATGATATTATTGGCACGAATTGAGCATGATATGAGCCAAGACATGGATATCATAGGAAAAACCATATGCCTCCTCTTTTGTGTCTCGAACTAAGTTCATGAATTTTTCACAATTACGGGAAAAATGTTGTGAATGTGTAGGGAGGATCTACAATTTTATAGATCCAAATAACATGTTTTGTGTAAGGTTTCCAAAAAAGTTCTATAAAATAGTGTGGGTGTCCTCCTTCTCCAGAAGGGTGAAAAATGTTATTTTAGGGTTTGGAAAACTATGTGGGAAAACCATGCGAGTTTACACCTTCCATAAAAAACACGATATTTATCATTTGACCCATTTATATTTAAAACCCCTCTATACTCTCTCTTTCTGTTCTCCTTCGTGTGGCCCTAGAGGTGCCATAGGAGGATTCCTCCTTCCTTCCACCACAGAATGATGTTTCTTATCCTTCAAATAGTGTGTTGGTTCCTCCAAGGCTAAGATTTATTTTTCATTTATCTTCTATATTATTCTTGTTAATCATTCCTTCATGGACTAGTTTCTAAATGGTTAAACCATATTTTGTGGGTGGGTTGATATTATTCTATTTCTATAGTTTTGGGGTGCACAATTTAATTTTCGGGCCTCTTTCACTCTCATTTGAAGGTTTCACTATGATTTCACATCATTACGGAAGGGTTTTGAATTATTTTCATTTTGGGTACCTTCAATTGATGCTTGATCATTCCTCACTTCATTATAAATGTGATGTTCAAGGTAGAAATGTCTTATTTTTTAATTTTGTGATGATTTTATTGTGAAATATTGAGAAAATATTTTTTTAGTGTTTTTTCTTACATAATCATATATATATATATATATTCCTACAAAATATATGAAAAAATTGAAATTTACCTTTGAAAATGAAATTGGATTCATTGGATGGTGTTTTCCCTTGTATATTTTTTGGGACATGTTTTTCATTATGAGTACTGTTATGTGAGTAGTTGTAATTCAATTGATGTTGTAGTGTTATTTTTGGGTTATTGTTGTTTCCTTTAATGTCAATGACACCACATTATATATATTATTGTATATTTTTAGGGTTTAACCAATGGTGGACCATTGGATGCAGACATATCCATATTCGAACAAGGTGAACATATGGATAAGCTCAAAAAATAGGTGTCTCTACATAGAAGATGTCCCTCTACTACCAAATTTCAAAAACATCCCTCCGACAATTATCCTCTCCCTTATAAATCTTCTTTATAAATGGTTATTTTATAACAGTTGGTTCATGTTCAATGGTTCTATGGATTCCAAATTTTCTTCAATATGTTTCTAAAAATCCTTTCATAATGATATGCCCCTGTGGAATCTTGATGTATGGTTTATTTTCTAAATAACACAAAGGAATGGATTTTAATTTATAGTCCATTGTATGTTTTTCATATTAGATTTTGAAGTGGTATTGGGAAATTGATATGGTTTTTGAAATGAAAATGAATGGTTAGAATATTAATATTATTTAGAAATTTTGTATGAAACACCTTTAACGTATATTCTTAATTGTCACCCTTGATGTCATGATGTGAAATGGGAACATCTTTTGTGACCATTTGATGAGCGGGTCATCTCAAAGGAGGTGTTAGTGTTTATGAGAATAATGAATTTTTTTTTGAGTTTCATTTTGGGACATGCATGTTAGGACCACCCTATTCATCATATAATATTATCACTTGATTCCTAGGACTCATCTAGATGATTAAGTGAAATATCTGTAACGACGTCAATTATACAGATTTGTACCCTCTGAATTTGATTCAGTGGGGTTCATGACACTGGAGTGGTTATTTTAGAGAAACATGTTGGTTACTGCCTAGGAATATTCAACATATTTTCGTATGAATGTTTGAACTGAGTTCATAAATATATTTCTTCTATAGATTGTTAGTAAATACCATTGGTTAACTATTGGTATGTTCTTGTTATATATTGGTTTCAATTTGGCTTTTATATTTTATATATTTTGAAACATCTTTGTATTCATTTGTTTTTAAAAAATGAACTTATTCAGTCATTGTCAATGGATTTTCGTTTCGAATATGGTTTTTTGAAATGGGGTTTGGATCAAAAATTATTTTTTTCTTGTGAAGCTATATGAGTGTGTGTTTTTTATGAAAGTGGATTTATAGATAGATTTTTTTGTTATTTAAATGATAAAAAATTATTTATAGACCTACTATATTTCAGGAAATGAAATACATTGAATATTTGGTTTTTTCCTATTTGTCTTCTTATGATCATACCCTATCGGTGCCACTTGAAATTAGTAGAACCGAGCTATATTTTACGTTTATGATTCTAGTTTGAGTTACCTTTGGAGTAGGTTGGTCTTATGCTTGGTGTTGACCATGTGGTCACATAGAGATCGTTGCATGTCATATTGGTTTTTAGTCTATATTTTGATATTTTGTTTTCTCAGTTAATATTTTATCAGGATTTGGTTATGCATTTTTTGATGCTCAGTTATAATTATTGGGTTTTTTCCTTTTACATCATGTCTTATTAATCCTACATTGAATTGGTATAAATAATTTCCACAAGGATATATTTGATTTTTGATGCTAGTTGTTATCCTAGAAAGACCAAGACATCCTTTTAGGTCTATTCATGGATCGAATTGGGTGTCGGGTCAAATTCTAGCTCGACATGGTTCGTGAAATCAAATTTTTATATACTAGTTATATCAGTAGTAATAAAGGTTGTGTGTTATTAAATTTTGAAATTGAAAATTTTTTCATGAAATGTAATGCATATTTTTTTCTCATCCCTTTAAATACCACATTTTCATGTTTAGGGAAGAAGAAATAACCTATCTAATAATCAAATGGATTGGTCAAAGATAATTCAATTAATAGGCATAATTTTTTTTGAAAATAGATATTAATACATATTTCTATTTTTAAATAGTTTTTTTATCAGTACATTTTTAAATGAGAATTATTCTGAATTATTCAATGGGTTTAAACATTATGTACAATATTATATGGTATTTTTTTAATTTTATATTAGAAATACAAGAGAAAATAAATAAAAAATAAATTTTAAAAATTATGGTGATATAATTTTGGATTTTACAATTATAAAAATACAAAAATAATGTTCAAAAAGAAATTAATTATTTTTTAGAGTTCTATAATTGTTTTTTTAATGAAATTACTCATATAAGAATGATTCAATATAAATTAATGAAATTGATAAATTGAAGGGTTTTTACTAAATATAATTACCCTGATAATGTTAATTCATATATAGAGGTGGGAGAATATCACTTCCCAAACTGATCCAAATAAATGAAATAGACATAATGATTATCCAATTGAAGATGAAATTGTATAGTAATAATATTTATTAGACTCCTAAAAATCTATTAAACATTAATATGAAAAATATAGTTTTGTTGCTAAATTTTGATCATTTAAATATTCATTTTATTAAAATTAATAAAATTGGTTAACATTTTCATGATAATAAAAATTAAATTGAATGAAAAAAACATTAGATTTAGTGGAGTTACAAAAATATAAAGAAATAATAGGATCTAAATGAGTTTTTCACAATATGATCAATGAAGTAGAGAATATAATTAAAAATAAATAATGATATGTAGCTCAATGTTATAAAAATAAATATGAGTTTAAATTAATTATTTATATCCTCTTTTTTCATGGATAGAAGAAATTAGAGTTTTATTTGAATAATAATGTTGTAAAAACATAAATTATTACAAATATATGTAAAAAGTAATTTTTTAAATGGAATAATTACAGAATAATTCAATGTTAGAAAACCAATGATATTTGAAAATGAAAAAGTTTCCAAGTCATGTTTTTAATCATTATAAAGCAATATACGGACAAAATCAAGATCCATAATCATGCTAGGAATACAAAACAAAATTTTTATTAAAAATATTTTCTAAAATATATGTTTACTCCATCATTATTTATAAAAAAGAGTTTCAATTTATATACAAATAATACAGATATATATTTATGATGTAATATTTTGTTCAGTAAGTGATTCAATATATATTTATTTTTATAAACCAGTGTAATGGTATTTTTTAATCACCCAAATGGGAGAACTGAAATTGTTACCAAGTCTAAAAATTAATCAAAGGAATGGTGAATTTTTCTTTTATAAAGCTAATTTTTCTATATAAAAAGTAATTATTTTACAATATGTTTGTAAAAACTATAACACACCATTGATTTTAAATAAAAAATATTTTGGAATGAATATATAATATAATATATTTTATTCATTATTTTAACCATGATAGGTATCTTATTATATCTCATTATATCTAGATTGTACATAATTTTATATTAATATTTGTGTACTATATTCTAACACAACCTAATCAATTTCATATTAATGTTTTAATGGTAATAATAATAATATATACCATGGATATTTTTTTCACTAGATTGTTCTATTATTAGGAGTGTTATTTTTATTTCTTGTCTTATTATGAATATTATTTTGAATGTTTTAGAGTTTGATAGGAAAGGACTATAGTTATGTGTCACATTTTTTGTTGATGATTAATTTGAGGTTTTTATATTTAATAACAGTCATTATCATTTTCATGAGTTGGGGATGAATATGTTTTTCTTATAATTTATTTTCATAGTGTACATACATAAAACAAACATTGTGTTCTTTTAATAATATTTTTGGAATTATTCTTATTTTATTTCATAATGAATGTTATATTTCATTATATAAAAACCATGTTCAAAACTCTAGAGAAAAACACATAAATGATATAATTAATTTTCATAGTGATCATGTAAATAATGTTTACTTATGTTTATAATTTATTCCCATTAGTAATATTTACCTATCATTTTCACTGGTCCATTAGATTCAGTTAAATGTTTTAATAGAAAATTATTGTTGGAAAATCCAGAAGCATAAAATTTATATTTAATATAGTAATTTGTTTTATTAAACTAATCATTGATTTTAAAATATTTTTTATTTTTAATTATATTAATATTTTGACTATATAATATCTATTATAAACCCATATTACTATGATTACTAAAATGAAGTTTATTATAATGAAAAAAGAGTGTCTTTTTAGAGATTTAATTCCAAAATATTATTTGAAAAAATTCCATAATGGTGGAGATTTATTTTAATATTGAATATTTTTTCAAGCATAAGAAATCGAAAGATTTCTAGTACTCGAAATTAATTTTATTACATTAGAAAGATATTTTTTTTTGATAAATTAATATTTTATAAAATTAAATTACTTAAAAATTACTTATAAAATTATTTTTTTAAGTCAATTGTTCTAATGTCATTTAATTTTTAATTGTTTTTATGGCTCAAATTACATAATTTCTGTTCATGGAAGATGTATGTAATTTTGTTATGTAAGAAACCATCCATGTATGAATAAATCTTTAAAAAACCCTACTACAATACACAAGGAAATAATAGACCAAATACATGGAGGTATGAACATATAATCATACAAATAGGAAGATGTGTATTTGATTAGGACCATGTATAACACCCAATAGATTGCACCCAGAGGAGAACATGTATTAAACCTGGTAAGCCTATTGGGTCGTGTTCCAGGTTGATGAAGACGGGTGTGTGGGTGTTGATCCCCCTATGAAATGTTGTTGGTGGCATGGGATAAGTGGATTTATATCTTGGTGGATCATCCAACAATTTGTTCGATGTGGTAAGAACAAAATTGTATTGTTATTCTTCTATATTTTAATGATAATGATATTAACTTGGAATTCTAATCTTACTATTCTCTACATATCATTCATTCCCACAGATTCAACTTCTTCATTGAACATTTGACAATTTCATGTTTGAAATAATTCATGGTCGAATCTATTATGAGCTATATCGATGTCACATTATCCAATTATAGTAATTATTTTTGAATATTTCAGGTTTTTGAGGTTTTTAATTCTTTCAAAGATAATAATAATCTCATGTTGGTCAGATGAAACCTTAGAAACTTTAGTATCCATTTATAAACAACACTGATTTATTCATATTGTATTGATTGTTCAATTACATGAAGACAACATTTATCTTTTGATCATTTATTCTATATTATATCATTAATATTCAATATTGGAATGGTTGATCTCATATATTTCTATAGTGGTATGGATGTAGAATCTTATTATTTAATATTTTATCTTAATACAAATTTAATGTGAAGTCTTTCTGTCACTAGTAGATATCATTTTAAAATTTTAGATCAATGTATAATTGTTTATTGTTATTATTTTATAATATGTAATGGTAGAACATGATTGAATAAACTTGTAGATCACAACATTGGTCAATTATTTAATTATTTTACGTATATCTATCCTAAAATAATTGTATTCTGTAATTTTAAATAGCTAGTTCATGAACAACCATCGAATAATAAATAGTAACACATCCTTGAATCAATATTATATCTCTGTAATTCTTCACACTCCTGGTAGATCAATTTACCAATAAACAATGGTATGTTGTGCTACCATCAGATATTTTCATCCACCATTACTTCAAAAATATTTTTTCTATGATTTTTATTTTATTTTTTATTTTTATTATTTAATTAATTTTTTTAAAACGTTTTATTATATTTTTCAAAAATATAATTATTTATTTTCTTAAAATTCATTTACAGATGTTTATTTACATATAATCCTTCTAATGAAAATTTTTATGATGATTTTTTATTTTTAAAAACTGGTTGTTTTTTCATTATATTCTAATAATTTAGAGATTTCAATTATATATACTTATTATAGATAAAATATTGGATGTTTTTATGTTGAAATTTCATAGAATTATATATAGGGAAAATGTTATGTATATTTCATCACATAAATTATAGACTAAGGTAAAAACTATATTATTTTCCTCTTACTCACTAACTAGTGTCATGAAGCTATTAAATATGAATATTCTATAGGAGGGTATTTGATTTGTTGATCAATGATTGATTTAATAGAGATATCATCAAGGGATATAACAATTATTCTATATATCATTTGAAAAAAATAACTATGATTTTTTCTTCTATCATTCCACTAAGAAACTATAGTGACTCTTGATTCTTGGTTATGATAATAGAATTATTTCAATGTTCAAATTTCATCAATTCAAATGATCAAAGTCTGTTAATCATCATCATCTTTAATATATTTTGAGAATATTTTTGTTTAATTTATTTGGGGTTTTCTTCATGTAATTTATTAATTTATATATATTTTTAAATTTTTTGAGTATGTATTATTTTTTTAGAATAAAAATCAAGTATTATCTTGTCATGTTATTCCAACATGAAAAATAAAGTCTGGGATTTCATTCTAGATCTAAAGTCTGGTAACAAAAAAGGATTAGACTCATATAACTGGATGGGTTTTACCTCTAAGTACTTGTAAAAGGTAATGTTTGTAACATTTTCTCACACCATTAACTGTTTCTATCATAGTGGTTACCTATCTTCTCCAAAAATATAGAAGGTTTAGGATAGTGCTTTGTTCGTTTTGATCGAAATCAATATAAAGATTTATGTTCTCCCATTTTATTTCATTTACACATAGTTTAATGAATACATCGGTCATTACAGACAATTATATTATAAACACTAAAAATTTTCAAATAAATTTTTTAAACCACTATTCACCCCCCTTTAGTCACAATTTACAGCCCAAGCAATAAAAAAAATATTATTTCAAAATGTGTATTATTTCAATGAAATATAATACTATTTCTATGATATTATTTTGTAATAATATTATAACAATCATTGTGGAAAAATGAAATATGATAAAAGGAGATAATTATATAGTCCCTTAAAAAACATTCATCATTCTCACTTTAAATATGGAAAATTTTATAATGAAATGTTATTTAAATTATTCAACAAATTTTATAAAAATGAATCATGTAGTATATAATTTATATATTTACATTGAACTATATTTATACTAACTCATAAAGAATAATGAAGGAAATTTAAAATGATAAAAAAATTAATAAGAAAACTACAATATTGTTTCAATATAAGAATAATATGATTTATATTTTTATAAATTCTAGAACCACAATAATTTATAAATCAGTATAATTGAAATTATTAGTAATTTAAATTATAAATACATTGATGAACCCATAGAATATTTATAAAAATCATTGTAACGAAATGTGATGAAAAGTATAAGGGAAGATGACATAAAAAATAACCTTAAAATAAATTATTCATATTAAAAATTTGAAAGAGAATGTAAATATAAATTGAATTTTGTTAAACTATTTCTATATTTGGGGATATTTACATATTATACATATTAAGATGATCACGAACATGTGTAAATAATATTTTCTGTTTATGTGATGCGATATGTATAGTTCCACAAACAATGACATGTTTGAATGAATTGTATATAAATGAGAGAGAAATTTATAAGAAGAAATTTAATAAAAATATAAAACCTGTTGACAAGACATATTATTATTCTTAATAGTCAATCACTATACAACTTACACATAGAAGAAAATAATTAATACAAAATAACAATTTCATTGTGGGATTGGAACAGAAACCACAGCTCAGATATTTTGTTTTATTAAATAACTGTAACTCCATGTATTAAAATTTAATGTATTATTAATATTTATAATAACATTATTATATTTATTTTAATTAATATATTCCATTTTATTCTATTTTTGTAAAAATATTAATTACATATTATCAAAATATATAGTTGGATGTTAATTTTATGTTATTTAGTATTGGAATAAGTGTTAGGGATAACTTTCTAGACCATAATCATCAGTTTATCACAATTAAAATGAATTAAATAAATCATTTACAAAATGATCAAAAATAATGTAGATAAAAGTTTTAGAAGACATGGTTTAATATGAAAAATTATTTGCGACTGAAGAGAGAAATGATGTCAGCCATTTTTAAAATCATTTCTTCAACATTTTTAGTATCAAATAGAGTAATACAATACTATTAATTGAAAAAAACTTGAATATAAATAGTTGATAAAAATTAAAGGGATTAATTTTAAAATGATCAAATAATATACATCAATAGAGACTCAAGCATAAAAATTTCTTATTAAAATGATATTTAAACCTAAATATCATCGACCCGTGGAATCTATTGAATTATAATACCCACAAAAGGAATAAAAAATGGAACAATAAATATCATGAAGATAACATTAACCATGAAATAATTTATCAATGCGGGAATGATAACATAACAAAAAAGGATGAATTGGTGAATGTGTTATATGTCCCACAAAAAAAAAGGTAGACATGAAATGCTTAAATTTTGTTTTACTTATTTTTTCTGTGTTTGAACATCCATTAGTATAAAGATGTTATTAATATACTCATATTAACTATCCATATTCAGAAATCACATAACATTTCACATTTTCGTATTGTTTTTTATTACATATTTATTTATAATTCATTATTAAAATCCAATTTTTCTTAGAATAATAATTCTTTTATCATGAATTTTTTGTTCAATAATTTGAGTCATTTAAATTTAGTCATTATTACATCACCAAAAAATTTATAAAATGATATAGATATCATTTATAATCACAATATATGTATTTATTTTAATCAATAAAATTTATAGATATAACTTTGATTACACTACTCATGGAGACAACATGTTGCACAAACTCTTGAAAATTGTTTCCACTTTTATAGTTAGATATAATGAAATGAATATAAATATCAATTGACCATTGAAATATAATTTTTTTTAATATATATAATTTATTCTAATAATATGTATACATATTAAAATCCATGTAAATATAAAATTATAAACATCCCATGTTGCTCCATGTCAACAGTATTATACATGAACACATGAAAAACAATATTTTTTTGTAATAGTTTGAATGATAATATGTTTTATGTTGTATTATTATTAATATATGTATAATAATTTCATAAAAATTATATTCCTATGTCAAAGGAGTCAATATATATTACCTATAATGATGGAGAAGGAAAATGAATTAAATAACCTCGTAATATGGTAGTCCTCCATTCACAGTATCAATGGTTTTGATTCCCATTTAATTGAAGTGGATATGGATATCAGTTATGTGAATAAAAAAGTAAAATATCATTATATATTGGATATTAGTGTTATTATATTACAATATATTAATTTTATTTGAAGGATATGTATTCAAAAATAAAATAATATGATTGTTTTACATCATAAACTCTTATTTGTATAACATGTATAGTTTTATACCTAAATATTTATTAAGATAGATTAATAATAATAATAATATTAAGGAATCAATTATATATTTAATATTTTAAGGAGAATATTTAGGTTGTTAATTTTTTTAAAAATAATATTTATGCATTAATATTGGAGCATGATGGTGGAATTTTCAATGTGTGGGTGAGAAATGAATTGAATTACATAAAACATAATTTGAAACCAAAATAGTTATCATGATAATATAGTAAAAAATGGTTTATTCTTCATAATTATAGGATATGAGGTTGATATAGAAATATTTAATGTAATTCACAATATTTTATTGGTCTTATTGACTCTTATGATCTTAGTTTAACACATATTAAACCCTTTTACCTCTATCATGGTAGTTCGTATTTTCTTATTTTACTTATAAAAATGTCCAAAAATTTATTGGAAAATAATATTAATTAAAAAATATTATTATTTATAAAATATAATACAATTTTCAAAATTCAATTCAATTATGTTGAATATTTCAACTTAATATTAAACCTGTAAGTGTGATGAAAAAATTTTCTTCCTATGACAAAAATTAATAAGCTTTTTGATGGCTTTTTCATTATAAAATTGATTAAAATAACCTATCTAATTTAATATTTTATTTAATTTAACTAATAATACATTGAAAAATATATAAATATTTATATAACTTTTTAAATAATTTTATTGAAAACAAAACATTCATTAAAATCCTTATTTTTCACTATTAATATCAATAATTAACGTGTTCATAAAAATATAAAATATTTACCCAAGGATAGTTTTGACCATATTATTAATAATATGATGTTTATAGGGTAAAATTAAAATTTTAAAAATGATGAAAATTAAATTATATTTATATCTGGGAAGTGTTAAAAACAATATTTTAGTAAAACATAGTTTTCAATAAACATTTATATTCATTTAAAAGTGTTTGGTTATATATAAATTTAATAGATAAAAATTAAATTAAATTTAAAATTGTGCATATATTTATTATTTTAGTTTTTATTATTCACACCCTCGAATATAATTAATTGTTTATAATTTTCATGTTTTAAATAATATTATTTAAATAGGTTATCTTGTTTCTTTTAAGCCCAGTATTGTATGCATCACATGCTATCATTTAAATGAAATATATTTATTATTGAACATATTTTGAATTCATGGGGGGTTATATTCTATTATAGAATTGATTTTTTGTTTCATATATTCTATTAATGATGATGTCCATATTTTGGAATCACGGGGCACTACATTCAACCCCATAAATAAATTTAATTTGTACACAATAAGCATGATCTATGATATTAAGGGTTTCACATTATATTTTTTTGGAAAAACCCTCATCAAAAAGGGGTAATAAATAGACATCTTTATAATATATATATATATTCACACATTTAATTAATAATATAATATAACTATAAATCAATATTGGTGAACTTCTGTGGGATGTGAATGTTTGTACATGCATGAAAAGATAACAAAATTGTTGAGAATGATATTAAGAAGTGATCATAAGAAACTGACTGATTAATGGGAAATTAAGGAAAAAATCCATTACTATGTGATGAGTTAAAAGTAAATCTTTATCATTACATATAATGTTAATAGAAAAACATTTTTTTCATTATCCTTTTCAAAATTTTGGGGAATTCATTTTATATCATCAAAGGGATTGCTAAAAATAAACATACTTTTTTTACTTGTATTTAATTGGAAAATTTTCAAACTTCTGTGGTTTAGTAAATAATTCCCAATTAATTTATTAATACTTGAAATGAATATACATAAATTTAGTTTTTAATATGTAATCACAAAAATTATTATTTTATAGGAAATAAGATCTATAAAATAATGACAACACCATTCTAATTTATTTAAATATTTAACGATACAAAAATGTGAAGAATTAGTTGTTCAATAATACATTATATTCTAAAAAATAAAAAATAAATAACAATTTAAAATTAATAAATGTCATAAATATTTATCCCTATCACTACAACAAAATATGTTTGGCCAAATATAAATTCCAAAAATATAGAAGGATGGTCACCAAATTTACAAAATCAATATAAATATTTATTCATCAACCAAATTTGAAATTAATTTCATGTACCCAATATATGAATACAATAACTATTATTAATAATTTATGGAAAATGTGGATTATTCCAAAATTAAAATATATGATTTTAAAATATATTTTATAACTAAAAAAATTCCCTACACTCCTAAAAATATACTATAAACCAATAAATAATTATCCAGATTAACAGTAACCAATTAACTCAAAAAAAACACACACAAACACACATATATATATATATATAATAAATATCTCATCATCAATATAATATAAGGGTTATATTGTCTAAATCATAATTTTTAGAAAAATATCAAAATGCCACTAATATTACTTTTTTTATCATAGGTTCAATTTAACATATTCACTCAAATCCTTTATGAAATATTAATTTATCACAATCCTTATATGATTTATGATTCATATATCCTTAATATAATAGATAAAATAATCCTATATCATAAATAATTTTTTATAAAATTGGAACATTATTATACTTATTGTGTCTATAGTAGTAAAATAATATGGTCTTCGATCCCTTATTATCTACAAAGCCACATTCCCTCGACACATGGGGTATTTATTTTTAATGTTCCCCATCTCCATTTAGTTAAATAATCTACAATTTGGGAATTATTTCATCCCATTTAAATATTTTTCATGTTTTATCTTCCCCCCAATCCTATAAAAATCTCTCATTTTACTGAAGTATGTACCAGAGTGTTTGTTTTCACAATTATCACATGTGGGAAAACCCTTATTTCCCTTAATCAACTTAATCTTTTGTCATAGGTCAAACATTTATTCTATAAATTCAATTTAAATGCATGATAAATATATAATTACTTTTATTTATTTATTTATCATGACATTATGTCCTTATATGTTGAGAATTTTTTTAAGATAAGTTACTAGATAAATATGGGTTTAATCCCATTGGAGAAATGAGTATCATTTCAAATTTTATTACATTCATTATTATATATCCCACTATATATGCAATGATCCATCTCAAAAAAAGGATGAAATTTTATTTTATCATGTTATTAGATATAATAATTTATAATACAAAAAATAGTGAAAAGCATTACACAAATTTGAAATATTATGTTGGGTAATTTCATTATCATAATAATGATATCATTGGAAATTTTTCCAAATAATAAAATATTTTAAAATAAATAATATATATATGAAACCAAAATGTTAATTACTCTAATAATAACCATAATAAATGTTATAATAGGTGCAGAGTATGTCCATTTTCGGTTAATTGGGTAAATCTCGAGTCATCTCCGATATTCATTTTTTTTTGTTATTACCCATATGTACATCAATGTTTGAACCATGACCCAATGTATTATCTATAATGGGTTAAACAAAAAATGGTTTTATTAAAATCATGGAGTTTGAGTAAAAAATACTTCACAGGGATTTGAAATAGTTAAGTCTAAGGGAACCATCAATAACATTGTCACTACAACAAAGGGCAAGAGAACCAGTAGTGTAGAATTATTTCAGAGTGGTGATCGAGGTATCTTATGAGGAAAATTCATTATAAACAAATCTACCTTCCCTCAATTTTTGGAATAGCTCAATTAAATTCAGCATGTAGTCTTTGACACTATGAATAACATATTTAATCTTCCAGGGGTAATTGATTAATGATTGAAGGAAGACCATATAATTTTGTAATCTGTTTCCATAGTTAATAATGATATTTTTTGACATCTTGATAGGGTTGTATTTCTGCAAAAAATATATAATATCCATCATAAAAAAATATTATGATGGAAATATACAATTATATTCAATGTATTTTATAGTATTATTTTCCCAAATCAATGATATTTTATATATAGTTCCCAAAGATTATAATAAACTTTCTTTGATATCAAATTTGGATCCCCAAAAACTATTAGCACATAATTGGGGATTAAATTATTACATAAGACTAAGAAACAATATATATCATCCCAAATGACCTAATTTCATAGTATTCAATTTAAAATAGATGCCTAATAGAATATCAATTTTCAATTTAAAACATAAAATATATCTTTTTGTTTTCCCTGAGTGAATCTTTATTTAATATAGAATATTTTTCTATATCAATCATAATACATATATTACGTTCTTGTGGAAAGAGATATAGTGGAGGTGTGAGATAATATTCTTTTTGGGAGTATTAATATAGAAGAATATATCAAAAATAAATATTCATTTTCAATATGGAATTGGAAATAACTGAATCACAAGCCATTAAATAAAGTACTTGATCATAATGTGGTACATATAAATGAGAATAAAATTACACAATTCAAATAATCATGTATGTTTGAATCATTACTATTCATATTATAACTAATTTTATAATCACATTGAAAAACAATTAAAAATAAAATAATATGGACTGTATAATTTTGCACAGCATAAGCATATATTCATTATCAATCTTAAAAAATTATAAAACTATTGGTAAAAATTATTTATTTTGATTAACTTTTTCTCCTCCTAAGATCTAATAGTGCATCTAGGGGATATGTAAATTATGGCCCCACATGTCACCTAATATTTCAATTGAATTCCACATATTGAATATTTATATAATAATCACCAAGAATAATAGTATTAGAAAACCTAGAATACTTATTGATAATACATTCCCCAATCAATAAACATAATCACCATCCATTCAGAGTAATATTGAAAATTTATTAAAAATAGTACATCCTAATAAACTAATTATAAAACATCCAAATAAATAATGAGGATGGATTTATTATAACATAACTACAGTGGATCATATGTACAGTAATGTGTTGATGTTTTTAATGAATAGAAATTGAAAAAAATTCCATTAAAAACATTCTTGGTGAAAATATAAATTTAGGCATTGAAAATAATTTTAAAAATAAGATCCAATAAAATATTTTTATTTAAAATTTCTATTAATTTTTTTAACATATCATGTCTTATATAATAAATTTATTGTTCATGATAGAGGTAAATTCTATACAATATGTACATGATCAAACAAAGATTATTTTCACATTTTTTTGTTAAGTGCCAAAAAGACCTTGTTAGGATAACTATAAGAATAGTACATGCAATAAATATAAAAATTAATAAATTGGTATATATTACATTACTAAATAATTTATATAATTAATAATATTATATTTATAATTTTTTGTAATAAAACATTTGGAGGACAATGGATTTTAGACCGAAGAGAGATATATAGGTGGGTTTTTAATATTAAATTCTCAATAATTTTTTATACAATATAGAGTAATGTGAAACTATTACATGAAAATAACATGAAAAACTAGATGATAAGACATGTGAATATGTGTATGATATAATATCAAAATAATATCATTATGTTTAAATTCAATAAAAAATAACCCGAATATAAATGAAATGAATACATACATCCTTTAACACTTCGGTATATTTTGATTAGTAAGCCCCATGATAAAAATAAAACCAATTAAAAAATTAGATACCATTAAGAGAAATATATTGATGATATAAAAAATCATTAGGATAATTTTACAAACCATATAAATGGAATAATTGGTGAATATGACATATTTCACACATAAGTAAAAGGGATGTGAGAAACTATAACCCCATGTTCGACATTCGTCGTATGTGCCCCACCATATAGTACAATAAAAATAGATTTTTTATAAAACATTAAAATTACGATATTATTATATTTAATACCATATATTATGTACCTATAGATCTTATCACCCATTTATTAATATTTTATTGATAAAATCAATGTATCATGTGACAATTACCTTGTTTTTCATGAATGTTATGCATCCATATTTTCATAAATATTACATTTACCATGGTAAAATTATCCAAAAAATGTAATAAGTTATTAAAAATTTATAAATATTCATAATATATGTATTTATAGTTATCTATAGAATTTATAGCTAAAAATAGATAACCTAGTTCATGGAGTTGGTATGTTGTACCTAGGCTGATATCCATTTCCATTTTCCTAAATAGAAGATTTATAAAATAATATATAAACATGAAATAATCACTAATATTTCATATAAAGATTTTATATTAACAAAAAACAATTATTACCATACACATATAAATAAAATGGAAATCATTTCACTTTGCAATGTAGAGGCGGGAGTCCACATGTACACAATAGTATGAATAATTTTAACCAACTAATGAAAGGAAATAATTTAGATTCTATATTATATTCGAAAAAAGATAATTTTTTCCAACATAGCATATAAATAAATAAAATTCAAAATTATATCAAACCATTAATGCTGTTGATGGAAAATAAATTACCACAATTTGCGAGGAAGTAATTCGTTAGGCACAAGTTTAACAGTATCATTTACCATTTGATGGATGTGGGAATGGATAATGGTGACTAAATTAATATAATAACATCTATGTATATATGGGATACAAATAATATTATATTTTAATATTATAAGATAATTTTTAATTAGGTGGATGAAGAAAAAAGTAACATTTTAATTTTTAAAATGTTTACCTCGTATTAAAATAGGATCGTTAGGATTATAAATAAAGCACACATTGGATTTATTAGTAATAAATACACGTCATCATGGATGGAAAAATGGAATTAGGGAGGATATTCATGTATGTACCATCCAAACCATATGTTTTTTAAATTTTTTATATTGTGTGTGTGTGGGTGTCTATTTACATCTAGGTTTGGTAATGAAGGATTAGTTTTGAAATACAATGATATCCCAATGCATTCAAAATGTAAAAGGCCTCTAAAATGGTTTATTATCGATCTATTCTTGCGATAAGGTCAACATATTCCCATAAAAATGGTTTTGACCTGTTTTTTGTCATATTTAACCATTATCTTTTTTGGATACCAATGATAAACTTATTTTTACATTACCATAATAATTACATTTTAATAATTTTACTATTTAAAATGGATATTTTTATGTTTTCTATATTAGATAATAGAAATTATTCTAATTCCCAATATAGAATAAAAATGTTTAAATTCAATTCAAATAAGATGTATATCTACATTTAAAATTAATTTCACAGATGTGTCAAGGAAAACTATTGTTTCATTAAACAAATTTCTAAATTTCACAATATAGTTATATCATAATTCAACCACATACCAAATATAATTTTACTATTTAAATGTTTTGGGTTATCCTATTTGAATGGTTTTTTATGATGTTTTTTAATTTAGGTATTGGTAGGGTAATGTGTGAATCATCCCTAAAGAGTTATAATGGTTATCCATGACATGATTGAAAAAATAATTAAGTTATATTTATAGAAATATATGTGTTTATTTTATTATTTTATAATATCTGATTGATATCTCCATAAATAAAGTTCCTTCTACGGTGGAAAGATGTCGACTAGTTATATGTCACAAAAAATAACCATAAAAATAAATTCTAACATTTCATTAACAAATAATCATTTATAGAAAAATATATTTTAAACTCTATCAATGTTGAACATTGGAATATTCCCACCCATTTTTTAACCATATATCCCTTCTAAACATCAATGAACATAATAAATATGGATATATGAGATTTCACATGGGAACGATTGAAGTTATCAAATATTATTATGATTTAAAATTAAACCCTTTATATGTCCATTAATATTGTGTCTCATTAAAATATTATCATTTTTAATTTAAGATGATCATTATTTATCAAATCATATTCTATATTGTTTTCCATTTATTATGATAATGTATTTATTTTATCATAATTCATTGTCTTATATTCCCATATTCATCTATGCATATTCACATAATCTTATGTTAATATATACATTAATATATTATGATATGTATATATATTGACTACTGAGTTAATTCATTCATATTATTAATGAAAATATTACTTGTGATAACTCTAAAACATGTTTCAAGTAAATATTTTATTGGACCATTTATTATAATTTTACATAAGTCAACTCTTTTATGTTTTTTAAAACAACACTTATCAATCCATTCAATGTGGAATAATTTAACATCACATAATTTTCTATACTAAATGTTATTTTGCGTAAATTTAATGTGACATACCTTCTATTACATTGTTCAATATTTATTTCATAGTCATATATTTTATGGAAAATTATGAAATTCCATGTTAACATATGTAGTGATTTTTTTTATCCATTAAAAAATCACGGTTATTAATCAAGGATATAAAATTATTCCTTAATTATTTACTACATCACACATTATTAATACTTTCAATAGAGAGAATTCTTAATTTCTATGTTTTGAATTTTTCTTCTTTAGTAACATCCTTTTCACAATCCTAGAATGATCTTCATGCCTATTCATTATACAAGAATATATTACAATATCATATAAAATAGAAAAAAAAATAATTGGGTAAATATCATGAGATAAAATTAATTTAAACCATAAATATAATAGAAGAAATTTTCCCATAATACATTATATTAATTTCATAGTGACAATATCTTGTTGAAATGATTTACCATTCATATACTCATTCTTCACCATAAATAGATGATATCTAGTTCATTTTTCAATATATAAGAAATATTGATCACCAAGTAATATTTGATTAATATATAACATATTGGGTAGAGGATGTTTCTAATTCATCCGACTCATTCCTAGATAATGATAATCAATATAGATAAGCATAGATAGGTCATTTATTATAAAAAAAATATGAATTTTAAACCCTATTTGAAGCTCCTTATATTATAAATAACCTGTCCTAATTCTATTGGAGAATCTTATTCAATGACTCTTATTCATTGATCATAATTACATAAGGATTCATTTGTATAATTTAAAACAATACACGAGTTTTCATAAAAACTAAACATTTTGATTTATGGGAATACCTATAATCTCTTTTATAAATACGTACATAAATCTTAAATAAATTGTGGTATCATTTACTGAGTTTTTCTGCAATCATTTCATTTAAATGTCACCAAATAATAATAAGACATGTAGATAATCTATTTTTTTTTGTTTTAGACTAGGAATATTCTTAGAATCATATTTTGTATTCTATCACAAAGAGTATATGGGATTTTAAGTCTCATTACGCATAAAATGGACATTATAAAAATATTAAATATATTTATAACACATGTGATTTTTTTAATAAATAATGGAATATATCCCAAAAAAATCCACGAATCAAGAACCATGGACCATGGTTGAATCCATAGTGTAGGATTTACCCTAGGAACTAGCTAATCCAATTTGATTCTAGAGGATTGGTTTAGGTGGACCTTGTTGGGTACTTTTAATTAAATTATATAAATTACATACATTTTTATTAATCATACAATTTAAAACCTCTCTAACTGATCCATTGGTACATTTATCTAAGGTATTACACATAAAACCTATTTGAATTTAGATAATATTTGGAGACCTTTATTGGAGAATAAAAAATGAATGGTGAATGACTATCAAATTGAGGTATACTAATGGGATTCAAATGATGTAGGCCTTACCCATAACTAGTGATGGAGTTCATCACAACTAATCCAAAGATAATTGAGGTCGTATTTGTAATTTTTTTATATACTCATGATTATATTTTTCAGGTATAAATTTTAAATTCTTATCTATTATTAGTGATTCCACACCCTTCACATGATATCATTAATAAACTCAAAATCTTAAATAAATTTATAATTTTCTTTTCACTCTTATTTTCTCTATATTGAGTGACATATCCTAAGGGCTTTCCCATGTAGGATGTGTTGGTGTTTGTTGTATTATATTTTTTGTTATGATATAATATTATCTAAGTGGAACACTTTATTTGGATATGCTCGATAATGGATGTGATTTGGAAGGATAACTATAGGGATAAGATAAAGATGGAAGTCCCATGGTTTATCTTGTTGTGGGAATACTGTACATGGGGATAATACTCCCCAATCACAACAATTCATAGTTTATCCATGCTTATTTTTAGATAGATATTGTGCTCCACTATTTATTTAGGGCACACATATTCTATCAAAGGATATGTCACTCCCCTACATCAACAAGGTGTGGGACCCATGCACTCATTTCTCATATAATGATTATACTCCCCTATCACACTATGGAGTGTTTCCTATATCCATGGAGGTGACACACCATTATCGTAATAGGAAATTAGTCCTACATACTCATTTCTCAAATGGAGAGAGTATTCCCATATTACAAGAATATGTCCTCCATCAGTTGGGTATAATACTCACCTATCTCACTACCATGAGATTTACACCCCCCATAATACTCATTATCAGAAATATAGAGATGTTAATCAACTATATTGGTGTGATAACTCAATCTATGTGGAAAATTCTAATTTATCACACTAGGGTGCAGTTCCCCCATATTGTGTTCAATGATATAGATATTGTTCCATCCAAAATGGGAGACAATCCTCTATCAACTATGTTTTATTCTCCTATTTTATATGGGTATAAGTCCACTATATTTTTGTTATTATTTTCCCTCGGTCTATAGAGAAGTGGTGAGTTGACATACCTCCTAATGTATTCTTTTGAATATAAGAGAATTAATTGGAATCGAAGAGGGAAAGATGGAGTTGTAGGTAGACTCATCGTCTTATGATGATATTTGAGAAGGATGTATTCTTTATCCCTCATTATTCATTTTTATATTATCATATATCATTTTTGGTGGGTTTCATTTCCCTTATACGGTTATTTGAGATTATTAAATCTTTTGTTTCTCTATTTCTCCATCATCAGTTTGTAGGTAATCCAACCGGGCATGTATATACTCACCCTTTCAAGGGAATTTCCCCCATCATTCATGTATTATGAGGAATATGGAATTATTATTAGTGATTTTAGGTGAGCATTTGGATACATAGGTTCATTGAATAGATTTGGGGGTAAATCATTGTACATCATTAGTTTAGAAAACTCTCAACTATTTTCTATTCTGGTAGTTTTCAGGTTGGGACGAATACAATGTGTGGAATATATTTTTCATACAAAATATTTGTTTTTTCATTCTCACTAATTTTTATTACTCATATGTTATTACAATAATTTTTATTACACTATATGTTACTATATTTTATTATCATTGTAATGAACCGTCATAGAGGGGCCTATGTTACGACTCCCCCAGCCCGCCTCTAATTGGACAGCGGCTGGAGACTATTTCCGAGAATGAATATAACTTCAACGTGATTACATATCCTATTTAATGTTATAAACACACACATATAGAAGAATATTTAATTATAAAATTGAGAAACAATCATACGAAAATTCATGCATATATCTAAATTCCTTGACCATAATATGACATGATATGAATGAATGTAAACATGGACAAATTAAAATCAACCACCATGAGTCTAAAAAAATTTCCAATCTATATGTAAAACATGGAATACTATAAATGTACTATAGGAACACTCCTCATTTAGACTAGTCTCACTACGTAGAATCGGGTGCTGGTCCCTCAAGGGATCTTTCAAATGGATGATCATCAAAATAATAAAAACATGCGGGGAAATCACATGCATGGGTGAGTATAATAACACATTCTAGAAAACACTAATAAAACAATGAATACAACAATGGAAACATAGTCACATATACATAGGTATTTTACTACCACACATATAACCACAATATCTAGATATACTGATAAATGAGACATAATTTAATGGTATGCCACAACCATAACATGAATGAGTAGGATTCAAGCTGAAAAAATCCATAAAGTACTCAATTGGGAGAGGACACCCCTATGTATGATAACACTAATGATGTCCATCCGAGTGGTTTTAATGATTGGGTTCCTCCATTATATGTACACGTTGAAGGAATGAGAATATAATGTTCACATATAGGGATCACTCCCAATGCCATGTGTTATATACGAAACTCAATCCATATTTAACCAATAATTTGATTATTGGATACATTATAGTGTTATTCACAATGATATAAGTATCTCCACAATGGGGATGAATATGAGTAGATGATCTCACATTGTTCCACACAAAATGATTCCAACAACAATATCCATGAATTCCTACATTGGGGATCATTGTCATAGGAGTAGGATGTGATTCTATACTAACACATGGTGAATGGATATGGGGAACACACCCTAATGACTTTACTCCATGAAATAGAGGAAAAAGGCTTCAAGACATCCTCTAATGGGTAAATGGTTTATAGTAGGATTACATACCTTATCCTTTGACCTAGAGTCCTGTCCATGTATTTGGCACATGTCTACTTTCATGTGTACATGTTCATGGAGATGTATATGGCATATTGGAATCCCATGTAGTGACCCGAAGCTTGAGTACATGGACATTAGATTACTTTTTCAGAATACTTAATACATATCAAAAACATACACCAAATGACCGTAATATTTTAGTGCATTTGGAAACATCGAATTTAATCTTCTAATTGTGGTGAATGATCTTCAACTTCTCCCATAAAGATCTTACCCATTTGTTTTATTACCTAAAACCTTTCTTTATATCCCAGGGAAAATAAAACATAAAAAGGGTGGGATCAAATGCTTAGTAAGGGTAAGAATAGATAACATAAAAAAATCCATAAACATTTTAATTCAAAATCTTGAACATAAAATCTAAACCTCAAAATCTTGAGAAAGGACATAAATCATGGAAGTATGTAAGGAATATATCATAAAGGAACATCAATCTTGATAAAATGGCATGGGAATAAATCGTGTAATTGTGGAAACCATTCATCACATGTCATGATTTCCATAGTATCCAAGGCATTACTTTCAAGACTATCTTAGTGGAAAAAGTCCCTTTCTGAATCAAGTTCACTCCTCATTTCAGTCTTGTAACACTGAAATAGATTAACTTACCGTTCTAGTCATGTCTATCTCATGAGGTATAAATCATTACTCAATGCATTGAAGGGAGATATAGGTCCCACCCATCTCATAATTAAATCATTCTTACTTGTGCCATAAAATAAATATACATCATTCATAATAACCCAACGAATAAAATGGGTTTCATAAACATCATCCCATCATCACATAATCCATATAAAAGTAATGGATATCATTTCATAATAATAAAATTGAAACCATGTAAATATTAGATACATTATACTAGAATCATACACATATGAAATAATGTCATCTTAGATGGAAAAATGGTTTTGATAAAACATTTGAAATTAATTCTTGAGGAAAATATCCTTCCTCTTCAAAATCAATTCCTTTTCACAAAACGACATAAAATTTTAAAAGAAATAGATTTTTTTGGTAATAGTCATGAAATATTTTGTAGATATCTTCATGAAAATAAGGCTCTATAAAACTGTAAAAATCCTTTCATTCAGTATAAGTTAAAAATAACATTTTTCTCATACTTTGGCCGGAAAAGTCAAAAAGCACCCTGTACGCAAAACGACAAAAGATTCCATTCATATATTTTACTAAAAAACTCACCAAATGGTTAAATTTGTTTTAAACAATTGTAGGTGGATATAAATAATATTACATATTGAGGAAACATGAATGTGGATGATAAATATTTCCCTGTAAATTCTGAAGTATAAATAATCTCGGATAAAAATTAGATTGTGAGATTTTCCCTTACCTTAGGTCCGATATGCTTCGTACATATCCGAAACTCATGTATAATAATTTAAATAATGTTATTGAATTATTACAGAATCATATTTTTTGTTAAGATATCATATATGGTTCACTTATGACTTTATATTACCCATTCTTTTGTAAATTTCATTTTAAAGAGCGTTTTGGGTAAAATCGTTTCATTTTTCATCCGTGTTTTGACTTGTAATTATTTATATGATTACTTAGATCATGATTACTTAATTCTAGAATATAAAACATTATTTACATATAATATATATTAATAATATACACATATATATAATAGATCAATAAATGGAATGAAATACACCGTTCATGGAGACGGTGGGCTGTACATACGCATGAATGTTGTTTTCGTTTCCTCATTGAATTGAATGGAATTAATTGGATGGAATATATATATATATATATCCAGTATAAATATTATGTCATATATTTCATTATTACTTATTATATATACATTATAATCATTCATGAATGGTTAATCATTGAGAATGAATCTCATTGCGTCGTGGAGACGGTAGTCCGTACGTATGCACGCGCGATGATATCGTTCCCATAATTGTTTAATTGAATTGAAGTGGATGATACAATATATCAGAATTAGTATGATGTTATAATAACTATGTATAATTATTCATTACACCATTATACCCATCCAAGTAAGGTGGTGTTGGAAAAACAGATTACACCATGGCGTGGAGATGGTATTCCGTACATACACACGCACGGTGATTTCATTTTCCGTAGGATGGATAGAAGGAGAAATGGGGTTGTTTCATATTTATAATAATATATCAGTATATCAGTATAATGATTTTATTACTTTATAATGAAAAAACTAAAGAAGAATAAGTTGAAGAAGAAATATGCTTGAAATAATCAGTAGAAGAGATTACCTCTTCTTCGACGCACCTCCTTTAAACTTCTTCTTAGGGTACTAGAGTTGGTCTTTTGAGAAGACCAGTACCTATAGTATGTTTCTGGGGAAGTGGTTAAGTGAAATGTGCATTGGATTGCCGATCCTTAATGCTCAAATTTGTGTGAGGATGAGAGGGAGGAGGTTCCCTTTTATAAGGGAGGAGAGGGCCACCATTGGAATAACTAAAAATATTAATTTATTATAAAGTCATATTCTGTTTTTAATAGCTAAAAATTTATTTATTTCGATGCCAAGGTGGGTATGGGTCGAAATCCTTTCATCCAATAGAATTTAGACAAGTTTAGGATTCTATTTTAACCATATCATTTAGATTTTACTTTAAGTTAAATAATTTTTCTTTTACTGTGTCTTGTTGTTTTCTTGCACTATAAGGTTAATAAACATACTATAACAAGAAAAAAGAACGAAAAGTTGTTTATTATTAATATATATAACCTTATATAAGTCATTTGGCCGAAACCTAGATTTTTAGGAATAAAATAACAATTAATAATATAATATATTTATTATGAACTATTTTATGTCAATTTTGACACTATTTGGTAATTTATTTTTGTGAACCTCCTAACAGAATTATTAGTTCAAAAAACATTAACTAAATCATTACCAACATGTCATATTAACCTATAAAATTAGTGGAATTCATTAAAAGTCTCAAATTAAATTTATTTCTGTATTTATAACATCAATTATGTTAATATTTCATTAATAGCATAATTACTACATCATCATTGTGTCATAAATAAATTATATTATTTAATGTATAAAAATTATAAATAAAATACAATTATTTTGTAAATATTTTTATCATTCTAATGAATATTTATAGTCGAATTTATCTTATGTATAACTCTATATTAAAAATGTTTTAGTTATTAAACCTTTATTTTAACTATTTTAACTATTCTTTAAATAAAATAATATTAAATGTATTAATCTAATCTAAGTGGGCCTAAATGGTCATATGAAATTTATAATGTTTTTTTGGTCGAATTAAACTTATCCAAAAGAATTAGGACATGTTTTATGGTAATAATAATATCATTTTTACCCTTAATTACCCTATTTAATTTTAACCGTGGTAAAAAAAGTAAAAAGTCAATATTCACCAAAAAAATATTTTCATCTCATAGAACCACATTTTAGTCCTTGATATTAACTGGGTCTCTTTTATTTTTGAAATACCACTCACAAAAGCGGTGAAATTAAGTTTTATGTGAATTTTCAAATTCTCCTAGGAGATGGGTAAAAGACGGTTAAAAGTTCAATAAAATTTTTATACATCTAAAATTATTATAAAATGACTCCAATGAATTACTTTGAACTTATATAGGTATTGTGTATCAATTTTGGCCAAAAATAAATTTAAATAAAATAAATAATTATTTAAATAAAAAGTCAGTTTTCAAATAGTAACCCAATGTTTTAACAATGCATCAAAAATTGAACGTTTTCAGAAAAAATACCAAAATTTCACCCTAGGCTAATTTCGATATTCCGAATCCAAAAATGAAGTCCATTTTGAATGATGAAATTTACAAAATTTGAAAAAGTGGATACTACTATTCATAATAGTTATTTTTAAGAATATTTTAATAGCATATCGTTGTTTAGTGAAACTTAGTATTGCGTACAATACACGCTATCGTGGAAGGTCACGATTGCGTGTAATGAAAGACAAGTCAGGGATGCATGTAGTGCAAGCTCCTTTTGATGTAGCGTACATTACAAGACATCAATAAAATTAAAAGAAATATTTTTCATAAAATATCAGTGTGTTACATTCTACCCCTCTTAAAATGAATTTCGACCTCAAAATTCATCGAGGTTATAAATGGTTTACTACTCGACTATTTATTTAATAGAAACCCACATCGTAAAAAGGAATACCAAAACCAATATTTAAAAAATAATGTATGAAACTTAATGGTTACCCAAATTAACTAATCACTGTGTTTCCACATAGGTGAAAATATGGATATGGAAGATAATTCTAACCATCATGTTCTGATGGAGAGTGGTAGAGAACATGGCTATAGAAAATCCAGAAATCACAAAGACATAGATTTGTGATGATCTAAGGTACTATCTGATTTATCATATATAAGGGCACTAGGTCAACTTTTTTGGTTTTCAATATCATTTCCCTAAAGTTGAAAATTTTGAATTAGAAGAAATAGTTGCTTGATTTTGGTACAATCTCACTGTTGTTCATGATTTGAACAATTTACACTTCATCTCATAAAGAAATGAAGTTGAATTTGTTTTTCTTGAAGTGTTAACAGATCATGTTATATAATGATGAGTCATTCCATCTGTTTCAAACAAAATGATAGCAAAATTTATCAAATATACATAAGTCCATCTATGGTGAGGTTAATCATATACGATTCCAAAAATGAACTTATACTTCATATATCATAGTGCTTAAGAAAATAAACCTAGTTTCTTCTGACCAGGGACTTCCTGTAGGCCAGTGGTAGGCGATAAAGGCCAGTCGCACTTCAGTTGTGGGTTCGATTCCCATAGCCTTGTCTGACACGATGGGTTGTCGCCCGTCCTATAGGTTGTCCTTTTTATAAAACTACATTACTATAACATCCCATCAATAATATCGAAAAAAGTTTTATCCTTAAATAATACTAAATTATCTGCAACATAATCTATTACAATCTTTATGATTTTCTAAAATACTTCGGTCCAAGCTTATGGTATAAAGAAAAAAATTACTAGAAAGGTTATCTGCCAAGATTGTGAATACAAGCATTTATCCCACATATATCATAAGATAAATCTTGTTGGTTGCATTCCAAGCACATGAATACCTTATTTATATATTCTCTTGAAACATAAATTACCATAGAACCTTAGTGAAAACCAGAATACTGTCAAAAGGTAACTCTTTACACATACCAAAATACCAAAAAATCTATATGATCAAACCATAATATCACTTAGTCATTATATCAGTCATGAGCTCATGAATACAATCAAACAAATCATTATCTTCTTATCCCTTGATTATGCGCGTATCATCTACTTTCCAAAAATATCTGATTAGCCTTCAATGGTTACCGGTACCATTCAACATATACTTTTAAATACATTAGGAAAAACAATAGTGTGCCAATCCTTAGATGTTTCTTTATTCCATAGTACCATACATTATTCTTTATAAACATACAATCATTCCACTAACTTCTTAAACCACTGACTGCACTTCATCATTTCTTTCATCTCATATTTCATTTGTAGTCTGTTCATCATCATCCACATAAATACTCCTCATATGACCACGCTGAATCTCTTCATGAGATTCTAACTTAGGGAATTGGTTTTCATAATGCCCATACATTCCACATTTAAAACATCTAATCATTGTTGATGTCGTAGCAATACCATTATACTTGTCCATGGTGTTAACTAAACCTTTTCCTTTGCACTTACTGGATTTGGGTGCTTATTTTCCACACCCAAAGCATATTCCACTTCTTTTGAAACATTCTCCCTAATGACTCTTCCCACATGATTTACATTAGGGGAATTGAACTTTCATTCCTCTATGATCATCATGAAACTCCATCTTTCTCTTATTTGACGAGTCAGGAAACATACCAAAGTTGAGATTATTGATCATATTATGAGATTGCTGATTAGGCATAATAACTATATGTGGACCTCCAGATCCAATTTCATTTTGTTTCTTATGAATAATATCATTCCATTTTCCATCATATCCTACATTATCGTGAATCTTCATGTTTCCAGCCATTTTCTAAAACCCAAAAAGAATAGTGTGAGAGGAAAAAATCAAACTCGGGAAAACAACATAGTAAAGAGGGAGTACCATAAATATCTAAAATATTAGGTTAAATTATAAGATCGTTACCTTAGTTCTAGGACTATATCCTATACATATACTAATCCTAAGGTACATCTCTAGACATTCCTTAGAAATATATCAAGGGATATCACTAACGTTTTTGCATCCTAGTTTCCAAAGGTTAACTAAACCTTTCCTCGGATACCAACAGTAGAGACCCAAATCATGACGTACATGGACATTACATTAATTTTTAGGAATATTTAATATATAACAAAAACAAGCACCAAAGGACCATAATAGTTTAGTGCCGTTGGAAATGTGGAATTTAATCTTCTAATAGTGGTGAAAGATATTCAACTTCTCCCATAAAGATCTTCCCCGTTTTTTTTCTTACCTAAAACCTTTCTTTATATCCTGGGGAAAAGAAAAAATAAAATGGGTGAGCTCAAATGCTCAGTAAGGCTAAGAATAGATAACATAAAACAATCCATAAACATTTGAATGCAAAAGAATGAACATAAAATCTAAACCTCAAAATCATGAGCAAGGACATAAATTTTGGAAGTACATAAGGCATATATCATAAACGTACATCAATCTTGATAAAATAGAAGGGGAATAAATCATGTAATTGTGGATACCATTCAGCACATGTCATGATTCCCATAGTATCCAAGGCATTGATTCCAAGACCATCTTAGTGGACACAGTCCCTTTCTGAATCGAGTTCACTCCTCGTTTCAGTCCTGTAACACTGAACCGGATTAATTTAACATTCCAGCCATGTTTATCCTAGGAGATATAAATATTTACCCAATACATTGGAAAGAGATATAGGTCCCACCCACTTCATAATGAAATCATTCTTACTTGTGCCACAAAATAAACATACATCATTCATAGTAACCCAACGAATAAAATGGGTTTCATAAACATCATCCCATCATCACATAATCCATATAAAAGTAATGGATATCATTCCATAATAATAAAAGTGAAACCATGTAAATCATAGAGATATTATACGTGAAACATACACATATTAAATAATGTCATCATAGATGGAAATGGTTTTGATAAAACACTTGAAATGAATTCTTGAGGAAAATATCCTTTCTTCTTCAAAATCAATTCCATTTCACAAAACGACAAGAAATTTTATAAGAAAGAGATTTATTTGGAAATAGTCATGAAATATTTTGGAGGAATATTCATAAAAATAAGTCTTTATAAAACCGTAAAAATACTTTCATGCTGTATAAGTTAAAAACAACATTCTTCTCGTACTTTGGCCGGAAAAGTCAAAAAGTACCTCGTACGAAAAACTACAAAATATTCCTTTAATATATTTTACTAAAAAACCCATCTAAGGTAAAATTGGATTTAAAAATTTTTTGGTGGATATAAATAATATTACATATTGATGAAACATGTATGTGGATGATAAATATTCCATAGTAAATTCTGAAGTATAAACAATCTCGGATAAAAATGAGATTGTGAGATTTTCCCTTACCTTAGGTCTGATATGCTTCATACTTATCTGATCCTCCTATATAATGATTTAAATAATGTTATTGACATATTAAATAATCATATTCATTGTTATGATATAATATATGGTTCACTTATGACATTATATTATTCGTTCTTTTGTAAATTCCATGTTAAAGAGCGTTTTGGGTAAAATCATTTCATTTGTCATCCGTGTTTTGACTTGTAGTTATTCATATGATTACTTATATCATGTTTACTTAATTACAGAATGTAATACATGAAATTTATATAATATATATTCTGAATATTCACATATATATAATATATCGATAAATGGAATGAAATACACCGTTCATGGAGACGGTAGGTCGTACGTACACATGAACGTTGTTTTCGTTTCCTCATTGAATTGAATGGAATTAATTGGATGACATACATATATATATACATAAATCTAGTATCATTATTATGTAATATATTTCATGATTACTTATTATATATACATTATAACCATTCATGAATGGTTAATCATTGATAATGAATCTCATCGCGTCGTCGAGATGGTAGTCCGTACATACGCACGAGCGATGATATCATTCCCATAATTGTTGAATTGAATTGGAGTGGATGATACAATATATCAGAATTATGATGATGTTATAATAACTATGTATAGTTATTCTTCACACCATTATACCCTTCCAAGTAAGGTGGTGATGGAAAAACAGATTACACCACGGCGTTGAGATGGTATTCCGTACGTATGCACGCGCGGTGATTTCATTTTCCGTAGGATGGTTAAAAGGCGAAATGTTGTGGTTTCATATTTATTATTACATATCAGTATATCTGTGATACTGATGTTATTACTTTATAATGAAATAAATAAATAAGAAGAAGATGATGAAGAAATAATCTTGAAATAATCGGAAGAAGAGATTACCTCTTCTTCGACGCACCTCCTTTAAACTTCTTCTTATGGCACTAGAGTTGGTCGTTTGAGAAGACCAGTACCTCTAGTAGGTTTTTAAGGAAGAGGAGAAGTGAAATGGGCAGAGGTTGGTCGAGCTTGAAGGCTCAAACTGTGGTGAGGATGAGAGGGAGGAGGTGCCCTTTTATAAGGGAGGAGAGGGGAACCTTTAGAATAACTAAAACTATTATTTTATTATAAAGTCATATTCGGTTTTTAATAGATCCAAATTGAGTTATTTCGAAGCTAAGGTCCGTATGGGTAGAAATCCACTAATCCAATAGAATTTAGACAAGTTTAGGTTTTTATTTTAGCCTTATTATTTAGATTTAACTTTAAGTTAAATAATTTTTCTTTTACAGTGTCTTCTTGTTTTCTTAAACTATAATGTTAATAAACTTACTATAACAAGCCAAACGATCCCCAAGTTGTTTATTATTAATATACATAACCTTATATAAGTCATTTGGCCGATCCATATATTTTTAGGAATAAAATAACAATTAATAATATAATATTTCTTTTAAAAACTATTTTATGTCAATTTTGACACTATTTGGTAATTGATTTTTGTGAAAATACTAACAGAGTGATTAGTTCGAACAAAGTTACCTAAATAAATACTAAAATGTCATATTTTTCTATAAAGTTAGTGTAATTCATATAAAGTTTCAAATTAAATTTATTTTAGTGTTTATAACATCAATTATGTTAATATTTCATTAATAGGATAATTATTTCTTCATCATTGTGTCATAAATAAATTAAATTATTTAATTTTTTAAAATTATAAATAAAATAAAATTATTTAGAAAAATGTTTATCTTTCTAATGAATATTTATATTCAAATTTATCTTATGTATATCCCTATATTAAAAATGTTTTAGTTATTAAACATTCATTTTAACTATTTTAACTATTCTTTAAATAAAATACTATTAAATGTCCTAATCAAATCCAAGTGGGCCTAAATGGTCATATTTTATTCCTATGGTTGTTTTTGGTCGAATTACACTTATCCAAAAGAATTAAAACATGTTTTAGGGTAATAATAATATCATTTTACCCCTAATTACCATATTTACTTTTAACCATGGTAAAAAAAGTAAAAAGTTACTATTCACCAAAAATTATTTTGATCTCATTGAACCACATTTTAGTCCTTGATATTAATTGTGTCTCTCGGATTTTCGAAATTCCACTCACAGAAGTGGTAAAATTATGTTTTATGTGAATTTTCAAATTCTACTATGAGATGGGTAAAAGACGGTGAAAAGTTCAATAAAATTATTATATGTCTAAAATTATTATAAAATGACTCCAATGAATTAATTTAAACTCATATAAGTATTATGTATCAATTTTGACCTAAAATAAAATTAAATAAAATAAATAATTATTTTAATAAAAAGTCGGTTTTTAAATAGTAACCTAGTGTTTTCACTATTCATCAAAAATTGAAAGTTTTCAGAAAAATACCAAAATTTCACCCTAGGATAATTTCGATATTCCGAATCCAAAAATGATGTCCATTTTGAATGATGAAATTTACAAAATTTCCAAAAGTTGTTATTACTATTCATAACGGATAGTTTTAAAAATATTTTAATAGCATATCGTTGTTTAGTGAAACTCAGTATTGAGTACGACACACGCTATCGTGGAGGGGCGCAATTGTGTGTAATGAAAACCAAGTCAGGGATGCGTGTAGTGCAAGATCTTTTCGGTGTAGCGTACAACACAAGACATCAATAAAATTAAAAAGACTATTTTTCATAAAATCTCGGGGTGTTACATCCCATGTACTATACATGTGTTCTAATACATGACTTAGCCTATGAACTCATTTACACCATGTCCATGTAAGGGATTATACAGCGTGTTCCAACCCATGTACTCTAGTATGCATCCTTGTACCCATAAAGGTACATACCGAGATGCTAGGGTAAGGTCACACACTGTGTGGTACGGTTACACACCATGTGATCCATAACTATCACTTGAAATCCTTTCCACTGAATAAGTGGGGCCACATGGTATGTGGCTCTATATTACATATTTTATAGTAAATGTTTTTACATAATTATTGATATATAATACACATTTGTTCGAATGGCTTTGACCATTGATATTATGACCGTATCCTCTGAAAAATCAAGGAACCTCTTCATCAATGTCTCTTTGTCAATGAAAAACTATTTTTGACTATAAAACCATTAGGAGAACAAGGTTGTACTTCAATCATCATTACAATCAAAATAAAACCAAAATAGTTATCCAAAACCATCTGATTCACCACAGATTCTGTCTTTGCACCACCAACATGTTTTACTGATTCCAGATATACGATATCAGATCATTAACCTAGGAAACAAGTTAGCAATGAGCAATTCACCGAGTTCTTTTGAACCATGAGACAAATGAAGTATATTGTTAATGAATGCAAAATCATGGGAGAAACACACAACAACACATATGCGAAATCTTCCTCGATCAATGTTTGTGTTGGCCCTGATCATTCATCATTTGAATAAAAGAGATGAATGAAATTAATTACAAAGATATTCTCCCGATGTAATCCCCATAAAATAACTCATAACTTCGAATACATTATCTGTGAATAAATCCACTAGTCGATTAATTCAATTTTTTCATAATAATTAAAAATTGGAAAATAATCAATTCAAAAACCCATAACATTATTAGGATGGATCACTGATGAGGACTAAATATATGTCTTTATTATTAGGGAAATCCTTCTATTCCACCTCATATAATTCATTGATCTTTGATTTGGTCATCTTCTACCAATGTAATCATGTTATCCACTCTCCAATAGTCTAATTAATCAATTGGTTTCAGTGGAAAAGCCTCATAATTCCCCATGACAAAGAATTTATAAATGATGGTAGGTCACTATGTCAATGAAATAAATTTAAATAGTTGACCTAAATATTTTATTCATTTCACACCTACAACATCTTTTCCAAAAATTTCCATGTCAAACATGGTTATGTTGTTATTTGAGAAAAAATTCATTATAAACGTAACAGTTTCGATAGATTATTAATATAGTCCCCATTTATAATTTATTAATCGTTTTAGTAAATCTTCTTGCATGTTATTTTTAATATATTTTATATATTTCTAACAATTATTATGGTCACACTAGGCCTCATAATGGAACTCTATCATAGCATATGGTCTCAAAAATAATTCATATAATATTCATAAATAATACATGAAAAATATGGGTTATAATATTTCTCCCACCATGGGGATTTAAATCCCAAAAAATAAAAAATGAGGTCTACAAAATGAGATGTTGGTACTGAGCATGTATCTGAGCCTCCTTCTCCCATGTGATCTCATGGAGATTCCCTTACTACCAATGACCAAGATCTAACAGAATCATTCACCCAAAAAGTATCCAATCATGTTGATCTTTGATATCTACTACATTATTGTTAATGGTATCTCCATCCATGATTTTTAGCTCACCTGAGATTAGAATGCGAGATGGTTCATGAATGTACCTCCTCACCCACATCCCATGGAAGGTTTACTATACCATTACTGACTGTATATGTATTCCAAAATGAATTATCACCTTCCCAAATCTTTAGAGTATTCTGAAAGGGTCAATTAAACTCAAGGATATATTTTTTCTCTAACCTAATTTCAATAATTCATATCGAGGTGAATTACATTGGAACACACTGATTCCCTCTTTATATACAACGGCCTCTATCATCTTTCCACATAAGATTTATGACAACGTTGTGTAGTCATCATGTACGCGAAGATTATTTAGACCTTATTGGTTTTTTGTTAAACAACCATTAACCCCATAAATAATAACTCTCCTATGTCAGTCAATGAATGTGGTGACCAACATGGTTACACATAAAAAGCTTCAAAGGGTTCCATTCATATGTTGGAATATAAACTATTATAGTACACAAAATCCAAAAGTGGTAGGTGATCCTCCCAAGTGGGAACAAATTACAAAATTAATTATCACAACATTTCATCCAGAACATAAACATTCCACACTACTTGGATATCAATTTGAGGGTGAAACACTATGCATAAGAAAAATTCAATCCCAAATGCCTCTTATAATCCCTTCCACAACTGGGATGTCACACTAGTATCACAGTCAGAAATAATCACTGATGGATGTCAGGGGTGTCAGTATATCACTTGTATATAGGGGAATCCCTAGCTCTATACTAATGGATGGTCCCAAATAGATAAAAAATTGGTTGACATGTTGAGAAGGTATTTGATCACCCATATAGAATCATGTCTTCTAGAAGTACGTGGTAAGCCCATCATCATTTACGAAGATATCCCACCTCAATTTGTCTCTAAAAGATATGGGGTTAAGCTAAACTCAATGAAACGTGATTCTCAACCTTCACTTGCTGATATGTAATGCATCAAGAGGAAAACATGGAAACTAACTTTCTTCATCCATGCCCACCATAACTATTTTATAGGATCATGGTATAACCTTTTTTCCAGTGGATGTACTTGCGAATGTAATTTATGAATATATATAAGAACCTCCTCCTGAAACATCATAGTAACCATCACACAATGTCTAAAAATAATCATATGCACCCAAATAAAATTAAATCCATCACAAATATGTTTAGTGGATATCTGAGTATGTAGGGTCTCACATTCGACATCCTCAGGCTATGCTTCACTAACTCGCTATAAGTGTTGAGGGGTAACAACCCCCAGTTGGAGGTATACTTCTCCACATCCATCCAAATAGAATAAGTACAATGAGACCACTACTCTGAGACCTCATTCATAAACTACGAACATGATATCCTACCAAGAGAAGCTTCTACTATTATCCCCCTTCTAGTATTATAAACAATTTCAATGTAAAAATACTATAGGTAAAATATACATTCCCTCTATCAAAATTTAATGTCATTCTAAGAGAAGATATTCCTAATACTATTATGATTAGATTAGATAATAAAACACTCTCCCATTAGGTCGCTTTTTCAAATGTATAGTTTAAATACTATGGATTCTAAAGAAATATATTGGTTAATATAGATCAGATCATATGGTCTTAACTTATATAAACCATAGGAAATAATTTCCCAACTCTACATCAGAACACAACCAATCTCATTCCTTGATACAACACCAAACACTATGTACTTGAAACCCTCCTATGATAATCTCATCATGGTAACACTATTCAAAATCTACCTCAACTACCAAAATGATTATTTGAATCCTTTTTTCCATATTAAGGCTTCCCCTTTTGGGTTAAAGATATCCTAAGTGATAATATACTAGATAAATATGGTATGAATCTATGTTAATTGTCCGTCTAAAAAAGGATTCTCTACCCCTCTAGAAATCTCTAGATCAACTCCCAATATTACACTTCAGTGATATCAGATGGGTATTCTGCCACTCCATCTATAGAGATAACATTTCCCTGAAAGTGGAAATCCAAAATCTATAGCAATATCTTTAAGATATTACCATAAATATGGTTCTCTTAATGTACATCCTAAACCATTCCCACGTGTCTCGCATGCTTCTTCTTATATACTGAGTACATATGGATATCATCGATGAATACAACAATGAACCAATACAATAAGGATTGAACAATATGATTCATGAGTCCCATAAATAGAACTGGATCATTCATCGTGACAATGGTCATCACCGTGTAATCATAGTAAGTGTAGAAACACCTAATTTTTTATTTTGTATATCATCACCCCGTACCGGAAAGAGGGGACTGCATTACCTAAGGTCATCCTTTGAGAACCATCAACCCTTTATCAACTGATAAAAAGAGGAAATTAAGCCTTGATAGTGGACACTTCTTCTTCATAGTCTCAATGTTCATGAACGTGTAGTCCCCACATTACCTCAATCTCCAATCATCCTACTTAAATAAATAAATTAGGGGTTATCATGATGAAACACTATGTTTGACAATGTCATTCCCTTGAAGGTCACTCAAATACACCCTCATCTCATGAATCTCAATAAGTGAAATCCAATATACTAGTTTAGCTATTTATTTTCCTTCATGATGTAGATCAATACATATGTTTATCTCACGAATATGAGGTAAAACTATAGCATCGTCAAGGATGACATCCTCATACTCATACACAACTTTAGGAATATGGAAAATCATTATTGGAACTTCAGCAAGGGTCCATCTATCAAATTTATTAGTAGTTGGCTACACCTTTCTATGAATAAGTCTATCCAGCACTACATGGGTTTCGTTTTCAGTAAGAGAGGATTTCATGGGACTTTCAAGGAAACCCACAACTTCCTCCGACTAAAAAATTCAATTTGGGAATGCACATTTAATAACATAATCGTAAATATAATGAGGTTGTAATACATGATCGCTATTACAAAGAGATCCCAAAACAAACTCCCACCTCTAAAAATTAGGTCACACATTCAGAAAAACTGTGTGATCATTGATTCATCACCACTAGGAGTCTCTAAGAGCTAGGGTCGATCCAAGGGCTACACTAAAATCAATAAGACCTATACAAAGTATGGGACACAAATATAATGACTATTAATAGTGTCATTCAGTACTATATCTGTGTTATAAAAGACAGATATCATAACTCAATTCATTTTTGGAGCCTCTATATCCTATGATTTGACTACCTATATTTCTCCACGCCCTTGTCCTACTACTCTCTAAGCCCAATGTGAACCACATGGGGGAAGTGGTTGTAACACGTCAAATCATCATCCACATCCCGCTACACTCACATATCCTCCTTCCATGTCTTCCACCAGGTGTACATTACTTCTAATGCCACTACCTTTACCTAAGTGTCCCATCCTTGGTATCTCTATCAACCATACAAAGTATTGTAGAATCTCATGAATTATGTCCCATTCTTCCACATGAGTATAATCACCTCTCCCATGGGTGGCTAGAACAATCCCAAGGGCTTTGTTCTATGGTGCCTCTATCTTGGGTCCACCTCTAGAAATGTATCACACATCCATGTCCATATACATGGTGTTATCTCTTTGTTACGAAGGACTCTTGTAATATATGTCAACTATATGAAACCACTGGTAATATCTGATCATCCATGAAAATATAAACAATGAAAGAACTATAAAGAACCCCATAATAAGTAAAAAAATAATTGAGGGAAGATAGTGGCTCAAATTTCCATTAGTAGATGTCCCTAAAATTAATGAGGCCAAAACAATTGGCCACAAACAATTTCACTCATGTTATTAGACACCTTAGTAAACCTCAAATTATATTCATTTATTATCATTATTCTCAAATAGAGCTTCAAAATATTCTAGATACATTTATCCATCAGCATATTTAAAGAGAAATCTTCTATGAAAATAACTCAAACTCTAACCACACTATATTTATCTCATTGGTAGATTTGGTCATGAAACCCCACCATAATCTTGTTTATCCATGAATATTGATCAGTGCTACGACCAATTATTGATTTTATGGTTTCTTGAACATATTTAAAACATGATTCACCACCTCAAGATAATCCCCATAGACATGTTGGTCAGTTATATATTGAAATATGAGGGATCAATGTTGCTAAATCATGTGATGTGTGATCAACCAATGCATCTCATTGAATTGTACTATGGGTTCCACGTGGTACATTATAGGTTGTGGTATATCTGGGTCCCAATATGGAGGTAACAGATTTGGAACTATCTTACATACTGGTGCCTCATCAAAGAGGGGATCATCCTCATGTTCATGATGATGAAACAAAGATGGAATACATCATATAGACATCCTAAATGTAAACATGATTCACTATGATTAATGAGTATATCTGGATAGATTATTCAAGAACATGGAAAACAAATTAGAATCCAAATATGATTTATGAGAAATTAATCTCCCTTAATCTAACTTTTTCATTTACCAAGTCGAGAAGAATGTGACCACAGTCATGTTGTATGGATATGTTGGCCACAATACCAAAAATAGTGTCTCTAACCTGAAATCCAAATTTCAAAAATAGAACACCTTTTTTCATAAAAAAAACTCATAGAATCTAGTGCTATGGAAGAATAGACATCTGAATTACCACAATTTCATAACCCATCTTGGAGGGGCCCATGTCTTGACTCCCCATGTCCCCCTCTAATAGGATAGTGGATAGAGACTAGCCATGCGTTTGAATATAACAAACATGGGAATCCATTTACAATTTACCTATATAGATACACACAAATCAATTAGTATAAAATTTAGAAATAAAATTAAAACTTATCAACCATGAATGAAAACATCTAAATCCCACAACAAGAGTATGATATTAGGTAATGAAAATCTAATAGAGCCAAATATAAACCTGAAACAAATATTTTAAAAAAACTACAACATGAAAGTAAATCAAGGACTACTATCAAAGTTCCATAGGAACACAAAATGGTCAGTCTGGTCAAACTAAGTAGCATCTTTTCATAGACCATCAAGGAATCTTGAAAGGGTATATCATATTCACAATACCGAACACATAAGAGAAAAGTTCATGAATGAGTGAGTATAATAATAGCAAATGGGACACCATGAAAACAAAAACCATAAAAATTATACAACATAATATCCACATAAGAATAGTCAAAAAAATATAATGATAATATATAGAAATTATAAAAATATTGACAGTGTAAACGTATCTCACAACAATAGTTGGTCGGCCTTCGATTCTAGATAAAATATTGCATAATGGACTAACCAGAAGAATACAATCTTTAGTGTAATGACACTAATGAATTACATAGAAGGGGTATTTCTCATCTGCTCTCTCAATTATATGTACATGATAAAGGTTCAAAGATATATGATACATATATGTGGATAACTCCCAAGGCCATGGGTAATACTGACCACACAATAAGGATGAACCCCCTATGTAGAGATTCATTCCCCGTATAGTTTTGTTCACGATGATACCAATAAATACACATAGTTAATGAAGATTAATAGTGGGTCATACTCTAAAACTCACTAAAGGATTTAAAAAACATTCGTTAAGAAGACTTATTGAAGGGATCACTATCCTAGGAGTATTAGGTGATCCCACACTAACCCTCAGGAAATGGATATAGGGAATAAACCCTAAAAATCATGAATAATATAAATAGTAAAAGGGCTTCATGACATATTTTTTTTAGTCTTGCCCTTTAGTAGTATTTAATGTTATTTCCCATGACCCTAAATCATGCCCTTGTAAACAGGAAGTGTCTTGTGTCTTTTGGACATATCCATGTATAAGTACCTCTGGTACCAGCTACCTATACTATCTACCCATGTAATAGTTCATGGATATGCCCAAGTTGTAATGTAGTCCATGACTATGTCAGGGAAAACACATTAGCATCCATCTTATGTAATCCTTCCCATGTCTGTATACCTTCTGAGGTATATAACGAGTAATCGTTGATTAGAAACACATCCTTTCATGGTTAAATATATAATTAATACCCAGACACCAAAAGGGTATCTGACATCATGCGTGGATCCAAATTACACATTGCGTATTGCATAATTTTTCATAATTATAGACCGGGAATCTTTGTTTGTTCCGGTTCCCAATGCTTTTGATCTTGTGGCCATATCTCCTTGAAAAACATGGAACCGTGATATCTGAGCACCGTTGTCGATGAACTATATGTTTTCACTCAAATACATTTGTAAAATATGATTACTCATTATTCAACATTTCTCAACAAATAATATGAAATCATGTACAAAAAACCATCTGATTCTACACTTCTTCTGTTGTGGAACCACTATAATGACCTACTAATCCCATATATACAATATCCAATCAGTATTCCATGAAACGAATGTGGAAAGATCATTTAAATGGGTTATGTCAAACCATGGAAGAATAAATAATGAAAAAATGTATTATGAATTGAGGGAGAAATGTGAAAAACACGAGGAATGAGCCTCAGTACATGTCACTGATGGAAGCAATCCGTATTAGTTAGAATTGGAACAAAAATCAAAATAACCACAAATAAATTGTCTCCATAAAATACTCATAATGAAAAAATTCCCATAGTATTCATGATCCTTTAATAAATATGGGGGATTCCATAAGGTTGGTAATATCTATAGGTGTGAAAATATTGAGACATATGTATCACCAAAAATACAATAAGCATTGCGTTAGAAGAGGAGTTACCTTGCATGGAATCATGCATGTGGCCATGAATCTTCAGAAGCAAAAAGACGACTAGGGAATCCAAAATGGGGTGATGCTATAAATGTGATGTTATAAGTCACACGACATGTAAATTTATGCGATACCACCTATTTATTACACAACCATTCATTTAATGGAATAATATAAAGGATATTTTGATGTTTATTTCCTTGAAAAATATGGTACATAATACATGAAAACAGAAAACATTATTATAAAACCAATTAACTGAAATATTAATGTTCTATATCATTTCTAATTATAGTACATTTCATATCCTATAGACATACATCAATAGAAAATGGTGTACATGAATCCCAGTAAGGGAAATACGCAAGGGGAGTAAAAAGTATGTGATCACGAGTCATATCAATAAGAACGTAAGGCATAAGTATAAAGAAAGATAAATAAAAATATTATAATAAAAAGAACATGAATAATAACATGTAAATGAGGGTACAAAATTTAAATGAGAAATTCCTAATCATGTCACCATGTTTTATCACTATGATTTCATAAATAAATATTTCCAATGTTATTTACCAATGTATTGTAATGTATGTATTTTCATGATATTACATTCCTTACCCAATGCATTAGAATATTGAAATGGCTCACCCTTAATATATATTTTGTTCATATGATCTTTGTAGATCATAATAAATCTTTTAATTTTTAATCCTTCATGAATAAATATTGGGGTTCTTATCAAAATCATGACAAAAAATGACTTAAAAACATGAACATTATACAATTTTTAATTAATGAAAAGAATTGTAATTATTGTATCTGTAATTCCCCAAATAAAAAATCCATTATTAAATATATTTAAAAAATAATTGAAAATAAAAGAGAATTGGGTATTTAAATAAAAATCAATATGTATATTCTATTGTAACCTATGAATATTTGAAAAGAAAATTTGATAGCGTAACGGGTAAAATCTGGGTTCTTATATGTGAATAAATGGGATTTGGAAAAGGGTTTTACAGTGAAAAATTCTATTATTATTGTAATAAGATATTATAATGTGGACAAATTATCTTGGTCTGGATATTAAAAGACTTACCAACTGAATAGAGAACATTAATGAAAAAGAGAAGTAAATATTGCCCTTACCTTGATGAGTTTTTCCTAAAGCATTAGGATAGAACTTTGGGATTTGAGGAAACGCATGGGGGGACTCCTTAGGATAAAAAATTACAATAAATTTTTGTAGCATGTATTTAAAGTGATGTAGATAGGTGAAATGTGAGTGTGTTTACTGAAAAAGAAGGGAATTTTGTTAATAATTTCCACATATAGGTCATAGAAATATTGTTCGTGGAGAATAAAAAACCATTGAAATTCCCATAGGTTTTTTAATGATTTCAGATATTTGGGTGAAAAAATATCTTATTTTAATCCTGAATAACTAAGAACCGTCATTAAATAGATTTTTATATAGAAAAATAAATATTTCATAAATAAATTTTTTAAAATGATAATTTTCTTTCTTGACATTGGAATGTAACTTATTGTTTCAAAAATTTAATAAAATATATTAAAATAATTATTATCAATTAAATTTATTATTTTATGTCATGGAATGTGATTAATTAATGATTACATCACACTAAAATAAAATTTATGTACTAATAAATAATGAAACACTAGAAATATATTTTTACTATTCATAAAAAATAATTTATTTTATAAAAATCTTATAAATTCACCCTAACCAAATTTCGACATGTTGATTTCAAAAATAACATTTATTTTTTCATAGAAATTATTTAAATATGATATTATAATATTATTAATATAAAAATATTTATTTAGTTAAAGAGAGGAGTCATTAAGGCATAAGCACACTCTTGACAATTATAAAAACTTTCATGGAGTTTATAATATTATTTTATCAGTAATTATTTAAATAAAAATGTGTCATATGCTATTTCATTTAAAAACAATTCGATTTAGAGGAAATTGTTTTCTACAGACAATTTATATATTTTTTGAAAAATTAAAATTATGTTATATGTGTATCCAAATATAAAAGTCTACAAATCATCTCTATTAGACCTATATTTTATTAGGAAAACTATTATTAAAAGAAATTGATAGAATATAAAATCATTTATTCCAAGTAATTTACACATTATATAAATACTTTATAGACACAAAACCCCTTATTACACCCGCATACACCCAGATGTTATGATGTGTGATGGTGGTTGTTTCGTGGGGTTCCTTGGATTACATTGATAGGGTTGTATCCTCTACTAGCATGAACTTCAACCATATAAAATTTCTTTAAAACATAAATTGAAGAATCTTGTATTGTGATTGGTCATGGATGAACCTCATTGATGACACCTCCCTCCAAATTACTAACAAATCAGCTTCAAATGGTAAGACTCTACTGAAAGAGCCCATAAATTATCCTCTGTATCAATTATCATTTTTTCATTACTACTTATAAACACTCATTATATGGTTTAAATTTTCATCAAAGGTTATATATTCTAATATTAATAATGAACAATGGTAGTATAATGGTAAAATCCATATGGTCACATTTATCATTCAACCAAATAAATAATATTCTATTACTTCAATAAAAAAATATCAAAATTATCTAAAGGATATATTTTTTACTTCTTATGATGTTGAGGGGTGTAATAATATTTTGTTTTATATATATATCATTTTCCTTGGGGGAGATTATTTATGTATAATATAGTGATCTATAATTTCCCATTTTAGATATTTTATTATATATTACTTCTCTAGTAAAAATATTTTTCATTTTATTTGTTTTATATCTAACTAATGCAATTATCATTGGTATGGATTTTAATTTTTTTATTATCTCTATTTTTTGTATTAATAATATTATATAATATGTAACAAACATTTATTTTGGATTAAATAACATTTTTAAAACTCTATGATGCTAAATTCTTCCCCACATAAGAAATTTCATCCCTAAAATCTCAACTCATTTTCTCAATTGAGAAACTGTGAGTGTACATAAATCTCATTATCTCTTATTTAGTTCTCATGTCACTTATTAAAATTTATAGTTCCACCACAATACATTTACAATGTGGGTAGAATTTTTCCGTAGAACCTTTTACCTACTTCCAAATATCTCCAACAACTACTCCTCATTTGAGAGGTCATTATCCAGTTGTACCACCTCCATATTTTTTTCTCAAGTGAGGGATCAGGTATGTACATCCTCAGGAGAGATACAAGGAATACAACATGAAAATGAGAAAGGTTTGTTGGATGTTCTGTATAGTAGTCCACTAATCCTATACTATCTAGGATTTCATGGGGACTAATTCACCTATGGATATTAATACCTTTATTTAAAGACCACATAACTCTCTTCCATGGTGGTATCCAAAGTAAATGTTTATCTACATAATCAAACTCAAAGCCCCTTCATTAGTTGTCAGCATATATCTCCTCATGACTTATATAATTTTTTATGCATTGTTGGATAAAATGAACAATTTCTCGTCTATTTCACATCATTTCTTCCATGAAAATTCCTCTCACTAACATTATTCAAAAAATTAGGAGTTCTACACATCTTCCGATATATTGCCTCTTATTGTTCTGTATGAATACATGTGTTGAATAAGATGTTTTATAAGAACACAAATAATCGGAGGTGTTGATCCCATCAACATCTAAATTTTCTTGATTATTTTTTAATCATTTATTCATGTATACGATTAATCCTTTCAGAATGTCCATAAGTATGGAGGTGATAGGTCGTAATGAAATTAAATTCGTTATTCAAATAATTTTTGAAAAAATATCTAAAATTTATTTGTGAAAAATTAATCAGTATTAGAAATTATATAAATTTGAACCCCATGAATCAACACCACTTCCATTAAATAAATATTTTCATGTTGTTCAAGAGTGAAAATTTTTAAAAATTGAGATGAAATCGTAATTCTTGGTGATATTATCCACAATAACCCATATCAATCATTTTATATTGGATGTTCTTAGAAAGCCTATGATATTGTACATAGTGATATTTTTCTACATCAATATTAGTAATGGTAGTATTCACAATTTTCCTTATGTATGTTTTCTATATACCTTCCCATGGTGACATACCAATAAAATTTCATGATAGCCATCAATCTCTATTTTAATATTTTTCCAAAAATAACTATCATCAATGTCCCATTAAATATTAGTACTTCTAGAATGTATAGATAATGTAGAGCTATAAGGATAATTCATTAGCTCACTTTCATCTTCTAGATAGATAGAACACATACCCTTGTATGAAATTTTAACTCACCACCATTATAAATATTGATCTTAAAAAACATCCCATTATCCACACAATAATTCTTATTTAGTTTTAATAGATATTTTTTTTATATTTCACTATATTCTATAGTAAAGATAGTTGAAAAGTCATTTGGGAAATTTTTTATGATATCCCTTCCATTAAGATTCCTATATAAATTGTACCAGTTCATTCATCAAAGGATATCCCTAAATCCTCATCATTTGAAGCACAATAAGGTCTTTCCTACATAATGCATCAGTTTATTTTTTTCTATTATATTGTTATAATGAATTGAACTGTTCAATTTTCTATGATGTTATGAACATATAATTTGTCCCATGTATTATAATTTTTTCAACAAAAAATATACAAAACATGTTGTTGGTCTATGAATATATCAAATTTCTCCCTATAATGATAGTTCCCATTATTTTAAGAGAGAAAATAAATGCATCTATCTCTTGGTTGTGGAAACGACAATTCTAATCATGAGCCTTTAACTAATGAGATCCCCAAGATATAAATATAAATTCAAGGAAATTCCATCCCTAAAATTGTGTTTAATTAAACTATGGTAGTGAATACTATATTTGGGATGAGATTATACTCTCTAAACATAATACTAGAGATTAGAAACATTGTTGATGTTAGGATAATCCCAATAGGGTTGTTGATTGATAACCCCACATCAAAGAGTTCTGAAAATGATTTTATATACATTGAATACTTGGATGAAATAATTGTTTGTTGTGAACGAGAATAAAAAAAGTATAATCTTATTTTGAGAGAACAATGAGTATACATTCCACTTCATCATTCGGTGCCACCACATCATCAATCATGATAGTAAAATATAAACATTTCATACTTCGTATATGTTATGTTTTATGGTTTTTAGACTTAGTAATATTCTAATTGGACATTGATTGGAATAATGTCCATTATATCTCCACAAGAAGAATTTCACTTCAGGTTGAGCCTTCACCATAAGCCCTTTTTTATCGATGATGGGAATTTTAGGCTTCACCTCAACAAAAAATTGTAATGATATATGTCAATATCATCAAAAATTGTATCACTTTCCACTCCCATTTATAATGTTCGCTTAATTATTATTACATCGTTTTTTGTATATAGCATGTTTCACATTTTTAATCATATTCTGTTATCAATGTTCTACCATGAGTTTTGATCCATTTATCTATTCATTTAATTTAATATATATGAAAAATTCATCTCACTAAACACTAATTCAACCTTAATTTCACTCAACACTGTATCCATATATCATTCACAGTGTCAAATTACAATATTCTTATATATATGGTGTCTTATTATAGTAATGAATCTATCAACACAACTTTTTGGATCCATAATAATGATATAAGTTTATAGACCATTTCTGGTAATGTTTATTTCATAAAATATATCAGATTCTTATTCCTTCATATTTAGTTCTAGGAATTCGTTCTCCATTTTCATTAGCATAAAATAAGGGAAATAATATTTGAAAAATATTCCATTGAACTCTTCCCACTCAATAGAAAAAGTAATCTTTTATCAAATTTTATTTTTAATAATATTCCTCCATTGATCAGTATATCCTTCTATGAAATGTAGAGACATGGTTAATTTATATTTATCTGAACAATGGCCTATGGTGTATTTATTTTTAATAGGGCTTAAAAATTATTTAGATATCAATTGGATGGTAGATTGACTAAATGAAGATGTTCATTTAGGCTTGAGGGACATAATAGAATTTTATTCCCATTCAGGTGAATCCCTTATATTGAATTGATTTAAGAAATTTTTCATAACAGGAGTTCGTCGATTCATTATCCTCACTATGTTTTTGTACAATCTTTTATTGGAACTCAGTGTATTCCTTATTTGTTTCACTCATCATTTACACAGTTCATCGTATTTTCCTTGTGTTTCTTATAATGATAAAACCATGTTGATAAACATGTTCATTTTAGTAGTCTTATATTTCAAAACATATTTTATATCATAAAACATAATTCATAAATATGTTATTAATCTCTTCTACATACAATTTAATTGTCAATATATCTTTTATAATGGCTCATAAATATATTTTTATTAACTGATCATATACGGTGGAAGATTATAACTAAGTATTACAATGGAGAACATTACCATGCGCCAGTTTCTATTCAAGTATATCTGAATGTGTTGTTGTCAGGTGTTCCCCCAGATACATATTCAACCAAGCCAAAATAACTTTTTTATTTCAAAAAAGGACATCTTTGTTCTGAAACCACATATATCACACTTCTATAAAATAACAATATTTTATCTATATTTATTATTTTCTATGGGATTAATTATAATTTTTTTAAATCCTATTTTCAAAATATAATTAATCACTCCTCTAAATACAACAAGGGAATCCGGCCTTTTATTACAAAACAATTAATTCAACTATTCAATGTATAAGTTGATTAATAATTTAGTTTCTTAAAAATAAGTTACAAAAAACATTAAAACAAAACACATTCTTCCAAAAATACATGATATACATCTTCAGTTGTTCACTGTAGATTTATTTTAAGGCATGTCATATATCTAGGACATACATGAATGAAAATGGGTTATCATTAACAATAGTACATGAAATATATAATGGAGGGAAAAAGCATGTGACTAGGGGACATATAAGTAAAAATATAATGAATAATGATAAGTAATGATAAAGAGGCACATAATAATAAAATTTACATGAATAATAACATGGAAATGTTTCTACAACATTTTAAATGATACTTTAATATTCATATAAACATTGTTTATCACTATGATTTCAGAATTAAAAATTACAAAAGTAAATCAACAAGGTATTATAAATCATGTAATCTATAATGATTAAATTCCTTACCCAATCAATTAGAGCACTATCAGGGAAGACCCATCATATGTATTAATTTCACATGAGACACATAGATCAGAATAAATCATTTCATTGAGAACCCATGGTGAATATTGAATGGATATCTTGTCAAAATCATGGCATACACAAGAGCATAAATACATGATCGCCACATAAATTTTAACTCATCAAAGGAAATTTAAAATTCAAATATGTAAATCCACATATAAAACATCAATTTTGAAATATATATGAATACCCATTTCATTTAAATTCATTTTGGGTATTCAAATATAAATAAAAATATAATTTCTCTTTTAAATGAATAAAATTTGAGAAGAAAATTTGTATGTATGACCGGAAAAACATTATTATGGAATAGGTAAAAATTGTAAGGAAAAGGGTATACCATTCATTAAAGTAGTTTATTACAGTAAATAGAAAATATATAATTTTAAAATAATCATATTGTGGAAATTAGAAGACACAACTCCAGAAAATGGAAGTTGAATGGAAAAAGAGAATTGATGATTTCCATTACCATGATGAGTTTTATTCAAAACATGACGATGGAAACTTGGGGGAACAATGAAACCATAGAGGGAATCCTTGGTAGAGAAAATCATATTAAATTCATGTTTTATGGATTCTATATTAAGGGGAGAGTTGAAATTATTTTGTATTTATAGAAGAATTGGGGGATTTGTTTAACTACTTCCAAACATAGGTATTGGAAATCGTTGTTGTGGAAAATCCAAAACCATTGGGTTAAACATGGTTATTTTTATGGTTTTTTTCATTTAGGTCAAATTTTATGATACCTTAATCCACCAATATTGAACACTATTAATTGATAAATATTTTGGAATGTGTATGTAATGATTCCATAATGTAATGGTTAAAAAATTCCATTTTTAGACATTCAGATGAAACATATTGTTTTAAAAATTTAATAGAATCTATTTAAATTCTATATTTTAATTAAATAAAATATTTCAATAAATAGAACGTGTTTTGTTTAATATTAAATCTTTATGAGGTAAATAGGTGTTCATAAGATACACCGAACACCAAAAACTATAATTCTTACTATTCATGAACAAATAATGTATTTACTAATTTATTACCATTTTAACCAAACCTAAAATCGACATGATTATTTAAAAAATGATTTATATTTTATCTTTAAAATAATATAAATATCAGAATTTTATTTTGTAAAATATAAAATTACTAATTTATTTAAATGTAGTAGTTCTTAAATAATAATCAAATTTCATAGAGTTGACCATAATTTACTATGGCCTTATAAATTTTCTTTATCATATATTAGTTAGACAAATAAAATTTTAATATATTATTTAATTAAAATATAATATTCATAATACCATTGACTATTATAAAAATTGTATATATTTTCTAAAAAAATCCATTATGTATTAATTTTTACCTGAAATAAAATTATCAATTTCTACACAGTAAAAAATATAATTAATTAATAAAATTATTCATAGGTGTAATTGATATAATATATGTTTTATTTACAAAAAGAAATGTAATCATTATGTAACTATGGTCAAGAAACATAACCCCTTATTATGCTTTCTTACACCCTAATGTTAACTTGTGTGATGGTGATAGTATCATGGGGTGTCTCGACTCACATAGACCATGTGGTAGCCTTCACTAACAAATACTTCTTTATTAGGTGATTTCATTCGATATTTCTTTTTTGAATCTTAGATTGGGATTGGTCAAGGAATAAACCTTGTCATAATGACTCCCACTAAATCTTGGACAAATGAGATTCAAATGGTTGAGGCCATCATTTATTAATACTCTTTCTATTATCCTTTATAATTATTAATACAAAACACTAATAATAAATATTAAATTATCAATCATGGTTATAGTTTCAAATTGTCAAATTGACCAATGATCATTCAATGGTCAAATTCCAATGGTAACATTTCTCTTTATAGCCAATCAATACTTGATCATTCATTCATTGCAAAAATCACTAAAATTTATATTAAGGTAACATTATTACTATTCAATATGTTTATTGGTTTAGGAAAATTTTGTTTATATATATATATACATAACATCAGTGTGGGGTTGTGATTCTATTAGATTCGGTAGATCCAATCATTCCATTTTTCCTATTCTATTTTATATCATTTTTCATGTTGTAGTGTTTGACACATTATTTGGTTTTATATATGAGAAATGTAATTATCGTTATTAATGAGATAATTTTTTTTGAAATATTATTATTATTTACATGTATAAAATTACATAATAGGTAAAAAACAATTATTTATAAATGAAACATCATTGAAAAAGTCTATGGTATTACAGATTTCATGACTCTATGTTCAGAGGTGGGTAGAATGGTAGAGGGTGGACTACTATAGATGAGGCATTGATATGATTTGGTTTCACCTAGGTGTTTTAAGGGAGTAATCTAGGGAGGAAAACATATAATTATAGAAGGTAGGTCTCTCATAAGAGGCTATTCTATTGGTTTTTGATTTTAAAAAATACTTCCAAACACACCACTGGGAGGCCAATTCCAGACTAATGTAGCTAGTCGGTGGGGCCACAAGAAGCTAGATGAAATTACTTATTTTGACCCATAAACATACAAGATTAACTGAGGTATGATTGTTTTTTATTATAAATATTCATCATTACTAGTAGATAAAATATCCTTGTAATAACATCATATCCTTACTCCCTGTGTGAGAGTGGAGCTCAGATTTGAGACATTAGCCAAGTATATTTGACATGTTTTTTCTAAAGGGAAGTATTATATGAATTAAATATTGTAATAAATGTGTGAGATAATTCATGTTGGAGAGTTTTTATCCTTTGACCTATTAGTCAACATGATGAGAACTTATGATTTCATCTTGGGAATGGAAAATTTTTCCATTGCATGGGCCAAGATTGACTGTCACCATAGATGAGTTACATATCTTCAAATATAGGGGATGAAAATCTATATGGTGGTTAAGAAATTATCTTGGTTTCATGTTAGGAGATATCCTGAATACAAGAAATTGTGATCGTAGAAGTAGGAGAGCCAGATTCGTGCTCAATATCCCCAACTTTTAGAAATTTGTTAAAATGTTTAGTGATGAAATTATTTAAATGAGGGAATAATGAATACACTAATATTTATTCAAGTAAAAAATATAAATATTCCCTGAAATATTATTAGAGGCATTCACTTAGATTTCATTATATTCTGAGGCTTTTTAAACATAAAAGAAATCTATTAAAAAATCTAACTATATTTATATCACACATGGGTATTTTTTCATAAATCAAGAAATATATATTGAAAGCATTAGAAAATAAAAATATAATACCAAAATTGAGTATAAAATGTTTTTTCCCTAGGTGTGTTATCTGTTTTACTGACATCAGATGTTCAGTTAAAGAAAACATTTACATATTTATATAATTAAATTTACTATGGAAATTAATTTTTTCATTATATGACTCAATTAAACAATCTATGGTTAGCATCATACACATAGAGATAATTGAAAGAATCATTGATGAACATATTTGGTTTTTCTATCTAAACTAGTGAATGATGATTGGATTTATTTGCAACAATGGGATGCAGATGTAGTGGCTATTCAACATCACTGGAAAAACATAATTCAACAAATATTAAACCATAATGAGGTTGGAGTATTCAATTATTGTTACAAACACTTTATAAAATTTTTAAATCATGAAGATTATATTGAAATATCTTGTTATTGATTGGAAAAAATTTTCATGATCCTATTAAGAAATATATATTTTCAAATCAATTTAAAATTTCATTTACACAAATATTGTTGATAGTGAGAATCCAATCTGGAGTATTTTTCCTAAATTAATGTGATGGTTTCCTTTAAATGGGTTTTATATATGATGAATAATGTTTTATACCCAAAAAATATTTATCTAACTCTATATGATGGAATTATTCGAGAAGAATCATCATAGGGGTTATAAGGAGATGATACACCCCAATTATGTTAGTGATATAGTCATCGATTCATGGAGATGGTACTCCCCTATATTAACAAGGAGCGGGTACTCCAAAGTTGTTTATTAGACATTGACATGACTCCCCTAACAAATTAAGGAGTGGTCTTTCTATCCATGGATACTATACTACTCGATCACACTATGGATGTTTTCCTCCGTACACATAGTTCATATATATAAGGTACTCCCCTATCACACAAACTTATTGTTCCTCGTGTTATATAGATTATACTACCCTATCTCATTATATTGTTGGTGAAATATATATATTTTAGATAAAATTATTACTCCAATTATTAGGGTACTTTTCCTCAATCAATGGAGATGATTACCTCCTTTCACACTAGGATTCGGTACACTAATAATTATTATTTCTATTGTAGAGATTGTACTCCCATAAATGATTTTAGGTTCACTCTATATGTGGATACTACTCCCCTATCACACCAAGCTATGGGTCCACAAATTCTATATATAACTATATATATTTTAGTCCCCAATAGGGTTGTGGGTCCCATATATACAATAGAATTCCTCTTTTTTACCTGGGAATGGGCCCCCTATCATTTTTAGATTTTTCTGCTTTTGAATGTGTAGTAGTGCTGAGGTGGAGGCCCACCTCCCAACATCTCATTACAGACATGTGATATAATGGGCATCAATAATAAACATTTGTATTTGTAAGTAGTGTCAATGTTATGGGTTGGTATATGAGACAAAGAACCCATTTCTCTATCGATTGTGATTATTATGAAAGAATGTATATATAATGATGGGTTTCATTTTCCAATTTTATTGTGTTGAGCTGACAAATTCAATAATATATTCTATTTCAAACTCTTCAATTTTCAGTTTTTCTTACTCAGTATGAATATAGTCACTTCTAAATGGAATTTCTCTACATATGACATTTTTTAACTAGAAAACAAAGACATTTGTGGTGATACAAAATAATAATGGTGTTAATAGGGTCCATTGACCACATGTTGTGGCTGAGGAATAAAAATTAGGATTCAATAAATATATTATATATTTTCTATTCTAGTTGTTGTTAGGATGGGAAATATTTTTCGTCGGGAGTTTATTTTTCAATTTAAATATCGGTGTCCACTACCATTCACTTTGGAATTACTTATATGTTATTATATGTAATATTTTTTAACCTACATGTTGCATTGGTTTATCATTATTCCTACACACATCTATATGAATATGATATGGTGTATTCATATTTGTACTTTACTCAAAACCCCTTATTTTTTATTCCTTATCGAGACACATCACCAGCCCATTGTCTCTAGAACTGTGTGTGTCAATGTGGTAGTCGGGTCTTCTTTCAACCATGATGTCCCCAATGGTTTGGGTCATCATAGAGTTGTATCATATCTCATTCACCCATTTTATGGTGTTTGGAGTTTTGTACCCCTTTTTGGATTGGATGAGTATTTCGGGAAGTGACTTCAATGTGTCTTAAGGTAAAATTTTCATGTAGGGATCCCAATGTTGGTGTGGTAGACTACATATCATTACAATAATACATTGTCTATCTACTTTTCCACACTTCATACCATGATATTATCTCTAGAGAACATTGTTTGGTACATTATATAGAGTTTATTCTTTTTATTTCTCATATTGATTAGTCAATATATATATATATACAATCCTCAGACCATGGTATATCTAGATTATATTCAAGATGGATACATAATGAAAACCATCTAGGTTTTCTGTTCATGATCAGAAGAAAAAAATCTAATTACTTATTTGGAATAAGGAAACAATTCATCTCACAATATCCTACCCCATAAGGATAGGTATCACCCCCACCACTTATCAAGTATTATATTTTACCCGTAGATTGAGATAAGGATTCCAAATATATTATTTGATTCCATAAATTCCTTTGTTGGAGGCTTCTAATGATCCATGATGAGCCATATTTCTATCTAGTAGAGGTTTTTATTGGGTTGGTTATCAGAGATTATGAATCTTAGGTGACCTCAAATGATTAGATGCTTATTCTTCAAGTTTGTATTTTCCATGGAGTAGCAGGGCAGTGTTGTATTCCTACACACATAGACACATGATGTTTCAAAATGATGGTTGTCCGACATAAATAAGTTGTATTATGAAGAGTAAATACCTTATGATTCTATTCCGATTATATTTTTAAGATTTTGTATCTAAATAAGAGATGGTTTAAAGGGCCCCAGACTAAAACATTACATAATCATGTGTTAAGTAAACAATTATCATTTAAGATCTTTTCAGTTTTAGTGCTTTAGAGAATCAGGCCTTACCTATTACATTACATTTCAAAAATTAAAATGTGGACACTTTAACTCTGTTTCCATTTTTTCGAAAAATAAAAACAATTTCAATACTGAAACATGTCTAGTTCCATGATTTAGATAGCTCAACATTTCCTTGATTCCATCATTGACCTGATTCATTTTTAAATCCTGGGGAAAACATTTTAAAACATAAGATGACCAAAAAAATCTATGTAAGGGTTATAAAATATTGGATTAAAACATTAGTCCACCATTACATTCAAATCATAAGCTCTATAAAATATCTCAATAAATAACAAGATTTATGAATAACACATAGAAATCATAAATTATAAATGTAATTTTTGGCATACATAACATAATTACATTGTAGCTTTCATAGATACGTAGGGAGATATGTTTGGAATCCCCATCACACTATTTTCCCTAAATATTCTTAGGAGAAATATTAATTTTTACCTTCAATACGTTACCCAATGCACTGGAGATCTTTCATGGATTCACGCACCCTAGGGTTATCGTGGAACCGCCTGTATACGTTAACAATTTCCAAGAACCATAACATATTAATAACACAATAAAAAAACATAAATTAAAGATAAAAATTCCACATCTCAATCATAATATATCATTTCAAGATATTGAAATAATTAGTTCATTTAAAAAATTCAAAAATAATAGTTTTTAATAAAAGTGTCCCATAACACATTGAAAATTTTGAAACGAATTTACAATTTAAAACATTCATGTTCATATAAATAAATCATTAAAATCGTTTCTCAATCATTAAAATGAAAGAGAAGGATTTATAAAATTAAATATCTAAAACATTTATAATGATTTTTTAGTTAAAGAATCCATTACCACTTGAGAGAATCGAGAATAAAAATCATTAATGAATATCATCAATTAAAACAATTAATATCATGATAATATATAAATTCATGTTATAAAATGTCAAAAGGGTTTTATATACACAATATATATAAGGCCCTGACCTTAAATCATAATTCATATTGAATTAAATTATTAATTCACATTGAGGATATTTTTAGGGTTAGAGTTTTAGAGAATTAGGACATAACTATTACATCACAAAATATTACAAAGTAGACACTTCTACTAAGTTTCCATAAAATAAAAACTCTTAAAACGAAACATGTCTAGTTCTATGTTTTAGATAGAATGACTTTTCCTTGATCCCATCCTTGACCCTATTCCACATTAAGTCCTATGAAAACAATTCAAAAACATGGGATGAGCATAAAAATCTTAGTAAGGGATATAAAAGTACGAAATGAAATAATTAGTCCATGTATGAAATCATAAATTAATCATAAAACATAAGCATTTTAACATACCTCATCAAATCTTGATTAAATCATAGAAATCATAAGACATAAAGGTAACTTGAGGCATTCATAACATTATTACATAGGGAGTGACCCTCATGGTTACGTTTGGAATACCCATCATAGTATATTCATTAAATCTCTTCGGAGAAACCATAACATTTAACTCTTTCACGTTACCCAATGCATTGGACAACAATATCAGGCTCACCCGCCCTTAGTTTATCATGTAACCACCCATCTTCATAACAATGCCCAAGAACCATAACATAATCGTATCACATAGAACATGCATAAAGGATCCATAACATTTATAATTTTCAATCACAAGATATAAATACAACATATTGATATAAAAACATTATGAAAACAATTTTCAATACCAAAATAAAAGAAAAGTAAAACATGGTATTTATTTTTCATTAAAAAAGGTAATGGCTTGTAGAGGAAGCCGAAACTCAAATAATGGTCATGGTGGCGGAGAAGTCATTGCCGCCGCATACGTATGACAAATAAAAACATTCCTTTTTTTCGTTTAGTAAGCGCTTCGTATAAAAATGATTCATTTTGAATAAACGTAAAAGTCAAAAGGGTTTATACACCGTATAAAATATAGTTGTGTATAAAACAAAATATGCCTCAATGAAAGAAGATTGAGACGAAGTCCCTTAAAAAGATCATTTTTTTAAAATAAAATATACCTATTATGTGTATTAACTATAAGTATGCATAAATAAAGTACAAATACAAGATATAACATAATAATATCATGACATAATTTGAAAGTAGGAGATTAACCCAAAGAACAGAAATTGCGTTAAAAAGTACCCTTACCTCGTGTCCGACATGACTCGATTGCTCTTTAATCTCATAAATAATAAACTTGAGTTAATTTCTACTTGCTTAAAACCCTTTTTCAAGTTCATTATTCCTTTTATATCACTTATTACCATGTCATGAACACTATGTAATTATTTAAGTTAATAACGGTCGTTTTAACGATCATTGGTACATGAGTCAAAAATAAACTTTTTATAATTACAATTTGTTCATGCATCCATTATATCCAGAGTTATATTCAAGATGTATATATCATATATATCATATATATCCAGTATATACATTCATTTATAATATTACAAAACATTTTGTGGGTAAGAAATTAAATGTACCGTTCATGGAGATGGTAAACCGTACGTACGCATGAATGCTACTTTAATATCTATTTCGTATTTTATGGAATGAAATCATAATGCTATAAAGGTATATTATAATTACATTATAATATCATATATAATATCATTAAATACATCCTTTATACATCACAAATATGGCATTAACGAATCAAATCACTTTGAGGGGGCGGTAGTCCGCACTTCCTAAAATGAAGATATCACATATACCCATAATGGAAGCCATAATGGTATGACATAAATGAAAAATACAGAATTTTAAGTAAAAAATAAACATATTATATATCATATATAAATATATTGTCATATTAATGGCCACCATTGAAGGTGTTATAATAATATTGAACAATCATCGTTTCGTGAGGCAGAAATTTTCCATCCACAGAAACAGTATGCTCTTTAACAATTAGATGAAGGTGTGTGTAAGTTTAGCTCTAATACTTCTCATAAAATCATCCTAGTATATTTAAGATACTGGTTTTGTTACAAATGAAATGAATAGAAAGAGTTTATGGGGTTGGAGAAGCAAAATAAAACATAAGAACATAAGAGAAGACGCTACCTTTAAAATAGGTAACTCTTTTTGATTTGAGCTCAAATGCTTCCTTGGAAAGACTTCTGCCTAAAGTGAGGCTTATTGGAGTAAGAGAGTTATTTGGAGAGACAAAATGAGAAGATTTTGGCCGAGCCAATGGCTTGAAAGGTGTGGGTAAGGTGGTAGAGGTGGGGGCCTTTAATAAGAGGAGAGGAGTGGAACTCTTGGAAAGTTATAAAAGGTTACTCTATTATAAAAATCTTTTCAGATTTTAAAGGTCCCAAAATTATATATTTAGAGGATAAGGTGATAAAAGTTCTAAATCCACCCCTCAAGTAGGTTTTTTTCAAGTTTAGGTCTTATATTTTACATTATCTTTTCATTTTATTTAAATCGTTAAATAATGAGGTAATCGCTGTATCATCATGGTTTCATAAATAATTTAATTTTTTTAATGTCTAAAAATTATAGAAAAAAATATAATGATGTAGGAAATCTATTTATATTTCTAATTAATATTAATAGTCAAAATTATGACTTGTATAACCCCATTTAAATATTTTTTAGCAAAACAACACTTGTTTGTGACATTTTTATTTTAACATTAAATAAAAAGTTATTAATGTCATTTTCCTACAAAAGTGGCTCCATGGGGTCCCCAAGTTGACCCATAGATTCTATTGTTCGGACATGACACATACAATAATGGTAGGACTTGTGTCAAAGTAATTTCATATTATTAAAACATTATTTTTACCTTAAATTACACTAATTACCTCTAATCGCGATTAAAAACGTAAAACTTACAATTCACCAAAAAATTATTTTAATCCCATTAAACCACATTATACTTCCTAATGAAAACCATTAATGTTATATTTTTGAAATTAAAAACATAGAGGTGGTAAAATTACATTTAAAAGAAAAACTAGTTTTTTTAAGTACCACTTAGTGGTTTCACTATTCATCAAAAATTGATATTTTTCAGAAAAATATCAAAACTTCAACCTAAGCTATATTTGATATTCCGAATTCAAAAATGATGTATATTTTACAAAATTCAAAACATATAAGATACATTAATTAATTTAATAATTAATTCCCACTGTCACAACAAATAGCGTGTTTTTAGGAAACAATATATATCAAAAGAATGACACTAGTTTAAGTCCAATTTCAAAGTCAAATTAATTCCAATGACCACTATTGGATTAAATAGTAAAAATATACTCTAATTTCACTTTTAAACAAATAAAAAATATAATCTATTCATATAAATAAATTCGATTAAAAAGAGGTTTTGAATTAAAATACAACATTTTTCACTATTCATTAAAAAATATAAACATTATCGGAAAAATACCAAAAAATTACACAAAGTAAATTTTGATGTATGATTATAAAGAAGAATATTATTTGGTCCAAAAGAATTTATAAGAGTGTCCAAAACTATATACATAAAGAAGGTTCACTATCACAAGGCGATAAGTGGACCTTTAGTGAAAATTATAGTATATATGCCTAAAATTGAATTGTTTTCATATTTTAAGCTTTTTCCTTTATTGGATAAATGTAAAAACATTTAACAAACATATATAATCATATTTGTTTTATTTATATTCATTCCCGCTAATACAACGATGACGTGTTAACGACCATTTAAAATAATATTATATTATTACTAGTGTACCATGTAAGATTTCAAAGAAACTCTTTGTTGCGTATCGGGTATGCTATCGAACATAGAAACCCCTCTAAAGTAAATATAATATTTAATTAGTAAATATTAATAAGTATGAAAATGTATTATTCATTATTTACCTGGGATGTAACATCCTTCCCCCCTGTTGGGAATTGCGTCCTCACAATTTTATTCATTTATCAAAATAAGTGGGGCATTTATCCCTCATAGCATTTTTAGATTCCCAAGTTGCCTCTTAAACCATATGATTTTTCAAAAAAACCTTTACCTGATGAATTACCTTATTCAGCAACACATGCTCTCTATGGTAAAGTGTCTAGACTGGTTGTTCTTCAAAAGAGATATTCTCTTCCAACTGAACGACCTCTGGGCTCAAAACATGAGATGGATATGGCATATACTTTCTCAACATCGAAACATGAAAAACATTCTGTAACTGAGATAAAATTGGAGGTAAAGCCACTTGTTAAGAAAATGATCCAACTTTTTCTTGAATTTAATATGGGCTAACGGACCTTGGACTCAATATTCCTTTCTTACCAAATCACATCACCCTTTTCCACAATGAAACATTGAGAAAAACATGATCACCTACCTCGAAAGATAGATCCTTCCTCCGGTTATCCGCATAACTCTTCTTCCTGCTCTAAGCTATTCTCATGTGTTTATGAATCAACTGAACCTTTTCTTCCATCTCTTCTACCAATTCTTTTCCCATCAGCTTCCATTAACCCACTTCATCCCAAAAAGCTGGAGTTCGACACCGCTTCCTATATAATTCCTAAAAAGGTTCCATCTATATACTGGAATGAAAACTGTTATTATATGAAAATTCAACCAAAGAAATATTTTGGTCCCAAATTCCCTGATAATCCATCTAACAAGAACATATCATATCCTCCAAAGTTTGAATTGCTCGTTCTGACTGCCCATCTGATTAAGGATGAAAAGCTGTACTAAAATTTAATTCAGTACACAATGACTTATAAAGGCCTGTCCAAAAGTTAGAAGTAAACCTGTGATCACGATCAGATACAATGTATAAGGTAACTCCAAGAAACCTGACTATCTCTTTAAGATACAATCGAGAAAGTTGATCTAGAGAGAAAGTATCTCTAATAGGAAGGAAATGAGAAGATTTAGTCAAGCGATCAACAATAACATAGATTTCATTATTACCTTGAGATTTCTTCGATAATCCCACAAAAAATCGCATGGATATATTTTTCCATTTCCACTCTGGCACTGGTAAATGCTGAAGCATCCCTTTTGGTAACTGCCGCTCTACTTTAACCTGCTGACAAGTCAAACACTTCACAGTAAAATCATCAATATCTCTTTTCATTCCATCCCACCAGTAATACTCCCACAGATCTCTGTACATATTAGTACTACTAGGATGAACTGAAAACAGAGAACTATGAGCTTCACATAACAACTCTCTCTTCAACTGTGAATCACAAGGCACACACAATCTTTTCCCAAATCTCAAAACACAATCATTATAAATGTTGAATTCATGCAACTTACCCTTCTGAATGATCTCTCCCTTTTTCTGCAATTCACTATCTTACTTTTGTTCTTTCTTGATTTTGTCTGATAGAGAAGATTTTAGTGATACCTGAAAAAAAATAGAAGGACATCCTTCACCAATAACTTTTATGCCAAATTTCATCAAATCCTTAACCAAAGGATCAAATTCCGAACACAACATTGATAATGAAGGATTAATTTTTTGACTCAAAGCATTAGCCACTTTACTTTCTTTCCTCGGATGGTAATGAATTGTACAATTATAATCCTTGATTAATTATACCCATCTCCTCTGTCTCATGTTAAATTCATTCTGAGTGAATATATACTTAAAACTTTTGTGATCAGTATATATTTCACACTTTACTCCATAGAAATGATGCTTCCATATTTTTACTGAAAAAACAATAATATCTAATTCCAAGTCATGTCTAGGGTAATTTACCTCATTAGTTTTCAAATGACGTGAAATATAAGAAATTACCTGATCATTCTGTATAAGGACACAACCAATTCCCTTCAACGAAGCATCACTGTATATAACAAACTCACCATTCCGGGAAGGAAGTTCCAAAACTGGAGCATTCACCAATCTTCTTTTCAAATATTGAAAACAATCATCACATTAATTTTTCCAGATAAACATAACACACTTCTAAGTTAGCTTAGTCATTGGACTAGAAAACCGTGAAAATTTTTAAACAAACCGTTGGTAGTAGCCTTCCAAACCAAGAAAACTACAGATCTCGGTTACATTTGTTGGTCTTGGACATTATTAAACAAATTTTGTTTTAGCAGGATAAACATTTATGCCATTTTTTGAAACAATGTAACCAAGGAATGAAATTTTTTGTAACCAAAACTCACATTTGCTGAATTTCCCAAATATTTTCTTTTCTTTAACAGTTTACAAGACAACACTTAAATGACTTTCATGTTCCTCCTTACTTTTGGAATAAACCAAAATATCGTCAATAAACTCAAACACCATTTATCGCTTGAGTCAACTGCCCCATTACTGCAACAAACTGCTCAGTTCCAATTCTGACCATCTCAGGATGCTGATTCTGAAGGTTATTTCCTTCTTTATCCCTTCCTATCACTGTTTCCCTATTTTTTCTGCGGAAAACCATTCTGAAAAAACATGTCTTAGATGAAGCAATATTGTAATCATAAAATTCTATATCATTTCAATTTGACCATAAAAAATATTTTTGGATAATCATTTAATATAATTCTAACTCTTAAAGTTATCTAAACTGACATTTCATACCAACTATAAGGCCCTAGCCTTAAACCTTACTTAATATTGAATTAAATGATTAATTCACATTGAGGATCTTTTCAGGTTTATAGTTTTAGAGAATTAGGAAATAACAATTACATCTCAAAATAATACAAAGTAGACACTTCTACTAAGTTTCCATAAAATAAAAACTCTTAAAAAGAAATATGTCTAGTTACATGTTTTAGATTGAATGACTTTTCATTGATCCCATCCTTGACCCTATTCCACATTAAGTCCTATGAAAACATTTAAAATACTTGGGATGATCATAAAAATCTCAGTAAAGGATATAAAAGTATGAAATGAAAACATTAGTCCATGAATGAAATCATACTTTACTCATAAAACATAAGAATTTTAGCATACCTCATCAAATCATGAATAAATCATAGAAAACATAAGACATAAAGGTAACTTGAGGCATTCATAACATTCTTACGTAGGGAGTAACCCTCGTGGTTAAGTTTGGAATACCCATCATAGTATATTCCCTAAATATATTCGGAGAAACCTTAACTTTTAACTCCTTCACATTACCCAATGCATTGGAGAGCTATATCGGGCTCACCCGCCCTTATTTTATCATGGAACCACCCGTCTTCATAACGATTCCCATGAACCATAACAAAATCGTATCACATAAAACATGCATAAATGAAACATAAAATTTCAAATTTTCAATTACAAGATATCAATAAAACACATTGATATAAAAACATTATGAAAACCATTTTCAATACCAAAATAAAAGAAAAGTAAAACATGGTATTAATTTTTCATTAAAAAATGTTATGGCTTGTAGAGGAAGCCAAAACTCAAATAATGGTCACGGCAGTGGAGAAGTAATTGTCTCCTCATACGTATGACAAATAAATACATTACCTTTTGTCATTTACTAAGTGATTTTTATAAAAAATATTCCATTTTAATAAACTAAATGTCAAAGGTGTTTATACACCGTATAAAATAAAGTTGTGTATAAAAAAAATATGCCTCAATGAAATGAGATTGAGACGAAGCCCCTTACAAAGATCATTTTTTAAAAATAAAATATATCTATTATGTGTATTCACGATATATGCACATAAAGAAATTTCATATACAAGATAGAACATAATAATATGACGACATAATTTTATTTTAGGAGATTAACCCAAATAACGAAAATTGGGTTAAGAAGTTCCCTTACCTCGTGTCCGACGTGAATCGATTGCTCTTTAATCTCCTGAATAATAAACTTGAGTTGTTTTTTAATTTCGTAAGAACCTTTTTCAAGTTAATTATTCCTTTTATATCACTTATTACTATGTCATGAACACTATGTAATTATTTAAGTTAATAACGGTCGTTTTAACGATCATTGGTACTTGAGTAAAAAATAAACACTTTATAATTACAAGTTGTTCATGTACTCATTATATCCAGAGTTATATTAATGATGTAGATATCATATATATCATATATATCCAGTATATACATGCTTTTATAATATTACATAACATTTAGTGATATGAAATGAAATTCACCGTTCATGGAGACGGAAAGACGTACGTACTCATGAACGCTACGTTCATTTATATTTTTTATTTTATGGAATGGAATCATAATTATATGAAGTTATATAACAATTACAGTATAATATCATATATAATATCATTAAATACATCCTTTAAACATCCCACATATGTCATTAATTAATCATATCACTTTGTAGGGGCAGTAGTCCGCACTTCCTAAAATGAAGATATCACGTATACCCATAATGGAAGCCATAATGGTATGCCATAAATTAAAAATACAGAAGATTAAGGAAAAAATAAACATATTATATATCATATAAAAATATATTTTCATCTTAATGGCCACCTTTGAAGGTGTTAGATGAATATTGAACAATCATCATTTCGTGAGGCAGAAATTCGCCATCCACAGAAACAGTATTCTCTTTAACCATTAGATGAATGTGTGTGTAAGTGTAGCTCTAATAAATATCATAAAAACAACCTGTTATATTTAAGATACTGGTTTTGTTACAAAGTAAATGAATAAAAATATTTTAGGGGGTTGGAGAAGCAATATAAAACATAAGAACACAAGAGAAGAAACTACCTTCAAAACAGGTAACTCTTTTTGATTTTAGCTCAAAGGCTTCCTTGGAAAGACTTCTGCCCAAAGTGAGGATTATATGAGTAATAGAGGGATGTGGAGAGACCAAATGGGCAGGGGCTAGCCGAGCCAAAGGCTTTACTGGTGTGGGTAAGGTGGTAGAGGTGGGGGCCTTTTATAAGAGTAGAGGAGGGGTACTCTTGGAATGTTATAAAAGGTTACTTTATTATAAAAAGATTTTCGGATATTTAAGGACCCAAAATTATATTTTTAGAGGATAAGGTGATAAGAGTTCTAAATCCACCCATCTAATAGGTTTTTTTGACAAGTTTAGGTTTTAGATTTTACATTATCTTTTCATTTTATTTAAATCATTAAATAATGAGGTAATCATTGCATTATCATGGTGTCATAAATAATTTATTTTATTTAATGACAAAAAATTATAAAAAAATATCATGATATAGAAAATATTTTTATATTTCTATTTAATATTTAAAGTGAAAATTAAGACTTATATAACCCCATTTAAAAGTTGAATTAGTAAAACAACACATGTTTGTGACATTTTTATTTTAACATTAAATAAAAAGTTATTAATGTCATTTTCCTACCAAGGTGGCTCTATGGGGCCCCCAAGTTGACCCATGGATTTTATTGGTCCTCCATGGCACATAAAATAAGGGTAGGACATGTTCCAAGGTCATTTCATATTATTAAAACATTATTTTTACCTTAAATTACACTAATTACCTCTAATCGCAATTAAAAACATAAAAGTTACTATTCAACAAAAAATTAAATTCATCCCATTGAACAAAATTTTACATCCTAATGAAAACCATGAATATAGTATTTTTGAAATTCAAAACATAGAGGTGGTAAAATTTAATTTAAATGAAAAAACTGTTTTTTAAGTACCACGTAGTGGTTTCAATATTTATCAAAAATTGATGTTTTTCAGAAAAAAACCAAAACCTCACCCTTAGCTATATTTGATATTCCAAATTCAAAAATGATGTCTATTTGAAAAAAGTCAAAACATATAAGTTACATTATTTAATTTAATAATAAATTTCCGATGTCAGAACAAATTGCATGTTTTTATGAAACAATATATATCAAAAGATTGACACTACTTTAAGTCCAATTTCAAAGTGAAATTAATTCCAATGACCACTATTGGATTAAATGGTAGAGATATATTCTAATATTAATTTAAAACAAATTCAAAATATAATCTAATCAGATAAATAAATTATATTAAAAAGAGGTTTTGAATTAAAATACAACATTTTTCACTATTCATTAAAAAAATAAACTTTATCGGAAAAATACCAAAAATTTACTCAATGTAAATTTTGATGTTCGATTCTAATGAAGAATTTTATTTTGTCAAAATGAATATATAAGACTGTCCAAAAATAGATATAATGAGGGTTCTTTATTATAAGGCGAAAAGTGGACATTTAGTGAAAATTAGACTATATATGCCTAAAATTGAATTCTCTTCGTATTTTAATCCTTTATCCTTTATTGGATGAATGTGAAAACATTTTACAAACATATATAATAATATTTTAGTTATTTCAATTCATTCCCACCAATAAAACGGCTAAGTATTAACTACCATTTAAAATAATATTATTTTTTTACTAGTGTGCAACGTAAGATTTCAAATAAACTCTTTGTTCCATATCGGGTACGCAATCGAACATAGAAACCCATTTAAATTAAAATTAATATTTAATTCGTAAATATTAATATGTATGAAAATGTATTATTCTTTATTTACTTGGGATGTTACAATATATGATAATGAAGTTTCACAATATCATTATATGCCTCAATGAAAGAAGATTGAGACATAGTACATTAAAAGGATTGTATCATGTGATTAAGGATAAATCAATGACATAATAATGTGTGAAAATTTTAAATATACCCAATACAATAAGATATTATTTTTAATACAGTCATAGTTCATTCACACATATTCATTTCAAAACATAATAAATAAGATGAAGATTAACCCAATGAATGTAAATTCAGTTAAAAAGTTCACTTAAAAAAATTTGTAGCCTTACGACCTCACTTTAAAATACATAAAATGATCTAATGGGATATAAATAGGTATATCATCACATGGAAATATAATATATAGAAATAAGAATATATAAGATCATATCCATCATAAAAAATGGAAATTAAAAGACACAACAAAAAATAAGTCGTTAAGTAAAAAAGGAGGGCGAATGTTTCCCTTATATCGTGTCTGACTTGACTAGTTTTTTCCTTTTTAATCCTGATTAATAAACATAAGTTATTTTATACTTTAATAAAAACCTTATTAATGTTTATTATTCCTTTTATTTCACTTATTACTTTACTATTACCAATATTAATTATTTTAGTTCATATCTGTAATTTTGTCAATGTTCGGACTTGAGGAAGAAAATAAACTTGTTATAATTAAAAATTGAACATGTGGTAAAAATTAAATTATCTCCATAATGATTTTCATGATAAGATATTATATATATCATATATATACAGTATAAATTTATATAGAATAGGCCATTACATTTGGACATAATAAATGAAATGCTCCATTAATGGAGATGGTAAGCCATTCCTACGCATGAACGCAACATTCATTTCTTTTTCATTTTTAAATGAATGAAAAATAAATGATAAATATGTATATTATATTTACTGTATAATATATATTTTAAATATGCTACATATTTTCTAAAATATAACCCTTTTTATGTTCCATTTATAGCATGAACAAGTCATATCATTTTGAGGGGGCGGTAGTCCGTATATCCCCGAATCAAATTATCATATTTACGCTTTATGGATAAACTAAATATATGTTGTAAATGAAAATAATAGAATAATAGAGATAAAATAAATATCATATATAATTATATTTCAATCATAATATCCACCATTAGAGGCGGTATGGGATAATTGAACAATCATCGTTTCGTGAGGCAGTATTGCACCGTCCACTGAAACAATATGTTCGTATCCATTAGAAGGAGGTGTGTGGACGTGTATTTAGAATCATTCTCATAACAACACACTATTATATTTATTATAATGGTGTTATTATAAAATAATGTAATAAAAATAGTTTAGGGAGTTAGAGAAGGAAAATAAAATAAAAGAACATGATAGAAGACGTTACATTTAAATTTGGTAACTGCCTTTAGGTTGGGCCATAGGTCATTCTTGAAGTGACTTATTCCTAAGTTAATGATACTATGTGGACGAACGTAAGTTGGGAGCTTATTTAATGAGAGTTTGGACTATCCATGGAGCTTGAGAGGTGTGTTTATTGGTTAGAGGTGATGGCTTTTTATAAGGGGGAGGAGGGGATCTTTAGGAAATATTAAAAATTATTATTTTCTTATAAAATGATTTTTTCTTTACAAAAGTGCCAAAATTATTTAATTAAAATATAAGGTGAATATATGTCAAAATATAAATCATCCAATAAGAATTGGGCGTGGTTTGGATATTTTTTAATCCTTATATTTTTGGTTTAACCATTTGATAACTTATTTAACTATCACTGTGTCATCTTATATATTCATACTACCTGGTTAATATATTAAAAATAAAATTACAAGTAACCCAAAATTAATCATTCATGACATATTTAACATTATTTAAGTCAATTTTTAGAATCTAATCATTTTAATATTATTTTATCATTTAATAAAATATTAATTGTTTTAAGAAACTAATTTATGTCCATTTATAAATTATTCATTTTAACACATTTAGAAAATCTAAAAAACATTATTTTTTAGAAAAAACATCATTAATTAAAAAATAAAAAGTAATTATTATCCTTAAAATTAATGTTTGGCTTAAAAAGATTCAAGATAAATTTATTCAAAAAGTTATAATATCATTTATTTGAATCCTCTATTAATGAAGTAATTACCGCATCACTATTATTTCATAATTATGTATATATATTTAATGTCTAAAATTTATAAGTAAGGTACAATAATTGGGTAAATATATTTAGTTTTAAAATTGATATTTATAGTCTAAGTTATCCCTTATATATCCCCATATTAAAATTGTTTTCTTAAAGGATATACGTTTATGAATATTTTGAGTTTACTTTACATTAATTTATATAAAGTGTAATTATCACTTCAAAGTGGCTCCATAGGGTCCCCAAATCGACCTAAAGATTCATATGAGTTTACATGTATCATAAATATGGTTTAGTACAAGTGTAATGGTAATTTAATATTATTATAATATTATTTATCATCATTATTTTCAAGATTTACCTTCTAACCATGGTAAATAAAATATTTACTGAATTAAATATTCATAATATCTAAAAATAAAATTTATCTATTTAAAAAATTTGGACCTTATAATTCCAAATATGGAATCCCTTTTTCAAAATTCTAAACACAGAAATTTAGAAATTAATTTTAAATTAATTCATGTTGGAAAAAAATCATGTTTTTCAGAAATAAAAACTATCCAAAGCTTGACACTTGTTTATGTTCAATTTCAATGTGAAATTACATACAATTACCAAAATTGGATTTAATGTTAAAAATATAATCCAATTACATTTTAAAAACAATAAAAATAACAATTTAAATATATAAATAAATTATATAAAAAGGTAGTTTTGAGTTAAAATGCAGTTTTTCACTATTCATAAAAAATGAACTTTCTCAGAAAAATAACAAAAATATTCCAAATGTAAATTTTGATGTCTTGCTTATAGAAAAGAATATTATTTCTAAAAATTTAACTTATAAATGTAACAAAACTATCTTCAAGAGGTTTTATCCATTAAAATGAGGTAAAATGACCTTTTATAATTATTAGAATATTTATGATCAAAATTAGATTCATTCTCAATATTAGACTCTAAATTTCAATTTATAAATGTAAAAAAATTAAAAAACATGTGTAATAATATTTTAGTTAGTTCTGTTAATTCCTTATAATAAAATGTATAGGAATTAACTATAATTTAAAATAATATTATATTATTATTTTTCAGTGTGACACATACTTTTGTGCAACATGAGATTTCCGAGAAACCCATTATTGAGTGTCGGGTACTCCATCGATCATAGCATCCTCATTATAGTAATATTTATATTTAATTCAAAAATATTAATAAATATGAAAATATCATATTCATTATTTAACTTGGATGTTGATTCCTTCCACCCTTTTGGGAATTGCATCCTCGTAATTTTAAAATTGGGCTTAGAAACATCATTAAAAGTCACACATCAAATAAAGAGTAAATAAAAATATATCTTTAAAAGGAAGAATGATAAATACAATGGCCACATGAGATTACACATTCCAGGATTCCATGTATAAAAATAGGGAATTGGAAGAGAAAATACATGTCATGTTCCGATAGAGGGTGATAGAAAAAACATCTAGGAGAAATTTGACAATAAGAAAATCAAAAACATGGGATAAGTTAAACATTATTTGATTCCATATATGGAAAAGTAAATAGAAAACGTTTTTTAATATTTCATTTCGTTATTTTGGATAATATATTTATGAAAATTTCAATGAACCTAAGGAAATATACTTACATTTCAAGTAGATCTTCATTCTATAATTCCTTTCTACCAAAAAAACATATTTTATCCAAATGAAGAGTATACATGATGATGTGGTCACACCTGAAGCACTAAAATCAACTTCAAAATAATCACATTATCAAAAATAGATAAACTATATATTTCCCTTAACTTTATAAATTATCCCAAACCAATATAGTTAGTATAATATTAGATAATCTCCAAAATAATAATATTTTATAAAAATAAATACTATAATTATTCTCGAAAATTGAAAAAACAATACCCAATGTTCAACAAATACCATTAAATAAACAATTGTCATATAAATCCTCCATAATAATCCAAACAAGGATTGAAACCCAATACTCGAAAGTATTTATTCAGATAGTCTTCCACAAGAATCATAACATTTTACTCCAAATAAAAATGGTTACTCGTAAAGTCTCATAATGAAAATTAATTAACCTAATTTCATATTATCCATGATATAATAATCATTTCCATAAATAATCCAAATCGCCATATGACCACCATAAAAATATAGATTCTTCTAAAATAAAATCCCATCCATTACTCCACCAATAAGATTCCATAGTATTCTAATTTCCATAAACATATTGTGTTTCCAAAAGAGAGTACATCTTCCAAAATAACATTAATCACATAATCATCAAATAATTTTCCTATAATAAGGATATCCATTTTATTAATGTTAAGTTCCCAAAATCAATTTATTTTGATTCATAAAATCAATTAACCAAAAATAATTATTCATACTAACCAGGGACTTCATGTAGGCTTGTGTTAGGTGATAAATCCCAATCACACTTTTATTTTGGGTTCGATTCATGTGGCCTTGCCAGATGTGATGATTTTTCACTCATCTTGTGATTTGTCGATTTTTATAAAACTCAAAAATAACCCTAACATTATTTAACCTCAATGATTTTCTTTTACATCTTATTTTCATCCCAACTCATAATTAACGCAATATCATAATTCATGTAGACTTATAGACATTTTTTACCTCCATAAAATAACATTATTCTTAATGATAGAACATTGTACCATGGCCACAATGTCTACCTAATTTTACCATCATCTATTTATTGTAGATAGATGGTTAATGAATTTGAACAATGATTTAGATATCCTTAATAATCATCTTCTTCCTTCATCCGAATACACCTCATACACATATGGTCATATGGGCGTTCACAGAAAAATAGTTAATGAAAATAATCTTGTATGACATAAAATTTCAAAATATCTGATAGTATTTTCTTTCTATAAAACAATCGGTCTGAGTTTGTGTTAAAACATTCAATCCATGTTTCTTTTAAAATACCATACGTATGTGTTGAAATAATATAATTTAAAAGAAAATAAAAATAGGTCGTGAAAGGGCCTCCTTCTTCACCACCTTTTTCAAAATCATAATATTCTTCAAAATCTTGTGATAAGGTAAAATATTGGAAAATTACTTGAAAATATTTATCTTTGTTGAAAATATAAGAATTTTTATAATATTGGATTTTATTAAATACAACTCATGGTACACAATGGTATCGAGGTATAGCATGAGTTTGATATATCAAACAATTGCTTGCATGCGAGTTGTATGTTAGAAAATGTTTCTGATTCGTCTAGTCATTACATTTCAATAATTATTGCAATCATGTCATTTCGAAGTGATAGGAATGTCATTTGAGATCCCCCACTTTCAATTTGTAATAGAAATTCCTTGACATGAAAGATAACAAAATACGAATTTAATATAACGAGTAGACCTAGAGACTAACCATGTGTTTAACGAAAACTCTATATCTCTAATGTTGTGTAAACCGACCTATGATACCAACAATAAGGTATCTTCCTTAAACACTACATAATCTTGGGTTACGTGAAGAATAATCATTGATGAATTTTCAGGATTAGAGTTTAAAAAATAAGGTCATACCTATTACATTACATTTCAAAAATTACAAAGTAGACCCTTCTAATCAGTTTCTGTATTTTTTAATAAATTAAAAACAATTAAAAATGAAAAATGAATAGTTCCATGTTTTAGACAACATGACTTTTCCATGATCTCATTATTGACCCTATTAATCTTTATGTCCCATGAAAAACATTTCAAAAAATCGGATGAGCATAAAAATATCATTAAGGGTTATAAAATATAGATAGAAAAAAATATTCCATCAATACATACATAACATAATCTCTTTAACATACATCAATAAATCATAAGATTTATGAATAACACACAGAAATCAAAAATCATAAAGGCAAATTCTGGAATACTTAACCTAATATCATTGTAGCTTTCCTATCTACATAGGCAATTATCTTTGGAATACCCGTCACAATATATTACCTAAATCTAATAAGCTAGACATTAATGTTTATCTTTTTCGAGTTAACCAATGCTATGGGGAGTTATCTGGGGCACAAATTCCCTAGGTTTATCATTAAACCACCCAAATATGTAAACAATACCCAATAACCATTAAATATTCATAACACATAAAAAATGTAATGGAAAGATAACATTTCTACATTTCAATCTCAATATTTTATACCAAGGTACTGAAAAAATTAGTTCATTTAAAACATTCAAAAAGAAGTGTTTTTTAATCAAAGTGTCCCTTACCACATTGAAAATGTTTACTGTAATTTACACATTAAAACAAACATGTCTATGTAAATAAATCATTAAAATCATTTCTAAAACATGCACACGAATGAGATATTTAAAGAAAATTAGATCTTTAAAACATTTAAAACAGTGTTTTAGTTTTAGAATCCTTCAACACTTGAGAAAATCTTGAATTAAAATCATTAATGAATAAATTTAATGAATACTATAAATATCATTAGAATATATAAATTCAAGAAATAAAATGTCAAAAGGGTTATATATACACTTTATATGATCATAAAGATTCACAATATCAAAATATTCTTCAATGAAATAAGATAGAGACGTAGTCCTTTACAAATATTGTATCAAGAGAATACAGATATATCAGTAAAATAATATTGTGTGAAAAATAAAAATACCCCCAATATAATTAGATATTTTGTGTTGAAAAATCAGAGATCATTTACACATATTCAATTCACAATATAATCAATAAATGTAAGATCCACCCAATGAATGTAAATTGCGTTAAAAAGTTCCCTTAAAAATATTTTGCAACCTAATGTCATCACATTAAAATTCAGAATATGAGTAGATGGAAATGAAAAGGGTCTCTCATCACTTGGGCATAAAATTTACAGCAATAAGGATATATAATAACAAATCCATCATAACAAAATGTATATTAAAAGACATGACATAAAATAAGTCATTCAATAAAAATGGAGGGAGAACGTTTTCTATTACCTCATGTCTTACTTGACTCGTTTGTTACTTGTTCATCCTGAATAATAAACATAAGTTAACTTATACATTCAACAGAATATTTTAAATGATTCTTTTTATTTTTATATCACTTATTTCCTTTCTATAACAATTATTAATTATTTGAGTTAACGTCAAACATTTTTTTGATGGTTGGAACTTGAGTACAAAAATGAACTTGTCATAATTACAAATTGTTCATGTGGTAAAAATAAATTTATCTGTAGAATAATAGTCAGGATTTAAATACCATATATATCATATATATAATATATATATATGTATTTTGAATATTCCATTACATTTGGACAAAATAAATGAACTTCACCATTCACGGAAATAGTTTTCCATTTGTAATGATGAACGATACTTCATTTATTTTTCATATTTAATTTAATGAAATATAAATGATACATAGTTATATTTTAATTATAGTACAATATATATGTTATATATGTTAAATATGTTCCTAAATTTCATCCTTTATATGTTCAATGTATAGAATGAATGAGTCATATCATTTTGAGGGGGCGATAGTCCGGACATCCTCAAATGAAATTATCGCATTTAAGAATTATGGAAAGAATAAAGGTATTATGTAAATGAAAAATATAGAATAATAGAGATAAAATAAATATAATATATAATTATCATTACATCATAATGGCCTCCATGAGAGGCGGTAGTATATAATGAGACAATCATCGTTTTATGAGGCAGAATTCTGTCGTCCACATAAACAATATGTTCGTATCCAATAGATGGAGATGTGTGGATGATTAGTTCGAATAAATCTCATAAAAACATACTAGTATATTGAGGATAATATTTTTGTTAAAAATAATGGAATAAAATAGTTTATGAGTTTATAGATGGAAAATAAATGAAACAACCATTAGAGAAGACATTACCTTTAAATTTGGTAACTCCCTTTGGTTTGAAAAAAAAGGATTTCATGAAGCGCATTCGGCCTAATTTAATGATTTTATTTGGAATATAAGGATTTATGGAGATTATTGGAGCATATTTTCAATGATCCATGGGGATTGAGAGGTGTGTGTAAGGGTTACAGTTGATGGATTTTTATATGGGGGACGATGGGCTCTATAGAAATGTTTAAAAAAATTATTTTATTTTAAAATTATTTCTCATTTGACAAAATTCCCAAACTTTTTTAATTGTACAATAATTTGAATATAAGTCAAAATAAAATAATCCAATAATAATTGGACAGGTTTTTTAAATTTTTTAATTCTTATCCTTTTTGTTTAAGCCTTTGTTAAATTATATAACTTTTACATTGTCCCCTTAAATATTCATACTATATGGTTAATATATTTACAGAAAAAATTACAAGTTACACAAAATGAATCATTTATGACATTAGTAACATAATTTATCTCAATTGGCCGAATCTTATAGTTATAGGATCAATTTTTTGTTTCATAAAATATTATTTGATTTAAAAAAACTCATTTGTGAAAAATTTAAATTATTCATATCATAAAATTTAAAAAATCAATAAAGAAATAAATTTTTTCCAAAAACATTAAATAATTATAATATAAAAAGTCATTATTATCCCAAATTTAGTTTAATACATAAAATGTTTTGAAATAAATTTATTTTAATATTTATAACATCATTTATTTGAATTATTTAGTAATTAATCAATTAGTGCATCACAATTGTCTCATAATTAAGTTTAATTATATAATGTCTAAAAATTATAAATAAAATTCCATGATTTAGGAAATATTTTAGGCTTTCAAATGATTATTTATCATAGAAGAGATCGCTTATATAACACTATATAAATTTTTTTTTAAAAAAACATATATGTTAATGTTACTTTGGTATTTACTTTAAATTAATTAATATAAAGTATCATTACCACTCCCATGTAGATCTATGGGATCCCAAAATAGACCCGTGTATGCCCATAGTCGTACATGTATCATCCAATTAGGTTATGAAAATTCTCTGGGTAATTTTATATTATTAAAATATTATTTTACACACTCAATTTCCAGATATACCCTTTAACCTTTGTTAAATAAATATATACTGAAGTAAATATTCTTACTGTCTAAAAATAAAAGTATCTTATTTAGACAATTGCGAGATTCTTATTTCAAATTTTGAATACATTTTTAAAAATTCAAAACACAAAAGTTATAGTCATTAATTTAAAATTCGTTCCCATTGTCAAAACAAAAATAACATGTTTTAAGAAAATAATAACTATATTTACATTGACACTTGTTCATGTTGAATTTAAAAGTGAAATTACATTTAATGACCAAAATTTGATTAAATTGTAAAAATATAATCCAATTACACTTTAAATCCAATAAAAATAACTATCTAACTATATTACTATATTATATTAAAAGGTAATTCTTAATTAAAATGTAGTATTTTCCACTATTCATAAAAAATAAGCTTTTTTCAAAAAATACCAAACAATTACCCAATATATATTTTTATGTCCCCATTATAATGAAGATGTTTATTTTTTTTCAAATGGAACATAAAAAGTAACAAAAAACTAGATTTAAAAGGGTTTTACTATAAAAAAGTGTAAAATTACCTTTTAAAAATATCAGAGTATTTATGCTTAAAATTGGATACATTTTCATTTTAAGCCTCTAAATTTTATTTGATAAATGTAAATACAATTAAAAAACTTGTGTAATAATATTTTAGTTAGTTCTGTTCATTCCATCTAATAAAATGGCCAGAATATAAATACAATTTAAAATAATACAATATTATTATATTTCAGTATGACTCAGCCTTGTTTGAAACATGAGATTTCGAAGAAACTCATTGACGTTTGTCATATATGCCATCGAACATAGAATCTACATTAATGTAAAATTAATATTTAATTCACTAATATTAATAAATAAGACAATGCCTTATTTTTTATTTACCTGTGATGTTACATGGTTGATTGTATTAAAGAATACTATGAGGTTCACTATCTTTATCATTTACTACCTTGACATGATCCATGATAGTTACATCCTAGAATAAATGTTTTATTAGGGCCTCTAAAGACACATATGATCCACTATGGTACCAATATGATTTAACGAATATGAAAGTGTGCTGGAGAGCTGAATATTGGTGGAGATATTAACATATAAAAGAATCCATCCAGCTAGGGCAATTAGTAGGAACTCAAAGGAAGATGAGTCTGTGATGGATGGAAGAAAATATATGTCAACTAATTAGAGACGTATCCATGCTTAGAATCATTCATGTGTTCTTTGGGATCATCAAGAAGACAATGGACTAAGGTAACCCATAGATGTGATACACTATCGATATGATGGGTAATGTCACATTAAACCTCATTTTCAGATTTAATGTGTTGAAGAGGGTTTGAATACAAAAAAAATATTTCCACAGTAGATAAAGCACCATGGTGAAGAAATGGTGGTGGATGATGTTATCATGTACTTTGAACCCCATCACATGTAGGCCCACAGATGGGTCAGTGGGTTGGTGGTCGGGACTGTGGGTAGTTGGAATCCATGGTGTCTACTTATCGTGTATCACATGAGATAATCATAGGTACTATATATCTTTATCCAACACATTGTTTAATACTAGTATACCTTAATTCAAGACATTCCTTTATCTCTTTACTCTTGGTGTGAGAGCTAGTGCTATAATTTGAGTCTTTATCCAAAAATCATTTTCTTGATATTACTAGAGTGGATTATTCTACTATATCATTTATATACATGCAGTGCATGATATGGTATGGTGGAAATAATTTCTCTTAGGACCTCATGATCTTCACGATGAGAACTTATGATGTCATTTTGGGTTTGGATTAGTTTTTCTATGTTATGAGCCTAGATTGATTATAACCATAGATAATTTGGATGCATTAAAAAAGATAATGTGAGATTATATTTTATGTGTATGTGGATCCCCTATGTGAATTATAGTAGATAACACAAAAACATTATAAATAGATCCTAGGAACAGTGGAACCAAATCTGTTCTCAACATCTCTACCTTTTATCTTTGTTTTTTCATATTAAGGTTTAATAGATTTGATCGATGGGAATAGATTAATGACTCGGTTGTTTTCCATGTATGTGTTTGAAACAGTCTAAGGAATAATATCAATGTTAGGCGTTCAGAAGGAATTAGATTATAAGTCCTGATGAGCACAGAATAAACATTATAAAAATAATAAGTATATTTATATAAAAAATGACTAGTTATCTAGATTAAATGTAATATATCATTAATGAAGTATAGAATTTTACATATAAAACTACATTTTCATATATATCATCGGGTTAACCTAGGAAAGGCTGATGTTTTTTTTGTGGTGATTGTTTAGTAGAGGATTCCATCAAATGGTGAATTTATAAAAATTTAATAAATAAATTATTTGTTTGTTTTGTTAAATGAAATAACAAATATCTCAGAAATTATTAAAATTAAAAAATTCTCTAGAATTTGTATCAATATCTGTAGAATAATTGCGATGTGCTCGGATGACTATCATTGGTTAATTTACATCAAATGATGATTGTCAATTGGATCAAGGTACATTGAAGGGCAGTGAATGTAGTGGGTATTCCCCATTGCTGGAGAATGAGTTCGCCAATATTGAATGAACCATAATAGATTTAGGATGCTAAAACTATTGTTTATTTACTATTAATTAAATTTTTAAATTGTGAATTTGATCTATTAATCACTTGTAGGTGATTAAACACTATTCACATTATCCCATTGAGAATTATAAAATTTTATATTAATTTATAAAATAGTTAAAAAATCATTTTATACCATGAGTAGACTACCTTATGTTTTTTCAGAAATAATGGGATGGATTATTTCATGGTATATTTTAGGATATGATATGAAAATATTACAAAATGGAAATTCATTAGGGGATGCTCGATGCTGGTCATGACAGGGTAGGGTCATTTGAGGGTTCAAATAGAGTTGATAATCCCATGTCACGTCATATAGTGGTTTCTCAATCCACGGAGATGGTACTACCCTCTTCCACCAAGCAGATGTCTAATATACTCATTATTATGATATTGACGGTACTCCCTTATTGCATTTGGTTATAATTAATCTATCCATATAGATGGTAATCCCCTATAGAAATAGTTTTTGGGACCACAATACTAATTTTTATGGAGATAAGGTAGACCCCTATTACACTAATACAGATGTCGTCAATCCATAAAGATGGTACTCACATATCGAACCAGGGTGTGGTTGCTTTATACTTGTTCATTAGATGAAAAAGGAACACCGCTATTTAGGGAATAGATCCACTATCTGTGGTGGTGATACTCCAATATTTCCCCAGTATGTGGGTATTATATAGTTTTTATTATTGATATAGAGATAGTACTCCCCTACATGAATGTGGGACCACTATCTAGGGGGATGGTACTGACTTTTCATACAGGGTGTGGGTCCCCCATATTATGTGCATAGATTTAAATATCATACTCCACTAGATTGTTGTAGACAATTTATCTACTGACTGTCCTTACCATATGACACTATGGTTAGAATCCATTACCTTTTATAATTTTTTGTTTCCTCATACCGTAGATCATTAGAATAGTGAGTAGCCACATTATGAATTATTTTGCAAGAAAGGTGAGATACTGAGATTCAATGATGGACCATTGGAGATTGAGACGAAATCAAAATCTTTAGTTGGGATATGAAATGGATATCCCCATTATTAGTTATCTAGGTTTCTTATTTGATTACATGAATTTGTATGTGTGTGTTTTGTTTTCACTTAAATACTACTTTAGGTTGATCTAAATAAATCTATCATATATATACAATTTCAACCTCTTTAGTTTTTTGGGAGTCAAACTGGTAATGTATATAGTCACCACTAAATGTTTGTTTCCTACAGTTTTCATGACTTATGAAGATTTAAAAATAATTGAATGTGATTTTAGTATAGAATAGGGGTGAATGGGTTCATTGACCATGCGCATTGTGCAAGGAATATAAATCATGAGTTGTGACATCTCTCAGATATTTTCTAATCCAGTTTCATTCAGGATGGGATGTATTTACATGATGGTTATGTATTTTTTCCTATCCAGTTTGGATTTCCCTATTTCACAATTTTTATTCCATGGACAATATTAGATGAAAATAGTTTTTAGTCTATATTTTACTATCAATTATTACTATTTGTCTATAGTTCTATATAGAGAATATTTTGGTATGTTCACATATTTACTTTTGGAAATTGGATCCCATTTTAGTTACTCTATATCAATTCTTCTCTCCAACCCTGGGTGCATAGAGGTGGGCTTGGGGGTTAGGTTTTTTAGAGTGATACGGTGGGTTCTTCTATTGAAGAATAGTTTTATAGATGGTTTATACTTATGATAGTGCTAGGAGTTTTGTCCCATTATGAGGATTGTACAATAATTTTGTGAAATTGTGTAAAATATTCTCAAGTGTGGATTTAATTCCACGGAACTAATGTTTTTATTACAATCGACATATGGTTACACCATGCAAATTTCAACTTCCATGTCCACTCATAATACAATGAAATTGGATTCATGGAACATGAGAACAAGAATCATATAAGATCGAATCCCATGACCATCCTTATTGAGTTAGGTCACCTCATATATATATAAATAAATGATCATATATCTGTGTAATGAATTGATAAATTACTTGATTCCTCTATGAAGAAAACTACTAAGGATACTAAGGGTCTTGATATTGAATAGCTGAGTGATGATTCTTTAGTTCAGAAAACATATCATGAGATACTCCCTACAAGAAGGTAGGTAACTACACCCCAATATGTAATATATTGGATTGTACTTGTGGATCTAGCTGAGTATGGGTGAATGCTTACCGAATTCTCCATGTTCAGGCACCATATGATCCTGAGGTTATATAGTGAGAAAGGTACACATGAATCATAGGACAATATTTAGTTAGATATAGAGTTTTTCAGAATTCTGTGGATTCTAACAAATTATTTTTTTGTTTTGAATACCCTTTTTCTATATAGCATTTGGAAACTATTATACCCTAGTCAAATAGACACATTATTTGTCATAACACACATTGTATGACATCTGGTTACATTTTCATGAGGAGTACGACTCGTTTTTTTTATAGTAAATTAATATTTATCAGAATTAGTATCTATAACATAGTGGGATTATAGTTTCAAACTACGATGTGCGGTTCAATGTCCTTACATTGATCACTTCCAAAATGATTTGGGATGGTTTATTTTGGGTGTGAAAGTTCGAGTGGGGACTCCATAGGCAAATTCACCCCCACTTTATTTCCCCTATGTATTCCAAAATATGTTATACTTCTAGCATAATCACTAGTGATTGATATATTTTTATTTTAATGATGTAATGTATTTGGTTCTATATATCGGAAACCAAAAGATGATTTTTCTACAGTGGCTGGTAGATAATTGGTGTTGAAGAATATACGACATAGCCACTATCAGACTAATGAACATTTTCATGTAGATCAGGGAACACAAAGAGGATCGAGGAACCATTGATATGAGATGCACAATGAATTTACTCAATGTAGTAAAATAAAAAATTATTTCCCACAGAACATGTTAAGGGGGGAAAGAAGATAAATAGTGGACATCCATGGCAGTAGAGCATGTGAGGCTCCCATACAATGATCTAATGGTTGTTGAAAAAATAATGAGATACTTCAACCCACATCAATAGGAGGCCTAATATAGTCTCAAGGAGACCATGGTCATGTTTGAGAACATCTACGAGCCATGGTGGCATCTTAATGTACAGCTCAAGATATGATCAAAGGTATGATATGTGTTTATTATAAACGTTCTTAAGTAGTTATAAACACTAGTGTGAGTAATTATTTCATCTCTTTAATAGTAGTGTGAGGGATATATCACCTAGTTGGGACATTATCCTAGTAGATTTGAATTGATGATCCATATGTTTTATAATTTTACATCCCATTTCAACTTGTAATGGGAGCTATTTCACGTTTCATATAGTTTCTCATTAGACCTGTTGGTCTTCATGATGAAACCTTATGATTCCATGGATTAGTTTTCCATGGTATGGTACCATATTTAAAATCGTGAAATTTTTTTCTAACAGCAATTTATTGTTGGGAAATGATTTTACAGTGTTGTAACATGGATCCCCTAGGTGCGTGGTTTTTGATTTCAGAAGAACATGATAAAGATATTATAAAAATAGAAAATATATATAAGATCATAGTATTCCCTCCAATTATTTTAATTTATTCTTTTTAGGGGAAAATTAATTTTAATAATTGGATATTGTAGATTAACTAAAATTACAATCTATGAAATTTCAGTGAAGTCATGGATATTTGTGCAACATGTTGATTTGAGAAAATGATATTTTAGGGCCCGATGTTCCCATAATTAATATTATAAAATTTCTAAATATAATTATATCTCATGAACTAAATTTTTTATAAATAATTGAATATATTTTAAGTAGAATCTAAAATCAATATTATGAGAGGACTATTGAATTTGTATCATGGGTTTTAATATCAGAATAAGCTAAATTTGTTCGACCCTCAATATTCAGTTGAAGTGATCATTGCCACGTGCTATTAATTTCAATAAATATTAAAATTATTTATAATTATTATTATGAGGAACTATTTAATACTAAAAAAATTAAACAATATTAAAATTATCCAATTTTAACCCCATAAAACCATAAGTAATTGACACGATCACTGAAGACCATACTTGGGGAATCAACATCGAATTATGAACCATAGTTAGATCGAGGTGGATCAATGGGTATTGAAATTAGTGGAACATCTCCAAAACTAGGAAACATGCTACTTACAAAAGATCAAATCATAATCATGGTAGGGATAATTATTTTTTGTTTCCACCCTCCTTATTAAATAGTTTAAGGAAAATTTTGATATAGTAATCTCTTCATAGTGATTTCATGCACTCAACCTGAGTTGCTTGATAAATTTTAAATTTTAAATTAATTCACAATTTAATTTATTTCATGACTTATCCCATTGAAATCCACATTTGTAATATTAATCCACAAATGGTTGTATAATTTCAGTTTTTATTGATCCAATGGTATTCCCCTATCCATTAGTTTTTTCATCCCCATTGGCCTACGATGTTGTGATACGATATTGTTGTGGCTATTTCAGGCATGATCTAAACCCAAAATTCACTATGGTAGAACAGATGAAACATGGGAAAATAATTATTAATGAATCAAGGAACAAAATGAGATTTATGTGATACTACCTAATTCCAATGCAGAGATAGGTGAGAATATTCATCTTTGGAGAGTAGTGGGAAATACACACCATTGTATGCTTGAATAGGACCACCACATTTCCATTTCCTACTATAATATCGATGGATGATTGACTCTCCAATTTGAGTTAGTCAATAAGAATGAATCAACGATTTTCCAATGGATCCAAAATCATGATAATGAACAATACATTACATAGATATCAATAAAACATGCATTGTAGTGTGAATGATCACATGAAATGTTCATCAAATGACACTAAAATTAATGTTTCATGTTGTGTTGTCGATCCCAAGGAATATTTTTTGAGAAACATACCATTTGACCTTACACGAGGAGTCTGTATGTGTGAAAAAATTTACATACAAATGAACCCATGTGGTATTAGACTCTATGAACTATTGGAGTATTTGGGAAGAGACAAGTACATGGGAATGACTAGGTACATGTCTTGGTAATAAAACACTGCCTTTCAGACACAAGAATAGCTAGGACTACACTGGAAGGTCTAGGTTGAAAACAAAACTTCATGTAGGGAATGTAAATTTCCAGTTTGATGACATGGACAATGATACATTATTAGTAGATAACCTGGATGTTTAGCAAAGAAGGACCACATACCATACAGGACACATACAGACCATGTAGGCCCATTTTATAAACATATACATCTAATATATACATCATTTTACTCATATTTTTTACCGTGCATGGACAATACAGTTATTTTTCATGCAGAACATGAATTTTTTCGTTGTAGAGAATTTTGAGATATGATCTAAGGTGTTTTGAGTGTGACACTTAATTAGGTAGTGATCGTTGATTATATTGATTGACAGTGACAATTAGAGTGTTCAGATTAAGATTATATACCTCATTTGTATTAAGACCATTGTAATATATCCATTGAGAAGATACACCCATATCTAAACTGGTTTGAACATACCCTTTGTTTATATATATATATTGTACTCCCTTTCATCATCAGGGTGTCATCCCTCTGACTATGGAATGGATACTCCCTATTCACACCATTGAAAAAGTCATAAACACTCATTGGTCATATTACAATAGTACTCCTATTTCACACAAGGGAACAAGTCCAATATCCATTGAGAGTTTACATCACATATGCATTAGGTAACGAGATCTCCATACTTATTGTTTAGATGGAGATGATAAAACCCAATTAAGGGTGAGATTCTACTATAAATTGGGATAGTACTCCCTTTCCACCCAAGGGAATGGTCCTAAATACTCATTATTAGAGATATGTCTTATAATTCACTACATTGGTGTGAGAAAAATATAATTAGGGATGCTACTCCACTATCAACCAAGGGTTCATGCCCCCCGTATTCAGTACAAAAATATACAAGTGGGATTCCCTACCTTGCTATAGGTCCACTATATATTGAATGTAATTGTCTTGTTGAACTATGTAGTGGGACCATTGTCATTTAAATATTTAAATCCATCATGTGGGGGAGTAGTGGAGAACTATGGGCCCCCTATTGGATCGGGATACACCAAATATGCACAAGAGGGCGGGGAGGGTGTGAATTGTGTCTTTTACAAATTCGTTGTGAAATCACGTTATTCCCTTTGAATATAATCTGATGGATTAATGCAGTAGAAATATAAATAGTAGATACACATGATGTATAGTGGTTCGGGGAATAGAAGGCCCCTAGTCCAATCTACTAACACTCTACTCCATGAGCATGGTGATTTTCACAATATGGTCCTCTTGTCAGTAGACTGATCCATAACTGAGCGCAGGAAGTTGGCACCTTTATAAGCTAAGGAACAACATAGCCTTCTAGTTCAATAATACAACCTACACATCATAGTATGAGAAGTCGGTCACTCAAGATAAAAAAATATTTTTTCTTTGAAAATACTCTCCTATTGTTCTTCACAATTGCAACTGAATGCAATTGACAGTTGATGGATCATCATCATCAAAATTAGTGATCTTCATGTAAGAATCATTCTGAGTTGATTCTGTTGTAGTAGATATAGAAATATAATTCACAAGATCAGCAGCAGTAGACTCAAAATTGATCTTCGATGAAGAAAGAGTGAATCTTCTATTGAGATTCTTCTTCTCCTATAAACAAATCTTTTTCTCTCTCTAAAATCAGTAGATCTATGTTTCTTGATAGTGTATGTCTATATATCAAATCTATATAATAACAATGAGCACATATACTACAAATTTATATCCACAGAAGTTTCCTTTGGACTCGTGATGTTAAAACACATGAATCACAAGAGTAGTTGAAACTCCCCTTGAAATATTGCATGAAAATATCCTTTTAAATTAAACCACTGAATCATAGATAAAATGGAATTGAATCATACAAAGACACATATTAAAAAAAATCTTTCGATCCACCTCAAAATCAGCCTCATAAACCACTTGTAGACCGTTGCATAATAATATCGTATTTATTTCTTTGACTCCATACGTAAGTTTGAACTGTATAGAATGTGTATGATAGATAAAAAATGTATGGTTGATGATGTATGGTTGATCAAGAACGTAGGGTTGATCATCCATACTTTACCGACAATTTATGTTTGATTAACCATACATTTCTGATAACTCATAAATTATACACTGCATTCCATTCTTATGCTACGTTTCTCCATGTAGGGTATGATCAGTGATTCCATAACACGATTTAGAAATTCATTAATATAATGAGCATGGATAGTGTTTCAAAAACACGTGAATTTGAATACTATAGCAATTAAATCTTGTTTTTCATGAACATGAATATTTCATCTAGAAATATTTATACAATGAATAATAAATTCATGAAATATACATAAAAATAAAATATTTACAAAACAATTAAGTGTACTTGTGAGCATCAAAATCATCGTAGATATAGAGTATTGTTCTCAATAATCCCCCCTTTTAAATAAAAATATTATGTATTGTTCAAAACATCACTTTCTCAACAATTTCATCCCTTTTGATGATCACAAAACCCATAAAATAATAAATTAAATTAGTTTCCAAAATTAATTATATATATTTTTGAGCAATAGTAGATTTAACTTAATTTCTCCCCCTTAAAGGATTTAATATACTGCTTAATATTTTAAAGTACAATGTGAAATAGTTAAAATAAAATTTTATGTTTATCCAAATTTCTCCCCCTTTGTGTGATATCATAAAGAATGATAGAATATGGAATAGAACACATTTTAATGTAGCAGTGAACTAAAGTAAATTCTATTATTAACCATTTTTTCAATAATAGAATGTAGAATACTAGCATATTTGAAAAATGTGAGTAAAACAAATAAAAACAAAAAAATATAGATTGAAATAATATATCATTAAAATAAAATGTAATATGTACAATTATAATGAACTCATGAATCAAGGTGTGGAAAGGGTGTGAGATATGGTCTATCTCCTCTGAACAATAGCCTTGATTTCTATCAACTGCTCCCTTAGCCTTTTAATCATTCCATCTCCAAGCTTGATAATAAGATCTATATTCTCCTAAGTCTTATGAATAACTTTAATCATATTACGTCTGAAAAACTCATGAATTCTTCCTTCCTTCTCCATAAATAGAGGTAACATTTCTGTGAACTGAGTAAGTACAGTTCAAATACTTAGTTCACTTGAGGTCAACTGGTCAACAAAAAATCTCTATTTATCTAATAAAACTAATCTTGGAGCACTACTGATTTGAAAATCATGCAATATGTCATTCATATTTCTCATTACTACTATGATAGCCTGAAATCTTTTGAATATATCAGGTGAAGTATCTGATCTACTAAATTCACTAGTCCTGACAGATGAAAACTGTGTCTCCATATAGTCTTTAAACATTGAAATATATGACATCATCACAATTTCAAATTTCATCTTGGATACTTCTGTCAAAATCATTTTCTTCAGAGTTTCAGCTTCCTTCCTTGAAGATGTACTTCAGTTGAGTCTCGGAAATTTCAACGGTTCATTCTCTAAGACTCTCTTTAGAGTATCATTTTCAGATTCCAAACACGTCAGCTTCTTGTACAGATCATCTACATCTTTAATCACTTAATTAGAGGCACCATATTCTTTATTCTCATTTTCACATTCAATGTGATTCAGTAGTACTAATGGCAATGAGTCTGCATTTGATTTTTCTTTTGCTTCCTCCTGAGCTGGCTGGTCACCAAACTGTTCCTCAGAGTATTTTCAAAACTATACCACATTAAAATCCTCATTAATTAACTCTATATGAACTTCATAATAGATCTCATGGAAAAATCAATAATCATATCTTCTACTGAAATTTATAAAATGATATCGTCTTTATTTTCTTAAGGACATTCCAAATCCTCACCAGGATCTACAACCTTTGCTTTTTCAATTGTAACTTCAGTTTCAGCTATAATTTGAGATTGAATTTCAGTTATAACTATATCCTGTTCCAGAGTCTCAGTTTCAGCTACTTCTTGAATTTCATATTGTACTTGAGGAATCACTTTATTTTGTGCAGTATCATTTTCTTGTGACTTCTCAAAAGCTGTGTCTCTGAAAAATCTGTAAGTGAGTAAATCTCTTGATGTTAAAACATGTGGACCATGTTCCTCACGAGCATTATAATTTCTTTTCCTTTGAATCTAAATTCCCCCCTGAATAATTTCTTCTTGATCTTTTTCAGTTTCAAATCTTATTCTTCTTACAGAAGTGCTCACTCTTGATTCATCTTATCTCTCCAAGGACATAACAGATTGAGCATGAGCTCTTTCTTATTCTTCATTAACTCCTACTAGAAATTTTTTTCCCATTCAATGTGCACCAGATGTAACCAATATTTCCTAGGGTCTCAAAAACCAAAGTGTTACTATGATGGCATCTAACTCTGGCTTCCACCAGCCTTTCTATATCCTTTTTGAAAAAAAAATCGATATGAATCTACCGATCGGATAAAATTTCATCCATGCTTCTGTTTGAAAACAATAATGAAGGTACCTTACCATGTACATAGGAAAATTAAATATTATATCACTCATCAACAGATATATTATATCCATGTCTGTATACAAGATCTTCTCTATCTCAGACATCCTCAGTGCAATCCCTCTTTGCACAAACTTGACTAGGATTTTCTGATCAGGCTCCAAGTCCATTATCATCATCTTCCTTATATATGTAGAACCAAAAAAATTACATGATATTTTCATACGTGTTTAATAAATCTCTTATATTTTTCAAATCAAAGTCAAATACTCTCTCATGAGGGTAGTTCAGTATCTGAACAATCTCCACAGAGGATATCAAAACATCTCTATCGTCAATCATAGCTGCCATACTATCCTCATCTTTACCTATACTAAACTGAACTGGTTTAAAGAAATAACAAAGTTCTACCTCATATATAAACTCTGTAAATACTCATTAAACTTCTGTTCAAAGGTATTGAAACACAACAGCTTGCTTCAGCAATAGGTTCATCTGATATTACCATTCCAGAACTATGACCTATCCTTTAAATAATTTTCTTCACTCAGAGTGTTGTCGCTTGGAAGTGCTGGTTTCAGCCTCATCAGTTCTCTTGGTCTTGCCCATTTTGGTCAAAAAATATCTGAATGTTCGAATGGGGATTAGGGTTTCGAAGGTTCAAGTTCGAATAGAAAATGAGCGTTAATGTGTCGCGGGATCGAAAGGGTTTTTGGTCAAAATTAAATGATTTAGAATTTGAATGGTTAATAACATCCTTCATTCTCGTGTCATAAATAATTATTACATAGATTTTAAAATAAAATAAAATTGATCTTACGAAGAAAAATAAATATTATGTTTGAAAAACAAATCACTAATTCATTTTAAAAAGTATTGAAAGAAGAAATAGTATAATAAAATAATTTTTTTTAAAATTAAATAAACCATGATCCCCCATAATAAAATAAAACCTTGTAGTGGGAAGTGGTTTGGTAAAAATATAAACTAATTAAATTTCAGTACATACAAATTCTAAGAATATATCAATTTTATGAATATGGTATCTTATAGACATATTATTTTATTTTATGATTAAAATTTGATTTATTCTCAATAGTTACTCAAAATATTTATTAATATAAAGTAAAAATATTTAATAAACACGTGTAAATATAATATATATAGTTCTATTCATTACCACCAATTTAATGACTATTCAAAAAATACAATTTAAAATAAAAACATTAATAACGTATTTTTTTGGTATAACTCAGTCTTGGGTGAAACATAAGATTTCAAAGAAATCAACTATTGTGTGTCCAGTATGCTATTGAACATATCATCCCATATAAAATAAAAATAATATTTAATTTATAAATATTAATAGATATGAAAAAGTCCAATTCTATAATTACTTTGCATGGAACACCCTTTCCCCCTTTTGGAAATTATGTCCTCACAGTTTTATTTACTTATCCAATAAGTGAGGGTGTTTATCCCATATAAAAATTTCAGATTCCCATTATTCTTCTACAACCATATTGTTATTCCATATTACCTTAACATAATCAATCATCATATTTCAAAAAACATTCTCAATATATTCAAGAATCTGGACCGTCTATTCCATATATGTATAATTCTCTTCTAACCGAACTACATCTGGACTCCAAACATGAGACCGATCCGAAATATACATTCATAAAATTGAGAAATGAAAACCGTTATGTTCCTAAGATCAACTCGTAGGAAAATATATTATGTTGGAAACTAATACAATTTTCTACAGGATTTCATAAAGTCCAATGAAATGTGAATGTAATATCCCTTTATCACCAAAACACATCAGACATTTCCATGGAAAATGATTAATAAAGACATGATCACCAATCATAAAAGAAGGATTATTTCATTAGTTTTCAGCATACCATTTCATCCTTTAATGATATGTCACCATGTGTTTCTGAATTATGTTCACCTTTTCTACAGTATCTTTTACCAATTCTGTTCCCATTAACTTCATTTCCCCTATTACATCCCATAAAGCGTTAGTTCGACATCACTCCCAATATAATTCCTTAAATTGGACCATATGTATACTGTAATGAAAAGTGTTACTATAAGAAAACTCATCTAAAAAATATGTTGAACACAAAATCATTATTAATCCATTTAACTAGCTCGTTTCATATCCATCAAGGTCTGAATTTTTCATCATTTATTCCCAATTAATTGGGGATGAAAATGTGTACTGAAATTTAATTTTGTACCCAACATCATCTAAAGGCCTTTCTAAAATTTATAAGTAAACATGGGATCATGATAAGATAAAATGGAGAGGGAAAATCCATATAACCTAACTATATCATTAATATAATAGTGATGATGTATATCTATTGATAGATTATCTCAAACTGGGAGAAAATGATAAGATTTATTCAATCAATTAACAAGAACTAAGATCACATTGTTACCACAATATGTATTCGGTAACCCCATTGGGGAACTCCTGGATATATTTTCTCATTTTCTATCTGGAAGTGGAAAAGGATAACGCATCCCCTTTGGAAACTGCAATTATTCATTAACTTGTTGATAATTCAAAAAAATCATAATAAATTTAGATATATCTATTTTCATTCCATCCCACCAGTAATATTCTCGAAGGTCTCTATACATCTTCGTAATGGATGGATGATCAAAAAAGGGGAATTATGTGATTTACATGACTACTATTTCTTATATTGTGAATCAGATGGTACACGTAATCTCTTTCAAAATTTCTGAACAAAATCATTATCATTGTTAAATATAGGAAACTTACCCATGGGAATGAATTCTAACATTTTCAATAATTCCCTTTCTTCTTTCTATGCTTTCTTAATAATGCCTAATAAATATTTTTGTATTTAAAACCTGAAACAAAATACTGGAATTTACTACTCTAGCAACGTCCATGACAAATTTTATCAAATCACCAACTAAGGTATCACGTTCCAAATGTATCATGTTTAATGTATCATTACATTTCCCTCTTAGAGCATCATCTGCCTTATTTTTTATGCAAATGTATCATGCAATAATAATCCTTGAATAGTTCATGCCATATTCTCTATCCCATGTTCAGTTATTCTATGTGAATATATACTTCAAACTATTATGGTAAGAATACATTTCACATTTACACCAAACAGATGATGCCTCTATATTTTTAATGTAAAAAAACAAAAACTAATTCAAAATCATGTTTAAGGTAATTTAATAAAGTATGTTTCAACATCCTTAAAGCATATAAAATTAGTAGACAATTCTTATTTTTTTAAAAATCATTTCAACAAAGAATCAATATTAATAAAACAAATTCTGAATTTTTGGAAGGAATGGCCATAATTCGATCATTGACATATCAACCATTCAATTCCAGAAAATAATCATCAAATTCTTTTGTCCAAATGAACGTAACACCATTCTGAGTTAACTTAGTCATTAGGAATGATAATAGTGAAAACATTTCAACAATCCACAACTAATAGTATGATAAAATATGAAAACTATGAATTTCAATTATATTTGTGGGTCATGGATACTTATTTACAACTTTTATTTTAGCAGGATCTATGGTTATGTGTTCTTTTGAAATAATGTGATCAAGGAATGAAATTCTTTTCAACCAACATTCACTCTTGATGATTTTCTCAAATAATTTATTTAATTTTAATGTTTGAAAAATAACACTTAGATGACATTAATTCTCGTATTAAAATGTAGGATATACCAAAGTGTACTCAATAAACAGAACCACAACCTTATCCATAAACTCGTGGAATATTCTATTCATAAGATCCGTGAATAGAACATGTGCATTAGTCCTTCCAAATGGCATTAAAAAAAATTAATAATGGAAATATCTAATATGAGTCACAATCTTCAGAATGTATACTTATTTTATATTCTACTAAATGTACGAAAACCTCAAGTCAACCTATTAAATTTTTTTGTTCTCCCCAGAGATGATAAAAAAAATCATCTATATGAGGTAATGGATTCATCATCATCACAGTTATGTTATTAAAAGATCAATAATCAATGAAAAGTCTCATTCAACAACCATTATTTTTACAAAACAAGATAGGAGAACCCCATGGTGAAGTACTATGTCTAATGAAACATTTATTTAATAACTCATACAATTTCCTATTCAATTCCAAAATATCAACTAGAACTATTTGATAAGGGGATTTGAAATTTTTGTAGCATCATGATCTAATTAAACTGAAAATTAAACTTATTGATCAGATATAAAACTAGGAAGCTCATGATAAAAAAATCAAGATACTCATTTACCATTAACAGATCATTAATCCAACTTGTAATTTTTTTTAAAAACATATGTTTAATGTAAAATTCATTTTTTTCATTGAATAGTTTCTCATCTTCATGAAATATTATCAATGGAAATTGTGTTTTCTTGTACACGAACTAAAAGTATTTCTAAAATGAAACCCTCTAAGAACTATAATCAATCTTACCATTGTAAAATAAAAGAAATTGATTAAAATAATACATAAAATTCTAAAATAATCAAAACAATTAGGTTTTCAAGTCAATTATTTCAACATATAAGGATGGTTATATTCTTATAATATCTATTTTCATCAACATTTCCCTCGGTGTATTTACAATATGTTCTGGATTTACTTCTTGAGGTGTAATGTCAAATTTACTTGAAACATTCTTATAAATGATTGAATGTGTAGACCCAAAATCAAAAAACACTGTGGCATAATATGAATAAAAAAATAATGTATCAAATTCCACTTCATTTGATGGCCCATCATCTACTGAAGTATATTCCAAGGATTTCATCACACCTTTCCCCATATAGACTAGCTACATCCCATCATTCATGTTCTTCATAAGATACTCGTTTTTATAATATACCATCTCATTTAACATCAAAATATTTATTGAAAATAAAATAAGATTATCTCTTACCACTCCCTTGGTCTTTTTAGTGCAGTTACAACCCTTGTGTCCCATTTTTCCACATCATAATCACATATTATCATTCATATTTCATTCTCTAATTTTTTACAACAATTTTTAAAACCTATAATCAATCATTTCTTACCATCAGACCTTTTTAATGTATTCCTCCCATTCACTTTCCACCTAGACCTCTTATTATGAAATTTTTTTAAAGAATACATAATCTTTAGCAAACTCCATTTCCACCTACCCCACATATCAAACATTATTTTCATAACTTTTGAAATCAAGAGATGCCAATGAGCTTCAATACATTTTCTTTAATCTTGAGTAAAACCGAGTGATGTTTTTATCAAGACCACAGATGAATTTTATAGTGTACCTTCCCAGTCTTGTGAATTTTTCTTCAGAAGTAGACAAAGAGTCATCCAACTACCTCAATTGATATAATTTTTTTTAATCCTACATTGAACCACCATGGAAATATTTCACAAGAAACATAATTTTGAATTTGTCCCACTCACAATCATAAATCTCATCCTTATCCCAGATATTCATAATAATAGAACACCACTAAATATATCCACCAGTAAAACAATAAATAGAAATGAAATACTTTAAATTTTTTGAACACCCCATAATAGGGAATGTATTTTTGAGTTCTTTAATCATCGTATCAGCTATCAAGCGGTCATATGATCCTCTGAATGATAGGGGATATTTCATCACGAAGTGCTCTACTATAGACATATTCCATTTATGTTGATCAGGTTGAACTTGGGCATAGATACCACTACCATTTATCACCTGATTAAACAGATCAAAAACTTTCACAAAATGTTCAGATTTCATTCTTACTATCTCCGGATTCTAATTGGGAATGTGGTTATCCTATGGATGTCGTCCTAGCACAAATGTCCTATTTTATCTATGGAATCCTTTTTTTAAAAACATATATTATTTAATGAAACGAAATAATCATAAAATTATATATTATTTCAATTTTAACATAATGTAAAAAATAATTTATTGATATTTTATTAACAATATCATAACCCCAAATTTTATCTAATCCTCAATCTGATTCCATATATAATGCCCAAACATTAATCATTAATAATGTTTAGATAAATTAAGAACTCACTTCAAGGATATTTTTAGGATTAGGGTTTTAGATAATTATTCCATAACTATTAAAAAACAACTCGACTATAAAAATGTATAAAATTATACTCAATATTCATTTTTTCATAATCTAAAATATTCAAAATAAATAATTATTTATTTTTCTTGATAAAAATAATTATACCATTTATCCGTACATCTAAAATTCTCTTACCCAAGGTTATTCTCTATGAAAAATATTTCAAAAACACGGGATGAGCACAAAATGATCAGTAAGGGATATAAAATAAAGAAAGAAACTGTTAGTCCATGAATAAATTCAACTCATAAAAACATTTTCACAATATCATACTTTTCACCCATAACACATAAACTCTATAACATACCACAGGATGTCATAATATTAATTAAAAAATTCATAGTAATCATATATCATTAATTTAAATTATGTAATCTATATCATACATACATTGTATCATTCAAAGTTACATAGGGACTAACCTTCACTGTTACATTTGGAATACCCCTCACAATATATTCCATAAATCGATTTGGAGAAAAACATATTTTATAACTCCATCTCATTACCCAAATAATTTGAGAGATTTAATAGTCTCACCCAACATTGGTTTATCATGAAACCACCCATATACATAAACAATTCGAAAAACCATATCATATTCATAACAAATAAAAACGATTAATGGAAAAAATAACATTTCCAATTAGAAATCACATTTCATCTTTAAAAGCCACATTATCATAATATAAAACACATTATTTGAATGTAAAATTTTAAACTTGTAATCTAAAAATCAGTATATAAAAGAGACATGAATGAGAGAAAATAAATTCCTATAGTATAGGTAAAAAACATTCCATGTTATTAAAATAATAATTTTTTTATTAAGAAAAAATTAAAACATTAAAAAAGGGATAATTTTTTAAATAAACACATCCCATAAAACATTGAAACATTTGAAATGAATTAACATTTAAAAACATTCATGTACAAATAAATAATTCCTTAAATGATTTGTCAAATCATGGACATTAATTATAAGGATTTCTAAGAATAACTCATTAAAACATTAAAAACTATGTTTTTTTGTTAAAGAGTCCACTACCACTTGAGAAACACATGAGTAAAAAAATTAAATAATACCATTAAAAAACATTAAATATAATGAGAGTATAGTATTTAATGACATTAAATTTCATATTTGTTTTATATACACCATATTGGATAATAAATGTTCATGACATCATGATATTCCCCAATGGAAGGACATTAAGACGAATTTCCTTTTCCGTGAGTCCGAATCGACATGTACAATATTCATATTCTTGAATAATAGACATACATAAATTCCTACTTGAATCAGAACCGTTTTCATGTTTATTATTTATTTAATATATTTTATTAACATGTTATTAAAATTACATAATTAATTATGTTCATATAAGACATTTTGTCGACATTCATTATCAGACTCGAAAATAAACATGGATTGATGTAATTAGTACATGTGGTAATAATTACATCATTACAATAATAATACACATGCAATCAATATAATATTTATATTTAAATTTTTCTTTTAAATCAATCCATGATGTGTCGTTATGAATAATGAACAACATTATAATCATAGACTTGTTATGTCCTATGTATGCATGAGTAACGTTTTTTATTTTTCATTGATTTCTTTTGAAATAATTTAAGTATTAATTTAACATTAAAGGAATAAAATAACATAAATAATTTAATATTAATCATCTCAATATACATAAAAATATTATACATGTGATATAATAAATAAAAAAAATTCACATCACTTCATGGAGGTTATAGTTCAGAAGTACGCATAGATGAAATTATCATTTATATGCACATGGAATGTAAGAAAATAATTGATATATTATTATCATATAAGGATTAATATGAAAATTATTTTTTAATATTAAAATTTATCCCATTTTTATAACCCTTAATGATAGAGGATTATGAAAAACCTAATAGATCGATTCGTAGAGGTGATAGACCACAAATACACACAACAATTAATTCCTTTCTCGTTGAATGGATGTGGATATGGATTGAGATGATGATATTAACATAACTAAATTATATTATATTTATGATAATGTAGTTATTATTTCTTCATGGATTAGTGATATTTAAAAGATGTTGGAGAATAAATAAAAGAGAAAATTTAAATAAAAATATTACATTTCCTTCAGATAATCACCTTTATTCGCACCTTAACACATATATGAAAGGTGTTATACCTAATATAAGGACTCAAGAATTTTATGATTGATTATTGGAACATTTATGGGTAGATTAATTTTGAACCAAAATGTTTTGGAAGTGTGAGTAAGAGATGAAAATTGTTTCATTTTTATATGGGAGGAGAGGGGAACCCATGGAATTATTAAAAATATTGAAATAATAAAATTTTACTTTCAATTCAAAAAGGGTCCATGTAGATTTATTTAGAATATCTTTTGATGAGGGGTCTATATAAAATCATCTATTAATAATTATATAGTCTTTGAGAATTTTTTATCCTTATATTTTCAATGTTACCTTTTTAACTCTTACCATTTTAACATGTAATTTAACATTGATGTTTAAAATAATTACCAAATCATTTCAAACGAAAAATTAATGAAAAATTAATGAAAATTATAGAGATATATAAATTTTTTTGTCAATTATTAGTTTTTAATAATTTTTTAACCAATTAATTAAATATTTTATATTTTAAAATATTAATTATGTCAATTTTGACGTTATTGATTACTCGACTTTTTAACAACACCATGACAACATGATTCGATTAAAATTAAATCTACTAAATATTAATTATTCATATAAATACATTAAATTATTGTATGGAATACTATTTTACAAATTATATATATTTTAATATTTTATTATCATTTATTTGATTCTTTCTTTAATAAATAAATTATTGAATAATCATTGTGTCAAAATTAAATTTAAATATTAAATTCCTATGATTTTTAAATAAATTTAAATTATATAATTAATTTTACTAATTTTTCTACAGACATTAATAAGTGTAATATATCACTTTTATAACCCCATATTTAAAAATTTTTAATTAGAAGAGACATATCTGAAACATATTTTCATTTACTTTTAATTAAATGTTCTAAATTTCATAATCACCCCAAAGGGTATTCCAAAGGTCACAATTTCATCAAATGATGGTAATGGACTATAACCACTCATCTAATAAGATTATTATTTATGTTAGGGTAATATAATTTAAATTTTACATTTAATTACCCAATTTATCAGTAACTTTGGTAAAACAAATACTAAAGATATTATTAACAAAAAATATTTTCTTCCTACCGGACCTAATTTTCGATTAAAAGTAAAACCATGAATGTATGTTTATTAAAATTCAATTCACAACAGTGGTTAAATTATTTTTCACACTAATATCGTTGAGAGATTGATAAAATGGGTTTTAAGTAAAACACACAAAAGTTCACATTTTTTCATTTATTTTTAATTGGAAATTGCAATTATTGAACTAGATTGGATTAACATATAAAAAATCATATAATAATAACACAAAAACATGTAAAAGGATAATCTAATAATATAAATAATTTAGATGAAATGGTAGTTTAAAATTAAAAAGCAGTATTTTTAACTATTAATACAAAATGAATATAATAATAAAAGAACAAAAATTTAAACTAATATAAATTTTTATGTTCCATTTCAAAATAATATGGGTTTTTTTGTGTAATAGACTATATAAATGTGACGATAACTATATTCAATATGTGTTTTCCATCAAAAGGAAATAAAACTAATAATTAAAAATATTATTATTTTTAATTGGATTTATTCTCATTTAAAGCCTCCTTAATATTTGGGAAGAAATAAGAAATTTTTAATACACATTTTTAATCACAATATAGAAATTTCTATTAATTTCCACGAAAGAAAACAGCTTGGAAATACGTACCATTTAATATATTATTTTTATAATATTTATTTTCTTAGTATAACTCAGTCTTCTGTGCAACATAAGATTTCAGAAAAACATATTATTGTCTGTCGAGAATTATATTAGTCCTAACATCCAATTTAATGTAACACTAAAATATAATTCATAAATATTAATAGATATTAGAAATAATTATTCTATAATTACCTGGAATTTGACATGTACTTCCACTTTTTTCTATTATATAATTAGTCATTTTAAATTCATGGTATTTTAAACTTTTATTTAATGTAATTACTTCATGAGGATTATGGTTCAAAATGGTTCTATGTTGTATGGGAAATTTGGAATGTTTAACTATTATTTTCCTTAATAATAACTGTAATGATTTTCAATGGTATTTCTATTCGAGGAAATTATATGTCCATTATTCAATAAAACATTTCACTTTTACTTTTCTGGTTATTGATGAAAATTTTCACGTATAATGTACCATTTTTTCAATCGTTGGTAAATAAAATTATTTAGAAACTATATTTAAGAACACCCATTTTTATATCTCTCTTTATTTGGAAAACCTATTTTCTTCTAAAATTCATATTTTATTAAAATGTTTTCAATTTATTTTCTATATGATTTGTAAATACATTCATATCCTTTTTTTCTTTTACCATTGTTTTAAATTCGATATTCTTGTCACTTTCCCGATAAGTTAATATTCAAACACTTTTATGGAACAAAATGAATGTTCTTTTAACTCATATAAAAATGAGGGATTATGCACCATCATTTATTTCATTCTTCCTTTTCATTTCTATATGAATAATTTTAAAAAAAATTATTATGATTTTTTTTTCAATTAAAATGAATGTCAAAATGTTTTACAGAAAATTTATAATTACATCAACAATGCTTTTAAGTAATATTTTTTTTTCAATTCTTTAACAAATAATCCCTTTATTTTTATCCCAATTTGTAATTTTTTATTGATACCTTCATTAATATTCCTCATGATGATTTTTTATTTATTTAAAAAATAATATTAATCACATTAACTTCCTTGAATCATTTTTATTCCCCGTGAAATATTCAATCTCATGTTATCATAAAACATTTAATGTCCCCCTAATTATCCATTTCAATTATAATGGATATTACTATTTTCGAAACCATATACAATTTTACATATGGGATCTACTATGAAAGTTATTTATTTATTTTTGAAAACATTGATAATTCCATATATTTTATTCAATATGGATATTTGATAAAATATTATTATTTATTTATTATTTAATTGTAGGAATACATTGGAATGGTAATTATTGGTGGATCTCTAATATTATATAGATCCTTGATTCATTGATAGGTTCTCTTTTGAAAAAGAATTTGTGAAAATGAAATGGGGGTTTATGCATTGTTTTAAACCATCTTGTTAAAGGTCATGAAGGTATAATTTTTCATATGAATTTTAAAAGTATCACATTATGAATGAATTTTAATTTAATTAGCCAACTTTATTATTCATTAAAGATAATTTTCATTGACATATCTTTGGATTCATTTCATTTTTAGTTCATTTATTAAATTTAATGTGTTGTAGTTTTTTAGTAACAAAAAATTATTTTTCCTTGTCTAGTTATTTAAATGTAAGGTGTTTTTATTTATTACATTTTCATATTGTTTATTCACTTCCTTCTCAGTGTATAATTTTCATGTTTAACAAGTTATCATAGTTTATATGGATAAGGTACACAGTTTGATGATTGAGCGAAGACGTTCTTGTGTGTTATTCTGATCCTGAAGGTGACGTTCGATAGTTTTTGGAGACCGAACTATGATTTGGATCAGTGTTAATAGTAAAGAATTGTAATTTTATTTAAATTTCTTTTTAATGTTGAATATATATGGTTTTCCTTGTGGGTGACTGCTTAAATATATGCCATAGTTTTCTCGGATTTTACATAATTTGCAATTTTTATTAAAACTTGTTCTATACTCTTTTTTTCCTTTCATTCACTATCTAGTTATTTAATTATGTGTATAATAATTATATATTTCATCATCTTTATTACTTTTATATAAGGACATCATTTCCCCACTATCATATCTTAGGCCTTCTTTAAAATGTGGTATCCTCTGGTGTATGGGGAGGTGTCCATGAGACATTGTAAAAACCCAACATGGAGCCCCAGTTTATGGTCATCTAGGTCAGGACTTTAGAGATTGGTATATAATATATTCTATTCCTTGTATTTGATATTTTGATATGGTATATAGGAGTTCTAGTAATGATTCAAAACCGATGATGGAAATTAAACTAGTTATAACAGAAAAAATGTTCTTTTAGTAAGATATAGTTTCTAGGGTTTGATATTTCTCTACTGATCTATGATGTTATAGTTTTATAAGATTTTAACATTTATTGAAACACATGATTTTAATATGATTTTTATTACTATATATCTCTACAATTTGTATATTGGAATGATTCTACTCATTCATTTTGACACTTTTCTGAAAAATGAAATGTTTAGCTCCAGAATTTTATTTTTAATGTAGTATTCAAATCATATTGTTTTTATACTATGTAATTAATAATGACAGTAGTTTTCCAATTTACTAATGCTTCAATAAAATCCTCAATGGTGTTCTCCCATATAGGTTTCTTGTTTCATTATACTCAACTGAGACAATGTGAATATTTAGTTCCTTAAGATGGAAGGTAATGTGGATATATGTTGAGTCTTTTTATAGTGAGTATGACGACTCATTCCTCATGAATGAGAGGTTTACGAACCCATTAGGTTGATATGTCACAGGATTCCTCCTATTTTACCCCCTAGGGGGACTTTTTTCTAAGGTAATGGTTAATTTTTAGATCATTGAGTATGATTCGAATAGATAATAGGACCATTCTTCTGAGATGGACCTATAGGGAGTGCTGCCAAATGTAGATGGCTAACGAGCATCTATTATGTATATCATTTAATGTATTGAAGTGTGTAATATAAAAATAATATCAATATGAGGATGTTTGGTTGGGATCATGCCACATTCGGCCATGTTTATACTTTTTCCCACATAGTTTCTACTTTCCATTAATTATATAAGGAGGTTTGATCTTTTTGTGTCAGTGTTTTGACATTTTAACCCTAATGTGAGATCATATATATGTGGTTTGGTGGAAGACCGAGATGGGATTTGTTTTGAATCTTACAATTTTAGATATCATTTCACTATTTTTGATGGAAAAATACTTGTGATATGTTTTTCTAGGATTTTGTTTTCCTTTTTAGGAAGAGAATTTAGTTGTACATTTGGTTTGAGGTCAAGGAAGTGTATGCAATCCGGTTTCGAGATATATACATATTGATGCCTACAAATTTGGTCAAGAACCTATGGTGTTATAGTATCAACACAATATTAGTGGTGTAAGACTATTCATATACATTTCCTTTTTGACCATTGTTTCTTTTAATTCTAATGTAATCCGAGAGAGGGTAAACTCTCATGACTGTAATGAAGATGGGTGATAGGAGGTCATGAATTAAAATCTTGGAATTTGTTAGGTGCCTTATTTTGAAGATTATTTCCAAGGGAGCATCTACATTATTGAATCTTATGTTTTGTTTAGAATTTTCATCATGTACATGTGTTGGATGAATCATGGGAACATTAATCATATGATAAAAGTGTACGGTAGTTGCACATGGGCTCGTTTAAAACATAAATAAATGACTGTCCATGTGCAAGATAAGGACCAATGATTTAAAATCTTTTCTATATTCATGGTGGAATGATAGTTGTGGTTAACTGAATAATGTTCTTTCATGGTAGAGGGGCTATAATAAAAAATCTATTTCAATGAAATATTTTACTTGTGGATTAACATAGAGACATATTTTTTGTAGGCATTCTGAAAGTTGTTGGGTAAAGGCCAAAATGGAATTTTTTTTTGTTACTGTGGCTCATAAAAAGTTTTACATATGATTTTTTATAATTATAGTGTACTCCTTGTTATATTCATTCATATTATACCTTTTAAACGTGTTGAGAATGCATATAGAGTGCCATGGGTACGCTAAGTTCCTTTAATTTTTGAATGCCTTTTCTGATAAAGAAGGCGAATTTGTTGATGTTTCTTTTAAAAATTGTTATATGGTAATTAATAAGGTGGGGAGTTCACCATTGGATGTTTTAGGGTCATGAACATAACATTATGTTGAACATTTTTTTCTATGTGTTTTTGTGCTCAATATATTGTTTTGAGATGATGATAAGGGTGTTCCTATTGTTGGGATTATCATATCAATTACTGTTAAACATCAACCATGTTGGAAATTATTATTGAATACATGATACATGTCATTGGATAGTCAGGATAGAATATTTATGAATATTCATGGGTTGAGGTTATGACTACATGAATTTCCATAAGGATTCTCTATGATGATAATTTTTATGTTAGTGATATTATATGGTCTCATGTTCTTTCGACCAAAATTTATAGTTGATATTGGAATTTTTTCAATAAAATTATTGTAAGGGGTCAAATATTCTTTTCCCAAACCATATAGTCCCAGATAATATTTATGACTAGTAATTTTTTCCTCTAATAGGGTTTTTATCGTATGATATGATTTCAGTTAAAATAATATCAATTCAAATATTTGAGGAATACATAATATTTAGTAAATAAAAAATACAATAATAAATTATTGATGGATGGTTGTTCATCCAAGTATCTGGACCAAATTGTGGGATTAAGATTATATCTCTATAGTTGAGTCAGGAATGGGGTGTTTTTTTGAGGTAGGGAAGAAAATCATGTCTGGTTATGATGTCGAATGGGGCCACCATTTTTTTCATTACATTTTTTTATTTTACATTTATTTCATTTGTTTCCATCTCATGGATTCTCACATACACCCCATGTTGGTTCCTCATTAACATTGATAAGATAATATATGGAGAGGTAAATAGATAGATAAGAAGATTAAGATAGGGTAGGGAATAGGTGTACCACTACAGAGCGTGGTACATGCCATATTTTCATGCAATGACTATGGACAATGGTAATGAGAAAAGAATTAGAGGATTCTGTAAAAAGGTTAGATTTTTTAAATTGTTCACCATAAATCCAAGTAGATTTCCATTTTTCCATTTTTTACACCTGATTGTTTCTTTTTATGAACCCTTGTGTTCTGTACGATTATAGTGGGGAGAAAAAGGGGGTTTCAATGGTTTTCTGTTGAGTAAAACCCATCTGCAAGGCATGAGGTTCAGGGAACACACACCATGTGATTTCCTTTTTGAAGAAGATTAACATTTCAGATAATATTCCAGGTATGGTTCATACTTTCCTTGTACTAGGACATAGCCAGGTAGCTAAGTACCCAACCTTGTTTCCCATGTTATGGGGTATATATCGTGTGGAGTATAGGACTAGAAGCCTTTTGGATCACATTTTTTTATGTACATAACAAGATCTTATAAATGGAGATGATATTTTAGGTATAGGGGTAGACTCCCTATTTAGGATAGATAATATTTTTCTATTCTATTCAAAATGTACATGGGATTTAATAATCCATGTTAAGGAAGAAATACATGCCCATGTGGGGACTTGTAGTTACAAGTTTCCTACCAGGGTAACACATCATGTACCCCTGCATTTCTACCCTATGGGGGTTTTCATATCATTTCACACATGTGTATTAATATTTCCATGATTATTCCATCATTACTATCCTTCCATGTCGATCATGATAATATGATATTTGAGTAATTTTTAAGAGTCATATGTGGTTTTTCAAAAAAATTCTAGATTTTAGAGGTTCATACATGGGTTATTAAATTTGGTCTTTTCACGAGAGTGAGACCCTTTGATCAGTGATAGAACCTGATATCTCTATTATTAAATTTTAATTATTAGTTTTTCCTAATGATGTAGCCTTTGATAAATATTCAATTTTGGCAAAGGGTGCCGAATTTTGTTGTCGCAAGGATCCCCTATAGGATTCTAATTTATACATTATGACATAGGGAATCCAATGTTGGATTAATTTAAACTATTAAATTCTCCCAAGGATCCCATGAGGGATTCTGTTTCATAAAATATTATCTAGGTAATCCCTTATAGGGTAAATTTTCATATAAAATGTTTTGATGATCCCATTTAGGATGCCTCTGCATCCCACAATTCCTTATGGGTCCCGTGTAAGATAATCGTTATTATCAAGATGTCTCTATTTTATTATCATTAAAGGATCCATTATGTGATTCATAATTTTACATTATCTACCGAGGATTCCAAGTAGGATGGATTCACTTATGTATATACATTATGTTTACTTTTCACATTAAGCACAGTTTCAGGGTTGATAAGGTTTTGGAACATAGTTGTATGATAGAGTAGAGAATCTCGTGTGGGTTATTATAATCAGGATGGTGTTGTTAGATAGTTTCATGAGTATTAGAATGAGTTCTGGTTCTATATATATAATAGAGTCATGCACTTTTCTTCAGATCCCGTTGTACTCATGTATCTCTATGGCCATCCCAATGGGTGATTGGTGCTCCTTTTTATGAAATAGATGATCATAATTTTATTTAATTTTCCTTTTTTGTTACAAAATGTTGTATTTCATTACATTTATTCCTTCCACACTCTATTTATTTGATGCCATGTTTGATACAAATCTATTTCCACTATTTTATTACTCTTTAATAAGGGAATGGTGTCCCGACTATAAGACCCTTGGACCCTGATCCTAGTAGAAATCCTCTTGAATATGGGGAAGTTTTCTTGAGGCATTGTAATTATCTAGATTAGAGAACCATTTTGGTGTAAGCTGGGCTGGGACATTATAGATTGGTGGAAAAGGAGATTTAGAAGAAGAAATAAACAAAGAGAGATGTAATGACCAAAATATTTAATAATAACCATTCTTCTTGATATTATTAAATGTATTATTATGTAAATTTTTTATATAACATATGAACATCCTTGGTTTTATGTTTTTGGATTTTAAATACCATCATGAATTGTTACCATTTCTAATATAGTCGTTAAATAGATATCACATGATTATTATAAATATAGGGCTATAAAAATCATTATTTACTTATAAAAATGATGTGATGGCCTCATCAAGTATAATTGATCCATATGAAGCCCATTTTTCAGAGCTCATAATGTAGGTAGTGTCACTAGGCTTCACTCTTGACCAAGCCCAAGACAATCTTCAAGAAGAAAAGTTTGAATGAAACTGCCTACGAGGGAAGTGGATGATTATAGAGATTAACACCTAAGCGATGTTATCTGAGTCACCCCAAGAGTCGATCACCATCACAGCCTTTACCATGAGGACTTATGCAGGTGTTATATGGTGTTATTTAACAAGACCCTAGAACTATGATTTTGTGCATTATTTTTGTATAGAATAATGAATATACCTTTATTTTATTATTGATACTTTTTAAATGAGGTTTAAATCACAAATGGAATTTTTAGTAAATATTTAAATAAAATTAAAAAATATATTTTGATTAATTAATTTATTTTTGAATTAAAAAATATTTTAATGAACTATTATTATGAATTTACTTTTTAATGAATATAAATGACTGTATAATTAAAATGAATTCAATTTTAATTCTTATTAAGGTTTGAAATATGATCTTGTCTAGACCCATGAATTTTTTATAAATGCCAGTTTTTTATTTTAAAAAAATTTGACATATTTTGTTAAAATTAATATCATTTTTTGATTCAGGACGTTGAAATTTTGTAATGGTGAGTTTCTCGTAATTTTCAGACATAGACGAATTTTTGGATAAAAATTAAATACCATTTAAATATTTAATGTGTTTTATGACATCATAATGACCTAATAGTGATGTAATAATGTATTTTAAAACTGATTTTTGGACAATATATGTATTATCATTAATATAATGTTATTTTATATATTTTTGATTAATTTTATGGTTTCATAGTGGACCCTCCAAGACCTGTAAAATATTTTATCTTTTCAAAATGATTTCCTTGAGAGTCTTACTCACCTCCACATAATAAAGCCTAATATTATATTATGATAGGACATATTCGTCATAAAATAATGCCTTCCGCATCACATTTGACAAAACAGTGGGAAAAAATCATGGTATGGTTTTTGGTTTTGATTAGTTTAATGTGTAGTGTCCAAAAGCTAAATAATAAAGAATTCTCTCTCCTTTATTATATAGTCCCACTAAATATCCCATTCCTCCTCACTAAAAACCCTTGAAAGTCAAAACAAATCTTCCCTCTTATCTCTGTAATCCGTTTAAGATGCCCCAATATCTCTAGAAGCCCTTATCATGCCTCTCCCAAGCCTTTGGGATCACATTTCTACTTAAAAGATTTGTTCCATTGTCATTTTTCCATGTTTATTGATGTTTTTATACACCTATTTTTTCAACTCAAAATGTTGGCATATTATTTTTCACATATCATATAATTCCCTCCTTATTTTTAAATGATTATATACCCATTTATCTCTCATTAATGCCTCCCATGTACACAAATTACCTTGTTGATATTCCGTAAGGCATTTCTCTCTCCTCATTTACATTTAACCAATTTTTTATTACAAATCTAAATTCCATTATATATGTTGCGTTATGTTTCAATATCACCTATGTACTGTCCATTTATTTATTATATGAATAGATACCTATTTATCTCTCCTCGGACATTTTTATGAATTCTTATGTCATGTCGTTGTGCTGCCGAAATTGCACCATGATTTTCCAAGCCAAAGCCATTGTGTGGTGAATACCATGCCCATTTCACTATAAAGTGTAACACCATTTATGAATATTTACATAATTATTATAAACATTACTTTATTAATTCCACATTCCTTTGTTGTGGAATAAATTATTGCGTATAATGAATCCATGTTGTATGATCTATGTGGAACACTTATGCAAGAAATGTAATTACTGAGAAGGGTGTGCCCAGATAGCTCTCCATTGAATAGGGAAATGAATATGACCATTATATTACAAATAAAATTTGTGTTGAATCATGATAATTCATTTGAAATGAGGATTACTCATGAAAATTCATGTGCAATTAGGGTTTACACATGCTCCACGTTCAATGAGCCTTGGCTCATGCTAATATCATGTAAAATGATATTGACACATCTCTATGTTATGACAATAATGATATATCATGCCTTTATGTTCATCCTTCTCTTTTTATCCATTTATATTCTTATTTCATAACATGTATTGTATTCTTTATGTTATTCCTTGTCTACTTCCTTACTGGGATTTATAGATCACCATTTTCTTATGCATGACCTCAGGTTATCCCATGCAATGTTAGGTTCGGAATAATGTTTTGGTCATGTGAAACAAGTTTTCAATAAATATGTGTTATGTTATGTTGTTATGTAATGTTCTTAATTACCCAACATACTATACCTCTTGTTCGGTGGAGTTTTCTTATGTGAAATTTAATTTAATGAATCAGGATTATATGTGTAATATAGACCATGTTTATTATAGTTGGTATCCGAGGGAGGTTTATTTAATTTTGGGATTGTGAATAGAAAACCCTAGTGAAATCCATAATACTGAGACTAGGTTTTATAAAAACATCCATAAACTTTTGTGAGTATATTGTATGTATTTTATCACGAAACTAAATCCCTGTTTGGATACAAGCATGTAGTGGGGGCTCTCGCACAAATATATCTTGGGGTAAAACCTGAAAACAGCGCTTTAAGATAGACTCGAATGGGGACTAGTGCATGAAAACAAGAATTTATACACTATTGGTTATGAAACTCTCATTATATATTCTTTGGTAAATTAATAAGCATACTATCATCCACAATTAAGGGAATTAAAAAAATCCTCTATGAATATATGTTGGGAAGCAGATCATGGATAACATATATTAAAGCCTATAAATTCATTATTTAAGGGAAAAAATTTAATTTATAAGTTATCCAAATTTGTCTTTCGATTAACCTTTATATGTTACCCCTAATGTTCCTTTTCATCATGAAAATGGTCGGTAATAGGGGAACTCTGTAAAAAATGTAAAGATCAATGTGATGACTATTCTAATGAGATTCACAATATTATGGGAAAAATAATTGTAGAAATTGCTATGACAATCTCTCAGTTAACTCTTGTTTTGGATAGAAACATGGTTCAAGAAGAATGACCACCCCCCCCCAATGAACGAACAAGCCACAATCGAGATATTCACAAGACAAAGTCCTCCTACAATTAATAGATCATCTGATCCCTCAATCATAGTAGATCAACTCCATGGATACGATCTTCTCCATACTTCAATTTTCTAAACAAGATATGTTTATTCTATATGTTTTATCATATATATGGTGAAACTGATCAATGGTGGACATTGATAAATAATATGAAGCCTGAGAAATAGATCGAGGAATTAGAATGGAAGTATTTCCCAAAAAAAAAATCGATAAATATTTTCCTCGCTCCCTATGACTTAAAATGTAAAGGGACATCATTTCCATCAAGAAAAAGGATTAACAATTCATTGAAGCATACAAGGAAAACATAAAAATTCTTGCACAATATGACAACGACTTTGTCATTACCACCGAATGCTAGGTTTACAACTTCTTTAGTGGGACAAAACCTAACCTATAGAAGGCCCTAGAGGTCTGTGACTACTATTACTATGTGTATATTGTCTGATGTGCCCTTATAGTTGAAATTGAGATCGGAAAATATCATGTGTAAAATAGGGAAAAGATCATAAAGTGGACTTTACATCTATCTGTCCAATGGATAAATCCAATGGTGCTATAAAAATCTATCACCTTTCTTGATAATGGTGTGGAAAAAATCACCCCAGAAATTTCCTGAAGGGGATGAAGAAATGCCTTAGGTGTGAAACAGAAGGGAACTTTTTTAATTACTTACAGCATCAAAAACCCACTACTATGATGGAGGACCATGGAAAATTGCAAACCAGTGCCCTAAGCTAGGGGTTTTCAAAGGCAACCAACATCCTCCAAGGAATCAAGGGAGATCCTTTCCAATCACAACCACTGAAGAGAACCCAAAAAATGAAGTGCTAAAAGGAATGATATTTATTCATTCAACAATAGAAAACATACATTTTGATTCTAGTTCTAAACATTATTTTATAACCAGAATCCTTAGAAGAAAAATCCCAACACCACCACAAATCAGGGATGTATTGATGTCAGTGAGAACATAAAATGTGGCAATCATTACATCCCATGAATATAACACATCCACTTTCAAATTTTTTGGATTGAATATCCTGGAGAACCCTATCGTACTCCCTCTGGTGAAATTTATTAAAATTATTTAAATGGATTTGATTTCCCGATATTAAGCTAACACAAATTTCCATTAGATAGAAATTAGTCTCTATATAACGATTCAACCCCTGATTATATACATGTGAAATAAGGAGGATGAATGTTCTTGGGAACCATTATCTCAAGTTTGGATATTACTGCCCTATGATCATGTGTATCATGCTCAGATAATTGAGTCTTAGAAGGGATCATTCTTGAAGACATTCCTATTTTGAGGGAATTTGATGAAGTGTTTCCCAATGAATATCCCGATCATTCTCCTAGAAGAGATGTTGAATTCTCGATTAATATTATACCTGGGGATTTGACAATATCCAATACTCAATATGTAATCATTGTTGTGGAGATTGAGGAGAAACTAAAAAACTATAGGAGAATATGTCTAAATGGTTTATACTCCTTAGTGGTTCACCATGGGGTGCACCAATCCTCCTTGTCAAGAGGAATGATGGGTCAATGTTCCTTTTCACTGATTATCATGAACTATGGAAAATAACGATAAAGAAAAAGTATCATCTTCCCTGAATTGCTGACTATTTTGATCAGCTATATAGAACACAATACTTCTCCATGATTTATTTGAGGTTGGGATGTTACCATGTAAAGGTGACCAAATATGATAACCCCAAGACCACTTTTTGTACAAGGTACGAGAACTATGAACTCATTGTAATGCATTTGAGGCTCATGAATGCTCCGCCAATCATTATGGACATGATGAATATAGTATTTATAGTTTACCATGACATGTTTTTGATAGTATTTATAGATGACATTCTAATATACTCTAAAACCCAGGAGGAGCATGAGGAGAATCTAAGTATTGTACTAGAGACCCTGTGAAAGGAGATGCTCTATCCAATGTACAATAAGTGTAAATTATGGATTATGGAAGTCCCATTCATAGGTAATATCATCACATGAAATTGGATATATGTGGATCCCTTCATTATAGCTATAATTGAGGGATAGATGAGGCCAACATCGGTGAAATATTTATATATCTTCCTAGGATTAGCGATATATTTTCATCGATTTGTGAGACGTTTTCACAATTATCTAACTATTACCAAGATAACCCAGAAGGGAGTCATATTTTCCTGGAGTAATGAAGGAAAAGAGAGCATCAAGGAGTTGAATAGGAGGATTATCACGGTTCCCATGATCAAAATACCCACAAGTGTAGAACATTTTGTGGTATTTAGTGATGCTTCAATGAAGGCCATGGGATGTGTTCTGATGAAAAATGAAAAAGTCATTGTTTATGCTTCAAGTCATTTAAATAATCATGTGAAAAAATATCCAACACATGATCTTGAGTTGGCTGTAGTAATCTTCTCATTAAAAATTTGGTGACATTACTTATTTGGAGAGAAGTATTAAATATACACCCCTCACAAAAGACTCATGTATATATTCACATAGAATATGTTGAGCATGCACCAATGAAGATGGTTAGAGGTGATCCATCACTATGAGTTCCCAATCTATTAGCACCATAAGAAAGATAACAAGGTGGAATATGGTATAAAAAGAAAATAACCATCAATAGTTTAGTTGATGAGAATTGAAAAGGATCCGATATTTTTTAATCAATGAAGATTGAAATGGGAATCCTAAAGAAAGGAATATCATGAATACATTCACAAAATATTGCCAAGCTGTCTCTTTTTAAAATGTTGAAGGATGATAAAAATGATTACGTGGGAATTAATAAGAAAGTGGAAACTATCATCAAATGAAAATCCTCATAGATAAATGTTAATGATGAAGGAATTGTGAGATTTAATACAACAATATGTGTCCCATCAAATCTGAAGTTAAAGAAAGAAATTTTGAATTATTCACATAGTCTAAATTTCCACATTCACCTAGGAAATATATAGATTTTTAAGAACACCAATAGCATTGTTGGTGGGATAACATAGAGATGGAGACCTCTGAGTATTCATCTATGTTCTTGGTATGTCATCATGTGAAGTCTGAGAGGTGGATGCCTAAGGAGATGATTCAACCATTACCTATACCAATATGGAAATGGGATAACATAACAATTGAAATTGTCACTAGGATTCAAAAGCCATATGAAGGAAACAATTCTATCTGGGTTGTTGGGGATCATCTTACAATGACTGCACACTTCATTGAAATTATGGAGGATTTCTCATTAGATCAACTGCATGGATATACATCAGATTTCTGGAATAGATTCACGATGTACAACTATCTATTTAATTCCATCAAGATCGAAGATTCAATTTTATGTTCTAGAAAGGTCGCCCACACACTCTTAATACTAAACAAAACTTTATTACGACTTATTATCCTCAAACTGATGGAAAATATGTGTGGAAAATCCAAACACTTGAGGAAATGTTTCATAAGATCTTGCATATGATTTACTTTATAGGGACATGGGTGTCTTGGTACTGAAATACTAAAAACTAGTTAGTTTTTCTTTGGGTTATCATCTTCTGAGGTAGATGGTGAAATGTTCATTTGATATGCCAAATGGATAACCAGATCAGCAATGCCAAAATCTATATGGGATGCATCCAAATATTCCAAGGAATTGGTTAAACAACTTTGTGACCGAGGAACATGAGTTATTATTGGCTAGGAATGGGACTTAGACATTAAATGATGTTTATGATCCACTAGCGGCACCATATCTTATTTATGGTGACATGGTGAGAATTAATCAATTTAGTGACCATCTCATTGTCTTTGTTCTCTTTCAAGCTAGTTGGATCAATATCAAAGGATAAATCAATGTATGTAAAGAGATATTATCACATTGCACCGATGTTTGTGTAGAATTTTAACATTATGAATGAGAACAAAAAACATATAACAATGTGATAAAAGAAATACCTAGGACCACCCTTTTATTATTTGTGTTATTGATACTTCTACTAGTTAGGCTCAGGGAGGAATGATCATATTTCTTCTTAAATCACAAAACATCATAATCAACTAATTAGATAGCCTCCTCATGGAAATCAATGAACAGAGGAATCTCTTTAGGGGTTGGATGTGTAGCTATGAAATATAAAAATAACTAGGTTTTAATGTCCTTCTAATTGAAAAAACTAAGATTAAACTATCGTATTATCACCATAAAATGTTATAATCATCTTTCTATCATGGGATGATTAATGATTATTGTAGTGGGTAAATTCAAGATATGTGTCATATATGATAATGCTAAAAAAATTCACAAAATTTATACTGTGAAAACATGAATGGGGAAACTATTCTTAGTGTGGGAGTGTATTTTATTTGTGTCATAGCGCATGAAGCTATGATAATATAGGTTGTTTTCTCTAACCTCATTTTTTGGGTTTAAAATGCAGCAAGAAACCATTCAAGGGTGGAAACATAAATGAAAAATAGATTTCTCATGATGGGTGAAATCAGAATATGAGGTTGTAGTATATATATATTGATGTCATCAAATTTGGTCTGTACCTCATTAACACACTATTAAATAGTTCCTTTAATCACGAGCCTTTAGAAGGGATAAAATTTTCTAGAATGATTTCCGTTAAATATTAATATGTACACTGATAGATGTTAGTAGCCTTGAAACACAAAAATAATTAATTTGTGAAGCATTTTACTGATGGACTTTATCGCTTCATGGTCAATATTGAAGCCTCTTTATCATTTTACGATGTTGAGATACATCCCATAAGAAATCTGGAATGCTCACTTAAAGAGGGTCATTATAAAATCATAGGAGTGGAGGAAAAATAAATCTCTTTCAGAATATAATATATATTACTAACAATAGATTGATTTGGAAAAAATTTATTTTATGTATAAATCCAATTGTGTCTTTAGAATTGGAATTATCATGTGTTACGTGGACCACAAATTCGTGGATCTCATATTTTTCAAGCTAAATGGAATCACCTGATTATATAAAGTCCTTTAGGGAAATAAAATGGAGGTTGATTCAACATCATTGTGGGACAAACTGATCATATTTTAATGGGAATATCCATCATTGAAAGATAGGTCTGAGATCTCAGATGTAGCATTAAAAATCATCTCTATCACTATAAGGGAAAAATCAGATTTTTCATGGTGAAGGTTGAGGTCCTAGATGATTATGGGGACTTGAATATAACAGTTACTCTTCATGATATTGTCATTGTTTCATATAAATATTGGATATTGTAATTTTCTAATGATGATGGATTTGATAATATTATATACATCATCTTTTATGATATAAATGTTTTATGGGTGAATCCTTCAAGAATTCTATTTTGAATATATGATGACTCGATGTGAGGACAAGGCGACGAATATAGACATAAGGATCCATCCCTTGCATATCGACATAACTCTAGGATAATTTATCATGCTACTATTTCAAGAAGTCCACAAACTATTTCAACTCCACTAAAAACATATCTTAGCTGATCAGCGTCAGCCTCATATCTTCTTCTATACTACATTTTTCTTGTGTTTACACATTGAAAATGTTGTAGAAACCATATTGAAATAATGTTGTGTAGTCTCTTAAATCCTATTTTTCATCTAGGACAGATGGAGCATAGGTAGGAGTTGGATCTTCTTGGCTAGTCAAACCAATGGAAGTGCTTGTGTCTTCACTATAAGATAGAGAATACATTATGAGAGGTTCTTACTCTACAGAGACTATTGCAATAGAAAATGTCAATCCAATTCCATCCATCTTTCAAAATCTAGTAAAATTCCAGGGAGTGTATTTTCATCAATTCATAGATGCTTTATGGAATATACATGATTTCATTAGATTAATGGACATGGAGAAAACGTATTGATACTTCATAGTAGTAGATGATTCATTTATTATCTTCACAATTTATGTGATAGAGTAGAAGGTATTCTATGAGTGATCATTATTGTTTGGGACACTAAAACCCATTTTTGTACATAAATAAACAACCCACAAGTTATTTTTCATTGTATCTACCTAGTAAATTATCAAAATGATGTAATCATTTAGGTATACCCAGTGAATTGATTTAGTGGTTTCCAAATAATTTTTAGCATTAATGATCTCAACCCCATAAGTCTATACATTCATTCCATCACTTTTATAATAGTCATCATTTGGATATTAGGTCTAGAAAGAGTTAATGGGGGAAACATAATCTAATAGTATTCCTAATAAATCAATAAAACGGTATTTTTGGACATTATTAAACTAACAGATGACTATTATATTATAATGATGAAAAATCATTAATATAATTGGATTTTAGAAAGTATCATGTGATTCTCTTATGATTTCAGTTCTTTGTATCAAGACTCTGAAATGTGTTAGCAGCTGATTTTTTCAAGCCGTTTATTCTATCTCTTGTCAAAACCCTAGATTTTCATGTTAGAGGGAGTTAGATCTTCCTCTATCATCCCCTATTTGGGGAGAACTCAGAAAAGGAAGATGTTGTTTGTAGATCAGTTACTTAGTAAGTAGTTGATGATATCCACCCCATTGAACTGTCTGAGGATTTATAGAAGGAATTTGTCCCCAAAAAATATGACACCTCATCATCCACATAAAATTGTCCACTATCTTGAAATCCTACTTTCCAAGCCTCCTAGTCATAGTAGGCCTCTACGTAGAATACCGAACACAAGAAAATGATGGGGATTTAGAAGATTCAATATGGTCCTCATGTATTACATTTTACAAGAGAATCACCTCAATGATCAAAATACATGTAGGATTACTTCCAGGATTTTTAACACAGTTTACATCCATTTCAGGGTCATTCTGTTTTCCCAAAGAGTGTATCACATTATCAGGGGCATAGTAGATTCTATTGTATGACATACTTGAGAGAGGATAATACTGGAATAACTATGATGTTGGCTATATAGTATCCTCTAAATTCTTTCATCTAGTTTTTGATTGGATCAGGTTGAGTCCCAATTGGTCATGGCCAATCATGGTGCAATTGTGATTGAACATCAAGGTCGATTAATATAGTTGTCTGCAGAGGCATATTTTATGATATAGGCTAGGAGGACAATTATTCATGATCTTAGTGAAAAACTCATTTTCTAGTATCAATATCAATAAAGGAATAATTTTATTTTTGGTTCTAAGAGTTTTGAAAGTTCTCATTTTCATTTCCTATAAGTGAATAACTTTTATTCAAAGGAATTAAATGTATATATAATGAATTCATCAAGTTAAAGCATTGTGAAGCAGCCTAAAAGATTAAATAAACTCATAACATTGTACTCCTACCTCTCATTCATGTATTTTCCTAGGTCTAATAGAACCCTAGGTGCATCCCCTAACTAGGGGGTGTGATGTCACTAAATGTGATAATTGTTTTCTGTGTGGCATGCTCACTATTACATCCCATGTTCTATCAGTGTATATGTGTTCATGATATGGAATTTTTCAATGATGGTGTGGAGGTTTTGAGTAATGGAGACATGAAAATCACACATGTTTTTTTCATGCTTAATAAGGAATGGATAAGACATAGGTCACAAGTGAATTCCATGGAAGTTGAATAGTCAATGTAAAAATAGTTCCCACAAATGGTAACCTGATGAAAATTTCTATAATATTCAATTCCATTTCCAAGGTAAATGGAAACATCAGTCCTCTATGGTGGAATTTCTCCAAGCATGACCAGGACAGGATCGAATAATTCTATAGAAAATAATTATTCATGAAAAATTAACTGATGTTGTGTCCAAGGATCCAATGAAACGAGTAATCGTCAGGACATCCAGTGATTCTAGTTTCTTAGTGTCTCATGAACTCTTAAAACATTTGGATTTTCATCTATAATGAATATATTAAATACCCTATGACCTCTAAATCCCTAAATGAATAGGTCATTTTTATTTTGTTTAGATAAGTCTAACAGTGAGAATGGACTTGATGAGGGGATATAGTTATATTCTTTCATCGATGATGCTGCATATAGAGAGTTTGTGTCTGGGAGTTCTTTTAGGGTAGGGCTTCACCGTGTAAGATTTCACTCAATAAGGTTCATCCAAAAAAGGGGCCAATAGTTTTACTAGCTAAGAAACCATATAATTCCCCGTGGTAGTTTTTCATTCATTCATAGTTCTTCTCATGAAAGTTGGAAGGGGTGTTGGGAATGAATTTTCTATAGTCATTTAAAGAGTTTATTCCCAATATTTATCTTTATATGATAATTCAAAAAATCCATATGGATTTATCAGGGATATGAGGTTAGGAACAAGATCATTTTTATGATTTCAATACACTTCATGAGGTGTTTTTTGTGGGAAGATAATATGTCAAGGGAGTATATAATTTCTTCCATTGAGCAACATAGTCTCCAACTTTGTCGTATGTCCTCTGCATGGAAATGTTGATGTTAGTGATTCCCGTTGTTCATGTGGTGGAGATGAACTAGAATATGATATTTCATCAAAGATCATCATATATGGTAATTGAACATAAGGGAATCTTGTTATTCCAGAAAATCATTTTACCTTCCAATGTCTAGATGAAAATTCAACCCTTATCATCCTTCCAAAATTCTTGAGTCATCAACACTAATCCATATAATGAGTTAATGTGAAATAGTTGTTTTATTATGTCACTAGTCTAATTGAATGAGGTTAATATACAATTTTTAATCTCATTGGGTGTTTGTGTATGGTCTACCCATGACAGTTACTTCTTTTCATTAGGTGGGATTACCATATGTTATGTTTCCAAATACATGGGACGTGATATGAGATAATATATCACGTCATTATGAAGAGATTCTATGGACACCATTGAATTTAAAGGCTCTTCATCTCAATAAGAAGTGTGTCCTTAATCCCAAAGTGGTTAGTCACACTACTCGGGTGGCGTTGGTGAATAATATCATGGTTTCATTCCATATCCCTCAGCTTCTATAGTTATGATGTGCGCTGGGACACCATGTTAATTTTGTGAATTCTATCCATAGGGGATTGGGTTACAAAATAGAGGGAATAGAGGCTACCATTGGGGATTTTGAGGGTTAGGGATCTTCTCAATAATGTGATTGGTGGTAATACTTTTGTATTCCTCATGGTGTTAGAGAAATGAGGAGCTGTCAGATCTGTTTCTAGCTTTATTATAACCATGGATGGGTAATATGTTTTTATATGTCCCTTTACCATGTCCATGTTCCAGTATAAAGGCTACAATTTTTCATTTAGTGGATTCCTATGGCCAAAATACATTTGGTTCAGACAATTCATGACACCTGCATGATGGTCTTCAAGCTATATCGGACCCATGAAAGTGTATCCTTCATATAACATCATGTATTTAAGGAAATATTCCTCAAGACCTCTAAAAATCGATGAATACTATATTTACCATGTTGTTAGAAATAGGATTCTTGAAATTTTCATTAGATAAGTCATATAATAGGTCTTATAGTTATTTTAATATGGGGATTCAATTGAGGAAATAATACTTATCCCATCCTCAAATATTTATGTATAGAGATTCCATTTCCATTACATAGAAGAGCACTATGATGCTCTTAACATTGGAGTTTTTTTGGAGAATCGGGGTGTAGGCTTATGGAATAGGACAATATTTTTAAAGGAAAATTGTGATCTCATCCTTCATATAATGCTTATTGATGGAATGTATGTGCTCGTAGTTCTATTGGTTTATGAACTAGATAACCTTACGGTGGTGGAAGGTCGGAATGATAAATTTTTAGAAACAATATTTCTTTTCATAAATGAACATCTCTTGGATGATTGACTATAAAGACAGAGGTGGATAGAAAACCACTGATTGCAGATTAGTGGCTATAAACCCCCATAGACTCGCTTTCTTAGTGGAATGGTCTTTTCCTTGGTTGTTCCAAAAATTTGATAGAAAATGACAAGATAAGGCTGGTGGAAATTACATTAACCTAATTTTATTTTTATCTACTAGATGAGGATGTGATGGCTTGTTCAAATATCTATTTCCCACCAAGATGATACTTAGTGGTGCAGATAGCTTCAGGAACATGTTAATGTATGATGTCGTGTCCACCACTACATTCTGTATAGTTATAGAATCATCCATTTTCTTTTTGTAATGATAACTCCATAATATGAGGATGTTAAACTAGACCCCAAAATCTCTTCAAATTGTTTTTTTGAGGTAGAGAAAATTGAGAATGGTGGTGATGGAGATAGTTTCCCAGTGATCCGATGGAACGATTCTAGAAGATCATCCACCTACATGTACCTGTGGAAGGGAACCTTGGGAACATTAAGACAATTGATTCACGGATAGTAAACTGAAATTATAATTATTTTACAAAATAATATTGTTGGTAGGGATAATATCCCCTTATTTAGTCATCTATTTATAATAAATTTATGTAGTCTATAATTACAAGATGCATCCCATAGATCTTTACCTGATGGATGGTTTTCATACTCTTTCACTAAGATGGCTCCTCAAAAATTCACACGTCTTCTGCATGAGGATGACCCCAATGATTTCTTGTAGAAGTTTTGGAATGACCTTCACACTAATTAATTATAGAGTAGGGAGTAAATCAATTTTGGTTTATAACTCTATGTGGAGATCCACAATACTAATTTTTATTAGATAATGGGAGGAACTCTATATTACTATTTTGTGGAATTAGACGGACCTCTATTATGACTGATGGAGGTGTGGGGGGGGGGGCTCTACACTGGTTTGTGGTAGGATGTGGTGGTCCTCCATAATTTTTTAATTGTGAAGGGATTACATATATATTATTTCTCCTAATTATGGGTTGGTTCGTAATGGATGTGGGTGGTGAAATCGGTTGATATATTCAACCATTACACATAAGAAGAGTTTGAGGTCTCAATCAAAAGTAGATGATGTTGGATCTCAATTTTATATTTTTAGTTATCTGGAATGATACTATAGTATTGGAAGGGGAAGAAAGGTATTTTTATGTTTCCCCTTTTTAGGTAATCTCCTAGGGATGCCTAGAAATAGACATCAATTGTTCTATATTGGGCTTGGTATAGCATGGATAAATTCAACCTACTTATCTTCCTATGGTTATAGTTGGTATTTACACTATTTTGGATTGGTGGGATCTATTCTAGGAAACTTCCATGATTTATTTACTATAATACCGACTCCAACATTTACCAAATCTATGGAATATGACATAAATATGATAAATAATTATGGATAGATACTACAGAAGATGTTTACAAGTGAAATGGGTGGATGATTTACCCTAACCAATCATCAGGAGTAGTAGTATGAGTGAGGTAGAATGCACTCGATTTCCTGACAAGACATATACCTAGTAGGAATGACCCCTTTCCTTTACATACTAGTGACTGAGTGTGTCAACCACCATATTATTTATTATCAAAGAATGGGAGATGAGAAAATATTCATTAAAGATAAAGATAGAGTGGATGTTATTTTAGGGGTGAATCCATGATAGATATCAACATCATTATTCCCAATTCCACTATTCCAATTTTATTCCGGTTACTGGCCTTCAATGGGTTGATTCATGCATGACATGTGTATTGAGTAATCAGTATTGGTATTGCGAATCTGATTCATAGTTTTCCAATATTGTACACTATTCATAACGAATAGAAGGATTCATGATGATGATGTCCCATACAGAGGATTCCCAACCTCATATTCTTGTATCATCAAGTGTGATTCATGTTGGGACCACCAATTTCAAGGTAGTACATTTTACTAAATACCTCAATCTGGTGACATGTAAAATCATCGGTTCACTGGCCTCAACCATTCCCCGTTATTAAGGCGGTTATTTTAAATTCTAAGTTCACCATCTATTTTGTTTGATGAATTCACCGGTTCCTGTTCCTTTTATATATTTTTCTATGGTTCCCCACATTCCCTCTATCTAATTTTTGGAATCATCCATCACCCTCATTGTTAATGTAAACTCCTTGATCAATAGGGGATAATGGTATGTCACTTACTCTATCCATGGATTCATCAATAATGGTTGTCTCATAGTCTTAGTCTCCCCCAAAAGTTTATTTCATGTTTATATAATTCATTCCCAACAGTATCATTAGGTGGAAATAAGTTCAATACACTACTTATGTCTCGACTGGGAAGCATCCTTTGGTTAGGGGACGTAGTAGCATTGGGATCATTGGGAATGTCTTGAAATTGGGAACATTGGGAACCTATAATGTCTTATTATTTTGGGTGTAATCTTATTTGTGATGAATCATAAGTGTGGAACTAAAGTAATCTCATGTAAATCATGTGGTAATTGAATAAATGGTAATAATGATTTGGTTTATAGTTTCCCCACCCATCCCATATGTAGAGTATGAAGTAGAGATTCAGAGTAAGGGAATGAGATTAAATTAATATGGATATAGTCATATAGTTAGTTTATATATTGGATAAATTAATTATTAATTTAACAGATATAATAGATGATTGGTGGAGTTTTTCCCTATAAGGTAACATTTTAATTAGGGGTTTGATGGTTTGTTTTCCACTAAAGGGGATAATTTTACACTTGATAATGTCAAGAGTGTGTCTCCACAAGGGTACAACTACAAATATAAATATGTATTTCTAGTTTAAAAGAATATGAACCATTATAGATATATTTTTATGATAAATTTATCCTTACCCATGAAGATAATCTATCAATGTAGTGACATGTGACAGGATCCATCCCCAAAGTTTGAAATCTTACATTAAGGACACTCGTGTCATAGATGGTGGATCGATACGGGTTGGTGTGGGGAATACACATAGTAGATTACCAAGGTAGGGGTTTCATCTTATTTGTATGGGGAATATTTTGTGGAATTTAAATTTGATATTCCCATGGAAGTTGTTTCATCCAATTATATGGAAGGATGGTATGGGGTGTACATGTTAATGATTCCAATTATGGGTGCCTCTTCCCCATTTGGGGAAGGATGGTGTGGTGATTACTTGTATAATCATTCCCACTGTAATTTTACCAGGTTATGTTTAATGTTGAATTTAGAGATGGTATTACATGATAAATCAGGTTTTCCTCACATATGGTAAGGTTATAGATTTATATCATGGTTGAGAAAGATCTAAAGTAGCTTAAATTTATAGGACTAAGATGTAAGGGTATGTAATTTTATGTCATTAATTGAATATTTGGATGATTATTAAACCTCATGGGGAATATATCTAGGTATGAGTTTCATTATTCATAAGTAATCCCTTTCATGATATTTGAATAGATTCCCTAATAAATGCCACCTATCATGGTTATGTGAAATTGATTATGTTCCTATAGGAAGTAAATTTAATTGTAAATACAATGATGGAGTGGAGATAATAAGGTGTGATGTTAGGATACCTTTGATTAGGAGATTTTATCTTTAGTGTAACTATTTATAGAAGTGATAGGTAGAGTTTTAGATGCACAAGAAGTAGAGGTAATACCTGGTCCGTGAACAAAAAGTAGTTTCACACAACATTTTTCTATTAAAATAAAAATATATTTCTATTATCCATGGGATTTAACACAATTAGATCTCAAAAATTCTATGTTCATAGTTTCACATGCTATTTAGGGTTACATGCATGTCATATTTTGGTAAATGATGATTCTCATTAATAAAGATGACCGACAATGGGAGGATTTGATTGAGTATCACACAACTATATGGAAAGTCATGTTTTTCCATTATAAGGACTGTCATATATGTTCTCTACCATTGAGGGTTTATTTTATTCATGTTTTCATTATATTGTATAAACCATGCATATGTGTGCATAAAATCATCTCTTCATCTTGTGTAGGGAACCCGTAAGATAGAGGGAGGGGGTAATGAACTATTAAAATTGAAATAATTTATTTTTTTGATAAAATTAACATTGGAATGCTACAATTTTCTACATTTTTATGTCCTTTTATTCATGGAAACGGTCATACAACATCCACAGTCAAACATCACATGTCTCACACAACAATATTTTGTCTTGGTGTGTTGCGTATTGTTCCCTTATTTTGAATGCACATGCCTTGGGGTTTCGGGACATTACCGAACTAAATTAAGGGTAGAATTCACTGTTCATGTGCAACTATTAGGAAAAGAAAATGTATTTCTTCATAAAAAATGTCCATCATTGTGCACATGACCAAAATAAATAATTTAAGAATCACTGGAATCCATATAACATAGTATAGCCTTTACATTGGATATCCTTTTTGTGTGGAACAAATTCATTTTGAGTACCATTTAAAATATGAACCCAAATTTCTTCCATCCCCATAATGTCCATTTAGGGTGGGTCCCATATTTGGTTTTTCCAAAACAATCCATTTTGAATGAGTGTCAAATTATCTTCACCATCAACCATGACTTTTATCAGTTCTATGATGTTTTTAGAGGACAATAGATTTCTATATAATGTTTTCTCTCTCTAGGATTCACCATTACCTGGTAGTAGAAATGGTAATATGAATGTTGGAGATATTTATGTGGTTTCAATTACATATATGGGAAATAGTCTTCTGTGAGTATTATTTATGGATTTGGGTATATCAATATGCAGTTAGTTTTGATGTATTGAGAAAATATAAAGTATTCTTGTCATGGGGATCAATATTTTGGTGGGCATGGATATTTTTCAGAATTAATCAAGGAAATATATATTTCCGAAATGTCTAAGGGAGTGGGATTGTATGACATGTTTTAGGGGAATTTAATCTTGGTGGATGAGAGTCTAGTTATCCAACACCATCATATTTTGATAATTTGTATTGGGGTGGTTCACATATGCAAAACGTGGATAGCCAAAATAGTCAGAATGTGACCATGATTGTGTTTTATTAGATTTTGTATTTCATGTTTCATTGATTTGGAGAAAATGGTGAGGAATTATTCATTGTATTATTTTCCTCATTATAGTGGGGTGAAGAAAAAATTGATGATTAGTAACATCATATTCTATATAGTGGTGGTAGTAAGATTCATTTATTAATTTTAATAATTAAATATAAAAATTTAGTAGGAAGTAAGAACCATTATTAAAAACATATGAAACATCATTATCTTCTATCGATTTAATTTTTGGACCTGATCATATAAATTTAATCCCCATTCTTTCTAAAGTGAAAGGGCTAAAAATCCTACTGGTTTGTTAGGGATAATTATTTATGTTCACATTAAATGGTTCTTTCTCATCTATTTATCTATATGAGCTTGATTATGGATAGATAATCATGTATGAATATACATTTATAATGAAGAGTAATAATTTTTTTAATGAATATACAATAAATGATTCATTAATCTATTCATGTATAAACATGATTCATTGAAAGAACATTGATGAATCAATTTCTTAATTTTAGTGTTCTTAAAAAATTTAATTATTTGTTTTCACATGGGTAAAAATATGATTTACATAGGACAATGGGTTTCATGATATAAATTTACTTGAGGAATTACCGGATAATACATAAAAGTTGATTCCAAACACATTGTAAAAGTTATTATTTCATGGTTTGGCATGTATTCCTAATATTCATTTATATTGGGTCGTGTTGGATTGAAAATTGATTTATGTGATAATTTTATTGTCATAAGATTACAATGATAAATGTGAAGAAATGAGTATGTTGGAATGGATTCCACTTTCATGTTTAGTGTTCAATGCATGAATTTTGAGTTATGTTTTAGATTTATCTATGAAAATAATATATAAAAATAAAAAAAATTAAAAAATTATTCATATGGTTTTATTTTGTAATTTTTTTAGTTTTATTCTCTCGTGAAGTATTTTAAATTTGAGCAACCATTTTATATTTTATATTCCATTAGTGGGAAATCTAAAGTGTATTTCATAATAAATCAATTTTAAAAACCATTCAAATAAATTGTGGTGAATATATTTTCATTTTTATATATGGTATATATAAAGGTAGAACCATTTTTGTAGGTGATATTAATATTTACAATTACTATATTGTAATGATCAATAATTTAGTGGTTTAATGAAGAATGAGTGAGTTCAACATCAAAATAATTTCATTTATTTTTGTTATTTTAGTACTTTACTAATTTATTTTAATTGGATGCTATATATTCTTACATGTATAACATGTGAAATGTATTTTTCTCAAGCATAATTCATGTATTATTCTTTTACATTATATTAGGATGTTTACTATAGTTGGTTTCATAGGTATTTCTAAATTCCCCCCAATTATGTTATATACCCTTGGAATAAATTTATACCTTGATGTGTCTTGGGGATGGACAATAATATTAGATGAATTTATTTCATGTCCAACATAGTTTCATGATATGAGGTTGTTATAAGAATTATCCACAACAATGTCATAATTTTATAGAGATAGAAATATTTCAAAGGGTAATATATTTAAATGAAAAAACATAATTCCTCTAGGATGTGAGATAGTATTTCATGTGAAATTAATTAATAATGTAATATAACAATATCAAATTAATATAGTATATAAAATAATACATATATAAAGTGTGATTCAATAAAACACCACACATAAGTTTTCCTCTAGGTTAGAAATTACTATCCTAAATAGTAAATTATTTATTATTTATATTTTTTTATCTTAAAAAGGATTATGTAAATTTTATGCTATATCATTATTTTATAATTTTTATTATACATTTATTAATTATTTTTTTGTTAAAATTATCATCCTGCAGTTAATTGACGTATTTATTATCTGCAATATATAGTTTAGCAATGAAGATATCTAATAAATTAAAATGAGTTTATACCCTCTAGAATTGAAATAGAGGTGGCGTAGTTTTTGTTGATATTTAAATGAATTTTAAATGCAATTTTTTGAAAATTGTGTTGATGATTTGTAATTTTTAGATACAATTTCATTTTTTAATTTCTTTTCAATTATAAAAGTTGCCAATATTAATGAATATTAAAATATATTCTATATACATAAATATTTAGTTTTATTAAATAATTAATATTTTATCTTCTAAATAGTTCTATAGTAATTATAATCATTCCTGAATGTAATATTTTGAAATTTTTATTGAAGTAGTAGAGCCGAAAAAACAAAAAATGTACTAGAAATAATAAATAATTATGTCCATATTGTTATATTGGGATAATATATTTTTATATAAGAATAATTATATGTATAATAACTAAATATATTGGATAACAAAAATTAGGAATATTGCTCCTGAGAATTTAATTTTAAAAAACTTAGATTAAATCCTCACTTAATTTTAAAAAGTAGTTCCATATACAAATGGATTCATTTAGGATAAGGCACTTAGGCATCCTTATAATGGAAAGAATATATACAAAAACGAAATTGAAAATTAGTTTAGGGGATATTTTGTTGTATTCTATATTAAACAGATGTATAAATGTGGTTTGGTGTGGGTGAAAGACGAACACTATAGGTGAAAATGAGGAACAGTTAACATGATAACTATGTTAGGTGAATTAAATAGACTGAATCACAAGGTAATTAGTTGGATAATATTATGAAATATATTTCATAATTTTTTTCTTCAACCAATCTATGGACTTATATAATATTTTTATATAGTATTGGTAAAACAACAATTTTACATTTATGTTTAATAATTTTTATCAAAATTTTCATTGTTTAAATATATAAAAAGGTAATTACTTTTTTACTAAAAATTTAATATAACCCCACCTTACAAAATTATATGATAAATATAGATTTTAACTTCTTAAAATTAGTTTTTTATATGAGATATTTCTAATTGAAATGAAAACATATGATATATTGAAAAAATGATTTTTAACAAAAAATAAATATATTAATATTAAGTGTTATTATAATTATTTAAAAAAATCAATCAATTACATTAATAAAAAACACTAATAATTTTTATTAATGCCTAGAAAATTATATTATTTATTTTCTAATAATCTCTAATTGAATAATAAAATGTATATTAAAAATGTATTTTTATGATCACAACTAGTATTTATTATAATATAAATAAAGATAAAAATAATAATAAACTTATTAATATTTTTACATATATTATCTATAAAATTTATTTAAAATAAACCTTTATCATTAATCTAAATTAAATATAATAATGAAAATATAAAAACAATTCCTCATGTATCAAATACAAGAATGAATAAAATTGTATATTTTTAAAATATGATTTCTAAATTACAAATTACATGTTTATATGAATCTATATTTTACGTAAAAATCCATCAACACATTAAAATAAGAGTTTTAAATATAATATGTATTTTTAAAACATATCAATATTGATTCCACTAAGATAGATCACTTAGTAATTTTCATGTTCGTGAACTTCTCCCATAGATGATTTTTGTCAACCAGAAATGTTTTTGCCTTTAGAAGTGTTTTTCATGGGAGAACCATTATGATAATACATCCATTTATATATTAGATAAACCGTCCATATATATAATGATTCTATTACTAGATTCATTTTTCCATTATACTTATTAATTTTACATAATTTAGATAAAAACCTTAATGAACTCAATTTCATTCATTCAGTTATTTTATTAAATTTAACAGAATGAAAAGTCTAATTTATATCATTAATTATTTTGGTAAAAATAATAATTTAAATGGCAATATATATTATATATATTAAACTAATAACCATTAGGAAAATCATTTCTCAGATCCCCATATTTACATTTTAAATAATTTTTTTACTCCTTATATTATATGACAATCACTCTATAAATGTAATTTGAGGTCCAATAAAAATGTAATATCATGAAAAAAAATATTCCCATCAATTTTTATTATTATATACTTTTTCCATAATTTTTAAAATACATATTTTTAGATTCATTTACTTATCATTAAATATATTTCAATTTATAGTGTAACTATTCATCACAATATAATAGTGTAACTGAAACATTACTCTAATGTTATATGTAAGGAAAACTATTTTATATTTAAATGGATATATATCACTATTTGTTTTTTTTAATATAATAAAATATTGTACCGATCTTAGTACAAATATTTTATAGTTTGAATTCTAATTTCATATTAGGATTCATTTCTGAAACTTTTATACTAGTAAGGATATTATTATTATATGAAATATACAATAGAGTTAAATATTAATAACAAATTCTTGAGAAATCATGTCTGAACAACCACTAAATACTGTAATTTTCTTAATAGTATATCAATATTCAAAAATTTTTTATCATAGAATATTGAAATATGATTATTATATGGTTTGACATCCTTTTGGAGGATTCTCCATTGTTTTGAGGTCTATAATGTAATAATATTTTATATGCTTGATAAAAGGTTAAGAAAGATTCCTAAGAAGAAATTTATATGTAACCTTGTAAGAAAATTTATTATAATATAATCATTAATTAATATATACTACTAATACCTTTTTTACAACAAACTATTACCAATATTTCATTTTGACTCATGGGTGTTTTAGATATTCAAAAAAAGAAATCAAGATTAATATTATCCAACTTATTCTCTCATATCAGTATGGATTCCATTATTTAATTAAAAAAATTGATTTATTTTCCTTTACATAATGTTATTAGATCAATCATTCCATGTAATATGAAATCTCTTATAATAATTTCCTCCAAAATAGTTGATAAATGATATTCTGATGCATCAAAGTGATTTTACAATTTATAGAGATATTTAATCCATGATATTCATCCAAGTGATTTATCGTTGGAACATATATTGATGTAATATAAATCCATTTATTATACATTAAACATCATGTTTTCTAATATAGATATCTATTGTGTTCAATTTTATCATATCATATATATTCAAAAGTTCTACCACATTAAATATTTAAGATTTCATAATCCTCTCATGTATTAAAATATAGAAAACTACATGAAATATGTATGATCATTTTACATTAATTATTATTCCCACATCCATTAATACCAAATCATTTAAAATTTGATCATTCTCATCCATCATCCTGGAAATGTGAAAACATTGATTCAGAATTATAAAACTAGGCTATAGAAATTGGGGTATTTCAATGGTATTATCTTCCACTGATGTCACCAAAACATTTTGACCATGGATGATTGTGAGATATAATTTATTTCACTCCAATTTAATGGATATAACACTAAATCATCATTCATATTGGACCACGGTTATGATAATTCAAAAGATTATGATTTTTTACCGATGTATTTATACATATGGTAAAATCTATTAGTCTCAGACCATATAGAAACATTCATTTCTAATTGATAATATAAAAAACACTATATACTTTGTAATATAGCTCTAGGGATATATGTTATCTACTAATACACAAAAATAGACAATAAAATAATACAATATCAATAATCCTTAATTTGAAAACATGTACCTGTTATTAATTATGACATTGACTATATAGTTTCACTATGATATAAAAAATATAATTTATTCAATAAAAATATTTTAATATTTATGTAAATCATATATATACACATCAATTTGATAAAGAGATGAAAATATTATTTTTTTGATACTGGGGATTGAAATAAGTGGCTTCATATTTTTTTTTAAAATAACCAAATATCCATGGTTAGGAGAAAAAAATATAACTCTCATACAACGATATGTTATGGATATTATCCCATTACATGTGGTAACAAGACAGTTATGAAATTTCCTTCAAAGTTTACATTCAATATCCACCAGTTGTGCACATGAAAAAATACCATTACAAGTGGAAAAGAAGTGGATAGAGGTATCCTTCCCTCAGAAAGAACCTCTTCTCATAGGTGGTTCTTATCTCTATATGGTCATGTTTTGTGTATACAGCAAGTGAGGTCTATTTCCATTCCAATTTGATCTGTATTCATTGTTAACCTACTAATTAGTTATAGCCATTACTATTCTTTGTTGGAGTTTCATATTTTTTAAATTTTCTTTCATTATAATATATCCACAACTATGATTTTTTCCAAAGGAGTATAATGTATTAAAAATCACAGTTAATTATTAGTTTAACTATTTACATTGATTTATATCATAAATTTTATGAATAATAGTATATTTCATATTCTTCTGATTTCATTATATATCAAAACTCTCAAAATTGAGAAATTTCTTCTATATCCATTGTTAAATGATCACAATATAGAACACTAAATCATGAGATGTATATTTAATATCAATGGGATTCAAATTTTTTGATTTATGAGACTCCACTGTGTCTTATTCCTCATATGACAAACCTTGCATTTCCATTATCCATCAATATAATAAAGTTAAATATAAAAACATATAAAAAAGTTATTATAATTACATTCTCTAATATCATATTTAATTCCTAATGAAATTATTTTCATTAAATTTTTACTGTTAAATTTATCCTCATTAATGTAATGATTTTTATCGTATAATCTAATTTTATTATGGTTTCAAAAAAATAAAGATGTTATCCAACTAAATTAAAAAACATATGTCTTTGAGATATGTTTTTTGTTATTATCAAATCCACGAATTAAATATTATTAATATTATAATATCATATTCAATTATTTCATAAAATATTCAAATTTAATTCAACCATTTGTAGAAAAAACAATAGTTAATAAATTTTCATTAAAAATATATACACGTAAAAACCTCACTAATTTCATTGAGATTTTATTCATGCGCTTTATAACTAATGTTCTGTATAGGAATATCATCTATACATTAATAATAAAAATTTTGTAGATAATATTTCGTTATTATATTTTATAAATTTAAATACCATACTTGAGTATTTTTTAACCCAATAAGAATTACAGTTATCATATAATGAATATATTCCATGTAAATGGTTATCTTGAGGATAATATATTTAAATATTAACATAAAATAGGAAAATAAAATACTACAATTTGATAAGTATTAGGACCCATTTATTTGTTGAATGTTTTCACTCATCTATTGTATTGGGTAGTTTTTCAATATAGTAGTTAAATTTATTCCCCGAAAATCAATGTATCACTTAAATAAAATATCCATTTTTATTTATAAAAACCATATATGATCCAAATGGGGAAATAATTTGATGACTGAAACCATTATTAATATCGTGTATCTTCTTCTTTAACTCATCTATCTATGTTAAATATATTCCCCATATATTCCACGAGATGAGTTTTCTGAAAGGGTTAAGATGAATAGTTAATTAAATCTCCCTTTTAGGTGATATATTGATAATTAATTTAGATATAAACGATTATATTTATACACAATGCATAATAAAAATATTTTATAATCCTCCTTCCATTTTATATATTAGAATCCATTTATTTTCTTCCTAATGATTTCATTAAGATGATATATTTTAGGTGTTTATTGAAATGATTTATAAGTCCAAATATAACAAATATTTGATATGTAAATATAGATTCTACTTGTATAATATAGAATAATTATATCTTGATTAAAATATTGGATTATAATTTAAGAGACAATACCTCTTTAAAATTGCATCAAATTCTAAAGTGGATAAGGTATTTTGATTTAGAACATGACAAAAAATTGAAGTTTAGTGTGATCAACATAGTGAAAATTTATTATAATTACAGTACCATATGGTGTTATAAATAACAAGTGAATCATTAATGCGTCATATGGTTATAGGAATTTATTTTCAAACATTACAAATATTAAAAATCAATTAAATTTGAAATTGATAATTATAGTTTTAATTATAATTATACATATAAATTGCATAATATTATATTAATTAAGGACATGCATCTATATTTTTTCAAAGATTTATCACCATTCTGACTTGATCTATTATGGGATAGAATCTCTTGTTTTATGTTGAATTAATTTGATTAAATTCACATCCTTTTGATTTTGAACCATTTAATATTTATTTCTTCTGCCCTTCCATCTAACTCATAATCTTGATCCATATGTAATCCAAATATGTGGGAAACTCCAAATACAATTAACCATTCCCTAGTTGACTATTAATGTAGTTATCATATATATGTATCTCCTCTCATTCATTTTTTTTTTGTAGTTTTTGGTTCAAGTTTCCAACACTTGGACTATGGAAGGAGGGCTTCGGGTAGTTCCGACACGGGACCAGGGGACGTGTCCTGAAAATGTGGTATCAGAGGAGTTAGTTATACCGAAAAATAGGACTCTGATATTTTTAATGTAGTGATAGGGTCATGTGTTTTGAGTGTGGTTTTCAGTTTGGATAGTATAGTATTTGAGTTTCAAATGACTTATCCATACACTAGGAACCTGAAGTAATATTTCTAACTCGGTGCACAGGAATCACTGAATGCATGTGTTTTGTTAAAATATTTTTTCATTGATCACTTTTGAGTCAGCTCACTAGGTATAATATTTTGACACTGGATCACATATAACTTTTCAGGATTTCGTCCAATAGACATCTAGATAGGATACATATGAGATACATGATGACGGCCCACTGAGAGATGAGGCTTCGGTGCAGGGCCCTCTTACTATGTTGGCACCTTCAGGTGGTGTACCAGCATCACCTCTACTTAGATGGCAGTAGTTTCCACCATCCCCACTAGCAGATGGTGCACACTGGTTGTGCGTGTTGTGTGAGTTCTAGCGGCAGAGGCCTTTGAGATTTTGAGGTCAGAATATTCCCATTCAGTTGAGGACGGGCTGGAGGATGTGGCTAGTGTTTTTTTGCACCATTCGGACACTAGTGGTGTAGATGGTCAACTTAGCTGGTAGAATTTTTCTTGGTAAGGTCAAGAATATGGTAGAGCCTAAAGCACACATTACATGATGATTTGACCCTCACATTGATTGACATTGAGAGCCTATTCAGGCCGGAGGTTTTCCCAATAACACTACACTCTATGAATATCAGGGAGCTACTACACTTAATGTAGGGAATATTATCAGTGTTCCATTACGCTGAAAGATTAACTGACATCGCAAGCTACTCCATGAAATTGGTGTGGGACCCATTCATCAGGGCACAGGTCGTTGAACATGGTCTATGGTAGGAGATCATAGTGTCGATGATATTGATCAATATTTGGACACAGGATGGAGTGCTCTAGTGAGCATAATAAGTGGAAATATTCTTTTCTAAGCAGGCACCAGTGGTGAGAGATACCACCAGGTGACAGGTAGCCATTTCATCTACAATAAGCAATAGGCATATGACATAGAGGCCCACGTGGGTCATACCTTTCGGTAGATGACCCCAGGACATAGGGTCAGAGGTGCAGAGATTGCAAGGTAGAGGGGATCAGCTAGGAAAGAGAGATTGTGCTTCACTTGCGGCAGAATTGTCCATGTGGCCCGTGACTACCAGAATCGTCGTACGAGCAATAATTAGACAGACGAGGAAGCACTGAGGCAGCGGTCGAGGTTCAAGCAAGGAGGTCCGTAGGGATACGGATGCCGAAAATGAGAAGGTCATGCAGCAGGTGGTGGATGATGGATTGAGATTCTATAGCCACCACCCCCAGGTGGTCCACCCCGACCACACTAACAAGTGGACATGGGTGAGCTCAGTTACCGGTGGCAGAGGCCTTTGACCAAAACACTCTAGAGATTACTACATGTACGATCCTTATATATTTCACCCTAGCACCATCAATTATATACAAAGGTTCTAGTCATTGTTTCATTTCCACGACACTTGTTCGGTGCTCAGAGATTCTAATGGAGCCATTGGGTCGATCATTATGATTAAAGACACCTACGGGAGAGGATTCATTGATTATAAACTGGTGATGATAGTGTGAGCCCACTCTAGGAGGTGTGTGCTTCGGATGGGATCTCCAAGTAGCGGCGTCGACACCTTACGAGTTCATCGTGGGTATGGAATGGCTATCTACAGTCTGTTCATAGATCCACTGTTATAGGCGCAATGTGCGGTGTGTCTATGAGGATGGTATCGGGTTTACCTTTTTTGATGAAGAGGAAACCTTTGTAGTGAAAGGTCTGTCATCATGGAGGATGGTACGGACGATAACTCATTAGTTGTGTAGCATCACCCAAGGAGCTATTTGAGTATGTAGTCTATGTTAACCTGTAGAGGTGGGATAATATGATGATGTCTTCCATAATTATTTTCTGGGAGAACCTCCTCGGAGAGAAGAATACTCTCACATTGACTTGTACCCTGGGACGACACTGATATCTATACCAGATTGTTGGATGGATCTTATAGAGCTTCGTCAGCTAAGGTTATAGTTGGAGGACTTGTATAAAATGAGGTTCTTAAGGCCTAGTGTATCTCTATGGGCATCCCTGATCTTGTTTTCCATGTAGGTATATGAGAGTTTGTTCCTTTTTGTGGACTATTGGTGACAGAACCAGGTGACCATGATGGACAAGTATCCACTCCTGAGTATTGATGTTCTCTTCGACCAACTAAAAGGATATCAATGGTTTTCGAAGATAGACCTGAGATCAGGCTTTCACCAGCTCCGGTTATAGGATGAAGACGTACCAAAGATGTCCTTTAGATGACAATATGGCTATTACGAGTTTATGGTGATGCCCTTCGGCATGAGCAATTCTCTAGTAGTGTTCTTAGGGTTAATGAACTTGATATTCTAGATATACCTCAATCTCTTTGTAGTGGTATTCATTGATGACATCTTGATATAATTTGAATTGGAGGAGGTGACCGGCACACAGCTGTAGATAGTTCTGGATACACTCAGAGAGCACCATCATTAATGAATGCTCTCGAAGTTCCTTTTTGGATTCGGGAAGCCCACTTCCCAAGGCATGTTATCTCAAAGGATTGAGTCATAGTGGATCCAGCAAAGATAATGGTTCTGCTTTCTTGAGAGTCACCCCGATGTGTGACTAATGTGCAGAGTTTCCAGGGAATGTCTAGGAACTACCGGAGATTCGTACATGACTTCACCAGAGTAGAATCCCCCTTTTTAACCATTATAATGAAGGGGCGTCCTTTCTTATGGATAGATAAGTGTTAGAAGAGTTTTTAGGATCTGAGGTAGACACAGACATTTCCCCCCATCATGAGGCTACCAGATGTGGGTGTCTGGTATATAGTCTACTATGACATATCGGGGATAACACATGGTTGTGTCATAATGCAAGAGAATGTATTGATCACCTATGGATCATGGAATTTGAGACAACATGAGTACAACTAGGAAACCTGTGTCCATTAGTTAGCAGTAGTGGTATTTGCGCTAGATATGTGGTCGTACTAAACGATTGGTGTAAATTGTAGTGTTCCCGGTGTTGATAGAGGATCAACATGAGGGGGTCCTTTGTGGGCAGTCAATTCCTCTTGTGTAAGTTCGTTGGAGGCATGACAATCTCTATGAGAGAAAAAGGTAGAGGGAGTCTCAGATATGTGCTCAGTACCCCCAATTATTCCACTTGTTTTTTGTATAATTTAGCGATGAAAATCCATAAGGAGGGGAGAATGTAAAGACAAAGAAAATTCCATGTAATTGTTTTTAATTATTTGGGATTTTTACATGACTGTAAAAATTTACGGTGCTCTATTCTGAGGCCTAGTGTGCCAGGAATGATTTTTTTGAACATTTTGAGGTACATTCAATAAACCCAAGGGTGAAATTTTCTATATTTTGAACTGGTACTCAGATTACAAATATGAGGGCATAGTTGAATCTACAGTGCTGATATTCACTAAAGGAAGGTATAACATCAAGAACAGTTGGTCGGGATTAAAATTTTGATTTGTGTCTAGTAAAGAAATAATAAAATAACTTATATATTGTTATTTTATTTCTTTTTATCTTACCACCATTTGATATGTGTTTATGGGAACCACAGAGGCATTCATACATTTAATATGGGACATTAAATGCCCAGTTACACTTTGGTTGTGTGACCACCCCTCGGATAATTAATGTGGAACATTAATTACATCAATTAATGTGGAAAATTAATTACATCAATTAATGACCCTCGTTAATTCCTCAGTTTTTTACCCACCCTTTTCCCCCTCTATTTTAATGGGGCTCGGGGTAGAGGTTTTGGCATGAATTCTTCAAGTGAAGAACCTCTAGATATGTGACATGACACCATCCACTATAGGAGAATGATTATCAGGCATCAGCCAACTAGAATTGACGAACGTCGATGACTTCATCAAATACAAAATCTTCTTCCACCACCAAGACATCTCCAAAAAATCTTCAGGTAGGGGTTTTATTTTAATTTATGAAATTCCCACAATTCCTCTCCATGTTTTGAATATCAGGTGGTCGTGGATGGTGATTTGCATGGGTTTGATCATATTATTAATATGATGTATAAATTACTCAAACTTGTTATATTGATAACGTGGAGGTAATGGGACAAATGAATAGGGAACATACCATTCTCTACTTTATTTTCATTGAGTTATTTTGAGGTTGGCAGTTTCAACTTGACGAAAACATAAAACTGGAAGGCGCGCAACGACTGCCGAAACTCGGGAGGACTGTAGGCATGTCTGGAAGGAAGAATAGACCACCGAACATCACATGGTGTCCCAGAGAATATTTTCTGGTGCCATACTAGAGACTAGTTCTGGTGAAGAGTGTGGCGGCTAGCACTCACTAGCCATAGAGGAGGGTAGCACCACATGGTGTCGTAGTGTACGGAAGGGGCAGTCGCCTCGTCGTCACACACCGTGTTGAGCTGGCCACAATGACAAAGTCGCGTCAGAAGAGGGACCCACATGTAATGAGGCAATGCCACCTAATGCTTCCAATCATGGAGCCTAACGGTACATTTGAGTTGTTTGAAAATCATATGGAGGGACCCCCATAAGGGTCACACCAGCCTGTGGGTCGGATCGCCCGGTGGGCAGTGCCCAGCGGGCAGACTGGGCCGATCCACAGACCAGCGGGCTATGCCCACCATGGCCATGCCATACCAGGCTGGGCCAGGCCAGTTCCGGCTAGGCCGAGTCAGACCTAGACCTAGTTGGGTCGGTGTGACTGGGTCGGATCAGACCCAGACCCCTCTCAGCCCATGATACGCTTAAAGGGCCATATCTTGCGAACCAGACATTCGTTTGACGAACAGTCTATGGCACTCGGATATTAGGAGTGATATTTTCCTTCTGAGATACCCCATGAGTGTTTTGGAGAATTATTGGTTATGACCAAGTTGAATCACATCTTAATCCAATTGGGCCCTCGGTGCAAAAATTCCAATAACTTACAGACCATGTGTCTGGTTGACGTGTCGTCTATTGAATTGGAACCCCTATGACATGACTGATAATTGGGTAACTTCTACATTGGACTTCATGTCTGTTGTAATATGACCGATTGAATGAGGAGCAATGTCTCCTAGACACATGTGTAATTTGAGGGGGAATCCCATGTTTGGCTGAGATGTGAAGGATTAACAAATAATTTTGTGTGAAACAGCACCCAACGATTCTGTGTGAATCTTCACACATCGATTTTATGTGAATCATAACAAAATGATTATATGTGAATCTTCCCCAAGTGATTCTATGTGAATTATTACCCGGTGATTTTGTGTCTATAAACACCCAATTATTCCCTCTTAATCAACACCCTGTGATTTTGTGTTAATCAGCACCAAACGATTTTGTGTGAATCATCACTGGTCGATCTTGTGTGGGTCATTCCGGGGTTAGTACCAATAAATCATGTGTGGGTGAGCAGTTGTGCCTCTTGACCAAGTAAGATTTTCCATCCTTACGACTAATCATTTGTACTATTGTACATTACTTATACATGGTTTGATTTGTGTCTTTTTCATTTTGCATCGTGATTGAGATCATGATTGTGGTTTTCCTTGTGGAATTCATAGATACTGTTGTGGGATCCGGGTCCCTACAGGATATTGTTACACTCACCACTATAGGGTCTTTGCCTACACCATGTTGTGTCTTCTACAGATGATAGGAAGCCTTTCCTAAGACTCAGGGAGCTTGGACCTGATAGTGGAGGATGGTGATGGTTGATGTGGAGATCCGTGGAGATAAGTTGTACCTACCCATTTGGATGGATCCTCAGTTGGCAATCTCAGGAGTTGTTTTCAATTTTCAATTGTTGTTTTATCTTTTCAGTTGAGCAGATATTGTGGCCCGTTTAATTTAAGTACACCCTATTACTAGTACAGTTCTACGTTGTGGTTGCATCTTGTTGTGTTCATGGGACATGTGTTGGAATAGGTTTAGAGGAAACACCATCTCATTTATAGGGATATTCCTTTACGGTGCTAGTCGCAAAAACCTGGCCTATGGAAGGTAGGTTTGGGGTAGTCACGAAACGGTCCTTAGGGGATGCTTCATGACAATAATCTTGGGAAAATAAAACCAATATTTTGTAAGATTAAATTCTTAGTAAGGGTAAATATTGGACATGTACAAGAATATCATAATCATGAGGGTGTGAGAACATGAGCATAATGTTAAGTGATCAAGCCCTTTATATCAAAGGTCATAATCTTGAACCATGATATATATATTGTTATTCATAAGACATTAATCATAAAATAATAAAAGAGAATAATCCATGTGATCATAACAGAAGTAGATGATAAAGAAATTTGGGCATATATAAAGGAATAGAAAATCATTTAATATTAGTTAGGGAACACTACTATGAGAATCATAACATATAAAGTCTATTACTAAATTAGGTTCACTACCCATTCTAGTCTTTTTTTATTGAACTATATTTGTTTCCCATTCCATCCTTGAATTACTAAACTGATTTCAGTCATCATTACAAACTTATATTGTTGAATCCGGTTCACTCCTTGGTTCATCCATGTATAACTGAACTGTCTTAACGTACAGTTATAGTCTATTATACCTCATCAGATATATAAATTATTACTCAATGAACTATAGGGAGATATAGATCAAACACATTACATAAGGAAATAATACACATTATTTCCAAATGTTCAAAAAAAAAATCAACATATCATAACCCATGAAATGAAAATGGTATCATTAAATTTTCATCATATATTTTCATTTGCGAAAGGCACTATCTTTGTAATCATAGTATAACATATGAAAGGATGTATGGTTCATAAGCCTATATCTTATAACCATAATTCCTTCAAATCATAAATCATTCTGTTATAGAAAATGAATTGTTCTATTGGTTCATATCCCCATTAATGAATAGGAAAAACCAAGAGATGTCATCTTAGATGGAATATAATTGGGAATTATCAATTGAATCTTTTATTGACGAATACACTTAGAGAAAACTATTTTTAAATCATAAAACATTTTAAATGTAATTGATATTAAATTTTATGAATTTGGTGTTGATTATTTATAATTTTTTGATTCAATAGATTTTTTTAATTTCATTTCAATTAAAAAATTACAAATATTAATGAATATTAAAATATATTTTACCTATATATATATAGTGATATAAAAGCATCATTATTTTATATAACAACTAGTTATATGGTAATCTAAATCATTCGTGAATTTATTTATTTTTCTGAAATTTTTATAATATTAGTAGAGATGAAAAAACAATGAATGTACTAGAAATAATAAATAAATATGTCCATGTGGTTATACGAGGATAATATATTTTTATATAAGAATTCTTATATGTGTAATGAATTATTATATTGGATAATAACAATTATAAATATTTCATTAGATAATTTAATTTAATATAAAGATGAATAACTCCAAAATTATTTTCAAAAAATAATTACATCTATATATAGATTACATTAGGAAAAAAACATAGGACTTCTTTTAATATAAAAAATACATCAAAATGTAGTAGAAAATTATTTAGAGAGATATGTTGTTGAATTTAATATTAAACCGATATAAAAATGTTGTTTTGTGTGGGTGAAAGAGAGTCAATTTTATGTGAAAATGAAAAACATTAACCAAGATTACTACATTAGGTGAATTCAATAGATTGAATAACATGATAATTAGTTGAATAATTTTAAAAAAATGAATGTAATAAATATATTTTTCATGATCTAATATATTCTCTTATATAAAAGTTTTATATTGTATTAATTATAAAATTTGTTCCATTTTATTTTTCAACTTTTTAACCTATTTTACATTTTTAAAATATATAAAAAGGTAATTATTTTGTTACTAAAAATGTAATATAACCCCTCCTAATATAATTTTTGGATAATTATATAATTTTTCTTCTTTAAATATTTTCTTATTTATATATGGGTTTCTTTCCTAATTTATGTGAAAACACATTATATATAGATGAAAATTATTTTGGTGAAAAATGAATATTTTAATAAAAAGTGTTATTATTATTATTTTAAAAAATCTTTAATCAACACCTTAGTTAAAAAAATACGTCAAAAAATTCTAAAAAATATATATAATTATTTTTCTAATAATTCATAATAGAATAAAATAATTTTTAAAATTATTAATTTTATGATCATAGATTTTATTTCTTCTAATATAATTAAATATTTAAATAATATGTTCACTATTTATTATTTTTCATATATTATCTATAAATTTTATTAAAAATAAACCATTATCATTCAAATAAATCCAATATATGAATAAAAAATTAAACAATATTCCCCATTTACAATATACATTTAATAAAATAATTATATATTTTTAAAATATCAATGTTACATTAAAAATTACATGTTTATATAAATCTATATTATATATATAAATCATTCATCACCTCAAACAAAGTGTTTTTGGTTAGATATATAGTTTTGAAACTTACCAATATTGATTCCACTAAGGTATATCACCTAGTAATTTTCATGTTCATGAACTTCTCCCATGGATGAATTCAGTGAAACAAAATTTTCTTTCTCTTTATAGGGTTTTATTATTGGTGAACCATTATGATACTACGTCCATTTATATATAATGATAAATGATCGTCATATAAAATTATTTTATTACAAGATTCAGTTTCTTATTATATCAATTAATTTTTCATAACATGGAAAAAAATATTAATAAATACCATTTAATTGATTCTATTATATTATCACATTTTAATTGAATTAAATATCCAATTTATTTCATTAATAATTTAATTTAAAAAAATAATGTAAATGTCCATACATATAACAGTCATATTAAATTCATAAAATTATTGAAAATCATTTCCCATGTCACCATATTTATATTCTAAATAATAATTTTTCTCTTTATATCCTATAAAATTCAATATAAAATCGTAATTTAAGGTATAATCTATATAGAATATCATTAAAATCAATATTCCTATAATTATTTATATTTATTTACCTTTTGTTTTCAGAATTATTAAAATTATAAATATTAGTATCATTTACCTATCATTAAATATATTTCAATTTATTAAGTAAATATTTACCTAAAAATAATAGTTTAACTGAAACATTACACTGATGTTATTTTAAAGGAAAACTTTTATAGATTTAAATCGATATCTATCACTATTTAATTGTGGTGTTACATAATAAACTCTTTTCCCTAGATTAATAATAATATGTTTGAGTTTGAAATCTATTTTTATATAAGGATTCATTTTTTTACATTGTTATTCTTGTTCGAATACTATTATTATACAAAATATCTGATAGGGATAAATATTAATATAAAATTCCTAAGAAATCATGTCAGAACATCCACTAATTATTGTAATTTATAGAATGGCCCATTTAGAATGAACAATTGTTTGATTGTAACCTCCTTAAATTGGATTATGAAATCTATTGATATCCATTTAGAGGATCCTATAATGTTCTATGGATTATAATGTATGAAAATTAGAACTAATTGATAAAATGTAAACAAGTAGTCATATAAAATTAATGACTATATAACCTTGGAAGAAAATTAAATATAAAATCATCATTAATTATTACAAAAAAGTAATACATTTTTTCACAACTAAATATTACTAATATTTCTTTTTGAAGTAGGGGTTTTTCAAAATACATGACTTGTTTTAAAAGAAATTTTTAGTTAGATTCTATTCGTTCTTTGTTTTCAGGGGTATCCTAGGAATTTTTGGAGGAAAGGGTGGTTTCGTCAAGATTTGGGCAAAACTGGGATCCCATATGCAGATTAAAAAAAATATTTTATATAACATTTGTTTTTAAACATCTTTCACCCATTCCACTTTACTAAAGGCCTCCGTCGATCTATTAAAACCTCTATATCCATTTGGACCCCTTTGAAACACATAATCATGGTGGATTTGGGTGATTTATTCATGCATTAGTCCAACCAATGAGCCCACTTTAAGACTTAAAAAACTAATTTATTTCTTTTTTATCATATTTATTTTTTATCATTTTTCGGTCATTGAACCTAAAATAGATCTAAATACACAAGTCTCATCCCCATGTTTTATTTTCCCACTTTGAATCTCATATGTATCGTAGATTATGGATAATTTCTTCATCGTTTCTCAAACCATCCATATTTTAAAATGGATTTTGTTTCCATCACAAATAATTCATTTTTAATTTATTTTCCCCAATTTCAGTCTCCAATCGTCCTCCTCACACTTATTCAAAAAACCCATTCAATTTTTTCATCTTGGAAATTCATCTATTGGTGTATTTTGGGAGATTTCAACAATGTTTCCAAATTTACTGTGTTTCAATCATAGTTCATTCAATTTTCTTAATTATTCTCCCACCTTTCTTTAATCTCCTAATTTCCAGATTCTTTGTATCATTACTATGGGTTTTTTGGTTTATTTGTCCAGTATTTTGGTTTTAGATTTGTTTTCACTCCCTTGTGGTGTGGTGGGAGTGCAATTGAAGTTTTTCACCATTATTGGAGGGTTTTAACAAATTTGGTAGGTGATTCCATGTGTATGAATCGCTTGATTAGTATTTATTACATGACCTATATTTTCAGTATATTTCTCTTGTATCTTTTGGGTGTGAAAACTGTATTTAGTATCATTAGTTTTGTGGTAGATTTTAAAGTTTTTTTTTTTGAAAAAAATGGGTGTTGTTTTTTTGTATTCTATGATGTATCAATTGGGTTTGATTTATGGTTCATGAAATAATTATATTAATCTTTTTTATGGATGCCAATTTAGGTTTTGTATGATGTAGGTATGTGTTTTATTACCAAATAGGGGTTCTATATGGATCCAATGTGCAATGAACGGCTGGAATTCATGAATTTTTTTAATGAAAATGGTAAAGAGTTTTCTGAATTCACAATAGGGTAAAAACATGTTTAAAAAATATTTGGAGTGTTTGTGATCAGAAATGATGTTTTATGTGAAAATGAAATTTTATTGCATGTGCAACCTGTTTGATCACAAAATGGGAATCTCGAGTATCTAGGTGGGCGGATGTGTACTAGTATGCTATTTATATGGAGTGTTTTTCCCTTATTTCACTTAGAGACATTGACTTTTACAACACTAAAAAATATGATGGTTATGACTGTGGACCACTAGGTTTTGGTAATTTTCCCTAGTTGTGGTTCATGCAAGAGATCATATATCGATATGGTTACTTTGACACCAAGATACAAGGTACTTGGGTTTTACAGCTAACTACTGGCTATGGGTATTCTAGTGTTTAGTGGTTGCTGGATATACTATATTTTTCATTGGAAGATGGTGTGTTTGGATGAAAAATTCAGTAGCTTGTATGTTTTATTTAAAAATATTCATTATTTAATGTTACCCCTTGAAACCCATTTTCATTTAACGGTTATATTCATTATAAATTATTGCTACAATTTCTTGTTATAAAAGTTGGAAATATTTTTATCTTATAATGTTTATCACATGGACTCTATTTGGGTGGTATCCTATATTCTTAGTCTCACACCATAATTACACCTTTGGGTTTAATTATACATGATTATGTTTGAAACATGTAAGGTAAAGGTCTATTGAGACGACGGTTCGAGGTGTTAGTTGCATCTGTGTTGTGGTGTTGTGAAGATGACTAGTGGGTGATGACTAGTTGTTATATGGCGGTCCTTGGATAGTTATTTCTAAATATTTTTAATATTTTTCGACTTTTTGGGTCTTCTAAAAAACATCGTTTTCTATTCTGAATTATTATTAAGGGTTTCTTGGAATGAAATTTCAGATTCTATTTATTCTTCATTATTGGGTTTTTATATATTCAAACTCGGGTAAATTGTTCCCAAACCATTGATTAGGATTCAAGGGAACATTTGAAATCCCATGGTGATAGTGAATTCCCGTTGGGCTTTACCACTAGCTAGGTTGGGTACTGGTTTCAATGTCAACAAATCTGGTTTGTGACAAAATGGAATCACAGTAGGCTTATCTTTTTGGGTCATATTATTATTTCGGGGTGAATCTGGTTAGATAGGAGGTAGGACTAGTTGGGATTAGAGGTTTTGTTATGACTAGGGTTCAGGGATAGAACCTCTCGTGGAAAACCTTGAGTCTCCGTGGGATGTAGGGATTATTGGTCTGACTTCTCATACTGGTGGGACATTTGGGTTGCAGACTGCAAGTAAATATTAGGTGGGAGTGAAGTGTTGGTTTATTTAATTTTTTTATTTAATTGACATATTTATAATGGATGTAATTGATGATAATTTACAGAATTATTATACATATTATTTCTTTTGCAAATAAAGACTTTTTTAGAAACATGCCTCCCTAGAAATATCCCATACACCCATGGGATTATGCGGAAAAGAGTTCTTCCTCACCAATTGATCAAAGGATTATAGAAGATGTTGTCAGGGATTTCCAAGGCTTAAGACATGAAGTATCTCCCACACCTACTCTATATTGGTATTAAGAGTCTATTTTTAGGAAGGAACGGCCTAGAATTTTCTAATGTTAGGCCTCCTGCTTTTAGCCATAGCACATAACCCCAAAAATCATAGGAGTGCCTTGAGAAGATCGAGTGTAAGATTGAGTTCCTTGACACATCTAAGGAGGTTAGGGTGAAGTGTTCCTCTTTTTTGTTTGATGTCCTTTCTGTAGGGGGTGAGAATCCTTACATCAATCTAAAAAGCATGAATAGATGATATAGAAGGATATCATATTTACCTTCAATGACTAGTACTTCCCTGATGTCTTCACATATGCTTAATCCTAGGAGTTTATGGATCTAATTTGGGGGGGTGGGAGGGACATTCATGGATGGATTATACTAACCATTTTTCTGAACAGGTCCAGTATGCACCAAAAACCGTATCTAATGGGAAGATGAAGGTTCATTGGTTTGAGAGGGGTTGGTGGTCAGAGATCTAATCCCATGTCTCCTTTTTTTATGACTTAAAAAAGGTGTTTTATTGAGCATGTATGGTAGATAATGTCTTAAAAGGGGAGTATGGTTTCTTTGGATAAGTTTCATTGATGGGATGTGGAAATTCTTCTGATATTAAAAATAAGCGAGAGAATCAAGGGAAGAAGGTAGGTGGTAGTTGATGTTATCTTTCCCGACATATTTCGTTAGTGGGTTCTGATACAAGGTTCGTTTAATGCCCCTAGTGTGGGAGGACAGGGCACACCCGACGAGCATGAAAATATCCTTAGAACCCCTTTTATTAGTGTGGAGGTATGGGACACATTCATCATTTTTGATAGACGGAACATCCAATCTAGGGTGGGGTATGATCAATGGATTCTGTGGGAGTTCTAGCCCAATCAGAGCCTTCAAGGATAGGGGGTATCAGTTTGGTGTCTGTGGTAGCATGTCAACATATTCTTCTGGGAAGATCCATTTTAGGGAGAATACATAGGAAATCGGTCATTATCAATTAGATAGTAGGCATCATCATTTGGTGGAAAAAGAACCAGTGGTATCATATGTGAGGCCATCGATAGTTTGAGATTCCATCTTGATTGCATCTTCTATAGCTATTTCTCTTTTTGATACTGGGGATACTATATCATTTATCACTACCCATTTTGTGAGCACGCTGAATTTTCCAACTGTGTTGTTATCTGTTGTAATGGAGTTGGTGATGTTGTCGGGAATGAAGAATTAGCAGGGTATCAGGTGCACATCATGTGAACATAATGTGTCTGTTTTATAGATGGAGTGCTACCTCTTGGTCTTGGATATGGATCATTTTAACATAATCCTCATCAGGAATTGGTTATTTCTCATTCACCCAAACATCGATTGCTATATGTGGTTGGTGAGTTTCATGGAACCTGATGGATATATTCATGTTTATCATGGGTAATGGGATCCTCGATCGGGTTATGTCAGAACTCCACTCCCATAGTTGGAAAACCGTATCTTCTGGTTGTCATCACATTCTCTATAGAATGGTGGTCATGAAACTGAGGGTGGGTTACCTCCTGTAGTGGATGCTTTTTGTATATATTCATATATGAACTTCATGCATTCCCATAGAGAGGGATGTGGTGTTATCGATCAATTTGGGTCTAAGAACACTACTAATATATATTATCTTATATCGTACAGCCTCGACCAATGCAAGGGAATTAAACACATATGTAGATGATTTGGAATCCAAAGAATTCATTCTCTTGAGCATCTCTCCTTGGGTTGATCCTATCATTTTTGCAAAGAAGGTTGATGGATCCCTCTAGTTGTGTATTGACTACTAGAAGATGAACAAGGTAACCATAATTAACAAATATATGTTCCCCCAATAGATGACTTTTCTGATTATTTTAAATGTATGATTTGTTTTTCTAAAATACACTTGCATTTGTGTTACCACCAACTCAGGGTGAAGGACAACGATATCCCGAAGACAAGATTCTAAAGTAGGGCTGACACCGTTGAGTACCTGGTAATGCCTTTCTAGTTTACCAATGTTCTCGAAGTATTTACTGAACTCATGAATATGGATTTCCACCAGTATATTGAATCTTTTTTCCAGGTATTCATGGATTATATCTTGGATTATTCTATATCCGAGGAGGTTAATAAGCATCATCTAGGGATCATGTTTGGAACATTGTAGGATCACTGCCTTTCTGAAAAGCTGGTCAGGTGCACGTTATGGATCAAGGATGAGTTTTGTGGGACATCTTATAGCAGAGCAGGGTGAATCGGTGGATACCTGGATGATTATTATAGTGATTTCAATGTATCATCTAAAGAACATGTTTGAGATTAAGAGTTTCCTTATCATGAGAGGATACTACATGCATTTTTTAGGGATTTATCTAGGCTTGATAAACAATGACCTAGCTCACCTAGAAGGGTTTGATGTTTTTTAGGGCTCATAATGTCAGGAATCATTTGAGGAACTGAAGCGGTGATTAACTACCACCCCGGTTTTGATCATTCCATAATCTGGAAAAATCTATTTGGTATAATGTGATGATTTCATCAAAGTTAATTTTTTATTCTCATATGAAACATAAACTAGAAAAAATAAATATGAAAGGAACCCCACCCATTCCATGACCCTAACCATGAAAGGAATCTAAGGAGGTCAGAATTGGTGGATCCCGATAGCATCCCCTTTAATGAGGTTTATCCCTTCGGCCATCATGCTAGTCCAATTTTGCAGCCATACATCCATCCAAGCATTGAAATCCAATGAGTCCAAATGAACTGTAATTTTCTTCCCCACTCTCTAGATGTGAAGGATGTGAGACCTGCTACAAAATTTGAATTTTCACTTTCTGATAACTTTTCTCACTGACCAAGGAGATACGCCATACCCGTTCAAGGAATTGTGCACAAAAAGGGTCTATTTCAAATTTGATGAGCTCCAAACCCTTTTTCTCACTCAATCTTATCCTCATGAATATCACAAATTCCTCTACATGTAATGAGTATCCTTGACCCAGCCTGGCTGAGAATTCCAAAAGGACCGACCCATTTCCATCACGCACAACCCCACCTTCTCATTTTTCCACCGAGACCCATGATCCATCGGTATTCACTTCAAAACCATACAGAGGTGGAAGCACACATACCCAATTACATGAAATATTGTGGGTTTGGATAATATCGCAAGAACTCCCATTAAAACTATGAAGGGAGGGTGCCTCATTTCTGTTCCTCACAACAATGGCCAAATGGATGATTAGGTTCATATTCCACATGAAGATAATAAAAGCTGAAAATGTCGATCCTTCAATCCTTTCCATGTTCCATGCCTGCCAGAGGAACCAGCACCCCACACGCAGCACCATAGAATGAGCTAAACTTATAGGGCCTCCTCCCCCAAAACCATGGTTCCATATGTCAATAAATGGTTGGAACATCTCAACAATTGTAGAGAATGTAGTTAATTCTCTAAGTATCTTCCCTAATTCGCATGCCCAATCGCTATACAAGAACAAGTGGTTTGCTCTCTCCACACTGTGGGCATTACATCACACACACATTGAGACATAATGAATGCTGCAATGCTAGATATTTTCATCTGTAGGGATAGACCTGTCATTGATCCTCTGGGTAAGAAAACTGAACGTGGTAGGGATGCTTCTCACCCAAATAGTCTCATCCCTCTCATGTGATTGTCTATGTTAGTTTGATATGCACAAGGTGTCCTTTGAAATAAAATAACCTAACATGGAAGTAGTGAAGGAACATTTATCTAGGGCCGAAATCTGCTCAATGATATTATAGAGTTCCTACTACTCCTTGTTTATAATCTCTTTAATGAAGGTTGGGAAAGGTATGGCTTCCCTAATAGAGAAATCTGTGACATGGCAGTTTGGAAAGGCCAGTGTTTCCCCACACTAGTTTTGGTCCCAGAATGAAAAGTCACCTCCTCTAATTTTTAAATGGGGGTGCGGATGAAGGATCACAATGTGGGGACCGATCATCGACCATAGATACAAGGGGTGTCCCTCCATATTAACATGGAGTCCTAAGGCATAAATGTGCATGAAATTCCCATAGAGTGTCTGTTGCTCTAGAATGATCCGTGTTGGCTTTTCATGCATGTAGTAAATGGTATACTATAGGTTGCATAGATAAATCCCACCCTCACCCACAGGCTTCTTCGTCCTACTCTAGGAGACACAATTCCTTTTTTCCTTCAGACAACAGATCCAATAATAAACTAGAAAGGATATTTTAAATGTTCTTCATGTTGTGGAGAAATCTTCTGATTTTTTTCGATACACCAAGGGTTTCTTATGCTTAAATTACCTCTTAGTGGTGAACATGTCTATTTGGAAGGTGGTGATGCAGGATAGCCACCAGAAATAGTGGAAAGTCCATCTTGGTACCACAATGATGTATTGTAATGTTCATCCCTAGTTCTGGTGGACACGCATGAGATGAGACATATCTAGCTTCATATCGAGATTTTATAATTGTCAAAATGTGAAAGTATATCATCAAAGTCCCTCTGGATTTATTGAACTATTACCTAATCATACATGGATGTGGGACAAGGTTTCCATGGATATCATATTTGGATTGCCTAATACACCATTGGAAAAGAATTATATATGGGTGTTGATTCATCGTCTGACCAAATCGGCCCTTTAATTTCGATAAAATATTCATCCAAAGTGGTGGAATTGGGAATGTTGTATGTGAAGGATGTTGTGAGTCTCTATAATGTTCCATCAGAAATCATTTCAAATAAAGAACATATTTTAACACTTGGTTTTGGTGTAGCATGCAGAAATAATTTGGGTTATAGATTATATTTAGTACGACATACCAACCTCAAACGAATGGTAAGATGGAGCGGGAAAATAAAATTATGGAAGACATGCTTCACACATTTATTTTGGATATCAGTGGTTATTGGGATTTCCATTTGTGATTGGTAGTGTTTTCCTATATCAATTGATATCAATCCTCAATCAAGATGGTATCATTCGAGGCTCTTTTTGGTTGGTTGTGTCAATCTCCTTTGTGTCGGCTGGAGGTGGGTGTGACCTCAGTGTTTGGTTTGAGTATTGTGATGGAAACATTGATCAAGGATTAATTAATTATTCAATGGTTGTTAATATCCCCGATTCATCACAATTCTCATTCCAATCATAGGAATCAATATTTGGAGTTTTCTGTGGTTAATCGGGTATTCTTGAAAGTGGAACCTCTCTTAGGTCATTTCCATATTGGTATGAAAGGGAAGATAACACCAATGTATGTGATAGATTTTTAAATAATTGATAGGATTGCTAAGGTGGAATAACTGTTAAATTTTCCCTCTTATTTGACTCCAATACAAGATGTGTTCTACATCTCTTAGTTAAAGAAATACAATATGGACTAATCCCTTGTTTTGGGCTGGGAGGAGTAGAAGTTAGAACCAGGTAATTATTTGGTTGAAAAATCAATGCATATTGTAGAATCCTAAGAAAAATTGCATATAGGGAAGAATTATTCTTTGGTTTGAGTCCACTAAAATCATGAGACCTATGAGAATGGGACATGGGAGCGGAAGTCTTAGGTCAAAGTATAGTTTTCGTTTCTCTTGTCTGATCAAGATTCCATATAAATTTAAAAGGATGGAATGTTTTTATGGTTGGAAAAATTGTTACATACATGACATATTTTAATGTTATGTTTCTTGTAACTTCTATTCTTTCATTGTTATTGGTGGTTTCCTAAGCATTTTTTTAAAAAGGTTGGTTTTATCACGATTTGGGTCAATCTGTTAGGCCATTTCCTATTTTTTTTTAATTATTTCTTTTATAACTCCTTCATTTCTCAATATTTATCATGAATTGTACTTCCCAAGTGGCCTCCCATGACCTATTAAAACCCACAAATCTATTTTTACCCCTTAGGGGCTCATAATCATGGTGTATTTGGGTGATTTATTCATGCATAGGGCCAATCCCTGATCCCATTTACATATTTACAAAATAATTTTTTTCATTTATATCTCATTAATTTTGTAAATTTTTTTGTCATTCCACATTTTACTAATTGAAAAAAACCAAAGGTGCTCCCATGTTCCATTTTCCTTCTTTGGATCTCATATTCACTACGGATTAGGGAGAATTTCTTCAAGGTTTCTGAAATTTTCCAGATTTGCAAATGGAATTTGATACATTCAAAAATCATTCATTTTTTATAATTTTTATCTCATTTCAATCCCCACTTTACATCTTAAGCCTCATTCAATCCACTTTTTTAATTTTGTATTCTTTGATATTCAACTATTGGTGTATTTGGGTATATTTCTTCAATGTTTCTCAAGTAAATGAGCTTTTTTCTTTGTTCATTCCATTACTTTATGGTTCTCCCACTTTTAATGAAGCACTAAATGTCCAGAATCATGGGCTTTTAACATAGGTTTATTTGTTTGTTTCACGGTCCAATATTGTGGTTTTAGGTTCTTCTTCACTCCATTGTGGTCTGGCAGTGGTTTTATAAAAGATTCGCACAATGTTTTGAGGGTTTTGACACATTTGGTAGGTGATTGATTCCATATGTAAGAATCCCTTGATGAGTTATATTTTCTTGAATTATATTTTAAGCAAATTATTCTTCCATTTTTGTTGGTGTGAAAACTTTTTTTCGGTATCATTGGTTAAGTGGTTGATTTTAAAGTTGATTTTTTTTAAAAAAATGAGTGTTTTTATGGTGTGTTACATGTTGTATCAATTGGGATTCTTTTTTGGTTTTGAAATAACTTTAATTAATGGTTGTATGGATGAAAAATATATTTTGGGGTAATTTTGGTATGGATTTGTTTTAAAATTATGGGTTTTAGATGGATTTTTATTGAAAATCATGGTTGATCATTTTGAAATTATTTAATGAAAATGTTAAAGGGTTTGTTGAATTAAAAAATGGGTGAAAGTAAGATTTAGCTATAGTTTTGAGTGTGTTTGACTAGAACTAATGTTTTATGAGAAAAGAACAATTGGTAGCATGTGGAACTTATTTTATAAGAATGTTGGAAACCCATGTATCTTTGTTGGAAGATGTATACAAGTATGCACATGACCCAGAGTGGTATTTTCCCTGTCTCACATTGAATGTTTGACATTGATTACAATAAAAAACTATAATGATGATAATTGGGGACCACAATTTTATCAGTATGTTACCTAATAATGGATTATACATGGGGAAAAAATATTCATATGGTTACTTTTACATGGATATACGAGGTACCTGGGGATCAAAACTAACTAGTTCCTAGTGGTGTTCTCATGTTTAGTTCTCATTAACTAGAAGGTATTTTCCTTTGTAATATGGTGCGTTTTGATGAAAAATCCAACATATTCCATTTTTTTAAAAGTGTTTATTCTATAATGTTTCCCCTTGAAATTTTTTTTCATTTTTAGGATACATTATATTTAAATTGATGATACCATTTCCTATTATAAAAACTAGAAATATTATTGTATTTGGATGATTATTGCACAGAATATTTTCAGGTGGCATCCAACGGGGATTTCTATCACTCCATTATTACACTTTTGGGTGCAATTATAATTGATTGTGTTTTGAATATGTAAGGGAAGGGACATTGGAGATGGTTGTCTGGGTTGTTTGTTGCCTATGTGGTGTGATGTTGTGGGGAGGGCTCATGGGTGATGACCCCATATCATTTGGTCATCCATGGGATTTTATTGCTACTAATGTTTTATTTTTGGACCTCTTGTGTATTTTTAGAACCTTTTATTCCATGGGGAATTTTAAATAAGACTTCTTTTTCATGAATTTTTAAATTGGTAATATTCTTTATTATTGTTTATTATGTATCCAAACTATGTTAAATTATACCAAAACAATTTTTATGATACCAATGCACTTGTGCCATCCCGTGGGGATTGGGAACACCATTCAAGAATTTCCACGGGCTGATTCTGGTGCTAGATTCAATGGTGACAGATCTGGTTTGTAAAAGGTATTTTAGATATCCATGAAATGAAATGAAGAGTAATATTATCCCACTTCAACAATCATATCAGTAAGGGTCTCATTATTTTTTTACCAAGTTTAGTTTTATCCTTTACATAATGGTATAAGATCCATCATTCCTTCTAATATGCAATCTCATAGAATATTTTCTCCCAAAAAATGATCACTTCTATACTGATACATCAGAGTGATTTTACGATTTATATTGATGTTTGTTCCATGATCTTTAACAAAATGATCTATCATTGTAACTTCTAATTATGTAATAAACATCCTGTTATTATTCTGTAAAACATCATGTTCTCTAATGTTGATATATAGTACATTTTCGTTTCTCATATCCTTTATATTCTCATTTTCCACCAAATGAATTTTTTATGATTTAATAATCCTGTCCAATAATGATTTTTGATTAACTAAAAGAATTATGTATCATCATTCTACTTTAATTACGATTCACACGTCCATTAATACCAAATAATTACAAATTTTTTCATTCTCTATCATCATCATGGAAAATAGAAATCATTGATTCAGATTTATAAAACAATGATATAGCAATTGGGGTATTTCTATAGTTTTATGTTTCCATTTATGTCACCAAAACATTTTTACCTAGGATCAATATGAGATATAATTTTTTTCACATCAACATTATGGTAAGATCACTAAATCCACATTAATATTTGACTATAGTTAGAATAATTGAAAATTATATTCTCTAGTGACAATAATTTATAATAAATGTAAAATCCATTAGTCTCAGATCATATAAAAATGGTCATTTATGATTGATAATATAATAAATACTATATCATAGGTTATAGAGATCTAGGGTTATATTTCATCTACATATACACAAAAATACACAATAAAATTGCAGTATAAGAATATGACATAAACAAAAAACATGTATCTATTATTAATTGTGACATTAACTATTTATTTTCCCCACGATATATTAAATATATTTTATTCAATAATAATATATGGATATTTATGTAAATCATATATATATACAAACATAAATTTCTTATAGAAGATATTAAAATTTACTTTTTTGAATATGCAGGATTGAAAATAGGTGGAATATCATTTTCTAAAATTATCCAATATCCTTGGTTAGATGAAAATAGATATAACTCTCTTACATGGATAAGTTATAGATAATGTCCCATTACATGTGGCTACAATACAATTGTGAATAATCCTTCACATTGACCCTTCTATAGCCACCAAGCGTGCTTGTGAAAAAAATTTGCATTTCACGTGAAAAAAACAAGTGGACATAGGTATCCTTCCATCAGGATGAACCTATTCTCACTAATGGTTTTCATGGATATATGGTACATTTTTTTCCTATACCTAGTTGTATATATCCATGCCAATTTTATCCATATTCACTATTCCCATACTTAATTTTCATACCCATTAATATTATATATCGAAATTTCATATTTTATTGCAAGTGAATTCATTATAACATATTCAGTAATATGTTTTTTTCAACTAAGGATAATGTAAAAAATTAGGTGTCAATTCATAGTTTCAACCATATCCTTTGGATTATATTATAAATTTCCTAAACAATATTATATTTCATACTCCTATAGTTGCACCATATATTAAAACAATCAAAATTGTAAAATTATTTCTCTATCCTTAATTAAATTATCTACATTTAATCCTATAAATCATGAGTTTTATGCTTAGTTTCATAGGGATTCATTTTTTTCAATTCACAAGACTCCACTTTGTCATTTGTCTTCATATGAAAGCAATTACCTTTCCATTATCCATTAATAGAATAAGCTGAAATACAGTAACATATAGAAAATTTATTATAGGTATATTTAATAATAAAATAGTTAATTCCTAAAAAATTTCTTTTCATTAATTTTTATAAGTTTCAAATACAATATTACATTTAATTATTATTTTCAGATTACCCAATTTTATAATGGTTTCAAAAAATTAGTGATATTATCCATCTAAACTAAGAACCCCATGCATTTTAGTTATGTTTCTAGGCTTTATCAAATCGATCAATTAAATTTTATTAATATGATAATATCATATTCCACTATTTCATAAAATACATTAATGTAGTTCAACCAATTTTGAAAAAAAAGTTACATAATTTTATTTATAAATAAATAACTATAAAAACCATAGTAAGTTTATTCAGATTATTTTCATTCTACTTATAAATCATATAATGTACATGAATATAATCTATTAATACATAATAAAAATTCTGTAGATAATATTTAAATATTATATTGTATAAATGTAAATACCATAATGGTGTATTTATTTTAATAGGAATTACTATTATCATATAATCAATAAATGTCATGTTAATTGATATCATGGGGATATTCTCATTAAATATTAACTTATTATAAGAAAATTGAAAATTACTATTTGATAAGTATTTGGACCATTGAATTTGAAGAATGTTTTTTTCATCTATTATATAGGGTAGTTTTTTATTATAGTAATTAAATTTATTTCCAAATAATCAATGTTTCATTTTAATGGAACGCCAATTTTTATTCAAAAATACTATAGGACATACTCATGTGGAAATAGATGGATGCCTTAGTCCCTTATCAAAATCTTGTAATATTTTTTAACACAACTAACTATGTTATATATATTCCCATAAAGTTCAAGATATGTGTTTTTGACAGGGTAAAGATGAATATTGAATTAAATCTCTCTTTTCATGTGATATATTGATAATTAAATTGGATATAAATATATATAACTCTATACATTACATGAATATAATTTTTTATAAACCTCATTCCATTTCATAGATAAAATAACATTTATTTCCTCCAAAAGGATTTCAATAATTTGATCTATTTTAGGTACTAATTAAAATGATTTATATAAAAAAATATCCCAATAATAGATAAGTAAATATATAATATATTTTAATATTATAGAATTATTTTATATTGGTTAAAATATGGGTATATAATTTTATATCCAATCCAACTCTGAAATTTCATCAGAATTGATATTACGTAATTTATTTGGATTTAAAACATGACAAAAATGATTTGTAGTCTGATCTACCAAGTTAACATTTGTTGTAAACAGAGTACCATATGGGGTTATAACTAACAAGTGAACAATTAATGTATCGTATGATTATTGAATATTCATTTTAAATATTACTGATATAAATAAATCAATTAAATTTGAACATAATAATTAAATTTAAAAATAAAATTAGACATTTAATGATCATAATATTTTTATAATTAGACATAGGAATCTAACTTTTTTCCCAAATTTTTCAACACTACAACATGATCTATTATGGTGTAGTCTTAATTGTACTATGGTGAATTAATTTGATTAAATTTACATCATTTTGATCTTGAAAATTTTATTATTTATTTGTTCTCTCTTTCTATATAACTCTTCAGCTTGATAACTGCTCAATACACATTTTAGGGACACTTCCATTATAATTAACCAAGTTCCTAGTCTACTATTCTAGTTTTTATCGTATAAATGTGTCACCAATTTTTCATGTTGGTCAGTTATTTCACGATGATGATCATTTATCAAATGAATTATATTGTTCAAAGAAAATTAATTCCATTGAAATATAACCATAATTAGGATATAAAATTTAATTATATAAATATATATTTTAAAATATAATGAATCAAATGATCATTTAATTCTTGGATATAATCCACTAAATAATTGATAACTCTTATATTCCATCTTATATATACTATTCAAAAAAATTAATTGTTTACCATTAAAAACAACATAATATTAAAACACAAAATAATCATTTTTTATATAATATTCTGGAATTTTGTATAAATATAAACAAGTATTTCTCAAGGAAAATATTTTTTCCAAAAATAGGAAATTTTTTTGATTATTCAACTCTATGGTTTATAAACCCCCCTAATAGTTTATTGAATAAATTTCCTTCACTAGTCAACTAATTTTAAAAAGGATATAAAACCTTGTTAAATTATTCCTGGTTGTACAACCAAATTCTATAGGTATATTTTCTATTGACAGTATACATTTTTAATGAATTAAATTTATTTTTTCCCATTAAATGATGCATGAAATTTTGTTATAAAAGTAGAACTAGTGGGTAATCTTTTTTGGGTTTAAATAGGTTGATCCACAACAAAATGGATATTTTTAAATATCGTTCATATGTTCTTAATTATATTAATAGAAATTTAATCATGTGCATTATTCAAAAAATTAAATCTTTTGATCATCCCATTATTTCAATTAATTATATCATGGGTTAATTTTTTTTAGGAGGGCCCATTATCAAAAGAATTATATAGGTACATTTCTTATATTATAAAATATTAACATTCAAATAAAAATTTATATATTTATATCCAATAAATATATTAATATATATAATATAATACAAAATAACCTCAACATATTATTATTGGTGAAATATACGATTACTACCTATGATCTTTTAAATGCAGTTCACAATGATTTTACTAAAACCTTTTCCGTGACACAATACGTAATTGTAACCCATGGTTACAAAAATAAAGTGTGTCTTGTATTATATGGAAATTAGTATACATGAGCTAACATTCCCAATATAATGGTTTGTTTTTCCTCAACAGTTTAGTAACAGAAAAACAATATTAAGATGTGTGATATTATATATTTTGATTGAAAATATTTATTTATTAATATTATATGTTGAGAATAACAAACATCAAATTAATGCATGTTCAATCATGATGATTGAACCCTATTAAATTAAGAAGATATGATTTGTAGTAATGAATATAATATACCAAATGAACTTATGTATAAAAATTTATATTCTAAATATATCTAAAAATTCGGACAACACAATGTATATAAAATCCAAAAAAACATTGGATTCGATGATAATAATTTCTTACCTGAATTATAACAAAGATCTCATAGTAATGGAAATCATCACACTAAATAATTTTGAAAATCATAAACTTCATGTCTTATCCATATTCCATTTGATTAAAACATAAAGATGCAATCATTACCCCCACATAGTTATTTAAAAAATATAACAATTTCATTATGAGGATATGTAATTCTTCGTCCAATATTTTAAATAAATTACTAATTAATTTCATGATACACATAAATGGAATTATTCATAAATATAAAAAATAATTAATAATGAAAAAATAGAAATAAATATAACAACTTGTTAATGAATTTTTACCATACCTGGTTATTATATTTAGAATAATGGATATATTGAACATGCATATAGATTTCCATATTAGTTATCTATTATGTATGACTATGATAGAAATATATTATCATAATAATAAATTATTGGATATAATATGATAATATTAGTAACCATATCATGTGGAAATTAAAAAAATTTATTTATCAGTTTCATGAGAATGTTATGTTTATTAATGTGGTTATAAAATGTAATTAATGTAATTCCAAAAGAAAAGTAATGAATATTTTACTGATAAATATACAACAGAATATGAAATATATATTCATTAATATATCAAACGTATTAGGGAAGAAATCAGGTATACATATTATTTAATTATATGATTGATGATTTAGTTTTGTTATATTTAACATATTATTAGTTGAAATCCAATAATTTAATGTATATATCATTGGATAGGTGAGAATATTTCAACCAATGGATATTAGTTTTTTGTATTGGATTGTTGAGGATGACCCGTTAGAAAATAAAGAGTGATGTTACATCCATCATTTAATTCACTAACCCAAATCTTTCATCCAAGGTGAGAGTGCCAGAAGACCTAATTCACAGCTCCACATATCCAAGAGAATTTAATATATCATTTTCCGAAATATTAAATCCCAATGGATAAAATACACTATGAATTTAAATACATAAGAAAATAACATATCATGAAAATAATAGAAAAGTAATTAAATAGTGAGTCTAAATAATAATAAATGTGATATAATATAACATACCATTAATTAAAGATTGATATAATAAAATATATAGATGAACAAAATGTTTCTTGTTAACTAACATATATCATCAAAACAGAGAATTTAAATTAAATAACATCAACAACACTCCAAATTCTATCATAGTATAACCTTTAACTCCTTTTTATCACTCAATATATTTTTTCCTAGGACATGACCTTTATGAGATCTCTAATGATGAAGTATTATTAAAGATAAATATTTCCATTTAGGTTTTGTGTATAATCCAAAAAGGATTGAACCATTGATTCACTAACAGATATACACATTACAAATCATTTTATTCCTGAATAAAAATTAATTTTTTAATCCCTTAATAAATCAATAATGAATCTATAATTATTGTGATAATCATGTTGCCACAACCCCCAACCATTCATTATTTGTCTATATAATAAATAATCTGTCATAAAATAAATATGATTATGGTTCAACCACATTTTCATATCATATATATCTCTATAGAAAGAAGGAAAAAGTGTATTGGGTCTATCCATAAGTCTATCATGCACTGTCACTATTACATGTTATTGTATAAGTCCAGTCCACCACCACCCCAGTCACTGTAAAGCCACATGCTAGATATATCTAGGAATTTCCTATAATTATGCCTCATTTTTTCATGTACCCAATATTATATCAATCAATATACATTATAAAAACAATTTAGACACGGCCCCGTAAAAAAGAAATTAAATCCATGATGGCCTCCTTTTAATTTCCTAAGAAAAGAATATTTTTGAACGGTCACACATTGAAACAAAAGAGTGGATAACACCCATTTCCACAATATATCTTATCAAACAAGGGTATCACCATCCAAAAACACCCATGTGACTAAAATAAAACAAGTATATCATAAAATACTCATTCGCAAACATGATATTGATCTCAAGCATGTGTCTAAAATATAAAAAAACATCATGTATTTCTAACTTTAACAATTAGGGTCTCTATATAGAAAGGATACTCCATTCTTAAATACATCAATTAAAATAATAATATTTTCCAGGACTCGTTTCCCATATCTCAATCATTCACCACTCTATCAATCCTATAATCTATGGTTTATTAGAAACAATTCTATTGTCACATAAAAGGGACCTATAATAAGATTCAATAATGAAATCAATATATTATTTTAGAACTAAATCACCTACCAAAAAAACTATAAAGAGATAAGATCAGTTGGGTTGATGAAGAGAATATTTATATCATAGATTATTTAATAGTGAATAGATAATGGGATCCCCACTATCCTAGATCAACCAAAACTTTTCTATAAAAAATAAATCAAAATTGGATCATGGTAAAACATGGCCGATCTTTAACTAATTCATATGTGATTCGACAAAAAATAAATATTATTTCTTATATGAATAGAGGATGATAGAGAATTAGTTAATAAATGGTAAAAACTACTCATATAATTATTTAAGGATTATTATTGATTGAAACATGAATTTAATCACTAAAACTCATAAAACCAACAATTCATGGTGGATATTTTTGATTTTTTTAATTTACGATATATTTGGGAAATAGGCAATGAGATTCCCACCACATAGGTGGTGTCCTTGATCACACTTTTCCTAGTATTCAAACCATTCTGATCCCCTTTGTCTAAAGAGAAAATACTTACGTATTTTGGAATCCTAATGAATTTCACCAATGAATGTTGATGCCACAATTTTCATGGTCCATAAGATAACTCAAAGTGTTACATGACAAATACAATGTTAATAAATGGAACTTCTAATATTCCAATTTCCCATAAGTGATAAATATAATTTAAATAACCAACACCACTGTATGGTCCTCCACATGGTATAATATAAACAAATATTGTCATCTTTACATAAAAAAAACCTTCAACAAATTCAGAACCCCACTAAAATATCCCGAGGGAAAATTATTATTCCTTTAAAAAGTGGATGTTATTAATATAAAATATAATAAATTATTGATCTAAATTTGTTCCCTTTCATGCCCTATATGAATAACGCATCCCAATGATCGTGATAATATACCTCCAACATTCATGTCTCTTGCATTATCTAATCATCTGACCAAATGATTCGACATGATGTACTATCTCCCCCCTTAGTACTCTCTCAACCAAAACGACAATCCTTACTGGGTTCTCCAAAAATAAAACATATAGTTCTATCTCAATGTCATTTAACTCAATCACATATGGTGGATTAGGTTCATTCCTCTAGAGCTAAGGAATATGAAAAAAATTATATTCACCACAATATCATGTGGAATGTTCTTGAATATAAGAAAATACTCCAATATGATAAATTATTTTAAAATAATTAAACAATACATAGATTTATCTTTCCATTCAATTTCATGTGATGATTCCCTTGCCCAATTCACGACCACACAAAAACTAGATTTCCAATATTAAACTCTAATGGTTATAAACACTAGTAATAATTTGATTATTCATTAATTATATTACAAAAAAATATTATTATAATGATCACTACACATTACAAGGTATTTTTACAATACACATCCCAATATAAACATCATTATGTTTCTTGTTCTAACAAAACATTGAGAGACATGACCTTCTGTAATTAGACAAAAATATTTCATATAAATCGAGGATATGAAAATATTATTTTTCATATACTAAAAAAATATATGATCATATTTTACTACACATAAGAATAGTATTTATTTTTAAAGAGTTCTATTTGGGATCATTATCATCCTCCCCATCATTACATTGGTCTATAAATTATATTCTATATTCAGTTTTAATAAACTCCCAGAATCCTTCTACAATCCATACAAAAACGATATCATAGGGTATTGCCCCATTTCTACGTGATACGTTATGTTACTCTATTAAGTAATAAAATATCTCATAAAAATTATTTTTTTACTCATCAATTGAGTGAATCTTATCCCCAGACAAGATTAATGCTACTTTTATCATCGGATAAACTATCAACAAAATTGTATATCTAAAAAATATGATCATGTGAAACCCATCTATAATGTGAATTTTAAAATCATACCATATCAACATAGTAATTTAATGTTTCTAATTTAATACCCATGGTAATTTATACTCCATCTTGATCCCCTAGCATGTTAGGAGGAATGAGAAAAATCTTTTAACATCACTCTTCATTGGGAATAACTATAAGAGTCTCCTTATTTCCCAAAACCTATTTATTAATAGATATTTTAATTGAAACCAAGAGGTATGGATCCTCTAGGTTCGGATAAAGGTATAAATTGAAGTGTCGGAGCCCCTGATGAGGGGTATGTTCATCAAAATCGTATACGCCAACACTTGGATTTCATTCAAGTTCATGAAACTCCCAATATTCTACTTCTTCTGTGGTCGGCTTGGCCACCTAGAAAGAACGTGTACCACAAATGAACAGAGCGACTTAGGTAACATCATCATACAATATGTCTATTGGATTTGTGCCAAAACTAATAAACATGCCTTCATCCCGGAGATGGAAAAACAAAAGGACAGTGCCCGTCTCATGTTGGCATATACCAGTCGGATGGAAAACATAACTGAAAAAGCCATTATGCTTGGACCACCAGATTTTCTGTGAGCTGGCTCTCCCACTCAGTGAGAAGCAGTAGTTTTTCCAAACCCTCTGATGGACAATACCCTAACATCTACAACGTTGGAGACGAAACAAAAAGAACCACCACCACATGGTACAAAGCCAAAAAAATTCACATCGAACCACCATATTCAGACCCTGATCCATAAATGAGCGAATCAGGAACCCAAATAATGGGGCCCCATGGAATGACGGGAACTCCATTACTCAGCCAAATTATATATATCAAATGGAAAAGGATGCATCACGGAGAAATTGATAGTCATATGGAAGACCCCAAACTCGGGGTTAGGAAATGAAAAAACGAAATAGTGTAATCAGTGGGGAATCCCTCCAAAAGATGGAAAACGATGAGTGGAGAAACACGTATAGTGGAATTAAAGGCGGAGGAAGGTGCGGCACATCCTCGCCTAGACTAAATATTGTTTTATACTTGAACTATCATGGGCTTGGAAACCCACTAACGGTTCGCATACTTCAGTGCAATTGCACCCAATGTCACCCTGATATGGTATTCCTTTCCACATCTATACTGGAAAACAAGGGCACCAATGGCGTAGCTCTGAAATGAGACTTCCAAGGATACTTACTAGTTTCAAGACAAGGCCACTCTGGGGGCCTATGTATCCTTTGGAAAGACAATATTGATTTCAAAATTTTGTCCTTCTACTCGCACCATGTGGCAGAAACTATTCAGACAGACCATAAACCACCATGGACCCTTGTGGTATTCTTTGGATGGTCATCTAATAATGATAAGTTGAAATCATGGGACCTTCTCGACAAGCTGTGGCATGACCTCCTATTACCTATACATTTCATAGGGTACTTCATTGAGATTATGTTGCATAAAGAAAAAATGGGTGGAATCATCTGACCTTCAGCATCGATGTCAAATTTCGACAACGTGGTCGCTAGGGAGGACTTGGTCAGTCTGGTGTATGTAGGTAATCCTTTCACATGGTTTCGCGGTAATACATAAGGTACCCAGATCGCTGAGCATCTGGAATGATTTATGGGGTCAAATGATTGGATTAATCTCTTTAGCATGTTCCATATCAGCCACATGACACTCAAATATTTGAACCACTATCCTATTTTAATTGATTTCACACAAGGTGAACACAATAGACAATTCAACATACTTATCAGATTTGAGAGTTTCTGGTCTAAAGACCAAGAATGTGAAGAGGTCATCCGATCAAGCTGGAGAGGTACTCATGAGGATGTTAATATAAATCTCCAAAATTTTTCATCCGATTTGAGGTCTTGGAGCAACAAAAAATTCTTCCACTCCTATTGGCACTATGGTATCCTCAAAAAGAGACTAGATAACCTTCTCAAGAAACCCACATCCAATTGAAATCTCTCTAAGATTGGTGATACGCAAAGTGAACTGGACAAGGCCATGTGTGTTAAGGAATGCTTCAAGGCTATGAAGGAGTGGGACACTCACATTAAAGATGGGGATTCCAATACCCAGTATCCTCACCAGAAAGAATCAGCCAGGCGTCATAAAAATGCTATCACTTGCATCACAAAAACCTGTGGAAGAAATGTTTCTGACACCATTGGAATCCACGAGGCCTTGACATGCTATTTTCAGAACCTCGTCTCTACAAGAGCCTCCTTCTTATCTGCTGAGGTGGAAGAGTGCATCAGACATGTGATCACCAAAGAGATCAATAGGAAGCTTACCAAAGATGTGACAGATGATGAGATACACCTGGCTCTGAAACATATTCATCCCATTTGGGCCCAGGAACCGGAGAGTTTCGACGCCCTATTTTTTAAACAATGTTGGCCCATAATCAATCCCAAAATTTTCAAAATGATAAAAAAATATTTGGGCTGGGAATACTAGCATTTTTTCAATCTATTAAACGGTTCTCATCCTCATTCCCAAAATCAAGTAAGGTTTTGAAATCCCTGATTTTAGACCTATCAGTCCCTGCAATGTCTATTAGAAGATCATCTCAATGATCCTTGTCAATCGGCAGTGGCCTTGGATTCATGATATTATCTAAGAAAACCAGAGCACTATCGTGGCCAAGGTAATGATCACTGACAATTCTATTGTAGCTCACAAAGTGTTCCATTATATGAAATCACGCTCCACCATGAAAAGAGGATCCATGGCCTGGAAACTGGATATTACTATGGCCTACGATAAAGTGGAATGGTATTTCCTCATAGTCATGATGCTGAAAACAGTATTTTGTGCTAAATGGACAGATATGTTCATGAATTGTGTCTCGAAAGTCTCATATAGAATCAAGGTTAATGGGTAGCTTTCCAAAGGATTCACCCCATCCTGAGGCCTATGCTATAGAGATCCCCTCTCCACTTTTCATTTCATTTTGGTGGATGATGTTTTCTCTCACCATACTTTTAGGGTTGCATCCTCTAATTATATTCATGGGGCGAAGGTCTTCCATGTTATCCCACCCATGTCGCACCTCTTTTTCACCGATGACTTCATCATTTTTTTCTAGATAAACAATTAATGAATGCCGAGTGATCTTCCAAGCGATCCATCAGAACAAGAGGGCATCTGGCTAGTCAATCAATCATGGAAAATTTGAAATCTCCTTCAGCGAAGGGGTTCCCCTTTCCATGGGAGATGAACTTTTTGAATCTTCATGCATCCATATGGTTAAAAAAACAAGAAGTATCTCGGGCTACCCAGAGTGATTTCTCAGTCCAAAAAAAATCTTGGAATATCTAGTAGAGAGGATTGAAAAAAAAATCAAGGCTGGACCCCGAAAAGAATTTCTAAAGCTACTAAAGAGACCCTCATTAAAGCTATCATACTGTTTATATTAGGCTATTTAATGTCCATGTTTATGGTCATGAAGGCCATCGTCGACCAGATCCATTCACGCACTACCATCTTCTATTGGGGGAAGAACTATGGAAGGAATAGACCTCACTTGATGGCCTGGGAGAAACTCTGGAAACGTAAAACAAAGGGATGGATGGGTATCCAGAACCTTCTTCTTTTCAATGATGCACTATTGGACAAGAAAGGATGGAGCTTTATTAACCATCTATCATCCCTTTGTACATGGGTTCTTCATGCAATGTACTATCCTTAAATAGACTTCATTGCTTCCTCTCTTGTCCCTCACCCTAGCTTCCTCTATAGAAGCATCTGGGGGGCTCAAAATCTCTTAGAAAAAGGAATAGCCTAGAGGATTGGGACTAGATCATCTGTCGATATCTGGACTGATCCTTGGCTGATCGATAGTGAAGGCATGTCGGGTACATCCCCAACCAACCAGGTATTAAAGATTCAACTGTCAGCTTCCTCTTTTCTAACCAGGGACCGAGGTGGTTCCTTGAAAGGATCCATGAATGTTTTAATGAAAGAGATCAAAGAATTATCATGGGCATTCCCTGGGTTCCAGATCTTGGCCAAGACCATCTCTTCTAAGTCAATGACATATCATGTGAGTATACTGTGAGATCTGGGTATAGATTCGCTCTTGAAAACAACTCAGTCAACTAGGTGGAGGGACCGTGGAAATCGATTTGGATACTCAATTTCACTCGAAAAATACGCCAATTTTGGTGGCATGTGTGCACAAGACCCCCCCAACCATGAGCCTTCTTGTCTATCGACATATGGCATGTTCCATTTTCGGCTCTTCCTACCCACATATTTCAGAAACCCCATTGAACACCATCATTCACTTCCTGGCATCTAGGGAAATTTGGAATAAATGGGGTTCGGCTACAGGCACACCACTGGCCACGGTCTCCGACCTACCCGATATTCTGATGCTTGGGTGCTCCACCCTCTCACCGGATTATAATGGCTCACTTTTCACCCTAGCTTGGATCATTTGGGTCTGGCATAATGACACTATTTTCATCATGTTCTTAAACATCCTAATTTCTGGATTGAACGGGCAACCACATGGATTGAGGGATGAAAAGACCATAATGGAAATTATATTCCAGGTGTTACACCCTACTTTCCCTCTAATTGGAATCCTCAAATGGAAGGGATTATTAATATTACGGTGGACGCATCTCTCCCCATTGATGGGATCATTTCCCTTGGTCTCGTAGCCCAAAACAATATGGGGAAAATCATTACGGCAAAATACGAACCACATCATGCATGCTGGGAACCACATTAGTTGAGGTCACTGACATCCTTGATGGTTTGATGCTCACTTTGGACCACGGTTGGGTTGATATCAACATTGAGTCTGACTGACTCACCACAATCGATGCGATTAATCATAACGACAGTGAACACTAGTCATTTGGAATCCTCATCAATAGAATTCACTCACTTCGCCAATGCTTCTAATTATGCACCTTCTCCTTCACCAAAATGGAAGGAAATAATGCGGCCCATCAACTGGTATCCTTAGGCCGATTCGATTCCAACCAGCTCTAGCTGGATAATTTTCCTTCATGTATTTGTACTTGTACATCTACTGACCTTTTTCATTAATGATATCTGTCTTTATTCAAATTAAAAACCAAGAGGAATGAGGTAATATTATAAAAAAACTCACATTTGATAGTTGGATCGACAAAAATCCAATTTTCAATGACCATGTGATCACTATATATGGACCATATTTTAACTTGGTCATAACCTACCAACCATTCTTGCATCCCTAATCACGTTGAATGTGATTTCAGGAAGGTCATTACGTAATATATAAACATAATAATGACAAATATGATAGAACAATTAATTTTCCATTTTTCATAAAATGAACACACAAACCAATCGAAATGAAATATCAGTACAATCAATTAATACTCTATAAGATTCTCATTAAGATTCTAAGATTCACTATTATTGTCACTGGTAATGAAATTCCTATTTATTTGATCATAATAAACCTCCAAATATAATGTATACAGATACACATCAAAACACAACTAAAGGATATTAAAATATTTTTTGGAGGATTTGTATCACTCCCTTGTGTTCAGTATATATGATACATCTCCCCCAAAAAATATATTGTCCCCAAGACATCGAATAATGGATCACAATGGAAAAATCAATATAATTATTATCAAAGCATCTCTCCTTAGGCCGCACCTATTGTGCCCCATAAGATACTATATTTTATCTATTAATTTAAATAGATCCGAAACTAATTCCTATTTCATCATAATAGACTATATATCAATGTTTATTATATTGAAATATTAGGATACATGCTATCATCGTACTTTTAATTTGTTCTAAAAAGGCCTCTCCATACTCGTATATCAATTGTAATTTCTCTCCCTTAATTTTAAAACCATTTTTAGGTGAATATAGACAATAAACTATTTTTTATAGAACATATGTAGAATCCTACAAAAATTATGAATCATCAAATTTCAAAAACAATTATTGGTTGTGCCAATTATATAATAGCCTCTAACTAATTTTTGTTTGAAGAATTATAAATCTTACTGATACCATGAAAAAAAGGGAACCACTCTAATCCAAACAATATTAATTCATATCATATAATATAACCACCTTTCTTGAAGGGTTTTACATTGGTCTTTTAGGTTTCTATCTTGCATATATGGGGTCACGATTTATATAAGAATATCAATAAAAACACACAGTGAATGATTCATGTAATTGGTAGATGTTATATTTCACGTGAGCTACTATATTAGTTAGTTTAATTTCCAACATAATCATCTTGAATGCATATGCATATAGTTTATTTCATATCCTGAATTATTTAGAAGGAATATCCTCCAATTTTAACAAATTCTAGAGGTTCCCGAACCATAATTTATTCATAGAGAGGCATATATATATATCACCACTATTTATTACATTGGTCATCAATAATAATAAAAAAGTATTGATTCTTCTTTTTCACCAGGATTAACATTCGATAGTCAACACAAAACTACTGACTATCATTTCTCTTCATTGAAAACATCATCATGACACTCTAAATAGATGTTATCAAAATAATAAAACACATCATTCCTATATCATCAATTTACACCATAATATACTTCATCTCAACTATATATATATACAGAATATTTCTATAGATATTTATTTAACTCCTCATATGAGTTTTATCCCAATGACAATTCATTTAAAAGGATGGTGTTTATAAAAATAAACTAGAATGATATCATTATACAGGTTAACCGTGGTATTAATAGATGATAGATATACTATTGGATCCACTATAATATCAATCATATCTAACTATAACATAACAATTCAAAATCATGTAATTTATTATGGTATTAAAATTTCTATAATATCTTAGTCACTTCACTTTATAAACATTGTAATGACCAGGAAATTACATGGATTTTTCTTTCATTAATACATGGGTTATTTACGAGTCTGTGATATTTTACGGTGCTTGATTCTGAGGCCCGGTGTGCCCAAAATAAAATTTCTGAAGTTTTGTTCTGGTATTTTCAGTAAATGTAAAAGCAGGTTTTTATAACATTTGAACATGTGCTCGAAACTGAAATCTGAGGGCACTGTTGAACTCGCAGCGCCGGTATTCGCTTAAGAAGACTTTCACCTCGATGATAGTTGGTCAAGAATAAAAGTTAGTTTTTTAATTTTCATAAAAAATATTAATTAAATAAAGTGTACAACACTTTATTTTATTTTAAGCTTCCAAATGACTGTGTTGGTTAAAACCTCCACATGGGAGTTGGAGGTGGGACAGACACACCCTAACCTCCTTGGAGAGGTTATGATTGGGGGCCCACCCGAGCTTAACCTCCCGTGAGAGGTTATAGTGGCGGGGCCCACCCTAGCATGACCTCCAATGGGAGGTTATGACATGGGGACCAGACGAGGCTTAACCCCTTATTAATGGAGGAGGATAAAACCCCCTCAACTCCACATTAAATGGGGAGAAACACCTTGACTTTCCCCTTCAATTAAATGGAGCCAACCCCTTTTTTTAATATTCCTACCTCTCATGGATTAATTGGAGGAGCCTACATAATTAATTCACAATTTTTTAATTTTTACCAATGATTATAATAAGAGACAAACTATTATTTGGGGAACATTCTTTTGGTGGATCTTGGGAGAAAAGAGAATTCTCTATTACGAAGAATGCTCTCCAACGAAGAATGCTCTTCCAGCGAAGAACACTCTTTCGATGAAGAACGCCGAAGAGGGACGCCTTTCACTAGGAAGAACGACCTCCTTCAACCTTCTTCCTTGGACTCCTTTGAATTGGGATGTGTTCTTATACCACGGATCGACGACCATCATTCGGCGACGTCAACGAATGACGACTGGTGAATCCATGGTAGGGGTTTAGTTTCTTTTAATCGTCATGTTCTTCCTCTCTTTTAAAAACGAAGAACGATGATGTTTATCTTTGTGGGTGGAAGGTTGGGATTCATTATTGAGAACCAATTATTATCACCCTAATCGCAGAGGGTGCGGGCCAACCTAACATGGCCCAACATACTCCGTAGATCTCTCTTATTGTGACATTTTATGGCATGGCGTTAAGGTGACAGCGATGATGGAGGAAACGAAAAAGGTCGCACAACCTACAGCCTCTGGGAATAGTGTCGCCCCCATGGCATACTGATGCACCCGACCGAACACTGTTGGGAGAAGCGGTGCCCGACCGGCCTACCCGCAGCCTTCAGGCACACGGACCCGCTAGCCTACGGCCTCCCGGTGCCCCACCGGCGCCCGACCTGCCCTCTCGTGGCCTCCCGATGCCCTGCTAGCGTGCGACATGCCTGCTCGCGGCCTACTTGCCCGCGGCCTGCCTGGCCTTAGTCGCACTGTGCCCGGTGCCCTGTGGCTCGCCCAGCGGCAGCCGCACCCTGCCTAGAACCCCCACGGCCTGCCCGGCCACTGCCGAGCCCTACTGGATTCCCGCCATCCAGCCTCCACACGTTCCACCGTGAACCGACGACCCATGAGCTGGCCTACACGTGACCCAAAAGCTCCCAGCCAAGCTGGAGACCCAGGTCCCTCACGCCCTCAGGGCCACACCCTCGCAACCCTTCAGGAAAACTGGCCCCGAACCAAAGCCAAACTGCCCACGAAGTCCGTTGGGCCGGGCCCAGCGGACCTGGCCAAACCTAGTTGGCTGACCCACCCAAATTGCCGAGTCAGACCGAGCGGGTCTGTCTGGGTCTTCCCAGACTGAGTCAGCCCAGTCTGGGTTGGGACGAGATGGTCTGATCAGGTCAGACTGGGCCCAGGCCCATTACCGACCCCTTTGATTTCTTTTGGGCATATCATTGGCACCAGACGACTGTTTGACGAACCGTCAGTGGTGCCAATATTCGCGGAACGAAGCTGTCCGTTGAGGAATACCTCACTGGAGTTTGGGGTATATTTGAGTTACGGTTAGGTTGGATCATAGAAGAATCCAACCGGGCCCCCGGAACAAAAAGCCTAATAACTAACAGATCGGGTATCCTATAGACACGATGTCTGTTGCGTTGAGACCCCTATGATGTGGAGGTCCTTTTAGATAATTTTCATGGAACTTCGCTGTACTTGGAGTATTTCCCAGTAGCTCTTGGAGCGGATCATTCCAGTGACAAGCATACAGAGTGTAAAGACTTAATAGCTGGCAGACCTGACGACTTCATGACTAATTCGACTCGGAGTGATTCGACTAACCTAGTGGGGAGCGCCTAGTAGTTGGCTGCAGACCCACATTACAGGATCACCTGGTAGTTAGAAGCATACCTGTGGTACTCGACAGGAGAAGTACTTATGCAGGCTGTTAGGGGGGGTGACTGGTAGTTGACGGCAGACCCTGAGCGGAGGAGTGCCTGGTAGTTGGCAGCAGACGTGCTGTACTCGACAGGAGGAGTACATCAGCAGTCCAAGGTTAGTGAGAAGCACCTTGGGGTTGCAACATGCCCACTATACATGACAGAGGAGGATTTCTCCATTAACCATGGTTTCAATAATGAAAATTATGGTTTGAGTCGAGTCAACGCCTTTATGTGTTTTCCTCATGATTGAGATGGGTTACTAGATAACGTAAGTATATTTATGGGCATATACATAATTAATGGTTATCCATTGATTTCATACTTTGTGGTTTATCCTTGTTTGATTTTGTGAGACCTTGAGGGTCTCAGGGTCCCTACTGAATATCATAATACTCACCCCTGCACAGTCTATGCGCGCTCCTGTTTGTTTTCGTTGTAGGCGACAGACATCACTAACTGAGGTAGAGAGTAACAGGAATCGACGGTACCCAGAGGTTAACAACTCAGTGTGACAGTTCACGGAGCAGACAGACGGATGTGGAGTGCTGAGGAGGCCATCTATACCTACCCTTCAGGTAGGAACCCCAGAGGATGACCTAGTAGCTACATTTATTTTCTTTAGTTGTACATTATATTCAATTGTTCTAGTAATTTCCTATGGGGATTGTATTTCCAGCCCCTTTTACTTTCCACCACTTCTTTTTTATATAGTTTTACATGGTTTTTTGCTTTCAGTTATGTACTCATTTGTGTTTGTTTCCAGTTATAAAGGCAATTCCTTTATATCTTAGGGATTTATGCCTTTGGTTCTTGTCGCTATCCCCTGGCCTATGGAAGGCGGGCTTGGGGTAGTCACGATATGGGCCCCAGGGGAAGGGTCTTGAAAAATTGGTATCAGAACAGTCGGTTCAACTACAGAACATAGAACTATGATCTTTCTTTTTTGTGAAGAAATAGTGTTACGAGTACTATGTGTGGTTTTCAGTTCAGGAAGACCAGTGTTGGTGCAGGCTGTCGACGTATCCATACACCAGGACCCTGACATCTGATTTCCGACTCAGTGGACGAATACACTGATTGTGTGTGTTTTTTAAAAAGTTATTCAATAATTCAGCTCAACCATGTCATCTCACTAGGTATAATCTTTTGACCATGCCACATCTGATTCATTCAATATTCCTCCCAACGGACGACAAGTTAGAGCCCCGAGAGTCATACATACTGACTGCCCACCGATCGACGAGGCCTCGGTGAAGGGACCTTTTCCAGGGGAGGCACCAGCGGGAATACTCCCCATTCGGCCACTGACGCCACCATCACCAACAGTAGATGATGCACCCCACTTGAGCACATTGCATGAGTTCCATCGCCAGAGGCCACCCAGGATTAGGGGAGATATGGACCCCCAGGTATCTGAGGATTGGCTAGAGGCTATGGTGAGAGTTTTCAGGCTAGTAGGGGAACCATTAAACTTCATGGTGATCCTTGCTGCTAGCCTCTTTCAGGAAGCAGGAGGCAAATGTTTGAGACCGATTATCTAGGTGTATGATGAGGCGACGCTACTATGGATAGACTCAGAGATCCTGCATCGGGCAGATATTGTCCCAACCACCCTTTGAGTGGTTCAGATACAGGAGCAACTACATCTATAGTAGGTTAACATGACAATAGCACAATACTCAGTGAGGTTCAACGACCTCTCACTCTACTCCATAGATATTGTATGAGACCCATTCTTTAGGGCCCCATTCTTTGAGCAGGGACTCAGGAGAGATATCATAGCTCCAATGATCTCACTTAGCATCCTGACGCAGGCGGGGGTGCAAGAGAGAGCCCTTCTAGAGGAGATTTTCCTTGATGAGTAGTATCCAGTAGGGAAAACCACCACTAACCAGCACGCATTGGAGTTTTCTACAACTGATAGTAGATAGATGTCATAGAGGTCCAAGGAGACCAGACCTACAAGTGGTCGACTGCATGACTCAGGATCAGTTGTGTGGGGAACCCGGAGTGGAGACATAGCCATTCATGCCAGAAGCGGGTAGTGTCACTCATGCAGTGGGAATGTCAAATGACTCGTGACTGTCCGACCAGCCATTATGATAATCAGCAGACTATTGAGGGACCTCACAGGAAGAGGCATAGGTTCGATCGAGGCAGTCCGCTGTGAGGAGGAAGATGTGGAATAGGTTCTGGATGTGCATCTGATGGTCGAAGATGTTATGAGGTGTTACCAACACCACCACCAGGAGGTCCACGCCGACCCCAGGGATCATGTTGATAGGGGAGAGCTCAGCTCCATCCATATGAGGCTTACGATGACGGTGATTCAGAGATTATACAAGGTATTATATGTGTCTATTCCACCTTAGATAATGTTTTTATAGACAGAGGTGCCAGTCATTCTTTTATTACCACATTCCTCGTTCGGAGCTCAGAGATTTTGAAGGAGCCGTTAGTTCTATCATTATGACTAGAGACTCCTACGAGAGATGATTCAATGATTACACACTGGTTCCAGTAGTTCATGTTTACTCTAGGAGGTGTGATCTTTGGTTGGGATTTCCTAGTAGTGGCGTCGAGGCCTTGTGACGTCATCCTGGGTATGGACTGGTTAGCTACAGTCCATGCACAGATTGACTGTGTAAGGAGAAAGGTGTAGTGTTTCCGCATGGAAGGGACCAGGTTTACCTATACCAGTGAGAAGGGATCCTTTCCAGCATAGGATAGCCTTACTCAGAGGAGGGTGCAGCCGATCAGTCATTAGTTGGCTTTCCATACCCTCGGACCAGTTGGGGTAGAGAGTTTGACTTATCCTGTATTGTTGGACTAGTACATGGATGTTTTCCCAGACGATGTTCCAGGACTACCTCCTCGTAGAGAGGTGGAGTTATACATTTACCTATACCCCGGGATGACACCAATATCTATTCCATCATATCAGTTGGCTCCCGATGAGCTTCATGAGTTGCGGGTATAGCTAGAGGACTTGCTGGGAAAGAGATTCATACAACCCAATGTTTCTCCCTTGGCAGCCTCGATTCAGTTCTCCAATAAGGTGGATGGGATGATGAAGATTTGTATTGACTACTGTCTCCTTAACCAAGTGACCATAATAAACAATTAAACACTACTGAGGATTGACTTCCTCTTTGATCAGATGAAGGGAGCACAATGGTTCTCGAAGATAGACCTCAGATTAGGGTATCATCAACTTAGAGTTCGAGATCAGGATGTGTTGAAGATGGTATTCAGGTGTCATTACAGCCACTACGAGTTCTTGGTTATGCCCCTCAGCGTAAAAAATGATCCTTTAGTGTTCATGAGTCTCATGGACAAGATCTTACAGCCTTAACTCGATCGGTTTGTCATAATCTTCATCGACGACATTCTCATCTACTCAACTACTGAAGAGGAGGATTCCTACCATTTGCAGGTAGTACTGGACACACTCTGAGACACCATATTTATAGAAAACTCTCTACGTTCTAGTTTTGGATTCGAGATGTTCACTTCTTGGGACATGTCATCTCAGAGGCTAGAGTTGTAGTGGGTCCAGCGAAAATTGAAGCGATACATTATTGGGGTCCACGGAGGAGTGTGAATAAGGTATAGAGTTTTCTGGGTTTAGATGGATATTACCAGAGGCTTGTTCCAGAATTCTATAGAGTTTCATCACTGCTATCAGCCTTCATATGGAAGGGGAAACACGTTTTTTACTTGCATAGATGCCAAAAGAGCTTTCAGGAGCTGAGGCACAGGATGACTAGTGCCCCTTTCTTAAGACTTCCTGAGGAAGGCATAGGGTATGTAGTCTACTGCGACACATCATAGACCAGACTCGGGTGTGTCCTGATGTAGGAGCGTGCATTGATCGAGTATGGTTCTCAGCAGTTGAGACAACATAGGTAGAACTACACTACCCATGACCTGGAGTTAGCATCTGTGGTCTTCTCTTTGAAGACATGGTGGCACTATCTGATGGGAGAATGTTTTACCGTATAAATTGATCACAAGATCCTCAGGAATATATTCTCTCAGAAGGACCTGAACCTGAGACATCGGCGATGGCTCCAGTTCATCCAGGACTACGACTTCGTGATTGTCTATACTATTTGGAAGGGGAATGTTGTAGAAGATGCTCTCACTAGAAGTTCTGGTATACAGCTGCTAGGGGAGTAAAATGAGCAGGTGACGACCCTACGGATACTATTTATGGATAGAGATGGAGCAGCCTATCAACAATCTCTTACAGTCACTCCCCCACTTCTTCAGTGATATAGGGAGGCCCAGCATGGGGACACTGACTGTGAGAAAAGATGTGCTTAGATATCCATATGACATGCACCTGATGGATTTTCTGACGGTGGGGATCACATTATCCTCTTCAAAGGATGTAACTTGGTACCAGTGGAAGTTCAGGAGGAGGTTTTTAGGGAGTTCCACACATCCCCTCTATCGGTAGCGAAGATGAACCAGGATCTTCGACGACATCACAGGATGCCAGGTATAAAGAAGGGGGTAGCTGAGTTTGTATCACGGTGCCTCGCTTTCCAGCAAGTAAAGGTAGAGCACTAGGTAGAAGCATGCTTGGGTCAGCCCTTAGAGGTCCCAAGGTTGATGTGGGATGGGATATTCATGGACTTCGTGATGGGTCTTCCATATACATCCAGGGATCACGACTCGATTTGGGTGATCATTGACCTCCTCACCAAGTCAGCCCACTCCCTACCGATCAGAGAGTTGGGTTCAGAAGAGAGAGTGAGACGCCTATATATTTAGGGGATTGTGTGTTTACATGGAGTAACTTCCTCGTTTTTCTCTGATCATGACGTGCGATTTACTTCCCGGCTATGGAAGGGGTTGCCGAAAGCTTTCGCGACACAACATCACTAGGGAACTGCCTTCCATCCTCAGATAGATGGTCAGACCGAGTAGACCATTCAGACCCTCGATGAAACTCTCTGTTTATGTGACCTCGACTTTGGTCATAGCTGGGAGTATAAATTTCCTTTGGTGGATTTTACATACAACTACAGCTATCACTCCACCATCGGTATGGAACCTTTTGAGGCGTTGTACGGGCGACCTTGCAGATCGCCCTTATGCTGGACTGACCCTGGGGAGTCAGCACTAGTGGTACCAGAGATGGTTTGAGCTACAATGGAGAAGGTGCAGATCATCCAGGAGAAAATAAAGACTACACAGAGTAGATAGAAGTCATATGTTGAATGGAGATGGAGACCTATGGTGTTCGACGATGGAAACAACATATTTCTACGGGTCTAACCTCAATTTGGACTATGGAGATTTGGCCGAGGTGGAAAGTTATCTCTGAGGTTCATCAGACCATTTCAGTTCCTTAGTAGAGTTGGCGGGCTGGCTTACTTCTTAGCTCTTCCACCTCAGTTTCACCGGGTACACGACATCTTCTACATATCTTAGCCGAGGAGATTCGTGCAAGACCCTTCTCACATCATCGACCATGGAGAGCTGGACATTGACGATGGGGAAACCATCACAGAGTTTCTATAAAAGATTTAGGATCGATAGGAATAGGTCCTAAGTGGATGGTCAATACCTATGGTGTGCGTTTGCTGGAAGCATGTGAACCTCTATGAGAGCACCTCGGAGCAGAAGGCTCAGATGCATGCTCAGTACCACCATTTGTTCCCATTGTTTGAGTTGTAGCTTACGGGGATGTAAATCCCGGAGGTGGGGAGAATGTAAAGACACAATAATTACTTGTAATTTGTTTTCATAAATACATGGGATTTTTACAAGTCCGTGAAATTTTACGACGCTTGATTCTGAGGCCCGGTGTCCCCGAAATCAATTTCTGAAGTTGTGTTTGGGTACGTTCAGTAAATGTATGAGTGATATTTCATAACTTTTGAACTGGTTCTTGGAACTGAAATTTGAGGGCACCATTGAACTCACAGTGTCGTTATTCTCTTATGAAGGCTTTCACCTCGATGATATTTGGTCGAGAATAAATGATACATTTTGGCTTTATTTAAAAAAATTAATAATAAAATAAAGTGTACAACACCTAATTTTATTTTAAGCTGCAATGTGAGTGTTTGGGTTAAAACCTCTACCTAGGAGTTGGAGGTGGGACTGACACACCCTAAACTCCCATAAGAGGTTATGGTGGTGGGGCCCATCCAAGTATAACCTCCCGTGAGAGGTTATGGTGGTGGGGCCCACACGAGCATAACCTCCCGTGAATGGTTTGGAAGTGGGGACCCCATGGGGATTAACCCCGTATTAATAGTGGAGGATAAAACCTACATAGCTTCCCATTAAATGGGGAGAAACCCCTTGACCTTCCCCAGTAATTACATGGATGCAACCCCTTTTTATTAATATGCCAACCTCTTGGGGATTAATTGGAGAAGCCTACGTAATTAATTCCCCTTTTTGAAATTGGTGCCAATGATTTAAATGATTAACAAACTAATATTTTGGGCACTATCATTTGGTCGAGCTTGGGAGAAAAGATAATTCGATTCAATAAAGAACGCTCCCCAACAATTAATGCTCTTCCTTTTAAGAATACTCTCCCGGTGAAGAACGCCGACGAGGGACACCTTCCGCTATGAAGAACGACCTACTTCGACATTCTTCTTCGTACTCCTTTGACGTAGGACGTGTTGGTCTACCAAAAATTGACGACCATATTTCTGTGACGTCAACGAATGAAGACCAGCGAATCAAAGGAAGGGGTTTAGTTTCTCTTAAGCGTCATGTTCTTACTCTCTCTTAAAAATGAAGGATGATGATGTTTATCTTTGCGGGTTGAATGTTGTGCTTCGTTCTTGAGAACCAATTTCTATCACCTTAATCGTAGAGGGTACGGGCCAACCTAGCATGGATCGACATCCTCTGTCAATCTTTCTTCTTATGACGTACTATGAAATGGTGTTAAGGAGACATTGACGAAGGCGAAAATGAACAAGGTCGCACTACCTACGGCCTCGACGAATCGCGCCTCCCCCACGGCGTACCGATGAACCCGGCCGAACACTGCGGGCCTGAGCGGTGCCCGAACCGCCTACCTGTGGCCTTCTGGCACCCTACCGGCCTGCAGCCGCGCCTGACCGCGGCCACTCGGTGCCCTACCGGCATGCGGCCTGCCTTCCCGTGGCCTCCCATCACATTTATTGCATGTGGAACACCTACCCGTAACCTTCCCCGCCACTGCCGTGCCATGACTGGTGCCCCACGCCATGCCCAGTCACAGTAGCGCCCTCCACGGCTCTCCCGCACCCTTCACGGTCTTTTCTGAACCTTTCATGGTGCCCCCGCTTCCTGTCAGGCCGCTGCCGAGCCCTCCCATCCACCCCCGAGCCAGCCTCTGGGTGTGCCTCCTAGTACTAACCTCCCATGAGTTGGCCTCCGCTCGAGCCCCGTTCTCTCAACAGAGCCTTTGACCTAGATCCCTCTTTCCCTCCTGGGCCGCGCCCTCACAACGCTACGGGCCAAACTGGCCCCAAGCCCAGGCCGAACTGCTCCCGCAGTCCGTTAGGCCTGGCCCAGTGGACTGGGCCAAACCTAGCAGGCTGACCCACCCAATGGGCCAGGTCAGACCCATCGGGTCTGTCCGTGTCAACACAGACCCAGTCGTCCCGGTCTTGGTTGGGCCGAGATGGTCCGATCATGTCAGACCAGGCCTAAGCGCATTACAGATACCTATTCTATTTGTTGGCCATATAGTTGGAACTAGAAGATCGTTTGAAAAACCGTCAACATTGATGTTATTTTGGATAGAAGTTTTCCCTTTAAGAATACCTCACTAGAGTTCGAGGTATATTTGAGTTACGGTATGGTTGGATCGTACATGAATCCAACCGGGATCTTGGGACTAAAAGGATAATAACTAACAGACCAGGCCTCTGATTGACACACCTTCTATTACGTTTAGACCCTGATGATGCGGAGGACCTTTGAGATACTTCTTCGTGGAACATCCCGACTGTTGGAGTATTTACCTGTAGATCATGGAGCAGATCCTTCTAGTGATGAGCTAATATAGTCTGGAGACCAAGTAGCTGGCATACCTGATGACTGTTTGACCGATTCGACTTGGAGTGATTCAAATAGCCCAGCGGGGAGCATCTGGTTGTTGGTGGAAGTCCAACGGAAGAGGATCACCTAGTTGTTGGAGGCATACCCACGGTACTAGACATGAGGATTACCTCTTCAGGTTATTAGGGGGCGCACCTGGTAGTTGGTAGAAGACCCACAGTGGAGGGGCGCCTGGTAGATGGCAGTAGACCCATAGTACTTGACAGGAGGAATACCTCAGCTGTCCAAGGTTAGTGAGAAGTGACTTGGTGTCACAAAATTCTCACTATACTCGACAGAGTATGAGTTCTCCAGCAGCTATGGTTTCGATAATGAAAATCCTTCTCTGAGCAAATCAATGGTTTTTTGTGTTTTCCACATGATTGAGATGGGTTACTAGATAACTTGGGTATATGTATGGGAATATACATAAGTAATGGTTATTTGTTGATTTCATACTTTTTGGTTTATCCTTGTTGGATTTTTTGAGACCATGAGGGTCTCGGGGTCCCTACTGGGTATCATTATACTCACCCTTGCACAAACTATGCCCGCTTATGGTTGTGTTGGTTACAGACGACGGGTAGTGCAGAATGAGGAAAATAGTAGCATGACTAGACGGTACCCAGATGTGAACCACTCGACGTGATGGTACATGGAGCAGACGAACAGACATGGAGTGTTGATGAGTCCATTTGTAACTACCCTTCATGTAGGAACCCCAAAGGATGACCCTGTAGTAACATTACTTTTCATCATTTGTACTTTCTATTCAGTTGTACTTTTACTGTACTATTGGGATTGTATTTTCGGCCCCTTTTACTTTTCAGCACTTCCTTTGTATACAATTTTACTTAGTGTTTTGCTTCCAGATGTGTACTCTATTGTGTTTGTTTCCAGTTATAAATGTAATTTCTTCCCAGCTTAGGGATTTACGCTTTTGGTGCTAGTCATCATCTCCTGGCCTATGGAAGGTTGGATTTGGGTAGTCACGATATGGGCCCCGGGGGACGGGTGTTGACAAACATTTCCCTCTTGTATGAATTAAAATACAAACATCACCTATAGTAGTCAATGTACACTAGATAAATTGTTATATATTATGTTCCCATGATTACATTGACCTTATTAATTTATATAATAATAATGTTTCACAGACATATATATATATATATTGAAATTAAAATGTTAAATTACTGATGGATGTGAAGAATATCTTAATACTTCCCATGGGTGTGTTGGTAGAATGTACCATAGAATATAAAAAATGATGAAAAATTAAAATCAATTTGAGGAGGTATAAATGAATTAGAAACACATTTTAAAACTATATATAATATTGTATAGATTTGATCAAAACTATTCCTTAAATAGTTAATTTTCTATAGTGACATAGGCATAATATACATGGAAAATAATCTATTTTTTGTAAATATTAAATACACTATAAAAATACATTACCATTAATAGTAATAAATTTCTGTATTTGAAAAAAATATAATCATGATATTCTAACTTGGTGAAGGATCGTCAATTTGTCTCATAATGATGTTTCCCCTTAATACTCCATCATAATATCATTTTCCATAACATGGGGTAAAGAAACACCAGAAAGGGTTATCTTAGATGTTCAAAAAGGGAAAATAAATGAAACATGTATTCAGAACCTGATCATAAGGTTATGAGACAAGGAACATATCATTATAATATCATATACTACATATGAAAGATCCTAATATTTAGTAATGAAATTAAGTTTATATGTCATAAGACATTAATCATAATGGAATAATAGTGAATAATCCATGTGATCATAACATTAGTGTAAGATAAGGAATATTTGGGGTACATATATAAAATAAAATCAGTTAATATTAGTTACAGTTCAATTCTAAGACAAATATAGTCGAAAAGTTTGCTTTAATGAACTGGTTTAACTCCCCGTTCCTATCACGTATCAGTGAAATAACATCACATCTAGATCCAACCCTATATTATTGAACAAAATTCTCTCCTCATTCATGTCTTATATTAATTAGTTGTGTTCAGTCATCATTCTAGTCCTATGTTACTAAAAAATGTACACATCATATACCAAAATTTTTTATCTCATTATATATATATATATGTTAACCCTGTGAATTGTAAGGATAAATATGTCCCACTAATGACATTATGAATTCATACATATATGTCCCATATGATTATAAATATTTATCATATTACAAACCACAAAAATTAATGGGTATCAGAAAATATTCATCATATCATGATTTGTGGAAATGATACTGGGTTTATTAGTCATTCTATAACCCATGTTAATAAAAATATTTCATAAGAATATAATGTTTAGAATAGAAATAGATTTTTCTAACATCAATATATTAATACAGAAAAAATTCTGAGAGATAATATGAATACTACCCTTTGATCACAAATATTGCAATGAATATATAAAACCAACAGATGTCATTATAGATGGATAATAATTTTGAAAAATCCAAAAAATATTTCTTCTAGAAAATATCCTTTTAAATTTGATGAAAGAATTTTTAAATCATATAACATTTTGAATAAATTTATTATTATTTTTGAAAAAATATAAACGTAGTTGAAAAACATTTTGAAAATATTTTTTTATGAAAATATTCTTGAAATCGCATAATTAACACCTAAAAATGTTTTCAAAGTATTTTTATTTGAATATATCAATAAATACCATAATTTAACATCAGAAAAACATTGAATAACATTTTATTGAAAATTTTATTTTGAACATATAGAAGAAGCATTAAAAAAATTAAATATTTCTCATTGAAAATTTGAATGATAAAATATGTAGTATTCGTAGAAAAATTGATTATTCCCAGTGACATAGGATTCCTTCAATGTAAATTACTTGTAACTAAGTATTACTTTTATCTTTCTAGTAACAATCAATAGAGAGTCGATTAAAAAATATCATGATGATTATTCATACAAAAAATTCAAAAGGTAATACATGGAAAAAAAATTCAAATGAGATTCATATTTTAATAATAGAAAAGTATAGAAAACATATGTTGAAATCATGTTTTTGGGAGAAAATAAATTTCTATCCTATAATATAAATAATGTAGTACTTTACCAAAAACATTTCTTATTTATCATAAGTACCATTGAGTGAAAAAAATGGAACCATTTTTTGATGTTATTATGAGTAAAAACATGATAATAAATGTCATGATAATTCCTAATACATGTGTCATAATATTTATTTTTTAGAAGATATATAATAATCTATCCTAATAATTGATGAGATTGAATAAATAAACTCCTACCACTTTGATAAGAGAGACACAAAAAAATAAAGAAATAATAAAATTTCATGAATATCTCTGTGTCTAGAAAACAATATGATTCATTTTATAAAAATTAAATTGGTCAGAATATACATATCATTAAATACATATGGTCATAACATATCTTCTATTCATATAAGTCAAATTTATAAATATTCAATTACCACTTTGGAAACATTGAAACAATAACTAACTTAATGAGATATTCTAAAACAGATGGGTAAATAAAATAATTTGTAAAAAATTCATAATTTACATTCTTTAGTTGTATAAATAAGAAACATAGAATAAATTGATGGCGAAAATAGTGTGTGTCTCAAAAATGTAAAATGTGAGATGGACTTCCCTCCATTATTGAGTAACCATTGAATCATGATATTTTTGAAATAAGGAAATCAATTTGAAAATTTATTATTTTGAAATAAATGATATTCGTTATATAATATGTCATATATATGTATATAATCCAAAAAGAGAGAAACAATTAGTGAATATGGAATAATTCTCCCAGAAATAAAAGTGAGACAATAAATCCTCGTACTATAACTCTTGACTTTCATTGTACTCAATCACTAATAATGTAACAAAAATATATTTTTATTATAGATCTATCATAGAAAAAAATGAATATATATATTAACATATATTATTTACTTATGAAATTATAATATAGGTTTACTAACAATTCCTTGTTTATGAAATGTTTTGTGTAATAATGCTTTGTTTTTCATACATGTTTTGTATTCTTAATCATAGTATTCTCAAATAGATCCTGATTTAATAAATTCCTTAATAATAAATATTATATAAATATCATTTATATTTGGTATATATGAATTTATAATAAATCACAGTTAATTTAAATAGGAAATAAAATATACTATTCATGGAGATGGTAGTTCGTATGTACACGTGGTTTTTGTTTCCATTATCATATCAGATTGAAAGGAAGAAAATTATAAGATATATTATCATTAAAAAATCATTTCTAATTCATATATATGTATTATTTTTATATTATCCATCATCAATACATTTCATGTAATGGAAAAATGAATCAAATATTTTCAGGAAGAGGTAGTCCTCAGTACACATGAATGATGTTATCATATTCCACAAAATGGAATGAATAAATGTGTGTGTGATATAAAAAAAATTAATAAGAACATAGTTTACATAATTTATATCATTTATATACTATATATCCATTATTAATCTAAACAATGAAATTATTTAATGAAAAACAAATAACATTGGTTTACGGGAAGGTAATCTTCTGCACACATGAATGATGACTGTTTTCCCCTTATATTGTTGTTTACAATACTTTATGTTGTATCCATAACATAAAAACATTTAATTTTATTTTATATCCTATTTTTATTATATAACAAATATATATATATATATATATAATATAATGGGGTTGATAAAAAATGAAACAAAAAATTACATTATGGAACGTTACCCCTCCATCGTGTATCTAATTTTGGTTTTCACCCATGGAATTGCATAGAATGATTTATGATAAAAGTAATCCTTCAAAAAATAATGGAGGGATATTGGGAGGATATTTGGGAAGGTTTATGATAAACCAAATTTCTTGAGAGGTTTTAATAAATGGGGGGATGATTTTCTTTTTATAATATAGGAGGAGTGGTGTTCTTTTAAATAAAATAATAAAATAAGTATTGGGAGGTCACACTTACATAATGTATCACCAATAATGAAACATTTTCCATAAAATAGGTTATATGTGTAAGGACCTGACTGTAAACATTACACAATCATTAATTAAGATAATAATTCACATTGGGGATTTCTTTCAGGTTTAGATCTTTATTGAATAAGGTAATTACATATACTTATCAACTTGAATAGTAAAAGTGGACAGTTATACATAGTTTTCATTTTTTTAATAAAATAAAAACTGTAAAAAAAAGAAACATGTTAGGTTCAATGTTTAATATAGCACGCGTTTTCCATGATCCCTCCATTGACCTTATTCCACCTTAAGTCCTGTGAAAAATATTTCAAAAACATGGATGACCATAAAAATACTAGTAAGGGATACCCAAAGAAGGAAAAAAGTTAGTTTTGAAAAAATAAAAGTAATCCATTAATAATTTATCATAAGGGATACTTTTCACCATTATGATTTTGTAAATACTCTTTAATGGATAAAATATCAATACATACCCTTTTGCAGAAGCAAATATTACCATAAAACCAAAATAAAGCACATAAAATATATAAATATAACTTGGTACATAATCATACGTAAATGGAATAATCGTACGGTCAACTTCCCAACATATCACTAAATTGAATCGCAATACGGTCGACTTCCATTCACAATGCATTTGAGGTTATTATGTAACCAACCATCCTCATTTATCATTTGTTCGGATCTTGATTAAACATGAACATTTTATAATTACAAATTGTCCATGTGGTCAATATTCCATTATCTCTAGAATAATATTCATGATTTATATTTCATATATATCTTATATATACATTAGACATCTTTGTATTTATAATAGTACATAACATTTGGAGGAATGAAAAGAAATGAACCATTCCTAGTGATGGTAAGACGTGTGTATGTGTTGACGCTCCTTTCCATCATAGAGTCTAAATGAATTGAAAATGAAAATACCTTGAACCCAAAGTGATTCATCCTTTGAAGAAACATAAAAAATTGACAAAGGCAAGAACAAAGATTCATTTTCACTTGGGTCGTGCAAGTTCCACCATGGTCACGCATGTATGCTTGTGCATAGACCAGTGGTCGCACAGGTGACTTCCTCGCCCTATCTGAATTTCTCCCAAGGTCATTACCAGCTTATAAATACCCAATGTGGGCCCCTCATTTGGAGGGAAAAAAATTCCAGAAACTCTGATTTAAGCTCCCGGGGCCCTATTCTCTTCTCGAAGCTTCCGAACACTTCTAAGGTAATTTATTACCTAGAATGGAAGATCTAAAGAGAGGGAGGAAGGCATAAGTGTTGAAACACATCAACACTTGCGCGCCTAAGTGGCCATCCCTTAAGGGAAATGTCGACACTTGCACACTGCCTTACCCCATTAACAGAACTTGTGCGCCTCTTTTCTAGAAGCCTATATGGATAGTACTAAAGGCTTGAGCCAAGTATCTCTGAGTATTGCCTTAAGGGTGGACCTCCATGAAAATACACATGTGTCGAACTAGTATACCTGTGCGACCTGCACTTCCGCACCCACGCAGGACTTGCGCGACCCCCTCTTTTTGGGTTCCATTTCTGCCCATTCAACCTCTCCTATGCCTATCAACCTCTCCCATTCAATATTCCGCCTTTAAAACCCTCTTCAAAGCCATTTATGGCATGTTTCCTTTGTTGGATTCCTTATCTGAAATGAATTATGTGAAACAGTCCTCAAAACCTAGTGATTTACACATCTTTATGTCACTAAGGTTATAGATTTCATTCATTCAACCTCATTCTTTAAGATGATGGAATCCTTAACATGGGCCTATTTTTCAGGAGTAAGCCCCAGTCCAAAATCACCTAATTTGGGCATCATCCTTAGGATTAAGCCCCATGTTCACTAACCTGGGAATCCTCCTTTTGAGTAAGCCCCAGTCATAAATCCCTTAACCTGGGCCTCCTCCTCAAGACTATGCCCCAGTCTCAAAGTCCCCAAATTTGGGCATCCTCCTTAGGAGTAATCCCCAGTCATAAATCCCTTAACCTGGGCCTCCTCCTCACGAGTAAGCCCCAATCTCAATGTCCCCAAATATGGGCATCATCCTTTGGAGTAATCCCCAAGTCCCTTAGTTCTAAAATTCCCTTAACCTCGGCCTCTTGCATAGAAGTAAGCCCCAGTTTTCAAATTCCTTTAATTTCTACCTCCTTCTCAGGAGTAATTCAAAGTATTAATTTCTCTTAACCATTCATAATTTACTTTTTGTTCTGGGCTTCCTTCCCAGGAATAAAACCCAATCATAAGTCCCTCATAATTTGGGCATCTTCTCAGGATTAATCCCTAAGTTAGAGTATCCAAATCTCCATAAAAGCACATATACCTTTATAGAATCTATTCATGGAATTCTTCTCTAAAATATGTCATGATCTCTATCTATTTGTGCAGCCATACATACATAAGCCCAACATCATTTCTTATGATTGCATCTTTCATGGCACAATTTTCTGGTTTTACCAATACCTCTTGTTTCTCACACCGAGCATGACTCACGTGATCTTAGAGCGTAAAAGTAATTATGAAATCTTTCTTTATGCCATTAATCATACATAAACATCATACTCCTTTACTCGACCTACGTGTTTTATGATTCCTTTTCTAAACAATGGATAGATAGGTAGCCCATATGAGGGTACAATCCAAACTTTAAAATAATCCATTTCCTTCTGATTGAAAATAAACTTCAAGTTCCCCACTGAGTGGCTATAAAAATAGTATGGTCATCATAATGACCAAGAGACTTTTATATAATGTATTAAATGATACCATTGACTAAGAATTTCTAACAAATAAATATGATTCTCTATTTATGAAGAACCTCGAAAACATATAAATTATTCTCTAAATTTCCTACATATCAATCATTGATTTTCATATCTAAATGAAAGCTCATTCTTATAGTAGTTAATTTAATAAGGATTCACGAACATAAATTAAATCTATAAAAAGAGTCCTTGAGTAGTCAATAATTCCCCTCAAAAAGGTTTGATGTGTCTGACCTCCCATCCTCTTGACCAATGAAAATTCTTCAGCCTTATCAGTTCACATCTAATGAGAACCTACCTTTGGAAAGTAGGTCCAAATGGATATAGAATCATTGGATGTTTCCCGTTCTATGAACAAACCCGTTAGAAACCGCTTGGAATTTTTTAAACTTAAATCAATGAGGTAATCCCGAATTCTAGATGAAACAAAAAATGGTGAACCCAATGTGAATCCTTAACCAAGTTAAAGTGATGTTTTACTTATTTGTTAGGCCCTTATATAAACTCCATGAGATGGCCAAAAAGACAATAAATAACATTTATGCTTATCCAAGATATTTAGTGGCCGGATGTAGCTTGATTACGTCTGTTATATCAAATAGGCACTCTTTTCCATGATCTTCTGCGTTACAGAAATAGCTTCTCTTAAGTTCCCAGTCGAGAATACTTCTTCTTTTAATACTTCTGCTGGGAAGGCCTCTGTTTCTACTCCTCCTTGATAGTTGTTCACTCTAAGGATGACATCACCTACTCATCATCTTCATATCTTGGTATCAAATGAGAAGGTTAAGGAGTATTGTCAAAACAGTAGTATTTTGACTATGGAGGCTGCTTGGCATGCCCTCCAAGTCAATAATTCACCATGCTCGTCCGGAAAATGACGAACAATGATCAAGAAGCAGGTGGTACCAACTACTGTCTCCAACCATTTCGGGTCGTTATCCCCATAATGTTATCACCATTCACTCCCATATTATTGGAAGGTGAATGAGAAGGTCCCTCAGGGACTTAATTCAAGGAGACATGAGTCCTTCCCGAGGGTTCCCATAAACAATCGCCACCAGATTCGTGTGGCAGTGCACCATCAACATGATGAGAGTATCATCTACAGGTATTTGGCTCAGGTTCCTCGAAACCGAGCAGGCAAGACGAACCGGCATATATGAAATCCATTAAACAGTGAGCATGTTCTCATTTATGCCATCTCCGAAGAAGTCCACTAACCTAACTTGGTGGAAAGAAACTAGCGGGCACACACAACCATCCATTTTAATTCTGTTGTCCATCAGTCTCGTCTGGAAGCAGCACACCCATCCCGCCAGGAAATTCCGGAGGATTACTATAGACAAGAGCATACATCTGTTTTTAAATAATCAGCTAGTCAGCAGGCTTGTCTGACTACATACGATGGATCCCGCAAACCCAATGTGTTGAAAACTTGTAAACTAGCACATACACCTGCTTACACTCATCAATCTTGCTTGTAGCCTCATATGTTAGTATTAAAGAAAGCTCGTCAACCAATTTTGGCGGAGTGAAATAAGAAGGCAAATACACTTGCAAGTATTTATCAAGCATACCAACAGTCTTGTTTGGTAGCATTCGTAGAAGTCAGTCAGAAAGCTCTGACGACAAACAGGAGGTAGACTCAACTCTCTTCCCCCACACTTGAGTACTGTCAGGATTCAATGATAGGAAAAAGAGGACATTAGTAGGAACACACACTTACTCCAAGAACCGAATGGATGTATCTCCCCGTTCCGTCAGCTGAAGTCCCCAAGCACATTCTGTCAATGGTGAAATAGTAGAAGCAAATCCCTGAACATATTCTGGATGCCTGCCATGATATTATAATAGCTTTAACAGTATCTCAGGGAAAGACACATGAATCTATACCTACCAGTGGAGTGACACATCAACAGTTCACTCCAGAACAGACAAACACCTTTTTTCCAGTCCAAGAGGGTTGTGGGGCATACACCCCCATATCATACAGACAACCAAGTCAGGCACATACATCTGATTTGAGCAGAGATAATGAGCCTAACATAATCATTTCTCTTGTGTAGGCACATACACCGACCCATAATGACAACTTTCATCAACATGCGGTTCCTAAATTGAGTAAGAAGGCATCTAAAAATAAGACCCTCCTAACATAGTCATGAAATTAAGGACCAATTTGTAATAATTCCTTGCTCGAAGTTGGAGTTCATGAATCCCTCAGACAATTTTCTGTTGGAATTCATGATTCTACTCCCTCATTTTCCAATAGTGGGAAAATTAATTCTGAAGGTCTTCATCAGACACTTTCTCATGAAGGCTTTCTTCATGACAATTCTGTGGATCTCAAATTTTCGTCCTCAGATGAGATCCACAGGAACCATCTGTGTGGCTAGAAGACCAAGGAGAAAAATGTTTCATTATTTGGGTTAACCCACCATGGTGGTCCTCCCCATGAAGTTGAATTTAACTGCGAAAGTCCTCTCCACAGTTAAAATGAACATTTCCTAGAAAATGCTCCAATGGAAAATGTAGTGACGAGAATGCCCTCTTATCTTGAGGCACTTTAAAATGTGAATCCAGTCATGTCTGATGCATCACTAGTAGCAGGTGAAATAATTTCTAAATCAGAAGATAGCTCGGGGTGTAGAAAATTCTCCAAACCACCCTGGGATGTTCATCTTTTAGTTTTATCGGTGAAATATCTACCGATCTTGTTGAATCCGATGAAGCAACAAGGACCCACCAGCTCTGGTCCAATCTGGTGGAAGAATCTCCATTGAATGATAAAGAGGAAGTATTGAATATGAGAAAACATTTGGCGAAAGGTGAAGTGCCATTCATGTTTTGGCCTTCTTCTAACTCTCAGTATGAAATTCCAGAGATGTTGACGGAAGATGGAATTCATGATATTCATCTCAAAATATGGAAAACACTTTATTAGTTGAAAAAGAAAATATTATCATATGATGAATATGAAAATCCCATCTAGATAATAGAAGGGTTACAATTCCAAATTGACTTGGCTTCGTTCTCAGTTTCTCGATATCCAAAAACTGAAAAGAAACATAGATCCCTTCAGCGTTCATGCCATGGAGAACTAAGAAGATTGCTCCAGTTAATTTTCAATTCCTCATATGGTATTAATATCAGCGGATGGGGTTTTCATAGAGTACTACATCTCACTGTACTCTCCAGCCAACAACGCCAGCTGAAAATGGTCGCATACAATGTTATTGCCCATGGCTGGCCACATCCAATTAGCTTTGTTTGTAATCAAAGGTTCGCTCAAGAACAGGCCTCTACAAATTCATCTCAAAGTCAATCATACAGAGAACACGTTTTTGAATTACTCATGCATCAAGCCTATGATAATATTGAACATGCCTCTCTTTTGGAGAAAGCACATCATCAAGTGACAGAAGTGTCAGAAATCATCCAACGGTCTTTTGAGCCTGGTGATAAAAGTCGATGCAGGTTGATTCATCCAGCCAATTTACAGACTAATGTCTGCAAGTTAAGGAGATCTTATAAGATGTTCTCATATATAGAATGTAAAAAACTACCCCATATTTCTAGACTAGGTATTCTTTTAACCCAATCCACGGAATCAACAAATAGGATTCGGGGAGTTGAGGAGGAACATGAGGATCAACCCAAGTACACCGGACTGGGGAATTTTTCAAATCCTCAATCTCTTCCTTAGATAAATTTAGACGTCTAATTATTAGGGAAGAAGCCCCAAGAGGAACGGAGAGTTAAATTATTAGGATATTCCCCCCATGTTACGGTTCGACAAGAAGTTCCAGAGGGATCAAATCGACAAAAGGCAATGTCTCATTAGAGACATGGAAGAAGAAAATATCACCGAAATGCCTATAAAAAGGATGAAATCCATTATGAATCAATTAATTTCATCAATGTCGTTGTTTCTGATCCACCAAATGAGGTTCACTCAGAGGGATTAGATGATGAGGTTCCTGCTCAAAAATTTGTATGCAGAGACACAAATGAAGAAGGTGTGCATACATGAAATCAAAGGCTTTCCTAGAATCTGGGTGTAACTTCATGTTACCCACATCCCCCACTCTGAAAGGGATCCTAAAAAGGAAAGGGAAAGAATAAGGTTATATACCCTTTCTCTGGATATGGCCAATCGCTCTCATTAAAGCAATGATTTGCACAATGGGGGGAAAAATTAATGAATTGAGGAGGATAAATGCAGAAATGCTTCAGGGTAGTCTTCTTCCAAAGCGTGCTGGAGTCAGTCAGCCAAAGGAATTTTTTTCATCAACTGAGATGGATCAAAAATATCCTCCTTTGCTTGTACACCCTCATAGGTCTAATCCCATGGGTCAGGTGTAACAACAATTTGAAGTGCTTCCATCGGTTGCAGTACCAGCTTCCACATCTTCCCATTCTCTAGTCATTGCACTTGTTCAGGTCCAAGCTCAACCAGATGTTTCTCCAAATTTAATGACTATTATTTAGTAATTAACAGCTCGTTTGGAGGCTATGGAGGGAAACCGTGCTCAAATTCATCCAGAAAAGAGATCTTACCCTGAATGGGTTGATACAATTCCTCCGCAATCAAATTTTGCAAGTACCACATTCCTAAAATTTAATGGTTCGGGAGAACTAGAGCAATAAGTAATACATTTTGTTTCTCATTGTGATCCTTTGATGGGAACCATTCAGCAACACGATGCAGTTATACTCATTTGTGTTGTACATTATAAGGACCTTCCTTTGTCCGGTACAAAACTTTGCAATCCCAGTCAATTATAAGATGGGAGGATCTTCACCAAAAATTCAATATTCAGTTCAGCTCAACATTGCCAAAAACAAAAAATTTTGATCTTATAAAATGTAATCAAATGGATAATGAAAGGGTTTCATATTTCATTACTCGCTGGAAGAGATTAACATATTCCCTAACCTTAGGACTCCCTCAAGAAATTTTTTGGCCAATTTGTGTGGAAAATCTGTGTGATGAGTTACACACGCCATTTATCCCTGTGAAATACACAAGATTGTTTCGATACCTTAATTCAATTTTTCAACAAATTGAATATTATCTTATAATGAATAAGGATAAAAATTGTGTAATTCAATCATCTCCAGGATGGAGAATGGGTAGAGTAGAGACTGGTACAATCATGCTTAAACAAGCACCTCTACCTGCTTTTACATCAAAAACATCATCTTCCCAAATGGCTCCACCTACTTAGCATCAGTAACAGTGGACTTTTTGTAAAGATGATCAATGAGATCAAAGACGGAGACAATTTGAGGATTTGAAAAGCAATGTTTACACTTTCCAAAATGAACAAGTTCATGGCTACTTCATTTGGGCTCTGGAAAATAATTTGGTTCAATTGCCAAGCCCCAAATCATTGAAAAAGGAAGGAGATGTAGATCGTTCCAAATATTTCCACATTCATCAGATATTGGGGCATCTCATTTAGGATTGTTTTTTCTTTAAGGTGCTCCAGCAAAAAATGGTTGACTCGGGACAAGTCAAACTGAAGGGTTCATCAGCTCATGTAGCATGTGTTACTACTACAACTCCATAGGAAGGCGACGAGTGAAATGAAGTCAAAAAAAATTACAGAAATATGACGATTGGATGGTCCAAAAAACGATCAACCGAACTCATTCCATTTTGCGAACACAATTGAAGAAACCAATTTTGACTTCTGCTATGAAATCGACAGCAAAACCCTCTTCATCAGAGGGAAAATCCTCAAAAAAAGACCTAATTCAATGAAAGAAGAAGAATCAGAAGATGATGAGTATGTGATAAAGCCCATGTTGTCTATGACTCTAGAAGATTTTATGCCATCTACATTGAAGACACGGGCAATGTCCCACCAAACGGTGCAACCTAATTTGGCTAGTCAGGCAGAGTCTTCATCGGATGAAGAGTAAATATTTGGTTCTGTTAATATGATTCATTTAACAAATCCTTATGCCAGTCACGATTTTGATCTCGATGAACATGGGATCCCTTTATCAAGCAGAAGAATCAAAGGAAGTTCTAGCAACTCAAGTTATAGGGGAAGACGTGGATCTTTTGGAGGCCACTATTCCAATTCTACCCTTATTAGAACTGTGTATACGGCAGAAACTCATTGCAGGGCCCTTCAACGAGCTCAAAAAGAACAAGAAAATTCATCCACACAAGGCAGATTCAGTCCTGGTATAGTTATTTTGGAAGATCGGTTGGAAGTTACACCTTCTTCCTCTAAACAAGTAAATAGACCTATTTGGTCTAATATTCCAAAGACATGAATATTACCAACTTCTACCCAACCCAAGATGAATCAAATTCCAAAGCATCAATTTCCAAGTCACCTGCTAAACCACTTGTTCCAATTGGAAAATGCAGACCTTTGGATCAAAAGTATGATGTATTGAAACACATGGCTCAGGTACCAGCCACGTTATCAATTCTGGATGCCTTGAATTTATCAAAGGATCTTCGGGAGGCACTTATTGAGGCTTTGTCAAGTCCTCAGGAGTTTGAAACTAAAATTGCAGCAGCTGAAGCCTACCATGTAGAGAATAATCTTGCAGAATGCAATACAGTGATACCTTTCACAAATGAAGATGAAGATGATGTCGTGAATGGACATATTATCCCATTGTACTTATCTGGAAAGGTCAATGGTGTAGACATTTGAAGAGCTTTCATTGATAATGGTTCAAGACTCAACCTCATGCCCATTCATATACTTCGTTGATTGGGCCTCACAGAATCTGATCTATCTCCTTCTACTATGATGTTACATGTATATGATAAAAATGAACAAGAACCACTGGGTGAGATTACACTCAGAACACAGTTTGGAGATCTTGTATCCAATTTAGATTTCATGGTTGTTGATCAATACTCAGCCTTCAACATCTTTCATGGAAGACCCTGGCTACATAAACATGTGGTTATCCCTTCATCATACCATCAATGTCTCAAGTATTGTTTCGATGGTCATGATGGGATGTTGTATGGTGATAAGGCCCCGTTCAAGAAATGTGAATCTCAATACATTGAGGTGAAGTTCTATCACATCAAGGGAAAAGTGAAATCCACAACAAGGAAATTTCCAAAGTTAATGCACTATATGGTTTGGAAAAGATACCAATAAATCCATTTATACATGTGAGTATAGATTATGAGTTTTCTATCATTAAAATTTACAGGATAGACTCAAATCCAAATACTCTTATGGAAACTTCCATAATTTCAATTATGACAATCAAGCCAGACAGCATGGGAGAGATTGGTGATTCACTCAGCAATGATGAATGCAAAATAAGGATTTCTTCATTTCATCTGCTGAAATATAGAAAGTCTATACATCACCAACCATTCCAGAAGAAGTTATAGAAATGTCATAGGGGCATGATGATTTCGATTCAAAATCCATCATCTCCTCCTTAATACCCAATAAAGACCCTTCATCATCAATCAGGTTGGAAATGGAAGCTTCTTCTTCAAGATGTGCAAATTTTAACATCTATTCTGATCATGAAAATTCTACTTCACCATCTATTGTGAAAAAAGAAAAATAAGAAATAACACATGTTGAAGAAGAATAGGTAGATCTCATGGATTCTCTTCCAACATTTGAAGAGGGTATCTCTACTACAATGGATGAACTCATAGAAATAAATATGGTTACAAAAGAAGATCCAGGACCCACTTGAATTAGTGGAACCATGACTCTTGAAGAAAAAGAAATGTATATTTCATTTTTGAAGAAAAATAGAGATATATTTTCTTGGAACTATACAGAGATTCCAGGCCTTGATCTTGATGTGGCTACTCATCGTTTGGGTTTTCCATAAGAACATCGAGGATTCAAGCAAGCTTCCAGAAGAACACACCCAACTTATGCTTCCAAAATTGAAGCTGAAGTGGATAAGCTTATCAAATATAACTTCTTCATAGAAGTTAAATATCCCAAATGGTTGGCTAATATTGTCCCTGTGAAAAATAAGAATGGTCAAATTATAATATTAATTGATTTCAGAGATCCTAATCAGTAATGTCCTATGGAAGATTTTCCAGTTCCGATCATAGAACTCTTAATGGATGAAACAGCTGGCTATGAAGCACTTTTCTTCATGGATGGATATTACGGGTATAATCAAATCTGAATGGCTCTAGAAAATGATGAATCTACAGCCTTCATATCCCCCCAGGGTATGTTCTACTATCGGGTAATGCCCTTTTGCCTAAAGAATGCAGGCGCAACATATCAGTGTTCCATGCATCGTATCTTCAAACAATTTTTAGGGATGTTTGTTGAATGTTACATGGATGATTTGGTGGTTAAATCCAATCAACGTTCTAATCACTTGGATAATCTAGAAATCATATTCCACAAACTTCAACAACATAATTTGACGATGAACCCCTTAAAATGTGCTTTTGCGGTAACCTTAGGAAAATTTATTGGCTTTGTTGTACGCCATCGTGGTATTAGAGTCGATCCCGAGATGACAGAGTCAATCCTTGGTATGTCACCTCCTCGAAATTTAAATGAATTGAGAGGACTTCAAGGACACTTATCCTATATTCGGCGTTTCATCTCCAATTTAGCAGGAAAAAGTTTACCCTTCACCAAATTGATGAAGACGGGATTCACTTACTAGTGGACTGAAGAATGTCAAGAATCATTCGATATTCTCAAGAGGTATCTCTTGAGTCCACTGGTATTAATGCCACCTGTTGAAGGAAGACCACTTATCCACTATGTGATAGCTTTAGAGAGATCATTGGGTAATTTCTTTCTCAAAAGAATGATACTGGGAATGAAAACAACACCTACTATCTCATTCAGACTATCCTTGAAGCAAAAACCCGATACTCAAGTATTGAGAAATGCTGCCTAGAATTAATCTTCGCAGTTCAGAAGTTGAGACACTACCTAAAACATCACAAGGTCAAATTGGTATCTCGTAATAACCCGCTCAAATTCTTCCTTAGTCATCCAATACATACAGGACATCTGACAAGGAGGGCAGTTATTTTGAAGCAATTTGAAATCCAATATGTGTCTCAAAATGCAATAATGGGCCAAGATCAAGCTGATTTCCTTGCTGAACACCCTTCAGTAGAAGATACATCATCAGATATTGATATTACTAATGAAAAATTCTTCTTTATTCAAGATAGTCTTCAATCATAGGAAATGTACTTTGATGGTGCTTTCCAGAAGTCCAAAAGGGAGGAAAATAGAAAATCCTAAATTCAACAAAGTTGGGTTGGGAAATGTGTTCATTTCTCCAGAAAAGGCAGTGTTTCCCTATTTCATCTCATTTTTTTGTGGCGGTACAAATAATGAAGAGGAATACCAAGCTCTCATCGCATCCTTGGAGTTGGCGCATCAAGCACAAGTGAATCACTTAAAGGTGAATGGTGATTCAGACCTGGTAATCCAACAAGTCAATGGGGATTATACCATCAGAAAATAAGAACCAATCCCTTTGTATGATTACGTCAGAGAGTTAATGGAATAATTTCCTATGGAACCGACATTTTCTTATATCCCACAATCACAGAATGCCCAAGCTGATGCACTGGCTAATATAGCCACAACTCTAGCAGATCCAAATCGGGACGAGACAACCATCAGTATTGCCCAACATCGTACAATATCACCTTATTTTCATATCAGAACAGAATAAATCAATGAAATTAGTCCTATTCCTGAACCATATGGTCATACTATAGGATGAAAGACACATATCACGAAATACCTTCAAAATGGAACACTTCCACCTGATAGAGTCGGGAAAGAACAAATCTGGCGACGTATGGTCAATTTTACTCTTTATGATAGCCCAGATCACCTAGATAAAGTCCTCTACAAGTTTAGTTTTGATGGAGTTCTCTTCAGATGCATCTATGGTTAAGAGACAATGGTTGTCATGAATGAAGTGAATGTAAGAGTCTGTGGTGCCCACCAGTCTGAACATAGGCTGTCTGATCAAATTCGAAGGCTTGGATACTTTTGGCCTTCAATGATACAAGATTGTGTTGATTTCACAATGAAGTGTCATTCATGAAAAGTACATGACAACTCCATTCATCAGCTCCCAGAGTTTCTTCATACAGCTAAATACTCGTGGCCATTTTCTACATGGGGAATGGATGTGGTGGGACCTTACCCTTCAGCTACAGCTAAGCAGTTTAAGTATATTCTTACTTCTGCTGACTTCTTTTCCAAATGGGAAGAGCAAATACATCTCAAAGAAGTTAGTTCTAAAAGAATTTTTAGCTTCATCATGACTAACTTCATTACCAGATTTGGTGTCCCTCATACCATAATGACGGACAACGACACCAAATTCGTTTCATCCAAGGTGAAGAAGTGGTATCAAGAATACAACATCAAATACAACCATTCATATCGGTATCATGCAGCGGCCAATGTCCATATATAAGCCATCAACAAAAATCATTCAAACATACTACAAAAGATGGGGGATAAAGATAAGAGGTCAGGGCATGATAAACTCTTTCATGCATTATGGGCTTATCGGACCACCACCTGCACTACAACGCGGTCAACACCATATTCACCGGTATATGGAAAGGAAGTAGTCATTCCCATTGAAGTTCAATTACCATTTCTCAGAGTAGCCATTTTTTATCAGTCATCTACAGATGAACAATCTCAAAAACGATTGGATGAATTGGAATGGTTATATGAGAAATGATTGTGCACCCTAAACCACTTGGAAGTCTATTAGAATCGAATAGCACGAGCATTAAACAAAAAAGTTCATCTTCATTCATTAATTTAGGGAGAATTGGTATTGATTATCAGAACTCCAATGATACCATGAATGAAACCTCCCATGGTTGAACAAAAATGGGAAGGACCTTACTCAATACATAAGGTCTACACCAATGGAGCTTATTCTTTAATCTTAATGGATGGAGAACTAATCACTACTCAAAAAAATGCCATATTTCTGAAGAAGTTTTTTGTATTGACACAAGATACATGATTTATGGTAGATGGATATGTCCTTAAACTATTTTCATGCTTCATGTCTAGCAAGAAGTTAAACTAAACCATTATAGTCCATGCATATTACCTTAATCTATTTGCATGATTTATGTCCAACAAGACGTTAAACTGCACCTTCTGTGGTCCATGCATATGTCCTTAAACTATTCTCACATTCTTCCAACATGACGTTTAACTGTGTCCCCCTAATAGTCATTACTATATGACATTAAACTATACGGAAACGGTCCATGCATATGATCTTAAACTATTCAAACCATAGTCCAACATGATGCTAAACTATATCATCCCTTTTTTCCAGCATAACGTTAAACTATGAAAAACTTCCTAATACATCCAACATGACGTTAAACAGTGTCCTCTTTTTTCCTTACTTCAAGACATTAAATCGAACAGTCCCCCTTTTGTCCAACATGACACTAAACTTTATTGTCCCCATCTTCCTAACTACATGATGATAAACTACACAAAAATCCCTATATACATGCTACATGACGTTAAACTATATTTTTTCCCTGTTACATGACACTAAACTGTGCATCACCAATAGTCCTCACAGCAGGAATTTAAACTTCATAGTCCCTCCATATGTCCTACACGACATTAAATTGTGCATCATTAAGGTTGTTGCTCAGTTTTTTTTTCTACCACTGAGTATGACTTAGGTGATCTTAGATTAAACTTATACCATAACACCCTCTCTGGGTTTCCAACCTTGCGAAAGTCCCAACACCATTTTTAGGTCGTTTTCCCCATGAACAAATTAATAACTAATTCATTTATTTTAATTGAACTATGTGGACTTTGATCCTTTCCTTTTAGGCTGAATACGTAGGCAACCTTTTGAGGTTCAATCCCAAAACCAATATCTTCACATCAGTTCAACTCCATCTCATACGATGTTGATTCGTGAAACCTCCCCCTGAATCAATATCTTTATGTTGGTTCACCATCGTCCTTGATATTAGATGTTAAATTGTACAAACACCTTTTGTCCTGTACGAAAATAAACTAAAACATTCTTTGATACCCTCACCATATAGGGAATCAATATTCACATTTATTTCCAATCAAGTTACCTTCCAAATACTACATGCATACATGGAAATCCCTGAACCGTTTATCTTTGGTCAAACCATCATTGCACTAAAGTCCCCTTTCAACCTTCACATGTATGAACCTAATCTGTACAGAGGGTATTTCTAGAACTACGTGGGATTGATTCCCATCCTTATAGGATATGTAGGAACGCTCGAGTGTCCCTCGAATCTAGCCCCAAGTCTTTTGGTCCTAACCCCAAATTCATCTTTCAGTCCCCTGACTGAAATGTCCTTGTGAAAACCCACACAGTGTATTTCTTATAATGGCCTGAGTTATATGAACATAAACTAAGATCTCTTACACATTCATCCCACACAATTTTAAGCTATATATCAAGAACTACATATGGCTTGATTCCCATATTTATAGGATATGTAGTGAAGTCCAATATTTCAAATCAAGACCCTGCCATAACATGATTTTGGTTAGCATTGGTCTGTGTATCTCTACATGAATTGAACAAATGCCCATTTGTATGTGACATAATCCTAACCTTAAATATTTTTCAGATCTCTATACCTTTTTTCTCAACTTCTGGTCACAAAATGTCCAATTTCTGAGAGTTCAATTTCTTGACAATGCAGCATGTTCTCTTAGGCGTCCTTGCATAAACAATCTACATAACAGACCTGTCAGCCAAAGGATTCAATTATTTGACTACACAACCAATACCCTAAGGTGGCCCGACATAATTCAATCCCCTAACGGGTTTGTTAAATGGTTGTAACTTCATTCCTGGAATGAAAAAATCATTAGTTTTATTGGTCTTAATGACAATATGTAGGGATCCTCAAAAATAGCCATCCATAACAAATTTGTCCCATGATCTTTTTCATGATCTAAAAGTATTCAAGTCTATGGTTTATATTTTTTATACCCTACGCTTGGGTAAGACCTTCGTAGGAGTAACATTCACCCAGTTCTTAGAAAAGTTTATTTGGAAATTTCTTCTCCATATTCAAGTACCTCTTTCCATACAGCAAACTCTATGCTTTGGAATATTTGAATCCCCATAAACTTTCACTGGCATTTTATCAGTAGAAAAGTAAATTTCTGAAATTTATTTTTCCTGACTATGCATCACATGCCCTTAGGTGTCCTTTAATTAGTAGACTACATAACAGAACTGTCATCCAAAAGATGCTATTATTTTACTTTGCATCCAATGCCCTTAGGTGGCCCTACATAATTCAACCCCATAATTGGTTTGTTAAATAATGATGACTTCATTATTGGGAACTACATATTCTAATTTTTTTATCCCTTTTTCATATAATTCCTTAGATTCATCATTTCATAAGTCATAGTTTACATATTTTCTCTCATACATGAGTGTGGTAATATGTTTTCATACTAATTGTCAATGAATTGAGTCCATTTTAATCCATTTGTTCAAAGCTATTTCGTCCTTAAACATTATCCTTTTTATGTCCGAAGTGCATGACATTAAATTTCCCACAAATGACAAGGGAACTATGAATAAAAGTCATGTTCAAGATCACTAAACATACATTTTGTATGACAAATAGGGATGACAGTCGTAGGATCTTCGATGACAGCTCTTCAAGAGGCACTTCAGATATGATCTTCCATATATTTATCCATGCATTGTGTCGTGCAAATTCTAGCCCATTTTGTACTTCTGGATCCGACTCAGCATCACTGTCACAGGGGGGAATATAATCTGGGATTAATGCTCTTAGGGAATTTCCATGTTTTGCTCCTTCCACCCTGACATGTGCTTCTTCACATTCAATTCCTGTTGCGGTGGAGGCTGAGGCTTCAACTCTAGATCTAGACACTGAAATTGATAGCCCTTCTTATTCAATTGAAAGCTTTGGTTAGTTTAAAAGGATAATAATAGTTAATTGGATGTATTGAAAAGTAATCCCAATCGCAAATATTTTTATCCCTTACCTAACGGTAGATCAGTAACTTGAGAAGGCTACTCCCCATGTTTCCTAGAATCAACATGATTTTCAGGGCGAGGTTATGGAAGCTTTACGGGGTTCATCTCCACCTGGGCTAATGTATCAGCAATAGTAGGGTTTTCTATACCCACTTCATGCATTGGTAGCTTAGTAGCTTTCTCATATAGAACTGAATATTTGAACCGATCATGATCTGACATGTAATCAGATGTAATTTTTTTTACTGTATGAATGATAAAACTCATGCCTGTAATCTTCTAAATTACATGGTAATTTAACATGATCTAAAAAATCTTCAAAAGATGTGCCAAGTCCCATCATTTCATCCAATGTAATCTCATAATCCTGGTTAATCTCACCAATGGGATCATTTGGTACATCTTCTTGGTGACCTTCTTCCTTGGATTTCTTCTTTTCCATAGAGTCACATCCTTATTTCTATGGGATCCTACTATGATGGGGGACTTTTGTTGACGATCCTTTCTATCACAACGTCTAAACGAATTGAAAAGGGATATACCTTGAACCCAAAGTGATTCATCCTTTAAAGAAACATCAAAAATTGACAAAGGCATGAACAAAGATTCATTTTCACTTGGGTCGTGAAAGTTCCACCAAGGTCCCGCAAGTATACTAGTGTGCCGCCCAGTTTTCACGCAGGTGACTTGCGCGCCCTATCTGAATTTCTCCCAGGGACTTCACCGGCCTATAAATACCCCTTGTGGACACCCCATTTGAAGGGAAAAATTTCTAGAAACTCTTATTTGAGCTCCCAGTGCCCCAATCTCTTATTGAAGCCTCCAAACACTTCTATGGTAATTTCATACCTAGAATGGATGATTTAAAGAGAGGGAGGATGGCCTAAGTGTTGAAACTCATCAACACTTGCACGCCTAAGTGGCCAACCCTTAATGGAAATGGACACACTTGCGTGCCGCCTTACCCATTCAACAGAACTTGTGTGCCTATTTTCTGGAAGCCTCTAGGGATAGTACTAAAGGCTTGAGGAAATAATCTCCCAAGTATTACCTTAAGGGTGGACCGCCGCAAAAATACCCATGTGTTGTGTAGGTATACCTACGCAACCAGCACTTGCGCACCCATGCTGGACTTGCGTGCCCCCCTCTATTTGGGCGCCCTTCTTTCCCATTCCACCTCTCCTATACCTATCCTCATATGCTATTCAAGATTCATCCTTCAAACCCCTCTTCGAAGCAATTTATGGCATGTTTCATTTGTTGGCTTCCTTATCTGAAAGGAATTATGTGGAACATCTCTCAAAACCTATTTATTTACACATATTTATGTCACTGAGGTTAGATATTTCATTCATTAAACGTCATCATATAAGAGGAGAGAATCATTAAAATGTGCCACTTCTTCAGGAGTAAGCGCTAGTCCAAATTCTCTTAATTTGGGCATCTTGTTTAGGAGTAAGCCCCAAGTCCCATAACCTGGGCATCCTCCTTAAGAGTAATCCCCAAGTTCCATAATTCGAAAAATCCCTTAACCTAGGCCTCATTTTTAGGATTAAGCCTCAGTTTTCAAATTCCTTTAACCTGGGCCTCCTTCTCATGAGTAAGCCCAAGTCTTAATTTCTCTTAACGAGTCTTAATTTACTTTTTGATCTGGGCTTCCTTCTCATGAATAAAACCCAATCATAAGTCCCTCATAATTTGGGCATCATTCTCAGGAGTAATCCCCAAGTTAGAGTATCCAAATCTCCATAAAATCACATTTACCTTAATGGAACCTGTTCCTGGACTTCTCTAAAATAAGTCCTGATCTCTATCTATTCGTGAAGTCATACATACACAATCCCTACATCATTTCTTATGATTGAATATTTCATGGAACAATTGTCTGGTTTTACCAATACCTCTGGTTCTCACACCGAGCATTACTCATTTGAGCTTAGAGCGTAAAAGTAATTATGAAATATTTCTTTGAGCCATAAATCATACATAAACATTATAATCTTTTACTCGAACTACCTGGGTTTTGATTAATTTACTAAATAATGGATACGTAGGTAGCCCATATGAGGGTACGATCCCAACTCTGAAATAATCCATGTCCTTCTAAATGACAACAAACTTCATGGGCCCCATTGAGTGGCTTTAAAACTAGTAAGGTCATCATAATGACCAAGATACTTATATATAATGTATTAGAGGATACCATTGACTAAGAATCTCAAACAAATACATATGATTCCCTATCGACGAATAACCTCGAATAAATATAAATGATTCTCTAAATTTCCTAAATATAAATAATTGGTTGTCAGATCTAAAGGAAAGATCATTCTTATACTTGGTAATTTAATAAGGATTCACGTATATAACATAAATATATAAAGGGAGTCCCTGAGTAGACAATAATTCCCCACAAAAAGGTGTGATGAGTCCGACCTCCAATCCTCTCAACCAATGCAAATTCGTAAGCAATATCGGTTCACAAATAATGAGCACCTACCTTTGGAAAGTATGTCCAAATGGATATAGAATCATTGGATGTTTTGAGTTCTACGAACAAACCCGTTAGAAACCGCTTGGAATTTGTGAACCTTAAATCAATGAGGTCATCCCCAGTTCTAGAGGAAACAGTATGCATGAATGTAATTTTAATTTATATTTCACATTTAATGGATTTTAAACTAAAAGATATATCAGAATATTATTATTCTAGTATAATATCATAATTTTTAAACACTTAATAAGTTCATTAACTACAATTTTTTTATGTTTCGTGAATGGTATGATAGAGTCGTATCACTTTGAGGGGGTGGTAGTCCGCACTTCCTAAAATAAAATTATTATACATATAAAACATGAAAAGAATAATGGTATGTTATAAAAAATAATTAAAGAAAAATATGGATAAAATAAATATCATATATATCATATATTACTACAGTTCCATTATAATGGACACCATAACATGTGGTAGGATAAGATTGAACAATCATCGTTTCGTGAGGCTATAGTTCACCATCCATAGAAATAGTATTTCTATACCCATTAGATGGAGGTGTTTGTAAGTGTAGTTAGAATAGTTCTCGTAAAAACAACCTAGTATACTAATTATACTGGTATTTTTATATAAAAAATGAAGAATAAGAAGATCATATGGAGTGAAGATGTAAAATAAAAGGAGATAAACTGAGTGAAGACCTTAACTTTAAATCGGGTAACTCCCTTTGGATTGAACAAAAATGAATTTTTAAAGTGCCTTATGCATAACAAAAGGCTTTAAAGAGAATATAGGGAAGTTGAGGGCTTATTTGGGAATATTTTGGATGATCCATGGTGCTTGAGAGTAGCGAGAAATGGGTTAGAGGATATGGATTTTTATAATGGGAAAGAGGGGCGATTTAGTAATGTTTGAAAATATTATTTTATTATACACTAAATTTCAGTTTCAAAAGATTCCAAACTCATTAAAGTTCAATACAGTATGATTATTATTGACAATACTCACAAAAAATAGGGTTTAGACAAGTTTGGATTCATTGTTAGCTTTATCATTTTGCTTTATCCCCTAGTTAACTAATTTAACTCTTACTATATCTTGTTGTGTATTCATTATATATTGTTAATATAGTTACAATAATATTCTTATCGAAAAAAGGAACATTAATGAAATTTTTAACATTATATATGTTATTTAGAAGAATGGTAGATTTTTAGGAATATTATATCCATTAATAAAATAATAATTATTTTAAAAACTCATTTATTCCAATTTAAATACTATACATATCATGAATTTTTTAAAAATGTAAAACCACTTGATTATTTCTAAAACACATCATTATTTATAATTTATAAAGTGATAATTATTTATAATGTTGGTGTATGTCCTTTAAATTTTCAAAATAAATTCATTTTAATAATGATAATCTCATTTATCTAAATCATTAATTTATAAGTTCATCACTACATCACCATTGTGTCATAAATAAAAAAATTTATATGATGTATAAAAATTATAATTAATATTACATGATGTAGGAAATATTTTTCATGTTTGTAATTAATATTTATAGTTTAAAATATCTCTTTTATAACCATATATTAAAAATATTTTTATTAAAAGATATATGTTTATGTAACTTTTTCCTTATCTTTAAATTAATTTTTTTAAAGTGCCATTTCACTTACAAATGGCTCCATAGTGTCCTAAAATTGGCCCATGTATGCCCATGGTCAGATATGTATCATCCAATAGGATTAGGACACATGTTAGGGTAAATTATTATTATAATAATATTATTTTTTACCCTTATTTACCTGATTTTCCATTAAATCATGGAAGATAAAATATTTAATGAAGTTACTATTCACAATGTCTAAAAATAATAGTTACATATTTACAAAATTTGGACATCCTGATTCCAAATATGGAATCCAATTTTCCAAATTCCAAATACAATAGTATCCTAAAATAATTTAAAATAAATTATCGTTGTCAAAACAAAAAAAGTGTTTTTTATTTAAATAATAACAATCCAAAGATGGAAATTTGTTTATCTCCAATTTCAAAGGGAAATTACTTCCAATGACCATACATGGATTTAATGTAAAAAATATATTCTAATTAAACATTAAAACATATTAAAATGATAATATAAACATATAAATATATTATAATAAAGGTAGTTTTGAATTAAAATGCAGTATTTTTCTCTATTCATTAAAAATAATTATTATCAGGATAATACCATAATTTCATTCAAATAAAATCTACATATCTTGATTCTAGATAAAATTTTTAGTTTTTGAAATTGAATATAAAATAGTGAAAAAAATGGATATAAAAAGGGATCTCCATCAAAAGGTGGTAATTTGACCATTTAAATAATATTTGAGTATTTATACTTAAAATTGGATTCATTAACATTTTAAGCCACTAACGTTTATCAGATAAAGGTATATAGATTTATAAAACATGGATAATCATATTGCAGTTAGTTTTGTTCAATCCCAACAATAAAACTTATTGGAGTTAACTACCATTTAATATAATTTTATGTTATAATTTTTCAGTATGACTCAGTCTTCATTGCAATAGAAGTTTTTGAAGAAAATCATTGGTGTGTGTCGTGTATTCCATTGATCATATCAAAGTAAAATTAATATTTAATTCATAAGTATTAATAAATATAAAATTTTCATATTCTTTACATAACTATGATGTTACATCCTTCCCCCTTTTTGAGAATTGTGTCTTCACAATTTTAAAGTTGGGTTCGGAAACTTCATTGAAAGTCCCACATCGGAAAAATAGTCAATAAAAAATGACATTAAAAAAATAAAAAGAAGTACAAAGGTCACCCAAGATAACCCAAACTAGGATTTCATGGGAGAAATCATGAATATGGATGAGATACAGAGTGTCATGTTCTTATGGAGAGTGATAGAAAACATGATCAGGAGAATGTCAACAACAAGAAAACCACAAACATTTGATGGGTTAAATGATCATTGGTTTCCTAGTGGGAAAAGTAAATGGAAAACATTTTTTTATGTTCCATTTCTTAAATATAGTGATTTTATTTACGAGATTGACTAAATACATAAGAAAATAAACATACTTTTCAAGTAGAGTTTCATCCTTTAATATGTTTTTACCAAAACACATCTTTTAACTAAATGATGAGTATTATAGATGACATAGTTGCACCTAAATTTATTGAATCTACTTCTATATAATCACATAACCCATAAAAAATTAACATTTAGAACTTCATCACTAAATAATTTTCCTATAATAAGGATATCCATTTGATTATATATAATATTCCAAATCAACTTATTCATGATCAATAAAACCATTTCAGTAAATTGTTTAAGTCATACGAACCAGGGACATCACGTAGTCAAGTGGTAGGTGATAAATCCAAATCGCACTTTGGTTGTGGGTTAGATTCCCATAGATTTGTCCTATTTGATGGGTTTTCTCATGGACTTCATGTTATCCTTTTTCAGAAACTATATATTTTTATATCATTCCCAAAAATTTGGTAAATTAATAAAAAGTAACAATAACATATTTTAACTACAAATGTTATCCCATACCATAATTTTCATCCTAAAAAGTAATAACCTATAATTTCATCAAATTCATATATCATATAAACCAAAATGGTTCTTTATAACTATATCCAAAAAATAAAAGATAATTCTTTTTAGAATTACATTTTCTCAAATAAAACATTAGGAATACCCATACAAGAGAATGACTTCCAAAGTAATTTCATCATCAAGAAGGCCTTAATACTTTTAAGGTTTTCATCATCCTAAAATGTACCATAACTCTTGAATCTATTATACGTATACTTATTAGTCATTCAACGTTAATCATGATCCATTAACCATTTATTTCCTACTTTTCCATTAACATTTCATTCCTATAATAAAAATCATGCATAGTGTCCAAATATTTCAATAATGTCAAAAAATGAGCTAAGACATAATCCATACATTTCATATGTAATTTTTTGTATCATCATGTTCAATTGGAATGGCATTAGTAAATGGTAAACATATATTTCTATGATACTAATGATCTCATTCCCAAAACATTCGTCGCATGACATCTATTTGTATAATGACAATTGATACCACTTTTAAAACATTCAATTGATACTTCGGAAAGAACTTCTTTCCCCTTCCTAGAGTCAAATGGACTTTTCCTTTTTCCATGCATGATTCTTACATTTTTTACTTCATTACCAAATATGATACATCTTTCCATCCCTTTGATGAGTTTTTCAGTGTGTTTATTTCCTCATCCTTAACACATAGGTTTTGGAATTTACATACCATTATGATTATTACCTGAACATCCTTATCGATTTTTCTCTCTCACAAATATGATGCCCTATAATAATCACCAAAGTTCAGGTGTTCGATCATGACTCTAGATAATTGGTTGATAATGACCACAAGAGTTCTCATTGGAGCTCCCATTTAATTCAGTTTCTTAATAAGAAAACCATCGTATTTTTCTTCACATCCATTGCCACTAGGGTGCCTTATAGATCCATCCATTTACTAAAACCAAAACGGATTGAGTGAGTATATATGTACAATAATCATATAAATTCTTATGAGGGGGTAAACACTATGAAATACTTATTCATGTTATCTTAAACTCATTTTATTTATCTTAAAGAACTATGAAACATTTTAATATAGTAAAAGTTATGGATATGTCACTTATGGTTAAATAACATCCCAACCATTAAAGTTATCTAAACTGGCATCTATTACAAACAATAAGGAACTGACCTAAAACATTACATAATATATAATTATGTTAATGATTCAAATTGGAGTAATTTTAAAGATAGATAATTATAAAATTAGGTCAAAACTTATAAATATCAACTTGAATATTACAAGTGGACACTTCTACTATGTTTATATTTTTTAATAAAATAAAAACTCTAAAAGAGAATCATTTTTAGTTACACATTTTAAACATCATGTCTTTTCCTTGATCCCATCATTGAACATATTCCACATTATATCTTGTCAAATATATTCCAAATACTTTGGATTAGCATAAAAAGCTCAATAAAGGATACACAAAGAGGGAAAACTGTTAGTCTTTAAAATAAAACATTTTAACCATGATTACTTTATCATAAGTAATAATTTTCACGTTTATGAAGTATTAAACACTCTTCACTAAGTAAAATCTCATTTCGTACCCCTTTTGTAACCAAAAGATTACCATAAATCCCATATAAAGCACACATAACATATAAAGGTAACTTGGAACATAAACATACATAAATGGAATAACCATATGGTCAGATTCCACAGATATCACTAATTTGAATAACCATACAGCCGACATCGATACCCAACACATTGGAGGTTATAACATATCCACACATATTTGTTTTTCATGACACCACCTGTTATTTGGTATATCACGTAACCACGCATCAAAATTCCAAGTACCATTATCAAATTACAACAAATAATATACTGAAAATATAAACCTTTCACTAATAACATTTCATTTGAAATCACAAGAAATCATTTAAGATATTGAAATAATCAGTCAATTTCAAAAGCCATTTTCTATACCAAAACACCCAAAATAGAATATGGGAGTTATATTCCATTTAAAAAACTATAAGGATTCTAGTGGAATCCAAATAACGATTACGGTGGTGGATAGGTCATTATCGCCACATACATCAAAAACCTTCCTTTCTCCATTTATTAAAATGATTCATAGAAAAGGTATTCCCTTTCAATGAAATTAAAATTAAAATGGGTTTATTACACACCGAGATGAAAAAGGAGGTGTATATTATCAAAACATGCCTCAATGAATGAATATTGTGATGAAGTCCCTTACCTCATATACGACTTGACTCCCTCATTCGTTAATTTCAAGAATAATATAATCATAAGGTAAATTTTACTTTATTAAAAACCCTTTTGATGTTTAGTATTCATTTTATGTCACTTATTACCTTTCTATAACTATTATATAATTATTTTTGTTCATATTTGACATTTTGTCGATGTTCAAAACTTGAGTCACGAATGAACTTGTTATAATTACAAATTATCATTGTGGTTGAAATTCCATTATCTCCAAAATGAAATTCATGAATTAGATTTCATATATATGATATATATTTAGTATATATATGTATTTATAACAATACATAATGTTGACCTCACCTGTTTTGATAATCCCAATTATGTGTTCATATATTATGATATTCTCAATTACTGATTATTTACATTATAATTCTTTCAAATCAGTGATCAAGTTAATAATAATGTTTAAATAATCTCTGATTTATGTTAATATCGATTATCCTTATTTATACAAGCTTTGAAACAATTCTAAGTCAAGTAGATGTGGTTTGCACGATAGCCAGAGCTACCGATAGCCAGAGCTACCGCTAGCCAGAGCTACCGATAGCTAGAGCTACCGATAGCCAGAGCTACCGATAGCCAGAGCTACCGATAGCCAGAGCTACAGATAGCCAGAGCTACCGATTGCCAGAGCTACCTATATCCAGAGCTACCTATAGCCAGAGCTATGGATAGCCAAAGCTACCGATAGCCAGAGCTACCGATAGCCACAGCTACTGATAGCCATATCTACTGATAGCCAGAGCTACCGATAGCCAGAGCTACCGATAGCCAGAGCTACCGATTGCCAAAGCTGCCGATACACAAAGATCTACCGATGCACAAAGAGATACTGATTCACAAAGAGCTACCGATGCACAGAGAGCTACCGATAAGAGCTATCGATAAGAGCCACCGATAAGAGCTTAAAGATCTACCGATGGAAGATCCCTACACCGAGTCAACCATACACTTCTACAAACAAACGGCTACCTATAATGAACTACGGAGTCAAATCCTATATCCTCGACCCTATTTGTTTATTATACTAACGGTTACATTTGTTACTTTTGATGCATTTAATGTTATTAAATGATTTGTGTTGCCATTTCAGGAAACGGTACCAAGTACGATCAAAAAGTATAATCATTCCTTCTTGTTAGAAAAACAAAAAGGGTATAAAGAGAACATCGTGTATGTATCAAAGCATAGTGAGACACTAGACCAAAAGGAGATCAAGCACACAGAACATACTGGCGATCAAGCTCAAAACATGCCAAGAACAACTGGAGAACTTGCACTCACGAGACTATTACTACCAGCCGCCAGAACATATAGTATACATCGACCAATCTATGCTAAAGAAGAACCACACAAAACTCATAATTCTTTGAGCCGATAAGCAAGCTGAACCTCGAAGTCAAGGAAGCCGATGGTACTCTGTTTTCCAGACAAAAAAAACCAGAAGAAGACTCAGAACGAATTCTAATCAACAAAAGGAGTCAAGAGCTGCACGAAGATCACTAGATCCATTTCTAATCTATAAATATTTATCTCTGTGATTTAATTTTTACATTACGAGCAGTGTGTGTTATCTGTTGTATTTTACACACACACTGTCTCCTGAACCTTAACTGGAGGATTTGTAAATCCTCACTCACTATCTTTTCATTCTTTTTCCCACTGTGGATAGTGGTAGAGGTCGTGTGTGACCTGGACAGTTGGTTTCTGTTGTTTTGTTTCCCACGGATAATAGTGGTAGAGGTCTTGGACCTGGACAGTTGTAAACTGTTGAACCCCGATTCAGGGTGTGGATCATCCTTATATAAACTTTTGAGAGGACTAAGTCTTGACTTGAGACTGAACCTCTTGGTTAACTCCTCTGTGTTTTTAGTTGATGTTTATAGCCATACAATACATATCTATTTCATATTCCGCTGCTATTACATTGAAATATAATTTATTTTCAAAGCTACTTTGATAGTTAAACTTGCAAGTGTTTATATTTTTTATAAATCAGTAAGTTAGTTTCAAAAGTTAATTTAATCATCAGATTAGGTTTACTGAGAACTAATCAATCTTTGAGAAACAAATTGAACCTTTATAATCTGTATAAATTCACTACAGTTTAATATGTTTTTGAAATTGGGGGATTTTTAATAGAAATTGTTTTTAGCAGAAATTTTAACTGGAACTCAATTCACCCCCCTCTTGAGTGTCCACTCCGACCAACATTTGGTATCAGAGGGTTATTAATACCTTCTAAATTACTCTGTTTTCAACTATGATTTTAGTTGTATTTTAAAGTTCTTAAAATTTCTGTTATTTCAAAATTTTTATCTCTTTAAATTTTGTTTATAATGGATAATATACTTGAGGGTGCTGCTACTAACCGACCACCATTCTTTAATGGAAATAACTATGCTCAGTAGAAACTTAAAATGAAAATTCATCTAGAAAGAATTAGTTTTGATATTTGGACTACTATTGAATCTGAATATAAAGTTCCCACTACTGATAGATCTACTTGGGATGAACCTACAAAGACTGCTTACAATAATAATTGTAAAGCTATGAATGCTCTGTACCGTGCTCTAGGAGATGAAAAATTTAATAGAATTTTTTCATGTAAAACTGCTTTTGAAATTTGGGATACCTTGGCTGTTTCTCACGAAGGAACAACCAATGTTAATGAAATGAGATTAAACACTTATACTATTAAATATGATAATTTCAAAATGAAGCCCGATGAACCTATTTCTGACATGTATCTCAGGTTCAATCAGATAGTAAACACAATGAGCTCACTCGGAAAGATTGTTCATGCAAAAGAACAAATTATGAGAATACTGAGATGTTTGCCAGATAGATGGAGAGGTCCATCCGTTTCAATTAGAGAATCCGGTGACATTGGAACACTTCCTGTCAAGGAGTTAATTGGCAAGCTGATGATGTATGAAGAAGATCTTAAAGTAAATAAAGAAGAAGATGAGGAACCCAAAAGAAAATCTGTAGCATTTAAAAACTACTACCTTTAAGAGTAAAGACAAGGATAAACTAAAAATGGAGACTGAGAGTTCAATGAGTGAAAATTCAGAATCTGAAAGTGATGCCGAGATGGCTCAAATAGCCAGGAGATTCAAGAAGTTTTATAGGAAAAATAAGTTCTTTAGGAAAACAAATTACAAAGGAAAGTATGAACAACAAGGAAAATGGAAAAAGGATTGGAAGAAGGCTGACCGGAATGATGCAGTTGTGTGCTATGAATGCAAGCAAAAAGGACATATCAAAGCAGACTGTCCAAAGTTAAAATTCAAAAAGAAATATGATTACAAAGACAAGAAGTACAAGAAAGCCATGAAGGCTATCTAGAGTGCTTCATAAGATAGCACTAGTGAAGCAGAATCTTCGGACTCTGAAAGGAATCGAGCCCACATGTGTTTCATGACAAATACTTTTGAGGTAACATCTGACACTCCTGTTTTAAATTCATATTATTTTGGATATGATTCTGATTCAGAAAACATGTCAAAATATGAACTATTTGAGTACTGTGATATGTTGGAAGAAACCCGTAATGAGCTTAAAGACAAATACAAAGGTTTAAAGAAACAGTATGCTTTAAGTGTTAAGCATAAATCTGATCTTGATATAGAAAAGGAAAAGAATTCTCAACTACTAAAGGAAAATACAGAACTGAAACTGTCAAATGAGCAACTTAGAAAGGACTTAGAAAAATTCACAAATGGAAAGGATGGTTTAACTCAAATGCTAGGAAAGCAAGTTGCACCTAGATATGCTACTGGTTTGGGATACCAACCTGGACAGAGATAGTTCACTAGAACCCAATTTATTCCTATGTCTGAAAAAAATTCTGCTAGTTCTAGTTTTGGAAATTCTTATGCTTCAACAGGTTGTTCACATGGTTATAGACCAAATAAAGTTTATCTTTCAAAATATGTTGTTTCTGTTAATTGTATGGGACCCATAAAACAAATTTGGGTACCTAAGGCCCTGATTGCTAACCTATCTGGACCCATGAAAATCTGGGTACCAAAGGCATTTCCTATTTAAATCTGTTTTATAGGAGACCTGCTTGAAGAGCTGTCACAAGAAGATATGGTATTTAGACAGTGGGTGCTCAAGACACATGACTGGAGATTATTCTTGCTTCAAGAGCTTAATAAAGGTTGATGGAGGTCATGTCACCTTTGGTGACAACTCTAATGGAAAAATCATGGGCCTAGGCCAGATTGGTAACACTGACTCAGTATTAATTTCTAAAGTTTTATTCGTTGATGGACTTAAATATAACTTTCTTATTATATCTCAATTATGTGATGATGGTTTCAATGTCACGTTTGAAAATGACTCGTGTGATGTTTTTAACTCCAAAAACACTTTAGTATTTTCTGCTCTAAGGAATGAAAATTTTTATGCTGTTGATTTAAACTCTTTATCCAAACAAAATATTTCTTGTTTGAATGCTTTTCATAAAGAATCTTGGCTATGTCACAGAAGATTATGACACTACAACATTCACTCACTTAGAAAACTGGCTAGGAAAAACTTAGTTAGAGACTTATCTAAATTAGAATTCCCAAATGACAAAGTGTGTAATCCCTGTCAAAAGGGAAAACAACACAAAGTTTCTTTTAAATCAAAGAAATAAGTCTCAACTTCTCAACCACTTGAGTTGGTTCACATGGATTTGTTTGGACCATCAAGAGTTTCTAGTTTAAATGGGAAGCATTACGTCTATGTCCTTGTAGATGACTTTTCTAGATATACTTGGGTATACTTTCTAGCTCAAAAAAGTGAAGCTTGTCCTTACTTTATTAAATATTCCAAGTCTGTAGAGATCCTTAGTGGAATTAAGATTAAAACCCTAAGAAGTGATCATGGTCGTGAGTTTGAAAATCATGAGTTTGAATCTTATTGCTCGCACAATGGCTATAGTCACAATTTTTCTTCCCCTAGGACACCCCAACAAAATGGTGTAGTATAAAGGAGAAACCGAACCCTTCAAGAAATAGCTAGAACCATGCTCAATGAATATGAACTGCCTATTTACTTTTGGGCTGAAGCTGTTAATACAGCTTGTTATGTTATCAATAGAGTATTGATCAGACCTGTTCTTAAGAAAACCCCTTATGAGTTGGGGAACAATAGAAAGCATAAGGTTAATTACTTCAGAGTTTTTGGTTGCAAAGTCTTTATACTTAATACTAAAGATAATCTAGATAAGTTTTCTCCCAAAAGAGATGACGGAATTTTTCTGGGTTACTCTATTTCAAGTAAATCTTATAGAGTTTTCAATAAGAGAACCAAATGTGTTGAAGAATCTGTTCACATCAAATTCGATGAAACTGATCCACATGAGCCTAAAACCTCTCTTGAGAATCTTGAAGAAGATTTGTCTATTCTGGACCTTAATGATAAATCTAAAGAAACTGTTATAAAAACATCCAGTTCTGGACTTTCTCCAGAATCTGCTTCTGTTGAACCCGAACCTATAGAAGAACCTGAAGTTTCTAGTCCAACCTTTACCAAATCGACTAAGATTCTGAAGAATCATCCTTTAGATGTTGTTGTTGGTAATCTTGATAGAGGAACACAAACTAGAGCTTCTCTAAGGAACCAGTTTGAACATCAAGCTTTTCTGTCACAGCTAGAACCCAAAAATATCAATGATGCTATCAATGATGAATTCTAGGTAATAGCCATGCAAGAAGAGTTGAATCAATTTGAAAGAAACAAAATCTGGTAATTAGTTGACAGACCTAAGGACGCCTTGACAATAGGCACAAAATGAGTTTTTATAAATAAAGTTGATGAATCAGGAAACATAGTTAGAAACAATGTTAGACTAGTTGCACAGGGATATAGTCAAGAAGAGGGTATAGACTATGGATAAACTTTTGCACCTGTAGCTCGACTGGAAGATAATAGGATCTTACTTGCATATGCATCACATCTGAATTTCAAGTTATATCAAATGGATGTCAAAAGTGCATTTCTAAATGGTTTTATAATTGAAGATGTTTTTGTGGAACAACCACCTAGATTTACAAACCCTCATTTTCCAAATCAAGTTTTTAAACTTTCTAAAGATTTATATGGTTTAAAACAAGCTCCAAGAGCTTGGTTTGATAGACTCAACAATTTTCTTATTTCAAAAGGTTTTACTAAAGGGATTGCTGATCCAACTCTTTTTATTAAAAGAATTTCTCAAGATGTTTTATTTGTACAAATCTATGTTGATGATATTATATTGGGATCTTCTAAACACTCTTTATGAACTGATTTTTCAAAAAGTATGCAAAATGAATTTGAAATGAGCTTAATGGGAGAGCTTAAGTATTTTCTTGGTTTTCAAATTTTTCAAACTGGAGATGGAATTATTTTAAATCAAAGTAAATATACAAAAGATCTTTTAAAACGTTTTGGATTGGATATCATTAAGGAAAATGATACACCTATGAGTACTACCTGTAAGTTGGATACAGATGAAGCTGGGAAACCAGTGGATCAAACCAATTACAGAGGTATGATTGGGAGCTTACTTTATCTTACTGCTAGTCGACTAGACATTATGTTCAGTGTATGTATGTGCACTAGATTTCAAGCTAATCCTAAAGAATCACACTTACTGGCTGTTAAAAGGATTTTTAAATATCTTAAGAATACTGTACATTTAGGTTTGTTTTATCCAAAAGGACAATCATTTGACCTAACTAGCTATTCAGATGCTGACTTTGCTGGATATAAGTTAGAAAGGAAGAGCACATCTGGAACATGTCATTTACTTGGGAAATCCCTAGTGTAATGGTGTAGTAAGAAACAGAACTCAGTTGCATTGTCTACTGCCGAAGCAGAGTATATAGCTGCTGGTAGTTGCAGTGCACAAATTCTATAGATGAAACACACTTTATTGGACTATGGATTTGAGTTTAAACATGTTTCAATTAACTGTGACAACACAAGTGCAATAAACATATATAAGAACCATGTATCTCACTCTAGAACCAAACACATAGATGTAAGACATCATTTTCTGAGAGATCATTATCAAAAAGGTGATATTACTCTTGAATTTATTGGCACTGAACATCAATTGGCCGATATTTTCACTAAACCTTTAAGTTCTGATAGGTTAAGTTACATTAGGCATGAGCTGGGGATGATCAATTCTCACCGATGTTGAAATTCTCACCGATGATCAATTCTCACCGATGTTGAAATTCTCACCGATGATCAATTCTCACCGATGTTGAAATTCTCATCGATGATCAATTCTCACCGATGTTGAAATTCACACCGATGATCAATTCTCACCGATGCTGAAATTCTCACCGATGATCAATTCTCACCGATGTTGAAATTCTCACCGATGATCAATTTTCCCTGATGCAATGTTTTAAAACTTATGTCTGCCACCATGAATATGAATCGTTTTATTTTTTTATTTTACTTTATTCATTTATTTATGATTTCTACATGATAAAGCTAACCCTAAACCGCTTCTCACTCCACCAGACCCAAAACCATTCACCTTTGAATCCCAGCTCCCTAATCGACAGAGAACCCTAAATCCGCGATGGAAAAAACCAAGACTCCTGCCAGTAGAGATGACAGTGTAGAGCCTAAAACAAAGAATCAGAAAGTGCAGAAAGAAGCTCGTGGAAGTAATGTCAGAACTAGGTCGGGAAAGCGACCAGTAAACCCTCATTTGCAGAATAGAGATATTGTGATTGAAAAGGATCTTTGTGTAGATTTGTTGCTACCATGCAAGTCGTTGGTTCTTGAAATTCTGGAAGATCAGAGATGGGTAGATTGTTTTTCAAATAACAATGGTCCCTACTAACCGAAGATAGTGAAACAGTTCTACGAATTCGTAATCTTCGAGAAGTCTGAAAATGAGGATCGGGTAAGTTCTTTTTTAAATGGAAAAGAAATGTCGTTTTCTTCAGTAGAGTGGGCAGAGTGTTTAAAAGTCCCACATGAAGGTGTATCTGGGTATGTCCCAAGAGAAATTCCACCTACTAGTAACATCTTTGACTATGAGATCGCTTTAAAAGAGCTAACGGGTAATGGAAGTCAAAGGCAAGTGGTTACTACAGAATTGAATGGAGAGAACAAACTTCTTTTCAAATTTGTTCAACATGTTTTTATACCGAGGAGAGGAGATTTTTCTAATCTGAGATATCAATATATCTATCTTCTACATCTGTTAAGACATGGTGTGAATGTTAATCTGTGCAGACTACTGCTGAGTCAAATGGAAGACATGATTAGGCCAAAATCAAAGACTAGTGCTTTATTCTTTGCCAAAATGATCTATATGATGATAAAAGTAAAAGGGATATCTGAGTCTCAGGATGAGACAATTGTAGTTAAGAATAACTTCTATATCACTACTACAGTTTGTAAGTACATGAAAATCAATTGGAACCCGTGGAAAGGAGAATGGGTCAGTGATGACCAGAAGGTGTATGATAAATTTAATCCTGTGGATTATCCTTTAAGGCCAAAGGATAAAAGAGATCCAGGTTTAGGATCTGATGAAGAGGAACCCGAGTACAGTGATGAGTTAGAAGAAGAAGAAGAAGAAGAAGAAGAGGAAGAAACTCCTATGGATATTGGAGGAGATCCAGACATTCCCCCAAGTCCTGTTACTGAGTTTGTATACTCAATAAATGAAAAAGTAGAGGAAGTGTTATCTATTCATGAGGAAGACCAGCCAGTTCCTCAGAAGGAAGGAGAAAAAGAGAATGTATCTGAATCATCTGATTTTGCTAGGTTGAGTCTGAGTCCATTGATTGAAAACTCAGTTGTGCCTACTGATGAAGTAGAAAAAGAATGAGAAGAAGTTGTACCTGTCTCAGAAAATCTCTTTACTGCTGGTGAGATGGAAGTTTTTGTGGAAGATTCTGATGAAGAAAGACCCACATAGAATGTAGTTGTTTTATATAAGAATGCACCCATTGAAGGGGAGCATCATTCCAATCTTGGAAATGTTACAGTGGCTGTTGAGATTGAAGACTGGGTAGAAGACCCAGGTTCTATAGTCTGTGGTTTGGATTACCCTGATTCGGATAATGAAGTATCCTTGAATAGACCAAAGATCAGCTATGACATCAATTCTAAGTTATTACCTAATGATGTGGTCCGAGTACATGATTTAGATGTGCTGAAAGAAATCTCAAAGTCAGTTTTGTAGAAGAAGTAAATACAATGGAATCTTTTTTAGTTTCCTCGATTCAATCAGTCATGAATGATTCAGTAGTCATCTTAGCTTCTGCAAGAGTATCTACTACAGTTTCTCCTACTGATTTTGTTACAAAGTCTGATCTCGAATCCCTGAAGCATGAGCTGAAAGAATCCTTCAGTGCCTCAGTTACTGAGATGAAGCACTATTTTCATGAAGAAATGAAGTCGTTAGAACAATCTATTGAGCTTTCTCTTGGTTTCAATCTATCAACTTTTATGGGTGAGCTAATGGAAGCAGTCAAAGGGTGCCAGACCAAATCTTCTAGAATAGAAGTAGATCTTGAAGCCTTAAAGAAGTCTGTTACTGATTTAGATTCTTACATGAGCTCAAAGACTCAAGCTGATAAGGATCTAGCCTATGTGAAAAGTGTTGTAAGCCAAATGGTCTCAGTATTTGAAGATTTCAAATCTTCTATAAAGGATCATGTTAAAAATCAGGACTCTCAACTGAAAACTCTGATTACTGGTTTGACCAATAGTTTCAAAGAAACTGTCTCTTTCTCGGTTGGTCCTCTAGCTTCAAAACCTGCATTTGATTTGAATCAATGACGAGCTATGATGAAGGAGGACCTTGGTTCTATTTCAACCAGTGGCTCTGTGGACTCATCATATCTAAGCCGAGTAGTGCTCTCTACAAGAGATTCAGTCAGGGAAATAGTGACAATCGTCCACAACCATATGAAAGAGGCCTCTGCCGCTCAGGAGGAAATCAAGAACAAGGTGGATTATTATTTCCAAAGGATTTTTACCACGCAACAACTCACCCATCATTTCAAACTGATGTTGGAAAACATGAAGTTACCCCTGTAACTCAAGCCTTCCGAGAACAAGTGAGCAAGCTAAGACAGCTGACTCCTGCCTTAGAAAAATTTATGGAGAACAAAGATGATTTTATATCTTCTATGGAAAGCGGGGGAGGAATCATTATGGATTTCAGAAATCTGTTGCTGCCCTTTTTGCATGTTGATGCCAGACCAGTTATTGTCCCTCCTGCCTTAGCTGCCTCTGCCTCTACTGAGTCTCCAGTCCAGATGACTCCTGCTCCAGCCATCCGAATCCTCACACCTATGATCACTCAACAAACTTCTCAATACAGGCCAGGCACTGTATCAGTGGCTCAGCCTCCTGTGATCATTTCTGGGATTCCAATGCCCTCACTCACATCCTCACCACCTGCCTCCTCTTCTGATCCAAAAGGCAAATCTCATGTTGAAGATCCGGATTGCTGAAGTGGCCAGGATATTTGATAGGAATTTTTTTTTCTTCTTCTTTTCTATTCTGTTTTTGTAAGTTTTGTCTGGTCTAATACAAATGCTTTTCTTTACACTATCTCTGTTTCTCAGTTTTCTCTGTATGCTTTCCCACTTTTTGATTATCACAAAGGGGGAGAAAATTATAAAGGGGGAGAAAATATAAAGAGAGGGGGGGAAATATCAAATGGGAGAAATTTTGATCCTTTGCTACTATTCTTACATTTCCTACCATGGTACCAACTCTTTCAAAGCTTATCTCTGATACTATTGTATTTAATAATTCCTATAATAATTTTTGATCTATTTCATTCTATTACTATTTCCTCTATTTCCTCTGATTGCTTTCTTTGAGAAGTTAGAATATAAACGTTATATTCTCTTATACTATATTCTCACTATTTTTGGTCATATCATAAGTTGTGATTATCAAAAAGGGGGAGATTGTTGACCTCACCTGTTTTGATAATCCCAATTATGTGTTCATATATTATGCTATTCTCAATTACTGATGATTTACATTTTAATTCTTTCAAATCAGTGATCAAGTTAATAATAATGTTTAAATAATCTCTGATTTATGTTAATCTCGATTATCCTTGTTTATTCAAGCTTTGAAACAATTCTAAGTCAAGTAGATGTGGTTTGCACGATAGCCAGAGCTACCGATATCCAGAGCTACCGTTAGCCCGAACTACCGATAGCCAGAGCTACCGATAGCCAGAGCTACCGATAGCCAGAGCTACCGATAGCTAGAGCTACCGATAGCCAGAGCTACCTCTATCCAGAGCTACCGATTGCCAGAGCTACCGATAGCCAGAGCTACCGATAGCCAGATCTACCGATAGCCAGAGCTACCGATAGCCAGAGCTACCGATAGCCAGAGCTACCGATAGCCAGAGCTACAGATAGCCAGAGCTACCGATAGCCAGAGCTACCGATAGCCAGAGCTACCGATAGCCAGAGCTACCGATATCCAGAGCTACTGATAGCCAGAGCTACCGATAGCCAGAGCTGTCGATATCCAGAGATGCCGATGCACAAAGAGCTACCGATGCACAAAGAGCTACCGATGCACAAAGAGCTACCGATGCACAGAGAGCTACCGATAAGAGCTACCGATAAGAGCCATCGATAAGAGCTTGAAGATCTACCGATGGAAGATCCCTACACTTAGTCAACCGTACACGTCTACAAACAAACGGCTACCTATAATGAACTACGGAGTCAAATCCTATATCCTCGACCCTATTTGTTTATTATACTAACGGTTACATTTTTTACTTTTGATGCATTTAATGTTATTAAATGATTTGTGTTGCCATTTCAGGAAACCGTACCAAGTACGATCAAAAATTATAATCATTCCTTATTGTCAGAAAAACAAAAAGGGTATAAAGAGGACATCGTGTATGTATCAAAGAAGAGTGAGAAACTAGACCAAAAAGAGATCAAGCACACAGAACATACTGGAGATCAAGCTCAAAACGTTCCAAGAACAACTGGAGAACATGCACTCACAAGACTACTACTAACAGCCTCCAGAACATAGAGAATACATCGAGAAATCTATGATAAAGAAGAACCACACCAAACTCATCATTCTTTGAGCCGATAAGCAAGCTGAACCTCGAAGTCAAGGAAGCCGATGGTACTCTGTTTTCCAGACAAAAAAACCCAGAAGAAGACTCAGAACGAATTCTAATCAACAAAAGGAGTCAAGAGCTGCACGAAGATCACTAGAGCCATTTCTAATCTCTAAATCTTTATCTCTGTGATTTACTTTTTACATTACGAGCAGTGTGTGTTATCTATTGTATTTTACACACACACTGTCTCCTGAACCTTAACTGGAGGATTTGTAAATCCTCACTCACTATCTATTCATTCTTTTTCCCACCGTGGATAGTGGTAGAGGTCATGTGTGACCTGGACAACTGGTTGCTGTTGTTTTGTTTCCCACGGATAACAGTGGTAGAGGTCTTGGACCTGGACAGTTGTAAACTGTTGAACCCCGATTCAGGGTGTGGATCTTCCTTATATAAACTTTTGAGAGGACTAAGTCTCGACTTGTGACTGAACCTCTTGGTTAACTCCTCTGTGTTTTTAGTTAATGTTTATATCCATACAATACATATCTATTTCATATTCTGCTGCTATTACTTTGAAATATAATTTATTTTCAGAGCTACTTTGATAGTTAAACTCGCAAGTGTTTATATTTATTATAAATCAGTAAGTTAGTTTCAAAAGTTAATTTAATCATCAGATTAAGTTTACTGAGAACTAATCAATCTTTGAGAAACTAATTGAACCTTTATAATCTATATAAATTCACTACAGTTTAATCTGTTTTTGAAATTGGGGGATTTTTAATAGAAATTGTTTTTAGCAGAAATTTTAATTGGAACTCAATTCACCCCCCCTCTTGAGTGTCCACTCCGACCAACACATAACATTTGGACATAATAAATGAAATGCACCGTCATGGAGATGTTAAACCGTATGTACACATGAATGAAACATTCATTTATATTTATTATTTAATGCAATGAAAAATAAATAATACATAGGTATATTATTATTACATTATAATATAATATTATATATATGTTATGTAATTTCATTGAAAACATCCTTTATACGTTCCATGTATGGTATGAACTATTTATATCACATTTATGGGTCTGTAGTCCTCTCATTCTCAAATTAAATTATTATATATATAAAACATTAAATTCATAATGGTATATTATATAAGAGAATTATAGTAGATTAGAGATAAAATAAATTTCAGATATATCATATATAAATCCAATTCCATCATAATGGCTACAATAAGATGTGGTAGGAAATGATTGAACAATCATCATTTCATGAGGCATTAGTAAGTCATACATATAAATATTAGATTCTATACCCATTAGAAAGAGGTGTGTGAAAGTGTAGTGAGAATCTGTCCCATAAAAAACCCTTGTATATTTATTATACTAGTGTTTTATATAAAAAATGTATAAGAATAGCATATGGGGCGATGAAGTAAAATAAAATAAGATAACTTGAGGGAAGACGTTACCTTTAAATAGCTTAACTCTCATTTGTTTAAACCAAAAGGTTTTTTTGAAGTGCCTTTTGCCTATGGTAAGGCATCTAGGATGAATTTTGGGATGCTGAGAGACTATTTTTTTAGAGTTAGTATCATCCAATGGTATTTAGAGTTGTGGGAAATGGGTTAGATGTGATGGGTTTTTATAAGGGGAATGATGAGTTATTTATTTATGTTTGAAAATATTATTTTATTATATAATAAATATCAGATTCAAAATGTTCCATTCTCATTAATGTTAAATATAAGATTTCTATTATTTTCACTCCTACCAACCAATAGGTTTTAGATAAGTTTTGGTTTCATTTTTAACCTTATCATTAAGCTTAACCATTAGTTAACTAATCTAACTCTTACCATGTCTTCTTTTGTATTCACTCCATATAATTAATATAATCCACATAAAGTTCTAATAGACCCAAAATGGATCCTTAATGACATTTGTATCATTATAAATGTCATTTGGAAAAATAGTATATTTTTATGAATATTATATAATTTAATAAAATATATTTTTTAAAAAATCATTTATGTTAATTTACATACTATTCATATCATGACTTTTTAAAAAATAAAATTCATCTTGATTTTTACAAAAACCTTCATTATTTCAAAGATAACAAGTCTTAATTATCCTTAATAGTCGTGGATATCGTAAAACATTTAAAAATAAATTCATTTTAATATTTATAATCTCATTTATTTAAATCATTTATTAATAAGGTAATCACTACATCAACATTGTGTCAAAAATAATTTCATTTATATGATATCTATAAATTATAAATAAAAAAACATGATGGATGAATTTTTTTTATATATATAATGAATATTTATAGTTTAAAAATCACTCTTATAACTCTATATAAAAGTAGTTTTACTATATGATATATGTTTATGTTACATTTTCATTAACTTTAAATTAATTTTTATAAATTGTCATTTTCACTTACATGTAACTCCATGGGGTCCCAAAATTGACAAAAGAAAGGTCATAGAGAGGAATTTATCATCTAGTAGGATTAGGACATGTGTAAGGATAATTTATTAATATAATAATATTATTCTTTACCCTTATTTACCAGATTTACCCTTTAATCATGGTAATATAAAATGTGCAGAAGTTACTATTACAAATTTCTAAAAATAATATTTAATTATATACACAATTTAGACCACAAGATTCGAAAAATTGATTCAATTTTTCCAATTTCAAAATAAAAAAGTGTATGAAATTAATTTCAATTAAATTCCCTTTGTCAAAACCAAAAAACGTTTTTTTAAGAAATAATTACTATCAAAAGATTGACATTTTTATATCCATTTTCAAATTAGAATTATTAATAATGAAAAAAATTGGAATATATGGTAAAAATATAATTTAATTAAACTTTAAAAGAAACGAAAAAGATAATCTAGCAATATAAATAAATTAGATTAAATGTTTGTTTTGAATTAAAATGCTGTATTTTCAAAATTCATTAGAAAATGAACATTATCAAAAAAAATACCAAACATTCATCTGAAGTAAATTTTGATGTCCTGATTCTAAATAAGAATATTATTTTATCAAATAGAACATATAAAATTGAAAAAAATAGATTTAAAAAGGGTTCTCTATCAAAATGCTGTAAATAGACATTTTAAAGAATATTAGAGTATTTATGCTAAAAATTGGACCCATTAACATTTAAAGACTCAAACATTTATTGAATAATTCTAAAGATATTTAATAAACTTGTATACTCATATTGTAGTTAGTTCTATTAATTGCTTCCAATACAACACCTAGGAGATAACTTCCACTAAGAATTATATTATATTATTTCTTTTGGTATGATTGAACCTCATCTGGAACATAAGATTTTGAAGAAACATGTTGATGCATGTCGGATAAACCATCAAACAAAGCATCCCCTTTAAAGTAAAATTAATATTTAATTTGAAAATATTAATAATTATAAAAATTTCATATTCTGTTTTTACATGAGATGTTACAATATGTTCGAAATATGGACACAATGTATTTTTTTTATAAGATTATAGGTTCATTTACCCTTAAGATGAAGGTTTACATCTATATTAAATACATTTTACACTTAATAATTGAGAATAATTTCACATGTTTTCACTTATCATAATATTTTAAATTAATTTTGGACTTTTTTATAAATTAGTAATTATTTAGATTACAATTACTGAACTAATTTTTCTCAATTCAATTTATATAAGTAGAAAAAATTAATTTGATATCAATCCTGCGTATGGTGAGATATTATAGGTTTCAAAAGAAGAAATGTTCAAATGTTTTAGATGATTATATATAGAGTATTACTGTGAAATTTATTCCAATGATTTAAATTGGATTAATATATGTATATTTGATCTAATTATACATTAAAACAAATTTAATATAAATTTTTACAATATAAAAATATCCAAAAAACATATTTTTTCAATTCAAATTCAATATTTTTTAGTATCCATAAAAATTAATATTTTCAAAAATATCTGAAAAATAAATCTTAAAAAAAATTATTTTTTAAGAAATTATTTTTACATCATCAAATAAAATTTATAAATGTTTCAATTTTTTAATGTATGTGTACCTTTAAAAGTCATTAAATTCACTTATTTGAAATATATATCTCATTATGCCTACAATTGAATTTATTATTATAACTTTTTTTAAAAACTCATATGATTTATATTTAGTATTTTATTGAAAATATGATATATAATTTTAATTGAAATCATCCATTTAGTGTGGTATTTTTATTTAATTGATATAAATCCACACTTTGTATTGCAAAATAGTTTTTTAGAAAAAGGAATTTCATTATATTCAAACAGTTCTTTCTTTAATTTATAATCTCTTTCTTTCCAAATAATTAATTTTATCCATAGGTAGAAAAAATGTATTCATAATTATGTAAATAGTTTTTATACCCACCATTCAAATTTCTAGGTGTTAATGATAAGAATATTTTAATATTATTATAAATTGTATATTATAGTTCTCGTAAATATTGGTCTTTTATGTAACAAAATATATTGAATGGACTTGGTATTGACAGTACGAATATATGTAATCATTATTTCATGTAAAACATGATTAAATTATTGTATAATGCATATAAAAATTCAATGGTTTGTAATTTATTTCAAAAAAATCATAAAAAATTGAGGTGATACATTATACCCCCTTAAAGTGAATTTCTCCCACAAAATTCTTTTGGTTTACTGATATTTTAAAATTTTATTTTTTAATTCATTGAAACCTGTATCCTAAATACAAAAATTAAAACCAAAATTTTTTTTGTAATGTTTGAAACATAATAGAAACCCAAATTTACATTCAACTAGGTATCCATATATGACAATATAATTCAATTGGGAAGACCTACACATAAAAGAATGTTTTATGTAGTAAAAGATAATGATAATGAATATTGATCAAATGTAAATGGGTGATCAAGATAATTTTATTAACCAGAAATACTTAACCCAATTAGGCATTATGAAGTCATTAATATAATAAAAATTATTTTATTACGTAATCTTTTTATCTCAAATTGTATTTCCTATCATTGAATAATTTTCAAAAGTAATATATATACATGATTTCATTAAATTTTAGATACATAGTCGCTCCCATTTATTGTTACATGATCAATTCAAACTTCTTATATTTTTTATTTTATTTAGTGAGTATAAATAAATAAAATGATATGTTATTACATCTATCGTGAAATATGAAAAATAAAATGGTAATCACAGTTTATTCAGTATGGATAAATATTAAAATTGAGAAAAAATAATTTGTCAAATCATCTACAATGTTCAATATAAAAATATTCATAAATGGTTCACCATTTAAAAAACTAAAAAATGAAAATAAAATACTTTAAAAAATTGAAATTATTATTTCCAAAATAGTTTCACAATTATTCTCCATATATTTTAAAGTATATATTTACTATCAGTTATCTAAAATGTGAATTTCAGCACCGTGTATTCTCTTGAATCATAGTAATAAACAGAATTAACCAAATTCTATAAGTATATATAATAAGTTTTTTCCTTAAATCATTAATGTACCCATAAATTATTTATCAAATTCCATATATCTAATAATGTTGTGAAGTCCAATAATGAAAACACAAACATATTTTTTGGCAATTCCATAGGTAGTTCTGAGGTCATAAATATCATCCAATTTACTTTTCCAAAATAAATAATCTTTTTATAAAAACAAAATTATATGAACAATTTGAATATATTTATGGTTTTATTCAATTAATCATGAATCTTACATGAATATTATCTTTTGTTAAGTAATTTTTCTTGCCCATTAGAATCATTCTACATATTCTTTGAAATCTATAATGAAATAAAAATAATAAACAATATTAATATATATCATAATTCATAAATATCCTTTAAAATGTACATAAATCATATTAATTATTTATAAAACTATTAAATTTTATTCACCATCGTATTCTTTAACACATATTTCCATTCATATCTCATTCGTAGTCTCTTCAAAAATTGCCAAACCATTACTCATACAGCGTTGGTAATTCACATCACGGGATTTCCATGTCGGAAATTGATTATCTTAGTACCCATACATTCCAATTTGAATGAAATTATCATTTTATGATACCTTAAATAGTAATTTAATCTTATTAATGGTATTAAATTCCCTTTTAAATTTCTATTTACAACTATTCTGTATCTATCCTTCATTAAAAAATTGAAAAAAATATTTTTGTTCCTCTATGAAATCCAATTGCGAGTTTCTTCCTACTTATTAACACATAAGAAACTAAATATTCTATCCTACCTGGTCACCATTACACAAAATCATAGATAAATAAATCCTTCTCTTATTTGGTGAGTCTGAAAGGTGGTTAAAGAACATTTTTTAATCATATTTTTTGAATATCTAGTCAGGCATGATATCAATGCACTTCACTCAAGTGATCATCCCATTTGAGAATTCATCAGCTGATTAGCATTAATATTCAATGTAAACCTAGTTCATTATGGTTCTACGCATAGAGTAAAACTATAAATAAATTATTGGGAAATAGTTATCATATACAACCCCTCATAAATATGAAAAATCACTTATTGAAAGTCTGAATAATGACACATTGTATTTAATTTATGAAAAAAAAATATTAAACTAGGTAATCCATGATCAACCTTCATGATAGTTCATAAATAGTTTCTAAAGGTTCAATGAATATCCTATTAGAGTTTCAAACCAAATGTACATCATATCCCATTTTCATAAACCATTTCCTAATGTATTATAGATCAATTCCATGTTATCAGGGTTATTACACCTTGGTACATCTATTCCAGTTCCACATCATTATGTATTATGAAGGTATGGATTTTTTAGTAGGACAATTTCTCTATCCTTTACTAAAACTCCAGGACATTCCCCATTCTTGAAATCACCATTTGAGATATCATTGGATACAACCCTATACATATCCATATAAATATCTCTAGGAATGTTTGTAATGTTTTCTCATGCCGGTAGTCAATGGATGAATAAAATTATGTTTTGATGAAAAATATAGAAACATAGTCATAACATACATGGATATTAGATAATTGTTTTATGAATATTTATTACATTACAAAAACATGTGCTTGTGGGTTGTAATAATATTATGAAATTTGATATATGGTAACTTAATATTCTAAATTGGTGAAATATCTTCAATGTATTATATATAGTTCTTCCCCTTTAATGATCCTATGTAAAACGTTTCAAAATGTCTTGGAAAAAAATAATCATAATAATGTGTGAGTTTATGTTCTCATTAATGATAAATATTGGATATATATAAAAAATATCATGAACATGAGTGTATGAGAACATGAGCATAGTGTTAAAAGATAATAACCTTAATATCAAAGAACATAATATCGAATCTTGAAATATATATTGGTAGTCATAAAACATTAACTATAATGAAATCAAATAGAATAATCCATGTGATTTTAATAGATGTGAATATTATATAATTTGAGGCATTCATAAAAGAATAAAAAATCATTCCATATTAGTAAAGGCTCACATCGTTGAACATCACATAATATAAAGACCATTTCAAAATCAAGGTCACTCCCTATTCTAGTATTGTATTATTGATCTATGTTCACTTCTCAATCCAGCCCTATATTACTAAATTGATTTCAGCCATCATTCTAACCCAATATTTCTGAATCAGGTTTACTTTTGGTTTCATTCATGTATTACTAAACCATGTTCACATATAGTTCAAGTATATTCCACAACATAAAATATATAAATCATTGCTTGATACATTGGTGGGGGATATAGATCACACACATCTTATAATGAAATCATAAATATGGGATCCAAATGATCATAAAAAATCCTCATATCATAACCCATGAAATGAAATGGGTATCATAATTTTTTTATCATATGTTGACCTATGGAAAAGAAACTAATATCGTAATCATATAATAACCAATGAAAATAATTAGATTTCATGAGCCATTATCCAATTGTAGAGAGAAATGTTTTATCATAATCATTTTTTCATATCGTAAGCCATTCAGATATTGAATATGAATGAACTCATTGGATCATATCCCCATTAAAGAATAGTTCAAACCAATATATGTTATATTAGATAGAATATAATTTGGAATGATCATTTGAAGCATTTCCTGAGGAAAAAACTTTGAAAAAGATATTTTTAAATCATAAAACATTTTGAAAAAATGGTCATTGAAAATATAATAAAAAACAAATAAATTATGCATGAAAACACTTTAATAACAGTTTTCATGGAAAGTATTATTGAAATATAAAAATTTAAATTGAAATTTTTTTTAAAAAATTTACTCTTTTAATTATTCTATGAAAATATTGAATAAATAAGGGAAAAATTATAAAATGTACATTAAATATTATAAAGTAAGTTTGAATGAATTTTGAAACCAAAATTCCTAGAAAATATCCTTTAAAAAATATATAGTATTAGTCCAATTAAATAATGATCTTGGTGGTGGAAATTTTCATCCATGACATTCATGTTAAAACAAATATTCCATTAAAATTGCTAGTATAATTCCAAAGACCCCTGATGATGAAATAAATTTAATATTAATTTTTAAACCATTATTAAAATAGTTAAATCACATGAAAAACATTAATTAAACTATCACGGATGAATATTAGAACATTTTTTAAAAAAATTTATAAATCATGGTTATATGATAAAACAAAGCTTAGGCCTACTAGATGAATAATGTGAAAATATTATTATAAAAATTATTAATCATATAATGTCAAAAAAAAATTAAAGATTGTATCGTTAAATTAGAATTTAATAAATAACTGTAAGATGGGAAAATTCATGAGAATCATTTGGGACATGGAAAATATTATCTCATCTCTTGATGAATAATTATAAACATTCTCTATAAAATATTGGATTTTATAAAATTAAATTTTCTCATGTCAGGAAACATTGAGCCAATATGACCATGAAATAATAAAATTCATGATGCTCAAATATCATGAAAATAATAATATTCATGGTATTAAATTTAAATGGGATTTCCTATGAACCTGATAATAAATATCAGAATAACATATCATTTTTCAAAATGATGGAAACTTTTGAAAAAATTACATCCCCACATTGATAACATTAAAAATGATACCAAATTTATCAATTATACTAAAATTAATGGGTAAATACCAAAAATATTAAGTAGAATATTCATTATTTCATTCCTGTAAATTATATATCCCCCATATAATAATGAGGTTTTGAATATTGAATGTGTATCACGATTATAAAAAATAAAGACAACAATCCTTTACTACTTGAGTAACCATTGAATAATTAGTTAAGTGAAATAATTACATAAATTGAAACATTTAATATTATGAATTCTAATAAATTCATTATATAAAATGTCCTTGGGATATATACTCTCCATTAAAAAAGAGTGGATAATTTGAAATTAGTCTTCTAGAAAAAAAGTGAGACTTGAAATACCATTATCATAAGTCTTAAGTCTCATTATATTCATTAAATCATCATGTACAATAAATACATGTCTATTATAGAACATTAATAGAAATAAATTCATATATAAAATACAATATATGATTTACTTATGACTATGTACTATATATTTATTCGCATTACCATCTATGAGTTAAATTTGGGTAATAACAGTTTGTGTTTTTGGTACAACTGTTAGCTTATTTATATTTGTCCTACTACATATACAAAGATTTTATAATCCTTGTAATGAAAATAATAAAATTAATATTATATATATATAGTATATATATTTAAAATAATATATAAATGATATAAATATAATATGAAATACACAATTGATTGAGGTAGATTGACTTATGTCCGCAAATATGCTGTTTAAATTTTATTATCTAATTAAAATAAAAAATTTATAAGCTATATTAATATAAAATAACAATTTTATTTCATATATAGATACTGGTGTCTATTAAATCAACATTTAATACATTATCTGTAATGTGTGAACGAATCACATATCTTCAATAGGTGGTAGTACTCCGTAGACATGAATGACGTTATCACATTCCCACAAAATTGAAATCGTGATGGTATGTGTTATATAATAATTATAGAATCATAATAAAATAATAAAAATAATATATATATTTTTAAAAACTATAATTCTAACATTTTTTCTATCCTTGAAAGGTGGTATTGGAATAATGAATGACATTAGTTCATGAGTTTATAGTCCATCGTACATAAAAATTATGATTTTTATACCATTTGACAGATTTGTTAAAAGTTATAGGTACTAATATTAACAAAAATAAATCTTAGAGTTTTTAAAATACTGATGTTTTTAAATAATTGTGATATTAAAATAATTGGAGGAGATTGAGGATGAAATAAATTTTTTTTTTATGGATGAATGTTAACTCTTCTTCGGGTATATCAATTTGGTTTTCCCCAATAGAATTCCATGGATTTAATTTCATCACAATGGAATGAATCTAGTATGATTGGAGGGAATAATTGAGGTTATAGGGGATTAATCTATGCTATCCATATGTATTTATTAGTAAGAATAAGCGAGGGGTTGGGTGCCCTTTTATAGTGGTGAAGGTGTGGTATTTTTGTAAATATCAAAAAATATACAATATTTAGAGTCCTCCCATACATCATATTCATCCAATAAAAATAATTTTAAATAATTTTGTAAATATTCTCTAAATATATCAATGAAATGGGGTTTTAATATGTTTATAGATAATCTTCACCTTATGTTAAATGTAAAGTCCCTTAGTTAACTCATTTTTCCCTTAATCGCCTCGTTTAATTTAATATGTTTTAACTAACCATTATGGTGAAAAAAATATGTTTTATGTATTAGAAATTATGAATTATTATTCAACCAAATTTGAAACCCATATTTTAAAATATAGTTCAAATAATTGTAAGATATTAATTTAAAATTAATCATGAAGATGGGATGAGACAATGGTTTAATATAATAAAAATGTTAAAAAGATTGAAGTGTTTTTAAATCCAATTTCAATATAAAATTGTCTATAATGAGATAAATTGTATTAATATATTTATTACAGATTCAATTATTCTAAAAATAAAAATTAATATATAATTAAAATAATTATGAAATATGAAAATTGTATAGTTTTCAATTTAGATGAACTATTTTTCACTATCCACTAAAAAATAAATTAGTTTGGAAATAACCCCAAAAATTATCCAATGATAATATTGATGTTCAAGATTAAAATTTTATTTTTTAATTGTAATTTACATGTGATCCAAAATTTAAATTTATATTAACTTCACAATTAAAAGGTAGTAGTAAATCATTTAATAAAACTACATTTTTTAATACCTAAGATTGGATTTCTATTTATCTCATATAAAAAAACACATAAGATGACTATTAAATTTTTTATTGAATATTTAATATATAATTATCATTAAGATAATTCCTCAAAAAAAATTTCTCAATTTACTGAGATGATACATGTCTGTTTTTAAAAAAATCATAAAACAAACAATTTTATTTTAAAATAGTTTTGAATTTCATTTATAATTAAATTGTTGACATTAAATTCATTTTATAATCATGTCTTCACCATATTTTCATAATTTAGTTTTATCATTTTTATACCTACCACTTGAGCTTCTATGTAATAAATATTATAAAATATTAATAATATTATTATTAATATTTTATAGTTTTTTTATATGTAAGATTATGTGTAACACACTATATATAAGGGATTAGGTATTGCATATATTGGATGGTTATCCCAGTGTTTCATGTTCAACAAACTTATGTTTGTGTATAATTAAATATAATCGATAAATGAATTTTAATTTATTCAAAATATAATAATTCATAGATACTTAGGGTGATATATTTTTCCTCTCCATTTCAATATGGATCATATTCAACTTTATTAGTATTCATATCTAATTAGTTCCAATGGCCTTCCTTGAGGATCATATCTCACATTGGTTACCACATTTTGTGTGTTCATAGTCTATAGCTCTAGTCCTCATCAAAATAATTAGTTTTTTATATATATCATCACTACAAGTCTTTGAGGTCATAACCACAATTTCATGAAATATATATTCAAAATATTTTTTATGTTTTCACATCCATGACACATGATCTATTGCTTTTGAAAATGTAATAATGGACACTCACTCTACAGTTGATACACTCAGAACCTACACCTCTAAAGGGTGGTTAGAAAAAATATAATCTATACTTTAATCACCTAACATTATCCTTATACTAATAATCAAGCTTCAGAGTCCTCCCATTAGAATTGGTTCCCAATATAGTACCATACAATTATTAGTCTATAAATGGATGTAGATAATTATAAAATTACATCATCTTCCATAGCCTTCTCTATCATGATGTGATTTTGAAGAACCTATTGATATATAAGAATTCCAAAGTTTCTAGCCTTTCTCCTAATCAAAATCAATATGAAAATATTTTAAATTTATTCAATCCACACCTCACTCATATTTCCATGAGGATAAAATAGAAGAGAATGTATATAATGACAAGAGTAAGTGATAAGTGCATTCATTGTACACATTTCTGATATTTAATAAATATTGATTTTGTCAATTTAATTTATAATGAATGTATATAATCCTAATATTTTCTTCATATTTTTTAGAATGTGATATTTCATTGAAAATTGGAAAAGGTAAAAGGATTTATTTTTTGACGCAAAATACCTGAATTAGAACGACAAAATGCTTTTGAACCGGAATGGAGTCATTATAAAAAGGCGGATTATATTGACGAACTGGAAATATATATTTTAACATCATGTAATAACTACACAATGTGAGATGTTTAGTTGGTGTGATGTAAATATACTAAAAGAAGTAAATAATTATGAATGATGAATTTACACATCAGGGAATCATTAAATGTCGTGTAATTTCCCGAAATATCTACTTAAGAGCCTTTAATGAGAATTTCAATGAAAATAAAAAATATATATACTTGAGAACCACCAAGGAGGCTTTATACCACTATAATTATTATATTTAAATCGTCTATAGAACCCATTTAGGTTTATAAATTATGTCTAGTATGCTTCTATTAATGAAATCACATAGACCAATGTTTGGAGTGAGAAGTTGCATTGTGTAGGGTCATCCACAACTTCATATATATTATAATTATTCATTACTTTCTTTTTTACTTACAAATTATTAACATTTCACTAGGATTATTGGTTAAAATATTATTTCTATAGGGTTATTAAATACAATTGGGAAGTTCTCATGGATTCATTTTTTTCTTTATTCATGTATTTTTTTTTTGTAATTTCTTCAATCAATTTCCAATCACATTGACTTACTTTTTTATTGACCATTGGTATTTTAGAATAAAAGGAACCGGAAAATGGAAAAACTAAAATAGTAATGGAGTCATAGATATTGTTAAATTTATTGTAATTAGGTTTAATTAAGGTATTGAGCCCAACATAATATCGGGAAACCGTAAATTATCAAACCTTGGGAAATATGGAATTACGACCTCAATGAGGGGATTCCATGATCGTTGGATCTCCATTGTCTGGAATATATCTCCAATCATTGATTAATAAAATTATTTTCTAAAATGGTATTCCACATGATACCTAAAAATTAAAAGACCAAGTACACTTTTTCAAATATGATTTTATAACTAATCAGTCAGTTTTGTTCATTGACTTTCTAATTTATTCAAATTAAAATAACAAATATTTTCTCACCTCTATAATAAATATAATAAAATAAAATATTTTCAAAACCAAATCAATCTAATACACCATATATATGGGTTCATCATCAAATATACAATATCTACATTTTCATTAATTGACAATCATATATATAGATTTAAAAATTTTAATATTTTGATTAGACATGCAGTGAAATAACATCACCCATAGGGTTTGAAAATAAATTGATACTCAAATTGGTCACTTATAGGGCTCTATAAAAATATAAAAATATTACATATAATAAATTATAGGTATTAAATTCAAAAGTAAGGGGAATTATATGTTATCTCATGGAAGGATATAATTTATTCTCTAATGGTTCTTCATACATCGTCACCATCTAGTGGGACCTTGAATTATGAAATCATTAAAACATACTAGTCAATTTAAAAGGGTAGAACTAGATCAATTATTTCCCCAATTATGAATTTCTATTCCTTATAATCATTTCATCCTCATTTTACCTTAGAATATGGATTGTGTTGGTTCTTGAAATCAGGGTCATAATCAATTATTTTCTTCCGAACTCCTCTGCATTGAGTAGACACAATAATGATGTGCCTTATTATTTTCCTAATTAGCCATTCAAAACACTAGTGTAAGGAGAGTGTAATTATCTTCTACATCTATATTCCCTACTAGTGGGGAGACTTGTGAATCCTTCCTAGATAATTATTCTAAGATTATTTAACCAGTGGTCCTCTAAAATTTCTTCTAGGAAGCATTTTCAATAACACCCACATATGATAATTATATCTATATCGGTTACTTAAATGATCATCATAATTATTTTATGTCTACATAGAATCTATTTCAATGGAAAACAAATACTTTGGGACTGTACACATGTATAATGAATAAACCAACTAAAACTATTAAATCCTCAATCCATCATCTCTATAATTACTTGTTTGTAAATATTCTATAAATATAACGACAATAATTTTCATGATAAAATTACAAAACTACTAGTTAAATATATCACTATAGCACAATTCCATGATGACAACGTTTAATTAGATTTAAAATGAAGAATATAAGAAAATAGGTGTTTATAACATGGGACCCTATGTACATTTTGATGATACAAGAACACACCAAATTACAGTAATTTATTAAAACACATCATAAAAATGATCTAAATTAAATTATCTACAAAAGTATAAATCGGATTCTTTTAATCATTAACTAAAATTTTTGCACATCATAGCTTATAATATTATTCTGTGAATCCTCATTCTATGTTACAAAAACCTAACTCCATTATAAATTACTAAAAACCCATTGAGAAAATGAATGGAAAATGTATTATGGTACTAAATTGTAATTCACCAACCCTAATACCTTGGCCTAGGACATACTGGGCTAGGAACTAATATAAAACTCTATGTATTCTTGATAATGTTGACTAGAAGTGGTGGTCTACACTTTATTAGGGGTGGACTATTCTATCAATATCAAAATACTATATTCATTTCATATAATTAAAATAATAACATAAATGGAAAAATGAATCTAAAAAATAATCAAGGAAATATCAGATGGTCTAATTGGTATCAAAGAGTCACACAAGATAATAAAAAAATAACACCCCATGTGGTTTGTCAACCAATTTATAAGAAACTAGTTGAATGTTAATGAATACATTTTATATGCCCTTTGGTGTCCACTGCATTCCCATCTCTCAAAAACACCATTTGTCTCATATGATCTTATTGACATGATCCTTCATATTTCATACACATTCTCATTAATTATATATTCCTCTTGTGGTTCATATCCATGGTTTTAGAAAAAACACAATTGGATACTATAAAATCAATGAATAAAAAAGTTAACTAGCATTAGAGGTTTATTTTTTGAAACTAAGGAAATACAGAAGCATGAAATAATAAAAAATGATTCTTCTGCCCAAGTGATACCCAAGACACGAAAATAACCTAGTATACATAATTAATAAATATATTGAAATAATTTTTTGTTACTAATTTCAAGATCACGGGTAATCCACTAGGAACACTAAAATATATTTGACCATCCCCAAATACAATGATTCCATGTCCATGGCACATGGCCATTAATCCCTACATCAATGATGGGTTTTTATAAGGAATGGTGCCCTAGACAATGCCCTAGTATTAGATAGATTAATATCATATCATAACAGTTTATGATGTTATAAAACATGGTCACCATAAGTATTTCCTATTCCTTTGTTCATCGTATCATCATTCCATGTCGCATGGTCCCTGCATATAAGAGATAAAATTTCAATCATTGTCGAACTATTATTTTTTACAAAAAAACATTAATATACATTACTTTACTTATAATTTTTAATAAAAAATGTGGTCATGATAAATGTCACAACTCGTCCCCCATGGCTAGTTTCGTGACTACCCCAAGCATGCCTTCCAAAATCCAAGGGATGGAAACTATCACCGGAAAGGCATATCCCTAAAACGGGAAGGCATTGACTTATTAACTTCTATAGAAACACAGTCCAAGAAGATAACAATATTAAACCACAAGCAAACTACTGTATTAAAATGAGTGATGAAAGTAATGGGGATGGAATACAAGAGCAACAGAAAAGTACAAGTACAACTGAGAGGTAAAAATACAACTTAAAAGTACAAAGTACTTCTAGATCATCCATTGAGGATCCTACCATAAGGGTAGGTACCTCTCAGGAACATTTGTCCTTGTGTCATGTATTTCCCAATGGTCCACCTCTGATAACCATCCAGTACTAACTCTCTGAGCCTCGATCAATGTTGTCCATCGTCTGCCAAAGAGAAAAAAAGGTGCAGGCAGAGCCCATTCAGGGGTGAGTGTAACAGGACTCAGTAGGGACCCTAAGACCCTAATAGGTCTCCCAGAGAACCAAAAAGAAAATTCCACAAATAATGAATTCAATCTCAAATCACAAAGAAATAGACATCAAAACTACTTAGGTATATTCTCATACATCTACCAAATTTATTAATATATACTCATATCACACATGAGGGATGAATACCGCAATGGTAACACCACGAAGGTAGAAGTACAACACGGGTAACACCACGAAGATAAAAGTACCACACATGTAACACCACGAAGACAACACCATGATGGTATAAATACCACAGAGGTTACACCATGAAGATAACTATAACACACTGGTTTCAGTAGGAAGATTTTTGTACCTCACAGGTAACACCTTGATGACAACATCATGAAGGTAGAAGTACCACACAGGTATCACCACGAAGAAGAAGTGCCACATAGGAAATGAATCTGTTCACAATCAGGTACAAATTAAGTACGTAAGTACAAATGATTATTCGTAAGGTTAGATCATATTATTCTTTTAAAAATCACTGCTATTGGCCCACAAATTATTGATAGGTAATAAACCATACTGACCCACATAGGATCTAACCCATTAAGGAATATTATGCACTTTCCCACATAGGATCACTGAGCACTGAACCACATAGGTTCTGATTGAATCCTACCCACACAATATTGATAAATTCTAACCCATATAGGATCGATGGATGTTGACCCACATAGGATTGATGTTCTTTCTTCACGTTACAGTCTGCCATTGAATTACGTGCACCCATTGACATGATTTCTGTAGTATCATCCCTTTGAGATATTATTCAGAAATAAAACCCAACAAATCTCCACAAAGGAGTAATTCAAAGGAATGACATGTAGTAAGGGATCCAACATGATGGATGGTACGTCAACTGGACGCTCGATCTCTAGGTTATAAGCGTTTTAGTTCCATGGTCTCGGTTGGATTAGGATTCGATCCAACCCATCCATATTCAAACTATCATTAAAACTAATGTGGATTATACCAAAAGGATCATCTCAATCCATGGATCAAAGATCCGTCGACGTTTCCTCAAATAGATGTTTGGTTCTCATGATAAGACCCTTTAAGTGTTTCTAAGCACGGTGGGGCCCCAATCTAGTCAGACCTGGTCGGACCGAGCCAACTCGACCCGGTAAGTGCTGACCAGACTCTTTTAGGGTAAAACCATTCTAATCTAGGTCCAACCTAGTTGGACTAGGCCGCATCCCGCTCGGCTTGCAAGGGAGAATGGCCTGCATGGCAAGCAGTCGGGCTATGTAAGGCAAAACCCACAGGGGGGGAGTGCAACCCTCTATCCTCCAATGCTCTCAAAGCATGAGTGGGTGAGTCCTCTCGTATTCCGAACTTCCCGAAGGACATTTGTCTTTTGAAAAGGTGGAACCAAGTTGGAGAAGCCCGGTCGTCGTGGAACCTGCGTGTAGGGTTCCTCCTCTACCACGGATTCAGACACGGCCTCTTTCCCATTGGTGGCACGCTGGTCGAAACACTTCCTTCTTCCATGGTAGGTTGACATGTTGGACACCTCCTCTGACTACCATGGATGATGAGCCATGGTCCCTTGCTCCCCAGAAACATGTCACCCCTCCTCTGCGACTGGTCGATACTGGCAGTACCACTGACCAACACGGCTTAGTGCCACAACATCCTCTTGTGGCGCACGACAGTGGGACGTCTTGACCATATCTGGTTGGTGCCATCACATTGAATGTCTTCCACGAAGGCTCAAAGGCCAAAAAATAGCGGAGGGTCTGTGTTGGGTTCATTTGGAACGTGCCCTCTGCGTTAGCTTATAATCCTGATGGAGGATTAAAGGGTTGAAGAAAACATTTTATTTAAATAAAAATCAAACCCCTACCTAAAAATGATGTGGAATGTACATGATTGAGGAAGTTGGTCAATGATTTCCCTCCCTGCAACAAGCCTCCAATGATGTCGTTTGGTTGTCAATCATCGGTTCAGAGATTCAGTATCACACTTCACCACTCGCTAGAACCATGTCCATCATTCATTGGATTGGCATCTCAACACTTTATTAGCACATCGTTTATAGGTGTAGAAGTGTTGACGCCTCTATCAAAGCTCCATATAAATAGAAGAAGGTAGTGTGTCTAACTCTCATGGGATTTAATGGGGGCTCATTAATTAAGAACCATCCTAATTCTTCAATGGTTCATTTACATAGGATTGAAATTTCCTACCATTTATTGGCTTGACACGTGGCTGGTCCCATGTAGTGGGTTGTTTGTTGGAGAAAAAAACAAAGTAACAATGTCACATGGTTTATTCTTTTAAAAATTCCATAAAATTAACTTCTTCTCTAGAAATAATGATGTCAAAGTGAAGCCTTTTTTATGAAAATCCTGACACTGTGGATTCAACGGTGCCCCTCATATTTTTAATTCGAGCACCAGTTCAAAAGACAGAAAACTATGCTTGCGCGTTTACAGAACATACCTGTAAAAAATTTCAGAAATTCATTTCGGGCACACTGGTCCTCGGAATCACGCACCGTCAATTTTTACAAACTCTTAATATGTATATATAATTAAAAAAATGTTGAAAATCTAGTCCTTTTTATTCTCTCCACCATAAGGGTTTTTATATTATGATAGCCACAACATAGACTAAGAAAACTAATGGGGGTACTGAGCTTGAATCTGAGCCGCCCGATCCCAAGATATCTCCTAGATGTTCTTGTGTATCCCATGAACGTGAACCAGATGTATTTACCTACCAAAAATGACCTACTAATGTCAATCCTCAATCTCAACTAGAACCTCTGTAAACGTCACCCCATCATCAAATTCCAGCTCGTCGTTTTCAATGAACTGTGATGGGTCTTGCATGTATCTCCTCAGCTGGGATATTTTGAAGACATTGTGAACCCTCTCCAACTGTGGTGGATGTTTCAAGTGGTAGGCCTCCTCGCCTATCCTCTGAAGAATCCTAAATGGTTCGATAAACCTCATTGATAACTTGTCGCCCAGACCAAATCTCTATAAACCTCATCGATATGAGACTCACAAGAATACATGGTCCCCCTCCTTGATTCCAAAGGTCTCCGCCTTCTATCAACATAAGACATATGTCTACTCTGTGTAGTCTTAATCCACTCTTGGAGGATCTTCACCTTCTCAGTGGTATCTCGTACCAACTCTTGACCAATAAGTGCTGACTCTTCTAGGTCCGTCTAACATAGAGGTGATCTAAAAGGTCACCCGTATAAGGCCTCGAATGGTTCCATACCGATATTGGAGTGATAAAAAATATTTTATGTGAACTCCACCAAGGGAAAGTGATCCTCCCAACTAGGGTCAAAATCTAGGATGCAAGAACGACACATGTCCTCTAGTGTTTGTATGGTCATCTCTGTATGACCATCCATTTGAGGATGAATGGTGGTGCTCAAACATAGTTCGGTCTCAAATGCCTCCTGTAATAACTTTCAAAACCGGAATGTGAAATGTGTTTCATGGATAGAGACAACTGTTGATGGAACCCAAGGAAGTCAGATGATCTATTATATGTAGAGTCATCACAAGCCCTCTACTAATCCCTACTCTCAGATAGGTAGGAAGGGGGCTGACATGGAGAGTCAGTCAACGATCACCTAGATAGAATCATTCCCCCTAGATGTATGTGGAATCTTTGTCACAAATTACATGGAGATTCAATCCCACCTCCACTATGGAACCTCTAGTTGATGTGCTAATTCGGCTGGAACATGATGTTTGGCCTTCACTTGCTAACATGTGAGGCATCATGAAACAAACTATGCCCCTCCATTCATTATCTAGGGCCACTAGTGATGACACAGGATGTCCCAATACATCTTCACCACACAAGGATGTACCTCCAAAGAGGAATTATGTAACGCCCTCAACACCTCCTCTTATAGAGGCTCTGGTACCATGTTTCGTCCTCTAAAGAAGATGGCGTGCTTCCAACCTTCAGAAAAAAATTTCAGGTGCCAATCCAGAAGTTTTCTAGGAACATCAAGCCTCATAGTCAATGTCCCCATGTTGCAGCTCCCTGAATTGTAGAAGGAGTGGATGAGTGAATGTAATAGACTCGAGGTAAGTTGCTTCATCTATATCCATGAATGAAAATCTGCAACACGGCTAGCTGCTTTGTCACCTCACACAACAACTACAGACTTGACATTCTGCGGTGGGCATCAGCTACAATGTTATCCGTTACAATAGTATAGAATATATAAATGTCATTGTCCTGGAGGAACTCTAGCCATCACCATTGTATCAGGTTCAGGGCATTATGTGAGGAGATATACCTGAGACTCTTGTGAATATAATAGACTTTAATGTGTTCTCCCATCAAGTAATTCCATCACATCATAAAGGAAAGACCACTTTTGTATACTCTAGGTCTTGGGTAGTGTAGTTCTACTCATCTTGACCCAGCTGTCATGAGCCATAAGTGATCACTACTATATCCTACATCAAGACACACCCAAGTCTGGTCCATTGTGTGTCATAGTAGACTGCATGCCCAACACCCTCTTCTTGTAGCCTCAAGATGGGGGCACTCATCTATTTCTGCATCAGCTCCTAAAAACATTGCTGGCATCTCCCTGTCCATATGAAGGAGTGTCCCTTCTTTTTTAATGCTGAAAATGTTGACACAAGTCAACAAAAATAAGGCATGATTCATCATTGGTATCCAACCAACCCCAGGAAACTGCACACCTCAGTCATACTCTTGGGTGGCTCCAAACAAAGTACAACATCTATCTTCATTAGACCCACTACAACATCAGCATCTGAGATAACATGTACCAGAAAGCGGAGCTCTCATATCCAGAACTAGCACTTCGAGAGCATAGCCTAAAGCAGGTGCTCTCAGAGTGTATCCAGAACTATCTGTAGATGATAGGCATGCTCATCCTTTAACACTGAGTATATCAAGATTTCATTAATGGATATTATCACAAAGCGATCAAGGTATGGCGTGAAGATCCTATTCATGAGTCCCATAAGCACTAATGTGGAATTGGTTAAGCCGAATGGAATGACAAAAAACTCATAGTGACCATACCAACATTTGAAGGTCGTCTTCTGCACATCTTCATCTCATACCCTGAGTAACGATAGCCTAATGTGGTCTATCTTTGAAAACCAATGAGATCCCACTATCAGATCGAAATGACAATCAATCTTTTTAAGTGGATACTTGTTCTTCACAGTCACCTGGTTCAGGCACCGATAGACCACATTGAGTCTCAAACTCCCATATGCCTTCTTGTCAATCAAAATCGGGGCTACCCATGGATAAAAATTTGGCATTCTGAACACCTTTCTTTGCAAGTAATCCAAATTTACCAATAACTCATGAATCTCTACAAGAGCCATCCGATATACCGGTGTAAATATTAGTACTGTCCTGAGGTATGGGTCGATGTACAAGTCTACGTCTCTCGATGGAGGTAGTCCTGGAACATCATCAGGAAAGACATCATCATACTGGTCCACCACTCAGGATAGCTCACACCTTCATCTTCTACTGCTTTGAGGGTAAGGCTATCCAACTTGTGTCTGATCAGCTGCACCCACCTCTGGGTAATCACATCATGTGCTGCAAAGGTTCTATTCTCACCGGTGAAGGAAAACCTGGTCCCATCATGGCAGAAACACAACACTTTGTTCCAAATACTGTAGATATGAACATGGATTGTATATAACCAGTCCATAAAAAAAATAACATCATAAGGCCTCTACGTCAATACTAGATGATCCCAGAAAATTCTACTGCCTCCTATATTAATCTCAAAATTCCGACAACAGTGGTTAATCATCGAATCCTCTATCGTTGGAGTCTCTAGCCGTAAGGATCAAGACAATAGCTCCACCGGAATCTCTGAGCTCTGAATGTGGGTTGTGGCAGTAAAAGAGTGAGTTGAACCTGTGTATATAAGTACATCTACTATGGTATAATAGATATAGATTGTGCCTCTAATCATCTCCATAGTTTCTTGGTCATAGGCCTCAGCTACATAGAGCGGAGCTCATCTCTTTCCACTTTCTCCATCTGGTCGAGGTAGACCACCTTGAGGTGGTGTAAGTAGAATATTTAATCGTCGTCCACTGCCTACTACACGGCCAGATCATCTGCCATGTCTGCATACTACCTATGGACCTCCCTGATCGAATCTTTTCCACTGCCTCAGTGGTACCTCGACCGCCTTCTGGTCATCCATACGTCGGGTCAGCAGTCGCAAAGCATGTGACCATGCCCGCTGCACGAGTAACCATGCAAGATCCTCTGCTAACCTCCCCTATCCCCTGAGCCCCGCACACCCGACCTTGTATCATGAGGTCATCCACATGAAGGCCCAGTCCACTTGGTCCCCTGCATCATCCGCCTACTGCCTGTTACAGATGACTCTACTACTTGACGTCTGGCGTTGACTCTCGTTGTTAGTGCCTTTTAAGTTATGAAGCTCTCCACCAAAACGGATCACTATAGCACCCCACCTACATCGGAATTCTATGAAACATCATTGATACTCTGATCTCCTTTCAGAGACCCTGTTCAATGTTCTAGGCCCTGCAAAAAGGGTCTTGTACCATGTCAGTGGAGTAGCAGGAGAAGTTAGTGATCCTCACTGAGTACTGGGCCACAGTAATGTTGATCTTCTGTAAGTGTAGTAACACATGTATAGGCATAGATCATAAGGTCACTAGGATGAAATATACCCAAAAAAGTCTCTAAATGTATGCCCTAATTTGGTTCACATCATCTTGAATCTGAAGAATCATTCTCTACCATCTCCCTTCTACTTCTTGAAAATAACTGGCTGTTATGATCACCATGAGGTCATCTGGTGTCCCAACCAGGCAGAAAACACTGACTATAGCCTTCATCCAGTCCTTAGCTAACTATGGATTCAGCTCTCCTTGGAACCTATGTGGCCCCTATCGCTGATACTCATGCAACACTCCCTATTTGAGTTCACCCTCTGCTGGTGGGGATGGTGGCAATAGATGCCCAACATGTTTTGGTGCTACGGGTACAACACTCTAAGGTGTTAATGCCATAAGGGGACCCAACATCAAATCCTCAATGATCGATGGGCCATCTTCACATACTCTCTCCGGAATCCTAGTGGCTTTCTACGTTGAAGCATCTTAAAATATAATAGGTGTTACACAGTCAATAAGTTATACATAGTGAGCTAACTCAAAGGGAAAACAATAAAAACATTTCAAAAAAAATTTAAATAGTGTTTTCATGCATTGAGTCGGAAATCAGAAGTCAGGGTCCTAGTGTATGGATACATCGGCCCCCGTAACGACATTGGATTCACCCAACATAAAACCACAATCATAATAATTAACACAATTGCCTCATAAGATATATCAGAGTCTTAATTCTTTGTTATAACTAACCCCAATAATACCACATTATCATGAACCATTCCACGAGGCTCGTGCCGTGACTACCCCAATCCCTCTTTCAATAGGCTGGGGGATGGAGACTAGCACAAGAAAGGCATATATCTAAAATGGGAATTCATTTACTTCTTATTATGTCTAGAGGAATCATCCATGAACAAAAATATATACCACAAGTAAACTGTTGTGGTAAAAGGTGTTCTGAATGTAAAGGGGCTGAAATACAAACCCAACTGAAAAGTTCAAGTAAAATTAATATGTAAAAATACAAATGAAATGTACAAAAAACTCATGGATCATCCAACGAGGATCCTATTAGAAGGGTATGTATAGTTCACAAACAGTATTCCTTGTGTCGTGTCATGCCCAGTGGTCCACCTCTAGGTAATATCCAGTCCTGACTCCCTTAGCCTCGATCAATGATGGTTGTCATCTGAAAAAGTCACAACAAGGTTTGGTCATAGCCCATACAGTGGTGAGTATAACAATACTTAGTAGGGTCGTCATGACCACCGTAGGTCTCAAAGAGTTCCACAATTTAAATATCCCAAAGGAAAACCTCAATCTCAAAGCACGAATCAATAGACATCAGCACAACATAGGTATATGCCCATAAATGTACATATGTTATCATGATATACTAATCGCATACTTAATGGAAGAATACCACAAAGGTAACACCAGAAATGTTGATGTACCACATAGGTAAAACAACAAATATTGAATTACCACATTGGTAACACCCTGAAGACAACACCACGGAGGTAGAAGAACCACACAACTAACACGACTAAGATAAAATCACCGCAAAATTAACACCATGAAGATTGATTTAGCACAGAGGAAACATCACATAGAAAAAACCACGAAGGTAGAAGTACCACCCAGGTATCACCACAAATAAGAAGTAACACTTAGGTAATGACTTAGATGACATTGAGGTATAAGATAAGAATATAGGTATATAAGATAACTACTGTTAATAATAACTGCAACTAACCCACAGATGATCGATAGGTACTAACACCCGCTGACCCACAATGGATATGACTCACACTAGATTGTTATGCGCTGAACCACACATGATCGATGAGTTCTGGCCCACAAAAGATATGATAGAAGCTGACCCATATAGGATCGATCGATGTTGACCCACATAGGATTGATGTTCTTTCGTCATGTTACAACATTCCAATAGATTACTCAAACCCGGTGCGCTTGAGTTCTGAAGAATATTCCCCACATGATATCGGTCACACCAAAACAATAAAAACGCTCTACAAAGGTGTAACCCAATAGACTATAATGTCGTAAGGCTTCCAACATGACAGATGATGCATCAGTAGAACACCTGGTCTATGAGTTATAAGTGTTTTAGATCTGAAGGCCCAGTTGGATTTGAGTTCCATCCAACCCGGTCATACATCAACTATCTCCAAAACTTATGTGAATTATACCAAAAGGAACATTTCGATCAAGGATCCCATTGTAGAATATGGTTCGTCAAACAGATTTATAGTTATCATGTAATGTCCCTTTATGAGTTTTCGGGCCCATTGGGGCCTGGGTCCGATTAGACCTGGTAGGTCCGACCTCACCTGACCTCATCTAAGTTGACCTGACTCTGTTCAGGTTAACCTGAATTGATATAGGTCTAGCCAAGCTGGACTGCGCTACGGTGGTCTTGGCCTACTGGGCTGACATCCAGCCCAACCCTTAAGGAGGTGGCCCAACCGGCACAGGGATCGCCCGACCTACAAGGGGGTAGCTCGGGCCTCATGTGGGAGGCGCATCCCACAAGGGGGCGACCCGACCCGCAAGGGGGCCACCTGGCCAGTAAGGGGTAGCCCGCCCAACATGGGGGAAACTCGACATGCAAGGGGTCGAGGCCCACTGAGGTGTGGCCCACAGTGGGGCATGGACTGCTGTGCACCCAAGCTGGAAGGTGTGGGGGGGGGGGGTGAGTCTCCCAGTAATACGAACCGCCCAGAGGCCATTCAGCTTGTGAAATGGTAGTGCCACGTGGGTACTACCTAATAACTGCGGAACCCGCATGGTGGGTTCCACTTTCGTCACTGCTTCCTCCGTGACCTCTTTCACATCGGTGGCATGCTGGTCACGCCACACTCTTCTTCTGCAGTCATCCAATGTGTTGACCACCTACCCTGACCTCCACAGATGATGATCTATGACCCCATGCCCACTATAGTAATGTGACGGCGTGCCACACCTCCTCCATGACCGGCTGGTACAACCACTCCATTGACCGCCACAACATAGTGATGATGCCTCCTCTTGCAGTGCGTGATGGTGCGGCATCTCTATCGTAGCATGTCAGTGCCTTTGTGATGATGGTATTCCATGGATGTGCAAGGGTAGACAGATAGTGGAGGTTTATGGCTAGATTCGTTAGGCCATTGCCCTCAGAGTTAGATTTTAATCATGAGAGAGGATTAATGGTTTCGAGAAAACACTTGAATTAAACTAAAATCAAACCCCTACCTCATGTACGATGTAGAAATCCCATGATTGATCATATGTGTTGTTGTTCATTTTCCCTGCTACTAGCCTCCAATGACATCACTTGGTTTTCAATCATTAGTTTATGGTTTCAGTATTGCTCGTCCCTGCTCGCTAGAACTGGCTTCGTCCTCCAAGGGTTTGGAATCTCAACACATTTTCAGCACTTCATTGCGTGGTGAACAAGTCTTCACACCTCTTCCCATGATCAATATAAATAATAGAGGGGTAGGGTGTCTAACTATTGTAGGATTTAATGGGGGATCATTAATTAAAAACCTTCCTAATTTCCCAATGGTGTAGTTACCTGGGACTAAAAGGTCAAGTCATTTATTGTCTTGACACATCCTTAGTGCCATGATTCCAATTGTCAACATGAGGAAAAGAAAGATAATAGAATAACAATGTTTTTTTGTTTATTTTTCTAAAATGTCCCAAGAATTAACATTTTCTACAGGCCTACTACGGTCAAAGTGAATCCTCATTTAATAAAATCCCACCACTGTGGATTCAACAGTGCCCTTGGGTTTTTATTCCTAGCACCGGTTCAAAATTTAAAAAATTCCACTCACACATTTACTGAATGTACTTTAAAAAAAGTTCATAAATTATGTATACAGGGCCTCAGAATCACGCGCTATCAATTTTCATAGACTCATAATAATACTATATAATTATGAAAATTACATGGTAAATCAAGTTCTTTAAAAAAAATATTCTCACGTCTTTGAAATATTTGACATCCCACACCCCCATGAATGTAAATTAAATCATGTGTGTCAATAGATACATTCCTAGAAATGCATATAAATCTAATCATGTGTCTAAAATCCAAAAATCACATGCCATATTTTCATTACATCAATAAAATTCATGATATTATTATTATAAGTATTTTTTTACCTCAAACCATATATTACAAACATTATAATTTTCCATTATTCAAATCCCAAATCCCATATGCACACCACAAGACAAAACCTACATGGAAATAGTCTCATGAATAGATTGCAGTCTAATATAACAATAATTATAATATTAGATTTATTAAGGTAATAATTCCTAGAATTAAGGACAAAATAACATACACAATGATGACCTCTATGTATGGTAGATCTAATTATTATCTTATAAGAGAAACCCACACTCTAGGAACATCATGTAGAATAGAATATGTGTAATCTCAACATGTATTGATTAATGTGAATTGACACTAGATGTATGGAATCACCCTTGGATAAAAATTATAGAACAAATATCATCCAAATTTTCCTCTAATAATCATCTCAAAATCTACTTAATCTATGGGAAATTCCATTTGAGGGGTTAAATTGATTAATGGGGGAGTAACTACGTACAAAGGGAATTACATTTACTTTATATGACATCAAACACGTTTCCTATTTTAAAAATATTCGACTCACAACACAATATGACTATATTTGATATTTCAATTTTTAAAAATTAATATCAATTTTTTTAATCCCAACAAGCTCATGGTTATCTCAATCAAGATTCTCTAAGGAGAACCACTATGGCGATCAATCGTAGAAATGTATAAAATCTGTACCAATTTTATACTCACCAATCCTTCAAGTATAGCATGTAGAGTATACTATATATGTGGTCCGCAAAAGGTATCACAAAATTTCATATCGAAGACCATATCCATATGTGGTTATTTGGATATAACTTTTTCACATACTTCAGATCTATTATTAAAATAGAATAGAATATATTTTAACAATTCATACGTTGTTCTCTAAAAAAATCAAAAAACAATATTTCAACCACGAAGAAAAATTATGAAATAAAAAATGAATTATACCTGCAAGAATATAATAATTAAAATAATTTATATATTGGGATAATAAAATTGGCCATTGGTGGGATTTCAACAATGTTGATGACATTAATCAAGACAAACTCAAAATATTTCTGTTAGAATTTATTAATAAGATGTAAAAAAATTCAAAAGAATAATTACATATTATAATTTTTTATATAATAATTGTGTTTATAAAAGAGATGATAAATTTTGATTATTGTTTTATGTATTAAAATTAATTTTTTCAAATATAATAATTGATTGTGTATGAAATTCATGGATTTGATTATATAATCTATACATTATAATGTTAATTATAATTTTATATGATTTAATTCCTATATTTGGTAATTATTTTATCATAATATGAAATAGAATTAGGGGTGGAAGATAGTGTGTTTGACTCATTCAGATATATGGAAGCAATGGATATGAAGAAGGATATTTTATGATTATGATTGCCATGTAGTTCTCGGAATATAAAGAAAAAGTATATGTTGATTAGTCACATACATAAAATAATGAGATTTCAAAAAAGACATTCAAACATTTTTATGGGGATAGTTAGGATCTGGTTTAAGATCCCCATATATATTTGAAAAATTGAATATGCTTCATGTGGTTTGAATTTATTTTTTATTGTCAATCATGTAGTTGAATATGGGTTTTAACAAAACACTGAATTTTAATTTTTTTTATTTCCTTCAATTTCATTGAATGTTTAATTTATATTTTCATATTAAATTTAATAAATAGTTTTTTATCTACCAATAACAATTATTCAATTGATGATGAATATTTATTAATATGATATATTCTTTATTTATACGATGATTGAATCGCCCAATTGGGATACATGTTTGGAGATATGAACATCAATAGTCATATTTTAGAAAATAGTGAACCCCATATTATGGTCTCATATAAACATATAATAGGTCCAAAAGTTTGAGTGAGTTCATTGTTAATAAAATTGTAGTATACATCATCTCATTTGTTCAACACATTTTTATTACCATATCATTTTAAAATATTTAAATACTACATCTATAATAGATTATATAATATATAATTTATGTGAGATTATGATATGTCTAGAATATAAACTGGATAAATTTTCTTCGGAATAATAGATAAAACAAAATTTGTAAAGGTGCAGTCAATAAATTTTGTAGAGTTCATTTAAAGACATGCACTATATTAATTGGAGGCATTAAATTTAATATTTAATGTTGATGATGAATAATTAAAATAATAATCTTTCTACATTTAGAAATAATGAATTGTGTATCTTTTTTAATTGTTTATATTTTTTGAAAAAACTAATAAAGTCAATTGAAATTAATATATAAATTAATTTTTTATCATTTCAAATGGATAGTGGTAATTCGATAACATTATATATTTATTATTTTATAAGAACCTACATAATATTATTTAAAATAGAAATATTATGTTATTATTATCATGTGATTAATTTTATATTTGGAGAATATGTTTCTCATATACATTATATATATATATAATTATTATAAAAAATATTTAATATCATGGATAAATATAATATTGAGATAAAATCATGGATATTTTACCTATTTATTCTATTCCATGAATACAAAATTTGATATTATGATGAATATTACTATGTAATTTATTTATAGAATAATTGGAATAGTAATTTAATATGAAAATTTTACATAAAATATTTTTTAGACATATATAAATAATAATTTTGATTTAATTTTTGAACTTCATTAGTTATATATATCGTTAAAATGGATTTCAGAGAACTCAATTCCATTGATATAAAATATAGAAGAATTTAGTTATATATTTATTCTTATTATTTTCATAAAATTTCAATTACTAATTTGTTTATATAACTACTTTTTGTAATAGTAAAACTCTATACTAAATACATGATTGAGTGGAAATAATTTATATATTAAACAGGAAAAAGAAATATTCATATATGTTTTTATAAGAAATAAAAGCGTATTTATGTTATGATTGATTATACAATTTTGGAGTGAAATTATAATGAATTTAGGAATAAAATGAATGAAAAAAATATATAATAACATTTCATGCATTGAATGATACATGGGAAATTGGTAAATATAGAGCTGTTGTAAATAGTTCATCAGATGGTAATGGAATCAATCCATAAAATTTGGATTTTTAATGAAATTATTTTAATATGGAGTTTGAAATATTTATGATATTGTTTTTTAATGTATATGAATTCTCTCAATATTTTATATTAAATAGCATGGAAGAAATATTTGTTCTTATGGAATATAATTCTAATGAAAACTAATATTCTCATTATAGTATAGAAAAATATCAAATGTAATATATATTTAATTTGATGATAATTCTAATATGGTTGTACACATATCAAATATTTAACATTAAAAAATCAAAACTAATTAATTGATGAAATAATATAAGTTATATTCATGTATGGTTAAAAGAATTAATGAATCTTGTATATTATTTTTTGATTTCATTGAAAAATGAAAGAGGTTGTAAAAATTATTTTGAATTAGAGAATATGGATATTAAAATTTCTGAATAGGAGAAGGTGAGAAGTATACACATCAATGTCTTGAATTAATATTAATTAGGATAATATTAACAAAAAAACTAAATTTAATCATAATATAGTAAATTAAAAAACTTGTATTCATAGGAAATATAATATTATGTTGAAATTAGATGCTAAAAGATAATTTTTGTTTGTAAAATTCCTTATTACTATAAAAAAACCATTGATAGAATATACATATAGTTAAGAAGATGGATGATAGATTACTCACTCTAATATATTTCCATTAGATTATATTATTATCATTATAATTAAAAGTTTTTTCATCGAGATCCATTCTATTCAAAATGATAATGATGTTTGCAATAGAATAATAGTTCCTATTCAAACAATTTTAAATACTAATAAAAAATATCAATAGATAAGGATTGTCTTTAAAATAAGGGCGATAATCAATTATGTGTACTTAATATTCAGTTATCATATTCATATATTCCAATGTGTGGATGTCCATCCCTGTTTTAATTTCTTATAAAATACCTTTATAATGTTTCATAAAATTAATTTATATGTATTTTACCATTATATTATACTTATAATGTCATAATGTGGTATTTTAAATGATTTTATTAAAATTTTAAATTTTTTAAATTTATTACAATTTTCATTAAGGATAAACTACATTATTTGGATTTCATTTTAATGTGGTGTAATTGTGTTATATTCAATTATAAGTAATGGCATATAATAAAATGTTAAAATAGGATATTAAAATTGTCCTCAATATAAGATGGTCACAACATTATTATTTTATATATAATTAAAATATTTATTTCTCTCCATACTATCTTTGATTATTTAATTCGATCCATTATTAATTTACTACCTCCAAAAATAAATTTATAAATAACATCATTAAGACATAATATACTATTTTAACAATTCAGATTTTTGTTTCTAGAATAAATCTTATACAAATAGAAATATATTATATTTTAACTTTTTGAGACATTGTAACATATTTTAAATGAATTATATTCCATTTTTCTTCAACAAATAATAGTTTTCAAATCATAAATTATTACCTTCCAATTTTAAAATTCATATAGAATCATTTTATTTGATAGTGAAGAATAATAATTTTTATAATTTATATCGTCATTCTATTCATAATATTGAATTTAATTTTTTTAAAGAATCATATTCTGAGGTTTTCAGGATTTTTTTACTAAAAATAATGATAAGGAATATTTTTTTAAGCATGTGAAGATTATCAACATTGTATTGATATCGTACTAATATTTTTTCTAATGAACAATTTAATTAATAAATATTAATAGATGATATTGTTCTATATTTTTACAATATATGTAATGATATTTTTCAATGAATTTGTAGTTCATATAATAAAAATTTACTAGTTAAATATATTATATTTGTTCAACAAAAATAGTTATTTATATTGTGTGTTAAATGCATAATTTAATCTGTCATATGCAATAAAAAGCCTTATTTAGGGATAATTATTTCCATTCATATATAAAAACTATATTCAACTACATAATAATTTTTTCCAATTAATATATCATTAATTAATCAATATATGTTAGAAAAAAATATTTTTATAGTATTATTATTTTTTAAATATGGAAAATTTAATGATGACTCATATTCACAAACATATATGATTTAAATATATAACAATTTTATAGTATGACTTATAATTTTAAATTTTCTAATCAGAATAATTCAAAGGGTGAAATTTCTTATGCTCTGAGTTTATAATATTATCTAGTAGTAATGAATTCTATCTATATTAAAAAAATTTACTATTATGGAATCCTTGATGTGATTGAAGGTATAGTGTAATATTTTTTCCATAACAAATAGTAGTATTCATAAATGATTATATTATATATGATTCTAAATGGTGTGAGTATGAATCGTAATAGGTAGTTTTTTCATGAAACCCAAATAAATATTGAACATAGAACTAATTATATAATCAAAATAGTTCATTCAACATCAGAATTTATAAGGAGAAACTTATTTTATTTTAATTTTATATCCTTCTAAAATTGAATTCTTAGTTTCATGTAATACATATTAGATTCTTTATGAATATCACAATTGTGGGGGGTTATTCTCTCATTTGTATCTAAATATTTTGAATGTTATTCCATTAATGTTATTTTACCTGGATATATAAATATATATATTTCTGACTTAGAGATATTAGTAAGGAGATAATGAAATTATTAACCATAAGAGGTAGAATTTATGACATATAATAGTTGAACATAACTCAGTTCAGTTGTGGAATATGAATAGTCAAAATGGGACTATTATGATTTTAAATTGTTCATTCATATCACTGTTGGGAAACACATAATACTATAATGTTTTAGGAGAATAAATTTATCATTTCTTTTTAAAATATTATAGTATTATTTGTTATCTAATGATTTTATTTTTTATATTATATGGACTGAAATATTGGGAATAATATCTCAATTCATATATTAAAATTTCATAAATTTTCATGTTTCACTTATATAAGAAAATAATTCTATTGTGAGATAATCTACATCCAATATAAGATGGAGATCATAATATAATGATTTATGATATTAAATACTTATAACTATAAATCTAAATATTGGTTCTTATTACACCAAAATCTATAAATTCAACAAAATGTATCAAAGATAAAAAGAGGGTGAAAAGTGAGGTGATAACAAGAGTAGGATTATTTTGTTACAGTCACTGTGAAATATGTGAAACCATTTTTTCATAGATTGTATTATTGAATTTTCATTAGAGGGGTTTTATTTTAATGTATATGGTTGAGGTATTCAATCCAAGTAATATATATTCACCATGTCATATTTTTTTATTTCTCGATCATATTAATCTGAAATATTAAAGTATTTAAATGAGGTTTTATATTCTAAAAGGATTAAATTATTTATGATATAAGAAAAGGTATTTTATGATAGAGATCATAGGGTTCATCATTAGAAAAGAAGACTAATATCACATGGATTGGATACATATAACTACAAATGATATTTATTTGGGCATGTTATTGGACAAAAATTTGGAGTATCATGATTATAATTATAGTAACTTTACATTTAATTTCATAACAATAAAATCAATTTTAAGGAAAACAACATAAGAGAGATATAATCCAGGATCCATTATTTTAGTGTCATTATAATATTAATCTCATACATCGACTTTATATACTAAAACACCAATATTAATTAAAATATATTTCTTTGTCATTATAAATATCTAAAGATCTCCATATTAAATATAGTCACCTAATGAAATACATCAATGAATGAGGTGGGAAAAAATCCCAATATGTGGGGAAATTAAGGAAATGGATTAGTAGTTAATGGTTGAGAATAATTAACATCATCATCTAATAAAATTTGTACATATTTATCAATATGGGGAAAACATTATATAATAGTAGGGAATTGTAAATATTCATTAAAAAGAAAATCCATGTCATATTGGTCAAATAACACATATAGTTGCGACCAAAGCTAGCATCATGTCCACACATAACATGTGTGAATAATTCATAAAATAATCATTATAAAAAAATGAATCATCATAAACAATAATAATACACATAATATCATGAGATAAATCACATTACCCAATGAATTAGAGGGATATATTAGTATCGGACTACTAGTCACATCAATAATGCTGAAAACAATACATGCCACATAGAATGTTTAACAATCATAGAATTAAAATAACATATGAGAAGTTATGAATTTCATATAGGTTTGATAAAATATACATTAATGAATAAAAATTCAGGTTCCCTAATGAAAAATTGAAAATATCTTTTTTAAACATCATCATTCTAGAGTGGTGAAAAAACAACTCAATATTAGGTGCATATATTTTTTTTAAAAAAATATCATTGAATAATTTTTGAATTTGGATTAATTTTTTTAGAAATATTTAAATCATGTGTTTACAAAAAAATAAAATAAAAGAATGATTTTAATATATTTATGTTATATTACGGAAATGAAATATCAAAAAATCGAATGAAGTATGGATGATCGAAATATAAGTAGTTGGTTTTTGTTATCCCTTGTAAATTATTGCAACAATATTTCATATGTTTTCCACATATGGAATCAAAAGAATATTTTTTATTTAGACACGGAAAAATGAGTTTTTTTAGTTTTTCTACCAACTTATAAAGTTTGATCATTTTATTTTCTATCTTAAACACATCTATAAAATAAAGAATGAATGGAGATCATATTTTCCATAAAAAAATATATTTTTCATCAATTTAACTATTTTTGTTCAATTTAATTTATACAAAAATATAAATCATTATATAACTAAAAACATAAATATATAATACATATTTAAAAACAATTATTATATCCATTCATATGGTTTTTTATATGAAGTGAATTTGAACCATCCTCGATGGAGGTTCAGTGATCATTAATATGTAATTTTCGGAAGTCGATGTTCTAAATGTATAATTTATAATTATATAAAAGGTATAATTTTTTTATTAAATAAAAAATACAAATAAATTTGAAACATAATGTATAATTTTTTCTTTTGGAGATAGAAATTACAAGGAGGTTATGAAATTAGACAAAGAAAACATAATAAAATTTCAAATAGAAATTACATATTTCATAATGTGGTTATGTTTCTACATCCCTTTATGTTTTGAAAATAGAGTTTGATTTTCCCCAAACATATATACGGATTCAAAAGGGTATTATGAATAATATTTGGTATATTGTTTCCCATGGTAGGTTTGGAAGGATAGTTTTTGCAAGGGGACATGTTTGGATTATTTATATATTAGGAGAGTGGTTTGGTGTTAAAATATTAAGTAAAACAGTATATTTATAGTAAACCAGTTATAATGAAATTTTTACCATTGTGAAACATATTTTAAATAAATAACAAGATATTTAGATATTTAATCACTTAATATTTAGAATTCATTAGTTTAATTAAATAAAAATTTGGGAAATTGAAAAAAATATTATATTAATGTAACATGTTAGGTTTTTGACATTTGAAAGTTTGATTTAAATTTTCAATCATATTTTTAGTATTTTATTGAATATTATATCAAATTTAATAATATTTTTTCATCCATCATGTTGTAGAAATGGCTAGGTCACAATTAAATCATGAATGATATAACAGAAAAATAGAATCCATAGGAAAACTGTAATTTTACTATTCACCTAAAGATTGACCTATTTAGAAAGTTAAAAAGAATCAATTATATAAAATATTGATACTAATATTTCATAAATGATATTAAATTTATCAAAATAATTTTATATCATAGGTAATCTTAATATTTAATATAAAAATACACTTCTTACATAATACATATTATTTTTAAAAATATTTATTATATTTTCATTGATATTTTTAATCAGGATATTTATTGTTAGGAAGTTTAATATTTATATATAATTAATTACACATTATTAATATTATCTAAATAAAAAATCAATAATTTTTGAATAAATTAGAATTCACACATTTATGAAACTATTTTCAATGTCTAGTTTACCATTTCAACAGTAACATTACTATTCCTATAATTACAATACCTTTAATATATAACTCTTCGTTTCTTCATTCATTATTTTCCCCATTCCTATTAATTTTATTTATTTATATATTATATAAATATTATTAGATAATGAATTTAATTTTTTTCCTTTATGTAGTTATTTCCATGAAAGGTATGATTCTTGAAAATTAAGGCGACCTATATTTTCCCATTGTTGATTTTTGATTGTATACTTTCCCCCTTTAATAAATTTTTTATTTTAATGTTTTTAATTCATGATTAATTTAAAAATATTAATTAATTATTTATATTTATTTTTTTTACTATATGGTATATGTATATAACAAAAAATTGTATAATATAATACACAATTATTTTATGGAACAAATGTCTTTTATAAACTATTTGTCGTAACATTCATATTATCTTTATAATGTTTAGCCCTAAGATTTTCACTCATATTATCAGTTGATAAAAGGAGATTGTTATTATGTTTCATTGTTTCATTTGTTTCCCATGTCACATATTAATACTTATGGTTAATTAATAAGAAAAAGACAAGTAGTGTTGACATGTTTCATAGAACATTGTCCTTATGGTCTATGATATTCATGGATTCTCCCAATATAAGAGGTGATTCTCCAGTTAAGAAACCTCTATCTTCATTAAATATGAGGGTTCAATCATTTACTTCCTCTGGTTTGATATAAGGAATAAATAGCAATATGAGCCATGTTTTGTGGAAATGAATGCTAAAAGGACACTTCATTTTTGATAAAGGATCTAAAATTGTGAAACATACCAAATTCTATGCTTTACCTTTATTCCAAAATGTATGACTCACATCAGAAATAGTATTTGAAGGAATATAAATTTTCCAGAATTAATCTCCACTATTTCTTTTATTTATAAGAGTACTTTTAAACCTACGCTCAATATAATGATAAAATTCTCAAGGTCCCTCAAGATACGGCCCCATTAAAATCACTAACATTATTTAAACTAATGATTTTGATAGTTCATGAACAAACTCTCAATTATTATATATTTCCTCACATGCATCCCCACCTACCAAATTATATTATTCATCCTCATAAATATGATCCCTATATGGAAGAACATCTATAACAAATAAATCAGAGATATAATTCTCCTAGGGTAATGAGTTATATTATGTTATATGTAACTGATAATAATAAAATATTTAAATTGGTTTTTAGACTTACACTTAATAGAAAAAAGTCATTCAATAGTTATGGTGGATATAATTCAAGGAATTATTTTACATGAAAAAATATTTGATAATTTTCCTGAGAATATTTATTTACACCCACTCCTTATTTCATTATAAATCAATTAATTAAGATGAATATATTATATTAAATATTCATATTATTTTTCTGAACATACCTTATCATAAAAATAAATATATTCTATTTTTTATATTTTAATCATCATAAAATTTTGTAAAGGAATTATATTTCATTTATTCATAAACACATAATTTTATTAATATTATAAAATATTTCTATCACATTTCATAATAATTATTGAAATAGATTTTTAGATTTTGAAGAAGGAGAATTATATAATTTGATATCATCATTATGTAGTCTATTTTGTACGTAACCATTTGTTTTATGAATCAAATTCTATTGGTATTCATTATTATTTAACTAAAAAATTGAGGAATTTAGTTTTTTTCTATGAATGTGTTGACTATCATATTGCCCATATATCAAAATTAAGTATTTCTAATGACCTAATTTCATAGGAAATATTATTAGATGATATTGGAAGATATTATTATATTATATCTAACTATTCATTTTATTTCTAAACTTTTAATTAATATAATAAAATTTTAATTCATACATAGAATATATTTATTTTCACTAACATAGTATTTTATTTTGTTTCTGGAAGTGCTAATTTAAATAGTCAGATGCTAAAAAAGATGTATTTACTAATAATTACTTCCTTATTATTGTGATAAATATGTTCAATGGGATTAATGTTTTTTTCAAATTAAATATCAATAACTAATCATTTTTGTTTAACAGAACTATACTATTTATATGCCCTTTATGTTATTTTACTATAAAAATTTATTCATAGATGTTTTCCAATAACTTATTATATAGTTAAATATAACTTTTTTCTTTGAAAACGTATTATTTCCTTTTAGATAATCTAAATAACACCAAAGGATATGTTTTTATGTTGTGTGTTTACAAGACAATATGATAATAATGCGTGTTTTAAATATTCTAAATATTATAATTATAAATTATACGAAATTAGATAATAAATAGTATAATATGTTTTCAATACTTAATGGTATCTCATATTAATGTGTTTGTTATGTTAATTTTTAATGGGGTATAAATATTAATTGTTATGGGAAAATTTTTAGGAACATTAATGAAATATTAAACATCAGACTAATTATGTAATCAAAATTTTTTCCCCATCGATCGTTTGATGGGGTATTTTTTGTTTTTATTTTATTTCCTTAGAATATTGACATGTTCTATTTATTTCATTACTATTTATACAAATTTTGACTGTCATAATGGGGGGGAAATGTTGATGATTTCAGTATATATTCTAAATATTCTAAATATGATTCTTTCTATATCATTCAATCAGGATGTTTCTACTCATACATTTCAAATGATGATATTTAAAGAAGAGATAAAAAATCAATCAAACATTATAAAGACTATTTCTGTTATATTTTAGATGAAAGTACTTTATTTTAGTTTGATATTGTTAGTTAGAAAATATAAGATATTATGCATTCAATTAGTTCTTTCATATCACTTTTAGAAAAATCATAATACATTCATTTCTTAGATTACTAATGTTTATGTATTCAATTTTATATTTTTTTTTGAAATTATTAGTCATACGATGATTAAATTTATGATATTATTTGGTAAAATATATTTATATTAAGATCTCAATTAATTAGTTAAATTTTCATTAATTTTCATTATCCACTAAGATAAAATAATAATAATATAGAGATAAAAACAACACAAATCATATATAAGTGATGATTATCCAATGATATTTAAAATATACACTACTAAATAAAATATATGTTTGAGATATTGTTAAATTAACATCAATAATATCAACCAAGTGTATCAAGGATAAGAATATTATACCCATGTGAGGTGATAACAAGTGTGAGATGATAATTTTCAGTCATTTATATGCAATTGAAAGCATTTTTGTGGGTTCTTATTTTTCTCAATTCATCAGTTGGTATTTAATATAATTTTTGTGTTTGAGTTATTCTAGGAATGTAATCACTTTCTATAATTTCATAATTTTTGAATTTTTTATTATTTTAATATGATAGATTTATTGATTGATGTAGTAAATCCTATAAATTTTAGATATAATGATATTTTATATAGGAAAATAGATTATCTAATCAGATTTGATGATGAATTCATGGGATATGAATAAATAGTTCTTGTATATATAATACAAATACCAACTGATGAGGATTGGTTGCAAATTATCTATGATTAGAATATTGACATATGTGAATAGAATTATTGTTACCATACTTTTATTTAGATGAATATTATAATCCCCTGACCAAAATAATTAAATAATATTGTGTTTTGGTCAATAATTATACATTATTTTATATTTATTATCTATTAAGGTTTATTTTTTTAGATAACTAGACCATAAATCATACATAATAACCATAAAATATAATGTGGAAACTTCCAATCAGTGTAAATTTTTCACATTATATAAATCATTTAATATAATGCTTGAATTTGTTTCATAGAAAACATCTATTACTTCTAGCATGACTTATTCCATTCAGTGATCCATTCTAAACCCAATGAATTAATCAAAAAAACATGGGATTATCAAAAAATCACAGAATGGGATAAAACTAATAATTGATAGTCCATTGAACACATGAAAACTAAAAATGGTTACCTTGATCTTTAAATAAAACATTTTCACATGAATAACAATCAACCAATGAAAATAATTATACCATGTAACAATAAATTAATACTACTTTTATGAAATATAGAATCATATACATTAAAACCCTTCAAAATCCTATTAATATAAATAATAATAATAATCATCATCATTATCATTATCTAATGCATTGGAGATCTATATTAGGGATCCCCTTAGTATACTCTATATCGGGCTCAATCATGAGATTTAATGGGGCTCAACACTTCTTATATTCTATATTAGGTCCCACCTATGAAATATAACTGGAATCAACCATTAAAATTGGATATTTAGAGCTCATTCATTTCAAATAATTCATAACTAATATTTATTTTTTGTAAAAATTATCATCATAAAACGTTTTGAAAACAATATCAAAACCAATTTGAGAATCACATTTGAATAAAAATACCCTTTTCTTTTAAGAAAAAATTTTCAATACCAAAAAAATTTTCATTATAAATTGATTTTAGTACGAAAATACCCAAAAAATATATTTTTTATGGAAACATGTAATATTGCAATGGAATCCGTGAATAAAATAATAGTCTTTGTGGCATAAAATTAATTACGATTAAGATTGTTATAAATATGACATTTTTTTATCGTCTATCAAATTTTTTTGTATAAATCATGTAAAATATTTCATTTTTATGAAATACTGAATTAAATTAAAAAAACACAAAAAATTTAATATATAATCATTTAAAATAAATAAAAATTTAATATAATTTCATTAACAAGTACATGGAGGAAACTATTTTGAAATTAAAACTTAAAATATTCATAAATAGATATTTTTAAAAGGAAACTATCCCAAACAAATTTGAAATGTTAAAATCAAAAAAATAATAATTAATTATTAACAATAAAAAACATTAAATATCATAATAATTGATAAATAGCAAGATAATAAAATTTTCATGGTGTTGTGTATACAACTTATAAATTAATAGAGTTTCGTAACATCTAAAAATAATCTAGTGAAAGGAGATTTAAATGACATCTCGCACATTGAGTCTGACATTTCATATGTTTTTATCATCCTAAATTATAAAGTTTTGTTAATTATTTAAAATCATAAGATAATTTTTCAATTTTATCATAAAATTTATTTCAACTATAAATTATTTTATTCATCTAGAAAAACAATTAAAATTATGTTGGGTGTTATGACCATGTTTTGTTTTTCAATAAAAAATTCCATGGTTATGTCGAATTTGTTCAAAGAATTCAGTATAAAAAATATTCCTAAAATAATCACAAAACAATTATCATCTTTTAAATATATAATATTATTAATATCAAAAATTTAATATGGTTATGAAAAATGAACCAATGTTACAATAATGGAGATGGTAGGGCATATACACTCATTAATAATGTTCCCATTTATCAATTAAAAATATGGTGTAAATTTAAGTAACATTAATTATTCTAGAATTATAATTATATAAAACCTTAAATTTAATGGAATAATATATACCTATAAATATAATTAAAATGAATTAAACGTAATCACATCTCTACGAGTTGGCGGTAGACCTCCCATCCTAAAATGATGTCTACAATATTTCTATCTATGAAGAGGAAATATATATAAAGATATATTATTTTTATATAAAGGTAATTATATAAAGAATATAATATAAATTTCATTTATATGAAATATGGTTTTATATAATCATTCTTACACTCTATGTAATGTGTGAATGGATCATTTACATTTGAGAAGGTGGTAGTCTAGACAACATCAAACAAAATTTTCATATTTACAGAAAATTGAATGATTGATGGTAAGAGTTATATAATAATTACACAAGTATGTAAACATAATAAAAATTTTATATATCATAAAAAAATATATCTATCAATAGTCATGTCATTTAATATTGGTAATAGAAATACAAACGACATCATTTCATACGAAGGCATTCCTCAATACACATGAACAATGATTTTGTTACCCAATTAATGGAAGTGTGTATATTTATAGATCAGAACTTTAGCATAAAAACATATAATTATATTTAGAATAAATAATTTATTATATAACTATGTAATAAGATGAATTGAATTGGTGGATAAAAAATGAAACAAAAGTGATCTGTGAAGAGTGTTACCTCTTATTCGGGCCACTCTTGTTGGTTTTCACCAAATAACATACATAGATTTCATTCCTCACATTGTGATGATTATAGGAATATATAATGAATGTTTTGGATCTATTTTTTCAATTTTTTTAGGATATAAACGTATTTATTATTGTGAATATATAGGCTGTGTGTGTTTAATTTTATAGTTTTGGGGGAGTAACATTCCTATAAAAACTAAAACTTAAACACTATTGTGAGGTCTCCCTTACATAATTTTTCTCCAAAAAGGATCCAAATTTTATAAACGTGTATATATGTCCGAAATATTTCCATTCAATTGTTTCTTTGATGTTTTTCTAGATCATTTTCCCCATATGATTCGTTTTTAAACACTACATAAACACGTATTTACCATAATCGTTGTAATTAAATTTTATATATTTCACTATATATTATCCTCAAAAACATTTTATAACTCTATAATAATTATAAATATTCTTTATATCAAATAATGATTCCATTTATGTAGAGTAACCCTCATTTATGTTGCTAAATTTATTGTAAAAATAATCATGCATACGAGATGATATAATAGGGTTTTTTAAAGTGTTATTTTTTAAAATATTATTATATCTTTATATCTAACATCACAATTAAAATTATTAAAATGTGAAAAATTTAATTTAATGATATTAACATTATCTAATTATAATTTGATGTATGTTAAAAATATTAATTTTCACAATAAATTTTTTTGATAAAAAACATTTTTTCATTTATAATATATTATTTTCACTGATCATGAAGACATGAAACTTCTCAGAATAACAGCAAAAATTCACCCATTGTAAATATTTATATTTAAATTTCTAAAATAAAGTTTTCTTTGTAAAAGATAATTGTTGAAAAGTGTAAAAATAAATTATTAAAACATTTTCACCACGAAAAGAATTTAAATAGACCATATAAAAATATACACCTTTTTACAATTAAAATTGGATTTATTCTGATCATAATGCTGTTAAAAATATTGAATGAATTTATAAAAAATATAAATATATTATATATAAATTTAATTCATAAAATACAATAATAGTGATTAATTTAATTTATTAATATAAAAGTTCATTTATCTAATAAAAACATTTTTTCATAAAAAATCATCCTTGATATTCAATAGGAAGTTAATTTCATTTATAATTAATTTGTAACTAATAAATTAATTTTTTTTAAAATTTTTATACTACAATTTCATATTTAGTTAATATCATTCATTCCCTACATTCCAACAACTAGGTGGTAAAAATCACAATAGTATTAATAGTATATTATTGTATAGGAAGACTCGAGATTCTGTGTAATATAAGTCGTCAAAGGAACATGATGATATGTGAAATGAACGATACAATTGGTGTATCATGTGATGATAACAAGAATATTTATTATTTTTAATTTAATATATTAATGAATATAAATTTATTTAAAATATAGAATTTCATTAAATATTATGATGTTACACCCAACCACCCTTTTAATGAATATAGCCCTCAAAATTTTTAATGGTTATAAAATGATTAAATTTACTGGAATTAAATTATTGATTTCCAAATAATAAATATATTTTATAAGAAACCACCTTAAATGAGGGAACCATAATGGTCCCAAGATGGTACACTTTACATGTATTCCATATTGGGGGAACATTGGTGGGAAATTAAAAGATGGATTTGGACGGGAAATGTAATTCACTTGGACTAATAGGGAGTGATAATGAAAATGTTCAAAATGAACTAAATGATGAAAATACCATAAGATAAATAGGTTTTGAAAAGGTTATCAATATCATCACAAAATTTATGGTAATAGGATTAAATTTTTCATTACTATCAAATTACTCGAGTTGAATGATTCCTTCACCATATGTACTAAGTGAAAAAGAAAATATACATACCTAATGATTACAGATTAATATTTTAATGATTTTATAACACATAATTATATATTTATCCAAAAAATAATTATCCATGATTACTTTTCATTCCTGAACAACTAGAATAAAAATTATAATGGATCAAATAATCTTCAATGGAATAACAATACAATCTACCTATCATTATATATTATCCAAAATCAAAATAATTATCCTGTAGTGAGATAATTAAAATAGTCATGTGATGAGATAATAGTTTAATCTATAAATATCAAGAGTAATTCAGAATGTTACAACTAAATCATTTTATTATTATTTAAACCTAATGATCAACAATACTATTAAACATACTTTAACCAAATATTGGTATACTTCCTCAAATAACATTTCAACATTTCCCTTAAAAATATATAGAAACTAAATTAATTTTCCTAAAGATATTTAATTTAAAGAAAAAAATAAAATAGGGGTTCCAAAGAAATTCGGATTATGAACACCCTTTGAAAATAACCAATATACCTTAACAAGTCGCCATGAGACTAGATTGTCAAACGTCAACTACAAGAGTGTCAAATAATTTCACCATTCCTTTTTTGATTATAATCATATCAATTTCCACCCATAGTATGTTTCTATATAAACATGTTAGAATAATATGCAAACCAATTGTAGGTAAAGAATATTAATTTTGACTAAATATATGGTATCTTATGGTAAGATTCTTCATGGATATTTTTATTATAGTGAAGAACCTTGTGGAAAGACATACAACACCTGTAAAACTTTATAGATCCTAAATAACATTCCCAAAAATATATTTTACAACCCTTGTAACATTATTCAGGAATAAATAAATATTTATTATATTTAATTTTATCCATTTCATGACACCTTTATCGTTTCCTACTCATTTATTCCCATGAAACAAAATTGTCTACAGACTCCATATCAATATTTTCTTCAAAAAATAACAACATTATAAATAAATAAAAATTCTCAAGAGTATAAATATCTTTATATACATTGTTTAAATACTATCTAAGTATTTTAATATTACATTCAATGTCTTGAATAAAATTTGGAACATACCAAACCAATCATGGTAAGGATCATTCAAACACAAGAACTAAATCATCATCATTTTCTATAATTACAAGATTTTTTTCTCCATACCAATTATAAATCCATAGGGAAATATATCCAAGGAGAATATCTAAAAAAATTCCCAATTCATGGCCTCAGGAACAACATTTTCCATAATATTCATAACAAATGTCTACCATATATCTACTTCACCTTCAAAACAATATATAGAAAGAGTTTCCTTTTGATGATCAGAACATCCCATGACATAAAATTTCATCACCATGAAATTGATTCATCTTTCAGCAACCACTGGGTAATATGATCAATTAAATTATTGAGGATTTGTACTTATGATATTCTCTAATGTAGAAATATTCCTTCATTTTATACCAGTTTCCTCTCTTTCATGGATACCACTATTGTTTATAACTCTTTTCAACTAAGCCATCATTCCAACAAATGATTTTTCCCAGTTCTAACCATCTTGGTATGCTGATTGGAATGATTTATCCCACTATACTCCTTACCTCCATAGCTTTCTTATTTCCTATGTAAAAAATATTCAGGGAAAAAATAATTTATATAAAGAAACATGGAATTCATGAAATGATACATCATTTGAACATAATCAAAAACCGAAATCATATAAGGTAATTATATTAACACTATCCTTTCATTAATGGTTTTCTATAATTACTTTTTATACCAACTATAACACTCCACTATTAATCATTAAATATTATTTATTTTATTCTACGAATTTTTAATTATCTATAATTTAGGATCTTTTCATTTTTATATTTTTACCATGATCTTGAAAAAATACATTTTCACCTTTATAAAAAAAATAAATTCATTAAAACTCATAGAATGTATTTAAAACAGCTTTAGGTGACTTAAATAATAATAATATATATAACCCTTTCAAAACCATTTTAATTGGGTAAATCAAAAGGCTTCCTTCAAACATTATCATTATCAAATTCATTGGAGATCTATAATGAGGGTCAACCAACATATAATTCAAATAGGTTTACTCCCTAATCAATAATGGGTCTCATCCCTTCATATTAAAAAAATTATCCTCACCCATTTCTCATGAGATAAAATGGAGCTCAATCCTTCGTATAACCTGTATCATGCTAACAATTGGGCAATACATGGACTCATCCCTTCGTATTAGATATATAAGCTCACTAGTGAGATATATTAATCATGTACCATATCATGTTTTGAAAATTTTCAACAGAAATAATTTGAAAAATCATTTTAAAAATGTATGAAAACCATTTCGTCTAAATGTTCACTTTTATTTTTCGAAGCCATTTAAAATATAAAAAATGCCTTTACATTGTATTTTATCAATAAAAAATATCTACAATATAAAATTTTGATTTTATTTAAGGAAACATGTAATCTCAAAAAAGGAGTACTAAAAGAATATATTAGCCATGAAGGAATAAAACACATCTTTTAGTGTTTTTTAACAATGGATCATTAATATTGATGTTTTTTAATAAGTTCTATACAAATCATATTAATATATTCCATTTTTATAATATTTTAATTAAATTAAAATATTTAATGAAAATATTAATTATAATCCTTTTATATAAATAAACATGTAAAATAATATCATGAATATTGATATTGTGTGAATTATTTTGAAATTAAATCTTATGTAATTTATTGTTTTCTTTATTAAAATCTATTTCTCAAATTCCCCATCAAAACATTGGAAGCATTAATCACATTAATAAATAAAACTAAATAAAAATAAATTTATTTATAAAATGTATAATTCAGGATATAACAAGTCATAAGGTCTTTAAATACAAATTCTAAAAATATAAATATGTATTAAAATAAAATATTACAAAATTAATTGTGAATGAGACAAAATAATATCCCTTGAGTCAGACTTGTCACAGGTGTATAAATCTTACTGACTAACAAACATTTGTTAATAATTTAGTAGATTCATAAACTTTTTCAAAATATTATAAAATTAATTTATCTTTTTACAATTTTTTATGGAACTACATAGAAAATTATGTTTACCTATGTCATTTTCACTAGATTCAAATTATTTGGTAAAAATAGATTTGGTTGATCATCTCACCTCAAAATTCTCATTATGAAAAATATAAGAAATAATAAAAATTATATAATAATACTATTTTTATAAAAAATATAATTTTAAAACATTTCATGAATTATGTTTATGAAAAATTAACCTACATTAAAATCATGGGGACTGTAGGCCAGTTGTATTGATGAGTAACGTCTAAATTTTTCAATGATCTGTATGGGATGAAGGTACCATACTAAATTATTAATTGATTCATAAATAACATAGTATTTAATCATATATACTTGTATTTAAAATTCGTGTGATGTAAAAGAAATCACAATCATTCAAGGAGGCAGTAGTCCACATGTCCACAAAAGGGGTTATCACTTTTCATGTTTTTTTGGGGATTTCATGTCCAAATAGATAAGGTAAATTTTATCCAACAATGGAAAATTACATGAGTTTAAAATAATTAATGTAATTATAATAATTCTCTAAAATATGTAATAATTAATATTTATTAACATTAAACAATGTTAGATCCCAGATGATTCCTTTATTGCTGAGCCCATCCACCACCATGTTAGCTTCTCGGTAAACCTCAGTGGCGGTGTAGTTGAAATTATTAAGGGAGGCATTAATGTTCATCCATTATGTATTGAGTTAGCAATACAGGTGAATCACTACTATTCTATGAGATTTAACCACAAAGATATAATCTCTTTTCAAATACTGGTTATCTAGGTATTTATGGTGAGCAATGTTGAATTCATGACTAAAATTGAGGATTTCAGACTCATGATAGGATGAGCTACCAATTCATCCAAAGAAAAAACCTAGTAAATTACCCATATGATATCTATAAATTTATCCACAACCTATAGGTCTTGAGATCCTTTTTATACTCCAACAACAATGATTTCTCTTTAGGTTTGTAGATGTGAATGTAAGGAAGCTTCAAATATACCCATATATTGTTATAAATTTTCCAGGAACTCCAATTTTCTATAAGATTATGAATTACTATATAGTATTGTTTCAGTGACCTTTATATGGAATGTTTCCCTCTTTTTCTAATGTGGTTAGATGAATGAGAGCCTCATAGATCAGAGATCTGGACATCCCATGAAATATGTTATTACAAGAAGTCCAAAAATATGAATTTCTTTAATATAGTGGCTAAGAGAAGCATCTTGAGTTGAGGTGTGGTATGTACTATTATACAGAACTAAAGTGGAGCTACCACATTGAGAGTATCGGGATGGTGAACCACACTGATATCCATTATTACATGCCTTAATGCAGAAGCACTATCGCTGATTGGAATAAATGTGCAATTTACTCCCAATGATGATTACATAACTAGAATCTGGAACATAAAAATATAAAATAATATTGTAATAAATAATCAATAGGAAATTTATAGTGGTAAATTATCCAAATCATGGTCATACTGGAAGGCATGATCTAAAATATTTTTTAAAATTTGAGCAAGGAATTTTTTTTGTAGTGTTCGAAATTGGAGTGATATAATACTATGAAATCTTGAATGTGAATCTGAGAAAGCTCCTAGATAAAAATATCTTTTTAGGGGAGAAAATATAGGTGTTGAGGGTACATATGTGGTTCCATGATATATCTATGTTGTGAAGAGACAAATAAATCCTTGATAAAGACATCAATATCAAAAGAAATATGTTTTGTATCCACCGAATAAATAATAGTAGAGCCATCAAATTGATAATCCTAATATTCAAATATGACTCCTTATAATAAATCCATCAATAATGCGACAAGATTTTAAAATAATAGTATTTGAGGGATGACCACATAGAAGAGCCCATATAATAATTGAAACCCATTTTAAATTTATCAATGAATCTTCCTATGATTATGCTGAGATCCACTAAATCGCCGCTATAAAGATTCCAAGTAAATTTTTCATGAAGTTCATAATTGCATAATATAATGTTTTTTATTCCCAAATCACCCATGTTAAGGGTTTTCTACATTTAGTTCATAAAATTGTGACTAATTTTCTCTCAAGAATATTTCCACTCAACACAAAGTTCTTGATGAAAACGTAGAAATGAATCAGAAAATTGGAAGGACATTTATATATTTTTAAGGACTGAACTAGTTTAGAAATTATAGTGTGATTAAACTGAAAAAATTATACCATACATATAGATATATTTTACATTACATGAAGAATGGTACTTCATCATATGATCAACAGTTTTGGTAAAATTGTCGGCCTTAGGCCTTCCCAAAAAAGGAGGTACACCATAGTATATCGTAGGAATATATCCTTATCTAATCCACACATCCATAATGAATTGTAATTTTTAGTAGTTAGGATGAATTTTCCAAAATTAATGTATTATTTTCTCCAATTAATAGCCTACCCTAAAACATCTCCCTAGCTAGTTAGGTCCCTCTTTATGTCATTCATATTTCTTTTAGTATGTTACAAAAAAACATGTCATCAGTATATAGTATATTTGTAGGATATGACAATTTTTTTGAATTCATTATATGTTTGATCATGTCAGGATCCATCATATGAGTGACATGTGTACTCAAATATTCATTACCAATAGAGAATATGATGACATTGAGGGGGTCCCCTTGCCTGACACACTTTTTTAAAGTGAAAAACCATTCAGATCTCCATTAATGAGATCATTAATATAACAATATTTAAAAAGGGATTTAACACAATTGAAAATTGTTCCATTGAATCTAAAACTATGAATCACCTTAAATATGATTCCTTAATTCTTGGTGTCAAATTATTTTGTTATATTCATCTTTCAAGAAATACATCCACCTCTACAATATTTAATAATAATGTTGACACCCTATGATGTCATGCTTATAAAATCATGGATATTTATTCCATTCACAATACCAAATCCGTTCCAAGAGAAAATTTTACTAGCAATTATAATGTGGATTTTGATAAGGATCTTGGTAATAATTTTATAATTTGGTGTTGATGAGAGCTACGGGTCTAATGAGATGAATCAGAGAATCATATTTAGTCATGGGAATGAGGGTGATGAATTATGGATTAAGACAATGTGGTATGAAACTAGAAAAAAATAAGGATTTAACCAGATTTCAAAATTCAATGTTTATGACATCCAAATATGTTATAAATATGTCATTTTTTAAACAATATAGTCCTGTAGAACCATCATCATTAATGCTAAAAACTACTTCATGAATCCCAAAGTCAAGTTGAATGCTGGTTAATATTTTATTTTCCTCATCGATAACCATTTTTTAAATGATTTCTTCCTAAAGATTACAATTTATATTTAGAATATTGTAGAGTTGGTCAAAGTAAGTGAAAGTATGATTAACAAGAGACTCCTCATGGTTAGAATTTCTATCAACACCCCTCATGAGTGTCAGAGGTGTGCAAGAATTTTTAGTTCTGTGGAGGGAACATTATAATTTGGAGTTTTGAACACCATTCATTTTCCATATATCTTTAAATGTTTCCATTTGATGATTTTATTTAATGGATATCATAGAATTAAACTTAGAAGTGAGGAATATTTCTGGAGGCCTATTCACCTCAAAAATAGAAGAGGTACTCTCACATTGGATCTGGTTGAGATGAGTCTCCATAGAAACAATATCATTCCATATCTTGTTCTATCTATCCTTACACCATTTCATAAGATTAAACTTTAAGTGTTTTGACATCATGATTCAAGAATAAGAATTATCATCAAAATGATTAGAAGTCTATAAATTTTTCAATAACCTTATAAAATCATGGTTCTTGGACCAAGCTTTATTGAAGTGGAAATTAAATCATGGAATGGAGGACTTATTATTATGACTAATCAAAATGTGATTATAATCATATTTAACCATAGGTAGGGTAATTCTTGAAATAGAATCCCTATTCTCAAGGGATATATCATTAGAAATAGAATGATCACGTTTTATTTCCATCATTCAAATGTTTTTCCTTCTCTAATATGTATATTTTAGTCCAAACAGATTAATTTCAATTAGGATACATCATTCTATATAATCCATGGAATCTTTTTATGAGACAATGGGACGAATAGCTCCTATTATTTCACTAGGGAACAAAATATTGTTTAAATCACCATGAATAATCCATGAGACTTAAATTCATTGTTTATAAAGTTTAGTGTGCTTACAAAGCCTTCTTCATTCCTAATAATTGTTCTTATCATATATAAAAGATGAATAAAGATGTATTATATTATTGAAAACATCATATATTTTTATTTTATCATTCAATTTTCAGATCTAGGATGTAATGGTGGAATTATGAGCAGGGTCCCATAAGGTGTCAATCGAACCCAAAGCACTATTTAATCCCATAAAATAGTAACGTCTAATTTCAAGGCCATATATTCTAGGTGAGTATAATGTTTTGGTTCAATATTGCAGAATCATTTCGTTTTATATATATTAATGATTATATGAATATAGGTTGAAGTGTAATCATTTTTCAATCCCAAACAGTTCTAGAAAAATAAATTCATGTATATATTCACTTTGGGGGAGATACCCCCTTTATTTCCACATAGATTTTTATTCATGTCTGACATTTTTGATTAAAAGATCCTATCAAATACACTTCCCAGTGGTGGTTGGATATTCTTTTGGATCCATGGAAATATGTTATTATTTTATTTGAATAGTTGAAGAGGAGTTATTATTCATAGTAATGAAGGTATTCTAAAAATTTTCAATTCTTTCTGTATTTTACATTGTAAGAATATGATTTTCAAGAGATTATTCAATGGTTTTATTATTGAAATTAATAGGTGTAGATTAATTTCTTGTTTCTAAAGGACATCTGCTGATCTCTGTGATATCCTAGTTCATTTTGTGTAAACTAAGAGAAGAATCATATGCAATAGAAAAGTTGACTGTAATAGTAGCCTCACTACAGGGGATATACTGTGTAACTGTGACGATTTTCCATTTAGCAGGGTGAACCTGTGCTAGAGAGATACATATATTTTTTTATACACTATTGTTTTTTTGGATTGATTAACTGACTTTTATTCATAGATTATTACTTGTGCATTTAGAGGGTCAAAAGAAAGCAGATCCTTGAAAATATCATCCTTATAAATAAATGTGTTTGAGATCATTTGTTCTGAAGAAGATTTTATTGGATTATGGGTGAATGAAACTCTAATAACTGGAATATCTATAGTATATTTAACAGAGGAGAGAAGATTTAGAATATCCTGGGGAATATTAAATTCCATATTATCATCCAAAGTCCCTTTTTCTTATTTTTCCAGCAGATGGGGTCTACTGTTTTTGAGAACCAGGATTATGGAAGGGGATTTCTTCAACAATAATTAAGGTTCCTACATCATTATAAAAGGTTCTATTTTCTCAATATCCATTGGATTACCCTTATTATTTTTAGCTACTTTTATTCAAGCCTATGGATCATGTGTTTTTTTATCTATTTTTTTGCGACATTTTAAATAGAAAATGAATGTTAAAAAATTTCAAAAAGACCATATAAATGGGTTTTTTACTCATACTCAATCTTACCCACAATTTTATTTTCATTAGATTATAAATTAATAACATCTGGAAATAAATAATCCAGATTATCCTCATGATATATCCTCTCACAAAGACCCAACTCACCTTTTAATGTGTCTTGATTCAATTTTATAAGAATTATAATGCAAGAAGAGATATCGTTTAGATTTTTGGGGTTCCAGTAAACCTAATTCATCCATTATTGTGTGATCTAGATCTATGATGAAGAGTTCCTTTGAGAAAAGTGGTTAAATTTGATATACTTGTCTGAGATTCATAGGATTCCAAGTACGAATTGATTATTTCCAAATATCCAAGAATCATCTAAATTATCCTTGCTACTAAAGGATGATGCAGAAATATCCTTTCCCTATTCGAGATTAGTTTCCAGTTCATAAAATACCATTGATTTGAAATATGCAATTTAAGATGATTAAAGGACCGTGCCTTATAACATTTTTAATACATGATCCTTCTTATCAAGGAAAATGTTCAATATTCCCTATTTTTTTAAGAGAATATGGATCTGGGAACTCTGAGAAACCTCCATCATCATCCATTTTTATTGGCAGTTTAAGGGTGGAATTCTCAGGAGGTCTGAAACCTAAATAGCCTCTTAAATTGAAATAACCTTTAGTATAGCATCATGTATATGTTGATCTACACCCAATAAAATTTCATTTCAGCCTTAATTTTTGATTTGGTAAATCAAAACATATGAATAAAGATTAAGGCTTCCTAGGTTTCTCGAGAATGCTAGATCACCCAATGTCATCATTGAGGACCTCTCATTATCTATAATTATCCTCTATCGATCTAATCACAAGTCAATTGTTTGAAAAGGTAATAAAGGAAATGAATTATTTCAATTCTAGAAATGTTATTATGTAAATAATGTCATATATATTTCATTTAAATAAAACTTTATTATTACACTTGTAATTTAATATCCTTGTATAAAGGTATGTACCATTAGTTTTATATTTTATTTTATATATTTGGACGAAATAAAAATGCCTAATAGTGTCGTAGAGTTTTCAATGTTGTATAGTGATGGTTTAGATCCAAGAACCATGAATATTAAAGTGGAAAACTAGGTCACATGATTTATATATCTCTTTCCACCAAACCCAGACAGTTTCACTAAACCATTCAGTTATCGATAATGTGCTTCTTGGGGATGCACGATATTCATATTACTATGTGAGCCTTGGTGAATGGATTTTTTGGTGCTCCCCATATTTGGAACAGATCCCATTTTCATGGTTGGTTCATAGTTTGACCAAATGAGTTTTGATACAATACTGCATTTTTTTAGAGTGATATACAAATTTTACACATCTTTAATGATTTTGAACCACCGATTTAGTTTCCTCACTCACTAGAAGTTCCTTCTCATTCTTCATGTGTAAGGTCCCTTATTCTCTCTCCATATGGGTTTACCTATCTCCCTTAATCGAATTCTTAATCACTCACTATCTGAAGAAAAAATAATCTCTCGATATGTGCTATGATCCTCTCCCTCTTATTGCATGGTTATTACATCCTCTTTTGTTCTATTATTGTGTGACCCTTTTTCTATATTGTTTGGGTGTTTGACGATATCTTTGTATTCTCTCATTCTATTTCAATTCAATCATTAAAAAAGGATGAGTGGATTATTACGACAATGAAGAATGTGTTCTATGTACTTCTAGCTCATTTCAACACTTTTTAAATGACTTCTCATTCTGTCGCACATAGAACCCTTCCAGTGATGCATAAATTTTGTTAATTAATTAAATTTAATGGGAACGTCAGGTTTAATATTACCAAACCTTATAGGGAAATCAAACCATATGTTTTTTCCCATATCATTGGCCACCCAATTGTATTGTAAAAAATAAATAGCCCATTTTGTCTTTCTAAGAATTGTTAACAACATTGTGACTATGATGTACACTTTGTTAAATGAATTGATTTATAAATTGTGTTAAATTGAAATGAGTAACCATGAGTTAGTCCACCTATAGAAATATCATAAGAATAATTCATAAAACATATTCCTTTTTAGTGTTCCATTTTTAATTTCTTATTCTTATTTCATTATAAGAATTATTATAGCCTCATTACCTATGTTTTATACATAATCCATTCCATGTACCATACCCATTGAGTATGCTACATATTTCATTGTGTTATTTACATTATTCTATGGATGTTGGATTTTAATTAATTATTCGGTTATCTTGATTAACATGGGGGGATTGAACTGTCTATTGGATGGAATTTGATTGTAAATAATATGACAGGTGATATGCTCATTGGTTGGTATGTTTTCCTACTTTTGTATTAGAGAGAACACGAGTTCCGTTTTAAGGATGTCGTAGATAGACTCACTATGATCAAATGGGATATACTAGTCACGGTAGGATTGATACATTGACATTACATGTATGTATCTCTTGGAGTATTAGGAATAATCTGGAGTTATCGCAGTTCTCTAGGGAAAAAAATGAAAAATTGAAGGAAATGTTGATATTCCATGCCTCGGTTGAAAGTTATTCCTCCTTATGAAAAAACATGTAATGGAGTCAGAGTTCACTATACCGTTAGTGATACCAGGGCTATCATTATTTTATTCCTTGGACATACTCTGTGATATAGGTTATAACATAGAGAATTGTAGCAGCCCTTGAGATTATGAATATGTTCCTTTAGACTAGGTTAAGACTACACCTTCATATTTCATAGATTTTTTTATGGTATAGATGTGATAAATATTATTTACGTAATGAGAATTATTATATGATGACATGGGATTGTGACCACCATGAAAAAGAACCATATTTGTGGTCTATATTCCTTTGTTTTTATTAAAAATTCCCAATGCATGGACATTATTACTGGTATTGGTACCTTGGCCCCAACATCTGGCTATGGATATAAAAGCTGGTATCCATTTGGTGTCTATTTTGGAATGGAGAAATTTTTTTTTATTTATTTATTAAATTATTTCAAAAAGTAATTTTTAAAGGGAACATTTATATTTATTTGTTGCATTAAATAGAATGTCCAGTAAACTGTGGTTTTAATCCTACTGAGATTGTATCTGATACCTTACTTGGACTAACATTGGTACCATAGAAGAGATTATGATTATATGTTCTTATAAAGGGATGAACCTAGATTCTAATGAATGACTGATTTACATATTTAGGATGTAGTACCATAGTAGAGGACAAATCCTATAGTTGAGATGTTATTTTTAGCTATTTTTTGACTTTTGGCTTGTTGTAAAGCATGTACTATATGCATGAATCCCCTGATCATTGTGTACTCAATATTTTTGTGTTTATAACTCACATACCATGACCATCATTTTGTATCTATTATATTTTTTCATATATTTATAGTTATTTATCCTTCTTTCATGGAATATCTTTACTTTTATACTTATTTTACTATTTATTATCTATATTATTTCTTTTTCTTATGTCAAATTTAAAATTTTTCACTACACTATGATTTATAATCGAATAATCTCCCCATGGAAACACCATATCCCCTCACTTATAGAAGACATTATATAGTATTTGAGGAGATTCTCTTTATTTCTTGTGGCTATTATCTCAATAAACTACTGAGTGGTATCTTGGGAGGGATATGTTGATGTGGTATTATAGCTATATCCCTTTTTATGTACTATTATGGATTTAGATGTGATTATGTGACATTTAAATTTGGTGAAAATAACTTTCCTAGGAGTTTCTACCCCATCTATAGGTTATTTAGAACTTTCATGGGTAAATGTAGTTATTAATTTGTGTTTAAAGTTACCTACATCCTCCAATTGGTTGATTCAATTGTTTTGTTAAATTATTTTTTTAAATTATATATATCATTAATATGTGTTTATCATATCCCAATGATATGATCTATTGTCAGGAATGTATCATACATTGTCGAGGATGATTAAAATTTCATGAATTATTCATTTCCATATATTCTTTTCAATGTTCATTTTTCATTTTTTAGGTGATTACAATATATTCCATGAATTTTATTTATTATTAAATATATATATAATTTTAAATTCATCATGTAGGATAGAGTATAAAAATTTCATTTAACGTTCCTTCTTTAACCTAACATTTTTTTCGTAAATTGTTTAAAGTTGAAATCATAAGACATTGGTTATAGAATATTAATACATGTATAGTTTGTTACATAGAATAGATCATTTTATGGTTTTTATTAATTGAAAAACATATTTCAATTTATATGTTTAATGGGAACATATAAATTTAAAATGTAAATCCATTTATTTAAAAAATGTAAACAAGTTTAAATAAAATTGAAATAATTTGAATACCACCGTTAAAAATGAAAGAGAAACATCAATGTCTAATATGTGTCCTTTACCTCAATCCAACCACAGTAGGAGTATGATAAGCCTTGTGAGATGTTTATATGTAGGATTTGTACCTATAATATCTTTATCTCCTTCCATATATTTTATAAATCATTAAATAAGAGGGTTAAGGAAAATTTTGAGATATTACACCATTATGATCTTATTTTTTATGACAAGAGAGTGGTTATGACAAAAATATAAAGGTGATGGGACCTGAGAGACCCATGATACCTCCTATAGTTCCACCTGAGGCACCACCTCATACTCTTCCACTAGGAACCCATGCTCAGATCCATAATGTTTTCTTCAGTTCATGCAGTATCTTTAGGGGGTCTCTCATCCTACCCCTACTATGGATATGCCAATTAAGAATATTCAATAGCTACATCGTCCCACCATGTCTATAAATGTAGGAACTCATTTTGCTAAGTCGTGGTTAGAATATATCTTTTTAATAATCATCCATATTGAAATGACTACTTAGAGGAGGGTAAATCTTGGTAAATATATTTTACATGAATCTTACAAGAATTAGTGGAACATTATCTCTAATTCTATGCATTATCCAGGTCTAGTTTGGGAGAAATATAATACATCATTATACAATCACTTTTTAAAATATACTCTAAATGTGGATAACTACAAGGAGTTCATACATATTCAGTAGGGAAATATTATTATGATAGAGTATTCTGATAACTTCACCAAGCTACTATATTCCTCTCAATATCTATATATTGATGAGATGATGATTACAAAGCATTTAGAGGATGAGATTTGTTATAAATTCCACTTATAGGTAAACATATTATATTTTAAAACCATAAGAGATATATAAAAATGTGTCTTAATTATATAATGAAATCTCAGTAAAGGCGATAATGTGAGCTACTACTGTTGAAATATACGATAAGAAAAGAATTCATCTAGAAGTAGGAAGAATTGTTTCAAGGGTGAGTGTGTTGGAAGTGCCATCTAGGTGACATGCACTAAAAACTCTGTACTATTTCACTAGTGTGGATGGATAGGCCATAAGAAGCCTCAGTGCATGGGGAACATTATTGAGATTCAGTATTTCTGCGCGACCGGTCACCTCTAGTTATTCTACTAGTATATTCTTTTGGAATCTAGTGAGAGTGGATCTGTACTGACACCTCTATTAGTTTTAGGATCTCTAAATCTATGTAAGGATGGAAATTGGTCTTCTACTGTCCGATCAGATAGATGTGGTAGTGGCTATGGTCTTGGTAGTCTTTCCCTTGGTCTTCATCGACAACAGTGTGGATCTAATATATCCAGTCAAGAAGCATCACAGGGCCATGGGCCAAGCCATATGTGAGATGTGTATGTAGTTCATAGGAAGTATATTCAATGGCCCTCGATAGTAACATATATTATTATGGTAGCCACTACTTCAGTATATTTCTTGTTTTATATATGTTCATCACACTCTTTTATTTTTCCAAGGATTATGGTGAGTCATGGCCTTTAAATTTTCTACATCTAAGGCATCATGACACTCAAAACACATCGATGGGAATGATCAGAGGGAATATACTAGTTTTTGGAGACACACATTGAATTATGTGTGTATTTTTTCATCTATAGGTTCTTCATCCTCAATTTGACATGAATCGACATTATTCTAGGTTTGAATTTTCATGTGCCTTATCATGCATAATGGAATTCGATCACTAATAGGGATTTTATTCACTTCTCTCAAGGGATGCATATATATTCATAATGGTTAATGTGATGTCTTGGATATCTGATATGGACTCAACCTATACTGGGATAGGTGGAATGAATGCTCTGTTAGGGAGTCTTCTTATTAGTGATCAAAGAATGTAATTAGTAGAATTTCCTCCTAGGATGTATTGCTTCAATGAAAAATTCCCTTAAAATTTTCTATCATACCTCTTTAGATAGAGGTTGAGTTTACCATCATGAAACTTCCATGAGTTCAACCGTTGTTTAATTACTCCATAATGTGTGGAACCTAATGAGATCAATAAAGAAAAGAAGAAACCAAACTTTCGTGAGGAAAAGAGTATTATCAAACCCAAAACAATTCAACAGGGTTCACCTTTCCTTTTAAATGTGATAGCTTATGGAACCCTCAAGTTGTTTTTTGATTAGAGATGGTTGAAATGGAATACAATGATGATCCATTATCCACTACCTCATATAGAATAACTCATCGACCAGCACTAAGGAGAAACTATTTTCTCCAAGATAGATTTTGTTCAGTCTACCTTCATGATTGTGTTGGGGTATAAGACATATCATGTATAACATTTTATATTATGTATAACAAGTATGAGTATGTTTTCCGATTTTTTGGATTTATAAAAACAATATGATCCTTAAATGGTTCAGATGAATCTATTTTTCCACTTACGTCTTGAATAGTTTTTGGTGATATTTTTTATGACATCTTAGCGTATTTGTGACCCATGATTGACCATTCCATTCATCTTGGGAACATTATTAATACCATAAGAAAGCCCTTTATATATTAAAATTTTGAAAATGAAACAATTGAACCAGAAGGGTTCACCTTTTTTGTAATATTATATTAGTGGCACACATATCTATTAATGCATAAAATATGAGGACATTTGTTTCTAGGGATCATCCTAATAAATTATTTTATATATGGTTCTTATTAGGGAATAATGGATATTATAGGAAATTCATCAGGTAATTCTCACACATAGTAGTTCCTCATACGGTATTGACCAAGAAGGGTGAAATAATTTATTGGACTTATTCTAATAATACAAATTTCCAAAGGTTAAAGAGAATAATCACCTTAGCATTATTCCTTATTCTACATGAGCTAGTAATACGTTATAATTTCTATTATGATGATTGAATGGTATATCTAGGATAAATTATGATGAATGTTTATTTTTTTCATTCTATATTGATACCACAATCTTATGTCTCATGAGAAGAATTTCCTAACGCATGACCATGGAATAATAGTTGTGGTTCTTTCTTTGTGTTGTGCATGGAACTATGTTTTGGTTGAGTGAATATATTTTTACAAATAATATAATAGTATGAAATATATCTACACTCAGTGATATTTTAGTCTTTGGTAGTGTTAGATTGTGGAATAGAAGAAATAATTTGACTTTCATCTTGTTTACACGACTGTAAAGGGAAATGTCATGGCAGATGCATTTTATCAGAGGACTCAGACTAGGCCTCCATGGAAACATTCTGTGAATGGATGTTTATGTATATATACATGGAGATGTATCATGATGTTTTGGAACATCTTGGAAAACTAGTACTAGTATCTCAAGAAGTGACATCCTCCCTTCAGGAGCACATTTATATGATTCATCTATCTGATTATGAGGGCCTTTCCTTGAGGGGGGGTATAAAATTTGAGAACAAACCTCCCAGTTGTGTTGTTTATGAATGTGAAATGATAAAATTCTATATTCATGTATTAGTGCCCTAATATTTAGGGGAAGTGTTGACGAGGGAATTTCATGTTGGTTTTTAGGTAGTTCATATTTTTCTAACCATTATGATTAACAAATTATGTTGTCGGTATTGATGTCTAGGAATAAATTGACATATAGAAGGTTGCATCACTGGGTTCCCCATATGTTAGTAGGTGAAGGTAGTCTACCAATATACCAGTATAAATTTATAGATTCAATCCTATCCTAAGTGTAAATGGAATGAAATCAAAATGGATTTAATGATTTTGTTGTTGAGGACCCCTCAAGGAAGCGATGCAATGTTGGTGATCATAGTAAGGTTGAAAAAGGTCATACTCTTCATACAGACCCCAAAAACATTATTTACTGATGATATTGGGGATATTTATATCTAGTAGATAGTCTGAAATCATGGTTTCCACCATTATATCATATCACATTGATATGAATGTTTTAACTCATGGTTCAAGAATGTTTTTAAAATGGAAATAGGTTAGCAGGTTCAATTGTGTAAAACATATCTCCCACAAACAGATGGGAATTCCGAGAGAACGATGCATGTAACTGATGATATGCTTTAAACCAATAACCTTGATTTTGGTGGCTAATGGGACATTAATATACCACTTGTTGAGTTTTTATAGAAAAAATAATTTTAGGAAACAATCCATATTTCAATATACAAGTCTGTCTATGGTAGACCCTGTTGTTCACCACTATGTTATTTTGAGGAAGGTAAGGCATATCTACTGGGTCATTATCTTCACCATGAAACATCATATAATTTAAATGTAATTTTGAAGTGTATGACTAAAACTCAGTCCAAGAAAATGAATTATACAAATATTCATCATATACCTCCTGAGTTATTTGTGAGACATCAACACATTGTGTGGGTTTGTATCGTCGTGATTGGGTCATAGAAAAACCATTGACATGGAATGATATCACCTCATTATGTAGGGAAATTATTGATAGTGGGGAGGTTCAATCCAATAGAATATTTGACGGAGATACCATAAAGGTACCACCCCAAACATGACATATTCAATGTACCACATCTTCAAAGGTATCATGACGACTCATCTCAATCATTTGACCTCAATGATATCGATTTGAAGGTGAATGTGTTTACGAGGAGTATCCAATAAGGATCGTCGATTAGTGGACAATGGCTTGATAAGGAATGTAAAAACCTCATATCCCAGTTTTTTGTTAGAATAGATGCATGCATATCGAGAACACTGAGCGAGAAGCCAATGTACATGTGTAGTGAATGGATCATTACTCAGACTACATTGTAACACCTGCAGAAGATAAAATCATGCACTAGTTTTCTTTAGAAAGGGGTATTGTAGTGTCCCAAATTTTAATAATGATAAAGACTATTTTTAGGGTATAATATGCTTTTTGGGCCTAAAAAAATTCCTTATGGAGTTGAGGATGTCATAGGAATGTATGGAACTCGATTAATTCTGAGAGTATCTAAAATTAAATAACAGTACTGGGATTCATGATTAGTAAAAACAATGTCCCCCAACTTCCATGGATTCCAAAAATCATTTGACTGTAGACTATGGAAGCATGTGTACAATATGGTTTTTCTATAAACATGTGACCCTAGGTGAATGACTATGAGATGATGCAGATGTTTTGGATAGACCCTGTTCGCATAGATGGAACATGGTTTGGGCAGCTATATGGTAAACTAGTGCACCCATATTTTGTGTGTGGAATAACCATTTAACAACTCCTTAAATATTTTAAGTAACATTTCTATTTTAGTCCTTATTTTTTAATGGGCTACTCCTCCCTCCTCACAATTGAGAACCCTTATTTTCAATTCATATGTGTTTGGTTTTATCCCTCATTAATATACCTAATCACTCTCCATTAGATGTAATAGAAATTTCTCGATAAGATCTATCATCCTATCCATTCCCTTTCATGGTTCTTCCTTCTACTTTTACACTATTGAGGTTTGAAACCTTCTAACCTATTTTAATGGAATTTGATTAGCTATTTTTTTCTTCTATTTTATGTTGATTCATAACTTTTCCATATATGGGTGTAGTAAAACTACATCTATTTAGTTTTTCTACATATTTACCACTAATTTAGATGCTTACTAAATAATTCCCCATTATTCCCCTTAATAGAACCATCATGTGATACAAAAATTATGTTTAATAAATTAAATTAAATGGGTTATGAGTGTCATTAGTGATCATTGAAAATAATAAAAACCTACTAGAGGTTCCTCAAAATGTCATTGGACACCTCTTTTGGTGTTTCCGAAAAAAGTCAAATTTCCCCATGCCTAGATTAGTGACCTACCGTGGCAATGAGAGTTCCACATTGAATAAATTATTTAATTTATAAATATAATTAAAATGAAATATATTAAAATTATTTATGTCCCCTTTGAATGTTACCAATAAAGAATTCTTAAAAACTATGTATAGTTCTTCTTTTAGTTGTCATTTCATATACATATTTCCTTTTGAGAATTATTTTATCCTATTCGGATATATTTAATAAATAATACATGACATTTTCCATACACATGGAATGTTTTAATTACTTCATTGTACTATTTAATCAATTATGCAGGAGTTGGGATTCAATTATATCTTTGGATCATCATGATTAGAATATTGAATAGAAATGTTTATTTCTTGTAATTTAAATGTAGATTATATTAATTTTGATATGTTTTTTGGTTGTTCTACTCACCTTCTATTGGTTAAGAGAAAATATAGATTTTGTTTTAAGGTTGTCATGGAATAAGATGACATGTTTTGTTTTGATTGACATGATGTTCTAGGATAGATGCGTTAGCTTTCCATGTATGGTCTCTTCAGATGGATTATACTTATTAATGAGTGAATACTATTCCACAGGGGATTGACCGGGGAAGATAAAATATGTTAAATGGATATACCATTCCTTAGGTGATTCCATGTCCCATATGTGAGATAATCTATTCTAACATAGAGTTCACAATTCCACGAGTGGTATAGGGGGTCAATTTTTGGGTTGCCTTGGATAAAATTTGTTGTATTGGTTATATTAGAGAAAAAATAGAGACCCTTGAGATTATTTATCGATCTCATTATATGGGATCTCAACTCCAAATTTTGATTTGATTTATTTAATTTGGAACATATATGGAACCTATTATTAATTTTATGATAATTCTTATTTAATGATCTAAAAATGTGTCCACAAAGAAAAAACACAACCATGGTGAATATCTACCATATATTTGTTATTTATAGTAAAAAATGTAGGCAGCTTATTAATGGTACATGCACCTTGGTCGAGACATCTAACTTAGGTCAAAGTAAGAGGTATCGATCGACTGTCCATTTAGAAACACGGACTGAAATGTTTATTAATTTGTTGAATTATTTACAACATTTATCATACATGAACCATGTGACATGTTTTTACATGAAGTGGATTGTACTAGAAATGGTGGTTTGTGGTCATATAATATTTTACCTCACACCCATATTGGTCCCCTTTTGGTACCCATCTATACTTTATGATTGATGGTATTGATAAAGGGAAGCATGATATTTCAAATGATTAATTGATTTGTATGATTTTGAGATAGTATTTGAGAAGAGGACATTTCCTCTGCATGATATTCTTGTTTTATATAACTTTTTTCTTATGGAATTATTTATTTAATTAGTATATTAATCTATGCTCTATCCCCATGTTCTCATATTTCTATCTATTATCATGACATATCATGACCATAATTTTATACTAATTATTGTTATTAATTTTCTCCATATGTTTAGAATTTTATATTGTTATATAATTTATATTATGCTACTTATTAGATTTATAATATCTATTTCTTTAACTTCTTGTTTCTCATTTCTAATGATGTACCCCAATCTGATTGGAGATGGTATCTTCTCCACACATACACAAATTAGGCCCTCATTGCTAGTGAACACCCTCTATAATTCAAGGAGATGAACATGATGACTTGTGGCTACTATATTAGAGAACTTCTTAGTGTCAAATGATTTTGGATGCTATAAAACACACTCTTATTGCATTCCATTTTAATGTGAATTATTCACATTGCTTTGAGGAGGTGGTAGGGAACACATTCATAAACGATGATATCATATTCCCAAAAAATTGAATGAATTTTATAATGATTAATATAATAATTAAATAAGAATTAATAAATAATAATATTCAATATATAATATAAAAATATTTTGTACAACATTATTCTCATCCATCAGAGGTGGAAATGGAAAAAAGGACGATGTCATTTCGTGAGGCGGTAGTCCACCGAATAGAGGAACGATGATTTCATTACAAATTTAATGGACGTTTCTATTTGGGAAAATATATCATTGAACAATGATAAATATGATTATATTTATTATATAAATTAATTTAGATAATAATAAAATAATAATAATATTACGGTCTAAGAAAGAACTAAATCATATGTCTTCGTTGAACTCGGTTACCTCTTTTTCAGGTAACTATGATTTGTTTGCACAAATGGAATACAAGGTATTCATTCTATCCAATGTGTGTCTCCTATGAATAAATGATGGATTTTTTGAGAATATATCTTCATGTTATGGATGATCCCATTTTATTTAGAGGTGTGATAAAGTGGGAAGATTGAGTGTATTTTTATAGTAGTGGAGGAATGATATTGTTGTATATATAAATAGGTAAACACTATTGGCAGGTCTCCATTACATTATATTCGTAAAATAAGAATAAAAAATCTATTTAAGTGGGAATAGTTTTGAAATATTCTCATCTAATGTGGTTCTTTCAAGATTCTCGGTCATTTGGACCTATAATATTAATGTTTACCCACTAAGTATGTCTAGTTTTTCCTTAAATATTTTAATTAACATTTATTTGATTCACTAATAATTTTGATAAAGAACAATATTTAATTTAATAGATATTATAAAATTTTTTGTTTCAAAATATTGAATAAATTTTTAAAATTTCAAATAACAAATGGGAATGAATTTAAAATAAAATATATCCTATAGGAGGAATGCAAAAGATGATTTTTTAGTTGTAAAAGTTCAAATTTTTTCTATGATTTAAAATATATAACCACCATGAAAATGATTCTAATAAACTAAAATAGACTAAATTATATTGAATTAATCTAAAATTTAAAAAAACTAATTTAAAAACTAGTTTTAAATATAAACAATTTAAAAAAAATGTAATTTTTTTTAATAATGTCCAGTATTTTTCACTATTAATCATAATGTGAAGTTTCTCAGAAAAATGATTCGGAAAAAATATATGTATTTTTATTCGTAAAATTGGATGTATTCTTATCTTAAGACTATCATACATATTTGGTGATTTTAAAAAAATTAAATATAATAAATTTAAATTTAATTAATATCATTCACTAATAGTGTTTAAATTAAATTTTTTGATAAAATAAAACCTTGTTCAAATATCAATTCACAACAACACATCAATAATATTAAATTCATGTTTATTTAAATGAATAATTAATTGAAATCTAATGAATTAATATTATAATCACGTGTTTACAATATATTCATATATTATAAAAACTCTTTTAATCCCTCCATTCCAATTTATAGGTGACAACATTCATAACAATATTAATAGTATATTAGTGTTACGTAATTCTTTTGAATAAGTATAAAATAAGTCATTAAAGGAACTTAATATTGTATATAACGAATGATAAAAAACGATGTTGCATGTGATTCATGGAAACTATGTATTTTGTATAAAAAAATATGTTAAATAATTTAAATTGATTGAGATGAACTTATTTCAAAAAATATTGGGATATTATAAATATTTCTTGACATTTAAGAAAAAAAAATAATAGAAACACAATACTGGATCCAATGGTTTAGTATCATTATTTAATTATGATCACACATAAATTGTAAATAATTAAATATAAAAATTATATAATTTATTATTCATTGTACTTATAAAATTATCATAGAATCCATATTACACATAGTCACCTGATGATAAATATTACTGAAAGGTTTTTAAAAATACAATTATGGATAGGAATACGGTACATGGATGAGTAGTACATGACTAAGAAAAATCTGCATAATCATATTATATGTGAATGAAAATTATCATAATCATGAGGGAAACATTTTGTAATGAAATTTAAAATAGAACACATATAAAAATTAAACAACATGTCACGATTGTCAAATACCACACATTTTAGTAAACAAAGTTACATCATGTCCAAATAGAGCATATGTGCATAAATAATAATATATTCATTATGAACTGATAAACTATCATTTTAACACATAATACTTTTAATATCATGAGATACATCACATTATCAAATTAATTAGAGGGATATATTTTAATATGAAAACCCATCACTTAATTAATTATCAAAATCATACAGTCAATGAAGAACGTATAATAATATTAGTCACCAAATAACCCTTGAAATGTAATGGGTTTCATATATATTTAATCAAAAAATAATTAAATAATAATAATCGGATATCCAAAAATAATATGAGAAAAATGTATTTAATAAACATCAACATTTTCTAGTTAATAATTAAAAACTATATATGTGTAAAAATTGTGTTTTGTTATAAAAATTCATTTCGATGATTTTTAAATTTTCGATATAATTTTTTATGGTGAAAAACATGTGTATTGAAAAAAATATTTTTAATGAATTATTGAATGATATTTATGGAATATATGGAAAATATGCATAAATATTTACAAGAAATATGGTGGACCCAAATATAAGTAGTTGGGGTCGAGATTCTTCATACCATAATAGCTAATTTATTTCCTCGATTTCCATCACCAGAATAATAAAAATATATTTATATTAAATTTGAACCAGAAGTGAATTTATTTCAGTTTTTTACTATTTATTAATGATAAACATTGGAATATATTTCCAAATTACCTCAGTTTAATTAAAAATATTTTCGTATAATCTTTTCCAACAAAACTATCTATCTTTGTAACACCACATATTTCTATTCAATGTAATTTTAAAATTAATGTAATTAATTAAATAAACATAAAATAAATAAATATTTATTTATTTATAATTTATAATTTATTTATCAATTCTAATGGTTATTTATATGAAATTACTTCTAATCATCACCATTGGAATCTACCTGACCATTATAGATATATTTTTTGATGTGGGGAACAAAATGATTAATATATGGGCATATTAGAAATAAAATTATTATAGTAATTTATAATTTATAATTTAATATTAAATTAAAACACACACACACACAGAGATATATATATATATATATATATATATATAATTTTATGGGTTGAATTAGTCATGATATGGAGGAAATGATATTACGATAAGAAAATGACATAAAAGTGTGAAAGGATGTAACATTTTCCTAGAAGTGGTTACAGTTATATAGACCATAATTTTTTTGGAAATATGGGATTTATATTACACTAAATTTTCTATAAGTATACTATAGATATTTGAGACAATATTTGGTAGATTTTGGAATTTATTTTGTGTGAGAAGAGGGGATTCCAAATTGAAATGATGTTGATTTTTTATTCATGATGATAGTGTATGTTGGTTAAAATTTTGAATAAAATAATATATCTAAGGTAAACCATATAATATTGATATTTGTTACATTAAATACCATATTTTAATTAAATAACATGTTTTTATTCATTTAATCATTTTATTGTTCTAATTTACTAGTTTAATCAATTGGAACAGTTTTAAAGTGAGAAAGTATTATTTTAATATAAGTCTTTATATGTAGACATTCGAAAGCACTATTTATTTACAGAACCCATATCTGTAGTATTTTAAAAATCATTTATCATGTTAGATATTTGTTGGATGAGAATAATGTTCTATAATTGGTTAAGAAATTATAACATCATAAATAATGTAATTAAAGAACATCATATATGGGAAAACTATACTGTTACTATTTAACTAAAAACTAAAATATTTCAGATAATTAGCAATTAATATCCATTGGAATATTTTGACCTGATTATTTCAAAAATGATATAATTTTAAAGACAAAATTTTTAATCAGATTTAATGATAAATTTTTAATTGAAATATGTGACTTTTATGAAGTACATTTAAATTTTTTTATAGAAATTTGATTATAATATCATTGATTTTATTGATGATGATATTTTTTCTTTGGAATATATTATTTATATATACATAAATTAGTAATGAAAAATTTTATCCCTATCAGAATTTTTTGTTTTTAGATTTAATTACCATTAAATTATTCAAATTATTTCTCTGAATTTGATGGTTGCTATTATAATTTCTGCATTGCAGTTTTATTAGTCACACTACCAGTTTTAGAAACATATTTTTTTCTTCATTCATTAATCAACAAAATACACGTATTGGTAAATAATTTCATTTTTATATTGATTATTAATTAACTAATATTTTTTTATTCTATAGTGTTGTTTGTGGGAGAGTTGTCCCCAGAAAACTATGCAAATCTATATTTCCCCATTATAGATTTTCTATTATATATTTTTCCCCTATGAAATTTTAAATGTAAATGAATTTAATTAAAGAATAAAGGAAAATTGTAATAAGTTAAATATATAATTTTCTATATATTTCATGTTTTTAATAAACTTATATAGAATATAATATAAATGTATTTCAAGAAACAAAAATAATTTATTAAATATTTGTTTTTACATTATTTTCCCAATTATAATGTTTTCATGAAAAATTCTACTCATATTCTCAGTTTAGAATAGGCTAGGGTAAATATATTTCATTTTTTCATATTTTTCATGTGTCGACCATTAAAAATTATGGTTCCCCCCACACACATTAATAAGGATACTTTTCTAGTTTAATATAATATTTTCTACGTGTTCTATGACCTTAAAAATCATCCCCTTATATGATTCTTCATTATTTATTTGTACAACCTCCATATTGAGTTCATATGAGGAGATATGCATGTACTTCCTTCTAAGAGATATATCAAACAAATCCTAAATTTGAGCTATATTATTTTTAAGGGAAAACAAATAGTGTGCATATCCTTTTTGATAATGGATTTTAATGGGGAAATGAAACAACTTCTATTATTCCCTTTCTATCCAAACTGCAACACTCTCTTCCAAAATTATATATGATTGAAAAATATTTCTCCAAATTCAATCTCCACTATGTAAATTATGTTTAATAGTACATTTCATCATCACCTCAAATTAATTTTAAAAATCACTATGTTCATCAAATTATGACCCCATTACAGGAAATAATATTATTAAATATGGTCAGTTAAATAATTTATATAGAAACTCCCCATTATTATCATTTTCTAGAAACATATTATCACATAACACATTCCATCCCTCATCATTATAAATAACATCCTTATATTGATGCACACCTATACCAATAAAATACTTAAAACATATCATATGAATGTATATATAATATCTCAAAATTTTGAAAAAAATACCAAAACATAGTATCTCAACTTTAATATATATTTATTTACACAACATATAAATATTTATTAAAATTTCTTGGTTATCTACGAAATTTAAAAAAAATCATTAAAATCAATTATATTTCAAAACCATTGTAATAACCTTAAATGAAAAAAATAGGTTATACGGGATCTTTTAAAACTATACTCATATGTATTCCACCCATATAAATGAATATCTAATTGAGTGAGAACACTACCCATCTAAACATATCATTCTTATATAAAATAATAGGGGAAATTTTTCCAATATCCATAATGGTATTCATTTTAAAAAAAATATCCTACTATAACATTGTAACACCCATAGATTTTATAAAATATATATTATTTCCACAAAATTTATTTTCACTGATATATATTATTTAATTCAAGTTTGAGTTTTATAGGTAAATAACTAAATATAAATATTATTATATTACCATGATCGACATAATTGAGAGATTATAATTGGTTGTATCAATTGGATTAAATTTTTAAATAAAATTTTGTTTATTTTTTTTAATTAGTGGAAAAATATTGATAAAAACATCTTCATTTTTAGCAGAGTTAATATCTTCTTCGAAAATACCATTTTCCAAAAAAATGCTTTTTATTATTTTTGTGAAAATACGATTAAATGTGATTATTTTTTTAATTGAATTTAAAAGATCCTATTTATTACCATGTTTTTCAAAATAATACATTAGTTCAATAATGATTAGATTTATAAAATTTGTTCGATTTTAATATATTTAATTATATTTTTTTATATAAAATCTTAATATACTTAGGTATATATTCTCTTTAGAATAACAAATTTTCTATAATGTTACCATGTTTAATATGAAATTAAAATTTTTCACATTTCATATTGAAATATAATAAAGTAAATTAAATATTTGGAATAAAAATTATTAATATTAAAAATTACATATAAAATTGTTTTCTGTAAAAAGTAACATTAATCATTGGAAAATAGAATTATTATTGTTTAGGTTAAACTGGGTTTCTAGGTAGGGTTAAGCAAAATGATACGAGAATGTTTTCCATTAATTATTCTATAAATACAATTTCTAACAATATTTCATTCTTATCTTATCCCATATTCGAATCGGAGTTCATTTTTCTTGATTTGGTTTTGAATGAATTTTTTATTTTGAAATATTTTGTGATGTCCTATGTTGTTTCAATATGGGTTCCTTATTTAACTTATAATAGGATATCTTATAACCTTTCCAATTCACAGACAAAAATATCATTATTCACTAAATAAAATCCAAAATAATTTTTTCTAATTCCATTTGTATTACATATAGGGAATATTTTTGTAAGTCTATCATTCTATATGTATACCATAGTTATCTCAAGGTGAAATTCAAAATAATTTGTATTTTTCTTAAATGATACTTTTTAATTTATTTTATATTTCACCACATTCAGTTAATCTAAAACAATGAATATATAAAAAAATAAATATTTACCATATAATGATATGTTTTCATGTTATTGTAATTACCTATATATATATATATCCTATATTATAAAATTAGAAATGAAAATATTGATCATATGTATGAAGGACTACCACTTTTTTACCAATGTAATTTTTTTCCATCTCAATCTATTATTTATGAATATAATGATTGATTTAAAATATATACATGTTATTGTTGATAAAATTTAAGTTCAATAATTTTATTATAACATATACCTTATTACATTTCAATCATTTGGAAAATAATTACATTGTTCATGAAAATGTGTGCAATGTAATCTTCATAATGAATTGTGATATGTTTTTAAATTATTTTTTATATATGGTTACAATGATAGATTTATTTTGTAAATTTAATATATATGATACAATTGTTTTTATAATTGTTATTTAGTATTTATTTTTCATTAAATTATTACATTCTGAAATTGGAAACTATTTTCATGCATAATTTTAACCAACCTTCTCAATGAATGATGTAGTTAATTTTATATATATCACATTAATGGATTACAATAAATAAAAATATAATTAATATGTATTATATTTTAATTATGTTTAACTCTATGTATATGATTGAACCATATCAATGAAAAATAACCAAATGTATTATTCCAATACATACATGAAAAATGAAGTAGTTATTACACAAAACAAGATTTTAAAAATTAATTATTAATAAAAGTTTGGTAAATTTATATATAAAAATCATATATGGAATGATATATATAAAAATGATTCACATATATATTCATAATAAACCTATATTTACTATACATTTTTTCTTAATGTGTATTATGAATTTTGGGACTTTAGGTAAGGTATATTGTCTCAATTTTTCCGATTTAGGACATATGTTATGTTATTCAGGTATATTATTTTATGACATGTATATACATCATCTTTGAAATTTTATATCATGAATTTCATTATTCATGTTCTATTTAAAATTTCATATATGAATGATTTTTCATGGGGAATAAAATTTATATTTAATCAATGAATGTAATTGAATTTTGTATCACTTTTGTTTTTTTGGGACATAAAAATTATTATCACCTTACCTATATCATTATTCATTTCATTCATGTAAATTTATTAATATAATGAAACCTAATAAAAATAAATTTTTTCAATTATCTTATTTTCATATTGAGATTTTTTATTATAATTATTTTAATAGTTAATTAACATGGTTTACATTAATGTAATGTAATTTATTTTTTTATCTTATGTTTATTACTATATAATAAATATAATTAAATAATTTTCCACTTTATAAAAAAATTATGGGGCCAAAAATGTTTCTTAAAATCATAAAAATTATTTATATCCTTGGTCGAAAATCATTATTTTCTTTTTAAATTATTATAGAAATGATAAAATGAATTTTCATGCTATTGTGTTCTTATTTGGAATGAAAATTTGATTTTTTTTTAAAAAAAATTGATCAAATATACTCTTTAAATAATTTTAAAAATGATGTATTTTTGAAAATTATCAAAAAAATTGAATTAGAACATATTTTTAACATTTATTGCATGAACATAATATTCCACCATCATGATTACTAAAATAATTGAACATTCCTTCACATTTTTAATTATTTTATTCCAATAAAATGTTTTCCTTAATATTTTTAAATTTTTTAGAATATAATGTTTTGATTTAAAATTGGAATGAATAATTTCATCATAAACATTATAATCATATTTTAAGAAATGTATATTAAAAAATGAAAAGAACATATATTTCTATTTATCTTTTAATTGGGATGTTATCTAGTGGTATAATACTTATTATTTTTCATTATAATATTTGATTATGATTATAAAGAAGTTGTTATTTAGACCCCCAGATTTATTCCATGGTTTATACAATAATTAAATGTTTATGAATCTCATTTCCATTCAATGAGTTATTATATAATGAATATTTTAGGATATTGTGTCCCATCTATTCATGATTTTCATTTTATAATTTGATAATACAATATCACCATCCAATGCATTGTGTATGTATTTATATTTCAGGAGATAATTAAAAGAAAAAATATTTTTTCCATTACCCTCTATGTTAAATAATGAGATTCAATTGACCCATTTTGGGAAATAAGTCAGTGTGTGTGATCCACTATAAGAGATGAAACATGCTGATTGATCTATTATTCTATTTAAAATAATTAGGAATGCTTGATCTACTATGACATCATATTCTGGTAAGATTTCTATGACATATGAAATGTTGTATACATAGTTATGATGGATAGAAAGTTATATGTCATTAAATTATGGATCATTATTTATTAAATATGAGTTCTCACTCATATGATTAATGTATTTAAAAAGAGAATAACCTATTACATGAATCATGTTTATGATCCTAGCTAGATTGGTTTTGAACCTTTTGTGTTATGTTATTGATGACATATCAATGTTATAATCTTTTGACATCTTTTTTTCATCAATTGATATAGACCATTTTTACCCATACTGCCTATCTAAGCTCGCCCTTTCATATTTTTATTTTCCTAAGGTTATGTGGAATGGTTTAATTACATAATATCTATATATTTTACAAAATCAAAGGGTAATTATGTATGAATTTGAATATAATTCATGAAATGTGAAAATTTTGTTTCCTGCCTCCAATGAAACTAATCCATTGTTTTCCCCTAGTATGTATTTGTGAAATATATTAGATATTGATATAATGGTATGTAATATTTATTTATAGCAGTACTATGTCTCTAATTTTTTATTCTAAGTTAAAGGTTAGTTAATATTTAATAACTATAATGAGGAAAATTTATATAGATCCATAAGGAAATGACATTGGGTAAGTCAAAGTATAACACCAACTGTATGAAAACAAAAATATATATTCTTTTGTAATATTGATTGGTATGTTTAAATGAAATCACATCACATCATGGATATTAAAATTTAATTTCTCTATTGTATAAATTTTCCTAGGGATAATAAAACAGAATAAGTCACAATATGATTTCCTTATAATGTCACCTTATGAAAAAAGATCCCTTTTCACACTATTCATAATACTCCGAGGATATGTGTTTTTTATTTAAAAAACACTATGAAAATCATCATGAATTATTTGATATGTATATTACTATGAATAAACTAGTATATTCCTATGGAATTATTATTGAAAATATTATTTCATGATTTTTGGTAACATCCTAGGTACTTATAGAATAAAAACCTTTCATATATTTCTAAATTACTTATTAATTTTTCTTTCCAAAGGATGAATTTTCCGATAACATACCTGACATGGAACAATGGGTTTCTCCGAAATCTGATGTTGCACACAAAATAGAGATATACCAAAAAATAATACATTATTACAATTATTATTTTAAATAATAGTTAACACCTAGAAGTTTTATTGGAAGGAATGAATAATACTACCAATATTATGGGTACAAATTTTTATTTAAATATTTTTTACTATATTATAATAAATAAATCTACCATAAAAATAGAATAAATCCAATTATAAGCATAAAACACTCTAATATTTTTTTTTAAAAAAGTTACCTCTTTTTTATGGAGAACCCTTTTTGAAAATAGGTTTTGTCACTTTTATTTGTTCTAATTAGAAGAATAAATTATTTATATATAAGAGGGACATCAAAATTAACTTTTTTCTAATTTGATGGTATTTTCCTGATAAAATTCATTTTTTAACGGATCAGAAAAAAATTCTACATTTTAATTCAGAACTGTATTTTCATCTAATTTAATTATATTGTAAGATTATTATTTTAATTTGTTTTATATTAAAAATAAATAATCTTATAATTATTTATTCAAATTTTGGTAATTTTAAATAATTCTACATTGAAATTAGACGAAAAATCATCTAAATCTATTAATAGTTTTTACTTTAAAAAACATGTTTTCTAATTTTGACGACTGGGATTAATTTTAAATTATACATTGAAACTTATCAGTATTGAAATTGCAAAAATAGTCTCCATATTTGTAATTTGAAGGAAAATATTATGTAAATGGATCATTTTAATTATTTTTACATTATTAATTGTAACGTTTGTAATTATTTTAATAGCAATGATTAAGGGTAAATTAGGTAATTAATATTAAAAATTATATTATAATAATATAAAACTACTCTAACACCTTGAGTAATTTAATTTTATGAGTTTATCCTTACCATGAAAATATGTCAACTAATTTTTGGACCACATGTGGCGACTTAAAAGAATTTAATGCATTATTAATATTATTTTCAATAAAAAAACATTTTTTACACATTAGTTTTAAAAAAGGTAAAGTATTTTAATATGCAGTAATACAATGGACATCTTCGTCTACAAATATTATTTAGAAATATATAAATATTACATAAAATTTGGTAATTTATTTTTAGTTTTTAAGAAATAATTTTTTTTAATTAAGTCACAATTATGATGTAATAATATATTTATTAATTAAAGAATCAAATAAATGATAATATATATATTTTATTAAAATATATATCACATAGGTTATACAACAAATGAATTTATTTCTTTATAATGCATTTTATAAGTCAATAAAAGGTTTTTTCACTTTACCCCACTTTTTTTTAATTTTATATAATTTCAATGAAATAAATTCTGTTCAAATTTAGATAATTTTTATTTTATAAAAATAATAATTTATTAAATTATTTTAAAAATGTAAAAATAATTTGAATTAATAAAATTTCTTATATTAGTATTAAATTATCATTAAGAGAAAAATTAAGGGAAATTTACCCCATATAAGTAATATTTCTAGCCTCTTAATATTTAAAATGTTTTACCCCAATTAAAAATAAAAGTGAATACTTAAGGGTAAACTGAAAAGGTAATGTTTAAAATAAACTCAAAACATGTCTAAAAGTTATTGGATGAGATGATTTTGAACTATCATCATATTATGTGATACATATCACATTTTAGAGTCATTTTGATTAAAATGTTAATTTATGTAAATTAAATATTTTAAGAGTTTCCACGGGACCCCTCCCATCTCATATAAAAAGGTTCCCACACATTTCTAATAATAAAATTTCATGAAAAGTTTTAATCATCCAATATCTACTAAAAATAACTTCTTGAATACCTACCCATATTATCGGGACCATATTTCAAGAAAAACGCCGTTTTTTGTGCTGTTACGGTGTTCATCAAAGGTGATCAACCGAAGAAGAAGTAACAATTTTTAAGTGTTTCTATTTTATATATTCTTTCACATTACCCCACTTTTTTTTAATTTTATATAATTTCAATGAAATAAATTCTGTTCAAATTTAGATAATTTTTATTTTATAAAAATAATAATTTATTAAATTATTTTAAAAATGTAAAAATAATATGAATTAATAAAATTACATATATTAGTATTAAATTATCATTAAGAGAAAAATTAAGGGAAATTTACCCCATATAAGTAAGATTTCTAGACTCTTAATATTTAAAATGATTTACCCCAATTAAAAATAAAAGTGAATACTTAAGGGTAAACTGAAAAGGTAATGTTTAAAATAAACTCAAAACATGTCTAAAAATTATTGGATGAGATGATTTTGAACTATCATCATATTATGTGATACATATCACATTTTAGAGTCATTTTGATTCAAATGTTAATTTATGTAAATTAAATATTTTAAGAGTTTCCATGGGACCCCTCCCATCTCATATAAAAAGGTGCCCACACATTTCTAATAAAAAAATTTTATGAAAAGTTTTAATAATCCAATATCTACTAAAAATAACTTCTTGAATACCTACCCATATTATCGGGACCATATTTCAGGAAAAACGCCGTTTTTTGTGCTGTTACGGTGTTCATCAAAGGTGATCAACCGAAGAAGAAGTATCAATTTTTAAGTGTTTCTATTTTATATATTCTTTCACATCAATTAAATATTATTATTATAAGTTAAAATAATAAATTAAGTATCCTATATATAATGAGGTGTTATTATTTTAATATCATTACCAAATATGCATCTAAATTTTCATCAAATGGGAAATGAACATTTCTTTTATGTTTACCGTGGACTACCACCTCATGAACTGATATAGTTCTTTTCTCAATATTTTATATCATTATTAGTTATAATTATGTAATAAATGTTTATATAATATATTAATTACATAATAATTAATTTAGAATTATTATTTTACAATTATTTTCTTACCTTCCTTGCACATGTAATCGATAATATCGTTCGTCCGTACGTGTGAGCTATCGCTTCCACGAAGTGGTGTGTCTCATTTTTATTTACCACATCATTTGTATAACATATATATTAGTATATTTAGTGATTATTATGATTTTTATAATATTGTGATCATTCGGTACAAATAAAATAGTAATTACATTATTTTCATAATAACCAATGAAAAATTGAAAATGTTACTCATGCATAAGTATGACCAACCATCTATATGATTAAAACATTATTCATTTTTCATAAAAATATTTAATGTATTGATTAAAAATTTATGATTAATTCATAAATGATATGATTATGTTATCAATACTATTCTTTATATGATGTAATAATGATCACATTGAAAATATACATCATAACTAGTTCATTTTTGACACAATTATCGAATATCGACAAGATATCTGATATGAACACAAATAATTATGTTTGTTTTATAACATCATAATAAGTGACAAAAAATGAATAATAATCATGAAAATAGTTATACATAAAGTATAAATTATCATATGTTTATAATTTACAAATATAACAATTGTACAAGATGATTCAGACTCAATATAAGGGACTTCATCTCAATCTCCATTCATTGAGGAATATGTGGAATTTATACACCAACATATTTTATATGGTGTATAAAAAATCCAATAGATTTTTAATTTCATTCTAAGGATTTAAAATTTTATCTATTTTTTCATAGCATTTTACTAATTAACAAAAGGAATGTTTTCAATGTATGTGGTGACAACGTCCTTTCTACCACCGTGGACATTATTTTAAAATAGGATTCCTATAAAAGAAGTAATGTTTTTAATGAAAAATAAATATCACTTTCCTTATTATTGTACTTTGGTATTGAAAATTGTCTTGATAAGAGATTTATTAAATCAATATCTTGAACTAATATATTGTGATTGCAACGTAGAAGTGCTATGTTTACCTTATGATTGTTTTTTGTGTTATGATTATGTTATGGTTACTAGGAATAAATTTTCAATACAGGTGGATCCCTAGAAAACCGAGGGTGGGTGAGCCTATGATATATCTTTAAATTATTTGGTTAATGATACTGAGTAAAAAACAATCAGTTTTATCCTATGATATTTAGTGAATATACTGTGATTGGTATTCAAAAATTATCCATAAAGGTTAATACCATTGTTGTTTTGAAATAAAAATTTAATGTATGATATGGATTGAACAATTTTCCATTATGATTTATGATTTCTATGTTGTTTTTTATGAATGATATGAATTCATGAGTTATTCTAAAGATTTTTTGTTTTATTGGTGAATAGTATGATTTCATGGGATTATGAGTACTATTGGACTAACATTTTATTTCATTTTTCATTTTTCCCTAAATGATTTTTATGTGCTCATAAATTATTTTTTAAAAAAATTATAGGGGTTATCGATGGGTAAGAAAAAGTATAATGTTAGGATGAATGATAAGAATATTTTTATCAAGAAAAGAAAATTATGTTTTATTTTATAGAGATTCATTTTGTGAAAAAAATAAATATTGAGTAAAAGTCTCTACTTAGTAATATTTGAGATGTTATGTAATAGTTATGGTATAATTCTCCAAAACTATATAGCTGAACTAATTCTCAATGTGAATTCTTGATTTGAATCAATATTAATTAATGTTTAAGGCTGGGATCTTATAGTTTGTATTAGTGGTAATTTTAGATAACTTTAGGGGTTTGAATATTGTTTATAGACATTCCATAAATGATTTTAACATTTTAGTAAATTTAAAATCATATATAAATTGAGGAATACCATGTGCTTCATATATGATATATTTTCAAAATGTTTTTTCCACAGTGTAAAATGTTTAGTTATGTTAGGATTACATCAAGAGTAGAACAACCATCCATATAATCAACCATATATGGTCAGAATCAAAACTGGACAGTTTGATGTAGTGATGTAATAAATGACATAGGATGTAAATGGAGGTCGTATCGATCCACAAAATCATCCAGATTAACCAAAGAGGAATATTTAGGTAGTGTTTCATTTAATAATGTCGCATCCCCCATCATTTGGAGGGTCATCTGACCATATTATAGTTGATGTGTGGATTATATAATTAGAAAACATTTTTGATGCCATGAGGTGTTCATAAAATGAAAAAGGATTGTTTTGTTTTTTAGCATATTGATGATAAAGTCAATCGGTGGTGGTCAATGGTTATGAATATCATATATCATAAAGAGAATGATTCCATGGCACGGTATAAATTTACGAATATCATTATTGAGGGATATGTTCCATAGACTATTTTCCTTGTGATGGAAATACAATTCTAATAATTATGGAAACAGTATGACATTGTGGATGGATACAATGTTGAAGTTACTCAAATGGAAAGTTACATGCGAAATACGTCTGAGTTTTTGATATTAAGATAAATCATTATTACTCTTTATTAAAGAAAAAGTATTGAAGGTATTGTTCTTCTCATGAGTTTAAAATTCAAGAAAAACATGTTTGATGTGTGGAGAAGTTGGAAACTGAATTTTCCATTGATTAGGTGTTCTTTAAAAAATAGTTGAATAATAAGACTAGTGGGAAGGAAAAATGGATGAATTCTTTTAAAATGTACTCTGGTAAAAAAATTATGATTACAGTTTGTGAAAATAGTAATAAAAAGTACTCTTCCGAATTCCCTTTGAATTCTAGTACATTCTTCTCATAGGGTATGATGGGACATGATTATCACAATTCTAGTGAATAATATCAATGTAGCAGTAAGAAACAATTGGATTTATATTGAACAAAATATTTTAAGTGAAATGATATGGCTCATTATGTGAATTAGTGTCCGACGAAAAACACAAACATTGGGAGGCAACTAGAATATATGAAAAAGTGTGTGGTGATATCCTTTGCAACTACTTCTCCAGATGTTGGGATTTTTAAAGAGGTGGTATCAGGTTCCTTATTTTTTTCCTATTATGCCAATGTTCTATTTGATTTAGGGTATACACATTCGTCTATTTCTATTAATTTTTCACATAAATTGGGAATTCCAGGTGAAAAAATGAATCCATAACATACGGTAATAACACATGGGTGTAAATGTTAAGGAAAAAATAAATTATTAAAATATCTTTATCCTTATCTATAGAAATAATTTAACTAAAAATCATATTGTTTTTCCTATATTATATATTGATGTGAATTTGGGTATGGATTGTCTTTTAGTTTACCATGATAATATTGGCTGTAGAGATAAGGATGTTGCTTTTCAAAAAGTCTTTCTGTTTTTTTAATAGAATAAAACCTTACAATTGATAACATATCAATAAGTTGATATAAATTTGAAAGATTGAAAATTATATTATCATTCTTATATTGATGAAAACAATATAACTATTCATATTAATGATGTTCTAGTCATAAATGAGTTTGTTTATATTTCCCTAATGAGTTTCAAGATATTTTACCAAATCACAAAGTTTAATTTATTATTTACATTGTTTCTTATGAATAATTAATTTCAAACCTCCATTACAAAATGGATCAATTGAAAATTAATGAGTTAAAATATCAGTGGATGGAGTGAGTAGATAAATGCCTAATTCGTCCTAGAAAATCACCATGTGGTGCCCCACACTTGTTGGTCAGAATGATAGATAGTTCAATTAATATTTTCAATGATTATAAATCCCTGAATAACATCACTATTAAGAGCAGGTTCCCCTTTCCTCATATCGATTAATTTTTTATTCGTATATAGGGAGCACAATATTATTCAATGGTTGACATGATGTCAGGGTTCCATCTATTTATTGTAAATGAGAAGACAATATAAAGACTTCAACTCATACAAGACATGGCTATTATGAATTTTTGGTTAGGAATTTTTGGTTAACTAATGCACAAGTTGTGTGGATTTTTATTATGAATTGAATATTCCATGAGTTATTTGATATGTTATTGGTTGCGTTTATTAATGAAATTTTCGTATATTATAAAATTAATGTTTGGAGTGACGGTCATCTAAGGGTTGATTTTTGAGACTAAAAATAAAATAATGTGTATGCGTAATTTAAAATGTGTGATTATTGGGTACATAACATTTCATTCTTTGGTAAAATTGTTTTAAATAATTAATGACTATTGTACCTTCTAAAACAAAAGATGATGAAGAATGTACAATACCAACAAATATAATTTAGATTTTCATTTTTCTTGGCTTAGATGAATATTACCAGAGGTTTGCAAAAAACCTTAGTTTTCTTTCCCAATGACTATGAGAACTCAAAAAAGTGTTATGCTTATATATAAAAAACAATGTAATGATTTGATTCAAAAATTAAAAGCAATATTGGTAATTTTTTTATTATTTTAATTACCTTTTAGAAATGGTGAATTTTTTATCCATAGTGATGCTTCTTTAATTGTTTTTGGTTGTTTCTTAATGGATTATGTTGAGGTAAATAAATATGATTTACATCAGTTGAAAAATTATGAGGTAAATGACCTTAAACATGATTCTAAACTAGTTTCTATTTTTTTCCATAAAAAATTTAGCGGCATCCTTTGTGTGGTGTAAGGTTTGAAATATATACTGATCAAAATAGGTTGATGTATATATTCACTCAGATAGAATTGAAAATTATAAAAAAGAGATGGATGGAATTAATCCTGGATCATAATTGGAAAATTCATTACCACACTATAATAAAAAAAGTTTTTGTTGCTTTGAGTTAGAAAATAAATGCTACATTAACTGTGTTTCGTTTGGAATAGGGCCATGTGATCAATGTTTTGATGAAATTTGTTATGGAAGTTTTTGGTGCTATAAATTCCTCTATTTTTTTAGGTGTTAGTGATGTCATCTCTATAAAAAATAATTAAGAAAGCACAGAAGGAAGTTATTGAGTTTTAGAGAACATGATTAATTGTTTTAGAAGGGTATGTTAATGGAATTTATCATTAATATAGATCGTATTTTGTAGTTTGGGAAAATATTATGTGTGGATTTTAATTCACATTTGAAGAATGAGTTCTTATACGAATCTCATAGTTCTCTGATTTCAGTTAATCATAGTAGTACTAATATGTACATAGACTATTTATATTATTAATGGTGGGATGGAATGAAAATATATATTTATGTTGTTACTGTGAAGTGTTTGAAATATTATCAGGTGAAATCATATTGATAGTTTTCAAAAGCGGTACTACATTTATTTCAAGTTCAAAAGTGGGTAATAGAGAATATATCAATAGATTTTGGAGTGTTGTTACCAAATACATCTTTCGGTAACAATTTTATTTTGTTTATTTATGAGTGATTGACTACACATGATTATTTTCGCCCTATTCATGATACATTGTATCCAGATCAATATTTTCAGTTGTATCTTAAATAGGCAGTCAGGTTACATGGAGTTCATATCTCCATTGTAATTAAACATAATCCTAGGTTATATTATATCTTTTTGAATGGCCTTCAGAATTCATTGAGAAGTGAATTAAATTTTAGAATAATTTTCCATCCCCCATCATATGGGATGTATGAACCAAAAATTCATAAATTGGAAGATATGCTCTGATTGTGTTCAATAGTTTACAAGGGATTTTGGGAGGAATATTATAATTTGGTTGAGTGTTCATATAATAATATTATTAATTCTAGTATAATGATTGAACCCTTTGAGTAATTATATGGAAAGCGATGTTGAACTCGATCTTTTTGGGATATAGTATGTGAAAGGATGTTAATGGGACAAGAATTGGTATGAGATATGGAATAAAAAGTTCATCTAATTTAGAAACACATGATAGTCATCTATAGTAAGGAGAAAAGTTATAAATATAATCATTGGGAGGATTATTCTTTCAATGTAGGTGATAATTTATTTCTCAATGTTTATTCATGTAAAAGTGTGATGCATTTAGTTAAGTAGGGTTTATTGAGCCCATAGTTCATTGGAACTTCTGAAATCCTGGAGGAAGTTGTATCAGTTGCCTACTAAGTGGCTATAGCTAAAATTTTATCATAGCTACACAATGTTTTTTATGTTACAATGTCATGAATTTATATTCTGGATAAATCTTCGGGTTTGAGTCCAAATGTAGTTCGGTTGGAAGAGAGTGTTTCTTGTGATGAACGATGAACCTAGAAACTAGACAATAAAGAGAATGTGTTGCCGAAAAATGAGATTCATTAGGCTATAGTTTGTGGAAAAAACTATATGGTTGATGTGGTAATATGAGAATCTAAAAATTCTATGTGGGATAAATATCCCCATTTATATGATTGGTGGAAAAATGTCAACGACAAAATTTCCAAAAAGTGGGAAGGATGTAACATCACAGGTAGTTATAGATTAATAAACTTCCATATATATTTATATCCATATTCAATAATTATATACTGATTTTATGTTAAAAGGAACATATTTTCAGATATCATACTAGACAATCCTCAATGGGTTTCTCTGAAATATTTTTTTCCATCCAAGACTAAGATATACTGAAAAATATTACATGGTTAATATTTTCTTAAATGGATTTAAATTCCATTCAACTGTATTAGTGGTAATGAACATAAGTACCTATATTATGTTAACACATGTTTATAAAATATTTTTACTTTATTATAATAAATTTTAGAGGTTTGAATTAGAATAAATACAATTTTATCCAAAAAACACTCTAATATTTTGAAAAGATATATTTACCCCTTTTTGATGGAGAACCCTTTCAAATTTTGTTTTTATCGCATTTATATATAATATTTGAAAAAATAAACTTGTTATTTATAATCATGACATAAAAAATAAAATAGATTGAAAATGTGGTATTTTTTTGATAAAATACCTTATTTAATCAATAGTTCAAAAATACAATTTTTTAATCAAAACTACCTTTTAATATAATTAAATTATATAGGTAGATTATCCTTTTATTTGTATGTAATATATAATTAAATTATTTTCATATAGTTACATTCAATTTTGTTCATTGGATGTAATTTCACCTTGAAATTACATATATATCCTTGTTAATCTATTTATAGTTTTTACTTTCCAAAAAACCATTTTCTCATTTTCAAAATGGAGATTATTTTTAAAATAATTAATGTAATTTATATATATTAAAATTTGAAAAATGGATTCCATATTTGGAATCATAAGGTTAAAATTATGTAAATAGTTCATTTTTATTTTATTGACATTATTAAATGTAACTTTAGTAGTTATGTAAATTACCACAGTTCCTGGTAAATAGGGGTAATTAAAGGTAAAAATAAAATTTAAATAATATAAAATTAACAAAACAATTTTCTTTAATTTAATTAGTTTATTTTTTCATCACCACTATCATCCTAGGGTACAATTTAGGACCACATGGATGACATGAATGTTTTTATAATACTATATTCAATAAATAGTATTTTTTGTTATGCATTTGTTTTTTAAAAGGTAATGTATTCTAATATAGTGTTATATAATATATCTCTTAGACTATAAATAATCTTTAGAAATATAAAAAAAATTATACATCATGGTAATTTATTTATAATTTTTAGGAAATAAATAAGTATAATTAAAAAATATCACAATGATGGTGCAATAAATGATTTATTAATTAATGTATAAAATAAATGATAATATAAATATACAATAACGATTAATTTATATAAATTATAAAATAAAAAAAAATTTCCAGTTGACTATGTATTTTTATATGTATTTTAAATTTTATTTTTTTATGTTATTTCTATGTTTCTTTTTTATTTAATTTCTATGAAAAGAATAGTTCAAAAATTGAAAATCTTGATATTTTATATAAATATTATCTTATTTAATTTTTATAAAATCTTAAAAATAGTTTAAAATATCAAATTGACTATAATAAGTTCTTAATTTTCCTTAATTGTATAATTATTGGAGTTTTACGCACATATTAGTAATATTTATATCCCCCTTAATATTTAAAATCATGTTAGAAAAATTAAAATGGAAAGAGAATAATTATGGGTAAACTAAAATGATAAGGTATATATTAAAATTAATACATTTTTAAATATTATAATATGAGATTATTTAGAACTATACTAATCATAGATTCATCATATCTCATGTTGGAGTTATTTTTAATAATAAAAATTATATTAATTTACTATTTTTAGAGTTTCTAAGGGTTCCCCTCCCCTCTTCTATAAAAGCGTACCAACTTATCTCTAATAATCAAATTTTAAGAACCACTTTCCGTAAATATCTACCCAAAATACATCCTATAATATCTACCCACATTCTTAAGGCCCTAGTTTAGGTATAAATCTCTTCTTATAGGTATTAAGGTTTTATTCAAAGGAGATCAACCAAATAAGAGGTATAATTTTTTATGTGTTTCTATTTTATTTCTTCTTCCACTTCCATTAATTATTATTATTATTCCTAGATTTAATTTTAAAAAAAGTATCTAATATATACTATTATGATATTAAGTTAATATCATAATCAAAATTGTTCTCTAATTTCATAAAATGAAAAATGAACATCTCTTTCGTCTGTACAATGGACTACCACCTCGTGAACTGATATAGTTTATTTTTCATTACCTTCTATCAAGTCAAGTTATAATGATGGATTAAAATTTTTTATATGATATTCATGATATATTTATGATTTTAAAATTATTATATTTCAATTATGTTCTTAATTTTAATGAGTATAAAATCAATAACATCATTCTTGCATACATGTATACTATCGCCTCCACGAAGTGATATTAATCGTTTTCATTCACCACATCAATTTTTTATTATATATAAGTATAAATAAATATTTATTATTATATTAATAATATTATTGTCATTATATTATGGTAAATTAATAATTATAGTATTTTGATAATGATCAATGTAGAATCGAAAATGATACTCTTGAGTATGAACATCCTACCCTCTCCATGATTATAACATTCTTCATTTTTTCAAAACAATAATTAATGGATTGATTTAAAAATTAAGATTAATTCATAAATGGGATTATTATTTCAGGAATTCTATTCTATAGATGATGTACATATAAACACATGTACAATTCACTTCATAAAAATTTTACCTTCATCTCACTTATAGAATATCGACAAAACATATGATATGTACTCAAATAATTATATAATATTTATAAAATGGTAATAATATATAAAAATGAATAATAAAAATGAAAAAATTATCAATCAAATATAAATTAACTAATGTTTATTATTTGGAAAAATAATGATTGTATGTGACGAGTCAGACTCATGGTAAGGGAAAGTTTCTGAATCTATTTTCATTGAGGTATAATTTTAAGTTATACAAAAGCTTTTTATAGAGTTTATAATAAAGCCTTTTGACATTTTACCTTCATTCAATGATTTTAAAATGGAAAATTTATTTTATTAATAATTTTACAAAATGAAACAATGGAAAAAATATGAATTCATTGATAATAACTTTTCTCCCACAATTCCCATTATTACATATTTGTAATCCACTTCATGAGGTACTATTTTAAAAAAAAATTAAAAACTTTATTGCCTTTTCATATCTTTTGGTATTTAAAGTGATTTTTATGGGATTTATTTTGTAAATATCTTTAAATTATGTCTTTTGATTGAAATGTGGAAATTCTATTTTTTTCCTTTAGGCTTTTTTTATGTGTTATGATTATGTTATAATTCATGGGAATTTCTTATTTATACCGGTGGTTCTGTGATAAAGCAAGGGTGGGATAGCCAATTATATCACCCTATTGCATTGAGTAATGAGATAAAGTTAAATAAAAAAATCTTATCCTAAGAGAATTACAGAATATTATTCGATTTGTATTCGAAACCTAACAATAAAGGTTACTCCCTATGTGGTTGTTAAATATAAAATTTAAATATTATATGGATTCCACAAGTTAACTCTTTGATTTATTATTGTTAAAATGTTTTTCATGATCATATGACATTATGACATATGTTAAAAAGCTAATGTTTTATGGGTGATAAATTTGATTTCAATGGATTATAAGTATTAATAGACTAATTATTTCTTTCCATATCTTATTTTCCGTACTGTTATTTTTTTATCATCCCATGTTTTAAAAATATTTTTACATGGTGTATGGCTGGGTAAGACAATGATATTTTTATAGATTAATTAAAAGAATAATTTTATCAAGAAAAAAATTATGTTTTATTTTATTGAGTTTAATTGTTTTTTAAATTTATAGTTAGTAGAAGTGTCTAATTTTTAATATTTGAGTTGTTATGTAATAGTTATGCTCTAATTCTCAAAAAATATGAACCCGAAAATATCCCTAATGTGAATTATTTATTTAACACTAGATTTCATAATTTTTATATCTGAGCACATATATATATATTCCTTATATAAAGGATTACATATTTTCTTATAATTATTATTTTTTTGTAATTATATTTTTCTATTTTCATTCAATTTATGTGACTAGTAGAAATCATTTCAACAATGAATATAATAAACCATTCAGCGATCATGAGAAAATATTGGATGATGAATGGGGATAAATGTATTTTGAATATTCACAAAAATATATCATGATATATGATTAAAAATATTATCATTGGTGAGATTGTTAACATCTCAAACAAGTGTAGGTGAAATTGAATTAAATATAATATAGGTAGACCACATAAAATGGTGGATTTATCTTTTAACATGTCACTAATGTTGTAAGAATCAAATAGAAGAATACCTCAAATATATGGGAAGATAATTTATAGGTTGAGATGATGGACCCATAACTATTTATTTCCACAGAATTAAATGTATTATCTGCTAGTAATATGGGAGTTATCCATGATAATGAACGAATCTATGGGTTAGACCATAAGACAAGGATAGCGCTATGGGATTCCTACTACGGATGTGAAATAATATAAAGGTGTTTGTATAGTGGGATTTGGGAATTATATCGTAGAAGTATATTAAAAATTGTATTTTGTTCACTAGAATCAAGAATCATATAAAAATTGTGTTAATATTGGCATAATATATAACATAACATATGATTATATTAGGATTTATATATACCATATTTTTTATGATTTTAATTTTGTTAATATGTTTATTTTTAAAAATATCTTTTTAAATAAGGGATTTTAACGTGATTACAAAAAATTTGGGACTTTATTAATTAGAATAAGGTATATTAATGCCTTAGAGTGAACATGACTATTAATTTAGTATGTGGTATTTTTTAATAATTATAAAGGTATTGATAACCATAATGGTTAATGTGATTTTTCACAATGGTTGTTACTTTCAAGGATGTTCATCACATTTTTGGGATTTTTATAAAAAATATATTAATATTTTTTTAGTAAAAATGAAAAATATATATCATATAGAAAAGGATATGGGTATTTGTTCAATAACATAATGGAGATAACAGAAGAAATCAATTACAATCCATCTTAATGTGTTATTTATTATTATATTTCATTTCTTAATAAAAAGTTGAAGATAAAGAATTAGATAAATTTTGGTGAAATTTATTTATCTTCGATATAGAAATAGTTTTTATAAATATTATGGTGGTAACTTATTCCTCATTTTTTTAATGGTTCATGTAAAAAAATAAACCACTCATGATTCAAAGATAGTTGTGGTAATCGTTTTTTCAATGATATAGAGGAATAATAATTATAGAGAATGGAGTGATGTATATTATAATAATAAATGATTAATGTATAAATTTTAACATATAGAGTTGACCATGCACTAGAGAAAATATAAATTATTAATTAATGATTATTAATGCACAATACACAACCATCATTAAAAAACAATAAGTTCGCAGATGCATTGAGTCAAAATGTTCATTCCTATTTATCAATAATGAGCATAAAAAATATACACTATATTGGTGTAAGAAAGGGATAGATCATTAAATTTTGAAAGAAGGTGTGTAATCGTATCAATCAAAAATAAAATTTCAACCATATGTGCTTGTGATGTTTTAATAGGTGAAAATGAATAAATAGAGATACATAAATTGTTTAATAATTTTCATTAGTTTATCCTTTATTTAGATTGAATGATAAGATATAAAATTCATTTTGGTATCCCATCTAAACCTAATTGGATGAAATATTATTTTTAAGAATCTCATAGTTATTCATTCCCTATTCATCTTGAATTACATTTATGTATAATGAATTGAAAGAGTTTATGTATTTGGATTTAATGACAAGAGAAATTTAAGAGATTGTAACTCATTTTATTGTATGTGAAACTGTTGTTTTTTGGAGAATATTTTATGATTGGAAATTAAAAAAATTTCCAATACAGAAATTATAATGGTAAAACATTATCATGTATTTTTCATCAAAATCCAGGAAACACATGAATGGAAACATGTTATTTGGGTAATAGTCGATCACCATAAAAAGTATACACATTTCATTTATATCAAAGTATATTTATTTCCAGATATGATATATATGATATAAATTATTTAAGTGATATGGTATCATGGTGTACCACATTCAATATTATATGATCAGGTTCTGAGGATAACCCTAATGTTCTAAAAAATAAATTAACAACAAAAAGGAACTAAATTACATTCTAATATGACATATCATAAAAAAAGGGTTTATATTAATTTTAACAATAAAATAATATAGTATATGATAACATCTTGTTCTATGCATTTTAATTATTATAGGAAATAATAATATCTTATAGTCATGTTTTCTTTCAGAAACTAACATCACTAAAGAAATCAGTCGACTCATTAGGAATAACTCTATGGAAGGAATTGTAAAACAGTAATTTGTTGGTAGGTATTTGGGGAAATAGATATTTTGGGATGTATGGTGGTTGATTAATTTAAATGGCAAGTTTGATCCATTAAGAAGGGCAGAATTGAATCTCATTGTCGCTTGTAATTACATGTTGTTAATTTTCAATGTGATTAGCAGTTTGATGATGGTGATATGGTATTTCTAAAATAAATGATATTAAAATTGGTATGATATTATGAAATAAATGAATTAGGGTACTATGTTATATTGACCCCTTCAATGTTCTTGACTGAGTAGGGACAATGGTATATCTCATGGTGTTTCAATCGAAGATATTTAAATTCCAAAAATGTGTACCATTTATATCTCTAGACAAATACATACCATCTTCTTAAATTTTAATGAACTCAGTGTTTGTACCAAAAGATCAGGATCTTTTGAAGATGTAATTTTATTTTGGATATCTTTTTTCATAGAGATAAAGTGTTTTGAAACGTGACATGCCACAAGGTCAATTTTTTATTTAGAAATCACCAAATTGATTAATATATATGGGACCTAGGGGATATGATGGGTTATAAATATTGTAATTTTTTTATTAAGAGTGATGAAATTATAAGTTCAAATTATCTTTACAGGTGTTAAAATGTAGAAACACTATTAATTATATAAGATTTTAATTAAAATAAATTTAATTTCATCGATATCGTGTGTTACCCACAACACTTAGTATCAATGAACCATTATATAATATTAATAGTATTATTTAAATATGACCATTTTAACATAAGTTATAAATAATAATATATTATAAAGTGTAAAAAAATATTGGAAATTATGTTTCATTGATTTGATAAATAAAACATATTGGTCAAAAGTTAATAATGTTTACAGAACACAATAAATGAATCTGAAATGATTTTTAGAATTTATAAGATTTCTTTGAACAAATAATAAATTTCAATATTTACAATGATATTAAATTTACTATAAAAATTATAAGAATATTTTGATATAATATTTAAATGTTAGATTTCAGTTATGTTATGATATTTATTTGAAAATATTATATCTCCAATAAATAAAAATAATAATGATTATCATTATGTATTTCATTTTCCATTAAATCATGTACATATTCCATTTAAAAAAATTATTATTAAATGTAAAATTTCTTTAATGTTTTTCTATTAATAAAATTTAAGAAATTATAATAAAATTCATGTTGATATTTGATATTAAAAATTTATATACCTATAACTATTTTCACTTTACAAAAAAAATTTCATCAAGTATGTGGGTTTAATTATAACATAAATATTTCTAAATATATGAATGGAATATACAAAAAATGATGAGATAATCAGATTAAATATAATTATTAGTTAGAAAACAATGGTAAATAGAAAAATAATTAATCCCTATGGTTGATGTTGACATAGGTTTTCTTGGGGTTGATGCCATATATAAGGGTAAGAATGCCAGTAAAACTTTTTTTGATTCTAATTTTATATTGATATTTCAATGTTATATTATCTTAATTTGATTATATGGTTATTAAGATGATTTTTTATATTACTTATTCATTTCTTAATTTTTTGCAGAATTTCATAATAATTTCAAATGTGGAATATTTCCCCACTTTTGAGTAGTCATCCCCTATATACCCATTTTCACACTCTCAATGACTTTTGGTGTGGAACATAAGTTATAATATCTCTTAACATAATCAATAATTATTTCATAGTGGCCTTAGATGGATTATGATTCCATTTTATGAATACTTTTAATGGTATCCTAAGAAGGTTGTATGAAGAAGTGGTATAATTAATTATTATGTATTTTTATTATATTCAAAATTCCAACTCCACCAATATTATGAAACTATTACGATATAATAATAATATTATTTATCATTTATATCATTTTTTTAATGGATCAACCCATATCAATATACTATTCAATCAAATGGGAAAAAACTATCGATAGTGTCTAAGGATTACTACTGCTTCGCATACCAACTAATTTTTTATCTTACATAGAATGTCACAAATGGATATAATGATGTATTTTAATTATTTTTATGATATTAATGAATTCATTTTACCTTTGAAATTTTAATATCGCATTTAGATAAATTCATACGGGAAAATGATAACATCATCATTCATATGTGCAGGTTACCACCCCATGTTATGATGTGAGACATTTTTTATCTTATTTTTACTTTTATATTAATATGTATATATTTAATTAAAAAAAATTTAATAAATTAAAAAAATATTAATATATTTTTAATTAATATATACTTATCACTAATTACATTCATTATAAAATAAAAATATCATTCATCTGAATGTATGACATAACATCTCATCAAAATTGGTAATTCATTTTCCCTCGTAAAAATTTATAGTCTATAATGAATAAATATATAATTATTATATATTATATATATTATATTTTTTAAATTATTAATTTTTGGGAACCACAATCAATTAAAAATGATTTAAAATAAAAAGACAAAACAACCATAAAATTGAAGCAGTTTTTACCCAAAATTTTATAATAAAAATGAAATGTAAAAATGGTAAAAAAAAAGATCATAAAAATTCATATATAGAATGATATATAATATTTTTTCTTCTAAAATATAATTATAATAATAATAAATTTATTATCAATGAGTTACATAGGTTCATGAATAAGGTCGAGAATTGTTCTATTGGATTTATCTCTCAAATTATCTTCCCTAGGAAATAATATAATTAGATAATCAATATCCCAATACAACTATATCATAATAAAATATATTTTCATTGACTTTTTTTCATTGAATAAATATTATAATATGATGTTATCAAATTCATTTAATGGATATTAAATGAAATATTAGTTTTCCTGAGTCTCCCCAATTTAATCATAATTATAAATAAGTATACGAATTTTAATACATTTTAGCATCTACACAATAACAAATAAAAATCACAAAAATATTCAATAAAATATTGTATTCCATTAATATGGTAATATCGTACATTATAATGAATATAAATTATTTTTTAACTACAAAAAATAATAATCTTAAATTTTTTACTTATTTTCCAAAATAAATTACATCAAATTGGGAAGTACTCTTTACTTCTCAGTGAGAGGAATTTGCATTGAAATGGGAATCTACTGCTGATAAATATGATAAGGATTATGGGTATTTCCCTGGCTCTACCAATTTGTAATTCATTTTTCTGCATGAGTACATTTTTTCCCATCCCCTATATTTTTTAGAATTTCTGTTTTATTTTTTAATAAATTTTGGAATGAGAAAGTTCTCCTAACTCATAATCCTTTCAAATAAATTGTTTCCAAATTGTTGTATAATATAATATTTATTCTAAAGATAATTGATTTATTTTAATCAACCCTTCCATGATATTCATCCACTGAACACCCTTAATTAATGGTACTGAGGACTTTTGTTTTCACTAAAGTCTAACATTAGTTTGATGAATGTTTTATACTAGCATTATGTTTATAAAACAGATAATAGTGGGATATTTTTTCACTTAAATAAAGGGAAATATAATGTAATCCACAATTTTAGTCAATAATATATCTAGAGTCTAATCATAATATTTGAAAATGCATTTTATTTTAATTGTTTTCGATTAGTATATCAAATTATTATCACATAAAATAAAATAAATTTTATGGGATGCAATTAAAACTGTAATAAATTACCCACTCATGATCATGTCCCATCCACCTCATTAATCAACAATATAAAATAGTTCTAAATGAATATTTTATATAGTTATCTGTTAACATTTATGTTTACAATGAAGGATTAATCGAAGAATGGAAAATTCCAATGTGATATAATCATAATAAATCCTTAGATAGTAGGATAAATAACCACAACATTGCCTATAAAAGGTCAAATATTACCTATCTCACACCAAGATCAATCTATATATTCAAACACAATTTATTTGTACCATAAATTAAGAAAATATAACATATATGTTTTATTGAAACAACTTATCCATTACTCTATTAATTGTATAATCCCAATAGAATATTTTATGGAACCTTAATCCCTTCCAAAATATATATAAAAATAAATATATATCATAATTATAAAATATAATTGATTACAAAAACAATATAGCAAAATTGTGTACCTCTGCCTTATTTTATGAATAATTTAATAACATACTACAAAAATTAAAAAAATGAAAAAAAATAAAACTATAATTGGATGTAAATATGGGAGAGGGGTACTTTGGTAGTTATATATCACATATCCATCTTGTTGGAGTTTTAATAATATACATAACATCATATTTTTAATTACTCAGTTATCCAAATTTACTATTAGTGTTTTAAAAATTGATAATATACAACCATATATCTTATAAAATTACACACTGATATGGTCAACATTCCATCCCCTAACCTATATAACTAGATTACATATTCACATCACTATCATCACAAATATAAAACTAATTTAATAAATAGACAAAAAAATAATTCCATAACCATTGAAAAACCAAATATGTCATCCCACATTAAATTAAAAACCAACTGTAAATATTTCTTTCTAATAAAGAAAATTGGCTTTAATTAACCAAATAAAAAAATTAATTTGATTAATTTTTTCCAAAAATATATAAAACTCTATGACAGTTATTTTTAATTCCTAATTCAAATACCACATTATTTTAGTCATTATTTTAATTAAAATTAAGAAGTTTCTAATGAAATCCGGATAAACCTATTAATAAATCATGATCCTAAATCACTCACTTATTAAATAAGTCACCATCTATGGGGAAACTACCAAACCCAATGAAAACCATTATCACTACACTTCCACAACAATATAACAACTCAAACCCAGTTTTGATTACCTGATCATATATATTCATCAATCTCACTCCCATTTTATCAGCACAAATATTTAGAAAACCATAATCAGTAAAATTACATTTCCTGATAACTATAATATATTGTAGACATTTTAATTAAAAAATATAAATATTATTGTGATATTTTCAAAATACGAAATATCATATTTTATGAGATAAGGTGGGAATGAATAATATTAAACCACTAACAAGCAAAATGTCACTTATGACATATATATATCATGTATTTTTATGTAATTGTTCATCATCAATATGTTTATTTTTTTGACATTATTAAATGTAACTTTAGTAGTTATTTTAATTACCACGGTTCCTGGTAAATAGGGGTAATTAAAGTTAAAAATAAAATTTATATAATATAAAATTATTATAACACTTTTCTCTAATTTAATTAGATTATTTTTTCATCACCACTATGATTCTAGGGTACAATTTAGGACCACTTGGATGACATTAATCTATTTATAATACTATATTCAATAAATAGTAATTTTTGTTACACATTTGTTCTTAGAAAGGTAATGTATTTTAATATGGAGTTATACAATATATCGCCTAGACTATTAATAATCATTAGAAATATAAAAATTTTATATATATCATGGTAATTTAATTATAATTTTTAGGAAATAAATAAATATAATTAAAAAATATCACAATGATGGTGCAATAAATGATTTATTAATTAATGTATAAAATAAATGATAATATAAATATACAATAACGATTAATTTATATAAATTATAAAATAAAAAAAATTTACAGTTGACTATGACTTTTTGTATGTATTTTAAATTTTATTTACTTATGTTATTTCTATGTTTCTTTTTTATTTAATTTCTATGAAACGAATAGTTCAAAAACTGAAAATCCTGATATTTTATAAAAATATTTTCGTATTTAATTTTTTAAAAATCATAAAAATAGTTTAAAATATCAAATTGACTATAATAAGTTCATAATTTTCGTTAATTGTATAATTATTGGAGTTTTACACACATATTAGTAATATTTATTCCCCCCTTAATATTTAAATTGATGTTAGAAAAATTAAAATGAAAAGAGAATAATTATGGGTAAACTGAAATGATAAGGTATAAATTAAAATTAATACATTTTTAAAAAATATAATATGAGAGTATTTAGAACTATACTAATCCTATGTTCATCATATCTCATGTTGGAGTTACTTTTATTAATAAAAATTATATTAATTTACTATTTTTAGAGTTTCTAAGGGTTCCCCTCCCCTCTCCTATAAAAGGGTACCAACTTATCTCTAATAATAAAATTTTAAGAACCACATTCCGTAAATATCTACCCAAAATACATCCTATAATATCTACCCACATTCTTAAGGCCTTATTTTATGTATAAATCTCTTCTTAGAGGTATTAAGGTGTTCTTCAAAGGTGATCAACCAAAGAAGAGGTAAAAATTTTTATGTGCTTCTATTTTTTTTCTTCTTCCACTTCCATTAAGTATTATTATTCCTAGATTTAGTTATAAAAAAGTATATAATATATAATATGATGATATTAAGTTAATATCATAATCAAAATTGTTCTCTAATTTCATAAAATGAAAAATGAACATCTCTTTCGTATGTACAATGGACTACCGCCTCGTGAACTGATATAGTTTGTTTTTCATTACCTTCTATCAAGTAAAGTTATAATGATGGATTGAATATTTTTATATGATATTCATGATATATATATGATTTTAAAATAAATATATTCAATTATGTTCTTAATTTTAATGAATATAAAATCAATAACATCTTTCTTGCATACATGTATATTATCACCTCCACGAAGCGATATTAATCGATTTCATTCACCACATCAATTGTTTAATATATATAAGTATCAATAAATATTTATTATTATATTAATAATATTATTGTCATTATATTACGGTAAAGTAATAATTATATTATTTTGATAATGATCAATGAAGAATGGAAAATGATACTCTTTTGTATGTACATCCTACCCTCTCCATGATTATAACATTCTTTATTTTTCCAAAACAATAATTAATGGATTGATTTACAAAGTAAGATTAATTCATAAATGGGATTATTATTTCAGGAATTCTATTCTACAGATGATGTACATATAAACACATTTACAAATCACTTCACAAGAAGTTTACCTTCGTCTCACTTATAGAATATCGACAAAACATATGATATATACTCAAATAATTATTTAATACTTATAACATGGTAATAATATATAAAAATGAATAATAAAAATAAAAAAATATCAATCAAATATAAATTAACTAATGATTATTATTTGGAAAAATAATGATTGTATATGACGAGTCGGACTCATGGTAAGGGATGGTTTCTGAATCTATTTTCATTGAGGTATATTTTTAAGTTAAACGCCACCTTTTTTATAAGGTTTATAACAAACCCTTTTGACATTTCACTTTCATTCAATGTTTTTAAAATGGAAAATTTATTTTATTAATAATTTTACAAAATGAAAAAATGGAAAAAATATGTATGCAATGATAATAACTTTTTTCCCACAATTCCCATTATTACATATTTGTAATACTCTTAATGAGGTACTATTTTTAAAAAAATTTAAACACTATATTGAATTTTCATATCGTTTGGTATTTAAAATGATTTTTAATGGATTTATTATGTAAATATCTTTAAATGATGTCTTTTGATTGAAATGTGGAAATTATATTTTTTTCTATTAGGCTTGTTTTATGTGTTATGATTATGTTATAATTCATGGGAATTTCTTATTTATACCAGTGGGTCTGTGATAATTCATGGGTGGGTGAGCCAATAATATCTCCCTATTGCATTGAGTAATGAGATGAAGTTAAATAAAAAATCTTATCCTAAGAGATTTAGGGAATATTATGCGATTTTTATTCGAAACCTAACTATAAAGGGTACTCCCTACGTTGTTGATAAAGATAAAATTTAAATATTATATGGATTCCACAAGTTAACTCTTCGATTTATTATTGTTAAAATGTTTTTCTTGAACATATGACATTATGAAATATGTTAAAAAGCGTATGTTTTATGGGTGATAAATTTGATTTCAATGGATTATATGTATTAATAGAATAATTATTTCATTCCATATCTTATTTCCCTTACTGTTATTTTTTTATCATCCCATGTTTTAAAAATATTTTTACACGGTGAATGGTTGTGTAAGACAATGATAGATTTCTAGATTAATTAAAATAATATTTTTATCAAGAAAAAAATTATGTTTTATTTTATTGAGTTTAATTGTTTTTTAAATGTATTGATAGTAGAAGTGTCTAATTTTTAATATTTGAGTTGTTATGTAATAGTTATTCTCTAATTCTCAAAAAAAAATGAACCCAAAAATATCCCTAATGTGATTTATTTATTTAACACTAGATTACATAATTTTTATGTCTGAGCACATATATATATTCCTTATATAAAGGATAACATATTTTCCTATATTTATTATTTTTTGTAATTATATTTTTCTATTTTCATTCAATTTATGTGACTAGTAGAAATCATTTCAACAAAGAATATAGTAAAACATTCAGCGATCATGAGAAAAAAATGGATGATGAATGGTGTTAAATGTATTTTGAATATTCACAAAAATCTATCATGATATATGATTAAAAATATTATCATTGGTGAGATTATTAACATCTCAAACAAGTGGTAGGTGAAAAAGAAATAAATTTAATGTAGGTTGACACCATAAAAAGGTGGATTTAGCTTTTAACATGTCACTAATGTTGTAAGAATCACATAGATGAATTGATCAAATATATGGCAATAGAATTTATAGGTTGAGATGATGGACCCATAACAATTTATTTCCACATAATAATATGTATTATATGCTAGTAATATAGGAATTATCCATGATAATGAACTAATATATAGGTTAGACTATAAGGCAAGGATTTAGCTATGGAATTCCTACTATGGATGTGATATAATATAAAGGTGTTTTTATTTTGGGATCTGGGAATTATATCATAGAAGTATTTGAAAATTTGTATTTTGTTCACTATAATCAATAATCATATAAACATTGTGTTAATATTGGGATAATATATAACATAACTTATGATTATATTAGGATTTATATATACCATATTTTTTATGATTTTAATTTAGTTAATATGTTTATTTTTATTAATATCTTTTAAAATATGAGATTTTAACGTGATTACAAAAAAATTGGGACTTTATTAATTAGAATAAGGTATATTTATTCCTTATGGTGAACATAACTATTAATTTAGTAAGTGGTATTTTTTCATAATTATAAATTTATTGATAACCATTATGGTTAATGTGATTTCGCACAATGTTTGTTATTTTCAAGGATGTTCATCACATTTTTGGGATTTTTATACAAATTTTATTATTATTATTTTAGTAAAAATGAAAAATATATATCATATAGAAAAAGGATGTGTGTATTTATTCAACAACATAATGGAGATAATGGAACAACTCAATTACAATCCTTCTTAATGTGTTAGTTATTATTATATTTCATTTCTTAATAAAAAGTGGCAGATAAAGAATTAGATAAATTTTGGTGAAATTTATTTATCTTTGATATAGAAATAGTTTTTATAAATATTATGGTGATAACTTATTCCTCATTTTTTAATGGTTCATGTAAAAAAATAAACCACTCATGATTCAAAGATAGTTGTGGTAATCATTTTTTCAATGATATAGAGGAATACTAATTATAGAGAATGGGATGATGTATATTCTAATAATAAATGATTAATGTATAAATTTTCACATATAGTGTTGACCATGTACTAGAGAATATATAAATTATTAATTAATGATTATGAATGCAAAAAACACAACCATCATTAAAAAACAATAAGTTCGCGGATGCATTGAGTCAAAATGTTCATTCATATTTATCAATAATGAGCATAAAAAAATATACACTATATTGGTGTAAGAAAGGTATAGATAATCAAATTTTTATAGAAGGTGTGTAATTGTATCAATCACAAATATAATTTCAACCATATTTGCATGTGATGTTTAAATAGGTGAAAAATGAAGAAATAGAGATACATAAATTGTTTAATAATTTTCATTAGTTTAACCTTTATTTAGATTGAATGATAAGATATAAAACCCATTTTGGTATCCCATCTAAATATAATTTGATGAAATATGATTTTTAATAATTTCATAGTTATTCATTATCTATTCATCATGAATTACACGTATGTATAATGACTTGAAAGAGTTTCTGTATTTGGATTTAATGACCAGAGAAATTTAAGAATATGTAACTCATTTTATTGTATGTGAAACTGTTGTTTTTTAGAGAATATTATATGATGGGAAATTAAAAAAAATTCCAATTCAAGAAATATAATGGTAAAACCTTATCATGTATTTTGCATCAAAATCCAGGAAACACATGAAGGGGACCATTTTATTTGGGTTGCAGTCGATCACCATAAAAAGTCTACACATTTCATTTATATCAAATTATATTTCCTTCCAGATATGATATCTAGGATATAAATTATTTAAGTGATATGGTATCATGGTGTACCCCATTCTATATAATGTGATCAGGTTCTGAGGATAACCCTGATGTTCTAAAAAATACATTAACAACAAAAAGGAACTAAATTACGTTCTAATATGACATATCATAAAAAAGGTTTTATAGTAATTTAAACCTTAAAATATTATAGGATATGATAACATCTTGTTCTATACATTTTAATTATTATAGGAAATAATAATATCTTATAGTCATGTTTTCTTTCAGAAACTAACTTCACTAAAGAAATCAGTCGACTCCTTAGGAATAACTCTAGGGAAGGAAGTGTAAAACACTAATTTCTTGGGAGGTACTTGGGGAAGTAGATATTTTGGGATGTATGGTGGTTGATGAATTTAAATGGAATGTTTGATCCATTTAGAATTGCAGAATTGAATCACATTGCCGCTTGTAATTACATGTTGATAATTTTCAATATGATTAGTAGTTTGATGATGGTGATATGGTACTTATAAAATAAATTATATTAAAATAGGTATGATATTATGAAATAAATGAATTATGGTACTATGTTATATTGACCCCTTAAATGTTATTGAATGAGTAGGGACAATGGTAAATCTCATGGTGTGTCAATCGAAAATATTTAAATTCGAAAAATGTGTACCGTTTATATCTCTAGAATAATACTTACCATATTCTTAAATTTTTATAAACTCAGAGGTTTTACCACTAGATCAGGATCTTTTGAAGATGTAATTTTATTTTGGATATCTTTGATCATAGAGATAACGTGTTTTGAAATGTGACAGGCCACATGGTCAATGTTTTATTTAGAAACCACCAAATTTATTAATATATATGGGACCTAGGGGATATGATGGGTTATAAATATTGTAATTTCTTATTAAGAGTGATGGAATTATAAGTTCAAATAATCTTTAAAGGTATTAAAATGTAGAAACACTACTAATAATATAATATTTTAATTAAAATAAATTTAATTTCATCTATATCGTGTGTTACCCACAACACTTTGTATCAAGGAACCATTATATAATACTAAGAGTATTATTTAAATATGACCATTTTCACATAAGTGATAAATAATAAAATATTATAAAGTGTAAAAAAATATTGGAAATTATGTTTCATTGAATTGATAAATAAAACATATTGGTCAAAAGTTAATAATGTTTACAGAACACAATAAATGCATCTGAAATGATTTTTAAAAGTTATAAGATTTCTTTGAACAAATAATAAATTTCAATGTTTCCAATGATTGTAAATTTATTATAAATATTATATTAATGTTTTGATAAAATATTTAAATGTTAGATTTCAGTTATGTTTTGATATTTATTTGAAAATATTATTTCTCTAATAAATAAAAAAATAATGATTCTCATTAAATATTTCATTTTCAATTAAATCATGTACATATTCCATTTAAAAAATTATCATCAAATGTAAAATTTGTGCAATGTTTTTCTATTAATCTAATTTAAGAAATTATAATAAAATTCAGGTTCATATTTGATATTAAAAAATTATATACCTATAACTATTTTCTGTTTACAAAAAAAAATTCATCAAGTATATGGGATTAATTATAACATAAATATTTCTACATCTATGAATAGAATATACAAAAAATGATGAAATAATCAGTTTAAATATAATTATTAGATAGCAAATAATGGTTAATAGAAAAATAATTAATCCCTATGGTTGATGTTGACATAGGTTTTCTTGGGGTTGATGCCATATATAAGGGTAAGAATGCCCGTAAATCTTTTGTTGAATCATATTTTATGTTGATATTTTTATGGAATAGTATCTTAATTTGATTCTATGGTTATTAAGATGATTTTTCATATTACTAATTTATTTCTTAATTTTCTGCATAATTTCATAATAATTTCAAATGTGGAATATTTCCCCACTTTTGAGTAGTCATCCCATATATACCCATTTTCACACTCTCAGTGACTTTTGTTGTGGAATATAAGTTACCATATCTCTTAACATAACCACTAATTATTTCATAGTGGCCTTATATGGATTATGATTCCATTTTATGAATACTTGTATTGCCATCCTAAGATGGTTGTATTGAGATGTTGTATAATTCATAATTATGTGTTTTTGTTATATTTAAAATTACAACTACACCAATATTATGAAACTGTTATGATATAATAATATTATTATTTATCATTTATATAAGTTTTCTTAATGGTACAACCCATATCAATATACTATTCATTATAATGGGAAATAAAACTATTGATAGGGTCTATGGATTACTACTGCTTCACATACCAACTCATTTTTTATCTTAAACAAAATGTCACAAATTCACATAATGATGTATTTTAATTATTTTTATCATATTAATTAATTCATTTTACATTTTAAATTTTATTATCGCATTTAGATAAATTCATTTAATGGCACTGGAAAATGATAGCATCATCATTCATATGTGCAGACTACCACCCCATGTTATGAGGTGATGCGTTTTTAATTTTTTTTTTACTTTCATATTAATATGTATATATTTAATAAAAATAAATTTAATAATTTAATAAAATATTCTTATATTTTTAATTAATATATACCTATCATTAATTTTATTCATTATAAAATAGAAATTTTATTCATCTGAATGTATGACATAACATCTCAACAAAATTGGTAATTCATTTTCCCTCATAAAAATTTATAGTCTATAATGAATAAATATATAATCAATATATATTATATATATTATATTTTTTAAATTAATAATTTTGTGGGACCACAATCAATTAAAAATGATGGAAAATAAAAAGACAAAACAACCTTAAAAATTCAAGCAGTTTTTACCCAAATTTTTTTTATAAAAATGAAATGTAAAAATGGTAAAAAAAAACCAAAATAATCATATATATAATGATATATAATATTTTTTCTTCTAAAATATTATTATTATAATAATAAATTTATTATCAATGAGTTCTAAAGGTGCATGAATAAGGTCAAGAATTGTTCTAATGGATTTATCTCTCAAATTATCTTCCCTATGAAATAAGATAATTAGATAATCAATATCTCAATATAACTATATCATAATAAAATATATTTTCATTTATTTTTTTTCATTGAATAAATATTATAATATGATGTTATCAAAATCATTTAATGGATATTAAATTAAATATTAGTTTTTATGAGTCTCCCCAATTTAATCATAATTCTAAATAAGTATATGAATTGTAATACAGTTTAGCATCCACACAATAACAAATAAAAAATCACAAAAATAGTCAATAAAATATAATATTCCATTAATATGGTAATATCGTACATTATAATTAATATAAATTCCTTTTTAACTACAAAACATAAAAATCTTAAATTTTTTATTTATTTTCCAAAATAAATTACATCAAAATGGTATGTACGCTATACTTCATAGTTATAGGAATTTGCAGTGAAATGGGAATCTAGTAATGATATATCTGATAAGGATTATGGGGATTTCCCTGTCTCTACCAATATGAAATTAATTTTTATGCATGAGTACATCTTTTCCCATCTCCTATATTTTTCAGAATTTCTCCTTTATTTTTTAATAAATTTTGGCAAGAGAACATTCTCCCGACTCATAATCCTTTCAGATAAATTGTTTCCAAATTGGTGTACAATATTAAATTTATTCTAAAGATAATTAATTTATTTTATTCAACCCTTCCATGATATTCAACCACTGAACACCCTTAATTGATGGTACTGAGGACTTTTGTTTTAACTAAAGTCTAACATTAGTTCGATGAATGTTGTATACTAGCATTATGTCAATAAAACAGATAATAGTGGGATATTCATTCACATAAATAAATAGAAATATAATGTAATCCACAATTTTAGTCATAAAATATATCTAGAGTCTAATCATAATATTTGAAAATGCATTTAATTTTAATTGTTTTCGATTTGTATCTCAAATGACTAACACATAGAATAAAATAAATATTATGGGACGCAATTAAAACTATAATAAATTACCCCCTCATGATCATGTCCCATCCACCTCATTATTCAACAATATCAAATAGTTCTAAATGAATATTTTATTTAGTTATCTGTTAACATTTATGTTTACAATGAAGGATTAATCGAAGAATGAAAAATTCCAATGTGATATAATCATAATAAATCCGTAGTTAGTAGGATAAATAACCACAACATTGCCTATAAAAGGTCAAATATTACCTATCTCACACCAAGATAAACCTATATATACAAACAAAATTTATTTGTATCATAAATTAAGAAAATATAACATATATGTTTTATTGAACCAACTTATCAATTACTCTATTAATTGTATCATCCCAATAGAATATTTTATGGAACCTTAATCCCTTCCCAATTATATATAAAAATGGTAATATATCATAATTATAAAATATAATTGATTACGAAAACAATATACCACAATTGTGTACGAATGCCTTATTTTATGAATAATTTAATAACATACTACAAACACTAAAAGAATGAAAAAAATCAAACTATAATTGGATGTAACTGTGGGAGAGGGGTAGTTAGGTAGCTATATATCACATTTCCATCTTGTTGGAGTTTAAATACTATACATAACATCATATTTTTAATTACTCAGTTTTCCAAATTTACTGTTAGTATGTTAAAAATTGATAATATACAACCATAGATCTTATAACATTCCACACCGATAGGGTCAACATTCCATCCCCTAACCTATATAACTAGATCACGTATTCACAGCACTATCATCACAAATATAAAACTTATTTAATAACTAGAAAAAAAAATAATTCTATAACCATTGAAAAACCAAATACTTCATCCAACATTAAATTAAAATCCAAATATAAATATTTAATTCCAATAAAGAAAATTGGCTTCAATTAACCAAATAATAAATTAATTTGATTAATTTTTTCCAAAAATATATAAAACTCTATGATCGTTATTTTTAATTCCTAATTAAAATACCACATTATTTTATTCATTATTTTAATTAAAATTAAGAAGATTCTAATGAAATCAGTATAAGCCTATTAATAAATAATGATCCTAAATCACTCATTTATTAAACAAGTCACCATCTGTGGGGAAACTAGCAATCCCAATGAAACCCATTATCAATACACTTACACAACAATATAACAACTCAAAACCAGTTTTGATTACATGATCATATATATTCATCAATCTCACTCCCATTTTATCAGCACAAATATTTAGAAAACCATAATCAGTAAAATTATATTTCGTGATAACTATAATATATTGTAGAAATTTTAATTAAAAAAAATAAATATTATTGTGATATTTTCAAAATATGAAATATCATATTTTATGAGATAAGGTGGGAATGAATAATATTAAACCACTAACAAGAAAAATGTCATTTATGACATATATATATCATGTGGTTTTATGTAATTGTTCATCATCAATATGTTTATTCTCATCTCATTTCCCATTTAAAATTGATAAAACCTTCCCATCATGATAATAAGTCTCAAATTGAGTGATTTTGAATAACCCACCTCATGTAAAGATGAGAAAACTAGGATAACATGATGTGATAGAAATCCATTTTTGAACTCAAATAATTTCTCATCTATCATTTTTAAAAAACAAAATCTATCAAAAAAATAACTATTTAACCATATATATGTTCCAAAAAATTCTATTGGTGATTATATAAATTTGAAAAGGGAGGATGAATAATAAATAATACATATAAAAATCTCAGAGACTTTATATCATGTGATGTGAAAACATAACATCTATAGAATATTACTAAAACCACAAAATAATGACCACACAACAAAAAAAAGTATACAAATAGGGAAAATAAATAAATCTATTGAATAAAATAACATTAATTTATAATTATGTCTCTAGTATATGAGAACAACTAGTGGTACACTAAAAAACATATTCATTTAGTTAATAAAAAATAATTTTTTAAAACTTCGTGGCTAAAAAAATTAGTAAAATTTATATTCAACATTATTATTTTATTACTAAAATGAATAATTTTCTAAATCCATTACATTGTTGATAATACCTAAAATTTTTTCTTAAGTCCATGTGTCAATGAAAAGGAATATTTCTATTTAAACAACACTTTGTTCAATAATTATGAAAACTATAATATTTTTTCCGTTCAAATCGGTAACTAGAAGATTTATCTATATCTCAAAATCATCATACAAGTACAATCACCAACCAAAAGCCATTATACATTGAAAAATTTGAGATGTACCTTTCTCCATGAAATAAAAGCTATAAAATCCAACATTTTTCCCATTATCAATGAATAACATATTTTTTGGGGTTTGTATACATTGATTAATAATAATCTAAGTAATAGTATGGAATACCAACCCCTATGGTTACCTTAAAAATATAAATTTATTTATCACATACATAATACATATTCTTTTTAATTTTAAATTTCCCTATACTTGTAAATTATAAATGAATAGATTTATGAAATTCATAAACTATATATTTATTTTTATTAATTAATGAAATTTTTATTAGTGAAAACTATTTTATTTTCATTCTATGAAATGAAATAAAGGATGTCTTGGTCATTGATAACCCATAAATATAGACATTATTATTAATAAAAAATATTTAATATTTGGTATATATTTCATTTGGGATTATAAACAATGTTTTAAATCAATATTACTAATTTATATATTTTTAAAAATGGTAGAATAATTTAAATTATTGTTTATGAACAATTTACATGAAGAAACTATTGGATGTAAATAGTGTTTCTAACTTGTAAACAATAATACATAATTAAAAACCCCATTTTCATAGATTAATATGTTCTTTTTTATATTAATAATGAAATGTATAGTAATATTAGACTAGATTATCACAGTTTTATATTTTTTGTCGAGTATGGGTATTCTTTATAAGTATGTAGTTCCATAAAGATATATATATATATATAATATAATAATATGATATATTTAGTGGTTAATAGTACTTTTTTCCAATGTTAGAAAATAAATGTGTATATGTACCTGAAAAATAAATAATTTTATTACATTTTACTTTTATTCTATTGCGAAAAAATAATGCTTTGTTCAATTGAAGTAGAATTTATATTAATAAAAAATTATAGTAGATCATTTATAATTTTAATTTTAAATTAATATCAAAGGAATTGTTTAAGGAGTAATAGAATTACATTTATTTCAATAATATATTTTCTAAAATGATATTACAATTTTTTTATTTCATTACTATAACAATATAAATTTTATTTCCTATATAAATTTTCATTGATTATTTCTCATGCTTTTTATTTTTATAAAAGTGTTAAATATTTAAATAAAAATGAATATATGTATATATATATATATATAAAATACAATATAATAAAAAATATTACAATATTATTGAAAATCAATACTTGTACATAAAATAGATGAAATTAAATCAATTCAATTCGATAAATTATATAATCTATATAGTTCACATTAATGATATTATATCAATTAGATTTTACAATTTCATAAAAATAAATTTTATTTTATAATAATTATTAATTATTATATAAAAATTACAAATATTAAATTAAATTAAATTATACACCATTAAATTTTATATATATGTAAAAATAAATTGTCAAAACATTTTTTATCATATTAATAACATAATTGAAAATACAAAACAACGTAGAAAAAATAAAAAATAAAAAATAATAACTCTGCAATTCAAAAGGTTCTACATGACCTCATGAACTATTGGTGTTAATTTATAATAAATCACATGTAACACATTCTAAAAATTATTATTCAATGGTGATAACATATTAAAAATATGAATTTATTGTTATTTCTCTTTTAAAACATTGATATTTCAATTTATTTGAACAATGTATCCTTGATATAAATTATCAAAATGGCCATTATTTTCAAATATTATAAAATTATAATCCTATCATGGTAACTCATTCATCTTTTTATCAAAATTAATATTTTTAAAATAATTTACAAGAAATTTATATCTTTTTTTATTTCATAAATCATACATTAAACATGAAATGATTAAAAAATCCACTACTTATGACTAATTACAACAATAAAAATTATGCATTTTTATTTTAGGAATAAATATGTTTTTGGTGAATATAAAACCAAAAAAGATAAATGGGATTCTTATATTACTAACATATTATCTCAATAGACAAAAAAATCCAAAAAATCCAAATAATAATTATTTAAAAAATGAATAACGGAGCTAAATAAGGAAAAAAAACTTATATGCTTATTAATTTTTTATAGTACTTAAAATATAAATATTATATAACATTTGGATATATTTTTATAATATAATTTTTTATATTTCATGATATTCTATTTTCAAATGTATACATATTTTTCTAATGTAAAAAAATTACCATTCTAATAAAAATATTTCTAAAAACGTTTATTTTTTAGATATTTTTTTTGAAATTAATATATTTTCAAAAGATAACATTTTTTAAAATAAAATATTATTAAATAGATTTATAGAGTGTAATGAGTGTTGAAAATTTAGAAAATGACGAACAAATGAAAAAATATGTAATAATTTAAAAATAATGAAATTATCCATTATCAACATACTAATATTTTCAATATAATTAATAAAATTTATCTGATATATAATGAACACTATTAATACATAAATTATTTTTGAATGAATAAAATTTGAGTGATGTTTTTAAAACTTTTACTGGAAAAATTATTAATTTAGAACAAAAAAAATAATTCTTTATTGACCATTGGGGAATAAAAATAGTATAATAAAAAATCCATGAGTTTTTTTAATTTTAAAATCAATCAAAGTATTGAATAATTATGGTCAGTATCATTTTTAAATTCACTCATCAATAAAACCGCAAATATTTTTATTGGAAAATTTATTTAGAAAATATCTAAACGATGATATTGATTCACAATGAAACTATTCTTACATGACAACATTATAATAAATAAATATCAACACTAAGAGGAATTATATGTTAACAAATACACACTAATAAATATAAAAAATGTCATATTTATATAAGATCAATCATTAAAAATCATGGATTATGTAATAAAACATTAATTTAATTGTGTGAACTTATATAATTTCAATATATATTTTTCCATAAGTAAGCATGTAAAATTTGAATGGTTATTACAATAAAACAAAATTCACTAAAAAAATTAATTAATCATATTTATTTATATTTCATGAAACTCATCCATTAGTTTTCCTATACTGGTGAAAATGATATTAAAAAAGAGTTTTCCATGAATCCCACCACAAATATCACCCTTTATTGTCACTATCATCATGGTTTAAAAACATATATTTGGAAATGCTATATTTGAAAAAAAAATTAATTAGAATGAATATAAATATTGATGATCAAAACCAAAAAAACAAATATAAGATGTTTATAATCTATCAATCAATTAAATAATTTTAAAATAAAACTAAAATGATAAAAATACCAAGGGAATATCTAATTATTGAAATTACGTAAAATCTCTAACCTTCAAGGTAGTTGTGTCTTACTCTGTCTCCAAAACCATCTAGGAATGCTAATAAAATATAATAAATATATATACACTTTGTGTGCATAAAATGAATATTTTGTAATATTATTACAAAATATTGTTCTATATTAGATCCATTAATTGAATACAACATTCAAAACATTTAGCCTCATGAAACGTATGCCTCAAATGATCACAAAATATTTATATCGATATGACCATTATAATCCAACTATTGGATTGGTGTATATGAATATATGTATATAATTTTTTAATTTTTTTTTGAATATTTATCAAAATAAATAAATATTAATTAGTTCTATAGAGATATGCAATCATTTTAGAAGTTCAATAATTAAATAAAATATGTTTTAGTATAATTATATTTTAAATGGTGAATTTTATAATAAATACAGTTTTAATATATTTTATATGCTTCACTTAATAGAAATATATTTCATATATAATTTTATATATTTAATGAAAACATATTATCTATACATGAAAACAAATGAAATTTATTTCTTACCGTGGTAAATAATTTTTTATAAAATATTATATATTCATTTGATGGTGAAAGTCATTGTTTAAGAAATTAATTTTACTATAAAAATTTACATATATATTAATTATATAAATCAATATCCATTATTATTAGAATATTTATTTTCCTCCTTTCTTTTTCTTCCTCATGTGCTGGAATTTTCTAATAATAGCATTTACAAGTTCTATATCATTGAAAAATATCAACATAATGTCAATCATTTTTTCAAATGTCAAAAAAATGTAGTAACATTAAAATTTTATAAATAAAAAGTATAGTTGACATCAATTGCATAAAAAACACGATGAGAAGTTGTAGATGATAAATCGTGTTGAATTCATTCCTGGTCATAATGCACACATATATCTTTACCAATCTCTAAATCCATTTTAATTGGTATTTTAATCATTTAATAAAAAATCCCTTAAAATAACAGGAATCTAATAAAAATATATGTCAAGAAATATTAACCCATACAATGTTGACAGTCTTCGAGACATTAAATGGGTAAAATTATCCATATAATTATTATATGGGGAGCATATCTTGTTTTTGAACATGTGGGGATCTCAATTCTATAAAATTATTTTGAATAAAAAATAATTTCAAAATTTAAAAAGGCCTATATTAATTTTCATATGTTGAACACAATGAATTTTTAACACAATTTTCACACACTAAAAACATTTCATGGTATCCACATCTCTCAATACACTATAATATTATGAAATTACAAATGAATGGGTTATGATCATGCATGTAATTGAAAATATATTTAATCAAATAAATTTATATTTATTTAATATACAATACAATTTTAGGAACTATAAGTAATTATTTTATTTCCATGAAAATATATATTTTCTAAAAACTGTATTTTCATAATTTTTTCATCAATATTAGAATTATTTTTTTTTTTTTTTGAAAATCTATTTTACAAATTTTTTCTCCATTTTTGGATCCTTGATATAAAATAATTATTTGGTTGAATATTTTTCACTGAAACGGGGGATTTTATAATGATTGTTTAGAAATAGTTATTATATATATATATATATATAATTTTATAAAATCAACATCATGGCATAATTATTTAAACATTGATAAAATATCTTTTTAATAATTATTTTTTTAATGTGAAAGATAATACTTTTAAAAATATTTTTTGTAATTTGTAAACCCGTGGTATAATTTATGAAACCAATGTTATATTTTTATCATATAAAAAATGAATTTGTTATTTCATTGAATTAATTATGTTGTTGGATGTTGTCTTTAAATTTTTCATGTTTAAAATGACAAATTCAAATATATTATTTTATTATATACTAATTAATGTCTTTATATTCAGTAGTATCAATAATTTTTTTGTAAAATCAATTTTTTCTCAAGATTCAAATTTCTATGGAAACGATAAATATTCCTTTTAAAATTAATAATGAATTTATAATTAAAAATTTAGTGAAATTTAATCATATAAATACTTTAACTATATTGTGTCATTGTGTTTAAATTTCCCTATAAGGGGATATTAATTTTTGTTTCATATATATTAATTATGTTCTTGAAATGTTTTACAACACATTAACGATAAAATGGGATAATAAGTGTGTCATTCTATGTGATAAGGATATAAATATCTTAAAACATATCCCTAATAACATCAGATGATTGTATTTATACATTTCCCTATAATTTATTTTTAATTTTTCCCTTTGTGAGACATTACTTTGAAAAACAATGTATATTATATTGATGTTCATATTATATACACATGATTCCCCCCACTGACTTATAAAATGACACCATATCTTATCCCATATAAAAATTATAAATTCCATGTCAACAAAGATATATAAAAATCCATCATCGATATTATTTTCCATTACTGAGTGGTCATTACCTCAAAAAAACCCCATCATAGAAGAATGAAGGTGATATCCTATGTGGTTATCTTATGAGGATGTATAAACAATAATTTATCCCATTCGTTTTTATTTCATCTTCTACCTCCCTCTAAATATATTCTAAAAATTATGATATGTAAAATGTATATTCCATATACTATACAATTACTATTCTTATGAAATAACTATTTCACACATCCCTTACATCAATGGGGATATTTAAACACCACTGGTGTGAATATTGTGATTACCTACTCCGTGAAATTTTGTGTATTGTAAATCATCGCTGCCTCAACTGAATTGGTTAATTTATGTGTGAAAATAATTTATATGATATTTAAATAATAATAATAATAATAATAATAATGTATATGAAATTTCGTAATTTCAAACCAGGATATCCATTAAAATATAATCATGCCTCTTGTGCATATATGTTGAATACAAACACCATGAAGATATGTGATTATTTTTTCATTAAAACTCCAAATATCTATTAAAAATTCTTAATTAAAGAATAAATTTGAAACATATAGTATATTAATTATTTTAGAAAAAATATATATATACTATATTTATTTTACATGTATTAGAAAAAAATTAATTCTGATGTATATATTGAATAATAACACCCAACAACTATATTATCAATTTTCATAATCCCCATGCGTGGATGGTTCTAAATGAATATTTATTTTTTTAAATTATAATTATGACCTGTCTTAAAAAAGGAATATTATAGAACCACGTTCTATATTACTAAATTCAATGCACTAGATTTTTTCATCTTATTAATAGTATGATCCAAATAAACACTAATCATCTTCATAAAAAATTTATTTACAAAAGAGATATAATATTAAAATTTTCAAAATAAATAATGATAATTTAATTAACACGTAAAATATATTTTAACTTTTCAATTACTAATTATGATTTATTTTTTAGTGTTCATTAAATATGTTAACTTAATTTGGACGTGAGATAAGTGATTTCTTAAATAAAATTCCAAACCTAGACACATATGTCTTTTATACCATATCCTTTATATTATGTAATCCATAAAAACCATATGGATTTCAATATTTATGTATTTTGAAAAATTACAGAGTGTAGAACATCATTACTGTATTCCCTTAATTTATTTAATTTTTATTCCATTCTACAGAATGTTGAAAGTTATTTTTCATTAAAATGTTGTTTTAAATGTTTTATTACATTTTTTATACATATAAATTTTATTTTAAATGATAAATACTATTCAGATTTATAAATTAAAGGGTATTTTTCATTATTAGTTAAATAAAAAAAATAATTTAATTTTTTCTTGAAAATGTACGATACAACATTTTTTCCATATGAATCAGTTTCAACTCATTTTTAAATTGTTTAAATGAATATTTTTTTATCTTTTAACACATGACTACATTATCTGGATTTAATGGTTTTCATACATTGTCATGTTTCCTCAAGATATTTTATTTTTATATACACTTATATTATCCCCAATAAACTAAAAAATTTATATTCTATTAGATTTCAAGAATATGATATTTATGATTATTCTTATACAATAAATTTATATGCTTCTATTATTTCCTCGAAATGATTTTTTCAAGATTTTATTGATAAATCAGTGAAATATTTTAAATAATATATTAAATATATGGAAATGGTGAATTAAATTTATCAATGAAAGATCAATATATAGGTCATAAAATCAAGTGATCCTAATAATGATCTAAAATTCATTTGGTAATGATTTATAAATTGATTGTCAAAATGAAGTATATAATATGGGAGGCTACGTTAATGATGTTATCATAGAATTATTTATTCCATCCCATCATTAACCAGATCGATCAAATTTTATGAATATTATTTTTAAATATTTGTATTTTATGTATGTAAAATGTTTGAATAAACATATTTTATTCTCATTATGTAAGGAATTGTTATAAACATTTTAGAGATGAAATGGTAATTTCATTAAACAAAAATCATAATGTGAGGTGTTTTTTCTGATGTATTCATGGTTTTACAATACATTGTAATTTTATTAATAAGTGTTACTAGTGAAATGTCTTATTTTTCCTTATTGAAATGTTTTACATATTTTCTAAAAAAATTATTTTGTAAAATCTAATCATTTTCAATGGTATTATTTATATTTATCTATGAAATGAATAAGTATTGTTTTTATATAATGTTTTTAGAAAATATTTCTCATATTTCATATTTAAACATTAACTATATAGAATAAGTATTCATTAGAAATATATAAAGAACAATGTTTCTATAATAGTGACATTTATTAATCTAGAAAAAGGTGGAATGAATGAAATCGGTGGATAAATTTAAGAACGTGTTGTTCTAAAATAAATTTACACTACATGTAAGTTTTCACTTTAATATATAAAAAATTTATACTATTAAAAACTCTAATCAACAATTAACTTGAACATGTAATAATGAGAATTCCTTTTACTATTCATGTAATTATGGGTTGTTTATGATATTTTATATTATAAGGATCGTAGAAAAGTTCATCCAATCAATTAGGATAAAAAAATAGTAATTCACAACAAAATGAATGGCTACAATAAAAACACTAAATTGGTCAAATAATCAATCCCAGTGTAACCATGGCTCACTCACTGTGTTATTCATTCAATATAGTGATAATAAATATAAGAAATATAGTTTATGCCATCATATAACATCTACACCGATAATAATTTTTCAATCCCAAAACCATATCACCAAAAATATGTATCAAATAAAAAAAACTAGGTTATAGTAAAAAATCATGATATCAAACTCATACCCATCTGTTACTACGAATAAACCCCACTATGAATCCAATCACGTATCACCACTAGACATTAATCTACAATTACTCTTTATCACCACCAAATTTAATAGTATATATTGATATATCTACCATCTTATGTGCCATCACCTAGAATAACCACCAACAACTCCATAAACAATATAAATCACCTATGGAAGAGAAATTATATAGTAAAATATCTAAACATTAATCAATCTTGTACTGGATTTTCCAAAAATAAGATCATTATTTCTATCCATCAACATCCCTAGAGGAATAATCTCTTGTACTAAAGATAGTGAAATAAATAAATAGGAAACAAAAACCCCTAATTGAATTAAATATGAAAATATTGTTTTATATTTGGATAACGTAGTAAGAAAAATATTACACAAATATTTGTGTCCCCTAAAACTCAGGCAAGGGGTCCACCTCAAAGAGCACTAAAATCACCGGCAATAATAAAACATCGACTAATTTCAACATCCACAAAACAATTCAACTACTAAAAGGTATCCAACCATATAAAACTGCCACCATTATCAATTAATTCCCTTTTATTCATATATAATCTCGTTTATAAATTTAATTGTAAAAAATCATTATTCATTTATCAATGAATGTGATTATATATTTATCTAAAAAAACTCCAATAAGAACAATATATTTAATTTGAGACTTCAAATATAAGATAATCACACCTTTAATCATAATTTAACTCATTAAACAATTTACACATATGGAAATATTCATCACAACAATTTTTTTTCTAGCTAATGAAAAAAACATATTCATTGCTTTTCTCATCACAAAGATACCATGCTACTAATGCTCATACATAGTATAATTCCACACATTTCACATAATAAAAACTTTAATGAAATCAATTTGTAAAGCACATTGTCATAACCATCACATATCTACAATAATAAAAAACCTCACCAATAGTGTCCTTAACATTGACAAGGGAAATATATATTTATCTGTATTTCCATAAGAAATTACACCAATTATAGTCCCCACCATAATAATATGACCACACCAGAAAACATAATAACTAGATGGAAACACTAGTCAAAAATATATATGAAGGAATTGTTATATGGTCATATAAATAACACACATTTAATTAATTGAGGTATTTCATAACATTACATTATCTCATGAATGGGAGATTTAAAAAATGATCCAAATTCATTAAAAATTGAATATTTACCACATATATGTTACTAAATTTTTATTAAGGATGATTTAAAATAAAAAATTATAGAAAATAACCTATAATTATATTAGAAACAACACACATAAGGGCTTAATAATAATAATTCAATTCACCAATAACAGCATGAATGAATATTATGATAGAAAATATATCAATTGTATGTCATCACATGTGGATACACACTCACCCATCAATTTAATATATATTTTAATTATATTCCTCCTTGAGTTAAAAAATTCCAATTAATGGAAAAAATCACGTGTGTTCCATAATTGAAATAAATAAAGAGTGATAAATTATAACATACCTCAATCAGATGATTTCATAGTTTCTCCATAAGAATAATGAATAAAAATGGAAATCATGATGACAGAGAAAATAGAACACAGAAATAATCTTAAATGATAAAAAATCCCTCTTAATATCCTTCTATAACATCATAGGGACAAAAAACTCTACAACCATAGATTCCACATAATGATAATATTTGGATAAAAAAAGAATATTAGAACGAAACTCACCTAGAACCATTTAGATTTGATCAAATAGTATCTAGGATTAAATCCAACAATATGTTGTTAAAATGCCTCTTAGAGTCATTAAGTGCTCACCTAACGATCGAGGGAAACAATAATAGAATACTGTAAATTCTATGGGATATGGTATTTTTAATAGGGATTGAGAACACCCTTTCATAGAGTGACGTTAAATTTATATTGATAATTACCAAGATACCATCAAATAAATTCCAGGATAAGAGTATCAGTGTAATTAAAATTTATTTTAAACCTATAAAAATCATATAATAATTACTAATAATAATTGGTTCTATTCATATCATCATCAAATCCTTTCCGATCTGGAAAATCCCTAATATCAATCCACATCAAGGCCAGGTTAATTATATCAAATAGCAGATCAAGGGATCCCGCACAGAACAACATTGTTGAAATCCATATTATTAAATCCCATATATCCTAATTATTAAAACAACCTTAACATAATAAATTAGTCCTTTAGAATAATACTTTCATCATTTAAATGGTGAAACAAATGATGACTGCATAAACAAGGCTCCCATATGAATATTTCATATCCACAGAACCCATCCTTTCTAAGTCCTCTTATATGAACCTACATCACCCAAACTACTATTTGTAAAGTTATTAATATTATGATTCATCAAATTGGATACATCAAAAATTATTCTCTTCCTTATGATTTATGATAAGTCACATAAATAAAAGATGATATGAGGGGTTCAAATTAGCATTTTTTGTGATATATTAAAGGAACATCTTTATATAATAAAAAACATGAATATATAAAAAAAGAGGCAAAATAAATTATCATAATAATAAAAAACAAAATAATGTAAATAATGTAAATAATAAAAATAAAATTTCCATGGTATAAAATAAAATTGGTTATTGAACCCATATTTGTGTATGATATTCCCATTAACACTCATCCAAAAAAACAATACCTATATAGGACATGAAATAAGGACAGAATATATTGATTCCAACCCATCTCTTGATGAACCAATATGTTGGAAGTACTTTCACACATCTATGTACATCTCTTATATCTGTATCTCTTTTTAGTTTCTGAAATAGGATTCATTAGGTATAAATAAACTAATCTGGGACTAATAGACAATGTTGTGGATCATGCCAATCTATTTTGAATATCCAATTATCATGTCACATATACAACATGCTCTAGATCCTTAAGAGGATGAAATTAGCCAAGACGGAGATTACTCCCCCAACCAATTCTTCATATCCTCTGATGATAGAAACCCCTCAATAATAAATGATCTCATGCCTAAAACCCCATGTTTATACTATAAAGATTAATATAATTATACTTGTGGAACTTTGATGCTATAATTAACACCTAAATAATATATATCATTTGGGTCATAACCTTCACCGCATCTAGGAAAATGATCGTTCACTATCCACGATCAATCATGATCTATGTAGATTTTAAAGATTATATTTATGATGCCTAAAATGATTAAGGAATATGGTATGTGATAATTAATATTTTATTAGAACACAACGATCATTATCTATTTCTACAATGATGTGGTGAAATACAAGACACATAAATGTATCATAACATTAAACACATAGTCATTTATTTTACATATTGATATAGAAATATTTAAAACATTTACTAAATACACACATGTGGAACATTATATTTTAGTTGATTTTGACTTTATGTAAAAAATCAATTTATTTCATGAATTTTCATCAAAATAATCCATAAATATTAAACTATTTTGAAAACTTCATAGACATATAGAACAAAAATATTTATTCATATCCTAGATAATATAAAAATTTTACTGGGAAATATAATATTCATCCATAATGTAAACATGGAAGTTATTATTCCAAAAACATGAGAAATTGTAATATAAGAATAAGGGTATGAGATTATGTATATAAATAGCCATTTTGATAAAAAAATCATACATGTATTGTAAACATGATCCATGGAATAAAAAATTATTACTTAAAATGTCATGAATCATAAGTGTGATAATTCCTCATATGAAAATAATGAACCTTCATTTCATGTCATATAAGTCTGGAACCAGAAAATGTAAAGAAAAATGTTTCTTATGAAAATATTATCACATGAGAACTTAAAATACTAATGGATTTAGAATCAAAAAATGCTTCCCATATCATAATGTATCATCCATCAACACTTGTTTCCCATTGAATAATGGATCCTAAAACATAACATGTTTCACATATTAGATCAATCACACCAACCTGTTTCCCATAAGAGATCAAGAACATTTATTTTTTTTCCTATAACTATATTATAAGGTATAATAAATTAATAAATGGACTTAAGGGATATATATTCCCCATCAATCCTTGGATATAAAGTTACTGTAATCCCCATTTATATCATCACCACATAATAGGTTTTAATATAACCATGATCATTGATTATAATGTAATCATTGTACTTAGTTATAATATAATATCTATCTTGGTTATAATGTAACCATCATCACATGATGAATATCATACATTACAATTAAATATAAATATAAATCTTTAATCATATCATATCCCATGAAAATAAATTGTTACACAAACCTTCTATTATAGAATAAATCATAGAAGATAAATGGGTCTCATAATCATAGAAATAATTAATTATAGCAAAATTCATTAAAAAAAGAAAATTTTGCTACAAAATATCTTAATTATAATCATAAACTATGTAGAAGATAATTATGGAAGGTATAATTGGATAATGTCCCCAGTAATGCACAAAAATGAAAACTGATTTAATCTTATATGGAATATGATTTTAAAAGACCACATAGAATATTTTTGGAGGAAACCATCATTTTTATGTTGAAAATATTTTTTTTTTAAAATACCCCAAAAACTTTTCAAATTAAATTTCATGTACAAAAAGTATGTAACATATAATGGAATTATTCATTCATTCACCAGTTATGATGGAGTGAAATTCTATTCATAACTAATGCATTAAAACAAAGAATCATTTCAAATTTTTTTAAAATCGAAAAGAGACATTTTTTGAAAATGAAATGAAGATTCCATTAATACTCTTTTTAAAAAAATCAAACATTTATAAATGTGCAATTTTTTATTCATATTGTAATTATAATATCATTTTTTAAAAGATTTAGAGAAAAATTACCATGGAGGAAAGGGTATTTTAACTAAAGAGATAAATAATGATGATTTTTATTAAAAATATAATTTTTACCTATTTTAAATTTTATGTGGTGAATATGAAAGCGATAAAAATAAAATTACAAAAATAAAAAGAGAATAATAGATGAAATGGGTTTATTGAGATGTATAAAATAATATTTTTTTGATTAGAAATATTCTAATAAACAATAATAATAATCAATTAGATTATAAAATAAAATATTTCACCACATCAACACATTTTAAATCGCATTCTGATGAATGGAAAAAAAATTAAATGGATATTTATGTGATATAATTTCATGAAAATAATAATTAAATTCATTTAGGGGATGTATATAAAAATTACAATAGAAACAAGTGTTTTACAATACATTTGTCCCAAAGAATGAAAATTGAGCTGAATATCTCTTACTGGTTTCATGTTATTTGAATCATATTTGAAATCAAGGAATAACCGAAATAATTAATTAATTAGTGGAAGTTAAATATAAAACATGTCAAATAGTAATTATATACACCACATTACTTAATTGAGTGATGATAAAAGCATATGTCAATGAAAAATAAAATATTGACTATAAATACCGTAATGTATTTCATGACTTATTCATATATATTCAACCACATGTATAATAAGTATTTTTAAAAAATAAAATTTTAAATAACTATAATAAAATTATACATTACTTTAATGATTTATATATTACTTTTTATAACTTATTTATAAACAACTCCATGTAAAAATCTCTTTTGTGAAATAAATGATTTCTTTATTCATATATGTTTTGGTTTTGGGTTTCTAGTCTTTTTTCATTGGTTCTAGTTCTATCGGTTACACATTTAAATAAATGATATAAATATCATATATAATCATTATATATTTATTTAGATTATTGACTTTAAAATGGAGTATGATTATGAATTACACCATCCATATAGATGTTTTATCGTATGTACGTATAAATGATATTTCCATTTTATATGAGGATAAAATGAAGGTAAGAAAAATAATATGTTACATCTTCCAAATACATTTTATTTCATATATAACAAGTTTCTTCATTACACATACTCTTATTAGCTTCCATGAACTGCCCAGTGGAAAATGGATCGCATCACCTCGTAAGGTGGCACTAGTCGCACAAATGATAGACATTATTGAATTCCAAAACATTGGAGATTATTGTGTTATATGTGGTATTATAAAGAAACAATTATAATTATCTCATAAATATCATATAAATATGTATGTTTTGACATTAAATCAATATTTTATAAGTCATAATGGAAAATAAATTACATATGTTCCCTGGGAGGTAGTCTTCCATAAATATGGTTGATGATTTTTGTTCCATCTTGAGGGAAGAGGAGAGTGGTATTGGTTATTACAAATAAATAATAACACCCATTTATATTTTATATAATAGTTTTTGTTATATTTTATTTATTTTTACCTAAATGGTTATTGTATGAGAAGAAAAAAAAATTAAAGTGTTTAGGGAAGAAAATTACCATCCCAAAGAAAAATCACATTTGGATACCATATTTTGATCTCATGGATTGGTATTTAAAGAATACAATATGTTGAAGTACATAATAAGGATGTTTTAGAGATATTTTGGAATGGTTATGTCAACAATAATGGTTAATGAGGTCTAATTTAATGATAGAAGGATGCCCGCTTTTTATAATTGAAGAGTTGTGAATTTTTAAAGAAAACCAGAATTATTCAAAAATGGGAAGTCGCTATCACCCGAATTCTCTAAAAAATTGGTAAATAATGTTGTTTTTGGAGTATATGTAGACAAAAACCTTAACAAATACTCATTTTTTAAAAAATTTGAATTCATACCATCGTTGTTTTCACATATTTACCATTAAAATCCCCACAAGAGATACAAGTCCCTTTTTATTTACATAGGTAATTAATATATTATGAATAAAATTTATATAATCCTTGATAGATAATTTGGACCCAATAAATTTAAAATTTTAGTGATATTTTATTATAATGAGACCATGTGTATGGAAAATTAATTTTAACAGATTCTTATGTAATATAGAAATCCTTGTTGTAACCATAAAAACAAAAAATAATTTTTATTATTTCAAAAAATGATAAAAATATTCATTTTTTATAATATATAATAATAATTTTTTTGGTTCCAAATATGGAATAAATTTTATCAATGATTTAGAATATTAATTAAAATTCAACTCACTGATGTGATGGAAAACCAATTTTCTAAAGTGAAAATATATATACGCATAGAATATATAAATGTCAAATATTTTAATAAAAATTAACAAAATAAACAAAATTATATTAATAAATATATAATTGGAAGTATTTTACATTTAAAAACAATTTATAATTATATTTATATTGAAATATATTTAAAATAAATTCAAGTTATTAATAAAAGATTGTGCTTTTTCACTATTCTTTGAAAAAGTAATTATTCAAGGAAACTTATAAGAAAAATCCATGGAGTTAATTTAACCATATAGATTTATAAAAATATGGATCATTTTTACATATAAAGTTTTTAATAGTTCCAATTTTTTCATTATTATTTGTTCAGAGAATGAAACAATTTTTATTAAAATAAAAGAATTTGGGAAACATATAAAATATTTAGAAAACATTATGTACTTTTTTCAGTATGATGTCATTATATAAAACCATTATAGTTAGTTTTTAAAAAACATGATTATTCATAGTCATGAAACCATGTTTAATTTCATGTTTATAATAGACATGTATAAATTATTATATTAAGAGTATATTGTTGTTCATTAAAATTCATTGTGGTGTGTAACACAAGTTAGTGAAAAAATTATATGTAATCGAAAAAAATAATTTCATAAAAACTGAATGGGAAACATTCAAACACACTAATACCTAATATTTCTAAAAAAATCTACTCTTGTAAAAAAATGTTGGTGTAACGTCCATGACCCGGAAGCCACTAAACGGGTGCTCCGAGCTGGGTAGTAACATGACCTTAAGAATGCCTCCTCGTACGCCAAAGGCTACTGACTAGTTGCAGAGGTCTATGGAGTCAAGTGGGGAGACAATACCCCCGTTTTATCTGAGTAATCAGCAATAGAAATAAACCAAATAGCAGAAACAATAACCAATAAAGAAGGAACATGTATAACAACCATTTCCAACAATAAACATGCCATGTCATACTACAAGTGCAAGAGTGAACAAAACCCAAAATAATAACAATGGCCAAAATCCCCAAAATGGTATCGACTCCAAGTCTAGATCCTCCACCAAGTGCTACCCATGTCCACTCAACTATCTAACAGACCCTTTCCCTTATCTTAACATGAAAACATAATGTATGCACGGGAACCCAACGGCGGCCCGAGCAGGGTGTGAGTACATCTCAGTCGGCCTCCACCAACAGTGTCTACAAAATAACCAGTATAATCAGGTAGTGCTTGAAAAAGAAATATGAATGATAATTACCATGTAATTACTTAAGGAATCACTAACATGTTCAGGGAAAAATCCATTGCCACTTCCATTTCCATTCATTACACACCAATTATCATCACATACCAATTAATCACATTTCTATGGGTTAATCACATACATTATTTTTCATGGGTCTAAGTCCAAAAATCACAAGCAAGAGGGTAAACACATTGTTGTCTTATCTCACTTGGACTAACCCCCTCATAAAAATCATATCCTCACCTCGAAGCCTCAGTCTGGGTGGATGCTACCATATCCTTGCCTCAAAGCCTCGGTCTGGGTGGATGCAACCGTTAGGAGAACACATCATCAGTCCTCATGCCTATCCCATGTATTTAGTGTAGAGTTTAGAGAATGAGTCTTCTCTCGACCCGTGTGCATAGATCCTCAAGTCATACCCTACTCTACCAATCCTCGGGGACATGCTTATATATAATTAACCATCAACCCGCCATACCATTTCCCTTAGGAAAACACCATTCACAACAAATCACATGGGAATTCACATTATGCCTTAACCCATTAACCCAATACCATTTCACATCATTTAAACATTCACCTAATTCCCATGTGTTATTCTTATCTCACTACCCATTCAACACTAGACTAATAATACATCCCATTATGGTCTTAAATCAGTTAACACACTAACCCATTTAACCCATTCATCATTCCCATGAATCAACCATTCAACCCATTCCATATAACCCTTAGGTTATTACCAAGTTTATGTGCATCACCAATCTTCTATTTCATGTTCAACATAACTTGAAAACATATTCATCATAGTCTCTAATCTTTATTACAAGAAGGTCACATTTTCAATCACATTCCCTATGTCCGAGAAAAGACGATACATCCCATGGATGGCCCCAATTAGGTCATGTCATTCCCAACGCATCCCATGGGGAACATGAGAGTTGTCATTTTCCATTTTAAACACCAATATTACCAAACATGCCATGGTTATTCAAAACATGACCAAGGGAAAGAAAGAACCCAACTAAACATGCACAAATACCCAAATAACTATAGGATATCACTTGTAGACCTCCTACCTCAAAACTATGGTTGAAAGCACTCTCAATCGAGTCCTTAGACCTCGATCCGACCAACCTTTGGAGTTTCAACAAAAAACTCACCAAAAATATATGGTTTTAGTGCTTCGAAACCGGAGGGAGAAAAGATAAAAACCCTAAACCGAAAGGAGAAGAAATGATGAGATTAGACTTACCTAGAGATTTGATCCGCAACCAATGGTGCTCTAAACGGACAAGAATCAAAGAAGAACCACCATTGAGAAGCTTGGGTCGGCCATGTTTATAACTAGGGTTGAGAGGGGATGAATGGAGGAAAATCCTGAGTTGGGTTTTAAAATCTCAAAGTCACAAACTTGTAATTTTTTACAACATTAAGAGGCCGCACATTTTAGCCACATGGTTTGACAAACCATGAGCATGCTACTGTTCAGAGGAAGAGGGATGCATGGTTTACCTGGGTAGGCTGCACGGTTTTCCCTAGTCGTGCACAGGCCATGCACCCTGGCTTTTCTTGCCCAGTTTTCCTTTCTTTCGTGCCCCGAGCCCCTGAAACACCCCGAAGGCCTCTCATGCTTTCAGAATACATGCCTTGAAACCCGAAACAAGGGATTCAACGAAAACATAACAAAAACATTCCTTTACAAAAACTGGGAACTTACAACCTCCCCTCCTTATAAAGTCTCATCATCGAGCTGAGTTCCCAAGCCTCATTGCTCAACCGAAGAAAAGAGTTCGGGCCACTAAGCCCACATATATGATTACTGCTCCCAAGTTTCTTCTTGAACATTCCCATGATTCCATAATACTCACACTAATGGAGAATACTTTCCCCACATGATCTTCTCTGTATGATCCACCACACGAACTAGATTCTCCTCAAAGGAAGCATCAGCCTCATGTTCAACATCATCAACATCAACCATGTGAGATGGGTCAGGGTGATACCGTCAAAGATACAACACATGAAAGACATCATGCATCCCACCATACCACTATGGATAATCCAATTGGTAATCCACTAGTCAGATCCATTCCACAATCTCAAAAGCTCCCACATACCTAGGCGACAACTTAACCATCATTCGAATCCAACAGTGACCCAACCTTGGAAACACCCGAAGGAAAAAATTAATACCCACCACAAACTCATGAGGTTTACGCCTCCAATCTATATACGACTTCTGTCTAATCTAAGCCATAGCCATCTGCTTCTTGATCAACATAATTGTCTCTGACGTATCCTTCCCCAGAATTTTCCCCAACAACTCAGATTCATCGGCCTCTAGGAAACACAATGGGGATATACATGGCCTCCTGTAGATTGCCTCAAATGGTGCCATCTGAATCTTATCCTAAAAACTGTTGTTGTAGGCACATTCAACTAATGATAGGTTCCTCACCTTAGAACCACCAAAGTCCAAGAAACAAGCTCTTAACATGTCTTCCATCACTTAGATCATACGCTCCGACGGCCCGTCCTTCTGTGGGTGGAAATCCATACTCAAAAACACCTGCATACCAAGCGCCTTATGAAATCCTTGCAAGAAACATGATGTGAAACTAGGATCTCTGTATGAAGCTATGGTTTGTGGAACACCATGCAAACACACTATCTTTCAAACATACATCTCACCAAACTGGTCGACTGTAAAGGTCTCCTGGATTGTTAAGAAATGAGTCAATTTCATTATCTGATCCACAACCACCCAGATTGCATCATTCTTTTGCGGTGTCCTTGGAAGTCCCACGATAAAATCCATTATTACATCATCCCACTTCCATTCCGGAATGGGAAATGGATGCAACATACCACCTGGGTGTTTATGCTCAGCCTTCACCTGCTGTGAGGTAAGGCACCATCCCACAAAGCCCGCAACTTCCTTATTCATTCTAGGACACCAAAACTTCTTTCGGAGATCACGGTACATCTTGGTCAAACCAGGATGAACTGACCAATTTGATACATGGAACTCACTCATCAACTCTTCTCAAACACACTTAGGCGCAACCACACTATCTCGAACCCAAACAACGCCTTCCACGTCGACGGTCCAACCAGAAGGTATCTCCCCACCATTAAGCTTTTCTTTCATTACCAAACACTCAGGATCATCAAGCTTTCCTTCCATAATTCGACTCAAAAGCGTTGACTCCATCGTTATGGAAGAAAGAGTGACCTCACCACTCTCCTCTTGCACCTCCAGGTGCGTCTCTGCAAACAAATCCATCACCTTCCAGACGGTGCTGGACTCATGAACCACCTGATTATGAACCTTCCTGCTCATAGCATCAACAACACTGTTTCCCCTTCCTAGCATGTCCAAAAACTCAAAGTCAAAATATTTTAGATATTCAACCCATCCTCAGTGCTGAATATTCAGATCCCTTTGTGAGAAGATGTACATTAAAATCTTATGATCGGTAAACACATTAAATCGTTCTCCCAATAGATAGTGCCTCCAGCACATCAAGGAGTACACCATTACAACCAACTCAAGGTTATTGGTGGGATAGTTCTGCTCATTTGGTCTCAACTGCCTTAATCAATAAGCCAAAACTCGCTCATCCTGCATCACACATCCCCATGTCTGACTCCGGAAGAAATCACAAAACACGGTGTACATCCGACCCGAATATGGTAAGATCAAGATAGGTGCAGTCATCAACCACTTCCTTGACTGTTGGAAGGAATTATCACAAGCCTCAGGCCACTCAAACCTGATTCCTTTCTTCTTCAAGCCACGAAGTTGTTCTTCCAAGAAAGATAAATCCTAAATGAACCTTCGGTAATACCTGGCCAAACCCAGAAAACTCCAAACAACAAAAACACTCTTGTGTTGCTCTCAAGATACATCTGCCTACACATTCTCAAGATCCACTGTCACACCTACCTCTGAGATGATGTGACAAAGAAAATGCTCCTCACCTATCCATAATTGACACTTTGATAGGTTTGCGTATAGTTGATTCTCTATTAGCTTACCCAAGATGATATCAAGATTTTGGGCATGATCGTCATGAGTTTTCGAGTACAATAAGATATCATCAAGAAATACAATCACAAACTCATCTAGATAGGGATGAATGATTTGGTTCGTCAAAGCCATAAACATTGTTGATGCATTGGTCAAGCTGAAATGCATTACCACAAACTCAATCAACCCGTATCGACTTAAGAAAGTTGCCAGCAGTACGTCAGAAGATCTCACCCTCATCTGGTGATAAATTGTCCTCAGTTCAATCTTAGAAAACACTAATTCATCCCTCAATTGATCAAACAGGTCATTAAATCAAGGAAGAGGGTACCGATTTTTTACCGTCGTCTGATTCATCTTTCTATATTCAACACAAAGCCTCAACGACCCATCAACCTTTTTTGCAAAAAGCATAGGAGATCCCCAAAGATTACTACTTGGATGTAGAAACTCCTTACGATCCATATCCTCAAGTTGATCCTTCAGTTCCTGGAGTTCTGCTGGTTACAATCGGTATGGAGGAATTGAAACTGGCTCTGCTCCCGACAGCAACTTGATCGTAATCTCGACATCCCTCTCAGGTGGTAACCCCGGGAAATCCTCAGGAAACACACCCTGATACTGATCCACCATGGGAGAAAAATTAGATTTTTCTCCTCCTTCATCATCATCAAGCTGGAGACATGCCACCTAAGCCGTGACTCCGGTTATCTGTTAACAAAACATCCCCACACGCCCTACTCGATCATCCCACTCACTAAGGTGGAAAAAATCGCCACCCTCAACTAACCTGAACGATGCTCTATGAGGATAACATTCTATGTGAAACAGATACCACACCAACCAATTCATTTCCTCGATTAGTTCAAACTCTAACATCTCAATAATGAAAAAGGTCCACAGGAAATGATACCCACCAACTTCCAAGGAACATCATTTTACCTACTTGATATCTAATACCCGCACTCCCAATGGGGTGTCAATTGACATAACTACACACACCCTCTCCACATGTAAACCAAGAACTTTCACAAGTTGAGTAGAAACAAAATCGTGTGTGTCACCTGTGTCAAACAACAAAATAGCAATCATAGAAGATATAAGGATCATACCTGGAACAATTGACGGTCTGGCCTCGCTATCACTAAGCGCAAACTGAACTACCTGAAGCTAACTTTCCCTTCTACTCTAGGCTCCAGCCTGAACATCGAGCGCTGAACTGCCCTGCTGGCGTGAGCCTAAATGTCCCACCAATTCCTTGCTTGGCCCCACAACATATAAACGGCCAGCTTCACCCGCATATCAACAAGGGTCTCCAGATGATCCATTATCATCTGGATAGACTCTAACCAGAACTCCGCTACCTATATCCCACCATCTCTGGTGAATGTCAGAAGGTGCTACAACTGGAACTCCCTGGTCAATTCAAATATACTTGGTTCAAGAAGCCCTGGGTCCTGATCCATCATCTTCATAAGGAGAGAAATTTTCTCTCGAAACTCTTCCTCTCTACCTTCATTGATCACCACATTTTTGTGCTCTTCTACCGGAGGAGTGTTCTCAGAAACATCATCTCATTTCCCAACTAGAAATTGACGTCGTGGTGGAATCTCTCTACATTTTCGAGCACTATATTTCACATACATACCATAAAACTTTCACGACTTTATAAAAACTCTATTTACTAGATACAGAAATCCATTTTCATATGATAATTTAACATCATTAGCACCTCAAAATCACCACCATGACCATCCCTACCGCGGGCCATGGTTCACATGGAATAAACAACCTTGCACTACCACCAAACTCCCAAAACATTTTAAAAAACATTTTCCACTTTGTTTCAAACCCTTATGGTTCATTAAATATCATTTATCCACTTGCATTATTTTATTCTTCTCATTATTTCTTGTTTTAATGAAATTCATGATGCAACCTACCTTCCTACCTCACACACCCATCTCAAGCATGTGCCTAACATGATACACACCACCTACATCTCTAGGTTCTTATAATGATTCATGAATGAAAATCCTCGTGTCGTTAAGGCCACGAGCCCAATATCATAAAATAGTCACATCAAACCACATGTGAATCACCCAATGGTAAAATATAATCAACTATAATACCAAACAACCAAGAACAACATTTCCCACACAGGGTGACTAGGGTTTTCCCTTGTACTTGGGTTAGATACTCGAAAGCACGAGTGCATTACCAAAGCCCGACACATCTTAACCCTTGGCAACCTATCCAAAATAACAAGACCTTAGATAAGGAGAAAAAATACCTCCTCTGATACCACTTTGTAATGTCCCCAACCCGAAATCCACTAAACTGGTGCTCCGATCTGGTAGTTACATGACCTTAAGCGCACCTCCCCGTACACCAAAGGCTCCTGACTAGCAGCGGGGGTCTATGGAGTCCAGTGGGGAGACTATACCAACTTTTTAACAGAGTAAGCCGTAACAGAAATAAACAAAATAGAAAAAACAATAACCAATAAACAAGGAACATGTATAACAACCATTTCCAACAATAAACATGCCATGCAATACTACAAGTGCATGAATGAAAAAAACCCAAAATAAAGACAATGGCCAAAATCCCCAAAATGGTCTCGACTCCAAGTCCGGATCCTCTACCAAGTGATACCCATGTCCACTCAACTATCTAGTAAGGACCCCTGCCCTTCTCATGACCTGAAAACATGAAGTCTGCTCGGGTACCCAATGGAAGCCTGAGTAGGGTGTGAGTACAACCCAGTAGGCCACCACCAACCGTTTCTACAAAATATCCAGTATAAAAATGTAGTGCATGCCTAAGGAATATGAATGATAATTACCAATTAATTACTTATGGTTCCATTAACAAGTTCAGGGGCAAAGCCGTTTCCACTTCCATTACCATTCATTACACACCAATTATCATCACATACCAATTAATCATATTTCCATGGGTTAATCACATACATTATGTTACATGGGTCTATGGCCAACAATCACATGAAAGAAGGAAAACACATCATTGTCCTATATCACTTGTACTAAACCCCTCACAATAATCATTTCCTCGCCTCAAAGCCTCAGTCCGGGTGGATGCAACCATATCCTTAACATGAAGCCTAAGTCAGGGAGGATGCAACCGTTAGGAGAATAGATCATCAGTCCTCATTCCTAACCTGTGAATATTTTGTGGAATTTAGAGCATCAGTCTTCGCTTGACCCATGGGCGTAGATCCTCAAATCATACCGCACTCTACCAATCCATGATCACATGCTTATATATAAGTAACCATCAACCCGCCATTCCATTGCCCTTAGGAAAACCCCATTCACAACAAACCACACAGGAATTCACATAAATACATAACCCATTAACACTTTAACATTTCAAATCACTTAACCATTCAACCAATTCCCATGTGTTATGCTTATCTCACTAAGCATTCAACACTAGACTCATAATACATCTCATTAGGGTCTTTAAATCAGTTTACACATTAACCCATTTAACCAGTTCATCATTTCCATGAATCAACCATTAAACCCATTCAATATAACCCTCAGGTTATTACTAAGTTTATTTGCATCACCTAATTTCTATTCAAAGTTCAACCAAACATGCCAACATAGTCATCATGGTCTCTACCACTTATTACAACATGGTTACTTGTTCAATCACATTCCATAACTCCGGGAAAAGCCGGAACATCCCATGGATGGCCCCAATTAGGTCAAGTCATTCCCAACGCATCCCATGGGGATCGTGAGTGTTTCTATTTACCATTTTAAACAGCAATATTACGAAACATTCCATGGTTATTCAAAACATGACCAAGGGAAAGCAAGAACACAACTAAACATGCACAATTACCCAAATAACTATGGGATATCACCTATATAAGACCTACCTCAAAACAGCGGTTGAATACACTCTCAATCGAGTCCTTAGATAGCGATACAACCATCCTTTTGAGCTTTAACCTAAAACTCACCCAAAAGATAGGTTTTTAGATCATCAGAATAGGAGGGAGAGAAGATAAAAACCCTAAACCAAAAGGAGAAGCAAGGATGAGATTAACCTTACTAGGAGCATCAATCCACAACCAACGACGCTTTAAATGTGCAAGAATCGAAGAAGAACCACCCTTGGGAAGCTTGGGTCGGCCATGTTCATCACTAGGTTTGAGAGGGGATGAATGGAGGAAAATCCCGTGTTGGGGTCTAAAAGACAGGAGTGGAAAAACATTTAATTTTTCTCAACTTTAAGAGGCCACACGATTTTTCTGCACTTATTGAAAAACTGTGCGCAAACCGTGTGAATGGTAATGTCTGGAGGAAGAGGGTTGCATGATTTACCTGGGTAGGATACATGGTTTTCCCTGGCTGTGCGCATGTCGTACGCCCTATCCTGTCTTGCTCTGTTTTTCTTTCTTTCATTCCCCGAGCCCCTGAAACACCCCCAAAGGCCCCTCATACTTTTAGAAGACATCCCTTGAAACCCGAAACAAGGGATTTGACCAAAAAATAACCAAAACATACCTTTCCAAAAACCGGGATCTTATAGTTGATTTCTCTTCCAGATTGTATCCTCAGGTTCCAATATTTTTTTTCAAATAGTAGATTGTGGAAACAAATATGGATGACTTGAGAGCTATTGATTAAAATTAATATCATTATATGGTCCAAAATCTTATTTGATTGTTACTCATATAAAATATCATGATCATGTTTTATAAACATTTTGTTTACCTTTTCTGACGGGTATGTACTTCCTTAGGAGAGATATGTGGAATATATCATGGACATATAATATGTTCAGTGGAATTTCTAATTGATATTATATAAAAATGATACGATCCATAATTCCCAATGAACAGATATTCCTAGGGAATATTTTTTCCTTTATATCTGAATCTCATTTCATTCTTCCTTGGAGATAGTCTAATAAACACATTTTCAAAAACATTAATTTTATAATTACATCAGTTATTTTAATTGTAACATTTTCATCAACTTTGGTATGCCATTATAAGATTATAAATGGATTTTTTCCTTATGTTCTATTTTATCAACTATTTCATTTACCAATATAATTATTTCTCCACCTTCACCCTTATGTAATGGAATTATAAAATTATTTCTATAATAGTACTCGTAAGGATCCATCTAAATTCTCTAGTGATGGATATTTTGTGTAAAAAAAATTTAATGGAGTTAGGTGTTGATCCCTAGAAACCTAAAATCAATTGAAAATATCAAAATATATCCTCTAGGATCTAAATTTTTTCTCTAAAATTTACCAATTATTTGATGATTATATGAAATTATTAATATTAACTTTATATCCAATTCGTTTTTAGACAAATCCATATGATAGAGGTAAACATAAGATTGCTACAAGATATGATAATATGTGTTACTGTATTCAACTATTCCAAATCCTTAATTTTTATTATGGAATGATGATCCATAGAGGAATCCAATCTAATATGAATAATGTTAGTTTATTTTATAAAGTGACTGAGTATAACCCATATATAATTATTCCATTTATCAATTTTTTAGAGTCTAATAAAAAAATTTGGGTTGTTGTTTTCTTAATTCAATTTCGGGAAACATGATATTTGTAACATACCATTATACATTTGTCTCTTATGCTCAACTTCCAATTACACTATCCACCAATATAAAATCTCATTGATATTTCTTCCATTCGATCTCACAAGTAATACTCTATCAAATCCCTATAAATCATTGTACATCCAAGATAATGTTTTTTGAATATATGCCTCTCTAACTACTCTATCATTATAATTTCAATTGATGAAATCGAATAGAATTTGATGAACCCTATCATTGGTTTACAATCATAGTTATCATCATGAAAATTTCTAAGATTATTTTTATTCTCTATGTCATCCTTGTACACCTAGTTCATACTCGGATGTATATATATAAGATAAATTATTTGATATAGATAATATACCTCCACAACATTAATTATTTCATGAAAATTCCGTTTAAAATAATGAAATATTGGATTTTTTTCATCCTCATCATATATATGTTATCATGATCTTCATGAATCAATTAATTTTCCACCTTGTTTTCCATCACAGAGTTGTAATGTATTGAGAATCCATAATATTCAATTTTCACCAGTAATATTCTAGTTCACATAGTCAAGTAATTATTCATGGACACCTATATTAATAATTTGTTAACATTTTATCATAATTTTTGTTAGAAAGATAATTATTCAATATGATAATTTTATAAAATTACAAAGATAACTCCAAATCATGATTTGGGTTATTTCTTTCATGAACAATAAATTTTTAGGAGGCATAAACTATCATTATATCATTATACATAAAGTCACATTCAAATTAAATATTTTATTCAAATATACCTATTAAAAACCCTTCTCTAATATAGGATTATGTAATCACATGTGATCTAACAAATCTTATCTTCAATTCCTTGAAAAAATTCCTCACATTCATCAATACTTAGAAATATGAATTCCTTCATAGTTAATATAGTGACACAATTATATATTCATTATAAATTCTCTACTAACCATAAATAATATCCATCCAAGAAAGAAAAATTTATAATCTCAGTAAAACTAGATGATTTAGGAATATGTTCAAAATATTATTTCATAGATTGAGAAAATAATATACCCATGTTTATTGTTATGGGACCCAAAATTTAAACCTTACATGGCTAAAAAACACACATTCTAAAGTATTTATATATTATATGACTTTCAAGTTTATTCATATAAAATATCAATTGATCTTTATAATTTTCCTTACTCATTAAAAATAGAAGAATATATTTTATAAACAAAACCAGAAACTAATCAAAGTAATCATAAAATATTGCATTCATTAAATCTATGAAGATAGCGGGGTAATTAGTCAGATAAAATAGAATCAATATATATATTAATATTTTCCACATGTTCTATTAAATAATGTCTTTGGAATATTATCCCATATAACCCTAAATTTATTAAATATATATCAATGGGTAATTTTATAAATGCATTGATAACCCCATAATTGGTGATACAAGTCATCGTTACTGGGTACATGATAATTTTTATTCATTTTTATCTTGTTCATTCCTAGATAACCAATGTAGAGTAACATAAATCTTTAATTATTTGTCAATAACATAACATGTTTACCTAATGGGGAGAAATATAGATGAATAAATTCCTTTTTTATGTTTTCATGGAGTTTTTTTTCAACTCTTGCAACTCTATAAATTAAATTCTTTATGGATTCATTGAAATAAGTGTGAAACTAATTAGTTTTAATATTATGAATTGATACTCAATATTTTGTGGTAGAATAGTATACCAATTTTGAATTATATCAACAGAATTCATCACAATTGACATATTATGAATGTTGAGATCCACCCCAAAAATCCATGAGAATCCCCCCTTTTAAATGGCTGTCATGACCCATAAATAAGAGTGATCTTTATTAGATTTTTAGTACATTCATAATAATGAATGAAAATCATATTATTGTTTATTATATCAAATGGAAATTCCATTATATTGAAATTAATTTGAGATTTCTATTTTGAAAATCCAATATGTGACTAGGATAATATAAATAGAAAGTTGGGTTAATTTTTATACTTTAGGAAGAACATTCCAGAAAACATCAATTGTTGAAGAATCATTAACTTGAGTGTTTTTCATCATACCATTATGGTTTTTCATAGTTAATTAAATTTATAACTATTGAGGATAAAAATGAACATCCATGTAAATATTTATCAATATATATTATCTCATATAAAATATATCAAATATTTTACTTCAATATTTTATTATATCTATTTTATCTTCCACTATATAGATCTATCTAGAATCCTAAACTATAACCTCTATTTTTTCATGACCATCATTTATCATTAATTAGAGTGATAAAATATGAACAATACCTCATAGGTTTTTAAAATTATGAATCCTTCTATAAAAATGTTTTCATTACCTAGGAAATTCCTGGACAATATTCAAATCATTAATAATGGTTTTTCAGGTTTTTGTTAATTTAAAAAGATTATCCCATAGTAGTGACAAAACATGTTTCCATGAAAACATTTTATGATACACTATGTGATGATTTATTCAATCTCTATTCATCCTTTATAGTGGATTCTACAATATGAAAAATTATGAAAGAGATGCTCTACTTGTAATATCTAGCTAGTGAATTAATTACATGGAAACTAAAAATTATATCCTATAAAAATTCCATATATTTTTTCTATATGTTGAAATATATTAAGAAGTATACTAATACATAAACCTAAGGATCCACGGAATGTATTCTCAACCTGATATCTAATTGTTACCTAAAATTTTCATCTAATACCAACTACAACAAACTAAGAATTTGAAACATCGATTTTACATCATAATCGGTTAATATTAAAAGTATTTCAAAAATACGTTCCCGAGGAAAATTACGGTTTAGTTTAATTGGAGACAAGGTTCACAATCATAATTTTTTTAGAAATATTTTAAATATATCCCAAAAACAACTTCCCAATTTGTACAGTTCATAGACATACCCAATAAGACATTATCCTTAACTTGGGGAATATAAAAATAATAAACGGTGAGAATAAATTCTTAGTATGGGTAAACATGGATAATATAAATTAATAATCATAAAAAACATAATATAAGAATAATGTTTTATAATATAAATATTATATTCAACGTTATTAAAAATTGATCCTGGATCACAAACATAATCCATGGCATAAAACATTTATATTCGTATGTAAATGAAAAATAAGACTGATAAATCATCATAAGTCATACACAAACCATATTATTGCGTTTTATAAGTTTCGTGGACCATAATTATTAAATACCATATCATATGTCATGGTTAACCTCAAAGACCATACAATCATAGTAGTTCATGTAACAATACCTTCAATCCATATTAAAATTCATAAATACATATAACCTATTTCATAATGGACTTTTCATCATTATGTATTTCCCATATGGGATCATGTACAATGTTCTATTCCTAATAGAAATGAAAACACATTTTCATGGTTCCAATTATTTTATATTGACATATAATTCATTATTCAATTCATTAGATAGAGATATAGGTCCCACCCATACTAGGTTATAAACTTACCACCTTCATTTGTTTTAATTTAACCACCATACATAGTTATAATGTAACCACCGTTATTGGTATAATGTGAGCACCAACCATTTTTATAACATAACAACAATCACATAATGAAAAAAATAATTATTTGTGACATAATATTATGAATCACTTCATCTATCTTAAACCATGAAAATAAAAAGGGTCTCATAAACATTCCACACTAGCATAACCCATCAAATGGAAATGAGGTTCATAATCATCTCATCAATTCATCATTTCTTATCCCAAGGAAATGGAATGAGGATAATATATATCATTTCTCAATAATAATAATACATCAATATAATTAGTAAAGATGTTATAATATAATCCATTCACTATCTAATCATATGCCTAACCAAAGTATTTCATATATGATAAAAAATGATTTTGAAAGGTCCCTTGAAACATTTTGTGAACGAAATATCTTTTCCACAATGAAAATCAATATTTAAAACAAAAATATCAAAATCATATTTCAATATTAAATTTATTTAAAATAAACATGTTATAATATGAGGAATTAATTAATTCTTTTTAATGACATGATAAAAGAAAATTTCATTCGTTTCAGGCATGTTAAAATGATGATACCTTTTGGAATGTGATAAAATGAAAATTGGGTTATATAGAAATAAATATTGAATAATTTTAAAACAGTTTGATAAATATTCAATAATTTTTAAATATTTAAATCATCCATTGTTAGAAAATATTAAAATATTTCTTCAAAACATTGTTTGAATACATGGACATGGATGAAAAATGTTTTTCATTCAAAAATACAAAAATTGAATATTTTTTTAATTGTTATATTTGTATCCTGATTTTTTTAATATAATAAAATGAATGTAAAACATGTATTTTATAGAAATAAATAGAGTATAATAAATGGAACGATTTTTATTGTATATTTATCCAAAGATTTCATCATCAAATACATAATGATAAAAATTCCCAATAAATAATGATATTGTAATGTAAAACATTTTTACAAAATTGGTATATATTAAATAATAATTTCCACTAAACATAACATTGGAATTAAATTTATAGAAACTATTTTCATGATAATAATAAAAAATTTCATGAATGAGTATTATATAAATCAAAAAAATGAAACATGTGTTCCATTTGTTATGTGTCCCAATGAAATATAAGTGAGGTGAAACTCAATGTAATCTTTTGTGAGTTTTGAATCAAAATAGAAACTAAATAACAACATTAAAAAAATAAAATATAATAAAAGGAATTACATTAATGATATAACATGTTAGTGGTGTATTATATACACCAAAAAATTGGAACAAGTTGTGGAAATGGAATATGACTTCTAGATATAAAATATATACCAACCAACCCCTACCATGTGTCTCTACTCCATTTATAAACATCCCACCCCTATAAATAATAAATAAACTAAATTTTTATTTCATTTAAATAACTATTATATTATGGTTCATTACATATAAGATTTTATTATGACTTTTTATTAGTCTTTTGTTATCGATATCTTTTTAAAATAATGTTTTCATTAATAACTAGATCATTTTCCATACATTTTTTTTTCCCTTTTTTGTTGATCATAGTTTTATAATATTCATAATATTAACAATGATATATATATTTATATTATTTATAAATTATATTTTTAATTAGAGAAATAAGTTAATGTTAGTTAGAGAAATTGAATTACACTTTCTATGGAGGATGTTGGCCATATGTATGCATGAACGTTGTTCCCATATTATTTTGTTATGAAAAAAGGTAAATAATATATTAATTTTCTATAATTTCTTATTTATCATATATATCACATATTTTAACTTAACATATTTTATTACCATCCATGTTAAGTGTATCTGAAAAACGAATTGCATCACTTCATGAGGCGGTTGTAAACAATACACATGAGAAATGTTATCATTATCCCTCATTATATAATGTATGAATAGTTTTATGATATTATAATATAAAAACTAAATATTCTTCACATGGTATATAACCATATGTTAACTCAAAAAAATATCAATCACTGATCAGTTGTGATGGAAAACATGTTATATAAGTTCGTGAGACGATATTCTATTATACACAAAATAAATGATATATTTTCGCACATACTGGATAAGGATTTGTTATATGATGTTTATCCATATAATAAATCATATTATCATATATATATATATATATAATTTTTTTATTATATTTTAAATTTTATGATATTGGTTAAGGCTGAATACAGATGAATTAAAAAATATTGTAGGTAGTAATGATAATTACTTTCGTAGAGTAAAACCGCATATATATCTCGTATTAAAGACCATATGATATATCTTTTGGAAATGAAAATAGATATATATCATAGATAATGTGTTTGGGGATATATTTTAGAAGGCAATCTCAGCTAAATAGCTAATTATGTGTGATGAGTTGAGGGTCATATGTCTTATTTTAAAACTGAGGAGTAGTGGTATTTTTATAATACCTCAAACTATTCAATAATGGGATGTCACTCTCAACCAAGGATCCTTAAAAATTAAAAAATTAAGGATTAGAGGGATTATATAGTCGAAAACGAACTCCACCATACTGTAAAAAACAATTTTTTAAATATATTATTCATTATAATATTTGTTTTCTAAATATTACCATTATAATTATTATCATTGTAAAAATTATATTATTCTTTATATAGTTAATTTAACCATTAATAATTAATTTAAAAAGGGAATTATTTGATAATTTTAAAACTCTGAAATTAATTATTATATAAATTTTTTTAATAGATATATAATTTGTGTTCATAATTAAAATTAATACATGTGTGTGTAGTGGTAAAAAATCCATTTTAATAATAACTATATTAGTAATGTCTTTATATTTTTACTAACCATTGTGAACACAAAATAATTTGATCTCATTATGTTATACAAAACATACAAGCATCAAAATGGAATTTTTTTCATCATATTAAATAAAAATTTGTGGAACTATAATATTTTAAAAACAACTAATATATGTGATAAAAATTTTATATTCCTGAAGATTTTTTTATAATTATTGATATGTTTAATTAAATAAATAAATTATAAAATGATTCTAACAACAAAAATTTTAATAATAAATATATAATAGAAAAAAAATCTAAAAAACAATATAAATGAAAAATTCAATTTTTAAATGCTTTAATTAAAATGTTATTATTTAATAATAATTGATAGTTTTTATTATTCATAAAATAATTAAGGTTCTTAGTTAATTAAAAAAATCAATCAAAAAAATTTCAAAATTTAGATTTAAAATTATACTTATCTCATCAAAAATAATTTATAATTTTGGAAAAAATTTCATTATAATTTTTTCAAAAAAATAAATTATTACATTTTTTTGGAAAATAGTATTTTCAAAATAGATATAGATTTTACTAAAAATTATGTCCTTTTTATAAATATACATTCATTATTTAAAACTATCGTTATTAATATTTATAATTTTCATATTCCCATTAAACCAATCATGTATAAAGTATAAGTTATAGTTGTCATTTCAAAATTGTAATAATAATTTTACAATATATTGTATTAATCCACATTTATTCATGGAAATTTTGATGTTGAATAAAATAAATTTACGGGAAAAATTATTATTTCATAAAACTAGGGGTTTTTATATTAACATTTATTGTCTTGGTGGAACACACCATATGATTATATGTGTTGAAGATGAATACAGTGTGATGGAACATATATAAACTAAATGTATTCTATATTCCCATATAGGATCATGATGTGAACCATGAATACCTACTATAAGTTGTGGAAATAGGAACCCCATAAATTCTAAAAGCTTCATTCATTTATTTCCCGGCTATAACATCAATAACACCCAAAACTGATTTAATAAGAAAATAGATTTCATTTTTACAATAGTCTATGATAACATATTAGATTAATGTCCTTGTTATTCCTAAGGGTCAATGATGATGATATCTGATAATATATCCTCATATTTGAACTAGGGTACATCAATAAACTCTGAAATACATATAGGTAGGCTTTGTTATATAGACACATGTAGGAAGTCTAGGAATGTTATTAATAACTCCAGAATATACAACATTATCCTAGGTCGTCATACCTTCTATCGTAATTGAAAATACATCATATGTTTTTATAGACGTATAACTAATACTGATTAGTTAATCTCAATGATTATATTCTAATGAATTTAAAATTGTATACATATCCTTTCCCAAATAAATATCTAACTCTTCTCAGTCATATATCTACCCCTATATAGTATCACCACAATAGACGTAGGCTTGCATCACCTCACTTATGAGTATCTATATAGGGGAATCTCAACATAAATATATAATATATTCCCCAACTATTATGAAATAATAACCCTCTATCACTATTCTCTTCTTTACTAAGATGAAATAAAATTAACATGTCAATCAGTCTATATGGATCATCAAAATTTAAAATTATATCTCCACACTAAAATGAACCTGTCCCATGTGAAAATATATTATAATTTAGCAGGGGTAGATGAGATATCAAAACTATATTCTAAAACAAACTATATTCTCTTCTAATGGGGTATATTAGTTTCCCATATAGTAAATATTTACCTTTATATACTGTGGTATGAGAGTACCATAATGTTCACATTGATGATGTAATTCCACCACATCATCATCGAAAACAATACTGCATCCAAATCAACGTATGTTATAGAAAAAATTTTCTCAATGAAATGTAATTTCTAGGACCCATAGGATATCCCTTCCATTTTTTGTATCTTCGTAGAGACTAAACCTATATAGGATGTGACAAAATATAACTCAAACATCACTTCCTACTTATAAAAATTATTTACTAGGACAGTGATCAACATTTATTTAAATATTTAAATTCCTTCTCTAAATTTTATATATAGATAACAGATTAATATTTTTAAGGAAGTTCTACAAAATGGGTAATATTATTACTAATGTTTCACAAAACCATAAATAAATCCACTAAAAACAAATAATCAATGAACATTTTATATATTAAAAGGTTCTTTCCATGAAATTATTAAATAAATATTTAATTTATAAGTAGTTAAAAATTAATTTGTAACCAAAGGTCCCTGAAACTATACATTAACATCCAAAATCAGCCCATGGATAATTCTTATAGAGTTTCTAGTTTAAAATAATCTATAGGACAAATGCAATATTTCAAAGAATGATATTATTCGAACATGGAGTATATAAATTCTATGTTACAGAAAATAATTGAAAAAAACACCAGGAACTCATTGAACTTATATTTTTTATCACATTGAAGATATAAAGTGTTTTCATGTCATTGAATAGTATGATTGTGAAATCTATGTCCCTCGAGACAGATTTAATGGTAGTTATTGAGATATCATCTGCAATAAAACACATATGATGATATAATTTCAACATGATGATCATCAGACACTAAATGACTCTCTCAAATTTTTAAAAATGATTAACTATTAACATAAGATGGAAATATTTATTTATTATTAGCATTTTCAATTATTGTTTTATTCTAACACCCTCAGGAAACTGTCGTCCATTTTTGTGAATGTCCATTGAGAAAAAAAAGGAGATACAATGGAATAGATATATAACTTCAATAATTTTTTTAAAACAAATATCCTAAAATACATTTTCTCTTTTGGAGTAATAATTTATGGTTCCGTTAATGATTGATTTTCACATGGCCTTACCTCTTCTCAAAACAATAATATCACATCTACGGGGTGTGCCACAGCATCATCCATGGAAACATATTGAATCTCCTCCATAATATTTGTGACAACTCCTTCCTAGGAATGTATATAGATCAATGCCAACATTTATAAAATAGGATTCACATTCATTCCATCAATATATATAATTCCTATATAAAAACACTACCTACTAGACTTCAATGTCGAAATTTTTTAATCATTTGTTAATGAAATAATTATTGGTGAACATGAGTATAACCAATCCAATAAAAATTTTACATCCTAAGATGTTTCTTGAAAATGATTAATTCCACTCTCAATTTAGACTAATGGATCTTTATCTTACTCCATAAGATCAAATAAAAATGCATATCCTGACATCCATCTATCTTGGATAAAACCATGGGAATTATAATTCTCTCTACATCCAATCCAAATAAACAATTCATATAATGTGAGACAAATGTGAAAAAATCCATAATTATATAAGAAAATAGAAATGGAAATGATAAACTTATAATTAAATCACAAAACATCTAAATCATTAGAGAGGGTGCCTCAACAGCAAGAATTCATCCTCATTTTACTTTTTATCTCTATATTTCCACGTTGTATAACCATTATTTTTTCTAGGTCCCAAATTATTACAAATATCACAATTAAAACCTTTACATGATTCTGGATTCCTAGAAATTGAATATACTAAATTTTTAGATTTTAAATAATTACCTAGTCATCGTGATATTGATATGGCCTTTAGTGTTAAAGAGTATATCATTTGAAAGGTTACCAAAGTGTTTAGGCACTAAAAATGACAATGTCACACACCCAAAATGATATATAAAATAAAATCATGTAACTATATGGTTTTATGGGAACTTATAACCCAAATATTTCATGCAACAGACTACCAATGTCAACTCCTAATGGGATGTAGCCTCGACTTCCATGATTCTCTGTATCCATTTTTGATCTTTCATGTCCTATAAAAAATAAATAAACTAATATTTTATACACTCAAATATTCCAATTTATCTAATAAATAACATATATCATATTATTTATAACTATGTATATATGAATCAAAATTGGACTGAGTGTATAATTATAGCCCCAATTAATTTCAAACTCATTGTCGGATGCTCAATACTACTCAACTAAAATAAGATACTATGTGAACAAATAACATATTTTTACCTGATTGTGATCCCCTAAATGTTTATAATTTCATTCTAAAGGGATGATAGTTCCTATTTCATTTCCAAATTTTTCATTGCTAAAAATAATTCATCTTAAATTTGTCTTTTGAAAACTAATTTTAAAATATCATTCTCCTCTTCATATATGTGTAAAATAATAATTCACATGTGATCAATCCCTCACATATTTTATTTTAATGAAAAAAATAATATATTTATAGTCATCATATCAAATTATTGTTGTTCCCAAGATCTAATATCCAATGTTCTATCTCATTATAATTAATTATCTGTTAATACATCAGAAAACATTAAAACTAGTATTCAAAAAAATTTCATCTTCTACAACTCATCTACCTTAGTTATATTAGTCCTCTAAGGATCAACTAGATAAGGTGGATAAACCACTCTTCCAACAATTATCAGTAAAGACACTTGAGTGAATATTCTAAAAAGATATGACATGAGTAACTATAATCCCTCTACATTATAATATATATTGAATAAATATTTTATATTCATTTAAATATATTTATTTCATCGTATATTATTATTAGTGAAAACAAATATGATTCAGGAAACTTTATATGGTTTCTACCACCTATTAGTGTGAAATAACCTTTCAAATTCAGAACGATGATGGTCCCGATGTTGATTCTCATGGGATTACAACATTATAAGTGTTATCCAATATCCAAAACCTATATTAAAACCAAATATTAACAATAAATTCCCTATCAACACATATGTGCACACAATTACCTTAACTCAACACAAAATATATATCTAAACCATAATATATAATTAGAATATATCACACCAATTCCAGAGTTCCTTTATTGGGATAATAATTAATATAATAAATTACCCCCAATGAATGCCTTCAGTGTACCTTGGGTTGGAAACTAGAAGAGTGGGTATAAATCCTTCAGATGGTTGCATTACCACCAAATAAATTAGTTATACACAAGAGAGAATTTGAAATCCAATGACCAACACCATATATTGTAATCATAAAATTACCAATATTTTATTTTTTATATCATATATTAGAAAAAACTCTAGATTAAATAAATTAGTGAAACTTTTAAAATAGTAAATTTAATAAAATTGACAAAAAAGCAGTTATCTTTAGTATTGTTCTCTAAAACATATATAGAATCCAAAAAATTGTTTATATATATGTTGTGTGATACTAACATTTATAAAATTTAATATCCTACTAGAGGTATGTAGTTAAAATTTTAGAAAGGAACATAAATCCTTGATTGGGAGAAAATCCAGACAATCTTTAGCCTAAAAAAGATACCTTATCTACCACATCCAAAAAAGTAACACTATATAATCCAAATCCATATAGTAATATAATATAAAAATATTGTAATTTATGGTTCCCTGGAATTACATTCCCATTGATAAAATATATAAAATTAACATTATCATCATCCACATGTCCAATATAAAATGATTTTTGGTGTTTGGATCATCAATCACAGTAACCTTGTAACATATTCATAGCATGAATATCCCTCACCATGGATTACAACACATAACACCACCAATGGGGAATATATATCCATAATAAATCATAATAAATCAATTCATTATCTATATATTGTAATAATAATAGATGAAAAAGTTCTAGGATATACAAACATCTTATCCATCTTTATCAGGCCTTCCAATAATTAACACATCATCACTATCAATCACCAAAAATTGTTTCATCGTATATAGGGATTTCTACTGACATGGACTTCATATATAATATAAATGAATGACTGGCGAATGAACATGGATACAAAAATACTTATTGGTATTTTACATGAAATTCCCATCTTAAGTTTGGTGATTCCCAAATCACATGTACATTTAAAATTATTTAACTGAATTGATTCCCCTCATAATTTTCAACTTTTAGATAGAAAATCTCTCACACAATAATACCACAACAACATGTTTTAACCCCCACTAATTTCTACAACTAATTTTCACAATAAAATAGATGACCCCACCAAATAGTTACACACATCTAATAATTCCATTAATTTCTTATTATTTCACCTTTTTATATATGTAGTATTTAATTATGGTTATAAATTTATTTAACTGCTTTATTTTATAAATAATATAGAATCACTCATATGTACACCCTATATTTAATTTTAAACACAATCCATATGATTCAATCCCCTTTTACCTTCAATTATTAATTATGTAACAAATGGATACTGAATTACAACACTATGATATTTAATTCAAAACTATTTTGTTTGAGTTCAATCATTTCAAAACATATAACAAATCTAAAGGTAAACTAAATTAAATATCATAACCTAATAAACATTCTTCTCATAACAAACTGCACATATCACCCCATGTTCATGATAATATCTTCACCGTCACAAAACATCAAACAATATTTAAAATCCCAAAAATATCATTATAATTAACCCAATAAAAAATAGGTAGGGACTCATTTCCTTAATAAATTCAACCCTTGACACAGTCATCACGATCATTACAGACACCTAAAAATAATCATAGGTGGATAATAACAAGAACCATAACACACATATAAATATTTTTATCTCCAATAATTTACAAATAGTTAAATTGGGAATTAATTATATTACATAATTCCTTCGAAGAGTAATTTCATAAAATATACCAATCTAGACAAAACCAATTTATTATATTATATAAGTGGTTCTACATTTATAAAAGCAGTGTTCAAAAAGTAATTATTATGAATGGATCACAATTAACAGAAACTACATAATTCATATATATTTAATAAAAATAGTGAATTTTAGTAATAATATTTATTAAGAAAAATTTCATGTGAAATTTCATGAAAAGGTTTAAAATTGTAATCTACACCTACCATTTAGTTTCCATAGTTCTGGTAAATTTTATTTTTTATTCATTCCATCTTAATCACCTTGAGGACAACAATAATATCATTATTATATTATAGATACCCAAAATATTGAGAGAGGAAAGACCCCTTACTTCATTAATTGTATTACTGAATGACTAAGATAGACCCAAGAGAAAATGGTAATATTGAAGCCAACAAATTCAATAAATCACACAAATTATACTAATGCTAATAAATCATAGTCAATATCCTTCCACAATATCATGAATGAAAACCAATAATCATCCCTAGTATCCTATAAATTATGAATTGGTGAAAAATATATATTTTAATATATGCGGAAATAATCATGAAATTGACATTTAACTTCTCAATGTTATTGATAAATTCCAAAAAGGGATTGAAAGGAAAAAAATTCCCCTTAAATCTACCCCTTGATTTTGGGAGAGAATAAATAAATTTTGGATGTTTATTAGTATTTTAAATTTATGATATTTCTAGTGAAAAATCATTCACAACATGATATAAGGAGTCACATATTAAAAGGACAAGGAATCTTCTAATGCAGTTCATGGTAATAATGGTCACATTGTGAACATTTGATGTCAAACATCTATTCAAATAATATTTCCAAATCCTAAAAAATGGGATCTATTCATTGAATAAACAACTCCTTTAAAGTGAAAGAATGTCCAATCCAACCAAACTATGTCACAACCCATCCAGCAAGGCACGTGCTTTAACTACCCCAAGCCCATCTTCCATAGGACATGGGATGGTGATGGGAACCAGAAACATGTAACCCAAATATGGGAAGGCATTCCCTTTAAACACGTACACACAGAAAAAGGTCACGCTGTGCACAACTAATAAAAAAATGGAAAAATAAATGTACAACCACTACTAAAGACCACCATTAAGGGTAAATGTACTTACTGAATGTAAAGTGGCTATTATACAATCCAAACTACAATTAATGTTCAAAAAAAGCGAAAAACATGTTCTGGAGGTCCTCCACCAAGGATCATACCTAATGGGTAGGTATAGCTCGTCGTTTATTGTCACCGCCACTCACCAAGTCTATCAATCACCTCAGTGCACTATATATTCGGGGCTCCCCAAGTCTCAGTAAATTTGTTTGTCCTTTGCACAAGATATAACAAGGTGCGGGCGAACCCCATGCATGTTTGAGTATGACAATACTTAGTAGGGACCCTAAGTCCACTGAAGTACTCTCATAATTCCACAAAAGAAAAACTACAACTCATTATCTCAATCACAAAGCACAAAGTAAAATACAGCTCACACGATGTATACAACATAGATTATAGAAATAAAGATGATTATTATTAACCTATATCATTTCATTCTGTTGAGAGGTTATGTTTCCGATCAATGAAGAGTCACTGAAATGTCAATCAACCCCTGGTCGCACTTCTTCTGATCCAATGAGGTTCGCGCTACTGCAGATCTACATCAAGTCGCACTACTTTCGATCCACACTGGGTCGCTCTGCTATCGATCCACACAGGTTCGTGCTTCTGTCGATCCACAAAGTGTCACACTATTTCTGATCCATGAAGGGTTTCTCTACTGCCGATATACGAAGGGTCTATCTCATGATCATCTAAAATGGATCATTCATTACATGATAGCTATCCACATGATTATCGCACTTAGCACACTTTATTTTCGAATGATCAGCTCCTCCAGCCACTGGTTGTATGTCAGCCTCCATGAAGTCCCATGAATATGTAACCCAAAGGACCCCCTAGCATAAGGGTTCCTTCCTGATAAACGGCGCGTCAATCAGATCCTCAGTCTGTAAGATATATCAAAAAGCTAAATAGAGCTCGGTTGGATTCGAGTGTGTTCCAATCAATCTATACACCAACGTCTTCCAAAACTCATGTTAGGTATTCCAAAAGGACCTCTTACATGCGAGGGTCCTCATGATGCTGACAGCGCATCAAAATGATTTTTGGATTCCAAGACACTCATGTTTTACTGAAATCGTGTTGGTTGGGGTTCAGGTTCAGTTCGGGTCAAGCCCGTCGGTCTGGCCCTACACGTGTGCATGGCCTAGAAAGTGGGTCCGGCCCGGTTGGTGGACTCAGCCCGATAGGTGGGTCCATCCTGACTGACGGGTCCGACCCACTTGTAAAACCCATCTTGTTTGAATGTAGGTCGGTCGCACCGAACAGACGTTGTGCATCCAGTTTAGCAAGCAAGTGGTGCCAGCAGTGTGCTGCCACTCCTACAGAAACAGATGGCTGCAACTGGTTGTTGTTCAGCTGAGTGGCCTGAATGGGATGCTCCTCTCTCGTGCGGCACGTCTGTGCTGCGGCTTCCACAAACTGTGTCCCAATTGGGATCGGTTCCTTCCGACACGGTGCTTGTGGGAACTGCTCCTCCATGCATCTGGCTTGACCGGCCATTGTGTCGGTGGTGTCATTCCACCAATTACATCTGTTGACCACCATAGATGCTCTGGTGGTCGGTTTTCCTTCCCTTCTACACCTACAGGCTTCTCGGGTCATTACCTTCATTATTGGGCCAATAGATTCGTCTTTCCTCCATGTTTCACAATCATGCACATAGAACACACATAAAAAAAAGAACAACATAGGGTCCAGGCATTTTTCTAATTGGCTCGTACCCTCCGCGATAATGCTTAAATAGTGGAAAGAATAACAATCATTTAAACAGCAATTTAAACCCCCTCAACAACCTCCCACAATATAGAATTATTCGTAGATCAACCGATTAGTGGGTTGATCCACATTCTTCATATTAATCAAGAACAAAAAAGGGGTAAATTAAGAACCTAAATTCCCTTCCTGGATTCGGTGGAATCCATTGTAGACAATAGATGAAATCCACATTTGAATCTATTCATCATTGTTCATCGATGTCATGTTCATGTTCTTCAATGGTCATTGATCTTTCATTATACTTTGATGAAGGGTGACATCGTCAGTGTTCTGTTAGAGCTACCTCTTATGCTTTGTGAATTTTCTTACCAACGGTTTGATTAACTAAAATAAACTACACCACACCGCATTCATTAATATGGTTTATTAATGAACGACAATTAATGAACCTATAATCCCATAAACATTGTGGTTACACATCCAAAGGGAAGTTCCATTAAATGTCTCTTATTTAATGTACATCCTTAAATTGTGGTCCTTCCAACATTCTCCCTATTGTTGATGGAAAATAAAAAAATAATTTATTTATTTATTTTATTATTTTTTTCTGAAAAGTCCAAAACATAACTTTTTCTTCTGATCCATGTCGATCGAAGTTAGGATTTTCCTATGAAAATCCTGACTCTATGAATTATTTGGTGCCCTCATATTTTCATTTTGAGAACCGGTTCAAAAGATAGAAATTCCCACTCTCATGTTTACTAACGTACCTTAATACAAGATCAATATTCCATTTCGAGATCTCCAGGTCTTGGATTCACATACAATCAATTTTTGAAATCTTGTAATAATTTCATATAATTTTAAAAAAAATTAGAGTTTTTGGGTCTTCACATTCTCCCAAGATTATGGAATTAGGTCCCTAAAAGCCACAACAAAAGCTAAGAAAACAAATCAGGGTAGTGAGCACGAAACTATGCCTCCCTCTCTCATGTTATCTCTTGGAGGCTCTCGTTCTACCAACGAACTCTCACCTGAGGGATCAACTATCCACAACAGACATGCCCCTTTAGATCCTCTATCATCAATAGAAACTATTCAAAAGTCACCCCATTGTTAATTTCTTGTTCTCCCCAGTCAATAACGTGTGATTGATTGTGAACGCATCTCCTCAGATGCGACATATGGAAAACATTATGCACCCAATGCATCTATGGGGGTATAGCTAGGTGTTATTCCACCTCGTCAACCCTGCAAAAGATCTAGAAATGTCCAAAGAATTTTGAAGATTGCTTTTAACAGCCACCAAATATCTAGAATCCTCATCGGGATGAGACCCATATGAATACAATGAATACCACAACATACTCCAATGGTATTAATATCCTATCTTCATAAGTCATATGACCTCTCAGTGTATTCATAATACTCTCTTAGATGATCTACACCATCTCAGTTGTAGCCCGTACCAGCTCTAGGACCATAAGTACTAACTCCACTAGGTTTGTCCAGCTTACAGGTGATCTGCATGGTCACCCATACACGGCAACAAATAGTGCCATGCCGACAGGGGAGTAATAATTATCATTGTATTCTACCTGAACTAGTAGAATGTGGTCTTCCCAAATACAGCCAAAATCAAGGATAAAGAACGAAGAATGTCCTCAAGTGTCTATATGGTCCACTCTGTCTAACCATATATTTGAGCATGATAGGTAGTGCTAAATTATAGCTGATTTCAGGACTCATCTTGCAATCCATTACACAACAGGTGTGTAAAACAATTTTTTTGATTTTAAACGATCATCGATGGTACCCTGTGAAGTCGTCAAATCTCCTATATGTTGAGGCCTTCCAATCCTTCTACTAATCCCTTCTATAAAATAAGTAAAAGATGGGCTGACTTGGTGAGTCTATCAGTGATAATCCAGATTAAGTCGTGGCCCCTAGATGTGTGTTGTAACACAGTCACGAAGCCCATAGAGTTACCATCCCACATTCATTCTGGTACCTCTAGTGGCTGTGAAAAACTATCTACAACCTGAATCTCATCCTTCACATGCTGATAAATGAGTCATTGTGATATGAACTCTACCACTGATTTCATCATCCCTATCCACCAGTTCTGATGTCAGAGGTCCTAGTACATCTTCACCACTACATGATGTTCCTCTAAATGGGATGTGTGGAACTCACTAAATACCTCCTCCCAAAAAATCAATGGTACAATGGTGCATCCTCTAAAAAGGATGAAATTCTCCCCACCTATGGAAAATCCATTAAGAGCCTATCCTAAAATTTCTGATCATGTCCGGCCTCACACTCAATTCCCCTAAGTTATGCCTACATTTCTTACTGATAGAGTTTTCGAGTGGATGTCATAGACTGAAGGTAAGCATCTCTGCCACTATCCATGAAATATAACTACATCGGGGCTAGCTACTATTTCACCTCACTCAGCAATTGTAGTCTAGACCTCTTACTGAGTGAATATTCCACCATGTTCCCTTTCTCTAGAATGTTCACTATCTCAATGTTAGAGTCATGGAGGAACTCCATCCATCACTGATGTATCATGTTCAGGTCCTTCTATGAGAAAATATACGTGAGACTCTTCTGATCTGAGTATAATGTAAATTGTTCACCCCTCATGTAGTTCTTCCACATCATCAATTCAAAGACCACTACTACTAACTCTAGGTCATGGGTCACGTAATAGTACTCATGTTTCCTAGGCTCCTGTGAGTTGTTGGTGATAACCACTTGCTCTTGCATAAGGACATAACCTTGTCTGGTCTATGATGTGTCGCAATATACTACATACCCAATGCCCTCTTATGGTATCCACAAGATTGGGGTAGTCATTATTCTCTTCCTCATATCTTGGAAACCCTACTGGAATCTCTATGTCCCTACAATTATTTTCCCATTACTTTTCAATGAAGGAAAGGATATTGATTTTGTGGATATGTATAGTACAAATCTCTAGTAGTTGAAAACCAATCCTAAGAATCTCCACACCTCATTCACAGTCCTGTGTGGATCCAAATAAATCATTACCTCTATCATTTCTAGATCCTCTGGAACTCCAGACATCGAGAAAACGTGCCCATAAGGTGGAAATACAATATCAAGAACATGAACATTGATTGTTTTCCATAAAGCAGGTTAACCCTGAGTATATCCAGAAATTTCTTCAAATGTGTGGAATGATACGTCTCCGATGTCAAGTACACCAAGAAGTCAGCAATGAAGACCACCACAAAGGGATTGTTGTAAGGCTCGAATATAATGATCATGAGTCCCATGAACACTAATGGAGTGTTGGTCATGCCAAAATGCATCACTAAGAACTCATAGTGTCCATACATGCATTTTAAAGCTGTATTCAGTGCATCCTTATCCCACACCCGGAGCAAATGATATCCTTATCTGAGGTATCTCTTAAGAAACAACCGTGATCCCATCAACTGATCAAAGAGATCATCAATCCTCGGTAGAGGATAATTTTTCTTCACGTTCACCTGATTCAGGTGATGGTATTGTACAAAAAGCCTCGGATTCCCATCTCCATTCATGGTAAACAAAACTGGGGCATCCCATAGAGATATAGTGGGTCTTATGAACCCATTTCTCTGCAAGTCCTCCAACTGCACCATAAACTCACAAAACCCCATGGGAGCCATCAGATATAATGTGGTAGATATGGGTGTCATCCAGGGGTACAGGTCGATGTAGAATTCTACCTACCTACGTGGAGGTAGTACCGAAAAATTTTCTAGAAAGACATAAGAATACTAGTCCACCACAACCGGATAGCTTAGAATCCTCTCTTCCACATCATTGACGGTGAGTCTAGCCAACTAATGAGCGATTGGATATACCCTCCTTCAAGAAATATTATCATGTGATGAGTTTTAGTTCTATCTGGTGATGAAAAAAAAGGTCCCTACTTCCAGAACACACCACACATCGTCCATAAAATAGTTGATCTGATCATGGATTGTAGATAGCCATCCCATACCCAAGATGATGTCATAAGGCTAAAACACTACTAATAGGATTCCCCAGTCGAAGCTCTCACATCCTAGAGTATGTTCACACTATGTGCACCAGTTTGTAATCAACAAATTCTCTCATGTATGAGTCTCTAAACCTAAATTTCCAGCCAAAAACTCCATTTGAATCTCTGATCTATGAACAAGTATTTTGGTAATGAAAGAGTGACTGGAACTTATATCTATAAAAACTGTATCAAGGGAGGAGTATATATAGATCTCACCTTGGATCATCTCTAGTGCTATGTGGTCATATGCCTCTGCCACCTAAAGTTGACCTCGTCCCTATCCACCTGCTCCCTATGGTTGGGGTGGACCACCTGAGGGTGGTGGTGGTTGTAGCTCAAACAATCATCCACCTTTGACTATATGGCCTGCTACTATGTGTTGTCTGCCACACTGCAGACCTCCTCATTCAAACCACTTCCACTGCCTCAGTGGTCCCCTGACCATTTTCGGATCATCCATATGACAGGTTAAGAAGTCTCAAGCTATATGACTCTTCCAACAACATGACTAGAATGGTCTTATCCTCTACTGACCACCTATGCTTTATGAGATCTACACATCCGACCTTACATCCTGGGGTCATCCCCAGAAATGTATGGCCCACATGGGCCTTTACGTCTTCTGCCAACTCTCTTTTTCAGATGACTCATCTACCTGGCATCCAGTGGTGACTTTCATCTTCGGTGCCTGCTCACCTAGGAATCTCTTCACCAATAGTTCACACTCTATAACTCCAGCCTGCGTCAGGATGTTGGGAGATATCATTGACAATGTGATCTCCTTTCAGAGTCCCTTCCCAAATTTCCAAGCCCAAAATAATGGTTCTCGTACAATATTGGTGGATTAGAAAGATATTATAGTGAATATCACCGAGTACTAGGCCACTGTCAGGCTTCCCTATTGTAAGTGTAGTAGATCCTGAATATGCACCGAGAATTGTGTCGCTGGTACAAAATACTCACTGAAGAGGTCCATGATGTCCAACTAGAAAAGAGTCATCTCCATGTGTGTCATGAGTGTCAGGCTCCCCCATCTCCCTATTATTCAATGAAAGAGGCTATCATCTAGGATCACCATCTGGACTACTGGTGTCCTGACCAAATAGAAAACTCATGCCACATCCTCAAGCTAGTCCTTATCTGCCTCCTAGTCTATCTCTCCATGAATTCATAGAGGCATCTATCTCTAGAACACATGAAATGCGCTTAGTCAGATTGCATGCTCTTCTAGTGGGGATGGGGGAAACTACTACCCCACAGGTGGTGGTTCTGCTAGGATACCACCTGAAGGTGCTATTGCCGTAAGGGGGCCCTGTAGTGACACATCATCATTCAGTCGGCCATCATCATGATCTCTCCCTAGAATCCCGAGATGTTTTTTATCTGGTGGTATCCTATTAAGAAACTGGTGTGCCATAGTCATTAATCTATACCTGGTGAGCTGACTCAAATAAGATCAAAAGAAAAAAAATCAAAACACATGCAACAAATGTTTTCATATATCGTGTTGGAAATCCGAATTCAGGGTCTTGGTGTATGGATACATTGACCACCATACAAACAATGTACTACCCGAACTAAAATCCAAACTCCAGTCACCTAACACTAATTATCCAAAGAAAACTTTGACTCTTAGTTCTTCTAATAGAACCGACCGCCTTATGATACAACATTCTCATGACTCGTCCCCAGGGGCCCATTCCGTGACAACCATAATAACTCCTTCTATAGGCCAGGTCTAGGTGAATAGTACCGGAAAAGAGAAACACAAAAATCGGAAGGCATTTCCCTTAATCCTGTACACAAACAAATAGAGTGCACTACGCACAAGTAAAACACAACAAAAATTGAAATGTACAACGACTACTAAAAACCACCACTGAGAGTAAATGTAATTACTGAATGTAAAGGGTCCAGTATACAAACCTAAAAAGAATGAAATTACTTCGAGGATTAAAAATGTGTTCTAAAGGTCTTCCACATAGGATTCAACATGAAGGGTAGGTAAAACTCATGCTCTATCGTCACTCCCTCACTCCACCCCTATCAACCACCGATGGGAACCGTCTTTTCCTGGCTCCCCGAGTCTCAATCAAGCTGTCTGACATCTACACAAGACACAATATGGTCAGGAGAAGCTTGTGTAGGGGTGAATATAATAATACTGTCATGTATCGCCCTCGGGGCCCATGCCATGACTACCTCAAGCCCTCCTCCCATAAGCCAGGGACTGGCGACCAGCATCAAAGGCATACATCCCGATAAATGGGAAGGCAATGCCATTACAAGAGACCAAACACCACAGAGTAAGCAAACTGAAGTAAACACTAAGTAAACTGCAAACATAAGTATGTGATGGAAATTAAATGTGCTATTATACAAACCCAACTGATAGTGTAGTACAAATGAATGTAAAGTACAACAACTGAAAGTCAAAACAGCCACCGCCAGGACATCCTATAGGGACTCCCACCTGAAGGGTGAGTATAGTCAGTCTCGTTGGAACCTCGTGTCCAGCCATCCTATCTGTGTACGTTCCACCTGATAGACCACCTATGTGTACTGTTTCGCTCCTCAAACCTCAACCACGATCAGCATTGTCCGTCTTCTGCAACCAACAAAACATAGTGCGGGCATAACCCGTGCAGGGGTGAGTATACGATATTCAGTATCGACCCCTAGACTCCTGATGGTCTCCTAGAATCCACGAAGGATAAACCAAAAAGGAAGGATCGAATCGTGAAGTGACAACCAACACTACTTAGGTATATTCCCATACATATACCGCAGTCATCAATTCCTGTTCGGCTCCAACAGCCGAGCCCAAGATCGATCAAGTCCACACAAGAAATGTATAAACCAATCTACATAGGAAAGCACAACCCAATACACATAGGAAATCAATTAAATCATATCGAAGATAATTATTGAAAGTCAAGACTCATCTCACAAAGGTATCATTTTACAAAGAGGGGTGGTGATGATTAGATGTAGCCTCGGAATCATCTCCTATGCCGAACCCACGAATGATCCAAGTATAGTAGTTGTCGCTGCCAAACCCACAACTGATCCTAGTATAGTAGTAATTGTCGTCGAATCCACGGAGGATTGCAGCACGGTAGTCGTCCTCGTTGAACCCACATAGGATCCCAGTATGCTAGTCATCCTCGTCGAACCCACGGAGGATCCCAGTACGGTAGTCCTCCTCGTCGAACCCACAGAGGATCCCAGTACGGAAGTCATCCTCATCAAACCCATGGAGGATACCAATATGGTAGTCATCCTCATCCAACCCACAGAGGATCCCAGTACGGTAGTTCTCCTCGTCCAACCCACGGAGGATCCTAGTATGGAATTCATCTTCGTCACAGTCGCAGCCAGCTTTAGGGATCCTGCACACAACATGCACGATTCTGGGAGGGTCCACTCCACGAGCCAAGATGGCCGATACTTCAGCTGACATTTAGTCTGGATTTGATGTATCCCAAAGTTCTAGCTTGTCAATAGGAATCCAACATGACAGACGGTGCGTCAATCGGACACCCGGTCTGAGAGTTATTGGCCTTTTTTTCCTAGGGGCCCGGTTGGTTTTTAAGCTAAAACCAACCCAACTGTAATCCAGATATTTCCAAAACTCACGTGGAGTAAACCAAATGAACTGTCTCACTAAGAGGAATCCAACAAAGTTGACGGCATGTCAATCGGACGTTTGAGCTCATGTTATAAGTGTTTCCACTCTAAGGGCGCGGTTGGTTTTTTGTTTGAAACAACCCGGCTGTACACAAAATTCTTCTCATCCATGAGTGTTATATACTGAAACGACCTCCTCGATTCAATGATCTCTACGCAACTGACGGTGAGTCGATCGGAGTTCTGTAGCCCATGTTATGGGAGTTTGAACGGATCTGTCTGGAAACTGGGGTTTTGGGACCGATCTGACCCAGCACAATACCCCCTGGGTTGGCCCGAACCGGGTCGACCCAACCTGGGTCTGGGTCCGGCTCGGCTGGCGCGGCCCGACCCAGCCGGTGCGGCCCAGCCCAGTGCTGGGGTCCGGCCCAGCGCGGGCGGCCCGGCCCTGCACGGGCGGCCCGACTCTGCTGGGCACTCGGTTCGTGACCGAGCGGGCGCGAAGGGGGGGGGGGGGGCGCCACCCCTTGCTTCGAAATGGCAGACCCGAGGGGTCCGCCCTGCTGTGCTATCCGAGGATTCAACCCCCAGTTCTTCAGTGTATCGGCCGACCATAATGGCCGGCCGGCTGATCCATGTGGGTCCCACGAGGGTCCCTCCTCCAGGGTGTGCTGGCGGCCGGTCAGACCGGCCGCCTCCTGCTGCTCCGCCGCAGCCCTTGTCTGAGTGGTGCGACACGACGGCGCCGTGCTCCTCCACCGCGGCCTCCATTGGCTTCACCGCCACGGCGCGACGGCGCCTCGCTTCTTTTCTGCGACCTTCTCCGACCATGGTTCCCTCATTCCCGAGCGGTACAATGGCACTGCGTCGCCTCCATTTCTAGCGACAATAATGATCCACAACGAAGGGGAGAAGGATGAGCCATGTTTTTTCGGTGCAGCCTACTCCCGTTATTTCATTAACAAGCGGCTAATTATTTAACATCAAAATTCGTTAAATAAAACTCTAACTATGAAACAACCCCTACCTCAAAAAAAGTTCACGGATTCTAGCGTCACGAGGGTGGTTTCGATGATGGCGTTGGTGTGCGTCCAAGAAGGGAATGACGTCTCACACCAGCTGCGGAGTGGAGAAGGAATGACACATCGTTGGCGAGTTTCCACGTTGGTGCCTCCTCCTTTGTCATGGAGGAAGAAGACGACCGAAGATACCGGGTCGCCAAGTCGATGATCCTTGACGAAGTGTTGTCGTTCTTCATTGTGGATGAAGTCATTATTCTCCGGAGAAGATGAAGTTCTTCAAGAGACATAGAGCTCTCTCCTCCAATCCTCAACACAACCAATCTATCCCCAATAATAAAATAATCTCTTCTTATTTTATTAATTCATTCCATGATTTCAAAAATCAAAAAACATAATTCAATTAATTGAATTACTGTGTTGGCATGATTAAATGTGAGGAGAGGGGAAGTCACCCAATTAATAAAAATTTTAAAAGATAATATTACTTACACATCTTAAGTGGGGGGGTTTAGAAGAGTTAGGGAATGTTAGCGGTTGGGCTCGTGTGGGCCCCACCCCACCTTCATTCTCTCAAGGGTATTTAAAAACAAGTGGGTCCCATCTAACTTCCACACATAGGTTTTAACAACATAGAAAAAAGAAATACAATTGTAACATAATTTTATTTACATGACATTTAAATCCCTTTTTCTAAACAACCCCTCCCGAGCAAACACCCCCTCGAGAAAGGTCCTCCTAAGAAAAAATTGGTGATGTGGTTTCATCGGTGCCCTCAGATTTCATTTTTGAGCACCGGATCAGAAGTTAGAAAAACCCGCTCGTCCGTTTATAGAACGTACCCGAGCTAAACATTGTAAATTTATTCCAGGCACACCGGGCCTTAGAATCATGTGCCTTCATAAACTGCATACTCGTAAAATCCCAAAAAAAATTAAGAATAAAATTTAATTCAAATTTGCGGGTCTTTTCATTACTCGCACCTCAGGGCTTTACGTCCCCATAAAGATACAACACAACTAGGGAAACAAATGAGGGTACTGAGAACGCATCTGAGCCTCCCTCTCCCATGTTCTCTCATGGAGGTTCCCGTGCTCCCACTTGATGCGCACTAGAGGTTTCAACTGTCCATGTAGGACCCACTCTTGTCGATCCTCGATCTCCACTGGGACCTCCGCAAAAGTCACCCCGTTATCAATGTCCAGCTCCCCAAGATCGATGATATCTATCGGGTCGTGCACGTATCTCCTCAGCTGAGATACGTAGAAGACGTCGTGCACCTGGTGCAACTGAGGTGGTAGAGCCAGGCGATAAGCCACCTCGCCTATCCCGCTGAGAAGCTAGAATGGTCTGATGAAGCACGATGATATCTTTCCGCCATGACCAAAACATCTTAGACCCCATCGAGGTGAGAACCGTAAGAAGACGTGGTCTATACCCTCAAACTCTAGTGGTCTAAGTCTCAAATAATCATAAGAAATAGTCAGATCTTCATCTGCTCCTGCACTTTCACCGATTCTACACGTACTAACATCATCACTATCCAAAAAGGATATCTGAAAAGCAGCTAGGTGCTCCATCACAACTCCAAGTAGTTGGATGCCCAAACTCTTGTTGAGAGCTTCAGCTACTACGTTCCCCTTCTGAGGAGTATAGTCTATCTCATAGTCATAGTCTTGGAGTATCTTGAGTCATTTCCGCTATCTCAGGGTCATGTCCTTCTGAGAGAGGATACACCTGAGACTAAGGATTTGGTGAGAATCATAAACCCTTCGCTCGAAGAACAATGGGTGAGACTATCCATTTGTCGGTAATCATCTCCACCCTTCTTCGTCTATGATCCACCAGAGCTGCTGAGATTCCTCCTCTGCCGAAAAGAGAAATCTGGTCTCATCCCTTGGATGAAACACATTATTTTCCTAATACAGTCAATCCTGACATGAACTGTACTATTTCATGTCATGGACGATGTCGTAAGGCCTCGACGCTAATACCAAGAGATCCAACCATTACTCTCGCCACCAAAGGTCGAGTCACACTATCGACAATAGTGGGTGGTCACTAGGTCTCCACCAGTAGGAATCTCGGAAGTGAGGGTCATGTCAACGGTTTTAACCAAAACCTCTCAGTATCTACAACATAGAAAGGATAGGGAAGAAAACAACACAAGAACATGTGTCTTTTGTTAATTCAGCTCAACGTACAAAGACACAAAGCATCCACAAACAAAACATCAACATAGCTAGAAGCATCATGAATAAAATCCTTCTTGACTAGAGCTTTTCCCGCTCCTATCTGTCTACTCCCAAAGCCCCATTGTCATAGGCATCAGCTGCCAGTGGCTGAGCTCTCCCCTATCCACCGGTTCCTTGCGGTCTGGGTTGTCTTCCTGGTGGTGGTGGTGGTGGTGGTAGGGCCTCTATGCATCGCCCAACATCCACTGCTCGACCAACTCCTCTGCCTTGTCCGCCTGCTCCCTACGGACCGCCACGGTCAAACCTCTCGCTGGGAGGTCCCTATACCACCTGCTACTCATCTGACGGGTGGGTCAGGCAGTCTCGAGTCATGTGACCATGCCCGCCACATGCATAGCACTGCTGGCTCCTCGTGTGGCTGGCTCTGTTTCGTGTGCCCCGCCCAAACGAACCTGTTTCTTGAGACTGCACATCTGATGGTATGGCCTGCTTGGTTCTCTGCTTCGTCTATCTACTACAAGATGCAGAAGACTCCGTTGTGGGTCATCCTGTGGAGGGTCTCGCCGGTGGTGACTGCTCGACGAGAAAAATATCCACTATAAGGGCTCTCTCCAGCTCCCCCCGCCTGCGTCGAGATGATGAGGGGGATCATCGATGCCCTGATCTCATACCTCAGTCCCTGCTCGAAGGTCTGGGCCCTGAAGAACTGGTCTCGTACCATATCTGTGGAGTAGCGCGATAGATCAGTAAACCTCACCGAGTACTAGGCTACTGACATACTGACATGATGCAACTGTAGTAACTCCTGGATGTGAACCGCACAAAGCGTGGCAGGAACGAAATCTGAGCAGAAGAGGCTCTCAATGTCTATCCGAAGAAGAAATGCCTCATCATGCAGCTGGAGCAACAATCTCCACCATCTACCTGCTGCTTCGTGCAGGAGACTCGCTGGATGGATCCCCATGAGGTCAAATGGTGTCCCCACTAACCTAAAAACACATACAACAGCCTCCATCCAATCCTTGACTACCTGAGGGTCCATCTCCCTGCAGAATCTGGGTGGTCTCTAATGCGGAAACTTGTGCAGTCCACTCTGGAGACGTGGAATCTCAACTGCTGGGGCCAGTGGCATCGTTGGCTCGGTGGGTAGAGGTATCGTCGGTGCCTCCGCAGTAATAGGGCCATGCACCGAGGCCTCGTCACTCGATGGACTGCCGTCTCGCAGGAAGCTCAAAAACCTAGCTGGCTACCATTGTGGGGCCATCCTGAAAAGTGACAGGTGCGCCACGGTCAATAGGGTATACCTGGTGGGATGACACAAGTAATCACAAAGAAAACTTGAAACACACATGCAATAAATGTTTTCATGAACTGAGTCAGAAATCTAAAGGCAGGGTCCTGGTGTATGGATACGTCGGACGCCGCACCTACACTAGACTCCCTGGATAGATAACCACACTCAATACCCTTAACTCTATTGCTTCACATAGAAGAGAGATCAGAGTCCTGAGTTCTATGGTAGAACCGAACTCCTCTGTCACCAATTTGTCACGACCTGTCCTCAGGGCCCGGGCCGTGACTACCCCAAGCCCGCCTCCCATAGGCCAGGGGATGTCGACTAGCACCAAATGTGTAAATCCCGATAAATTGGAAGGCATTTCCTTTACAAGAGAACAAACTCCATAGAGTTCACAAACTGAAGTAAACACTATGTAAACTGAAAACACAAGTTAGTGCTGGAAAGTAAATGGGCCAGTATACAAACCCAACTAAAAGTGTAGTACAATGGAAAGTAAAGTACAACAACTGAAAGTCAAAACATAAACTACCAAGATGTCCTCTAGGAACTACCACATGAAGGGTGAGTACAATCAGTCTCTTCGGAACCTCCTGTCTGTCTGTCCTCTTCGTGTACGTCCCACCTGATAGACCACCTCTGGGTACTGTTTCGCTTCTCAAGCCTTAACCACGAGTAGCGCTGTCTGTCATCTGCAACCAACACAACATAGTGTGGGCATATCCCATGAAGGGGTGAGTATATGATACTCATTAGGGACCCCGAGATAGGATTTCATCAGAGCTTCCATCTAGTTTTGGGAATTTTCATTCCAAAGGTTTGGTTAAATAAAATAAACCCCACCACGTTGCATTCATTAATATAGTTTATTAATGAAATGGAATTAATGAAACATTAATCCCCCAAATACTGATGTTACACATCCAAAGGGACATGTCATTAAATGTCTATTATTTAATATTCATCATTAGACTATGGCCCTACCAAAAATCAATCAATGGTGGATGATAAACAATATAATAACTCATTTTTTATTTTATTATTTTTCTACAAAATATCCAAATTATAACTTTTTTGTTCGACCCTTGCCGGTCGAAGCTATGCTTCGCCTAAGCGATTCCTGGAAATGAGAATTTAATGGTGCCATCATATATTCAATCCGGGCACCATATCAAAAGATATAAATCACTGCTCGCACATTTACTGAACGTACCTTAAAAAAATTTAAAATTCTGTTCCGAGCCCTATAGGCCTCAGAATCATGTGTCGTCAAATTTTTCAATCTTGTAATAGTTCCATATAGTTAAAAAATATTTTTAATTTCCGGGTCTTGACAACCTAAAATAATATGATATACATATTGATAGAAATCTTGTGTTCACATCATTAGGTACAAATAGGAAAGCAATAGAAATACATCCACAAAAACATCATGTAGTGAACCAAAACTACTACTGCAATAAATCCTCCATCTCTACCCAGAACTCATTTATATGTTGAAATAAATATTCCATCCATGAACTAGTCTCCTAGTTGAAAATTATGCTCCAAAACTCCAACCATACCACAATCCTCTTCTAGAAACCCCTATTATAAATAAATCTGAATGTAAAATAAAAAAATATTTTATTTTTCATAATTTAGATATTCTATATCATTAAGTATATATAATTAATATAATAAGATGAAATCAATATAAGATATTTTATTTCATTACATAATAAAATACATATACTCATACTAAATATAAAAATATGCAAACTAATTTTTTATTATAATAAATATAAAAAACAATTATTGTATTATCATAAAAAATATTCATAAATGACATATAGAACCAATGATTTATCCTATAATATTTATTTTTTGAAATATATTATAATTATAATTAAATATATATAAACCTATATAAAAACATGAGAAAATATAAAAAATTATATATAATATTACTAATATAATAAAATTATAACACTAGATTAAAAAATTAATATTAAAAAATATTTTTAAAATAATATTAAGAAAAAACTATTTATAAAATAATATCTTTAAAATACACAAAATATTTTCAACACATGATGATAAAAAATGAAGCCTAAAATTATCTTATTTAACAACAAATGTAAAATATACTAAATAAAATTATTAGTTTATAATTCAAAAAATGAAAACATGTTCTTATGGAAGAAATAAGTAAATGGATAATTGAAATTAATAAATAATTCATTTTTCAAGTAAATCTAATATATTTTATAAATTTATATTTTTTTATTAAAATAATTGAACAATAATTCAATTATTATAATTTATCAAAACATGTTATAATAATTGAAGAAAATATTTAACATGTATTGTTTCTCTAAAAATAAATAGGGATATATGTTTTCTCAACATTTACTACATAAAACATATTTTTTAAATATAATTTTTAAAAAAATTAAAATACAAAATTTAAATGAATAATATTTTTATATAAATAAGTTTAGGTATCATTATTAACCTAATAAAATTGTGTACTTAATTTTATAGTATTCAAGGAATCAATGATTTTTTTGAGAAAATCAAGAAACTATATCATTTAAATTCAAAACAATAAATGAATTACTAAATTATTTTTTTAAAAATTATTTTAACTAAAAAAATTTAATACTATATTATTTATGAATATAATTAAAAATTAAAAATTGAATTTTATGATTAATTAAAATTATTCTATTTAATGATTATTTTTATTGATGTACAAATGTAAACCATATATTATAATTTATTATATTAAAATAAGTTATAAAAAATAAATTTTATATTTAAAAAAATAGGAAATTAATGAATAAAATAGAAAACATAAATTAATTATAGAAGATAAAAATTGAACACCTAAAATATATATCTATAAATCAAAACATAATAATCAAATATATATAAAAATAAAACAGGATACAATTTAGCATAAATAGTATATAAGATTATATCAATTTAAATACACTATAAATAAATACAAATATATAACATAAATATATATATGAAAAAATTACATTCACAAATAATTGAAATATACAAAATGAATATGTATATATTTAAAAAAAATTAACATTCAATTACATTCGTTTAAACACAAAACAATTTTGTAAAATTTGTAGAACAAAAAATATGAGGAAAAAATAAATATATGAAAAAATTAATAAAACATAAACATGTTATAATAATACAGAGAAATTACATATATAATATTTTAATTGATGAAATACATGTTATGTTGGGAGGGTTTTATTATTTTTAATAGTTTTATTACATATTAAATTTTGAATTTAAAATAAACAAAAATTAATAATGGCATTGAAAATACATATGTTCCCATATTTTATTTTTCACATTATTTTTAAATTTATTAAATTTAAATTGAATAAAAAATTAACATAATGAAATAGATAGAACAAATTAAATTTTAAGGGGGAGAATTAAAATATTTTCTGAGATATTTTATTCTTCCAAATAAACATGTTCAAAATGAATTTGTGGTTGCATATTATTTTTTGACATTTATTTACTACATAACTATAATTTAAAAATATTAATCCCTATTAAAAATATAATAAAAACCATTATATATTTTATAGTAGAATAAATTAAATAAAACAATTACATAGATAATAAATATTTACAAATTCTACAATAGAACTAATAGATTATTGTTCATGGAAATAATTTCATATCATATATAACAGAAAAGTTTTATTGTATACATCAATTTGTAATAATAAGAAATATTTTCATTTAATTTTTAGTCACCTAATTATTTATTTACTATAAGCATTGTTTTTTCTTCAGAACATGTATATTTATCATTTGTAGTTGGGTCCAAAAATTCCTTTAGTTGATAATGATGTTTTTGAAAAGTTGTTTAATTATTTTTCAAAAAAAAAATCTTTAATAAATATGAGAATTATTATTAATATATTTGAAAAATCAAATAATTATTTAATTTATATTTTGACTATAATAATGGATTTCATATCCCTTTACTATTTGTAAAACATGAGTAGGATTAAACATTATTTATGTCAATAATCAAGGAATGAATTACATCCTAACTAGTTTGAAATTCAATATTTAAAAATGATTTTACAATAAACTATGGAAAACATTAAATTTAAGAAATTAAATCATAAGTAATTTGACGAATTTCATGTTATAGATTATTGATTTTTTTAAAACAATAACATTTTACACTTTGTATTGATTTATCTTTAATGAGTGAAATTAAAAAATGATAAAATTTAAAATTTAAATTCATATAAACAATTTCATTATAAATCTAATATATATAATTTAACTTCCCACTTCACTTAAATTTCATATATAATTCAAAATGATGAACAATCATCCCTAATATCTAAGGAAATATTTAATTATTTATTCCCAAAAATCATTTTATTGTAAAATATTGTAAAAAATACATTTTAAACTATTTTATCAATATAATTATATATTCCATAATTTCAATCATTGGAATTATTCATATTTCTTAAATTAATTGTATAAAAATGTATGTATCTATCAATATATTCTATTTTTGTAAATTATATCCTATATTTCTCCAAATAGTTGTAACGCCCCAACCCTAGTTACCCAGAGTCGGGGAACTATTTTAATACATTGGCATGATTTTACGTAATCAAGTCCCAAAGGACCGATTAGTTTAGCAGTCTTGGAAAATAGATTACATGCATGAACATTACATTACACATTAGAAAATAAAACACAACATACATGATCCTTTGAGAACGCCATTAATCCCCAAGCTTAACCCAGCTTATCAATAATATTACACTTCATAGAATCCTGGGGAAAAAATAAAACATAGAAAGGGGTGGGCTCAAATGCTCAGTAAGGTTAAGAAATACAGTGGATGATAACATAAATATTAAGCATGTTGAATGAGTGAAACATCATACCTTTACCAATAATAAACATGAATACATTTATGGAAGGAATAGGATCTGAGTAAATAATTCCATAATAAAACTTAATCATGGGTAGTCTACTAGTCGAATGACCACATGAACCATCAATTTTATTTCCATAATGATGGAATGTATAATGCCGGACATTCTGAAACATTTTTAAAGGCCTCGTCCAAGACGACTAAAAATGATTAAGGCTTCAGCAAAAACCATATCTCAATTTGGGAAATGCCTCAACCAATTCCATGATGAGTTGTATCATGAGACCTACCAATGCATTAAGGAGATATAGCGGGCTCCTCCCATCACTTACTAAGTACAATTCATGCCTCATATGAAAAGGTTGAAATATAACATAAACATTCATATATGAACTTACATTCGAAATCTCAATACATTAACCATAAACCATTATTGGTATAAATCCAATATGGAAGATTATATTAAAATAAATCAACCTCAATCCAATATAATATCTATTAAATGATGGTGACATAGTTGAAAATGATTAGTAATCCTTTTTCAGAGAAATATCATTTTTTTAAAACATTTAAAAGTCACACATTTGTAAAGGAAGTAATTCAAAAGATATTTTTGAATAAAAGTGTCCCATACCAATTTGTTACTTTTTAAAATAATTGTCAATTCAAAATATTCATGTCCATATAAATAAATCCTTAAAATCATTTGGAAAACATGGACATTAATTAAATAAATATAGAAAGACAAATCATTAAAACATTTAAAATCGTGACCCTCATAAAGAGTACCTTTCACAAAACCATAAAATACTCATTTTGATATCATTTTTATGAAAAATGGTCATGGATGATAAAAATTTCTTAGTAAATACTTACACATAATCAATCTCGGATAATAAGGATATTGAGGAATTAATCCGTACCAATATGGTAACATATGAAGCATACATCAAATGAAATAAGTATAAAAAAAGGAATATGTAAATACACATAAATTAAATTCTATTACAAAAATAATAAAATTATGGGCAGTACAGACACCACACAATAGGTTATAGTGGCAATATGGCATGAATCTCATGTGAATAAGGAGTGATATGAAAACCCCTCACCTTGCTCTTTCCTTTAGTCAAGGTTTCATTTAACCTCATGTATGAAGATAATAGTATGTTATTAAATTATACATGAAAAATATTAATATTTATGATATCATACATGATTCATTTATGATATTTTACTAAACATTTAATAATAATTTCCATGTTAAATTAACATTTTATATAATAATCGCTTTCTTTATCGTACGTGTTTTAACTTTTTACTCTTTATTGAATCACTTAGACTAAGATTAAAATACATCCAGAATATAAAACATGATTTATATATCATATATATTTAGAATATAATGTTAGGTCCAATAGGGGCCTATATACCCTGAGATGGGGGGTGAATTAGGGTATGGATATTCTTTCGCAAAGTTCTTCCTGCCCCACTGGATCTTGACCTCTTTATTACAAGGGTCACTTTGTTTGAACTCGTGTGATAATTATGACTACTTCATTTATTCTTTATCTTATTATGATACTTTGAATGCAATTATGGAAAGAAAACAGACAGACACAAATATTTTTACTTGGTTCATCCTCACTGAGCTACCTCCAAGGAGCATATGCCGACAAGTTGTCAGTCGTTAAAAATTCCACTATTTTTCACTAGATGTGGATTACAATGTTCGGGCTAGATCAGTTCTATGCCCAAGATCACTTCCTTTATGAGATTTAGGATTATCTCACTGATTTCCCAAGGGTCACTCCCTATTTCTCAATATCTGGCTCACTACTAGTGGAGAGGATGACCTTTTTCCTATTCCAATGCTCACTGCATTTGGAAGGGAATCCGCTCACAGTTTATAGACCTATAGGTCTCTTAATTTGCATTAATACATCCATCCTTAATAGTTGATGGATGATCTGTTATAATCCAACATTCATCCACTGATTAATATCACTTTGCCTCTTAACCACTGGGCAATTCCTTTGGAAACACCTTTACAAAGCACCCTACTTCGCGAGGCTCCCAATTTCACGATGCTTAGACAAGCCTTCATGAAGCACCTTCCTTTTCGTGAAGCTCACAATTTCACGGAGCTCTGACCATTGAAAAGCTTAAGCCTTCTCAATGCCTAGGACTTCGCGAAGCTCAAGTCTTCGCAAAGCGACTTCCCTCGCGAAGCTCACTGAGCCAACGCAGAGCACACATCATTCGAGGAGCTAGAATAGCCGCCATTAAGATCATCTTTCGCGAAGCACTATGCCTTCGCAAACTTCCTTCGCGAACTGAGAGAAAATTATTTTCTATGAAAATTCTCTCTACATATCTCAAGGGGGTCGGCCTCTATTTATAGGAGATTCCACCAACAATTGAACTTTCCGTGAGAAGTCAACACCACGTCATGTCAAATCACGGAGCTCCAATGATTCCACCAGAATTCTGTCTAAATCGTGATGCACCACGGAAATTTTCCGATCATGGAGCTCATCGTAATCGCGGATCATTACCGTCTAAATTCCTTCACACCTTCCCCGCGAAGCTCCCTCGCAAATCCCTTCACCGCCACGATGCACTACAACTCTGTCGTTCGCGATGCTTTGACGTAATCGTGAAGCATCACCGCCTCCATTTTTCTGGTCTTCGCGAAATCCAATCCATGCATCCTCTATTCGCGAAATTCATGCTTCTGCCAAATAAAAATATGATCTTCATGGATATCCACTATTCTTGATGCTCACAAAACTCTACCTTGTACTGCTCTTTTGTATTGCCTCTAGATCATCCATTCCTTTGTCATCGTTCTTTGTCAACATAGATTGTTATCAACTTCTCGGGAACTCAACAATTCTCCACGAAAACCTGCTTTGTCAACAAACACAATCAACCCAAATATACTGCAATGTTCCCTTAAGGGATTTTTTCCCAACAATCTCCCCCATTGGGTTTGTTGACAATTCTTCATAACTCTTATCAGAATGATTTTCTGCATGTTGATACCTCACTGAGTCTTCTTCCAACCGCTACCACCATTCGCCTCTTGCAATTCTGATAGCGTTCAAGTATTCACTTAACATGAACTCTAAGCCCACATGTGTAATGCTCGACATGATAATCAAGAGTAACATGAAAAGTTCATCAATGAATCACTTCATTTCAAACACCCATTGTCGATTCCAACCTGATACCAATTCTTAAAATGATATCAATTGTTGAAACACACTGATACCAATTGATGATAGCTGGATACCTTCTCTCACCATTCCAACACCACTGTTCTACTTTTATCATGATCCTCAGCTATCATGAAATCTGTTCTTTGATCTATACCTACTTGCATCGTCAGATTTAAAAATCTCCCCCTTTCTCATTTCTCCCCCTATCTGGTTGCTCCACTAGTCAGCTTCTCCCCATATCTGTCATGATTTCTCAAATAGAAACATTGTCTCCCCCTTGAACAATCATTATTTTCCCCCCTTTGTCAACGTACCCAAAGGTCACTCCATTGTAGTCTGTAACATAGTAGAGAACACATATCATCACCTTATAGAAAAGACATCATACCTCGGGGAGTGGGGGGTATCCAACATTCACTCTATGTCAAGTGCGGGGAGTCGACTGAACTCCCAGAGCCAGTCGATGACTCTCAAAAGGTTCCTTGGGTATGGCCTTTGTCAGAATGTTTTCCACCTGTAGCTCTGTAGGCACATACTCCTACTTCACGATTCCCGGCTCAAACTTCTCATTGATAAAATGATATTTTATCACAATGTGCTTTGTTATTGAATTATTGACGAGATTTTTGCTGAGATTTATAGCACTTGAGTTATCGCACTGGGTTCCGATCGGAGACTTCACTTCAACTCTCATATCATCAAGCTACTGCTTCATCAACAATAATTGTGTGCATGCTTGAGTGGCCGCAATATACTCATCTTCCGCGGTGGTCAAGAAAATTCAATATTTCTTCTTACTTAGACAAGAAATACACAATACAGCAAGATAGAAACCACCACCTGACGTTGATTTCCTATCATCTGCTGAACCGGCCTAGTCTGCATCAATATATCCCAATAACTCTGTCTGAGATTTATCAGTATATGTCCAGCTGAAATCCACTGTGCGCTGGATATACCAAAGTATTCTTTTCACTGCATGCCTGTGGATCCCCTTGGAATTGATCTGATATCTCACTGCTTGGCATGTGGCGAAAACAATATGAGGATTTGTTGCGGTCAAGTATAGAAAACTACTGATAATCTTCCTATTTTCAGTGAAATTAACTGCCCTACCACTTTCATCTTCTGATGATTTCATCTGGGTCAAAACTAGAGTCTTCATATCCTTGGAATTTTCCATTACAAAACATTTAAAACCCACCTTGGAATACATGGATTCAGAAATGTATGTGTCATTCCTGCATTGTGTAACCTGAAAACCAAGGAAAAACATCAGTAAACTAATCATAGAAATTTTGAACTCATGTTTCTTGAATTCAGATGATTGTCTCCACTATGCTTCATCTGATCTTACAAATATTATGTCTTCTTCCTAGACCAAACTCATATTTTATTACTGTTGTTGTTGAAATAAATATTGTAATCAAATCCCATACAATGAAAACCATGCTTCTTCAAATACTGATATAGCCTTTAGTACCATGCTCTTGGTGCTTGTTTCAGCCCATATAACGCCTTCTTCAGCCGGTAATCATTTTTCTCATCCTCATGAATTAGAAAACCATCTGGCTGCACAATGTACACCACTTATTCAAGAAAAACAATTAGAAATGATGTCTTGACATCCATCTGGAATACTTTGAACTTTCATTGCACTACAATGGATATGAATAATCTTATTGTCTTCTGCCTTGCAATCGGTGAAAATGTCTCATCACCATCTATTCCCTCTATCTGGGAGTCTCTTTTGCACATCAGTCGTGCTTTTTTCCGAATCAATATGCCATATTCATTCATCTTGCCTTAATATACCCATTTAGTCATGATGACGTTTTTATCTTCTGTCCTCGAAACAATATCCCACGTCTAATTCTTCTCAATTCTGATCTAGCTCTTCATTCATGTCATGAATGTAGTTTTCATCTTTAGCTGCATCAGAAATGCATTTATGCTAAACCTATGATAGAAAAGATGCATGCTGTAGTGATTTCATTTTCCTTGTCTAAAAGCAGTCAGTTGTTACCACATTGTTAGAGCAATGTAAACAATCATGAAATGCAAGGTTATAACTGATTCTCCCTATGCTTCTTTCTTCCCACAATAGGAAACACCTGAGTTGAGTCATCCAATTATTGCATTGATGGCTCTTTCATCTTATTTTGTTATTGAATGCTCCCCCTATGTTGTGAAACATTTCCTGGGGTTCGTCCAACTATTTAGACTCATAACAATTCTTCTCCTCCGGAATCATCTATTCTCATATTCCACTTGGAATTGAGCCATTAACGAAATCTCTAAGCCTACTGAGTTGTAAATCGATGTAGGAAACAAGAGACAAAGTTAACAACACAATCACATTCTATTGTCCTATATTTCTCCCTTTATTATTCAACTCTGGTAACTGATTTGAATCAATTGAAACTGTAGATCATATCACATCGACGCATCGCTTCCTTAGATGCCACTTCCTATTGGGTCGTATCTCCCTAGAACCTAAAACACATGAATCATTAGTTAATATAATTTATATACATAGGAAGAGGGGCTTCTTCTATAATCTTCAAGATGAGGATTGTGGTTGATCCTGATGTGTCAACCATTTCATTCATTCTTGCAGAGAATCACACTCTTTCCTTACTTCTTCTAGTTTCCTTGCCAACTTCAACTGCTCTGGCCATATGACTAAGAATTCTTTACCCATATTCGGAGCCTTTCTCTAATATGTAGATTCTACAGACTTAGCCTTTTTCACCATTTCGGGTTTAAACCCACTAGTACACATTTCTGTATTTGATGTTCCACAAAAATTCCATTTCCCATGATTCCTTCTCTGGGTAGGAACCTCTCTACTTGCCATCTTCCCCTTCTTCTTCCACCATTGCAAGGATCTTTCACCTTCCTCCACTTTTTGTTGTGGAACAGGACATGAAAATTTTTTAGTACATTTTTTGTTCATATTTATTTTATCAGATGTCCGAGTCACCACACTCTTTTTCCCCGGTTGTGAGTCCTCCATTGAACGTTCACTCTTCTTTATCACAGCTGGAGTATATCTCCCCTTAATCATCCAGGTTTTTTCACATTATCTCCTTGAGAGCTTTTGTGAGTATGATAGAGTAGGTGACTGATATACCTTTCGTTCAGCTACACGTGATTTCCCTGAGGCTCTAAGCCGATTCTTCTACTTAGCACTTTTTCTCCCAGTATAGGCTTCTTTGTTATACACTTCATGTGGTGGAGATATCTTTTTAGGTTCTTTTTCCTTTCCTGCTTTCTTTTTGCTGAAATGTCTTTCCAAATTCCCATAACCAAAACATATAAAACTTGTTCCATCAAATTCATACCTCATTTCATCAATTCTTTGTCGAGAATTTGATGTATATTGAGTTCTTCCTCTGACATTGAGCTCTTGAGCTTCCTAACACATACTCATGGTGTGTCCCATTGTTCCACAGAAATAGCATATAACAAATGCTTTCCTCTAAGAGACTCTTCTCTCTGATTTATCATGATAGTTATTCTTATTCTTAGATTTGGTAATGTTTCTGTTTTCAAAACCTGAAATGTATTCCAGAGCTACTGAACACAAGCTTGATGTCTGGCCATGAATCCCGCAGAAAAATCACATGTCATCACTTCTTTTTGTAACTTTCCTCTTAGGTCTATCTCCAGCACTATTAGGGTTTTTTTCACATCAGGAACTATTCACATCTCTCTTTCTATCATGCATGGGAGGTGATTCGTCAAATCCAATACCGTTTTTTCACAAACTGTATGGTCTTTGAGCTGAGATAATTTGTTCATTCCTGTTTTCAGAAATAGAAAATTTTCTTTTCATTTCATCATCACCTGCCGAAGGTTAATCAAATAGTAAGTGCAAGGCATCCTTCATTTTAGGATTTCCTCTAGCATTGAATTTCTCTATTTCCTTCTTCACTAATTCTAGCTCTTTTTTCAACTTATGAATCTTTAATTCACTTGATTAATGTTGAGCATCAAGTTATCTCTTGAGAGACTTTCCTCTACTCATCTCATCTTCCAATTCTCGTGTATGCTTTTCCACCACTTCACTTTTCTCCTTTACATTAAATTTTTCTTGAGCAATAGAATATGAGCTACATGCATTCTCTTTTTGTAGCCATTGATTCTTCTGATCTAGTTTATAATGTTGTGTCACAAGATCATCATTTTTAGATTTCATGTTTTGAATCTCGTCTGTGTTTAGATTCTTCCCCTTGACATCAGCTATTAATTATTCTATTTTGCAGATTTATTTTAAAATTATTCATTTTGAGAATAATTATTCTCCCTCATATCAGTAGCTACGTCAATAAGCCTTTGATTCAGACTTCTTAGATTGTTGAGCTCTGTTTCTAGTGCTTGGATCTGAATATCTTTATATTTAATATCATCAGTGTTTCTAACGTCACTTGAAATATCAGGTTTTTCGATACACTTGACTTGATCTTTCACTTTTCTATTCAAGACATTGATCTCCCTTTTCTGTTCTTCAATCTTAAGCTTATACTCACAAACAGATTCTGAGTTCTCTTGTGTTGATAACTTGAGTTTATCAATTTCTTCCATCAACTTAGACTTCTATTCTTCCTACTGCAGCATATAGAGTTTGGCATCATGAACAAATTTTTTAGATTTATTTGTTTTAGCTCTCCAAACATCCATCTCTTCAAGAGAAGTCTCTCACTCATCTCACATATCTTTTCTTCCTTTAATTTCTTCTTCTCTTTCAGTATCACTTCGATTCTCATGTACTTCACTCATTCCAACATCATGATTAAGTGAATCAATCTTTTTTCTATCAGATTCATCCAGTCCTTCTTTCACCTAGCTGTTTGATTATTTTAATTGAATCACACTTTTTCCATATAGACTTCCACACTGAGGAATACCTCTTTACTTTTTAATCTTCTTTGATGTATTTCACTTTTCCATGGCACACCAAAATAAGAGCAGTCTGATTCTTTAACCATACAGATCGATTACACCAATTCAAAGCAAACAAATCTGATAAAAGAAACCTTCCCTATGATACGAATTGTTAGGGACAATAGGGGCCTATATACCCTGAGAGGGGGGGGGGAATACGGGTATGGATATTATTTCGAAAAGTTCTTCCTACCCCACTGGATCTTGACCTCTTTATTACTAGGGTCACTTTTTTAGCACTCGTGTGATTGTTATGACAAATTCATTTCTTCTTTACCTGATGATGATACTTTGAATGTAATGCAAGAAAGAAAACAGAAAGACACAGAGATTTTTACTTGGTTCACCCTCACTGGGCTACGTCCAAGGAGCATACGCCAACAAGTTTCCGGTCGTAAATATTCCACTATTCTTCAATAGATGTGTATTACAATGTTCGGGCTAGATCACGTCTATGCCCAGGCTCACTTCCTTTTTGAGGTTTAGGGTTAGCTCACTGATTTCCCAAGGGTCACTCCCAGTTTCTCTCTCTCTGGCTCACTATCGGTGGAGAGGATCATCTTTTTCCTCTTCCTATGCTCACTCCACTTGGAAGGGAATCTGCTCACAGTTTGTAGACCTGTAGGTCTCATAATTTGCATGAATACATGCATCCTTAATAGTTGATGGATGATCTGTTATAATCCAAATTTCATCCACTGATGAATATCACTTTTCCTCTTATCCACTGGGGAATTTTTTTGGAACCACCTTCGCAAAGCACCCTATTTCTTGAGGGTCCCAATTTCGCAAAGCTCAGTCAAGCCTTCACGATGAACCTTCCTTTTCGCGATGCTCACAATTTCGCAGAGCTCAGACCATCGCAAATCTCAAGTCTTCTCCATTCTTAGGCCTTCGCGAAGCTCAAGTCGTCACAAAGAAACTTCCCTCGTGAAGATCACTGATCCAATGCGGAGCACACATCTTTTGTGGATCTAGAATAGCCGTTGTGAAGCTCCTCTTTCGCGAAGCACACTGCCTTTTTGAACTTCCTTCGTGAATCGAGAGAAATGTATTTTCTATGAAAATTCTCTCTACTTCTCTTGAGGGGGTCGGCCACTATTTATAGGTTATTCCACCGACCCTCGAACATTCCGCATGATGTCAACGCCACGTCATCTCAAATCGCGAAGCTCCAAAGTTTTTTCCATAATTATTTCTAAATCGTGAAGCACCATGGAAATTTTCCGACCATGGAGCTCATCGTAATCGCGAGGCATTACCGTCAAAATTCCTTCGAACCTTCTCCGCGAAGCTCCCTCTCAAATCCCTTAACTGCCACGATGCGCTACAACTCATCCATTCACGAAGCTTTGACGTAATCCCGAAGCATCACCGCCTCCATTTTTCTGGTCTTCGTGAAATCCAATCCATGCATCCTCTCTTCACGAAATTCATGCTTTTGCCATATAAAAATATGATCTTCTTGTATATCCACTTTTCATGATGCTCACCAAACTCCACCTTGTACTGCTCTTTTGTACCTCCTCCCGATCATCCATTCCTTTGTCATCATTATTTGTCAACATGGATTGTCAACAACTTCTTGGGAACTCAACAATTCTCCATGGAAACCCACTTTGTCAACAAACACAATCAACCCAAAAATAATGCAATGTTACCTTGAGGTATTTTTTCCCAACATATAAATATGTATAATTGACATATATATGAAATTAAAAACACCATTTATGGAGACGGTAGTCCGTGCGTACTCATAAACGATGTTTCCATTTTCATATCGTATTGAACAGAACTAAGTAAATAAGATATATGTATGTAAGTAAATGAATATATATATATCTACAGTAGCATTATTATTTCATATATTACATTCTTATTAGTATTATATATTTTTATAATCGTCGATGAATGGTGAACATGGAAATGAATCCTATCACGTCGTGGAGACGGTAATCCGTACGTACGCACGAGAATCAATATCATTTCATTAAAGGTGTGGAATTGGATGGTATATTAATTTTAAAGAGACGTTATCATGTTATTTTAGTTATTTATATATACATATTACTCATCATTATATCCATCCAAATAACATAGTGTTGAATAACAAATTACCCCACGATGTGTGGACGGTAAGACGTACGTACGCACGCTTGTTGACATTATCATTCATAAGATGGATATAATAATGAATATAGTTGATCCATATTTATAATAACATTACATTATATATGATATACTATATTTTTTATTTTATAAAGGAAACAACAAAGAATGAGTAAGTGGAAGAATAAGAGAATTTTAAAGAGGGTGGTGAAATCATTTCATCTTCTTCGGGTTCTTTATTTTGATTTGATCAAAAGGGATCCTTAGGATGGATTTATGGCCAAAGGAAAGTCTCTAGGATGAATTTAGGATAGTTAGAAGGATATTTAGGTTGGTATTTTATGATCCAAATGGCTTTGGAGCTGTGAATTTGAGAGAAGGGGAAGTGGCCTTTTATAAGAGGGGTGAGGGGCACCTTTGGAATAACATAAAATATTATTTTATAAAAAAATCATATTCGGTTTATAATGGCTCAAAAGAGACTTATTTAGAGTCTAGGGTGGGTATAGGTCTAAATCCCCTCAACCAATAGGTTTCAGACATGTTTAGGTTACTATTTTATCCTTATAATTTAGATTTAACTTTGTGTCAAATAATTGAACTTTTATCGTGTCATCTTGTATTTTTTCACTATATAGTTAATAAACATACTATTTTTTCATCATTGTGTCATTAATAAATTTAATTATTTAATCCTTAAAAAATATAAATAAAAACCTATTATGTAGGAAATATTTTTATCTTTCTAATTAATATTTTTATTTTAATTTATCTTATGTATAACCCTATATTAAATATGGTTTAGTTATTAAACATTTATTTTACCTCTTTTAACTCTTCTTAAAATAAAATAATAATAAATGTGTTAATCTAATAAAAGTGGACCTAAAGGGTCATATATTATTCCTAAGGTTGTTTTTGGTCGAACTACACTTATCCAATACAATTAGGACATGAGTTAGGATAATAATAATATCATTTTTATGCTTAATTACCCTATTTACTTTTAACCGTGGTAAATAAAAGTAGAATGTTATTGTTCACAAAAAAATATTTTTATCTTATTGAACCACATTTTACTCATTGATATTAACAGTTTCTCTTATATTTCTTAAATTCAACTCAAATAAGAGGTAAAATTACGTTTTATGTATATTTGCAAATTCTCCTAGGATGTGGGTAAAAGACGGTAAAATTTTTGATAAAATTTTTATATATCTAAACTTATTATAAAATGACTGCAATGAATTACATTGTAATTATATAGGTATTATTAATCCATTTTTACCTAAAATAAATTTAAATAAAATAAATAATTATTTACATAAAATGACGGTTTTAAACAATTATTCAGTTTTTTTTCATTGTTCATTAAAAATTTAATGTTTTCAAAAAAAATACCAATAATTCACCATAAGATAATTTTGTTAATACGAATTCAATAATGAATTCTATTTTACCATATTCAAAACATAAAATATTCATTTACTAACTTAAAATTAATTTTCATTGTCAAAACCAAAAGGCGTATGTTTAAGAAATAATTAATATCAAATGATTGACACTTTTTTTTGTCCAATTTCAAAGTGAAATTACTTATAATGACAAGAATTGGATTAAATGGTAAAAATATAATCTATTTGTACTCAAAAACCATAAAATTGTATAATTTAACACTATAAATTATTTTCATTAACAATGTTCTTTTCAGTTAAAATATAGTATTTTTAACTATTCACCCAAATATAAAAGTTATCAGAAAAACACCAAATATTTATTAAAACTAAATTCTTATGTACCGATTATAAAGAAGAATTTTATTTTGTAAAATTGAATATATAAAAGATTCAAATATTGGATTTAAAAAGGGTTCACCATTAAAAGGCGTTAAAAGTGTATTTTATTTAAAAACATCTTTTATATGAAAAAAATGAATTAGTTCTTACATTATGTCTAAGAAACTCATAATATGGATTCCAAAATTATAAGGATAATATATATTTCAAAACTAAGTTAATACTATTCATAACTGCTTTTGAATGGCTAGTTTGGTAGGTCATGATGCACTTGAACTCAGTGCTGCATGTAGTGCTAGTTATTGCATTACTTTGAAGAAATAAAGTACTATGAAATCCTGGGGTGTTACATTTTACCCTCCTTCCATAAATTTCATCCTCTCAAATTAATTTTTTTTTAGAAAATAAAAGTTTGAAAATAGAATATACCTTTGTAGAAAACCCACATCGGAAATTGGGTTAACAAAATTTAGTCTTAATAAGAGGAAAAGGGGAACGAAAAAGTCACCACCAATTTATGATCTCAATTATGAGAACATTGGGAGAAATTAGAAACACATAATTAGAGTAAAAATATAAATATCTATTGGGAGTGATTGAGGTCATCAATCATAAACAATTTTATAATTTTGGGCCTCAAAGCCACCAATCTATGATTATTTAAAATACAATCGGTTGAACAAAAAGTATGTTATTAGGATAAAAAAATTGGTTTTAAGATCCCTTCCCTAAAGTTTAATAATTACTTTATCCATAAAATAAGAGGAAAAATATATATATATATATATATATATATACACACATGACATGTAGAGGTTCATAAATAAACTAATCCATACCACAAACTCATCTTTCACTCTAAAAGATTTAAAAAAAATTCTATATATATTATTTATCCTAATCATATAGGGTTCCAAAAATAATGAATTTATAATTCAAATATCAGACCATTTAAAAAACTACATTATTCAATCCTATACATCACGTGGGTCAGCGATAGGTGATACACCCTTGCCTCCCTTTGGTTAAGGTTTCAAGTCACATGGCCTTTCCGGACATGACTGATTGCCGCCTGACCTCTGGGTTTGCCTTTTTATGGAAATCCAAAAATAACCTTAACAATAGTATTAAATTTCAAACATAATCCATTCCATCCTTTAGAACTATCCAAAATACTTATATACAAACTCTCAGTCCAATGATTATAAGGAAGGTAATCATAATGAGGATCCTTTTATCCAGGTAATAACTTGTGAACGTCGTCATCGTGTATTCTTTTACAACACCGCAACATCCAGAATTTCTAAAATAAACTATCTCTTATTCCAAAGTCACTACCTCATTAATAGGACCATATTAAGGATTACATTTCCTTCAACCCTTTTTTTTCTAAAAAGTGTAGCTTACTATTAAGTCACTTTTTTTATAACCATATAATCTCAAATCCTCTATAAAATAGTACTGCAGTACAATCCTTATTTATCTCCATATTTCATGTGCCAGTATACTGTTGATACAACACTCAAATGAAGTAATTCTATAATAACAACATAAGAACAGTAGTCATTAATCTTCATCTGAGGTAGTATCATAACTTGATTATTTTACCATAACATTATTTTTGGTATACTCTTATAAACTGGACATTGATTTGAGTAGTGTCTCAATGCCTTGCAGATAAAGAATTCTACATTTAAAAACATTTTCTTTCACTTGTAATCATGTACTTGGTGTCCTTTTTCTCCACACTTATAACAAACTCCCATTCCCTTCAAGCATTTACCAAGGCGATTCATTCAACATTTATCACATATTGGAAAATCCTTCTTTCCTTTTCCCTTTTATCAATCTTTATTTCTGTTATCATTTTCTTCTCTGGCTTCCCTTCAAAACCATAGGATTCAAATAATTCATTACTAATCTTATTAACACATGATACTATTTATTCATATGATGATAATACGTGGGAGACTATTTTATTACTAAATATTGGCTTAATACCATATATGATATGACCCTTCTTACTCTTTGGATCATACATATTGCTGGTGTTTTCATTCCTTCTACTGGGATCCATTTCAAAACTATGGCATACAGTAGGTCAGTTTATGAATCACAATTAATAATTCCAATCATGTAAAATACCTAACGTAAAATGAACACATTATGGATATAATCCATAATCACAAAAATGTTTTATTTTAGGAGGTATATACAAATAAACCCTTCATAGTGGTTTGTAAAGAAAATGAAAATTATCATAAACATATCCCCCAGGAGTGTCGTAATCAAGAGTACAGCAAGGCCAATTGTCATGCACCAGTTCCAGTTCGAGTCTAGCTCAAAGCAGTGTTTTCGGGTTTTACCCCTAGGTACATTTGTGCCAGAGCTGACTCTACCTGCTCGTATCCACACATGGATGTTTTTTCTTGGAAAACTCACAAAATATCTACATTACCAAAATTCTAGGAAGTTCTTCCATACTAATCCGTAAAGTCTATATTAGGTCTATGAGATCTAATCCTAGTTTATCTAAATATATCTTCCATGTTTATGGCTAATCTTCCTCTCATATTAACAGTAACGCCCTGTCCACAGATTCCCAGAGTTGGTGCATTATTTTAATACATTAGCATGATTACAAGGAATCAAGTCTCAAAGGACCGATTAGTTTAGTAGTCTTGGATAATACATTACATACATGAACGTTACATTACACATTAGAAAATAAAACACAACATAAATGATCCTTTTAGAATGACATTAATCCACAAGGTTAACCCTATTTATCAATCATAATACACTTCATGGAATCCTGGGGAAAAAAAATAAAACATAGAAATGGGTGAGCTCAAACGCTCAGTAAGGGTAAGCAATACAGCGGAAGATAACATAAATATTATTCATGATGAATAATTGAAACCTCATTCATTTACAAATAATAAACAAAAATACTTTTATGGAAGGAATAGGAGATGTGTAAATAATGCCATAATAAAACATAATCATGGGTATTATACTTGTTGAATGACCACATGAACCATCCATATTATTTCCATAATGAGGGAATGTATAATGCTGGAAATACTGAAACATTTTTCCAAGGCCTTGGCCAAGACGTCTAATAATGATTAAGGCCTTGGCCAAAACCATATCTCAAATTGGGAGAGGCCTCATCCAATTCCACGTCTAGTTTTCTCATGAGACCAACAGATGCACCAAGGATCTATTGCGGGCTCCACCCGTCACTTACTATGTCCAATAGATTCCTCCTATGAAAAGGTTGAGATATAACATAAACATTCATATTAGAACTAGCATACTAAATATCAATACATTGACCATAAACCATGAATGGAATAAAAATAGATCATCCACTATCAAACATATCATAACACATTCAATACAATATTGAAGATTTTATTATAATAAATTAACCTCAATCAAAAATAATATCCAGTAACGGGTGCTGACATAGTGGAAATAGACGAGTAATACTTTTTGATAGAAATGTCATTTTTGTAAAATCATTTAAAAGTAACCCATTTATAAAGGAAGTAATTGAAAAGAGATTTTTTTAATCAAAGTTTCCCAGACCACATTGAAACTTTTGAAAGGAATTATCATTTCAAAACATTCATGTCAATATAAATAAATCCTTAAAATAATTTTTAAAACATGGACATTAATTAAAAAGATTTATAAAGATAAATCTGTAAAAAAAAATTAAATTCTGATCTTCATAAATATTACCTTTCACATATACATATAATATTCATTTTTAAATCATTTTTATGAAAATCAGACATTGATGATAAAAATTTCCTAGTAAATACTTACACATAAACAATCTTAGATAATAATGAGATTGAGGAATTAACCTTTAAAAATTTAGTAACATACGAAGCGTAGACCCAATGAAAGAAGTATATAAAATTAATTTGTAGATACACATAAATTAAATTATATTACCCAAATAATACAATTATGGGCCGTACATACACCACACAAAAGTTAATAGTGGAAATATGGCATGAATCTCACAGGAATAAAGAGTGAGCTGAAAACCCCTTACCTTGCACTTTCCTATAGTAGAGGGTTTGTTTAACCTACGGTATGAAGACTGTAGTATGTTATTAAATTATACCAAAACAATATTAATATTTATTATATCATACATAATTCATTTATGACTCAATATGACCCATTTAATAATATTTTCCACGTTAAATTAACATTTTGGGTAATAATCGCTTTCTTTATCGTACATGTTTTAACTTGATACTCTTTATTTCATCACATAGATTAATATTTAAATAAATCTATAATATAAAACATGATTTATATGTCATATATATTCATAATATAAATATGTATAATATACAAATATATGAAATGAAAAACACCATTTATGGAGACGGTAGTCCGTACGTACGCATAAATGATGTTTTCGTTTTTATATCGTATTGAACGGAACTAAGTAAATAAGATATATATATGTTTATATATATAAAAATATATATATGTCCAGTAGAATAATTATGTAATATATTACATACTTATTATTAATATATATTTTTATAATCGTCGATGAATTGTGAATGTGGAAATGAGTCACATCGCATCATAGAGACGGTAATCCGTACATACGCACGACCGAGAATATCATTTCCTTAAATGTGTGGAATTGGATGATATATTAATTTAAAAGAGACATTATCTTGTTATTTTCATTATTTATATACATATTACTCATCATTATATCCATCCAAATAACATTGTGTTGAATAACAAATGACACCACTGCGTGGAGACGGTAAGCCGTACATACGCACACATAGTGACATTATCATTCATAAGATGGATAGAATAATGAATATAGTAGTTCCATATTTATAATAATATCATGGTATATATAATATACTGGAGTTATTATTTTATAATGGAATCTACAAAGAAAGCGTATGTGGAAGAATAAAAGAACATGAAAGTGGGTGGTGAAATCCTTACCTCTTATGCAGGTTCTGCATTTTGATTAGATCAAAAGGGCTCCATAGGTTGGCTTTTTGGACAAAGGAAGGCCTGTAAGATGAAGTTAGAATAGTTTGGAGGATATTTGGGTAGGGTTTGGTAGAGCCAAAATGATTTGGAGGTGTGAATTTGAGAAATGAGGAAGTGCCCTTTTATAAGAGGGGTGAGGGGCACCGTTGAAAAAACATAATATATTATTTTATAATAAATTAATATTCGGTTTATAATGGCTCCAAAGTGACATATTGAGAAAATATGGTGGGTATGGGTCGAAATAATCTCAACCAATTGGTTTTAGACATGTTTAGGTAACCATTTTAACCTTATCATTTGGATTTAACTCTAAGTTAAATAATTTTACTTTTACTGTGTCTTCATGTATTCTTACAATATATGGTTAGAAAGATTACTATATAATGCCAATGTAAACCCAATGTGTACATTAATGTAATATATATTACTATATAAGTCTTTTGGAAAAACAATTTATTTTTAGGACGATTATATCAATTAATAATATAATATTTGTTTTAAAAAATATTTTATGTCAATTTTCACACTATTTGGTATTAGTTTTTTGTTAAAATAATAACATAATGATTACTTCAAAAAAATACATTGAATCAATACTATCATGTCATATTCATTGAGAAATTTTGTGTTTTTTATAAAAACATTGAAATTATATTTATTTTAATATTTATAATACCATTTATTTGATTCTTTCATTTAAAATGTAATTAGTGCATCATCATTGTGTCATTAATTAATATTATTATTTAATATTTAAAAATTATAAATAAAATACCATTATGTAGGAAATATTTTTATCTTTATAATTAATATTTATATTCTAATTTATACTATGTTTAACCCTATATTAAAAATGGTATAGTTATTAAACAATGATTTTAACACTTTTAACTATTCTTTAAATAAAATAATAATAAATATTTTAATCTAATCCAAGTGGACAAAAAGGGTCATATTTTATTCCTGAGGTTTTTTGGTTGAATTAAACTTATAAAACAGAATTATGACATGAGTTTTGGTAATAATAATATCATTTTACCCTTAATTACCCTATTTACATTAAACCGTGGTAAATAAAAGTAAAACATTACTATTCACGAAAAATTATTTTTATCTTATTGAACCACATTTTACTCTTTGATATTAACCGTGTCTCTCGGATTTCCAAAATTAAACTCATAGAAGTGGTAAAATTATGTTTTATGTAAATTTGAAAATTATTATAGGAGGTGGTTAAAAGACGATAAAAAGTTCGATAAAATTTTTATATATCTAAACTTATTATAAAATGACCCCAATGAATTACATTGAAATTTTTTGGGTATAATGCATCTATTTTGACCTAAAATAAATTTAAATAAAATAAATAATTATTTAAATAAAAAGTCGTTTTTAAACAATAACTCAGTGTTTTTCACTATTCATCAAAAAATTAATGTTTTCAGAAAAATACAATAAAATCACCCTAAGCTAATTTTGATATTCTGAATTCAATAATGAAGTCTATTATACAAAATTCAAAACAGAAAAGTGGAATTTATTAATTTAATATTAATTCTAGTTGTCATAACAAAAAGGTGTATTTTTAATAAATAATAAATATCAAAAGATTGACAATTATTTATGTCCAATTTCAAAGGGAAATTACTTACAGTGACCAGAATTGGATTAAATGGTAAAAATATAATCTGTTTTTACTTCCAAACCATAATATAGTATAATTTAACACTATAAATTATTTTGATTAAAAATGGTTCTTTTCAGTTAAAATATAATATTTTTCACTATTCACCCAAATATAAAAGTTATCAAAAAAACACCAAAAATTTATTGAAACTAAATTATTATGTCCCAATTTAAAATAATAATATTATTTTGTCAAATTGAATATATACAAGTTTTAAATATTGTATTTAAAAAGGGTTCACCATTAAAAGGTAGTAAAAGTGTATTTTTTTGAAAAATACTTCTTTTGTATGAAAAAAATGAATTAGTTCTTACAATATGTCTAAGAAACTCATAATATGGAATCCAAAATTATAAGGATAATATATAGTTCAAAATTCAGTTAATACTATTCATAACCGCTTTTGAACGGCTAGTTTGGTAAGTCGTGATGCGCTTGAACTCAGTGTTACGTGTAGTGAAAATTATTGCATTACATTGAAGTTATAACATACTATGAAATCTTTTGGTGTTACAATAGATCTTTTATCTCAATGAATCTCGTATGAAAAAAGAATATAATAATTATTTTTTCATATTTATTAGTACATATATTAACTGTGGATTTATATTTATGAAATTTCAAAAAAAAATTTAATTTAAATTTAAATGTCATATTTCTATTGAATTATAATAATAGATCGTGGAATTTTTTATTTTATTATCAATTAATCATATTATGTTATTGAAAAATTATTTTAATGAAAAATTAATGTATTGGATAAATTTTAATTGTTATATATTCCTTATAGAAACTATTATTATTTTATAATGAAACATTTGATTCATTTATTAAATTGATTGTATTTGAAGCAATGCAAAAAAAATTATGTTGACATCAAATTTAAAAATTTAGTAAAAATTGGTGTAAAATTATGTTTCTCTATTAAAATTGGGATGTTTATGTTTTCAAATTATCCAATTTATTATATAATAGAATCAAAATAATATATAATCTTAAAATTTTAATTTAATAATTTTTTTGTAAATATACGTCTCCAAAAAAATTATTTGCTAATTTCATCTTCTTTCATATGTTTATAATTATTATAATTTCAAAAATTATCATTAAATCTCATATTTTCCCTGTTACAATAATATTTTCAAGTATTTTACAGATTTTTTGTCCCATTTAGGTTACTTCAATGAATTTTATACAAAAATTGTAATTGAAAATTTTTTACATTGGTCATTCTATAATAGAGGTGGATGTGAATCATTAAATAAAATTTCATTAAAACATATAACATCAAATTCATCATAATGTCTTCAATTTTTTTCTAATATTTTATTTTTAATAAATTTTTGTTTAAAATGTTCTATAATTAAATACATTTTTTTCCTAAAAATAAATATTTTTTAATATTAGATAATTAAAAAATTTATGTAAAACAAATAAATTCTAAATTATATAGATGTATTAAAAATACAATTAAATGAATTGTTGAATTATACTCCATAAAATGATCATGATAATAAAATATATAGAAAATACCATGTATTTCTAGATTTTTTTTGTTTCTTGATATATTAAATATGAACTTTTTTTAAACATTAATTTGAGATATTCTATTTTTAAAATGTATATATTGACCCATATGTGCATTGTTTTGTGTTTTTGTATATATAATTGTAATAAATTGTGAAATTTTTTCACATTTTACTACTATGATAGAAGTTATATTATTTTGGCATTTAGGTGTCACATGTTGTTAAATATTTTATTTAATAATTAAGAATAATTAATATTTCAACATATTATCATTGGGACACACTTCTGGTAAAAATTGGTACTTATAAACATTTCATAATACCTTAAATACAAGGAGGGATTATGATAAAATACATATGTTATTTTAGTTTTAATAAACAAAAAAATTTTGTAAAATATAATTTACAAAATATGTAAATGATTCATTGTTAAATTTAATAAAGAAATTATGATTTTTTTGTTTACCTTGATAGAATCAAATGTATTCATAATTTAGAAAAATCTTAAATGGTTCTTTGTAATATCAAGAAGCAATAATTAATATATAATCAATAAACATAAAATCAGATACAATAATTTCCTCATTTCATATTACATGTTTTATAACCCATCACATTAAGAAAATATGGAATTTAAACCATCACATAATAAAGGATAAAATTAATCCCATTTTCCCAATATTTAATATATAATTCATATAATGTAAATGATTCTATTGTGATGGATATAAACTACACATTCCATTAATTCAATATAAGATAGTAAAAATACAATTTAAAATAATATATATTTATCTCTAAATTTGATAACACTTTACTAATAATATAATGATAAATCGACGACCATATTATAATAGGACCAAATTATAATCTCAAAAATTTAAAAGACACTAAAATAATATATACATTATTGGAAAATAGATAAGGAATTATGTTATTAATATAGTGAACTCATAGATTTATACATTAATGTTCTATAAGACGGTGAATGTTATATAATATGTTGAGTTAAAATAGTATTTGATAGTGGATTATATATTTTTTGTAGATTGATATCTATAAAATATAATATTTTTTATTATAGTAGGGAATAAAGGTTTCTAATAAAAAAAAGTATATTTAGTGATGTGATGTTTTTAAAAGTCTAATATTATAAGTATAATATAGATTATATTCATTGAATTATGATTCATACATTTTGAACCATATTTTATGATACATTGTTTTAATTTTATGAAAAAAATAATTTATTTATTTGAGTTCCATAGTTTAGAAAAAAAATATTTCAATGAGGATAAAAAATACACCATATTAGAATTTTCAGAAATCATTTTTTACTTCAATATAATTATAGAAAATTTATTTATGATATTATCATTTGAATAAGAAATAGAAATGAGTTTCATTAATATTTCAGATGACATTTTTTACTACACATCATGGTTTCTAATAGGGATATAAATTAATATTAGTATCATTAAAACATTCGAAAGAATAAAATTTTGAGATTTTGATGATACAGTCTAAAACACATATTAATCTACATCGGGGTTCATTAAAATACATTTTAAATCAATTATATAAATAATGTTTTGAAAACATTGATTGAGGAATAACTATATCAACATATACAATAAATAATTATACAAAACACTATGTGGTTATATAAAACAGGTCATGGGGGAAGTTAATGATTGTATAAAAAATTTATTGTACTATAATATATGCTATAAATGTTATAGGTATGGATTTTTAATTTAAGGAATAATAAATTAAATATTGTGCTTTAAAAAATATTCTATAATTTTTAGGCCAGTATACATTTCTATAGATAAGGAATACTCATTATTTGGTGGATTTAAGGATATGAACAATTTTATTATATCTTTGTCAACTATAATGTGAATTCTTTTTCAGATGACAAGCCTATTTATATGACTAAATTATACCTTGGATATTCACATTTAGATGTAGAGAGATAGGAATAAATATTTTTGAATTAATTATAATTATAATGGTATTAAAATTTTAATATAATGCTTTATCACAATAATGGTGGATAAATCTAATCATTAGAGAAGTGTAAAGATCATCAATTTTCAATATATAAATATTTATTGTCATTCTTTACATTTATTTAATGTTATTTCATTAAGAACTATTATAGAGAGAGTATATATTTCAATTAAATCACTTACAATGTCTTTAGGTATATCCACATGACATTCAGCCTCTTTATTAATTAATATAGACATATAAATATAAAGTAGACAAAAACCACCATTTAATATGGATAAATATCTTAAAAATAGTTAATGGACCTTCTAAAAATCATGTTTTAAAATTAATCATTTTATGAACAATAATTCATTATTATTATAAAGTATGAGAACATAATCATTCACCCGTACTATCAAGAAGAGAAATTTATTTTCATGTTGTATTTTTAATAGAAATATATAGAAAACCCTTTTTATTTAGGTCTACAGTATCTTGGCCCCAATACTGTACATATTAATTTCTTTACAATTTTAACATTTATTTTAGTGATAAATTTTATATTATTTACAATAAATTTTTATTTTTTTGAAACAACATTATGTTTTATTTTCAATTATGCATTACATTGTCAATATTCAACAGTGATCATTTGTTCATCATGGTGGATAGTCCATGGTTATATTGAAATTATTTAAGTAGTCATTATTCATCATGAAGATAAAATTATCAGTGGGTTCTCTTCAACATTTACTTATTTATGAAAAATGGATTTATAATATTTTAGGGTTTTTATATTCATCTCAATGGTCGCTTTATTATAAGCATGGAATAATTTTATCATAGTATATTATCATGGTATAAAAATGATGTGGATTGGATGGTATCCATGATTTTAAAATATCATAGTTTAATGGGATTTTGAAGAAGACTTGTCATGATCTATTTCCCATATAATTATATTTATGAAGGGTGAATGATTGGAAATAAAATTGGTCAACCTGATTGGATAAGAGCAATTTTTAATTCCATATAGTTTTGAGTTCTTATGTTTCCAACCTAAGCCATAATGTAGTTTAGGTTGTTAATTCATCATTTGATGTAATTTTTTATGAATATAAATTTGATTATCAATTGTATCTAACATTTAATAATTATACCTTTCTTACATTTGTTGAATGATCGGGGATATTCTTTAGTTATTTTTGTGGTCCATACATAATATTTTTTTTTATAATCTATTATAATTTAACCATATAATCTAATATTATATTTAAATCATTTATTTCTATTATATTTTCCCATTCCATAGGATATTATATGGTTTTTAATTTATATTTATTGGGGATGATTAAGGTCATTCATGTTGGTTATAGGATTTTTAGAGAATCACAATAGGTATGGGTGTAGAGCTCTTTGTTCATCATGTCATTTATTTACTAATAATTTTGTTGAGTTTACTGTAACGTCTCATTTATTATTATTAAGTGTAATTTAAGATTTTATTTTATTTTATTATTTAAAATTTATATAAATCATATGAAAAATATGTAATATATAATAGAAGATACAAATATAAATATGTAGTGTAGAGTATTTAAACAAAAAACAAATAATGAGTGTATGTATGGAGTTCAACTACTATAATTAGAGTGATGTATTTTAATAATAATATTATAATAATTTAATACATTTAATGAGGTTATTTAAAATAGAAATTTATGAAATTGATGCATGATGTGGTAGCTGTATATATGGTTGAATTTATTTATTTCTATTGTTATGGTCAATTTGATTTGAATCTTTGGAAATTATTTTAAACTAATATATTTAAAATAAAGAGGTGAGTATTGTTATTTTTAGAGAATATAAAAATATATATGTAATGTCTTTAAATTTTTAATTAGGTGGAATATATCATATACACATATATGTTATTATAAACAATTATTGGGGTGTGTTTATTGTAGGATTGGTTGTTGGTGAAACATAAATTTTAAAATTATTATGTTATTAAAATATATATGTCTTATTTTTAGATATTTATTGTTCATTTATATCTTATATTATATTGACTTTTTATTATTTAATTATTGAAACCATGATTGGATAGTTCATTCAGTAAATGTTATTGGGATTTCTTATTCGAGATATTGAGGTGATGTGAGAGATGTTTTACTCCCATAAAAAATATAGTTTCCCATGTTGTAACTATATTTCAATATAATTTTAATCATTATATTCAATGATAGTTTTTATAATGAAATTTTATTACTATGTTAAGAGACTAAATTATTAGACATGTGGATAAAATGTGCATGTTATGTTGGAATTATATGTGGCATTATGGTGGTTGTGGTTGTGTGGATATGGATGGTGATTATATGGGATGGAGCAAACATGTGATTTTATTTTATTGTTTTATTTTTATTAAATAATTAAAATATATATATCACTCAATCAAAATTTAATATTCCCTTTAAATTTTAAAGGATATGAAAAAGTTGGTACATAATTAGTACTCATGTTTTCTCACCCTATTATACTCTAATTGTTTTTTAATAAAAGATAGTGTCTAGTTCCATATTGGAATCCCATTTTTGAAGTATTTGATGATCATTCATGGTATATGAAGCATAATATATTGGGTTCTGTTATTGTTGAAATATAATACTTATGTTTTTTATTTGACAACATACTCATGCATGTGTATTTTTTTTATAATGGAAAATATTTTCATACAAGTTGATATTTTTATTTTTTGTGTTATTAATTTATATGAAATTTAATTAATATTAATCTACTTATAATTTTATAGATGAAATATTTACCTCATTGTTTTATATATGTCATTTTATGTGGGTGATAATGATCAATTTTTTTAATCTCTATATGTGTTTAAAAAATGTTTGGTCATGAAATATTTTTATATGGGAATAATTTTCAATAATAATTATTAGTGCATACTAGTATATAATTCATTGTTTGGTATTGGTTCCAAATTCATTGAACAATGTTTCTAAAAATAAACCATATAAAAAGATAGTTATGTTAATTGTCCCTCTAATTCTATTTAATTAATCTGATATAATATGATATATTAATATGGTTATAAAATATGGATTATTGTGTAATCGGTTTTTTGGTTCATGTATCATATATAAAACATCTCGATGACTACATATGTTACAAATTTGAATATCTATTATGATTTAATTTGAGGTATTATATTAAAAAACGCTTTACTTATTAGATAATGTCTTATTTTTGTTATATTTGTTACTCTTGTGCTTCCGAATTAGCTGGTGGATGAAACATATAGTATACGAACAAATGGTTATACATTAGAGTGAATACCAAATATTAGTATATTATCAAAGTTTGATTTTATTGATATAAAATTTATGGAATTAGTGTGGAATAGGTAATTTATTTTCAATATATTAAGAGATATGTATTGTTTGAAAATATTTAATAACATTCATAATAATGTTATGAAAATAATAAATACCTTTACATGGTGATTAACGGATATATTACCACATTTATATGGGTTGTGATGAAATATTTAGCAGCATGATAGTTCATTTATGATGTATAAATATAATGAGTTTTAAAGGATGGTATAGGCCAATGAGAATAAATTCGCCCACATAAGTGGTTTTTATTAAAGAGGAAAAATATGTGAAATGAAAAGTAAGTAACAACGAAGCTGAAGAATGAAAATATTGTTGATGAGTAATTTTTGATAAACCCATTTTCATGATTATTGGGTCTCACTAGTTCAAATCTCTCATGTGTGTAAGGTGATGCAATATGATATCTACAATGAGGTAGAGTGATTCAATATCGCATGTATGTTATGTGTTAAGTATGATAATTTAGGCAAGGTAATAGTGTAATGATAAGAAATGAAACCCAAACAAGTGGTTTATATAAGAAAATATTTTGGTACATTTTATCTCCATAGACAAAAGAGATCTTTAATCTAGGTTGGTGGTTGTATAATTATCCTTTGTAATATTCCTTAATCATTTCATAAGAAAAATAATCTTTGGATGGACGTAGTTATGAATTATAAACGTTATATGATTTAGTCATTCATTACAAAAAATTTTAAACAATAATTTTCATAGAAGGGGGAAATCATTCATAAAACCATTTTTATATATTTCATGTTTTATTATAAATTGTTTAATATTGGATATAATCACTCTATTATTATGCATAAACTTGTTGATTCATTTTTTTGAGGATATAAAACCTTCCCACATCAATATTTTTTTTTCAGGTAGGTTGATGGTGTATACTGATTGGAAGAGGTTGATAATGTATATGAGATGAAAATTACCCGTATATTTTAATTGGGTATTTTCTCTTAATATATATTGGACCACATAATGGCCTCAATATCATAGATGATATATACATTTCATTGTTTAGAAATGGCGATTATTTAAGATAATTTATTTTTATGATGAGAAAATTGGTGTAGTGATGCATGTTAAAAATAAAATCATCATTTATACAATTTACGTATTTAACCTACTTCATTATAGAATGTACAATTGATGAAATTTTTGTAAATGGAGAAAATTGATAAGATTTTTTTTGTATGAGTTTAATGTCAAATGGAAATAAGGGGTTTTGAAACTATGGGGTCAACATTAAATAATGTTCATGATATGGATATATCGTGGTGTTTTAAAGTATTTTATGTAAACCATTATGATGACTCCATTATAATTATAGGAGTTATAGATTAATTTTGATAATAAATTATATTTTGGTTTTACATAATCTAATACGTGATTTTTCGTATTTCTATATCATTTTTCAAAAAATAAATTGATAACTGCTTGTCTAGTATATATTATATAATGTTCATATATATGATGGTAAAAATAATATATTCACTCCCCATGGTTCATAACTGTTATGATTAATTGAATAGTGTTATTTTTTTTATGAATAGTCATCATACAATGTATTTTCAGATGATGGAGAGGTATGGGGAAATATAGTAAATGGAATTAAGTAAAAATATTTAAAATTATTTTTCCATCCCATCTACACTTATAATGATACCAATAAAATTTTTAGTTTCGGATTTCATGTTTTTTGTAATTTTAGACCTATTCTTATTGTTCTATATCATATTTGACCATATTTATGTTATGATAAAGTTGTATAAATTTAATAATTTTTTATCAATTTATGAAATCCTTTATTGAGATTAGTTATACAGTATTATGTCTATGTTTGAAATTTTGATCAGTGTAATGTATTATCTTGGACATGTCATCACATTTCACAGGATGGCTCTTGACCCTTCTATGAATGAAGATGTTTTTTTTGGAAAACATATATGAATGATGCATAGTATATAATAATCATAGGCCTGGTAGCAAATTAGAATAATTTCATGTTTGATTTCACTAAATTCAAACAACTGATTATTGTATCTACAATGATGAAATATGATTTTAATGGGTCAAATTGTCTAACATAATTTTTAGATTTTTAATTAATAGTATGATATGTTATATGATAAATTAATATATTATAAAAAAGTTATATATAATACTTATTGGGTCGATTGTCCACATGTTATAGTATATATGTTTTTTCGAGACTATGGGGGTGGGGGGTTAGCACCTGGACAACAACCATGATGTCTACAATAGGATTCCACACAACCACATTTGTATCTCCGCTTATACAAGTGGATGAATACCTATGAGGTGTTTTGTAATACCATGGATAGACCATTCCAACAATAACAAGAATCCCTCAGCGTAAAAATGTTGAAAATATAAAAACAAACAATAAATAATAAATATATATATTTTAAATAATTAGAGTAGTTGAACACAAAAATAAAAGTTTCCCCTGGTGTATTAGTAAGAAATTTCAAATATGTGTAAAAATTAAACAAAATTAATCAATGTATGAGGTAAAGACACTAAATGAATGTAATATATGGCATCTAACTTGTTTTCCCTAATCAAGGACAATATCCTCTTGAAATTAAATCCAAGATTCAATTATGGGGCCCTTTACCTTCACCAGATACCTGGACATCAAATTTATAATATCATCAAAATTCATGACTAGGTGCGACTACATGACTAAATTAGATTCCAGAAACAACCCCTTAAAATTTTCATAAGATAATTTTCTTCATTAAATGTATGTAAAATGGGTAAATATAACTAAACATATATCAAACAAATATACCACATAAGATGACTCCTTAGAGACTCACCATTATTATTTTATATTCATGATTTAAAATAAATCAAATTCTTAACTCATCCCCCTTGATTTGATAGTCCAAAATATGTCTGAAACACCCCCTTGATCAGATAGTCTGATACATGTTTACCTCTCACATAACACATCCTTCTCAATTCGAGGATAGGCTCTATTTAAGGGAAACATATCCCAACGAACTCAACTGTACTCTCATATTCTCATTCCATGTTACCGTTTATATTTTATGGATTTAAAAAATTAAATAATTGTTAATTAATTATTTTATTTTCGGCCAAAAAATATCTTCTATAGTTCGCCCATGTTGGCCAATGTCAGTATCTTCTTATAGAATTCATAACCTCACGATCTCAGTGGTGGTATCTGATATTTAATCCTAGTCACCATTCATGAGTTACAATCCTTGGAAAATAAGTCACTTTATTAGTTGTTTTATTTATGGTTACACCATTTTAAGGTTTTCTCATAGGAGGCCTACGCCGAATAATATTAAGTAATGCCTAGGGTAAACAGTTATCTTGAACACAACGGTTCCCTTGGATTTCTGATATGGCCAAACATTTAATATTTATTCCACTTTTTGAGGAAAAACACTACCATAAAATATTTTTAGCATAAAATTTTTCGTTGGACCATTTCGGGCACTTAAGGCCTCGGAATCCTGTTCCGTCAGATTTTGTGGTCTCCAAATAAATTCATATAATTAAAAAATTATACATAAATTGTATGACATTATATTCTCCCAACCATAGGGATTTATGTGCCCTAAATCAAAACAAAGGAAAATAAAACATATCAGGTTACTGAGCATGAATCTGAGCATCCGGCTCCCATGTTCTCTCTTGTAGGTTCCCATAATACCAGCAAACACGCACCAGAGGGATCGACCTTCCATAGAGGACATGGTCTAATAGATCCTCTATCTCTACTAGGAACACCGTAAAAGTCCCCCCATCGTCAAAGTCCAATTCTCTCTAGTCGTTAAGATGTGATAGATCATTCATGAATCTCCTCAACTGCGATACATGGAAACCATTATGCGTCTGGTGCATATGTGGGGGAAGAGATTGATGGTATTATACCTCACCCACTCTGCTAAGAATATAGATACGTCTGATGAACCTCATAGATAGCTTGTTGCCCACACCAAACCTCTAAAATCCTTGTCTTGGTTATAACAGTAGGTAGTCATGGTCTCCCTCCTCGAACTCCAAGGGTCTCCATCTCCAGTCAGCATAAGAATTTTGCCGGCTCGGTGCAGTCTTTTCTTGCTAACCAGTGAGTTTCCATGATACAAATTCTGCCTGTTCTTCTTTCATCCTTGTCCACCAGTACAAATGCAAGAGGTCCTGGTACATCTTCACCACTGGAAGATGTACCATTAATGTGTATATATGGAACTCCATCAAGTCCTCATCCAGAAGCATCACTGGTAACATGAAGTATCCTCCGAAGAAAACAATGTGCTCCCCACCTTAAGAAAATCCATCAGCAGACTGTCGTGAGGATATCTGAACACATCGGGTCTCGCAGTCAACATCCCCAAGTTATGCCTCCCGAACATGCTGATGAATTTTAGGAGTGACAGTCATAAACTAGAGTTAAGCTAACGCATCATTATCCACGAAGGATATCTGATGAAAAACTAGCTTCTCGGACACCTCACTCTATAGAAGTTGACCATACATCCTATTGAGTGCATCTTCTTCCACATCACACTTCCCAAGAGTATAGGTTATCTCAAATTATTAGTCTTGGAGAAACTATAGTGATCCTCTCTATCTCAGGTTCATGTAATTATGTGACAAGATATACTTGAGACTCTTATGATCAGAATAAATAGTAAATTGTTCCCCGAATAGGTAGTACTGCCACATATTCATCATAAAAACAACTACTGCAAACTCCAGATCATGGGTTGCATTTTTCTGCACATGCTATCTCAACAGCCGTGATCCGTAGGCGATCACTACCCGCCCCAATATCTAGAAACAACCTATTCTTGTCCCTGATGTGTCGTAGTATACTACATACCCAATTCCATATATTGGTAGAATCAATATGGGGCACTCATCCATCTCAGTCTCAACTCTTGAGATCTCAACTGACACTTGTCCATCCACAAGAAAGGCTCCCCCTACTTCGTCAATGCTGACAACGGTGACGCTGTCCTGGAGAATTTATGTAAAAATCTCCGGTAGTACCTATCCAAAGCAGAAGTCCCTATCCCATTGGGGTGGTAATCCTAGAAACACCTTTGGAAAAGATGTCCCTACACTCTACCACTATTTTTTGGAACTAAAAACTGAAAAATCTTGCTTCCATGAGGGTAAGGCAAGTCGACTCAAGAGAGATCAGATGCACCCTCCTTTTCATGAGTTTATCATGTGCTTCATGGGTTTCATTTTTCACCGGCCAAGGAAAACCCCATTCCAACGATGTATATATACAATACCCTTTTTCATAAAATAGTCAATTTGTGTATGAATATTGGATATCCATTCCATCCCAAAACTAATGTTGTAAGGCCTTAACATTTCCACCAAGATGTTCCAAATGAAACTCCCACCTCATGGTTCAGATCACACCATTGAAATAATTTTGATTAACAAGTCTCCTCCAAAATGTATCTCCAGACGTAAGGGTCATGTAATCAGTTTAACTGGAAACTATAGGTCTTGAACAAGATTCTCGGTAAGAAAGAATGATTGGTATTGATTTCAATCAATACAATATCTAGTATTAGACATAGAACATACCTCGAATCATTCTGAGAGCCCTTGGGTCACACTCCTTGACCACATGCAGCTACTACCTTCCCCTATCCTCCAGCTCCCTCATCTTTGTGGTGACCATATTGGGGTACTAGTTGTGACATATCAAAATGTATACCACCTTATGATGCTCTCCAAACTCTTCTTCCATGTCTTCTTGATCGAATATTTATCTGTCCCCATAAATTTCTCTTCTTGAAACATTTTACATGTCCAAGTATCAAAGACAGACGTTGGTTTCATCCTTTCCCACTGCTAACATTCACTGGTTGTATCTGCTCAGCCATTAATTTTCAACCAAAATGGTCCTCTAAAGAACCCAAACATAAATAGGAATGCAAATAGGAAAATTACTAACTCAGATGTCCCTAAAAACATCTCGATATGAGGTCCGAGCCCAGAATCCCTGACCGTACTATATTCATCGAGTACCTGGGATGGTCGGTACGCCTCAAAGAATACTCAGTTATTGACATGTCTTCCTTCCGATGCAGTACAAGCAATAGGGAACACTCGCACTTTATATTTTTTTTGGGAAGATACCCCCTTATATAAGGAAGTCTCAAAAAATTCTCCATGAAAAAGTCACCTCTTCATAGGATCAGGGGTAATCTAAACCATGTCATCATCTTGTTAAGCCACGTAGAAGGATCTCTACTAGGGCAGCCATCTGATTGGTTGGAGCCCTGACTTGATGTAAACTCAGGCACCTCCTCATTCTAGTCATTATCAACCTATAAGTTAGGATCTCTATAGAACCTGAGGGGTATATGATGCTGAAACCCATTTAAGGAACTAATCCTACATGTGTCCTCTACAAGTACCGCAGTTTGTATCTGATAAACAACAAGATGTTATATAGATGTCACACTACCCGAAGGTTCTATCTCGGGAGAAGGTCCATGAACTGAAGCCTCATCACCTTCAGGACCATCCTCATGGTCACACACTGATATAGACTTTTATCAGGGATCACCATATGATATGCTGGTGTTCCAACTAGGCGGAAAACACCATCCTCAACCTCCATCTAGTCTTCAGTTTCCAGGGGATGTATCTCACCTCGAAAAATTGGAGGACTCTACCACTGGAACTCGTGAAATGTTCTTGGTCAGTGTGCATGGTCCACATGTTTCATCTGTTGATGATCCACATAGGATGCTCTGTTCTTACCCACACAAGATTTCTCGATGCAGATCCCCACAGGGTAGTTAGAATGATGATCTACATAGGGTCTCTCGATGGTCCATCATCATGTACTCTCTCGGGATACATAGATGGATGTCTACAAAACAGAATACTGATAAGTAACAGGTTTTACATGGTCGTTATGTTATACATGTCGAGTTAAATGTAATAAAACCAAGGAAAAACATTTCCAAAACACACATAATCATTTTTTTCATGAACTGAGTTGGTACTCAGAATTCATGGTCCTGGTTGATGGATACATCTGCCGCCGCACCAACAATGGACTCCCCGACCTGAAAATAACAATAAAAAAACTATACACTATTTATCTATTAAAAATATCATAGTACTAGTTCATATTTAGAGCCAAATCCTCTAATAGCACTTTTTCATTACACATCCCCTGGTGCTCGTGCCATGACTACCCCATACCTGCCTTCAATTGTCTAGGGGTTGGTGACTAGCACCAAAAAAGAATATCCCTATAATGGGAAGGTATTTCCATTAAACCTGTACAAACACATAAAGAAATAATAGAACAAAAACAGACAATGAATTAAACTACTACAGTAAAAATTGTACTAAATTTAATGTGGCCAAAATACAAGCCCAATAAGAATGTAAAAGTACAAATGAAAGAGAAAAAACTCTTGGAACTCACATAAAAAATCCAATCTGGAAGGTAAGTACAGATCAAGATCAGTTGTCATTGTGGCATGTCATGTCCAATGGTCAACCTCAAATCATCACCAAGTCTTGGTTCCTTATCCTCGATCAACATTGTCTGTCGTTTTCACAAGTCATAGCAAGGTGCGGGCATAGCCCATTCAGGGGTGAGTATAACAACACTCGGTAGGGACCCTAAGACCCCCGAAGGTCTAACAAAGATCCACAAAGGAAAAACCACAAATAATGACCTCAATCATAATGCACTAAGTAGTAGCCATCAACTCTACTAAGGTATATTCCTATACGTATACCTATGTAATCAAAATATACTCATCTCTTACCTGAGGAAACATAAGGATCCAACTTTTAAGCCATTTTTACAACTAATCCATGAAGGAAGAATACCTTGAAGGTAACACCACGAAGGTAAACGGGCCACAAAGGGAATACCACAAAGGTTGAATTACCCCAAGGAAATGACCCAACTCAAACCATGTATATAAATCAACTACATAAGTACATATGATTACTCGTAAATCTAGATCATCTTATTCTATCGAGATACTAGGATGATGACCCACACAAGATCGATAGATGCTAACCCACACAGAATCACTATGCGCTGACCCACAAAGGATCGATAGATATTGATCCACATAAGCTCGCTATGTGCAGACCCACACAAGATTGATAGATGATGACCCACATATCATCGATGTTCTTTCTTCTTGTTAAGGCCTACCACTATATTCCCATTCATAGCCAACTTGGTTTTATGAGAACCACTCTTGAAGCCATCAGTCATATTTTAACTGGTACAAATTCCTCCAAAAACATACCAACAGGACAACCCCATCATAGGGGTCCCAACGTGATAGATGGCACGCCAATCAGACACCTGGTCTGTGAGATATGTGTGCTTTTGGAAAAAGGGTCTCATTGGATTCATGTCTGAACAAACCCAATTCACATATTAAATCCCCATCAAAACACAGTTAGAGTATCTTAAAAGGTTCTCTTTTTCACAGGGGTCTTTATTCCACAAAAGACATGTCGATCGGATGCCCAGTCTGTTAGTTACACCTCTTTCCGTGAAACGAGGGTGATCGCACCTCGGTCCGGCCCAGCTCGGTCGGGCCTGTCAGAATATACCAAAGGGACCTATTCCAAAAGGGTACCAATTATACTAAAAGTGTGTCAAATAGATACCCATTATTTCAGTTACATGCGCTTCTTTATTCGGGTACATGTTGGGTCTGGGCCCGTTCTGACTCGGTCTGACCGGACCAGCGCAATGGGTTCCGGGGTCTACCTGACCTCACTCGTGTCCGATCCACTTGGGGTCTCCCTGGTTAACTCTGTCCGGCCCATTAGGGTTGGCCTGATTTTTTTTCAGGCCTGAGCTGTGGTTGGATTAGCCATCGACCCACCCAAACTAGCCTGTTGGGGCGCACATCCGGCAAACTGGGCCACATGTTCGGGTTGCTAGGTGGGTCCGACCATCTTGGCCAGGCCACATCTAGATTAGTCTACACGAAGGAAGACTATTGAGTCCCTAATTCCCAATGGTTGTAGGGTTGTTTCAACCAGTAGGTGGGGTGCTGCCCCACAACGATTGAACAGTCGTCCATTCGGCTGACCGGCTTCTGCCAGCGAGGCAGGTCACGGGGCCACTGCACCCCCATCCAATTTCGGCTCGCTGGTCATTGTTGTTATACGCCGTCCTACTTCTTTTGTGGCCCTCTTTCCACCGAATGAGCCTAAAGGCTCCACCATTTTTTCCCCGCATGGCTGGCTCGTGAAGGCTACCTTCGGCCACCGCAGCACGGCATCGCATGCCGCCTTCCCCCACCTATGGCTGGATTCCGTAGGTCTGCTGTGGTTTCCACTGACATGGTGCACTGGTGGTCTCTTCCATGGGCCACTAGACTAGCTTTGGTGGTCCGTTCATGGTGCCATATGTGCCTAAGGATCTCCCGGAGTGCCGTCGTCAAAACGTGACCTACTAATTTGGGTTCCCTTTAACATGAGGAAACCATCACCAAAAACACTACACGGGTGCAGAGATTGAGGGTCTGAACCTTGTATGTTTTTCCTATGCCCTCTACGTTAATATGATATAGGAGGGAGCAAAGAAATCATCATATATGAACATAGAAAAAATCCCCCTACCTGGATAAGATGTCCTCTGACGACAATCAACAGAACCTCCTTCATCGTTTTCTTCGTTTAGAGATTCGATCGAGCTCATTGGTGTTCACTAAATAGGTCCTTCTCCTCCAGGTGGTTATCATATCCCTACTTTTCCAAAGCATCGTCACTTGGGGTAGTCGTGACAACACCACTTCTAGACCACCATATAAATAAGAGAAGACAAAGAGTGTGCCCCGCATGAAAAAATAATGAGGATCATTTAATTAATGAACCTCCCAAATTAAGAACGGCATTGTTACAAGTAAAGAAGAGTCAATACATTTAATGTCATTTCATGTCATCGGTCCTTCCACTATCGCTTGTCCATTGGATGAAAGGAAAAAAAACATTTTTATGTTTTTATTCTTTTAAATGTCCAAAAATTATCTTTTTATCCTGACCTACTACAGTAGAAGGGAATATTCCCTTAAGAGAATCTCGGCAATGAATATTCAACAATGCCCTCAGATTATTAATATGATAACTGTTTCAAAAGATATAAATAACCGACCACACATATAGTGAACATAAAATTAAAAAAGTTCAATAAATTATCAACATTCACACTCAAACCGCGCCGGTTACAGTTAGGCTCTGCCTAAGGGAAACACATCCCAAAGAACACAATGATACTCTTGGAATATCATTCTGAGTTGCCGTTTAAATGTAATTTATTTTAACATTTAAATAATTTTTACTTAATTATTTAATTTATGACCAAAAACTAACATCCATAGTTGGCCCACACCAGCCAATTATAGTATCTTCATAAAGAAAGCATACCCTCACAAGCTCTGTGAAGGTCTCATATTTTTAATCTGAGTCACCATACATGAGTTATAAGAATTTGAAAAATAAATTAACTTTATTTAATTATTTTATTTACGGTAATATCATTATCAGGTTTTATCACTGGAGGCATGCACTGACTAAACATAAAATATGACTTGGGTAAACACATTATCCTTAATGCAACGATTCCCTTAGATTTTTTATCCATTCACCAGTTTAAGAGTTATTCCACTTTTTTATGAAAACCTCTGACACACACTATTTTACACTAAACATTTTTTTGATGGATCATTCTGATCACTCTGGGTCTCGAAATCAAGCGGCGTCAAATTTCATTGTCTAAAAATAATTTAAAAACATTAAAACAAATATACAAAAATATGACACATTATATTATCAACATTATAATGTTTATTAATGTATTTCTTCTTAAGGTGAACTAGTATTCAATGCCACAATTTTTTCCATCTTCAACACTCAAGTCACTTGAGTTATCGAATTATCTTATTTGAATGATATTTCCACCAGTTCTTTCTCATTTTGTAATATATTCTCCATCATTAAAAATTTTGGTGATACAAAAATCCATTTGAACGATTACTAATTTTCCATCATCACAATGTTGACTTACAATAAGTAAGTTATTTGTTTTCCCCACAGCAAGTAAAACGTCCTTAGATTTAACTTTATATGATTCAATCCCTACCATACCAATTATTATAATTTTTAATGAACAATAGTTGAAAAATGAAACTGCTCCTCCATCATAACAGTTAATATAATTCAATATTTTTATATCACCTGCCATATGTGAAGAAGAACCACTGTTAAGAATCCACAGTTTGTTCCTATTACTTCCATTCAATGATGTCTCAACAACTAATGATCTTTCCTCAACCATCCTCATTCTATATTTCTTGTCCTTTCTATTATATGAAACATGTTCTAGAAATAGGTTCATATATCTTTTGTAATGATGACCTGACTGATCACATTTCCAACAAAATTCCTACATATATTCAAATTTATTCTTTTTTCTCACTTTTCTATTATCTTGATAATTCACCTTTCCAACTTGTTGTGAGTTAGGTGAGTTTCTCATTATTCATTCTATATTCCTCGCACTTTTTTAGAATTTCTTCTGAGTAGAGATATGTTGTTTCATCAATTATAATTTCTTTTCCCATAGATTTCACAACACAATCAATATATTTCAAATCAGAATTTTATATCAACAAAAGATCATTCTCTATATAAACATTTTTGATGTTGGTAACATCATTTAACTCTATCTTACCCATGTTATAGACAATTTTTTTTTCTCAGTTATTTGTCAACATTTTTAGAATTGATATATTTCTCACTACCTTTAACCACCAAATAATTATCAATAGATTTTCAAAGAACAATAATGTTAAAAGGAATCCGCAAAAAAAAATTTGTGAGAGAATATTACTCATGATTCTCATATTGTGCCTTCTCAGAAACATTAGAAGTATATGGTTTTACTTTCATATCTTTGATGAAATTTTTATTCATATTTCACATGGTTCTTTTGGTCTTGATAAATTCTTATTTCAACTTGTTAAACACTTCTTCCATAGATTCTTTCTTCTTAAAAATATCATGAATTATCATTCCATGTTTATAAATTCAATGTTTGTAAAATAAAATCAACTGAATGTATTCATCATCATACTTGATGACATCTTTTATTTGATCAAATATATCATCAGTATATTTCTTCATTACTCTAATTTCATTCTTGATAGTTGTTTCGTTCAAGACATGCAACATGTTTAGTTTTGAGTTGATACTCTTTATAAAATTTCTCATCGTCTTCATAATTCTATAAGGAATATATTGTTTTCATAACTTTTCAATTAAGGATTAGAATTTTTTATCATTAATCATTACATGAATTGTTGACAGTTGAGTCTTATTCAACATTTTAACTCATCAAGCTTATTTTGATTCCTATAAAAATTTTATGAACTTGTGGGTAGAATTTTTTTCTAACTTTTGTTAAACTTGTTCTGTTGAGGTTTTTCATCGAAATCATCTCAATATTATCCAACATTCATCTTGGGGAAATTTATAGAAAAGTGAGTAATTGCACTACACTCAAAACATTTGATAGGATTTTTATCCCCCAAATTTATTCTTCCTCTTCCATAGTTCTTAGATATTAAGAACATGATTTTTTCATTAAACTCATTATTTTACATATCATCAGACTCACTTCGATTGGATTCATCAATATATTATATATACATCTTTATCATGGATTCAAAATATATTTAATCTTTCATCTTCTATTTAATCATTATGGATTTTCTGATTTCATAGAATACATGAATGTTAGGAAATTACTTAAAAGATAAATCATCCTTATATTCTTAGGAAGAAATTTGAGAATGAAACCTATCTAGAAATTTTCTCATATTTTTATCTACAATTGTATCATCTTCAAAGACATTTCTGAATCCTATGATGTTAAAAACAATTTCATTTAGTCTGGTGATGTATTCATCATTTGTTTCTTCATCACACATTCATATTTCTTCATAATTACAACAGTAAATTTTTAGATTTTCCTCCTTGACTTTAATATTCTATTAAAACACATTTTCTATCTTGACCCACATTGTTGTAGATATTTGGAGACCCATCACCATTTTATAAACAATCTATGATAAAGACTTATGGATTTCATTTCTATACTTTGTATCAACCTCAAAGCATCTATTATAAACAAATGTTATGAGATAATATTTTTTAATAGGAGTTACCCCAATTGTAGTTGCATCAAAAAATTCTAAACTATGAGATATGAAATAATGAATCATCATATTTTTCAATCCATAATATATTCTACAATAGAATGTTGGAGTTCGTCTACTATTGATAAAATTGATATTAACCATGATAGGTATTCAATAAGAGAACTTGATGCTCTGATACCAATTAAGGTTCCAAGGATTGAAAAAACAATTAATAATGGGGGTGAATAATTTGTTCACTTTGTATAAGTCTAAAATATATTAGAATCATCACCCTTTCAACCAATTAATATGTATATAAATATCAACATTTTGTAAATACTCATGCATAAAAAAGTAGGGTTGAGAGAAAATTACACATTATTACAAGATTTGACCTCATTATGATAACCTACATCCTTTCACTATCCACTCCCATGTGTGTATGGAAATCCACCATTATGAATAATTGAATACATCTTTTTTTAAATTTTGTTAGACATCTTTTATCCCACGATAAGAATGATTATACAGACTTGTGTATGTTTAAAATGTTTTATTTTAAAACAATTGATCCAATAATAATAATTATAACATTAATGAAATTACTCCAAAAATAATCATTTTGATTAATCTGTCAGATTTGGCTTGGCTAGATTCTCCCATTATGATGATGTTGGATCTAGTTTTCTTAATACAATGATGCAGGATTCTGAATTTAAATTTCATGAATACAACGATGATGGATTCTAGATCCCATTTTCATAGAATATTGGTGCCAATTTTTTAGAATTATAGAACCAATTTCCATAGAATGATATTGACAATTTTTGTAGAATTCTGAATATGATTTTCATAGAATGGTTGTGCAAATTTTTGCAGAATAAATTATAGGACCAATTTCCATAGAATGATATTGACAATTTTTGTAGAATTCTGAATATGATTTTCATAGAATGGTTGTGCAAATTTTTGCAGAATAGTGGATCCAATTTTTTCAAAACGAACGATAAAACCCAATGTATGAAACAATGATCAATACAATTATTTTTTCAATTATATTGGAAAATTTAATTCGATTTCTCCATAACTCCTCCTTATTTTTATATATATAGAGTTAAAAATGGACATTTGATGTGATAAATTATTTATGAGAAACTCAAAAACCAATAGCGGGAATCCTGAAAACATTCCCCACTTCTTCAAATCTCAATACTCTAAAAATCACTCACATTTAAACATAATCATTGACTTCACCAAAAATCATTATATTTCTCTGCGAGTTATTAAAAAATTATTTTTAGGATTGAACACTTTAGTTCTAAATTGTAATAGGATAATTACGAATTATTTTTCAATTCATAAAAGTTGGATGCTATTTTTGCAGAATTATAGTGCATATTTTCTCAAATCGTCGGATCCAATTTCTTACAGAATATTGGTGCCAGTTTTCCTAGAATATTGGATCCAATTTTTGTAGGATTATGGTGGCTATTTGTTTTGTATATGATAGTTTAATAATTGTTAATTTTAGAATCTAATTGGTAAAGTATATTATCTCTATATTTTTCTATAATTAAAAATTCATTCTCAATGAAGGATTCTAGTGCTGATTTTTTGGATGCAATTTTGGCACGATTCTAGTGGGGATTTTTTAGAACATATTACTATAGGATTGTCATGCCAATTTTTTGGATCAAATTTTTTTGGGATTCTAGTGCTAATCATTCATAAGAAAACGTAAATCCCAAAATGATGGAATATTCTTTACGATGAAATTCCAAATTTCAACAAACCTCTCCACCATTTAATTAGAGGATTTTTTCAGAAATGTTTTTATGATTTTTGGGAATGAATTTATTAGAACAGAATCATTTGATTCTATTTTAGATTTTATGATAACTTTATAACTCTAGAATTCAGATTCATCTTTGAAAAAACATTATAAACATCATTCATTTTCTTGATTAAACAATGACAGATTCCCAAAGAATAATAAAATAAGTCCTCGATTATATAGGATTTGATAAAATAAATACAAATTATATATATATAATTTCATGAAAACAAAATTTTCTATACCAAATATGTAAGTTCTTAACAAATACAAAAAATTTGTTAAAAACATTTATCACAAAGGTACATCTTGTATCACTATTTGGATTTTGAGAAAATGTTATCAAAGGAGTTCACACTATTCATGGGTCACGTTATTTGGGGAAAGTGTCTAGATATAATGGAGAAAAAAATTCAAGGATTGATGTTCTTCTTTAGAGTGGGGTGTCTGGGAAACAGAACTCATGATATGACTCGATTCAACATAGGATGTTGGGATATGGATTGAGATATCCTCCAAGTGATACATATAGTCTACAAACTATATATGGAAACTAGGTGGGGTGGATTTAGTTACATCATATTTCTGTTGTGATTGATTTGATTATTTTTTTAATTTTCAATGGGTAGTATTTTTTGTAATTGATGAAATTATTCAAGATGGTTTTATTGATGAATTTTTGTACATTTTTCTTGTTATAGAAAGATAAATCAGAAGATACATTATGTGAATGTATAGGAAGAGAACACAGACAATTATCCCTCACCAATTGATCAGAGCCTAATGGAAGTATTGATTCTCTTTTTCCATGATTTGGGTCATGGAATGTGATGTGAACCTGATCTGGTTAGTGATGTCAAACATGGATACAAAAAGATCTTGTCTAAGGAGTACCTTATGAACAATCATTATTTTTTAGGTAGTGCAAGACACTAGGATGAAGAAAAGTGGATTTATAGGATATATAGGATGTTTTTGTTTCTCAATACTTCTAAGGTAGTTAGAGTGAATTCGTCATTGTTCTTTTTGTAAGGACCCAGTAGGATATAGACATACGCAATGGTGAAAGCTATGTAGTAGGACTATATTTTTAGATGGGGATACATTTTAATCTTTAATGAGAATTATTTACCTTATATTATTGCCTTTTCTTGCCCCTAGCGGTTTTTGGAACATAGCTAGGGATGTAAGATAGTGATAAAGTACACTATCAACTTTTCTATACTTGTTCAACATACACCCGATATCGTTTCCAATGAGCACGTGAATGCTCAATAGTTCATAATGGGGTTTTGTCCATAAATTTGATCCCAATTCTTCTTATCAAGCTAAAAAATATATAATGATATGAAAGATCATTCCCCGATGATAAAAATTGAACAAATGGGAAATTTTGGATTAGCTAGTATAGTTTCTGTAGTGGGAAATTGTAGTTCATCTAAGAAGAAGAGGAAGCAGGACGAGTAGTGGAAGAAGGGTGGTGGTGGTTAATGAAATCCTCCCCATTTGTCTCAATGTGTGGCTTACGATGCAGGGTCAGTCATGTTCTACCTTTCTAGGAAGGTAAGGAACATGTGATATGTATGATCATCTCCTCCAAAATCTTATTACTAGTTGAGAGCTATAGGGTATTTGTTTTTATTTTACATGGAGTCTCACCCATATACAAGGGGTGATATATTTTTAGCATCGTAGTGGATGTCAAATAAGTCAGATTTATCAATCAATGTATGATCTTATTTCTAAGGTCATGGAGGAAGCTATGGATCTTTTTCTAGGTAGATTAAACATAGAGAAGAGCTCCATGACAGTATTCATCATTAGAGTCTAGTAGAGATGGGGAAACATCATGTCATGGAATGAGTGCCTGTGGATATGGATAAAGAGCCTATGATAGTTCATGGTAATGTTATTATTGCATCATAATTTTTAATTTTTCTATTTGTTAATTGTGTTTTAATTTTGTTAGTTTATGTCTTTCCTTTGTATTTTCTTACATTTTTGTATGATCTTATTTTTATGTGATAGATTTAGTAACACCACATGGTACGAAGTGAGTGCCATGTTTCATGTGTTCTTAATGTTCATTTTTCATTTCAAAGGTTGATTTGGAACTGGATTTTCTTGTTTCGGAAAAAGACATATTTGACATGATCTTTGGTATGGATTGTATGGTGTATTTCCCTGGACATATCAATTATTATTGGAAATAGTGATTTTTTTCACCTAATGAAAGTACACATGTTCTTTAAAGTTAATCAAATCCTCAGCATGAACGTGTTGGGCGTCCACTTATAGAATTAAGCATCATTTTTTAGATCTCTTAACTCATGTTGGAGGATGGTGATAGTGTTCCAGAAAATTCATCACCTCAAATGATGGATGAGTTCCCTAAGGTTTTTAAAAAGGATATCGATTGAGTTCATATGGTGTGATATGGGGTATACCCATTGATTTAGTCCTAGGAATAAAAAAGATATCTCATCCTTTTAACCGTTTGGACCCCACCTAGATGAGGGAATTTAAGGTATAATTATACAATTTAGAATAAAACGGATTCTTTCACCTGAGCATCTCACTGTTGGAATCCCCAGTTCTGTTTGAATAAAATGATGATGAAAATCTCTTGTTGTGAATTGACTTTCAGAATAATAATATGGTAACTATTAAAATAAAGTACCATATTCCCTATATTGATGACCGTTTCGACCAACAGATGGGGAAATGTTGGTTTTCCAAAATTGACTTACATTATGCATATCACAATGTTAGTGTTAGATATGAGGATGTCCTGAAAACATCATATAGAAGCGTTAATGGCCATTGTGAGTACGTATGTGTGCCTATCAATTTGAAAAATGCTCTAGCGGTCTTTATGGTGCACTTGAATTTGGTTTTCTAGCAATTTCATGATTCTATTGTTATACTATTTCTGGATGACATCCTGGTCGATTATAGTATAGAGGATGGAATGAGAGGCATTTGAAAATTGTGTCATGCACCCTTTGGGATCATCATTTCTATGATATGCATTCAATGTGAGGTTTCTACATCATGAAATATAATTTTATGGGTCATATAATCTTTTAATATTGTGATTGGATGGACCTTGAGAATATTAGGGTAGTGATGTCCTCGGAACAACTGAATACTATTTTGGAAATAAGAATTTTTTTTGGGAATGGTATCGAATTACAAGATGTTTTTCTGAGATTTCTCTTAGTATTCATCATCAAAGATAGTGCTTACCCAAATTTTATAAATGTTTTAATAGAGACGAGAGTGTCAGCAATCCAATGAGGATCTTACGTTGCGGTTAACCACATCCCCTATTTTGAACTTCCTAGAATCTGGATGGGGATAAATGGATTATTAGGATTAATTCATTATGGGTCATTGTTGTGTTATTATGATGCATGATTATATAGTGTTTTATGGAACACAACAACTATGACCACATGAAATGAATTACCCAACACAAGGCCTGGAGATTTAAATTGTGATTTGTGACTAGAATATGAGGTGCCATTATAATTTTTTGGAGGAGATTTAGGATTATTGAGACCTTAATTGTTTAGAAAACATATTCTCTTAGAAAAAATTGGAATTTATGCAGACATCATAGGGTTGAGTATCTCCAGGTGTTTTATTTTGATATAGTAAATACCCCATGTATGGGAACTAATGTGGCACATAATTTTACTAGTAAAGTGAAAGTATAGGATTTATAAGAGTCTAGTAATGAGTTGAGTTTGATGGGGTGTTTGGGATAGATTCACCAGGAGATCAAGAAACTATTGAATGTGTGTCTTTATCCAGTTTTCAAAATAAAGATTTCATTCTAGAGTTTATTTTGAAAGATATGTTGACTGATGAGTTTTCACATTGATCGTTGTAGTTTGAACATTGTGGGGATATTACCTATGATTGGTTGTTTTCATCGAATGATGTCTTGTGCTTCATGGGTTCCTTCATGTTATTTCTTTCATTGAGGATTATGGTAAATAAATAGATCCACCTTCCCCATGGGTACATTCACCCCAGTTCCATCAAAACATTTTGTGATGTATTTTGGAAGTTTTGGATTCCATGTATGTGGTTAAGTATAGTAAAAAAATGGTGGTTTTATACATTCCAATGGGTTTACATATTGCAACAAAAGCCCTTTAGTTAGTGATCAAACCACGATTCACTATATCATATTCACCCTAAAACCATTGTATTAAACAAAATATGTATTGTAAAATCCAATTATAACAACAAAATGAACGTTATTTTTTAGTCAATTATTTTGAGTTTATCACTGTTATAAATGGAAATGTTACTTGTTGTGAGAATTTCACTAAACATACAGGTGATTTTGGGGGCCCATGATGGTGTCCATGAAAAATGGTCCAAACTGCACAGGATCTACGCACACTAGTGGACTAATGTGCACACTTCTAACAAAATGTGTATCCAAATGGGATAAAATATTGTTTGGTTGTGCAAATTTCATTGGTATACATTTCATCTGAAGGAACACAAGACTCATCCATCAATCTTATAGACCAATAGACCTGATCTTTCCAGCACACAGAATCTGCACGATGTTAAAAGTGGTGTTCTGGGATCTTTTTGTATCTCGGTCTGTAGGTGTCAAAGTGAAGCCAAAAGTTCACTGGATATAGTCAGGAGGTTGGGATACAACATTTTTACTTTCAACTCAATTATTTAAGTATGTATGGTGGTCGAAAAAAATGTGAGAATTTTTTTTTATGAAATCTATGTGCTCAAAACCACCTTCCCATTTTCCTATGAAATGACACATTGGGCTACCTATTATAAGTTCAACAAAGGAGTTAAGTGATACCAATTTGGAGTTTCGAAGGAGTCCTTTACTCATCCTAGAATTTCTGGACGCTCCTATCCTCATAGGGGGGTCAAGGATGAATATGTAGTCCCACATGAGATTCGCCATCCTCCAAATTTCGAGCTAAATGGTGGATGGTCATTTCGAGGGAGCTACACTTACTAGGGACAGAGATCTGAAACATGATATTATACGGGTTTTTTTGTAATTTTTGTGATAAATATATAAGATATTGGATTTTAGAAGGGTATGTTTTCATCATGTTTTGGTTGAATCCCATGTTTCGGGCTACAAGGGATGTCTTCTGAAAGTATTAGAGGTCTTAGGTGTGTTTCAGGGGCTCGAGGTACGAATGAAAGGAATGATGGGAAAGACAAGCCTCTGCGCACAGCCTGCACATGGCCAGGGGAAACCGTACGGCCTGCCCATGTAAAATGTGCCACCCTCCTCTTCCCGATAGTAGCATGCGCATAGTTTGCATAGAGTTTTTTAATCAGTGCGGCCGAACTGTGTGGCCTCTTAAAGTTGAGAAAAATTAAAAAATTTCCACACTATGATTTTAAGAACCCACTCGGGATTTCCTCTCCATTCCTCACTCTTCACCCTAGGAACGAACCAAATTTCCCATGAGCTCCATGATGTCGATATCCCTTGTTTCTAATGTATTTCTGGTGTCATTGGATGCACATCAATGCTTTGGGTAACGCAAATCAAATACTTGATTCTCTTTTTGGTTTTGTTTTTTTATATTCTCTCCCTCTTGTTCCAAAGTTCTAAAACCCTATCTTTTGGGGGAGTTCTAGGTTGAAGCTCCAAAAAGGGGTCATATTGAGGTCTAAGGACTTGATTCTGTGTGCGTTAAACAATGGTTTTGAGTTAGGTGGTAGACAAACGTTATCCCATGTTTTTATGAGGGATTTATGAATGTGTGGATTTTCTCATGGTTTCCTTTTGATGAGATGTGATCAAATTGGATGTGTTTGGAATAAAGTGTAGAGACCCGAATCTTGACGTACATGGACATTAAATTACTTTAGCGGAATACTTAATACATAACAAAAAAAGACACACAAGGATCGTAATAGTTTAGTGTCTTTGGAAACTTGGAACGTAATCTTCTAATCATGGTGAATGATATTCAACATCTCCCATAAAGATCATCAATTTTTTTCTTACCTAAAACCTTTATTTATATCCTGGGGAAAAGAAAACATAAAAAGGGTGAGCTAAAATGATCAATAAGGGTATGCATGGATAAAATAAAACATAGCATATACATTTGAACTTAAAAACATGAATATAACGTTTAAACATCAAAAGATTTAGAAATGACACAAAACATGGAATTACATAAGGAATAAATCATTAAGAATGATAAAATAGCATGGGAATAAAACATGTAATTGTGGAAACCATTATTCACATGATATGATTTCCATAGTATCTAATGCATTGCTTCCAAGACCATCTTAGTGGACAAAGTCCCTTTCTGAATCGATTTCATTCCTCGTTCCAGTCCTATATTACTGAACTGGTTTAACATGCCATTCCAGCCATGTCTATCTCGTGAGATATAAATCTTTACCCAATGTAATGGAGGGAGATATAGGTCCCACCCATCTCATAATGAAATCCTTCTACTTGTTCCACAAAGTAAACATACATCATTCATATTAACCCAATAAATAAAATGGGTTTCATTAACATCATCCCATAATCACATAATCCATATAAAAGAAATGGATATCATTTCATAATAAGAAAAGTGAAATCATTTAAATCATAGATACTTTATACTTGAATCATACACATATGAAATAATGTCATCTTAGATGGAAAAAGGTTTTTGATAAAACACGAGAAATGAATTCTTGAGGAAAATATCCTTTAATCTTCAAAATCAATTTCTTTTCACAAAACGTCATGATATTTTAAAAGAAATAGATTTTGTTGAAAATAGTCATGAAATCTTTTTAGGAAGCATCATGAAAATAAGTCAATATAAAACTGTAAAAATCTGTTCGCGTCGTATAAGTTAAAAAAACATTCTTCTAGTACTTTTGTCAGAAAAGTTAAAAAAGTACCTCATAGGGTAATCAAAAGAATGATTCCTTCCATACCATGGTGTAAAATTAAAAATGGGTATAAAAGGAATTTAAACAAACATGAATACACTTTTATAAAACATGGACATGGATGATAGTAAATAATCCCAATAAATACTTACGAATAAGTAATCTCAGATAGAAATGAGATTTGCACAATTATCCCTTACCTTAGGTCCGATTTTCTTCGTAAGTGTCCGAACCTTCTGTATAATGATTTAAATAATGTCATTGACTTATTCCAGAATCATGCTCATTGTTATGATATCATATATGGTTCACTTATGACTTTATATTACCCGTTCTTTTGTAAATTCCATGTTAAAGAGCGTTTTGGGTAAAATCGTTTCATCTATCGTCGGTGTTTTGACTTCTAATTATTCATATGATTACATAGATCTTGATTAATAATTAAAGAATATAAAACATAATTTATATATAATATATATTCAGAATATACATATATATAATATATAAGTAAATGGAAAGAAATACACCGTTTATGGAGACGGTAGGCCGTACGTACGCATGAACGCTGTTTTCGTTTCCTTATTGAGTTGAATGGAATTAAGTAGACGACATACATATATATACAAATAAATACAATATAATTATTATGTAATATATTTCATTATTACTTATTATATATAATTTATAATCATTCATGAATGGTTAATGTGGAGAATGAATCTCATCGCGTCGTGGAGACGGTAGTCCGTACGTACGCACGAGCGATGATATCGTTCTCATGATCGTAGAATTGTATTGGAGTGTATGTATACTATTTAATAATCAATATAACTTTACAATAATCATATATAGTAATTTTTTACACCATTATACCTATCCAAGTAATGTGGTGGTAGAAAATAGATTACAGCACGGCGTAGAGACGGTATTCCGTACGTACGCACGTGCGGTGATTTCGTTTTCCATAGGATGGATAGATGGTGAAATAGGGTTGTTTCATACTTATAATAACATATCATTCTATTAGTGATACTGATTTTATTACTTCATAATGAAACAACCTATGAAGAAGAAGTGGAAGAAGAAATAATGTTGAAAGAATCGGTAACGGACATTACCTCTTTTTTGAAGCGCCTCTTTGAGTCCTCCTCTTAGGGCACTAAAATTGGTATTTAAAGAAGACCAGGACCACTAGGATGTTTCTACGGAAGTGGATAAGAGAATTTGGCAGGGTTTGTCTAAGCTTGAAGGCTCAAAGTGGTGTGAGGAAGAGAGGGAGGAGGTTCCCTTTTATAAGGGAGGAGAGGGGCACCTTTGCAATAACTAAAAATATTATTTTATTATAAAGTCAAATTCGGTTTTAAATAGCTCCAAATTGATTTATTTTGAAGCTAAGGTGGGTATGGGAAGAAATAATCTCATCCAATATAATTTAGACAAGTTTAGGTTCCTATTTTAATCTTATAATTTAGATTTAACATTAAGATAAATAATTTTACTTTTACCGTGTCTTCTTGTGTTCATATACTATAAGGTTAATAAACTTACTATAAGAAGAAAAAAGAACCCCAAGTTGTTTATTATTAATATATATAACCTTATAGAAGTAATGTGGCCGAACCATAGATTTTTACGAATAAAATAACAATTAATAATATAATATTTGTTTTAAAAAATATTTTATGTCAATTTTGACACTGTTTAGTAAATGATTTTTGTGAAAATCATAACAGAATGATTAGGTCGAAAAAGTTAATTAAATCAATAATAACATGTCATATTAACCTAGAAAATATGTGGATTTAATAAAATGTCTCAAATTACATATATTTGGGTATTTATAACATCAATTATGTCAATATTTCATTAAAAAGATAATTACTGCATCATCATTGTGTCATAAATAAATTAAATTCTTTAATGTCTCAAAATTACAAAACAAATACGATTATGTAGGAAATATTATTATATTTCTAATGAATATTTTTAGTCGAATTTATCTTATGTATAACCCTATATTAAAAATTATATACTTATTAATCTTTGATTTTAACAATTTTAACCCTTCTTTAAATAAATTAATAATAAATGTTCTAATCTGATCCAAGTGGGCCTATATGGTCATATTTTATTCCTAAGGTTGTTTTTGGTCGAATTAAACTTATCCAATATAATTAGGACATGTGTTAGGGTAATAATAATATCATTTTTACCCTTAATTACCCTATTTACTTTTAACCGTGGGAAAAAAAGTAAAAAGTTACTATTCACCAAAAATTATTTTCATCTCATTGAACCACATTTTACTTACTGACATAAATCGTGTCTATCGGATTTTTGAAATTCCACTAACAGAATCGGTAAAATCATGTTTTATGAAAAATGCATTTTTTTAACTACCACTTAGTGGTTTCACTATTCATCAAAAAAATGAAAGTTTCTAGAAAAATACCAAAAATTAGGCCTAAGCTATATTTGATATTATGAACTGAAAAATGATGTATATTTTACCAAATTCAAAACATATTAGTTTCATTACATAATTTAAAAATTAATTCTTATCGTCAAAACAAATAGCATGTTCTTTAGAGATAATAACTATCAAAAGATTGACACTTGTTTATGTCTTGTTTAAATGCGAAATTACATCAAATGACCAAAATTGTATTAAATTGTAAAAATATATTCTAAATATACTTTAAAACCACTAAAATTAATAATTTATCACTATTAATTATTTCAATTAATAATTTTGTTTTTAATTAAAATTTAGTAATTTTCACTATTCATTAGAAAATGGAAGTTATCTGAAAAGTACCAAAATTTCACCCTAAGCTAATTTCGATATTCCAAATCAAAAAATGAAGCCCATTTTGAAAAATAAAATTTACAAAATTTCAAAATGTGTTTATTACTATTCGTAACTACTAGTTTTAATAATATTTTAATAGCATATTGTTGTTTAGTGAAACTCGTTATTGCGAACTACACACGCTATCGAGGAAGGTCGTGATTGCGTGTAATGCAAGGAATGTCAAGGATGCGTGTTGTGCAAGCTCATTTTGTTGTAGTGTACAACACAATACATTAATGAAATTAAAATGAATATTTTTTGTAAAATCTCTGGGTGATACATTCTACCCCCCTTAAAATGAATTTCTCCCTCGAAATTCGTTTGGGTTATAAATGGTTTACTCCTCGAAAGTTTATTTAATATAAACCCACATCATAAAAAGGAATACCAAAACCAATATTTAAAAACAAAAGTATGAAATGTAACGGTTACCCAAAAAAACTAATCACTGGGTTTCCACATTGATGAAAATATGGATATGGAAGAGAAATCTAACCATAATGTTCTGATGAAGAGTGGTAGAGAGCATGGCTATGGAAAATCCAGCAATCACAAATCCATAGATTTGTGATTATCTATGGTACAATCTAATTCATTGGATATAAGGGCACTAGGACATCATTTTTGGTTTTCAAGATCATTTCCCTAAAGTTGATGAATTAAAAGAAATACTTACATGATTTTGGTAAAATATCACTGTTGTTCGCTAATTGAACAATTTCCACTTCATCCCTTAATGAAATGAAGTTGAATTTGTTATTCGTGATGTGTTAGCAGATCATGTGATAGAATGATGGGTCATTCCATCTGTCTCTAACAAAAGGTTATAAAAGTTATCAAAAATACATAAGTCCATCTATAGTGAGATTAATCATATATGGTTCCTAAAATGGACTTATAATTCATATATCATTCTGATTAATATAATAAAACAAGTTTCTACTAAACAGGGACTTCTTGTAGGCCAGTGGTAGGCGATAAAGGCCAGTCACACTTCGGTTGTGGGTTCTATTCCCACAGCCTTGTCCGACGCGACGGGCTGTCGCCCGTCCTGCAGGTTGTCCTTTTTCTAAAGATATATTACTATAACATCCCATCAATAATATCGAAAAAAAGTTCTATCATAACTTATGTCCAACATAATCCATTACAATCTTTAGGATTATCTAAAATACTTCGGTCCAAGCTCATAGTATAAAGAAAATGATTACTTGAAATTTCACATAACAATCACATTAATTCCATCATTTATCCCCCATATATCATAAGATATATCTTGTTGGTCAAATTACAAACATGTGAATACCTTAATAATGTATTCTCTTGAAGAATGAATACCCATTGAACCTTAGTGAAAACATGAATGCAGTCAAAAGTCAACTCTTTCCACATTCCAAAATCCAAAATTCTATATACTCAAACCATGATATAACCTTCTCCTTATATCAGTCATGATTCCATGAATACAGTCAAACATTTCATTTTCTCATTTTCCCTTCATTATGAGCATAACATCTTTTTTTCCAAAAATATCTCAATCACATTCCATGGTTACCGGTACCATTGAAAACCACAATAGACCTATACATAAATATTCCAATATTCCACGATACAACATTATTTTCGAATCCCATTACATAAACACTTAATCATTCAACCACATTGTTGTCACATTCAACATCGCCGATAGTGATAGCATTTGAATTCACTTTGTCCTTTGCCTTAATTGGTTGCTCATGTCGATCATCACTAACCCTTGGATTAGGGAATTTATTAGCATAAGGCCCCATTTCCTGGCACTTGAAGCATTGAAGTGTTGGTGGTGCGTTCTCTGCAGTATTTTCTTTATTCACATCATTATAAACCCTTTTTCCATTACTTTGACACTTATCTACTCGATGACCTTCTTTTACACACTTAGAACTTTTTCTAGTCCCTTTAAGACAATCTACACCATGCTTATTTCAACACTTTGAGCATAAGGAAACATTAATCTTCTTTTCACCATTATTCTGATATTTCTCCTTGAACTCCATCTTTTGTTTCTTGTCAAAACTATGAGATGGATAAGTAACACCAACATCCATTTCTACCTTGATAGCACAACGCACAATTTCTTCATAGATACTGAAGTCTCTTATAGCTAATTCCCTTCAAAGATTTTTTTTAAGCCACTAAACAATCGATGAACTTCAATTTCAAGTTGGATGATAAAGCCAGATGCATACCTTGCAAGCCTTGTAAAATTCGTGTCGTATATACCAACAGATTCATCATCCTTTTGCATTAGTTCAAGAAACTCCTTCCCTATCTTAGTTAGAAGAATACGAGGGACGTACTTATTGAAAAATAAGTTCTTGAACTCGTCCCATTCCATGGACTCAATTTCATCTCTTAGCCTCATAATCTTGATAAGATTCCACCATTGATCAGCTTCACCGTCCAGACGATATACTTCTAAGATGACTTTATCATGTTCAGAACATTGAAGAACTGAAAATATCTTTTCAGTGGTAATGATCCATTGTTCATCAACAAGTGGATCTGAAGACCCACTGAAAGAAGGTGGACGTTGCCTCATGAAGGACCCAATATTATATTGTTCCCTTATCTGCTCATTTTGAAGTCCAGAATGATTCATAGATTGTGTAAGTATAACAATAAGATTTTTCACTCCATCTCCCATAACATTTGCTTGTTCTGTAGGACAATCATTGCATTGTCCAATACATTGATGAACACGGTTCCCTCAGGTTCCAGCCATCGTCTAAAACCCAAAAAGAATAGTGTGAGAGGAAAAAATCACGCTAGGGAAAACAACATCATAAAGGGGGAGCACCCTCAATATCTAAAATCTTAGGTTAAATTATAATATCGATACCGTAGTTCTAGGACTATATCCTATATGTATACTTATCCTTAGGGACATCCCTAGACATACCTTAGAAATATCTCTAGAGATCTAACTAAATTTCTCGCATCCTAGTTTCCAAAGGTTGACTAAACCATTCCTCTGATACCAACTATAGAGACCCGAATATTGACGTACATGGACATTACATTAATTTAGTGGAATACTTAATACATAACAAAAACAGACACACAAGGATCGCAATAGTTTAGTGTCTTTGGAAACTTGGAACGTAATCTTCTAATCGTGGTGAAAGATCTTCAACATCTCCCATAAAGATCTTCCCTTTTTTTTCTTACCTAAAACCTTTCATTATATCCTGGTAATAGAAAACATAAAAAGGGTGAGCTCAACTTCTCAGTAAGGGTAAGAATGGATAAAATAAAACATACCATATACATTTGAACTTAAAAACATGAAAATAATGTTTAAACATCAAAAGCATGAGAAATGAGACAAAACATGGAAGTTAGTAAGGCATAGATCATTAAGAATGATAAAATAGCATGGGAATAAAACATGTAATTGTGGAAAACATTAAGCACATGATATGATTTCCATATTAGCCAAGTCATTGCTGCCAAGACCATCTTAGTGGACAAAGTCCCTTTCTGAATCGAGTTCACTCCTCGTTCGAGTCCTCTATTACTGAACCGGTTTAACTTGTCGTTCTAGCCATTTCTATCTCATGAGATATAAATCTTTACCCAATGAATTTAAGGGAGATATAGGTCCCACCCATCTCATAATGAAATCATTCTTACTTGTGCCACAAAATAATCATGCATCATTCATAGTAACCCAATAAATAAAATTGGTTTCATAAACATCATCCCTTTATCACATAATCCATATAAAAGAAATGGATATCATTTCATAATAAGAAAAGTGAAACCATTTAAATCATAGAGACTCTATACTTGAATCATACACATATGAAATAATTTCATCATAGATGGAAAAAGTTATTGATAAAACACTTGAAATGAATTCTTGAGGAAAATATCCTTTCTTCTTCAAAATAATTTTCTTTTCCCAAAAACGTCATGCTATTTTAAAAAAAGGAGATTTTGTTGAAAATAGTCATGAAATATTTTTATCAAGCATCATGAAAATAAGTCTTTATAAAACTGTAAAAATCAGTTCATTCCGTATAAGTTAAAAAAACATTCTTCTTGTACTTTTGTCGGAAAAGTTAAAAAGGTACCTCGTAGGGTAAACAAAAGAATGATTCCTTCCATACCATGGGATAAAAGTAAAATTGGGTATAAAAGGGCTTTAAATATACATGAATACACTTTTATAAAACGTGGACATGGATGATAGAAATAACCCCAGTAAATACTTACGAATAAGTAATCTCGGATAAAAATGAGATTTGCACAATTATCCCTTACCTTAGGTCCGATTTGCTTCGTATGTGTCCGAAACTGCTATATAATGATATAAAAATGTCATGGAATTATTCCATATTCATAGTCATTGTTATGATATCATATATGGTTCACTTATGACTTTATATTACCCGTTCTTTTTTAAATTCCATGTTAAAGTGCATTTTGGGTAAAATCGTTTCATTTGTCGTCCGTATTTTGACTTGTAATTATTCATATGATTACTTAGATCATGATTAATTAATTCCAGAATATAAAACATGATTTATATATAATATATATTCAGAATATACATATATATAATAGATCAGTAAATGGAAAGAAATACACCGTTCAAGGAGACGGTAGGCCGTATGTACGCATGAACATTGTTTTCGTTTCCTTATTGAGTTGAATGGAATTAAGTAGATGACATAAATATATATACAAATAAATCCAGTATCATTATTATTTAATATATTTCATGATTACTTATTATATATACTTTATAATCAATAATGAATGGTTCATGTGGAGAATGAATCTCATCACGTCGTGGAGATGGTAGTCCGTACGTACGCATGAGCGATGATATCGTTCTAATGATCGTGGAATTGTATTGGAGTGTAAGTATACTATTTCAGAATAAATATCACTTTAAAATAATCATATATAGTTATTATGTACACCATTATACGCATCCAAGTAAGGTGGTGGTGGAAAAAAGATTACACCACGGCGTGGAGACGGTATTCCGTACGTACGCACGCGCGGTGATTTCGTTTTCCGTAGGATGGATTGATGGTAAAATAGGTTTGTTTCATACTTATAATAACATATCAGTATATGAGTGATACTGATGTTATTACTTCATAAAGAAACAACCTAACAAGAATAAGTGGAAGAAGAAATAAAGTTGAAAGAATCGGTAACAGACATTACCTCTTCTTTGAAGCACCTCTTTGAGTCCTCCTCTTAGGGTACTAAAATTGGTCTTTGAAGAAGACCATGACCTCTAGTATGTTTATAGGGAATTGGAGAATAGAATTTGGAAGGGGTTTGCCGAGCATGAAGGCTCAATGTGGTGTGAGGAAGAGAGGGAGGAGGTTCCCTTTTATAAGGGAGGAGAGGGGCACCTTTGGAATAACAAAAAATATTATTATATTATAAAGTAAAATTCGGTTTTAAATAGCTCCAAAATGATTTATTTCTAAGCTAAGGTGGGGATGGGTCGAATTCCTCTCATCCAATAGAATTTATACATGATTAGGTTCATAGTTTAACCTTATCATTTAGATTTAACATTATGTTAAATAATTTTACTTTTACCGTGTCTTCTTGTGTTCTTATACTATAAGGTTAATAAACATACTATAAGAAGCCAAACGAACCCCAAGTTGTTTATTATTGATATATATAACTATATATAATTAATTTGGCTGATCCTTATATTTTTAGGAATAATATAACAATTAATAATATAATTTTTTTAAAAAAACTATTTTATGTCAATTTTCACACTATTTAGTAAATGATTTTTGTGAAAATCATAACAGAATGATTAGGTAGAAAAAGTTAATTAAATGAATACTAACATGTCATATTAACCTATAAAATTAGTTTAATTCATAAAAAGTCTCAAATTACATTTATTTGGGTATTTATAACATCAATTATTTAATATTTCATTAATAAGATAATTACTGTATCATTATTCTGTCATAAATAAATTAACTTATTTAATGTCTAAAAATTTAAAATAAAATTCTATTATTTAGAAAATATATTTTTATTTCTAATGAATATTTATAGTCGAATTTATCTTCTGTATAACCCTATATTAAAAATGATATACTTATTAAACTTTGATTTTAACTATTTTAACCCTTCTTGAAATAAATTAATAATAAATGTCCTAATCTAATCCAAGTGGGCCTAAATGGTCATATTTTATTGCTATGTTTTTTTTGGTCGAATTACACTTATCCAATAGAATTAGGACATGTGTTAGGGTAATAATATTATCATTTTTCACCTTAATTACCCTATTTACTTTTAACCGTGGTAAAATAAAGTAAAAAGTTACTATTCACCAAAAAATATTTTCATCTCATTGAACAACATTTTACTTATTGACATCAACCGTGTCTCTCGGATTTTTGAAATTCCACTCACAGAAGTGGTAAAATTAATTTTTATGAAAAAATCTTCTTTTAACTACCACTTAGTGGTTTCACTATTCATAAAAAAATGAAAGTTTCCAGAAAAATACCAAAAATTAGGCCTAAGAGATATTTGATATTATGAACTGAAAAATGATTTCTATTTTACCAAATTCAAAACATATCAGTTTCATTACTTAATTTAAAAATTAATTCCCGTTGTTAAAACAAATAGCGTGTTTTTAAGAGATAATTAGTATCAAAAGATTAACACTTGTTTATGTCTGGTTTAAATGTAAAATTACATCCAATGACCAACATTGTATTAAATTGTAAAAATATATTCTAAATATACTTTAAAACCACTCAAATTAATAATTTATCACTATTAATTATTTCGATTAAAAAGTTTGTTTTTAATTAAAATTTAGTAATTTTCACTATTTATCAGAAACTGAAAGTTATCCAAAAAGTACAAAAATTTCACTCTAAGCTAATTTCGATATACCGAATCCAAAAATGAAGTCCATTTTGATTAAATAAAATTTAAAAAATTTCATAAAGTTGTTATTACTATTCATAACTGCTAGTTTTAATAATATTTTAATAGCATATTGTTTTTAGTGAAACTCGTTATTGCGTACTACACACAATATCGAGGAAGGTCGCGATTGCGTGTAATGCAAGGCAAGTCAAGGATGTGTGTTGTGCAAGCTCCTTTTGGTGTATCCTACAACACAAGATATTAATGAAATTAAAAAGAATATTTTTCATAAAATCTCGGGGTGTTACATAATGGATGCTTAAAAACAGTAAATGGGAACCCTCATGATCCCCATTGGATGAATTGATAATGACTTGACATAATTAGGTCCATCCATGGGATGTGCTGGAATTTCCTGGGCTTCGATATTGTCATTAAACAAGCGATCTTGTTGTAATAAATGGTAGATCCCATTGATGAATGTATTGGCATGATTCGTTGAACATGGAATAGATTTTAGGTGATGCACCTAGACTTGGCAATAACCCAACGGTAATTTGGAATGGGTTGAATGGTTGATTCTTGGAATGATGAATGGGTTAAATGGGTTAATGTGAATACCAATTAAAGACCATAATGGGATAGATTATGAGTTTAGTGCTGAATGATTAGTGGGATAAGAATAACACATAGGAATTGGGTGAATGGTTAAATGAGGTGAAATGGTAACGTGTTAATGGGTTAATGCATAATGTGAATTCCCGTGTGGTTTGTTGTGAATGGTTTTTGTCAAAGTGAAATGGTATGGTGGGTTGATGGTTACTTATATAAGCATGTTCACATGGCTTTATAGTGTGGGGTTTGACTCGAGGATCTATGCCCATGGGTCGAATGAAGACTGATGATATGAACTCTACCCTAAATGCATGGGTTAGGAATGAGGACTGAGGATCTATTCTCCAAACGGTTGCATCCACTCGGACTGAGGCTTCGAGGTGAGGATATGGTTGCATCCACCTGGACGTAGCCTTCGAGGTGAGAAAATGGTTACTATTAGGGGGTTAGTCCTAGTAAGATAGTATAATGATGTGTTTACCCTCTAGAATGTGATTGTTGGCCTTAGAACCATGTAACATAATGTATTTAATTAACCAATGGAGATGTGATGAAATGGTTAGTGATGATAATTGGTGTAAAATGAATGGTAATGGAAGTGGCAATGTCTTTAGCTCTAAACTAGTTAATAGAACCTTAAACAATCACATGGTAATTATCATTTATATTACTTTTTCTCGCACTACATGTTTATAAGGGATATTTTGTAGACACCATTGGTGGTGGCATACTGAGTTGTACTGACACCCTGCTCGGGCCACCATTGGGTACCCGAGCAAACTTAATGTTTGCAGGCCAGGAGAAGGGAAAGGGTCCTTGCTAGATAGTTGAGTGGACATGGGTAGCTCTTGGTAGAGGATTCAGACTTGGAGTCAAGACCATTTTGGGGTTTTTGGCCGTTGTCTTTATTTTGTGATCTTGTTCACTTTTTCACTTGTAGTAGGACATGGAATATTTATTGTTGGAAATGGTTGTTATAGATGTTCCTTGTTTACTGATTATTGTTTGCACTATTGGTTTATTTCTGTTGTAGATTACTCTGATAAAAAGGGGGTATAGTCTCCCCACTGGACCACAAGGACCCCCGCTGCTATTTGGCATCCTTTGGCATATGTGGAGGCATGCTTAAGGTTATGTAACTACCCGGCTTAGAGAACCGGTTTAGTGGCTTCCGGGTTGGGGACATTACAAATTAGTATCAGAGGAGGTCTTTCTTCTCCACCTCTGAGGTCTTTTTATTTGGTGTAGGTTTCCAAGGGTTATGATGTGTCGGGCCTTGGTAAATGAGTTCGTGCTTGGCAGTAGCTAACCCATGTACGAGGGAAAAACCAAAGTCACCAGGGGTGGGAAATGTTGTTCTTGGTTGTGTGTTGTTATAGTTGATGATATTTCACCATTGGGTGATGCACATGTGGTTTTATGTGCCTATTTTATGTTATTTGGCCCGTGACCATAATGACATGAGGATTTATATTCATGCATCATTGTAGGAACATAGGGAGATAGGTGGCGTGCATTGTGTTATGCCCATGCACGGGGTGGGTGTGTGAGGCAGGAAAGTAGGGTGCATCATGCATTTCATGAAACCAAGAAAAAATGTGAAGAATGAGATAAAACAAGTATGTGAATGATGTTTAATGAAATATAAGGGTTTTTAATGAAGTGGGAAATGTTTTTCTAAAATGTTGTATGAGTTTGGTGGTAGTGCGTGGTTGTTTACCCCATGTGAACCATGTCCTGCATTAGGGATGGTCGGGGCGGAAAATTTGATGTGATAATTTTTTTGGATAAGTAAATGAAAATGGGTTATTGTAGCTAGTAAAGATCATTTGATGAATTCGTGAAATTTTTATGGTATGCATGCTGAATCTCGTGCTTAGAAATGTAGTGAAATTCCACCACGATGTCTATTACCAGTTGGGAAATCGGAGGATGTTACTGAGAACACTACTTCTGTAGGAGAGCATGAAAATCTGGTGATAAATGAAGGTATATAAGACCAGTTCCAGGAGAACACAGATCTCCATATGCAGATGATTGATCGGGACATAGGGCGGGTTGCACCGAGTATGTTTGAGCTGACCAGGGGGTTCCAGCTGTAGCACCCTCCTACCGTCACTAGAGAGGGTGGTCCAGAGGCAGCGGAGTTCAGGTTAGAGTCTGTACAGACGATACTAGATCATATGGAGCCCCCTATTTAAATGTGAGTAAAGATGGCTGTTTATAAGTTGCGGGGCCTGGCGAGGCATTGCTGGGATATTCATACTCAGACCGAGCAGGCTGAGGGAATTTCATGGAAGGTTTTCTAGGAGATGTTTCTGGAATATTTCTACCAAGAGAATTCGAGGCAGGAGAGGGATGTAGTGTTTATGAGCATGACTCAGGGATCACTCTCGGTGATGGACTATTCTTGTTGCTTCACTGATTTGCAAGGCTTTGTCCTAGTCCTAGAAGGGGATGAGGAAGTGGTAGAAAAGTGTTTCCAGGATGGGTTGAGACATAAGATTAGGTATCAAGTAAATATATTCAGATTGAAGAGGTTTGTAGAGGTGGTGGATTAGAAACTCATCTCTAATGGGAACCTTAAGGGAGATTCGGGTGGTGGTCTTGTCGTGCCAGTTGGGCAGACAAGTGGTACATCTTCTGCAGGCCGGAAGCTCCATTTGGAAAGATTCCAACAAGGTGGTCAGAATAGAGGGTCAACCTCTCATAGTGGGAACCAGGTGTTCTATTATCAGTGGGGTAGGCCAGGGAATATGTGTGGTCAGTGTCCTCGTCCTCTAGTTATGTTCTGTTCATGCAGAAGGTTGGATCTTGTTCAGAGGTTTTGCATGAACCCTTAGTAGGTGGGTGAGCATGATGATGAAAAACAGGTACCGGGTACCAGAAGGGGATTTGTTGCCCCATATCAGGTGGGCAGTTGGAGCTCCACAGGCCGTACTAGTAGGGGCGGTGGACATGTAACTCTAGGGAAAGACCTCTTATGCCAGCGGGGTAGTGCAGCGCAAGGTTCTCCGGTCGGAGCCCAGGGAAGATGGGTAGGTCAGCTTCAGATAGTTCAGTTTATGCCTGGTGATAGCAAGGTCGGACAGTCAACTTTTTGAGGTATGATCCTTGTAGCTTCTATGTTTTCTAGTGCATTGCTTGACACAGGTTCCACACACTCTTATGTTTCTTCTCATCTTGTGTTAGTGATGGGTTTAACTGTGGAGGAAGTGTGTGTAGTTATGTCAATAGACACCCCATTGGGAGAGCGGGTTGAGGATATCAAGCAGTGCAAGGGATGTACCATTGATGTTGGTGGGTATCATTTTTTGTGGGACTTGTTCATTCTCAAGACGTCAAGGGTTGAACTAATCATGGGAATGGATTGTTTGGTGTTGTATCAGTTGCACATAAAATATTATCATCACAGAATAGTGTTCAGTTTGCTTGTGGGTGACACTTATGTACACCGGGGCGAATGGGATATTCATGAAGGGTGTGCGGGGCCTTTTTGTCAACATATGAGTGGACTCATGGCTCAAGTGGTATGTATCATTCTTGGTGATGATGAGGGGGGTGAAATATAATTTTCCTCTCGTGTTAGATTGGTTTCATGATGTGTTTTTTGAGGATTTCTTGGAGTTACCACCCGAGAGGGATGTCGAGCTCACGATCGATTTGATGATGGGAGCGGAGCCGGTTTCTATTCCGCCATACCGAATGGAACCGGATGAACTATAGGAACTTAAGGTTCAGCTTGAGGAGTTGGAGCATAAGGGGGTTATCCTTCCTAGTACGTCTCCTTGGGGATCTCCCGTGCTTTTTGAAAAGAAGGCCGATGGGTCATTGAGGCAGTGTGTTGACTATCGAATGTTGAATCAGATGATGGTAAAAAACCGGTACCCTCTTCCTATAATTGATGGCATGTTTGATTTTTTGAGGGGTGTATCAGTTTTTTCTATGATTTATCTGAGGTCATGTTATCAACAGATGTGGGTGTGGTCTTATGACGTACCACGAACAGCTTTCCAGAGTCGGTATGGGTTATTGGTGTTTGTGGTAATGCCTTTCGGCTATACCAATGAACTGGTGGTGTATATGGATTTGGTTAACCAAATATTTCATCCCTATCTAGATCAGTTTGTGATTTTCTTTCTTGATGATATCTTAGTGTACTCTAATTCTTAAGAAGATCATGCCCAATGTGTTGACATCATCTTTGGTATGCTAAGAGAGCATCGGCTATACCCCTTGCTATCAAAGTGTCAATTCTGTATAGACTAGTTTCATTTTCTGGGTCACATCATCTCGGGGGCATGTGTGTCTATGGATCCAGAGAATGTGCAGCCATTTGTATCTTGGGAGCATCCCAAGAGTGTTTTTGATGTTCAGAGATTTCTGGGTTTGGCTGGGTATTACCGAAAGTTCATTCAGGTTTTCTCTCGCATGGCAGCACCACTCTCGGGTTTGACCAAGAAAGTAATCAGGTTTGAGTATTTTAAGGCTTGTGATAATTGCTTCTAAGAGTTGAAGAAGCGGTTAAAAACCACACCTATCTTGATCATACCTGATCTGGGAAAGAAGTACATCGTGTTTTTTGATATGTCTAGAGTCGTACATGGGACTGTATTGATGGAGGATGAGCAGGTTGTGGCTTATGGGTCAAGGGAGTTGAGACCCCATGAGTGAAAATATTCCACTCATGACCTTGAGTTGGATGCAGTGGTGTATTCCTTGATGTGCCGGAGGAACTATCTGTTGGGATAGAGGTTTTTTGTGTTTACCCACCATAAGAGTTTAAAGTATATCTTTTCACAACGAGATCTGAACCTTCGGCATCGAAGATGGGTTGAATATCCCTGGTATTTTGACTTTGAGTGGGTGTACACGTCGGGAAAGGGAAATGGTGTTGTTTATTCTCTAAGCAGGAAGGTTAATAATTAGTTGGTTCAGGAGTCCAGCACCATGTGGAAGGTGATGGCTTTGTTTTCATAGATGCACCTGGGGGTGCATGAGGAGAGTGGTTAGGTCACTCTTGAAACCTTAATGATGGAGTCGAGTCTTTTGAGTCGAGTTAAGGGAGGTCAGCTTGATGAACCTAATTGTTTGATCATGAAGGAAAAGCTTAATGATGGGGAGCTACCTTCTGGTTGGGCCGTCAGCATGGAAGGTGTTGTTTGTGTTCGTGATCGGGAGGTTCTGCCAAAAGCGTATGTGTGAAGAGTTGATGTGTGAGTTCCATGCATCAAATTGAGCAGTTCATCCTGGTTTTACCAGGATGTACCATGATATTCGAAGGCAGTTTTGGTGGCCAAGAATGAAGAAGGAAGTTGTGGGCTTTGTGACATGGTTCCTTACCTGTCAGCAGGTGAAGGCTGAGCATCAACATCCATGTGGTTTTTTGCATCCATTTCCCATTTCGGAAAGGAAGTGGGATGATGTAACAATGGATTTTTTCAGGGGTCTTCTGAGGATACCGCAGAAGAATGATGCAATCTGGGTGATTGTGGATCAGTTAAATTTTTTTCCCATTTCATACCGATTCAGGAGACCTTTACAGTCGACCGGTTGGGTGAGCTGTATGTTTGGGAAATAGTGTGGTTTCATGGTGTTTGTAACAACCCGAGATTTTATGAAAAATATTATTTTTAATTTTATTAATGTCTTGTGTTGTACGCTACACCAAAAGGAGCTTGCACTACACACATCCCTGACCTGGCTTGCATTAAACGTAATTGTGACCTTCCACGATAACGTGTGTAGTATGCAATACCGAGTTTCACTAAATGAGATATTATTATAATATTATTATGAACTAGCCATTATGAATAGTCATACCCACATTATGAAATTTTTTAAATTTTATCTTTCAAAACGGACTTCATTTTTGGATTCGGAAAATCGAAATTAGCTTATGGTGAAATTTTGGTACTTTTCAGATAACTTTCATATTCTGATGAATATTGAAAATTACTAAATTTTAATTAAAACAAATTTTTTAATTGAAATAATTAATAGTGATAAATTATTAATTTGAGTGGTTTTAAAGTATATTTAGAATATATTTTTACAATTAATACAATTTTGGTCATTGGATTTAATTTCACATTTAAACCAGATATATACAAGTGTCAATCTTTTGATAGTTATTATCTCTTAAAAACACACTATTTGTTTTGACGACGAGAATTAATTTTTAAATTAGTTAATGTAACTAATATTTTTTGAATTTGATAAAATAGACATCATTTTTTAATTCATATTATCAAATATAGCTTAGGCCTAATTTTTGGTATTTTGCTGGAAACTTTCATTTTTTGATGAATAGTGAAACCACTAAGTGGTTGTTAAAAATACTGAATTTTTCAGAAAACTTAATTTTACCGCATCTGTGAGTGGAATTTCGAAAAACCGAGAGACACAGTTTATATCAAGGAACAAAATATGGTTCAATGATATGAAAATAATTTTTTGTGAATAGTAACTTTTTACTTTTTTTACCACGGTTTAAAGTAAATAGGGTAATTAAGGGTAAAAGTGTTATTATTATTACCCTAACACATTTCATAATACTATTTGATAAGTTTAATTCGACCAAAAAAACCTTAGGAATAAAATATGACCATTTAGGCCCACTTGGAATTGATTAAGACATTTATTATCAATTTATTTAAAGAAGGGTTAAAATTGTTAAAATCAACGTTTAATAACTAAATAATTTTTAATATAGGTTTATACATAAGATAAATTCTACTATAAATATTCATTAGAAAGATAAAGATATTTCAAAAATAATGGTATTTTATTTGTAATTTTTAGACTTAAAATAATTTAATTTAATTATTATACAATGATGATGCAGTAATTATCCTATTAATGAAATATTGACATAATTGATGTTATAAATACCCAAATAAATGTAATTTGAGACTTTTTATGAATTAAAATTATTTTATGTGTTAATATGACATGTTAGTATTGATTTAATTAATTGTTTTCAAACTATTCGTTCTGTTAGTATTTTCAAAAAAATTAATTACCAAATAGTGTCAAAATTGACATAAAATAGTTTTTTAAAAAATATATTATATTATTAATTGTTATTATATTTCTAAATATCTATGGATCATCCAAGATACTTATATGATGATATTTGTATCATTAATGGACCATTTGGGGGTTTCATGGATGTATATGGTAAGTTTATTAACTGTATAATATAAAAATACAAAGTGACATTGTAAATGTCAATCTAATTAACTAAGAGTTAAAACTAAACGATAAGGTTAATATAATGACCAAATCTTGTCTAAATTCTATTGAACGAGTGTATTTCGACCCATCCCCACATTAGCTTCGAAATATATCAATTTGGATCTATTAAAAACCGAATTTGACTTTATAATAAAATAATATTTTTAGTTATTCAAAAGGTGCCCCTCTCCTCCCTTATAAAAGGGAACATCCTCCCTCTCTTCCTCACACAACTTTGAGCCTTCAAGATCGGCCAATCCCTGCCAAATTATCTTCTACACTTCCATAGAAACATTCTAGAGGTTCTGGTATTCTTCAAAGACCAATTTTAGTGCCCTAAGAGGAGGTCTCAAAGAGACGCTTCAAAGAAGTGGTAATGTCCGTAGCCGATTATTTCAACTCTATTTCTTCTTCCACTTCTTCTTTGTTAGTTGTTTAATTATGATGTAATAACATCAATATAACTCATTTAATGATATTTGATTATAATTATTAAACAACCCTATTTCACCATCTATCCATCCTATGGAAAACGAAATTACCACGCGTGCGTACGTATGGAATACCGTCTCCACATCGTGGTGAAATCTGTTTTTCCACCAACACCTTACATGGATGGGTATAATTGTGTAAAGAATAAATATATATGGTTATTATAACATCATAATGATTCTGATATATTATTCCATCGTCTCCAATTATATTCAATAGTTATGGGAATGATATCGTCGCTCGTGCATACGTACGGACTACCGTCTCCACGACGCGATGAGATTCATTCTCAATGTTAACCATACATGAATGATCATAAAGTTTATATAATGAATAATAATGAAATATATGATATCATAATTCTACTGTATTTATGTATATATATGTATTTCATCTATTTAATTTCATTCAATTCAATAAGGAAACGAAAACAACGTTCATGCGTACGTACGACCTACCGTCTCCATGAATAGTGTATTTCATTCCTTTTATCGATCTATAATATATATATGTATATGATGAATATATATTATATATAAATCATGTTTTACATTCTGAAATTATGTAAATTAGGATATAAGTAATAATATCAAGAATGAGAAGTTGAAACACATACGATAAATGAAATAATTTTACCCAAAACGCTGCTTTATCATGGAATTTACAAAAGAACTGGTAATATAAAGTCATAAGTGAAACATATATGATATCATAACAATGAATATGATTCTGTAATAAGTCAATGACATTATTTAAATCATTATACAGGAGGTTCAGATACGTACGATGAATATCAGACCTAAGGTAAGAGATAAATTTTCAAATCTCATTTTTATCGAAGATTGCTTATTTGTAAGTATTTACTGGGGTTACTGATATCATCCATGTCCATGTTTTATAAAAATGTATTCATGTACGTTTAAATTCCTTTTTACCCATTTTTAATTTTACACCTTGGTATGGAAGGAATCTTCTTTTATTTACCCTACAAGGTACTTTTTTGACTTTTCAGACAAAAGTATGAGAAGAATGTTTTTTTAACATATACTGCATGAAAGGATTTTTACGGTTTTATAAAGCCATATTTTCCTGAATCTTCCTCCAAAAGATTTCATGGCTATTTTCAACAAAATTCTTTTCTTTTAAAATTGCATGAAATTTTGTGAAAAGAAAATGATTTTGAAAAAGAAATGATATTTTCCTCAAGAAGTAATTTCAAGTGTTTTATCAAAACCATTTTTCATCTAAGATGTCATTATTTCATATGTGTATGTTTCAAGTATCATGTCTATATGATTTACATGGTTTCACTTTTATTAGTATGAATTGATATCCATTTCTTTTATATGGATTATGTAATGATGGAATTATTTATGAAACCCATTTTATTTATTGGGTTTTTATGAATGATGTATGTTTATTTTGTGGCACAAATAAAAATGATTTCATTATGAGATTGGTGGGACCTATATCTCCCTCCAATGCATTGGGTAATGATTTATATCTCATGAGATAGACATGGCTGAAACGGCATGTTAAATCGGTTCAGTAATACAGGACTAGAACGAGAAGTGGACTCGATTTAGAAAGGGACTTTGTCCACTAAGATGGTTTTGGCATCAATTCCTTGGCTACTATTGAAATCATATCTTGTGCTTAATTTCTTTACACTATTACATGTTTAATTACCATGCTATTTTATAATGATTAATGTTTCTTTATGATCTATGCATTATGTACTTCCATGATTTATGTCATTTCTCAATATTCCGAAGTGTTAATATTATGTTCATGTTTTGAAGTTCAACTGTATATGATTTGTTTTATTTTATCCATGCTTACCCTTAATGAGCATTTGAGCTCACCCTTTTTATGTTTTATTTTCCCCCAGGATCAAAATAAAGGTTTTAGTTAAGGGAACAAAAAGTGGAAGATCTTTATGGTAGATTTTTAAGGTCTATCACCACGATTAGAAGATTACGTTTCATGTTTCAAAAGACACTAAACTATTACGGTCCTTGTGGGTCTTCTTTTAGGTATTAAGAATTCCGTAAAGGTAATGTAATATCCATGTACGTCAAGATTCAAGTCTCTACAATTGGTATCAGAGGAAAGGTTTAGTCAACCTTTGGAAACTAGGATTTGAGAACTTTACTGAGATCCCTAGAGATATTTCTAAGGTATGTGTAGGGATGTCCCTAAGGTTAGGTATAAGTATATGTTATATTCCTAGAATCGTGCTAACGATCTTACAATTAAATCTATGATGTTAGATATTGAAGTTACTCCCCCTTTATTATGTTTTTTCCCTAGCATGATTTTTCCTCTCACACTAATCTTTTTGGGTTTTAGACGATGGCTGTAACCCGAAGGAACCGTGTGGATCAATGCAATGGACAATACAATGATTGTCCACCTGAAAAAACAAATTTTATAGGAGATGGAGTGCAAAATCTTATTGCTATACTTACAAAAGAAATGAATCATTCTTGAATTCCAAATGAGCAGAGAAGGGAAAAATATTCTATTGAGTCCTTCATGAGGCAACGTCCACCTTCTTTCAGTGGGTCTTCTGATCCACCTGTTGCAGAACAATGGTTAAGTACCATTCAAAAGATATTTCCAGTTCTTCAATGTTCTGAACAGGATAAAGTCATCTTAGCATTGTATCATCTGGAAGGTGAAGATGATCAATGGTGGAATCTTATCAAGAATATGAGTCCATGAGATGAAATTGAGTCCATGGAATGGGATGAGTTCAAAAACTTATTTTTCAATAAGAAATTCCCTCGTATTATTCATACAAAGATGGAGAAGGAGTTTCTTGAACTAATGAAAAAGGATGATGATTCTGTTGGTATATACGATGTGAATTTTACAAGGCTTGCAAGGTATGCATCTGGATTTATCATCCAACCAGAATGTAAAGTTGATATATTCTTCAGTGGCGTAAGACCAAGTCTTCGAGGGGTATTAGATATAAGATACTTCAGTAGATATGAAGAAACTGTGTGTTGTGCTATCAAGGAAGAAATGGATGTTGGTGTTACATATCCATCTCATGGTTTTGACAAGAAACGAAAGATGGAGTTCAAGGAGAAATCTCAGAATAATGGTGAAAAGAAGAAGAATGTTTCCTTATGCTCAAAGTGTGGAAAGAAGCATGGTGGGGATTGTCTTAAAGGGACTGGAAAATGTTTTAAGTGTGGAAAAGAAGGTCATCGAGCAGCTGAGTGTCAAAGTAATGGAAAAAGGGTTGCTAATGACGTGAATAATGAAAAGACTGAAAAGAACACACCACCAACACTTAAATGCTTCAAGTGCAAGGAAATGGGGGATTATGATAATAAATGCTCTAATCCAATGGTTAGTGATGATAGACATGAGAAACCACATAAGGCAAAGGACAAATGGAAGTCACATGCAATCACTATCGACGATGTTGAATATGACAACGATGTGGTGGAATGATTAAGTGTTTATGTAATGGGATTCCAAAATAATGTTGTATAATGTATCGTGGAATATTGGAATATTTATGTATTGGTCTATTTTGGTTTTTAATAATTTTACGGTACCTGTAACCATGGAAAGTGATTCAGATGTTTTTGGAAAGAAGATGATATGCGCATAATGAAGTATAAGGAGAAAATGAAATGTTTGAAAGTATTCATAAGCTCATGAATGATATAAGGAGAAGGTTATATCATGGTTTGAGTATATAGATTTTTTGAATTTTGGTATCATTCATTTTTTCACTAAGGTTTAATGGGTATTATTTTTTCAAGAGAATACATGATTAAGGTATTCACATGATTGGAATGTGACCAACAAGATATATGGGGGATAAATGATGGAATTCACATGCTTGGTTGATGACATTTCAAGTAATTGTTTTCTTTATACTATGATCTTAGACCGAAGTATTTTAGATAATCCTAAAGATTGGAATGGATTATGATGGAAATATGTTAGTATTGTTTAATGATAGAACATTTTTCAATATTTCTAATGGGATTTTATAGTAATGTAGTTTTAGAAAAAGGAAAACTTGTAGGATGGGCGACAACCCATCGCGTCGGACAAGGCTGTGGGAATCGAACCCAGAACCGATGTGCGACTGGCCTTTATTGCCTACCACTGGCCTACAGGAAGTCCTTGTTTAGTAGAAACTAGTTTTATTATATTATGAAGTATGATATATGAAGTATAAATCCATTTTAGGAACTATATATGATTAATCTCACTATATATCGACTTATGTATATTTAGTACCTTTTTCTAACCTTTTGTTTGAGACTGATGGAATGACCCGTCATTCTATCACATGATCTGCTAACACTTCATGAATAACAAATTCAACTTCATTTATTTAAGAAATAAAGTGGAAATTGTTCAAGGCATGAACAATAGTGATATTGTACCAAAATAATGTAAGTATTTATTCTAATTCAAATTCTTCAACTTTAGGGAAATGATCTTGAAAACCAAAAATGTTGTCCTAGTGACCTTATATCTGATGAATCATATGGTACCCTAGATCATCACAAATTAATGGATTTGTGATTGTTTTCTTTTTCATAGCCATGTTCTCTACCACTCTCCATCAGAACATGACGGTTATATTTCTCTTCTACATCCATATTTTCACCTATGTTCTCCTATGTAGAAACCTAGTGATTAGTTAATTTGGGTAACCGTTATGTTTCATACTTTAGTTTTTAAAACCAAGTTTTGGTATTCATTTTTATGATGTGGGTTTCTATTAAATAAACTTTTGAGTCGTAAACCATTTATAACCCCGACGAATTTCGAGGGCGAAATTTATTTTAAGGGGGGGTAGAATGTAACACCCAGAGATTTTATGAAATTTTTTTTATTTTATTGATGTCTTGTGTTGTACGCTACACCAAAAGGATATTTCACTACAGACATACCTGACTTGGCTTTCATTACACGCAATTGTGACCTTCCACGATAGCGTGTGTAGTACGCAATACAGAGTTTCAATAAAAGAGATATTATTATAATATTATTATGAACTAGCCGTTATGAATAGTAATACCCACTTTCTGAAATTTTATAAATATTATCTTTCAAAACGGACTTCATTTTTGGATTTGGAATATCGAAATTATCTTAGGGTGAAATTTTGGGACTTTTCGGATAACTTTCATATTCTGATGAATAGTGAAAATTACTAAATTTTAATTACAAACAACGTTTTTAATCAAAATAATTATTAGTGATAAATTATTAATTTGAGTGGTTTTAAAGTATATTTAGAATATATTTTTACAATTTAATACAATGTTGGTCATTGGATGTAATTTCACATTTATCCCAGATATAAACAACTGTCAATCTTTTGATAGTTATTATCTCTTAAAAACACGCTATTTGTTTTGATGGCGGGAATTAATTTTTAAATTAGTTAATGTAACTGATATGTTTTGAATTTGATAAAATGGAAATCATTTTTGAATTCATAATATCAAATATATCTAAGTCATAATTTTTGGTATTTTTTTGGAAACTTTCATTTTTTGATGAACAGTGAAACCACTAAGTGGTAGTTAAAAAAACTGAATTTTTCATAAAACATAATTTTACCTCTTCTGTGAGTGGAATTTCGAAAATCCGAGAGACACGGTTAATATCAAGGACTAAATTGTGGTTCAAAGAGATGAAAATAATTTTAGGTGAACAATAACTTTTTACTTTTTTTACCACGGTTAAAAGTGAATAGGGCAATTAAGGGTAAAAGTGTTATTATTATTACCCTAACACATGTTATAATTCTATTGGATAAGTGTAATTAGAAAAAAAACAACCTTATCAATAAAATTTGACCATTTAGGACCACTTGTATTAGATTAGGACATTTATTATCAATTTATTTAAAGAAGGGTTAAAATAGTTAAAATCAATGTTTAATAACTTAATCATTTTTAATATAGGGTTATACATAAGATAAATTGGACTATAAATATTAATTAGAAAGATAAAAAGATTTCCAACATAATGGAATTTTATTTGTAATATTTATACTGAAAATAATTTAATTTATTAATGATCCAATGTTGATACAGTAATTATCCTATTAATGAAATATTGACATAATTGATGTTATAAATACCCAAATAAATGTAATTTGAGACTTTAATGAATTACAATAATTTTATATGTTAATATGACATGTTATTATTGATTTAATTAATTGTTTTCGAACTAATCATTCTTTTATGAGTTTCATAAAAATCAATTATCAAAGAGTGTCAAAATTGACCAAAAATAGTTTTTGAAACAAATATTATATTATTTATTGTCATTATATTCCTAAATTCCTAGGTTCGGCCAAGATACTTATATAATGATAGTTGTATCATTAATGGACCACTTGGGGGTCTCTTGGATGTATAAGGAAGGTTTATTAACTATATAATATGAAAATACAATGTGACATGGTAAATATCAATCTAATTAACTAAGAGTTAAAACTAAAATATAATGTTAATATAATGATCTAAACTTGTATAAATTCTATTTGATGAGAGGATTTCGACCCATCCCCACCTTATATTCTAAATATATCAATTTGGAGCTATTAAAAACCGAATTTGACTATATAATAAAATAATATTTTTAGTTATTCCAAAGGTGCCCCTCTCCTCCCATATAAAAGGGCACCTCACCCCTCTCTTCCTCACACCACATTGAGCCTTCAAGATCGGCCAACCCCTACCAAATTATCTTATCAACTTCCATAGAAAAATCTTAGAGGTTCTGGTATTCTTCAAAGACCAATTTTAGTGCCTTAAGAGGAGGTCTCAAAGAGGCGCTTCAAAGAAGAGGTAATGTCTGTTACCGATTCTTTCAACTCTATTTATTCTTCCACTTCTTTTTCTTTAGATGTTTCATTATGAAGTAATAAAATCAGTATAACTCATATACTTATATGTTATTATATGTATTAAACAACCATATTTCACCATCTATCCATCCTACGGATAACGAAATCACCACGCGTGTGTACGTACAGAATTACATCTCCACGCCTTGGTGCAATCTGTTTTTCCACCAACACCTTACATGGATGGGTATAATGGTGTAAAGAATAACTATATATGGTTATTATAACATCATACTGATTCTGATATATTATACCATCCACTACAATTATATTCAATAATTATGGGAAAGATATCATCGCTTGTGTGTACGTACGGACTACTGTCTCCACGACGCGATGAGATTCATTCTCCATGTTAACCATACATGAATGATCATAATGTTTATATAATGAATAATAATGAAATATATGAAATAATAATTCTACTGGATTTATGTATATATATATGTATGTCATCTATTTAATTTCATTCAAATCAATAAAGAAACGCAAACAACATTCATGCGTGCGTACAGCCTACTGTCTCCATGAACGGTGTATTTCATTCCTTTTATCAATCTATAATATATATATGTATATGATGAATATATATTATATATAAATCATGTTTTACATACTGGAATTATGTAAAACAGGATATAAGTAATAATATCAAGAATGACAATTCGAAACACATACGATAAATGAAATAATTTTACCCAAAATGCTGCTTTAAAATAAAATTTACAAAAGAACGGGTAATATAAAGTCATAAGTGAAAAATATATGATATCATAAAAATGAATATGATTCTGTAATAAATCAATGAAATTATTTAAATCATTATACAGGAGGTTCAGATACGTACGAAGCATATCAGACCTAAGGTAAGAGATAATATTGAAAATCTTATTTTTATCTGAGATTGCTTATTCATAAGTATTTACTGGGGTTATTGAGATCATCCATGTCCATGTTTTATAAAAATGTATTAATTATGTTTAATGTCCTTTTTACCCATTTTGACTTTTACCCCTTGGTATGGATGGAATCTTCTTTTATTTACCCTACAATGTACTTTTTTGACTTTTCCGACAAAACTAGGAGAGGAATGTTTTTTTAACGTATACGGCATGAAAGGTTTTTTATAGTTTCATAAAGCCTTATTTTCATGAAGATTCCTTCAATATATTTCATGGCTATTTTCAACAAAATCATTTTCTTTTAAAATCGCATGAAATTTTGAGAAAATAAATTCATTTGAAAAGGAAAGGATATTTTCCTCAAGAATTAATTTCAAGTGTTTTGTCAATACCATGTTTCATCTAAGATGACATTATTTCATATGTGTATGTGTCAAGTATCATGTCTCTATGATTTACATGGTTTCACTTTTTTTTATGAAATGATATCCATTTCTTTTATATGGATTATGTGATGATGCAATGATTTATGAAACCCATTTTATTTATTGGGTTATTATGAATGATGTATGTTTATTTTGTGGCACAAATAAGAATTATTTCATTATGAGATGGGTGGGACCTATATCTCCCTCCAATGAATTGGGTAAAGATTTATATCTCATGAGATATACATGGCTGGAACGTCAAGTTAAACCGGTTCAGTAATACAGGACTAGAATGAGGAGTGAACTTGATTCAGAAAGGGAATTTGTCCACTAAGATGGTATTGGCATCAACTCCTTGGCTACTATGGAAATGATATCATGTGCTTAATGGTTTTTGACTATTACATGTTTAATTCCCATGCAATTTTATCATGATTAATGTTTATTTATAATCTATGCATTACGTACATCCATGATTTATGTCATTGCTCAAGATTCTGAAGTTTAAATATTATGTTCATGTTTTGAAGTTCAAATGTATATGATTTGTTTTATTTTATCCATGATTACCCTTACTGAGCATTTGATCTCACCCTTTGTATGTTTAATTTTCCCCCAGGATCAAAAGAAAGGTTTGAGGTAAGGAAAAAAAAGTGGAAGATCTTTATGGGAGATGTTGAAGATCTTTTACCGTGATTAGAAGATTACGTTCCAAGTTTCCAAAGACACTAAACTATTACGGTCCTTGGGTGTCAATTTTTGTTATGTATTAAGTATTCTGAAAAATTAATGTAATGTCCATGTACGTCAGGCATCGAGTCTCTACAGTTTTCCCCAGACCATAGTTTCGGACCGATATCTTCATTTTACATTGAGTTTCATGCAAGGGTTGCAGAAGGCGCTTGGTACGCATGTGTTTTTGAGTACGGATTTTCACCCGTAGAAGGAAGGGTAGTCGCATCGTACGATCCATGTGTTGTAAGACATGTTATGATCATGTTACATTCACTTCAGTGGTTCTTGAGAGAGGAACCTATCGTTAGTTGAGTTTTCTTACAAAAATAGTTTTCAGGCTACAATTCAGATGGAACCGTTTGAGGCACTCTACGGGAGGCCATGTAGATCTCTGTTGTGTTGGCTAGAGGCTGGTGAATCTGAGTTGTTGGGGCCATGTCTTGTGCTAGAGACTTCAGAGAGAGTTAACTTGGTCAGGATGTGGATGGATACAGCTCAGAGTAGACAAAATTCTTACATAAATCAGAGTCGTAGACCTCTTGAGTTTGTGATGGGTGATAATGTTTTCCTTCGGGTGTCTCCAAGGTTGGGTCACCATCGGATTCGAATGCCGGGCATGTTGGCGCGTAGGTATGTGGGTCCTTTTGAGATTGTCAAGAGGATCCGACCAGTGGCTTACCGATTGTCTCTTCCACATCGGTATGTTGAGATGCATTATGTGTTTCATGTGTCACAGCTTAGATGGTATCACCGTGACCCATCTCATGTGGTTGATGTTGAGGATGTGGATCTTGAGGATGATGCGCCTTTTGTGGAGAATCTATTTCATGTGGTGGATCATAGTGAAAAGGTATTGCAAGGAATGGTTGTTCCATTAGTGAGAGTACTATGGCAGTATGGGAAAATCGAGGAAGAAACGTGGTAGTGTGAATCAGATATGCATGCTCAGTTCCCCAAACACTTCTCCTCGGCGGGTCAATGAGGCTTGGAAACTCGGCTCGGGGACGATCCGTTATATGGTGGGGATGTTGTAAGATCCCGGTTTTCGGAAGGGTATGTTTTCATCATGTTTCAGTTGAATCACTTGATTCAGGTTTCAAGGGATGTCTTCTAAAAGTATGCGTGGTCTTGGTGGTGTTTCGGGGGCTCAGGGCTTAAAAGAAAGGAAAGCTGGGCAAGACAAGCCTGGGCGAACTGTCTTCACACGACCAGGGAAAAACGTGCATCCTACCTAGGTAAACCATGCAACTCACATCCTCCAAACAGTAGCCTGCTCATGGTTTGCGCACGGTTAGTCAAACTGTGCAGCCTGTTAAAATTTGAAAAATATGAAAAATTGCCACCCTAGGAATTTAAGAACCCACACAGGATTTACTCTCCATTCCTCCCTCTTCACCCAAGGAACGATCTAAAGGGACCAAGAGATCCAAGAGGTCTATCTCTCTCGTTTATAAAATTTTTTTGGCACCATTTTATGCGGATAGACGCTCCGGGTAAGGATAATATCATCCTTGATTCTATTTTTTGGTATAGGGTTTGTATCTTCTATCCCACCTGATCTGAAGTTCTAAAACCCTATCTTTTGGGTGAGTTCTTGGTTGAAGCTCATAATGATGATCGTATCAAGGTCTAAGGACTCGATCAAGTGTGCGTTCAACCATAGTTTCATGTTATGTGGTCTATAAACTTTATCCCATAGTTTTATGATGGATTGATTCATGTGTGGATTTTCTCATGGTATCCTTTTGATGAGATTTGATCAACCTGGATGTGTTTGGTATAAAGGATGCTTACAATCAGTAAATGGGAACCCTTACAATCCCCTTGGGATGCGTTGAGAATTACTTGACCTAATTAGGTCCATCCATGGGATGTGCTGGCTTTTCCCAGGCATAGATATTGTCATTAAACAAGAAACCTTGCTGTAATAAAGGGTAAAGCCCTTGGAGAATGTATTGGCATGAATGGAAGAACTTGGAATAGAATTTAGGTGATGTACCTAGACTTGGAAATAAACTAAGGGTTATTTGGAATGGGTGGAATGGTTGATTCCTGGAATGATGAACGTGTTAAATGGGTTAATGTGAAAACCGATTAAAGACCATAATGGGAAAAATTATGGGTTTAGTGTTTACTGCGTAGTGATATAAGCATTCCAGATGGGAATTGGTTGAATGGTTAAATGATGTGAAATGGTAATTTGATAATGGGATAATTCATAATGTGAATTCCTGTGTGGTTTGTTGTGAATGGTGTTTGTCAAAGGGAAATGGTATGGTGGGTTGATGGTTAATTATATAAGAATGTGCACAAGTCTTGGTAGTATAGGGTATGACTCGATGATCTATGCCCACGGGTCAAGCGAAGACTAATGCTCTGAACTCCACCCTAAATGCACGGGATAGTAATGAGGATAGAGGATCTATTCTCCTAACAGTTGCATCCACCCTGACTGAGGCTTTGAGGTGAGGATATGGTTGCATCCACCTGAACTGAGGCTTCGATGTGATAAAATGGTTACTATGAGGTGGTTAGTCCTAGTGAGATAGGATTACTATGTGTTTACCCTCTTTCATGTGATTGTTGGCCTTATACCCATGTAACATAATGTATGTCATTAACCCATAGAAATGTGATGAAATTGTAAGTGATGATAATTGGATTAAAATGAATGGTAATGGAAATGGAAATGGATTTTGCTCTGAATTGGTTAGTGGAACCTTAAATAATTACATAGTAATTATCATTTATATTCATTTTGCATGCACGACCTGTTTATACTAGATATTTTGTAGACACCGTTGGTGGTGGCCTACTGAGTAGTACTCACACCCTGCATGGGCCACCATTGGGTACCTGAGCAGACATCATGTTTTTAGGTTTGGAGAAGGAAAAGGGTCCTTGGTAGATAGTTTAGTGGACATGGGTAGCTCTTGGTGGAGGATCCAGACATGGAGTTAGGACAATATTTGGGATTTTGGTCGTTGTCTTTATTTTGGGCTCTTGTTCACTTTTTCACTTGTAGTAGGACATGGAATATTTATTGTTGGCAGTGGTTTTTATACATGTTCCTTGTTTATTGATTATTGTTTGCTCTATTGGTTTGTTTCTGTTGTGGGTTACTCTGATAAAAACAGGGTATAGTCTCCCCACTGGATCACAAGGACCCCCATTGCTAGTCTGCAACCTTTGGCATATGGGGATGTGCGCTTATGGTTATGTATCTACCCGGCTCGGAGCACATGTTTAGTGGATTTTGTGTTGGGGATGTTACATATATACCAATTATGTATAAATTTTATGCAATTCACCTCTGAATACATTTCATTCCTTATAATTATTTGAAACACTTTTTATCTCAACATCGACAGGGTTGAGATTTTGAGTGGGAATCTTGTATAGTTCCAATTGGACAAGACAATATTCCTATTTATCTCACACATACATAAGATTTTAGTATGCTTTGGTAGCCTTTATTTTTAATTTTTATACCCAAACCTTAACAACTCGATTCATTTTCAATGGATGGTACATTTAGCATCATTTTAAGAGGCAATATGAAAGTCGAGATCTTGACAAACCTGAACCAAAGGGTTCCATTAAACATGTGTATTTTTCAAAATGATTTACTCACCATGATGTGTAGGTATCTTGAAATGATATCCTTATCTCATAATTATAAAACAACACCATTATTTATCAACTATTAAACTAATCACGTTTTTTTATTTTCATAAAACTATTTTCAAATACACCCCCTCTTTTAGTTTTATTTATTAAAAATACACACTATAAGCTACATACACTCCTTGAGATATGACATTGGGTGTTCCCTAGACTACAAAATATTCTTCAAATAAATATCAATTTGATGTGTAACGACAAATTATCCAATTTTTTTGCGTCGTTTCCATGGAGCGCTTTAGTTTTTAGTGCAAGTTTATGAAATGATTTTTGAAAATTTTTGTGAAAATTTATTTATATTATCTTATACCGTTCCCTATATTTTTGAGTTCTAATTTATTTCTTGGGTTGGGATTGTTCATGAAATGTTCTAATATGAGATATTTACAACCTTTTGAAACAGAACTGGAAAAGAGCTTACGTCAGCGGCCCCAAGATGCAAAAGAGAACCCATCGAAGAAGGATCCACAAAACATCAACCCTCTTCTTAATCCTCCCACTTCTCCTTATAAAACCAATATAGAAACTGAAATAAACATTCATAATATGGATGAAAACAACAAAACATTAAAATAAATAACCTCACCTGATGTGGATATCCATCCCACCAATATTAAAATGCAATGTGAGGCGCCAAAATTTGAACTGAAATCTGGTTTAATTCAATTATTACCAAGATTTCATGGACTCATGGGAGAAGATCCCCATATGAACTTAAAATAATTTTATACAATTTATTTTCATTAAAACATGATAATGTGGATGAAAAACTTATAAATCTATGGACATTTTTATTTTCATTAAAAGACACCGCAAAAGACTGGATTTTTAATGTTAATTCACCAATAAGAGACTGGGTGGACATGAAATTCCTTTTTCTTGAAAAATATTTCCAAGCCTCTCGAACTGAAATAATAAGAATGAAATATGTGGAACAAAACAATATCAATGTGACACACTTGATGAATATTGGGATATATTTATAATATATTGTTCAAGTTCTCAACACCACCAAATAAGTGATCAAATTTTAATTTAGTATTTTTATGATGGTTTAATTATAGTTGATTGTAACAAGATTGATGATTCTTTAGGTGGTCCACTAGTAGATAAAACCCTGATCGCTATAATAAACATGATAGATAACATGAGGGAAAACACTAAACAATTCGGTACAAGGACCAACGAACCCTATCGAGGGGTCCATGATGTGAAAATTACGAAATTTGAGAAGAAGGTGGATACCATGTTTGAAGAGGTAAGTACACTTTTACAACAAATAACCCTCTATCTCAAGGGAAATCTAAATAACCCCATCCCATCTATTGTGAAATGTCCTCTATTTAAACCCTTTATTCTAAACAGTGTCCCCAATTGAGATAAAATTCTGCGATTAGTGAGGGAATCTTCCCAGGATGCCCCTATAAACAACCCTTTAGGCAGGATACATAATATCTATCTTACTCTAGGTGGAAAGAAAACCATGATTATAGGAAAGGGGGTATTCATACTAGCCTTATCAACCTTGGATCCAACAAGTTCATAGTATTCATCCTTCACCACCACCCATAAATAGTCAACCACCCCAAAGGACATTCCAATCGCCCCTCCCAATCCTAAGGAAAACCTATAAGACATTATGAATCAAATAGATTCTATTAATATCTAATTCCAAAAAACCACCGAAGCCGCCATACAAGACCTCAAAATACAATTAGGCAAACTAGCTAACTTTGTGGGGGGGAAATAAAGATCTATGGGTTGGGTAAAATACTTCTCAACCGGTACATAAACCTAGGGATAAGGGAAATGATAGTTCCATCACCCTTTAGAGTGGAACCATCCTAAAATCCAAATGGCCCCACCACTAGAGTCATCCCCTACCAATGAAACCACCATCGCGACCACTTCTAAAAATGGTCCAATAGAAGAAAATCGTTGTATTGAGAGATGTCATTCCATTGGAATGGGAGTGTATGGTGGTGTGTATCCTATCCCAAAAAATAATCTTCCATTTCCCCAAAGGGACACCCATACATGAAAACAAAAGTAACCCGAGCTTGATATTTAAATATTGGAAACATTCCAAAAAATTTTACGTTAACATTCCATTGATAGATGTCATGAAAAAAATTCCAATATAATCCAATTTTATAAAGTACATCTATACAAACTGAAGAAGACTATAAGGTGATGATAAGGTAATCTCGGAAAGTAATTTTTTAGTATTGATATAACCATCATTTCCTACCAAATGCAATGATCCTGGAACATTCTCAATTCCAAGAACCATAGGGTAGTATTCAATTTACAATGCTATGGTTGATTTAGATACTTCAATAAATGTGACACCTCACTCCATTTACTCTTCATTGCAGGTTGGAGAATTGAAACCAACTAGGATAGTCATTCAGCTAGAAAGTGGGAGTATAGAACACCCTTTTTTTGTGCTAGAGTATTTTCTTGTGAGGGTTCAAAATTTAAATTTCTTTTGTGATGTTTAGGTGCTAAAAATGGAAGATGATAGGATTAGTAGACACGATCCAATTATAATGGGGATACCTTTCATGAAAACCTCCCAAAACCATATCTAATGTCCATAATGGTACATTATCTATGTAGTTTGGTTGTGAAAGAGTCTATATCAACATCATTTATTCCATGAAGAACCCCTTCAAAGAACATTCCTCTCTCTTAGTAAATTAAATTGATGTTCTACCTTCCCCTGAAAACAGTTCTTCTGATTCCCCCGATCCCCTTTCTGAGTTTTCATCCTTGATTGAAATTCTTGGTAATTAATCATGCATTTATTGTTGTAGTGGTCTAGAAACGTGTCATCCATGTTTACTAATTAATATTTTCTTAAACACTGAAGAGGTAATGACCACCAATGATACTTATAATATTAAAAAATCACATTTTTCATTTTAGGATGATACTATTGAGAAATTACATGACACTAGTGTCTCTCACATTCACAAACACTCCAAACAATACCTACTCCACCAGAATTGGATCAAAATAAACTTTCTCAAGTTTTAAAATAATCATATCATGAGAATGGAAACAAGATTCACATCATCATTTCTAGTTCTCTCCCTCCTATGCATGAATTGTTACAACTTTATCTTTTGATGGTGTATAAACTTGAATAGGTATGGAAAGATGGTACATTCAAGGTTTTATCCCATCAATTTCGACATATCATGTCTTATTAAATTATGAGGCGAAACTAGTGAGGCAGGTACAACAACGACTAAACATAAGCCCCCTAGACATTTTAAAAAAAGGCGTAACCAAATTATTGGTTTTGGGAATTATTTACCCCATCTCTGACATCCAATGGGACAGTCCTGTTTAAGATGTTTCTAAAACAGTCATCCATACAATAATAAAAAATGAAAATAATGAATTGGTTCTGACTCATGTGCAGAATAGTTGGTGTGTCTGTATATACTATCTCTGACTAAACCAACACACTAGGAAGGAAACTTTTTCTTTTCCATTCATTGACAAAATTCTATGGAGGATAGAAGGTATGTCTCACTAATATTTCCCTGATCCGTATTTTGGAGACTTTTATATCAATATTTCCATAGAGGACTATGAAAAGACGACCTTCACTTTCCCCATTGGCACATTTTCCTATAGAATGATTCCATTAGGCCTGTAAAATTCTCCAGGTACATTTAGCGATATATGGTAAGTATTTTTTCGGATTACCTGGAGAATTTTGTTGGAGTATTCATAGATGATTTAACTTTTATGGATCATGTCTTGGTGAATGTTTTAATAGTCTTGATTTATTCCAGCATCGCTTTATTGAAAATAATCGTGTAATAAAATATGAGAAATTCCATTTCATGGTGAGACAAGGTTTTGTTTTAGGGAATTTCATTTACGGGGGTGGTATCAATGTAGATAAATCAAAATGGGGTGTCATTTCTTCCCTACCATTCCCCAATAATGTATATCATTTGCAGCCCATCCTAGGACATACTGGATTTTACCATCGTTTAATTCATGACTTTTGTAACACTTCACTACCCCTCTACCCATTACTCCAAAAAAATGGAATTTTTAATTGATAATGAATGTGAGTAATCTTTTAATATGTTAAAATAGAGTTTCACATCACCCTCGATAATCCAACCACCTCGGTGGGATTTACCATTTGACTTCATGTGTGACACCTCTAACTATGAAGTTGAGGCAATATTATCACAAAGGGTCGATCATACTCTGCATGCCATTGACAATGCAACACATACAGTAGACATTTTCCAAGAATAAGACACCAGAACTGAAAATTAATTTATTCCCTTTGTGTCTATCATGGATAAATTCAGGTTATATATTTAAGGGTCCATAGTCATTAAGTTCTCAGACCACGCAGTCCTACAATATCTCCTTAAGAATCATGAATCCAATCCACGTATTATTCATTGGATGCTCCCCCATTAGGAATTTAATTTAGAAATTAGATATAAAAAAGGAGCATAGAATGTGGTGGCTGACCACATTAGTAGGATCGACCCTTCCTCAAACATTGACGCATCTAATATCTTCCTATAAATGATATATTTCCTAATAAGAAAATGTATATATTGCAAGATGTTATTCCCAGGTATTCTGAAATTGTAAATTATTTGGTTGCATCTTCCATTCCAATGGATTTCAACAATGACTAGGCCAACCATCTAAAACATGCGTTTTGTTGGAATATTTGGGATGCCCCATACCTTTTGCGAACTAGTAGTGATTAGGTCCATAGGAGTTGTGTTCCCGATAATGAGTTTCAGAATGTCCATAGATTCTAACTCACTTTTTCTTGGGGGTACTTTGGTCACCAACAGACTGCTCACATAGTTCTCAATTTTGGTCACTTTTGGCCCACACTGTTTCTGGAATCCCTTCACTTCTATAAATTTGTCCTCACTTTCAATTAATGGGGAATGTATCAAAAAAAATTATAATCCACAAGAGCTCTTTCTCTTCCTTGACATTTTTGATAATTAGAGCATTGAATTTGAGGGACAACTCCCCAATTCATTTTTTATCTGGTATATTCTTTTAGTTGTATTTTATGTTTCAAAATGGTTAGAGGCAAGAGCTATAAGGACTTATGATTCTAACGATGATGTGTATTTTTTGAGAATCCAAATTTTCTATACGTTTGGATTACCTAGGATCATCATCTGTGATCGGGGTTCTCATTTCTACAACCGAATAATGAAATCACAATTTCATCGGTATGGGGTCAGTCATCCACTATCTACTGCAAGTCACCAACATACCAATGGTCATGATGAGGTGTCAAATAGAGAGGTAAAATTTTTTTTGAAATAAAAGATCAACCCAATAGGAATGATTGAATTCTAGGACTCGATGAATCATTATAGAAATATGGAACTTCATTTAAGATTCCCATTGTCATGTCACTGTATAGGCTAGAGTTAGGAAAGAGTTGTCACCTCCCTATTGAGATTGAGCACTGGGCTTACTAGGCCATCAAACAATGAAATTCTAATCTTTCTTATCCAGGTGCTAAAATGAATTTGTAGATTCAAGAGCTAGAAAAAATGATAAGAGATCCATATGAGAAATCCATGATTTATAATGAGAATAACATGGAAACGGACAATTGTCTCAACCTTCATCGCCAGTTCCTCGTTGGGCAGACAGTCCTATTTTATATTTCATGGTTGAAGTAGCATCCATGTAAGATTTGTTCCTACTGGTTTGGACCATGGAAACCAACTAACATATCTTTATTTGGTTTTTTCTAGGTTCAATATGAACAAACTTATCAAACATTCACTATCAATGGACAGCAGATGAAGCACTTCCATGAATCCATTCTAGAGTCCTCGATGAAGGAACTCCATGATAAAGAAACAATCTATGAATGAAACTAACCATGTTTTATCCTTCTATTCAACATTATAATTTCTCATAGTGAGGACATTTTACACTTTAGGTGTGCGGGATGGGTATATTCCAGGTTTATCTTTGAATTTTCATCATCCATTATTTTTTCTCTTTTTTAGCATGCTAAATTGTATTGTTACCTTCGTGATTCCCTCCCCCTCACTTTTGTGACGGAATATTACATTTTTTATTCCAACATTATCAGGTAATATAATTCTCATTTAATAAAGGATGTTTTTGAAAATGAATGTGGAAGGTCTTTATTTCATGTCATTTTAATGTGGTGTGATTTTATTTTGATATTTAGTTCTTTGTCGATGATTTAAATTATTCTACCATTATGAAACCATTGTGATGAATGGTTCCATTTTTTGTAATATTTTAAAGGAAACTAGTGTCACTTAATCTCTCCACAAATATTTTAACCCTACTGTAAAATGGGATCATTTTTTACTTAAAGTAAGGTAAATATATGTTACTTTTATTTTACTCTACTTTTCAAAATCATATTTCCATACATTAATTCATTATCCAATCTATTTAATTAATGTACCAAATTTCCCTATGCATGTGTACCTCTAATCTAACTTATGTACGACTTAAAAACAAAACAAAAAGTTGTATATTTGGTAGTCAAAACCCACCCTTCCTTGACTACTGATATTGTTATAACTATTACTACTAGTTTTGTAGGGAGATCAAACAAGGGTTGGGAGAAGAGTGTGATATTTTTTTCAACTTCATCTTTTGAAAAAAAATAAATAGGGGGAGTGTTGAAATGTGCTACATATGTGGATATTTAGGTCATAAGATTGTGGTTTGACTTATGGGAATTCATAATTGACTAGGTCTTTAAATTTGATTACAAAGGATGTGCGGAATGTTCGGTGGAAAAGATCATGTATGTTGAAAAATATTAAAATAACATATAGTTACTCAATAGAATGTGGAAAAAATAGAATGAAATTGTTTTCACACACACACGTGGAATATTAGTGACATGATAAACTTTTAAATTATTTTTATTTATTATTATCATGCATCTCTTGTAAATTTCATTTGGATATTATTTTTTAAGGCAACTTGTTGAATGATCATTGGAAATATCTCCTCAGTATGATTTTTTATTTGATCCAATCTCTATCAGGAATTAAATTTTCGTTTAATGTTAAATATTTATAAGGTATGAAATTTCTACATTTATAATTTTTATAAATATGATTTTACCAATTAGTTCAAAATATTAGGTGTGGGGGTGTGATCGCACTGCAGTTCATTGTATCATTTTCACCCGTACTCTGTTGTATTAATCTAATTTTGTATTGTATATTCACTATATAATAACATAATTGACTTCATTTTTTGATTAAATTATTTTGTTTTTATAATTGTTAAAAAGGAAAATGCTAATTGGTTTGATAATTTCATAAGAAGATGGATATGATTTGGAGGTCCCATGATGATGTCCAAGAAAAAAAGTCCAACCCACGTATGATCTATTCACACCAGGAGACTCATCCGCACACTACTACAGAATTATGCATGAAATGGGATGAAATATTGTGGGAATGTACAAATTTCATTGGGATACATTTCATATGAAGGAACACAAGACTCATTCATCCACATATTTTCCCATCAAACCAGATCTGACCAACACACCGAATCTGCACGATGTCAAAAGTGGTGTTCAGTGATCTGTCCATATCTCAAGATGTAGGTGTCCAAATGTAGCCCAACATATAGTGGAGATATTCATGAGGTGGATATTTTTTTTATTTTCCCCAATATGAGATAATACTGTCTAGATGTTGAAAACATTGTGACCAATGGTTCAAGAAATCTGTGTGCTCAAAACCACCTTCCCATTTTCTTATAAAAGGGCACCTTGGGATCCCCATTTGTAAGTTTGGCCAAGGAGTTAATTGGATCCAATTTAGAGTTCGAGGGGAATTTTATCCTCATCCTAGATTTTTTGGTAGCTCGTATCCTCATATAGGGAACAAGGATAAAAAAAGACATCCACCTGAGCTTCCTCCACCTCCCGATGACGAGAAAAACAATGGATGATCATTTCTAGGGAGCTACACATACATGGTAGGGATTTCAAAAAAATGATATTATTTTGGTTTTCAGTAATTTGGTGATAAATATTTCCCTTATGTTTAACTTTTATTCACGTTTCCTCTGAATACATTTCATTAATTATAATTAAGTGAAACATTTTTTATCTCAATACCGATTGGGTTGAGATTTCCAGTTGGATTCTTGTATTATTCCGATTGGGTAAGACAAGAGACCTATTTATATTTCACGAACATTGGATTTTTGTATGATTTTGTATCCTTTATTTTCTATGTTTGATTCCCAAACCTTGACAACATGATTATTATGTCAAGGGGTCATACATTGAGCATCATTTTAAGAGGTAAGAGGAAAATCAAGATCTTGACATACATCAAGCAAAGGTTTCCATTGATACATGTAAATATTTCAGAATGATGAACTCAACAAGATGTGTAGTGAATTTTAAATGATATCATTATCACATAATTATAAAACACCAAATTTATTTATCAACTATTGAACTATTTTTGTTAAGTTATTTTCATAAAACTGTTTTCAAATTCACCCCCTCTTTTAGTAATCTTTATTAAAATTATTCACTATAATCTAAAAAAACTCCTTCAGAGATGACCTAGTGTATTCCTTAGACAAAAAATTATTATTTAAATAACTATCACTTTGAGGTGTCATGACAATGCGGTCAGTTAGCTTAATCCACTCCTTATTCCAAATGGATGTGGGAAAAGATCATAATGTAATTTATTGTTGGAAAACCTCATACATCCAATGGGAGGAATTCTATTTGGTTATTGAATAAAATATTAACCAAATATTCCCATTTCATTCGAATTAGGGATTCATCCAATCCAGATAAGCTGGGTCGGTCATATGTTCAGGAGGTCATGAGACACCATGATGCACCGTCCTCAATTTTTTAAGACAAAGATCACCATTTTAACTCGGGGATTTCCGATGTCCTTCATAATATTATGGTTCATTATTAAAATTAATTATGGAATACCACACTCAATTAGATGGTAAGATAGAGTAGGAAAATCATATTATGGAAAAATTCTACAGGAATGTGTTTTGAATTTTATAGGTTTATTTGATATCCATTTAGTATTGGATTAGTTTTCATATAACAATAGTTACCAATCATCAATTTTAATGTCTCCTTTTGAGGATTTTTATGGTAAGTCATGTAAGCTTCTTTTGTGGTGGGTCTAAAGTGGTAGACTCGTTTTTGTTGAGACCAATCCTTTCAGAAGAAATTTATGAAAAAGTTTTTTTGATCACATGTCTTTTATTAATGGCATAGAATCACTATACATATTATTATTAAAAAAGTAGAAAAAAATTAGAGTATTTGTGGGTGAATGGATATTCCTAATAGTGTTACCTCACTTGGGTCACCATCGCATGGGTAAGACAGTAAAGCAAACAATGAGGTATGTCTAATCATATGAGATTAACGATAGATTTGGTAAGGTGGAATGTAGTTTAGATTTTACTTACCAGTTGATTTCAATTCATGATATGACCCATGAATATCATTAGAAATGTATTACATGGATATTTCTCTTGTGATTAATTATGAAGATTTATAATTGGAGCCCGATTTTGTTGTGCTTGAACGATTAGTATAGATTGTGGATTTTAAAGAGAAAGTAATTCAGGGGAAGTCTAAATCATTAGTTCATGTTATATAGATGCATTATAATGATGGTCATGATATGATATTATGGATGTATTTGGATGAAGATAAGTATCATTTTTTCTCTCATCAATATTTGGAGGGACTTAATAAGGTGATAATTATTTTAGGGTGGGGAGAATTTTCATACACATTTTTAAGTTATTTTGTTTCATTTTCTTCATGCATATACCTGGGAGTCTCCCATTGCATTTTTGGTCAAAAATATATATTTCGGATTAATAGTATGTGTAGAATAGTTGGTGAACTGTTTGGGGAAACCTTGTGCAATCGAATATGAAACCCATGCCATAATATTCATTTTGGATAGTGGAAATTTCACTCTTTGAATATAGTTTTTCAAACTGTTCATGCTAACCATGTGTCTATTTCCTCTTGGACAATGAGGGATGCACGGTTGCCGTATAGTTTGGAAAACTATGTGGGCTAACAATGTGACATATCCAGATCATTAAAAGTGGGAAAATACTATTTTTCCATCATCAATTTTAACACTAAATCACCTTTGATACTCACAATAAATTATTTTCACCTGTGCTTGCTTCTTCCAACCCCAATTGGAGCTTTTGAGAATAAATAGTTTGGTGGTTTTATCCTTGGTTCTTCAAGTAATCAACATGTAAGTCATTTCACCTTTTTTATATTTTATTTTTGGGTTTTTATTACCTCCCTCTTGGGTTTTCATTTATTCCAGTTGGTTTTTATCATAATTAAGGATCAATCTTGGGTTTTTGGGAGACAAATTGAAGTTCGTTCATTGAAACTTCCCATATAGTGTCTTGTGGTGGTGCAGTTGTGGTTTCCACCATATTACATTAGGGTCAGGTGTTAGGTTCCCAGTTCCATTATATTACATTACTAAATGATTTTGATAAGATTTCATGGTTTTTTAATTTTTTCTATTGATTATTTTTTATGTGAAAAAAAATGTTTTGAAATGGGTTGAGATTCACATGAGATGAGAATATTCAATCTAAATAATGTCGTCATCATTAATGTATTCTTTATTTTGGTGTTTCGTGAATATTATATTTTCCTTATAATAAAGTAGTGAAATTTATTATAAAATATATTTAAATTAAAATTTCGATTTAATGTTGTTTTTCAAATTAAAATTTATTTTGATCCTTGTTAGCATAATTATTGTGAACCATAAATGTGTATTTGAATTATTAATGAGACATAGATATTATAATAAAATGGTTTTTATGTGAGTATGAAATTGAATGGAGATTATCCCATAAATTTTTTTGGATTCCATATGTTTTCTTTTTGTATCATTTCCAAATTGGTATCATTAATTCTGAACGTGGTGTGAAATTTATTTCCAAATGATTTGGGAGTCCACGTAAAATGGAATGTGGTTTTGTTGATGAAAATTGGTGGTTTCATTATGGATTTTGATAATTGAAAAAATGTGGACCTGAGAATGTCATGATTTACACGAGTGATTATGATTCTGGGTATCTGTATGTGAAATAAATTTCTTATACATTATGTGAAATGGAATTTCAACACAATGGAAATCTTGTGTATCTATGCGGCCAATCTATGACAAGTTTTCTAGTTGATTAGAAATTATATGAGATATGGATTATTCTAGATGGATTGATGGTGTGATAGTAAAAATAAAAATGTTATAATCAATTACCAGTATATCTTGGGATGTGATACACTCTATTAGATCATTCATGGGAAAGATGTTTGTTTGGGGATATTATATGGAGACCAATGGACCTTGAAATGTGTTCCCCTATAGAGTCCAATGAAATAGTTATATGTTGGTAGGTTTTTTGGAGGATTTTGATCAATGTGGTATTAGGTTCATATGGTCCCACTTTTTCTACACATCGATAAGCATATTCCATGGTTCTATCTTATGACTTGATGCTAAGATGATGTACCCATTGGGATACGGTAGACCGTGTGTATTTTTTTCATGAAATCATATTTGTGAAAAAGGTTTTCCATAAAATGTGATGCATGTGGATGATTACCATAAATTGTTATTTTACAAATAATTCAAATATTTTTTTGAAATGTGAATTTATATATGTCGTCTAATGGTGTTTATGAAATCTTTAATTTGGTGTCATCCAAATATGATTTGTATCACGTCCTACATACACCCTTGGGTGTATGTGGACATTGTTATGTTTGATCTCTATAAAGGAAATTTGTATAATAGTGGTGATGCTGGATCGAGTTTCTAGTGTTCCACTTCCTACAGGTCTGGATAGTTGTGGATTGAGGGTGATGTGCCTCTTGTTTCATGGATTTTTTTGGGGATTTTTTTGTAGATCCCATTCCACTGTTGTACTTTTCGTTTTGGATAAGGTTGTAAAAAATTGAATTTCAAAAACATTCCTCGTTTGTTTTTTTGGATTTATTTTGATTTATATTGTTTTTTGCTGGTTGTGATTATTTTAATGGGTGAAATCATTCACAATGTGTATTGATGATACCCATGGACTTATTACCATCCCATGGGGATCATGATTTCCCTTCAGGAAATTTCTCAGATAGGGTTGGGTGTTGGGTGGGATGGCACCTTGGTTTCCTTCAAGAAATCAATAATGATATAATGATATCAAATTTTTAGATAGATCTTTCTAGAAATCATGTAATATAAGTGATTTTAAAAAAAATTATCATACAAGAAATTTTATTTTCATCATAGAAGTGTAGGTAAAAATTTTACACTATTAATAAATCATATTCTCATATACATATGGGAATAGTAACATTGTATCTTACATACATAGTAAATAGATTAATGAAGATGTTTTATTGGAGTTTTTTTGTACACGTAGATGATGATAAGGGATCATGTTTAACATATTATTAAAATAAAGGATGATATTGATTACTTAAAATAGTATAATATAATTTGTTATTATACTTTTTACCAAAAGCTATATGATTTTTTATAGGGGATTATATGTGACTTGTATTAACTTATAGAATTATACATGTTATTTATTTATCTGTGTGGGTAATACATATTTAGAATTTGGTATTATTTATAATAATATATTCATCTATTTGTGATGTAATATGACAATATAAGTGAGTAAAATTAATCAATTTGGAAGTATAATCATGTATTTAAAAGATGTATTATTAAAAAAATATGTATATTTTGTGGCCATTTTTTTTAATTCTGTGGTGAATATTGTGACCTATTCAACTGAAGAAGCTTGTGTAAATGTTTTTATTTTTTAAGACATTTGGTTTCAATCCATATACATCCCATAATGTAAATCAATTGATATATAAATGAATTTCATGATTTTTTTGAAGGTATTTTTCCCTGAATAAAACTATCACTGTTATTAAAGATAAAACTGTGATTTCAAATTACATTTCAATGATTATGGAGTAATGTATGACTTCTAAGCTAGTGAGGAATTACATTGGAGAGGTGGTGATGATTTATAATATTCCGAAAATGATCATTATGTTATTTATAAAATTATAAAAGGGTTACAATATCATTTATTTTATCAAATAAAAATTTTATTATAATTTCAAATTTTGATTTTTTATACGAAAAGTATAAACTAAAATAAATATGAATATGTAGTGTGTATGTGTCCTCATTTATGAGAGATCATGGTTGAAGAACTTAAATTTTTTTAGTTTCCAATATAATTACATCTATCAGTTATCCATTCAATTGGATATATTTTATGATTTATTCATGTTCCCATATATATCACCATTATGTTGGATTGTAGTAGTGGAGTTCGAGATCATCATTTCATACATTCAAAAGTGTATGATAACTATTGTTCAAATTATCTTATAGGTTTTAAATAATACTTCTATAAACAATATGCATATAAATATTATATAATCCAATAGTACTATCATATTATGTCTTTTTTTAATAAAAATATAATTTAGATGTAATCATAACAATATTCTGCAAATTTATGAAGGTTTTGAACAATTTTTTGAATTAAAGTGTTTTAAAATCACAATCAACTTATATAAAGACCTAAATGGGGATTAGTTTATTATTATAAATTTATTTTCAAATTTCGTATGATAATATATATATATATAATAGTTGAAGATTTTGATTTTAGATAAATCAATAAAGAATTACATTTATCTGGAAAACATTTTAGTATATTTTCTATAAGAGTGAAATTTTATATTGAAACTACATAGTCATTTTACAAAGGTTTATAACAAAAAATCACTAATTTTATAAAGAATGTTGACTGAGAGGAATCATTTGTTTTTTTGAAACACATAATAGGTTTAAAATCACTATTTAAATATACAAATTAAGCTTTTTTTGTAATAAAATTGCAACATACATTTATTGAAATATTAGTATAGTGAAATGTTATAGTTTTTAGTATATATTTAGGCCACACCTCAATGGGGATAAAATTTAGTTATATTGAAAGATATTTTTTATTCATTACCAATCAATTATTGTTTATGATCCATTAAAACTTATGTATTAAATAATTTATTTCTAATATTTAAAAGTGTAATGTAATTATTTAAATACATCAATGATCATTTTATGTTCTCTAAATTTCCACCCAAAAATTTATTCAATAAAAAGAACTAAAATATAATGTGATATTGGAAAACACCCAACGATCACCAAGGTCCATATAAGAGAAAATGTGAATGTGAAACACTAAACAAATAAATTTTTTTCATGTTATTATTTCTTTCTATTGTCTTTATGGGTGACATAAAGGGTTGATGTGATTATTAATCATAAAAAATTATCATCAAAGAAATCTGTTCCCAAGTTGTAAAATTACTAAACCTAGTATATTCACACATGAAATAATTGAGTCCCCGCATATCATAGTACTCCCGATTTATTATTTGGAGGCGTTGATTAATAAAAGATTAGCTAATATGTGAATTATATAATTTAATCGATCGATTAAAATTTTAATGAAATAATTTCATCAATTAATATCAATTATTTTTTCCTTTGGTTTATTATTTATTATTCCCTTATCATGTTTTATTTTTCATGGTTATAGGATGTTAATTTTTGGACACATTTGTAATAATGCGGATAAAATTACATCAGTGTTTTATGTGAAATGAAGTTTCTCATGAAAAGTGATTTTAAAGCATGTTTTCATTTGGAGAATAATTTTTCTGGGGTCATTTTCTAAGATAACTAACAACCAAGTCATTATTCAGGATCATAGATGAATATTGACATGATTATCAATGATTTAATCATTAATTAATATTAAACATTAAATGAAATTTTTGAAAAATTCAACATGGTTTATTCTCCATGAAAACTATAATGTCAAGGTTGTGGGTTTGGGAATAAAAATTGATTGACCGATTTGTAGGGTTAATTAGAATAATGACCACAGTACATAGAGACAGTTTGATAAATCAAAACTAAAATTTGTTTTAACATACTATGGAATGATTTTCTATATTATTTATTAAATATAAATTCGAGATACCCATTTCTATATCAATTCATCCTTCTCCCATAAAAACAAAGATGGAAGAGTGATCCAATTTATGTTTTTAGTGTATTATGGGACCCTTTAGTTATGTAATCATTTAATTAAACTCTAATAATGTGATCTAATATTTATCTAATTTTATAATTTTCTCACTGAATAATTTTTTATATGATTTTCATATAGCGATAAATGAATTTTTATGGAGAATTATTAACATTTGGAAAACATGTTATTGGTTTTATATAATCTATGTTAGCATTTGGTATTAAATATTTTCTTCATTAATGTGATACTTATTAATATGGTTGATTCTAACATCCCTTATCAATTTATTAATTGAGCATATATAATTATTGTAATGTAGATATAGGTAACCATAATTATTCACAAGAATTTAAATTAGTGATCATTTAACATTATGGTCCATATAAAAATTAATTTTAAATAAATTTCATGAATACTATATTGATCATTTATTCATGGATGGAGAAGAGGAGTTAAATATGAAATCTAAGATAGAGAAGTATCATTTTGTGTGGAGGTTTATGTAGTATTGTGGTTTGGGGACATGCGATCATAGGTGATGTCATCCGACATAATGTATTGGGATGATGAGTTTTGGTGGATCAGATTTTTTTAATTGAAAATGGAACATAGGATTAGTATAGAATAGATCTCAGAGATTCCAATTTTGAATATCCCTTCAAATTTTGGATTATCCGCACCATGGTGGATAGTTTCTGTTGTAATCAAACCCAATGTACATAAGATTAGAATAATATAAGTAATAGATCATAGAGGGTAGTATGACCCGAGGTGCTTAGGGTGAAACATATTGTCTTATGCTATTATTTTGGGTAATCCCCAATTAAATATGTTGAATCCAGGGTGTCTTTCTTGAGTAATTTTATTAATATAATACTTATAAGTTGGAACCCCAAATAATCCGAATTTTTGGTCATATTTCTCTCTCTCACTGGACACATAGTTCACCTATAAAAAATCATGGGTGGTCTTTGATACCCTTTTCTATGGCTATAGCTGTTGTCCATGGGATATTAAGAAAAATATATCCACTCTAATTTCACATCCATTTATCCATTAATTGGATATTATTGGTTTCATTGTGATTTAAATTGGAGGGTCTTTTATTATTGATTAGATTTTGTTATTGTCATGGATCTATGGTTATGATATGGTTTTTTGGTTGTTTGAAATTGGTGTTTCCCATATTGATTAGGAATTGTCATCACCACCTTATTTTTAGTGTATTAAACACTGATATAGGACTACATTTAATTATAGGGTATACGGTTTCTCATTAGTTTACAAAAAAAGAGAAATTATAATTATTTAGTTAACTATTAGAGGATAGTTAGTTTTAATTGGTTAATTTAATGAATAATTTTCAATTTTAAATATGTAAAATGATGAATTTACTTTTTTTACTATATATATTTTTAATTGTACAATCTTCCAAACCACGAACTTGAAATATCTTGTGATTATCTATCATAGATTCTATAAATATAGAATCCATATTGCGATTTTTTTATTAAAATTCACATTTTATAAAAATTTATGAACATATATATATATGATTCTGTTTTATGTGAACCTATAAATTAAATTAAGATTATTATGCAATATAAAAAATTATTTTATAAAAAATTATTTAAATATAAGTATTGTAGTTATGAAAGATGAAATATATATTTATGTATCCATTTTTGTCGATCTTATCACCCTTATGTTTATAAATATCATGTGGACTATCAACCAGTGGTAGAGGAAATAGTTAGGATGTGAAATTGTATCATTGGCATAGAAAATGTTTTTGGAATGAGATACGTTAAGTGTTGGATTGTATTTGTCTGAAGATTGTTTTTGATGAAAACTGATTGAGATATAGTAATGGATTTTTGTTGATATATTATTTTTTTTTATTTGGTGATGTTTGGGTTATTGTGTTGTGGGTTTATGGTTTTATTTTATAGATACAAATTGAAAAATTTATTAATAATGAATAATAAATAAAATACGATGAGATTTAATTAGAATTTCTTGTAATAATGAAATTAAAAAAATAAATGGGATGTGGATGGAATTGAATATTTTGTGTTCTTTTGAATGAGTTTTAAAAAAACATTACATGGACGAGATATACTTGAATAAAATGGTCTATAAATTATAATTATTGAATTAGATGAATTCTTTGTTAATGTATATTATAATTTCTAGTGTGTGTTTTTTCTTTGTGTAGGGAGTTTCTTTTATTTGTGTTAGAAATTGGTGATTGATGTAATGTAGTGATGTTGTAGTATCATAGACTATTGTAGTTTTTTTTGGTATGAAACATTATGCTGGTCTAGTACGTGACTATTGGTTATTATATATTATTAATGTTATTTGTATATACACCCCACATGAGTTGTATATTTTTAAAAATGAAAGTAACGGGATCTTCGTTCAGGTATGTTTTTCCTTTTCTTTGGAGTTTTTAAGAAAAATGGTTTTTCTAGAAAATTTCAAAGTACACGCCGTACACTCTATTCCTAATCGAAGCCATGTGCTGGCCATGTTCGGGCCACACACACGGTGTGTAAGGCTGAGGTGGAGGTCGGTTTTTCGGAGTATGGAAAAAATTGAAGTACAGGTCGTGTACTCTAGAAGTACGCGCCTTGTACTTTCTTTTTTTTTCATTAAACGGACCGGGGTCGCGCCTAACCCCCATATTAGTCTTCTTCTCCACTTTTCGACCGTCAGGGAGCGTCTGTACGACCGAATCTTTGACGGAGTCCTGCCTCGTCATCCGTTCTCTGATTTGAGCTCGGTTGATTGCGTTGGAATCGCAGCGGTATGTTCTTCCTTCTGCTTGAGCCTTGTTTCTTGATTCCTCTTTATTTTCAAGTTATCATGGGATGAATGTTTTGTGCGTTTTCTCAGATCCACGTCGTTCTAAGGGGAATCTGTCATCGAGGTTCACGTATATCAATCTACTAGGATCGAGGTAGGTGGTTTGCGCCTTTGGGTAGAAAGTTGATGTATATTTTGTGCAATTTCCACCAATACCCTTTAATTGGGTATTGCATGTTTCCCGTTTTTCCCTTATTACTTGTTTTCATTGCTTGATTGCTTTAGTAGAGGTTATTTCTTATGATTAGAGTATTTTTTTTGTTTGTGCTCAGTTTTTTTTCTATTCTTGTTCAGCCTATTTGGAATTTTTCCAATTGTCATGCCTAGTTGTAGGATTGTGGATTGTTGCCTTGTTTTGTTGTTGAGCCTTAGTTGATAGCCTAATAGTTCTTGAAGTTTTCTTGGATGTTGTACACATGAACTCAGCATGTATTACCCTTCACTCAGGACTGTGAGAACCTAGAGTAGTATACCAAAGGGGGAATTGATGGAAGGGCTTCTCTAGAGTGTCTTTTATTCACGATGCGAGGCCAAGGGGAGAATTGATGGAAGGGCGTCTCCAGAGTGTCTTTTAATTACGAAGCGGGCTATAGGGAGAATTGACATTGAGTGCTTCCCCAGAGATACTATAGCACGATACGAGACTATAGGTGGAATTGACAGTGAGTGCTTCCCCAGAGAGTCTTCTTAGTTACGTAGCTGAACCAGAGGGGTGAGACTGTGCGTGCCTTCTAGAGGATTTCTAGTACATAGAGGTTGAACCATAGGGGTTAGACTGTGAGAGATACCCAGAGGGTTACCTGTTTTTCTTCTTGTTGCTGGCTGCATACTTGTGTGTTATACTTGTTAGAACTGTGGTTTGTAGCTGTTTGTGCTTTCTGTTTACTGTTCTTGTTTTAGTACTGCCATATATCCATTGACTGTTAGGCAAAAATCTTTGGGTGATTTCCTACTGGGATTGTATCTCACACCATGTTTAGGCCATGATTTTGGGCCAAAGAAGACTATATTTCTGCGGGTATAGATAAGGGAAAGTGCCCTTCTACGTCAGGATCTTGATTGCACCAGGAGCTGGGGAGCATGGGACAGAGCCGTTGCTCGCGATGCTAAGGAGATTACTTTGTTTTCATTTTCACTTGGTTTCAGTTGTACTTCAGCACGTTGTTGTGTATTCTTTTTTCCTTTGATACTTGTACCTTCTAAATCATTTTCATCATCGTTATATCACTATATTACTTCCGTTGTTTGGTTTTTGTTGTTATGCATGTTGTTTACTACTTCTGTTGGTTATTGCTATTTCTTACCTTGTATACCTTGCCGAATGAGGGCATAGTTTTCCCACCGACTCACCAAGGCCCTCGCTGCTAGTCGGCAGCCTCTGGCATTCGGGGAAACGTGGTTGAGGTCATGTGGCGAACCGGGTACGGGGCACCAGTGGAGGGGCTCCGGACTCGGGATGTTACAAAGTGGTATCAGAGGAGTTCTTTTCTATTTCTTTACTATTTGGAGACCTTAGATAGGGATGGGACGGATTTGGTACTTGGAATTATGCAATGCTCGGGAGTAGCTAACCCATGTACAGGGAAAAGCCATACTACCTTGTTAATTCAGTTTTCTGGTTTTGAGATTTTATGGTTGGTATGTTTTCACCTATAGTGATTCGTATGACTTGTGCGGTTATTGTTTTGATATTTCGGTTCTATTTCTATCGCAACCCAATGAGATGAGGTTATTCCATCTCATGCATCATATACGCAATTGTAGAAATCACATTTCATGCATTCTTTCCATGCCATATAGGGTTCATTAGTGATTTCATGCTGTTGTGATAGGCTCTGTGTAAATTAGGCATGCTGTTATGATAGATTCCTGTTATATTCTCTGTTTTTATGTTAGAAAACTGTTTGTTTTATTTCTTGATTAAAAATTAACACCGAATTTTGGTTATTGAGGTGTTATGGGCCCTCACGGATCAGAGTTCGACACCTTTTTCCCTTGTATTAGTGTTTCTAGAATTCTGCATAGTTTCAGAGCTACTGCCCCAAAAAGCCCATAATACACGGCATGTACTTTTTAGATACACGCCATGTAGTTTTTAGGCTGTGTCACTCACCGTTTGGGTAGAACACGGTGTCATGGGAGTAACATTGGGAACACGCCGTGTACCAGTGGTACGCACCTTGTTAGTTCGGGGCCGTGTACCCGGCCGTGTCACTAACAACACGGGCCAGGGATGCTCGGGCAGAACATTCCGTGTCCATAGGGAACACACCGTGTAGTCTTGTCTAGGTACCTGACCGTGTCATGAACAACACGGGACGACGTTACCTTCCTTTCCACACGTCGTGTTTGTTTGGAACATGCCGTGTAGTCTTTCCAAGGTACCCGGCCGTGTCACGAACAACACGAGACGGTGTCTCCTTCACCTATACACACCATGCTTATTCAGAGCATGTCGTGTAAGGTATAGCCGTGTAGACGGATGCGTTCTCAACAACACGGACTGCCTAAGCCTTGTCTAGCGCAAGTCGTGTTTGTTTCGAACATGCCGTGTTGTCTCGAGTTAAGTCGGACTATGTGGGTTAGCCATGTATGGAGACTCGGGCAGGGGAATAGTTTTCAAGTACACGCCATGTGTGGGGGTCAACATGCCATGTAGTTTGTAATGTACACAACTTGTTGGGAAGGAGTACACGCCCATGTCAGTGGTTTAAAAAGACACGCTGTGTAGTTTTATACATATCGTGTAGTTGTGTTTTGCAATCATGTTTGTTTTTCTTCCCCATTCTCGTTTGTACTATTGTGCTATCTGTCCTTGTTTTCCTAATATATGGTGTGCTTTTGAAATATCAGAGCTATGCCTCCAACACATCCTATGGTCGTACGTCTATCGTCAATCAGCGATCAGATGCTAGATAGGGCTGATCAGGGTCTTCCTGTCGATCCCCCATCCGAGCCAGCCTTGTCAACGGTTGTTTTACCAGTTGCAAGCACCGATGCGCAGTTCAAGGAGGGTTTCATGAGGATGATGCATTCCTTTCAGGGAGGACCGCCTGATTCCTTGTCTATGGTATACTTGATGCAGGTCTTTCAGTAGTATCATCCTCCGACGTTCTAGGGGGTGGGAGTACCTCAGGCTGCAGAGTCATAGATGGAAGCCATGCGGACTATATTCAATCATCGGGAGATGCCTCCAGAGAGGCAGGTCAAGCTCGCCACCTACATGCTTCGAGACTCCCCCAATAGGTGGTGGGACGTGATCTCACAGGTGGGTCAGCAGCTATGACATGGGAGGAGTTCCAGTGCGTGTTCTAAGACTACTTTTACCCGGAGACCCTGAGGGCCAATCGAGCACGGGAGTTCATGAGCTTAGAGCATGGTACTCTATCTCTCAGGGAGTATTCCTCTCGTTTCACTGAGCTGCAGCATTTTACACCCCTTCGGGATAGTAGTGGGGTTTTTTTTGGAAAGAATGATTGAGGATGGACTCAGGTGGGAGATTCTCTCACAGGTGAACATATTCCAACTCAATTCCATTACTTCCAACATCAACCAGGCACTGATTTATGAGTGCAATCTGAGAGACTTTGGAGCTGGGAGTCTGGGTCATTTTGCTTCCAGAGCTAGATTTCCTTCAGATGACAACAAGAAGCGCCATAAAGAGCCTACATGTGGTGATTTGAAGAAGCGAGACGCATCATCATGTAGTCAGGTGAGATGCTACCAGTGTGGCCGGACAGGGCAAACGAGGCCGCAGTGCCAAAGAGACCCCATGGAGTGCCGATATTGCGGCAAGATGGGTCACCTTCAGTGTTTCTTCCAGGTTTTTTCACCAACAGCTGGTGACCAGGGTTCTTTCATGACTCCTCATTCAGGAGGAGCCCCACCAGTCTCTCACCAGTCAGGGAACTGGAGTTCTTCTGGTCGTTCGGGCCGAGGTGGATGTCGAGGCTGTGGCGGTCAGCCACCAGTCCCTCAGAACCAGCAGGGAGGTTCAGCTAAGAGTGGTCAGTCAGGGGCACATGGCCATGGTGAAGGCCTGTCATTCGCCGTGGAGCAGACTTATCATGAGAAGGATATCGATCCTTCTACTGTACGAGGTACAATTTTAGTAGCCTCAGTTTTATCTTCAGCCCTTTTCAATACCAGTGATATGGATAGATTTATCTCTGTTGCTTTTGTGGAGAGCCTTGGACTCTGTGTCTTTTCTTCTGCTGACTCGTTGACACTAGACACAACTTTGGGAATGAGGACATCTAGTGTACGCCAGTGTAGAGATTTCCCTCTCGAGGTTGTAGGGCATCACTTCTTATGGGAACTCTATATCCTAGAGATAACTGGATATGATTTCATCCTTGGCATGGACTGGTTGATTCTATTCCAGGCAGTCGTCGACTGCTATCACCGTAGAGTTAGTTTTATTTCACCAGAAGGTGAATCATTCCATAATAGAGCCGAATGGGACGTTCGGGTGAGTTGGGTAGGACTCGAGCATTTTGTTCCAGGAGGAGTGACAGACTAGACTGCTAGACATTACCTGGATGATCATAGGACTCCACAGTTGGACTTCCCTCCAGTGGTGGATCACTTCTGGGATGCCTTTCTAGAGGACTTTGTAGGTTTTCCTCCAGAGCGTGCGGTAGAATTTTCTATTGATCTCATACTAGGAGCGGCACTGCTGTCCATTCCTCCCTATCGGATGGCCACACCTAAGTTGTAGGAGCACAAGAAGCAGTTGGAGGAGATACAGGCTAAGAGTTTCATCTGACCCAGTACTTCTCCTTGGGGTTCGCCTGTCTTATTTGCAAAGAAGGCAGACGGTACCCTTCGGCTTTGTGTGGATTATCAAAAGATGAACCAGCTGACGGTCAAGAACTGATATCCATTGCTGCGGATTGATGACCTTTTCGATCAGCTTCGAGGAGCCCGAGTGTTCTTGAAGATCTACATGAGGTCCGGTTATCATCAGTTGCACGTTAGACCATTAGATATACCTCTGACCGCCTTCAGGAGCAGGTATGGTCTTTAGGAGTATACGGTCATGCCCTTCGGACTCACGAATGCACCTGTAGTTTTTATGCCACTGATGAACCGAGTGTTCCATCCTTACTTGGATTCCTTTGTCGTGGTCTTCATGGATGATATCTTGGTGTACTCTCACACTCGACACGACCATGCCACCCATCTTGAGATCATTCTGAGTACACTGAGAGAGCATCGTGTTTATGCTAAACTCTCGAAGTGCCACTTCTGGATGGATAAGATTCACTTCTTGGGTCACATCATCTTAGTGGCAGGAGTATCTGTGGACCCACATAAAGTGAGAGTTGTAGTTTCCTAGGAGTAGCCGAGGAATGTTTTTGAGGTACGGAGCTTCCTAGGGATGGCTGGATACTAGAGACGCTTCATTCAGGACCTTTCTCCTTTAGTAGCACCCATGACAGGACTGGCCAATAATGGGGCGAGGTTATTATAGTCATATTCTTGTGAGTCATCCTTTCAGGAGATGAAAGGGAGGATAACTTCAGCACGGATACTAGTCTTGCCAGAGCCATGCAAGAGCTACACTGTTTACTTTGATGCTTCAGGTATCGGGCTGGGAGTTGTGCTTATGCAAGGAGATGGAGTCGTTGCGTATGGGTATCGGCAGTTAAGGCCACATGAGAGGAACTACCCTACGCACGATCTAGAGTTGGCAGCTGTTGTTCATGCCTTGCGCTGTTGGAGGAACTATCTTCTGGGAGATCACTTTGTGGTCTTCACTGACCACAAGAGTCTCAAGTATATCTTCACTCAGTGTGATATAAATATGAGGCAACACAGGTGGGTTGAGTATCTGCATTCTTTTGACATCGATCTTGCCTATATGCTGGGAAAGGGAAACGTCGTGGCAGATGCGTTGAGTAGGAAAACTCAGATTCAGGCAGTTCAGGAGGCTAGTAGTGAGTGGCAGCGGATGGCTCTGTTCTATGAGATGCATCTATAGGTGAACGACAGACGGGGAAAGACTTTTCTATATTCTGTAGTTGTTACCTTTATGCTACTTGATCGGGTACGGATGAGGAAGCTATCAGACTCGGAAGGCTTAGTCCTGTGGGAGAGTGTGTCAGGAGAGGACCCTCTTCCTGGATTTACAATGGGAGAGGATGAGATCTTGCTTTTCCAAGGACGTGTCTGTGTGCCAGTAGGCATACGCGAAGAGATGATTTGGGATTTCCATTCCTCAGTTTGGGCAGTTCATACAGGCGTCACCAAGATATATCGGGATCTTTATCGCCAGTACTAGTGGCCAAGTATGAAGAATGATGTTTCTGGTTTTATCATGAGATGTTCTACTTGACAGTAGGTGAAAGCAGAGCATCAGTGACCATCAAGCCTCTTACAGAAGCTACCCATTCCGGAGTGGAAGTGGTACAATGTTGCGATGGACTTCGTGACTGGGATACCGAGGTCACCGCGAGCGAACGATACTGTTTGGGTTGTCGTCGACAGACTTACGAATGTTTCTCACTTCTTTCCGATCAAGGAGACCTTTAGTGTCGATGATCTGCGACAACATTACATCAGAGAGATTGTGTGTCTGCATGGAGTTCTGCGCTCTATTGTTTCAGATACAGATGTGCTCTTTACCTCTCGGTTCATGCAGGGACTTTAGAAGGCCCTGGGTACACATGTACTTTTGAGTATAGCATACCATCCCCAGACTGATGGTCAGTCTGAGCACACGATCCATGTGCTTGTGGATATGCTCCGAGCATGCATCCTTGACTTAGGCAGTTCTTGGGAGAAGCATATTCCTTTTGTGGAGTTCTCCTACAACAACAGTTTCCAGGCGACCATCCAGATGGTGCCATACGAGGATTTGTAAGGTAGGCCACGCCGATCACCCTTATGATGGATGGAGGCAGGAGAGGCAACTTTGCTGGGACCTCGTCTTGTACAGGAGACTACAGAGCAGATAGAGCTTATTCAGAAGAGGATGGCTAGAGTACAGTCTCGGTAGAACTCTTATTCTGATCAGCGGAGATGACCTCTGGAGTTCGAGGTCGATGACCAGGTTTTCTTATGTGTCGCACCAAGGTTGGGACACAAAAGGATTCAGATACAGGGTAATCTTTCGCCACGGTACGTCAGGCCGTTTGAGGTTTTGGAGAGAGTGGGGCCAGACGCCTATCGGTTGCAGCGACCTCAGAGGTATCAGGCCATGCAGGGCGTCTTCCATGTCTCTCAGATCCGACGTTACTTTTTAGACCTGTCTCACATCTTTCAGCCTGAGGAAGTCAATCCTGAAGCAGATTTGTCATTCGAGGAGCATCCTATCCGGATTGTCGATCGTAGTAAGAAGGTTCTCCAAGGGCGGTCTGTTCCTCTAGTACGGGTGCTATGGCAGCACGTACGAGTACAAGATGAGATCTGGGAGAGGGAGGCTGGTGTATGATCATAGTGGTTGGAGCTATTCGAGGATTCTTGTTCTCCACCTCGTTAGGGAAATTCGGGGAAAAATTTATTTTAGGGGGGAAGTTTGAAAGAACCCGGATCTTCATTCAGAAATGTTTTTCCATTTTTCTAGAGTTTTTAGGAAAAATGGTTTTTCTGTAAATTTCCAAAGTACACGCCGTGTACTTTCTGAGTACACGCCTTGTACTCTGTTCCAGCTCGAAGCCGTGTGATGGCCGTGTCTGGGACACACACATGGTGTGTAAGGCTGAGGTGGAGGCCGGTTTTTCAGAGTACGAAAAAAATTGAAGTACACGTCGTGTACTCTAGAAGTGCACACCGTGTACTATCTTTTTTTTATTAAACGGACCGAGGTCACGCCTAACCCCCATATTCATCTTCATCTCTAGTTTTCGACCGTCCAAGAGCATCCGTACGGCCGGATCCTTGACGGGGTCCTGCCTCACTGTCCGTTTTACGATTCTATCTTGGTTGACTGTGTTGTAATCGCAGCAGTAAGTTCTTCCTTCTGCTTGAGCCTTGTTTCTTGATTCCTCCTTGTTTTCAAGTTATCGTGGGATGAACGTTTTGTGAATTTTCTCAAATCTACGCCATTCTAAGAGGGAATCTGTCATTGCATTTCACGTATATCGATATCCTAGGATCGAGGTAGGTGGTTTGTTCCTTTCCGTAGAATGTTGATGGATATTTTGTGCAATTTCCACAAATACCCTTCAACGGGGTATTGTGTGTTTCTTATTTTTCCCTTGTTAATTGCCTGCTTTGCTTGATTACTTTAGTAGAGGTTATTTCTTGTGATTAGTGTATTTTTTGTTTGTGTTCAGTTTGCTTGCCATGGTTGTTCTTCCTGTTTGGTGTTTTGCCAGTTGCCATGCCTAGTTGTTGGATTGTGGATTGGTGCCTTGTTTTACTGTTGAGCCATAGTTGACAGATAAGTATTTCATGAAGTTTACTTGGACGATGTACACGCGCGCTGAGGATGTATTACCATTCACTTAGGACCGTGAGAACCTAGAGTAGTAGACCAAAGGGGGAATTGACGGAAGGGCTTCTCCAGAGTGACTTTTAATCACGATGCGAGACCAAGGGGAGAATTGACGGAAGGGATTCTCCATAGTGTCTTTTAATTACGACACGGGCTATAAGGGGAATTGATGTTGAGTGCTTTGTAACAGCCCAAGATTTTATAAAAAATATTCTTTTTAATTTTATTAATGTCTTGTGTTGTACGCTACACCAAAAGGAGCTTGCACAACACGCATCCTTGACTTGCCTTGCATTACACGCAAGCACGACCTTCCTCGATAGCGTGTGTAATACGCAATACCGAGTTTCACTAAACAACGATATGCTATTAAAATATTATTAAAACTAGCCGGTATGGATAGTAATACCCACTTTTTAAAATTCTGTAAATCTTATTTTTCAAAATGAACTTCATTTTTGGATTCGGAGTATCGAATTTAGCCTAAGGTGAAATTTTGGTACATTTCGGATACCTTTCATATTCTGATGAATAGTGAAAATTACTAAAAAACAACTTTTTTAATCGAAATAATTAATAGTGATAAATTATTAATTGGAGTAGTTTTAAAGTATATTTAGAATATATTTTTACAATTTAATACAATGTTGGTCATTGGATGTAATTTCACATTTAAACCAGACATAAACAAGTGTCAATCTTTTGATTGATATTGATTCTTAAAAACACGCTATTTGTTTTAACAGCGGGATTTAATTATAAAATTAATTAATGCAACTTCTATGTTATGAATTTGGTAAAATAGACTTCATTTTTGAATTCGGAATATGAAATATATCTTAGGATGAAATTTTGGCATTTTTCTGAAAACTTTCAATTTTTGATGAATAGTGAAACCACTAAGTGGTAGGTTAAAAACTGAATTTTGTATAAAACATAATTTTACCGCTTCTGTGAATGGAATTTCAAAAATCCGACAGACACAGTTGATATCAGTAATTAAAATGTGGTTCAATGAGATAAAAATAATTTTTTGGTGAATAGTAACTTTTTACTATTTTTACTGCGGGTAATAGTAAATAGGGTAACTAAGGGTAAATATGATATCAATATTACCCTAAAACATGTCCTAATTCTATTGGAAAAGTTTAATTCGACCAAAAACAAACTTAGGAATAAAATATGACCATTTAGGCCCACTTGGATTAGATTAGGACATTTATTATTAATTTATTTAAAGATGGGTTAAAATAGTTAAAATCAAAGTTTAATAAGTAAATCATTTTTAATATGGGTTTATACTTAAGATAAATTCGACTATAAATATTCATTAGAAAGATAAAAAGATTTCCTACATAATGATATTTTATTTATAATTTTTATACTTTAAATAAATTAATTTATTTATGACACAACGATGATGTAGTAATTACCCTTTTAAAGAAATATTAACATAATTGATGTTATAAATGCTCAAATGAATGTAATTTGAGACTTTTTATGAATTCCACTAATTTTATAGGTTACTATGATATATTAATGTTGATTTGATCAACTTGGTTCGAACATATAATTCTGTTATGACTTTCACAAAAATCATATATCAAATAGTGTCAAAATTGACACAAAATAGTTTTAAAATCAAATATTATATTATTAATTGTTATTTTATTCCTAAAAATCTAAGGTTCGGCCAAATGACTTAGATAAGGATATATTTATTAATAATAAACAATTTGGCGTTCGTTTGGCATGTTATAGTAAGTGTATTAACCATATAGTGAAAGAAAACAAAAAGACACAGTAAAAGTTAAATTATTTAACTTAGAGTTAAATCTAATTGATAAGGTTAAAATAATACCCTAAACTTGTCTAAATCCTATTGGTTGATAGGATTTCGACCCATCCCCACTTTAGCTTCGAAATAAGACCCTTTGGAACCATTATAAACCGATTTTGACATTAATATAAAATAATATTTTGAGATATTCCTAAGGTGCCCCTCTCCTCCCTTATAAAAGGACACCTCCTCCCCCTCCTCCTCACACCAATTTGAGCACTCAAGCTCAGCCAAACCCTGCCAAAATCTCTTCTCCACATCCCTAGAAACATCCTAGAGGTTCTGGTCTTCCTCAAAGACCAATTTTAGTTCCCTAAGAGGAGTTCTCCAAAAGGCGCTTCAAAGAAGAGGTAATTACCGTTACCAATTCTTTCATCTTTATTTCTTCTTCCAATTCTTCTTCTTAGGTTGTTTCATTATGAAGTAATAACATCAGTATCACTAATATACTGATATATTATTATAAGTATGAAACAACCCTATTTCACCATCTATCTATCCTACGGAAAAAGAAATCACCGCGCGTGCGTACATACGGAATACCATCTCCACGCCGTGGTGTAATCTATTTTCCACCACCACCTTACATGGATGGGTACAATGGTGTAAAGAATAACTATACATAGTTATTAAAACATAATATTGATTCTGATATGTTGTATAATCCACTCCAATTCAATTCAATATTTATGGAAATGATATCATCGCTCGTGCGTACGTACGGACTACCGTCTCCACGACGCGATGAGATTCATTCTCCATGTTAACCATTTAAGAATGATTATAAAGTATATATAAGAAATAATAATGAAATATATGACATTATAAAGATACTGTATTTATGTATATATATATATGTATGTCATCTACTTACTTCCATTCAAGACAATAGGGAAAGGAAAACAGCGTTCATGCGTACGTACGGACTACCGTCTCCATGAACGGTGTTTTTCATTTCATTTATCTATCTATTATATATATATATATATACTGAATATATATGATATATAAATCATATTTTATATTCTGGAAGTAATTAAATCATGATATAAGTAATAATAATGTCAAGAACAACAAGTCAAAACACCTACGATAAAAGAAACGATTTTACCCAAAACGCTTCTTTAACATGGAATTTACAAAAGAACGGGTAATATAATGTCATAAGTGAACCATATATGATATCATAACAATGAATATGATTCTGCAATAAGTCAATGACATTATTTAAACCCTTATACAGGAGCTTCGGACACGTACAAAGCAAATCAGACCTAAGGTAAGGGGAAATATAACAATCTCATTTTTATCCGAGATTGTTTATCCGTAAGTATTTACTGGGGTGTATTTTATCATCCAAATCCATGTTCCCTCAATATGTAATATTATTTCCATCCTTCTAAAATAGTTTATATCCAATTTTATCCTTCTGTGAGTTTTTAGTAAAAGATATGAAAGGAATCTTTTGTCGTTTTTTCGTACGAGGTACTTTTTGACTTTTCCGACAAAAGTACGAAGAATGTTTTTTAACTTATACGGCATGAATGGATTTTTAAAACATTATTTCCAAGAAGCTTCCTCTACAAGTTTTCAAGTTTATTTTTAATCAACTTCTTTTATTTTAAAGTCGGATGACATGTTATGAAAGGAAAAATGTTTTTGAAGAAGAAAGGATATTTTCCTCAAGAATGGAGTTCAAGTGTTTTATCAGAATTATTTTCCATCTAAGATAATAAAAGGGTTCTGTTTTTATCCCTATTATTACATTGGTTTGATTATGTTGTGATGAAAATATTTTTTATGAATTCCTTTATCGTATATGAATTGTTTTATGATGTCATGTTGTTTAAGAATCCCATTTTTATTACATGGGTTACGCTATGATGTATGGTTTATGATTATGTGGCACACATAAGAAAGGATTCATTATAAGATGGGTGGGACCTATATCTCCCTCCAATGTATTGGGTAATGATTTTATATCTCATGAGATAGACAGGGCTGGAACGGTAGGTTATACCTGTTCAGTGAAACAGGACTGAAACGAGGGTTACTCGATTCAGAAAGGGACTTTGTCCACTAAGATAGTCTTGGAAATTAGTCTTGACTAACAAAAATGATTCTCTATGATTATGTGTGTATGGAACAAAGTTTCATGTTTTAAGTTATGATTATTGGGATTACTTTTTCACTGCCATGATTTATCCCATGATTATGAAATTAATCTCTCTCTTTTGCAGGTTATGATTTCCAAAATGTTATGTTCTTATGAATATGATATGATTGATATTTATTTTGTTTACCCTTACTGAGCATTTGAGCTCACCCTTTTATGTTTTCTTTTCCCCAGGATATAAAGAAAGGTTATAGGTAAAAAAAGGAAGATCTTTATGGGAGATTTTGAAGATCTTTCACCACGATTAGAAGATTATAGTCCGAGTTTCCAAAGACACTAAACTATTACGGTCCTTGTGTGTGTGTTTTTGTAATGTACTAAGTATTCCTCAAAAGTAATGTAATGTCAATGTACGTCACGCTTCGGGTCTCTACAGTTGGTATCAGAGGAAAGGATTTGTCAACCTTTGGAAACTAGGATGCGAAAACGTTAGTGAGATACCTAGAGATATTTCTACGGTATGTCTAGGGATGTCCCTAAGGTTAAGTAGACGTATAAGTTATAGTACTAGAAATACGCTAACGATCATAGAATTAAACCTAAGATGTTAGATATTGAAGGTACTCCCCCTTTATTATGTTGTTTTCCCTAGCATGATTTTTGCCTCTCACACTATTCATTTTGGGTTTTAGAAAATGGCTGGAAACAAGATGATTCACGATAATGGAGGATATGATGGACAATGGAATGATATTCTTCATGAGCAACCAAATGAAATCGGATTTGGAAGTCCAAAGATCATTATTATGCCGAATCAGCAATCTCATAATATGATCAATAAAGTAAAATTTGGTAAGTTTCCTGACTCGGCTAATAAGAGAAAGATGGAGTTTCATGATGATCATAGAGGAAAGAAAGTTCAATTTCCCCTATGTAAATCATGTGGGAAGAGGAATCAAGGAGAATGTTTCAAGGGAACTGGAAGATGCTTTGGGTGTTGAAAAGAAGGACACAAAGCAAGTAAGTGCAAAGGAAAAGGTTCGGTTAACACCATGGATGAGGATAATGGTATTGCTACGACATCAAAAATGGTTAAGTGTTTTAAATGTGGAATGTATGGGCATTATGCAAACAAATTCCCTAAGGGAAAGACTCATGAAGAGAATAAGTATGGTCATATGGGTAGTATTTATGTGGATGATGATGATGAGACTACAAATGATATGTGAGATGAAAGAATTGTTGAAGCTCGGTCAATGGTTTAAGAATGTAGTGGAATGATTACATGTTTATCACGTGTAATGTTGTATAAGTAATCTCATGGTACTATAGAATAAAAAGACATCTAAGGATTGTTACACTGTTGTCTTTCCTTGAGTTTTGAAAGTGTATGATTAATGGTACAAGTATCCATGAAAGGTTATTCAGATATTTTTGGAATGTAGATGATATGTGCATAATGAAGGGATAAGACGATAATGAGATGTTTGATTGTATTCATGAGCTCATGATTGATATAAGGACTAAGTGATATCATGGTTTGAGTATATAGAATTTTGAGGATTTTGGTATGTGGAAAGTGTTAACTTTTAACTGCATTCAAGTTTTCACTAAGGTTCAATGGGTATTCAAGAGAGTACAAGATTAAGGCCTTTAAATGTTTGGAATGTGTCCAACAAGATATATCTTATGATATATGGGGATCAACGATGGTATTAAATCTCTGGTAATCGTTTTCACTATGTTATGAGAGTGGACTGCAGTATTATGGATAAGCCTAAAGATTGAAATGGATTATGTTGGAAATAAGTTAGTATTGTTTAAGGATAGATGTTTTTTCGATATTATTGATGGGATGTTATAGTAATATAGTTTTAGAAAAAGGAAAACCTGCAGGACGGGCGACAGCCCATCGCTTCGGACAAGGCTATGGGAATCGAACCCACAACCGAAGTGCGACTGGCCTTTATCGCCTACCACTGGCCTACAGGAAGTCCCTGTTTAGTAGAAACTAGTTTTATTATATTAAGCAGTATGATATATGAGGTATAAGTCCATTTTAGGAACCATATATGATTAATCTCACTATAGATCGACTTATGTATATAATTTTTGCTAACCTTTTGTTTGAGACAGATGGAATGACCTGTCGTTCTATCACATGATCTGCTAACAGTTCACGAATAACAAATTCAACTTCATTTATTTAAGAGATGAAGTGGAAATTGTTCAAGGAACGAACAACAGTGAGATTGTACCAAAATAAAGTAAGTATTTATTCTAATTCAAATTTTCAACTTTAGGGAAATGATCTTGAAAACCAAAAATGTTGTCCTAGTGATATTATACCTGATGAATCAGAGGGTACCTTATATCATCACAAATCTATGGATTTGTGATTACTGGATTTTCCATAGCCATGTTCTCTACCACTCTCCATCAGAACATGATGGTTAGATTTCTCTTCGATATCCATATTTTCACCTATGTGGAAACCCAATGATTAGTTTATTTGGGTAACCGTTACGTTTCATACTTTTGTTTTTAAAGATTGGTTTTGATATTCCTTTTTACGATGTGGGTTTCTATTAAAGAAACTTTCAAATAGTAAACCATTTATAACCCCGACGAATTTCGAGGGCGAAATTCATTTTAAGGGGGGTAGAATGTAACAGCCCAAGATTTTATAAAAAATATTCTTTTTAATTTTATTAATGTATTGTGTTGTACGCTAAACCAAAAGGAGCTTGCACAACACACATCCTTGACTTGCCTTGCATTACACACAATCGCGACCTTCCTCGATAGCGTGTGTAATACACAATACCGAGTTTCACTAAACAACGATATGATATTAAAATATTATTAAAACTAGCCGGTATGAATAGTAATAACCACCTTTTAAAATTCTGTAAATCTTATTTTTCAAAATGAACTTCATTTTTGGATTCGGAGTATCGAATTTATCCTAAGGTGAAATTTTGGTACATTTCAGATAACTTTCATATTCTGATGAATAGTGAAAATTACTAAAAAAAAAAATTTTTTAATCGAAATAATTAATAGTGATAAATTATTAATTGGAGTAGTTTTAAAGTATATTTAGAATATATTTTTACAATTTAATACAATGTTGGTCATTGGATGTAATTGCACATTTAAACCAGACATAAACAAGTGTCAATCTTTTGATAGATATTGTTTCTTAAAAACACGCTATTTGTTTTAACAGCGGGATTTAATTATAAAATTAATTAATGCAACTTCTATGTTATGAATTTGGTAAAATAGACTTCATTTTTGAATTCGGAATATGAAATATAGCTTAGGATGAAATTTTGGCATTTTTCTGAAAACTTTCAATTTTTGATGAATAGTGAAACCACTAAGTGGTAGGTTAAAAACTGAATTTTGCATAAAACTTAATTTTACCGCTTCTGTGAATGGAATTTCAAAAATCCGACAAACACGGTTGATATCAGTAAGTAAAATGTGTTTCAATGAGATAAAAATAATTTTTTGGTGAATAGTAACTTTTTACTATTTTTACCGCGGTTAATAGTAAATAGGGTAACTAAGGGTAAATATGATATCCATATTACCCTAACACATGTCCTAATTCTATTGGAAAAGTGTAATTCGACCAAAAACAAACATAGGAATAAAGTATGACCATTTAGGCCCACTTGGATTAGATTAGGACATTTATTATTAATTTATTTAAATAAGGGTTAAAATAGTTAAAATCAATGTTTAATAAGTAAATCATTTTTAATATGGGGTTATACAAAAGATAAATTCGACTATAAATATTCATTAGAAAGCTAAAAAGATTTCCTACATAAGGATATTTTATTTATAATTTTTAGACTTTAAATAAATTAATTTATTTATGACACAACGATGATGCAGTAATTACCCTTTTAAGGAAATATTAACATAATTGATGTTATAAATGCTCAAATGAATGTAATTTGAGACTTTTTATGAATTCCACTAATTTTATAGGTTACTATGATATATTAATGTTGATTTGATCAACTGGGTTCGAACATATAATTCTGTTATGACTTTCACAAAAATCATATATCAAATAGTGTCAAAATTGACACAAAATAGTTTTAAAATCAAATATTATATTATTAATCGTTATTTTATTCCTAAAAATCTAAGGTTCGGCCAAATGACTTAGATAAGGATATATGTATTAATAATAAACAATTTGGGGTTCGTTTTGCATGTTATAGTAAGTGTATTAGCTATATAGTGAAATAAAACAAAAAGACACGGTAAAAGTTAAATTATATAACTTAGAGTTAAATCTAATTGCTAAGGTTACAATAATACCCTAAACTTGTCTAAATCCTATCGGTTGATAGGATTTCGACCCATCCCCACTTTAGCTTCGAAATAAGACCCTTTGGAACCATTATAAACCGATTTTGACATTAATATAAAATAATATTTTGAGATATTCCTAAGGTGCCCCTCTCCTTCCTTATAAAAGGACACCTCCTCCCCCTCCTCCTCACACCAATTTGAGCACTCAAGCTCGGACAACCCCTGACAAAATCTCTTCTCCACTTCCCTAGCAACATCCTAGAGGTTCTGGTCTTCCTCAAAGTCCAATTTTAGTTCCCTAAGAGGAGGTCTCCAAAAGGCGCTTCAAAGAAGAGGTAATTACCGTTACCAATTCTTTCATCTTTATTTCTTCTTCCACTTCTTCTTCTTAGGTAGTTTCATTATTTAGTAATAACATCAGTATCCCTCATATACTGATATGTTATTATAAGTATTAAACAACCCTATTTCACCATCTATCTATCCTACGGAAAAAGAAATCACCGCGCGTGCGTACGTACGGAATACCGTCTCCACGCCGTGGTGTAATCTATTTTCCACCACCACCTTACATGGATGGGTATAATGGTGTAAATAATAACTATAAATAGTTATTAAAACATCATATTGATTCTGATATATTGTATAATCCACTCCAATTCAATTCAATATTTATGGAAATGATATCATCGCTCGTGCGTACGTACGGACTACCGTCTCCACGACGCGATGAGATTCATTCTCCATGTTAACCATTTAAAAATGATTATAAAGTATATATAAGAAATAATAATGAAATATATGACATTATAAAGCTACTGGATTTATGTATATATATATATGTATGTCATCTACTTACTTCCATTCAAGACAATAGGGAAAGGAAAACAGCGTTCATGCGTACGTACGGACTACCGTCTCCATGAACGGTGTTTTTCATTTCATTTATCTATCTATTATATATATATATATATATATACTGAATATATATGATATATAAATCATATTTTATATTCTGGAAGTAAGTAAATCATGATATATGTAATAATAATGTCAAGAACAACAAGTCAAAACACCTACGATAAAAGAAACGATTTTACCCAAAACGCTTCTTTAACATGGAATTTACAAAAGAACGGGTAATATAATGTCATAAGTGAACCATATATGATATCATAACAATGAATATGATTCTGTAATAAGTCAATGAAATTATTTAAACCATTATACAGGAGCTTTGGACATGTACAAAGCAAATCGGACCTAAGGTAAGGGGAAATATAACAATCTCATTTTTATCCGAGATTGTTTATCTGTAAGTATTTACTAGGGTGTATTTTATCATCCAAATACATGTTCCCTCAATATTTAATATTATTTCCATCCTTCTAAAATAGTTTATATCCAATTTTATCCTTCTTTGAGTTTTTAGTAAAATATATTAAAGGAATCTTTTGTCGTTTTTTCGTACGAGGTACTTTTTGACTTTTCCGACAAAAGTATGAAGAATGTTTTTTTTAACTTATACGGAATGAATGGATTTTTAAAACATTATTTCCAAGAAGCTTCCTTTACAAGTTTTCAAGTTTATTTTTAATCATCTTCTTTTATTTTAAAGTCGTATGACATGTTATGAAAGGAAAAATGTTTTTGAAGAAGAAAGGATATTTTCCTCAAGAATGGAGTTCAAGTGTTTTATCAGAATTATTTTCCATCTAAGATAATAAAAGGGTTCTATTTTTATCCCTATTATTACATTGGTTTGATTATGTTGTGATGAAAATATTTTTTATGAATTCCTTTATCGTATATGAATTGTTTTATGATGTCATGTTGTTTAAGAATCCCATTTTTATTACATGGGTTACGCTATGATGTATGGTTTATGATTATGTGGCACACATAAGAAAGGATTTATTATAAGATGGGTGGGACCTATATCTCCCTCCAATGCATTGGGTAAAGATTTTATGTCTCATGAGATAGACAGGGCTGGATCGGTAGGTTATACAGGTTCAGTGAAACATGACTGAAACGAGGGTTACTCGATTCAGAAAGGGACTTTGTCCACTAAGATAGTCTTGGCAGTTAGTCTTGACTAACAAGAAATGATTCTCTATGATTATGTGTGTATGCCAAAAAGTTTCATGTTTTAAGTTATGATTATTGGGATTACTTTTTCACTGCCATGATTTATCCCATGATTATGAAATTATGCTCTCTCTTTTGCAGGTTTTGATTTCCAAAATGTTATGTTCTTATGAATATGATGTGATTGATATTTATTTTGTTTACCCTTACTGAGCATTTGAGCTCACCCTTTTATGTTTTCTTTTCCCCAGGATATAAAGAAAGGTTTTAGGTAAAAAAAGGAAGATCTTTATGGGAGATTTTGAAGATCTTTCACCACGATTAGAAGATTATAGTCCGAGTTTCCAAAGACACTAAACTATTACAGTCCTTGTGTCTGTGTTTTTGTAATGTACTAAGTATTCCGCAAAAGTAATGTAATGTCAATGTACGTCAAGCTTCGGGTCTCTACATGCTTCCCCAGAGAGCCTTTAGCACGTTACGATACTATAGGGGGAATTGATAGTGAGTGCTTCCCTAGAGAGTCTTTTTAATTACGTAGCTGAACCAGAGGGGTGAGACTGTGTGTGCCTCCCAGCGGGTTGCTAGTACTTAGAGGGTGAACCATAGGGGTTAAAAAATGAGAGCTACCCAGAGGGTTACCTATTTTTCTTCTTGTTGCTAGCAGCTTACATGTGTGCTATACTTGTTATAACTGGGGTTTGTAGCTGTTTGTGATTTCTGTTTACTACTTCTTGTTTTAGTGCTGCCATGTATTCATTGACTGTTAGGAACAAATCTTTGGGTGATTGCCTACTAGGATTGTATCTCACACACTATTTGGGCCATGCTTTTGGGCCCAACAAGACTATATTGATGCAGGTATAGATAAGGACATGCACCATTATACTTCAGGATCCTGATTGCACCAGGAGCTGGGGAGCATGGGACCGAGCCATGGCTCGCGATGCTGAAGAGATTACTTTGTTTTATTTTGTACTTGGTTTCAGTTATACTTCAGCACGTTGTTGTGTTTTCTATTTTCCTTTGATTCTTCTACCTGCAGCATCATTTTCAATATAGTTATATCTCTACATTGCTTCTGTTGTTTGTTTTTGGTTGTTATTCATGTTGTTTACTACTTCCGCTAGTTATTGCAATTTCTTACCTTGTATACCATTCCGAATGAGGGCATAGTTTCCCCACCAACTCACCATGGCCCTCACTTCTAGTCGACAACCTCAGGCATTCGGGGAAACACGCTTGAGGTCATGTGGCGAACCAGGTATGGGGCACCGGTGGAGGGGCTCCGGACTCGGGAAGTTACAAAAAACACACAATTATATTGAATTCAGAGTATTTTCAAAAAAATATAGAAAAATTATAGTGGATTGTTGGCTTGAAACATATATTCCATCTCCATTCAATTGTTGTGTATTCTAATGAATGATTCAATGTTGATTTTTTGGATTTATTTAACTATTGGTGTGGTGTGCAATAACCCATATCTATATAGTCATAAATTTACTATGATATGTTGAAATGTTTAATTTGAAAATGTTTCATGTTATATAATGTTATATAAATTGTATTCAGAAAGGATGAAGCCACAAAAATTAGATGTTCATGATTTTTAATGAGAATATAAGAGAACATGTGATATTTGGGGGAATAATTGAGGAATGTATGGTGTCTGGTTTACAAACCATCATCCAGTCACCGGCTAGTAGCTGGTTAGATCACTCTGCATATGGCATGCGGACCCCATCATAATGGTTGTCTGTTAATTTTAATCCATTTTGTGTTTAATTTGTGAAAATTATCAAATTACTCATCAAATTTATATACATATATAAACATTCTCTAATCCCCACCATTGGTGGTTGGGTGGTAAGGGTTTGGGGGGGGGGTGAGGGGCATGTCGTGGGGTCACGTCCCTAGGCTTGCGATTTAATTTAACTCTATTCCTTGCGTGTGTTCCACTTTCACTATTGTACCCAATTTTTTTTAAAACTTTCTCTAAATTTTATTTCATATATCATATTTGTGTTCCCTCTTCTATCTTCATACATTTAATATTCTTGATGAGTTGATTTATGAATAGTTTTTTATTAAATAATGGTATTGAGTAATCTATAGTTATCTTATACATATTATTATAAATTATACATATAATATTTTCCTTTAGAGTTTAGGTATTAAATTAAATTCTATAAGAGAATAAAAAAATAGGAGAAAAAAATTTAAATTGGTAGTCAATTGTAGACCTCCCCTTGTGGTTGGTTATAGTTTAAATGTTTCAAGGATTGTCAATGATATTTTGGGGGATAATCCTCTCAAGAATATAATTTTTTGAATTAATCCTAATGATGTAATTAATTCCTTTTAATCAATAATATGGTTTATTCCCTCGTGTATTTGATGATGTCTTTTTGGCCATATTTGGACTTGGGAATCCAAGGATGAGCTATAGAGCTATATAATAATACAGAATACGAGTTCATATAGAGGTATGAAGTCTTGGAAATTTACAAAATTCAACTGATAAAGTATATATGGTTCATGTGGGTGACAGGACCAACCATGATGGACCTCATAGATATTGAGATTGGTCATATGACCTCTATCTATAATATTGTTTTGGAGGGTTAGCCAATGAGTCCATGAGGCTAGGTTAAATATCTTAAACATTTTGAGCGGGTGATTTTTTATTTTAATGGAGTTAAAATAAAAACTATTTACAAGAATTATGACTTCAAAAGGGTTCCATAACATTTATATTACCCTAGGGGAATCGAGTTAGTTCTCTTGTGATTGAACGATCATGAGAGGGTGGGATGTGATTTGGATGCGGATGATGGTCTTTGGAGTTCAGGAAACCATTTTTTATTTTTATAATATAGTGTGTTATAGAATACACCCAAGGGAATTCATTATATATATAAAACACCCTTGTGGGGTTCTGTTATTACAAATGAAACATTATCTCAAGGAAATTATTATTAAGGTTGGAATGGGAAAACCCTACAAAGTCATCTTGAATTCTATTCATATAGTGGGTTCTAACTATGTGGTTGGAGATACCATGCATTAGTATGTAGGATTATATTTATTAAAACAAAAGGATATGATTTTACAAATTGTAGTTGTTGTGGGTTTTATCCCTTGGGAGGATGAGGCCTTGTCAAGAACTATATAAGGGAACATCATCCCATAACTAATGTACACAAGGAATAAAAATTCCACGGATTCAAATATAAATATATTCCATTCCCCTTGATGATATAATATATTCAAATGTGATTTTAGGCACTTATTTTTCATCATTTTTTATAAGGTATTAATCCCTCAATTTTAATATTTTATTTGGTATAACCATCGTAATGTGATGATAAAAACCATGGCACCAGTCAAAGAAGATACAATTGATCAGTTTCATGGGCCTGAGGAATGATGGTGGTTTATTTGTGTTATTTTTAGTGGTATATTTTTGTTCCAGAATGGAACATAAACATTTACGAACATTTTAGGTTTGTAGAGGACCCCATTTCAATTATATACTAATGAATACTTTCATATGGTTTCTGGTATGTTATTGAATGGGTTTTGATTGTCATGTTGGATAGCATGATTTTTGGAGACTATGTTGAGGTCGGTATTTATAATTTGTTCATATCTAAGTGATACTAAATTCTCCTTTTAATATCCTTTATCTGTTATCCACTTGTTGTATAATCAGAATTATTGGATCAGCATAAAAATTTAATTTTTATATATCTGATCATATTGATATTTCAAGTCATGTTTATATATGTATGTATATTCTAGTATTCATTATATTAAATTTAGTTATTTTTTCTGTTATTTTGAACTAGGACACAATAGTAATAGTCTTCTAAAACTATAAAATTATACCCCTTTATTTGAGGATATCCTCTGGAAAATGGGGAACCATTCTTGGGGTCATGTAGTGTTATATGTCTGATTACTACCAAATGTGAGTAGCGATCGGAGAATACAATGTTATATCATAATTTTTATTTTTTTAATAATATTTTGTATTTGATAGATAAGGTATATAATAATTTTCTCACTCGATTTATATCAAATTGGGGAATTATGAAAATATATTTTTGTGAGGTGTTCTTGTGAATGTGGGCTTTATAATTGTATTTTTGTTGTTAAATATTACCGTTATATTTTTTTAGAAACCTATGACAAAAATGATGATTTGGGATTATGATTTAATATGTATTTGTCTCTCATCCCTTCAGGAGAAGTGGTATATCATGGATAAAAATAATAATAAAACATTATTCTAAATAAATATATTCCTCCCATTATGTAATTATATTACCAATGAGGGTTTCAACAATTGATAATGCTAACTATAACTCAGAAAAAATATTCTTGTATATGTTCATAGTGGAATTCTACACAAATATACAGAGATGTATATATACATGGTTTTTTAATGTATACAATATTTATATATTTTGAGATGAGTAATGTTGTAGAAGATGATACATTACATTTCACTTGAAGGTAATGTGGTAATAGTAGCGGTTCCACGGAATATTGATCAGATCATGAAGTTGGGAATAATTATTTATATAGTTAGTAAAATCATATATTGTTCTACCAATATATAATTAAATGTAATACTATATAACCAAGCCATTGTAATATGATTCCCCAAACACATATCATCATTTTGTGATTCCAGTTATTTATGCATGCCTTTGGATATTATTGTATCATATAAAGATTAATGTTATATATATATATATAATCAAAGAGTAAGGGTTCCAATATGGGGTTTTTTGTTTTGCAATATGGTTAATCAAATGTGTATGTGAGAAAAGTCTGAGGATTTTTGATTAATTTTTTTCATGGAACATACCCTAGTCATTTTTGTGGGATTGGTGGAGACTATAGTGACCTTGAGGGACAACTCAATATTTTAATGAGAATATATTGTTGGGAATATATTGTCTCAACAATAATCAATATATATTAATTATTTTGATGAACTAAAATACCATTTCATGTTTTACATACGATTTATTTTTGAGATTATTTTAAGAAATTTGTATTATTTATAATTCTTATCTTGAAGAAATATCCCATTATTTATTTTTGAGAAATATTTGTTAAATTTTTCAGAACACTCTTAATAATAGTCTAGAAACATTGTTCAACATTTGTCGTTTGCTAAAAATAATATTCATTCAATACATCCATAAAAGTAACTTATGGAACAAACCCTATGTTTATGATGAAGGATCAGTGAAAACGGTTAATCATCCATAAATTTGAAGAAATGTAAGGTTACAGAATATTAAATTTGGATAAAAACCATATGATTTCAAAAAAGACAAAGTATGGTTAAAGAATCCCATATAGGTATGGAATGTTCCAAATGTATGGATCATGAATCTCACTTTTATGATCAACCGTACTTTGTTAACCTAATGTTTGGAAACGTTAATGAATGGATAAACAAAGTTACGTTCAGTTATCTATGTCGGCACAGATAAATGTATGGATCATCAACCCTAGGTTATGATGTTAAACCCTACATTTTTTATTTTTTTGGTTTTGTGAAGGAACATTCCTTTTTACTTTTTCAAATTTTCAATTATGAATTTACATATTTTTCAGATCATTTATCAATAGACATTCCAGAATCAAACGGTGATTTAAAGCACAATTTATATTTATTCAATTCTCATTTTAAATGATTTAAAGATCTGTTTACATCAGAGATTTTCCATTATATTTTTAAGTGAAGTTACATTTACTCTCATCTGTATTATTTGTATTTGAATTCACTCGATTTATCATGTGTCTTTTGTGGATCTGAAATTCTTCTACAAAATATACTAATATATATATATATATATATCTTTTTTGCATCATATATATTTATACCATGATTTGGAGATCTCATAGCTATATTGATAATTCTAATTCTTTAATATTTATTGTTTTAATGAATTTATATGCTATAATGGTCATGTATCTCATATATAAGGACTAAGTGTTTGAGATATGTCTGTTGAAATTTGGAAACATGATGCTCTGTTTGATTTTTTGTTCTTAAAATAAGATATCTTCTATGAAACCAGATTTCATTATATATAATTCAAGATTATTGTTATTTTGAAAAAAAAAGTTACATATTTTATCAGTTGTGTGCTGCTGCAACTGCAAGCTACATCATTTTTTCATCAGACTACATCTTATCTATTTAGAGTTTTGACTACTCGTATTCAGTCATGGTGGATTGTCTTCTTCCCCCCACAAAGTTATGGTTTTATCAGTTCCATGTTAAAGAAAATGAAGGATCTATTTTTAATCCATTTTTTTAAGGGTGACAACATCCTGCAGTCAGTTGTGGATCAATATTATAATACAATGACCTTACTAGTGAAATTCACCAAGCCGGTAGGGAGGGTGATTGCTTGAGTGGAATATGGAATAATTGTGCCCCAGACCACTATAAATGGTTGTATCCAGTTCTCTGTTCATTATCTCATGCATATATACTCTCATACAAATACGTTGAAAACTCTATTTACTGTTGATTTGAATCCACATAATTGTAAATTTTTTCAAAGTACACAATTCAACACCGCTTGTGTTATATCTATAGCTATTCTAACCTAACATTTGGTATCATATTTTTTCAAATAGAGATATAACATGATAATGGAATAAGATCTTTATAGTTATGGGATTGGAAAATATTAAGGAAATAATGACAATGGTTCATGATCAATATTTCAATGGTGAGAATTATGGATGCCAGAAGTCAATAATGATAATCTACTTAAAAAATATTGGATTTAGATTATATTAAAATATTGTAACTCATTACACAATTGCGGGAAAACCTAAATCATAGTCTACTACTACATAAGATAAGTATGATATGATTTCGAGTGAAATGAATGCCATTATCTGTGGTCTTAGAGGATATGAATTCAATAGTGTATCATAATTACCAATATCCTACAAAATGTGGCAGATAATTTTCAGATTCCTATTAAGGTACTGACAATGTTAGATAAATGAGATATTCTATAGGGAAATTAAAGTTCGATACAATTATAATGTCAGATGGAGAAATCCCCACAAAGATATATGGAAGGATTAAAGAAAATGATTATAATATAAAATATTTATATGAGCATATCATCGAACATGATCAAGCTATAAATGTTATAAGTGTTCTATTATCAATGTGGATTGGAATTTCTTCTGTAATATGGAAATCAAAAACTATAAATTAATTGAAAATGAGAGAATTGATTAAAACAATAATGATGTTTTAGGCTGAAATGGAAGATGATTTTGAATATCATAAAGTCCTAGTAAGAAAGGATAATGTTTCCTTAAAAGTTGTATCTGAAAAGCAGAAGAGAAAAATGAAACATGAAGAAAGAAATTGAGACTCATATGACTCTAATGATGAGCTAGCTCAAATAGATATAAGATTCAATAAATTTTATAGGAAGAATAATGGATTTAGAAGAACCTTCAAAAGGATAAGAAAGACTCAAGATAATTTAAAATGTTATGAATGAAATAAATGGGTTATATAATACTTGGTTGTAATCAATTGAAAGGGGAGAAAATAAAGGCAGAAAATAAATATCACAAGAATTATATTTTTGAGAAAAAGGATAAAATAGATATGAATGCCACTTGGAGTGTTTCTAAAGACTCCAGGAGGTCATGAACCTTTGATTATAAGAAATAAGAATCAAATCTAAAAGAAAATATATTCTTTATGGATGAAGATGATAAGTTACAATCCATCTATTCACTTAATTCTAAATGTAGTTAATCAACAAATAAAATGACTACCTATTGTATTATCAAAGATGTAAGATATTAATCGCTATTAAAGAAACACATATTTTTAATAAAAATTCAAAATGAAAATTTAGGAGAATATGATATTTTACACCAACAACATCAAGAATAAATATAGAAATTTAGTTCATCTACTAAAAACTATACTAGTAAAGAAAACAAGATTAAAATACTAATAAATAAATCAGAAAAGTAAAAAAATTATTCTCATATATTTAAAACATGAGAATATGTTTCAAATTAAATTCTTGGTAAAAATTTAATTGAAAAGCAATAATTCGGTACAGGAAGTCAGGGTGAAAACACCAATCTATTGGTAAACTATTTTATTCCTAGTTCTAAAAAAACCAAGTTTACTATTAAATGTTTTTATTGTGGTACTAATGGACATTTTTCTAATGACTAAAATTTATGGAAACCATAATTTTGTGTTTTCAAAAATGTTCATTAATCAATATTATTATCGAATTTAAATTATAACAAAGATGTTAAAAATATATCGGTTTGGATTCCAATTTCTTTAATGACAAACACTAGTGGACCCAAAAAGATATGGGTACCAAAACAAGTTGTTTTTTAATTAGACCTTGTCGGTAACAGGAAAATGAATAAGAAAAGATATAAAGTTTATGGAAAATCGTTGATTAAGACATATGAGTTTAAATTCATCAAATTTATATACTCTATATAAAATATATGGAGTCCTAGTCACCTTAAGTGACAATTCTAATGGATTTATTACTGGACTCAAAACAGTTGGAGATCCAGATACTATCTCAATTAATAAATTACTCTATGTACAAGAATTGAATCACAATATAAAAAGTATCTCTCAAATATGTGATGATGGATACTATGTTGATTTTATCTAATAATTACAGTTCTGTTTTTAAAGATAATTTACATATAATTAGAGCACCCAAAACAAATAATGTCTACACATTGGATTTAAATTCTATGTGTAAAAATAATGAAAACTGTTTAATTGACAATGTTAATGTATCGTGGATTTGGAATATGTGACTTGGTCATTTTAATATTTTTTTCTTTATAGATGTTATCTATGAAAAAAATAGTTTCATATATACCTATTCTCATTTTTCATAATTATATAATCTGTAATGCATGTGACATAGGCCAGCAATACAAAAATTCCTTCAAATTTATTAACAAATTTCCTACTACAAATCCCTTTGAACTTATTCATATGGTGTTGTTTGGACCTTCTAGAATAGAATTTTTGGAGGGTAAATTATATGTGTATATTTTAATTGATGAATATTCTAAATTTACGTTGGTATATTTTCTAAAACTAAAAAATGTATCTTTTCCTCTTTTTAAAAGATTTTCTAAAAGTGTTGAAAATGAATAGGGTTTTAAGATAATTTCATTAAGAGGTGATCATGGCCGATAATTTGAGAATAAAGAGTTCAATTAATTTTTTTCAAATATGGGTGTCAAACACACCTTCTCTGCCCCAAGAACACCTCATCAAAATGGAGTTGCTAAAAGAAGAAACCAAACTACTCTAGAAATGGATACCAAATTGCAAACTAAATACAGTATTCCAACATACATTTGGGAAAAATATGTGAGAACTATATTCCATTATATAAAATGAGTTTTAATTTGAACTAGTTTCAAAAAGACTCGTTATGAACTTCAGAATAACATAAATCCTAAAGTAATGTACCTTATGATTTTGGGATGAAAGGTATATATCATGAACACCATGGATAATTATAATGACCAATTATTTACATAAATTGTTAATTCATAATAATTGAAGTACACTAATTACAACATATAATAAACTGTTAGAGGACCATATTGGTATAGTGTCTTTAGAAGTTGGGAAACATAAACAACTGGTTTATAAATCTTCTACGTTGTCTCCCATTTATTTCATCATATCTAGAGTCCCTTTTTGGCATATCTTACTTAATAACCTTCTTCCTGACTGGGGGAAAATAAAACATACAATAGGGTGATCTCAAATTCTCAATAGGGTTAAAAAAACAAATATCAAACATATCATATATATAAGAACATAACATTTTGAAAATCTTATCCTGCAAAAGAGATCATAACATGGGATAAATCAGAGAAGTGAAATGTAATTCCAATAATAATAACATAAAACATGATGCTTTGTGTCATACATAGATAATCATAGAAAATCATTTCTTAGTATTTGAGACTCATTTCCAAGATTATATTAGCGGACAATGTCCTTTTCTGAACCGAGTTCACTCCTCGTTTCCGTCCTGTTTCACTGAATCGGTTTAACCTGTCGTTATAGCTATGTCTATATCATGAGATATAAATCTTTACCCAATGTATTTTAGGGATATATAGGTCCCACCCATCTCATAATTATTCCATTCTTATGTGTGCCACAAAATCAAAACCATACATCATAGCGTAACCCGTGTAATAAAAATGGGAATAATAAAACATCCTGACATCATATCTTAATCCATATAAGATAAAAGGACATCATAAAAATAATTCCCTCATAACATAATAAAATAAATGTAAAAATAGGGATAGAAATAGAACCCTATATTATCTTAGATGGACAATAATTTTTATAAAACATTTGAACTTCATTCTTGAGGAAAATATCCTTTCTACTTCAAAAACATTTTTCCTTTCTTAACATGTCATATATTTTTGAACTAAAAGAAGTTGATTAAAAATAAACCTGAAAACTGGTAAAGTAATATTCTTTGAAATAATGTTTTAAAAATCCATTCATGCCGTATAATTTTAAAAAATCTTCTTCTCATATTTATGTCGGAAAAGTAAAAAAGTACCTCGTACGAAAAACGACAAAAGATTCATTTCTTATCTTTTACTAACAACTCACCGAAGGGTAAAATTGGATTTAAACAATTGTATGAGGATATAAATAATATTACATATTGTGTAAACACTTATGTGGATGATAAATATTCCCCAGTAAATTCTGATGTATAAACAATCTCGGATAAAAATGAGATTGTGAGATTTTCCATTACCTTAGGTCTGATTTTTTTTCGTAAGTGTCCAATCCTCCTGTATAATAATTAAAATAATGTCATTTACTTATTAAAGAATCATAATTATTTTTATTATATCATATATGGTCATATTCTTAACTTCTTATTAGTAATATTTCATTGTTACTTCTTATTCGGGTGTTTATTACTTTTTGTTCTTATGCGTGTTTTGTCGAATAAATTATTATTCATAATATTAGGTTATAGATACCTCATTTACATAATTTTATTAGTGTAATATATATCATATTAATTCATTAAATTCATTTATATAATCATTGTTAAATGAAGATCATGTAGAATGAGTCGCATCACGTCGTGGAGATGGTATTCCGTATGTAGGCACGAGCGTTGATATCGTTCCAATGGTCATGGAATTGTATTGGAGTGTATGAATACTATTTCAGAATCAATATAACATTAATATAATCATATATAGTTATTATGTACACCATTATACCCATCCATGTAAGGTGGTGGTGGAAAATATATTACACCACGGCGTGGAGACATTATTCCATACGTACGCATACGCGGTGATTTCGTTTTCCGTAGGATAGATAGATGGTGAAATAGTGTTGTTTCATAATAATAATATCATTTCATTATATGAGTGATATTGATTTTATTACTTAATAATGACAGAACTAAAGAAGAATATGTGGAAGAAGAAATAAAGTTGAAAGAATCGGTAACGGACATTATCTCTTCTTTGAAGCGCCTCTTTGAGACCTCCTTTTAGGGCACTAAAATTGGTCTTTGAAGAGGAACAGGACCTCTAGGATGTTTCTAGGGAAGTGTACAAGAGAATTTTGAAGGGGTGGCCGAGCATGAAGTCTCAATGAGGTGTGAGGATGAGAGGGAGGAGGTGGCCTTTTATAAGGGAGGAGAGGGGAACCTTTGGAAAAACAAAACAATATTATTTTATTATAAAGTCATATTCGGTTTTTAATAGCTCCAAATTGATTTATTTAAAAGCTAAGTTGGGGATTGGTTGAAATCCTCTCATCCAATATAATTTATACATGTTTAGGTTTCTATTTTAAACTTATAATTTAGATTTAACTTTAAGTTAGATAATTTAACTTTTACCGTGTCTTCTTGTTTTCGTACACTATAAGGTTAATAAACATACTATAACAAGCCAAACGAACCCCAAGTTGTTTATTATTAATATATATAACCATATATAAGTCAGTTGTCCGATCCATATATTTTTAGGAATAAAATAACAATTAATCATATAATATTTGTTTTGAAAACTATTTTATGTCAATTTTGACACTATTTGGTAATTAATTTTTGTGAAAAGCAAAACAGAATGATTAGTTCTAAAAAGGTTAATTAAATCAACACTAACATGTCATATTAACATATAAAATTATTTTAATTAATAAAAAGTCTCAAATTAAATTTATTTGGGTATTTATAATATCAATTATGTGAATATTTCATTAATAAGATAATTATGGGATCATCATTGTGTCAAAAATAAATTAATTTATTTAATGCCTAAAAATTACAAATAATATACCATTATGTATTAATGATTTATATATTTCTAATTAATATTTATAGTCTAATTTATCTTATGTATAACCCTATATTAAAAAATATTTAGTTATTAAACTTTGATTTTAAATATTTTAACCCTTTTTTAAATAAATTAATAATAAAAGGCCTAATCTAATCCATGTTGGCCTAAATGGTCATAGTTCATTCCTAAGGTTGTTTTTGGTCGAATTACACTTATCAAATAGAATTAGGACATGTTTTAGGGTAATAATAATATCATTTTTACCCTTAATTACCCTATTTACTTTTAACCGTGGTTAAAAAAAAGAAAAAAGTTACTATTCACCAAAAATTATTTTCATCTCATTAAACCACATTTTAGTACTTGATATTAATCGTCTGTCTCGGATTTTCAAAATTCCACTCATTGAAGCGGTAAAATTAAATTTTATGAATATTTGAAAATTCCCCTAGGAGGTGGGTAAAAGACGGTGAAAAGTTCAACAAAATTTTTATATATCTCAAATTATTATAAAACAACTCCAATGAATTACTTTGAACTCATAAATGTATTATGTATCAATTTTGACGTAAAATAAATTTAAAAAAAATAATTAATTATTTAAATAAAAAGTCGGTTTTGAAATATTAACCAAGTGTTTTCAGTATTCATCAAAAATTGAATGTTTTCAGAAAACTACCAAAATTTCACCCTAGGTTAATTTCGATATTCCGAATCCAAAAATGAAGTCCATTTTGAAAGATGAAATTTAAAAAATTCCAAAAATTTCATATTACTATTCTTAACGGCTAGTTTTAATAATATTTTATTATCATATCGTTGTTTAGTGAAACTCAGTATTACGTATGATGCAAGATATCAAGGAAGGTCGTGATTTCTTGTAAGGCAAGCCAAGCTAGTGTTTTGTGTAGTGAAAGATTCATTTGATGATTTATATAAAATTAAAACAAAATATTTCTCATAAAAGTCTCGGGTGTTACATTCTACTCCCCTTAAAATGAAATTCTCCCTCGAAATTCGTCACTTTGTATCAAACAGATGAGGATACCTCTCCATCATCATATCCTCAAGCTCCCATATAGCTTCTTCTAATTGGATGTTCCTCAGTAAAACTTTCACCAAGCAAGTGGTCTTGTTCCATTGGACTTTTTTGCTACGATCCAGAATCTCTATCGGCTGTTCTTCATAAGAATGATCTTCCTCCAGCGGTACAACTTCTGAGCTGAGTACATGATAAGGATCAGGTATGTAATTTTTTAAGAGAGATACATGGAACACATCGTGAATATGGGAGAGATTCGGAAGAAGATTCAATTGGTAAGCTACCTTCCCAACACGATCCAGTATTTCAAAAGGACCGATATATTTAGGGCACAGCTTTCCCTTTTTTCCAAATCCCATTACTCTTTTCCAAGGAGATATTCGTAAGAACACTTTATCTCCCACTTAAAACTCTAGGTCTTTTCTTCAGTTTTCGGCATAACTTTTTTGTTGACTCTGAGCATCTCTAATGTGTTGTTGAATAGATCTGACCTTTTCTTCCATCTCATCACCAAGATCAGGTCCTAATAGCTTTCTTTCCCCAACATCATCCCAGCAAGTTGGAGTTCTGCATTTCTTTCCATATAGGGCTTCATAAGGAGCCATCTTAATAATGGAGTGAAAGCTATTATTATATGAAAATTCCACCAAATATAGGTGTTGATCCCAACCACCTTTGAAATCCATAGAGAAAGCTCTCAACATGTCTTCTAGAGTTTGAATTGTCCTCTCAGACTGACCGTCTGTTTGAGGATGGTAAGCAGTGCTGAAACTCAACTCTGTATCTAGAGCATGCTGAAGACTTCGCGAGTATTTCGAGGTAAATCCCGATCAGATATAATGGAAATGGTACTCCATGCAATCTTACCACTTCCTTTACATATATACTGGAAAGATGATCATGAGAAAGATATTCTCTAATAGCAATGAAGTGTGCCAACTTCGTAAGAAGATCAACTATAACCCATATTGCATTATTGCCTTTGGATGTTTTAGGAAGTCCAGTGACAATTTCCATAGTGATGTTTTCCCATTTCCATTATGGTATGGGTAATGGTTGTAACATTCACTTAGACTTTTTTCTCTCAGATTTAACTTTCTGACAAACCATGCATCGAGAGAAATATTCAGAAACATCTCTTTTCATGCCATCCCACCAGAAGTACTCTTTCAGGTCCCTATACATCTTTGAACTTCTAGGATGAATCGAAAATGAAGAACTATGAGCCTCGTCTAGTAGCTCCTTCTTTAATTCTGGGATGGGAGGAACACAAACCTGATTTCTGAACCTTATTATCCCGTCACAATAAAGGTTGAATTCAGGAACATTTCTCCCCTTCTTTTGTAACTCTACATCATCTTTATGTGCCTCTTTAATCTTCACGTGTATAGATGGTTGAAAATTCATTTGAGAAAGATAAGATTTCTCTCCTAACATTATAATTCCAAGATCCATTCTTTTTAAATCCATAAATATTGGATCTTTTGTGATCCTCATCATGGATATGCTAGCATGGTCTTGTCGACTTAATGTGTCTGCTACCTTGTCTGCTTTCCCAGGGTGGTAATGAATTTAGCAGTCGTAATCCTTAATCAACTCCAACCATCTTATTTGACTCATATTCATCTCTTTTTTTGTCAAAATATACTTTAAACTATTATGATCAGAATAAATATCACACCTTTCACCATAAAGGCAATACCTCCAAATCTTTAATGCAAAGATTACCACAGCTAACTCCAAATCATGAGTTAGGTCATTTTTCTATTTGATTTTCAACTTTCATGAGGCATAAGCTATCACAATATCATTTTGCATAAGAAAACACCCCAGTCCCTTCTTGGATGTATCACTGTAGATCAGAAACCTTTTTCCACTACAAGGTAGTGTGAGCACAGGTGTGCTGGCTATCCTTCTTATTAGCTCTTTTAAATTCTCTTCACATTCCTCTGTCCAAACAAACATAAATTATTTCCAAGTAAACTTGGTGAGTGGATTAGATAATCATGAAAAACAATTCAAAAAACGTCGATAATATCTAGCCAAACCAAGAAAACTTCGGATCTCAGTTACTGTTGTTGGTCTCGACCATCTTTCGATAACCTCTGTTTTTTCTGAATCCACAGATATCCCCTCATTTGAGATTATGTGTCCCAAAAATGAAACTTTTTGAAGCCAAAATTCACATTTGGTAAATTTGGAATAAATATTCTCCTTTTTCAGGGTCTTCAATATAATTCTCAAGTAATCTTCATGTTGTTCCTTTATCTTTGAATATACACAAATATCGTCTATAAAGACTTCCACAAACTGATCATGATAGTCTCTAAAGACTATGCATCAGATCCATGAAGATAACAGGGGAATTAGTAAGACCAAATGGCATCACTATAAATTCATAGTGTCCATACATTGTATGGAAATACATCTTTAGTATATCCTCCATTTTGACCCTTAATTGATGATACCCTGAACGAATATCAATCTTGGAAAAGTATTGAGGTCTGCATAGTTGGTCAAATAAGTCATCAATGTGTGGGAGAGGATATTTTTTCTTGATAGTGATATTTTTTAGTTCTTGATAATCAATGCAGAGTTTCATTGATCTATCTTTCTTCTTAACAAACAGAACTGGTGCTCCCCAAGGTGACCCACTTGGGCGTATGAATCCCTTATCAAGATTCTCTTGGAGTTGCTTCTTCAATTCATGCAACTCAATTGGGGCCATTCTATAAGGTGTCTTTGAAATGGGCATAACACTAGGTATGAGTTCTATTGAAAACTCTACTTCACGATTCAGTGGAAGACATGGAAATTCCTCTGTAAAGACATCATCAAATTCCCGTACAATGGGAATATTATAAAGTGTGAGTTTCTCTCCAACAATTTGAGATAAATAATCTTCATTTAGTGGAATCAAGACCCATAAGATGGAAGAAATTTCCACTGGAAGGTTATGTTCATCCTTGCATCGATAGACGATCATAGATTGATTTGGAATATGATGTGTGACTTCCCTTCTTTGGAAATTGATATGAGATCCGTATAAAGAAATCCAATCCATGCAAATAATCACATCAAATTCCACTATAGGAAGCATCACAAGATTTACAAGGAGAACTTTCCCACAAACTTCAATCGGAGAATAATTATAAACTTTGGATGCGACTGTTGTGCCATTAGGAGTTGTCAAAGCTAACTCAACATCTAATTGTTGAGGTAATACGTCGATACCCTTAAAAATTCTTTTGAAATAATAGAGTGGGTGGATCCAAAGTCAAGTAAAACATTTGCTACAATAGAGTGGATGGTATGTGTACCTTTCACCACTTCTTTATCATACTCCACATCGCTGATAGAAATTGAATGTGACTTTCCTTTGTATTTATACTTAAGAGTTTGTTGACGTCGATCATCGTCATCAACCTTTGGATTTGGGCATTGATTGGCATAATGCCCCATCTCCTTGGACTTGAAACATTGAAGTGTAGTAGGATCATTCTTTGTATCCATTCCTTTTATTGCATCATTAGATATCTTCTTCCCATTATTTCGACATTCAATTGCCCGATGACCTTCTTTTCCACACATATAACATTTCCTTGACCCCTTAAGACAATTTCTTCCATGTTTCTTTCTATACATATAACATAAGGGAAAACACATCTTCTTTTCAGTGTGGTATTTAGATTTTACATTGAATTCCATTTTCCTCTTCTTATCAAACCCATGTGATTGATGGGTTACACCAATCTCCATCTCAATGTTGAGACCACATCGAACAATTTTCTCGTAGCCATTGAAGTCCCTTATGGCTAACACCCTTCGAAGACTTGGTATTAAGCCACTAAAGAATCGATCGATCTTGCTCTCAGGTTAGATAGTAATCCTAGAATCATACTTTGTAAGTCTTGAAAAATTTGCTTCATAGGTACCAACAGATTCATAATCCTTTTTCTTCAGTTCAAGAAACCCCTTCTACATATTTGTTCGAAGAATACGAGGGAAGTACTTATTTAAAAATAAGTTATTGAACTTGTCCCATTCCATGGAATAAATTTCATCCCTTTGCCTAGTATTATTAATAAGATTCCACCATTGATCAGCATCACCTTCCAAACGATATAATGCTAAGATGACTTTATCATGTTCAGAAAAATGTAGAACTGAAAATATCTTTTCAGTGGTACTGATCAATTTTTCAGCCACTAATGGATCAGAAGACCCGTTGAATGAAGGTGGACACTGCCTCATGAATGATTCAACAGAATGTTTCTCCTTCCTTTGCTCGTTTAGAAGTCCTCCATGATTCATTGCTTGGGACTGTTGTGTGATAATGGCTACAAGATTTTGTATTCCAGCTCCCATAACCTTTGGTTTCTCAGGGGGACAATCATTGCATTGCCCATCGCATTCCGCATTAACACGGTTCCTTCGTGTTCCAGCCATTGACTAAAACCATGAAGAATAGTTTGAGAAACACTAATTATAATAGTAAAAACACATAATCATGAATAAAATATCACAATTATGGTATTATCATAGGTTATTCATGGCCATTTCTAAAAAACTAATATTTTGTTCTATGCTTAGACTTATCCTTAAGGTTCTTACTAAGGCTTTCACATCCTAGTTCCCAAAGGTTGACTATACCTTTCCTCTGATACCAACTACAATGACCCATATGTTACATACATTTTTAATACTTCAAAATTTATGTACAATTATTACAACATATGACAAAACCATGAAAGGACCGTATAGGTATAGTGTCTTTAAAAACTGGGAAACATAAATAAATGGTTTATAAATCATCTACGTTGTCTCCCATTTATTTTATCATATCTAGATTATCTTTTTGGAATATCCTACTTAACAACCTTCTTCTTAACCTAGGGAAAATAAAACATACAAAAGGGTGAGCTCAAATGGTTAGTAAGGGTAAACAAAAGAAATATCAAACATATCATATTTATTAGAACATAACATTTTTTAAATCTTATCCTGCAAAATAGATCATAACATGGGATAAATCATAAAGTGAAATGTAATTCCAATAATCATAACTTAAAACATGAGGCTTTTTTGAATACATAAATAATCATAGAAAATCATTTCTTAGTAGTCAAGACTCATTTCCATGACTATCTTAGTGGTCAAAGTCCTTTTCTGAACTGAGTTCACTCCTCGTTTCAGTCCGGTTTCACTGAACCGATATAACATGTCGATCCAGCCATGTATATCTCATGTGATATAAATTTTTACCCAATGAATTTGTGGGAGATATAGGTCCCACCTATCTCATAATGATACCATTCTTATGTGTGACACAAAATCATAAACCATACATCATAGCATAACCCACATAATAAAAATGGGAATCCTAAAACATCATGCCATCATATTATAATCTATAAAAGATTAAAGTCCATCATAAAAATAATTCCATCATAACATAATCAAATCAATGTAAAAATAGGTATATAATCAGAACCCTATATTATCTTACATGGAAAATAATTTTTATAAAACATTTGAACTCCGTTCTTGAGGAAAATATCCTTTCTACATCAAAAACATTTTTCCTTTCATAGAATGTCATATAATTTAGAATTAAAAGATGTTGATTAAACATAAACATGAAAAATTTTAAAGGAATATTCTTGGAAATAATGTTTTAAAAATCCATTCATGCCGTATAATTTAAAAAACATACTTATCGTACATATGTCAGAAAAGTCAAAAAGTTCCTCGTACGAAAAATGACAACAGATTCCGTTCTTATCTTTTACTAAAAACTCACCTAAAGGTTAAATTGGATTTATAAAATTGTATGAGGATATAAATAATATTACATATTGATGAAAAATGTCTATGGATGAAAAATATTCCCCAGTAAATTCTGATTTATAAACAATCTCAGATAAAAATGAGATTGTGAGATTTCCCCTTACCTTAGGTCTGATTTGCTTCGTAAGTGTCCGAACCTCCTATATAATGATTTAAATAATGTCATTGAATTATTACAGAATCATGCTTATTTTTATTATATCATATATGGTCATATTCTTAGCTTCTTATTAGTAATATTTCACTGCTACTTGTCATTCGGGTGTTTATTACTTTTTGTTCTTAAGCGTGTTTTATCGAATAAATTCTTATTATTCTTTTTATGTTATAGATACCTCATTTCCAGAATGGTTTTAGTGTAATATATATCATATTTATTCATTAAATTCGTTTATATAATCAGTATGCAATGAAGATCATGTAGAACGAGTCACATCACATCGTGGAGACGGTATTCCGTACGTACGCACAAGCGATGATATCCTTCCAATGATCGTGGAATTGTATTGGAGTGTATGTATACTATTTCAGAATCAATATATATTTAAAATAATAATATATAGTTATTCTTTACACCATTATACCCATCCAAGTATGGTGGTGGTGGAAAATAGATTACACCACGTCGTGGAAACAGTATTCCGTACGTACGCACGCGCGGTGATTTTGTTTTCCGTTGGATGGATAGATGGTGAAATAGGGTTGTTTCAAACTTATAATAACATATCAGTATATGAGTGATACTGATGTTATTACTTCATAATGAATCATATATTGAAGAATAAGTGGAAGAAGAAATAAAGTTGAAAGAATCAGTAACGGACATAATCTCTTCTTTGAAGCGCCTATTTGAGACCTCCTTTTTGGGCACTAAAATTGGTCTTTTAAGAAGACTAGGACCTATAAGATGTTACTAGGTAAGTGGAGAAGAGAATTTTTCAGCGGTTGGCCGAGCTTGAAGTCTCAAAGTGGTGTGAGGAATAGAGGGAGGAGGTGCCATTTTATAATGGTTGAGAGGGGCACCTTTGAAAAAACTAGAAATATTATTTTATTATAAAGTCATATTCAGTTTTTAATAGCTCCAAATTGATTTATTTCGAAGCTAATGTAGGTATGGGTCGAAAGCCTCTCATACAATATAATTTAGACAAGTTTAGGTTTCTATTTTAACCTTATCATTTAGATTTATCTTTAAGTTAGATAATTTAACTTTTACTGTGTCTTCTTGTTTCCTTACACTATATGGTTAATAAACATACTATACAAACCCACACGAACCCCAAGTTGTTTATTCATAATATATATAACCTTATCTAAGCCATTTGGTCGAACCTTAGATTTTTAGGAATAAAATAACAATTAATAATATAATATTTGTTTTAAAAACTATTTTATGTTAATTTTGACACTATTTGGTAATTGATTTTTTTGAAAATCAAAAAAGAAGGATTAGTTCGAAAAAAATTATTTAAATCAATACTAACATGTCATATTAACATATAAAATTATTTGAATTCATAAAAAGTCTCAAATTACATTTATGTGGGTATTTATAACATCAATTATGTCAATATTTAATTAATAAGATAATTAATGCATCACCATTGTGTCATAAATAAATTCAATTATTTAATGTCTAAAAATTACAAGTAAAATACCATTATGTAGTAAATATTCTTAGATTACTAATTAATATTTATAGTCGAATTTATCTTATGTATAACCCTATAGTAAAAATGATTTAGTTATTAAACATTGATTTTAACTATTTTATCCTTTCATAAAATAAATTAATAATAAATGTCTTAATCTAATCCATGTGGGCCTAAATGGTCATATTTTATTCCTAAGGTTGTTTTTGGTCGAATTAAACTTATCAAATAGAATTAGAACATGTGTTAGGGTAATAATAATAATATTTTTACCCTTAATTACCCTATTTAATTTTAACCGTGGTAAAAAAAGTAAAAAGTTACGATTCACCAATAATATTTTTCATCTCATTGAACCACATTTTAGTCCTTCATATTAACTGTTTCTCTCAGATTTTTGAAATTATACTCACAGAAGCAGTAAAATTATGTTTTATGAAAATTTGCAAATTTCCTAGGAGGTGGGTAAAAGACGGTGAAAAGTTCAATAAAATTTTTATATATCTAAATTTATTATAAAATGACTCCAATGAATTACTTTGAATTTATAATGGTTTTATGTATCAATTTTTACCTAAACTAAATTTAAATAAATTAAATAATTATTTAAAAAATAATTCGGTTTTTAAATAGTAACCGAGTGTTTTCACTATTCATACAAAATTGAAAGTTTTCAGAAAAATTCCAAAATTTCACCCTAGGCTAATTTCGATATTCCGAATCGAAAAATGAAGTCTATTTTGAAAGATGAAATTTACAAAACTCCAAAAAGTGGGTATTACTATTCATAACGACTAGTTTTAATAATATTTTAATAGCATATCGTTGTTTAGTGAAACTTGGTATTGCGTACGACGCACTACGGGAAAAATGGGTATTTGCGACAGGTTATTTGCGACGGGAATAAATCCCGTCGCAAATAGTCCCGTTAAAAACTTATTTGCGACGGCTGTATTTACCCGTCGCAAATAATTAGGCTTTTGCGACGGGATTGCTTTCCCCGTCGCAAATAGTTTTCCCGCGATGCGCGCCAAATTGCGGGAAAACTATTTTCGACGGGGGAATATTCCCGTCGCAAATAACCGGCGGCGGTAAAAGGTATTTGCGACGGGAATATTCCCCCTTCGCAAATAGTATGTCGGCAGGTGGTTATTTGCGACGGGACCCATCGCAAATAACTATTTAACTGTTGACCGAAATAAATGTTGGCTAAAGTATTAGCGACGGGTACCGTCGCAAATAACACAATTTGCGACGGGATTCCCGTCGCAAATGGACCCGTCACAACTAATCTAACCTATAAATACCCCCATCCATTTTTTTCAAATCATTCTCATTCTCTATCTTCTCCTGCGCTCAAACTTGTGTTTCTAAAGTTGAGTTTTTCTTCAGTTTAATTTTTTTCTTCGGAGTTGATATTAATGTTTTGAAGAACGATCAGAGCAGATCAGTTTTCAAGGTATTTATGTTCATTTTAATTTAATATTGATTTTTAATTTTTGATTAGTTTCAATTATTCTTAATTAGTTGTAATTTAATTATGTTTATATTGTTTTCTTACTTAATAAATTTAAATTATTAGTATTGTTCATAGTTAATGGCAATTAGGAATAATTAGTAATAAATATTAATAATTAAGAATAAATATTAATAATTAGTAATAAATACCAATAATTAGGAATAACAACATTATTACATTATTAGTATATTGTATTATTAATATTAAAATAGTATAATTTTATATATATATATATACATTTCTTTTTTCATTTGTGTGTTTACTGTCTTCACATGTATTATTTGTATATGGAGATAGAAAACGCACAGATGAAAGGAGAATTGTATATAAATCAGAAAATTATATTATTTTAATATTAATAATAAAATATATTAATAATGTTATTATTTGTAATTATTGGTAATTATTCCTAATTATTGGTAATTATTCATTTAATTACTAATAATTAGGAACAATTATCAACAATTATCAATAATTAAGAATATTTAGTAATAATTAGTAATAATTACCAATAATTAGTAATAATTAGTAATAATTATCAATAATTAGTAATAATTAGTAATAATTACCAATAAGTAGTAATAATTAGTAATAATTACCAATAAGTAGTAATAATTAGTAATAATTACCAATAAGTAGTAATAATTAGTAATAATTACCAATAAGTAGTAATAATTACAAATAAGTAGTAATAATTACGTATAATTTGGAATAATTACCAATAATTAACAATAATTAGTAATAATTAGTAATAATTAGTAATAATTACCAATAATTACCAATAATTACCAATAATTGCCAATAATTACCAATAATTAGGAATAATTAGGAATAATTAGGAATAATTAGGAATAATTAGGAATAATTAGGAATAATTAGGAATAATTAGGAATAATTAGGAATAATTAGGAATAATTAGGAATAATTATGAATAATTAGGAATAATTAGGAATAATTAGGAATAATTATCAATAATTATCAATAATTAGTAATAATTAGGAACAATTATCAATAATTAGGAATAATTAGGAATAATTATCAATAATTATCATTAATTATCAATAATTAGGAATAATTAGGAATAATTAGGAACAATTATCAATAATTATCATTAATTAAGAATAATTAGTAATAATTAGGAACAATTATCAATAATTATCAATAATTAAGAATAATTTGTAATAATTAGTAATAATTGCCAATAATTACCAATAATTACCAATAATTGGGAATAATTAGGAATAATTATGAATAATTAGGAATAATTAGTAATAATTAGTAATCATTAGGAATAATTATTAATAATTCGTAATAATTCGTAATAATTAGTAATAATTAGGAATAATTAGGAATAATTAGTAATAATTATTTATAATTAGTAATAATTATTTATAATTATTTATAATTATTTATAATTACCAATAATTACCAATAATTTCAATAATTACCAATAATTACCAATAATTACCAATAATTACCAATAATTACCAATAATTACCAAACATTTCCAATAATTTCCAATAATTAGCAAAAATTAACAATAATTAACAATAATTACCAATAATTACCAATAATTTCCAATAATTTCCAATAATTAGCAATAATAAACAATAATTAACAATAATTACCAATAATTACCAATAATTACCAATAATTTGCAATAATTAGTAATAATTAGTAATAAATACCTAAAATTAGGAAAAATTTGAAAAAATTAGGAAAATTAGAAAAAATTAAGAAAAATTAAGAAATATTTTGAAAAATTCTCAATAATTAGTAATAATTACCAATAATTAGTAATAATTACCTATAATTAGTATTAATTACCAATAATTAGTATTAATTACCAATAATTATTAATAATTAGGAATAATTAACAATAATTAGTAATAATTATCAATAATTAGTAATAATTATCAATAATTAACAATAATTAGTAATAATTAACAATAATTACCAATATTTAGTAATAATTAACAATAATTGCCAATAATTAACAATAATTGCCAATAATTACCAATATTTAGTAATAATTAACAATAATTGCCAATAATTACCAATAATTGCCAAAAATTACCAATAATTGCCAGTAATTACCAATAATTAGTAATAATTATGAATAATTAGTAATAATTACGAATAATTAGTAATAATTACGAATAATTAGTAATAATTACGAATAATTAGTAATAATTACGAATAATTAGTAATAATTAAGAATAATTACTAATAATTACTAATAATTATCAATAATTACTAATAATTATCAATAATTACTAATAATTATCAATAATTACTAATAATTTGGAATAATTAACAATAATTTTGACTAATTACCAATAATTTGAAATAATTACCAACATTTAGGAATAATTACCTTATTACATTATTTGTATATTTTATTATTAATATTAAAATAACATAATTTTCTATATTATATACAATTCTCTTTTCTTCTGTGTTTTTTCTGTCTCCACATGTAATATTGGCATTCTTTTTCAAAATTATCAACCTACTCGCCAATGGAGAGGTGAAAGTGAATGTCAATATTACATGTGGAGACAGAATGTGAAACACACAGATGAAAGGAGAATTGTATATAATATAGAAAATTATATTATTTTAATATTAATAATAAAATATACTAGTAATGTAATGATGTTATTATTATATAATTAATATTTATGAAAAAAATTATATTAGTATTATTAAAAAAATAAAAAATCAATATAATATTAAAATTATCAATATTTGTAACAGGTTTTGCTTTATTCTCAATATATTCAATCCTTGCTTGTGTTTTTTCTAACAAATTATTCAAAACCAGTAATGCTTTTATATTTTATAGAAAAATATGGAACAACGAGGTCGTCAACAGTCATTATTAGATGACCGCATATGGATAAATCAACGTAGAAATCCAAATGGTTCTGGTTTAAATCCAGTATATATAGAGGGTGTGGAGATTTTTTTATCATTTGAGGCTTCAAATCCAGAATTTCTTTCAGAAGGAAAGATAAAATGCCCTTGTAGAAAATGTGCATTGAGAACGTTTGACACGTTTGACAAAGTGGGGGAACATCTCTTGCGTTTTGGTTTTCAAGCAGATTATGTTTTTTGGTATCAACACGGTGAACGCAGTTCCAGAGCAGGTGATACCAACTTGATTCCAGATCCATCCCAGTTTCAAGATTTAGTACATGATGTTGCAGGTTCATCTTTTCAACATACAGAAACTCCGGCTGATATAGCTTCAAATCCTGAGTTGGGACCGTCTGAATTTTATGAGTTGTTGAAGTCTGCTGAGGATGCATTATATCCTGGCTGCAAGATGAGAAAATTAGAAGCAGTTGCAAAATTTATGGCTATCAAATCAGATAACGGAATGTCAAACACCTGTTTTGACCAGATATTTTCTTTGCTGAAAACACTGTTACCCGAAGGAAATGTTTTACCTGCAAATTACTATGAGATTAAGAGGTTAGTTCGAAATTTGGGACTTACTTGTCAGAAGATTCATGCATGTTCAAATGACTGCATTTTATATTCTGGGGAAAATGAGTCGTTGGATAGTTGTCCCACATGTGGGCAACTGAGATATAAAGAAGGACAACACGGGAACTCTGGTTTGATTCCTGTAAAACATTTGAGATATTTTCCGCTTACATCCAGACATCAGCGTTTATTCATGTCTAAGAATACAACGACAATGATGTCATGGAAAAAAGAGAATAGTTCAGCCGATAAAAGTTTGAATCATCCAGCCGATGGTGATTCATGGAAACATTTTGATAGAGTGCATCCATCCTTTGCTTTAGAAGCTAGAAATGTTCGACTAGGCCTTTCCACTGATGGTTTCTGTCCGTTTGGATCTTATGGTAGTCAATATTCATGTTGGCCTGTTTTTTTAACTCCGTACAATTTACCTCCATGGATGTTGATGAAGGAGCCATATATCATTTTGACTTTACTAATTCCAGGACATCCGAAGAAAAATATTGATGTTTATTTGATGCCATTGATTGATGAATTAAATTTATTATGGAGTACTGGTGTCAGTACATATGATGTTGCAACGAAACAGAATTTCATACTGAGAGCAGCATTGATGTGGACAATAAGTGACTTCCCGGCTTATGGGATGTTATCTGGCTGGAGTACACATGGTCAGAAATCATGTCCTAACTGTATGGGAGAGAACAAAGCATTTATGCTCATTCATGGAAAGAAACCTTGTTATTTTGACTGTCATCGCAGATTTCTTCCAGCTGATCATCCTTTTCGCAGAAACAGATCTCATTTCAGAAAAGGAACAGCTGAAAGGGATGGACCTCCAAAAATGCTATCAGGTTCGGAGTTAAAATCGGTTGTATTTTCATTACCTCCCATCACTTTTGGTCCCACAATAAACCAACAGAAAATTTCTGGTTTTGGGAAAGAACACAATTGGATTAAACGTAGAATATTTTGGGATTTGCCATATTGGTCTGATTTGTTGGTCCGACACATGTTAGATGTCATGCATATTGAGAAGAACTGTTTTGATAATTTGTTTCATACAGTTTTGGATACGCCAGGAAAGAGAAAAGACAATGTAAATGCACGTTTAGATCTTGCCCAAATTTGCAGGCGTCCAGAATTGGAACTATTTGAGAATGTCAGAACAGAAAGGTTACTGAAACCAAAAGCAGCTTATACACTGTCTAAAGAAAACCGTTTATTATTTTGTCAGTGGATTGCAGATTTGAGACTTCCAGATGGCTGTGCTTCCAATTTGGGTAGATGTGTAAAGAATGGTCATTTTACTGGATTAAAAATTCATGATTGTCATGTTATAATGGAGAGACTTCTACCCATTGGATTAAGAGGTCTGTTGAATTCTGTGATTTGGGATTCCATAACAGACATGTCTCATTTTTTTTTGGGAAATTTGTGCGGCTACGGCAGATTATGATGCTCTAGGAAAACTTGAAAAAGATGTTGTTGTAATTATATGTAAACTGGAAAAAATATTTCCTCTGTCTTTATTCGAATCAATGGAACATTTGATGTTACATTTTCCATATGAAGCCAAATGTGGAGGTCCTGTACAGTTTCGATGGACGTACCCATTTGAAAGATGCATGCAAAAATTGAAAAGAAAAGTACGCAACAAAGCATCTGTTGAAGGATCTATTGCAGAAGCTTATTTGCCAGAGGAAATATCTTTTTTCTGCTCCCATTATTTTGAATCTCAATATCCTTCAAAACTCAACCGAATGGGATGGAATGAGAGGAATATTGATGAAATCGACAATCAATTATCTGTTTTCAACCAGTCAGAGCTTGGTTTTGGTGGAGTTTCTGAACGCTGGCTTTCAGAAGATGAACATCATAGAGCTCATACGTATGTTCTGCTCAACTGTGAAGAGATGACATCAGTTGTACTATAAGTGTTTATATCACTTATTCTATCATTTATGTTACAGTAAATAACTTTGGTTTTTATAGGTTGTATGATAATCATATCAAGAAACAAATTCCACAAATTACAGCAGCTGCTCTCAAAGAACGTCGACTGAAAAATTTCTCTCAGTGGTTTCAAAAACTGGTAACATAAATTCTTTATCTTTTAGAAACTCATTCAATGTATAGTTTACTATATTGATAATTATTTCACAAATTTTCAAGTGTCTCGACATGCTGATAAAATTGAAAAACGGCTATGTGTATTGAGTAACCCACCTTCCAAACTTGTTAAAACTTATAATGCATATGTGGTGAATGGATTTCGATTCCACACACATGCATATGGGGAATCAAAAAAACAATGAACAGTGGAGTTACCTTGAGAGGATCTCATCATCGAGAAAATGAAGTTGACTTTTATGGCATACTTGATGAAATCATTGAACTCTGTTATCTTGGACAACATTACATAACCATGTTCAAATGTCGGTGGTTGGATACAGAGAGAGGCGTGCGTGTTCATCCGACTCATGGAATCATCGATATTAAATGTAAAAGTGTTCTCGCAGTAAATGAACCATTCATATTGGCTCAACAGGCATATCAAGTTTATTATGAAAAGTACTGTGCAACATCAAGAGACTTGACTGATTGGTGGAGTGTAATAAAAATCAAAATTCGAGACAATCAGTTTAGTCAAAGTGAATGTGCTTTCACTGATGTGCAAAGAATTGAAGTTTTTCAAGAGAGTACTCAAAATCAATCTTTTTTACAAAGAGACATGAGTATTGATGACGACACCCCACATTTAAGAGTCGGTGATGACGATGATGTTAATGATGTCAAACATGAATTTGAAATGGTAAGAGATGAAGCAACTGCAACTCGAATGGATATCGATGATGTTGAGGAGGAATATGAAGATGACATTGACATATATGAAGATGATGATGAAGATGAACACTTATAGAATTCCATGGTATTTATATACAATCATAATATGTATATATGTATATATAATAGTAATTATCAATTATTTGCTAACATTAACATTTTCTATTTCAGATGGACGAGGCCACATTTCGTGCGTTGGCGGATGCTGACCTGCCTTTCGATGCGGATGAGTTGCTGGCAGATGACCCTCAGCCTGCAGGCGCTTCAGGGAGTACGCGGAGGGGGCGCGGTCTTGCACGATTGATGATTCCTGACCCCTTCCCCAAGCGACGTCCACGTCTTGGGTTTGATCCGCGCACCCGGAGGTGTGATAACCTGTGTGATAACCTGTGGATTTGACTAAGATTTCATTAATCTATTCACATAATAAATGTTTATTATTTTTTTCAGTTTTCCACATATAGCAGTCGGACAGGGCAGCGCTATTTTGCGCAACTATTTCTCTCAGCCGTGGACCACATGGGAGCAGATTCCCATTGATGTGCAGCAGGCCATGTTCGGCCATTGGTTGGTACGTACATAAATAAATAATTTTTATTTTGAAAATTATTTCATTTCTAACTTGATATTTTGATTTATTTGTAGGGATTATGGTATCCGATCGAGGATACCATGCGTGACGCCATCCATGAGGCATGGGAGGTGGCCATGTGTGATCGTCTTCGTCAGTTTTTTCACAATTTAAGAAAAGCTGCGATGAAGAAAGCAGGAGTGTCAGATTTTGAGGAGTCATGTAGAGCACACCGACCAGAGTATATTTTATCCCATGTATGGGATGGATTATGTGCGTACTGGTTGAGTGGTGCCTTTCAGAGGAGATCATCGGTGGGGAGGCAGAATCGGGGGAGATAGGAGGTGACTCATCGAGCTTGGAGTCGTTCTTTCAGTACACATAGACAGCATCTGGTACGTAAATTATTTATAAATATTTTATATAACTATAAATATTAACAGTTTATTTTTTATTCTTATAGGCTGTCGAGCACCCCGATATTACAGAGTACGACGTATATCAGAGAATGTATAGTGATCCTGCTACTAGGGAGCTCAGAGGTGATCGTCAGCATCACATCGTGGTCAGTATTATTTGTTTTCAAGTTTAAAAAGTAACTGCATATAATATATTCACAATTTTAATTTTAAATTGCAACTATAGGAGTCATATGAGGCCGCAGCGGCACAGGCCCGGCCTGAGAGTCAGGCCGAGTCATCAGATCAGACCACTGCCCGTCAGTTTGATGAGACGGCATGGGTGCAGGCCACCCAGTATGCCTTCGAGAAGGGCCGGGTAGTTGGTATCGGCTCTCAACTGACTCTCGGAGATTATTATGGCAGTGCTGCGATGTCGGCGTCCATCTCGAGAGGAGCTCGTGCATCTTCTTCTATACAGTATGAGGATCAGTTGCGATCTCAGACTGCACAGATAGAGAGTCTCCGACAGGAGCAGGAGCAGATGCGTCAGCAGCATGAGGAGGAGCGTCGACGCCAGCAGCAGCTGTACGAGGAGCAGGCGAGTCGGTGGCAGCAGCAGCATCAGGAGCAGATGGAGTAAATGCGCCGACTCACTCATGCTTTAGGGATGGAGTTTCCTCCTCCACCATATGCAGTTCCCCCACCTCACCCCCTCCCCCTCCTTCAGATTAGAGTTTGTATTTCTGTTATAAAATTTGTGAAATCAAAATATTTTTTTTTCTATTCGTAGTTTCTGTCTCATTATAAAATATTAATAATATTATATTTTTAAATAAAAATATTAATATGAATAATAATATTATTTATATTTTATAATATTAAATTTTATATATATATATTAAAATGTTATATATATATTAAAATTTTATATATATATTAAAATTTTATAATATTATAATTTAATTATTTTTTTTGTAATACTTGAATTATTTTAATATTTGAATGTAAAATAATTCTATTATTTTTATATTAATTAAAATAACATATTAATATTTTTTTTATTTATGAATTATAATTGTAATATTATTATATTAATTAAATAATTTATTAATATTCTATTATTTTTTATTTTTGAATTATAATTCTACTATTATTATAGTAATTAAAATAATTTATTATTTTCATTTGTAAATTATAATTCTATTATTATATTAATTAAAATAATTTATTAATAATTTATTTTTTTTATTTTTTTTATAGAATTTGCGACGGGATACTATGCCCATCGCACATACTAGTATTATTAATAGTTTTTTATTTTTTTTTAAAAAATAGTATTTGCGACTGGTCCCGTCGCAAATACTATTTATACTATTTGCGACGAGATACTATTCCCGTCGCAAATAATAGTATTATTAATTTTTTTTATTTTTTTTAAAAAATAGTTTTTGCGACGGAACCGTCGCAAAAGAGATTTGCGAAGGGTCCCGTCGCAAACGGTATTTGCGACGGGACCCGTCGCAAAAACTATTTTAAAATTTTTTTACAAAAATACGGAATAATATTTGCGACGGGGAGAATGTCCGTCGCAAATAAGTGTAGTTGCGACGGGATCCCGTCGCAAATAGCCTGTCACAAATAGCTGTTTTTCTAGTAGTGATGCAAGCTATCGAGGAAGGTCGTGATTGCATATAAAGTAAGCCAAGCTAGTGTTGTGTGTATTGAAAGATTTCATTGATGATTAATATAACATAAAAACAAAATATTTCTCATAAAAGTCTCGAGTGTTACAATAATCTTGAAAAGTTTGATCCAAGAGATGATGAAGGAATTTTCTTATGATATTCTACAACTTATAAATCTTATAGATTAGTTAATAAAAATTCAAGGATTGTTGAAGAATCAGTTCATGTGATGTTTGATGATACTAATCCATTAAATAATGGTAAATATCTAAAAGATGAAATTGATTATTCTTCTAACAACGTGAATCTTGATAACATGAAAAATGATTTTGAAAATATAAATAAAATTCAGTATAGTTCAAAAGAACAAGATACAGATGAACCCTAAAGGGCGCTTCCTAGAAATTCTATAATCCTGAAAAATCAAACATTAGAGTCTATTGTTAGAGATGTAGAAAAAAGAATAAAAATTAGAATAAGTGTATGAGTCCTTGTGGAATTTTCATCATTTCTATTTCATGTAGAAACTATGTCTTTTGATGAAGCCTTAGAAAATGGAAGTTCGTTATTAGCAATACAAAAGAGCTATATTAGTTTAAAATAAACAAATTATGGAAATTAGTAGAAATACCATTGAATTCTATAGTTACAAGAACAAAATGGGTCTTTTGGAATACACAATTTGATCAAGGTATTATAATTATAAACAATGCTAGACTAGTATATAAATTGTATAATCAAGAAGAAGGTATAGATTACGACGAAGCCTATGCATCCATAACTAGAATAGAAGCTATTAGAATTATTTTCACCTGTAAATCTCATACGAATTTTAAATTATACCATATAGATGAAAAATCACCCTTTTTTAAATTCATATATAACAGAGGAAGTTTATTTTGAGAAACCTCCTGGTTTTGAAAATTCTCAAAAACCATATTTTCTTTTTAATTTTACTAAATATATATATGGACTTAAATAGGCACATACATCTTGGTATGAAATTTTAATTTAATTTCTTTTAAAAAATAGTATTTATATTTGTTTGGAGGATCAAACACATTCTGTAAGACATTTGGTTATAATTTATTATTTGTTCAAATTTATGTTGATCTTGTTATTTTCGGATCTTCAAATAAAAAATTTTGCAATATTTTTCAGAACTTATGGAATATGAATTTAAAATGAGGAAGATGGGAGAATTAAATTTATTTTTCTGAAAAAATATTTATAAAAAATATTATAGAAATGTATTAAATAAAATTAAATACATTATTGATATATTGAAAAAGGATTCTCTTGAAAATAGAAATACATATTAAACTCCCATGTGAACTAATATTAATCATGACTTGGAAGAAGCTGGACAACTAGTGGACAAAATGTTCTATAAAAGAATAATTGGATGTTTACTATATCTTACTACCTGAAGTCCTCATATTATTTCATTAGTATGTATTTGTGCAAGATTTCACTAAATTCCAAATGAATACCATCATAATTCTATGAAACAAATTTTTTAGATATTTAAATGGAACAGTTGTTTAATCACTTAATTATCCAAAAACATTGAATTTGAATTTATTATCATATTCAGTTGCATGATTTTGGATGATGTAGATTAGATAGAAAAAGTTCATCAAACACCTTACAATTTTTAGGTAAATCGTTAGTTTCATGGTCATGTAATAAGCAACACTCATTTTCACTATCAAAAACTGAAGTAGAGCATATGTCTACATGTAGTTGTTGTGCACAAGTGATGTGGATGAAAAACACTCTAATGTACTTTGGACTTAATTTTATTAATAACACTATTTTATGTGATAATAAAATTCCTATAACCATTTCATAAAAATCCAAAAAGTCCTTCTAGAAATAAGCATATTGATATTAGACATCATTTTATAAGAGATCATTTTCTCAAAAAAGATATATATTTAGAATTTGTTAACACTAAATATCAATTACCTAATATTTTTACTAAACCACTTTCAATGGATGTTTTGATTTTATTAAGTGGGATTTAGTTTTATTTACTTTATAATTGAATATTTATTTTATTTAATTTTATTTTATTTATTTATATTTAATTAATACATAATTTATTTTTGTAAATTTTATATACATTTAGTTTTTTATCTTCAAATATTTAGTTTAATACATGTAGTTTTAAATTTATTTTCACCACATAATTATTAAATTTATGTCATAATCTTTTGATGACATGGGAAACGAGGACAGATGAAATTTGATAGAAACCATTAGTTTTCCAAACCCCTCGCCATTGAAATGTCGTTTACCCAAAAAAAAATGTTTTCCTTACTTCTCACACTTCGCCTTTCCAAAACATAGAATCCAAAAAACTCATATTTTCAGATCCTCAAGAATGAAGATAATCAAGAAAATCATAGAAAGATAAGCAACTGAAATGAAACTTCAATGAATCTCAGGAAGAAAAATTATTTATGGAAATTTGATTGAATTGGAATGGTAATACCAGAAATACTTGATCTTAAAACAAGTGCTCATTTACCAAGGTCTCAATATATATTTTAATGACATCAATATAGAGTTTTAATATGAGGTAGAAATGAATTATTTTTATAAGAGTTTGTATTTTATTTTTAGAGATACATAGGACATGATTTATTCTAGTATAGACAATAGGGATTTCTCTATTTATTCTACTAAGGATGAGATGATTTTGAATAGTCCTCAAGAAGGTGTTTCCAATTTTTACATTATGTCTACTGGAGATTAAGAAAATTATTCTACAGACATTTTTTATTCTCTATTCAAATCAAAACCTTTAAAAAACATTTTTTATGGATTTAAAAACTTACCATAAGATTATAGTGATATTTATTTAGACTGGAACAGTGCCAAATATGGATAAGATGGAGAAAATAATTTACCCAGACATTTATATCATACTTATTTTTTTGAGTGATATAAAATTAAATTTCCAATTGAATTTATTTAGATATATTCATTACCATTTTTCACCAGATGCAAGAATGAATTTGTATCCATGTGGATGGATAATTTCAAGAATTGTTTTAAAAAAGATATGATCAGATTGGTTGATGCTAGAGTAAAGTTTCATCATAGTAATTTGTTGAAATCAAGAACACTATGAAAACATGGAATTTTTTAGAGAACTATGAAAAAAATATTACTTCTTGGAATAGATGAATAAATGAGCTCAGGAGTTTTTGCTCGGGGGGAGGAAGCTAGTATTAGAAAGGATGGAGTAGATGATTCTTGAATAGTTTCAGTTTCATAATCATCTATTAGAATAATTATATTTAAAAATAAATAAGAATATGGATAATAAAGTCAATAAGAAATTTTGGTGAATCAAAGGAATATAGATACTCATCAAGATGAAGAGCGTGTATTTGATTCTGGAGAAGAAACATGCTGAATAAATTTGAATGAAACTGTTTTTGAAGAGTAATTTCAGTTAAAGAGTCATTCTAGAGAGATTTCAATTGTATATCTAGAGAATAAACAGTAGTAGAGAGTATTCCAGTGGAAATAGGTCAAAAACAAATACTCAATCTATAAATGTCCTATAAAAAATTGTTAAGGAAGAGGTTACAAAACAAGAATACGTTTAAGAAATATAGTTTTCACATGATTCTATTAATGAAATTTAACCAATAATGGTAGATTATACTATGGGATAGTCAGATCGTATTTTTTATGGGAAGGCTAATGTTTTGGATAATCAAACATTTTCTTGGGAATAATCTATAATAAAAATTGTTGCAGATCCCTTTACTACAGAAAATGAAAATTTGGATATGAATTCAGATGAGGGGACATCTGATTCATTATCTCATCATGTTGATGATGTTATGATGAAATTCAGTAAGTCTCAAGAGGAAATAGAAAATTTGCGCTATGAACTAGAAACTGAAAAGAAAAGGCTTTAAGAGAATATTTAGATCACTATTTTTAAAATGGATTTTTATGACTTAAAGAGATGAAGGTTTAATTGCATTATAAAGATAATATTTGAAGCTGTGTTGAAATAAAATTATATATAATTAAAATTCTACTTGGGATGTCAGTTTGAATCACTGAAAGGCTCGGTGAATTTGGCCAAAGCATCAACTCCTAACCCTACAAGCAGTCCAGATTTAATTAGATGGTTTTAGGCCATTATATCTGTTATGGAATATATGAATATTCAGATTGAAGAGATTCAATGAAAAAGTTATCCTCTATATATTTTATTGGACAATCAAAATTTTCTTATTGATATATTAATTCTAGGAGAACCCATAATTCAATTGATGTTGAGTATGATTTCCTAAATGTTAGAGGAGTTAATGAAGTAAGAAGAAAGTCTTCATGAGTTTCTGAAGGTCAACATTATGGAAAATTTTTATGCCATTAATGATTTGATGTAGTTGATAAATACACAGGGAGATTGTTTGATGAAGAATCTTATATTGCAGAAGGCTAATCTAAATGACATGATTGAAGCCGTAAATAATTCTCATCAATCCAATCCTTTTTATTCTTTTTATTTCTTACCTTACATAGGGAAATGAATGTTTTTGGATCTCTGTCATAAACTATATTTTATTAATGTTTATATTAATCACTAAGTTTGTCTTTCATCTATGTGTTCAATTTGGTTCTTTTAATTTTTAATTTTTATATGATTGTCGAAATCCATTTCACGTAATTAATTATAGTTACTCATAACATTCACATATCATTTTCATCAATATAAAATGTGTTTTAATCTATTTCTATATATTCTTTTTGATATCACAAAAAGGGGAAGAAATTTAGATAATGAATATAAATTACCTAATTAATTCATAATTTTATTTGGGAGGAATTACATAACACAACATTTTATTTTGAGAAATTAAAACATTAATTTGAAATCGTTCATTGTGGGAGATATTCAAATATTTTTTCTTTATCAAAATTATTTTTATAAATTGAAATAAATTTCTTTTAATGTTTACAAATTTATAAATTAGTTTTTCTATAATTATAAATTTAATTTATCTATTTTGGGATCCTCAAAAAGGGGGATATTGTTGGGGATGTATTATATCAAAAATACTCTAATAATACTAATGATTTTGATGCTCACAAACAACCTTTCTTATTTTAATAATGATTTTTATAGTGACTATATTTCAAGAAATTTATATTAGTTATAATTCTTATCTTGTATTAATATTCAACTATTCATTTTTGAGAAATATTTGTTACAGTGTTCGAAATCCTATTAAACGTATTATGAAAACATTGTTCCCTATTTTTCATTTATATAAATAATATTCATTCAATACATCAAATAAGGTCATGTATTGAAGAAACCATACATTTATGATGATGGTTCATCACGTATGGTTAATCAACCAATCATCTAATGAAACATATGGTTAAGTAACACCACATTTGAATAAAATTATTATGTTTTCTAGAAAGAAAATGTAGGGTTAAAGAACGCTACGTAAGTATGGAACTTTACAAATGCATGGATCATCATCCTTACTTTTATGATCAACCTGATGTTTCCATACATACATTTGGGAAAGTGAATGAATGGATAATCGATGTTACGTTCAGTGATCTATGTTGACATGGATATACATATGGATCATCAACCCTACATTTGTTAGTTTTTTGTTTTCTGAATGAACTTTACTTTTGACTTTTCAACATCAGAAATATCATGATGAATAAGATTTATCATTAGAGCCAATAGATCTCTAGATCAAGGTATAGAAATATCCAATGGATAATCATATATATAACAGTATATCATGCAGTAGGATTTCAGATCCACTACATGAACCCTTGATCATAACTTGGGGAATGTAAAAATAAGAAATGGTGAGATCATATTCTCAATATGGGTAAATTAGGAAAATATAAAATGATGATCATTCAAAATAACAAGATAAGCTTAAGGGTATAATATTTTTAATATAACTCATAATGTTCAAAAATTGTTTATAATTAATCATAAGCATAATAAATGGAATAATAATTTCTTACAACAGAAGTCATTATTTGTAAGGGTGAAAATAATCATAAAATAATAATTAATTATAATTTCATGTCATATATTCACATTATTGTCATAAAAATATAAAGCATTTTATTTGTAAAGGATAACATCCAATAACATGATTTTATATTAGAACATGTATTAATACCTAATTCTAAATTCATAATAGATAACATGTCATATCTCATTTCAAATTTTGGATCTATCTCGTTTACTTGTTTTCCATAGTAGATAATTTACATTAAATTATATCACATATTGTATCAAACACATCATCATGTATTCCATCACTAAATCATGTGATCTAAATCCTTAGCCTATTAATTTTAATAGTATATAAGTCCCACTAACCCTTGGTTATAATATATATACTATATGTGGTTATAACATAACCACCATCCCTAGTATAATGAATCTAATATAACATAATGTTAAACATACATATGTTCATCACATGTTCAAAAAACATTCATCATATCATAATTCATGAAATGAAAATGGTCTTGTAAACATCCCATTACATCATAAAAAATATAACAGAAATGGGTAACATCATAATCTTATCAGTTCATTATAGAATTAATAGTTGGAATGGAATTGGTTTTATATTAATCTCATTATAATAATTATAAAATATCCATAAATAGAGTAATAATATTACAATTTGATCATATCCCTATAAAGGAAGAAATAAAATCAATGTATGACATTTTATATGGAAAATTAAGATCACATGAATTATATCATTATGACCTAGCCTTTCTATTTAAAATTATAAATTGAAAACTAAAATTTGAAAACAATTTTTAATAATATTTTTCATTGAAAAAAATCTTTAACAGTTATAATAGAATACATAAATAATTTCATGGTCATTATGGTAGGAAATTTCATTCATCCTGTACAAATTAAATGAATGATTTCATTAAAATTTAGTTATAATATAAGTGGAATAATTATTAAAATTTCATGAACATTTCATACTATTTATTTTTAAAATATTAACTCATGGGTAAAAATTCCATGAAAATTTAATCACGAGTTAGTAAAAAGACTCAATAAAATATTTTTTGAAAAAAATTTATAAGGATAATAAGGATTTTCTACCAAAAAATGAAATAATGATGATTTTTTTGAAAACAAATTCTTTTCGATTCATTAATAAATAGATGGGTGAAAATTAATGAACATCATGTTTTTTTGATATATTACATTACATAATAAAATTAATAATTTTCAAGAGATATAGATCATATTATTTTAATCATCAGAAACATAATAAAAAACAATGACGATAAAAAAAAGGATTGTAACATAAAATATTCAACACAATTGTAAATTTTAAATCTCAGGCCCAATAAAATATAGGACCCTTTATGGATATTAATCTCCAATAATATATATAATCATAATCATAATATACACTCATGATAATTATATATACCAAAATCATTAGAAACAAGTGTCAAAAAAGGCTTGTGTTCTACATATAAAATATTGAGATTGAAATCCCTTACTGCCTGGGTAATATTTGAGTAATATTCCCATTTCAGTAATAACATAAAATGAAACAATAAATACTATAAATTAATTTATATTAATTATATAACATTTCAAAATGAGTTTATAAAAACACACTAAAGAAAAAAGTGATGATTATTTCTTATATATCCCTTAAATAAAAGAGAGACATGAAATTTGTTAGCTTATGTCCCAACTACACTACTACAAATATGAAAATGTTATATAATAAATAATGTAGTATTATTAATATATTATCAAATTTAATTTATATTTATCATTCCACATATAATATACTTATGAATATTTATTACCTATTCATTAATTATATTTTGTTAAAATCACTTTTTATGTTATAACTACTTAAATTTTCCTGATTGATTATATTTGGTAATTTCATTTCATCAGAATTAATCAAGGTTATAAAATCCGAATAATATTAACCATTATATAAAATATATTATTTTAAGTATATATGTATTTATAGTAATTCATTAATCTTCAAAGATATTGAGATGACTGGAAGTATGTACTCATGAATGATGTTTCTTTTATATCGATTGATTAAGAAAGATAAATATAATTAATATATTAGACATAAATATTAATTATTAATTCAAGCATTTAATTTATATTTATTTCATCTAACCTTATTCCATTCCATTTAACAAAAAAGTTAATGAATACTCCCATCCCTTTGTGAGGTAGTAGTCTGTCGTACCAATGAGTGGTATTATCATATTCCCACAAAATGGAAAGTAAGAAGGTATATGTGATATTTTAATTAATGATGAATAATTATGTAAAAAATAATATATATATATATATATATTAAATATATCATTATATATATCCATTAAAAGAGATTCAAAAATAACCTCAGTTCATGAGACAGTAGTCTGCAATACAAATGACCTATCATTTAAATTTCCATGTGATGGAAAAAATTATGGGCATAATATTTAAATTTATAATAATAAAATCTAAAAATATTGTATATATTCGAGAAAATATATTGTAATTATTATGTCATGATTTATGGTTCTTTGAAAAAGAGTAAAAAGAATTACCGTACTTATGATAATTACCCTCACATAGACAAAATTAATTTTTTTCATGTTAAGGAACCCATTGATATTATTTTCGAGGAAAAAAATTATTCATATCAAAAATAATAAATATGGTGACAATAATATTTATATTTTTTTATAAAAAGCACCTAATATGTGTGATGAAGTGTCGGCGAAACTGCCCTATTTTAAATGGAGAGCTTCATTTTATAAAATACCCAAAATAATTCAATAATGGGAATTCATTCTCAACACATGTTACTAAAGAATTGAAAATTACTAAAATGGACCCATGATATGGTGAATAGACACATCCACCATACAAAAAGTATACATTTGTTAAACATGTTGTTCATAAACATATAATTTTTCATAAATTTACCTTATTAGTTTTAACTATTGTAACTAGTGTTTTAAGATAGGTAATTCAACATATAAAACAAGAAATAAATGTTCCTACTTATATATTATGTAACCACTAATTATAATTATGAATACTAACTTATAAATTAAAAAAACCTAATTTTTTGGGATAATAAATTTAACACAAGCCCATGTGACACGCAAAACTCCTTTTTCCCATTATAAAGGAAACATTGTTTATACTATTTTAATATCAATATAATTATTGTGAAAGGAAAAGTATCTAATGAATGGAATAAGGTTCAATTTAAAAAAAATATACAAATTAAATGGCATAGTATATGATTTTTTGTAATTTAAAATCAATTAATAGAATAATTTTTTTTATAATATAAACATAATTGCAATTTGGACACTATTAATTTAATTATGTCTTTAAAAACATAAAGAAGGTGGATGAATTAAAATTAGTTAATTTTATCATATTAATTCATCATATATAAATCAACAAATTGCCTTTAATATAATAATACAATCATTTTATATTACATTTAATAATTTTGTATTATATATTTTATTTATCTCAAAATTAAATAATTATTATGTTCACTGACGATTAGATTTTGAGGTATTAATATTATTAATAAATATGTTAAATAAATTACCAACATAATTTTAAAATATTTATTCTCAAAATGAACATGTATATTCAATCAGATTGTTTTATTTTAAGGGATAATATAAATTTAAAATTATTAGGTTGAAATTTCATTATTTATTTATAAAAATTATTATTTTTGTGAGTTTAATGGGAAAGTGTCCCATAAGGGCATTATAATAGATTAAAGGGACATAATTATATAAATATTTTCATCCTATTGAACTTAGTAAATAATTTTTACAATTTAATCCATTATATTCTTGTTAAATCCTCACTAAACATATTATAATGTTAAACAAATTAATTTATTTTTTATTATTTTCACTATTCATTTTGAAAAACAAGTAAATAATCTTATAATATAATATATTTAATTATGAGTTAGAGTGTGAAATTAATTTTAAAAGTTTCATTAACAAAAGAGATAAAATTTATTTTAAAAATAAACACTCAAATGTAATGAAAAAGTAGTTTTCCAAAGAGAAAATTTCTTTATGTATAGATAGTTTTTGATTGAAAAATCAATATGAATATGATTCTAAGAATAGAAACATAACCAATTATAAAATAATCAAACTAATTTCAATTTTAAATATTATAATACATTGTGTAACCTTTTTAATGGTATAATGAATAAATATTGTTTTTAATTTAAATTTAAATGTTCATTATTTATAAAAAAAGTAACATTTTCAACGAAAAATAACTGAAATTCCCCAAATGAGAATATTAACATGCATATTTCATAAATGGTGTTTTTTTACAAATACATTTTTTGAAAGTGTTAAAAATGAAATAAAATTATTAATTTATCCAAACAGACTAGAAAAAATATGTTTGAAACAAATTAATAGATTAAAAACTTTGAAGAAATTTATCTCAATATAATTTAATCTAATAAATGAATTATTCAATTTTCATAAAAAAATATTTCTATTCATACATCCGTTATTAATTTATATTTTATAATATCTATGTTTAATTTAAAATATTAGTTATTAAAACCACCCACAATATTTATGAATAAAACTGAAAATTAACAAAAATTAAAATGAATGTTATTATGATATAAAAATACACATAAAAATAATCAGAAAAAATATATCTTAATTTCACATAAAAAAATTTAAATACATCTATCATGTATTATCCAAAAACAGTGAATAACCATAATTACCATATAACCTTATTGAAAACACCCATACTTCCAAAAATGATTTATATTTTTTTCCTCAAACAAAATAATTTTTAATTTAACATATTATATATATCCAAAATATCTATATACACCACCAATGATAACATAAATGGAATTATCAACAAAGCATTAATCACTTACATGGTTATAATTACTATAAAAATTACATTTTCTATGTCTATCATATATTTCTCGCAGCATAACACAATTTTCAATACATCAACAACATATTGTTGGTTTTTTATTTTTAATCTTGTAATTTCTATAAAATAGTTCATCACAATAAAATAACCTTTATAGGTTATCATTACCATTTTACAAATTAGTGAAAATTATTAATGAAAATATTATACATAATAATCCTTATATATATATATTTTATGATTCACATTAAAAAAATTGAAACCTAATAGAGAATCACTTCAATCATTAACCAAAATAGTTATAAATTTAATGTTGCATCATTATCTTATTCATTAATGCATTATATCTTTCATAAGATGTTTGTAGTCGCTTCCTCATAGAAAAAAACATTTTCTTATACCACCTTATTGATCCTATTATTTATATTTCCCCTTATTCCATAGATAAATAATTTCCAATTTATAAAATATTTTGGACTATCGAAAATTGATGATTCCATAGGGAAACAATTATAAAATTCCATTGTGTATACTAAACAATTCATTTTTTCTTATCAATGTTATCTAATCCGTTTTATTTATTACATATTAAATAATTATTTATTTCAATAGATTACACATAACACTAGTTGAAAGACCGTTAAATCTATTTTCTTTTGGTAATTAGGTACATTACATAACAACATAAAATAACAGGTACATAAATATTATTCAAAAATTCCCTTACATTATAATAGTATTCCATCGTACATAAAACAGCATGGGATTACTGAGGTATTTACATAAGAAAGGGGTGACCAATAGTGAACAATAAGGTAATAAGAAAATATTATCATGAAAAATTATTATATGATAGAAAAAAGGTGTATTGATGGAAGTAAAAGGGTCGAGAGTAAAAAATGTGAATAATGGGGAATGATATAGAATGAAATCATAAAAGAACCAATTGAATGTGGCAATATCATTAAAAATGGAATCATAAAATAAGGCAAGAATAACAACTAAGACATTATTGAAGGGTGTAGAATTCATGTGATGGATTCCGTTGAATCACTATTACCTTTCATGACACGTCATTATACTAAATCATTAAACAATTTAGTTGAGACATATATAAATTTGGGCACACTCATCAGTTTCATATAATGTCCATGCATAAGTGTTCCACATAGATCATTAAAAAAAGTCATATTATATCTTATTTAATTATACAATAATGGAGTTTGGAATTCATATATAGATTTCCATAATAATTAGTTTATAAATATTTCTCTTTGAATAACCTTGATTGGAAATACAGATGGTTCTCATATTTGTAATGACTCAGATATTTCATAATTTATTTTTAGATATTATTTGGGAAAATTTAGAGACTATTCACTGAGATGGATTACAATTTTGAGCCTAGTGTGCTTGAAAAAATTGTTGAAAATTTTTATGTTTATAATATAATGTGCATGAAAAATTTCTGAAAAACCGGAATATATTTTAAATGATTTTTTGTATCAAAAATTCAAGAGCACCGTTGAGATAAAAAGGGTTGTTTTACCTTAGTCATGACCTATCATTAGTTGGCATTGGTCATCTAAAAAAAGTCACCATGTACATAACTATAAATCAGATTAAAAAATATATTTTATATTAAAATCCTTGTATGTCATTAAAAAGACACATATTGGAAATCATATAACATCGTTCAGTTCCTAATGTTTTGTTTTCCCAAGGTGAGGCCTAACATCGATCAGAATGGGTCAGATGTGAAAAATAGATTTATGTCGTATTAATGAATAAAATAAGTTGTCTATTTATTTTATTTTAACATTATGTTTATGTAGTGATGTTGTTTCCTTAATTTTTAGAGCTAGGTAGGTACACAAGGGTTAGGATCCTTGCCCTGAAAATTCACTGGAGACTCTAGAGTTAATACTTATATAGTTATCAAGTTAATGATCACAAAATCAATGATCAAATATCATTTTTGGTGGATTACCAATTGAAATCCATCATCGATATTGAAAAATCCATATCACAAGTTATGTGTTTAATTTATGATTTATTTTCCCAATTTTGTTTATTAAAATTATGATTGTGGGAAAATCCACAAAATGATTGGTATGTGGTTCGAATATAGTTTCCATATGGGTTATTGTTGAGGGATTATCGGGAGATTTTCCTATCCTCATTATTTATCATTCTAGAAAGAAAAAAGTGATGCTGACATGAAAAAAACCAATTGTTTTTTCATAGTTAATTATTGTAATTTCTCTCCACGGTTCTTAGCATTCTTCATCATTGGATCCTAGTGATCATGGATCGACTTATTGGGTATATCTGAACGCGATCAAAACAAATACATAGATTAAATATGAATCAAAGGATGAATCAGTGTAGCCAAATACTCGAGGTTCTCAATGGGGTTTTCATTTATGAAATTGAAGAACTATAGTATAAATGGCACACTACTGATGGAAGGGTGTTGGCAGTCATCTGCGCTTGGCGGCACACCGTGTGGGATGTGGCAGAGCACCATAAGATGCTTTGAGGGTCCCACGTTGGATGCAGCTAGTGGCTGCATGACACGGAAGTTGGGTATTATGAACAAGAGGCAGTCATCGCAGGAAACTGCATGAGTGGACCAACCCAACAATAATCCTAGTTAGAAACGTTTATTGGGCCACTATGAGTGGTTGATTCGACAAGGTGGTCTGGGCCATGCTGGAGAGGGATGATCCTAGTAGTCTAGGTTGACCCAGGATGTAGGATCAGTCCCAGTCTTCCATATTAAGCCACAATCGACCAATCTAATGCATGGTTTCAGTAGCTAGGGTGCCTTTGGCCACTAGGGTTAGTCCACGACTCAATGAACCCACTTAAAAAAATTCATATTCCCATAAAATTTAAAATGGACATTCGTTTGTTGATTCATCTATGTTGTAGGGACCCATATTATGAGACAGAATTTTTAAGATATCCTATGTGGTTTTCTTGTGGTGTGCGTATCAACTACATGCTTGAATAATGAAATCTATCAGAATAAGGGTGCTTTGAGAAATCTTTTTTGTGGATAGCTATTTCTAAGAGACTATGTGTCTTACAGATACTATTTTTCTTATAGAGTTTTTTGTGTTATGGATACTATGTGTATTATAAAAACCATGTTTCCTATTAAAACTATGTGTCTTATTGGATTGAGTATGTCTTGATGTTCACGATATATTTTCTATAGACATATATCTGTGTTGAGCTGTCTATGCATTTCTTGGTGGTATTCCTTGTTCGTATTCCTTAAAAGAATTCCTTCATGGTCTCTTCTATGGGGTATTACTTGGTTGTATTCTATTTTGGTATTCAGTGGTGGTATTACTTAATGGTATATCCTTCATGGTATTTCCTATGTATTCTTTGGTGGAATTACTTCTTGGTATTTCGTTCATGGTATTCCATTTGAGGTATTACCTTGGTGGTATTCTATAGTTGTTAAAGGGTATCCTACTGAGTACTTTTTACTAACCCCTACATTGGATTTTCCGACCTGTGTTGTTCCTTGTGAAGATTATTGATTTTTTTATGGTGTTCCAGGAAGTGCCTTGTGATACCGGACATGCTGAGGTGTGTTCCATTGTTTCTTATGATGACAGTCCATATACGACTTAAATTACATGTTATACAAGTGGATCAAGTCTCTTTAATTTTAATGTTATTGTTTGAACCTATTTATCATCATGTATTTTAACTATTTTACTCTGGGTGTTGGATACAATGGTTTTCATTAATTGTTTACATAGTGATTTTAAATTTCATTATTTTTGGCTTGGATATGTGGTCATGCACATAGGTATGTAGGCCGATTCCTCCCATATGTGGGATATGATTACATGGTGCTATTAAAAATCCCTTAGCCTATAAGAGTTAGGATTGGGGTAGTCATGACATAGGTCGATATAGGATGGGTTGTGATAGATTGATATCAATGTATTTCAGTTCTACATTTGAAATGAGAGTATGTGAGGTTAGTTTGGGGAAACAATGTTATGTGTATTGAGATGGGATTTTAGTCTAGGGAATCTAGTGTTGGTGAACTGTCTGACATATCCATACACTATGACTATAGGAACCTACTTTCCAATACAGTACATGGAAACAGAAGTTGTAGGGAAAATAATGGTACATGCATCATATACGATTGGATTGTGTCTTACATTTTCATTGGGATTATTCTCTACATATATAGTCCATTAACCATTGTACATCATGATTAATAATAGTCTACCTCCACACAACCATCCATCCATGATTCCATTACATGATCGCAAGGATGATCCACTTAGTAATGATGCATTAGTTCTGGGGAATGTACTGGATATAACACTTTTTGATGGTTTACCTGATATACCACCTCCCATAGAGTAGCAGCTACTACCATCGCTTCTAGCTGACGATGGTGAAGGACTGAGCACATTTCACGAGTTTCAGAGGTAGAGGTATTTCAGGTTTCTGGGTGAGCCAGACCCCTAGAAAGTTGAGGATTTGTTTGCAGTAGTTACCTGTGTCTTACTCCTTGTGGGTACACCTTCCGACTAGATGAAATTAAATTCCCTGAGTATTTCGTAGTTCATTGTAGGATGATGGTGGATCTCAGTGACCTAGACACATGAATAGATGACCATCTCTAGGCAGGACTTCATGTGTATCTTCATATTTGAGTTATTTCTATCCATGCTATGGTCAGTGCACATATATGATCTTCTTCATCTATTGAAGGGAAGTCAGTTAGTGTTAGGGTATTCAGTGATAATTTCCAATCGTTCACAATACTCCTCAGATTTGGTACAAGACACATTCTTTTGAGATGAGAAATTTTACATGGTCTTACATTTGGTGAAATAGGAATCCATGATATCACATCAAATTCCTACTTATTCTGGGGTACATGAATGGACCATGCTTGTGGAGAACATTATAGCATATCACACACTGATAGTGGGAGCTAACAGCAGGAAAAAGGTAACCGGGACATTGGTAGTAGGTAGGAGACGACATTCGCAAGGACCCTATCAGTTCAGGATCTTCAAGAAATAATCCTAGAATGCGGGATTATAGGATCTAGGCTCCCAATGATGCTTGAGTTTTCTAAGGGAGATGCATTGTTACCTTTTTGGTGGTTATAGACAACTATAATAAAATTTACCGACCCATTATATGACAGATCATGAGACAATTTAGGGGACACTGATGAAGAGGTGGAGTTTGGAGAAGGTTTTTACATACAATGTATGTTGGGGAAAGGGAGTAGGCTGTGTGAATGGAGGTGGATGGAGGTTTTATCTATTACAACCACCACCCCCAGGTGGTCCACAATAGGCTCAGGGAGCTGGTGGATATAGATGAGGCCAACAACAAATGATGTAGGATTATAACCCTAATGCTCCAAGGAAGATTAGATGTATGATCATATTATATTATTCCATATCTATAGATTTTATAAAAATATATTGCCTCATTATTTTCATTCCATGATCCTTGTTCGAGGATCGAAGATTATTGTTGAACTGATGACTTGACTCATACACTTTAAAACATCTACATGAGAATATTTTATTATCACATGCTAGTTCTAATAGTGTGAACTTACTCGTAGAGGTGAGATTTTTAGTTGGGATCTCATTGTAGCAGTGTTGAGGCCTTATGTCTCCATTCTCTCTATAGATTGATTATCCAAAGTTTTTTACTTAAATTGACTATTTTAGGAACATAGTGAGGAGTTTCCAAAATTATGAGACCATGTTTTATTTTGCTGCTGAAAAGTAAATGTAGGTAGTGTATGGTGGACTCGCACATAGGATGATGTAGCTAATCACTCATCAAATATCTAGCATGACACTTAGTGTGGTCGATGGTTAGATCAAAAAATTTACTACATTACTATAAGAGTATGAGTAAATCATTCCTGAGGATGTTCAATGATTTCCTCCCTATAGGGTGGTAGAATTATGAATTGATATATACCCCGGGATGGAACCGATATATGAATATTCAAATCAGATTGCATCCAAAGTGTTTCTTTAGCAGAGGGTGTAGTTAGAAGACACATAGAGGTAGGGATGCGTGAGACCTAGTTTTTCACCCTATGCATACATAGTATTTTTTTCATGATGGAAGATGGGAGCTAAAGGCAATGAGTGTACTTTCAACACTTGATTTTGGTGACCATGAAGAATAGGTATCCACTACCGAGGATCGATGACATCTTCGATCATTTGAAAGGGATGGTGGTTATCAATGATTGACCATAAATCTTATTATCACCTGCTATGAGTATGTGATGAGGATATACTGAATATGGCCTTCAGATGTCATTAATGACAATATGTGTACATTTTGACTACATTTTGTGTGAAGAATTCCCCATTTCTATTCATGGGATACATGAACATGATCTTTTATCTATATATAGACCAGTTCATGGTGGTCTTTATTGTTGACATTGTAGTGTACTCAACATCTGATGATAATCACATGAGACAATTAAGGATGATCCTAGACACACTCTGAGAGAACCATCAATACAAGAATATATGAATGTGTCATTTATGGATTTAGGATGTCCAATTTAGGGATATATTTTTTCATAGGTTGGACTTTCAATGGATCTAGAAATTATTGAGGTGGTGCTTGCTTTGGATGCAAACCAGACAGTTACTAAGGTGCGGATTTTCCTTGGTATGGTTTGGTACTATCCGAGTATTATAGTAATCCATTACATAGTGGAAGCACCCATTATTTCTTTGAAATTATATAGAAACCCATTAACGAGGGCGGGGAAATACTAGGATCATTTTGAGTAGTTGAGGAAGAGATTGGGAGCACTCCCATCCTGAGATTTCTAATGGTGGGTACCGAGTATGTAGTGTTCTGTGATGCATCAAGAACTGGCCACATTTTTTTCATGGTGCCTGAGAAAGTTGTAATTGCCTATTGTTCAAGATAGTTGAGACCAAAATAATAGACATATTTGACCCATGATCTTGATTAATCCACAGAAGTCGTCACTTTGATGATGTTGTGACACAACCTGATGGGTGAGAGTTTTATCGTCTACTATGACTATTGGAGTCTCGTGTATATCTTCTCATATAAGGATATGAACATCAAATATAGGTGATGCATATATTTCCTCCAGGACTATGAATTTGAGATTTTCTATACTCATGGGAATGGAAATGTTGTGGAAGATGATCTCAGGAGTAGATCCAGTTCGTAATTGAGGATTGAGGAACCACAACAGTTAGCTTCATTGTATATATCCTTTGATATTGGGGATGGAGAAGATTACCACCAATTTATTTTTGTTAACCCTAAACTCTTACATTGAGTCATGGATTCATATTCTGAGGATACATACTGCTAGAATTTGCGTGCATAGATGTCAAGTGGTCATGCCTCTTAATGATATCTAAAAGGTGGAGAGAAAGACATTATTTTCAGAGTGCACACAGTAATTCCATTGGAATTGAGAGAGGTGGTTATGAGGTAGTTCAATACATCCAAATTGGTGTTAATCTATTTGTGGTGGTGATGTACCAAGACATCTGATGTTAGTTTTTACTTTCAATGATTAAAAAGGGATTTGTAGATTTGGTTTCTCAATGCGTCACATGTCTGTAGATGATGGAAAAGCACCAGGTTCAAATGGTTCTTAATCAACCCCAAAGGAACCAAAATAAAAGTGTGATGCGATATCAATGGACTTCATGATTGTATTACATTGTATGTATAATAAACAGAATACCATAACTATGATCGCTTAACGAATCACAATGTTGGACCGCATACAAGCAATTCGGGAAAAGAGTTCAGTAGAGAACATGAGACACATCTACATGCAATAGATAGTTCAACACCTTGGAGATCAATCGAATTTATTTTTATATCAGGATAAAATCATTACATGTCGTTTGTGGAAGAGATTGCATGAGGTATTCGGGAACCAGTTATGCTTGAGCACTACATTTAAGCCAAATAAGGATGGCCGGATAGAGCAGAGAATATACGTTCTGTTGGACATATTACATGCTTAAATGTATGATTTTCCCTTGTTGATAGGGTCACCTAAACCATGTGGATTCTTCATAAAATAATAGCTATACTTCCACAATTGCTATGACACCATTCGAGGCCTTGTACGGGACACCCTAAAGTTCTCTACTTTATTAGTTGGACCCCGGAGTGTTTGCACTCATGGTCTTGAAGTTGGTGTAGGTGACTCTATAGAATGAAAATATCATCTAGGAGTGGATGAAGATTGAATAGACCCATAATAATACTTATACTCACAGATGATGGAGTCCTTTTGAGTTTGAGGAAGGTGAACAAATTTTCCTTCGGGTATCTCCCCAATAGGGATCACATATATTTTTCTGGGGTGGAAATCACTCTATATGTTTAATTAGACCATTCTTGATACAATATAATGATGGTGAGGTGGATTTACACTTTGATATACCTCCTTAGTTATAGTGGGTTCAGGATCTATTCGATGTGTCATAACTGTGGTGGTAAGTCCATGAATCATATCATGTCATTAACTATGGAAAGATTTACATCGACTATGGGGTGACTTTTGTTGATTAACTAGTTGTGATAGATTATTGATAGGAGATGTTCTTTCATGGTTCGTTGATTCTTCTAGTTTGTTTTTTGTGGTACCACATGAATCTCCAGGAGAAATCATCTGATTAGGTGGCTCATATTCATGATCAGAACCCTCAAGTGTTTCAGTAGACCTTTTTTGGATATTAGGTACATAAATAACTATGGTGGGGAGAATGAAATGACCTAAAATTTTCCTATTTTTTTATAAATTTTAAGGTAATATTAAGATACTAGGAGCTATGATCGCTTGAAATTCCATTTCCTGGTTTTTATAGTACAATTTTTATAGGAATGTTACTTTTTTTATAGCACACATACATAGATTTCCTAAAATTGAGGAATATTTTATGAACAACTACCTGGGTCTGAAATCTGAGGGCACTATTTATGTTAGAATTACCGAATTACTCTAGGAACGAATTAACATTGGTCAACATGGTCTATATGAAGAAAAAGGCACTAAAGTTGAAACGATAAATAAAATAAATAATTTTTTTTTATTTTATAATCATAATAAATCCTAAATGGTGACTCATATTGGAAATTTAATTCCACTGTTGAGTTTGTATTACGGTTTTTCCCTAGGTCATGCATAACATTGGTCATCATGGGTAAACTATGAAAAATAGTTTTTGTACATTTTAATTAAACAAATAAACTTTGAGTTTATCTTATTTCATCGTTATAGGGATGCATCAATGTTAGTTATTTTAAATGAGGAGCTATATAGAGTCCCGGTTTTAGCCTTGCATCCTTATAAATTTTCAAGAGGATATAGGGATAATCCATAGAGAATTCTCTCAGCAGTGATGACAAACACCAAGATCAAAGATCCTTCTTAAGGTATCACCAACAACAATCAATAGTCAACATTGAAATATCCATTTACTATGTAGTGCTTTTGATTTCTAATTTCTTTTCCATGTTATTTATTTCCATGAAAAATGAAAATCATTTCACATGAAGATCGATCCACATTTTGATTGCTGTTGTGGGATGTGTTAATTTTTGGGGATTGCCTAGGATTAGTTTATCCACATCATTTATATTTCTTTTGAGAATTAATTGTGGGTGGCACAAACAATGGACAAGATTAATTATTCTAGAGTTCATGGGTTATCTCTCCCCTATTCATGGAATTCTTGTTTGTTGGTTTCTAATGATAATGAATCGACTTGCTGGGAGGCTTAAAATATGATCAGAACCCTGGATTATAGGAAAGATGAAACGGAGTCTAGATCCGAGTAGATCAGGATATGAGGGTCATATATGTATTTTCATTTAATATATTGGATCATGAGAGAATGAAACATGGACCACAGAAGGATGGGTGCCAGCAGCTGGCAGCACTTGGAGGATCCATGTGGGATGCCTCAAAGAGACACAAGACATGTTGGGGAGGCCGTGGGGATAAGAGCTAGTCCACAAAAGCGACCATTTGAGTGGAGTGACTCAAAAATGGGATGACTTGGGCAAGTTATCTAGGTCGGCGTGGTGGGATGGGCCAATGACATGGTCTAGGCCTAGTCGGAGTGAGCCAGTTCTAATGTTCCTGATTGACATTGCATACATGGATGGACCCAACTGGTCAAGTTAATGGACTGGGTTGGACCCGGTGGGTCGGTCGGACTAGTGTCAGACTCGAGTGGCCGTATTGGGCCATGTTCTACCATGGTGGTTAACTTTGATCCATGTTTGACCATGGTTATCAACTATGAGCCCTGTTAGGCTGAGCTGATGTATGGTTGGGGGGATTGTCAACCATGGAGTTGGACCACCACACTTAGTTTACCGACTGCATAGTCGGTCCACATGGTAGTGAAGACCCTTCTAAAATTTTCAATGTACCATAACATTGAAATCAAACATATGTTCGATTATTCGTTTGCAGTGTTAGGACACTTACGATGAGACGATCCTTTTGAGATAACCAAAGTTGGTTTTTTTTAATGAATGAATACCACCAAATAGATTGGGGTGTGATTTTATTGAATCCAACATAAATAGAGAAAACATTTATATGGTTGTTTGTGATATTGATATTATGTGTATTATATAGACTATGTGTCTTATAGAGATTGTGAATATGATGGAGACTATTTGTCTTAAAGAGACTATGAATCTTATGGAGATTATGTGTCTTTTTGAGACTGTGTCTCTTATTGGATTTATTATATATGGATATTCTGGATATATTTCTAATAGAAATATATCTATTTAGAGATCACTATTCATTCCTTGGTGGTATTCTATTGTGTTATTACATGGTGGTATTTCTTCATGGTATCTCTTTTGTGGTATTCCTTGGTGGTATTCCTTTGTTATATTCCTCGGTGGTAATCAATCTTGGAATCTTTTTTGTGGTATTTCTTCCTGGTATTTCTTATTTATTATTCCATTTTGGTATTCCTAATGTTATTTACTTCATGGTATTTATTTTGTGGCATTTCCATTGAGGTATTCCATTGTGGTTTCAGAGTGTCCAAATAATTATTTTTTTCTTAACATTTCATGGGATTTTCGTATTCATTTAATGTGTTTTACTAATGATTGAATATTAAATCGATTTAGGGGAAGACTAGGATCATGAATTACCTTTTGAGGCTGGACGTGCCAATGTGTGTTCTGAATACTTTTCAAACAATTTTTGCAGTACCTCTCACTTTGTAGGTTGGACTTGTGGCAGCCGACTCTTTTCTTTTGGTGGGATTGTTTTTGGACCTGTTTACATTATTGTACTATAACTATTGTTAAAAAAATTGTAGGATATAGTGTTTTTCATTCATTGTTTACATAGTGATTTTACATTTCATTATTTATGGAATGGTGATGTGTGTGTTCTTACAGGTACATAGGAAAATGCCTCCCAATTATCATATATGTCTATTTGGTGCTAGTCACCATCCCCTATACTATTGGAGGTAAGCATGAGGTATTCACTATACGGGCCCCTCTTTGATATGTCTTAATAACAATAAAAAAGGATGGTCATATAAAAATATTATTGAAATTTTGTATGCAAAATATGGCACTTAATGATTCATAAAATAGTTTAATGTGAATGAATAAAATGACCAGTCATTGTAAATTTAATATTATTATATTTTTAAAATATAATTGTATTTATTTAGTTCTCAAATATCTTTTAGGTTTAGAGTTTTATATAATTATGATAAACACATGCTTAATAACCCTATAAATTTTATTTAAACCCTTATACATAGTATTATTATTTTCAAGAAACATAAGTATTTAAAATAAATATTGTTTTCTCTTTGGGAAGCATTATCCCAATTTTCTCTTGATCTCATCCTTCTCTATATTCACCCTGAAATCCTATAAAAACACATTTTAAAACATGGGATGAGTAAAAAATATCACCACGGGACATAAAGAAGTTAAATAATTATTCATGTGAAATTCCAAATAAAAATATTCATAAAAATGTACCTTCTTATTATGAAAATGGAGTCATATTTTTATAAAAATAATTATCTTACATTTCAAAAATAAATCAATTTTATGAAAACTCATTATCAAGAATCTAAAATACATGTAGATAGCTATAGACATCATTTTATATATCTTTTATTGAAATATAGTAGCTCTCATAGAAACACATGTAGTAACTATAATAATTATATTTGGGATAATCACCTCAATATTATTCATTTAATCTATTATGAAAAACCTAATTGGCTAACTCAATGCAATTAACCAATGCTTTAGAGTGATATAATGGTATCATCCACTCTCGGTTTACAAAAAAGACCATACTCATAAATAAATCCCATGAACCATAAAATAAGAATAATACATAAATAATTAATAAATTCAACATTCATGAGACAAATAACTTTTCAATATAGAAAGATTTTATAATTTTTATAAAGTGGTGTTGGAAAAAATGTAAACACAATATTTGAAATTAATATTATAATCATGTAATAGAAGCATTAAATCACTTATGTTATGTGAAAGAGGGAAATTATGATCGTCCCATATATGATAGAAAACTATATTTTATCATTATTTTACAAAAATAAAATAATATGTATCTTTTAAAGAATATTTTTTAAATAATGTCCCTTATAAATATCATATCAATGCAGTGATAGTCAATAAAATTAATATATTTTATTTATTATGTATAAATCCATTTAATTTTTTTTTTAAAAAATAATATATTTTAAATTCATTTTTCACATAATATAATCCTTAGATAATCATGATAGAGATGTTTAACCTAGAGAACAGAAATTTTGTTATGAATTCCCTTACCTCATATTTCAAATTAGATTCATTTAATTTATTTATCTAGTATAATGTTTAATAGAATCTTTTTATCGCATTCCAAAACTATATTTATAAATATTATACTTTATGTGGTGATTTTATAACAACATAAGACCCATTAATTAATAATTATTATTTTTTTCATTATTTTGGGAGTGCTCGTTTCATGGTTTAATGACCAGTTCTCTTAAATATAATTATGGATGTTCATGTAAAATTATAATACAACTCTATAAGTGAAATGAAATATTATTAGTTAACATAGATATTTATAAATTTTCACATATATAATTTTTTGTTTAAATCCTCATACTTTTTCTTTTGATATGATTTTAATGATAATGGATATGTTTATTTTGGCTATATTTTCTAATCACCTAGAACACGATTCAATTTTTTTATTATGTCTTTATATTTGTTATATAATTTAAAATAGTTATTATATTCCTATTTAAAATTTATTTAAAGTGAATAATACTTTTATGATCATAAGTGATGGTGTTAATAAAAAAACAATATCATTGTTCACAGAGGTCACTAACCGACATAACTGGTGAAGTAGTTCTTATATTTGAATATATTGACATAAGAAATTAAACAGTTATTATATAATCAACAATTAAAAATAAAAAACTGTTGTATATATATATATATTATTCTATATTTTTCATTCCTTTATGGATGATTTTGGTGAGATGATTCTGAAAGAAGAAAATAAAAAAGAGATGTGTTTTGAGAAAATTATCTCTTGAATATCATATCTTAAAAAGACCACTAGATGACCATGGATTTGGACATTGGGTGAGACTAGAAGTATATTGATGTGAATAGAGTGAGGAAAAGATGTACTAGAAGTTATTTTAGGATATTAGTTTCTTGTGAGGATAAATGATGTGGTGAGGGTGGTATTTATACTCATGGATGGGTGGGTTTAAGTTGTTAAATAAGTATGATATTATAAATAAATCCAACCACATTGTGGAGGATTTAATTTAAAAGATTTTATCTAGAAATAAGGGTTTCAATATCTGGTTAATATCCTTAATTACCTCAAAAAATCATTAATTTTTTTATATTTAGGTTTTTAATAATTTAATGTTTACCATTATCATTTTTAATGATTAAATTTATACCACAATGATGTTGTTTTTTGTACAGTGTATATTATATGAATAAAAAATAAAATATAAGATTAATTTTTATTTAGGACCTTATGATTCCAAATTAGAAATCTAATTTAACAAATTCGATTAATTGAATTGTAAAAATAATTTATAAAATCAATATCGCTGTTTCATCAGGAAAGAAGATTTTTTCAGAGAGAAAATTTTGAAAAGATTAAAAAGATTTCATATTTAGTATATATGTGATATAGATTAAAATTATATCAGTTAGATTGAATGATTTATTATTTAAATAATTAGAATAAAAAAATTAAAATATAATCAACATATAAAAAAATTTATTAGAATACGATGATTGTAATTAAAATTATGGGTTTTTCACAATTCATCAAAAAATGAGACTTCTCTGAGAAATACCAAAATTTTATCCTAAGATAATTTTTATACAATTCTATAAAAATTAATGATTTTTTTCAATTATAATTTATAATTGTGGAACAAAATATTTAAAAAAATTTCTATATTAATAGGAGTAAAAATTTTACATTTAGAAAAATATAACAATTTTATGCTTAAAATTGGATGCATTTTTATATGATGCCTTTAAAATAAATTGGATGAAATAAAAAGAAATTGTTTTTAATATATAAAAGTTTAATTTAATTATGATATTAATCTAAAAGTGATTGTATTAATTGGTTATGATAAAAATCATTTGGAACATAAAAATATTTTCTTTACAGAAAAATTTACATTATATTCAAGAGGGTTTTATTTTAATTTATAATTCATTTTTAACCAATGAATACATTTTCTAAACATGTGTAAACTATATATTTATAGTTAATCTTATTCACTTGGTCCATCCAATGGTTATGTGATAACTATCAGATTTAAATTATGATATTTATTCATTTAAGAAGCTCGATGTGGAATATCCTGAATGATTTTAAACATTGTGTTCCATTTAAAATCTCATTTTGATACATTCACTACATTTAAAAATTTTTTAATCTGTAGATGTGTCATAAAAATACTAGGGGGTTGAATTTTCAAAATACATCATTTCTGAAATGATCAACAAATATTTAATTCACAATGATGGAAAATAAAGAACAAATGTCACCAGGGATAACACATATTAGGGTTCCATGTTACAAAATCATTGTAATGGGAGAGAAAAGATAATGCTCTAGGAATCATAGAGAGTGAAAGTGAAAAATTTTATTATTATTTTAACCATTACCAAACCATAAATAAATGATGGTTAAAATGTCAATTTATTTCTAGGAATGAAAAATAATTGGATAATGTATTTGTTTAAAAGTAATTTTTATAGAGTGTAGAAATTATTCAACTTCTTAAAGTATGAACATAAAAATCATACTTAATTTATAAGTATAATTTTTTTCTCTTATTTTCTATTCACTATTTCTATTAATGGTGAATTTTTCATACCTATAGTATCATAACAAACATCTATAAATCAATAAATCTAAAACAACATAACTATCTATTCACCGTATCATTAATAATCAGTGAAAGACAAATTAGTTAGTGAATGAAATAATATTCCAAGAGTAATTAAACATTATATGATGACAATGTAAATTAATATACATATTTCAACAGTAATACCAAAGGTTTAATAATTAAATTAAATTAAAAACATATCCTCAAAATACCTGAATATATTTATTAATATAAATGAAATCCATAAACCCTAAGGATTTTATCACTTATTTTTCTAACATAAATTTAAAAATCATATTTAGGTAATATCGATCACTCTTTGAGTCTCATACAAAAATCTAATTTCCCTAGTAAAAATTAATTAAAAAATTTACCATCAATCACCATAAATCTTATGTGATTTTGAAAGATAATTCATCCTTTATTTAAAAAATAAAATCCCATTTTATTCTATTTTCATTGATCATATAAGTCCTCAAAAAAAGTTAAATTCTTTCAAAATATGAATAATAACTTAATCACAAAATATTTTTCTACCCCATAGTTATTTATTAGATAAAACATAAGTTCCCAAAACAGACATGTTTTTCATTCATCAAATAATTTTACTAAAAATCAAAAATATCATACTAATGAGGACCAAATATAGGATACTAGTAAGAGATACACCTTTATCACCATTAGGTTGTGAATTAAATTCCAACATCCTGGCCATGTATGAAGTGGTTTCACCCAAGATATGTGTTTTCTTTTTTATAAAACTATATTAATTTAATCCGTAAAAAATCAAAAAATCTCAAAAATTCACTCAAAAAATTATTAAAATATTTCTACTTAAAGGTTTCAAAATAAAATTCATTTTTCATCCCAATATGTATGAAACAATAATTACCTAAATTTTATCAACGAAATAAACAAAAATAAAAACAAAATTCCATTAACGTTATATCCACCAAAATTAATGTAATTTTTCCTCAAATCAACTTTTTAATATCATAATTTTAAGTGTAAAATGAACCTAAATATTTTATCAAAACTTATATGAATTCTCATAAAAATATTTACCTTTTCACAAATCTTTAACAATTTTTATTCTATTTTAAATATGTTTTGAAATTATTGAAAAAAACCCATACTATATTAAAGTAAAATGTATTACCAAGATTAAAATAATATTTAAAAAATTCCACCATAAAATAAATTTGAAAACTCAATACATAAAAACCTCATTCAATTAACTTCTTTCTTAAACCATTAAACACGCTACATCGTCTTATTCCTTGATGATTTATTCATATAATAAAATATTTAAATACATCATTATAATTCATCAATATCAACATAAATATGATTCAATATCTGAACATAAGAAAATAATTCATTCCATAAATTTGGCCATTTCAATTTATTTGATAACTCCATTAAAAAAAATATTAAAAAAAAATTATCTAATATGAAAAATATTTTTTAGAGATGACATGAAATATTTTAGAAGGAATTTTTTCATGTGTTGAAATAAAAGATGACTAATTATTAAAATATTTCTTTAAAAATAACCAATTTTACCAATAATACAATATTTTATTCATTTTGGCATTATGTGAGTGAAAAACTCACTCATTACGTATAAAACCAATAATATTCCTTCCCAACATTTATTGGAAAATTCAAAGAGAATATCATTTAAGAAAGTTTCACAAATATTCATCTCAAAGTGGATTTGTATAATTTAAAACAAGAGTAAAACGTAATTTATTTATTATCAAGAGAATATTATACATATTTTTGGAAACCAATTTTTGAAACATGTAGAATAGAAAAAAAGTAGTATTAATATAAATTTTTAGAAGATAATTCTATTTAGAAAGTAACTTATAAAAAATTATATTATTGAAATGAACATAAATCAAATGAAAAATACGAGACAAAACATTTTTATATAGAAGATATATTTTTAAATGATTCTAATATCTTTTTTCTAGTGATTTGAATACTCAAAAATAAATATAAGTCATCTGAACAAAATTTTGTAATAATAGTGACAATAAAATCATCTAAATATTCTAATATGTTGGCGTAAGATCTATTTAATTCAATATTAGAATGATGTATATACATTATTAAAAATAAATTCAATTACACTAGAAATTAATTATTAATTAAAAATAATATATGGGGTAAATATAATTCAATAAAATATTCCAATACTATAATCCTTGAACCCCCTTATATACCAGTTGAATTAGTTTTTTATAAAATACATATAAATTTTCATAATCCTCAAAAAATATACATCAAATTATGACCCTTATGATGATAGAGGTTTCTTATATTACCCTCAAATAACATCATGACATTATAAGTTATCTAAAATCATCTCGGATAAATCTATTCGGACTCGACCATATGTATTACAAAAAATTATAAATTTAAACTACAATATAATTAATTTTCCTCTCAAATAAAATTAGGGTTTTAAGTTATATATTATAACGATAAACCAATACATATTAAACCCACATATTACAACCTATCACTTAAAAATAATATTTTTTTTGGAATAAATTTTAAAATAACTCATGTTTTCTCTTTATAAAAAATATTTATAATTTCCCCTTGATCACATACTTGTTTCTATTCCCTCATAAATCCTTTGAAAATAAATTATTGACATGGAATAAGAACAAATTATTAAAAAGGTATGTAAAATAAGATAATTGTTTTACACTACTTAATGTCAATAAAAATATTTACCTAAAAACATATATTCTTATTCAGGTAAATGAACCGTCATTAAAAAAAATTCAATATCTTGTCTTTTTAAATTCAAATAACATTCATGAAAACTCATGATAAGTAATCTAAAAAATAATTATGTAACTCGAGAAATCATTTTTCATATCACTATTTCAAAAATATCAGCTCTCTCTAGCACACAATGAGTAACTATTATACTTACATTTGGAAGAATTGCTATAGTATTATTCATATAATCTCTTAGGAGAAGCATGATTAGTTGACTACGTCTCATTACATAATTCGTTAGATAGATATAATGGCCTCACACCCACAAGATTTATCCTATAACCACCAGTCCTAATAAAAATTCCCAAGAACCACAACATAATAATAACACATATAATTTCCTAAAATAAATATTCAAAATGAAAATAAAATTTTTAATTATGAAATCACATTTCATTTTTTTCAAATTCATGAAGCTTAAAATATAACACATTATTTGAAAATAAAATTTTAAATAGGTAATGGAATCTAGAAAACATATAATATTCATGAATGTGGTATATTCTAATTATTCCATATATGTTAAAAAATATTCCACTAGGATTTTGTAAAAATAGTTGACTGTGTATCTCTAAAAGATGAATTTTTAGAAGAATTACCATTATAAATAGCATATTAATGATGTGAGCATTAATAAAATGAATTTATTATGTATATTAAATTTAAATACACATAAAATAAGTGTAAATAAAAAATATTTTATTCAAATGTAATTTTCAAAATAATATTAGCATGACATTATCAAGGTGTATAAGATTAAACCAATAAATAGAAATTTGGTTAATAATTCCCCTACCTAATGCATATATTTCGATTCTCAAACATTGACCTACTATATAATGGTTTAAATAATGTTATTGACTCACTATATACCTATATTAAAATTTTAATACCTTATGTGGTGGTTTTCAAATGTCGTATGACCCATTTTTTAATAATATTTCATAATTTCATTGTCTGAAGTTTGTTTGTTTGATGTTTTAAAGTTAAATTCTCTTGATTATAGTTATGGATGTTCTTGTTAAATGGTAATTGAAATCTAGAAGAGTAATCAGATATTTTTAAGGAACTTATAGAAGTGTAAATGGTCCCATATAACATTATTTTTCCAACAATATGAGGATTCATTTGATAAAATTTAAATGATAAATGATGGTTTTGTTTTTCTTTTGATTTAACATGAATAAATACTTTCATTTTATATAATATTATGTCTATATATTAGATCAAGAACATGAAATTCATTATTATATACCTATTAACTTCTTATTTAATAGAAATAATAATTTTATGACCATCCATGAAGACGATAATGGAAGAAAACAACATCATTATTCAAATAGGTGATTAACTGAAATAACATGAAAAATACTTTCGTTTTATTAAATAATAGGAGATGATAAATGAAATGGTTATTATATATTCCATTATAAACATAACACTATAGTATATATATTATTGCAGAGTTTAAATCCCTCTATGGATGAAGGAGAACAGAATATTGTATAATAATAAAATAAAATAAGATATGGGTTTTCAGAAACATTCCTTTTGGATACCACATACTTGGAGGCCCCCTTGATGAAAATTTAATTTTTCAATGGGTAATACAATAATGGCATGGACATTCAGAAATTTTTAAGTAAAGGGCTTCAAAGATATATTTTTTATAATAGAGGCTTGTGATGAGAAATGGTGTAGAGAGATGTGGTATTTATACATGAGTGAGAGTTATTATATGTTGTTAAATAATGATTATTTTATAAATAAAGAAAAAAACAATGAGGTAAAATTAATTTCCAAGGATTTGGCTGGTAATTAGTGTTATAAATGATGTTCTAGATCCTTAAATACTACAAAAACACAAATAAATGTTTTTTTATGTATTTTATTCATTTCACTATTGACATTAACACTTTTTGTTTTCTTTCCTATACTGTGATAATTTTTTTTCATGGTCATATTTAGAAGTATAAAAAATAAAATAAACTCAATAACTAACCTGAATCTTGTGTTACAAAATCTAAAATCCAATATACAAAATTCAATCCAATTAACTGGGAAATTATATTTAAAATTAATCCTATAGATGAAATGATAATGTGAATTTTTAATGTTAAAAGGCTGTAATGATATATATATTTTAGTATTTAATTTAGATGTTAAATTGTTTTTAGTGACCTAAATTGTTTTTATTTATGTATTATTTAAATAAATTTTCATCAAAGAAATTAAAATTTAATTTAACAAGATAAATAAATTTGAGGAAAATGTTGTTTTAATTAAAATTTAAGTATTTTTACTATTCATAAAAAATGGAACATCCGGGGAAAATACGAAAAATCCTCCTTAAGAAAATTTTGATATTCTCAATTTAAAAATGAAGATTATTTTTTCTCATAATTTTTATATAGGTTTCAAAATTTTTATTTAATGTTGGTTCCTCATTTGAAAAAGAAAAATTAACAATGTTGAAAAATACAGCTTTTTATGCTTATGACTATATTTATTCATATATTAATACTCTAAAACATATAATACAAATTTGAAACTATTTTCTATAATATATAATATATATATTTATGTAATATCATTCCCTAATACATATTAATTTATTTATTTTAAATAAAACTCATTTGGTTGGTTAAATTATTTTATAAAAAATATAATTTATATTCAATTGTGTATTAATTTTTTTGTAATTATTTTTTAACCAATGAATTATTTGTAAAAAAAATTGTAAACTATATTTTCATTTTTAATCTCATTAATTTCCCTCACTATAATGGCCATCTGATAAATATCACATTCAAATAATAATATTTAGTCATCTATTTATGCTCGAAGTGGTGTATCATGGATGAAATTAAACATAGTGTTTTATTTAAAATCTTTGGATGTTATAGTAAAATGGGTCCCACATAATTTTGAATTAATTTTTATAGTAATAGGGACTTGTAAAGTTATATCCAAACATTATGAATTGAAAATTAAAGACATAAAATGGACAAGATGCTTTAATAATAAGGAGAAAGAAATGATATTATACATGATGAGGTAGATTCCAAATGCTTGGGAGGTGAGTCATTAGATCTTGGGTGAACAATGATAGGAAGTTGTATATGTTATTTATGAGAAATTATGTTATCGATATTGTTTTTAGTGAATAATAATTTGAGCTTCAGTTATTTTACATAGAAAATGATGGGGAACTTTTTTAAATATTGAAAAAATTCATGTTTTGGACTTTGTAATAATTTAATCAAAACCAAAATCCATCCCATGGTTTTTTCTTGATAGTTTCTATAAAATTATTTCAGTTTTAGAAAAATTCATAATTCTTGGGATGAAATTAAAAAAATATGACCCTTTATGAAATTGATGTGTACTAAAATCTTAATGTAATGATATGAAAACCTTAAATTATGATAGATATTTTGGAGGATTAAAAAGGATTTAAATGATTAATATAATAACCTCTGAAGTATATGAATTTTATTTGGAAACATATATTTTATGATGGAAAAATTATATTTTATTTACTAAAAAAATTGATCATTATGATTTTATAATATAGAAATTATTTTTATAATGTATTGAATTGTTTCCCTGAAATAAAATGATCTCTATAGATTATAATCAATTACCTATTAGATATTTGTTAAAATATAACTCCAAAATTAACGAATAATTTATCCAAATACTTTTCTATATATTTTAATTTTTGTATTTAGATTATTAACTTACATTTATTGAGAATTGATTGTATTTTGGATAATAACAGTTTTCGGAAACATAAAAAATTTATATTTGTAATCATAAAAATTATAATAACATTTAAATTTTATATTTATTAATTTATTATATTAATTTATTGAAATACTATATATTTTTACTATAAAATAATTCATCAAAATAAGTTTATTAATCAAAATAGGGCATGGCCTAAAATCTAGTTTTTAAAATCAAAATAGAAAGCAATTATAAAGTTACAAAAAAGGGAAATATTAATTATCTATTAATTTAAATAAAATTATTTTTTATATTATTTAATTGTTTTATATCCATCTATTAATCCAAAAATTTACCTATGGGTAATGTGTGTGATGGTATGGCATTCATGGGACGATTCTATATATATTGTTCAAGTTGTGATCTTGATGAAAATGGACATCTCTTGGCAGTATTTCTTATCATTATATTGTTTTTAGATCAAATCATGGTATTGGATGAGGTAAAATTGGAGTTATGGTATCTCTCTTTGAAGCTACGATATATTGGATTCATAAGGTATAATCTTATAGGTTGAGGTCATAATATCATTTCCCTCTGTCAATTGGATTATTCAAAAACTATTATTTATAAAAATCATATGATGAATGGTATGTGATTATATTATCATTAATTATGATGAATAAGGTGAATTTTAATCTGATGGAATGTAATAAAATCAATGAAGATCTTGTGTTTTTAATAAAAAATACAAAATAGGCCATTTAATTCCACCCAAAAAAGATTTTTTTTGTATTAATGATCTGGCCATTCAAAATATCTTACTTTTTCACCTTATTCTCCACACAACAAACACATTTTCATTCCATTTATATATTCACTTTAGTTATTCATCCCACATTATTCACATATATAAAACTGAATCATTCTTTTACAATTATCTCTGCACCCTGACTTATCATCTAAAAATTCCCATATATTTTTAGCGAGACTGAGAGATGGTTATTGTGTAAAATGTTTATCATATATCATTATATATTTTTATGCATAATAAAAATTACCTTTACTCTAGTCATCATCCAATTTGGTTTCCCATTAATATTTCAAAACCGAATTCAATGTTAAACCGGTTTTATATTATGCCTATTATTCACATAGAAAAAAAATATATTCCAAGAAACAATATTCATAGTTTGAAACCACATAATCATAAAAAAAATGTATGTCTAAATTAGGAAATCTTATTCTCAATATATGACACAATAATTATATCCAAAAAAATTAAACATCACTATTTAATCAAATCCTTCAAAATGGTTAATAAATGGTTTGTAAATATCCAAAACATTTACCTAGTGATTGTCAAACCTAGTTTGAGTTAAGGCCCATTTACATTCACCATTTTAAATTAGTGTAAAGCTCAATCTTACCTCCTTTGAGTAATTACCCCTAGTAAATTCATTGCTACAGCCACATAGACTTGTATAACATAGAGAAACATTTAATTTCATAAAAACCATTAAGATTATCCTCCACCAGATTTCTCGGATATTTGTCTATTAGGAGGATTATTTGTAATATTACCCTTACACATATACCTAGGTATCTCACTAATATTTTATAATCCCAATTAGAAAGGTTAAATAAATATTTGTCTATTATACTGGTTATAGAGACCCATTCATTTCAAATATAGATATTATATCGACCTATATGATTTTTCAATAATATTTATCAATACTTGCTTGTTGTCCAAAATGGGTTTTTAAATATAGATACTAATAACATAATATTATTATATCATGAAGGATATTTAACACATCATCTAAATATAATTGAATATTGGACTCATTATAGATAACTTTTATATAAACCATCCATGAGAAATTAGGGGATGAAAATAGAAATGGGTGAGAATAGATGATCAGTAAATGTAAACATTGATGATATTTTCTAATGATCATATAAAATAATATTACCTTAATATGTAGTTTATTTTATAAATTTAATATTTATATTTCATACCAAATCTATAATGCATAGTAATAATATTCCATTGACAAAAACATTATAATTTTATAAGAAATGAACCATAAATGTGAAAATCATCATAAATAAATCGTGATCCAGAATACACCATCATTTTTATAGAAACAATTTCATATACCCTTTTTGAGATTCCATACCATAAAATCATAAAATATTAGGAATAAACACTTATTTTCCATTTTACTGTGGAATATGAATCATGACCTTCTTCCCTAAAATTATTTTTCCCAACAAACAATTTCACCTAGTGGATCAAGAACATGATCTTATTTTAAATGAATATCATTACTGTTGTCTTATTTTAAATATTTATATAATCGTATATACTATATTATTCAATTCGTCGAATCAATTTATTGGACACACCCATCCTTGTTTATAACATGATCATAATCCATAGTTATGACATTACTAGCATCCAAGGTTATAATTTAACCACCAACACATGATAACTACAATCAATATGTTTTTTAGAATATCATAAAACATTCATATTATCATAAATCATGAAAAGAAAAGTGTCTTGTAAACATTACCGTGTAGTGTAACCCAAAGAAATTAAATTTGTATCATAATCATCTCATCAATTCATTAAAAGATAACTTAGGATAAAGGAATGTGTTCCAAAAATATATCATTATTATAATAATAAACCATATATTGAATGTATTAGGACGGTGAATTTGGATAATATAACCACTGATGAATATATAACATCAATGGATTCCATCTTAGAAGGAAAATCATTTTGAATGACAAATTGGAATATATCTTGAGAGAATTATACTTTGAAATTGAAATTCACTTTAAAAAATTCATATATTTAAATATGAAAAATTTCTTTGTAAATAACCAATTTCTATTATAAATTAATCTTTTTAAAAATTATCGATAATCATGTTGCGAATTATTGTTTTATTCTATAATTGATAATGTGATGATTTATTTTATAATTCTATAAAAGCTAAAATGACCATGTTTTGAAAATAAACGTAAAGATCTATTTTAACAATTTTATAAAAAAATTAATAACGAGTAAAAATTTCATTAAAAGTATTCATTTAATAGTAAAACCTTCTTAAAATAATTTTAAAAAACATCGATATGGAAGAAAAAGAGTTTTGGACCATAGTGGGAATTGAAGTATATTTTTCATAGTACCATTTTTTGGTATTTTTGATTATTAAAGAGAGTAAAATTATTGAAAACATTTATGATGAAAAAATAAATATAGGAAAAAATCAACTTTTCTCTTAAAATATATATTATAAAATTTCATCATCATAATTTTATTTATTAACATTTTCGATAAACAATGACAATGTAATATAAAACATTTTCCACATTTGTAACTTTTGAATAATATTCCGTATGAAATAAATACATATATATGGATATCTATATATCATAATGTTAAATTAAATAATCATAATAGAGTTTCTTGTGTGGTATCTATAGACCGAACATAATAAACATGTGTCATAAAAGTCATGTGTCCCACATATATAAATGTGTGACTACAATCCCATACAACATTGGTATTCCTTGTATAATAATACCCATTAATTAATAACATAAGAAAACATTAAATATAGTTTAAATAATTACATTAAATATATACAATTTCAAGGGGGATTATTAATCAAAACACAATAGATTCGAGTGGTTAATATGTCATATGTCATCAAGGAATAGAAGAAACCCCCCAAATCCCATACATTAAGTCACTACTTCCTTCACACACATGGAAAGATAAATATATTATATATATGTTTATTAAAGATTTATTAAATACATATACACATATTTATCACACCATATATGTTTTATATAATAACATCTATTACCAATTTATTAAAAATTCCTTGTTAAAATCAAAATACGTGTAATAAGACTATTTTTCATTAAAGTTTTGGTATGATATTTTTGGTTATCGTAATCTATCATGGTACCATAAAATATATAATGATAAAATTAATATAAATATAACAAATTATTTATATATGAATTAATGTCACACCATTAATTATTAGTGATATAAAATTAATTATAGAGTTCATGGAGATAGTCTGTCAAATCGATGCATGTACATTGTTTCCATTTATTAAATAATGAAATGAATGAATGATAAATAATATATGACCATTAAAATAAAATTATGTTAATATATATATATATAATACTCTAATTAAAACAATACTTTTTTACAATCTATGAAGAGTGAATGTGAAAACTGATTACATCGCATTCTGAGGCAGTAATTCACCTTACACACCAAATACATTATCATTTTTCCATAGAATGGAATGTAAGATGAGAGATTTGATATTATAAGTATTAAATAATAACTATATCCCGAATATAATATAAATATATAATATCCATAATTATATCCAACCGTAGGAGTGGTGTTGGATAAATAATTACATCGATTGATGAGGAGGTTCTCTGCCTTACACATGATTGAAAATTTAGTTCCCTCTTTGATGAAAGAGGGGAAGAATTCATCTTATTCCTTCAACATAATAACATTTAAGTTTATGGTAGATAATAATTTTATTATATTTTAATTCTTTTTTACATGAGTTGAGGTGGTAGGAAGAGGAGTTATAAGATAGTCTATAGGGATGATAATTTTCATCACCTAGAACAACATCCTTTGGATAACTTATTTAGGTCCCCAGGCTTGGCCAAATGGAGAGAAAATAAGAAATAGAACATGTAAATGAGTTTTTTTGGGAGATTCTCCTATGTGTTTTTGACAAAAATGGCATAAGATGTTTCAAAAAGAGAGGCACGGATGTTCCTATTTAAAATTAGAGAGGGAAGAATGTTTTTAAAATACACAAAAGTAGTTAATAATGGGAATCCATGCACACACCACGTTCTATAAAATTTCCTAAATTTTTTTAGTGATGATATGTTTTATTCTAATCTCATCCAATATGATTTAATTATGTTGATATTTATTTTATATGTTTCAGTACATTCCTATTTAATGTTTTTTACTTTGGTGACTTGTATTTTTATGTATATATTTATTAATTATAACATGAAATAACATTACCTTATTAGATAACTTGTACCACATGTAACAAATATGAATAATATTTTATAATATTAAATTCATATGTGCGCGCGAAATTAATTTTATCACCAGCGCAAGTGGCGTGAAAAACTATCTTTTACCAATTACAATTGTAATGAAGATTTTAATAATTAGCAGTCAATATTCTATTATAAATTGGAAACATGTCCATTATTGTAATATGGAAGTTATATTTAATAATTTTAAAAATAAATGGAATATGATAGAAATTTTATGTATTTTGATTCATTTAATTATTTGTTATTTATTGTGAATTAAAATCATAGTCAATATTGTCTCTATTAACTGAACAATATTATGTAAATACATTAAATAGATGATGGAATTAGAATCTATTTTTTTTGATTATTTCAATAATTTCATTTTTATCTGAAAATCAAGTAATAAAAAAAATTATTACATTCAATATTTTTAGTAAAACATTTTTATTGGTATGTTAAATAAATAATAACTATTTTGACATATCATCAGAATTTAATGAAATTATATAACTATTAAAAATTATAAATTATTGACAGTCGTTAAATTATATTTATTATATTGAAAATTAACATCAATATTAAAGAACTTTTATAGTTTTTGTTATGTGAACATATAATTGTTATTTAAAAGCAACATTGTGAAGCTTTTTTGTTTTCATTATTTTAATAATTACATTTTTCAATTTTGAAGATAATTATCCCAAAATTACGGAAAATTAATCGAAAAGGAATATGTTTTTAAATATATTTGTATAATTTAAATTAGACAACTGTTTTTAAATTTTATTAATTTCATTTTACTGTAACCCCAATTAACAATTCTTAACATTAACAATGATTTTTTAAATTGTATATTTTTTCTACTAATTATGAATGAATATTATATTAAATTATAATATTATATTAAGTATTTTAATTAAAAATATATAATGATATTTGATCAATTTATTTCATAGATCAAAAAATATATAACTTAAATTTATAATGCCAGATACAATGAGAACTTTATTTTAATATGTGAAAATTAGCGAATGTAAAGATTGTTTAAATATAAAAATTGACATAAATTTCGTTCATATGTCCTAAATTAGATTTATAAAAACATAGTTGAACATATTCTACAATTAAATAATATTTAAAAAATATGGAACCTTGAAAATTGATTAATTATTTGGTTATTTTTTATGAAAATTAGTATTTACAATATTTACTAAAAGATAATGTTTTCATAAAATGTTAAACAAATGTGAGTTTCTTAATTTTGAAAATTTTATTTAAAAAATGAATAATATTTTTTCAAATAATGTTTCTAGATGTATCAACAATTATTGTTTTTTTATCAAAAAATTGAATATAATAATTTTCATTAGAAATTTTTACTTTTGAAACATATAGAGACATTAATAAATATTAAATACTTTTTATCAATATATTTTATTAATATAAAAAAATTATAATTTACATTTACAATTTATTTATTCTTATTAATACAACCAAGTATAACATAATCATTATAATGGTAATGTTTAAATAAAAAAAATAATACTTTTTAGTTCATCAAATCATGATGTTATATGTGACAATGATTTAAATGATATAAATTGTATTTGAATAAAAAATATTTCTTAAATTCTTAGGGTGTTATAATGATTGATTTATCAAGACCTAAAATGATCTGGATAAATATCTATTGAAATGATAAATAGGGAACTCCTTTGGTGACGGACTAGGGGATTTTCATAGTGACACAAATGTTTCTTGGCGGTGATTATGAGTTACTATAATCAGTCATTGAACGACCATTTAAAAATTTCTATATTAGTGGAATAATGATTATGGGGTATCCTAGATTCATTATATGATTGAAAATTTATGTTTATAGGTCATCATGGAGAGATACTATGTATTAGGGTCATGATATAAAAAAATTCTATTTAATATGAATGTTCATCAGATTTTGGAGTTGTTGGTGCTCGCGGTAAGGCATGATATCATTTTTTCTGACTCTGGAATAGACTATGTAATTAAAACTAATGTATGTTATGGAATGTATGAGTTTTTAGGGTGATCACATGATTCAATGAGGACTAGATACGATATAGTCATTTGTTTTAAATGATCCATTGGTGGGGGGAATATGAGAGTTTTTAAAGTAGGTTGATCAATGGAATTATGAAACACACTATCAATGGTGAATGAATATTGTGCGACAGGAAACTCCCACGCTACATTATTTTTTGTATGATAGTTAAATTTCAAAAAATGGATGGTGTCACTCAAGAAGAAGTCGGTGTGATATTTTTATGCATGGGGGTCATAGATTTTTTGTTTAGGATATTAATATTGAAACAAGTATTGGTATAGGTTTTTAGCCTATGTTCAAATAATTTTTTTTGGTATAGAATATTGTGAGACATTATAAGCATTTGATAAAACCATTGAAAATTTGTTTTCATTTTATATTCCAATTGTTTATTGAACTATAGATTGAAATTATATCGAATGAATTATGACATAACATTATAGGTACCATTAGATGAATGTAGAAATTAGAGATATTGAGATGATGTATGGGGATTAGAATGTGCGAATAGGAATTTCCCTATTGTTTTACAGATTGTTTTAGAGTTTAATTGTTATTTAATCCATAATGTTATAAGGTTTTAGACTTTATTAATGAAATATCATTTGATGTTGGTATAATACAATGCGAGTTAATGTTGTGTTCCTGACCTAAGGAGGAAACAATCTATAATTGAATTCCTGATAGACTTTTAAATGATGAAAGCTGTTATAATTGACATTTTTAAAGAAATTTCATCCATATAGATTTGAATTTTATATGAACATTTAAATTTTTTAATTATTCAATGAGGTAGATTTTATTTGAGGTATTAGTTTTTGTTTCAAATAAAATTACCACTTCAAAACAAATTTTTGGACATACAAAGTGTCTCAAATATGGAATAAATGTTTGGATATACAATTATTGAAGGATCAGTGGTTGAGTATACAACATGTATCCAACGGTAAGTTGGATTCTAGTCCAAGGGAAGTGTAGGCCTATAGGTTCCATCTGTAATCCTGTGGTCCAACAATGTATAAATGGTTTTTGTCTAGGGCCACCATCATTTTATAGGTGAACACTGGAGATATAGTTTCATAGTTGAATATTTTAGGTGGTTTTTGGGAAAAATTACATTTCCTGCTTAAATGTTTAGAGTGGTAAATTATATTCCTTCTCATATGGTTCATGTGTCGGCTATGTTTTCCCTACCACTAAATATTGCTTTCCGATTTCTATATGGTGGGTGTTAAATGTGGATTATCACACCAATTAGTGATAATGTTCAAACTCAAGTTCCCATACTCAATTTCTACATCCCTATACTTCCAATTTTTTCCAATCATTCTCAAGGTACTGTAACGGTTTCACCATGACATTTCAGAATAATCTTATTCTTATGATCATTCATCTTTGTACTCATCGTTGATATCTATTAGTGATGTATGCCTTCTATTATTTTGTAATGGACCTAACCCAAGTATCCTATAATATATGGTAAATTAATTAAATTGTAGCTCAAAGTAGGTGATCACATCCTAAAGGATCAAATAGTTTACTATTCTTCGTAAACCATTAACATATAATAATTACAAATAGATTTCAAATAATAAAATACAATAAAATATTTCCATTGCGATAATCCATAATCCATAAACCATTTCTATGCATGCCAATCATAAAACATTTCCTGGGATCCCAAGGAAATGGAAAAGGGGGGAGTGGAGTGCTCTAATTCATAGTTTGTTTATGTGTACAATAGAACAAATCATGAAAATATAAGATAAATTAAGAATGAAATGTTTAATAACTGGGACACCACTTTTTAATAAGTAACATGATCAAGAAGAATAATATGTAATTAATAAATGATGATCAAATAATTACTTAACAAATTATTTCAGGAGAAAGAAATTGATCCATGGACGTCATAATAAATAAAATAATCACTTGGAAAAAATAAATTACAATTATAATAATCGAATACAGTATTCTATATATATATATATATGAACAATTCGTAGAATAATATATTCTATGAAATCTAAAATACCATCTTGTCTATGTTTCTATACATCTAAATAATTGATTTAGGCCATGAACATAACCCAATATATTATTTGTCCTGAGACATACTGATGCACTGAGGGGCTACAGTAGGCCCAAACCATTAATTTCTAATGAAAATACATTCCTAATATGAAATGGGTTACCTATAATCATCATAAGAAATTTTCTTAAAAAATTATAATATGAAAAGTTAAAACATTTTTTAATCAATAAACAAAATCATATACATTTCAATGTCATATTTTGAAAGGTATAAAAATAAAAAATCATTAGTCAAACTAAACATAAAACATCTACAAAATTAAATAATATGGTATCAATACAAAATATTCCCATTGAGGTATATCTAAATTTTTTGATGTTGTTATTGATGAAGATAAGTATCATAGTAATCCAATTTATATCATTAATGGGAAAAATATCATTCTCATTGAAAACCACATATAATTTTTTTTAATTATAATAAAATAATTCCATTAAAATTTCCTATAATGAATTTAAATTATTATTCCATCTTATTTGTGCTCATGATGGTGGTTAATTTAGTATGTGTCATATAATCATAAAATTAATTCTTTTCACACAACATTTAAAATATTAAAAAGTAATATATTTATAAAATTATAAGAGTATTCATTTAAAACAATTTTGATAAAATAGAAACTTTAGTAAAATTTTCATAAATAATTCATTTGTATAATGTTAATAAAATTGAAAATATTTTTCTAAATCCTAGAATTAGAACAAGTGTGTTTCATTATCAATAAAATAAATAATAGTATATTTTCCTAAAAATGTTTTCTCGATAATTTTTTTGTAAGAGAAGTGAATTTTACTATTACTTGAATATTTCAAGAACAAATACAGTACAATTAAATTAATTATGTTGATGATAGAAATATCATGTAATTATTACAAGGGAGATTTAAATATATACAATCTCAATAATGATGATATTGAGACAAAAGTAATTACAACTTTGGTAACTTTTGAATCATAACCCTCGAGAATGAAATATCATATGAATAATCATTAAATATAATTAATATAATTATATCTAGGATATATCATATCAATGGTGTATTACATACACTAAAGAATAAGATAGTGGGAAATATGGTATATGCATAATGAAACTGAAAGAGATATAGGAATCCACTACCTTTTGGTGGAATTTTATTCATACAAATATGTAACTCTGATATAATAAATATGTAGTTATTATTTATATATTTAATAATTTTTATTATAAAAATCATACATTATTTTTCTTTTATGTAGTCTTTATGATCTGTTTCTTAGATATTCTTTATTAAAATAATTTTTTTGGTTGATAATTACTACATTTTTATATATGTTTTGGTTTAGTAATTTTGGTCATTGTACATTGATCATGGTAAAAATATCTCAAGAGTATTAGAAGTGATATTAATATAATATATAATAATTTTAATTGTATTTATAATATTCAATATATTTTTCAAATGAGAATACGAGCTACACCATTTATAGAGATGATATTTCATATGAATGAATGATCATTGTTTCAATTTTTCCAATAGATGGAATATAAAAATTGTATGTGACATTTAATATTCCGAAAAAATATTTTATGATAATTTTAATGTATATTAATAAAATAATTTTTATTATCATCCATGTTAATAAATAATCCATACTATTTAACATCATTGTGTGGATGTTGTAGTCCACGTACACTTATGAGTGATGATATTGTCTAAAAAACGGATGGTGAGAAGGTATATACAATATTATAATAAAATATATAAATTAATTTTATAAATATAACATTAATAAGTTAAATATATAATAATATCTAGATGAGAGGTAGTGAGGGAAAATGTATTACATAAGTTCTTGATGTGATATTCTGGAACACACCTGATCGATGATATACTTTTCAATTTAAAGGAAGTTGGGATAGACACATTGTTTTATACTACACAAACAACATGAAAATATTTTGGACATATTTTATTATTTTATCATATATGCATAATGTTTTTATGTTTTAAATGAAGAATTAAAATAAAAATTCATGGTAAATAATTATACCTCTTCTATATACATCAACAATATGTTTTTATTTAAATCCATGCTATATTGTTTTTCTCATCAAAAAAAGTCTATAAGATGTTTTAGTAGATATAAGTCATATATGCGGGCAGTTATTTATTTAACCTAATGTTTTCTATAATGTGATATGGTTAAGAGAGTGTGTGTCATTATATATGTTGGGGACATAAAACACATGAAATATTTTGAATGAAAAAGGGGTAGACACGTTTTAATCATTAGAAAGGGCACCCAAATTGAATGTTTCTTATATTAAGAAGATATATAGAAGATATATGGATATTAAATAGATATTACCCATGTTTTCTATTAACGTTAACCTTCATCATTTTTTATTAATCCACTATAACGTTTTTTCTAATTTACCATGTAATTAATTTTTACTTCATTAGATTTATATTTTTTAAAAATATTACTATAAAAAATTATAAAATATTAATTATTATAATTCCAAAATAAGAATAAATTTTTTCAAATTAAATTCCGAGATATGAATGAATGTAGAATCATATTATCCTAGTAGAAACCATTAAAAAATTCCAATGAAAAAAAAATGGAATACTAAAATGTTTTTATATATAAATTAATGTTCGAATTGATTACAAAGATATAAATTCGATAAATTATAATATAATATATATATTATTAATTCTAAAAAATAATATCCTATTAAATTATTTAAATTAAAAGATAATTTTAAATCATTCTTATCATTTTTCAGTATTCCGTGAAAAATTATGATTTTTATAAAATTATGAAAAATTAACTTGATGTTAATTTTTAACAAGATGAATAAAAAAATTAATCCAATAGTTTCAAAACCAATAAATGGTAAAAATATAATTTCAAACATGTCTACAAATCATGATAATACCAAATTTTATAAAAAAAAATATAGTTTTTCTGAAAAAAATTTCATTTAATATCAAGTGATTTTTATATTATATATAAAAAATAGAGAAACATTAAATTTATTTTTCTTATGTTCAGGAAATATAATTTTCATCATTTTATTAATAATGTTTATTTCATCTAGTTAAATCCCTTTGATACAATGGTATACAATATTATAGGTCATTTAGACTTAGGGTTCCATGTACTACAAGCTATTGTATAGATTGGATTTATTAACAGAGAAATATATTATACATTTATGATGTCACGACCCGTCCCCCGGGGCTCGTGTCGTAACTACCCGAAGCCCGCCTTCCATATTCCAGGGGAGGGTGACTAGAACCAAAGGTGTAAAACCCAAAATTGGTAAGGCATTGCCTGTATAACTATAAACAAACACCTCAGAGTACACAACTGGAAGAAAAATACTATGTAAAAAATGTATACAAAAAGTGTGTTGGAATGTAAAAGGGTCCGGAAATACAGGTCCAGCTGTAAAGTACAAGCACAATAGAAAGCAAGTACAACAGAAGAAAAGTAAAGCAGCTACTGGGTCATCCTTCAAGGTTCCTACTTGAATGGTAAGTACAGATGGCCTCCTCTGCACTCCATGTTTATCTGTCTCATTCATGTACCTCCACTTCGAGTGGTCCACCTCCGGGCACTGTCCAGTCCTCATACTCTCTACCTCAATCAGCGATGTCTGTCATCAGCAACCATCACAATGTGGTGCGGGCATAGCCCGTGCAGGGGAGAGTATAATGATACTCAGTAGGGACCCCAAGACCCTCAATGTCTCACAAAATCATACAAGGATAAACCAAAAAGTATGAAATCAACAGATAACCATTACTTTGTTATATTCTTATATGTATACCTACGTTATCTAGTATCCCTTCTCAATCATTAGAAAAACACAAAAGTCATTGACTTAGCTCAAAACAGGATTTTTATTATCGAAACTGTGGCTGGTGGAATACTGATACTTTATCGAGTACAGTGGGTCTACCGCGTCACACAGAGGATCTTCCCACCATCTTTGGACTACAGAGGCACTCATCCTATCAAGTATTGTGGGTCCACTTCGTCACACAAAGGCGCTCCCCACCGAGGGATTGTCCCGTCACATAGAGGTGCTCCCCATAATAGACTGCAGAGGTACTCTTCCATTCGAGTATCGAGGTTCTTTCACTCTCACTCATAGGTGCTCCTCAGCCATGGGTCTACCACGTCACATAGAGTTTCTCCCCATAGGGCTAGTCGAGTCAATCCAAGTAGATTCGTTCAAGTAGTCGTCAGATCTCAGCCAGCTACTAGGTCCCCGTACTCTGTCTACTCCTCAACCAAAGGATCCACTCCACAAGCTACTTTTTGAAACTGCCTGTGTCACAAAGTCTCACGTAGAAGTATAAAAAAGGAACTACATGTCATAGGGGTCTCAACGTAATAGGTGGAGCGTCAATCGGACGCCCGATCTGTGAGTTATTATCCTTTTTGTCCCGGAGGCCCAGTTGGATTCATGTATGAACCAAACCAACCGTATAACAAATATACCCTGAACTCTAGTGGGGTATACTCAAAGGGACCTTATCTCATCAAGATTACCAGTGGCACTAACTGCTCGTCAAACGGATGTCTGGTGCCGCATATATGGAGAATGTACGCAAAAGGGTCAGTAGTTGGCCCAGGTCTGGTTAGACCCAGTCGGACAGACTCAGCCCAACCCCATCTTGGCTGAACCGGTCTGGGTCAACCCGGAAAGAACCTATGGGTCTAATCCAGCCCGTAGGGAGGGTCTTCGAAATATGATACACCAGGTCTTCATGGCCCGACCCAACGGACTGTGAGGGCAGTTCTGCCCGGATGCCGCCACGCATGAGGCTTGGACGGAAGGCTGGGGTCAGTTCATTTAGTACTATGAGGGGCGCGACAAAGGAGGTCAGTAGCCAGGAGGCCAGGGTGCGGGCCATGCAGGGCACGAGCAGGCCGACTGGTCGTCAGGTAGGTCGCGGGTGTGCCGGGCAGGCAGTTGGGGCGCAGGGCAGGCCGCAGGGGCGTACAAGAAGCACGCGGGAACGCCGTGCCGGGCACGGGGGTGCCAAGCAGTCCTCTGATAGGGAGAGAAATGATTTAGTGGCTCGCATGCAGCATGAAGGGGTGTCGGGTAGGCCGCCGGCTGAGCCGAGCAGTACGCGGGCAGGCGGCGTAGGGCGCGGCAGCACGCGTGGGGCTGTGCCGGGCACGACAGCGTGCAGGAAGGCGTCGCCGGGTGTGGCGGCGCATGGGTAGGCCATGGGGTAGGCCAGAGTGTGCAGGGAAGCACGCATGTAAGCCTTGGGGCATGCGGCAGAGCGCATTGGTGTCCTGCCGGATGTATATGTGTGCCGCGGGGGCAGTGCGATTCGCGGAGGCTGCGGGTAGCACAACCTTTTTCGTTGTCACCTTCATTTTCATTGCCTCATCTCCATGTCGAAGAATCATTACGAGAGAACGGCGGAGGGAGTAGGGCCTTGTTAGTTTGGCCCACAATCTATGTGTTTAGAGATGATATCAGTTGGCTCATCAGAATGAATCTCAACAATTAATTAAAACTCTTTGAAAAAATATTTCATTCGATGAGGAGAGGAAGAAAATGGGAGCATGAACATGCAAAACCCCCATAACTTTTGATTCGATGATCGACGCTCAATGTTTGTTGACACAGTCTCGAAATAAAGTTGGGGGAGACAGTCTTTCATCAGGTCCGCCGCACTTCCTCAATTCCGAGCTACATTGGTTCGTTGACGACGTTGCGGAGGGTTGATCGGTAGGTGTCTGTGGAGGAAATCGAAGAAGAATGAGTGTCACCAGCGTGCTTCGCATTCTTTGCATTCATCGTTGGGATCTTTCCCCCCATGATTTCTTCTCAAAGCCTCCTCCAAAAAGAAGATTATGACAAAGAAAATAATATGATGTTTTGTCTATTATTACATTGGCACGTAATTCAAAATTGATGAATTAAAGGAGTGGGACCCACCTAATTAAATTTGTGAGAGGTTTCACATTTAATTAGGTAGACGGAAAGAGGCTCTCCCTAATTAAAGATGGAGAGGTGGAATGTTTAATACTCAATCATCAATAGGGGTCGGGTTTTCCTCATCCATACCATTTAATAGAGAGGTTATGATTCTTGGGTGGTCCCCACGTCGTAACCTCTCGTGGGAGGTTATGCTCTGGTGGGCCCCACCCCTATAAGCTCTCATGGAAGGTTGGGGTGTGGCAGTCCCACCATCAACTCCCAAGTGGAGGTTCTAACTACCCGCACTCACATGGAGGCTCAAAAAAAAATAAAAAATGTGTTACACTTTATTTTATTATTTTTTTAATAAAACCCAAAAAACTAACATTTATCCTTGACTCGCTCTCGTCAAAGTGAATGTCTTCTTAAAATAATACCATTGCGGTGAGTTTATCAGTGCCCTTAGATTTTAGTTTCAAGCACCGACTCGAATGTTATAAAAACTCACTCATGCATTTACTAAACGTACCCAAACAAAAATTTAGAAATTCATTCTAGGAAGAATGAGAATCGGAATCTAGCACTGTAAATTTTCGCGGACTCGTAAAAAATTTATTGTATATAAAAAAAATCCAAGGAATTTCCGGGACTTTACATTCTCCCCAACTCAGGGCTTTATGTGCCCGTAAGATACAACTCACACTAAGGGAACAAATGGTGTTATTGAAAATGCACTTGAGCCTCCTGCTCCCTTGTGATCTCCGAGAGGATACCATGCTTCCAATTAACGTGCACCAGAGGTATCGAACATCTACATAGGACCCACTCCAGTCGATCCTCAATCTCCACTGGAACCTCCATGAAAGTCTCCCCATCACCGATGTTCAGCTCCCCATAGTTGATGATGTGTGATGGGTCATGCACTTATCTCCTCAGCTGAGATACATCGAAGATGTCATGCACTCTGTGCAACTAAGGTGGAAGAGCTAAGCGCTAAGACACCTCGCCTACTCTGCTGAGGACCTGGAAAGGTCTTATGAACCTCATAGATAACTTGCGGCCTCAGCCAAATCTTTGTAGACCTAGTTGAGATGAGTCCCATAGGAAGGCATGGTCTCCATCCTCGAGCACTAGAGGTCTTCGTCTCCAATCATCATAAGACTTATATCTTCACTGTGCAGTCTTCATCCGCTCCTGGATTATCTGCACCTTCTCCGTGGCAGCCTGTACCATCTCTAGCCCCACTAGTACTGACTCCCCTGGGTCTGTCCAGCATAGTGGTAATCTGCAAGGTCGACCATACAAGGCCTCAAAATGTGCGATGACGATGGTGGAGTGATTGATGTTGTTTTATGAAAACTCCACCAATGGTAGTTGATCCTCCTAGTTATGACCAAAGTCAAGGACACATTCACAGAGCATGTCATTGATGGTCTGGTTGGACCGCTCAGTCTGGCCATCTGTCTGAGGATGGAAGGCGGTGCTCAAGCAAAGCTTTGTCCTAAAAGCTCCATGCTACCCCTTCCATAGCTGGGAAGTAAATCATATTTCATGATCGGAGACAATAGATGAAGGTACTCTATGTAGTGACTCCATCTCCTACACGTATAGGTCCCAAGCTCTCAATTTATCCTTGCTCTCTGATCGATAAGAAGTTGGCCGACTTGGTGAGTCAGTCTACAATCACCCCAATCGGTTCGTGAACCCTAGATGTATGTGGAATACCAGTCACAAAGTCTATGGATATCCCATCCCACTTCCTCTCTGGTACCTATAAAGGATGAACTAAACAAGTGGGTACCTGGTGCTCCTCCTTCACTTGCTGACAAGTGAGTCACCGAGAGACAAACTCTGCTACTTCCTTCTTAATACCTGACCACCAGTACTGTCGATGAAGGTCCTAGTATATCTTCTCCACTCGTGGATGTACCTCTAAAAGAGAAGTTTGAACCTCCCTCAACACTTCCTCGTGAAATGTAATTGTTACCCTGGTACGTCCTCTAAAAAGGATGACATGCTCCCCACCATTAGAAAATTCATCAGGTGCTTTCCATGGGGATATCTAAGCACGTCATGTCTCGTAGTCAGCGTCCCCATGTTGTGCTTCCCTGGACCACTGAACGAGTGGGGGAGTGACAGTAAGAGACTGCAGGAATATTTCTCCATCCCTATACAAAAAAGAAATTTGTATGGCAGCCAACTACTCTATAGCCTCTCCTAGAAGCTGAATACCAGTCCCCTTGTTTTGCGCATCTACAACATCATTCCCCTTTCCATAAGTATAGGCTATCTCGAAGTCATAATCCTGGAAGAACTCAAGCCAACGCTGTTGTATGAGGGTTAGGTCCTTCTTAGAGAAGATATACTTGAAACTCTTGTGATCAGAGTATACGGTAAAACGTTTTCCCATCATATAGTGATGCCACATCTTCAAGGTGACGACCATTGCTGCTAACTTTAGTTCATGTGTAGTGTAGTTCTTCTCATGTTGTATCAACTTACGAAAACCATACGCGATCACATCTCACTCCTACATTAGCACACACCTGAGTATAGTCCCAAATGTGTCATAGTAGACTACACACCCTTTGCCTTCCTCTTTATGCCTCAAGATAGGGGCACTAGTCAGCCTATGCCTCAGCTCCTGAATGCTCTGCTAGAATCTCTATGACCAAACGAAGGGTTTCCCTTTCTTTGTAAAGGTTTATAGTGGGGCTGCAACTCTGGAGAAGTCTGGAACGAATCTTCGGTAGTAGCCACCCAATCCTAGGAAACTCCGCACCTACATCACTCTCCTAGGTGGCTCCCAAGAAAGTATCGCCTCAATCGTCACTGGATATTCTGCAACTCCTACCTCTGAGATAACATGTCCCATGAAGTGCACCTCTCAGATCGAGAACAAGCACTTTGAGAGCTTACCATAAAGTTGGTTCTCCTCGGAGTGTGTCCCGTACTACCCAAAAATGGTAGGCATGCTCATCCTTAGTAGTCGAGTAGATAAAAATTTCATCAATGAAGACTATGAAAAAGCGATCAGGAAAAGGCTATAAGATCTTGTTTATGAGTTTCATGAACATTAATGGAGTGTTTTTTACGCCGATGTGCATAAAAAAGAACTCGTAGTGGTTGTAACGACACCTGATGGCCATATTTAGTACATCATCATCTCAAACTCTGAGTTGGTGATAGCCTGATCTGAGGTCTATCTTCGAGAACCACCGAGCTCCCCTTAGATGATCAAATAGGTTGTCAATCCTCGAGAGTGGGTACCTGTTTTTCATAGTCACCTAGTGCAGGCGACGGTAGTCGACACAAATCCTCCAGCTCCCGTCCGTCTTCTTGGTGAACAGAATGGGGGCTGCCTGTGGAGAAACATTGGGCCAGATGAATCATGTTTCATGCATGTCCTATAGCTAAACCCACAGCACGCCAAGCTCAGCGAGAGCCATCTGATATGCTGGTGTAGATAGAGGTTTCGTGTCAGGGTACATGACAATGTATAAGTCTACATCACTGTGAGGAGATAATCCTATAATATCTTCAGGGAAAACATCAACGTACTGCTCCACCACTATCGGATATGTCAGACTCTGTACATGAACTACTCTAAGGGTAAGTAAAGCCAATTGGTGGGTGATCGGCTGCACCTGCCTCCGTTTAAGATCATCTTGTGCTGATAGGGCTCAATTCACGCCAGTAAAGGTAAACATGGTCCCATCCATGTGGACACATGGTACTTTAAGACTAATACAGTGGATATGGGCATGGGCTATAGATAACCAGTCCATACCCAAGATGATGTCGTAAGGCCTCGACGCCAATACTATAAGATCCTAGACGAAGCTCTCGCTTCCAAGAGTAAGCTGAAATTGCTAGCACCAGTGCGTAATCATCGAGTCTAATCCCGTAGGAGTCTCTAGCCAAAAGGATTGAGCCAATGGCTCTGTCAGAATCTCCGCGCTCGGAACGAGGGCAGTGGCAATGAAAGAGTGACCAGCACCTGTTTCTATAAAAACTGCAGCTCAGGTAGAGTAGACATAGATCGTACCTCAGATCATCTCTAGATCACCATGGTCATATGCTTCAACTACATGAATCTGAGATCTCCCCTATCCACATGATCCATGTAGTCGGGTTGTACCTCCTTGTGGTGGTGTCGGTAGCACCTCATAATGTTAACCATCGCCAGCTGCTCGACCTGATCCTCTGCCATGTCCACCTGAACCCTGCAGACCGCCTCGTCTGAATCTATGCCTCTGCCTAGAAGGTCCCTCAACTGTCTGCTGATCATCAGAGAAGGGGTCGGACAGTCATGATCCATGTGACCAAGCCCGCCGCATGAGTAACACTGCCTGCTACCGGCATGTGTGTCTCTTCTCAGTGGGACCCGCATAACTAATCATGAGTCATGTGGTTGACTAATTATAGGTCTGGTCCTCTTGGACCTCTGCGACATCTGTATACTGCCAGAAGTAGATGACTCCACTACTTGTAGGCTAGTGGTGGGTCTCACTGTAGGAGACTGCTCAACAAAGAAACTCTCCACTAGGAGATCCCTCTCTAACACCCCCTCTTGATTAGGGATGCTTAGTGAGATCAACAAAGCTCTCATCTCCTGCCTGAGTCCCTTCTCGAAGGTCCGGGCCCTAAATTATGGGTCATGTATCATATCAGTGGAGTAATGTTAGAGGTTGGTGAACCTTACTGAGTACTGTGCCACCATCATTTTACCCTTCCATAGATGTAGTAGCTCTTGTATCTGAACCGCTCGAAGGGTGGCTGGGACAAAAACTACCCTGAATAGGCTCTCGAAGTATGCCAAAAAAAATTGTCACCTTGTCATGATCCTGGATAATCCGACTCCACCATCTGCATGTAGCTTCCTAATGGAGGCTGGAAGCATGGATCACCATGAAGTCTTTTGGTGTCCCCACTAGTGTCAAGACTCTCATCATAGACTCCCACCAATCCTTAGCCGCTTATGGGTATTTCTCTCCCCTGAACCTAGGTGGCCTCTGGCACTGGAACATTTTTAATGCACTCAAGCGGTGTTCATCCTCTACTACTGCAGCTGGTGGCATCGGTGGCCCAATGGGTAGTAGTACCGCTAGTGCCTCTGCTGGTGCCTCAACTGAAAGATGGCCCTGCAACGAGGCCTCATCGTTCGGTGGGCTATCAGTACATAAGACTATCGGGGCTCTAACAAGTCGTCTGAGGGGAGGATTACTGAATGAAATAGATGTGACATGGTCAAAATACTATACCTGGTGAGATAACGTACTTAAGATGGCTAAAAAAACTTTTGAATACACACATGCAATCGGTGTTTTCATGATCTAAGACGGAAATCAGTAGTCAGGGTCCTGCAGTATGGATACGTTTGTCTCCCACACCAACACTGGACTCCCTGAACATAAAACCACACTTAGTACCCATAACATTATTGCTTCACAAGAAAATAAATAATAGAGTCCTAAGTTCCATTGTGTAACCGACTCCTATGATACCAATTTGTCACGACCCATCCCCAAAGTCCCATGTCGTAACTACCCCAAGCCAGCCTTCCATAGGACATGGACTGGTGACTAACACCAAAGGAATAAATGCCTAAACTGTGAAGGCATTGCCTCTATAACTGTAAACAAACACATCAGACTAAACAGCTGGAAGAAAAACTCCTAGTAATAATTGTATAAAAAAAGTTTTCTATAAGGTAAAAGGGTTTATAAATACAAGCCCAACTATAAAGTACAAGTACAACTAAAAGAAATTAAAACTGAAGAAAAGTAAAGCAGCTATTGGGTAGTCCTCCAGGATTCCTACCTAAAGGGTAGGTATAGATAGCATCCTCATCACTCCATGCTCGTCCGTCTCCTCCGTGTACCTTCACACCGAGTGATCCACCTCCGGGTACCATTTAGTCCTAATACTCTCTGCCTCAATCAATGATGTCCATCGTATGCAACCAACACAATGAGACGCGGCCATATCCCGTTAAGTGGTGAGTATACTGATACTCGGTAGGGACCCCAAGACCCTCAAGGTCTCACAAAATCCAACAAGGATAAACCACAAAGTATGAAATCTACAGATTACCGTTACATTGGTATATTCCTATACATATACATATGTTATCTAGTTACCCATCTCCATCATGAGAAAAACACAAAAGTCATTGACTCAGCACAAACCATGATTCTTATTATCGAAACCATAGAGGGTGGAGTACTCCTCCTCTATCGAGTATAGTGGGCCTACTGCGTCCCACATAGGTGCTTCCCACTATCCTTGGATTGCTGAGGCAATCCTCATGTCGAGTACCGTAGGTCTACTACGTCACACCGAGGCGCTGCCCCCCATGGGCGGTCATCTCACACAGAGGTGATACCCCTTATAGCATGCAGAGGTACTTCTAATTTTGAGTATGGAAGAACTTCCGCGCTCACAAAATGGTTCTCCTCTGCCATGGGTCTTCTACGTCACACGGTGGCGCTCCCCACACGGCTAGTCGATTCACTCTAAGTCAAATTTGTCAAGCAGTCATAGGATCTCAGCCAGCTACTAGGTCTTCATACTCTGTCTTCTCATCACCGGAATGATCCACTCCATGAGCTACTAGTCGATACTCCTATTTTCACGAAGTCTCACATAGAAGTATCACAAATAACTGCCACGCCATGGGGGTCTCAACGCAATAAGCATCACGTCAATCAGACTCCCGGTCTGTGAGTTATTATCCTTTTAGTCCCGGGGACCCAGTTGGATTCAAGTATGAACCAACCCGACTGTTTGTCAAGTATACCCCAACCTCTAGTAGGTTATAATCAAAGGGACCGTCCCTCATCAAAATTACCAGCGCCGCTGACGGATCATCAAACAGACTTCTGGTGCCACAGATATGGCCAAAGAAAGAAAAGGGTCAATAGTGGGCCCGGGTCCGATCCAACCCGGTCTAACCGACTTGGCTCAACACATTCCGTGCTCACCGGGACTGGGTCAACCCAGATAGAGACGATGTTTTTGACCCAACCCATTGGGCGGGTCAGCCCGCTATGTTAGGCCTAGTCTGTTGGACCCGACCCAGTGGACTGCGAGGGCGGTTCGGCCTGGATACCGCCACGCAGGAGGCTCTGCCCGAAGGTCGAGGCCTTTTCGGCCATTTCCGTTAGGGGTGGGATTGGGAGGTCAGTGGGACGGCCGTGTAGGGTTCGGGTAGGCCGGCTCGGTGCCAGGAAGGCCGTGGGAGCGCCGAGCAGTCCGCGGCGGCGCGCAGGCACCACGCGGGAGAACTGGGTAGGGCACGGGAGTGCTGATCAGGCCGCCAGTAGGGCTGGACAGGATGCAGTGGCACGTGGGTAGCGCACGGGAGCACCAAAAAGGCCGCCAGCTGAGCCGGGCATCATATGGGGCACGGGGGCAGGCGGCACGCGGGCTAGTGGAGCGGGGGCAGGGCGGCACGCGGTAGGCGGCGCAGGGCGGGGCCGCGCGCGAGAAGGCGGCCCGAAGAGAGGCGGCGCGCTAGCAGGCCGTGGGGCAGGCATGAGCATGCAAGGCAGCACACGGGTAAGCCACGGTTCATGCGGCGGTGCACGACAGTGTTCGTCCGGATGTATAGGTGTGGAGAGGGGGTGGTGCGATTCGAGGATGTCGCGGGTAATGCAACCTTCGTCGTTGGTGTCTCCCCATCTCCATTCATAAGAATCATTACAAAAGAATGACAGAGGATGTTGTTCCATGTCAGTTTGGCCCTCACCCTCTGCATTTATAGACGATATCATTTGGATCATCAGAATGAATCTCAACAATTAATTTCAACACTCTGCAGCAATCATTCATTCAATGAGGAGAGGAAGAAAGAGGGAGCACCAACATGAAAAAGAACCCTAACTATTGATTCGACGCTCGACGCTCGTCGTTTGTTGACGGAGTCGTGAATGGAAGTCGGAGGAGGCCGTCATTAGTCGCGTCCACCTCATGTCCTCAATTCCGAGCTGCGTTGGTTCGTGGATGGCATTTCAGAGGGTTGGTCGATAGGAGGCAGGGGGAGAAGTCGAAGAAGAAAGAGTGTCCCTAGCGTTCATCATGTTCTTCGTATTCTTCGTTTGGAGATTTTATGCCTAGATTTCCTCTCAAATCCTCCACCAAAAAGAATATTATTCCAACAAAAATAATATGAGGGTTTGTCTATTATTTCGTTGGCATGTAATTCAGAATTGATGAATTAAATGAGTGGGCACCACCTCATTAAATTTGTAAGAGGTTTCACATTGAATTAGGTGGATGGAATGAGGATCTCTCTCATTCAAGAGGGAGACGTGGGAGGTTTTATCCTGTGTCATCAATAGGGGTGGGGTGGTCCCCACCCCTATCATCTAATAGAGAGGTTATGTGTCTTGGGTGGTCCCCACGTCGTAACCTCTCAATGGAGGATATGCTTGGGTGGGCCCTACCACCATAACCTCTCATGAGAGGTTGGGGTGTGGCGGTCCCACCATCAAATCCCAAGTGTAGGTTCCATCTACCCGCACTAACATGGCGGCTCAAAAAGAATAAAATAAAGTGTTACACTTTATATTAACTTTTTTTTTTTTGAGAAAACCCAAAAACTAAATTTTATCACCGACTCACTATCATCGAAGTGAAAGTATTCTTAAGCTAATATTGGCGTTGTGAGTTTAACAGTGCCCTCATATTTCAGTTCTGAGAACCGGCTCAAAAGATATAAAATCATGCTTGTACGTTTACTAAACGTACCTGAACAAAACAGCATAAATTGATCCAGGGCACACCGGGGCTCAGAATCAAGCTTTGTAAATTTTTGCAGACTCGTAAAAAATCCCAGGTATTTAAAAAAAAATTTTCCACAAAATTTCTGGGTCGTTACATCTGATGTGTTACATTGTCCCTTATTATAATCAAATCATTCCTTATAATTTATATAATGCTTCATTTAGATTTATATTTGGATATTTTTTCATTACAATATCATCATTTTCCCTAGACTCCTCAATCATCTTGAGGATTCTACAAGGTACAATGACCAGGGTATTCATATGATTCCTCAAAAAAAAATCAAGGATCCAAAATGTATATATGGTCCTCAGACTAAGATATTCTCATATCCAGTTATATTACTTCATATGTGATCACATGTTCTATGTTTTGTATGTACTAATTTAGTTATGATCTGTGGACCACATAATATAATTAGAGAGACATGAGGGAATTTCAAAATAGTCGGCCAAAAATCCAATTCATTCCATAATTTAAATTTGTCTAATGTATATGTGGATTTGTTTTCCTTTCGTTATGTACTATATTTTTCTCTTACATAGATTTAAAACAAAAATAATTCAATCTCTGACTTGAAATTCCCAACCATTTGTTCATTAACCATGATTTCTATTTACATTTCTTTGAGTTTATTTAGTATGGGATTGAATCACATATACCATTTTTATTGACTCCTCCACAAAATCTTGATCGATATGTTTCCTATCAAAAATTACATATCAAATCATTGGTTTACAAAATTTATTGTTGTATTATACTTCATACCAAACTATTTGAATTCTTGACTGGAAACTATTATTTTATGTGAATTCCAACAAAGTTAAATACTTGTCATATATTGCATGAAACTTTTGATAGATAATCCACAATAGTACTTAGAATGTTTGAAGAGTATATTTCTACTATCCATATATTGGAAGGTAATAATCATTTCCAAAACGGAGATCAATAATTAGATCCTTTGAATGAGTTTTTTAGAATTTGGATGTAAATCATTGATCACGATCATACACTATGGATAGCGTTTTTTCACCAATGTATAAAAAATCATTAATATGCATCCATTATAGCTTATTAGAGATAAATAATATATTTTCGTGAGGATATTTATATTTTTGGGGAGTCAATCAATAATTACTCAAGATGTATCATCAATCATAGGAGTCATTTCTATTCTTGTGACAAGGCCCTTAGTGATATCACCCCATTTCCATGTAATAATGTGTATGGTTTTCAATAAATATGTTGGAAATTGTCTTCCAAGATTTACATGTTGAAAAAAATGAAAATGAATCATAATAATCAATTTCAAAACATCATATTATCCCACCAAAAGATTTCCTATAAATCCCTATACGGCCTGGTACTTCCATGTATTATTGTGAAATTAAATCTATGTGAATCAACTAGAAATTACATATTTATCCCTTTTATAGATGGACCATGTAATCTCATTACAAATTTTATATCCTCATAATTAACAATTATGTCTACCAATCGTCTTTATGTTTGGCAATTAATTTTCATTACAAAATTATCATATTTAGGTTGATAAATTGTTTCCATTCCTATGTAATGTGGTTTAGAAATCACTTTAAAAATGAGTTATTTCATCCCATCCTAAATAATTCTAATTAAAATATTTTCTAACTCTTTGAACATAGGATCCCTTTTGGTTTTCATTATATTTAGGAACCTTTTATATTTCAATGTTAATACTTATGCAACATTATTTTTCATTCCTGAGTGGAATTTTGTTGAGGAATTATATTCATTTGGTATCTTTATTAATAAAAATTACCATGTTTGAGTTATTTATATGAAAAATGAATTCCAAACTCTTATGATTTGTATATATATATCATTTTTCATCAAAGATATGATTCCATCATATAATCGAATTACATATTTGAGCATCCAACTCAAGATCATGGATTGGATAGTGTTTTCATGAATATTTAATCATAATCAATGCATCGACAAGTAATTTGTCATTATTCATAAAAAACTCAATTAACTGATTTGATGCACAACTATATATCAATAATTATTTTCTTCATGATTGTAAAATCAAAATCATACCATCCACAAATAAAATCTTCAATTATTCCTTACATTTTTAAAATTCCTTTTTCTATTCGAACGTAAAACATTTAATTATGATAATTAAGAATGATATTTTAAATTTAGGGAAAAAAATTGAACAAATAATTGATATTAACCTATAAAACTACGCAAAATATGTACCTTAGTTATGTTTGTTTGGTGTATGACATTCTTGAATTGAATTTTTCATAACATGATCAAGTGATATCCATTCCTTGGACACAATATGTCAATGAAATGAAACTATTTGATGATAAATTTAAAATAATATTAATTTACCATATAAATATACTCTTTTAAGAGTCTAAATAATGTACCCTAAATAAATTACATGAAACTCATTCCTCTTATATTTCTGGAATATTCATCAATAAATACCAAAAAAATCATCAAGGCATTCCTTGTATGCTATTTTCATTATACCTATAAAGTAAAATGGTGAATTTTTCAATCCAATCATAATTACATTAAACATTTAAGTGAAAATACCTCAAAGTAAATGTTCTACTGGTAATCTCATATTTATTTAATATTAATATATTTCTCCCAAAATGGAGTTTATCATTTTAAAATATCAATCTATGTGAGGATGCTTGAATATGTCATCATAGACAAGGTACATGATACATGTTTCTTAAAATAATTCATTCAATTTTTCAATATTCAACACACATATTCAAATTCCAATATTTCTATTTAATGAAAATTAAAATTTCTCCAAAATGTGACACATTATTTCATATAAATCAATTAACACACGTCTCTTTTTGTTTTTTTATTACCTCCAATAATATCACAGTGTCCAGTTAATAGAGAGTATTGATATTCATATTGTATTAGGTGATTAATATTTAGAAAACTAAAATGCATAGTGTTTTGGATTCCTAGAAAAATTGCTCCTAAAATATAGGAATTTCGTCCCATAAAAATACATCATATATCTAAAAATTATGCATCCCATTATATGTTATATGTCCTATTATTCCCTATGAATATCATTTATAAGAGATAAAAGGGGTCAAACTATACATGGATCATATAATGATATCTCCCCCCATAAATGTAAATAACTACACATCTTTATCACATATCATAACTTCAATCACAATAAAATAAAATTTTAACCATTTTTAAAAGCTAATATATACCAATGAGGTTATCAAATTCCCCCATATGTATAATAATGAATTTATTAAATAGATAATGTTGATGTGTAATGATGTGTATTTCATTCCACAAACATGTTTGGGTGATAATTTCTCTAGGATTTTTGACTGATAACTCCCTCATTTAGTTTATTTTGGAAATATTAAAATTTCATAGGAAACAGGAATGTTTCAAAATAAGTCCATGATATAGAATCCAATAAGTTATTAGATAAAATTGATTATATGATGCAATTACCTAAAACTACATATCATTGTGCCTAAAAATAACTAATTTTTATATAAAAATTATTGTTGTGATCCGTTTTCAATTTTTAATTGACAACATCCCTAAAATTTGGGATAATCATTTGTATTGTACACCATATTATTACTTCCAAATCACTAATCATTGGTAGTTTTACATACCCATTAAATCGTGAACATGATTTCTTTTTTTTCCATTAAATAACGAATGAACTATTTCATTTTAACAATTATTAATGGTGTTTCCACTCACAAGTATCAAATAATGAAAAATTCCCATTTTCCTATTTTCCGAAAATATATTTTCATCTCTATCATTCTCAACATATTATGCATTATATTTATTAATTTTGTATTGGAGTATTATTTCTCATAATTTTTATCACATGATTCACTATCCTTATATGAGGTGAGTTTTTTTTCTTCAGAAAAGTGGAATTAAATTGAATACATTTATAATATCAATGAAATAGTCATTATAAATCTATTGATTATGTGAAAACTCAAAAATATTTATTTATTGCCTTTTAATGTTATCTATCTATATATATAATTTTTTCATCCGTTTTTCTCATACCCATGAATTCCCTTTCCACATCCACACATTTCTCATGAGGTATATATTTATCCATAGGCATTTTTCTCAAAATGCATCCTATCTATGTTATCTATTTCCAAATCATACTATGTGATTTCAATTAATGGAAACCATTGATCAGCATCACCCTAATCCTAATAAAAATAAATTATAACTTTCTATATTTCATTAAATTTCATAAAAATATTTACATTCCATGAAACATATTCATTTCTCATCTATAAATTGATTTTTATTCCCATTGATTGGTGGATGATTCAAAAAAATGATGTAGTTTATCTTATTTACACCTTATGTTGAATCAATGATCTAGTTAATTTTATAATGATTATTTCTAAAAACAGTACTTAGCATGCCTAATATGGTTCTAATTTTAACAGTTCTATTTGTAGATACAGATACATCTTCATTTTCTCCTATAGTGAAAGCGCTATATGGATGAAATGAATTGATATGGATCCAATTTCTTCCACTAAGAACCATTTTTAAACAATAGACCACATTTAATTATATCATAACATTTTGAAATAGAATTAATAATCCCAAAATTACAAATAAATATAATATAAAACACAATAATTAAGCATGGAAATTCCCATAGTGATAAGAATGGTTTCATTTGTAATGATTCCAAGTAGTTTAATTATTATCAAGTTATTCATAATTTTTTGTAATGAAAATGTGAATTAGAACATGTATATCCCTTTGGTATTTTATTCTAAAATAAAAATATTTGAACACAAAATATACACACCAATTATTAATATTATATCCTAAAACCAACACATTCCTTATTTTTTCCCCTCAATTCTTCTATTCCAAAACCATATCCTCTAATAGTATCGAGATAGATACATATTTCATGTAAAAAAACATTACTTCTACCATAAAATATATTAGAATGTTATTATATAGTTATACTCAAATCTCTTAACATAGTTATGTTCCCTAATCAATATTTTTAAAATATTGTTCCCATTGTATCAACTAAAAATTATTTGATAATAATTATTAAGGCCCTAACCCAATAATAACAGATTTTGTGGCTAACTATATACATTTCACAAGATACAAATGATTATATCCCAAATTACTAAATATATTAATAACCCAGGAAATCTAGTTTAATATTGAATTATATATATATATATATTAGAAATAATTAAAAACATCAATTTATTTTCAATTATATCATCCAAATTCACTCTATAATTTATATTCATATTAATAGTAATATATTTCATAGTATCCTTGATAAATTAAATTTAAGAAATGTTTAACAAAAAATGACTAACAAGTGCATGCATATATTAGATGAAATAATACATTCATATGACAAAATCAATATGAAAATGGTAAATAATTAAAAAACATTACATTTATTTAATAATATGAAGTTGAGAAATAATATGGACATAATTTATATTGAACACATAATTACATATAAATAATCTCATGATTTAGAAAATCATCCATGCATTTCATTAAATATTAAATAATCACACAGACATCAATTAGAATATTTATAATGATGGAATTATTATTGTTGTACATTTTTAACATACCAATGATACCTTATTCCTTGTCATCCTAAATACTATCAATTCATTATGTAAGGACGACTAAAAAAGTGCGATATCACAGCTAAAAACAAACATGGTTTGTTTCCCAATATCTATTGATCGATCTAGAGAATAATGTGGGCTTATCCCTTCTTATAGTAATTCCAAAAAAATTCCTCATTTAAAATTTTTGAATCTTTAAAATAATTTACAATAATATTATAAAAATATAACATGAAATGATATTACATTACCCAATCAAAAAATATAATTATAAATCAATTACAAAAAATATGAAGAATAGTATAAAAATAGTAATTCACCATTCAAAATGATCATAAAAAGACCATAAAAATATTAAATATGGATTCATTAAAGCATATTAAAAATAAATAATATTTTTTTAAAAAAAAGGTTTTTTAAGAATATAAATATTATTAAATTAACATTAACAATATTCTTGTTGAAAATATACTCTATACTTTCAAAACAACTTAAAAAAAATTTCAAAAAAATAGGGTATTTTTTTAATTAATAATATCATTTAAAATATATAATGCTTCCTAAAATTAAATATTATTCATGAAGATGAAATATTTTTAATATTACTTATATGTTAAAATCCATTCACTTCATACTATTGTAAAATGGTCAAAATTTGAGACATTTGGAAATTTATAATAATATTCATTTAAAAAAATTGAAAGATAATAATGAGATTAATTGTAATTGATGAATCATCTGGATAATGATGAATACATTGTTGAAAATATTTTTATAAAACATATTTATGGATGAATAATGATTTTCGATCAAATATTGAAATAAAGTGTGTTATTTACATGAAAAGTGTCTCAAAAATATTATTTAAAAATGTGAGTAAAATAAAACTATTAGATGAAAATATTATAAATTACAAGAAGTGAATAAAAATTTTTGGGTTTGTGATGAAAATGTAAAATAATTCCATCACGAGTAATACACAATCACAAATATTGACAAATTGTGAAAGAATAATTTAGAACATGTTTATCTTCTAATTCCTAAGACCAAAGAAAAATGTCAAATGATAAATTAAATAACATAAAGATAATGTGTGTTTTGATATAAAAATCAATAGGGAAATATGTACATGACTAAAAATAAATAAGCTGTTAATTTGGAATATTCCATATAAAAGTTAATTTCATAAGTAAAACCTATACCTATATCCAAATTTCCTTCATACATGATTTTACCACCTTTATAATAATTATATTTTAATTAATAAAATATTTTAAAAGCATAATCATAGAAATAATACAATATAACACTTAATTATTGTATTTTTTTAACATTTTATAAGAAATTCATTATTAGAATTACTGTTTCTGGTGATAAGTTATTCATTTTTAATTTATAATATTATTTATTAATTCTAGAACATTTAACATAATCATAGTACCATTATAACCAAAATGTTAAACATGAAATAAAAAATAATTTTTTTTAAAAAAATTTATTAATTATATTTCATAAATGTAGATATTTTAAAATGAGTTATGCCGTTCATAGAGATGAAAGTCCTTACACATGAATTAACATTGTCTATATTTTACATTGAATTGAAATTAAAAAAACTTTTGACATATAACCATTAAAGAAAATTATTTTATAAAAAATATCAATTTTTAGAGGTAGTAGTGTACAATTCACATCATCAACCATTTTGTTTACCATTTGATAGAAGTGGATATTGAAATATATTATACTATTAAAAAAAACATATTTGAAAGTATTATATATAGGTATTATTATTTTATAATAGTTGAATAATATTTGAACTTGTTATACGTATAGATAAAATGAAAAAACAAGGGTAGGAAAATTACCTCTTATTCTGATAACCTCAACATGATTATACCTAAGGATTCCCGTGATTTGATTTGTGATCAATCGTTGGACATTACAGTCTGTGTAGAGACTTGAGGATGAAAATTTTTTAGGGATTGGATGATACAAATTTATTTTTTATTTTTAATAGTATGTGATAGGGGTGGTCTTTTATAAATGTTGGAGAGAACACACATGTAATTTTTTTTAAAGGAAATGTAGTAAAAAATTAACATACCAAAACCTATAAAATGGACTATTATCTCATTATCTGATATAAGGTTTAAATATGGTAATAAAAATGATATTTTTAAGAAAAAATCATTTTAATCTTTATATGAAATATTTATCCACCCATAAACCCATTTATAACCTTAACTATGGTAAATAATTTTTATAATTCTTACTAGGAAATATGACCACAAACTAATTTAACCATTTCTATAATATTAATTATTAATATTAAAAAAATATGGAATATATTTTTCCAAATCCAATTACTAAAATGTCATAATTTATTTAATATTAATCATGTATATGTGATGATAAATTACTTTCTATGGAAGGAACAATATATAAGATTAAAAAGTTTTTATATAACAATTTAATATGAAATTAATTCAAATGTCATAGACTATTTTTACTATAATATTATTAAACTAATTATAATTTAAAAATAATAAAAATAACAATTTTAAATTTTAAAAATGAAACATCCATTCTCAAAAAAATATAATTTTTCGATTAAAAAAATTAATATTTCTTACCAATTATAAAAAAAATTCACTAGGTAACTTTTTTACATACCAATTTAAAAAGGGAAGGTATTAATTTCAAATAACCTTTTTGAAAATACAAGTTTGTAATTTTCAAATATATTCTAAAATAGAGATTTAATAATTTTTAAAAAAATATATTTTTTCATAAAATATATATATTTATTTCAAATTATTTATATTTTCTTTCCAATTAATAGATAACCTTGTAATTTTTTTATACATCTGTATAAAATAGTTTTTTTCATAATTTGATTAGTCATATTATTGTAAACTAATTTATTATCAGGGAAATAATGGTATAATATATTGTGTTTTGTTTAGATTGTGTGCTTTTAGAAATGCATGGCATCGAAGTGAGTAACTTTATCTAAATGGAAATATATCATAACTTATCACGGTGATAAATTTTAATCATTTTTCTGAGGGTACATTTTAGTTCCGATTAATTTAATTTCTGTTTAAAAATAATATTATTTAGAAATAAAACTATATCCTAAGAAGACTTCGATCGAGTGGGTGTCATGTTATCATTGAGGGCCTCCTATGGGTCATTGGTGGTTGTTTCACGTTATAAGGGTTTTATTAAGAATTTTAGCATATAAGACTCCAAATAATTTATTATTAAAATGTTTTTAAATTTTTATAACTAATTATTATCATCGTTATAGTCCTATAATAAGCTGATAGTTAGATTATTATTGATTTTATTAGAGATCCAGGTGGTGCTATTGTTCCTTAAAATTGAATGGAAGGGGATATTTAATAATGTATGTGGTATTTTATATATAACCAAATTTATTCATATTGTTATTAGGTAACTATTTTTGTGGTATTGTTAAAATTTCATTTTAATATTATGCAATGATAATTACCTACTGAAATTAGATAAAAATTTTAAATTAAAATAAATTTTATTTTGAAATTAAAATTCTCATGATAGGGATGAATTTTTTACCAATTACATATTTTTTATCATGAAATGTCATGATGACATAGCTCACTATTTTAAAATAATTTGATTTAAACATTTTCAAATAATATTTTTTGAACAATCACACCCCCTCATTTTTTGATAAGGATGATGGAAATTTCTTGGACATAAGTGACATCCACATTATGATAAAGAATGGAAATGAATGTCATGGAAATCATTAATAGATGGCGTATGATTTTATTATTGAAAATAAAAAAACCATCAAAACATTCCATATAAAAATATACAACTACATGATTCATGATATCACTGAATGAAAACACAATGAAACCATTGTTATTAAAATAAAACGTAAACCAAATAAGATAGTGGAAAACAAAATTATCAATGTACCATGAAAAATGAAAAAAATAAAATAAAATAATCCTCAGACATAACTACAAGATCACAAAATTCTGCATGATCCACCACCAAAACTGAGTACCTCTGAATAAATGTGATACATTTTCTCATCATGTATCTCGATAGGCTAAATCAACAAAAGCACAAACGTTCCAAATACGGGGTGAGTAATGATAATCTATAAATATTCCCCAAATGACATTCATATTCATTACACTCGTATGAAAAATGTTATCATATTTATAAAAAACATATAAAAGAAAATAATTTCTGAAATAGTTTTAATAAGAATATATAAAAATATCATAGGAAAATAGTTTTCTCAAGTCAAAATAATGCTCTGAGGAAAGAAAAAATTCAGCAATTTAAAACCATTTTTAATTTCCATTTTGTTGGGGGAGAAAAATTACCAATATCCACCCACTGTTTATGGGGGACAATTCTTACCCATAAACATTTAGAGGGTGTAAATCCTTGACACAAATCCATCCCACTATTTTAGGGGTAGAATTATTACACATAACTATTTTTACAAGGTAATGCCCTTAATTTTTTCCATCCCACTAATGATGGGGGATAATTATTACCCTTTTCTTACCCGGATTTTCATTAACACACAAAACCAATATTCCAAAAACAAAATTCCTATAACAACAATTTCAACAATCTCAATAAAATCATACATTTATTAGAATCTTTTCAAATATTCCATTTCAATAAAAAACACATTATTCAAAAAACTATTCCATGCATCAAAAGCAAAAAAAATATTTTATAACTATCATTTTAAAATGATGTTAGCAATTCCAGTTTCCAAAAAATTCCCAATTTGCTTTTTTCTATAAAATGTCACTAAAGAGGGGTTCCAAAATTAAATTTACATCAATTTAAAAACCAATTAATATAGTAAATTATTTTTAAACTATAAATTCATAGTATTAGTATATTATTCAAGAAAAAACCCCTACCTCAAATGATTTTGAAAAAAATTGAATACGACATGAATACGACCATGAAAATGGGTTTAATAATTAGTAACCTAACATAGATCCCTTCCCATAATGACTGAAAAGAAAAATCTAATCATATTTGGAATCTACTACCCTAGATACAACCACATTATACATAGATCAAAGAACATGATAGAGTGAGAGATGAATATCAAAGAAAAACAAGGCATAACCACCATAAACAATGAATTTTCGCAAGAATTCAACTTCAACATCCCAAGGGAATCCTTAATATTGACTTCAGATCAATGGGTGATTTCTCTAAAAACTTTGACCGAGTAAAACTAGGGTTAGTTTCAGTTTGGGAAAAAATTAGGGGTTAAATCATAATCTCGACCAAGATCAACTTTTTGTGGATCTTGTTTTTAAACAATGCCTGATTATTTTCACGATATAGAAAATCATGCACCAACTCTGTGTTTGCCACTAAATCATGGATAAACCACTCAGGGATGGTATTCATGGTTTCTAAACCATGAACCAACTATGAAAAATAAAACTATATACATGTTCTAGGTTTTTACTAGGTGGATGCATTGGTTTTTTAGACCATGTTCATTAACCTTGTGCCTACAAAGAGACCACTCTCTCATTATTAGTGGTTTATTGGTGAATATTCACATATTCCACTAACTGTGAACCAATTTTCAAACATTATAAAATCCTTAAAACATTCAAAAAGGACATCCAAACCTCCACATCATCACTCAAACACATTATATACATAAAAGTCATAAAATAATGGTTACCATCATGAACCCATGGGTGATACATTTTCCCAACCATTGGCCTTTTCTTCACCATAATTTAGACACCGAATAATGTCCTAAAATATTTTTGGTCCTTTCCCATTCATTTCCTCCTCCTGGTCCCATTCCTCTTCCTTAATCTGTAAATTTTGCCACAAAACCAGCACTAAATTGATGCTTTTTTCCATGCAATACTTTCTCTCGCCTATCCCAAATCTTTAATAGCATGTTCACTAATAATGAATAATTATTTAGTTTAATTTGATCCTATAGAATCACATGGTTAGGATTAGGATAAGAAATATTTATCAATGATATGTGGAACACATTATGAACATCACTAGACCGTGTGGAAAATTCCAACTCATATGCCACCTCACCAACCGATTCCAGTTTCTCTAAAGGGCCTATGTACTAAAGAGATAACATTCCCTATATAATAAAACAATGGTATCAAAGCCTTGGTAAAATCATCTAAAATACTTTATTGCTCACCACAAATGAAAACTTTTCATCAACAATGATCCTAATATTATCTATGAGGACTCTGATCAATCTCCATTCATTTTATGATCCACTAAATCATCCCTATTGTTTCTATACAAGTCATGGACAACTTTTGAGGACTCACTAGTTTCAACCAAACAATGTTCATAACAACATGGATTCCTATACAATTATTCAAAAATAGACTTATGTATCGAGGAAAAATTGTTGTTTCTATATGAGAACCCCACATGTGATACATGATCTTCTCATGATATTCCAAAATCCAATATGCAATCCAAAAAAATGTCTTACAATATTCCTGTCATCCTTTAAAATTTCTTATCTTTTTATGGATGATACTCCATACTCAATTTAAATAATGTATTAGCAGATTTCTATAATGATTTACAAAAATGATATGTAATCCTCAGAGCTTTTTCTAATACGATTGAAACTGGTATTTCATTCCTCTTTACCACATCATAGATATATATTCCTGACAATTCCTCCATCATATGAGATTAACAAATATGGAATAAATGAGATGAATTTGTGAGTCGATCTAGAATCAACCATATAGAATACTATTACACAATATTTATTGGGAGATTTTTTTACAAAATTCATTAATATCTACTTCCATTTCAATAAAAAATAAGTAAAGAATGAAAAATAACAACTGGTTGATGATGTTATTCCATATCCTAATGAAATGTTGTGTGTATATAAATGAATTTTCCACCTTACTTTTCATACTCACCCTAAAATATTGTTATTTAACAACCTTATACAACTTTATTATTTTAGGATGAATTTTCTATCCTAAATTATCGGAATCATGAAGAATTTTCTCCAGACAGTCCATAGCTACTACCATCAGATTTCTAAACCACTATAATGAACTCTCATACGACTTATAAAAGTCAATGGTCTCCCCACCATTGAGTTTTTACTATATAGCCACACATTGTACATACTATTTTTTTCCTCTTTAACCATATACACAAAATTTGTAACAAAAGAAATGGGAAGGATATTCTAACATAAACTCTTTCTTCACACTCATTGTGCATGTCTGGTAGGACTATCATCAACTGCCAATCATCTAAAGATTCTTTTTACAACTGGTCATATGAAATTCTATATAATGCATCATCCAACATAAGTATCTTAATAGGTTTATACATTAAGTCATAGTCAGTCATTTGGAGATAAATAATCCATCTTATTGGTGTTTGGTTCAAATCCATTTCTAAGAAAATATATTTCAAGATATTATGATCTGTGAACATAGTAAAGTTCTCACAAATAGTTGAGGAAGCCATGTATTCAAATCATCGACTACTATAGATAAATATAAAATGTGTACCAGGTAGATCATCATAAACAACCTTATCTTATTTTATCCATGCACAACAACATGATCTCCCTACATTAGAATGCATCCTAACCTTGATCCTGATGCATCAAAATACACCACATACCCTTGACTAATTTTTGGAAAAATTAATATTGATGCTGATGTAAGTAGAACATAGAGGTCGTTGAAATATTTCTAGGATTCCTCATAACACTATAACAGAACATTTATGTTTTAAAAATCTTTTATATGTCACTAATATAGTGAAAATTCATAAACAAAACATCTTTAATATCCAACTAGTCAAAGGAAAGCTTATATTTCAAATACATTCCTTTCTGATTTCCAAATAAATTTAGCTTTTATCTCTTTTATGTCCATAGAAACACATTTTTAGTGATCACATGGAAATGAAATTTTACCTCTTATATCAAAAAATCATATGTGATTGTTTGGCATAAAAAATTAATCTCTCTATATTCCCAAAACTATCTCCATGTGTCGCTCATGCTCAACCCTTATCCTTGAATAAACAAATATTTCATCGACAAACACCATTATATATGAATCAATATATGTCTAAAATTCGAGATTCATAATATCTATGAAGTCTGATAGTGAATTTGTACGACCAAAATGGAAAAACAACATATTCATCATGGACCTATATACTCTTGATGGTTATTTTTTGAATATCGTATGTACAAATGGTGCTACACACAGATATGTAGTTAGATGAATGAATTGTTTTCTTTACATCACATATAATTTCACTTTTAGATCCCATATTTCTATTTGTTCCATTTGATAATAAAGATGTGAAATATGACTTTTCCCCATAAGTAGATCAATTATCAACTCCACTACTATTATTGGTGGAAACATTGAAAAATTATTGGGAATAATATGTAAACTGGCTGAACACTACATGAAAACAATTACTCTTCATCTATTCTATCAAAAAAAAATTAATTATTTTCAACTAATAGATGATAATTATAACTACTGGGGAAAACATATATGTTGCACCTACATTTACATTCTTTTCGACTCCAAATAGATTCTTGATGCCATCGTCAGTAGTGAAAATATCCATTTTACTATAATATTAAATGTGATCCATGTACATTTCCAACCAATCCAATTAATGGAATACATCATAGTCATCCTTATCAATAACATAGAAATCCAATTTCATAACTTCTCTATAAAAAGTTATAGAACATGTTCTATAAACAGAGTCTCTTTATTATTATTGATAAAGATGATGTTGACGTATTATCATAGAAGGATTCTTATCAATGTTTAAATGATGGAATTAAACAACACAATGAAAAATAAATGAATGGGAAGTATCCATATCAAAAAATCATGCATAGGGGTAGAATATAAATCAATCATACATTTCACATCCGATCTTCTAGATTGATCATCCATAATAACTCACTTATCTACATAAAATTTCATTGTCACTATACTTTTTCCCCTATTTCTTTGTTGATATTTCCCTTGTTGTGGAGTCACGGTATTCCTAGAATCACCATTGGTAGCTTTGGTCTACAAAAGATTATTATTAATCTTCCCTCATTTTGTTTAATCATGCAACATCTATGACACTTAAGGAGTTTCCTAGACACTTAACCTTAGATCACTACAACAATAACACCAAATTTTCCTTGCCTGTCTAATATTTTGGAATGATCAAAGTGTTTTTGTACACATTCTATTGATTTGGATCAATTAACCACATTTAAAATCAACCATGATTTTTTATGGGTCTTGGAGAATGTTTAATTGATCTTGTTGTGAAAATATAATTTTATAACCCCATTCGAAAAGGATTCCATCTTTCTATTTCCGTTATTAGTAGAGTTATTATCTATTATTTTGAATATAATATTAATTAATCGACTTCTATTTTATAAAGTGACATACAACATAAAAAAATATCATGGTAGAAACCACAACTCACTTGTTTGAAATTCCAGAGTTATAATTTGGACTATCTATAGGTTCACCTGTAGCATATGTGTGACCATGTTGTCATTGGATTATTCTGACATTTTCTTATAATGCCTATCGGGTTCCATTTTATAGAAACAAAAAAACACAATATGTCTCACTATCATGAAATTGAAGGCTTAACAACTTGAATTATCACATCACAACTATCATAATATTCATTCCAAATTTCATATTTTATCTATGTACAACCATTTATGAAAATTTCATCAAAAAATTGAAAATAAATCCATTATAAAAATTCCATTTTCATACTCTTTTCAATTTATCACCTTTAAAAAACATTCTATATTTTTATAAAATCAACAAGTTTGCACCAAATCATAAATCATCACTAAAATTGAATATGCACTCATAGTGGGAAGCCATTTCTACTATTCATGTCATGCTTGTATCTTGGAATGATACCATGAAATTGATATCAAAAATAATATAAGTCTCTCCAAAACAATTATATACCCAAATCCTTGTAAAATTGATGTTAAGAAAAAAAATAATAGACATTACTTTTTTATGCTCTATATTTCAAGTCCCAAAAATCCAAATTATTTCTTGAAATCTGACACAAGGAATGAAGTAGAATTACTTAGAATCCCATGACACATAGAACAAAAGACCACTTATTTTGGAAGTATATTCATAATGTATAAGGTGATACCACATATTAGATCTCACCCCACCTCATTGTATTGAGAAAACTATAGGTCATTGTGAGGCCATAATAGACATCTCTGAGGCACTAACTTCTAGTTATGAATTATAAGGGATACATTAATCGATGGGGGATGACTTGACTATTGAAAATAAACAAACCAACAAATCATTCTATTACCAAATAAAGTACTAAATAATGCATGATATCATTGAAAGAAAACTCAATTAAACCATTGATATTAAAATCATACTAAACCCATGTACCATAAAGAAATACTACAATATTAATGTATATAGTAGAATACAAAACCACAGAACTCAAAGACACAAATACATAACATTATGCTCCCATCATTCTCTATGAACAAACACCATAACAGTACCATGTATTAAAAATCATCATTGATGAAATTTGATACCTTTTCATTATAGGTATCATGATTGATGAAATATGAAAACGGACCAATGATCTGAATATGTATTGTGTAATGAAACTCATTAGAAATTCCACAAATGAATTCCCTACAACAGAAACAACGATAAAATATAATATATCATTTATATGAAAAGGTTTATATAAAACATCATTAAAGAATTTAGACTAGATTACAAACATGTTTCATAGAAAACCAAAATTCTCAGGACAACATTTTTTTCAATGGAATGTTACGCAAAAATGTGTTAAAACCATTTCAAAAATATCATTTTAGCATACGGAAATTCCTATCCCTTATTCATCCCAATATTGATGGGGGATTTATCAAAACCTTAACCATTTTGTAGGGTGAATCAATGACCCTAATACATACCACCAATGATGGGGGAGAAGTCATACTCATAACCATTTTGATGGGAAAATCCATGAAGGTTATCTATCCCACTAATGATGTGGCATATTTCTTACCCTTATTATCCCAAAATTTACATGGACACAAAAAAACATTACCCAAATAAACATTTTGAAACAACCATTTTAAACTTATCAATAAAATCATAAAATTATTGATAACCATTCAGAAACCATTTCACATAAAACAAAACATTATTGAAATCAATTTTCTATACATAAAAAACAATAATATTTTTAAAATCATTATTTTAACATGATTTTTACATTTTCACATTCCACAAAATACCCAATTTGTATGATTATACGGGTTGTCACTAAAGAGGGTTTCCAAAAAGAAATTCACATAAATCTCTCAAAATAATTTGAAAAAAAAATATATTTTAAACTATGAATTACAATTAAAAACAGGGTAATTACGATTGATGTCACCTACCATGAAATATTTGATGTGAATGAAAACAGTCATGAAAACATCCACAAAATGGGTCATATCTTCAAAACATGACTATAAATCCCATCCCCTAACATCAAAAATGCCAAATATAATCAGATATGGCCTAAAATACCGTATATATATAAATGATGGAAATATATATAATAAACTGAGGATAGGTAGATTTAGATCCAAGGATAACAAAGAATAACCACCGTAAACGATGACTTTCTGTAAGGATCCACGTTCAGCGTACCATGACAACTCTTTGTATCTCCTCTGGATCGATGGGAGTAGCCATTAATACCATTGTGAGGATTTAAAACCAATTTAGTATCGATTTGGTAAAAACTGTGGGGTTAAATATTAATACTAACATATATCCAATGTTTATGGATTTGTTTTGAAACCATACATTGTTAGTCTCATGGTTAGGAAAATTTTCCGCTAACCCTATGTCAGCCACTTTCTCAATGATTAACCTTACATGGATGGATAACATAGTTTTCAAACCATGTGCCAATCATGTCAAATCCAACTATCCATTTATGCATGGTTTCTACTTGGTATATGCATGTATTTTCCAAAAAAATATCATTAACTATGTGAATACGAAAATCCATCTATCTCATTGTTCATAGTATCTATGGATTGTTTTATACTTTTAATAATTGTGCACCAACCGTGTACTATAGAAAATCAACAAAAAAAACTAAAAAAGGTATCCCAACCATCCCAACCAACACCCCAACAAATTATATAAATAAAAATAATAAAATAAGGGATAAATTATTTAAACTAGGGGTACTACACATTTAACCCAATTAGAGTTGTTCATAGGTGAAATTAATATATTCATGACATAGTGTAATTTACATGGACTCTATGGACACATCCTATTAGGGGTGATAGATAACATGTGTTATACTACCCTATTAGGACACATTAGGACAATTAAGATATCTATATCCATAGTGGATAAACAATACATTGGAGAAAAAGATGGGTGAGAGTAATAACCAATATAGTAATAATATACATTATGATTGTCCATCATCCACCCTCTATATTAATTAGAGTGAGGATATAAATATAAATACATTGTTATATGATATAATTTTGAATATTATATGAAACATTACCACCATGTTAAGGGAATTATTTAGGGGTTATCCTTTAGATAGACGACCCCATGCATGTATAATAAAATATTCCATTACAATAGGAAGCCCTTGAGGATTTCCTAGTGATTAAAAAACCCTGATAATGTGTGGAGAGTGATATTAGTTTATTATTTCTCTACATCAATGGTTTATCTTTATTATATGATTTTATGTGAAATAATCATTCAAGGTGGCCATAATTTTTATAAAAATAACCTTAGGGGGAATTAATCAAAATGGGTAACATATTTTGGAATGTGTTTATTTCAAATGAGATGGAATCAAAATTTATGGTGGTTTGGATAATTCAACTTTAGGGGATGCCTATGATACTACTAGTGGGGATTCTAGGTATTTTGATCAACTAATATATTAGCTCTAGGTATAGGATTTATCATTCCACCTTCCAATATCCAAAAAATTGTTGTGTCTCAATGATGTGTTTGAGCCACCAACACCATTGGGGATTATTTTCATTGGTCTATTCTATAGTTGGATGGATATGGATTGAGTTTGTGATATATGGAATATTAAATCTCTTGGTCATTATATTATACACTAGGGTGAGTTTATTCCAAAAATAATTATCATTTGATGTGTGAGGGAATGACCCTATGTGTGATTAAAATTTTTTAATGGGTTATCGTGATGTTCTAATAAGAATTATAAAAGTGGGAGATATATTTTTGGTCAATTGAGGTCAAATTCCTACAGAAAAATGGTGCAATATTTTCTCATAAATTATATTTTTAATCATAGAATATATGATGCCAATGACACAATATTTCATGGATGTATGAAACACCATTAGTCTTTCTATACCATGGTTTGAATCTCACCCAACTTGGGACAACATGGAATTTAGGTACATGTTGATAAAATAACTTTGAAATCACGAAATGTTGAACTATGTCCAAGGTATTGATTATACTGTGGGATATCATAGATTCATGATTCTTGTGTGAGATTAGACAAGTAGTTATTGAGGTTATTGAGTTTCTTTAATTTTCTATCTTTTAATTATTTTATTATTCGTGTATCTTTTATAATCCTAGTGGATGGTCAGTCATAAAACCTGGTTTTTCTTATTCACGCTTTATATAGATTGACATTTTGATATAGCATGTTCTATTTATATGGAAAAGGTTATTTTAGTTTTTATAAGACTATGTTTATTATTTTTCATATTTTTTTAACAATGATGTTTGGGGTATTTTCAACTCAATGAACCAGAATAGAACCCTTATAAGAACTTTTAACACCCAATTTGGGATCTCATGAAAAAAACATTATCATTTTGTTATAATATCATTAATGTGACCAAATTATATCCTTTAAAATACTAAAATTGTATATAGAAATATTAGATCACATCAATACTGAAGTACATTTTATGTTAATTTTTTTATAGAATTAGGGATAACATTTCAAGTAACTACTAGGGTATAAGAAAACTTATTTCATGAAAATCAATTATATCTCAAAATGTTTTCATTAAATCATGTATCCTTCATATTAAGAACAGAATTAAAAATTTATTGATATTATATTTTCCATATTTAAATGAAATCTTATATCATTATTTTTTATGAAATGATACACATAATAAAATATTGTAAAACATTAATACCGAGTTTCTTTGTGAAATTATGTACAATTAAGAATTACCGATAAAAAATGTATGAAAAACTTATTTTAAAACATCCCATCAAGGCCTTACAATTACATTTCTCATATAAAGATTCCTAGAATAAGTATGGGATTAACCTAACTGTGAATGGAGCAATAAATCTGAATAAAGGAATAATATAATAACAATATATGTCCAAGTAATGAGTTTGTGTAAAAATTCTTCTCAAGGTAAACATATTGAGGTGGAAACCATATAATTGAACATTTAATAATGATATAAGATGATAACATAAAAGAAACATGGGAATGTGGAGTCAAAATAAAACAAGACATTATAATCCTAGTCATGGAATTGTCATTGATAATTTAAAACTATGTTTTCCTTGGATAACTTCCATTGAACTATACAAGGTATCTAATGATGAAAAACATTTACCAATTCACCATAGTTCAAAATAATTATGTTCACACTTGTAACTTTAATATCATGTAATTACATAGGTGTTCCTAATATATCACACAAAATAAGGAATACATTCATCAAAATGAATATGATTATTATAGAGTTTGGGTTACATAAATGGATTTTCCTAATCAGTAAAGTATTGGTAGAACTATTATAATACCATAGAGAAGAAAATTTTATAGGTAATCACTATATAAAATTTTACATTGGAATTTCATGGGGTAATTCTATATGAATAATTGGTGTAAATAATGATCCAGCTAGGTATTAATGAGAGTGAAATGGGCATATCACTATGTAGTTAATGTTTGTTATAAGAAAAAACATTTTCCATCATAATTCGTATAAAAATAAATAGAAGAATATAAAGAAGGTTCTTAAATAATGTGTAGAAGGAGAGGATCCTTTCACTTGAGTGGTCGATTTGATAATCTTGTAATGATATTCATAATTGAATGGGGAGACATTGGGATGTATCAATAGAGGGGGTGACTTTTTAAATTATTACTCACGGGGCTTTAGAAAAGTTAAATAAGAAGATTTTTTGGTTTTTATAGTAAAAGTGAGGGATGTTATTTTTAAATTTGAACACATTACAGTTGGACTCTATGATAATATATTAAAAAACAAAATCATAGCCATGGATTTTAACTATTATAATGGCCAAATTGTATTGTCCTCAAAATTTTATACATCTAAATATTTAACTCATTAAATTACTATCATTGGTGATGTTAATGTGACCCATGTTCAAAAATAATTAAATTTAAACATGTAAAATATAATGTATAGTATAGAGAATAAATTAAGGATATATTAAATTATAAAAAAACAGAAAAACATATTGTATTAAATGGGAATGATAATTTTATTCATCGTTACAATTTATAAGACATGTTACAAACAATGTGGGACTTAATGATGATATAATTTATACTATATATTGATAACATTTAATTTTCTAACACAAAACTAGATTATTTGAAAAAAAAACATATGAATCATTTTTTATATAATATATGGCTATTTCAAAAATATTATTCATATTATTAAACGAAATCTATTAGAATTTTTACTATTCAAATTGAAAAAACCATTTACAAAAAATATGTGTTTTTACGATTATAGTGTTTTGATAATTATAAAAATATCCATTTGACTTTATAACATTATTTTATAATTTATATATAAATATATATTTTTTAATAAGAGTATGTTATTAAAATAATTTTTTTAAAAAATTTCATGACATTTACAAAAATAGTGTGTTTATTGAAACTGTATATTTACAAAAAATACAATTTATATTTTGTCATATCATAATAAATTTTTTTGAATCACATTATTTAACCGTGAATAAAATAATAATAAAATGGTAAAATATAATAATAAATTAATTAAAAAATATTCAAAATCATACTTTTGGAGTATATAAATAACCCCTTATTACCCAAGTGAATTATCTAAGGGTATGTTATTCGATAGTTATACATTACTGCTATTGTTTGAAAAATATTGTCGGATCTATGATCTTGATAAAAATGATCATAAACCCAAAATAGTTTCATTAATAAATTTGATTTTGAATCCCATCATGGTATTGGTTGAGTTAAAATATCATTGATTTTAACTTCTTTATATGTTTTGATAAATGGGATTTATAATGTATGATCCTACTATTAAAGGCCATTTATTATTTGGTCTATTTCAATTTGAATTCAATATATTCATTAATATATAAAAATCATAAAAAAATTCGATAAATAATTTTATGCCCGAATGATTCATAATATTAATTTAAAAATGACATGAAAAAATAGTCCAAAAAAAAACTGTAGTGTATGTGTTTTATATAAAGAAATAACTAAATTTTGAATTTATTTATCAAAAATGTTTTTCATTTAAAAACATTGGGTCATAAAATTATTAATGATTAATAAATTTTTCCATAGAAACTTTATTTCATAAATTATTATATGAGATGGTACTTTTGATGAATCTCCACTTATGGTTCCCATATAACATCCTCAAAATGTGGTTCCCCCATATTACATTGAAAATTAAATTTTTTTTAATTATCTAGATATGTGCCTATATGATCTATGTTATTAAATTGATTCAAATTTTAAGAACGGTCATTTTACAATGGCTTTACCTCTGTATTTTGTTCAACTGAATGGTCTGTTATGTAGTTCCTCAAGAGGTATACCTAGAAAATATCATGTTGTTTGTATAGTTTCAGTGGGAGTTTTAGTTGATAGGTCACATTATATTTGTGACAAAGGGTCTCAATTGGGATGATTTATCATTTACAATGGTTTCCGTTTTTTCCAAAACTCATGTCATTCTTCCATAGAAAGAAAAACATGAATGCAATACATCCAATATCAAAATATTTATCTTGATATTTATTTCTTCCACATACATTTTATCAATGATGTTTGTATTTCATCTGATGTCTTCGGCTTATAATTAAAATTTTAATCATTGTGAAAATTATATTTTTCTATCATCTTTCTTATAAATAAAATTATGTATTTTTGAGTCTTATCCCAAATCCCATATAGTTCCTTATAAGATTCATATTGAATGTTATAATATAAACTGTAATAAAAAGAGAAATCCTTTAGGGTAATCTATTTATCCAAATATAATTATAAATAAATTAAACATGATCAAAAATAGTAAAGGGTTTTAGAATTGTTATATTAGAATATATTTTTTTTAGTGTGATATTGAGTACTGAATCATATATCTGAATACAATTCAAACTGATGGATTCTCTTGAACAACTATTAAATTCTCAGATATTGATCATATTGAAAAAATTGATGTATCAATAAATTTCAACACATCTAATAAAGATATCAATTAATGTTTTCCTTGAGTTAATTATTTAATGATTTAATGAATTGCATTGTTGTATAATAGTTTTTGAATAAAGCTGAGATTGAGTTATTTACCTTATATTTTTAGGTCGTCTAATAAAAAATCATGATTGTGATTAAAATTTCCAATATGGTATAGGAAATAATTTCACCATAATATCACACTTATTTCATTCAATGTAGGTATGTTCTCATACCCTAAACCTAAGTAAAAAGTATACAACCTACCTCTTCATTTTACCCTACATAATTTTTTTCTACACATATATATACATCTTTTTACTTCAAGCATTAATATAGAATGATGAGTTTTTTGCAGCATTAATATATCTCCCCTATAGTAAACATTTTTATGGGACACATATCCGGGTTCAAAAATGTATAAATCCTTCTTTAGAAAATATAAACACCCAAATATTATGTACTATATTTTATAGTACCATATCATCTTTCTAGGCCTCCATGATCCTCTAAAGGTAATGTGGTTGAAATGTTATTTAATCCCAAAAAATGATTATCATTTTATAATTATCATTTCCTCTAATTTTATGGTATGTATCCACATATAAAATTCAAATCATTCAATAGTTTACATTTCACATAAAATTATATCAAATATATTAAATCTTATTAACTCAGACAGATAACACATAAAAATGTTCTAAAATATAAAATGAATTAATCAAGAGGCATTTTCTACAAATTAAAAAAAAATATAACAATGAAAAAATACCTTGACCTATAGAATTGTAATGTGTCCCTTTGGTAAATAAATTCAACCAATAATATAGTAATGTAATGTATAAGTATTTTAAAAAATTTAGGCATCTCGTTAAGGAATATATGATGTAATTATATCATAGTATATTAAAATAAATATTTTTAAAATGATAAATTATGTCTTGATGTATTCATATAGAATAAATGATTATTTATAACATTATAATTAATATAATGATATAAAATAAAATTTATTTCATAATATATAATCATCAATTAATTTTTTTTAGACTTGTTATTATAAGATAATTTTATAAGAAATAAATTATTTTTTCAATGTGTTGTGAAAGTAGATATAATCATAAAATTTAAATTTTCCATGTAAATGATGATTTTAATAAATATAAATATATTTTTAACATTTATAAAATAATTTTAAAAAAATGGAGTTAATGTTTCAGTTCAACACATTGAGAATAGGTTATGGTGAATTTTTGGAATTTTTCTAACTTAATTATATTTTGCGTGAATAGTAAAATACACCAATTTACATTGTACATGCATTATAATTTATGTACAATATTTATTGATACATAAATCATGTAAGAACAAAAATATATAACTATCCTTCTATATTTACTATATTTAGTCATGGAATCGTTAGTAATTCTTATCGTGAGACAAAATACTTGACTAAGGAATAAAATAATCCAAACACCCCCTCTCCATAGCTATAAATACCAGCTCTTATCATCACACCTGTTCTTCCTTTAATATTGTACAATATTTTCCCAATCCTATTCCCAAGACAATTTCCTACCTCCACGAGGTTCTGGTCTCAACAAAAGTCCAAACCCATTTTCCCTAAAGAGGTTCTCAATGAGATTATTTCATTAAGTTTAATCCCCTTTCGCTTTATTTATTTTATTTTCACTCTCTATTGTTTTTTATATTTTCCTCTCCGTTTTTTTCAATCATGAATGATAACTACAATATTATATATGTACTCTAATTTTATTAGGTCAATGGAAAATCCACCCTAAACTATCTTTTAATTTTCCTTTTATTCTAAAAATAAGAAACACCATCTGTTAGGTGTCCATTTACTGCATTCATAGATGACATGTTTTCTTAATTCCTCTATCAAGGCTCATCATAATAAAATTTTTATAGTCAAAATCGATTTTAATATATTTATTAAATCATATTTATTGTTCTAGAAGTAGTATACATACATAATACTAATTAATGAAACAAAACTAGTAAGTGATAATAAAATTAATCCAAAAGAATCTAAATGGTTATCACTAAGGTTTTATATAGTAATTGAACCTCATGTAGGGAATTATTTATCATTTTACAAGATATTCCATACATGAATACAAGTAAACGAATCATGATAACCAAGTAATGAAATTCTCTTGAATGGTAAAATTGTATCTTATAAACCACTGAAAATGCCATAAATGAACATAATAAAATTATAATCAATAAAATAAAATTAGAAAAAGTTTAGAATTTATTAAATAATTTATTTAATCTGATTAGATAAGACATAAAAATAAAGTGTAGAACAGAATCAAACCTATGTTAAAGGATTCTACACAAATATTCATTTTTCATTCAAGTTAATCTTCATGTATTTTTACCCCAATGTAATTTTTAATTATTATTAAATAATCTATAAAAAATCAATGTTTATGTTCCAATAATATTTTCCATGATCAATTCAACTTTAATTGATTAATTTTTTACAAGGTTACCTTTTTTAATTCCCCCTGATAGGTATGCTCGATTAAAGGAAACCATCCAATATATTTCTTATATACAAGTATACTCCATAATCTATTTATACCACAATTATTATCTTAAAATCCATAAATTTATCCTGAAATACTATATTTTTTCTATTATGTAATTATAAAAACAAATATGTATTTTCCATTTTAAAACAATTTTATTTTTTTCCCTTCAAACTACACTAAATTGGGTATTTTCTAACGTATCGTAAAAAAAAATTTAAATATATTTATTTCAGTTGGACATCAGTTATTTTGATCATTGACTTTTTAACAACTTATTACTTTGGTGTGGTGTATGTATAATTCTATTTTATTTCTGAACATATTACAATGAAAATTTCATTAAATAACTATAATTCATTTATCAGGGATATGATTATTGTCTTTTTCATATAATATTTTTACATATGGTGTTTTATTTTAATTATGTTTAATTTAGTCTATGTATGAATAATTATTTTTAAATTCCATGATGGGTGGGTCTCTATTATATAGACATCCTCAATGCATCAATAGGTATAATGAGACAATATAATTGGTGACAAACCCTTTATATTTATTTCCCTACAGAATCAGATAGGATTTTACTCACGAATTCCGTCGTCATGATAATATAATGTTACATTTTATAGATACATGGAAACCTAATTAATAATTAAATTCATTCAGTATTAACTTTTTTCTTTTCCATGATATTTTCACAATGAAAAAATCTATGGATTATTTTTTAATCTCAATATATTGATGACATATGTTTTTTATATTATTTACAATACCAAAATTTCAATGACTTGTTGAATTTACATAAATTATTATTGTTTTATATAACCCTTATTGAGCAGTTGAGGTCGCCATTTCATTTTTTCCCTTCCCTAGGTTGTGAAGATAAAATCCATGAATAAGTGACAAGAATAATTTTATATTCATTTTTTATGTAAATTTTTTTTTACCAATGTAATAAGGTAACAATGTAGATATCTAGTTTCCTTAAGACTACTAAACAAGTCGATCCATAGGGACATGATATCTTGTATATTTCTACATAGAAAAATAACCACTGACAATGGGATACTAGAGTCATGCTAGTTAATTTTGGTATCAAATGATGTTTAGGGGAAACCATGAAAAATAGATTAGGGAACATTACACTATGATATAAATTGAGAATAATCATATAAGAACTTCTTAGAATATTGGTATTTTGGAGATTATGTGGGTGTTACTTGAAAAACATTTGTGTCTAGATACTAGAAGAAGATATGGTTTTAAAAAAAATATACCTACGGGTATCAACACCAGCAAGGGTTGTCAGGCAAAACATTGAGTAACCTTGTACAATAATACGAGACATACTGGGAACGTGGCATGACACTCCCATGGGATATTCTTCAGATACCTATCGTTCTCACCCAAAACTCTTAACAAGATCATATAAATAAATATGTCCCCAATTAAACCATTTTCTGATTATCATATTATATATTCATAAATTTAAACTTATGATATGTGTTTTTCTAGTATGAAAATATTCATTATGATTCATAACTTAATTTACAGTATGGAATTATTTTGAAATATTATGATTATGGTTATTAAATATAAACATACTACACCTACGTTGAATCATTTCATATTGCAGAAGCCCCTAAATATTTGTGGGACTACTAATCCAGTTATAGATGAACACTAGATAAAATATAAAAATATATTTCTATCATAGGGATTCAATGAAAATGAACTAGTAATAAATTATTTATATTTTTCAAGGTCAATATAGATCAATAGTGGTCCTTGTTCTAGAATACGATGGATGATGTAAAAGTAGAAGACATGGAATTTATAACATTTAAATAATCATTCATCGACAAATAATTTCATTCTCTATAACAAACTGAAATGTTTAGAAAAAATTATTAACATTAATCCTAGTGGAGGATATATTGTTATATAGTATAAGGGTTCCTTCAGAAGAAAAACTAGGTAAGTTATATATTACATACATGATTTAAATAAAAATATATATTTTTTATTTAATACTCCTAATCTAATCAATATAAGGGCACTATCTTCTCAAAAAAATTCATCGTATGTGTAAATAATATAATGTTTGATACAAATAGATAATTTATTTGAATTATACTATATGATACTTAGAAATAAAATTAATAAAAGTTATTCTAATAACTGGGGAAATATTGACGTTTCAAAAAAGAAAAATTCAATGAAGAAATATCCATTATGTGGGAATTAAGGAATGAATCATCATGGTAAATGCTTGAATAAAATCGGAGTTTCTTATAAGTGAGGAGAAAACGTTCACTAAGATAATTAATACAAGGTAACGAACTAAATTAGTGATTTTCAATGCATCGACTATAATTAAATAAGGGATTATTCAATTAAATATCCAAAGCATTAGGGGAATCTTCCTTGGAAGAGGCTATGGGGAGATCGCCATGCTTATGGGATCACTGCAAATAATATAGAATTTAACAATGATGTGGTGAAATGTATATCAATCTTATATTCACATATATCTAATGATTTATTTCTTTCTTTATTAAATCACCCTTTTAAATATACCCATTTTCTAAGAAAACAATACATTACCCTTTTGATTTAACAAGGGATTTATCATCCAAATATCACAAGAGAAGTATCATTAAAAAAGTGAATGTATGTCCCTTTTACGAAACATAAAAATGCTTTAGTTGGTGGTCTTCTCATCATACCCATGTTATACTTTTAAATAATCATCAGTATGAGATGGATTTCAAAATATGATGTGAATTTTTTTCAAGAAGATTGAAATTAAGATCTATGAATAAGATGTTGAATCCATTATCATTACAGTAGATACCACATCATTTTACTCTTACCTAGATCTACATTTATCAGCTCTCCAATGTGAAATTATTTAGCTGGATGAGAAAACCCCATCTTTGGATGATGACTGTAATTTTAGAATTGAGTATGTTCCAATTATTCCCGAATACATTAATGTATTTATTGGGGAATTACCTAGGAACCCCCATGGCATGGAGTTTAATTTACCACTAATCTAATCCATGATACAATACCAATATCTATGAATCCTTATATATTGTTAAAGGTGATATTAGTGGAGCTCAATATAAAACTATAGGACATGAGTATAAATGGATTTATTCTCCATGATGTTTGTCCATGGGGATCTTCTATTCATTATATAAAGAATAATGATGGACCCTTTTGGTTTTAAATTAACTATCTTGAAATCATTGTTATTATTATAAATAACCAATACCTTCTTCCTTTCACTGATGATTTAAAAGATTAACTATATGGTGATCCATATTTTTTGATTTTTGACCATTTTTTGGGTATCATAAATTTCATGTAAATAAAAAAGATATTTCAAAGACAAAAATATGAACCATGTATGGAGATTAACATTTTATTGTAATTCCATTTAGACTGACTACTGAGCTTAATATTTTCAATGTTCTAATGAACATTTTATTCATGGAATAACATGTTAATTATTTTACTATTTATTGATGATATCTTGGTTTACTCCAATGTCTATATGTACCTTGAGAACTAATTTTGGATTTTTATGAAGACTCTTATATGTAACGAGTTATATGGGAATCATAGAAAGTGTTAATTCTATCTTTAAATAGTTTTTTAAGTGGACATGTTGTCTCTATTGATGGAATCATAGTTGATCCTACAACAAAAAAGGAAAACCATGAGGGACATACGCCAATTAACATAATAAGTATATGTTGTTTTATTAGTTTAACATGTTACTTTTAGAATTTCATTCATAATTTTGTATTATTAGATAACATGTAACCAAATATCACACATAAAAGGGATATTTTTTATGAAAAATATAATATAAAGATAGATTTGAAGTATTGAATAGAATATCAGTCAATAATCCAATTTTGACTCTTCGGGCAATAAATGAAGGGTTTGTGATTTATTGGGATGCATCACATAATGGACGATGTTATTTCCTTGTGAAAATAATAATTTTATTATATATTAATTAATACAGTTGAATAATGATGAAAAAAATTATCCAATTCATGATATTAATGAAGAATCCATAATATTTTCTCTAAAGATATAGATACACTATCTCTATTGTGGAAGATGTGTGATATATATGGATCAAAAATGTTTTAAATAAATATCTACACAAAAAAAATTAATAGGAGGAAAAGGTGATGAATTATTTTAATCAATGATTATGATTTCTCCACACACTACCACCCTAGAAAAGAAAATAAATTTTTTATGACTTCAGATGGAAATATCATGGACTTCTGGCATAAATGATGATTGTGAAAGATCCCATATTCATTGATTTATTAAAAATGATTATGTGAATTGTTATTTAAATGGAAAAATCACCCCATACAAATATTTCTAAACCATATTTATTGGAGAAGATAAAAAATATTAAATTTGATGAATAGAAATTTAAAAATTAAATTAATGCCATTAAAGATAGATGACTTATAGACATTCTGTAAGAGGCTTGAATTATAAAATTTGGGAAGATGTTATGTGTTCCATCAATAACATATCTAAAAAAGAAACTATTTGATGATTCTACTAGATCAAACATCTATATACTAGGACATAGTATGGAGATGTATAGAGATATGAAAGAACTCTTTTGGATGGATAATATGAAGTAGGAAATTTCGGACTATGTGTCATGTTTTATAGTTTTTCAACAAGGTAAGGTTGAGATAAAACATCCTAGAGGAGTCCTGAAACCTATTTATATTCTTATGAGGATGTGGGATGATATTATGATTGACAATGTCCTAGGACTACCAATGACACCTGTAAGGCATGATGAATAATGTTTACTATCGATCATCTTACAGCATTGGCCCATTTTAATTCTATTAGAGAATATTTACATCTTGATTTATAATAATGAATTTCAATTAAATATTTTATAAAGAATCATTATTGACAACTATAAATTATTCATGATTGAGAACCCCATATCACATTAAAATTATGAAATAAACTATAGAAGGATTTGGACAATGTACCATATATCAGTACTACATATCATCCTAAAACTGATGGATAGTCTGAAGGACTATTCATTCATTCAAGGACATGTTGATATCACGCTCAATCGACTTTCAGAGTATGTGGGATTAGTATGTAACTTTGTTGAATTTTTCTAAACTACAGTTTCTATTATAGTATCAAATGGCACAATATATACATTATATGGAATGAAATTTATAACTCCAACTTATTGGGATGAAGTTAGTGAGATGAATCTTATAAGACATTAACATATTGAAGAGACAATGAAAAAGGTAAAGTCTATTACTGATCATAATAAAGAATCTCATTATTGGAATAAGGGTTATGCTGGAAACCAAATAATGGACTGAGAATTTCATGTGGAACAATATTTATTTCAAAATGTATCTCTATTTATTAGTTTCATTGGGTTTGGAAATAAATATGAAATTAACACTAGGTACATCGAGTTATTTGAAATTATAGAATGAATTGGAGTTATAACATACCGATTAGAAATGCCACCTAGTATCTAAAACATTCTTAATGTTTTGAACATATCATTATTAAAGAAGTACATGATATACCCAACACATGTTGCCAACTCTGAAGAAATTTAAATGTAACTTGATTTTTCCTATTATCACGAAACTATCGAGATTCATGACATAAGATATAAATTACTAATAAATAGGGTGACTTTACTAATAATGTTAATTTGAAGAAACAAAAAACAAATTGGATGAAATGTGGGAACCTATGAAAATTATGAAGAAGATCCCCCGTAATATATATAAGAGGTAACATTCCTGAAAAAGTTATAGGGAAATATTTCATGAATTGGGGAAGAATATTTCCCTGCACAAATTTCACGATATGTATCATCTTAAATACATTTAATTAATTAAATGGACTATATTGATCATAAAATTATTTCAAAAATAATAAATCATATTATATTATATATATTAGACACACAAAAACATTATAAATAAATAATCAATGAATAAAGAGGGCTTTTATAGACATTATGTAATATATACCAATAAAATAGTAACTTTAAATTTTGAATAATAATCTTGAATTTTTGAATAGTAGTTCAAGAAACACAATAGTTACTGCATCTGTGAAATTATAAATATAATTTACACATATCATCAATGTAAATATGATGTAATTATATCACAATATAGGAAAATGAATATTTTGAAAATGATAAATGAGTTTTTTGTACTTTTATAGTTCTTAAATAGATATTTTCAATTTTATAATTTAAATAATGATTTAAAAAAATAGTTCCATAAAATAGAATCCTAAACTTATATTTTTATAATTATTATAAGATAATTTTATGAGGCCTAAATTAATTTTTCAATGACATATTAAATCTGTTCAAATTTTAAAATTAGTATTTTCCTAGTAAATGAAATTATTTTAATTAAAAATTTATTTTATCATATATATATATAATAAATTCATAAAATGGATTTCATTTTTGAATTATTCATGTTGAAAAATTATAAGGGGAATTTTTTTGAATTTTTCTTAAATAGTTGAATTTTCATTGAATAGTGAAATATAGTAATTTACTATATATACACATTATATGTTATATAAATTGTTTCTTGAGTAATAGATGATGTAATCACTATAATCTATAATGATCATTATCATTTTACTGTATTGAGTGTTTGAATAATCACTATTTCTTTTGTTAATCAGAAATAAATAAACGGATAAATAAAATAATCATAAGACACCCCTATCCACCATAATAAACACAACCACACACCACCTATTCTCTTAATCCATAATAAATCTTGAACCTCTTCTTATTTTTATAGAATACCCTTCCAAATACATTTCCCCACATCTAGGAGGTTTTGGTCTCAAGAAAATACCAACACCAATTTAATTATGTAATATCTCAAGGAGAATAATTCAAGAGGTAAAATCTTGTTTTCCTTCAATTATTTTCTTCTCACATTATATTAATTTTTAAAATATCCTTACCAACTATCTCCAAATATTGAATATAACTCTATTAGAGTATTCATACTAGAATTTCGTTATTTTAATTGAAAATCCACCATTATTTCTCTTCCAATCATCCTTTTATACCAAAAATGAAAAATATAAATTGTGAGGTTCCAATTTACTACCTTTGGGGATGAAATGATTATTATTTTGATTCCACCTTGAAGAAATTAAATTCAAAAAAACATCTGGTTAAAAAATATTAATATATATTTATCAAAACATGTTTAATGTTCTAGGACCAGTATATATATAAGTCCACAACCATAAATAGAACATATTCTAGTGTTTTTGAACTATAATTCACGTTTTAATATCATTTATGTTTATAGTTTTAGATAATTAAGAAAAAACTTACATGATGAAATCATACATTATAAGTGGAAATTTATACTCAGTATCCATTTTATCACTGAAGGAAGCTCATTAAAAATAAAACATGATTTATATTCAAGGCATATATTCAAAATAGTAATACTAGAATAATATTTGATCTTAACAACCTTAAGTCCTATTAAATTCATTCCAAACCCTATAATTAGCACAAAATCACATAATGGGATAAGAATATAACCAAACTATTAGTATTTTAATAACATGGTAACCCATTTAACATTCTTTGAGTGAATGAAGAAAATATTTCTCACAAGAACAACCCTTATACTTTTTCCTCAATGAAAAATACTAAAACAACTATAAATAAATAAAAACACATTTTGGTGACTTAGATAATAATTTACAAAAAACACATCAACATCCAATCAATTGTAATATTAGTATTTTTTACATCCAAATTGGAAATCTATAATTTGGATCACATATTGTCTGAGCAATGTCGGGCTCACCTGTGATCTATAATGGGGATCAACCCATTGTATAAGCTATAACAGGATCACATGTGAGGTATATTGGGGCTCAACCCTTCTTATATGATGTTTTGGGCTAACTCATAAGATATAACGTGGATCAACCATTCGTATAATGATATATAGGGCTCACCCGTTTTATATAATCCTGATGTACAATCATATAAATAATGTTAATAAAAAAACCCTATTAAAAACATCTTCTAATCCCATATGAAAAAAATTTTCATATAAAAATACCATTTTAATTTAAGAACCAATTTTTAAAACCAAGTTACCCAAATAAGGGAATTAAGGATATCATTACCCATTAAAATACATTATGGCATATAAAGGAAGAGAAATATCATGTAATGGTTATGGTGGCAGAGAATCCATTGATGTCTTATACAAGAAATAAATTCATTATGTCATTCTATAATGAATGTAAAACACATTCTATAAAAAAATCCTTTTGAAAACAATGAATGTAATTAAACATTTACATACAATTTATTTTATAACCCTTTTATATCCATATAACTAAATATGTAAAGTAATACCAGGAAGAAGAAATTTGATAATTTAATCTTTAAACATTCAAGGTGTCATATACCATTTTGAACCATTATATCTTAATATCCACGAATTAATAGATTAAAAAAACCATTAATTAAATTATTATAGGGAAAATATGGATATGAAATTTCATAGTGTATGTATATACAACGTATAAAATAATAAATGTGTATATTATCACGAAATGCCTCAATGAATGGTTATTGAGATGAAATACCATACCTTGAGTCGAAATCGTCACATATAATGACTATATTCCTAAATAATAAACTGTGGTTAATTTATACTATCTTGAGAACCTTTTTAAAAATTATTATTCCTTTTTTATCATTTATTAACATGTTATAAATATTACATATTTTATTATGTTTATATTGTATATTTTGACAATATTCGGTACTTGAGTCAAAAATGAACTTTGTACGATGTCAATAGTTATTGTGGTCATAAGTCCCTAATCTACAAAATAGAATTCATGAAATAATAATAACTTTAATAAATCAATTATAATTTATAAATCTAAAAAATAATTTATGGTATAAAAAATGAACAACATTATAATAATGGAGACGGTAGGCCGTATGTAGGAAAGAATATCGTTCCATCTTTTCATTGATCATTAAGGAGGTAAATACTTCTTATTTTATATTTACTTTATTATCATAAAATTATTAAAATAATAATATTAATTTAAACAATCATATATATATTTATATCATACAAGTGATGTGGTGAATCAAAATTATTCACATTGTCTCATGAATGTGATAGTTCACACAAACGTATGAACAACGTTATTATATTTATGTAAATGGTAATTAAGAATATAAATGATATATTATTCATTTAAAATTATAAATATTTCATTAATATCATATATAAAAATTTATTCCATTATTATAACCATTAATAATAGACAATTATGAAAAATGAACTATATCAGTTTGCGAGGTGGTAGACCTCCGTACACACAAACAAACTGTCCATTTCTTATTTTATAAAATTGGAGATGAATTTCGGTGATAATATAAACATAATTACATCACAATATATTTAAAATATGGGACTAATTAGTTCTTCTTATAATAATAAAATTTATATAATGTGGATGAAGAAATAAAATAGAAACACATAAGAAATATATATCTTCTTTGATTGACAACCTTTGAACAACACCTTATCACTATTATGGAGATTGTTCTGCATAAACTAAGTCCTCGAGAGTGTGGTAATGAATTATAAGAGGATTTTGGGGTAGATTTGGGATAAAAAGTCATTGGAAGTCTGATTATTAGAGAAGAGTTGATATATATTATGGGAGAGGGGAGTGTCACCCATGAAAACTATTGAAATATTAAATTAATATAAATTTATTTTCGGTTCCAAAATATCCCAAAATAATATAAATAGAATAAAATATGGTTTTGGGTTGAAGAACCATTATAAAATTAAAATTATAAATGTTTTGAATTTTTTTAAATCTTTATGTTTTCTGTTTAACCCTTCTTTTATCCTTTTAAATCATACCGTGATATTATGTTATTCACACATTGTGGGTTAATTTAATTATCATAACATGTCAAAAGACACAAAAAAGTACCATCTATGAAATATTTTGAATTATAGTAACCATTGGTAATAATATTATATTTTATAAAATTTAATATCATTTCATAAAATATATTATATTTTAAAATACCAATAGTGTCAATTTTTACACTATTCTTTTGTTGACTTTTAACAAATATCATAAAAACACGAGAAGTTCAAAACAACATCATTAAATTTTGAATAAAATGTCAAAATTTTAAATAAAATTCATTAATGGAATAAGAAAGGTCATATAATATTTATTTTAATATATATAATATCATTTACTTGATTCTTTCAATAATTATAAAATCACTACATCATCATTATGTAACTATTTAATTTAATTATATATTTTCGAATATATATATATATATATATATTACCATGATATAGGTAATATTTTTAGATTTTATATGACTATTTATAGTTGAATATATATCTTTTATTTCCCCATATTAATTTTTTTAGTTAAGAGAGACATGATTATGACATCTGGGTCTTTATTTTCAATAAAATATTTATAAGTGTCACAATCACATCCAAGTGGATCCATGTGGCTTCATGTGGCCATAAAATCAACCCAAGGAAAATCATTATTTATATACACTCATGAAATTAAATTATGACAAATTTTTAGGTAGTTTTATATAATAATGATATTATTTTGACATTTAATTTCCTGATTTATCTTAAACCGTGGTAATAAAATTATTAGTATAGTTACTATTAATAATGTCCAATAAAAAGGGTTCTATTTATATTAATTATTCTAACTAATTGTTAATATTTATTACATTTTTAAAATTTCCAAACACAAAAGTTAGTTTTAATTATTAAAAAAAAATCTATTTTTTCAAATTAAGAAAACAGGTTTTTTTAAAGTAAAAATCATCGAAATATTATCGTGCATTACTATATAATTTCAGTGTGAAATTACATACAATGATAAAAAATTAATTAAATTATAGAAACATAATATAATTTTACTTTAAAACTAATAAAAAAGTTAATCTAATAATATAAATAACTTATATGAAAACATAGTTTTGAATTTAAATGCTGAATTTTTCACTATTCATTAAAATATGAATTTTTCTAGAAAAATAAAAAACTTACAACCAAATAAATGTTTTAGGTCTAGAGTCCAAGTATTATGATTATTTTTTAAAATATAAATTAAAAATGTTTCAAAACTAGATTTAAAATGGCTTCTCCATCAAAAGGAAATAAAACAGTATTTTTAAAAAATATTTCCTTTATACTGAAAATTAAATTTATTTTTATATCATGTCTAGAAAACTAAAAAGATTAATCTTAAACATTAAATTTAATATATTAAATATATATTTAATTAATAAAATCCATAAATGATTATTTTATTTTTCTATAACATCACTTATTTTCCTTTAAAATGTTTTTTAGAAAAAAAAATCATTTTAATTAAAAAGGGTTTTATTCTCATTTATAAATAATTTTTCACAAAAGAATTAAATATATACATGTGTAAATAATATCTTCTTATATAAATTTATACATTTCATTCCATCAATTTTAATATTTGGTTTATAAGGTAACATGATAATATTTAGTTGTCATCTTAAGTTTGATGTGGCATATTATATATGATATCGAACATGTGGTCTACAATTAGAAACTCATAATGTTACAATCTCCCTCACTATTTAAAATTTCACCCCCCCAGTATGAATTTAGGAACATTAACAAAGGTATGGATCTTTAAAATAACTTTATTGTATTCCCAATTTAGAAAAATGATTAATTAAACTATTACTTTAAAAGAAGGAAACAATAGTACCAAGGTCACATAGGATAACACATACATGGATTCTATATAAGTAAACTTGGAAATGTAATCAAAAGTAAGAATCATTTTCTGATGGAGGTTGATATAAAAAATGTCTGGAAAAAATTTAACAATCATATAGATACAAATTTGTAATTGTTTAAATAACCTTTCACTTCATAGTTGGAAAATTAAATAGAAAATGTTTTTGAATTAAGATATTTTCCAAAAAATTTAGGAACTCTTTTACTTAATTTACTTATATTATAAGTAATAATACTTGATTAAAATTTATATTGTTATCCTTTAATCAAATTCCCTCCAAAACTCATATTTTTCTCTATACGATGTGTATTTAAGATGATTTTTGACTCATGAATCTCTTGAATCATCTCCAAGAAAATATCATAATACACAATTGATTAACAATCTATTTATATTTTTTGGATACATTATCCAAAACACCATGGTTAGAATAAAATAATACATTTCCCCAGAAATAAAAATCCTTTATATGACGATAATCTTTTCCAATCTTCTAAATTTAATCATAATATCCAAATATCAACAATGACCATTCAAAAAATAACATTCCTTAAAATTCATTAAAACCATCCACACATATATTGAAACCCAAAATTTAGATAAATTTATTTACATAATCTTACAAGATAATTTTTATCATTTATCTCCAAATATCATCAACCACTCATAATGTCTTCTACCGAAAGGTAATTAACAGAATCACATATTCTCAACAATAGGTTAATAATTTCCATGAATAACACAAATTTCTATAAGTAGATAATAAAAATTGATTCTTCCAAAATAAAATTCATCCATTAATCCTAAAAAAATATCACAGTATTTTATTTTCCTTGGGAATATTGTATTCCCAAAATATTCAATGTCTTCCAAAATAACATGTATCATTCAATCCACAAATCATTTTCCATTCACGTGGTTATAAATTTGTTAAAATATATTTTACAAAAAAATAAACAAGTTCTTATTTCATAATTTCATTTAACAAAAATGATAAATTCATAATAACCAGGTACTTCACGCGGGAATGTGGTTGGTGATTCACCCTTGTCACCCATCGGTTGTGGGTTCGATCCCCATAGCCTTCCTAAACATGATGGGTTATCACCCATCCCGAGTGTTGTAATTTTTCAAAATCAATATAATTCTTATAATAATCCCAAAATATTATAAAGACCATAAAAATAATCATGACATGTTTTAACCTCAATAGTGATTTAATCCTTCACATTGTGCATCTGAAAAAATAATAACCCTAAATTTCTTCAAAGTTGAGTGTCTCAATAAATTACATATGGTACCTTAATATTTCAGAAAAAATAGCCTAAAAATTAGATTCTAAAAAATAGATTATACAATGGACCATAAAATTATAAATCCATGATGATATCCATAACTCCTAAGAAAAAATCATAATCTCCAACATTTTCTAAACCATCCTCTGATAATAACTATATATCCCCAATCCTTAGACATAACATATGATTGTGTTTTTTAACTTGAATTAAAATTCAATGATCATTTAATTATAGAGTTATAGATAGTCAGGAATAACTCTTACATAGTAAATGCACACTTTACAAGTGGATACTTATATTCAGTTTCCATTTTTTCACAAAATAACCCCATTTTAAAATAAAACATTATTTTAGTTCAAGAAAAATCATCAATACATTCATCATGGAATATTATTTTTACGTACCAATATTAATACCAATGAAATACATTTTAGAACATAGAATAAAATAAAAATATTATTAATGGACATGAAAAGAATGAAACCATTAGTCGAGTTAAAACAGGGTAAACCATTTAACATTATTTGAGAGAATTAAACAAAAAAATCATATGAATAAAAATCATATTTTTTCACAAGGAATAACATTAAAACCAAAATAATGAAATTAAAATTAATTTAAGTGACTTAGAGAATCATATACACAAAACCATTTCAACCCTATTTCAATTGTAATATCCATATGTTCTATTTCCAAAAAAAGATCAATAACGGGGATCAACCTTCATATAAACTATATCGGGTTCACTTGTGAGATAATATACAGATAAGAACTTCATATAAGCTATAACATGCTCACCTTTGATCTATATTAGGGTTCAACCCTTCGTACAAGCTAATTCAAACTCACCTAGAAGCTATAATAGGTATCAACCATTCTTCAAAGCTATATTGACATCACCAATTTTATATAATGCATAAGTACCATTTTAAAAAACATTCATCAAAAATCCCTTCTGAAATAGTCTTCTAATCCCATATGAAAAAAATCATTTAAAAAATAAAATATTCATAAACGAACCCACTTTCCAAACCAATATACGCAAATAAGGGAATAAGGTATTTTAATTCCTTTTAAAATACATTAAGGATTATAGATGATTCTAATATCATATAACAGTTATAGTGGTGGAGAGGTTGTTGTCTCTATATTTGAAAATAACATTCCTTTTTTCATTTTGTAATGAAAGTAAAATATTTTTTTTAAAAAAATATTCCTTTTGATGAAATTAAATGAAAATAATGATGGAAAAAAAATTTCATGTATAACCCTTTTATATCCAAATAAATAAATATTTAAAAAAATTTCATGATGAAAATATTTGATAATTATTTATTTAAACATTCAAGGTCTCTCATACCACTTTGAACATTCAAATTATAATCTACATGAATTCATACAATTACGAAAACAATAAAAAACAGTAGTATTGATAAAATATGGATATAAAATTTCTTAATGTCAGTATATACACCTTATAAATTAATAAAGGTGAAAATAATCAATAAATTCCTCAATGAGTGGAGATTGAGATAAAATCCCTTACCATGAGTTTGACTCATCACATACAAGAGTTATATTATTGAATAATAAACATTGGTTAATTTATAAATTCATTAAAACTATTTTCATGTTCATTATAAATTTGTATATCAATTATTACAATGTTATAATAATTAAATATTTATTTATGTTCATATCAGACATTTTGGCATTATTCAGTACATGAGCCTAAAATGAACTCGGTATGATGTAAAAAGTCATGTGGTCATAAGTCCATAATATAAAGAGTAACAATAATGAAATAACAATATCATTAATACATCTATTATTATTTAGAAAACCAATATTTTTTTTCTATAAAAAACATTATAATCATCGAGATAGTAGTTTGTACGTACTCATGTGTAATGTTCCCACTTTTCATTTATCATTATAGAAATAAGGTAATTATTATTTTCTTATTCCATAATGATCATCATTTTATTGATATAATTATATTAATTTAAATATTCAAATATATATATATATATCTTAAAATTGATGTAGTGAATAAAAATGATTCACATCTCTTTGGGGAGGTGATAGTTCACACGTACAAACGAACAACATTATCATTTTTAAGTGCATAGAAAATAAGAAAACAATGAAATATTATTATTTTAAAAAGATAAATATTTCATTAATATCATATATAAAAAATTATTCCATCATTATAACTAGTATTTATAGATGGTAATGAAAAACCAACCATATCGGTTCATGAGGCTGTAGTCCTCTATACACACGAACGAAATGTTAATTTCAAATTTGATGAAATTTGAGATGAATTAATGAGATGATAAAAAAATAATAACATCTCAATATATTAAGACTAATAGTGTTAATATTTCATATTATAAGAAGTATATTTAGAGGGTGTTGAATAATAAATAAAAAAATAAACCCTTAAAAATGATACCTCTTCTTTGCGTGATCACATTTGAAGAACAACTTAACACCTCTAATGAGGGTGTTATTCCTTACATAAAGCCTCAATAATATGGGGGAGGTTATATGAAGAGGTTTTGTAAATTCATTTCTGTAAAAAAGGATTTGGAATTGTGAGTATTAGAGAAGAGTCGGTACATTTTTATAGAAGATGAGAGTGGCACCATTGGAAAATATTTAAATATTAAATTATTATAAATATCATTTAGATTCCAAATTATCCCAAAATAATTTATTTGTAAGATAAAATGACATGGGGTGTAATAGAAATAATAAATTTAAAAATAGAGATGTTTTTAATATTTTTTATTCCTTGATGTTTTGGTCTAACACACATTTTACCCTTTTTAATCTTACCGTGAAATTATGTTATTTACAATTTGTGGGTTATTTTAATTACAAAAACATGTCAAAAGACCAAAAAAAATTCCATTTTAGACATATTTGGACTTATCATAACCATTTTTCTGAATCATATATTTTTTGGAATTTAATAAAATTTAAAAAAAAGTTTTATATTTTAAAATTTCAATAGTGTAAATTTTAACACTATTCATTAGTTGGTCTTCAAATAGTATCATAACAGTAAGATAATTTAGAAATAAATCCATTAAATCATAAAACAAAACAAAAAAATATCCATACACATTTTGGATGGAATAAATTATGCTATATAATATTTATGTTAATATTTATAATATAATTTATTTGGTCCTTTCATTAATTAATAAATTGTTATATCATCATTAGGTCACCATTAAATTTAATTATTTATTTCCAAAAAATTATAAATAAATTACCATGATGAAGATAATATCATTATCTTTATAATTAATGTTTAATTTCAAATATATCACTTTTAATACCCCATATTATTGTTATTATAGTTATGAGAGACATGATTTTGACATCATGGTCATTAGTATAAATATAATATTTATAAGTGTAATAATAACATCAAAGTGGATCCATATAGTCCTAACATTGTCCCTAGGATATTAATGGTTGGGAAAAATTCATAAAAGTAAATTAGTAAAAGTATTATGGTAGTTTTGTTATTATTTATTTATTATTACTTTTTCCATAAATTACATTATTAACCTTTAACCGTCATAATAATATTTAATACTAAAGTTACTATTCATTATTTTAAAAAATAATAGGGACCTATTTTAATAATATGGGACTATTGATAAAAATATTTATTCCATTTTTATAAATTAAAAAAAATATTTAGTTATTATTTTAATAATAATCCCCTTTTTCTAAAATAGAAAACCTGTTTTGTAAAAGTAAAAACCATCAAAATGATTGATGTGCATTAATATATAATTTCAATGTAAAATTACATAAAATGATAAAAAATGGATTTAATGATAAATAATTAATCTAATTATTCATTAAAACCAAATAAAAATATAATCTATGAATATAAATAACATAAATGAAAAAACAATTTTGAAATAAAATGCATTATTTTTCACTATTCAATAAAATACAAATTTTTTCAGAAAAATACCAAAATTTCAACCAAAATAAACTATTCTTTGTAATATAAAATTAAGAAGTATATTTTACAAAATAGAACATATAAACTTGTCCAAAACTATATTTAAAATGGGTTCTCTCTTAAATGGATTTAGAAATATTTTTTTTAAATATACATTAGTTATTTAAAAAAATTGAATTTGTTCTTATATCATTACTATAAAACATATAAGACGAATTGTAAAAAATAAATTGAATATATTAAACTAATATTTCATTGATAAATCCATATGTGTTATTTTATTATTATATAAAGTCACTTGGTTTCATATAATTAGTTTTTAATAAAAATAATATCTTTTTAACAAAAGGGTTTTATTTTCATTTATAAATAATTATTCGCAAAATAATTAATTATTTACATTTTTAATCAATATTTTAATAATTTTATTAATATATTTACTTCTCTCCATTTTAATAGCTTGGTTATAAAGAAACATAATTATATTTAAATTTTTCTTAAATTCGATGTTGCTTATTATTTTGGGTATCGAACATATTGTAACCATTTAGAAACATGTGATGTTAGAATATATACAAAATATTAATTACAGAATCTAAATTATTTTTTGATAATAAAAATAACCAAAATAATATAAACTAATTTCACTAATGTTTTATATAATGATTCATCCTCACCCCAAACAACTAAATGAAATGAATAACTATTTAATACATTTTAAGTTCATTAATGACATATAAATTCAATTATAAAGAATTATATCCCATTTTACATGATCTCCCATATATGAATAAAATTAAATTGATCATGAAAATAAATGAAACAAAAACTTTGGAATGATAAAATTATATCCTATAAGTCATCTAAATGGAAATTAAAAAAATAAAAAATACATGTATAAAAATCATAATTAATTTATTTATTTAATTGGATTATACAATACATTAAGAACATGTAAATAACACATTTAGACATAAGGTAATATATTCTCCCTAAACCATGATTTTCATTCTGGTTACGTTTTGTATCTCTATACACGAATGTAATTTTAAATTATTCTTATTTAATTATCCTAGATTATATTTTTATGATCAAACAATATTTACCAATATCAATTATCCTTTATTTTATATGTAAAACATGTTTTATATGGTTTTACATTCAATTAATCCTAATAAGAAATCTCGGTTTAAGGGAACATTCCAATTTCTATTCCATTACAATGTACACACACTATGATATTTAAAAACCCAATTTTTAATGAAATACCACATTTTATAGTGAATAACCATATTCATTACTCTATGGTTTTATAAAAACAATTATTCCATCTCCCTTAATAAACTATTTTATCTTTTTCCATAAAACCACACTAAAAATGACCATTTATAATGATTCTTAAATGCTATTTTTACATGTTTTTAATTCAGTTGGACATCATATATCATGATCTAAGACATATTGACCAATAATTACTTATGTGTGGTTTATGAACAATTCCATTTTAATTATGAACATTGAACATTGAAAATTTCATTAAATATATATATTTCTTCAAACAAGGATGTGATTACCATATTAGCTACGTAAAATTTTTAAAGATGGTGTTTTATTAGAATGATGTTGAACTGAATATAAAAATGAATAATTATTTGTAAATGTTGTGATGGGTGGATCTAAATTATAGATATCCACATTATTCATTAACAAGTCTCATGAGACAATATAGTTTCTAACAAACCCTTTTTTTATTTCCATAAAGAATCAGACAGGTCTATACCCATCGGATTTAAATCTTTTAATGGTATAATGGTTCATGGTAAAGATACATGATGTACAAATTAATCATTCTATTCATTTAGTAATCATTTATTACATTGGATGATATTTTTAATACAAAAAATATATCTATTCATTTACATTCTCAGTTGATTCGTGGAATGTTTTTTAGATTAATTATCATTCCATAAGGTCTATGAATTTTTGAATTTACTTCTATTATTATTGTATCTTATAACCCATAATGAGTATCTGATCTCACAATTTTATTTTTTCCCTTCCCCAGGTTGTGAAGTTTAATTCACTAAATACAATACAAGATTCAGTTTATTTTTATTTTTTATGTATTATAATAAAAAAATATATAAAAACAGAACCATGAATGTATCTAGTTTCATCAAGACTAGTAAACTGATCGAAACATTGTGATATGAGATCTTATAACTATTTCATTGTAATAAAATAACAATATACTATATCCTACTAGGGTTAGGGTTGTAACATTTTTCTTATCCATAAATTTTATATCACATTAAACCTTCATCAATGATAGGGTTATGTGGTCATATTTACTCACTATATCAGTAACGTTGGTCACATTACTTATATAGAAATAGATTCTAAATTAATAATAAATAATTTGGTCTAACCACATCTATTTGGTCACATTCAGTTCATTTTTTTAAAATATATTGGAGTAATTTATTTCCCATATATATGTAAAAATTATCGTCATAGAGATTATATCTCTAAATAAATAATGAAATGATCAATAAAACCATTTCTAGATACTGGTTTGGGTAGTTAAACTCACGGATTATTAATTTTTGGGATGTTGAATATATTAATTTATCATCTATCCTGAGTAAATATCCCCTTTATTTTTTGGATTCATATCATTCTCTACATGTGTGAAATATGAGTATTGGTTTACATATTTAATCTTCTAAATTTCATTATATCTCACTTCACACTCAACATTTCAGAACAAAAATAACACACTCATAATTTAGAATATTTATTGGGATTGTAGAGAAATGGATTATTCCCCCAAATAAAATATAGTATTTTATAATCCTAGAAAAATATGAATTTATAAAACATATGTTGGACTTTTCAATCATCCAATGGTCTCTTTTTATAAATAATTTCTAAATATATCATTTATACTGATAAAAATCCCCATTAATGTAACATTATTTATCAAAAATACCATTTATTATAATATTCATACAATATAATTTATTCATGTTCATGTATACAATATTCAATGTGTCCTACCATTCCTCTATGGTTTTTCATTACATAAGAATCTGAATTTATAGAATGTATAAAATATTCAACGGTAGACCCTATGGACTGTAATTGTTATATCCATGATGACTATTTGTTAACTTGTGAGTAACATTTTCATCATTATGAATTTATATTACTCATCCCGGATTTCAAAGAAAATCATAGTGATATCCTTCTTTATCTTCATTAAATGATGGCATCTATACAGAAGATCCACTCTAGAGAGTTTTTAGAATTAACATTACGGATCAATGAAGTGATCTATCCATAGTATAGGATACACCATTTATATCATAATCTTCTTACTCACATGATAACTACTATGTACAATGAATTTCCCATACATTATCTTATAGAAAAGCACCAGTAGACCCCATAGTGATGAATTTTTTCATATAATTCATTTATGAAAAATTATATTATGTTTATTCTTCATATGTTAATTTTCAATAACAAACAATTAATTTTGAGTCATATATATTGGGAATTATATTCAAAAAAAATCTGTTGATAACTTAACCATTACAGAAGGAGGATGACTATGGAATTCTTTAAGAAAGACATCACCAAATTCTATTAAAACTGGATTTTTATAAAATATTATCTTTTTTATACAATGAATCATTTTAACTAGATATTATTTCCCACAAGAGAAAAATATTCATACATTATATAATTATAATAAGGATATTCATCATCCTCCTTGACCTTGTATTGTATAAGATGGTGATTTCAAAAATAGAGTTCAATTTACATTTCTCAATTACCTATATTAGCACAATAAAGGGAAATCAAATACATGAAGAATTATCATTTAAAACTACAAATGTGAGTATCACAAGTTTTTTTCATATTTATCCTATAAATTTTGATAGGGGGTGATTTTTGTGCTTGGGATTGAATTTTTGACCCATTATAGATCTTCTTAGATAACATGAAATATATGTTTTAGAAATGGTGTTGGAATATTTATTTAGAAAATATGTTATATAAATGTATGTGTAGAACAAGAATCAAATAGTATAGTCACTATCTTTTACATAAAAACATTCATACCTATCACCAAATCATTATCGGGATCCACCATTGAATTTATGCTTAGATACACCCTCCCTTTTTTTGGGATTAGAGGTTGTTTGCATCGGTTTTTAATAACCATAGGAATAATGATTGATTCACCTGGTGTATTTATTAAATGATGTTGAAGAATTGTAAAATAGTCTAAGGTTTGGATTGAGAATTCCATTATTCTATCATATTGTAGGTTTCTCTCATAAAAAATTTATAGAATGGTTCTCTTCATTCCCTCATCTAATGCATTTCCATTCCCCTTCAGATAAGATATATGATTCTTCATACCACATGTTTGTCATGAATGATTTTGGAATCTCAATCCCTTGTGATATTACATTGTCATACTACTATAATTAATGTCCTTCATTTACTTATTATATCACAACCAATGATACCATTGAGATTACCAGATCTCTATTTAGATATTGATGTAACATCAAAATATTTCATCATATATATCAACGTCTCAAATCACAAATCTTTTTTGAACACATGGAATTATCATGTAAATAATAAGTCGATATAATTTTTGGGATTAATGAAAATGATAATGTTATATCGTGCGAGTCATGTGATGTTATCCATATACACCATAATAGATTTTTCATTGATTTTATTATTGTTAAGGAAATATATCTCCATATTAAATTGGGGAGTGTGGGGAATGTATTTATAAAAAATGATTTTTGTAATTCATTCCAAACCATCTCACTGATCTCCTCCTTGAGATTTTTTAATTTTATAAATTAATATCATTAATTATCATCACCCTCAATATGATAAACCTACAACACACTATTTTTCTTTTCAGGTCACCAAAGTAAATAAAATAAAATTTCAATGGAGATGATTTATTGTATACTTATTAATGGATTATAAGATACAATATGTTTTATATGACTATTTCACATAATTATCTCACTAAAACTAACTCATTATTAGGATGATTTCAGGGTCCTTATAGCTTATGTTTTATGTTCAAAACATTAGTCGACTGAGTACATAGTTTCATGATATTCAAAACTCCTACCACTATTGGGTTATGAATATCCTTTTGGATGTGATCAAATTTACCCTCACATTGGTTATTGACTTAGTTTATCCAGATTCAATCCATCGACTAAAATAAAAGGCTACATTAGTGTATATAATTTTTAAACTATTATTCACATAAAAATTAAAACCTTGAACATTAATATGATAACAAATAAATGAAAATTTATCTATAAAAACTTATTTTTTTGTTCCAAAATTATCTTTCTATAAACTACTTTCTAATATATATTATTATTGGAATTTTTTTTCTAATAATAATGGTTGATAAAGAAATTTTGAATTTACTAAATAAAATTACTAGTGAGTGCCAACCCGAGGGTGAAAAAGGATTCTTTTTCATGAAAGAATGTTTCATTGATTGAATTATAATGCTCCATTTTTAGGTTTATTAACCATACACACGAAAAATCTAGGCCAACATAAATTTTTTTAATCTAAACAAGGATTTATATTCAGTAAAATCACAAACACTATGAATTAAAAATATTTATGGATGTTTTTCTCTATTAAGTCTAATCACTATGGATTTTAATGTGGTTTTTAAATAACAATCCCAAATAATCATCTAGAAATTACTTTGATAACAACTGTGAAAACCCAAGTTCAAATACACACCACTTAATTATTTTTTACATAAAAACACTTAATAAAATCATAAACATTCATGATTCTAGTAAATATAGGTTTCTACATAAATGTCATTATAACAAGAATAATATGTTTAATATAATTAATTAAAAACTCTAACACATTCAACTAAAATTACTATTCTTTTATAAATTTCAGTGGGATAAATTCTAGATGTAAATAATAAGGTGATGAGCTATAAAGACTAGAAACTTGATATTAAAAGAGTAAAATAATGTAAATAATAAAAAGTGAGTCTTGAGTTAAACCAATGTAACCTAATAGTAATTCTAATAATATTCATAAACCTCAATATATCATATAAGATGATATGATAAAGGCTATAATGGAATGTGGAAACATCATAAAACATGAAATAAAAAACACATGACAATGAAAATTGCTAAGACAATGAAATTTTGTGATTAGGATAAAAATAAATTCATGAAACATGGTATCTCATTAGATAAAAATATTTCCCATTTAATAGGATAAAAATATAATTTCGGGACCACACATCATTATCATATAATTTATATTTATTTGTTTGTGACGTAGATCATACATAATATGGATACCGTTAATTAATTTTAATCCAATTATTAGGAAATGATTCTTATATACATGGAATTCCACAATCAACGAATGATTTAGAAATATATTTACATACCCTACAATGTATATTGGTATGGGTATTCAATACACATTTTTTTATTCAAAATATTATAATAATTTCAACAGCAAAACATGTGTACACAAATATTCATGGAATGCTTTTATGGTACTCAAAAACATATCCTTTCACTTTAATATAATGAATAAATTAATAGGAATGTGAAATTATATATATAATCATTAAAAATTGGAATCCAATTGGAATATTATAAAAAAGGTGGTTCAATAATGAGATGAAGGAGCGGTTCCCTAATATTGATAAGGATCTTCAAAATGTTTTGGAAGAGCATGTCAAGAGAATCAGAATAACTTGGCCTATAGAGGGAATGATAGAGAAAATTGCTGATCAAATTGTTTTCAGTGAAGTGGAATGATTAGTTTTTTTGGTTTTTAAAGAAAAATGGAGGGTAAATTTTTAAAATTTCTAAATAAATGTTTTGGAAGTTATATAATAAAATAATAAAAACCCCAAAAATTTCGTTCATTTAAAGAAATTGATTATAACATAGACTAGTGATTTTAAATATTTTAAATCCTTTGAACCAAACTCGTAAATATAATACACTTGGTGATGCGTAAGTTAGTAAAGTTCAAAAATAATTAATTTTTAGAACATAATAAATAATATAGGTTTTTGATGATTCATTAACGGTTTATAAAATTAATAATCAGAGAAAAAAAAATTAATTATGAATGGTTATTTTGGTCATGGATATATATTATTTAATCAGTTATATTTTTTTGGGTTTTAGGATTTCATAATACATAGAATATATATATATATCAAATTAAATTTGTACCCAACATTTAATTTGCTATGAATTTTATAAAAAAATTCCTCATAGATAATTTCATTATTTTATTTCCAAATTATAAATATTTTTTATACAACATCTCCATATATTAATTTCACACATTTTATTCGAAAATTAAAATTTATTAATAATAATGTGTTTTAAAATTATAATAGTTTTTCCACTATAAAAATAATAATTGATTACACAAAATTACAATATCATTTATATATAAATATATAAAATTTTATAAAAATATGATATTAATATGAATAATTTCATTAATTATTAAATTAAAATAAATGACTGACTTTAGTGAAATTTTATATTTTAAAACAAAATAAAAATTTTCATTCGTATTATCAAATTATATTTTTTATAAACAAAATATTTAATAATTGATAGAGAAATAATATTTTTGGTAATTATAATCAAATTTTTGTTAAAAAGAATAAAAACTCAAAATGTTATGGTCTAGATACACAATCAATGATTAAAATAGTGTACTCCTTATGTTTATAAATTTTGATTGGGACACAATCCGGGTGTGGTTCAGTGAATACATATTGGGTCACGATCTTTGTAATATTGAGCATATTACATTATCGGTTTTGCCAAGGATTTTGTTATTGAATTTCATATTTTGGTTAATCAAGGAAAAATCCTTGTGATACCATTAGATTTAGAAGATCCAATAAATGGGATCCATTTGTTACAATCTTAGTGGTCAATGAGATTTATTATTCCATCTATATAAATTTCACATTATCATTATTATTAACATATACTAATTAAAAAAGTCATTGAACATAGTCTATACAATAAATAAATATTTTTATTAATGGACATTTAAATATAATTTTATATAAATTATAATTGTACAAATAAGTAACATAGTTACATTTTATTACATAATCAACGCATAATACAAAAATTATCATTTTAACACGTAATTTTGTATAAATAATTTATATTCCTTTAATGGAAATATATATAAAAAGGAATATAATAATATTGAAATAAAATTATTATTATGGTTAAATATAATAATAAACTATTGTATGAATTTATAAATTATAACATAAGAATATGTATATTAGGAGATTATCGAATAATATTTGATGAAGAATAATATTATTTATATCCATCTGAATATGGATAATAAATCATGAATCATGGAATAAGGAAATTACATTAGAGAAGGGGCATATAATTTAATCATAATGAGACGTGTGAAGACTACCATTGAAAAATAAGATTTATTAATGTTTTACTCTTGAATAAATAAAACTTATTTATAACCTTGGAAAATTATATGTCACTCTTACAATCACTCAAACAATATGAATAACATAAAAAGAAAATTCATAAAATCTCTTATAAGAATACAATAAAATGATAACTCGATATATTGTCTAAATTATTATAATTGATGTGTCATGTTCAAAAATCATCATGATCAATATCAAGCTCAAAAATCATTATAAACAATATCCAAGAACCACAAGACAACAATATTAGAACAAAGCCTTAATTATTCATCTAGAGAAAAAACAGTTTTTTCATATCTTGATTTACAAATGGATAATAAACTAGTTACAAGAAAATATAATTGAAAAATTATATATAAATTATGATAATGAATATGGATTGTATCATTACAACATACCCTAATGATTCATATTTAATATAAAGATTTATTCCATAAATGAATAATGATAACATTAAATGATCATTAAAATAATATTTTTTTGTAAAATGCACATTCCACATTATAATTTAAATTAAAAATCACAAAATTATTTTAAAATAATTTCTATTTAAAAAATGCATTAAAATTTAAAAATTATGCTTCTATAGGATTAAGAGTCGTAATAGTGGAAAAATTAATTTATTTCCCAAATGATATAAAAAAAACATCATTTCATACATTTATTAATTGAGTGTAAAGATACTTTGGTTAAAAAAATTATGATATATAAATTAATTTTTTTAAACAAGTTTAAATTAATTTAAAATAATCGTTAAATTTTTTTTGAAAGTAAACTTTTAAAAAAAAATTGAAAAAATATACGTGGAAGAGAATGATTGCAAATTTAAAATATGATATGGCATCATTATCACATATAAAAAAATTTCATAGTTTTTTTTGTCAATAATAAATGAAATAGATACTCTGAAACTCCAAAATCCAGTGTAAATTGGGTGAAAAGATATGTGATTCATGTAAATAAGACCATATGATTTCCCATTAAGAAGCTTGAAATCTAAAAATCTGAAAAGGAAATGATATTTCACCGAAAATATAATAAACATTAGTAATATTAAAATAATAATAAATTTAATATTTTAATCATATATCTCAACAAATATAAATATTTCTATTGATAAATAAAAAAATTATTCATGAGGTATTATATACGGAATACATAGAAATCATAAAGAATAACATGAAACATGTATCACGAAAACGAGATTCAAAATTTCAAACCCTTATAAGAATCATAGCTTTTGAATTGATTATTGATCATTGTATTCAAAATGTGCATAAATGTTAGTTAACATAAATAAAGATTAAATATATTTTTTAAAAATATCAATTCATATATAATAATTAATAACAATAAAAATGAATTAGATCTATAACTCAATAAATAAACTATGTTTTACAACATAGTTTGTTTTATGTAAAATACCATTTAATGATGTAATATTAATTGTGAAATATTATTCCATGTTTTATGACAAATTAATGATAATAATTTTAAAATTGAAATTAAATAGCTCTTATAAAATAAATTAGGTGAATAATAGTTAAATATTAAATAATGAAGGGAAATTGACACAAAATACATTTTATAGAGTCTAGACATTCCATGTATTTCCTTTATAAAATTTATAACTAACATATGTAAATTATTTTATTTCATATTAATCATTTAGTTATTTAATAATAGATAATTTATAAAAAAAATTACACTGATATATTTAAATACTGAATTGGTCTTGTTCAAGTCAATTATTTTTAGGAATTTCTATTAATAATTTCAAAAAGCCCTAAGTATGTTGATGGTGTGTAATGAAATATATTTTAAATTTTTTTATATTTAAAAAATGACATATTTCCAATTTTTATACAATAATTACAATTTTATGTCCAACAATGAAATATGGTCCCTAATGAAATAATATATTACAATCATGGTGAAAGTGATACATACGTATGAAAGAGTGACATATTAATTTTTTGAAAGGAATGAGGGATATACGGAATATAAAATATCATATTTATAAAATATTTATTACATTATAAATAAATAATTTTAACCTAAATATCAAATTATATATACCTTCTATTTGATGTTATTAACAAAAGAAAACCACATTGCTTCTTGGAGGTGGTAATCATGATTTAAACACATAAAAGTTTTCATTTCTTAACGAATGTTAAGGTATGAAAATATATGACAGGTTATTTTTCAATAAATATAATTATTTAACTAATATCATATACATAAATGATATATACTAGTTTAACATTATATTAGATGATATGATACAAAATCAATGATGTTGGTTTAGGAGGTGGTATGCCACTATACTGATAAATGTTGATTTTGATTCCCATATGATGATATAATGGGATGGAAATATATAATGTAATTAATAGAAAAAAAATATGTATATATAATATACAATTTTTTTCTTTAATATATTTTGGAATATGATCTGAATAAGGTACAAGAGTAAATATAATGACAATTCAAGATTAATAATAATACTACTTAATCAGAAAATCTCATTATGTATTTATAAAAAAAACATTCCATGGATGACATTATGACCAAGAAATAAATTGGGAATGGGTTTTAAGAATGTATTTGGGTAGTTATTTTAAATAAAAATTGATTTTTATGGGTTTATACATTATTAGATATGGTTTCCGTTAATAACTGAGGAGAGGGGTACTATTGGAAATTATTGAAATATTATATTATAATATGTTTCTAAATAATGTAAAATCGGTAAAAAATGACATGTATTAATATATAATAAGGATATTATCTAAATATTATCATCCAATAATATTTTATATGTTTTATAACATTTCAAGTAATATAAATTTCTTTAACCATTTCATTTAATGTTTTTAACCATATCCACAGTAATATATTTTCCATCATTAACGAAATAGAAATTAAATTCTATTTTTATATTTTTATCATAAATTTCATGTAATTACATTAAATACCATTGGATCTCATTCTTTACAGAATGGGATATTGGTTTTAAATTATATTTTATTTATTTATATATGAATAGAAAAATAATATAAACACTATATTAAGAATTATTCATATAATATGAGGTAAATTTTTTTTGGACAATAAATATAATCTATTTCAAAATGAGTAATATTTTATAATTAATTATAAAATAATTTTGACTTCATAATTCACCAAATAAAATTACAATTTATTTTTTAGAGTAATTTTGTTTCACATTCTACTTCATAAACAAGCATTTGGCCTACATTATGTAAGAATTTATGTTTTTTGATTCCCAACTAGACTATAATAAATTTTATTAATTAAATTAATATATTAGTTCTAAATTTATAAATTAATATTAAGTAATAACAATATTTTATCCTTATGTGAATGTCAATTTGAAATTTTAATGCTAGAGAGTGACATTTTGTATTTTTAATTAAATAATATAATATATTGGTTATTATCAATGATAAAATTTAAAAAATATATAAAATAATTTATTTTTTGGTCTGTTATTGTAGAATAATATCATTCAATAGATTAAACATAATGTTTTGTCCTTATAAAATTATTTTTGACTTTACCCACGTGATTTACCATTATCGTGGTGAAAAATATATATTAATGTTTATATTATAAATAAATAAAATTTTAATTATATAACACATATAAACATCACGATTATATATATGAGATCACTTTATCAATTTAATTTTTTGAAAAATTGAGAATTTAATATAAAATTAAACCCAAAAAATGTGATGGTGGATTATTTTTTTATAAAAAAAATATTATTTTAGAATAAAAATGAGTTCATTCCAAATAATTATATATTGATTACACCTATAAATCATATAGTATTATATTAAAAATAAATTAACTATTTTAATTTTAAAAATAATATAAAATCAGACATGATGCCAAAAATAAAAGGCATTTTTCAAAAATAATCAGTATTTATCGATATTCATAAGGAAACCAAAAATCTATCAAATCATCAATGATGTATTTATACTTTAAATTTTACATGAATATTACTAAAATAATTTACAAAAATTTTAGTTTAAATTTTATAATTTTTTGTAATTAATTTAATACCTAGAACTATATATTTCATGAAACCGTAGTTTTATTTGAAATAGAACATTTTACATTTTACTATAAAATTGTCCAGTATAATTATAATTAATATGATAGTAAAATATAAATAACGAATATTAATAATACATGATGATAATTTTCCAAAACATTACTCATGTTTTTATAGTATTCCACTGATTTTGAATTATATCCATGATTTTTTTTTCATGCTCGATACAAATGTTTTAAAAAAATTTAAAAAAAAATTTTCTTAAGGGGAAGGTAAAATATATTTAAATAATGGAATAAATTTTTTATTATTAACAATTGAAACTTATATTTATAAAAACAATATAATAGACAGTACAACATTCTGTTAAAAATAATTAATGGAAAATACAAATGATTCTAGAATAAGTCAGACATAAGGATCGTAGTAGAATAACAGTAGTGGCCAATGGAAATTTAAACATAGAGGAAATATATAATATATAAATAATGATAGAGTTTGATAGAATATATTGATCACAAGAAAGTAAATGATCCTTAAAATGTCATAGAAAACAAATCAATAATCCTATGATTTGTGAAAGAGGTCATCAACTCATTATATGTATTGATAAAATGATAAAAAATCTTTTTAATGTTATCTTTCAAATAGTTTTGGATTTCCATTCCATTATCAAAAATAAATAATAGCAAATATAATAACATAAAAAATTTATTTATTCTTTTAATAATTTTACACTAAAATATTAAATTTCCCCCCAAATAATTAGTATTTAAGAAAACAATTTCCAGTCATAAGAACTAATATCAAATTTTGAAAAATCAGACCATCTTCACAAGGATAACATGATATTCAACATATCTATAGATCTTAAAAAAAATTTTAACACAAAATAAGATAATAATATAAATTTGAAATCATTAATTTTATGAAATAACACATTAATCTCAATGATACACAAAAAAATTAAATTTGATATATAGATCATTAAATAAATAAGTAACCCTTTGTCATAAAAATCCTCAATAAACTACAATTTAATTATTTTTTTGGATCAATAGTTATATCGTTCCATTTAATATACAAACCCAAATAATTAATAACATTTTTACCAAGATAACGTCACATAAAACCATATGATACTTATAAGGGTTACATATACATTAATCCAAAAAACACCTACCCAAAATATCTATAACCCCATCCAAATAATATAATAAAAAACCAAAAATTTTGTTTCTCTACCTTATATATTTTGATTCACATTAAATATATACGCCCATGATGGTATCAATAAAAATTATTTTAACCTCACATGAAAATATATGAATCACTAAAGATATATAAACATTTAATCTAACACCAAAACTTAATTACATGAAAACCCAATACTAAATTCGATGCTAAAAAATAATCATTTAATTTATGGCATCATTAATATAAATGAAAACTAATTTTTCTATCCAAAATTTATATTATCACATGTAAAATTTTGATAAGATATATACACAATATATATTATATTTATAGTAATAGAGAAATAATACAAAAACATATACAACAACATGGATACATAATCATCTAATTAATAAAAATATATGTCACCTTACACTTTTTTATTCACATCCAATAACCTTTTCATTAATAAATAGTAAAAAATAACCTTGAAAACATGGGGGAAATAAAATATATGAAGGCTGAGATCAAATTGTTAGTAAGGATAAATATAATTATTAATAATTAGATATCATCTGGGAGAATCACATGAAAATAATGGTATGTTGAAATAAGTAATATAATTGAGAATAACATATGTAAATTATTACGCATCAAAAAAAATTGAAATCATGAACCGGTTCATAAATATTTTCCATACGAATGTATACATATATGTGAAACATAAAGAGACATGGGAAAAGAGTAATTGAACACATGATCCATCTGAACATTATTAAATCAAAAATAAAATATATTTTTAACATAGAACACTATTTTCATATCCCCATAAAATGGCTCTAACAGATTGATCAAACTACCCATTATATTCTAATAATTCTATCGGATAATACTTTTACCAGTTTACCTAATCTCTATTCTAAATGTATCAAATATATATAACATTCCCACACATCAACATATTGTATATCAGTCCCACCCATAATCATATTTATTTTTTAGTAACAATATCATAAATATAACACATGAAATTGATTATTTTTTTAATATAAAGAATGATATTTATATCATAAATTAATTTACCATTGGAAATGAAACGGTTTCCATGAAAATATCTTTTTAAATATTTAAACCATAAAGATAAAGAATAATAGTGGTATCAATAAAAAATATACATAATAATGTTTATTTAAAATTAGGGGTTGTTTTCATGATGAATCCAAATGCAATTAATGGATCATTAAAAAAAAATTTCCGTAAAATACACATTCAATAATGAAAAAAATACTGTAAATTCCCATTAATATTGTAAACCAACATTCAATGATAATAACTTTGAGAACATGTAAATTATTAATCAAGAAATTTAATAGTAATGATTTACAAAAAACTATCATGTCATTAACATTAAATATTATCATTTTTATCATGATTTTTTAGAGATATTCAACAGTGACCTATGAAAAAAGCATTAAAAATATGTTTTGAATAAAAATTAAGATAATTTCAAATATCCTGTAAGATGAATTTCAAATGTAATTAATTTTATGAAAATTTTATTATGGAATATATATTGAAAACAATGATATGACGGTAAAATATTCTTACAAAAAAGGATTATATAATATCAGTATCATGTAACCAAATTTCATTATATTTAATTAATCAATAATTGATTAAATTGAAACAAAACATGCCAACCACATTAAATATTTAATTAGAAAAAATGGATATACATCAAGAAAATAATACCATTATATTTCAATTAAATAACCTAGAATAGATACTATCTCAAAATTAAAATGGATTAAAACATAAATCATGTACAAATTTGGTAACATTGAAACCAAAAGTTAAGGAACACCAAACATTGAAATCCAAGAAAATATCATGACTTTTAGGAATTAACTTCCCAAAATTCATTCATGATGTATTAAGAATTCCGAACATTGAATTCATGTTAAATGACATTAATAGTGTCTTAAAAAAATTATTGGGAGACATAAATCCCATACAATGATCATGAGATTTTATGTGATAATTATAAAAGATGTGACTATGTTCACAAATATATATCCACCTTAAAAAAATTAAATATAAAATTAAACAATTTATATCTCAATTCCTATATACTCATTATAATCACTCGAACCTTTATAAATAAAATATAATTTGCATAATTTTGTAAATGTCTTTTTATGCTAAGATTATATAGAAAAAACAAGAACTAAATTTGTTATTTTAACCCATTATATAGTCTATAAAAATTAATATATCATTATGAATAAAAAAACTTTTTATACCACCATTGTACACTAATCATTAATATTGGAATACTATCGGTTATGGTTAAGTCCACTTGACATAGAAACAAGATGTGATGACCAAGAAAAGTATGATCATATCATAAGAATCACATTTATCTGAGCATCGAATTAATGAAGAATCATTATGAATTTACCATGACCATGACCTGAATTACATTTATCAACTAATTCATGAGGAATAATTTTTGTGGGACATTTTTAGTCTCGTCATGATCACCTCCAAAAAAATGTTCACTCAACCACCATATGAGAATATCACAATCTCACACCTTACCATTAGAAAATTTGATATTATAAAAATGTATATAAATCCATACAGTGGTATTAATAATTTTATTATTTACTTTTCATAAAAATAGTTTTTATATTATTGTTTTAAAAATATTAAAATTTTTAATAATAAAATATTGTGGTTGAATGAAATTCTATTTTGATACCGTGAAAAAAAATTATATTTGGGAAATATATATATTATTTAAATGAATGTTTTCTAATGAATTTAATATTTATTAAAATATATTATTTTATAAAAACTATTAATATTAAATTCTACTTATTAAATATACATTATAATATAATTTAATGATGTTAATATGAGTTTCTTTATGGGTCATAAAAGTATTATAATAAAATAAGTATTTATAATAAATGGGTATTTTGATTTAAATGTGTAAATTAGCATATCTAATGATTTATTTCGATAAAATCGTGTTTATTTTTGGAAATATAATTTTTAATTTAACCAATTATTATTTTATCATTATTTTTGAATACAGTCAATTTTTTTGACTAAAATTATAACCTAAATGTAATATAATGTCAGTAAAATGAAAACATAATGACCCAAAAGTGATATAAAATAAACCATAAAATGTTTTCAATACAAAATATAAATTTTACCTTTAATATATTGGTTAATTTGATATTATTTTTTAATTTTTAAAAACAATTAATGAATCATCTTAAACCTATATTATATTTTATGGTCTTAAAATCCATTTGTTGTTAAAATTTCCCGGTTCTACATCTTTATTATTATTATTATTATATCTGATCATAATGAACTATAATAAAAACATTTCTGTACTTTAGAAATGATTAACATAAAAAAACATGGGATGGTTTTTGGTTTTGAATACAATATCTTATAGAGTCCATTAACAATGTTGGGGAATTATTATATAATTATATTCTATATTTATTTATAACCACAAGCATACAACAATTATATATCACTAAAAATAATTGGATAATAATACTAGTCTACCCTTCCCTCTCTATAGTCCTACCAATATTCCCAAAGCTCATATGAGGATCCTCCAAAACATTTAAAAGTGTCTTCTCAAGGTAAGGGATCCTCTACTTCTACTCATTATTATTGAATCATCATTAGGATATTCGTTTTTTAACCAATAAATAATTTTTTTCAATTTTATTCATCATCATGTTATACCCTCTATAATATTTTGATGATTTTATATATTCCTTTCACTCTCATTAACCCCTACTAAATAACCATTTTGTACCCCCATTATGATGCTGAAATTTTCCATTGAATTTCAATAAAAATTATTTTTGTGGTGAATACCCATTCCCGTTTTCACTCACGGTTATTCTCCTAGATGTAAATATCCTTCGTTTATTTTGGAATCCCATTTATGTAACCAACACAACTTAATAGCGGTATTAAAAGTTTTAAAATATGATCTTATTTTGAATGATAAATATTGAAAAACTATTCTTGTATATGATATATATGTGATTTGTGGACCTGGAATTATATTTCTCTCCAAGGAATTATGTAACATTTCAATCTATTGAGATTGAATTTTTGATTCACATGAGGTTATCCTACGCACACGATGTTTTTTTTATTTGGTGGATATACTTGATGTTTGATTATGATGTCATTTTTATTATGTTTCCACATTCCCATGTTTCCTTTATTGTACATTATAATATAATGCATCATTGCTCTAAATTATGATTATAACCTCACATATTTTACCTTGATTGTCACAAACCGCCTTATCCAAGATGAAGTAAGGGACATAAAGCTGGAAGACCCTTCTTCCTTCAAGTTGAAGGAGAGATAATGACCCCCGAGTCCTTCCATTATCATATTCATGTTCAAAATAAACTAATAAAAAGTACAAGAAAAACTCTGAAAGGATGTACCGAATGAAAATAAAATCAGCAAATAAAACTGACCTGGCATCTGTGATAGTATGGTCTCGAAAGGTTCTTAATGTTCTCCTAGAAACCTGAAAGATGTTTTATATACATAGGGTGAGTATATAGGTATGCTCAGTAGGGGAACCAAAATCACTTGTGCACATGTGGGGAAGCATTATAATGCCCCGTAAGAAAGTAAAGGTAATAAAAACACTTAGTAAGGAAAACAATCCCTCCAGCCTCACCAAAGGGAACTCCCCATATAACACAAACTAGGTAAAAAAGTAATAGTAATAGAACATAGAAATTTTGGTAACCCTAACAATTTTCCACTGGTTATTTAGAACATCCTATGCATGAGACCGCAACCATGGGTTCCACTGTAGTCCCACTCCAACCCCAACAACAACCATATAGGCTATCCCAACAACATATCTATCCCCCTGGAAAACACATGGGCCACCAAAAGCACGCATAACCATGCCCACATACTCCTGGTCCATAACAACTGCCACCACTCTTGAAGACACCACAACTAGAACAACCATAGAAACACCCGAAGAAACCTAGGCCAGAACATCCACTACCATGCCTAAAGACACCTCCACCTCATCTCTTAGAAAATTGGGAAACAAAACTACCCACACAAAAATAGGCCAAACACCATTACACTCCCTTCCTGATGATTCTTAGGCCATAATGAACCTTAGACCATCACACCCTACCTGAAGAGTCTCAAGTTACCATAGAGAGGGAGCAGAAAAAATGCTAAAAACCTTCCACTCGTAGAAATGATGGGAAAACCACCCTACCCCATGAATGGGGGTGTTGGTAATTAAATTATAAATATTTTTGGGGTTCATATAAGATACACATGAGATAAATTTTATATATATAGGTAAAAAATAAATCACATCATCCAAATGGTCCTGATTCCAACAAGCATCCCACACAGACCCTCTCTTCTAAAAAGAAGTAGTTTCCCTATTATAACCCTTCTCATTATCATGCTAGAGTGATTCCATTTTAATATTCCTCCATTGATTTTCTACCAATATTAATAACCACTAATCAAAACAAAAATTGAAGGAAAATGTTCAACCATGCTTTTAAGTATTCACAACAGGTTTTCTTGTAGAGTAAAAAGAACCAAAGGGATCTGTGAGATCCCTCAATTTAATGGAACCAAATCGAGCCCCAAAAAACTGGCTACACATAGCCTCAGATTCACAGACAAACAACTTCTCAACCAAAGATTAAATTCCCAAGGATGTCAACCTGCAATTCATCATAATGAACAACCATGTATATCATCATAGTAGAGCAATGATGCTTTTCAAATTTAGCATACACCATTCATTAAATATATTTTGTTCGTTTACCAGGTAAATCACACAAGAGTTATTATTCATCAAGAATCCAAATTAATCATCCATGTTCACGTGATTAACTAGTTCTCATGATACAATCGTACAATCAAAATATTATCTATAAAAAAAGTTTGTATTACTGGGCATGAACGTAACACCAATGGCCATGATTTTCAGTGCACACAAGACCATAGAATTCACTACATAAAAACAAGGGTATATCATAAAAAATTCACCAAATTCATCATCTCTTCATTCATTAAAAGACCGTTTATTATCTTTTTTAATGTTAGTTTCATCTACGTCTCGAGGGAACAATATCATACCCACCCCACATAATACATAGTAAAGAGAAATTAAGGAAAACCCCCTATAGGGATGATCAAGGATTGATGTTTTATCTCGGAATCAAGAATTGGGGATTGTGCAACATTCATGAAAGAAAAATCCATGGATGAGAGAGATTGGTTCCATCATAGGAATACGATTCATCTTTAGAGGATATCTTGGCGTTCCCTAAGAGAAGGTGAATGGAAGAAGGAGATAGGATCTCATGTTAAGAATAGTCCAAATCCTAAAATCAGGGAGGCGATTTCAAAGTACTGAATATTGAGATCATGGATTGACCACACAGATCAGCAGTTTCACACATTGGGATTAATTGAGATTTTACAATTCTCTTTTGAGATGGTGGAGATAATAGTTATGAGTTAATATATTTCCTTTAAATGGAGAAAACATGTTATAGGGGGAAATGAGAAAACACAAGAAACTGGAAAACATGGAAAAGGGTGTGAAAGACCACACATATTAATAACTCAATGGAAACCTAACTCACGGGGATTTAAAACGTCTTTTACGAGCCTTAAATTTCTTTGAAAAGGGTAGTAATGCACATTTACATCGAAAGATACATTACTAGAATGAATCATGAAAGTCATGGAGATACTAAAAATGAATCACAGATGGGTGAGTCACCATATCCTTGGTATAGATGCCGATTGGTGCCACTAGCGGCCTATCGGTGAAACTGAGGCCCATCAATGCCACTAAAGACCATCAGTGCCACAGTTCGTTCGACCAAAAGTTTGGAAAACTCTTTAATGATTCATCTATGGTCATCAGGATACCCCAAAAACTATAATTTGACCTTGTAATGAACCTGGAAGGTCAGGGAAATAACATTAGATACCTCTCAATCATTTCTCACCCTCATGAAATCAAGAGTAAAACTGAAAAAAGAGATGGTTCCAAAAAACCACCTCATAAGATACCTCCCAGGGACAAAACACCCTAGAGTTGTTTTAAATCCTGAATAGGACCTCAACATCTCGGGAAATCATTCCCACATCTCTCACCTAATCAAAAACTGAAACAATGCCGCCCTTATCCCCCAATAACCACACAAAAAAATAAAGGTCACATCATCAAGACATATTGACTCGGGATTCCCTATTCCCATGTCAATATACTATACTCTTTGGGTATCAATGACTCACCTGCATGGTTTTAATTGCATATGCCATAATGTGTCTTGATTAGGTATCATGTCCTCCTCTCCACACAGTCATGAATTTTCTCACACATCAAGAGAAAAAAGGAAACAACCTATATTATAACAAATAAGGTCTAGAATTACATCACAACAAATAAAATTGAAACACACAAGATCAAACTCAAAACATCGCTAGGTATTGGGAACACATCTGTACCTCTCATTCCTAGGTAATCTCCTAGAGGCCACCGTGCCTCCACAACACATGAACCAATGGAATGATCCATCCATGAAGCACCTTATCCTTACAATCCTCGATCCTCACCATTCGGTCCATGAACATCATGTCATCCTCAATATTCAACTCCCCCAGTCAATAAAGTGGGATTCATCAAGTAGATACTGACAGAGCTAAGTTACATAAAATATGTTATGGATCCTCCCCAATAGTGTTGGTAACGCCAGCTGATATGCCACTTCGTCGACCCACCCCAACACCTCGATGTGTTCGATGAACCTGGGAGAAAGCTTACTCTCTCTACCAATACTTTGTTGTCCACACCGAGGGGAGACTATAAAAAACACATGGTCCCAACCTAGAACTATAGATACCTCCTTCTAGGATGGTCATATGATATCTTCTAGTCCTAATCTTCCTTCATCCTCTCACGCACAAGCTAAACCGTCTTTGTTGTGATCTGCACCACCATTAAGCCAAGAACACATGCCTCACCAACCACTATCTATCACACGAATGAATGACAAAATATTATATATAATGAATCAAATGGATCCATGAAGATGGTAGAGTTGTAGAAAATGTTGTAGGAAAACTCTAACAAAGGATAGTGTCATACTCATGATCATCCAATGTCTAAAAAATATGTTCACATCATATCCTCTAACATATGGATATTCCTCTTGGTCCTCCCATCTGTCAAAGGGACGAAAGTTGTTCTAAGACATATTTGGGTTCCAAAATCAGGTTTTAACCCCCTATAGACCCATGAAGTAATGTTTGCATCCTGAACAAAAATGATTGTTCTGGGAAGATCATGTACCCGAACAACGTCACCCATGTACCATTTTGCAAAGGTATCCATTGTGCTCTAATCCTTATTCACTAATAAGTTATCCAATTTCGTCAACTGATCCACCACTACCTAGATGAAATCAAAACATATAATCCATGTGTAGTACCATAACGAAATCCATCGAGACATAATCCCAAATCCACTCAGGAACATCAAAGGGATACAATAGACCACCTAGAACAAGGTGTTCAGCCTTCACCAGCTAACATGTGAGGCACATTGCCACAAACATTGCCACTGTCTGCTTCAATCTGGGCCACAAAATATTTCCTATCATACCCCATTACATCTTGTAGATTCCTAGATTTACATCTAGAATAGATTAATGGAATTCACCGGGAACCCATTCACGCATTGCTACCCAGACATTCCACTTCCCATAGAACAACATCGAATTCTAACTATCTTCTGAACATCCTTTCAGAGTATCACCCTAGATAATACGATCAAGAATCACTTCAGCCTCTAAGTCTCCCCAATGAGAATCCTCCACCTGATATTCTAAGGATGATTTCACTATTATCTGAAAAAGATAGCCTCTACAATCCTCCACTCTCATGCTTACAAATAAATCAACCAACAACCCCATTGCTTTCAAAACATATGAAGACTCCCGAACCAAATCAGTACATGACTTATAGCTCAATAAATCGGTCACCATCTTTTAATTTACTATATTATATATGATATCCAAGTAGAAGGCCAAGATAAACTCCATCCACCTTCCCTGCTGCAAGTACATGTCTCGCATGGAGAAGAAATACCTCAAGCTCTTGTGATCTGTGAAGACAGCAAAGTGCTCCCTGATGAGGTAATGTTGCCACAACTTTAGTGAGAATACAACCAATCCTTGATCTATGTCATGGGTGGCATAATTACATTTGTGAGGGAGTATCATCCTATAACTGTAAGATCTCACCCCCATTGCTGCATCAGAACAAAAAAAATTCCTTTACTTGAAGCATCATAAAACTCTTCAAACATTAACCCATTCTATGGAAACCACGTCACTAGGGAACTTTCCATATTTCCTGTTAGATAATTGAATGTTTACTATAATTTCTCACTACAAATTTAATCATGGTCTTTTCTGGTCAGGAAGGTAAAAGCACTTCAACTCCGGTGATCTCGGGCACGATCCTCCAGTAGTAACCTACTAGTCCTAGGAAACTACTAAACCTTCCACATTCTGGTGCAATTCCCTAGAAAAAACTACTTTTAACTATGATGGGTCCACCTATATTCCCAAGTGTGACACCATGTGTCCATCTAAGTACACCTCTCTTGTCATGAACATGCACTTAGACTGCTTTCCATAGAGGTTATGGTGTTTGAGGGCCTCTAAAACAATCCTTATATGCTTGGCATGATCCTTATATAATATTGAGTAGATCAGGATGTCGTTGATGATCACGACTAAGAACCTATCCATATAAACTTGGAAAATGGTGTTCATGGGCCCCATGAACATAGTTGGTGCATTCATAACAGAAAACAACATGACCCCGAACTCAAAGTGCCTATACATGAACCTAAAAGAAGTCTTCAGGATGTCTCCATCCTTTATTATAAACTAATGATACCCAGATAGTAGGTCGATTGTAGAGAACCATCTATCTCACATTAACTCGTCAAAAGGTCATCAATCATTTGGATGGGTAACAGTTTTCTACTGTTACCTGATTCAGTCTTCGGTAGTCTATGTACAGCATGAGACCATTGTCTTCCTTCTTCACAAACAAGACAAAAGCACCCATGGCAATGCACTTGGTCAGATAAAACCCTTCTATATCAAGTCATCAACCAGAATCTATAAATCTGCATCCTTGAATGATCTATCAGATACAAAGCCATCGAAATAAGACAAGAATCAGGTTATAAGTCTATCACAAACTCAACATCACTTCTAGGGTATAGAGTCACAAAATCATCCAAAAAGACGTACAAGAACTAATTGGAAATCCTATGAATGTCCACTATCTCTATATCGACTGATTCTCTTGAATACTAGACTAACAAATATTGAAGGGAATACATATGTTGGCTTCCCTCTTGGAAACCCTGCTCGCCAATGATAGCTACACGCTAGCATCCATATTTGAGAACACGACCCTTGTCTGGATGTAGTCAATAACAGTGTTCACAAAAAATATCTTGTAAATTAACCAGATGAAAACATATGGCTTCATAAGTAGCCAAACAATATCCCCCTGGGATTGATGTGGCCCCAACATTAATCTTCATCCCGGAAAGACATCAAACATGCCAGTATGACCTCCAAGGAGCGTAATCAGTACCAGGAGAAAGGAGAGTCTCTCTATGTATAGGCCCTAGGCATGGGCTATACTGGTTGCAACAAATTATTGTGACCATCCTGAATCAAACATGTAATATGAAAAATTACTAAACATGATAATCGTACCTTTAATGATCTCCAGCCCCACTAGAACTGATGCCTCTAAAGTGTTAAATTTCCCATGCCCAAATCCTTCTCCCCTCAGTTGTTGGCCATATCCCGAGCCACACCATGGATGCTGTCACTAAGGATATCCCTAAGGTCGGACTCGACTAGAACCATCCGCCCTTGGTGGAGTGGGAGCTCACTTCCCCTCCTACTACTGCAAAAAATGTCTAGCCAGAAACTGGTTCTGTTGAGTTGGGTGTTGAAGCTTCCCACCACCATTGTACTACATGTAGTTTGGGCACTAATTCCCAAGGTGTCTATGGATAACAAAGATAAATAACATCGGTCCTAGGCTTGTAATGAAAGGGCACAGGCGGAGATATCAAAACGATAATTGTTGAGGCATGCTCCCCATCAACCGAATCCTAGTTGGCCCAGATGCTGGAGGCCTACTACTAATAGATTTTCCCTTTGACAAGATCATATTTCTCTCATGTCACAACACACCTCCAATCATGTGAATCCTCTCCACCATTTCATCCTTATTTTGAACCTCCAATTACGTCAGTTGGGTGAAGTGAGTAAAAACGTATGAAATGGATGGTCGTATTACCTATTGTAAACGCATTTTTTTCAACTCCTCATTCGTGAAGTAGTCTGGTGAAAAACGAAGAATATCCTTCCACATGATCCTAAACTCCCTTCCTATTAAACTCCCTTGCTGAAGAGAGAGAATCTCCTGCCTTTTTTCGGCCTTCATTGTGGAATAAATTAATTCCTCCCAGAACTCCTTCTCAAAGTTATTCCATAAAACCTTTGCTTTATTCTTCTTCCTGAGATAGAGCATCCACCACGGACATGCTTCTCCCTATATCTGGATAATGGCCAGAGGAACCTAGTACTCTGTCACAGCCCAGATCAAGATGAAAGCTATCACCAGCACCTCGAGCCAGCTCTCTGTCTCCTTGTCTGCGACACTGCCCTTGTACTTCCCATAGGTCTACCACTGAAAGGCACAAAGTGTCTTATGCCACTTTTCTCCCTCGTCCTTTCGATAATCCCTCCAATAATGAGCCAAATCATTCTAATGGGACTTATTAGCCACACTATTCATGGAAATCATCTTCCATACATAGATGAAAAGAAAAATAATAATTCATAAGCTTGTGTAGTGTGGGAAAAAATTATAAAATTTTGTTTAAACATTTTATTTAATTGAAATTCCCGAAACACCCAAACAGATAGGGAAACAAGTAATTATGATGCATGTACCTTTCCTAGGGTCTCCAAACAGCAATCTGTGTAGCCTTACCTGATCATTCGGTATTTATAAAGACTTTTCATCAGATCACGGTGGGGGGGGGGGGGATCTACTGTCCTAGCCACTCTTCACTAGCTTAATTCATGCACCATGACATCATATCTCTATTTCCCTACCATCCCATTCAACCTCACTATGCCTAAACCCAAACTCCATCCCATCTCTCAACCATCGTCATATGATACCATTATTTTATGGCAGTCATTCTCCATATTGACTGAAGGGATCATAAACTCCTAGACACTTTATCCATCATTTTGAAGAAGAAATAATGTCACCCAGAGTCCCATATTTAATATGAATCAGAGTGGAGACTAGCACCAAGGGTATAGAATCACATGTAATATAGAAAGAATTACCCTTTTTATAGAACAATATTGGAAGAAACAAATTGAAAAAACATAAAAACACAAAATACTCAAGAAAATGTAATGAAAAAAAATCATTTCCCATATGCATGTTCAAAATAAACTGATACAAAGTAAATGAAAAAACTCTGAAAGGAAGTACAAAAAGAAATGAAAAGTAACAACAACAACTATACCGACATCCGAGTTATTAAGGTCGGTCATGGTCCTCAATGTCCTCCTGGAAACCTGAATATTATTTTATATACCTAGAGTGAGTATATTGGTATACTCATTAGGCGATCCAAATCCCTCATGCACAAGAAGGCAATCATTCTAACACCACGCGAGAATGTAAAGGTAACCAAAAAAATTAACAAGGAAAACTATCCACCCAATCTCATTAAGAAACACTACCCAAAAAATGAAAACTAAGTAAATATAAAAGTGTAGTAGAATATTTTATTTGGGTACCCCGAACCACTATCCCACCAATTATTTTGAACATTCTCTACATCAGACCGCCCCCACAGGCCTCTACAGTCCAACTACAACCCCAACAACATCCTTATGAAACATATCAACCACACATCTATCCTATCCACGATGACCTCGACCATTGGAAACACACATAACCATGCCCGCAGACACCTCATCCATAACAACCACTACGAGGCTCGAAGACAACTGAGCCACATAAACCACTGCCATGCCCGAAAAAACCTGGACTAGAACAAACACTACCATCCCAGAAGACACCTGAGCTTCATCCCACAGACTATTGGGAAACAAAACTACCCCCACACCCCTATTCCATCCACAACAACAAATAATGCTCAACAATTCTTGGACTATAAGGAACCGTAGGCTATCACATCCTGTTCGAAGAGTCTGGTGCTACCAAGGAGAGGGAGCTGAAAAGGAGATAACAACCGTCCACTTGTTGGAATGTTGGGGAAAACTCCATGCCCTATGAAATGGGGGAGTTGGGAATAATGTTATCAACATGGGAGGGGTGCATATAATAAAAACAAGAAGTAAATATTCTACATATAGGTAAACTAGAACTCATCCCATCCTAAGAGTCTCGAATCCAATAACCATCACATACACAACCACTCTTCTGAAAAGAAGAATTTTCCCCATCATACCAATTCTTGTTATCAAATTTAAGTCATTCCATTTAAATATTCCTCCACATCTAGGAAATTAAAATGCATAACCATAAGTCATAAAGACCACTAATGTAAAATGTACATGGAGGATTTTAAGCATTCACACCAAGTTCTCTTGTGAAGTAACAACATAAAATGGGATCTGTGAGATACCTCAATGTACTGGATCCAAATCAGGCCCCAACAAACCAGCTAAACATAGCCTCATATTCATAAACTAACAAGATGTCAACCATAGATTCCATTCCCATCCACATCACCCCACAATGATTAAATCAAATCAACCATGTATTTTTCCGAAATAGAGTAAGGAATATTTTTCAATTTATCCAATACCATTCATTAAATTTCTTCTGTTGGTTAACCAGGGTGAATACACATGTGTTCTTATTCAATGGGAATCAAAATTAATCAACCATGTTTATGTGATTAACCTGTTTCCATGATAATGACTTACAATCAAGATATTATCAATAAAAATAAGGTTGTATTGGTGTGTAAGAATGTAACACCCACATCCATGATTTTTAGCGGACATAATCTGATACAATTAACAACAAAAAAACAATGTTATAAAAAAGAAGCATCTTCCACATCCCCATACCTTCATTTTTTAAAAGTACATTTATTATCTTTTTTAAAGTCAGTTTCATCTACATCTTAATGGAATACCGTCGCACCCACCCCACATAATGCATTGTAAGGAGATATTAAGGAAAACCCCAACATGGATTATCATGGATCAATGTTATCTAAATTTCATCAAGAATTATGGATGTACTAACATGGAGAAAAGAAAACTCCATGGCTGAGTAGGAAGGGATCCATCATGGGTACATGATTCGTCTATAGATGAAGTCTGAAGTTGTACTAAGAGAAATGGAAATGAATAATGTTAGAGGGTCTCGGCTTAAGAAAATGCTAGATCCTAAAATTTGGGAGACCGCCTCGATGAACTTAAAAGTTATATTATGGCTCAACCACACAGATCGGAGGTTTCACATGTTGGGAATAATATAGATTTAACAATTCATCATTATAGATGGTGGAGATAGATTCTATGAGTTAATATAATTCCTTTAAATGGAAAAAACATGTAACATGGGTAAACAAAAAAACATGGGAAGCTAGAAAATTCGGAAAATGGTGTGATAGGCCCCGCGTTTTGGTAACTCAAGGGTCTCCTAACTCTTGGGGGTTTAAAACATATTTTATGTTCCATAAATTTCTTTGAAAAGTGTATTAAAGTAATTTTACATCAAAAGATACATTATTAGAGAAAAACAGGAAAATCATGTAGAAACTGGAAATGGCACATTGATGGGTGAGTCACCGTCACCCTAAAACTAATACTCTAGTACCGTTTCCCTAGAACCATTTCCCTGGTACCAGCGCCTTGCAAACATCACCCTAGAATTGATTCCCATCACTTCCCCATATGACAATCATTGCCGCTAATGTCCTTCTGTAACACCATTCTTTTGACCTGAAATGTGGAAAACTCCTTAATGAGTCACTAATGGTCCACAAGATACCTGAACACTATTATTTAACAATGTAATGGACCATGAAGTTTTATTCCATTACAATGATAATATTAATTCCTCATATGGTTTTATATACCTAGTCACATTTTATTTTTTCTCACATATTATGTTTTATACCGCATTACTCTCTTAATTTTGTCGCCAATTTAAAAAGTGTTGTCTTAAAAGGATGCTGGAATTTTAAGAGCATAATAAGGATTTTTTTCAATACTTTTTTTGTGAATCTATTGAATGTAATTAAGATACATATCATTTTTCACAAATTAATTAGGTAAAAATTTATTCATTGATTTACAAAGTGATCTTTTGTGTAATAAGTCATGAAATAAATTGTATTAAATATTTGTGTTTTCTCTATTATAACCCGAGGGGTGCGTAGTTATGTATGTATTAGGAATAGAAGTGTCAATTAAAATACAAAATTATATGTATAAACAAAAGGAAAAAATACATTTATTTTGGTTGTGTATAGAGACTGTGGTTTCCATAAAATAAATCATTATTAGGTTACTATAAGTGGATATGACTCTAGAAAACACGTACATATGGGGTACTGAAAATTATATCAGTCAAATTATCTACACCAACATTTCTTTTATTTAGTGACAATTGGACCTACTACACATATAGTTTGACACTCTTGATGTATTTTATTTTTTAAATTCATAATATCCTTACAAACCAATAGTAAGGCTGAAAATATTTTCATAAAATATTCTTTTTTGACGTAGATCTTCAAAAACATATATTTTAAACTATAAATTATTATGTTAATGGATTACTATTCAATATTAGTTAAATATAAAATGTTCAAACATTCCATTTTATGTTTTTAATATTATAAAAATTATCAACCCTGATATTCAAATTTTTTCAATAATTCCAAGAAATTGGAGGAACCAGAAAAAAAAATTAATGTGACGGTCGATGCGATTACTACACAAATGTGATTCCCAACCATATGGGAGAGGATTCCTGAACAATATGACCAAACATTCACCTATAAATATTTTTTTAAACTAAATATGAATCCAAATAATTGTCCAAATAACCTTATAAATGTGAATGTATAATTTGTAAATATTATGTAACAAAAGGAAAATGAAATTTCATAGATCTTATGATACATTAATATAAGGACTCAACCATAAACGTTACATAATCTTGAGTTAAGTAAAAAATTTACATTGAGGATATTTTTGGGTTTAGTGATTTACAGAATTAGTATATAACTATTACATAAAAAAAGAAATACAAAGTGAACACTTCCAATGGTATCTATTTCTTCCATAAAATAATGACTTTTTAAAAGAAACATGGCTTCTGTTCATGTTTAATCATCACAATATTCCTTTATTTAATCATTGATTATATTCTCAGTTAAATCATATGAAAAAATTTAAAAACATGTGATGAAAACAAAAAGATCAGTAAGGGACATAAAAATAAAGAAAATAAATTAGTCTGGTTAAAACCTGATAACCCATTCAATGTTCTTTCAGTGGATGAAACATACCATTTCCTATTAATAACAATCATAATTTTTTTCATTGAAAACCACTAAAACCAATTAAAAGTAATTGAAACTCCCTTAGGTGACTTAGAGCATAATATAAATAAATAACTTTCATATATATTCCAATTGGAATAAAAATATGGTTGTCCTCCAAATTAGATATATGTTATAGGGATCACCATTCGTATAATCTATATCACACTCATTAGTGAACTATTAAAGGGCTCAACCATTCATATAAGATATGTCAGTCTTACCCATGAGAAATAATGGGGATCACCCCTTTGTATAAACTATATCAAGATCAACCATGATCTATATTGGGGACCATCCCTTCATATAAGACATATTGGGCTCACCTGTTTTATATAATGCTCATGTACCATTTCATGAATAAAACATGTTCATCCCAAAACCCCTTTTTTGAAAGATTCTTCTAATAACATGTGAAAAAACATTCTGTATAAAAATATAATTTTCATTTAAGAACCCATTTTCAAAAACATGATACCCAAATAAAGGAATAATGTATTTATTTTAATTTTAAAAGACAATAAGGATTATAGAGTAATCCATGTATCAAATAACAACTATGGAAAGAAACAATTCATTTTATCAGTATACATTAAAAAATCCTTCCTTTTCACATTTTGTAATGAAATTAAAACACTTAATATAAAATGATTCATTTTTATAACATTTATTGAAATTTAAAAATAACATAAAATTTCTAGTATATTACTTTTATACCCATATCAATAAATATATAATTTCATATCATGAAAAAAAAAGATTTGATAATTAAATCATTAAATGTTCAAGGTATCCCATACCTATTTGAAACATTAAATATTAGTCTCCATGATTCAATAAATAAAATTAGTATATATAAAATATGGATATGAAAATTCATAGTGTCAGTATATATACATTATAAAATAATAACGGTGCATATTATCCAGAAATGCCTCAATGAAAGGAGATTGAGACAAAGCCCCTTACATTGAGTCTCACTTGTCTCATTCGTTATTTAATTTCTTAAATAATAAACATAGTTTAATTTCTACTTGATTTAGAAACATTAAAAGATTATTTATCATTTTATATAACATAATACCATGTTATATCAATTAGTTAATTATTTGAGCTCATATCATACATTTTGTCGATGGTCGAAAGTTGAGTAAAAAATGAACTTGTTTTGATGCAAATTATCCAAGTGGTCATAAGTAAATTATATCCAAAATATTAATCATGATTTAAATATCTTTCAAATCAATTATTTTTTTTATAATAGTCTATAACATTTTGAGATAATAAATGAAATCCATCCTTCATGGAGGTGGTAGGTCGTATGTATGCATGAATGTTACTTTCATTTATTTGTCATATTAAAGAAATAAAAAATAAAATATACATAGGTATTTTATAATTAAATTATAATATGTATGTTATATATGTTACCTAATTTCATTAACACCATTCATTATATGTTCCATGTATGGAATTAATAAGTAATATCACTTTGAGGGCGCGGTAGTCCACACATCCTCCAATGAAATTACCATATTTACACATTATCTAAAGAATAAAATTATGTTTTACATTAAATTTTCATAAGAAAAGAAAAAATATAAATATAATATATATCATATATAAATACATTTCCACCATAATGTACACCATTAGAGTTGGAAGAAGAAAACTATAGAATCATCATTTTGTGGGGCATTAGTTAACCTTACACATAAACAGTATGTTATATTCCCATTTGATGAAGGTGTGTGTATGTATTGGATGAAATAATATTATAAAAACAACATAGTGTATTTAGGATACTTATTTAGTTTTTAAATAATTAAATAAATATAGGATTGTGGGTTGGATGAGTAAAATAAATGAAGGGATCTTGAGAGAAGATGTTACCTCTAAATCGAGTAACTCCTTTTGATTTTAGCCAAAATGATTTCATGAGTTACCTAATGCCCAAGTAAAGGATTATAGGAGAAATTTAGGGATGTCAGGATCTTATTTTATCATAATTTGAATGATCCAGGTAGCTTTATAGGTGTGAGTAAGTGGGTTGAGGTGGTGGCCTTTTATAAGAGGGAGGATGGGAACTTTATGAAAGTCTTGAAATATTATTTTATTATATATTTTTTTTTCAAATTATATTAGTTAAAATTTATATATTTATAGTATAATACGATTATGGTTGGAAATAATTTCAAACAATTTGATTTAGACAAGCTTAGGTCACTAAATTAACCTTACCATTTAGCTTTAACCTTTCAATAAAAACATTAACTCTTACCATGTATTCTAGTATTTTCATAATATATGGTTATAATATTTACTATAAAGTACCACATAAACCACAAGTGGATCATTAATGGAATATTTACCATTATATAAGTCATTTGGAAAAATATTATATTTTTAGGACTATTATAAAATTTATTAAAATAGTATTTGTTTTAAAAACACATATAGGCCAATTTTGACAGTATTTAGAAATTGATTTTTGTTAAACTCGTAAAAAACATGATTCCTTAAAAAAATTGAATTAAATCATCCCTCACATGTCTATGCAATCCAAAAAATTAATTTATGGCATTGAAATTTTCGAATTAATTTTTTTTAATATTTATAATATAATATATTTGAATATTTCATTAATAAGGTAATCTTTACATCATCATTATGTCATGAATTTATTTATATATTTAATTTATTAATATTATAAATAAAATACCATGATTTAGTAAATCATTATGATATTTAATTACTATTTATAGTTAATTTTCTTAGTTATATAATCCAAATTTAAATTCATTAAGTTAGGAGATACATGTTTATGTTATATATTCCGTTTCCGTATATTAAATTTTATAAAAGGTCATTATCACTCCCCATGTGGCTTAATGGGGTCCTAAAGTTGAACCCAGGATGATCATGGTCGGAACTATTTCATCCAATTAAATTATAACATGTTTTAGTATATTTTTTTATTATTATAATATTATTTTTAATGCTTATATACAAGATTTACCCTTTAACCACGGAAAGTCAATATATTTACTGAAGTTTCTATTCATAATTTCCAAAAATAACAGGTAACTATTTAAATAATTTGTAAAATATGATTCTAAATATGGAATATAATTTTCCAAATTCGAAATATATAATTGGAATAAATTAATTTCAAATTAATTCTCATTGCCAAAACTACAAAACGAGTTTTTATGAAGAAAAACATTTCAACAGATTGACATTTTTTATATCCAATTTAAATGTAAAATTACATCCAATGAAAAAGATTGGATTAAATAATAAAAATATAATCCAATTAAACTTTAAATACTATTAAAAGGATAACATAAATATATTAATAAATTAGAATAAAAGAGAGTTTTGAATTAAAGGGATGTATTTTTCAATTTTCATTTAAATATGAATTTTATCATAAAAATACAAAAAATCCAACAAAAGTAAATATTAATGTCCCAATAGTGTGGAATATGTTTTTTATATCACATATAACTTATAAATTTTTTAAAAAAAAGATTTAAAAAGGGTTCACCATCACAATGTGGTAAAATAACCATTTAACAATATTATATTATTTTATACTAAAAATGGATTTATAAATGTTAAAACTTAAAACAAAGATGTGTAATCATGACATTTTTTGTTATTTAATTTCCCACCAATAAAATTTCTAGCATATAACTGCCATTTTAAATAATAATATTAATAATGTGTTATTTTTCGGTATAAAAATTATTGTCTACATCATAAGATTTTAGAGAAACCCTTAGTTGTGTGTCCATTATGATGTAACATATATTTCACCGTTTGAACTAAAATAATCATATAATTCATAAATATTAATAGGTATGAAGAAATATTTTTATATAATTACATGGGATGTTACATCCTTACCCCCATTTGGAAATTGCATGGTCGTTATTTTAATTTTGGGATTTGTAACTATTATTTTACTTTAAAAATTATTTTATTTAAATCCCACTACAAGAAAAGAGTTAATAAAACCATGACATTAAAATAAATAAAGTGAAGCACAAAGGTTACATGAGATATCATATTATAGGGTTCCCTGAATAAAACATCTGCATGTATTGTAAAACTTACTCTCAAAGACTAATCGAGATTGATAATGAACATAGTCCTTAGATGGTTATCCATTAAAAAACATAATTATGTGATGTGTCAAAAGAACATTGATAAATGTAAATGAATTTTGTTTTTTAAGATCGTTTTAGTACGTTTGAGTAAATAATTTACTTCTTAAAATGGGAAGATAAGGAAACAAAATTACTTGATTTATTTAAAATTTATAAGAACAATTTCATCATCATAACATTCCTAGAATATGTTGTACATATCTAAGAATAAACATAAGCATAAAAGAACACTCAAAAAATATAGGATATCAATATCATAAAATAGAGGTCCAAAATTAATGTCATACATACACATCCAAAACAATACACACATAAACATAACCTCACAAAACATCAATCATAATGGTACTTAATAACATAGTGTCACGTCACATAAAACCTCAGAAGGTGTGTTTAAAACCATGAACATATTGTTATCCATAAAAACATACCATTATATCAGGATCATTAATCACTTCACAATATATCTAAACATCAACTATAGTAGCAGCAAAATATTTTCCCAAACCATTTTGTTTTCGATCATACTAATTTCCTCCCTAAGATCCTAAATTCAAATACTTATTTATATAATGTCCCAACTCATTGAAACTAAGGCATCATACTGTAGACTGGATAACTTTTATGTCATTATTGGACTGTTCAAAACCCTTTTTATGGCATTTATGGACCTTGTAACCAAACATAAAAAACCAGTAACACTTCGATAATATTGACTTACATTCCACAAATTGTTTTTTACCACACATGGAACAAGTTTTGGTCTTACCTCTAGAACTCTTAGTCGGTTTCTTATCCATTTCCTAGAACCTTAACCATTTCTTACTTTTATCATATCATAAAAAAAAGTGTTGGGAAACACCATTTCAACTTTCTCGGGACGATAAACCACTTTTTCATAATTTTTAAAATTTCAAGATTTAAAATATCATTGTATCCATGGTTTCAATCCTGATAAAAATCCATTAATTTTACTGTCAATGTCTCGAATAAAATCTGGAATATACTTGGAAAATATCTTGATGTTTTCTTCATATTTTATAATTGAATTGTCATCATATTTCTTTAATTCCCATAATTTTTCTCTGTCATAAACATAACAACCATAGGGAAATATTTCTCATGGAAACTTTCCTTAAATTCAACAAATTCCATGGAATTAAGATCATTTTTCTCTATAGTATTTTTAATAAATGACCATCGTTAATCATCTTCACCTTCAAAAATGTTAGATGGTATCAGTACCCTTTTGACATTATTAACATCCCATGACATCAATTAGCTTCTTGAGGGTATTGATCCAGCCTTCATATACCACTCGATCTTATGATCCATTAAATTATGAGGGTTGTTTCCTCAAAAAATATTCCACTACTGACATATTGTTCTATGGATCATCATGATGATATCTTGTATGGATACCACTACCATTTATAGCCTATGATAAATTATTCATCACTGCATCAAAATGTTCAGTTGCAATTCTCACCTCCACATGTTGTTGATTTTTAACATAGATTTCCTCTCAATGCCTTCCAATTAAAACTTCCCTATTTCTTATGCAGAAAACCATTCAGAGAATACCTGATTTAAATTATGGAATAAGGTAATATTAAATTGAAACATAATTTCAACTTAACCAGAATGTAAAATCATATAAAGGAAATAAATTATCATCATCATAACCTAAAAATTTATCTAAACCATCCTTGGATACCAAATATAAGTCCACAACCCTAAATGTTACATAATTTTGATTTAATTCAAGAAATCACATTGAGGATCTACTAGTGTTCAGAAATTCATAGAATTAGGCCCTAACTATTACCTAAAAAATAGAAATTCAAAGTGGACAGTACCAATATTATCTGTTTCTTCCATAACATAAAAAATTTTAAAAATAAACATGGTCTCTTTTCCTGTTTAATCATCATAACGTTTCATTGATTCCATCCTTGACTCTATCATCCCTTAAATCCTATAAAAATATTTAAAAACATGGGATGAGTACAAAAATCTCAATAAAGGATATAAAATTTAAGAAAAACCATTAGTCTTTTTAAAAAATGATAACCTATTCAGTGTTCTTTGATCGGATTAAACAAAACATTTTCACATGAATATCACTCAAAAAATTTCTCAATGAAAAATAGTAAAACCAATAGCAAGTAATTAAAATACCTTTAGATGACTTAGATCATCATATATAGAATCACCTTTAAAAAAGATTATAATTGGAATAATCACATGGTTGAGTTCCTAATTAGAGATCTATAATGGGGATCACCATTCGTATAATCTATATCGATCTCACCCATTAGAAATAATGGAGATCAACCCTTTATATAAGCTGTTTTGTGCTCACTTGTAAGCAATAATGTGGCTCAACCATTTTTTATGTTATATAGGGGCCGCCTATGAGCTATAATAGGACTCACCCCTTCATAAAATAAATATAAGTCTCACCCATATCATATAATACCATTGTACCATTCCATGAATAAAACACATTCATCAAAAAATCATATTTATTTAATGATTCTTCTAATACCATATGAAAAAAATTTCTCTATAAAAATACCATTTTTACTTAAGAACCCATTTTCAATACCAAAAAACCAAATTAATGTAATAATGGGTAAATTTTCATATTAAAAGACTTTAATGTAATAATGGGTTTATTTTCATATGTTCATTATAATATTAGTATAATATATTTTTTATATATATTATATGTGTTCGTTAACACCTTCCTTAATATGTTCCATGTATGAACTGAATGAGTCATATCACATTGTGGCGGCAGTAGTCCACACTTCCTCAAATGAAATTAACGTATTTTCACATAATGGACAATGTAAAGGTATGTTGTAAATAACAATTACTGAATCATAGTTATAATATAAATATAATATATATAATATATGAATATATTTCCATCATAATTTCCACTATGCAGGGTGGTAGGAGAAAATGGAACTATCATCTTTTCGTAAATGAACTACTTTTTCGTACAGAGAAACAGTATGTTCTATATCCATTAGATGGAGGTGTGTGTAAGTTTAGGTAAAACATCTATCATAGAAACATTATTTTATTTTTGTTGTACTAGTTTTTTATAATTCAATTGAATATAGTTAGGTTTTGGGGTTTGAACAGGAAAATAAATAAAATCATCATGAGAGAAGATGTAACATCTAATTCGGTAACTATTTTTTATTTTTGCCAAAATGATTTCTTGAATTTAATTCAGCCCAGGTTACGGTTTCCAGAAGAAATTTATAGATTTTTGGTTTTTATTTGAGAAAAAATTGGATGATTCAAGGGGATTTATAGGTGTGACGGAGTCGTTATAGTTTGTGGCCATTTATAAGATGGAGGAGGGGAACTTTAGGAATGTCTGGAAATATTATTTTATTATAAATTTATTTTCTAATTATAATAGATTAAAAGTTGAAATTGTAAAGGATAATATGAGTATAGGTTGTAATCCTCTCAAAAAATAGGTTTCATAAATGTTTAGGTCATAAATGTAACCTTATCTTTTATCATTAACACTTAGTTACAAACATTAACTCTTACCGTGTCTTCTTGTATTTTCAAAACATATGGTAATTATAGTTACTATAAATTAAAAGAGAACCACACGTAGGTAATTAATGAAATTTTTTACATTTTAATAGAAATTTTAACAAATATTATCTTTTTAGAACATTTATATCATTTAATAATCATTATTTGTTTAAAAACATTATTTATCTCAATTTTGACACAATTTAGAAATTTATTTTTGATAAAGTCATAAAAACATAATTACCTCAAACCAAAGGTATCCATGGATCCCTAACATGTCAATTTCTTCAAAAAAATGATATGGATTGAAAATTTGTAAATTAATTTTTGTTAATATCATTTATTTGAATATTTCACTTAAAAGGTTATCGATGCATAATCATTGTGTCATTAATATATTTATTTATATAATGTATAAAAACTATAAATAAAATACCCTGATGTGGGTAATATATTTAGATTTATATTTACTATTAATAGTCAACAATATCATTTATATAATCAAAATTAATATTCTTTAAGTTATGAGATACATGTTTATGTTATATTCCCCTTTTTATTAAATAAAATAGTATAATAGGTCATTATAACACCCAAATGGCTTAATGGGGTCCGAAATTGGAAACAAAGATGATGATGGTTGCAAATATCTCATCCAATAGGATTATAATATGCATTAAGGTAGTTTTATATTATTAATATATTTTTTTAGCCTAATTTACCAGATTTACCATTTAACAATGGTAAATAAAAATTATTAACGAAGTTACTATTATTAATGTCCACAACTAAAATGTACCTATTTACATAATTTAGACCCTATGATTCCAAAAATGGAATCCACTGTTCCATATTCAAAAGAAAAATTCTACAAAAATTAATTTTAAATTATTTTCTGTTTTCAAAACCAGAAAAAAAGTTTTTAAGAAGTAAGAAAATATCAAAATATTGACGTGTGATTGTGTAAAATTAAAATGTGAAATTACATAAACTGATCAAAATTGGAATAAATAATAAAAACATAATAAATTTAATCTTTAAATCCTATTAAAATGATAACATAACTATATAAATAAATTAGACAAAAAGGCAGTTTTGAATTTAAATGTCGTATTTGTCACTATTCAGTAAAATACAACATTTATCAAACAATTTCCAAAAATTAAACCAAATTAAAATTTTATTTCTCAATTCTAATGTATAATTTTATTATTTCACATAAAACTCGTAAATGTTTCAAAAACAGGATTTAAATAGGGATCTCCATCAAAAAGGTCATAAAGGAACCATTAAAACTTTATTAGAGATTTTTATTCTTAAAATAGGATTTGTATATGTAAAAATATTTAATAAACATGCGAAATAATAATATAGTTAGTTTTATTCATTCCCTCTAATATAACAGATAGTCGTTAACAACCATTTGAAATAATAATATTAATAATTTATTGTTTTTTGATATAACTCAGTCTTCTGAGCAATGTATGATTTCAAAGAAACCCATGGTTTTATATCAAGTATTCTATCTCACATAGAATCCCCTTTAAAATAAAATTAATATCTAATTCATAAATTTTAATTTGTATGTATGAATCTTATTATATAATTACCTATGATGTAACAATTAATAATTGATAATATATTCTATATCAATCATTTTTATGAGGAAGGTATTGTTACTATTGAAGTTAATTATATAGAGTGAGGAGAAGAAAAATATTGAGGACTTCTCAGAAATTTAAATATAAAAATGAGACTCTAGTAATAGAATTTAAAAGTTCTAGAAAATATTTATGTTAAAAAAAATCCGCCCACTCATTATCTAAAAATTTAGAGGTAGATCCTCATTAAAAATAAACATAATGGAAATCAATTTGGTAATATGAAGAAAACATTTGATGTAATGTATGATATGAAATTATATTTTTCATTACATGGTAATGTCATGTGATCACTTATTTATTGGGATAAATCGATGTTTACGAATATCCTTATACATTGAATAAATTGAAATCTATGATTAAATTATCTTATGGGAGATCATAGTTGAATTTTTTTTAACAAGGATTTCATGTGGATAAGAATTGGAAAACCGAGTTTTATTATTGTAGAATAATGTATAAATCATACCCTTTAATGAAATTAAAACTTCTCTTTCATCAAAATTATGGGAAGAAACATCCTAGTAAAATTTTTATGGGGATAAAAAAAATTATTAGGATTTGAAATGAATAGAACACAACCATATATTTCCAATGGTAGAACACTACAGATGTGATGGACGAATGGAATGATCCAGAAAAAACATCATATTATCATGTGTTCAACAATTCCAATAACATGTAAAATATTTTGATAAATTCCCTAGGAAATATGTTTTGGATGATAATCGTTGGTAAAAACCTCTAAGGTGAAGAGATAAATATAGAGAGTGTGATATCAAAACTGATAAGGAGGGTCTAAAAAATGATTTAGTGATACATTATGTAGTTATTCATTCAAGGATAGTGAACATTATATTTTATTCAATTTTTATACATTCTTTCATATATTTAATGTATAGTTTAGCTATTCAACAAAAACAAAAAACTTGATGGTGTGGTTTATAGTGAAGAGGGAAAATAGATCAATTGTTTCATCCCAAAAATATAAATCATCCTCATTTATATATTTTGTGATGGATTTCAAGGAAATACTTATGATACTACCCTTATAGGAATTAAATGCTTTTTTTAGGAATGTGTTGGATATAGCTGAATAGATTAATCATAAATTTCTAAGATAAGGAAATCACCCTATTTATCTCAAATTTTCATCCAATTATATAAATGTTAAAGGGGGAGTATAAATCTTTTTTGGTACCACCATTTAATCCATTGGTATTATTTTCTTTAGAGAAATAATTTCTACCATGTATTATTATGTTAAAATAAATGATCTTCTTAATTAAATTCACATTCTTTTGGACTTCCCTGGTGTGTTTCCCAAATAATGCTCTTTTTTTCTTCAAGGTATGGTGTTTATTTCTCTATCAAGATCATACCTAGAGCTTTTATAGTATCTTAGACTTTATATAATATTTTTATTTTTCGTATTTATGATATGAAGAAAAATTATAGGTGACACTATATAAAGGGATTATCTACCCATGCGCTTCACCATGGATTTCACTAGTCCACTTCATGAAGGTAAATGATGGTCAATAAACCTATAAATTTATTTTAAGGAGTTAAAAATGATCACTAAAATATATAATTATCCTTTTTATTGGATTGGTGAATTTTTCGATAAACTACAAGGAGACAAATTCTTCTCTATGGTAAAACATCATTCATGATATTATCCTGCTAAGGTTGAATATGTGGATATCCGAAAGACAAATTTTTATACATTGTTCAAGAACTGTGAATTCATAGTGAGGTCATTTTAGCTCACTAATGGAATATAAATATAATTAAATTAATGAAAAATTTATTCAGGACCAACATCATCTCCTTGTAGATTTCTTATATAACAAAAGTTTCCAATTTAGCTTCCAAATATCAACTTATTAGGATGTATATAGGAAAACGTGTTAGAATCCAATATTCCATATATAGGGTAGGGGAGAGGATGATAATGAGACATGATGGTATCTATGATATGAGAAGTTTCATGTTGTTCAGATTCATATAAAATTGGCCAAAAAATCAAAAGAAAATATGTGTAGACAATCATCAAGAAGAACCCAATTTGATGTTGGTGATAAACTAATCATTTATATACCACCATGGAATAAACTAATGATTTTTGTGAAGAAAATATATCATATTCATTGATAAATATACCAAATTTATATCCTTGATCACATTTGAGCAATCCCCAATCAACTTGATGTCCCAAAATACCTATCTATATTGTATGATGTGTTCCATGAATCCAACATGGGGAATTATAATAGAAAAACACATGTATTGAATCGAGAGTTGGTAACATTGAATAATGATAATTAAAATTGGAAAAAATCTATGATAATCCTTGATCATAAATAAAATGGTATAAAAAATAATATTACTCACCTCGTCACATTTTTGTGGGAACATAAAATATTTGAGTAAGAAATGTGGGATACTAAGTAAGAGATAAAATAGGTGTAACATCATGTGATTTAGTTAATGAGAAGAAAATGTTTTGCCGTGAAATTTATAAAGGGTGGAATAATGTTACACCCATAAAATATACAAATAGTTTTCCTATTTTAAATTAGAAAGTTTTTTATTAATAATTTAATTTAATGAAAAGACATGCACTAACTTTAATATTTTAGACTATTTTATTTTCAATCAAATTTATTTGAATATATGTCCTAATAACCATTTATTATATCCATTACACAATGTTCATTTACATTAGTATGTGAATGGTTATGATAAATACCATTTTATACAGACAAAAGAAGCATAGACCTCGACCAGTAGGATCATACCATATGAATCCATTTTTTTTAGATTACAAGGGAGACAAAATCAATGGTATTTTACCTTAACATCTCCCAAAATCTGTTTCACCAAATAAATAATTAATGAAACCACTAATGGGATGAGATCAACTCACATATATCAACTCCAAAAAAATGATCATTGTGCCACCCCATTAAAATATTACCACTAAACATGTTTCAAGAGGCATTGACCAGCGTGAAAAAGGAACATGTTTCTAGACCCTAATAGTATAAATTTTTTAATTTTTTCATTAAAAATTTATTATAAATATAATTATTGAATATTAACTTGTCAAATTATTAAAAAATTAATTGGATAAAAATATTTTTACAAAAATTAAACACATTACTTTTAAAAAAATGTATAGATTCGATCAAGACACTCAGTTTAATGATTTTAATGATTTTTTAAATAAATGATATTTTCCAAAAACAATGAAATATTTTTTATTTAATATAAATTATAATATAATTTTATGATGTCAAAACTATTTCTTATAAGGGTTATAAATATTTTATTGTCAAACTCCATTTTATTCCTAAATTGATAATTTTCATATAAAAGTGTAATTTATAATACATATTAAATTAATTTGAGAAAAGAAATATCATTTTAAAATCCACAAGATGAAATTATCAGAAAATTATTTTTTCATAATGTTGAAAGATAGTCAAATTCTCAAGTAAATAGTATAAATACTATAGATGTACATTATATAATATAACATGAATATAAAACAAAAGTGATATAGTATATTCTAGGAATGGTTCCCAAAACCCTATATAATTATCATCTTAAATATAATGAATTTTTTAGTTAAATTTATTTTTTATAAACCCTTAATGAATCCTACAATAATAATATAAAATTTTAAGGATATAAATTTAAAACTTTGTAATCATCAATCACTTCCAAATCAATAATGGTATTATTTTAATAATATAAATTCATAAACATGTACAATAATGATATCCACTCCACTTGGGAATAATCCATGGGATTAATATGCAATGTTCTATAGATGGGATTACATTATCATATAGAGTCTAAAATATATGTTTGGAAAATAAAAACGAATTATCCATTGATTTTCTATATAAATCTACCTAAACACAAATTTCACTTCAATAAAAATCCATGGATCATCATACTAATTTTTCCTTACACATCAACAGTCATACCATAGTTCTTTAAATCTCTCAATAATATTATCCAACACTTTTATATGTGTTCACTAAAGGTAACATATCATATCCATCCCCACATTAATCAAGCCCTTTCTTTATATTGTGAATTAAATTTCTTATTATTCATTATGGGTTATGTTTTCACATATACATATTATATTCCATATTGTTTCTATGTTATTATAGATTACTTTCACTCTAATTAACCCCAGATATAAATCCCTTAGGTACCCATACTATGATACTAATATTTTCTTGAATGTTTTAATTATAAAAAATATTAGTAGTGAATAATCATCTTCATTACAACTCAATGGAAATTAGCTAGAAGTATTTATCCTATAAAAAATGGATAATCCCATTTATGTAACCCACACTCCTTAATAATGGAATTTTTTTGAGGAAATATCATCATATGTTTAATTACTTATGTGGAACACATACACATGCCGATGATAGGAATTGATACGAGTTGTCAAAGAATTATAAAGCCCTCCAATTAACATAGAAATGTTTTTATGTAATTAGATTCCTTGTATGGGTTAGTTAAGTATATATTAATCACAATTTGATATTTTTTTATTGAATTTATCCTTGAGTTATGATTATGATGGCAGGTTTTATATTTTTTCCACATTCACATGTTCTCTTTATTTTCTAAAATTTGTTGTCATGCCTTATTAATCATGATTAATATTCTAACCACTTTTATATTACATTGATATGAATAATGGTTACAAGTTAATACATTACCATATTATATACTCTGTTTATTCCCTTAATGGACTTTATTTCTCACCCATTTCTTATGTATGTCACTAGGTTAATACATGAAGTGTTAGAATAATGAGTCAATTTTAGGATAATGTTAAAAAGGTTTTTAGAAATATCATTATACATCTATTGTAATCTAATATTTTGTGTTCTTTATTTCCAATAAACACTATGTATCATGATGTTTTGGTTTATTTTATGTGATATTTTATGTAATATATCATTATTCAATGTGTATTAAATATATGGGTTTTCATTATCATGGAGTAAAAATGTCAATTAATAATATTATATACTAAATCATGAAAATGTAATCAGAGACAACACTTCGTAATTAAAAACATTCAATTAAAATAAATTTAAATTAATTAAAAATAATCATAAAATAAAATAACATGAATTATGAAGTATTAAAGAGATAATATATAAAATTAGTGTTATCTACATCATATAAAATAAAATGCATTCATAATAATTAAAAATTACCCAATAAATTGTGATTCTGGTGATTTCCATTGACTTGAGTCAAAATCGTCCATGTATATCGATTAGCCACTTTAAAAATGAATTTATATAAAAAATTAATTTTGACTACAATATTTATGGTTCATTACTCTATCCTTAGTACATTTTTTCATTTATTATATTGAAATAATTAGTTAAATAATCAATTATGTTCATATAGAGTTTTTTAAATATGTTCTGGTCTTAATTGGAAATCAATTATTGGTATGATTTCCATTTTCAAAGTGATATTTATTAAATAATATCCATAATTATAATACTGAAATAATAATAATGTTTATAAATTAAGTATACATTTATAATAGATAATAAAATCATTTTATTTAATATTAATTCCCTTAAAACCATATATATGCTATGCCATATATACTAATGGGTAGTTTTTTCATTTTTTATGATAACATCTTAATGTTGGTATGTATAATCTTATCATTATAGAATGATTATTCCGTCATAAATATCAGTTATGTTTTAAATAAAAATATTTATATAACATCAATGAGAAGATTTAATCCACACATAAACACAAATTATGTCATATTTTTTTCAGTAAAAGGAATGGTAAAAAAAATAAGAGATATATTATATTTAAGGATTGATAATTATTTTATAAATCTGCTATATATTAATTTAATCCATCACTATAACCAACCATGAAATGTAGTAATGGAAATATTAATTACATCCATTCATGAAGCAGTAGTCTATTGTAATCATGAATAATAGTTCCAGTGAACATTTTATTAAATAAGTAAATTGATATTGGTAATTCAAATATTAAAAAAACATCAATGTATATGGATGATAATTGAGTAATTATTTCATCATTTGTGAATTAAATTTTATATTGAAAGGATATGATATAAAATACCAATGGTGGGATAATAAAATTACTTCTTCATTGGACATCGTCTCAAGGTATATTCATTTAGAAATCCTATGATTCACTTATAATCATTATAGTGAATGTTTGACATTATGAGGGATGTTTGGAATGGTTCTGAGCATGTCTTGGAAGAGAGAAAAAATGATATTACTTTTTTAGTAGAGATGGGATGGGGTTCCTTGTATTAATGATGTGTGGGGAACTTTGGAAAATAAATTAAATAATATAATATAATATGAGTCGAAATAATGTAAAATTGTAACAAAATGACATTTATTCCAATATAAGAAGTATATAATATTTATAAAATAATCTAAAAAATTTATAGATTTGTTTGGCATTATATTCCTTACCATTTTGTTTAAACCATTTTCTAAGGGATTTTAATATTAACTATATTAATAACATTATGAATATGAAATATATCGAAATTTATTTATATGTAACAAATATTCCCATAAATGATCAAGGTAAGGAATTTAATGAAATTTCACATTTTAATTTCCATAAAAAATATGTTATTTCATTAAAAAATAATTTAATAAATTATTATAACCATAAAATTATGATAATTTCATTTTAATAAAAATTTAGATAATTAGACATTAAAAAAATGAAAAAACATTAAAGTTGGATTTAATAAAATTTCAGAAAGTAAATTATTAATTTTAAACTATAAAATATGATTAAAATCATAATCATAAAATAATATTAACTATATTGTTTTTCAAAGATAAATATATTTATTTTCTCATATTTCCTCTAGCATAATTTATAAGTTACATAAGTATCTAAAGAAAATTTTTATAAAGAAAAAAAATCCAAAAAAAATTATATTAGTTTAGTGTAAGAATTATGATTCATTTAGTTTTTTATACATATTTATAAATATCATATAATTTTCTAATTAAAAGATATGCATTTTATATATTTAAATACATAAATTAATATATTAATAATTTCTAGTGAACAATTGGAAAAAAAATTCTCTCATAGATCATGGATGATAATGGTATAGAATTATAATAAATTTGATTATATGAATGTTTTATGATAATTTTTTTTCCTTATCTTATTAATTTAAACCATATTTTTCTTTATTTTACCCTTACTAAGGGGTTAAATTTATAATATGAATGCATTTAATAATGAAAAAAAATTAAAATACATATTTTCAAAATATTATATATATGATTCCATATAGGGATACTATTTATTTAATTTACGTAAAATAAGGTGTTGAATTTAACTTAATATTATACATGCAAAACAATTTGAAGAATGATTTATCCGAGAAATCCATTTTTATTTATAAGAATTCATTCATACAAAAATCACTATTAATGATGAGTCTCTTTGAATTTATAGGAATATTATTAATATATACAAAATAAATAATTTTTTATACACATAATTAAAACATCGTGACTTGGAAAATGCACTAAAAAATAACTATTTTTAATAAAAAATCCACATTTTTTCATTTATTAAAAAACTCAATAGTTAAAAAAATATAAAAAGTATCCTACGTTAACATTGTTATGACGATATTAAATATTATGTTAATTTTTTAACAATAAATTTGTATTATTTTTAAATAGAGATGTTAAATAAAAACATGTAAATCTTGAAAAATAATGTGTTTATAAATATATCAATTTCCCTTTGACTGGAAATTTTCATAATAAAATTATAATAAATATAAAATTAAAATATAATTGATAAATATTAATAAGATATAAAAATTATTTTTCATAACATTTAATGTGTTTACAACCCCACTACTACTCTCTCGCCTCTGATGTAAGGGGAGGTGTGGTTGAGGAAATGTAGTTCCATTTGTATTGTTACTCTGAAAATTTAGTTGGTTCATGATGATACAAGATTCATGAAGATATAAAAATTGTCATATATTTTGGACTGAGAATTGTATTATAAATAATTATATTGTTGTTATCTATTATTAGGTTACCAAAATACACTAGATATGATATAATATGCTTATAAGGAGAGGAGTTTCTGATTTCTAGATTTTTTGGATACTAATATAAGATGATGGTCCCTATGGGAGGATGGCGTACATTAGGTTATGATTTACCAAATATCTTGTATGGTTATATAGATGTGTGATATAGATAATTAAATTTTCAATATGAAAATATATTATTTTTGACATTGTGATTGTATGTTTGCTGGGATGATACATGACCCACACCATGAATGAAAGAATAAAGTAAATGAGAATTGATGTTAGGCCACAAGGTAAACAGATCATTGGGGAATATATTTTGTGGTTTCCTTAAAAATTTCATGTTATGTTATGTTAAAATATTTGTAGATATATATATATATTGAGTTATAGGGAGATTTGGATTGGATATTTGACATATTTTGAGGAATATATATTATGTCTTCATTTTATTTGAGTATTGGTATTATTATTCACATTCAATGGTTGATATTATTATTATATTATGTACAATATATGTTTTACTCCTTGATATTATATATGAACATTTTCAAAGATCACATGAGTGTTTTAGAGACCAATCATGAATTTTAAATCCTGGAGGGTTTCAGTTTTGCTGAGTCACTGTCTTGGTATTTCCCTTTATTCAATTTTTTTGGTTGGTTAAATTTATATCTGTTGAAAATAATTTTTAGATAATAGTTATTTATGTTATTAAATAATTATTTGTATTGCTCATTTTACTCTTATCTAATATCTATGATTTATTATATCATGGTATTGAATCCAATTGCATAATTTATATTCTTTGTGATTTTCTCTATCATAGGTCCTATTTAGGGTTGTATTTGGGTGACAATAATTCCCTTCACGACCAGTAAAGACGTGTTCCTATTTTGTGGGAATCATAATAGGGTGGTATCAGAGGTGAATATATATATATATATGTGTGTGTGTGTGTGTGTGTGTAATATATAATATATTTTGGTATATTAGGGATTCCGTGAATTTCTAAGTAAATAAACCACATTTACTATTGTTCATGAAATAATATTGGATGACTAGTAAAGAGATTGGCTATCAGGAATCCAAGTTATTAAATAAAATGACCATGATTCCACATAATGACCATGATATGTTGTATTTGATATATAGTCAAAATCTAAGAGTGGTAAATCAGTAAATATAATTCAAAAACATGATTGATCATGGTGATTTTAAAAATTAAATTTCCATAATTAATAAATTAGAATGAATTCCATGTGAACAATATTGTATATTTATATCAATAATTTAATTTATGTTATTGAAAAAAACATTAATTAAGTGGATAAATTACACCCCGTCATGGTCAATAGTATTATGTCCATTATGTATATACAAGATAATTTGGATCAAGAAACATCAACAATATATATTGGTTGTTGATGGGTTCCCCTGATTTGTATGTTTTTGGAAAACCTGTTAATTTTAATGATGGTGAACATAATTTTTTTTGAGAAATTATATGTCATATAAATTTAAATTTTTGAGAAATAATAACATCCATTAATTTAAATTGGTTAATATAACAGTTTATTTTATTGCAATGTATACATGTGTAACGTCCCGATCTAGATCACCTCTAAGACGGTGTCCAGACAGGTGCATCACAAAACCTCAAACGCATCTCCTTGAATTCCAACGGTTTTTGACATGCAGAGAGAGCCCTTTTTGTGCTCCTGGGGGAGACTATTCCCTCATAGTTAACACATAATATCACATCGGATGTAAAAAACTACAAAAAATAAGTAGCGGAAGCATGTTAATAAATAAAATGTTGTAGAAGAAATGTAAATAATCCAAATAAATAATAAAATCCAAGTGAAGAAACACCCAAAAGAGTGTCATGCCATGATATGAGTCTAAACTAAAAGTAAGGAAAACAGAACACAAACACACAGTCAACTAAAATAAAATACACAAGAAGCAACTACACTGTGATCAAGGCCAGATCCTCTACCCCAGTATCCATCCTAAGTAGTAATGAACAATCAAGCATAAAAAGTATCATTCTTCTCCTTGATAATAACTACAAGAATGTAATCTAATAGGGTGTTGATGATGCTCGACAAGGTTGTGAGATAAAATCCCAGTAGGCCGGAACCCACGGTGTCTAAACCCTTCCATTTTGTGAAAAAATAAAAATATGGTGTCCATTAAATAACCATTTCAAATAAAATAATTGCAGTGTAATAAAATAAATAACTCGGTCCGGGACCCAAACGGCCCCCCTGCTTGGTAACCTGCTTCAACCTACGATGGTAGTCTGAAAGGGTACCTGTCAGCAGAAATGCATGGAAACACACACACACATATATATAACCCATAAATCAAGGTCAATATTGAAAAATATATATCCCATGATTGTGATTAAACTTGGGGTCCAGGTCTTGTGTCAACGAGGAACACATCCACATATCAGGGGAAATATCTCAATTCTCCGTAGGATAAATTAGGAATAACATAAAACTTAAGTGCATCTTGATTGATGGTTCACGTTGAAAGTTATAATCCTAGCATGTCCTGAAGGTATCTCTATGGAACATCCATCAATTTATCCAATGAAACCAAAACTGCCTAAGGAAATATTTCAAAAGAATAAGTATCAACTAAGGCGTGGCATTACCCAGAGTCCATCCCGATCTCGAAAAAAGGGGTCGAGTGTCATCCGAGTCTGGATTAGCCACATTTCCAGTAGATCCATCCCGATGGTCCCTTTCGAAACTGGTATCACTAAAAAGTTTTAGAATGTTCAGGGATGTCTCGGTCCAGAAAATCCAACGGCACCACCACTATCACATAGAGGTAACCCTACAAAAACGGATGATCTATGAATGGACCTTAATAAGAGACCCACCTTTTCTACCCACCGTAAATTTAATTAATGTTTTCACAGTAGCAGATATGAAAAAATCAGCATATAGAGTAACAACTTGAAAACTAACCAGGTACACTCGTGCATCAGAAGGCATAAATCTAACAGTATAAAACAACAATTTTTAAGGGAATATACATATCATATCACCCTTAGTGGATAATTAATATTTAAAAAATTAACAGTTTAGAAAAACAAGTGTCAATGATCCAATAATTAAAGTCCATGTTTATACAACTATTTAATTTATTTAATTACAATAAAATGTTTTTTCGCAACACTTGAAATTAATCACACAATAAACTAGGCTAATGTAAGAACAAACTGATCATTACGGCATGTCCAAAGGGGTTTCCATACTTATTTTAATAATTCAAACAACTATTCATTTAATTTAAAAACAATAAAAAGGGGATGTGCAATACGCACATCTAATTAAATTAAAAACCAATCTAACGGAAAAATATTCCAATTATGTCGGCACATCAAAACGGGTGTCCGACCTTTTTTCGACTATTAAAAAAATTATTTAAGATGATTAAAGATGAAAAAATTAAAGAAAACCAATTAATTAATTAAAATGGGTAAAATTGCACAAAGTTGGTAGGCACCTACTAATGACCCAATGATGCATTTTTTATAAATCTCAACAAAACGGAGGTAAAGTGAGTAGTAACCCTAATTTTTAGTCGTATATGACTATTAGATACACAGTATAATTTGATTTGACATAAAACGTATGAAAACGAAGGATTTTAGAACAACCGTAAAATATGGTAAGAATCTTCTATGTCAAAATGCGTGCAGAATACTCAATGGAATCAAATGATTCTACTAGTGCAACATTAGGCTCTTCATATGGTTTATTGTGCACCTGATGGAGAAAATTTCATACATCAAACAGAGGAGCAGCAGCCATCCGAAGGGGTTGCTGGATGGTGTGATGGGATTGAGGGGTGCGACCTGATGAGTGCGAGAGGGAGAGAGGAGACAAAAAAACTAAATGAGAGAAAAGAATGGAAAATAAAATAAAATAAAAATAAGAGTAAAATAAAAGATAAGGAATGATGGAAATAAAATAAAAATTTAAAATAATGAAAAATAATGGAAAGGAATATAATAAAAATTATTAACAACTTGAATCCCCCATTTTCATTATTTTCATTTTTCTAATAGCCCTCTCTATATTTTATTTCAGAATTTCTTTTTATCCTTTCTTTATATACTTCAAATATTCTTTAAATCTATAATTACTCTTCTTCAAACCTTAATTAATTATTTTAAACTGAAACACCATGCCAAAGCACGGTGTGACATTTTTAATGAAATGCGTGAAATTATTTAAATTAAATAAAAAGCTGACCAGGACCTGCAGTGAGGTGAACGGAACGCGCTCCAGGTTGTATAATTAATTAGGCTGCAATAATGTAAAATGGTCTGTACATGATAAAGGTTAGGATGATACAATATGGGTGTGTTTTGGTAATTTCACATCTCTTAGAAATAATAGCAGATCATTAATCTATATTATGTAATTATTTATACATATTACTTTATGGGTCATGCATGTGTTACATTGTATTATATGGTTTTCATGTTAATCATTTTGATACTATGTCCAATGTGATCATGATATGGATATACTAGTTTAAAAAAATTATTATTATGTAACCATGGATATTTACCAAATTCTATAAATGTGAATTTTTAAGTTGATAGGGACAGACACAATATATTCGTTGTCCACCATAATAAATCATAGCATTTTCTAGCATCAGTTTTTGGACTACTACATATTATATTATTATTTTAAAATGGAAATGGATTAAAAATTATAATTCTATTATTCATGATATGCTAATTTTTAGAGAATATTTGATATTTTTTATAATATTAAATATTAATGAGGTGTTATTAAAGGGAATGAGGAAAATTTAGGTAACATTGAGTGGGGAGGGGTTAATTAATAGAACATAATCTTTAAAAATTCTCCTCCTATAGATTTGGACCTAGTTGTCTTATTATATTTTTTCCTAATCAATAATAACTCAAAACATCACATGAAATAGTAAATTGAGCTCACAACAATATATTTATAATGATTAGCTTACAAGTGAGATCCTTTAGATGTTTTTTAGACACTAAAATCTAGATTCTGACTTATTATTTTATTTTCCAATATAGTGGTTGTGGTAACAAAATTTTTACGCACCCACATAATAGATTTATTATATTCCCTTATTCTATATAACTATCACCATTTTTTTTTACTTATTTGTTAAACACCCCAATCACTAATATCATCTTCCAACAATTAAAAAACCCATTAGTGAGTAGTATTTTTGACAAATTAGACACTGTATTTATAAGATCTAATTCTTTTTATTGATCAAGTAGTACAAAGATAGACATATTCAATATATGAACCGCCTCCATGATAAATTATTTTTATTATTTAACATGCATAACATAATGTTGTTCATTAGAATCATTAGACCCGATATGATGGTACCAACATTCATTCCAAATATAGAGTGATCTACATTTAACCTAGCTTTAAATACTCAAGTATGTGTCCTTCAAGGACTCCAAGAGTTTTTAAACCATCATATATATTCAATGTTGGATGTTTTGGAATATTTTTTCAATATTTTTGTTAGATATTAATCATTATATATTCGTCGATTATTTTATAATAGAATAAATTTATTTATTAACACATATATATCAAAAATGTAATTATTTTTTCTATTCATAATTAGATAATCACGAAAATATTCACCTGGTGTGATTATTGTAAATTTATATCAGTAAGCAGAAATAAAAATATATTCCTTCCAGTAATTTATTTTAGATCCATCTTTTAATCCTCATGAGTCTAGATATACATTGTCTAACAATAAATTAAAAAAACCCAATGTTATGTAACTCCTCAAATTTCAAATTTTCTAAACATCTAATGGAATCAAAATGTCAAATGTCGTACACCACGTAGTATTTCAGTTAATACGAGATATTCTCCTCAAATAACTATAATTGAATAGAAATATTATTTTTAATCCTTGTGGGTGTTCCATTTCTATGAATATTTGATTTTAAAAATACGACCCATTACATAAGGATTTAATCCCTTAGGATGTTCTCAAATTCCCATGAAAATTCCATGCATGCATGAACTCTCCTAAGTGGTAAAACTATTCAAAAAAATAGTGTTCCATTATTTAGTCAACATTGAAAATTCATTTTCATTCCGATACATTTCTATATTAACAATCATTAGACTAAACACCTATGTCACTTATGAATTTTCAAATGCATTTTCATTCAGCTACGTCAATTTTCATATGTATCTAGAATGATGGAAATGTCATGGAATTTTTTACATGAATGTAAATGAATTTTAAATTTCCTTTACTTGAATATGTAGAGTTGAATATATCACTTAACTTTTCATTGATCATATTTAGATGAGTTACATTCTTTCTTAATCACTTCATTAATTATCAAAAATTGTTTTTGATAGGTCTCCATCATCGATTGTCAGTTATCATTGATTATTTTTAGATCCACAAAATAGTAATAATAATTAGTGAATAAATATATATCCAAAACTTATCCACACAATTTCATCTATCCGTGGAATCATTTACCATTTCTATAAATGTTATAATTTTATAAAACAACATTTCAACTCACTTGTATGATATATCAATCATGACATCTAATTCCTAATATAAAATTGCATATAATTTTTCAGGAATCATTATTACCACACAAAATATATATTAACACTATCGTAAAAAAAATAATCACATGTTAATAATAGTCTTCATCATTAAAATTTTTTACAAACCATAATTCCTCAAGGTAAACATGAATCCTTATATGAATTATTTATTCTACCCCTTATTTACTATATATGAAATTTTCAATTTTAGGTTCTTTCCATCAATTTTTTTCACACAAGGAACTCTCACTCTATTTTAAATTTTAAAATATGATTGATGTATGAGACCATATGGTTATATTATTTGATTTTTTTTGATTATGGTACCCTATGAATAAATTTTCTGGGATAGTGAAGAAAATATAAGAGATAAAATCAAGGATGTCCATTTTGTCTATTTAGAACTGTACGTATGATATCATAAGCTAAATTTTCTCATTAATTAAATATTATATATATTAAAATATTCATTTAAATAGAATTTTTAACTTATAGGTATAATACATTTTCTTACATGTATATTACATCATTTTAAATATAATCATTATAGCAGTCATGAATTCAAGTATTGAATGGATTAGTTAATTTAGATAATAATGATCATATTCCACTAACACATAACATATAATAATATTACTAAAATATTTATAAATTATACTTATAAAATTTCACTTTATCCTTTTTTCATGTAGTCACCTTAGTATATATTAAAAATAATGTTTTCGCAACAAGTATAAAAATTGGAGGAATTAGGGATATGAATCAATACAACAAGGGTGATCATAATCAACATCATCATGCCATGATAATATTATCATCAAAAAACTTATGAGGGGATATATTTTTTAACTTAATGGAATGTATAAATCAATAAAAATAAAATATCATGTCATGGGGTCCAAATACAAAACATAGTTTTGATCAATGATAACATCATATTCATTGAAATAATATGTTCATTATCAAAATATCATCTTTATGAAAAAAATATGGACACATGTTCATGAAAAATTGTCTATATCTCAAAAGATAAATCCCATTACCTAATTTATTGGAGGTGTATATAATTTCATTCCACACATCTATCATTATATTAAAATATTCCTGACATATAAATTAAATATACAATAATCATTGTAATAAAATGACTGAGGAAAGATAAATTGTTTTATATGGATTTATTAAATTATAATATAATAAATAATCAATGGGTTCTTAAATGAATGTGAAACAAAATTCACAAAAAACATCACTTTATAGTGAAGAAGTCATAATTCAAGAGGAGATGAGGATGTGTTTTTAAATGAATATTCATTTTTGAAAATATATTCATTTTTGTTTAAAATTTAGAAGGGATGACTTTTATCACAGAATATAGAAGGGAATAAGTCTTAGGGAATTATTACAGAAAACTAGTATAATGTCTATACTAAAAATGACATAAAATAGGGATATCCTAAGGATATAAAGTTTGAATCGAGGATCCCTTTACATTATATCATAATTTATTTCATCGATTTTATGCCTCATTAATAATAAATATTAATTTAAAAAAAATTTAAACCTAAAATAATTATCTAATTTTTATTCTCTGGCAATACTTTGTAATTATATTGTAGATGTATTTAGATATCATGGGTCCCTCAAAATTTTTTCATTTTTCTTTTTTTTTCTATTTTTCTATCATGGAAATTTATACCTATGTGGAATAAACATTTAAGTATAAAATAAATATATTTATAAACACACACATATATATATTGATTAATTTATATTCACTTAACATATGGTTGGTGATAAGGAAACTTGTCGGAAATGTCTTCTTTTGTGGTTGACCGACTGTTATCATGAAAGTATACCAATGGAAGAAAAAGTGACGTAGAAAATATAAAAACCTAAAAGATATAATTTTCATAGTATAATAATATAATTAATATAAATTTAATAGACTAAAAACTATATTTATATAGGAATTAATTTTTAATCATATAGAAAATGATAGGAAGTGAAGGGGAATATAAAAAAAATATTTCAGGAAACTATACCCCCTTCATGGTGTTTCATACTTTGTATAACACTAGAATCCCACTATGATTGGAGTTTAATTACTCTAAAAAATATATGGATTATATGTATCTAAAAAGTGGTTATTTTGTAGATATTTGGCTTCTAAATGTTAGGAATTAGTTGTTTTCCCAATGGAAGGTGAGTGGTTATTTCTACTTGAGAAGATGGGTATTTTTAGAATAAATTATTCTATGTAATACTATATATTACAAAACAATGTAATAGTTACTTTTGGAAAATATTATTCCTATATACATATCATAGAATCATTTTATGACTTTAAAACCTGTTATATTTCAAATTAATTTGTTTATTAAAAATTAAAAATGTAAAATATAGTAATTTCAGATGATCATGTTTGAAAATAGACATTGGAATATTCTTTTAAGTATTGAAAATTTAGATTATTATTTTAAATTATAATTTAGTTTATCTCAACCACATGATATAGATATTATTTTTTCATCATTATCTCTTGAAATATGTAATTTAAGATACATCACCAACGAGGGAAAATGTATTTTGACCCTTGATCTAAAAATTGAAGTACTTTTTAATTTTTTTTAAAAATAACCCTTTTAAAATTTCAATATCTTAATTATAAAAATGATAATAATTTTATAAAAATAAATTTATATCATTTTAAATAAATAATTTTAATATAAAACATATTATTTTGATAAAATTCATCAAAAATAATTATTACAAAAATGTTCTTATATATTCGTAGTGTTTCTTAATCGTGATATTTAATTTTAAAAATTATAATATTTATATTAATTAAATTAGTCATGATGAATATTATTTCTATACTAATTATATATTCATGGGTATAATTACAATTCAAATGGTCATGTTATTATTCTCAATGGTAATGTCATTAATCCCAATGGACATATTAATATTCCAAATGACACAGTTTAATTATAATAGTGACTTTCCTCCTTTAAAAAATAATTAATTGAATCATTCATTATTCATCAAAATTACCCTCATTGACCAATTTTCTATTTTTTATACTGTGAATAGTTTTACTGATAGTATCCTATTTAATTTCTATAGTTGTGGGAGTGGACTGATGAATCTAGTACAAATGGGATATCTAGGTGTTCCCATTCTACTTTTCATAATTTATATTTTTATCTACCATTATAGTGTTCATAGATTTAATTAGATTAATATGTAATCAATGTAATATTATTTATTAATGACATAAAATTATGTTTGTTCCTTTATGTGATGTATGTATATATTGATATATCGTATAATAAAAAAATATTCTAAGAGACTAATTTCATTTATAAACTCTTAGTTGTTATATTTTTCAACAATTTGGAAATGTATTTTGTAAATTTCGTCTCATTTTTTTTATTTTTAAATATTCAAGAATAATTTTATTTCATTATTTCCTCTAGTTCAAACATATCCCCTACGTACGTATGGTTCTACCACAACACTTTAAAAATGTGATTCTTATTCTTTTGTATATCATCTTCTCTATGGTCTATGATATTAATCAGCCCCCTCTCATACGAGGTCCCATTCTCCAGTTATACCAACAACAAATTTAATATTGTTTATAGATAAATTGTGTACTTTTTCAAGATTTATATATGGTACACACCATGAATATCATCCATATTTTGTGGATGTTCAAGAAGATATCCAACTAGTTCAATATGATCAATGATATAAATGGGTCCAATGTCCTTTGGGGTAATCATAGCTTCCCCTCTAATCCACATACCTCTCTTCAACTGTGATATTCATAGGAAATTGTTTTATCCAAAATCAATCATTAAACACATTTTGATTTTTTCATCATACATATTCTACTAATTCAAAGTATATTTAATATATTAATGGATTGCTTGATCTTTTTCTATAAGGGATTGTGCTAGATCAGGTCTGGGTAACATTCATCCTCTATATTCATCAGATAAATTTTCAGTTTACAACACATCCCATACAATGATTCATATGGTGATAACTGTATAATTGAGTGGAAACTATTTTTGTATCAGAATTAAACTAATGGTTGATTTTAATCATATCCACTTCTAAATTCCACTGAGAAGGATCTCAAAGTTTCCTCAAGTTACATAATAGCCCTTTCATATTTGATATCCATTGTGGGTAGGCCATATAAAAATTAAATTAAATATTAAATAAATAATTAAGATATCTCTATTATATTATGTAAAATAATAGATTATGATCAGATATGATTGACAGTTTTTTCCAATGTAGCCTTACCACATAATTCACATATATCATAGAATTTTCTTTATCTTATAAATCATTTAATGTAACAATGAATTCATATGTCATTGGGATTTGATAAAACACTACTTGTATCACATTTTCTCCTTTGGATTCCACTAAAAAATTAGAGAAAATGTCAATTCATTTATATCCTATTTTTTTTTGGGAATAGGAAATAGTGGTATCATCCATTTGGAATTATGAATCAATACTTACACATTATGACATACCATGAACATTGAGGTGTAATTAATGATCTCTAAATTAATATCCTCCCAAAATAAGTTTTCTCGATGAATAAGATAAATATCTATACATCTAGTATAGATAGAGAAAGATGATTTATGTTAATTATCCAATACATGATTCATTATCTATAATTGTGCAGTAACAAAAAATCCACTTACACTAAAATTACACCACAATCATCGATTATGAACTCTTGCACCTATCCTACATTTACATATTTGAAATTCTTTTGATTCTAATATACAAACCATTGTACCTCCATGATCAAATCATATATAGATAGTTGGAAAATCATTTTGGAATGTTATGATGTATTCTACATTGTTATTAATTCCACATCTAAATTTCAAATTTTTAATAAGATAAGGGCTTTCTCAATCTATATCATGGATATAGTTATATGTTCATATCTCATAAGAGTATCATCAATCTCTTTTTTACATCTCCAAATGGAAATTAATAGAGAAATAATATTTATTGGTTACAATTAACCATACTCATTCCCACATATTGTTCTATTTAAATTTTAAAATATTCTTATAACACTTTTAGTATGAATATATTTCACATTCCATTCCATATTGTTATTTCTATGAAATCATGATGGAAAAGATCACATTTCCCCGGATCAAGCATCAAGGAGTTTTGTTCATTAATATTCAACAAATTTTTTATCTATGGAATTCCTATTTACTTTCTTGATGATAAAAAACTAAGACATTTTTTGAGAAGAACTGTATATCACAAAAACCCTTCAACAATGTTGTAGTGTGAGTTCAGGCATAGTGATTAGACAATTACTAAGATCATACGTACCTTCATGTCATTCTTATTATTAGATATACATTATACCCTACAATGGTAAATTAGTTATAGTTTCCAATAATAAAGAAAAAATTATCATAAAACCTTACTAGTGATCTAATAATCTTTTGAAAATAAAGATTTATGTGACACTAGTCGGTCTGGTCCATTTCAAAATTCCATTTTTCAATGAAGGGTATACCAACATTACCTCAATTTTGATCACATTACCCAATAAGTTAATTTTTTATATCCAAAAATCAACGTTTCATAACATGAAATACATTTTCAACAACATTAATGTTACAATCAGAGTCCTTAAATACACTTCATTTTCCACTTTTCTATTATATTATATGACAATAACATTGATAAAACAATGAATAGAAAATTCATGGTATTCACTATATACTCTTTTAATTAAATATATTATGATTATATGGTGATTAATAATTCTATAGCGTATCACTATGAACTCAAAAAATCTATACAATGTAAGGAATGAAATATGATTAATATCTTCATTCTCTATCATTAGATAATGGTATATAGAATATAGATTATATATTGATAAGTATTATATTCATTGTATTACACTAAACAAGATAAAAATACTTGAATAGGGTTATGTATTAATTATGATTTTATTTTTTGGCTCCCAACAATCAATACATAACCACATTGATCCATCATTTTTGTTGATAAGGATCTATGAAACACCTCATGGCGATGCACTATAGAATATGATCCCTTTATTAAAATTTTATTAATGTTGATTATTTATCTCCTCTAATTCAATCAGGTGTATTATATATGGGAAATTATTCATATGAGTGTTTGCAGGTAATTTTCAATTGAGAACTATACCATATGATCTAGGGGATGCTCGGGTAATACTGTAGGGAATAAATCTGTGTATGATGTTATAATAGATATTTCATCATGATTGGTACCTTCATTCAACAAAAAAAAATTGTAATGTTATGATTTATTATAGGTTATTAGTATTCACACCATTTATGCATTTAAACATGGGATTCATGGTCAACCTTGAATTTAAAATGATAAATGGGTTTTTTCAAAATACTAAAAGTGATGATATTTTCCAGAGAGTCGATGTGTCCTCTATAAAATGTGATTCAAACCATTCCTAGTATAAATCTCATTTTCACCATGGGAATTATTATGAAACTCCCTTGAATAATACCCACATAATGGATAGTAAGATAATATTCCAAAACTTTGGTTCGAATGATCTCATCGTTGGGTTTTTTATATATATATATGTCATGGTATATGGGATTTGATTCAATAGTTTTTGAAAACATGTATTTTATAATTGAATGATTGTAACTATATTCAAATGATGTTTTTTCATTATTGATTAAATATAAAATTAACCATTTACATCTTTATTTTCAGGGTCCACTTCAAAAATAGTGATATAATAATATTTACTAACCTAAATTATCTGTGGAGGATACTGAAATTAATTAACCACACGACTGCACGGTTTTGTGAACTATATTTCATAGTTTCCATTCTCCATACATTAAATAAATGAAAAATCGGTGGAATATATGTATGATTATTCCTTCCCCATATCATGATAGTCAAATTATTCATGACCCTTAAATATTACAGAGCATGGAGTCATTCTCTCACAAACATGAAGTATTTCCTAGTCAAATTGATGGAATTCCAATGTTGTCTCCTCTAAATGTTTTGACAAATCGGAGGTTGGATCCTCTTTCATCCTTCTCCATTTCACCCCCATCATGAAAAATCCATTCTTGTATTCATACCAAAATAACCATGGGACCATTCAATAAACTCAATCACTATATTGAGAAAAAATCAATAAACTTATTTGTCACTCCCAACATCTAATATATCTTGAGCCTTTTGAATTTGTGGTTTTAAACCACTACAAAATATTTCTTTTCTTACAGTCATTGTGAATAAACAAACCTACGTTGTATATTATATTACTTATTAAAATTTTTGCGTATTTCATAACCAATTTCCCTTTATTTTTGATTGTATCAAACTAATATATCCCCAATATTGTACAAAGAGATGTAATGAAATACTTTTTAGTAATTATTTTCATAAAATCAACCCACTCCATCAATTCCATTTCAACATTAAACATGTTGTTCTATATAAACACACAATATTAATCATTATCTGGATATAAATTTTATAATTCTAGAGACTTGTTATTCTTCTCATAATTGTGGATCACTAAATAGATATTCTGAATTGAGTTAAACAACATTTACATGAAAGGTTAATAAGAAGATACACAATATATAGGTGGTTGTTTCTACATAGATGACACAATAGCAAACTGATCCATATTAGGTGAATTTATCAATTCCCCGTGATTCATGTTATTGATCAAAGATCAAAAAACATGGGTAATCATCACCATAAATATTTTTACTCTACCTCTCATGGAATTTCTTATTTGATTTGACAATAATTGCATTGTCCCTCACATGCAATATTATCCATGGTTCTCCAAATCCCCCCCATTTTCTAAAATAAACAATGTTTTAGCAAAACATACATATTTAAATCATGTATATTTTTTTCTATTTCACAATTCAAACTCGCATAAAATATTTTTGGATTCCTTTTTTTGGAAAAATTTAAATTAATAATTTTGGGATGATAAATAATATATATTCTTATACATATATATTTAAATATCATTTTATAATTTATATTCCATAATTTATTAAATAGTTTCTTTAATACAAAATATAGAAACCATATTGTTTCTAACACGATGGTTATATCATTTTAAATTTTTAAAAGAAAATTTTTATTCATTAATGGATTTAAAGGCCTAATATCTTGGGAAATATAAGTTCATAATCTAGAAAAACATAATAAATAATTAACATTATTAATATCCCTCTTCATTATCTTTATAAAATTTCATGTTCTCTTTAGTATATATTGTAACCATATGATATACATCAATGAAAGGGTAAACTACTAACCATGTAAGCTGATGTATATAGGGTATAAATAAATAATACAATTATGACCATAACCATCATAATTATATCATATGAAAAGGACCATCATCAACATAATGTGGGAAATATTTTTTAATGACATGGAATTTAGAAATTCAAAAAAAATGGAAAGTCATTTCATAGTGGTTAAATATCATATATAGTTGTGAACAAATATAACATAATTTTCCAACATAACATATGTGAATAATCATATCATCATCACTGTGAAAGAATATAGTATTATATTCACGCATAATACACATTATTTCATGACATAAATCACATTAACAAAGGCATTAGAGGGATATATAATTTTAGTCAAACCTGTAACATCATAACACTTAACTAATAATTGATTCCACATAGAATGTATATAATTCATAGTCATAATGTAAACAAAATAAGGGAATGGGTTCTATAATTATTAAATAAATCATAATTTCATTAATTACAATGGGGATACCAGCATTAATTAATGAAAATATATTTGAGGTAAAAATCCTCACTCTTTTGAAAAGAAGAAACAAAATCATAATAGGAAAATATTTTTTTTTTAATGAAAATTTATTTTAGAGAAATATTTTACTTTTTATTATAATTCATTGTGGAAACAATTATATCCCTAAAAATTGAATTGAAGAATATTTAAAGGATAAATATGTAAAAGTATATTATTATCCATTCCTAAAATAACATGATTTTTGGATAAATATTATATAGGGAGTAAGGTTCATGAATCCCCATAACCAATATAATTATATCATATGAAAAGGGCCATCATCAACATAATTTGGGAATAAATTATTAATGGCATGGAATTTAGAAATTCAAATAAAAGAAAAATAATTTCATAGTGGTTAAATATCATATATAGTTATGAAAAAATATTGCATCTTGGTCAAACAAAACATATGTGGAAATCCCTTGATTTTTTAGTTTTATTACTCTATAACACAATTAAGGATTATAAGAGGACTAATATGTAGGATTTGGGTTGATACATAACTTCTTAACATGGTGAGGAGTGTTATTCCTTGGTTCGGGTGAGGGGTAATTTATACACGAGTAGAGGGTATTATAAAATAAAATATTAAATAAAATTTATATTCAAGATAAACATTATAATAGTGAATTAATAAAAATATAAAACATATGTGATTATGATATAATTTTTAAAATAAAATAAATACTTTTTTAATTTGAAAATCCATTTCTGTAAATGGGGAATGTGGGAAAAAAGAAAAATTTTTATTTTAAAGTAACATTTAATTGCTTTATACACTGGAAAAATATTTTTTTTGTTTTGAAATTAGGTTTATTTTTTCATATTGGATCAAATATTTTTAGAAACATAATGTTATATAAATTACTAGTTAGTTATTACATCATTAATACTATAATTTTGGAAAAACTATTGATGAGAATAATTTAACTTTTTCACATCCCCTAATTATTTATTTTTTTAGAATATTACTAAAAAAACACCCATGGGAAATGTCTTTGAGTTTATTTCAAATAAATATAAGTATTTAATGTAAATTTTTTTCTATTTTTGGTGACAATTTTTAATATATCAATTCATATTTTTACAAATTCCATTAAAATAAAATTTAAAATGAAATTCTATTTTATATAGGTTTTTTATAATGATATTTTTTCGAATTATATTTATTATAATTACATAAGTTACTGATAATAAATATTAGGTATAACATTATTTATTATATATAGTTTACTTTAATATTATAATAGATGGTTTATAATATCTAATTGTCATGTTAATATTCCCAACATTCATTTTACAATTACAAAGGTCGGTTATGTAACATAATGAGATATTAATAAATTAATTCATTTTAATTAATTTTTATTATTTGATTTCTTCTTCCAAATTAAATACATATTTTATATTTCATTTTATATAATACCATGTTTATATTTTATTAAATGTAACATTTAGTTTCTTCTATAACTTTTGTTACATGGAAGGTAGAGTTTGATGAGACAAAAATATATTACTGATTTTATCTATTTAAAATAATAGTTTTCAAGAAGACATGTAAAGAAAAAAAGTGAATATTATTTTTTAGATTTTGAATATCAGGATTAAAAATGTTAATATAATTAATCCTTTGGTGACTAATTAATAATACATTAAAATAAAACCTAATTTAATATAAATAATTTTTTTATATGAAAATTATTTTTATTTGAACAATGGATTTTCTTATATAAAATTAATTTAATCCCTATTAGTGAGTGGTATAAATGAATTTTATGTAATATATATTTAATAAAAATATTTCAAATTAATCTGATAAGTTTTATTATCACAAAGTAATAATGAATATTATTTTATCCCTGAAAGGGTTATTTTTTATAAAAGTTATTTCCACTAGATTTTATTGGGAGACATTCATAAAAACAATATTTTTTGGAAATTTTATAATTTTTATTTGAATAATAAAAATACTTTTTTAGAAATTATAATAACAAAATTTAATTTTGGTGATGTTTTTAGTATTTATCTGGGAAATAATATGTTTTGAATAATAGTAAAGGACAACAAATTTAAATTGAAAACTCATTTTAATATAAATAATTTCTCATTATAAATAATATTTTTAATTACTTTTAATATCTAATTAGACAAATTTTATATCATTTAAACCTATTTAGGTAATTTTAATCAAATTTTAATATTAATTTGATGTAAAAACATTTCAAACTATTGAACTTTTCTCTTCAAATAACTCCTCGTTCTCATCCAAGCTTTGTGCATAATATTAAATTATTTTCATCCACTTCTATGAGTATAATTTTGAAATTTTGATTATAGATTCACAAAAATTATGATTTTTAATTTCTATTAAAGTATACATAGTTTTAGACTTAAAATAATAGTGATGTAAATTAAAATTATTTACATCGATTATGAAAAAACACGTTGTTTAGTTAGTTGTTAAACTATAATATTTATTGGGAAAATGAATTGTAAACATGTACATAACCCATTTTCTATCCATGAAACTACCATAAAACCATTTGGGTCGATTTTTATTATTATTTGGGGGACATGATGTAAAGGATACATATCAATAGTGTTTACATTTTAATATTTATAGGAATGCCACACCACCTCCACTATAAAAAGGCACTCACACTCCCGTTATCATCACACATCTCATGCACTATTTCACATCTGAAACATGAAACCCATATCTCCAAAATCACTCATCTCATCATATATGCCTCAATTTTTGAATAATGGAAACAAAATATGTCCTTTGGTTCAATGTAAAATGAGTTTCCCAAATAAGTTGTAATATTCTTCAACGAGTGTTTTTTTCTTCATCAACAATTATATTTATTTGTTACAAGATTATATAATAATATTAGTATAATAAATGTAATAATATATATTTATGTTAATATTTTTACTTGTACATTCACACACATGAATCACATAGGTAACAAAATCACCGTTTGAGTGTACATCATACGACCGCCACATGTTATGTCATCATTTTTTTCCATTACCATTTCTTAGGGGTTGGAATTATGACAGAAATAATAATTTGATATTATATATATATATATATAATTTATTATTTATTAATACTTAAATAATTATTATATAAATCATTCATTCATTCTTTAATTTCTTTGGTAATACGATAACATCAATTCAGGATGTTTGGACTACTGCCTCTTAAAATAGTTTTGATATGTTCACCCTTTATAGATAATGAATTTAAGATAGGATTAATGAAAATATATGATTTAAATGAAATATTTATGATATTTGGGAATTAATTATCTACCTTTATATATATAATTTCATTTTCTAATTTACATTTAACACGGTAGAAAATTGATAATGTCGTTTCTGGACGTGTGGACTAATATCACATCGAAGTGGTATAATTATTATTTTTTCATCTCTAAATCCCAAGAATGATTTATAGAAGTAAATATAATTAAATAATATGTAATTTATAATATAATTTTCATTCTATAATGACATATGTTACATATATTCTTTTTCATAATGATCATTGAAAAATATAGATGTTACTCAACCATATAAATGGCATACCGTCTCGTTGATTGCAATGTTGGTAAAATTTTCATTATCATTATTAATGTATGACATTAGTAGTATAATTGGTGAAACAAATATTATAATTAGATGATTTTTATTATTCTATAGATATTTATATAATGACAACATTTACAATAGATGACCTATCAAGGTCAGTTTTGATACAAAATCCAAGTATGGTCAAAATATCCAACTTGAAAAGCAATGATTTTATAAAATTATATATTTTTTTTATTCGTGAAAAAATGTAACAATAAAAATGTAAAGGTTTCTTAATCATGTAAATAATTATCATCAATTTATTATTTAGGAATATAGAGGACACGAATGACAAATCAAACACTTGGTAATGGATTTCTTACAAGAATGTCCATTCCACTTGTTAATATTATAAGTCATTTGTTATGTTATGCCAAGAATATATGTGAAATGACCTGTGATTTTTTATTATGTATTTTAAATTTTAAATTTTTGATATTAAATTTTCACACATAATTATAAAATTTATATATTCCCACTCCAATAACATGATCTTTGTTAGGGGGTATCTCATCAAACTTTTTTTATATGAGAAGTATTTCAGATTCAGCACAAATTTTTTTCTGTTGTATATAGGGCCTAATAATTTATTTTTGGATTATTATCGTTATATTTATGGGTTTTTACATTACCTTTTTATGATGTCACTTTCATTTGGTTTAAAGTTTCAATGTTACAAAACCAAAAATGTTTTTTGTTACATTTTCCCTTTCTTTGAGAAGTTTGTTATGTTATAAAACTTTTTTATTTTATTTAGTATGTATACTAGTACTATGAAATTATATATCACTAATATCCTTATTATGATGATTTTATAATATTTATATGATTTTATTCCATCATGGGGTTTATGATTGAAATGTATCAAGGTGGTTTGCGACACCATGGAATAGTTATAATATATTATCCTCCTGACTATTTAAAATGATATTTTAAAGGGATTTATATTCATCAATGTCACCAACCATGTTGTTACTTGTCTTATTTTGGGCTTATTTTGTGTTGATAACATCCTCATTCATTTATTTTTGGATTAATATTATTTCAAATATATTTTTATGGTGGTTATTTATTTTATATAGTTTAATCATGTTTCAATGAGATAGTTTTAGAACATATTAATTCTCCAAAAGTTAATCATGTATCAATTATATTTATATTTATCACTTTTATTTTTTCTGGGGGTATTAATTTTTCAAATATATTTTCATGGAAACTATTTTATTCTAGTGGGTTAATATTGTTTCAATGAGATTGTCATTAAATTCATTTCATTTATATGTTATTATAACATTATATTAGAATAATGAATTTTTGGATGTGTTTTATTATGATTATTTATTTATTTTTAAAAAGTTACTTGCTAATTTTATGAAATGTGTAAGCCCTATACATCAAAGATGATTGGTAGAGCATCGTTACAACATAGGTTGTGCTTGATAGAGCTTATACGAAGGGTTGATCCTTATTATAGTTTAAGCATAATGGGAGATCCCAATATATATTATACTAATTGTAATCAAAATTATGGATGGAAAATTAATTTCATAATTATAATGTTGTATTTTACTCATATGATTATTAATGTTAAATGTGTTTTGATAGTGTTTCATGAAAGCGATGCTCTGAGTTACCCAAAACTTTTTTATTTGCATGTTATTATTTTATTCTTTTTTCAAATGATGGAGAATGATATCACATAGACGTTGATAATTAATTTAGATGAAAAATTATTTTTCCATGTTATAATATTTGATGCTGTCGGTATTTATGGTTTTATGTTATTTTATGACTCCCTCATGCACTTTGATTTTATCATCATACCCTTATGAATGATTATTCACATTAATGAAATTTAATTGTTAATTATTATGTATATCGGCATTAAGAATATGACTTTAAAATTATTATTTTTTTCCTAAGGTATTAAGGAAATTAAGATGAAAATATTATTTATAGAAATTATTTCATATGGATGTTGATGATGTATTAATGTGATACTGAACATCTTGGTTCAATTAGAGAGATCCCGATTTAATATCATGTGAATTATTAATGTAAGATATCATCTTTATTATATAAAACTATAAACCCAAAATTTACCCTATAATTTTAGTTATCCATGTTTCATTTTTCATGTTTTATAGTTTTGATGAAACATCAGTGTCATAATTCTCTCCATAAAATATAGGATTGAAAAGTTATGGATTTGTCTATAGGAACCAGGATTGTTTTTTTGGGTTGTTATAGTTGGTATCAAATGTTTGTTAGATAACATTAGATATTAATATGATTTAATTTGAGTTTATATAAAGAATAATGGATACCAAAATGCAACTATAATCATAAGGATGGTACTATGTTTTGTGTCTTAAGACAACCTATATGATATTTTTATGTAGATGTTTTTTTTTCAATGTAGTTTTTGGAGAAATTTATTTTTCTTGAGATATTTGTATCCGCTAGGATAAACATATAGTGTTTATTGGGAGTATTATTTTTCATCATTATAGAGAAATTGGACAACAGGAAGGTTGGGTGATGACCTATCACATCTGGAAAGGCAACGAGGTCTAATCCTATAACTGGAGGTTGAATAAAATATAGCACCTACCACTGTCCTGTGTGATTTCCTAATTACTTTGGAAAATTATATAGGAAAATATTATGTTTATTCTAGAAATATATTAAATTTTTATTTATAAATAATGGTTGATTTATCATCGAAGAAGATGTGATCAAATCCTTATAATCTTTTGGTTTCAAAGATAGTACCCAAATGTTTGATTAATCATAAGGGAAATTATTTATGAATGTATTTATTATTAAAATTAGATATTACTATTGAAATTTAAAAATTAGTGTATAATTTTATTGTTTATGAATTTTTAGAATTATCATAACATGTGATAACCATTTTTGTTTTGGATAATTTCTAATGATTTGTGTAATATGTTGACTATCTATTTTATAGTTAGGTTGTACTTAAAAGTAGATTTTGGTTCATTAAGGAACAAAAATTATCTTTAATTCTAATTATTTTTAGAAATATATGATATATTTGTAGAAATTAATTAATAAAATAAATTCTACTCTTCACGAATATATATTTCCTTAATCATTATATATTGTTCTTGGTGAAGATATAATTCTATAACTCTAGATAAAGGAGAATCTTGATGAAAAATTGATATCCTAGTACGATCATTTCTGCTGATTAGGTGGAAAATTTTATCATTGAATAGTTTTAATTATTAGTCCCTTTAATTTAAATTTATAATTTACTTATTCATGATCAATGACCTCAATCACCTTATATAATTGTTAAATCTTTTTATCCATTCCCACTTATGTTCCACATGAGTGGAATCTTAGTAATGAAAAACATCTAGAGATATTTTTGTATCACATGTTCCCTTTTTGAGAAGATATTTTATAACCCAATTTATAATTTGGGATTCAATAAAGGAACTAAAAATTTTAATCCTTTGTTAACCATGAATAATTTCAAGGAAAAAAATCATTTTAAAGGAGTTATAGTGTAACATCTTTAGATTTTAATAAATAAAATCGTCACATTAATTTTAATTCCATGATATCTTCTGTTACATGAAAGGTGTGGTTTCTCATCTATTTAAAGGAAAACCTTGTTTATCTGTTGTTTCATGTAGTATTTATTTTCTTCGATAACTTGTTTTGCACACAAGGTAGAGTCTTAGTGGATACAAATATATTATTAAAATTATTAATTGAAAATAATAGTTATCACCTAGATGATTTATTAGTAGGAATGAATATATATGAAAAGCATAAATTTGAAATCATGCATTTTAATTCTATCATGAAGAGTCAAGAGTGAATCCACCTACATTAGTAATGATGTAGAAAATGATGAACGACACTAAAACACCCATAAACACTAGGTTGAATATAAAAAAAATAGCCTTAAATCTCTTCCACTATCATCACCATGGACAAATATAAAAATGATTTGAATCAAATAACTATGATTTATCTAAATTATAATATATCTAATAAATATACTAATAGAATAAGTTAAATGTAATTAAAACCATGAAAAAATACAACAAATGATGACATACCGCAGGAATTGGGCTTTATCACACCGAGAAACACCTCCGTATCATCAATAGAGAAATGTGGAAATCCTCTAAAGATGTTAGGGGGAAGGAATCAGGGGTTTCCATTAATTTGGAGAAAACAAGATGGGTTGCAACTAAATCCTAACCTAGATCCTCTTTTTTAGGATCTTGTTTTTAAACATTGCATGGTTAGGTACATTATTAGGAAAAATTATGTGATAATTGTGCACCTGAATCAAAATCAAATAAAACCACACAAGTTTGTCATGAAATTTTTGAAAATTATTGAACTAACCCAAAAAAATCACACAATCCCTCTTTTCATAGATTCTACAATGTGGCCACACTATTTAGGCAAACTGAGCGCCTATCGGTGCACCTTCCCCTTAGCACCACGTCCTAATATTCATGATTTATTGTAAGAGTTTCACGGTTAGTACTAATCATGATTTATTCGGAAATTTGTATAAAATCCCCCAAAATATTTCAAAAATTCTCTAAACACTCCAAAATATCTCCCAAATAACTCATTTACAAAAAAACATAAGGAAAAGAATACATAAATGTAACAAAAGGTTCTACAAGATGGAATAGTGATGAGGTAAATATAAAAAATCTACTGATATTTTATGAAAATAAACTATTTTTATTTTAATCATTTTATATTATGAGAAAAATGCATACCAATTGAACATTTCCACATTGTATATATATGGTTTTATAATTAATGATTTATGAATGAGAAATCAAAATATCTAGACCTGTAAAGATCCTCAAATATATGAAAATAAATTTATAAATTTAAATTTAAATATTATGTAATGTTTATGTTTGGGTCCCAACACATATCCTACCTAATGTTGATTCATTTAAACCGATTTCATGCATTATTTAACGTCCTATGAGCGGTGTATCCCCCCCATCCTCACATGCTTCTAAGGTTTCACCATGTTCTCCTCCCCTTCCCCCTCTAGAGCATCTGGTTAACTTGGCATCGTCACTTGGGATTTCAGTTGGGAATCAGAGTGGTCCGTAGACAGGTTCGTTGTTTGACATCAGCATGGTCTGGATCTCGATGTAGAGGCCTCTCATGGTTCATAGCTTGGAGTTGGTTTCAATCTATTTTTTCTCAGCATCGCGCAATGAGCTTTCCAGATTTGGGGTATGGCTTTGCTTCATCGCGAATCGGAATGGCATGGAAACAGATTCTGGACTCCGGATCTGGTCTTGGTTGTCCTTCAACAACATGTGTGTTCTGGTGGGTCTTTTCAACTGCTCCGACGCAATTCTGAGGGGGTAGGTATGATTAAGCTTTGTTTGTTTTGATTTTGACACACTGGTAGTATTCATGTCGGGGTTGCATCGTAGGAGGGGCTCATTTTGCCCTCGATGGACCCTTCTGACTCATGTGGCTCGACCGTTTTTGAAGTCGGTGGGGGTTCCTCCGCATTATAGTTCTATTCAGCTCCAGCCCTTAGTGGGGTTGTGTGCTCAGACCTGCTCATCTACACTTATCAGTGATAATATATTGATGTTTTGATGGATCTTCTAGTAATGGGTAATAAATAATTGGATTCATATCTTTGGTTTATCCTTCTTTTTTGGGTTGTTGTGGATGTTTTTGAAGGGTACCATGTGGTCGAGATTAGGTTCTTCTTATTTCAGTTAGAGCAGTGATTGATGTGGGAGAGCTCGACTTTGATCAACCATTTGGTTTGCCTTTTGAATTCTTATGGTTATTTGGATTTGGGTGATTTCAGGATCTCGTCATTGATGGCAGCTTTGATTGATGTTTATGGTGGAAGATTTTTGTTTGATCATTGAGGTTCAAAGATAGTGCAGCTAGACTCAATCGCTTATAGCAGGCCTAGAAGAGGAATCATAACTGTCATTTCATCGTTGTAGTGCTTTTCAGATTTGGTTGTTTGAGAGGGTATGGAGTCAGTCATCGGATCAGCCCTTTTCTGTTACTCAAGACACTTGCATGTGTATTGCATGACAATGTTGGAGAGGTTCAACATGTTTTTATTCTAGGAATGGGATGCTCTGATTTTCGAGTTTTGTTTCACTCTCTTTTCCTTCTGGTGTGATTGTCCAAAGTCTATGAGGTCCTTTAGGTTCTCCCCCTTATTCCGTTAAAAGTGGAATTTATCAGTAAATAAAAATATTTGATTTCCTTCGGGCCATTGGATGGATGCATTATTTACATATGACAATATAGGGGTACCTAACTGTATAATAATCTACCAGATTGAACGAATGAGGTTAAGAAAAGTGTTCCATTTGAATTAATCTAATACATAGTATTTTATTAGTTCGAACCTCCATCATGTCTCATGTTCACCCCCATTTAAGTGTATTAATGGTAATAAATTTTTTCCCAATTCCATGAACTATATTTATTAAATCACACTACATGAATGTGGTACTCTTTACAAAAAATTTAAGTTTGTTTTAAATGGTAAAAATAGAAGTAATTTTTATTCATACACATATGAAAACATCACAATTATACAAGGATTATGAACAGTTAATTTAAGTTAATAGATTTATATGACATTGGAAATAACATCTTGAGTAATTTTGAATTGATACATAGATATCCCCATTCGAATTGTTTGTTTAAGGAATAGACCTCCATGATAAAAGGTGGTCTTACCCCATTTACTACTAAGATGACTGACTTTACAGAAGATATAATTCAATTGATGATATTTTTAACACCTAATATAAATAATATAAATGAAAAAATAATTCATATGGTCATAAATTAAATTAAAATCCATTATCAAGTAGGATAAACATAAATATCACTATGAAAAATTATATGAAAACAAAGGTATTTAATTTTTTATAGTATTTTATTAGTTAAATTGAATATATTAGACCATTCACATTTTATAAAAAAAATTATGGAAAATTATTTTTTAAGGTAATTGATCATTACATAAATGAACAATTCAGAAATTTAATCCTGGTATCATCATTTATGAAAAAATAATAAATAAAATAAAAAAACCATTTTATAAATTTAATAAGTATTTTAGACATAAAATCATCTTTAATGTGTTAACTTTATAATCATTTTAGTATTCAAAGATTCATATTTAGAATTTCAATAAATTTTTATGTTATTTAATAAATCAAATAAAATTTACAATATATTTTATATTATATGATAATTTGTTACTATCTTAATATCATATATTTTTTAATTGGTATTATTTTAATGAATATAATATCATTTTTTAAAAGAATACCAAATATGGATATTTTCTTATTTTAAAAAAATTATAAATTAATACCATGAAAATTTAGTAATGAAAATTTTAATGATTTTTTAATAAATCTTTGTTTACATAATTTATATACACTTTATAAATTACATGTATGATTTATAAATTATCACTTTATTTATAAATGAAAATTTATGAAACATATTTTTCAAAATGGTATTTTAATGATATACTTTTATAATTGCGAGTAAAAGGAATCAAATAACCGTTATTTAATTATTACCAATTTTTTATTAATTTAAATTTGAACCATTTATATATTAAATTATTCCAAACGTTTATTTTAATGTAATTTTAATATATTTTATAAACTATTAAAATAATTTTTGTGTGTATATATTTTAAACTCGTTTAAAATAATTCTATTTATCCTTGAATGAAATGTTCTTTCAATATATAGATATCCACCAAGTGAAATTATATATACATTCTACCATTGGGAAGATATCCACAACCGCTACATGGATCTTTTGGGTGAAGTTACACCTTATATTACCTATTTGATAATATTTTTATGCAAATGAAAGGTATAAATTAACATTATGTGAACTATTATATTATTGGTTATCTATTGATATTCCTTAACATAAACCCATTTTCATAATGGTATGTTGTATATTACACATAAATAAACCATTTTCTAAAGGGTAAAACATAAAAAATCATCCCCACAATCCTTCACAAAAAATGTATGCCTTAGGATACCATTATGAAAACACTATCAAAAATGCATTTTTCATATCACCTTTACATAACTCATAAAAAGGTGTCCCAAGTATTTTTAATACAGTAAATAGAACTAATATTTGAAACAAAATAATTAATAATATTTACTAATTCTTAATGAAATTCACTCAAACAACACAAATGACTTCGATACGATCGTCTAATAATCATTTATAGTAGGGAAGATGAAAAATGATCTCTAATATTTATTTAATAAGTAAATGTGTCATGATTACTAAAAACTATATAAATAATGTTTAACAAGAAATATATTATTGTAGTTTCATTTATGTTATTTTCTAAGGAATTATATTTGAGATATATCACAAATAGTAGTTATCATATCCACCCTACCTCTAAGTTGTTACATTTGTTACTACATCCTTGTTCCTAACCAAAGGAATATCTTATTCATATTGCCATGTAAGCACCTACAACAAATGTGAATAATATTTTTTCCAAGGAATATAGTTATAAAATAATATCATCATACCGATTATTGATATTATATCAAACAAAAATGACCCATACTTAAAAAAACATAAGTGAAGTCAACACATTAAATAGAGAGATCAGATTTCTCCTCCATTGAATCATATCTAAAAAATTACATCTTATTGATTATAATTCATTTAACTCTTTTCTATGAATAAAGTCAATGCTAATATTAACAAAATTGTGTTTACTGAATTTATGAAACAATTTTTTTAGGAATATTTTTGTAATTTCATCACATTTAATTGTTAAATATATATCTCTTGAAAATGTAAATATATATATATATCATATATATATATATATTATAATTCCATTAACATTAAAAATAAGTGGGATATAATAGAAACATCATACACATGTATTAAATGTAAATGTATATAAAATATCATATTAAAAATATGTATAAACATCATGCATCATATGGATGTAAATTTTAGTGAAATAAACAATATAAATTGGATTTTTTATAGGAAACCTATAATGTGAGGCATGGGATAATTTTATTATTCAATATCTAATAGTGGATGTTTCCATTGTTCAATAGTTTAGAATCTAATATAGAAGATATATAATGGTTTGAATATGGTATGGATTCGTTCATTTTTACATGGGACATATCTATTTTTTGGGTGTCCTCAGAGTTAATAATTATCTATGGGATTTCATATATGTTCTGGATGATGAATCATCATATATTCACAAAGAATCTGTGGGAGGAATTCCTTCTTCTAATTATGAGATAATTCATTCTTAATGTACTACTAATTGAAAATAAATAGTGTCTCTTAAATATCATGCATGAGGCATCGAGTGTGTGATATAATGTATGACACATATTTAAATTAATTTAATATATTCCAACCTTCTATCTGATGAAGACGCATTGGAATAAAATTTAATGTACTTTCAAAGGAAAATAATTCAAATATATGTGTGTTTTTATACTATTAAGATCTTTGGTTGATGTGAGGGGTCATGTAGAGGTGGTTGAGAAGATTCTACTTATAATTATATCTAAGGAATAAAATGGTTCTATTGTTCAGGGTTATTTAATGGAAGGGTCGATTGGATTGAGGTGGCCACTTGAACGTATCATACAATATAGTGTTCTATGTCTTCATATCTCCAATAATTAATATTAGAGTAGAATAAAATTATTTTGTTTTTTGGGACAAGGGTAATTGAAGATAAACGTTCCCCATAATTCTTGGTATTCATGAGTCTAATCACGGTTCTAATTACTCTCATGTTTACTCGAGTCTTAAAATTTAATTAGGATAAATATGGTGATAAAAAATTATAGACATTGTATTATTATATATTATATCAATAAACTAAATACATATTTGTAGCGCATTGTCAATTTTAATGAAACCGAGAATTATTCTAATTTTATTTTCTTCCACAACCTATTTGTAATGTTTTTGTATTTTATTGGTTCTAAGATATCTATTAATTTAGTGTACCCTTTACTGAAGCGATTAATTAAGTAAAAGAACATCAGTTATTTGTTATTAAAATATATTTTTTAATTTATGACATCATGAATATTATTTTATTTTATTTTGGTTTAATATTTTCTTCATGAAAATATCTTAAATTTGGAGTAAAGAGATTAATGGTTATAACAATACTAAAAGATATGATATGAATAAATGAATTTTTTATTTATCCTTTTTTATTAATTATTATGATACCTCTTTAAAAAATCATTAACATTAATGGTATCTCAATTGGTGGACATAATTAGTGTTCTTCCCTATTTATTTGGGAGAAAATATAATATAGTACCTAAATCATAAATGTGGATTGTTGAGTCAATATCTCACCTTGTGTGTAGTATCCATTATCGTTATATTATTTTTTATCTTTTAACAAAATAGATCTGTTTTATAAGATATATATTATATTTTTATAATTTCAATGTTACCATTCATCAAGATTTCTGTTATTAGTAGTAATCGAATATATGTTGTTATGATAAACTATTTTTAGTTAATGGATTGGTGTTGTCATCAAGAATTTATGATGTTACTATTTGAATAGTATAACACATGTAAATAAATTTTTAAATATTGATGATACAGTGGTTTTTTATTCATCAGTTAGAATATATTAGAAGAAATATAAATAATTATTATAGTCAATACAATCTCTTTATGAATTCTCCATTGAAGGGGGATTGGTTTTTTATGCTTACAATGTAGAATTTATGTTTACATCGTTAGGAAATTAAGATAATTGAGTGTGTTGTAAAAGTGTGATATTAGATAGAACAAATAATATACCTAGATGGAATCTTTCAAATATTCCTACTTTCCCATCTCTATAAGTATACCCATGATCAGTATATTTTCTTTTATTGGGGAGAGTTATTTAGCTTAGGTGACTCAAAAGTCACATATTTCATGGTTTAAAATCAATGATCATTGATAAAATGTGTTTCAATATAATTGTATCCTCTTATATAATGTATGTGTGGTTTCATGGGGTTTATAAGACATTACAGTAGAATTAGATATGTATAATCATTCATAGCGCACCATATATATTTTTATTATATTTATTTACCTTAATGATGTTTTCTTTGGTTTGTGGTTGATTTTTTCAAATTGATTTATTCCTATTGATTTTTTGTGGTATACTTAAATTTTAGATATACCATTCCAAAGAGTGTGGTAATGGGATTTTTATGGTATTTTTTTCATGTTCCACAATGTTCTTATTGGGTGTTGGATATATTGAAATTAGGTTCTATTTTTGTATATTGAGAAGTGGTTTTTATAAATTTCAAACTGTTATATCCCTAGAAGATTTTTTTAATTGTTTCCCATAAGAATTTTTTCATGAGAATGTAATTAAATATAATAAACCTTTTGTTCCATTAATTTGGGTAAAGTCTATGGATATTAGAGATAGTTTCTCAGAAGAATTTAAAGTGTTTTAGATGAAATCTCAGTTGGAGGAGGACCATGAAATATTGATAGTGATGTTGTGGTGTCATGGAGGTCCTTATGAAGATGGGGTGGCCTAATGGAATATAAAAGTTGTATGACATGTTATAACAACACGTCAAATTTTTTAATGTATATGGAAATGAGTTAGATATGAAATATAACATTAATGATATTATATTTCATATCCCATTTTATGTTGGGGTATTCCCAACATAGTTCTAGGTTTTTATCTGTGACTTTCACCATTTATGTATGGTAATTGAGAGATAAGTTATGTAGATTCACAAATCTAGTTGTTTGTGATTTATTTATATGTTTAATGTCATCATGAGTCACTGTTTGGGGTGAAAACATAATCACTATTACAATTTAATGGGTGATGCGTCATTTTATTTTAAATACTATTCAGGGAATCAATTTAACACCCAATAAAAACTCATTATTTCTCTATAAACACACACACATACACACAAAATCTCCCATTATTAACCCATCAAAATTATAAATATTTAATTTTCATTTAATCCATATTCTAGGAAACTATTTCTTTTCCCTTCAAGATCATACATTGAAAAATCATGTTGTGTTCATACACTTTTATCCTAATAATTTTTTCCTATTATTTCATTATTAATTAATTCAGGGTGAAATTGGATTCATTTTCAATTTATTTTGGTGTCTCTGAGATATAGTCTTAATAATGGTTATTGTGTTCTAGGTTTTTTTGTAACCTTAAATAGATTTTATAGGTGAATATATTTTTCTCAAATAGATCATAAACAATTATTCTAATTTCTTTATTAAGGATGATGTTTGATTCAATGTCTTTGATCAAGTAATATAGGATGTTATAATTATATTGTTTTCATCTATGTTAATAATTATAGTTAACATATGAGGATATTTAACCCTCAATAATTTAAATGAAATTCATGGGTTAAATTTCATGTGTTTAAAATTTATCATTTTTTTATTATTGTTGTTCACTACAATAAACATGAATTAATTTTGGTTTTTCATGTGAATTGTTTTATTAACTAAAAAACATTTTTTTTTGGATTTTCTGTAAATTTTCCGTACATAATTTATTGAATTTTTTTTGATATGAACCAATTTTTTTGTATTTAGATATTATATGAAAACACTATTTCAGGAGATGATAAAATGTTATTAATTCAAAATTTGAATTGAATTTTAGTTCATATAAAATCTGAAATTTATTTTTATATATGTACTAGTGTGTATTTATTCATCTTTATTATTTTTTGGATAACATGATAGTTCAAGGGGATATATTATTTTCCAATTATGATACAAAATGTTTTGGGTATTTGGGATGTGGTTTTCTATCAGGATATATGATGATGGATGGATTGTAATAGTCAATAAATTGTTATTGATGCATAGTGGTTGAGTTTTGGTGATTACTAAATCTTGAGATTTAGAGTTTATTTTTGTGATATGGTTGGGAATTTGGGTTGTGTGGTATGGTTATAGTTAACCAATATAAATTTAATATGGCTGATAATAATTTAAATTTAAATTAAATGGAATAAAAATTATGGGAATTGATAGTAAAAAAATAATTAATAAATTAATGGGTACTAGAATAACTTGAATATGTGGCATTCTTGAGAATGGGTTATTATCAAACATGGTTTAGAGTTTCTAAATAAAGAGAAAAACTATGGTTAATTTATGAATCATTCAATTTTAAAAAATATTATTAAGAATGTTTTTTGTGGTTTGTTTGTGTCACTGTTCTTTGTGGTAATTTTTATTTATTGGTGGAACATATGGTGAAAGATATCTTAGCATGGTGTGGTAGTATTATGATCAATGCTAATGTCGGTTTGTGTGGACCCTTTGGTTAGTCATGTATGTGACTATCATTTGTTTTATTATTTCATCTAATTTATAATTGAACCCCACCAACGACATATATTCATACATATTACTAATTTTTGGGTTAAGGATGATTTCTATATTTCTAGGTTTCCATGAGATGATGGATATCAAACCCTCAATTTTCATATCTTCATTTAGTAGTACAATTTGGAGATGACACATTTGATAATTTTGATAGTTAAGTGGAACTGTTGGTGGTTGTCAATAGTGATAAGAGTATATTGTAGAATGTTATGGATGTTCATTGTAGGAGGAATACCAATGGTTTACATACTTCTTGATAAATTCATAATACTATATTCGACAATCATTGAAATTTATGGATGATGATGAGGTTATGATGTGTGTATTACCCTAAATATCGAATAAGATGTCGTTCATCAACAGAGACAGGGGTAGGTGTAGTTGTTTCCCCTCCCACTTAATGATAGAAGTTATAGATATATGATATGGATATATATATATATATATATATATATATATATATTAGAATACAAGATGTTGGAACATGAGATGGTGTGGTAGATATGGTCGTGAATGGACCCATATATGGATAGAAGGTAAGGAAACCCAACTGATAAATGTTAGTTAATGTGAGTAGACAATCTGAGGGGAGGAATTTTCTAGGGAACCATGAATTATATTATTCTCATATTATCTTACTACATGAGATGTGAATATTTATGAATGAGAATTAGATATGATTGGAATGGGCCATTTTATGTTTCTATTAGTTAATTTTTATATTCACTAAATAATTAGTATGACTTTTCAAATTTTTATAATACAAAATGGGTATGATCGTACATAGTCTACATTTTCTAATCTATCTATATCTAAATAACATTATTTATGTATCTAATTTTTTGTCACTCACTCATCTATATATTACAAACATGGAGTTATGACTTATTGTGGTGTCACTACCTTAGGATTTCCCGTGGTATATTAATGACATGGAACCTTATTTTTATATATATTGAAAAGAATTTGGAGATTATTATTATTCAATATTGTTATGATATTGAATTTATTGGTGTTTTCCATTTTATCGGTTGTAAATCATTTGTACTATGAGGGTAAGGCCTCATATTATAGGTTTTATAACATTATTTGCATTCTTCATCATGATGAATATGTGAGGCAATATTTAGAATCCTCCCCATTACATAAATATAGGTATACGAGGGGTTCTTGTGGAGTGGGTAATAATATAAAAACTGTTATAATAAAAAATAATTATGGGTTTGAGAAATGAATCAATATTTAGTAATAAATATATTGTGTTATTTAAATATTTATTATCACATTAATGGATTAGAAAACATTAATGAAATTAGATTTAAATTTTCATATAACTATTCTATATTGGATTTAATTCACATATAAATTTATATGATTTATTATTTCTATTATTATTTGATTAGTATTATATAATATTATAATATATGTATACGTTTAAGAATAAGAAATAATATGGGGATATTAAAATTATTTTTTAATAGTAAAAATGTTAAGTTATGTGATTCAATAGATATTTATTGAGGTGATTAAGCTATTGGGATATAAATGAACAAATAGTGATTTGATTGAGTAGGATGACTCTTTTAAGGATTTTTGTGGATGTTTTATTATACTAATCATTTTATTTTTATTAAATATACTTCATTAATAAATATTTAAATTCATTCTATAAATATTATATGATATTTGTTATTTGTTTTGGATTTAACAAAACTATAAATCATAAGTTCAATATGAGGATATAACTCTAATACTGTATATAAACTTATTAGACCATTTGATGAACATATATTTAAACACTGAATATATTTGGAATTTTTTTTATCATTTTATTGGATTTTTTTGAGAAATATAGTTTATTTTTGGTTGATATGAAATAATAATGGTCGATGTTACAGTTTTAAATATTATTTAAAACATGAGTTTTATATATTGGAATAGGTAGTGTAATTTCAATGGTGGTGTTTTGGTTATGGTTGTTGATTACATGAGATGGAAGATGTATTCAATTTTATTTCATTATCATCCTTAAATATTTTTGAAATATATGTTTCATCAAAATAATATTTATTACTACTTAAATTGGATATTATTGTGGATTATGAAGGATAACCATGAGAATACATTAATTCTCACTTTATTATCATCTATTTTTTATAATTACATTATAATTTCAGGTGTTAAGCTAAAATGACTCAACTTTGGTATGAGATGCATTTTTTTAGAAAAATGTGTCATATATAAGGATATTTCTCATGTATATGATATATTTATATATTTTTTCAATAGAATTTATTATTATAGATTTAATATAGATATCCTCTAAGTTATTGATTCATAATGAAAAATTTAAATACATCCCAGAAAATATTTTTTACCCTTGTATCTGGTGGATTGGAGGTGCAAACAGTAGGTACACATCATGGGTAATACCACATAATGTTTCTAATTTTCTAAGAGTCATATAAGAGATTTTTTATCAAATAATTTTATTAAAGACATCATTATAGGATGGATTTTATAGTCAGAATAAGTGATTTTTTTTAATTTTATCTTATTCCGTAAACATATTACATGAAACAAATAAGGGATATGATAAATGGAATTTTAGTTCCCCTCTCATTCCTTGTGAGAAAAATGATAATCATATAGTCATTATTTGAGAAATATTTTAAATATTAATGGCATATTATGTTGTTGTGTGTTCATGTATTTTAGTGAATTATGATATTTTTATTTTATGTTTAACTCATTTGTCTTTTTATTATTGATGTCATGGATGGTAACATTTGATCATGAATTTTATCCTATGATTGATGTATTCTTATTGTTTTTGTCATTTTTTGTATATATTAAAATTAAATATTAGAGGGTGAATTTGTACAAGTGGAATCCTTTATTAATATTAGTGGGAAGATCCAAAAAATGTGGGGTCATTATGATTTACATTATAGGAATTTAAAATAATGGTATAGATTTTTAAGGAGTGTTTTCTTTAAATTAAAAATATATTGTCTGTGTTGGATGTGCATATTGATTTAAAACTAAATTATGTTGTAATAGAGTAATGGATTTAGTTATAAGTCAGCGAATGAAATTGGGAAATATGGATATTTTAGATCATATAAATCGATACTAAAAATGTGAGGTATATATCAATGTATTTTAACAATTCATATTTCTAATGCTCATGGTTTTATGAGGAGGCCTGAAAATGTCTGCACCCCCCCCCCAGATTTTATGAATTATTATTTTTGTATAAATTAAAATTCTTCAATGGATTGCATTGAACACTACACCATGTTAGTCATTATTTATACATAACACAATATTAACCTTGTTCTGCACAAAACATCATTTTTAAATATTTTTAGACACAATGATATGTATGTATTGTTTTACACACAACACTATGATCTTTTTATACCTTATGTTGTGCGCAATACGATTTTTTACTGAACATTAATATATTATTAATATTATAATTTAATATAATAGTTATTGACTAGCCATTGGAACGTTGGGGTAGAATATAATTAACTAACATATGAAAATATATATATTTCACATGATTATTAGTTATCTTTTGATTATAATTACTATGTTAATTATTTAAATGAAAAATATATGTTTTATGAAAACATTATCTGTTAAAAAATATTTGTTAATATTGTAGGGTAAAAATAATTTAAAAATAAAAATTATCGATTTTATCAAAATTATAATAAAAAATAAAAAACATTTTCGAAATAGGAATATAATATTTAGTTTAGGTTTTTTTTTAAAGATTCATTTTTTGATGAGTGTAGAAAAATAAATAATATTAACTAAATTATAATTCCATTTAATTTATTTCTATAAAAAAATATTATTTAATATTATTTATAGTATAATTAGTTCAATAATAAATACTTTAGTCGAAATGAATTAATTGGAATCAATTTTTTTACTTCTATTAGATATAAAAAAATTGTAAACATTTTAAAATTTTCACTTTGTAAAACCACATTCCAAATTAATTATGTGTGGTGAATTATAAATAAATTTCCTCAATTTATATAAATATTATCATTGATAAATAATTATATGTTTCTATTAATAAATAATTTTTATTTATATTAATTGTAACTTAATTTTTGACCAAAATGATATTTCAAAATAAACTATATTAATTATATGGATTCAGATAATAAATGTGTTTACTATGGAACCAAACATTAAAAATTGGGGGAAAATTCCATATAAAATTTTGAGACGCCTATTTTAGTCTCATATTTACACTTATACCTTCTAGGATATAGATTTTATCGTTATTAGAGCCACTTTTTATGGAAAAATGTTTGTCGAATTCTCTCTTTTCCTTAAATTACATTTGCTTTACTCGCCTCACATATAAATGGTCACCCAATATCCCACACTAATAAAATGATAAAAAATATGCTCATCCATTCCAATACAAACTTTTTTCATCACATTAATCATCTCATACTAATAGAATTATTTTTTGTAGTGATACATCAATGGAAGACATTTGCTGAAAACAAAAAGGATGTATATAATGAAGCAGAAATGCGCCCGTAAGGGGCTCTCGACCTAGGGTTTCCTCCCTCTCGCCACGGCCGGCTCCTCCGCTGCGGAAGGCGCGACGATTCCCTCTCATGCTCGGTGGGTTGGTGGTGGCCCTTTGCTGCTCGGCGCTGCGTGGTTGTCTCTCCAGCGGTGAAGATGCTCTCGAGCTTCGGTAGCTGCTGGTCCTGGTCCGCGGGTGTAAGACCGGTCCTGTTGACGGCACACTCTACGGAGCGCTCCTGGACCAGATCTTGGCAGTTTTCTGATGACCGGTGGTGTTTTTACTCGCGTTCGAGGGTCGCGCTCTTGCGTCGGCGGTTTGGGCTTTGTCCCCTCCCAGGTGAGTTCGATGGGGCTTTCGTTGTCTCTGTCGTAGCTGGTCTGTCTGGTGGCGGAGGGATCTTCAGCTCCTTGGATGTTTTTCTTTTCATCGTTTGCGGTTTTGATGTTTGGTTGTTGTTGGTTGCTTTGAGGGATGTAATCTGTATGTTTTTGGTTTCTTTCACCGGATTTTCATGGAAATCCGGTGATTTTTTCTACGATGCGCTGAGGGTTTCTGCCTCGTTGAAATCGGTGATGAGGGTTTCTGCCTCGTTGAAGTCGGTGAAGGGGTGTTGGTGTGCTGGTGAAGGGATGGCAGCGGTGGTTGCCGGTGAAGAGGACGACGGTCGCTGGACGACGACGGGAGTCGGTGAACCTCACCGGTGCTCCGGTCCCCGGTGTGACGACGGCGTTTGGCTTTCCGGCGTGGTGATGATGGGAGGCAGATGGATCTGACGCCGATGCGATGGGCGTCCGCTTCGAGGAAAGAACGTGAATCGAGTTGAAGGGTGATGATGATGTTTAGTTTTTGAAATTTGAATTCGCGGTCTTCGGGAACCGGATACCCCTTAAACCGGCTTTTAAAAAAATCCAAAAAAAGTGATTTGCAGGCCAGGTATATAATGAAGAAGTAACATTCATCATTTGACAGTTTCTAATTTCATTCATTATAAATAAACTAAATTATTTTACTATAATTATTATAAAATAAAATATGTATATTATATATAGTGATATGTCAATTTTATTTTAATATCTTAAAACCACAGAAATTTCCTTCAAATGGGTTTTGAAATCATTGGCTGTGTGTACAGTGGACTACCTCCTTGTGAACCGATGTCATTCATTTTTCATTACCACCATTCAAGATTGAGAATAATGATTGAAATAATATTTTTATGTTATTTTGTATATTAATTCTTTTATTATGATTCATAATTTTTTATATCACACATACGTTCTTTCATACCATTTTTTGGGAGTATGATACCTTCGTTCGTGTGTCTAACACACTACCACCTCGTGAAGCGATGAGATTCATTCACACGATACAAAAAAGTAATTAATAATTTGTTTAATAAATATTTTAGATATATATTGCTAAAATTGTTATTCTGTAATGTTAATATGTGTCATTTAATTTCTATCATTTTAACATGTTAAGAAAATTAATAAAACAACGTTTAGGTGTTCATACGACCTACCTTCTCCACAAAAGCTGTATTTAATTTCCAATCAATAAACATCATGAGTTAATATAAATAATTATATTATGAATAAAAATGTTATTTATATAATCTATAATATTCTAGATTTTATTTTACAATTATCAATATAATAGGGCCAATATGTCTACAAAATAAAAACATATTAATAAACAAAGCGATTATTACTTAAAATAGAACATTAATAGGTAATTGTTAAAAAATGTGAAATAAAATTTAATAATGATATAAAATATTATATGATGTATATGAATATTTTTTATAAAAGGATTCATTATAAACTATATTTATTCTATGAGATGTTTGAACGTATATAATGTATGCTAAGACTTAAGGTAAGCGATTCATCTCACTTTTTTATTTCCATGATACAGATGCCTTGGTCACAACATATTTCATTTATGTTTTATTTATAATTAATATGAATGTATATAATTATTTTTATATGTAAAACTATTGTAATTTACACATCCATTTGAGGATGAATCATTCATATGGTTGATGATTCCCAATTTTACAAATTGGTAAGGGATATTTTTCTCAATATTCTTTATTTGAGAAGTATGCTTTGTTGTAACACTATATTCATTAATAAGGATTAATTAAAATTCTTATGAAACATAATATCATTAATTTAGTATCCATAGTGATATGTTATTTATAAATTTATTTTATTTTTTTCTATAGGATTTTGATTCATTTTTACAAAACTAGTAAGTATTTTATGTTCTATTATAATCATTTATCGAGATTGTTTATAATTAAAACTAAAATTTTATAACCTCCTTATAAACCTCTCAATATTTATCAAGAATATTTTCTCTGATATTAATTAAGGATATCATAATTAAATGGAACCTTTTTTCAACTCATTGGTATTTATGATACATAAGAAATTTTTTACATATTCAGACATTATCCCTCTATGCAATGAGAAATATGATCTCATCAAAAAAATGGTATAAAAAAGATATAAAATGTAATTTTTTTCAAATCATATTGTAAAATGTTTTAAAAAATAATTTAATATTTAAAAAATATTTTAAAATATTTTTCAAATAATCGTTTATGATCTCAAAAAAATATATTGAATGAAAAGGATTTCAAAAATTATATATGTCTTAAAAGGTGTTTTATGTTTTATTCAATTATTTATTTATAAGATTAAATTTTCATATTAAAAATAATGAATTTTTAAATAGTTATACTCTTTAAACATTTTTTAAAAATTTCCAGATAATTTTGTATATTATTATAATTTTATTTTTAATGTAACAGATTTTGAAAATTTATTATCATTTAATTTTTTTATTATTTCCAAAGAATCATTTAAACATTTCATATGGTTTGTTAAAAAGAATTTTATTTGAATATATTTTTTATTAATACTGTTTTTAAAATTATTTCAAAATCCCTCCTTATACATTTTTGATGTTATTTTTTAATAAAATTGTCTGCATAAAAATTTTTTTTAAGGATTTTTTGAAATAGGATTTACAATTTTCATCAATAAATATTTTAATTGACCTTTGAAAAATATTTCACATCCATGAGGAAAAAAGTTGATATAATTTATTCTTTACTATTGATATGATATAATGATACCATTCTTATTATTTATTTAAAGTTATCATGTAAATGATGACATTCAGATTATAAAACCACTTTCTCTTCAGTGGGTAATACCATGATAATTTTTTATGAATTTCAATTATTTTCATCGGTTATGCTATGATAAAATGATTATGATACATATTTCCTTTCTACATTTAATTATATGATAAACTATTAATGAATCCCATTTCAATACCATAGTTATTATATCATGAATGTATTTTTGAATTTATGGCACACATTTGTTTGAGTTTCATTATGTGATGGTTAAGAACTATATCTCTCTCTATTTAATTATATAATGATTTATATATCCTAAGATATACGAGAAAATGTATTTTTCCTAATGAATTTAAGTTATAATTGAAATTTTAGTGATGTGATTTCAATTTAATAATAAATTAGTTGAACTGGTAGTGAACTTGGTTCAGTAATAAATGTATTTAACATAGATTTAAAGTAGATCAACAATGGAATTTTTCTACTATGATGACCTTGGAAGTGTGCATTTCTAAATATTGAAATGATTTAATAGGCTTATTTTTTTCCAAAATTTCAATTTCTTTTCCCAAAGGTATAATATCATGGATCATATTCATTGGTTATATTATTTTTTATCTCTATTAAACTTCAACTGATATATTAAATGAGTCATGATTATGATGTTCGATAAGCATGTTATGGATTTAAAATTTCATGTTAACATTCTCATACCCTTATGTTCATGTTTTTTGTAGTGTCTTTTATGTTTACCTATACCAATCATATGAGATCACCCATTCTAGTGATCTTTTACAATTTGTTATGAAGAATTTTTTTTCATACATTATGTATATGAAGAATAATAAATGGAATGATTATTTTGGGATACATTAATGATCATTCACCATATTATAATTTTTTCCCATGATTATAAAGGCACCAAACTAGTGTGGTGTTTGGATGTGTACATTTTTTATGTACTGAATATCTATTTAAATAGATGATATATCCATGTATGGATATTTTGGTTTTTTTATAATTGGTATTAATGGAAAATATTAGTGATCCTTTTAAATAAATGATGATATATAATTATTGATACCCCTATATATATGTCTTAGAATAATTTTAAGGATGAGTCAAATAATATGATAACGTCCCAAGAATTTGGTAAAGAATATAGTGATTTGATTACTATAAATAAATCCATGTCTACATATTATAGGTAGATGTGGCTCCAACATTTATGTAACTAGGGTTAGTAATATCAAAAAAACCTTATTGAGCCATACTCAATAGAGATATAGTTCATGAAAATGGGCCTTTCTACATAAAAACATTTTCACAGTCAAGGGAGAAGATTTTGAAATTCAAAGACTCTTTTTGAACCATAATGAAGGATTTAAATATATATATATATATATATGTGAAATACCTAGGATAAACATAAAGTATTATATGTTAAAGAAGATGTTATAATTTATATGTCCTATAAATGGTTTTTATGATTATAAGTTTTCCTAAAATGATTAGTGTTTTTGGGACTATTCTTTTAGTATATGATGATTTCATGAACCAAAATAAATCATGTTAACATTGAACCTACTAGAAAATTAAAATATTATAATAAGGAAGATTGGATACCGAAAAGGTAAAAATTTATTTTGATTACTCCTTATTAGATATCATGATTTATTATTAAAAATGTAAACATCTGTGAGATTACTGACACATCAAATAAGATGAACATGTACTTTTATTAATGTTTATAAGGTAACAAACATAGTGTGATGAAGACACGCCTTCCTAAATGTTAACAATGTAGGAATAAATTTAAAATAGAATCTATCAAATTAAGGGAATGATATTGTTTTTTTGGAAATAAGGTTCATTGAGTAAAAAACTATAAATAATGTTTAATGTCTTCTATTTTAAGAGCATGTCACATATGAAACATGGTTCCACCACTGATGATTATTCTTATTGATAAAGTAAAGATTTAATCCATTCCAAACAATGAAGTTGATGTATTTAATTATTAATGAATTTGGTTTCAATAATTTTAAATTGTAAAATATATATGGATTATTTAGTGTATGTTTTTTGTATAAAACTTTATATAATATGATGAATGGTTATGAGATCATATAAATTTGGTTTAATGATAGGGTTTTATTTTTTTAAATAACATGATTTTGGGAAGGTGAACCATGATATGCTCATGATGTTTTGAAAAAAGTCATTAGTTTGGAGAAACATATGTTGCATAAGATTAATGTAATTAAATAGTTTTTATGACCCCAAACTAATAAAGGGTATTTTGAAAAGGTGGATTATGTTATCATTGATGAATTTTAAATCATTTTTTGATTTAATGATTGTATTGAATAATATGTCAAACATTGATGAAGAATTAATGTTTTTAATAAAGAATTACGGAAATTCATGTTATTAAAATGTTTCAAAAGAATACATGATAAAGGTATTCACATTTGTAGAGTGTGAAAATGAAGTGGTGGGATATGTTATATAGTGGATAAATGTTAAACTTATTTTTATAAATTTAATGACTTTAATTCTATATTAATGTATTTTCTTCATTGGTAAGGGTCAAAAGGGGTTACTATTTATGAAATGATAAATGTTGTACATTAAATGAGGTTTTTTTATTACTTTTTCTTTATATAATGATTTATTCATATTGGATAACCATTTTTGACTAGTTTATTGTCATGATAACTAATTATAGATGAAATGACTTAACATTAACTTTATGAATATTAATATTCATTATTGAATCAGAAAAAACAATTCCACCTTTATTTATTAGAGTAAGATATTATGTGTAAATTGATCATGAAACAACTAGTGGATGTGTTTGTGCTTATTAAGTGTAATTAGTTGATGAATGTATATATTTTTGAAAATATTCTTCAACTTTAGGAAAAGGATATTGAAGAAAAATATCCCAGTACCTTCATTTCCACTAAGTAAAATAGTTCCATAAATAAGAACATAATTATGGTTTTGGTATTTCTTAATTTTTACATATCACAAACATTCTTTTGATTAGTGATTTATTTCCCACTATATAATTATTAATAGATTTCTTCTATTTCTTAGTATTCATATCCCACCTATGTTTCCCTATGTTGAATCCTAATTATGGGTTACCTTGGGTAACCATTTTATTTCCATGATTCCATTTTAAAATTGCGTTATAATATTCACTTATAATTATTTGGATTTATATGGCAGTAAAATTACAGTATTAAAACATTTTTTATATTTGTGAATTTCAATGGTGAAAATAATTTTAAGGGGTATAATGTTACCACCCTAGTTTTTAATAATTATTTTTTCGAATAGATTTAAATTCATTGATGGTATCTATTGCAGGATACACCTAGTTACTCCTCTTTTATAAGACATACTATAATAATCTTGTGCTAGAAACCGCATTATTTTTCCCTTTTCGTACACCCAATCCTATTTTATGTTTTGTAACACATAATAATGAGTTCCTTGGAAATCTTGTATTACATGATAGACCGAGTTTTAAAAAAATAAAATATATTATTAATGTTATCATTTTATAAGATAAAAATTTCTTTGATTTTGGAATTATTGAAATGAATTGTTAATAAATAATATATAAAAATATATATTTCACATTTTTATTAGTATTTTAGTTGATAGAGGGAAAATAATAATCACTTAATAAAGAAAATATATATCTTAAAAAACCCAATCTTTTCTAAATGATTTGTTGATCTTTCTTGAAGCATATAATTAAAATGTATACATCACTACACGTTGAAAAATTCATTTAAATAATAATTTTATTCTATGAAATAAGAATATAAAAATAATCTTATAGTGAACTTTCATGTTTTTTATAAAATGTTTCATTTTTTTATAAATAGTGAAAAATACGAAATTTTAAATGAAAACATCAATTTTTTAATTTATTTATAATGAAAAGTAATATTTTAAATTGTTTATAATGTATAATGAGTTAAAATATTTATATATTAATCTGATATATTAAATTATAATCAATTTCATAATGAAATTACATATTAAAATTGTGTAAAGTTTTAATCATTTTTTTCATAAAAAACTCAATTTCTCATCACGTATTTGTGATTAATTATTAATCTATTTCTTCCAATTATGCATAAGAAAACATTAAAAATTAATTAAATATTATAAATCACAAAAATTTATTATTTTAGATAATTATAACTCATTTTTTGTCTTGTCTGATTAGTAAAAATATTAAAAATTATTCATAATGATTAAGAAAAAAACAGGTTAACCAGGGGACTGAACATTAAAAATATTTGAAAAATAACATAGAAACTTTAAAAAAAAAATTTCAGGGCCATTTTTAGATGCTATTTATTTTAATCTATATATTGTTAAATTAGTGTAGCCAATGTATATGAAACCCCATTTGTGTAATTCCCCCACATCAAAAAAATGAATGACTGACACCCACATAGTTTTTTAAAGGCCTCCCACTTCCCACCCATCTTCATTCCTTAAAAATCAATTGGTTCATCCCAGACCGACGTAAGTAATTAATATAATCCCATAACATAATCCTAGAATCCTTATCATTGGTTAAATGAATTCTATGAAATTCCTTTGGTGCAAACCAAAAAGAAGCACCTAAATAATATGTATGGTTCATCAACATACAATCTTTTAAAATTTTATCCTCAAAACACATCAATTATGATTATAACATCATTATATAATAAAATAAGTTTAAAAAATATACTTATATATTTTCATTTTAATGTAAAATCTTTCAACTAGAGACATGTCAATAAAATGTATTATGATATCATCATTCATGTTTATGAAATACTATCATATCATGAACCGATCTCATTCATTTTTTCAATTTCCACCATACTTGGTTAGGAATACTGATTAAAATATTGTTTATATATGATATTTATTATATTTATGATATTTATGATATTTATGATGATAATATTATTAATTAATTATTATATCAATCACACCATAGTGATTTTTCATTTTATTGTAAAAGGATATCTTCATTCATTTGTACTACGGGCTACCATCTTGTGACGTGATGTGATACATTCATGATATACATGGAATGTATGATGTATGGGTTTAGTAAAAACAAATAAATTTATATTATAATAATATATATTTTTAAAATTTCATCCTTTAACGCCAATAATTAAATTAAAAAAATAATCCTCCAAGAATTTTTACGGCTTATCATCACCATGAATATTTTATTTCATTTCATATAACAAAATTTCATGAGTTACTATAAATAAATATATGAAATTGATATATATTATAATTATATCATATTTATCATTATTGAGAATATGTTAGCATGATCAATGTATGATAGATAAAAAATAAATAAAATCCAAACATATATGAAAAACGTATTATTACCCGAAAAAACTACTTCCACATTGAATTATTAATAAAATGGTGATAAAAAGTCATAATAAATTCATATCTGACATAATATATATTAATATAGTTCTTTAAGATGTGCATAATTTTATTATATTTATTGTATTTGAATATTTAACATTTACGAAGAAATTTAGGACTTATGTCAATAGGTAATCACAATTTTTACATTCATAAGAAACATACCATGTTTACCAGCTATTTTTATTATGTGGTGTATACTAGCCTTGATTTTGACACTAAATATCTTACATACCCTAGTAACCTAATTACCAATCCATCCCTAGCACAACTTAATGGGTGTTTCCTAATCCCCATGGATCATCCAATATCACTTAGCATCATGCAACATGAATATGGAACAAATTTTCAAAAAACAATTAGACAATCAAAGACAATAAATTAAATATGAATAAAAAATGAACTCCACTTAGATTAATGTACCCAAATACAAAAAATTATATCCCAATGTACTACAACCCAAGAACCAAAATAAGGAAAAAATTCCCATGTCCCTTGGGATACAACTCACCACATCCAAGGATCAATAGTTGGATCCACCTCCTTGAGATCCATTCCACTTACTATAACATGGATAGAGATAATCTATAAACCCCCAATTACAGAATTAGGGTGTGATCCAATCATCCATATAGGGTATCACCAAATTATCCTTATAATTTTCAAATAGTAGATTATCAAAAGGAATAATTTCTATTATATAATAAATAGGTTTCACATTTTTAATGAATATTAATATAAATTATGTTATACAATTAAAATAAGGGAAAAATACATTAAGAAATATTTAAAAGTTATGGAATTTTTTTAAAAAAAATTATTAAATAAAACACACATATAAAATATTTTAAATAAATATAGAAGTCATGTAAATGTGATTAAAAAAATCAGAATACATTTATATCTCAAATATAATCAATTGAAGAACAAGGTCATCTACAAAATAGGATAGAACGTTTAGGCCTATAGGACTCTACACACTCTGAGTGGTCATGACCATATTTGTATACACACTTCCCTCTAACACTGGCCAACGTTGACTCGTTACCATCTGATCAGGGATGTGACATGCTACATTTGTATTTTAGAACCTTGTATATGTGTAGAGTGTGTCCAAATAACTCCCTAACCACCTAAGGCTTTCATGTGCTCTTACAAAATCAAATAGGGGAAAATTATTTTAGAACTACTTAAAGTGCAATTAAATCATATTACCCCATTCTAAATTATTAATTTGCATATAAAAACAAATTTTTTGTGTTAATAAAAACATTAATTTTTAACAAGATAAAACTATTTGTGTTCTATCAAATAATTTTTAATATATTTTAACAAGTTTGAGATAAATTAAAAACCAATTCAATAAATTTCACAATTCTTTTCCACAATTAAATTCAAAATTTTAATAACTATAGTTTCCATCAAATATATAATTTAAATAATTTTATTTAAATCAACCAATTTCCATAAACAGATACCAAATTTTATGAATTAGGGGTTTACCCAATTCTCATGCCAAAACCATTTCAAATATTCTATGTCCCAATAATGGGTTTTTATCAAGATAATTAAATCCATGTTTAAGAAAATTTAATATAAATAGAAAATGGAAATAAATCAAGCAAGTGTTGGTTAATCAGTCTGGCCAAATGGGATGGAATCGCCTAAATTAATTCTAGTAACTAACACTCTCAGTGAAAGCTATCAATGAGAATGAAGGTATAGAAAACATCAAAATATGACCCAGAAATTGGATCCAAAAGTACATGTCATTGATCCATCAATTTTAATATGTTTCTTTGAAATCACAATAGAGGAGAAAGAGATAAAGATGAATAACATGGGAGAAAGAATACCTGGGAATCACACCACCAACCCAATACCAATTGAACATCTAAAAACGGGATTTAGATGTTTTGGAAGGCTCCAATATCACCTGGGGAAGGCTTTAGGTTGAGGGAGGTGAATTTAGAGAGGATCCAAAAAGAGATAGATCGTATATGATTCTAATTTTAAAACAGAAGTCGGTGTATTACATGATGTTAAAACCCATTACATGTCATGAAATGGTTAATATCCAAAACCACCAAAAAATGACTCACATAGAATTAAAAACTAAATTTCAAAATTAAAAAACTATATCTAATTCACTAATGACATGAATATAATTTCCTTGTTAAGTACCCATCTCCACATAAAGCTTTTAACTACATTCATCCAACAACACTTACACATCATCTAACCGTGTTACATGGCATGTAACCCTCCTATAGTGTGAAGAAATAGTTAGATAAAATAAAGATCCCAAAAAATATTTGACTTCACCATTATAGGTGTCCTTTAAATTTGTTCTAAACCCTATACACTAATTGAAAAGGAAAAACCATGACAAGGTTAAATATGTAACTGTCATATTGTTAATGGGATATTACAATCTCACCACCATAAATACTATATATCCAGAAAAATACCTATAAAGAAGTATCCATGCCAAAAATATGAGGACACTGCTCTATCATAAGTGCCTCACATTCCCACATCTTATGATTCTCATAATCATGTTTCAATTGCATGATAACCAATGGTATCATCCCCAACTAATGTACCTTGATCTTCGAATTGAATATCTATATTGGTCTCGCATTCAATGATAAATCATGTTCAATCTCAAGATCACTATAGCTTAAAGAAATATATGGATTATAAAATACTTTCTGAACTATGATACATGTAATAAGTGATGTATCGACAACATCTCTGGTGGACGTTATAAATGTTATGTAACTTGTCCCACCTACTCAACAACCAAAAAATGTTCCAAAAATCATGTGGATGGTTTCCATTTCTTCCCAAGATATCAATAAAACAATAGGGTGAAACATTCAATGACACCTAGTCCCCAACTAATAATTTCAAAGGTAAATAGTGTAGATCAGCATAAGACTTATATCATATCTACACCACCAACACTCTCTGATGAATTAACTGAATCATTGATGTCGTCTCTTTCCCCAAACATGGTCCAACCAAGTAATTTTCACCAATATTTGTCCAACATAATGGATATTTACATGGATGGCCATACACAGCCTCAAAATGAGCGATTTTTATTTTAAAATAGTAACTATTATTATAAGAATTCTCAATCCTTTTCAATTCATCATCCAAAGACACACTAAAATTGATAACAAAAGAGAAAATTATATCCTCGAAAATTTGTATAACTGTCTATATTTTTTCATTTAATTTCTATGGTAGGATGTGCAAAAAAAGAATAGATATCCTAGTGGCTCCAAAATTCCTATCCAATAGTGATATTTGAATTGAGAATCAATATCAGAGACTATAGTAGATGAAATCAATATAAATTGACAATATCTTTCAAATATAGATTTTCCAACTCCAAAACATTTGATGTATCATGAATTTGTATAAAATTATTAAACATGGTTATCCTAATGGTTGCAACCCATATCATCGCCTTCTTTCTATGTGTATGAGGAAACCCAACCAAAATGTAAATTTATATTTCATCCCACATCCATATAGTTACAGGAAGTGGCTGAGGTAAACCAAAGAGATTATAGTGCTCATCCTTTACCTGTTGGCATGCATAACAGTGGGAAACAAACTCATCAATCCCCTGTATCATAATTGACCCCATAACATCTGACGCATGTCCCAAAACATATTAGTGATTCTTGGGTGTACAAAACAATGTGAATTATGGAAATAACCCATCACATACTTTAATTATGCTAATGGAGGAATGAATTGATCCTATAATTATATAACACCATATTTGGGGGAAAATATTTGGGAAACTATCTCCCCACCAAAATGAAAATTTCTATTGTTATAGAAATCATCATAAATATCTTAATCCTTATTAATCATTTTAAGAAGATAGGATGTCAAAAAAACACTACATAATTAAAATTCATCCCCTATATCTTAAACTCTAATATGCAACTATTCAATGAGATCCATCAAAATACATTATTTTGTATATTATATCACTGTTTTGGTTGGATGCTTCCAACTCAAAGGAACTATAATGACATTCCCTATCATTGGGGTGTAGGGATGTCAATTTAAAAGGATTTTAGGTGTCCCACTTATTGCCTCTTGTGAATATTCCAATATTATTGAGAAAATATATAAATAAAGCTATTGTGGTCTGAATACATAGTAAAAATATCTCCAAAAAGGTACTACAAACATCTCTTTTGAGTGTAAATCATAGCTCCAGTGGCATGGTCATGCGTAAAATAATTCTTTCCATGTGGAAAAAGTTAATTATATCCATAAGAAACTAAATAATTTTTCTACATAATAATGTTGTGTATGCCTCAACTCGATGCATCATAGAAGACCACATAGCCACATCCTACATTTGAAGAGTAAACACTGTTGTAGTTTCCAAATGAGGTGTCATCATGATAAAATAGTCATGGAATTTTTAGTCCATGAAAACTTCACACCCAACCGAGTTAGAGTAGCCATTGGAGAATCCAACATCCAAAATTCATTAATGATCTAGTGATAATATCTAGAAATGTATAAAAAGATCCAAATCTCAAATATATTTTTTGGTTTCTCTCATGTTATACAATAATTAACCTTCTTAGGTTCAATTAACACACCCTGTTTAGACCCTATGTTTACTAGGAATTTCAATTCTCAATCCTAAAATCACACATTTAATGTTTGATTTAAATTCAATGATTTCGTATTAGACTCAAAACTATTCTCAGATTGTGCACATGATCATGTTCAGACATGGTGTATATGAGAATATCATCACCAATGTCTACCATAACGATATATATAAACTCATTGAAAATATTAATCATTAAAGCCCCGAAAAATTTAGGAGAATTTGTTAGACCAAAGGTCATAACAAGATAATCATAATGGTTGTAACTCCCATGAACGTTTGTTTTCAAAAGGTCATACTAATTTATACACATTTGATGGAAACATTATTTAACGTTGATCTTTCAATACAACTTCACCCCTTTTAATAGATCATTTAGATCATCAACTCCCGGAAACATATACATGTTATTCGTCGTAACAATTTTTTTAAAATCCATACATATGTGAAGAGAAACACCGTATTTCATATCGAATAGAATTATGGAGCCCATGGTGACACACTCGGGCATACAGAGAATTTCTCAAGAATACCATCCAACTAGAAATTCTACTATATCATTTTATCTTGAGACATGTAGTAAGAGGGAATAAAAACTAGTTGAGTAATAGACATTAGGTCAGTGGAAAAGTAGACATCCCTTACTAGTGGAAACCCAAAGAAATTAGAATTAAATATGTTGGTAAACACAATAGAAACTGGAGGATTATCATCGCTCAAAGATTCCCACTCTAGATCAAAAGAAACAACTGATATCTCTTTCACCATCTATGGATAAGATGGTTGGTCACTACTCGACCTTGGTTCCCATTCTCCTTAAAAGTCAAAAGACACACCACTGGGTCTAGAAAAGTAGACCCACTAAAGATAAAAATCAATATTTTCATTATTAGTAATGATGCAATACATTTTTATAATGATGTCAATAGATTTCATGATGAGGAAAACAAAACTACAAGCTTTTTGAACATCAGATAGAGAGAAGGCACATACGGGACTACAGAGACCTCACCATATTTTTGTTCCTTGCGTTGTAGTAATGTCCATTGAACAAGATAAAATTCCAATATAAATATTATGAATATTGACAATAATGGTTGAAATATATGAATGAGATACACCAGTATCAAATAGACCAATCATTAATGACGAATCTACAGTAATGGTGCCTCTTACAGTTTTTGGACCCATTTCTGTTTCCTCTGGAGACTCTTCCACTACATGAAGTATCTTCATTTTAAATGCATGTATCTAGAACCCTTTTATATGTAAATAATATGATTTCCCCATAGTTTGAGGATGAACTGTAGATCTTATTCAACTATGTGTAGTAGAAAAAATATAGAAGAATATCTATATGTTTCAAGAATGTCAAAATGTGCTATAGTTCATGGGTTCCTCAGTGAAAACCCTTCTAAAAAATTCCTAGATTTCCACACTAATAGAAAGGTAATGAACTTCCTCCTAGTATTGTAGGCAGTCTCGAATGGCCCTCTAATTGAGAAATATTATGATAATCATCATGTCTCAACATTCTGTTAAAGGAACTAATGCATCCACTAGGAGAAAAAGGAAATCCCATCAGCCCTGAATTTCTTGCCTGGTCTATCTCAACCATCAATGTCCTATCATGCCCATTATAATATGTGGGAATATTCATTAATAAGACCTGAGAATTGATTTCAGATTAATGTCCCAACATAAACCATTGATCATTCATCCTCACATTAGATACGATCTCAGGAGAAAACTCCACCATCTCACCAATGTGATTTGAATACTTAGTCATAGTTCTATCGGCCCACTCATGCTAAAAAAACTCCATATACATGGCCAAAACCATTGAATTTGGTTATAAATTTTAAATGAAAATATCATTTAATACTTTCCCCGCTATTTCCTCATATTTATTTTCCATCTCCATCATATCCCATCATGTCCTGCTCCATCCTTCGAGCAAGAATGTGTCACACTATACCTTGATTTTTTATGGTGTATACACGAACTAAAAAATACATTAGATTATGCCAACCCACTCCTCAACATGTTGGGGATTGGTGAAGCCATTGAAAATAAGTGTCTTCTAGTGATGGAACACTTGAGAATTATTTTTAAGAACATCCCCCAAATGATCCATAGTTGTAGTCTAAATGGAGAATTCATGTGTTCCATGTACCATAACATGGAAATTGCGTGCAATAACCTCCACTATTTTTTGGTCCACTTGAGTATTTGTTCACTGTTGATTTATATTAGAGTCCTTTTGGATCCTATTTTCATGTATTCTTGAATGCATTGTTTTACACAATAACATTGATAAAAATGAAAGACAACAAATTAACACTCAAATCATGCAACAAGGGAAATTAATCCCACGATATAAAACCAACAAGATTTTGATTTCACTTGATCCAACTCACAATATGGGAACAAATAGAATTTATCCAAAAGGAAACATAACAAAACCACTTGTTGTGACATAAGGTTCGCAATAATTAAAGATAGACATGAACTCAATCGAAACTACCTCCTAAACCCTTAGAAGTCTTCAAAAATGAATATCGGCGTCAAGATAAAAGATCAACAACATCCTCTGAGACCACTTTGTCACGAACCACCCCAGGTACCTTGGTGACCTGATAAATAATCTGACAATGACATAACCAAAGGTAATTACTGATCCACACCAGATAATGACTAGCACTGGCCATCATACAATTGGAAAATGGAAACAAATTGTCCACAAAACATAGCAGAATCATGATGAGAAATTAAATATGGATACAAAAGAAGATCTATTGGGAGTAATATACTATAAATACATATTTAATTATAGCCCAAATTACTAAAACCAAGGTACCAAAATAAGGGAAAACCACCCAAGCCCCTTTGTACACAAATCACCACGTCTAATGTTCAACATCTGTATCCACCTCTAATAGATCCTTTCCCCTTACTGGAACATGGATTGATATAATCTAAAATAGTTCAACGAACAATTAGTGTGTGAGGAAAAATACCAGTATGGTATCAAAAAGGATTCTTTTTTAGACACCAAAAATTGTTAATTAAAATAAATCTTTCAACATTACAAAAAATAGGCTTGTCATTTTGTAACCATATTTCAAAAAACCATTCTATAAAATATAAATATTGAAAAAATACTTTATACAACAACTTTATAAGTTAAATAATTGTCCTAAAATATTTTATTAATAAAAAGTTAATATAAACAAGTTTATATAAATCCAAAAGGAATTTAATGTAGTTTAAAAATATTGTCATTTTTTTATATGTCAAATATAATCATGCGAGCCATATGGTCATCTTCTATAACAGGTAAAAAATTTACAGCCAATAGGAAACCACAATCTCAATGCGTTCACATAAATATGTGCCCATATACATCCTTGTGAAATGTTTCAAAGGTGATTCTTCAACATCCCATAATCGATGTGACATGATGTGTTTATGTTTTAGAATGTTGTATAAGCGCAGTGTGTGTCCAAATAACTCAAAAATACATATGTCTTACATGTTATCTTAAATAATCAATTATGGGAAATTTCTTTTAGGACTTCATAAAATACAAATAAATACCATTCAACTATTTCAAATGTAAATTTTCCATTTAAAACAAAAAATGGGTTTTTAATCAAAACATTCCTTTTTATATTGATAAATCCACATGGTTAATATCAAAATAATTTTTAATCCATTTTCATGAGTTTGAAATAAATTAAATAATATTTCCATCAATTTTAAAATTCCTTTCCTCAATTAAATTTAAAATTTTAATATCAATAGTCTCTTTAAATTTTACAATTTAAATTAAAAAATTTCAATCATTCAATTTCCATAACACATCCTAAATCTGTGGACTCAGGGGTGTCCCTGTTTTTTATTACAAAAACTTTTCAAAACATCACATTCACTATAATTTTATTTTATCAAATCAATTTAAAAAAATTTGATCATTATAATTTTAATTGAAAATTTAAATAAATAATGAAATTTATGGTTAATATATTTGTCCAAATGAGATGGTATCACCAAATGTTTTCCAGAGAATAAACACTCGCAATGGGACCCATCAATAGGAATGAAGGTCTACTGAAATAAATCATTACAAATAATAGATTAATAAATTTCAATATGATCTATTGAATTCCCAAAAGAGGAGAAATTGATAAATATGAATAATAAGGGATAATTATTAACTAATAATGACAATTACAACACATAGATGACTTAAACCCAGATGAAGGGATCTAGAAGGGTTAGAGAGCTCTAGGATCACCTAGAGAAGGCATCATATTTTGGTAGTTGTAATTAGAGAAGAGAAAAAATGAGATAGAAAGTTCACACTACATATTGTAAAATATTAATTGTGGTATTACATGATGTGTAACACCATTACACATTGTGAAATGGTCAATATCTGCAATGGATGAAAAGAACATCACTTAAAATTAAAATCTAAATTTATGAATCAAAAACAATTTCTTTAATTCACTCATGGTGTCTAAAGACTTGTAACATTGTGAACCCTTTATAGTGTGTATCCATTCACAACTTACATCCAGAAACTATTACACATCATTTAATGTAGTTAAATAGAGTTTAACCGACCTAAAACATATATAAATAGCTGGATAATGTTAAGAATCCAAAAAATATTCTTCAACACCATTTTATTCATCCTTCCAATTCATTGTCAACACTACCTAGTGAATGAAAATGAAAAACCACAGTAATGTTGAATACATACCTATCATATGGTTAACAAGATGTTACCAATTTTATATAATGATATTTATAACTAAATATATTATTAGATATATATCAATATTAGGGTTTCTCATCCATCGGGTTTATAGATCATATGTTAACAAATCATCTAGGAATTTTTTTTCTAATTTCACCATCTTTGAGATGTATGTTATGTTATAAATAAATATTCTTTCACAGGGTCTAAATAGAACCCCTTTAAAATTTAATGGAATGAGTTTATTCATACACATTTTATGTTATGTTTTATTTTATTATATTCCATCATGTTTCTTATGATTCAATGCTTCCAAATTCATAATGATTTTATTTTACAATCTAATCATTTTTCAATATTATTTATTATTCAGATTCATATGTCGAAATCTTATGATCTACCTCCCTATATTTCTCATTAATATTCGTTTCCTCTTTTAATTATAATATCATATTTTTTTGTAACATTTTTATTCCATTTCCATATTATAAAATATAAAAAATATGACTAATAATATATAACAATATCTATCTCTTGGGTCAGAAATTTGTGTTCTTTATGGAATAGTTTTTTTAAATGTTTTTATTGATTTTTTAAAATTATGTTTAGGAAATTTTTAAGGATTTGTATTCTAAAAATAATGTATGTTATAAAATGAGTATTAAAAGATTCAGGAAATGATCCTTTATAAGTTTCAATAGTTTTTCTCAACATAAATCATTTATAAAATTATTTTTATATAAAAAATTGTTTTAAATGATGTTCCAAGTGTCCATTATATTTTTTAAAATATATTTTCTAAGGAAATAATGTAAAAAATATCTATTATTTTAAAATGTGTTTTAAATTATTTTTAAATCATTCTTTAAAAAAATTCAAATTTTATTTTCCGAGGAATGTATTATATTTTGAAAACTGTTTTAAATTATTAAAAAATATTCTTTTATAACATTAAAAAAAATTAATAGAGAGGATTTTGAAAGCAAAAATAAATTTCAATAGTGTGTCAAATGATTTTCAATGATCCCTATATATTTTTTCATTATTATTTTTCATAAAATGGTTTTCAAAATGATTAATGATTTAGATATAGTTTTCCAAATGTGAAAGGAAATTTCATTAATGAAATGTTTTATTTAATCATTAAAAATTAATTTCCTTCCAAGAGTAAATCCTTTTATATAATTTATGCTTTACTAGGGATATGATCCAAGGACACTAAGATTATTATTTCTTCGAATGGTTCTTGTTAATGATCAAAAGATTTTTATGAAACATGTTTCTCTTCCAGAGGTTATACCTTGATAAAATGATTATGAATATATTATCTTCGCAGGTTATGCTATTATGAAATTATTATGAAAACAGTTTCATTTCTATTGGCTATAACATGAATAATGGTTTATGAAACCATTCTCTTTCCATGGGTTAGGAATTCATTATGATATTGTGGAAAATATATGTCTGAGTTTCATTATGTGATGGGTGGGACCAATATCTCCCCCAAATGCATTAGGATAATTTTTATTTCTTATGAGATAGAAGTAAATGAAATAGGATGTGAACCTTGATTAGTAATACTAGGCTCTAATGTTAAGATTACATTGTTCATTAATATCGAGATGTAATGGGAAGTGAACATTGTTCAGTAATATAAGTCTAGAATATGGAATGAACCTGTTTCATTAAAGGATGTTGTCTACAATGATGGTCTTGGAAGTAATCCCTGAGTAATATAGAAATTAATTACATTACTAATTTTTATGGAACAAATTACATGTCATGTGAAAATTTTATTCTCTCATGGATCACATTTTTTGGATATCTTTTTTTTTCATATAAACTTTCAATATTTATTTCATGCCTCATGATTATGATCTTTGAAATGAATTGGTTGAATTTAAAATTTAAATCATAGGTTATCCTTATATTATATTCATTTTATAATTATGTATCTCTTATGTTTACCGATATAAAGAATCAACATACACCATTTATCATGTTTCATTTCACTGGAATACAAAAAAAAATTATAGGGTATGTTTATGAAAATTATTATCTGGGAAGTACATTGTGGGAAATTTTGATGATATTACATTATATTAAAATATTGTGTTCTGGGATTCCAATAGAACAAAACTATTATGGTATTTTGGTTTGTAAATTTTTAATATATTGATTATTCATCTATGAAAATGAAATATCCTTGTCTAAAAATATTTTTACCTTATAATTATTGATGTTTTCACCTTATAAAATTTGATTCATGGAGATTTCATAGGATATAAATATTATATGACCTGTATTATCAATTCATGGATTGTTAATACAAGATCACATAGTATTAGAATGTGTATATTTTTTAATTATTAAAATGTTTTGGGTTGTGTGTTTTTTTGGGACACATAAAACCCTATGATTAAATGATGTTTCAGTGTTACGTGATGTGTAAATCACATGTGGATTGCATTTATAAAAGGTTTTATGTCTCACATTTTCCCTAAACCTTAAAACATTATATTAATTTTATCAAAATATGTCTCCCATTCTCAAAAGATTTGGGATTCCTTAAATAGGGATCAGACATTAGATGCACATATTTTATACATGGAGATCTGAGGAATGTTATACAATAGTTATCATGGTTCTTCAAATATATTCCTCAAGATTTATCATGCCATGGGGTGGTGCTTGATCTCTATTTTTCTAATGGATTCATTAATGGATGTTTTTTGGTTTGGTAGTTCCTTGGAGACCTCGGTGTGAAAATTGTCTTATGGGAGAGGAGATCGTGATCTGCAATGTTTTTCTATACCAATGTATGGAGAATTATTGAATTTTATGCAGGATATTTAATGCATATATTATCAAATTTACTAGAAATCATAAATTTATATTGGTTTATGACTTAGATGGAAAGGGAATGAACCTAATGTCCATCTAACTAGAGTACAAGATAACTGGTTATAATTTTAATGTTTATATTTCTACAATTATAATTTCATTCATCGATATTTTCTCAATAATGTTATTTTTTGGAAATTTTTTAATACAATATTATTATTCATATAGCATCATGTTGAAATTGGAAAAGAAATAGAGGCTACAAATTACTGATAATTGACAGAATGGCCTGAAGGCCTTCTTTTTTTATTTTATAATGGATAATCCCATTTTATGGGTTGAATGTGAACCCGTAAATGACCCGTAGGACCAAGGAACAAGGCCCAAAAACCCACAATACATGACCTGAAGGCCCAGAGGCATACCATTCCCAATACATGACCTGTAGGCCCAGCCCACATGAACTTCCCCTCGCCATCTTTCTGTGTCACTGATCACCTAACTCCCCACCTTGCATTGCTGATCGGCTAGCATTTCCCCATACAAAGCTTCATGGGGCCTGGTCTCGATGGTGGCTTCCATACCCTCTCATTCTTCCAATCCAGTTAGTTCTACATCTGGGGGCTGCTACTTTTGTTCTCTGATCCTTCTCTGGGCCATGTTCTATGTGAATTGGGATACTCTATGGTCTATGTGACCCGAAGACCCTGTTTCCCGAAGGTCATTGATGACTCAAAGGCCCTGGAGACCCGTAAGCCCAAACCAGTGGCCTGAACACCCAAATCGGGTGAATATTTCGAGATGCTATAGTTCTGAATAGTAACTGCTACAGTAATTGCTATAGTACTACTACAGTGCCAAGAAATTCACCTCCCGCCAGTATTGAACCCGGGTATCTTTGATCACATTCAAATTGATTCAATTCACTTATTTATGTTAAATAATATTCTATCTGAGTAATGTAATTTATGAAAATGAAAAGGAATTCTATTGAGAATGGGACTTAAAAATATTTATGGGAACTAGAATGTGTTCTTAGAACCATTTTTATATTATTTATTTAATAATTTAAATATATTTTTATAACTATGTGAAATAGGTATTCGTTAATTTAAATCAATGATAGTTGAAAATATATTTCATGATTTAATAATACTGATTTTTTATAAAAGATAATTTCAAGTGATAGAGTTTCATATCTTGTTATGAAGGAATATTTCTTTAATTTTTGATCTACAAGTGATATTTTATGTTTGAATGATGGACTCTCTATTTTATGTACATTATTTCTCTATTGGATATTCATTTTTCCATTATTCTATGGTGAAATGTTGTCGATGTTCAAATCACTATACTATGTGATATAGGGAGGTGTGCCCCTAATGTTATCTGAGCATGGGATGGCTCATGTGATGTAATCATAGGATTAAATGTCTTTGGATGACTCTTGTCAAGTGAGTGGGGAGGCTATAATAGTGTGGACATCATTGATTTCCTTGATGTCTATATGAAATGGGATATGCATGTGTGTGATTAGGATAACACTAATGTAGATAAAATTAGTTACATAAGGTCTTACTTGTTGATGCGATGTTGATTCTTGTGATTCTCTATTTTATTTCATTTAATGGATGATGGTATGAAATCATATTTTATCGTTATTATATTCATCATCGAATTAGGTAGATAGATGTTCTTAGCTATATGTTTCCACCTGGTATTATTATTTTATGGAATTTCATTGGTTTTGATGAAAATAAAATTCAGGAAAGATGATAATATTGAGAAACCATGGGCTTGGTTGGGATTATGCCCAGAGGCCAGCGACTTCATGATAGAGGTTAATGAAATTCAAATGGAATATTTTTATAGACTAATTAATTTCAAATATATTAATTAATGGAAGGATATGATAAAAAATGAATGATGAAATTTTTATATCTCTTTTATATTATTGTTTTATTATAGTATATCTAGTCTTAGTAGTGGATGTATGGAGTTCGAGTGATATCTATAGTAGTTCTCTAACTTGGTGATTCCCATAGGGTTGTTGTGAGTTATATTATATGTTGTATATTTTATGATTTCATATGGGTACCTACCCATGTCCTTTATGAAAAATTACTCCAAAAGACTCTTTAAGGAAGTTTTTTCCAACATCTGCATGAGAGGAAGGATTGATGACTACCACTTTTAGACCCACTCTATTATCATTGTAGTTACTGGTGATAATATACATATCAGTTAGTATTCCCATATATGTGTGTTGAGGGTTGTGATGCCTTGTTTTTATTTCAAAAAAATGTATTTAAAAATATTTTATTAAAAGTATTATTGTTGGTACTGATTGTATAGATTGTAGCTAGCTTGTGGTAGTTACTTAATGTATGGGATTTAATTCCTTAAGTAATAATTCTCGTTGCGTGATACACATTATACATGGAATGGAGTCTCTGATAAACTATGTGGTAACTATAAATAAGCATGTGATCAATTATTATGTGATCATTTGATTCATGAGGTTGATTTTTTGAATCCTTACCTAGGTATCTTAGGGATGGATTTTTTGGGGGATAGATAAGTTAGTATGTGAAGTGCTGGGTAAGAGTAGAAAATGAGTGGGGATGTTGGAATGGGGTACCAATGATGTTTTATTGTTATATTATATTGTCTCTTCTATGCTATACATGGTTATATTTAGACATAGTGATGGTATGATGAATGTATAATGGTTTAGGTAATGAGATAACTTCCATGTTTTTTACATTGCATTAGAATTCATTCTATATATATTGAATGAAAGGATCTTGGGAGGATACTAGTGACAATATATATAACCACCCTACTCTTTATTACACATGTAAAAATGATTTATTACATAAACATTCAATTAAGACAGTTATGAGGATCGAGAGGTCTAGTTTATTCGAAATTTGAGAACGTTAGATAACAACATAGAATATAAATCAAAACATCTTTAGTGAACTCTTCAATTACATGACCACAATATTCCCTCATACATAGCATTGCATGGGGTAACCTGAGGACATACATGTGAAAATGGTGAGCTATAAATCCCATTATGTTATTAAACAAGGAATAACATAAAGAATAGAGTACATGTTAAGAAATAATAATATCAATGGATCACAAGAGAAAAATGAACAAAAATTCATGATATAGCATGATTATCCTAACATATGGATGTGGAAACAACATTTAACAAGATATTAACATGAGACATGGATAAATTCACATGGAGTAAGATTAAACCCTCATTTCACATGACGCATCATGATAAAAATCTTTAATCAATGCATTGGAGCGCTATTTGAGCACACCCTCCACAATTGTTTCATTTCATGCATAAGTGTACCACATAGAACATAGAACATGGAATCATTAAAACATAATCATTTCTTCCAAGATAATGGAATGTTTAATACATACAATAAACTATATAATCAATAATTAATTATGTGTAATGGTTAATACTCATGATAAATAATGGTTCATGGTATTCACTGGACAATGACATTTGCTTGGAAAACCGCGGTACAATTTCGGCAGCATAACAGAGTGACATAAGAATTCATAAAAATGGTTGATGAGATAGAAATGGGTTCCCCATAATATTTAAATTAAATTGAATTTAATGGGTTTATATAGATACATGTACATACATGTGTTATGGAATTTTGATTCATAATACAAAATAATTGCTTGAATGTACATGAGGAGAGAGAAATACATTACAGAATTTTGGCATGGTAACGGGTGTACATGGGTGGAATTAATGAGAGAGAAAGGGATATCTCATCATTCAAAAATAGGGAGTAAATTATAGGTGAGGTTAAAAATCATACCCCAAAACATATAATTGAAAATACAAGGGTATAACAACATAATGAAACTTGGAAAAAAATGAGAGATGGAGAAATCCCTTACAGAATGTTGGTATGGTAATGGGTGTACATGGGAGTAATTAATGAGCTAGAAGGGGATATATAATAATTAAAAAATATATAGGGATCTATGGGTAAGGTTTGAAATAATACAACAACATGTTTAATTGAAAAAAGGGTATAAAAACATAATTCAATTTGGATGAAAATGAAAACGGAAGAAATTCCTTACATGGAATAGTGGACCCAATGGCTTGGGATGGTCTTCAAAGATGATTCTTGGGAGCATGGGGAACTTCTGGATGATTATATATAGAGAAGGGAAGTTTTTTTTAGGGCTCCATTGGTTTGAAATGAAGAGGAATTGGGAGCATGGGTGGATTTATATAGGAAAATAGAGGGAATTCTTTATTATTTATGTTTTGGACACTACACATTAAACTAATCAAACCCACAAACCATCCCATCGTTATTGGACATGGTTTTTTCCAATGTGGAGTGGAATAAATTCTTTTAAAATTCCAATGTCATGTGTAATTTATATATTAAGATTTCTTATGTGAAGGTGAGTCACACTCCCAATGAAATAATTTTAAATGTTAAAATTTTTTATATGTATTTGGGGGTCCACTAAGGATTTTTAAGATAAATATATTGAATCTAAAATCACATTATATTAATGTTAATACATATATTTTCTGGAAATACCACTTATATTTTTTTATTACATCACTATTGTGTCACTATGATGTCATAAAACACATTATAAATTAAAAATGTATTTAAATTTTACCCAAAAAATCGACTATCTCAAAAAATTATGAAAAATTCACCATTGAATCATATAAAAATCCTTATTCCAAAATTGATAATAATTTAATCTATATAATTTTTTAATAATGTGAATTTTTACTTTTTATAAAAAAACCGACATTTATCTAAAATATGTGGGGTTTTAAAAAAACAGCTTTCAATCCTTAATAAAAATTACAATAGTATTCATAAAATTTGTATGATAATTTATATGTAATAAAAAGTAATTTAGTAATAATATTTATTAAAATATTTTTTTAATTCAAAATTCCATTAATTCATCTAAATGTATTTCTTAATTGAATATTAACTAAAAATCTTATTTGTGATTTAAAATCTATTTACAAAGTGACAATAATAAAATGAATGTATATTCTCTATTCAAAAATAAATCACATAATCGTACAGATAGGGTCCTATTAAATAACCTCTTGAAACACCTGCCTAATACATAAGGGTAAGGTGTGTGATGGTGACGGACTCTTTGGTGGCTTAGATAACATTTCTCCGTTGGTAATCACTATTAACATCGACTTCTCACGTAGGCGATTCTGCTGAAGCTTAACTTGTTGAAGCTTGGCTTAGGCATGGTCAAGAGAAAAGGCCAATGACCCCACCTTCTTTCTGAGCTTCGACAAATGGGCTTTGTATTGATCAATTCTACCAGATGAGGTCATCACTTCCTTTTCTGAGTAAATTGGACTTGTAAAAGCCGTATATTTATACAAATCATGTGATCAATGTTCAGTGACTATATTGGACACGATAAAAATACAAAGTGGTATTTTGAAATCCAAAAACATAAAACCAAGTACATTCATACTTTATATAACCATTATACATAATACTACATTTAATTAGATCAAGATTAATTTTCATTAATAATCATTTAGGTCATTACAATACAATTATTATCATCTTAATAATATATATAATGGATTTTAGGCTAGTAGAAGCAATATTGAGACCATATTGGATATTAAAAACATTCATTTTTAAAGTGTTATTTATGATATGTGATCATTTTAATCATTAAATATTTTTCATTGATAGTTTTCATTTCATTTTTTATAGTACTATATAAAATAATATGTTTGTAAAATAGATTTATTTATATTTATTTTTGATATAGTGTAGATTATATTGTTCTTTTTATCTCAATATTATGCATGTTCACATAGTGGGTAATCATTAGCATTTTCATATTTACAATACCCTTGGTGTTATTCACCATCCCAGGGCCTACTATATGTGTGACTCAGGTAGTCATCATCTACCACCTCTTATTTTCCTCATTGGAGGGGTAAAATTTCGGATGAGGGGTAATGATAGGGTGGTGTCAAAGGTTACGAATGCGGGACATAATGGTGTTTGAATTTTGGTAAATAAGAGATTGCATCGGTTGGAAGGGATATAGTGTTAGCTATGTTTATTCAACAATTGAAATAATGGAGAATAGCTGAAAATTGGGTATTTAGGGTGAGCTGTTATTTGATTCATTGACCATTGGTTTATCAAAACCTACTAAATGATGTGATACTAGTAGAAGGGTGGATCCATATCGATGGATCTTGAAGCATTCTACTTTTCTCTTTTATTTTAAATTTTTTTACTATGTTATAGATAAAATAAATTAAAATAAAATAAACAAATACATAATTGATGTTAAATATTCATTATTCAATGTTTAGAAGATCTAACAGTTTTTTATTTCTATAGATACATATATAAGTTGACATCCATTTCATTTTCATGCTGAATATGTTCACAATTATCTGACCTCGCATTTTCTTAGTGTGGAGGTTGATGAAGATGATACTTGGAGGGAGAAAATGAGAGAGTTTATAACGACCCATACTTTACATACATTGTTAATACTTCAAAATTGAAGCACACTTATTACAACATATGACAAAACCACAAAGGACCGTATAGGTATAGTGTCATTAGAAACTGGGAAACATAAACAACTGGTTCATAAATCTTCTACAGTGTCTCCCATTTATTTCATCATATCTAGGGTCCCTTTTAGCATATTCTACTTAATATACATCTTCCTGACCTGGGGAAAAGAAAACATAAAAGGGTGAGCTCAAATGCTCAGCAAGGGCAAATAAAGGAAATAAAAATCATATCATATCTTTTTGAAAATCAAAACCTGCAAAAGAGATCATAATATCTTATCATGGAATAAATCATAGAAGTGAAAACGAGATCCCCATAATCATAACATAAGACTTGAAACTTTGTGGCATGCTCACATAATCATGGAAAATCATTTCTTTTTAGTCATGACTCATTGCGAAGACTATCTTAGTGGACAAAGTCCCTTTCTGAACCGAGTTCACTCCTCGTTTCAGTCCTGTATCACTGAACCGAAATAACCTTCCGTTCCAGCCATGTCTATCTCATGAGATATAAAATCTTTACCCAATGCATTGGAGGGAGATATAGGTCCCACCCATCTTATAATGAATCCTTTCTTATGTGTTCCACATAATCATAAAACATACATCATCGCATAACACATGTAACAAAAATGGGATTCTTGAAACATCATGACATCATAAATCAATTCATATAAGATAATGGAATTCATAAAAATAATTCAATCACAACATGATCAAATCAATATAATAATAGGGATAAAAACAGAACCCTTTATTATCTTAGATGGAAAATAATTTTGATAAAACACTTGAACTTCATTCTTGAGGAAAATATCCTTTCTTCTTCAAAAACATTTTTCCTTTCATAACATGTCATACAACTTTAAAATAAAAGAAGTTGATTAAAAATAAACTTGAAAACTTGTAAAGGAAGCTTCTTGGAAATAATGTTTTAAGTCGTATAAGTTAAAAAAACATTCTTCGTACTTTTGTCGGAAAAGTCAAAAAGTACCTCGTACGGAAAAACGACAAAAGATTCCTTTCATATTCTTTACTAAAAACTCACCTAAGGGTAAAATTGGATTTAAACTATTGCAAGTGGATGGAAACAATATTTCATATTGAGGGAACATGGATGTGGATGATAAAATACACCCCAGTAAATACTTACGAATAAACAATCTCGGATAAAAATGAGATTGTGATATTTCCCTTACCTTAGGTCCGATTAGCTTTGTATGTGTCCGAAGCTCCTGTATAATGGTTTAAATAATGTTATTGACTTATTCCAGAATCATACATATTTATATGATATCATATATGGTCATATTATTAGCTTTTTTTAGTAATATTTCATTGTTACTTGTTACTCGGGTCTTTATAACTTTTTGTTCTTATGCGTGTTTTGTCGAATAAATTCATATTCTTATCTTTAGGTTATAGATAATTCATTTCCAGAATGGTATTAGTGTAGTATATACCATATTCATTCATTCAATTCATTTATAAAATCATTATGAAATGAAGATCTTGTAGAACGAGTCGCATCACATCGTGGAGACGGTATTCCGTACGTACGCACGAGTGATGATATCGTTCCTATGATCGTGGAATTTTATTGGAGTATATATATATTATTTCAGTATCAATATTACTTCATAATAATCATATGTAGTTACTCATTACACCATTATACCCATCCTTTTAAGGTGATGGTGGAAAATAGATTACACCACGGCGTGGAGACGGTATTCCGTACGTACGCACGCGTGGCGATTTCATTTTTCCGTAGGATGGATAGAAGGTGAATTAGGGTTGTTTCATATTTATAATAACATATCAGTATGTAATTAATACTGATGTTATTACTTTATCATGAAACAACTAAAGAAGAAGAAGTTGAAGAAGACAGAAATTGAAAAGATCGGTAATGGATATTACCTCTTATTTGGAACGCTTCTTTGAATCCTCCACTTAAGGAACTAAGATTGGTCTTTGGAGAAGACCAGGACCTCTAGGATTATTCTAGGGAAGTGGAGAGGATAAAATGGTAGGGGTTGGCCGAGCTTTAGTGCTCAATTTGGTGTGAGGAGGAGGGGGAGGAGGTGCCCTTTTATAAGGGAGGAGAGGGGCACCTTAGGAATATCTCAAAATATTATTTTATATTAAAGTCAAAATCGGTTTATAATGGTTCCAAAGGGTCTTATTTCGAAGATAAAGTGGGGATGGGTCTAAATCCTATCAACCAATAGGATTTAGACAAGTTTAGGGTATTATTTTAACCTTATCAATTAGATTTAACTCTAAGTTAATTAATTTAACTTTTACCATGTCTTTTTGTTTTCTTTCACTATATGGTTAATATACTTACTATAACATGCCAAACGAACCCCAAATTGTTTATTATTAATATATATATCCTTATCTAAGTCATTTGGCCGAACCTTAGATTTTTAGGAATAAAATAACAATTAATAATATAATATTTGATTTAAAAACTATTTTGTGTCAATTTTGACACTATTTGATATATGATTTTTGTGAAAGTCATAACAGAATTATATGTTCAAAAAAAGTTGATTAAATCAACACTAATATATCATAGTAACCTAGAAAATTAGTGTAATTCATAAAAAGTCTCAAATTACATTTATTTTGGTGTTTATAACATCAATTATGTCAATATTTCATTAATAAGATAATTACTGCATCATCATTGTGTCATAAATAAATTACATTATTTGATGTCTAAAAATTACAAATAAAATATCATCATGTAGGTAATCTTTTTATCTTTCTAATTAATATTTACAATTGAATTTATCTTATGTATAACCCCATATTAAAAATGATTTACTTATTAAACTTTGATTTTAACTATTTTAACCCTTCTTTAAATAAATTAATAATAAATGTCCTAATCTAATCCAAGTGGGCCTAAATGGTCATATTTTATTTCTAAGTTTGTTTTTGGTCGAATTAAACTTGTCCAATAGAATTAGGACATGTGTTAGGGTAATATTAATATCATATTTACCCTTAGTTACCCTATTTACTATTAACCGCGGTAAAAAAAGTAAAAAGTTACTATTCACCAAAAAATTATTTTCATCTCATTGAACCACATTTTAGTCCTTGATATTAACCTTGTTTCTCGGATTTTCGAAATTCCAATCACAGAAGCGGTAAAATTAAGTTTTATGCAAAATTCAGTTTTTAACCTACCACTTAGTGGTTTCACTATTCATCAAAAATTGAAAGTTTTCAGAAAAATACCAAAATTTAACCCTAGGCTAATTTCGATATTCTGAGTCCAAAAATGAAGTCCATTTTGAAAAATAAAATTTATAAAATTCCAAAAAGTGGTTATTACTATTCATAACGGCTAGTTTTAATAGAATAATGTTGTTTAGTGAAACTCGGTATTGCGTACGACGCAAGCTATCGAGGAAGGTCGCGATTGCGTGTAAAGCAAGCCAAGCAAGTGTTGTATAGAAAAAGATTCCTTTGATGATTTATATAACATAAAAGTCTCGGGTGTAACATTCTACCCCCCTTAAAAAGAATTTCGCCCTCGAAATTCGTCACTTTGCAACAAACAGATGAGGATACTTCTCCCTCATCATATCCTCAAGCTCCCATGTAGCTTCTTCAAGTTGGTGGTTTCTCTATAAAACTTTCACCAAGCGAGTGGTCTTGTTTCGTAGGACTTTTTCACTACGATCCAGAATCTCTATCGGCTGTTCTTCATAAGAAAGATCTTGCTCCAGCGGTACAACTTCTGAGCTGAGTACATGTGAAGGATCTGGTATGTACTTTCTCCGGAGAGATACATGGAACATATCGTGAACTTGAGAGAGATTCGGTGGAAGCGCCAATTGGTAAGCTACCTTCCCAACACGATCCAATATTTTGAAAGGACCGATATATCTAGGGCTTAACTTCCCCTTCTTTCCAAATCTCATAACCCTCTTCCAGGGAGATATTCGTAAGAACACATTATCGCCCACTTCAAACTCTAGGTCTTTTCTTCGGTTGTCGGCATAACTTTTCTGTCGACTCTGAGCTGCTCTTATGTGTTGTTGAATAGATCTGACCTTTTCTGCCATTTCATCAACGAGATCAGGTCCTAATAGCTTTCTTTCCCCAGCTTCATCCCAGAAAGTTGGAGTCCTGCATTTCTTTCCATAGAGAGCTTCATAAGGAGCCATCTGAATACTGGAGTGAAAGCTATTATTATAAGAAAATTCCACCAAAGGTAGGTGTTGATCCCAACCTCCTTTGAAATCCATAGAGCAAGCTCTCAACATATCTTCTAGGGTTTGAATTGTTCTCTCAGACTGACCGTCAGTCTGGGGATGATAAGTAGTGCTGAAACTCAACTCTGTATCCAGAGTATGCTAAAGACTTCGCCAGAACATCGAGGTAAATCTCGGATCCCGATCAGATATAATAGAAAGTGGTACTCCATGCAATCTTACCACTTCCTTTACATATATCCTGGCAAGCTGATCTAGAGAGAAATCCTCTCTAATAGGAATGAAGTGTGCAGACTTTGTAAGACGATCAACTATGACCCAAATAGCATTATTGCCTTTGGATGTTTTAGGAAGTCCTGTGACAAAGTCCATAGTGATGTTTTCCCATTTCCATTCGGGTATGGGTAATGGTTGTAACATCCCATTAGACTTCTGTCTCTCAGCTTTAACTTGTTGACAAACCAAGCATCGAGAGACATATTCAGCAACATCTCTTTTCATGCCATCCCACCAGAAGTACGCTTTCAGGTCCCTATACATCTTCGTGCTTCCAGGATGAATAGAGAATGAAGAACTATGAGCCTCATCCAGCAGCTATTTCTTTAATTCGGGGATGGGAGGAACACAAACCTGATTCCTGAACTTTATTATCCCATCACAATCAAGGTTGAATTCAGGAACATTTCTCACCTTCTTTTGTAACTCGACATCTTCTTTCTGTGCCTCTTTAATCTTCACATGTATAGATGGTTGAGCATTCATTTGAGAAAGATAAGATTTTTCCCCTTCCATTATAATTCCAAGATCCATCCTTTGTAAATCCATAAATATTGGATCTTTTGTGATCCTCATCATGGATAAACTAGCATGGTCTTGTCGACTTAATGCATCTGCCACCTTGTTTGCTTTCCCAGGGTGGTAATGGATTGAGCAGTCATAATACTTAATCAGCTCCAACCATCTTCTTTGACGCATATTCAACTCCTTTTGTGTGAAAATATACTTTAAACTTTTATGATCAGTATAAATATCACACCTTTCACCATAAAGGTAATGCCTCCAAATCTTTAATGCAAAGATTGCCACAGCCAACTCCAAATAATGTGTTGGGTAATTTTGCTCATGGATTTTCAACTGTCGTGAGGCATAAGCTATCACCATATCATTTTGCATAAGAACACACCCCAATCCCTTCTTGGATGCATCACTGTAGATCACAAACCTTTCTCCACTACAAGGCAGTGTGAGCACAGGTGCACTGGATAACCTTCTTTTCAACTCCTTGAAATTCTCTTCACATTCCTCTGTCCAGACAAACTTAACTCCTTTCCGAGTCAACTTGGTGAGTGGATTAGATAATCGTGAAAAATCTTTTACAAAACGTCGATAATATCCAGCCAAACCAAGAAAACTTCGGATCTCAGTTACTGTTGTTGGTCTCGACCATCTTTCGATAACCTCTGTTTTTGCTGGATCCACAGATATCCCCTCTTTTGAGATTATGTGACCCAAAAATGCAACTTTTTGAAGCCAAAATTCACACTTGGTAAATTTGGCATAAAGCTTCTCCTTTCTCAGGGTCTTCAATATAATTCTCAAGTGATCTTCATGTTCTTCCTTGCTCTTTGAATAGACAAGAATATCGTCTATAAAGACTACCACAAATTGATCAACATAGTCTCTAAAGACTCTATTCATTAGATCCATGAAGATAGCAGGGGCATTAGTAAGACGAAATGGCATCACTATAAATTCATAGTGTCCATACCTTGTACGGAAAGCCGTCTTTGGTATATCCTCCCTTTTGACCCTTAATTGATGATACCCTGAACGAAGATCAATCTTGGAAAAGTATTGAGCTCCGCGTAGTTGGTCAAATAAGTCATCAATGCGTGGGAGAGGATATTTGTTCTTGATAGTGATCTTGTTAAGTTCTCGATAATCAATGCAGAGTCTCATTGATCCATCTTTCTTCTTAACAAATAGAACAGGTGCTCCCCAAGGTGACGCACTAGGGCGTATGAATCCCTTATCAAGATTCTCTTGGAGTTGCTTCTTCAATTCCTGCAACTCAATTGGGGCCATTCTATAAGGTGTCTTTGAAATAGGCAAAGCACCCGGTACGAGTTCTATTGAAAACTCAACTTCACGATTTGGTGGAAGACCCGGCAATTCCTCTGGAAAGACATCATCAAACTCCCGTACAATGGGAATATTCTTAATCGTGAGTTTCTCAACAACCATTTGAGATAAATAACCTTCATTTAGTGGAATCAATACCCATAATATGGAAGAAATTTCCACTGGAAGGTTATGTTCATCCTTGCATTGGTATACGATCGTAGATTGATCTGGAATATGAAATGTGACTTCCCTTCTTTGTCAATTGATATGAGCTCCATGTAGAGAAAGCCAATCCATGCCAAGAATCACATCAAATTCCACTAAAGGAAGGATCACAATATTTGCAGGAAGCACATTCCCACAAACTTCGATTGGAGAAGAATTATAAACTTTTGATGCGATTGATGTGCCATTAGGTGTTGTCATGGCTAACTCAACATCTAATTGTTGAGGTAATACGGTGATACCCTTAGAAAAGTCTTCAGAAATAAAAGAGTGGGTGGATCCAGAATCAAATAAAACATTTGCTACTTTAGAGTGGATGGTAAGTGTACCTTTCACCACATCGTTATCGTACTCCACATCGCTGATAGAAATTGCATGTGACTTTCCTTTGTCTTTAGCTTTAAGAGTTTGTTGACGTCGACCATCATCATCAACCCTTGGATTTGGGCATTGATTGGCATAATGCCCCATCTCCTTGCACTTGTAACATTGAAGTGTAGTAGGTTCATTCTGTGTATCCCTTCCTTTGTTTGCATCATTAGACATCTTCTTCCCATTATCACGGCATTCAAATGCCCGATGACCTTCCTTTCCACATTTAAAACATTTACTTGTCCCTTTAAGACAACTCCCTCCATGTTTCTTTCCACACTTTGAGCATAATGGAAAGTTCATCTTCTTTTCAGTGTGCTCTTTAGATTTTCCTTTGAATTCCATCTTCCTCTTCTTATCAAACCCATGTGACTGATGGGTTACTCCAATCTCCATCTCGACTTTGAGATCACATCGAACGATTTCCTCGTAGCTATTGAAGTCCCTTATGGCTAACGCCCTTCGAAGACTTGGTTTTAATCCACTAAAGAATCGATCGATCTTACTCTCAGGTTGGATAATAATACCAGAAGCGTACCTTGCAAGTCTTGTAAAATTTTCTTCATAGGTACCAACAGATTCATCATCCCTTTGCTTCAGTTCAAGAAACTATTTCTCCATCTTTGTTCGGAGAATACGAGGGAAGTACTTATTGAAAAATAAGTTCTTGAACTCATTCCATTCCATAGACTCAATTTCATCCCTTTGCCTCGTATTCTTAACAAGATTCCACCATTGATCAGCATCTCCTTCCAAACGGTACACTGCTAGGATGACTTTATCATGTTCAGAACATTGAAGAACTGAAAATATCTTTTCAGTAGTACTAATCCATTGTTCAGCAACTAATGGATCAGTAGACCCGCTGAAAGAAGGTGGACGCTGCCTCATGAAGGATTCAACAGAATGTTGCTCCCTCCTTTTCTTGTTTGGAAATCCTGCCTGATTCATAGCTTGAGAAAGTTGTGTGAGCATGGCTACAAGATTTTTCATTCCAGCTCCCATATCGTTTGGTTGCTCAGGGGGACAATCATTGCATTGCCCATCGCATTCCGCATTAACACGATTCCTTCGGGTTCCAGCCATTGACTAAAACCAAGAAGAATAGTGTGAGCAACACTAATTATAATAGGAAACCACATAATTCAAGAATAAAATTTTCATGCTTATGGTCTTATCCTAGGTTATTCATGGCCATTTCTAAAACACTAAGATTGTTTTCTATGCTTAGACTTATCCTTAGGGTTCTTACTAAGGCTTTCACATCCTAGTTTCCAATGGTTGACTATACCTTTCCTCTGATACCAACTATAACGACCCATACTTTACATACATTGTTAATACTTCAAAATTGAAGCACACTTATTACAACATATGACAAAACCACAAAGGACCGTATAGGTATAGTGTCTTTAGAAACTGGGAAACATAAACAACTGGTTCATAAATATTCTACAGTGTCTCCCATTTATTTCATCATATCTAGGGTCCCTTTTAGCATATTCTACTTAATATCCATCTTCCTAACCTGGGGAAAAGAAAACATAAAAGGGTGAGCTCAAATGCTCAGCAAGGCCAAATAAAGGAAATAAAAATCATATCATATCTTTTTGAAAATCAAAACCTGCAAAAGAGATCATAATATCTTATCATGGAATAAATCATAGAAGTGAAAATGAGATCCCCATAATCATAACATAAGACTTGAAACTTTGTGGCATGCTCACATAATCATGGAAAATCATTTCTTGTTAGTCATGACTCATTGCCAATACTATCTTAGTGGACAAAGTCCCTTTCTGAACCGAGTTCACTCCTCGTTTCAGTCCTGTATCACTGAACCGAAATAACCTTCCGTTCCAGCCATGTCTATCTCATGAGATATAAAATCTTTACCCAATGCATTGGAGGGAGATATAGGTCCCACCCATCTTATAATGAATCCTTTCTTATGTGTGCCACATAATCATAAAACATACATCATCGCATAACACATGTAACAAAAATGGGATTCTTGAAACATCATAACATCATAAATCAATTCATATAAGATAATGGAATTCATAAAAATAATTCAATCACAACATGATCAAATCAATGTAATAATAGGGATAAAAACAGAACCCTTTATTATCTTAGATGGAAAATAATTTTGATAAAACACATGAACTTCATTCTTGAGGAAAATATCCTTTCTTCTTCAAAAACATTTTTCCTTTCATAACATGTCATACAACTTTAAAATAAAAGAAGTTGATTAAAAATAAACTTGAAAACTTGTAAAGGAAGCTTCTTGGAAATAATGTTTTAAGTCGTATAAGTTAAAAAAAACATTCTTCGTACTTTTGTCGGAAAAGTCAAAAAGTACCTCGTACGGAAAAACGACAAAAGATTCCTTTCATATTCTTTACTAAAAACTCACCTAAGGGTAAAATTGGATTTAAACTATTGCAAGTGGATGGAAACAATATTTCATATTGAGGGAACATGGATGTGGATGATAAAATACACCCCAGTAAATACTTACGAATAAACAATCTCGGATAAAAATGAGATTGTGATATTTCCCTTACCTTAGGTCCGATTAGCTTTGTACGTGTCCGAAGCTCCTGTATAATGGTTTAAATAATGTTATTGACTTATTCCAGAATCATACATATTTATATGATATCATATATGGTCATATTATTAGCTTCTTGTTAGTAATATTTCATTGTTACTTGTTACTCGGGTCTTTATAACTTTTTGTTCTTATGCGTGTTTTGTCGAATAAATTCTTATTCTTATCTTTAGGTTATAGATAATTCATTTCCAGAATGGTATTAGTGTAGGATATACCATATTCCTTCATTCAATTCATTTATAAAATCATTATGAAATGAAGATCATGTAGAACGAGTCGCATCACATCGTGGAGACGATATTCCGTACGTACGCACGAGTGATGATATCGTTCCTATGATCGTGGAATTGTATTGGAGTATATATATATTATTTCAGTATCAATATTACTTCATAATAATCATATGTAGTTACTCATTACACCATTATACCCATCCTTGTAAGGTGATGGTGGAAAAGAGATTACACCACGGCGTGGAGACGGTATTCCGTACGTACGCACGCGTGGCGATTTCATTTTTCCGTAGGATGGATAGAAGGTGAATTAGGGTTGTTTCATATTTATAATAACATATCAGTATGTAATTAATACTGATGTTATTACTTTATCATGAAACAACTAAAGAAGAAGAAGTTGAAGAAGAAAGAAATTGAAAAGATCGGTAATGGATATTACCTCTTCTTTGGAACGCTTCTTTGAATCCTCCACTTAAGGAACTAAGATTGGTCTTTGGAGAAGACCAGGACCTCTAGGATTATTCTAGGGAAGTGGAGAGGATAAAATGGTAGGGTTTGGCCGAGCTTGAGTGCTCAATTTGGTGTGAGGAGGAGGGGGAGGAGGTGCCCTTTTATAAGGGAGGAGAGGGGCACCTTAGGAATATCTCAAAATATTATTTTATATTAAAGTCAAAATCGGTTTATAATGGTTCCAAAGGGTCTTATTTCGAAGATAAAGTGGGGATGGGTCGAAACCCTATCTACCAATAGGATTTAGACAAGTTTAGGGTATTATGTTAACCTTATCAATTAGATTTAACTCTAAGTTAATTAATTTAACTTTTACCGTGTCTTTTTGTTTTCTTTCACTATATGGTTAATATACTTACTATAACATGCCAAACGAACCCCAAATTGTTTATTATTAATATATATATATCCTTATCTAAGTCATTTGGCCGAACCTTAGATTTTTAGGAATAAAATAACAATTAATAATATAATATTTGATTTAAAAACTATTTTGTGTCAATTTTGACACTATTTGATATTTGATTTTTGTGAAAGTCATAACAGAATTATATGTTCGAACCAAGTTGATTCAATCAACACTAATATATCATAGTAACCTAGAAAATTATTGGAATTCATAAAAAGTCTCAAATTACATTTATTTTGATGTTTATAACATCAATTATGTCAATATTTCATTAATAAGATAATTACTGCATCATCTTTGTGTCATAGATAAATTACATTATTTGATGTCTAAAAATTACAAATAAAATATCATCATGTAGGAAATATTTTTAGATTTCTAATGAATATTTACAATTGAATTTATCTTATGTATAACCCAATATTAAAAATGATTTACTTATTAAACTTTGATTTTAACTATTTTAACCCTTCTTTAAATAAATTAATAATAAATGTCCTAATCTAATCCAAGTGGGCCTAAATGGTCATATTTTATTCCTAAGTTTGTTTTTGGTCGAATTACACTTGTCCAATAGAATTAGGACATGTGTTAGGGTAATATTAATATCATATTTACCCTTAGTTACCCTATTTACTATTAACCGCGGTAAAAAAAGTAAAAAGTTACTATTCACCAAAAAATTATTTTCATCTCATTGAACCACATTTTAGTCCTTGATATTAACCGTGTCTCTCGGATTTTTGAAATTCCAATCACAGAAGCGGTAAAATTAAGTTTTATGCAAAATTCAGTTTTTAACCTACCACTTAGTGGTTTCACTATTCGTCAAAAATTTAATGTTTTCAGAAAAATACCAAAATTTCACCCTAGGCTAATTTCGATATTCTGAGTCCAAAAATGAAGTCCATTTTGAAAAATAAAATTTATAAAATTCCAAAAAGTGGTTATTTCTATTCATAACGGCTAGTTTTAATAGCATAATGTTGTTTAGTGAAACTCGGTATTGCGTACGACGCAAGCTATCGAGGAAGGTCGCGATTGCGTGTAAAGCAAGCCAAGCAACTGTTGTATAGAAAAAGATTCCTTTGATGATTTATATAACATAAAAGTCTCGGGTGTTATAGAGTTTCCATGACATATTTTGTAGAAATAATATGGATCAATTTTATATAGAGTCAAAGATAACTATTTTTAGGATGCTGAGATAGTTATTAGTTTGATATGCCGTCAGATGAAGCATCATGTTCCATTTTCCATGAAGATGTTACCAACATCAACAAGGATATGGTGTTGCATATTCCCAAGGATCACTTGGAGTATGAAATCAATTGAGAGATGTTATGAGACCAGTTTTGGGCAATGTTTCTTTCTTACAACGTAATGGTGGAAATCAGTTGGAGATCCCTACACATAAATAGTAGAATTAATTGTTTTGATTGATTGTGATTCATTTTAGGACCATTAAATGATATTATTCAGACCTGTATAAATATTAGGAACAGATGAAAATAAATATAGACAATGTTTTGCATCCATTGATATTAATCCAGATCACCTCATTCATGTTAAATAATTATCTTGAGGTTTATGATTGGGATGTTTTTAATCAGAGGAATATATAACAAACTAAATCTCTATGATAAGGGAGTTTTCAAGATTCTTCATGAAACATATATGTGGTTGGTGGTTCAATTTTTGTATAGAATAGATTTTGGTTATAAAGGGCATGGTCCATGCCCTGAAAATATATTTTTCCTATGGAATGATGCTACTAGATCTATGCTATGGGATCATAACACTTTTTTACCGATGTAGAATTATGTCATCAATGGTGAGTGTTCCTCGCATTTCCAATAATTCAGTATGTTCTAGGTGTTCCTCTTCATGATCATGTATTATTTAAAATTCTTATCATATAGAAAGAAAAACCTGTTCATGCTTGGGATCTATAGAGAGGATATGGGATAGGTAGAGTATATCTTTGATACACTCCTCATCCTCAAATAGAAGATCATGAACATGGAGGTGGTATTTATTAGGGTCAGATATTCCATAGAGTGGGTCACTATTAGATTAATTATTCAGTGTTTGTAATGTGAGGTGAGCCAAAAATCATTCGAGGTGACCATTTATTATTTCCTACATGGGTTCAATATTTGTTTTATTTTGGATAGAATCACTAATTTATATGACTTTTGGTCATATATTATAATAGACTTTTATTAGAGAGTCATCTAGTTCCCCTAGTGTTTAATATACTAGTTTGATGTTCACAATACTTTTATAAAGTATTTAGAGACTAAGATCTAGTTCTAGGGAAGAACCACTCTTGGAAATACTTTCTATATTTAAGGATACTACTATATGAAAACATACATGACATGGAATGGATAAATTATGTGATTTCCATCATAATCATATTTAGGGGTAAATTTGGGTTTCATTACTCCTATGGATATATGGCTATGTTTATTGGTGAGATATAATATCGTTTGGTACATATACATGTTCTTCCTTAATATCATTGATGTCCATTATGAAACTGAGATCATACGTGGTTTAGTAGTTAGTGTTTCCTAGGGTTTTATTAGAGTGACTTGATTTATTTCAAGAGGAGTTTTTTTTGTTACCCTCTTGAAAAAGATAACATGTTTGGGATCAAGATACATCTTAGTGTGTTTCTTATATCAAATCATACATGTAAGATGATTCCTTTTTGAATTTTTTTAGAATTGAGTATAGCTCAATGTCTTATTGAAAAAATATTTTCTTTTGTCGAGTGTTACACCATTGAGTGCATCAGTTTTATGTCAAAAATAATAATAATGGATGTATTTGGCTTTGTATTAATTATCATGACTTGAAATAAGATTCAATGATGAACCATTATCCTCTTCAATATATTAATGGTTTATTATTTTAATTTATTGGAGTACATTGGCTCTGAAAATTTGATCTCGATTTAGGATATAATCAAATTCATGTGAAGGATTAGTATATTCAGAAGGAAAATTTTGATTACCATATTGGTCATTATGAGTTCGTTGTGATAATGTTCAGTGTGAAAAATTCTCTAGTAGTGATATTGGAATTTATTAACATAGTGGTCAATGTGTTCCTATATATGTTCATGTTGGTTTCATTTTTAAATTCCCTATGTACATCAGGATTAAGGAGGAGCATGTTAATAATATTCATTCCATTTTGGGTGTTCTTCATCATGAGTTTCTATTTGGGAAGATTTCAAATTATGACTTTTTGGTATGTATTTATTATTATTTTATGGGACATGTGGTTTCACATCTAGGATTAACCATGGATCCATAATCGATATAGGTTCTTGATTATTTGAAATCCTCTATGAAATTATTATATGTTCGGAGTTTACATCATCTAAATGTCTATTATTATAGGATCATAACTTATTTATCTCATGTTATCTCTTATAATAGCCATGACCAGTAAGGTTCTTTCATTCTTTTAGATTTATTTCTGTTAGGTAGATTTTGATTAGCTAATGGTAATGTTAGTCAATGTTATAGTCTTTTTTCCCAGGTGGATGGAGTTAATTTTGAATATTTCAATGAATCTTGGATTCATTTATTGGGTTGAGTTCTGATGCCTCATATATTGGTTGTTTTATATGGTTATCGATTGTTATGTCCCCATGAGATAAAATATTCTCCCATGATCTATTATAGGAATCAGATGAATTTTAATTAATTTTGTGGAGACCTTAAATATTATGCAACCATCTTGTGTTATTTAATAACCATAAAAAACTGAGGTATGTCATCTTCCATAAGGAAATGAACACATTTCAGCTTCAGTATATGAAATTATTATGGGATTACAACATTAATATTTCATAATCTATTATAATGTGAAATTTTATAGTTGATGCACTGATATTGAATTCACATAGTGATGATTTGTGAGAAATTGGAGATTGATAAAATGTTATGGAGGAACAGATGATTATTCATCAATATATGGGAGTGTATGGAGGGATATCATTCCTTTTTTACATGATTGTGTAGTCATTTTTAGGGCAGTGAATGGAGGAGTCCCAGCTTGAGGATTATATACTGGATGTATGGAGGGATCAAGAGGTTTTAGGTTATTCTCATAATAGATGAATTTAGGATGAAAAAAACACGGTATCATTTGGAGGAAGCATTCTTATTCCTTCACGCATGAGATGGTTCTCATTGTATTATATTGATCAACATTGGATGTACATCCTAAAATGAAAAATATATACTCTACTCTTGAAATATTGTTTTGGTGGACTAGTATGAAGCTTCCATTGGCTGAGTTTGTTTGTCGATGATTAGTCTTATAAATGGTAAAGGATGAGCACCATGTTCTCAGTGGTTTTATCTAGCCATTAGATGTTTCCCAATGGAAGTGTGTGGATATATAGGTAGACTCCATTAATGTTTTAACCTTTGATATGGGAGGCAGTGATTTTATATGGGTTCTAAAGAATCATTTTTTGAAATAATCCAACATTATAGAGATTTCGGAGTCATGAATAGTAATGTTTTTTCAAGTTAGTATCTGGAGGATGTGGTGAGACTCTATAGAGTTCCATGGATGATCACCCCTGATCAAGATCCTTATTCAACCCTCATGGTATTTAGATGTTTTCATTATTCATTCGGTTTTATGTTATGCCTTATGACTACAATTATTCTAAAGATGGATTGTCATATAGAGGAGACAATCCAAAAAAAATAAGTCATTTGGAACTAATGTATCCCAAATTTTAGATTCTCATTGATGAGTCACCTACCATTGGTCTATTTTGCTTACAATAATAGCTTCAACTACATAATTTGTATGGTGTTTTTTGAGGATTTTTATATCTATTCATTGCATTATTTATTTTTAGGGACCATGGTATAAGAGTAGTCAATTATCATGTAAGGACTACTGTAGAATACTACATATATAGTAATGCAAATTCAACAGATGATGAAGGAAATATTGGATAATAAAAAATATAATTCCTATCTTTTAAGGGAAGCTCTAGAATTTATTTTAGAGGTAATTTTTTTATATTTTCTCCCTGTCATTGGAATTTATTGATTGGACTTTAGGGAAAGGATTGTCCATTGTTTTTTGGGCCTTTCGTGAGTTAGTCTCAAGGTGGAGCCCTAGTGTATCATATAGATCTTCATTCATAGATGATCCAAGTACATGATATTTATTATGTTTCATAGATCCATCATTATCTTCATGATGACTCCATTTTCATTAGATGGGGTGATATCGATGTTGATGGTGATATGACCTTTAATGAATGGATTTTGGAGATTGAGGACTAGTATGAGATGAAGTCATGTTCAAGTTCAATTATTTCAGATAATTTCATATGGTGGAACATTGGCATGGATGATTGTACTTTTTGACATGATTCAAAGATGTGAAATTAGAACATTGAGCTATTTGATGTTTATATTTTATCATGTAATAATGTTCTTTTGTGAACGTTGACAATTCCGGATTATGATATGTGTTCATCATGTTATCTATTATAGATTTATATTCTCTTGGGAGGTATCATTTTTAAGAAATTGTTTAGGTTGTTTATATTTCTATTTCATGGTTTTTTTCATCTTTATTTAGTGTGAGGTGGTTGATATCTTATGATTTTGAGATCATTGAGATGTATCTTGTAGGGTCACTTTTCATAGGAACATTTTCCATTTTATCTCTATGGTGGAATTTTTATTTGTGAGAATTTTAGTTTTTTGGTATATATTTAACGTATGTTGTTGTATCCATTTAGTCCAACTTTTTATTGTTTTAAAATAAAATGATTCTTACAAAAGTCCAAAAATAAATCTTGAGGGGTTTTGAAGCTAAATAATTTATGTGGGGATAATTCACAATAATAAAATTTGTCACACCATGTATTCACAGTTGATATACTGATTTGAATTGTTCAAAAGTTATTATACAATTTTAATTTATTCAATGTTAAAAGGGTTGAGGATATGCAATATTCAGGGAAACTTAAAACTTGATGATTATACAATGTGTAAAGGTCACATTGCATGTAAATCGCATATGCATTACGTCTATAAAAGGATCAATGTGTCATGTTTTTCTCAAACCCTATAACAGCCTCTTAAATTTATGGTTATTAATAGAACATATTATGATGCTTTTAGATCAGTAAAATAGAAATGATAATGGTATTTTTCATCTTCAGTTCATGTGGATATGAGGTAAATTCTATAACTTTTCTCATTATTCATCAATCAAATTCCTCTTATTTATTCTTGACATATGATGGTGCTTAATTTCCATTTTTCTAATGAATTACATATTGGTTTTATGTTACAATGGTTGTGATGTGGAATCCAGGGATGTTTTCATATTCTTATAGGAGTGGACATCATGATCATCATTGTTTGACCATTCTCGTGCAGATAACTTTGATTCACATAAGGTAAGAATTTTTGTATAGTCTAATTTTATTTACTTGCAATTGTAAATTGATCATTGTTTGTCCATTTTGGTGGAAATTGAATTTAAAAAATAATCAATTGGAACATATTAATAAATAATTACATAGAAATAGAATGTTTTTATTTATACCTTTATAAAGGGAGGCTTCTTGATTTTCTAAATAGGTTGATATCTACTCGGTATGTTGTTATCATGTTCAATGGATTAAAGTACCATGTTGAAATATGTAAATAATGTTAAACTATATTTAATTGATATGTAATTGTCTATTTTAATTAAATAATATGCATATTTTTAATTTGGTTGTTGATGTAATTTGGTGGTAATAGAAATGATGAAAATTTAATGATTAATTGAAATCTTATTCCATGAGATTAATGAAATTATTGGTAATTAAAAGGAATCATAATAATAATCTGACTTCGCAGAGGCTTTCTAAACAATTATATATTCATGTAATAATTTTAAATTAATTGTTAAATATATGTTATAGCTTGTTATAACAATATTCCTTCGGTTTCCCATAATTAAAACCTGTGATAATGAATTTGATAGTTCAAGGTGCAATAAGAAATGTTTCTGTGATAAAATATAAATTTCAGGGCCTGAGATTCCAATATTCTAATGAGGTATGAGTGATTTATTTTGGTTTTTTGAAAACATGATTATTTGTGAAGATTTTTCTCCTTGTCTTAGGCACAAGAATACCATGTTTTTCATTCTTGTTTATTTCCTACTAATTTTTGGATGTGATCCATATGTGAGCTTCACAATGCGATGTGAAATTGGGTGGGGGTGTCTCGATGTGAAGTGATCTATGTAAAAATAATATGATGTGTTCCTAGTATGGATGAGCATGTAAGGGTTAAGGGGATATTGGTGGGGAGGCCTGAATGAAGTGATATTAGCTGACTCCAGTGATGGAAAGGTGCATCGAGATATTCATGTGGTTATCAGGGATGACAATATAGGTGATGGAACTAGATGAATATCAGATTTCCTATTGATTTTATGTTGAGATATCTGATTGTCTCTTGTCAATCTATTTAATTTCAATCTTTAGGATACTTTTTTAGGTTCATTCCTTTCCTTATATCTTTAGGGAGGTTAATGTGAATAGTTTTATAATCCCTTTTGGTGGTAGCACAAGATAGTTATCATATAGTTCCTCCGTTATGGAATGATTCTATAAATGATTATGAAATTCCCAACCCATGGGGTTGGTGTTGCTGGGATTTCAATGTTGGAAGTGTTTTAATATTGAGAAACAATAGTCATAATTTGGATTACACCATGAGGCAGTGGATTAATGTTTTTGGTTAAGGTAATGTAATTTGGAATAATTTTAATTATTAATTAAAGGATGATAAATTAATTAACTCTTGGAAATCATAATAAATAAAAGAATTAAATAATGTATATATTATAAATTAGTGGTCATTAATGGGACATTTGTTCTTCTAAATGGAATTTGTGTGACTGAGAGACATTAGAGATTATTAACTCTATGCCTAATATATTACCATATATTGGTTTCAATCAATATTATATATATTATATTCTTGATTAGATACAATACCTCATCAATTTCAGTTAAGGAAAAATACACATGTTTCTCATGGAGGGTGTTTTCACCCTCATCCCTATGAAAGGTGGAAGAATGACTACTCCCTCTAGGACCACTCTCTTATCATGATAGTTAATTGATGTGATATTTCAAATTCATAGTTTTACCCTATGTTTGTGTAGAGGGATATGATGGATTGTGGTTATTAATAACACATGAATTACTATATGTTGTATCCTATAGATAATTATAGGAATGGCATGTATTGGATATAATGTTTCGAGGTACATACTAAGGTATTTGCTATAATTGAAATTTTTTTAATACTTGATGTATGATTCATGTCATATGAGATTTGGGGTCTCACAAAAAATGTCACATTATATAGATATGTTATATTGGATGATGTGATTTAGTGATTCATAAGATTCATGTTGTTATGCCTTTTCAAGGTCTCATTGGGCTTCATTATGTTAGAGAGAGTTGGATTATGATATGCGATGTGGGGGAAGAGTATCCATCCATGGGGAAGCATGAACCAGGTATCCGTTGTAGAGACCTGATTTAATTCCTTGTAAGGATTTTAAATATTTTTACAAATATTTCTAGATCCATCAGTTTTGATAGTGTATGATTCAAAGTCATGGTGTTCCCAGAATAAATTTTATAAAAATATTTTATATATTTATATTAAATGTGTGTAGTTTATTAAATATAGTGAAATAATTATTAAATGAATGAATATATTATTAATAAATGACCATGGCTTGGTCTATAACATTAAGTGTATCGTATAAGAGAAAGAAATCATGTTGGCATGGGTATTTGGATAAAATGGTTTTTGAGGAAAAATTATTTGATTGATTAAATTATTAATTTTTTTAATTTAATAAAATAAATTTATTTATTTATCTATAATTTGGATTTTATGGATAATTTTCTAGGGGTAGATTCCCAAACCCTAGGAGGACTTTGGTGTGATTTTCTTCCATCCATTGGAAAATAAAATCTGACAATGATAAATTTATGGATCATAGGATATTAGGATGCAGTGAACGCAATGACTTATTCTATTCCTTCATATGCACATTATTCAATAAACAATTACCCATCTCCAGGTAGAGCTCATAAAATTCTGTATTATTCCCTTTTTAATTAAATTGATTGAGTGGGATCATGTATTTTATCATCAATACCAATTTTTGAACCTTTTCATGTTCAAATGTATTTATTTAATTGGTTATTCATGGTTTATTACCCCAGATATCCGCATTCATTATCATTATACAATAAATACAAGAGATGATTGATTAATCCATGTTTAGTTATTTTCTCCCATTTTCATCACATTATTCATAGATTGAACCTCGTTACCCTAGTTTTACATATGTTAGTTGTACTGAGATATATCAGGCCCCCCGAATTCATGTAGGTGTAATATTCAAGTTAGGGGTAAAAAATTAGGGATTTATTCTGATGGATTTCTAGTTAAGGGAGATTCATTTAGTGATCAACATATGTATCAACAATGACTATAAACCCAATGTATTTATGGTTTAACTATGAACCATTGTGAAAAATTGATTTTGATTTCGAGTGACTCAAGGGATAAAAATGACCGAAGGTGAATAGAGCCATAATTTTTAGGTGAAGATGAATCTAGATCCGAGGAAGTATACATCAGATCTAGTGCATGGATAATAGATCTGAGATTCTAAAAAAATACCCACTGAACTCTGTGTAGTGCGATGAACACACATCATATGGAGCCTTACCATTGGTGGGAATGGTATCATCAATTTACAAGTATCACATGTCGTGGGGGACCATCACAGGCCATGTAATCTTATGCTGAAAGAATGAATGTAAATTCCATAATTACATTAGAATGGTCATGGCATGGTATGTGGTGTACCAAATCACAATTATATGGGCAGATGCACATCGTGTACTGAACATCACAGCCATGGGGTAAAGAACAGTAACACAACCAGTAGGACACAACCATAGTGTTGGATTCATGGGAATAATGTGTAGTCTGCCTTCATGTAGTTTTATTCTACATACACTATGAGCCATATATTGGCTAGGGACATGGACAAGCGATGAAGAGGGAACCCATTTTGTGTGGTTCCCATTCATGTCATTATCCCCTTAGTTTTTATTGGAAACATGAAACACTGGTATCTTCTGTGATTGGACTCATATATCAGCCCTTTAGCATAACATGTTTATATTTTCCCTATCAATTGTGATTGTTCCACATGTTGTGGATTTTGGCATATGAATTTAAATGACCTAGATGTGACACTTATTTAGTGAATTCTTGAAGATAGTAGTAATCAATCATGGGATCACCATAGGCACTAAAGTGGAACCCCCCATTATTATGTTTATGGTTCCTCTTCCATATGAGTGAAACCCCATATAAGATTTGGTTTAGGTCGTCAATTACCAGAGTAGACCCCATAGGTCTCATAAGGTCATTGTTCTATATGACACTAGAGAGGATCCTCACAATTATCTTGCAAATGGGGTTTATACCTTCTGAAGGGAACCCCTAGCAAATAGGGTGTGGATCCTCAATGACAATAGTGGAACCCCTATCACATTAGGGTGTGGTCCTCTTCAAATAACAGTGTACCCCCACCCCCATTATATTTGATTATGGTCCTTGACCAAATGAGTGAAACGCCTATATCATATAGGGATTGGGTGATCCTTAAAAAAGAGTGAAAACCACTGGGTGGATCAGGTTGTGGGTCCTTGACAAATATATTGGAACCCCATAACATGAAATGATGTGGGTCATGTAATGATACTTATAGAGTTGAACCCACTTACATAGTAGGGATAACGTCCTCTACTTGGATATTATGTCCCCTTGACTATGTGAGATAATGGAGAGGCATTGGTCCTCACACGGTTACTTATGGGTAGACATGTGTGGTGATGGGAATCATTGATGTACTATTGGTCCTATTTGAGACATATTTTCATAGAATAGGTTGTGATAAGGAGAACCCCTTACTCTTTCATTTATGAATATTTTTTTATAAATATATATATATTACATGAATTTATTAACAATATTTTTTTAAATTATTGATATCTATGGGGTATGCCACATTCATTCCATTTTCGGCTTCTTATGGTAGGATGAGGTTCCCCGATTAGTTATAGGTGGTAATGGCTCTATGTGTAGTCCATCTACACACTTTTTGAACACCCTATACATGAATAAATTTTATTTATCATCCTTTGGGTGGAGCTACATCAGGTTCACTATCTACTATCTACTCATATTATGTCTCATATGTACCCCCCCCCCTTCAGATTTTAGGGTATCATACTATGCATGTCTACAATCAACCATCTATGGGATTCTCCTAGACATGTCATTTCTTATAGAGATAGTAGAGTTGTTATTAACGAATTCATCGGAGTGTAGGTATACGGAGTGATATAGACCTCATACGGTGTTCATATCATTGAGATTGGGCAACATGGTCTCTTAGTCATTTTATTTCAATTGTTGTTATGTTTTGAAATCATTCTTGTTTTGAATGTATCATTCACCTTTACGATTTAGTTTTCACTATAGTACGCTTTTACACCTTAGTGGTTTTCTATTGTTGGTTTACTTTTTTATTGATTCATATTTTTTCTATTATTCATATACAGTAGTTCATTTAAATGGTTGGGTATCTACATAAATGTAAATTAGGATAATAAATCTAATTTAGTATCTACATATAGGTGCTTGTTTCCACCCCCATCATATAGAGGAGGGATTCATGTAGTTGTGGAACGAGCTCTGGATAGGGTCGTATCCCCATAGATTTGTATCTGAGAAGGTCATTACATGGGGTGTTGTGTGGAGTAGCCCCATTACAATGATTTTTTTTGTGGTTTAGGGAATCATTGTTAATGTCTCTCGAGTGTTTCTCTCTTTACAAGGTATATAGTAACGGTACTTGAGGTTGAGAAATCCATTTAATAGGATGTTAACTACCTTATTGTTGACTCAAAACATTGAGAAATTGGTTATAGGGATCACTGAAACATGTTTATTATACGACTAAGTCCATGAATATCGTTTTTTAGTCAACTCACCATTTATATATATATATATATTCTCATCTAGATGTGGTATGTCTTGATTCAAATTTCTGGATGCCTTCGTGATGGTAGCTATACTTGATAAAATATTTGGATCATGATGAAAATTTGATGAGTGAGGATTCAAAAGTTCAAGGTACATCCCAGGAGATTCTTTATGTTGGTGGGTGGGTAGATGCACTTATATTTTTTGAGTATAAATTCATTCTGTCTGAACATGATGAAAAATTATGATCTCTTAGAACCATTTACAAGTTCCAGATCTATAAGCTATTGAGGTTCTCCTGATATTCAGAATCCCATGTAGTAGAGGATAGGCTAGAGTCAATTTTTTTATCCTAAAACTTGTCTAGAAACTAATGGGTCATGAAGTGGTGCTAAAATATTTATTTTTTCAAATATTTACTAGGAAATGATGGAGTCTTTTTACCAATATTCATGATGGATCCATACTCTTGTGGACTGACATCATGTATCTATTCTGTGAAGAGTACTAACCCTCATATATGTGCTCAGTTTCAATTCAAATGTATTTGGAGCTGCATAAGTGAGAGATGAAAGGTGATAATTACAATATGAGGCTTACAGACCATACATTAAACTCCCATGGAATGATCCTTAATGGATACATCTTGGAATGAAATACTGAGTGGGGACTCTATAGAGAGATATGTTCCAGTTTGGTGGCTTTGTGAATCCCCCCCTTGTCTTCTATTTGGAGTGGGCAATGGTGACAAAGTGGATCTTATCAGAGGGATTCAATATAGATGAAGATGGAATTGAACATTATAGGTATGAGTCATCTACAATAGCTAGTAGGAATTATTTGATAATATCTCAACGTTGATGACCACCCCTTTATTAGACTCAGAAACATGGTTAGGGAAACAATGTATACTAGGGAATCTTGGAGAGGGGTGGTTCTATTCTTATGACAGTTCATGTCGTATGAAATTGAGTTCCAAATAAGAATTTATGATGATCGTAGTCAAGAAGAAGGAGGACCACAATTATATAGACAATGTTTTGATCAGGGAGCACCAAGAAAAGGGAAGGGTGGGGAACATGGATGTGGGGCTACTAGATGTGATGTATGAGAAATGGGTGGTGGGTATCACTATGATATCCTTCCAAAACCAACACCCGAAGAAACACATCAGGCTTAGGGAGATAGTTGTTGGGATCATGAATAAATGAAATCATTGGTGGTGTTTGACCTCGCAGCACATGATATGATTTAGGGTACAGTATTTTTATATTATATTATATAATCAATATTAGTATACATGTTTCATTGAAATTAATTTTTCTGTATACTTCTATTGTGATAGTAGCATCTCAGAGTTGAGGTACAAGCCCAACCGCTTCATCTTGTGGTTCTTATAGGGAACACCTCTTCAATATATTTTATCATCAAATAGTGGAATCATTCACTTAGTGTATAATGGTTCACATGGGAAATTTTTGTCTTCATGATAGATCCACATAATCTCACTTTTTTGTAATGGGTTCGTTTTCTATGGTCTACTCTTGTATTTACTGTCACCACCGACAAGTCAGATGCCTTCACACTGATGTGAATAGATTATAATTTTTTGTAGATAGAGGTCTCATAGAAGTATGTGTTCGATATGTATGAATTAGTATGAATCTAATCACCAATCAGGTTGGGAGTATATATCATAGTGAAGTAGGATCATCTAGATTCCGAATTCCATTATTTCTGAAGGGTTGTATGTGTGTGTTTACTGAGGACCATCAAGGGATGACTAATTAGTAGTATATGGTGTTCTTCATCGACATTCATCTAGGGACTACTCATATATCTACCACGACATAACATTGACCCCAACTGAGCACTAATACCAATGGTTGTATTTGGATGTTCTTCTATAGATGGTCTTATCGAGACCAATGTTTCCCCCAGGGCAGCACTAGTGTTTTCGGTGAAAAAGTATGATGGGTGATGGTGACATTGCATGGATTATCGTTTCCTGAACCAAGCCATGATAACGAACAAGTGCTATTTTATGAGGATTGAAGACACTTTTGACCAGTTGTGAGTCATGACATTGTTCTTGAAGATCGATCTTCGATCTAGATACCACCAGTTGAGGGGTTTTGATTTTGATATTCAAAATATGGTATTCCAATTATTATTTGAAAAATGTGTCTTTCGTGTGATGAACTATAGTGTGATGAATTCCCCCATCATGTTTATGTAATTGATGTAAAATATCATTTATCATATATAGACGAGTTTGTTTATCTTCATTGACAACAAACACATATAATCTATGTATAACAAGGACCATGTAGTGAACTTGTTGATGGTCTTAGATTTTCTTTAGGATCTCCAGATTTATGGAAATCCCTCAATGTCAATATTATTGATAGATTTAGTTCATTTTCTAGGTCGTGTAATCTTTGATAATGGTTTTTTCATGACCCATTCTATGATCTATATAGTTATCTTATGGGATCCATCCAAGAGAGTGTTGGATGTGTAGTACATTATTGTTTTGGAAGGAAACTTAAAATTGGTTTTTTCACAATTTTCGATGATTTCATCCACTTTGACATCCCTAATTCTAAAATATCAGTCATTTACATGAAATAAAAAGTACCTGATGGCCTTCGAAGAGTTGAGACTAACACAGATGATTACTCATATGTCGAGACTACCTGATTAGGGAATAATGTATGTATTTTATTCTGATCATCATTAAATGGGTTCAAATACATATTGATGCAACATTATGAAGTTATTAAATATGTGTTGACTTAGTTGAGGCACAATGACAAGATAAATGCGACTAAAAACATATATCATTCATTTTTAGTTTTCTCCAAGAGAATGTCGTGGCAATATCATTTGGGAGAGAACTATTTGGTTTACTTAGACCGTCAATTAATCATGTATTGCTTCACATAGAGAGATATGATCCTGAGAACAAAATTTTGTTTCGAGTTCCTTAAAGACTACAAATTTAAGATAGAATATACTCTAGGAAATTTAAAAATTAAAATAATATTTCAATGGAAATTATTTCTAGGATATTTGTATCTATTAGTTTCGAATGTAGCTATATTAATCTCATATTTCCTAGGTGGAGTAGGGTACAACTTTTCTTTTGTCTATGGTTCTTAATCGTCTACTTCATGAGTGTGTTAGTGAGTCCTAGCTAGGATACATTAACTTTGTGGTCCTATATGACCAAATATTCATCGGGGATTTACAATATGTATATTTTGATGGAGAGAATCATGTAATACATCTATGTGGATGGATGTGCTTCCAATCACAATGTGAGATGAGGAGATACGAGTGGTCCACATATATCCTATAGTTGTACATCCTGCTGCGTAGAATATGTACAGAGAACATCAATATCAATTTTTGTGGTCTAGAATGAGACGATGTTATACTGAGTTATTCTATCATTGTGTCGCATGTTAGTGGGTGAAGATTGCGAACTAGGATCTGGTAGGGTTGTTGCAACCCCTTGAGATCACATGGTTGTAGTGTGGTGGAGTATCCGTTTACTTTATGACACATATTCCCTTGAAATCATGAGTTAATGATGCCATGTATGTTATATTTTTATTAAATCATCAAATTTCCCATTCTTCCTTACTATCAGTGAAAATATTTTTGTAGATATTGTGAGGAAAATGAACATACGAGATATTATTGTCATTAATCGGTTTCCCTCAACAATTGTCACCAATCATTGTGAATTGTCTAAATCACGTTGGTGGAGAGTCCTCCAGGAATAATTGTAGAGACCCGAAGCCTGACGTACATGGACATTACATTACTATTACGGAATACTTAATACATAAAAAACAAGACACACAAGAACCATAATAGTTTAGCATCTTTGGAAAAGTGGAACGTAATATTCTATTCATGGTGAAAGATCTTCAACATCTTCCATAAAGATCTTCCACTTTTTGTTTCCTTACCTAAAACCTTTCTTTGATCCTGGGGGAAAATAAAACATAAAAAGGGACAGCTCAAATGCTCAGTAAGGGTAAGCATTGATAAAATAAAACATACCATATACATTTGAACTAAAAAACATGAAGATTATGTTTAAACATCAAAATCATGAGCAAAGGCATAAAACATGGAAGTACATAAGGCATAGATCATAATGGAACATAAACCATGATAAAATAGCATGGGAATAAAACATGTAATTGTGGCATCCATTAAGCACATGTAATGATTTCCATAGTAGCCAAGGGATTGCTGCCAAGACCATTATAGTGGACAAATTCCCATTCTGAATCGAGTTCATTCCACGTTTCAGTCCTATAACACTGAACCAGATTAACTTAACGTTCCAGCCATGTCTATCTCATGTGATATAAAATCTTTACCCAATGCATTGGAGGGAGATATAGGTCCCACCCATCTCATAATGAAATCATTATTACTTGTGCCAAAAAATAATCATACATCATTAATAATAACCTAACGAATAAAATGGGTTTCATAAACATCATCCCATAATCACATTATTCATATAAAAGAAATGGATATCATTTAATAATAAGAAAAGTGAAACCATGATAATTGAAAGATACAAATGTGAAATAATTCCATCTTAGATGAAAATGGTATTGATAAAACACTTGAAATTAATTCTTGAGAAAAATATCCTTTTTTCATCAAAATCATTTTCTTTTAACAAAATGTCATGCTATTTTAAAAGAAAAGGATTTTGTTGAAAATAGTCATGAAATATTTTGTAGGAAGTTTCATGAAAATAAGTCTTTATAAAACTGTAAAAATCCTTTCCTGCCGTATATGTTAAAAAAACAATCTTCTCGTACTTTTGTCGGAAAAGTAAAAAAGTACCTTATAAGGTAAATAAAAGAAAGATTCCTTCCATAACATGGGGTAAAAGTAAAAATGGGTAAAAAGGACATTAAACATACATGAATAAACTTTTATAAAACATGTACATGAATGATAGAAATAACCCTAGTAAATACTTACGAATATGCAATCTCAGATAAAAATGAGATTTTCAAAATTAACCCTTACCTTAGGTCTGATATGCTTCATACGTATCTGAACATCTTGTATAATGATTTAAATAATTTCATTGACTTATTAATGAATCATATTCAATGTTATTCTATCATATATGTTTCACTTATGACTTTATAATACCCATTCTTTTGTAAATTCCATGTTAAAGAAGCATTTTGGGTAAAATCATTTTATTTATCGTATGTGTTTCGACTTGTCATTCTTGATATTATTACTTATATGCTGATTTACATAATTCCCAAATGTAAAACATAATTTTTATATAATATATATTCATCATATAAATATATATTATAGATCGATAAAAGGAATAAAATACACCGTTCATGGAGACGGTAGGCCGTACGTACGCATGAACGCTGTTTTCGTTTCCCTTTTGAATTGAATGGAATTAAGTAAATGACATACATATATATATATATATACATAAATCCAGTATCATTATTATGTCATATATTTCATTATTATTCATTATATATACTTTATAATCATTCATTAATGGTTAATATGGAGAGTGAATCTCATCGCGTCGTGGAGACGGTAGTCCGTACGTACGCACGAACTATGATATCATTCCCAATATCGTGGAATTGTATTAAAGTGTATGTATAATATTAAATAATCAATATCACTTTACAATAATCATATATATTCATTACATTCACCAATATACCCATCCATGTAAGGTGGTGGTGGAAAAAAGATTACACCACGGCGTGGAGACGGTATTCCGTACGTACACACGCGCGGTGATTTCGTTTTCTGTTGGATGGATAGATGGTGAAATATGGTTGTTTCATACTTATAATAACATATCAGTATATTATTGATAATGATGTTATTTCCTCATAATGAAACAAGTAAAAAAAGAATAAGTGGAAGAAGAAATAATTTTGAAAGAATCGGTAATGGACATTACCTCTTCTTTGAAGCGCCTCTTTGAGACCTCCTCTTAGGGCACTAAAATTGGTCTTTGAAGAATACCAGGACCTCTAGTTTTTTTCTAGGGATGTGGAGAAGATACTTTTTCAGGGGTTGGCCGAGCATCAAGTCTCAATGTGGTGTGAGGAAGAGAGGGAGGAGGTTCCCTTTTATAAGGGAGGAGAGGGGCACCATTGGAATAACAAAAAATATTATTTTCTTATAAAGTCAAATTCGGTTTTTAAAAGCTCCAAATTGATATATTTATAAGATAAGGTGGGGATGGGTCGAAATAATCTCATACAATAGAATTTAGACAAGTTTAGGTCATTATATTAACCTTATCTTTTAGTTTTAACTCTTAGTTAATTAGATTGACATTTATCATGTCACTTTGTATTTTTATATTATATAGTTAATAAACATACCATATACATTCAAGAGACCACCAAGTGGTCCATTAATGATAAACCTATCATTATATAAGTATCGTGGCCGAACCATTGATTTTTAGGAATATAATAACAATTAATAATATAATAATTGTTTTAAAAACTACTTTACGTCAATTTTGACACTATTTTGTAATTGATTTTTGTGAAAATCATAAAAGAATTATTAGTTCGAATAAAATTAATTACATAAATACTAACATGTCATTTTAACATATAAAATTATTGGAATTCATAAATTGTCTCAAATTATATTTATTTGGGTATTTATAACATCAATTATGTCAATATTTCATTAATAGGATAATTACTGTATCATCATTGTATCATAAATAAATTATAATATATTAAGTCTAAAAATTAAAAATAAAATATCATTATGTTTGAAATGTTTTTAGAATTATAAATAATATTTATAGTCGAATTTATCTTATGTATATCTCTATATTAAAAATGATTTAGTTATTAATCTTTAATTTAACTATTTTAACCCTTCTTTAAATAAATTAATAATAAATGTCCTAATCTAATCCAAGTGGGCCTAACTGGTCATATTTTATTTATAAGGTTGTTTTTGGTCGAAATAAAATTATTCAATAGAATTAGGACATGTGTTGGGGTAATAATAATAACACTTTTACCCTTAATTACCCTATTTACTTTTAACCATGGTAAAAAGGTAAAAAGTTACTATTCACCAAAAATTATTTTCATCTCATTGAACCACATTTTAGTCCTTGATATTTACCGTGTCTCTCAGATTTTTAAAATATCACTCACAGAAGCGGTAAAATTATGTTTTATGAAAAATTTAGTTTTTCTAACTACCACTTAGTGGTTTCACTATTCATCAAAAAATGAACGTTTCTAGAAGAATGCCAAAAATTAGGCCAAGCTATATTTGATATTATGAATTCAAAAATGATGTCTATTTTATAAAATTCAAAACATATCATTTACAGTAACTAATTTAAAAATTAATTCCCATCGTCAAAACAAATAGCGTGTTTTTAAGAGATAATAATTATAAAAAGATTGACACTTTTTTATATCTGGTTTAAATGTGAAATTACAGCCAATGACCAACATTGTATTAAATTGTAAAAATATATTCTAAATATAATTTAAAACCACTCAAATTGATAATTTATCACTATTATTTATTTTGATTAAAAATGTTGTTTTTAATTTAAATTTAATAATTTTCACTATTAATCAGAATATGAAAGTTATCCGAAAAGTACCAAAATTTCACCTTAAGATAATTTCGATATTCTGAATCCAAAAATGAAGTCCATTTTGAAAGATAAAATTTATAAAATTTCAAAAAGTGGGTATTACTATTAATAACGGTTAGTTCATAATAATATTATAATAATATCTCATTTAGGGATACTCGGTATTGCATACTACACACGCTATCGTGGAAGGTCGCAATTGCGTGCAATGCAAGCCATGTCAGGGATGTGTGTAGTGAAAGCTCCTTTTGGTGTATCATACAACACAAGACATCAATAAAATTAAAAAGAATATTTTTCATAAAATCTCGGGGTGTTACATTCTACCCTCCTTAAAATGAATTTCGCCCTCAAAATTCGTCGGGGTTATAAATGGTTTACTACTCGAAAGTTTCTTTAATAGAAAACCATATCGTAAAAAGGAATACCAATACTTGGTTTTGAAAACATAATTATGAAACGTTACGGTTGCCCAAATTAACTAATCACTGGGTTTCTACATAGGAGAACATAGGTGAAAATATGGATATGGAAGAGAAATCTAACCATCATGTTCTGATGGAGAGTGGTAGAGAACATGACTATGAAAAAGACAACAATAACAAAGCCAAAAATTTGTGATGATCTAGGGTATCATCTGATTAATCGGATATAAGGGCACTAGGACAACATTTTTGGTTTTTCAAATCATTTCCCTAAAGTTGAAGAATTTGAATTAGAATAAATACTTACTTTATTTTGGTACAATCTCACTGTTGTTCGTTCCTTGAACAATTTCCACTTCATCTCGTAAAGTAATGAAGTTGAATTTGTAATTCATGAAGTGTTAGCAGATCATGTGATAGAATGACGGGTCATTCCATCTGTCTCAAAGAAAAGGGTAGCAAAAGTTATTAAATATACATAAGTCGATATATAGTGGGATTAATAATATATGGTTCCTAAATTGGACTTATAATTCATATTTCATACTTCTTAATATAATAAAACTAGTTTCTACTAAACAAGGACTTCCTGTTGACCAGTTGTAGGAGATAAAGGCTAGTCGCACTTCGGTTGTGGGTTCGATTCCCACAGCCTAGTCCGAGGCGATGGGTTGTCGCCCTTCCGGCAGGTGGTCCTTTTTCTAAAACTACATTACTATAAATCCCATCAGTAATATCGAAAAAATTTCTATACTTAAACAATACTAACATATGTCCAACATAATCCATTCCAATCTTTAGGATTATCTAAAATACGTCGGTTCAAGCTCATAGTATAAAGAAAACGATTACTTGAAATTTCCACAACCAAGCATGTGAATACCGTCATGTATCCCCCATATATCTTGTTGGTCACATTACAATCATGTGAATACCTTAATCATGCCTTCTATTGAAAAACGAATACCCATTAAACCTTAGTGAAAAAATGAACGATACAAAAATTCAAAAATTCTATATACTAAAACCATGATATAACCTTCTCTTTATATTAGTCATGAGCTCATGAATACTGTCAATCATTTCATTTTCTCCTTATCCCTTCATTATGCGCATATCATATTCTTTACAAAAATATCTCAATCACTTTCCATGGTTACAGGTACCATAAAATTATTGAAAACCACAATAGACCAATACATAAATATTCCGATATTCCACAATACTAGATACACCATTATTTTGGAATCCCATTACATAAACACTTAATCATTCAACCACATCATTGTTACATTCATCATCACCAATAGTGATCGCATGTGACTTCCCATTGTCCTTTGCCTTAAGTGGTTGCTCAGGTCAATCATCACTAACCCTTGGATTAAGGCATTTATTAGTATAATTCCCCATTTCCTTGCACTTGATGAATTGAAGTGTTGGTGATGCGTTCTATGCAGTATTTTCTTTATTCACATCAGTAGCAACCCTTTTTCCATTACATCGACACTGAGGTACTCGATAAACTTCTTTTCCACACTTAAAAACATTTTTTAGTCACTTTAATATAATCTCTACAATGGTTCTTTCCACACTTTGAGCATAAGGAAACATTCATCTTCTTGTCACCATTATTCTGAGATTTCTCCTTGAACTCCATCTTTCATTTCTTATCAAAACCATGAGATGGATATGCAACAACAACTTCCATTTCTACCTTGATAGAACAATGAAAAATTTCTTATTTGCTACTGAAGTCTCTTATAGCCAATTCCCTTTGAAGACTTGGTTTTAAGCCACTGAAAAATCGATCAACTTTACTTTCAGGTTGGATGATAAAGCCAGATGTATACCTTGCAAGCCTTGTAAAATTCGCTTCATATATAACAATAGATTCATCATCCTTTTTCTTTAGTTCAAGAAACTCCTTCTCCATCTTTGTACGAAGAATACGAGGGAAGTACTTATTGAAAAATAAGTTCTTTAACTCGTCCCATTCCATGGACTCAATTTCATCTCTTGGCCTCGTATTCTTGATAATATTCCACCATTGATCAGCTTCACCTTCCAAACGATATACTGCTAAGATGACTTTATCATGTTCAGAACATTAAAGAACTGAGAATATATTTTCAGTGGTACTGATCCATTGTTCAGCAACAAGTGGATCAGAAGACCCACTAAAAGAAGGTGTACGTTGCCTCATGAAGGACTCAATAGAATATTGTTCCCTTCTCTGCTCATTTGGAAGTCCAGAATGATTCATAGTTTGTGTAAGTATAGAAATAAGATTTTTCACTCAATCTCCCATAACATTTTTTTGTTCATGAGGACAATCATTACATTGTCCATTGTATTGATCAACATGGTTCCTTCGGGTTCCAGCAATCATCTAAAACCTAAATTGAATAGTGTGAGGAAAAAATCATGCTAGAGAAAAAAACAAAATAAAAGGGGAGTACCTTCAATATCTAACATCTTAGGTTTAATTCTAAGATCGGTAGCACAATTCTTGGACTATAACCTATACTTATACTTAACCTTAGGGACATCCCTACACATACCTTAGAAATATCTCTAGGGATATCACTAAAGTTCTCGCATCCTAGTTTCTAAAGGTTGACTAAACCTTTCCTCTAATACCAACTGTAGGGACCTGAAGCCTGACGTAAATGGAAATTACATTACTTTTGCGGAATACTTAATACATAACAAAAACAGACACACAAGGACCATAATAGTTTAGTGTCTTTGGAAACTTGGAACATAATCTTCTAATCATGGTGAAAGATCTTCGACATCTCCCATAAAGATATTCCGCTTTTTGTTTCCTTACCTCAAACCTTTCTTTTGATCATGGGGGAAAGTAAAACATAAAATGGGCGAGCTCAAATTCTAAGTAAGGGTAAGCATGGATAAAATAAAACATACCATATACATTTGAACTTAAAAACATGAACATAATGTTTAAACACCAAAATCTTGAGCAACGACATAAAACATGGAAGTACATAAGCCATATATCATAATGGAACATTAACCATGCTAAAATAGAATGGGAATAAAACATGTAATTGTGGAATCCATTAATCACATGTAATTATTTCCATACTAGCCAAGGAATTGCTGCCAAGACCATCATAGTGGACAATGTCCCATTATGAATCGAATTCAATCTTCGTTTTAGTCCTGTAACACTGAACCGGATTAACATACCATTCCAGCCATGTCTATCTCATGAGATATAAAATCATTACCCAATCCACTGGAGGGAGATATAGGTCCCACCCATCTCATAATGAAATCATTCTTATATTGCCACAAAATAACCATATATCATTCATAATAACCCAACGAATAAAATCAGTTTCATAAACAACATCCCATCACCACATAATTCATATAAAAGAAATTGACATCATTTAATAATAAGAAAACTGAAACCATGATAATTGAAACATACACATGTGAAATAATGTCATCTTAGATGAAAAAGTTTTTCATAAAACACTTGAAATGAATTCTTGAGAAAAATATCATTTTTTCTTCAAAATCAGTTTCTTTTAACAAAATGTCATGCAATTTTAAAATAAAAATAATTTTGTTGAAAATATTCATGTATTATTTTGTAGCAATATTAATGAAAATAAGGCTTTATAAAACCGTAAAAATCCTTTCATTCCGTATACGTTAAAAAAACATTTTTCTCATACTTTTGTCAGAAAAGTCAAAAAGTAACTTATAGGGTAAATAATAGAAAGATTCCTTCCATACCATGGGTTAAAATTAAAAAGTGGTAAAAGGACTTTAAACATACATGAATACACTTTTATAAAACATGGGCATGGATGATATCAATAACCCCAGTAAATACTTAAGAATAAGAAATCTCGGATAAAAATGAGATTTGCAAAATTATCCCTTACCTTAGGTCTGATATGCTTTGTACGTATCCGAACCTCCTGTATAATGATTTAAATAATTTCATTGACTTATTACAGAATAATATTAATTTTTATGATATCATATATGTTTCACTTATGACTTTATATTACCCGTTCTTTTGTAAATTCAATGTTAAAGCAGCGTTTTGGGTAAAATCATTTTATTTATCGTATGTGTTTCGACTTGTCGTTCTTGATATTATTATTTATATCCTGATTTAAATAATTCCATAATGTAAAACGTGATTTGTATATAATATATATTCATAATATACATATATATTATAGATCAATAAAAGGAATGAAATACACCGTTCACAGAGACGGTAGGCCGTATGTATGCATGAACGCTGTTTTTGTTTCCCTTTTGAATTGAATAGAATTAAGTAAATGAAATACATATATATATATATACAGAAATCCTGTATCATTATTATGTCATATATTTCATTATTATTTATTATATATACTTTATAATCATTCATGAATGGTTAACATGGAGAGTGAATCTCATCGCGTCGTGGAGACGGTAGTCCGTACGTACGCACAAGCGATGATATCATTCCCAAGATCGTGGAATTGTATTAAAGTGTATGTATAATATTTTAGAATCAATATAACATTACAAAAATCATATATATTCATTACTTTCACCATTATACCCATCCATGTTAGGTGGTGGTGGAAAATATATTACACCACGGTGTGGAGACGGTATTCCGTACGTACGCACGCGGGGTGATTTCGTTTTCCATTGGATGGATAGATGGTGAAATATGGTTGTTTAATACTTATAATAACATATCAATATATTATTGATACTGATTTTATTATCTCATAATGAACCAACTAAAAAAATAAGAAGTGGAAGAAGATATAAAGTTGAAAGAATCGGTAATGGACATTACCTCTTCTTTGAAGCGCCTCTTTGAGACCACCTCTTAGGGCACTAAAATTGGACTTTGAAGAAGACCAGGACCTCTAGGTTGTTTCTAGGGAAGTGGAGAAGATAATTTTTCATGGTTTGGCCGAGCATGAAGGCTCAAATTGGTGTGAGGAAGGGAGGGAGGATGTGCTCTTTTATAAGGGAGGAAAGGGGCACCTTTGGAATAACTAAAAATATTATTTTATTATAAAGTCAAAATCTGTTTTTATTAGCTCCGAATTGATATATTTCGAAGCTAATGTGGGGGTGGGTCGAAATCCTCTCATCCAATATAATTTAGACAAGTTTATATCATTATATTAACCTTATCTTTTAGTTTTAACTCTTAGTAAAATAGATTGACATTTACCATGCACTTTCTATTTTTATATTATATAGTTAATAAACATACCGTATACATCCAAGCGACCCCCAAGTGGTCCATTAATGATAAACCTAACATGATATAAGTATCTTGGCCGATCCTTATATTTTTAGGAATATAATAACAATTAATAATATAATATTTGTTTTAAAACCTATTTTATGTCAATTTTGACACTATTTGGTAATTGATTTTTGTGATATTCATAATAGAATGATTAGTTCTAAAAAGTTAATCAAATAAATACTAACATGTCACATTAACATAGAAAATTATTTTAATTCATAAAAAGTCTAAAATTACATTTATTTGGGTATTTATAACATCAATTATGTCAATATTTCATTAATAGGATAATTACTGCAACATCATTGTATCATAAATAAATTATATTATATTAAGTCTAAAAATTACAAATAAAATACCATTATGATGGAAATATTCTTATATTTCTAATGAATATTTATAGTCGAATTTAACTTATGTATAACCCTATATTAAAAATAATTTAGTAATTAATCTTTGATTTTAACTATTTTAACCCTTCTTTAAATAAATTGATAATAAATGTCCTAATCTAATCCAAGTGGGCCTAAATGTTCATATTTTATTCCTAAAGTTTTTTCTGGTCGAATTACACTTATCCAATAGAATTTGGACATGTGTTAGGGTAATAATAATAACACTTTTACCCTTAATTACTCTATTTACTTTTAAACGTGGTAAAAAAAGTAAATAGTTACTATTCAAAAAAACATATTTTCATCTCATTGAACCACATTTTAATCCTTGATATTAACCGTGTCTCTCGGATTTTCGAAATTCCACTCAGAGAAGAGTTAAAATTAAGTTTTATGAATAAATTCAGTTTTATTAACTATCAGTTAGTGGTTTCACTATTCATCAAAAAATGAAAGTTTCCATAAAAATAACAGAAATTAGGCCTAAGCTATATTTGATATTATGAATTCAAAAATGATGTCTATTTTTGAAATTCAAAACATATCAGTTACATTAACTAATAAAAAAATTAATTCCCGTCATCAAAACAAATAGCCTGTTTTTAAGAGATAATAACTATCAAAAGATTGACACTTGTTTAAAACTGGTTTAAATGTGAAATTACATCTAATGAACAAAATTGTATTAAATTGTATAAATATATTCTAAATATACTTTAAAACCACTCAAATTAATAATTTATCACTATTAATTATTTCGATTAAAAAAGTTGTTTTTAATTAAAATTTAGTAATTTTCACTATTCATCAGAATATGAAAGTTATCCGAAAATTACCAATATTTCACCCTAAGCTAATTTCGATATTCCGAATCCAAAAATGAAGTCCGTTTTGAATGATAAAATTTACAAAATTTCAAAAAGTTGGTATTACTATTCATAACAGCTAGTTCGTAATAATATTATAATAATACCTCATTTAGTGAAACTCGGTATTGTGTACTACACACGCTATCGTGGAAGGTCGAAATTGCATGTAATGAAAGACAAGTCAGGTATGTGTGTAGTGAAAGCTCCTTTTGGTGTAGCGTACAACACAAGACATCAATAAAATTAAAAAGAATATTTTTCATAAAATCTTGGGGTGTTACAATAATTCTAAACCCAGACGTGGAGTATTACATACATTTAACTTTAGATAGAGGGGAATACCAATCCCAGTATCGAGGTTCTGGGGGATATTCAAGGGGATTGGATTCTATACTACGTCCAGATCTAGGAGGATAGCATTCAATTTTTATATGTGGAATACAAATATCGATACAACTATATCATTGGAATTGAACTGTTTTTGGGCATGTGTGGGATACATTGTAGGTCACCCTTTTGGTGGAAAGATATTGGGAAAAAATCACTTGTTAATCCAAATCTAGTGAAGGACACGACATAGAAGTTCAATTAATCCATAAGATGATTATTTTGGACACGTGAATGTTGAAATTCATTGTATATCACTGTCATAGACTATTTGAGATTGATAAGGGAGACCACATTTCACTGTGATTATCTAAATAATGAAGATTTTAGATGTTCATCTAAGGTGTTAAGTTATCCCTGAGGATTAGTGGACCTTATGAGATCACATAGAGGGTTTCCACCGATGATTACCGCCACTCCCTAACACCACAACTAGAGTAGTTGGTCAAAATTTCCCATGTGTTGCAAGACAAGATATACAAGGATAAACCCATCCATGCTATCAACTCGTGAGATCTGGATATCTATTATGGGTCCACCATTGGAGAGAAGAAGATGTTGATTGAGGATTTACAATAAAGCACCCTATATGGAGAGACCATCCCCTTGGTTCATGTTTTGTTGCAACATGAGGACATGCAGGTGAGCTCCTTGGAGTAGGAAAGCCTTATGCATGCCCAATATAATATGTTTAGTTTGGGATGAAAATAATAAAGTAGGGAATTTTGTGGGGCCCATGTTGTTTTGATTATATTACATGTTAAAATTTATATATGTATTTATAGATATTGGAGATGATACTGCATGTGATTCTGAGCCCCAGTGTTCCCATATTTAATTAAATTCATCAATTAAATATATTTTATATTACAAGAACATCATTATATAAAAAATGTGATAAATCCAAAATAAAACCATGAATTTGAAATATGATATCATGGTTAATTTCATAATGTGATGTTTAACCAATGAGAAACAATAAATATGTCATCTTGTGGTATTCAGATAGGCCGTCCAATAGCAGTATATTTAGTGGATTAGTTAAACTACAAATTTAATTACATTAATAAAATAATTAAATGGATTAAATATATTCGTAAAATAATGTTCTAATTTTTCAATTGATATAAAAATAAAACCTAGGGGGATTCTAGAGTGTTCATCCTTCTTCCTTTGGAGAATCGCATCTGATGATGATGAATATTGGGATTGAAGAAGATCAAGATTCATCCAACTCAATGAATTATTACATTCCTTATCAAAAGAATTCCTTGGAAGTGCAATATCCAATATCTAGGTAAGAATCACCAATTATCTTATTATGATACTTTTTATTAAATAGAATGGGATGGGTAAACCCATTTATGACATGCATCAATTTGTTAACCTTGTCATGTTCATATGTAATGACTTAATTGATTATTATTTTATTATAACCATGGGTATACTTGTTTTTTATCATTGGAAAAGAACATATGGAAATCATCAATTAAAACATTTTGGGTTATTTTCGTCCTTATTTCTTATCTTTGCTCTTTGATTGGACCCAACAATCCTATATTTCCACATCCAAGATTTACGAATCCTGACCAGACATGGGGATTCGTGATAAAATCAGAAGAGATGGATGTATCAAAAAAAAATATTTCAAAAGGACATGGGGGTTTTGGGATATCATTTAATTGGTTGGAATATATATAATTAAATATAGAAGACAATAGGTATTATAGAAGAACGACGTACTACATTTTTGAATGGATTATGATTTCAATCTAGTGAATCACAAGAAATAACCAAAATACACTATATTAACCATTTTCTAGAAAATATAAATCCATATATGAGAGTAGAGAGATAAAATTTAGATAAAAAATAATTAATCTATGATTCCATAAAAGTCTTAACTACAATCCAGATAGTTCTAATAAAAAATTGTGTGTCAATCCCTGGTTGATGAGGATAGGGTTTTAGTGATTTATTAGTATCCCACACTATGTGTGATACCCACACTCCATATATTACATTGGAAGATCACTTCTAGGAACAACATGTAACAATGTACATAGTCACATCCAGGTGCACATCGTGTTCTAAAGTACACAAAGATGGTGTATAAAATATAGACATGACCTAATCATATGTTTCATTGACACAACATATAGTCCACCACCATGATGTGTTATTATACATGGACTATGAGTTGTGTGCTAGAATGGTACCCAAAAATAGGATGGAGTGGAACTAGACACAATGTGGGTCCCATAAAATTTTTTTCATGTTGTTTCACCTTTATGAAACTTTAAATGATTATATATATTTCGTGTTCAGTATAGTTTTAGATTGTGATTAGCCTATCCAATTTGTTTCTCTTCATAAACCATGATGGTTAGCATGATTTTTTATTTTGGGATATTATGATATATTTCTTGAGTGATATGGTTGTTCATGTGATTATCAACATTTATAGTGATCAAGCTGGTTACCACAAGAGATAGTAGAGTGGAACACCCCATCTTCTTAGGTGCTAGTCATCTACCTACATTGTGGGACCCCTGATCAGATAGGTCATTGGATCTCTATTAACAGGGGGAACTCCAATACGGAACCATAGTTCTATTCCCCATGACAATCTAATGAAACCCCATCCTATCACCATGGGTGGAGGTCCACTAAATACCGAATGGATTCCCATATCTAATAGGGTTCATGCAATAAATTACTGGATTAGAACCCCATATCACACCAATTCATGGGTCATCATGAAAATGGAGAGTAACGCCCTATCATCTTGGTCATGTTTTCTCTTCATATTGAGTAACCCCATAACATAGAGGTCACGGGGAATCATGACACTAGAGTGGACCCTCCCCCCTATTGTAATGGATCTGGGAATGAGCCCTCGACCTATAGAACGGAAACCGCCTAATGAAACTGGTAGTAGGTCCTCTATGGATAGTTTTTGAGTTGAACTCCCCCTAATGAACTATGGTTAGATTTCTCTAGTTTGAGATTGTTCTACTTTGACTGTGTGGCATATTGGTGAGGCATGGGACATCAGTAAATTAGTTATGGGAAGAAATGTGATGTATCGTCCCTTTCTTTTTGGACTCTTTTAAATTCAAATGAAATTTGAATTTATTCCTTTGGTGGATGATACACTTTTAAACCAATATTTGGAGTAAAACTTTGAGTTTAATCACAAAAAAAGTGTTATTTTAAGATGTTGATAGGATCTCGAGAGAGGTCTTGGGTGGTTTTCTATGTTTTGGAGGACCAATATTTGGAATCAATGTATGGTTTTACTAATTAGGGCACAATGTTTGTCCAAAACTAGGAAACCCACCAATGTAAATTGTGTGAATTATATTGAAGTGAAGAACTGATCGGAATTGGTTGTTTGTGGTTTCCTATAAAATTTACCGAGCTTACTTTGTTAGTTCCACTTATACAGAAAGTGTGCACTGTTTTTCACATGGCTAGCGCATGGTTGGGCCAAATTATGTAGCAAAAGTATTAAACAAGTATCCTTAATATGTATCCCTCCCATGGGTGGGGCATAGTTTTTTCATAAATGAATCCAAACCATGCCCCACATTACAGGGGTGAAATTAGAACTTTTCACCTCTTTATTATTTCTTTTTTCCATTATCCTTTATTCTTCCTTATCCATACAAAGTAGAATATTCTGTGGTTTTGTCTTCTCCACCTCTAAAAATGAGCATATCTCCCACACAAGACATGTGATTTGAGCACTATCAAGTTCATTAGAAGTGTATATGCACTTATTTGGTTCCTTTTTATGGTCTTTTCATTTATTTTCCAACCACTATTCTAATTTGGCGCAGCCAAATTTGAACTATGTTCATGATGTCCGTCCATTTCATTTATTTCACATGAACTATAAAAAATCAAGACCCAATTTTAGATGTGTGGTTCATTCTAATCAAGTGTTAGGTGTTCTATATATTTTATCTTTAGTTCCTCTATTTTCATAAATTTGTTATGTGTGTTGGTCACCTTCTATACCCGGTGTCACTACAAAATTATATATTTTCTTAATCTAAATTGATTTGACCATCTTATGACAACATAAGGCTCCACTTTATATGGTTTGAGGTTATGATCCCAACCCATACCTCCTTTAAGAGGGTTCAATTAATTTTTTATGTTAAATTATAATGTCTTCCTCAGTTAAATCCACACCATTGGGCATGCTTTTCAATTTATGTAGTAAATAACAACGATCTCTTATATAAAACATATTATTGGTTTTTTATTTATTAATTATTATAAAGTATAATTATTCAAATTAAATGAAATGAATTTTTGGATCATGATTTCGTGTTCTCTAAGAAAATACATTTGCTGAGGTGGGCTATATTCAATGCGAAAACTAATATTCATATTGGTTCATTGTTTGAAATATTGAAATAATTAGTTTATGGGCCTTATTATTATGTAATTGATATGATCAATGGGATTGGACCTATCCATTATTATGAATGATTTTTATGTGACTTTATATAATACATATCCTCTTCCATTTCACCTTTTTTTATAAGAAATTGTTACATACATTACATCCACTTTGATTGAAATTTAAAAGTAATGATTGTATTGATTAGTCCTAGGGTCATACCCCGATTCCTCTTCATGTTATTCTGAGGAATGAATCATGAGTTGGTGAGGCTTCATATGTCATGGGTGATTACATCAATATATTGAATGAGATTTCCGTGAGTGATTATTACCTACGTATGAGTGATTTTGGTTATGAGGGGAGAAACCATGGATATGATTAGTGGAAAGATGGTTACACGATTACATGAATGAGGCTTAGACCCCATTTTGAGATACTAGGGATGGACTCTGAGGGGATTTTCTTACATATATTTGGAGTGGTACTTCTGATTTCATTTATAGATCACCAGGGATAGACTCCATTAGCATTGGAAAATTGATACCACCACGGTGTGATAATGAAGTGCGTTTGTAATATTCACAATGGAAGGGAAAATTATGAAATATTAATCAATACTAGATATCCCTCTATTAAATAAATGCAATATTTCAGGTATCTAAATAAAAGTGAGCATCCTCTATGTAAAATCACATGTCTGTGTTCGGTCGTTTCAAGATGCCTAAATTATAATGACCCATTTCACTTTTTATCAATTTCTATAGGTTGAATTTTGTTAGGATGAAGTAGTTATGGTTGGGCCAATATCCTGGAGGGATCCAGGATGAAATTTTTATGTTTTTTGTTATGATATTAAGATTTACATTTGATGATCATGCACTCTGATTATATTATATGCATGAGCCATATTATTCATTATACACTAATGGTAGCGGTCTGCTGAGTATATCTCACACCCTTCACGGGTTTCCATTTCTCTGTGGTACCCAAGAAGATCCTCTTGTTCACAATTCCTTCATCATTTTCATGGATGATCATAGAATTGAGTATATATGAGAACACTACTAAGCTAGTACTCATTATTCTTGAGGAGACCACCCTCTAGGACTTTTAATATTATGATCGCTCATCTTTTTTATAATATCTCATATTTTATGTTTAATTATTTATTAGGTAGTGTCACATTTTCATGAATAAATGGTTAGTAATATATTGTTGTTTAATATCTCTAATTATGTGTTATGTTTATCTTCTGATTCTTTTCATTAATTTTTACTACTTCTAGTATTTTCTATTGGTTTTTAATTATTATACTACTATGCTAATATGATCATGATGGAATATTTTTCCCCACCATAACATGTTTAGACCCTTTTTTCTACTCTACATCCTTTGGAATTTAGGAAGGTTCCATTGATGTCATTTGGTGACCGGTATATCTTTTAATTCTATAGTATGTTGATCTAGAATGATACATAGCAGTATCAGTGGTTTTCTATTTTCTATTTTCTTACTTTTTTGGGTTTGAATATAGAAGAATAACAAAGAGTACCTTCATGTAAAATAGTTTTTAACTTTGAGGGATCTGCCTATGTATGGGGAAAAGTACAAGTGGCTTGGGATGAGACCTTTAACATGTTGTTCATTATTACAGTTTTTTTATTTCACCATGGGTGAATGAAGTATTTTCTACTTCTTAATAATTTACATGATTAAAATATTTACCATTTCCATGTTATGGAAATGAATAATCACTACATGCATCATTATAGGAATAAATAAATTCACTCTTCATTTCATATAGGATGGATTGTTAGGTTAGATGATATCATTGATGTTTCTTGTGGATTATTTCCCACCTGTTATATTCTATGTTATGTATCATTAGTAACATCATTATAATATAACTGCTGAGTAATTTCATTCCATTACACTGTATAATATGTTTAGTTATTAAATTAGTTTACTTTTGTTTAAGTGTTATGATAGAATTCCATGATTTTATTGTTATGATTATCATGTTCTTGTGATTTCATGGTTATTAAATAGATTTTTATGGTAAAGCCAAATACATCCTTTAATTCATACCATGTTAACTATATGAATTTTATACATATAGAATTTCAATTTATAAATTTTAATGTCATCTGTTGGTTATTTTTTATTAATCTTCTTTAATAAATTATGTCATATTGATCCATCAACTGTTGGTTCCATGGGATGTAACATTGTGGTCGCTGTTAAATTCGATCCAATTTACAATTTGGAATGTGTATATGCACATTATAAATTAGAATAAGGTCAGTCAAATAATAGAACAATTATAGACCCACTTTATAAACATAAATCATATTACATTCATGTTAAGGCTTTTGATTTTTATTCTTAATTCATGATAAAAATTGTTGTGGTTATAAGGGAGTGCCCATAAATTTATAATGTCTAGGGGTTATTTAAAAATTGAGAAGTGGTAACCCATAAAACTAAACCATATTTTATGAGTGGTATATACATATAAAATTTAGTGAATATATATTTTGTTCAAAATTTTTGGTTTCCATAGGGATTGTTCCTATATTATATTAGAATTATGACCCATATGACTAAATTTATAAATGAAACACTACGCCCATGTAGGTCAGTTTGGGAATATTTTTTTAGGAAGTAAACTCTAATGGTTTTTTAAATCATAATTTTTAAAAAATTTAGGATTATTTTTATTCAACCTAAATTTTATTAATGGTACCCTCATAGGTTTCTTTGTTCCGTTGTTATTTCATATTCCTTATCCCCATGGGGATTTTATTCTACTATATGTTTAGGGGAATTTAATTTTGTTAATTCATTCTCTATGATTTTTAATTTAAATTTAAGGAGGAATATGTTTGGTCATACCAATTTATTTAAAAAAAAATCCGTTTAACATTCATTAATTATTTAATGTGTGAGGACTAAGATAAATATAATTCCTATTACAATTTAAAGGCCCTTTTATTCAATTTATTATAATTGAAATTTTCTATAACTAAGATAATTGTGAGGAATTATAAATAAATGATTTATGTTTAAAAATGTGGTTTATGAAATAAATGACATGATATAATATGATTTCAATAAATAACTATTTCATAAAAATGATATTTACTATATGTCGATTGTTTTCCTTATGATGTGTTTTTAATAAGTGTTTTTTACCACATAAAGGGGGTTTGTTCTTCTAAAAAATAATACATTACATTCTTAATAAATTAAATGTGTTTGTTTTATTGAATTAAATTAAACCATATATGGTTCTTTATTTTCAACCCTCATTTATGGGTGGTTAAAGAGATTTCTTGATTTTTTCATTGAAATGAAAATACAAGTATTATTGTAGCGCACTATTTCTATAGCTTGGACCCAAATGTTAGGCCCTCATGTTTATTGACTTATCTTCTAGCACAAACCAATTATGGTCGAATATTTATGCTTTCTTAAGGGATTATCCCATGGTGGGAATCACCTTTAAATAATTTAAATTCTTACTAAATGTTGTGATCATTATTTCAAATGGTAATGTAAGGGTTCCGCATATCGCAAGTAAGAATAATAGATTTTAATGACACTCGTGTTTAATAGTTTTCATTCAATGATTTAAACAACTTTTATGAGGTGATAATTATATAGTTCTTGTTTTTAGTATGCTAGGAATGTATATGGAATTGTTAGCAACTTAGTAGGTCATATGATCATTCTTCTTCTTCACTCATGATAGATGACTTCTTACATTTTCAGTTAAGTTAATGGTCGTATGGGGTAACATTGATTTGGTTTCAATCATTTTAATACCATAAGTTACCAGAATGAATATGGGAATTAGACATGTGGATAGTGTTAGGGATGTGTTTTTTACTAGAGAATCCATGTGTAGTATGGGCTAATATATGTGGTACTCGAAAGGTGCTAGAATAATACAATAAACTATAAGAGTTTGATGGTACTTGTTCAATCCTTGATATTTATTTCTTCATTCATCAGTCATCGCTAGTGTAGAGTGACCTAGCTATAATTTATTGAATTTTCCCAGTGATTAGTGTAAAATTATATGAATTATCAGGTGTTGAAGCACTGATCATTTCAGTTGGGCTTTTATTCCAAATGTCCCTTTTCCTGGTGCATGTGGGAATAACTCAGGAAGAGTTCAACATGTATTCCCAGATAAAATATGTACTTGTATGCTTATAAATATCTGATCTATCTTTATTTTTGTATAATTCTTGTGAAATCCATTTTGGATTTTTTTTAGTAAAAAATGACCATTAATGTTCGTTGGTGGGGAGCGTCGTGCAGTAATTGTGATGGTGTGTCCTCGATTTAAGTGGAGATCCACCATTTAAACACATTTCAAAATGGACAACCTCTTTTGATATTCCTCAATGGCTAGATATATATCATTTCGAGTTGGTTATCTAGAGAAAACATGACGAGGAATGGGTAGGTTGTGTAAGATAACTTTTAATACATAATTCATTAGGATTGAAATTATGTTGTTATTCTTGAGTGACTGTGGGATGCCTTATGTAGTGAAGGCATCATGGTCGGTTAGTGTGGGTGTGTCTTCTAGTGAAGATGAAATTTTCTGTGAATATTTTCACAACTAGTAGATAAACTATTATTCTATGTTTTGGAGCAGTTTGGTATGGTTGGTTCGAAATAGTATGAAGTGATTCATCTTTTTTATGATGGCAGTGTCTTTGGTCTACCAGGTACACCTTCTTATCACATCATTTTACCACGTGTTAATGTAGATAAATTCCCCAATCTTGAAGTTATCTATGTACATTGAGAGAGCATCAATAATATGTGACTATATGTTTTGAACACCACTATTATTTATGGGTGAACTCAATCAATGTGTGATTCAGAAGCATGGATTGTTGAGTCAATAAGATTTTCCTTATGACTTTTCAATTTTTTCTTGTTTTGAAAATCACAAACACCTTATCCTTAAGTAAATATGTTTTAACCCTATATTTTTCTTCTATAAGGAAAATTTTATTACCTAAGGAAATCTTCCCATACCTTGTTTTCATTGTTCATATCAATATTTTTCTTAAGTATAAAAATAATATTCATATATAAAACCTCATAATCGTATAATACATCGAAATGAAGTATTCTTTTTTAGGATCCGAATTCATGATATTAACTTTTATGAAGTTCTTCTCCGAATTCCATGCTGTGAACATTCATGAGGTTCAAATATGAATTCTGATTACGAACATATGTAAAGTTATAACTACGAATTCTAATGATGAATTCTGATTATGAATTCTCATTACGAATTCTGATGATGAATTATGATTATGAATCCTCATTACGAATTCTAATTATGAATTCTGATTACGAATATTGATGATCAATTCTGATTATGAATTCTCATTACAAATTCTAAAAATGAATTCTAATTACAAATTCTGATTACGAATTCTGATGATGTATTCTAATAATGAATTCTCATTAAAAATTATAATGATTAATTTTGATTAAAAATTCTCATTACGAATTTATATGAGAAATTCTGATTATGAATTCTCGTTACGAATTCTACTGATGAATTCTAATTACAAATTCTCATTACGAATTCTAATTGTGAATTCTGATTATGAATTATGGATACGAACATGAATGATGTTCGACTACAAATTATTCTACGAAACAAAATCTGAATATCTGTTTATAATAGACTTCGAATTCATTTTTCTTGTTAGACTCTGAACATAAACTTTCAACACTCTGGACATTCATTTTCTTCATTTTGAATATCATCATTAGATATGTTTTCACTTGTTCTATTATAAAACGATTTTGTTCCTTCAGTTATCAACTAACCATTGTTTCAGTGGCATGTGTACAAGTCCCTCCGAAATTCAGGGAAGAATAAGATCATTGGGGGAGGGAATCGACCATTGGAGTAGATCTTATAAACAGGGGCTTGTTTGAAAATAGCAGAACATTAGACAACATCTTTGACATCTGTGCTTACATGATGTTGAAGTGATTTCTAGAGAGAGAGTCTCTTATAAACTCTCATGCTTCGTGGAGAAAGTTTGAACAGCTTGTTCAAACTATTCTTCGTACATACTTTCTTCGTGTGACTCTGATTGTTGTTGTGTACAATTGAGGGCTTCTGGGGATAGGATGACAGTGGTGCCGACTACCTGATAGTTGATGGCTTGTGGGGATAGAATGATAGAATCCAATATTCATATTGAGGGAATACCCTGGTGTGGGTAACATAGACTTTCATGAAAGTATAAATCAAGGGACCTCTTATCAATGGTTGTTGGATACCCTTATCTTTGGGTTAAAAGAGTTATTGTCTGTTACATGTAGTGTTACTACATTTTTATTCACTCTTCATTTTGTATTGTTAATGAATTTATAACATTCTTATAATTCCTTAAATTTACTTTGATTTAATTATATTCTATGCGCTTTAAGATAGAATCTTAGTTGGTGTAAACTATTGTTAAGTTTCATTTATGGAATCACTTTACTGGAATCAAGCAAGATAATATAATTTAGAGGTGTTGTGAATTTTGGTTATGCAAAATTTCCTTAGGGACTTTTAAAGTATAAAATTCACACCCCTCTTGTATTTGAAAATATCATACTTATATATTTGATCCTGCATTTGGTGTTATAGAGTATATCATACTCACATACCATCTAAAAATTGGTATCATAGGAATAGGTTCAATCTTAATTAATGTCATGATTGGATTCAGAATACTTTCTTCTTCTTATAACATTCGGAATTGCATATTAAGAATTGAATTTCCAGATTCATATTTTCCGGATTCATATTTTTTCCGAATATATTTTTTAGAATCATAGTTCGGATTCATTCTTGGTTAGAGATACACTATTTTTTCCATTAGAATATTTTCTCTTATTTACAAATTCATACTACAAACAAGTTTTTGTGCCAATGTTTATCTTAAGAATGGAAAATTTAAATGTCAGTTCTATTGATAATATAAATCCTACCAGACCTCATGTTTTTAATGGAAATGATAATGAATAAGAGAGAGATAGGATGAATAATTTTTTTATCAATACTGGAGTTGATAACTATCTAATGCGGACTAGTGATTATATTATTCCGGATAAGGAGTTGAGAACCATTACGAATTAGGAAAAAGAATAATATCAATCAAATTTCAGAGTCAGAAATACATTGTTATGTTCCATGACTAGGAACATCAATAGTCAAATATCTTCGTGTAAAGCTTCAAACCGTATCTGGAAGAAAATTGAAGGTACACATTTTGGTACATCCAAAGTCACAGAGACAAGAAGAGCTATGTTGGGAGATTAATATCTAGATTTATCTTCCCTTATTGAGAACCTATAAGAAAAGTTCAACAATGTTTTATGACTATTGTGAATAGCTTACAATATATGGAAGAAAAAATTTTGGATGAAAATGTTCTTATGGACAAGAAATTAGATATTATGCAAAATGAATGGGAGTCCAAGAGAACGGCTATTGATGAGAATAGGAAAGTCACTCAGATTTCATTAGATGAGTTGTTTGGAACTCTTCTTCAGAATGAAACCAGAGTGAAGAGAGATGCCGAAAATGTCATGAAAATGAATGGGAGTAGAGGATATTCTTTTACAACCACTTCTAATCATATGAATGCCAAGACCCCAGAAAAAGTAAGCAGCTCAATGACAAATAAAGTCATTATTCAGTCAGAATCTAGTGACACAGGAAATTATGAGAATGAATTGGCTAATCTAGCTCGGAGAATGAACACGATTGTTTCTCCAAGGAATAATCAGAATAAATACAGGAAGAAAGACTACAGAGATAAGAAATATGGAGATGTTATGTGTTATGAGTGTAAACGTATAGGTCCTATCAGACCTGATTGTCCATTGTTGAAAAATAAGCAAAAGAATGATAGGAATTTAGAAAGGAACATGAAGAAATTCTATCGGTCAAAGCATTAGAAATGTCTTAATGCTAATGATACTTGGAGTTCTAGCTATGGATATTATTCAGAAATTTAATCTTATGAATATGATTCATCATCGAAGAAGAATTTGGGTTTCATTGCAACTACTTCTTTCCCCAATACATGTCTTATTGTCAAGGTATTCTCTTTCGAGGCATTCACAAATTTATCTCTTGATAAGAATTACTATTCCGAACATAGTACTTCTAAAGAAGATACTTCATCTTCATAAAATGAAGAATTACATTCATATGAAGAAGTATCTAGATTTTTCATGTTTCTTGAAGAAAAAAATAGTAAAATAACTAAGAAATTAGAAAAGGAATATACTAGGGAATAAATTCTTACAAAAGAGACTTTAGATCTTTCTAGAGATCTTAGAGATAAAGAAGAGTTATTAGAAAAACATTATAAAGACATTGAGAAAGAAAATTCTGATAAAGAAGAACTTTCTAAAGATCATAAGAATTCTATTTTAAAGATAAATGTTATTGAGGAAAAATATAACTCTTAAGAAATGATTCATGAGGATAGGAATGTCGCCAGTAGACATAAATCCGAAATATTTTCTCTTAATATGCTTCTTGAAAAATTTACCTCTGGGAAGGAATCTTTTGACAAAATGTTTTCTCAAATTAATCCTCAAGAAAACCCTACTGTAGTAGGTTATACTCACCAAAAACCAGTTTTCAAAAACAATTATTTTGGTCCTTCTAGAGCCCCTATTTTTACTAAGTGTTAAAGTGGTGGGCAATGGAAGAAAAATTTCTCCTTAAATCGAGTTCAATCTCTTGGGTTTTATAAAGCTTATTTTTCTAAATAGATGTGGATTCCCAAAATTTTGTTAACTAAAAATTCTTAATCCAAGAATATTTGGATTCTTAAAGCCTAACTTTTTAATTATTTTTCGAATAATAGGTAAATTACTAACAGCAATTAATGGTACATGTATAGTGGATGTTCCCGACATATGACTGGTAAAAAAAATATTTTGAAAAGATTATCAAAACGAATGGAGGAAAGGTAACTTTTAGAGACAATGCTCAGGGAGAAATTATCGGTATAGATAACATCGTTCTTCTTGGAAAAACATTGATTTCAAATGTTTTATTCGTTAAACGTCTTAAGAACAACCTCATTAGCATAAGATAAATATATTATGAAGTCTATCATGTGAATTTTTGGAATTATAAGGTCTTAGAACACAATTCCAAGGAAGAATTTATTCTTTCTGCCAATAGGTAAGAGAATGTTTACACACTAAACTTAGAAGACCATAGGAGCAAAGACTTACTTACCTTAGTGAAATGGAAGATAATTCTTGGTTATGGCATAGAAGTTTAGGACACTATAACCTTAAGAACCTATGAAAACACTCTACGAAAATTTTAGTTAAGGATCTACTGAATCATAGATTTGATTCCTCCAAATTTTGTGATCGTTGTCTATATGGAAAGCAACATAAATCATGTTTTAAATTAGTAGACTAAGTCTCAACAACTAATGCGTTACAACTAGTGCATATTGATCTTTTTGGTGCAACAAAAACTGGAAGCATAGGGGGAAAGTATTATGTATTTGACTTATTTGATTATTACACTAGATTTACGTGGGTCTATCTTCCAGAAATGAAATCTCAATATTGTTCTTATTTCAAATGTTTTAGATCCCAAGTGAAAAATGAGAAAATCCTTCCATTGAAAACTATTCATATTGATCATGGAGGAGAATTTCAAATTTCTTATTTTGAAACTTTTGTAGTAGAAAATGTATTACTCAAAACATTTCAGCACCCAGAACACATCAACAGAATGGTTTTTTTGAAAGAAGAAATATAATTCTTCAAGATAAAACTAGAACCATGTTGAGTGAGTATTCAATAGACAAACATTTTTGGGATGAAGCTGTAAGTACTGATTTTTATACTATAAATCATGTTTTGATTAGACCTTTTCTAAATAAAACCCTTAATGAGTTATGGAATCGTAGAAAACCTAGACATTCCTACTTTTAGGTTTTTGGTTGCAAGGTATTAATCCTGAATAATAAATATAATTTACAAAAATTTGAACCAAAATATGATAAAGGAATTTTCATCAGCTACTCCACTACTTCTAAGTCATATAGAGTTTTCAATAAAAACACATGTACTATTGAAGAAACGGTACATGCTAAATTTGATGAAACTGATCCTTTTGTTTTTAAACAACCCCAACCTACATCCTCATATGTGTTTTAAAAAACTGATTATCAACCTTTGATAGAAAACCCTTCTGATAAGGAAAATATTACAGAAGATACTTCTGAAACATTTACCCTAGAAGATTTCATACCTTATGTCGATGAATAGGTCATACAAAACCCAAACCATTTGTTTCTAAAGAATCATCCCAGTGATAGTATCATTAGTGATCTCAATCGACCTGTAAGTAATAGAAGTTCCTTACAAAATGAAGTAGAACATATAACATTCCTTTCCCAATTAGAACCAAAAACCACTGATGAAGCTTTAAGAGATGATGATTGGATTAAAGCAATATAAGATGAACTAAATGAATTCGAATTGTAAAAATTCTGGACCTTGCTTGAAATTCTGAAGGAAACTTCTGTTATTGGAGTGAAATGGGTCTTCAGAAATAAGTGTGATGAAAATGGGATCATTGTTAGAAATAAAGCTAGATTAGTTGATAAAAGCTATAATGAACAAGAAGGAATAGACTCCGAGGAAACCTTTTCTCTAGTAGCTAGACATGAATCTATCTGTATATTAATTGTATTTGTAGAATTATTCAACTTCAATCCTTTTTAAATGGATGTAAAATGTGCTTTTTATAATGGTTATTTTCAATAGGAAGTTTTTGATGAACAACCTCCTGGATTCGAAGACACAGAACATCCTGATCATGTTTTTAGACTTACCAAAGCATTTTATGGCCTTAAACAAGCCCCTCTAGCTTGGTATGATAAACTTACAGGATTTTGGATTCAAAATAACTATGTTAAGGGAAATGCATATCCAACCCTTTTTATAATGAAAGAAAAGAAAAATGATTTAATTGTTCAAATTTATGTTGATGAAATTATATTTGGTTAAACTCAGCAATCCTTAACAGATTCAATTGTGGGTCTAAGGAAATTTGAGTTTGAAATGAGTATGATGGGTGAGTTAACATTTTTCCTATGTTTCCAAATTTCTCAAAAACTGGAGGGAATCTATATATCCCAACATAATTATATTAATTATCTTCTTAAAAAGTAAGGATATGACATACTAATAGTTTATGTACTCCCATTGGTACCTCAAACAAACATGATCTTGATGAATTTGGGAAACCAGTAGATCAAACATATTTTTCAGGTATGATAGGATGTCTACTTTACATGACAGCTAGTCGTCCAGGCGTAATGTTTTAAGTATTCTTATGTGAAAGATATCAATCCAATCCTATGGAATCACATATAATGGTAGTGAAAATATTTTTTTGATATTTAAAGGGAACCAAGGATTTAGGACTATTTTATACTTCTTTAAATGATTTTGTTTTAAAATGCTTTTCAGATGCTGATTTTGGTGGATGTAGAATAGATAGAAAGAGTGCATATAGAACTTTTCATTTATTAGGAGATTCATTAGTTTCAAGTGTTGCAAGAAGCAACATCCTGTAGTACTCTCCACTGCTAAAGCTGAATATGTAGCTTCTGGAAGTTGTTGTGCTTAATTGTTGTGGATTCAACACACACTCACAGACTACGCCTTTAGTTTTACTAAGACTCAAATTTTTTGTGATAACAGAAGTTCCATTTCTCTTAGTAAAAACCATGCACATCACTCTCATGCAAAACACAAATATATTAGGCATCACATTCTGAGGGATCCCAATCAAAAAAGAAGATATAATTCTACAATTTATCGGAACGCAAGATCAACATGATGATATTTTAACAAAATACTTACCCTTTGGTATATTTGAATACATTAAAAAGAAGTTAGGGATTATAATCGTAAGGTAATATTTTTCCATTAACATTCTATTGAACCAAATTCCTTACAGTAATAAACTCTTTTCCATAGGTGGAGTACATCTCTTATTGATGTTTTTCAAATTTTTTAATGGAAATTTTTGTACTTAGATTATTTTTTAATCATTCATAATGATAATTTTCGTAGTTAGGTTTTTCAAATTTATTTTTCATAATGAAAATTTTCATATTTTGTTTTTTAAAATTTTTGTAATGGAAATTTTCGTACTCATAATTTTCTTAATCGAATTTTGGTACTCAATGATTTTTCAACAAAACATATAGATCTGATGTTTTTCGTAGTGAGTTTATCATAGTGAGTTTTTTCATAGAATTTTTTTTTTCATGAATAATATCACCTATTACGAATAAACAACCTAGATAATATGAAAGGTATGGTTTCTTTACTCGTGTTTTAATAATCATTTTTACTTTCTATATATTTCTTTTATTTTTAAAATTTTGTGGATTCATTTGTCCTTAAATTTGAATGATTTTATTAAAGCATAAAAAGATCAGATTCAATATTTTTTTGCATGTATGATTTCAACCGTCAGATCAGATCAGAGAGTTTTTCAACCGTTATATTGGAATTGGACGTTGAATGGTCACTTCCATCACCTATATAAAGGGGACCCCGATGTATTTACCACATCAGTTTCCAAGCTCTCGTGTCTCGAAGCTCTCACCATCTACAAAAGCATGTTCTGAATTATTCAGGTGTGCCCAGTCTTAATGTCTGCAGAAGCCCCTTCTCAGGATATATCTTTACTCAAGCCGATCTCAGAATGGAATATTTATAGGGAGAGGTTGGTACACCAACACATTTCTAATAAGTATGATTCTATTATTTCTAAGAACATCTGGCTCAATGGATGGGAAAGTGTAGCTTTTTCAAAGACAACTGCTCATGGTGTGGTATATTTGGACTTGCTAATAGATTTTTATGAGTCATCCAAATTTTACAAGGAAGATAGAAGAGAGAAGATCTCCTCCAAAAGCTATGGGATAATGTATGCTTTATCCTATACCAAGGAGGCTAGCCTATTTGGAATACCCTATGAAAGAGAGGCATAATTTTTCTCTCACAAGATTCCAGAGGATCAGGGAAATTTTGTAAAGTCAAAGGCCGTGGTGTGTCTAGGACTTTATAATATTAATAATGCAAAAAATCTTTCACATATATCTACCAAAAATATGATTATATAGCTTTGGGTGAAAAGATTTATCATACGAAGAAAGGGTGGTAAGAATACCATTAAGAAATGTAAAATTTACTTCTTAGATTTTTGGTAAATCTAAGGAAAATCAATTTGATAAGGCACATCCTCATTACGATTCAGAACATCAATAGTGGGAACCTCAGAGCTCAGATCATTATGTATCAGGCATTTCTTTCTATGTTTATTGTTCGGTGTCTTGAATCCTCTAAGATCCAATGTAGATCCATGCCATGAAATTGCAAGGAGATGTTAATTAGTGATGACATCCTCATATGAATGAATGTTATCTTCTCTAAGGAGACATGAGAGTTTTATGTTCTTCTAGTGGAAGAGGCAGAAGCCAATCTGGAAAATGTTGAGAAAGCTAAACCCTTAATGAATTTCAGTACGAAAAGGATGTTGAACGTCGTGGAATCTAAAGATAAACCCCATAAGTATAAAGAACCTCAATCTGCACCTCCTAAACCCAAAAAAGTAAAAGGCCTAACCAGATGTGTTAGTAGAAAAGTGGAGAGAGGACAAGAAGAATAGAAATGCAAGGCAGACAAAGTTTGGTTTCGATCCTTCTAAGGCTATGACCTTAAAAGAAACAGCTGCTGAAGAGCTTGAGACGAAATCAATGGAGAAAAAAAAGCAGAAGAAGATGATGATAGAGGCTGATATTTGTCAATCCCTTCTGAGGGATCCTGAAATTGCTTCCGAGAACATCCCTGTTAAAAAATCATTCCTTGTGGAACAATTTCCCGAGACTCCAAGAAAGAGAATTATGTCACCAGAAAAGCAACAATTCATTACTGTGGAAGAGATGAAAGCTCAAGAATAAGTGCAAGAAGCTGAGAGCAGTGGTGGATTTGATGATGTGATCAAGCGGGTTGAAGAATATCATGAGAAAGAGAGTGCTTCTGAGAAATTTTCACTCAATACTTCTCACGATGGATCTTCAAAAGCTTGTTACACCTACAGATGATGGGAATGGAGAAGATGAAATAAACATGCCATCTGAAAAAGAGAGTCACAATCATGACATTATTCTACTTGTGGATATTGAAGCTAGAGCTGAGACGGAATAACTTGATGAAGAAATGACTATACAATTATCAATAAGTGAGCATGAATCATCAGATGAATAGGATATTATGAAAATCAGTAAGGGATATCAAATAGAGGTGGATACCCTAGAAAAATAAATTTTGAGGAAAAATTAAGTTGTAGGTTCTTCAAAGAGAAAGATGGTGGAAATAGAAGAATAAAAATATCCAAGTAAATTGTCAGATTCGGAGTCATATGTCTTAGGGAATGATTTAGTTGTTCAATATCTGAAAACTCTGGTGGATACCATTCTGATCATTTAAGAAATTGTGTCCAGATGCCTGATTCTTGAACATTGTATGAATCGTAAGACAGACATTGTATCCATGGTGATGGAAAAATCTGTTAAGATAGAGGCAGATCACAAACATTTCCTGCTCAAATATGTAGCATGCAAGAAACCGGGCAATCATATGAACAAATGGCCTAAAAAAATATTGAAGATATGGAAGATCTTGATCAGTTCCAAGAAGATTTCAAGGAATCATTTGGTAACAAAGATTTCAAAATAAAAAATCTTTCAGACAATTTTCTGGAAAAGCTATGTCTAGAACAATGTTCATGGATGCAGGATGTAAAAGATCTGAATGGGAATCTTAGTTATATTGTTCAAAGCATGAAAATAGATAAGGATCTCTCGAGTGAGATTCAAGAAAATATTTTGAAGCAAGATTAATTTCTAAAGGCTCATGCAGAGGACCTGAATGATAATAAAGACTGGATCAAGGAATTATAAAATCAATCTGAGGAAGATCATAAAGAGTTGAAGAAGTTGAAGTCCATTGTCAAGATGCTAATGCCCAAGGAAAAATAAACAAAATAGACCACTCCGATGTTTTTTTGTATTTTTCCCCTATAAAAATTCTTTCAATCATAATGTATTTTTGGTTCTGTGTTTGGTTGTCTATACTAATATTTCAAGTACTTTATTATTTTTCTATTCTCTCAAACTCTTTTTGAAAATCACAAAGCAGGTGAAGGAAAAAGAATTACAAAAGGGAGAAGGAAGAATTTTTAAGTAAGGGGGAGTACTCATAACAATTATTTCCACATTCAAATAATATTTCTCATTATGGAAATTTAGAATATGATCCTTAGTGTTCCAAATACTAAGGGGGTGTAGGTCCTATTTACCATTTTCCATGAACAAAGGGATATAAGCTTTAATTTCAAAGTCTAAAAATTTATTCTATGTTCATACATTCCTTTTCGTAAGGATGTTTGTGCTTTCCTAAAATGGGGAGATTTTTTATTCAATAAGGTTTTCCTTATGAAATTTCCATTATTTCTTGTTTTAAAAATCAAAAACAACTTATCCTTATGAAAATCAGTTTTTACACTATATTTTTCTTCTATACGGAAAATTTTCTTACCCACGGAAATCTACCCCTACCATGATTTCATTGTTCATATCAATGTTTTTCTTATGTATAAAAATCAGATTCAAATATAAAACCTCAGAATCGAATATTACATGGATATGAAGAATTCTATTTTAGGATCCAAATTCATATTACGAACTTTTATAGAGTTCTACTCCGAATTACCTGTTACGAAATTTCATGGAGTTCAAATCTGAATACTGATTACGAACTTATATAAAGTTCTAACAACGAATTCTAATGATGAATTCTGATTAATAATTATTATTACGAATTCTGATGATTAATTCTGATTACGAATCCTCATTGTGAATTTTAATGATGAATTCTGATTACGAATTCTAAATACGAATTCCGATGATGAATTCTGATTACGAATTCTCATTACGAATTCTAATGATGAATTCTGATTACGAATTATCAGTACGAATTTTGATGATGAATTCTGATTACGAATTATGATACCGAATTGTAATGATGAATTCTGATTACAAATTCTTATTAAGAATTCTGATGACAAATTCTGATTACGAATTCTAATTAAGAATTCTAATGATGAATTCTAATTACGAATTCTCACTATGAATTCTGATTTTCAATTTTGATTACGAATTATGGATATGAACTTGTATAATAGTCGACTCTGAATTCTTCTGTAAAATAGAATCAGAATATCTCTTTATTATAGACTATGAATTCATTTTTCTTATTAGACTCCGAACTTTAAACATTCAACACTCTGAACATTCATTCTCTTCATTCTAAATATCAGCTTTAGTTATTCTTTTAGATGTTCTATTATAAAATGATGCGTGCCTTTAATTATAAACTAAAAATTGTTTGAGTGACATGTGTACTAGTCCCTATTAATTTCAATGAAGAATATGACCATTAGAGGAGGGAACCGACCATTGGATCGGAGCCTATAAATAGCAGCTCATTTGAAAAGAGCAGAACACTGGACAACATCTTTGACATCTGTGCTTACATGCTGTTGAAGTGATTTCTAGAGATAAGGGCTCTTATAAACTCTCACGCTTCATGAATGAAGTTTGAACAACTTGTTCAGACTTTGCATTGAGTAGACTTTCTTCATGCGACTCTGATTGTTGTTGTTCACAATCCGGTGCTTCTAGGGATATGAAGACAGATGTACCGACTCTTGATAGTTAAGGGCTTGCGGGGATAGAAAGACAGAATCCAATATTCATATCGAGGTATTACCATATAGTGTGTAAAAAATACTTTAGTGAAAGTATAAATCATGGGACCTCTTATCAAGGGTTGTTGGATACCCTTCTCTTTGGGTTAAAAGAGTTATTGTTTGTTATTTGTTGTGTTACTACTTTGTTTTCCATTGTGCATATTGTATTGTTAAGGAAAGTACAAATTTCATATACTTCCTTACATTTACTCTGATTTAATTAGATTCTATATAGTTTAAGGTAGAATCTTAGTTGCTGTTAACTTTTGTTATGTTTCATTTCTGGAATAACTTTTCTGGAATCAAGCATGTTAATAGAACATAGAGGTGTTGTGAATTTTAGTTATGCAAAATTTCCATAGGGATTTTTAATGTATACAACTCACCCCCTCTTGTATTTGAGCATCTAATACTTATATATTAGATCCTACATTTGGTATTTTAGAGTATATCATTCTCACATACCTTATAACATGGTTTTTATAGATGTATTCTTGGTCATGAGTGATACCTTGTTTTTTTTGTGTAGTAATTCCTTAGATAGACTCATGGTCCAAAAAATTTCCATATGTATTGATCTCCAAGAATGTTCCACTTTCGTCCAAGTTAGCATTCTTGGTTTGTGGATGTTCGGATTGGTAGTAGCATCTCTCAATTAATATTCTTTTATGGATTTCCATGGATCATCTCCGAGAGCATGTATTGATTTTTCTGATACTATGCTAAATTATAGTTAGGCTTAGATGAGGTGTTGATGGATGATGATCTTTGTGAGCTAGTCAAGACATGCACCTATGATTAACATAGGGAATAGAAATTTAAATTGGGTGTTTTGAATAAATAAATCCCCTTAAGTTGGTCACATGCTTTAATGATCATTCTTTGAGTAAATCTCAAGTTAAATTTATTAAAATGAATCAATTTTAGATTTTGAAATGCTCTTTCCATCTAACATGAGATTTTTTTGAATAGCCAATCAATAGTGTTGTGAGCTGTCTTACACTAGCTTTCTTAGATGCACTCAGTGAGGGGTGGTTTTAGCATTCCATCACATGGATATAGGTTTAATGTATGATTCAGTTAAAGTTTTTCACAAAAAAGGGTTAAAAATATTAATGTGAGGTTAGTTTCGAATTATTCCTTTGACTGAATTGTTAATCTTGTGGTGAGAATCATTGTTAAACTATTTTCATTCATTAAAATAACATTCAAATGGTATAGAATCCATGATTTTTAATTGGACGTATTGTTGTAAAACTTTTTATGTTAGATCTATAGGTCGGATGTGAAATAAGATGATGTAGCTATCATGTCTCAAGTTTGACACGCCAGGAGAAGATATGTATCCATCGTTCAGTTTGGAAAAACATGTATTGGATTTAGATTTTAATACTACCATGTTATAGGTTAAAGTTACACACAGAGGTGTGTTGGGTGTTTGGAGATGCAACGTGGCTACTTGAACCAAAAAGAATGACCCATGTAGGGGGTCTGTATTCACTTTCTCTCTGTAAGGCTCATCAGGGATAAGAATATTTAAGGATAAGAGAATGTGGAAGCCCCTATTATTTTAACATTTCATATTCCAAATGATTTTGAATTTAACTGTTTTTTGGATAGTTGACCTTGTAATCCAATATTTATAATGAATACCTAAGAGTTAGTTCATGTAAATGTGTTTTTTATATAGGGTTAAGAGCTCGATAGAGGTCTCAGGTGATTCATTGTGTTTCATAAGAACCGGGATCTAAAATCTAACTTTCAGGTGGACTGGTTAGGGCTCATGGTTTGTCAAAAACCATGTGTCCTAGAAGTTTGAACCCTATGACTACATCCAGTGAGAGGAATTGATCTTTTTGGGATGTGAAATTTTTTCTAAGAAGTTCTCCAAAATTTCATTCATAGTTCCTGTTAGGCTGTTAGTGTTCATTGTATTCTATAGTTTTGTGGACTATTTATCTAAATAGATTTACCCTTCTCTAGAAGAAGTATCCCTCAAATAGTTTTCACATGGTTTGGAAAACCATGCCCCAAAACTGCATGCCTCAATAAAGGGGTGATATTTTCCATTTATCCATGTTCCTTATTTATTTTATATTACTCATTTCTTATTCCTCTTTTGCGTGAAAAAACCCACTTACATGAGTTTCTCTTCTCCTCTTCTTGGTATGAGAAGATATCCCTTTTATGGCCTCTTAATGTAGCCCCGTCATGTGAGTTGGACATGTTTCCATAATTATACAACACCACTTTTTCCCTTCATTATTTGCCGTCTCTAATTATGTGCTATTTTGGTGTGAAATAATTTTACATATTTTCACTTTTCTTGACCATTTCATTTAATACTTGTGAACTGGAGTAAATCAATCCTTAATATCTTAAATTTGGGTCATCCTATTATTGGGGTTTGTGGCCTATAGATTTTCCATCATTATAAGCATATTCATAAACTATTTTGGTGTACAATATGTCAACCTTACCCAAAGTAACATCTAAATTTTACATCGTGATAAAATTAATTTAGTATAAAATACTATGATGCCTTTAGACTCATCCATTTGGGGTTTGAGGTTTGGACCTCTACCTAAACCGCCCTTGGTTGGGTACACTTTATTTTTCTAGTTCATTTATCTTCTCCACAATTTTTAGAGACACCCCAATTGGTGTGAATTTCTATTCATGTAGTAAATTTTGATTCTATATTATATGAAACCCACTATAATTTGTGTTTTTTATTCCTTTTGATGAAGTCAAATTGGTCAAAATAAATGAGATGAATTGTTTCATTACAATTTCCTATTTTCAAAAGAATCCACTATTGAGGTTTGATAACATCTATGTTAAAATTACTATTCTTTTTGGTTATTTGTATGAATTGGTTAAATTATTAATACAAGGGCCATATTATTAAGTAATTTAGATGATTAATTGGTTTGGACCTATAGTTTTGTATAATTGATTTGTGAATTGGATTTATTATATACATTTCCACCTAATTTTTAACTTGTTTATTATAATTCATGGTTTTATATTTGGCCACCTTCTTGATTTAAATGTTAATGGAATTAATGTATTTAATTTTCCTAGAGTGATACCCAAATTCTTATATATGGAATGTCGAAGATGCACTCGTGAGTTGATGAGGATTAATACATCAGTGGTGATACATACTATATCTTGGATGGGATCATTGGGCTTGTTTCTTAAATCCATATGATTGATTCTAGTTCCCATTGGAGCACCCATAGAGGATATTAGTTTCAAGTTGGTTTTATTAGGCCATCAGTGATACTTGGAACCCTTTGTAAAATATCATAGAAAAACAAGGAGGGAATGTTTATTTACAAACATCAAGGGTGAATCATGGGATTCCATTTATGGATAACCATGGATGGGACCCATCATCTTGGGAAATTGGTTATGCTCATTGTGGGATACTCGAGTTCAATAATAAGGTTCACCTTGTGTGGGAAAATGATGTCATATTAATGATTTCTATCAACGTGTATTCTAATTAAATGCAACATGCTAAGTAATTAAATATAAGGGAATGTCTACCAAGAACAACTCACATTTCTAGAATCGGTCCTCTGTAGATTCATAAATTATAGTGACCGGTTTTCTATTTTAGCGCTTTTTCACGAGTAACATTTCGTTCAGACATTACATATTTTTCCATTGTAGCAATGGTTGGGTCAGTGTACTATAAGGTCCCAAACCTGAATTGGTTATTTATTTATTGTGTACTAAAAATTTACATTGGATGTGCATGTACAATTATTATTTTATATTAACCAGCTATATTATTTGTTAGACACCATTGGTGGTGGCCTACTAAGTATATCTCACACCGTACTCAGGTTGTCATTGCATTGGTGTACCAAATAAGATCCTCTTTTTTGTGGGTCATTGATCATTTTCTTTCGTAATGAATTACACCAAGGAGTTAGGAGCACAATACGGTTCTAGTAGTTAGAATGGTCAAGGAGACATCCCAATAGGCCTATTTATTCTTTTTTATTTTCATTTTTTGTATCATATCTTCTTATGTATGTTTCCCACATTATTATGTAGAATTACATGGACATGAATACATGGTTACTACTATATGGCCATTTTCTATCATTAATCAATTTTAATATTTATCATTCACATAATGAAATTAATTTTTACTGATACCACTATTGTTTGTTGTTTTATTATTATTATACCAATTTCTAGTCTGATCACGATGTTATAGACATCCCATTCTACCAGTATTATATCACTGCTACAAGTCTAATGACTATAACATTTGGCAAGGAATTCTTGATGTCATGCAGTGATCAGTTTTAAAATGTTTACTTAGTCACATAAGTTTTTATTTTACACATGAGAAGTTTTTCATCATTGATGAAACTCTAAAACTATTTGAAACACTTCTTCAGACAAGTCATTGAGATGAAGATCCACTTACTCTCTCATTTATTATTATTTTTGTAGAGAATATATATATATATATCCTTGATTTTATATTTGGTTACTCTATATCCATGGATTGTTATTATGTGAAAGGTATTCCCCAACCATTCTTTTTTTATCTTTTTGTGGTTGGATTAGGTCACCCCACAACAATGGGTGAAAAAGACATGACTTATAGGCTATATACACACCATGTTTATCAAATTGTGCAGGGATTATGTTGAGTTATCTTAATTTTAGAGGAAATGTATATTGTTTACTATATATTATTTATTCCAATTTTATCTCTTAATTATCCTCCAAAAATATTCAAGGAATTTTACTGGGTATGTATATACTCACCCCTATATGGGATTTTCCCATAATTTCTGTGTTTTATCAAGATGAATGATAGATAATTGATGGCTTCAGAAGTGTTTAGGGATATTGGGTGATGCTGAAAAAATATGGTTGTCATATATTAGAGATTGTAGGATGTTATTTTTCAGTAACTCACATTCCATTGTTTCTAGTTGTGTCATATTTCTAGTAGGGCATGCATATTCCCCCATTAAATCTATATATCCATTTCCATAATCATGTACACCATAAAGGTTAACCATGTATTATTTAATTACAAGATGTTGAATATTTTTATTATCATTCCGATGAACTATTTCATTGAGGTGGTTGGGTGTGTGTGTACAAGTATTTTTGGAATAAAAATATCATTTAGGATATGCCTTTCGGTGGTTTTTGACACCCCCTAGCATATGGTGTTGAGTCTGGGTTCGTTTCAGCATGATACCCAGTTAGGATGGGGATATAAAAACCCTTGTTGTATCATTATTTAATTATATTCTATCTTGTATGTGACACATTGGGAGTGATATAAATGGAGAGGATGATATCACCGTATATCTACAATGACATAGTTTCACTATTATTATCTGTGATTTAGCATGCATTCATTATGTTTTCATGAATATATCCATGGAAAATCCTTTTGGTAATACATTTATCCATACCATATATATATAATACCTTTTTGTTTATCTAAATTTGGTTTAGATCGGTCCGGGTATTATTAGTTCATGGTTTTTCAGGAGTTGTTTGGGCCTCATGGTCACATTCTATCATTTCCTTTTTAGTATTTTTAGTGTTCCTTTCAGTTGTTATGGTATTATAATAAGTATCATTATTGAACTAGTGTTTTATTTATATATATGTTTGATCATATTTCTATTTTCATTTTATTCTTATATATTTATACTACATGTTCCAATAGAGGATAATATCTACCATATACATATTTATAGTACCCACTGTTCATGTCACCAACTTGAGGCATAATAGTGGTGGGAGTCCACCAGTAAACATCTACAATAATTCATTACTTTCATAATAAGGGGTTACATTGGGGGTGTCATGAAAAATGATATATCAATTATTATGGAGAATAAATATAGATATTAGTTTTATGAAACATTTTTAATAGATACACATTTTTTTAGGGAGGTGGAAGGAATTATTGTTTGGATACCGTGTCAGATATTTAATTCATGATTATATATTGATTTTCTGGAGATTTTAATGAAAATAAAATATTTATTCCTGAAATTATGAGTACAGATACCACAAAAATTATTGGGGGATGGGAAAGAAGATTCCGGAGTGGGTAAGTCGATCGATTATTTGTAGTATATAAAGATGTTGAAGAACGATGGTTTAAAAAAATTGAAAAAAAATTATCTTTTTCAATGTGATAGTTAGTTAATGATTTTAGTACATAGTGTACCAAGGTAATGGTGGCTAATTAATCTAGGTATATTTTTTAATAATATTATAAATATTAATCATTATTTCTAGGAGCCATCAGTTCTGTCCAATCATGTTTAAGTAGAAAAATTATTTTATATCAACATGTTTTTCAAAATATTTATTCTGTAAGTGTCAGAGTGTTGATGATTAAAAAAAATAATTTTTCCATTAATGAATTTTAGTCTCCAAAAAGTATTAAATCCCAAAAATATTTTAATTGAACATTAACCACGTAGTTCAATAATATCAAAATAAAAATCACTGTAGTCATAACCATAACATTGGATAGAAATCCAATCTGAAAAATGAAAAAAAAAATACAAAAAATAGGGTGCTTTTGAAATTAATATAAAACTTCCATTAAATATATAATTAATATATATTACAAATAGTTCCAATCATTGGTAATATATACATTAAATACAATGTGTTAACAATAAAAATAACTATATCCAAGTAGAATATGTTTTGAATATAAAGAATCATTGATTAATGATAAGAAAACATTAATATTTAACACAATAGAATATATGTAATTGATCATCTTTAGTTGAAAGATCTATCCCTAGGATATAATTAAATATATTTATAATTATATATTCCTTGTATAGTATTCAAAAAAATCAACGTTCACATGATACCGATTCTTATATCCATTATTTCAATGTACATTACATCATGATGCTCTAAAATTTCTATCCATGGAGTAACATCAAAATCAATGTATTTGTATAATTAATTATTAGAATAAATGATTCATCCTTAATAATTATAACATCATATATTTATTAATTATGTTAAAAATACAAAATATAAAAATCTCTCACGAACTATAGTAATAGAAATCAATTTATAATAAAAATTCTAGTATTATCTATTTCATGAGGCCTATAATTAATTTATTTTATCAATGTTAAAAAATACTCCATATTTATTGTGTAGTGTGGAAACAGACATTAATGTTTCTATATGATTTTCTTGATGTAATTCCATTAAACTTTTTAAATCCACTAAATTATTTATGGTATTCGAAACATTTTATTTGAAAATCGTTAAATACATGTCATGTATATATTTTCAAAAATATCTAATAATTATATATTGGTTGAGAGGGTAAAAATGTATAGTGTAATGAATTATTAAATTTTTTTAATTTTAATATGCATTTTTAGGAATGTTATTCAATAAAATCCTAGTTTTTATTATTACAAAACATGAAAGGAAATGTAGAAAAAAAAAGAAAAATTGTATGAAATAATGTAGGTTTTTATAACATCAATAATACGTACTCTTCTATTAGATATAAAATAAAATATTAAAATTTTTCCTTTAATTTATTATTATAGACTCACGGTTATAATTTAAACTTCCCTTAAATATCACACTATTCCCTGGGGTATTAATATTTTCTCTTATTTTGAATTAACCTGAAACAGAAAACCTTTTTTCTTTGGATATCATACATCACCTATTAGGACAAAATAAACTATCCAATTTTCCTTATAAAAAGAATTAAAATATATTACCTCTTTCCCTATTTGTTATTATAGAAAATAATATATATATATATATAATATGATAAATAATATACCATAACTACATGAATTTCCAAAACATAATTATCATACATATATGTATTATCAAAGATATATAATGTTATTTTAAATAATATATAATTTAAAATTCATAATATCATATTTAAGAGAGAAAATATTATAATACACAATAGGTCATCATAATGTAATAGTAAAACAAATTCAGTAAAAAATACCTTTTTAATGATAACAACCATTATGTTCATTAATCAAAATTACATCTATATGATATAGTTTTATATGATCCTTAAAATATATATTATAATATATGATCATTATTTTAGAAACATATAAATTAGGAAAAAAATTAGTTGTTTGTATTCTATATATTTATTGAATGTCCACCCCCTTTCACGATGAGATTCTCAATGTTTGGATAATATAAAATAAGAATTAAATTACGACCGCATAACCCTATACATAACTATCTAATGTGTAATATCCTGAATTTTTAGAAGATTATAAAAACATCATTATGAAAAAATTATAATTATTTTTATTTGAATATTTAATATTTAAATATTCAAAATATATATATTTTATCGTATTTTTTAGGGTAATATATTGAATAGAATCATAAGATTTTTCGTTTAATTTCATCAGAATTAGGTGATGTGTTAGCAAGAGCTATTGAGGATCCTTGATCCTCGACACATTCAAAATAAAAATGGTATATGTAATATATTACAGACACAAGATTTATCCAAATTAATTTTATATTTATAAAAAAAATGTTTCATATGAGAATTTGGAGACCACTATTAGTTTTAGGAAGTCGTGTTTAACCCTTTTTAGCATCTGATGTTTTGTCATACCTCAAACAAATATAATTAATATATTAATTTTATAATTATTTTTAGATATATAGAATAATATAAATAATTAATAATTAATCCCCACCTATTATCTATTAAAATATTAATGAGTAAAATAGTTATACCCCTATTATTGTAAAAATAATGTTCTAGACATAACAGTACTCTCATATTTCTCATATGACTCACTATTTATGAGATATTACTTTAATTTTTAAACAAATTCAAATAACATATCCAAACATGTGATCAAAACAATTAACAGATGAAAAAAATGATATAACCTGCATATGGTATACATTGAATTATTAAACAAACATTAGTCTCAAATTACTCATGCAAAGCATCATTTGGTGATATTTTACTATTTTTTACAAATAATGCAGGCTTAATATATTCTTTTTAGAAATTTTATTTTTTCCTTCATTATTGCTTTATGGTACATAGAGTTTCACTGTAATACCCTGTGATTTAATGAGGTAGATTCTAATTTATTTTTTTAGTGTCTTTTGTTGTACGTTATTCCCTGATTAGAAAGCACTATATGCAACACCATATTAGCTTGCAGTATATGCAACACTATTCTAGGCTTGAGTTGATCCCTATTTCATATTCATATTATTGAATTTATTTCACACAATACTAAGTATAGATTTTGTTCAATGAATAAATAAACTATATTTTGATTATGTTATACACAACACAAAAGTAATCTTTCACTACATGCGACACTAACATGGCTTTTGTTACACGTAAGTGTGACCTTCATCGATAACTGGTGTTGTACGCGGTACCAAGTTTTACTAAACAGAAATATATTGTTAAAATATTTTTATTTAATTGGATATAAACTAGATTTTATGAATCGTATTAACCATATATTTAATTTTATAACATTATCATTAACCATACAAATGTTCTAGAACATTGTATGGTAGAAAAATCAACTTTTCGGATAAAAGAATGTTTTTAAAAAATACAGTTTTGTCATCTTTTGATGGTGCACCCATTTTATATGTAGTTTTTGAAACATTTCTATGTTAAATTTTACAAAATAAATTTCTTATTTGGATGTTGAACATAAAAATTTCATTTTATTTTATTTTTTTTTGGATAAACTTCAACATTTAATGATTAGTGAAAAATACTTCATCTTAATTCAAAACTACCTTTCTATATAATTTATTTATATAGATAGAATATATTTTAAATTTATTTTAAAGTGTAATTGGATTGTATTTTTAACATTCAATCCAATTTTGTTCATTGGATGTAATTTAACATTTAAAATGGACATAAAAACCAGTCAATATTTGGATAGTTATTAATTCATAAAACCCCACTGTTTTCTTTGGACAATGGTAATTAATTTTAAATTAATTACTGCAACTTCTATGTTTTGAAATTGGAGAAATGTATTAAATATTTTTAATTTTGAGGTTCAAAATGTGTAAATAGTTACCTTTAATATTTGAACATCAATAATAGTTACTTACGTAATTATTTTTTATCATTGCTAAAGGGGGAATCTCGTAAATAAGTGTACAAGATAATATTATAATAATAGTAAACTACCCTAACACATGTCCTAATACTATTGGATGAGATATTTCATACAATGGGAATCCATGGTCTTATTTTTGGAACCCATGGATTCACTTATATGTGAAAATGACATTTTATAAGAATTAATTTAAAGTAACGATGGTTATAACTTAAACATATATCTTTTAATAAATTGACATTAATATAGGGCTATATAACTGATATATATGACTATAAATATTAATTAGAAATATAAATAGATTTCCTACATCATGGAATATTATTTATAAATTTTTGGTATTTGATAAATGTTTTTATTTATGACACAATTATGATGTAATGAATACATAATTAATGAATGATTTAAATAAACGAATATATAAATATTAAAATAAATTTAGTTTGAATATTTTGATTCCATTCATGAATTTTTAGTATGATATTGACATATTTTGGATTATTTAATTCATTTTGATCGAAATAATATGGTTGTTATGAATTTTTAAAGAAAAATTAAAGTATGAATAGTATCCAAAATTTTCATATTTCATAACTTAAAACATAAATAAGTCTATTGTATGAAATTAAATTCCTAAATATATATGATTCTGAAAATGATTAATATAAGTCCAAATATGTGATAAATAACTGTTTTTTGTATTTTTTGACTTCATATGGTAATTACATTAACCCACAATATGTAAATAACATGATATCAAGGGCAGATTAAAAAGAATAAAGTAAGGGTTAAACCAAAATGATAATGATTTAAAACTATTCCAAACTTGTCTAAATTTTTTTCGATGAGGGGTATTCAATCCAATATAATATTATATTAGAATTGAAATATTTTTGGACCATTTTTAATTGAAATTTATTTGATAATAAATTAAAATTTTGAGAGTTTCATAAAGTTCTCTTATCGTCTCTAATAAAAGGGCTCCGACTCCCTCTCCTATTCACACAATTTTGAGGATTCATGATCTATCATCCCCTACCATTTTCTATTCTCGACTTCACTAGATATATTCTTAAGGTTTTGGACTTTTCAAAAGGCCTACTGTAGTCCCCTAAGAGGTAAATTTAATGGATGCACATCGTGGAAGAGGAGGTTCGGATACATACGAAGCATATCAGACCTAAGGTAAGAGACAACATTACCAATATCATTTTTATGTGAGATTATTTATTCGTAAGTATTTAACGGGGTTAAATTTATGATCCCTGTTCTTGTTTTATAAAAAATCATAAAATTTTTACAAATATTCCATGTCTGTATAAAGATATATTTACCCATTTTTGACTATTACTACATGGTATGGAAGGAATATTTCTTTTGTTTACCATACATGGTAGTTTTTTTAATTTTTCTGGAAAAAGTATTTGGAGAATGTATTTGATTAAATTATACGACATTATTGTATTTTTATGGTTTCATGGCACCTTATTTCCACAAAACAACCTATAAACTATTTCATGATTATTTTAAACTAAATTCATTTCTTTTAAAATTGCACGACATTTTGAGAAAAGAAAAAACTTTTTAAAGAAGAAAGTATATTTTCCTCAAAAATTAATTTCAAGTGATTTATCAAAAAAAAAATCCATCTAATATGAAATAGTTTTAGATAGATATCCTTATTATTACATTGATCTAGTTGTGTTTATTATGGATTTATTTTAATGATGTCCATTTATCTTATATGGATCATATTATTATGAAATCTTGTTTAAGAATCCCATTTTATTTCGTGGGTTATGCTATGAAGAATTATTTATTTATTTGTTGCACATGTATGAATTATTTCATAATGATATGTGTAGGACCTATCTCTCCCTCTAATTTATTGGATGAGATTAATATCTCATGAGATAGACATGACAAAAATAGAAAGTAATTATGGTTTAGTAAGACATAGATGGATTAGGAAGTAAGCTCGGTTCAGTAATAGACTTTGTCCGCTATGACGGTCTTGGAAGCAATGCTTTTGATACTATGGAAATTATATTATGTGGTTATTAGTTTTCAACAATTACATGTTTTATGAAAATTCCATTCTATCATGATTGATGTTTTTTTATGATCGACTCCATACATAATTCCAAGATTTATTTCATGACTCAATATTTTGATGTTTAATCTTTATGCTCACGTTTTTTATGATCTAAGGTGTATGGTTTGTCTTATCTTCTCTATGTTTACCCTTACTATGAATTTTATCTCAACCTTTTTATATTTTATTTTTACAAGGATATAACGAAAGGTTTTAGGTATGAAAACAAAATGGGAATATCTTTATGGGTGATGATGAAGAGAAATCACCATGATTAGAATATTATGTTCTTAGTTTCTAATGACACGAAACTAATACAGACATTGGGAATATGTTTGTGTCATGTATTAAGTATACAATAAAAGAAATTTAATGTCCACATACTTTATGATTGGGTCTTTACACTCACACAAACAATGAACCTATTTCTAGAAATATTCTATAGAATATTCGAAAATGATGGTTGGGATTTAAACCCATACGTAAATATATTATGATATTTATTAAGTTATTTTTATTGAAATATATCATTTTCATATTCGAATATATAATAATTATTAACATTTAGTGTTTTTATTATCATCTAACAAATATTTTATTCTATTGTATTATATGCATTCAATTTTATTGAATTCGGACGCTTCGGAAAAAATATTAGGAAATAGATTTTTAGTTATGTTATGTTCATGAAAATATATATTCTATGGGTAATCTTATTATTGTATAAAAAAGATAGAGAAAATATAAAAAATTATGATATTATATAAATTTCAAAGTTATATATTGATAATAAGTGCTGTATAAATATTTTTAATAATATTTTATGAATCACCTTGTTAATCATATAGAAAATAAATTTTTTCATGGTCTTATATAAATTTCCTCTATCAATGTTAATAGATTATATTTGTAAATATGAAATCCAATTATGTATTTGTTAATTAAAATAAAACTCCCCCTTTCATATGGAGATATAAATTATGTGAATATAATCTATTATAATGTAAAAAAATAATTATAGAAACTCTTATGTATCAAACCATTTATTCATAGTGGACTAATTACTAATAAATTATCTCACTAAAGATCAATGTTATAAACTGAAAAAATAATGAAAAAGTTATTCTCTATACATTGTGTATATTTTTATCTCATCCTTAATAAACATCATATTGGAATATATAATTTCATGACACAATTATATTGAAAATAAATAATTATATTTTCTTCCAATATTGTAATCAGGTATCCATTCCAAAAAGGAAATCAATAATTTTGTAACCGTATTTTATTCTCTTAGGATATAAGGTAAAGATACATTGAAACTGATATTGTTGAACCATGTAATCATGAACAAAGACAGTATCATTTTAAATATAATCACAATATTTTTTGATTGATTGAACATTATTTGATGAACAATGACTCTACTATGGATATTAAAATTTACATTTAGTGTAAAGGGATCACATTTCATATAAAATCAATTTTCTTAAAAACATTGAAATATGAAAGTAAACATTATTTAATAATATATTTTTAATGGTTTCAAATAGCTTAGAATAATATAGAACCTTTTTGTACTTAATTTAAAATTAGAAATATGTTTACTGGCTCATTCATTTGTAATTTATTGGTAATTATATAACCATTATAATATTTATAATAATTATTACATATAAGATATTTTATTCACTACTTTAATCATTATTCTTAGTTTTTATAAGAATATAACAATTAATAAATAAAGTATTAAATAATGGATTCTAGAAAAATTGATTGAAATAATGCTTCATTATTATAATTCATTATTTGTTTATATTATCATTATAATTATTAAGGTTTTAATCTTGTTAACATATGAATTTCTAAATATATTAATTATTTCAATAATTAATCATAGTTATATGAAACTTAAAACATTATAAGTTATAATTTTTTTCATATCAAAGGAATGTAATATTATCTAGAGAACCTCAAATGAAGGATATTGTGTATTGGTGAAAATATAAATATATTGGTAGGTTGGGGATTTTTATTCTTTTGTTACGTAACATAGTTATATATTTTATAAGGAAATTAAGAGTAAAAAAAATACAATTTTGTACTTTTTAAATTATTGAATGATTTTTTATCACCATAAATTTGTAGATTAACTATTGTAAGAGTATTGTTTCAATAGAATATATGTTACATAGTGATGATTAATGTTACATATGACGATTATGGAATGTTAATAATGAAAAAAATATTACATATCTACTGGGATGGTTAAATTTATTTTGGTATAATCCTATGTTTTGGAAATATATGACACATCCAAATAGATTAAAGTTATTTTTATCAATTAGAAATGTGTATATGGATAGTATGGTATGCATTAGTTCTGTAAAGAAAAAAAATCAATCAAATAGTGAGGAAATTAGAAAATTATCTAATATATATTGATTTTTCATTACAGAATTATATTTCAATGATATGTTATGATAGTATTTTAACATCTATTTTAATTTGATAATTTGTAATATATGAATTTCAGTATGTATAAAATATTATAAATAAACATTGAAATTTTTTTCCAATTAAAATAATACATGGAGAGTAATATCATACCCATGGGAATGATAGATGGATTTAGTGGATTTTTTTATTTTGGTATGATTACTATTTATTTTTCATGAATGTATATTAGAAATACGGAATGCCACACCATGAATATTATAGGCAAATTATAAAATCCATGACTTTGATACACATTCTTAATTATAATGTTTGAATTATGAAAAAAAAATTCACAAGATTATATAAATATTCAAAAAAATCTTGTAGATATTATATTGAATATGTTCAAAAGTCATAAACAACATTATTTTGAATATGTCAACATTGAAGTAGTTCATTATTAAATGATAATATATCATAATGATGTCCGTAGATTTTATTGTTAATATTAATAGGAATTATCATTATGGAAATTATTTTAAACATTATTAATTATTGATGATTTATTTTTCAAATATAATTATATTCAACATAGTTTCTATAATTATATATTGATTGAGTATGACGTTACAGGTCTTGCGATGATAATTAATTTCAAAGGAAAAACTTAAAAAACATCAACTTGAAATCAAAATAAGTAATATCTTACCGATAAAATTCATGGAAAAATTCATCTTGTATTTTTGTTCTAAAAATATATTATAGATACAATTATTGTTAAACTATATACATACATATATAAATATATAATTTACTTGTTTTTTCTTTTTAATTGTGAATTAATATCTAATATATTTATCTATAAATGTATAATTTTTTAACTATCTCAAATTGAAGAAAATTTTACATCTTTATATATTTATAAATTTTTTTTAATTGACTTGTGACTCCCCTTCAGAATTTTGGTTTGGGTTGTGGTCCCACATCTATAATTAGTGTTATGTTTTAATATAATCATTATAAGTCTTAAAATATCAACGTCAATTATAATGTTCAATACCTATTAATGTGTAGAGATTTTGGAAGAGTATACATATTATCTTTTTCATATCCAATAGTGTAAAAATATCATATTTTCATAAATAATTTTTAAAAGTTTAAAATTTTATTCCACCAATCAATTCCCCCATCCACCTATTGATAAATTAAAATATACATATCGAAACTAATCTTTACATATGATCAATAGCCCATTTGATATATACTATTTCAAACATGGATCATAGACAAATAAAACTAATGAAAATTTCATTTAAGATATTATATTAAGGATGGTGTGATAGTTATAATCCATCAAAATCACACATTATTACCACAGATAATAATTAATGATAAAAATATATAATGAATCGAAAATAAATAAATTAAAAACGATAAAATAATGGTAAAATAATATAATTTTTTTATGATAGAGTCAGATTCACAATCTAGTAATAGTTTAGTTTTGAAAATTACTAATTATAAAATCATTAATATTCTTTATCGTTTTTTAGTGTAATGTTTTTCTACCAATGTATCATTATGAAACATTGTTCTTGATATATCATGAATTTTTTATATTATTTATTTTCAAACATGAAACTATATATACTTCAAATGGGAATGTTTTCTGTGAAGTATGAATATTCAAAAATGGTATAAAATTATACTTCTAGCTAATTATTCAATTGATTGGTCGTCTTTTAGAATATTATGGTTGTTCTTGGAGAGAAATTAAACAATATTGTTTTGTAATTTATTATTAGAACGGTACTAAATATGTGGAATTCAGAGAAGATAGACCTTACTGAATTTAAAAACATCGTAGTGTATAAAATACATGAAAATTTTTATTCACTTATAACATATGAATTGGATAGAAAAAATAGAGATTATGATATAACCACAAAAAGGAAGGTGTATCATCAAAATCCATCAATGTTGTTTCAAATGAATAATATGATTATGATATAAATGGAATTAAAAAATATGTTATAGTTAGAAATTAAAAAATATTGACAATGAAATGATAATAATTAATTATTTCCAAATAATATATAGAAACAAAATCTCAATGGAATGATTAATATAAGAAAATTAACTAATTTTTTAATGAATGATATGATAAATGGTTTATATAAAGAAATAATAGCATATAATTCTATACATTACATGATTAAATAATTCCCAAACGAAAAAAAATCATGAAATATCAAAAAGAGAATTATCATTATCATTGATATGTAATGGGTAATATTTTTTCAGAAAAGGATTTTTTTACTACAATTAATAGTATAAATTATGATTGAATGGATATAAATATTTGGTAATTATCAAAAATTATTTCAATATTTACCCTATAGTTGAATCAGTTTTTTATAAACTTGTTATTGATGATGTGGGTGAAAATATTTTTAAAAATAATAAAGAGGTATTTTTATATTATCTGAGTAGTATTAGGATTTTAATGGGTGAAATATAGTATATGTGGAGAAAAACATTATCATTCACCAAAAAAATTTGGAGATGATTTTAATTAATTTTTACTTGAATAAATTTTTATATAAAAACATCATGGCTGCTCAAAGGGAAAATGGGAATATAAAGAATGAAATTTAATCTTTGATGGAAATATATTAAATTTTTTCTAAGATGAATTCTTTTTAAAATATTGATGCATTGAAAATGATAAATATGGAAATAATTTAGTATATGACTACAGTCTTCCGTTGATATTAAATAATTATTTTATATAAATAATAAAATCTTGAATAACAACTAATAATTGTTTTAGATAAAAAAATAAAGGTAAATTTTCCATTGGAATGCTCTAATATAATTTAAAAAATTTGGGACACACAATATCATTTCATTCCTAATAATTATAATTTGAATTTTCATTAGTTCTTATTAAGAATAGGTGTTTTCATATAAATATGCTTTATTAGTCTTATTAGTAATATACATTCATAGAGACAATAAATATACTTCTTCTTAAATATTTGTGAATGAGGATATTGAATATTAATGAAATTTGTATGTTTTATAAGAAACTAAATCTCTATTAATATTACTTCTGCAGAAATAAATTTCCTTTTTTACATGAGATGTGATGGAGGAATATCAACATTTGAATACAATAACAATATCATGGTAAAATGATTTTGTTATATTTTAATATAAATTAACCCTATTATTAATAATTCATTATATGATAATGCCATACAAAATATTATTATATATACATATATATTATTCCTTTGATGTTAAATTTGGGAAGGATATTTTTTTATTTTGATTAAATATTTTTTAATCTAAATAAAAGGAGAATATGTATCTTATTAATAGTACAAAACTAGTAGATAAATATATAATGAGTTTAATTTTTTTCCAAAAAGATAGTGTTCTTTATAATATGGGTAATTTTTATGTAAATTTCATCTTTCACCATATGATTTCAAGAAATCATAAAATATTTTTTTACTAAAATATATTATAGAGAATTTTATTGATTTGGATTCATAAATTAATGAAAAAAAAAATATGTATTATGAAGGATCCGAAAAATTAAAATTTCACAACATCATCAGTTGGATTATTTTAATTTATTCATATCTCCCATAACTACAAGACATAAATGAAATAAATATATATTTTTTTACGGATGTCTATAGATGGTATTTTTTTTATATAATATACATCATTAATTGAAAAGTTATGAATTATTTATACATAATTCAATTATTTTAAACATCTATTTTGATGTATCGCTATATAAATATTAAGTGATAAATAAGGATAATTTTTATGTTTTTAATTTTAGATTTTTTATGAACAAATAGTCATTATCAAAAAAATCTAGTTCCCATTACCCCAACAAATTGTAAAGTTATAGAATGAATTAATAATTTTTTTAAATTGTTACAATGATCAAGATATGTGATTTTAGTTTTAATTGATTTTTTTTGTGTTTAATACATTCATAAAATTTTAAATAGTTAATATATAACTTTGATTATACATTTTTTAAATAAATAATATTATGCATTATAGAATAGAATTCCACCAAATGTAGGTAATTTTTTATTCTTGAAAATAAATTTATTTAATCAAAAAAAGTTGATTATAAAATATTTTATTCTTGATTCATTAAATGAAAAATATTAACATATTATAATATGATTAATTATTAATGTGGTTATAATAAAAGGACTATGACTGTTGAACAATTTATTTGTTAGAAATATTTTTGGAATCAATATATAGAGAACAAGTTTTGAAATAAATCATATTGATGAAATAATTATAGAAATAAATTCATATACTATTTACCTCAACATGTTTATATTCTAGTTGGGAGGGAATATCAATTATTATCCTAAATGATTTGGAATAGACATCAGGTGAAGTCCTTTTTATTTAAACCAGGATAAAATTCCACAGTTTTTGAGTTTTTCATTTACAGGATGGGTCAGTTTTAAAACCATGATTTGGGATGTGGTTTTTCAAGTTGGGTTAGTTTAACGTGTTGATATAGAGATTTCATACAGGGCAGTGGAGTTTCTTGGGTGGCACAGTGGGTTTAGAGAGCATTGGAGGAGGATATTATGTTCGCATGGGCTGTGAACGGCTAGTCAATCCATGCAGGTAAGTCCTTCATGACACACCACGTATCGAGTGGTGTCTCCATGGGCTATGCAAGGTCTGTTAGACTATGTAATTCAAACAGTTCTATTCACCTAGTGATATGTTTCAGCTTAATTTAATATAATTAAATTCACGGTTAAAAGGAATATGGTTAAATGATGTTAATTGGGGATTTTTTATTATTAATTCGAGTTGAAAGAATTAAATTAAATGATTTTGAAGTGGATAATTTAATTAATGAATCGGTTAAAAATAATTTAATTAAATGATGTGTAAATGGGGAGTTTGGGGTTTTTCAAATTAGTGGTTTATTTAAATGATACAAATTATAATTTTAGTGTGATTATTATTATTATTATTATTATATTAATTATTATAATTATTTATGGATTTTTTACGGTTTTATTTTTATTTTAGAGAGAAAACTAGGTAGGTGCACCTCTCCAACCTTCTCTATGAGGCGGTCATGACCACCCTCATTAAACCCTTGGCCAACACTATGCAGGATCCATCCCTTGATGTACCCATCGTCACACAACACCCCATGGTCATAGCACCTTAAGGATGAATCATCAATAAGGTTGTGATCTGTAGTAGGCACACACAAACCCATGGTCAATACATAGTGGTGCATGACCCCTCATCCATTATAATTTATCCCTCCAAGATCTTTTGAGAATTATGTCTAATTATATGAGTAAAGACCTTCTACTATATCCTCCTTCATCACTTTGGAAATTTGATTCACTTTTAGCAACTGATATGGTTTTTTATGATCCTAGGTTTTGACGATAATACCATGTTTTGGGATTCTTCCATAAATAGGATACTTAATGATGTATCGGGACCCATTGTTTCATGTTTCAATATCCTCTTCCAAGGGAGAGGTGGATGGACTTGATTCTATTTGATGTTGTTTGTTTATTTAATCTTTTAAATATTTTTTTGGGTTTGGAAACATTTCATTTTGGGTGTATTGTCAAAAGTGAGTCCCTGATATTTAATTGAATATATTTTGGTCCCCACTGCACTAATTTTGTGTGAAAAATCTTCGTATAAGGTTTTGCAATCAATTCAATGTGCACGCATGATTTTTTTAAATTGTGTGTATGTATATAGATAGTTCTTTGAGTGATGAAGAATTAGCAAGGCCAATTTCATGAGGTATGGTTCTCTACATTGCTTAATTGATAAAATTTTGTAGTTTTTATTTATCATTGTTGATAAATATGAATACAATTTATAAAATGAATTGATAGTTGTGTTAAATGGTTTGTTACATTATGAGATCCTATTTAAAAAAACCCTTCCAATAGAGGTGAGCTTCCATCAAGCTGAAAATATTGTGATTAGACTGATATGTTTTCTTAGCTAGCTGGTACCTTTTTTTCTATGATTTCCTAGTTTTAAGAATCTCTTTAAATTGTGGTAACATGGCTTCATGTCTAGGAAATTTATTTCATTTTTTCAAGATGACACGCGTGGAATAATTAGTAATTATGCGTTTTTGAGGGTGATATATATAGAGATAAGTAATTACGAATTAATTTTTTGCATTGAAATTGTAATATATATAATTAACAGGGGATTAATTATGAGTTATTTAATTGGATATATTGATATTTTTATTTTTGAATTAATAATGTGGCGTTGATAAGATGATCTTGACAATTAATTATGGAATTAATTATAGAGATTTTAATTTTAGAAATAAAAATTTATTATATAAAATTAATTATGGGATGTCAATTGTGTTGATTGATTAATTAATTGATTATTTAATAATTTGGATTTGTGTATCCTGTTATTTATTATGTTAAATAATATAATTTAACCATTAAACTAATTTTTGAATTATTAATTTATTGATGATGAATAATTAACTTAGGAATTAATTTTGTGTGAAAAAATGGTAATAAGAAAATTCAAGGGTGTGTGTGTATAGAATGGTAACATGGACATTCATGGGTCCATAATTATATAAAGTTAACATGGACAATCATGGTGCATGAGTTTGTAAAAGTAAGATGGTAATTCATGGGTGAATGAGTTTGTAATGGTAACATGAACATTCATGGTGTTTGGGTATGGAATGGAAACATTGACATTCGTAGTGTGTGAGTATGGAATTATAACATGGACAGTCATGGGTGCATGAGTATGGAATGGGGACATGGACATTCATGGGGTGTGTGTATTGAATTATAACATAGGAATTAATGTGTGTGAGAGTTATGGAATGATAACGTCATTCCAATCAGTGAAATATAAGAATATAAACATGATCATTATTTTTTTGGGTAAAATAATTAACATTAAATAATGTGATAAATAGTTCATTATAAATTTTTTATATTTATAGTTCCTGTTAAAAATCTTATTCCAGCTATGAGCTGATGAAGGTATCATGGTTAGGTGGCCCTTTGGAACCTGGATGGGTTGTTGGTTATTTATTCAATTCTATTATTTCATTCATATACCAACACACTATTTTATTTTATTTCATTTTCTAACATAAGCTATTTTATGTTGTCCCAGCCTAGTGAGATTTATATATCATACCCGATTCCGGAATCCACTTCACAATGGTTACTGATTAGTCTATAATTGTTTATAGGACCTTCGAAATTGCATGTTGTTGTTTTATTCTACATAGGAGTTAGAAGAAAAGGAATTAGTGGGAGCTTGGGATGGTCGTGCAGATCTCCTTTGGGTGTTTGGGTCTTTTCATTATTTCTGTACTGAGATGAAAATCATGTTACTTTGTTTATTTCATTCATATGTGGACCACCATAACATGAATACAATGTATAAACTGGTGCTATCCATTTTTTGATTTAGTTGATGTAATAATTGTCTTCCACTGCATTATTTATTAGTATATACTATTTCCACTGTTATCATCTATTTATATATTATTCTACTATTGTTTAAAACTTGATATGAGGGTATATTATATCCAATGACTATCTTTATACCCTTGTTGTTTGTCGGCAGTCTCTAGTATATGAGGAGACGCGGTTGAAGTCATGTGGCGAGCTGTCGGGCTACTGGTGAGACGGTAAGTCGGGCCAGGACGTTACACCTCGAGACCACCGATTTGAAAAACTAATGGGTAATATGGGTTTTCTATCATAGCATATATTTTTCATGTTAATATTTTGTTCTTATTCCTCAATTATTTTATATTATGTTCTAGATAATGTAAGATTTACATTGGATGTCCAAAATTGTGTTTTATACATACAAGAGGTGTCATTACTCATCCCCCGGGGCCTATGTCATGACTACCCAAGCCCTTATCACGATGCCCAGAGGATGGTGACTAGAATCAAAGGTGTCAACCGGTATGTGGGAGGGATTTCCTTGATTACCTATACACACACACCCACCCAACCAAATTCCAACACACTGAAAGGGGGAATCAAGTATCACTAAAACAAGGATGAGTGAAAGTACAACTAAATGTAAGTTGGCCAGAATATAGAATCATCAATGATATGAAACTAGAAAATAAAAAAAATGGAAACTCTGATTTTTTTCTGCTAATAACCCCACCTGATTGTGATAGTAGTGAAGCTACTAGAAGCCGAAGTAGAATGTCTTGTTCGCTCAGTTCTACTGGGACATTCCTGGTCCTAGGCCACCAAGCACAGTGTTATAGCGCCCGTATGGCCTGTATCGCTGAGAAAACCTATCGAAACATCTGTTGTCTATAATAGAAACAACACATGTGGGTGAAGATCATACAGGGATGAGTAACATAGTACTTAGTAGGGAGCCCAAAACTACAGGAAAGACTGCAAAACAATTCCTCAAGGTAAAGTACGAATCATAGGACATCTCACTCTAGGTATATTCTAGGGTGGTAATAGTAGCATCCTGAATCACTTAGTCAAACACCTCATATATGGGATAACTCCTCCTCTAGAGAGTACATTGGTCCTACGAAGTCACATATAGGTTCTTCCCACAGACCTTGGACTGCATTTTTACTCCTCCATATCACGTTCTGTGGGCGTACAAAGTCACATAGAGGTGCTTCCCACTAGTCATGTCCTACTGAGGAACAACTCCTCATTGCATAAAATGGACTTGAAAAGTCACAGAGAGGGTTTTCCCATAGTGGGAATGGAATGTAACATAGTGGGGCTTCCCACTAAACCAAAATCAAAAGGCTTTAGGTCTCATCTAGTCACAAGTTCCTGTACATAGTGTGCTAGGGAGAACTGCTCCTCAAGCCCTTCTTTAAATCTCTACATCCAAGAAAGTCACATAGATCATACGAAAATATCCACCTAATTAAGTGGGTCACATCACCAATAACTGCACATCAATCAGATGCACGGTTTGCAAGATATGGATGTTTTAGTAACCATGGGTCTGGTTGCGACCTGGCTTGGTCCGACCCGGTCAGACTGACCCGACCAACCCGGCCCGATTGTCCCAATTACCCCGGTTCATTATCATGGAGTCAGACTTACCTAGTGTAGGTCGAGGTTGGTGTGGTCAGGCTTGGCCGATAGGCCAGGCCCAATAGGCTTCGCTTGACCCGACCTAGTTGGCTGAGGGTCCAACCCATTGAGTTTCCATGCTACTCTGTCTAGTCATGCCTGGCCCGAAGGGCGCATGGGTTCGGACTTCCAATATGGGTCCGACCCACTGGTTTTAGGTCCAGATCGCTGGAACGGGTCTGTCCTGCTAGGGGCTTGGCCCGCCCACTGGGGGTCGGCCCCGTGGTGTGTCCGGTGGTGCCGACCAGTCGGGGTGTAGCCTGGCTAACGCGTCTGTCTCCCCCCCCCCCGATTGCCCCGTGGGTGTGAGGCCCTTCCACTAGGCATAGTCGATAGACCGCAGCTTCACCAGCCATCTGGACAGCCCATATGAGGGTTTTCCCTCCATGTGGAACCCCACCTAGAACCGTGTCCTCTATCATGTTGTCATGGCTGAAAAGCCATGACTTCCCAATCAACGTAGTCCGCTAGTGTGGACAGCCTCTTCCATGCGGTCAGTGAGGCCGACCTCTGGCAATGATTTTAGCATACCACCAGACATACTTTGGTGGTCTATTCTTCGAGTTGTCATCGTTTATGGCCTCTAGGGCGCACCTTCTTCGTCGTGAGAATCCCAAACCTTCCTTGTCATCATTTTGATGGTACACAAACAAATAACACACATGCGGAGGTGCTCAGACCTTGTTCCTGTTATATTGGGGCATCCACGTTATATTTTTAATGACGTGAGTGTGTCAAGGAGTTTTCATTCAATCATTCAATGCCATTATTTGGACCCTGAAATAAATAACCCCAAGAATAAATCCCCTCCCGCATAACGCATGAATCACAGATTAACCTGTTCTTGGGGTAGATCTATGTTCGTCAGATTTATAAAATAATGGGGAAAAACATAAAATCAAAACCCCTACCTCTTATGATGACTAATGCCTCAGATTTCATCCTCAAGGGATTTTGACGTCGTCGTTGCTTCCCATATTTGATCATTGAAAGTTGTCGAAGAAGTTGAAGTTCTTCTTGATTTCATCATTTTTCACTGGGGTGTAAGTCCACCAGTGATTCGCAAGATAAACCTCCAAATTTTGTATCATTATTTCCCTATCATAACAAACTATAAATTGGATCACATCATAGCATTAACAAAATGATACGACGTTGTATCATTATGTTGTTTTATTTAAGAAATAGTGTCACTGTTATGCATCATTACACTACAATTTAACAAGAAATTAATGAGCCTCATTAATGTTTATCGTCTTTTCCCTATCACTGCACCATAGTGTCTCCATCCACCGCTCAACTGTTATAATGAAAATAAATTATTTTTTTTTAAATTATTTTAATATTTTTCATCAATGGGTTTAAAAATATCTTTTCCTATTAACCCTTTCTAGCTAAATTTAATCGATTTCAAGGTGAATCCTTACATTCTGAATTTAATGGTGTCTTGGATTTTTAATCTAAGGAAAAGTTAATAATATAGAAAATCCTACTAAAAAATTTTCTGAATGTAACATAAAAAATGTTCAAAATTCCATTTCGTGCTCTCCGGACCTCAGAATCACATGTCGTTGAATTTCACTGTCTCAAAATAATTCCGTATAAGAAAAATTACACTGAAATTCGGAGTCATTACATTATCCACACCATAGGGATTTACATCCCCAAAATAATAATCAACGATTAAATAAAAATTTGGGGGTACTGGGCACGAATCTAAGCCACCCTCTCACATGTTCTCTCATGGAGACTATTGTGCTACCATCAGATGTGCACTAGAGTTATCAACCTCCAACATAGAACATGTTATTGTTGGTCCTCTATATCCACTAAGAAATCCACAAATGTCGTCCCATCATCAATGTTCACCTTTTCCCAGTCGAGGATGTGTGATGAATCATGCGCGTACCTCCTCAATTATGGCACACGGAAATCATCATGCACTTAGTGCATCTCTGGGGGAAGAGATAGGCGATACTCAACCTCGCCAACATGGTTTGGGATCTGAAAATGTCCGATGAACCTCAGAGATAGCTTTCCGTCCCAGCCAAACATATGCAATACTCGTCGGGGTGAGTCTTAAAAAAACACATGATCTCCCTCCTAGAACTCCAAGGGTCTCCTTCTCATTTCATCATAAGACTTCTTCCTGCTCTATGTAGTCCTGATCTGCTCTTGGATGATCTTCACCTTCTCAATGGTATCTCATACCTACTCTGGACCAATGAGTGCCGACTTCTCTAGGTCTGTCCAACATATGGGTGATCTGCAAGGCCACCCATATAAGGCCTGAAATGAATCCATTCAAATGGTGGATTAATAGATATTGTTCTGTGTAAACTCCACCATTTTCAAGTTTCCCTTCTAACTATGACCAATGTCTTGTACATAATAAATAATCATGTCTTCCATGGTCTATATGGTCTGCTTTGTCAAACCATCTATATGGGGATGAAAAGTTGTGCTCAAACGCAGCGGTGTCCAGAACACCTCTTGTAATCTCATCAACTACTAAGATCTACATCGAGCATCACAAATTGAGACGATCATCAAAGGAACCACGTAGAGCCACACTATCTCATAGATGTAGAGGTATCCCAATACCTTTACGGATCCCATCTCCCATATGGGTAGGAAGTGAGACGAATTGGTGAGTAGTTCAATGATCACTCGGATACAGTGGTGAATTCTAGACGTACATGGAACCCCCGTCATGAAGTTTATCAAGTTACCATCCCATTTTCACTATGGTACCAAGAGTGGCTGAGTCAAGGCAGCTGGAATCTGGTGCTCAACCTCCACTTGTTGACAAATGAGGCATCGTAAAATGAACTCTGCCAATTATTTCATTATCCTGGACCACCAGTACTAACATTGGAGGTCCTAGTACATCTTTTCCACATCAGGATACTCTAATGGAGGGAAAGTACAGATCTCCCTCAACACCTCGTCTCATGATGTCGATGGAACAACAGTTCTCCCTCTTAAAAGGATGACGTGCTCCCCACCTATCCAAAATCAATCTGGAATCTGTCCAGAGGATATCTAAGAAAATTAGTCCTCATAGTCAACATCCCCCAGTTGTGCTTCCCTGACACTCTTTAGGAATCAAGGAGTAATTCCCATCTATGAGAGGTAATCATCTTCACCATCATCCATGATGTATACCTGAATCATGGCTAACTGCTCTATCACCTCACCCTGCAGCTGCAACCAAGTCCTCATAAGGAACGCCTCTACCACCACGTTCCCCTTTCCAGTAGAATAGACTATCACAAAATCATAGTTTTGGAAGAACTCTAGCCATCACCCTTATCTCAGGTTCAAGTCCTTCTTAAAGAGGTTATACCTTCGACTCTTCTGTTCGGGGTAAATGGTGAACCTATCACCCATCATGTAGTGTTACCACATCATAAATGAAAATGCCACTACTAATTACTCCAGGTCCTGGGTCACGTAGTTCTTCTCAAGATGCATCAAATGCCTTGAGCAGTGATTACTATTCACTATAGCATTATGATAGAACTGAGCCTAGTCTCTGATGTGTCGTAGTAAACTATCCAACCCCATGAAACATTGTCCCTTCTACTTTAATTCTAATAAAGGTTCATATACCCAAGAAACGTTGGAAATGAATTGCTGATATAAACTTGCAAACCCTAAGAAGTTATGCACCTATTTCATGGACCTTGGTGGATCTTGAAAAATCACTACCTCTATCCTCGTTGGATCTACTGCAACTCCAGCCTCTAAGAAGACATGTCCTAAGAAATGGACCTCCTAAATCCAAAACTGTCACTTCAAGAGACTACCATAATGTTATTTCTCTCAGAGTGTATCTAGGACTATTCATAGGTGCACAGTGTGCTCCTCCTCCAACGTTGAGTACACCATGATTTCATCTATAAAGGCTATGACAAAAATTTCAAGATAGGGAGGTAATATCATGTTCATGAGGCCCATGAAGACTATTAAGGCATTTTTCATGCCAAAAGGGATCACAAGAAACTCTTAGTGTCTGTACTGACACATGATGTCAACCTTATCTATATCCTCACATTGTTCCTAGAGCTAGTGATAGCATGTTATGAGTTATATCTTTGAGAACCACTTCACTCCCATCAGCTTGTTGAAGAGGTCATAAGTAATATGGAGTGGGTACTTGTTCTTCCTGGTCATATGGTTCTGGCACTGGATGTCCACACCCACCCTCAAACACACATATTCCTAATTCAAAAAAATAACTGGGGATTCCCATGTTGAAACATTGCGCCTGACGAACCCCTTCCCATGTAATTCCTATAGTTGTTCCCTTAGCTCGTGAAGCTCTACATGACCCTTTTGATATGCCAGTGTGGATATCGGTGTTGTCATGTGGTACATGTCAATACTGAAGTCTACCTCTCTACGAGGAGGTAGCCATAGAACCTCATCAGGAAAAATATCCTCACACTCATCCACCACTATTAGGAAGCTTGGTCTCCTCTCTTCCACTACACCCTAGGTTAGGCTATCCAACTGGAGAGTGATCGGATGTACCCTCCTCTAATAGAGTGTCTCCTATGATGCAAGGGCTTTCTTCTTGCCGGTGATGAAAAACCTAGTCCCATATTCACTAACACACTATATTGTATTTCTAAAACAGTCGATCTGATTATGGATTATGGATAACAAGTCCATACACATGATGTCATAGTAAGGCCTCAACATCACTACTAAGAGGTCACAATCGAAGCTCTCGCCTCCTATAGTAAGATCACACTACCAGAACTAGTGTGTAAAAGTAAACTCCCCTCATGTAGAAGTCTCTATCCATAATGATCAAGACAATTTATTCACTACAATATCTAATCTATAAACAAGTTCCATGGAAATGATGTAGTGAATAACACTTGTGTCTATAAGTATTACAGCTAGGGTGGAAAATACATTGATCATACCTCAAATCGTCTCTGGAGCATTGTGTTCATAAGCCTCTACTTCCTGAAGCTAAGCTCTCCCTCATCTGTATTCTCCCTGAGGTCAGCGTGGACCACCTAGGGGTGGTAGCGGTAACACCTCAAATCATTCCCCATTGCATGCTACTCGGCCAGCTCCCCTGCCACGTCTATCACCCCTAAGGACCACATTGTGAAAACAGATGTCGTAGCCTTAGTGTCCACTCAACTATGAGTTCGTCATTTATACGGTGGGTATGGTAGTCACGTATCGGGTGTCCATGCTCATCTCACGAATAGAAAATCCTAGCCCCTAGCTGACTCCCTCTGGCCTGGGATCCTCTAACTACCAGCCCTGAGTCATGGGGTCGTCCTCGGAATGTCATACCCCACATGGGCCCACGGATCGAATATATGTTTCCTACCAAAGACTCTTCCACATGGGGTCTGCTGGTAGCTCTAACTGTGGGCACATGCTCCACCTAGAAGTTATCCATTAGATAGGCTCTCTCCATTACCCTAGCCTGGGTTGGGATGCTGAGAGACACCACTGATTTCCCAAATTGTAAAGATCATACAACCTTTGGATTGATTATGAATACCTCTATGGGTTATCTATGGAAAGAGGAATAAAATATTCTCACACTGATATAGAATGGATCCCACAAAAAGGATTTGAACATTGGGATTATCTTCAGCATGGAAAAAATATAATAGAGACTCTGGATAATTTGAAGATATTTATAATTTATATAATTATGTAATTTATAATTTGTTTTAATGATATCAATTAAATGGAATGTAATGGGAGGAATTCAAAAATAAATTAACAAAATTTCAAACAAAGAATGAATTATAAACCCATTGATGAATCAGGAAGAGTATCATAGGTATAGCCAATAACAATTGATTAATTTTGAATCTATCAATAAAAGAGAATAAATGTGAGAGTAATTCCTAAGAAGATCCCAAGACGATCATTCCAAATATGGTAACTATTTACATCACTATTCATGATGAATTTTTCTCCAGTTAATTATGCTTCAACGAGATATTTTTTTCAATGACAATCTACCAATAATTATCTAAGGAATCATGGTTCAATCATTGATATGAAATACATAATAGGTTCAGGTAGATTGTGTTTCAAAACATACTCATTATGAAATCATTATTTAAGGTAGATATCATTTTGATCATGAAATGATGTGAAATTGTTATATAAACCACTTATCTATTAAGAAAGGATGAATTTATCATTCGATCATCAAGGAAAACATAGATCATTGAGACCCATGAACATATCCAAATGGGTTATAAGGATTTTTCATGAACCAAGAAGAAAAAATCAACCATTTCCATTCTGGGCCAGATAATGGATAGAAAGACTAGGGGATAATTTTTAAATATGATATCAATGAAGATGTTGAAATCTAATTTTCAATATGATTTGGTGGTTCCAATTTTGGGGTTAATGGAGTTTTTATTCATAGTAAAATTAAATACCATTGGGTGATTTTTATTCTCCCTATGGTTGGATACAACAGAGTAATGGTGGGATGCAATAGGAATGAAATGGCTTAACCATCATGTAGGTGTCTAGACATCAGCTCCCTAGTGTTTTCCACTATACCTGAAAGACCATACAGAACCGAAATAGATGGATATTGGAGTCAATAGACTATCCATATAGTATTTTATTGTTGCCTCAATACCACGTTCTTCACTAAAACACCTATAAGAAATTTAAAGTCCCATAGCATCGAACATTTATCCTCTTAGTCATAAATGTAATTAAAAAAGGAAAAAATAATTTTAATTTACCTCAAATATTTCAATCATTGAGAAGAAAGAATTTTACAATACTCTAGATATGAAGAACTCATCTACTAAAGAATTTCCTTGAAAGGTGAATTTAATATATCATTGTTCACTAAGTAAAGACATTGTCTTATTACTCTGATGTATACTCCAAGACCTGTCTACCAAATAATAATATCGGGTCTAGTGTTGTCATCATCACTAAAAATGACTTTCTCTCTCTTATCAAAAATCCACACCTGGAAGTACTTATATAATATATTGGGATCCATCTCAAAAACCCTGAAATATATTATATTATTATTCTAGGGAAAATATATCTAATGGTTTGTAACATGAAAAAGATCATAAATTCCTTAGTATCGAGTTGAATGATCCATTTTATACAACACTATAAAAACTATCTTACTGGTCTTTAATTGTTCCAAAATGTGTTATGATAACTTCACATACATCCTAAAATTATTGTGGCATAACCAAGGATTCACACATTGAAAAAATGTCATTACATATTTTTAACTACAAGGATCCAATAGAATGGTTATCATGGAAATTATTTTAGATCTATGATATTTTCATCCACATGTAAATAAATTGAAATTTCTCAAATGTCTCATGTACCAAGATGGTTCTGAGAACTATTTCCCCACTTGTCTCCTTCCAAAAGACTGGTTGATGACATGGGCTCATAAATAGAGACTCATAATGTAATATATGTATTAAATACAAAAAAAAATTATATGAAAACTCAAAATAGTTTTTTTATTATTTGAATCCATATATGATGTTTAAAGGACTAAAATAAATCATATCCCCAAGTATGTGAATCATCCAGATGAACTACCCATTATTCATGGAATTTTACAATGTGATCAATATCATCTAGGTCCCATTGTTTTTCTATAATTAATTCCTAAAAAATAATGATAAATTTTGTTCTCCATCACAGAAAATGCTCAAGGGTACTGCATGTAGAAATATATTCTCATATATAGAAATTATTTCTATCTCAGCTATTAAAAAAGTCTCATAGATTAGTATATAATGAGAAACACTAATCAGACAATCAATAGTCTTCCAAAAAATTTCCATGGATAATCTAGGCCCTAAGAAACACCATTACAATGTCAATCATGAAAATCTACCACTTCAGTTCTAGAACATTAATTTTTATGCGAAAACTAATAGAACATTGGTTGTTGTGTTTTTTGTTTTTCAATGTATGGCATTTGGAAACCAATCTAGAATTCTTCATATTCAGACATTGTCACTCGGACTATCACTTCATACATGTTTCATACTCTTTTATATTCATCCCACAATGAATTCTGAATATATCTCATTATCAAATCCATAATGGTTTCATAAACAACAAATATTCCTTATACAAATATGAAATAATCATTTTCCATCCCCAAAAAAGTATCATGTCGGCACCAACTATCCATTACCACATAAAAGAACATTATATATATGATTACTCTCAATCCATTTTCAATCCATGAGAGAATATATTTTTAATTTATTGGATCTATTCATCCTTTTGAAGTCCATAAAATCTCATATCCCCCAATCAAAGAATAAAAAGATCAGGTGTTACTAATCCTCTGAATCCCACTCACCAAGATCTTATTATTGTTGTGTAATGTGGATAATAATGTTTGAAATGAGGTTTCATTTCCTAGGTACATAAACCATATAAATAAAAATCATATATATGTACTATACCTTGAAGCTTATAAAAATATTAAATTTACAAATTTTAATGATACTAAATCCAATTGTGGACATTTTATTCCAAAAAACCTATTATAAATAGGATAATTAACCCACATTTAAAAGTGTATACATGAGATTAATTCACTATGTATTAAATAGGTTAGATCACCTAGTGGGGTATTTTCTAATATATTACATAATCATCTAGATACTTCATATACATTAATGAATCAGAAAGGAAAATAAATGTTTCCTTTTTTATACATCATAGTCAATACATAGATCCGGAATAATATGAACAAGTGTTATTTGAAACCACATCTTCATCATAAAAAATGCCTCTTCATGATATTATGAAAATTGTAACATCATTCATTATTCATAAATGTGGTCTATGTTAATAATAATCTTGATATTTTAACGGAAAAATAAATTTTGTTTCCTGATAATCCTATAAAGATAATGATGTTGAAATTTTTTTAGGCACATGTCTAAGAAATCATTTCCTATTCTAATTCATTTTCCACTAATATAAAAATCTCTAAAGCCACATGATCCTCTCTAAAACCACATGATCCATGAAAATAATTTCCCAAATATTAATACTTTAGGGAAACAATATTTCCAAAATATGATCTAATAGATGTTTACTTAAGACTACCAATAGATTTATATTATTATACAATGGTGTTAGTGATTATAGGAGAATGAATTCATTATATATCAAAAAGAATAAGCTAGGATGTTCTGGAAAAATAATTTTCATGAAATCCATTAACATATTTGAATAATTAATTAGCTCAATGTGCCTTACTATGTCTTCATATATCACGTACCTTTTCTGGACTGAGGTTTTTGGGTTTTTCATTTAACTAACTCATATCTAGTGATAACCTACTCAATGAAAAATCCTAGAGAACCATATGGATCCCCATAACTAAAAAAATATGTTATTATTATGTGGAAAATGTTTTCAATTATTCATGTACACCTGGTTTTACTTCCAATAAAATATGCAATTTCATTGAATACCATCCACTATCTTATTGAAAATACCAGGTTCCCCTTAAGGTTATGTACTAAGTTAAATAAAGTCCATCTCATCCATTTCCTCAAGAATTACCTCAATATACTTCAACTTATCTGTATCCATATGAATATAGGATTTCAATATAGTCTATTAAGAGATAGTTAGATATATATATATATATATCAATGTAATGATATTTATGAGGGATATTTTAGTTGATGTTTCCTAGAAAGATATATTGAGAGTGATCCATGAGTGGAAGAAATAATGAGTTTACTACCTCTACTTGTGCTAAATGGAAAATAAAACCCATTAATCATGACATCCTCAATGCATGATAACTCATATCTGGAAAAACTATACATTTCCCAATTCCAAACATATAATTACCACATACATATCTTTCTTCAAAAAAGTAAATGATACTTTTATCTAATATTATATAATTTTAAATATTAATATGGTCATAAATTCATTTAAGATAATCAAATATTATTTCATCAAATATAGTATGATGATGCCTCACATATGCAAAAAACAAAAAATTCCAAATAGCGATTAAGTGAATCTGTAAATGTGGTCTAATTTTGTACCCAATTGTGTATCAATGGAATGTATCCTAGAGGATAAATTGATTGGTATTTAATTTCAATCAACTATATGAACAAATATGAATGAATGAATATAACTAGTATAAAACATGGTAAATTATAAGTTAGTAGAGTTTGAAACCAAACATTCATCAATATATGGTACCTTTCCACTATCTACTCATGTGTGAATTATTATATAACCATGGAATATTTGAACAATACGTTACTATCTAAAATATGAATTACATGTCTGATGTTTGGTCTAAGTGTTCTTACGTGGACAGTTAATAGACACTATTGTCATAGGTAATTTTCTTTATCCACCATTTCATAAAATCAACCTCAAAGAATAGGACAAGTAATAAAATATAAGCATCTTCTTTCGAACATACATTTAGTGTTCTGAATAGCTTTATAGAACATGTGATAAGACTATTCAATAATTTGGAAAATATAGAATTTCACTAGAGGGGGATGAATAATCCATAAACCACTCCACAAATATAATAATATCATACAACATATATATAGCCACTCTTTTTTATACCAGTGGATACAATAAAAATTGTTCTATGTTTTACCCATGGTAGAATATAGAAGTGATAGATAAATCAAACAAATAAGATATACAATAAAACCTTTTTAGATAAAAAATAATTATATAGATCCTCTTGTTTCATATTATTTTCAAAAATCAATAAACACCGTATGATGTCTGGATGATGTCTAATATCAAACCTAATGTCAATTTATTCTTCATTTCTTAACTATGGAGGTGTAATGTTGCGAAATTTGTAAAAAAATGTTAACACACTGCAAAAAAATAACATATTAATTCACATTATTAACGAAATTAAATTAGTTAATTTCACAATATAATTTTTTATAGATTTACATAATTATGGTAACATATTATAGCTGAAACACATTATTACAAGTACAATCATCTACTAAGATTCTATTTCTTCATTAATCAAAACTATTTAATAAAATATGATTTTAATTCATGATATATATTCACGATTTTCATCATAACATCATCCATGTCACCACTGTTACTCATTACCAATGAAAAATAAATTAAAAAACTGACTAAGTATAAAATTAAATGTAAGGGGAAGAAAAATTAGAAAACTATTAATCTAGTGAAAAGCATACAATCCCCAATGAACACTTCTATTATCTTAATGATCATTTAGAATATGATATAAATTATCATTAGTAAAAAATATTAATCACAATTTTATTAAGTATGAAACGTGAAAAAACAATGAATGAATACAAAAAAGAAAAGTTTGATATTAGATAATTATATTAATCACATGTTTTTGAATAAACTAGATTCTAGTAAAATTTATAGAATAAACTATCCAAAACCCCCTCCTTCATAATTTTTTTTGCATAAAACATTACATAAATATTTGGGTTACTATATTGGAGTACTAATTGTGAAAGATATATCAAACTCATATGAAATTGTTTCTATTATCCCAACATATATTATTTATTGGGATTATGTGGTTATTTCTGGGTTCCCCTAATGTTTATGATGTATTGATCACAGCCATGAGATAAAATAGATTTTTGAATTCACATAAACTATATTTGGTAAACCTATTTCACATATATTACAAAATTAAATTATTTAACATATTATGATAACAAATTTTCATCATAAAACATTTGAAAACTTTTTTAAAACCATATGAAACTCAAAATTGGACAAAAATATTTTTCTTTATTTAAAACCCCGTTTTTACCCAAAATACCCAAAAAGGGGGATACAATTTTTTTAATTTGATAAAATATTATTTTAAGAATCCTTGTGGAAAATAATCTTCAAAATTATGTAACATCAAAGGAAATCATATTTGATTGATTTTTTTTAAACATCACTTGGAAGATTCTATGATGAAAATATTTATTGCATTTAAAATAATTAATTAAATAAAAACTACAGAATTTTAATGAAAAATATTTTCTTCTAAAGTGAATCCATAAATAATAAATTAATATTTATAATATATTATTCTTGATGTTTGTAAAATGCATTCATTGTTTATATGTTATAAAAATATTCATTTTCTACATTTATTAGTGAATCCATAAACATCCATTTTTTGAAAATGATAAAATATTACTTTAAATGAATTTTTTTAAAAACAATAATTGTTCTAAATAATGTCAAAATAACATTGTAATGTAATTAAAAATTATTAAAACATTAATATATATTAATGAAATAGATGAAAAAAAATCTTTTAAGGGTAACTTTGAAAGAAGATTTTTAAATGAAAGTCAAATACCTAGAATCTGACATGACATGTACGTTCATTATCTTCAATAAGAATAAAAATAAATTATATTTTTAACTTATTATTAATGTTATTAATATTTTATTACTCTATATATATAAATTTTTAAATTGTTCTTTATATAATTTAATATTCATTTATTTTCATGTTGGACATTTCATGCGATATTGGGATCATTTGTTAGAAATGACTTTGGTCGGTTGACAATAGTGAAGGTGGTCCTTATTAATTTTCTCCCAAATAATAATATTTAAATAATTATCATTTTCATAAATAAATAACACTTCAAAACCCATCCTTAAAATATTATTATGAAAAATGAACTATGATGCAATCATAGAGATGACATATCGCATGTGCACGTGAGTAATGGTTCGATTTACCATTGATTTTTTTTTGAAAGAAGGTAAATATAATTTTATACCTATAGATTGATCATAATAACATATATATAATATTATTTACATAAATATTCGCATATATATTATCTAGGTTATTTGGTAATGAAAAATGATTAACATCACTTGGTAAAGGCAGTCATTAACACATACGAAGGAATAATGCAATCATGTTATATTGTATGGAATGGTAAAACAATATGTGTTAATTTATATCATATATACTTCATAAATCATTCATGATTAACAATATTTAGGGATGGTGATTGATTTCGAATTATATTGGTTCATGATGAGGTAGACTACCTTACGCACAAATAATCCATTACATTCCCATGTGATGGAGATTATATATGGATATGGGTAACTCCATTTACCTAAAAAAGATATCATTATATAAATGACACATTTATTGTTATTTTAACAACTTTTTTTTATAATTTGATCGATGTGGATGAAGAAATTGTAGTAAACATGCAGATTAAACTATTACTCTACTTTTGATAACCTATGTCGACTAACACCAAAAGCCCTTCTTGATTGGTGTTATACATAAATAAATACCTCTATAGTTTGTTTATATACTATAGTATTTCATTTTGGACTGTCATGGTCTAACAAAATGTTTCGTTCAATATGTGTAGGACTGAGAAAAAGTGGTTTCCATTTTTAAGATATTGGAATGGTATTCTTGAATTCATAAAAATATTTAAATAACTTAAAATAATATTCAATTCTACGTTTTTATAAAATAATTAATTATGAATATATGATTTTTATTGATCAATATAATATCATCTAAAAAATTAATGTTTTGAATAAGTTTTTATCATTATATTTTTGTTTGAAATGCTCATTAACAATTTTGAAATATATATTGATAACATGGTTTTTTTACTCATTTAGGGCCATGTATGTTACCATAAATGGACCAATATTGATATTATTAAACATATTAAAATAATTTGGATGAATATAATATTTTTGGGTATTTTATATCATTTAATAATTTATCATTTATTTTAAAATATCATTAATTTTAAATTGTAAAATTATTCCTTAACTTGAAAGAAATATTATCAAGAACACAACTATAACATGAACCAAATATTTTATAATATTCATAAAATATAATTTTAATATATAAAATCTAAAATTAATATTATTTATATAATATTATATTACATTTCTTATTTTTTATATAATTTGATTTATTTTTCAATTTATATAATTATTGCTGTGTAAGAGATTTGTAAATATGTAATGTTGTTATTTATTTAATGGAAATTAAAAATAAATTACATTGATAAATATAAGTATTTTTTGGATTTAAAATTAATATTTATATTCAAACATTCCTATAATACTCAATATGTTAAACATATTGTATTTATAATAAACAAGAGTGTGACATTTTTAACTTTTAATGAAGGAATATATTATAAAGATCAAAATAACATTCATAAGGAATGAAAATGTCATATTGTTCAATATTGAATGAGTATGAATGATATTCAATCATAAAATAAAAATAAATTCAAGTGATAGGGTCAATTCATTGTTCCATGCCATTTTATATTTAACTTGAATTACAGGATTTCAGATTTAATGTGGTGTCATATTTTACAGAGGTTATTGTTCATATTAAGAAAAAAATGTAACTATTTAGTAAATTTTAAACTATTGAATAAATACATAGAATCCATTTTTAAAAACTCCAAAAATATATTTGGTAGAATCTAATTTAATATTATACTCGTTAAGGAAAATGAAAATAGTTTCTCCAAAAAAATCCCTTTCATTTATAATATGTTTTTATATTGAATTAAATAATAAAAATAATTTTTAAAGATATAATTGGACAATTTTAAATATAAAAGGTACAAATTATGTTTTACAACCAATCCAAAATATAATTTTACTTTATAATATAGAATAATGTTTTTAGTAAAAATATGTATTCTTCAGTATTCATTAAAAATTCAATAAATTCACAAAATTCACAAAAAACATCATAATATAATTTTTACATGAATTATTAAAAAAATAAAATTATCTTTAGAAAATAAAATTTCTAAAATTTACTGGAATGAAAAATTTAATTTCATCATAAGAAATAGGAAAACACAATTTGGGAGAAGTTTTATTTTTTGATGAATAAAATGACATTATTAAAACACTAATGTTATTTAAAAATAAATAAATAAATATAATTGATAAAGATAATTATATATTTCATAATGACATTAGCACACTAAAATATCATAAATTTAATGGCTATGTTATAGTTACATAATGAAAATAATAATAATTAATTTTTTGTTAAAGCTTGATGTTGTATATAATGTATGATTTCGAAAGTAGTATTTTTTTTAAATTTATGGATGTTACATCCCCCCTTTATGTTATCGTGTCCTTTTAATTTTAACATGTGATCATGTAAAAAGGGTTTAATTATCAATTTACCCTTGTTTAAATCCCACATCATACAAATATTTATTAAACATCATCTTGAAGAGAATGAAAGGAAAGTATGAATTTCCTACAGAATAATACATATAATGTTTCCAAGTTGGTGAAAAGAATTTTGAAGTCAAATCCTGTATATGGTAGAAAACTGATATTCCAAGGTCTATAAGAGAGTCATAGAGAATATGTTCATGATAATTTTTACCATCATAAAACCATAACTATGTGATTGGTTAAAAAGTCATTGATTTTTGGTACGACAAGTAAAAAAATATTGTTTTCAAAATAATTTTCCAAAATTAGAAGAATTATTTTAAATAAATGAATAATAATATAGGGAAATATACATAGTTTTCCTGAATAATTTCATCTTTTAATTAGTTCCCCCATAAAATTCATATTTTCCCCCAATAATTAATATTTTAGATGCATTGAAATTCATGATGACAATAATGAACTTATAATGTATTATATAATCCTCAAAAAGATGAACCATATTCTTTTTATCTATAGAAAATAAAAAATAAATATATGACAGCAAAAGACAATTTCAAATATTAATAAACCATTATATGAAAAAACTACTTTAATTTCTAAAATAACAATTTTAATACCAAAAGTTCAACATAGATCATTCAATAAATAACTATTCATAAAATTCTAAAAATATATATCACACTTTGATTGAAACAGCAAAGTTTGAAGGATTTGATCACATATAATTCAATATTAATTTAAGACGTACCTTAATACAATATCAGTCACTCTTAATGTCTCATTAAAAAATAATATGTATTGATCATATAATATCCAAGATATGAAAATAATTTTCATAAAAAACATAAATCTTCATATAGACACATTTAAATCAAATATTATACCGAGATTCTATTCCAAACTAACAACACTTTTTAAATAATTTATTATTAGGTTTACCTTAAACATATAATGCTCCCAAAATTTATAGTGACCTTATACTAAAATATTATTAATCAACTAACCACCATATATATTTCCATTAACATAGTAATCTATAAGATAGAATATATGTTCCAAAAAATAACTATAAATTTATTTGTCTGATAATTTTAATAATTGAAAACAATTTCATACTAACTAAGATGGTATGTATTGTACTTGATGTTGATATAACCATGTAACCCTTCAATTGTGGATTTAAACCCCATGACCAAGATGGATATTATGAGTTATCACTCATACAATAGATTTTTCTTTTTCTAAAACCATAATCCTTCTATCATTCCCAACAATGTTCAACAAATAGACAAAAGTAAACAAAACGAATAAAATATTAATGATATATTTTAACATAAAATATATAATTATTCCTATCATTTTGAACTCAAAAATATTATAATAACTTATCATTACATAACCATACCTGATATTATAAACTCTAATGGCCATCCATACCTTTAAACGTATGTAGGAAAAAATGAAACAATCACTCATACTCAAATAAAATATTCCAATGATAAACATAAGAGTTTTATATACCATAAACATTGATAAAAACATAATAAATTATCGCAATGTTCTCCCATAATTGGATGTGTATTAAAGTTTTAAATGTTTTAATTGTATTAAAATATATCAATACATCATAACTATTAATTTTGTAAACCATATTCATTCAATGTTATAAATAATACCCTAACCATTATTTTTGGCCTTTTCCTTAAACAATTATTCCAAGAAAAAATATTATGAATCCTTTAAAAAAATTTATCAATTAAAAATAATAATATTGGAAATAGTCCATGTGATTTATATTCCATGTTTTCCTCATTTTCATCCATAATAGAACTAAGTGTTACTAAATAGCTATATTTGTGATCCTGTGGATCCCAATAATGATCATAGCCCTTTGGACATTGATTAAAGTAATTAACATTATCCCCTAATTCAAATCATTAAATTGATACCTATTTAAGAAATTATTTTAACTCAATAGAGTTAACTGAACAATTACATCTTTCATGGATACTTCTTTTTTTATGAAAAACAATACCACATTTAAAACATTTTCTCAGCCTTCTAAAACACCTTCCTAAAAGATTCCTTCCATATTTTTGATATAATTTTCATTGAATATATTTAAAATTATGATCAATATCACATTAACATCCATGGTTCAGAATTTCCCTAATATTTTATGTGTTTGATAACTCATCTTGGTTTATTGTATCAATTTTTATTCCCACTTAGTTGTTAAGAAAAATCACAAGAGATATCAAAACATCTCAAATTACATTAGTCTTTTTATTGAAACATCCACTATAATTTCCTTCTCATCCATTATTACTATGTTACATGTTGGATCTATTCATTTATCAAAAATGTATAGTGAGTGAATATCAATGTAATAAACATTTATTGTCTTATCTGAAGGATAAATACCAAATTATCCATATTCATGTTGTCCTAAACACTAATTATTTTTTAAATATATTCATGATTACCTATATAATTTTAACCATTTAATTTATATAATACTTGTGACCTATGCTAAATTAAATCCTAACATTTTATATTATCTAAAAACTACCTTAAAAAAATATATATATATAATAAAGCATAAACAAAACTAAATGTTGAGTCTGTAGACTATAATTTACATTCTTTTATTGCAAAATTTCATTTATGTTCTCAGTTTTGGAGAACACCATGTGATAAAAATTCAAAGATGAATGTCTTACAATTATTCATAAATACAATGAGCTAGTTACAATTTCTAAAAGACGAAAATTTAAATAAAAATAGTTTTGAAGTTGGATATTTTAAAGGGTCAACACTTTTGAAATATATACCAAATCTATATAGTTTTCTAGTTATGGATTGTGCATGCCTATGGTAAGTACTAAGTAACTAATGAGAACAATAAATGGAAAATAATCCCAGAGGCACTAGCTCGTTGTGGGACCCAGGTACCTCATATCTTAGTGAGAGTAACCATTACAATATAAGTTCTCATGCATGAGACACTAGTAGGAAACATACCCATAAACTTGTTTTCCCCCAATCACAAACATCATATTTCAATTAGTGTTATAAGTGTAGAGACCCAAATCTTGACATACATGGACATTACATTAATTTTTCAGAATACTTAATACATAACAAAAATAGACACCAAAGGACCGTAATAGTTTAGTGCCTTTGGAAACATGGAATTTAATCTCCTAATCATGGTGAAAGATCTTCAAAGTCTCTCATAATGATATTCCCCTTTTGTTTTCTTTCCTAAAATCAGTCTTTATATCATTGGGAAATGAAATCATAAAAAGGGTGAGCTCAAATGCTTAGTAAGGGTAAGAATATATTACATAAAACAATCCACAAACATTTGAATGAAAAAGCTTGAAAATAAAATCTAATCCTCAAAATATTGAGCAAGTACATAAATCTTGGAAGTATGTAAGGCATATATCATTAAGGAACATCAATTTTGATAAAATATAATGGGAATAAATCATGTAATTATGGAAACCATTCAACTCATGTCATGATTTCCAGAGTAGCCAAGTAATTGCTACCAAGACCATCTTAGTGGAGAAATTACCTTTCTAAATCGATTTCACTCCTCGTTTCAGTCCTGTAACACTGAACCGGATTAACTTACAATTCCTGCCTTGTCTATCTCATGAGATATAAATCTTTACCCAATGCAGTGGAGGGATATATTGGTCCTACCCTTCTAATAATTAAATCATTCTTACTTGTTCCACAAAATAAACATACATCATTCATAATAACCCAAAGAATAAAATGGGTTTCATAAACATCATCCCATCATCACATAATCTATATTAAAGTAATGGATATAATTTCATAATAATATAATTTAAACCATACAAATCATAGAGTTATTATACTTGAAACATACACCTATGAAATAATTTCATCTTAGATGGAAAAATGGTTTTGATAAAACACTTGAAATGAATTCTGGAGGAAAATATCCTTTCTTCTTCAAAAGAAATTCCTTTTCACAGAACGGAATGAAATTTTAAAAGAAAGAGATTTTGTTGGAAATATTAATGTAATATTTTGGAGTAATCTTCATGAAAATAAGGAATTATAAAACCATAAAAATCATTTCATGCCATATAAGTTGAAAATAACATTCTTCTTGTACTTTCACCGAAAAAGTCAAAAAGCACCTTGTATGAAAAACGATAAAAGATTTCATTCATATATTTTACTAAAAAACTCACCAAAGGGTAAAATTGGATTTAAAAAATTGTAGGTGGATATAAATAATAGTACACAGTTAGGAATCATGGATGTGGATGATAAATATTCCCCAGTAAATTCTGAAGTATAAACAATCTCGGAAAAAAATAAGATTGTGAGATTTTCCATTACATTAGGTCTGATATGCTTTGTATGTATCTGAACCTCTGGTATAATGATTTAAATAATGTTTTTGACTTATTAAAGAATCATATTAATTGTTATGATATCATATATGGTTCATTTATGACTTTATATTACCCATTCTTTTGTAAATTACATGTTAAATAGCGTTTTCGGTAAAATCATTTCATTTATCGTCTGTGTTTTGACTTGTAATTATTCATATGATTACTTAGATCATGATTACTTAATTCCAGAATATAAAACATGATTTTTATATAATATATATTCAGAATATACACATATATATAATAGATCAATAAATTCAATGAAATACACTGTTCATGGAGACGGTAGGCCGTATGTAAGCATGAACGTTGTTTTCATTTCCTCATTGAATTGAATGGAATTAATTGGATGAAATACATACATATATACATAAATAAATTATCATTATTATTTCATATATTTCATGATTACTTGTTATATATACTTTATAATCATTCATGAATGGTTAATCATTGATAATGAATCTCATTGCGTCATGGAGACGGTAGTCCGTACGTACGCACGAGCAATGATATCATTCACATAATTGTTGAATTGAATTGGAGTGGATGATAGAATATATCAGATTTAGTATGATGTTATAATAACTATGTATAGTTATTATTTACAACATTATAACCATCCAAGTAAGGTGGTGTTGGAAAAACAGATTACACCACGTCGTGGAGATGGTATTCTGTACGTACGCACGTGCAGTGATTTCATTTTCCGTAGGATAGATAGAATGTGAAATGGGGTTGTTTCATATTTATAATAACATATCAGTATATTAGTGATACTGATGTTATTACCTTATAATGAAACAACTAATGAAGAAGAAGTTGAAGAAGAAATAAGCTTGAAATAATTGGTAGAAGAGATTACCTCTTCTTTGACGCACCTCCTTTAAACTTCTTCTTATGGCACTAGAGAGGGTCTTTGAGGTATACCAGTACCTCTAGTAGGTTTATACATAAGTGGGGAAGTGAAATGGGTAGTGGTTTTACAATATTTAATGCTCAAATTGGTGTGAGGATGAGAGGGATGAGGTTCCCTTTTATAAGGGAGGAGAGGGGCACCTATGGAATAACAGGAAATATTATTTTATTATAAAGTCATATTCGGTTTTTAATAGCTCCAAATTGAGGTATTTCAAAGCTAAGGTGGGGATGGGTCGAAAGCCTCTCATAAAATAGAATTTATACAAGTTTAGGTTTCTATTTTAACCTTATCATTTAGATTTATCTTTAAGTTAAATAATTTTTCTTTTATCATGTCTTCTCGTTTTCTTACACTATAAGGTTAATAAACATACTATAACAAGACAATCGAACCCCAAGTTTTTTATTATTAATATATATAACCATATTTAAGTCATTTTTCATAACCATAGATTTTTAAGAATAAAATAACAATTAATAATATAATATTTTTTTAAAAAAATATTATATGTCAATTTTGACACTATTTGGTAATTGATTTTTTTAAAAATACTAAGAGAATGATTAGTTCGAAAAACGTTAACTAAATCAATACTAACATGTCATATTAACCTATAAAATTAGTTTAATTCATAAAAAGTATCATATTAAATTTATTTTAGTATTTATAACATTAAATTTGTTAATATTTCATTAATAGGATAATTACTGCATCATCATTGTGACATAAATTAATTAAATTATTTAACGTATAAAATTTAAAAATAATATACCATTATGTAGGAAATATTCTTATATTTTTAATGAATATTTATAGTCGAACTTATTTTATATATAACCCTATATTAAAAATGATTTAGTTATTATACTTTGATTTTAACTATTTTAACTATTCTTTAAATAAAATAATATTAAATGTCCTAATCTAATCCACGTGGGCCAAAATGGTCATATTTTATTCCTAAAGTTGTATTTTTTTTGAATTACAGTTATCCAATAGAATTAGGACATGTTTTAGGGTAATAATAATATCATTTTTACCCTTAATTACACTATTTACATTTAAACGTTGTAAAAAAAGAAAAATGTTAATATTCACCAAAAATTATTTTAATCTCATTGAACAACATTTTAGTCCTTTATATTAACCATGTTTCTCGGATTTTTGAAATTCCACTCACATAAGGGGTAAAATTATGTTTTATGTGAATTTGCAAATTCTCCCAGGAGATGGGTAAAAGACGGTGAAAAGTTCAATAAAATTTTTATATATCTAAAATTATTATAAAATGGCTCCAATTAATTAATTTGAACTTATATAGGTATTATGTATCAATTTTTACCTAAAATAGATTTAAATAAAAGAAATAATTATTTAAATAAAAAGTTGGTTTTTAAATAGTAACCCAGTGTTTTCACTATTCATAAAAAATTGAATGTTTTCAGAGAAATATCAAAATTTCACCCTAGGATAATTTCGATATTCCGAATCTAAAAATGAAGTCCATTTTGAAAGATAAAATATACAAAATTTCAAAAATTGGTTATTAATATTCATAACAGCTAGTTTTAATAATATTTTAATAGCATATCGTTGTTTAGTGAAACTTGGTATTGCGTACAACACACGCTATTGTGGAAGGTCACAATTGCGTGTAATGCAAGAAAAGTCAGGTATGCGTGTAATGGTAGCTTATTTTGGTGTAGCGTATAACACAAGACATCAATAAAATTAAAAAGAATATTTTTCATAAAATCTCAGGGTGTTACATTCGACCCCCCTTAAAATGAATTTCACCCTCAAAATTCGTCGGGGTTATAAATTGTTTACTACTCGAAAGTTTCTTTAATAGAAACCCACATCGTAAAAAGGAATACCAAAACCAATCTTTAAAAACCAATGTATGAAACGTAACGGTTACCCAAATTAAGTAATCACTCGGTGTCCACATAGGTGAAAATATGGATACGGAAGAGAAATCTAACCATCATGTTCTGATGGAGAGTGGTAGAGAACATGGCTATGGAAAAGCCAGCAATCACAAAGCCATAGATTTGTGATGATCTAAGGTACCATCTAATTCATTGGATATAAGTGGACTATGATATCATTTTTGGTTTTCAATATCATTTCCCTAATGTTGAAAATTTTGAATTAGAAGAAATACTTTCTTGATTTTGGTACAATCTCACTATTGTTCGTGATTTGAACAATTTCCACTTCATATCTTAAGGAAATGAAGTTGAATTTGTTATTTGTGAAGTGTAAACATAACATGTGATAGAATGATGGGTCATTCCATTTGATTCAAATAAAAGGTTAGAAAAAGTTATCAAATATACATAAGTCCATCTATGGTGAGGTTAATCATATACGATTCCAAAAAATGATATTATACATCATATAGCATACCGATTAATAAAATAAAACTAGTTTCTACTAACCAGGGACTTCATGTAGGCCAGTGGTAGGCGATAAAGGCCAGTCGCACTTCGGTTGTGGGTTCGATTCCCACATCCTTGTCCGACACAATGGGTGGTCGCCCATCCTGCAGGTTGTCCTTTTTATAAAACTACATTACTACAACATTCCATCAATAATAACGAAAAAAGTTCTATCCTTAAATAATACTAACTTATTTCCAACACAATCCATTCAAATCTTTAGTATTTTCTAAAATACTTCGGTCCAAGCACATAGTATAAAGAAAACAATTACAAGAAAGGTTATCTACTAAGAATGTGAATACAAGCATTTATCACACGTATATCATAATATATATCTTATTGGTTGCATTCCAAACACATGAATACCATTGTCATATATTCTCTTGAAACATAAATTACCATATAACCTTAGTGAAAACATGAATACTATCAAAAGGTAACTCTTTCCACATACCAAAATCCCAAAAAATCTATATGATCAAACCATAATATCACTTAGTCCTTATATCAGTCATGATCTCACAAATACAATCAAGAATCTCATTATCTTATTATCCCTTCATTATTCACATATCATCTACTTTCGAAAATTATCTGAATAACCTTCCATGGTTTCCGGGACCATTCAACATATAATCTCAAATACTTTAGGAAAAACAATAGTGTAACAATCCTTAGATGATTTTTTATTCCCTAGTACCATAAATTATTCTTTATAAACATACAATAATTCCACTAACTTCATAAACCAGTGACTGAGCTTCATCATTTCTTTCATCTCATATTTCATTTGTAGTCTCTTCATCATCATCCACATAAATACTACTCATATGACCATGCTGATTCTCTTCCTGAGATTTTCCCTTAGGGCATTGGTCTGCATAATTCCCATACACTCCACAATTAAAACAAATAATCATTGTTGATGTTGTAGCAATACCATTATCCTTGTCCATGGTGTTAACTGAACCTTTTCCTTTGCACTTACTAGATTTGTGTCCTTCTTCTCCACACCCAAAGAATCTTCCAATTCATTTGAAACATTCTCCATAATGCCTCTTCCCACATGATTTACATGAGGGGAATTGAACTTTCTTTCCTCTATGATCATCATGAAACTTCATCTTTCTCTTATTAGCTGAGTCAGGAAACTTACCAAAGTTGAGATTATTTATCATATTATTATATTTCTGATTAGGAATAATAACTATATGTGGACCACCAGATCAAATTTCATTTGGTTTCTTATGAAGAATATCATTCCATTGTCCATCATATCCTCTATTATCGTAAATCTTCCAGTTTCCGTCCATTTTCTCAAACCCAAAAAAGAATTGTGTGAGAGGCAAAAATCATGCTCGGGAAAACAACATAGTAAAGGGGGAGTACCGTCAATATTTATCATCTTAGGTTAAATTCTAATATCGTTACCTTAGTTCTAGGACTATATCCTACACGTATACTTATCCTTAGGGACATCCCTAGAAATACCTTAGAAATATCTCTAGGGATCTCACTAACATTTTCACATCCTAGTTTCCAAAGGTTAACTAAACCATTCCTCTAATATAAACTGTAGATACCCAAAGCTTGACATACATGGACATTACATTAATTCTTCAGAATAATCAATACATAACAAAAAGAGACACCAAAGGACCTTAATAGTTTAGTGCCTTTGGAAACATGGAATTTAATCTTCTAATCATGGTGAAAGATTTTCAAAGTATCTCATAATGATCTTACCCTTTTGTTTTCTTTCCTAAAATCAGTCTTTATATCCATGGGAAATGAAATCATAAAAAGGGTGAGCTAAAATTCTCAGTAAGGGTAAGAATGGATTACATAAAACAATCCATAAACAATTGAATGCAAAAGCATGAAAATAAAATCTAAACCTCAAAATATTGAGCAAGTAGATAAATCATGGAACTACGTAAGTCATATATCATAAAGGAACATCAGTATTGATAAAATAGAATGGTAATAAATCATGTAATTGTGGAAACCATTCATCACATGTCATTATTTCCATAGTAGCCAAGGAATTGCTGCCAAGACCATCTTAGTGGACAAAGTCCCTTTCTGAATCGAGTTCACTCCTCGTTTCAGTCCTGTAACACTGAACAGGATTAACTTACAATTCCAGCCATGTCTATATCATGAGATATAAATCTTTAACCAATGCAGTGGAGGTATATATAGGTCATACCCATCTAATAATGAAATCATTCTTACTTGTGCCACAAAATAAACATACATCATTCATAATAACCCAACGAATAAAATGGGTTTCATAAACATCATCTCATCATCACATAATCTATACAAAAGTAATGGATATCATTTCATAATAATAAAATTTAAACCATATAAATCATAGAGTTATTATACTTGAAACATACACATTTGAAATAATTTCAGCTTAGATGGAAAAATGGTTTTGATAAAACACTTGAAATGAATTCTGGAGGAAAATATCCTTTCTTCTTCAAAAGAAATTCCTTTTCACAGAACAACATAAAATTTTAAAAGAAAGAGATTTTGTTGTAAATAGTCATGTAATATTTTGGAGGAAGCTTCATGAAAATAAGGCTTTATAAAACCTTAAAAATCTTTTCATGCCATATAAGTTAAAAATAACATTCTTCTTGTACTTTCGCCGAAAAAAGTCAAAAAGCACCTCATACGAAAAATGACAAAAGATTCCATTCATATCTTTTACTAAAAAACTCACTGAAGGGTAAAATTGTATTTTAAAAATTGTAGGTGGATTTAAATAATATTACACATTGAGGAATCAGGGATGTGGATGATAAATATTCCCTAGTAAAGTTTGAAGTATAAACAATCTCGGAAAAAAATGAGATTGTGAGATTTTCCCTTACCTTAGTTCCGATATGCTTCGTACGTATCTGAACCTCCGGTATAATGATTTAAATAATGTTATTGACTTATTAAATAATCATATTCACTGTTATGTAAGGTTCACTTATGACTTTATATTACCCGTTCTTTTGTAAATTCCTTATTAAAGAGCGTTTTGGGTAAAATCGTTTCATTTATCGTCCGTGTTTTGACTTGTAATTATTCATATGATTACATAGATCATGATTACTTAGTTCCAGAATATAAAACATGATATATATAAAATATATTCATAATATACAAATATATATAATTGATCAATAAATGGAATGAAATACAACGTTCATGGAGATAGTAGGCCGTACGTACGCATGAACATTCTTTTCGTTTCCTCATTGAATTGAATGGAATTAATTGGATGACATAAATATATATATACAAAAATACAGTATAATTATTATGTCATATATTTCATGATTACTTATTATATATACTTTATAATCATTCTTGAATGGTTAATCATTGAGAATGAATCGCATCGCGTCCTGGAGACGGTAGTCTGTACGTACGCATGTGCGATGATATCGTTCCCATAATTGGTGAATTGAATTGGAGTGGATGATAAAATATATAAAAATTAGTATGATGTTATAATAAATATGTATAGTTATTATTTACACCATTTTACCCATCCAAGTAATGTGGTGTTGGAAAAACAGATTACACCACGGCGTGGAGGTGGTATTCCGTACGTACGCACACGCGGTGATTATGTTTTCCGTAGGATGGATAGGAGGTGAAATGGGGTTGTTCCATATTTATAATAACATATCAGTATATTAGTGATACTTATTTCATTACATTATAATGAAACAACTAAATAAGAAGAAGTTTAAGAAGAAATTAGATTGAAATAATCGGTAGAAGAGATTACCTCTTCTTCGACGCACCTCCTTTAAACTTCTTCTTAGGGAACTAGAGTTGGTATTTTGAAAATACCAGTACCTCTATAAGGTTTATAAGGAATTGGGGAAGTGAAATGGGAAGAGTTTGGTCAATCTTGAAGGATCAACATGGTGTGAGGATGAGAGGGAGGAGGTGGCCTTTTATAAGGGAGGAGTGGGGCTCCTTTGGAATAACTAAAAATATTATTTTATTATAAAGTTATAATCGGTTATTAATAGATCGAAATTGAGTTATTTAGATGGTAAGGAGGGTATGGGTCAAAATACTCTCATCTCATATAATTTAGGCATGTTTAGGTTTCTATTGTAACCTTATCATTTAGATTTAACTTTAAGTTAAATCATTTTTCTTTTAACGTGTCTTCTTGTTTTCTTACACTATAAGGTTAATAAACATACTATAACCAGATAAACGAACCCCAAGTTGTTTATTATTAATATATATAACTTTATCTATGTCTTTTGGGAAAACCATAGATTTTTATGAATAAAATAACAATTAATAATATAATATTTTTTTAAAAACTATTTTATATCAATTTTGACACTATTTGGTAATTTATTTTTCTGAAAATCCTAAAATAATTCTTAGTTCGTAAAATGTTATCTAAATCAATATTAAAATGTCATATTAACCTATAAAATTAGTTTAATTCATAAAAAGTCTCATATTAAATTTATTTGAGTATTTATAACATCAATTATGTTAATATTTCATTATTAGGATAATTACTGCAACATCATTGTGTCATAAATAAATTAAATTATTTAATGTCTAAAAATTATAAATAAAATACCATTATGTAGGAAGTTTTGTTATATTTATAATTAATATTTATAGTCAATTTTATCTCGTGTATAACCCAATAATAAAAATGTTTTAGTTATTAAAAATTGATTTTAACTATTTTAACTTTTATTTAAATAAAATAATATTAAATGTCCTAATCTAATCCAAGTGGGCCTAAATGGTCATATTTTATTCCTAAGGTTGTTTTTGGTCGAATTACACTTATCCTAGAGAATTATGGCATGCTTTAGGGTGATATTATTATTATTTTTACCCTTAATTACCCTATTTACTTTTAACTATGGTAAAAAAAAGTAAAAAGTTACTATTCACCAAAATTTATTTTAATCTCATTGAACCACATTTTAGTCCTTGATATTAACCGTGTCTCTCGTATTTTTGAAATTCCACTCACAGAAGCGGTAAAATTAAGTTTTATGTGAATTTGCAAATTCACCTAGGAGATTGGAAAAAGACGGTAAAAAGTTCAATAAAATTTTTATATATCTAAAATTTTTATAAAATGACTACAATGAATTACATTGAACATATATAGGTATTATGTATCAATTTTGACCTAAAATAATTTTAAATAAAATAAATAATTATTTAAATAAAAAGTCGGTTTTTAAATAGTAACCCAGTGTTTTCACTATTCATCAAAAGTTTAAAGTTTTCAGAATAACACCGAAATTTCACCCTAGGCTAATTTCGATATTCTGAATCCAAAAATGAAGTCCATTTTGAATGATGAAATTTATAAAATTTCAAAAAGTGGTTATTACTAGTCATAACAGCTAGTTTTAATTATATTTTAAAAGCATATCATTGTTTAGAGAAACTCGGTATTGCATACAACACACGCTATCGTGGAAGGTCATGATTGCGTGTAATGCAAGCCATGTCAGGGATGCATGTAGTGAAAGCTCGTTTTGGTGTAGCGTACGATAGAAGACATCAATAAAATTAAAAAGAATATTTTTCATAAAATCTCAGGGTGTTATAGTAACCGTGAATCTTGCTATGTGAACCTAAGGCCCAAGACCACAGATTCACTATGATACTGGTACATATCCACCCACCAAGATACTCGAGTTCCCCATGTGTTCTCAAACATGGTCAACAATACAATGAATATAATTTCCACATTAATATATCACATCCACAAAACACATTCCCCTAACATCTCCCATGAACATCACACGATTTACAGTGTCAAAATTTTCATTTAAACTCATTTTGAAATCATACTAACACCCAAATAGCCCACCACATTTTTCACATTTCATTAACTCCTAAAAAATCCTTTTAAAATTTTATAAAACCATTACATGATATTCTAACTCACATAATAGCCAAAAAAATATGTCACATAATTCCATTCTCACGATCAACATTTATTTTGTCAACAAAGTCACACGAAATAGCCCACAACCCAGTGTCACACCCACAACACAATTTAGTAAAACATTTCAGCAATTTTTGAATCATTTTTACAAACATTGAAATCTCAAATAGCTACATTAGCTTTTAAAACCCATATAAGGTTAACACACTCACCCAAACAGTACATACAATCCATTTTCTCACTTTTTATATCCAAACAAAACATTTATAATTTTCATAAAACAAACCCATGAGGTATAACAATGGTTTTCACACAAAACCCATTTCAAACCCCTCAATCAAGATGAAAGCAATACCAAAACCAATTAAAAATAGAATTGGGAGCCCTATCAGCATATATTAAGCTTCCACCATCTATTATATAAATACCTTAAATAATAGTGCTAATGATACTAATGAAAACACATGATTTCATAAATCACAATCAAGAAGTAAAACATGATTTCCCACTTTAAACCCATTCAAAAACACCATTTTCAAGTCCATCATGAAACTAAGGAATTTAAAAAACAAGATTGGTAGCCCCTTTACAACACTAATAAATAACTTTCATATGTTATAAAATAACCCAATTAATTCCACATGAGTTGCACAAGGAAAAACACCCAACTTTGAGCAAGAATGTAAATATGAAATTAAATATTAACCAAATACATCGAAAATAGTTTTTGCACCACAAACAATATATGATGAGGATGAAAATGATCAATTAAAAAAATCTAACTCATCAAAAAATGGTTACGAATGGAATCACATACCTTATGAGTCAAAACCCTCAAATCATTGTGTGAAACATCAAGTGCACCACAGTTGCACCACAAGGAAGTAAAGAGATACCTAAAATCTCATGATCTCACAAAAAAGACACCATTCCGAACCCTAGGTTCGATCTCTTGTTGCTGGAAAAATTATAACTCAATAAATGGTGAAATAAAACCTAAATAAAGTGATGAAATCAAAGACAAAAAGGATTACCAAGATTATTTTGATGTTTCCTTCAACAAATATCCCTTAAATATGATGTCCAAGGGAGGGAGAGAAACCTTGGAGGTTGGACACGGAGATAGGGCACGAAATGGAGAATAATGGAGTAGAATAGACTTATTTGTGGCAGGGGAAATGGTAAATTCCAAATGTATTTTAATAACTTGGAATACCTGCACAGTTTTCCTGCACGGGTTGAAACTGTGCGGCCTATCCTGGGCACCCAAAAACCATGCATTATCGTCTAATTAAAGGGGATTCCAAGGGGGAAACTAAGGGGGAAAGGTAGTAAAAGAATATGGGAAATAATACCCAAACAAAAACCACATATTTACCCTAAGACTCATACAACTCAAGGGTGAAAACCACTTCATCTAATTTCCACACAATTGGTGTCACTAAGAGTGTCAATAATAAAACAACAAAAAACCACAAAATCATACCAATCCATTGAAAAAGTAGAAGTAAAATAACCATAATAACCACATAACACCACGTTAAAAGATCGGTGGCCCAAAAGGAACAAAAATTTTGAACCCCGAACACCCAGAAACCATGAAAATGATGAGAACCAAAATAGGATTTCAAAAAAATCATGGAATCAAAAATCCAAGTGTGACAATTCTCCCCAACAAAAATCGTTCCACCCTCAGAAAGCCAAAACAAGGATAGAATCAAAAACTAAACCCAACCGATGAACCAAGATGCACTCCCTTTCCATGTTTCACCCCCAAAATCCAAAACACCTCCAATAATCAATTAAGGAAAGAATACCCCCACAAAAAAATTCTATAACTTTTTGGGAAATTATCAAGAACATTTAGATTTTATCCCAAAAGGAACTCCTAAAACACTATCTAAAAATTATTACATCCATTTACCCAAACAAACAACAACGAACAAGGTTACGATTATATTGCACTATCCTAACTGTCGGGTGTTATCTAATTCCAATATCTACTCAAAGAAGAAGTAGGTAGTTAGATAGCTCTGAACAATACTTCCCACCGCCAAGACAAAACCAAGGACCTGTCTGAGTTACTAGTATGGGGAGAAATAAATGGGCTCCCACACCATAAGAGACAACTCAAAATTTTCCCAATATGGGATCAAAACACCAATAAGGGGAGGCCCGAAAGGGATTCCAGGTAAAAGGGTTAAACTTCCATTTGATATTTCCAAAATAACATACATGAGAATCATAGTGGGTCTCCACACCATAATAACCAACCATATTAATCGAACATCATGGGACAACATAGGAATAACCCAAATTTAAAGAGCTGGGAGGGCAACATGGTTAATCTACAAAGTTGGGGAAATCGTGCACTAACCGTGGGGAAAATTCTGTCTTCATGGATTCCTGGCACACAACCACTATTAACCATGAGAAAACCATGTGCACAACATTTCTATCCAAACTTATATCCTTTACAAATATAATTTGTACAATCCAAATGGGAAAAGTGTAAACTTAGGCTAGAACATGGAAACGATTTCCTCGCACATCTACCACGGAAAAGGAATAAACGGAACAATATAGTGACACCTGAGGTTTAAACTATTCCCATATTTCATATTGAAGACAAAAATTTGTACAAGAGTTTAAACAAAACTGGGATATTCCATGACTATGTGCCAGCTTTTCTCTGGGACCTACAGCTGGCGCATAAATGATTGAATCATCTTCGGCCACGCATGTATGCTTTTGAAACCCCCTAAATGTAACTTCTTCTTCTTATGCCACAAACAACTACACTGCATACCCCGATGTGTTCACCAAGACATAACACACTCCTGTACCCACTTTTCTAAAACCTCATATTTCATTGGTAAAAGGGATTGGAATATTCATAAACATCACACCTTGTTTCATTGGGTTAGAAACAACATAATTGGAGGACACATATAAACACCTTCATCTAAGTGAGTGGATTTTATGTTTTCCCATGGGATACATTCTCCCAACACCATATATTTTCTCAGAGGATTGAATGTCCTTCACCTTTATGATCAAAATAGCACAAGACATCAAAATGTGTCACTGAACATGCACATTGTGACTGATAGAAACAAAACAAGTAAAGGGATCTTATTCTAAGTCCCAAACAGCACATGATTCTAGAATTTCACCATAATGACCTCTCATGACTATATTTTCCCCACTGGTGGTTTAAAATAAACCACTTATTCGAAGATACTATAAAGGAGCCAGAGGCCTTCTTAGAAATCAACCACATTGAAAACCCCAAACCACTTCCACCTTCATAAAATTATGTGAATTAAAATACTAAGGTTTATTGCAACCTTCCATGAGTACTCTCCCACTACATGAAAATCCAAAAAATGAAGAGATGAATGGGTGTGAAATAACTCAAAAAATATCAATAAAACATTCCTTAAATTTATCTATTGGAGGATTTTCCAATAAAGAAACAATCCAGGTTGAACTTAAGTTGTGTATTAAGGCTTAATGGGGGCGTACCATATACAATGAGAAAAACCAAGTACCCAAACAAGCTGGTCCATTTGTAAAAACATGTAAAAACCAGATCCAAACACATGATGTGATCCAATATAGAGGCGTCCCGAAACATTTCTCAAAAAGAGACTACTAACTGGTCCTTTTACCCACCTTACCAACCAAAAACAAACCCAAAACATGGTTTGAATATGAGGGGTTCATGGACTCAAAAAATCCCACAACATCAACATTTTCCTAAAACACATAATATACAGCATCCCAAACAATTCATCAAGACATCATGTTTTCCATTAAAATCATCTCTTTGAAAACAAACAGTATAGCATTTAGCGTATCCACCAATGGTACCCCATGGGCCTCACACATGCATGTTTCTATGATACTTCCTCCATCATCCTCATATCCATCCATCATCCCATATAACCCCATGCATTTGGTAGCTCATGGAGATAACGGAGGTTAAAAAAATTCTTTCCACTTTTTAAAACCAATACTCACATTTTCTCAAGACCACTTACCACGAAATCAGAATCCCAAATTACAACATACCAAATTTTTTAGAAAGGAACAATCAATCAAATGAAAACTCATTTTTATTCTATAAACATTAATTTCAAAACATCTTGTCATATTAAAACACACTTTAACTGTTTAGAAAACTCTATTGGAAACACTTTTTACAAACCAACTTCAATATAATACATTCTTTCAAAAGAGGTGTAAGCACACCATCTTCCATTTCAAAACAATTCTGAAAATTCAGTTCCACCATTTCATAAATATAACCATTCCATATTAATTGGAAAACCATTTCTCAAAAACATTAAGCTTCTTAAAGAAATATAGTGTTTCCCTTTAATACCAGACTAACAATATTTCATGACTAAAGGGAACCAAACAATGCGAGGGGAAACTAGCTTCTGTGGGTTACTTGGTCATATGGTTGGAGTACATAATCCAGTAACTTAACCATCATATAAAATTATCTAGTGAAATGTCCCCTGCTCCACATGTCTTTCTTGTCCCTATGATCTCACTGAGATCATTAACCCAACTCTCTTTTTATTTCCCCAAATGATTATTAACCAAGAAAACCAAAGGACATATATAATTCATGAAATCCCCTGGTGTCATGAATTTTATCATGAGGTGTGGTTATCAGGAACCCCACCCATAATAAGAATTCCATGTCCCGACAATCCTAACTCCATACTACCCAGACTGTGCCCCAAATAACATGACCCAAAGATATAACCTGAACCTCCTTTGATACTATTTTGTTCCAAACCATATCTGGACGCCATCAAAACTGGCTCCCAACATAGTCCGTGACAAGGCCCAAAGGGAATTCCCAATCCCCAAGGGCTGACACAAGTTCCCGTGTATCATAAACTAAAAATTGATAATGATTTACCCATGTTTATAAACATAATACTACAAACCAAACAAAGAAACCAAATCGAGATTTTTCAAACCCAAACATATTTTAATAAAATTCAGAACTAAATCACACAATTTAATTCAATGTTTAAAGACCATTACAAAGTTACAAAACCAAATAAGGACAGCCTATGAACCACCTCACGGAAAGGGGGAATCACCCTCAACCTATCTCCGCAATGACACACTATGAAGGACCGATAGAAACCCGAGCCACTGGCACTAAAAATAGTACCCAAACCTATGACAAAAAAACAACCTAGTCTAATAACACCAATGGATGTAAGTAGGGTTTGATCCAAATATTAGTAATATACCACCACTATGATATTACACGGGATAAAAATTCAAATACTAAAAGCATAAAAGTTTACATCAACAGGAAAATCTTGTTACAATTTCTAAAATATAAAAATTTAAATAAAAGTAGTTTTCATGTGGCCTAATTTAATGAATAAAATATTTTGAAATAAATGAAAAAGCTACTGAATTTATATAGCCACTAATATTATATGCCGACATTAAGAACAAAGTAACTAATGATCATAAGCAATAATAAAAAATCACATAGGCAACAGTTCATTGTGGGTCCATGGTGCCTCGTATATCGGTGAGAGTAACCATCAAAATATTTGTTCTCATGCATGACTCACTAGTATGGAACATAACAATATCCTAATGGTCCCCATAATCTTAATCATAGATTAGATAATGTTGTAAATTTCAATATCTTTACATGAAAATGATCCCAAACCCCATATATTCATTAGCATTATGTACACATCCACCCACCTAGATACCTGGGTTTCGCTCTCATGGTCAAACATTATTTACAAGAAAATCAATATAATTTCCAGATGAAAATATCAATACCACATCACACATTCACCAAATATCCCACATTCACATCACACAAGTCACAATGTACATTGTTTCATTCAAACACATTTTCTAATCATACCCACTTCAAAATAGCACACAACACATTTCAAATTTCTTTAACACATCACAAATCCTTTAAACAGTTTTATAAAAACATTACAAGATATTCCAACTCACATAACAGCCCATACACATATCACATAATACCCTTCTCACCATTAAAATTCATTTTTTCAACAAACTCAAACGAAATAGCCCACAACCACGTGTCTCACCCAGAACACAATTTAGTAAAACATTTCAGCACATTATGTAACATTTTAAAAATGATTGAAATCTAAAATCACTACATTACCTTTTAAAAACGCATATTAGGTGAACAAACTCACCCCAAAAGTACATACAAAACCTTTTTACACTTTTTTTAACCAAATAAAACGGTTTCAATTTTCACAAAACAACCCCAATAAGTATGACCATAGAATGCACACAAAACCCATTTCAAAACCCTCATTCAAGAAAAAAACCATACCAATATGAATTAAAAACAAAATTGGAATCCATAAAAACATTTATTAAACCAACTCCAAGTGTTATAAATATACCTCAAATAATTCCACAAAAGATACTCCTAAAAACACAAGTTTTCATAAATCACTTTCATGAATAACAACATTGTTTCACACCTTAAACCCATTCAAGAACCACCTTTCAAGGCTACCATGACACTAATGAATTTATGACACATAATTTTCATCCCCTTTAAAACAATAATTAATCACATTACCAAGTTATTAAAATAACCCAATAGATACCACATGACTGACACAAGGAAAAACACCCATCTTTGAGAAAGAATGCAACTATGAAATTAAATACTTAACCAAATCCATCAAAAACTATTTGCGTACCATACATAGCATATAGTGAGAATGAATTATTTGTAATAAAATAAATATAACTCATGAATAAATGATTATACATGGAATCACATACCTTTTGAGTTGAAAACCTTAAACCATTAGGGGAAACATCAAGCGCACCAACGCCGAACCACATGTAAGTGAAGAGAAACCTAATCTATCAAGATTACACAATAATGTCAAAATGGAAAACCCTTGGTTCTAACCCTATTATCTAGAGAACATAGAACTAAATATTGGTTGAATGAAACAATAAGTAAATGGAATAAATCAAAGAGAGAATGAATTAATTACATGATTTTGATGTTTCCCCCCAACAAATCTCCCTTCATAAATGAGGTCCAAGGGAGGGGGAGAGACTTTGGAGGCTGGCCATAGAGGTATGTAATGAAATTTGGAATAATGGATCAGAATAAAATTATCATCAAGAGGGAAAATTTTGAATTCCAAAAGATTTTTAATGACATGGACATACCTACACAGTTCGGAACCGTGCGACCAAACCGTGTGGCATTTCTTGGCCCCCCTAGAAACCATGAATTTTCCTCCATTTTAACGGGGTCAAAGGGGAATAACAAGAGGGAAAGGAATGAAAAAATAGGGGAAATAATACCCCAATAAGAACCACCTCTTCACCCTTATACTCATCGAACTAATGGTTGAAAACCACCTCAACAAATTACCCCACAAGTGGTGTCACTTTGAGTGTCACTAAGACAACTCCAAAACACAAAAAACTCATACCATTCATTTGAAATAATATAAGTACAATTACTATAAACTACCACCCAATACCAATATCATATATCAGTAGAAAATATGAACCCAAATTTTAATCCTGGAACACACAGAAACCAATAATAATTTAATAACAGAAATAATATTTGAAACAATGCATGGAATCGAAAATTTGGGTGTGACAAAAGTGGTTTCTAAATAAGATATTGATAATTTGAAAAATATTTTTTCTAATAAGTTATTTTTTATAAAATCCATTACCATTCAAGCTAGCGTTTCTAATTTCAGGGGAATAAGTTTTGTAGATATCCCAGGTTGAATTCCATTATTTCTAGAAGATCTTGATACAATGAGAAAAAAATTAGAACTTATATTGTGATAATGTACCATTGAAACATTGATTTAAAATTAGAGTGTTTTGGTTTGAGAAGTTAAACTCTGTCGAGCCTGGAGTTCAGTTCATTTAACTAGATGAATGATATGAAGTGAAAACATGTTCAGTATTCTAAGACTATTGCTAAATTTCTAAAATTATATCTAGTGGAGGTATTGGAGATGTTCTATGATTCATGGTTTATGTTGAACGAATAATATGGGATAATGAATTATAATTTTTAACTATTGACGATGGAGTTAAAGGTAGTGCATCATACTGTACACAATTCCATAACCACAAAATCATTTTTCTAATTAGCCTAATACTTCCTCTCATATTTCCCTAAAACCTAGTAAACCTTTGATCCAAAAATCATTTGTAATCTGACATTATTAATAAAAAATAATTATTATTTTTATATTATATTATATTATATCTTTATTAACTATTTACTATTTACTATATTTTTATTCTTTAGAGCCCGTTTATTTTTCGGAATACATTTATTTTTTGGGAACAGAACATTCAATAAAGAAATAGAATTTTTTACTATAGTTTTATGTTCTTTTCCTCTTTATAATTTCACTACATAATATTTTGGAAGAAAATTTAATGTTATCACATTCCAAATAAAAAAGGTTGGTTACTTTTTTAATTTATCCAATTGTTTCTTGAAAATCTAGAAAACTGAAAAAAGGATTTGGATCCAAAAAATGAAAACCAGAATATTTTTATATATCGAATGATGTATATATGTTATAAGAAAAACTAATCTAAGTATGATCTCAACAAGGATTTTTTTAAAGTCATTTCAAAACAAATCTGATTTTTGATAGTTTTAAATATATTTATAAAATATATTTTTATTGATAATCACATGAAAAAACAATTATCACCTTAACATCCATTTTATAAACATATATTTTCTTCTTCATTAAATAAAAATAATAAATTTTAAAAAAATTCTTTAAAACCCTTACATTATATAAAACCATCCATTATAGATTCAATTATAAAAATAATTTAGAAACACCCTTTTGAAAACATTTAAGAAACATTTTAATAAAACAAATCCATTCCCATAAACTTAAAAATAAAACACCAAGTCACCACATCACATATGAGATTTGAGTAAACATGGAGAAAAATTCATGGTTCCCATCATATAAATCAAACTAAGGGATGCAATGAATGAGTGTCCCCACATGGAATATATATAGTATCATGGGAAACAAAAAAAGATTATAATGTAAGATAGTTATAGACCTTACCAATTCATGATACCTACCATTGAAATTTGTTTCACCCAAACAGAAAAAGTCACTTGAGTGTCCTATACCTAGCATCATAGGGGGAACTCCCCATTTTCCATGGTATAAAACACAACTATGGGACACCAATAGTGTGTTAATATCTAGTGTAACATAAATATTGACCTCTATCTCGGTGCCTAGTGTACCCATGATGGAAATAATAGGATACAATAATAAAAAAAGTTACATGATTAATGCAAAAACATAATATACATCTAAAATCGCCTCAAACACACTTTCAATAAACAACACCATAAATATCAACCATGTCAATAAAATACATCTAAATAGAAGGTGGAATCATTGAGGTTAATACATAAATTATAAGTAGTTCATTATGAATGTTACAAACGAGTCTTATTAAGATAATAAGAATTCTAAGTCACTTTAATCCTCTTTGAAACCCCATTTCAAATAGTTCATTAAAACTATGCATTTAAAATCCCATTCAAAATCTTTTTGAACATTAAACCCATTCGTTTAAAAGCATTGAAAAAACAAAAATATCGTTTCTATTGAAAAACATCCACAAAAAACTTTATTCAATTCAAGACCCAAGTAGGTTTAAATCCTATTAAACAGAAAATTCATTTAAAAAGACCTTAAATACTTTTTATGAACACTTGGAACATGAACTTATTTTAGAAAAAAAATTACACACCCTTTATTCCAAGTGTGGAATAACATTAAAACATGTATAAATTCATGTATAAATATCACATATCGAATCATGTATAAAAATAAAATATAACTAGAGGATAGAATAAGAAGAAGAAGGATGATTCTGAGGGTTGGCGAGAAGCATAAAGCAGTGGCACAGGTCATGACCTGTAGTGGGAAGGTGAGCTAGGGCTTTGGGGGGTTGGCAATAATGGGAGGCGATTCTTGCTAAGGGAATACGAGGCATTGAGGTGCACTACGTAGAGGCTCAGGGCTTCAAGGGTCACCATGGGGTCTTTTGGGGATCAAGGGGGAGAGGGGGGGGGGTCTCGCGGGGGTCGGGGGGAGAACTATTGGGATTGAAAAAAAGTTTAGCGGTGGTTTTTAATAAACCTCCTCAAATTAATTTATAATAAAATTAGTGGTGGTTTAGTAAATCACTGATAAAAAACCGCCACAAAAGGCTAATTATTTTGCAGTGATACAATAGAAGATAAACACGGAAAGCATATAGAAAACCCCATGCATCTTCTCCTCTTTGAAAAAGAGGGTAAGAAAGGACTTCTGCCTCAAGTAGTGGGGAAGGTAAAATAGATAAAAAATCGTTTCAATGGTAACCATTTCACGTTGATTGGTAAGCCCATATTCAACCTGTTATATCATCCTTGGTTTCCTCCCCCACACTCAAAATTATAACGAGATTCAACTCGCCACACTAGGTGTCAAGTGATGCCACCAACACCATGGGGCCTCCCTGACCCCACATACCACAATATCCTCCCAGGCTTATCCATCCCAAGAACACACCACAATGGAAGTAGTACGAAACAAAAAACATAGCAACATGTCTCTTGACCCTAAACAAGGCATTCATCCTTCACACACAATGATCACTCGTAGATCCAATGCATAAGGAACATTTCATTTACAATCAATCGGGTAACTGAGAACCCTAGAAGGAATTATATTTATTTTAATGTGGATCATTTATTACATATTTAAATAACCAATTCATTTAAACAAGCATAAACTCATCCATTTGATTATCATCAAAGCATAAAAAAAACTGGATTCATTAACATGCATATAATTTTCTTCAACCAATTAATTATTAATTAATTCTAGCATTACATTATTTACCAATTTCCATCATGAACGACAAGCTAAACAAGAAAATCATAGATATCACACTATATTTAAAATCAATATGCAATTACATCTCTATGAAATTGATACCAATTCATTATTCCAGTTCAAATATGTATTACGAAAATTTCTTTGTAATATGGTGGATAAAGCATGATAACTCTATAATTGTGCATATGTAAATAGAGAAGAAACAAATACCCTACTGAAAAAGTTTTTTAACATTATTTTTAATGTGAATAGTCTAACATAGTGGATCATGATCACCTCTCTTGTAATGGATGCATTCTCCTGAGGATGCCACGACACCACATTACCAACCAATAACCGGGACATGTCAATTAAAATCATGGATAATACATTCCATCACATGGAATAGATAAATTAGAGTAAACATATCTAAGAACACATAATATAGTTATAGAACATACCTAATATTGAAGACGGATCAACACTTCTAGGTAGCACCAAAACAGGGGGTGTACATACAGTAGGATTAACTCTAATGGATAAATGATCCATGGATGGAAGTTTGATCACATGAATCATATGTGAGGAATATCTCTAGGTGTCCATATCAAGGAACAACAAGAAAAAAACAAGGGAGGAAGATATCTCAACCCATTGATTATCTAAACAAAGTAGCAGTTTAGATATGGTTTAGATTTTATATTAAAAGGTGATTTTTCAAGATACATGGTTTGAAAACGTAAGTCCCATGGACACATAGGAATATTATGAAAGGAGTTATGGTATATGAATTTTCCTTAAATCCATAAAACATGTCTTTTAATGTGTTTTAAATCAAATATAATGACAAAAGGGTCAAACTATAGCAAGCTAGAAACCATATACAGCTACCGATGGTTGGAAACACTATAGAACCTAATGATATATGACCTAATGATAGATGGAAACAATATAGCACCTAATGAGATATGACCTACCAAAATTGGGAAACATTTCAGCACTTAATTATTTATGACCTAATGATATCTAGAAACATTATTACACCTACCAATAGTTGACCTACTGTCTACTGAGAACATTATATCACCTTCTGATAGATGACCTACCGATAATTGGAAACATTGTAGAACCTACTGATAGATTAGAAACTGATAGGCAAAAAAATTGTATCTATTACTGATAGATGACGTACTGACAGCCTTAAATGTAACAAAACCTAATGATAGATGACCTACCATTAGTTGTAAAAATTGTAGTGCCTACCGATAGATTCCCTACCGATAGTTGAAACATTGTTCATCGAACTAGAAATTTGGATAAGTGTTGGGAATAAGTCACTTTGACCTCCAAGAACACCTCAAACCCCATATTGCCGAAAAGGAATGGCTTGGAGAGGACATTGATATTTCATAAATAAGGTTAATTAAATAATTTTAGCAACAAGGTAAATGAATTGCGAAGGTCACCACAAAAAAGATGATTTCAAATATTCGAATATTAAAAAAACATGGATATGGTAGTGAAGTATAACGATCATGTTATGAAGGAGAGTGATAGAGAACATGTTCAGGGGAATGTTATGGGACACCAAAAAATAAGTGATAGGTGTTTATAATGGTCATTGATATCATAAAGATTGACAATAATAGGGGAAAATTTTTTCAGACCCTTTTCTTGGATTTTATAATTTATTTCACATTCTAAGGATTAATGTAAATATTCATAGTTGATACATTATATAATCCTATTATTATACTTATGAATTGAGACATTTCTACTTAATTTATTATCATAGGTCAAATAACATGGTGAATTAATAAAATAATCTCTAAAACCATAACCAATGTTCAATTTAATTATTTTCATAAATGGTTAATCTTATTTCCCATCAATGAATTTTGATCCAATACCATAAAATTTGTTCTACATCAATTTAAATTATTCACATAGCTAATATCTTTTTCCAAAATCATTTTCCTAACATTAAGATCATATTAATGCTGATTTTTCCCGTAACCATGTGTTTTCCAAAAATTTCAACATGTTACTAAATCAATTTTCCTGGTTATTGGTAAAAATAAACATAATCACTTAAATAATTAGTGAAAAAGTAATGTAATATAATCCATAATAAAGACATAAAAATTATGACTATGATATCATAAAAAATACTTTTAATACATTAATTAAGGATCCAAGTACATGCTAATATTAATCATTCAACTTTTTCTATACCAATAGAATATGATTTAACTTTATCCATTATATTTTTATATGGTATGTTCCCTTTACACTTGGGGAATTTGTTTGCATAGTGCCAACAAACATACAGTTAAAGAACTAAACAATTGAAAATTATTTTTTAACCTCCCAATCTTGTTCTTTGGGTCTTTTCTCCAAACTTGAAACAAACTACTTTCCCTTTTAATCATGTACCAAGTTATTTCCTTCCACAAGTATCAAATTTTGGAAAATAAATATTTCCCATATTCCTTTTATCAATTATTTTCTCATCCTTTCTCTTATTCTATTTCTTACCATTAAATCCATCTGACATTGTGAATTTTCTTATTATCTTGTGGAAACATAAAACTATTTCATCATATAATGAATAGTATTGAGACAACATCTCCTATTATAATCTATTCTTAAGTCCTTCCATGAAATGCTCCATATTACATTTTTTTCATATGAAATATATTGCATAACATAAAAAACATGTAAATGTATATTCATAAATTATTCCACCATATTATTCATTTTTATATAAACAATGGTTATTTCACTTCACCTAAATTTAATACTCAAGATTGATTTATTTATCGATGAATTTATCCCTAAAATATCCCCATTTCATGAGATCAATTTCTTCATCCTCTTTGGTATTCTTGATCAATTCCCCCAATTGATCTTAATATTCATTTAGAAAATACATTTCATATGTAACCTTTTACTTTTCACAACATCTCAATGGAATAAATATATTATCCAAATACATAATCTACTATTCAGTATCCATAATGTCAGAAGTACCATAAAATGATGGGGGCCTATGTTGTATAAATAGATCTGACATCATAGAATCTCATTGTGGAATAGGATGATTTATTTGGGAAATGTTGTTTTCCATAACCTGATTATGCTTCCCTAGTATGGTTAGAATTTTCTCCAATCCAAAACCTTGAATATAGGTTTCCTTAGATGGGATATCTATACATTTTTCATGAGTATTGATACCATTCACCTTTCAAGGTTCCATCTCTGAAAAATTAAATACAATATAGTAGATCATTTCATTATGATACATAGTGTATAATCCAACAACTATTGAAATATATAACATAAATTTAAAATTTTATGTGTTGATAATATATTATTCATAAGAATATTTTCTTTTGGGATATATTTATATTCAAATACTTCATAATAGTTTGTTGTGAAAATGTGAATTATTCATAGACTATCTCCTAGGAGTGTCAAAATAGGTGCGTAGTAAGGCCCATTTTCAAGTATCGTGTTTTTCTAGTATTAGGACAGATTAAACTTTTTATATTTTTTACCCATAGGAAAATATGTTCTAGAACCATGTCCACTTATAGTATCAATAATTGAATTTATTTCTCAATATACCCTCATAATATCAAACATAACAATATTCTAGAAAGTTATTTTCTAATTATCCTAAAATTCCATCTTAGGATTATGTTCCCTAATCTACATTTTCATAATCTAGTTTCCTTGTTGCTGATAAAATTTCATTTATAACATTTATAATGTCCCAAACACTGAATCATGTTGCTTCTGTATTATATTATTATATTGGAATTAACACAAGAAATATAATCATAAATATAAGGCCCCGGCCTTAAACCATACTTAATATTGAATTAAATGAATAATTCACGTTGAGGATCTTTTCAGGTTTAGAGTTTTATAGAATGAAAACATAACTATTACATCTCAAAAGATTACAAAGTAGTCACTTCTACTAAGTTTCCATAAATACAAAAAACTCTTAAAAGAAACATGTCTAGTTCCATGTTTTATATAGCATGACATTCCCTTGATCCCATCCTTGACCTTATTCCACATTATGTCCTGTGAAAAACATTTCAAAAAAACATGGGGTGAGCATAAAAAGCTCAGTAAGGGATACACAAAGAATGAAAACTGTTAGTTTTTTCAAACATCATGAAAAACTGTTAGTTTTTCAAAAATTGTAATAGCTATTAAAGAATAAGTAAGATATGATGTAAATGTATTATGAATTAGTTTATTATGATTCCTTGTTTTCAAAGATAGTAAACCAATGATGTTTCGACGTGGGGTATTAATGAATATTCTCCTATTTTGATGTAATTTCTACGTTTGAAAAGTGTTATTCATATAATAAGTATTTATCTAGGTTTCTATTTTAATATAATGACATCTGATTATATGAATTATAATGGTGGAATAATTATATCGTGGTGGAATAATATTTTATAGAGGTGGTAAAAGAAAAAAAACTTGAATAAAAAAAATATACTTCTTCTTTGGAAAAACATATTCAATTAACATCTCAATACCTATAATGATATTATAATCACAAAAAAATGCCTATAGAATGTGGTGTTGGTGTATATGATTGGATATGGGAATGTATATTCCAATAAAAATTGTTTTGAAAGGTAAAAGATTTAGATTAATGGGTTCCCTTTTAAAGGGAAGGGGAGGGGGATCATCAATTTTATCAAATTATTAAATAAGTATAAATTACTATTCAAATAAAAAAGGAACCTAAAAGATTAAAATATAACATAGAGTGATTTTTGATCAAAATAATATAATACAATAATAATTCGGTATGCTTTCACTATTTTTATATCCTTATTTTTTTGGTTTTTACCACTCTTTAAAAAATTTTAAACATAACGTGAGTAGAATATTTTTGACTCCTTGAGGGTGATGCTAGTTATTATAAATGAAAATAATAATCATTTATGAACCACTTATGATATTATGAACCTTATACTAGTAATTTTTTTATATAATTTTTTTATGAATTTTATGTGATTTGACAACATATTACTTATTTTAAATTATCATTAATGTACATATTTAGAAGTATTCATTACTTTGACATTAATAAATCATGAAAATATGAAAAATTCATGATATATTGTTTATTGTATATATATAATTTACAATTAATATAGAATACTCATATATCACATAATTTATATGAAATCATATTACATTTATTATTTTTAATATTATTTATTTGAAATTTAATTTTAAATTATTAAATACTACCTCTGTATTTTGTAATAATTTAAGGTCATTATTTTTTAACTAAAATAATAAAATAAATTATCCTGATAATGAAAAGTCTTTTACATATTAAAATATAAATTATAATAGAAATTCCTTCTTGTAATTTGTATTTAAATAATTTGGTAGTTATGAAATACAAGAGTGTGAAATTTTTTAAGTTTGTTGAAATAAAATATTATAAATGTATTATTAACATTAAAATCAAATGATAATTCCAAATATCTTATTAATGGATTACTATAGTAAAAATTGAGTCATTATATAATTTTAAACAATGTTTAGTGTTATTCTAATGTTCTTTTCATCTTATTGTTAACATCAATTATCTGAATTAACCATTTCCTGGGTATCTATAATTACTAATGTAACTATGTATATTGGACAATATATAATATATAAATAATTAATAAATGTTTATGTTATAATTATAAATGTAGAATTTATATTTTTATATTCAAATCAAATATTTTGTAGAATTTATTTTACCATTAAATAGGAAAAAATGCAATGACTATAATTTTTTCAAAATAACCAACATTTTCATTATAATATTTTTTTCAGCTAAATTAAATTCTGAAAGTATTTAAAAAAATGAATCGGATAATTAGAAATAAAAATTAACTATTTTATTTATAATGAGAATCCACAAAATTATTTTATTTTTTCATTTTTGATATCTGATTTTTAAAGGAATTTAAAATCATCCATGTCGATTTTAATTTATGATTATTCTTATGTGAAAATGTAATTTTGAAATTATATAAATTAATGTATAACATAATGGTTTATCATAAGGTTAAATGACTAGTTAAATCTTTAGAATTTGATATGGTCTATTTTCGAAGTATGGAACTATAGAGAAGCGATATTTAGAGGCCAGTAGAGTGTCAATTTTGAAATAATAATAATATTAAATATCATAATTATCATTCTTATGAAATAATACCAAAATAATAGAATATCTCCCTAAAAGTGTATTGTTTGAGATGTTTTACTCATCTGTTATTTCATTGATGTGGGTTTTACCCTAGTTGTGACATAATGTTTGGGTGCATCATGTGTTTGGTAACACCACACGTGATGGAAACAAATTTAAAATTTTTATTATGAATTATTTCAAAAATATTTTAATATATTCCAAAAATGTGTCTCAAATGAGAAATGTGAGACAACCATTTGGTTTGAGATGTGGGTAATAACCAATTAATGGATTACGAATTTTTTGTATTGATCATTTTGTAAGATCAGTTGTGAAGATAACATATTTAATATTTCATGATACATTGTATTTAATTTTTTTCAATTTCTATTTAATGGTTCATATTCTCCAAAAATACCCTCCCGATCTAAATTTGAAATTTGGATTCTATTAAAGTCCTTGAAAATTCTTGTTTTTTACAAGTATAAAAATTAAAATTCCTTAGATATGTCAATTTAATGACTCCACGTTAATATACAGATAACATTGTTGATTAAATTGGTGTATTTTCTTTTTGGTATTAGATCAAAAGACACATTCTCAACGAGGATTTATACACATAATCAAAACCAATTCATCGTTGATCTCATCTTGTTTATGAAACATAAATCTTTCTTGGGTGTTATCATGAGGGATCGATTCCATGTGGCTGATCTCCTTCTACCCCTATGTTTCATCATTATTTCAGGAGCCTATAAGGTTAATATATTTTGTTTATTTCTTATTTTTTTTACTTTTTATCATTATTTCTCTACTTTTGGAAAGTGTTGAATGTTAAATAAAAACTAAAACTAAAAATAATCAAGGACTAGTTGTAATAAATTATTAAATTGTAATTTCAAATAATTACTAAACAATAATTTCATTGATGTATCGATAAATAATTTCATGGAATTATCAACATTAATTGAAAAGAATTATCAAATAAAGATTATATCATTTTATCAATGGATTATATATTATATTATAAAAAATTAATTTTTGAATTATTATGTATAATTTATAATGTATGTTATTAAAAATAATTACAAAAAATATAAAAATATATTTATAAAGGGATTATATTTTTAATAATTATCAAATTATCTTTAGATAAAAATTAATATTATCAATTTTAATTAAATATTTTTATAAAAGATAATTATGTGAAATTATTGGAGTATAATTTTGTAGAATTATTAATTGATAATTTCATCAATTATTGGATGTTTATTATAATAGTTACCAAATTATATTAATACTAACTTATAAATGGTTTTATGTGAGTATTTATAATAATAAAATTATAAATGGATAATTTATAATAATATATCAAGTGATAATTATAAAATAATAATTTAAAATTAATAATAAAAATTTAATTATTCATAAATTAAATTTTTTTATTGCATTTGAAGACCTAAAATGATAATTCATAAATTATGATGGACAGATAAAATATCAATTCATGGTATATATTAATTAAAATTTTATAATTAATTGAGATAAAAACTATCATCGCAATATATATATTTTTTTGTCTTCCCACCAGAAAGCTAGTTTTTTGTTTTAGGATCCTTTTATGATCCTGAAATGATGACATGCAGACAACTTATATAATTAGGAATATAAGGAGGTGTTGTTGACTTTTAATTTTTTACTCAAGCTATGGAACCAGGATAGTTTTTCATTCTAGATATTGATGTCGATGACTTTAAGGTAGGATGTTCCATACCTTTTTAGAATATAGTTTATTCATGTTTCGTGTACGATATGTCCATTGGATTATTTGAAAATGATTATTTATTATAATTTCATGTTTATATGGGTTTATCTAATGATCCCCTTATGATTTTATTTCCATGAGTAGTTCATATAATATAATTAATGTTTTATGTTGATCACATTTAATGTTTGTTCTAACATTTTTATGAACATACCAACTTTTTTTGTCGATGAATTTGAGGTAGGATGGTCCATACCTTTTTAGGGTTTTTCTAATTCATTTTCATGTATGATTTGTCCATTGGATTATTTGAAATTTATGATTCATTATAATTTCAGGAGTATATATGTCTATCTGATGATCCTTAAATGATTTTATTCCCATGAGTAGTTCATAGATTATAATTAATGTTTTATGTCGATCACATTTAATGTTTGTTCTAACATACTTATGAATATGTTTTATGGTCATTCTTTTATTCTATCATATTAAATCTGTGTTTGTAGTATGTTTCATGTATTCAAATATTAGTGGACCATCATCACATTATTTTCCCATAGAGGGGTATTGTGAACAACATGTGATTTTTTGATGAGGGACATATTAATAGGGTGAGATATAACATTTTATCATAGATTTATTGTGAAGCACATGAGGCTTAGCATATGACAAGGTGTGTGTTCATGATTTCTCATAAATGATGAGTAGCCCTTGGTTCCTATATATTTCTAGAAAGCTACCATTAATGATCACAATGTATGTTTATTTTCACTATCACACAATATAGAGCAGTATCATTCATTAGCCTCTTGGATATACATTGACATATATCCTACATTGGTTATCCTTCTCGCATTTATTTGATGCTGGTACGACTGGGGATTTTTTGTGGCGTGTTTGTTGAACAACATATTGGTTTTGGGCTATTTACTAGTATTATTGTAACATAATTTTTATTATTATTTCTTACACTTGAATTGTTGGGAACATCATTTTAAGGACACATCAGTGGTGTCTTACAATGTCTTGCGCTCACACCATAAATGGGAATTTTGGTTTTCTTATATGTTTCATGAGAGACCATGGCAATGGAAACAACCTTGTGGTGTACTGATGTGATATTTAGTGTAAAGGTAATGGTGGCATAGGATGGACACTATAGCGACCTATAATTTTTAATCTATTTATTTTTATACTTTATTTACTCTAGACTTTCCACTTGTGGGATAAAATTTTATTTACTTGACATGTATGTCATTTATATATTTTGATTCTTGTTAACTCATATGTTTATTAAGTTTATTTATTTTTTATTGTTTATCCTATGACATGATACTGAGTGTATAATAATCCCACTTTTTTATATAGACCATCGCTTCATGTATCCATCCTCTTACTGTGGGGAGGCATGCATGAATTCGCGCGTCCCTCATAGTCAAACTCGGTTGGTATGGGATGGATGTCAATAATTGTTATAAAAGGTTCAAGATTGAATTTTTTTTATTATCTTGGCCTTATTATGCTATATGATAGACATGAAATAACAATTTGGGGACTTGGGTAATTGAACAATGGTAGTTCCTATCCAACACTGTATATTCGACTTCCAAAATTCTATATTGATAGGAATTTATATTTTTCTATTCATTATTTTTAAACTAATCATTGTTTAAGCACATAATATTGATATGTAATTTATGGGATTAGAGTATATTTATGTAAAATGACTTTCCATGTAGGTTTACATGTCAAATTTCTACTTGATGTTCTTGTGCATTGTAGTTCAAAAAGTCTATGGTTTATTCTTGTATTTTATTTTATTTTCTCCTAATATGATATATATTTTTTGTGCTATTGTAACATTTAATTATTTTCATTTATTAGTTGAGTAGATCATGATGTTGTGTGAATATATAATAATGATTGTGACAAACATTAAGGGAACAATACTATGGTTAGTTCTAGGAGAGGTCTATCTTGGGTTAATAAAAGACTCTTAAGAGGTCATTGTGTGATCTCACTGGAAAAGGAAGAAGAAACCTTATATGATCCCATAGAATAGTTAGAGTTTATCCTAATGACCATGTTTTAATGAATTTTTTATTTCATGATACATATTTTCTCAATTCAGTGATGTCTTATGGGGCAATTTGGGAAGAAGGCCAAAATAAGCCGACAAGTGAGTTTTTTCTACTTTACTACTCGGCATATAAGAGAATTTAGTTGTGCATTATCCCATACATACTCTATGTTTTATCTAGAAGGGCCTCTCGAATCTGACTCATTTCTCATACTACCTTTCTTCGGTATAATATTTCATAATTATGTTCAAATTCTCCCTAACATTATCACTACTATTTATCATCTATATAAGGTTCAAATTTCCCTAAGAAAATAGATTAATGTGTCAAAATTATTTTGGGGGTTCGTTAACATGTAGGTACTCTGATGTATTAACAAGTTAAGATGATATTGATCTCATTCCTATTTTTCAACAAAAATCTATACTTTTGTGTCATATAAAACCAATTGAGTTAAGGGATTTCATGGTTCATCCAGATGACTTGGATTCTAGGACCAAGCTGATTATGAACGTGATAAAGGTTTCAAGAGTTGTATTTTGTTCTCTAGTTTGGTTTTGATGAATATAAATCACTCATTATTTTTGGAATTAATTGTTTGGGGATTTTGTTTAATGTAATAATTGATCATCTTTAAGAAGAATTTGTTTCACAGAAGAATGTATCATGTTGGAATTGAATTTTATTCGGTTTCATAATGTAACAAATGTGAAACTTGTGTTTCAATTGTGATGATGCCTTGCGGATTTTTATTTCATATAAATAATAAGTTGTATTTAGAACATGGGATGCAATCTTGATAGAATAAATTTGTAGTGAAAGCGATTCTTCTAATCTGAAAAGAATTATATTCAGATTGTTTTTCAAAACCATCAAATAAATTGAATTCAGATTTTTCATATCTTGATGGAAGAGAGAAAGAAGTGGTGCTGATTTTTTTAAAAAACAATAGTATTCAGATTGAAGTGGTGGACCCGATTGTTTTACAAAACAATTGTATTCTGTGTGATGTAAATGAAGTGCTGATGATGAAGGCGGTGCAGATAGAAATGGTGGTTTCGATGAAAAGGGCAGTGTTGTTGAAAAGGGTGATGTCAATGGAAAGTGGTTCTGATCGATGTGGTTCTGATGGAAGATGTAATGCTGATGGAATAGGAGACACCAATTTTTTTCAAAACAGTCGTATTTGAGTAGTAGAAAAGGAAATAGATGGTGTCGATTGAGAATGAATCAAATTCGTATTGTTTTTTATTATATCTATGTAGATCATCCTTATTAGATTGTATTGTATTGTATCTTGGAAGATCTTTGATTTCAGATTGTATTAGATCATACCCTACAATCGTATCGCGAATGATCGTAAACAGAATGATCATAATTGGAATGATCGTAAGTAGAAATGATCAACGATCATATCTAGAATGATCATAACCAGAATGATAGTAACTTGAATGATCATAACCCGAAATGATTAGCGATAATATTTAGAATGATCATAACTAGAATGATCATAACCAGAAATGATCAGTTATCATAACTAGTATAATCGTAACCATAAATGATAATATCCAGACCATTAGTATTTCAAAAAGTTCTTAATTGGGTTGAGATGAAATGAAATAAGTTTGAATGAATGGATATTTACAATACATTACAATAGAATTTAGATTATACTAATGATGATCCTCAATTCATTCAAAGTCACGAATGGAGTCATGAAACAATCACATGTTGGTTAATGAATATAGTTGATGGAGATGATGTGTTTTCTCAAGAGGGTCATGAGAAAAGAAAAAAAGTGGAGATTTAGGAAGGAATTGCCTAGGGGAGCCATTATTTGAAAAGAGTGATTGTATCTCAAGTGGATAAGTCCATTTATTCAAACACCTTCAATTGGTATAGTATAAAGAATTATTTTGAAGAAATCAATTTGAGATAATCGGATTCAGACCCATGTATTTATCAACAATTATAATTATATTGACATATTAAATGGGTGTCTAGAAAAGAAGAGATAAATATTGTCGAATATTCGAGAAGAATCGAGAAGAATTGATGAAGTCAAAAATTCATTGAGATTTCAGGAGAAATATATATTTGGGTGAAATTAATTGAGCATGAATGAATTTTGGGATTCCCACATAAACATGTATGGGGTCACCTTTAAAATGGTTGAAGTACATTGTACTTGTGTGATATGCACTATTCAATTTAAAAGAGAGAGAATATTTGGGTATCTAGAGAGAATAACAGATCAATTCCATTCGGATTGATAATTTTTTTGACTGGTTATGATTCCTTCATATTCTATTTGTCATAAAAATTATATTTGGGAGCTTGTGTGGTTACGATTCTACTCTATGGTTATCTATCTGAAAATTAGACTGGGAGCATTGTTTTGAAATAATAGGACTGGAGGCTTTGTTTGGAATGAATCGGACTAGGAGCTTTGTTTTGAATGGATCAAGACTTTGAGTAATTGGACTTAGTGTTTCATAACAACGTCCAGGTGGTTCTTACCATTCATCTAGATATGAAAATGATGATTTGTTTTATAATTTTAATACATTTCTTGAACTAAAATGAAGCACTGGTAATATGAGTTATTAAAAACAATTATATTACTCTATTGTGCTAACATGGTGCACACACACTAGTTGGATTGTTTTATAGTGCTACACAAGTGAAAAGGTATACCCTAATTGTTGTAATCCAAGGATTTATTTCTTTGTAGATTATATTGTATTGGGTCATTTCCAAACCGTAAATATGACGTAGCTATTCTTATTGAATAGTGAACCTTGTAAATCATTGTGTTCATGTGGATGTGTGTTGAGTTTTTTTCACCAAGGAATTCAAATATCTAATTAGAGGAAAAGGTTGTTTCTGTTGAAAAGAAACATAAATGAAAATGAGTATCACTGATTCACCCCCTCCTCCTCTCAACGATACATTACTCTGATTGGGAATTTTTAATTGGTATCAGAGCTAGGATTCCTCCTATATTCTATGCTGATAGAGAATGTGAAATGTATCAACAGTAAATTAATTTTAATTTTTTATGGAATGAACTATCATATCTGGAAAGACAGAATGTATCTATAACTTATTTCTATTAGTTACGATAATCTTGAACCTAAAACAGTTGGGTTTCCTCCCATATATGATAGTTCGACACTTAAACCTATTGACAACAATTTTCTTGGGAATGATGGATGGGACAAAAATGCTATATTATCATCACATTCTAAAATTGAATTCTTGAGAGTGAAATGTGTTTCCATTTTGAATGTTAAATTGGATAAGTTAAAAAACATATACAGAGGTAATAAAAATTGAAGAAGGAAAAGTGAAAAATATGGAGATTGAAGTATGGATATTTGAATATGGGTGAGCATGAAGCAATTGGGTAATTTATTACCAAGGTGAATTACATTGTGAGTACTATCAGATGTCTTGGTGAAAATATGAATGAATCTAATGTTGTTGAAAAAAATTGGGGATCCTACCTGACAAATGTGATGCTAATGTTCCTTCACTAGAAGACAGTGATCCGAAAAAATTATCTCTTGATGATTTACATAGAAATATTATTACCTATGAAATGAGAAGAGTTAATCATATGAAGAGAACAAAAATATTTGATAAAAAATGTCTTTCAAGGTTATGAATAAAGAAATGACAAAGAATATTTTTATTGATGTTGAATCTGGTGATTCTGACTCTGAAAATGAGTGATGTAAAAATCTCAATGAAATCATATCCTTGTTCTCATACAATGTGAAAAGAGGTATAGGGAAATACAAATTGAAACTTCACTTGAAATTTTTTGAATGTTGAGGTTTTGTTCACTTTGTTGATGGGCCCGTATGGGGCATAGCGTCGTTCCACTAGGGTTCTCGCACCTCCTTCCCCTTCCGGATATGGCTCCCTCACCTTCCTGGTTCGACTGGTCGGGGTGGTGGTTCTCTGTTGCTATGTCCTTGTTTGACTCGTTATGCGTGCATTGGTGTCTTTCTCCTTGACACAATATTGAATATGCACCTGAGTTCCTGTCATGGTGGTCCGAGACTGTCCCTTCGTCCAGATTTGGGCGTTTGAAGGTAGAGCATTGTTTCGGTGGTGTTGTCGGATGGCGGTGTCGGGATCTAGTTTTCATTGAGTAGATGAGGTGCCTATTCTTCTATAGATTCTTCTCTTTTATGTTTGATTAGGGTTTTGTGATGATTTCTGGGATGCGGTTTTGAAGTTGAGTTGGTTTAGATGGTTTGGGGAAGTCTGTTTCGTGTTGTTTTGTTTCGATCTAGTGGTTGATTTTTTTCACACCGATTTCGGCCTGGTTGTAGTTGTCTACTGAATGGTTTATTATTGGTCTAGAAATTCGTCGGTGTTGTCAAAGGATTATGGTGAAGCTCAATAGTGCTCCGGTTGAAGCGGATGAATCATTTTGTTGTTCGTTCGAGACAGGCCATGGATCATTAATCATTGTTTGTTCTCTGAAGGACGAGATGGAGGTGGTGGTCTGACAGTGCTTCAGCAACGTCGCCCGATGATGGTTCTGGGGTCTTCTTTTAGTGAATTGTGTGGCGTGGTGATGGATCTCAGATTTTTGGTGACGAAACCCGATGGTCTCGCCGGTGACCGACAGATATTTTATCCGTGATACGATGCGGTGTGATGGTTTGACCTGAAGTGATGGCAATACAGTGAAGGAGACATGTGATGATGGGTTCAAGTATCGAGGTGTGGCGCATGGATTTTGATGGATGTGTGTTTGAATTTAAAATTTGAATTCTGGATTTTGGGGATTGTATGTTCGGGTACCGGGAACCCATAAACCGGCTATTGGAAAATGACAACAAAATGTTTCAGCAACAAATAACAACATAAAGATCATGGAAGAAAAAAAAGAGACAAATGAGAATGAAATAAATTTCTCAAAAAAAAATTAAGATGTTTCATGTCCAATGATAATGAAGAAGAAGATAGTGATTTTTAATCTGAACCATTGACTATGGTAACAAAACTATATTCATTACCACAGTGAATGTTGAAGAATTCAGATGCAATAGTTATAAAGAAGAAAATAATCATTTTGAAATATATTTTAAAGGAGAGTTGGAATTTTCCCACAAAAATATCATAGAAGTTTAAAAGAAAAGTCTATGTTTTAAAAACTATGTCACTGATGTTGGGGATTATTATTATAACAATATACTTGAAAAGTTTCAACAAATAATACCATCAAAGTGCGAGAAAAAGAATGATGATGTTTTTTCAAGGATGATTCTTGGAAATTTTGATGTCTTATAGAAAACTAAATATGAAAATGTTTCTAAACATATTGGATCTAGAAATGTTCCAAATACTTTTGATACTATCATGTTTTAAATGAATGTGAAGAATCACATTGAAAGTGAAAATTTGAAGGTTGGTAAATGTTTTCACAATTCTGATCAGTATGGAGGTTTCAGAGGGAAAAACTCTTTCTGTGGGTATTGGTGGTATTGTGGGGGATTTGGGAACACATCAAGTATGTTTTGGTTCAATAAAAGACATTACATTTATCCTATATGTTATGAAATCAAGTGATTGAGGTCGTGTCAATCTCTTAATGGAATAAAAAATGAGAATGTTTTTTCGAAGAAATCTAAAAATAAATATGTAAAGATTGAAAATAGGTTGCAACCATTGGAAACTATATGCAAAAGATTTGAAAAACCTGGATCTTCATCCTCCTTTCCCGCTGACCCCTCTTTTCCCTAAGGTCCCTGACCTTTATGAAGGATATCCTCAGCTTTTTACTTCCTCATAGGAGTTCAATGAAGCATTGGATCGTCACAGATCGACATTGATCGCTCGCTTCAGGGGTTATCATCCTCTGGTTGATGATTTTAACAGATTTGTCTTCGAATCATGGAGTCTTCAAAACCAAGTAGGGGTGGGTCTTCGTGATCATCTCCAACATAGGATTCACTACTCATTAGATGAGGATTTGGTCGTCGCATGGTGCTGCACTCCTTGAGTTTTCAATGGATGCAATTTTTTCCTCATGCGATGGTCTTTCGATTTCAACATGAATCGTGACCCTCCTTTGGCTGTAGTGTGGGTAAGTTATCCTGACCTACCCCTACCCTTTCATAATCCATCCATTATTTTCATGATCAAGAATTGGGTTGGAAGATATCTATGTTTGGATAATCGCACATCCGCTATCTGTCATCCAATTTTGCATCGCGTTGAGTTCAAGTCAACGTCTATAAACAGTCATCAGTGTGGCTATGGATTTCGGTCGTAGAAGAGATCAGATGGAATCATAGATTGGTGTTCGAGTTTTCTCTGGTATTCTTCTCAAGATGCATCAAACATGGCCATTTCACCTCTGAGTGTCTTCGTGTGAACTGGGACAAGCCTTCAGTGGTGCAAGCAGATGCAGTGGTTGAACACCAATTGAGGGTTAGTGGCAGCTTAGGTGTGCAAGATGATGTGCGCAAGGAAGTTCCAATAGAGCTGAATCTTGTTTGGTACCATGATTATCCACCAGCGGTGGCCAGTACCATGGAGGCTCAAAATCAGGAAAATCCTTTGATTTCCACAGTGGATGGAAAGAAAGTGAGGCCAGATGGGGGTGGACCGCATGTTGAGGTAATCTTCTCCCAGTTAAAATAGGAATTGGGCATCCGTGGAGTTGATTAGGATTTATCATTAGCAGTGGCCTTGGTGAAACCAATAGCTACATGAAATTTTGAGGATGGTGAGATGAGATTGGTAAGGAGGGTGGTCCATAGTTTCAATGTCTCTCAAAATGGAATCTAGGAGGACAATAATAACCGGAAACAGTATATGGGCCAAGGGTATGATCATTTCAATGGATCGGAATCAGATCAGGGGAAGCCCTACTTGTTGGATGCAACACTTCATAATGGTCAAAGGATTTTTGACAATATTAATGTGTTGAGGGACTTAGACACAAACTCCCTTGTCCATCCGAAGTCTAGTTCTAGAGAGAAGATAATTGGCTGGGAGAATATGGAAGGTAAAAGTAATTCTCAATGTAAGTAGAGCCCCCTCAATGTTTACTCAAAGATAAATCTCTGGAATGGATTTGATGTATTAGAAGGCCAAAAACCTCAATTTAATGAGGATAAAGACTCGTCATTGGATGATAGTTATAGCCTACCTTCAGCAGAGAGTATGGACGGATGCCAAGGTAAAGGTACTCATAGCCCTCACAGGATGAAGGGGAATGAATAATTAAAGACTCAGGTAAATGTATAGTTGTTCAGGTGAAAAAGGAAAAGGGATGGATGGATTACTCTTACTTTCAAAAACATATGGAAACTTGATCAGGCCCCAAAGGAAGGAACATAGAAAGCTCAATCCTACAGATGGGAGAAAATGAATTAGCAACTAGATACATAAGAGACATAGATGGGAAATATGGGGAGTGCATGAAACTAATTCTTCACTCCAAGGAATATATGATTGAGAAAGACATACGACCCAATGTCTCAAATGATGAAGTCAAGAGGATTTATGAACACATTTTTCAAGTGGATTATACAAAGGAGGAAGAAGTATTCATATATAAGTAAGATAGAATTCTTGCCCATGGCTTCAACCAAAGTAAAATCAAATCAAATGAATTTACTCAGATAATGGAAATGATGATCTCCCATCATGAACGGTTCATTGGAGAAGACATAGGTAACCATGTTATTTCACTTCACTTGGATCTTTATAGAATAGCTGGGTCACGTAACAATAGTCTTCTGTTTAATCAGTTAGTGAGCTCTTTCAGCACGTAGTGGTAACTTTTGAGAACTCTAGTTTCCCCTTTTTCCTAAAAATGGTTTTTAATAAAAAGGATTAAATTTGGGTGATGATGGATTACACCATGAAAATGGATGTCTTTTTTTATTACTAGCTCAGAAAAAGATTCTCAATTCTCCATAGCTGAAGGTGAAAAATGAAAAAAATGGATAAAATGAACTTGTTTTTGAAACTGCATTAAATATCATGAAGGAAGAACGAACTCGGGTACCTGATAGTGGGTGTTCTTATCACATGAAAACAGATATGAAACTATTAAAGGATCTGAAATATTATAAATAAAGCACAATGACATTTAAAAATGATGATATATTTATTGTGAAAGGTGTTGGGTCAGCCATTATTGTATAAGAAAAGATGAAATCTAAGAAAAAATTGTATGTTGATGGGATAAAACACAACCAGCTATGTGTCCCTCAATTGTGTGATGAGTGTAACAAGGTTATCTTCAATAAAGATGCAGTTGGTGTAAAGAGTGAAGATGATGGACAGATTGTTACAAGTGGCAAACGTACGAAATGAAATTTTTTCTGGTTGGTGATTCACAAAACACTTGTTACATGAGTATGGTGGAATTGAATCAGTTATGAAATAAAAATTCTCCTCCATATGTGTCAAATAAACATGAGACTGTTATCTAAAATAGACATTGTTCAAGACATTCCTGATTTCCCAAGAAAAAGTTATTGGTGTTGTATTATCTTCCAGAAAAGAAAAAATTACAAATTATGTGTATAATAGAGTTGATATTTGTTCAAAACAACCCCTAGAGATAATCCATTCTCATATATGTGGGTCAATGAGAAAAAAAATTAACACATGGAGATAAGTAATTTATTACATTCATTGATTATGTTACTCTCATTACTTGTGTTATATACAAGAAACAAAAATCAGATGCTTTGAAAATGTTTAAATGTTTCAGAAGAAAAGATGAGAATGAATGTGAGTATTCTGTAATGAATTTGAGAACTAATAATGGTGGTAAATACAATAGTGAATAATTTTATAACTATCTTTAGAAGAATGCAATTAAGTATTAATATAGATCTTTATGAACTCCCTAACAAAATGGGGTTTCTGAAAGAAAGAATAGAAGCCATTTAAAATGGGAAGAACCATGTTACATGAGCATGGCCTTTCTCATTACTTTTTTAGGAAATACAGGAGTACTACTATTTAGATTCAGAACCATTGTTTCTATAGGCCTCAATACAGTATGACTCCATATGAATTGTTTCATGAAAAACATCATGTTTGAAGCACTTTAGAGTTTTTGGGATTCTATGTATTATAAAGAATAAAGGTGGAAATTATTGTATGTTTGAGAAGAAAGGTGAGGATGAAATATTTCATTGATATTCTTCATATGGAAGAGGATATAGATTCTTCAATAATGAAACAAAGAATAATTGTTGATTAAGTTTATATAAAGGGTATTGAAGTATCTGAGAAATAGGATTTGGTTTAGGATGACAATGAAGTTAAGTAGGTTGAAGAACATAATTCTAATAAGGATACAAAAAATTGTCATCCTAATATATGCGAGGAATCGAACTCGTCTATTTTGAGGGAAGAGGAATACAATAAAAAATATAATCCAAGGATGAGAAAATATGTGGAAGAAAAAAAAATATAATTGGTGAACAAAATCAAAAGGTGGAAACCATAAGAACAACTAATTCCATCACGCATTCATCTTTGTATTTATAAGTGGAACGGAATGATGTGAAATAAGATTTTGAGAATCCAGAATGGGTTCAATCCATGAATGAATAATTGAGTTAGATTTAAAATAATAATACATGGGAAATCTAACATAAACTTGAATACAAAATCATCTTTTTCATAAAATGGGTTTTCCAGAACAAGTTTAATGAAAAATGTGATGTTATAAGAAATAAAGAAAGGTTAGTTTGCAAAGGGTATTCAAAGATTGAGGGTCGTTATTTTGATGAACCATTGATCTATTGGAAAGAATAGAACTTATTATAATATTTCTTACTATTGCAACACAATGAGGCTACAAGATCTATCAAATGTATGTTAAATATTCATTCCTAAATGGTTATCTTGAAGAAGAAGTTTATGTGTAATAACCAAGTGGATTTTATATTGTAGAAGATGAAGGGTATGTGTGTATATTGAAAAAGGCATTGTATGTTGAAAAAAATATATATGGAGTCATGGTATTCCAAAATCAATACGTTCTTGAGATAGAAAAATTTTAACAAAGGGAGAGTGGATAACAATTTTTTCATCAGAGAAAGTAACGAGTATTCCCTTATAGTAATTTTTTATCTGGATGGTATTATATTTGATAAGAACGATGATGGAAGTTGTGAAAGATTTTATGAAGAAATGAAGAAGGTATTTCAAATGTCCATGTTGGGAGGAATGAAATACTTTCTTGGGTTACAAATAAAGCAAAAGAAAGAATATGTTATCCTATCCCAAGACAAATATGCAAAGGAACTTCTCAAAAGGTTTGGCGTGTAAAATTCAAAACCAGTTTCCACACCCATTTTAGTGGGAAAAAAGATGATTAAAGATGTAGATGTAAAAGAAGTGGATCCGAAAGAGTATCAAAAGATGATTGGATGTCTATTTTATTTCGCTACCTCAAGACCGGACATTGTTTTGTTGTTACCTTATGTGAAATATTTTAGGGTTCTTCTATAGAATCACATCTTATTGATAGAAATATAATTCTTAGATACATTAGAGGCATAGGAGAAATTTGAATCAGGTATTGCAACTCAGATATTATTGATTTATTTTGGTATTCTAATGTAGATTGAGAAGGAAATTTTGATGATAGAGGATTCACATCTGGTGGTGTATTCTTTTTGGGAAAAAATTGTGTCAGTTGGAATTAGATAAAAAACTCTACAGCACTCAGTATGGATGAAGCTGAATATGTTTCTTATTCTAAATATACTACTCAACTAATGTATATGAAAACACAATTGGAAGAGATACCGATTGATGTAATGTTACCTTTTATCTTGGGTTGTTATAATCAAAGCAAATTCAATCTCTCCAGAAATCCAGTTCAACATTATCATTCAAGACAAATAGATATCAAATATCATTTCATCAATGAGCATGTTGAGAATAATCAATTGAATTTGCAGTATGTTCCAACATCAGAATAAGTTTCTTATATCTTCACAAAATCATTATCGAATGAATAGTTCTAATAATGAGGTTGAGTATGGGTGTCCAAACTCTTTATCTTCACGGTTGAGGTATGTGTATCTTTCCCCTCTCTCATCTTACATTTGGATTGTTTTTTCTATGGGAAAAATTGTTTTGTTTCATAAATATATTTCACAATAGAGAGAGTTGTAGGTGGGATGTGAATTCGGCAAATTTTTGTGTGTGTAGACTATTCTAACCATTTGATAGAGTGATTGTAGGAAAATAAATTGAATTTTTTCCAAGGAGAATGATGAAATTAATGAGAAAATTGAATCGTTTTGACATTGTCATTTTTTTGATTACATGGTTATTCTATTAATGATTCTTGATTCTGATAATGAGGTAGATCGTGTAGGATTATAATTGTTGATATGTATTCCATTGCTTGATGTTACAATGTTTAGTGATTTATGAAACATGGATAAAAATAAAATCTAAATGGGTAGATTTTTGGGACCAAGAAGGTGAAGAAGGTGATGAAGGATTCGTGAGTTTTCTTTTTTTTTTCGAAGGATGGTTTTCAAGAAAATGAATCACATCACTTTGTTTTGGTGAATGTTGTTTTGATATTTTGTTTTATGTAAGAAATCATCATCTTTAGGAAGATTCAGTTTCACAAAAGAATGTATCATTTTAGATGTGCATTGTCATCCATTTCACATTAAAACATATTTAAAACATGTGTTTCAATTATGATTTTTCCATGATGATTTTTACTTCATATAAATCATGAGTTGTATTGGGAACTTGTGATGAAACATTTATAGAAGAAATGGGGAGTGAAAGGTATTATTTAAATCTAAAAATAATTGAATTTATATATTTTTTAATCAATCAAAAAAGAGTTTTATTCATATATTTTTTCAAAACAATTGGATATTAATTGAATTCATAGTGTTCTTCAAAAAAATACAAAAATACTCATATTTAATTTTTTCATATATAGATTGAAGAGAGAGCGAAGTGGTGCTAATTTCTTTTCAAAACAATCATATTCATATCGAAGAGTCGGTGCCAATTTTTTTGAAAAACAATTGGATTCTGGGTGAAAGAAAAGGAAGTGGTGCCAAGGGAAATGTTGGTGTTGATGAAAAGGGAGGTGTTGATGAAAATGGGGATTCGAATGGAAAGTGGTTCTGGTCGAAGTAGTTATGATGGAATAGGTAATGCCTATTGAAGATGAGACACCAGTTTTTTTTTCAAAACTGTTGTGTAAGGGTAGAAGAAAAGGAAATTGATGGTGTCGATTGAGAATGAATCACATTCATATTGTTTAGTATCATTTCTAGGTATATCATACTTATCAGATTATATTGTATCATATTTAAGAAGATCATTGTTTTCAGATTGAATTGGACCATACCCACCAATCATATCTAGAATGATCTCCACTAGATTTTTCGTAACTAGAATGGATCTATGATCGTATCCATCATGGCCTTAACTAGAGTGATTGTAACTATAATGATTGCAACTAGAATGATCATATACAGAAATTCATAGTGATTATATTTAGAATGATTTTAACCAGAATGATCATAACTAGAAATGATCAGTGATCGTACCCAGAATGATCATACCAGAAATTATCATATCCAGACCATTTGTATTCAAAAAATATCATACGTTGGTTTATACGAAAAGAAAAAGTATGAATGTTTGTAATTGTAAAATACGTTCCTATTTAAATCAGATTTTTCTAAATTTTATCCTCATTTAATTCAAATTCATTACTAGAGTCATGATACACGCACATGTTGGTGATTGAAGATAGTTGATGTAGAAGATGTTTTTTCTCAAGAAAGTCATGAAAAAATAAAAGGATCTTGATATTTTTTGAAATAATTATAAAGTGGGGCCTTTATTATAAATTATTTATTATATCTCAAGTGGAGAAGTGAATTTATTCAAAAACTTTCAATTGCTATGGTATCATGAATTTTTTTAAGAAATCTGTATTAAAGAATTAGATCCATACCAATGTATTGCACATCAGTTATACTCATATTGTCATTTGAAATGGGGGTCTTGAAAATAATAGAAGAAGATTATAAAATATTTGAGATGAATCATGAAGCATTGAAAAAGTCATAATTGCTCCGATATATCAACATAAATTCAGATTTCGATGAATTTATGTGAGCCGGATATGTTTCTAGGATTACCGTCTAAGAATGTTTTGGTTCACCTTCAAAAGGGAGTGAATTACATTATACTTGTGTGACTTGTATTGTTCCCTTCAGAAGAGAGATAAGCTCCAAGCTTCTATATAGAAGAATAGGTCAATTCCGTTTGGATTTACAATTGTTTTGGGTGGTGTCTATTCATTTATATTCTATTCTGCATGAAAATTTTATTTGGGAGTTGAAGTAGTGTCATATCTACTCTATTTATTTCTATCTAAACATCAAAATGGGAAATAATTTTTGAAAGAATCAGACTCAGATATGTGTTTTGAATGAATCGTACTGGGAGCTCTATTTTGAAAGAATCCAACTCTAAGGAATCAGACTCAGTGATTCATAACAAATTCCAGGTGGTTCTTACATTTCATCTGGGTAAAGAATTGATTAATAGTATTAGAATTTGAATACATTTTTTGAATTGAAAAGTAGTGTAGGTAACATGAGTTGTTACAAAACAATTATATTACTCTTTTTTTCTAGGATGGTGCACACTAACTAGTGGGATTGTTTTATAGTTCTACACAAGTGAAAGGTTTTATCCTACAAGTCTTAATTAGAGGATTTTTTTCTTAGTGGATTGTATGGTATGGGATCATTTCCAAATCATACCAAGGATGTACCTATTCTTGTTGAATAGTGAACCTTGTAAATATTTTTTTCCTTGTATATGTGGGTTTAGTTTTTTTCACTAGGTATTTGAAATCTCTAATAGGAGGCAAATGATATTTCAATTAAAAAAACATAAACAAAAAAGAGTATCATTGGTTCACCCCTCCCCCTCTCAATGATATATCACTCTGATTAGAAAAATTCAATGGAGAGGTAGGGATTTATAAGTTCAACTAATTCATCAGGGGTTTTATATATTTTTTCCAACATAATGATGGATATTGTTCTTTAGATATTTTTTTCATAAAAAATCTGAATCATGTGATGGTGAATAACCGATATTTGTTTACCAGGATCACTTGTCTACTCAATCGACTATAGGGATCTCAGTTTCACTCTATGAATGATGTAAAATCTTGCAATCAGATGTTTCCAGTTAGATATAAGTACATTCCAATGATTCAATTTCTATTAATATACATAATATATGATTACAAGGTTGTGAAATTAATACAAAAAAACACACCAACAATGTTCAGGTCCATCCAAATAAAGATTGTCCATTCATACATGGATTAATTTTTCATAGTGTCCATAGATTACATCCACATCTTCTCAGTAACACCAATTAAAAATGTTAGGGAAATAATAGTCCTTGGAATGCTTCAAGCACAAGGGATTTACTTCTCCCAATAAAAATGTGTCTTATATATTTGATAGGTGGTTTTCTAAAAACAAGGGTTGTTTTAGAATAGTATATATATAGACCCAGAAGAATGTTAATGAATTCATTTCCATGATATGTACCCATATTTCATTTGACAATATAACATTCATGGGATTAGAAGGATATTATATATTTTATATCGTTGAGTTATCCAAATTATATATACCCCTGATAGTACTAAAAAGAATGGACTGGATTTCTAGTGGTCAGATAAATGTGAAGAGGAGTTCCTTGTGTTTAATAAAATGTTCAAGACTTCTTTATTGTGAAAATTATATGTGTGACTTGAAGTTAGAAACTATGTTCTATGATATGGGGTTTTGGGGACACTAACTCTCATGTGAGATATTTTTATTTATATTGAATAGAAAATCCTTAAATATATCATGACATAGCTAGGCATCATATGGATTATGAACTATGTAAATTTAATGTTATTGCAATTACACTTAGTTTTAAAAGATATGGAAAGATGTATATTTGTGGTAATAGATAAAAAGATCATTAAAATATGATGATATTATTATCCAACTATATGATGGATGCAAAAAATGATTAGCGATCAATTTCTTTTTCCCCTTTAGTGATCACATCTTCAATTGTAGACTGAATGAATGCCACATATGAGTTATACCTAGAGTCTTTTGCGATTGGATAATAACTAGGTGGAGTTCATATAATACACATGTGGTATTTTTTGAGGATTATGTGATCATTGAACATGGTATTGTGGTAATCCCTAATTCCCTTAAGTATGAAATAATGGTGGATTGTTGCTTCTCTAGATGGTAATTACATCATGGAAAAACAAATATGTATGATTAATTTGGGTTTCAATTCTAGTGTCCATGTATAAAGAGTAATATCTCTAGTTTTGTCCCCTGATGTCTTACCTGTAAGTTGGTGAAGGTTGAGAATTTCCTACATGGTGATTTTCACTAGACACATCCTAAAAAATTTGGAAGTGGGAGGACTTCATTATATACATTTATATGTTGTTACTCAAGACCCTAATTATGTGTGATATAGTTTGTGTTATTGTTTATTTTCAAATGAATTCATCTCACATATTAGCATTCCATGATACTCACATAGAGGAGGATATTTAATGTGATTTTGTTAGGTAGATCATAAACCAAAATTGAGTTCCAATGATAATTATATTTTATTGAGATTCAATTTTTATGTAATTATATTGGAAAGGGTTTCTATAATCCATAGGGAACTACCTAAGAATGACCACAGTGTACCTTCCTCAAACCAACAGATAGTTCGAGAATTCTATACACATGATGAGGTACACACTTATATATTGTGTTACTTAATTTATTAGAGCAAGTGATGATCACCTAGAAATGATTTAGTTCAAATTAAATAATAGTAACCATGCATTAATTTAGATGGAACCTTATAAGGATTATTATGGGAGGTTGTGTCACTAACCACTTTATATACATGTGGCGGGCTAGGTAGTGGTGGTTTTAGACATCATGGTTCAGGATATATCAGAGATATTGAAGATGATTTGAAATAGTATTATCACTTATTAGTGATGATAGAGACCTTATGAAGTCCGTATAATAAGATTTTTAGTGTTCCATGTGGTTGATTAGGTTTTCTTTAGGGTGACTTGTTGGTTAGGAAATAGTAGTTTGGAGAACTGGAAAATGTTTCACTACATTTCATTGGACCCTATGATATCATTGAGTGGATAGGGATAGTGGTGTACAGTATTGACCTATCATCGTTATACAATTTTATGCATGAAGTGTTGAATCTATCACCACATTTTACATGCATACCCTAACCTTTACATGTTATTCATTACAAGGAAAGTGATCTAGAGACTGAAGAATCTTGTGAGGATAATCTCGTGTAGATAATAGACCTAAGAGAGAGTGTTTAGAGAGGAAATGTGATACCAATTATCTATATTTATTGATAACATGGATGGAACCAGTAGGTGTTGTGAGAGAGAAGGTTGGATGTTAAAGATCAGTGACCTGAGTTGTTTGTGCCAGACTAATAGGGATATTACTCTGCAATGAGATACTAATAGATTGGGAGAATTTTAATATAATTTTTTACATTATAAAACCCCTTATTCCTAATAATTTATGATACTTTTATTGTGAAAATGTATTTTATATAAATAATTATAACATAATATGTGAATTATTTTATTCAAATAATGGTAAAATCTTACCAAACAACATCGATATTTTATTTGAGATTTCTAACAATAAAAAATAAGTTAACATGATATTTTGAGTGTTGTAGGCCATTGTAATAATATTAAATATTTATATTGATAGGTGCCTGAAATTTTACCAAAATAATGGAATATCACATGAACCGTGTTTTATATAAAAACACTAACAACGTTACTGTTGTCTCCAAAATATTTTTAAATGGAAGATAGTAAAATGTAACAAAAATTTCAAAAGGGTTGCTTCGTGAAGCACCTTCACAGATCCCATTAGCACCGTGGTCGGTGAAATGTTTGGGACACATCTATGATTGTCATAGAGGAATGTGGCAGATGGATCTGCGGTTATGACACTATTGATGGAAATCATCACACTTTGGAGGAACCAAATCACATATGTGATCCCTATGATGTTGAAAGAAGCCTTTAGGAGCCCCATATAGGGAACAAAGGAGGCCTCCGTTCTGATGAGGGGATGAAGGTTGACTCTATGCTTACGAAAAACTTGATGCAATCCACTTCCTATCACATTGTACCAAGTGGCTTTACAATGAGCTATCAGTGCTCCACCCCACCTCTTTCCTATAAATACCATGCTTCACTCATATCCAAAGGATTGAATTCCCCGAACATTTATCATTTCATTTCTTGAATTACAAAGCACCCTCTTCTCTATGGACAATTGAGGAAAATGAGCTCTTGAATGTATTTGATCATTGAAAAATACCTTTTCCTTGGCTCAAATTAAACCCCTCTTCAATCAAGGATTCGCTTCATGAAGCCCATGGTCCACCGCAAATAAAGTATCTCCCTAAGGGATCTTGGGTCTTCATCGAGCACTCATGATTCGCAAAATATATTCTATGCACATGTGAACCCCATGCTAGGGCAGGATCATTGTTCGTCGTGAAGTACATTGCTTCACAGCGCCACACCTTTCAAGTGACCATTGCTTCACGAAGTCCAACTCCACAACAAAATTTTTCCTTCACCAAATGTCCTTTATTTGTGTGTATACCCCATGCCTAAGCTAGGCCACTCCACTTCGTGAAACATACCGCTTTGCAGAGTCCCTCCAACCGGTAAAGAACCATAGCTTCACAATGTCCCTTCATGTGAAACCCTTTTCTTCACAAACCCTTCTCATGTATGGCCCTCTGGGTTCGTATGAAATGATTTCAAGGTCTATTGGGCTGTTCTTCCTATTGCATTTCTTATCCACATGCTTCATCACATAGGAACTCTAATGACTATATCTATTTCGCATATCCACGGTAATGTGATCCCCTTAGTGGATCACTCCATAACACCACCTCACCATAAAATTATTGATACATTTTCTTCCCAAAGGGTGGGTGGGTGGGTATCCAATATGTAATTACTAGGGGTGAGGAGTGAATCCTCATCATTTGAGATGTATAATGAAAAACTTCCAATAAATTTCATCCTCATCAGATTTCGTTAAATTGTGGCCTCACCCCATGCAATATACATGGGTTTCCCCATATAGTACATTTTCCACTCCCACTACTCTCAACGGGATTGAGATATCCCTCACATGGAATGAGATAGTTTTTATAGGGAATGACATCTGTCTATAAGGGAGGGAAACTGTCCTGGTGTAATCTCCTAGCCTTTCCTGTGGATGGCTGCATCCTTTCTCCTCCTATGTTTTTTTGTGTGAAAAGACTATAAGAGAGATGGGCACAAGGACCTTTGTTACCATGTCCCACTCCACTTGGGAATTAACTTCATCGGGCCTTCAACCTAGTGTATGTCCCAATCTACATCTCCATAATCTGTTAACCAAGAATAACCCCTATTTCCTCTTTGGAAAACTAATCAAATGTAATCCCCACTTCATTCCTCGTGTACAAAACTATTGGGACATGGCTTCCGTGTCTTTTCTATCTCTTGTATCTCAAACTGATCATGAATCACATTGGATTAGATTAAGCATTAAAACTTGGCATCCTTCCTAGGCTTCCATATTGTGTCAGCCCCATGCCCCCTCCAAATTAAATAGACATTGATCTTTTAAATTTCCAATCAAGGTACATAAAAATACTCCATAAGGTTCAATACCAACACCCATCAGTCCCGACCACTTCTTGTTGGTTCCTCCCAATCATATATGAGGATAAACTATATGACCCTTTTAATCCTGTATGATGCTAAACTGTATGCCCTATACATCAGTGTTGTTAACTATGTGTATGCCCACCAAAATCCATAACCATCAAACCATGAGTGTCCCTCTTCTGATGGGATTGTATCCATGAATAATACCCATTACATATCTGGGTCGTTTCCCTTTGTGTACACCCTGATTCATCACCCTTTCGATTGACATAGGTTTTGATCTCTCTTACCCACCCAGGGTATGAAGGAAACTACATTGTGGTTAAATATCAACTATTGGTAAACCTTGACATCCACTTAATAGGGACTCAAGCATCCTTGGGTCCATCTGAATTATACATTTTGATCCATTCATCCAGTAACCCCCCCCCCCACCCTAGGTTCTCCCTCTTGGGGATGCACCTATATGATCCTCTCTAATCTGTATTCTGATTAGTCTGATCTATCTCTAATAGATGTTAAACATGTAGTATACATTGTTTTTAAAAAGGAATGCTGAGGACAATCTTAGATAAATGCATGTGGTAAATAATTCCTCACACTCGAGGGGGGATCCCTTAGGCTTTCATGCCCTCGAGAAGCCCTATTATAAGGGGATGAATCCCAGATGCACCAGTATTTCAGCATCCAGACATGCCAGTAATGTCCAACAAGACTAATCCCCCGATCAAAGGATTTTACCCTAACATAAACCATTAGAATGTCTTGAAAGAAGCAGTTTAATTAACCAGCATCAATAAAGATATGGAACCAGAGGAGAGTTTCAGGAAAAACGTCTTAATATTTATGGGAGACCCATACTAGGGGGAGAATTCTGCGGATGAATCCACAAAAGGATGATCCAACATCCCATCATCACATTTCGAACATGGATAAAATGTGCCAAAACAAGCGATAGATTCCACCTACCTTTCGAAAGTAGGAATGAGGGAAAAACAGCTAGCTCATCCTCGACTGACAAATGTGCACCCCAATGAAAGCATCAGAAACAAAAATGGTGAACCCGATGAGATGTTATTTTATTCAATTTGTAGATTTTTAGCAGTAGATAAATCGGTGGATAAGGGTGTCACCAGATCCCACAATCTTGTGCCAGTTCCCATCAAGAAAATTGTGGTTCTAGCATGAAACTCCCTGGAAATTGGGGTAGTTTAACATTGGACATCTCAATTAGTGACATTGTCAGCATGGATCCTTCTTATCAATAATGGGATACAGAACCATGCTAGGGAACTGAACGTCACTTTCCACCTTTCAGTGCTAATGGTTGAATCTCCCTACTTTGTAGGACCCCTGCAACTATGGCAAGAAATCTATCACCAACCACACACTACACAGGGGCTAGGGAAACACCAACGTGGAATGTTTGTGTGGCCCCATCACTTCTAAAATGGTTTCCACATCCATAGTTATTGGGAAACCAAACCCTATCTCACTATATGAACTTGTTCAAAGGAGGTTTATTAGAAACCTCATGTGATGGTATGAGGAAGAAGCGATTATCCAAACTCATGATATGGAATGACAGGACCTAGAGGATTTTGAGCCTCACTATCACCACTTCACCCAAGGGCCTCCAAGGAGATACTACTCCCCACTCCAACCACCAATAATTTCGACAGCCTCTCCCTAAAATTCATTGATGACTTTATCCCTTACCCAAATGAAGTGAGGGAATTCCATGAGAAACTGGCATTGATCCCATCCTAGGGGCTGCAAAGGAGGGCCCTGCTAGGCCGTGTCATCACGACCATCCGGTCCCACAGGATTAGAAGTAGGTGGGTTATACAACTACACAATCATCCCTTGTCTAGTGGACCCAAGACACAATTCAGGTGCAAGCTAAGGAGAACGTCCTCCAGGGGGTGTCATCATCAACAACTATTGTGGCTTATCACATCACTGACACATACCATCAATACCCCATTTATATTGAGTAGTGGAAATCACTTGCTCAACCTCGATCAAGGCATTATCCACCAACAGGTAGGTTAGGATGACTCTCTTGGTCACTGAAACTGGTAATTCTCGTCACGGGCTAACTCGCAACAATGATATGTAGCATGGATGTCCTCCTTGTTCTACCATCGATGAGAGCGAAGGTCCTCCCTGATCGCAATCTAATAATGGAGGTCTACCCCATTCCACCATTAGTCCGACCGAAGCCCCCCCCCCACCATAATAAAATCTATCACGAGGGGTTTCTTTTGCATCTATGATCCCAGGTATGGATTCATTCCTCCAATCACATGCCACCTATGTGAAGATCCTACTCTCATATTCAGCCAACTGTGTGGGGGTCCCCACCATGTCCCTACATCAATCGAAGAAGTTCCTCCCCTTCCCAGCAAGGGGAGATGCATGGTACTGCCTCACATCATTGACATCTGACACGGAGGTCTTCCTCGAGTTTAGCTCGAATAGTATGAAGGCCCTCCTTGTACAGTCATTGCAATAAGAATCAACTATAGAGGTACTTCCCATTCTCCCACCAGCTTTAGAGGAGGTCATACCTGATACAATACTTCCTATGGGGATTCTCTCTGCATGCCAGTATGCGGATGAAGAGGCCCTCCCTACACTACTTTTGACATTTTTTGTGTGCTCCTTACACCCTAACTCACCCATGATGAATTTCTATTCACCCCATAACTGGTTCGGATGAAGGTCCTCCTCAGTCCAAAAACCTACCATGTCCTAAAGATCTATCTAGAGGTATGAGGGTTGCTTACCATCGCCAAAGGAAGAATACTGAGAAGTTTTAGACTACAGTTAAAATCATATTCTTTTCATATTCAGATGCTGAATGAAATTCCAGAATTGAATCCTCACCCCAATCTTCTGCGTCGGGTGTCGGGGAAGGAAAAATGTGTATAAGCCTCATCCTTCTAGAATAAGAGGTCCATTGAATTCCTACCTCCCTTCGGATATAAATCCATGTGGAGGAAGAATTGGCCTCTTTCAAGGGACTAGTTGTGAAATTCTTCCTATCATCAATTTGGTCATCCTATTTCTCAACCATAGATCATGAAGAGTTATTCTGGGGACTAATAGAGGAGGTGAAACAACATGAACCACCGCCAGAAACCATAGCCCCAACATGGGAAGCTGTGGTCATTAGTCTATCTTACTGGGATGTGGTGACACAGTCATTGCATTCTTCAGAAGATATCCTATGATGCTATGGTTTGTTATTATGCTCTACATATTCTCTCCTAGCAATTATACGATCTCAATAATCTGCATTAGTGTCTTTACCTGTCCCTCAGCCGCCCACAATCGATGAATGGGGAAAACAAGTGCTGGATCCCATGTCCGAGCTGAGGAGCTTGTGGGACATCCTTATAGCAGGCCATTTCCCAGAAATGTTATGTCCAGTTGCAACGGTGAGCTTTAGTGAACCAGAATCACTTAACAAAGTGGATGTCGTGTTATTTCGCCAAACCCTCTAAGAAATGAACTTCTGCCTCTATCATTGGTGCACAGCTTACCCCATGAGTTAGGTGTACTTAAAAGATATTTTCTGGTAATTTATTATAGTCGGCATGGATGTGCTCCCTATGGACTAGGACCCTTAGTCACCCATTCGCCATTGGACCATCGAACAACGATGAATTCAGAGCTTTAAAGTTCTTTTCAAAACTATCAAGGAGGATTACACCCATGTTCAGATATGTGGTTGGGGGCAGTTTTCAGCCCTTCTTTTCAGTTCAATTTGGAACCTAACCAACATTCAAGGCGATATTGAGGATATTCCTTCTGGAACTGTCATGGTTAACATGGCCGACCTATTAATGGGATATAACAAACTAGAACTCCTTGAAGAGAACATACCCCTAAGGCAGTTCCACAACTATTTTATCAACTGGAAACAGTTGCTAAACTTCAAATGAATTTACTAGATCTTTCCATACCTATCAATTCATTTTCCCGCGGTCACAATCCCAATAATGAAAAAGAGAATCTTGGGGTCGTGAAACCCTTTGACCCGTCTGGCTCAGTGCAGAAGACAGAAGATGACCCTGAAAAGGTGGTGTTGCATCAACAACTCGTGGAACCGAAAATGGTGGTTGATGAAATCCTTGCTAAATGTTCTACAGATCAGGGGCCAGACTATGGTGGTCCTCGATCGGGGTAGCAGGGATACATACAACTTCCCTCGGGTGAGTTTCCTCTAGGTGAAATTGACCATCCCAAATATAAAGACAAGGTAGATTTCAGAGTTTAGGGAAATATGGCGTGATGTACCTCACCAAATACTCATAAATTTATTGATAACCCTCCTCATGACCTAGATAAGGTTACCCCAGCCACTCCATAGGTTGTTTCCCCAGTATTCCTTCATGTCAACCCACACACTGGTCCATGAGTCTATGGGATTACCTATCATGTTGAAAAACATTCCAATGAATTGGTGGTCAGGGACCCCTTCCAATATAGGAATCTCTACCTAGATGATCTAATGGTAGTGCTCATTTCATGCCTCTAGCCTTCGGAAACTCGGAAGGTGACAATCCCTCCAAATGGTATGCCATATCAACTGTGGTTTGATGATATTATAGCACATTATTGTTTTGAAAAAACCAACAATTTCCCCCATTAATGGTACAGGTGATCTCCTACATCGTATGGACCACTACATCTCATGATGTGGACCCATGCTGTGAATTCCAGTGCAGCAGGAGGCTGCCAAACTATAGTGTTTCATATAGACATTGAAAGGACCCTCATTTTTCTGGTATAACCATCTTCCCATTGGGTCTGTAGCTAGCTGTGAGGATCTTCATAAGCAGTTTCATTACCATTTTTTTCCACCACATAGAAGAAAAGTATTGCAGAACTATTAATTTGAAATAAAAGGCCTGACAAGCACATCATAGACATTGTCACCAGGGGGACATGCCTCACTTACTCCCTTGATATGTAACTGAATCAGGAATAGATACTGACAATATGTGTGGGAAATTTAATGACTGAACGGGTACCCTCACTCTTCACGCAGAACGATCAAGGGGTATTTATGGATTTCTCTTACAAAGCATAGAATCTAGAGGAATCCTTGTTGAAAGGCAATAAGGAACATATTTTGGTTCATGTAGTTCTCGTGAGAAGAGACACTTACGTCTTGCATGCTGTAGTATGAAAAATTGAGGCCCTCATGTAGTTTGTGTTATCACAAATGGGGCCACCCCCACATCCTTGTCGAGGATCTCCACCTTAGGCGTAGCCTCCGACCTTGTATCTCCCTCCTCATAATCAATAGTCTCCACCGCATAATTCTCCTCTTCCACCTAGGAAAGACAATCAAGTTCCACCTCCTCAACAAGCTCCTCTAACCCCTCATCAGGGCATGTCTCCTAGAGCCATATTCATAGATAGAAAGAACCATACCAACATGTTTAATAAGGCTCAAGTCCTTATGTATTTTCAAGGTGACTTGGAAAGAGAAATGCTACGGTTACCAGAATGTACGAGATCAGAAGAGATAGAGCTCCCTCATTGCCCAAATTACTGCCCCTATCACTAGATCAAGGGGTACACCGTCATGAAGTGTTACGTGTTTAAACAATGGATTCAAAACTAGGTTAATAAAAATAATGTCAGGTATGCCCCAGACCCATCATGGGTGGCATGTTTATTCATACAGCCTGATAGCGGTAGTCACTATGAAGTTGAGTGGAAGTAGGTTCCTAACTATGGGTCTAAAAATATGATGAATGGATGGTTTGTAAAGCAGTCACCCACGCTCATGTTATTATCCATCCACGTATGAAACAACCCAATCCTTCATAAGTCACCGTGCCACTTGCATCCACTACTTCTATGTCAACATCTCAATATTCCTCTTCCCATAAGGGAAGGCATTGATGACGCGAGGGAAAACAATGTCCCCCACCTATGACTTCATCATCTAGTACTCTAGGAGATTTAATTCCCTCAGAGATGGAAAATGCCTCTATAATTATTCTAGGGATGAAGGATTATTCATTTTATAATCAAGGGTATGCTTTAGTTAACAACGTTGAGCTGGTATACCCCTACATGATTCCCGATGATGAGGAACGCCAAACAGATCCTTTGAATGTTCCCGTCAAATGATTGTTTCGAAAGATCCGTAGTTACATGAGTCATCGGTATGTATTGGTCACTTCTACCAGCAAATGTGTGCATGCCTCCGATACCAAAAAATAGCCCCAACAAAGATCTCTGCATGTGTAACATTCTCATCTTGTTTCACCAGATCTGTGTTCACCACTATTTGTGTTACATGACAAGGCAGAGCCACCATGATCATACTACAATCATCATAAATACATTTCATATTGACCTTGGTCATTTAGCCCTCATCTAGTAGTTTCTCCATGAATTTTGACTAATGACCAGTGAGACATTCCCAGCACCAGTCGGCTGCTTGTTCAGTAATAAAGGCCCGCCATACCACATGCCCAAGAACGACCTCCTGTAAGCAGAAGTTCATGCATGGAACAGAAGTATGATATTTTTATGCATATTACATGCTTTATTGTGATTCTCTCTATCCTTGTGGCTCATCCTTGTTATGAAATAGTAATGAATCCCTGGCCGAGGCTTTAAAATGATTCTACAATTTGTTATGGATGTAGCAATTGTAGAAGCCTTCCATACTGAGGTAGTCGAGTAAGCAGAATGTTAAGACATTATATCTTTCTCTATAGAAGATGAAGGCTCTCATGCAAAGGGTCATATCCACCTATGGTAAATTACGATCCTTTACAATGGCGTAGAGTTTCACTATTGTCTCTTCGACACATGTTCATTGATCAACCTCCTCCCAACCTGGACACTCTGAAGGATGTGGTTGTCCAATGATGATTTGAGTCCCTCTTACCAAAAAATTAAAGGTTATGACAGGATAGTACAAACACTAGTTGGAAAGATCCACCTGAAGTCCCAGTTCGCTGGCCATGTTTTCCACACTATGTTCATGGTTTCCTCACATAAGAGAACCTACAAATCGTTGATGGGTAGTCCATGGCTCTACCTGTACGAGACAGTCCCTTATTCATATCCTCAATGCCTTAAGTACTCTATTAATGGAATAGAGGGTATACTCAAAGGTGATGTTTCTCCCTTTTATTCTTTTTTAATCCTGCTACATGGTTGTCGGCTATTACAAGAGAAAAGAAAAACATGATTCATGCTTACAAGGTGGAGCACGCTACGACTATGACTGAACTATCGACATACATGGATGATGCCTACATTTTTCATGATCCACTGATTGGAGGCCACAACCCCGGACATGGGGAAATACTTTTTTGTTTTTTTAACATGATGGAAGCTATTTCTTTAGTCTATATTATGCCAAAAGATCACCTCGTGTTACTATAAAAATCAGGCTCGGGTGATCCTACAGCCCCCTACTCTTATAAGGCATTGGGATGTTTTCACCATGGCAAAGACATAACATCAAAAATTATTTTTCATCGAGCTTGGATAAATTAGACCAAGCCAAAATGCCACTATTGCTTTTATATCATTAATTGTGGCCCCTTGGGTCGAAGGCCTGATGGGATCAGGACGATATCATTCATCACTCTATATAGTATAGGAACTCCCCAATTCGGTGTCCACCACTGCTCAGGCTAGCACTACTGTCCCATCTAGCTATGTCAACTATGAAGAATTTCCTCCCAATGAGGACACACCTTTGTGAGTGATGAAGAGGATTTTAGGGATTCTCCCCCTTCATTTGAAGAGGGTGTCTCCACCATAGTCCATTAATTTATACAGGTGAACCTCGGTAATGAGAAGGATCCAAAAACCAAACCTGATCAGTGCCACTATGCCTGTGGAAGAGCAATAACGACACATGGATTTCCTAAAATAGCATTGTGATGGGGTTTCCTTGAGTTATGAAGAGATTATAGTACTAGATTCTAAGCTCTCAATCTACCTCCTCGACCTTCTGGAAAATCATATCGGGTTCGAACAACCTCCCAAGAAGAAGCACCCTTCTCACGGTGCCATAGTCGAGGCCGAGGTTGATAGGATAATTAGAGAAAAAATCATCAAGGAGATCTGTTAACCCAAATGGTTGGTTAATATTATGCATGTTATAATGAAGAACATACATATTAGAGTCTACAATGACTTTCGGGATCTCAACTATCACTGTATGAAGGAGGATTTCTCCTTCATATGGGGAAACTATTGATTGATGACCCCACAGGGTTCTAGGATCTCTCCATCATGAATGGGTATTCTGGGTTTTACCAAATTCTAATGGAACCTATGATTGAATATTCTACAGTATCTAGGGCACCACAAGGTACTTTCTGTTACCTGGTAATGTATTTCAATCTAAATATTGTAGGTAACACCTAACAGAGTACCATGCACCGCATATTTGTAATGGTCCACGGAACATTGGTCTAGTTCTATGTGGATGATCTGGTGGTCAAATACTACTAGTGCCAGGACAATCTCAAGGATCTTGAGGAAGTGTTTTTCTTCCACCAAGCACACCATCTAAATATAAACCCATTGATGTGAACCTTTGGGGTTACCTCTTGAAATTTTCTCGTCTTCATTATTGGATATGGAGGCATCTAGATCGATTCATAGAAGATCAAGTCCATCATTCAAATGTCACCTATGAGAAACATTTGGGAGTTTTGAGGAATTCAAGTATACTTACCCAGCATACATGGATTCATCACAAATATAGCTGGAAAGTGTAATAACTGCTCCCATCTCACGACGAAAGGTGCCGATTGTTATTGGAATGAAGATTGTTAGACTTATTCTGAGGAGATCAAGTAGTATTTGTACTGACCTCTGGTTCTGATACCTCTTGTTTGTGAAAAGTCGTTGGTCCTATATGTGACCACTCTAAAATGATCAATATGGACACTTATAACGTAGAAAAACAATGAGGGAATAGAGAATAGTTTAAAATATCTTAGCCACATGATCCTTGATATAGAGACCAAATACTCCTCTATCGAGAAGAGCTACCTTGCATGTGTATTCACGGTGCATAGTTTTCGACACTACCTACAACACAATGAGATACTGCTAGTGTTCTGAGTGGATCCACTTAAGTACATTTTAAACAGACCTATGTTGATAGTTCTCCTATCTTAGTGGGAAGTGATCCGCCAACAATTCAACATCATGTTTTTTCCCAGAAGGATATCTAGGTATATGCATTGGAAAACATCTGTGTCAGCCATCCACCTCTCGTAGAGCAGTCTCTAGTTCCTGATTTCCCAGATGAGGCTATCTTCATGAAGATCAAACCATATCATGTTGGAAAATGCACTTTTATGGTACTTCTTGAAGCCCTACCAGTATTAGTCATAATGATCCCAAACTCAACCGTGTAGGCATGAGAATCATCTTCATCACACCGACATAGGCTATTCTACCATATTCATTCCTATTGTAATATGTCCATGCCATTAATGAGGCAAAGTACAAGGCTCTCATTACTCTTCTCGATCTAGCCCTCACGATTATAGTTCCCAAACTACATGAGAAAGGGGACTCTAAAATATTCCTCAAGAAGATCAATGGAGACTTTGTCATCAGGAATACAGAGCTCGTACCACTGTTAGAACATACCCTCCAGGTGATGGCCCAGTACCCATCATGACCAAAAGTAACAAATGTACCATAGTCCCTGAACGGCCGAGTTGATGCCTTGGCCAGCATGACCCCATCACCGGAATAGGCTGGTTAGGATGATTTTATTATTCATGTTTCACATCGTAGATTCATCACTCTCTTTACTTTAGATTATGATGATATCCTACTGGTAATCCACCATACTGTTGATGCCTCCACATCAGGACCCCAAGGTCTCCATGCTGTAGTGTTGGAAGTAAATCCTCACTGGAGGACCCCCGTATCTAGTATTCTCCATCCTAGCAATATCCTACCAGATTGAGATGAGCGTGACTGAATTTGAAGGTATGCATTGCAGTACGCCTTCCAGAGTTTTCCTAGACAAGAGAAAATATTCTTCACGTGTAGATTTGATGGGATTATCCACTGTTGAATTCAAGGAGGTGATATCTTTTAGGTCATGTGGGAGGTTCATGTTGTCTCATGCGGGGCTCATCATACAGTGCCAAAACTCTCTAACAAGTTCTGGTTATTGGGTTATTTCTAGCCCTCCATGATACTTGACTATATTGGGTTTTCCATGAGGTGTCATGCATGCCAAATCCTTGAAAACTGTATGAATCGACCTCCAGATGCTCTCCACACCACAATGTAATCTTTTCCCTTTGTGGTATGGGGACTCGATGTCGTGGGACCAAATACACTAGAGACAACTCGCCAATTCATGTTCATCATGGACACTATAGATTTCTTTTCCACGTTGGTTGAGTAAGTTCTACTTAAAGAGGTCAAGACACATTCTATAATGGAATTTGTGAGATCAAATATCATCTACCATTTTTTAGACCCCCACACTATCCTCACTGATAACAGCACCATCTTCTGGGTGGCTGGATTGAAGAATTTGTATTACAAGTTCAAACTCTATTCTAACCATATATCCCACTATCTTGCGCAAGAAAATGGGAAGATCAATGCATTCAAAAAAGCCCTATCTAATATTTTTTAAAAGATCATTGGTCAGAAAATAATGAGTTGACCAGATAAACACCCCAACACTCTATGGACTTATCAGATGATGACTCATAATTACACACATGTGACTTTCTATTCCCTCAAGTACGAAACAGAGGTAGTCCTTCCCATCAAGATTCAGTTGCCTCATTTACGCATAGTTGTCTGTGATTAGTCGGCACCAGATTAAATAGCCTACATCCCTCTTGCTGAACTGGAATCACTTGATGAGAACATGCTTCTTGCCCTGCACAATCTGGAGAGGCATCAGAATAAGATAACCAAATATTTCAACAAGAAATTTTTCCTCCTCTCTTTCTTAAAAGGACACATTGTGTTAACCCATAGAATTCCATTGATACCTAGAAGGATCCCACCAAAAATAGAGCCTAAATGGGAAGGACCTTACATCACTCACAAGTTTTACCCTAATTTTTCATACTCCCTAGTTACAATGGATGGTGAGCATATCAATCCTCCCACAAATTCCAAATTCCTCAAGAAGTACTTTTCATGAGAGAGTCCTCATCCCACATAATTCTAAACAGTGTCGTCTTCACCACATGATGATAAAATGAGTGATATATCAAGGATGAAGGACATAAAACTACACCGATCTCATCCCAAATGACAATAAACTAAAAAATGGTTTGATCTTTACAATTTTAAACTAAGATATTCCCATGTCCTTGTCGTATGACATTAAAATTCACATCGTCTCAAGAACTATGTATCGATGGATTCACATCCTCATGGGATGCTTACGAATGATCCGATTCTTCATAATTCATCTCTTTGACTGCCCCTGTTTATAGCTATCTTGGAGGATCACACACATTATAGTGTAGAATTATTTTTCCCCATTTATGTCGGGTTTATGATGATCACACCGTGTTCCAATCCTGTTCTCCCATCCTCCTGTATCCTCACTACATGATGTTAAACTGTATAGTCCATTCCGAACTACGTATGGATTGATTCGCATCTACATGGGATTTGAAATAATGGCCGAACATTTCGTTTATATGCCCCACCCAAAACATTGAGATATCCTCTTGGGCCCGATCCTCTGGCCCGGATGATTCTCAAAACACATGTTGTGGGGAAATATGTTTTCCCTCATTCAGGTCAGGATTATCATGATTTCATCAAGTATTCACCTCCTTGGATATATCCACCTCTTTCTCTCATACCTCATGAGGTTAAACTGGATGGGAATATTCACTGTTCGTGCATCTCCTTTGTTTGGGTATACATTAACAATCACATCCAAAATTACCCAGGAATAGTTTGGTTGCTCGACCTAACATCTCACCTAACATTCCATGCTAATGACCTAGAGGGTCTTGAATGAAACTTCGATACAAGTCCCACATTTTGACTGTGGTCAATGGTCGATGCGCATTTATTGTACCCATTTCATGTCACATGTTATAGAAGTTGTGTGTTGATCACGGTCAATATCCATCATCTATCATTATCACCACCACTAAATGTCCCAAATATTGAGTGTAGTGATTCATTTTTCCCTACAATCCCTTTGAATGTCAGTATGCCTTGAGTAGGAATCTTGGTCTGGCTAGGATCAACCCTGCCTGATCTATTTCCTTCATATTCATGCCCTTATGTGCTAGGGAGAACTAGATCCCATTCCTTATTTCCCACACTGAGCATTACTATCTTGGACATTGATGATTTGATAAGGTGATACCCACATAAAAGGGGAAAGTAAAAATCATCTGAGCTCAAGGACCTTAATCTATGATCATTTCATGTCCTTGTTGTAAGACGTTAAACTACGTGTAACCGTGATAAATATATTCGTCTTGATTCCTATCCTCATGGGATACATAGGAACAGTTGGGTTTCAGATCTGTGGACCCAACCAATGTCCGATGACCTTTTCAGACCTCGAGACCATGATCTCAATTAGGATTCTGTGGTGTGGTTTGGACTCTATGTCCTCATTCCCATAATGATTTTTTTATGCAACACGAATCCTCTTGAGACACCCCTCCTTCGCCATCAAATTTTCCCTAGGAAGTTAAACTTCAGGAGTACCATCACATTTTACATGTCCCATCATTTGGGTTTTCGCATTATTTTACATTTGAAAGGAACCCTAAACGTCGTGGATGATAGGCCTTACTGATCTCCTGTCATCCCGAGCCAAAATCCATAAGGTTATTTAGTGAGAATTTGATACAACTCCCGTGTTAAGAATATGGTTAGTGGTCGATGATCATTTTTTTCTCCATTACTAGAAAACACGAGTGGGATACTGTGTTGAAAACATGGTCATCAGTTATCCTCAATCATTATTGTAATTCCATGGTCTCCCGAATGACAGGAATGGGGATTCACCTTTTCTGCCCTTATGTACCATGCACACAACATTAAACTCTGCATCTTTTGATCCGAGCTTTAGAAATATAAACTAAGATTTAACATGTACCTGTCAAATTATGTTAAACTACACGAAATATTTGATATCTACAGTTGGATTGATTCCCATATTCATGGGATATGTAGAAAAACTCGAACATTTTGTCTTTGGGTCCATCCCAGGTTTATTTTTCCTTTCTCTCAGGCTCTTGGCCCCAGATCTCTCCTAGAATTATGAAATCATATAGAGTTTGTGGGCCTACATCCTCATTCACGTCGGGTTATTCTCCATTACATAAACATTCCACATCGAGGTAACCCCCCAACCCTCCTATCTTCATCTGTATCGCATAACTTTAAACTCCACACCATCTTCTAGATCTATGTGTGGCTTGATTCTCAACCTCATGGGATTCGTATGATAGACCAATCTTTTTTTCTTTCTATCCAACCATATTTTCTAGAGACATCCTCACCTCTCTAGCCCCTGGATTGATTACTTCATATTGTGGTATGTAGTGTACTATGGGATTATGTACTCATTCACATTGAGTTTGAAATGGCCACGGCACATACCTCCTTCTTGAGATATCTTTATATTCTTTTCCTCCACTAAGATTCTTTAGTCATCTAATCTCAAACTGGACCCCTCAACCATCTTCTTAAATTCACCAACAAGCCCAAGAGCACTCTTGTCATGGACCTAGTATTTTGGATTCTACATAGGGATATTTTCAATGATTTTGATTCTTCGTGTTCCACATTATATAGGATTCCATCGTCATTCACATTCAAAATGACCCTCTAATGGCATGTATGTTAGTCCCTAAGGATATTCTACAATCTCGGTCTAATATCCACAAAGATTTCAGACAACAATTTGACCAATGTCCTGTATTGTGAATATAGTCACCGGTTGAAGCTCATTTTTTGTCCCCATTTTAGGTCAAACTATATAGATTTTGTTTTTTGACCATGGTCAATAGTGATCCTCCATCATTGCATCATCTTTATTAAGCCTTAATTATTGTTTGCAAGATTCAAATCCTATTCCACTCCATCATGTTTGAGTGGAATTTTGACACTCTTGGTGCTATCCCTCTGTGCTCATTTTCACGTTAAGAGGACATAGCCATGGTGATGTGTCATTCAAGGCTCTGTACCATTTCCCCCTTTCTCAATATTCACCATGTTGTGAAGAAATTCTCCAACCTTGTTTCCCATATAGAGTGTTTCTCATGTTGGATTGGGGATTTTTACATGGCTTACACCCATTTGAAAGAGTCCTTCTTCTTTTGTTCAGATCACTACGACCTTAGACCAATATATCCCCACATCTTTGTCGTATGATGTTAAACAGCACTACACATTCATAATAATGTATCTCTTGATTCCCATATTTATGGGATATGTAGTAATGCCTAGACATTTTTTCATTGGGTCCATCTAAGGATCTACCAATTATCTCTTTTATTTGGACCTTTGGACCAGAATTTTATAGGATTAAATGGTTTGAAATATGTGGGATTATGTCATTATTCACATCTTGTTTATAATATATGCACCACTTAATCCTCTCTTAGGAGATGTTATATCCCGATTCTCATTCCACATGGTGCTGAATTGAACTCTAAAAACTATTTATTGCTTGATTCACATCCTCATGGGATACAAAGAAACACCCATATGTTTCATCATTAGGTCCAAACCCATATCCTCCCATATGTTCTGGCCCCTTGGCAGGAGGTTTCTCCCCTAGAGTAGTGTGCAATGTGGTGTGGAGTTGGTCCTTATTCACATCAGGTAAATATTATCACACCTAGCACATTGCATCCAAAACATCGTTCTTCTGTATGGGTCCAGTCCATATGACCATAAACTATTCCTCCTGGTCCCATATTACATTAAATGGTTTCATCTTTATAGTGTGACCTTAAAATACGTTGGATGGTCCCACCTCATGACCCTAATTTGTGAAATTATTACCCTAGCCACAAAATAAAAAATGGAACCACATTGTAATATCACCACTCGAGGGGACAACATGTTAGGTATCGATTCTCCACTGTTCCATTTTCCAGAGCTTACATATGGCTTGATTCTTATAGCAAGGCTCAGATTCTCCATCATAGGTTTTGTTTCTTAACCAAAAAACACACATCCACTCTAAAGAAAAAACATGATCCATTAAATGCCGCTTCTTTTGGTGAGTGGGACAGACCTGCATGACATTATTTCCCATGGCATTAGTACCCTATCATGCCATATATGAGAATAACCTCTTTCATTATTCCCATCCTCATGAGATGAATAAGAATTCCTAGACATATCTTTTTTAGGTATAGCCCTTGGTATCTCATATATTATCTTCTTTATGAGCCATTGACCCTAACTCTATTGGGATCATTTGGTGTGGTGGGAAACACTTGGGTCCCCATTCACGTCAGGTTTTGCAAAAACCGCACCATGTGTCTCCCTTGTCACATGCCAACCTGGTCAATGTTATATGACCATAAAATAAGATTTTCCTACAAGGACCCTTGTACATAGATATGGATTTGACTCCCTCTATCTAACACGTCTCATAGGTGTACTCAAATACGCATTGGAAAAGAGCCCAAAGTGCGGAATTTTCACATGATCATTCCCTCACATCATGTCCATGCTTCATGAGCCATTTATTATGAACCACATCCTCTTCCATAGCTAAAGGGATCCCCTTTAGGACCATGTCTCATTCCACAATGGCTCACCTACCATCTTGGGCCAATGCCCTAGAATACCTCAGACAACATTTTGTTACAACTCTCTTGATTCAAACATGGTCCACAGTCAACACTCATTTTTTAATATCCATTCCATGATAATGAAAAAGTGATGTTGTGTATTGAACATGGTCAACAGTTATCCTTTATCATCATGCCACCACCATTGCGATCTAGATCTCAAGCACCATGATTCACATCTTTCCACTCCCTTATGTGCAATTGGAATTCCAACATACTCGATTTTTCACCTCCACACATCTATGTGCGTTATGCAGGTGGGTTAATAATTTTGGGGACATCATTCACCTAGCATTCTATTTCCCCTAATGTGTGCCTCATTGTACCAGGAAAAGCCCACCAGTACTCCGTGTTTCCCACATCGAGCACGACTCATGTGGTCTTAGTTGTTTTGGTAGGATATGTACTGTGGAATCTGAACCCCACATGCCTTTCATTAGGAATTACGTTAAAAGAACAATATGAGAACTATATATGTCTTGATTCCAATATGGGATATGTAGTGGCCCCCATGAATTTTTCCTTGGGCCCATACCCAGGGTTATTTACCCTTTTGGCCACTTAGCCCCGATCATGGTCCAGTCTCAATGTCCTTAAAATATGATCCTAGAGTATGTTAAACATGTCTATAAACATGTATCCATGGTCCATGTAGTGTGACCTTAAAACTATGTGCACCATCCTCACTCTATGACATTAAACTATGTGTATATTGTCCACATTGGTATGACATAAAATGGAAATCCACCCCAGTTTCTCACCAGAGATATCCTTTCAGGAAATGAGTATGATCCCTGATTAGACCAATACACTCACCTAATGTTCTATCATCATGGGGGTATAATTTCTATAGTGTTGGACTCCATTCAAACAACCCATTACTCCACCCTCCATGCTTTTTGTGTCCTTTATTTGGACCCTAATCCTCTTTCTTTCTTTAAGGAACCCCCTAATATTATGGATGCTCAACCTATGGATTCCCTACTGTCCTGGTCTAACGTTTCGGAATACTAATGGATGATATTTCGATTCAAGCACTGTGTTTCGAACATGGTCAGTGGATGAACATCATTTCTTATCCCCAATTTAGGTCACACGATATAGATGTGTTGTTTTGACCATGGTCAACAATTATCCTTCATTTTTATGACATCCCAACAGTGTTGTGAATTTTGGGTATCATGATGCATACATTCTAATCCCCATTGTTCATATTTATTTTAACTCCACTAACATTACCTTGCTCGTTCACAGGAGTATGTTAGAAAAATGAAAATTCATCTGTTCAGAGAACATCATTCTATAGTATGGAATCTATCATTCTTCACAGAAATTTGGATCGGTTTTTTAGACCCTGGATGCTCAGTCCCTGGTAGGCACTCTCATATTCAAGCATAATTACGATGTGGTCACCCCTTGTTTCCCACATCGGGCACAACCCATGTAATATTAGGGATTTATCATTATATATTTCGAAAATGTGATGGGAATTCATCAAAAAAATAAATAATGGGACTCATGCCTATGACCAACATATATTATGTTTATGTGTTCATCAAAATTATAGCACCCAAGGACTGGACCCTCCAATAGATTGGTTGACCTCTCTAATGGAGCGTCCTAGCTATGCCACTTTCTTTATAGTAGAATCTAGGATCTATTGTCGTTTGTTAAGCTCCTACACCTCCTCAATGGAAATGGGTCATATATCATCACCATTGATTCAATAATGATCCTCATCAGCTCAGATGATCACCATCTCTTCAAAGCCTCGCCCCATCTATTCTTCAACCTATTCTAAATAGGCATTCAGTCATGATATGAGCTCGGATGGTGCATTGAGGAAAGTAGAATACTCATTATCCTCCACCCTCAACCACTGGATCTCATTTTCAGCCTCCTAGAGTCTCTTGATGTTCAAGAACTTTCTTTTCTTCCATCCCATAGAATGGTCATGGTCATATACATGTATCTAATATTCCAAGAAATCTTAGATGAGTATATGAAGATGCTGGGAATCAACTCCTCTCGTGCATAGTTCATGAATTCGGGAATTAAGCCTCTCCATTTTCACCATCCATTGTGATTATAGGGTCTCCCCAATGAAGTACTTGGCCAGCTTCCATCATCGACGACAGTCAGCCTTGTTGTAATCATCAACGAAAGCTATATCATCCAGGTCCATGGGGTCGGGGAGTTCATATGCAGGGAACGCCTCCAGAAACTCATTATTTGGACCCTCATCTGGCATCTGGCTGCATATGTCGGGTCCCATGCCATCCAATGGTTCGCTGCGACCTGATTCCACCTCAATGGTTTTAGGTTCGGTCCCACTGTCGGTCCCACCTGTAATCAAGAGCGATGCAGCTTGGCCAGTATGGGCCTCAACTTCTACAACCATTGGCATTACCCACATAAAAACAATGCCAGGGTCCCCAATCATCCTCCCCTATATTGGCCATACCATTTGGATAACTCTTCATGTGAGATTATGAAAATGTCAGTTGGCCCGATTCAATGAATGGTAGTTTCAAATTCTGCGAGGAAGATTTATAGAGATCAAATATATGGTCTCTCTCCTGAGCTGTTACTACTGGGTCCCTGAGGCATGTCTTACTGTATATGGTGGGGAAATTCAAAGACTCTGGGAGAACCAACATGGGTGTCGTGGCCCTACTAGGCACAATGATCGCCGTTATCGCAGGTGCACATCCCAAAGCTCCCGCAGTAGCATGTACTGTTGTGCGGGAGTGAGTTTTGCATATGAGTCCCTCCATCACATGTAAAATGTTAGTGGAGAAGGCCTATGTGACCTAGATAAGGATAACATGTGAATTGTTTAAGGTTTAACTCAAGAGCCTCAGAAAACTCTTCAATCTCCGAGTTTTCAACCTCACCTTTCACCAGAGGGGTCCATATACCAGCCTCCTCCCCCTATAAGACTCTTTTAATTCTTCAGGTTGAAGGAAACAGTAACTCAAGTCAATGGTAGATAATCGTGGAGGGACTGTTTGATTGAAAATCACATTCACTCAATCTGTCATCAGACGTGGAGCACCCTGAGAGTGCACATAGTTCTCCAGATCAGCAATGCACTACAACCCTTTGACATGAGAAACTGCAAAACTGGCCTCGGTGTGACCAATCCCAGACATAACCATTCTAAGATGGTTCAAATGGTTCCACGTATGGGAATGATTTCATAATTGTAAATTGACATCCCATATTTCCCAGGCCTCTAAGAAAGCAGCGTCTTTAGGAATGTCAATATGGCGTAGTTGCTTCCCCAGAGCCTGAGTGGGTATCCTATAGAACCCCCATAGGAAGCCTCCCTTCTAGATGACATTTCTCATCTAGGACTATCAGGCCTACCGCTAGTGCCTGCCTCTTGGTCAGTGCATGTCCCACAACTAATACAACCTCGCCACCACATGATGTTGTTTCTTCCATTCGGTCTCAACCTCAAGGTTGAGGACGCACCCCATAACTGGTACATATGATCTACTGCTTCAAAATATCCCCTCAGTAGGATGCCTCCCAACTCTTGGAATTATTTTTAACCAGTCCATAGACAGTTATACGGGGAGGCAACTGATTCTGAATCTTCCCATAGTTACGTGTGAACATGAGAGACATTTTCTACCTCACACATGGATTGTCCTCATGGATTACTCCCATGTAGACCAGCGGGTTCAGCCTTTTCATGCACCGAAACTACCTCGTGAAGCTTTTCGGGGTGTACGACTCATATAATGACTTGCGTTCAACCCGTGCCACCAGTACTCGATCATGAAAATCCAGCATTTTGGACCGATGATCCTCCATTCCCTATATTTCCTTAGTGAAAACACATGTTGGAAATGGTAATGGGTGGAATTTGAACTCATCTTCCTTCCAAACATGATTCAACTCCAGCGACAGGGTCATCATGGTCGAGAAACTCCCCACAACATTCAGAATAGTCATTGGGAAGTCCGACTCTATAGTGGAAATGGGGTTCTAGTATTCATTGGTTCCCATTTGGATTGATATCCACCCATAAAGAATATAGAGCGTCTTGCACACCATATGTGGCATCTTCCCTTCACTAATATTCCAGAACACATTGTACAACTTAGCCTGCATCGGGTTCCCAATATTGATCTGCTCCCCTATCAACATCATGGATGCCATGATAAATGTGCTCGGTCATACACCATTTTTTGTATCCCTTACTGTTAGTGTCTAGCCGCAAATGAGCACCCGGATGAATGAAACCGACCACACCCCTGGTTGCTACTTGGTGCTGACACTAAAACCCCATGTTTCCCAATGTTTGTACTCTAGGGGTTGCTAGTAGGAGTTTTCCATGCTGTTACAGAATCCCTTCGGGAAAGTGGGGGAACTTATAAGAAACTTACCATATAAAGTGGAATTAAGGAATCACCTACACCACAACATAAAGTTGAAATCCCCCACTAACTTCTTTTCATCTACCATCACTCGGTCAATCAATAACTTTTCTAGCGGCATCATCTAATTGGGATCCTTGAATTTATTTTTGTCATGGTGGAAATCATCATTAATTTCCCCCAATATTGGGATCCCCAAGATTTTTTTGGAGGTCCCATAGGCTAACACCATCCTCCCCATGGTGAAAATGAAAAGTGCTGGTTCATGAAAACCATCTTCTCAATAACTCTGGCATCAGTTAATTCAGTTGGTAGATATGGAATTGGGAGGCCCATGCCACCTAATACTGGCCCAATCACATCATCTCTACCCCAAACTTCTTATAGGTGGCATAAAATCTATAATCAAATGCCCAGTCATCCGTGAAATTACCAACCTGGGAAAAATCCCACTTATTGGTCCACCCCTTCCCTTGGTTCACCACGGCTGCCTTCAAAATGGTGTGGTAATGCGGGGGAGATACCTCTTGTTGCAACGACATACCATCAACAAATTTAACATGGTTATATAAGAAGTATACATTGATGGGTGAAGGATCCTCCCAACTATGACCATTGACCACGTAGAACCATTGGTGCTGACATGGTGTACTCCTGAAAAAGTAGGTTGGCTCATCCCTTCTTGCTTTCGGAATGAGAATAGCATCCCTCAGACCAAAGTTATATAGAGGTAGTCTTTTTCATAGGGGTTAGTTCTTCTAGATGTATGATGATAGCTCCATTGGGGATTCATGGTCCAAATGGCTCTCCACAAATTCCTCAATCCCCATAATATCAACCATCTCTGGCTTCCAAGAAGCATCCATAATGACCCCCTTGGATGCTTCTTGGTGGGCCATTTCCTTCCCAACATTAGAATTTTTTTTCGGGATCAAAAATCATGATCGCATAGCTTGATCGTAGAGCTTGTTCGTAACGGTAGGTCATAGTTCCAATCAATAGATCTTTCAGGAACAATCTTCTGAGCAGACAATCACCGAGTCAAAAGAGTCATTGTGCACTGCAGAATAAAGATGACCCGATTCAGAAAGAGAAGTCACAGAGTGTGTGGAGATTCGACAATTAAGATCCCACGAAAGAAAATACATAGAAGAATAATGTAAAAAGAAGGGTCATCCTCCTCTATTTATAGATGATGACCCCTGAGCGTCATGGTAGGCCTAGCCACAGAAAGCATCACAACATTATCGACCCGCACCTTGAATGTTCACATCGGAACCCTACTTCACGATCATTCTTTGTTATTTTCCTAAATTTATATAATTTACCCTCATACATTGACCCTCATTTTTTCCTTAGCTCAAACATTTAGGGGGGGGGGATTTGATCATACTAAAATGTGTTCAAAGGGAAGACAGGCAAGGGGAACACAAATTTCAAAAGCTCTACTTCATGAAGCACCTTCATAGATCCCCTTAGCACTGTGGCGAGTGAAAATTCAGTGCCACCTATGTTATCACCATTGATTAAAGAAGTGGAAGGATTTGCGGTTATGAAGTAATTGATGGAAAGATTCGCACCATAGAGGGAACTGTATCACCTCTTCAATACCATTGAAATTGATACAAGCCTCTGAAAGTGAAATATAGAGAATTGAGGAGGCCTCCACACCAACGAGGGGATGATGGTCATCTCTGTGGTTATGAAAAACATGACCCAATCCGCTTTCGATCGCAATGGAAGGAGATCCCTAAGGGAACTCCGGTCATTGTTGAGCACTCATGCTTCCCGAAGTACCATACATGAACATATGTACCCCATTCTATGGTAGTATCATTGTGTTTCGTGAAGTACATAGCTTCACAGTTCCACACTTTGTAGTGAACCTATTCTTTGTGATATCCTACTCCGTGAAAGTAATTTCACTTCACAAACCACACTATATATGTGTGTATACCCCATTCCTAGGCTTGGCCACTCCACTTTGCAAATAATACCCTTTTCTAGAGTCCATCGACCCTGTGAAGCACCTTAGAATTGCAGTGTCCCTTCCTGTGAACCCCTTTGCTTCTCAAACCCTTCTTCCATATGGTACAATAGGTTTTTATGAAGTGATTTTAAGGTTCATTGGGTGGTGCTTCATAATTTTTTGAATAGCCGCACGCTTCTTTGCAAAGGCACTCTAATGGATATTTTATTTTATCATAGTCATGATAACATGATCCCATCAATGGATCCCTCCATAAAACCACCTCACCAGGGCATTACTGAAACCATTCATTCTCCAAGGGTGGGTGGGTATCAGTTATGTATGTCCTAGGGTTGAGTAGTGAATCCTCGTCTTTCGAGCTGCATGATGCTTAACTTCCAAGCACTGTCATGCTCAGAGCATAACGTTAAACTATGGCCTCACCCTGCACAATGTACACAGAGTGCCCCAACTCAGACATTTTATATTCCCACTTCTCTCCAAGAGAGTGAGATCTTCTTCATAAGGAATGATATCCTACTTGCAGGGAATAAAACTTTTCATCATGGGGGGAAAACCATCCTGGTGTAATCCCCTAGCCTTTCTTGTGGGAGGTAACATCTTTGATCCTCCTCTATTATTTGGTGTGCAAAAACCAGAGGAGATATGGGATCAGGGAACTATGTTACCTTGTCCCTCTCATATTGGGTCATATCGCCATCTTTCCTTCATCCTAGATTATGTCTCAATCTCCATCTCCTCAGACCGCTAACCAAGCATAATCCCTTGTTTTCTCTTTGGGCCTCTAACCACACATAATCCCCACTTCATTCCTCGGTTACACACCATTCATGATATGGTCTCTATGTACTTATTGCCTCTTGTTTGTCACACCGAGCATGAATATTTTGGGTTTAGAGTAAGAATCGACCACAGAATCCTTCGTGGGCCACCTTAGCTAGTCAACACCAGACCCCCCTTCTGTACATCATGGACATTGATCCACACCCTTTCTAAGAAAGGTACATAGGAAGACTCTCTGATGTTCAAGACCAACAACCATCGGTCCCAACCACTTCATGTCAGTTCAACCCCATCATGCATGACATTAAAATGTATAACCCTTTTTCTCTATGCATGATTTTAAACTTTTTGTATTCTTACTACTTGGTTTTTGATCTCTTCCCTCTCCAGGAAAGGTGTGTATGAATCTTCTATGAGCTTCAATAAAAATCAATGTTAAGCCACCGTATTCCCCATTATTGGTATATAAATCTATGTTCTGCCCCCTATGTGTTAGATCAGTCTTGGGCCACTAACCACATGTAACCACCACCATGTTGTCGGGTCGTTGTCCCCTACGTACAACCTAATTCCATGCACCAACTAACTTCATGGGGTTTTCCCTATCTCCTAGATATGGTATGCTAAAAGCCTCCCTGAGGATTACCCCCAAAAACTAGTAAACATCGGTGTACCATATATAGCACCCTAATATTTCATGTTACATTTCTCTTTGATTAATACAATAGTGTTTGTTGTGCGCAACTTTGAGTTCTAACACACACCACAACTAATCAAACTAGCTGTTATGAATATTAATTCCCACTTTTTAAAATTTTATAAATTTTATCCTTCCAAATGAACATCATTTTTGGATTCATATGATCAAAATTTTCTTAGGGGGAGGTTTTGGTATTTTTTTGAAAACTTTCAATTTTTGATGAATAGTGAAAAACACCGAGTTATTATTTAAAACTGAATTTTTATTTGAATAATTATTTATTTTATTTAAATTTATTTTATGTCAAAATAGATAAATAATACCTATATATGATCAATATAATTCATTAGAGTCAATTTATAATAATTTTAGATATATAAAAAATTTATTGAACTTCTAACCGACTATTAACCATATCCTAAGATAATTTGAAAATTCACATAAAAATTAATTTTAACGCTTATATGAGTGAAATTTTGAAAATATGAGAGACACAGTTAATATAAAATAGTAAAATGTGGTTCAATAAGATAAAAATATTTTTTTATGAATAGTAACTTTTTACTTTTATTTACAACAGTTAAATGTGAATAGGGTAATTAAGGGTAAAAATGATATTATTATTACCCTAACACATGACCTATTTCTATTGGATAAGTATAATTCGACCAAAAACAACCTCAGGAATAAAATATGAACCTCTTTGGTCCACTTGAATTAGATTCGGACATTTATAATTATTTAATTAAAAGAAGAGTTAAAAGAGTTAAAATCAATGTTTAATAACTAAAACATTATTAATATAGAGTTATACATGATATAAATACAATTATAAATATTAATTAGAAAGATAAAACGATTTCCTACATAATGGTATTTTATTTATAATTTTTATACATTAAATAATTTAATTTATTTATGACACAATGATGATGTAGTAATTTCCTTATTAGTGAAATATTAAAATAATTGATATTATAAATACCCAAATAAATATAATTTGAGACCTTTAAAGAATTAAAATAGTTTTATAGGTTAATATTACATGTTAGGGTTTATTAAATGAATTAGGTTCAAAGTAATAATGATGTAATAAATTTAGAAAAATCAAAATACCAAATAGTGTCAAAATTGACATAAAAGAGTTTTTAAAAGAAATATTATATTATTAATTGATATTCAATTCCTAAAAATCTATGGTCTAGAAACTAGACTTATATAATGATAGGTGTATCATTAATAAAACACTTTGGGTTTTATTGGATGTTTATAGTAAGTTTATTAACCATATAATATGAAAATACAAATAGACATGGTAAATTTGAAACTGATTAACTAAGAGTTAAAAATAAAAGATAATGTTAATATAGTGACAAAAACTATCTAAAACCTATTGGTTGAGTGGTTTTAGACATATCCCCACCTTAAACTATAAAAATTCCACTTTGGAGACATTATAAACTGAATATAAATTTATTATAAAATACTATTTCTAGCTTTTCCTAAGGTACCCCTCACCCCTCTTATAAAAGGGATCTACCCCTTCTCTCAATTTAACACCTTCAAAGCCTCTTGGATCGGCCAAAAACTACCCAAATATCCTATCATATTCCCTCACATCAACCAAGAGGCCTTATTTTGATCAGAAAGACTACATAAGGAGCCCTTTTGATCAAATCAAAAGGAAGAACCCGAAGAAGAGGAAATGTTTTCATCACCCTCTTTCAAGTTCCTTTCTTCTTCCACTTCTTCATTCTTTGTTATTTTCATTCTAAAATAATAAATCCAATATATTCTATATACTGTGATTTTATTATAAATATGGTACAACCATATCCAGTATTCTATCCATCCCATGGATGACATGTCACCATATGTGCTTACATACGGCATACCGTCTCCACGTCATGGTGTAATTGTTATTCAAGACATTATTATTTGGATGGGTGTAATAATGATGTGTAATTCATTTAAATAATAAATATAACATGATAATTATTCTGTACAGATGATACACCATCCAACTATATATTATTTTAATATCAAAAGAATGATATTGTCACTCGCGCATACGTACGGACTACCGTCTGCACGAACGTGATGAGTTTCATTCCTCATCGTATCCATTCTAGAATAATTTTCATTTTATGATTAAAAATAATATTTAGGGACTTGATATAATTATGTATATGAATAATATACAACCTATGTATAACAAACACATCTTATGTAACAAAACATATAAAAGAAAACGAGTAAGTGAACACCCGAAACGACGATAATACTAAAATATTATTAACAAAGAAATATTAAAAGATCATATATGATATCATATTTATGTATATGATTCATGTATAATTTAATAACAATGATTTAACTATTATAACGGAGATTAACCTACACTTGAATAAGGAAAAGTACAAGGTAAGGGTTTATTTCACAATCTCTTCATTATCCGAGGTGGTTTATACGTAATTATCTACTGGGACCACATTATCGTCCACATCCATGTTTCCAAAAAATGTATTTCAAATCATTCATACTATTTTAAAGACTATGGTTTAAATTCATTTATACCCTCATTTAACTTTTTATAAGATTTTTATAAAGGAAATCTTCTGTCATTTTTCAAACAAGTTCCTTTTTAACCTTTTTGATAGAATTAAGGTAACAATGTCTTTTAAACTTATACGACGGGTGAGGCTATTTTATGTTATTATAAAATCATAAATTCTTCCCTTAAAATATTATAATAATATTTTCAAAGTATATTTTTTAATTATGTGTCTTTTAAATGATTTCAAAACAAGAGATATTTCTCTCAAATAGTATTCATTTAATTTATGTCAACATCCTTTGATGGATTTCATTCTTATTTGATATTGATTTATTATGATACAAATATTCCATATAGTATTGAACGTTTTGTGATATGTTTGACTGTGGATGTGTTAATTTTATACCATTCATTGTTTATGGAGAATGAATTTACATTTCGTATGCTAGTTTTAATATGAATTTTTATGTTATGTTTAAACCTATTCATATGAGGAATGCACTGGACTTAATAATTGATGGGTGGAGCCTGCTATAGATCCTTGATGCATCAGTAGGTCTCATGAGTCAATCTTGAATCATGGCACATGGCCTTGACTAAATCTTATTTTTAGTCATGGCACAAGGCCTTGACTATGTGGTTATGATACTGTGGAATTATGCATTACATCACTATAAAAGTGGTTATTGATATAGTATGAGATTATTACATTAGTAGAATATACTTCTGAATAAGAAAATGGAATTATTTCATTTTATTTATTCCATATTATTATGATGTTCAAGTTTAAAAGGATTTTTTTAATTAGACATTGCCTTAAATGTTTATGCTTATTTATGAAAGTTTCCACTATATTGTTATCCTTACTGCGCATCTGAGCTCACCCCATTCTAGGTTTTATATTTCCCAGGATGTGAAGAAATATTTTATGAATGACCCGCAGGGATAGTGTGAGGGGATATGATTGTGGTCTATGGAGAAAAGATGTTGTTGTAGTTTTTCACTTTATGATGTAATGTAAAATTTATGAATGTATCTAGTGATTCCAAGGCTACAAAACTAATCGGTCATTCCCCTTGCAAATCGTGCGCCCCATCGTATTATTCGGAAAGGTTCAACAACACATGTTTTAGCCTCGGAAGATGCAATTGCAGCTAGGATTGATCTATTCAAACACTCATTTATCGCCCGCATCTCCTCAATGAAAGGTATGAAACCATGGCGTACATCGGATCTCATCTCTCGGTTAGCTGATATTTGGGGATTCAATGATTTCAAATGTGTGTCGCTCGGTCGTGGTCTCTTCCACATTCTGTTTCCCTCAGTGGAACTCAAAAGCAGTGCGTGGAGTATCGGCTCCATAAATCTCAAACCAGGTACACTCCGACTTCATGAATGGAAATTGAATTTCAATTTTCTTGATTTTAAGGATACCTGTTCGCAAGTATGGATAAAAATACACGGTCTCAACTGGGTTTTGTGGCACGCTGAGATCCTTTTTGATATTGCATCTGCTATTGGGGTTCCAATCAGGATGGATCAGGTTACAGAATCAGTTTGCTATGGTCATTTTGCTCGGGTCCTTGTAGAGAATGACCTTAGTTCTACTTTAATAGATAAGGTGATTTTATGTACTCAACAGGAGGATATTTGTCTTCGGATTGAATACGAAAGAATTCCTCCATTCTGTGTTCCTTGCCAAATTATTGGGCATGAAGAATCTGCATGTAGAAGAAATATTATTTGTGACAACTGTCAAATTAAAGGGCATGATAAACATCACTGTCAGAAGCCAATCAAACAAGGTATGGCTCAATGCATTGAGCAGTATAAGATGGCTACTGTTATTGGTCAGGATTTGATAAAAGACTCTGATAAAGAACATGTTGTGTCTGATGAAAAGTCTCAAAGGTCTCTTGATGAAGAACGCAAAAAGGGAAGTTCTGAAGTACATATTAAGACCAATACTCCTTCACAAAAAAACAAGAGAACTCTCTTATCCTGGGCAGATCTTGCTAACGCAATCCAGCCACCTGTTGAAAATTCTGGCATGGATGATATGAATGGAGCATCATTCAAAGATATATTAACAAGAGGTCTCGGAGATGATGAAGATGTCAAATCAATTGATAGCCTTGATGCTCTGGAAAATGCTGCTCAAGAGGAAGCAGACTCCTGTCTAAGACAAGAACAGATCTTTGTCAATGCCAAAAGCAGAAGAGGCAAGGAAAAGGACATTCCTATCTCAAGGAAAGCTAAAGATAGGAAAGAGATGACTGCTGTTTGTAACAATATTTCGAAAAAGGACAATAATAGGGTTCAAACCCCTTATCAGTATATGGGAGTCTTCCCACTGGAAAGTACTTCTAGAGCCCAAGACTCGGCTTCCTCCAGAAAGTCTTCTTCTCAGGATGTCATGTACACCCTCAACAAGCATCAAGACCCCACTCCAACTGGGAAGTATAACCAGACAGATTCTCTGAAGGAATCTATCCAGGACCCCCCTGCCCTGCATGTTTCTAGTCTGGAGGGCAGAACCCAGCCTTCTCCAAGTTGTGGCACCACTCAATCTCAAATTCTGAAGGTTTCAAAGCAAGTGAGTACCTATAACTCGTTTGAATTACTTGAATCTTCTAGTAGTGATGATGACAGGAAACCGATTGAAGTTCGAGATGAAGCTATGTCTGTGAACACGGAATTAATGTCTGAGGTCCCGGATGATGGTGGCGGTCCCTGGATACAGGCAAAGACTGGGAAAAGGGGGAGACAACCAAGTAAAACTGGTGCTCCAGCATCTATTCATGGTATGAACACTCGATCTCGAGTGCGCTATTGAATATTTTTCTGTTTCTGCTTTGCTGTTTTGCTCCTCCTTTATCTCTACTGTATGACTTTTTTATTTAATAATAGAGGATTGCGCCTCAACCTTTTTAAAAAAAAATACTTTGAGGATTAGTATCAAATAACTTCCTGGAATTTTGGTATTGTAGTGATTTTGTGAGTTTTACAAACAATTCATCCCTGTCTAGATACGAGTAGGTAGAGGCGGCTCTGGAACATATGTACCTAGGGGTAAAACTCGAAAACACGTCTTTGAGCTAGACTCAAACGGGAACTGGTGCATGACAAAGGGCCTTGCTGCACTCTTGGTTATGACACTCTTAGTGGATATGCTTAGGATAATTCTCATTTTCTTTACAAACCATTATAAAGGGTTTATGAGTATATAATTCCCCAAAGATAGTATTCTTATGATTATGGATTATATCCAAAAAGTGTTCAATTTTTTTTAAGTGTTTTACACGTTTGGGATTATGTATTTCGATTCATAAAACAATCTAGTTTATGCCATTGTTTTGAAACATCACCTAGTGGAAAGAATGGAAACTGTATCAATGAACGCACTCCATTTAGATATTTCCCTCCTACTCAAGTTAATTATAGTGGAGCCGGTATTGCAACTGGTGCTGATCAGCTTATCACCATACTAAGACAACTCACTCAAGATATGAATAATAACCATACCCGTATGGAGCACCCTGATCCGCAACATGGAGGATCAATAATAGATCACGTCAAGAGGAAAAAACCACCTACATTAAATGGGAGTACAAATACATTAGTAGCTGAGCAATCGATAAATTCCTTAGAGAAAATGTTCTATGCCTTGGGGAGTAATGAATGGGAAAAAGTTATCATTGCAGTTTACGGCCTCACTAGAGATGCTAACCAATGGTGGTCAATGATTCAAAACACAAAGGAGGATGATGAAGTGTCAAATATGAAATAGAGGGAGTTCAAAGAGATTTTCATAGAAAAATACATTCCCCATGACCATCGAGGAGATATGGAAAGGCAATTTTTGAGCATGAGACAAAAGGATGATGAGAATGTCGCAAAGTATGAGGATGACATTACAAGGTTAGAGAGGCATGCATTATATTATATATGTATCCCAAGGAGTAATATTGATCATTTCTTTGTGGGGTTAATACCATTTCTCCATCGATCATTAGTCTCATAATCCATCTCGTCGTACAAAGATATTGTGTCATGTGCTGTCAAGACAGAAAAAGAATTCACTATGTCTTATGACTTTAATAAAAAGCAAGAGAATAATAGATCTGCTGATCAATATGGGAATGGAAATAAGGGGAATAATGTAAAAGTTGAACATATGTCCTGCAGTAAATTTGGGAGGAAACACCCTTTTACTTACTTGAAGTAAATGGGAGTCTGTTACAGGTGTGGTGAAAAAGCCCACCCAGATCGTGATTTAATGGGAAAGAATGAATCTACCAATGTTCAATGCTACAATTACAGAGAGATGGTATATTATGAAAATTAATGTCTTAATAATCATAAGAACTTATCTTAGAAAAGTCCAAGAGATAAAGGCCAAGCTTATGTTATCACTATTATTGAGGCAGATGCTCTGAAAGACTTGGTGGCAGGTAATTTAATGGAATATTAAATTTTAGAAAATTCATTATTTGATTCTGGATCATCGCATTGTTTCATATCTTCCCAGTTTTCTATGAAGATTAGATATTTCCAATTTTATTTAACAAGGTAGTTTTTTGTTAAAACTCTTAAGGGAAGTATCATTGCAACAATGTTTTATGAATCAGTCCCCATTAGTCCACATAATTGTTCAAAATATGTTGATCTCATCGTCATATCCATGATCGACTTTGATATAATCCTTGGTATGGAATGTTTTTCGGACCGTGATGCAAATATTTATTGTAGGAAGAAGGAAGTTACGATTTTTGATGATGATGATAAAGAATACCTTATCATTAGATAAGAATCGTCAGCACACGATTCTTATATAGATCTACTCCCAGTTGCTCAACTAAATTCAATTACCATGGAGGAAGAGAATGAAATAAGTATTGGTGGGTAAATGAATGCTCAAATAGAAGATGTACCTATTGTTAATGATTATGTAGATGTGTTTTTGGAATATTTACCTGGACATCCTTTAGAAAGGGAAATTGAGTTTTCCATTGATTTAATTCCTGGTTCAAGTCCTATATTGAATACCCCTTATAGAATGACCAAAGTAGAATTAGTTCAACTAAAAAACAACTAGAAGAATTGAGTAATAAAGGATTTATTCACCCAAGTGTTTCTCCATGAGGAGCGCCTATCCTTTTGTTATGAAAAAAGATGTATCTATGAGGTTATGTATCGACTACAGGGAGATCAATGCCATAACAATAAAGAAAAAGTATCCCCTACCTCACATTGATGATTTATTTGACCAACTACATAGATCTCAATACTTTTCAAAGATTGAACTTCAATATAGATATCATCAGTTGTGTGTGAAGAAGGAAGAAATTTCAAAGATAGCAATTTGAACCAGGTATGGGCATTACTAGTATACAGTAATGCCTTTTGGGCTGACTAATGCACCCTCTATTTTTATGGATCTAATGAATAGTGTTTTCAATGAATATCTGGATGAATTTGTAGTGGTATTTATTGATGAAATCTTGGTACAATCCAAAAGCTATGAAGATCATGAAAATCACTTGCGCATTATACTGAAGACTCTGATAAGACATGAATTATATGTGATGTTTAGGAAGTGTGAAATCTAGATTGAGGAGTTTATTTTCATGGCCATAGTTTCTCTAAGGATTGAATCTCTGTTGACCATTCTAAGACAAGAGCAATCCAAGAATGGCCAGCACCGACGAGTACAACTGAGGTATGCAGGTTTATTGGTTTAGTAGGTTATTATCGACGTTTCAATTATAATTTAACCTTGTTGGCTAACCCATTATCAAATCTCACACTCAAAGGGGTTAGATTTGTTTGGACAAAATTGTGTGAAGAATGGTTTGAAGAACTGAAGAAAAGATTAGTCAATGATCCGATACTGACTCTACCATCAGGGACTGATGGGTTTGTAATTTATAGTGATGCATCAAAGAAAGGACTTGGTTGTGTTCTTATGCTGAATGATAGGGTTATTGCCTATGCATCTCAACAGCTAAAAATTCACGAGAAAAAATATCATACTCATGATCTTTAGTTAGCAGCTGTAATATTTTCTTTGAAAATTTGGAGACACTATCTCTATGGTCCTAAATTTCAGATTTATACAGATCACAAGAGTTTGAGTTATATTTTCTCATTGAAATAACTCAACATGAGGAAAAAGATAAGGCGTGAACTACTCAAGGATTATGATTGCAGGACACACTACCATCCGGGGAAGGAAAATAAGGTGGAAGATTCTTTGAGAAGAAAGGATCATGGAGTTTTGAACAACATGAGAGTTGAGAGGGATCCTATTTTCACAGATCTAGTAAATATGGATTTGGGAATCACCACAGAAGGTGAAACATCGATACTTTTTCAAATGGGTTCTAACCCATCTTTACTAGAAAGTATTAAGAGTTCTCAGACCGATGATGAATAATTTAAAAGGAAGATTAAATCTGTGAATGATGTGAGATTGAGTGAATTTGTGTATGAAGATGGAATTTTGAAATTTGGGAAGAGACTTTGTGTTCTCGAAATACCTGATCTAAAAAGGGAATTTTTGGACGATACTCATATTTCAAATTTAACTATACACCGTGGGAGCACCAAAATGTATAGAGATATGAAGGAACATTGTTAGTGGGACAAAATGAAGAGGGGGATTGCTAATTTCTTGTCAAGATGTATGGTTTTCAACAAGTGAAAGAGAGAAGGCAACAACCAGGAGGATTAATGAAACCTCTTCCCATACCTGAGTAGAAATGAGATAATATCATGATGGACTTTGTCATGGGACTACCAAAGACTCCTAGAAGGAATGATGCAATATGGGTAATTGTTGATCGTATTACCAATTCAGCACATTTTCTTTCTATAAGATAAGATCTACCACTTGAACGTCTACCAAGAATATATATTAATGAAGTTTTGAGTCTTCATGGAGTACCCCTAGCGATTATTTCTGATCCTGATCAACATTTTACATCATGATTCTGGAAAATCCCTAAGAAATCCCTGGATACCAAGCTTCGTTTGAGCACTGCTAACCACCCCCAAACTGATGGACAATCAGAACGGACTATTCAAACCTTAGAATACATGTTGAGATCTTTTTCACTTGACATTCAGGGTATGTGGGATCAATATTTACCTCCAGTGGAATTTTCCTATTACAATATCTTCCATTCATATATTCGGACGGCACCAAATGAAGTGTTTTACGAAAAGAGATGTCCCACAACATCTTTTTGTGATGACATTGGTGAAAGAAAACTTGTAGGCCTAGAACTACTGGATGAAATGATGGAAAAGGTGAAGGTAATCCAAAACCACATTAAAGCAACTCAGAGTGGGCAGAAGAGCTATGCTGATAACCGAAGGAAGGATTTTGAATTTCAGGTACGAGATCATGTTTTCTTGATTTATCTTCATGGAAGGGTGTTATAAGTTTTAGTAAGAAATGTAAATTGAGTCCCAGGTACATCAGACCTTTTTAAATTAATGAAATAATTGGGGTTGTAGCTTACCATTTGGCAATGCCTCCAAGTCTTTCCAAAGTTCACGATGTGTTCCACGTATCACTGTTGAGAAAATAAATGCCTCACCCAACACACGTACTCACCTATGATGAAGTAGAAATGGAACCCGATCTCTCTTATTACGAAGAGCCCATCAGGATTTTTGATACCAGAGAACAAGTGTTGAGAAACCAGACGATTCGTGTGGTAAAAGTTCTATGGAGAAACCATAAGATGGAAGACGTAACTTTGGAACCCGAGGAACTTGTGATGAAAAACCACCCAAGTCTTTTTTTATGGAGTAATATTCTAGAAATTTCGAGGACGAAATCATTTGAAAGAGGGGAGAATGTAACACCCCATGCTTCCACAGTACACTTCTCTTTGAATAATATAGTAGCGTGTGTTGTATGCAACTTCATGTTCTAACGCACACCACAACCAATCAAACTATCTGTTATGAATAGTAATAACCACTTTTTGAAAATTTATAAATTATATCTATCTAAATAAACTTCATTTTTGGATTCGGAATATCGAAATTATATTAGGGTGAACTTTTGGTTTTTTTATGAAAACATTCATTTTTTGATGAGTAGTGAAAAACATTAAGTTATAGTTTAAACCCTAATTTTTATTTAAAATATTATTTATATTATTTTAATTTATTTTAGTTCAAAATATATACATAATACCTATATAATTTCAACGTAATTTATTATAGTTAGTTTATAATAATTTTAGATATATAAAAATTTTATTAAAATTTTCACCTTCTTTTACCCATCTCCTAGAAGAATTTGTAAATTCAAATAAAACATAATTTTACCGCTTCTATGAGTGGAATTTTGAAATACCTAGAGACACGGTTAATATCAATGTGTAAATTTGGTTCAATTGGATATAAATAATTTTTTGTGAATAGTATCTTTTTACTTTTATTTACCAAAGTTAAATGTGAATAGGGTAATTAAGGGTAAAAATGATATTATTATTACCCTAACACATGTCTTAATTATATTGGATAAGTATAATTCGACCAAAAACAACCTTAGGAATAAAATATGAACCTATTTGGTCCACTTGGATTAGATTAGGGCATTTATTAATATTTAATTCAAATAAGAGTTAAAAGAGTTAAAATCAATGTTTAATAACTAAAAAATTTTAAATATAGGGTTATACATTAGATTTATTAGATTTAATATAATAATTAGAAATCTATATAAATTTCCTACATAATTGTATTTTATTTATAATTTTTACACATTAAATAATTTAATTTATTTATGACACAATAATGATGCAGTAATTACCTTACTAGTGAAATATTAAAATAATTGTTATTATATATACCAAATAAATATAATTTGAGACTTTTAAGGAATACCATGAATTTTATAGGTTAATATTTCATTTTAGGGATGATTAAATGAATTATTTTTGAAGTAATAATGCTTTAATGAATTTAGAAAATACAAAATACCAAATAGTGTCAAAAATGACATAAAAGAGTTTGTTAAACAAATATTATATTTTTAATTGATATTAAATTCCTAAAAATATAAGGTTCGGCCAGGAGACTAATATAATGATAGGTGTATCATTAATAAACAACTTGGGGTTCTTTTAGAAGTTTCTAGTATGTTTATTAACCATATAATATAAAAATACAAAGAGACATGGTAAAGGTGAAACTAATATACTAAGAGTTAAAACTAAAAGATAAAGTTAATATAGTGACCCAAACCAATCTAAAACCTATTGGTTGAGTGGTTTTAGACCTATACCCACCTTCACCTATAAATATTATACTTTGGAGAATTTAGAAACCTAATATTAATTTATTATAAAATAACATTTCTAGCTTTTCCTATGATGGCCCACACCCCTCTTATAAAAGGGAACTCCCCCTTCTTTCATTTTCACACCTTCAAAGCCTTTTGACTCGGCCAACCCCTGCCCAAATATCCTCTTAGAATCCCTAACTTCAACCTAGAGGCCTTAGTTTTATCAGAAACCCAAACTAAGGATCCCTTTTGATCAAATCAAAAGAAAGATCCCGAAGAAGAGGTAATGTTTTCCCCACCCTCTTTCAAGTTCCTTTATTCTTACACTTCTTCTTTATTTGTTATTTCCATTCTAAAATAATAACTCGGGTATCTTATATAAACTGTGATGTTATTATAAATATGGTACAACCATATTCAGTATTCTATCCATCCCTTGGATGACATGTCACCATACGTTTGTACGTACGACTTACCGTCTCCACGTCATGCTGTAATTATTATTCAATACATTATTATTTGGATGGGTATAATATATATGTGTAATTCATCTAGATAATAAATATAACATTATAATTATTCATTATATATGATAAAAAATTCAATTATATATTATATTATTATCAAAAGAATGATATTGTCACTCGTGCGGTCGTACGGACTATCGTCTCCACGAACGCGATGAGATTCATTCCCCATCGTATCCATTCCAGGATAATTTTCATTTGATGATAAAAAATAATGTTTAAGGACTTGATATCATTCTGGATGTGAATAAGATACAACCTATCGATAAAAAACACGGCTTATGTAACAAAACATATAAAAAAACGACTAAGTGAACACCCGAAATGACGATAATACTAACATATTATTAACTAAGAAATATTAAAAGATCAAATATGATATCATATTTATGTATATGATTATTATATAATTTAATAAAAATTATTTAACTATTATATAGGATGGTAACCTACCCTCGACTAATGAAATGTACAAGGTAAGGGTTTATTTCACAATCTCTTCATTATCTGAGGTTGTTAATACGTAATTATATATTGGGACCTCTTTATCATCCACATCCATGTTTCTAAAAAATTTATTTCAAATAATTCTTACTATTTTACAGACTATGGGATAAAGTCATTTATACCCTATTTTGACTTTCTATAATATGTTTATAAAGGAATATTTATGTCGTTTTCCAAATAAGGTCTGTTTTAACCTTTTCGACAAAATTATGGTAGGAATGTATTTTTAAAATTATACTGTGTGTGCGTCTATTTTCGCCTTTATAAAATCGTCGAACCTTCCCTTACAAACATATAATAATATTTTCAAAGTAATTGTTTTAATTATATGGATTTTAAATGATTTTAAAAAAAAGATATATTTCTCTCAAATAGTATTGATTTCATCTATGTCAACATCCTTTGATGGATTTTAAGCTTATTTGAAGTTGATTTTATATGATACAAAACTTCCATATAGCATTGAAGGTTTTTTGATATATTTGACTGTGGATGTGTTATTTGTTTTACCATTAATGGTTTATAAAGAAAGTATTGACATTTCATATGCTAGTTTTAATATGAATGATTATGTAATGTTTAAACTTGTTCATATGAGGAATGCATTGGACATAATAAGTAATGGGTGGAGCCCACTATAGCTCCTCTATGCATCAGTAGGTCTCATGAGACAAAATATTTTATTAGCACCAGGCCTTGAAAGAATCTTAATTTTAGTCTTGGCACAAGGCCTTGACTATGTGGTTATGATAGTCTGGCATTATGCATTACATCATTATAAAAGTGGTTATTGATATTGCATTTAATTATTTGATTAGTATAATATCCATGTGAATAAGTAAATGGAATTATTTCATTTTATTTCTTCCATATTATGCTAATGTTCTTGTTTAAAAGTATTTTATTTAGTAATACATTGCCTTAAATGTTTATGCTTATTTAGGAAAGTTTCTGCTATATTGTTATCCTTACTGGGCATGTGAGCTCTACCCTTTCTATGTTTTATTTTTTCCAAGATGTGAAAAAATTATTTCATGAATGACCTAAAGGGATTGTATGAGTGGATATGAGTGTGGTCTATAGAGACAAGATGTTGTTCTTTTTTTTCACTTTTTTATGTAATGTAAACTTTATGAATGTATCTAGTGATTCCGAGGCTACTAAACTAATCAGAATTTCGAGACATGATCATTTGTGATCATGCCAATGTAATATAATAATGCACCGACTCTGGGTAAATTGAGTGGGGGTGTTACACCATTTGTAATACACACATCCTTGGTCCATCAAAATGGCATCAAACCAAATCTTGGGCCCCTACCAATGCATAAGCCCCAACATTTGTTCGAGCCATTTTCCTTCGCGTGCATCTTAATTCCATGCTTCATCCTGAACTACGTGGCCTTTAATAACCTTCCACGGGGATACATAGGAAGATTCCCTGAGGTCTAAGCCCATCATTCATGTCCCATACTAGTATCTCTTTTGATTCCTTATGTTTCGGGAAGATCATGCCCCAACATGGGAGTGCTACACCCTCCAGGTCCCATCCATGCGTCCACCCTCATGGGACACCTCTATAGGTGTCCCATCGCCCTGCCGAACTATGTGGACATTGATTCCACCACTGAGAGATAAGTAGGAATTCTCAATGAGGTTCAAAATTAACATCACCATCATCTTCACAATGGTTCCATATCATTCCACTCATCCACATCGTTCAACCATCCATCACCCATCATGATTCTTACCTGGGCCACCACATCCTTGTGGAATCATTCCATCCATCCAAGCCACTAACCATGTGTAAGCCCTAAATAATCCATAACCATCCAACAAAGAGTGTCCCTCCTGTGATGGTCTACTATCCATGTGTAATCCCTAGTATGTCTCCTAGATGTTGTATTTTATATGTACACTGATTCGTCACCCTTTCAAATTACATGGGATTCTATAACTTCTATCAACATGGGGTGTGTAAGAAACCTCCCTGAGGTTAAATAAAAAATTATGATAAACCTTGGTGTCCCCCTAATAGGGACCCAATCATCTTTTAGTCCATCTTAATAATACATTTTGATCCACTCATCTAGTACCCCACACCCAAGTGCTCTCTCTTGAGAATGCACACATCTGAGCCACTCCCATCAGTTTTCCAATCAATCGGTTCCATCTATGCATAACATTAAACTCGTGGAATACCCTGTGTTAAATAGGTGAAGCTAAGGAAAACCAGAGATACATTCCTATGGTATATAATTCCCCAAACTCGACATGGGATACCTTGAGCTTCCATGCCCTTGTGAAGCCCTATTATAAAGGGAAGAAACCCAGTCACACTAATGTTTCCACATCCAGACAAACCAGCAATGTCCAACGTGACTACTCCCATGATCGAAGGTTGTTGTCCTGACTTAAACCCTTAGAATGACATGATATAAGTAGTGTAATTAATTGGATTCCATGAAGATATGGAAATAGGGAAATGTTTCATGAATAATGTCTTAATATGTATGAGTGACCCGGACAAGGTGAAATGTTCCAATAAGGATTACACAAAAGGACGAATCGACATCCCATCATCCCATTTCGATAAAGGAGAAAAAATCGCTAAATAGGTGATAGATTCCACCCACCTTTTGAAAGCAATTATGAGGTGAAACTTGGCCATCGTGTCCTTAATAGACGAACACTCTCCCAAGATAAATTATTAGAAACAATTAGTTAGGACAATGATGTGGGGTTTACCCCAATCATCATATAACATTTGAGGGAGTTTAGTGGTTGGTAAAATCATGTGTCAAGGATTCATATAAAATATTTTTATTATGAATTTTTTTAAATAATTCAATATCTCTCAAATGGAGCCTCAAATGAGAAATATGACACCACCATTTTATCAAGGATGTAATTTTCCCCTATGCATCATATAACAATAGTGTGTGTTTGGACATTGATCAGATCACGAGTGATGATATGTTATTTAATTTTTTTATTTTTTAAAATTTTCATTATTATTATTGATTTATAGGTTCATCTCCATCACACATAATATCTAAAATTACATTTCTCAAGTAGATACCAACTAAATCCTTGAATCATATCTAAAGAGAATATTGTTTACGGATTATTCCAACAAGAAAATGATATTGAATACAATATCTTCCTCTATGGAGTCAATATGGGCCAATGCCTATATCATTATGATCTTCAATTAAGGTAATTCTCAATATTCATTGGAAATTTATTATTATTATGATTAGGAAAATGATTTATCGTATTATGATGGTTATATCTTTAGTCAGCATGAAGAGAGAAATCAAATTTGTTTTACCCTATTTATTTTCCTTGACTTAATATTATTTTATCTTTAATAAATGGTCAGATGATTTTTCATCTGGATTGACTTGTTATGTATTAAAAGATAATAAAAAATTGTCCAATGATTTTTAGTTTTGAATTATCTTTGGAGAATGACCTCAAATAATAAGATGATAATTATGTAAATTATAAATCACAATTTCATATTTTTAAAAATGATAATTATGTGAAATTATGGAATGAAAATTATGAAGAACTATCAAAAAATAATTTCAGAGATTATTAAAAACATATTTTATGAGTTACAAATTTATTGTAATATTAAATTTTCTAGTATTATTTTTTAGATATTATTAATATATAATTAAAATTGATAAATTATAATAAATTATCAAGTGATAATTATAAGTGTAATTTTTAATGAATTATCAAGAGATATTTATTCTTTCCTGAAAAATTATCATATCATGATTTGACATAAAATTTTAATTAGTATGTTATCCAAGAGGGAGAAAATAATGTCACATGTGATATTATAATTATATTTTTATTATTATTATGGATAAGAACACTTTTGTTGCATTTTATATTTTTTTTACTTTTAAATATAATAGTTGGTTTTGGTTCTAGAAACAATTGATGAACTAATAATGATGAAATGTTGATAACTATGATAATAAGGCTAACAAGGCGATGTTCATGAATATTAGATATTCCACTCCAATTATCGAAGAACACTGAGAGGTTTATATTTTAAATTAATGATTATGATAATGAGGATACATATTATATAGCACTTCAAGATCTTATTTACATTGGTTTCTGTAGTATAATTTGTGAATTGGATTATTTGATAAATCTCATTGATAATGATCCCATGTTCATGTGTTTGTGTCCCATGAGACCTTTACGTTGTTGTTTCCAAGATTACATGAAAACTTATTATAATGGTTTGATTTTCATGACATGTATTGTTTGTTACAACTTACTTATTATGATGTGCAATTCTTTTTTTTGTATCCTGCCATACATGTGTTCTTTAGAGGAATTTAAAATGAACTGTCAGGACATGTTAACCCCATAGAGGGGTTGTGCCCATTTTTTGTGATTAAGGTGATGGGGGCCTATAAATATTTTATTTACCTATCGATTACTTAATGGTCTCATGTGATCCACTAAAGGGGTAGTGGATATAAAGTGGAATTTTCTCGATGCTTACATAATTCTATGTACTTCTCAATAAATATATAATGTACAAAATATTACATATTTGATTCCCATTGTATTCTTCATTTCATAAAAACACAATGATTTGAAATCTTAATAATTATCCTCCTGTATAGTCTTTCATATTTCTAAAAATTTGATAATCCTTCTGTAAAAGTGATGATGATGGTATGGTTAGGGGTTTGTTGAATCCTAGTCAATGCAAGACCTCTTGGTCTTGGAAAAAATTTTATTTTTATTTTCTAGTATTTATTTTTGTTATATAATAAACATATTTATTTTTTTTCATTATTTTAATGACACATTAGTGGTGTCCTACATATTCTCTTACTCATACCCAAAAATTTGATTTTTTATGTTCTTGTAGATTTATTGAGGGATCTGACAATGGGAAAAGGGCCTATGGTGGACTATTGTTCTGAGTATTGTGTAGTTAGTGGTGGGCTTCGATGGACACTGATGGGACCTAAATTTTGTAGTATATTTTTTAACATCTTTTTTCAATTTGGAAAATATTGAATAATTTGGTATATAGTTGCATTTACATGACATGTATTCAATTAATTAAATTTTATGAATGTTTAATATGATGATTTTTTATGTTATTAATTAAATACTACTGATCCTATGACATGATACCGAGGGTATAGTCACCCCACTGCCCAATATATAACCCTTTTACTTGTTACAAGCCACATACATATGGGTTGGCACACCTGAGGTCATGCGACACATCATTTTGGACATGGTAGTTTAGTTCATGATTCTAAAAATACAAATTATTTTAAAAAAATTAGTATTTTTCATTATTCATTAAAGAGAATAATATTTAGAAATATTTCAAAATTTCATTGTATGAATATTGTAACATGATATATTCAAAACAAAATTAATTTTATGGAAGAGGTTTTCTAAAAATTAAAAATATTAAAAATAATATTCTCTCATAAAAATGGTGAAACCACATTTTTATTTAAAATGTATTGTTTAAAAATAAAATGAAAATATTAATAAAAGATACTTATTTTTAAAATATTAATATATTATTAATGAGTAGGAACATTATATATTTAATATCGCAGCTAATATTATCCATTCTCACCAATTTAAATACATGGTTATAATCGTTACATTCAAAAGATATTAATTTTATGTTATTTTAAGAATAGTGTTACAAATCCTCTAATCTATCGAACATAGTATTTATTTTTATTCAAAATATTAGGATATTACAAAACATGTAGAGTTTGAATATGTTGTAATAGACATTAAAATTAACTATGTGAAAACATTTGATATATCGATACATCATTAAATGAATGAATTCGATGTATAATTGGTCATTGAAGGTCTCTCAAGAGACACTATCACATTTTCTAGCAAATCCCATGTTGCTCCACTAATTATTTGATTGTCTCTATAGAATGAATTATATGAAATGCACTCTATAGTCCTCAGGTGGCTTAAAATGGTTTAAGATACTCTCGAATACTTTTATCTAGTCCTCAGTATCATGCAGTCCACTGGTGTGCTGAATTTTTGGTGGATGTTATAGATTGAAGTCTCTAGAATATCTAACCACAAGCAATGGTTCCCCTACAAATTATTAAAGATCTAATTGAAATATTCACATATGGAGTGGAAATATATCTTATTCCATTATAATAGAATTCTCTATAACACACTTTTTCTTAATGGGTTGTTGAATAGGTGAGACTTATCTAGATGGAGTTCCCCTTATGACATATACTAGAAGTCTCGTAATATTTTACAATGATGTATCTTTTGTATCCTGAAGGAAACCTTTTAAGACATTTATGGAATTACTCAATCAGTCCATGGGAATAATTAAATGTTTAACAAGGAGTCTTCTTGCATTCCAATCGATATATCTCATAAAACCATCAAATGTTCTCCATCTCTACATATTATTCATCGTCAAATATATATACAAAACATAATTCTATGCCCAATTTATTCTAATTAATGAAAACATAAATATATTAAATCCATAAATAAATAGATATATCATACATTACATAATAAGAAAACATAAAAAAATGATAAAACAATTCACGGAACTAAATAATAGAAGTAATATTCATCACCAAATATTTATATATATGGAATGTGAACTTGCATGTGTAATCATGATTCATGTTTGCACAAAAATAGTCCCTTAAATAGTTAAATCAATCTCATTAATGGAAATTCATAGGTCCATTACACATTATCTATCTATAACAAAGAATATCCCCATCTTGATTCCTTCATAAATTTATCCATTAAACCATGTGGTTTTTTGTTCAAAATTAATAAAATAAGAAATGTGCATAGATCCCATTTTGAAACACCCTAACATAAACCCCTAGATACAATACATAGAATCATATTTCCTCATAGTTACCCCATGTATAATAGAGGGTGGTGACTAAAAGTAGGGGTTTATGTCCATAAGCTAGGACAATATTCCCTTCGTATGATTTCCTTGTATAAATTATAAAATATGAAAATTTAATAAATTTAAATATTAGGAAAAACATTTCAACAAGTTGTTTAGGGAATAAAAAATATTCAAATTAGTAAATGGGGCTCTTTTTGTGGCATTCTAAGTTGAGGTTTATAGATTAGAAAAAATTTAATAAAAACTAGTTATATCCTCTATTGAATATCCCAATACCACTTCTAGCTCTATTCTGTCTTGTTAGACCAACTTCTATGACCATATTTCTAATTCATCATTGTTTATAGATAAGTATGAACATTCATTGAAAATCACATACATGGGGGGTGTGATAAAACCTAACAAGACACCAACAATGTGTCAATATCAAATAATATAATTTATATTAAATTTATTCAGTCATAAAAATAAATGTGAATGAAATAATAAAAAACAGACAATCATGTAGAAAGAGGGTTTTTCCAAACCAATCCAGGATACATGACTCTTAAAATCCTCAAGACATAGAGTAGACCATGATATATGGTTCCCTTATGGCATCAGGTTGTTTCATGTTTCTCAATATACTCAAGGCATCATATACTATCTAAGACTCAATGATGTCACTCTCCTTCAAAATGTAGTAGTCCAGCACCACCATCATCCCATGTCATACACACTACCTTATAAGTTGGGATCATACCATTATCATCCCCATTCCCATTTACCCCAAACCAAACATCTCAAGGAATGGAAATACCCCAAAAATTGATCATGATAAAAAATCATGGAATCATGAGAAATAAAGTATCATCTTATAATAAAATGTGAATCAACATCAATCATGTTGTGATAAATTTTAATAGCTCTCATTGAAACAAGGGTCACATATGTTTATCACAACAATCCACACACCCTCAAAAAATTACCATTAATACAGAACATAAATTATTCAATTATAAAAACAATACATTTGAATAAATTTATTTTGATATCCCTAAATTATTATAAACATTGAATATAAATATTGTCAACGAATAACTTCAAGGATATTCCTAAAAATTATTAATGAATATGTTGAGAACCCAAAAGAAATTTTTTGCATGTTTAGAATGCATTGCTCATGTTATGGTTCAGTAATAAACACTATTAGAATAGAGAATCAAGATAATTTTATGAAAATAATGTAATTATAAAATTTCAAACAATAATTCTTCAATCAATAAGATCATTTATAACATATGTACAGGAAGGAAGGACAGATTAAAAAAATTAATTATTGATTAAAATAAAAAAATTATTTAATTATTCATTCAATAATATAGACTCTATTTTATAAAATCATCAATGATACATCATGAATCCATCATCTTAAAATATATTAAAAATAATATTCTCATAGATGAACATCTTATGATGATCATTAAAAAAATTCTACCAAATAAATTCACAATTTATGAATAATTAAGCACCGATAAATTTGGAATCATTGACACATTCATGTCAGCACCAATCATACACGAAATCATTAATGTTTTATTATCATATAATCATTTTTATGAATAATATGTCTATGAAGATGATTCAAAAACACTTAACCATTGAATATTAATTGTTAAATGTATATCCATGATTGATTATGAAACAACATCATCAAGATAGATATTCCAATAATCATTGATGAATTTAAGAATTAATAATAATATCACAATGATAAATATATAACCAATATATATCCTTGATCATATCATATAAATGATGATTATTTTTTAAAAATATGGAGGAAAAATTAACCAATTTTTCATCTGTGATATCAAAAAATTTGGAGGCACAATGGGAGTATTATTAGATTATCTATGGACTATGAGGGTAGTCTCAAATGTATTTCATTTGATATAATATTGACTCTTTTTTTAATAATTTCATGATTTCCACTATGATGATACATATTATATAATGTTAATGTGTACTGAATGAAGTATGAAAATATACGTAACAGCAACAAAAATTTCAAAACTATACATATAATAGATGTTTCAATATTTCATTGTAGTGTTTTTACAAATTATTTGAAACTCTAGAAATAAATTTTAATTAGAATTAAAAAAAGTGGAATCCTTTCTATTATAAGAAAAATTCTAGATAATTTGATAATGTGTTTTCATTTTAACCCTCTCCAATAAATCCTCACAGCATGATATTTTTCAATATATATCTTGAATAACATATTTTTCCATAAACTAAAGAAAAAGAAAAATAATAAGGGTTAGTAAAAATTAACAGTATTGGAATAAATAAGTGACTACATTTATAAAATATAAATTATAATTAGATGGGAATTCATAATATTCAATGACTATAAAATAAAAAAACAATTCCATAATAAATAGAATCTAAAAGAATAATATTAAAGAGTACAAAATAAAAAATATATAGATATCCGGAATAATAGTAACTATATCAATAAAGTTAAATTTTATAATGTTAAATAATTAATCACATGTAAAATTCTAGTAAATAATTATTTAAAATATATTGATCATATAGTGAAGGCATATTGTAATGGATTTTTTTAAAAAGGTAAATTATAAAAATATTAAAGATAGTTTTTGTAATGTGACATACAAATCCATAAAATAACTATTATTGTCCCACACCATAACTATTATATTCCATTATTCAATAATATTGTAGTATTAATATGATATAAAATATATAAGAATCGTTCTATATTAATATATATACATTTGTTTGGGATTCAAAATAATAACGATTTTCTGTATTTCCCAATCCAAAAATGGAATAGATATTTCTATAAGGGTCACAAGAACTAACACACACAAAAAATTATTTTTATATGGTAATGTAAATAAATACTGATTTATTTTTCTCAATATATATTCATTAGGGTTTTACTGAAACATATAAAATAAATCACCATGTATAATATGAAACATGTCTCATGAAATTTAAATTGAGGCAAAACACACCTTACCTTAATTCCTAAAATACACTAAAGAAATATAATCTATTTTATATAAGAAAAATAATCATCATAAAATATATAAATCCCTTTTTAGAATATATATCGATTCATAAATGTTTTATTAGTTGTTCTCTATATGTATATTATATAATTATTATCAACTTTAAATTCATTGTGTGATTAATCCAAATGTTTTTGAGCTAATTTCATATTAATAGGTTTTTCTTTATTTATTATCCTAATGATCATCATGTATAGTTCATAAAAGTTATTATAATGGAATTTTTTTATTTATCTATAACATTGTAATTTTATTCTATTGGATTTTTAGATATAATCAATAAGAATTGAATTAGTGATCAACATGTTTTAGTGATTTATAATGGAAATCCTAAGTAAGCCTCAGGTTGGTGATTAGCACTGAGGTTATAGTGAACACAAAAACTGTGAGGTATTACCCTCTAGTAGAAGACATGAAAAAGAGAGGGATAAGACAGAAACAAATAAACTCCAACTTGGATTACAATATAAAGGAAATCCCATGTACACAATTGTAATGTTATGAAAAAATATTACAACTGGAAGGAAAAACTACAAGTACCAAAACAAAGTAAGGATAGTAGCAACCATGAAAATCGAATAGCTCCTGAAACCTCATGCTAATAGTAACATTCTTGATCTCCAACCTTCTCCATGTGACATAAAAATAGTTTATATATATATAGGGTAAGTATAACAGTATACTCAATAGGATCCTCCCTGAAGCCTATCATGAAAAATTAAAGAATGCATTCTAAAGCACAGTGTACAAAAAGTGAAACAAAATAATCACCTAAACAGTTATACTAAGTTCCCAACATCACTATGGCTACTCTCACCAAGTATCTCATAATGGAGTATATAATATAATAAAGAATATCGTGGGTACAACACTACCTATTTCCCACCAGTTTGGCCCTTTCCCCCAACGTCGGACATCCTTACCATCTCTCTCTAAAATGGATTACCCGCAAACACTTGGGAGAGGCACCACAACATGCACCTCATGCAGCACAACCACCACGTCCAAGTAACCAATGTAATCAGGCAGTTTATGGGAGCCACCACAGCTCGGATAATGCGCATCATACATCAAACAATATACCACAAGCCATTACAGCACATACACCAATTAAAGACCATCAAGCTATCACAACCTACTCAATTTACCACTATAGTAGTCCATAGAAAACTATATCTAGAGTATATGTGAGTGAATAACCACAATCCATTTAATCTCTCTAAACCCATATATGGGGAAAACTAACTATTGTTCCTACCATGACAAGTAACTACCATGAGATGAGAGCAGGGACAGAGGGTGTAGTCAGCCATCCATCCTCCCACTAGGATGTTAGAGAAAACACCCCCAGGGATCAGAATCCCCATGGTGTAAGTTTCCCTAGCTGATGGGGTGGAGTAGGATATAGAAACACAAAATGGATAGAATATACTATAACTCACAACCACACTATGGGAATAACCTAGTCTTAGACTCAACTGCGACTAATATCTCTTGAACTCCCAGCTTCCACATATAAGTCTAGATATCCTATATACAGAAAAACATTTAAATAGCGTTATTACATTACTTCATTCCATTTATATTAGTCGAACATTATGTTAATTAATTATTTAACCATTATTTAACCATTAACAATTACACATTATATTTCATTGTAATCAAACCAAAGTTTCATTCCATATAGTAATAACCAAACTATGTCCACTGCTTCTCCCAAATATTACCTCAACATTGCATCCCATCAATCTCCAATCCCACGACATAAAATCATCCATTCAATTATTTACTATCAACATTATTACTTTCCCATATTCCTAGGAATTCTAGAAAATCATTATAAGCTACTAAGCACAAGGGGGGTCAACATGGTGTGTAGTTGAACTACACATCAATACTTTTCCTCCAATATCAATACTGTATACCCATCATTCCTCGAGGAGCTAAACATGTAAAGTACATGGAATACCCCAGGTATCTTCACCACTTTCAGATGGAGGTTAAGAAAAACTAGATTACTTGATTAGTGGGGAATGTAATTTTCACAAATAAATTTAAGAAGATTCAGTAAGAATCCAAACATTCACACCCAACCCATTTCATCATCTTCAGTGTCCTTCCCGACACCCACATGCATAAGATGATTCATTTTTCCACCCTATGCATCAAATGATGCCACCACCAAGGGGCCTTACTACCCCACATATCACAACAGCCATCTAGCATCACATAAAAACAAAAGAAGTAGGAAGAAAACATCATATCAACTGGGATCTTGGCCCTTAAACAATGCATTATTCTTTTACACACACTGATCTCTCATTTCTCCAAGCATAATGCTCTTGGCCTTTATAAGCAAGATGGTAACTCAGAACCCTTCAAGGAATTACCTTTTATCAAAAAACCAGTTCTTTAATCCATCTTGTATTTACCGGATCATTAATAGTAAGTTACAACTATGGGAATCCTAAAAATAATGATATCAAAGCTATCAAAAATAATTAAACATGATTACTGCATCAATTTGACCAACATAAAATTACAACACTAACAACCAGATTCATTTACATGACTCATTATCTTTTACAAAAATAATAACAATTATTCCCAGTTTATGTTCTTTACCTATTTCTATTAAGAAATACATGTGAAACAAGTCAATCATATATATCAAACTCTCTAAAAAATAAGAGGCCATTACATATGATCATGACCAATAGATTTATCTGGTTTAAATATTTTTTATGTCAATAACATTAGGATCCAGTGTCTAAATCATGATATCTCTATGAATGCACATAAAATATTAGAGAAACACTGAATCCCCTACCTTAATAGGGTCGTGACATTATTTATATGAGAAATTTCCACACAATGGATTACAATCATCTCCCCCATGACAACTTCATCCACCCAAGGAAGCCACTGCATTACCGCTCCAACCAATGACAAAGAAAACTATATTAGAAGAATGGATATCACATGACATAACCTGAAAAGGGGAAATATGAGAAGAAGGATCAAAGATAAAACAAGAATGGAGGTAGATCATACCTTTCATCGATGAAGGATCAACACTTGTTACCTCCACCAAAATAGGGGGTGTGCATGGAGTAGGAAGAAACCTCTAGGAGAAATGATCTTTGGATTAAGGTTCAATCACACCACTCCTATAAGAAGAAGGAAATGTTCTAGAATCTCACACCAGGGAACATGAAGGAAGAACATGGGATGAAGATATATTGTCCCATTTGAAGATTTCACATAGCAGTAGTTTTAGAAACACTAGATTTTCCATTAAAAGTGCATTTCGTTAAACCACGCAGTTTGACCATGTAATGCCATTTGAAGACTTTGGAAAATAAATATATGAGTTATGGTATATAAATTGGCCTTAAATCCATTAAAAAATTCCTTGAATAAGTTTAACATCAAAGAAAACATTAAAGGGGATAACATATAAGAAGCTAAATACATTATACACTTATCGATGATGGAAACATTATACACCTACCAATATTGGAAACACTATACACCTATTGACGATGGAAACAATGTATACCTACCAATCATAGAAAAATTGTACACCTACCAATGATAGAAACAATTTAAACATAACGATCTGGAAATATTGTAAACCTACCGATGACGGAAACACGATACACCTACCGATGCAAGAAACATCGTACACCTACAAATGCTTGAAACACCGTACAACTACAAATATTGGAAGCATCATTCACCTACCGATGCTAAAAAAATTGTAAATCTTCCAATATGGGAATCATTGCACACATACTGATGCTGTAAACACTATTCAAAAAATTGGAAGTTTGGAAGAGTGTTTGCGATATGTCACATGGACCTCCCAGAACACCTCAGACACCAGATTTCAATAGAAAAAATGGACCATCGTGGTCCAAGACATTACATCAGATACATCTCAAAAAAATTTCATCCTCATTAATTCAAAACCTAGCTAATAGAAATAGAAAAGGGGTATGAACTATCACCCATCAAGATAATGCTAAAAATAGTGCATGCCATAAGAAGCAACAAAATAAATACATCTTATAAACATGAATGGTCTACTACAACAATGTAAAAATAATCACAATAAAAGAGTAAAACATCATACAACTCAAGGGTACTAAGCACGTATATACCACTCACGTTCCCATGTACTCTCCTCCATGCCATCGTGTAACTAAAATACATGAACGAAGGGGACAGAACTCCCACACAACACTGTATATTTGCGGTCTTGGACATCCACATGCCGCTACTTAAATAACACATCATCATAAACATTGATCTCTCCCAAATAAATTATGTGATAGTCATCATGAAGATATCAATGGAGCTAGGAAACATGAAAAACATCATGTATTCAGATCATCTGTGGGGGAAGTGCTACTCGATATTCCATGGCTCCAACAAGATCCATCACCTCAAAAGGCCTAACAAACCAGGGAGTCAACTTACTATCATGAAAAAATCGTCGCTTCCCCTGACGGGGTGTCACCATCAAAAACACGTCATCACCAATATCAAACTCCAAGGGTCTCATCATATGATCACCATATGATTTCAGACGATCATGCACTATCTTCATCCTCTCAAGAATCACCTGAACCATTTATGTCATATTATTCCCAAGATCTAGTGTGAGAATTACTGACTCTTCGACCCCAGTCCAGAACAACGGAGAATGGCTTGGTCAGTCATACGAGGTTTCAAATTGCACTGTATTGATGGTGGAGTTAAAAATATTTTTGTATGAAATATCCACCAAGGGTAAGTGACTCATCCATGAACCTCCAAAATCTATGACAATAGAGTGCAACATGAATTCAATAGTATGTATTGTATCTTCTTTATAAACTTCTGTTTGCAGATGAAAAGTCATGCTAAGTCGTAGATGTGAAACAAAAGCATGTCGGAGACCTCTCCACACCCTAGATGTTAAATGAGGATCTCAATCAGAAAATATCATCAACGGGACAATATAGAGTCTAAAACACCTCCTCCAGATACTGCCTCGACAAAACATCCATTGAGATCAACTCATTGATCGCTAAAAAGTGGATGAATGTTTTACGTAATCCACAATTACCCAAATAGTGTCATGTCCTCCCTATTTTAGAGGAAAACTTGTGACAAAATCCATTAAGATGTCCTCCCACATCCAATGAGGAATATATGATGGCTGGAGAAAAGCGCTGGGGACAAGGTGCTCAGCCTTCACCTTCTGATAGACCAAACATCCAGACACAAACTCTGCAACTACATGCTTCTTACCAAGCCACAAAAATTGGCTTTTAAATGCTTCGTACATCTCTGTCACCCCATGATGTACTACTAAAGAAAAACCATGGAACTATCTAATAACCATATCATGCATCATCAAAAGAACAAAAATACTTATTTTATACAACACTCAGTGTTGTTCGTCCTCATCCCAACCATCAAGGGCCTCACCACAAAAAATTGTATCTACCTATTCCTAAACCTCAATATCACCCAAATGAGACTATTCCACCTACTGCACCAGAGATTATTTCACCATTATCTGAAAAAGACAACATCTTCCCCCATCTTCCCCCATATCAAGAGGTAATTATTAATGTTCTTCTATCACTCTACAAGAATTGAAAAATTCATGCAATGCATCACAACGTGACTTACAACTCCGCACATCTGCCTCGACAATCCCCTATCAAAGTGTACATGATATTTTGAAGTAGTACTAATACAAGAACTCTATCCAACGAGACTGCTAAAATTTCATGTCATGCTGGGAGAAAATATACCTCAGGCTCTTATGATCGGGGAAAACCAAAAAGTGATAACCACTGAGGTATTGACTCCATGGATTGATAGAAAACACTACTCCTGCTAACTCATGCTCATGGGTGGAATAGGTACATTCATGGGGATGAAACTTCCATGAACCATAAGAAAAAACTGATCTATGTTGAATAAAAACACAACCTAACCCCATATGTGAAGCATCATAGAAAACATCAAACTGAACACCCATTGTTGGAATACAAATAACTGGACCACGTACAAAATTCTCCTTCAGATACTCAAAATCATCATGAAATTTTTCATTCCACACAAATGCCTGATCCTTCCTGGTCTATACCGGCAGTGGAGTCACTACCCAAGAGAAATTTTCTACGAACCTCATGTAGTAGCCTACGAGACCAAGGAAATGTCACACCTCTCCGACTCTATTGGGGACGCCCAAGACACAATGGATTCTATCATTGATGGATAAACAACTAATACCTATAGGGATACAACATTCCCCAATATATGGACTTATCGATCTCAAAACTCACCCTTCGACAACTTCCCAAATAACTAATGTTGACGAAGAACTCCCGATACGACATGTATATACTATTAATTTTCATCCTCGGATGCAGAGTACAAAAGGATGTTATCAATGTAAACCACCACAAAATTATCTAGGAACTAATAGAAGACAACATTCATCAATACCATGAATATCTCTAGAGCATTCATCACACCGAAAGACGTTACAACAAACTCGTAATGACCGTGATGACAACGAGAAGTAGTATTTGGGATATCCTCATCCTTCACACACATTTGATGAAATCCTTACCACAATTAGATATTTGAGAACCAATATCCACCCTTAATTTTATCAAATAAATCATCTATACATGGAAGAAGATAGTGATTATTCACTGTTACGTTGATTAAGTGATGATAATCGATACACTACCAGAAACTGTTGTCATCCTTTTTCATGAACAAAACTGGTTCACCCTAGGGTGACACACACATCCGAACTAAACCACACTATAAACTGCCATCATGATATATATGTAGCTCTTGTAACTCATATGGGGACATCTTATATGGACACATAGAGATATAAAACTCTCTTTGTTATAGCTCGATCCCAAACTCGATCCCTGATCGAGGGGGTAATGCTATAAACTCTTCAAGAAAGAAATTTGGGTACTCTATTATGACCATAGAAAATACCAACTACTAAACCCTTAATGAACTCAGCATCAGATCATCCATCAAAGATGATAAGTACAGAACATTCATCTAACCCATCTAATAGTCTCTCTTTCCAACAAACACCATTGGATCTCCATTAACACCGAATAAAACCACATTCCCCCTGAAAAAATCAATGATAATATACACCAAATACAACCAATACATTCCAAGGATGAAATAATATGGTTGTATTTGTAAAAATAAGAAATATACCCTAGAGAGGTGCAACCCCAGCACTAGCTCATTATCTCTACATACTTCATACAAGTCAACTCGACCTCCAACTAGCGTAGTCAATTCCTTGGGAACTACACACCTTTCTTCCTAATGTCCCCAATCATGGAAAAGGGAAAGTGATTGATGGATTGCATCTCTCCTGATCAAACTAGGAATACAATAATGTACAAAACAACCAAAGGGTACCTTGAACGACGTCCGGCTCGTCTGGTGCTGGCAATGCTAAAACATGAAGCTGACAATGACCTCCTTTATGGCCTCTATGAAACTAATGAAGACTACCACCATGGTCATTCTCTGCTCTCTAAGGATGGGGAGCATCACGGGTATGCCCTCTACCTTCCCCATATATTCTCTGCTAAATCAATGTTGGTGCAATATGCTACTGCTACCTCAGATGGAACTTCCTCAATAGAGGAACCTAGAGTGGAACACCTGGTGCATGATGGCTACAATAAAAGGTCAAGAACTCTCATAACTTATGAACTCATCCTTCACATGAAAAAAATTTCATGATTCCTTGGTATAGGCATGAGATACTCCACCATTGGAGAAAAGTGATTCTGAGGGCAGGGACTTACCCTCGGCTGAACATAAACACTTCTACCCTGAAAATTGGAAACCTTGAACCACAACTCTACATTATAAAGAATCACGATAAATCCCCTCTCTTGGTGATATGGTTTTGTCCAATTCCCTCCCTAGGACCTAAGCCCTTTCCATCACCTCATGATATGTCTTCATCATAAATGGGGTGACCTGGCACAAGATCTTTTGATGCAAAGCCTCATCGAAATGCCTTACATTGGCATCCTAATATGGAATCATGTCTGAAGAATATCATAAAAGGTTCATGTAATGGATTGCAAACATTCACACACTAGAGATCCCTTATCAATGGGTACGATTCCCTTGGAGACTAGAAGCCTTCGTAGTTGAAGAAAGAAACTCAACTCTGAACATATCACAGAACAACTCCCATGAGTTCTTTGACTCCTCACAATCTATAAGGAACATGAACACTCAATGCCTCTCTTCTCCACACAACATCATCACAAGCAAGGACACCCAATGCTCTTCCAAGCATGGGTCGAACTGAATTTTATCTCAACCTCCTCCAACTATTCTTCCATTACTACATCTAAAATGGATCCCTCATACTTATGTAGACTCTAGTGCTAAAACTCATAGAGTTTCCTCCTCTAAGTGCCTTGTTGTCAACCTCTACACTACGATGATATGATTTCAAATCCTGATAGATATCTTCTCCATGAATCTGATGAGGACATCGACCCGAAGCCATACCTGCAGGATAAAAAATAGTTAGAGATCCTAAATGTAGAATATGGAAGACTGAACATTAAATATTTAATTGTTTTCTTTTATTCATTTTTGGTTAACCTATTCCAAGGTCTACCCATTCAAACACATACACAAAAAATAATGGGGTATGATCCTTTCATAGGTCTCATCCCTTCAACTAGTATCACTTTTTTTAGTAGCCACTAAAAAATTAATGGCACATGCATCAGATGGTAGGGGGCCTAAATGACTCTCTCTCGACCGATCTCTAGTGTTTAAATCACTTTCTTAACATAACTAAAATTTTTCCCCAACCAACCAATGCAACCTCATTTGTGCCTAACACCAAAATCCAACTTTACCCTAAACCAGACATCTAATACCTCACAGTAATGACCCCCTCCCTAGAAGGTGTACCCATCCTTGGTCAGCAATGTGGGAAGGGAGATGGTGACCCCCGAGTCCTGCCTCCATTGACCCTGGGTTGGCGACTAGCACCGATGCTATAATAAACACACAAATTAAAAGCATTAACCTCTAAGAGAACACATGCAAAAGAGGGAGATATGACAGAAAACATCCAAATCTAACATAGACTACATGATAAAATAAATCCCATGTACACATATTTAATGTCATGAAAAAGTACTACAACTGGATGGAAAAATTTCAAGTACCAATGGAAAGTAAAAAATAATAACAACCATGATGCCCGAACAGCTCCTATAACCCTACTCTAGTAGTAACCAGCCTGATCTCTAAAAAGCTCCAGGTGACCTGAAAATAGTTTATATATACATTGAATGAGTATAACAGTATACTCAATAAGATCCTCCCCAGATCCTCTCATTCAAATGTATTGAAAGCATGCTAAATATCATTGAACATAATGTGAATCAAACTGGTCACCTAAAAAGGTATACTAAGATCTCAGCCTCATCATGGCTACCCTCCCCACGTATCTCATACAGGAGTATATAAAATAAAAAATAATATCTTGGTTACCATGCTACCACTTCTAGACTGGTGTTCTTCTTTTCTCCAATGTCGCATGTCCTAAGAATCGCCTTCCAAAAAGGATTTCCCATAGACACCTAGGAGAAGCACCACAACATGATCCTCGTGGAGCACAACCAACATGTCTATTTAATCAAAGTAACCAGGTCGTTTCCTAGTGCCACCACAACACGTATAACATGTATCATACGTTGGCCATTATACATCATGCCATTATATCCCATACATTGAGTAAGATTCTTCAATCCATCCCATCCTACATTGGTTACACCTATAGTAGTCTATAGGAAACTATATCCAAAATATATGTGTGTGAATAACCAAAAGACATTACACCCCTTTCTACACATATATGGGGAAATCTATTTTTTGTTCCTACTAGCACAAGTAACTACCAAGTGAATAGAGTGGGGCTAAATGGTGTAGTCATCCATCAATCCTCCCACAATGATGTAAGGGAATACACCCCTCAAAGCTCAGAATTCTCGAGGTGTTAGTTTCTTTAACTGAATGGTTGGATTATCATATCGAAACACAAAAAGTATAGAATATACTATACCTGATAACCACAATATGCGCATAACCCAGTCTTAGACTCAACTGCAGCGAATGTATCTCATTCTCATGGCTTCCACATCGAAGACTAGATATCCTATAATCACACATCCATTAAAATGGATTTATTACAATACTTCATTCAATTTTTAACATTAACATTTTAGGTCAATTAATTCATTAAACAGTAAATAACAATTTATAATTCAACGTTATATTTCATTATCATCACACAAATGTTTTATTCCCTCTAGTAATAACCAAACCATGTCCATAGCTTCTTAAGAATATTACCTCATCATTATATCCCAGCAAGCTCCAATTCCTTGGGTTAACATCATTCATTCAATAATTTATTTACATCATTATTACATTACCATATTTTCAGGCATTCCATAAAAACATTATAAGATACTAAACATATGGGGGACAACATATAGGTTAGTTGAACTACCCTTAATGTCTTTCCAACATACAGCATGAGCATATAAAAATCCTCCCTGGAGGAGAAAAACTCAGAAATCATGTGGCATACCAAGTGCATATTTTCCCCTTTGGGAAGGAAGGTAACAAAAACCAGATGCCTTGAGAAGTGGGGAATGCAATGTAGATAAAAAAACCAAAATGTTTCAGCAAGAATCCAAACATTCACATCCAACATTTTTCATCATCTTAGGTATCCTCCCAGACACCCACATACATAAAATGATGAATTTTTCCACCCTAGGAATCAATTGTTGTCATAACCAATTGACCTTACTGCCCCACATATAGCAACAACCATCCAAGATCACATCACAACACAAGTAGTAGGAAAACAAACATCATATCAATTGGTATCTTGTCCATTAAACAATGCATTATTTCATCACATGAAATAATCTCTCATAGCTCTAGGCATAAGGCTCATGGATGTTATAAGAAAGACGGTAAATCATATCCCTATGATGAAATATATTTTACCAAAAAACTAGTTCTTTAATCCTTCTTGAAAAAACCTGTTCATTAATAGTAGGTCCCAAATACAGAAAACCTAAACAGAAATCTATCGTAACTATCAAAAATAATTAAACATGCGTACTTCATCAATTTGATTAACATCAAATTACAACAACAACAACAACCAGATTAATTTACATGCCTCTTTATCGTTGAAAAAAAATTAAAATTAATCTTAGTTTGGGTTATTTACAAATTTTTTTCAATTAAAATATTATAAACAAGGAGATAATATATATCACACTATCTAGAAAAATAATAGGCAATAACATATGTTCGATACAAAATGATTTATCTGGTTCAAATATTAGTTATTTCAATTTCATTGTGGTCTAGTGGATAAATCAAAATAACTCTATGAATACACATAAAATAATAGAGAATAAACGAATCCCCTACATAAAAAGGCTCTTGATGTTCTTTATATGAGAACGATCCACACAACGGATTACGATCTCCTCTCTCGTGACAACTGCATCCATCCGAGGATGTTGTGACCAGAATAAACCAACTGAATGCCGAGAACACTCAATTAGAAGAATAGAGATCACATGCTATAACATGGAACAGAGAAATGAGAGAAGAAATATTGAAGAAAAAACAATAACAGAGGGAGATCATACCTTCTATCAATGAAGGATCGACAATTGTTGCATTCACCAAAATAGGGGGTGTGCATGCAGCAACAAGAAACATCAAGGGGAAACAATTTGATGATTAAGGTTCAATTACACCTCTCTAGTAGGAAGAAGGAAAGGTTTGATAATCTTTCACCAGGGAATAAGAAGTTAGAATGTGGGAGGAAGATATCTCGTCCCTTTAAAAGATTTATCATAGTAGAAGTTTATGATACACTGGATTTTCCATTAAATGTGGACTACATTAAACCATTATTTTTGACCTAATAAAGGCATCCTAAACCTTATGAAAATTAATACAGGAGTTATGGGCTTTAAATCGGCCTTAAATCCCTTAAAACAAGACCATTAATGAGTTTAACATCAAAGACAATGTTAAAGGGGTGGAATTTTAAGAAGCTACAGACATTGTACACCAACCGATGCTAGAAACAATGTACACCCACAAATGTTGGAAACATTGTACACTTACTTATCCTTGAAACATTGTACACCTACTAATGCCGGAAACACTATACACGTATCAATTCTGGAAACACTGTAGACCTATAGATGCTAGAAACATTATACACCTATCGATGCTAGAATCATTGTACACCTACAGATCCTCAAAACAATGTACACCTACCGATGATGGAAACACTGTACACCAACCAATCCTGGAAACATTGTACACCTACACATGCTGGAACGAATGTAAACATATCGATCCTGGAAACACTGTACACCTACCAATGCTGAAAACAATTTACACCTACCAATCCAATAAAAATTGTACACCTATCGATGCTGGAAACACTTTACACCTACCGATGCTAGAAACATTGTACACCTACAGATGCTGGAAACACTATTCACTAAATTGAATGTTTGGAAGTGTTTGGGATAAATCTTTTAGACCTCCTAGAGCTCCTCATACACCAGATTCCAGCAAAGGAATGGACCGGAGTGGTCTGGTCCACTTCATAGTGCTGTTATTTTGACTGTGTGGTGCGTTTGGAAGGATTAATAGTTATGGATTATGTAAATCTATTGGAAAAAATTCCTTAGAGTAATATTGTTGTATTTTTTTTGGATGATTGTGTTTGTTGAAAATGTGGGTTTCCATGTAATGTCGTGGAGTTCTAGAGGGATTTATAACAAGGTATATTTTCAATGATTAAAGAAAAAATAATGGATTCCTTGGATGTAGTATAATAAAATACATACACAATGTGACATCATTTCCCAGTGTTTGTCATATTTTTGGGGACCAAAATATAAATGATTTATAAAATCATGAATATTTTATTTTAATGAATAACATATAAAAATTTCATAAGGGATGAGTTTCACGATGAATGAGTTATGTAAAGTTTGTTAGGAAAAGGTGAGGATCAACATGATTGGATCCTCATGATTACTCAATGGTTTGATGATAATCTATGTTACTATAATAAAACATAAAAATGGGAAATTATGATGGTTCCTTGAAAAATAGGAAGTATAATGAGTGAGATGGTAGAGATTCATGAAATGTTGATTCCATGTATGGAATAATCTAGAATGGGAGGATTTTTTTATTAATAGGCCTCTATCCCCTCATAAAAAGAGAGTTAAAATTAATGAAGATTATAAGGTTCTAGATTCATGTTGGTGGTTTGTGAAGGTAGTAATTTCAAAAATGTTCCTGAAGAATTAATGTTTACAAAGGCTATAAAACCAAACAAAAAATTATTAGAATCTAAAATTAAAGGATGTTCTCAATGCTTATAAAAAACTGAACGAATTGATGTGAGATACCCAATAGATTTTTCAGCTTTAGGAAACGATGGTTCTTCACAAAGGATGTTTCAGCTTTTCGAAAGTGGTGAGCTTCACGAAGGGATTGAGAATTACTCTGGTTCTTCTTTAAGTTAGTGGGTGGAACAAAAATGACTTTATAAATTGATTTCCTAGTAAATTTGTGGTAAATTGATATTCATCTCGTGGTTGAGAAGTGAGTATTCATTACAACATCTACTTATAGTTGAGTATTCATTAATTATGGATAATTAAGGGACCAATAAGTCTATAAATTTTTAATGAATACCTTCTAGAGTAGTGATCTAAGAGAGAGGAAGAAGCTAATCACATCTACCCATAGTGAGCCATCTAAATAGTGTTATGGGTGAACCATGAGAAGGATTTGAGATTTCCATAGACCTTATAATGGTAGTAAGCATACAAATAGATGTAATATAACATAATCCTTGAATTAGTATTTAGACATAGTTAATTTGGTACATTATAACATTACAATTGTATACCATGGACGTATACCGATTACTGTGAACCAGGTAAAATTGATGTATCCATGTTTTATTGTTCCTTATTTTTGTTCTATGAATCATCAAAAGATATTTTTGGAAAGGAAAGATTATTATTATCACTAAAGAGGAAAAAAATTACCCTTATAATAAATGGGTCATGATCATGTGGGGAAGGATGAAATTTTAAAAGAATAGAGATACCCTGATTAACCCCCCCCAATGTTTATAGTCCCCTTTTAGAACTAATAGAATCCCACTTATGTAAATATATTAATGTTAACTAATTTCCTTCTAATACATGTGTTTGAAATTATAGAGATATTCCACTATGGAAACGATTGAAGATTGAATGAGAAGTGGGTTTGGCTATAAATGAACCTCTAGTAATGGAACAAAATGCACTATTAATTGTATGTGAGGTAGCTGGAGAGGTATTCCATGAGAAAATTTCATCCCTTATATTGTTTATCATATGAGACCCATGGTGGGTTTTTAATAATATGCCAGTCCTGACATGAGAGTCTCAAAAGAATCACCCTCCACCACATGCTTGAGATGGTGTAACAGAGGTGGTTGATTTATGGATCAAGTCTATATAGAGGATTCCTATACACTTAGAGACTATTAATGGAAAGATAGTCAATTTTGTAGCTTATATATCACGTGGTCAAATAAATAATAGTTGAAATATCCCGAATCAATATGGACATATAGATAATATAGAGTGGTAGGTCATTTAGGATAAATTATTAGGGGAATATTACCCTAAGACACCAAGGTAGGAGATGTCAGATGTGTTTATGAGATTTACTTAGGTGAACAACTTTGTGATAAACTATAAGAGACAAAATATAGATTTAAAATATTTTATTCCATCATAGGATTATTCTGTGGTGACTATGTAAACTGGTTTCAAGATTGGATTAATTGTGATATGAAGTCATGTGTAAATATCATTAGGTAGCAATGTATTTTGTCGTGGAAAATTAGCATTTCATATCACATGAATCCTAAAGGATGCTTCCAATAGAAGAAATGTGGTTTCTAAATGATGACTAGGAGGTATATATTACGATAGTTGGAATCTTCTATATTATAATGATATCCAAATAGATATCAAGTAGAGTGTCCAAAGGTAAATATTAGTTTTTAAAGACCTTATTCGAGTGACCTTTCACTAGTTTAATTGGTCAAGACATGGTCGTAGATAATTCATCTAACCACAAATTGAGTGTCAATCATGAGGGAGGATGTGGAATGTATTTTGTTTCTATAGGAATTCATGAAAAAATATATAGTAATTACGTAGATAGGCCAATAAAGAGAACGAGATGGGTGTCTTATACACTGTAACTATCTCGATGTTATATTTATATTGGATGTGGTGGTCAACAATGTGGATGTGGAAATGTTTTGATTGGGTGCACATATCATCATATTTTTGCAAACCAAGGAAATTACAATGTGGCATATGGAAGAGGAGAAGTGTATATACATGAATCTAACCCTACACTTATGGATAGTAAGGTTGGACCATAGATTGTAGTAGTTAATATTCATGTATCCTCTATACTTGTTAGAGCCTCATTTGATGTTGGTACCTCTCATTCATTTTTATTTGTAAAACATGTGAACGATTTGTGCCTGGAAGTATAAATTCGGTGTGGGATTATGAAAATCGATACATCGTTGGGAGTATAGTAGATAAAAATCTTACGAAAACAAAGTTCACTCAAATGTAGGTAGTATCATTTTAGTTGGGATCTTTACATCCCTAACATGTCGGGATTTGACATGATATTGGATATGGAATGGTTGGTATCATACTGAGATAACATAGACTGTTTCCACGTGAGAGTGACTTTTACGTCTCATTATGGTGAAATTATGATCATCATGAAGAATGGGATATAAGGAGAACCATACAGTGCTAGTTCTTTATAAACTATTGGAGATCACATCTCAGGATTCAGGTCTTTTACTGGATGATGGGGGTGTGATGTTGGATGTCATACACACATAGTGGACCGATTCATGGATGTTTTTTTCAAGGTATTCATAGGGATTCCACCTCAATGAGGTGGGGAGTTTACAATTGAGGTCATTATTGGATCCAATACATAATATATTCCACCATATGAAATGGAACCAATAATGTTTTAAAATATCATGAAACAATATGATGAGTTGAAAAATAAGGGGTTTATTAATCCAAGTACATCGCCTTCAGGTTCTCACGTTGAGTTTTTTATGAAGGATGAAAAAACCTTGAGATAGTGTGTTAGATTATTGGATATTGAACTTAATAATAGTGAATAACTGGTTCAATATTCCTCGTTTTGATGATTTATTTGACTATTTTAGATGACATTGTATTAACTCTATGATTGATTTGAGATCGCGTTATCATCAGTTGAGAGAACAACCTTCTATTATACATTTGGCTTATTTCATAATAAGGTATTTCTTATATTATTTCATCATGATTCCATTTGGGGAGAAATAGACTATGTCAATTTTTATGTCTTGGATGAGCATAATCTTCATCCCAAACCTGGATATTTTTTATATTTGTTTAGATATTATCTTGGTGTACTCCATGACTCATCACAATCCTTCCCAACATCCTATCATCATCCTATGTACACTTAGAGAGATTTAGCTATGCAATATCCTATCTAAGTGTAAATTTTGTGTTGATCAGGTACACTTCATGGGTAACATCATCTCATAGGCATTATTTTTAGTGAACCAAAGGAAGGATGAAGAAATCGTTTCTTGGGAACATACTTTTTTTTATTCGTAGCTTTATGGGATTTTTAGGGTATTATCATATGTTTATCCATGACATTTCCTACTTTCTAGATCTACATTCTAAATTGACCAATGATGGAGTTCAGTTTGAATGATCTATAGAATTGATAATTTTTTTTGATGTTGAAGATGTATTTAAAATAAAATTTAATAATTCCAATACTTGAGTAAGGGGAGGAGTATGAAGTATTTTTTATTTCATATAGGACAGGTACTTGAGATATTTTAATGCAATGGTGTCGAGTTTTGGTATATGGGACATAGAAATTGAGGCCACATGAATGTAATTACACAACAAAGAAGCTCATGTTGTATTCAGGGGTAAATGAATAGATATGTTGGAGGCCTTACTTTTTTATATAAATGTATATATTTATATAGAAAACATGATCTAAAAATATATATTTTTGTTATGATATTTTAATCTCTAGAATTATAGGGGGGTTGAGTATATGCAGTGAATAGATTTCAAGCTAACATATTGTCCGTTGTGTGAAAAAATGTTGTTGATACAATTAAATAGAAAAATCACACGTAGAATGTTCAAGAGTCTAGTTCTCAGTGGGAGAAGATAAATTTTCTGGCTAATATAAATTTTTTGTTTTTTAGTTACATGATAAGATGTTCCTCATATATATATCAGTGGAACAAAAATAAATTTGCTGAATTAGGGAGATGTTGTATTATGATCTAGAATGTCTATCCTTGAGGTAAATCCTTGATTGTAGGGCGTTACCATCATACTGAAGCATAGATATCGATTATATCATCTATGTATATAATCATGTTTTTGTTCTTATGAGTATGCAGGAGAGAATGTTGTGTGAAGTTCATGCAATCAATTAGGTGGTGCATCCAGTTTTGATGAAAATTTACCAAGAAATACATTTTCATTATTTGTGGCAGTGCGTGAAAAATGTTATTTTAGGATTTGTGACATGATGGTACACCATTAAATAGATTAATTTTAGCATCAACAACCCAATGGATTACTATGACCGTTACCCATCAAAAAATGGGTGAATGAAAATGATACCATGGTATTTTTGGTGGGTCTCCTGAGGGAGAATGGGAATAATTATAGTATTTCGGTAATTAAGGATAGGTTTATGAATGTAAATTAAATCATGACTATGTGGGAGACATTCTTAGGGTATAAGTTTAGAGATATGTAAATTAAAGTGTTATTCTATCTATATGAGGTGACATGGTGTATTATTTCAGATCACGACTCTTGTTTCACCTTCGTTATCATAGAATGTCTTTCCGAAGGGTGTTTTCTAAACAAGTATTGCTGAGTATATGTAATTTCTCTGATTTTCTATGTATTATTTTTAAGTACTATATATAAGTATTTCAAGACCATTCTTTTCAACGGTATGTGATTCTGAGGGCAGGGGTTCCTAGAATAAATTTTTCAAATAAATTAAACATTTATATAGAGAGCATGAGCGATTTTCCTAAAAATATTGAATAACAATTAAATGATTTCCCAAAACCAAAATCTAAGGGAACCATTGAATTAAGAGAAAAAAAATTCATTAACTGAGAAATAACAATGACTGGAACAGATCAGCAATATAAGTTATTTTTTAGATGTTTTAAAATAAATAAAATAAATTCAGAACTTATTTTATATTAAATGTAGTGATGTGTTAACTAGTTTTAAATGACCAGGATTGCAGGGATAGTCTCATAAACCAAGAAACATTCCTTGGAATCCTCTTTTTTTTTGTAGAGGAGCCACCCTGTAGAATTACAAACGAATGATGATTTGTGGATCATTGCGCAGAAAAATTGAATCCTGAATGACGTCCACTCTCCCCATTTATCGATGATCAATGTAGGGTTTTTTATTTAAATTCTTCAATCCCTGATTTGATATTCAAATGAAGAATGTGAATGAATCCATGAACATGTTGACATACAAATCGTTCGTTCTTGTGGGAGGGACTTTTATAGTTTTTATTTTGGGGAATTCATCTGTGTTTGATTTGATTAATATTTGATTTACAATTTTTGATCCATCAAAAGGGAGTGGATCAATGATATGATGAATGATAGTAGTGTTTTTTCCTCAATTCATTATTTGGATTTCATCTTCTCTTTTTGACCCCACGTTCTTTGCATTCTTCATGTGGTTATGAACAACCGATCGTTGTACGCCCATTTCACTATGCAACGATCCAATGATTGAGATATGACATCGTGACGATCCAGTGGAGGGGAGAAGATAATGGTGGATTCTGATTCTACATGTATAAGAAGAAATGATTCTTCAAACTTTCTTCACATAGATGATCGAAATATCTTTTTTGGAGCTGATTGGATGCCCGAAACATACTGAATCTGCATTTACATAGCGGGGCGACCCTGAATCTTGAGTTTCATGGTGATTACATAGATAGATCGAAAGATTGAAGATCACATAAGGCATGTAGTGGAAAAACATAATTTCTAGAAAACCATGAATAACATGGAGTTTTCTCCAAATATCTTGATATGTAGAGATAGCTCAGGAGCGGGGAGGGTTTCGCGAAGCAAGAAGCGATGACACAGTGAGTGACAACTGTCACATGGTGTGTGGATCCTTGTGCAGGACTCGGTGTGTATCTTTGATGATACAAAGACAGGGGGTGGAGTAAACAACATATACTACACCGCATAGACAGACCAGGCCGGTTTCAAGGGGTACCCCATTTACTGGTACATCGGTAGGCATACACAGGTCGAAGCCGTGCATGGGGACATGGCTAGCATACAGAGAGTGGACCCGAAAAATCGGACATAGTGTGTGACTGTAACTACATTATATGTATTCTATTTTTAAATGACACGTCTTTTGACTTGGGTCGTTGCATATTGGATGTACCTGAAGTCAAGGGACATGGTGTGTGACCTTTCTACACACTGTGTACTCTCTTCTACATTGATTGATCTCTCTTTCCACTATTCCTTGGGCATGTTTTATTTGGGTTCGTTCCCCCTTTTCTCATTCCCCTAAAGTTTAGGTATCATATCCATCCACAAAAGTTTTATCCCTTCAGCATGAACTTCTAGATATAGTCAAAATCTCTCCAAGTGGCCCAAAGAGAGATATTCAACCCATTACTAGTCTCAGGTAGATTCATGTTTGGACATGAACAATCCAACAAGACACTGATCCTATACATATAAAGTAAATATGGATGAGTTAATGTATATGATAAGGCCCTGTCAGTTATCCTCATTCATGTATCGTGATCTTTCCCCACTTAAGAGTGAGTCCTCCGAGAATGAGTGCATATGTCCTCTCATCAGATCTATCAGTGCATCTATATATCTCGTGACACTTCCTGAAGAACGTAGTCCTTGGACAAATGTCATCATATCTATCAGAAAAGTGGAGTGAGTTCTCCAGTATGAGTGTTTCAAAGAATCTTCGAACTGAATCCCTAGTTTGGGTATGTGGTCATTGTGACTTAACTCTAGATTACGGGTGTGGATTTCAAGTATATCAAGATATTTTTTTTATTGTTATCTATTTTTTAGACATACACCTGGAGAGATGATTGTAACTTTACTTAGTGTATTTTTTGGGTACTCTTATGATTTTTATTATACTCTCCCTTGCACGATCATTGACTATATTTGTCATGTCTTGTGCAGATGAGCGACCTTTTGATAGAGCCCAGGGCATACCGCGACCGTACCGAGCATTTTGAGCTTCCTTACAGGCTGAGGTGTTCATAAAGCTATGAGAAGCAGTCCGAGTACCTATTTGGTTCTTTTAGGTTGGACTTTGTAGTTTGCATATTATTTCTTTTGGTGGGATTGTATTTTGTCCAAGTTTACATTACACACATTACATTAGATTGTACACTATTGGTTGGGTTTAGTTATATGCATGATTTTTTTCCTTAGTGGTTTTTACATTTCAACATTTGTGGCTTGGAGAAGATTGTGTGTGTCCAGGTACATAGGAAATACCTCCCATGTTGGTGATATGCCTACTTCGTGTTAATCACCAGCCACTCGATGATTGGAGGATGAATTGAGGAGTCGTAGAGTTGGACCCACTGGGACGGATCGTGATAGAGTGGTATCAGAGGTGTTCGATTATACCATTGTACCAAAAGTCAGTGAGATTGGGTTGGGGAAAAATGTTATGTGTTTTGAGTTCATATTTCAGGCTTGGGAATCTATTGCTGGTACGATTGGTTGGCATAACTATACCCCAAGACTCTGATAACCTATTTTTTCAACTCGGTACATGAGAACACTAGTTGTAGGGAAACAAAAAAACGGTACATACATCATATAGGAATGACTTTTTTTTATGACCTTTAGTGTCAAATATTCAAATATACTATTGACAGTGGTTCATCTTTTTTCGTCATAAGATTCCTCCACGATGCATACCAACTAGGATTCGTCAGCTTGATCATGAGGATGAACCCCTTAGACATGATGCTTCAATTCAGGGACCAGTTATTTAGGCATTACCTTCAGGTGGTACGCTTGCTATACCACCACCAGTGTAGCAGCACATGGTACAAGTAGTACCAGCAGATGAGGAGCATGTTCTAAGTGTTCTTCATGAATTTTAGAGACAGAGACCCCTTAGGTTCCTATGTGAGACCAACCCTTAGGCAACTAAGTACTGGATTGAGGTCGTGACCAGATTTTTCCATAAACATAGGACACCGTCTGAAAAGATGGAGATCTTAGGAGTGATACTTCTTGAGGGTTCAGTGGGACGTTAGTGGATTTTGACCATATATATTCACTATGAGGATATTCTTTTTTTCAGGGATTTCAAGAGACACTTTTGGAGGATTTATCAATAGTTATTCCAAGATCAGTGCATATCCATGATCATTTTCAGCAACCTTAGTGTTTTTTAATAGTGGTTGATTATTCATCGAGGTTCACCAACCATTCCATGTACTCGATCTATATGTTTTTGGACCAGTACTTCAGTGCTCAGACATTTGAGTGAGGTTTACGATGAGACATTAAAGATAGTGTCACACCTCTATGAATTTTGACTTATACAGAAGTGATCGAGAAAGATTTGGTGTTTGAGAGATTCATGGATGAGAAGTTACATATAGTGATAGTCAGAAGTAGGCAGAAAGGTGTAGAGACCTTGGAATCATGGAGCCGACGTCAAGCACATGGATCCAGATGTGGAAGATATAACCAGAGGAACTAAGACATGGGATATATAGTCTAGGGCACTGTTGATGGATCCAGTTATCCTGAAGAGATTCATAGCTACTCGTGCGAAGATAGGGGACTTCCCGCTAGAGATTTCCTATCCCATCGAACAGATTCCAGGGAGGCGGTGGATGGACCACTGAGGCATAGGAATAGAGTGGAGCAGGTGGACCCTCTAGGAGGTGAATGTGGTATAGGAGAAGGTATAGAAACAAGAGGTGCCATATATTTTGACCTACTTCTACCACCACCCACATGTGGTCTGTACCGGGCTTAGGGAGCTGAGGGATAGGGGTGGGGGCCAATTCATGCAGTCAAGGCGTACAACCTGGGGACTCTAGGGAAGATCCTAGACATGATATGTGTCTTTTATAAATAATATTTTGTACTTGTAGACATAGGTACCAATCATCCTTTCCTCACCACATGTTTTGTGCGAAACTTTAGGATTCTAATGGAGTCGTTGACTCGACCCTCGTGTTTTGAGACACCTATAAGAGGAGACTCAATGATCATGTATCTTTGTCGATAGTGTGATATTACTCGTGGAGGTGAGAGTATCAGTGGGAACATCATGGTGGTCACGTCGAGGCCTTACTATGTCATTCCCAGTATGGATTGGTTGTCTTCGATTCATGCCCAGATTGACTACTTTAGTAGACTAGTGCAGTGTGTCCACAGTGATGGAATAAGGTTTTCCATTATTGGTGAAAAGAAAACCCAAGAAGTATAGAATGGGATCAAGAATTGAATGGTGCATTTGATCACTCATGAGTTAGATATACTTAACCTTGGAGAAATTGATGTTGTGAGCATTCAGTTCCCAGCAGTAGTGGGGGAGTATGAGGATGTCTTTCAAGAATATGTTTCAAGACTACCTCCCCACATGTATATCGAAATCTATAATGACTTACTCACCTAGACAGAACATATATCCTCACTAGAATATGAGATGGCCCCCGTAGATGTTTGTGAGCTTAGCGTGTAGATGGAGGATTACTGAGGAAGGGCTTTATAAGACCCAATGTTTCACCCTTGGTGGCCCCAATTTGTTTCCTAGAAGGAAGATAGGATTTTGATGTTTTTCATGGGTTACTCTTGCCTAAATCAGGTAACAGTGATGAACAAGTATCTACTGCCATGGATCGAAGACCTATAAAATAAAAATGGAGAGGCGTGATTGTTCTTGAAAGATGACCTTCAATCAGGTTACCACCAGTTACAAGTACTAGGGGAGGATAAATCGTAGATGGCTATTACATGCTGCTATAGTCACTATGACTAATTGGTGATTTTATGGGTGTTATGAACACCCATGTAGTGTTCATGGGACTTATGATCCATATCTTCAAGTGATACATAAAATGGTTCATATTAGTCTTCATCGATGACGTTTTGGTGTACTCGGTGTCAGAGGAGGAGCATGCGAGACACATACAGATGGCTCTGGACATACTCTAAGAGGACCAACTTAATTGGAATCTCTTGAAGTGTCAGTTCGTGATATAGGAGGAACACTTTCTACAATATATTATCTCAATTTACAGAGTAGTAGTCGACCTAGCCATGGATGAGGTGGTTTTATCATGGGATCCTTTACAGAGTGTGATAGAGGTGCAGAGAGTCCTTGGGATGGAAAGATAATACCAGATATTTATCCTAGGATTCTCATAGATATCATAACCAATGACAACCTTGACCTGGAAGGGTCATCCATTCGTAAGGGATGATAAGTTCCATTTTATGAATATATGTTTATAATGAAATAAAAATTTAGTAATGGGTCATTCTCAATAGAAATCTCATTTCCAAAAAAAAATATCAATATCATCATTCACATATAAAATAAAGGTAAAGTGCTTGAGAATGATGGAAACTAATAGGGAACAAGTTCATTAGATATAAATAAGGTTGGAATAAATCCCATTCAAATGGTTAATATGGTTATCTGGGTCCATACCCAAAATAAAATATAGAAATGATTGGATATTGATAATGTAGAGGGTATTACACCAATTAAAAAAATGATAAAAATAATTGGTGGAAGTTACATTCATGTCATAGGGTTATTATTTGAATGAAAATCTCAATCCTTTATTATGTTTTATAATGTTCATTTGAATTATCCTATCAAATACCTAGGTAGTGTCAAACTAGGTGTGTAGTAAGGAACATTATCATCTCCGGTTGATGGTCGAGTCAAATCCGAATGCGCCCATTTAGGGGTTATTACCCCTGTGTACAAATACTCTAGTTTGACATCAACTTGTAGTATCCAGATACTGATTTCATTTCTATGAATACCACACATGCATTTCTTTACAAAGTTTAGGATGGTTTTATGGATATATGAAACAAAGATCAGTATAATGAATTATTGAAGTATTGTAATGCGAGGGAATGTGAATATATGTTTAATAAAATAATAAAAAATCATAATAATGATGGATTATAATATTTTGTATTGAAATGAGATATAATTAATAAATATCTAAAAAATAATTGGAAAGTGTGGGGAACCACTCTTTCAACATAGTAATTGCATGAGAAAGGCTATAATGAGAGGGAGTAAATAAAATCTAATTCAAAAAATATCATATAGAATATTATAAAATGAAATGGAAATTATGGAATTATAAGAAGATAAATTTAAAGGATGACATGGAAAAATTAATGAACATTAAAAGGAGGGACGAGGATTGAGAAAACCCTTACAATGGGAGGATGCTTCTTAAAGCTAGAGAGGGACACCTTTGAACATTGGGACCAACATTGTGAGAAAACCTAGAAGTATATTGAGCGATAAATAAATCTAATGTAATTTTTGTGTAATTTTAGGAGGTACTATAATAATTATACGAGTTTAAGGGTGATTTTAAGGGTTTAAATATTAGTTATTTTATTATATAAGTAAAAAACTTTTAGGAGAAATAAATTCGAACCAATTTTCGGAAAAATTAATGAGTGAAAAGGTTAGGGTGGATGTCAAAATCCTTGTAAAACCTAAAAATACCTTCAACCAACAAATTTAATGCACATAATTCAAAAGTAATTTTTATCTAAAAAAATCCACTTTTTGTTTGAAAACATTAACGTATAAATTTATTAGTCAAAATTAATTTTTCAAAATTAATTTTTATACTTATAAAATGAAATTATTATTCTATAAAATATTGCCTAAATTTTTGAATCATGTCCACATAATAATTATGTAATAAAAGAACAATTCCTATAAAACTATAGTTTTCACTTTTGCATCAAAATAATAATATTTCTTAGAAAGAGATTCTATAATTGATATTTTGAAATACTATCACATAGAAAAATTGATCCACAAAAACAAATTTGTGAAATTTAAAGGTGTTTGATAAATCAAATAGTTTATTTTAGGTGATAATATTTGAGAAACTTTTGAAATCATTCAAACTAGCCTTTGAAATTATATTTATGATTAAATAATTTAGAAGAGATAAGTATGTTGTATGTGACTTCCATTATTCCATATGATAAATGATATTTAGAATGTTAAAATTAAAATTTTAAAATATGAAATTTATTATCTATAACTAAATTATAACATTATAAATTATATCTTATTCCAATCCACTAAATAAAAAGAAATAATTAAATAAAAAGAAGGATATTTTTATTAAGAACAAAGATATTAAATTTCAAAGGCGATTTCCATATTTAATTTAATCTAAAATAGGGTTTTTATGATCGTAAAAAATAATCAATTTTTTCTTTTGATATAAAAAGTTTCAACTTCTATCGATTATTTCATATTGTTCATAAAATACTTATGATAATCAAAACATATCCCCCTTAATTAAATTAAATCCCTATAATTAAAATTATTGGATAAAACATATAAACCCCAAATGGTCACTAAAATGTTATCTATAAAATATTTTTTTTATTAACACCATGGATATTTTCATTCTATGTGTAAGGACCCACCCTTAAACATTACATATTATAGTTATTTTAAATTAGAAATAAAATTATTTTCCCAATTATATTTTAGGTCAATAGATTTATAGAATTATGTAATAATATATACATATAAAACTCATATATTACAAATTGTAAACATCTATTCTATATCAATTTAAACTATAAGATAAAACTTTTCAAATAAAATATGATTAATTTTCACAACAAATAATTACTACTATTTACATTACCTCTTATTTTCTATTTCCCATCCTTACACCACGTAAAAGTCATTTAGAAAATGTTTTATGAGAAAAAAGTCATTAATAATTTATATAATATAATAATAAGTCTATTAGTCTAGTAAAAATTCATAAAATCCATGATAACTCTTTTCATAAAAACAAAATTTTTTCCAAAAAGGGAATCATATTATTCCAAAAGATCATTATATTACAGTTTAAAAATAATATTAATTACAAAATAACTCATTAAAAACATATAAAATATAGTTTAGTAATTTGTGATATCATCTTTGGTATCTATTAAAAATGTAATTATCAATATGGTTAATATCTTTCTCTAGAGCACCCAATGCACTAGAGGGCTTCCATTGACCCACCCAGCCACTGACAATAATTTAACCACTCATCCTTGGTTAATAACATAATCACCCATCATTGGTTATTAATTTAACTAATCATCCATGGTTTATAATGGAACCAAAATTCATTAAAAACAATGGCGAAGATACATAACAAGGTCAAAAATACATAAAGTCTTGCAGTTTCCAACATAAAATATCCATTCATACAAAAAACATTTTATGATATTAAAATATCCCATTTTTTTAAAAACTCATTTTTCTACACCAAAATAAATATAAACAGAGTAAAAACGCATTTTATTTGATGAAAATATGGAATATTTTAATGGAATCGAAAATCATATAATATTAAAGTATTTACTCTTAAATGGAAAATTATTTTTCAAGGACATTTGGAAACATTCTGGTTGAAAATACCCATTCCATTTTTAAATCACTTATTTTTTATATACTGTGAAAATAAAAATAATAAAGTATTATTTGGATATAACTTTGTAAACATTTAAATAATACTTTAATGAAAATATAATTCATGATGTAGGGAAAATCATATCCTCTTATATAAGTTACAAAAAAATTCCTTCCATATTTTTATTGGAAAAATCACAATGTACCTTCTTCGGAAAATAATAATAAGATTCAATACAAATAATTATTTAAATGTTAAAACATGGGTAAAATTGAATTGAAACAATAATATGTTGATATAAAAAAAATATTTTCTAAAAATATTTTAAACAATATGGGTTTGAATGATAAATAGGGTTTTAATGAAAACCTTGGATGATGATTTTTTAATGAAAGTTCCTTACCTTAAGATCTACTCATCACATATGTTATCTATCATCCTAAATAATAAAATTAGGTTAATTATTAAACTAATTAATAAAAATTTAACATTTATTATTCCCTTTATATTACTTATTACCATTTTATAAACAATTACATAATAATTTTTGTTCATGTAAAATGTTTGGATGAAATTTGTTTTATATTTCCAAAAAGTCATCGGTAGGTTGACAATGCTAAAAGTGTAAATTAGTCTACCATATCCAGAATAATATTAATGAAATAATTATAATTTATTTAGATAAATTATATATTTAAATCCATCCATAAAATATGGTAATGAATAAATGAACTATGTAATAATAATGGAGATAGTAGGTCTTACAGACGCATGAGTAACATTTCCATTTTTCAACAATCATTATGGAAGGATTATAAGTATCATTTTATCTTCCTATAATGATTATAATATAACAAATTTAATAAAAATTATTTAACTATAATTATATATATTATCCATTGATTTGGTGATGAAAAATGAATCACATTGCTTTGTCGAGGTGATAGTCCATGTCTACACATGAATACCGTTATCATTTTACATTGTATAGAATGGTACGAAAATCTGTGCAATATTGTCATTATATAATGATAAAAATTTCATGAATATAATATATATCTAACTTATATCCATTATTAAAATCATTATTGAGATACGGTGATGGAAAAAATTACATCAGTTTGTCAGATATTAGTCAACCGTACACACAATTTATAAATTTCTTTCATATTGGATAGAGGTTAGATATGAATATAGATCATAAAATAAAAATTATAAAATTTTATTATATGGTGGGTTTTATTTTATCTTGTTTTAATAATATTTTTTGAATGTGGAATAATAAATAAAAAAAATCTTTTGTTTAAGAATGATACATCTTTTTCGGACAACCTCCTATGCATAAATAATATATTCCATAAGAATTATATAAATTTTCACTGTGATTGTATCCTTATATTATGTTTTTAACCCCTCATTGACCCTTTTTAATCTTACCATTATAGTATGGGTTTTCACTCTATGAGGATCATAATAGTAACTAAAAATACGAAAAGGGATCATAAAAGGACTATGGTGGATATTATAAACCATAGAATAATAATGTGGTTGAATATAAGATTTTGTTTTAATTTTTTGTCACTTACGAATATAATTTTTTTTATAAAATATTAATAATTACAATTTTTAGAACTATTCATTACATTGGCTTTAATAATATTAAGATAACAATTATAATTCAAGAAACTTATTTTAAAACGTTAAAAAAATTTCATGGGTTTATTTAAAATTCTTTTATATCATTAATTAACAAAAATAATAATACTTATGATATTTTTAAAATCATTTATTTTAATTTCCATTAATTAAACAAGGATTCTGTTATCGTTCTTTAAGAATTTAATGTAATTATTTGTCAAATTAAAATTAAAAATAAATAAAAATTATGAATATATATTTTATATATATAGAAATACTATTTATAGTTCAATAATATCACATATATATAGAATCATAGATTATTATTGATGAAATATAATCTTATAATAAATTTAAAACAATTATTATGGTCATTTTACTATCCTTAAAATTTAATTTTTCCTTTAATTGCATGATTTATCATTTACCTTGGTAACAAAAATTTTTATGGTTACTATATCTGTTGAAAAAATTATAGGGGTATATTTAATAAATTTAGACCTTATAGTAAATAATTAATAATATTTTTTCAAAATTAAACAATGATAATTGTCATTATTTTGATAAAAAATTAAACCATAAATGCTTGATGAAAAACAGTTTTTTCTAAAAATACTGATTTAATAAAAAAGTTTTATTTACTAAATTCAACTATAAAATTAATTTAGAAAGAAATAATTGAATTATTATAAATCAAAATTAAATAATTAAATTATAAAAATAATTAAAAAATATAATTTCAACTTATAATTACTTTTAAATAAAATATAGTTTTCAATAAATATCATTATTTTCCCTAATTCATTAAAAATCAAATTTTTTAGAAAAATCTAAAAAGTTCACCATGGGATAATTTTTATATGAGGATTTAAAAATTTTATTTAATTTTCTAAAATGAATTTTATAAAATTTCTTGAAATTATTTAAATTATTTTCACATAAAAAACAATAAAAATCATTTTTGAATAAAATGTACTTTTGAAGAATTAATTGACTATAATAAAAATTGAGTGATTGTTTAATAATATTTTTCCAATAAATTATTATTTATTAGGACCTTAATTTTAATTTTTGAAATTATTTATTACCCTTCATACCTACTAATATAATGGTTTGGTTGTAATGGTCAAACATAGAAAATAATATTCTGTGTTTCATTTAAGCTCGATGTTGCGTATCTTTTACACTATCTAACATTTTATTTCATTATAAAATCGCAAGATATTATCCCCCCTACTTAGGAAATTACATCATCATAATTTGGACATGTTCTCAGTAACTAGGGTTTTTATTTTCAAAATTACTTTGTCGAAATCTGCCATCGTAAAAAGAATTAATAAAATTTGCACTTGAAAAGAGAGAATATAGGAAGTATGAAGGTTATATATAATAATATATAGCTAGGAATCCATATATTAAAACATTTGTGGATAATTAAAACATTTATATAGAAGATAAAACTATATTCTATATAAATATACAATGTGATAGAGAACATGGTCTTGTGAAATTTAACCAGCAAAATACCCTAAATTTGTGAAGGGTTAAAAGGACATTTATTTCTCTGTAAAAAATGTACTAAGATAGTGTATTATTTCCACATACATTTCCTTAATTTTATGATTTATTTTACTATATAAACTAACAAAATTAGGATATATAATTTATTGACATGAACAATTTCATCCTCTAATTAATTCCCATCACAATCACATCTTTCCATTCAAACAATTAGTATTCAAGAGGATCATTTTCATTTCTACAGCAAATGATTCAAATTCTAATAGATCAAATAATCCAGAAAATAGATAGAAATATATTCATCCTATCGGTATAAATTATTCGAAACCAAAAATTTTAGCACATGATATGATAATTCCCATAACAAAAAAACCTTCAAAGGAAGAAAAACTATATTAATCTCTAAAATTAAACAACAATAACTTTGTACAACTTCGATCATTAAATAAATAACAATCCTAAAAATTCCAAAAAATAATATATATTAATATTATAACTCATAAATAATAATTATTTTATCCCATAGTATTCCAATTTTAATTTAACATTTATCTCAAAATAACATCAACCACTCTTAATGTCTCATACTAGAAAATTTGTATAAGAGAATCATTTAATATCCAATATCATTATATAAAAGAAATAGATCCCCAAAATGACACAAAAAAATCATATATGATTCTAAAATATATTTCAACATTAATTCATTAAATAAAATCCTATAATATTATATGTAGTTCCAAAAATATTGAGATTCTTCTAAAATAACATTGATCACCAAATCAATTTCTGATAAAAAAAAATATGTTCCCAAATTGTAAAAACCAATAATTACACAAAAATATAAGATCATATTATACCATAAAGTCTATGAATATATTAAATAATAAGTTCCCAAAATTTAAATTCATTCTTCCTTAAATAACAATTTCATATCATAAACATAAGGGTTACATGTTCTTCTACCATTTATGAAAACACAATGATTATCTCCAAAAAATTATCACATTTTCTATACACCAATTTTCAATATTATTTATTATATATACTGTATGTTTAAAAATTCTGAAAACAAAACCTAATATCAAATATTCATTAGTTGTTTCATGATTCACACCAAATTGTTGAAATAACACTATATCATATTTATAAAAACACTATAAACAATCACATCCTTTGTCTAATTCCTCAATAATTTATTCATATTGATCAGGATATGAATTATTTTATTATTATTTATCAAGATAAATTCAATCATGTTTCATACATGAAACATAATAAAATAATTCATACCTTAAATCTAGAAATTAGTGTATTTTTTTATGCTATCGATATCCCCAATATCTTGCATCGTGGTGTCTATATCTCTTGAAATGAAATATTAAATCCAAAATGGTATTTACATTCCAAAACATGTGTATAAATTAATACATTAATATCAAATAAAAGTGAAACCATGATCCATAAAAATTTTGGAGGAATGAAAAGGTATTGGATAAATCAAAATGTTTTTTCAGGTTATTTAGATACTCAAGAAGCTATAGAAATATTTTCAAAAATATTTGTCATTAATAGTGATAATAAAATAATTATGAAGGGATAATAATGTTATAAAATTTCACTTTACTTTCATAATGATAAAAGTTCATCAATTTATATAAAATAGCATAATTTAAACATAAAATGATTATTTGAATGTTAAATTGAAAATTGCCTTCCAAAATAAAATACCCTTAGAAATTCCATAATACATTAATCTTAAAATCTTTTATAACTATGTCTATAACACTTGTAAATCCAATATCCAAAAATTTAATTAATCACTTTAAAATCCATCACATAAAACAATAAAATTAATGTGGAATAATTTTAACTTATAATCATCCTTAAACATGTAAACCTAATATATTATTCATAATGCTTTAGATTAAGTCAACTAAAATAATCTTAATCTACAAATTTTTATAAACCCTTCTTTGATAACAAATTTAAGGACTCAAACTTAATAAATACATATTAAAGTGATTTTGGACTATAAATCACTTTATTTCCCCAATGATATTTTATGTTTAGAGTATTAGGTAATTAGACTGTAAAATTTACGTATAAAACCCAAATATTATAGATTAGAAACGTTTATTACATTTACATTTTCACCATTATATAAAACATTTTAAATAGAAGAAGATTTATTTTAATGAACAATCACCATTACTTTCACCTTGACCACTTCTTCTCTTTTTCCCATCATTATACCATGTAATTTTGTTTTTAAAAAAACTCAGGATGAAAAAAATAAGCTAATTAAAGGACATAAAAAAGAATAAATCTATTATGCCAGTGAAAAGGATGAAGACCCAGGAAACAATTTTCATAAAAACATTCCTTTTTACCCACAAAAGCTAATTAGATTTTTCAAAAATATCATTATCTTACCATTAAAGAAATGATTTAAAATAAAAATCCATAGAAGTCATATAATAGTTATATAGGTAGCTTGGGAAATCATTTTCCATATCACTCTAAAAATATAATAACCAATATTGTAAACTTCTATCTCTGATGCTCTCAATTCATTGGAGAGATATCACGAGACAACTCATCCATGGTTAATAATTTAACCACCCATGCTTGCTTCATAATTCAACCACCTGTAATTGGTTAACAACATAACCACACAACTCTGGTTTATAATAGAACAACCCATCATTAGAAACAATTCCCAAGAAATACAATATAGTCAAAAACACATAAAATCTTTTTTTAATATAAAATATTTTTTCCACTAAGAAGAATGAAATTAGGGGTATTGAAATATCCCTTTCCTTTAAAAAACAAATTTTCTATAATAAAATTCCTAGAAAAATATAATTTTCTTAATTTAAAGAAAATATGGAAGAATGTAATGGAATGAAACATTAAATAACATTATAGGGTTTCATCTTCAGTGCAAATTTATTTAAAAAAATTATTTGAAACATTTCTTAAGGAAAATAACCCTTCTTTTTTTAAATAACTTATTACTAAAAAACGTCTCAAACAATAAGGGAAAACATTTCCTTCAAAATAACCTTATAAAATTGAAAATTGTTATTTAAAGTAATTATTATTCATAATGGTGGGATGAAACACTCATTCCATATAAGTTAAAAAACAATCCTTCCATACTTTTTTTTGGAAATGTCAAAAAGTACCTCATTTTAAAAAATATTTATTTCATGGAATTTTATAAATAGTTAATTATGGTTTAAGATCAAATTTAAAATAAAAGGAGAATATTAAAAATAATTATAAAACATATTTATAAAATATATTTATAAAATACTTATATTGAAAAAATAGAGTTATAAATAAAACATCAAATGAATATTTGTTGTAAAAGAATGTCATTTAATATGAGTTTGAATCATCACATATGATATTTAGCTTCTTGAATAATAAATAGAGGTTAATTAATTATGTACTTATAAACATTGATCAATTTTATTATTCCTTTTATATAACTAATTAACTTGTTATATACAATTAACAATTCTTTTATGTTCACGTCAAAAGTTTTCACAATGGTCATTTTATAAGTCAAAAATGAGTTTGGAATATTGACATTGGTCAAATAGGTCATTACACCATATTATAAAAAATATTAATCATAATATAATTTTAATTTTTATAAATCAATTATACTTTTAAAACCATCCATAAAATATGGTTATGATAAATTAATTATGTCACAACCATAAAGATGGCAAGTCATACATATGTATTTGTGACATTACCATTTTCAACAATCATTATGGAATAATGTTAAGTAAAATTTTATATTAATATAATAATAATATAATAAATATTATTTAATTTCATTAATAATACTAATATATATCATAACTTTGATGTGGGGATAAAAAAACAAATCACATCACTTCATAGAAGTGGTAGTCCACACATACGCATAAATGATGTTGTCATTTTCCAGTTTAAGGAATGGAAAGAATATATTTGTTATATTAACTTTAAATAATGATAAATATGTCATTATTATCATATATATATAACATAATTCATAATTAAAACCATTATTTAGGGACGGTTATGGAAAACTAATTACATCAGTTCATGAGGTGGTCTTCCATTGTATTAAAGAATGATGCATTCCTCTCCCATTTGAAAGAGGTTGTAGACGGTTATAGGTTATACTAGTAAACAAATTAACATAATATTATAATGTGGATAATTTTTTTACTAATTGATCATGGTTAGATAATATTTTAAAGAAGTTTATGAAGAAATAAAACAAAATCTTTCGGTTAAGATTGACACCATTTCTTCGGACAACCTCATTTGTTTAACACATTAAGACCACTAAGGATTGTGGTATTTCTTAAATAAATAATATTTAATATTTTTAGGGATGGTAATAAGGTATTTTGGTATATAATGATCAATAAAACATGTTTTTTATATATGAATAAATGATATATTGTGGTTCCCATTTATAAGACTAGGATGGGACACTTTTAGATTTTTTTTGAAATATTAAACTAATATAAAATAATATTAAATTAAAATGGGTAACCCCCCTTTTATTTAGGATATATAATGATAAAAGGGAAATGTAATCTCATATAATAAAAATTATATAAATTTTGGCTATATTTTTATGCTTATATATTGGTTTTAAACCCTCATTAATCGTTTTTAAAGATTCTGTGACAACATGCTTTTCCATTCTATGAGGATCATGATAGATACAATAAATTGAAAAACAATTCCATAAATTTACCTTGGTGGATATTATAAACCATATCCTAAAAAAATTTGTGGAATCTAATATTTTTAGAAATTTTAAATAATTTGAAAAAATATTATTTATTATAAAATATCAATAATGTCATTTTTTAGAACTATTCATTTCAATAACATTAATAATATCTATATAACATATAGGATTAGAAAAAATTATTTATTAGATACCTAATATTTCATGGTCTTGTATAAAATTGATGGATATCATTAATTATACTAATGTATAAAAGTTTTTATAATTTAAATATTGTTTATTTGATTTTTTTCATTAAATAAATAATATATGTGTCAATGTTGTGTAAGTATTTAACGTAATTATTTATTCACAAAAAAATTATAAATAAATAAATATGATAAAAATTAATATTTTATATTTCAAAAGACCATTTATAGTAGAACATATCTTCTACATTACCCCATATTAAAAATATTATAGTTATTAACAATAAGAGTTATACATGTATGTATTTTCTTATAACGAAATATTATAAAGGTTATTATCTCATCTAAATAGACATAATATTCTATTCAATCGAATATTGAATGATTATGGATGAAATTTAATTATAAAATAAATTTTAGTCTATTATAAGGAACATTTAGTAGACCTTAGAATTATATTTTTAGGTTCAATTACCCACATTACCTTTTACTATGGTCAAAAAAATATCATTGTTGATATTAATATTGACAAAAAATAAGAGGATAGAATATACTAAATTTTTAACTCCAGATTCCAAATATTCAACTCATTTTTCAAAATTCAATAAAAATAAATAGAATGATTTATTTTAGTATTAAAAAATAATAAAGTGATGGAAACAAAATTTTCAGAAAAAAATGTCTTTTTAATGTAAAAAGGTTTTGAAAATAAATTATACAATAAAATTCATTTAAAATTAATTGGATTACTATAAATAAAAAATAATGAAATTTTAAAACTAATACAAAATATAATTTTACCTTATAAATACATTAAAAGGAAATTTTTTTTATATAAAAAAAAGTATTCATATAAAAATCATATATTTCAGAAAATTAGAAAACTTTCACATTATATTCTTTTTGATATAATGATTTGAAAAATTAATTTTATTTTTTTGTATAAAATTTTAATTTTTCTGGAAATTATTTATATTGTTTTTACACAAGAATAAATATAAATTATTTTTGAATAAAAATTATTTTTGAATAATAATAAACTTTTTTTAAAATTGATTGATTATTTTATACACATTTACCAATAAATTTATATTGAGTAGGACTATTAGATTTATTTCATAAATCAGAAATTCATATTCATACCAACCAATTTAATTGATAGGTTATAATAGTTGTATTTGAATATTAATATTTCATTGCTAGTTTAAGCTCAGTGTTAGGTATCTTGTATGCTATCGAACATGGCCTATCCTTTTAAAATTTTGAGATATTGCACAATGTGTCTATAATTTTTATAAATAAACTAGTATTATTGAAAAAAATTAATCTCTATAAGGCTCTATACACAAATATTTTCAATCCTAATTCCCAAAAAAAATTAAACTCTACTCTAATACAAAATGACACTCCCTATACCCACAATTTTGGATGTAGTCCTATAAATGAAAAAAAATTATACATAACATTAATTAAATAAAAATTCATATATCAAAAGATTAGTTTCCTAGATAACTATGTACATTTAAAACAAAAAAACTATAAAATAAATTTCTTGAATAATGAATCTCAACACATGTAATTTCCTTATATTTATCCCTTTCATTAAAATCCATGGGGAAAATTTAAAAAAAATGATGGGTAAGATATAAAGACCAACAAGGGATAAAACTTAAAATAGGTAATAAATGAACTTCATGAGTAAAACATGAGTTGTGATATAAAACATAAATCTTATAAAAATATTCATATCATTATCATAAGTATGGAAAGAATAATATTATCATACGTACATGAGGCGTAAAATGATAATAAATACATGAGGCATAACATGATGATAAGTACATGAGGCAAGACATCATCATAGGTACATAAGGCCTGACTTGATCATAAGTACATGATTAATAACATGGGAATATGGTTATAACATAAACATGGTATATTCACAAGCATATCCCCAATGATCATCACTATTGTTTCATAAAACATTACTATAGAATACATCCAAGGTATCATGAGCATTTCATCTCTAGAGATTAATTCATTACCAAATACATTACAGTGATTCGGGGATCACCATTCATTTTTCATAATTCCTATGTTCCACATAAGAAAAATAAACATAAATCTTTAAATAATTATAGCATTAACCCGTGGAAAATAAATTGGTATCTAATGAATATAAGAAATATCTCTATGTAAATACCATTCGACAAAGATTATAAATTAGGTATTTTCATGGTATTGAATAAATGGAATATGGTTCAATAAATAATTTACCTAGTAAAAAATGGATTAGTACCTAGGTGGGAACCTTTTTATCAAAGGAAGCACAGAAGGGTGTCCTTAAGGAAAATATTTATTAACAAGATTGATACAAATATGAAGATAAGGGAAGATGAAGTCAGTGATTGATAATTCTAAATAGATATCTAATTTTCACCAAGAAAACGAGTGCATAGTGAAATTAAAAAATATGAGAAAGGTATTTTACATGATAATGATTGAGAATAATAGAAAACATAATCATTGGTTATAAATAATGATAGAAATAATCCCATTCAAAGGATTAATATGGTTATTTGGGTGAATAACCAACTATCAACTTTAGTGACTATAGGAAATTTATAATGTAGAGAAAATTGACTGAATGAAAAAAATAACTAATGAATGTTAATTTCATACCATTGGGATGTTAGTTGAACATTAAACCTATTTATAAATACTAATATTTTATTATGGTTGGTAAATTTTATTTTAATTAACCAAATTAAATCCCATGTGAGTTTTATACTAGGTTTATCGCAAGGCCTATTATTGTGCACTAGGTAATGATTGAGTCAAAAACAATTCTCACTTTTTGGGTTTATTAATCCTATGTACAAATATTCGTGATCTAGATCCAAATATTTTATCCAGAAAGGTACTTATTTTATAGGAATACCACACACTTATTTCTTTTACAAATATAGGATAGTTTTATCGGTACGATAAACCTTATGCATAAAAATGTATTATGAAGGAAGTTTAATTAGAGTTTATAAACATATATCCTTGATAAAATAGTAGGGAAACTATAAAAATTGTTCAAAATTATATTTTACATTGAAACAAGAAATAATAATATAGTTCATGAAAGTAATAGGAATGGAGGAGTGATGAACCCTTGTTTCGGTATAGTAAAAAAATAGGAAAAGGGTATAATTAGAGGGAATAAATAAACAAATAATTAAAAAATATAATATAGAAGATAATTCTACAAAATAAAAATTATATATGTATAATAAATGATATTAAAAAATAGAACAGTTCAAAATTAATGAACATGAAAATAAAAGATGATGATTGATGATGACCTTACATTAGAAGGATGCTTCTTTAATCTATAGATAGACTCATTATAATCGTGGAAACACCTTTTTAGACTACTTATAAGGATATTGATAGGGGAACCATGCTCAAATTATTTTTTGTGCAATGTTAGGTGGGAATGGGGTATTTATACATGAAGAGGGGTGAGTTTAATGAATTAAATATTATTCATTTTATTACATAAGCCATCCACTTGTGGGTGAAATGAATTATAAACAATTTATTAGAATATTGATGATTTAATTATATTTGTTGTATACTATTATAATTCCAAAACTGAAACTTACTTTCAAACCCACCCATTTAATTCATAGAAAACAAAAATTATAATCTATAAAATTTTATTATAGTTCCAACATTTAATGTATAAATTTTTAATTGAAAATCAATAATTTAAAATTATTAATTATAAATATTAAATTTAATTTTTTATTGAATAAAATTTTTACATAAAATTTTAATAATGTTTTTATAAAAATTATTTCATAAAATCACAATTCTTGTAAAATGGTAATTTTTACATTTTTACTAAAAAATAAACATTGTCATAAAATTATCAAAAATTAACCATAAGATAATTTTAATATGACGATAACAAAAATTAAATATATTTTACTAAAATAATTCTCTAAATATGATAATTTTTACTTTTAAATAAAAATCCTTATTTATTGAAAAATAACATTTTTTAGTGTAGTAATCATTCATGCCATTATAAAAATTACATTGGGTATTGTTTAAATTTACAATCATTTAAATGTGTTTTATAAGATTATTTCATGAAATAATTTTTAGTTAAAACTTGTATACTATCCATAATAAATATTATTAAAATATTTTATTTATAATCTCTATTAATAAAATTTTAATTATATCATTAAATAATCATGCCAATCAATTAAATTCATTTACATAACGAAAAATAGTAGTGACCAAAAATTTTATTAAATAATTTTTATAATAACCATATGTCATATTGTTTTATAATAATAATAGAAAACAAATATTTTTTCCAATAACCATACCATCTTTCTCTCATTATCATGTATTACTTTTCTTATGAAGGTTCTTATATGTTCAATGATAATGAAAATAATTTTCCTAACTCTCCACTTTATTTTCATAGATATTTTGGATGGAGAAATATTATTAGGGGAATTCCATCCTATGGAGTTTTCTAGTGAATATACTATTATTGAATTTGAATATACCTTTACTATTAGTAGCTTTACTAGTCCACGTTTACAAAAGATGTGTAATGTTATTATGAAATGTATAAGTATTTTAATGAAATATTATTGTAAAAAATTATAGAAATATTATTGAGAGGAAATATTTACTTCATTAAAATTAGAATATATTTCATTTTGTTAAATGGATAAATTATATATATATTGAATAATGTGATATATACATATACTGTAATAAATTAAAATAAATCATTTCTCATTAAGATATCAATGTGAGGAAACTGTGATTACTCGAGTTACTCAAGGATTGTGATTTCACAAAACAATACATCATGGGTAAGGAAAATAAGGAAAGGGATTCTTTTAGCTCGAAAGATGATGGAGCTATAAGCCAAATCAAGATTAACAGGGATCTTAAGTACATTTATATAATAAATATAGATATGGGGATTCTTATGGAAGGGGAGATATTACTCATTTTTAAAATAACTACCAAACCATATTTATTTAGAAAGAAAAAAAATTATTACTCTCAAGATGAGATTATTTTGATGAAAACTAAAGTAGAGAATGATTGATAATTAATGTAATTTTTTTGATGATGGTATTCTAAAATTATGAAATAGAAAATGTGTTCCATATATAAATTTGTTGAAATGAGAATTGTTAGATTATTCTCATAAATTGAATTTCTTTATACACCCTGGTAGAACAAAGATGTATTGGGATTTGAGAGGAAATTTTTTAGAATAATATGAAGCAATAAATTACTTATTATTTATCCAAATGTATTTTTTGTTAATAAATGAAGAGTGGGACACAACTACCTAGAGAAGTCATGAAACCACTACCAAATCCTATGTGGAACTGGGAAGAAATTGTTATGGAATTTTCACTAAATAACTAAATACTTATAGAGATAATAATACATTACGGGATATTATTTATTTCCTAACTAAATCTATAAACTTTAAAGAAATAAGATAATATTTACCTATTGATAACCTTACATGGATCTATATTTATTAAGTTATAAGACTTCATGGGATACCTGTTTTAATTTTATTTATCATGATCCTCAATTTAAATCAAAATTATAGAAGAGGAGTCATATGTATCTATATAATAGGTTTAATTTTAGCAAGGCCTACCATCAATAGGCTAATGTACACTTGGAAAATATTATTCAAGAATTATAATACATGTTGATGTCATCGTCACATTTCTTTTAATTAATTTGGGATTTTTATTATAATTTTGTCTTATTTTATTATAATAATAGTTTCCATTCACGAATTCAAATAATTATATATGAAGCATTATATAGAAGCATCTGTCATACTCTAGTTTTTTGGGATGAATTTGGTGGAAGAAAACTTCTAAGCCTAGAAATTGTTAAGGAGACAAAGACATAGGTAGTGACTATTCAGACTCATAATAAAGAACCTCAAAGTAGTAAAATGATTTATTCAGATAATAAAATGAATTATTTGGAATTTTAAGTGGATAATCATGAATTTTTAAATGTATATCTATAGAAGGGTGTTCTAAGGTTAGGTAAGAAATGGAAACTGATCTCGAGGTACATCAGACCTTAAGAAATTATGTAAACAATAGGAGTTTTGGTTTAACATTTGGTAATTAAAACAATTATATCTAAAGTAAATTATTTTTTATATATTTTATCATTGATTAGGAACATGCCAAACCCAACTCATGTTTTCACCATTAAAGAAATACAATTGGAACATGGTCTATCATACTGTGAAAAGGAATTCAAGATTCATGACATTAGAGAGAAAATGTCGAGGTATCTGATGACTCAACTGGTATAGGTACATTTTATATATCATAAAATGGAAGAATATACTTGTTAACCAAAGGATGTTATGAAAAATATCCACCGTCAAATCTTTAGAATTTGAAATCCATAAATATTACAATGTCACTTTTTTAGGAGGGAATAATTTAACACCTTAGAATCCATTATAGTAAGTGAATTTTTTATTTTTATAAAATAATAAAAAATTTAATATTTAATATTTCATGGTAGAAAATTTTTAATTTTATAGGATGAAAATTTATTTTTATCTAACTTGGTCAAAATAATCCAAGAATGAAATTTTAAAATATTCTCCAATAAATAAGCTTTTATGAATAATATAAAATGTAGGGTTTAAATATAAAAATATTTATTTATAATAATGTGTCCTAATAAATATAATAACAAATTTATTGGACATAAATTCTATATAGATAAATATAATATCATTTTGGATGTAATGAAAGGGTATTTTCAGAAAAATGCTTTTTTTTTGAAAAATCAAAGTTTATGGAATAAAATTTATATAGTTTAATTAATTAAAATAAGCACTAAATATTAATGATTTAAACTAAAATTATTTATTATATATATAACTACATTAATTTAATTCTATATAAATATGATTACTGTATGTATATTTAATGAAACGTCATCTTATTCAAACAAAATAGATTTCTTAAAAACCGATTTTTTCAACATGTTTTTCTAGGTTAATTTTTAAATTAAATTCATCCATTTATTTGAATTGAATTTGGTAAAATTTATATTATATTTATAATAAGAATAATTTTTATAAAATATGAATATATGTTTAATTTTATTTTCATAATTATTAATTAAAATAGTAAAAATAAATTATTATGGTTAATGTTAAATCATGTTTATTGAGGGTTATAATATAAAGATAGGGGTCAATATGACCTAATTTTTATTGTGAATCCCCAATGGGTTGTTTTATTTTAACCAAAAATTTATCTTCATTGAAAATGATCCATTTCAGTTCCAAAATATCCAAGAAGGTGACATGACATTATTATAAAACCGTGAAAATCTACAATTGTTTCAGAAACCTAAATAATAAAAGTGAACCTCATCCCCTCAATTATTCACACCTATAATGAAATTTATATTACCTATAATCTGAAATAATATCTACCCATAATATTTATAAATATTATAGAGATTATTATCTTCTAAAATAAAAATAAAATGATCTTTAATAAGAGAACAAAATGATGTTTTTCTAAGCCAAGGTAATTATCATCACTAAGATGTTTCTTTTTTACTTATTCTTTTATCACCTTAAATTATGTATTAACAATTAAAATATAATAAAAAAAGTATATAAAATATAATCATAGGTAATTTTTTTTATTTTATAATATTTATCCATCTCCATCTCCATCAAATGGGAAACAAAACCATCGTTCCAGTGTGTGGTGGACTACATCCTCATGAACCGATTTAATTTTTTTTCCGTTACTAGATCACATGGATTGTAATAACAATGGAACAAATGAATATATATGATAATTATGAAATAATATTTATTCTTTAAATTTAATATATCACCTACATACTTACCCATTTACCCTTTAATAAAATGATAATTTCACTCATGCGTATGTACGGTCTACCTTCTCCACGAGGCGATGTGATTCATTTTCAATGATAAAATTTAAATAATGATTATAAACATGTATATATTTGGAATAAATATAATATATATAACTATAATATAATTCAATATATTATGGAAGTATATCCTATGCTAATGAACTAGAACTTTCATAGAAAACATGTAAGAGAAATCAAGGCATTTAACACATGAAATAATAGTGGTAATGAACGATTGTTAATGAAATGATGATAAGATGTTATAAATAATAATATATGAAATTATATATATAAATATGGTCATATTATAAATTAATAAAATTTTTAAATATATTATTAATGACGTAAAATATTGTTCTACTAAAGGGTATTGTGAGGTAAGGGATTTTGTCTCAATTTCCATTCTACTGAGATATATTTGTTATTGTACACCTATTAACTTGTATATGGTGTATATAATACAAATATTTTATATTTTAAATGAATAAATATTTATTAATCTTTATTAATTTTTCAATTCATGTATAATATCTCAAGGGGATACAATTTAAAATTTTCCATAGAGGTAAGAATTTATTTTACAATCTCACATTCTTTTTGGGTTTATTATATATCAATTTAAGGTATATTTTTATTTATCCATATTAGTATCCAATAATTGTATTATAAAATGGATCTTATTGGAGTTTCCATAAAATCATAAATATGTTCCTATATATAGTATATGAATGAATCAAATAAATGTTGAAAATTAAAACTGATCTTATTTCTATTTTTGATTAGTTATATTTTTCTTCAATATCCATAATTATAATAAAATTATTACAATAGTAAAATTATTTAATCAAATAATTTATTATGTAAATTATAAGTTTACATTTAACTTTTAAATGTTTTTAAAGTAATATTTATAAATTTTTCTAAAAGTTTCAATTTTTATCATTCTTTACAGAAAGTAAAAAGGTAATGTTTTTAATGTATATTGTGTTAACATACATTGCTATCGGCATAACCAATTTATGATATTTACATTATTATAATAATTTTAAATGGTTTTCTAGACAAAAATAATTAATGAAAGGTTATTTTAATATTTCACTTCCATTTTCATTAGGAAATGATTTTATTACGTAACCTTTATTTTTTATGAAACAACAATCATCTCTAATCTCATATTTATAGTTTGGTCATTAACATAATCATGGAACATTAACTTTTTTATTATCATTGTATATTAAATTTATCTTAATCATCCATATTTTATGTATCACGGATATGATTATTGCCTAAACTGTATATATTTTTTTACATTTGGTGTATAAATAAAATTTTATTTGATCGATTGGGGAAAATATTGATAAATTTTTATTATTTAATCAATAATGATAATTTTTTATAATGAAAATTGTAATGTACTGTAATTATTCATTTAATATATGAGGATTTCATTATACAATCCATAATGTGTGGGGATTGGTTATAGATATCCTTTCTGTGCATAAATGGGTCTCTTAAGAAAAAGTTGTTGTCCAAATTAAATGGATTTTTTGTACACCTACCCATATATTAAACTATCTTGGTGACTAGTCATTCAAATATAGATATCATGACTGCTTTTATTATCATGTCCAAAATTATGAATTTCCATCATTGTGAATTCATATATTATTATCCATGAGATTATTTCATAGATATAATATAGGGATGTATTTCATGCCCAAGTTACTGATTAAATGAATTTTGTTTTTAGTTATTTACATTGACATATTAAATATGGCTTGTTTAATAATGATAAATTACATTATAAATTAACCTTACTAATTATTTTAGATTACCATTGTTTTTTTCATTCTCTAGGATAAGATGAAATATTATTTTAATGATTTTAAGGATTACAATTTTTTTCCATTTCTATGTATTATATTTTATTCCCAATTTATAATGGATGTCATGTATGTACCTAGATATTCAACACTATAAAACTCATTAATACTTTGGGATTAGAAACCATGTATCAATTCTAATCTAATGAATTTAACACAAACTATGGGATACTAGATTCAGATTTGTTGTAATCACCATTCATCTAGGGTGTCTAAAAAGTGTTATATTCATATCATATCCCATGATTCTAATGATATAAATTAAACAAAATTATTGTATTTTTATATTTTATCAGGATGAAATATGTTGATGATATTCCATGTTTCATTCTTAATAATAATCTGAAACTATTTAAATATTATGGGATCTTGAAAAATACTCATTGTGAAATAGACATAAGTTATACAATTATGATCAATTAAAATTGATGAAATTCATACCTCCATTGGTATAATTCATGATCATCGGTATATAATAATCTGAGAGAAATAATTTAAGAGTTTTCTTTGTTTCAATTTCCACTTATTTTTTAATATTTTTCACAATTTTTCTATATTGAGCAATGAATCATTTATTGATTCATTTATATTAAATCATTATTAGATTTCTCAAATACTCATACATGATAATCATAACAATATTATTCTCACCCAAATGGAAAGGTTCATTTTTTTCCTTTCATTTTTTATATTAAATATGGATTTTTATCATTAAATATCTATAAATATTTCTTTTTTCTCCTTTTATGAAATCACATCATCCTATAAATGCATTATATTGAAATGAATGTAATTAAAGAACACCTCTTTACAATTATTAAAAAAATTAAAATCACTAAGGATCATTTTTATCAACCAACCAAAAAAGAGACCATCATATGATGTGTTATTACCAATCATGATGTATCCAAATCCATATCTCTAAAACATATGACGTGAACATAAATGTTTATGTATTTATTGTAACATGGTAATAAGTGAGTTAAAAGGAATAATATAAATTAAAATGGTTATGAATCAAGTAAATAATTAACATATCTTTATTATTCATGATTACAAATAAGATACATGATGATTCATACTCAATGTAAGTGATTTTCATCTCATTGTTTTTATGGGACATATGTCTTATATACCACTTATTTTTCATTTGTGTTGTATATACTTCGGATTATTTTCTTCTATAAATATAATCATCAAAATTATTTTATTTTCATATCCATCTATTTTTATTACATTCATGGGGATTTTGATTCAAATGATACTAAATGTGTAATTGTTTTATATCAAAATTTAATTATTATTTGGGATTCTTTATGTTTTTTTACACAGGAAAATATTTTTCTTCTTTGTCTTTTAAAAATGTTTTCCAAAATGGAAGTAATATTCTCTTGTGGTTTTGAATTTAATTTTTCCCTTTTTTACATTATAATAATTGGTATGAAGGGAATCATCTTGTCTTTTTTCAAAACACGTACTTTGCGACTTTTCTTTCTAAAAAATGTAAGTATTTTTTAACAAATATGGCATGAGCAGCATTTCCCACCATAATGATTTCTTATTGATTTGAAATATACTTTTAAATTTTAAAGGATTATTTTTAAAGAAATTTTTTCGTTTATAATTATGTATCTTTATTAAAAAAATGATTTTAAAATGGAAAGGGTATTTTACTCAAGAATTATTCCAAATAGTATTTCAAAAATCATTTTCCATCTTAGATAAAATTATATGATGTTACATATGATTTGATGATATATGACCCAAGGTTTACATATTTTTTCATTCTCTGGATGGTTTATGTTTATGATTTAATGATTTCTATGAATCTTTTTTCTTTTCAATGAGTTATGTTGAGATGAAATGATTGTGAAAACTCATTCTTTTTATGGGTTCTGTTGCTATTTATGATCTTATGGCACACATATGTTTTATTTTCACTATGTTACATGTGGTACCTATATATCTCTCTAATTCATTGAAAATAGATTGATATATTATGAGATAAACATGATTATAATATGTAGTGAACCCCATTCAGTAAGGGACATTATCCACAATGATAGTCTTGGGAGGGAACATTGATTACTATGATGGTTTGGGGAGTGAACCCATTACACAATTAAAGTATTGGAAAAGATCCTTGACTACTCTAGAAATGATTTTATTTGATTATTTTTATTTCATTATTCCATGACTTATTCCAATGATATACTCTCATGGATCATGTTCATTTATTCCTTCAGGATTTATGTCTTATAATCTTTAAAGGCTCGACATTAAACATTACATAATCTTGAATTAAGTTAATAATTCACATTGAGGATATTTTCAGGTTTAGTGATTTATAGATTTAGGTCATAAAATATATATAACAACTTGAATATTACATGTAGAAACTTCTACTCAGTATCCAATTTTTTATAAAATATAAACTCGTAAATGAAAAAAAACATGTTTAGTTCCATGATTTAATCATCACGAATTTTCCATGATCACATCCTTGACCCTATTCCACATTAAGCCCTGTGAAAAAAATTTCAAAAACTTGTGATGAGCATTAAAAAGCTCAGTAAGGTTTATAAAACAAGGAACGAAAACATTAGTCCATCAATACATAAAAATCAATAAAATCATACTTTTCAATCGTTAACAATAAAACACAATATCATAAGTTTTATTAATAACACATAGAAATCATAAATCAAAAGGTAACTTGCGGAATACATAACATATTTTTAGTAGAATTCATGGCTACGTAGGGAGTTCCAATTGGAATACCCATCACATTATATTCCCAAAATCTCTTAGGAGATACATTATCATTTACCTATGTCAGGTTACCCAATGCATTGGAAAGCTATCTAAGGCTCACTCATCCTAGGTTTATCACTGAACCAAATATATATGTGAAAAATCACCTAGAACCATATCATAACCATAAAACATGAACAAGCTTATGGGAAAGATAACATTTCCACAATAAAATCACAATATTAATTATATATATTTAAATAACCAATTCTTTCTCGAAACCATTTTCAAAACCATTTAAAACATTTCATAAAAAGATTTTTAAATATAGGTGTCTCATACTAGTTTGAAAAATTTAATGGAATTATCATTTTAAAACATAAATTTCCATATAATAATCCTAATTTTTTTTAAAACATGGTCATTAATGATAAATATTTCGAAGAATAAATTTTAAAAACATTTAAAACAATGTTATAATTAAAGAGTCTCATACCAGTAAAGAAAATAGATGAAAAAAATAATTTAATAATACATTAAAAAATATTATAATATCTAGAGAATAATTAGATTCCTGATATAATATGTAAAAGGTCACTATATACACCATATAAATGTGAATTTGTATATAACAAAAAATATGTCTCAATGGAATGTAAATTTAGACTTAATCCCTTACAAAGATCTTATTAATGATGTAAGAATTTTTTAGTGGGGTGATTATTTGTTGAAATATTATATCCACACAAAGGGAAGTTGAAATTACAGCATAAATAAATAAAAAGTGATTCCACACATAATCATGGCATAATATAATCATCAAAATATGCATCAAACCCAAATAATGAAAATTGAGTTTAGAAATTCCCTTACGAAAATTTAGCAGCCAAACGATGTAACATAAAAATTTAGAAAATGATTTTATGAGAGAGAACATGGTATCTCTTCACTAGGACATAAATTGTACAGAAATAAGGGTATATTAGAACATATCCAATCTTAATAAAATGGAAATTAAAATACATGACATAAAAGAAGACTTTTACTAAAAGAAGAGGGTGAATGATCCCTTATAGAGATAATTTTATAAAAAAAATAGATCAATTACGTGTATTCAATATAATTACACATAACTCAAGTATAAATACAAGAAAAGATATAAAAATTTACTTCTCACATAAGAATTGAATGACATAAACATGGAGTATAAGATCATCCCAAAGAATGGAAACTGGGTTAAGAAGTTCCCTTACCTCGTTTCAGACTTGACTCATTTTTTGTTTATTCTCTTGAATAATAAACTAAAGTTAATATATAATTTCTATTTAATGTTATTAAAGTTTATTATTCTTTTTATATCACTTGTTACCATGTTATATAAATTACATAATAATATAAGTTATTAACGGTCCTTTTTCGATATTTGACACTTGAGTCAAAATGAACTTGATAAAATTACAAATTGTCCATGTGGTCAATCTTAAATTATATAAAAAGTGAAATTTAAGATTTAGATATCATAAATATATCATATATTTCAAATTTATATATATATATTTGTTTATAATAGTACATACGATTTGATGATATGAAGTGAAATGCAACGTTCATGGATACGGTAAGCTGTATGTACGCATTAACGCTACTTTCATATCAATTTTGAATTTAATGGAATAAAAACATTTTGATACATAGGTATATTATAATTATAGTATAATATCATATATAAATTAACTAAAAATATCACTTATACATACCATGTATAGCATGAATGAGTCATATCACTTTGAGAGAGTGGTATTTCGTACTTCCTCAAATGAAATTATTGTATTTACCCATTAATGAAACAATAAAGGTACGATATAAATGAATAATATTGAAGAATAATGACAATATAAATATAATATATTTCACATATAAATATAGTTCCATCATAATGGCCACCATGAGAGGCAGTATGATATAATTGAACAATAATCGTTTTATGAGGCAGTAGTTCACTGTCCACAGAAACAGTATGTTCATATAAATTAGACAGATGTGTGTGGATTTATATTTCTAATAATACTCATAAAAAATCACAGTATATATTAGATACTAATTCATTTATTTAAAAAAATAATAAGAAGAGAATTCGTAGTGAAGAATAAAAATAAAAGAAGAGAACTTGGGGGAAAATGTTACCTTTAAATCAAGTAACTCCCTTGGGTTTGAACCAAAAGGATTTCTTTATGTGCCTTTTTCCAAAGGTATGTATTACAGGAGGAAGAGAGGGATTTCAGGAGCATCTTTGGATAGAGGTTGGATGATCCAAGTGGCATGAGAGGTGTGAGTATTGGGTTAGAAGTGGTGTCCTTTTATAATAGGAGGAAAGGCACTTTAGGAAAGTTTGGAAGTATTATTTTATTATAAAATGATTTTATGTTTCAAAAGGTCCAAAACACATTAAATTCTATGATAATATTAATATAAGTCAAAATAAAATCATAAAATAATAAATGTATAGGTTTTTAACAATATTTATCCTTATCTATTTTATTTAACTCTTTGATAACATATTTAACTTTTACCATGTCTTCTTGTATATTCATATTATATTGTTAATATATTTACTATAAAATTACAAATGACACAAAAGGAATAATTAATGACATTTCTAACATCATATTTGTCATTTGGCCTAATATTATTTTTTTAGGACTATTATATCATTTAATAAAATATTAATTGATTTAAAAACTCATATTTGGAATTTTTTATACTATTCATATCATGAGTTTTTTTAATAATCCAAGCCATCATGATTCATTCAGATAATCCTAAATTAATTATAAGATAACAAGTCATAATCATCTCTAAAATTCGTGGATGGCATTAAATGTTTGAAAAAAAATTATTTTAAAATTTATAATCTCATTTATTTAAAACATTCATTAATGAGATAATCATTACATAATAATTATTTCATAAATAAATTTATTTATACGATGGTTAATAATTATAAATAAAATACCATGATATAGGAAATATTTTTAGATTTCTAATGACTATTTATAGTTGAAGATATCAGTTATATAACAATGTGTTAAATTATTTTCGCAAAACAAGACTTGTTTATGATAATTTTTTACTTTAAATAAAATTTTATTAATGATACTATCCACCAAAAAATTATTTTTATCCTACTGAACAAAATATTACATACTAATGAAAACTATGTATATCATATTTTTTTAAATTAAATTTACAGAAGTAGTAAAATTTCATTTAAATAAAAAAGCTAGTTTTTTACTATTATGTAGTGTTTTTCACTATTCATAAAAAATTGAACGTTTTCAAAAAAATACCAAAAATACACCCAAAGATAATTTTTGATATTCGGAATTCAAAAATGATGTATATTTTACCAAATTAAAAACATATAAGTTTCATTAATTAATTTAAATTTAATTTACATTGTCAAAACTAGAAAGTTTGTATTTTAAGAAATAAAAACTACAAAAAGATTGACATGCGTTTATGTCCAATTTCAAAGTGAAATCACATAAAATGAACAAAATTGTATTAAATAGTAAAAATATAATCCAATTATACTTTAAAACCATATAAAAATATAGTCTATCTATATTAATAAATCTGATAAAAAGACATTTTGGACTTAAAATGCAGTATTTTTCACTATTCATTATAAAATGAACATTATCAGAAAAATAAAATAAAATTACCCATATTAAATATTTATATCCTGATTCTAATGAATAATTTTATTTTTTCAAATTATACATATAAATGAAAAAAAACTAGATTTAAAATGGGTTCTCCATCAAAAGACAATACATCGTCCTTTTGAAGAATATTAGAATATTTATGCTTAAAATTCAATTCATTGAATTTTAAGCCTCTAAATTTTATTGGAAAATGGTAAAGACATTTAAAAACAGTAATTATCATAATATGGTTAGTTACGTACGTTCTTGCTAAAAAAATGGCTAGGCGTTAACTACCATTTAAAATAATAATATTTTAATTTTTTATTTTCAATATGACATGGGATTGTGTGCAATATTAGACATCTGAGAAACCCATTGTTGCATGTCTAGTATGACATAGAACATAGAATACCCTATAAAGTAAAAATAAAATTTAATTTACAAATATTAATTAATATGAAAATTTCATATTCTTTATTTAAATGGGATGTTACAAAAACTACCAATATTTATTCCACAACTCGTAATTAAGATCTATGTTATGTAGGGTAAAATTTTAAAATGTTATGTTCATGTTATAATTCCTTAATTTTCATATTATTCTTATTTAATCATTGATATATCCCTTCTTTACCATTTTTAACCAAATGATCTATCCCTTTTATTCAATTTCATTTACTCATATTATGAATAATGGTTTTATGTAGGTTATGTCTAAAATGGGTGATATATTTAAAGAATTTTGGGGAGAAGATATATATTTTTATGAAACATTTATTTATTTCTATAATATATTTAATAGTTTTCACACATTGTATAAAATATTAAACCTAAATGGTTATCCACTGTGAAATTGGTCCAATATTTCCATTGATCATTTATGTTTTTGATGATGGAAATTGGGTTCTGTTTATTGGTGTCAAATATTTAAATGTAAAGATTATGTTTTTAGCACCGAATCTAGGATAATTGATTATGGTCTATCACAATTGGTATCATACGATGATTCAAACTACATTAGAGGTTATGATGTTTCTATGGGAAGTTTTATTAAGAGTTATGGATACAATCTTGGGTTTATAATTGTTATTTTGATCATAATTTTAGTATCTTATATACCTCTTTTGAGGTTTTATGTGATGGAATTTAAATGAGTTTGGTGATATTTTGGGATAAGAATTTGTATCTCATAGGTTTACCATTATGTGTTATCTAAAGAAGAACGTGTTTACCTTATGTGGATATCAATTTTAATATTATTTGAAATCTTTAGGGTTTATATGATATTCTATTTTGAGTTAAGTATGGGTTATTACATTATCGGGATGCAAAAAGAAATATATGAGGTAAATTTTGAAGTTAAAACCTTTTTTAATGTTGAATCCATTAAGGTCATTTTTAGGATTTTTATCAGATTTATAGAAATTTTATATGAATTATATTAATATAGCTTTATGAAAAATGACAAACCAAGGCTTTGGTGACAACTCATTATATACAGAATGGTTGTAAGTATTGAACCCACAATCTAAAGGGAACAAGGGTGAATCTCCTACCATAGGCATACGTGATGTATTAGTATGTATGACATTGTTTTTATTTATTAAAAATATATGAATGATAAAATTTATTTTCATTTTGGGAACATGTTTTTTATCATATAGATAACCATGGGATTGGAAATTTATTTTGTGTTAAGTGATTAATGTTATTTCAAAACATGGTTACTATTTTGGGAAGTCAATATAAATAATGAAAATATAATATTATTTAATTTTATTTTAGGAAGAATGGATGGATTTTCTTTTATATGCATATATGATTTTAGTGTGAATTTATGGTGATTTAGGATATTTATGGAAATTATTTTCAAATCTTAAATATTGTATTATTATGGTATGTACATTTTGGTATATAAATAAGAAATTTATCTTAGAAGACTATGTGATCAAATACATATTATTTTAGGTTTCAATATTTTCCTATAATATTTTGAGTAATTATAAGGATAGTTATTTATTGAATGATCTATATAGAAATTTGGTATTTACTAGGGAATTCAGAAGATTAATATATTTTTTTCTCATTTGAATGTTTGTTATTTTTTGTAATATTATTATCACATTATAACCATTTTGAATTTTGATTAATTTATATGTTTATTTGTAATATATTTTTATTCTTTTGTAGATTATGATATCCATTATAAGTAGATTTTATTTCTTTAATCATGAAAAAATAATCTTAAATACACATCATTTGGAAAGAAATATGATATTTTGGTGGAAATTGATGGAATGATGAATGATTACTTTCCATGTAATAATTTTTCATCATGTTCTTAAACTAGGTATTAAATTAATTCATTAACTCTATAAAAAGTATATTGAACTAAAAATGTAATTCATTCACTTTTCATTCCAAGAAAAATGATTCCTTTTAACCCATCACAAGTTTATGGTACTGTGATGGTTAAATATTTCATGACCATGTTCTATATCACTCTCATTAAGTCTTTAAGAAATAAGTATCTCTTCTATATCCATGTATTCCACTTCACACTAATTCATTCCTACTCATAAACATAGTTTTGAGTTATTCCACATGATGTTCATATTTCTCATTCTCACATATCTATATATAGTTTTATTAACCCTTTTTACAATGTGAGATATCAAAAATTGTATTTTTAAAATTTAAAAACCTGGTTACTGAGACCATGTTTAGTTGAAAAGGACACAATTTTTTAAAGGGGAGAGAATTTAATATTTCATGATTTTAAAAATTCTATAATGTATAAGATATGCAACACTAATCCTAAACAGACAATGAAATGCTTTTATTTAAATGTAACCATTATAAAAAATCCATTAAATTGGAAGGTACAAATAAGATTAAGATATTTATAAAATAAAAATAAATTTCCTACCAATATAAATTTATTTAATGATTCAACAGAACTAATGGCTTGATTTTTATTAAATTCGCTTTATTCTTCAAAAATGTGTTTTCTTCACAAATAGATTTTTCTTTTTTATACAAGTGAATATTAAAATTAATTTTTAAAAGTTATAGAAAATATATCTGAAAAAAATGAAATTAATTTCTGAATTCATCATATTGAAATTATATTAGAATGAAAATTTTAAAATGAATTGTTAAAAAATACCATTTTCATTGAAAATTATATTTTTAAAATTTTCATACAAAATTTATTTTTTGTATTGATATTAACATTTAATTTGTTCCTTTTTGTTTATTATGATTCAAGTATTATTTTTAAAATCGTTTTTATACTTGGATTTAATATAAAAAATTTATATTTAAAATTGGAAATTTTCTACATAATTGTTTTCGGTTGCATTTTTCCCTTTTAACATTAAATTTGATTATTTTCATTTAGTGTGTTGAATTTTTTTAATAAAAAGTTTCCACATATTGAATATGTGATTGATATTTTTTTAAATAGTTCCATTTTATTTTTTGTTAAAATGAATATTAAACTTAGTATTTTTGTTAACATGGTAAAGAAAAAATTGGGTAATTTAAGGTTAAAAAAAATATTATTAGGACAATAAAATTACCTTGATAATTATTTAAAAATTATTTTATGTATATATCTCATACATATTCATCAAAAGGTTAGATTTATTAACATTATGTGCCCCATGGATTAGATTATGGATTTTATTATATTTTATTTAAAGATAAGTAAAACATGTCACCGTCTTGTGTTTACTAACTATAATATTTTTAAAAATCATTTATCTAGAGGAAAAAATCAATAGTAATTATTATTTTTAAAATATAAGGAATTTATCTTCATAATGGTAATTTTTTTATATTTAGTAAATAAATAATTATCATAAATTATTTAACAACATTAACCCGATAATTATTTCATTATTGGAAAAATTGAATAAATGATATTAAAAAATATTATAATAAATATAATATCAAATAATTAATGTGATAAAATAATTTTATATATGACCATGCTATTTTCATGATATAAATTAATATTTTATTCAAATTTTATATCTATCATTTATATTTTTAAATTCAAAGTAATGAATTGTTGTAAAAATTGACAAAATATATATTTAATAGTAAATAATATTTTTTTAAAAGATATAAAACTGATAAAAAATGTTCAATTCATCCATGTTATTTGGATAAGGTTTAAAATTTTATACATGGTCTTTTGATGGGTTTTTTTCATTTCATAATTACTATATTTACCCTCAATGAGTAAAAAATTATGTTTCCATGGTAAGAGTTAATAGGGTTAAATGGGGGTTATAACCAAAATATAAGGGTATAAATATTGTAAAAAATTTGTCTAAATTTTTATGAGATTATTTAGAACTATAATTATATTATTTTGTAAAAAAACTTAATATTTATTTATTTTTAAATGAATATTAATTTATATTAATTTATTTTTTTCATAAATTCAATGAGTTCCCCTCCCCTCCCTTATAAAAAGAAACATATACTTATCATTACATCACACATAAAAACCATTTTGGTTTAGAAAATCCAAACCAAAATACCTTAATAGAACTCATACCCTAATTCAAGATGCCTTTTTTTGGATGAAACACCATCTTTAGAAGTCTTAACATGTTAATATTATGAGGTTTTCCAAAGAAGATATAAAAAGATTAACTGTATGTTTTAGTTTTTCTTCTTCTTACACCTATTTAGAATATTGTTCAATCACACCAATATAATAGAACCAGAATAATACATATAATGAGATATTATTATGTTAAAATCATAACCATTATTAATCTTCAACATCCATTAACTGGGAAATAAATTCATCATTTTTGTTTATGGAGGACTACTGCCTCACAAACCAATGTAATTTTTTTTCTTCATCATCTCTAAACAATAGATGTAATCATGGAATTAATATTTATATATTAAATTAATTTAATATTTATCATTATAAAAATATAATATATCATTTACCTTCTAACCATTCCATGAACTAAAAAAATGATAACACTCTTCATGCGTACGTGTAGACTACCCCATCCACGAAGCGATGTGATTCATTTTTCACTACATCACATGGATAATATATATATATATATATATAATTAAAAATAATAATATGATATATATGATGTTATTATATTTTTTTTAATTATAAATAAGTCTTACCATAATTCCAAATTGATCTTTGAAAAATGGGAATGTTACTTATGCGTACGTACAACCTACCAACTCTATGATTGAAACATAGTTCATTTGCATAATTATATTTAATAGTTTTTTTAAAATTATAATTGATTCATAAAAATGAGAATTATTTCATTATAATTATATTATATTTGATGGAATAACGACCTCTTTGACTATATCCAACCTACTAAAGTCATTTTGTAATTATGTTCAAAATATCAATAAAACATCCGATGTAGACATACTGATAATATAATTGTTATAAAATTTTAATAACTGAGATAAAAGGGATAATAAAATTTTAAAAAATAATTTATAAATTAAATCATTATCTTAGGTTTATAATTTATGAAAATAAATAAGATATGTGACGAGCTAGACTCAAGGTAAGGAATTTTCCTCTCACTCATATTTTTTGGGACATAGGTATTATATACCACTTGTTTCTTAATTGTGGTGTATATGCTACCCAATATTTAATTTTATGATTATTATCATCAAAATTAGGATATTTTCATATATATATATATATATATATGATTCTTTAATTCATGTGGATTACAATTCAAATGACAGCAAATTGGTAATGGTTTTATTTCACAATCTCATTATTATTCAGAAGTGTTTATGTTTAAGATTCCATTGGATAATATTTACCTTACATGTTTTCTAAATAATCAAAAATATTTATACTATTTCCATATTATTTTATAAATTGATTTATATCCTTATTTTACCTTTTACAAAACTTTTTGAATTTAATCTTTTTTTCATTTTCCAAATGATGAAATTAGTGACTTTTTGGACAAAAATACAAAAGGAATGTTTTTTTCAGTTATAAAGCATGAGTGGATTATACCTACATCATGAAACAATAATAATTTGAAGCATCCTTTACATGTTTAAAATGTTATTTTCAAATAAAATTCTTTACTTTATAATGTAATATTTCTTTTAGAATAAATGATTATAAAATAGAAAGGATTTTTTATTCAATAATTATTCCAAAATGGCCATTCAAAAATCAATTTTCATATAATATAACATTATTTATGTAATGTTCAGTTACTGTATTTGTTCATTTGGAGGCTTTTCAATTGTAATTCTTAGCCATTGGACTTTCTTCATAATAAATTCAGAGATAGGTGCAAGAATGGGGTTTTCAATCATCTAGATTATTTTTTTGGCCTTCCTTTAAATCCATTTTTTCTTCTATTAACTCGCATGCCAGATTGCTTGTTTCAAGGAAATCATCTTTATCCTTTTGGAAGGCCAACTGGACTGGTTGTCCACTAGTTTATGCCTTGATGAATGATGATTTTAATGTTGATCTGGATGCTATGATTGAAGATCATCTTGATAATATGGGGGTCACCCTAATCATATTGTTAATATCATCAATAGTTACTGCTTCTCTGACCGAGTGGATTTTTGGGCTTGCGAACCTACTATAAATGGCCTGTTGACTTCTAAAAAATTTTATAGTCATTATCTATCTTGTAATATAGGTTGTATGTTGATGAGGGATCTTCATATGAAAATTATTAGGCCTTCTCAGACAACATTTTCCTGGAGACTCACTTATGGGAAGCTTCCAACTGATTATTTCCTTCAAAAAAATGTGGCATTTCTCTCTATTCTTAATGTGTGTTTTTTCATCAACATAGTGAAGATACTGATCATTTTTTTATTAGTTTTGTTAATTCCTCTTCAATGTGGAAGGTTGTTTATGATATTTTTGAAATTCATATGCCTGGTATGTCTTCAATTCATCATTTCCTTCACGGCTGACATTATATTTCGCTTTATCCTCAATTGATGGACCTTATTATGGTCGCTGCTACTGAACTCCTTCATTTTATTTGGTTTTCTTAGAATAATGTGATTCATTATAGACTTTCCTTCTTAGTATGTAGGGTTTTATCAGCTATTCCTGCTGCTATGCATAATGTTGATATTCTATGCAAGCATTTTTGCTTCAACTCGGTTCATTATTTGTCTGTTCTGAACTAGAGAGGTTATAAGAGAAAATTAAGGCCTCCATATAGTACTTTTGATGTAATTTGGAAGGAAACTCCTTTTGGTGGGTTAAAAGTTAATTCTAAATCTTCTTCTAGAGGTAATTCGTGGGTTTCTGGTTATGGTGTTGTTTTCAGAAATCATAAAGGGGATGTCGTTGGTTATTTTCATGGTCCTTGTGGCTTTTCCTCTCCACTTGAGGCTAAAATTCATAGCATTATCATTGTTGTAGATCAAGCTATTAAGTATGTTTGGGATAATTTATGGATCAAGAGTGATTCTATTGTTTTTTTCTGCTATAAGGATGGCTCTTTCTCACTTGTCCTAGAAGCTGACTAATCATTGGATTAATTATTTGGAGACTATATTTTCCTTGAATTATATTATCACTCACATTTATAGGGAATCCAATTCTGTTGCAGATGGCGGGGAAAATAAATGTGTTAATGGAGTTTATTTTGTTTGGAATGATCAAGTTCTTTATGATCTTAGTCTTTTTCATAAAAAGGTTTGTGACAAGTATCTCATTTTTAGAACTGTGTAAGTTGTATTTTATCTCTGTTTGAGGCTATATTGTAAGGGTTTTTACATCCTTGAGTTCTGTTTTATATCATTGGGGTCTATTTTCTTAGTTTAATTATTATTTTTTCTTTTGTGTGGTTTGTTTCTATTTATTCTACATGAATGAAGTGGCAGGATTACATTTCTCTATTAATTCCGACTCTGGTTTTCAAGATGTATCTATTTGATTTCATTTCGAGGCCTATTTTTGTTCGCTATAGATTTTTTTGGGGAATATTTCATATAGCTCCTTCCTATAGTGGATTTCATTGTAGCTGATTTTTAAGAGCTTGATTATCTCATGGGAGAAGTGCATGATCCGAATCTCATGGGTTTTTTGTTGGATCATCCCTTTTTGAAGAGGAAACTCCAAAGATATTGGCTTTACTGGAGGATGTCTTTGTGTTTGATGATTTTGGCACCACACACAGAGCTCATTGGTTTACAGTGGGTGTTTCAATGTACTTGAAGCCTTCTATTGCGAGATTCCTTATGTAGAATTTTCTACCTGTATTCTGGATCCCTCTTTATTTCAATGGGGGTTTCTTGTTTCTTTGGTTTTTGATCTCTTTCACTATAAAAATACATTATGGTTGTTTGGTGTTTCTTGTTTGTATTTTTCGCTATATTGTTTTCGTTTTTTATTTTATAAAATTCCATTTCTATACCTATATATCGTAATAATTAATCAATTAAATATTTATATCAAATAAGATAAACATGACTGGGATGATAATTGAACCTAGTTCAGTGTGGGACCATTTCCACCATGATAGTTAATGGAGTGAACATTGACTACAATGATTGTTTGGGGGGGTGAACCCAATCTACTATGATAGTCTTGTAAAATATCCTTGAATGATATGAATAATATTTTATATTATTATTTGTATTCCAAAACTCTTTGACTTATCTCAATGATTTTCTATCATTTCTCATGTTCTTTGATTCTTTTATGATTCATGTAATATAAACTTCCATGATTTATGGCATGGTTCAAAATTATGATCTATGATATATAGGGTATTATTATCGAATATTATTTTCATGTTCATATTCCATTATGCTCATATTTTTATTCTCTAATCCTTGATATCTCTTGTTTTACCCGTACTAAGCCAATAAAAGCACCCTTTCATTATGTTTCCTTTCTTTAGGTTATTAAGAACGGTTTTATCTATGGTATATCTATTATGGGTGCTAATAATGATGAATTTTTTGGAGATGATATATATTTTTATGAACCATCTATTTATTTTTCAAACATATGTAAGTGTTTTTTCGAAATTCCCATAAAACTGTAAACCTAAAATTTTCTTCAGTATGAATGTGGTACAATATTTTCTTTTATTATTTCAGTTTTTCTTGGTTAGAATTGGGTCATGTTTATTAATATCCAAGACAGAAAAATAAGAAAGTGTTTTTAGCATTAGATCTAGGAGACTGAGTTCTCATCTGTTATAGAGAAATCCATAATAGGTTAAAACATCCATATGGAGAGAACACCCATCATAGGTTTTAACTAAGAGAATAATAAAATCTATCATATAAGGAATCACATTAGGCAAACAGGGTAGGCATACCCTAATTGATTTTATAGTGGGTCTATAGAGCACTTGGATATAAAAGGAATCACGCATAAAAAGAAACTTTTAATGTTGGACTCATGAAATATGATCATTTTTCATCATTTATGTAACTCATGTTCTGGATAATATTGATGTTACATAAAAATTATTCCTTTTGGAACTTTTTTTCATCATACCTCTTTATGATACATCTTGAAATTCCAAATAATCATCAAAATATATTTTATAGTATCATTGAAATGAGGTTATGTAAAACCATCAAAAGAAGTTCCAAATTCTTGATTGTGTTAATGGGATCCCTAGAAGAAAAATTAAATTTCATTTTTATTTTTTTATAATAATAAAAAGACTCATGATATCAAATTTTAATGCATGAATTCATAATATTTTAAGGGTAAACAATGATTTATATAATACACTACACGTTTTATGTTTTTATTGTATAATACATCGTTAGATTCATGATATTTCATTATTATAAGATATAATTTCACATATAAATCAGATATCTTGTGTGAAAATAGTTTTCATGAGATATGATCATTTAATATGATTACAGTACAATTAGTAAGGTACGTGGAGTTTGTATGAAATAACACTGAGTTTAGAAGATTAATTAAATTTTTATATGTTTTATTCATAATTATGGTTCTCATAAGTTTCTTTTAACCTTATGAAGAACATAAGATTCATGGTCTTCATAAGGTTCTAAATTATTTTGGAGTATATTTCATATAACATAATAATGTGATAAATGTATATTTTAAATATTCTAGATAAACTGGGATTTAAATATGTCGATTCTATGTATATTGATTATCATTGTAATAAACATCATTAAATTGATTATCACGGTTATATTAGGTAATTAATATATAGGAATAAATCATAGAGTAATGCATGTTGTAATTATTGGATCCATAAACATAAATTGTATATGAATGGAATCATGCATATTTTTATGTTGGAAAACATTTCATTAAAAGATGTATAAGTTGTAATAGAATGATTTTGAATAAAGAAGAAGGTTTTGATAATTTTTCATCCCTACATATAGTTATAGGTAGTTATAAAATTCGAGTCCCAGGAGTTATTAAATTATGAGACATAAGGAATTTTGAATTGCAGAGATTCATTGTGATTTAAAAATTTGTGTACATGAGGTTTAGTGAAAACATGAAATATGTTATCGAGAAGATTATGGATTAAACCAATAATGAATTAATTATAATTATATATATAAATATAAATATTCTATTGGTTGATTGGAATAATTGTAGAGAATACCCAATAATAATTCTTTATATATATATATATATGTATATATATATATATCCTTAGGTATCAATGACTTTGGTGCGGTGAGCTAACATTGATAATTATCAAGATAATTTTTCTTATATCGAATCCTAAGTGAAGATATGATGTTTTTATTAATCTATAGAATAAAAAATAATAGGCAAAGTAACATCCACTATTATTTTTTTGAGTAATAATATACTTGACATGTTAGAATTCAAGGAATGTGTGGTGTGCATTGATTTTATAAAAATGGAGTTATTCATCTTTGGAAGATAATGAAGCTCTTGGTTTCCTTTTTGCAATATAGGAAAAGTGTTGCGTGTAAGAATCTATTTAAGTGAAGTTGAAGAATATCTAGGTAGTATGTCAATAATATTCAACGTAATATTTACTTAACAGAATTATTTTTGTTAATAGGTATTTATTCCAAACTAATATGAGGAAATATAATGACCTAGTGGGATACATTATATGTCAAGGATACACCATGTCTTGTCAGGAGTTGTGAAACATTATATTCTTATCTCATTGTACACATGTGTTTACACTATTTATTCATATGTATTTTATCATTCCAATAATTTTACATTAATTACGAAATATGGACCGTATAAATATATTGTTTCTATTTTGTGTGTGTGTTTTATAGAATAACTAATTTATGAATATAAAAAAAGAGATCCATCCACCTTAACAAGTGAATATGAAAAAGGTAAAGTTTAAAAAAGAATAAAAAGTCACAAATGCAGACTCAAGATCCCCAACCAATCTTTGTTTTAAAAATATCCATAGTCATTGCTCTCAAATTTTATTAAATAATAGTTCATCTCCGATTGGATTATATATTTTTTTAGTGTTTTCCACTTATAAAAATTTTGTGTGTATTTTAGGATTTAAAATTAAATGTAGTTTAACTGAAGATAAATCTAATTAATATTGTAAATATATCTATACCAATAATATTATAAACATGGTAATAATTAATGAATATCTATTTGTTCTAGGGAAATTAGTATCATTTTATACCTGATTTTTTCTTAAGTAAGATAGATTAGATGAAAATGGAGAATAAATTCCAGTTCAACAAACCACTAATGTGATTGAAATTCATTTTAACAATGATTAATCAATGAATTTATGTGATAATATGGTATTTAAAAATTATTTTCAAAACAATCCACCTGAATTATTATTCAACATTATTTTGTTCTGTCTGTCAAAAAATGAAAATATTGTTCATCCATACATATGACCTACCATCTCCAGGAACGATGTTATTTATTTTTCTTTTTTTAAATTTTAATGATGATAATAAATATGTATATAGTGAATATATATGATATTTATATCATGATTAACACTCTTTATATTATTTTACAATAATAAACATATAATAAAAAAAATACTCACGAAAAACATACATGAAAAATGAAGAAGTTATCACACAAAATAGTAATTTAAATAAAGAATTGTTAATAAACATGTGGCAAAAGGTTATATGTAAATCATAGATTATATTATATACATTATTATGGTTCTATATTTTATTTATAAAAATATATATTTATTATACATGTGGTTAGAACACATGTGATAGAAGTCAGAACTGAGGCAATGGGTTTTCATATCACTTTTATTTTTGTGGGGAACAAGTCATATTCCCCACTTCCTTCATTCGTGGAGTGTATATACTACCATTAATGTATTATAGGATTATTATCATTAAAAATATGTAAAATGTAATTTCTTTCATGGGACTTATGATTTAAAAATTACCAATGTTGAAATGGTTTTTTGTTGTAATCTCACTTTTTATTGAGATTTTTTATTATTATGAATACGATGATGAAATTTCTTAATCTACCACTCAAGAATCACATGAATTTTCATATCCAATGGTTATTTCTAGAAATTATATTTTTTCATTTAATTTTCCCTTTTTTGTAAACTCAAGAGTCCAAAACATTATTTTTAGCATAAAATGAATTTATTTCTATCTTCTATCGAAAATAATTTCTCTTCATGGTCAATTTTTTATATTAATGTTTTTAAGAACGTTTTTACAATTATGAAATGATATCTTAAATAAATTTTTACACATGTTTTGATTTTTAAAACACTTTTTAATGTAATCTTAGTTGAATTGTCCTAACATGGTTTATTTGACTTTTTACCAGAAATATAAAAGGAATATTGTTTTAACATGTACAACATAAAAGGAATTTTCCACCATCCTGACCACTCAATGATTTGAAGCGTATGTTAAAAGTTTATAAGGTTATTTTCAAAAAAAAAAATACCTTAATATTTAGAAGAAATTTATATTTTAAAAAAATGATTTCAAAGTGGAAAGGTTATTTTCCTTATGAAATGTTCCATGTGATCATTTAAAATAATTTTCTGTATAAGATGGCAACCTATAATGTTTTCTATTCATTAATGAAGATAAAATATAATAATACAATCATTATTATTTGTCTTTATGGTTTATGATTATGAATAAAAATGTTTAGGAACTCGTTTATTTCCCATGGGTATTGGATATGATGAAATGTTTGTGAAGCCTATTTCTTTTTCTATAGTTATAATGTGATGAATGATTTCATGGCACTGATTTTTATGATTCTCATTAAGTGATGGATGGATCGTAAATTACATATCCCTCTAATTCATTAATATAATATAATTGTTTTATGAGCTCAAAGTGTATATGAATGGATATCTCATTCCCATAATAATAGGCTACATGGGAGGTTATCCTAAGCCTAAAAAGAGTACATGGGAGCTTATCAGAAGACAAAAATTCAGTGCACTGGAGGATATTCTAAGCCCTAATTATGCACACAAGTGTTTAAATCAAGACTAACATGTTATTATTGTATTTAGGGGTAGAAAATAAATAATATTTTCTAAACTTATTTTTATGCCACAATACTAAGTTTTAGGATAATGTTATACTCTCATAGATCTTGTTTTTTGATTGTTTTATGATTCATGTCTTATTAACCAACAAGTTATGTTCTACGATTCATGTTTAGGATTTATGAAATATATGGTGTGGTTTTCAAATTTTATTTTCATGTTTTTGTATATGTATTCTCATGTTATGTTGATATCCTCTTTATTTACCCTTACTGAGCATTTGATCTCACCATTTCTTATTTTTTCCTTTAACTAGGTTATGAATAAATTAATCATGTATGGTTTTTCTAAGAAGGGTGCTAGTTATGAAGAATGTTGTGAGGGATTATGTATTTCATCTATGACCCTACTGTTTATGTTTCCACGTTTCCAAATATACTAGACCTATGTAATTCAAAAATGGGTCATTATTTTATATAATAAATATTTTTCAAATGAGTTATAATATTTATTTATGAAGAGTGTGGGTTTCTAGATGTATACTGTCGTAACCAATTATAGATCAAGTGTAGGATAGTTCTATTTTAATGGCCTCAAATTCTATGATCCATATTCCATCACATACTTTGATTTCATGTGTACATATCCCATTCCCACTCTAGAATCATAAAACCATACAACATTCAAATATTCTAGATCCATTATTAAGGCATTTATGGAGGTTGTTTTATCTAATACGCACCAAATATTTTGTGAACATTTAATTCTATCCAAACATCATTTTTATTAGGGTTAGTAGTATCATTGGTGATACCAACATAGAAAATTACTTTAAAAATAATTAATAGTATTCAAATAACTTTTAAAAAATCAGTTTTCAAAACATATACATTGACAATTCATATCGCATCATTTATTTTTTTATATCAACTAATATCCTTTAATAAAAGAGAACCTAACATATGCAATTTACTTATTTATAAAATTATATTTTTTCATATAATAAATGATTCTATAATGATTTAATCACGTATCCAATGTTTCATTTATGGTCCAATCTAGATTTAATATATAAAATCTTATCATTTAAAAATGTGTCACCAAAATAGTCAAGGTACTGATGGAATGTATAATTCATTATGTCTATAATAACATTTATACAGATTTTAAAATTTCAATGACATTATAAAAAATTTATAAAGACCCTATATACTCAAAAAACCATTATTTAAAATAATTTTTCCTACTTTAAAGATTATTGTGTTTTCATGGAAATGTGTATATAATAAATAACAATATCACCCCTTTTATATAATTGAAAAATCACTAATCAACTATGGTGTATACATATTCATGACTATCAAATGATTCATCTTTGGATGGTTTTTAAAGGATCACAAACTATCATAAATCTTATTAAATAAAATGATATAAGTAAAAAAATGTGAGGTACATGGTCACATAAAACCATTTCTATAAAAATAATGAAGATAAAAAACCAATTTAATTAATAGTATACCCACCATGTGGTAATAATCTATAGGGATTAGTTTGTTCCATGATAGTAAACAAATAGAAAATGATATATTTATCTCTTATTTTAGCCCTATAAAATTATTTAAGGGGATACATATTCTTATCAAGCCACCAATATAATTTAATGTACTATCATTATACCTTAAATTCATAAATATAAAGCACTACCAACTAAATACATGTCAATCTAACATATATAGTTCTTGAATGTGATTTTTTATAATTAATATATTATTTTCCTACGAATGTGTGGATGATAACAACTACAGTGATTGGGGATAGTTTCTATTTATATAAATAAATATGTTTATTGATCTTCATAATCTATAACATGATAATAATAAAATCAAAAATAGATATACCTAAAACAATTAAGTCACTTGAAACTTTTATTTTTGTCTGGCATGGTAGTGTAAAAATCACTCATAAATACCTGATCAGAAACTTCTCTTAGAGTAATATTTATCTTTATTGAATATGAGATCTTTTATAGAATATAATAATTTCAATAAACTAAAAAATATATATTGGGATATATTAAAAATTTTTTTGATGAAATCAGTCCATTTATTATGAATATAGTACCTTTGACCATGTAGTGATTCATTATTCATTTTCACCCTTATACCAATATGTCAAATTGATTTTGTATTGACAATTTCAAATAAAAATTAAAAAATTTAACTTCACATTTGATCAAATAATTTAATTTTTTTCAATATTAAATAGTTATATTTCACTTTTTTCTATTTTCATCACAGGTGGAGGTGATTTCAATAATCCAGGATAAAGTTCATGAAAAATGGGCCAAACAACACAAGATCTCATGCACACTTATAGACACATACATCCACTCAAGATAATTTGTTCATCCAATTGGGTTAAACTATTTTATATATTATCTAATATTCAGTGGGATATGACTCCTCTAAACACACCCAAGAATAATTCTTCCAATAAGGGGACCAAAAAACCTAAAATGTCCAAGATTCTAAATTTTCTCAAAGTCATATGTTTGGTTTTATATTTTAGAAACATCTCCCATTTTATATATTAAATCAAAACCAAATTTGAAATGGTGATATTAAATAGGTGGGATAATATCTTTTTATTTTTTAACAGTGTGATATAAAGAATTATTCCTACCCAAAACCATGGGCTAAGGGGTATCTTGAAATATGGGTGTCCAAAACCAACTTCCACATTTCCAAAAAAAAGAACATTGTGCAAATATTTTGGGATATCTACATGTTAGAAAATAAGTATAATTTTGGAGAACCAAATTATTCTTATAATCAACCTAGAATCTTTTGAGGCCCTTATCAGCATAAGGAGATCATGGATGAAGTTGTAGTTCCACACGAGATTCCACCTCCTCTCTATGGTGGGATAAATGGTGGGTAATCATTTTGAAGGATATATAAACATGATGGGGAAGTTTCAACCCATAATTATCTAATTTTTTAGTAGATATTTTTGTTTTCAATTGTTAATTTATATTTATAAAAAAAATTGATGTATTTAATTCAAAAAACATTTAACTTCATAATTGATCGATGTGTAATTTTAAGTGTGAAACTTGTGTTGTTTCAATCGGAAAAAATAATAATCATCATATTTTCCAACAAATTGTGATTTAAATTTTCCTTACCAACCCTTAAATAATTCTAATATGATGTAACTTGACTACTTGATTGTTTTGTGATGGTTTTGTCCTATGTGAATCATTTTAGAGGCTTGTGGGTACCCAATATCATTATTAATTCCCAACCAAAGTATTTCACCAATGAATAATAATCAATTAAGAATAATTAACATTTCTACTTGTGTTCTAACACCGAAATGATAACATACATATAATAGTTTTTCCAAAATCCACCATTTTCAACTATTATACTCTTTAAATTAATACATTTTATTTTATAAAATATATGGGAAACCATATCTCCAATGTTTTAGATATTTTTATTAAATATTAATACTTTAAAACTACAATACTCATTGAGATATAACATCGGGTCATCTCAATAATATAAATAAATATTAAATACATAATCAATTAGATGTTTCATAACAACACGGTCAAATTATGGCATCATCACTACGGGCGCTTTGGTTTTTAGTGTCCATTACTGATAAAATTTTTGTGAATTCTGTAAATAATAATTTTTTTATTATAAAATTAATAATATTTTATGAATTATAATTTATTTACTATGTATATTCAATTCATTATTCATTTTAATCATGGATGTATACCTCTTTTCACCCTAAACTGTTGAGGATCCTACATTAGTAATACCAATACACATAGGACAATCCCTTGAAGGATGACGTGCCAAAATATAAGATTTTTTGAGACCCCAATTATTCTAGAACTAAAATAGAAACTAGTATTAACATGTATATAATGGAATAAAATTATTGAACATTAAAAGATCTCCCTTTTTCTTATGTTGATATCCAACATACGTACATTCAAGCATAAAATGAATCCCCAAACATCGACCTAAAATTAGGTTTAATTCATTTATTACTAAAATTTATTGGATTTTCTTGAGAAGAACCAAATAATCACATAAGTGATTTCATATTGTCTGTTTGATGATACAGCCTAATAATGTGGATGAAGAATTCGTTAATTTTAGGGAATTCCTCTTCTCATTAGAATACACAGTAAAATATTGGTTATACAAATTTTAACTCCACAATTAGAGGTTGGGTAAACATGAAACACATATTTCTTGAAAATTAATTCACATAATATTGAACAACAACAATAAGGAATGAGATTTTTTGAATAATAATATATTATGGAGAAACTCTAAATCACTACTGGGGACATTTTAAAATAATTTTATAATGTTTTCCACAAAACCTATAATGTGAGGAAAATTTAATATAATACCTTTATAATGGTTTAATTCCAATAAATCATAACATTATTGGCACTGTTTCCTGTCATTACCTTGTGGAAAAGACCCCAGTATCTATAATTACTCCCATCATTGACAGGGCACAAAACATTTAACAATTTCTTATCAGATCCATTGTACCCATAAAAGGTGTCCATGTGCTGAAAAGTTATGAATTCGAGAAGAAGGTGGAAAAAAAGATTAAATATTTAAGTAACCTAATCTAACAACTTATTCTTTCCTAATGGGAATCTCGACCTCATCTAATTCAATGTAGTATTTGTGCCGCCAACACCCACTATTCTGACTAGTGCCCTCACCTGATAAAATCTACTGTAATTTGTGTGGAAATATTCCTAGGCTACCCATATGACCAACATGTGAGGAAAGAACCATAATATCTATATAAATTAACATCATATTATAACCAGGTATATATTTAAAGGGTGTAATCCAACCAATCTCAACAATCATGGAATCACATGGTGTAGAGTTGTCTTACTCTACCACCACCAATAACACCTCAACAAAAACATAGGCCTTTCTAATAAACCCCTATAAAACTATATCCTAGACACGAGGACATGATGAAACAAATGACTTCCGACAATCTCTAGTTCAATAATAACTCACAAGTATACTTATATAACATTAAAAACTCAATTAGGCTAACTCACCAACTCAATGGAGTCAAGGTTCAAGGAAAATACCATCCCTATTTATTTCTAATATAAATGAAAAAGGTAGTGTATGTTCTATCACACCTCGTAGTGGTATATAAATTTCACCTTCAAGTGATTCTACACATCAGGTATGTCATCCTACTTAAAACTTTCTTTCTATACCCTCAAAAGATTCATGTGAATAGTAACAGATCAAAAAATTGTAAAAATGTTATCATTGATGAATACCCTGAAAATTCCATTCCCCTCCCCTTTCCCAAAATACACTCCCATCCAAGAATAATTTTGATATTAAAATCAATAAAGAGATCATGGATACATTTGAAAAGTTACAAGTTAACCCACCTATCTAAGATGCAGTTAAGAAAAATGATGATATACTAAATTTATTAATGAACATTTCACCCATGGGAGATGAATGAAGGGGAATGAGAGAGTAAACATTGGAAGAAATGTCTCTAGATAAAACTAACAATTCCAACCAAATGCATCGATCTGGCCATTTTTACAATAGCATGCACCATATGATAGAATTTCTTTTCTAATGTAATTATCGATTTTGGTGTTTCAATTAATGTTATGCCTCACTCTATGTAGAATTTTCTATATGGTGGAGAGATTTGACTAATGGTAATCATTGGGAAACATTATAACTAGAGCACAACACACCCAATAAGAGTGATTGTTGATTTCCTCATGGATTTAAAGAATCTGATCTTCCCCGCATACATATACGTTCTTAATATAGAAGATAGTCAAACCCAATCACATGCCCCTCTCATACCTAGAAATCATTTCCTTTAAAAATATTCTACATTTAAAATGGTATGTTTCCCGTGGATTTTGGAGGAGAAAAGGTAGGTTTCAATATCTTTGATGGTATGAAACACCCATTGAATAGAACTCCAATATTCATATCTATTTGATTAATCTGATCTCTAATGAAACACAAACAAAAATTATTTCCTCACCCCATAATCTGATATGTTTTCCTCTTCATCACTCATTGATGATTTGAGTTGTAATTTTACTTTTGAGTGTTTTTTAGGTTTAGAAAACTATAAATATAGTGTTTTAATTATCAATTTCACAAACAATGAGGATCCTATAACCATCGATGATATTTCCCATCTTTTAAAAGCTTATTCACCATATGGGTATGTTACCATTGAGTATTTATATGAGATCATTGAAATTGAACTTTTATATTAACTACCATCAATCCAAAATCCCCCTATCATAGAAATTAAATAACTACATAAAAACTAGAAATATTTATATCTTCAGAATGAAAAAAAAGTTTTCTATCTTCATTTGTAGTTTACTACCTAAGGAACATTAGTTATGATTATTTAACCTTTTTAGAGAGTATAAAAACATTAGGATAACAACTTGTTAACAATCCCAGTATTATCCTAGTGAATCATAGATTTTCTCATATTTTATACTGAATTTTAATGTTTTAAAACACACTATAGTGTGATATTAATAGAAATTGTGATATTTTTTTTGTTTTAGAATAATTTCGAGCTAAAATGCCAAAATGGTTTTATTTTTGGAATTTAGTGTTTTATTTTTCTTCTATATTTCGGCCATATACTAATCTACACTATGCCAAATTGTGTTTTTTTTTATTACTTACATAATGGGCCGCATTTTACCCTTCTGGAGTCTCAACTCAATCAATCATTTGGGGGCCCAAAATCAGCTGAGAATCCAGATATCGTAAACTATGCGCAGAGCTGTAATTTTTTAAATCTTTGCTTGTATCTCAAAGTATACTAGTCCATTGGAGCATCAATTCAACAAAGAGTTATAAAATAAATTAATTAACATCTTTAATTTAGTAGGAAACGTCTAAAGACACTATTTTCAAGGTCATTATTACTTTGGAAGTTGGAGTTTTGGAAGACAATGAGTCACCTGAACAGATTGAATGTTCTGCACTAAAACAGACATAACTCTTTAATACGTGGAAATATAAAGCTGAACGTTTGTGGAGGCACATGACAGAAGTCTTGGAACAAGTTTCAAGAAGGTACCAATTACCAATTCTTAAATTTAATTGCCTAAATTTAGAGAACGTCCGAAGGAAAGAATTAAATAGATATATCATCAACCATTTTCCTTATAAATTTGTACCTCTTCTCCTTTTACAAGGATAGCCATTTAAAGGGGGATATGTTGAGTATTTTTTTTGTAATTGTTATTTTTATTTTATATATATATTAGTTTAACTTCCATCTTCATACCTCATTTCCTCCGTTTATTTTATTTTATATATTCTGCCACCGTTATTCCATTAATAACTCCACTAAAAATGAAGAACTAACCTCGACGTTTGTTCGAAGAAGGGAATGGTGATTTGATTGATATTCACGTACTTCAATTTATTATATATTATTAAATTCTAGGAATTTTTGTGGTTGTAAAATCAATTATGGTGAGTGGTCTCAATGTTTTCACTACCACCGAGTTCTTCTTCTCCTTTATTAACTTTCTTTCCCTTTGCTATTTGTTTCCTACATATTATTGAACATGGAATGTGTAGTGATGGTCAGCGAAGAGGTCTCCTAGATGACTTTAGGAAGTGCATAACCTCATATTAAGAGGTATAGGTATTGGGTGATGAAAATCCAAACGATAAGGTGAGGTGTAATGGGTCTTGATCATCTCATTGAGTAAAATATTCGAATTCTATTTTAATGATGATATCAACCACCATGACCTCCAATGAACAACTTCCTTCTTTATTTATAATAACTTAATTATGTATTGAATTTCCCTAATATATGATATATTTATATTTCATTCATTTCAATTCCCTCCTCTATTTATATTAGTTTTAGATTTTTATAGTAGTTATTTCATATTAGTGAATATAAAAAAATAGTGTGTGTTAGCGGCCTCCTTGGGATCAACCATAGTGTGTGACACTATGGTGCAGTCTTAGGTTAATAAGAAGAAATTGAATTGGAATTCCTAAAAAATCACTCCCATCATAGTCCAGTAATTTTGTGAATCATATATTATTAAATATTGTGAGAATATAGAGAGTCAAGAATAACATTAACTGAACCCAAACCTCCATGATGTTGTTAAAAATATGGTAACAAAATTACGAGTTGCTGGAATCATTTCCCCATCTCTGAAGAAAAATGGTTCAATCTAGTGTAAGTAGTTTCTATGAAAACTGGTCTTAAAATAATAAAAAATAAAAACAAGAAATTATTTCCAACCCATGTGAAGAATATATGAATTCTCTAGATAGACAACCCTTGACTAAACCAACACACTATGAAAAAACATTTCACATTGAAATTTATTTAATTTATACGAGAGATGCTATTAGAGAAGTCCAAATATAGGTTTCTTGATTTGAATTCGGGATACCTTCAAATCCATATTTCCCCCAAGGATCTGGAAATGAAAACTTTTGCATTCCAATTTCACATATTTATATATAATAGGATTTCATTTTGTATGTGCAATGTTCTTTGTACTTTCCATGAATGCACGGTTAGTATCTTTTTAGTCTACCTGGAGAATTGCACAAATGTTTTCATGGATGATTTCACTATTTATGGATCCTCGGTTGATGAGGGTTTGATTAGAACTAGTTTTTTCCTTCGTCATTTTATTGAAATGAATCTTTTATTAAATTATGATAAATTTCATATCATGGTGTGAAATGGTATATTACATAGACATGTCATTTATAAGGATGGTTTCCAAGTAGATAAGTCAAATGTAGACATCATTTCTTCCCTACCATTCCCCAAAACTGGGTTGGATATGTGGTCATTCTTAATTCATGATGTATCATATCATAATTTAATAAATGATATTAGTAAGAAGCACTCCCCATCTCCTGCATACTCCATAATTAAAAGTTTATATTTTTTATAAATACTATAAGGATTATTTTAACCAATTAAAATGTAGTCTCAATTCACCCCCTATAATCTAACCACCACAGTGGGATTTTCCATTTATGCTCATGTTTGATGCTTATAAATATGTAGTGTAAGAAGTCTTATCACATCAGGATGATTGATCACTACATGTCATAGTAAATGATTCTTGCACACTAGACCCTTCCCAATAAAACTACACCACAACTAATAAAAATTATCTCTATTGTGTTTCCCTTTTATAAAAACTGGTGAAAATCCAACATATACCCACACTTATTTCCCAATGGTTTGAAAAAACCATTGGGATAATAAACCTATGCGAATAGTTCTAGTAAACCATTTGCTTAGCCATTATAAGATGGGTTTCCCAATGGTTTAACAAAACTACTAGAAATTTTATAGAATTTCCCAAACTAATGATAAAATTGTTTGTAAATATTATATAAAATTGATATATTCATACGGTTTTGAAATCCATTGGAATATAGATCCTTTACCTACGGTTTTTAGTAACTATTGGGAAAAAACACAATTTTCCCCATCGATCGATTCTCCACCAGATATCACCTCCTCCAACATAACCCAACATACCGACCGATTTCCATGAAGATATCTTCTCTAACGACGACATAGATATCCTCGAACCCTACTTCCCAACCAATTCACTAGATGATCTCTCCTCCTGCTACAACAGATATTCCCAAGCAGATATATCCTCTAATGATGACATAGATCTCCTTGAACCCCGCTTCACGACCAATTCTCTAGTAGATCTCTCATCCTCCTCTAACAGAGATCTCCTCAAACCCTACTTCACAACCGATTTGTGAGTATAAATATCCTCCTCCTCCAACAGAGATCTCCTCAAACCCTACTTCCCGATCGATTCACGAGTCACTTCCCCCCAAACAGATATCTCTTGGGTGTTAGCCCTAATTTCCTAGTGCAATTCCTCCACGATTTCAACCCTAATTACATTATGAAATATATGATATACATACAGAAAATTTCTCAATTCTATAGGTGCATGAGATATTTGAGGGAAAATTTGGAGAATTAAGCATTTCTTCCTTTCATCCAGTAGTAAATTAATTGTACGTATGTTTTATTAAGTTTTGTCAAAAAGCGGAATAATTTATAATTAGATATTCTTCAAATGATACACTGAAGTTAAATTTCATTTAATGATAAAATATATTTCAATTTTAATTTTTATTATACTAATATTGTCTTTATTTTTTATTTTGTGTCCATTGATTGTAAAAAGTGGATATAGTTGAATATAATGAGTAATTTATTATCAATATTTAAATAAATGTTACATTATTTTAATGTTATACTAACCTGAGGAATTTATAATTTCTATTTGTATGTTTTTAATAGAGGATTCTATGTTTTTGTGAATGAAATGATCAATATAATTTCCAATAATTTAGGGTGTCTTTCTAAAACAACCAATAGAAAAATTTTAATTCATTTGGATTCATTAATAATTGAACATGTTGTTATTGGACACTACCCTTTTAACGTTGTTACAGCATCATCTATAAATATGACCAAGATTTGACTAATGGATGATACATCACAAAGAGATAAGATACTTTAATTTATGAAGCTATAAATAATATTGTTTATTGAAGTGCATATTATTGATTTTTTTTTCAATCTCATTACTAATATCTTAATTTTATGGAGTAATATTTTTAAAATGTCATTATTATATATATATAATTATTTCTTCTTATCTTAGTGATCACAATGATTCTAGGTGTGAATTCTATTTCTTTCGAACTGTGTATTTCAAAAAAAGTTGGTGATAAATCACTCATAAATCATACATATTAAATTGAATATGAGGGACAAGATTTTATATTATTGATTTATTATTGGAAAAATATTTGGGTTCGAAACAAGTTTCATTATATCATTGATATCAATTAGGTTCCTTTTATAGAGTTTTATCCCATGGATCTTTTTACTGATCCTTCTACTACACTTTGGTAAAAGGAGATATTTCTTATGAATTGGACCTGGTATGATATAATATACCTTTATAGACATTTCCTGCTTTTATCTAAGTCTCCATGCATTATTTGTACATTTTCATTTTTTTTAAAATTGTACTTTATATTTATTTTAGTTTCATATTTTTACACCCAATAGTTTTTATGTTGGGATTCTCATTTTCTACTATGTTGTACTTTGTTTATTCATAGTTTATAACACCCAACCCAAAAAACTATACAGTGGGTATAAAATGTGAGTATAATTGTTTTACTTGTACTAACATCTCTTTCTAAAAATGCCTTATTATTCAACCATGAGACCATAAATCGTCCAATATCAGCACACTTCTCTTGAATTTTGATTCATTCACTTAGTTAGATGCACCACCATTTCTCAAGAATGTGAACTGCTCACAATATTTCATAAGATATCCAATATTCCCATATCATAGAAATGTGCATGGTGGATTTGGAAAAAATATGTTTGGGTGTCCCATATCGATATTCTAAATACACTATAGTGATCCTCCTCCATTAGAATCCTAAAATGACATCTCAAAACTTGTTTCCACGGAGGTGCTTATACTTCATCTTCAAACTACGAAATGAAGTATTCCCTACACCAGAATGAAGATGTAATGAAATACCCTTCCATGTTCATGTAAAATCTATATTTTCCAATGAAATCATACTAACCACAAATATATAGGTGTGAAAAATCTGAAGACAGGTCCATGATCAAATTATTAGTCATAGCCTCATCACAAATCTCCATACCTTAAGCCTTATATTAATCATATTATTTGATATATTCTTACCAAATTAGTCAATTCTGATTCGTATTCAATCACTAACAATTTTTCATACACAATAAATATGAGATCTTCGTATTTATCTTTGTTATGATCATCTAGGAAGATTTCATCATTGTAGATTAGTTGGATTCCCTTCTATTAATGTTTTCATCCTTCCATTCCATAATAACATTACACCACATAATATCTAGACCCTTGAGTTGGAATAAACCAATACAATATTTTTACGACTCGAGGTTATATAAAAAATTTAGATAAAGGTGCTTTTCATCAACAATTCATAAGAATTATTTAACCCCTTAATTTAGAATTTTCAATGAATTAGATGTGACACGTTTTTTCCAAATACATCCCCAACATGAAAACTCCAATCACTCACTAGTTGTGTTAGCTATACAAGACAATCTACACATTCATCACCAATTATTTGACATTAGGGTCATACTCAAATATCTAATAATAGGGGAAATCATGAACAAAATACATAACAGTGGATGTCCCAATCAATGTCACAATATCTAGATGCATGTGTGACTCATAATAAAGGGTAGTCTCTATAGGAATATCAACATTAATGTGATCAATATATTCAAAACCAATTTTCTCCTAACCATTTTCAATGCCATTAACATCCCCTTAATGTTGTGTACAAGGAATGGGGTTGTCACCCTGATTACCATCCTCCACTTGGAGGGTTCTTACCTTACAATATATCTTGATCGGTTGTGAATCATTCATCTCCTTGCAAAAATTATGGATTTCATCCTAAGGAAGAGTATCAATAGAGTGACCATGAGTGTCACCCTCATGCGAGTTATCAAAAGACATTGTGATATGAACATCCTATAAATATGTCTCAATGTCATCTGTAGAGGAGGTGGGCTCCAAAGTATTGAATTAATTGTCCACATAGAATTCATCTATCTTATCAACATATGATGGGCCAGAAATGTCCCATATCTTCAAATCAAGGACTGAAATATTCTCATTTCTATTCCTCAATCATTTAGAATCTTCATGACCTTTCATGTGGCAGAAGGTACAATCCTTGTCCCTATTACATATTGAGAAATAATGAAAAAAACATGTAATTAATGTAGAACATTGGATTCCATTCATATTATATGAATATTTGATGATTTAATCCATTATGGTTAATAAAACTTCATCCATAAGAATTTTTGAGTTGTAAACATCTAAAATAATTATTTTATGGTTCCCAAACCATGGGTTGTAAGCATGGAAATCATTATAACTAGATGCTATCCAAAATCTCAAATTTTGGTAATATTTGATGTACATGGAATGATGATATCCCACTAAAGCTCATCCTTAGTGAAATGAAGTAAATTTTTATCCTTTTATCTACTCATTCTTCTTGGTATCGACTCATTTAGAGTACAAATATCCTTACCAAGAGTCAAATCCCCAAAAATAAGACACATGATTAAAATTGGGATTGACCATTCATTGGAATTAGAATAGTCCAAGATCACATCTTTAGTAGAGTCTCACAAGAGAGAATAACTATCCTACATAGACCTATATGTTGTACCCTTCATGTTGATTTTTATTATTTTTCATTCTTCTACGATTATGATTAGAAGATAAATTTTTGTTGAACAAATGAATTTATTTACCATAGGAGAATAATCAAATATGGAAAAATGTATACTATAATTGAAATTAAGAAAATATATATGTGTCCAAAATGATTCACTTTCCATGGGTAGGTTTAAAATTTGAGCTCAAGTGGCATGTTGTGATTTCCAGTTTGGTATTTTTTGCTAATGATACCATGAATAATTGGATATGAATGACTTCAAAACATTTGATTTCATCCTACAGTATTTTGTATATTTCATGCATACATTTTTTTTAGAATTATGTATGTTGTATTGAAGTGTATTTCTAGGTGTTGTATTGTTTAATGGAGGGGAAAATATTGGAAAATATTGGAGGAGTTTTGTTCATTATGTGGTAAATAGTGGGATTATATGGATTATATGGGAAATAGATGATAGTGGAATTCTGGGTATTCTATTGTAAACAGAATGCAATGGAAAACTGTTGAATTAAATATAAATTTTGTTTATTTTGTGCTTTGTTCTCAGTGTATGGGAAACAATATATTTCTATGTATTCCACACTTAGGGAATTTTTTTGTATTCTCTATTTGTGATTTTTGTACGGTATTGTACATTTTTCATGTGTTGTATTATTTTTTAAAATTCTAGGTATTGTATTGTACCATTTTCAATGTGGTTTTGTATGGAAATGATTATTGTATGGAATATTGGAGATGGTATTGTATCCTATGTAAAATGTTGATGCTACTCTGGGAAAAATAGTGGGGGGATGTTGTAATGAATTTTTCAGGAACACTATACCAGGATCTTCTCTGGGAAAAATAGTTGGGGCTACTATAATGAATTTTGTAGGAGTTTCCCTTGGAAAAATAGTTGGGCGACATTACTCAATTTTGAAGGAGCTCAATACGAACAACTCATAAATGATTTGTATCGATTCTTCTGTATTGAATTTTGAAAAAGAATCTCTTGGAAAAATAATGGGGGTTGCTTTACTCAATTTTCTAAAATCACAATACCAACGGTTCGAATCCCATTGGTATAGTTTTTAAGGGGAATCATTACTAATAATTATTAGAAAACCATTGGTAGAAATCTATACCAATAATTTTTGACTTTTGGTAGAGTTTTCAGGCATATGTTATACACCAACAGTTGAAAAATCTTTATTATATGTTTATTCCAACGGTTCTAAATAAACGGTTTCTATAGTTCAATTCGAAGTGACATATACCAACGGTGGAGTTTTAACCATTGGAAAAGTGCGATAACCATTCCATTATACCCAAAAGTTATTTAACAATTGGTATAAAATATACCAAATATTTTATTCTTTATACAAATCATATACTACTGTTTGTGTAACCTCATTTTCCAGTAGTGTAATTCAGGTCTTACCTTTTAGGGTACAATGTAATTGTATTCAAACACCATGAAGCCTGCTGGTATCTCCTTCATATTCTAGAATCCAAAGCACATCTCATTAATTGGATTCTCGAACTTTGAGTATCTAATATAGATGTTTGGGATGAAAAGGGAGTAGAAAATTTGGTAGAAAACCACATTAGTAATATTCCCCCCACCATTGCACCATCTTGTTGAATTTTCCATCTCCATTGGATAATTCTTCCTTGATGAGATCCTTTGTGATGTATTGGACCTTACCCCTTGGAATTCAGACATTGTGAATTTTTTGATATCATATAGGGTCCCCATAGATTTTATAACATAAAAATATCACTAACTTAAGCATGATTCAAGATGGTACATTTGGGATGACCCATACATGTGGAAAATTTGTGGTTACTATGTTATTTTTTGTTCTGTCCTTAACATTGATTTGAGCTATGTTATGAACTTATACAACACATATGCTTATTGGGTCAACCTGAGATATCAATGTATGGATTAAAATGTCCTTGATTATGGAATTTATTGGCCAATATTTTATAAATATGCACATAACTTTTTAAATTAATGTACATGATGTCAATTCACTAAGAATATCTCCAAGAGGAATGAAATTACCCAATAATATATGTTATTCTGAGAGATTATTGATGCTTAGAGAATTGAATTATTACATCCTTTTCTAAATTCATTTATATTTTTTACATCTTGTGGGTTCTTTACTATGCCTCTAAATGGGTGGAATAAAAGGCTATTAAGATAGATTCCTTTCGAGTGGTTGTCATTTTTTTGGAGATCATAGATTTTCAGTAGGATTGGTTTTCGTAGATTTAACATTAGTGATCCAGGTTCAAATTATTGTAATCAAAACATAAATAATTTTACACATATGTATGGGGTTTTACATAAAATATCTAATTTATATCACCCCTAATCTAACGGTCAGATAGAAATTGTAAATAGATATGTTAAAATAATCTTGGGAAGACGGTGTAACCTAATAGTAAATATTAGAGGTTATTCTTGGAGGATGCACCTTGGGAATACTATACAACCTTTAAAACCCAAATTGGAATGTCACTGTATCAAATAGAGTTTGGAAAGGCTTCTAAAATTCATATACAGTTATACCACATAAAATATTGGGTTGTTAAAAAATGTACTATGAACAGCTCAGATTTCGGTGGGAATATGTACTTCAAGATTTAGGAGCTAGAGGAAACTCTAAGAGACTCATATGAGAACACCCAGATCTACAATGAGAGAACCAAGGATTTTAATGACTGTCTCATCCTTCATCACTAATTACAATTTGGGATGAAGGCCCTCTTTTACAATTCAAGTATGAAGTTACACCCAGGTAGGTTTCATTCCTGCTAGTTTGGCCCTTACACTATTAAATATGTCTATCGGTTTGGTTTTATGTATGTTCAAAATTAAAAAACCAAATTAACATTCACTCATAATGGACAGAAGGTGAAGAGGTTTCATTAGACAATTCAAGAGTCCCATATAGAGTAACTCCACCTACAAGAAGAAATGTACTAGTGACATCTACTAGGTTATTTCCTTTCATACCACATTCTCTATTATTACAATGATTAAATTATACTACATTCATTAGTATTTTCATAATATTTCTTATTTTTCTCTTTTTTTCTTGGTGAATATTTTTTTTAATTTCCCCACATTCCTACGGTCCGAAGGATTTTCAACTTCTTTATTACTATTGTATTTTTTTCATGATGCATAAAATTTTTTTCTTCCTTATTACATTTTTTCTACTAGAATACTCATTTTTATTGCCACATAATCAATGATAGTATTGAAAATTCATGACTAATTTACTTATTTCATGATGTTTTATCAGTTAATGAAAACTTCATCCACTAATGGAATGTGAGTTTTAGAAAGAATTTAACATTGAGGTGTTTTTTTAGTAATTTTGTTTCTATTATGTATAATGTTATATCAATATAAAACCATTTAGAATATTGAGTCCCTCTATGTGAGTAGTTTATGGGTTAATAATGTCACATAACATCTCCACGCATCTTTGCACCAAACCATGAAGTGTTAATTTATATTACCCTATATAAGGTAAATATAAGATATTTTAATATTTAATATATATATATATATAAAGGTTTTTTTCATAAATTTGATTCTTATCTGATATGTTTCATTACTATAATAGATTCACCAATGGGTCTGTACCTGTTATCTAACTATTATACAACTTATAAATAAATAAAAAACAAAAATAATAATAAAAAATGAGGTATGTGATGAAATGAAAAAAATAGGAGGATTTATATGGTAGGAGCTTAATTTTTGACATCCATGAGTTCTAGTGAGTGGTTATTGAAATTTTATGGAAAAGGATATTGGGATGGTTTGGTGGAAAGAATCAATTATGTTAATTTTTTTAAAAATAAACTATATCTACTAGATTGAATTTGAAACAAATAGCATGAAATGGTTTTCAAACACACACACACACATGGAATATTAGTTACATGGTTTTCTTTATATTTCCTTTCTATCTCTAGTATCATATGTCTCCTTGAATTTCAACCTTATAAAATTTATGAGACATCTTTTTCCATGATCACTGATAATATATCCTTGGTGTGATTTTCCATTGATCACATTATTATCACGAATTAAGTTTTTTTAATGATAAATATTTAGGATGTTTGGAATAACTCCATGAATAGTTTTAGAAATTTGATTTTTCCAAATACTAAAAAAAATTAGTTGTGGGAGTGTGATCACGCAATGATTCACCATTCATTTCCACCCTTATACGACTGTTTTAAACAGATATTTTATTGTTAATTAAAAATATAATAAAAAATTTCCCTTATATTTTGATTAATCTAATTAATTTTTAACAATTTTTAAAAATTATAATCCACTTATCTTAAAATTTGAACACTATGTGGAGGTGATTTGGAGGACCCGTGATGATGTTGATGAAAACGGGAAAAAGTACACAAGATCCCAAGCACACAAGTGGACTTTAAAATATACATGATATAATTCGGGCATCCAATTGGGATTAAAGTTTGTGTACTAATACAAAATTAAATGGCATATATCGCTGATGAAGAAAACCAATCCCAATTATTCTATCAAGGGGCCTAAAAAGCTGATCTGTCCATTAAACTGGACATGCTAAATTCTAAAAGTATAGCTTTGTATTTTATAAATATATCTCGTTTTATATATTAAATGGAAGTAAAATTTGATTGATAGATATTCAAGAGGTTTGTTAAAAAATGTTCAGTTTTATCAAAAGTGATATAAGTCTATCTACCAACCCAAAACCATGGGCCAAGTGGTATCTCATAATATGGGTGCAGAAAATCACCATCCACATAGCCTATAAAAGGATGCATTGAGAACATAAATTGGGAACTCAACTAGGGAGTAATGTTTTGACCTTTTGGATACCTAAATGAGTACTCTCCTCATCCTAGATTTTTTGGAGGCCCCTATCCTCACAGGGAGATCAGGGATGAAGTCGATGTTCCAAACAAGATTCCTCCTCCTCTCGATGGCAAGATAAGTTGTGGGTGATTATTATGAAGTAGATACATAAATGAAAAGTGATTTTGGAACATAATTCTATACTTTATTGGTGTATATTATAGTTTTTATATTTATTTTAGATGTATAATAAATTTTTTCAGGGCATTTAATTGAAACAATTTTAATTTCATAACTGATTGGTCTGTGTTTTTAATTTTTAAACTTATGTTATTTTGATTAGATATTATAATAATCCTTTGCATTGTTAAAATATTATGATTTTAGTATTCCTTGAAAAACCATAGAGTGTTTATATTTTTGAATACACAATTTAAATAGTAATTTCCATCTATGTTTTTCATATCAAAATGTTCTAGTAGTTATCTGGATATAATGAGAACCTTGAGATACTATGACATTAATTTCAAATTTATTTACTATGGAATAGATACATTATTATGACTATAAATTGATGATGTAACTATCAGGTGATGGGGGATCAAAATCTTTGAGACTTAATCTCATGAATTTAAATAATGTATTATTTATAGTAAGTGATATAATGAAGAAATTCCCGCTAGTTATAACAACACATGTTTTTCGTATCATTGAATGTTCCCATTAAGGAGAATGTGTATTTGTATCCTAGATAGAGATCGTTATCATTGTGTACCATTTGATTGTGTACTTTTATGCAAGGAAAAAACATGACATTGAATTTGTGTTGGGGAATCTTGTGTTGGTTGTGTCATTAGTGTTATGGCATTGGTTGAATGGTCAATATAGAATTTGTTGCATCCATGTGGAGGAAGTGATATATTAGGACTATTTTATTGGGGTGGTAGTATCTTTATAAATCCTTGGTCAAGGATGAGTAAGGAATGTATGTCTAGTAAGATAAATAAAAATAATAAATCAATAAATGAGAACTACATAAGTGTGAATCCTGATTTATGATATAACTAAAGACAAATAGATTATATAATACAGTTCATCTTCATAGGATGGTTTTCATTTCTATTATTATTATATATATTTTTAGTGGTCTTAATGGGTTTCTAGACATTATTTTTGGTTTTTGAGTAGTATTCATTGCAATAGAGTGAATTTTATAGAGGTTCGGACATAATAGTGTATTCAAGAGTCTGCACTATTCTAGTGAATGGGAATATTGGACAATGTGGACCCCATCATGGAGTCCAAAAGTAGTCAATGTAACTGATCAGTGAAGAATAAATAATTTCATTATTACTCGACTATATAATAATTTTGTTGAATTTATATATTAGAATTATTCACATGGTATTAAGAAAATATTTGAAAAATTATTAAACAAACAAACGTTATTTTAATATTACAAAGTTTTTTTAATATTAACAGGAATTCAATGTTGAGTTTATAAACCAAGTATTATCAAATAATATATTTAATAAATCAAAAATAGGTGATAAAATATAAATGATGTTAATGATGTCGTTATTTCAACAAAACATGTCATTTTTCTGCTTATTTAGTAGGAATTTTATTTCTGGGAGCTGGGGAACCCTTTCTTGGTATTTCTGACCCGTACTATATATGAAGGAGAAAGGAATTCATTCAATGACTATTCATTAAAATGGAATGATGGCCTCTCCCTCCTCCCAATTACTTCTGAGAGAAAGACTCTCTATGAGTGATCGATCTAACAATGACTTTAATGGATTAAAGGGATGGTATTGATGTGATCATCATGATGTTGAGGGATTCTTCGTAGTTCCATGATAACACTTGGAATTAGATAAATTGTGATATCATGGATTCTTAGAGTATGTATGGATGATAAAGGGGGTTCATTTATGGATCCTTTGAGCAATGTTCATTTGTCGATAGCTACAGTTGAACATTCTTCTAAATCGAACAAGGTACTCATTTATTTATTTTTATCCTTTTTTAATTCATGGGAGATCCTCAACCCTCTATCGGGGATCATATCATCATAGACAACTAATTTTCATTACATTGATGATGAATAATTTTAAATACCCAGTCCATTGTCTTCTACTACACTCCTTGGTACCATCAATTGGTATCCGAGTGAGCACGAGAATTTTCTAATCCAATAAAAAATTAATTTTCATTAAATTAAGTAGAGGATTCTAATTTAGTCTCAATGGAATAGAAAATATATTGATCTGAATTCATATGGTCAAATTGTGGTCATTTTAAATTTTTAATATAGATCATTAGTGGTCTTTCCGGTAATAAAATATGAATAACGTACATGTCTATACATGTAAAAAAATTACACAATTCCATTTTCGGAGGAAAGTTTTGTGAAACCCATTTTTCATTCTATGATATGACCAAATACCGGCCCCTAGAATAGTATTTTCCAGTGAAATTAGTTCCACATGATGGTATAATCAAACAAAAATATTAAAAAAATTTATAAATTTAATTAGGCTATTTAAAAAAATCAGATTTAATGAATTAGACTGGTGGTCCTCTTTGTTTATCAAATAAAAAAAGGAAATTAATTTGAGGGGTGGCTTGACCTAGTCAGTTAACAATTTTAAAATGGTAAACCATTTAATTTTGAAAATTTTAAAACATGTAAAAAGAAAAAAATGTTGTGGTTAGTTTATAAAAATGATTGACACAAAGGGGGTTTCCCTTCCTTCCCTGTGTATCCATTGGATCCCACTGCTCTTGTCGTGATGGTTTGCCAAAGCCAGTTTCCACAACATATCTTCTAGGCCACTCAACCCCCTCCCCCATGCATAGAATCTCCACTGCCACCTCCCCGAGTTCCCATATTTGCTGGATTTCACAAGTCATTGCCCAATATCGCACCTTCTAGATGGATCCTTGAGTAATGCCAATATCCTATGATGGTGCAATACCCACTACCTACTTGTCCTTGATGAATCAAAAATACGACCACTAAGTGCCCCACCTGCATCATCACCCATAATCGACTGCTTTACCACTCATAACATCTTTTCTTTCTTTACCATATCCACTCGCAACCCCTCTTTAATGATCTCGACCATGGATGTTGCCTCCATATCTCATCCATGTTGTACCAACCACCGTAGACATGAGGTACTCCTAAAAACGGCCCCACTCAGTCAAGATATTCTCTTGATCAGGCTCTAGATAGACACTCATAGGACTTACCTAACCTGATCTATCCCACAAATGGGTCTAGGTAGGTTTTCCCTATCTATAATAGGTCAGGATTGGTCATCACAGACTAGAAAAACCCTATATGTGGTTTTTCCTACTTGGTATGGGCCTATGTGCGATCGACTCAGCCCACAATTGGTCTTTGTGGGGTTCCAAGGCCCAAACAGTTTTTAAGTATAATCAATATTAATTTATTTATTTTATATTACACAAATAATTTTTTTAATATATAGATAAATTATTTAATTTTGGATCGAAATAAAATAATTATTTTATGGTAATTTTGGAATAAAAAATTAAACTAAAAATTGGAATGAATTAAATTAAATTAGTTGAATTTAAATAATTTATTTAATTTATTTATATTCCCTTGTACATTAATTTATTTCATATAATCTTTATCATTATTTTGTTTTAACCATCGAGCGATCTTGACTAGTGACTTCCCATTGTATTAGTGTGGGTTATTTTATTTTATTATTTATTGCCTATGTTCGATTCTTGTAATAATTAATTAGTATTTAGGGTCTTTAAATCATCATTTTTAATCAATATGTAAAACTTTCTACGTATCCATCCTTATTTTTATATATATTGTGCTTCCTAAGACCTCTTCTCCTATATGCGAGTATAGATATTATATTGATGATTATATTGTTAGTCACGAACCAAGCCAAGTTTAGGTGAAATACAGATGAAAATTGGACACACTATAATGGGGATGAGTTGCATCATGAGTCATGACCCAACACATATATGATTCCCCTAGTTCATGTTTTATCCATTACGTTTAAAAGGATAATCCAATATTAGATTCTCAAGACCATTCAGGTAATTATTTACTTTATGTATTTTATATTATTTAATTCATTTTCACAATAGTAGGAATCACATAAGAAAATAAAAAATAAAAATCATAATGATGAAAAGAATGTTTTTCTATTAATATTCAGATGTCAGCATAATAGTATAATATGAACATATTAATTGAAATGGATTACATTCACTGAAAATATTAAACTGTTAAATAAATTTTATGTTTTTAATGAACAAAATTTAGTGTACGAGGTGTTTGTCATCCAAATTTAAGTGTCTCTTCATCTACAAGGGAGTGCTTATGAGATTAAATGGGTGAATTAACTGAACATCGATGAAAATAAGTATCCAAAGATAATTTGTTACTACATTAGATGCTATCGTTGAGTAGTTATTTTTATGATTTTAGAGGATAAGAATTCAAATAATATATTAAGGATTATTGAGTAAATTTGGTTTTCCATCCAAAAACCTATTTAAGAACTTTATAAGTAATGGAATAGCCAAGTCTTGTAGATACGATCATAGGTATCAAGGGTCTTTTCCCCTATAACAATCATGTGAATGTGTATTTTGATTATAATACAGAGGGTTACTAGATATTGATAAAATAGTGGGAGATATATATTGGTTTAATTAATCAGTAATTTCTAATTACTAATCATGATAAAATTAATATTCTTGTGTCTTTTCCTTTTTATAGAATATATATTGTAATACCACAAACACGTTGTGATATATATTGTACAAATTCAATGTCCTCGCTAGTTTGAGTTTCCAAAAATAGTATAGGCTCATTAACAAAATACTATGGTATAGTAAATTAAAGGTTTCATTATACTTAATACTTGTAAATATTCATTAGAGAGAAAGGGTGAGAAATGTTTTTACAAGAGACTCATTTATAACACATATATTATGGTTATGTCATAATGTAATCGTCAATATTTGGGGTGATTTCTGGACCCAAAATCAAGGCGTGTATGATTAAAAAAGTTTCCTCGTCTCTGAAAAGATTACAAGGAGAATGTGAGGAAAGATATGAATTTGTGATGATTATACAAGATATTTTTAAATTAAAATACAAATCATGATCTTTAAACATATCAAATTCATTAATCATTTTCACCCATTTACCCAATTATCATTTTAAATTAAAAATAGAAATTTATTAATAAAATGTTTCATTATCTATTGGGTAAGGTTCACCGAACAATAAGTACATGACAAAAAAGATTCATCATTAGTAATTATTTTGAACTAAGTGAAAGAAAAAGGGAAAAGTATAATGGAAGGTGTGATATCAAATGAACCTTGGAAACTCCCTTCAAATAAAAGAGGTATTAAATAGTATATTATTTTCTTCACATATCATGAAATAAAATATATGGATGTTTAGTTCTACAAACTAAATTAAAGAAGCATGCATTCGCTTCTTCTTAAGGTATATTCATAAATTGTAATTAATGTTTATATCATACTTATTGGGTATTAAATACAATTTGATTATCACATATATGTATTGAAATACAGTAACCATGTATAGAAAAATTAAAATAAGCAAGGTGTGTTCTCGATGTTCCTTGGAAAGGGTGGTTTCTATCTTAGTGGGGAGAAGTAAAAATCATATAATTTCAATTTTTAATGATTCTAGAGGAACATTTATTGAGTATAACCAACACATTTATCTCCTATACCCATTTTACATATGGTGACATTATTCCAGTTTTTCAATAAATGTTGTTTGTGGTGTCTTATACTCAACTAATAGTTCGATAATACTTAAATAATTGGCAATATGAGATGAATATAAAATGAAATACATAGCTATACTCAGTTGTTTCATGATAATACATTTTCAATAAAAACTAAATAGTTTTTGAGGTTATACCAAATATGGTTTTAAAATCATTGGAGATAAAGATATTTTGTATTATTTTCACACTACTGTACTTAGTTTTGGATAAAGAAACATTTAGAAATAAAGGAAATCCACAAATCATTCATAATTAGTTCATCTTGAGATCATGAAATATTCCAAGAGTAATCTAGTGGTAAATATACAACATTATATTCCTTTAATTTTCTATAAATGAATGTTAATGTAATGTATAATATTTGAATAGTTAGAAGATTCGAGTTCTTTTGGGCCTATGTGCCAAAGAGTATCTGGACTAAGAATTCATCAATTATCATAATATAGTGTAGATTAATTCTAAAATGGGTATTACCATATCCATATCAATTATATGATGTTAATAAGTAGGATTGATAATGAACCATACATATAAAAATTTATCAATAAAATATAGCATGGTTCAATTTATAAATTCACATTTCTTTATACACATCAATCATGATGTAAGTAAAGTGATTATCAATGTTACAACTTATATTAAATGTAGAAACTTCCATTACTTTCCAAAAATGTATAAAAAACAAGATTATCCCATAAAAACATGCCAACTATAATGTCAAATTGATATCATATCAGAAACAGTATAATATAACACCATTATGGAATAAAAATATTGTATTTGAATGGAATATGTTTGTTAGGATATAAAAAATTGTATCCATATAAAAACAAAATTAATATATAGTAATAATACTAAAGTTACATAGAATGTTACAAAAATAACCATGATAAAGAATTTATAGTAATGTTTTAGAAAACATTCCTATAAAATGATGCACATCTCTACATGAGATAGTGGGGGAAAGTGTGACAAGGGTTTAGTCAATTCCAGAGATACACAAGTATTGGGAATATGTTACAAAAGAGGTGTGTAAAAGGAATGTTCCAAATACACAAACTACATAAGAATAATAAAACCATTGTAATGTGTTTTTATTCACCACAACCAGTGATAAATTATTCATTGAGAATAATAAATCTTAAAAGAAAGCATCATATATAAAGTAGATAATATTGACAATATCAATTGATGTTTAATAATGGATTCCTTGTATCAATGAACATGCGATTATTATTTTGAATAATACAGTGGTTATTCATGTGAGATTTTACATGGATGGTATAGGTGTGGTAATAATGATGCTAGATTTGTAATACCATGTCATTATGGTGAAATCTATAAGAATGTTACGTGACATAACTACTCTCTACGATTATATTATTGAGGATTTGAATTCAATACCACTAATAATGGAATGTGTCTAAATGAAAAAACAATAAGGGGATGGCGATGAGAAAGAATACCAATAGGGGTTAATATTACGAAAATATAATTTATTAATAAATTAAGCATCTAGGTCATATAATATTCATTTGGAATGAATTTTTTCCATTTGATTGCAAGAGGATAGTTGGAGATGCACTATTTTTTATGAAAATATGTTTGATAACATTTGGAAAAAATTTATTCATCTTATAATTATTTAATATTAGAATATAATTAATAATCCAGAGATTCAATAAAAGTATAATACCAAAGTCAAGGGAACATAATCTTCTAATGTATATATAATGTTTGTTTAGACCTTGTCAATATTATATATATTGATAAGTTATTTAAAAATTCATGTTGGAACAATTGGAGAAATTTTCTTACTGGTGTCACATGGTATAAATCTCTATAAGAAGACATCTATGGTACATAAGAGGATATTAAAAGATGAGTACAATTTCATAATTAATAGTGATATATCTATCACATATTTCATGTTATGTATTATATATTATATTTCCAATATTACAAACCATATCATTATTAAAAATTAATATATGATTTAATTGCAAAAAAAATACACTTAATACAACCCGAAAGGTTGATAAGTATAGTGTATTTTTAAATTAGGTAAATTGCACTCAAAATTAAACATGAATAAAAATATCTTTATTGAAAAATTATTTAATATTCTTGTGCTTAAAACTACATTGCATAACCAAGGGAAATATACAATAAAGGATGATCCATAATGCTCGGTAAGGGAATAGACATGGAATAATGTAAAACATGTTATAAATTCCGAATATCAAGGGGAATAAAAATATTATTTATCATAAACATGAATGGTAAGACATTTTATAGCATGATAACATAAAGGAAACATGGGAATGTGTAAAAAACATAAAACCCTACATCATTGGTCAAGTATAACTACCAAGATATAAAAATAGAAAAAGTTACATAAATGAATAAGGATCATTCTCTATCAAAAAATGAAGTATCATGACACTAAACATTTCCCAATGAATTGGAGCACTATATAATTCATGGTTCACCCATCACTTTAATTATTTCTCATTCTTAAGTGTGCCACGTAGATCATACAAAATTGATTCTTTCATCATCATATTTTATTATATGAACATGGGGTGTGGAATAAATACTTGTATATACACAATAATAATGAATATAAGTGCATAAATGTGAACACCCTTGATAGAAAATGCGTATGGTATTCACTGTACACTTTATTTGTCATGGATTCGCATGGTGAAATTTTGGCAATATAACAAGGAAGTGTAAATATTCAAGGAATGACATAATGAGAGAGAAATGGGTCTCTCATCATTTAGAAATCATATGAAAAGTTTGGGGAAGAAAAAAACCATACATTATCCTTAGAAGTTGAAATTTAAAGGGCATAAAATTAAGAATATTGTTTAATAAAGGAGGGAATGAAAAGTTACCTTACAAAATATCAGCAGCCTAACGTCGTCACTTAAAAATTCATAAAATTTATAGAAGATCGAGAAAGTATATTATAATAAATTGGAAATAAAATGGGAATTATTAGGTATATTGAAATAAAAATCCCAGCATTATTACAGGGATAATCAAAGGCATAACCTTCAAATGAAACATGAATAAAGAGGAGAATGGAAATAAACCATACTAGAGTGTGTGACTCCAAAAGTTTGAAAATGAGATTACTGAGAGCTTGGGGATCATTGGTAGGATTATAGAGATAGAAGATATAAGGCCCCAGCCTTAAACCTTACTTAATCTTGAGTTATTACAAGATTACACATTGAGGATCTTTTCGGGTTTAGAGTTTTAGAGAATTAGATCATAAAACTTTCATTACATTCCACATATAAACAAAGTGGTTACATAAAGATAGTATTCTTCATTCCCATCAATGGAAACACATTTAAAATAAAACATGGATTATTTCTTGACACATCCTTGACTCTATCATCTTATCATGTACCTTTCCCTTGACCTGTGAAAAACATTTCAAAAACTTGGGATGAGCATAAAAACTCAGTACGGGTTATAAAAAAAACATGGAAAAGAAACATGAGTTCATATATACATAAGAATGAAATCATACTTTACCCATAAAACATAGGCACTTTAACATACCTCATAAAATCATGAATAAATCATAGAAATCATAAGACATAAAGGTAACTTGAGGCATTTATATCATTCTTACGTAGGGAGTAACCCTCTTGGTTACATTTGGAATACACATCACAGTATATTCCCTAAAATCTCTTCGGAGAAACCTTAACGTTTAACTCCTTCACGTTACCCAATGCATTGGAGAGCTATAACGGGCTCACCCGCCCTTAGTTTATCACGGAACCACCCGTCTTCATAATAATGCCCAAGAACCATAACATAATCATATCACATAAAACATGCATAAAGGTAACATAAAATTTCCACATTTCAATCACGATATATCAATACAATACATTGATATAAAAACATTATGAAAACCATTTTCAATACTAAAATAAAAGAAAAGTAAAACATGGTATTTATTTTTCTTTTAAAAAGAAGGTATGGCTTGTAGAGGAAGCCGAAACTCAAATAACGGTCACGACGGCAGAGAAGTCGTTGTCGCCGCATACGTATGAAAAAAACATTCCCTTTTGTATTTTAGTAAACGGTTCGTATAAAAAAGATTCCTTTTGAATAAACGTGAAAGTCAAAGGGGTTTATACACCGTATAAAAGAAAGTTGTGTATAAAATAAAATATGCCTCGATGAAAGGAGATTGAGACGAAGTCCCATACCTCGTATCCGACTTGACCCGACCGTTATTTAATCTCCTGAATAATAAACTTGAGTTAATATCTACTTGCTTAAGAACATTTTTCAAGTTCATTATTCCTTTTATACCATGTTATGAACATCATGTAATCAGTTAAGTTAATAATGTTCATTTTGTCGGTATTTGGTTCTTAAGTCAAAAATAGACTTCTTACACTTACATGTTGTTAATTTGGTCAAAGGTTCATTATATCCAGAATGGTATTCATGATGTAGATATCAAATATGTCATATATATCCAGTACAGACTTTCATTTATAATATTACATAATCATTTAGAGGTAAGAAATGAAATGCACCGTTCATGGAGACGGTAAGCCGTACGTACGCATGAACGCTACTTTCATTTCTATTTAGTATTTTATAGAATGGAATCATAATGATATAAAGTTATATTATAATTCCAGTATAATATCTTATATAATATCATAGTTCCATCCTTTATATGTCCCACATATGGTATTTAACGAATCAAATCACATTGAGGGGGCGGTAGTCTGCACTTCCTAAAATGAAGATATCGTGTTCACCCATAATGGAAACCATAATGGTATGCCCAAAATGAAAAAACAGAAGCTTAAGGAAAACATAAACATATTATATATCATATATAAAAATAGTGACATCATAATGTCCACCTTTGAAGGTGTTAAATGAGTGTTGAACAATCATCGTTTCGGGAGGCAGAATTTCGCCATCCACGGAAGCCGTATGTTCTTTAACCATTTGATGCGGTTGTGTGAGAGTGTAGCTCAAATAAATCTTATAACAACATCCTAGTATATTGAAGATACTGGTGTTGGTACAAAATAATTAAATAAAAATAGTTTAGGGGGTTGGAGAAGCAAAATAAAACAAATGAACATGAGAGAATGAATTACCTTAAAAAGTGTAACTCCTTTTGATTTGAGCCTAAAGGCTTCCTTTGAAAGGATTCTGCCCAAAGGGAAGACTATAGGATGAGGAGAGGGATGTGTAGAGAGTAAATGGGCAGGGTTTGGCCGAGCCAAAGGCTTGAGTAGTGTGTGAAATGAGGTAGAGGTGGGGGCCTTTTATAAGAAGAGAGGAGGGGTACTTTTGGAAAGTAAAGAAATATTACTTTATTTGAAAATGTTTTTCGGTTTTAAAAGGTCCCAAATTGAAATAATTCGTGGATAAGGTTATAAGGGTTCGAAATCCACTCATCCAATTGGTTTTTTCCATGTTTAGTTTATAGATTTTACATTGTCTTTCCATTTTATTTAAATCGTCAAATAATGATGTCATCGCTGCATCATTATTATGTCATAAATAATTTAATTTATTTAATGTCTAAAAATTATAAAAAAAAATACTATGATGTAGGAAATCATTTTAACTTTCCAATGACTATTTATAATCAAAACTCTGATCTTTATAACCCCATGTAAAAATTGTTTTTGTAAAACATATTATGTTTGTGTCATTTTTAGTTTTACATTAAATAAAAAGTTATTTATGTCATTTCCCAACCAAAATGTCCCCATGGGGTCCCCAAGTTGACCCATGGCATTTCATGGTCAGCCATGACACAACCAATAAGGTTGGGACATGTGTCTAGGTCATTTCATATTATTAAAGCATTATTTATACCTTAAACTACACTAATTACCACTAATCACGATTAAAAACTTAATAAGTTACTATTCACAAAAAAATTATTTTAATCTCATTGAACCACATTTTACTTCTTAATGACAACCATGTATGTTGGATTTTCAAAATTCAATACACATTAGTGGTAAACTTTCATTTAACTGAAAAATCAGTTTGCTTGATTACCACTTAGTGGTTTCACTATTCATCAGAAAATGAAGTTTTTCAGAAAATTACCAAAAATTCACCCTAAGCTATATTTGATATTGCGAATTCAAAAATGAAGTCCATTTTACAAAATTCAAATCATATAAGTCACATTAATTAATTTAATAATTAATTCCTGATGCCAGAGCAAATAGCGTGTTTTTACAAAACAATAAGTATCAAAAGATTGACACCAGTTTAAGTCTAATTTCAAAGTGAAATTGATTCCAATGACCACCATTGGATAAAATTGTAAAAATATATTCTAATTTCACTTAAAAACCAATTCAAAACATAATTTAATCATATAAATAAATTAGATTAAAAAGCAGTTTTGATGTAAAATGCAGTATTTTTCACTATTCATTAAAAAAATGAACATTGTCAGAAAAATACCAAAAATTCACACAAGGTAAATTTTGATGTCACAATCATAAAGAATAAGTTTATTTTTACAAACATAGTTTATAAAATTGTCAAAATATGGATTCAAAAATGGTTTTCCATCAAAAGGCATTAAAACAATCTTTTAAGAATATTAGTGTATTCCGTGCATAAGATTGTATTTATTTTCATTTTAAGCCTCTATAACACTATATTAATCATTAATAGACATAGATAAAAATATATATTATTCACTACTTACTTGGGATGTAACATCCTTCCCCCCTTTAGAAAATTGCGTCCCCGCAATTTATTTACTTATCGAATAAATGGGGGTACTTATCCCTCATTGCATTTTCAGATTCCCATGTTGCCTCTTCAATCATGTGGTTTTTTCACAAAACCTTTACCTGCTTAATCACCTTATTCCGTAACACTTGCTCCCTGTGGTCAAGAATCTGGACCGGTTGTTCCTCATAAGATAGGTTCTCTTCCAGCTGAACTACCTCTGGACTCAAAACATGAGATGGATCTGGATATACTTTCTCAACATCGAAATGTGAAAAACATTGTGTACCTGAGATAAACTCGGAGGTAAAGCCACTCGGTATGAAACTGATCCAACTCTCTCCAGAATTTCGTATGGTCCAATAATCCTTGGACTCAACTTTCCTTTCTTACCAAATCTCATCACACTTTTCCAAGGAGAAACCTTGAGAAAAACATGATCACCTACCTCGAAAGATAGATCCTTCCTCCGATTATCCGCATAACTCTTCTGCCTGCTCTGAGCTGTTCTCATGTGTTTCGGAATCAGCTGAACTTTTTCTGCCATCTCTTCTACCAATTCTGGTCCCATCAACTTCCTTTCACCCACTTCATCCCAGAAAGATGGAGTTCGACACCGCTTCCCATATAATGCCTGAAATGGTGCCATCTGTATACTGGAATGAAAACTGTTATTATATGAAAACTCAACCAAAGAAAGATGTTGGTCCCAACCTCCCTGATAATCCATAGAACAAGCTCGTAGCATATCCTCCAATGTCTGAATTGTTTGTTCTGACAGCCCATCTGATTGAGGATGAAAAGCTGTACTAAAATTTAATTCAGTACCCAACGACTTCTGAAGGCCTTTCCAAAAGTTAGAAGTAAACCTTGGATCACGATCCGATACAATGGAGAGAGGAACTCCATGTAACCTGACTATCTCTTTAAGATACAAATGGGAATGTTGATTAAGAGAGAAAGTATCTCGTATAGCATGGAAAGAGCAGCTTTGGTCAAGCGATCAACAATAACCCAGATTGCATTATTACCTCGAGATGTCTTTGGTAATCCAACAACAAAGTCCATGGATATATTCTCCCATTTCCACTCTGGCACTGGTAAAGGATGAAGCATCCCTTTCGGTAACTGCCGCTCTACTTTAACCTGCTGACAATTCAAACACTTCACAGTAAAATCAGCAATATCTCTTTTCATTCCATCCCACCAGTAATACTCCCGCAGATCTCTATACATCTTAGTACTTCCCGGATGAACTGAAAACGGAGAACTATGAGCTTCACATAACAGCTCTCTCTTCAACTGTGAATCACAAGGCACACACAATCTCTTCCCAAATCTCAAAACACAATCATTATCAATGTTGAATTCACGAAACTTACCTTTCTGAACCAGCTCTACCTTTTTCTGCAACTGACTATCTTGCTTCTATGCTTGTTTGATTCTATCTGATAGAGATGATCTCACTGATACCTGAAACAAAACAGAAGGACTCCCTGCACCAACAACTTCTATGCCAAAGTTCATCATATCCTTAACCAAAGTATCACGTTCTAAACGCAACATTGTTAATGAAGAATTACTTTTTCGACTCAAAGCATCAACCACTTTATTTGCTTTTCCTGGATGGTAATGAATTGTACAATCATAATCCTTGATTAATTCCAGCCATCTCCTTTGTCTCGTGTTTAACTCTTTCTGAGTGAATATATACTTTAAACTTTTGTGATCGGTATATATTTCACACTTTACTCCATACAAATGATGCCTCCAAATTTTTAAAGCAAAAACAACAGCAGCTAATTCCAAATCATGTGTAGGGTAATTTACCTCATGAGTTTTCAACTGTCGTGAAGCATAAGCAATTACCTGATCATTCTTCATTAGGACGCAACCAAGTCCTTTCAATGAAGCATCACTGTATATAACAAACTCACCATTCCAGGAAGTTTGTGCCAAAACTGGAGCATTCACCAATCTTCTTTTCAATTCCTGAAAACAATCATCACATTCATTTGTCCAGATAAGCTTAACTCCCTTCCGAGTTAGCTTAGTCATTGGACTAGATAACCGTGAGAAATTTCTAACAAACCTTCGGTAATAGCCCGCCAAACCAAGGAAGCTACGAATCTTGGTTACATTTGTGGGTCTTGGCCATTCTTCCACAACTTTTGTTTTTGCAGGATCAACAGTTATTCCATCTTTAGAAACAATGTGACCAAGGAAAGAAATTTGTTGCAACCAAAACTCACACTTTCTGAATTTCCCATACAGTTTCTTTTCTTTTAAGGTTTGCATGATAAACCTTAAATGTTTTTCATGCTCCTCATTACTTTTAGAAAACACCAAAATATCATCAATGAAAACCACCACAAACTTATCCAAGAACTCATGGAAAATTCTATTCATTAAGTCCATGAATACAGCAGGTGCATTGGTTAGCCCAAAAGGCATTACTACAAATTCATAATGGCCATATCTCGTAGGGAACGCGGTCTTCGGAATATCTGCCTCCTTTACCTTCAGCTGATGGTACCCCGATCTCAAGTCAATCTTTGAAAAAATATTGAGCTCCCTGGAGCTGATCAAACAAATCATCGATATGAGGAAAAGGATATTGGTTCTTAACAGTGATATTATTCAAGGCTCTATAATCCATGCAAAGTCTCATAGAACCATCTTTCTTTTTAACAAATAAAACAGGAGCACCCCATGGTAATATGCTAGGTCTAATGAAACCTTTCTCTAATAAATCTTGCAATTTCTCCTTCAACTCTAAAAGTTCAATTTGTGCCATTCGATAAGGGGGTTTTGAAATTGGCTTAGCATAAAGAACTAAGTCAACAGTAAACTCAACTTCCCGATCTGGTATTATTCCAGGCAACTCATCAGGAAAAACATCAGGATACTCATTTACCACTGGCACATCATTAATCTGAACAGTTTCTTTATTTTCAACGACGTGTGCAAGGTAACATTCATTTCCATCTTTTACAAGTTTCTCGGCCTCTTGATATGTTATCAAAAGTAAGGGTTCATTCCTGTAAACAAACTGAGAATCTTTCTGAAAAGAAACTTCTTTAGCTCTAAAGTCAATCTTAGCATGGTAAATAGGGAGCCAATCCATACCCAGGATAACATCAAACTCTACTAGAGGTAGAACAATAAGGTTTGCAAGTAGATTCTTTCCACAGATAAGGATATGAAGATTCTTATAAATTCTTTTTGCCTCGACACTTCCCCCAGGTGTTTTTACCAAAAGTTCAGGAGTCATTTCTTGAGATGGTATTCCCATTTTACTAGAAAAGGTTTCAAAGATGAAAGAATGTGTAGACCCCGAATCAAACAACACACTGGCATAATCTGAAAAAACAAACAATGTACCTGATACAACTTCATTTGATGGCCCGACATCTGCTGAAGTAGTTGCAAAGGATTTCACCACCCCTTTCTGCTTGTAGTCTAACTGCTTCCCATCACTCAAGCTCCTTTTCGGACACTCGTTTGCATAGTTACCCATCTCATTGCACTTATAACATTTCACTAACTGTAAATCAAATTTGTTCTTACCTTCACCTTGATCCTTTTCAGTGCATTCACGAGCCTTATGTCCCATCTTACCACATCGGTAGCACTTCCCAGAATTCAGAAGACATTCCCCAGCATGCCTTTTGCCACATTTATCACAAACTGGAAACTTAGTTCTCTTACCATCAGACTTTTTTGAAGAATTCTTACCTTTCTCCTGCCACCTCGGTCTCTTCTTCTGCTGGTTGTTATTGAAAACTTGGTCATCGGAAAACTCCATTTCCACCTTCTCAGCACATCGAACAAGCTTTTCATAACTTTTAAACTCACGAGAAGCTAATGCCCTTCGATACTTTGGCTTTAATCCTGAGTAAAAAAGATTGATTTTACTATCAAGGTCCCGGATTAAATTTGGAGCATACCATTCCAATCGAGTGAACATTTCTTTATAGGCAGCCACTGAGTCTTCATGTTTCCCCAATTCCAAGAATTGATTTTCCATCCTAAGTCAAACAGCCTTAGGAAAATATTTCTCAAGAAACATACCTTTGAATTCTTCCCAGTCAAGAGAATCAATCTCATCGGCATCCCTGATATTTTTAACCATAGACCACCACTGATCTGCTTCACCCTCCAAACGGTAAATAGCAAGACTAACCTTTTGATTGTCTGAACACCCCATGACATAAAAAATCTTATCCAGTGCTTTAATCCACCCTTCAGCTAGCACAAGGTCAGATGATCCTCTGAATGATGGTGGATGTTGCCTCATGAAATCTTCCACCACTGACATGTTCCTCTGCGGTTGATCTGGCTGATCTCGTGCATGGATACCACCGCCATTTATCGCTTGAGTCAACTGCGCCATTACTGCAACAAACTGTTCAGTTCCAATTCCGACCATTTCTGGATGCTGATTCGGAAGGTTATTCCCTTCTGTATGCCTTCCAAGCACTGCTTCCCAGTTTCCTCTGCGGAAAACCATTCTGAACAAACATGTCTTAGATGAAGCAACATGGTAATCTTTAAATGCTATATCATTTAAAAAAAATATTTTTGGATAATCATTTAATAGAATTCTAACTCTAAAGTTATCTAAACCGACCTTTGATACCAACTATAAGGCCCTAGCCTTAAACCTTACTTAATCTTGAGTTATTACAAGATTACACATTGAGGATCTTTTCGGGTTTAGAGTTTTAGAGAATTAGATCATAAAACTTGCATTACATTCCACATATAAACAAAGTGGTTACATAAAGATTGTATTCTTCATTCCCATTAATGGAAACACATTTAAAATAAAACATGGATTATTTCTTGACACATCCTTGACTCTATCATCTTATCATGTACCTTTCCCTTGACCTGTGAAAAACATTTCAAAAACATGGGATGAGCATAAAAACTCAGTACGGGTTATAAAAAAAACATGGAAAAGAAACATGAGTTCATATATACATAAGAATGAAATCATACTTTACCCATAAAACATAGGCACTTTAACATACCTCAAAAAATCATGAATAAATCATAGAAATCATAAGCCATAAAGGTAACTTGAGGCATTCATAACATTCTTACGTAGGGAGTAACCCTCTTGGTTACGTTTGGAATACCCATCACAGTATATTCTCTAAAATCTCTTCGTAGAAACCTTAATGTTTCACTCCTTCGTGTTACCCAATGAATTGGAGAGCTATAACGGGCTCACCCGCCCTTAGTTTATCATGGAACCACCCGTCTTCATAATAATGCCCAAGAACCATAACATAATCATATCACATAAAACATGCATAAAGGTAACATAAAATTTCCACATTTCAATCACGAGATATCAATACAACACATTGATATAAAAACATTATGAAAACCATTTTCAATACTAAAATAAAAGAAAAGTAAAACATGGTATTTATTTGTCTTTTAAAAAGATGGAATGGCTTGTTGAGGAAGCCGAAACTCAAATAACGGTCACGACGGGGGAGAAGTCGTTGTCGCCGCATACGTACGACAAAAACATTCCCTTTTGTCATTTAGTAAACGCTTCATATAAAAAAGATTCCTTTTGAATAAACGTGAAAGTCAAAGGGGTTTATACACCGTATAAAAGAAAGTTGTGTATAAAATAAAATATGCCTCAATGAAAGGAGATTGAGACGAAGTCCCATACCTCGTATCCGACTTGACCCGACCGTTCTTTAATCTCCTGAATAATAAACATGAGTTAATCTCTACTTGCTTAAGAACCTTTTTCAAGTTCATTATTCCTTTTATACCATGTTATGAACATCATGTAATTAGTTAAGTTAATAATGTTCATTTTGTCAGTATTTGGTTCTTAAGTCAAAAATAGACTTCTTACACATACATGTTGTTAATTTGGTCAAAGGTTCATTATATCCAGAATTTTATTCATGATGTAGATATCATATATGTCATATATATCCAGTACATACTTGAATTTATAATATTACATAATCATTTAGAGGTAAGAAATGAAATGCACCGTTCATGGAGACGGTAAGCCGTACGTACGCATGAATGCTACATTCATTTCTATTTCGTATTTTATAGAATGGAATCATAATGATATAAAGGTATATTATAATTACAGTATAATATCATATATAATATCATAGTTCCATCCTTTATATGTCCCACATATGGTATTTAACGGATCAAATCACTTTGAGGGGGCGGTAGTCCGCACTTCCTAAAATGAAGATATCATGTTTACCCATACTGGAAACCATAAAGGTATGCCCAAAATGAAAAAACGGAAGCTTAAGGAAAACATAAACATATAATATATCATATATAAAAATAGTGACATCATAATGGCCACCTTTGAAGGTGTCAAATGAGTGTTGAACAATCATCATTTCGGGAGGCAGAATTTCGCCATCCACGGAAACCGTATGTTCTTTAACCATTTGATGCAGTTGTGTGAGAGTGTTGCTCAAATAAATCTTATAACAACATCCTAGTATATTGCAGATACTGGTGTTGTTACGAAAGAATTAAATAAAAAGAGTTTAGGGGGTTGAAGAAGCAAAATAAAACAAATGAACATGAGAGAATGAATTACCTTCAAAAGTGTAACTCCTTTTGATTTGAGCCTAAAGGCTTCATTTGAAAGGATTCTGCCCCAAGGGAATCTATAGGATGAGGAGAGGGATGTGGAGAGAGTAAATGGGCAGGGTTTGGCAGAGCCAAAGGCTTTAGTAGTGTGTGAAATGAGGTAGAGGTGGGGGCCTTTTATAAGAGGATAGGAGGGGCACTTTTGGAAAGTAAAGAAATATTACTTTAATTGAAAATGTGTTTCGGTTTTAAAAGGTCCCACATTGATAAAATTCGTGGATAAGGTTTTAAGGGTTCTAAATCCACTCATCCAATTGGTTTTGTCCATGTGTAGTTCATATATTTTACATTGTCTTTCCATTTTATTTAAATCGTCAAATAATGATGTCATCACTACATCATTATTCTGTCATAAATAATTTAATATATTTAATGTCTAAAAATTATAAAAAAAAATACTATGATGTAGGAAATCTTATTATCTTTCCAATGACTATTTATAATCAAAAATATGATCTTTATAACCCCATGTAAAAATTGTTTTCGTAAAACATATTATGTTTGTGTCATTTTTACTTTTACATTAAATAAAAAGTTATTTATGTCATTTCCCAACCAAAATGTCTCCATGGGGTCCCCAAGTTGACCCATGGCTTTTATTGGTCGTCCATGACACAACCAATAAGGTTGGGACATGTGTCTAGGTCATTTCATATTATTAAAGCATTATTTATACCTTAAACTACACTAATTACCACTAATCGCGATTAAAAACTTAATAAGCTACTATTCACAAAAAATATATTTTAATCTCGTTGAACCAAATTTTACTTCTTAATGACAACCATGTATGTCGGATTTTCAAAATTCAATACACATTAGTGGTAAACTTTCATTTAACTAAAAAATCAGTTTGCTTGATTACCACTTAGTGGTTTCACTATTCATCAGAAATTGAAGTTTTTCAGAAAATTACCAAAAATTCACCCTAATCTATATTTGATATTACGAATTCAAAAATGAATTCCATTTTACAAAATTGAAATCATATAAGTCACATTAATTAATTTAATAATTAATTCCCGCTGCCAGAGCAAATAGCGTGTTTTTACAAAATAATAAGTATCAAAAGATTGACACCAGTTTAAGTCTAATTTCAAAGTTAAATTGATTCCCATGACCACCATTGGATAAAATGGTAAAAATATATTCTAATTTCACTTCAAAACCAATTCAAAACATAATATAATCATATAAATAAATTAGATTAAAAAGCAGTTTTGGTGTAAAATGCAGTATTTTTCACTATTCATTAAAAATGAACATTGTCAGAAAAATACCAAAAATTCACACAAGGTAAATTTTGATGTCCCAATAATAAAGAATAAGTTTATTTTGACAAACATATTTTATAAAATTGTCAAAATATAGATTCAAAAATGGTTTTCCATCAAAAGGCAGTAAAACAATCTTTTAAGAATATTAGTGTATTCCATGCATAAGATTGTATTTATTTTCATTTTAAGCTCTATAACACTATCTTAATCATTAATAGACATAGATAAAAATATCTATTATTCATTACTTACTTGGGATGTTACAGAAGGGTAGGGTAATGATGTTCTATAGTGATTTTCTGTTGAAGGGAAGTGGGATCTTTGGTGGGTTTATATAGGAATAGTGAGGGATTTATTTAATATTTAAGTTTTGGACACAACCAAATAAAATATTAAAAAACACAATCCTTCCCATGGTTTCTTCAAATAGATAATGAAAAAGATAGTGTTTTTAATAATTTTATTTTGAAATGGGACGAAAAAATTAAAATAATTCCATTTCATATGTGGAGGTGAGTCACACATTTAAACAAATAAATTTAAAACATTAAAATATATTAATGGTTCTAGATGATTCATAAAGGATTAATAAAAATAAAAAAATAATCATAAAATCACATTATTTTAATGGGAAAACATATGTTTGTATGAATATTCCAATTATAGTATTTATTACATCATTTTTTGTTCATTATTAGGTCCTTATATATATAGTATATTAATACAGAATTTAATTTTTACCGGAAAATTCTACTATCTCTAAAAATTATGAAAAATTTAATTTTGGAAAATTTAGCTGTTTTGATTCAAAAATTAATATTAATTTTTTCTAAATAATTTAATAAATATCTTCATTTTTACTTTTAAAAAAATTATTTGACATTTATTAAAAAATGATGGGTTTTTGAAATTAATAGTTTTTAACCCTTATAAAAGAAAATTTCAATTCATAAAAATTATATGAACATTTATAATTAATAAAACTTATTTAATCATAAAATTTTGTTGAAATTATATTTATTTCAAAAAAATATTAATTCATAAAAAATAAATTACTTAATTTAATTTGAATATTGGAATTTGTGTTTAATTGAATCAAAATCCAAATAATTTGTAAAGTAACTATAAAAATGAAATTAGATTCATTATTATGTACAATATAGATATTCATATTATTAATTTGTATATACATATCCCATTATTACACCGGCGTACTCCATAAGAGTAGGGTGTGTGATGGTGGTACTTTTATGGGGTTTTTCGGTGAGCATGGTTTGTGTTATGATCTCGATGAGCTTGAACTTCTCCCGTAAATAGTTTTTCTCATACATATTTTGATGGATATCATCTTGGAATCAATCAAGGAATAATCCCATAGATTCTATGTCCCTAAAAATGTTCAATAAATGGGATTCATAGGGAATGATTATATTGTTTAAGGTCGTCACTTACTTTATCTAGGTCAAAAGGATTTGTTAAAATCCCAATATTTATATTAATCATGCGATCTTTGTTCAATGGATATATTTACAATGGTATAAATTCTTAACTTTATTTTAAATACAATAAGATATAACCAAGTAAGTGAATTTCTTTTTCTATAATCATATTTCATAATAATATATTTAATTAAATCCATGAAGGTACAAGTAATTTTAACAATTTGAGTCATTACAATATTCCCCCATTGAGAAATTTCTCACTAGGAATTTTCATTGCAACCCCTTAAAGTAGATATGTGTAATTTTATCTCATCACTTCTTATGGTTCCCATGTTTCTTATCCAAACATTTGATTTATCCATAACACTTTTACAAGATACATTGTTGTATTTCATAAAACTTTGTCCTAACAATCTAAGATCATCATCGGATACTCCTCATAAGAAATATCATTCTCCATTAATACCACCACTGGATTGGGAACATGTTCGGGGTCAAGTATGTACTTCCTCAAGAGTGATAAATGGAATAAATCTTGAAATCAAGATAGGAAAGGTGGGAGTTCAAGTCAATTGGCCACCACTCTAATGTGATCAAGGATCTCAATGGGGAAAATGTATCTTGGACTAAGATTCACATTCTACCAAATATCACCACTTTCTCCCATGGTGATAGGTGATGGAATAACATGCCTAAAATATCATAACGTAGTTCAAATCCATAATTTTCAATATAGATCCATTTTTTACTCTGAGCATCCTTGAAGTGTTGTTGAATGGTTTTATCCTTCTCCACCATTTCCTAAACCATTTCAAGACCTAAAAATTTTATTTCCCCAACTTCATCATAGAATTTGGGTGTCCTGCACCTGTTCCCATAAATAACTTCATTGGAATCCATTTGGATGCTCGATTAGAAATTTTTATTGTTATTAAACTCAACCAAAGGAATATATTGATCACATCCTACATTGATGTAAATTGATCAAGCTCTCAACAATTCCTCATGTATCAACATAGTCCGCTCTAATTATCCATTATTTTAAGGGTGATAATTCATTAAAATGATCAACTTATTGTTTAGATCATGTTGAATATGTTTCCAAAACATTGAGGGGAATATTAGTTCTCAATCATATATAATCAGTAGAAGTACTCCATGCAGCCCAACCACTTACCTAATGTATATCCATGGATTTGGATCCAATGAGAATTCCTCTCGTATCACAATAAATTGTTTAGTCTTTTTTAGACGATCCACCACAACCCATATAGAATTATTCCATCTTGATTTACTTGGAATATTAGTGAAAATGTTATAGTGATGTTTTCTCATTTCCATGTTGGTATGTGAAATGGTTGCATCATCCCCTTCGATTTTTTCTTTTCAACGTTGAATTATTGAAATAAAATACATCATGATGTGTATTCTACGATATCATTCTTCATATTCCCCCCCTCCCCACAAATAGTGCTCACAAAGATCTCGATACATATCATTTCTTCCTGGGTGGATGGAGAATGTTGAGTTATATTCATCCTCCAATAGCTCATTCTTTAGCTCATGATTTGATGGTACACATAGTCTTGGACCAAATATCACAATACCTACATCACTAATTTTGAACTCTAAGGATTTACATTTCTATATAGCTTCCACTTTATTCTGAATTGCAACATCAACTCCTTGAGCATCCTTCGGCCTCTCTAGATGATACAGTTGAGTAATAATTTGTCAATGGAATGACGATGTTCCTTACATTATGAATATTATTTCTATCCTTTCCAAATATAACAATATCAGATCCCTCTCCATTCTCATCAATGATATAATTCTCAGATCCTTTCTACTTAGATCATCTACCTCTTTATTTTCCTTCCTAGTACGGTAGTGTTTCGAGAATTTATTGTCTTTTATTATCTCCATCCCCATTCATTAGAACATACTCAGATCTTTTTGTGTGAATATATACTTTAGGATTTTGTGATCTCTATATATTTGACACATCTCCCCAAATATATAATAAAAAAATATTTTTGAAGGAAATATCACTAAACCCAACTATAGATCATGTTTTGGGTAGTATTTCTCATGAATATTCAACTACCTTGAAGAATACAGGATCACTTTGTGATAATTCTTTAACTCCCATCCTAATCCCTTTTTCAAAGCATCCCTGAATACCACAAAAATTTCTCCCGATGAGGATATTGTAATTACCGGGGCCATGATAAGCCTTACTTTCAACTATTTATGATATCTTCACATTCATCGTTCCTTGAAAACTTTACTCCATTTCATGTTATCTTTGTAAGAGGGTTTGACAATCAAAATAAATTTCTCACAAATCGGTGATAATACCCACTTAACCCAAGGAGACTATGAGTATCTATCATAGATATCATTCATGGACATCCTTCAATTTATTCATTCTTTGACGGGTATAAATATATCCCATTTTTAGGATAACATGTCCAAATAAAGATACTTCCTTCAACCAGAACTCACATTTTTTGTATATTTCATAAAGCTTCTCCTTTCTCAAGGTTTTTAGCATATTACTTAGATGCTCATATTTCTCCTCTTTAATTTAGGATTATATTATAATATCATCTATAATGACTACCATATATTTTTTAGGTAATCCCTAAAGACTCTATTAATGATGTATTTGATGATTTCTAGAGCTTCAGTGAGTCTGAATGGAATTATTATGAATTAATTATGCCCATACCTTGTACGAAATGCAGTCTTGGGGATATCCTTATTCTTCACCCTAACATGGTAATATCCTAACTACAGATAGAAAATGGAAAAATATAGTTCCCCACATAACTGATCTAACAATTCATCAATCCATGGAAATGAATACTCATTCAATATCATGATCTTTTTGAGCTCAATATAATCAATGTAAAGGGGTATTGACTCGCCCTTCTTCTTAACTAAGAGAATTGCCACACCCCATGGTAAAGCCCTTAGGGGTGTAAAAACCATTTTCTAGATTCTCATGTAGTTATTTATTTCCTCCTTCCATTTACCACAACATACAATCAATACGATGTATTGGATAATGGTAACACCCTAGGTATAAGATCGATTAAAAATTCAACATTTTGGCTAGGAGGAAGACCATGCAATTTCTCGAGAAATGAATCATTTTATTCACTCACAATGGTCATGTCTTCAAGTATAATTATTTCCTTAGACACAGTCATTTAAACTAAATAATCTTTCTCATAAGGATATATTATCCATGATTTAGATGATTGGGCTAAAAAATAATCATCCTCCACCTTTATCTTGTATTGAATCGGGGGTCGATTCACAATACAGAGTGTGATTTCATTCTCATTTCAATTTATGTTAGCTCTATAGAGTAATATACCATCCATTTCCATAATTGCATCAAATTACACTAAAAGGAGTATGAAAAGGATCACCAGTATGTTCAGCCCGCAAATTGTGATAGTGGAGGAGTTATATACTTGGGATGCAATAATTACATCATTTTCTATTTTCACTGATAAATCCTCTTCCATGACTTGTGATGATGTTTTAATAGTTATTCTAAACATTTGTTATATGATGGAATGAATATAACCATAATCAAAAGGTACATTTTCTATTATTTAATGAATAACTACTGTACATGTGACCATGTCATTGTCAAGATTCACATCTGAAGTAGTGATTAAAAAACCTCTCCCTTGCAGCAATGGAGGATTCTGGTTACCAAGAAAAACCCTTGTCTTATTATATTGGTATGAAAAGTGCCCTAGTTCTTTATAGATATAGAAATGAATCATGGGTTGACTATTGATAGGAGAATTCCTTTCATCAATCGCAATAGAAGGTTTCTCCTATTGTAAATCATTGGCTATGATACCTTCCATCATGAACCTAAATTATTTTCCTCTCATCTTCAAGAAATTTACAAAGTTCTTCATTCTGTATCTTTTTCATGTTGGATGTTGAAACTTATTGGAACATTTAGATCTCCCTATCAAACCATAAGAATTAAACTCCACTTTTTTATTGTTATCCACATGATACCCTTGAGATTATACGACTGTCATTTAGAATTTGAGTAAACATCATATAATTTCCTCATAGTTATCAAAGTAACAGATTTCCAAGGCTTTTAATTGACTAGGTTTTAGCTCATTAAATAAGTGGTCAACCTTGAATTTAGGGATAATGAAAAAGATGAAGGAATATCATGCAATCCTTGGGAAGATTGATTTGTATTCCCTGATAGATTCATCATCATTTTTATTGATGTCAAATAAATCCCTTTACATTTTAATGCAATGTGTGTCGGGAAAATATTTATCAAAAAACATTTTCATAAAATCCTTCCATACCATGGCCTTAATATATTCTTAATGCATAGTATTTTCTAACAATGTACACAATTGATCATATTCAATCTCTATATAAAAAATATCCATAATAAACTTATATTTTTCAGAACATTAAATGATAAAGACGATCTTTTTCAATGGAGTTGATCCACTATTCCGTGATTAAGGGTACGTTTGACCCATTGATTGTATGATGCCTTTGATGCATGAAGATATCGAATGGGGGTTGATCTCATTTAGGGGGTTTGGATTCTCCTCATGATTATGTTTTATATTCATAACTTGATCGATTTGAGAGAGTATTTTAATGAAGTGTGTGATTCCTACTTCAATTGGGTTGGGCATCTCATTTGGGGAAGTCATCACATTGCTCTTCAAATTGATTTTTTACATGATTCCTCGTATTTTTGGCCATTCGATTGAATTAGAGGAAAATTAAGTATGATTTTATTAAACCATTTAACACAAAAATTGGAATTCAATGACATTAAAGGTATAAATTATAACTTACATGTATTTCATTAACATATGGGTTTCCAGGCTCTAGTCTTTATTATAAATGATCTATATCCTAACATATCCTCTTTTAGGAATTTTTTTTCTCTATTAATAATTTTTAGTAATTCATTATTAATTTACAAAGAATATCCCCCAGGATTTTAAAACCATGTGCATTGTAAGGCCCATTATCATGTACAAGGTTAGCCCCAGTCAGGCCTCGAACATCTTTTCGGAGGTGTTACTCCTAAGTGCATCTGTGACAGAACCACTTCCACTTGTAGTATCCAGATATGGATGTATTTTCATGATAAAACACTTACTCTATACTAACCAAAATTAAGTTATGTTTTCTTATAATTATTTTTATTCCCAATGGTTTTTATAGAGTTTTCTAATCATATTCCAAAAAATAACTAACCTTTTACTTTGATACCAACTTTGATAATCCTTCTCTCTATTAAATATTTATACAAGATTTAATTACATAAAATTACAAATAATACAACTAGAAAGATCAAGAAGTATATTATCATGTGGTATTATTTAAATTTCATTAAAACGTTAAATATGAATAGAAACATATTTATTAAAAACATATTTAACATGATTGAGCTTAAAACTGCATTGGATAACCTAGGAATATACATAAGAAAGGTGTGATCCATAATTCCTAGTAAGGGAATAAACATGGAATAAGAAAAAACATGATAGAAATTAGGCATATCAAGGGAAATGGAAATATTATGAATCATAATCAAGAATGATATGACATGATATATCATGATAACATAAATTCAAAATGGGAATGTGGAAACTACTAACAATAATGCAGCATTGGTCAAGGGTAACTGCCAAGATATCATAATGTAAAAAAATCCCGTAAATGAAAAAAGGTTAACTCCATATACCAACCAGATGTATAATGATACTAAAAAATACCCAATGCATTGGAGTGCTGTATAATTTCAGGTGCACCTGTCATATTCATTTCATTCTCATGCTTATGTGTGCAGCACAGATCATACAACATGGATTCATTCATCGGAATTTTTTATTCCCATAATATAGAGTGTGTAATAAATACATGTAAATATCATATAATAATGATTTTAAGTGCATAAATGTGAACACCCATGATAGAAATTTTGTATGGTGTTCACTACAGAATTTTTTTTGCATGGATTCCTGTAGTAAACTCCTTGCAGTATAACAGGGAATTGAATATATTCATGGAAGTACTTAATGAGAGAGAAATGGGTCTATCGTCTTTTATACATCATAAGGATGATACTGGGAAGGTGAGAAAATATACTGAAACATTACAATTTAAAAATTAAAGGCCATAAAATGAATAAGATTCCGGAAAAATTTGGGGAATGAAAGGTTCACTTATTAAATTTCAGAAAACTAGGAGTGTCAATAAAAAATTCATAAAATGGGCCGAAGAGAGTGAAATGGGACTCTAATAAATTGGAAATCAATTGGGATGTAATAGATACATATAAATACATTTCAAAATATTAGGAAATGGATAATATAACACATAACGTAACAAAGGAACATGAATAAAGAGGATAAATAAAAGAACCTTTACTTGAGTGTATGACTCAAAAATATTAAAAAGGGGGTTCTTGAGAGCATGGGTTGGCTTGGGAGGATTATAGAGAGATTCTAGAAGACCAAGGATGTGCAACAAGGATTTTGAGTGAAGAAAAATGGGATCTTGGGTGTGTTTATTTAGGAAAAGATAGGGATTTCGTAAATATTTAGGTTTTGGACTTGACAAAATAAAATATTCAAACCCATGAACCATCCCATGGGGTTTCACATTGTTTCTGACAGATGTTAGTGTTTTTCATTATTTTATTATGAAATGGGATGGACTTATTAAAATAATTCTCTTTCTTATCTGGAGTAGATTCACACTTATATACTATAATGTTTAGGGAGGATCCCTATTTTTTTTAAAAAAAGGAAAATCCCCATTAAATTGGGAGGGAACCCATAACCAGAGAGCACCAAAACAAATAGAAAAATGACCATGTATGATATGGAGTCCTAGTATCATGAAGGCCAAAAATCAGTATCCAGATATACCATTGGTGTAAAACCCATTACAAATCCCATGTTCAGTCAACACGATGATAACATGGCCAAATAGGCACAAACAAGCCACTGCCAGGAACCATGCTCAACCTCAGACCAACATCATGGAATCACCATCCAAGATCCATCATAAAAAAACATCGTATCTCCATATTTCCAACCACGATTGACCCCCTAATCCATATCTTTGTCATCCTGGAGTACCATAGTTGACTCCGTCATCCACGATACCCTCAGCCCACTCTCTGTTAGCTAAAAAAACCCAATACCAACCATATATGGTCTAAAACTAGATATAGATTAGATATAAAATCATCTAGGATAACCACCTTTTCTCAGGTCTAAACCCAAATCCACCAACAAGATCCCACACCGTCCATAAAACACCTGACAGAGACAAGCCATTGCACCTACATTACAGATTTGAGCCCCACTACGACACCTCATTGCTGAAGTGGAAGCCCAAATCCACTACCTCACCTAGGTATCCAGCCGAATTAGCACAATAATATGTAGAGTGAACCCCATAAGATGAATCCCTAATCTCCAAGATCTCTCAGTCAATACCGAGAGCCCCAATCACACACTTTTAAATAAATAAATATAAAACTCTAAAATATATTGATGGATTTGGACGATTTATAAAGTCTTAATAAAAATAATAAAATAAATATAAAATTACATTATATTATTGGGAAATCATACATTTTTTCTGATGATACCCATTATATTATTTATTATAATAATTTTGGACATTATGATGTCATATATCACATTGTATATTTATATGGAATATAATTTTACCCAAAAATTCGACTGTTTGAGAAAATTATGAGAAATTTACCATTGGATAATTTTTACATTATAATTACTAAAATAATTTACATTTTATCTAAATAATATTATAAATATGTTAATTTTCACTTTTCAAAATAATATTCAACATTTATTGAAAAATATTTGGTTATTTACAATAAATGTTTTTGAACCCTTATAAAAAGTACATTTCACTTCATAAAAACTGTATTACCATTTATAATTATGAAAAATTATTTAATAATAAAATTTTATTAAAATAATATTTATTTAAAAAATCCATCAATTCATAAAAATATATCCCTTAATTGAATTTGAATATTACAATTTGTGTTTAATTGAACCAAAATCAATATCATTTTTTAATTAACAATAAAAATGAAAATATATTCATTATTTTATAAAATATACAAATTCATATTATTAAGGTCTTGATACATATCTATTTTTTACACCGGTGTATTCCCTATGAGTAAGGTGTGCGATAGTGAGACTTTCAGGGGGTTGTTCGTCGAATTTGTTTTGTGATATGATATCGATAAGCCTGAACTTATCTTGTAAATAGTTTTGATCATCCTTCAATTTTTGGATCTCATCTTGGGATTGGTCAATGGAAAATCCATGAGATGATATCTCCCATGAATGATCTAGTAAATGAGCTTCATAGGGAATGATTATACTGGTTGGGGAAATCACTTCCTTTATCTGGGTCAGTTGTATTTTTTCAAAGCCCTATATTTATTAAATCATATGTTCACTATTCAAGAACTATATTAACAAAGATAATATTCATTTAATCTAAATATGTTATTACCATTAATGTTCATGTGTTTTCTATAACCATATTACATAATATGACATTAAATTAAATAAAGAATGGAAACATCATTTTTAACAGTTTCAGGTCATTACAACCAATATATACTTTATGGAAGGAAAATATCAATTATATCTTGGAGAACTAGATATGAAGATGTCATAACTATCCAATTGTACTTGAGAAAGTAGAAATGGAATATACATTGTATATAGAATGGATGAGATACTATTTTTAAAGGGACACAAACTAGTATTCCTATAGATCAATATGATATTATATCACAGATAGGCTAAAATAATAAGAAATAAAAGCTCATTCAAGACAAAAGTATGCATACCTACAAATATTGGGTGTGTTGCATCTTGTAAGGTGGATAAAAAGTAATGTACTAACTGAAATTTTTTTTCAAACTCTTGTAATAAAAACTAGTAAGTAAATTTTTATCATGGAGATAATTATTTTACTGGTACTAACCAAGATTTGATGTTTATATAATGGAAAAAATATATTTACTTGAGGATATAATCTCTTGAGAAGTATTACTCAAAGAGATAAAGTTTCACATAATATATTGGTTATGCAATAGAAACACGATAAGCCCATGAATAAATCTATAACATAGCAAAAAATGATATTTTCATGTGAGAGATAACAATGATAGTTAAAAAGTTGGATCAAGTGAAAAGTGGGGATGTTGTAATAGTGGGTTCCTTAGACCCAAATAAACAGTACTATTTAATTACCATACCATGTCTAAGTGAGTTATATGTGATGTTCCATTATCATTATAGTGTTGATATTTCTGCATCCACTTTTTAAATATTAATTTCCATATATTAATTTTCATATCAAAAGTTAATAGTAGTCCCTAGGTTATAAAGAGAACATTGAGATAGTATTACATCTATCTTAAAAAATGACATATGTTTAAGATACATAATTTTGACTAGACATAGATGATCTCTAACCATTAAGTATTTGGGGATCATAATAATTGAGACATCATCTCAAAAAATATTCACTTGGTGATCTCTAGCATATGCGATAATGAAAAAATAAGCCCTCCACTAGGATCACAAGGTATTTTCGGTGTCATTAGATGTTCCTATATATGAGCATTTGTATTGGTCTCCTGACATGAGATCTCTATCAATGTGTACCATTTGATCGTGTACTTTTATGCATGGAGAAACCATGATATTGAAGTCATGGAAAGGTTTCTTGTTTAGTGTTCTCTATTGGTGGTATGACATTGGTTGAACAGACAACATATAATTTATCTGTTCCAAGATGAGGAAGTGATATCTTGGGTTTAGTTGATCAGGATAGTAGAACCTTCAGAAATCAATGGATAAGGTTGTCAAAGGTATGTTTGGCTAGTTAGATCATGAAATAATTAAACAAGAATGGATGATGATACAGATGTGTGTCTTGCATTATGAGATATAAAATTAAAAAGATATTATATTTCATAGTGTGTGTTCGTTGGATGGTTGTAATTGCTAAGAATATTCCTTATCTATTCAAATTCCTTAATTTGTTGCTAGACTATACTTTTGTTCTATAAATAGTATTAACTTCTATTGAGATAAGGTCCCAGAGGTCACACATAATTGCATATTCAAGTGTTTTTCCAATTATGGTGAATATGAATATTGGACATGTTGGGTCCCACCACAGGGGTCCAAAACAATTTCAAGCAATCAATCACTAAGGAATAAATAAATTCATTATTATTCAAGTATAGAATAACTGGGTTGAATTTATTTATAAATATTATTCAAATGGTATTAAAATAATATGTAGAGAAATATTATATGAACTAATGTGATTTTCATATTCAAGGTTCATTTCATTTTAGAAATAATTTGGAGTCAAGTTAATGAAACATGTTTTATCATGTAACATATTTATTATATTTCAAGGAGGTGATAATATATAAATGAAATTAATGATGAATTTTGTTCATCATAATTTTTCATTAACTTTTTATTTAGTGGGCATTTTATTTTTGGGGTTAGGGAACCCAATCTGGGTATTTCAGCCTCCCACTATATTATAATGAGGGGGGAATTAATTTAGTGACTATTCATTCTATCAAAATGATATCCTCTCTCTCCGTCGGCTTCCTAGAGAGGGAAAGCCTCTCTTCGAGTGATCAATCCATGAATTCTATCGAAGGATTGAAGGGTTGAGATGGAGGTGATCGTCGCGATTCCAAAAGATTCATTATATATTTGCAATAACACCCATAATTTTATAAATAGTGAGTGAAAAAATACTTAGAGTATGAGTGGATGATCTTGAAGGGATTGGCTTTGGATCCTTCAAGAAAAAATCATAATAAACTAGCTATAGTAGAACACACTACCGAATTTAATGGGGCACTCATTTATTAATTTTTCCATTATAAAAATTAGGTGAGATCCCTATACCTCTACTGGGGCTCGAATCATCAAAAACAACAATATTTTTTCACTCTAGTGGTGAAAAATTAAATATATCTTACCCACCAGCTTTCACTACACACCTCAATACCATCATAATTTAATCTGATGTGCATGATTTTTTATGCTCGTGGGTAACCATGATATTGGTTAACCTTCAACCAAAGGACTACACAAAATTCTAATAAACAATTAAGATTAATGAAATTTTCATGTTTTGAAGTAACTTTTCAATGATCATATATATATCATATAATATTGAAAATTCACATATTTTTTAACTAGTAAACTCTTTAAATTATGTCATTTAATTTTTAAAATTATATTCAAAACCGCTTCCCCTCATCTTTCATCCTTTTTTATTAAAAATTCACACATTAAACCTCTATCAATAACATAATGAAATTCACATTTCATGACAACATGGTCAACCTTATATGGTGCAATTATTAATAACAACAATAACTATTGTTTTCACGGTAAAAAAATATAACACTAGAATTGTTTGTGTTTCATTTTTCCCTCTTCTTAAGGAATAAAATATTTCGTGCCTAAATTAATTTCAATGTTATTCTACCTAGATTTTTATTATTATTGAGGAGTTATTATTATAGTAAAATTATAACCACATATAATATTATCATTGGTAAAAAAATATAATTCGTATATCTGATTCTTAAGGGTGTCATCACTTACTATTTCTGGTGTCAATCTAATGAATTTGAAGAAATGTGTCTAACATCCCAAGGAAGAAATATATATATATATATATAACTCATGGAACTATTAATAATTTTCCAAATAATGACTTTTAATAATAAATATAGGTTGAACATAAGTATAAATATTTCCAAAGTGAGTTTTAAATAATGATTTCCAAGTACCATCATATCAAACAATCAGAATATGAATCCATCCATTGTCCTATTACATGTTACCAATATATATATAATGGTAATATGAAAAAGGTAGAAAATTAAATTGATATTTTCCAACTAATTTCTGGTTTCATGGCATCTTAAGAAACCCCTATGTGGTTTTGGGTTGTATTTTTTGAAATCCCAAACTTAATATACATCATGATTCCCATATTGATTCAAATCATTATCTAACATAAGAAAATATAAAATAATGTTTCATATCAGTTATTTATCTTCATAGGATAACTGGGTATAATGTTTTTTACTATCTTAATTATTTCATTTAATGGGATTTCTATGTTTTGTATTTCTTTAAACCCTATGAAATTATGTTAGTATACTGCATAAAACAATATAATATTTTAAACTAAATGAAATTTATTTATTTCATTTTATTTGGGAGGGATTCAAAATTATTTTTAAAATATTAGTAAAACATAATAAGAATACATGATTTGAAAAAAGATGTAATAAAAAATGAAGTAACTACTGCTATTTTTTTACTGAAAATTTTCATTTTGATCACAATTAACTAACTATTCATGAAACCATGTTTTAGAAAATAAATGGAAAATTATAAATGGAATTTTAATGTCTTATAATATGTATCCCAAGATTTTTTACATTTTTTCCATGACCTAGAGGTTCATTTTTCTTAATCTCTTGGCCAATACCTCCCTATGAAAAGGGATCATGATGGGACACATGTCAAATTTCCCTTATCGTAAACCATTATACAATAATTGAAATCTATATGGGGTCATTATAATGTATCCTCTTAGGAACAAATCTGTATTGAAGCATGGGTCTCTATAATGGATCTAATATTATCTTTAACAACCTATGATATTTTTTACTTTGAATCTCACCCTGATGGTATTATTTTTCATTGTAATTTAGCTAATGACTCCATAAAAACATTTTTATGAGAAAATTATCCACTACTCATTAATGTGGAACTTCATTCATATCCTCTAAATAATGTGGAATCATTACCGTTATCATAGCCCTTATCAAATAAGTTATTATTATATTATAATGTTTTATTATCCCATCCCTTTAGGATTATTAATTTACAAATTATTGTTCATTTAGGTGTTAGGTGAAGAGTGAAGGAGGAATAGTGGATCTAAAGAAGAGATTTGAGCTGAGGGGTATGCTATAGTATGGTCATAAGTGTCACGTTGTGTAGACATGGATAAAAATGAGAGAATGTTATACAATATAACATTCCTTTCCATGGAGAATTGAGTCATGGTGTGGGGGTTTTTCACGAAATACGGTGGTCTATTATGTAAAAATGGGTTTCCTATATCCATATTTATCAATAATTTTGATTATCATACCATGTATACAGATATTTATACTTTATGTACACTTATAATTATAGTGTTGATATTTTTGTGTCCCCTATTTATATGGCAATGTCCATAGATTTATTGGCATATCAAAAATTCATAATGGTCCCATGATATAATGAGGACCTAAAGATGTTATAACATTAATAATTACCATATATATTATTCTCTTGATACATCACACTGATAGGAAACATTTTATTTTGGACTATCAAATGTTGGGGGCTCATAATCATTGATAATTATTTTCATTAGGTTCCCACATAGCGATCTATAGTAGGTGAGATCCTGAGGACATGCCCACTAAAAGGAACACCACATGTTTCAGGGATAATTGGATGCATCTATATACATACATGTGTATTGGTTTCTTGAATTTAGATCATTATAAATGTGTTTCAATTGATCGCATGCATTGATGCAATGAAATAAAAATGACAATGAAGTCATGGTGAGATATCTTGTATTGGGTGCATCAGTGGTTGTATGACTTTGATTGAATGGTCATGATAGATTTTTTCGCTTACTAGTTTAGGATGTAATATCTCTAGCCTAATTGATTTGGATTGTAGTACCTTTGTAAATTTTTGGCCAAGGTAGTTGATGGTAAGTCATTCCAATTAGATTATAAAATATTAAAGTAACAATGGATGATGACACGAGCTGTGCATCCTACTTTATGATATATCCTGATACATGGAGATTATATTACATAGTGTGTGTTTGTAGGATGTTTTTTATTTATATGACTATTCCATATCATTTTAGGGACCTTGGTAAATATGTCATAGTGGGACCCACCACAGGATCTGAGATTTTCTCGAGTATTAAAAATCACTAATAAACAAATAAAAATTTCTTATTATTATCGTATAAAATAATTGGGTATAATTTATTTATTAAAATTATTCACAAGACAATAATTTAATACATGGAAAGATATTATATGAATTAATATTATATTAATATTCAATGTTCATTCAATATTGCAGGAATTATGATCACGTAATATATATATTTATATTACAAGTATGTGATAAAAATATAATTGTTTTTATGGAATGATTAGGTTTTAAAAATGTGTCAATTACTACTTATTTAGTGGGAATATTATTTTCCGAGGTTGGGGATCCATAACAGAGTATTTTGGACTCCCATTATTTAAGTAGTGGAGGAGCTCTATTCTATAGACTATTGATGAATCTAGAATTGTCAGATTCTCTCTCCTCCTACATCAACGAGAGATAAATACTATTTTCAAGAAATCGATCTAAGAAAGTCTTCGATAGATTGAAGGGACGAGGTCGAGGTGATCGTCGCGATGCTGAAGGATTCATCAGAGCTCCGTGCTATCACCGGAAATTCAATGATCAGTGACCACACAAATTATCAGAGCCTGTATGGATGATCTAGGGAGGTTTAACGTATGATCCTTTGAGCAATTATTACCGAAAATGTACAACAATTGAACACACCTCAAAATAAAATGATGTTCTCATTTATTTAATTGGATCTCTGAAAAAATCTAGTGGGGTCATCAGACCTCTATCTGGGCTCTGATCATAGGATAAGATGAAGAAAAGTCTCCCCAATGATGAAAAATTTTAAATTTTCGGCCCATCGGATTTTCTTATGCACCCTCATATCACCAATTGGTAATAGTGGGATGTTGGGAATTTTATAATCTATGAAAACATTATGTGGATTAAATTAAGTATAGGGTTTAAATTTTGTTTGAATGGAATAAATTGCACGTCGATCGGATTGCGGACAACGAATTTAGGCCCATCCAAATTTTTTTAATACAAATCGAATTCATTTTAACTGGTATAAATTTTCAAGAACATATATATATACATAATGTATTTTATATTTACTCGACTCATATGGCTTAAGGGTTTTCCAATTAATCTAAACATTGACTAGAAATACAGTGCCTGTCATAATTGTAACTTATAAAGCCAACCAGGACACCTCACCCCAGCTATGGACACTGCAACTGGCCATCGTCCCATGTCGATCTTGTCACCACCTGTCCATGTGATGCACTTCCCAACCACCAGCATTTTTCAATGACCACCACACAAGCATGGTGCCATCGTTCTTGACTGGACCCCCTAGATCCAACTACCGTAGTCCGTGCAGCCACCGCCCGAGCTCTCTATTGCATGTGCTGCCACCGACATCTCCAGACATGACCTCCCCTACTCACGCTCTACTCTCCATAGTTGCGCTGCTAGGTTCGGTCTCCAGGATTTCCACCCTTTTATATTCATCGCACAATCGTGTCGCGTTTCACCACAACCCCACTAGCTTACATATCAAACCCTAGGTGTGTCATCCTTCAGTGAAACACTATGCCCTTCCGCGATGTGCACTGATCTGGAACTTTTCAACTCCGACAGGTCCTATCGGATCTGATCAACCCCACAATAGGGTGAAGTGGATCTGCCCAACCTAAGTCAAGTTAGGGAATGTTTTTCTAGCCTAAAACTCTCCTACACGGGGTCTTCCCACCCCGGAACGAGCTGGCATAAGGTTTCCAAAATCCACATTTTCACATCATTGGGTTTTAGGGATTCTGATAATTTTAATATAATTAAAAAATTAAATTAATACTTTTTTGGTTTAAAATATATCAATTTTATTATTTACATAATTATTAATTTAATAATGTTTGAAAAATAATTTAAATTAATTGATTGATTAATTTTACTTTGCGGTAATAATTAAAGTAATAATCAGACTGAAATTAAAATAAATTATTATAATTAAATGGTTAATTTAATTTATTTAATTCCCTCATACATACTTTTATTGTATATTAATTTTTATCATTTTGTTAATTACCAATAGACTGGTCTTGAGAATTGATCAACCTTGCATGTCTGATTTATTTTATTTAATTATTTATTTACTATACAAGATGTGTATAATAAAAATTAATGTATATTGATGGCATGCACATCATCATAATTATTTAAAAATGTATAATGGTCTACGCGTCCATCTCTTTTTTTTATATACAATACACTTCCCAATACTGCCTCACCTGTATGTGAGTACATTTTTATTATGATAAAGATGATGCAATACATGGAACACATCAAGATGAGGTAGTTTACCATATAAAAAGCAAAGAAATTGACTATGGGTGAGGTTCATCATGAGTCATGACTCTGATCTGGTATGGTTCTCCTCGTTCATGGTTGATCCATTAAGTTTAAATGGATCAACCAATATTATATTATCAAGAACACTTTGGTAAATTTATTTCCTTTATAAATTGTTGATTAGTTTTTTCATTTTCTTTTGCGGAAAAAACACATAAAATAATAAATAGATAAAATGTATAAAGATGTAAAAAATGTATTCTATTAATGTTTTTTTATGATTGTGAAATTATAGTATAGAAATATTTAACAGAATATGATTACATTTTTTCACAAATATTTAAAATACTCATAGAAAAATTTTGTCTCAAACGCATTCCATGAGTTTAATTTGAAGAAAATTGGGTGTATGGGGTGCTCATCAGCCAATGTTGAGGATGTCTCCTACTACTGGGGAGTTCTTATGAGAGTTATGGGTTGTCTTAACCTATGTTTAAAGTAAATAAGTATCTAAAGCTAGATTTTATCAACGAAAGAAGCAAGAATTGAGTAAATCGTGTTTTTGATTTTAGAAGCTAAGACTCAACTCAATACATCAGGGAGTCGTGAGTTAATGTGATTGGTTAATCCAGTACCTACCTATAAACAATCCATGTAGTGGTGTATCAAAATCATTTAGACTATAAAGAAATGTCTCAAGAATCATATCCACTAGAATACTCAATTTTCAAATTGTTATGATTGTAGTATAGAGGGTTCATAGAGTTCGATAAAATAGTGAGAGACATTAAATGATATACATTAATTGGTAATGTCTAATAAATAATCTAGATAATAGTAATAATATGTTAATTTTTTTAAAAAATGTAAATTAATGCATTAAGTAAACTATGTTAATATTGACCAAATAAAAATTTCAAAACTTACATGAGTTTCTATATAGTAGTAGATGCTATTGGTAATAGTTCCATGACATTTCAAATTCAAGGACATGGTGTCTCCAATACTTGTTAAGCCACCTCATGAAGTGAGGGTGTTACAAATACTATAGGATACTCATTTATAATGAATGTGACAGTTATGTCATAATGTTATCTTCAACGCCTTATATGAGATATAGATACAATATAAGGGATGGATGATTTCACATGTTGTCTCATCTCTAAAAATCATACAAGGATAATGTGAATCAATATATTAATAAGGTCATGTTTACAATGGATATGTGTAAATTGAAATATGGATCACGATATTTCAACACACACAATTCTTATATCATTTTCACCCATATAATATAGTTTATCTTAATAATATAAAATAGGTAGTAAATGGAGAAAAAATTCCATTACCATTGGTGTATTGTTATACAAGAAATAAACAAATTAAATAAATATTAATATTTAGTTCTTATGGAGAACAGGTAGAAAGAAAACGAGAATAAGCTAATGGAAAGCACGAAGTCAATGGATCCTTCACAAGATCCTTATAATAAAATATGTATTAAATTGGAGATTATTTGATTCATATGTCATGAAATTAAATTTATGGATTTTTAAATGCTATAAATTTAATTAAAGAAGCAAGTAAACACTTCTTCTTTATGTATAATTTTCAATTGTAAGTAATGTATATATCATATGTGATAGGTATAAAATACAATAAGTTTATCACATATGTTTTTTAAAATATAGTAACCTTGTAAGTATAGAAATGTTACAAGAAGTAAGGTGAGTTCTCCAAGTGTTTGAGAGAGGGTAGTTCCTAAGTCAGTGGTGAGAAGTACCTAACTTATAACTGACAAGTTTAATGATTCTAGTAGAAATTTTATTTTCTATAACCAAAACATTTTTCTCTTTTGTCTGTTGGACTCAAGGAGGCTTTATTATAGTTTTTTAATGAATTTTTTTTTGGTGTCTAATATTCATATATTATTTCAATAATACTTGAATAATTGGAAATACAAGATGAATATGAATTATAAGACTCCAAAATACCCTATTATGGCTAGATAATATTATTTCAAGAGAAAATAATATTTTTCCATGATATACTGAATATGGTCTTAGACTCTTTGGAGTTAAAGAACATATGTATTATCAACACACAGATATAAAAACCTCTAGAAATAAAGGTAAAGCACAATGATTTCAGAATTAGTTTATCTAGAGAGAGTAAACTATTCCAATGATAAGGTAGTGGAAAATATACATCATAAAAAAACACTTTGTGATTAAGGAATGTAAAATTGATGTATGGTATATGCATGGTAATAAGATATAGTTTTTTTGGGATGGTGTCCCAAATAATATCTTAACTAATCATTCATCGATCAATATAGTGTAGCATGGATGAATTTCTAAAACCATATTACCTTATCCACATCAAAGCCATGGTGCTAGTAAGGAGGATCAATGGAAGCTCTTATATACAATCATTGATCAATAAAATATAGTATTTGGAGATTCCTAAATGCACATTTCCTTATACACATCAGATGCATTTTGATAGTAAAACAAGTATGAATGTAGTGATTAACAATCATTGTAGAAACTTCCATTATGTTTCAAGAGATGCATCACCAATAACTACATTATCCCATCAGAATATACCAACTATGATGAAAAATGAATATCATATCAGTTATAGTATAATAAAAACCCATTATGTAATAAGAACATATTCTTAGATGTGATAGTTTATTATAATATAAACAAAAATGCATCAAAAGAAACAAAATGTGCTTATATAATAATTATCCTAATGTTTTTAAGTATATTATAATAAAACCTAAGATATAATAGATATAGTAAATTTAAATATAATATTTATATGAAAGGGTACACATATCTACTTAAGATAGAGTGATAAATATTTAATTGGGTTTAGTCAATTCCAAAGATGCACAAGAAGTTTACATAATAACAAGTTCTACAAGAGCACATGGAAGAGGAATGTTACAGAGACCCATATTGTGTAGGAAGAATAAACCCATCAAAATGGTTTTATATACACCATGGTCGGTGATACATTATTCACTGAGAATATTGAACCCTATAGGAAACCATAATATGATAATTAACTAATAGTGACACGATCAATTGAAATTCATTAATGGATTCCTTGAATCAATGTATAGGGGGCATATTATATTGAATACTGAGATGGATACTCATGTGAAATTATATATATATAGTAAAAGTGTGGTACTAATGAAACTCTATTGTTAACACCAAGTCATTAATCGTAAATCCATTAGAATTTTACTTATCATGACTTTTTTTTATGATCATTTTATTGAGAATTGAATTTTAATCCCACCAATCATAGAAAGTGTCTAGATGACGTAACTAGAAAGGGATAGTGAAACCATCAAATTCCAATAAGGGGTGAATGTTACTAAAATATAGTTTAGGATTCATGTAAGAAAAAAAATCATAGAATATTAAAATGTAATGAGCCTTTTCCATGTTTCTACCAGAGGTTAGTGGGAGCAACATTGTTTTTAAATTAATATATGCTTGATAACATAAAGAAAACAATTATTGGTTTTATAGTCAGTAAAGACTAGGATGAAAATATCTCTCCATAGATTTACTTAAAGTAGAATCCATTTTTCTACTATGGTTTTATTAGACAATGTTAATGTATATATACCAACAAGGTATTAAAAAATACAAGTTGGAACAATTCTATAGATAATTATTAAAAATGTCACACGGTATAAATTTTTCAAAGATGAAAATAATTTGGAATAAGAGAAGATTAATGTGGTGAATTAAATTTTTTACGCTTCTACGACAGATTAATCATATAAATCATGATATGTATAAGAAATGATATTGAAAACATAAAAATTATGGAAGAAAAATATCAGTTTTATACACGAGCACTGCAAGGGAAGCAGTTAGAATTATCCAATTGTACATAAACATGTACTAAATGTATGTATATAGTATGTTGGGTGGAATAGATACTAGTAATAAGGGGACACAAACTAGTGTTTTTATGGATCAATATGACATGATATCATAGTCAGACTAAGAGAATAATCAAGAGAAGCTCATCTTAGTCAGTGGTATCCATATCTACAGAAATCGAGTAAGTTGTGGCTTCTGAAGTAGCTAATGAAGTTTCCAATATGCAACAATTTGGTACCATTATTGGAATCACACATAGCAAGTAAATTTTATCATAATATAAATTATGATAATTTTCCTATTATTACTACCCAATATGTCAAGTTATGATAGTGAACAAAAGGGATAAATTTTGGAATTATATCTCTAGATGAGTATTACTCAAAGAGGTAAAGCTGTAAATAACAGAATATCCATCCACTGGAAATGTGGTAGGCCCATGACTAAAGCCATAACATTGCAGAATCATTATCTTATCAGGTGAGAGCTAAGAAGGATGGTAATGAAGTTGTCTCTAGTGATTGTGGGAGTGTTGTAAAAGTGTGTTCCCAAGTCATATCTTTATCAGTACTTTGGATTATCACAATATGTATAAAGTTAGTTATACATGATATACACATACCATTATAGTGTTGATATTTCTACATCTTCTATTTGAATTGTAATTTCTATCAATTTATTGTCATATAAAATGTATATAGTGATTACCAAGCTCTAATGAATACCTTGAGATGATATAACATTAATATTAAACAAATTTCCTAATCTCATGATACCTCATACTAAGTGGACACATCTATTTACTAGCTATCTAGGGTTAGGGGATCATATGCATTTGGAATTTTTATCAGGTTTTTCACATGGTGATCTCTTGTAGGTGAGATCACAATGTCATATTATCCAATTGAAACACCACATGTCGTAGGTGTCAGCGGGCGTTCCTATATACAGACATGTGTATTGGTAACCTAATTTGAAATAATTATCAATGTGTGTCATTTGATCACATACATTGATGCCCAAAAAAAATATATCACTGAATGCATGGTGAGGTAGTTTGTATTGGGTGAGTCATTGGTGGTATGAAATTATTTTAATGATCAAGATAGAATTTGTCTCTTCTTTGCTGAGGAAGTAATATCTCAGACAAAATTGATCAATACGGTAATACCATTAGAAATCAATGTTTACGGTTATCAATGTTGTGACTATTCCTTATCTCTTTTGGCACATTGAAGTGTTTCCAAACTCCGTTATTTATCCTTTGCATATAATTAACTACTATCAGGTTATGTTCCTAGATGTTCAAATTGAAAAACATATTCATGAATATTCCATATTTCAGTGAATAGGTATAAATGAAATGGTGGGCCCACCATGGGGTCCGAGAGTTTCCCAAGTACTAACGATCACTGAAAAAATAAATAAATTCATTATTATTTGTGTATAGAATAATTGGTTAGAATTTATTTATTGAAATTATTTACAAGGAATAAAGTTAATACATTGAAAAATATTATACAAATGAGAATTCTTTTAATATTCAATGTATGTTTAACTTTGTAGGAATTATTATTCAAGTTGATGAATCGTTTTTATCATGAAATAAAATTATTATATATTAAAATTATTCTTTAAAAATTTAAATGATATTAGGATTAAATTTGATCTTCATAACATGTCATTAACAACATATTATGTGGTTGTATTATTTATAGGGGTTGGGGAACCCTAACCAAATATTTTGGACACCCACTATATAAAAATTGGAGGAGAATTATTCATTAGAATATTCATGAATTTGGGATTGAGATATTCTAACTCCACCTGGATCCTGGAAAGAGAAAGTCATTCTCCGAGAAATCGATCGATGAAAGCCTTCGACAGATCAAAGTGACAAAATATAAATAATCATCGTGTCGCTGAATGATTCATCAAATCTCTGCGCCAGCACTAAGAATATGATGAACAAAGCATACAATTATTCTTGGAGTGTGTGTGAATGATCTAGACGGTTTCGACTTAAAATCCTTCGAGCAACAATCTTTGATGATCTGTGACAGTCGAACATGCCACAAAATCAAATGAGGAAATTGTTTTTTTAATTGGTTCTTTGAAAAATTTATGTGGCTTCCTCAGTCCTCTTCCAAGGATTGGACCACTGTAGATGTTGGAGTTACATCTCTCTAGTGATGAAAATTTTTAAATAATCATCCCATCGACGTCCCCTACACGCCCAGGTACCGGCAGTCTCCTGGATTAGGGGTGCATGCTATCAGAATTATACATTACGCTATATTGAAAAGAAAGGTGGGTTGTGGAGTGGGATACATTCATCATGATATGAGGGATTTTGGAGATAATTTCAATAATTTTAATACATTATTCATAGGAATAAAACCATACATTGGTAATATTTACTCTTACATTAGGATTTCAAATCCAACATATGTACATTACTGTATTTCTACTCACAATGTGATCTGGTTAATATGAGTGTGAATAATTTGAGGAATATTTTTTAATTTTCCCATGAGAGGTTGTTATGGAATGGACTCATCTATCACAGTGTTGGGAATAGAGGTCTAATTTTAACAATTATTCTTTTCTGGTTGTCATTATGTCATGGTTCACTTTTCACAACCGGACCAATGTCTACTCGTATAAAAAAATTAAATTATTGAGCTATCAATTGGGGAAGGTTGATTGAATTTCATTATGGAATTTAGGCATTCATTTGGGATTGCCCAGTCACAACCTGGCGTTACTCGTTATTTCATGATGTCATTAAATGATTGTTCTGTTATATATTAAGAAGCTCATTCATATTGATTTTATTTTCCTTCATTTTCCATGAACCTTGTCAATTAGAGAATCCCCTTTGGAGACCATGATGTTCCCAAAAATTGTCCTGGGCACTTTGATTATAGTTATCAATTGTTTGGTGAACTGAAGAATGTTTTTTTCACTTCCATTACAACAAAAACGACATTACGTAGCTCCGCCCTTAAATAGCTCTAAAAAACCCAGATAAAGGGGTACATTTATCACTTCTATACAAACACTGATAAAATGTTCTGTTAACAGTGCTAAAAAAGTACTTTCAAATGTACCTATTTATCAATGATTTTTTAATTGTTGTTAAAATTTCCACCTTTTTCACTTCTTTTTAGTAGCGATGATAAATGATGGTCTTTATCAGTGATTTTCAACTATCACTAATAAAGGGTAAATTTTATTAAAATTTATAAATCATTAAAAATAATATATTAACATTAAAATATATTTATATGGATATATATATTCATATAAAATTTTATTATGTAACGCCCTAACCCTAGTTACCCAAAGTTGGTGCATTATTACGTAACATTGGCATGATCGCAAAAGATCATGTCTCGAAAGATCGATTAGTTTAGTAGCCTTGGAATCACTAGATATATTCATTAAGTTTATATTATATCATAAAGTGAAAAACTACAACAACATATTGTCTCCATAGACCACACTCATATCCTCATACTATCCCTGCAGGTAATTTATAAAATAATTCTTCATATCCTAGGAAAAATAAGACATAAAAAGGGGTGAGCACAGATTCTTAGTAAGGATAACAATATAGCGGAAAATTTCATAAATAAGAATTAAAATTTAAGGCAGTGTATAAATAAAATAAAATCTTTTTAAACTTGAACATCAGAATAATAAGGAAAAGATAAAATGAAATAATTTCATTTACTTATTCACATTAATATTTTACAAGTAGAATAATCACATGCAATAACAATAACCACTTATATAATTATGTAATAAAAAATGCCAGATTTTCATAACCACATAGTCAAGGCCTTGTCCCAAGACTAGAAATAAGAATTTTTCAAGGCCTTTTTCCAAGAAACTAGTTTGTCTCATGAGACCTACCGATGCATCTAGGAGATATAGAGGCCTCCACCCGTAACTTATTAAGTCCAATGCATTTATCATATGAACAGGTTTAAACATAACTTAAAAAATCGTTTTAAAACATGCTTATGAAATGTCAATACTTTCTCCAAAAACCATGAATGGTATAAAAATAACAAATCCACAGTCAAACATATCACAAGACCTTCAATAGAATATTTAAGTTCGGTATCATAATAAATCAACTTCAAATAAGCATAAAGTCCATCATAGGATGTTGACATAGATGAAATCAAAACTATTTGAGAGAAATATCTCTTTTTTTGAAATAATTTAAAAGTCACATAATTATAAAATAAAACATTTTATTTGAAAATATTCTTATAAGCGTGTATGGGAAGCTTCGACGATTTTATAATGGTGGAAAATAGCCGCACCCGCTGTATAAGATAAAAAAGGACAATTCTTACCTCAATCCTGTTGAAAAGGTTAAAAAGGAGCTTGTTTGGAAAATGATGGAAAGATTACTTTATAAACATATTATAAAAAGTAAAAAAATGTATAAATGAATTTAACGCATATTTTATAAAATAGTAAGAATTTTTTGAAATAAAATTTTAGGAAATAGGGATGTTGATGATAAAGTGTCCCCAATAGATAATTATGTATAAACAACCTCAGATAATGAAGGGATTGTGAAATAAAACTTTACCTTGTACTTTTCCTTGGTATAGGGTTGGTTTAACTCTTGTATAATGGTGAAATGATTGTTATTAAATTATAAAAGAATCTTATAAATTAATATGATATCATATATGATCTATTAACCTTGCTTTGTTAATAATATCTTAGTATTATCTTTGTTTCGGGTGTTAACTAATTCATTTTCCTTTATATGATTTGTTACGTAATCCATGTTTGTTATGGATAGGTTTTATATTATTAATATACATAACGATATCATGTACTTAAAAATTACTTTTAATCATCAAATTAGAATTAGTCTTGAATGGATACGATGGGGAATGAATCTCATCGAGTTCGTGGAGACGGTAGTCCGTATGTACGCACGAGCGACAATATCATTCTTTTGATATTAAAATCGTATATAATTGGGTTTTATATCATATATACAGAATAATTATAATGTTATATTTATTATTTACTTCAATTACACATCATTACCATACCCATCCAAATAATAATGTTTTCAATAACAATTACACCATGATGTGAAGACGATAAGCCATACGTACACACGTATGGGGACATGTCATTCAAAGGATGCATAGAACACTGAATATGGTTGTACCATAATTATAATTACATCACAGTATATATAAGATACTAGATTTAGTATTTTATAATGGAAATAACAAATAAAGAAGAAGTGGAAGAAGAAAAGAACTTGAAAGAGGGTGGTGAAATTATTTCCTCTTCTTTGGGTTCGTCCATTTGATTTGATCAAAAGGGCACCTTAAGTTGGATTTCTGATCAAGCTAAGGACTCTAGGTTGAATATAGTGATGTTGGGAGGATATTTGGGTAGTAATTGGCCGATCCAAATGGCTTTAAATGTGTGAATTAGAGAGAAGGTGAAGTGCCCTTTTATAAGGGGGGTGAGCGGCACCTTAGGAAAAGATAGAAATATTATTTTATAATAAATTCATATTAGGTTTATAATGGCTCCAAACTGAATTATTTCTAGGATAAGGCGGTTATGGGTTGAAAAAAACTCAACCAATAGGTTTTAGACTGGTTTAGGTAACTTTATTAAACTTATCTTTTACTGTTAACACTTAGTTAATTAGTTTGACATTTACCATGTCTCATTGTATTTTTATAATATATAGTTAATAAACATACTATATACTTCCCAGATACCCCCAAGTGGTTAATTAATGATACACCTATCATTATATATGTCTTTTGTATGAGCCATTGATTTTTGGAAATAGAATATCAATTAATAATATAATAGTTGTTTCAAAACCTCATTTATGTCAATTTTGACACAATTCAATAATTGATTTTTTATAGTCCTAGAAACATTAATAATTCAAACAAAAATTATTTAAGCAATAATAACATGTCATATTAACCTATAAAAATCGTCGATGGCATCAAAACTTTCATATTATATTTATTTTTTCATTGACAATACAAATTATATGATTATATCATTAAAAAGGAAAATACTACATCATTATTGTGTCATAAATAAATTTAATTATTCAATGTCTAAAAATTATAAATAAAATACCATTATGTAGGAAATATTATTATATTTTTAATTAATATTTATTGTCGAAAATATACCATATATAACCCTATGTAAAAATTGTTTTTCTAGATGATATATGCTTAGGCCATTTTTTTATTTACTCTAACTTAATTAATATAAAGTGTCATTATCACTTATATGTGGCTCCATGGGGTCCCAAAATCGACCCAAAGATACCCATGGTCTGAAATATATCAAACAATAGGTTGAGGAAATGTTTTAGGGTAATTTAATATTAATATAATAGTATTATTTTACCCTTATTTGCCGGATTTACCCTTTAACCATTGTAAATAAAATATTTACCGAAATAATTATTCAAAATGTCTAAAAATAAAATTTACATATTTGTAAAATTTGGACCACATTATTCTAAATATGGATTCCATTTTTCTAAATTCAAAACACAAAAGTGGTAGAAGTTAATTTCAAATTAATTTTTGTTGTCAAAACAAAAAGCGTGTTTTTAATAAATAATAATTATCAAAAGATTGACACTTCCTTATGTCCAGTTTAAATGTGAAATAATGTCCAATGACCAAAATTGGATTAAATGGTAAAAATATTATCTAATTATACTTTAAAATCTCTCTAATTCATAATTTATCACTATTAATTATTTTGATTAAAAAGTTGTTTTTAATTTAAATTTAGTAATCTTCACTATTCATTGAAATATGAAAGTTATGAGAAAATTTAAAAAAATTCACCCTAATCTAATTTTGATATTATGAATCCAAAAATGATGTCCATTTTAAAATATAAAACGTATAAAATTTAAAAAATTGTGTATTACTTTTCATAACGGCTAGTTTGATTGGTTGTGGGGTGTCAGAACTCGAAGTTGCATACAACACACGCTACTGTATTATTCAAAGAGAAGTGTATCATGGAAACTGGGGGTGTTACATTTTAAATATAATTTCTATACAAATAAATATGTATTAACACTTATTATATGAGATATTGAGTGAAAATATGATTATTAAAAAATTAAAAAATAATATTAATTAATAACATGCTATGTATTATTGAGTAATGTTAATTTAATAAAAATTTCATGATTTCAAAAAAAAATTAATAAACCAACTAAAATTAGTTGAAAATGTAACATGAAATTTAAACGGCCATAAATTTTGATTCATGTGTATTTTCTGGGTATACCACATATCAAATCAATGACTATGATGATCACTACATATTGGTGATTGGAGGAACCCCGGTCATATTGTTTTACGCTAAAAAAGGCCAGAAGGCCTCCAAAACTGAGTTTTTAGTGGGGGTAACCCAAATTTTTATCATTTGATATAATTTCATCCAATTTAAAGGGGTATTATTTCCAATTTTTAGTGTGGACTAAATTTATTCTCATTGTTTACATTTATATTGATAGTATGGTTTTGAAATTTTATCATTTTTCACAATGTAATCTTATTTATAATTAAATATATACTCATGTATACATATTTCACTACTGGAAAACTAACCTATACCAACAGTTTGGAACCGTTGGTATAGGCCTCCAAACCGTTGGTATAGCCTATACCAACGGTTTGGAGAACCGTGGCGAAGTAAGCCGTTGGGATAGGTCTATACCAACGGTTTTGGGAAAACCGTTGGTATAGACCTATCCCAATAGTTTTGAAAACCGTTGGCATAGGTAATATGAAAATATATTCCAACGGTTATGAAACTGTTGGTATATGTATTTCAAAAAAAATACATTTGGTGTGATTTGATCCCTGATCCCTTCGTTTATAATAGAACGACTTAACCACTAACCTAATATGACTTTTTTAAACATAATTTCATAAATATATATATGTATTATATTAATTATTTAAAATTTAGATTTATATAATGTTCTAGGGCAGTAGACCTAGAAAAAAAATCGAAGACCCTATCCCAACAGTTCGCAAAACCGTTGGGATAGGTGCATATTTTTTTTCGGGGTGTATGCTGGATTTTGGGACACCCTTTCCCAACGGTTTTGGAGAACCGTTGGGAAAGACCCACCCCTTTCCCAACGGTTCTCCAAAACTGTTGGGAAAGGGGTGTTTTGAGCTCCCTTTCCCAACGGTTTGGGAGAACCGTTGGGAAAGACCCACCCCTTTCCCAACGGTTCTCCAAAACCGTTGGGAAATGGGTGTTTTGAGCTCCCTTTCCCAACGGTTTGGGAGAACCGTTGGGAAAGACCCACCCCTTTCCCAACGGTTCTCCAAAACCATTGGGAAAGGGGTGTTTTGAGCTCTCTTTCCCAATGGTTTGGGAGAACCGTTGGGAAAGGGTTCCTATACCAACGGTTTTTACAAACCGTTGGTATAGAAGTGTTGGGAAAGATTTGATTTCCAGTAGTGTTTGTATATATTCACACATAGAATTTTAATTTTATAAATAAATATGTAAAAATATCTACATATAAAATATCATTATATATATACGAACCATATATAAATAATAATAATATTCATTTTATTTAAAAGTAAAAATGTATGAATATTTATATACCAATACAATTAATGTATATATAATGTATATATATATAAATATATTTGTGCGTGTAATTAAAATGATATATATATTTATCTATATAATATAATATATGTATATATATATTAATATATAATATATGTAAATAAATAAAAATATTCGTTGTTATATTTATAGACACATATATATAAATATATGTGTTCGTGTGCATATGTATTTATAAACACACACACGAAAAAAAACATATTTTATATATTTATTTAGAAATAATTATATATATATATATATGTGTGTGTGGATTATAATGATGTAAAAAACATATATAAAAATATAGTTATATCCAAAAATACAAAACATTGCAATATAAAGGTGTGGTTAACGTACAGATAAATGAAGTCCATGTCTCGGGATCATAAATCAACTAGGGTGCATGTGCGTCCGAGGGAAACAGGTGGTTCTAACACTGCTAAGGGGGGGGGGGAGTGTAACATCCCAAGTAAGTAATGAATAATAGATATTTTTATCTATGTCTATTAATGAATTAGATAGTGTTTTAGAGGCTTAAAATGAAAATAAATCCAATCTTAAGAAGTAATACACTAATATTCTTAAAAGATTGTTTTACTGCCTTATGATGGAAAACCCTTTTTGAATCTATCTTTTGACAATTTTATAAAATATTTTTGTCAAAATAAACTTATTCTTTATGATTGGGACATCAAAATTTACTTTGTGTGAGTTTTTGGTATTTTTCTGACAATGTTTATTTTTTAATGAATAGTGCAAAATACTGCATTTTACATCAAAACTGCTTTTTAATCTAATTTATTTATATGATTAGATTATATTTTGAATTGGTTTTGAAGTAAAATTAGAATATATTTTTACCATTTTATCCAATGGTGGTCATTGGAATCAATTTCACTTTAAAATTGGACTTAAACTATTGTCAATCTTTTGAAACTTATTGTTTTATAAAAACACGCTATTTGCTCTGACAGCGGGAATTAATTATTAAATTAATTAATGTGACATATATGTTTTTAATTTTTTAAAATAGACTTCAATTTTGAATTCAGAATATCAAATATAGCTTAGGGTGAATTTTTGGTAATTTTCTGAAAAACTTCAATTTTTGATGAATAGTGAAACCACTAAGTGGTACTTATAAAAACTTATTTTTCCGTTTAAATGAAATTTTTCCATCATTGTGTTTTGAATTTCAAAAATACGACATACATGGTTTTCATTAAGAAGTAAAATGTGGTTCAATGAGATTAAAATAATTTTTTGGTGAATAGTAACTTATTAAGTTTTTAATCGCGATTAGAGGTAATTAGTGTAATTTAAGGTAAAAATGATATTATAAAAAGATGAAAACACCATGACACTTGTCCTACCCCTATTGGATGAGTGATGGCCGACCATGAAAACCCATGTGTCGATTTAGGGGACCCCATGGAGCCACTTGGGTGAGATAATGACTTTAATGCCTTTTTTTTTAATAAAGGTGAAAATGACACTAACATAAATTGTTTTACTAAAACAATTTTTATAAGGGGTTATACTAATCATATTTTTGACTATAAATATTCATTAGAAAGACAAAAATATTTCTGAAATCATAGTATTTCTGTTATAATTTTTGGACATTAAATAAATTAATTTATTTATGACATCATAATGATGCAGCGATGACCTCATTATTTTACGATTAAAATAAAATGGACATATAAAGTAATATATAAGACCTACACTTGTCCAAAAACAATTGGTTGGGAATATTTAGAAGCCTTATCATCATATATTCGAAATATATCAATGTGGGACCTTATAAATTCAAAACACTTTTGAAAATAAAATAATAGTTTCATGATTTCAAAAAGTGCCCCTCCTCTCCTCTTATAAAAGGCCCCCAACTCTACCTAATTTCACACTCTTCTCAAGCCTTTGGCTCCGCCAACCCCTACCCATTTACTCTCTCCACATCCCTCTCCTCATCCTAGAGGATTCCCTTTGGGCAGAATCTTTTCAAAGGAACCCTTTAGTCTCAAATCAAAAGGAGTTACACTTTTAAAGGTAATTCATTCTCTCATGTTCATTTGTTTTATTTTGCTTCTCCGACCCCATAAACTCTTTTTATTTACATAATTTGTAACAACAACAGTATATTAAATATACTAGGATGTTTTAATAATATTTATTCGAGCTAAAATCTCACACAACTACATCAAATGGTTAAAGAACATACGGTTTTCGTGGATGGCGAAATTCTACCTCCTGAAATGATGATTGTTCAATACTCATTTAACACCTTAAATGGTGGCCATTATGATGTAACTATTTTTATATATGATATATAATATGTTTATTCTTTCCTTAAGATTCTGTATTTTTCATTTGTGGCATACCATTATTGTTTCCATTATGGGTAAACACAATATCTTCATTTTAGGAAGTGCAGACTACCGCCCCTGAAAGTGATTTGATTCGTTAATACCATACGTGGGATGTGTAAAGGATAAAGTTAATGATATTATATATGTTATTATACTGGAATTATAATATACTCTAATATCATTATGATTCCATTCCAGAAAATACGAAATAGAAATGGAAGTAGCGTTCATGCGTACGTATGGCTTACCGTCTCCATGAACGGTGAATTTCATTTATTACCTCTAAATGTGATGTAATATTATAAATACATGTATATGATAAATATATATTATATATATGTTATCCAAATCATTAATATCATTCTGGATATAACGAACCTTTGACCAAATTAACAACATGTAAGTGTAAGAAGTCTATTTTTGACTTAAGAACCAAATACCGACAAAATGAACATTATTAACTAAAATGATTACATGATGTTCATAACAAGGTATAAAAGGAATAATGAACTTGAAAAAGGTTCTTAAGCAAGTAGAGATTAACACAAGTTTATTATTCAGGAGATTAAAGAACGGTCGGGTCAAGTCGGATACGAGGTATGGGACTTCGTCTCAATCTCCTTTCATTGAGGCATATTTTGTTTTATACTCAACCTTCATTTATACGGTGTATAAAACCCTTTGAATTTTGCGTTTATTCAAAAGGAATCTTTTTTATACGAAGTGATTACTGTACGACAAAAGGGAATGTTTTTGTCGTACGTATGCGGCAATAACGACTTCTCCGCTGTCGTGACCGTTATTTGAGTTTCGGCTTCCTCTACAAGCCATACATTCTTTTTAAAAGAAAAATAAATACCATGTTTTACTTTTCTTTTAGTTTGGTATTGAAAATGGTTTTCACAATGTTTTTTGTGTTGTATTTATATCTTGTGATTGAAATGTGGAAATGTTATGTTTCCTTTATGCATGTTTTATGTGATACGATTATGTTATGGTTCTTGGGAATTATTATGAAGACGGGTGGTTCCGTGATAAACTAAGGGCGGGTGAGCCCGATATAGCTCTCCAATTCATTGGGTAACGCGAAGGAGTGAAACGTTAAGGTTTCTCTGGAGAGATTTAAGGAATATACTGTGATGGGTATTCCAAACGTAACCAAGAGGGTTACTCCCTACGTAAGAAAGTTATGAATGCCTCAAGTTACCTTTATATCTTATGATTTCAATGATTTACTCATGATTTGATGAGGTATGTTAATGTGATTATGTATTATGGGTAAAGTATGATTTCACTCTTATGTATATATGTACCAATGTTTCCTTTCCATGTTTTTATAACCCATACTGAGATTTTTATGCTCATCCCAAGTTTTTTTGAAATGTTTTTCACAGGTTAAGGGAAAGGTACATGATATGATGATAGTGTCAAGGAAGTGTAAAGAAATAATCCATGTGTTATTTTAAATGTGTTTCCATTGACGGGAATGAAGAATAATATCTTTATGTAACCACTTTGTTTATATGTGGAATGTAATGCAAGTTTTATGATCTAATTCTCTAAAACTCTAAACCCGAAAAGATCCTCAACGTGTAATCTTGTAATAACTCAAGATTAAGTAAGGTTTAAGGCTGGGGCCTTATAGTTGGTATCAGAGGTCGATTTAGATAACTTTAGTTGTTAGAATTCTATTAAATGAATATCCAAAAATATTTTTTTATGGTCAAATAAAAGTGATATAGCATTTGAAGATTACCATGTTGCTTCATCTAAGACATGTTTGTTCAGAATGGTTTTCCGTAGAGGAAACAGGGAAGAAGTGCTAGGAAGGCATACAGAAGGATATAACCTTCCGAATCAGCATCCAGAAATGGTCGGAATTGGAACTGAACAGTTTGTTGCAGTAATGCCGCAGTTGACTCAAGCGATAAATGGTGGTGGTATCCATGCACGAGATCAGCCAGACCAACCGCAGAGGAACATGTCAGTGGTGGAACATTTCATGAGGCAACATCCCCCATCATTCAGAGGATCATCTGACCCTGTGCTAGGTGAAGGGTGGATTAAAGAACTGGAGAAGATTTTTGATGTCATGGGGTGTTCAGACAATCAAATGGATAGTCTTGCAATTTACAGTTTGGAGTGTGAAGCAGATCAGTTGTGGTCTATGGTTAAAAATATCAGGGACGCTGATGAGATTGATGCTCTCGACTGGGATGAATTCAAAGGTATGTTTCTTGAGAAGTATTTTCCTAAGGCTGTTCGGCTTAGGATGAAAAAGAAATTCTTGGAATTGAGGCAAGAGTAAGACTCAATGGCTACCTATGAAGAAAAGTTCAATCGATTGTCAAGGTATGCTCCAAATTTTATCCGAGACCTTGATAGTAAAATCAATCATTTTTACTCAGGATTAAATCCAAAATATCGAAGGGCATTAGCTTCTCGTGAGTTTAAAAGTTATGAAAATCTTGTTCGATGTGCTGAGAAGGTGGAAATGGAGTTTGCCGATGATCAAGTGTTCTATAACAACCAATAGAAGAAGAGACCGAGGTGGCAGGAGAAAGGTAAGAATTCTTCAAAGAAGTCTGATGGTAAGAGAACTAATTTCCAGTTTGTGATAAATGTGGAAAAAGGCATGTTGGGGAATGTCTTCTGAATTCTGGAAAGTGCTACCGATGTGGTAAGATCGGATATAAGGCTCGTGATTGCACTGAAAAGGATCAAGGTGAAGGTAAGACCAAATTTGATTTATAGTCAGTGAAATGTTATTAGTGCAATGAGATGGGTCACTATGCAAATGAGTGTCCGACAAAGAGCTTGAGTGATGGGAAATAGTTAGACTACAAGAAGAAAGGCGTGGTGAAATCCTTTGCAACTACTTCAGCAGATGTCAGGACATCAAATGAAGTTGTATCAGGTACTTTGTTTGTTTTTTCAGATTATGCCAGTGTGTTGTTTGATTCGGGGTCTACACATTCTTTCATCTCTGAAAATTTTTCTATTAAAATGGGAATACCATCTCAAGAAATGTCTCCGGAACTTTTGGTAAAAACACCTGGGGGAAATGTTGAGGCAAAAAGAATTTATAAGAATATTCCTATCCTTATCTATAGAAAGAACCTACTTGAAAACCTTATTTTTCTACCTCTAGTAGAGTTTGATGTTATCCTGGGTATGGATTGGCTCACTATTTACCATGCTAAGATTGACTGTAGAGCTAAAAAGTTTCTTTTCAGAAAGAAGTTCAGTTTGTTTACAAGAATGAACCCTTACTTTTGATAAAATATCAAGAGGTCGATAAACTGGTAAAAGATGGAAATGAATGTTACCTTGCACACGTCGTTGAAAATAAAGGAACTATTCAGATTAAGGATGTTCCAGTGGTAAATGAGTATCCTGATGTTTTTCCTGATGAGTTGCCTGGAATAATACCAGATCGGGATGTTGATTTTACTGTTGACTTAGTTCCTGATGCTAAGCCAATTTCAAAACACCCTTATCGAATGGAACAAATTGAACTTTTAGAGTTGAAGGAGAAATTTCAAGATTTATTAGAGAAAGGTTTCATTAGACCTAACACATCACCATGGGGTGCTCCTGTTTTATTTGTTAAAAAGAAAGATGGTTCTATGAGACATTTCATTGATTAAAGAGCCTTGAATAATATCATTGTTAAGAACGAATATCCTTTGCCTCATATCGATGATTGGTTTGACCAGCTCCAGGGAGCTCAGTTTTTTTCAAAGATTGACCTGAGATCGGGGTACCATTAGCTGAAGGTAAAGGAGGAAGATATTCCGAAGACCACATTCCGTACGAGATTTCGCCATTATGAATTTGTAGTAATGCCTTTTGGGCTAACCAATGCACCTGCTGTATTCATGGACTTAATGAATAGAATTTTCCATGAGTTCTTGGATAAGTTTGTGGTGGTTTTCATTGATGATATTTTGGTGTTTTCTAAAAGTAAAGAGGATAATGAAAGACATTTAAGGGTTATCTTTCAAACTTTACAAGAAAAGAAATTTTATGGGAAATTCAGCAAGTGTGAGTTTTGGTTGCAACAAATTTCTTTCCTTGGTCACATTGTTTCTAAAGATGGAATAACTGTTGATCCTTCAAAAACAAAAGTTGTGAAATAATGGCCAAGACCCACAAATGTAACCGAGATTCATAGCTTCATTGGTTTGGCGAGATATTACCAAAGGTTTGTTAGAAATTTTTCACGGTTATCTAGTCCAATGACTAAGCTAACTCGGAAGGGTGTTAAATTTATCTGGACAAAAGAATTTGATGATTGATTTCAGGAATTGAAAAGAAAATTGTTGAATGCTCCAGTTTTGGCACTACCTTCCAGGAATGGTGAGTTTGTTATATACAGTGATGCTTCATTGAATGGACTTGGTTGCGTCCTAATGCAGAATGATCAGGTAATTGCATATGCTTCACGACAGTTGAAAACTCATGAGGTAAATTACCCTACACATGATTTGGAATTAGCTGCTGTTGTTTTTGCTTTAAAAATTTTGAGGCATCATTTGTATGGAGTAAAGTGTGAAATATATACCGATAACAAAAGTTTAAAGTATATATTCACTCAGAAAGAATTGAACATGAAACAAATGAGATGGCTAGGATTAATCAAGGATTATGATTGTACAATTCATTACCATCCGGGAAAAGCAAATAAAGTGGCTGATGCTTTGAGTCGAAAAAGTAATGCTTCATTAACAATGTTGTGTTTGGAATGTGATACTTTGGTTAAGGATTTGATGATCATTGGCATAGAAGTTGTTGGTGCAAGAAGTCCTTCTGTTTTGTTTCAGGTATCAGTGAGATCATCTCTATCAGATAGAATCAAGAAAGCACAGAAGCAAGACAGTGAGCTGCAGAAAAAGGTAGAGCTGGTTCAGAAAGGTAAGTTGCCTGAATTCAACATTGATAATGATTGTGTTTTGAGATTTGGGAAGAGATTGTCTGTGCTTTGTGATTCACAATTGAAGAGAGAGTTGTTATGTAAAGCTCATAGTTCTCCATTTTCAGTTCATCCGGGCAGTACTAAGATGTATAGAGATCTGCGGGAGTATTACTGGTGGGATGGAATGAAAAGAGATATTTCTGATTTTACTGTGAAGTGTTTAACTTGTTAGCAGGTTAAAGAAGAGCGGTAGTTACCGAAACGGATGCTTAAGCCTTTACCCGTGCCAGAGTGGAAATAGGAGAATATATCCATGGACTTTGTTGTTGGATTACCGAAGACATCTCGAGGTAATCATGCAATCTGGGTTATTGTTGATCGCTTGACCAAATATGCTCATTTCCATGCTATACGAGATACTTTCTCTCTTGATCAAATTTCTCGTTTGTATCGTAAAGAGGTAGTCAGGTTACATGGAGTTCCTCTCTCCACTGTATCTGATCGTGATCCCAGGTTCACTTATAACTTTTGGAAAGGCTTTCAGAAGTCGTTGGGTACTGAATTAAATTTTAGTAAAGCTTTTCATCCTCAATCAGATGGGCAGTCAGAACGAATAATTCAGGCTTTGGAGGATATGCTACATGCTTTTTCGATGGATTATCAGTGAAGTTGGGACCAAAATATTTCTTTGGTTGAATTTTCATATAATAACAGTTTTCATTCCAGTATACAGATGGCACCATTTCAGGTAATATATGGGAAGCAGTGTCGAACTCCAGCTTTCTGGGATGAATTGGGTGAAAGGAAGTTGATGCGACCAGAATTGGTAGAAGAGTTGGCAGAAAAAGTTCAGCTGATTCTGAAGCACATGAGAACAGCTCAGAGTAGGCAGAAGAGTTATGCAGACAACAGGAGGAAGGATCTATCTTTCGAGGTAGGTGATCATGTTTTTCTCAAGGTTTCTCCTTGGAAAAGTGTGATGAGATTTGGTAATAATGGAAAGTTGAGTCCATGGTTTATTGGACCATATGAAATTCTATAGAGAGTTGGATTAGTTGCTTACCGAGTGGCTTTACCTCCGAGTTTATCTCAGGTACACAATGTTTTTCACGTTTCGATGTTGAGAAAGTATATGCCAGATCCATCTCATGTTTTGAGTCCAGAGGTAGTTCACCTGGAGGAGAACCTATCTTATGAGAAACAACCGGTCCAGATTCTTGACCACAGGGAGCAAGTGTTACAAAATATGGTGATTCTCCAGGTAAAGGTTTTGTGGAAAAACCACATGATTGAAGAGGCAACATGGGAATCTGAAAAAGCAATGAGGGATAAGTACCCCCATTTATTCGATAAGTAAATAAATTACGGGGATGCAATTTTCTAAAGGGGGGAAGGATGTAACATCCCAAGTAAGTAATGAATAATAGATATTTTTATCTATTCCTATTAATGAATTAGATAGTGTTTTGGAGGCTTAAAATGAAATTAAATCCAATCTTAAGAATGGAATACACTAATATTCTTAAAAGATTGTTTTATTGCCTTATTATGGAACACTTTTTGAATCTATCTTTTGAAAATTTTATAAACTAAGTTTGTCAAAATAAACTTATTCTTTATGATTGGGACATCAAAATTTACTTTTTGTGAATTTTTGGTATTTTTCTGACAATGTTCATTTTTTAATGAATTGTGAAAAATACTGCATTTTACATCAAAAATGCTTTTTAATCTAATTTATTTATTTGATTAGATTATCTTTTGAATTGGTTTTGAAGTAAAATTAGAATACATTTTTACCATTTTATCCAATGGTGGTCATTGGAATCAATTTCACTTTGAAATTGGACTTAAACTATTTTCAATCTTTTGAAACTTATTGTTTTATAAAAACACGCTATTTGCTCTGACAACGGGATTTAATTATTAAATTAATTAATGTGACTTATATGTTTTGAATTTTTTAAAATAGACTTCATATTTGAATTCGGAATATCAAATATAGCTTAGGGTGAATTTTTGGTAATTTTCTGAAAAACATCAATTTTGATGAATAGTGAAACCACTAAGTTGTACTTATAAAAACTGATTTTTCCGTTTAAATGAAATTTTTCCATCATTGTGTTTTGAATTTCAAAAATCTGACATACATGTTTGTCATTAAGAAGTAAAATGTGGTTCAATGAGATTAGAATGATTTTTTGGTGAATAGTAACTTATTAAGTTTTTTATCGCGATTAGAGGTAATTAATGTAATTTAAGGTAAAAATGATATTATAAAAATATGAAAACACCATGAAACTTGTCCTACCCCTATTGTATGAGTCTTGGCCGACCACGACAACCCATGGGTAGATTTAGGGGACCCCATGGAGCCACTTGGGTGAGATAATGACTTTAATACCTTTTTTTTAAATAATGGTGAAAATGACACTAACATAAATTGTTTTACTAAAACAGTTTTTAGAATAGGTTATACTAATCATATTTTTGACTATAAATATTCATTATAAATCTAAAAAGTTTTCCTACATCATATTATTTTTGTTATAATTTTTAGACATTAAATAAATTAATTTATTTATGACATCATGATGATGCATCGATAACCTCATTATTTAACGATTAAATTAAAATGGAAAGATAATGTAATATCTAAGACCTAAACTTCTCCAAAAACTATTGGATGGGAATATTTAGAAGCCTTATCATCTTATCTTCGAAATATATCAATTTGGGACCTTATAAATTCTCAACACTTTTGAAAATAAAATAATAGTTTCATGATTTCCAAAAGTGACCCTCCTCTCCTCTTATAAAAGGCCCCCACCTCTACCTCATTTCACACACTCCTCAGGCCTTTGGATCGGTCAACCCCTGCCCATTTACTCTCTCCACATCTCTCTTCTCATCCTTGAGGATTTCCTTTGGGCAGAATCAATTCAAAGGAAGCCTTTAGGCTCAATTCAATAGGAGATACACTTTTAAAGGTAATTCATTCTCTCATGTTCATTTGTTTTATTTTGCTTCTCCAACCCCCTAAACTCTTTTTATTTACTTCGTTTGTAACAACACCAGTATCTTAAATTTACTAGGATGTTGTTATAAGATTTATTCGAGCTACAATCTCACAAAACTACATCAAATGGTTAAAGAACATACGGTTTCCGTGGATGGCGAAATTCTTCCTCCTCAAACGATGATTGTTCAATACTCATTTAACACCTTCAATGGTGGCCATTATGATGTTAATATTTTTATATATGATATATAATATGTTTATTCTTTCCTTAAGCTTCTGTATTTTTCATTTTTGGCATACCATTATTGTTTCCATTATGGGTAAACACTATATCTTCATTTTAGGAAGTCCGGACTACCGCCCCCTGAAAGTGATTTGATTCGCTAATACCATATGTGGGATGTGTAAAGGATAAAGTTAATGATATTATATATGTTATTAGACTGGAATTATAAAATACTCTTATATCATTATGATTCCATTCCAGAAAATACGAAATCGAAATGGAAGTTGCGTTCATGCGTACTTATGGATTACCGTCTCTATGAACGGTGAATTTCATTTATTACATCTAAATGTGATGTAATATTATAAATACATGTATATTCTGAATATATTTGATATATATGTTATCCAAATCATTAATATCATTCTGGATATAACGAACCTTTGACCAAATTAACAACATGTAAGTGTAAGAAGTCTATTTTTGACTTAAGAACCAAATACCGACAAAATGAACATTATTAACTTAAATGATTACATGATGTTAATAACATGGTATAAAAGGAATAATGAACTTGAAAAAGGTTCTTAAGAAAGTAGATATTAACTCAAGTTTATTATTCAGGAGATTAAAGAACGGTCTGGTCAAGTCGGATACGAGGTATGGGACTTCGTCTCAATCTCCTTTCATTGAGGCATATTTTGTTTTATACTCAACATTCTTTTATACAGTGTATAAAACCCATTGAATTTTGCGTTTATTCAAAAGGAATCTTTTTTATACGAAGTGTTTACTAAACGACAAAAGGGAATGTTTTTGTCGTACGTATGCGGCGACAACGACTTCTCCGCCGTCGTGACCGTTATTTGAGTTTCGGCTTCCTCTACAAGCCATACCTTCTTTTTAAAAGAAAAATAAATACCATGTTTTACTTTTCTTTTATTTTTGTATTGAAAATGGTTTTCACAATGTTTTTTGTGTTGTATTGATATCTTGTGATTTAAATGTTGAAATTTTATGTTTCCTTTATTCATGTTTAATGTGATACGATTATGTTATGGTTATTGGGCATTATTATGAAGAGGGTTTGTTCCGTGATAAACTAAGGGCGGGTGAGCCCGATATAGCTCTCCAATGCATTTGGTAATGTGAAGGAGTGAAACATTAAGGTTTCTCTGAAGATATTTAGGGAATATACTGTGATGGGTATTCCAAACGTAACCAAGAGGGTTACTCCCTACGTACGAATGTTATGAATTCCTCAAGTTACCTTTATGTCTTATGATTTCAATTATTTACTCATGATTTGATGAGGTATGTTAATGTGCTTATTTTTTATGGGTAAAGTATGATATCACTCTTATGTATATATGTACCCATGTTTCCTTTCCATGTTTTTATAACCCATACTGAGATTTTTATGCTCATCCCATGTTTTTTTTGAAATGTTTTTCACAGGTCAAGGGAAAGGTGCATGATATGATGATAGTGTCAAAGAAGTGTAAAGAAATAATCCATGTGTTATTTTAAATGTGTTTCCATTGATGTGAATAAAGAATACTATCTTTATGTAACCACTTTTTTTATATGTGGAATGTAATGCAAGTTTTATGATCTAATTCTCTAAAACTCTAAACCTGAAAAGATCCTCAACGTGTAATCTTGTAATAACACAAGATTAAGTAAGGTTTAAGGCTGGGGCCTTATAGGGAGAGTCATGCAATAATAAAGGTAGTGATAGCTCTGTTCAAATGGGAATTAAAGTAAGGGGCTAGTAGTGTTAATGGGGGGGTTCTAGTGCTAATAAGTGGGTGGGGGTGGCCGACCTCCGAGAAGATTTTGTTTACTATTTTCACTGTTTTTTACCACTATAAAAATCACCATATTATAAGTTCTTTTTTTAGTATTGATAAAAATGACTTTATCAATTCTTTTTTAGTGTTAATAATGGGTACCTCACTTTAACAGTTCTGAGGACAAAAACATATTTTTAGTGATGTTAAATACCTTATTTCACACTAGAAATGATCGATCTATAGTAGTGTTCCTTTAGTATTTATTATTTTGTTTCTTCAAGGATGTGTTATGGTAGTTGTTTGGAGTTGTTTTCGGTGTAATTGGTCCATGGTGTTGGTGTTTATTATTTTTAACAGCTTTTTAAGTATTTCCTTTCCTGACATGATTCTTTTTATCATCTCCATCATCCCATTTTTATGCAACTGTTGATGAAAGCTTTTATAGGGGGGGGGGGGTCATGGATTCTCCCTTTATTTTTTGTAAATTTTAAAAGTTACATGAATTTTAATTCTTGGGTTGGATATTAATGATTTACCTTATTAATATAATGAAAATGGAAAAAGGAAATTGATAGGGTTTGGTGCTTCATATGTGTTGCATGATATTAATGTTATTACTTATTTAATTAATGGATTTCTATTGTTGTTGTTTGGAGGGCTTATATTGTGAATCAAATACTTTTCAACGATTAAAATGAGTAGTCACATTTTATAAAATGTTAATCATTTACAAATGATAACAAATGTGTTATTTGGAAATCAAAAAGTGTTATAATTATTATTCTTTTAGATGGTAATGTTTCATATGATATAATGACTAAAAGATGATAGTGTTGTTGTATTATGAAACTAATCTGGTGTGGTTCATTTTTTTTTATAGAGTTCCCATGGATATGATTTGTGTGGAAGGGGCTAGAAGTTGTTGTGACCAATTTTTTTGTTGATGTGTGTGAGCAGTGGTACAAAATTCCTGTATAATTTTTATTAATATTTTTTTCCAAATATTATTTAAATAACTCATTTCGCTATTTTAACTATATATATTTTCCATGATATATGATTAAGATAACTATATTAAACGTTTAATTATTAATAATATGTTCTCTTAATTAAAATAATATCTATTATATTTTATTTGTAATAAAAATATTATAAGGACATATGGGAAAATATTTTAATAGAACAAATTATTGAAAAATCAAATTTATTTTACTTATGTTGATAAGAAAAGGTGATTTCATTGTGATGCATTGAACTAGGGTCACCACAGTTAGATAGTGAAATCATTGTCAGACATGTGACATAGACTCATTTTTAGGAGGCCAAGGCATGAGGACAACGCTTAGGTGATTCCAATGATATGACACCAGTTCTATGATTGCATCACGTGGGGGTGAATTGGAGGAAATTTTTTTTAAAAATTAACATATTATAAATATATATATATATATACACACATATATATATATTACATAATGCGGTGTCAGTTGGCTATAAAATCACTTTATGTTGTTCATGGTCAAAATGTGTGTGTGGGTTGTGGAAGTTTTACAGTTTATGAAATATATAGTGAGAGAATAATGTTATTAGGAGTCCACCTTTGAGGAGGAAAACTAAGAAATATTTTTATTTTAGTATTAAGGAAATGGGTTTCCTCAATTCAAAATTACCTTTTTTAAAACATAATTATTTCAAAGGATGGTTCTATGGAGATTAAAATTTCAATTCTGTGTATGGTGAGTTTGTTTTAAAATTTCTATAATAAAATATTAATCATTTTTTTAATTTTTCTTCATAATCCATCAACACATAGTTTTTTAAATTTTAAAAAAAATTAAAGGAAAAAATATCATGATGGTATTTAAGGCGTAAAAAATTATTATCATTTTAAAAATATTTTATTTCAAAAACAATAAGATTATATTTAAAAATTGTTATCATCGTGGATTTTATTTGAAATGGTATATTGAAATACACTTATTTCTTCTTCTTTATTAAATTTTTATTTCATTAATCACATTAATGATTTAATTAATATATATTTCCATGAGATATAAGTTTTTATTTTATTATTCTTGAATTTCTCTATGTATTACATTTTTTTAAAACTACTATCATTGGAATTTTATTGAATAACCATGCAACTATTTATATGGATTTTCCATAAAAAATAAAATTTAAATATATTACATTAATGTTTTAGAATAATGTTTTGGTGGATGATTTAATTTCAAAAGGGAGAAAGATATAATATATTTTATCAAAATTTAGAACTCATATGTTTTATAAGTATGTGGAATAGAGAGTGAGTTAAAACCTAAAGGACCATGTCCACAATGTAATGGGTAGTCCCTGTATATCCTTCAATGTTCTGGGCCACATCATGGTTTTTTTTCTAATCATACAAAATGTTTTTCAAAAATAAATGGATTTATAATGTATTAGTCCAAAATTGTTTTTAGGGTAAGTGTTTTAATATTATAAAAACAAATGGATTTATATCTTTTATAAATATTATAGGTTCTTGATTTAATGTTGATTTATACTTTTAAAAAAAATATATTCATAGACTATTTGTAAGAATACATCCTTCTACTTATTAAAAATTTAAAAATTTATTTTCTAACTACAGTTTTACATTCATTTAGGAAATGAAATTTTATTCTTCAAAAATATGTTGTTTTATTTAAATCAATGATATCTATCATGTAGAAATTATTTATAGGAATTTTTTTAGTTTATTAATGATTAATGAGTTACATAAAATGTTTTAAGAACCCATTAATGATTATTTTTCTATCTTATGTCTAAAAAAATACAAAGAGCATAGTTGCATGTAAACACTATTTTGGAATAAATACTCTATTATGGATATTAGATTTAGAGAAGATGGGATCAATTTGGAAAGGATATATTTAAATTTATTAGTTTTACATTGTAATATAATTTTCTTAATTCTCTAATTCTCTAGTACTAAAACATATTAAAAATTTAGAGAACCCTAAATTATTCATGGGTGTAATAAATTTTATTAGTAAAAATTTTGGGTATACATTTTTAGTATTAGAATTGGAAGCATGGGTCCTGGGAATCTTGAGGGGGTGTTGTGGATTTTATCCATGGTGGAAATTAGAGGACATGGTTACCTTTATGCAGCGTTTATAATATAATAATGGCATGGATGCTTATATGAAAAAGGAATGGATTTTTGGAAGTTATGATGGATATTTTAATCTGTTGCGATGAAGTTTGTTTACTGTTTGGTTATGCATTATGAATATGTGTAATATATGCCCAATGTTATGAAATGTGATTTTTATTGATGAATATGTTATAAGTACATTCTGAAATATACAAAAACAATATGTTTATGAATTTTGATATATTATATTAAAAGTGAAAGCAAAAAAATTAAACAAGTCAAATGTCTAATGACTAGTTTGACATTAAATATGGGATTTGATGTCATAATGATGTAATATGGTTAGATATATTAACTCATAAACTGGTTAAATGAGATGATTAATGGGTCAATTTTAATAATAATGTTTCTTTTTTGTGTGGAAAAAATGTACTTATTGTGTTTTATAAACAAAAAAAGTTATAGGTAAAAATATATGGTTTTGGATGGGCCATGATACTGTTGACCTTGTAAAACCCATTACGTTGGGATTGTGTGTGACTGGGTTATTTATTTTATTTTACTATTTTATTTCAATATACCCCAACAGAAATATATGACCCAACTGATGCCTAAATTTTTTTGGGTCCTTAGTATCTTCCCAAACATCTAGGTTTTTGAGAGAATGGATGGTTGACTAGTCCCACTTCACATCAATCCCTTCTAGGGGTAGTATAGGCTATGATGCCTCATTTTAGGGATAAGTATACAAGTTGTGATATATTAGTTTTATGGTATGTTATATACTAGATGACTTTATTATGGGATTGACATGACTATAAATGGGGAGTGACATGCATAGTAGGAAGTGGGAAAGAAGATAATTTCAATTGCGTGGATGATAACTTCTTGTAATGTAAATGCGTTCTGAAATTACCATATATGGAATAATATATGTTATAATGATGATGTATCAGTTACTTGTGGTACTGTTTTGATAACATATAAGATGACATATAGAATGATTATAGAAGGGATTAAGAGAACTATAACATTTTCGATTGGGTGTGAGTGTTAAAAACTAGTGGAGATGTTGTTTAAAATATTCATCAAATACTATGTTAGTATACATGGATGTGATATTTGGTGATTGATATTTAGTGATGTCATCTCTAACACATGTATAATGAAAGGTTCCCTATAGAGGGAGGGCCCTAAAAAAATTGTATAAATGAAATGGATGTGGAAAAATAATTATACTATAGTTAGGAACACATGTGGAAGAAATGAGTTTTGTAGGTAAATCAGATTAAATGAACATAATGTGTTATGTAACAAGTGTAACACCCCAAATATTAAGAAACATTTTATTTACATAATCATTTTACATATATTTCTCAAATATATTTTTTTGATTAGATTAAATGATTTGATCGTGAGGGGAAAATATGTTACTCAATACACAGACCAAACTACCAACACTTTATTCAGTCAAATCAATCATTTCAAAAATAAGTACATGAATCCATTAATTTAAAACAATGGATTATTACTTTTTATGGGTTATTGAATCTATTCTAATATCATAAATTTAAAGGGTGAAATATATTGAAATGAATAATATCTTCAAAACAAGAAAATAAACCAAGATAATCTTCTCTGTTGAGTGTCACAATTATTAAAATAGAAACAAAAATGAGATTAAACATTAGGAATGTAGAAGATATTATGAAAACTAAAACAAGATAATAAAATAAATGAGAAGTTTGATTTTAGAGGTAGGAATGGAATGAATTTATAAGATATAATGGTTTAATATAGTCATTATAAAGGGATTTATGGACCTTGAAAATATGAACATTAGAAATGTTATCATTGAAAATAAGGTCATAGTATATAAATTTATCAAATGGATATAGACAATAATTTTATTACTAGTAAAGTAATTAAAATAATAAATTGTATAAATAATAATGAATGAAACAAAAATGTCATATTTATTAAAAACAAATTTTTTAATTTTTTTACTCTTTATAGAAAATTATTATTAAATTATTCTAAGATAAATATAATGATTTTAATATCAATGGATTGATATTTTAATGATAAAAATATTATTAAATAATTTTTATTGTATTTGTTGAGGATTATTTAATATAAAACAGATATTTTTCGAAGAATTGTTTCTAATAGTGTAATGTTTTTTAATTAAACACTAATGAACAATGATTTTAATGAAATGTTTATTTAATGGGTGAAATAAAAAAAATTAATATCCATTAAATAGTAATTACTTGGAATGTAATATGATTAAATTCACTTCTTTTGAAAAATAATTTTTTTTCTAAAAATTGATTCCATAACTTTTGCACGCCTATATGAAAATCAATTCATATCACCACAACAAACTGAATATGATAATTTTATATTTCAGATTTTGAATCAGAATGTTCAAATTATTTTATATTGTGAGTCTGATTTTTACATATAAAATTATGTTACTAGGGTTCATTTGAATTACCATGGTAATAGTAAAAGGTCTATTTAAAAAGATTTTTTTACAAGTTTTGTATAAAACTTATCTACATAAAACAAGTTGATCCATTATAAAAAATTAATCTAATTTAACACACACACACACAGATATATATATATATATAAATATATTATTTTAATTATAAATATGATTAAAATAATATTAATAACACATAATGTTCAAAAATTCATTTATTTAAAAATGTATTTTTTTTGTATAATTTACATCTTTTAATGTAAAATTTAAATTTCCCATTTTTTAAAAATTTATTTATATGAAATACATAATAAATTTGGAATTATCATGTTGTAATTCTTTGTGATGGGAAAACTTAATTTTTTAGTAAAATAAAAATTACAGTGGAAAATATTTAATCTATGTTAATAATGGTAAAATACTTAAAACATACTTTTCGCTAATTTTATCAAGTCATAATCCCCCCCCCAAAAAGTTAATATGTTTCCCAACATTTAGATCTACCCCTGATATTTTTTTTGTGTGTATTAGTGTAGTTATTTTTTGGGGACTACTAATTATTTTTTGGGGGGATTATGACTGGATAAAATTAATAAAAAATATCAGGGGTAGAGCTAAATGTTGGGAAACATATTAACTTTTTTTACATTATTGAGTGCATTGATTCCTAGTAATAAAATCTATTTCGGCATTAAATCATGTTGATTTAATGTCTGGATCATATGAAAATAGGGTTATAACCAAAATAAATATTGGTTGAGTATTAAATCATTCTTCACTTAGTACATGATTAATCAGAATAACTAAGAACATAGATTGACTCTCATGGAGGATATGATTTGGTTGATTCACATGATATTTATAACTCATTAAAATGTATTTAAATGTGATTTTATTATTTAAAATATAACTATCAGTTTAGATATTATAATGACCATGGTTAACATAGGATTAATAGAATGAATTTTCGGTCGACACAATTATATAATTGGGGAAATGAAAGCATCATAGGTTAAAAAAGTTTACATAGTAGAAGAAATATTAAGATTTATTTTCTTATATCCAAAATATCATTTACTATAATAATATTTTATTTTATCATTAAAATTTGTGATTTAATATTTGGTTGCAAACAAGATCATAAAAACGAATTCGTGAATGGTATGGCTCTAGAATCATATAAAGAATCATGTCTTAGAAACATAGTTTCGTAATAATACCAAAGATAGATAGTTCTATATCTCTTTATATATCATCATTCATTTCAATATTATAGACTCTTTTAGATATCTTCATTTGTGTGTTATTTATATTTTATTTTTGAGGATGAAGCTTGTTTAAGGGGGCAGAAAGTAACACCATAGGTTTTAGTAAATATTTTATTTTTTTAATTATTTTGTATATTAGTTAGAAATATAAAATTTTTATTCTATTAAAATAATTTATCTTCAGTGGAAAGTAAGTCCAATAAAATAATAACCTTACTATCAACACTATATTGACTCTTACTAGAACATTACAATAAACTTATATTAGATGAGTTCCGTACAACAAATGATTAGATATTATAGATGATTGCACCCATTAAAATATCATTAATTAAAATGGGACTATTAAATGAAAAGATTATTATCATAAACACTAGAAAATACCTTTGATCGCCATTTCCCATGAGAATCAAAATTAGTAGTACTAACCTTGTGATAAGATTAGACAACGTGAATATATAAAGCATTATGAAAAATACCAGATAAAATTTAAAGGAAAGAGAAGTTAGATTTAATAAGTAAAAATTAAATGAATAAATATGGTGTAGTGGTGGTATTATGGCCATTATAATGGGATATATAGAAATTGGGTATATGTTCATTGGAAGTATGGTCATTCGATATACATTTATCTTAGCAGTATACAAAAATGTTGTAATGTTTGCAACTTTTTTATATTAATATAATTCAAAAATAATAAATAATGAAATAAAATTATAATATTAAATTAAAATATTTATTTTAAAAAATACTTGTTTATGTTACGTATTATTATTATTATTAATGTATTATATGATAAAAAATATATTTAATGTCATTGTGTTACAAATTTAAAATTTTTAGAATATAAATTATTAATTTTAATGGTATATGGTGATGATTAATTAATATTAATGTGATATTTTCCAAAAACTATTTTCAATGTGTAGTGTAGTTTTTAATTAATATCTAATAAATCATAATTATATCAAAATTTAATAATGATACATCAGAGAAAAATACATTATCCTTCATCCAATAGTTTTTACTTGGAAACTAATACATTTTTTTCATATAAATATATTTTTTCTAAATATTATTTTTAGGCGTTAGGTTTTCATATATTAAAATAAATTTTTATCATCTTAAAAAATTGAATATAAAAGAATGGTTTTTATTTTTCTAATGAAAATGTACATGTTAGGTAATTATGGAAATCTCATTTTTATACAGAAAATTATGTTTCATATGTTATATAATTTTAACATGGTAATGTTAAATAGGTTATATTCAAGAAAATATGATCTTACATGTGTCGTGTAGTTTTTATAAAGTTAAATTAAATTTATATATTTGAAATAATGAATATATATATATATATTGACACCAATTTAATTAGTAAATTATAGGAAATAACATTAGAAACTCTTAATGTCTGCAAAGTAATATTTATACAAAAATTGTTTTTCTATATATTGTATGTTATAAATTTGAAGTTAATTTTATCATATTTGTAACTTTCAATAGATTAAATAGAGTCAAATATAAGAATTAAAATTTTTAATTTTTTTTAAAAAGGCTCTACATAAATATTTTGTAAAATAATATTTCTGATGGTTAAAATTTAACAATGATTAATAAGGGTTAAAATATGTGACTTAATGTTTCTCAAAATTTAACACCCCAAAATTTTTATGTATTTTCTTCTTTAAATAAATTATGTAATAAAATGGGATTAGAAATTCAAAAAAAACAATGACTAAATTTATATTGATACACATACTTCAATACATCATTACAAAACAAGATCTTTCAAATAAATCAATAAAATTATCTGATGCATCATTAATTCAGTTGGAACACCTACAATTAATATAATAATGAGAAAAGTATAACCCACCTTTTTTGGATCGTCCATGATGAGAAAAGTACCAGGAAAAGAAGATAGAAAAAATACAAATAGTAATAGGAATATAGAGAAGCATTTTGGGAGTAATAAAATATACATCAAAGAATAATTATTTATTTGAATACTCACCAGGCATTGATATCTATAGTTTTTTTTTGAAAACTATAAAAATTAACCATTGGAATTTTGTTTTATATTGTGGTAGTGAGAATGTTAAAAGAGTCGTTGATAAGAAATGACCTGAAAAAATTTAAATTGTTATAATTTAAATTATATTTTTATCTTTGATATAAGAAATCTTAGTAAATTTTCAATTTGACTATTAACAAGTTGACAAAAAATTATATTATTTATTATCTTAATTAATAATAAAATTATTCACAAACTAATAAAGGGGAGCTAAGTTCATGTGAACTACTACATTGGTGGGAATTATTTCACTCAGCCAACCTGATGGTCTAGGATGGGATCAACCGAAGCACGCTCATAGGATTGTATCAAAGATTGTGCTAAGCCTGGGTGGGACTACGTATAAAACCCACGAACTTCACATAGATTGGGAATAGATCATGTTGGGCCAAAGCATTTGTGTGGTGTGTTATGTAATTTCCAAGCAGTTCTATCACTATTTATTTTATTAAATACTTTAAGAACTATACAATCTTTGATGTGGGATCCAATATGCAGTTATTATTAACCATATTAAAAATGAAATATTAAATTGCAACTGTCCGGTAGTTTTAATCCAAACGATTCGACTTGTTTGTCATAATATTCAACCTTAGACCTCACATTTATATTTTATAAAAAAATGAATGCTAATATTCTTCGTCCATTCCTCCATACAACCTTTGTGACAATATCCATCTTGATAGCTTTGTTCATCTCACTATTATACCACAACTATTGTCCTCTGATGACATACCTGTGAATTTATGAACTATAAAAATAGTGGAGAAGAATCTATTAAGTCTCCATCATCCTACACAGTGTTAATCCATGTTGAAATCATGGAAATTTATTATTGAGATTTTTCATAGATATGATTTTGGACCTATCTATGTGGGTAAAAAAATACAAGTGACATTGGTAATTGTTTCAATTAAGGTTTTAAATGAGTTGTGACTATTTATTTTTAATTTAAACAATTTGGTGAGAGGTCCAAAGATAATATATATATATATATATAATCATCATCATCATTATTTTATATCTCCTTAAATTGTCTTAAACAACAATTATTCATTGTTAGTTTTTGGTTTTTCAGTACTTCTCTTTCTCTATATGCTTCAAAATTTAAGATTTAGTTTGAGATAAATTAAATATATATAAATTTCTCATGATATATCACTAAAGTTGTTTTAGATACTCCATTATTCCCCCTTTTAAATTATAAATTTAAAAACACATAATAGCATCTTGTAACCCGATATAAATATGAAAAAAATCATCATTCTATACACTATGAAGGATCAACTTACATCTCTCAATTTTCTGTTCGGCAAAACCAATGACAAGATAGACTTATTTCACCTATGTTGATAATCTTATGTAAGGTATACATTTTCAAAATTTATGTTTTCATTGAAATATTTGATTTTTCAAAACTCATATGTTTTTAATGGAAATAATCATTATGTGTTAATATTGTATTTTTCATAAATTCATGCTTTACTTATAAATTTACAATCAATAACGAAACATTATTTATTATTGTTTTAAAAACATTGTATTTTTAGTGGTATTTTATTTTATTAAAAATCACAACAAAATTTATTCATTATAATTTCATGTGAAGGATTGTTTATAATTGATATTAACGCCATGCATGTTTTTAGATATGACCATCATTTATAATACATGACATTTCTTTCATTTTTTACACAATAATTTTTTTAATTTCAATGACTCTATATCCATTTAATATAATTATTTATTTTATAAATGATGATTCCTCCAAAACTACTATGTATTTACAAAAAATGAGATTATTTCAAGCTTAGTCGTTTGTAAATTATTTTCTTCTTTGAGAAAAATCTGGTTTTTTTGAAAGGGTTTTAATCGGTTATTTATGTGAATGATGGATCTTTAGAAAAATGATGTCTTCAAATGAAATTTTATGCTTGCATATAAAATTAGATAATGAGGAGTGAACACCTGAACTCAATGGGACATTATCCTTCAAGTGATACTACTATGTGTCCACATGAGTTTCATAAGATACATCCAGTAAAATTTTAATCCACAAAGATTTATTATTTTAAAATGTTTTTGAAGGATAAATAAAATTTCTTTTTAAATGATATTATTTAAATAGATTTTCAAAATGGTAATTATGTTTTAGATGTATTTAGATATCATATATATATATATATAATGTTTTTAGAATATTTTTTAAATAAGTATTATGAAATGTATTGTTAAATTATCTTAAAACCCCTTAATGAGAAATGATATGCTTATACCATGCTTTAAAATATTTTTAATGGGTCTCTTAGACATTATAAGATAGATGACTTATTTTAAATAGTTAACTCACATGAGAATAATTAGTTAAGTTTATAAATTTCATAAAACTATAATTAGTTTTATGGTTTTGTTTAATTCCCAAAAACCTAGATTGGAAATGGTCCTGGAATTTATAATAAACTATGTGGTTTGAATTATCTTTAAATAAAAAAATACACAACATGTTTTTAGCATTGAATTTGGATGTGTGAGTTCGGATCTTTACACAAACATTTCAAAATTAACATGAAACATAGACCTTCTAAAAAAAATTATATTATTAATTGATACAAAAATTCTTCACAATATTTCATCACTGAAATCACCTCACTACCATGTGATTTCATCATTTCACCTCAGCTGTATTTCATTTTAATGGAAAATGACCAATTTTTCACATATAAAATGAAACTCACATCCACCCATTTTATAACTATTAGTGTCCTATTAAAGACATTATAGACTTTGGTTACTATAATATTCCCAATAAATCATTTTTAAATAACACTTTCAAAAAAATATTGTAGTATTCATTGTGATTATTATCCACTCCATATCCTTTTATTTTTTTTACCATTATCAACCAACATTATTCTAGACATACAAAAATAAAAACCTCATATATCATTATTAAACATAAACTTTATTATATTACTTGAATAAAAATTTTCCACCTCAATTACATGCTTTCAAAAAATTTAAATGTTTCTCATGTTATGTTTGGACCTCCAACACGATGAATAAAATATAATTTTTTCAAAACATCATTTCATGGATGGTTATAAATATTTATTTAATGTGAATAAATTATTTTAATAACATTATTGTTATTATTATTTAATGAGAAATTATGGATTCTATTAATAATATTTATTATAAGAAATCAATGAAAATTCATCCATCGAAAATAAGAAATTTCTGATGAAAAATATTTACTCTTTATAAAAAATATTTTATTTTATTTCATTCTTCATACAAACTCATATAAATTATTATTTATATTTTTTATAAAATCTAAATAATATCACCATTCATATGAAATTATTACATTATAATAAAATCACATTCATTCTCATTTATTGGTTATACCATATTATTGTTTCATCCTGTTCAAGCACATAGATCAACAATCCTTTAAATTTTTATCATGGTTGGTTATGGAAACAAAATTTATAGAATAAAATCATATTAATGTGTATATAATTTTTCTGGTTATAGAATAGTAATATTTATATTTAACCGATTAATATGATACCATCATTCATTCCTTTAAAATTATTGAAACTAGCTCTGCATCAATTTCATCTTAATGAATAATAAATAAAACTCTAATGGGATGGATTTATAAGTTTGTAAATATTTATGTAATGTCAATTATAGTGCCTTAAATAATATAGGAATGATTAATTTTATATCCAAGCATGTGGGGTGATTTCAATGTTACAAATCATGTGTGAAACTATATAAATCAATAACCTTTAATCATGAAATTACTTAACAAATGACTAAAAAGTGTATATCGAATGACAATAATTAATGTTTATAAAAGGAAATATATAAGAATATGGTCATAAAATTAGTTATTAAGTTGGTTATTTTAATATTCTATATTTTAACAGAGGATGTTGAAAATGTATATAAGAGTTTTCATCTCAATTTATTTTCATTGAGGCGTGTCTTCATATTATGAACTTATTATTCTTTTATATGGTGTACATACTATACCATTGTATTAAATTATTATTAATAATGATTCATCCAAGATATATATAAGTCTATTAATTTATATCACATTCATATTCTTTTTATTCAGTTCTTACAAAATTTAAATGATTTTTATCAATCCCATCCCCTTTTATATATATTAGGTGCTTGGCGGTACAATTAAAATAATCACACACACTCACCACACATATAGATAGAAAAGACGTCACATAGACCCTTTAAAGGATATCCCACACATCAAGCCTTATTTGTTTATTATGTGGCCCGAAGACCCAGTGGACATGAATCCCATTACATATCCTAAAGGCCCACAAACTTGCCTAAAGGCCTAGTGCAATGTCATGCCTGCATCATACTGCGTGCATCAATTATTTATGTCATTTCTGTATCACCACTGCCCAACATAATGCATAATTCTAGTGTCACTACCTTCCAGCAAAAATTTTCTCCCACCCAAATTTGAACCTAGGTCTGATGCATGATTATGAGGGGCCTTTACCAATCAGGTAAGCCCCCAACTACTCCACATCCTTTTCATTGAGTTTTAGTTTCATCCCTTGACTATCAACTACTAAGATTATTTTATTCATCCATTTCATAATTAAAATGGGAAAATTAAATTTTTATCTAGGAAATTTTCATTTTTACCTAAAGAATATAATTCTTTCAAATATTCCCATCTCTATAAAAATTTGTCCTTGATAAGAATAATTTTTATTATCTCTTAGGAATATTTTCCAACATGTATATTTTCATTATTTACACAAATGATATATTTCAATTTATTGAAAATAAATCATGTAAAATTTAATTTTACCTTATTATTTTTCATTATTTTTTTTACAAGAGTATACTTTATTACCATCTTATTTGATGTATGATTTAAAAAATATAATTTAAAATACATGAAAAATTAGTTCCACAATATTATCTTTTATATTCCAATAAATTTGTTATATAAGAATTATATATTTTGATTTATTCGTTATTTTTTTATTTCAAAATAATATTTAAAAAAAATTACCAATTACCTTCTTCAATATTATTATCCAATGTGATGCAAAACATTGTCTTTATAAGATGATGTTAGTATGTATTATGAAATTTATTTTAGGATTTATATTCCCTTATGTTTTTTATATATTCATGTGATCAATTTCCAATTAAATTATGATTCATGAATCTCCCAATTAATAATCTAATTATATAAATAAGTATAGTGATTGCATTTTTTATATAAAAAGACCTAATTAATAATATAATTTATTATGATTCCATTTAAAAATGTTACAAAATTGATTTTCTAACTATGGGATTTTAACTCATGATAATTGATTGACATCTTGTGGTAAAAATATGTATGGACAATAATTAGGAGATGCGATGGGTCCTATATCACCTTCCAATGAATTGTTTAATGTTTTATATTATGAGATAATGAATCATGGACATGAAAGTGTTTTTATACATCATTTGGGGTTGACGTGATTTGGTATAATCAAGGAACAAATTGTGGGAATGATGTTGTTTGATCATAATGTTATGAATTACTATGCTTATATTTGTGCAAAGAATTCTTATTACGTCGTATTTAAATTATATGCAACATTTTCCTTCTTCTATTATTATCTATAACTCATATTTATTGTCTCACATTTTCATACACTTATTATATAGAATTTTTTTGTTTATTTAAAATTACATGATATTATATCATGACTTATGTGAGATTATTATTTTACTATATTCATTTGAATTATATATTTCTCTAAAACTCTTGTTATCTCATTTACTTATACATTAACAATTTATAACTCATTGATATTTTCCATTAATTATCCTTTTACATTTCCACTTCTTATGTTTTAAATTAACATAGGAAATTATATAAAGGATTATATTAGAAGGAATTCTTAAATGGGGATATTATGAGAGTTATTAAAGCAGTTATGTGAAATTGAGTTTTTATATATATAATCATCATTAAAAATAAAAAATTGTGATACTGTATTATATGTTTTTTTAGAAGCAATGTATGAATTATAAAATTATATACATTTCATTTGAGTCATCTTAGGTACTATCAATGATAGTAATTGATGAATTTTTTTCCTCACTAGATCATTGATCATTGGTCTAGTGTGGTTACCTAAGATAAAAATATATTTATCTTACATCATTTTCATTAGTTAAAAATTGTGATTTTGATATATTATCAAAAATCACAAGAACCAATGTTTTGGTGTATTGGGTTATTGGATATGTAAACATATTATTCTATAACTCTTATAAATACTCCTCCCTAATTATACAAGTCATGATCCCCTACTTGACATATAATATGTTATATTCATATTTATAATATAGTGAATGGAATCCTATGAAAATGGTGATACAAACTACTTGGTTGGCATAAAAAGTTTATTCAATAATCAAATATTGAAATTGAGAATATGAAAAACATATAGGTATGGGGACTGAATCAAGGTATATAAACATGTTATAATGATTTTATAATAAAATAAAGACTTATCAAAAAATATTATATGAGTATTATAAAATGACATAAGCCATGAGAAAATTGGAAAAAATAGGAGTGCGACACCAACAGAATCTTAAAATTTTACAAAACTGTGTGCATGAAATAATATTGATTAGGACCAAAAATAGTCTTTTGGTAATTTCATAATATATATTAGGTTAACATATAGTCTTCTGTACATAACATAATATAAATTACTCCCACACATAGTCTTGTTTGAATAGCATAATAAAAATTAGTACAACTCATTGTATCACAGACATATCCTAATAAGAAATCTGCTGAAAAAAAACATCATTACCATAAGAGATATAAAAAATTTACGAATGCAATGGGGGTTGATATAGGATCCAAACTGTCTCATAATGAACATCCATATTTGTGATCCACTAAAACATGAAATTATTCATATTTTCAATATCACTTAGCTAAAACATGGTTATTATATATGTGTCAGGATAAAATTATTTAATGAATTATCACAAGGCATCATGTGACGTATTATTATGGTACCATTTAGAGAATAACTTCAATCAATCAAAATATATGCCAAAAGATACAGACATAAATCAATATCAATCCAATAATGTATTAAAAAAATCACATGGAATCCAGAATAAATGGAATAGCACAATGAAAATATTTTCATAAATGTAAATATTTATAAACAAAGATATTAATTTTCCTAAAATATAGAATCTTGTAGAGTAATATTAATAAAAAAGGAGAATGCATTGTATTGATGTCTTTATGTAGAAAACATTAAAGTGTGATTCATTTCACATAATAAAAAATGAACCATGTGGAAAATGTATAATGATTTATAATTAACATACTCTAATGAAATAAATTGTATTTCTAAATTTCCTTAATAAAATACCCAAACAAATATAGGAAAATCCAAAAAAATTATCTAATGAAATTTGAAATAAAAGAATAATATTCTGGATAAAAAAGTAGTGGTAGGTTTATTTTTACTTATAAACAATTCCATGTTTTAATTATGTGTTAATGGGAAATGAAAAAGATTAGAGGGAATGTAAAAAATCATAAATAAATAAAGGATAATAAATTTATTTTTTAGAGATAAACATCATACAAATTCCCATGATGGATTTTCACTAATGGTTAATAACAATTTTAGAATTACATTTTATATTTGACCCTTTTTCTTTGGTAACATTTTAATCAATACATATGAAATATAGAAAATGAGATAGATTTGTATGTAAATTTAATATCAGGAAGAAAATAATAAATATATATTCATTGTAATTGTATACACCCCATAAAATTAAACAAGTGGTGAATATTGAATACGTATAAAAGAAGTTAATTTGAGATAAGTATTCCTTACCATTATTCCAAAATTGTATGATATCACTTAAAACTCCAATATAATAAAATTATATATCATAACAATTTTTTCAAGTTATAAATATCTATTAAATTATAAAATCATTACATTCAATCATTTATTATAAATTTATTCTTTAGTTATAGTTTAGTTTCATCATTCAATTTTAGTTGATTTTTATTCTTCAAATGGGTTCTATTATAATGATGTTAATCTTTATTTTCATAAATAAATTTCCCTATTATATACTTAAATTTTCTATTAATAAATTTTTTATAATTATATAAAATATATCTCATTCCTTCCATGAATATTTAATTTAAAATCCTTAAAGATGATACTGGTAATGATCTTATATTAATAATTTTTTTTACAATTGTAATATGTTAAATTAATAAAAAGTAATATATTAATATAAAAATTCAGAAAACAAAATAATGTTAATAATAAAATTTTTATTCATTAAATAGAATAATATAATAATTCAATTAGATTGGTGGTGAGAAAAATATTTCCCTACATGGATTTAATAGTTTGTGCATACATAAAGGAATCATATTCAATTTCCTTTGATAGTTTGTAAGGTATAAAATGGATTATATTTTAAGAATATAAATCATGATATAAATAAATTATTATTTCACTAAATACAATTTTTATCCATCCATGTAAGTTATTGATAGAAATTAAAACACATTATTTACATAGGTGGCAGTCCACATGTATATAAAATGACATATTCATTTTTGTAAAGAAAAAGTGTGAAGGTAGGTAATGTTGGTCTGAGTGGATACTCAAGTGGGGGGTGAATTGAGTTCCAATTAAAATTTATGTTAAAAATATTTCTCTTAAAATCACCTTATTTAAAAACAAGTTAAAATGTAATGAATTTATACAGATTGTAAATGTTAAATTAGTTTCTCAAAGATTGATTAGGTCTTAGTTAATTTGATCAGAGGATTATTTTTACTTTTGAAAGTAACTTACTGGTTCAAAATAAGTACACACACTTTCTAATTAAACTATCAAAGTAACTTTAAAACAAAATGTATTTCAATGTAATTTGAAGCTAAATATAGAATATATAATATACTTTTTTACTTAAACTAAAATTCACAATAGATGTAACCAAGAGGTTCAGTCTCATGCCGAGACTTAGTCCTCTAAAAACATTTATATAAAATATATCCACACCATGGATTGGGGTAAACAATAATGAAAACATTGTCCAAATACAAAGACCTCTATGATAGTTCAACATGGGAAAACAAACAGCTCACATGTTGTCCATGTCTTACTTGACCTCTACCACTATGCACAGTGGGATACAATGGAGTTATAGAGTTTGAATGAGGATTTTGAAATCCTCTAGCTTAGCACATGAGATAGTGTTTGTAAGAAATATACAGAGTATACACACTTCTTGAAATGTAAATAAAAGAATCACTAAGAGAATAGATAAGAGTTTACAATGCTCTAGTGATGTGAAGTGAAGCTCTGGACTCTTTTGATAATTCCGAAATGGTTCTATGATCTTCTCTGGTTTATGTCTGAAAAACAGAGTTTCATTTTTTTCCATGGTTTTCAGGTTCAGCCTTTTCAGTGAGAGTGTATAAGCAGCTCCATATAGTTCTTCACTCCTTGAATAAGGTGCATCTTGTGTTCTCCTTTAGAGTGAATGCCTTGGTGTATGTCGAGTGCTCTCCCAGTATGAATGTAGATTTTTATTTTTGTGTGAATGCACTACATTTCAATGATGTTCATCCCTTGCCTTTTTCACACCCTTAACGTGACTTTTTTATTTTTTTTTTGTTGTTGTTGTTTCCCGGTATTTGTCCATCTATTTATAGCTTTCATCTCTACTAAAAATAATGATTACCTTTTTCATGGGTACAAGGTACAGTTCCCTGACATGCCAACAACTATCATTAAATAACATTAATTGCGTCAAAAACATCAAATATCATCATTGCATAATAAATAAATAATATTGAACGTATGGAGTTTGACAAGTTAGTTTTTCATTAGTAGCATCTGTTGGTAGATGTGTCACGGTGGACATTGTGTAGTAGTGACTGGGTAGCTCTTTGATCGTGTATCGGTAGCTCCTAGTATCGGTAGCTGTTACTCTGTATTAGCGGCTCTATATACCGGTGACCCCTTATATCGGTATCTCTTGGTCTATCGGTAGCTCGCGTTGTATCGCTAGGCTTACTCTATCGGTAACTCTGGTGTAATATTAGATTCTACCAGAAGACTTTTAGTCTGCCTATCAGTAGCTTGTATTGTCTAGTAGTAACTTTCTTGTATTGATAGCATGAAATATCGGTGACTGTCTGTATCGGTAGCTACTGCATACCAGTAGACTTGTTCTATCGGTAGATCAGTTTCTGTCGGTAGATGTCTGTATTGGTAGATATGATCTATCAAATACATGTACTTACTAGTGGGCTTATTCATATTGGTAGCTCTATGAATCGGTGACCTTAGCTTATCGGTGACTCTGTCTATCGGTAGACTAAGTCCCGGTAGATCTGTATTAGTAGCTATAAGCATATTAGTGACTTAATACTTATCTGTTTTATGCAGAACATATTCGGTTGAGTTTGAATTACTTCGAAACTCATATAAAAAAAGATAAACATTGATTAAAATATTTCAATGATTATTTTACTATTATTTGAAAATAGAATATCACAGATTGAACAAGTTAGAATATAAACAAAAATTAATTGACATTATCAAATTATGTGAAAGCATAATTGGGATTATCAAAACAGTTGAGGTCAACAATCTACCACTTTTTGGTAATCACAACTTATGATATTATAGTCTCAAAATAATGATTAATTATATCAGAGGATATATCATTAAATCCAATTGTAGAAGTTAAAAAAACACCACATGTAAAAATGTAATCTGTGAAATGATCAATGTATCAGAGGTAGAATGAAATGCAATGTTATCAAAGGTACAAATTACAAAAACATAGTAGCTCTCCACATTGGTCATAAATGAAATTATTCCCACATATAGGTTTCATTTAGAGAATAGTTCTCCCCCTTTGTGATAATCAAAAAGTGGGAAACAATAAAGAGAAAAAGAAACAAAATGGGAAAGAAGAAAAAGCCATTTGTATTTCATGTTGAAAAATGGTACATGAAATTAAAAAAGAAATACATGTAGTTCATATCAAATATCATAGCCACTTATTCAATCCACATCATTAATGTGAGATTTTCCCTTAGGATTAGAAGAGGATTCAGGTTGTGTGGAGGCAGGTGAAGGCTTAGGAACAACATAGATGATCACAGGAGGCTGAGCGACTGAAACTGTTCCTAGACTGGAATGAGTAGTTCTCTGAGTGATCATAGGAGTAAGGCTTCAGATGGCTTGGTCTGGATTCATCTGAATAGAAGAGGTAGTAGAGGCAGAGGAAGGTGAAGCTAGAGGTACAATCACTGGACTATCATTGACATGAATGAAAGGAAACAAGAGATTTATGAAATCCATAATTATTCCTCCTCCTCTCTCCATGGAAGATATGAAATCATCCTTGTTCTCCATGAATTTTTCCAAGGCCGGAGTCAATTACCTTAGCTTTCTAACTTGTTCTCTGAAGGATTGATTGATAGGAGGATTCTTCAGGTTTTCTAACAGAAGCTTGAAGTGGTTGTTGAGTTTCTATTTGGTATAAATTATTTGGAAATATTAGTCTACCTTTTCTTTCACTACTTTTTGAGAGGAAAAAACTTCTCTCATATAGTCTTGGACTATCTTCATTATATCTCTAGTGGTATCTCTAGTATAAATCACCACTTTACTCAGATCAGATGAGTCCACAGAGGCATTGGTTGATGCTGAACCTAGATAATCCTTCATCACTGTTCTAATCTGATCCAAATCCAATGAAGGTCTAAAAGAAAGAGAACCAATAGATAAGGTTACCATTTCCTTGAACTTTTTGGTCAACCCACTGATAACATTTTTCACTTGGGAATCATGGGTGCTGACATAATCTATCAGGTAGGTTTTAAATCCTTCATACACAGATACCATCTGGCTCACAACACCTTTGACATAAGAAAAATTATAACTTGCATGGAATTTAGAAGTCATATAATATTCTAAAGAGATAACAGATTTCTTGATATCTTCAAAATCCTCATCCAGTCTAGATACTTGGGTCTAGAAAGCTGCAACTTCATCCACTATTTCTACCACAATGGTTGACATACTACAACCGATAGAGAGTCAAAAGATTTTTCAAAATTGATCATATCTACAACAAAGTAGTTCTTTAACTAGGAAACATTTGCACTACAAGACTCTTTAAACTCATTCTTTATGGATTCAAGGTCATCTCTGGTAATCACATCATCAGGTGCAAACACAATAGGTGATCTTTCAGATGATATATTGGCCACTGAGTCATTCATAATCGATTGAATTGATGCTACCAGTGAGGCTTCCATTATCCTTATTTATTCCGCAAAACAAATTTTGAGATAAGACATTAGCTTATCCAGATCATGTATTCTCACCACATATTCAGGTAACAACTTAGTCTGAATATCATAATTGATTTTTGGTCTATTGAGTGATGCCTCATTAACAGAATCGGGATAGTCTAATCCACAAACCACAAAACGTGGGTATTCAGCCCAATCCTCAATTTTAACAGCCACTGAAACACTACCAAACAATGTTTTATGCTCCACCTCAAAGGGTCCATTCTCTTGTACAGTAATAGCATTCTCAGAAGGTCTTTAATCCCTATAAAATTCTTCTACAATCAACTCCACCTATGCAAAAGCACGAGGCTCCTCTGGATTAGGCACAGACCCTTCCATCTCTCCCACTAAATCCTAAATAGATACAACTGAACTTCCAATCAATGGACTTAGACTGAATAAAATATAATTATAATCTTCATATTCATTCTCCCTTTCTTGTTCATGCTCAGGGGTGGGCTGTTCTTCCTCATCAGCAGGTTTCTCTTCTTCTAATAGTGTTTATTTTCTAAATTATACAATTTCAGCAACATGACTTGGGGGCCAGGCTGGATCTCTTCCATCAGCCATAGAAGTCTCTTATTCTTTAGTCTCATCACTGTACTCATGTTCCTCTTCATCAGGTAATTGAACTGGATCACTTCCATCCTTAGGCCTAGAAGGATGATCCACAAGATTGAATTTATCACATACCTTCTTGTCATCATTAACCCACTCTCCTCTCCATGGGTTCCAGTTTGTCATCATATATTTCCAAACTGTGTTTGTGATAAAAAAATTATTCCTTGCTACCACTGTCTCATCTTGAGACTCAGCTACCCAATTCACTTTGATCATCACTGAGATCAATTTTGAAAAGAATCAGGCATTGGTCTTTGATTTTGGCCTGGTCATTTCCTCCATTTGAATTATTATCAATCTGCATAGATTCACATTCACAAAATGTCTCAAGATATTTAACAGATAGATATCCTGATATCTTAAATTCGCAAAGTCCCCTCTTATTGTAATTAAGAAATAATGGACAAACTTAAACATTAATATGTTCTATCCATCTATTTCAGCAGCCACCACTTAACTTTGATTTCCACTACCGGTGAGTTCCCATAAGGTAGTCTCATAGTAGAATATATTACTTGTAGTTGGTATCGCTTTCAAGACATATCCAGAAACACCTTCGTTTATATCCTTCAGGTATTCAGTCCACTCAACTGATGAAAAAGATATCTCTTTTCCATTCACAAATGAAATCACTTGGTTCTCAGCTTCTGACTTCTAAAAGCTCACAAACTCATAGAATTGTTTCACTAGCTTCGGATAGTAAGGACCATTGTTTTTTGAAAATAAATATACAAACTTTTGATCTTCTAGAACCTCATGAACTAACGATTTTCTAGCCAGCAACCATTCCATGCATAGCTCTATTTCAATCACAATAACTCTATTTTGAAAATTAGTGTTCACTGGTCGCATCCTTGACCATTTTCTACCGACAATACAACTTCCTTCTAGCTTGGACTTATGATTATTTGAATTCGGCTCATCAATGTCATCTCTAATGGTATGGAGTTTGGTTGTTTCCATCTCTGGTTAGAGGAACATAGGGTTTTCACGAAATTTTTGAGTAAGGCTTGAGGGTAATGGGATTGAGGCTCAATGGATTGAGAAGTAACTAATACATTGAATTATCATTTAAGAATCATAAAATAAATAAAATAATATAAAATATAGATGATACAAATTCTGGAGGAAGACATAAGTTTAAAACAACACGTATTCATCAGTAGGGTTTATTGGTGAAAATTCTTATCAGTGAGGTCCATTGGTGAGGATTATCGGTGAGGTATCACATCAGTGAGGTATTCACATCGGTGAGGTATTCACATCGGTGAGGTATTCACATTTTTGAGGTATTCACATCGGTGAGGTATTCACTTCGGTGAGGTATTCACATCTGGGAGTTATTCACATCGGTGAGGTATTCACATCAGTGAGCTATTCACATCAGTGAGATATTCTCATCGGTGAGGTATTCACATAAGTGAGATATTGACATAGGTGAGGTATCTACCGATTAAGGGTAATCATTCCTAACTCATTTCTAATATAACTTAACCTATCCGAACATAGAGGTTTGGTGAAAATGACACCTAATTGATGTTCATTACATATAAATTCAAGAGTAATATCAACTTTTTGGTAATGATCTCTCAAAAAGTTGTGCCTTACATCAATGTGTTTGGTCCTAGAGTGAGATACATGGTTATTTGAAATACTTATTTCACTAGTATAATCAAAGTTAATTTAAACATTCTTAAAATCATATCCATAGTCCAAAAGAGTGTGTTTCATCCATTGAATTTGTGCACAACAACTACCAGCAGCTATATACTCTGCTTGGGCAGTGGACAAAGCTATATAATTCTTCTTTTTACAACACCAAGACACTAAGGATTTTCCCAGTAAATGACATGTTCCAGATTTTCTTTTTCTATCCAACTTGCAACCAGCAAAGTCAACATCTGAATAACTCATTAATTCAAAAGATGGTCTGTTTGGATAAAACAAACCCAAATTTGCAGTGTGTTTAAAATACATAAAAATTATTTTAACAGCATGTAAATGATATTATTTTGTATTAGATTTAAATATTTCACACATACACACACTAGACATAATATCTGGTCTACTAGTAGTAAGGTAAAGTAAGCTTCCAATTATACCTCTATAATTGGTTTGATCCACTAGTTTCCCAGTTTCATCTGCATCCAATTTACAGGAAGTACTCATAGGAGTATCATTTTCCTTAATACTATCCAAACCAAAACTTTTTAAAAGATCCTTGTTATATTTAATTCTATTGAAAATAATACCATTTTCATTTTGATAAACATGAAATCTAAGAAAATATTAGAGTTCTCCCATTAAAATCATGTCAAATTCATATTTCATACACTTTAAAAAATCACTACATAAAGAATGTTTAGAAGATCAAAAAATAATATCATCAACATAGATTTTTACTATCAAAACATATTTAGAAATTCATTTAATAAAAAGAGTTGGATCAACAATTCCTTTAGTTATTATTTTTGAAATAAGAAAATTGCTAAGTATATCATACCAAGCTCTTGGAGCTTGTTTTAAACCATATAAAGCTTTAGAAAGTTTGAAAAAAAGATTTGGAAAATGAGTATTAGTAAATCCAGATGGTTGTTCAACAAAAACAGCTTCAATTATAAAACCATTTAGAAAATCACTTTTGACATCAATTTGATATGACTTGAAATTTAGATGATCAGCATAGGCAAGTAGGATCCTAATGGATTCTAATCTAGCTACAGGTGAAAAGGTTTCCTCATATTCTATTCCTTACTCTTGAATGTATCCTTGTGCAACTATCCTTGCATTGTTTCTAACTATATTTCCATACTCATCAACTTTGATTCTAAAAACCCATTTAGTGCTTATTGTCACAGTGTCCTTGGGTATGTCAACTAATTTTCAGACTTTGTTTCGTTCAAATTGATTTAACTTTTTTTGCATATACATTACCCAAAATTCATCATGGATTGCATAATCAATATTTTTAGGTTCTAGTTGTGAGAGAAAGGCTTGATTTCCAACTTGGTTTCTAAGAGAAGATCTAGTCTATGTCCCTCTATCAATATTACCAACAACAACATCCAAAGGATGATTCTTTAGAATCCCAGTTGATCTTGTAAATGTAGGGATAAAATTTCAGGTTCATCTATAGGTTCGGGTTCAAAAGAAGAATATTATAGGATATTTCCATAACTGGATGTTTTTACAGCATGTTCATTAGTTTTATCATTAAGGTCCAAAAAAGTCAAATGTTCTTCAATATTTTCAAGAGAAGACTTAGGTTCATGTGGATCAGTTTCATCAAACATGATGTGAATATATTCTTCCACACATTCGGTTGTTTTGTTAAAGAGTCTAGAGGCTTTTCTAGTTATAGAATAACCAATAAAAATTCATTCATCACTTTTAGAAGAAAACTTTTCAAGATTATCCATTTTATTGAGAATATAAACTTTGCATCCAAAAACTCTGAAGTAATTAACCATATGTATTCTATTATTCCACAATTCATAAGGGGTCTTCTTAAGAACAGGTCTGATCAAGAATCTATTAATAATATACCAAGCTGTATTTACAGCTTCAACCCAAAAGTAAATAGATAGTTCATACTCATTAGGAATTGTTCATGCAATTTCTTGAAGGGTTGTATTTCTTCTTCTACAACCCCATTCTTTTGAGGTGTTCTAGGGGTAGAGAAATTGTGACTATAGCCATTATGTGAGCAGTAAGATTCAAACTCATGATTTTCAAACTCACGACCATGGTCACTTTTCGGGGTCTTAATCTTAAGTCCACTATGGTTTTCTACAATCTTGGAGTATTTAATAATGTAAGAACAAGAATCAGTTTTGTGAGCTAAGAAGTATTCCCAAATATATCTAAAAAGTCATCTACTAAGACATAGACGTAGTTCTTCCCATTTAGACTAGATACTCTAGAAGGTCCAAACAAGTCCATGCAAACTAACTGGAGAGGTTGAGAAGTTGAAACTTCTTTCTTTGATTTAAATGAAACTTTCTGTTGCTTTCTATTTTGATAGGGATTACAAACATTGTCAGTTGGTAATTATAGCATATGTATGTCTCTAACTAAGTTCTTCTTAGTCATTTTTCTAAGTGAATAAATGTTGCAGTGTCCTAATCTTCTATTCCATAGCCATGATTCATTATGAAATTCATTTCAACAAGTAACATTTTGTTTAGTTAAAGAATTAAATTCAAAAGCAGAAACATTTTCATTTCATAAATAAGAAAATACTAAAACATTTTTAGAGTTAAAAACATTAAAAGAATCATTTTCAAACATAACATTGAAACCATTATCACATAACTGATAAATACTTAACATATTATATTTATGTCCATCAACAAATAAAACATTAGAAATTAAAATTGAATTAGTGTTACCAATCTGGCCTAGGCCGATGATCTTTCCTTTAGAGTTATCACCAAAGGTGACATGGCCTCCATCAACCTTTATTATGGTTTTAAAGCATGAGTAATCTCCAAACAGGTGCCTTGAACATCCACTATCCAAGTACCATATCATCTTATGATAACTCTTCAATAAAATCTCCTACCAAACATGTTTAAATAGAAAATAATTTTGGTACACATATTTTCTTGGGTCCAGACAGGTTAACATGTAACGCCTTAGGTACCCAAATCTATATTATGGCTCTCAAATAATTTACAGAATCAATAGATTTTGGAAGATATAATTTATCTGATCTATAACCATATGAATACCTATTTGAAGCATAAAAATTTACAGAACAAGAACTTGCAGTATTATGTCCCGATTTAGTAATAAATATACTTTTAGTAAACTGTCTCTGTCTAGGATGATAGCCTATTCTAGTGGTATACATTTGCATCACTTGTTTTTCGAAAATTTGTGTAAGTGTATCCTTTCAATTTGTGAATTTTTCTAAATCCTTACATAATTTATCATTAGAAATTTTCAGTTCAGTTTTTTCTTTTAACAATTGAGCAATCTTTTCCTTTTCAATATCAAGGGAAGATTTAAAAGTGCTGGATAAAGCATGTTGTTTCTTTAAGGCTTTGTACTTGTACTTGAGTTCATTACAGGTTTCTTCTAGCATATTACAGTATTCAAATAATTATTTATTAGACATATTTTCATATTCAGACTGAGAATCAGAATCAACTCTAGAATGATATGAATTAAAAGTAGGAGTGTCTAGGGTTACCTCAGATGTGTTTGTCATAAAACACATGTTAGACTTGCAAGAGTCTTCATCCTTAGAAGAATCAGAATCACTAGAAGTGTCTTATGAGGAACTCCAAGTTTCATTCATTTCTTTCTTATACTTGTTGTCCTTATAGTCATTTTTCATTTTGAACATCAAATTTGGATAATCTTCTTTTAAATTTCCTTTCCTTTTGCATTCATAGTAGACAATCTCATCACCCTTATCAGGATTTTTCCATTCTTTCTTCCAATGGACTATGTTATCATATTTTCCATTGTAATTTGATTTTTTGATGAATTTCTTCTCCCTATATAATTTTGAAAATCTGATGACTATTTGATCCATCTCAACATCACCGTCAGAATCTGAACTTTCACTTCATGAGCTGTCAGTAGGTATGTAAACTTTCTCCTTGTCCTTGATCCTTGAGGCAGTAGACTTAAAATCCACTGACTTAATTTTTGGTTCATCATCTTTCTTATTCACCATTAGTTCTTCTTCATACATAATAAGCTTACCTATTAATTATTTAACAGGAAGTTTGCTAATGTTGCAAGATTCTCTAATGGAAACAGATGTGCCTCTCCATCTTTCTGGTAGACATCTTAATATTCACATGATCTATTCTTTTGAAGGAACATATTTACTAACAGATCTCATGGTGTTGAGAATCTCATTGAACCTGAGATACATGTCAAAAATGGTTTCATCAGGATTCATTTTAAAAATATCATATTTAATAGTTTAGTTATTCACTTTTTATTTCGTTAACATTGGTTATTCCTTCATAAGAGATTGCCAAAGTTTCCCAGATTTAGTAAGCAGTTTTGCAAGCAGATATTCAAATACACTCTTCATCTCATAAAGCACAGTACAAGTAATTCATTGATTTATAATTATTATTGTAAGCTGTTTTAATAGGATCATCCCATGTAGTTCTTTCAAACTCTGGAATATTATATTGAGTTTTTATAGCAGTAAAGATATCAAATCCCATACACTCTAAATGAGTTTTCATTTTAAGCTTCCACTGGGAATAGTTTGTACCTTTAAAGAAAGGTGTCTGGATGGTAGAAGCACCTTCTATTCTATTCTCTATAACTTGATTTTAGAAAATTTATTTACATAGATAAAATTTAGAATTAACAGAAATTCAAGAACTTTAAAGATGCAACTAAAATCACAGTTGGAAAAAATAGTGTTTTGAAATCCTGTATTAATAAAAACAACATGTGATACCAAATGTTGGTTAGAGTGGATACTCAAGAGGGGGGTGAATTTATTTCCAATAAAAATTTCTGTTGAAAATATTTCTCTGAAAATCCCATTATTTAAAAACAAGATAAACTGTAGTGAATTTATACTGATTGGAATTGTTCAATTTGTTTCTCAAAATTTTATTAGGACTCATTTAATTAAATTAGAAGATTAAATTGACTTTTGAAACTTACTTACAAGTTCAAAATAAGTAAAAATAGTTTGTTAATTTAACTATCAATGTATCTTTAAAACAAAATGTATATCAAAGTAATTAGAAGAATAATATAAAATATATAGTATACATTTTACATACACTAAAATTCCCAACAGATGTAATCAAGAGGTTTAGTCTCAAGATGAGTCTTAGTCCTATCAAACAATTTATATATAATAGATCCACACCCTGGATTGGGGTAAACAATAGTGAACACAATGTCTAGGAACAAAGACCTCAACTACAATTTTATGTGGGAAAACAAACAGCTCACAGGCTCTCTAGATCTAACTTGACCTATACCACTATGCCCAGTGGGATACAAGGGAGTTATAGAGTTGAAATGTGGATTTATAATCCTCTATCTTATCCTAGGAGATAGTATGTGTAATAAATATAAAGAGTATACACACTTCTAAAAATGTAAATTAAAGAATCACTAAGTGGATAGATATGAGTTTAGACTGTTCTAGTGATGTGAAGTGCAGATATGAACACATTTGATTAGTTAGAAATGGTTCTAAGTCCTTCACTGGTATTTTTATGAAAAACAGAGTGTTGTTTTCTTCCTTGGATTTCAGGTTCAGCCTTTTCAGCGTGCGTGTGTATAAGCAGCTTCTTGTAGATCTTCACTCTTTGACTAAAGTGCAGCTTGTCTTATCCTTTAGAGTGAATGGCATGGTGTATGTCGAGTGATATTCCAGTATGAATGTATCTATTTATTTTTGTGTGAATGCAACATGTTTCAATGATATTAAACCGTTTCCTTTTTCACACTATTCATGTTCCTTCTTGATTCTTTTTTTTGTTTTTTTTTTGTTTCTCGATATTTGTCTTTTCATTTATAGTTTTCATCTCTGGTAAAAAGAATGATTACCATTTTCATTTCTACTAGGTAAGGTTCCCTGAAATTCCAAAAACTATCATTAAATAAAAATAATATCATTAAAAACATCACATATGATCGTTACATAATAAATAAATAATATTGAGAGTATAGAGTTGTATTGGGCAGTCTTTCATTAGTAGCTTCTGTTGGTAGATGTGTCATGGTGGACATTGTGTAGTAGTGACCAGGTAGCTCTTTGATATTGTATCGGTAGCTCCTGGTATCGGTAGGTGTTACTCTCTATTTCAGTAGCTATATATACCAGTGTCCCCTTCTATCAGTAGCTCTTGTTCTATTGGTAGCTCGCTTTTTATCGGTAGACTTACTCTGTTAGTAACTCTGGTGTAACAGTAGCTTGTATCGGTAGACTTTTAGTATTTATATCTGTAGCTTTTTTTTTCTAGATGTAACTTTCGTGTACCAGTAGATTGAAGTATCGGTGATGGTCTGTATCAGTAGCTTTATGAATCAGTAGCTAGTGCATATTGGTAGACTTGTTCTATCAGTACCTTAGTTTCATGTCTGTAGATATATCTATCGGTAGACTTGATCTATCAATGACATGTTCTTACCGGTCGACTTATTCATATCGGTAGAATAGCGTATCGGTGACCTTAACTTATCAGTGACTCTATCTATTGATAGACTATGTACTGGTAGATCTGTACCATTATCTATAAGCATATCAGTGACTTAATACTTACCTGTTTTATGCAGAACATATCCGATTGAGTTAGAATTACTTCAAAACTCATATAAACATAGATAAATTTTGATTAAAATATTTAAATGATTATTTTACTATTATTGGAAAATACAATGTCACAGATTGAACGAGTTAGAATATAGATAAACATTAATTTGTATTATCAAAGTATGTGAATGCATAATTGGGATTATCAAAACAGGTGAGGTCAACAGGTAATATTTATTCAATAAAAAAAATCACTATGTAAATTATTATTATTTCATAACATTGTATTGGATTCAATTGGTTTTTTGGTGGAAATATAGATAAAGGAAAATATCAGTCATTGATTTGTAATTATATGGAGAATTTCTGACATTTCTCTTGATGTACTGCATCGAAATGATGGAAATAAGAAATTTTCTTGAGACCAATGTACTGTGGAGGTGGAAGTGGCCTCAAGGGTAATTAATGTGGGAATATTTTTAATAAAATCGATAATTAATAGTGTTTCTTTGTAGGGTTGGTGGAATGTCTATTTTATAACTAAAGAAGATGGTATTTTTGTAAATGTAACCACTTAATATAATAGGATCACATTTAACATGTAATGTGAACTCAAAAGTCGTAAATACTGAATAATAGATAATATTTGTTAGATCAAAACTCATCTATTCATTTTTTACTTGTTTTTTTCATGATTGTAGTCTTTTTTTTACTTAGAAGATAACTCTTTACATTAATTTACCCTTACTGACTTAACCTTCATTATATCCTCTCCCGATAATTTTTATAACTAAAAATGAAAATAATCATATTACATAATTTAAAAATTATGTTGTCAAATTTCGAGATAATTTTATCCAAAAAAATTTATACAAGTGAGTGAAATTATTTTTAATATTATCTCCGGAAATGCATAAAAACCATTAAAAAAATGTATTTTTGTGCAGGAAAATTATGTTTAGGATAAAATTAGAAATTTTAATGACTTAAAATGTAATTAATTTCATATTACTTTTGAAGAGATATTATTTTCATAAAAATATTAAAATCCAAAAATTAATATGATCATATGAATTCTTAATAAAATAGATCAAAAATAGGTTTCCTAATTGTAAAATACTATTTGTGTTCAAAATGTTAAACATGGGTTTGCTAAATTCAATATACTATTTTTAAATGAACTATTTTACATGATAAATAAATATTTTTATAAAAAAATTATATATTTTTTATTTTATTCTTTTATAATGATAATTTCATAAATTCTGTGGTATTAGTAAATAGAGTTTTATCACAATTCACTTAAAAATAAATATTTTTAGAAAAAAACTAGAAAATTAATCTAATGAAATTTATGTTATAATGATTAAAAAAATATTAATTTTTAAATTAAAATTCTAAAATTGGAGAATTAATATTTTAATTGGAAACATAATATATGAAGAAAAATGTTTTTATATGAAAATGACATTTTAAAATATCAATTTCTCTAATTATTACATCCAATCAATTACTTGTTAAAAGAGTGTTAATCTATAATTTGAATCAATAATATATTTTATAATATTTTATCCATAATGTTTTCAGTTTTTTAAAATATTAATATATAGTATATGAAATTATAATTTTTGAAAAAATCAATTTATAAAATAATTTCATTATTTGATTATCTAGGGTAATTGAATTTTGTCAATTGATTAATATTAAAAATAAAAATTATTTTTCATTTAATATTGAATAAAATTTTTATAAAATACATATTATATATAAAAAACTCATTTCCAATTTCATATTTATATCACCTTATTTTCTCCAAACATTACCCCTCAAGATCTCCATATAAGACCTATGTATAAGATAAGTTGTTAGAGTTTTCAAAAGTGTGAATTCATCTAATATGGATATCCTGGAAATTTCAGGGAGATTAAACCTCTATTGAAAATTATATCACTCAGAGAATAATCATTATATTTTATATTGGTCTTATTCAAGTTAAAATCCTAGTGATTCGACATAATTTCCATGATCAAACAGGTGATCCTTAATAGGAAGAATAATACTAATCAATTCCATCTCTTCTCATTTTTATATAGATTTCAGAGCATGATTCCTTTTTTTTATAACAACCAATTTAAATATTATATTATAATTTAAAAATTAACTTTATTTATTTTAGATTATCATAGTTTCATTTTAGTATTATATTTCATTTGAAATAATATATTAAAAACATTATTTAATTAATGAGAAATTAGTACAAAAAATCATGGTATTAAATCCTCCCACCTTAAATATATTTCTTTCCCTACAAATTTAATTATAACTTATTATGGAAAATTTATATGCTTTATTATAAGATATACACATATAATGATTTAATTTCTCGAGAGATATAAACCATATAATCATTGAAAATATATTTTTTCCCTCATAATATTATTAGGCCTATTATTTAATTTTTCATTAATCATTTTAGCTAAACGTACCTCATGATTGGGTATCAGGATTCCAATAATAAAATAAGTCTTCCTATAGAGTTGATAGTATTCATTAAACGAGAAAATTTTCATTGGTTGGATTTAAATTTGTAATGTGATTTCCCTATTTTGGTAAACAATATATATTTTTTATGGGAATATCCAATCCATTTCTCAATTTTCATCAAGTTCATATAAAGTTAAAATAATTAATTTTTCACTAATAATAATCCCAAAGACTTCATCTTATGTTACAATAATTACACAACAAGAATATTTTATTCATAATTAAATCATCAACGTAGTGATTTATTTCATTGACAAAACATACTAGATATACTAGTCTTCCTATAATCCCACTCAAAAAAATATCCACCAGTATGGAGTGGAGTAAATTTACACCATAATTATATTATTAGATTTTAATGATTTTCATAGAATACGACCTTATTTATTGTCTTGGATTATGATTTTTTTGATGCCTCTTTCATATTATAGTCTATGATTACGGCATTGATTTACATAATTCTAAAACATAGTGCATTTAAAGCATTAAAGTATGCCTGGTTCATTAGTAGGGTCCAAATTATCCTAAATAATAATTTCTTCAACAATCATTAGCTCTATGACCAAACATTCAATACATGAAACAATGTCTCTTTCCTTTTATGAAATCTCCTACATGATTATTCACACATTCATAACATGCAAGAAATTGAATCTTATTACACTTGTATTTATTATTTGAATATCCCAGAAAATATATCCTTTTATTATATTTTGTGTTTTTAAATTAAAATAAATCTAATATTTTAATAAAAATTAATTATATCTAATTAATCATAACCACAATATTTGACACTCCATTACATATCTTGTCTGGTTATTCATTGGGACAATCACTACATTGACATTTCCATTCATTGTTTACCTAGTTCATCATATCCCCATCCATAATTTAAAAACAATTAAAGATGATAATACCTAAAAAATGAATATATTGAGAGAAAGCTATTAGATTATAAGAAATAACTCATTAATGATGTATAAACCAAAACTAATCAATCACATAGATTCAATCTATGTTATCCATAATAAATTTAAAATTTTTATATTTAACATAAATATATTAAAATAAATCATAATGGGTGTTAATGTGAATGTAAATTAACCAATTCATATTCCCTAGGTTTTTCAAACTAAGAGTGAAGTTAATCCCCTTTGTCATTCTACAAGTAAATATGAATAAACTACCAGACCCCGCCTTTTTTGGTTCTTACCCTAAGATGAAAATTTTCTAAACAATTTAACCACCTATATTATCAGCATAGGGATTTCACTCCATGTAAATCCCAAAAATATCCACTTCTCTAAAATTATTTGTTTTAATACTCTAAATAAAATCCTCTCTATGGTTTTCACCGGTTTTTTTATCATTCTAAACCATATAAATAACTAATTTATTTGTCGAAAATATCATACTATTAAACTGATATCAACTAAGGTTTCTAGATGATAACATATTTTTTTTACATAATTTTTATTATTTAAACACTATACTTAATAAATATTCTCAAATGACCAATAAAATAGTGGTTTAAAATATTGGGGTATTAAATGTAAAGAATGCTTACTGTTAATTATTTGTGAAGATTCCTACATAATTTCCCAACTCTAAACCCACATTAAAACATATCATAAGTTATATTCAAAATCATATCCTAGGTAATGTAAACAATATAAAAGTGTAAACTAAAATTCATAAAAGGGTAAATATTATAAATAATAATCAAATATCCAAAGAAAAACATATGTGTAAATGAATACAATCAGGGTCAATGAGTATATAATATGTTGTTCATACCTAAATAATTTTTTTTATTAAATCTCAAGTGTGGACATTAGTATAAAATAGAATTTGAAAACATTTTAAATGGAATATTAAATGAACATAACATTAGAATATTAAAATATTGTACATAAAGAATAACTTCAATTAAGCCGACAAAAAATCTTTTAGAAAAAATCTAATAGAAATTAAGACCAATCATAGTTTTGTAGACATATTTTAACAATAACTATCTCCACACTTAGTCTTGTTGACATAGATTTAAATATCAAACATTAAATCATTATATAATGAGATATAAAACCATTTCCAGTTTATGTGGGATATATAGTACATCAATCATAACATAATGATAATCCATATATCTTCTCTACTAGAATATGAAAATATTAATACTTCCAACATCATTTTTTTTAACACAAGGGAAATAGGTGGGTTTCATGATATAAAATAACCAAAAAATTACCATAATATATGTAGTGAAATATGGTGTAAGGTACCATATGCATCATGAACTTAATCAAGTACATGATATGCTAAAGGTGTAACATCCCATATAAATGAAGAATATGACATTTTCTTATTTATAAATATTTTTTAATTAAATATTATTTTTACTTTAAAGGGGTTTCTATGTTTTATAGCGTACCAGATACTCAACAACAGGTTCCTTTGAAATCTTACATTGCACACTAATAATATATTATTATTTTATATGGTAGTTAACTCCAAGATGTTTTAGTTGTGGTAATGAACAAAAATAACTAAAATATGATTATAAATATTTTTTGAATGTATTTACATTTATCCAATAAATGTTAGAGGCTTAAAATTTAATTAAATCTAATTTTAAGCATAATTTACATTAAAAGGTCGATTTACCACCTTATAATGGAGAACCCTATTTAAATATAATTTTCGTCACTTTAATAAGTTTTATTTGACCAAATAAAATCCTAATTTATAATGGGAACATAAATATTTACATTGTGTAATTTTTTGGAATTTTTCTGATAAAGTTAATTTTTAATGAATAGTGAAAATATTGTATTTTAATTCAAAACTACATTTTAATATAATTAATTTTTATGGTTAGATTATTGTTTTAATTTTTCTGAAAGTTTATTTAGAATATATTTTTACCATTTAATCCAATTTTGGTCATTGTAATTAATTTCACATTGAAATTGGACAAAAACAAGTATCAATCTTTTTATAGTTATTGTTTCTTAAAAACACGCTATTTATTTTGATAATGGGAATTAATTATAAAATTAATTAATTCCACTTCTATGTTTTGAATTTGGTAAAATAGAAAAAAAAAATTAATTCGTAATATCAAATAAATCTTAGGCTGTATTTTTGGTATTTTTCTGAAATACCTTAATTTTCAGGAATAGTGAAACCACTTAGTGGTAGTAAAAAAACAGACTTTTTTCATTTAAATGAAAATTTACCACTTCTATGAATTGAATTTCGAAAATCCAAAAATCATGGTTGTTATAAAGAAGTAAAATGTGGTTCAATAGGATGAGAATAATTTTTCCTGAATAGTAACTTTTGACTTTTATTTATAGAGGTTAAATGTAAATTGGGTAATTCAAGGATAAAATAATATTATAATAATTCACAATTACCTTAACACATGTCCAATCCTTATTGGTTGAGTCATTTTCCACTATGGTCATCATTGGGTTGATTTTGGGATCCCATTCTGCTACATGGGAGTGATAATGACAATTTAGATTAATTAACTTAAAGGAAATACCAAAATGACCAAATAAAATATGTTTTAGTAAATTAATTTGTAGAAGGGGTTATATAAAATATCGTTTCTATTATAAATTTTCATTAAAAAGATAAAATAATTTATTACATCATGGTATTTTGTTTTATAATTTTTAGACATCAAATAATTTAAATTATTAATGACACAATAATGATGCAGTGTTTACCTCATTAATAAATAATTTAAATAAATTAGATTATAAATATTAAAATAACATCCCAAACATTTCCAATTATTATTGGAAAATTTTATTTGTACCATGAATCATATTTTCATCATCCTTAATTATTTTAGGACATTTTTAAACCGAAGAGAATTATATAATAAAATAATATTATCACACTTTCTTAAAGAGCCCCTCTTCTCCCTTATAAAAGGAGACCACTTCAATCCAATTCATCACACCTATCAAGCGATTTCACTCATCCAAACTCTGCCCAATTTAGCTCCCTACATCCCTATATTCCTCATATAACCCTTAACTTTGGTAGAAGGAACTTCAAGAAGTCATGTGGTTCAAACCAATGGGAGTTACACAAATTAAAGGTAACAATTTCTCGTAAATTGTTTTCTTTTTTTTAGTTATCCAACCCATAAACTCTTGTTATTCCTTTATTTTGTAACAAAATAAGTATCCCCAATATACTAGGATGTTGTTAGGATAAGTATTAGAGCTACACTTATACACACCACCATCTAATGGATGAAGAACAAAATGTTTTTGTGGATGGAAAACTAACACCTCACAAAATGATGATTGTTCGATTATCTCCTACCGCCTCTCATGGAGGCCATTATGATGGAACTATATTAATATATGATATATATTATGTTTATGTTTTCTTTATTCTTCTGTAATTTCCATTTATAACACACCTTTATGGTTTCCATTATGGGTACACACGATAATCTCATTAGAGAAAGTGCAGACTACCGCCCCCTCAAAGTGATATGACTCATTCATACCATATGTGGTATGTATAAAGAATATATTTAATGATATTATATAAGATAAAATAATGTAATTATAATTCTACTATTTATCATTATGTTTTAATTCCATTAAATATTAAATAGAAATGGAAGTATTGTTCATGCATACGTACGGCTTACCATCTCTATGAACGGTGCATTTCATTTCTTACCTCTAAATATTATTAACTATTATAAATACTTGTATATACTAGATATATAAGATATATATGATATATAGATCAGGATTATAATTATGTATATAATGAATTATTGACCACATGGACAACTTGTAAATATAAGGTGATCATTTTTGACTCAATACCAAATATCAACAAAACGACCATTATTAAATTAAATGAATAATTAATGTTTATAACAAGGTAATAATTGATATAAAAGGAATAATAAACATAAAAAGGTTCTTAATAAATTAGAAATTAACTTATGTTATTATTCAGGAGATTAAAGAACGATCGAGACAATTCGGACACGAGGTAAGGGATCTGACCTCTCTCTCTCTTATCAAGTACTCTTTTTTATGTCATCTCTATTATGCTCAATGTTCTTATGTTAAAAGATGTTATTTTATATTCACCATAAATTAATTTGTATATTCATATGATGAGAGACCATCTATTACCCTCATCAATTCATTTAAAGAATTGTTAGGTGGCTCCATTAGGCTGTTGAATTTTTGTAAGGAGATTTCTTATCTAACTTTAATTTCTGTGAGATTTCCATTGTAAGCCACTTATTCATTGAATATGGTCTATTTTTTACTGAAATTTAATATATATTATAATTATTATCATAATAGTTATGGTATTATGTGATTTATTTGGTGGTTATCAACTTTTGGTCAAACGACTCAGTTGATTACAACGTGGTAATGGGTGTCATCTCACTTTTTATTCTCGTGAGATTCATGCTATATTTGAAACTATTTCCATTTTTGTAGTGTATGTACTGACCATGATTGTACTATATGTGTAATATAATTCTATTTATGAGTATTTACATCTTAATTGTATTATCCTTCTTTCATGTTGCAATCTTTGGAAAGTAACCAAATCAGTAAGGGAACCTTTCACCATTCTCTTTTTAAAAGACTTCTTTTGGTCACGACTTTTAATTTAAATATTATTATGTTGGGATATGTTTTTATAAATAATCATTGATGTAAATTTTATTTCTAAGTGATTAGATACCCTTTTTATCTCATCAACTCATTTTTGTAATTTTAAAGTGACGCAGTTAGGCTGCCGAATTTTTACAAGGGAACTTCATAACCCAATTTCAATTCTTTGGGTTCAACTTTTACTTCTTGAATATGTCGTCCTATGAATATGCGGGAATGACCTCTGATTTTTTTACACTTAATATCCACTTATTGGGTGTATTTATATTTTTCACACATAGTTATGTTATTGATTTATTCTTAATTTAAGGATACCATCTTTATAAGGGATTTCATCCCAATTTACATTTCCACTAATACATCATTGTTGTTATACACCAATTCATTATTATGTGGTGTATATACTATACATTGACATATTATACCAGGAATCCCTTTATTATAATGATATTAAAATGTTTTTATTAAAACTGATTCCTCAATTATTTGTATTCAAGCGTCTCTCTTTTTGTTAAAAAAACTCTTTAATTAAAATATAGTTTTAGTTGTTTTAAATATTTATTCTTCTATATATTTCTCATTAATTTCCATGTTTTAAAAATGAGTTTTAGGATTTATTTATATGTAAATTAATGTTTTCAAATGATAATTCATTTCAAAGCTTCAATGTGGTATAGGACACATTTATTTAAAAATATCTTTTTAAATGGTTTATGCAAATGGATGGATTATTTCAATATCTTGATATTACTTCTTGTGATTGAAAATGAAATGTTATTAGTGAAATGATTATATTTGAAATATTTTATGTGTTATAATGGAACTTGGAAATTTGATGGGTGGTTATGTGATAAACCATATGACGAGTGGTGACGTGAATACCAGGACGGGGGGTTACATTATAACTTCCAATGCATTGGGTATGAAAGTCATTCATATGGCTATTCCATTTAGTGATATATGTGGAAGTCGACCGTATAGTTATTCCATTTATGTATTTATATGTCCCAAGTTACCATTATATTTTATGTGTTCTTTATATGGGTTTTATGGTAACCTTTTGGTTACAAAAGGGTAAGTACTGATCTTTTATTTAGTAAAGAGTATTTACTGCTTCATAAAGGTGAAAAGTATTACTTATGTTAATGTATTCATGGTTTATTTGTTTTTTTGAAAAATAAATAGTTTTTCTTATTTGTGTATCCCTTACTGAGATTTTTATGCTCATCCCAAGTTTTTTTGAAATTATTTTCACAGTACATAAGGTGGAATCAAGTCAAGGATGGAATCAAGGAAATGTCATGCTATCTAAAACATGGAACTGGAAATGTTTCTTTTTCAGAGTTTTTATTTTATGAAAAAATGGATATTTTATAGTAGTGTCTACTTATAATATTAAAGTTCTTATATAATAGTTAACGCCTAATTCTCTAAAACTCTATAACTAAAATGATCCTCAATGTGAATTATTCATTTAATTCAATATTATGTAATGTTTTAAGGCTGGGTCCTTAAAGATGGTATCATAGGTTGGTTTAGATAACCTTAGAGGTTAGGGTATTCACTAAGAATAAGTGACATTACCATAATGGTTAGGATTTCAGAAAGAGTCATAGTTTAATTTAGATAATGTGAATGAGTTTAAGATAACATGAATAAATATTTCTTAGTATTTACCCTCCTGATAAGATATTATATAATTATTTTTCTGATATACTCACACTTACCATTCTAGTTTTAGTCAATGGTTGGATCTAGTATGCGTAAAAGTAACAATGGATGTGAAGAAAACTTTGACATTTTTCCAATGAGAAATTGAATGAAATGAGAGATGCAATGAGAACTCTTGTGGTTATTCTCAACCAAATATCTGGAGTCATGATTGACCACTTTAACCTTGGTGATATTTATAACGCACAGTATATGCGAGAAACAAATCCACATGGAAGTTCAGGTAATAATCATAAAGGTATGTATATTCAAAGACCAATGTGTCAAGGATATGGAAAGAAACGCATAGTAAAATGTTTCGAAGGGACAGGAAGATGATATAAATGTGCAAATGAAGGTTATAAAGCAAGACCCTTCCATGGAAAAAGGAAGCATCCAGTTGACTCTAAGAAAGGGAAAGAAGTTCTTTCTGAGAGATCAATTGAATGTTTTAAATGTAGTGTGCATGGTCATTATACAAAAACATTTACTATGAAGATGTTTTGGTAATGGGATCACCAATATCATACAAATATTGTTTTACCAATACCTATTTCCATTTAGATTGAGGATGAAGAAACTGACAATGACCAATGAATTTTGTGGATTATTTCTTAAAATATGTTTTGTTATTATTGAATCTTAAGATATGGTTCATGATTCTGTTTTTAGAAAAGAAGTATTTCAAGAAGAAGTTGAAAAGGAACGGTTAATGGATCATGAGGAATGTTGAATGAGTAAGAAGTCAACATATAAGGGATTCAAGAGTTATGATATATTTTAGGATGGTGAAATGATTAAAAGTATTAAGGCTCTTTTGATGATTGGAATTACATTAGAAGTCTTTTTATAGTATGTGTGACCATAAATATTGATATAAGAAAATTTTATTCAAGGAATTATTATCTTTTCTTTTGTTGATATAGTTATAAAGAACCATATGGGTTTATATGATCCTTCAATTTTAGGAAATTATAGGTTAATATATTTTTGGGATGCAATATCAAATTTATAAGAAACAATTAATGGTTAAAATATGTTATGGTTATTTTTTATAAATTTATCTATTTTTGGGAATTTTATAAAATTATATAGTTTTTGAAAAAAGGACAACATGTAGACCATGTGACAACCCATCTCGTCGGACGAAGATGAGGGAATCAAACCCACAACCAAAGATCCACTGGTATTTATCACCTACCACTGGACTACGTGATGTCACTAGTTTGTATAACTAATTATTTGTAGTTAGATTATTTTATTAATCATGAAGAAGTCGATTTTGGGTTATCTATGGAAATTATTAAACTATCATGGAGGATATGTGATTAGGTGAATTAATTTTCAATGTGAGACTTTAAGAGTAACTGATTTTATTTGGTGATAAATGATAAGATTTGTCTTGGGAGACTATTTGATTAGATACTTTTGATATTTGTGTTTAAATATTAGTTTGTATTATATTGATGAATTTTATGGACAATTGTTTATTGGATGTTCTTTGATGAACTTTGAGTTTTGTTTGACAAATTTTAGAGATTAAGAGTAGTCTTTCTTTTTGTAAAATATTATCCTTTTGGTGGATTACCTAATCTTGTGCTAACCATTTTGGTTTTGGATAAGGTATAAAGAGATGGGAAATATATAGTTCATATTTTGTGGATTATGTGATTCTCTCAATGTTGATTATAGTGAACTTAATGTGAGAAAAAGTCATCTTGAATACTCATCTTTTGGAGAAAAATATGAGTTTGTGTTGGAAATCTAGTAAAAGATGAATTTATACATGAAAAGTAAGTATATTTCCTTATGTTTTTAGTTAAGCTCATAAATTAATTCCTCAATTAAATGTAACTTAAAACAAAAACCCTCTCTGTTAACTTTTCCTGCTGGGGAATCAAAGACTATTTAACCCATCATATGTTTGTGATTTTTTCGTGGTTAACTTTCTCTTACACATGTTTTCCATCACTCTCTATCAAAAATTGATGGTTTGTTTTCTCCATATCCATGTTTTCATGGAATCCTAGTATCTGTTGTCTCTGGTAACCTTTGTACTTCTCTTCCTTTATTTTAAAGTGATAGTTTTATTGACTATTTTTTTGATGTGGGGATTTCAATGAAGTTCCCGAGCCCTGTTTTAAAATTGCGAGGATGCAATTTCCAAAAGGGGGGATGGATGTAACATCCCAGATAAATGAATAATATTACATTTTAATATTTATTAAAATTTTTAATTAAATATTTATTTTACTTTAAATGAGTTTCTATGTTTGATAGCGTATCTGATATGCAACAATGGGTTCGTTTGAAATCTTACGTTGCACACTAATAATAAGATATTATTATTTTATGTGGTAGTTAACTCCTAGATGTTGTATTGGTGGGAATGAAAAAAACTAACTAAAATATGATTATACATGTTTGTTAAAAGTATTTACATTTATCCAATAAATTTTAAAGGCTTAAAAAGTGAATAAATATAATTTTAAGCATAATTTACATTAAAAGGTCGATTTACCACCTTTTAATGGTGAACCCTATTTAAATCTAATTTTGGTCACTTTAATACATTCAATTTGACCAAATAAATTCCTTCTTTAGAATGGGAAAATCAAAATTTACTTTGTGTAAAATTTTGGAATTTTTTCTGAAAATGTTCATTTTTAATGAATAGTGAAAATAATGTATTTTAATTCATAACTATGTTTTAATCTAATTTATTTATATGGTTATATTATATTTTTAATTTTTTTAATTTGTAATTAGAATATATTTTTACCATTTTATCCAATGTTTGTCATTGGAATTAATTTCACTTTGAATTTGGATATAAACAAGTATCAATCTTTTGATAGTTATTGTTTCTTAAAAACACTCTATTTGTTTTGATAAAGGGAATTAATTTTAAAAATAATTAATGACACTTATATGTTTTGAATTTGGTAAAATAGACATAATTTTTAAATTCCAAATATCAAATAAATCTTATGCTGAATTTTTTGGTATTTTTCTGAAAAACATCAATTTTTGATTAATATTTAAACCACTTAATGGTAGTTAAAAACAGAATTTTTCAATTGAATGAAATTTTACCACTTATGTGAATTGAATTTCAAAAATCCAAAACCATGGTTGTTATCAAGAAGTAAAATGTGGTTGAATAGGATGAAAATAATTTTTGGTGAATAGTAACTTTTGACTTTTATTTACCGCGGTTAAAGGTAAATAGGGTATTCAATGTAAAAAGAATATTAAAATAATTCAAAATTACAATAACACTTGCCCAAACATTAATGGTTGAGTCATTTCCGACCATGGGAATCATTGGGACGATTTTGGGACCCTATTGAGCCACTTGGGGGTGATATTGAAAATTTAGATTAATTAACTTAAAGTAAAGGCAAACATGAAAAAAGCATATATGTTTTAGTAAATTAATTTTAATAAGGAGTTATATGAATTATCAATTCGATTATAAATACTCATTGTAAAGATAAAACTATTTCCTACATCATGGTATTTTTTTGTAATTTTTAGACATCAAATAATTCAATTTATATATGACACAATAATGATGCAGTGTTTACCTCATTAATAAATCATTTTAATAAATAAGACTATAAATATTAAAATAACATCCAAAATCTATCCAATTAATATTCGATGATTTTTTTTGACCATGAGACATCTTATCTGCGACTCTAATGATTTTTGGACCTTTTGAAATAGAATATCATTACATAAGAAAATAATATTATCACACTTCCTAAAGAGTCCCTCCTCTCCCTTATAAAAAGAGACCACTTCTAACCAATTTCTCACACCTCTCAAGCCATTTGGCTCATACAAACTTCTCCTAATTAAGCTCCCTACATCCATCTACTTCTCCTATAAGCCTTACCTTAGGCATAAGGCACTTCAAGAAATCCTTTGGTTCAAACCAAAGGGTGTTACCCAAATTAAAGGTACCAGTTTCTCTAAAATTGTTTTCTTTTATTTTTCTTCTCCAACCTTTAAACTCTTTTTACTCATTTATTTTGTAAACAAATAAGTATCCTCAATATACTAGGATGTTTTTATGATTAATATTCAAGCTACACATACACACACCTTTATCTAATGGATGAATAACATAATGTTTCTGTGGATGGAGAAATAACGCCTCATGAAAAGATGATTGTTCGATTATCTCCTACCGCCTCTCATGGTGCCCATTATGATGGAACTGTATTTATATATGATATATATTATGTTTATGTTTTTTTCTTCTTCTATAATTTCCATTTATAGCATGCCTTTATGGTTTCCATTATGGGTAAACGCGATAATCTAATTAGAGGAAGTGCGGACAACCGCCCCCTCAAAGTGATATGACTCCTTCATACAATATGTGGTACGTATAAAGGATATATTTAATTATATTATATATGATAAAATACCAGAATTAGAATAATACTATGTATCATTATGTTTTAATTCCATTAAATATGAAATTGAAATGGAATTAGCGTTCACGCGTACGTACTGTTTATCGTTTCCATGAATAGTGCATTTTATTTCTTACCTCTAAATGTTATGTACTATTATAAATACTTGTATATACTGGATATATAAGGTATATATGATATATAAATAATGATTATTATTCTGGAGATAATGGACTATTGACCACATGGACAAATTGTAAATATAAGTTGTTCATTTTTGACCTAAGTGCCAAATATCAACAAAACGACCATTATTAACTTAAATGATTACATAAAGTATATAACATGGTAATAATTGATATAAAAGGAATAATAAACTTTAAAAAGGTTCTTAATAAAGTATAAAATAACTTTAGTTTATTATTCAAGAGATTAAAGAATGATCGAGTCAAGTCGGGCATGAGGTAAAGGATCCAACCTCTCTCTTTCTTTTCAAGTACTGTCTTTCATTTCATTTCTTTTATTCTCCATGTTATTATGTTGGATTATGTTATTTTATATTAATGATAATGTAATTTTATTTTTATATTATGAGAGACCCCAACTTAATCTCATAAGTTCATTTTATGAATTTTTAAGTGGCGATGTTAGGCTACCGATTTTTTGTATGTAGATTTCTTATCTAACTTTTAATTCTGTGAGATTTCAATTGTAAGCCACTTATTTATTGAATATGGTTTATTGTGTACTGAAATATGATATATATTATCATTATTCTCATAATATTCATGGTATTATGTGATTAAATTGGTGGTTATTAAATTTTTGTCAAACAACACAGTTGATTACGGCGTGGTAAACAGTTTCATCTCACTTTTTATTACCGTGAGATTCATGCAATATTTGAAACTATTTACTTTTGTGTAGTGTATATACTGACCATTATTGTAATCTTTGTGTAATATACTTTTATTTATGAATATTTACATATTCATTGTATGATCCTTCTTCCATGTGGATATGTTTTGTAAGTTACCAAATCAGTAAGGGAACCTTTCACCCTTTTCATTTGAAAAGAATTCTTTTTGTTATGTCTTTTAATTTACATTTTATTATGTTGGGATATATTCTTCTAAATATATATTGAGTTAAATTTTATTTCTAAGTGATGAGATACCCTTTTTAACTCAAAAACACATTTTATGAATTTTATTGTGACGTCGTTAGGCTATTGAATTTTTACAGTGGAACTTCTTAACCCTATTTCAATTCTATGGGTACAACTTGTAATTCATGAATATTCCATCCTATGAATATGTGACAATTAACACTGATTGTTTTACATTTAATATCCACTTATTGGGTGTATTCATATTTTTAACACATAATTATGTGATTGATTTATCCTTAATTTAAGGATACCATATTTATTTGGGATTTCATCTCAATTGACATTTCCACTAAGACTTCATTGTTGTTATACACCAATTCACTCTTATGTGGTGTATATTCCATCCTTTGACATATTATATCATTAATACCTCTATTCTCATGATATTATAAATTTCTGATTAAAAGATATTTCTCAATTATTTGTATTCAAGCGTCTCTATTTTTGTGAAAAAAAAACTCTTTAACTAAAATATCATTTTAAATGTTTTAAGGATTTATTATTATAAATATTTATCATTAATGTCCATGTTTTTAAAATGGGTTTTAGGATTTTTTTTATATGGAAATTAATGTTTTAAAATCATAATTCATTTAAAATCTTTAAAGTGGTATGGGACACTTTGATTAAAAATAACTTTTTAAATGGTTTATGAAAATGGAATGATTAATTCAATATCTTGAAATAAATTCTGGTGATTGAAAATGTAATGTTAATTGTGAAATTTTTATATTTGAAATATTTTATGTGTTATAATGGTACTTGTACATTTGAATGGTGGTTACATGATAAACCATATGACGGGTGCTTCCGTGAATACCAGGACTAGTGGTTACATTATAACCTCCAATGTATTGGGTATGGATGTCGGGTTTATGGCTATTCCATTTAGTGATATGTGTGGAAGTAGACCGTATGGTTTTTCCATTTACGAATGTTTATGTCCCATGTTACTTTTATATGTTATGTGTTCTTTATATGGGTTTTATGGTAACCTTTTTGTTACAAAAGGGTAAGTAGTGATCTTTTATTCAGTGAAGAGTATTTACTACTTCATAAACGTGAAAAGTAATACTTATGATAAAGTATTCATGGTTTACTTGTTGTTTTGAATAACTAACAGTTTTCCTTATTTGTGTATCCCTTACTGAGATTTTTATGCTCATCCCAAGTTTTTTTGAAATTATTTTAATAGGACATAATGTGGAATCAGGTCAAGGATGGGATCAAGGAAAAGTCATGGTGTCTAAGACATGGAAGTAGACATGTTTCTTTTTAAGAGTTTTTATTTTATGAAAAAATGGATACTTCATAATAGTGTCTACTTGTAATATTCAAGTTATTAAATAATAGTTATCACCTAATTCTCAAAAACTATAAACCTGAATAGATCCTCAGAGTGAATTATTCATTTAATTCAATATTATGTAATGTTTTAAGGCTGATTCCTTACAATAGGATACATTTTAAATTAATATCATTCCAAACGATTATTAGGAAAGTCAAATGGAAACCGGAATATATTTCATTAATCTTTGAAAAACATTTCTTAAATTTATTTAATTATAATAATGGATAATAAAAATATCATTAAAAACATTAAAACATATTAAGGAAATTTCATAGAAATAACTGTTATGGTTGAAGGATGTGTTCACATGGAAAATATTAAAACTAATTTATTCACACTTATGAAAATGATCCATCTAATAATTGTAAAATGAATTCATTTATGTTATTGTAATTTAATTCAAGGTAGTTTAAATGAAATTAGTAAATCATTGAAATAAATATAGTTAAATCAAAAAAATAACTCAATGATAATAGATATTAATGAAAAATAATATTAACACAAGAGATGAGGTGGGGTCAGTTTTACTTACAAACAACACCATAGGTAAATTATGTCATATGGGAAAATTAAAACATCATAACAAATTTAAATCACAAAGAATAACTAAATTGGATGATGTCGATATTTTTTTATAGATAAATATCATACAAAATCCCAAAATTGATTGTCCAACATATGTCATCTCGATTTTAGAATGAGATTGAAAATAAGTCTCCTTCATCTTTGGTAACATTTGAATAAAAATCCATGAAACATAGAACATGAGATGAAATTTCAAGTGCAATTAAATTCATGAATAACATGATAAAAATATATCCCTGGGTTGTGTACATACCACACAAAATTAAACAAGAGGTGAATATGGAATATGTCTCAAAAAATGAAAATTTTGTTGTGAATCTCTTACCATTACTCATGAATTCTTAAAAAGGACATTAAAGTCCTATATAATTATAAATAATATCATAATTACATATTTAGGAATCATTATAATATCTATTACCTTTTTAATATTCAATTATAATCACATTTTACACATCTATTTCACAGTTCTAGTTAATTTCCATTATTTAATTTTAGTTGATTTTTTAGATTCAAACGTGTTTTGTAACAATGATTCCAATCCTTTTTCTCTTAGATCTAATATATAAATTAATATAATAATTAATTTATATAGAAGATATTTTTATATTGATCATTAATTGTCTAATTTCATTCCATGAATTTTATATTCACAATTTATGAGGATGTAACCAGTGATGTGATTATTTCTAAAAATTTTAACAGAAAAAAAGATGTTAAATAAATGATAAGTAAAATAATAATATAAAACTAATAAAACCATAATAATATTTTTATATAATTCTTATTAAAGAAATAAATTACTATAATCATCCAATTTGGATGATGATGAAAAAAAATATCGCTATGTGGAGATAGTATTCTGCACGTATACATAGATGGCATATACAATTTCCAAATAATGAGAGGAAGGTATAAAAGTTATATCATTTAATAATAAGAGTTTTTTTTATAAATACTATATTATTTTAAAAAATATCCATTTTTTTCTATCTATTTAAATATGTGATGAAACATAAAAATTTTCATTTGAGTAAGTGGTATTCAGCATGTATGCATGATAAATATTCATTTTTCTATGTCAGAATGATGAAAGGTATGTAAAGTTTATCTGGTAATGTTAATTACATATCAATATAAATGTAAGAAAAATTTAAAAATATTTAACTTGTAGGAAATGTTTAAGAAAAAATAATCATTATTTTTTATTTAAAAAGAAATTAATTGGAATATAAATAAATAATTAAGATTTATGTGTCTCTTAAAAATGGCCAAAATTAAATTTTTCCTTGTTAATAATTAATCAAAATAATAGAACATAAATATATTTTTTAAATTAGAAAATATTACTTATGTTCCAAAAGTTTAAACATGGGATTTATAAATTCAAAAGCGTATTTTTAAATGAACTATGTTACTCAAAAAATAAATTTTTATATGAGAAAAAAGTCTTATTAATTTTTATATAGTTATTTAATCATGATAAATTAATAAATATTATAGTAATGGTAAAAAATAATTTGTTATAATTAACCTAAAAATAAATCACATCCATAAAATATAAATAATAAGCTAAAAAAAATTTTTATATTGAATAAAAAAGAAGTACTTCTTTCAAATTAAAATTATCAAATAGAATAATATGACATTTAAATAGTATTAAACAGTAGAAAAAATATAATATAAAATTATTTTTGAAGGAATATATATATTTAAAATATTTACTACTCATATTATTATTTCATATTGTATTACTAATTATTTTTGTTTTAATATATCCTTCATATCAATAATATATTTTGTCATAATTAATAACAAAATTATTTAGTTACATAACATAAAAATATATGGGATGTGAAGAGACAATTTTTGACAAAACAATAAATTTTATTTATATAATGGTCATATTTTTCAGTTCAGTTGTACTGGTTAAATATTAACAATTCCTTAATATTAATAATAAACATCATTTTTAATTAAAACATGAAATATAAAATGTATTAAACAAATTATCTATATATATATTAAATAATTTAAAAATTAATTTTTTTTAGCATCATAATTTCTATATAAAAACCACTCATGATCTCTACATAATACATAATGACAAGATCGGACATGTGCGGATGTTTATCTAGCATGTGTATTTTTTAAATTTCATTCACATTAAATTTCTCTAAAAAAATATTTGTATCAAAATATAATTGTTTTTTCCATATTAGGCTTGGTTTAGGGTAAACCCTAGTGGCATCACCTACATTATATGTTTAGAGTGGTGGAATTCCTTAGGAATTTCAAGAACAATATGTTTTTAATTTTTGGTCATCTGGAAAAATAATTAATGAACCTAGTAAATAGAAAGTGAATTTTATTATGGTGTTATGTTTTCATTACTACACATAAATATGTACAAAATGACAAGAATAAATCACTAGTATATCATTAGATAGAGGTATGTGACCTTGAGGCATAAACATGAGGTGTGACTGTGAGGTTAGACCCTGAGGTGGGACCATGTGGTATGACCATGAGAAGTAAATATAGACCATTTGAAGTTTATTTTTAATAAGTATATTCATACATTGATGTTTGTCCAACCGTATATAATTAATTCATATGACTGTATATTGGATTAGTGTGACAATACATTTGAATCATGTGATCGAATGAAATGGTTGAACAACTGCATGTTGTAATGAGATACCACATCAGAAATCAAGGAGATTGTGAGCCACATTGTTGAAATTTCTACCATGAAATAAATACTATGATGTATAGTATGATGAACTATTAAATTATAAATATCTTGATTTATACTATCATGAGTTCTTGAAATATATACCCTTAGATAATGATAGAAGTTATAGGATAGAATACAGATCCCACTTCATTGGTAAAGGGATATGAAGAGATTATGACGAGAGATACGTGGTGTGCACATATTTTTTCACAATAAGAATAATATATAATGGTTTATTTGGCCATAAATTTTCACTTCAAGAGGATATGATCTATAATTTTTAAAGGAAACATAGATTATGGTATCATGAGAAGGTTTTTTACATGTTTGAATTATTTCATGCGAGACTGAATGCCTGAATATATTTATGATAATTACATAAATTATATTATACAATTAACATGAAAATAATGGAGGTATGGTTTTGATGTTATTTATGAGGATTAGTTCCATGATTTATGTTAAATTATCCTATATATATAGAATTTATGTATTAGTTAAAAAAATGGATTTTTTTGGAAGAAACATGTCATTAAAGGAAAACAGATAGTTCATGAAGTCAATAAATGTTTATATATAGTTATAAACTATTATGGAATCAGTTCATTAGGGATATTTTTTGGAGAAACTATCTAATTATTTTGTTGATATGAATTCCAATGTAATTTATGTGGTTTTGTAAATATTTTGAATTGATATTAATTAAAAGAGGTAATTATCGCTACTCATTATATATTTTACAATTATTGAAGATTATTTTTAGTGAGGTAATATATAAAACTAATAATTTATGAGAGATATATGAATAATAGGAAGTTTCATTGTCATAGTTTTATAATAAATCAAAGAGAAAAAGGAAATTACATAAAAAATGGAATTTGTGATGGATTCAAGGAATACAATGATGAGGTGTTGAATCATACAGGTTAAGGTTAATTTTATTTCTACCAAATTAGATTTGTCGTCTTAGTTGTGAATGGATAAAATTTATTTTCAACGTACTATAGTGTTATGTCTTTTATAAATATACCGTATTTTTTTAAACCACAAAGATTTATTTTCTAGTAGAATTTTTGATCTGAAATTGTTTCATGTTTAATCCTAGGACTATCTACTCATATTGAGTAGTGAAAATTATAATTTATTGTGTTTATGTTGGGGTGGTTGTGTATTCTGTTTCAAAATATTAATTTCTATATGACTAGAGAACATGGATGTTTTAAATGATGAAAAAACATTAAAAAGAGTACACCACTTATTCAAACCCACTCTCTTTGAGTGGTCATAAATATCTTTCTTGGCCCTCTTAATTAGTATCAATTGGTGGTTTCCTTATTATCTCTAGGATCTTTTATGAATAAAGAATAAAAATTATGATACATATGTTCATATTTTAGTTAATATTAAATGGATTATTGTCTTATATGGGAAGAAATATAATATCACTAAGGATAGATTAATTCCATATCCATTATCTATTATCTATGATGTTATGTATTCTATTATATATGGTTTCACTCTACGTGTAGAGGGGTTTACCTTAATATATATGGATAAGGGAAATCATGAGAATAATGGATGTGGAAAAAAATTGAATCTTTCTTCATGTTCTCAGCACATGAATTTATATGTGGAAAAGGAGTTGGAATTGTTAATGGAATGTGGGATAAGTTGAAGTATATTTTTGAGGGGAATTCTAATGTAAATAAATGAATATGAAAATTTGGAGATTGAAATATAAATATTTGAAAATTGGAGATGATGAATATATTGGTGAGATCTTCACAAGGGATAATTATATTTTAATAATCACATCAACCAATAGATAAAAATTAGATGAATAAATATTTATTAAATAAATATTGAAAATTCTTCCCAACAAATGCAATGGAAATGTGTCATCATTTTAAGATAAATATCCTAAAAAATAACTTTTTTGACTTTTCTTAATATACTTAATACATATGAACTGTGAAAATGAAATAACATATAAATATAGGGAATGAATGATCATGAAATATCATTCAAATATTCTAATGAATAAATGAAAAAGAATATTATTTTAGACTAATATGTTTATGATTCTATATTAAAAGGTGATTTTATTAGAAATATTAATGAATGATGACATTATTTTCCAGAAAAATAATAGATTCATAAGTATGTATAAAGGAAACTGAACGTTGTTGTTCTTTAACATTGGACTTATGGGAAATTTTGTAGAATATTAACCAAGATAGAAGGAAGATGAGGAATGTTATGAAAATAGGGGATGTAAAATAAGGCCATTAAATCAGAAGTCAACAAATTTAATTTCTTATTCCTAAAAAATAATTATTTATCTAAATATAAAATGTTAATATTTTTTCAAAATGCGAGGAATATGTTGAAAATGAAGAATAATTAGAAGTTGATAATTAAAATAATGAAGGTTTTCAAAAGTTTCTCAACAAATTGGTGAAGGTTGAGAGTTTTTCTAGTGATAAAAGAAGTAAATCTAAAGAAGATGAATTGCAAACTGAGTTTTAGTTACATCTAAAAATAGATTTCATATAATTTATCAACAATTTCAAATCTTGAAAAAAATAAAAAAAAATAATGAATGATAACCAAATTATTTCAAAATATTACAAAATTCACAAAGATGAGAAATATAACTTGTTATAAGAGAATAAAAATCTAAATAAGTTACTTGATGTATATAAAAACCTCAAAAAAAATATTTAATAAAAGATTATGGATATGAAAAATAATTTGATCTCGTACAAAAATACTTTTTGAAGCCAAAAATGGAATCTCAATCATCAAAATTTTAATTATAGATGTCAAAAAATCAATATATAATCTAAATCTAATAATAGTAAAAAATTAAAATACATAACATTTTATAACAAGGATTACGATGTATATAAAAACAAATAAGTCTATTTCATAATATAATGTGATAAAAAAATCCCAAAAATCAAAATTTTATGAGATATCAGACATTGAAAAAAATCCCATAAACAGAGACTCTATTAATGCTGTGATGAAATATATAATGGTAGATAATATGTCAGAATAAATCTAAAAATATGGTTCTCTAAAAGGATCCAAAATTAATAGTAAAATATATATTGGATAACTATTACACAATTGTAGACTACATGCAGGTTACATGTAAAATTATATTTTTTTTGAAATTGTTGGTGTAGTGGATGATTTGAGAATATTGGGAATATTTTTTGGTTCTATCATAATACCTATAATTGTCCTTGTAGGGATTATATATATACTATGAGGTTGATAAATCCCACTAAAAGAATATAGTTTCAACAACAATATAGAAAATACAATTTAATGATTAAGAATAGATTACAACTTCTTAAACTGTATTTGGGAGAGCATTGATCAGCCTAGACCTCATGATTTTGTTTCTTATGATGATACCATCACAACAGTGTTTTAATGAAAAAAACTGAAAAAAAATCATGTGAAGGAAGCAAAGGTAAAATACAAGAAACTTGTAGTTGGAACTGAATTGAAGTATACAACATGAGAACTATGTCGGTGTTAAGTCCCGACCCGAGATTCCTAGAGCCAGTATCTTATTACATTACATTTCCAGGATTACATGAAAGTCATATTCCGAAGGATTGAATAGTTTAGTATATAAGTAAAACCAGATACATATGTAAGATCAAAATTACATCTTCAAATGAAATACAACATATAATTTTTATTGGGAACACCCACATCTATAATTTTATTCCTACAAGTCATTCAAAATAAAATTCTCTATGTCCTGAGAAAATAATAAATAAAAAAGGCATGAGATCAAATTCTCAGTAATGGTAATCAAAAGATAATATGATATCATAAACCTAAACATTAGGCATGTTGAATAACTAAAAACACATTACTTTAAAAAATTATACATGAACATAATATGGATGGAATAAGCACGAAAAAAATAATTCCATAATAAAACATAATCAAGAGTAATATAATAGTTTAATGAACACATTAAGAATCAATTACTAGTTTCATAATGAGGGAATCCATAATGCGGGACTTCATAACCATAATGTTAAGGCCTCATGCCACGACCATAAATATCCATTTTTCAAGTCCTTGTTCCAAGACTATAGTTTTAATAATGAGACATATCAATACGTCAAGGGGCTATAGTGGGACCCAAAATATAGTAATTATAATCCATTTCTCATATGAATGGTGGTAAATATAAAATAAACACATTCATATTGAAACTAACATATTAAACGTAAACCACTTTCCCAACACATTATAGATAAACACTAACCATTCAGAGTAAATTTGTAAATTGTTATATGATATCACATATATAGTCAAACTAATAATAAAATTATAAATATAATATAGTATATTATATGATAAAATATTATTCCCAATTATATATAATATTAAAAAATAGTGTTGAAATAAAAAAATTACCCTTATAAAATCATTTTGTAATTCTTGAGATAAATAATCATTTATTTTGAAAAGAATAGTTCTTTTGGAAAAGGAATTCTATAAAAATTAAAGTTAAGTACCTTATTATTTTAAGAATAAAATTATTGGTTTTATAAATATAATGGTCGCTAAATTTTTTTATAGAGTGCCCATGAAAATAGGAATTAATTTTAAAAATTCCCTTGAATCAGGCTTGTATTTTGGGAATAATTTTTTTGAAATATCCTTTTAAAAAATATAACTCCCCATTAATGAAAGTAGGATTCTATATGGTAAAAATAAATAGAAAATTAACACAGATTTTATGAGGGGTACATATGAATAAACAATAATTTGATCATTTTTGGTATAGAATAAGAGTGGCCCAAATGGAAAAGGAGGTTCAGGTAGAAAACCATTACCTTATGACCGAAGGTGTTCCACACCTGATCTTAAGGACCTGAATAATAAAATTTAGTTTCATAAATTAAATATTAATGATCATTATCTACAGGTAATATATTTATCATATCATTATTAGGTTAATTCATGTACTTTTTATGGGTTAAGAAATTCAATTTCATTGTTTGGGAGCAATTTCTTCCTTGGTTTTCATGATCAGTTTACTGATATTCATGTACGGAAAAATATATAGAATAAGAATGGTTTTCAGAAATATAATTTTAATTTTATTAGTGAAAAAAAATATTACGTGGGTATAAACTTATTTTGGTTATTATGAGTGAAGATGAATCATTATATAAAACATTAATGACAATTGTTTGGGATAATTTGAATTTATTTTATCACAATGAACTAATTTTGATATATAATTTAATATTTTGTCTAATAGAGGATTAAAGAACAATAAATAAGTTACAATACATATATTATAGTTTATTTCAACCATTAAAATGGTTTCATGACCATTATTAATGATAGTAGCTGAAATTGAAAACTTGTCATCCTTGAATATGATAAATTAACAAATCTCGGATGGTGTTTTCATATCTAGTATAATATAAGGGGAAATGGGAGATGATGATAAATTCTTCATTTATCAAAAAAATATTATAGTACATGTATGATAATGGATTCTTTGAAACCTTATGATGAATGGAGGTGAGGAAAGGAAAAAAAACAAAATAACTTTAAATTAAATAAATGAAAAGGGGAATTTACCTCTTGATGTAATCTTCATTGAGGGACTCTATAAGGGAGAGGTTTTGATCATATTATGAAGACAAGGGCTTAATTACATGGGGGAGGAGCTTGGGAGGATATTTATGCCTAATATATACAAGGCAGAAATATTGATAAGATTGAAGAGAAGAGAGAGTGAGGGGTGTTTTATTTTGAATGAAAGGAGGGTATACCAATTATTTTACTAATTATTTAATTATTTTACCATAGACAACCAATTGTGAAAATTATTTTAACAAAATATAGTAATAAGTGCATGTGAGTTCAATCTAATTATAGTTTACATTCACCATGACTCATTCATGATGAATAAATTCACTTATTTAGAATATTTTTTAAATTATAGAATTTATCTATTCACCAAAAATTCAAGAATTGAAGAAAATACCAAATATTTAAGCTAAACTGTCACATCCCATCCCCTAGGTCCCATGACATGACTAACCCATGCCCACCTACCATAGGCCAATGGTTGGGGATTAGCACCGAATGCGTATTCCCAAAAACTGGGAAGGAATTGCCTTTATAACTAGTAAGCACACGTAACCAAGCACACTGCAAGATTTGAACACAAGTAAACTGAATTGTATATAGAGTGAGTGTAGTAAGTAAAAGGGGCTAGAATACATGTCCAAATGAAACGTACAAGTACAAATTTGATACAATACAACTGAAAAAAAGGAAAAGTCAGCTGTTGGGTCGTCCTATGAGGTTCCTACCTAAAGGGGAGGTACAAATCACCTCCTCATCACTCCACATCCACCCGTATCCTCTATGTACCGACACATAGTATGGTCCACCTCTAGGTATCATCCATCCCTAGTACTCTTAGCCTTAGTAAGTGGTGTCTGTCGTCTGCATCCAACACAACAAGTTGTTGGAAAAGCACGTGCAGGCGTGAGTATAACAATACTTAGTATGCACCCCGAGACATTCTACGTCTCACAAAATCCATCATGGATAAATCACAAAGTATGAAATCAATTGATAAACTTACTTAGGTATGTTCCCATACATATAACTTAGTTCTCAAGTAATATATCTCAATCATGTGTAAAACATAGAGGTACTAACTCATCTCTCAACGGGATTTATTCTAGGGGTAGTGCCAAGTAACATTCCCAGTCACAATGTCAAACACCTCAGCTACTGGAGAACTCATACTATATTGAGTACAGTGGGCCTTCCGTGTCACACAGAGGTGCCTCCCAATAACCTTGGACTACTGAGGTACACCTCCTGTTGAGTACCCTGGGTCTGCCGCGTCACCAAGCGGTCCCCCTTGTGGTCTGCTGAAGTACTTCTCTTATCGAGTACCATGGTTCTTCCGCTTCACCAAGGATCTCCCTACTGTGGGTCTTTCGCATCACCAAGGCGCTCCCCACTGGGCATGTCAAGTCACTCCGAGTCGAAACGGCAGCAGTCGTCATGTCTCTCCCAGCCACTGGGTTCTAGCACTATAATCACTAATCTCCAGGAGGATCCACTCCACAAGCTACTAGTCAATACTCCAACTACCACGAAGTCCCATGAAGAAGTGTCTTAATGGTTTCCATGTCATAGGGGTCTCAACGTAATTGACGGCATGTCAGTCGGACGCCCGGTCTGTGAGTTATTAGCCTTTTAGTATAAGGGGGAATGTTGAATTCATGCTTGATGAAACCTGACTATACCCCATCATAATCCAAAACACTGTGGGGTATCACTTAAAGAGACTGACTCTCTCCGATGTTCCCAAAGATGCTAACGATTCATATAATGCATGTCTAGTGCCATAGTTGTGGATAAAAAATGTAAGTGGGTCATAGTGGGTTTGGGTCCATTCCGACCCGGTGGGACCGACACAGCTCGACCCGGCCTTGGCTGACCCGATTCAGGTCGACTTGGCCCAACCGGTTGGGTCCGGCCTAGCCCATTGTGCGGCCCTGCCTTCTGGGATTAGTTCGTCTGGCCGTGAGGGGCCGTGTAGGGACTCGGGTGGCCGCGAGGCCCCAGAGGGTGTCGTGAGGGCGCAAGGCCACATGGTGGCTTGACCAAGGATGACGGTTCGGCCGCGGGGCGGTGGTTCATCTGTGGGGTGGCGGTCTGACTGCGGGGGCGGCGGTCTGGCTGTGGGGCGGTGGTCCAGCCGCTGGGCGGCAGTCCAGTTGTGGGGCGACGCTTACGCCTTCATGACGACCGGTGGTGGTGCCAGCCGCTGTTCTCATGGCCCTACCATGGATGGTTTCAGTCCACCTCCTTCGCGAAGAACACTACAAGATTTGCGGAAGGGTCGAGCCATGTTGGTTTGGCTCGTACCCTTCGTGTTAGGATGGTGGCATTTGGATCATCAATAACATGAACATCAAATGCTCTCCTCCCACAATGATTGTTCCCAACCTACAAAAGAAATAGAAGGGTGTATATGTGAAGTGATAAAAAATTGAAATAAACCCCTTCGTGTTCAATTAATGATGTGGACAAGGTCACAAGGAAGACGATGAATCATTGGGAAAATATGGATGTTAGTATCATCGGTGTTTTCCTCAATTGTCGGTTCGTGCGTCGTTAGAGAACCTTTGAAGGAGTTTGGAGATGAAAACATCGAAATAGAGGCATTCCTCATTGGCATTCCTCATTGGAATGATTTTCTCCCAAGCTCCTCCTCTCCCAATTCCTCCAAAATGAAATGGTATCCCCAAAATAATAGATTATGAGAACTAATATGTTTGTTGGAATATATATAAAATTTGGTTAATTAGTCTCATAGTTTGGAACAATTAAAGTGGTGTGTCGGCTTAATTATTGTGGAGGAGGGTTGACACAATTAATATTGGAGAGTTGAAGTGGATTTCCAACATTTAATGAGGGAATTGAGTGGTTTAGGCATCAGGTGGTCCCCACCACCATAACCTCTCAAAGGAGGTTAGGCTCGGGTGGTCCCCACCACCATAACCTCTCATGGGATGTCATGGTCAGGTGGTCCCCACTTCTAAACATCAACATCGAGGTTTTAACAAATAAAATAAAAATAAAAGATACACATCATTATTTTTTTATTCATTGACAAAAATTCCAAAAACTAACTTCCACCCTCGACCAACTACCATCGAAGTGAATGTATATTTAAGAGAATACTAGCACTGTGAGTTCAACGGTGCCCTCAAATTTCAATTCTGAGCAGAATTTCAAAAGTAAGAAAAGATGGTTCACTTATTTACTGAATGTACCCTAAAAAATATCAGAAATTCATTCTGGGCACTTCGGGCCTCAGAATCACGTGCCGTAAATTTTTGGAGACTCGTAAAATTCCCATTTATTAAAAAAAAATTAAATGGATATTCCGGGTATTTACATTCTACCCACCTCAGGGCTCTACCTTCCCATAATCCACAACTCAAAAAAGGTAAACAAGTGGAGATACTGAGCACACATCTAAGCCTTCCACTCCCATGTTCTCTCCTAGAGGTTCTCATGCTTCTAGAGAACATCTACCAGAGGTATCGACCGTCTATGAAGGTCACTCTTTTGTCGATCCTCAATCTGAAATGAAAACCTCCATAAATGTCACCCCATCTTTGACGTCCAGCTCTCCATGGTTGATGATGTGAGAAGGTACGTGGACATATCTCTTCAGCTGGGACACGTGGAAGTCATATTCAATTTAGTGAAACATAGGTGGAAGGGCTAAGTGATATGACACCATTCCAACTCTAATGAGGACCTGAAAAGCTACGATGAATCTCAGAGATAACATTCCACCTTCGCCAAATCTCGGTAGACCTCATCGGGGTGATACCTATTAGAAAACGTGGTCACCATCATTTAAGTCTTAAGGACTCTGTCTCCTGTCATCATATGTCTTCTGCCTGATCTATGCAGTCATCATTAGCTCTTGGATGTTCTTCACCTTCTCTGTGCTAGCATGTACCATCTCTGGTCCCACTAGTGATGACTCCCCTGTGTCAGTCCATCACAAAAGGTGATCTGAATGGTTCCCCGTACAACACCTCAAAAGTTTTCATCTCAATGGTGGAGTGATAGTTGTTGTTTTATGGGAACTCAACCAAAAGTATGTGATACTCCCAACTATGACTGAAGTTGATAACACATACATGCATCATGTCCTCGAATGTCTGAATGGTATGCTCAGTCTGACCATCCTTCTGAGTATGGAAGGGGGCGCTAAAACAAAGCTTCTTCCCAAAAGCATCATGCAACCCCTTTCATGGTCGGGAAGTAAAACGTGCATCACTATTGGAGACAATCATCAACGGTACTCCATGTAGACACACAATCTCCTGCACATATAGGCATCCCAAGATCTCTACTGAACCCTTCTCTCTGATTGGTAAGAAGTGGGATTACATGGTCCGTCGTTTGATGATCATTCAAACCGAGTCATGTCCCCTAAATATATGTGGATGTCTTGTCACGAAGTCCATGGATATCCAATCCCACATCCATTATGGGACCTCTAAAGGTAGAACCAAGCCTGCTGTTACTTGATGCTTCACCTTCACTTGCTGACATGTGAGGCACCGAGAGACAAACTCTGCTACTATTTCCTTCATTCTCAGCCACCAGTGCTGTCGTTGGAGATCCTGTTACATCTTCTCCACTCCGTGATGTACCGCTAGAGGGGATGTGTGGAAATCCACCAACAATTCCTCCTTAAGTGACAGAGGAACCATGCTATGTCCTCTAAATAGTATGACATGCTCCCCAACTTTAGAAAATCCATCAGGTGCATGTCATGTGGATATCTGAGCACGTCATACCTCGCAGTCAGCGTCCCCACATTGTGCATCCCTGACTCGATGATGGTGTGTGGGGGTGACTATTAGAGACTATAGAAAAACCTCTTCTTCTCTATTCACAAAGGATATCGGTAAAGTGGCCATCTGCTCTGTCACCTCACCTAGAAGCTGTATACCAGACCTCCTTCTGAGTGCATCTACCACAACGTTTCCCTTCCCATGAGTATAGAATATATCAAAGTCATAGTCCTGGAAGAACTCAAGCCAATTTCATTGTCTCAGGTACAGGTTCATCTGAGAGATGATATACCTGGGAATATTATGATCAGAGTACACTATAAAACACTCTCCCATCAGATAGTGTCACCACATATTGATGGTGAAGTCCACTGCTGCTATCTCTAATTCATGGGTAGCGTAGACATTCTCATGTTATCTTAGCTTTCGAGAACCATATGTGACCACTACTCGCTCCTGCAACTGAACACTTTCAAGTTCGGTCACTGATACGACGTAGTAGCCTACGTATCCTATGCCCTCTTATGGTAGCCTCAAGATGGGGGCACTAATCAGCCTCTTCCTCAACTCCTAAAAACTCTACTGGAATCTCTCCGAGAAAATGAATGGTTTCCCATTCTTCTTCAAGGATGATAGTGGTTCTTCAATTCTGGATAAATATGGCACAATCCTCCAATAATATATGGCCAAACCCCGGAAAATACTTACCTCTGTCACACTCCTGGGTGGCCCCCAAGCAAGTACCGACTCAATCATTACTAGATCTACTATAAATCCATCCACTGATATGACATGTCCCAAAAAGTGAACCATTATGATCCAGAATATGAACTTCGAGATCTTACCATAAAGCTGGTGTTGTCGGAGTGTGTCTAGTACTACCTGCAAATGATAGGCATGCTCCTCCGCATAAGATGAGTAGATCATAATGTCATCATTGAGGACCACTACAAATCGATCATGGTATGGCTGAAAGATACTTTTCATGAGTCGTATGAACACTCCTGGAGCATTGGTCCCACTGAATGGCATAAACAAGAACTTGTAATAGTCATACTGACACGCGAAGGCCATCTTCTGCACATCCTCATCTCGTACTATGAGCTGGTGATAGGCTGATATGAGGTATATCTTTAAGAACCACCATGCTCCCTTCAGCTGATCAATGAGGTCGTCAATATTTGAGAGTGGTTAGTTGTTCTTCTTGATCACCGGGATCAAGCGCCGATAGTCAACACAAAGCCTGAGCTCCCATCCCCCTTCTTAGATAACAAAATCTGGGCTTCCCAAGGAGAAACACTAGGCCAGTTGAATCCCTTCCCCTATAAGTCCTCTAAATGTACTCGCAGATCACAAAGCTCCATGAGAGCCATTCGATATACTTGTGTAGATATCGGTGTCATACCATGGTAAAAGTCCATGTAAAAGTCCACATCTCTGCGAGGAGGTAGACCTGGAACATCATCAGGGAAAACATCAATGTACTAATCCTCCACTAAAGGATAGCTCAGACACTCCACATCAACAACACCAAGGGTAAGACTAGCCAACATATGAGTGATCGGCTGCACTCTCCTCCGGGTAAGTCCATCCAGCGCTGCAAAGGCTCCCTTCTCGCCAATGAGGGTAAACCTGGTCCCATCTGTGTGGAAACACCATACCATGTGCCTAATACACCCAATCTGATCATGGACATTAGATAACCTGTACATACCCAAGATGATGTCGTAAGGCCTCAACAACGATACTATGAGATCCCAGCTTAGGCTCTCGCCTCCTAGAGTAAGCTCACACTACCAGCACCAGTGTGTAATCATTGAATCTGCTCCAGTAGGAGTCTCTATCCATAAGAATCGAGCCAACAGCTCCGTCAGAATCTCCGAGTTTTGAATGAGGGTAGTGGAAATAAAAGAATGACTGGAACCATTGTCTATAAGTGTTTCAGCTATGGTAGAGTAGACACATATTGTACTCATATCAACCCCTGAGTACCGTGATCGTAGGCCTCAGCTTCCTGGAGTCGTGATCTCCCTTTTCCACTTGCTCCCTGTGGTTGGGGTGGACCTTCTGGTTGTAGTGGAGGTAACATTTCAAATAATCTCCCACCGCCATATGCACGGACAGCTCCCCTACCAGGTCCACCTACTCCCAATAGACCTCCTCGGTCGAACCACTATCTCTGTTTGGGCGGTCCTTCGACCGACTGCTGATCATTCGTACGACAGGTAGGACCGTCACAAACCATGTGACCCTACCCATCGCATTTGAAACACTGCCCACTCCTGGTATAACTAGCTCCATCTCGGGTGCCCCGCACAACCGATTCGGAGTCATGCAGTCGTCCACCTGTAGTTCAGATCCTCTAGGACCTCTGTGATGTCGGTTTACTGCTAGCTGTAGAAGACTTCGCTACGTGAGGACTAGTAGAGGGTCTCACATCCGGTGACTTCCCAACAAGGAAACTCTCAACTAAGAGGGGGCTCTCTAATTCCCCCGCCTGTGTCCGGATACTGAGGGAGATCCTAGAATCCCTAATCTCTCTCCTAAGACCCTGCTAGAAGGTCAGGGTCCTAAATAAAGGGTCCCATACTATATCCGTGGAGTATCGTGATAGGTTAGCGATCCTCGCTAAGTACTGAGCCACAATCATGTTGCCTTGCTATAGATGAAGAAGTGCATGTATGCGCAGTGCATAAAGATTTGCTGGGACAAACATTTTCCGAAACATGCTCTCGAAGTCTACCTAGAGAAGTGTCACCACGTCATGAACATGGAGCATCAATCTTCACCATCTGCATGATACTGCATGTAGAAGGTTGGTGGAAAGGATCAACATGAGATCGGATGATGTCACTACGAGTTGGAAAACTCTCACCACAGCATCCAGCCAATCCTCATCCGCCTATGGGTCTATATCCCCCTGATCCGGGGTGGCCTTGTGCGTTGGAACTCATGCAACAAGATGAAGCATTAGGAACCATCTACACTAGGGAAGGTGGCATCTGTGGCCCAATAAGGAGTGGTACTGCTGGTGCCTGCACTGTTGGCTCTTCTGGAAAAGGGCCATGCACTGAGGCCTCATCGCTCAGTGGGATATCTATGTATAATACTCTTAAAACTGTAGCCGACTATCAATGTAGATGCATCCTGAAAAGAAATAGTTGCACCACCATTAATAAGTTATACATGGTGAGATGACTCAAGAGATAACAAAGAAAACTCTTGGAAACACACACGTAATCAGTTTTTTAGTTTACTGAGTCGAAAATCAGAATTCAGGGTCCTGGAGTATGTATGTGTCGGTCACCTCAAAAACACTAGTATCCTTAAACTGATAAAAACACTCACTGGCACCAATGGTGTATTCCCTAAAACCGGGAAGGAATTGCCTTTGTAGAACCGACTCCTCTAATACCGATTTTCCACGACCTGTCTCACGGGGCATGTGTCGTGACTACCCAAAGCCTTCCTTCCCTAGGCCAGGGGCTAGCCACTAGGACCAATGGTGTATTCCCTAAAACTGGGAAGGAATTGCCTTTGTAACCTATAAGAACATTTAACCAAGCACACAACAAGATAGGAACGCATGTAAACTGAACTGTAAATAGAGTGAGTGCAGTAAGTAAAAGGGGCCAGAATACAAGCCCAACTAGAAAGTACAAGTACAACTATGATACAATACAACTGAAGATAAGGGAATGTCAGCTGCTGGTCCGTCCTACGAGGATCCTACCTATAGGGGAGGTACAAATCGTCTCCTCATCACTCCACATCCACGCCTCTCCTCTGCGTACCTACAAACCATATGGTCCACCTCCAGGTACTGTCCATCCCTGTTACTCTCAGCCTCATTCAGCATTGTCTATCGTTTGAATCCAACACTACAAGGTCCAGGAATACCCCGGGAAAGGGTGAGTACAACGATACTCAGTAGGGACCCTGAGACACTCTAGGTCTCACAAAATCCATCAATGATAAATAAACAAATTCTGAAATCAACAGAGAACCATAATTAGGTATATGCCCATACATATACCAATGTTATAAAGAAATTCATCTCAATCATGAGGAAAACATAGAGGTACCGACTCAGCTCACACCATGATTTATTCTAGGGGTAGTTTTAAGAAACATTCCCAGTCACTACGTCGAACACCATGGATGCTAGAGAACCCCTCCTATACCGAGTACAATGGAACTTCCACATCACATAGAGGCGCTTCCCACTAACATTGGACTACTGAGGTACTCCTCCTAACGAGTAACTTGGGTCTTCCATGTCACTAAGGAGCTCTCCACTGTGGTTCACCGCTTGACTAAGGCACTACACCTCGTAGCCAGTAGAGGTACTCCTCAGGTCGAGTACCGTGGGTCTCTCACATCACCAAGGCGCTCCCCATTGTGGGTCTTCCAATCACCAAGGTGCTCCCCACTAGGCGTTTCAAGTCACTCCAAGTCGAAACAGTCAGCAGTCATCAAGTCTCAGACAACCACCGGGTTCCAGCACTATGCTCGCTTGTCTCTGGGATGATCCTCTCCACAAGCTACTAGTGGATTCTCCAACTGCCACAAAATCCCACAAATTAGTGTCTCAATGGTCCGCCACGTCATATGGGTATCAACGTAATAGACAACATGTCAATCAGATGCACGGTCTGTGGGTTATTAGCCTTATAGTCTCGGGGGCCCGCTTGGATTCATGCTCAATCCAACCTGACCGTTCCAAATCATAATCCAAAAACCCAGTGGGGTATCACTCAAAGGGAACCACTCACTCTGAGGTTCCCAATGCCACCGATAGTTCGTCTATCAGACTTCTGGTGCCATCGTTATGCCCAACAGAATGTAATTGGATCGTAGTGGGTCTAGTTTCGGTCCTACGTAGTTTGGGTCGACCCGGCTTGACCCGCTGGGTCTAGCCCGGACTACTGGGTTCAGCCCGGCCCACTAGGCACCCCGGCCTACTAGGTTCAGCCTGGCAGGCACGAGGGGCTACAGAAGGCTGCTGGTGCCCATAAGGCAGATGAGGGTGCTGCAAGGATGTGGGGAGTCTATGCCGGGTAGGTGGTTCGGCCGTGAGGCGGCGGTTCAACCGCAGGTTGGCGGTTCGGCCGCGGGTCAACAGTCCGACCGTGTGGGTTGGCGGTCCGGCCGAGGGGCGGCGCCATTGCGCTATCTCCTTCATCGTGACTGGCAGTGGTGTCAGCCACCATTCTAATTCCCCAACCATGGATGGTTGCGATCCTCCTCCATCACGTAGTACACCACAAGATTTTCAATAGGGTCCGGCCATGCTGGTTTGGCCCGTACTCTCCGTGTTATGATGGTAGCATATGACTCATCAAGAACACGAACATGAATGTCAAATCCTATACTCCATCAATGATGTTTCCCAACTCGTAAAAGAAATAAAAGGTTTTACATGGGAAGTGTTAAACAAATAGAAATTCATCCCTACTTGTTCTCTTGATGACATCGATGAGGTCACAAGGAAGAAGAAGAATCGTTGGGAAAATGTGGACATTAGTTTCGCCGGTGTTTTCCTCGATTGTCAGTTCGTGTGTCCTTGGAGATCCTTTGACGAAGTTTGGAGAAGAAAATGTTGATGGAGAGGCGTTCTTTGTTGGCATTCTTCATCGGAGATATTTTCTCCCAATCTCCTCACCCAATTCCACCAAAATGAAATGGTAGCCCCAAAATAATGGATTATGTGATTTATTTTGTTTTTTGGAATATAATTCAAATTAGGTTAAATAATCTAATAATTTTCACAATTAAAGTAGTGATTTGGATTAATTATTATGGAGAAGGGTTGGCACAATTAATATAAGAGGAGTTGAAGAGGCTCTCCCAAATTTAAGGAGGGAGTTGAGATGTTTATGACTCGGCTGGTCCCCACCACCATAACCTCTCATGTGAGGTTAAGGTATTATAGTCCCCACTTTCCATAATTAACATGGAGGTTTTAACAAATAAAATAAAAATAAAAGCAACGCAATGTTTTTTTTTATTTTATTCAATCACAAAAATCCCAAAAAATAACTTCCACCCTCGACCAACTACCGTCGAGGTGAATGTATCTTTAACTGAATATCGGCGCTGCAAGGTCAACAGTGCCCTCAGATTTCAATTCTGAGCACCGGTTTAAATGTTATAAAAACCCACTCGCACATTTGTTGAATGTATCCGAACAAAAGTTTAGAAATTCATTCGGAACACTCCAGACCTCAGAATCATGTTCTGGAAATTTTTAATAAATCGTTAAATTCCCATTTATTTAGAAAAGAATTAAATGGAAATTACCTAACTTTAAAAATACATCTTTCATCCTGCAGAATTTAAAAATGATCTCCATTTTATCAGAATAATTTCTTAAATAAGATATATTTAACTTTTAAATAAAATACATATTTACATGAAAATATTTATTTGAAATTTAAAAATGATTTTATAAGATATTAAAACATTAATTGTGGTCTCAAAAAATTATTGTAAATTCATTGTACCCAAAAAAATATATTTTAAGACTAATTTATATGAAAAATAATTTTATTAATTTTTTAATTTAAACTTAAATTTAAATAATTATTACTCAAAAAAATATCAACACGTAATTATTATTTTCTAAAATACTCTATTTCATTTATAAGGCATCTAAATTTTACTTATACTTTCTTGGGTGTTGTTATTATACATAAGATTCATAGTACTATTCATAAGGGTATGTTAATATTCATAAGGGTCATGTTACTATTTACCAAAAATGTAAGTTAATCTTTTCATACTCTAAATATCTTACTGAACACAACTATGTATGTCAGTTTTTAGAAATTCAAAACACATAGGTGGTAAAATTATGTTTATGGAATAGTTTATACCAAAATGGTGTTTTTGAGTGACTCAATGTTTCTTGAATTTAATATTATATTTATTTTAAAAATCTTTGTGTTGTTACAATCACCCATACTTACAAAAATTTCATCCTGAAAATTTCACCGAATGATGCCTAATAAAAATATTTGGGTAGTTCTTCGTCATAATTTCCTCATGATCCCATGTCGACTCATTGATTTTTTTATGTTTCCAATGAATATTTACTATTCAAGTCATCCAATTCCCCAAAACCTATTTTTAGTGTCTAGAATCCATATTGTCTCTTCATAATATGATAGGTCAAGTTTTAATTATATACCTTCAGACGTGAGGACATGTGTTAGGTTGGGCTTGTACTTCATTAACAATAAGATATAGAACACATTATGTACTTCAGGCACGCTATGTGGAATTGCAAAACAATATGAAACATCTCTGATTCTCTCTATAATTTAAAAAATTATTATATACCTATGAATTCCTTTCCATTTATTCTCAAATCATATAACACCCTTCCAGGGATATACTTTTAAGAAAACATGATCTCTCACTTGAAATTCCAAATCCTTCCTTTGATTGTCATCATATCTATTTTTTCTACATTAGATGCTTTGATATGGACTTGGATAGTCTTTTCCTTCACCGTTGTTTCCTCCACAAGCTCTGGCCCCAGAAGCTTCCTTTCACTATCATAATCCAAACATGTTGGTGTATGATATCCATTTCCATATAATGCTTCATATGGAACCATTTTGATACTATATTGGAAACTATTATTGTATTAAAACACTACTAAGGATAAATAATGATCCCACGTTCCTTGAAAGTTGAGAGAACATGGTCTAATCATGTCTTCTAAATTTTGGATTTTCCATTCTGATTTTCCTTTAGATTGAGTATGATAATCAGTACTAAAATGAAGCTTAGTATCCAAATATTTATTTATACTTTTCTAGAATTTCTATATAAATCAAGGATTGTGATCAGACACTATTGAAATAGGTTCTCCATGAACTCTTACAAAGTCATTAATATAGAATTTTTTAAGTTACTCGAGTGGAAAATCCTCCCTTATAGTGAGGAAATGTGAATATTTTTATGTCATCCAACAATTACCCATATTTCATCATTCATTCATGGACTTTTGGGAAATTCAGGGACAAAACATAGTGTGATATCATACTATTTCCTTGTTATAATAGGTATAGGTTTTATGACTCCTCCGGGATGTTGTCGTTTTCCCTTCACTTGTTGACAGAATAAACATATTTATATATAATCTATGATTTCTAGTTCCATATTGTCAGAACAAAAATTCTCCTTCAAATATCTATAAATTTTAGTGCTACTAGGGTGTATAAAGAAATTAGAGCTATGGGAATCATCAAATATATCTCTTATTAGTTCGAGTATAGAGGGAATAAAATGCTTCTTCACAAATTTCCAAATTTATTTTTCACATATGAATTCAGCCAACATCCTAACTATCACAACATTAATTTACTTTTAAAGGTCCTTACTAACATTATATGAAATTTTAATCCTTTGTAATAATAATTTTTGGCAAACTAGTTGAAATATTAACGATTTTTCTACTTATTTTATAATTCCCATGTCAATCCCTATTAGATCCTTGAATATATGATCCTTTTAAATCATCATTTAGTTCAAAACTCTTTGATCCATATGACTCAATGCATGACCTACCTAATTTTCTTTTCTTAGGAGGTAGTGTATGAAACAATAATAACACATGAATAGTTTGATCCATCACTGTTTCCTCATGTTGAGTTCTATTGTGAGAAAATATACTTCGGACTCTTGTGATCCATATATGTCTTACATTTTTCACCATAGAGATAGTGACTGCCTATTTTATATTGAAATGATCACATCAACTATCTCAAGATCATGACTATGATAGTTTGGTTTTGGAATTTTTAACTTTGATGATGCATGGAAATAAATCAATTATTTTTCATAAGGACACAACCAAGTCCTTTATCTCATGTGTCACTATAGATCACAAAACCATCATACCCTAATAGAAGAGTTAGGAAAAGTGAACTCACTAATCTCCTCTTCAATTCTTATAAATAGTTCTCACATTTTTTTCAATACGATCATAACCCACTTACATGTAAATTTTTTTCATTGGGTTGGCTAAATGTGTTAATTTATGAACAAAACATCGATAATAACCTTCTAAACCAATAAAACGATGTACTTCAGTTATGTTCATGGGAGTAGAATATTATTTAAAATCCTTTTTCTTCATTAGATCAACATATATTCAATCCTTAGAGATAATGTATCCCAGAAAGAAAAATTATTCAAGAAAAAAACACTTTCTAAAAATCCCATATAATTAAATTCTTATTAGAGTCTTCAAAAAAGTTTCCAAGTGATTTTCCTGATCTTCGTTTCTTTTGGAGTATACCAAGATATGATCAATAAATAACACCACCAAGTAATCATGATATTCATTAAAAACCATATTTATTAGATCGATGAATATATAGGTTGAATTAGTTAGTCCAAAATAAATTGCGGTAAATTGATTATTCTCGTACCTGGTTCAAAATGTTTTATTTGCAATATCTTTCATCCTTACTCACAACTGATGATTTCTAGATCTAAGGTCAATCAACGAAAAATATTCTTCTATATGATGTAGATAAAATAAATCATCAATGTTTGGTAGGTGATAATTATATTTTTATTGTTATAGTATTGATCTCCCTATAGTCAATGCACAACATCATAGATCAATCTTTCTTCTTAACGAAAAGAACATGGGCTACCCCTAGAGGGACATTAGGGCGAATAAATACTTTATCACTCAATTCATCTAGTTGTTTCATCAATTATTCTAATTACACAGTGGAAATTATTTAAATAATAATTAATATTGGCCATGAACCACGAATTAAATGAACAAAAAACTCACTTTCCCGCTCAGGATGACGTTTAGGTAAATCCTTTGGAAACACACCAACATATTCTTGCACAATAGGTACCTAAAATATTTCAAAATTCCATTCCTCATCCATAGATAATTCATTACCTTACTCTTAAATAATTTAATTCATTAAATCTAATAGGTTTGGATCAAGATAATAATCAGTTGGCAAGGTTTCTACTCTAAATATAAGGGATAAAACACATTTCTCAAAAATTGTAACTTCCCTCTTCTACAAATTGATCTTTGTATCATATCATGAAATACAACTCATAACAATGATATATCAAATTAAATAGTTGGTATGATGATAAGGATAGATATTAAATCATGTTAATGTGTCATGAGGGGGACTCATCACACATCTATGTTGCAATAATACAACCCCTATGAGTTTTGACTGAAAACTCCTCTATTAAATCAAATTAAACATGTATAATTTTCATTGCGAACTAGGAAGATATAAAATAATGCAATGATCCATAACTAAATAATGTATTTTCTATGTTTGAAAAAATGATTAATTTTCCTTCCACCACATAGTTAGGAACTTCTTCTTTAGTGGGTGTGACCGCATAAGTTTGGAATTGATCCCTTGGCTTTATTTGGGGAATGTTTCCCTACTGTATTGGAAATTCTGGTTCATAATGTCCCATCTCATTAAAAATACATCATTGAACAATGTTTGTTTCTTTCTTAACCTTGCAATCATGAGATTGGTGGAATTTTTATCCACACATGTAAAAGACTGACATTCCCTTTTGGCATGGGTCTGGGTGTTTCTTCCCAAAATTATTGTAGGGTGGAAGTTCAAATAATTCATTCTTCCCCATTTCGTTATTTTCTTTTCTAGAGTATTCACCATCCCTCTTATTCTCTTTATTTCCATTAAATTTATTTTACATAGGAAAAAATTCTATTTGGGTAGCAAGTGAAACTATATATTCATATGATGAGAAATTATGGGAGACTAGATCCCTTCGAAGAAATAATTTTTAACCTTCAATGAATCGATCAATATTACCCCTTGGATTACATATGTAGTCAGCATCATGCCTTTCTTACACTGTGAAGTTAGCTTCATAATTTGGAACATTCTAATCCCTTTTTTAAATTAGACTCAGAAACTGGATTTTCATATCTTCTCATTGTTCACAAGAGAAGTATTTTTCTAGGAATATTTCCCTAAAATACATCTATTCCACATATTCTATTTCTTCATCCCCTTTTATGCATTGGATTAATGAAAAGTACTGATCCTTATCTCCAAAAAGATAATAATCTTCCATGAAAACCTTCTCTCTTTCATTACATAACAATATGAGAAATATAATTCCTTGGGAACTTATCCACTGATCAGATACCAATGGTTTTGTAGTACAATTGAATGATGAATTTTGTTGTTACATAAAGCAATATAACATAGCTTCTCCATGTTTTGGATCATAATTCTCTATACGTGTATGTTTATAGTTCATTACCAGTTTTAATTGTCCCAGTATTGTTAAAAGTATCTCAACACTGGTAGTATCTCCAATGCCAACATCATTATCTTGCATAGGAGGGAAATTCCTACCTAGGATACACATGTTCTTGAGGATTCCATTCATTACACAGAGCACCATTTCTAGATAATTTCATAAAATAGATTAGGTTATTAATCCTAATGAATAATCTCAACATAGAAAAATACTCATAATTATTAACATGGTTTCATTGAAAAAAAATTTATATTTTAATCCATCATAATGGCTTGTAATGAAAATGTGAATTATCATAGGAATAGGCCTTTGTAGTGTCAAAGAAGGTGTGCATTAAGACATGTTTTCATGTATAGGGATACCCCGAGTCAATCCCAAAAATCCTTGTCAAATTTTTCACATCTAGGGACATCTGTTCCAGAACCATTTCCACTTATAGTATCCAAACATGGTTGTATTTTCTATAAATATCCACATAATATACTCATTTATAATATTAAAGTATGTTATTGTATGTTTATCTTCAATTACTATATTTAGGGTTTTTTTCCATAATCTATATGTTTGAAATATATTTTCCATATTTTCTACTAAACTTCCTCTCATATCAACTATAAAGACCCAACCCCAGTTGCCCAGAGCTGTTGTCTTATTACATTACAGTAGCAAGATTAAAATAATGTCATATCCTAAAAGAATGAATAGTTTTGTAGATTTGAAAAACTAGATACATACATATTTTCTACATTACAACTTTAAACTAAATACAACTTAATTGTTTTTTGGGAAAATTAGCAACTATAAGTTTATCCCAACAACTCATTCATAATAAGCATATTCACGTCATGAGAAAATGAGACATAAAAATGGGTGATCTCAAACACTCAAGAAGGGTATGAAATATATTGGATGATATCATAAACCTAATCATTCGGCATAGAAAGTAACTAAAAACACATGCCTTTAAAAATTATACATGAACATAATATTGTAGGAATAAGAGATGAATAAAAACTGTAATATTAAAACAAAATAATGGGTATTATAATTTTCGAATAACCACATGAACTATCAATTAATAGATTATAATGAGTGAATGAATAATTAATGAAATCAAAACCATACCGTTAAGGCGTCCTACCTAGACCATAAATAATTATTTGTCAAGGCCTCATGCTAAGACCATTGTTTGTATCATTAGACCTACTGATGCATCGTAGGGCTATAACGGGTCCCACCCGACAATTACTATGATAAATTTATTCCACATTTAAATAATGATAAACATAAAAAATAGATATATGGATATTGAAACTAACATATGAAATGTAAATATCTTTCCCTAAGTATTATATATAAACACAAACCATTCAGAGTAAATTGTTGAATTGTTTTAAGATACACATTCATAGTGAAACCAATCTAAAACCATTAAATACAATATGGTATATGATATCACAAATTATTATTCCCAATTATATATAATATTCAAAAAGATTGTCGAAATTGATAAAATTACTCTTATAGAATCCTTGAGCAATTCATATGATAATTACTCTTCTATTCTGAAAAAGAGATTTCTGTTGTAAAAATATTTATATTCAACTAAAAGTGAAGTAAGAATTTTTTTTAGAATTTAATTATTGATTTTAGAAATATAATACCTCCTAACAATATATTAATGATTTCCCTTGAAAATATGAATTAATTTGAGAAATTTCCTTGAATAGGCTTGTATTATGGGAAGAATGTTTTTTGAAAGATCCTTTTAAAACACAGGGCACCCCATGAAATCATGTAGGATTATTATAACGACCCATACTTTACATACATTGTTAATACTTCAAAATTGAAGCACACTTATTACAACATATGACAAAACCACAAAGGACCATATAGGTATAGTGTCTTTAGAAACTGGGAAACATAAACAACTGGATCATAAATCTTTTACAGTGTCTCCCATTTATTTCATCATATCTAGGGTCCCTTTTCGCATATTCTACTTAATATCCATCTTCCTGACCTGGGGAAAAGAAAACATAAAAGGGTGAGCTCAAATGCTCAGCAAGGGCAAATAAAGGAAATAAAAATCATATCATATCTTTTTGAAAATCAAAACCTGCAAAAGAGATCATAATATCTTATCATGGAATAATTCATAGAAGTGAAAATGAGATCCCCATAATCATAACATAAAACTTGAAACTTTTTGGCATGCACACATAATCATGGAAATCATTTCTTGTTAGTCATGACTCATTTCCAAGACTATCTTAGTGGACAAAGTCCCTTTCTGAACCGAGTTCACTCCTCGTTTCAGTCCTGTATCACTGAACCGAAATAACCTTCCGTTCCAGCCATGTCTATCTCATGAGAAATAAAATCTTTACCCAATGCATTGGAGGGAGATATAGGTCCCACCCATCTTATAATGAATCCTTTCTTATGTGTGCCACATAATCATAAAACATACATCATCGCATAACACATGTAACAAAAATGGGATTCTTGAAACATCATGACATCATAAATAAATTCATATAAGATAAAGGAATTCATAAAAATAATTCCATCACAACATGATCAAATCAATGTAATAATAGGGATAAAAACAGAACCCTTTATTATCTTAGATGGAAAATAATTTTGATAAAACACTTGAACTCCATTCTTGAGGAAAATATCCTTTCTTCTTCAAAAACATTTTTCCTTTCATAACATGTCATATAACTTTAAAATAAAAGAAGTTGATTAAAAATAAACTTGAGAACTTGTAAAGGAAGCTTCTTGGAAATAATGTTTTAAAAATCTATTCATGCCGTATAAGTTAAAAAAACATTCTTCGTACTTTTGTCGGAAAAGTCAAAAAGTACCTCGTACGAAAAAAGATTCCTTTCATACATATTACTAAAAACTCACCAAAGGGTAAAAATGGATTTAAACAATTGTAGGTGGATGGAAATAATATTACATTTTGATGAAACATGGATGTGGATGATAAAATACACCCCAGTAAATACTTACGAATAAACAATCTCGGATAAAAATGAGATTGTGATATTTCCCTTACCTTAGGTCCGATTTTCTTTGTACGTGTCCGAAGTTCCTGTATAATGGTTTAAATAATGTTATTGACTTATTCCAGAATCATACATATTGATATGAGATCATATATGGTCATATTATTAGCTTCTTGTTAGTAATATTTCATTGTTACTTGTTACTCGGGTCTTTATAACTTTTTGTTCTTATGCGTGTTTTGTCGAATAAATTCTTATTCTTATCTTTAGGTTATAGATAATTCATTTCCAGAATGGTATTAGTGTAGTATATACCATATTCATTCATTCAATTCATTTATATAATCATTATGAAATGAAGATCATGTAGAACGAGTCGCATCACATCGTGGAGACGGTATTCCGTACGTACGCACGAGTGATGATATCGTTCCTATGATCGTTGAATTGTATTGGAGTATATATATATTATTTCAGTATCAGTATTACTTCATAATAATCATATATAGTTACTCATTACACCATTATACCCATCCTTGTAAGGTGATGGTGGAAAATAGATTACACCACGGCGTGGAGACGGTATTCCGTACGTACGCACGCGCGGTGATTTCATTTTTCCGTAGGATGGATAGAAGGTGAATTAGGGTTGTTTCATATTTATAATAACATATCAGTATGTAAGTAATACTGATGTTATTACTTTATCATGAAACAACTAAAGAAGAAGAAGTTGAAGAAGAAATAAATTGAAAAGATCGGTAATGGATATTACCTCTTCTTTGGAACGCCTCTTTGAATCCTCCACTAATATTGGTCTTTGGAGAAGACCAGGACCTCTAGGATTATTCTAGGGAAGTGGAGAGGAGAAAATGGCAGGGGTTGTCCGAGCTTGAGTGCTCAAATTGGTGTGAGGAGGAGGGGGAGGAGGTGCCCTTTTATAAGGGAGGAGAGGGCACCTTAGGAATATCTCAAAATATTATTTTATATTAAAGTCAAAATCGGTTTATAATGGTTCCAAAGGGTCTTATTTCGAAGATAAGGTGGGAATGGGTCGAAATCCTATCAACCAATAGGATTTAGACAAGTTTAGGGTATTATTTTAACCTTATCAATTAGATTTAACTCTAAGTTAAATAATTTAACTTTTACCATGTCTTTTTGTTTTCTTTCACTATATGGTTAATATACTTACTATAACATGCCAAACGAACCCCAAATTGTTTATTATTAATATATATATCCTTATCTAAGTCATTTGGCCGAACCTTAGATTTTTAGGAATAAAATAACAATTAATAATATAATATTGGATTTAAAAACTATTTTGTGTCAATTTTGACACTATTTGATATATGATTTTTGTGAAAGTCATAACAGAATTATATGTTCGAACCAGGTTGATTAAATCAACACTAATATATCATAGTAACTTAGAAAATTAGTGTAATTCTTAAAAAGTCTCAAATTACATTTATTTTGGTATTTATATTATCAATTTTGTCAATATTTCATTAATAAGATAATTACTGCATCATCTTTGTGTCATAAATAAATTAAATTATTTGATGTCTAAAAATTACAAATAAAATACCATCATGTAGGAAATCATTTTATCTTTCTAATGAATATTTAAAATCGAATTTATCTTATGTATAACCCCATATTAAAAAATGGTTTACTTATTAAACTTTGATTTTAACTATTTTAACCCTTCTTTAAATAAATTAATAATAAATGTCCTAATCTAATCCAAGTGGGCCTAAATGGTCATATTTTATTCCTAAGTTTGTTTTTGGTCGAATTACACTTGTCCAATAGAATTAAGACATGTGTTAGGGTAATATTGATATCATATTTACCCTTAGTTACCCTATTTACTATTAACCGCGGTAAAAAAAAGTAAAAAGTTATTATTCACCAAAAAATTATTTTTATCTCATTGAACCACATTTTACTTACTGATATCAACCGTGTCTGTCGGATTTTTGAAATTCCATTCACAGAAGCGGTAAAATTATGTTTTATGCAAAATTCAGTTTTAACCTACCACTTAGTGGTTTCACTATTCATCAAAAATTGAAAGTTTTCAGAAAAATACCAAAATTTCACCCTAGGCTAATTTCGATATTCTGAGTCCAAAAATGAAGTCCATTTTGAAAAATAAAATTTATAAAATTTCAAAAAGTGGTTATTACTATTCATAACGGCTTGTTTTAATAGCATATGGTTGTTTAGTGAAACTCGGTATTGCGTACGACGCAAGCTATCGAGGAAGGTCGCGATTGCGTGTAAAGCAAGCCAAGAAAGTGTTGTGTAGAAAAAGATTCCTTTGATGATTTATATAACATAAAAGTCTCGGGTGTTACATTCTACCCCCCTGAAAAGAATTTTGCCCTCGAAATTCGTCACTTTGTAACAAACAGATGAGGATACTTCTCCCTCATCATATCCTCAAGCTCCCATGTAGCTTCTTCAAGTTGGTGGTTCCTCCATAAAACTTTCACCAAGCGAGTGGTCTTGTTTCGTAGGACTTTTTCGCTATGATCCAGAATCTCTATCGGCTGTTCTTCATAAGAAAGATCTTGCTCCAGCGGTACAACTTCTGAGCTGAGTACATGTGAAGGATCTGGTATGTACTTTCTCAGGAGAGATACGTGGAACACATCGTGAACTTGAGAGAGATTCGGTGGAAGCGCCAATCGGTAAGCTACCTTCCCAACACGATCCAGTATTTCGAAAGGACCGATATATCTAGGGCTCAACTTCCCCTTCTTTCCAAATCTCATAACCCTCTTCCAGGGAGATATTCGTAAGAACACTTTATCACCCACTTCAAACTCTAGGTCTTTTCTTCGGTTGTCGGCATATCTTTTCTGTCGACTCTGAGCTGCTCTTATGTGTTGTTGAATAGATCTGACCTTTTCTGCCATTTCATCAATGAGATCAGGTCCTAATAGCTTTCTTTCCCCAACTTCATCCCAGCAAGTTGGAGTCCTGCATTTCTTTCCATAGAGTGCTTCATAAGGAGCCATCTGAATACTGGAGTGAAAGCTATTATTATAAGAAAATTCCACCAAAGGTAGGTGTTGATCCCAACCTCCTTTGAAATCCATAGAGCAAGCTCTCAACATATCTTCTAGGGTTTGAATTGTTCTCTCAGACTGACCGTCTGTCTGGGGATGATAAGCAGTGCTGAAACTCAACTCTGTATCCAGATTATGCTGAAGACTTCGCCAGAACTTCGAGGTAAATCTCGGATCCCGATTAGATATAATAGAAAGTGGTACTCCATGCAATCTTACCACTTCCTTTACATATATCCTGGCAAGCTGATCTAGAGAGAAATCCTCTCTAATAGGAATGAAGTGTGCAGACTTTGTAAGACGGTCAACTATGACCCAGATAGCATTATTGCCTTTGGATGTTTTAGGAAGTCCTGTGACAAAGTCCATAGTGATGTTTTCCCATTTCCATTCGGGTATGGGTAATGGTTGTAACATCCCCTTAGACTTCTGTCTCTCAGCTTTAACTTGTTGACAAACCAAGCATCGAGAGACATATTCAGCAACATCTCTTTTCATGCCATCCCACCAGAAGTACTCTTTCAAGTCCCTATACATCTTCGTGCTTCCAGGATGAATAGAGAATGAAGAACTATGAGCCTCATCCAGCAGCTCCGTCTTTAATTCGGGGATGGGAGGAACACAAACCGGATTCCTGAACTTTATTATCCCATCACAATCAAGGTTGAATTCAGGAACATTTCTCACCTTCTTTTGTAACTCTACATCTTCTTTCTGTGCCTCTTTAATCTTCACATGTATAGATGGTTGAACATTCATATGAGAAAGATAAGATTTTTCCCCTTCCATTATAATTCCAAGATCCATCCTTTGTAAATCCATAAATATTGGATCTTTTTTGATCCTCATCATGGATAAATTAGCATGGTCTTGTCGACTTAATGCATCTGCCACCTTGTTTGCTTTCCCAGGGTGGTAATGGATTGAGCAGTCATAATCCTTAATCAGCTCCAACCATCTTCTTTGACGCATATTCAACTCCTTTTGTGTGAAAATATACTTTAAACTTTTATGATCAGTATAAATATCACACCTTTCACCATAAAGGTAATGCCTCCAAATCTTTAATGCAAAGATTACCGCAGCCAACTCCAAATCATGTGTTGGGTAATTTTGCTCATGGATTTTCAAATGTCGTGAGGCATAAGCTATCACCATATCATTTTGCATAAGAACACACCCCAATCCCTTCTTGGATGCATCACTGTAGATCACAAACCTTTCTCCACTACAAGGCAGTGTGAGCACAGGTGCACTGGATAACCTTCTTTTCAACTCCTTGAAATTCTCTTCACATTCCTCTGTCCAGACAAACTTAACTCCTTTCCGAGTCAACTCGGTGAGTGGATTAGATAATCGTGAAAAATCTTTTAAAAAACGTCGATAATATCCAGCCAAACCAAGAAAACTTCGGATCTCAGTTACTGTTGTTGGTCTCGACCATCTTTCGATAACCTCTGTTTTTGCTGGATCCACAGATATCCCCTCTTTTGAGATTATATGACCCAAAAATGAAACTTTTTGAAGCCAAAATTCACACTTGGTAAATTTGGCATAAAGCTTCTCCTTTCTCAAGGTCTTCAATATAATTCTCAAGTGATCTTCATGCACTTCCTTTCTCTTTGAATAGACAAGAATATCGTCTATAAAGACTGCCACAAATTGATCAAGATAGTCTCTAAAGACTCTATTCATTAGATCCATGAAGATAGCAGGGGCATTAGTAAGACCAAATGGCATCACTATAAATTCATAGTGTCCATACCTTGTATGGAAAGTCGTCTTTGGTATATCCTCCCTTTTGACCCTTAATTGATGATACCCTGAACGGAGATCAATCTTGGAAAAGTATTGAGCTCCTCTTAGTTGGTCAAATAAGTCATCAATGCGTGGGAGAGGATATTTGTTCTTGATAGTGATCTTGTTAAGTTCTCGATAATCAATGCAGAGTCTCATTGATCCATCTTTCTTCTTTACAAATAGAACAGGTGCTCCCCAAGGTGACGCACTAGGGCGTATGAATCCCTTATCAAGATTCTCTTGGAGTTGCTTCTTCAATTCCTGCAACTCAATTGGGGCCATTCTATAAGGTGTCTTTGAAATAGGCAAAGCACCCGATACGAGTTCTATTGAAAACTCAACTTCACGATTTGGTGGAAGACCCGGTAATTCCTCCGGAAAGACATCATCAAACTCCCGTACAATGGGCATATTCTTAATCGTGAGTTTCTCACCAACCATTTGAGATAAATAACCTTCATTTAGTGGAATCAATACCCATAAGATGGAAGAAATTTCCACTGGAAGGTTATGTTCATCCTTGCATTGATAGACGATCGTAGATTGATCTGGAATATGAAATGTGACTTCCCTTCTTTGGCAATTGATATGAGCTCTATGTAGAGAAAGCCAATCCATGCCAAGAATCACATCAAATTCCACTAAAGGAAGGATCACAAGATTTGCAGGAAGCACATTCCCACAAACTTCGATCGGAGAAGAATTATAAACTTTTGATGCGATTGATGTGCCATTAGGTGTTGTCACAGCTAACTCAACATCAAATTGTTGAGGTAATACGGTGATACCCTTAGAAAAGTCTTCAGAAATAAAAGAGTGGGTGGATCCAGAATCAAATAAATCATATGCTACTTTAGAGTGGATGGTAAGTGTACCTTTCACCACATCGTTATCGTACTCCACATCGCTGATAGAAATTGCATGTGACTTTCCTTTGTCTTTAGCCTTAAGAGTTTGTTGACGTCGACCATCATCATCAACCCTTGGATTTGGGCATTGATTGGCATAATGCCCCATCTCCTTGCACTTGAAACATTGAAGTGTAGTAGGTTCATTCTGTGTATCCCTTCCTTTGTTTGCGTCATTAGACATCTTCTTCCCATTATCACGGCATTTAAATGCCCGATGACCTTCCTTTCCACATTTAAAACATTTACTTGTCCCTTTAAGACAACTCCCTCCATGTTTCTTTCCACACTTTGATCATAAGGGAAAGTTCATCTTCTTTTCCGTGTGCTCTTTAGATTTTTCTTTGAATTCCATCTTCCTCTTTTTATCAAACCCATGTGACTGATGGGTTACTCCAATCTCCATCTCGACTTTGAGAGCACATCGAACGATTTCCTCGTAGCTATTGAAGTCCCTTATGGCTAACGCCCTTCGAAGACTTGGTTTTAAGCCACTAAAGAATCGATCGATCTTCCTCTCAGGTTGGATAATAATACCAGAAGCGTACCTTGCAAGTCTTGTAAAATTTGCTTCATAGGTACCAACAGATTCATCATCCCTTTGCTTCAGTTCAAGGAACTCTTTCTCCATCTTTGATTGGAGAATACGAGGGATGTACTTATTGAAAAATAAGTTCTTGAACTCGTCCCATTCCATAGACTCAATTTCATCCCTTTGCCTCGTATTCTTAACAAGATTCCACCATTGATCCGCATCTCCTTCCAAACGATACACTGCTAGGATGACTTTATCATGCTCAGAACATTGAAGAACTGAAAATATCTTTTCAGTAGTACTAATCCATTGTTCAGCAACTAATGGATCAGTAGACCCGCTGAAAGAAGGTGGACGCTGCCTCATGAAGGATTCAACAGAATGTTGCTCCCTTCTTTGTTCGTTTGGAAATCCTGCATGATTCATAGCTTGAGATAGTTGTGTGAGCATGGCTACAAGATTTTGCATTCCAGCTCCCATATCGTTTGGTTGCTCAGGGGGACAATCATTGCATTTCCCATCGCATTCCGCATTAACACGGTTCCTTCGGGTTCCAGCCATTGACTAAAACCAAGAAGAATAGTGTGAGCAACACTAATTATAATAGGAAACCACATAATTCATGAATAAAATTATCATGCTTAAGGTCTTATCCTAGGTTATTCAAGGCCATTTCTAAAACACTAAGATTGTGTTCTATGCTTAGACTTATCCTTAGGGTTCTTACTAAGGCTTTCACATCCTAGTTTCCAAAGGTTGACTATACCTTTCCTCTGATACCAACTATAACGACCCATACTTTACATACATTGTTAATACTTCAAAATTGAAGCACACTTATTACAACATATGACAAAACCACAAAGGACCGTATAGGTATAGTGTCTTTAGAAACTGGGAAACATAAACAACTGGTTCATAAATCTTTTACAGTGTCTCCCATTTATTTCATCATATCTAGGGTCCCTTTTAGAATATTCTACTTAATATCCATCTTCCTGACCTGGGGAAAAGAAAACATAAAAGGGTGAGCTCAAATGCTCAGCAAGGGAAAATAAAGGAAATAAAAATCATATCACATCTTTTTGAAAATCAAAACCTGCAAAAGAGATCAAAATATCTTATCATGGAATAATTCATAGAAGTGAAAATGCGATCCCCATAATCATAACATAAAACTTGAAACTTTGTGGCATGCACACATAATCATGGAAATCATTTCTTGTTAGTCATGACTCATTTCCAAGACTATCTTTGTGGACAAAGTCCCTTTCTGAACCGAGTTCACTCCTCGTTTCAGTCCTGTATCACTGAACCGAAATAACCTTCCGTTCCAGCCATGTCTATCTCATGAGATATAAAATCTTTACCCAATCCATTGGAGGGAGATATAGGTCCCACCCATCTTATAATGAATCCTTTCTTATGTGTGCCACATAATCATAAAACATACATCATCGCATAACACAGGTAACAAAAATGGGATTCTTGAAACATCATGACATCATAAATCAATTCATATAAGATAAAGGAATTCATAAAAATAATTCCATCACAACATGATCAAATCAATGTAATAATAGGGATAAAAACATAACCCTTTATTATCTTAGATGGAAAATAATTTTGATAAAACACTTGAACTCCATTCTTGAGGAAAATATCCTTTCTTCTTCAAAAACATTTTTCCTTTCATAACATGTCATATAACTTTAAAATAAAAGAAGTTGATTAAAAATAAACTTGAGAACTTGTAAAGGAAGATTCTTGGAAATAATGTTTTAAAAATCTATTCATGTCGTATAAGTTAAAAAAAACAGTCTTCGTACTTTTGTCGGAAAAGTCAAAAAGTACCTCGTACGAAAAAAGATTCCTTTCATACATATTACTAAAATCTCACCAAAGGGTAAAAATGGATTTAAACAATTTTAGGTGGATGGAAATAATATTACATTTTGATGAAACATGGATGTGGATGATAAAATACACCCCAGTAAATACTTACGAATAAACAATCTCGGATAAAAATGAGATTCTGATATTTCCCTTACCTTAGGTCCGATTTTCTTTGTACGTGTCCGAAGCTCCTGTATAATGGTTTAAATAATGTTATTGACTTATTCCAGAATCATACATATTGATATGAGATCATATATGGTCATATTATTAGCTTCTTGTTAGTAATATTTCATTGTTACTTGTTACTCGGGTCTTTATAACTTTTTGTTCTTATGCGTGTTTTGTCGAATAAATTCTTATTCTTATCTTTAGGTTATAGATAATTCATTTCCAGAATGGTATTAGTGTAGTATATACCATATTCATTCATTCAATTCATTTATATAATCATTATGAAATGAAGATCATGTAGAACGAGTCGCATCACATCGTGGAGACGGTATTCCGTAGGTACGCACGAGTGATGATATCGTTCCTATGATCGTGGAATTGTATTGGAGTATATATATATTATTTCAGTATCAGTATTACTTCATAATAATCATATATAGTTACTCATTACACCATTATACCCATCCTTGTAAGGTGATGGTGGAAAATAGATTACACCACGGCGTGGAGACGGTATTCCGTACGTACTCACGCGCGGTGATTTCATTTTTCCGTAGGATGGATAGAAGGTGAATTAGGGTTGTTTCATATTTATAATAACATATCAGTATTTAAGTAATACTGATGTTATTACATTATCATGAAACAACTAAAGAAGAAGAAGTTGAAGAAGAAAGAAATTGAAAAGATCGGTAATGGATATTACCTCTTCTTTGGAACGCCTCTTTGAATCCTCCACTAATATTGGTCTTTGGAGAAGACCAGGACCTCTAGGATTAATCTAGGGAATTGGAGAGGAGAAAATGGCAGGGGTTGGCCGAGCTTGAGTGCTCAAATTGGTGTGAGGAGGAGGGGGAGGAGGTGCCCTTTTATAAGGGAGGAGAGGGCACCTTAGGAATATCTCAAAATATTATTTTATATTAAAGTCAAAATCGGTTTATAATGGTTCCAAAGGGTCTTATTTCGAAGATAAGGTGGGAATGGGTCGAAATCCTATCAACCAATAGGATTTAGACAAGTTTAAGGGAATTATTTTAACCTTATCAATTAGATTTAACTCTAAGTTAAATAATTTAACTTTTACCATGTCTTTTTGTTTTCTTTCACTATATGGTTAATATACTTACTATAACATGCCAAACGAACCCCAAATTGTTTATTATTAATATATATATCCTTATCTAAGTCATTTGGCCGAACCTTAGATTTTTAGGAATAAAATAACAATTAATAATATAATATTTGATTTAAAAACTATTTTGTGTCAATTTTGATACTATTTGATATATGATTTTTGTGAAAGTCATAACAGAATTATATGTTCGAACCAAGTTGATTAAATCAACACTAATATATCATAGTAACCTAGAAAATTAGTGTAATTCTTAAAAAGTCTCAAATTACATTTATTTTGGTATTTATATTATCAATTTTGTCAATATTTCATTAATAAGATAATTACTGCATCATCTTTGTGTCATAAATAAATTAAATTATTTGATGTCTAAAAATTACAAATAAAATACCATCATGTAGGAAATCATTTTATCTTTCTAATGAATATTTAAAATCGAATTTATCTTATGTATAACCCCATATTAAAAAATGGTTTACTTATTAAACATTGATTTTAACTATTTTAACCCTTCTTTAAATAAATTAATAATAAATGTCCTAATCTAATCCAAGTGGGCCTAAATGGTCATATTTTATTCCTAAGTTTGTTTTTGGTCGAATTACACTTGTACAATAGAATTACGACATGTGTTAGGGTAATATTGATATCATATTTACCCTTAGTTACCCTATTTACTATTAACCGCGGTAAAAAAAAGTAAAAAGTTACTATTCACCAAAAAATTATTTTTATCTCATTGAACCACATTTTACTTACTGATATCAACCGTGTCTGTCGGATTTTTGAAATTCCATTCACAGAAGCGGTAAAATTAAGTTTTATGCAAAATTCAGTTTTAACCTACCACTTAGTGGTTTCACTATTCATCAAAAATTGAAAGTTTTCAGAAAAATACCAAAATTTCACCCTAGGCTAATTTCGATATTCTGAGTCCAAAAATGAAGTCCATTTTGAAAAATAAAATTTATAAAATTTCAAATAGTGGTTATTACTATTCATAACGGCTTGTTTTAATAGCATATGGTTGTTTAGTGAAACTCGATATTGCGTACGACGCAAGCTATCGAGGAAGGTCGCGATTGCGTGTAAAGCAAGCCAAGAAAGTGTTGTGTAGAAAAAGTTTTCTTTGATGATTCATATAACATAAAAGTCTCGGGTGTTACATTCTACCCCCCTTAAAAGAATTTCGCCCTCGAAATTCGTCACTTTGTAACAAACAGATGATGATACTTCTCCCTCAGCATATCCTCAAGCTCCCATGTAGCTTCTTCAAGTTGGTGGTTCCTCCATAAAACTTTCACCAAGCGAGTGGTCTTGTTTCGTAGGACTTTTTTGCTATGATCCAGAATCTCTATCGGCTGTTCTTCATAAGAAAGATCTTGCTCCAGCGGTACAACTTCTGAGCTGAGTACATGTGAAGGATCTGGTATGTACTTTCTCAGGAAAGATACGTGGAACACATCGTGAACTTGAGAGAGATTCGGTGGAAGCGCCAATCGGTAAGCTACCTTCCCAACACGATCCAGTATTTCGAAATGACCGATATATCTAGGGCTCAACTTCCCCTTCTTTCCAAATCTCATAACCCTCTTCCAGGGAGATATTCGTAAGAACACTTTATCACCCACTTCAAACTCTAGGTCTTTTCTTCGGTTGTCGGCATATCTTTTCTGTCGACTCTGAGCTACTCTTATGTGTTGTTGTATAGATCTAACCTTTTCTGCCATTTCATCAATGAGATCAGGTCCTAATAGCTTTCTTTCCCCAACTTCATCCCAGCAAGTTGGAGTCCTGCATTTCTTTCCATAGAGAGCTTCATAAGGAGCCATCTGAATACTGGAGTGAAAGCTATTATTATAAGAAAATTCCACCAAAGGTAGGTGTTGATCCCAACCTCCTTTGAAATCCATAGAGGAAGCTCTCAACATATCTTCTAGGGTTTGAATTGTTCTCTCAGACTGACCGTCTGTCTGGGGATGATAAGCAGTGCTGAAACTCAACTCTGTATCCAGATTATGCTGAAGACTTCGCCAGAACTTCGAGGTAAATCTCGGATCCCGATTAGATATAATAGAAAGTGGTACTCCATGCAATCTTACCACTTCCTTTACATATATCCTGGCAAGCTGATCTAGAGAGAAATCCTCTCTAATAGGAATGAAGTGTGCAGACTTTGTAAGTCGATCAACTATGACCCAGATAGCATTATTGCCTTTGGATGTTTTAGGAAGTCCTGTGACAAAGTCCATAGTGATGTTTTCCCATTTCCATTCGGGTATGGGTAATGGTTGTAACATCCCCTTAGACTTCTGTCTCTCAGCTTTAACTTGTTGACAAACCAAGCATCGAGAGACATATTCAGCAACATCTCTTTTCATGCCATCCCACCAGAAGTACTCTTTCAAGTCCCTATACATCTTCGTGCTTCCAGGATGAATAGAGAATGAAGAACTATGAGCCTCATCCAGCAGCTCCTTCTTTAATTCGGGGATGGGAGGAACACAAACCCGATTCCTGAACTTTATTATCCCATCACAATCAAGGTTGAATTCAGGAACATTTCTCACCTTCTTTTGTAACTCTACATCTTCTTTCTGTGCCTCTTTAATCTTCACATGTATAGATGGTTGAACATTCATTTGAGAAAGATATGATTTTTCCCCTTCCATTATAATTCCAAGATCCATCCTTTGTAAATCCATAAATATTGGATCTTTTTTGATCCTCATCATGGATAAATTAGCATGGTCTTGTCGACTTAATGCATCTGCCACCTTGTTTGCTTTCCCAGGGTGGTAATGGATTGAGCAGTCATAATCCTTAATCAGCTCCAACCATCTTCTTTGACGCATATTCAACTCCTTTTGTGTGAAAATATACTTTAAACTTTTATGATCAGTATAAATATCACACCTTTCACCATAAAGGTAATGCCTCCAAATATTTAATGCAAAGATTACCGCAGCCAACTCCAAATCATGTGTTGGGTAATTTTGCTCATGGATTTTCAAATGTCGTGAGGCATAAGCTATCACCATATCATTTTGCATAAGAACACACCCCAATCCCTTCTTGGATGCATCACTGTAGATCACAAACCTTTCTCCACTACAAGGCAGTGTGAGCACAGGTGCACTGGATAACCTTCTTTTCAACTCCTTGAAATTCTCTTCACATTCCTCTGTCCAGACAAACTTAACTCCTTTTCGAGTCAACTTGGTGAGTGGATTAGATAATCGTGAAAAATCTTTTAAAAAACGTCGATAATATCCAGCCAAACCAAGAAAACTTCGGATCTCAGTTACTGTTGTTGGTCTCGACCATCTTTCGATAACCTCTGTTTTTGCTGGATCCACAGATATCCCCTCTTTTGAGATTATATGACCCAAAAATGAAACTTTTTGAAGCCAAAATTCACACTTGGTAAATTTGGCATAAAGCTTCTCCTTTCTCAAGGTCTTCAATATAATTCTCAAGTGATCTTCATGCTCTTCCTTGCTCTTTGAATAGACAAGAATATCGTCTATAAAGACTGCCACAAATTGATCAAGATAGTCTCTAAAGACTCTATTCATTAGATCCATGAAGATAGCAGGGGCATTAGTAAGACCAAATGGCATCACTATAAATTCATAGTGTCCATACCTTGTATGGAAAGTCGTCTTTGGTATATCCTCCCTTTTGACCATTAATTGATGATACCCTGAACGGAGATCAATCTTGGAAAAGTATTGAGCTCCGCGTAGTTGGTCAAATAAGTCATCAATGCGTGGGAGAGGATATTTTTTCTTGATAGTGATCTTGTTAAGTTCTCGATAATCAATGCAGAGTCTCATTGATCCATCTTTCTTCTTTACAAATAGAACAGGTGCTCCCCAAGGTGACGCACTAGGGCGTATGAATCCCTTATCAAGATTCTCTTGGAGTTGCTTCTTCAATTCCTGCAACTCAATTGGGGCCATTCTATAAGGTGTCTTTGAAATAGGCAAAGCACCCGATACGAGTTCTATTGAAAACTCAACTTCACGATTTGGTGGAAGACCCGGTAATTCCTCCGGAAAGACATCATCAAACTCCCGTACAATGGGCATATTCTTAATCGTGAGTTTCTCACAAACCATTTGAGATAAATAACCTTCATTTAGTGGAATCAATACCCATAAGATGGAAGAAATTTCCACTGGAAGGTTATGTTCATCCTTGCATTGATAGACTATCGTAGATTGATCTGGAATATGAAATGTGACTTCCCTTCTTTGGCAATTGATATGAGCTCTATGTAGAGAAAGCCAATCCATGCCAAGAATCACATCAAATTCCACTAAAGGAAGGATCACAAGATTTGCAGGAAGCACTTTCCCACAAACTTCGATTGGAGAAGAATTATAAACTTTTGATGCGATTGATGTGCCATTAGGTGTTGTCACAGCTAACTCAACATCTAATTGTTGAGGTAATACGGTGATACCCTTAGAAAAGTCTTCAGAAATAAAAGAGTGGGTGGATCCAGAATCAAATAAATCATTTGCTACTTTAGAGTGGATGGTAAGTGTACCTTTCACCACATCGTTATCGTACTCCACATCGCTGATAGAAATTGCATGTGACTTTCCTTTGTCTTTAGCCTTAAGAGTTTGTTGACGTCGACCATCATCATCAACCCTTGGATTTGGGCATTGATTGGCATAATGCCTCATCTCCTTGCACTTGAAACATTGATGTTTAGTAGGTTCATTCTGTGTATCCCTTCCTTTGTTTGCGTCATTAGACATCTTCTTCCCATTATCACGGAATTTAAATGCCCGATGACCTTCCTTTCCACATTTAAAACATTTACTTGTCCCTTTAAGACAACTCCCTCCATGTTTCTTTCCACACTTTGATCATAAGGGAAAGTTCATCTTCTTTTCCGTGTGCTCTTTAGATTTTTCTTTGAATTCCATCTTCCTATTTTTATCAAACCCATGTGACTGATGGGTTACTCCAATCTCCATCTCAACTTTGAGAGCACATCGAGCGATTTCCTCGTAGCTATTGAAGTCCCTTATGGCTAACGCCCTTCGAAGACTTGGTTTTAAGCCACTAAAGAATCGATCGATCTTACTCTCAGGTTGGATAATAATACCAGAAGCGTACCTTGCAAGTCTTGTAAAATTTGCTTCATAGGTACCAACAGATTCATCATCCCTTTGCTTCAGTTCAAGGAACTCTTTCTCCATCTTTGATTGGAGAATACGAGGGATGTACTTATTGAAAAATAAGTTCTTGAACTCGTCCCATTCCATAGACTCAATTTCATCCCTTTGCCTCGTATTCTTAACAAGATTCCACCATTGATCCGCATCTCCTTCCAAACGATACACTGCTAGGATGACTTTATCATGCTCAGAACATTGAAGAACTGAAAATATCTTTTCAGTAGTACTAATCCATTGTTCAGCAACTAATGGATCAGTAGACCCGCTGAAAGAAGGTGGACGCTGCCTCATGAAGGATTCAACAGAATGTTGCTCCCTTCTTTGTTCGTTTGGAAATCCTGCATGATTCATAGCTTGAGAAAGTTGTGTGAGCATGGCTACAAGATTTTGCATTCCAGCTCCCATATCGTTTGGTTTCTCAGGGGGACAATCATTGCATTTCCCATCGCATTCCGCATTAACACGGTTCCTTCGGGTTCCAGCCATTGACTAAAACCAAGAAGAATAGTGTGAGCAACACTAATTATAATAGGAAACCACATAATTCATGAATAAAATTATCATGCTTAAGGTCTTATCCTAGGTTATTCAAGGCCATTTCTAAAACACTAAGATTGTGTTCTATGCTTAGACTTATCCTTAGGGTTCTTACTAAGGCTTTCACATCCTAGTTTTCAATGGTTGACTATACCTTTCCTGTGATACCAACTATAACGACCCATACTTTACATACATTGTTAATACTTCAAAATTGAAGCACACTTATTACAACATATGACAAAACCACAAAGGACCGTATAGGTATAGTGTCTTTAGAAACTGGGAAACATAAACAACTGGTTCATAAATCTTTTACAGTGTCTCCCATTTATTTCATCATATCTAGGGTCCCTTTTAGCATATTATACTTAATATCCATCTTCCTGACCTGGGTAAAAGAAAACATAAAAGGGTGAGCTCAAATGCTCAGCAAGGGCAAATAAAGGAAATAAAAATCATATCATATCTTTTTGAAAATCAAAACCTGCAAAAGAGATCATAATATCTTATCATGGAATAATTCATAGAAGTGAAAATGAGATCCCCATAATCATAACATAAAACTTGAAACTTTGTGGCATGCACACATAATCATGGAAATCATTTCTTGTTAGTCATGACTCATTTCCAAGACTATCTTAGTGGACAAAGTCCCTTTCTGAACCGAGTTCACTCCTCGTTTCAGTCCTGTATCACTGAACCGAAATAACCTTCCGTTCCAGCCATGTCTATCTCATGAGATATAAAATCTTTACCCAATCCATTGGAGGGAGATATAGGTCACACCCATCTTATAATGAATCCTTTCTTATGTGTGCCACATAATCATAAAACATACATCATCGCATAACACATGTAACAAAAATGGGATTCTTGAAACATCGTGACATCATAAATCAATTAATATAAGATAATGGAAATCATAAAAATAATTCCATCACAACATGATCAAATCAATGTAATAATAGGGATAAAAACAGAACCCTTTATTATCTTAGATTGAAAATAATTTTGATAAAACACTTGAACTCCATTCTTGAGGAAAATATCCTTTCTCCTTCAAAAACATTTTTCCTTTCATAACATGTCATATAACTTTAAAATAAAAGAAGTAGATTAAAAATAAACTTGAGAACTTGTAAAGGAAGATTCTTGGAAATAATGTTTTAAAAATCTATTCATGCCGTATAAGTTAAAAAAAACAGTCTTCGTACTTTTGTCGGAAAAGTCAAAAATTACCTCGTACGAAAAAAGATTCCTTTCATACATATTACTAAAAACTCACCAAAGGGTAAAAATGGATTTAAACAATTGTAGGTGGATGGAAATAATATTACATTTTGATGAAACATGGATGTGGATGATAAAATACACCCCAGTAAATACTTACGAATAAACAATCTCGGATAAAAATGAGATTGTGATATTTCCCTTACCTTAGGTCCGATTTTCTTTGTACGTGTCCAAAGCTCCTGTATAATGGTTTAAATAATGTTATTGACTTATTCCAGAATCATACATATTGATATGAGATCATATATGGTCATATTATTAGCTTCTTGTTAGTAATATTTCATTGTTACTTGTTACTCGGGTCTTTATAACTTTTTGTTCTTATGCGTGTTTTGTCGAATAAATTCTTATTCTTATCTTTAGGTTATAGATAATTCATTTACAGAATGGTATTAGTGTAGTATATACCATATTCATTCATTCAATTCATTTATATAATCATTATGAAATGAAGATCATGTAGAACGAGTCGCATCACATCGTGGAGACGGTATTCCGTACGTACGCACGAGTGATGATATCATTCCTATGATCGTGGAATTGTATTGGAGTATATATATATTATTTCAGTATCAATATTACTTCATAATAATCATATATAGTTACTCATTACACCATTATACCCATCCTTGTAAGGTGATGGTGGAAAATAGATTACACCACGGCGTGGAGACGGTATTCTGTACGTACGCACGCGCGGTGATTTCATTTTTCCGTAGGATGGATAGAAGGTGAATTAGGGTTGTTTCATATTTATAATAACATATCAGTATGTAAGTAATACTTATGTTATTACTTTATCATGAAACAACTAAAGAAGAATAAGTTGAAGAAGAAAGAAATTGAAAAGATCGGTAATGAATATTACCTCTTCTTTGGAACGCCTCTCTGAATCCTCCACTAAGATTGGTCTTTGGAGAAGACCAGGACCTCTAGGATTATTCTAGGGAAGTGGAGAGGAGAAAATGGCAGGGGTTGGCCGAGCTTGAGTGCTCAAATTGGTGTGAGGAGGAGGGGGAGGAGGTGCCCTTTTATAAGGGAGGAGAGGGGCACCTTAGGAATATCTCAAAATATTATTTTATATTAAAGTCAAAATCGGTTTATAATGGTTCCAAAGGGTATTATTTAGAAGATAAGGTGGGGATGGGTCGAAATCCTATCAACCAATAGGATTTAGACAAGTTTAGGGTATTATTTTAACCTTATCAATTAGATTTAACTCTAAGTTAAATAATTTAACTTTTACCATGTCTTTTTGTTTTCTTTCACTATATGGTTAATATACTTACTAAAACATGCCAAACGAACCCCAAATTGTTTATTATTAATATATATATCCTTATCTAAGTCATTTGGCCGAACCTTATATTTTTAGGAATAAAATAACAATTAATAATATAATATTTGATTTAAAAACTATTTTGTGTCAATTTTACACTATTTGATATATGATTTTTGTGAAAGTCATAACAGAATTATATGTTCGAACCAAGTTGATTAAATCAACACTAATATATCATAGTAACCTAGAAAATTAGTGGAATTCATAAAAAGTCTCAAATTACATTTATTTTGGTATTTATATTATCACTTTTGTCAATATTTCATTAATAAGATAATTACTGCATCATCTTTGTGTCATAAATAAATTAAATTATTTGATGTCTAAAAATTACAAATAAAATACCATCATGTAGGAAATCTTTTTAGATTTCTAATGAATATTAACAATAGAATTTATCTTATGTATCACCCCATATTAAAAAATGATTTACTTATTAAACTTTGATTTTAACTATTTTAACCCTTCTTTAAATAAATTAATAATAAATGTCCTAATCTAATACAAGTGGGCCTAAATGGTCATATTTTATTCCTAAGTTTGTTTTTGGTCGAATTACACTTGTCCAATAGAATTACGACATGTGTTAGGGTAATATTGATATCATATTTACCCTTAGTTACCCTATTTTACTATTAACCGCGGTAAAAAAAAGTAAAAAGTTACTATTCACCAAAAAATTATTTTTATCTCATTGAACCACATTTTACTTACATATATCAACCGTGTCTGCCGGATTTTTGAAATTCCATTCACAGAAGCGGTAAAATTAAGTTTTATGCAAAATTCAGTTTTTAACCTACCACTTAGTGGTTTCACTATTCATCAAAAATTGAAAGTTTTCAGAAAAATACCAAAATTTCACCCTAGGCTAATTTTGATATTCTGAGTCCAAAAATGAATTCCATTTTGAAAAATAAAATTTATAAAATTTCAAAAAGTGGTTATTACTATTCATAACGGCTTGTTTTAATAGCATATTGTTGTTTAGTGAAACTTGGTATTGCGTACGACGCAAGCTATCGAGAAAGGTCGCGATTGCGTGTAAAGCAAGCCAAGAAAGTGTTGTGTAGAAAAAGATTCCTTTGATGATTTATATAACATAAAAGTCTCGGGTGTTACAATTATGATTGGTAAAAATATATAGAACATTCAAAAACATTATCAGGGGTAAATATTTATAAATAGTAATTTTATTGAGGTATGTATAGAATAATAGTGACCTGAATGAAAATGGAGGTTTGGGTAGAAAACAATTACCTTCAATCTGATAGTGTTCCTCACATTATATAAATGACCTGAATAATAAAATTTTGTTTCATAAATTAATGATTACAAAACCTACTCAACATTTAATTTATTTATTATAACTTTATTAATATCATTCAGGTCCTTTTTATGGGTTAAGAGATTCAATATCATTGTTTTCAGGGCATTTTCTTCCATGGGTTTCTTGATCAGTTTATTTATATTCATGTATGGATAAACATATAGAGTTAGAATGGTAGTACATAATATAATTAGTATTTTATTAGTGAAAAAACCGAAGATTATATGTTTATAAAAGTCTCTTGGTTATTGGGAGTTTTGATGAATCATTATATAAAACAATAATGATAATTGTTTGGGTTTATTGGTGGTTTTTGATCACAACGAATTCATTTTGATTTAAAAATTAATATAATGTTTAAAAAAGAATTAAAGAACCTAAAATAAGTTATAATACATATATTATAGTCTATTTCAACCATATAAATAGGTTCATGACCAGATTTGATGACGATAACAAAATTGAAAACCTTTTATCGATGAATGTGATAAACTAACACATCTCGGATGATGTTTTCATTTATAGTATAAAAGAAGGGGAATGGAGAGATAGTGTAGAATTATTCCATTATCATAACAAGATTAAAATTCATGTAAGGTACTAGATTCATCATAACATTTTAACTAATGGAGGTGAGTAAAGAAAAATAAAATAAAAAACATGAAATAAAAGAAATGAAAATAGGCATTTACCTCTTGAAGTAATCTTCAGTGAGGGACTCATTAGGGGAGTGGTTTTGGTTTTTTTGAGACCAAGGGAGACTAAATGTGTGGAGGATTTTCGGAGTATATTTAGTTATAATTTCTACAAGTAAAAAAAATTTATAGGCGTGATTAGAAGGGGGAGTGAATGAGGGTTTTAATGTGGAGGTGAGGAGGGGTCTCATATTATTTTACTCATTATTTTTTTAATTTTTTCAAATTATACCAATATTATTGATTATTATGACCAAAAAAATTAATATGTGTAATTTATTTACCACCAATGGTGATTTACATCATCCATGACTCATGAATGATATAAAAATTTATTTATTTAGCATATTTTGTAAATTATCGAATTTCACTATTCACCAAAAATCCTAGTATTCCAGAAAAATCCCACAAATTCACCATAACCATTTTTCGACATGTGGATTTAAAAAATATACTCAAATATTAAAAATTTATTTTCTATATAAGAGAAATTTATCTTTTAAATAAAATTCTTAATTTCTTAAAATATATATATATTATATTTAAAAATAATTTTATAATACATTCAAAAATTAACTAAGGTCTCAAAAAATTATCATTAAATCATAGGAAAACAGAATATTTATTTATGAATAATTTTTCTAAAAATAAATTTATTAATTTAAAATTGTAATTAAATATTTATTACTCACAAATATATCAACACATAATTCTTAATTTCAAAAATAATCGATTACATTTATAAGGCATCTAAAATTTATTTGTACTTTCATGGGTGTGGTTACTATTTATAAGGGTATGTTTCTTTTCATAAGGGTCAATTTACTTTTCAAAAAAAATGTAAGTTCATCTTATCAAACTCTAAATATCTTACTCAACACAACTGTGTATGTCTGTTTTTTGAAATTCATAACACAGATGTAGTAAAATTATATTTACTGGAAATGTTATAAAAAAGTGGTGTTTTGTAGAGACCAAGTGTTTCGTTCATTAAATATTAATTTCTTTTGAAAATTCTTGGTATGTTATTGTTGGATGCTGAATAATATTTTTTCTTTAAATATCACAATAGATTTAATGTTTTTGAATAATTAATTGATTGAATTATGTAAATAGTAAATTTTGAAAATATGACTCCCTTGGAATCAAATACATTGGATCTTATATCATTAGAAAAGAAAAATTAAACTAAAGAAGTTCCTTATTTTTTGATGGACTAAAAAACTATATATTGAGTGTTTAATTTCCATTTGATGAAGGAATTTTTTTGTCTTCACAAGATATTGTTTTGTTGAAAAAATGTTTGATGTTTAATTAGTTATGGGAAATGTAAAATGAGACAACAGAAATATCTTCGAGGTTAGAGATGATCATGAATTCATGTTATCTCAGTATGAAGAATGGAAACCAATTTTCCCTTAGAGGGGTTGGATATATGTTTCATTGAAGGATGAAAAACCTAATAAATATTGTGATTTTTTGAGATATGTTTAATATGATAAGAATAAGAAATAAATGTTTTGTTAAATATGAGAATGGGAAATTTTCAAATTCTTCACCCAGGAAGGTTGAGATTCATAAATCTAATTCCTTAGATCATATTTACTCTAACATATGGGGGATAATGTGAAAGTAACATATAAAATAACATATTTATACTATTTCTATTATTGATTGTTTAATTCATATTACATGTGTGATGTTTTGAAAATATAAATGAGAGGATATTAAATTTCTCAAATGATTTTGGACAAGTTATGGAATAAAACTACTCTATAAAGAAGATCTGAACTGATAATGGTACTAGAAACATAAATTTATTGTATTATAGTTATCTTGAATGTAATGATATGTCCCATGATCTCATTCCACTATACACAATAAAAAAATGGTTCGGTGAAAAGAAATAATAGAAACATGGATGACATGGATCAAAACATATTGACTGAACATAATTTATATTGGTTCTTTTCAATATAAGATATTGGTACATTAGTCTATATTAAAAATTGATTCATTTATTTTCCGTATTTAGACATGTATCCATATTATATATATTCTAAGAATACCACATGTATAAAGTACACAAGGATTTTACAATCCCCTATATTATCAAAATCAATGTTGAAAAAATTTGTATGTTTCATCAAAAATGTTTTGATGGAATCTTCCATTGATAACATCCAAATTTAGAGGATACATATTCTATAATAGAAAAAAATGAATTATTTTGGAATCTTGTTTTGTTAAAGTTCCTGATCATTTTTTTAGAAATGTGTCATAGTCAATTAATGATATAATATGACACTAAAATGAATTTGTTTCTATCAAACAAAAATACAATTTTTCAGATAGATGTGATGATGTATATGTTTTATTGGATGGAGATATTAGTTATTCAATTTAAATTCGTGAGGTAATATTGAATTAATTTCATTCAAATATGATTAATCATATGCAGATGAAAAATATATTTATAAATATATGTAAGTATGTTCAAACGAGAAGAAAAATGATTAGACCACATACCGCATTGTCTTCACAGGCTGATCAATGATATATTGAATATCAAAAGAAGAATCAAGAATATGTTGATGCTCTGAGTCTAGAAAATTATTAGATAAAAAATAATGAATATTTTTTATGAGTAACTAGTCCTAAAGGAAATAATTTATCATGATAAAGTAGGGGTTCAATTGTTTTAATGGAAAAGGTAAATTGGTGTGAAATAAATTCATGATTATTTTAAAAGGATATTCTCAATTTGATGGAGTATATATTGTTGGGACATTTAAACCAGTCTGAAGGCATGATATTATTAGAATATTTCATTAAAATTCAACACATAGGTAATAAAATATTTTCCAAAGTGAATTTATTTCCTATTTCATAAATAGTTAGATGGAAGAGAATGTATATTTTTAGAAAACGTGTATTCTCTAACATGGTAATGATTAAAACTATTTTTATAGGTTAACTAAGTCTTTATATGGGTTAAAACAAGCTCTATGAGCTAGGTATCATGAGGTAGATAATTTGTTAAGAGGATACATTTTAGATAAGGGAGAGTGGAAAACAATCATTATATCCAATATTATTAAGAGTAATCCTATATAATTATTGTTTATGTAGATGAAATCATATTTTTGGGAAACAATGAGTTAATATTCATGCAATTCATAGAGGATATTATGGAATTATTTGAAATATCTATGATAAAAGAGATGAAATAATTTTTTGTATTTCCAATCACTGAAATGAAATGGAACATTTTTTGTTATTAAAAAGAATGGGATAATAAACTCTTAAAAATGATTAAAATAAAATATTTGATTCCTGATTCTACACCCATTTTAGTGGGAACAAGGTCAAAAAAATAAAATCAAGAAAATGATGTTTATCGTAATGAGTTTATTAATATTACTAAAACCATTTTATATCTCTAATGTTCAAGTCCATAATTAATGTACGTGGTTTCAAATTAATTTAGTCATCAATGTTTAACATATTATTCCCATATTGTGGATGAAAAAATAATTCTTATACATATTAATGTCACATTTTTTTTAAAATATCACAAAAAATGAATGAATTATTTATTTGGTTTAATTGATGATTATTATTCATTTTGTATTGTGAACATAAAATCATATTCAAGGGGAGAATTCTTATTGGGGGAACGGTGTGTGTCTTTTCACATTAATAATAATTATTAAGTGAATTTAAGCACCATTGAGACATACTATGTGGTTGAAAATCATGGCGTGACTATGTAAATGTGGATAAATTTTGAGTTTGAATACTTAAAGTTTGAGTGAGGTTACCAATTATTCATGGATGAAATAATCAGAGTTCTATAAATTTTTTATACAATCATCATCAATATTCTAGGATCAAGCACATTAATATTAAATATCACTTTTTTCAAGGAGCGTATAGAGGGAAATAAATTGATGTTGGACTTTATTCCATCCATAGAAAATATATTTGATGTATTCACCAAACCATTATATGAAGAATAATTCCAGTCTCTGAAAATGATGTTGGGTATTAAAAACCACCATACACAAGGTGGAGGTACGATTTTTATGTCACACATGTCATCTTTTCTTTTGATATTGTTTTCATACATGGATAAATATGACAACAAAATATATACATTGATATTTGTTTTATATATTTTCACAAATAATATATTTAAGGGGTAAAAATTAGTATGTTGTGATGTTAGAATATGTGAAATGTTTAAATAGTCATTAGAAGTTGATATATTACTTATTTCATTATATTCATAATTCAATTTTGGTTGTGAATATGTGATGATGATGAATGTTTGGAATGAGTTTTTTTATCACCATATTAAAGAAAATATATTTCCTATTATTCAATAAATCTTGTTTCTTAGACATGGAATGCTATTCTAGGCATAGAATTATTGGTTTGTGATTAATTTGATGAGTTTAAGAGAATCAATTATTTATGTTCCTTAGTTGGAGAAAACCAATGTGGGTGATTATTGAGACTAAGAGGGTTCAAATTGATGGGTTTTTTCAAAATAGTTGATGAATATGGTGAAAAATGTGTAATTTTTTATTTTATTGTATTATATTGTCAAAAAATACATTTATAAGAAACTACAAGAATACATTTACAATATTCTGTGAGACAAATGTGTGAAATTTTGAGGTGTGGTTATGAGGTTTGACCGTGAGGTGTAACAATGATGGGTGACCATGATCACAGACATTGATGTGTTATCATTAGGTGAAGTCATGAGGAGTAAATGGATACATTGAGATGTGTCATATTGTGAGGTTCACCAGTGTGAATTAAAATTTGACCCTAAATTAGTGTGATCCCATGTGGTGGAATTATAACAATTATGTTATGATCATGAGTAGTTAGATACCCTGAGGTATAACATGAATTTTTAGGGGTTAACCCATACATTAGAGGCATGTAACCATGTGCAAGATAAGTTTCACCCAATGATAGAATCATGTGACTACAAGAAGTGGTTGACTGACCACACATTGTAATGAGATTCCCCATGAAAAAATAAAGTGAATGTGAGTCGCATGGTACATGGTGCATCCTTGTAATTTAACAAGAAATTTAAATTATAGAGATTTTTAAAGGATAAATATCGTGATAAAGACTATATGGATTATTTAATAGGTGTTTCCAAAATAATTTTAATATTTAGATGAAATTATATATAATGAAAATATGATGATAAATATTTGATATGTAAATATGGTTTCATAATATGGAGAAGAAGATGGGATGGATTTGTTGGTTGTTATGTTTAGCATCAGAAATAAATATTCACTATTTTAGGTATATTTAGAAGATGGTATCATGGGAATCCTTTTGTAGAAAATTAAATTTGTCACACCAAACTGTATACACTCCTATGTGAATGATAATTTCAAGGGATGGATTATGCAATTTTCATGAACGTGGGGGGTTACAATTTCAATTTTATTTTTGGATAAGAATCCCCAGATTAATGTTTTCATGACCCTATCACCATAAAACCTATGTATTGATACATATTCATAGATATATTATAGAAGAATCATATATTTATTAGATAATTAATGGGTCGTGACATTCGTACATGTTTTCATGAAATTGAAAACTGTTATAGAAAATGTATCTTATAAAATCTATTTAGAAGTCTATATCCAATAATTCTGGTTATTATAATTCAATATAATTTTAATAAAGTGTCAACAATAATTTTAATAAAGATTAAATATAATGGTATAATATCAATATTAAATATATATTTTTCAATTATTCATATAGAGTTTTGTTTTGTCATATATGAAAGTTGAAAATTATAGAGAGGAGAAGAAGAGGAAAAGTTTGTACTCGTTATTGTGAAATAAATAAATCAGGAAGAAGATCATGGTTATAGATGGGGTGTGTGAAAAATTCAAGTTGTAAGTGAAAATGTTCTCAATCATGTTATTGATGGGTAATTTTATTTATAATATATATATTTTACTATGTGATTCATTCAAGGAGAACATTCACTATCAATGGATTATAGTGTGATGTATGTTATTGAAATTCCCTAGTTGTTGTAAACCCTAATATATTGTTTTCATTTTGAAAGAGTGACCTTGGATTGTTCTTTATCATATTAAGGACTAATTACTCTTATTTAGTAGTGAACCATGTAAATTAATCTATTCTTTTGGGTGTGCATGTTTGTTGAATTACAGTAGTGGTACATATCTCTAATAGTTTGCTAAGGTTGTTCTAAATTAAAAAAACATCAAAAATGTGGAGCACTGATTCTCCTCCCCCTCCTGATGTTCATATAGATAATCTATGGAACACTCAAGGAAGAATTTTACTACTCAATTACATTACCTTTCCTTTTTAGGGATTTTTTACGGTGTTTTATATTTTAATTACACATAACAATTTACTGTCTCAATTTTAATGGGTTAATGTAACAACCCTATTTTAGAGCATAAAAGATTAATTTTTGATTATTATTGTTTATAAAACATGGTATTCAAAATAGTTTTAGCTAAAAGGGGAATTAATTCTAAAATTATGGGGTGTAATATATGGGGCGTCATAACAAGTGAGATTGTCTAGGAAAAAGGTGATTAGGCCTCCCTATGATCCATGGAAAGTACCTTAAGCTTTCTAAAATCCACTATATAGATATTATTAATACTACGGTAGAGACCTTATAGATGTAAAAGAAACCCGATGTATGTACATATGTGTAAATTTTGGTGATCTTATAGGGAGTGAAAATGAACCGGGTTAAATGATGTTAATGAATTATATACTATATAGATAAACATGTTATTTTCATTCTTGAAAAAATTTATTCTTGGTCATCTTATTCATATAGATTTTATTGGTGAAGTGCAGTAATATTATCAATTTAACCAATGGAGGGTTGTTCTAGCTAAGTAGAATGAGTATTAGAGAAATTGTTTTTATGATTTTCAATATTAGGGAATGAAATACCGTGATTATATTATCCTTTATTTAGAGATAAAGAATTATTTATAATAGATGCATATTTCATTGAGATTAATAATTTCCTTGGAAGAGAATTATCTTCCACTATCAGTTAGTCTTATATAAGGAGTGGATCCCATGTGGTGTATTTCATTTCTCAAAGTGAATTAGGAGGTGGATATTTCATGATATAATTTATTGAGAATTATTATTATCGATTTCTTATCATCGTTGACGAGGGAAACAAAGTAAAGAGTATTTCTCTCCATTTAGTAGGGGAGACTGAGTATGTGAGAGCACTAGATTCTATTCAAAGACCTTCTTCTATTCTCTATTTATATTTTACTAATTTAGGAGTATATATGTCATACTTTAGTGGATGCATTACAACCGACTATTAGATTGTGGTCGCTTAACTTATTCTTGATATATATATATATCAAGAGATATTGATAAATGATGTTATGATCGACGTGAAGCATGAATAGATGATTTTGTCATGATAGGGGATTCATCATAGATACATAATAGGTAGATTTTTTATTATTGGATATTTTATATCAATACCATTAAGTTTTTAATTGGTGGGGAGATGGTATTTTTAGTGTTTATATCATTTATCAGAACTACTTGTACTCATGCATTTGTCAAGGGGTCTATTCCTATTTTATTATCTTGTTGGGGTCGTGTTCACAAGTTATTTGAATGGGTGAATATTCCTAATGTATATATTGGTGTAGGTACTTATTTTTAGTTTCATTCTTATAATATTTTTTCCTATGGTCTATATTATTCTATATGATTGTAGAAATTTTTTAATAGAGGGGATATGTATTTTCCAGAGGGTATCCCAATCATGTCCCTCAACCAAAAGAATATAGCGCTGATTATGATCATGGGGGGAATCATGAATAGGTATATTAAGGTAGTGGTAATGGGTGTGCTCAGTTTTACACCATGGATTTGGATGTTCCATATACTCCAAAGGTTATTCTATATACAATATGTTTACCTTATACCTTTGATATTGATTTATTGGATTCATAATAGTGGAATTCCTTCATGGAACCAACTATGGTTCACTATTTGGGACATGATGTGTTGAGGATTATAGTTTCACTATTGCTTACTATTCTATTTGGAGTTCAATAGTCTATTCTTTATGTTTGTTGGGGTATTGAGCTAATGTTGGGGCGGTATTAGTATTTTGGGTATTTCATATTGATGATGATAAAACCCAATGAATTTTTCCTTATTATAGATTGGATTAATTCTATAAAATAAATCATAAATTAATTCATGTAAAAAATTGTATTCATCGATTTGTAAAACCAACATACAATGTTCATTTGTGGCAGTGATCATTAAATGTGGGAAACAAATTTAGCGTATCTTTTATCATTGTTAATAGGGATGTAGTTTGGGTTATCATTGGAATGGGAGATGGAGTTTCCAATTGTTTTTGGGTAATTTGTAGATTTATTTTTAAAAGAGGTAATGAAACTACCCCTTCCGCATGATATCATGATTATGATAGATCTATGGTCAATTCCTCTATAATTCCAATGTATTTATACTGGATGGAACTTTCTAGGATTTGAGATTTAATAATCTTATTATATAATTTAATGTGGGAGGGATTAATTTGTCCCAGTATGACGTCAAGGGGTGAACCTATGTTGTTCTCTAAGAATGTGGATGGTTGTATGTAGTTGTGCAAAAAATATTAGAAGCTGATTTAGTTTGGTATTAAGAACTATTTTCCCTCAATATGGATAAATGAACAGTAAAATTAGTTCAATGGGAATAACTACATCTTAATTATTTATCAACTCTTTGGGTATCATTTGATGAGGTTAAAGGATAAGGATATCCTAAAAAATACTTTTAACTTTAATTATTGGTACTTTGATTTAATTTTATGTTATTCAGTTTCCAAAAAACCCCATTTGTTTTCCTGGGACTCATTTAATTTTTGTTTTATGAGTTCTCATATCAATTTGCGGTAGTGTTCATCATTGACATACTCATATACTTGAATCCTATGGAAAAAAAGTTCATTACGTCGTAGTGAGTTTTTTCAATTCATTTACTACTATTAGAAAAATGGGATCTTTTGTAAGTAGGGTTTTTGGATGTATAAGTTACATTTTCTAAATAAATTTGTGTCTCGATATGGATTACATGTGGATCCATTGTAAACCAAATAGATTCTTTCTTTGGAAACATCCGTGAAAATTGCGAAGGCCAATGGTTTACTTAGTGTCGTGGAATATTATCCAATGTTCATGTCGAATTACTCGTTGATCAGATCCCAACTGATATCCTTCACTATGAAAAAGATGGTTTTTGTATCAAATGGTCGATTTAATATAGTATTCAACAACATAAATGAGATATTGATCGATTGTATTTTTCTTTTCTTATATATATATATTATCTAGTTAAATATTTTTATGATTCTTATTAATATATTTTCATTTCCAAATTAAATCATGAGAGGGATGTGATATCAAACAAGCCTAGTTAGTTACATCCAAATGTGTGTAAAAATTCCATCCATAATATCGAGTTGACCACAAATGCGTTTTCTATGAAGTAGTAGTGACATTATCTCATCAAAAAATGTTTTGTGGAATTGAAGGATCCTAGAAGATTGAGGTAAATTTTCTATCAATAGAATTTTAATATTATCCAATGAATCATGATGGAGTCCATATAAGGTTATGACATTTAGATATCATATATACTAGTTATGGGAATATAGTTTATCAGGTAGTGAGTAAGAAGGAATGATTAATGGATGATTGTGAGTATGCATATTCTTGGACTGTGATATTAGAGCCTATAGTGATTCTTTTTGATTTTGAGGAGGTGGGTGTTAGGGGTTTCTTATACCTGATGTAAGTGAAAATTCTATCTTATAGTGGTTGGTGGAGTCTCAATAGGGATACTTAGTGGTATAGTTGATTCATGGTTGTGTCTTTCATGGGTATTATCATAAAAGATTGTCATATAATTAAAAACATCATGTATTATACCATGAGAAGTTATTTGTTCAATTAGTGATTCATTGGGGGGGTTATTTGTGATATTTACAACTCAACTTTGGTAGGTCATCTTGGTATATATAAGATATATATTTCATTTAGGAGTAGGTTCTGATGGTTTTGGATGAGGTGATAAGTGGTGAAATTCATGTTATGAAGTTTGTTTTATTAGTATGCGAATTCAGGGAATCTGGTGCTTTATTGGTTATTCTAACCATTTGATGTCACCAATGGAATTTGGAGGACATGTTGATTGGTATTATAAACATTTCCCCTAACTATCAAGTAGGATGTGATTTAATTTATGTTGTTGTGTGTTTTTTTCTAAAAAATCCAACACATTTTATAGTGTTCAATGAATCGAGTATTGATTATATCATTGAGAGACATTATGTGAATGATATGATGCATCATTATGGGGTATTGGGAACCATAATGCCTGATCAACACCTTTTTTCAACATCACACATCATGAGAGTTATTTATCATTGTTTTAGTACCTATTTCACAATATAACTATATTTGATCGTAAAAATCCATAGAATCTTAACAACCATAGAGAAGGGGGAGAATTTTTGTTAATATTTTGAAATCTATTCCTTATTAAAAATTAACCCCTATATATGTTTTGAGTTTTATTTAATTATACTTTATGTAAAACTCAAACATAAATTTTATTATATGTTAGAAATGTACAGTAGAACAAACACGATTTACAAGGATCACCCCTAGTGTGGGTGACTACATCATTATCATGGTGACACCCATCATTCTATTGAAACATACCATAATATAATGTGAAATAAAATTTTAGGTAAATCCAATTATGAACATTATATATCCTAAAAGGAAACTATATTCACTCCCATTAATTATAATTTGTTATTATAAAACAAATCATAAATAATATATGAGTATTTTATTTTTAGGTCACTAAAATTCATCTAGAAATTCTTGGTCAGATGTCACCATCCAGGATCTCAATCCGGTAAGTATTCTATCTTCATCCAATATATTACATCCATACAACCTCAGAAAACCATGCTTTTAATCTATACTCCTTCTGATGAAAAAAACAACTACACCTCACCTACTTTTTGAAAACTTTCTCTGGTACATCCTCTATCTAGAGGCTCTAACCAATGCCTCTAACCAATTTCTCAGCTCAAAACCATGGTTTAATACAAATTCACATTAGGCCTCTATACTGTTTACTTTCTCTTCAACTATGTGATTTCATTTTGGAAACTCTCCCAACTCAAAATTATTCAACACATATCCTTTAGCACATATTAATAGCGTATGTGAGATTTGAATGTGCACCAATTTATATATTCAGTCAACTATGATAAAATGTGGGAACAAAAATGAGTATCCCACTCAACCAATACTAAAATTTTAAATCACTTTCTCAACTCAACTCTTCTAGATGCCTCTATAAAATTCTAGAACATTCTTGAATATTATAAAAAAGTTAATAGAATCTACATCTATTTTATATTCCATAAACATGACAATATATAATTATTAAAACTTCCTTAACCATGTAAATATATAAAATAATTGAAATACCATATTCATCATCATAATTAATAATAAGGACTTACAATGTTTTATATGAATCTTCTTATAAAATTTTCTAGAACTTATTTTCTATTTCTTCATCAAAGGGATTATTAATCTTGTTACTTTATATATAATTATTCAATATAATCAAGATTTTCATTAATTGATTGATTCCATTTAATGAACATTGGAGTTCTCTGATGGATTCTATTCATATGGCTATTTTGTCCAATACATTCCAAATTTTTTTTCCATTATGATTAGTCTGATGTATTGGTATTTTTTCATCATATTTATCCTTCATAAACAAAAAATTCATACAGTTCACATGATATATAACTCAACCCTGTTAAATTTATTTTTCCCTAACCGATGAAATGCCATATTTTTCTCCCCTCTATACAATCAATGTTGAATAATTGTTTTTACATGGTAAACATAGAATCACTCTATATGGTTCTCTAACCGATGTTTTTTATGTCCTAATCCGATCATCCAACATCATATCAATATACTTATTTGATAAAAAATAACATATTGGTAAAAATTCAAAAGGTCAAATATCTAATTAGATCATGTTGTTCTTTCTAATGATCATCCATCCAATAAATCATTCACAAACATCTAATAGATCAACTTCTTCGAAAAATGATACACTAACGGATATATTCAATCCGATAGATTGTATACTACAATACACTTCATTGATGATTGATTTTTAACTACAAAAATCTTTTAAAAAACTCAAAATCATTCACCTCATATTCTTTTGTGTTTCCTAACACGGTCAGTAGGCATTTATTCATTTTTGTCTAATGGAAATGAGATTATGTCTCCCCAATGATCTATATAATGATATATATAAACTATTTTAAATTTTTTGTAACAAATAATCTACCAAATAGAACTTGATCTGATAGATATTCTTTTAATTGACTCAATCTGATAAAATCCATTTTGTAGCATCATCCATTATCTTATAACATTAAACTGTATATATCATAAAGTTTCAACTTCATAATCCTTACACCATCTTCATAGTACTGCATTTACATCTAAAACATCATCAGAGTCTTTACTTTCACCAAAACATCATCTTTTAGAGAATTTTACAATAACAAATTTTTATCTAATTCACAGAGAAAAAATGCATAAAAACTCAATATCATGGACTAATTGTAATCCTCATTTCAGTAGAATTTTCCCTAGACTATATATTAAAATATTATAACCACCACCTACTAAATACTTATCATGTATCATGAGACTATTAATAATTTTATGAACTGAAATAATGATACAACACCATATAACATTATGAATGATTCCTAACATGGTTAAGGAATATTTTTTATCCTCCCCAAAAAATAATAATAATACATTCTTAATAACTCTAGAAACACAATATTATACGAGATTCAAAAAAATTTACAGTAATAGATATTGAAAACAAATACATAACCTGCTGCAAATAGAACCAAAATAATCTTTTATCTACCCCTTTGTATTTTTTGGTAATATTCACAATATCTTTATCATTTTTAAACAAATATTTTCACAATTTTTTTTTCAAAAAAAAATTCCATTGCATAAGAATACATGATAAGAAGATATTTTTGAAGGAATTTATTCCTCAGTGAGTAGTAATTTTAAATATCCATAAAAATATAAACACTCAGTCAACCATTTTATCTCCCGCTATTTATGATAACAACAACTTTAGTATATTACAATAAATAATTTTACACCATGTTACAAATTTTTATTTTCCCTATCAATTTGTTAATATAATCCAAATTAAGTTGGATGAACATTCCTTGTGAAAAATATAAAAATATTGGTGGAGGGTAAACATGTATGTGTAGCCTCAAATACTTAAATGATTGATATGGATTAACATTGGTGAAAACATCAATAATATGATACGTTGTTGATGTTTTCCCAATAATAACATGTCCACCATCAACAGTATCCCTGATAAAATAATATATAATATCAATGTTCTTTGATCATTAATGTTGTATATAGATTTTGGGAAGATCGATTAAATTTTCTAGAACACAATGAATCATCAATGGGTAATAAAATTTTGCTAACAATTATTGTATCTAAACATTCATCGATAATTTTTTTTGTAATAGATTGGTTGGAAGAAAAATAATCTTCTTCCCCTTACCATAAATTAAAAACATTTTTTATTATTTTTCCATGTCACATAAAATTATTATAAAAACAATGTTCCTTATAATGTTGATTTTATATCAATATAATATCCATAATTATCATAATCTATTATCCAAATAAATTTCATATCATTCCATCATTAATACATCAACCTATAATTTGAAATTCCGTTAACAAAAAAAAATTCGTTTCAATGTCAACATGTGTGATTCCTCTATTTTAATGTGATATCTGGCACATAATGTAAAAGAATATAATTTTTTTTACTAGAAGTACTAAAATAGAGTAGGATTTCTATAATCGTTTGGATGTATTTTTTATTCACAATTTTTATAGCATCATCTTTACTCAACATTAATCCACAAGAGATAGGAGTGGAAAACTATATATATTTTTTCATTTAAAACCATTGTAATTAATCATTGTTGTTAATTTTATTAAATAGAATGTTTTATATCCACTTTTGTTGAAATTTTAATCTAATATATAAATTTAACTCTCAATGCATAGAAATTTTAAATTTCTCCTTCATTTTCATAGAAACTCATAATATTTTTTATCCCCATCACCTATAAAAATTATATCAACTATGTAAAGAATGAAAATTAGGAAAAAATTTCTCATCTCCATAACATACATCTTTCTATCAAATTTTTCTTTGGAAAATGTCAACAACTTCAAGGAACTATCATGCTTTGAGTATTAATCATAATGATATAGTTTCAACCCAAAGACCTATTTATTCATTTTAAATACCCTAATTTCCAATTTATCAAGAAATAATACACATATATTACAAATAAAAAATGCTACATCAATTTATCCATTTAAAATTACTAATTAACATCTATATGGAATACTTTTTAACTATGATTTGTTGAAAATATCATGAAACTTTTTTTATTTTCCGGTCTTTCAACATGGGAAAAATATAATTCGAAGTCGACACCTTCCACCTTGGTGTAACCATTACAAACATGTTGTTCATTGTTTTAAAAAATTTACACATTTAGAATCATATTTTTTCTATACGTCATGTTGTTATGATAACATTCATTCCTATAAGTCTTGGAATAAGATCCAAGTATTAATCCTCCTCAATTTGATCAAACACATCATTTATATAATTTAATAGATCCCCATATTCAAAATCCATTGAAAGTAATTATTGATCATCTTGTGAGATAAGTGATTTTTTGATTACCTAATATAAAACTCTATCTAGTATGAACCTGATATTTTAGATTTCTAATGATTTTATCATATTCAACCGATTTTTGTACATAAAAAATTTATGTGATATTATTTTTGACTGAATTTTTTCATCAAAAGGTTCAACAGAATCCTCATATACAGTTTTCTCTCTCACATTCATCATACCTTGTATTAAATTCATTGAAATTATTCAATATATCTTCCTTAACATCTTAAACATATTTTTTTAATTGATTTAGATTCTCAACCCCTTCCATATCATGTTTATAAACCAATATATGATGTTGTTTATTCCATCATTTATAACTTATTCCATAGATTGGGTAACCAAAAATACTACTTCTATATTATTATCATAAATAATTATAAGACTTATATTTTTATCATTGTTATGATATAACTCCCAAAAAATTTAATTATTTCACCATTGGAATTTTATTATACAACATCCAATCAGAAGTCATATTTGAATCTAACCCCAACAAAAAATTACTTTGAACATGAATAGGTTTACATACATCTTCTCTCTAGATGAATTTAGAATGATTATATTCTATAAGAATACTTCTACCCACATTAATTAAATATTTTTACATTATGAAAATCCATTTAATTTTGGTGTCTAGGGGGCACTATATTGGATATTTTTGGCATATTTCTTATGTGTGAGTTTAAAAAATATCTTATGTGCTCCATTTTTACTTTATCAATGAGATTCAATATGTAATAAATAATTTCTTTAAAAACATCCCTTCAAAAATATCTAACCAATTTTATAACATCATTTTTATTTTTTTCAATCATTATGTTGGTCATCCAAGTGATTTCACCAATAAGATTAATAATTTTGAAATAAATTTCCCTTATTTTTATATCATAATCCCTTAAAAAAATTGAATTATCTCAATAGGTCTAGTGGGTTTTACGTTATCTTTCTCTTGTCTTTCACTAACCATCCTATCTTTTAGAAATGTTTCAAAAACATTATTATATTTGATTTTCATTTATGGTAATTATGTTAGAGTATCTTCCTTATAAAATTAATCATAATTTTTTAGCCAAGATACTCAAGTCATTAATTAAACTTCTTATTTTCATCCTCAATAATTATGTAATATGAGTTACAAAAATCTCATATATGGAGTATATAAACACATAATCTTTCTCCCTTAGTAATTTTTATCCACAATTTGGACTTCTATTGTCATGAGAATATTTTCTATTGACAAATTATTTACCATAATCACAATGTTGGGAAGCACAATCCTATTTATTCATCATACAATAAACATATAGAATACCCTAAAATTTTATTTTTTGAGATTATATCTTAGCCACTCAAATTGCTATGATTTTATGGAATTATCATTTTCAAAAGTAACTTAACCTTTTTTAAATTCTTTAATATCTATCATGATATATATATATATATCAAATTTCATATTTGATGAGTAACCAATATCTTTTTTTCAAGTATTTATCAATTTTATATATTTTAGTGTATCATCAACAAAAAATCTGTTTTATCAAATTTAATCTCTCATTACCCCATTCTATTCTAGCATAGTAGACATGTTCCAAAACTGTTACCATATATTCTTTTGTACAGTTACCTAGTTAGTCACACCTTCCAAAAATTCCATAAAGTAATAAAATTAGTTTTTATTTTGAAAATTTCTATCATATGATGAATTTTGTCCCCAATCATTATGAATCATAAGAATACTACTATCTTTTCTTGCATAATTTCTCACTCTCAGTTCATGAATATTATTGGGGGGAGGAATTGTGTTACAATAATTATTTTACTTGTGACTTTATATACAACAACATTAATAGTATCAATTGAACATTCATCTTATATAGAAAAACATCTCTCACTATAAAATTTTTATTAAGGTTGAACACATTTTACAATAACTATTTTCCCTAGGCATGTTGAAACCTTTTCTCTTAGGATTATTCCCAAATATTTAGATGATATTTTTCTCTCAAATCCATTATCAATACATTTTTTTCCATTTTTTATCACTTATAAGGTTATTATAATCAAATAATCTTTTAAATTTAATTCATTTAGTGATGGATGGTGAGTGAGTGTCTGTCAGACCGCTACTGGAGGGAGGAGCAGTGTCAGTTTCTAGGTAATGAAGTGGGGGAGATGAGTTGGTGTCACCTTGAGTCAGTGTTATCCACAGAAGTGGGGATAATGCTAGTGTAAGTTACTTATATGAGTCCCCAATTCATGTTATCGTTATCAGTGTCACCTCTATAAAAAATGAACAAATTTAGATTAAACATCATAACTAAAATAATATATTTAAAATAGAATAAATCAAAATTCAGACTAACTAAAATAATATTTATAATTAAAACAAATCTATAAAACAAAAGTAAAATTATTAATCATTAAACCAATTGAAAATTGCATTTTATACATATGCATTTAATAATAACGTATTTGATGTAATTTTGTTTAATTAATTCATTGGTTAATTATTTGAAATAATTAATAAAATAATGAAAATAAATTAAAACTAAAAAGTATTAACTGAATAAAATTGAATTAATTATTTGATGAACTAGAAACTAAAGTGAATTATTTATTTACATTTGAGATTATTAAAGAATTAATTAAATTAAGTTGTCATAAAATATTTATTTTAATAATTCAAAAAATGAAAAAATGAAATAATTATAATTTAAATAAAATAGATGAATAAAAATATAAAAGTTATTAGGAAAAGAATTATTGTATTAGATAATTATATATAATGAAAAAATGAACACTAAAAATCATTATTTTCACAAAAATGGTTATTTTACAAATTATGCACAAAAACCTACAATTGTTAATTATTTTACAAAATATAATATTTTAGAATAAAAAATTTAATAATATTTTAAAAAGGATGCTGTAAAGAGAGTTAAAACTATGCCACATCATATATCTTATCACATGGAATAAAATGTGGGTACTAAAATGTATATTACATCTTGACCGAAACTAAATTTTTGAATATCTTACTCAACTCAAATTCGCTTGATGACTCTAAAAATTCTAAAACATATTGGAATCATTATACAAACATGATTATAACTCCATCTCTTTGAACATCCTTAAAACTGAGAATAAATAAAATATTCAAATTTTCATCATCACGGAATGATAAAAAACATTATAAGACCATCTTCAGAATCATCATTGACAAAGTGTATTTATAATGTTTTACATAATTCTCATAATAACTTCATCAAGATCAAGTTTTTATTGTGACTCTATAAAGGGATTCACTATTAGATTCCTTCATATATCTTCATATGATGTACTAGGACGTTACTAAAACCTATTTATTTGGTCTAATTTTTTTACAACATACGATAGTGTTCTTAGTATGCCTCCTCTATTTGAAGCATTCACAAATGTTCCCCCAACATGAACTATCCAAGGTGTTTTATTTATTCTATCCTATGAATCATTAATTAGTCCATCAATAGATAATTATTGAATTTTAAAACTCGGTCTGGTTCAATTCATATTTCTCTCACCAATGAATAAGTTATTTCAACTACGTTATGTTCGATCATCTTTGACTAATTTTCTCAGTCCATTAAAAATAGAATCACTCTATCTAGTGATCTGACTGATGACTTTTTATTTTATTTTCTGGTCACCCAAATTCATCTCAACAAACATACATGACACGTAAGGTATAGATAGATACATCTTCATAGTATTTTCCATCTGATGTCATAATCCTGATCAATCGAATGTTTATCCATTTGATGAATCATTAAACATCATCTGGTCGATCAACCTGTTTGACCTACCGAAATATAACTGATGGATTTGATGTAATTTAATATACACTAAAAAACACTTCATGGATATAAGATATTGATCTTTGCATATATTTTAACATAAATATAGTGCCCTGAACTGCATCTACTTCTATACAGTTGAACTCTATTTTTTGGCCTTTATTAACATCTATTCAATGAAACTAAGTGGGTGTATGTCTGATAGTTCTCATAACGAACTATTAAAAATCTCATACACATGTAGTATAAAATATTCTAACAAAAAAACACATTAGGATGGATCATCTTATGATGGAATCTATCTGATAGCCTTCTTTAACTAGTTTCCTCCATGGTTTTATAGCGTTGAAATTTGTATAAAAAATTATTCAACATTATAACACTTACAACTAGATAATGATTCACCATATAAATATGGAAAATTTACTCAAACATTATAATACCAGTCATACATTTATTTCATACATAAGGTGAAAAATAAAAAAAACAATTATCATAGACTAAATGATAAACTCTATTATGTAACATAATTCCTAGTCCATTGGGTAATATTTAATAACCTCAAAATTTTTACTAAATTAGTAAGGATCATGATATTTTTCATGATGTTAGTAACATGAGGAATGGAATTACATTACTTTACTATAAATAAGATTCTTAATGTGGTTTATGAATCATTATTATCCTCCTTCAACACATCATAACAATTTTTTTAAAAACTCTTGTAACTCTTTCTTACCTAGAATCCAAAAATCCCCAATCATGATATGTTGAAAAAAAAATATTTTACCAAAACATCCCAATATATATATATATACATATTTTTAATGGAGGATAGATTGAGTAGACAAATTTAATGAAATGGGATTCATTCATCATCTATGTTTGATACTTTATAATGATGGGATTAAAAAATTCCCTTTGGGTTTGTTTTTCTATAACAACAGCTACCATTATTCAATATCTATTGATCCATTCATGTTTTTTGGTTAACCCTTAAAAATCCATTGTATTCGGGCGAGGTTGTGGATTTTATGGAAATTTGTCTATGTTTTGTGTTAACCATGGATGATATGTTTTAGATAATTTAATATAAGTTGAATTTGGAACAAGACCATCATAAATATTATGATAATCATAATAGGATATCTATGAAGAATGTGGTCAGATTCATGTGTTTTTAGGGTTCCCCCTTTCCATGTATAGAAGAGGTTTGTTCATGGGTTCTATATTTATCCCTAATTAATAGGTCCTTTTGAGGTGTTATGGATCATCGGTGAGCATTTGTATTTTTTAGTACATATTCCATTGTTGGGATAGATCCAATATGTTTTTATGTGTCATAGATTCATCTATATCTCAATGAAATTACTTATGTCAATTACTATAGATAGTTTGATGTGTAAATTATCGTAACAGTATATAAAATTTTGGTCATTATTTTTTATAATAATTAGAAGGGTTTCTCTGAGATTGTTATTCTATTACTTCTCTTTCTATAGAAAATTTTTTCCATAGACTAATTTACATGGGAACATGATTCAAAAATGTTCCCTAAATCTTTTTATCTACATCAAATAAAAGAATTATATACATGTATTTATGTTTGATTATGGAATATTTATTATTTTTATTTATTGCATATTCTATACTCTTTTTTGGTATTGTGATCGTTCTATATTATAGCTATATTTTTGTGTTTATTGGGATTAAAGGATTCCATTCTACGTTATGTAGTTTTTGACTCTAATAAATGTGAATAATTTAATTGGTATAAAATGTTATAGATCAGAGTTAAATTTTATGTTGCATTGCATATTATGGGTGTTGGAGGTGTTGAAAGAATTTTGAATGAGGAAACATGAATCTAGAATTGAGATTTTAGCTCGGGTGAGTATATCGTAGTGTGGACATATAGGTCACATAATGGAGATTTCCCTATATAAGATAGGGAGTTCTATATTTAGATGTTTCATGAAATGGGGGCATCATTAACAATATGAGTTTTTTCATGATGTGAGGAGGTTTAATTTATTTGGGTTATAATCCATGGTAAAAATGTTTTATTCTATTTTGAGGAGGATTTTGGGTTACAACATGAGGGACATTCACGACAACATAAAGGATTTTGAAAATAATTCCATTAACTATATATCCTTAATGATATGAGGAAATCATTATATTGGCAATGTTTATACTTATTTGTGGATTATATATTCTTCAAATTTTATTTGATTTTATTTTAATTGTTTTTTGTTAATGTTTTTTGTGTTATGATGCTGTTTGGGGAATTTTATTTAATTATAATATATTAGGTTTTTGCGATGGGGACATATCTACCGTTTTGTGAGAAAAAATGATAGATTTATTGGGATTATACCTTTTTGGATTTCCTGACATCATTGATATATTACCAAGTTATACCATTCCATAGTCATATTAGAAAAAATAATAGATCGCGAATTAAATGTATGAACACAGAGTAGATTTTGGAGTGGATTTTGGGGATTTTTTTTGAGATATCCCCATTATAGTATGATCATATATCATCTCATTATGGATCATTATAATTACAGTTCAATTTGAAATTAGAAATTGAATCCAAATTAATTTTTTCCCTCTTTTTTAGCTTGTCTTTGGTGAATTGTTTTTTTCTTTGAGACCTTTTAGTTCCCTTGAATTATCTTTGGCCCTCGGTTTCTGGAGATCAATTATTTAGTAATATATAGAGAGTTTCCATTTACTTCCAGTGGTTCTTATACTTCTTCAGGTATGGTACAAGGTAGACGTTCTGGTGTTATTTTTCCCAACATCCCACAATTTTAGTATATACATCCCATGTAAATATTCCATTTAATTTCTTCTTTCACATTCAACATGCAATCAAAACAAACCACGATACATATGGTTAAGTTAAAATTATAACTATTAAATATAACAATTATAATGTTGTCATTGAATTAGTGGATATAAATTCGGGTAAAATAATTATTCTATATTTTTTGAACATATAATAAATATCACTTTTAATACAAATTCACTAATATAATTCAATAAGTAGACTTAAATAACTAATTAAATAATTTTATGAGATATAGTGTGTTTTTCTAAAATTTGATTTATTTTGAATATTTTGCTTTCATACAAAATATATTAATTTTAAATGAGGATAAAATTTATTATTTATATGAATACAATATTAACAATAATTTAATTAGTAGTTGATAGGAAATAATTCTAAGAATAATTAAAATTTTATATAGTGATTTTAATGTAAACCAATCGATATATTTTATACAACCCTTTAAAATTAAAATCCATAAATTTTATAATTTTAATTTTAGATAATTTAATTATATTATTAAGTATGAATTATAATAGTTTATAAGGTATAATTTTTGATATTTTTCAAAATAATGATAATTCGAACAAAAAGAAATTAATACAAATATCAGGTCTTTTGGTATCATAGGAATATAATCATGAATTAAAAAAATATGAATCAATTTTTGGGAGAAAATATTTATTTTATATGTTAAATTATAAATTTATACATATTATGTTTAATTTTAAAAACTAAAATTAATATTTAGAACATATGATATATCTTTCGCTAAAACTATTTTCAATATGTTATACCATTATTTTTAAAATTAATTATTTTATCACCTCTAAAATTATATTTTAAAAAATAAATTTCATATTATGATTTAGAATGACCTAAATCTCTAAAAAGTTTAATTTTATTTTTTTCCATAAGGAATAAAAATTAGTCACCCTAGTAAAATCCAAAATGGCAAAGGGATTAAATCAAAGGATAAAAGTACAAAAACATGTCAAAACTTTATAAAAATGAGTTTTATAGTACTTTATAAAACGTATATTATCATAATATACTATATTGTTCTCTTCTTCTCTTACTTTCCTAGAGTTTTACACATCTTAATATAAAAATACCATTCATTTCACTTATAAAATGACCCCTTAACTACCCCATTTCTCCCCACAACAAAAGATCAATATCATGAACAAAAAAATAAAAAATACCTCCCCAATATTATTATCATTTTTATGGTTCTTTATCTAAATAGAAGATCAACCATTAAAGTATTAATCCAATTTTTAATAGAATTATCCCAAGTAGTAAGGTAAAAATTCATAATCACACATTTTTCTTTGTTATTACATTCTTTATTCCTCTAATTCCTACAAATATATTTTACCCATGATAAAATAATTACATTGTTATTATAATCATATTATAATTTTATTACATTAATTGAATAATTTTTTTATAGTTCCCAACACAACCATTCAAAATTTTAATACAACTTCTCCATGTATGTGCAGACTACCACCTCCATGAGGGCGTATTTTACTTTTATTATAATCTCACATAGCTAGTTATAACAATGTATCTAATGAATAAGTCTGATATTTTATATAATATTAAAATTATATAAATATAAATCCTGAATTATCTTAATAATATAATTAATTATAAAATGAAAATGTTTCCCATATTAAAGTGTAAACTACCACATCCATGGGAGACTTTTTTTTTCATCACCATATTACATAGATGGTTGTAAAAAATATGTGATGAAGACATGTAAAATAAATATTATATATATATTTATATTTAATAATTAATGAGAGTAGAATTAATGATTACTATAATTTAGATTGATTTCATATGTAAATTAGCGAAAACAAGCTCATCAAGGAAGTATTCTCTCAAAACATGCACATAATTTCCATTAAATGATCATTGTAATGCATAATGAATTTAAAAAATGTAAATTTTATTATATTTATATGTTTAAATTGTCAACAAGGAATGTCTTTCAATATCTCTATTATGAAACATGCATGAAATAATAAAAATTACAAACATCTGATGATTAAAATAAGTGATAAATAATTAATAATTATATAAAAATTGATTATAGTTAAAAAGTATAATATGATATAGATATGAATATGGTTACAAAAATGATATTAATATTTTTGTGTTTATTATATTATATTTCAAATATCTTATTTGGATTTTGAGATTAAAATGTTATGTATTTTCAAATCTATACTTCCTTTTTTTGAGACATGTTCTATATTCACCGATGGGTTTTTTATGAGGGGTGAATATACTACCCTACAAATTATTTTTATAACCAAATTCCTTAAATTAAAAGGATTTGGAAATCTACATCATTTTCTCTCATTCAAGTCATCAGAATTTAAATGTTACTAAATATGTAAGGGATTTTCATTCGAATATCATTTTGCATTTAAGATTGATATGAAAATTTTAATAAGTGGAACTTTTGCGATATTTTTATATAAATGGTCTACCTTCGTTAGCCAGTCCACAATCACCCATATAGAGTCATTATTTAGAGGGATACTTAGAAGACCCACCAAAAAATCCACGGCATCATCTTTCCACTTCCATTCCATAATGGGAAATGGCTGTAAAAGACCAATAGGTCACTGATGCTCAGCCTTCACCTGATGATTGGTGTTGCATCTTGCAACAAAATGTGCAATCTCTTTTTTCAAGATCGACCACCAATATGGTTGACATTATTCCTGAAATGTTTTGGTCAAATCACGATTCACCTCCCCATTATAGTAATGAAACTCAAACAATATATCATAAAATATAAATGTAGGAACAATAACATGACCCCAAACATAGATGATATCAACATCATATATGGTCTACTCATGAGGTGGATCCCCACATTCAAAACTATCCCTTGACATAAAACAATTTAATTCCTCACACTACATTTCCTTTTTATAGTTCATATGTTTTTAATCAACTGATAAGGCTTCAAGGTTCATCATTTCCCTCTCCTCTTGAACATCCACATGCATCTCAGAAAAGAGTGTCATCATCATCCACTCAGAGTTAGACTTCTGGACAACATGTGACCTATCTTCTGGGTCAATGATTCAGAAACACTATTTCCCTTTCATAGTGTATATGATTACCCAATATAATATGAATTCATATACTCAACCCATATCAAATGCTGTAGATTCAAACTCATTGTGAAAATATGTACATTAATTTTTTTTAGTATACATAATGAACCTTTCACTCAACATGAAATGTTACCAATACATTAAGGCATAAACCATTATAGCTAGCTTGAGATTGTTCATAAGGTATTTTCATTCATGTTGAATCAATTGTTGTAACCCATATACAACAAGTCCATATCCCTACATCATGAAAACCTCATGTATGATCCCAGATTCATAAAAAACAACAGTATAATCCTCACATGACTTAGGTATGATAAAAATTAGTGTGATTTCCAAATGATTTATCAACACCATGATAGAATTATCACATGATCCAAACCACTAAAACGTGATACCATTCTATGTAAAACACAAATGTGGTGCTTAAAAATGGAAAAAGTTCTGGAAAACCGTCTAATAATAGCCTGATAAACCCAAAAATCATTATATATAAAAACCATTATTGGGATTCTGCCAAGAAAAAACTGCTTGTCCAATCTCAGGTCCATTAACACACCTTCATCACAGATTATGTGGCCCAAACAATGTTCATTTTCAATCCATAACATGCACTTAAGTAGCTTGGGGTGTAGAGAGTTCTCTTTCTGTGTACTCAAGGCAATGTAGAGATGTTAGGAATTATCATAATGAGTCTTGGAGTACACCAAGTTGTTATCCATAAAAATAAGCACAAACAAATCCATATACCAGTGAAAGATTTTGTTTATCATGGCCATGAACATAGCCAAAGCATTATTTAGCCTGAAATATATCACAATAAAATTATATATTCCATACCTACTTCTGAAAGTATTCATTTCTATATCACAAGGTCAAAATCTCATCTAGTGATACCCTAGACTTAAATATAACATAGATAACAAATATTAACCCCTCAATTAGTGAAAAATATAATTGATATGCTGAAGATAATACTAGTTCTTAAAAATCCCTTTCTTCAACAATCGATAATATACACATAACCTCAATGTCCAAGCATCCTTCTTATAAAACAAATCTAATGAATGTTCAGGTGATATACTATGATGAATAGATAATATATCCACCAATTATTCGAGCTGATTCATATGCTATTCATGTTGTGTTGGTTCCATTTGGTACATTAGAATGAAAGGCATTATATTGATCTCAAAATCAACTTCTATATTAGGTTGAAGACCTGATAAAACATCTGTAAAAAATCCAAAAAACAATCTATCATGTTTAGATATAGACTATTCTTTACAAACCAATAATCTGATAAAATGCAAGATGGGTGGTGATCCTCCCCAACTGCTGATGAACTGGCCCATCATTGCCTTCCTAGATATTCCATTCTAGAAAATGAATATAACTGTGAACCCTAGATGTTGTAATTGTATCTATCCAATAGTAACAATCACTATGGTTTTGGTATGATACCAGCTAGTCCATTTCCAATATTTGGTAAAAACCTAAAATGTCAATTATGTAATGATCCCAAAGGAAATGATACTCACCAAACATAAAAAAACCCATGTATAAATAGATTTACTTCGACCACACACCCAGTGTTTTTTCCACAATAAAAAACCCACTCACAAATTCAATAATCAAACTCAACCCATTCACATGCGGAGAAGATATACAATATTTTGAGGCTTTTTTATCAAACAAAATAGTAGAAATCATATAATATAAAATAATAGTACCTCTGACTATCGATGAGCCAAATTCTCTATCCAATCCTATATAATGAACATCGATCTATTTACTTACCCCTCATCTCTATGATAATGTCTAACTCCCCTATGATTCTATACATTATTGAAATGGGCACTACTTCATTAATGTACAATATCTTCTACCTCAACTACCACAACCAGTAGAACTCCAACTACCTAAACCGTAAGGTGTAGGATACCTCCTTCATGTACACTGGCTCATCTTAGGTACTCGATCCCTACCAATATGTTAATATTTCATATAGTACCTCTATAAGTATCAAATCATGTATCAATATTTTAACTCCACCAATGGATGAGGAAACTCAGTATGAATGTGTCTTTCCTATCACACTAGTGGATGTACACTCAATTACTACTATGGGTAACTGATACATCTCCCTTTCTAATATGTTTTCCACTATACTAATTAACATTATAATAATTACGTTTTCTAATATAATAAAATATAACCCATGGTCCTCAAGTATAAAAAACATATAACCAACCAAAATCCACTTTGCGGTTCCCCTCATAAATGAGAGCATGATTCACCAACTAAAAACCCTTATTCAATTCCAAGTTATTAAAATGGGACTTAATCTCACATCTAATCCTATCGTAAAAATTAAAATTCTTAGGTTCCATATCTACATCAAGTGTCAAAGAAAATATCCATATATAATTGAAGTGAATTGTATAGTTCATCACTGACATTTTTCCATGGGTCATCCACATAAAATCTACCACCCTCTCTTTCCTGAGTGTCTTTGGGTAATATACTTCTAGGAATTTATCAAGAATTCACTTCCATAAAATGCTATCTACCTTTTATTCCTGGTCTTGAATATCACACCCATATATTTCTTTAACTCGTAACATATATATATCCAACGTGAACCATTTCTCATCAAAGAGTATTCAAATGGTCACGAATCACCTGGATTGACTCATTCTAGAACATAGCTTCCACAAGTCCACCTTCTATGGTGAACATCAATTTGGTTTTCAATTGGCACTCACAAGTTATATAAAGGATAATCCACAAATCCCACCCTATGAATCTTTCCATGAACTATATAAAGTGAGAAATTTTCTCATGGAAGTTATTTCTCTTCCCTTCACACAAAATTACTGGGGCCTCGAGTTTTGTTATTGGAGGCACATTTTTAGTATTTTCCTCCTATAATCCCAACAATAATCATCATCATGGAGGTGTGTCTCTAAAATTCCAAACACTCATCATAGGATATGTAACCCATCATTAACAAATTTTACCCAAATAAAAATTCATATATCAAAAATAAATTATCATGTATATACTACATTGTCACAGAACTGGGAAATTATCCTTACCCTTAACAATCCCTAACCCGGGCCATGTCTATAATTGGGTAACAACTCATCTTTTTATATGTTTATCATTAGAAACACATATATTGAACATGTCAAATTAAAAGAATTATCACCATTTACAATTATCAATTTTGTATTAGTCACTAATTCTATTAAATTACTCATATAAAGAAAAAAATAAATTTACCAAAACCCACTAATAATATTATTTTCCATTTATTCCTAATATAATGCATGTCACATAAAATCCTTAGTGCTTATAATTATTAATTCACACATGACACCTGATCCATATCATTCCATGAATAAGATCTCATAAAAAATAACATCACATAACAAGTGCGTCACCAAAGGTGAAATAATATCCAATTGTAATAGAAAACATACAGAAAAAAAAATGCCACCCAGGGTACTTTGGTTTTTAATTACTCATGGGTTAACTACTTCCATGCATGAGTTCATGGCCATGTCCCCACTCATTCTAGTTTCATGTCTAACTTTCCCAAATAATAATACAACTACAAAGAAAAGAAAAACTCTTATGATACCACTTTAGAATTTTTGAGACTGAGTGACACATATTGATTCCCTGAGTTGGATTGCCACATTACACCAGATGCAATTACTCATACACTAGAGGCTGCCAACTAGCAGTGTAGCATAATATGTAATTTTGGTATAATAAACACTCTTTATAAAATAAGCACAACATAGGAAATTAAAATAAATATACCCAGGATACCAAAATAATTAGAAATAAACAAAACAACACATGAATAAATACAAAACAAGGATAATTACCATAAACCAAAGAAGTATATATGTCATGACATATAATTTTCTATTGTCAAATGAAAACCTAAAATCAAGACACACTAAAAATCTCCAGTGGTTCATGATATCGTGTTCGGTTCCATCAACCATGCTCTATGATGAATCCCAACTCTGCTTTCTAATATTGGGTTCTTACACTTATCATGTCCAATAAACATGTAGTCTATTTGGTTACCAATCAGGAAACCTGAGTGGGGTGTAAGTACAACTCTGTTTTCTATCACCAATGGTTCCTAAAATAGTATCATGTCTATAATATTCTCTATATTTTTTATAATTAAGAAATATAAAAATAAAAAATTAAATAGGATTTCGATTTCATTAATCAGCTACATAGGCCCCTAGGTTTAGAGTGACACCTAAACCAATCATACTTACTTTGTCCTGCAACAGAGTATGCACCATACACCATAGGGATATCTAAATTAATATATTTTTGGTATTTCAATATATTATATAATTCCAATTGAAATTTCTAGTACCATGGACCATCAGTCGAGGTTCCAATTCACATACATGTAATGGGGGATTACAGCAGTAGTTTGGAACCCCTTTGGTATTTGGACCAGTAGTCCCTAACCCAAAACACATTGATCAATCACATATATCAATAATTAAAATTCATTAAATTGGGGGGATAGAGAAGTATTCTAGAACCCCATGGGAATTTGGAGTATAGGTCACTAACACACATCTCATTGATGACATTTATATACACATATCATATTTCCACACTCACAACTCATTTATCAAAAATTCTAATAATGTTCCACCATTTAAATTATCAAACCAAACCATGGTTCATAAATTTATCACAAGGAACAACATGAATAATTCCTTCATTAATACATTAATCATCAATTAATAAACAAGTCATAAACCCTTCATGGTTACTCCATTAATCCCTTTAAATCCCATTATAAAATGTGAAATAAGGATTTAGTTCAATTTCATAAACCCAATATTTCCACTTATATATCCCATTCGTAATCATTTCAAGGATCTTGGTACACCGCATGGGTTTCCATCAATCCCGCTTTCATAATCTCCAATGGGTCTAACAGCATCCGTGAACAGTCTCTCAAATAAGGGAAATCAATCAAATTTTTTAATTTAAATTCAATTTCATAACATGTAAATTTAAGAATATAACTACCACACAATATCGATATCAATAATACAAGAGTTAGTAATTATTCCTCATACTTCATGATCATTGATTAACACTCACCAAACTGTAGCTCTCAATTTGATGTAGAACATTCAAATCCAAAATGATGAAAAACATCTAGGATAAAAAGTAAGGATTGAGATATAACAACAAATGTTAAATTAAAACCTAGATCTAAAACATTTAAAATGGGAGAAAAAATCCTACTCTAAAGGGAGAGAAATATGGGAGAGTGTGAAACCAAAACAAATAATAGATCACATAACTAAAGAGAGGTTGAATCCTTCCAATATATCTTTGATTCACAATGAAAGGAGTTTGTGGAGCCTAGGAATCCTTTTATGAGCCTCCAAGAGTTAAAAAAATCATATTAGGCAAAATCGAGATGATTAGGGAAATAAATTGGGGGTTAGTGAATTTTAAATTAAAAATTCAGAACATTAAATTACTATGTGATTGGTTTCCTAGATGGTTCACATATTAAGACAACCCATACACCCTAATTGTGTGCCACAAATGGCCGAGGTGAATAGTTTTTCCTTGGCGCGTGCATGCATTGGAAATCCTTTTCAAAACCATGAAACCCCCCACTATCCGAGGGTGAATCGTTTAGGGAGGGTGGTCCATCGGTTTAGTCAAAATATTTTCTCCCATAATGTGTCACAAATTTTTTTTCATAGTCTTTTAGGTAAAAACACATGGTATTCCTTTCAATGCAGCAATTTTGTACAACTCATGGGATTTAAAAATTCAACAAAATCACCCAAAACTACCCCAAAATAAGACCCTACCATGATATTATCAAAACAGGGTCAAATAATCTATAAAAATGAGTATAATATGTCTCAAAAAAGGTATAGATATCCAAACATCCTTTATCTTCAAATTTTTCCAAAAGATAATACTTTTCCAAGATTAATCCATATTTCCAAATTGATTTTTCAATGAATATGTGTATCTTTTAACTAAGTTTTTTAAATTTAATTTATTAGTATAGCTCCTATAAATTGATGGTATTGATTATAAAATAATTAATATAGTATCTTTAATATATTAAATTGTTTTTTTGATGATGTAAAACCCATTATCCATGATCTTCCCATTCGTTAGAAAACGATAAGGTTTCTCATGAAAACATGTGGACTACCACTTCCATGAAGCGACACAATTTTTATGATTATTTTTTAAATAGATGATAATAAGGATAAAATTATTGAATATATATTATATTTATAATTTTATAATTTTTCTTTAATAGTAGTTTTTTCTTCACCTTTCCTTCATTCCAACCATTGAAAAATTTAAACTCCATTGATGCGTACGTATGATCTACCATCTCCATGATTAATATAATTCATTTTCCAATCTATAACTTTTATAGATTTTTAAATATATAAATATAAGGAATATATTTTATATTTATATCATTGATAAAATTATAGAGATTATGGGACAATGAGTAATGAATAAGGACTGGGACTAACGAACTAAAAACATCATGAGAAATAAATCAGTTATCACATAGAACATGTATTTTAATATAAAAATATTAATAAAAAGATGATAATATGTTTTACGTGAATAATATATGGTATTATATGTATGATTATGGTTCTCTAATATGTTTATAATTAATATATATGTAATATACATGTGTTTCCAATGTGCATGATGAAAAATGAGACATAACATAATGGATTTAGTCTTAGTCCCAGTTTATTTCGGATTTATTATTCTAGAATTCACATTGAGGAAATTATATGATACTTTTATTGTAATGAATCAAATTTTACATATATTATTTTTGGAAATTTTATGAAATATTCTCAAGACTAGGTATTGAGATGAAATGCGATTCTGAGGCCTTCTATTCACATAAAAAATGTTTCAAATATATTAAATATATTAATCATCACACCAACACATTTTTCATTACAAATGGAATGAATTATAGAGAAGGGTTTGGGTATGAATTTTAAGTGAAACATTGAGTTCAAAATTCATGTTTATCCTATGCTCTACATGACCTTTTTCATTATGGGTCATTTTTGGAAATGTCATCATGACTGCAGAAATGAATAAAATAATTAAATAAATTAACATATTTATTTATTTTTATGCAGCGATTCATAGGTATTTAAATATACTATTTTAGAGTAATTTTAGGGTTTTCTTCAAAAAAAGTGGACCAATTGGACTGTTATGGGAGATAGAATTGGTGGGTTTCTCAAATAAGAATGGTGACTGGATAGTAGATCGATGATCGATGTGCAAAAAATTCAAAGTATATCACCAACAATCATAGATCAGTCCAATTCTTCATCATTGATTGATCCGAATTGAGGTAGAGAAGTTGTTTATTTGTATTTTTTTCTCTATTCATAATTACTACATTGAACATAGATCAACCAAACAACAACATGAACCATAGATTGCATGTATTGTGGTATGGGTTAACTTATGAGGATACTTTGGGAGATTTTTTTGATTAGGTTGTTGAATTTTCAATTGATTTACTAATTTAAATGAACCAAGATCTATAAAAAATTCAATCATTTTCTATGCCTCTTGATTTTTCTTATGCTTTTCTCTATATATTATTTTGTCATTATGTGCGTTCTTTGTTTGGTCCACAGTTCAACATTTTCCTGGACAATCAAATGCTTCACATCCATTTAAAGGGGTAATACTTAAAAATCATACATATTGTCTTTTCTCGATGTGAAAAATCGGATATGATGATAATAGTGAATGAATAAGACTGATTTTGAATCCTCCAATTTGGATTGGGTCTGCAAAAAAAATTATGAAGGTTTGGAATGATTCATAAATAAACGAGATCACTAAAAATCACTTATCCATCTTTTATAGATCATAGTTGAGTTAGATCTGAGTTATATTGGAAGTATTGGTGACAATTGTAGTGGAACTAGACATGGGATATCTGATGACAATGCGGATTCTGGATTTGAGATTCTGTAAAATCCTACGTTCCATGGTGTGTAACCTAAAGACACACACTATAAGCGTCCCCTTGTGTAGAAAATAGGTTTTTTAAAGAAGTTACATATAAAAAGTCGTTTGACCCTTATCACATGGGATGTAGTCTCTCTATGCGACAAAGCGTTTACCTTAGATGGTATGCAGAGATGAGTTGGAGTACATGGGTTGGATCATACCATGTACTCCACAACAAAGACATGATCTATAAGAGTACATTGGTTGAGCCATGTACTAGTATATGGGTATAGTACATGTGGATCCGACACACTGTGTACTTTTACATAGACTAAAACACAGAATCAGAATTAGTCCGTTTTCACAGGTAGGAACGTGCATCAAGGGACATGGTGTGTAACACCTTCTACATATTCTATACTTTTCTAAACATGGCTTGGAAACCTTTTACTCTATTTCAAGGATATATTTTGTTAGAGTGCATTCCTGTTATCATTTTCCTTGAGGGTTAGTATGGAATAATATCCTACCAATAAGAAAATGAGAACTTCAGCTTTAATTCTTGGATAGAGTTATTTGAATCCCTTTGTGAGGAAAAAGGTTAGTTCATTTATTCATCTTCTTAACTTAGGTGGAGTTCTTAGTATTGTCGTGTATGTCACTACAGAAGATCCAATCCTATAATTATCATTTTAATTGTGATTTAGTTGTTGGTATCACCCCATGGTATGGGGTGTGATCCTCATCTATGTATCATATCTTTTCATACCTTCAGCGTGTACTTATAATGGAGAGACCTAACAAGAATTACTTATTGGAAGGATTCCATCAGTGCTTTTAGAATCAGGAATGTATTCTCTTAGATGTGTGCTTTGTGGAACCTTTATAATGATGATGTATGCTAGAATACTATGGTTGTGAATTTCCTTTAGACAAAGTGCCTTTTTTGAGAATATCTGGACATTCTAATCATTTGTGATGTAGATATATACCTATGTATATATTACTTTATTTACATTCATGTATGCTTTGTTGTTCTGGGATGTCCTATAAGGTATTGTTATACATACCCCTTCATGGGCTTTACTTGCACATGCCATGTATTGTGAAGATGGTAGAGAATTTGATAGAGTCCTTGATGAACTAGGACCAGACTGTTCTTAGTGAGACAGTTCAGACTGAGGCGTGTTCCAGTGATATTTGGAAACAATCATAGTTTTATATTCATGCTAGACTGGTGTTTTAGAATCTCTGTAGTGGGATTGTATTTGGACCTTTTCTTACTTTCCCTTACTTCATGTGGTACTATGGCTGTAGGATTTAGATGTATTCATTGCATGGTTTTTTAGTTGTTTTTCCATTTCATCATTATAATTATAAGGAGATGTGTTCATGTGTAAATTTACTTGGTATAATTCCACCCATGTCAGTGATATACATACTCAGTGCTAGTATTCATCCCCTATCCTATTGTAGGATGTTTTGGGGAGTGCTGGAATGATCCCCTTTTAGACTATTTTTGATAGAGAGGTATCAAAGGGGTCAGTTCTACCTTTGGACTAGGAGTATTTGAGATTGGTTTTGGTTAAAATTGTTAAGTGTTTCATGTTTGGAATTCATGGTACGGACTACATTGTTGGTGCGACGACCATAATATCCATACACCAAGACTCTGACCACCTTCTTTTTGACTCTGTACATGATAATATTGGTTATATGGGAAAAATGGTACATACATCCTATATGAATGGGTTGTGGTTTCTATATCCTTCTTGAGTCAGCTCTCTGGAAATACTCATTGACCACGATACATCTTGTTTACTTTTAAGAAGATCCCATGATATATATGAGCTAGTAATTAACAATATGAGCAAGAGGATGATCCCCATAGTGATGAGGAGTTGATACAGAAACCAATTCCCGAAATGTTACCTCTAGGTGTTTGTTCGGCTATAGAAACACCCATGGACAAAAATGTGGTACCCAAAATACTACCCAAAAAGGTGTACCGGCTGATCACACTTCACATGATTCAGCGATAGAGACACCTTAGATAACTTGGAGATCCCAACCCGCAGGAGTCTTAAGGCATGATTGAGGAAGTAGACAAAGTACTTTTGTCTAGTTAGGATAACAATATTTCATAGTATTGTCCTAGAAGTGAACCTTATTCTTATCTAAGAACGACGATGGTGGGGTTTGGCGACTCAGTCCGTTGATGAGGTGAATATTGTGTGGGTAGAGTTTGATTTCATTTTTAGAGAGGTGTTCTCACCAGCTACACTGAGGGATGTACATGTCCATGAATTTCTTCCAATACAGAAGGGAATCATGATAGTTTTTGAGTATTTAACAAGGTTTACCAAACTCTATAGGTATTTGATGGATATGGTTCACGACCAGTTCTTTAAGGACTAGACCATTGAGAAAGATCAGAGTAGATACATCTAGCCAATAATTATCTCACTAATAATTCCTACATATGTCGGGGTACTTGAGTGAGCTTTGGTGGTTGAGATTTTCTTGGGTTAGTAGATACAACAAGTGGTTGGTTGTAGTAGGAATATATATGAAGAGACCTCGGAATTATGGAGTTGAAGATCGTATTAGGGACTTAGATGTGCGAGATGATTTAGAAGGATCACCCAGGATAAGGGATTCATAGTTTAGGGAACACAAGGGGGGTCCAGTAATCCCAAATGGAGGTGGTTATACTCATGTGATGGTAAGGGATTTGTTTCCTAATATTTTATGAACATCTGTACAACTATAAGATAGATCGTGGATGGGTAACCAAGGGATAAACAATGGTAGGAGTAGGAAGGTTCAATGGAGGTGGATTTGGTAGACGATTTGGGAGAGTTGAGGGAGGTGATCGATGGTTTGACATTTCCTGACCACCACCCAGTCCACACTAGGGTTAGGGAGTTGGAGGATAGGGGTGGGGATAAATGCAGGTGGTCTAGGCTTATGACCTAGAGTCTCTCGGAATGATTTAAGGTATGATCTATGTCATTTCTTCATAATAATCATAACTAATATACAAATGTTTTTGAAATTCATTTATTAACACATACCTTATATGATAATTATAGATTTTAGTTGACCCCTTTGATTGACCCTTACGCATAGAGACTCCTACTAGTGAAGACTCAACAGTCACATAGTTGTGCTGATGGTGTGAATTTAATCTTTGATGTGAGAGTTTTTATTGGGAAATATTTGTAGTAGCAATGTGGCCTTATGATTTTATATTAGATATATTATTTTTATCAATATTCCATGCCGAGATTGACAATTTTAGGTAGAGGACGTGGTGTGTCCATTTTGATGGGACTAGGTTGTCATTTTTCAGTGAAAAATGATCACATGAAATACAAGATGGACTCATGGTTTGGAGGATAAAGCTGATTACTCCTTATTTGGATATCCTATCCCTAGGTGTGGTGGATATTATGAGTTCCATGTTTCGTATAATGGTGGCAGAGTATGAGGACATATTTCACCAGGATGTTCCAGGTTTACCTACCCACATAGAGATGAACATTTGCATTGATCTACACCCCAGGATGACATTGATATCTATAAAATAATATTTCATCACCCCCATAGATATTTTTGGGATGTTGATGAATTTGGAAAAAATTTAGAGGTATGGATTTGTTAGACCTGATGTTTTATCTTAGTAAACCAAAACTGTGTTTTCCAAAAACATTGATTATAGATTGAGGTTATGTGAGGACTACTAGTTCTGGAACCAAGTGTCTATGAAGAATATGTATCCACTATCTAGGATTAATGACCTCTTTTATCAGTCGAGAGGGGATTGATGGTTCTTGATGGTTTACCTCAGGTCATTTTATCACTATCTACGATTATAGGATTAGGATATATATATAATATTATATTAATATTTCTCTACGATCATTATGAGTACGTGGTGATGCCCCTTGGTGTGGAAAACACCTTATAAATGTTCATGGGATGGATGAACCATATCTTTCATCATTTATAAGACTAGTTCATTGTATTATTCATTGGAGGTATCCTTGTGTACTCAATGTCCAAGGAAGAGAATGTGAGACACTTGATGTTTGTTTTAAATGTTCATCCAAAGAACTATATTTATAGAATCATCTTGAAGTTTTAGTTATGGATTTAGGTGGTCCACTCCCTTGGAATTGTAATCTCAGTGGATAGAGTGGAAGTGTACCCGACCATGGTTGAGGCATTATAATCTTTGGATCCACCTAAGAGCGTGATGGAGGTGAAAATATTCCATGGGTTTAAAAACTATTAGCATATATTCATACATGATTTCTACAGAATATCATCAACTGTGATAGCTTTGAACTGAAAGGGGTAGCCTTTCATGTGGGTAGAGAGGTTCCGGTATGATTTTTAGTAGGTGAGGTAGAGTTCGATGAGTTCTCCCACATTGAGATTTCTATAGGAGGGTGTTGAGTATGTAGTGCTAAATTATATATCTAGAACCATTCTTGGTTATGTTCTAATATAGTGGAATAAAGTGATAGACAATGGTTCAAATCAGTTTAGACGACCTGAGAAGAACTATGTGACCCAAAATGGTTGTCTTTTCACTAAATATGTGGCGACACTACCTGATAAGAGAGTGATTTATTTACTATTATTATCACAAAAGACTCAAGATTATATTCTATGACAAGGATATCATCTTGATAACATGATGATGGATATAGATCCTCCAGGATTATTATATTGAAACTCTCTATAATCATGGGATGGGGAACATGATATTATATTATATTAGTATAATATCTTCTTCACAATTGTAAAATGAGGTTCCAGAGTAGTTAGACTCATTTTAGTTATCCTTTGTTGATAAATAAGGATTATCATACCTCTAGTCAATGGTTGTCACCACTCCACTCTTGCAGCAATTTAGGGAGGTACAACATGAGGATATTAACTGTGAAACCCCATATACTCAGATATCCACTAGACATGATCATGATGGATTTTATAAAGGTGGGGAGTATGTCGTTCTTTTCAGAGGACGTGCGATGGTACCATTGATGTTACTAGGGAGGGTCATGAGAGAGTTTCATACATATCCTTTAGTGTTATATAAAGGTGTGGAAATGATGTTTCAATACCTTTGACATACGTTTTGGTGGCCAAGGATGAATAATTGAGTTCTATAGTTTGCCTCTCAATGCCTTACCTGTCAGAAAGTGAAGGATGAAAACCACATTCCAATGGGTTTTTCTCGACCCCTTAAGGTACCATAATGGATTTTGTATGGGATATCCATGGACTTCATAATGCACATACCACAAACCTCCAGGGGACATGAGGTCATATGGGTTATTGTAGACTGACGCACCAAGTCGGTCCACTTATTTGCAGTTTGGGAGTTGAATTTAATAAAGAGATTGGGATGCCTCTATGTATACGAGATATTTCGAATACATGGAGTTCCATCAATGATTGTTTATGAACATGATGTTTTCTTCAAATCCCAATTGTGAAAGAGATTATAAGTGTCTTTTGGGACTCAGTTATACTTGATCACAACATTCTACCCACAAAACAATAGCCAAAATGCGAATACCATTCTCGTTCTGGAGGACATGATATGATATTTCATGTTGGAATTTGGATATATTTTAGGGGATCACATACCACTGGTGGAGTTTTTTTTACAAAAAATGCTACAATTCCACTATCGGTATGGAGCCATTCGAGGCATTGTATGGGTGACCATATTTGTCACCACATTGTTGTGATGACTCAAGAGGGTTGAAAATATGTTCTTAGAGCTAGTTCAAGAAACTAGTAAGAAGTTACAGATCATCCATGATTAGATGAAGTCAATATGTAGCCATCATAAGTCTTATGCTAATATACAATGTAGTCTATTTGATTTTGAGGATAGAGACCATGTGTTCTTATGGGTCTTACCTCGATGGGGATTATAAATATTTTTCATTGATGGAGAGATATCTCCATGTTACGTTTGTAATTTATAGAAACTATGTAGAGTTAGTATGGTTGTTTACCAGTTATCTCTTCGTCAACATTTAGACCAGGTACATGAAATCTTCCATGTGTCACGGCTGAGGAGGTACATGCATGAACCATCACACATTATTGAATGAGGAGAGTTGGAATTCAAGGATGGAGCAATCATTGAAGAGTACGTAGAGGAGATTGAGGATCAACATGATAATATCCTTAATGGGGTATCAATACATTTATTACATGTTTGATGGAAATAAAAAAATCACCAGGACAGAACATTAGAGTAGGAGACACAAAAACATTCTTAGTACCCACATCTCTTTATGTATCCCTTGATTTGGAGTTTCTATATGTAAAGACCAAAGTTGGAGAGAATTTAATGACTCATATTTTACATGTAGTATTTTTGTATTTTTTTGTTGATTATTTTCAAGACTATGTGCTAATATGACATGTGAATCTAAGGCCCAGTGTGCCCCAAATAAATGTTTGAAATATATTAATTATCACATGCACACAGTTTTTTCTGAAAGAGTGAAATGATGTCTAAATAGGTAAACCAATCAGAAATATCAGGGTACTATAGAATTTAGAATGTATTTTTTATCCATGTGTCAACATAACCTTTTTAGGTGTGGTTTGTTTGTAGAAAAGTCAACGTGGGAACCTAAATGATTAAAATAAATAAATAAATTATTTTATTTCTATTTCATGATGCAATGGTTGGTGTGCCTTTAAATATAATACATTGGATAAATTCTTGGGATTACACATAACCATGGATATATTGGAGAGGTATTGAGATATTGTTTGAATATTTCTCTTAGAGAAACAGTGACCACATTGTGGATAGATGATCGACATGAAACAGATTCAAAGGATCAGGCCAATGATCACAATGCATCCACATTATTCATAATAAATCGATCTAAAACGTGGTAGAGAATTTGTTTGTTGGGATTTCTTCCCTATTATTAATTCCCATAATGAACATGGATCATTCGACCAAGGTATTGACCCATGGTTCATGCGTATTACATGATGGTATTATTTACAGGGTTACTTTGGGAGAATTTTCTACATGATTAAATTATTTATTCTTAGATTATCGTTTTAAAGGAAGTGAACTAATATTGACATGAAAATAGATCATCTTATGTTATCTTGATATTTCTTATGATTTTCTCCCCCAATTCATCTTTCTTCACATTGTGTTAATTTTCCCATGGTTTGACATTTTACCAATCGGTCAGAAATTTCACACTCGTTTCTTTGTGTTATGGTAAAAAATAAAATATCTTGGTTTAGGTCGATGGGAAATAGGTGGTATGATGTTAGTGGTGAATGGATTATATTGGTTTAAAAATCATCAATTTGGATTAAACATGTTAATGGTGACATGAACTTTCCATAAAATTCCAAAATGAAAAGTATCACTGGAAATCACTTCTCTAGTGATGATCATCCTTGGTTAACTCACATTTGAGTACTATAAGAGTGATTGACCACCGATAATGATTTAGGGTGAGTGAGAAACAATGAATATTATTTATGTGAGTTTCTTGAAAATACCATGCTACACGGTATGTAACATGGAGCCACACATCGTGTGCCCCCACTATATGGTGTGTAGGGCTTCGTAGGATGTTACAAAACACATGAAATGTGAACCCTATCACAAGGCATGTGGCCTCTCTTAATAGAATCAGTGTGTACCTTGGAGGTACATAGAAATGATTTGGAGTTCATGATTTGGAGAAAGTAGTGTACTCTCCTACATGTACAAGCCCTAGATGATTGAACGAGTTGATCCATGTATTGGTACATAGGGAGATTAAATGGGAATCCTACACATTGTGTACTTGTACATGTACTTGGATATAAGATGAGACATGGTCCATTTAAATAGACATGAACGAGGGTCAATGTAAATGGAATGTAACCCCTTCTACCCATCGTGTACTATATTAAACATTTCTTGGATCCATAGTCCTCTGTATTTGGGAAAAGTTTTATTATGGTGTGTTCCCCTTATCCAGTTCCTTATGGTTTAGTATGGAATCATATCCTACACATAAGACAATGATCTCATTAGTAAAAAATATTTTATAGTGTCATTAGAATACATCCATGAGGTATAGAGTGAGACACTCAAATCATTTTTGTTACCTAGGTGTAATTAATGGTATCATCTTTACGAGAACTACACATGCGTTGATCCACTACTTAGCTAGTTAATCAATATTAAGTTGTTGGAATCACCCCATGGCCTTCAGTGTGATCCTCATCTGTGTATCATATCAATTAATACCTTCAATTTGTAATTTTAATGGTATGAACCAACAATATTTCCCACTCAAATAGATTCAATCAATACTATCAAACTCAAGAGTGTGTAATCCCAGACGAGTTCTTTATGGAACATTTGAGCTGAAGTCCTCAGATGAAATGCTATGATTGTGACATAAATTTAGAGTGTGTGGATTTCTTTTGAGTATATCTAGATATTTTTTAGTATGACATATTGACATATACCTATGTATAGATGACTATATTTCATTTATTGAATGATTTGTGGGTTTGAGGTGACCTACTATGTATTTTTATACTCACACCTATATGGAATTTTTCCATAATGTCATGTCTTGTGTATGTGATTATCCTTTTAACATATTCCATGATGGACTAGGACCAGATGGTGTTTTGGGAGATAATATATATAGAGGGCTGTTCCTATGGTATTTTGAGAATAGTCCCAAATTTATTTTCATGTTGGACTTGTGTCATTGAATCTTTTCGGTGGGATTATATTTAATCCTATTTACATTCACTTACTTCTTATCGTACTCAGTATATGGAATTTCGATATATTCATTACATGGTTGTTCAATTTTATTTACATTTTTTCATAGTATAGTCCTGGAGATGTGTGCTTTTGTATATGTACTTAGGTTCTGTCCTCCCATGGTAGTAATATTCCTATTAAGTGCTAGTTTTCAACACCTGGCCTATTAGAGGTGGGATTGTTGGGACACATCATATCCCCCTTTGTGACACGTCATGACATATCTGATAATAAATAATTAATTTTTATTTTACTCTATATATTTTTTGGGAATGCATTTTTTCAAATAATTTTCCACAATTTATGTACTCAAGATACTGAAATAATTGTTTTAATGAAAAACGTCTATGATTTATTTTTGATCTGAAATATTTTTTTCCATGTCCATGTTTTCTTAAAAATGTTTTGAACAATGATTTTTTTAGATTAGAAATTATTTTTAATGTCATTTTTACACATGTTTGAAATTTTATAAAAATGTTTCCAATGAACCACCGTATAATTTTCCAAATGACGTACTTTTTATTGTATTATCGAAAATGTTAATGAAATAATTTTTTTTAATTTATATGGAATGAATTATATTTCTTCATATGATGACCACCTAAGGTTATGAAGGTTCTCTTATAATTTTTAAATGGATCATTTCAAAAAAGAAACCCTTAATATTTTAGAAATATTTTTATTTTATGTAACTTATTTTAGAATGAAATAGATATTTTAATCAAGAAATATTTGATAAATATTTTTAATGGAATTCTAATCTATGATAATATCCTTTGATGTTAATTATGGTTTACTAGGTATTTAATCCAAAAATAATATACATATTTTTTTGTTCAATGGTTTATTATTATGATTAAAATATTTTTACAATGACGATTTATATTTCTTGGGTAATGGTATGAAGAATTTATGAAATGATTAAGAAGAAAATTTTCCTTAGAAGGTATATGATAAGATGATAGGTTGAATGCCTTATGATATTATACAACATACACAAACACACACAGATATATATATATATATATGGTTTTCATTACATTACCGAGAGACTAAATTATATATCCCTCTAATGTATTGATTATTGTTTTATGTCCCATGACATAATTATAGGATGCGATTTGATGTGCCTAATTCATTATAGGAAACAAGTAGGGAATCTTGATCTTCTAAGGGAAATAGGTGGTGATTTATTTTACACTATGGGAAATAAGTTATGATTTATGTTCCATTATGATATAGGAAATTGGTGTTAATGCCTTATCAACAATGATATTAAGGCCTTGATAATTCACCTTGACATATGAAATGGTTACTATTCCTACGATAGTTCTACATTTTTATGAAATGATTATGATTCGAATTTTTGCTTCATGATTAATTTATGATGTTTTATCACTATTAATATTCATTTCCATTGAAATGATAATGATTTATTCCAAGAATCAATTTTATGATATATGAAATATTGGGTATGAACTATGTAATTTATAGTCATGATCTCGTATGCTTATGCTTATTATGATTTGAAATCATCATTGATTTGTACCACCCATGTTTACCATTGATGAGCATATAACCTAACCCTATACTTATGTTCACTTTCCCCATTTTATGAAGAACATATTTAATAATTCTATGTCAAGAATTGTAAAAGTGAGAATAAAATTATGAGGGATGATGAAGATTTTGACAAAATACGATTCTTAATTTTATAGTCTTCAAATAAAAAAATCATTTATGGTTATAACATGGATATAAATTTTGTGTATTGAATATTCATTTAAAAAATGTTTAATTTTTGTATGAAATGAACAAGTCTTTAAAATTGGTTTCAGAGTGGGTGTTATAAAATCTTTGGATATTTGGATTATTAAAATTTGGTTAAAACACTAGGGATAAATCTATGAATAGGGTACAATTCAAAATTTAGACATATGGTCGTGAATAAGGAAGTTTATACATAAGGTTTAATATATTAAGAAGATGGTTTCAGGATTTAATACTTCTATAAGTGATATTTATGGATTATATGATATCTCACATTGATTATTATATCTTGATTATTAGAAATTTCTTTTTTGGTGTTAGTGAATGGGTGGAACTAGAGGACATCATTCCAACAATGAATGTGATTGATAGTGTAATGATTTATCACCTATTTAACCAAATGCTATGGGAAATGAAAAATAGAATATTTTTCTCATATGAATGAAACATTCTCATGCCATGATTCATGTTGTGATTACAAATAATCAATGGAAGGAACAACAAACTATTTACTCTATCATGCAGTAACACTCAGCACTAGTTAGTGGGTCATCTAATCTACTAGTGGATGAGTGATGGGTTAGTACCATTGAGAATTTTATTGATCAATAGTTATCAAAACATGAGAAAATTAACATTTCTATTTATTGTTTGGAAGGTGTAGAAGATCATTATAAGAATCTTATTAATAATATGAAATAATAGAAACTAATTAACTCACTGTAATGGGATTGGAATAAGATGATATTTTCAAATAAGTACTTCCCCCATATTTTACTAAAATTGAGAATAAATTTTTTGAGCATTATCATAATGATGATGAATCTATTATTGATTTATGGAAACTTTTACAAGACATGTATGGTGTGATTCTAGTTAAATCATCAGCCTTGACTGAAAATTTGATCAATGTGCACTAATGATCAAAAATGAAATTGAAGATCTCCAATAAACACATTGTTTTTATATGAATAGTGGGATGAAGTCTAATGAAAATTCATATAAATAACATGGAGAAATTAAATTTAATTTATCAACACACTAGTAATGTGGGATTTAACGTCAATTTTATTACGTGAATAAAACTGGGAGGTTCTTTAAACGTGGAATGATTGTTCGTAATGCTCATAAATATAGAAAATTGAAGAATATGTTGGTTAATGCAATAATGTAAATGAAGGAACCAAATAATGAAAAATTCCATGTTCAAATTCTTATAATGAAATGAGTACAGTAAATACACCAACCAATTATTGAATCTGAATGTTTTTTATTACGAACATCGTAAAAAATCTATCAATCCTAAACAAAAAGTTAAATCACATGCATTCAAAACTACTATATTGGGTTAGAAGAATGATTTGGTTAAAGGTTTACTTATCATATAATTTATAATATCTGCAGACACATATTAATCTAGATCTACACACTCATTTTTATATAAAGAAAATTATTTGTGTACCAAATTACCAACTCAATGATTTTATAAGGATTTAGTGGTGAAATTGTCATATTTTAAACCTATAGTTTCTTTCTAATATAATATTTTTTGAATGTTCTTCATGAAAATATTCTTAGTCTGTCCCTAGATTAATTTATTGTGATTTTTGGAATATATTTTCCTTATTTATTCGGATCCCATTTCAATGGTCATGTAAGGTAAGGAACATTTCATTTTTTAAATGAACCTATGATCATTTTAAAGTGAAATGATTAAAAAAACATTCAATGGAAATTACATATATATTCTAAGTCCTAATTCCTATCAATGATGGTTATTCATCTCAGATTATAATGGAGAAACTAAAAATAGAGGAAATTCATATTCTATAGGGTTTTTTAATGTCTTTCTTGAAAAATTTCCTAGTAATCCAATGAATCATGACATTCAGTTTTCTAGTGAAATCATTACTAGTGATACACCTATTTCAATAACTCTGTATGTAATTTCCCCAATTGGATTTCAGAAACTAAATAAAAAAATCAAGTAGAATATTAAAAAGTGATTCATAGGACCAATTTAATCACCATAGGATGTTCCTGTAATTATTTTGAGCATAAATATGGGTCAGTGTGTTATTTTAATGATTATCGCGAACATAAAAATATCACAATTAAGGAAAATTATAGTCTATCCAAAATTGATGATACATTTGATCAATTACAGGGAGCTCAATAAATTCCCATGATTTATTTTTGTTATTAATATCATTAATTGATGTTTCATAAGGGGGATATCCCCAAGATATCATTCCTTATGAGTTATATGAATTTTGAATTTATTGTAATATAATTTGGACCTAATAATACCCCTATTATTTTAATGTATTTATTATATAGAGTCTTTAATGATTTACTTGATCTGTTTGTATTATTATTTATAGACGGTATTAATATTTTTTAAAAGTTCAAGGATGATGATAAATAAAATTTATGAATTGTGATGAAGATCATATATAAGAACAATATTTATGAAATATTTCTAATTTTCGAATTTTGGTTTTATAAAATTTTATTCGTTGGTCCTATAATATCATGTGAGTGTATTTAAGTGGATCCTTCATGAATGTTTGTTATTTATAAATGTTCTATAATAATCATGGAAATTGAAATCCATAGCTTTTAGAGGATGGATGGATATTATTGATGATTTTTGATGGATTTTTCATGACTATCTAATCTAATCACCAAGATGATTTAGAAGAAGGTTATGTTCTTCTGTAAATATGAATATGAATGGAATTTCGAGTAAATACTAAGAATTTTGGTCAATGTACCGGGGATCATAATAACCTATAGTAGAAAAGGTAATATGATCTATAATGATACATATAATAGTAGAACTATATGTTTACTCATTGAAAATTATGTAGTGATAATATATTCCTAACAGTAATTGAAAATACATCAGAAAAATTACTGAGCTCATGATTCAGAACTGGTATTTCGAATTTTTTAGTTGAATATATAATGGAATTATATTTATATTGAATGGTGTGACATATACATGGATAATAAAAATTAAATTTAAATATTCAAAATATAATTATGAGAATATCTTTTATAAAATATGGTTGGAAATAATTAATGATTTTCACTGGTCAATACATTAACATGATGAGAAGAGGAACAAGGTCACTGATGCTTTAAGTTAGAAAATCTATTCTAGTTTGGATGTGACATTGAATGAAAGGGAGTCAACAATTATGGATTTATAAAATAATGATCATTAAACCATGATAAACAGGGATAAGTCTTATCTTTCCTTGATGAATTTACTACCATCTATCCTTGTGAATATAGGACCAATGTATATTGAAGATGTATAACAATGTAAGAATGTAATGGGTGTTCAAGAGTTCAACAATGATAATGACAGAATGATATAGTTCTATAATAGATAATATATCCTGAAAATACCAGAATTAAAGAATGAATTATTATATAAATCTCATGGGTTGTCATTTTTTATACACACAAGAAGTAAAAATTTGTATATAGAAGAAAAATAATATTAAAAGTAGGAAAACATGAAAAGGGATATTAAAGAGTATGTAACTCAATTCCTGGTATTTCATAAAATTATGCCTGAGTAACATAGTTAAAAGGAGATATTACAACCATTACCCATACCATAATGACAATTGGAAAGAGTTTCCATGGATTAGGTTATTGAAATTACCAAAAACATCTATTGTTCACAATGCCATTTTGGTTATAGTTGATTTTTGTAAAAAGTGTGCACATGTCACAACTATTAGAGAATATTTCATTCATGATTGGTTTTTGAGGTTAATAATTAATGATGTAGTGATATTTCATGGAGTACCACGTTCTATTTTACATGATCTTTATTTTAGGTTTACCTTGATGATTAAGAGAAGTCTACACGAGGCTTTGGATGTATATTTTTTTCATTACTTCTTATCATCCTCAGAGAGATGTTCATTATAATAGAACCATTCACACCCAAGAGGACATGTTGAGATATTTTTATAATAATTTAAATGGTTGTTCAGATAATAAAACATCCTCAAGTCATGCTTTCTTATAATAATGCCATTAATTTAACCACTCTGACGACACATTATGAAGGCCTATATGGTATGAAGTCAAAACTCACAAGTGATGGGAGGAAGTTTGAGAAATAATTATATTATGAATTGAATTAGATGAGGATATAATATAAAAAGTTAAATTCATTATGTATAAAATAAGAGTATATCATATTCAATAAAAATTTATATTCATAATCATCAATGAGATCTATAGTACGAACATATAGAAAATTTACACTTACGAATATCTCCTTTGAAAAAATTTATTAGATTTTGAAATATGGTAAAATTATTCCCCAAAAATATCACTCCATTTTAAATTATTCATCATATTAAAATGGTATATTATCATTTGGATCCTCTAATAAATCACACTAAATATCATGTTATATTATATGTATATCACATTCAGAATTAAATACCTGATCCTTCACATGTATGAAACTTAGAGTTCATACTGATGGAGAATGATTTCACTTACAAGTATTAGCTGGTAGAGATTATGGATCGTAGAGATAAATTTTTGTGAAACAATACCACTCACAAGGTAAATGTTTTATTGGTGAAACCCTAATTTATATAATTCTATTTGGAACCCGATGATGTAATTAAACAGATAAATCCTCAATTGTTTGCATTGTATTGATGGAATTTTGAGCATGAAGTTAATTTAAGGGGGTTTAATTTTAAAAAATGATATTTTATGATATTGATTTATATAAATAAATTTATTTCAATGATATCTTTCTTCAAATAAAACACTGAGTTGAAGCCAACTAAGTTATAATATTTAAATATTATTATTTAATGCGATAATTTTCATCTAGAAAAAAAATTAGTGTGTATTAATGTAATTAAAAATATTGTGAATTTTATATAAATATTATACTCAATTCAGTTTTATTAATTAATGATTCATACATAAGCACTCTAATTTTACAAAAGTCATATTATTCTTAAAAAATAATTTCTCATTATAAATGAGTTTTTCATATTTGTAAGAGAATATTATGATTAATATTTAGAATAATTAAAAACTATATAAAATAAAAAGAATATCATTTTTAAAAAAAATATTATAAAAATTATGTTATATTTAATTTATATGTTTTTTAAAAAATATTTATTTTCTACTTAATAGTGAGAAAATCAAATTTTATTGAAATTTATATTTATGTTTCAACCATTAACAATATTCCATTTCTTAAATAAATATTTCAATGTAACCTTATTTCAATAAAATTATGAATATTATAATTATGTACATTGGAATTAATTTTAGGGCTTAATTTTGTATAAAACAATATTTATACAGAAAAATGTTTTTATTTTAAAATTTTTTTTAATTGGGTTATATGTTTATATAATACATTCACAACATTCCCTTATAAAAATTGAATATTTAAAAATTTATTCCATATTTGGAATCTAGATGTCCATTTTTTTTAAATACGTACCTTTTATTTCTGTAATAAATGAATAATAGACATATTAAATTATTATTGTCATAATACGGGTAAAATGGGTAAATTATGGTAAAAACTACAATGATATGTGTAACACAACAATATTTTGTGGTATTTCTATTTTAAATTTTACATCTTTGATAACTTATGTTTCACGTGACATCGAATTTAAAACCACGATATACTATTAAATATTAACATAATTGTTGGATCATTAGTGTGAATATTAGCAATAGTAACCTAAACATTAAAATAATAACCTTAGATATGGAAGTATAAATAATATTTAGGTATCTTATAAATGGAAATGTGATATATTTATATCATGGAATAAGTAAATAAATTTTTAAAAATGATATTTAAGTGTTGGTGTTTTTGGGATACATAATTGTGTATTTACTATTTTATATTTAATATAAATATTAAAAATATATATTCATAAAATAGATTCATAAATTGATATTTTTTCATTATTATTAAAATATAATTTTATGAAACTATAACTAATTTTTCAAGGAGTTTTCAAATTGGTTAAAATATTTAAATTCGTATTTTTTAATAAATGGTGATTTTATTTTAAAATTAAATATCTCATATTTAAAATTTTATTTTCATATAATGGATTCAAATTAATTAATATACACATCAAAAAATTGTTTGGGTGATGCGTTGTGATTTTTCTAAATTAGTTTATTTTTTGTTTAATATTGAAATACATTAATTTACAGTACTTAAAATTTTAATCCAAATACATCAATTTATGACTCATTTATGATGTATGGATTCATTATGTGGAACATACATGCACTTGTTACTATACATAGTCACAAGAATAAACACTATTGATAGTCTTGAGCCCACATAATATATGAATGAATACAATAATAGAAAAACACCCCTCTTCTCCACTATAAATACCACCTCACTACCCCTTCTCCATAAACCATATAAGACTTGGAGATTGATTATATTATTACAAATTAAACTCCAAATAATCATCCTAATGTTTTGGTCTTATTGTTCTCTCCAAAATAACATTATCATGTTCCTTAATGAGGTTCTCAAGATGATGAAACTGAAGGAGAACCCCTCTTCTCTTTTATTCAATTTTATTTTCTTATTCACTCATAACCTCTCCAATTAAAATGTAGATTATAACTCCAGTATCATATATATATAATATAATATAATTTTTTTAATTTAATATCTATCATAAATTCACTTATCTTATCCTCTTTTCCAAAAATGAAAACATCATCTGTGATGGTTTGATTCACCGACTTTGTGGATGATGTGATTTTTTCAGTTACTTCTTTCATGGCTATCCAAAAAAATATATTTATTTTTAAAACATATTATAATATGTTTATTTCAATATATTTAATTTTTTGGAACAATTATTTCATCATATTATTAAATAGAATGATACTTGTTCGTGATGGTCATAAAAACCACCCAAAAAATTAAATCATTTTCATTAATCTCTTATCTAACGAATCATCCTCATGACTTTAAAAAAATATATATGATAACATATTGACTTACTCATGTTCATTAATACTATATAATATAACTTCATTATATGTTACTCCCATTTGACAAGAACTACTATATTTATACTCAAGGGAAGATACTATAAAACCACGAAACAAATGCTCCCAGAACAGTGAAATTAAACATTATATCTCATCACAATGGACATTAATTAAATTAATAAGATTATAATAAATCAAATATATGTTTAATAGGTTCTGTACTAAGTAATTAATGAATAGAATTTGATTATACAGGAAATTAAGTACAAGTGAAGAACGGTTTCGAACATAACGTAAGCGTTTTCATATCTCACATTTATTTATGTGAAATATGTCTTATTCACCACATATTTCTTGTGTGTGTTGTATGAATACTTATATTTGATATATCATATCATTAGTGTATTTATATTCATGAAATTAAATTTTTCATATGCTGCTCATTAATTTTATGGGTCATACAGTTCTACTCTTTACAATGTCGTAAAGGAATTCTAATCCCAATTTCCATTATTTGGGTTAACATTCCACTCCATTCATTATGTAATGTAGTGATTATGTGTAAAATTAATTTTTATTATCATAATTAGTATTTATTATTATTTTATTTTTATTTTAATCTGATAAAAATAATCAATTCATTTGTTTAATGCTCAAACATTCTTTTAAAAATACTCTTGTTAATGTTTTTTTAAAGAAAACGTTTTTTAATCTTTTACATCATGAGTGTATTTTCCATATATCATGAATCCATATTATATTTAGTAATCCTTTACAATTTTACAAAGTTAATTCAAATGAAAATGGTTTCTTTTATAATTTCACAACTTATTATATAAATGATCCTATAGTAAACGACAATTTCTCTCAACAAATTTTCAATGAATTATTTTGTGTATATTAAACTATGTCAAAATCATCAATTAAATCATAATATTACTTGAGTTTCCTATCCAATTATACCATTAACCAAAATTTATTTAATTTTTTATGATCATTTTTATTGGGAATGTAGAATGTTGAAACGATTCTCCATATTACTCTGGATAATTTATGATTATATTTATTGATTTGTGAAATTTAATCATTTCATATTCTACTTTAAATATTTATGTATATGTTTATTATATTTAACCTTTAATATTATTAAGGAATTTAACATAATAATTTTCATTTGGGGGCCTCTATTTCCTCTCGATGCTTTGGTAGGTCTCATGAGACAAACTAGACAAGGTTTTGGATAAGACCTTATATATTTGTGTAGAATAATTTGATGATTCCTTAAAGGTATTTTTTAGATGAACCACATTGTGAATTACATAATTATGATATTACTTATTGAAAATAAATTTTATTATTAGACTAGTAGAATATCCATGGTTTATATTCTTCCCCATATGATTATTTATATGACATTATTTTATTAACTTTTATTCCTTCCATATCGTGATCAAGATTATGTTTTTATGGTATTTGTTATTATCTATTCACCACCAATTATTTTTTTAATTTATTGATGATATATTCCTCTTTATGTTATCCCATACTTGTTTGTACTAATCTAATTAGGATGACTACCAAATTTAGGTATTGACATTTGTTATGAAGGATGGTTAAGAATAAAATAAATCCCATCACTTCGTATTTTGTGAAAATTGGACTAACCATAATATTCAAGAAAATTGGACGTACAATGGTTAATCTTGTCCGTCGATTTGGGAATATTTTTTCTGGATGAATAGGATTATCAAACTAAAACTAAGTCTTTAATGAATTGTTTTTTCATAATGGGGAAGAATTAGAGTCTACTTCACATTGATGAAAATTTGATGATGTGCTTCTTGTCCTGGAATTATCAAAAATAATAAGTAAGTTATAAAACATGTTATGAATGGTTAATGAAATAAAGGGGGTGAAAAATATTCTTCAACCCGTATTTAGACTAGTTGTAATCATTCTAATCGTATTTAGGATGAGAATGAAATAAATATGTTGTTAGGGAACTTACAATACTTTCTGTTGTATGTCTAATGATGTGGAAACTGACCTTCTACGTATTTAATGTTATAATGGAAGTCATGATACTTGTTGAATGTTGGAATATGATGAATGTTAGGGATTTAGAATATTTATGGTCTAAAAATCATCATATTGATCATTTTGAATGATTATTTTTTAATGTATAGGAGGATGATCATATTGATGGTGATGGTTTTTGGTCAGTGACAAAGAAAAAGTATTTTAACCCTCTAATAATGAAGTTAATGAGAATCATATTCAGAAAAGAAAAAAATACACTAATAAGGATTCATCAAATTTATTGTGTAATCATATTCATCAAATGAAAAATTTATTGTGAATTAAAATTCATTGGTATTGTATTCATAAGAGAAAGACATTTTTGATGTCTAAGTAGTTGATACCCGTCCATAAAACTCTGTATACCATCACAATCATCAGAGGAAGAATTGTTTTAGACCAATGAATAAAAAAAATATTTGGTGACTAATACATTGAATAATTTAATTGTTTAATAATAATGTAGTCAACCATTTATCATGGGTTGAATTACTTTTTCTCATTCAAATTGGACAAGGGAAAGGAAAAAGTATAATATATTGTTTACATTTTTTTCATTATAATGAGGAAGAACGTAATAACAATCACAATGGGGAATCCAATTAAGACTGATATTTTTAAATAATTACTGAAAAAAATGATTTTTTAGAGAATATAATATGTATGGTGATGTGTTGAGAAGATTTTACAAAGTCAAGATACAACAAAAAATGAAATGAACATGTAGATTCATAAAATTTGATTGAGAGGGATATTTTTCAGGAATCCCTACCGAACCATTTTTTGGGAGAGAATAAAAGAAAAAGTACATTGTAATTTATAAGAGATATATTGTTCATTAAATAATGAGAGAAGGTAGATATCTATTGAAATTAATTTCACATTTAAACCAGATATAAACAAGTGTCAATCTTTTGATAGTTATTATCTCTTAAAAACACGATATTTGTTTTGACGACGGGAATTAATTTTTAAATTAGTTAATGTAACTGATATGATTTGAATTTGATAAAATAGACATAATTTTTGAATTCACAATATCAAATATATCTTAGGCCTAATTTTTGGTATTTTTATGGAAACATTCATTTTTTGATAAATAGTGAAACCACTAAGTAGTAGTTAAAAAAATTGAATTTTGCATAAAACATAATTTTAATGCTTCAATGAGTGGAATTTATAAAATCCTAGAGACACGGTTAATATCAAGGACTAAAATGTTGTTCAATTAGATGAAAATAATTTTTGGTGAATAGTAACTTTTTACTTTTTTTACCACGGTTAAAAGTAAATAGGGTAATTAAGGGTAAATGTTTAATTATAATTACCCTAAAACATGTCCGAATTCTATTGGATAAGTTTAATTCGACCAAAAACTACCTTAGGAATAAAATATGACCATTTAGTCCCACTTGGATAAGATTAAGACATTTATTATCAATTTATTTAAAGAAGAGTTAAAATAGTTAAAATCAATGTTTAATAACTAAATCATTTTCAATATATGGTTATAAATACGCTACATTAGACTATAAATATTCATTAGAAAGCTAAAAATATTTCCAACATAATGGTATTTTATTTGTAATTTTTAGACTTAAAATAATTTAATTTATATATGATAAAATGATGATGCAGTAATTATCCTATTAATTATATATTGACATATTTGATGTTATAAATACACAAATAAATTTAATTTGAGAAATTTTATGAATTCAAATAATTTTATATGTTAATATGACATTTTAGAATTGATTTAATTAATTTTTTTCGAACTAATCATTCTGTTATGAGTTTAAAAAAATCAATTACCAAATAGTGCCAAAATTGACATAAAATAGTTTTTAAAACACATATTATATTATTAATTGTTATTATATTTCTAAAAATCAATTGTTCGACCAAGATACTTATATCATGATTTTTTTATCATTAATGGACCACTTGGTGGTCGCTTGGATGTATATGGTAAGTTTATTAACTATATAATATAAAAATACAAAGTGACATGGTAAATGTCAATCTAATTAACTAAGAGTTAAAACTACAAGATAAGGTTAATATAATGACCTAAACATGTATAAATTATATTTTATGAGATGATTTAGACCCATCCCCACATTATCTTTGAACTATATCAATTTGGAGCTATTAAATACCGAATTTGATGTTATAATAAAATAATATTTTTTGTTATTCCAAAGGTTCCCCTCTCCTCCCTTATAAAAGGGCACCTCCTCCCTCTCTTCCTCACACCACTTTGAGCCTTCAATCTCGGCCAACCCCTGCGAAATTTTCTTTTCCACTTCCCTAGAAACATCCTATAGGTCCTGGTCTTCTTCAATTTCCAATTTTAGTGCCCTAAGTTGAGGTCTCAAAGAGGCGCTTCAAAGAAGAGGTAATTTCCATTACCGATTCTATCAACTTCATTTCTTCTTCCACTTATTCTTTTTTTAGTTGTTTCATTATGAGGTAATAAAATCATTATCAATAATATAATGATATGTTATTATAAGTATGAAACAACCATATTTCACCATCTATCAATCCAACGGAAAATGAAATCACCGCGCTTGCGTACGTACGGAATATCGTCTCCACGTCGTGGTGTAATCTATTTTACACCACCACATTACATGGATGGGTATAATGGTGAATGTAATGAATATATATGATTATTTTAAAGTGATATTTATTCTATAATATTATACATACACTTTAATAAAATTCCACGATCTTGGGAAGGATATCATCGCTCGTGCGTACGTACGGACTACCGTCTCCACGACGAGATGAGATTTACTCTCCATGTTAACCATTCATGAATGATTATAATGTATATATAATTAATAATAATGAAATATATGACATAATAATGATACTTGATTTATGTATATATATATATATGTATGTCATTTACTTAATTCCATTCAATTCAAAATGGAAATGAAAACAACGTTCATGCATACGTATGGCCTACCGTCTCCATGAACGGTGTATTTCATTCCTTTTATATATCTATAATATATATCTATATGATGAATATATATTATATAAAAATCATCTTTTACTTTATGGAATTATGTAAATCAGGATATAAGTAATAATATCAAGAATGACAAGTCGAAAAACATACGATAAATAAAATGATTTTACCCAAAACGATGCTTTAACATGTAATTTACAAAAGAACGGGTAATATAAAGTCATAAGTGAAACATATATGATTTCATAACAATGAATATTATTATGAAATAATTCAATTCCATTATTTAAATCATTATACAAGTGGTTCGGAAACGTTCGAAGCATATCAGACCTAAGGTAAGGGATAATTTTGCAAATCTCATTTTTATCTCATATTTCTTATTCGTAAGTATTTACTAGGGTTATTGCTATCATCCATGTCCATGATTTATAAAAGTGTATTCATGTATTTTTAAAGTAATTTTGACCCATTTTTACTTTTACCCCCTGGTATGGAAGGAATCTTTCTTTTATTTACCCTTAAAGGTACTTGTTGACTTTTCCGACAAAAGTACGAGAAGAATGTTTTTTTAACGTGTATGGCATGAAAGAATTTTTACGGTTTTATAAAGACTTATTTTCATGAAGCTTCCTAAAAAATATTTCATGACTATTTCCAAAAAAAATCATTTTCTTTTAAAATTGCATGAAATTTTGTTAAAAGAAAATGATTTTGAAGAAAAAAGGATATTTTTCTCAAGAATTCATTTCAATTGTTTTATCAAAACCATTTTAATCTAAGATGACATTATTTCACTTGTGTATGTTTCAAGTATCATGGTTTCATTTTTCTTATTATTAAATGATATCCATTTCTTTTATATGAATTATGTGATGATGGGATGATGTTTATGAAACCCATTTTATTCGTTGGGTTGTTATGAATCATGTATGTATATTTTGTGGCACAAGTAAGAATGATTTCATTATGAGATGGGTGGGACCTATATCTCCCTACAATGAATTGGGTAAAGATTTTATATCTCATGAGATAGACATGGTTGGAACAGTAAGTTAATCCAGTTCAGTGTTACAGGACTGAAATGAGGAGTGAACTTGATTCAGAATGGGACATTGTCCACTAAGATGGTCTTGGCAGCAATGCCTTGGCTAATATAGAAATCATTACATTGGCCTAATGGATTCCACAATTACATGTTTTATTCCCATGCTATTTTATCATGGTTTATGTTCCATTATGATCTATTCCTTATGTACTTCCATGTTTTTTCTCGTTGCTCAAGATTTTGATGTTTAAATATTATGTTCATGTTTTTATGTTCAAATGTATATGGCATGTTTTATTTTATCCATGCTTACCCTTACTGAGCATTTGAGCTCACCCTTTTTATGTTTTATTTTCCCCAGGATCAAAATAAAGGTTTTAGGTAAGGGAAAAAAAGTGGAAGATCTTTATGGGAGATGTTGAAGATCTTTCACCACGATTAGAAGATTACGTTCCATGTTTCCAAAGACACTAAACTATTACGATCCTTGTGTGTCGGTTTTGGTTATGTATTAAGTATTCCGTAAAAGTAATGTAATTTCCATGTATGTCAGGCTTCAGGTCTCTACAGTTGGTATCAGAGGAAAGGTTTAGTCTCCCTTTGGAATCTTGGATACGAGAACTTTAGTGAGATCCCTAGAGATATTTCTAAGGTATGTCTAGGGATGTCCCTAAGTTTATGTATATGTATAGTTTATAGTCCAAGAATTGTTCTAACGATCTTAGAATTAAACCTAAGATGTTCGATAATGATGTTACTCCACCTTTATTATGTTGTTTTCCCTAGCATGATTTTTTCCTCTCACACTATTCTTTTTGGGTTTTAGACGATGGATGCAACCCGAAGGAACCGTGTTGATCAATGCAATGGACAATACAATGATTGTCCTCATGATCAAACAAATGTTATGGGAGATGGAGTGAAAAATCTTATTGTTATACTTACACAAGATATGAATCATTATGGACTTATAAATAAGCAGAGAAGGGAACAATATTCTATTGAGTCCTTCATGAGGCAACGTCCACCTTATTTCAGTGGGTCATCTGATCCACTTGTTGCTGAATAATGGATCAGTACCACTGAAAAGATATTTTCAGTTCTTCAATGTTCTGAACATGATAAAGTCATCTTAGCAGTATATCGTTTGGAAGGTGAAGCTGATCAATGGTGGAATCTTATCAAGAATACGAGGCCATGAGATGTAATTGAGTCCATGGAATAGGACGAGTTCAAGAACTTATTTTTCAATAAGTACTTCCCTCGTATTATTCGTACAAAGATGGAGAAGGAGTTTATTGAACAAAAGAAAAAGGATGATGAATTTGTTGGTATATAAGAAGAGAATTTTACAAGGCTTGCAAGGTATGCATCTGGCTTTATCATCCAACCTGAAAGTAAAGTTGATCGATTCTTCAGTGGCTTAAAAAACAAGTCTTTAAAGGGAATTAGATATAAGAGACTTAAGTAACTATGAAGAAATTGTGTGTTGTGCTATCAAGGAAGAAATGGAAGTTGGTGTTACATATCCATCTCATGTTTTTGACAAGAAACGAAAGATTGAGTTCAAGGAGAAATCTTAGAATAATGGTGAAAAGAAGATGAATGTTTCCTTATTCTCAAAGTGTGGAAAGAAGCATGGTGGAGATTGTCTTAAAGGGAGTAGAAAATGTTTTAAGTGTGGAAAATAAGGTCATCGAGAAGCTGAGTGTCGATGTAATGGAAAAAGGGTTGCTAATGATGTGAATGAAGAAAAGACTGCAGAGAACGCACCACCAACACTTCAATGCTTCAATTGCAAGAAAATGGGGCATTATTCTAATAAATTTTCTAATCCAGGGGTTAGTGATGATCGACATGAGCAACCACATAAGGAAAAGGACAAAGGGAAGTCACATGTGATCACTATTGGCGATGGTGAATATAACAACGATGTGGAAGAATGATTAAGTGTTTATGTAATGAGATTCCAAAATAATGTTGTATATATTATCGTGGAATATTGGAATATTTATGTATTGGTCTATTGTGGTTTTCAATAATTTTAGGGTACTTGTAACCACTGAAAGTGATTGATATATTTTTGTAAATAAGATGATATGTGCATAATGAAGGGATAAGGAGAAAATGAAATGTTTAACAGTATTCATGAGATCATGACTGGTATAAGGAGAAGGTTATATCATGGTTTGAGTACATAGAATTTTTGAATTTTGGTATCGTTCATTTTTTCACTAAGGTTTAATGGGTATTCATTTTTCAAGAGAATACATGATTAAGGTATTCACATGATTGGAATGTGACCAAAAAGATATATGGGGGATAAATGATGGTATTCACATGCCTGGTTGATGACATTTCAAGTAATTATTTTCTTTATACTATGAGCTTGGAACAAAGTATTTTAGATAACCCTAAATATAGGAATGGATTATGTTGGACATATGTTAGTATTGTTTAAGGATAGAACTTTTTCCGATATTACTGATGAGATTTTATAGTAATGTTGTTTTAGAAAAAGGACAACCTGTAGGATGGGCGACAACCCATCGCGTCGGACAAGGCTGTAGGAATCGAACCCACAACTGAAGTGCGACTGGCCTTTATCGCCTACCACTAGCCTACAAGAAGTCCTTGTTTAGTAGAAACTAGTTTTATTATATTAAGAAGTATGATATATGAAGTATAAGTCCATTTTAGGAACCATATATGATAAATATCACTATAGATCGACTTATGTATATTTAATAACTTTTGCTAACCTTTTGTTTGAGACAGATGGAATGACCCGTCATTCTATAACATGATCTGCTAACACTTCACGAATAACAAATTCAACTTCATTTCTTTAAGAGATGAAGCGGAAATTGTTCAAGGAATGAACAACAATGAGATTGTACCAAAATAATGTAAGTATTTATTCTAATTCAAATTCTTCAACTTTTGGGAAATGATCTTGAAAACAAAAAATGTTGTCCTAGTGCCCTTATATCCGATGAATCAGATGGTACCCTAGATCATCACAAATTTATGGCTTTGTGATTTTTGTCTTTTTCATAGCCATGTTCTCTACCACTCTCCATCAGAACATGACATTTAGATTTCTCTTCCATATCCATATTTTCATTTATGTTTTCCAATGTAGAAACTCAGTGATTAGTTAATTTGGGTAACCATTATGTTTCATACATTAGTTTTTAATACCAAGTTTTGGTATTCCTTTTTACGATGTGGGATTCTATTAAAGAAACTTTCTAGTAGTAAAACATTTATAACCCCGAAAAATTTCGAGGGCGAAATTCATTTTAAGGTGGGTAGAATGTAACACCCCAAGATTTTATGAAAAATATTCTTTTTAATTTTATTGATGACTTGTGTTGTATGCTACACCAAAAGGATATTTCACTACACACTTCCCTGAATTGTCTTGCATTACACACAATTGCAACCTTCCACGATAGCGTGTGTAGTACTCAATATCGAGTTTCACTAAATGAGATATTATTATAATATTATTATGAACCATACGTTATGAATAGTAATACACACTTTTTGAAATTTTATAAATTTTATATTTAAAAACGGACTTAATTTTTGGATTCGGAATATCGAAATTAGTTTAAGGTGAAATTTTGGTACTTTTCGGATAAATTTCATATTCTGATAAATAGTGAAAGTTACTTAATTTTAATTAAAAACAACTTTTTTAATCGAAATAATTAATAGTGATAAATTATTAATTTGAGTGGTTTTAAAGTATATTCAGAATATATTATTAAAATTTAATACAATGTTGGTTATTGGATGTAATTTCACATTTAAACCAGATATAAAAAAGTGTCAATCTTTTGATAGTTATTATCTCTTAAAAACACGCTATTTGTTTTGATGATGGGAATTAAATTTTCAATTAGTTAATGTAACTGATAAGTTTTAAATTTTATAAAATAGACATAATTTTTGAATTCATAATATCAAATATAGCTTAGGCCTAATTTTTGGTATTTTTCTGGGAACATTCATTTTTTGATGAATAGTGAAACCACTAAGTGGTTGTTAAAAAACTGATTTTTTCATAAAACAAAATTTTACCGCTTTTGTGAGTGGAATTTCTAAAATCTGAGAGACACGGTTAATATCAAGGACTAAAATGTGGTTCAATGAGATGAAAATAATTTTTGGTGAATAGTAACTTTTTACTTTTTTTTACCACGGTTAAAAGTAAATAGGGCAATTAAGGGTAAAAGTGTTATTATTATTACCCTAACATGTGTCCTAATTCTATTGGATAAGTGTAATACGGCCAAAACTAACCTTAGGAATAAAATATGTCCATTTAGGCCCACTTGGATTAGATTAGGACATTTATTATAAATTTATTTAAAGAAGGGTTAAAATAGTTAAAATCAATTTTTAATAACTAATTCATTTATAATATAGGGTTATACATAAGATAAATTCGACTATAATTATTAATTAAAAAAATAAAATGATTTCCAACAAAATGATACTTTATTTGGAATTTTTAGATTTGAAATAATTTAATTTATTTTTGATACAATGAAGTTGCAGTAATTATCCAATTAATGAAATATTGACATAATTGATGTTATAAATATCCAAATAATTGTAATTTGATACTTTTTATGAATTCCAATAATTTTCTATATTAATATGACATGTCATTATTTAATTAATTAACTTTTTTCGAACTAATCATTCTGTTATGATTTTCACAAAAATTATTAACAAATAGTGTCAAAATTGACATAAAATAGTTTTTAAAAAACATTTTATATTATTAATTGTTATTATATTTCTAAAAATCTAAGGTTCGGCCAAGATACTTATATAATGATAGGTGTATTATTAATGGACCACTTTGGGGTCTCTTGGATGTATATGGTAAGTTTATTAACTATATAATATAAAAATACAAAGTGACATGGTAAATGTCAATCTAATTAACTAAGAGTTAAAACTAAAAGATAAGGTTAATATAATGACCTAAACTTGTCTAAATTCTATTGGATGAGATTATTGCGTCCCATCCCCACCATAGATTCTAAATATATCAATTTGGAGCTATTAAAAACTGAATTTGACTTTATAATAAAATAATATTTTTAGTTATTTCAAAGGTGCCCCTCTCCTCCCTTATAAAAGGGCACCTCCTCCCTCTCTTCCTAACATCACTTTGAGCCTTCAAGATCATCCAACCCCTGCCAAATTCTCTTCTCCACTTCCCTAGAAACATACTAGAGGTTTTGGTCTTCTTCAAATACCAATTTTAGTGCCCTAAGAAGAGGTCTCAAAGAGGTGCTTCAAAGAAGAGGTAATGTCCATTACATATTCTTTCAACTTTATTTATTCTTCCACTTATTTTTTTAGTTGTTTCATTATGAGGTAATAACATCAGTGTCAATAATATACTGATATGTTATTATAAGTATGAAAAAAAATATATTTCACCATCTATCCTTCCAACGAAAAACAAAATCACCGCGCTTGCGTACGTACGGAATATCGTCTCCACGCCGTGGTGTAATCTATTTTCCACCACCACCTTACATGGATGGATATAATGGTGAAATTAATGAATATATATGATTATTTTAATGTTTTATTGACTATTTAATACTTTACATTCAATTTAATGCAATTCTACGTTCTTGGGAATGATATCATCGCTCGTGCGTACGTACGGACTACCGTCTCCACGACGCGATGAGATTCACTCTCCATGTTAACCATTCATGAATGATTATAAAGTATATATAATGAATAATAATGAAATATATGACATTATAGTGATACTGGATTTATGTATATATATATATATGTATGTATGTCATTTACTTAATTCCATTCAATTAAAAAGGGAAACGAAAACAGCATTCATGCGTACGTACGGCCTACCGTCTCCATGAATGGTGTATTTCATTCCTTTTCTCGATTAATAATATATATGTATATGATGAATATATATTATATACAGATAATGTTTTACATTCTGAATTATGTAAATCAGGATATATGTAATAATATCTAGAACGACAAGTCGAAACATATAAGATAAATAAAATGATTTTACCCAAAACGCTGCTTTAACATAGAATTTACAAAAGAAAGGGTAATATAAAGTCATAAGTGAAACATATCTGATATCATAACAATGAATATGATTTTTTAATAAGTCAATGACATTATTTAAATCATTATACAGGAGGTTCGGATACGTACGAAGCATATCAGACCTAAAGTAAGGGATAATTTCGCAAATATTATTTTTTCCGATATTGCTTATTCGTAAGTATTTACTGGGGTTATTGCTATCATCCATGTCCATGTTTTATAAAAGTTTATTCATGTATTTTTAAAGTCCTTTTTACCCATTTTTACTTTTACCCCATGGTATGGAAGGAAATTTTCTTTTATTTACCCTACAAGGTACTTTTTGACTTTTCCGACAAAAGTACAAGAAGAATGTTTTTTTACGTATATGGCATGAAAGGATTTTAACGGTTTTATAAAGCCATATTTTCATGAAGCTTCCTACAAAATATTTCATGACTATTTTCGACAAAATCCTTTCTTTTTAAAATAGCATGACATTTTGTTAAAAGAAAATTATTTTGAAGAAAAAAGGATATATTTCTCAAGAATTCATTTCAAGTGTTTTATCAAAACCATTTTCATATAAGATGAAATTATTTCAAATGTTTATGATTAAAGTATTATGGTTTCAATTTTTTTTATTATTAAATGATATCCCTTTCTTTTATATGAATTATTTGATGATGGGATGATGTTTATGAAACCCATTTTATTTGTTGGGTTATTATGATTGATGTATGTTTATTTTGTGGCACAAGTAAGAATGATTTTATTATGAAATGGGTGGGACCTATATCTCCCTCCAATGTATTAGGTAAAGATTTTATATCTCATGAGATAGACATGGCTGGAATGGTAAGTTAATCCAGTTCAGTGTTACATGACAGAAATGAGGAGTGAACTCGATTCAGAATGGGACTTTGTCCACTAAGATGGTCTTAGCAGCAATGCCTTGGCTACTATGGAAATCATTACATGTGATTAATGGATGAAACAATTACATGTTTTATTCCCATGCTATTTTATCATGGTTTATGTTCCATTATGCTCTATTCCATATGTACTTCCATGTTTTATGTCATTGCTCAAGATTTTGATGTTTAAACATTATGTTCATGTTTTTATGTTCAAATGTATGTGGTATGTTTTATTTTATCCATGCTTACCCTTACTGAGCATTTGAGGTCACCCTTTTTATGTTTTATTTTCCCCCAGGATAAAAAGAAATGTTTTAGGTACGGAAACAAAAAGTGGAAGATCTTTATGGGAGATGTTGAAGATCTTTCACCACGATTAGAAGATTACGTTCCAAGTTTCCAAAGACACTAAACTATTTTGGTCTTTATGTGCCTGTTTTTGTTATGTATTAAGTATTACGCAAAAGTAATGTAATTTCCATGTACGTCATGCTTCGGGTCTCTACAAAAATAATTATATTGTCGCTTATGCATACGTACGGATTACCGTCTCCATGAACGCGATGTGATTCATTCCCCATCATATACATTCAAGACTAATTTTCATTTTATGATTAAATTTAATATTTAAAGACTTCATATAACTCTGGATATTAATAATATATATCCCATCCATAAAAAATATGACTCATGAAACAAATAATATAATGGAAAATGAATTCATTAACACCCGAAACAACTATAATACTAAGATATTATTAACAAAGAAATGATAAAAGATCATATATGATATCATATTAATGAATATGATTCTTATGTAATTTAATAACAATTATTTCACCATTATACAGAAGATTTACCTACCCTCGACCTTGGAAATTTAGAAGGTAAGGGTTAATTTCACAATATCTTTATTATCCGAGGTTGTTTATACGTAAGTATCTACTGGGACCTCTTTATCATCGACATCCATTTTTCTTAAAAATCTATTTCAAAACATTATATCTATTTTATAGACTATGGGTTAAAGTCATTTATACCATTGTTTTACTTTTATTAGATGTTTATAAAGGAATCATTCTGTCATTCTCCAAACAAGGTCCATTTTAACCTTTTCGATAGAAATAAGGAAAGAATATTTTTTTAAATTATACGGAGGGTGAAACTATATTACGACGATATAAAATCATCGAATCTTACCTTATAAGAATATAATAAATTCTTCAAAGTAAATTTTTTCTTTTATAATTATGTGACTGTTAAATGATTTAAAAATAGAGATAGTTATCTCAAATAGTTTTGATTTCATCTATGTGAACTTACTATGATGGATTTTAAGCTTATTTGAAGTTGAATTATTACGATACAATACTTCCATATTGTATTGAAGGTTTTGTGATATGTTTGACTGCAGATGTGTTATTTTTATACCATTCATGGTTTATAGAGAAAGTATTGACATTTCGTATGGTAGTTATAATACAAATGTTTAGGTTATGTTTAAACATGTTCATATGAGGAATGAATTGATCTTAGTAAGTTATAGGTGGAGCCCTCTATAGCTCCTCGATGCATTGGTAGGTCTCATGAGACAAACTAGTGTCTTGTCACAAGGCCATGACCAAATATTATTAGTAGTCTTGGCACCATTCATTGACTATGTGGTTATAATAGTCTGGAATTATGCATTCCTTCATTATTCAAGTGGTTATTGATATTTCATGTGATTATTTGTCTACTAGAATATTCATGTGAATAAGTAAATGGATTTATTTCATTTTATTTTTTTCCATATTATGCTAAAGTTCATGTTTTAAAAGGCTTTTGTTTTAGTTATACATTACCGTAAATGTTTATGATTATTTATTAAAGATTATGCAATATTGTTATCTTTAGTGAGCATCAGAGATCTCCCCTTTATATGTTTTATTTTTCCCCGGGATGTGAAGAGTTATTTTATAACTGACCTGTAGTGATAGTCTGAGGGGATATGAGTGTGGAATATGGAGACTAAGTTGTTGTAGTTTTCCATTTTATCATTTAATGTAAGACTTGTGAATATATCTAGTGTTTCAAAGGCTACTAAACTAATCAGTCTTTCAAGAAATGTTCGTTTTTGATCATGCCAATGTTATGTATTAATGCACTGACTCTAGGTAACTAGGGTTGGGGCATTACAGTTTGTATCAGAGGAAGTTTAGTACAAACCTTGGAAACTATATTTAGATAAACTATAATTAGAGCCCATAGAACTATTATATACTTTGAGGATTAGTATAGAATAACTTCCTAGAATTTTTGTATTGTAGATATTTTGTGAGTTTTCCGAGAAATAAATCCATGTCTAGATACGACCAGGTAGAGGTGGATCGAGCACAAATGTTACTACGAGTAAAAACTAAAAACAACGCTTTGAGCTAGAATCGAACGTGAACTGGTTTACAACAATGGGCCTTGTCACACTCTTGGTTACGACACTCCTAGAGGATATACTAAGGATAATTATCATTTTATTTAAAAAAAATTATGAAGGGTTTATGTGTATATACAACCTCAAAGAAAACATTTTTATGATTATGGATTATATCCATAAATTGATCAATTTATGTTAAGTGTTTTACAAGATTGTATTTATGTATTGTGATTAACATACTAATCTTGTGTATGGTATTATTTAGAATTGGAGCCTAGTGGAAGGAATGGAAACCATATCAATGCATGCACTCCATGTAGGGATTTCTATCCTGCTCAAGTTAATTATAGTGGAGCTGGTGATATAAGTGGTGCTGATCAGCTTATCACTATACTAGGACAACTAACTCAGGTTATGAATAATAACCTTACCCGTATGGAGCACCGTTATCCACAACGTAGAGGATCAATGATTGATCAATTCATGAGTCAACAACCAACAACATTCAATGGGATTAAAAATTACTTGGTAGCTGAGAAATGGATAAGTTCATTAGAGAAAATATTCCACGCCTTGCGGAGTAGCAAAAGGGAAAACTTTTCCATGGCAGTTTACCGCATCACTGGAGATGCTGATAAATGGTGGTCTAATTCAAAACCCAAAGGTATATGATGAAGTGTCAAATAAGGAATGGTGGGATATTTAAGAGCTTATCTTTGAAAAATGATTTCATCAAAGCCATTTATAAGATATGGGAAGATAATTTATAAGTCTTAGGAAAAAGGAGGATAAGAATGTCGCCAAGTATGAGGATAACTTTAAATGGTTAGCGAGGCATGCTGAAAAATATATACATAACCCATGAAGTATGATTAATAATTTTTAGGGGTTAAAACCATTTCTCCATTGAGCATTAGTCTCACAATGCTTCTCATCGTACAAAGATATTGTCTCATGTGCTATCAAGGAAGAATTTTTTTTCTAAGTCTTATGACATTAATGCAAAGAAATAGATGAAGAGATTTGCTGATCACACTAGAAAAGGAAATAAGGGGATGAAGGGAAAAGTTGAAAATTCATCCTGTAGTAAATGTTGGAAGAAACACCTCGGTACTTGCTTTAACGGAATATGAATCTGTTACAAGTGTGGTGAAAAAGGCCACCAAGCTCTTGATTTCAAGGGGAAGAAAGAAGATACTGATTTTCAAGGCAACAGTTGCAGGGAGATGGGACATTATGCAAATGAATTTCCTAAGAATCAAGGAATCTTACCTTAGAAAAGTACAAGGGATCAAGGCAAAGCTTATGCTATCACTACTACTGAGGTAGAACCTCCGAAAGACATGGTGGCAGGTAATTTTATGGTTTCCTCAAGTTTAGAAAATACTTTATTTGATTCTAGATCATCACATTGTTTCATATCTTCTATGTTTTATAAGAAAATTAGATATTTACAATTTGATTTTACAAGAGAGTTGTCAGTTAAAACTCTTAAGGGAAGTATCATCGCAACAATGTTTTGTGAATCTGTTCCCATTAAAGCACATAAATATTCTTTATCTGTTGATCTCTTAGTCATACACATGATTGAGATTGATATAATACTCGGTATGGATTGGATTTTAGACCATGATATGAAGATTTATTGTAAGAATAAGGAGGTTATAAGTTTTGATGATGATGATAAGGAACACCATATCTTTAGAGCAGAATCGTCATCACTAAATTATTATCTAGACCCACCCCCAGTAGCTCAACTAAATTCAATTATTGGGAAGGAAGATAATGAAATAACTATGGTTGAGGAAAGTAATGTTCAAATATAGGATGTACCTATTGTGAAATAATATGTTGACGTGTTTCCAAAAAATTTACATGGACATCCGCCAGAACGAGAAATTGTGTTTTCCATTGGTTTAATTCCTGGATCAAGGCCCATATCAAAGACCTATTATAGAATGAAAACTATGGAATTAGTGTAAATAAAGGAAAAACTAGAAGAATTGGGTAATAAGGGATTTATTCACCCTAGCGTTTCTCCATGGGGAGCCAATGTGCATTTTGTTAATAAGAAGTATGGATCTATGAGGTTATGTATCGACTACAGGGACATCAATGATATAACAATAAAGAACAAGTATCCCCTACCTCACATTGATAATTTATTTCACCAACTACAGGGAGCTCAATAATTTTTTATTATTGAACTTCGATCTAGATACCATCAGTTGTGTGTGAAGAAGGAAGACATTCCAAAGATAGCATTTCAAACCAGGTACACGCATTACAAATTTTTAGTAATGCCTTGTGGATTACTTAATGCATCCTCTGTCTTCATGGATCTAATGAACAGATTTTTCAAGTAATATATTGATGATTTTATAGTAGTATTTATTGATGATATATTGGTATACTCCAAAATCTATGAAGATCATGAAAATAACATGTTCATTATCCTGAAGACTCATTGAAGAATTGAATTATATGGGAAGTTTAACAAGTGTGAATTATGGTTTCATGAGATTCCATTTCTTGGCCATATTATTTCTAAGGATGGAATATCCATTGATCCTTCTATGACAAGAGCAATCCATGAATGGCCAACACCAATGACTATAACTGAGGTACAAAATTTTATTGGTTTAGCAGGTTATTATCGATGTTTCGTCCATAATTTTTTTCCAATTGGCTAACCCATTAATGAAGCTCACACGTAAAGGGGTTAAATTTGTTTCGACAAAAGAGTGTGAAGAATGTTTTGAATAACTGATGAGAAGATTAGTCAATTCACCTATCTTGACTCTACCATCAGGGAATGATGGTTTTGTTATTTATATTGATGCTTCAAATAAAGGATAATGATACAGTTATTTCCTATCCATCACGAAAACTAAAAATTCATGAGAAAAAATATCATACTCATGATCTTTATTTAGAAGCTTTAATATTTGCTTTGATTATACTAAGACTCTATTTATATTGTGAAAAATGTGATATTTATACTGACACATGTGTTTGGAGTATATTTTCTCAAAGAAAGAACTCAATATGAGGAAAAGGATATGGTTCCAACTAATCAAGGATTGTGATTTCATGATACACTACCACCCGAGGATAGAAAATAAGGTGGCAGATGCTTTGAGTAGAAAGGATCTTGGAGTTTTGGAGAAGATGAGTGTTGACAGGGAACCTATTTTCATGGATCTAGTGAAGATATATATGAGAATCACCATGGAATGTGAAAAATCGATTATTTTTCAAATGGTTTCCAAACCATATTTACTAGAAAAGATAAAGAGTTCTCATACCGATGATGAAGAATTTCAAAAGAATATTAAAGCTGTGAAGGATGGGAGATTGAGTGACTTTGTGTATGAATATAGAATTTTGATATTTGGGAAGAGACTTTGTGTTCTCAAAATACCAAATCTAAAAAAGGAAATTTTTGGACGATTCTCATAGTTCCAATTTCTCTATACACCCTGGGAGCACCAAAATTTATAGATATTTGAAGGGAGATTTTTGGTGGGACAACATGAAGAGGTACATTACTGATTTTGTGTCAAGATGTATAGCTTGTCAACAAGTGAAAGCTGGAAGGCAGCAGCCTGGAAGAGTCATGAAACCTCTTCCCATACCTGAGGGGAAAATGGGATAATATTACAATGTTCTTTGTCATGGGACTACCAAATACTCAGTTAAGGAACGATGAAATACGGGTCATTGTTGATCGTCTTACCTAGTCAACACATTTTCTTTCTATAAGGGAAGATTTTCCACGTGAACGTATAGAAAGACTATATATTAATGAAGTTTTAAGACTTCATGGAGTACCCCTATTTATTTTTTCTGATCGGGATCCACGTTTTACATCACGATTTTGGAAAAGTTTTTAGAAGGCCTTGGATACTGAACTTCGTTTGAGCATTGCCTACCACCCTCAAATAGATGGACAATCAGAACAGACTATTCAAACCGTAGAAGACATGTTGAGATAATGCTCACTTGACTTTTAGGGTATGCGTGATCAATATTTCCCTATGGTAGAATTTTCCTATAACAAATATCTTACATTAATTTATTCATATGTCACAATATGAAGCGTTATACAGAAAGAGATGTCATACACCAACCTGTTGGTGATGATGTTGGTGAACGAAAACTCGTAGGCCCAGAACATATGGAGTAAATGATGGAAAAGGAGATGGTTATTCAAACCCACATCAAAGCAGTTCAAAGTAGGCATAAGAGCTATGCCGATAACCGAAGAAATGATTTGTAATTTAACGTATGAGATCATGATTTCATGAAGGTAGCTCAATAGAAGGGTGTTATACATTTCAGTAAGAATGGAAAATTGAGTCCTTGGTACATCGGAGCTTTCAAAATTCTAGAGAGAATTGGGGTTTTATCTTACCTATTTGAAATTCAACCAATTCTCTCCAAAGATCATGATGTGTTCCACATATCACTGTTGAGAAAATACATGCATGTCCGAACACATGTACTCACTTATGAGGAAGTAGAACTGGTACCCGATCTGTCTTATTGTGAAGAGCCCTTCTGGATTTTTTATACCAGAGAACAAGTACAGAGAAATGAGATGATTCATCTGGTAAAATTTCTATGGAGAAACAATAAGATGAAAGAGGCCACCTGGGAACCCGAGGAATGTATGTTGAAGAACCACTCGAGTCTTTTTTACGCGGTAATATTCTTTAAATTTTGAGGAAGAAATTATTTGAAGGAGGGGAGAATGTAACACCCCAAGCTTCCACGATATGCTTCTCTTTGAATAATACAGTGGTGTGTGTTGTACGCAACTTAGAGTATAAGGCCCCAGCCTTAAACCTTGCTTAATATTGAGTTCTTACAAGATTACATATTGAGGATCTTTTCAGGTTTAGAGTTTTAGAAAATTAGATCATGAAACATGCATTAAATTCCACATTTAAAACAAAGTGGTTACATAAAAGACAATATTCATTCTTCCCATCAACGGAAACATATTTAAAATAAAACATGGATTCTTTCTTGACACATCCTTGACACTATCATCACATCATGTACCTTTCCCTTGACCTGTGAAAAACATTTCAAAAACTTGGGATGAGCATAAAAAGCTCAGTAAGGGTTATAAAAATATGGAAAGGAAACATGAGTTCATATATACATAAGAATGAAATCATACTTTACCCATAAAACATTGGCACTTTAACATACCTCATCAAACCATGAATAAATTATAGAAATCATACGACATAAAGGTAACTTGAGGCATTCATAACATTCTTACGTAGGGAGTAACCCTCTTGGTTACATATGGAATACCCATCACAATATATTCCCTAAATCTCTTCGGAGAAACCTTAAATTTTCACTCCTTCGCGTTACCCAATGCATTGGAGAGCTATATCAGGCTCACCCGCCATTAGTTTATCACGGAACCACCCGTCTTCATAATAATTCCCAAGAACCTCAACATAATCTTATCACATAAAACATGCATAAAGGAAACTTAATGTTTCCACCTTTCAATAACAAGATATCAATACAACACATTGATATAAAAACATCATGAAAACCATTTTCCATACCAAAATAAAAGAAAATTAAAACATGGTATTTGTTTTTCTTTTAAAAACAATGTATGTCTTGTAGAGGAATCCGAAACACAAATAATGGTCACGACGGCGGAGAAGTCATTGTCGCCGCATACGTACGACAAAAACATTCCCTTTTGTTGTTTTGTAAAACGCTTCGTAGAAAAAATATTCCTTTTGTATAAACGTAAAAGTCAAAGGCTTTTATACACTGTATTAAAGAAGGTTTTGTATAAAACGAAATATGCCTCAATGAAAGGAGATTGAGACGAAGTCCCATACAAAGACGGTATCCTTGGTTTAAGGATAAATCAATTAAATAATTATGTGTGACAAAAGAATACACCAAATATAAGTGGATATTAAGTGTAAAATAATCAATGGTCATTCACACATATTCAAAGGATGACATATTCAATAACTACATGTTGAACCCAAAGAAATCGAAATTGGGTTAAGAAGTTCCCTTGCCATCCTAATGGCGTCACATCAAAATTAGATGATGAGAGATAAAAAAAGGGTATCTCATCACTTGGAAATAATGTCTACATAAATAAGGATATATGAGAACATATCCCAACATAAAAATATGTAAATTAAAATACCCAACAAAAGAAGTCTTTTAAAAAGAGGAGGGTGAAAGGTTCCCTTACCGACATGGGTATCTTTCGAAACATACACCTCGTGAAAGAAGGACAATACAACATTGATGTAAATACTCATAAAAGAAAGTATATTACAAAATGTGTAAAATAATGGTCAGTACATACACCACTCAAAGGAAATTGTGGCAAATGTAGCATAAATATCATGGGAATAAAAGTGAGATGAAAAATCCCTTACGAAAACTCGGCAGCCTAACGGTGCCACATAAAATTTACAAAAATTGATTGATGAGATCAAATAGGGTATTTCATCGTATTAACATAAAGTTTATAGAAAGAGGAATATAAAAGAACATCCCCCAACATAACAAAGATGAGCTTAAAAGAAGTGACATAAAGGGGAGTACTTAAAGAGAAAGAGAAAGGTTAGATCTCTTACGAAAATTCGGCAGCCTAACGACGCCACTCAAAACTTCCAAACTGGATTGATGAGAGAGAATAGGGTCTCTCATCATATGAACATAAAAATTACAGTAAGAGTAATACACAATAACATACCAATAACAAGAAATATTAGCTTTAGAGGGAATACATAAAAGAGTGTACTTAAAAAGAAAGAGAGGAGTAAGATCCCTTACCTCGGGTCCGACTTGACTCGATCGTTCTTTAATCTCCTGAATAATAAACTTGAGTTAATTTCTACTTTATTAAGAACCTTTTTCAAGCATATTATTCCTTTTATATCAATTATTTACATGTTATAAACATTATGTAATCATTATGTTAATAATGATTGTTTTGTCGATATTTGGTTCTTAAGTCGAAAGTCAACTTCTTACAATTACATGCTGTTCGTGTGGTCAAAGGTTCTTTATATCCAAAATGACATTCCATATTTGGATTTCATATATATCATATATATCCTGCATATACATGTATTTATAATATCACATAATCATTTGTAGGAAATAAATGAAATGCACCGTTCATGGAGACGGTAAGCCGTACGTACGCATGAACGCTACTTTCATTTCTACGTCGTATTAATTGAATTAAAACTATATGAGAGGTAAGTATATTTTAAAATTACAGAATTATATTAATCATTTAGATGTATAATTCATTATGTATATCCATTATATACATGTACTTTTAATAGTACATTACATTTGGGGATAAGAAATGAAATGCACCGTTCATGGAGACGGTAAGCTGTACGTACGCATTAACGCTACTTTCATTTCTATCTTATAATTTAATGGAAATAAATAATAATTATATAGAGGTATATTATAATTCCAGTATAACATCATATATAATAATATTAAATCCATCCATTATACGTCCCACATATGGCATTAACGAATCACATCACTTTGAGGGGGCGGTAGTCCGCACTTCCTAAAATGAAGATATCACATATACCCATAATTGAAGCCGTAAAGGTAAGCCACAAATGAAAAAATAAAGAATCTAAAGTAAAATATAAACATATTATATATCATATATATATATATCGTGACACCTTAATGGAAACCTTTGAAGGTGTTATATAAGTGTTGAACAATCATCATTTCGTGAGGCAGAAATTCTCCATCCACGGAAACAGTATGTTCTTTAACCATTAGATGTAGGTGTGTGTAAGTGAAGCTCGAATACTTATTATAACAACATCCTAGTATATTTTGGATACTGGATTTGTTACAAAATAAAAGAATAAAAAGAGTTTATGGTGTTGGAGAAGCAAAATAAAACAAAAGGACTCAAAAGAAGACATTACCTTAAAATCGGGTAACTCCCTTTGGTTTTAGCTCAAGGGCTTCCTTGGGAAGACTTCTGCCCAAAGTGAGGCTTCAAGGAGTAAGAGAGGGAAGTGTAGAGACAAAATGGGAAGGGGTCGGCTGAGCCAAAGTCTTTGGGAGTGTGGGTAAGGAGGTAGAGGTGGGGGCCTTTTATAAGAGGAGAGGAGGGGCACTTTTGGAATGTAAAGAAGTATTACTTTATTTGAAAATGAGTTTCGGATTTAAAGGGTCCAACATTGAAATAATTCGAGGATAAGGTGATAAGGTTTCTAAATCCACACATCCAATTGGTTTTGGACATGTGTAGGTCTTAGATTTTACATTATCTTTCTATTTTATTTAAATCGTTAAATAATGAGGTCATCGCTGCATCATCATGATGTCATTAATAATTTAATTTATATAGTGTCTAAAAATTATAAAAAAACTTTCATGATTTAGGAAATCTTTTTATCTTTCCAATGAATATTTATAATCAAAAATCGGAATTGTATAACCCCATGTAACAATTGTTTTAGTAAAACATGTCATGTTTGTGTTATTTTTACATTAACATTAAATAAAAAAGATATTTATGTCATTTTCCAACCAAAGTGGCTCCATGGGGTCCCCAAGTTGACCCATGGGTTTTCTTGGTCGGCCATGACAAATCCAATGAGGTTAGGATATGTGTCAAGTTCATTTAATATTATTAAAACATTATTTTTACCTTAAACTACATTAATTACCTCTAATCGCGATTAAAACTTAATAAGTTACTATTCACCAAAAAAATTATTTTTTTCCCATTGAACCACATTTTACTTCTTAATGAAAACCATGTATGTTGGATTTTTGAAATTCAATACACAAAGATGGAAAAATTTCATTTAAACGGAAAAATCAGTTTTTATAAGTACCACCTAGTGGTTTCACTATTCATCAAAAATTGAAGTTTTTCAGAAAAATCCCAAAAATTCACCACAAGCTATATTTGATATTACGAATTCAAAAATGAAGTCTATTTTAAAAAATTCAAAACATATAAGTCAGATTAATTAATTTAATAATTAATTCCCGCTGTCAAAGCAAATAGCGTGTTTTTATGAAACATTATTTATCAAAAGATTGACATTAGTTTAAGTCTGATTTCAAAGTGAAATTAATTCCAACGACCACTATTGGATTTAATGATAAAAATATATTCTAATTTCACTTTAAAACCAATTCAAAAGATAATCTAATCATATAAATGAATTAGATTAAAAATAGGTTTTGAATTAAAATACAACATTTTACACTATTCATTGAAAAAATGAACTTTATCAGAAAGATACCAAAAATTTACAGAAAGTAAATTTTGGTGTCCCAATTCATGAGAAGAGTTTTATTTGGTAAAATAGAATGTATAAGAGTGAACAAAACTATATTTAATGATGGTTCTCCATCAAAAGGCGATAAGTGAACCTTTAGTGAAAACTAGGGCATATACGCCTAAAATTGAATTCTTTCCGTATTTTAAGCCTTTATCATTTATTGGATAAATGTGAAAACATTTAAAAAACATGTATAATCATATTTTAGTTATTTATATCTATTCCCGCCAATACAACGGCTACTTGTTAACTACAATTTAAAATAATATTATTTTATTTTTAGAGTGCAACGTAAGATTCCCAAGAAACTCGTTGTTGTGTGTTGGGTACGCCATCGAGCATAGCGTCCCCTTTAAAGTCATATTAATACTTTATTCACAAATATGGATAAATATAAAAATGTCATATTATTTATTTACCTGGTGTGTTACATCCTTCCCCCCTTTTGGGAATTGCGTCCTCGCAATTTTAAAATTTCGCTTAGAAACATCCTTGAAAGTCCCACATCGGACAAGAGTCGGTAAAAAATCACTTTAAAATAAAGAAGGATAAGTAAAAAGGTCACCCGAGTTAACCCATACTAGGATTCCAAGTATGAAAATATGGACATGGAGTAAAAAATAAAGGGTCATGTTCTGATGGAGAGTGATAGAAAACATGTTTAGGAGAAAGTTAACCATGAAAAAATCACAAACTTGTGATGGGTTAAACGTTATTCGATTCCCCAGTAGTAAAAGTTAACATACAAAATTTTTGTTTTAAGTTAATTTTTATTGAGGAATTTATTCATAAGGAAACATAATCACTTATCATGTTGACTTTCAACTTTTATTAGATTCCTTACACAAACTCATATTTTCTTCAAAAGACGAGTATTTAGGAAGACTTATTCACATTAAGAGTACTATAATCAACTTCTAGAGAATCACCTAATCCACCAAAGAGAACTATATACATCCCATGTATTTAGGATTTAACCAAAAACAAAACCAGAAAGGTTAGTACAAGGTCAAATAATCCAGAAAAGGATAACCCTTTATAAAAAGAAAATCTATTCTTAATCTCCAAAATCTGTCCAACAAAACCCAATGTTCAACAAGGACCATTTGTCCATAAAATTATTCAAAGTAAACCAAACTAAGATTGAAACCCAAATATTTGAAGGATTTAGTCACATATTCTACCAAGATAAATCGTAACATTTATCTCCAAACAATATCAGTTGCTCCTAAAGTCTAGTATTGAAAAGTAATTAACCTAATCACATATCCTCTATGACAGGTTAATCATCTCCATAAATAACCCAAAATCAACTTACTCTTAATTCATAAAATCATCTAACTAAAAATAATTGGTCAAAATAACCAGGGACTTCACGTAGTCCAATGGTAGTTGATAAATACCAGTCGCACATTAGTTGTGGGTTCGATTCCCGCAGCTTTGTCAGACGTGACGGGTTGTCACACGGTCTGCGTGTTGTCCTTTTTCCAAAACTATATAATTCTTAAATCATTCCCCAAAATGAGATAAAATCATCAAAAATAACCATAACATAATTTAACCTCAATTTTATCTCATGCCTTTATGTTCATTCATAACATATAGTAACCCATAATTACCTCAAAAGTAAGGATCATATAAACTCTAATGGTTACCGTTATAATTATTACCTGAACTTCCACATGGACTGGTCATCTCGTACATGATGCATTAAAGATCATACCAAGGTTCAAGTGGTTGATATTGACTCCTTGATAGCTGGTTTAGAACAACCACGAGTTTCCTCATTGAATACCCCATTTCATCCAGTATCTTAATCAAAGAACCACCACAGTTTCCTTCAAACCAATTGTCACTTTGGTGCCTGCTAGATCCGGCCATTTACTAAAACCAAAAAGGTCAGTGTGAGTATATCAACATAACCATCATGTACTAATGATGAAGATAAACATTAAGATATACTTACTCATTCACTTTATCTAAAACTAGAACTCTTTCTGAAATCCTAACCACTATGGTAATGCCACTTATGCTTAAAGAATACCCTAACATCTAAATTTATCTAAACCGACCTTTGATACCAACTATAAGGCCCCACCCTTAAACCTTACTTATTCTTGAGTTCTTACAAGATTACATATTGAGGATCTTTTCAGGTTTAGAGTTTTATAAAATTAGATCATGAAACTTGCATTACATTCCACATTTAAAACAAAGTGGATACATAAAAGACAGTATTCATTCTTCCCATCAATGGAAACATATTTAAAATAAAACATGGATTCTTTCTTAACACATCCTTGACACTATCATCACATCATCTACCTTTCCCTTGACCTGTGAAAAACATTTCAAAAACTTGGGATGAGCATAAAAAGCTCAGTAAGGGTTATAAGAATTTGGAAAGGAAACATGAGTTCATATATACATAAGAATGAAATCATACTTTACCCATAAAACATTTTCACTTTAACATACCTCATCAAACCATGAATAAATTATAGAAATCATAAGACATAAATGTAACTTGAGGCATTCATAACATTCTTACGTAGGGAGTAACCCTATTGGTTACGTTTGGAATACCCATCACTGTATATTCCCTAAATCTCTTCAGAGAAACCTTAATGTTTCACTCCTTTGTGTTACCCAATGCATTGGAGAGCTATATTGGGCTCACCCGCCCTTAGTTTATCATGGAACCACCCATCTTCATAATAATTCCCAAGAACCTCAACATAATCGTATCACATAAAACATGCATAAAGGAAACATAACATTTCCACCTTTCAATCACAAGATATCAATACAACACATTGATATAAAAACATTATGAAAACCATTTTCAATACCAAAATAAAAGAAAAGTAAAACATGGTATTTATTTTTCTTTTAAAAACAAGGTATGGCTTGTAGAGGAAGCTGAAACCCAAATAATGGTCACGACGACAGAGAAGTCGTTGTCGCCGCATACGTACGACGAAAACATTCCCTATTGTTGTTTTGTAAAATGCTTCGTATAAAAAAGATTCCTTTTGGATAAACGTAAAAGTCAAAGGGTTTTATACACCGTATAAAAGAAAGTTGTATATAAAACAAAATATGCCTCAATGAAAGTAGATTGAGACGAAGTCCCATACAATGATGGTATCCTTGGTTTAAGGATAAATCAATTACATAATTATGTGTGACAAACGAATACACCAAATATTAGTGGATATTAAGTGTAAAATAATCAATGGTCATTCACACATATTCATAGGATGACATATTCAATAACTACATGTTGAACCCAAAGAAATAGAAATTGGGTTAATAAGTTCCCTTGACAGCCTAATGGCATCACATCAAAATGAGTTGATGAGAGATAAAAAAAAGGGTATCTCATCACTTGGACATAATGTTTACATCAATAAGGATATATTAGAACATATCCCAACATAAGAATATGTAAATTAAAAGACCCAACAAAAGATGTCTTTTAAAAAGAGGAGGGTGAAATGTTCCCTTACCGACATGGGTATCTTTCGAAACAAACACCTCGTGAAAGAAGGACAATAAAACATTGATGTAAACACTCATAAAAGAAAGTATATTACACAATGAGTAAAATAATGGTCAGTACATACACCACTCAAAGGAAATTGTGGCAAATGTAGCCTAAATCTCACGGGAATAAAAGTGAGATGAAAAATCCCTTACGAAAACTCGGCAGCCTAACGACGCCACATAAAACTTACAAAAATGGATTGATGAGATCAAATAGGGTATCTAATCATATTAACATAAAGTTTATAGAACGAGGAATATAAAAGAACATCCCCCAACATAACAAAGAGGAGATTAAAAGAAGTGACATAATGGGGAGTACTTAAAGAGAAAGAGAGAGGTTAGATCTCTTACGAAAATTCGGCAGCCTAACGGCGCCACTCAAAACTTCCAAAATTGATTGATGAGAGAGAATAGGGTCTCTCATCATATGAACATAAAAATTACAGTACGATTATTATAAAATAACATCCCAATAACAAGAAAGATGAGCTTTAGAGGGATTGACATAAAAGAGTGTAATTAAAAAGAAAGAGAGGAGTAAGATCCATTACCTCGGGTCCGACTTGACTCGATCATTCTTTAATCTCCTGAATAATAAACTTGAGTTAATTTATACTTTATTAAGAACCTTTTTCAAGCTTATTATTCCTTATATATCACTTATTTCCATGTTATAAACATTATTTAATCATTATGTTAATAATGCTTGTTTTGTCGATATTTGGTTCTTAAGCCGAAAGTGGACTTCTTACTATTACATGTTGTTCATGTGGTCAAAGGTTTTTTATATCCAAAATGACATTACAGATTTGGATATCATATATATCATATATATACTGTATATAAATGTATTTATAATATCACATAATCATTTAGAGGAAGGAAATGAAATGCACCGTTCATGGAGACGGTAAGCCGTACGTACGCATGAACGCTACTTTCATTTCTACATCGTATTAATGGAATTAAAACTATATGAGAGGTATGTATATTTTAATTCCGGAATTATATTAATCATTTAGATGTATAATTCATTATGTATATCCATTATATACATGTACTTTTAATAGTACATTACATTTGGGGATAAGAAATGAAATGCACCGTTCATGGAGACGGTAAGCCATACGTACGCATGAACGCTACTTTCATTTCTATCTCATACTTTAATGGAAATAAATAATAATTATATAGAGGTATATTATAATTCCAGTATAAAATCATATATAATAACATTAAATACATCCTTTATACGTCCCACGTATGGCATTAACGAATCACATCACTTTGAGGGGGCGGTAGTCCGCACTAACTAAAATGAAGATATCACATATACCCATAATGGAAGCCATAAAGGTAAGACACAAATGAAAAAATACAGAATCTAAAGTAAAACATAAACATATTATATATCATATATTAATATAGTGACACCTTAATGGCCAACTTTGAAGGTGTTATATAAGTGTTGAACAATCATCGTTTCGTGAGGCAGAAATTCGCCATCCACGGAAACAGTATGTTTATTAACCATTAGATGTAGGTGTGTATAAGTGGAGCTCGAATACTTATTATAACAACATCCTAGTATATTGATTATACTGGAGTTTTTACAAAAGAAAAGAATAAAAAGAGTTTAGGGGGTTGGAGAAGCAAAATAAAACAAAAGGACTCAAAAGAAGACATTACCTTAAAATTGGGTAACTCCCTTTGGTTTGAGCTCAAGGGCTTCCTTGGGAAGACTTATGCCCAAAGTGAGGCTTCAAGGAGTAATAGAGGGATGTGGAGAGACAAAATGGGAAGGGTTTGGCCGAGCCAAAGGCTTTGGGAGTGTGGGTAAGTAGGTAGTGGTGGGGGCCTTTTATAAGAGGAGAGGAGGGGCACTTTTGGAAAGTAAAGAAATATTACTTTATTTGAAAATGATTTTAGGATTTAAAGGGTCCCACATTGATATAATTCGAGGATAAGGTGATAAGGTTTCGAAATCCACCCATCCAATTGGTTTTGGACATGTGTAGGTCTTAGATTTTACATTATCTTTCTATTTTATTTAAATCGTTAAATAATGAGGTCATCGCTCCATCATCATGATGTCATAAATAATTTAATTTATATAGTGTCTAAAAATTATAAAAAAACTTTCATGATGTAGGAAATATTTTTATCTTTACAATGACTATATATAATAAAAAATTTGAATTTTATAACCCCATGTAACAATTGTTTTAGTAAAACATGTCATGTTTGTGTTATTTTTACTTTAACATTAAATAAAAAAATATGTATGTCATTTTCCAACCGAAGTGGCTCTATGGGGTCCCCAAGTTGACCCATGGGTTGACTTGGTTGGCCATGACATATCCAATTAGGTTAGGACATGTGGAAAGTTCATTTAATATTATTAAAACATTATTTTTACCTTAAACTACACTAATTACCTCTAATTGCGATTAAAACTTAATAAGTAACTATTCACCAAAAAATTATTTTTATCCCATTGAACCACATATTACTTCTTAATGACAACCATGTATGTCGGATTTTTGAAATTCAAAATACAATGATGGAAAAATTTCATTTAAACGGAAAAATCATTTTTTATAAGTACCACTTAGTGGTTTCACTATTTATCAAAAATTGAAGTTTTTCAGAAAAATCCCAAAAATTCACCATAAGCTATATTTGATATTACGAATTCAAAAATGAAGCCTATTTTACAAAATAAAAAACATATAAGTCAGATTAATTAATTTAATAATTAATTCCCGCTGTCAAAGCAAATAGCGTGTTTTTATGAAACAATAAGTATCAAAAGATTGACACTAGTTTAAGTCTGATTTCAAAGTGAAATTAATTCCAACGACCAATATTGGATTTAATGATAAAAATATATTCTAATTTCAATTTAAAAACAATTCAAAAGATAATCTAATCATATAAATAAATTAGATTAAAAAGAGGTTTTGAATTAAAATACAACATTTTACACTGTTCATTGAAAAAATGAACTTTATCGGAAAGATACCAAAAATTTACACAAAGTAAATTTTGATGTCCCGAATCATAAGAAGAGTTTTATTTGGTCCAATAGAATGTATAAGAGTGAACAAAAATATATTTAACGACGGTTCTCCATCAAAATGCGATAAGTGATCCTTTAGTGAAAACTAGGTCATATACACCTAATATTGAATTCTTTCCGTATTTTAAGCCTTTATCTTTTATTGGATAAATGTAAAAACATTTAAAAAACATGTATAATCATATTTTAGTTATTTATATCCATTCCCGCCAATACAACGGATACATGTTAACTACCATTTAAAATAATATTATTTTATTTTTAGAGTACAACGTAAGATTTCCAAGAAACTCATTGTTGCGTGTTGGGTACGCCATCGAGCATAGCTTCCCCTTTAAAGTCATATTAATACTTTATTCACAAATATGGATAAATATGAAAATGTCATATTCTTTATTTACCTGGGGTGTTACATAGAGGTTCTAACAGACACCACAACAAATGAAAGTAGCCATTATGAATAGTAATACTCACTTTTTAAAATTTTTTAAATTTTATTATTTAAATTGGAATTCATTTTTGGATTCAGAATATCATAATTATCTTATGGTGAGTTTTTGGTATTTTTCTGAGAACATCCAATTTTTGATGAATACTGAAAAATATTACTCTTTAATTAAAAACAATCGTTTTAATACAAATTATTTATAGTGATAAATTATAATATTGAGTGGTTTTAAAGTATTTTTAGAATTCATTTTTACCCTTTAATCCAATTTAGTTTATTTGATATCATTTCACATTTAAACTAGACATAAACTAGTGTCAATCTTTTGATAGTTATTTTTTAAAAAAACACACTTTTTGTTTTGACAACAGGAATTAATTATAAATTAATTTATGAGACTCATGTGTTTTGAATTTTTAAAAATGCATTCCATATTTAAAATCTGGAGGACCAAATTGTGTAAATAGGTAAATTTTATTTTTAGACATTTCGAATAATTACTTCCGTAAATATTTTATTTACCATGTTTAAAGGGTAAATCCTGTAAATAATGGTAAAAATTAATATTATAACAATATTTAATTACCCTAACATTTGTCCAAACCTTATTGGATGATACAAGTCCAACCATGGGCATCTTTGGGTCGATTCTGGGACCCCATGGATCCACTTGTAAGTGATAATGACACTTTATATTAATTAAGTTAACCGAAATACAAAAATGAAATATGCATATATCTTTTCATAAAACACTTTTAACAAAGAGTTATACATGTTTTCTCTTCGACTATAAATTTTTATTAGAAAGATAAAACAATTTACTATATAATGGTATTTTATTTATAATTTTTAGACATTTAATAATTTAATTTATTGATGACACAATGATGATGCAATACTTTCCTTATTAATGAAATAATCAAATAAATGGTATAATAAATGTTAAAATAAATTTAATTTGAATTTTTTTATGACATAAACGAATTTTCTAGGTTTCAATGACATGTTATTATTGTTTAAATAAATTTATTTCAAATTAATAATGTTGTTTTTACTTTAAACAAAATCAATTATTGAATTGTGTCAAAATTGACATAAAAGACTTTTTTTAAAAAAAAATTATATTATTAATTGGTATAATATTCCAAAAAATATAAGGTTCAGAAAAAGGAAATATATAATGATAGGTATATAATTAATAAACCACTTGGGGTTCCTTTGATATTTATACTATTTTTATTAATCGTATAATATAAAAATACAAAAAGACATCGTAATTGTCAAACCAATTAACTAAGAGTTAAATCTAAAAGATAAGATTAATATAATGACACAAACCTGTCTAAAACCTATTGGTTGAGTGTATTTAGACCCATACCGTCCTTAGTCTCGAAATCATTCATTTTTTAGAAATTATAAAACTAATATAAATATGTTATAATATAATATTTTATGTTTTTCCTAAGGTGCTCGTCACCCTTCTTATAAAATGGCACTTCCACTTCTCTCAAATTCACTCATTAAATTCCTATTGTATCAGCCATCCCCTGACAAAATATCCTCCAAAATTCCCTCACTTATATCTATAGTCCTTAATTTAGTCCAAAAGTCATCCTTAGGTGCCCTTTTGATCAAATCAAAAGGAAGAACCCGAAGAAGAGGTAAATATTTCATCACCTCTTTCAAGTTCATTTCTTCTTCCACTTCCTCTTTCTTTTTTGTTCTCATTCTAAAATAATAACTCCAGTTTATTCTATATACTATGATGTTATTATAAATATGTTACATCCAAATTCATTATTCTATCCATCATTTGAATGACATGTCACCATACGTGCGTACGTACGGCTTACTGTCTCCACGTCATTATGTAATTGTTATTCAATACATTATTATATGGATGGGTATAATAATGATGGGTAATTGATGTAAATAATAAATATAACATGATAAATATTCTGTATATATGATATAATATCCAATTATATATTATTTTAATATCAAAATAATGATATTTTCGCTCGTGCATACGTACGGATTATCGTCTCCACGAACGCGATGATAGTCATTCCCCATCGCATCCATTCAAGACTAATTTTCATTTCATGATTAAATTTAATATATAAAGAAATTATATAATTCTGGATAGAAATAATATACATCCCACCCATAACAAATATGACTCAAAAACAAATAATATAATGGAAAACAAATTCATTAAAACCTGAAACAACGATAATACTAAGATATTATTAACGAAGAAATGTTAAAAGATAATATATGATATCATATTAATGTATATGATTATTGTAAAATTTAATAACAATTATTTTAAAATTATAAAATAGATTAACCTACCCTCGACCAAGGAAAATTACAAGGTAAGGGTTAATTTCACAATATCTTTATTATCTGAGATTGTTTTAACGTAAGTATCTACTAGGAACTCCTTATCATCAACATCCATGTTTCTTAAAAATGTATTTAAATTTTTTTTTACTATTTTATATACTATGGGATAAAGTCATTTATACCCATATTTGACTTTTATAAGATTTTTATAAGGGAATATTCTTGTCTTTTTCCAAACAAGGTCATTTTTTACCTTTTCAACATAATTAAGGTAAGACTGTTTTTTTTACTTATACGGTGGGTGCGGATATTTTATGATGTTATAAAAACATTTAAGCATCCCTTACAATATTATAAGAATATTTTCAAAGTAAATGTTATATTTATAATTATGTAAATTTTAAATGATTTAAAAAAAAATATTTCTCTCAAATAGTTTTGATTTCATATATGTCAACATCCTTTGATGGATTTTAAGATTATTAGAAGTTGATTCATCATGATACAAAACATCCATATTGTATTTAAGGTTTTGTGATATGTTTGACTATGGATGTGTTATTTTTATACCATTCATGGTTTATGGAGAAGGTATTAACATTTCGTATGCTAGTTTTAATAATAATGTTTATGTTATGTTTAAACCTGTTCATATGAGGAATGCATTAGACAATGTAAGTAACGAGTGGAGCCCACTATAGCTCCTCGATGCATCGGTAGATCTCACGAGACAAACTAGTGTCTTGTCACAAGTCCATGAAAAAATATTATTTGTTGTCTTGGAACAATGCCTTGATTATATGTGGTTATGATAGACTAAAATTATGCATTCCTTCCTTATGATAGTGGTTATTGATATTTCTTGTGATTATTAGACTAGTAGAATAACCATGTGAATAAGTAAATGGAATTATTTCATTTTATTTTTGACATATTATGTTGATGTTCATGTTTAAAAGTCTTTTTTAGTCATAAATTTACTTAAATATTTATGCTTATTTATGAATGCTTCCACTATATTGTTATCCTTAGAGAGCATCTGAGCTCACCCCTTTCTATGTTTTATTTTTTCCCAAGATGTGAAGTAGTATCTTATGACTGACCTGCATGAATTGTCTAAGGGGATATGAGTGTGGACTATGGAGACTATGTTGTCATAGTTTTCCATTTTATCATGTAATGTATGACTTATGAATGTATCTAGTGTATCCAATGCTACTAAACTAATCAGTCTTTCGAGACAAGATAATTTGTGATCATGCCAATGTTATGTAATAATGCATCGACTCTGGGAAACTTTGGTCAAGGCGTTACATTAGTTACCCCTCCTTTAACATCATTTAACTTCTCCCCAATTCCATATAGACCCCCTTCAAGGAAGACAACCATATTGGACAACTAAGAATGAACTTAATCTACTTACATTTTGTCCAAACTATTTGTCCTAAAAAATAAGATTTGGTCATTGAATCATGACCATAAATAATATTTAGCCCCCATTGACTAATATCCATATATTTACACTATCAGAAGCTATAGTCCATGTTGAAATACATTAAACACTAAATTTGAACATCCCTGATACACAACATTAAACTATTTTCTAACCCCTACAAAAAATGGATTCCTTATATGATAAGTAAGGGATGATAAAAAATATTACATCTTTCAAATATGAAATTACACTATAGACTTACCCCATATCATGACCATGTGATTCCATAATCAAAGGGGATTTCCCATAACACCTGTTTCATTATTCTACTGCACAACATTCTAGAAATAAATGTTGCTTGAGTCCCATACTCATGGGATATGTAGTGACTCCTAGACCACATATCTCAGGGAATAGATGAAAATTTATCAACCCTTTATCCCCTTTGATCCATTAATAGTAAAATAATTATAACCTTAAACTATGGTCATTTCATCTCAAGGTATTTATGTGATATACAAACCTATATGAACTCTATTCACTTCAAGTTTTACACTTCCATACCAAAACTATACCCTAAAAAACACACCCAATAGTGTAAGCTTGATGACTTTAAATTGTTTTGTAATTGTGCAATCATCTTGACATCATTGAATTTACCACATTACCATGGTTGAAGCCTTTTGAAATTAATCTATGCACATGTAGACTCGGTAACATTTCATTTGGTGTATGTTCTCATTTCCCCTTTCAAATATGGGTTTAACTCTTTTATCACTACATGAAAATCATCAATGAATCCAACCATATGTTATAAAAACTATTACAATATATAGGGAGCTATGGTCCAAGAATTATGACCTTAAACTATGTGTATCTAGCCTTATACTCCCCTCATTTTCATGGGATTCTTCATCCACAGTGTTCCCACAAGCCTGTGAAACCACCACTTCATAGAAATATGTGTGGATTGATTTCTATCCACCTAGGATACATAGTGACTCCTTCATATTTCATCTCAATCCTAACCCCCTTCATCAACTAATCATGGGGTCCTTTCATTGGAAAATAAAATGATTCCAAACCGGGGTATTGTTTCTTAGGTTTTTTATGGAATAGGGTACCTTTGTCCCTCCATTAATTTTGATTTATCACTCTTCCATGACACATAATCCCCTTGGGGAACCCATACCCATTTTTGTTAATGCTACATGACTAAAACTACTAACTTCCCCTACAGTCCGAGTAATATGAGTTTAAACTACAAATCCTTACACCCTCACCACACAATGTAAAATGTGTTCCTTATCTATGTAAAATCAGAATTCCGTAGATGATAATAATGGGATGAACAAGAAAAACCACCCCATATTCAATTTATACTCTTCATATGATAATAATGAGATGAAAAAAAAATTCCTTATATCATGATGTTAAACTGTATCCTTACCCCATAAAAAATTGGGATGCCTCATTTGATAAGTATGGGATGAGAAAAAAAACATTTACCATTGTAGAATCGATAATCCTCTTATTATGAGATGGTTTGATATCCTCACTAGATCGGACATCACCCCTCCAACATTAGTGTTGTACAAGTATATTTTCCAGAACCATGTTAGGCTTGAATCACATTATCATGGGATACATAATGACAACTGATCATTTAATACTTAACATAGAACTACCATCCACTCATTCACACTGGATTATTAAAATTTTAGTAAAATAAAAGAAATGATTTGATATATATTTGAAGAAAAGAAATGGAATGAAATTATTTTGATTTCTCTCATATTATTTAGATTAAAAACGTAGTAAAAGAAAATAAATTATTTGGATTTATCTCCATCGTGTTTTGTGACACTTTTAAAAATAAATACAAAGAAATGAAACTGTTTTGGTGAAAATGACACAAATATCCTTTGTTAAAAAATAACACCTACAGACAGGATTAAAGGGAACACTTTTACAAGATAAAAACAACCATAGATTAAATCCACATGGATACCAAACCTACTACCCTGTCTGTCCAACATCAACAATTTAGGTTAAATGACACAATTAAACATTAAATAATGTATTATTATTAATTTTTTTATGACAACTCAAAACACATTAATTTGGATTTTATTCAATCATTATATTTAATATCACCTAAATTATGTAATCATTAAACTATGAACATTAATATTAAAAATATTAAATTTAAAAAAAATTAAATAAAGATACTCAAAATTATTTATATAATTTAATAATTCAATGTAATCAAAATTATAAATTCAAAATTATAAAATACAAATAATTATTAATTCAAAATGATTACCAATTAAAAACATTTATTAATTCAAATTTTTTATTAAATCAAAATTATTTATAATTTATTTATATGAACAATTAATTCAAGATAATCATAATTATTTATAATCATGTTTATCTATAATCATTTATATTTATGAATTATTTATGACTATTTATATACAAATTACAAGTTATAATCTAATTTATTTATTTAAAGATTTCAAAATTATCTATATTTTATTTTTATTATTAAAAAGAGTTAGGTATAGCCATGAAATGACATCTCATGCATTATACAAGGAAAACCCACAAAAGGTTCAGGTACTTGACCTTGCAACCAGTTCCACCAAAAAATATTTTCATGTGTATCTAAATATTTCATTTTCCCCCGCACTAAAGTTAATAATATTGTTTTCCTCATGGAAAAAAATTATCTTCCTCAAGAAAATAATTTTTTTTATTAATTAAAATTATATTAATTTGTATAAATATTAATAGGTTACAGTGTGATATTTTGATGTAATAAAAGATGTGAATATTGTTTATATAGACATATAGGGATAATATTAGAAATTTTAAAAACACCACAACTCCAAACAATATTTCTATCCAAATAATCCCAAAATTGGGATGATATGAAATAGAGGGTCAGAGAGAAATGTTTCCCTTGGTCACTCTCCCATCATGATTCTTTCGACTATATTTTGTCTCCACAAATGATAGAAATTTTTTTCCATCCCTCCAAATAATTGTTTTTATTTTAAACTCTTGGCTAATAGGAAACGTCTCAGGGTCCTAATGCTATGGGATTTGGTTTATTCTAGCCTACAAACGTTTTCATCTAGCACATTTGTGCACAGAAAAGAACAGCTTATGGGGAACACAAAATTCCCTCTAGTATGACCTCTACTCTCACTTTCTCATTTTACACTTTTATCAACATAGATAATCATCATCCTCCCAATCTGAATGGGATCCCTAATCGATTGGTCCTATGCACCATTGGCTCACCTATCATCAGAGGATCACACCATAAAAGATATTTAGAAATAAGTAATGGCTCATGTGTTTCATACTCGTTCCACGATCGATTAGGAAATTTTTCATCCCATTCCAAACAAATGTAGTTATAAACATTATTTTTTAAACATTTTCAATAGTCATGAACTTCATGTTGTTTAGAAAAATTTAAATATCCTTGTCTAGAATGTCAAAATATCATTCAAAGGTTTTATATGTCTCTTTCACCCCTCGTAGTGTTATACTCTATAAGCAGAAAAAACACCATAACACTATTTGTTTCTCACACCGTGTATGAATCACATTGTATTAGGATTTGGGGGATGTATTCCTTAATAATGATTGAGATGCACGATTTCCTAATTCTAAGAATAATAAAGTTAAACTATGTGCATGTTATATTGCGGATATTTTGTATAGAATCAATGAGCATTCTTATCCCCTTCAAATCAGGAATTCTTTCATTCATTCCTCAAATGTTCTTATGAGTAACAAAGCCCTTGTTTTGTAAAAATTATGAACATAAACTATTTTAAATTATTTATACTATATGACCATAAAATAATATCCCATGTTTAAGAATCATTAATTTAAACTATGTGCGAGTCATCTTGGAAATGTTTCAAGTGGTTCTTAGACTCCCAAAAATATAATTCACATCAGGTCACCTCTCTTTAATTCAATTCACTCTACTTTGAAACACATTCCCCCATTTGTATGAAATATATGAATTTAAACTAATATCCCGGTATCCTTTTCAAATGATGTTAAACAATATGACTTGAAATCCAAATTACAATATGTTATACTATGAAATATGATATCCTCACCATTTCTCATTTAATTAAGTATATATTATCCTCATAGTATGATGTTATAACTATGAAGGATCCTAGGATCATTCCTGAGAATCCCTTTTCTCCTTCGGTGTCAATTTCCTACCTTATAATTTATAGTACGTGACCATTTTTTGGAATCAAAGATAACTCTCCCCCTTGAAGAAGAGTAGACCTTTGTTAATATAGATATTCCTAAATAATGTGATCAAATACACGGTGGCATAATAATGACATTTTTAAACTCCATTTGAATATTCCATCACTTTTTATCCATTCTTATCATGTCCCATTATTTGGATCCTCATCCTCCTCCATGTCTTATGGGCCCCTCCATGATGACATGGTCCCATGAAACACTTTCTCAACTTCCTTCCTAGGAACACACCATGAAATAATTTGAAATAAATTCTTAGATAGGCCCCATGTTTTTAACATTGTAAGTGGATGACCCTCATTTTAATTTCCCCCATCTTCAGTTAAATGATAATGGATGCTATTTTTTTGAACATGGTCATCCATTATACTTTATCTTTATTGCAGTCCCTTAATGTTTCAAATGTTGGGAGACTCAATTCACACTCTTCATTCCCCTTTATTCTGGTAGTATTCAATTCCCCTATAATAACATCATTTATGTAACAAAAATATTAATAAATAAATTCATATGTTCAATGATACCCATTATCCCACCATATCCTTTCTTGGTGGGGAAAATTACTATTTTCAATGAACAATTACCTACCCCATGTAATTGACCCTTTCATAGTGCTCTCATGGTAATGATCAACCTTTAGGTTTTTCCCTTGTTTCCCACACAGAGCATAACTCATGTGGGATTAGGGATTGAGGGTTGGTTATCATGTTAATGTGACAATAGATGAAGTTAACAAAAAATTACAAACATATGGGAGTTTAAAAAAATCCATCCAAATATTTTGAGGGTTATCTAAAAATTAAACCCCCTCCTTTATTATGGGGGTAAAGAACAATTTTCTAATGATCAACCACCATGAATGAGTTCATGATCATGGAATGAATTTTTTGTGTGGCTTCAGGGGTGCACTACCTCACTGAAAGGTTTTAAATATCATCTCTAGCTTCAGGAATTAATTCTTCATCCACAATACACATTAGGTCATTCTTGACATAGAGATTGGATAACTCCTATTCCACCTCCACTACATTATGTCTTATCCTGTACCAATAGGGACCTCAACTAGATGATATTCTTTGTCTGAATAGAAAAAATATACACTTTCTCAAACACTTTCCTCCAAAATAGATATATCCCCCTCACAACATAAAGTTACTTGGTTCCCACAACCTTATTTTTATGAGAATAGAGATAAAAGTATTTCCACTCATCATGTTCTTGTTAAATGATGGAGTCTCAATATTGTGGATGATGACTAGGGGATTCCACCCTACTAGTACCTAGGTAGAATGACTAGTGGTGGAGAATCCCCACCTATCTTGGTAGGTCAGCTATCTGAAAAAGATTCATCAATTCCCACATGTTCCTCAATTCCTTTTATCAGATAACTCAGTTGTCCTTAGAAATGTTAGATCCAAGATCATAGAAGTCCATAGGTAGTGCAAGATCATACTGAGGGAATATCCACCACACATTGGTGGAATGATATTCTATTGTATTTTTATTACGTGGAATGAGCCATAGGTCATGTGGAAACACATCCTATACTAACCCTACACACAACATTGGGGCACCGACCATTTCAGTTTGTGCTCCTGGGGAAGGATCAGCTAGCTCATCCCAATCAACCGACTCAGATGGTGGAATGATCTCTGCCACTTTTATTGAAGACGTGGCCCCAAATTTAGCCATTAATGTAACTTATGATATTGGCATGTTCATCATAACCTCTTCAATCATTTGAGCTATGAGTATGATGTCCACTTCCTCCATTGAGTCTTCAACAATTCCAATCACCTTCCTATGATGTTCTAGAAAAGGGATTGGAAAATTAAATACCCCCCATCCATCCATATTGAGGTTGTGATGTTGACATGCTGCACTAAGTCCCTAGTCCTAATAGAGTCTTATTTGGATACCTCATATATTTGTCTAACTGTTGGGACCTCCCTGACTATATCTGTCGAGAGAGAACAACTTTCTACCACAACCTCAACATCAGGCACCACCAACTCGGACTTCTTTTCTGGAGGATGAGACCCAAACACAGTTTTAACATCAATTTAAACCTAATTTATATATATTTATTAATGTATAATAGAAATGTAATGATATAAAATTGTAGAATACTTACATGAGTTATATAGGCCAACCAACAGCTCAAATAAATTCATTGGTGGTCCCCATGGTAAGAGAAATTCTCCAATGTCCATTGGATCAGTTTTGGGAACCACCTTGGCCAATGGTTGGCTGCATGTGAACAAAATGATAGGGAGTGTCCCCACACATTATGAATAGTTGGTTTAGCCCCCATTTCCCTCTTCCTGTGGTTGGTGAGAAACCATCCCTTATTATGTTCTCACTGATTCATTCACAAGGATGCTAAATATTTAGAAAACAACTTTAAGGGGCGAGTGATATCCAAAAGGTTTACAATGATCAAGAGTTCAACCTAATAAATGAAATGATTTACATATTTAGATGATTCCAGGTAGGTGTCGCATCCCATGTACGCTCTCAATCCTTCATTATTGTCCTCTCTTGTACCTAAGTCACCAATATAAACACCCATAGGGGAATAAATTACAAATAGAACCATTACATGGTCTGTTATGGGGAATGGGATGCCATGAGAGTTGACCAAGTCCTCTAGTGCCACCATATATTGCTTCACCTTGGTATGAGAGATGTGTAATCCTATCATTTCATGACCATCCCTATTAAAGAATTTCAAATATATGATGTGACTTTACCACCACCACCATAAAGTGGTGTTCTTCTTGTGATTTCCCAAACTCTACCATTAATAGAAAAACTATATCACTGGGAACATGTAGGTGATGCGTACCCATATTAGGTATTTGGAAATGAAACCTATATATTTCCCCATAAATCTCACCATCCTCCCGAAGTCATTTTTCTAGGATAGTTGAGCTTACTATGGATCACCTCCCAATGAATCCGGCCTATTGAGGGTTCATAATTACTGGCTCAGAAGATTTTGATCACCCCAGTGGGTCTACTCGGCCTATGCAGCCATCCCTTTAGGCCACTCACCCTTAAACTCATGGTGGATGGGAACCTACTTCCTAACCAATTCAAGTTGTACACCAACTCAACATTCCCCCCAAGTATGAACCCTCCCAACACTGTGCAATATCATGGATGAGTCCATACGTAGAAGGGGGTGGTCCAAGCTCACTCTTCCCCATCCCATATTTTCTTGTAGATATGATCCATATTTTTTTGTAGTACATAAGGCTATCACTTATAACACACATATGTGTACCACTCCTAGGTCAACCATTGAAGTCATACAAATTGTCTTGAAAACTAGTTTGGGTTGTATGAATCCTAGAATACCTTCCAATCTTCCCATACAACTAGTTACTATCCTAAAAAAGTAAATATAAATAACCTCAACTTGATACTCCATGAACCTTTCTTAGTCATTGTCCATACAAGAATAAAATATGAATGAAATAATAAAGTGGTTTTACTACCAAATCCTTTTCATGGAGTCCACTAAAACTATGTTTAGAGGGATATTCCTATTGAAGCTCAAACTCATAAGTTGAAAGTTTTTATTATGATGGGAAACATGATTTGGATACTCATATCCACCCATGTGTGTGGCTACCTGACCATAAAAAAATAGAAGTTCCACATAGATGGAGAGTAGTCATCCCATAGATGATATGGTGAAGTACATAGTACATATTTACCAATATAAGGATATCTATGTTGATGTTCTTCCCTATCACCAACATCATCGGCATGATAAGGGTTCTCGACCCCACACCAATGATCATATCCTACTCTAGGTTCATTAATCTATAAATTAGTGTATTGATTATCCCTACAAGTTTGACCATAGGAGCCTCAGGACTCACACTCAAACCCCAATTTCCACTAGCTTACCTCCAAGATTCCCCAGCACAAGTGTTTATTTTTACATAGAACACCATAGGGAACTAGAAAGACCTCCCTAGTAGACCTTTTATTGGTATATTTTGGACGCAACTAGATCGGTACTTGAAATTGAAATCAATTATACCTATCATTTTTCCCCTACACCAAGAAAAACATATCCCTTTCTTGGGACAACATTTTTTCCTGATCCTCCAACCCATTCTTTGTGGTGAGTAATTCATCATAAATATCTCCATGTATTGGGATCCTAGTAATATTAAAATGATTCTACAAGATGATTCCAAACTCCCCATGAATTAGACGAAATGTTGTATTCCCTGGTGACAACCTACCCAGAAACTCTTGTATAATCTATAGATAAAAATATACATGAAATTTTAAGGACCATTTCTCTTCGTAAATTTGAAATGATTAAAATATACCTCAAACTAAAGAAAAGAATAGTATGCCCAATTTAATGAGGACTATTCACCTGTGATGTTTAAAGCCTATAAATGTTCTATAATATTTTCCACCCCTTCAGCAGGTCCCCCATGTCTAATGTATGGATTACTTCAAATAGAGAAGGATATGCCACATCATCTAGTTCCTCCCCTTTAATATTGTTAACATTGTTCCATAGAGTCAATGATAAGGTATGTATGGTCCCTCATATTGTATCGCCTAGAAGCCTTGTTCCACTAGTGATTTACAGGCATGATTCTGAACTAATAGGTTTGATTAACTCTTATAGAGTTCGAGTTAAATACATCATGCCTTTTTCTAAATCCATATTGCGGCAGCCTTATGCGAAGTTGATATACCTAATGCACTTCCATTAATAGCTCTGTGAGTGTGTCTTAATACAATCTCCATTGGACACTCTCTCAAATTATGAGGTTGTTAGACAACTCCATTATTCAATAAAAAACAAATTAATGACATCGGTGGCCATTTCATCTAAGAAATATAATGTTTTTATGCTACTTCACTAAGGAATATTCTTGAATATATGTTTCTGTTGGTATAGTTTGAAAATGTTTTCCAGTTATCAGTGGTTTATGCATGGATGTTAATTCATGAAACGTTCAAGTTTCATGAGTTGTATATATCAAAATACCAATGTGCTTGCAAAGGTCTTGAATTTCCAGAAAATAGAGAACAATCTTGTGTTTCACGAAATGATCATGGTTCCATAAGGGGAACCTCCCCCTATTTATAGGCATACGACCGTACTGAGATCTATGAATGAGTATCATGAAGGAGACTTGTAATCACCAATTTTTTTGGTTTCCTTCATAATTTGACCCTATTTCCTCCATTTGATTCAATACAAAGAGGTGTAATTTTGGATACCAAAACACATGTGTCATAAGATATATCCAAGAAACCATGACTGATTTGAATAGTATTTAGAATAAAATGTCCAAAAATCACTCAAGTGACTTGGTTTCAAATGGTGCCTACCATAAAAAATTAGGGTATCTCAAGGAATCCACCTGAATGTGGAGTTTTGATGGTAAATTCAACACATTGTAATTCCTATTTAGCATAAACCTATTTATTGAGTGTACCCAACCATACAATGGTTTGATGGTAACCTATATGTAATGTAACTCTGGTATGCAAAGCATTGGACCATTGAAAAATCTTAATCTCTTTTCTGAGAGCCCCCATGTTTTGTGAAACTATTTCCCATTGGTCCGGTAGGCCTATAAATATACTTATTTTCATATCATTTAAGTGGAAGTGTCTTTCCAATTTTTTTCAGACCCTCTTAATTTTCAATATTCATAATAATCATGAGAGAGATAGAGGATATGGATCTCCCAAGGTATCCATCATTCATAAAACAACCTCACAAGGGTTATTTAAAACCTCACCCATGGTAGAGATTCATTTCTCAAAGGTTCATGGCCTTGGTGGATGGAAAAATGCCTTTATGGATCATGTGACTTTTTGAGGCACATATCATTTATGAAACCAACCCTATTGAATCCAAGTCTTTATCCTAAGAAATGCCAACCATATTTCGCGAAGAGTAGCCCTTTGTGAGACCCCTAGCCACTATGAACCCCTAATCTTCATGAAGAACCTATCCTAGTCCTATATATGGTACCTTCATATAGTTGACTCCCTTTCAAGATATTAATGTACCTATGTCCCCCATACCGACCTAGGAAGGTTTCAGCCGTAGCCCAAATACCTTTGTGACTTGTACCACCGACTTCTATTTCCACCCACATCGCTCCAAGTCTGGCATGTGATTTATTATTACCCGTTTTTCATAATCAAAGGCACCCTAATGCTTGTTATTCCTAATGTTAGGTACCCTAAAATCAAGCCTCTTGATTATCACATCTCCATGATACTGACAATTTGATGTCTCACCTAGAGGAATATGAGTGGTGGTTTGGAAAGCCCTAGAGGTAGAATCTTAAAGGGAAAATGTGCACCTATATTAGTGGGGAATCCTTATAAAAATATTACTAACACCTTTACATGGACCCTTAGTGAAGTGAACATATCAAAAATTGAATTGCATGACATAAAAATACCAATCTCCAAATCATATTCATATGATGACAAACTTCATGAAAATGTTCTTAGAACATGATATAAAACTATTGTATTACCCTATGTGATGAACATGTGATTCCCAACGTCTGACAGACATGGGATGAAACCACACCCCCAACCCTATGTGATGAACACCGAATGTGGCATGTTTGGCTGACATAGGTTGACATTATCATTCCTTATCAGAGGATAATACACACACATCAGAAAAATTTCACATGTATGTCCCACACCATCTCACTTCACCATAAAAAACGCGAAATGGGAGGCTTACACTTGTAATACCCACACCATATCCTACCAAGTGATCCTCTTGTATTGGGTAGCTACCTAAAATAAGACCATTTACATAATAAATTCTCCATATAGGAACTTGGGAAGCTTACAGACATAATCCCCATGTCATCCCACATAGACGCTCATTCCACAACATGAGCATCCTTACTACACGATGTTAAATTGCATGGATCAGTCATGTCGTTCAACTATATACTATGGCATCAAAATATATAGGTTTAGATCCCAATCTTTATAATAGTGTATATTGGACACCTCCCAAAGGTTCAATCCTGAAAACCACCATACATGTGTGAAATTATCCCACATTGCGAACACCTAAAACAACCAGATACATCTCCATGGAACATTCTAATCATTCATCTCAAAATGTTAAACTAGTGACGTGATCTGTCTCAACATGAAATTCTAATCCATCTCTACAAGAAATTAATCATATTACCTGATCTATCTTAAAATTTCATTCTAATCCTTCACTATAAGACATTTACTTTATGACTCAATCCGTATTAATTGGAAATTATGATATTCCTCCACAGGAAGTTGTGACCATGACCTGATCCATCTCAACAAGACGTTATGATCCATATCTACTAGAAATTAATCTCTTGACCTGATAAATATCAACATGACATTCTAATCAATCTTTACAATACATTAAACATGTACCATGGTTTATAATACCCACCCCATGCAATATATGTTGGATTTTTAGGGTAAAAATAATTGTAAGACCTATACCATTGGAGTAAAATACAATGTGATCGATATGGGATTCCATGGGTTTTATTACTATTATAATTCATATATGAGATTCCCTCTTAAGAGGATGACAATACAGGAGTAAAAAATACCCAATTTCCAGAAATTCTTGGAAGTGTCCAATGTGACTGCTATCCTGACTAAATGTTTATTCCCTATCAAGATATAAGAAATGTAACTAATCAGTGTCCACCTCAAGATGGTGTCAGTAATGTGTTAAATGCACATGGATTAATCTACGAGGGAGACGTGGACTAGAAAATGAGTTCCATGAGGAATCCATTATAGGAGGAATTGAAATTGAATCATCTCATTTTGATCAAGGAGAAGACATCACCAATGATAGTGAAAAAAGATTCCTTTATTTGAAATATAGAAATGTGGGGAAAAAGAAAGCACTGTGTCAACCACCAAGAATAGGGAAGTCACTATTCATAAATTAAAGAATCCAAAATATGTATCATTGCACTCATGAATTAATTTTCCCCTAAATTCTATTCAATGAAAACCCTTATGAGTCCCTAATTTTTTTTTATTTTTTTTAAACCTATGATTTTGAAATTATAGAATTTATAAATTTTTATTTTTATTTGCATCACTATATTTTCTCACAATAGATAATGAAATATAGAATACATCCATTTTTTATTCCCAATTTATTTTCTTATGGATTCTTTATTCATCACTTCATTAATTATTCATAGGTATTTAGTTTGGATGGTGATTCAACCTTTCCCTATAGGCCAATATGTTGTGTAATATCTATCTACTTTAGAGATCATTATTACACAATCAATTATCAAGGGGTATAGCTTAGTGGATGATCAATGATGACGGTTAGAGCAAGGTGAGATTTGGTTGATTGATGTATTAGGGTCGGGATATGATGATATCATTAGATATGATAGAGGTTCAATTTTTTGATGAATGGTGTCCAGAATATAATTTAATTCATGAAATTAATTACGGCCAATATGAATTACAGGTTCATAGGTAGAAATAAAGTTACAAAAGAAGGTGGTTGCGAACCATTGGGTGGAAGGTGAAGATATATAATTTTCTTTAGTGTCATGTAGTTTGTAAAAGAACACACTGTGGAGCATGTTAATATTGTTATAAGATTTTCATGCTAGAAATGTGTTACATTTCCTTACGGCTGAGATCACACATTATGTGACCCTAGATGAATGACCTAGAATATACCTCGTGTACACACTCAACATACATGAGTTATTTCAAAATATATGTGGAAGAGCCACATGTCATGTGTTCTATGAGGAACATGAATCCGAATATTGTGGAATATGACCAGTTTCAGGACTAGAAAAATGCATCATAATACTAGAATCAAATTACAATATATTTTGTCTTATATGCCATGTAGACTAGAAGAACACCAATTGGTTGTTTACTTGGAGTAACAATATTTATAATCCTGGGAAAAATCATGTTCTCCATTTTCATTTATAATAGAACACTCATGTATTCCTTTATTTGAATGGTTTTGAATGGGATATAGTATTAGAGTATCTAATTCATGTATATTTGGTCGAGTATCATATAATGATACATATGCTTCATGGTCCCTTGTATATAGGTATATCACACATACTGTCATGTTAGACCCCATAGCACTTGGGGTCGCAATCCCTGATTCTTTATCCCAATGTATATTTATGTGTCTCATCTTCTATATCTAGGGTGTATGATCACCTAATATGAGAAAGAATAGTTATATTCCTGAATCCCCACATGGGATAGTGAATTATCCTTAGTATATGAGTCAAAATATGATGATGGTAAGGTATCCCCCTAATCCTACAGTGTGATCCTATATATGTGAGTTTATCTCACTCCTCAGAAGCTTCTACTAGTTAGGAGTGAATTCCATTTGTTAATATCATTATATGTGTCAAAAACATTTTTTTAAATACTAAGTCTTGTAAATAACCATAAATATTATTGATCACTTATCTAGTTTTAAGGAACGAGACATTACAATATGAATCTAATCCTTCTATAAGAATTACTCGGTTTTCCCTTTATCACCCTTTGGATAGTATTTTAGATATGGATTTCTTTTTAGGATATAATTCTTGGTTATTTTGGGGTATCTTATTGGGTATTTTTATACTCTCCCCTACATGATACTACCCCATATGTTTCATGTACTATGTATATGAAAAAAATTTCATTAGAGGCATAGGTAGAACCTATGTGTGTGAGGTGTACTACTTATTCGAAGATATGGTACCTATACTATTGATAGATTGGTGATGGAATGTTGAGATTATATTATCTATTATTGTCTAGTTTTACCAACCATCTTATTTTTGGAATAAATTTTTTCCTCAATAAATTTAATATATAACGATGTTTTCTATTATAAGATGTTAGTGTTTCTTCATATTTTTATTATTCCAGTTTGATACTCTTCAACATTACTCGTTTATGTTCAAAGGCATGTACGTGTGTGAATAAAGATTAATTTAGACAATTCCTCACAAATGTGTGATCTTTCCAATTAGTTCAAATCACTAGACGATGGCCTATTAGAGGTATGTTTACAGTATAACCCACATCCTATCAGGATATATATAGACCTTTATAGGTCATGTTTTTTTAGATAGGAATCAAATCAAGGGATAACCTAGGATGGATTTAAGAGATAAATTTTTTGTGAGTATTTTTTTTTGGATTAAGGGAAATCATTTTAATTTATAATAAGATAACTCTTCGGAAAGGAACCATAATGAATGTGTACCTATCAACTTTTTTATTCACTAGGATTTTGATAATTTTATTGTCAACAAGGTACATCAAGACCATTGTTGCAAGCAAAAAATGAATCATGTATCATATATGAATGGGTGATGGATTTAATTTAAATTTTGAGTAATCAACTCAGTTATTCACTTTCGAATATGGAACAACATTACTATTTTTAGATTCGACCATATAGATAGACAACACATATATCATTACATGATCATGATTATGATAAACATATTGGAAATTAATCAATACATGGAACTTTATATGATGTTTTCACTCTAGGTGGGAGAAACGTGCTACATACAGACAATAAGCAGTGAGAATACCAAAACATAGTAGAACATGATGATGCTTTTATTCACATTATTTTGTAGATCATTCCCATAGAATGAGATTATGATAGGGATAGGATGAACACAATTCAAGAGTTCCAAATGAAGAGACTACACATGAGCTTGGGTGATATGGATGCGTAAGCAACTGAAAACTTTTTATAGTTGTTGGTTAGAGTGTTCCAATTGGTTAAACACTTCCCGTGATGATTGTGGTGCTTGTGGATAGCCTAGTCAGATGTACAACATGGCATTGATGGATCTTGGTGACTGAAAAAAATGATGAGGTAACCCCTCCCTAGAAATAGTTTGAGTTCCTCTTTCAAGATGAGTATTTTAAAGAGACATTTTGATTGGTTTATATACAATAGATTCTTGATTTGAATGAGGCAATAATGTATGAGAATTTTTTTGAATAAAGGTTCACTTACATCAAATGATACTCTATTTTCATTGTTTGGGATGAGTACATCACAGAAAAAATGTTATATAGGTGGATTCATATATATGTTGAATATTATGTGGGCCCTATTTGTATCACTTCCTTTGTAAGGTTGTATAAGTGTTCACCCGTTGGAGAGGAATTTTTTGTAGAAAATAATCATTCAACAGTTGAAGGTAGTGGTGAACCAGGAGTTGATACTGTAGCAAGAGGAGTCCAGTGGTGTAATTATTGACTTCGAAACCTGGTAGACAATTTGGTGTATTCCTATAGTAGTAGATTTGTGGCTTGGGATTCACATTGAAGCTCTAGACAACTACGAGGAAGACATTTATTTTCTTGTGATGGGAATGGTCATATTGATTGGATTTGACTGACTTGTTGTCATGTAGTGGGGTAAAGAATTTGGAAAACCACCATAAAAGAGGATGTGATGCAACTGGGGAACTCCCAAATGTTATAAGGGAGATCCTCATAGATTTAACATCTCAATTTATCTGAACAATCTATATATGGTGGTTAATGATATTATATGACACTATCCCCACCACCTTCTTATGGTCCACTATATGATAAGAGGGTTAGAGGCCGTAGGCATGGATAGTTTTGGATTTTTAGTGACTATATATTAAAGTATCCCAAAATGATTATAAATATGATATATGTTTTTTACTTTCAAATTATTTTTTTGAAACATTTGATATTCTTACCTTTATATTCTTTTCTATTATTCAAGAATTAGATATTACATTAGAGCCTATACCAAACCATTATTGATAGAGAAACATACTCTATGGGATTATATGCTCACAATATATTCTCATTAGTAATACTTATACGTTGGTGTAGATAATTTCCCAAGTTATATCATCATGTTTATGATCATACCACTTTATTTAATTTTTTATATGAACGAGATATTGACTATCCATGAATCAATATAATAATTATGATAGAGGGTCTAGAATCCTCGAGTTGAGATGATGGTGTGATGGAATTTCATTTGGTGTGTGATAGGATCAAGACCAAGATAATATATCTAATTTCCCATTAGTATGATATATTTACTCTCAATAGAACAGATGTGGCATACATTTAATTCTCGCTAGTTGTGGAAGAGTACCCAGATGTTTTCTCCTAGGACTTACTATGTAAAACTCTCCATAATGATGTTGAGTAATATATTAACATGTATCATAGGGAAACTGTGATATCAGTAGTATCATATCCAATGGACCCCATTGATATTTTAGTGTTGGCGGTGTAGTTTGAGAACCATTAAAGGAAAGACATTATCAGACCCATTATATCCCCTTGGAATCTTTGATATTATTTAACAATAATGGTGATGGGATCCTATGGTATTGTGTGGATTAAAAAAACCAAAATTATGTGAACATTGTAAATAAGAATATAAAATATATAATTTATGACCTCTTCAATCAATTATAATTGGATGAGTAGTTCTGAATGATCGACATCTGTTCAGGATATCACTACCTATGATTTTGCGAGGAGGATATTAATAAGATGGTATTATGATGTCATTATGGTTACTAAAAGTAATTATTTATTTCCATAAACATGGAGAAACCCCTAGATATATTTAAGGGACATATGAAATTGGTCTCCCAGTCATTCCTAGACTTTTTTTGTTGTTGTCATTATAAAAAAACATTTTCAAAAACTCAGTCTTGGAGGATGAGATTATAGAGCATTTGAGGATGGTCCAAGATATGAATCTAGATTATTATTTATACAAATAACTCATGAAGTGTAAACGTTATACTAGAAACGTATTATATTTGTAAAATGTAATCCTAAAAGAGGGAGTATATATAGACCTAGTAAATATTGAGCCAGTGCAAGCTTGGGAGATATCTAAGAGAGTTTTATAGGTGAAAACCTTCCTCAAGTTGGATAGGTATTACTAGATATTAATTTCAATCATAAATTATATTGGAAATATATTAACTTCCGTTGAAAAAAGGGGATTCCATTTATATATATAGACATGTTTTAAATTGTATTTAAAGATTTGTGTCAATGGTTGACCGTTTACCTTATCGTAATGTTTCCAAAAGATGTGTTTGAGTATGTATTATTCTCTAATGCCTCTTGTATATAGATCATGTGAATTTTTTTGTAGAGGCTGACGATGATAGAATTATGATCATGGTAGTGAAGACCTAATGATATGAACTAAATAGAACAAGAATTGTAACTAATAATTGTAGTGTTCATTGTGAATATTTTTTGACACCGACATCTTACTGAGAAGATTATTTTGCATTTAGACTATAACAGACTCTGGTAAATCATCACATAGACATATACCCAATTTATGTATATGTGTTGTCTAGAATAAAAATAATTCATTGACTATTATATATTCTATAACCTCCCATATAATGTAATAAAAATAATTTTTTTTGTCTTATTAATATTCAATAATTGGATTTTATGGAGATACATTAATGATATGGATATTAAGTAATTTTCAACAAAAAACAAAATAGTTTCGTACATATTAAATATTGGTTTTATTTATTTGATATATTTTAAATTTAAAATATCAAAATATGAAAAATTAGAATAAATTTTTAAATTCATCGTGTGGAAATTTGCATTGGATGAATTTATGAGAATTCATTAAAGAAATTTATTAAATAGTGAAAATCTGATTTCTTATTCGAAATAGTAATTTTTTTTCAAGTAAATAAACAATTAAATGCTATTTTAAATATATTTTAAAATTTATTTGATTCCTTTTTAATAAAAAACCCAACTATGGTATTTTTAATGAGTTTTATACTTGAAATTAGTATAAAACATTTTGATACTTCATAGGCATTTTTCTAGAAAATCGTTTTTATTGTGTTTTGTAGGATTAATTTTAAATTAATTTATTCCATGTATAGAAATTGGATGATGGAAAATTAATTCTCTATTTGGAAACATGGAATCAAAATTTTGTAAATATCACCCTTTTATTTATCTGTTTTATGAATAGTAACCAATATTAATTTTTATCACCACAGTAAAGGTAAAATGTATTAAATATGGTTAAAAATAGTATGACAAGACCAAATATTCATTAAAACACATTTATAAATTTAAATAGATTATAATATTTAAAACATAATATTAAAAAGATTAAATATATGATTTTTCTTCAATATATCCTTTATTTTGAACTTTATAATATTTAAATAAAGGATAAACTAAATAATGTCACTCTCATATTTTAATAACGATAAGATTTTTTCATAATGATAAAAATAAATTTTGTTTGGTTATAAATATTTATTTGAAATAGGAATAACTTTATTATATTAGATTTTTTTAAAATTTTATAGATTAAATAATTACCTTATATGCATACTCAACAATGATTCTGTGTCTGTTGAAGTAGTAGAAAAAAAGACTAAATGATTTAAAAAACACTAAAATTAATATTTTTGGACAAGTTAATGAGTAAAAATGGTTTTTAGATAAATATGAAATATTATATATTTTTTAAGCATTGTATTCAAATTAATTTTCTTTCATGTATTTTTCAATTCAAATTAAGTGAATAGTTAAAAATGACAGAAAATATATATTTATAATAAAAAAATTACAAAATGATTTAAAATTAATAAAAATAATAAATTTGGACAGGATAATGGGATATAGTTTAAAATATCAACCATGATTAATTTATGAATCATTTTACCTTTATTAAATTTCATGATTCATGAAGGTTAAAATTATTGATTTCACTGCAATTATCAAAAGGGGTAATGGGTGGTTAAATCAAACAAATAAGTGTGAAAAAATTATCTACAGTTTTCCTAACAATATTGTATGATATAATTTAGTCCCATCATATTATTATACTATCATTATTTAAATATATATCCCTTTTTTCTTGACTAAATAATTTATATTAATATATTATTTTATAAAATTATAATAGTACCCCTCCCATAACATATAAATGGGTACCTCAAATCAAATCTTCCCCCTGACTTTTTAGAACCCTATATTGGAAGATACCTATGAAAATATATTCTTTAAATCCATACATATGTATTACATACCTTGATTAGATCAGAAAACCAATATAAAAAGGATTTAGGTATAATACTAAAGTTGTTTTTTAAATAAGTGGTATAGTTATTAACCAATGGATTTCATTTTAATGAATCATTTACCTCCCTGAAATCTTATTCAAACATGATGAAACAATTACTATAGTATATTCCATATAAAGAGTTGTTATAATTTTAATTTCATCACCAATATGAATATTCTCTTTCAACAAAAGAGATATGAAACTTTCATTTGTATTTCTAGTGGATTAGCCCTTCATGAACCGATGTAATCAATACAAAACTATAATTTAGTGATGTTTCATAAAAATGTCATTATTTTTTTAATTTAACAATGTTTCGTGAATAATGATTCTAATTTAATGAGGTTTCATGAATATAATTTCCAAATTAACAATGTTTCATGAAAAATGTCAATAAATTAGTGATTTTTTTGGAAAAAAATTGCTAAGTTAGCTACATTTACTGAAAAATGTCTCTAAATTAAACTTTTTTAGAAAGAGTGCTAATTTAGCAACGTTTTGTGAGAAACATCGCTAAAATTTTGATGTTTCTGGAAGAATGTTTCCAAATTAGAAACATTTTTCAGGAATCATCACAAACTAAAATATATTTTTAGCTTGTTTCCCCACATCGACATAAATATATATTTCGATATATATAAAGATATATATTGATATATATAAACACAAACATACACACACAAACACACACACATATAAACATATATATATATAAACATATATATAAACACACATATATGTATATATATATATATAAACTCCCACACAAATATATATATTTAAATATAGGTATATTTATATATAAAAACAAATATATATTATAAATTTAGTCACTTTTTTTAAAAATAAAAGCCTATTTACTAACATTTTTAATAGGTTTTTAAAACAAAACTAATTATATATATGTCTACATATACATATATATATTTACCCACACACACATGAAAAAATATATATATAATATAAATATATATATATATATATATTATAAACATACATAGAAACATGAAATATAAAATTATAATATATATATATAAACATAAAAAAGTTATCATATATATAAAATAAAAAACCTAAACATATATGTAAAATATAAACAGGCACTGATATATAAATATAATATAAAATAATATAAACATATATATATATATAACATAAAAAATAAACATATATATAGATATATATATATATATATTAATATATGTATAAATATTTTTTAAATACCGACACACATATATATAAACATATACAACCATAGACACAAATATATAAACATATATCCAAAAATAGATATATATATATATATATATATATATATATATATATATATATAAACATGCATATACACCGAGACATACAAACACATATATATTTTAAATTTTCTCATGTTTTAAAGAAAACATAGCCACATTAATGACATTTTTACTAGTATATTAAAATATGGATATATATATATAATCATAATTATATATATGTATACATACACATATGTATTTATATACGCACACAGATATATATATAAACACAAATATATATTTATATAAACATATAATATATATATAATATTTATATACGTATAAATATATTAATATAAATATATAAATAAACAAAAACTAAGAACATATATATATAATATACATATAAACTATGGACATATATATATGTAACATAAACACACACACACATTAATATATATACATAAAATACAAATATATTTATATATATAATATAACCTATAATCATATATATATATATAGATAAATTAAGAAATTAGAAATATATATATATATATATATTAATATATGTATGTTAATATATATAATATTACTTTTCAAATAATGAAATATATATATATATATAACATAGTATAGATAATTATTTTAGATTTAGTCATGTTTTTAAGAAAACGTGATTATTTTCATGACATTTTAACATGTGTTTTAAAACAAGGTAAACTATATATATATATATTTCTAATTATAATTATAATTATATATATGTATACATACAAAAATATATTTAAACACACACACACACATATATATATATTAATATAAAAATATAATATATATAAAATATATACATATATATAATGAAATATATATATATAATAATATAAACGCATATATATATAACATAAACTTATAATTAAACATAAAATATAAGCATATATAAAAGCCGAAGGGAAACAGGAGGATAAGGAGGGGTATTCTGGTATGGGACAGGTGGGCAGGGCATGAGAGGGGGGTGTTCCCAGAGAGGGGTTTGCAGGTAGGGCACACGAAATGTTTGAATTCTTTTTTGTAAAAAATATGGGTAAAAAATTACGATTGTTTTTTTAAAATACATAATTTTTTTAAAACGACCGAAAATGAGATTATGTTTAATAAAGTTCTAAACAACATTTGTATTTTAGATTTCCCTACTTAGAGACGTTTATTTACATATATTTCTAAAAAAGGATGTTAAATGAGGTGTCAATAAATAGTAGTTTTTACAAAAGAATATAATTTAGCAACATTTATTTACTGTTGTTTTTTAGAATCACCAAATAATGAAGTGTTGTGAATTAGCGACATTTAGAAACATTTCTAAATTTGAGACACCTCATTTAATGTACATTTTCCAAAACATCTTTAAATAAATTAACTACATTTTAAAGCATCAGTAACGCAAACACAAATGTCTCTAATTAGCATTTTTAGTGAATTTTCATTTAATTATGGCCCCTCAAAGATTGTTATTATTATGTGTTTAATTTATATATAGGATATAAATTAAACTCTTATTAAAGTTTCAAAAAAACATCAGTAGTTGAGTTTTCCCTAAATAGATATGTTTATTAACTGATGTTTCTAAAAAAACATCACTAAATGAGTTGTCACTAAATAACAATGTTTAAAAATCCACTAATTTAATGATGTTTTTTTTATGATTTTTAGAAACATATTTAAATTATGTTTCCCAAATTAGAGATGTTTAGAAACGTTAATAAATTTCTGACACCTCATTGATATGTGTTATCCTAAAATTTCTGTAAATGAAATAGAAATGTTATAAAACATCACTAACATAAATAACATATCTAAATAGTTTTTTTGTAGTGAATTAGTATTCCATTACCTCCACTAATGTATGGTTATATTGATGGATTTAATTTATATATAGGACATCAATTATATATTTATTATTCTATAAATATAATATATCATCTTATTTTATACCTTTCTATCTATTTAAAAATGATAACGTCGTTCATGAATATGTGTTGATTACGACCCTCATGAAGTCATGTGATTCATTTCTCATGACCACATCACATGGACACAATATATATGTGTATTCAAATAAATAAAATTATATTTATGATATAATTATCATTCCCAATTATTGAAATAATAATTACATTCTTTCCATCATGATCATTGAAAATTAACAATGTTACTCTGGTTTACGTATGGATAATCGTCTCCTTGATTGTGACACAGTTCATATTTAATATCCACCATTATTTTTTCTTTTAAAATTATAATTATTTCTTGATTATAACTCTAGAAATGATGACATAATTATTTTTTGACTGAAATCCACGTACCAGGGGGGTTTTGGATATATGATTCTATTATCATCCAAACATATGATGTGAAATTAATTGATTAAGTAATTTCATATGAAATTTTAATAAAATAAATAGAACAAAAAATAAACATGAAAAAGTTTCTTATGAAAACAAATAACTGACATGTGTTTTTTATTCGGGAAGATATGTAATGCACTGGATCAGTTAAACTCAAAGTAAGGGATTCTTTAATTAAAAAATATGTTTCAAAATATATAATGATTTATTTTTAAATATTTTTCTTTAATGTACATATTATTAAAATTAATTCATGGATGTATTTATATGGATATAAATGAATTATAAAATAAATATTATGTCAATGTTAAATTACAGTAATTTTTTTAAATGTAATCATAATATGATTTTTTTACTTTCTTCTGATAGGGAAAAGTAATGTCCAATATTATAGTATATGATGTTATAATCATTTTATTATGTCAAAATTATTATTTGATTTTGGTTTACATTATATTATTTATAATTTTCCAAAAATAACAACCATTGTTACCTATGTTCTACATATATTCAAAAAAGGGTTTTAAATTGAATGGATATTTCAATATTTGAAATTTTTTTCATTATGGGTGAAATGAATATATTTATAAATATAGAATGTGAATTCATTATATTTATGAGTGTGTCCACTATAAACCATGGATTGGTGACTCCATTATAAACCATGGATGCATGGTTTCATTATACATAAAGGAAATGTGGGCCTGTTATAGTCATTCAATGCATTGGGTAATGATTATTTGTTTAAGGGAATTATGATTGAAGTTAACATTTTTGGATATTCAATTTTAATGTGAAATAATTGAAGCATTTTTAAATGAAATTCCCTTATTAAATGAGTTTTTTTATTAAAAAGTACATATATAGAAATCATTTTCACCATATTCGGTATTTTTACCATTATAAATTATATCCCATCATATTTGAAGCCATAATATGAGTCATAACCATTAGTAATATAGAAACAATATATTGACCGTTAACATTTTAATATATTTAGGGTTATGATAAATCCAACTGACACATATGAAAGAATCGTTGACTATAACTAGATAGATAATACCATATAAATCCCATTTATCAAAGTTTCTGAGGGAAATGAGATCACTAGGCTTTATTACTAAACTAATACCATTCTAAGATTCAACATCTAAAGCATGATAAAAACAATTTACAAGAGAATTTCAAGCTAATCGACATCACAATACAAAAAAATTTCATAGAAACACCATATTAATGTATCACCATAACAAACCTTTCCCTTAGGGCATAGCCTAGTGTAATTAAGGTTATATATCTTAAACCTATAAGTATGAATTTTTAAATTTTTATGTTTTATAAAATAATAATGTTATTTATTTATTAATAAATTATAAATAATTAAATAAAGATATTGATAAAAATTATATTTTAACTTGATGAGCCACAAATTATATTTTTGGGATATAGATAGTTTAAAATAAAATTATTTATTGATGAATTCATGAATTTATTACCAAATATTAATTTAATAAAATATTTTTCATAAATTATATTTAAATAAATATAAATTATAATATAACATTATGAAGTCTAATGTAATTTTTATAAGTGTTAGAAAACTATTATCACTATAAAATCCAATATTTTTATATAAATTGTGAGTTTTGAATTAAAACATTATGATTTATATTTATTGAATTATATTGACAAGAAGAATATTATTTTAAATCTACATTTCAAAATTACACAATGGTTAAAGGTTCAAAATTATTTCATAAAATCAATATTTTAGGTAAATATTAATATGGGATAAATATAAGGCATATATAATGACATCATAAATACCAATAACTGTTGTAATAAATAATATAATGAGTATCAACAAAAAATTGTCATCCTAAAATAGTTATCTTCGTTATTTCATTAATTGTATAAATCCTTAATGAATCCTCTAAAACATATATTATATTTTATGGGTTTAGATTTTATTCTTTATGAATATGACTCACAAAAACATCAATAGGTTTATTTATTTAATGATTTTAGTTTATATATTTATAAAATATTGACACCAGTCCTATTTATTATAATCCTTGGGAAACCACTATGGGAATGTTCTCATATTTTTAATTTTTTACTTTGAGTCCAAATCCATTGTTCAAAAATTAATAAAGAAATCCACGTTATTTTTCTCTAAAAACCCAAACAGTCTCCCATTAATCATTACTCAAAACAATTGGAGAATAAAAATACTCTATATTTTTTTCTTTATAGCCCTACTCAGTTTTCCACATGATCTTAATAATCTCCTCCCATGCTTTTAGAGGCACCCTCTTAAGGTAAGGGATCCTCTATTTCCCCCTCTTTATTCAAACGCACTCTCTATATTATGCCTTTTGATTTCTAATTTTTCATGTTGGAATATGATATGTGAATCCCTATTAATATCATATATAATGAAAAGGTCATTAGATACACATTTGACTCTTATTAAACCTTTCAATGATCTTTTTTGTACCCGCTTTATGCAATTGAAATTATCCATCGATGTTTCCTGCCAAACCTTTGTGTCATAATTACACATCTATATTTAAACCCAAATGTTTTCACCTAGATGTAACTATCATTAATTTATTTTGAAATTCGATATATTTATCTCTCACTCCTTAATCTTGATATTAAAGGTGATGAGAGGCATCCCTATATTGTATGGTCCACATGGAACACTTATGTATGTATATGATATGAATGCAAATGGTCGCCCCAAAATTTTATTTCTCTCCAATTCATTGGGTAATAGTTTTATCACATGAGATTACATTTATATTACATGGGAAGTTATCCTAATAACACTATGTTATTATGTCTATGTAGTCGGCCTTCCTTTATTTTTATGATGTCATGTATTATGTTGTTTCGACATTATTATGTTTCTTTTATATTATAATCATATATTATACTTTTATGTGAAGGGATACACTTATTTTATCTTATAAGTTACCGTCACATTTCACTTCACTCACATTTATTACATTATCTTAAGATATGATAGATTATTAACTTATCGGGCTTCATAGATCACCCATTTCTAATGTATTCCCACAGGTTTTCCCGTTCATTTTAAGAAGAGTGATCAGATTTTTAGATAATGATAAGGAGTTTAAAAAATATCTTTGTATCCATGTTCAATTAATTATTATATGTACTTAATTTCCCAATGACACAAGGTTTCATTATCATAGCCCTAACTTTTGAATAATATTTTGTTTCTTGAATTTATGTATTATTCTATTTTAAACTCAAAAAAACACCATCCATTAATTAATGATGTGATTATAATTAAAATAATAAATCTTGGTATTGACTGTTATATGATCATTGGTCAATATGACCATTGGAAACTAAATTCATAATGTTTTGATTACTGTTTATAAATACAAGTGATCATGGTTAGTTAATAAATAAAGATGAGTTGATAGCCTCATCTAGTAGAATTGTTCCATATGAAGCCCATCTCCCATAGCTTTGGAAGAAGGTTGTATCACCGGGATTTTCTATGGACCAAGCACATGCCGAACTCCAGCATTTGATGTTGGAACGGAATCGCCTTCAGAAGAATTCCATGCAGATAAATATCACCACTTGGATAAGGTTGTTCGAGTCACCCCAAGATTTTATCACTATAGCACATATTACACGTAGTTCATATGTAAGTGTTATAAGGGGCTATGTTACGAGACCCTAGTTACATTGTGTAATCATTTTGTATAAGTAAAATATTTATTTCTTATTAAGTTAAAATATTGAATACCAATTGTCCTGATAAATGTAGGATTAATTTATAGAAGATTCATATTATTAATGAATTTTGGAAAAAGGGTAAATTTAAATAATTTTTTTGTATACATTAAATAACTAATAATGTAAAATGACTTAAAAAATATGGTCTTCTACAGTTGTGACTAGTAATAATTTTTGACTCCAATATGATCAACATAATGTTTAGTGAATAGTAATGTAGGAATAGTAATATACACTTATGAATATTAATAAACTGTAATGAATAGTAAATTGTTCAAAAAAATTGTACAGAAAAATTCTAACATCCCAAGTGAATGTATAAATACAATTTAGACATATTTAATGTGAAAAAACGATCATAGTATAAGTTTTGGTATTTTTTATTTCATAAATATTTTATCTACAATTTTAAAATTTATTTTAAAATTTTTATGGAAATGTATTTTCATAAAATGTAATCTTAAATTTTTACTTTATTGTCTTATGGTTAGACGATAATTTTATGGAACCTTGATTACTTTTTCAAGGTGTTACAAAAAAATTTATAGTTTTAGAGTTGTTTTTTTGAATACATAATGAATTTATTTAAAAATTAAATTAAAAATATTTAGAAAATTATTTTCATAAAAAGGAGTTCATTTTCGAATTCAGATCATTGATATTAGGTTTGGGTGAATTTATGATATTTTTATAAAATGTTTTTTTCAGTGAATTGTGAAAATAATATTTTGTGTTTTGGTGTGTTTAATGACATCATTCATGATGTATTCATGATGTAATAATTCTGGTAGACTTTTGAATAGTATGATAAGTTACAAGGTTTCCCAAGTGTCCAATACAATGGGATAATACCACGGGCAATCCAATGGTTTTGCAAATACCACTGATGAGGCGTCCCTTAGAAATTAATTAAATATTCCCTCAATTATTCTATAAATACCAACTCTTTGCTTCATTAATTTCATTCCAAATTCATCATCAATGAATCTATGATCTTTTTACCTCCCATGTTGTCCTCCCCAAGTTTCCTCAATCCCACCGAGGTCCCAACCTTCATTCTATGGAAGTTACACTTCAAGGTAAGGGAACCTTTCACCTTTCTCTTTTAAGTAATTAATTTCTTTATGATATATCTTCATGTATCCATTTTATTATTTGGGGGCATGTTATTATATATAATTCCTACTTTCCATTTTATTTCCAAATTATGATGGACCCTTTCCACTCTCATCAACAAGTTTTCTTGATTTTTATGTGAAGTTGTTAGGCAGCCGAATTTTCTTAATAGAAATTGCATCTTCTCTTTTCATTCAAGTTTCTATTCCATGTGTTATGTCATTAAAATATCCATTCCATGTTAGTATTTCGGTATTATTCTGTATATATAATATATTATGAGTTATTTTTGAGTGGTTTATCTTTCTCCCATCTCTTTTAATGTTTTCGAAAAAATTACATGTAGTTTCTATGGTGCCGAGTTTTCGACTCAAAATCTCTCTTTTTTTCTCCAAAAATTATCATGTATTATTTATGTGAGTACAAAAATATGTTTTTTATTAATGGGGTATTCATAGAGACATAAAAGTTATCTATTTGATTCTAGAATTGACATACATATAACCCTCCCTCCCTTTCCATGTGTTATAAATGACATAATGATATTATTGTTAAGCACATCTAAAACGTCATGATTTGGAAGTGAAACCCCCATATTTTACTGTGTTATGGTTATTTATGAAATGTGTGATTATTAACTATGTGTATTACATGAACATAAAGGCATATTAAGGGTGTGACCTGATATAACTCTAAGGAATTGGATAATTAATTTAATCTCCATAGATGAAAAGTATCATGATACCTTGGTGAATAACCTTGTTAATTTTTATGACACCTTGGGGATGAACCTTGGTGATATGTTCATGAATTTATAAATTAAATTATGTATCCACATATTCATGTTATGGTTCATGTTCTTTTCATAATGATATTACTATACTTCCATTGCTCAAGTCTGTATGTTTTTCATCAGGTTCTTGTTGATATCACAAGTAAATTGTTTCCCATGCATTCCTTACTAGGCCTTCTTCTCACCCTTTACATTGATGCATGTCTCCAGGTTATGAGATGTTGTTGTACTAAATAAGAATAAATTTTCATGAAGATTTTCAAGGGTATTTAAAAGAGTTTTTTAATTATTCATGTATTTTGTTCCTGATTTCCAAGACACAAGACATTAAAGGTCCTCTATTTGTAAAATGTAATAAAAAGTTATGTATTAAAAAGGTGGGATGTCATAGTTGGTATCAAAGGATATTTTAGTTATTTAATGAAATTAGGCTATGAAAACATTTATAAGAACCCCATTGAAAATTTTAATACTACATAAACTCCATGGTATTTTGGTGAAATATTACGGAAGTGGTTTCCTAAAAAATAAATCCCTATCTGGATACAAAAAAGTGGGTGTGGCTCTGGAAAAGATTTAACTAGGAGTGAAAACAAAGAAACGGAGCTTCAAGATTTACTTGGGGTATCCTGGTACCGGTTAGCGGGCCTTACTGAAATCTATATTTGAAACTCCCAGATGATATGTGTGGTCAATCACATGATTTTTAGGAGTCATTAATAAGGATTTATAGAGAAATGTAATTTCATAAGCATGTAGTTTTAATAAATAAGATTTTTTATAGATAAAAGTTTCGTAAACGAAATAAGATTCTACCTAAAGATTTATTCTATTGTAAAATGGAGGTTAATAGGAGGAACCATGATAATAGTGACTGAAATGGACCATGTGCTGATGGCCCTCTGATGGAAGTCAGAATGAAAAATTTCAATAGAATGATGAACCAACAGACACATGTTATTGGAAATAATATGAATCATGCCAAGTGAATGATCTCACTGTGAAGGTATCACAATATTGTTGAGTCATTTATGCTTCAACGACCACCAATCATTTATAGATATACTGAACCATTGATTGTTGAATAGTGGATCAGCAATATAGAGAAGATCTTTTCTGTGCTCCACTATTTAGAGAAAGAGAATATCACCCTAGCTGTTTGTCTCTAAGAGGGAAAAGTTGATAAGTTATGGGAACTGATTAAAAACTCAAGCACAAGAGTGGAGGAAGAAGCTATAGAGTGGGAATATTTTAGATGGATCTTATTCAGTAAGTATTTCCCTCATTCCATGAGAACAAGATTAGAGAAGGAGTTTTTTGAGCTATAGTATAAGTAGAATGAATCAGTAGGATGCTACGATATGAACGTCACATGGAATTCACATTACACCACTAGCTTTTTTCATAGATCCAAATGGTATGGCTGATAGATTCTTTAGTTGACAGTTACCTCATCTACAGAAGAATGTAGCCAACTGAGACTATGAGAGCTATGGGGAGATTTTGTGGAGTGTGATTAAAATTGAACTGGAGTTTGGTGAGACATAGTGGTCTCATAAATACAATGTAAAGAAAAGTTCAATCATGAAAACAAAGGGAGGACTTCAGATTAGGGAAGAAAAGGAAATAATGTGAAATGATCCATGTGTAATAAATGTGGGAAGATTCATTTAGGGAACTTCCCATATAGGATCGAGAAGTGCTACTAGTGTGGACAAGATGGAAATTTCACATGAAACTGTCATAGTGAGGTGAATCCTCAGCATCCAATCACGGATGACAAAGGGAAGATGGTGCAGTTCCTACATGATGTCCAAATGTAAAAGTGTGGATAAAATGGGTTCTTTTCTAGTCACTACAAAAATCTGAGGGTAGTAGAGGGGAATCACCATCTTCCTCAGCATCGTTCAAGGGAACAAGTTCATACTTTTTCAACCATTATGGCTTAATTTTAAGCGCCAAATGATGTGGTGTCATGTACTATTATTGTTACCTCAAAGATTGAAAGTAATTTGTTTGATTCTCGTTCTACTCATTCCTTTATTTCCTCCAGGTTGGCAAATAATTTAAAATCAACACCTGATTTTCTAAATGTAGAGTTATCAGTCAAGACTCCTAGTGGAATTTTCTAAGCATCATTATTGATTATAACTCTAGTATTTACATTACTGAGAACAATCATATCCCAAATCTAGTAGTCATTCCTATGCTGAAATTCAACATTATACTAGGGACAGACTGTCACTCAATGTATAATGCTAAGATAAAATCCATAAGAAAATAAATATCAGTAGTATAGAATGGAAAAACTATAGTTATCATCCAAGGATAGATATCTCAACATGATATTTGTCTTGAAGAACCTCCTATTTCTATCTTTTGTGAGTTTATCAGTGAAGAAGATGAAGGAAACGAGAGTTTAATGATAGAAAATTTCCCCATCGCCCAGGAATACATTGACGTAATTCTTGAGGAGTTAACCGGGCCTACGCTATAAAGAGAGGTATATTTCTCCATTGAACTTGTACCTGGATCTCATCTGATATCAATGACCCTGTATAGGATGGAAAATTAGGAGATAGATGAATTAAACAATCAATTCCAAGATCATTCGGAGAAGGGGTTGATCTGTCGAAATTTGTCTCCTTAGGGAGAACTTGTACTTATTGTGAAGAAAACATATGGATCAACGTTGATATATATTAATTATAGTGAATTTAAAGGGATCACAATGAAGAAAAAATAATCTCTCCCAATAATTGATGACTTATTTGACCAACTTCATGGGGATCAATTCTTCTCTAAGATTGATCTTCGATCTGGTTATCATCAATTGAGGGTGATGAAAAAAGATATTTCAAAAACTACATTCTGATCATGATATGAGGATTATGATTTAGTTGTTATGCCCTTCGGACTGACTAATTCACCTGTAATTTTTATGGATTTGATGAATAAATTCTTTAAAGACTACCTTGATAAATATGTGGTAGTTTTAATTGGTGATATTATGATATATTCCAAAAGCCGTGAGGATCATGAGGATCATATAAGGGTTATCTTTCAAACTGTATGGAAGGAGTGGATTTTTGGAAAGTTTATGAAATGTGAAATTTGGATACAACATGTTTCTTTCTTGGGGTACATTATTACGAATGAAGGATTCATAGTTTACCCTACAAAGAAAAAAGTTATAGAGGAGTGGCCTCAGCCTACAAAAAAACTAAGATTCGTATTTTCCTTAGATTAGTGGGATATTATAAGAGGTTTGTGAAATACTTTTCATGAAATTTTAATCCATTAACCAAGGTAAATTGAAAAGGGTCAAATTCATCTGGAAAAAGGAGTGCGATGAAAGTTTCTAAGAGCAGAACAAGATATTGGTTAACGCACACATGTTAAATCTTCCCTCAATTGGGAAAGGACTTGTTATTTTGAGAATTGCATCTCTCAAATGGCTTGTGTGGGTCCTAATGAAAAATGAAAATGTCTTTATTTATGCATCCAGACAGTTGAAGACTCTTAAGAAGAACTATCATACACATGATCTGGAGATGGATACAGTCGTTTATTTATCTGATGATATAGATGCATTTTTTATGAGAGAAATGTGATATATACAAAGACCATAAAAGTTTGAAGTATATTTTCACAAAAAAGGTACTGAACATGAGAAAAAGGAGATGGTGGGAACATCATAATTACTATGATTGTTCAATTTATTTGCATCCTAGAAGAGCAAACAATGTTGTTGATGTATTAAGCATAGAATACCCCATTGTTCGTTCCTTGATGAGGATTCAAAGAGATCCTTTGATCAATGACCTAGTAAAGCCGTACATTGGAATTATAAGGGATGAGACATAATCAACCCAAACCCAATGGATTTCTCAACCGTTATTACTATAGATGAACAAGAAATCTCAGAAAGTATATCCTTTATTATAAAAGATGTTTGAGGCTATGAAGAATGATATGTTTTCGACGTTCAATATTGATCCGGAAGGTCTTCTGAAATTTCGTACTGGACTATGTGTTCCATTTATTCTGGAAATAAAGAATTAGATGGTGGATCAAGGCCATAGAACTACATGCTATATACATCCAAAAAGCACGAAAATATAGAGATCTCGTCGTGATCATTATTGGTTGGATAATATGAAAAGGGAGATTGCGGACTACACATCATGGTGCCTGGTATTTCAGAAAGTGATGGAATAATGACAACTTCCTAAAGGGGATTTTCAACCACTACCCATAACAGCATAGAAGTGGGACAATATCATTATGGGATTTTTCACTGGTCTCATGAGAACTTATAAATAAATAAGGCGATATGGGTTATTGTGGACTATCTCACAAAGACTGCCCATTTTATCTCCATTCGGGAAGATTTCTATTTTGATCATATTTCAAGGATTTATCTGAAGGAAGTGGTAAAGATGCATGGAGTTACACTTTATATTATATCTCATCATGATCCAGGGATCACATAAAAATTGAGGAGAAGTCGTAAACATGCTCTGAGAACTGAATGGAATTTCATTATGGCCTATCACCCCCAAATTGATGGCCAATCTGAAAGAAATATACAAACACACGAGGATATATGGAGAACATGATCAATGGAATTTAAAGGTAGGTGGGATAAATATCTACCATTAAATGAGTTCTCTTATAAAAATATATTTCACTAAAGCATTCAAATGGAACCTATGAAGCTATTTATGGGAAGCGTTCTACAACTCCTACTTGTTGGGATGAATCTTGTGGGATAATGATTCTTGGGACTAATCTTGTGTATGAGATGAGATAAAAGGTTCATTCCATCCTACAACACATTAAGGCTTCAAAGAGTCGGAAAAAGAGTTATGCTGACAACCATCGAAGGAGCATGGAGATTGATGTTGGGGACAATTTATTTCTTCAGATTTCACCAGGGAAGATATTCATGAGGTTTGGGAAGAAAGGGAAGCTCATCACTAGGTACATTGGCCCTTATAAAATCCATGATCGCATGGGAGAAGTGGAATATCGGCGTGCACTCCATCCAAATCTAGCACAAGTTCATGATGTCTTCCAAGTATCCCTCTTGAGAAAGTACATACTTGACCCTTCACGTGTACGAAATCTAGATGTGGTACAAATAGAACATTAACTCTCTTATGAATCGTAGCTGGTGGAGATCTTGGATCGTATGGGAAAAATTACACACAATAAGACTACCCACCTTGTTAAGGTGTTCTGGAGAAAAATATTTGAAGATGCCACGTGGGAACTAGGGGAGTAAATGGGGTAGAAGTACCCACACCTTTTCTATTCTGAGGGTATGAGTTAAAATTTTGGGGATGAAATTCATAAGGAGGGAATAATGTAATGACCCAATCTTTTGAATAATATTTGTTTCTTGAATTTTTTTATTGTATTATTTTAAACTAAAAAATAAATATCCTTTATTTTATGAAGTTAGTAATATTAAAATAATACCATTGGTTTTTGACTATTATATAATTGTTGTTCAATATGATCGTTGGAAACTAAATTATTAACATTGTGATTATTTTTTATAAACACAAGTGATCATGCATAATTAATACTAAAAGAGTATTCGATGGCCTCATATAAAAGACTCGAGCTATATGAAACCCATTTTTCAGAGCATGGGATAGAGGTTGCATCACTGGGCTTTACTCTGGACCAAGCCCAAGCTGAACTCCAACATTTGAATATTGAACGGAATCACCTACGCGAGAAGTTCAATATTATAGAAATAACCACTCGGGCTATGTTTTCTGAGCCGCCCCAAGATTCTATCACTATATAGCATCTTACACTTTGGTCCCATGCACATGTTATAAAGGGCTATGTGACAACACCATAGTTACATTGTGTAATCCTTTTGTATAAATAAAATTTCTATTTCTTATTATGTTAAATTTGTTAAATTAAAATGTTTAGATAAATATAGAATGAATTTATAGAAGTTCCATATTATTGATTAATTTCTGAAAAGGGTATTTTAAAATGTAAATGTTTACTTTAAATAATTAATAATGTAAAATGATTTTAAAAAAATCGCCTTTTACAGTTGGGGCAGGTATGAAATTTAGAATCAAATAAGATCAACTTAATATTTAGTGAATAGTAATGTATGAATAGTTATATTCTATTATGACTAGTAATAAATAGCAATGAATAGTAAGTTGACAAAAAAAATAGAAACCTCTCCCATTAATGTATAAATACAATTTAGACCTCTTAAACGTGAAAAAACCATCATAGTATAAGTTTTGGTATTTTTGTATGTCATAAAAATTTTATTTAGAATTTTATAATTATTTTAATTATTTAAAATGAAATTTATTTTCATAAAATGTAATCCTATATTTCTACATTGTTGTATTATGGTTATTCGATAACTTTATGGGACCTTGATTTCTTTTTGACAGTTTTTTAAAATAAGTTATAGTTTCAGTGTTGTTCTTTCAATAAATAAAAATTTTATTTAAAAATTAAATTAACTATATTTAGAAAATTAATTTCTAAAAATGGAGATCATTTCTTAATTCAGAGAATCTATATTAGTTGTGGGTTAATTTATGATATTTTTATAAAAAGTTTTGTTTTTTGGTGAATAGTGAAAATACAGTTTTGAGTTTCGGTGTGTTAAATGACATCATTAATGATGTAATCCTGATGTAATAATTATGGAATACTTTTTAATAGTAAGTTATGTTATGATTTGTCTCATGTGGCCAATAAAATGGGAAAATACAATGTTCAAACCCAAGGTTTTGCAAATACCCCCGATGAGGTGTCCCTTAAAATTTTATTAAATATTTGCTCACTTTTTCTATATATATCAGCCCTTTAATTAATTAATTTCAATAAAAATAAATCATCAACGAATATATGACCTTTTTACCTCCCATGAAGTCCTCCCAAGGTTCCCTCAATCCCCTAATCATCCTAACCTTCCTGCTTTCGAAGATACTCTTCAACATAAGGGAACCTTTCACACTCCTCTTTTATGTCATGACTACCTTTATGTTATGTCTTATACATTCCATTTTATTATGTGGGTGTATATTCATATATATAAATTATGATGTCCATTTTAGGTCCAAATTATTAGAGACCCTTTCCGCTCTCATCAACTTATTTTCTGGATTTCTAAGTGATGTCGTTAGGCTACCGAATTTTCGTAAATGAAATCACATATTCTCTTTTAATTCACGTTTCCTTTCCATGTGGTTTTTCATTCAATTATCGATACCATGTTCTTATTTATATTTTATTATGTCCATATACTTTAGTATGATTTATTTACGAGTGGTTGATCAGTGTCTCCTCTATTTTTATGTTTTCTAAAAAACATGTCATTTAGCTATTATGATGCTTTATTTTCATGTTAAAATCTCTCTCTTTCTATAAACAAATTCTATCGTTTTATTTATGTTAATATAGAAATCTATTTTAATTTATAGGGTTATTCATCGAGAAATAAAAATTACCTATTTGATTCTATAATTTACATTCATATAACCCTCACCCCCTTTCCATGAGTTATAAATGACATAATGATCTTATTTTTAAGAACATTTAAAACTTCACGATTTTGAAGTGAAACAATTTTCTTTTACTCTCATTGGGTTATTTATAAAATATACAGCTATGATCTATGTGGCTCACAGGAAAATAATGATATATTAAGGGTTCTCTCTGATAGCGATCCAATGCATTGGGTAAAGAAAATAATCTCTAGAGATTGCAAGTTTTATTATACCATGGTGAATAACTGTTGTAATTTTTATGACTCCTTGGGGATGAACCTTGGTGATCTATTCATGAATGTATAAATTTAATTTTTTTGCCACATTTTGAAGTCACTGTTCATGTTCTTTTCATTATTATATTCTTATACTTATATTTCTCTTGTCTTTGTGTTTTTCACCATGTTTTTATTGATATCACAAGTACACTGATTCCCATGATTTCCTTACTGGGCCTTCTACTCACCCTTTCCTTTGATGTATATCTTCAAGTTATGAGATGAAGTAGTTTTACATAGGTTTAACTTTTCAATTGGAATTTCAAGGGGATTGAAAATGGTGTTTTATGTTTTCATTTATTTCATTCTTCATTTCCAATAGACTAGACATTAATGGTCATATTTTTGTAAAATGTAATGAAAAGTTATGAATTAATAAGGTGGGATGTCATACTCGTGATCATCTATGGTTGTAATAAGTCTATTTTAATGTAACAAATAATAAAATAAGATTTATAAAAGTAATGTATTATAATTGTTGGTATCATATAAATGTATAATTATATTTTAGAATTATGACTAGAATACACTAGAGAAATCCCTAGTGATGGGAATAAACATAGTAAAACATCACTAAATTTTAGTAAAGTACAGATTATGGTGTATCCATGAAAATATATCCATGTATGGATATTTTATGTGGATGTGGCTCAAAAAAATTATACCTAGAGGTAATAAACCTCAAAACAATGTTTTAGGATTTAATTGATAGTGACCTATTGCAAGATAAAGAGACCATGTTTAACACCCAGTTTTACTCTGGGGTGATATATTCTGGTAAATTCATAAGATCATTATAAACTATTAATATGGGAAATAAATTTAAATAAGATTTTTCTTTAGAAAATTGATCATAGACAACAAATATTTAACACTATAAATTAATATGTTATGGAATATATGCAATTTATCTGTTATTTTATAATTTCTCCCCATCCATAAATATCTCATGTGGAAAAATTAAGGTGGTTACTTTTCATAAACTACATCTTCCCATATGATAAAGGGTATAGACAAGTTGTGGGGTTGTATAAAACATAGTGGGGATACTATACCCCCTAATAAGTGTTGCAATACTATGAAAATAAAAAAGAATAAGAGTAATGAAAATAGTGGAAACAATACATCATACAATTAAAAGATAAAGGATGAACCAAATAACCCAAATAATAATGAACCATGTATTTTCATGATGAAATGTAACTAATTGACATGTGGGAAGTCAAACATATAAAAGGCCAAGATAGCACAAATAAACTCAAAAGTCCTCGGTCCTGATTCCATAGTTGGTTCTGTATCTAGGCTCCAAATCATCTAGTATGAAACAATCAACAATGTGGTCCCTTTCCCATATCTATAACAGCAACTATGTAATCTTATCTGGAACCAAACGATATCCCGAATAAGGTGTGATTATAACATTGTAACTCAAAACCACTGAGTGTAATGAATACCAACCTCATAGTAATTTTATTCAATAAAATGATAAAAACAATAGTATCAATTAATATAATAATATAGTATAATAAATCAACCTACTTAAGAACCATGCTGGAATATACTTGAGCATGTAGAATTACAATTCCATACATAACCAAAAGTCCATTGAATAATCACAAAACTTCGAAAAAGTCCTATATATAATCATTTTAGATTATACTGGATAAGAACTAGGATCATTTCATTAGAATATATCAAATACCTATATGTAATAATTTCATATTAACTATTCAACGTCCTATATAAAAGCATTTCCACATAACTTGACCAAGCCTTATATATAAGAATTTCATATTAACAAGGCCATGCCGTATATTTTATCATTTAAGCGGCACTGGGCCAAGACCTCTATATAATTATTTTAACATTACAAATAAAATTCCATTATATATTAATTACAATATGAATCACAACAAGAATCCATAATAACATGAATACAAAAATTATAAGCCACACTGGTCAATTTAGAAAATTTTTTTTTTCTATAAATTACCATTCCATTTAAAAAATTGTATATTAACCTGTTATGAATAAAGTGTAAAAACCCATCACATATTGAATTATCCCTAGCCATTTCAGAAACAAATTATCCATTTTCTATGGTGTAACTATCACAATCAATCACATGAGGTCTCATGTCATGAAAAAATGTATTTTAATCCTTAATACAATTCATTATTATTCCATGTTAGGATCACCATATATTTATCCACTAACCAAGTCTTACAACTAATAGATACAAATGAATTTAATGAGTATTCCAAAAAAATGATTATCATCACCCGTTATTCTGTTAGTTAACACACACATTTTGTGAGCACAATCTCATAATATTTCAAACACATAAAAAATTGTAATATTCTGTAAGGTTTTGTTATATAATAACTAAATTTATATGAAGATCAAAGAAAAACAATCAATGGGGAATTACATCAAAGAAATAAAGATAATAAGATATCAAGGATAACCTGGATCACAAAAATACCAAGATCAAAACCTGATTCAATGGTGGTGATGAGATCACACCATGATAACAAAGAATAGTATTAGAAAAAGGGGGAAACCAAATAAAAAGAACTCATCGAAGATTATACACTAGAACAAGACATCCATAAGTAAATGTATGCTATAAAATAACATGTATTAACGCTATTGTTTGATACAAAAGGCTAGATGGTGGATGAATGTAAAATCCCATGATAATAATGGTTTAACACAACCGTTCCCAATTTATTCTATACATAAAACACTTTCACATAAGGGATTTATTGATTTATAATATATGTTGAAAAACTAATAATCTCACATTAAAATAACTCTGGTAGATGATATCATAATGTGAAACAATTTGACGATGCTTAAACCTTTTACACTTTTATTTAGTTCTTGATATTTTTCGGAGAAAAGTTTCATGTTATGTAAACCATTAATGATAAAAAAATTGACTAATAAAAAACTCTCATCGTAGCTTCAGTAGAAAGAACTAGAACCACCTATATTTCTTTTCAAATCCTTAGATAACTCTTATAATCCATTTGATACAATTATATCAAGAATCCATTAATTTAAAAAAATACATCCCCAAACATTATGTAATTTTCCTCATAAATACATTCAATTCATAAGAAAGAAACCCTTCCACAAAGGTTTTAAGATGAAATAAAAATATAACTACAAGAGGTTCAACCAAAAATCCAGAGAGACATACCAAGAAAATATGGGATCTTACAACATCCCCACCTAATAAAAACTCATCCCCGGGCTCCTCCAAATATCACTATGGGGTCTCAGCAAGCATGTTCTCCCACTATATTTGCATATCAAATTCCCTCTCATTGGTATCCTATTGAACATTCACATGATGCCACTACACTCAAACTAGAGCAATGGACATTCCTGATATATAATTCTAAATATTGTTTATAATCCATACAGTATAATCCTCAATGGAGTAATGCATGTCAAGCTCAAGTTCATCAATGTATACCACATGACATGGATTAAAAAGATATTTCTAAAGTTGTTAAATGTGAAACACTTTGTTCATGGAACTATGTCTCTATGGAAGGGGTAGTCGGTATTCCACTAGACAGACCCTTTTTATTATATCAAACTACCCAAAAAAACTTAGGTTCTAGCTTTACTTGTTTCTTAACATGACATTACACCAACCTATGCAACACTGAAATGATAACATGATGACCAACCTAAAATTCTAGAGGTCTTCTCTACTGGCCAGTATAAGATTTATTAATGCTCTTTTTAATCATTTATTGTTTCCTAATCAAATAAAAATTCTCTAACATCTCCTACACGAGACTAGTTCAAATAAGAACTATCTCGCCATCCTCCAAACAACAAATCGGTGAACAACATGGACTTCCATACAAAGACTTGAATGGTTCCATATGGATCGATTCCTAGAATATGTTATTATATAAAAAAATATATGATTTAAATATAATGTTACCACTAACCACTAAAATAAAAAATGTAGGCTCATAACATATCCTAAAAATCCAAATCAACCATTCAGATTGGTTTTTTTTCGAGTATGATATGTAGTGCACAAAAGAGCCTATGATCCTAAAGCCTATTGAATAATCATCCAAAATAGATATATCAAATGAGGATCTCTATCATAAATGATAATACTCGTAAGACTGTATATATAAAATATCTCTCCATGAAAATATTCCCCACAACAATAATAGTGAAGGTCTTTCTAATGGGAAAGAAGTGGAATACCATCTTCAGTCAATCCTGAATCAACCATACAAAATCATTCATGTGATGTGTCCTACTTATTCCTGTCAAAAAATACATTGTGACATCTTCCCTTTTTCTATTTTGGAATAGATAAGGATTTTAAAAACCTTGATGGCATATGATGCTTGTATTTCACCAGCATAAAGGTGAAGAATATTGCTAAAAATCCCACTACCTATTTCATCATATGTATCACCATTACTATATATGGATATCATAATACATCATTCACCTACCTGGGTCAACTGCCCATTTAGAATCATGAAACTTATTCATCATCTATTCAATAAATCTCTTAGTAACCCATAATCATCCTTGGAAAATATGAGAATTATTGATGCTAAGATCATATCCTAATGGTGGTTCCCACCATATATGGTGTCCCTCAATTATAAGGCCTTTGAATTAAATAATTTCGTTTTCTTAATCCGGTCAAGAATAGTGGGTATAATAAATGACGAATTTAGAGATTCCAAACCCAAGGACACTTGAAAATCTAGATTCAAGTCTGCAAAGAGTTCCATTATCCTACACTCATCACAATACTCTCACACTTCCTTCATCTACATATTTGGGATTAATATATTGAAAAAAATGTTTGCATTTACTAGTTTATTTTCCAGCTCAATGTCAAATGATCACAAATAGTTGACCCACCTCCTCTACCGATCGTTCAAGTCTCGCTAAGAGTAGATGTACTTGAGGTTCTTATTTTCTATGTTGATGAAAAATATATTGTACAAACGATTTTGTCTCTAAAATCTCTTGAACAACCATAGCTAACTCCGTATCCTGAGTGGATAATTACTCTCATGTGGTTTTAGCTATTTGGATCCATAATAAACCACTAATTCCTCCTTCATCATAACTTCTATAAGTGGAAATCTATAAGCATCACAGTTCACAATATATTCCTTACCTATAATAAGTAAGGTGGGGATTGGTAATGAGGTTTTCCTATCTTACAACTCCTAAAAATATTTCTCACAAGAATTGGAACAAACATACTTAACAACTTTCTTGGTTAGCCTGATAATCAGTGCATCAAAATGGGATTATTCATAGATGATGCACCATTAGAATCCTTATAATCCCAGAGATAAATGGATATAAAATATATTCCTGGGCCACTCCCTATATAACAGGATTTCAACCTTTCTAGGGTCCGCTGAAACTCCAGACTCTAAGATAACATGCTCAATTAATTTCAATTAATCCATACAGAATCTACATTTATACAGATTGGTGTAAATCAATTGAAATCTTAATGTTCTCAAGATGATGTTATGATAATATGAATGATATTTTGTAATTGATAGTACACTAATTTTTCCTTGATGAAAACCACAAAAAACTGATCCACAAAAGGATGGAAGATCAAATTCATCATGTCCACAAATACCGCTGGTACATTCTTCCGCCCGAATGACATCACAATGAACTCACACAAGCCATAAATACTCATAAAATTAGTCCAAGGTATGTTCTAGGGGATGCCTCAAAATAAGAGGTATCCTGATCACAAAAGGACTTTGGATAATATCTTTTCACCTCTAATATGGTCAAAGAGATTGTTGATGTGTGGGTGGGGATACCAGTTCTTGATTTTCACCATATACAATCTATGATAGTTCACACACAAGAACATAGCCCCACCATTATTTTTGGGAAAAGAATGATATAAACATAAGGATATTTACAGGGCCATATGAAACCCTTTGCTTCTAGATATTTCAATTGAAATTTATTCTCGTTAAACTTTACTTGTGACATCCTATACAACATGATATAAATTATCTCACCTCTCCAAACCTACTCGACCATGAAATTTATCTCCCACTCAGGGGGTAGTTCCATAATACGTTTCAGGAAAATAATTATGGAAATGTTATAACACTAAAAAAGTATCATGATGCATTATACAATTATACAGAGAAAGAAATTATCTCTGATATATGAGGGAATATAATTTATAATGAATTTTATTTCATAATCAGTCTAAAGATCCCACTCACCCTAGTGAAAATAGAATCCATCATTTGGATATTGAACTGTTATTCTCTTCATGTAATAGTTAATGTGATCTTGGTATACAATAGACCTATCCATACTCAGAATCAAATCAAAATATATAATTTACCACAACAACAATTTCCAAAAAATAGAAACCACCAATTTCAAGGGAACATTCCTTGAAGCTTAAGATATTATTTTACCACACACTCAACATTGTGTCGATGGTCATGAAAAAATTTAAAATTTCCACAATAAAATCCAATTTATTTTAAAAAATAACAGATATGATGGAATTTTATTATTATATATAAAGATAACATCATTCTAAGGTATATGATACTAGAATCATACCTCTGATGGTAGAATGTCTTGTTTCAAAAACTAGCTGGAGTAGACTGTATATTAAGAACCTGACTCGAACCAATACTTGGGATCTAGTCTGACTCCCCTATGTTTCTCCATTTATGTTGTAATACCAATCCTATATCTGGGTACCCAATCCACTTCCTTAGCCTAAATTTCCAATGAAAATACACCTAGTAGTCTTCTAAGTAGTATCTGAGTCCTTCCCAAACTATTGTACATGTCATGTTCCACTTCCACAACTCTGTTTCTTTATTCACATACAAAACCCCTGCACGTGGAAAATCCTTAAACAATAATTATACTCCAAATTAGGGTAAATATAATTATTCCACTTATGAAAAAAAACCTATTCTTATATATATTCAGTAAAACATGGTAAAAAATGGTTTCCCACATACCTAACTACTCTTCCTGCTATATCCACAGTGATAACCATCATAGAGGGGATTCTTTCCAAAAGAAGAATGAATCCCATTTGACCCTTTTGAAATAAATAAACTGCTACTTAGGGACTCTATTAGATTTCCTTCCATGATGAGAGTATGATTCGTCACATCTAAAATGATACCCAAGAGGAAAACTTTCACCTATGAATTGATCTCATAGAAAATCCCATCCTAGAAAAACCTCACCCTATCCATCTCATTATTTAATAACTATGGAAAAGGAACTACAAGTCAGTGAAACATCCAACATAGTCAATCATTGAAAATAAATATTTATTTAGGGGGATGAACTCATGGGCCTTCTCATCACTCAATATCTCTGGGAAGATGTGGCTTAGAAACATTATCTCAAATTTCTTCCAGGATACCTCCTCTTTCTACTTGAAATTCTCTATAATTCCCCACCAATGCTGGGATAGTCCACAAACATATTATACATCAAGATTCTCCCCCTATATATGGGTGTCTCAATGTTCTGAAAGATCTCTTAAAATAACTTAATATAGAACGTTATTTCCTTGGGTCCTCCTTTTCAAGAGAATATAGGTAGATATTGTATCTAAAACTATCTCATATGCTCACATATCAAAGGAATAATGAGAATAATATCTATTTTCATGGTCCACATGACCCTTAAAAAGATATCATAAAGCTGGAAAACCATATTATCCTCATGATCTATATGGGGATATGGTTTAGCTTTATTAAGAGCTTGCCGATTACTTCTCTTCTGACACTCAATTTGATTATTATACAGAGGTATTTTATATAAATGATATACCCAATACATAAAAAATTGATATCAATAAGGTCAATATACATAGGATAAAACAATATAGAACCATTATCTTATGGTCTCTATAAACTTGTCTTAAACGGTGAAGTGACAAGACATAATAGTATATTTTTACTCCTTTTCATATATAAAAGGTATCTCATTTAAAAATTCATATAGGAAAATATATCACATATAGTAAATGTCTCGTAGTCGTTAAAAATTCATATCAATATATATCTCTATGTTCCTCTCATGATGTTTGAATACTCATCATGCACTATACAGGTCCATGAGTATACATCTCATGAAACAGTATCATCACACAACATGTGAATCACCAATGTTGAAAAAATATAAACAGTAAAAAGATTAATTAATGAACAACAACCCTATCCATATGAAGATGGGTTCCCCCAAAATATGGGTTAGTTACTCTCATTCACAATCTCATTATCAAGCCCCAATACATTCTATTATCTTTATTCCATTCCTAAATAGTAATTCAAAATAAAATAAAAACATAAATTGGTTTAATAACACTTTGTATCATCCGGAAATATGACACCCTCTCTTGTGGCCAAATATGGTTGGTTACTGGACCTCAATAATACCTACCAATAGGATAGAGACTTCTGACTAGTACCTGGGGTGTAGAGAACATATTAGGGAGGTTATACCCCATTGTATAGAGTTTCAATATATTAGAAATAAATAAATATCTAAGTAACAAAAATAGAGTAAACCATATATTATACAATTGGAGGATTAAGGATGAACCAAAAAAACCAATAGTAAAGGACCATGTAATGTGAGGATGAAACGTAACTAAATGGAATAATATATGTTTCAGTGAAAAATGACCTAGATGAAACAAATAAATTCAAAAGACATCTATCCCAAATCCCTAGTCAGTCCTATCTTTATGCTCTGACCCATCAACCATGAAACATTGAACATCAACGTCCATTACCATTGTCAGGACCCACATCCATATAATCTACATGGATAACAAATGGTGTCTTGAATAGGGTGAAATTGTTACTTAGGCAGTCAGTCACAATATGTCTAATTAAAACTAGTCTGATAATATGTGCATGCAATAAAGTGTTAAAACAGATTATTAATTAAACAAATAATACATTAAAATAATCAAAATACCTCAGCACAATGCTGAAATTTCTATGATCATTTTGCATTAACATTCCATCTACAACCAAAATTCCATGGAATAATCACATATCTGGGTAAAAGGCCTCTATATAAGAATTTCAAAATAAATGTGATGACTCCTATATGCATTACAACACAACCGGGTCAATCCCTATATATAGTCATTTCAGCATAACCAAGCCATGACCTATATATAATAATTTGAAAATAAATTTGATATTACCTATATGTAATCATTTCAGTATAACTAGTCAAAATCCAAAATATAATCAATTTAGAGTTACTGAGCAGAGCCCTAAATATAATAATTTCATATTTAACGAGAAACTCCTTATATATAATAATTACAATAATAATAATAACAAGAATCATAAATGAAGTCATAATCTCAAGAATAACACATCATTACATCATAATTCCCATTTGTCAATTCAACCAATTACAAATTTTCATTTAATTACCCTTTTATTCATCACATTATATCTTAATATATTGTCATAATATTGTATACGCCCATAATATATCAAATTAACACTAGTAATTTAAATAAAAAGGTGATATATTTTCCATGGGGTAACTATCACAAACAATATCCTTATGTCTCATGTCATGCTAAAATTTATATTAATCCAAAACCCAGTTCATTTTTGTTTAATGGTAGGCTCACACAATAGGTATCCAAAAGACATATATCAACACTATTGGATAAAAATGGTTCTAATGAGTATTCCAAAAATATGATCATCATCACCCATTATTTTATTAGCACATTTGATCATTTTTTTGGTGCAAACATAAAATATTTCACACACGTAAACAAATAGTAACATACGATGGGGCTATTTTCTAGACTACGTTTCATAATTTTGAAATCGAAGGAACACTATTAAAATGGAATGCCAATGATGAATGAAGTTGAAGGAGATAAAAATGAAATCCAATATCACACAATAATCCAGATAAAAAACAAACTTTATGGAAATAAAGAGATAAAACTGTGATAACAAATGATGTGGGATGATTAAGGGGAAAACCAAAGTGAAATATCTCAGCATAGAATAAACACTAGACTGAGAAACCCAAAAAGGAAAATTTTCTCCACAATTTTCTAGTACCATCCAAGGGTTCAATAGAGATGGATTTAATATGGATGAAAATAATATCAGTTTCATACCATGGGTTTAAACCATTAGTCCCATGATATTCATGACTTGAAACCCTTTCAAGATGTGAATTTCTCTATTTATAATATTTTTCAAACAAGACATCCCCGTGGGTTAAAATAAACCCAATCAACCATTTAATGATATGAACTATTTTCATAGAATATATAGGATCAATGATCGGAACAATTTCATATAATTATCCAAAAAATAGTTTCACATCATGTAAACCATCCATGACGTGAATGTTTCTTAGTAGATAGATATTAGAATAGATTTTATAAAAATAACACAAACCACCACTGATGTTTTCTATATATATGGAGAAAACTCATAAAACGATTAACAAATTTATATCTAGAATCAATTATATCAAAAAAAAACATACATCCATGAACATTATGTTATTTATCTCTGATAAAACTCTCTATCCCCAAAGAAAAATATTTACTACTAATGTTTTAAGAAGAAAATAAAACAAAACTACACAATGTTTAACCAAAACTCAATAGGGACATAATAGGAAAATAAAAGATCTTACATATGCCTTTAATATTCCTTTATTACCATTAATTTGAAGAATTGTTTAAAAAATTCTCATCCCTGTTATTCCATTTATTTTATCCAATAGATGTAAATAGGGTAAATTGTGTCAACCACCAGTGTGACAAGAAATGTAATGTCTCCCAAAATGATATTCCCAACCGGATATGACTAGGAGTCAATAACATCATGAAATTATTTCTAAATTATCTCATGTTTTGAATATAAATTTGTATGAAGGGTAAAAACCACATACTCTTATAAAAATATAAGTTTAAAATAAAACCTTTCTGTGACAACGGACATGAAATTTTATTTGATCTTATTATTCCTTAATAATGGAACAACATACCAACTATATTGAATATATCATCTCTATCCTTCAATGATATGGGAATGAAAAGTTCATATTAAGAGTTTATTGTATGAATGGATAATCTAATCTATTTAGGACATTGACTAAAAATATAAATCCTAAGAAAGAGGTTGAATCAATTGAGTGGAAATAATAACTTAAAATCATTTTTAATGAATATTTTGGTAGTAATATTTTATTGAAAATATAAAGGGAATTTAATATCCTCAAGAAAATGGAGGAAAATCCATCGCTAGATACTAGGATAACATAACAGGACATTCATGATACACCTATGACTTTTTCATTACCCATGATAGTAATGTTGGTATCTTCTTTGGTGGTCTAAAGAAGAGTATTAATAAAACATGGTGATTTAGGACATTGAAAACTATTAATAAATTTTATGATGTACCCTCACATTTGAAATAGTGATGATAGAATCAAAATTTTATCATAGGTATAGAGATATGTAGCTATAGATAGAATTTATTTCATGAAGTATGATTGATTAATCTCATGGTGGATTGTTGGTCCAACATCCCACTTGTCAAAAGTGTCAAATGAAGCATCCTATAAATTGCCTGACTTGTCCAAGGAAATGATTTAAACATGGGAAGGGAAAGTAGCTATAAATTATCAATGGGAGAAACCAGTAAATGTGATGGAATAAATGAATGATCATATAATGACTCGACCCATCAGGGCCTTCCTGGCCAATGGAAGGCTAAGCCACAACTACCTGATGCCCGCCTCCATAGGCCAGGGGCTGGTGACTAGCACCAAATGGAATGATAAAATTGGAGGACATTACTTATGTATATGTATGCACTCACCTAACTATTTACATGAGGAACATCATATGAATAATAATAATAATATAAAACAAAAAATAGAGAACATACATACATGTAAGAACAACTAGGTAATAAAAAATTGCATGAATGTTCTATCCAAAAAGTACATAGAAAAAGACACACCCAAATATAAAATATGTCCCAACCTGAAAATCAATAGAAAATTTAATACAAGAGATCCTGAATCCAAATCTCTACTCCCCAGCCCCCATATGAGGTCAAATGAATCCCAATGTCTCTATGATCTTCTAAAATTGCCACTTAACTATCCGTCCACCTCATACCACATAATAATTATGAGAGAATCCCATTATTGGGTGAGGATATATATTCCTAGTGGGACTCCCTGATAATTATATGGGGGAAAAGAGAAACACTAGAAATATATAGTTATACTCATTGTAAAAGGGAAATAAAATCCAATACATTGATAATACATAAACATTCCCATAAAAATAATCACAGATAAAATAGAAATTAAATATCCATATGTTATCCCAAAACATGATGATGATCTTTCTAACTATTTCAAATGTAAATCATCGATGCGCAAAATCTCGTGTGTCTGTCTAAAGAAGTATCCATGTGGAGTCACACCTTTCCACCATCCCAAAAAGTAAAGGGGGAAAAATCTCTAGGTATAAGAAAGATACCTTGGTAAAATAGGATAGTACCACTCAATGTGTTGGGGAACAATTTATAGACCTTGTAGGAGGGTTCCACTCAGTATATAGAGGACCCATACCATAACTTTTCAGGAGGGTGACACTCAGTAGATAGTGGACCAATTCTCTGATTATGTATGAGATTCCCACCCAATAGAAAGAGGTTCCATTCCCTGTCTCCACATGATGATTCCACTTAGTAGATAGAGTACACATGACTTGACCCAATTTGTATATTCTACATAGTAGATAGAGGACTCGTGCCCTTACCCAATATGAAGGTGATACACTCCAATGACCCTAATCAGTAGCTTCGTGGTCTAGTGTTGCTTGAATAAGAAACATTCTCATAACACCAAACATAGTGCCTCAAAAAGTACAATGAATGTAACCATCATGTTCTACAAGTAAAAAAATTGGATGGGATACTCCTTGGTCAAATTCAGAGCCCAAGCAAAGACAATAGAAGATATAAAAGATTCTTTAAGACGTAAAAGATGCGAAAGGGAACCAGAAGGGATGTGGTACCATTATGATTCTTGTAAATTCCACTTCTAGCACATATAATACTGTTGAAATATTACTACATGACATTAAATTACTACATATTGTGTATCTACCTCATGGGTCCAATCCATTCAATCTTGGCTATAAACATGTCCTTCGGACCATGTCCGTGAACACTGGCTATGTTTCAGTACACCGAGTGTGCCCCATCCTACAAGATTTGTAGGTAATCATGGGATAGTGTGATTATACTCCTTGTACTAATATATTCAGAAAACTATAGGGTCTCACGGAATGCGTGTGTACTCCATATGATATGTTTAATTTAACTCCACCATAAAACCCTAGCTATTGTAGAAAATAGATTAGACAATATGTGTTCCTCATACTGCACAGTGTACTGTCAATTATTTCAATGAAATTTAGATATGATACATTTTCCTTATATATATTTCTCCCACTAGTGAATCATCTATTTGAAAACATGAATATAGTTGAATAAACCTCTTTCCATCGTTTTCGGCCCTTTGTTTGTAAGAAGTCAGAATATGGTTGCCCTATATGAATCCCACATGCTCTGACCAACCACTTGTGCCCACTTCCATCTTTTTTTTGGATCCTAGATATATGAATACATCACCCTCATACTATACTTCAGTCCTATTTATCATCATATCTTTAAACAATCCATCTCATGGGAAACCATTGTGAGACTGAGGGTTCAATTATACTCGAATCGACACCAAAATGTGGAACAATGGACCTAAATTTTAAATTTATTAGAACACGACGAATGAGGAGAGAAAATAAAAAAATGGTTCCAAACAATTTTCCAAGTATTCTAGACCAATGAATATAAATTGGGGATATACAGGGGGATAAATAAGGCACAACAAGAGTAATATGTTGAAAAAAATATTTAAATCAGATACACGAGATCATGCAATGTATTATGAAAATGCAGATAGACTAATATGTTTTTGAACATGCAGATTCATTTAATCATATGGATGGAATCCATGAATGTGGAGTCCTTATGATATTTTATATACTTAATTGGTGAATACCACATTCTCTTATAAGGCGTATGATCTATTTCATTCTCTATTCCTCAATTCACCACGATATTGATATCATTCATCATCTGATCCCAATGCACCAATTAATAATGGTGGAATGATCCTCTCAAAAGTCCAAGTTTTATACAATCACCATGAAGATTCATTATAAAATCATATATAGAGGAAACAAATTAGGCCATTTAATGAATTAATTAGTTAATTATATTATCCTAACCACTGATGACCTCTTTATCTGAACATGTTGCACTGACCGACATTACGTCATTTCTAGAGTAAATAGCACACATTGGATTCAACCATGGTCTTATATTTTCTATTAAATTATCTATAAATGTGATATTACAAAGTTTCATAAAATCTATTAACATGTGATATAAGATATAGTTAATATTTTTTGAAAATTAAATTTTGGTGCATTGGGCCTTGGAATAGTACGCTATCTCAGTTCATGATTTTGAAAATATTCTTTGATATATTTCAATGTAATATAAGGAAAATCCAATGTCTCCACATTATTCCATCCTTCAATATATTCATAAAAAAATAAAACACTAAAAAAAAGTTACTCATACTGATATTGAATTTGGATGTCCTACTCCCAGATGCTCTCCTTCATGCTCCCATGCCTCCACAACACATTAACATCAGGAATGGTCCACTTAAAAAGGATTCTCTACAGCTGATCCTTGATCACCACTGAGTGTTGTATGAATTTGGATACATAAATTATTTGTATATCTCCACTATGAATAACATTTATAGGATCATGTAATTATCTCCTCAACTAAGACACTTTTCATACATAATGCACCCACTCCAACTATGGGGATAAACCAAGGCAGTAAGCAACCTCACTAACCAAATATATGATCTCAAATTATATGACGAACCATGTGGATATCTTCCCTCAATAGTCGAACCTATATGGTCCTCACAGTGGTGTGGTATCCATGTTCAAACTTCAAGTGTCTATGATGTCAATCATCATAATATTTCTACCAACTCAAATATACCATCTTCTGATCATGGATTACCATGTTCTTTTCTGTCATTGCCTCCACCATATATCTCTCGAAAAGAAAAGCCTCACCAATCTCAGTCCAACATATGGGAGACCCATAGTGTCTCCTATACATGGCCTTAATCTGTGTCATGCTGATATTAGAGTTATCTATATTATTATAAGAAAACATCACTAAGGGTAAGTGATATTCCAATATCTAACTAAATTGTTACATGAAATCTCTTAAAAAAATCCTCAAGCACCTGGATAGTGTTCTTGGTTTGTCCATCTGTCTGGGGGTGTAAGAATGTACTCATCCTCATCTGGGTCTGGAATACCTCTTGTAATCCCCTCAACAACCGTGTTGTGAACCATAGATCATGTTCAGAGACAATAATTTATGGAACCCAAAATGGAATATGATCTACTTCTCATACAACTACCCCAAATTCTCCACTTCACATTTTCCCCTCATAGTAAGTAAGGGAAAATATTGTGAATGTGAGTCAAAAATCAACCATGCTCCATGTGAGGCACGAAGAGATGGAATATTCCATGCTCCACCTCATACTAGTCCAAAAACAATTCCACTAAAGGCTGATTTAAATAAACCACACACTGATATATACATCCAATGGAGTTTTGTAAAACCCTCTAATCACCTCATCCGACATCATGATTGGGGCCATCATCCTTCCCTTAAATATGATGATGTAATTTACTCCTTCATAAAATCCATCTTGGGAATCACATAATGGTATCTGATCACATAGAACCTCATAGTTCATTTCTTTCAACTGATACACCGTAATATGTTAGAGGATAAGAGGAGAAAACAACATTAAATGAAGAAATGATGCACCCTCATTCTCTACGAGGGTTAGCTATAATGAAGCTAACTGCTCACAAGCCCCCTCCATTAAGAGATCTAGGGACTTCCTCAAAAGGGAATCAACCACTATGTTTTCCTTTATAGGAGTACATATTATCTAAAAGTCATAGTCTAACATGAAATCCAACCCAAACCTCAGTGTCAGGATAAAATCCCACTACATGAAGATATACCTTAGACATTGATGGTATGAGTGGATAATAAATCACTATCTTATAAGATAATGCCTCTGTATCCTCTGAGGGAAGACTACTATTTAAATATATTGGTTATGAGTCACATATATATACTAATTATTTTTTAGATAAAATGAAAATTATTTGATAAGTTCTTTTATTTGAAAAAAAACATGCGACCATGATCAGCTCTAGAGGCATCAGAATATACTATGTACTCCCCACCCTCATCCAATAGTCCTAAAATAGGAACACTCTTCTCTCTCATCCTCAACTCCTCAAATTATATATGGTAGTTCTCAGTCTAGGTAGATGGACTAACTTTCTGCATCCGGGTATCCAAAGGGGCTACAGCCCTTGAGAACTCATCCACAAGCCTTCAACAATACTCTACCAATCCAATACAACTATTAACTTATAACATTTTATTCAATGGATACCAAGAAAGAACTACATTGATCTCCACTAAGTCAAAATGCATTCCATTATCAAATATGAAATACCCTATAAATTAACCCTTATGGATCTATTACCATCACATTGAGAGATTACCATAAATATGGTGCTTCCCAATCCAATTTTGGACCCACCATATATTCCCTTCATGTTCATCCTCTAACGTTGAGTATACAAGAATTCCCTTAATGAGGAAAAACAATTAGTACCTGCATGGTAGGATGATTTGGTTCATCAGATACATAAACACAGTGGGTTCATTCATCACACTGAATGGAGTCACCAATAAATAAAAGTGTCTATAACCAAATCAAAATTACACTATTAGAATATTATCCCTATAAACTCTCAAATAGGGGTAGTCAGTCCAGCGATCGATCTTCGAGAACCACCTCATTCCATGAAAATTATCAATGAAGTCCTCGTTACTAGACATGTGGTATTTATTATTTATCATGTCTTGGTTCGGTTGAAAATAGTCCACCAAAAAATATAATATACAATACTCATTTTTATGAATGACACTAGAGTTTCCCTGGAGGACACATTTTTATAATGAAACCCTTCTCTCGATGGTCCACCAACTAGAACATTATCTCACGAATCTCATTAGGGGACATTTGATGTCACACATAAGTTATCAGGGAATTCCTGCTGTGCATGTTGACATGAAAATCCATCTCCATTCTTAGAGGTATCCCCAGAACTTCCTCAGGAATGATTTCCATATAATCCTCCATGATTTAAGAAATCAACATTCATTAATATCCTTCTTTTCCAAATGATAAACTCACCAATTTATGGGAGATGGGTTGCATATTACTGCTCACAATACCCACTATCTCCACCATAATATGTCTGTAACCCAAAAATAAGAAACATTACTGATATTTCAAGAGTCATACTATGCGTTCATGGTTAAATATAACATAGGATTAGACTACGGACAATCAATACGTATCCAAGATGATTTCATATGGCCTCATCATAGGGATTAGGATCCCCCATGAGAAGATATATCCACCAAGAGATAATTCTTACTACCAACATATACATTATATCTAGGAAAATTTCCCTATAGGACCCTTAAGGAAAAGCTATTAGGCCAAAGTCTCAACTAGGATCCCCATATGTCACAGAATGAGTTATGAGATAATGAAATAATTCACTCATGTGTCTACTAGTAATAATGATATATTAAAACAAATAACGATCAAACCTCTAATAACCTTTTGATATGTTTTGTTATGTGCCTCGAAATCTTGAAGCTTCCCACATCCTCAACTACCATCTCCCTGATCCTAGCGTTGAACGCCTTGCGGTAGTGGAGGAAGTAGCTCATAACTTCATCCACAACCAATAACCCCTCCACATAAAGTCCCACCTAGTCATGTGCCAGCTTCTCCTCCCTAATGGATTCCCTATCCACTCTTGGGAAAGCCATGAGCAAGGGGCTTCTACTACCATTGTTGTCCATCCACTATCTTTCATTCATCATTAGCACATCATCGTGGGAAATCACATGACATTTGAGTTCCACTATCACATACATAGAACGCACCCTCTCCCGAATGATCCAGTCCTCTATGTGGTCCATGTGCTAGAAAACCACATGCCTATGTATGGTCTTGAGAAGTTATCATGCTCCGAGATTATGCCGAATGGATCCTAATAGTTCTTGTATACAAATAAGCCCTCTAATTAAAATTGTCATCATCACCTGCATGGAATCCCTCTTATAAAATAATACCCATCCCGTGTGCCCGATCTGAAACTCAATCATATGTGGGAATGCACTGGGGTACCACACTGGCACAAATATCTCTAAGAATACCCATATAAAACATTTGTTACAATATATTGAAATCCTGAATAATGTAAAGGGAGTACTGCATAAGGTCCGTAAAACGAAATTCATAATAGTCTACTATAATACCTCCATTCCATGGCTATAGAAGAACTTATATCCAAACTGAGCTCTTCTACATGGGGTAAAAATACACATGAAATAATTACTAGAATTTAGACCATGATAGTGTATAATAATCATGAATATTCATGATTAGTCTCCAATAGTGCCCAGATGCTCCATGGAAATAGACGGTTAGCAGTACAACCATAGGATCGTTCAAGTTCTACTCAAGCATGAAAACATGGATCTCTAACCCAGTCCAATATTTTGTTGTCTTGGTATCTAGATCACTATAGAAACTGAGTTGCCTCTAGAATTGAGACTCCTGGAGTGCTCTAAGAATTCATACATCCTCATCATCCTCTACTTATATAATATACTACTCGATAGGGGGAGGTTCTTCCACCTACATGCGAGGAGGACATACCCCATGTGATGAACCCTAAAATAAGGCCTCATTACTCATCAAATAATCATCGTGATCTTGAATCATTCACATAAATGGGTAGCATTGTGGTTGATTCCTTAAATTTTATCAAGACATACCATGTTTAGATGAGAATATAAATATGGGGATCTGACAGAAAAGGGAAATTCGAAAGACTTAATCCTATATACTACGTATACCAATGTTCCATACAAACAATTTCTTGGTATGTTTAGTCCAAAAGAATGTTTCTAGAGTCTTAATATATGGATACATCAATATCCACACCAATACTTGGTTTTTTGTCTTGAAATATGAACATGATTCACTTTCACATTTTTTCTCTAATCCCCATCCAATCCTCACAAGGGGACATATCTAAAAACATTATATTGAGGTTGAAAAAACATTGATATCAACCTATCATGACCTGAACCAATAGGCTCACCTACCCAGTAGAAAGCCATTTCACAATCATCCCATTCCTACCTCCATAATCCAAGTGCTGGAAACCAATGGAAAATAAAATAACTAAAATAGGAGGCATTTTCCCAAGTACATGTACACGTCCCCCAACTACCTCTATGTATAAGTGAAGAGGAATAATTAAAAAGACTACAACATCCATTGACTTACCATGAATATATCATCCTCTAGGGAATATAAAATAGTGTGACAGAGAAATCTGAAAATTAATGTGTAAAAATACACACCCAACCAGAAAATATGTCGCAACCTAATTTGAAAAGTTATTGATGAGATAACATAAATCCCTATATCCATTCCCTGACCATCATTTGTTGTCAAATTCACCCAGGCATCCCTATACTTATTTGAAATCACTTCCAACCTATCGTTCATCTACATAAGATATAACATGTGCCGAAAAATCTTACATATAGATGAGTCTATACAAAACCAGTAGTAAGACTTGATAATTAATCGGAGAGGAAGAAGTGACACACTAGAAATTTATATATAAACACATACATATATATATATTCTCTTAATTAAAATCCCAAACATGGGAGAATGGGGATCTACATCACACCACCCATCTTGAGATGATGAGCTTGCCAAAATTTCTAAATGTCTATCATCAATTCCCAACATCGTTCAGGTCATTCCAAATAATTATCCATCTTGAGTCCCATAAAATTGCTTAATTACACAGTCTCTGGTACATAATATCTAGGTCAAGGTCCCATAACATGATATAACATGAGGTGTCCACTCAATATGTAGAGGTACCATGCCCTGAATCTATTATTGGTTTACACTCAGAAGAGAGAGGACACATTCCTTGACTCCAAAATAGGTTTCCACTCAGTTGATATAGGATCCATTCCCTAAATCTATTGGAGGTTGTCATTCAGTATATATAGAACCCATGAAATGCCTTCTTTTGGGGTGACACTATGTATATAAAAGACCCTTTACCCGAATCTATAAGAGGGTTACACTTAGATGATAGATAAAACATGCCCAAACTCTTTAGGAGGATTCCAATAAATAGATAGAGGACCCATGCCTGGCCTCCATAGGAATGTTCCACTCTCAAATGACTCTTCTCGGTCATTATTCACATCGAGTGATGATTGAAGAATATTCATTCTCATAAGACCTCCCAAAATATCTCAAAATAAACTATAAAGGAATCCATCATGTTCTATGTATAAAAATGATCAAGATGGGATAATCACAATCCAAAACCTATGTCCAAATGTAGAATATATGTGAGATAGAAGATTAATAAAGGGGTACTCAGTGTGGAAGGGACCCACATGGAATGTGCTACTATTGTACCACATGGATGTGTCCTATCCATCAAATAGATCATTGGACTTATAGTAATACATGATATGTAATTTACTAGATAGTGTGTCTTGGAATCCCAATTCCATGTTTTGTTCTCTTGCCCATGCCTATGTCCTTTGGAATGTGTCAGTGTACACAGGTCAAGTGCTAGTACACGACATGCACCCCACCCTATATAACATGTAGGTCCACATGGGATCCTAATTATATACTCCCTAGACATGCCTAGTTATAAAACTAATGGGTCACATTATGTGTTGGCCCTCAACACAGTGTTTGATATTTAACTCCATCTCAAAACTATAATAGTAGTAGAAACTAGAATACATTGTGTCTGTTCTTCATAATACATGAAATGAAGTAAAATTTTTCATGGAAAGTTATTTCTAGTATGTTCCCCTAAAACCTATATTTCTTGAACTGAATATACCATTTTGCCTCTTAAAAATGGTGTGATACACCTCCGTCTAATTATTTTCCCTCCGTTGTTCAGAAATCAGAATCTGGTTCACTTGCACAAAGAACTCAGGCTCAGAAGCATCTCACATTCCATTTCTATCTCAACTTTGGATAATATATCCATGAATCCATAAACCTCATCCTATGATTCATTCATATTCATACTCATACTGTCAAATCATCTATCACGCATAAAACTTCCATTAATGCGGAGGTTTGATTGTGCTCGAACCCACCCAACAATGTTGAACCGTGGCCCTGAAGGCCAACAATGAAGAATAATATGAACGATGAGGGAAAGTCATAAAAACTGGGAAAAAATAATTTTCCTTGTGTTCTTGAACAACTAATATAATTTTAGGATTTACAGGGTGAGAGATATGGAACAATGAGAGTAATGAATTGAATAAATAACAGAAATCCAATATAAAGGCTCATCAAAGGTGTTTCTAATACATATCAAAGAATACAGTTTTGATCATGCTTAATAATTTAATCAAAATTTTAGAAACCATAAATGATGATTGCTACCTAAAAATTTGATCGTTAATTTGTGAAAACACAATCTTCAATGATAGGGATGATCCATTATGGTCGTTGTGCCTCAATTCAAATTGGTTTATATGTCAGCCTCCATATGATCTCATTCAACCAAGGATGAATTGTATAACCCTCCACTAAATGCACCATGTTATTGTAGATAATCCTATAAGTTATCTATTATAGTGTAAATAGATTGAAATAATTCTAGTTCTTTTTATTAATTAATTTTATGTTCTAATTTAATAATTAGCATAACATAACTTCCAATGTATTCTTTATCCAAATGACTAGCACTAACTAAATTTAGGTCAATACTAGGGTATATCACATGATTCAGATTCAACTGTGGTCCTATTTTGTCAATTTGAGACTCTTTTCTAGAGACATTACACTATTTCAAATAATTGTGCACACATGATATAAAATATATTTAATATTGTTATAAAATTAAATTTGGACACACTGGGCATTGGGATCACACATCGTCTTAGCGCATGGATCCAAAATTACTCACTTATATATTTCAATATATTTCATTTCAATAAGGTTATATACATTAAATATTTTTATAATATTAATTCACGGTGAAAAAGACCTTAGAATCATGTTCCATATCAGTGTATGGATAAGAAAATATTATTTGATATATTTCAACATCATACATGTAAAAAACATTGTCTATATTGATCTAGTAAACCATAATCTTACGATGACTTGTTTCAAAAATAATTAATGAGTACACTATGTAATTAAATTCAACATTCTAAGGGTTGTTGAAAACAAAAACCTCCATGAATAGGAGATCTGGGAGATTTTATGCCATCAAAATAGTTGAGGTGGATCTCGACAATGGAGTAGTGAAAAGTACACAAGTTAATTAATCATTGATAGTGGATGTTCCTTTTGATTCTAGTTTTAGGAATTATTTCATATTAAACATACATATATATTAAATATTCAAACTACACCAAATGAATTTATGTTGAGTTATCAGTGAAGATTGAAAATGGGTCCAATGTGGCATCCCAAACATATAACACATCCCCTGTCAAAAATTGCTGGCTTAATTTCCAAGAAAACCATGTTATAATCATTTTAGTATAGTTATAATGTATTATAGGAATGTATTTACTTTCCTTGAAAGGATCCAACATAAATTTATAATATAACAAAATAACCTCTATATTGAAAATTACCATATGATTTGATACAAGTCCAGTGTGGAAGATGATACTATACTTGTATCATCATCTATGTCATGGTTATTATTTTATGGTGAAAAATAATATTTTACTATATTAATTTAGGTTAAGGAAAATATCAACCTCAATTACATTCCCATTGTAAGATAATTCACTAATGTATTCACTGAAGAGTTGTATGGGTTTCCTCCACGTCGAGTGGTTGCATTCTCAAAAATTATTATACGTGGATATTATATATTATCAAAAACACTATACATGATTGACAGTATTGAAATTAATGATATGAAGAAGAATCTATAGGATAATAGGTTTAAGGGTCTACATTCCAATGTTCTTCATTATGGGGGGAAAACTAGTTATTTTTTTATGAATTGGGATTGGTCAATGTGCATGTAAATTAATTATCATTAGATCCACAAGATCTTTATAATGAAATAGTATCAAGTTTCATAGAATAAGAACCAATTAGATCATTTTCATTGAGAATAGTTCTTTTCTATGGTGGGTCTTTACATTAGATATTATCATGTAATGTTGATGAAGGATGATATCCCCATGAATTACATTCATATTGGTTTAGAATCTACATGTTATTATTCATACCATTTGGACTCACCAATTATTTAGCTATCTATATAGAGTTGATTAATATTGTATTTTGAGAATACCTTTAAATTTATTGTTAGTCTCTATCAATGATACTCATATCTACTCAAAATAGAAGGAGGAACATGAGGAGAATTTGATTGATGTACTGAGGACCGTGGGAAAATTAAATTTTTATTAAAACTTCAGTAGATGAGATATTTTGATGGAGAATGTAAAATTCCCCAAAAATGTTTTTGAATGAAAATAGATATATATGAATCCTTCAAAATCAATGGTAATTGAAGAATATACTAAACCAATATCTATGATGGAAATATATAGTTTACTTGGATTATATTGGAACTAGCATCAATTTTTGAGAAATGTACCATTATTTTCCAGCCCAATAACTAAGATAACTCAAAATAGATTCATGTTTTTTTTCTAATAATTTGAAGAGAGATTTCAAGAGATAAAAAAGAAAATAATTACATCACCTTAACACAGATTAGCCACATTTAGAGAAAAATGTTTCATAAAAAATGTAAAAAAATAGGGATTTGGTTTTTTAATCATGAAATGTTACAATATGATAGACTATGACTCATACTAATAAATGATACATGAGAATAAAAACCCAAAACATTATCTATAATTGTTTTTAGTGATATTTCTATTGAAGATTTGGAGAAATTTTCTATATGGGTGGACTTGTGGAATACATACAAATCATAAAAAACTCAAGTAAATTTTCACACATATGGAGTAGAATATTTGCAAACAAAGGTGGATAGTGATCATAAAGTATTATGATTGTTCAATTCATTACAATCATGGGAAGGTGAATAAATCTGTAGATCATCTAAGTAGAATGTATCTAACAACCCTATACATTATATGGATTGAAAGGGATTTAATATTATTTGAAATGTAGAGTACATATATGAAATAATAAAATGACCTTTATTGTAGCATTCTAATATGATTTTTCCCATTTTTTGAGAGGATCAAGGAGGAAGAAAATATAATCTAGTGTAGAAGAATTTGGTATCGAATAATCCAGAGTTTAAATTTACCAATGACAAAGTTATAAATTTTAGAAACTGGATATGTGTCCCATCACAACCATATCTGAAGAGGTAAATTCTGGATAAATCACATTACTCATCCATCTCAATTCATTAAGGATGCACTAATATGTAATTATATCTGAAAAAAAAATTATTATTGAATAAAATGAAGAGATGGATTTTAGAATTTGTATCTAAATCCTTGGTATTTGAATAATTCATGGATAAATAGTTTACGTGTAAGTGAGAGACTCAACGATTTCCTATACATTTATGTAAATAGGAAAACATAACCATGGATTTTATTATAATACTCCCAAAGATATCTATATGAAATAACTCTACATGAGTGGTATAGGATCACCTTAAAAATTTGGGCATTTCATTTATATCAAGGAATATTTCCCTCTAAACTAAAATACCATGATATTCATAATGAAAGTGGTATGACTACATGGGGTGACACTCTCCAATGTATCTGATCATGTTCAAAGGTTTAGATTGAGGTTCTGGAAAATACTTCAGCAAGTGGTTGATGTAGAGTTATGTTTAAATTATTCTTAACACCTTCATACAGACATCCAGTCTGATAGAACCATTCAAACTTTATAAGATATTCAAATATCATTTAAATGTATTTATAATGATTTATTTTTTTAACACAATCCCCTAGTATGGTTCTTATATAACAATAGTTTTTATTCTATAATTCAAATTTAACCTTACAAAGATCTTTTATAGGAAATAGTGGTAGAATCTGACATGTTATGATGATATTGTAAAGAGAATGATGATGGGACTAGTTCTCAAACATGATATGTTAGAGAATGTTCAAAACATTTAATATCATATGAAATCATTACAACATCGAAAAATAATCTTTGAAGACAATCATCAATATGATCTTGATTATGAGATCAATGATAAAGTGATCATTAAAATATAATTGTTAAAGAATTTAATAAGGTTTGGGAAGAAGTGAAATTATAGTCTAGGATACATTTCCATATTTAAGATTATTTATTTCATCGATGTCACGGAATATCAACTAGAGATCCCTACTATACTATCTCAATTAAAGAATGTGTTAAATGTATCCTTCATGAGAAAGTACATAAAATAACCCACAAATGTAATGAATCCTTAGGTGGTACCACTAGAAAAGTATATTTATATGAGAAACAACTGGTGATGATCTTAGATTTTTGAGACAATGTTTTACAAAATAAGAGAACCAACCAAGTCAAATTACATCGGAGGAACAATAAGTTCGACATAGAAATAAGGGAATAAAATTGGATATAAAATAGAAGTTCCATCATTTTATTTATTGTATGAAATTAAAATTTGAGTTTGAAACTTCTGAAGGGGGAATAATATAAAAACCAGCAAATTTATAACTGAAATTCAATTTTTAAATAATTAAATTCCTTGTTAGGAAATGTAGTTACATAAAAAACATTAACTAATTGGGTTATTTTGGACTATCATAAGTTATTTACCACAATATAAAAAAGAGTAATAAGAATAATAACAATTGATAATACATGAATTATGTCGTAACTATTGTGATTACTATATATTATGGACGATGATAAATCCAATTGACACTGAGGAAAGAATTGTTGGCCTCAACCGGTAGGATCATGCCCTATTAAGCCCATTTGAAAAGCATCCAATAGATATTGAATCACTAGGATTTTACCGAGACCAATCCAAAACCGAAATTAAATAATTAAATCATGAGAGAAATAATTTATAGGAAAACATCCAGAATAAAGTGATCATGACCCAAACCGAGTCAATTGAACCATGACAAGAATGGTTCACCAGTGCATACCGTACCCTAAGGGCATACTCTGATATAATAAGGGGTTTTCTGTCTAGATCATAACAATATTATTTTTTTATATTTATTATTTATTAAATAATTATTATATTTATACATTTTTATTAACACATTATAAATTATTAAGTAATGAGTTTCATAATGAAATAGATTTTGATACGATGAAACAAAAATTGAATTTTTGGTAAATATATAGTTTAAATAAAGTCACTATTTTTGAAGAATTAAATATTTATTAAAACAAATATTATTATTATAAAATAATATCATTAAATTTTATTCATTTAAATACTAGTGATAATATAATTTTATGATGTCAAATGTTATTTTTATAATCATAATAAAACTGTTATAGTCATATAATATGCATTTTTCAATAAATTGCAACATTTGATTTAAAAAGTGCAAAAGTTCATATTTATAGAATTATTTTGATAAAATAAATATTATTTTTTAAATCACCATTTCAAAACTATCCAATTATTTATTATTTAAAATATATTGATCCCTCTTATTTATTATGTAAAAAATAATATATTATTAATATATGATATCTATTATGGAATCAAAGATTCCCAAAAGTTCTGTAATAAAAACTAAAAAGTGTATAAAAGATCAAAATCATGATTCCTCATTAAAATATTTCCATTTATGTTATTTTATTAATTTTAGAAACCCTAAATAATCCTCATAAACCAATATTATGTTATAAGGACTTAAAAATTAATTCTTTATGATCATGAATCACTTCCACGCCACCAATGGTGTTATTTTAATGAGTTTGGTCAATAAAAATAAACAATATTTTAATCCCCTCATATTTAGTTTAATACATTATAATAACCCATTGGATGGTTTATGGTTTTGATAATTTCTTATATAGAGCCTAAATCTTAAGTTATGAAATTAATAGATATTTCATGTCACTTTGAATTAAAACACACCCACATTCCCATTAATCTACACTCAAATCCCGAAGATAATTAATAAAATCCTACTTTACATATCTATATCCCTATTATGGAACAATAATTATCTTATCAATATCCTCCCAAGATTTTAGAATCACCATGTCTTGGTTGTGGATCCAGTCCTTCTCCTCTTTATTCATCCACCATCTCTTAATTATGCATTTCGGTTTTCTAATTATTCATTTTGGGATATGATTATACACATACCTCATACATACCATATGATTTAAAAGTTATGACAGAGTCATTTTAATCTCATTCCATGGAACATTATATTCCCTTGATATACATTAGAAGTTATCTTATGATTTTTCATGCCAAACATTTTTGTTGTTAATAAGCATCCTAATTTGAACTAAATGGTATTCACCTAGAATTAAAAATTAAAAAACGATTGGTAACATCCATGTATGTAACCCAGAATTCTCATTCATGAGATTACAAGTGATGGAATAAATCCATATTTTCTATGATATATTTTCCACACATATGAATGTACATGAAATGATTGTGATCAGTGGGTGAAGAATTATATATCCCTATAATGAATTGGGTTATTTTTTTCTCATGAGTTACCATGAATGGTGAAAAGGATGTTATGATAATTAAAACATGTATTTATTCCTCAATGGTTAGACTTAACTTTGGTTTATTATGTCATGTTTTATATTTTTTCCACATTCCCAAGTTTCCATTATGTTATAATCTTATTTCATGTTTTTTGTTCCTGTTCATGATTATCACACCACTTATTTTACATTGATATGCATCAAGACTCACATGTATTACTTTAACATTGGTTATTCTTGATTATCCCTTTATTAGTATTTATATATCACCACATTCTTATATATATCTCATGGTTAACCCAAGAAGTTTTAAAAGAGTGATTGAATTTTATGAGAATGTAATGTGGGTTTAAATGATTTCATTTTATCCATGTTCATGTTCTTGTTACTTATTGCTAATTTCATGAATACACTAGTCTTAATGATCTTATTGGGTTCAATTATGTGTGTTTTTGTTAAATAAATATTTAATTTAAATAAATTAATTATTTGGATAGTTAAAGTATGGGTGATCTAGAAAATTATATCATAATTCAACTATTATATTTATTTATGTTGGCCTTGTTTATTTTAAAAAAACAAATTAATTCAAAAGTTAATACATATGCTTAATTCGTAAGGTAAATTGTATGCCAATATTAAAGAGTAAAGTGTACAATTTTTGGGAAAAAAGATTGAGTTCTTCAAGATTGAACAGAAACCTTTATCTATTTTATTTTATTCGTTTATGATTTATTATGAGATGTTTTATGAAAAAATTTGGGTGGTAATATTGATATATTGGGTATGAAATTTTAATTTGAAGACAAATTTTATTTTAAAAATTTTCAATTTTTACACCAATTCATGTACTAATGATTTTATTTGTTCCTTTATATTCACTGAATATATGATTTTTCTCCCATAATAAGATTTAAAATGATGTATTGAGACTTTAATGATGAGTAGGGAAAATTATGGGGTTAAGATAAAAATTGTGAATATATTTCATTAAAATTAAACTTTTTATATCATAAAAGTTTTTTATTATTGGTAAAATGGATACTATGTGGAATTATCCTCCTTGTGATGTAACATTTAATTTTTAAGTGTGATGATATAATTCTCTATAACTCTAAACTATGAAGATACTCCAAAAAAAGAAGAGGGAATTATTAATGTAAACTCAATATTTTGTAATTTATAAGTTTGAAACAATATAATTTGTATTAGAGTAATGGATTATATAATTTTATAGTCTAGAATCACACACAATAGACAATATAATATATTATAATAATGATAGAACAATATAATATTTCCATGATATAGAATCCAAAATATCTTTGTTCTATTTAATTTCATTTAGGATACAAGGAATTAGAAGTGGGAAGAAATCCAAAGGGACAAAATACATCATAATTATAAAAGTGGATTGATTTGAATTTGATATTTTTAATATGTCGGTGTATTGGATATGTTGACATGAGTTACAAATGGGGGTGGTATCCAAGCTAGAGAGTAGATAGATCTTCTACAGTGTAACATGTCTAGTGTGGAACATTTTTTGAGAAAAACCCCTCTAGTATTCAACAGATCTTATCCCCCATAGTTATTTATGGGAGGTATTAATTCAATAGAATTTATATTCAATGTCGTAAATTTTTGATTTACTAAAAATTAATTTTTTATATTTACCATTTTGAATGTATAAGTGATCAGTGGTTCCCAATGGTTCATAATATAAAATAACTATAATAGAAGAAGTCTTTAGAATGAGATTTATTTAAAAAATTCTCTTGAGAAATATTTTTTAAAGTATATTTAACATAGGATGGAAAATATAATCATCTAATTGTCACAAAAGGAGAAAGATTGAGTAGCCACATATGACGAAAAATCGCAAAACTGTCAAGATACATAATTTTTTATGATATTGTGAGTAAAATTAATTAGTTTTAATTAGGATTTATGCCAAAACATTGAAGGCAATTTTCCTCTCATGAATCCATGTGTTATGAAAAAAAATTTATTGTGCTGAGAAGATGGAAATTAATGTTTTTGTTGATCATGTGTTCTATGAAAATTAATAGAAAATTGGTCTTGGTGGAAGGAAATAGGGAATTATACATTATGAAAATCTAAATATATGAAAATAAAGATTCTAGTTTTAGATAGGTTTTCTATAAAACACCCTTGTGAATGTATTTTGAAAACTAGGAAGTTTTTCTATTGTGATATGTTTGGGCATATGGATCCTGATTGAAAATAGAAAGATATTAATACTGATAAGACCAATTTTTATAATCATTTATTTATTTGTTATAAAAGTAATAATATGGGTAACTATATATATATATATATATGGGTGTGTCTAGGAAAGATCATGAATGATCGGAAAAAGCCATTTTATAAGAAGAACGACGTGGTTAAATAAATTGAAAATACATTGGAATATGTTGGGCCATAAAACAAAGTGGTATCATGTATACAAAATTTTCATTTATGTTATGATAATTTATTGTTTTATCTATGGTTTGGACATTATCTCATTTTTGATAAATTTGTTTGTATAATGAAAAAATCACATCAAGAAATGAAATCATGTTTTTTTAAAGCTTTAGGAGAGTGATATTTTCAAAAAAAAAATTAAAAATGATATTCATTTTTTAATATGTAGAAGGGTTTTACCTAAAAAATTAATTTTATTTCCTATTATGTATCTCTTTTGTTATTCTGTGTATAGATTGGGTATCATCTTTTCATGCTCCAATAAATTTTAGATCAATATAATTTATTTTTGAAATGAATTTTCATTAGTATATAATAAAGAATTCGCAAATTTTAAAAAATATAAAGAAGTTGAGAAAATACTAAGATATAGAAATCAAAACTACCTTTCATAAATTGATGAAAATAAAAGATATTTATAGATTACTGATTTACTGATAGTTAAATAATATGAGGATTTTTTTCAGTAATAGTTGACCGATTTTATTTTTGAAGAGGGATTTTAATTTACTATTGACTTAATTCTACATGCTAATATAATTTCAAAACCACCTTATCGAATGGATCACGTAGATATTCTGGATTTGAAAAAGGATTTTATGGAGTTTCTTGATAAATGATTCATTCTTCATATAACATTACCATGGGGATATTGTTTTCAATATCATTTCTAATATGAATAAGTATCCAATGTCTCATACTAATAACTTGACTGATTAGTTTCAGGGAGATCTGTATTTATCAATGGATGATATCAAATCTAGTAAATATCCACTAAAGGAAAAAGAGGATGATATCCATATGATAGTATTTCATACATGGTATTGGAATTATGAATTTTCTATTTTTTCTATTGGGTTGATTAATTTTTACCAATATTCCTGGATCTTATGAATGCGTATTTCAGAAAAAAATAAATTTTGGCATATGTTAATTGATGGTATTGTGGTTTATTAAAAAATTTAAGAGGTCCATGAAAAATATATATGGATTTTTAAGAAAACCATAAAATAAATGATGTAATATATAAACATTAGTAATTTATATTTTTTTATTTCTGATATCAATGAAAGGATATATCATAAATAATTAAGGCATATGTGTTAATCCGGACAAACTAAAGTGGATGATGAATAGACAAGACCTAGAAATGTGACTCAGATTTATAGATTTCTTAGGTTAGAAGGAAATTATCCAAGGATTATAGAAAACCTTTCAAAGATATATAGATTACTAAATAAATTAACATGAAAATGAGTTAGGTTCATCTTGATAAAGAATGTGATGAATGTTTCAATTAATTAAAAATATTATTAATGAACTGTAATGTTTTGACCATAAAAAATAGAAATGATGAATGTTTTATCTAAATTAATTCTTATTTGAATGGTCTAGGCTCTATTTTTTTTAAAAAACTGACATGGTGATTTCATTTACTTTACCTTAATTTAACCCTTATGAGAAAAATTATACTACATATAATCTTCTACAGTATAAATTTTTATTTTACTAAAAAAAGTGAGAAAAAATTTATATTATGTAATGTGTGAAATATATATTTATAATATAAGTGTGAAGTTTATATTCTCTAAGAATAATTTAATATGGTAAAGAGTATATGGATACAATTTATAATGGGTTATGAATTCTAAATTAATACAATCTGTGTAAAAAACACTATCTTATTCTCTGATTCTGAATGATAAAGCATCATTCAATATTCTATGTATAAAATATGATCCTTTGGATAATTATTTGAAGAATATTGGATTATAATTATTTCATTCAATAAATACATCTATTTTTTAGGTGTCATTAAAATAATATCACTCAAAGAGAATAACTTAATCTCTGATAGAATACTATGAGTTAAAAAAAAGAATATTTGGTTAATAAATGTAAGTTTCACAAATTTAATTTTGAAAAAAAAGCTGCATTAAGATTAAAAAAATAGTTATGTGTTCCAAATGAATCCTTGTGGAAGAAATAATGGTTTTTTGGGGCCCACATCTCTCTATTTTCAATTCATATTAGAAGAAATAAAATATATTGAGGCCTTTTTGAACATTTACACTGGGAATAAATGATGAAATATATTATTGATTTTACTATGAAATATTTTAATTTTCTAGAAGATCTAGCTACATGAAAAATAACGAAGTGGATAATTTATACTTTTATAATATAAATATGTAAATGGAAAAATATATCTAAGTGATTTTTAGGGGTATGACCATATACATTTTGAGGTAATAATGGGATTTGAATAGTTTTTGATCGATTGACCATATCTTCTCATTTTCTTCCCTTTAGATATAATATATCTATGGATTTAAATTCTATACTATGTTTTAAATAGGCATTTAAATTTAATGAAGTATCTATTTCCATTATAACTAATCATGATCCCAATTTCACCTTTAATTTTTATAATGGTCTACTTTCATTATTTGTCATAGAATTAACTTTCATATAGACTTTTATCCTCAATCTAATTGGATAGAAATAATCCTTTTAAACATTATAGGATATTGGTTGATCTTAATTAATTGATTTTCAGGTAATTTGATATAATCATCTGAATTTGATTGAGTTTTCATATTATAACAGTTTTGATTTAGGAATATAGATTGAAATCTTTGACTCATTATACAAAAAGCGTTGTGATACTATAGCTTATTGGGATGAAGTCAGGGAATAAAAATTGATGGAAAAAATATTGGAAGAAGAAATTGGTGAGAAGTTGAACATGATTCATTGGAAAATGTGTATGAATGGAGTAGGTAGAGAAGATATGAAAATAACCAGAGAGAAGTTATTTTTTTCATGGTAGTTGATCATGTTATTCTTTTAGTTTATCCATGATAACATTTTCTATCTTGTGAGAAAAAATGGAATGTTAAGACATCAGTTCATTCGAACATATTATGTCCTATAAAATATTAGACTTTTATCCTTTAAAGTTTAATTTACTTCGATTCTATCTCTTACACAAGATATATTTTATGTTTCAATGTTAAGATGATATGTTCCTTATGCATCTCATGTTCTATGCCCGAATTAGTTCATTCGGTAAAAAACCATTCATATAGAGAACAACATATTATGATTATTATTCATAATGATAATGTGTAATGAAATAAGGTAATTCACCTTGTATGAATTTGGAAGAAGAACCCACTGATTTAAGTTGCAACACGGGAATCTGAAAATTTTATGAATGAATGATATCACTACTTGCTTAAGAAATGAATAAAATTGTGTGGAAACAATTTTAAACAAGGGGTAGAATGTAAAAACCCATGTAAAGTTGGAAGACATAATTTTAATGTATTTTTAATAATAATTAATTAGATTTTATATACATATATTCACTATAAGAATATTAAATAATTTTATAGTCAAAAAGAAAATACATTTATTCTCACTAAAATTTAGTTTTATTTAAAATAATGATTTTAAAATTTAAATTTTAAATTTGACCATATAAAAAAGTAAATTCATATTTTGAAAGCTATCTTAGGATAAAATTTGGATAATTTTCTTAATATTTATATTTTTTAATGAATTAAGAAAAATTCATAATTTTAATGGAAATTGTAAATTAACTTCATTAATTGGTAAATTAAATCTCTATTTTGGTTTACGTTTAAAACTTCATTAGTTCTCTTTAATTAAGAAATCCAATTATAGTATTTTTAATGAGTTTTATAATTGAATTTGGTATAAAACATGTTTATACATGAAAATAATTTTTTATGGTAAACATGACATCATCACATTTTGCGGGTGTAATTTTATATTAAATTATACCACATCATGATATTGAATCTTGAAAAATGGATTATTAATTTTAAATAATGGGATAAAATTAGTTTAAATATTTCCCTTTTATTTTTGGTTCTTTAAAATTGTAACAACAGTAAAATTCTTTTACCAGGATAATTGTAATGTATGTTAATTACTGTTATAGATAATATGATAAAGATTAATATTAATTAAAAAATTGTATTATTTTCATTTTATTATTCAATTTAATTCAAAATAATCCAAAATTCAAAAATATTACATTTTTTTCCATTTATCTTTTACTTTGACCGATATCCTATTTAAGTAATGTACAATAAAAAATTTCACTCTACTATTATTAATATTTATAAAATAACATGAAAAGGATAAAAACAACCTATGTTCGATTATAAATATTTATTATAAAGCTTAATGAATTATTTTTATCATTGAAATAATTATTTTTAATTTGTTGTGATGAAATAATTACCTTAATTGCTTACGGAATGCTGACTCATTACTTATGAATGTAGTAGAAAATCAAAGCAAATTATTTTTAAAAAAATACTTTAAAATTTAAATTTTTTGGTTAGTTAATGTGTAACATTTTTTTTGGATCTATATATCTATTATTTTTTTAATGAATATATTTAAATTCCCTTGTTTTATTATTGTTTTCAATGTCTAATGAAATTAATAGTTCAAAAATTTTATTAATGATATTTTATAATAAATAATATATCATTAAATGATACAAAATTCCGAAATATCATATTATTTACCATGTTAATTGGATATGTCTGAAAATTTCATCTATTCTCAATATATAGGGAAGTTATATTGGTATATAAATTTTCATGACCACAATAATGTGTCATATACATGTCGTTTTAATTTTTGAAGGAGTTAATAGGGGGTAAAAAAAGAGATAACAGTGATAATATTGTATAAAAATTTTCATATTTGATTTTATGAAGCGTTCTAAAAAAAATCTCATCCAATATTATAATATATCAATTTTAATAGAATTTAAAATGACAAATAATTTATATTTATTTAATACTTAATGATATTTTAAGACTAGCCCTCCAATCACATATATAATTGACCCTTCTCTCCTATCTTCCTCACAACATTATAAAACTCTAACATATCTATGACAATAATATATCCATAATAAAATAATATAGGACATAGTTTGTTTATAAAACCAATCAAAGAAGGATTTGGTTATAATCCATACGTGGTTTCCTGAACAAAACATATAGTCTTTAACGTAGTATTTTAGTTTCATTTATTATTCTATCTCATTAAAATATAATTAAAACCTGATCAAATAAAAACACTATTATGTAATATATAATTATAAGTTATTTTTTATGGAATAACATATATCCATTGCAACTTCCATCAAATGGGTAACTAAATAGCTATTAGTGTGAATGGAAGACTTTCTCCTCACAAACTGATGTAAATCATTTTCTATAATCTCCTCTCACAAATGGTTATAATGGTGTATTTAATCTATAAAAAATATATTTTAGACAAATTTATAATTAAATAAATATTACATTTCATCTTATTTCATAACTTTCTATCCATTGGAAAATGTTAATGTCACTAATGAGTATTTGAGGATTACCTCCTTCACAAAGCGATGTGATTCATTTTTCATGATCTCAACACATGGGTTATAAATATATGTATATTTTAAGAAATAATAAAATTTTTATGATATAATTATAACTCTTGAAATATAAAAAAATACTTATCTTATTTTCATCATGATTTTATTAAAATGAAATCATTACTCAGGTGTACGTATAAGGACCCAACCTTAAATCATTACATAATATTGAATTAAATCAATTAATTCGCATTGAGGATCATTTTATGTTTAGAGTTTTAGAGAATTACGACATAACTATTACATCTCAAAAGATTACAAAGTTGACACTCCTACTCAGTTTAAATTTTTTCATAAAATAAAAACTCTTAAAAAAAGTGTCATATATAGTTCCACGTTTTAGACATCATGACTTTTCCTTGATCCCATCATTAACCCTATTCATCATTAAGTCCTGTGAAAACATTTCAAAACCTGGGATGAGCATAAAAAGCTCAGTAAGGGTTATAAAACAAAGAAAGGAAACATTAGTTTATAAATACATAAAAAACATAAAATCTTTTAAATACCTCATGAAATCATAGGATTTACGAATAACATATATAAATCATTAATCATAATGGTAACTTGTGGAATCCATAATATACTTACATTATAGATATCACAACTACCTAGGGAGTTACTTTTGAATACCCATCATAGAATATTTCCTAATTCTCTTAGGGGAAACATTCACGTTTACCTCTGTCATGTTACAAAATTCATTGGAGAGCTATATCGAGCTCACACGCCCTAGGTTTATCACAGAACCACCCATATATGTAAATAATGCCCACTAACCATAACATGATCATAACACCTAACATAAGCATAATGGAAAGATAACAATTCTATATTTCAATAATGATATAAAATTTTAATATATTAACATATCATAACAATTATCAAAACCATTTTCAATACCCAAAATATATAAAATTGTATATTCTATTTATTTTACTTTTAAAAACATTATGGCTTGTTATGGAAGCCAAATATCAAAAAATACTTGTGGTGACAGAAAGGTGGTTTTTACCGCTTACGTTAAAAATATACATTATTTTTTTTTTGTTTAGTAAAATGATTCATAGAAAAAGATTCACTTTGAATGAAATGAATATTCAATGGTGTTTATACAGCGTATAAAATATGGTCGTGTATTAGAACAAAATATGCCTCAATGAAAGGAGATTGAGACGAAGTCCCTTACCTCATGTCTAACTTGACTCGATCGTTCTTTAATCTCTTGAATAATAAAATAAAGTTAATTTATAATTTATTAAGATATTTTTTCAAGTTTTTTACCCTTTTTATTTCACTTAATACCAATTTATAAACATTATTTAATCATTTAAGTTAATAACGGTCATTTTGTCTATATTTGGTACTTGAGTAAAAAATGAACACCTTATATTTACAAGTTGTCCATGTGGTTAATAGTATATTATATGTAGAATGATATTCATTATTTATATATCATATATATCATATATATATATATATATATTTATAGTTGTACATATCATTTGGAGGAAAGAAATGAAATGCACCGTTTATGGAGGTGGTAAGTCGTACGTACGCCTGAACGCTGCTTTCATTTAAATTTCTTATTTTAATGGAATAAAAACATAAAGATAAATAAGTATGTTATAATTCTATTATAATATCATATATAATATCATTAAATCCATCCTTTATATGTATGGTGTTTGGTATGAATGAGTCATATCACTTTGAGAGGTCGGTAGTCCGCACTTCCTCAAATGAAATTATTATGTTTACCGATAATGGAAACCATAAAAGTATGCTATTAAATAAAAATAAAGTTGCATAAAAAACATAAAAATAATATATATCATATATAAATATAGTTTCATCATATTTTCCACCATGATAGGTGGGAGGAGATAATCGAACAATCATCATTTCATGAGACGTTAGTTTTCAATCCATAGAAACAATATGTTCTTAACCTATTATATGGAGGTGTGTGTATTCTTATTTCGAATACATCTCATCAAAAAATCCTAGTATATTAATGATACTTTTTTTATTAAATAATGGAATAAAGAGAGTTTAGTGGTTGAAGAATTAAAATAAATGAAATGATGTTAAGAGAAACTGTTGCCTTTAATTTGGTTAAATCTCTTTGGAATGATCCAAAACTGTTTATTGAAGTGCCTTCTACCTAAGGTAAGGCTTCAAGGAGGAGGAGAGGGATGTATGGAGAATAATTGGGATGAGGATGGACGATTAAAATGGCTTTAGAGGTGTGGGGAATTGGTTAGAAGTGAGGAATTTTTATAAGGTGGAGGAGGGGTACTTTAGGAAAGCATGATAACATTATTTTATTATATAATGAGATTATGTTTCTTGAATGTCCATAAATCATTAACGTAGAAGATAAGATGACTCACGATCGAAATAAAATCATAAAATAATAATTGGATAGTTTTGGGATATTATTTTAATATTTATAATTCTATATATTTAAATCATTAATTAATGAGGTAAACACTGCATCATTATTGTGTAAAAAATAATTTAATTTATTCAATTTCTAAAAATTATTAAAAAAATAAAATGATGAAGGAAATATTTTTTTATTTGTAATTAAAATTTATATTATAAAATATAATGTGTATAAAAACACTTAAAAATTAATTTACAAAGAGATATTTTATTATATCATTTTTGCCTTTACATTAAGTTAATTAAAATATATTTTCATTATCATTCATATGTGGAACCATGAGGTCCAAAATCGACAGAAGGATTCCCATGGTCGTCCATTACTCATCAAATATGTTTAGGACAAGTATTTATAAAATTGTGATTTATAATAATATTATTTTTACCATGAATTACCATATTTACCTTTAATTGTGGTAAATAAAAGTCCAAAGTTAATATTCACCCAAAATTATTTTTATCTTATTAAACCACATTTAACGTAATAATAAAAACCATATATATAGGTTTTTTGAAATTCAATCCACAAAAGTGGTAAAATTTTATTTAAATGAAAAAGATAGTTTTTAACTACTATAAAGTGGTTTCACTATTCATAAAAAATGATGTTTTTCATTATACTACCAAACTTTCAGCCTAAGCTATATTTGACATTCCGAATTCAAAAATTATGTCTATTTTAGAAATATATAAACATATATGTTTCATTAATTAATTTATAATTAATTCCTTTTATCAAAAGAAATAGCGTGTATTTAAGAAACAATAAGAATCAAAATATTGATACATGTTTATGTCCAATTTAGAATGAAATTAATTTCAATAAACAAAAATGGATTTAATGGTAAAAAAACATTCTAATTATACTTTAAATCCAATTAAAAAGAAAATATAACCATATAAATAAATTAGATTATAACACAACTTTGAATTAAAATGCATTATTTTCACTATTCATTAAAAATTTAAATTTTAAAAGAAAAATAGTAAAAAATTACCCAAAGTAAATTTTGGTGTCCCAATTCAAAAAGAGAGTTTTATTTGGACAAATAGAACATATAAATGTGACCAAATATAGATTTAAATAGGCTGCGCCGATAAAATGTGGTAAATTGACCATTTAAAGTATATTATGCTTAAAATTAAATTCATTCACATTTTAAGCGTCTAACTTTTATTAGATAAATGTATATACATTTAACAAACATGAATACTCATAATTCAGTTCGTTTTGTTCATTCCTGCCAATAAAAAGGCTAGGAGTTAACTACAATTTAAAATAATAACATTATATTATTAGTTTGCAATGTAAGATTTCAAAGAAAACTATTGTTGCGTATCTTCTATGTTCTCAAACATATGAACCCCTTTTAAGTAAAATTAATTAATATTTAATTCAAAAATATTAATAAATATGAAAATGTCTTATTCTTTATTTACTTAGGATGTTACATCCTTCCCCCCTTTTTGGAAATTGTGTCCTCAAAATTTTTATTCACTTATCAAATAAGTGGGGGTATTTGTCCCTCAGAGATTTTTCATATTCCAACGTTGCCTCTCCAACCATATAGTTATTCCAAAAAATATTTACCTGGTGAATTACCTTATTCTTCAACAGTTTCTCTCTATGGTCATGAATTTGGACATGTTTTTCCTCATAAAAGATATTCTCTTATAAATGAACTACCTCTGGGCTTCAAACATGAGATGGATATTTCATATACATTCTCAAAATTGAAACATGAAAAACATTGTGTACCTGGGATAAACATGGAGGTAAATCCACTCTGTATGCAACTAATCCAACTTTATTATGGATTTTATATGGTCCAATGAACCTCATGCTCAACTATCCCTTCATACAAAAATGCATCACACGTTTCCATGGAGAATCTTTGAGAAAGACATGATCACCTACCTCAAAAAAAGATCCTTCCTCAGGTTATCCAAATAACATTTCATCCTGATCTGAGTAGTTCTCATGTGCTTCTAAATCAAATAACCTTTGTTTACATCTCTTCTACCAATTCTGGTCCCACCAAATTCCATTCACCTACTTTTTCCCAAAAATCTGCAGTTCGATAATGCTTTTCATATAATGCCTCAAATAGAGCCATCTGTATACTGGAATGAAAACTGCTATTATATGAAAATTCAACCAAATAATGATTTTAGTCCCAGCTTCCCGGGTAATCCACTGAACAAACACAAATCATATCCTCCAGGGTTTTAATTGTTCATTCTGATTGCCCATCTAATTGAGGATGAAAAGAGGTACTAAAATTTAATTCAGTACCCGACGACTTCTGAAGGCCTTTCCAAAAGTTAGACGTAAACCTGGGATCATGATCCGATATAATGGAGAGAGGAAATCCATGAAACATGACTATATATTTAACATAAAACCGAGAAAATTGATCTAGAGACAATGTATCTTAAATAGGAAGGAAATGAGAATATTTATTCAATCGATCAAGAATAACCCAGATTGCATTATTACCTCAATATGTCATGGGTAATCCCAAAATAAAGTCCATGGATATATTTTCCCATTTCCACTCTGGTAGCAGTAAAGGCTAAAGCATCCCTTTCAGTAACAGCTACTCTACATTAACCTGTTGATAAATCAAACACTTCACAGTAAAGTCAACAATATCTCTTTTCATTCCATCCCACTGGTAATTCTCTTGAAGATCATTGTACATCATAGTACAACCAGGATGAACTAAAAAAGGGGAACTATGATCTTTACATAAAAACTATGAATCACAAGGCACAAATAATCTCTTCCCAAACATCAAAACACAATCATTATCATTGCTAAATTCCGGAAACATACCCTTTTGAACCAAATCTACCTTTTCCTGTAACTCAATTTCTTCATTCTCTGATTTGTTAATTTTTTCTTATAGAGATGATCTCACTAACTCATGAATCAAAATAGAAGAATTTCTTGCACCAAAAAATTTTATGCCAAATTTCATCAAATCAAAAAACAAACGATCTCATTCCAAACATAGCATGGCTAATGAAGAATTACGTTTTCGACTCATTGCATCAGCCACATTATTATCTTTTCCTGGATGGTAATGGATCATCCAATCATAATCCATGACTAATTACAACCATCTCCAATGTCTCATGTTTAATTCATTATGAGTTAATATATACTTTAATCTGTTGTTATCTGTATATATTTCATATTTTTCTCCAAAAAAATAATGCTTCTAAATTTTTAATGCAAAAAACAACAGTAACTAATTCCAAATCATGTGTAGGGTAATTTAACTCATTTGGTTTTAACTCACATGAAGCATAAGCAATTACATGATCATTCTGCATTTGTACACATCCATGTCCCTTAAAACAATCATCATTATAGATATAAAAATCACCATTTCTGGATGGAAGTTCCAAAACTGGAGCATTCATCAATATTCTTTTCAATCCCGGAAAACAATCATCACATTATTTTGTCTAAATGAACTTAACTGCTTTATGAGTTAACATACTCATTGGACTAGATAAACGTGCAACCTTTTCAACAAACCTCCTGTAATTTCCTTCCAAACCAAAAAAAACAATGGATATCAATTATATTTGTGGGTATTGGCCATTCATCAATAACTTTTTTTAGCAGGATCAAAAATTATGCCAATTTTTGAAACAATGTTACCAAGGAATTAAATTTGTTGCAACCAAAACTCACAGTTGCTGAGTTTCCCAAATAAATTCTTTTTGTTAAGGTTTGCAAGAAAACCCTTATATGACTGCATGTTCCTCTTTACTTTTGATATAAACCAAAATATCATCAATAGACACAACCACAAACTTATCCAAGAACACATGGAAAATTATATTCATAAGATCCAGGAATACAACAGGTGCATTTGTTAAACCAAAAGGCATAACTACAAATTCATAATGGCCATACTAGTATGGAACATGGTCTTCTGAATGTCTGCTTCTTTCACTTTCAACTGATGGTTCCCCAATCTGAAGTCAATCATTTAAAAATACTGAGCTCCCTAGAGATGATCAAACAAATTATTTATATGAGGCAAATGATACTAGTTCTTAACAGTGATGGTATTCAGTGGTTTATAATCAAGGAAAAGTCTCATTTAACTATATTAACTTTTAACAAACAAGACATTATCACCCCATTGTGACGTGCTAGGTCGAATTAAACATTTATCTAATAACTCCAACAATTGATTCTTTAACTCTAAAAGTTCAATTTGAGACATTATTTAAGGGGGTTTCGAAATTAGCTTTGCATCATGAACTAAGAAAATGGTAAATTCAACTTTCCGATCAGGTATAATACCAAGAAACTCATTAGAAAAAACATCAAGGTACACATTTTCCACTGGAAAATCACTAATCAGAACAGTTCCATAGCATTCCATAATATGTGTAAGGTAACATTCATTTCCATCATTTACTAGTTTCTCAGCTTCCTGATATGTTATCCAATGCAACGGTTCATTCTTCTACACAAACTGAAAATCATTCTAAAAATAATCCTCTTTAGCACTGCAGCCAATCTTATCAAAATAAACAAAAATCCAATCCATTCACAAAATAAAATCAAACTATATTATATGAAAAAAAATAAGGTTTGCAGAATGATATTTTATGCACACAAGGACAAGAAGGTTCTTAGGTATTCTTTTTGTCTCAAAATTTCATCTTGGTGTTTTAACAAATGTTCTGTATTCATATATTGATATGGAACTTCCAATTTACTAGAAAACTTCTCAGAAATTAAAGAGTGTGTAGAACCTGAATCAAACAAAACATTGTCATAATCTAAACAAAATAACTATGTACCTGAATCTACTTCATTTGATGGCCCAACATCTACTGAAGTAGTTGTGAAGGATTTCACCACCCATTTATGCATGTAATCTGGCTGCTTTACCTCAGTTGAGTTCTTTTCTGGACACTCATTTTCATAATAACACATTTAGTTACACTTAAAACATTTTAATAACTATAAATCATATTTGGTATTACCATTACCTTGATCATTTTCAGTACAATTATTATCATTATGTCCCATTTTGCCACATCGATAGCACTTTCAAAAATTCAGAAGGCATTCCCTAGAATGATTGTTAACTCAAGTTTCACAAATTTTAATGATACGTTTCTTAAATTCAGACATTTTTGAAGAGTTCTTCCCCTTTTCCTGCCACCTCAACCTCCTATTCTGTTGTTTTCCAAAGAACACATGATCATTTGCAAACTTCATTTCCACCTTCTCCACACAATTAAAAATATTTTATATCTTTTGAACTCACGTGAAGCGAAATTCCTTCCATACTTTGTCATTAATACTAAGTAAAAATGGTTTATTTTATAATCAATATCTCATATGAAATTTGGAGCATACCTTGACATTGGAGTGAATTTTCCTTTATAAGAAGCCACTAAGTCATTCTCCTGCCTTAATTCTAGAATTTGTTTTTCTATCCTGAGGAAAAAAACATTGGGAATATATTTCTCAAGAAACATACCTTTGAATTCATCCCAATAATGATTATCAATCTCATCACTATCCCTGGTATTTTTCACCACTGACCACCACTAATCTGATTCACCTTCACAACAGTAAAAAACAAGACTAACCTTTTGGATGTTCTGAACACCCCATGACATAAAAAATCTTCTCCAATGCTTTAATACACCCTTATTCTAGCACATGGTTATATGATCCTTTGAATGATGGAGGATGTTGCCTCATAAAATGCTCTACTACTGGCATGTTATTCTATGGTTCATCTGCCTGATCTCATGCATGGATACCACCACCATTTATATCCTGAGTCAATTGTTCCATCACAACAACAAACTATTCAAATCTTATTCCAACCAAATCAGGTTGTTGATTTGGATGGTTGTCTTTCTCTTGATGTCATCCCAACATAGCTTCCCTATTTCCTCTCTAGAAAACCATTCTGAACACAAAAATATCTTAAGCAATGAAACATGGTAATTCGTAAGTGCTATATGATTTCAATATTAACATAAATTGCTTTATCAATATTAATTTAACAATACCCAAACTCCTAATGTTATCTAAACCGACCTATGATACCAACAATAAGGACCCGACCTTAAAACATTACATAATATTGAATTAAACGAATTAATTCAGTCTGAGGATAATTTCTGGATTAGATTTTTAGAGAATTATGACCTCACTATTACATCTCAAAAGATTAAAAAGTAGACACTTCTACTCCGTTTAAATTTTTGTCATAAAATAAAATCAATTTTAAAAAATATTTATGTATAGTTCCTTGTTTTAGACAACCTAACTTTTCCGGGATCCCATCATTGACCCTATTCGTCTTTATTTCATGTGAAAACATTTCTAAACATGGGATGCGCACAAAAATATTTCTATGGGTTATAAAACAATGAAATAAAACATTAGTTTGTAGATACATACCAAACATAAATTATTTTACTTACCTCATGAAATCATAAGATATATGAATAAAACATAGAAATTATAAATCATAAAGGTAAATTGTGGCATCCATAACATACTTACATTGTAGCTGTCATAGCTACATAGGGATTTACTTTGGAATACCCATCACAATATATTCCCTAAATCTCTTAGGAGAAACATTCATGTTTACCTTTTTCATGTTACCCAATGCATTAGAGAGCTATCTCGGGCACACCCGCCATAGGTTTATCATGGAACAACCCTTATACGTAAATAATGCCCGAGAACCATAAAATTATCATAACACATAACATAAGCATGAAGGAAAGTTATCATTTCTACATTTGAATAAAAATATAAAATTTCAATATATTAAAGTATCAAAACCATTATAAAAACAATTTTTAATACCAAAAATACATAAAATAGTACATGGTATTTATTTTCCTTTTTAAAAAATTATGACTTGTCAAAAGAATCCAAGGATCAAATAATAATCACGGCAGCGGCAAGGTCGTTGTCACCGCTTTCGTTAAAAAGAATCATTATTTTTTTCGTTTAGTAAAATGATTCATATAAAAATATTCCCTTTGAATGAAATGAAAATTCAAAGGTGTTAATACATTATATAAAAGACTATCGTGTATTAGAGAAAAATATGCCTCAATAAAAGGAGATTGAGACGAAGTCCCTTACCTCGTGTCCAACTTGACTCAATCGTTCATTAATCTCTTGAATAATAAATTAAAGTAAATTTATACACGATTAAAGAAATTTTTCATGTTTATTATTCATTTTATATAAATTATTAACATGTTATAAATATTATTCAATCATTTATGTTATATATAATCTTTTTGTCGATATTTGGTACATGAGTAAAAAATGAACACCTTATATTTACAATTTGTCCATGTGGTCAATAATATATTTTATCCAAAATGATATTTATTATTTATATATCATATATATCCAGTATATATATATATATTTATTTATTTATTTATTTATAATAGTACATATCATATTGAGGTAATAAATAAAATCCGCCGTTCATGGAGACGGTAAGTCGTACATGCGCATGAACACTACTTTCATTTCTTTTTATTATTTTAATGTAATTAAAACATAATGATACCTTGCTATATTATAATTTCAGTATAATAATATATATATTATCATTAACTCCTTCCTTTATACATACCATGTATGGTATAAACGAGTCATATCACTTTGAGGGGGAGGTAGTCCGAATTTCCTCAAATGAAATTATAGCGATTACCCATAATGGAAACCATAAAGGTTATTCTATAAATGAAAAATAAAGAATAATAAAGAAAACTTAAAATTAATATATATCATATATAAATATAAAGTCATCTTAATGGCTAACATGATAGGAAGTAGGAGATAATCGATCAATCATCGTTTCGACAGGCGTTAGTTAGCCATCCACAGAAACAGTATGTTCTGCACCCATTATATAGAGTGTGTTTAACTGTAATTTGATTAAATATTATTAAAACATTCTTGTATATTGATGATATTGGTGTTGTTATAAAATAAATTATGAAAATTATTTTAGGGGTTCGAGAATTAAAATAAAATAAAAGAAGTGAAGATAAACTGTTACATTTAATTTGGGTATCTCCCTTTAGTATGTACCAAAAGGGTTTCCTGAAGGGCCTTCTATCCAACGAATGGCTTCTAGGAGGAGGATAAATATTGATATAGCTTAATTGGGAAGAGGTTGGTTTATCCAAAAGGCTTGAGAGGAGTGAGGAATTGGTTAGATTTGAGGGCTTTTTATAAGGTGGAGGAGGGGATCTTTATGAAAGTGTGATAATATTATTTTATTATATAATGATATTCCATTTATAAAGGACCAAAAATCATTAAAGTAGTAGATAAGTTGAGTCATGGTATAAATAAAATTATAAAAAAAATATGTTTACAAGTATTTGGTATTATTATAATATTTATAATCTTTTTTATTTAAATCATTTAGTAATGAGGTAAACAATGCATTATTATTGTGTCATAAATAATTTAATTTATACGATGTTTAAAAATTATAAAAAAACTACCATGATTTAGGAAAGATATGTAGATTTCAATGAATATTTATAGTATAAATGATAAGTTATATAACACCATGTAAAAATTAATTTACAATGAGATGTTGGTTTTTGTCATTTTTGCCTTTACTTGAAGTTAATTAAAATAATGTGTCATTATCATTCATAAGTGGCTCCATTGGGTCAGAAAATAGACCCAAGGATTACTATGGTCATCCATTACTCATTCTATATTGTTAACAAAAAGTGTTAGGTAATTATGAATTATTATAATATTCATTTTATCTTGAATTACCGTATTTACCTTTAACCGCGGTAAATAGAAGTCAAAAGTTAATATTATCCAAAATTTATTTTCATCTTATAGAACCACAATTTATTTACTAATAAAAACCATGTTTGTCGGATTTTTGAAATTCAATTCATATAAGTGGTAAAATGTCATTTAAATGAAAAAGTTAATTTTTTAACTACTGCTAAGTGGTTTCAATATTGATAAAAAATTGATGTTTTTCAAAGAAATACCAAATTTTTTTCCTAAGCTATATTTGATATTGAAAATTATAAAATGATGTCTATTTTAACAAATTATTATCATAGAAGTGTCATTAATTAATTTAAAATAAATTTCCATTACCAAAATAAATAGCTTGTTTTTAAGAAACAATAACTATCAAAAGATTGATTCTAGTTTATGTCCAATTTCAAAGTTAAATTAATTACAATAAAAAAAATTGGATTAAATTGTAAAAATATATTCTAATTAAAATTTAAAACTAATTAAAAAGATAATCTATCTATATAAATAAATATAATTAAAAATTAGGTTTTAATTTAAATACATTATTTTCAAAATTTATTAAAAAATTGAATTTTATCATAGAAATACCAAAAAATTAACCAACATAAAATTTTGTCTCTGGATTCTAAATAAGAATTTTTTTGGTCAAATGGAACATATAAAAGTGACCAAAACTCGATTTAAAGAGGGTTCACCTTTAAAAGGTGATAAATATCCCTTTTAATATAAATTATGCTTACAATTAGATTCATTTACATTTTAAGCCTCTAACTTTTATTGGATAAATGTAAATACATTTGAGAAACATATATAATCATATTGTATTTATTTTTGTTCATTCCCGCCATTAAAATGTTTAGGAGTTAACTACCTTTTAAAATAACAATATTACATTATTAGTGTGCAATGTAAGATTTCAAAGAAACCAGTTGTTGCATATTGGCTACACTATCGAACATAGGAACCCCTTTAAAGTAAAATAAATTAATATTTAATTCACAAATATTAATAATTAAGAAAAATTGGTATTCTTTATTTAACTGGGATGTTACAGTATGTATAACCTACTATATCCATGATTTTAACATAGTTTATTTATAATAACCATCATTCATGTTTTTTTAAAATTAAAATTGATGTATTAAATTGATAATTATTTTAGGATTATTATTCTATGGATAATGAAATTTTGATCTGTTTGACCATATTCATATAACGATTGTGATTTTGGACATATGTTCCAAATATCATAAAAAATATAAGATATGATATTAGTATATTAAATAATAATAAATAACATATTAATATGTGAAATAAAATTATTAATAAATTTGGAAAAAGAACATAAAAAGTAGATAATTAAAATAATTTTATTATCCATATTGATAAAGAATGTACACAACATGTCAGACTCAAGGTAAAGGACACTTTATCCTAAAACCCTATTTTAATGTTTTAATTTTTTATTATATGAATCTGTTATTCCATTTAAATATTTTTAGAATTATTTTTTAAAATTATTATTTTATATATATAAGATTATAAAGGTCCAACTAGGACAAATATTTACTATCTTCAGTTTTTTTCAAAATGATTCTTTTATGGAACCTTTTGACATTCATTACAAAAATGAAAAAAAGGAATGTTCTATTATAACATATCTTCTATTAGAGGATTTTACTATCACCATAACCATTATATGATATTTTTACTCCATTATATGTTTCCTAATTAAAAAATAAATAAAAACCCTCCTTCAACATGATATCTGTATTTTCAAAAAAGGGTTTAAAATATAATTCAAATTTTAATATCAATAAATGTTTTTCTTTTGGATATGATGAATATTTTTTTAATTATGCATGATTTCATGTGTTTTATTATGTTATGGTCCTTGTGAATTTTTTATATTGATGTGTAGTTCCATTATAAATAATGGATGGGTGGATAAATTATTAACTATGGATGTGTGGTTATATAATAATCCAAGGACACATGGGTCTATTATAACCCACCAATTCATTGTGTAATGATTATGTTCTATCGAAAATTATGATATAATTTGACATTATTTTGTTGTTCCTTTGTAATTGTGATATGGAAAATGATGTCCCATAAAACCAACAAGATTTTTTTATTCTTTATATGTTTTCTTTTTATAATCATAATTCTTTTTTAATGTATTATATTGATATTATTTTTAAAGGAATGTATATTCTACTTCCTAAGGGTGGAATACACAAATTTTAAAAAATTGAATTGATTAATGTTTCTTGGTTACAAAGAAACCTCTAAGAGTATCATTTCTCATGTAAGATATGTTATAACATTTATAAATATTTTTTTTCCAGGATGGTGATTTCATGTGTATGAAAATGATTATTTTGTGCCAAGAGTTTATTTTGAAAAGTTACATTTTATATGTTTTCATAGACGAAAATGTTTATTTAATAATCATATGTCCCATACTAATATTTTTATTGGAATCATATATTATTAAATGTTATTCATAGGGTTAATAATTATATGGTAATAGGATGAGGTCATGATTAAAATTAGGGAGATATTTTATAAAAAACAGTTTTATCATAAAACAACAGTATGGTTGTAAAATGGATAATAAAAGGATATATCCACCATGTGATGTAACATTTATTTATGAAAGGGTGATGACATAATTATCTTAAACAAAAAATTGAAACGATCCTCAAAATTTAAAATAATGAATTCTGGACATAATACTCAAGATTATGTAATGTTAAAGGTTGATTCTTTATAAAGTTTACACTTTTTATTATTTTAATATAGTTTATGATTATTTTATCAAGAAATCTCATTCATTATTACTCGGTGAAAATTCAAGGAAGGTTTCCTCATTATAGTTATCCATAGTGGATGAGGGAATATTTTTATAACTACAATCAATGCTTCTGACCCCTCCACTTCTCCATCACGTGAGGAGTTCATTTCATAGTAACGATGATTATGAAGTCTTATAAACCCATATTTTCATATGAACTGGTTATATGGTTTATATATTTTTAGGGGAAGTATCATGATCTTCATAGGATTGATGATGGTGACAATATCACATTGAAAGGATGTTAAAAAAGAGATTTATCAATCTATGAAAAATTTATATCATGGAGTATAAATTATGTACTCAAATTATAGGCATTAAATTTTTTGGCCAGGGATGAAGAGGCATGTTATTGAGTTAATATCTTGGTACCTTATCTGCAAGGAGATGATGGTTTTTCATTAGGTTTCAGTGTTATTATGCTAACAACTTTATCCACTATAATGGAAGTGGGATATTATATCCATTTATATAATTATGGGAGTTCCATGAAAGATTATGGTAAATGATATTTTTAAGTGATCGTAGATTGACTCAAAATGTATTCAGTCTTTTTAACTCCTCGTTAACATTAATTAAGGTATTATAAAAACAATTATTTTGGTTTTCCTTTTTAATTGGTTGATTTAGGCCAATATAAAAATTAAAGGATACCAGTTATTTGGATGTTATGGATTTGTTGGAATTTTCTATATAAAACATTTGTTTCGTAGTCTATTGGCGATTTACATGCTATCTAATGTTATTATGAGATGTGTAATCGTCACATGGAAGATTCCAGGAATCTTTTACATAATGTGGAAGTTTAAAAACCATTCACTTCTTAAACTATGTGTAACTGTTAAAAATAATTTTTTTAATAATTGGGGATTGGTTTTTTGTTGTATGTGGGACATAACGACTACTTGATTTGTAATGGGGATACACACTATGTAATTATAGGAAAATTAGTTTTATATTTTTCTATTTTATTAATTTATCATTACTCTTGGATTACATACCTCTCTACCTTGATCCAACCCCTACTAATTATGAAGATTCATAATCACTCTGGAAAATCAGTTCTGATATTGATAATCGTGTTTATTAATGTGAATGTCAATAAGAATGAATTATTAACATCTCTTCTGTATCTATATACTTCTTTTTCTGTTTTTCTCTTGGATTTTGATAGGTCATCTCAGTTTTGATGGATCGAAACTCTTTGTTGTTGAATCTTGCTTCTAGGTCGAGTTATTGGATCTTCAATGCCTTCGGTTTCAATTGTTGAGTCCGGTTAAAAGAGTTGTGAATTCGTGATAAGTGTAGTATATTCCTTTCAAAAATGTCTAATTGATTAATCCTTGAATTTATTATAATTAAAATTGATTTCAATTTATTTTTGAAAAAACTATTTTTTTGTGAATTGGAAATTGGATTGTAATTGTTGTGGAATTTTGGGGAAACCCGACTTTTACAATGGAACGTGAATTAGGGGTGTAATTTGAAATTGTTATAATTCTTAAACATAGAAAAAATTTGATTTTGAAAAATTGATTAAATTTATTTGATCGAAAATAGATTATTGGATTCGAATTGAATAGTATTCAAATGATGAAAAAACATGTTCTGGTTTTTATTGGGAATTAGAATTTCGAAAAGGAAAAATGGTTGATTGAGTAGTATTTTTAAATGAATTTTTTTTTCACTTTTTCTATCAACTGATTATGAATATGTGAACCCTATAAGTAAGTGGTATCTTTGGAAAAAAACATGTTATGATGTTAATTTCATATAAATACATTAATGATTAAAAAATCTAAAAAAACCTTGTTCATCATAACTTTTCTGAGACGGGATATTGATGGTTTAGATATGGCTTGAACCTGAGAGATGTGTGTACACATACTTTACTTGATCGACTATATGAGTTTCATGAGTATCACATAACATCGAACTATCATACCTCAGGGAATATGGATATGTTTCTTATTGTGACTGTGTTGATTATATAAGCCACTTATTGTGAATCATCTTTTCTCATGCCAAACTATTTATATAAAAAAAATTATTTAAGGTGTTTATTTATGAAATTTTTGAAATATTTTTCATCATATGAAATGAAAATCCTTTTTCACAACAAATACTAAATTGTACTACGATGATTTATTGGAATAAAATTTTATGAATTATTATGTTCTTTTCTATGGAATCTTATAATAGAACACATGGTGAGACCCTATTGGGAGTTTTAGATCACACCTTGCCTTTGGCTTCAAGAAATTGTAGATTATCTCCTATCATGTACAAGTAAATCGAAGGAACCACTTGGATGAGGTGGATGATTTTGATCCAATGGGGATTTGTGTGATATGTATTTTGGGAAATATGTTTTTTCATGTTATATTTTCTAATTCTTTGATGATGTCCTATTTGGGATTTTTATATACCTATATTATTTTTGGTATTGTCTCCCTCTGGAGTCTTTCAGCATACTAATATATATTCATTTCTTCCACTATATATGAGGATGATTCATTAAACCATTATATAATATGATGCCATGTACTATTCACCATCCCATGGGGATCTAGAATTCTCTTTGGGCTATGTTGGGATCGGCTTGGTTATCAGGGTACCATGGCATGTGATGAGGTTCTAGATAAGGTTGCATCTTAGGTAAAATTTAAGAATATTTATTTTATGTCAGTATGGAGTTTAGAAACCATTTCGAGACATAAGAGGTAGTTGTGAGTTATTTCATATCTAGATATTATTTCAATGAGCCTTGTGTCACAATGGGTGTTTTGGGAAAGGCATATTTTTCGTCTGTTCTTGTCATTTCCCAATTTATTTGGACACGTTGATATTTAAACCATGTTTATCTATCTAAATAGATTAATTTCACTTGTTTCTATTATTTTATTATTGTTATGAGAAATCTTATGATTTCTTAAATATTTCTTACTGATTTTTTGTAACATTATTTCTCTATGAATACATATGAATATAATCTAGGGAGGCTAATGATGAACCATAGTAAGAAAAATCATCATGTGGACCAAAATCTAGTTGAGCTTGTCGTGCATGCTATCCAACTTTAGGACATTCACTCGCACCCATTCCCTTTCAGACTCTAGTTCTGGAACCTCAATGGGATGAATATTAGAATCATAATTTGGAGTTCCTTTATCTTAATCCAAATAATTTATAAGCATATAATTATCTTAAAAATGATGAGGGATGGATGGGAAAGTTATATTTTCTCTTTGACATCTTATAAACTATTTATGATATTAAGTTAAAATCTGTTACCTTTAAGTTTGAGGGTCATATATAGAGATAGTGAAACGTGATGGTTATGGAGATGTATCATCAAGGATTATAGTGGATGGATATCATGTTACTCTTAAAAGAATAGTTCTATATAGAATCGTTGGTTTTGGACAAGGTTATGATGTTTTTCAAACTCAATGAGGATGATAGCACTCTAAAATAATTTTTAAATCAATTCACTGATCATGTGTAGTTTTCATATGGGATTGTATAAAATGAGAATATTAAGACTCAATGATTTGAGATGGTAATTTATTTTATATTTTACCCATGATTTATTACTTATTATCGCTTCTTATACTATCCTGTATGATAGGGTATTGATGGCTAATCTTGATCTGGCTATAAGTCGTGTTAGACATGAATTAATTTTTCTCTACGTCGTCATTATATGAGGTCCCATAAATGGAAGATAAATTATGATGAGTTTAACGGTGGTTCATTATAGTAGGGCTATTATAGACCTATTTTAGTGCCTGGAAGATGTTAATTGACTTTATAATAGTGTGTAATGTCTGGACATTCAAAACATATTTTCAGTAATACACCAATGATATGTGGTTCCTTTGGTCATTAAAAATTTTTGTAGAAATTATTTTATATATTCATGGCTCTATGTAGTGGTATAGAATCATCAGCACCAAAAATTACTATGGTGAAATCATTTTCATTATTAACATAGGGGTTATATGAATTGGAATATAGAATAAATCTTCTTCACATAGTGGAAGAGTCTCAAGAGGAAAAAGATACCAGTCCAAAAACTGTGAAAGGAACCATCATTATAGTTGTATCTTTAGTGACTTATTTATTTTTTATGAGTGCATCTCACTCATTTATATCAACTCATAGTTTGAACCTTATAAATCTTGTTATGGTGATTTTATCTTATGTGATGGATATTACTACACCCCTTGTAATAAAGAGAGATCAGAGACTTCATTTTCCTTCTTGTGATTTCTCATTATCATATATCGAGCATAAATGGGATTTTCTAGTACTTGACATAAAACCTCTAGATGTAATTTTTGTGATGGATAGTATCACTACTAATAAATTGTGTATTGATTATTATCTTTGACAGGTCTCTCTTACTGTACCTAATGTGTGTGTTATCATTCCGGGAAAAGGGGACCCATGGCCAAGTAGTGTTGGATCTTATTATCTATAGATTATGAAAGTATTATCAATTTTTACTGATGAACCTAGGTGAGTATCCTTGAATGGTGATCTACACTAGTTGTCATCGAGTTTCGAGATTTTTTTCTTTCTAACATCTCTAGATTTCCACCAGTATGGGATGTAATGTTTTCTATTGATTTATCACCCTGTAGTAAACTAGTATCTATTCCCCATTCCCATATCAGACCAGATAAAATGAAATAGATAAATATCTAGTTAGGTTATATTTTGTAGAAATGAATTATATGGACAAGCATGACACATTGGGTGGAACCTATTCCATTTTCTATGAAATTTGATCGAACTCATCTCCTTTATTTAGATTAGTAGAATATAAATAGATTAATTGTAAGGAAGAAGTATCTTTTTACAGAGATTGATGATATGTTTGAAAAGTTGATTGAGGAAAGTGGTTTTCATAGATTTATCTTCGATCTGGTTATCACCAGTTTTGAATAATAGAATTTTACATTTACAAAATGAAATTCTAGAGTATGTATGGCTATTTTTTCCTTGTCATTCCATTTAGTCTTACTAATGATCCTATAGTATTTATGAATTTGATGAACTATATTTTACATGAATATCTTAACACATTCATGGTGGCCTTTGTAGATGACATCCTGGTTTACTCTATGTACAAGGGGGATCATGGGAATCATTTGAGAGTAGTTCTAGAATTGTTGAAAAACCACTGACCTAATGCCATGGTACCGAAATGTATTTTTTGGAATTAGGATGTGATGTTCTTTGAGAACATGGTTTTAAATCATGGTACTACTATTTATCATGAGAAGGTGAAAGTTTTTTATGAAATTGGAGCAATATTTTAATGTTTTTGAGATCCATAGCTTCTTGGCGTTAGTTGTATACTATCACTAGTTTGTCAAGTATTTATTGAAATTTTCTTCTCTAATGACCACTCTAACTTGAAAAGGTGTGATTTTTTTTATATGAGAAATTTCATATTTCTTTTATTGAGATAAAATTCCTTTTTTACTTCTGTGTTGGTGTTGACTCTTCCAGAGCCTGTATAGGGCTATGAGGTCTTCCATGATGTATAATGTTCAGCTTTTGGATATTTTATTATGTTTTTTGATCATGTCTTTTCCTATGGATATCGACAGATTAGGAAACACAATAATAATTATCCATCCAATGACTATGAACATGCACCTGTGGTGCATAAACGTAAGAGTTGAAAAAATTGAAATATTTTGAGAAAGTATTACCATGTTTTTTGACCACATGATATTGAGTTATATCATCTCTAAAAAGTATTGGAATATCCACAAGTGGAATTGGGGGAAATACATGGAAAAAATATATTCATATATTTCCTATAAAAAAGGGAAAGGGAATTACAGCACAAAACATTGAGTGGGAAAATTTCAACCCAGTGTATAAAATAATCATCAGAAGAGTAGAACATAAAGAAATTTTTTTAGTTTAATATTGGAGTTTGGAAAATATAGGCCATGGTTTCCTTGTATTGTGTTCAGTTGACCTCATCTCTAATTTAGAAGCTTCTTCAAGTATAACAGTTTGATGACAATGTCTATTGAATTATGAAATATCTTTATATTGGGGATACTATTGTTGAGTAGTTATTCTCCATCGTGGGTATCCTATGCTTCAAAAATTGATATGTCGTACCATTTCTTATAATGAAATCTATGATGGGGGATTTCCATAATTACCAGTGGGATATGTACCCAGGTACCATAAAGATGTAATATGATAGGTGGAAGTAATTATAGTGGAAATTTATAAGATGAGACATCTATGACATTGTTTTGTGCTACAAAATTTGCCAATATGTCATGGATAAGCATCAAAATCCTTCAGTTTTGTTAATGTCACTTCCAGTTCTAAATTGGAAGTGGGATTATAATGTTATGGACATTATGGTTGTGTTTCTGTGTGCCAATAAAATAAAAAATGTGATATGGGGTATGATTTATAGGATTACCAAATATACTCAATTTATACCCATTCTTGAATAAAATAAATTTGAGGAGATGAGAAATCAGTATGTGAGATATATTGGAAATTTTAACAGAGTTCCATTTTCAATAGTATTTTATAGAGATCCCAATTTTAATTCTCTCTTTTGGAGAGGACATCAAGAGGCACTAGGATCTCAGGTTCATTTAAATAAGGAATACCATATATTTAAGAATATCTAGATAGAGGGGGCTCTAAAAATTATAGAGGATATGATTTTTTCCTACATCCTCAACTTTGGTGAAGCATCAGATATGATTTTCAGACTGGTAGAGTTTTTATATAACTATAGTAAACAGTCTGCATACAGAATGATTTTTTTGGAGGCCTTGTAGGATGGCATATTAAATCTCTATTATGTTAGTCAGATATTGGGGATTTCTCATTGGTAGGATCTATCTTTGTTAAAGAGATGAAAAAAAGATTTTGTTGATTTATAGAGGTTGTTGGCGGCAAAGAGCTGTTTTAAATCTTATGCTGGTAGTTAGTATAGATAATGAAATTTTCATTTAGTGATTAGGTGTTCTTGAAAAATTTGACATCATTTGGATCATTGAATTCATGGGTGGAAATGGAATCTTTCTTCTCATTTTTAGTCCATTTTAGGTTCTTGTGAAGGTGGGGAAAGTGAAACACCATTTATCACTTCTTCCGTAGTTAATGTTGATACAAGACATGTTTCATATGACGTAGCTATAAAATTATATATCTAATCCACCTCATTATCTGAGGTAGATCAATCATGATGTTGGGCCTGATTTATATTTGACTGTTCAACAAGTCAAGTTTCTTGATTTTTAGATAAATGTACTTCATAGGAGGAAAAAACCTTTGGATCATTTTCAATGAATGCATCATTATGATTCTTATGATACATTGGATTAAGAGGAACTAATTATAGAGAAGTTCCCTCACCTTTTTTATATTGTATATTCTTAACAGTATTTCTGGGTACAAAAATATTTATTGCAGTGTGGTTGTAACACCGTATTACATTTCATTACAGTATATTCTAAATTGTGGTTGTTGTAAAGACCCGTAAATTTCTAGGAAATTTTCTTTCTTAAATTTCTTTGGAATTTTGCAGGAGCGCAGTTTCTGACAGCACCTGACTCTGAGGCCCGGTGTGCCCGGAATCATTTTCTGAAGCTTGGCTCGGGTACGTTCAGTGAACGGACGAGCGGGTTTTTTTAACTTTTGAACTGGTGCCCAGAATCGAATTCTGAGGGAACCGATGAAATCGCAGCGCCGGTACTTTCTTAGAAACGCCTCTTCCGGAGTTTCATTTTCTCAGGTGTGGTTTTTAATTTTCTGGCTTAATGTTAAGAAATAAAATAATTGTACAACAAACTTTATTTTATTTCACTTAATCCACGTGGAAGCCACTTGAAGCCACTTAATGTGGCTTAAGATGAGTTGATACGGATAGGGTGCTATCCAAAAATATCCTACCCCCTTGGTAGGATATTTTTGAGGTGGGGCCTGCACGAGCCCCACCGTTTCTTTTCCGCTAAGTAACGCACCCGCGAAAAACTGTTATTATGAAAGTCAACTGACACGTTTTCTTAAATTCTTAACGCACCATTTAATTAGGCAGTTTTATTCTTGAATTAAATGGGTAGTTTCTTTCGTTGAATTAATTCTACGAATTAATGGGTCGTTACATACCTCTTATTCGTTTGTTGGCGTAATATTAAAAATAAGACCAACACCGACTTTTGGAGGATTACACGTTGAGAGGCTTTGACGGAATTCTTATGCCTTCACCCTTCTTCACGAAGAACGTGAAGAACGTGAAAAAAGCGAAGAACGCCAGCCTCCGACGAATAACGCCGAACCTGCGGAAATCGATGACGCGACGCCGTGCGTCGCGACGCCGGCGTTTCCTCTCCCGTGACGTTCTTCGGAGATGTTCCTTAATCCGCAACAAAAACCTTCTCCATCCGTACATGTGAGAGTTTCAGATTTCTTTTAAATCTCCTTTGTGGTTTTTAACAATGCACGGATTTAATTATTATTAATTAAATCTTTTTGTTCTTGAACCTCGGAGTTCATCGACACGACACCCTACCGCGACGACGCGATGATCCCCTCCTTCCGCGACGATCAAATCTGCGAAGAACCTGTGTGCGACGACTTGACAAGGTAGGGGTTGTTGTGAATATTTTATATTTCTGTGAACATTTATTTAAAATTAATGAACCAGATTCATATGAACAAATTTTAATTAATTAAAATTGTTGTTTCATGTGTTGAATAAATTATCCCGAATGTTTTTATCTAACGCGGAGGGTGCGGGCCAAACGATCACGGCCCGACAACCCTCCGTCATTCTTCGTGGTTGCGCGAATATGGTGGGCAACGGAAAAATGTGACACAAGGGCGATTTGATGATCCCGCAGTGAAGAACGGAACCCGGGAGGGACAACGGCGCAGACGGGAAGGAAAACGGACCACCTGAGCAACTCCGGTGGCCCACGGAATCTGCCGGCGGCGCCCCGGCGTGCCGCTGGACAGGGCCGCCGGGGCTAAAGCTGCGGCGGCGGCGGCCAGTAGACCCGCGGCTGCGCGGGTCCGGCTCGCCCGCAAGGGATGAGGAAAAAGCCGCGTCTGTAGTTCTCCAGCGCGGCCCTTCGTGGGTCGTAGCTTCCTCCAAACCGCGGGGGTAGCTCCCCGCGGCACCCGAGCGCTCGGCCGCTCGGCGGAGCTGAGCCGGGCCGGCCCGACCGGCCGGGCCGCGCCCTGGCCGGACCGGACTGGGTCCAGCCGAGTCGTACCAGGTCAGGTCCACCCGGTTCGACCGATCACGGGGGGGGGGGGGGGGGGGGGGGAGGGGGGGGGGAGGGGGGGGGGGGGTCCGGACCCCCCATCTTCGGACCATTTTTGGTCTTCTGCCCATAACATGAGCTACGGGCCTCCGAACGACGCGCCGTTAGCAGAAAAGCGATCCTTGGATCGAGATGGTCGTTTCGGTATATCGCACTCAAGGTTTAGGAATACTTTGGGTTCATCCGGGTTGGTTCGTACACGAAACTAACGGGGCCCTTGGAGCGGAAACACTCATATCTTGAGCTCCAGATGTCTGATTGACGTGTCGTCGACTTTGGTGGATTCTTCTATGTGAGTCGGATATTTTTTCTCACTCCGCCCGAGGTTTAGATGCAGGTGGAGTATGGTCGGGTTTTTTTTTCCTTAAAAACCAACCGGGCCCCTGGGACGAAAATGCCAATAACTCTCAGACCGGGCGTCCGATTGATGCGCCGTCTGCGACGTTAAGTTCATGTTGACGATGCGGAATTTTTGGATACATCAACCTCAGACGACTCTGTAGAGATCCTCAGTGGAATGTAGCGACGACTGTGCAGAGATCCTCAGTGGACTGGGACGACGATTGTGCAGATATCCTCAGTGGACTACGAGGACTACATCACTCAGCGATCCCATGCGGGTCAGTGCTACAGGTCCTGTGTGGGCCTGATCCTGTGTGGGTCTGATCTTGTGTGGGTCAGCGCTCACCGGTTCTATGTGAGCCAGCGCCTACAGGTCATGTGTGGGCCCGATCCTGTGTGGGTCTTTGCGGGGGTTAGTACCTATCGATCCTTTGTGGGTCCGACGACTTAGATGGATCAGTAATCATCTTTATCCTCATCCGAAGAACTATACCTGTGTGAGCTGAATCTTGTGTTACTCTCGTTTGTGGATTGTGTTGAACTATCATGTGTGGATTTACTGTTTACTCTCCTTTGTGTATTGTGTTAAGCTATCCTATGTGGATTATATTTACTCTCCTTTGTGGATTGTGTTGTGCGATACTGTGTGGGTATACGTTTTCCTTTCCTGTGTGGACTGGGTTGTGCTTGAGCTCGGACGTTGGAGCCGAGCGGGAATTGATGACTTAGGTATATGTATGGGCATATACCTAAGCCGTGTCGGTTGGTACTTCGTGATTGTATCTTTCCTTTGTGGTTATCCTTTGTGGATTCTAGGAGTCCTTTGGGGGTCTCGGGGTCCCTACTGAGTAGCTTATACTCACCCCTGCACGGGCTATGCCCGCACTTCGTTGTGTTGGTTGCAGACGACGGACAACGCTGATCGTAGTGATGGCTTGCGGAGCAGGACGATACCTAGAGGTGGAACACTGGGCGGGACGTACTCGGAGCAGTCAGGTGGACCCGAGAAGCAGTGGAGGGTATCTTTACCCACCCTTCAGGTGGAACCTTCATAGGATGGCTCGACGTTGTGGCTTTTCTTTTCAGTTGTTGTTTTCCCCTTTTAGTTGTACTTTACAGTTGGTCTTGTATTTCCGACCTCTTTTTACTTTCAGAACAGCTTGTCATAGTTTTTACTTAGTGTTTACTTTTCCTCTTGCATACTTTGTGGTGATTGTTTACTTTTCAAAGGCAATGCCTTCCCTTTTTCTGGGATTTACGCCTTGGTGCTAGTCGCCAGCCCCTGGCCTATGGAAGGCGGGCTTGGGGTAGTCACGGCACGGGCCCTGAGGACAGGTCGTGACAAATTGGTATCAGAGGTGGTTGGTTCTAACACAGACTCTGATCTTTCTTCTTTGTGAAGAAATAGTGTTTTGCGTATTGGGTGTGGTTATCAGTCCAGGGAGTCCAGTGTTGGTGCGGAGGCCGACTTATCTGTACACCAGGACCCTGACTTCTGATTTCGGACATAATGCACGAAAACATTGATCGCATGTGTGTTTCAAGTTTTCTTTGTGATTACTTGTGTCAGCTCACCAGGTATATTATTCTGACCGTGGCTCATTTGTTTCCTTTTCAGGATGGCCCCAAGAGAGCAGCCATCTAGGGTTCCGAGAGTAGAGCGCGTTGACAGCCCGCCGAGCGACGAGGCCTCGGTACAGGGCTCGTTGACAGCAGAGGCGCCAACGGTACCTTTACCCGTCGAGCCCCCGATGCTTCCAGCACCGACCGCTGATGATTCACGTCACCTCGGAGCTCTGCACGAGTTCTAGCACCAGCGACCACCCAGGTTTCATGGGGAGACGGACCCCCAGGAAGCCGAGGACTAGATGGAGGCGGTCGTTCGAGTTTTCCGGCTAGTGAGGACACCAGCAGACCTCATGGTGATCCTCGCGGCGAGCCTACTGCACGCAGCAGCAGGACAATGGTGGATCTTGATGCTCCAGGTTCATGATGAGGCCTCTCTCATCTGGATGGACTTCTAGAGCCTCTTCCGCTCAGAGTTCTTCCCGGCCACCCTCAGTGCGGTGCACATTCAGGAGCTTCTTCAGCTGCGAAAGGGCAGCTTGACTGTCACCCAGTACGCGACAAGGTTTACCGATCTTTCTCGCTACTCGACCGACATTGTACGAGACCCCTTCTTCCGGGCCTGGACCTTTGAGGAGGGTTTGAGAAACGAGATCAGGTCATCGCTGATCTCCATCAGCATCCCGACCCAGGAACGAGTGCTGGAGCGAGCCCTTCTGATTGAGATCTTTCTGGCTCAGTCTACATCAGCAGCGAGACCAACCGCAGGGCGGCAGGTAGTGGAGTCTTTGGCAGCAGGTAGCCGACGGATGACTCAGGGCTCCAGGCAGAACAGACCTTCCGGCAGACGACCTCGGGACACTGGCTCAGCAGTGCGGGGTACACAGCGCGGAGCCAGTCTTTCGAGAGGCAGGCAGTGCTACGCGTGCGGTGGGCAGGGCCACATGGCTCGTGACTTCCCGACCCACCGTACCGAGGAGCAGCAGACGGTGGAGGGGCCACCTAGGCAGAGGCAGAGGGTCGACCGTGGCGGTCCGCAAGGAGGAGGCGGACGAGGCAGAGGAGCTGGCGGAGCAGCAGGTGGTGGGCGACGCTTTGAGGCTCTGCCACCACCACCACCAGAAGTTCCGCCCCGACCACAGGGAGCTGGCGGGCAGAGACAGGCACAACTCCAAGCAGTGGAGGCCTACGACCACGACATGCCAGAGATGATTCGATGTACGATCTTTGTCTATTCAACCCTTCCTGCAGTTCATATAGACACAGGAGCGAGTCACTCTTTCATAGCCACTGCCCTTGTTCGGAGCTTGGAGATTCCAACAGAGCCGTTGGCTCGATCCTTACGGCTAGAGACCCCTACGGAAGCAGACTCGACGATTACGCACTGGTTACAGCAGTGTCAGCTTACTCTAGGAGGCGAGATCTTTTGCTGGGATCTTCTTGTAGCGGCGTCGAGGCCTTACGACGTCATCTTGGGCATGGATTGGTTATCTAAAGTCCATGCTCAGATTGAATGTTTTAGGCGCAAGGTGCGATGTGTGCGCACCGACGGGAGCAGGTTCACCTTCACCGGTTAGACGGGAGCCTTTGCAGCACAGGAAGGACTCTCATAGAGGAGGGGACAACCCATCACTCATCAGTTGGCTAGCCTCATCCTTGGAGCAGTTGATGTGCGGAGTCCTAGTTCTCCTGCAGTGGTGGATCAGTATGCGGACATCTTCCCCGACGACGTTCCAGGACTACCTCCTCACAGAGAGATAGACTTTTATATTTAATTGTACGTCAGGACAGACCCAATATCCACTCTAGCGTATCAGACGGCCCCTGCTGAGCTTCGAGAGCTACGTGTACAGTTGGAGGACTTGCAGGTCAAGGGGTTCATCTGACCCAGTGTTTCGCCCTGGGCTTCCCCGATTTTGATCGCCAAGAAGGCAGACGAGAGCTTGCGACTGTGTGTCGAATGTCGTCTCCTGAACCAAGTGACAGTGAGGAACAAGTATCAACTACCGAGGATTGATGGCCTCTTCGATCAGCTAAAGGGAGCACGGTGGTTCTCGGAGATAGGCCTCAGGTCAGGCTATCATCAGCTCAGAGTTCGAGACAAGGACGTGAATAAGACGACCTTCAGGTGTCGGTATGGCCACTATGAGTTCTTGGTTATGTCATTCGGTGTAACCAATGCTATAGCAGTGTTCATGAGCCTCATGAATAGGATCTTCCAGCCATACCTCGATCGATTTGTCGTGGTCTTCATCGACAACATTTTGGTGTACTCGACCACGGAGAAGGAGCACACCTACAACTTGTGGGTTGTACTATACACACTCTGAGAGCACCAGCTTTATGGAAAGCTCTCGAAGTGCCAGTTCTGGTTATGTGATGTCCACTTCTTGGGGCACGTCATTTTTGAGGCGGGAGTTGCAGTGGATCCCGCGAAGATCGAGGCAGTTATAGCTTGGGAGCCATCTAGTAGCGTGACGGAGGTGCCGAGTTTCTTGGGTCTAGCCGGATACCATCAGAGATTTGTGCCGGACTTCTCTAGAGTTGCGGCTCCACTCTCAGCTTTGACAAAAAAGGGGAAACCCTTTTTGTGGTTAGACAGATGTCAGCAGAGCTTTCAGGAGCTGAGGTAGAGATTGACCAGCGCACCTATCTTGAGGTTGCCTGAGGAGGGAGTTGGATACGTAGTCTACTGCGATGCATCAGGGGCCGGACTCGGATGTGTCCTGATGTAGGAGCAGGCCGTGAATACCTATGGATCACGTCAGTTGAGGCTGCATGAGCATAACTACACTACCCATAACCTGGAATTAGCAGTAGTGGTCTTCGCTCTGAAGACATGGTGGCACTATCTGATGGGCGAGCGCTTTACAGTCTTTTCTGACCACCAGAGTCTCAGGTACATCTTCTCTCAGAAGGACCTGAACTTGAGACATTGGTGATGGCTCGAGTTCCTCCAGGACTATGACTTTGAGATATTCTATACTCCTAGGAAGGGGAACGTGGTAGCCAATGTCCTTAGTAGGAGGACGGGCATCCAACTACTTGAGGAGGCGACAGAGCAGCTAGTCGCCTTGCAGATATCCTTCATGGATAGAGACGGACCAACCTTCCTTCAGTCTCTCACAGTCTCTCCTCCACTTCTATAGTGGGTCAGAGAGGCACAACGTGGGGATGCCGACAGTGATATGCGGCGTGCACAGATATCCTCGGGACAGGCACCTGATGGTTTCTCCCTTGGAGTAGAGCACGACGTCCTTTTCAGAGGACGTACCTTGGTACCAGTAGCTTTGCGAGAGGTGGTGCTGATAGAGTTTCACACTTCTCCTCTGGCGGTACATCCTGGAGTGGCGAAGATGTACAGGGACCTCAGACGACAGCACTGGTGGCCAGGCATGAAGAAGGTTGTGGTAGAGTTCGTTTCACGGTGCCTCCCCTGCCAGCAGGTGAAGGCAGAGCATCAGGTACCAGCAGGCTTGGTACAACCCTTGGAGGTCCCGGAGTGGATGTGGGATGGTATATCTATGGACTTCGTGACAGGACTTCCACACACTTTCAGAGGTCAGGACTCCATTTGGGTGATTGTTGACCGACTCACAAAGTCGGAACACTTCTTACCCATCCGAGAGTAGGGCTTAGTGGAGAGCTTGGGGCGTCTCTACGTACAGGAGATTGTACGGCTTCACTGTGTGCCATCGTCTATTGTCTCCGATAGGGACGCTCGTTTTACTTCCCGGCTTTGTAAGGGGTTGCAGGAGGCATTCGGGACGCGACTACGTCTGAGCACCGCCTTTCACCCTCAGACGGATGGTCAGACGGAGAGGACCATTCAGACTCTAGAGGACATTCTCTGCGCATGTTTCCTTGACTTTGGTCGCATCTGGGAGGACCACCTACCCTTGGTGGAGTTCGCGTACAACAACAACTACCACTCCACCATCGTGATGGCACCATACGAGGTGTTGTACAGCAGACCTTGCAGATCTCCTTTGTGCTGGACAAACCCTGGGGATTCATCACTTGTGGGACCAGAGATGGTCCGGGCCACGACAGAGAAGGTCCAAGTCATCCAGGGGCGGATGAGGACAGCTCAGAGCCGGAAAATGTCTTATGATGATAGGAGGCGGAGGCCACTAGAGTTTGAGGATGGCGACCACGTCTTCTTGCGTGTCTCACCTCGACGTGGATTACAGAGATTTGGACGAGGCAAAAAGTTGTCTCAACGTTTCATCGGACCTTTCCAGGTCCTTAGCAAGATTGACGAGGTGGCTTATCGCCTGGCTCTACCACCTCAGTTGCACCGGGTGCACGACGTCTTCCACGTATCTCAGCTGAGGAGATACGTGCACGACCCGACACACATCATTGACCATGGGGAGCTAGACATGGATAATGGGTAGACTTTTGCGGAGGTCCCAGTGGTGATCGAGGATCGATAGGAGCGGGTCCTATGTGGATGATCGATTCCTCTAGTGCACATAAGATGGCAGCACGGGAACCTCCAGGAGAGCACATGGGAGTGGGAGGCTCAGATGCGTACTCAGTACCCACATTTGATTCCCTAGTTTATGATGTATCTTTACGGGGACGTAATTCCCTGAGGTTGGAGTAATGTAAAGACCTGTAAATTTCAAGAATTTTTTTTCTTAATTTTCATTGGAATTTTACAAGTGGGAAGTTTCTGACGGCACCTGATTCCGAGGCCCGGTGTGCTCAAAATCATTTTATGATGTTTGGCTCGGGTACGTTCAGTGAATAGACGAGCGGGTTTTTCTAACTTTTGAACCGATGCCCGAAATCGAATTCTGAGGGCACCGATGAAATCGCAGCGCCGGTACTTGCTTAGAAACTCCTCTTCCGGAGTTGTGTCTGCTCAGGTGTGGTTTTTAATTTTCGGGCTTAAAGTTAAGAAATAAAATAATTGTACGACAAGATTTATTTTATTTCACTTAAGCCACTTGGAAGCCACTGGAATCCACTTAAAGTGGATTAAGCTGAGTTGATACGGATATGGTGCTATCCAAAAATATCCTACCCCCTTGGTAGGATATTTGTGATGTGGGGCCCGTACGAGCCCCACCGTTTCTTTTCCGCTAAGTAACGCACCCAAGAAAACACGTCACCATGAAAGTCAACTAACGCGTTTTCTTAAATTCTTAAAGCACCATTTAATTGGGCGGTTTTATTCGTGAATTAAATGGGCAGTTTCTTTCGTTGAATTAATTCTACGAATTAATGGGTCATTACTTACCTCTTATTCATTTGTTGGCGTAATATTAAAAATAAGACCAACACCGTCTTTTGGAGGATTACACGTTGAGAGGCTTTGACAGAATTCTTGTGCCTTCACCCTTCTTCGCGAAGAACGCGAAGAACGCGAAAAACGCGAAGAATGTCTGCCTCCGATGAAGAACGCCGAACCCACGGAAATCGACGATGCGACACCGTGTGTCGCGACACCGACGTTTCTTCTCCTATGACGTTCTTCGGCGACGTTCCTTAATCCGCAACAAAAACCTTCGACCATCCATTGAGGTGAGAGTTTCGGATTTCTTTTAAATGTCCATTGTGGTTTTTAACAACGCAAGGATTTAATTATTATTAATTAGATCATTTTGTTCTTGAACCTCGGAGTTCATCGACGCGACACCCTACCGTGACGACGCGACGATCCCCTCCTTCCACGACGATCAAATCCGCGAAGAACCCGCGTGCGACGACTTGACAAGGTAGGGGTTGTTGTGAATATTTTATATTCCCGTGAACGTTTATTTAAAATTAATGAACCTAATTCATATGAACAAATTTTAATTTATTAAAATTGTTGTTTCATGTGTTGAATAAATTTTCCCGACTGTTTTTATCTAACGCGGAGGGTGCGGGCCAAACGAACACGGCCCGACAACCCTCTGTCGTTCTTCGTGGTTGCACGGATTTGGTGGGCGACGGAAAAATGTGAAGAAAGGGAGATTTGATGATCCCGCAGTGATGAACGGAACCCGAGAGGGACAACGACGTAGACAGGAAGGAAAACGGACAACCGGAGCAACTTCGGTGGCCCGCAGAAGCTGCCGGCGGCGCCCCGACGCGCCGCCGGACAGGGCCGCCGTGGCTGCGGCTAGCGGACCTGCGGCCGCGTGGGTCCAGCTCGCCCGGACGAGACGTGGCATAAGCCGCATCCGAGGTTCTCCAGCACGGCCCTTCGAGGGCCGCAACTTCTTTCAAACCGTGGGGGCAGTGCCCCGCGGCACCCGAGCACTCGGCCGCTCTGCCGAGCCGAGCCGGGCCGCGCCCTGGCCGGACCGGACCGGGTCCATCTGGGTCGGACCAGGTCGCGTCGACCCAGTTCGGGCCGACCCGGTACGGCCGACCATGGGGGGTGGGGGGGGGGGGGGGGTGAGGTCGGGTCGGGTCGGCCCGGGACTGGGCCCCCCATCTTCGGACTATTTTTGGTCTTTTTCCCATAACTTGAGATACGGGCCTTCGAACAACGCGCCTTTAGTGTAAAAGCGATCATTGGATCGAGACGGTCATTTTGGTATATCGCACTCAAGGTTTCAGAATACTTTGTGTTCGGCCGGGTTGGTTCGTACACGAAACCAACCGGGCCCTCGGAGCGGAAACACTCATATCTTGAGCTCCTGACGTCCGATTGACGTGCCGTCGACTTTGGTTGATTCCTCTAAGTGAGACAGATCTTTTGGCTCACTCCACCTGAGGTTTGGACGTAGGTGGAGTACGTTCGGGTTGGTTTTGCCATAAAAACCAACCGGGCCCCTGGGACGAAAAGGCCAATAACTCTCAGACCGGGCGTCTGATTGATGAGCCGTCTACGGCGTTGAGTTCCTGTTGATGATACAGAACTTTTGGATACATCAATCTCAGACATTGTTTCAGTTGATGTATCAGCCTCTCGGCTCGTGTAGCGGACCCTCCCGAACGAGCTTGCTGTGTGCGAGAACCCTAGAGCCGTCTTCGACTGCTACTTCGACAGCGACGACTGTTCAGAGATCCTCAGTGGACTGCAGCGACGACTGTGCAGAGATCCTCAGTGGACTGTGCCGACGACTGTGCAGAGATCCTTAGTAGACTGCGACGACTACAACACTCAGCGATCCCATGCGGGTCAGTGCTACAGGTCCTGTGTAGGCCCGATCCTGTGTGGGTCTGATCCTGTGTGGGTCAGCGCTCAACGGTTCTGTGTGAGCCAGCACCTATAGGTCCTATGTGGGCCCGATCCTGTGTTGGTCTTTGCGGTGGTTAGTACCTATCGAATCATTGTGGGTCTGACGACTTAGATGGATCTGTGATCATCTTTATCATCATCCGAAAAAGTATACCTGTGTTAGCTGAATCTTGTGTTACTCTCCTTTGTGGATTGTGTTGAACTATCCTGTGTGGATTTACTGTTTACTCTCCTTTGTGTATTGTGTTGAGCTATCCTTTGTGGATTACTTTTACTCCCCTTTGTGGATTGTGTTGTGCTATCCTGTGTGGGAATACGTTTTGCTTTCCTGTGTGGACTGGGTTGTGCTTGAGCTCGGACGTTGGAGCTGAGCGGGAATTGATGACTTAGGTATATGTATGGGAATACACCTAAGCCGTGTCGGTTGTTACTTCGTGATTGTATCTTTCCTTTGTGGTTATCCTTTATGGATTCTGGGAGACCTTCAGGGGTCTCGAGGTCCCTACTGAGTATCTTATACTCACCCCTGCATGGGCTATGCCCGCACTTCATTGGGTTGGTTGGAGATGACGGACATTGCTGATCGTAGTGAAGGCTTGCAGAGCAGGACGGTACCTGGAGGTGGACCACTGGGTGGGACGTACTCGGAGCAGTCAGGTGGACCCGAGGAGCAGTGGAGGCTATCTGTACCCACCCTTCAGGTGGAACCTTCAGAGGATGGCTCGACACTGTGTATTTTCTTTTCAGTTGCTTTTTTCCCCTTTCAGTTGTACTTTACAGTTGGGCTTGTATTTCTGGCCCCTTTTTACATTCAGCACAGCTTGTCACAGTTTTTACTTAGTGTTTACTTTTCCGCTTGCTTACTCTATAGTGCTTGTTTACTTTTCAAAGGCAATGCCTTCCCTTTTTCCGGGATTTACGCCTTGGTGCTAGTCAATATCCCCTGGCCTATGGAAGGCGGGCTTGGGGTAGTCACGACACGGCCCCCAAGGGCGGGTCGTGACCGTTGTTTTTTCCTATTTCATTGGTTGATTGAGGGTATGAAATAATAAGGATGATACTTTGAATAGAGTAGCAAGAATTTTTTTGGAATTTTCATCATAAAATATATTGTTTCCTAGTATGATGGGGATCTGCATGCCATTTAATGTTAGTAAATGAAATGTAATCATCTTTGATAAAATTCCAAGGATATTGTACATAGAATAAAATATTACACACAATGCATTTCTTTCATGCCAGGTAAATATTAAAAATCTTATTTTTATTAAAGTGAGATGGGATTTTCCGCATATGTAGGACTTGGGAACAATATGGCTTGTAATGGGGTTACACATTGTGTAATTATTAAGGGAAAAAGCTTTAATTCTATTGTAGGATAATTTTTCATTTATCTAGGATTCCTTCCCTAATAACCTAGATCCATCCCCATGATATTTTTTTAATATTCAATCCCTTTTTATCATCTTTTTGGTGATTGATCATTTTCATAGTTACGGCGTATCTCTCTAGGTATGTGGTACTTCTCTATATTCTTACAATATCTATTGAACGTTTACTCTTAGAATTTGATATCCTTCTTTGGATTCATGGATCTAAAATCTATGTTATTAAATATTGATTCTAGTTTGATTTCCTAGATATCATCTGCCTTCATTTTCCATTAGCGAGTCTCTTTGCAGGCAATGTGAATCTATTAGAAATGTATGTGGTTTTGTTAAAGAATGGAAAATTGAATAAACCATGAATTTATTATGTTTTAATTTTTTTGTGTTGATTTATGATAACCCAATTTGAGGCTCATTAGATCTTGGATTTGACATGGTATGTAATTTTAGGAAAAACCCCAAATACATATTGAAATATAATTTGGGGTGTAATTTGAAATTGATGGATTTTTTAAATTAATTTGAGAATTTATTTTATTAAAATGGGTTAAATTTATTTGATAAAAACCACATGATTGGTTTTCAATTAAAAACATATGAAATGATGGAAAACCCATGTTTTGGGTTTTAACATGAATTTGAATGTTCTAAAGTAGTTAAGGGTGATTGTGAATTATTTAGAAATGAAATAATTTGACCATTTAATATTGAATGTTTGAAAATATGAGATCCAAGGTAGTAAATGTGTTATTTGGCACAAAAAAGATTGGATGGTAATTCCCAATAAATATACTAATGATTTAAAACACAGATAGAAACCTCGTTGAAGTTATATTATCCCTGATGGGATGTTTATGGGTCATATTCAACATGAGCCTATGGGGTGTTTCGATAAATAGTTGTCATGATCAATTATATGAGAAATCTTAGGAACCCATTACATGGAACTATCATTCTTCTGGGAATATGACCATGTTTTTAATTGTGACTATTTTTAATGTATATTCCATTAATCTTGTAATAGAGTTACTAACACATAATGATTTATATGAGCTATTTTATATGAAGTGTTTATTTAAGACACGTATGAAATGATTTACATTATTTCAAATGAAATTTATAATTTTTGTATCTTTGAAACATTACAGACATGTATGTTTTTATTAAATTTGAAATCCTTATTCGGTATTTTATAATGGTATCTTATTGTGGGACACATGGTGACACCCTTATAGGATTTTTAACTCACATCCTACCTTTCCTTTCAGGCGGTTGTAGATTTTCTCCTTCTGTGTACATGTAAAGGGGAGGATCCTATTAGAAGAGGTAGAATATTTAAATCCCTTCAGTATTAGAGTAATGTTTTGTTTAGGACATGTAGTTTTTCTTGTTAGAATTTTAGTTACATTGATGATGTAGCATTTGTGTTTTTGATATACCTATTTGGTTTCTGGTACTATCTCCCTATGGATTCATTTTGATCATAATGGTATATATTTATTTCATCCACTATGTTGGAGGAAAATTCATTCCCAAATTTATATTATTTGATTCTAGGTGCATGTCAGCAACCGATGGGGATTGGGAATACCCTTCGGGCTGTGTCGGTATTAGCTCAGTTATCAGGGTACATGGGTATCTAGGTAATTTCAGGACACCCTTCCCCCACATCTAAGATTATGGTTTTGTAGAGATATTTGGGTTCTTGTATATACAGTATGTTGGGTAGATTCATAGTGTTACCTTGATGATTTTTTATGATATGATTTCTATTTATTGTATTGGTTTTTGAAAGTTTTACACAATTGTTTTGGTACCCGATTTTAGATGAGAACAGAATTGAATCCCCAAAAAAATGACCAGTATGAGTTAACCGTTTAGGATATAGATGAAATTTTGTGGTCATACAAGTTATAATTTTACAAAATATTGGATGATGAAATATAATTAGTAGTTTTTTCTTAAAATAATAATCATTAATCAATTATTGTTATGGATAATATAAAATCTCTAAATAGGGGACCATAATTATCCCTACGTTGTTGGTTAGAGTTGAGAGAAACAACACTAACAGGGATACATTTAGTTAGAATGAAAATAGGGAATGTGAAGATAATGAAGGTTCCGATGTGGGTATCATAGATCCATCATAAGTCATATAAATATTTGAAATAATGACCATTTGAGTTTAGTGATGCATACCATGTGTTAAAGAAGATCATCCCTAAGCATGGATTACATGGATTGTTTCAGGGATTTAATGTATCTTTGATCTTCAGAAGTCCATTTAAGATTCTTCATAGGATTAGTGAGGTTGATTACCACTTATCCATACCACCATGGTTTTGTTGAATTTAAATAATCATCAACGTGTCACAAATGAGGCGATATATGCAGTATCCACCACATGTTATTATCTGGGGAGAGTAGAACAATGAAGATGGAGCTACCATTTTAGATACCTAGTGCGTATCAATGTTGTTTAGGAGAATAATCTTTACTAGAATATGATTCACTTTACCATGTGATCTAGTAGAATTGTAATTTTTAAGTGTTCTTATAAGAGTGGGAGATCAATATTAAATCTCAACAGAATCAACTGTTTGAGCAGTTCTTCATTTTCAAGATGAAAATATTTCATGGTAAAATGAATTTATTAGATATAGTTTTTATGATTAGAAACATTCAATATTTTAAATAATATTTACATGCATAGTCACAATAATGGAGAATTATTTCAAACATTGTATATCCCCAATGCAGATATATTACCTATATTAATTATATTGACTCACATGCATTGTTAATAATGAGAATGATAGTTTTATGTCTAAAATAATCCACAGTTGAGTTACATAAATAAAATTTATTTAATTTTAAATTTGGGTTTTACCCTAGATTTGATATACGTTTCATTAATATCATAAATATTGTTCATATTTTTTTGTGGGACGATATTAGATGTATTAAATAAATTAGATTAACTAATAAATTTTACACAACTAATTAAACTTATAAACCAAGAAAACCTCTCTAAAATCCATATTATAACCCATATATATATGGGTATGCACTAAATTATAGGGATTATAGAGGTTGATCTTGTGGTTTAGAGAAATGGTGGATAAACATGGATTGAGTATCTATCACGAACACCTTAGATATCACCCTCATCATTGATGAAAAAAATTATAGTTAATTCTTCATCAATGATCAATCTAATTCTGAGGTTAGGATTTTGATATTGATAAATTTATCATTTTTATGTAATCATTTCATCCATGGATTATATTTCCCTTAATATTTGATCTAAGAAGATAATTCTGAATCCCTAACATTTTATATTTTTTTCAAAATATAATTTTTGAATCATTCATTACAATACATAAAATATTTTTTATATTTAAATATTTCCAAATCAATAAAAATTTCCAATCTCATATGGTCATCAAAGATTTTAAAATTTTTATTTTATGGATTTCTTCTTTAATTTTTTTTCATTATTCAATGTAATTCAGTTCTAAAAGTGATTAAAAATTTCCCCAAATAATAATATGTTGTATGTCCATTTATTTATTTCATATATCATCATTAATAATTCAATCATAGATGAGTGATGTTTAGAGGATGATCAATGCTGACTATAGAAGTAAGTGGATAATCATGCATTGGATGTATTGAGTAAAAGTTTTTTTAGATAACATAAAAGATGGTGAATGTTTGATTTTATGTAGAATGGAGACCGGAATCCAATATACTACTTTATATTGGTGATAAACAACGTCAAATGTAGGTTCTTTAATGGAAATAATGATGAGGGTGAAGGAACATAAAATTATTTAAGATGATGTTAGATATCTAGAAATTTATTAACTACAAAGATTGTCATTTCGAATAATACAATTCATGTGTCTAGTTGATGTGGCACTAGGTTTTTCAAATTAGTAATGGATACTTTGTGCATATAGCTGAAATCAAACATGGTGTTACCCAAAATTATAGACCTGACATGTACAATGTTTAAATTATTAGTAATTGTTGGTGATATCACATTCCCAATGGAGGATCTCGACATCATGTGACGTCATTGGAACTTGACACTGGATATTGAGGCACATTCCATGTGTCAAAACCAAGCCTATATAATATGTCACTAGACCCACATGTCATTTAGTTGGACTTTTTCATGACATGAAGACTAGAACAACACACCCATGTTAGAAGTTTCATGAAATCCTATGCATACCACATTGACACACAATGTAGTCCCCTTTCACTAATATTAAGATATTCAAGATATCATTACTAATGAGGATTCCATCTGTGATGTAGTGATATAGTCTTTAATCCCCCTATGTAATCCATTTTGTATGGGTACGTCACTGATAGAGTTATGTATCCCACTATTGGTCCAAATCTTACAATCCTTGATTTTTTATCCACTAGAGGGGTTAGGAATATTACCTATTACATTTAGGGAATCTAATTAACTTTTATAGGATTGTATATTAATAATCAGTGATCCCCCTATTTCCTATGGTGACGTCCTCTTTCTATGAGTTAAAATATAATGGGGTCAAGTATCACCTTATACCTAGGGTGTGAGCCCTGATTTGTGAGTTCAATTCCCTCGTATAATAAATCTTCCAAAGATGTGTTTCATCCCATAAATAATTTCATAAGAGGTATTTATGACCTAACTTTAATATTAAATCAAATAAAAATTCATGAATAATTTTGATCATTTGGAATGTTATAATGTTTGTGGCCTTACAAGATTTATTTTATCCTTTTGTGAATATATATAGGTTCTCCAAAATTTTCCCTCATGGTTTTTTTTCTGTCTGAATATCTTTTGATGAATTATATTTTATAAATTTTAGGGATTCATACATAGAATATTTATTCTCTTCCCTTCATAGTCTCTTAATAAAAAAATTTATATTATGAAAAACATAGGTTTTTTGGTAGTGACATGACTAAAATCATTGTGGATAGGGTATAATGGTACATGGAAGCTATTTTACATAGAATTTTGAAAGATAGGTCTTATCATACTATGAATTTATTATCATTTATTGTCATTTTGGACAACCATTCTGCAGGTTGGACTTATATTTTTCAATCTTTACTTTGATTATATAATATTTTTTCTTTTGTGGGATGTTATATGTTTTGAATGAAATTCTTATTCCAATTTAGTAATATTGTGAATTATAATAGAATGTTTATAGACATTTAACTATGTTCATAGGTCATTATGTGAAGGATAAATATAAGTGTGATAGGAAAACTCTGTTCTCTTAACCCGCTCTTAGAATATTAATGATGGTCTTGGGGTGGGAGAATCACCTTACAACTAGTTATGGAGGCCCTGATGGTCCATTTCAGGTCATATGACATGAATTTCATTATAGTATTTCTGATTAATAACTTTATATTATAGGAAATAGAATCTATTGTGGTTATATACATTAATATATAGTTTTTATTTTTTATTTACCATATACTATATTGTAAGAAATAGATGATTAAACCAATCTACCCCTTAAGAATGTAACGTATCTATAGTTATAGTGGGTGATTTTATAACTAAAAAATGTTTTGGGGTATGTATCACCTTAATGAGAACATACTACCAAAGTAGTAATTTTAGATTTGAAATACTATATGTTTTTTTCTACTTTTATACTTCAAAGAGTATATTATTTATAGTGGTATGTTATTGTTGATGCAAATAAGGGCTTGTTTCTGACTTATAAATGGTTTTAGGATACCCAATTTAAGAAATTATATTCTTACACACTTATATCTAGTGAAATATTGATAATATATAGATATTATGGAATAATAAAAATGATAGAGTTTGCCAAAACATTTATTGATCTTATTCTCTCCTACCTAATTTAATTTGAAAAATAAAAAGCATGTAATATTGAGGAGGGATTTAGGAAATTAATATAGACCTATTTAATGGTGTTTAATATTCCTTACTTCTTAGATGAAGTAAATAGGTTGGCACATTTTGATATGTAATCAAAGGGGAGTATCAGAGCCAATAGTTAACATTATGGTCAATGTACAAATTATGAATCTTCTTGTGGCATGAAGAGACAAAATGAGGATATGATTATGTATCGATCATCTCATGGTACTTAGGGAAAAGTAACTCATTTTACTCAAAAATTGAGAGGAAATAATGTTTTATATTATATTTATAGATTTTTAGAGTATATAAAATATTTTTTTAAATTTGAAGAAATGTAGTTCTATATATATAAAAGTCATATGCATTATAAATTATTTTTCATGAGGAATGAATTAGAGTGTGTTCGTTAGTAACCTTAGTAGAAAAATTTATCTTATTCATAGTCTAGTTGGTATATGATAGGGTGTCTCCAATAACATTAAGGTAGATATTTTCAAGATGGAAGTTGACTTTTTCCATGTAATATATTATCAACACTATAATTTAATTGATGTTTACAACCATAAGATCTTCTAGGGGGAACGGGACAGTTGTTTAATATAGGAGATTATACGACTTATATTAGTGAGGGACACTCTGTACTAAGTGGTTTTTTCTAGTGTCTTTTAAATTAACATGTTCTTTATATGATTCAAGTTTCTATCTTGTATTTTATAAAAATCATTGACATATCATATATAGTTGAAAGTGTGTGAATGTTAAGATTTTATCTTTATTAATGATACTCTATAAGAATAAGGTAAATGAATATTATGATGTTAGTATTGTACTTTTTTGTGGGCCCGTATACGAATTTAAGGGATTTTTCTATCATTGTAAGAATAAAATTTATATTATATTTATTATAAAATAGTTGATTTTTTTTCGAACTCATTTCAACTTCTATAAAAGGTGGGTTTAATTCTCTTATCCATCTGGTAATTAGTATACATTTACTAGGGAGGGAAATTTCATGGAAAATTGAGAAATAATAGTTCAAAAATAGATTGGGTCTTCATTATAGATATAGATTGTTCCATTTTTAAAGTTAGATAATGATATGAAATGTAATGTTTTACACCCTATAGTTGATCATTTATCTTATGGGTTCGCTGATGATTTTTTTGGATACATGTAATTATCAATCATTTTATTTCCTATAATAGAGTCTATTTTTATTCAACCATATCATATTGATCAAAATGAGATGACGTGGTTAAAAATTTAACTAGAAGTGACTAAGTATAATGGATATATAGTAATAAGGTATGCTCTTTGAGGTTCTCATGTATTTGTTACAAAGATTGGGGTGGATATGTATAATTATGAAATAAATTTTAGATTTTTTAATCATCTAGTAATCAAAATTCACTATCTAATTATTGGATTATTTATTTTTTATCAATTAAAAAGAGTTAAGAAGTTTTTAAATATTGATTCGTTTTATAGATATTATTAAAACTAGTTTAGAGTAAAATAAAAACCATAGATATATTTACAAATATATTATAGAGAAATTGAGAATCACTTCACTTATTTTTTGTCAATTATAATATTTTCGAGATTATGAATTTTAGGATACTCATTTTAAATACGTTTTTAGAATCATTAATTGTAGTTTTCTGGAAGAAATTATTTTATATTTGAAATCACGAGATGAAATTTTTATTCATGTTAATATTTCATTAGATACCAAAGGAGAGTATTTACTTAATACAAAAGTTTATAAATTTTCTTTCTAGATTGAAGAAGTAATATTCTATAGGTATCTTATGTCTGAAGTTAGAAATTATTTATATAGTGAAAATGGAGAAGATATTAGGTCATGATTTCTTCCATTGAATTCCTTTGAGATTCAAATTTTTTGAGTAATTATATGATATTATAAAAAAAATCATGTATTTTCCAAATTTTATACATTGATAATAATCATGATTATGAATCAAACTACATTTCTATTGTCTCATTAGAGTAATGTAATAATTTAAAATATGAAAAAAAGATTACAATTGATCTTATATTTTTATTAATTTAGCTAAATGAGGGTTCTAAGGTATATTGTAAATTATTTCTTAGAGTCCTTGGTTGTGAGAACATGTTATATTATCTAGTGGTGGATTTTGTCTAACCATATATCCGACAACATGAAAATAACTATATACTCATCATAATAAATCTGAAATAGTAATGTATGATTTTAATTGTAATTTTATAGCTAGTATAACAAAACTGTAGAAGTAAATATAGAACTAAAGAACTTTAGGTGAATATGTTCATATTCCAGAGGCTACATACTAGTTTCAAGGTTCAATGCACTTAAAGTGGGTCGAATATAACTTTGGGTAATAGTAACCAAGAAATAAATTTGATATAACATTGTTTATAAATCAAGGTCAGTAATATAAAACGATTACATCTATGGTTTAACAACGGACAGAAAATCAACACATGTTATGAAAAATAAATTGTACAATAATGTATTAAAAACTAGAACCAAATGTCAGATCACCCATGGGTCGTTCATGCAGATAAAAATACTAAAGTGTAAAAAATAAGGATAAATTATACCATGAACATGATCCAGGTCGATGATCAATCGTATAATCGACTATAACTATGTCACTCCCTATTAACACACTAATGTGGGGCCTATTATCTTACCTATATCATGAACATAGAAATCAATATATTAATTTCCATTTCTATGTATAGTGTCAGTATGACCCATTTTACAACCACAAATGAAGTCCCTAAAAAATTCCACTGAAAACAAGTTCATGCTTCATATAAAATTATAATAAATTAAGAAGTGAAATAACTATTCTAGTCCTGGAGTTCTGAATAACCAAAATGAAAGGGACTATAACTTCTTTGGCTAGTACTAGAAATGGATTATTCACCCATTTTCGAAATACTCTTTGATAATGACCGGCCGATCACTCATTTAATCATAAAATTGGAAAACATATTTCCATCATACCCAAAAACCTCTAGTTAATTGTACATTACTATTTTATAGTCCTTTAAAAAATGATACATATCTAATCATTGACCCTGTGAAAGATAGATCAAGGATATATAGTCTCTAGATAATGATATATCAACACCAAATTTCCTATTGTTAAATGAAATATCACCATCAAATATCCTCTTGGTGAATGAAACATCACCACGACACCACCACCAGATATAATATACATCACCAAAACACTTTCTCTTGTTGAATGATACAACACATTAACACCATCGTCAACTAGATAAAAAACAATATAATAAACCTCAAGGTTGATAAAAAACACAATCACATTGGTTATCCCTTAACGGTGGATGGGTTAGTAGAAAAATAATAATTCATAATTATGGAGGAAGTACCAAAAATAAATAAAATTCAGTGAATGATGCATCACCTTGCCTATCAAATATATTGATAAAGTCATCACCCTAATTAGAATGATTATTAGGACACTTAACCTTCATAAGATTCCATGATTAGGATAATCATTCTATATCATAAATCATTTAAAACATTTCCACATCAATGAGTGATATAAGAGAGCAAAAAATTATCATCATGTTTCTTATTAAGCATGAAAACCCTTTACAGGGTCTAATACAAACTAATATTATAGACCACAAAAAGAACAAGGATATAAAAAACTATAGAATCTTTACCGAACACACAAAGACCACTCATTACCATGAATAATCTCAATCACAGCATTATAGAACAACGATCTATCTAAAAAGTATTATTAATTAATTCCAAAATGATAGACACTTCTCACATGTCATTTGAGAAATTAATATATTATGAAAAAATCAAAAATCATAGATACCATCTATCACTATTTTTTTTACATCCCATAAATTTGAATATAATTAATCAATTCATCTTAAAATTGATCAAATAAAAAGTAATATAATAATCATTGGGATTAGTGACTTGCAATGTAAAACACTATAATAGGTCGTGACATTGTGATTTAATTCATGTAGAATGAGATACTTAACCATGAAAATTTATTGAGATAGAAAACACTTATACATTGGCAATAATGTGGGAAAAATAATTTGAAAGGTGGGAGAGCCAATGATGAGTGACATTTGGTTGTAGCTGCTATGGATGATTAAGGAATCCTCATTTCATTATGTTTTTCATAATTTTAATCATTTAAATTAAAATAAAAAAATTCATAGGATTTGTGTTATTTTGTTACCTAATTGGTAATGGAAAAACACCACTACCTATCGTCAAATTTATTTGGGATCCTATAGGACATAATGAAATGAATCTCACTATGGAAGAATAAGAAAACCCAACCAATAATTTCTATCATAACATTGTGACATGATCCTATTAATATCAATGTAACCCCAACTATACATAAGGATTCATGGTGAAACCTCCATCTATTACAGTATATCCATCCACATATAGTGAATTTTATTATTAGGTAGACCTTGCTACATTTAAATACCCCATGTTGTGCCATGAACATTTTCATATGGTTGAATTTTATTCCAAAAACTACAATAAACCATAATCCCCAAATAAAATCATCCACAAACATCACAAATAGGCCATTAACATTAAAATACATACATATATAATGATCCTCTGAAGATAAAACCTGAAAAGTATAACAAACACTACATAGGGTAACATTATATCCTGACCTTACCCATCATGACATAATTCCCTTTATAGAAAAGGTTTCATGGTATAAAAAACCATTCATTATAGTATGAAAAATGAATGGAACTAAATTTTAATCTAAATTACCCATTTCTAATATAAAATTCAACATGGTACGTTGTTACCTTATGCCACTAGCTAAAATTTGAATTTGATACAACAATGAAACCTCAAATATACACTCTCAGCATCCTCCAACACTTCCAATGACCTATGATCATAAAAATAACCATGTTAAACTAAAAATAAAATGACATTTATAACTCAAGGTATATGAGGGGTTTCACCCTCCGTAACATATAAAATATCACACTCAATACATTTTACCAGGTGTTGTTAGTGAACAACTATTTTCACTATGATCATATATCAGCCTCTATCCCTCTATAGTTTTCATTTGGTTATTCTAGTGTTTCTAGTTATGATTTTCAAGAGACCCTAGAATCCTATATATAAGATATTCTCTTTTTATCATAAAACCTATATATTTACCAATATAAATATCAGATTATATCTCAAATTCATTTTCTTGAATAAGTTGATAGGAATCAGGATGTTGTCACCTTTGTTGGTATACATTTAATTCACAATGTATACCATTATATATTAAAATTTTTAATAAATAGTTTTGTATTTTATTGATCCTCATAATGAAAATGAACAATACTATGAAGATAATCATTGACTTACCCACCTATTTTTTTATTTGACCCAATCAATGTGACACTCATATAATTTTTTTTGACATCTCAAATAATAGATAGAACCATTATCAATCTGAGAAAAACCAATAAGATCTTAAAATATACTAAATAATTTTAGATTAATATTGAAAATACATCAAAATAATAAATGAAATATAACTATACAATGTTTGAAGATTTTGGGATAAGACACATAATAAGATTATTACAAGAAATATCTTCAACATCTCCCACAATGTTCTCAAATAAAATTATTCATTGATATTTCATACATAATACCATTCTTCATAACATGGGGAAATAAAATAATATGAATGGGTTAGATTTGATGTCCAGTAATGGTAAAAATTAATGATTTTAATCAAATTTCATAAGTGATTATAGGATAAGAATTTGTTTTTTTTATCATGACTGTATTGTATGAAATCCATACCCAAATAGTCCAAAATCATAAATTCAGATTCATGGAATAAAAATTTATCATAATAAACATGAGTCAGAAGTTCACATAATCACCAATAATTAATCATCCACCATAATATTATATCATACTCCAAATAAAATGCTCTATGAATTTCGTACAACCACAAAAACATAAATACATTTCATTAGTTAAGGTGCATTGGAAAGACCATCATAATGTAGTGGATCAAGTAATATATTATGTTGAAATCACTCCTTATTTTCATTTAATTCATGATGGAGAGATTCCCATATTATATTACATTCACTCCAAATTCCATTGCATATTATCACAAAAGATATCAATAATTACCCAATGAATCTATGGGATATATAATTCTGAGCCCAATAGTAAAAAAATTAAAACTATACATATGTGTTTTATAGTATAAAGAAATCGTCATTTCATAATTGATTAAATAAACCACGAAAAATAATCACATTTCAATAAAACATCATTATAACATCATCAAGAATTGAAAATATAGATAATGAATGTAAATGGTATCATAATATTATATACCGACTGAGGAATAAAGATTCTTCATGTATTTTATCATTTATAAATATAAATTTATTTAAGCATTAGAAATATAATTTGAAAAAAATAAAAAATATAATTTTAAGTTCATAAAAATTAATGACTAAAAACCTAGAATAATAGTAATTGTATTTACCAAGTGAAACCATTGAAATTTATAAAATAATCATTTAAACAAGGAATATACATTTGGTATGAAAATTAGTTCATTTGGTAAATGATAAAAAAAAATATTTTCACACATTTTTATAAATTCAAATATAACTAAAAAGAAGATATTTTCAATGGTTCATTTAAAATACATTGAAATTAAAGTAAAATATGGTAAAAAATGAGATTAAAAATTATTTGGTCCTATAAACACCCTAATATGGTAGGGGTGATTTAGGGAACTAATATTTTGTTTTAATTAAACTGGTATTTTCCACATGTTGGAAGGAATTAATCAAATATGACAAATAGAAAAGTGAAATCATCTTTAACACATCATAAGATAGATGAAACTCTATAAAATAGTGTATTTGGTTCAACACTATGGGATACTCCATAGATAATACACTGATAGTGTTTCGGTAAAGCCAGATATCACCAGACATCGATAGATATGTTAGAAAACAGTTGATTAAACAATAATCTATTTATTATGGGTGCACTATCTTTACAGGGATTATGGTTTTGATTCACTGCACCTTTGGTGCCCTGCATCTTCTTCCCCCACACTCACTACTTTGATAAATTATAGTCCATATTTTATAGAGATCTTGATCCCTATAATATATTTTTTAGATAAGTAATTATCCATATTTATCACAAGAATCTTCTTTCATCATAGTACCGAATCATTGCATTTGAATGAACTATTCACTTCACAATATATGTTTAAAACATATTTATCATGAAAATATTTAAATTTTTTGTAAATTGTCAATTTTTTATTAAACCATCTAACTCTAATGATACTCCTCGTTTTTTGTGCAACACATTCACTTTCATGAAAATTATCAGTTTTTGTGCAAATTTATTTTTTTGTAACTTAAAATTTAATAGAAATTGAATGATTCAATAATCTAACTTTGTATGATTCACAAAAGTTAAATTCTTCACACAAATATGCATCATGAAACACATTCATGAATGAAACGTTCTGGATCATCATTGAGAGATTTATTATAAAAGGAATGAAGTAGCCTCATATTTATTAACTCATATAGCCCATCACAAAAATGTATTACACACGAATGATCTTTACTATAACATTCGTTGTTTGTTGATCATCATAAATTATAAATATCATTTTGTTAACTTCAATAGATTATTTCAATACTTTAGAGAAATTATGTCATATATTCCACTGAATTTCCCCACTCCCCCCTCCAAAAATAAACCCAATGAAACCGTGTTGTTCCCATTAGATCCCAATACAACCCGTGTAATGTATCTACCACTGAAACCTAATCCACAATTAAAAATAGAAATAACCATATAAAAACAAGGGTATATGGTTTATATATAAGATTTATCATATAATGGGAGGTGTCTAAACCCTGAGGCTCAACCAATGTTTCTCATAAATTTCTTGTTCTTATGGGATTTGTTAGGATGCAATCCACTTGATAATTAATACCTACATGATCCAGTTGAATCATACCTTGTTCAACATTTTATTTGATGAAGTGATATCTAATATCAATACATTTGGTATTGTAGTGTTGAACCAAATTTTTTGTTTTCTCAATCACACACCCATTTTAATAGGAGATCACTATGGGTTGTTTCGACTCGTTACAAATATTAGCAGGTTTTTTTCTCATCCACTGTAGCTGAGTATATGATTTATTCATAGAAATATACTATACATTAGTAATACTAAGAGAACTTATTTTCTATTTCTTTATTAACTATCCCATATATTTGTTTCTAATGAAATATGCACTCCCACATTTATATCATCGATCAAAAACATCATGATCCTAATTAAAATATGAAAAATATAAAAATCCATCATCCTTTTCTTCTTCAAAGTGTTCAAAAAAATTGAATGCACGTTTAATGTACCTAATTATTATTTTTAACTTCTTCAAAATTATATTCCTTCAAATTATATTGAAACTGATATTATAAACATGTTGTTAAAACGATATTTGACGATGTCATAGTCAAATATTACAAGCTTCCAATTATCATCATGTATAAGGTGTTATCCATAGATTTTACATCATTTTGCTTCACATGTTATTTTCACCAACTGAAGCCAACATTAGTTTGGAATCATTCAATTTGAAAAATTTCAATATCTATATTTCCATCCTTATTAGAGAAATGATGTTTCATTCCCTCATTTAAATTAGATGTATCCCCAAAAAATGTGTGATATCAATAATCACGGTAATTTCAAATTCTAATTTCATGTGATTAGAACATTATTTAAATTATTCATTCATACTTCCACCAAATATGTTATCATCCACATTGATTATCACTATAAATTACACTCTACAAGATGTTTTCACATAATGATAATGGTCAACACCTCAACTTTTACATTTCTATTTCTTCAGAAATTCATCCAATTGAGTATACCATTACTCATGACGACTACTTTATACCACATAGAGACATATTAAATCTATAAAATTTTTATTCTTCATTTTGAATCAGAAATGTCACTGTTTATTCTATGTAAACTTCTTTCTCATTTAGCCCTTTTATGAATGTTTTTTTCATCCATTCAATATACATTATACCCCCTCTGATGTTACATTACTAGGAAGAATATAATAGACTATAGTCAAAAAACATGATAAAATATTTCTTCAAAATCAATTCCCTCAATTTTGTTCCTAGACATTACACACCACATGCTCCATGATTGTAATAGCATTTATATTCCCATAGATTTTTTTGAAGATCCTCGTATTTCAAATAACATTATGATTTTATGAGATCTTAATATTATCAAAAGTCCAATTTTTATCAAAATGACCATGTTATCCATTTATGGACTTAACCCACGATTCATCAGTCACTACTTATTAAAATGTGTTTAGTTATACCATTTATAGAAGAGAGTTATGTGCTAAATTCTTCATTCATCTTATCTTGGGAAAAGATTCCCAATACACAATGATGTTGGATCGATCAACTTTAGATATCATACTTCTCCTATGTGGGTTTATATGGGTTTTTTCTATAATGGTTTTCTCTTATGAATATATTTCCTAATCATCATAATTTAGAGAAACCTAAATGTTAGGAAAGCTTTTCACAATTTCAATTTTTGAACCTTTCCCATTTCAACTATCATAAACATCATTAAACATTTTGAAAAATAATCTCTTTTGGGATCTTCATAAGATTGTAATAAATGATCATGTAATCATTTAAATGTATAGTATTTATATGATTATTATTCTATAATTTAATGATATTACAGTTCATCAAATATCAAATGAATATTTCTAAAACTATAGTATCATCATACATTTATTGATTTTATTCTTTGTTTCTAATGAAATATCTATATAATAAAACACAAAAATATTTCAATGAGGGCTTCAATAAAATCCATATTTAATAGGGTGACCTTTCCTCTCCAAGATAAATCCATGCCTAATTTTCAATTTACATGGACACATTAACAACCACTCTCAAGTAATGATAAGAATCACTACTCTATATGATTATAGATTTTTCAATGTTATCAAACTTTCAATTTCTGTATTAGATAACCCCATTTTATTAAGTTGTTCTCACTAAGGACATGATTTATTCCATGTTTTCCTAGGTAAATTTCTAATTTTCTGGTTATTTATTATGTTCCCTTATTAGAAAATAATATAACGATTGTGTAGACAATTTCATTCGCAGCACTTTAGAGCTATATCTTCATTAAATGAATTACTTCTCATTTACTCTTCATAAACATCACTCATTCCATTGTACTATAATAACAATTAAATAAAATGATGTACCTCTCTATATTTGTTCCAGTCACATTCATTGAGTCACACACATCTATATTTACTAGATAGAACTGATTGTATTCCATTTTCTCTTGACAGATAATGATTTGGGACCATATTTCATTTTATTCAAGAAACACATGAATTTATTGATAACAGTTCTGTTTTGGAATGTCTAAAATATCATTTATCATGGATATCTGTTTCATGCTCTATTGATTTATGTGACCTAACCTATAGAACCACAATATTTATTCCACTTCAATTGTTATAAAACACTTGTTTTCTATACTGTCTACCTAGTATATGTTACCAAAAATAATATATACATCCATGAGAGAATTAAATACCTTAAAATTGATGGTGAAACATTCAAATTATATTTTTCTACCATTCCCAAAACATATAGATGACTCACACTCCCGTTACTATGACACAAACCATCAATATAGATATTTTTTAGCTCATCTATTTCTAATTTTGTATTTATACCACCATTGATCTTTAAGGCACCGTCATTTCTGAATCATACTCTTCTATAAAATCATTCCATTAGAATTAGCAAAAAAATTTAATTCCTATCTTGTGGGATATACATAACTTTTTGGGATCATGGTTTTACTCTTCATTGTAGCATTGAGACTGATCTCTACCATGTTATATTTCTCATCATTCTTATCACCTTAAATGGGATACATGAATGAATATAGGTATAATATAGATTACCTAACCTATCATCATCATTAATTGTTTAATTATACTAATATAATTACTTTAAATAAATATACTTATTTTAAGTGTAATTTTTCTTTGTGGATCTGTGTTGACTTTTCTCGTAGTTATATAGTTATGATTTCTACCTTCCGAGTGGATATAATGAATATATTTATTTCTGAATGTATAAAAATGATGAAAATATCAATAAAATTTGTTCCTTATTTATGATGAAGAGAATAGTTTCATTCTCCTTCAATGATTTTCTAGTGCTTCCCCATCTAAATAGCTCATTGCCTCTTTATGGTAAGATGGCCTAGAATTAAACAATATTGACATTTTATATGAGAAAATAAATTCAGACATTATTTAATATGAATTTAAACTATATTTTTAGGTCATTTGTAGGTGATTATCTCTAGATAATTGATGATTAATATTAAATATCTTATATACATGGTTGGAAGCTTCTACTGTTAGAACATCAAGTGCCTTTTTATATGCCCTACATTCTAATTCTCCTTTTTTGGACAATCTTGTTTAAAGCCTTCAATATTTCCATACCACATTCAATTAAAATTATATCGTTAAACATTTCCCTTTGACCATTTAAATTGTTCACTACTCTATTGATACTTTGTTTGACACCTTTTAAAAGTTCTACATCTACAAACCATGAAAACTATAATTTCTTCTTCTTTACCCAATATTTTATATCAGTTTATATTTTACTCATTATGGTAATGATATCTTATTCAATTCCCTCAACCATATTATCTTTTTCCTCCAATCAAGATGTAAATTCATTGATAATGTTACCATGCCATTCAATCATTAGTTTACATTACATGAACTCTTCTAGGATTGGAAGGGTGTAAAAATGTTATTCATTCACTCTTATCAGTTGATCAATATCTCCTTCAAGTTGTTTAACATACTATTATAATTCTTCAAATAAATCTATAATATTTCAATTTTTCTTTCTTTGAATGATATGATCATCAGGATCACCCTCGAGATCCAATGTGATATTTATAACACTGTCAAACAGAAATTATTCCCATTTCAATGGTTCAATTTTTTCATCAATAGCCATCATCGAATCTTAAACATCTTATTTAATCTATTTTTATACATCATCCAAAAATTCAAAATCATCATGTCATTATTCTCAAACAAAACACATCATCTATAATTTATTTCATGAGTCGAAGTCTCTTTTTTGTGGGAACCTTCTATAAGGCCTATGTATTCCTTTTAATTCAGTTTTATATCAAATAATTATCTTGACCACTGGGTAGAAATGTGATGTAATTTATTAGACCAAAAAAAATCCAATGGAATCATTCCATCGAATCACCCCTTTCCTCTGTAAAATTTTGTATCCATAAGAGAATGAAATTAATTATACACATCATCTTCAACATCACTGCCTTTTGCAATGTCAATTCATTCCATGGATTTGAATCCCAATTCATATATTTGTTTAATTGTTTCCTCTTATGGTTTTAATCACATTTAATAAGGCACTAGACTTCTTAGTAGGTTAGAAAGAGAATGATTTTATAAATATAATTCTTTATGCGATGACAGTTTTATAATTTACAGAGTTGATATCCTTCTCTATATTTTCTTCAAAATATTAATACCATTAATCTATTAACCATGTCCTCAAATATATCTAATATAATTAGTAATATAATTAAATTGAATATCTATATTTTCATTTGGATACATTTTTAGATCATCAAACATATTGTACATTACATCGAGTTGGACCACCTTTAATTTTTTTGCAGTCACATATATTTTCTAGTTTCTCCAACATGACCATGGTTTTAATGCAACTCATCACCATCATCTAGATTTGATCAGATAGTGTAATAGTAAAAGAATTTTGATATTTTGGATATATGTAAAACTATTTAAAATTTGTTTCAAAACAAACCTAAATCCTTTTAATCGTGGCACATACAACTTCTATCATAAGAGATGGCTGATGATATCTCGTTCTATTATTATATATATGGATGTTTCATCCATTAAAAAGGGAAACTCCACTTATGTTCATTTAATTATCCATCAAAACCAAAATATAATAAATATTAAACACATATAACCTATCTCTCTAAAATCAATTGTAAGACCCCAAAACAACCTGATAGGGGGGGTGGGTGAAACAATGCGTTAAAATTTTCATTGAATTAACTGGCTCTTGTCCCTATATTAGTAAGAAATAATGTATTTTTATAAAAAAAGAGAAACCACTTAACACATGTATAAAAAGAGAGAAAACTTAGTGGAAGTTTTTTACACGGTTCACCAATAAGGGATAGTCAAATGATAATATATCGATAGTGTCTCGACTATTCTATAATATACTAATCATTATTAGATTTTGTGGATTAAAATTCATCCTGTAATGTTCACTCCATTACAGCCAAATTGACTTTATAATGTTTAGGGTATGATCACTCCTCACACAAGGCTTTCTGCCTCGTCATCACTCTCACTCACTACCATGGTATATGATCATCCATATTTTATATACTTATAGGTACCTTCAATAGATTGGACACCTAAGACTTTATCCCTAATTTTGAAAATATTATTCTTGCATCATAGTACTGAATCGATGCACATGAATACACTGTTTACATTAAAAATGAAGTTCCAAATCCTCAACATTTGAAAATATTGTATTTTCATTAAACTAGATAGCTTTTCACAAAAATCATACAAATTAATGAAACTGCTCAGTTTCTATACAACCCTTTCAGTTTCACATAACACCTCAGTGGTTTTGTAATTTTTTTCAAGAAACTATGACATTCACAAGGAATGAATGTTTCCTGAATTTCCCATGGTCTTGATAGACACACATTAATTTATTCACATAACTCTACTTAAACAAACTATTTCATTTAACAGTGACTCCATATCAATTTTGAGTGAGTTCCTTCCATAGTAATGGGGTAGCTATAGATTTATAGACATAAAGTCCCTTCCATAAAACATCCTTAAGTAGAATCAACCTTTCATGAAACATTCTTAGTTCACTGAAATCCATCAAATTGAAATCAGATTTATCACGAAACTCTATATATACAATAATGTTTCACAAAACATTGATATTCATGTAATGAATCAGGCCTGTCATGGGGTGTGGAAAAATAGGATTTATCAAATACTACCTTGTGCAACAAAGTGGCTGACCAGGGTTATCTCAACTGAGGAGTTTCACAATTTGATCACATACATATTATAAATAAAATAACACTAATTTTTTTTAATTATTTATGAAACAAATGAAATATAAATTTTTGTTTCTTTATTTTATAAATAATGAAAAAGCCTGATGAATATAATTTTAAACTAAACTAAAAGGAAATTATAAAAAGAAAGTTAATAGATAGAAAATAATAGTCCTTTTTGGTCTTTTTATAGGTTCTATCAAGATTTTTTATTATTTTTTAAATTTAGTTACATATCTTAATATTGAAATCTCACTTTTATTCTACTATCCCTTTATTTGGATGTAGTGAAAACTTGAATTCCTATATCAAACTAAATTCTACCTCATCCTATAATAATGGATGATGAAACACCTCAATAGAGAATGTGATCCCTTCCAGGATATGATTCTTTATAATATCATTTAATAAACTAAATGTCTCAACTACATCACATTATGTTTTGATTTTTAGTATAAGTTAGTGAATGGTTTTTTATAGAAATAATAAAATTTAGTTTGAGTTCAGTGTCATGTTGGAAAATATCCTCACCCATACACTTCACTGATGATAAAAAAATGTAATTAAAACATTAAAATGCATGCACATGTCGAATATAAATACAACTTAACTCCCTTGGTTCAAGACATAGGTTATTCCATCATATTCGAGGGTAAGTGGTCACAGTGGAAAAGAAAGAAGTGAATAAAAATAAGAAAAATAAATAGAGTAATATAAAAAGAATATAATAGATAAAAAGTACTAAAATAAAAGAAAATAGAAAATCAAAATAAAATAAGGACACATAAAACATAATATAAAATGGAAATATAAATTAATAAATTAAAAATTATGAGAATAAAAGATGAAGATGTAGAAGAAGAATGTGAATAAGAAGAATTGGTGGGAATTTTTAAATAAAAATAGGCATTTATGAGTTTATAATATTAATAATATAAAATAAAATTTACATAATAATACTGTAACTAGAATGTAAATAAATAAAATTAAAAAAAGAATAATGGTTGAATAAAGGGTAGCATCGTGACCTCCTCTAGTTCATCCTCCTCTGGTGCACACTCCTACATCTAGTAGGTTTACCTCATAATCTTTTAAAGTTTGGGAGGTGGATGCTTTGAACATCCAAGTATCTACTCTTCAAAAAATCCCCAAATACCCACAGGTATTCCCTTTTCAAAAATTGCCTTATGATGATATGGGTTTCCTTATTTCGTCATGGAATAATTCTAGATTAGGACACAATCATCCTCACATGTGTACAACTCAGGAGTTCTGTGTTCATGGCCTGATGTGGTGGTAGATTTCAAGGGATTTTAGGAAGCACCTCCATTTTTTTGAAAAAATGGAATCTGTCACCATCAAACATGTGCCGATCACTATTTCATGGTGGTTTACCAAGGCCTCTAAGGGAATCAATGGTGGTGTAAACCCTTGGTAGTGGTGGTCAACTTGTTTTTGAGATCCCACTCTTTAGAAATAGATATTCTGTGTGGTGAAAAGTGTGTCTGATAAAATTTAGTAGTAGATGATTGTGTTGGGAAGTGTTTGAGAAGGAAGGGCAGTGAAGATGAGTGGAACACACCATTTCTATAAAAACATTAACAATGATAATTAATTATTTTTCCCACATCAAAATAGAAGGATAGCTTCAAGAGAATATATAAGATAATAACATGACTTCTTATTCACTGAAGCCCTCTCTATGGTGGGATCCTAGAAAGACACAAACACACACAAAAATGTGACAGCCACACCACTCAGCCATAACAGTCCCTTGGCACACCTTTGCAAGTACTGGTCAATATTGGATCTCTCACACTCAGTGGCTCAACAGACATTCTTGTGTGATATGGTTGACTGGCTGGGCCATTTGAGTCATGTATTAGTGATTTTGTTTCCATGTATGAGGGGTGTCTTGGACTTGCCCCAATTCTTTCGATAAATTAAACACCGAAAAATATATAAATATTCATAGAAAGTCCAATAAACTATTAAATTTAGAAATCCATAATTCATAAAATAGTTCCTTTATCCAAAACACTAACAATATTTATTTATTAAAATAAATTTAAATTATTTATTAATTAATAACAACTTTTTAATAAAAAATTAAATTATTTTGGATTTGTTTTTGAAAAAAACATAAAATAATAATAATATATTTTAAAAATATTCTCGAGTAATTATTGTGTAAAATACCGCCACATATAAACCATGCTTTTAATAAATAATAAAATCTCAAAATTGAATTCAAAGGTCACAAATATTTCCTTTATTAAAATTTCAATGTAATATAATAAAACAGTTTTCAATGTCAAATAAAATTTTAAAAAAATTCATATTAAATATAAATTTTATTTCTCAATTTTTAATGACACAATAAACTCAATCATTTTACATTTCCAAATATTAAAATAATGATACTTCTCTTCTACATCATTAATGTTCATTAATTATCTATTATTTATCATTCCAAATCATGGTCAAATTCTCTGTTGAATAGTATCATTTCACCACTCATGATACAATTCATGTAGAGTTATTCTCATATCATGAGAAAATTACCATTATATATAATCTTGTATTGGAACTGATTTCTCTAATTTTTAAATAAAAAAGACACATAACATCAGGGGGGTATTTGTAATGGTTCATATGAATCTAACAAATAATTTTGGTGGGAATATATGGGAAACATTATGGCTCAAAGAGGAGGTTTTAGTCTGAAGTATAATACATGTTTTAAAAAAATAAATCTTAATTAAATCAACCCCTATCAATTATAAAAACATATACATTCCCAATAATAAAAGTAAATGTCCTTATCAAAATATATAACAATGAATGATGTGCACCTTCATGAATTTGTCTCTACATTTATAAAAAAAATTCTTTTTAAAAGTACATCTTTTCCAATTTTTATAATTTTTCAAATGTTGTTTTTTGAAATAATCCTCACACACACCTCCTAAAAACATATGATAAAAATAATCAGTCCAATAATGGGGTTTTATTATTATTCTATGTCACAATCCATTCTTATTTTATTAATTTCTTTTCAAGAGGGGATGAGAAAAAAAATTTCATGATTAAATCAACAACATTTTCAATAACCAACGATAACACCCTCAAACATTTTCCTTAAAATTAATTCCATCCCTTATATAATGAATTTTCCAACTCCCACAGTTGCATTTTAAAATATCAAATAAAATACTAATAATATGGTAGGAATGGATTAAAATGGATTGAAACATGGCTTATTATAAACAAATTCATTCATGGTCTCTATGGGTAAAAAATAAATGATGCAAAGGTTATTTCTACCATTGATTTTTATCCATTAATATTTCATTATAATTGTTTGGAATTCATATTATTACACAAAATACTTAACAAAGGATCAGAATATTCTATTTCAATTGGATACATTGTTATATAAGAAATAGGTTCATAACATGACTAAATTATCTCCAATTAGGTTATTCATGAATTGTATAATTTTTAGTAACATAATACATAATAAATATCTTCATAACATAGGAAATTATATCGTAATAAATGGTGAGATAAGATTCTGATTAGGTGAATAAAATAGATATGTAAGAATAATCGTGAGAATATTCATATGAGAACATGTGAATAACATTGGAAAACCATACCCTGTATATCAACATTTATAAACTCAAATAATGTCATTAATATTATATGTTTATAAGAGATAAATCATTAAATAATCAAATAGAATAATCTATATTGGAATAATGTAGGTATAATACAAATAATTATGGAAACCCGTAAATATATAAAATTGTTTACATAGTAGTCATGGACCACTTCCAAGGCTATCTTAGTGGAACGGGTTTTGTCCCCAAACCATCTTAGTAGTCATGGTTAACTCCAGATACTATCTTAGTGGACTAACTCTGTTACTTAATTGGGTTCACTCCCCATTCCAACCACTTTTATATCTTGAGATATAAATCTTTAACCAATTTAATGGATAACGATTTATGCCCTACCTGTCACATAATAAAATCATACATTTGTGTGCCCAAAGATTATAAACATTAATCATATCATAACCCATAAAATGAAATAGGTATCATAAATATTTCAACACACCATAACGTGGGGAAAATAAAAAATGTTTCATAATAATTTTATCATTTCATAAATCATGAAATTAATGTGGTTTCATAAGAATATAAAATTTTTAAGAGAAAAGGGATTAATAAAAATTATTTTATAAAAACAATTAGAATTCACAGAAAGAATATAAATGGTACTATTATATCATATTCCTAGTAAGGAATGAGTAACACCAATTATTTTTATCTTAGATGGAAAATAATTTTAAAATATCATTTAAATCATTTCTTGAGGGAGAAATGATTTAAACTTTGAAGAACCCTGATTACAATAAAAAACCATTTTGAAAACCTTTTTCTATAAAATAAATTTTGAAACAACGAATTTATATAATATTTAATTTTTTTCTCAATAAAATAACCTTTTTAAGATACAAAGGAATCTTCATATAAATTATAGTCATGATGAAGGGTAAACCCATACTTCCCATACATATTAAATGAACATTCCTATTTCACAATTGTTTTTATAAATGTGCCTTGATCATAAATTTTAAAAAATATTCCATTGAATAATTTTTTTTCAAAAATGATAACATTGTTAATTTTTTGTGTAATTAATCACTTTTAAAAGTTGTAAATAAAATTTTAATTTATTTTTAGAAAATGTTGTATTGAAAGAAAACAGATTTCTAAACAAAGAGGGAAATAAAGTTTGTTTTTGTTTAAACTGTTTCCAAAAATAACATAAATAAAAATGATTATAAAAATTGTACCATTTCATAAATATATCATGAGTAATCATATTATAAGGAAATTCATGATAATTCTTCAGTAATGGATCATAATATTTCCATAATTTAGGCATAGTAAAAAACAATCACGATAAATGATGAGATTGTAACAATAAACACTTACCTCTTTGGTAAAACAAAATCATAAATAACATTATCTTATAATATAATATGAAACATACAGTATCATGATTATGAAAAAAATTATGAAATTACATTTCAAGGAGGTTGAATGTTCACCTTATGAAATAACATAGGTGTATAACATAATGTCTACCTCAAAGAAAGAATATTGAGACAAAAATATTCTTACTTATTTGGTATCATTTAAACTATAATCCCCATGAAATTTAAATCCTAAATTCCAAATTTAAATAAAATTAATTTTTATTACAATAATTATAAAATCAAACCATTTTAATTATACATGCCATATAAAATAAATATGTGGTGAATATGGCATGTGTCTTATGTTAAATAAAAGTGATCTGGAAATCCCTTACCATAAGTCTTGAATCTCATTATACCCATTTAGTACACATGTATAATAAGTTTAATATTGTTATAAATCTATCACAAAACCATATTCATATATTTCATACAATATATTATTTTCTTATGATGTTATATTAACAATTTATTAATAATTCTATTTAATGTTATGTTTTAGGTAATAACCACATTTTTTTTGTACATGTTATTACAAGTAATTCATGATATTATTTTATAGATCATGATTTAAGAATATAAATAATGATAACCTGGATATTAATATAATATATATTCCTTGTATATGTAATTATATCAATCTATTAAATATAGTTGTAGTAAATGAAATACACAATTCATGGAGACGATATATCATATATTTGCAGGAATGTTGTTTCCCTTTTTTTTATTGTATTGAATAAAAGAAATGAAAATGATATATATATATATATATATCTAATATCATTACAGAAAAATTTTTATGTTATATATATCACATATTAGTATTAAAACCCTACTTAATGTAAAGCATGAATGAATCACATTGTTTCACAAGATGGTAGTCCACCGTACACATGAACGACTTTTTCATATTCCCACAAAATGGAATGCATGAAGGAATGATTTATATAATAATTACATAGGAATAAATACATCATAAATATCATATATATAATATATAAATAATTTTTAAACACTATTCATATCCTAGAAATGTGGAAAGAGAGTAATGAATGACACATTTTCATGAGGTTGTAGTCCACTGTACACACAAACTATGATTTCATAGACATTTGATAGATGTGCGTGTGATAGTAGGACATAACCATAACATAAAAACATATTATTATATTTAATACACTATTTTTATTATATAACAATGACATAAATATAATTAATGGGGTTTGAGAAATATATAAAACAAAAACATTCGTTGAGGAATGTTACCTCTTCATTGGGTATATTTTTTTGTTTGCCCCAAATATTCATACATTTTTTTTGATTTCTACCCAATATAATGAAAATATGGCGACATTAAAGAATTCAAGAAGTGAGTATTAAAGGGTTAGTTTGAGAAAAATCACATGATAAGTGATAATAAGTCGAGATATTGAATACCCTTTTATAATGGGTGAGGAGTGTCACTCTTGTAAATACACATAAGTATTCACTATTGGATGGTATCCTTTTCCTCATGTGCTTCCAAATAAAAAACATAATGAAGGTGATGGATGAATGTTTCAATAAATACCTCTAACATGAAAATTAAATTCAAATTTTTATCTTGTTATTTCTTATTCGTTATGTTTACTCAATTTTACCATTATTGTTTTCCCCACTGTATCTTGTATCTTTATATTTACCATGGAAGTTTATACATTATGATTTTAATTAAAAGGATATTTATTAGATAATTCATTCCCACTATTTCTAAATATTTTTCCAACTATTTAAATATAAATTTATCTTTTTGTATGATAAATTTAAATACTGACACATGAAATGAACAACACCTCATTTTAACCATAATTGTATTAATTATTATTTTTTGTTTTAATTTATATTTATGGTAAAAAAATTAGTTGAAATTATAACATAATATAAATTATTTTAATTTAAAATATATAATATATTTTTCCAAATTCAAACCACCTAAGTGGAGAAAATAAATTTTAAAATAATATCCCTGATGTGTATATAAATTGGGATTTTATAGAGAGACAGATCAAATGATTACTATATTTTTATATTAAATTTAAATATTATGATTATTCAAATTACATAAAATTTATTAATGATTTTTTAAATTAAACTAGTCATACATTAAAATTAATATAATAAATATTTTATCTATATAAAAAAATTGGATGAAAATGTAGTTTTCAATTAAAATTCAGTACTATTAAATATTCATCAAAGATTGATATATACTTCAGAAAAATACAAAATATTCATCTATATTAATTTTGACATTAGGAATTAAGAAATTAGATTTATATTATGAAATTAAATTTCAATTATTGTAAAACATTATTTGTATTATAATTTACAAAAAGCTATAAATAGAATTTCCTGTGTGAAAATGTTAATTTAAAAACATATAAAGACCTCAAAAAGTAATATATTTCATTATCCATTTCATTTGATTATATAAAGCCATTATAAATAATATTTTAAAACATGTTACTAATTTTCTAATTACTACGATTACTAGATAGGTTATAACTGTCTTGTTGAAATAAGTATAACAATGAAATATTCATTATTAGAAACTCTCTATTGAGTTTAATGCATGGTAAACCTAGTGTTGTATAAAATTAAATAATTAAATGGTGTTTCATAAGATGAATTGAAATTGGGAAATTAAATTTATTCTTGATCCATCACTTTAACTAAAAAAACTGAGGACACTTCTACCTTGTCATGTCCTAAATATTCAATGATGCTTCTTCAAACTGGTCATTTCACCAAACAACATTGAACTTTTTAGTTGTATTAATCCATAGATATTTCATTGTATGATCCTAAATATCCATTCCATAAGATATTTATTTCTCCTATCGTATAACCTTTGAGTTTAGTATATCTGAATGTTCAGGTATGTACTTCATCAAGATAGATACATAGAACACATGTTGGACTTGGGAGAAATTTGGTGGAAGTTACAAGAGATAAGAAATCATCCCTACTTTTTCAGGGATCATAAATGTCTCAATAGAACTACGGATCACCTTCACTTTCTTTCATAATCTCACAACCTTCTTTAAGGGAGAGATTTTTGACAACACATTATCACAAACTTCAAATTCAGGATGACACTAGGAGCTATCAGCATAACTTTTCTGCTGACTCTGAGATACCTTGATGTGCTACTGAATGGATCTAACCTTATTTTCCATTTTCATTGCTATCTCAGGTACCAATACATTTGATTCTATAACAACATTCCAACACATTGGGGATCTAAATTTCTCTTTATAGAGTGATTCATAAGGATCCCAATAAATTCTTGAGTGAAAGCTATTGTTGTAAGAAAAATCAACTAGACAGAGGTGTTGATCCAAACAACCATTGAAATAAATAGATCATGAACTAAAAATATCCTTTAGGTTTTTAATTATTCATTCATAGTTACCATCCATTCATAAATGATGTGATGGGACAAAAATTAGCATTGTATAAAGTGATTACTGCGTACTTCCCCAGAACTCTAAGGAAAACCTCAGATCCCAATCAGATAAAATGGAATGTGGTTCTCCCTAAATCATTACCATTTCATTAATGAATATACATACAAGCTTATCTAGATGTAATTATTCTCCGATAATTATATTGTGTACTGACTTAGTAAGGTGACTTAATACCACTTATATAGAATTATTCCATATAGAAATTTTTTGTAGTCCAGTGAAAAAATTCATAGTGATATTATCCCTTATCCATTTTGGTACGTGTAATGGATGAAGCATCCCCTTAGAATTTTTTTCCTTCATTTTTAAATTACATTGATACAAATCAATGAGATTGAAACATTGTGTTATCTCTCTTCATTCCATCCCACCAGAAGTATTATTTCCAATCTCTAGACATCATTATACTTATATGATGATTATAAAAGAAGAAATAGGAGAAATATCTAATATATTATTATTCAACTCTGTCATAGGAAAAATTAAAAAAAAATACATGAACCTTATTTTTCTTTCATGATCACGGTTAAACTCATAAAAATTTCTAACATTCTTTTGCATATCAGTATCTTTCTTTTGTGCTTCTTTAATCATTAATTTGATAGATAGTTGTACATTCAATTAATAATGTTAATATATTTCCCCTTACTTCAATATCTCCAGATCCATCCTTTGAAAATACAAAAAAATGTATCTTTGGTGATCTTCATCATTGATATTCTAGCATGATACATTCAACTCGAATCATTACCCACCTTGATTGCATTAACCGATTGGTAATGTATTGATCAATCACAATCCATTATTAGCACCAACCATATTATTTGGAAAATTTTAAACTCCTTCCTGGATATTTAATTCATAGTTTTGTGATCAATATATATATCACACATTTATTTATAATGATAATGCGTCCATATTTTAAATGAAAAATTTACAACAGCTTACTCCAAATCATGTGTTTTTTAAATTTTCTCAAGAACCTTCAATTTTCATAAGGCATATACTATAGCAATATCATTTTTCCTAAGAAAAAAACCCAATCCCTTATTTGATGCATCCCTATTTATTTCATACCCTTATTAACATGACATTATTATAAGAACTGGGGTGCTGACTAACCATTTAGTTACTTCATTAATGTTTTCATCACATTCACCTCTCCAAATGAACGTGGAACCCTTCCTAGTAATCTTGGTGGTGGGATTAAAAATTCATAAAAACTACTATACAATGCATCAGTAATATCCAACTAGACCAATGAAAAATCTAATATCAATCACCATTTTTGGTCTATGCCAATTTTCAATAACTTATGTCTTTGATACATTTAGATGTCTACCCACTCTTGATATTATGTGACTGAAAAATGAAAACACTAACATCCAATGTCCACTCATTGCAAATTTTTCATATATTTTCTCGTTCATTAGTTTCATTAGTAAAATTATCAAGTGATCAACATGAATAACCTTTATTTTTTAATAAAAAATCTTGTTATTTATAAATCCCACAAAAAATAGATTGCTGTAATCTCTAAAGTCTCTCTTCATTAAATCAATGAGGATGGTGAGAGAATTCATAAGACCAAAATGATTCACTATATATTAACTTTCTATATACCTTGTATGAAAATTGATCTTTTTTATATCTTCCTTCATAACCCTAAACATATGATATATCAAATGAAGGCCAATATTTGAAAAGTATTGACATCCATATAGTTGATTGAAAAAGTCATCAATATGGGATATATGACACATTTTACTGATGTTGATGTTGTTCTGTTCATGATAAGAAATACAATGTAACATGGATCCACTTTTTTCAGAATAAAAAGAATAGGTTAATACTAATGTGACAAACATGACTGAATGAATCCCTATTAATTGTTCTCCTAGAGTTTCTTCATTAATTCCCGCAACTCAATCGGGGAAATTCTATTTGGAGACTTTGAAATATGTAATGCACATGGTGTGAGTTCTATTGAAATCTATGCTTTGTGATAAGGGGTAATAATATGAAATTATTCAAGATATTAATCCACAATATACTTAAAAATATTCATATTATTGATCTTGGTTTTCTCATTAAACAACTGGGATAAATAGCCATTTTAAAAAAGGAATCATGACCCATAAAATTTATGTGATTGCCATCAAAAGTTCACATTTACCATCACACTAATGAATGATCATATGCTCATTTGGAATGTCAAAAATGACTTCCTTGTTTGATGTTATCCTTACCATAATAATTCCAATCAATTCCTAACATGACATCAAATTCAAACAATGCGGGAATGAAAATATTTTTAGGAATCACATTCCATACAAATTGAACTAGATAGGAACATAGATTTGAGATTAGATCATCATACCATTGTGGATATTTACTTCTAATTCAACATATAATCACTATGGTGAACTCTCAATACCCATATAAAATTCATTAAATATAATAGAGTATGAAGATCTAGATTCATATAAGGTATTTTTATTTCTCTATTAAATGGTAAGTGTACCTTTAACCACATCATCATTGTTACCCTCATGAGAAATGATAATCATATGATATTTCCCTTGACCAATTATATGTTGTAGAAATTAATCATCATTTTTATCTTTTGATTTGGGAATTGCTTAGTATAATTTATATTATCCTTAAATTTCATGAACTAATGTGTGGGTGGTGCATTTTAATGATCACACTCTCTCTCTCTCTTTTCATATCATTAGGTAATAATTCCCACATCTTCGGTAGTGAAATGATCGATGGACATCCATCCAATAGTTATATCATTTTAATGTCCTGTTAAGACGATTTCCTATATGATTCATTACACACATTGAGTATTAAAGAAATTTAATCATAGTTTCTCCATGGTTCTTATATTTACCTTTGAATTCTATATTTCTATTTTTATCAAAACTCGGATATTGATGTGTATCTCCAACCTCTATTCCCACCTTAATGAAACATAAATTTTTTCATATGTCCTAAAATATCTTATTGATAAAACCCTTATGAGTCTTTTATTTAAGCCACTAAAGAATCAATCATCCTTAATTTGAGAATGGGTGATAATTCTAGCAGCGTACCTGACAAGCCTCATAAAATTGACTTCCTATATACCAATAGTTTCATCACCCATTTTCATTTACTAGAGAAATCTATCTCTATAATTGATTAAGAATATAAGGAATGTGCTTATTGAAAACTAATTTCTTCAACTCATCCCAATAAAAGGAATCAATTTCATCCGGATGTATTGTATTCATGATTAGAGTCCTCCACTAGTCTCAATCTTTTCCAAAATGATAAAAATAAAGAATGGGTATATCATTATATAATCATTTGATAATGTAAAATATCTTTTCCATGGTATTGATAAATTACTAAACCACTAATGAATTCAAAGAACCACTAAAATATGGTGGGTGTTGCCCCATTAATGACTCAATATAACTTTTTTCCTTTTGGGATCACACAAGATCCCATTAAGATTTATAGCATGATAATTATGTGCGGGAATAATAAAATTATTTTTCACTCCATATCACAAATAATTTAGTTGCTCAGGAGAACAATCTTTGAATTTTCCATCATATTCATTATTATCACAATTCTTTCAGGTTCCATCTGTTGACTAAAACCAAAAATCATATTGTGAGGAAATAAAATCATAGTGGTAAAACCTCATAATCTTGAAGAATTACATATAAAATTACAATCTATGACACATTAATTTTAAACTAGTTAATACATAATCATCCATTTTTTAAAAATCCTTCCAAATGGTTTGTAATTGAAATTTAAATTTACAATAACATATCCCCTATGACTGTCGAACTAGGTACACAATAATTCCCATTTTCATGAACCATATCATGATTGTGTATACCTATATGTGATGTTTTAGGGCTTCATATCACTAGGTGAAAGTATACGAGAATCAGACGTACATATAGTATCTAGATATGAATTTATTTTATGATAAACCAAATTATCCCTTTCATATCGTTTCTTAGGTTGTTCACCTATTATGTGTTTTGTCCTATGTGTTTGTACTAGATTTTTGTAAACATTATTTCCAATGGGTTACAAAACCTTTGTTTCCAAATTTTCATTCATTAATATTTCTTCCTAATAGATTAATATTCATTGTGACACCCAAATACATGACAAATGATCATAATATCTTAGTACCATTGAAAATATGGTTATATAAAAAATTGGTTCATATAAGAACTACATTATCTCCCAATAAATTATTCACGATTGGAATCATTTTTCAACACATGATACATAATAAATGTCTTCATAACCTAAGGAAAGGAAAAATAATAAATGTTTAGCTCAGAGGTTCAATAAGGGTAAAGAATGGAGATATATAAGCATAATACAGAGAATTTGAGTATGATAACATGAGAGTCACTTTGAAAAAACATACCCTTCATATAAATGTTCTTAAATATGAATCTTGGAATAAATATTGGAGGTTCATGAGACATGAACAATAAAAAATAAAAGATAATAATCCATGTGAGCATAACATTGGTATATTAAAAGGAATTATGGTGAAAACATAAACATATAAATTTATTTCCATAGTAGTCAATTCTAACTTCTATGTCTATCTCAATGGATTGGGTTCACTCTCCAAATCATCTTAGCAGAGAAGGTTCACTCCCAAGTCCATCTTTGTGGAAAAATTAACTTACTAAACTAGTCCACTCCCAATTCTATAAATGTCTATCTGATGAGATATAAAGCTTTACCCAATTCATTCAGGAGATTTAGTTCCCACCTATCACATAATGAAACCATATATATGTGATCCACACATTCGTAAACATTCATCATATCTTAAACCATTAAATTAAATGGGCATCATACAAATTTAATCATATCATAACCTATGAAAAATATATAGGTCTCTTTATCACTTCATCATTCCATAAGAAATTAAAATATGTTGGCTTCATAAGCATATAATTTGTGGAATATAAATGATTTTCATAAACATAATTCCCTAAAAAATAAATATTTTTAGAAAGAATATGAATGGTACACATAGATCAAATTTCTAAAAAGTAATGAGTAACATCAATGAATGTAACCATAGATATAAAATATTTTTGATATATCAATTAAAACATTTCATGAGGAAAATATTTATTCTCTTTGAAAACACATTTTAAAATATAAAAAATATTTTAAACCTATTTAATTGAAAACCTCTTTAAAAACAATGAATTCATATAATATTAGGAAAATATTTTATTTAAAAATAATATTTTTTAATAACAACGTATGATTAAAATAAATGATGGTTATGAAAGTGGGTAAATCCGTACATGTAGTACATGTTAAACGAACATTTATTTTAAACAATAAAATGTTGAGAAAAATTTCTTGATCAAAATAAAATATATGAAGATTCCTTTGAAAAAAAAATTAATAATCAATAAATGGGTAAAAATTAATTTGATAAATAATTTTTTTAATGTTAAAAACACATTTGAAAATATTTTTATAAATATTGTTTTGAAAAAAAATATCATACCGAATAGAGAAATAGAGCAATATTTTATTAAAATATTTTTTATCTTAAATACCAATCATTTAATAAAATTAAAAAATTAGTTATATATATCATGAATAACTTTAGGATAAGATAATTTAGGAGAATTATTATGACATGGATCATAAAATTTCATTAGTGGAATAATTATCATAAACAATACTGATAAATAATTAGATATTAGCTATAAACTCTTACCACATTGGTAACATTGAATCATAAATCCCATGAAGGAATAAAATAAAATAAAATAGAAAATATCATGAGGATGAAAAAATTCATGATATTACATGTTATTGGGGATGTATATACACCTAGTTAAATAATATAGGTACAGAACATAATGTACATCTCAATGATGGAAAATTGAGACAAAAATTACCATACCTATTTGGTAATGCTATAAGTGGGAACCACATGAATTATAAATAAAGTAATAGATATTTAAATCTAAATAATCATCATAATATGAATCATAAATACTTTAATGGGAAGTATACACACCACATACAAGAAAGAGGTAGTGAACATAGCATGTGTCACATGGAAAATAATAGTTAGATGAAAATACCTTACCAAAAGCCTTTACTCCCGCTGTACTCATTCAATCATTTTGAATAATAAATATATGTTCATTAAAAATTTATCAGAGAATAATATTCATATATTTAACATCATATATGATTTACTTAGGACTATTTATTGCATATTTATAAACAATACTATGATAAAGTTATGTTTCAGGTAATAACCACTTTATATATTGCAAATGTTTTTATTTATTATTTTTTTCCCAATAATTATCTCGTGATTTCATAATATCTATAATTATAACCATGATATTAATATCATATATATACATTTTATATGTATTTATAGTAATCCATAAAATTTAGGGATATCAAATAAAATATAGTGTTCCTGAAGATTGTTGGTTGTACATGCTCATGAACTCTATTTCTATTCTCCTATCATATTAACATAATGAAAATATAATGGTATATATATTATCATTAAATTTTTTTCTTATGTTATATATCACATATTTATATTAAATCCATCCTCAATAAATTCCATGTAAATCTTAAATGAATCACATCACCGTTTGAGGTCGTAGTCCGTCTTACACACGAACAACATTATAATATTAACACAAAATGGAATGACTGAAAGAAAATGTTATATAATAATTATAAAAGATAAAATAAATCATATATATAAGATATATATTATATATAATTTATTTCAATAATTATTCCCAACCATTAATCGTGGTCATATAAAATGAACGATATCGGTTGGCGAGATGGTAGTCCTCCGTATACAAGAATGATGCTTTCATAGTCATTTGATTGATGTGTTTTTTATTATATATCATAAAACTATAATAATAATATCTAAATATATTTAAGATACTTTGGTTATTATATAAGCATGATATTAAAATAATTAACGGGGTTTTTGGATAAAATGAAATAAAAATGTTCATTGATGAACATTACCTATTCTATAGGTATCTCCATTTGTTTTGGCCTAATGTACTTCCTTTGTTTGATTTATGACCAAATTAAGGCATCAAGGGTGAGAATATGTAATTTTATAAGTTATTTTTTTGGGTTTTTTGATCTGAATGAATTGAGACGTGTGATGAAGTGGGGAGAGAGAATTCCCTTATATAATGGTGGAGGTGCGGTATTCAAATATATTTTTTCTTTTCCTAAACCTATTTACGAGTAAGTGGTAATTGAACATTTACAAATAATCAATCCAAAAACTAATTAATACATTTCTCATATTTTAGGAATGTCATATTTCAACTGATATAATTCACCAAATTCAAGATTAAAACCAAACTGACATGCCACCTCCTCGGGTTGCAAACTGTGGGTTGTAGGATAATCACCAGAAGCAGAAATCATGACAAATGTGTCATGCCATGATCTTATGCTTCTAGCAAAGAGAGTCCTCAATCTAATGAAATGATGCACCCAATCTACCATAATAAATAATTGTACCATTGAGATCCACCAGATATAGGATTTCCTCCTAAATGTTGGAATCTCTGCATCCATATCCAAAAAGAACACAATCTCTACAGTCACCAAAAACATCTACAACCATCACAAACAAAAATAAAGGGATAATTGGCTTCACTCTCGTCTTTTAAATCGATATTAATTGTATCACCACATTAGAAAAGGAAATCACCAAAATAGAAAAAAATTACCAAGTGATAAAAAATCAAGAACTTGAAAAATACAATAAAACACTTTCATTGAAATCATGGAAGAAGAAATACCAAATAGATTTGACATTCCATTAACCATCTCCACTAGAGTATACCAACTCAGATCACGCGTGAATCCTGAATAGTCATTGGACCATAAATCCAAAAACCTCTTACATGCCACCACACTAGATCCTACTGGGAGAGGTGTTAAAGAATGTGCTTCTAGAGAAGGTATTTGATCATCTGAGGGCTCCAAACACTACCATCTCTGGCGAAGAAGAAATCTAGAAGCAGAAAAAATGACTCTGGTAGATCCTTGAAACGTATCATCCACTGAACCTCATAATGAAATGATGATTTCTTACCACCACACCATTTCCAACATGGATGGTTGTAGAGAATCCTAAGGCCATAGAAGTGCCAGGGAAGCTAATGGATTCCACATCACAGAACCTTCGTTGGGGAGATCGAAAGGACTAATGGATGAAACTAACAATAACGAGCACTAAATAAGAGAAGAAGAAAGAGGGTTAAAACCCATAGATTCGATAAAATAGTAGGAGATCTATCACTAAGGATGTATTTGGAAACCCTAGTGGGAGATGTGGAGTCGAGAGAAAATATAATCACCCATGAAATGGGGCTCCATGTCTTAACCCTTAATTTCTCCCTTCAATGGCGGAGGAGTGAGAATATTGTAAACATCCAAAATTATTCACTATTTTTAGTTATACATTACCTCATTATCTTCTTAAATAGAATAATAATTGTAGGGATATATGAATTGGTTGATGTAAACCTACATAAAAAATATAAATACATTTTTTATCATGTTATTCCTTAGTCTTTATGTTTACTCAATTTTATCTTTATTGATTTTACGATGGTGACATGTATATTTTATTTACATTGTTAATATAAAAATTAATATTATAAATATAAATAGATTTATAAGATAATTTATTCCCAATAATTATAAATATTATGTCAAATTAGATAAATAAAAATATTATTTTTGTGTGCGAATAATTGTAATAAAAACACATGTAATGCGTAGAACCCCATTTTAATCTTATTCACATTAATTAATTTTAATTGTTTCAATAATTTTTATGGTAAATAATTATGTTGAACTTTTTATATAATATAAATTATTCAGATTAAAAATATAGAATACATATTTCCAAATTTTATTTTTATAATTTCTATAAATTAATTTAAAATTAATCACGCCAACTTGTGAGAAAGTTGGTTTAAAAATAACAATGATCAAATTTTAATAATGTTATTATATTCACTTTTAATTACAAATTTATTAAAATGAAATACATTGGATCAATTGATGTATACTTCACCTAATTGTACTTTAAAACTAATTTAAAATATTAAACTGTATAAAAATGTTATACAAAAAGGTAGTTTTCAATTAAAATTCACTCGTTTTCAATGTTAATCAAAAAATTAAAGAATTGAGAAAAATACGTAAAATTCATCCTACTAAAATTTGTAAATTTTGAATTCAAAATTGAATTTTATATTATAAAATTAAATTTCCATGTCTGCCAAAAATTTTCTCTATTATTGATTATAAGAAAAAGATAAAAATTATTTCTTTTGAGATTATAATATTTGCAAAACATATTGAGACATTACTAGAATTTATATATTTCATTATAAATATTTGTTCTTTATTTAAAACCATTATAAATCATATTTAATAGTTACTTATTACTCTTCATATTAATAGGATTGATAGTTATGTTATAACGATCAATTTTAAATAATTATAATAATATAATTTTGTTTCGTACGAATTTAGTGTTGCGTGTAATGAAAGTTTAATGTAGTGTTTCATGCAACAAAAGATTAACTTGGTATTTCATATAAGTAAATCATATAAATATATTTATTTTATTCACAAAAAAAAAATATAGTGTAGAAAATGTGGTTCCAAGGAGAAGGGCTTTTCAATAGATACCTCAATCATTTTAAATATTTTTTTTGCGTAGTCAGTATCATTGAAAAGTATTAATGAAAGTTATATTATATGGAATGACCAAATATCACAAATGAAATATGATCATGACAATTTATTAAGTACATATTCTATAAATCATCTTGGGAATGGGACATAGAATTTTGAAAAACAACTCTTGGAATGAATAATAATAACAAATCAATTGACACGAATTTTAAAAATTCAATGCAAGAAAAATGAGTGGGAAATTTAATTTATATGATTTAACTAATTCTATAAAATCATTATTCCTCATTTTAATATCCATGACTCACATAAATCATCTAATTATCCATTTTACTCATTTAATTTTATTAACATTGAAATATAAAACATTGTATCATAGGATTCATAATAATCTTTTGTCTCCATTATAAGTCAAGTAAAGAATAAATTCAAACATGGCTATGAAAATTATAGTTATAGAGCTCTTAATATGTCTTAGGAACCTTTTTATGGAGTATAAAAACACCAAAAATAATATGTAAACTACCTTTGAATTTTTTTTATTTTCCTCCATCAAGATGATCTTGGAGGCATCCTTATTCCATCATGGTCCATCAATAGTAAATAAATCAATTAAGAACAAGGATCATGTAATAAAATATAATAAATGATTTAGGGATTCAGTTGCATGCCAAAATTATTCTAAAAATAAAATTTATATTTTAAGAATGAAAGTACTGAAAAATATTGGTATGATCCACCAACTGGGTCCTCGGTTTTTACTACCTTTAGATGGGCTATACAAGACGTTATCCATAGACTGATGGTGATATGATCTTCTTTGATTTACACCAACACATATCGATTTTCCCATATTTCAATTCTTCTTTGTTGTTGAGGAATGATCCAAGGATAGAGTATACCAAATACACCCCTTAACAAGTAAGTACAACATCAAGGGAAGAGGTAGTATGAAGTATGGATCATCATTTTCATTGGATGTTACTTATGTAATTTCCTCTTTCTTGTCCAGTGATTATGCAATATGATTTGGGTGAATTAAATGATCAATGGGAAAATAAGCATGTGTTGTTACTTGAATAAAATTTAAATTTTTATTAAAATTCACTCTTTTACAATGATAAGTTTTGTATCTATTTCCTTAGGCTCATCTACAGAGAGGCATCCCCAAATTCATGTCGAAAACAATCATGGAGCTCTCGATGTCTATCAGTAGATACATGTTAGGTTTATTTGTCTTCCCCTTAGTCATATCATATATTATATGAACCTCTAAAAAAATATTATATGAATCAAATAATTCAAATAAGAGGGAATTATTAGTAAATTTAGATTTAATAAAATAAAATGAAATTCTTTTTTAGATAAGATCAACACCCTTTATTGTTTAACCATCAATCTATTCATCAATGGTTCATGCCTCTTTGAGCTGGATGGTGGTAGTTAGAGTATGGTAGTCGGGATCCACTATATATTCTTCATATTAAACAATTTTTTATTCCATTTATATATAGATTTTAAATGGTCATGGATCTTATACTTGTTAATAAATTATGTTAATATGTTTTAGCTCACAATATTTTGATAATTATCCGGAATCATGTTAATCTCCCACACATATCTCAGCCAAAAACACTTATTCATCAGGAATCCAATCCACGTCATCGTGGTTATAAATGATCTGGTTCTTCAATGGGTTGGGAGATGTATAATACTTAATCAGGGAATCAGCTTAATTTATTTACACATAGAAATCCGGTAAGAGTAATGGAACTTCTACTAGTTCTGCTTCAGGTTGATGAAGGAATATATTAAATTACATAGCTATCCATTCCATTTCTTCTGGAAGATCATATACCATCTCTTTAATATGGTAAATGTACTATTATATTTTCATCTTAGAAAAGTTTTACAAAAAGTTATCCTAGGTAATTTCTTTATCAATATTTGAATAAAGAAAGGATTTAGCCTTTTGTGGCTTTGATCTTCCTTAGTAAAACTATGGTATGTACTTTTAATATTTAGTTAAATCCATTTCCAAGACATTAAGCATTGGTTATTTGGTGGTCTCTCTATAATACAAGATGAGGTTCTTGAATTCCTCGCCATTGAAAATTTGGCTTCATGTTCCCCAGATCATTCTAGAAATTAATTAAACACCAACTCCTATAGACCATGATGTGTTAAATAGTTCTTTAATTATTTTTAAATTTAGTTAAATGAATACAATGAAAATCTATCTAGAATGTGAACATACATAAAATCATTCTAATCAAATATCTTGAAACAGTATCAGTTTTGATTACATTCCATTCCTAGGTAATGTAGAATGAATATTTCTAAAATGTTTCCTAGTGAATTGTAGTGGTTAACCAGGGAATTAATTCTTAAGGAGAATCACATTTTTTTCACCAACATATTTTAAATCACCAAAAACCCAATTATTTGTTGTTTCAATTTTCAATTAAAGCAATGGAATATGAAATTAGGTTTTTTATTTTATTCTAAATTATTGGAATACATAAACAATGTAAATTTAATCTAAACTAACATTCAATTCTAAATATATTGTTATTTGAAAGAAATAACATGGCCTTGGTGGTCTGGTTTGTGGGATACAACATTATTAATATTATTTTTTAAATTTTTATTTATTTATTAATCATGAAATATCACTTTCCATCCATTATCATTTTATTTAGTGATCGTGAAATTTTGTATTCCTATAGCCAACTCAATTCTACCACCTCTTATAATGAAGGTTTACTGAAATACTAAATCGAGAATGTGAAACCTTCTAGGATATAACTCTATCATATGTCATTTAATTCAGTAAATAGGGAATATTAATTGTATAAATAGTTCATGTTTAGTAGATGGTAAAGAAAAGTTATTAATAAAATAATATAAGTGAGTTCTAGGTCAGTGTTGTGGTAGGAAATCACTAAACTTATACACTTGACTCTTTGTCACAATAAACATAAATAAGAAATTATAATTTAAGGTGTGAATGAATAAAAATACCACTTACCTCCCTTGGTCAATGCATTTGGTTATCCCTTCATTTTCAAGGGTAATAGATCATAGTGGAAATGATAGATGAGAAATAAATGAAGAAAACTAAAAGGACTATGATATAAATAACAGAAGAGAGAGAGGGGGAATGAAAATAAAATAAAATAGAAAATTGAAATAAAATAAAAACACATAATATATAATATAAATAAGATAATGAAACTATGAAATAAAAAATAAATAGAATGTAAGAATTATAATTATTAGAAGATTAAGAAGAAGAACAACAATATAAAGATAACTCAAATTTTGTGGAAAGACATTACTAAAAATTAGCATGCCTAATTTTATAATTAAAAATAAAAAAATAAAATCACATATTAATAATTAAACCAAAATATAAATAATGAATATAAAAATAAAATAACAAAGGTTGAGCAAAGGGTAATAGCTTGGCCTTCTCCGATCTAAACTCCCAATGAGAAAACTCCTAATTTGAGTGGGTCTTCCCCAAGTCCTTATATACAAAGGGAGGATGAATATTTTTCCTCAAAACAATATACTATATCAATAATCCCCAAACACCCATGGGGATTTCATTTTCCAAAAATAGGACTTATATAACATGGGATTCATTATTTTAACATTCAGTACTTCCATAAGAGGTCACAATCGTACTCACTTGTGCATGACTTGTGTATGATTTGTTCATTCCCTAATGTAGTGGTGAAATTAATAGGATATAGGGAAATGACTCTATCATGGTGAAAAAATATCATCAATCTCCTTCTAGTATTTACAATGGATGGATGGGTCAAACAATCCTTCAAGTTGGTCATTTGAGGCCTTTGAGGGAATCCATGGAGGTGGTAGCCCTAGGTAGTGGTGATCAGGCTCTAGTTAAAGCTCTGTCGTGTCAATAATGGATATTCATGTTGATTTAGAGGGAATAAAATTATTTCAACTACTGTATGATGGTGATATGAAGTGTCTTAGTGTCTAGGAGGCTAAATATGAGTAGGAAGACAACATTTCAATAAAAATGAATAGTGATGGTAATTCTTTTTCCCACATTAGCACTGAAGGATGTGGTAAAAATTTTATATAAGATTTCATTCATCCTTCATTTCATAGAATCCAGGATAGGTGTGGGGTCCTAAAAACTGAAAGACACAAATAAAAGGTCTGAGTTTCACTACTCGACCCACATGGTTCTTTGACCCCCTATGCATGTGGTTGGACCCCTTTTAATTTCTCCCAATGGATGGCTCAGCTAGCCTTCCATTGTTCTATACATTTTTTTCTGAGTCATTCAATACATATCTTAGTTTCTTTCTAGCCATTCTCTAGGGCAGGCTAGGACATCATCCATCTTCTTGTTTAATATAAACACCTAAAAATATGTAAGGATATTTAACAATTTAAATTCACTTTACAATATATCAATCAAAAATATATAAAATAATTTATATATACTAAAAACTAATAATATTTATTCATATAATTAAATATTAATTATTTATTAATAAATAACCAATTTTGAATAAAAAATCTAATTACCTATTAATTTTCAATGAAAAAGTGTATAATGATTCGAATATGTTTTAAAAATGTGCATGAAATATGAGTATGTCCTGAACTTCAAAGATATCATGAAACAACTTCACTAGTCATATTTTCCTGAGTAGGACCTGAAATAACACTGCCAAATAAATTTACAAAACTAATATACCTTTTTATAGAACTATTGTATTTTCGGGACAATCATTCAGTTGAAAAATATATAAATATTCTCCAACCTCTAAATTTTGGAACCCAAAAAATTTTTACACACTAGAAAAATGTGCCACCTTCAACAATAAATCCACATGTAAGGATTATATCACATGTCATGGAAATTCCGACATGAATTTAGTATGAAGTTACAAACAAATGTACAATAAATTTCATGTTGTTGATAAAATTGGTCCCTAAAAATCATTATAGATTATAAAAGATCCTTCTAAAGGAATTCTAAATTATTTTAACGTGGATGGAAAATATTCTAGGCTAAAAAATATTTAATTTGATTGGATTTTCTTAAAATAATTCATTTGATATTTTGAGTAACTGGTTGGGTGGAAAAGAAAATGACACCTTCATTAACTTGGAATAACTAAAAGAGAATAAAATATATTTTTGTTATGAGATAACTAACATATAATTCCTCAAATAGTTATTTAAACATGAAAAATCCTGATTAAAAATGAGATTGCAACATCATCCCGTGATTCAAGATCGGATATGGTTCATATATACTCTGACTTCATATATTATATATCTATATCATAAATTTATTCATACTTAACTAACCATATATTGATTCATTCATAATTTCCAATTACTCATTTATTAACATTTATTATCTAATTTTAATACTAATGTGTTAATTATTTCGTTTTCCATGCATGTTTTCTTTTTTCAATTCTGGTATTTGCACTATAGTCATGGTTTAATTATCTGAATCGTAATAATAATATAAAATTGTCATATTTATTGAATTTATATTCATTTACAAAAAATCCATGATAGGTGGTGATGAAAAACTAATTACATCACTTTATGGAGGGGGTAGTCGGAACGTATGAACATGTGATGGTCTTATTTTTTAATTAATTAAATGAAATGAAGGTAACATATAATTTATAATTTAAAAATATTAATTATATAAAATATATCTTATAAGTTAAATGAATTGATAAACATATAAACCCATGTGAGTCATGATGAAAATAAAGGACATCACTTCCTAGATGTGGTGGTACCTACATACGCATAAGAAATACATTTGTTTTCTATTGGAAGGAAAATTTTATAAAAAAATGTTTTACCTGACCTAAATCACTCAATCCAATGGAACCCCTCTATGGTTATAACTAACTAAAGGGAGATAATGACCCCAAATTTTTCCTCCATTAGGACTCTAGTTTTTTCCTACCATGGAGGGGATCAAAATATCTTGAAATGAGAGGCATTAACCTCATTAAGAAAACATTATAAAGAGTTCAGATAATTCAAAAAGTCTCCATGACATAAATAAACCAAAATACACCAACAATGCCTGTGTAAAAAATGATACATATAAAATTATCTTAAAAATTACCATAATAAAATCGAAGGCAACGACCCAATAATTGTCGAAATGTCTAATCTAGTAATGTGTAACACATTCTTCTTAATAAGAAATGAAACATGGAAAAATATTATATAAAGAGGAAGAGTAGAAAATTATATTCAAAAGGGTAACCAAAGAATCTCGTGTACTTGTGAAAGAATGTTTCTAATTCAAGTGAGAGTACAATATTACCATATTGGACATAAACAGGTATTGTAACCCACTAATTCCCATATTGGTACACTCACCACATAACAAATCATAGTATAATAACATAATATTACTCATATATATATAGGGTACCTTCCATCAATTACCCATTTATTTCTCACTCTCACACACCAGTGTTGTATATCTTGGTGCATGCATCTCTGTTTATCACAACAACATCACACTTCCCAAAAGTAAGATCTTCATAAAAACATATCACCTAAAGACACCTGGAGCATCATATCACCCCTAACCACACCACAACATAATCATCACATCACCTCTCACCGGTCGTAGCATAGTCAACACAGAACATCTCACTCGAAGACACTAGGGCTATCACATTAGCTCTAATGACCCCAAAACAGGATTATCACATCACATCTCATCACCCCACATTAATCTCATCAGATAACATCTCACGTAAAGACACATGGTCCATGGAATAAAATGAAAAATAGTATATCGGGAACATATAGGAAATCAACCTCACGAACACCTCCTGCAATGCAAAACCCCCTCCATAAGTTATCACATCATCTCAATGGCTAACTTTTGACTTATGGAGATCAAACAACAGGAATTTCATCAATTTCTGATATAGAGAAATGGAAAAAGAGGGTATGAATTAATTAATCCTCGTCAAAAGGATTTAGGGAACGACAAACCTCATATACATATATTGGTGTTGGTACATAGTGTAGAACATGGGTAAGGTACATATAGAATGTCATTAGTTACATACATGATATATATAAACACATATCTTCACATAATCCCAACATATAGAATAAAAAAAGAACAATCCATCCCCCAACATCACCACATATACTGAATGCGTAACCCCCATTTCTACATACCATAAAAGAATAACACCACACAACAAAACCCAATCCAAATTTCACATTCTTATTTAATTAAATATATTTTTTATATTTATCATTACTAGTTAGTTCCCTTAAAATATCTCTTTCATTTAATTCTTCTATCTAATTTTTTCCAATTTTCCTAAACATTAATTCATGAATAGTTATTAACCATTTAAATTGAAATCCACATCAAATTATACTTAATCTTTCAAATGAATCCATATTTTCATCCAAAACATGATGTTGTGTAGGGATGAGGTTTAGGGTTGGAAAGTACGGTGACCGTAGGTAAGGTGAGTCACAGACTTGGGTTCCTCCTACATATACAATATATTATTACCATGGGCTTCTTTGGTGTCTTTTAGAGGGTCTAATTATTTTATTGATCAACCCTGATTAGACAGGTTGGTATCCCATCGATTAGTTGAAATGTTATGTGGGATGTGCCACTGGATTGGTCTGTTTAGGGAGTCTAGTTTGTTATTGATTGGGGATCTTCACCATGAACTACTTTGTGGTTCATAACAAAGTATATACAAGGATTTCTCTCTGGATGATTAAGAAATTCCCCTGACATAATAATTGTACATTCCTGTTTCGTTTGTGGACCTTTTGGCTATTTAATTTCGGGGTACCTATACTTAAATTTCATATGTAAAACACATGTTTCAGCACTAGTTGTCTTTTAACGTATTATATGGAAATTAATTTTATTGCATGGAAATTGTTTTGAGATAAATCGAAAGGGAAAATAATTTTTCTTGAAATTAGAATCATGTAACTTGTTTTGGTAAAATAATAAAAACTATACTTTTAAATATCCTATTTTCAAACTATCAATAATGGATTTCCATTTAGTTTTAATGCATAGGGAATGCTTTATGTTGGGTATCCCTACTGAGTTTATCAATTCTAACACCTACACTATCTTTTTAGTTTTATGTTATTCCTGTTTTGGATTTCCCTAGGAGGGAGTGTGGTTTTGTAGTTGGTGGTGACCCACAAGTTAATGTAGGCATATGTTTAGACATTTAGTTTTATTGTATTTCTACTTCTAGATTTTACTTTTATTAAAATATTTATTTCTGTTCATTTATTTGTGTTTTAAGCCACATCATTATAAATGGATTTATTGAGATGCTCGACACTAGTTTCTATCTCATGGGGATTGAGTCTTTCCTTTATGCCTTGTCATGGACCAGCTCAGGTGACACGTTAAGGGTCGAACTGGGTTGGTTCATGACAGTTTATGTATTATTTTAGGACCTTGTTATTTGGGGATTTATGTATCTATCATATTAGGATTGTCAGGACTCAAGAGGTAGGTGTGAGGAGAACATTCGGAACCCTTTCCCATCCTAAGACCTGATTTTTTAGGGGAATTCCACAATTTAGATTTATATTTTTCATGATATTTGGGGATAAGGGATGAAAAAGGGATTGAGATGGTTTTACATTATGATATTTCATGTAGTAAAAACCCATGTATAGCTCGAGTGCACGATTCAAGATACTTTTTGTGTCTCATGATCGCACGGAGCATGGTATGCTAAACCATGTTGTTGGGTTTTCATACCCACTAGTTCCTTATCCTTGTAATTTATTATGTGGGATATGTTTGGAATTAGTTTGGGTGGACACATGTGGATTTTGAGAAAAAATGTAATTGATTTTTAGAAAAAAACGGTCTTCAAAAAGGATTGTAGTTTTTACAGTGAAAACTAGTTTTTGAAATGAAATTATATTTATATTAATGTAATGTGTGGTTTAAAAGGAGAAAATGGAATGTTTTTGGGAAATTGTATTGGGAGTTTTGAAATATATTTGGAAGGTGACATGAATGTCACTCAGGAATTTGGGTTTATGCTGAATGATATATTTTGGCAATGAGAAACGCTTTAAATTGACCCTTACTATTTCTATGAATGATCACATGTGTGGGTGTATGCATTTGGAGAGTGGGTAGTTGGTGGTATCGGTGGACGTGTGATTAAATAATCATAAAGATATATATATGCGAGACTTCATGGAATTCAAATGGTGGGTAATTAGGTTTTTTTATTTCTGAATGTCAGTTTAAAAATGGTGATTTCAATGTGTTGAAAAGTGAATGAAATATTTTGTAGTGTTTTTTACACATTTAAAATCCTTTCTATCAGATCTTGGTTATAACATGTAAAAACGGTGCTAAAATGGTTATTTGTGTTTGAGTTTTGGTATATTATTGAAGTATATAATTTTTTTAATGATGTGTTTTGATTCAATTTCATGTTTAATTTTTTTTTGAGTATGCCAACCAAACAATTCCCAGAGGTATCCAGAGGGTCTCTTCTTGTTTTCGGTTCCACTCATACTCCTAGAGAAGTGGTTGAATTGAGTTCATCCAATTTTTTTTTCAATTTTATCTAGTAATCGTGATCTATTGAAGGTAGAAAACTAGCTTTGGGAAGTTATTGGTGATTTTAGGTTATTAGGAACTCCAGAAGATCTGATAGTCCATACTGGTTTGGGTTCATTTGAGGGTTCACTATTGGGTGGATGGAAGGAGATTATACCAGTGTCGTTTCATGATGGGACGTCTTGGATAGTGTTTAATACCACATCAATCAAGTTATTTGTTCCTCAAGGATTAATGGAGATGAAGGTGTCTAAAATCATAGGTGCGCGACAATATCAAATAATAATGAAGACACCTTTTTACCAATTTAAATACCTTGTTTCATTTTCATTGGAGGAAGCGTTGAATGGTTAGTTTTGGAAGTTGGTAGACGAATTTTTTTTTGTTGAGTTGGTTTCTGGATTGTGGGAAGTTGGAAAGATGTTGTCACTTATTGCTCGTGATGGTTCCCTATCTGGAAATTATGGTATTATTGTGGAGAATGTTTCAAAAAGGACTTTTTCAAAGGGTTTAGTGTCATGTCCATAAAAACATTCAGTTTTTTGTCACCAGTGTGGCATGTTCGGTAATTCAAAGCTTTCCTGTCACAATTCTCCAAAATCATGTCAATGTTGCGGGGGTCTGGGTCATTTTGGGATGTTTTGTAGGAAGCATTACTGGAAGAATATGTTGTGATGAGAGTATGTTGGTTCCTGACTGTGAGGCATGAGAGGCTTCAGTCATCGGGGCTCCATTCATAGGCCTTAGAGTGAAGATCATGTTTAGTCAAAAAATCCCTTGGGGAGTGAAAACCCATAGTCCATTTTTTGTTCTCTATAGTTATATCATAGATAGTTCGAGTCTCTTATTGAAATATTATTCTTATAATGAGTTTATTTATTTTTTTAAGGGACTTGGAAATCGTATTTTCTTGTAATCTCATCCTTGTGTTTTGAATGTGTCTATATATATTGTTTATTTAATGTTAAACTCTTTATTATCACTCAAGTGAATTATTTTTGGTTTTCATTGTGCCCATTTGGAGATGTGTACTTTTATAAATTGATATCTCCGGTTTTTGTTCATGTATAATGTCTTGTTTTTGTTCCTTTTGTGGGTTTATCACCTTGTATTAAGGTCATTGGAAAATATGGTTCATTCTTAGTGCTAGTTGTGGTGTTGTATCACACAAGATGAGGAATGTGGATTAGATTGTATTGGGTGTTCTCAAGTATTTTTTCTCGATGAGAGAGTATTTCTCGATTAATTTTGGGATATTTTGGTTTAACTCATGTTGTGGGATCTCGGTTCGGGTGGCATTGATTGAGTTTTTAATGTTCCCATGATAGTTGAGTTCTTATGGTGGGGAGAACCCCCATAATGCCTCCTATAATTCTTGTGTTGGGGTTTCCTCTAAAATGGTTCGGTGTTATTTGTGTAGTGAATTTACATCTAGAGGTTCTTGTATTATTTGGTTTCAATCGGGCATGGAATTATGCTTTGGGAAACTATTGGTTGTGTTACTTTTTAGGGGATGATATTTTTTTGTGGGGGGATAATTGTCACACATCAACCTCCGAAATTTATTTATTTTTATTATTTTCATTATTTTTATTCTCATTTGTTGATTGTGGCTTGGTCTGAGTTAATGTTTATATTTTCAAGAAAGGAGAGATCCTTCTCATGGGTTGAGCATAGTTAAGAGTTACTGTGCCAAAACCGTTCATGAGGTTCTGTCACCCAGACTATTTCATTTGGCATAGTTGGATGATATCTTGTTCAACCAGGCATCTGGATATATGTGAAAGTTCTTTGTTTGTGTGGCTTCCCAGTATTTAATATATATATATATTTAAATGGAAAATAAATTTAAATAAAAAAAATAAAAAAAATAAGTTTATATTAATAAAAATGATAATATCAATTATTATTATTGTTATTATATAGATCATTACAATTATTATTAGGTTTACTATTATTTATTTATGTTTTTTGTGGGTTTTTTCTTTTCTTCCTTTTTCCCGCTTTCATACCTTTCTCCTCTCCCACAATTGACACCCCCTTGAACCCTCTCACCCCATCACATGTGACCCCATTATTTTCTGGAACCTAACCTCATGCAACCTCTTTCTGATGGATCCCCCTCACGTAGCTAGGCTACTCCCCTCCAGTAGATCATGCTCGTGCAGCCCTACCGAGATTCAGTGTTCCACCCCCTCTCACCCACTCCTCGCTCTAGATATTTTGAAAAGAATTTCACTCAATTTTTCATTGGGATCCTCTAGGTAAGCCCTTCTCTCCCTCATTCTCATCTATTTACCATATTATTCCTCCTTCCCATCACCCTGTTGGGTTCAGTAAAAACCCTATGTAAATTGATACATGGTTTTTGTTCCTTTCTCTGAAATTAATATATGTGACGGGCTACTCGGGTCATGTTGTAGCCTATTTCGGCATATTCCACTGAAGTTGAGGAATATGGGTTCAGTATGGTCTGCCGTTATTGATTGGGTTATGGTTTTAAACCTTATGCATTGTTTCACCCCATTAATTTGATAATAATAAGGTGTATTGGGCAACTAAATTTGATTTTAGGGAGTTTAATTCATCCTTGGTGGTCCACAAACACATACATAAGTAGTTATGTGTATGTATATATAGATGTATCTACTTTTTATATATTCATTCATGGAGAATAAAATATGTACATTGGATTAAGTGTATATATATATAATAATGTATGTGTGTGAAAGTGTGGGGGTTTTTTCATTAAAATATTCTACAACCAAAGTGTCCCGGCTTGGTCGGCTTCCTTTTTGAGGTTGGTTTCCTATGCCCACACCATTATTTTTGAATTACCTCATTGATTGTCTTTTTATATTTATGTGGTATATATATATATATTTATATACATACATAGGTTTTTTCGTCCATTTATCTTTCTATAGCAATTTACTGAACCATGAGTTGTTCAAATTAATTTCTAAACTTTAGTTTCACCTTCATAATGTATGTAGTTTATTTGTTATGGTGTTTTTGTATAGGTTGAATTTTTTAAAAATGTGGATTGGAAGTAATTCTTGATTATTTCCTAAGTTTTTTTTCTTTGAAAGTGTTTTATTAAATGATATCTGTTCCTTGAAATTGGAATTGGGTATTTTGTGAAGCGTTTGGCCTGTTTTATGTTTTAATAATAATTATGGTTATTTATTTGGTGATGTATGTGTGTGAAATGGTGATTTTAGGAATAATGATGTCAACTTATGGTTTCATGTTTTAGTTGGAAAACATGTGGAGATCATTTGTCTCAATGGCTCGAAGGTGGTCTTAAAAATTTTATGTTTTAAATTTTGGTTCCATTGGTATTTTTTGAAATAGGTTTCGGTTTTAAATGATTTGGTGTTACATAAAGAAACTTGGGAAGGTAACTTAAAATGTGTTTCTTTATGTTTGGTCCCTTTGAAATGAAACATGTTATGATTTTTGGATTTAATGTCCCATTTTGTGTTTAACATTTAAAAGTGATTTTTTTCAATGATTATGGAATTGAATGTAGTTCTGGAACTATGAATGCCATTTTGGAAAATAAAAGTGTTATATGAAACGGTTTAAATTCTTATATGGTATGACGACATGGTTGGCACCTATTGTGAAGTGATATGTATATATATATATATATATATCTAGTGGAAACCTCTATTGGAGGGATATACCATTAGGTGTAATCATATAGGGTGTCTACGTTTGGGGTAGCTCAGTGCTCACACATACTCTATATGTTTAGTTACAGGTTCTCCCAATTATTGATTTCACTAGTGGAGAGTGTAGTTCCTTGGATGGTGGGGACCCAAGGGGTAATATAGTGATATGTTTAGACATATGATTTTTTCTCCATCCACTTATAGAGTTTAGTATTAATCATTGGTTTAATCTTGTTCATTTATATGTCTCTTTTGGGCCAAATCTTTCCCAATGGATTTATTTTCATTCCTGAAACTAGTTTCTAGCCCATGGGGATTGGGAGTGCCCTTAGTGCCTTGTCATGGACCAGCTTGGGAGACAATTTCAGGGTTGACCTAGGTTGGTTCATTACAAAACTTATCTAGAACACATAAAACAATCTCATATGGTCTCTGACCAGTGTAGTAAACACTAGAGAAACAAGAATCCTCTCGATGTCCATTTCCAATGAATAGGCTAATGTGGGTTAAATAAAAGAGTATTAATCTACTGAATCAAAAATTTCATTAATAATCATAAAACCCAACTGATAGAAACACCAATGATATCTGAACCTCCAGTGCTACCCCTTCTACTACATGAAAATTACCACACCCAACTTTTCTCCCTCTTTGATGATGGAAATCACTTTGAGAAAACCCTTGTCAAGGACCTCTAAGTAGAGGAACATTTTGAGGATGTTCTCTAACTACTTATTTTCCTCTCAAGGAGGATGAATCCTACTACAGCAGTGGTTGAAATGACCAGGATGGTTACTGCTACCCAGTCTAATGTTAAAACTAAAAACTCCCTCCCATGAAAGCTCAAAAATCCACTATACCCATGTTTAGGTGATGCACAAGAATCCAAAATATAAAGAAACATGTCCTCAAGAACCTTGAAAAATCATGGAAACAAAAATCTCTAAAAAAACATAAAGGTAGCTATTGAGGTCAACTCCATCATGGTAGAAACCTCAGTGGCCTTGGTGGTTAAATCCTTTTTTGGGAAGCTCTTCCCCTCACCAAGTCCCCATTCCCCCTCTCACATGGTAAATATATTTATAAGAGCATGATATTTGTCATATACTTCTTCCAATGAACATCAATTTATTTTAGAAACATAAATTTAGTCACCACATACTATATAGAAGCATGAAATTCCTCTCCACAACACCTATCATGGGAATCCAAATATGGATTAGAGTCAGGAGAGAAACAACACATATCCTTAAATATCATCATAATCTCTCGGAAAAACAAGTTACATTGGGAACCTCCTTTCTATTCCCAACCATCTTGTAAAATGATATAATCTATAAAGGAAACTCCCTATGGAAAAATAACCACAACAGATATTCCTCATTTATATTTCCCAATAACATTGACCACCGCTATCCTGAAGCTCCCCACATCTTTCGGACCACCAACGAGACCAAGTTCTAATCCATGGACCTTATCAAAACAAATAATATCTCTCAATAGTCTATATAATTATTTATCAACACATCATATATGGTACCCTTGCATTTACCAAATTCCTACTTCTGGAATGTTCAATTTTTCTATCTACCACTGATCGACATCATCAACCAGATCAAGATTCTAGTGATCAACAAGATGTGTCTACTAAACCTCCCCATAATGAGAAACATGTGAATGATTATAGGAGGCAATAGATGAAATGGAATAAAGGTTTCATATGAACTGTTTTATGAAAATTTTATTAATATTTATTTAATTAATTGTATCTACTGCAAAACCACCAAAATTAATATTTGCACACAAGTAATCATGATTCATGTACATCTTCTAGGTATCTACCATTCAAGTGGTTCAACCTATATTGGATGTTCAATATGATCATGGTCTTTGAAATAGATTATGAGGGTCCCTAATATCATGTTTCCTAGCATGTATCCCTTGCATATTTCATTAACTGTGATCAACAGAACCATTTCCTTACCCACCCATGAAATACTCAATTTTCTAACTATAAACTCCATAATATCTCTCATAAATCATATCTAATACTAGTCTTACTTGATGAAAAGCCTCCAAAGGTACCCCTCTTGGGCTGATAATGATTAATGGAAGATAATGACCCTATGATTCACACATCCACTAGGCCTCATGTTTGGTGATTAGGACAAAGGGAATAAAACTCCCATGATATGAAAATAATTACCATCTATAATAAAACATGATAATAATATGGATTGAATAATCCAAAAGGAACTCCATGAAATATTATAAATAAACCAAAATAATACAAAAATCCATGTAAAAATATTATTTATATATATAAATGTCTCAATAAATAGCACCAAAGTAAAAGACAATGTATTGACACAAAAATGGTCCAAATATCCAGTCTAGTAATGCTCAGAATGATCTGCATAATTATCATAGAAATATGATAATAAGATTATGTACATTGTGTGATAATTCATGTACAATAAATAGGGTAAAAAATTATCCCATCTATATATAAAAGAATCATGTTGAGGAACCAAAAAGAAAAAAACATAATCAAACAACACCTAAAAAGGTTAGCTAACCTAGCCCATCCTCACCATTTCATGCTCTAAAATTATTGTATCATTGTATATTAACTTAATTTGAAAAATAAAGATAATGGGAACAACAAACATCTTTCCTACCTATCTTACACTATCACACAAAAACTTCATACATCCAGTAACTTCAATATCATCTGTATCATTACTTCATCACTCTACTCCACTACACAATCATCACATAAAATATCCCATAAAGACACTTGGTCAATTATGTCACCTCTTTCCTCCCAACATCACACTCATCACAACACCTATTATTTCCTACAACACATTAATCATGTAACTTGTCACTTGATGACACCTGGGCCATCACATCACCTCTTACCACCACATAACATGGTCATCAAATCACCTATCACCACAATATTTACTAGTCATCACATAAAATATTTGAAAAGAAATCCTTGACCTTGGAATATATAGACATGTAGGGTATCATGAATTGGAGGAAATAAACCTCATGTCCTCTCCTTGACATCGATAACCCCCACCAAATTCCATCTCACCGTCTCAACAGTGCACATTTATCTTCTGTATTTCCATCAATACATTATGGAGAAAGCATAAAAGATTGGGTAATTATACTTCCATCCGAACCACATGTATGTTGGGAATAAAACCCCCAAATACATATATTTGTATCAAAATATAGTTCTCAATAAGTGTGGGATACATATGTAAATTCATAAGAAACATAAATGGTGTATATATATATATATCTATAACGATTAACAACAGTGGATTCACATATAATCAAATGTCAACTCTAAATATCACCACCTAGACTCAAAACATCACAACATTTTATTCCACAACTAAATTCATAGTGCTACAAAAAATTGAAATATTTTATATTCTTTCTTCATAATTGTGATTTTTTCACATTAATAGTCAGTTCCCAAAAAATTGCTCATTTATGTCATATTTCTAGCATGATATGTTATCATTTTCCATCTTATTAAATCCTTTTGGAACAATAATAATTTAAACTACACAAATCACTTAAATTTAAGTGTCATTATTTATTTGAACACTTATTTCAAACCATTGAATTACATTTCAGTTTCAACATTAATTTTTATTTAATTAAATAAATACTCATGAAACTATCAGAACACCAAACATCACAAAAAAAACAACCCTCAATAATCATGAAAACATCCCCACACAACCACCATCATTATATATCCTCCTTCTCATAACAGTCTCCACATAAGTACACCTTTCCATACCAATATCCCCACAACACAACCTCACATCTGATCCTACATTCACATATATAAAAAATTCCAAAAATATCACATATCATTTTTAAGTATTATCAAATGAATTTTAATTACTTATACTTTAGTTTAAATGCAATTCTAACAGAACAATGAATTTCTAGGGGAATAATCTCTGTTATCTAGATATATGTGACTAGATAATATCTATTTAGGGTGATAAGAATTAGAAAAATAGGGTCTCCATAACATCAAAAATATATAATTCAAAGAGTACCCCATTGAAAGTGATTTCGTATAGGACATTAGACTATATATTAAAAAATTTCAATAATAATATCCAAGTAATAAAACAATGGGATTTCATTCTCTGTCTCCCTCAATTAAATTAAAACAATTAATTTATATTGGTTATGTCAGATGAAACGATTTCCCCAAATATAAAAAAATTACAAAACCCTCTTGCATGATACAACTAATGTGAAATCATGTAATCCCTCTACATGGAAGATAGAATACTTAAAAACGTTACAGAACCTAAATAAGGGGTTTTGCAGAGGATGAAACCACATTTAGGTAACTTTATCCAAATAAAACAATAAAGTACCATGACTCTAAGGAAAAGGGTATGGAACCTCTCATCTTAAGATAATTAAAATATGAAATAAAGAAGGAATTATCTTTACTTCATAATGAATAAATATGAAACCAAGTGTATTTGATATGGGTTTAATTTACCATTAAAGGTAGATCTCATCAAACACACATGGTATATTCTTTTAAAAGGCTCTTGAAATTTAAAAAACTGATGATATAATTATTCTACTTAACAATTATTTTAATTACATTAATATATTCTTTAAAACCATTTTCATCAAAAAAAGTCACATTGAGAAAACTAGATATTGTATAATTTCCAGAACATGATATTGTTGGGTGATATTGTTAGGTACTACCCTTATAAGATGCTATCAGGTTATTTTTCATTGGTTTCTATGATCAAGATCTACAATCATTGGGATATCGTGAGGAACTACCTCTAGTACATTATCTTCATGTTCTACTACTAATATACTACTATTTGGTGTTATGAAATTTTTTTTATAGTTATTTTCTAGAGTCAATGTGCAACCGTCATGTTCAATCATTAGTGTGATACCATCATGTGCTATAACCACATCCTATAAATAGGGTGATACAATCATGTTCTACCACCATTATGCTACTGTTATGTTTTATCATCAGTGTTATACCATCATGTTCTACCACCAGTGTGCTACTGGTAGGTGCTACAACTAGTGTAATACCAGTGTGCTACCTTCACGTGTTGCATCTAATGTTATACCATCATGTTATAAAACATTTTTTCTCCCATCAGGTACTACCATCAGGTTTTACCATTAGGTTCTTCCTTCCTCCTCCAAAATTACACATTTTCCTCGAAATGCCTGAAAAATTCTCCCTTACTCCTCCAAACACCTATGGACATCAACCAAACATCTATATCACTAGATATCATGGAGAGAAATGGGTTACATAGTATAGAGAATAACATTTAAATTAATATTTTATCAATTAAGTATTTAAATTATATGAATTATATTATATTAATATGGTTTAATAATATTATTAGGAGGGGATGAATAGATCAACATGAAATAGACTAGTAAATAAAATTACATATTATTCGAGTGTATATTATTATATTAAATCTTGATCATTATTAGGATGATATTTTGGGGATTCTAGGAAATATATGACATGGGGAGGAAATTGTGAAAGTTAATTTAGGAGATCATGACTAATATAGTGTTCTGAATGCATGTTAAGAAAAGGAATGAATATGTTCCCTTTTATAAGTGTTGGGATTGGAAACCCAGTAAGTATTCAATGATTTAACATAATAACATGTCATTTTCCTAGAAAAGTAGAACTTAATGGACAAATAGTCGAACATAAGAAAATTTATGGTCAAATTAAACATATAAAATATAATTTAGACAATGTTTATTGTTAATTGAAAACATATATTTGAGTTTAACCGCCACATTAACCTTAACCTGGTGATTAACTTTTACCCTGGATACTATTCATTATGGAAATAAATATAATTAGACTTATTATGATAAAATTTCATTTTTAGAATAAAAAATTAATTTAATGTCATTACATATTTATTAAATTCCATTAGATTAATATTAACATATTTTATAAAATATTTTACCTAGATTATTTTAAAAAAAATATTTTTCAACATTTATCAATTTAATGTATTTAGATAAAAAGCACTACATACATACAACTATTTTTTTCAAAAAATAATTCTTTTCACCTTGAAATTATTTTATGTTAAATAAAAATAATTGAAAAAAATCTATAAATGATCACTCATTTTTTAGACATGTAAAAAATAATTTTATATATTATTATTTCCCAATATAAAATAACTTATCTTTTAAGTAAAACATTTGTGATAAAACAATGTTTGTAAATAAAATATTTTCATTTAGCCAAAAATTAATTTACTAAAAATTCTTATAATTTTTATATTGTTTCACGAATATCATGACATGATTATATTAATACAATTTTATCAAAATATTTGACTTATACCATTATTAAAATGTATTAAAATTTTCATGATTTATAAGACAAGAAAACATTCATAATAGTTTCTCTAGGATATATGGTATTTCGTTAAGTGAATTTGATCCTTTTTAGGAAATTTTTTACTTTAATATTTTCATTTAAATATCAATTAATATATTTTATTTTATATTTTTTATATTGTGTTATTCACTTATGTTAAATATTAAATCCATCATAAGATATAAAATATATGAAATTTATAAAGGATTAATATATTATTAAATAGTATGATGTTATAAAATCAACATATTATCACTACCAGATCATAGAGGTCACAAATTGATTCTTAATCAGTCATATATACTAAGATATCTCTAGAACAATACTAAATGTAACAATAAAATTCTCCTCCCTATTTCCATCTTTGTGAAGATTATAATATTCTCTAAATGGTGTCGTCTGAATTGATGCTTGGTAATAATTATTATTGGTGAATTTGGAAAGCATTATATAACACACACATGATCCACCAAAATCAAAGAAATATACTCAATGTATTTCCTCTAATCCTTGAATTGTATTCTCAAATATCCCAACAATATAAGGATGTAATGTCAAGGAAAAAATGCACTATTGTTTAAAGGCTTATCTAAAATCATAACCTAAATGATCAAAAAAATTGGTTTTCTTAATAAGATTATATACTCCCAGGAATAACATTAAGATACACTATCTTTCACAAATATATATATCACATATCATTGATGAAATATTTCAATTTTACCAATAATAACTTTTTAAATCCAATACTCAATCCATAATTACCCATATTTTTTAACATTAATCAGACAACCCCTAAAAATGAATCCCAATGATTATCATAAAATAATCATATTTACACTCCAGAATGAGAAATCACTATAAAAGTCACAAGGGTTTTTAATTATCATACTTCACCCACTGAAACTTGAAAAAAATTTATATAATCCATACAATATATTTCTTCATCTAAGACATGCAATACTACCTATGAATTTCATTCTACAATTAGTTAAGATCCTAGTAAAAATACAATCTCAAATCATATGATTCACACATCATCTCTTTATGAATTATCATAGTGACTGAAACAAATCCATATATATAAACAATATCATCATAATCCAGGAAAAACAGGGTGGTGTATCCTAAATATATAGAATTTCATTCATCAGTAACAATTTGATCTATAAAATATACTCTGCATTATATTATCATAGTATGTGGAGGAAATTATAAAGGTACTGAGAAAACCCATACCTCAACATGCATAAATATCACAGTGCATCCCATGAAAATTATAATCGGTTACCACTAATTACTATCCTCCCACACCACATAGTATTGAGTCTTTTAACTCAACACATTATCAAATACATCTACTTTCCCAAGAAAAAAATACCATCACGGAGTCTGATGACTTTAGATACTCATCCATCCTTCACTTTTAATGAATCAATTAACACAATGAGAAAATATACATCTATAACTTATTGTATGTATAGACATGATCTTGTAACAAAAAGGTAGTGTTCGCAATACCTCAGCATGTGCACCACTACTGAATGATATAGATCATGTGTGAGGTTGTTCCCCTCATGTGACCTCAACTGTCTCAACCCATAAGTGACTAATTTACTATCTTGATGTAGTAAATTTCTAAGACTGACTCCTAAAGAATCAATATATAATACATTCAATTTACTGGCTCTAGTGAGGCCAGAATTAACTTATACATCGATATCACTTCTTGATCCGAAAAGTATCTCTCATAAGAATCTTACCTCTAGAAATTCAACACCTTATTATTCAAATATTTCAACATTTCTACCAATAATAAGAATATGAGGATGAATCATTTTTTTGGTATTTCAAACTGAATAAACAAGTGGTATAAAATAAATTCATGGAATCCTAATAAAAACCCATAACCATGACATAATTAGTGTCTATAAATAATACCCCATATTCTGATTTCATAGGACTCAAGAATTTAATATCACTAAAATTTACCATACACATTAAAATATTAGTATAAATTCCATACAATATTAGTGTCAAAATGATGATATCAAGATTTAGATATCAGGGGAATACCAACATTTCATAAAAAACAAAGAGTAATGTGTCTAAATATTGATACAAGAAAGATTATTTAGATAAATTAACACATCAAATCTATTCATATAACTAAATGGTATACTCAATAATCATATATACTATATTTAATTTTAAATGTAGTATGATGAATATTTAGTGAAAAAAATTACATTATATGAAATATATTACATAATTATTGGAGAACCACTTCAATCTTCATAGTTAATGTTATATGTAATTTAAATATTTTTTGAGATGCAAGTTATTAATAATGAATTGGTTTGGCATCTAATAATTCAAACATATGTGCAACTGATGGTCCAAGTTTTTAGAAAAAAATAAAAATAAGACCCAAATGATATGTGCTCGTTCATATAAATATCTTCTCTGAAGGTCCCATGGTTGACACATATTCTCTCCTTTATATGTAGTTGTCATCCAATATAGTGTAATGGATATTGGCTCTATATGATGAATTATATCAGTCAAAAACATAATCTCTCTCTTAGGTGGAAACCTAGAGAAATCCTTAAAAATGGAATCCTAAAAATAGTAAACAATGGGTTGAATGAATAATAGTAACATCTCCTCTTTTACTTAGACTAAATCTAGTATATAAGGTTGAAATCACCATAGCCACCAATGGTCAGGTCAGTAATGGGCTGACAACAAATACCACTCCGTGACAATGGTTTAACAATCACCCAATAATGACATGAAATATACCCATTAATGATAGAAATCAAAAGTTTAAAAATAATGTTGTAGTTATTGTATCTTAATGTTCACATTGAAATATAACATCAAAATTTAATGAAAACAAAAAAACTTCTACACATAGTGATCATGATTCTATAATATATACACCTTTTAATACCAATGGATTAAAACCCTAAGGAAATATCAATATATATCACCTTATAAAAATAATCATTAATTGCACATTGATAAAAATAAAAATTACTATATATAATTGAGTCTGATCCACCCATATCAAATAAAAAATGTAACCCCACAAGATTTTTAATATATTAATTTTAAATAAATTTAATCTCATAGATGTATTTCATTACATGAATCATAAATATTTTTAAAGAATATAATTATCATCGATAGAGTATACGAAACACAACACATAAATTTAACTAACCATGAAATATATTATTTGAATGTGAATGTTATAACCTCGCGATTGAATTGGAGGGTATGAATATGATTAAAAAATTTATATTATATATAAATTTCATAAAAAATATAAATTGATTGATAAATTATTAATAAATAATTACTAAAATATTAACGAGGATATTTTATTCTAAAAAAACATGTTTCCTTCAAAAAAAAATTTTTTTTGAGAGAAAACATTTTAATTAATTTGTTGATATCTTAGATGTTTTATTATAAAAAATGAACAAAGAAAATTCAATTCATTATATCTATATTAACTTAGGGTGAAATTTTGGGATTTTTTAGAAAATATTGGGTTCAGTGAATAATGAAAATATACCTATATTTGGAAAAACAATCATATATATTGAATAAATTATTTAATTTAAATTTCATATTATGATTTTAATTTCATATAAATTCATTATAAGTAGTATGTTTTAATAAAAACAATTAATTATATTTTAATCCTCTTTATACCCATTTTTTATATGTTTATTTGTAGGCTTAAAATATATTTCAAAAAACATTTTATGTGTGTAATATTCCTCAATATTAATTATTTAAAATAAAAATTAATAATTAAGGATTTAAATTATTTTTATATATTATATATCTAAATATATTAATTTGAATCCATCTAATATTTATTAATATTTAAATAGTTGATATAAGATCATTATATTCTTGAAAATATCATTTCTTGAAAACCCATATTTTAACACGAATCATAAGTTTATTTTTAAATATAATCATACAAATCCTTTTAATTAATTTTTTTAAAAAAAGATTTATATATTTTGAATCATAATAAGTAATATTTTATAATAATTTCTCTCTTAAATTACAATTATAAGGATTTTTGATGACATTAAAATTAATTTACTATGATTATTGATGAAATGGGGTTTTGTGTGTTACATGTTCTTGTGTTAAAATTAATTTTCCATGAACATAAAATTTTTATTTTTTAAATTTTACTTCATATTAAGAAAAAAAAATTCTAAACTATCCAATATGTATCATTTATTTATGTATTAAATAATAAATTACCATAGTTAAAATAACTAACTCCCATGGTGGAAAAATAATATTGTGAATGTAAACAAACTTAGTGGTTATGGAAGTAAAATTTTGACAACCATATAATTTTTATGTAGTGTAGGTGTTTCAAAACCTGAATCCCATATAATAAATTGTTTATCAAATTTTGAGACACATCACGTGATATTGATATCTCTATAATGAATATTTTTGGTTATTTACAAAAAATGTCACTCATCAATTATAAAAAGAAAACTCCCTCCCCATATATCATCACACCACTCAAGCTATTTATATAAAAAATTATCCTCCAAATTTTTTCCCAAACATCATTTTATAAACACAATATGTTTTGGCCTTCCATAATGTCCAATGATTGTATCCTTACGAGGAGATCTAAATATGGTTTCCCTATGAGGAGGTAATCATCTTGACAAAGATCTTTCATTTTATTTATTCTTTTACAACCTTAAATTATTTATTGAAAATTATATTATAATAAACCAGTATATAAAATATAATTAGATGTTATTATTTAAAATCCATAAGCTATATCCATCTTCTCTTATATCAAATGGGAAACAAAATCATAATTTGTACATTAGACTATGACCTCATGGACCGATGTAAATTATTTTCTAACAACACATCCCAAGATTTGTTGTAATGATGGATTAATTTAAAAAATATATAATTAATGATATTATTATTGTTATTTTATTTTAATGTAACATGTACAATCTTACTTTCCTTTCAATTAAATATAAAATTTCATCACTCATGTATACAAAAAACTACCGCCTCAAGAAGAGATGTGATTTGTCTTTCACTTAAACATTAAAAATAAGGAAATAATGATACATTAAATAAAAATATTAGATATATATAAAATTTTATTATATATAGAAAATAAATATATCATCCAATAAAATACCCTTTCACCCATTAAGGAAATGGAAATGCCTCTTGTGAATATGTACAACCCACTATCTCCACAAAACGATATGGTCCATTATCCATGTTAAATTTTAAATAATGATTCCAAAAATTGATCAATTTCAAGAAAATATTTTATAAAATTAATATAATTTTTCATATTATGTAACTATATAATACCTTCTAGAAAAGGGTTTTTCAGGTTAAAATATTCATTATAAAAATGGTTGTGATGTGTCAAAATAGTAGTAATAACAAAAGATTATTAACGAATAAGAAAAAAGAAGTCATAAAAGGATCATATATGAATTTATTAATATTATTATAGTTCTGGTAAAAATTAATAACAAGATTATAACAATTTTATTAAAGGTTAAATCATATTTAACTAAAATGATATTTGAGGTAAGATATTTTGTCACATTTTTCATTTCATTGAGGAATATTATAATGGTATGCCCCTAATTTACTTTATATGGTGTCTATACTACCAATTTTATAAGTAATATTGTGAATAATCAATAATTTAGTGTAGTTTAGAATTAAAAATGTGTTGTTTAATCCAAGGGTTTTTGAAATCAAAATTGGCATGTGGTAAAAAATTTAATAACTCAATTTATTTTCATTTTGTATATCACTTATTTATTATATTTAATATACATAGATTTTCTATGTAATGTCATTTTATTATTTTATTTTATGTTTAAAATATTTTTATAGGGATTTAGGTTGGATACAAAAAGTTGATTCATTGACCATTTCTCACTTAATGTTATGATCATTGTTAGTGGTTTTCTTATCAGAATGGCTTATGTGGGACATGTTTTATGTTATAACCCTATATTATATTATAAGATGTATGTAATGACCATTTTATATGTTATATAATTAATATCATTATAATCATGTTATTTAATGATTATGATATGTAATTTCATTCTTGGGAATATTATTCAAATTTTACTAAAGCTGTAATATTTTTATGATTTCATGTCATTTTCCCAGAAAATGATTATTCATGAATTTAAAATGTAGGGAATTGTTATATAATTGCATAATATAACCACTAAAGTTTAGTATCATCTAGTTATTAATGATTTTTTCATATACTATTTCAATTTTACTAACTTTGGTACTTAAAATGTATGAGAAAATGTTTTTAACAAAATATGACTTAATTTATCCATTTAGTAGAAATATATTTTTCTTACAAATAAATGTTACCTAAATTTTTTTTCAGATATATTTTACTCAGAATATTTTATGTATTTTTTAACCAATATTTGATAAATACAATTATTTTAAAAATATTATTCCTGACATTATCTGAAAAATTCACTACATGAATTTCTTATAAAATTGTGAATGGATTATTTGTTTATTAAAAACAAGGCATAAATAGAACATTTCCTCATTGCGAACAATGATTGAATTGAAGCATAAATTAAAATATTAAAATGTTATTTTTAATGGAAATTATTTTCCAAATATTCTTGATTTTTTTTTGTTTTAAAAGTGATTTTCATAGTCAAAATTATATTTTTCTCATTATTTGTTATAAAGATCTTTTTTTTAATTTACACTCATAAATTACATAAAACCTTTTTTACATATACTCAACTATTGATATGTTGTAATGAAACCATCCTCAGACTTTCCCCTGATGGGTAATCATCAATTTGTAAAGGAAATTTATTGAAATTATCATTAATGATTATTTTTTGTAATCATTAAATTTCATTTAAAATATTTAAATTCTACTTATCATTGGACATAAAATTTCCCATAAATATCCATTTATTTATCATAGATGTGATTATTACATAAAATTACATATCACTTCAACATATGTTATTTTTATTTTAGTGTTATATGGTTGACTAGGAAAATATTGTTAATAGGTATTCCCTACACGATATGGACATTTTTTAGTAACACATAGTGATAATTAATTAATTAATTACTTTTATATATTTATAGTTCATCAGACTTGTATTTACGGGTGGGGCCTGATTATAGATATCTCCTGAATGCATCCATATTATCATTAGACAAATTTGTTTTCTATGATTAAATATTTGTGTTTTTGGTGTATGCCTACCCATAAGTAAATTAACAATGGTAAAATGTCTTGATGGTACATGTATCATTATACCTGAGATTATAATATACAATGTTAAGAATTTCCTTCATTAATAATTTTTTTATTATTATCTATGGGATTATTTTGTTGATAATCAAAGGAATTATGTTTTGATCAAGTTATTAATTAAATGGAATGAGTTCTCAACTATTTACCATTACATATTTACTAAACCTTATCCAACTATGATATTCAAGTTATTGATTAAATTGAATGTGTGTTCAGATCCATTTCATTACATATTTATTATTCCATATTTATTATGATTTATTTTTTCATGATAACATACACATTATGTTTCTCTAAATGATCATCTATGACCATCATTATTTATTTCATTCCCAAGGATATGAAAAATAGAGTATCTAATTAAGTTCAAGGATGAATAATTTTTACATTTACAAGGTTTTACATCATGTTTTTTAATGTAATGGACGATTGATTTATGTATCACGTTTACCAAGAATAAAAAACTATTGGGTCCTTTGGAATGTGTTAAATTTATCATAGGACATCATAATAAAGTAGAAACTAATTTGGAGCTACTGTGTTTGGGGTTGTTATATTTAGTATCTATGGGAGTTCAAGTTGAATACTTCAATACTATATTTATGAAAACATATAATAGGGAAGATAACCTTATTATAGATGTTGATAATATGTATAGGAGACCATCCTATTGATCCAGTAAATTATATTTTATATTGTATTTCATATCACTACATCACTTTCAAGATATTACATATTATGTGGTTTTAAGAGAGTTTATCATTGGGGTAATAACATCATAAAGGACGTATTAGTATTTGAATCGATCATCACCCAGTGAATGTCAACAAGCCTTACAATACACCTGCTTTGAAACTCATGGGGATATACTTAGGATATATCACATTTTCATTACAACCCATTATGAATGATATGAATAGATTCATTAAAGGAATTTCCTAGGTCAAACCTAATGTGTATTTTTGTGGGAAGTTGGTGTCATGATTTAGAAATCTTTTAAATCATTATATTGTTTTATGACTATGATTATTGTTTCACACACTATACTTTTGGGATTTAGTCAATGGATGGAATCAGGATGAATTCTATTAAAGTTGAAATTTATGCTAATATGTCATGATTTACAATATTTTCCGACATATATATGGAAATAAAACCCCTTGATTTGGTAATTTTTTCCATGAAAATTTTATTTAAGGAAGAATTCCTTTACATTTTGTGGAAATATGTTTAAAGGTATTGTAAACACTTTAGGATTTTTATTATTTTATGCCGAGTTAATTATATATTATTATAAAATGGGAATTTTATAAGAATTATATCAACAATTTTTTTTCAAAAGAGTGCAACCTGTAAGTTGGGTGACAAGTTGACACATCTGGTAATGTCGGAGGGCTTGAACGTATAATCAAAGGGTGATAAGGTTATAAATCAGACAACTAGAAAATATAATCTTCTTTTTAGTATGATATAAATTATACAAAAATTTTATAATGATTAAATGTAATGTTGATTTTGGGAAACATATTTTTGGATCAATATTTTTGGACTTTTATGTAATCATTGTTATATAAAGAGATGTTTTATTAGGAAGAGGCATATATAACAATTTGGTTTTTCATGAAAGATTATTTTGGAATAATTTAATTAAATATTTTGGTATGTATGTTAAAATGTATGAGATCACCTTTTATGTGGAAACATTGTTTAATATTTAAAATGTTGTGGATAATTGTGATGTTGGGTTATTTATTTGTGGTATAATCAATTTTAATCTATATTATAAATTTTTACGTAAAATGTATTATTACAATATATGATGGTTTATAAATTTTTTTGTATCAAACCTAGTGATACAAATTCTATATTCAGTTAATATTTAATGCCGTAGTAATTAATTATTACTATTTTAATGATTTGATGTTATGTTAAAAGGTAATTTTAGTGATTTACAAATTAAAAATTCATATTTAATTGAAGTAGATAATGATCAAAGAATAAAAAAAGGATGTGACTGTACATAAAATATATCGATTATATTTTTTAGTGTTGTCTAAACAGATAAAAAATATTACTTCAACTCTAGGTAATGGATCAGGAAAAAAATTATTTCTTATCCCCTTCATATATGATGAAACAATGTTTTTAAGCTCAACCTAGATTTATGGTTTTTTAGTTGTTTATTTCCTCTTGATCATTTTATTTCATGTGATCAGTTTTCCATATCACTATCCAAAATTTTTAATTCTTTTCTTCTATGTCAATATTATCACTTCCCCTTTATGTAATCCTACTTGGAAATATAGTAATGCTTAATTCAAGAAGATTTGATATTTAACTTTCTGTATTTTAATATGATGTTTTATTAACACTTTTGTAATCAATGGTATTTCAACAATGATGTCACATCCATGACATATTTTAAAGGTATGTATAATTTAATTACTACTCTAGATTTTCTTGTGGGGGTTTCCAATATAGTTTTGGAGGAAATGGTTTGTTTTCAGGATTTAAGCCAAACCATTACCCATTTCATGTTTTGAAAACAAATTTTTTGTATAACTCATTTTTCAACATTTTACACTCATTAAACTTCCAAATTGGATTACCCTGGTATATTGAAACCACCATATCCATTTGGGCCTCATATGAATCCATAATCTTGACGGATTTTGGATTTTTATTAAGGAATTGGGCCAGCCCGTAAGCCCATTTCCTGCTTTGAAAAAAATATATTCTCTAATATCTCATTAAATTTTTATGGGTTTTTGTTGATTTCAACTCTCACCTGAGACCAATTATCCAAGGCTTCCCCCATAATTTTTTCCTCCACTATGGAGCTCTTATTCACCTAAAATTAGGGAAAAGATTATCTAGATTTCTCAAATTGTCCACATTTGAAGAGGTAACATACTTCATTCCTAACTACGTAAATTTAAACTCCCTCCCCCCATTTCAGTTCTTACATTTCCTACTCAGCATTACTAAAACCTCACATTCATTTTTTCTGTTTAGAAATTAATATACTACTGTATTTGTGGATTTTTATTCATGATATCTCAAGTAAGTGGGTTTCCTTACATATGTCTCAAATTTTCTTAGGTGTTCTTCCATTTTATTAGGGTTTAATATATGTTTTCACAATGTTACGAATATCAAGAAATTTGGGATTATAAAAAATTGTTTTATATTTGTTTTATTGGTCTAATATTGTGGGTTTAGTTTTTATTTAACACCATTGTGGTGTGGCGGTGGTGCGGGTGAACATTCGCTCAAGGATTTGGTGTTTTGAATTTTTTAGTTGGGGATTGCATGTGTAAACATTTATTGATGAGTTTTATTGTTTGATTTATTTATTTATAAGGTTCATAATATGTTTTTTGTGTTGAGAAAACTATTTTTGGTAGTATTGGATGAGCAGTTAATTTTAATGTTTCATTTGTTTTGTAAAAATGTGTTTTTGCATTGTGTATTCCATGTTGTACCATTTGGAGCTATTTTATAGTTCATCAAATGGTTTTATTAAATAGCAAAATGGGGTCCTATTCTGGTGTTATGTTATATTTTCATGAATTTGGTTTCAGAAATGGATTTTAGAAGGATTTTATGTGCAAATCTGGGAAACACTCGGAATTATTTTATGAAGGATTTAAATTGACTCTTGATTTATGTATGAGGTGAAACTATGTTGGAAAAATGTTTTTGTAGGAGTGTAAATTTGAAATGGTACATTTTAATGTGAAATGGTTGTTATTTGATGTTAAATATCTTTTAAATGTTTTATAAATTTTTTTAATGTATTTATTGATGTGTGAAAGAGATGTGAAACGCTTTGTAGGCTGTTTTGGTGTTGGTATCTTTTCAAAATTAATTTTAACGAAAAAGGAAATTATGTGACATGTGTGTCAGCATTTTGGTGTGTCTATGATTTTTAAATCATATTTGAATATGAAAAATGGGTTTTTGTGGCTTTTGGAACTTGTTTGAGAACAAGAGGGAAAACCCATGTTTCATGGTAGGTGGACGGGTACTAGTATGTTAGTGATCTCGTGGGGTTTGGCCCCTATTACATGTATCATGTTTTAAGATGAAAAAACTATCAAATATATGATGATGATGATGATGTCTAGGAACCACTAGGTTTTTGGTATGATCCTACCAGGGTCTTTTGTGCATGATAATGTATATTTGTATGGTTACATTCACCAAGATACGAGGTACCTGGGTCCCACAATGACTTAGTGCCTATGGGTGTTACCGTTGCTAGTGCTCGTTGGAAATTTTACACTCATCATCTTTATATGATGTGTTTGGATTCACAAATTCAGAAGCTTGTGAATTTTATTTAATTGTATTGATTCTTTAAAATAGCCCACTTGAAAACTGATATTATTTAATGTTTCATTTCCAAAATATTTTTACTAGAATTCAATGTTTAATAAATTTGCAATATTTTTATCTTATATTGATAATGAAATGGAATATGTTTTTTGGTGGAATCATATTGGGACTTGTCTCACACCCAACTTACACCATTGGGTGTAAGTAGACTTGGTAATGTTTATTTATAGGTTTTGAAAATGCACTTAGAAATGGTGGTTTGGGTTTCTCGCGTTTCTTCATGCTATGATATTGTGGGATGACTAGTGGTTGATTCCTACTTTCTTTGAGGTGGTTATTGGGCTATCCATTTTGGCTTTCTTTTTTTTTGTAGTGTTTGGGCTTTTTATAAACCTCATTTCCAAACTTCTAAAATTTATTAAAGGCATGTTTGGTGTAAAATTTCAGATTCAGTTTATTTATTTCATATGGATGTATTATGTTTTTGAACACGGGTAAATTGTTCCCAAACACTCATATATGATACCCAGATCCTTGTTTCAACCCATGGGGATCAGGAAATCCTTATGGTCTTTCCAAAAATTGGGTCGGGTGCTGGTTTTGAAGGTGGCCAGATCTGGTTCGTGAAAAATGTTATGAGAGGAGGCTCATTATCATGGGTCATGTTATTTGGGGAAGAGTATGGATAGTTTGGGGATAGGATAGTTTGGACTTGAAATTATGATTATGAGTACTGTTCCTGGCCATCACACCTTTTGATGAGTTTCATGTTTCCTGGGGACCTCCAGTTTTATCTATGTTCTTTGTTTCTCATGGTTCGTTGATGGTTGGGGGACAAGGAATTAAAGTTGGGTTTATGGTCCCAATGTTCTCAAAGGGTATATCAAGTTATGTTGATCTGGGGATATTTCCCAAGAAAATCAGTATTATGGTGAATTGTTTGGCATATGAGTACCAACCATATGACCACGTCACCCACCGAAAATAGTTTCCCCACGTACTGTATTGTGTATTCTTGTTTTGGAATCTTGTAAATTTGGTTTTAAATTAAACATGTCTTATATTTAAGAAATGTTAAAATTTTGTGAAATGATTTTTTAATAATGTGGAATTTATTTAATTTCATATAGGGTAGAAATGAATTTATATAATTTTTTTAAAATTTTAGATGGTGTGTTTACAACAACTTTTTAATCATACATAATATAAAAGTGGGTTTTAAAAATATGTTTCAAATAATGATTTATAAACTATTGAAAATTTTATTGAATGGAATATAATATTTTAGAAGTTATGTGTGGGGGTTGAAGATGGATTTTTATTTGGTATATAATGAGCAATTAAAAAGTTTTATTAAATTTAAGGGCTTTTTTTGAAATCAGAATATTATAGTTCATAATTAAAAGGTGATTTATGAAATGGATTTATTCATGAAATTAGACATGTGTTGAAATGGGTTTAAATATTTTGAAATGGAAATGCAAGGAATGAATGTGTGTTTTTATTGAATTATGGTAGATTTTATAAATTGGTTTGTATGATGTTAATTGGGTTGAGATTTTATGGTTTGCGGGTTTGAAAAAGTGAACGTGTTGTTAAAATGTTTTTTATTTTGAAAATAGGAATGGATTGTTTTTTGGTATTTAGTGTTCTGAATGGTGAACACATTCATGGTTTTATATGGGAATATGGATGGTTAATAGAATGAATAGATTAGTGTTATGATGGGTATAAGGAGGGTGCCTAGTGTGTCGTGTAAACATGCATATGTGAGGCTCATGAGATTCTATTAGTAAATGTGCAACCCATCAACACTATTTTTTAGAATGATTTTTATGAAATGTGTCGTGAGTTGATAATGTGTGGTTGGGAGTCGTGGATTATACGTTTTTGGGATTGTTATTGTGGGTTGTTTCATGATCATGAAACCCTCTAGTTTAAATGATGTTTTGGTTTGTTGTTTCATTGATAAGTTGGAATGACGTGTTGGTCAGTGTTATCTTTTTAGAAAAAGTTCTGGAGACCATGGTGGTGGCTCCCCTCATGTGTTTGGATTTGTTTTATGGTATGTTGAGATCAAATAAGAATCTCGGTTATGTCCTTGAGTTTTCTTGTTGGCTTGGGTACACCCACAAAAATAGTCAATTCATGACTTATGTGTGTCCCATGGTGATTCGTCATTGAATGATCCTCCGGTTGATTAACAAATATACTTTATTCATGAGATTCGGAGATTATGCTTACCCATCATCTTTTTCAGTTATGTGGACCCCTTTATAGAGGGAGAGTGGTTTTGGGTTGTTAAAATAGACCTTAGTTTTTTATTTTTTTGGATTCAGCCAAGGATAATGCCGTTTATGGTTGTCAGTATAGAATGATGTCTTAATGGGCCTTTGGGTCTTTCATCAATCTCATTGAGGAAATAGTTCATTTTAGGCCACCAATGTGGAAAACATAGCCAGCAGTGGCTATTATGGCCACATTATAGAATCGTTTATTATTTGGGACTCAAGGAATGGTCCATCTCGTTGTGTTTTTTATTAGTTTCAATCACTACCACAAAAACAGTTTTTTGCAGCGCCCCCATTTATCAGCACTAACGAAAAAGCGCTGATAAATGGGGGTCCCTTTATCAGCGCTTGTTTAGTAGCGTTGATAAAGGAGGGGCCTTTATCAGCGCTTTTTTTAAAAGCACTGATAAAGGTTCAGCTTCAAAAAAAATTAAAAAATATATTAATATATAAATATAGTTATATTGTTATATAAATCTAATATATAATTTTTAAATATATTTTAGATAAGTATAAATGTACATTTACACTTACTATACTAAATATATAAGATATTTAGTGAAAATTGCTTCTTAAAAAATTAAAAAATTATTTTATATTAATAATTTCACAATAATCATGGAGTAATAGTCATTTAATAACAATTTGAGGACTAAAAAAATTAAAAAAAATTAAAAGAAGATCCAAAATATGTTGAAAACGCAACTCAAACTTCAAACGACCATAACTTTTGATCCGGGTGTCCGTTTGAGCTCTACCACATATCAAATTGAATCCTGCGACGAGCTCTACTTCAATGTGACCGGGGTCCCCCCGGTCAAGCGATTTTTGAGGCCAAAAGAGGCCCAGAAGGCCTCCAAAACTGAGTTTTAGTCGGGGTACCTCGATTTTTTAACATTTTGTGGATTGTCACCCACGTTTAAGGGGGAATTCTTGGATTTTTTTGGCCAGTTCTGAATTTAATCCAAGTTATTTCATTCATATTGAAATTATTTCTTTAAAACTTCATCCTTTTTTATAATGCACTGCTATTTATAATCAAATATATAACTATATGTACATATTTGTTATATATTCGCACCTAAAAATTAAATTTTTTAAATAAACAATTAAACATATTTCCATATAAAATATATTAGCTTTATCTAAATAATAACTAAGATCCATTTTATTTAAAATACCAATATATGAATATTTATATACCTATATATTAATCTAACTATATATATATATATATATATTAATCTAACTATATATATATATTAATCTAACTTTTTATATATATATATTAATCTAACTATATATATATATAATAATTTAATAACTATATATATATTAATATAACTACATATATATATATATATTAGTATTACTATAAATATATATATTAATATCACTATATATATATATATTAATATTACTATATATATATATATTAATATTACTATATATATATATATAGTAATATTACTATATTTGTATATATATTAATATTACTATATATATATATTATAATATAACTATATATATATATTATAATATAACTATATATATATTATAATATAACTATATATATATATTATAATATAACTATATATATATTAATATAAATATATATTAGTATACGAATAAATATAACTATATATATATATATATAGATATCATGAATTGGAAGACAAATCAAAATAGAGTAGTGGAAAAGGCTTAGGCGCGCAGGGGGGAGGTCTCGAGTTCAAATCCTAGTGGAGGCAGGGGTGCGCGCGCATGGGGGAATATAGCAGCAAGTGCTGTTAAAGGGTGGAGGGGTGTGTGGGGCGATGTACAAGGGCAGAAAAGCGTCGTAAAGGGGGGGGGGGGGGGGGTCAGGCGCTATAAAAGCCCCCCCGATTCGTAGTATTTTCTAATTTTTTTTAATTTTTTTTAAATTTTTTTAATTTTTTTAGCTTTTATCAGCGCTAAAACGATAGTGCTGATAAAGGAAGCGCTGATATACGACCCCTTTATCAGCACTTTTTTTAGCACTGATAAAGGGGTCCTATATCAGCGCTTTTCGGAGCACTGATAAAGGGGACCCCCCCCCCTTTATCTATGCTAGCTTTATCAGCGCTTTTTCTAGCGCTAATAATGGAAATTATTAGTGCTGATAAAGGTCGTGTTTGTAGTAGTGAATGGTCATGTTCGATGATGCCTTGAGATGTCATGTGTTTGATTGACTATAAGGGCGATGGTTGTGAAATCATATGATTGTTTCTATTTTGTTGGATTCGTGTCTCTGTTTAGGTAATTTTCAAATCATATGTTCTAGAGGAACATGTTTCTATGTGTCCTTTCATTCTGTAGTTTCCAATATGAAGAACAACGGGTGAATTTTGTCCATCCTATAAGCCCTTTTTAGTTAAAATTATGGGTTAAGGCAAAGTGAGTTTGAATTGTGTCATGTCTCATTGATACCATTTGATATAACTGTGTAATTTTTTATGGACGTGGATGAAAAAGGCATGTTCGGAGGATTCTAATGCCAAACTATGATGAAGGAGATCCTTCTATCATCCAATCTATAGACCTGGGTCCCAAAGAGAAGTTGGCGCATAGTCATGGAAATCCAAGGGTCATCCAATTATTTTTTCAAAGTCCTGTGCTCAGTATGATTGGTGGTAATAGTGTCAACCTCTATAACGTCGTCTAATTCTATTTGATCATGTTTGGTGGTCAAGGTGGGAGGACCAATTTTCCTTATTGTATAATGATTTCATGTTATTCCCTTGAGTTTACATTGAATTTTTAAATTTAAATGATGAAATTTGGGCTGAGAAGATTGAGGAGCATGGTTTACACATGGTTAGTAGTAACTGCATGACATCCTAGGAAAACGTGTGATAAGAGACTGTAGATACTACATGGTCTCAGTCTGGCAGTGCACCTTGGACCATGTAACTGTGCTAAGGTTTCCCTTTAGACAGAATACTCCATAGGGTTACATCACGGTTTCCTATACCATGTGGAATAACTGTACGGTCGTGCCAACTCATTAAATATTTTGGTCCTTTAATGTCGTTCCATGCTGGTCTATTGAGATGGTTAGTTCTTATGGTTGGAAGACCCACAATGAGTATCATGTATGTTATTTTGGAAAATTCTGATGATATTAAACCCATTAATATGGGATTCTGTTCAGGCCTCCCCAATTAGTGTCATGATTCTATCTCTGAAAAAACAACTGAGTTTCCCATTATGGTGGGGAGTCTGTTTGTGTCTCCATGTATGAGTAACTATATTTTGTCCCTAGTTTTGGTCTGAAAATAGGCAGTCTCTTTTTGAGTTATTTAGCAACCGACTACCTCTTTTGGTATATTTTGGTATTTCAGTCCACCAAATATATATTTTTATGTAAGACTGCGGTGACCTCGTTCGTTTTCATTGTTCATTCCAGGAATGTTTCTTGAGTCATGTTCAGATAATGTTTGAGGTGTTTTGTTTTTTGGAAGTAGTTTGAATATGTATGATCATTCCAGGAAGAGTTTTATGTTTTGTTTGGTGACAGTATTCCATCTATTATTGATAAATTAGATGTTTTTTGGCCTTTTTGGGGCAGGCGAAACATGGACAAGGAGTCCATTCATTCCTTTCTATTAGTTTATGTATTTTTAGCCCTATTGTGGATTTCTATGGGAGGAATGTTTAATGGTGGTGAAAATTGTCCCATCTATGAATTATTTTAATGGTATGATTATTTAATTAATATTATTGATTTTTTTGGGTTTCTCAGGTAGTTCTGGTGGAAAGGGTGTGTTTTCATTATTTGGGCCAAACTATGAGCCCATTTAATGTTTTAAAAACAATTTTCATTTTTAGAACTCCTTTTTTTTCAAAAAATTTACACTGATCCCACGTTAAAACTAGCATACCCAGGTATATTTAAACTACCATATCCTTTTTGACCTCATTGGAATCCTTAATCATGGTGGATTTGGATTTTTTTTAATCTATTGAGTCAGCCCGTATGCCCATTTCTGGGTTTAAAATAAAATTTAAGTCTTTACTTTATCATTAAATTACTATATTTTTTCAGCTATTCCAAATCTCACCTAAATCCACTTACCCAAGACACACCTCCTTTCTCCTTTCCTACTCTTTGGAGCTCATATTCTTTGCGAATTAGGAAAAAGGTCTATAGATTTCTCAAATCATCTAGATATGAAAAGGTAACTTATTTCTGTCATAACTCTAAAATTTTGTAATCCATTCCCTCCATTTCTCTTCACACATGACCTACTAAGACTTATTTGAACCTCATGTTCATTTTTTGATGTTTGTAAATTCAGCTACATGTGTATTTGGGGAATTTTATTCAAGATATCTCAAGTAAGTCAGCTTCCTTCCTTCACCCACTTTCTTAGGTTTTATTTTTTTTCTTAGGGTTTCATCCATATTTTCATGTTGTTCCTGATTTACAGGAAGTAGTCATTCAAACCTAAGGTTTTATATAATATTTATTGATCTATTAATTTTTTATGATTTATTTATCTCCATTATGGTGTGGGTGAACTTTCGTGTAAGGATATGGTGTTTTGACTTTTTTGGTAGGTGATTACATGTTTAAGAATTTCTTCATGAGTTTTATTGCATGATTGGTTTACTTAGAATGTATCTAATTGGTTGTGTGTTGTAAGAAAAAAATTTGTGGTATAATTGGTTGAGCGGTCAATTCTAAAGTAGTATTTTCCCAATAAAATTTTTTGTTTGTCTTCTGTATTTCATGTTGTACCACTGGGCGCAATTTTATTATTCATGAAATGGTTTTATGAAAAGATTATATGGATAAAAATTCTATTTTTATGTGATATTGACAGGTATATGGACTCAAAATAGAGTTTTTAGAAGGCTTTTACGTGAAAATATTGGTTAAACTCCTTATAATAGTTTTATGAAGGTTTTAAATGGTTTCATGATTTATGTAATAGGATAAAATACGATAGAAAACTATTTTGGTTGGACTGTACTTTTGAAATGGCCCATTTTAATGTGGAAGGGTTATTATGTGATGTTTAATATTTTGTAAATGTTTTATAAATAGTTTTAAACTATTTATTTAAGTGTGAAAGAGATGTGAAACTTGTTGTGAGCTGTTTTTGGTGTGAGTACGGTTTCAAAATAAAGTTGAATGGAAAAGAAATTTATGGGACATGTGTGTGGGATTTTTGGTGCATATGATTTGGAAATTGTATTTGATGGTGAAAATGGTGTTTCATGGATTCTAGGACTTGAGAGGACAAAATCACTTCTTGTGAGTGTTATAAACTATTGGTTTCATATTCATTACATTCACCTCACTTCTTGAGAGAAAAAAATCATGATTGATTTAACCAGAATATGATTTATTCATATCAAAAATAGAGGGTTTGAGGTACTAGTGTTTTAAATGATTGATGAATTTTTTTAATTCCCCCTTTTCAAAATAATCTTTTAAATTTTTTTCTAACTTGTACATTTAATCCTTGTAACACTTATAATCAATGAAAAACCTATTAGGTTATCCACATTATAATTGAATTTCCATATTCAACATGCTCTTAATGTGAAATTGCATGATATAGTTGAACATTAATGTGGGGGAAGATGTCTTGTATATTGGTACCTCATTAGGAGATACTGTGAGTGAAAAAAAGTTTATGATATTTTCTTATTAATAAAAAATAATTCAATAGAATATTGCGCATGTTCTAGAGCTTTCAAGAAAAATTATGTATGAGAAGATTTATATATTTGCTGCTGAAATGATGAACTGGGTAGACATTCCTTAATTTTTAAAAATGAATGATATTATTTTCTACTATGTTGAGTGAGGGGGAGACTATACTTATGTTAAAATTAGAATAATGCAAAGTTTCTACAAAAAGAGTCATGACCACTTCATTCATCCTCACAATTTTTAACATCTAAATCCTACCAAAAAATTCACAGAACAACCCTGAAAATAAATCATGATAAAGACATGTCCTTTCCTCAAATCTGGATGAGATGAAGGGATTTATAAATCTTATAGAGACCATTTCACGAATATTGGATGAGAAAGACATTGTTGAAAATTGAGATTCATGTACTGAGAGGAAATGAATGTTATGTAAATGTCTTATGTATAAGGAAAGAAAAAATAATGATGAAATATAATGAATGTTATGGTTTGAGAATATGGAACAGTGGTGTTTTATGGGTCATGGTATCTTTTATTTCTTTGTGTTAAAATGGTGGATCCCATGGATATGTGTTTTAAATATTCGTTGGTTTTCTTTTGAAGTTTACTTGTCCTCGAGTCCATGATCTATGTGTGTAAGAATTAATAGAGTTAATATATTAATTATTTTTCATAAGTGTTCCAATGATATAATCCCTCCCAATTAGTAAAATTGAGTATATTTTCATCATTTTAGTGTTTTTGGTGAATCTTGTGAATAATTGTGAAAATTGATTAATTCTGCAAAATTCACATTTTTCTAGGGATTTTGTATTTCGTTCATAACATTTTCAACTCTGATCAAAATTAAGTGATTCCATTTTTAGAATTTCCAATCTCATGAGATTAATCTATTTCTTCTAAAACCTAACCCATTTTTAGACACAATAGCGCAAAAAAATCGATCAATTTGAGAAATATTTTTGGTTGTTAGAGTGGATCCCAACATATAAAATCTAGAATATCCCATATTACCAAACATAGAATGATTTTATTCAATATGGTTTTGGTAGAGAACTCACAGGGGATGGTTCATAATATATTTAATAAATTAAGTACCTCATTAGATAATCTTTTAAGCACTTCAATGTTGAGTAGGTGAAATATTGTTTGGTTTATAGAAAAATAAATGTTCATTGATTCATTTATATCATTATTTAAAAATTACCAAAGTCATTAAAATTTTTAGGATTGAGAGAAATATTCATTAACAAAATCCTATAATAAGTGACCTCTATGATTTTAGGCTGGATTTGGGAAGAATACAAAAAATATTCTGACAGACAGATTCTGGAGGAGCTAATTTTCAATTCTTTGTTTTCTCTCTTTATTATTCTTAGTTTTATAATGAGTTATTCTTCCTCCTTTTTGAAAATTATTCTTACCTTTTTGGGGTTATAATATGTGTTATTGGGGAAGGATATGTTTTCCATTTTATAATTCATGAGTTTTTTCACATAATGTTATAAGATCTTTCTCTCTCATTTGAAAAATCCATTTAAATTTCTTATAACAGTTCATATTATCATATATGACTATATTTGATTTTTGATTCTGTTTTTTCTATTTCTATAGTCAAATATAAATTTATCCCTCCACTAGGATATGGAATATATAGGATGTACTAGATCATTTCATGGTGTTCAAGTAATTAGTGATCGTCAGTAAGTGTGTAAGGAGTAGTGAATGTTCTTGATTTTTTGGGATACACAAGACCCAATTGGGATTTTCCTAAGTCAATTGGGGGTATTCTCTCTAAATATTTTACAAATCAGAAAGAGAGAAGACCAATATGAGATTTCAGTAACATTTATTCTCACAATTACTACTTTACACAAGAAGTGATAATAATCGATTGGTGATTCTCACTTTTATCAACATAGCAACAAATAATTGGATAAGTTGAACTATAGCAGAATTACAATTGGAAAATCGACCCTTACCTGATCACCATATAATATTTTAGTTTTGAATCATTTGTTTTGTCAATTTTTTTAAATTTTTTCCTTTTTTTTGTTTCGTTATTTTATTTTCAAAGTCATAAAATTTGAAAATCAACAACTACATCATTCTATTATTTTAGGTGGAAATTTTATTAAGGTGTTGTCTTCTCTAGAAGAAACCTAGTTTAATTACTATAATACATTTTAACACAGTAAAATATTTTTTCCCACGCCCCATGACATACACATATAATCCATACAAAGTAGAATAAATATAGAGATATCACATCATGAACCTGATCTAGATACCCTTTTGATCATTTCCACCACATATTACTCACAACTCCATTAAACCACTTAGATATAGGTTTGCTTCCCTTAAATTCATCACGAACCAAAACATCTATATATTCATTAGAATTACAATGATGATTTTGAGTACATCTAAGAAGGCTACCAAAAATGTTGTCTTTAAAAAATTCAAAAAATACAAGATCATGCCTGATATAAATTTCTAATGAATAAATCAAAAAATATATATTTTCTAATCTTATAGAAATCAATAGTTATAAAACCCGAATAATTAAGGATTTTTTTAAATTTATTTTCATGGATATGTTATGCTACATGAAACATGTGTTTTGAGGAACTAAAATACTATAAAAATATAACCATTAAACATGGCTACTTTAACTAAGACATTAAACACGAACCCATTAATATGAATACATTTCTATAATATTTGTATAATTGTTTTATATAAATTAAATATATTGATTAAAAGTAATTACTTTTTAGTAATGTCTTAGTATGTTTTGAAAGAACTATTTTTTCAAAAAAAATATTTTTTTTTGAAATCAATATAACATAATTTTTTACTCTTTTAGTGAATTTATTTTAAAATATGTAAATCGTTTTTTAAATAAACAAGTAAAAAATATGTTAGATCGAATTTTTTTATAATTTTATGAATATTTTAATATTTAGTATTATATATAAATATAATAAACAATATTTTATTCAATGAATTTAAAAAACTAGACTTTTTATAAAAAATTAATATGTAAATTTATTTTGTCATTAAAGTAATTTAAGTAATTGGTATAAAAATTCTTGTTTTGATTTTATATTAACACTTTATATACTTATGGGGCTTTTCTATTCAAAAAACTACCTTTTCATTATGTATGTTGGATAATTTAAAAATTAATTTTTTTTACATAAATGCATTGAATCTGAAAAAATAGATTCCATACCTTGAATCAGTGTGATTAATATTATATTATATGGGAAAATTAATTTTTTTTGAAAATGAATGATGAAAACAATAAAAATTAATTATCCCAATAATTATTAAACCAGGTTTACTGAGGGTTAAACAAAAAATATAAGGGTTAAAATGATAAAAATATTTTTCTAAATAATTCTGTTTTCATATATTGGCCCTTATTACTTTATGATTGAATTTTATGTGTTTTGGGATAGTTCTCAATCAAATTGTTGAGTATAACAATTTATGTAATGAAAAATATATAATTTAACACTCTTTCTTTAAAATATCATTTATGAGTTCAATGAAAGACAAAAAAATATGTGATTGTGTACTTACTTTAATTTACATAATAATGAAATTATTTTAATGAAGGTGAACTTTTTTAATTATATAATCACTTTAAATTCTTAAGAAATATTAATATAGTAATTATTTAATTAATAGAAAAAAATAAATGATACAAAAATGTTAAAATTAATATAAATTGAATTATTTATAATATTACACAAATTCTATAGATTAATATAACATTATTTACAGGCGATAGAATAATATATTTGAATTTTCCATTTTTCATGATGTTTTAAAAGTAAAAAATAATTTAATAGTATCAGAATGCCCATTAATATTCTATTATTACAGATAAAAAAAATAAACTATTAAAAATTTCCAATAATCTTACCTCTAAAATGTTCTTGTTATATGATTAATAATATCAACCATAGTCCATCCATGGACAAATAACCATTTTATTGTAGTTATTTTGACTCTGAAATAGTAAAAACTTCAACACTATGGTGAAGGGTAAAAAAACATTTTTTACATTACATTATCTTATTTTAAAAATATTTTTTTGATCATATATGATTTTCATTTAATAAATCATATTGAATTTTTAAATCTCATTGGTATAAATTTTCAATTCATGCACAATTGTTTATAGTTACTCTTTTATTCCATAAAGACATATTCCAAATTCACCATTCTTTATTTACTCCTGTAAAATTGTAATCAAAGATATCATGTTACCCAATATTTATTTGATAAATTTTATTTCTCAAAGATCACGTTTTTTTCACTTTAAATTTAACATTCCACTAAAAAATTATTTATAACTTCTCCCATATTAATTTTAGAGTTTTTAGACCATTTTCCATAGAAAATCCCTTTTTTAATAAAAACATAATTATAAAATTATAATTGTTCCCATCAATTTAATCATACATCCTATTAGAGAAGGGCAGTATAGAAATTATTTATATTGGTGAAAAATTAATTGCTTCTAAATCAACAACTTCTACGACAAGATATAATAGTATAAAGTTAACATTATCTTCCAACCTATTTAGTTCTTCCCATAAATGGTGGGAATACCTATATAGTTCAAATAATTCCAATTATCCATTGGAACATATTATGGGTCTGATAGAGGAAACCTGAATGCTCTGATTCCAAATGATATTCCTTGGGAATGATGGCACCATTAGGTTGTGGGTCTTTTTTTGTAGATTAATCATTAAAAATTTGTTCCACATGAAATAAATCTATAAAATTTTGTGGGATTTGTTACTCACAAATATTTATTTAACTTTTCATGGATGAGTGGAGAAATAAAACGATTAAGTTGTTCAATAATTTTTACAATGTTTGGACCATATGTAGGTTCTTAATATTTAGATATCTGGTTTTCGTCATTGTCAATAGATTTTTCTATTTATTTTTAACATCAAGTAAAAGTGGGTATTCTATTTATTAACTTATACACAGAGTTATACCTTATCTCACAAGTATTTCCAAAGATTCTCAATGGTTATAAATAGAATAAACAATAAAGATATAGGTTTCCGCAGAATAAATCTCACTTTAGAAACTAATATATAGAATTCTCTTGATCCTTTAATATATAAATATCGTAATATTCTATCCTTTTCAATAATATCATAAAAATAAATAATCTTTTAAAACTAATTTTTTAGACCTTCTCAAAACAAAATGAATCATACTTTCATGTACTACTCAAAACACATCTCAATCGTTGACCACATAATACCCTGTCTTCAATTAGTCTTCATTATTACCTCCCCAATCTCTAGAATAATTAATTATTTAAGATCAATATTTTGAGAAAAATAAATGATCACGATATATTTTATCTCTGTAGGAGGATCCTTATCTAAATGAAAGCTACAAATTTTTATTATTTTTTTAATTCTAAAAATGATTTAAACCTAATCATTATTGATAATTCTTGTAATAAATAATTGAATAAAGGATCCTTAGTGTATTCCTTCAAATTTCATTAATTGTGGGTACTTACCCCAGATCTCATCGTAATCTATTCAATATTAAAAAAATCCTTTGAATTTAAATGACTAACTATTTATTAATAACAATTGATAAGAATAAGTCACTGAATAAAATAAACATATGAAATCATCACCAAAATTACTTTCAATGAAATTTATTTTTTAATTAATTTTCACATTACACTAGCTTTATTACACCTTAAATACTCATCAAAATTCTTATAGAATAAATAATATCGTTTTTTCATAGTAGAATGGGAAACAGATCAACAAAAACATCATTTATATTCTTGATAATTTAGTCTATTGAAAACAAATGTACAATAAAATAATAAAAGTTTCATATGTTTAATCAATCATCATATTAGAAAAGAATCTTCACTCAAACATTCTTGAATTAATTTCTAAAGAATATTATTTTACAATTTATAAAATATAACTATCTACATTTATCAATGAGATAAGAACATGAAATATAAAATATATTTACTAAATATCAATAATTATACATTTCAATATAAATTACATTAAATAAAAAATTTAAATATTATATTTTAATTATTAAATTAATAGACCATAAATCATTTGAATTTATTTTCATTCCAAAAAACCTATTTTAGAGGATATCATTTCTTTGGATTCACAAATTCATCGACTTCTCATAATTTCAGAAATATCCAACCTTGGGGAAAAAATATTAAACTTTATTATGTCCCTATCAGTGAAACTTATGAACTTATGTGAAAATTATGGTGAATAGAAAGTAACCTTCTGATGGAACTTTATGAATATGAACCCTAATAAATTCAAATAGCTACATAAATTTTTTTAGTTCAGCCATATGAAGTCACTTAACAAATGAAATAATGTTTCATGAACATTAAAAGTGAATAATAAATATTAAAATGTCATTTTTGGGGTTCATGACATATACAGATTATCATAACTCTTTTATTATAGATTGGAATATAGGGATGAAAATAATAAACCTTATAGACTATAACCTCTATAATCACCCAAAACACCAATAAAACCTACTCTAATAATTACACTCCATCATAAAACAAATGAAACAATATGGTGAGATATAGAAACATCTCAAAATTCTATAAATATAATTCATCCAATTTTGAAAAATAAAATATCAATAATTACAAATGTAACTTTATTGAATATCATGTATATAATATATTACCAAATGATGAGTATACCTATAGTTAGTGAGAATAAATATTCAACAGAAACAAATACAACAACCTAAAACCTTAATGATTATAATTTTAATATATAAAAATAATAATTTTTGTGTATGATTTAATTGTATCGGTTTTAGTATATAAATATTTTGTTAGATGCTACCAACTCGCAAAAGTTGTCTAATACCGACTTCAACCAATTCTAGTAAATCCTCTTGTAACAATTATTGATCAATATAACAAAACATATGGATTATAATCATCACATTATAGACACTTCAATGATGGAATTTATCCATTTTTAACTCAAGATGCAGTCCTTTCTATGGGCCATATCACAACATATTACATCTGGACCTAACATATATAACCCTATTAATAAAAATTTCGTCTAACAGTTAATAAATAAATTTTTCACATATAACATGAAAAATATTTTTTCATCTATTTACATTACATATTAACACCAATATATATAAAATGAAAAAAAATCATTCATCCAAAACACTTGAAAAAAAAATTGATTTAAAAAAATACAATTATGCTCTGAAAATCCTTTTCAAAAATATCATTTCATAAAAAAATTACCATTTTATACTACATTAACAAACCTATCACCCAATAAAACATTATCCAATTATCTCCATTTTAATTATCACTTCATTCTTAAATAAATTTTCTTTATTCAATAAATCATTACATTAATTATTTTTATTTTGTTTACAATTATTATCAAACCTCATATATAAAAACTACATTACATGATGTGTTTATACAATTCTCATATATATTTTTACAAAAAATATAGAGACATTTAAAGTTTAAAAATATAATAAGTTGTAAAATAAAACAATTAATTTATGAAAATTCAATTAATATTTATTTATTAAAGATAATAAATAAAATTGTAATGAAAGAAACAAGAAAATATGAATTTAAAATAAGAAGACCAATTCAATCCCTCAAATTTACATCACCAATTCCAATATATATTATTATATCATATTCAAAAATTAATTTATCAATTTACCAATTAATATCTCAATTTATATATTAAAATACACAAGCTAATCCTTGAATGGATATAATCAATTTTTGATATACAAAAATATTTCATAAATACATAGACCATAAAATTAATTCTAAATATTATGTAACGTATTTCTCATTAATTAACATTTCACAAAGTTAGTGTGTAATTAATATAATCAATAAACTATTATCCAAGGGGTAAAATTTGTCAATTATCTCATAATAGGTTTACATTACATGTAACACACCAACTCCAATAGCCTTGACTAGGGTGTTATTTTACAATATTTGGAAAAACTACAAGAAATCACATATTGTTTGATTGAATAGTGTTATTGTATTGGGGCTTATATAGACAAATAATTCTGATATTAAACTTGTACACATGATATATAATAAAATATTTCAATTGGTTACATATTTATTTCACCTAGTAAATCCCTGATTTATTTATTATATCCCCTATTGGGTTCCTGCTGAAAGTAAAACCCCATAATTTTTGAGAACAAATTCCTAGTAATGGAAACCATGAAAGAGAGCCAATAAAAAAAAATAATCATGAATAATATGGCCTAAATAAAAAATAATATAATATTACATATAGATATTATAAAAAATTAATATATATCCATTTCTAACATAATAACATATGTAATCAAATTGATAATAACAATGAGTTCTATAACGATGCAATAAAAAATCATAGTATTATCATCAAGGACTTCTGTCATGAAAACATTTGAAAACATTTAAGGATTATTCCTAATACAAAAACTAGTTTGTCTCATGGGACCTGAATATGAATCGAGGGGTTGTAAGAGGCAATAATAATCATATACAAATTCTGATAGAGATTTTATATGATAAGGGTGAAGCATAATCATCATAAACAATAATATTGAGAAACTAGCCTATAAATAGTTAATATTTTCACAAGTTAATAATTATAAGATTTCCATAAACCATACAGAGTTACAAAGTAAATGGTGTCAAATTATTTTGTCCATAGTTTATTATAATAGTTACCAAATAATATTGACATAAGTGAAAATAATATAAAAACATTATTAACGGATTTTTAGGAATAAAAATTTTCATTTAGAAATCACATTAATTAAAATTTAAAAAATTAAAAATCATCAGTAAAACATTTTTTATGAAAATAATATTCAAATATAGTAAATCATGATTAAATGAATTTAGTGATCATGGTGATGTTAAATTCAGTTGAAGTCCTTTCAGAAAAAAAATTTATTCCATCAACACTATTGGAAAAACTAGACAGTCGCATCATTTGAAAAAATAATAATAAATTTAAATACTTTTAATAGAAATCATACAGGGGTTAAATTGAATTTATAGTATAATTTAATAATTTTAATAAATTTTTTAAAACATTTTAATGAAATTAGGGTTTTGTATGAACATGTATCCTGATTAAATAGAGAGTAAGTCATTCTTTTAAAATAATTGGTTCAATATCATGATTACATAAGAGATGAAAATTAAAGGGAGAGTAATATTATTTAAAAATAATTATTTGATAATAAAATTGGTGATATTTAATATATAATTATTATTTAATTCTTCTATTATATACATAAATATAAACAATAACGAATGATGTTGATATTTTAAAATAATATCTTACCTCAGGCCCAAATGTCACTGTATGTACTTTTAGAATCTTGAATAATGAATTTTATTATAATTATATAGTAGAAACATATCCATAAATATAATATCATATATTATCTACTTAATAAATTTAATTACCATTTTATAACAATTCATTATTAATATCATTTTTTTAAACTGTGAAAATTATCATTTTCCATGATTGTTTCAGTTTGGTAGTTTTTGTCCAAAAATATTGTATGTTATTACATAATATATAAAATATTAATAATTAGATAAATATAATATGTTTTCATTTTACAACAGGACAAGGAAAAATTCCTTTTTATTATAAGAACGAAGAAAAGGAAAAGAAAGAAAGTTTGGCGGGGTCATACCAAGCAGTTATTCCCTCATGCAAAGAAAAAAAGATGCATCCAAAGACATAATCAAACTGACATGAAGAGTCATAACAGTCATACCATTCTGATGCAGAATCAACGAGTCCTTGATACCTGGTAGCCATGGTTGGATTAAATTATGAATAGTCTTTCCTTCATCTTGATTTCTATGGAGGGATGGGTTTAATTCCTCCATCATCCAAAAGAACATTTTTCTCTTTAGACAATGCTTGAATCTAAGAATGTTTTTTTGGGGGATCAACTTCAATATCATCCCATTTTCCATGAATACCATGTGTTTCTCTTAGTTTATTTATTTCCTCTTGGATCTTTGAGAGCATTTTAGTATTACCTGGGTTGGGATTCTCCTAAGTTTCAAGTTTAATAATCAGCGTTTAATGGCCCATATCCTAGCTAGGTTTAGAATTACCCAACTCATCATTATTCATCTCTCCTTTCTTTGGAATAAAGACCTCAGTCTTTCGTGCATGATCAACATCAATATGCTCCTTATTTCTATCAATTGAGGAGTTCTTTCCACCATTATTCTACACTTGCTTCTCTCTCATTCCAACATTTACCTCAAAACCATGCCCCATTGTAGATCTGTCACCACCATACTCCATCTTAGGATGCATTTTCAGTTTCCTCCTGCAAGATGCCTCTTTATGTCCTTTCATAGAGAAGAATGAGAAAAACACATTTTTACGACATGTATCTTTGACATGTCCAATTTCATGACCGTCCACAAAGAAATGAGGAAGATTTTAATATTCAACCTTAAGAGGTATGACATCATCCAATGCCAACTGCACTATATGGTTAGTAAAGCAGATTCTTAGATAAACCTTCACCAAAACCCTAAAAAAATGCTCGTACCTAGCAACCTCGGTGGCTCAATCCATTTTAATTGGAATACCGACAGAAGACGCAGTATCAAAAATAATTTTGGGATGACATAAAATCCAGTTGAGACCAATAATTTTAATCCATACATGAGCGCGAGTATTTTTTATAAAAAATGGGTTAAACCAGAAATCCCATTCTTGATAGCAGACCATACTTGGATTTAAATAAATTTTCCCAATCCCCCATGCTCGGAGCTTCGGTTCTTAGGATGTGAAAATAATTTTGAAGAAACCTCTACCCATGGGTATGCATTTACAATCTAATGAATTCCATACTGAGGTGAGTTTTTCAACAACATCATCCACTTACCAAAGTTTTCCACTAGTAGGGATTATCATTCGAGCAATGATGGAGAACATCCATGTATTGAATCTGTCAAAAATAGCTTATTTGTTAGAAATAGCACAATTAGTATCACCTTTCTTCATAGCATGATCTTCGACATAATGCTTAAAATTTCTGAAGTTCCTTCTGATACAGTCTTTGTCTTCAGATGGGAATTTCCTCTCAGCCATATCATGATGAGACACATACTCACCATTATTAGTGACCAACCCTATTACATCACGTCGAGCATCACCACGCTCCATCGGAGAACGAGGCCTCTCAACCATCGCTGCCTTAAATCCATGCTCAATATTGGCTGCAACAAAAACAGATCTGGACTCAACTAGACTGGTTTCCCTAGATCGAGTCCTGCAAGTGCCATCATTGGAAAACCGAGGAACATCATAGGTCATTCCTCCATTCAAATCATCTCCAACTGCTGTAGAAAATGTAGGAAATGCATATCTTCCAGATATGACTCCTTCGTCATATCCCACCAAATTGGCCCCCCACAAACCCTAGATTTAACTCATAAGAAGAGTGATTCTGTATACCTCACTTTCATCAAGATGACGCATCTCTCGATTTCTAGCCATGGAAACCGCATGACTTCCATGTACCTTGCCATCATCAAGGTATCACTGATTTTCAATCTTGTGAATGAGTGATACATTAAAATCACATTTGATGGAAAATGATATTTAAACTTATTATTCATTAAACCCAATAAGAAAATTTTGTATATCAATTTATTATTTTATTATATAGGAATTTTTAGAATGAAATTTATATTGGTAAAATAATAAGAAAAAAATATCGTTCTTGGTTAAGATAATTAACTTCTTTAAGTGAAAAATCATTTGAATCTCTTCTTATTGAAAATAGGGTTTATATTTTGAAAATAACTGTAAATCAAGAAATTTTATAATTTAGTTGTTCTGGATTTGTTGTTGAATTTAATGAAGATAAACAATTAGATAGGTATAAAAATGGGAAAAATATGATTTGTTGTTTTATAATGGAGGTGAATGAAACACTTGTAACATGCATATGTTTTAAGACATTATTGAATCGTGCACATTAAAAATTTCAAAAAATGACCCAAATTATAATGTGATAAGTATAAGGTATTTATGAAATGGAAAAAATTATATTTATGAAATTTTATATGTCATTTTAACACTTATATTTTGGAATAAACCCATCATTAATCATTTTTAACCTTCACTACGGTAAAAATTATTTCAATATTGAATGGTTTTAATTTCGTAGATAAGGGATCAATTGGGTCATAAATATTTATATAGTAATTTTTTGACCAATTATAATCCCACATTTCCACATTCAATATTCTTTTTATTTTTACAATAATATAATTAAATATTATATTTTATAAAATATCATTAATGTGATATTTAGAATATTATTTCAATTTAACATTAATGAAATCAACATATAAGTTGAATTAGAATATAAAAAACATAAAAAATACATTATAAATTATATTATTATATAACATTCATGGGGAAATACAGGTCAATTAAAAAAATTTTCTTTTAGTGGTTTTAAATTTATTTATATGATTTTTCTACTAGTTTCACAAGCAATACGATGGATTTGTGTAAGAATTTGATGTAACAATTGTATCAAAAAAATTCTAGGATTAAAATAATGATTTTATTATTCAAATGAATATTTATAAATAAAACATATTCCATTTATATTTATGTAAAATGTATAATTATGTTATTGTCAAGAGATGGATATTTTGGATGTTCCGTCCACTAACCTATTATAAAGTGAATATTCAATGGAAAATAGAATTAAAAGACTACATATTTGGGTTTTGGATATATATGGTAAAATTTAATTAATGAAATGAATTTATTTAAAATGTATTGTTTATTTGATGTTATTATTACATGATTTTATCCATGATTACCCATTTCAGACTTACTACGGTGACAAATATTTACCATAGTTCCTATATATAATTTCTAAAAGGGACCTATCTACCAAATATGAACGTCATAATTCAATATACGGTATAAATTATTCTATAATAAATTTTTAAATTTATAATTAATTAATTATAACATAAATTTTTAAAACATAATTAAATCTATTTTTAGGAAAATAATTTTTTGAGCATAAGAAATTAATTTATTTCAAAATCATGAAACCTATGGAATTAATTATATTTTTTTAAATCAATGTTATGATATATCACATTACTAAAAAGAAAAAAAATAATTTTTATTTTAAATCTAATGAAAATAAATGATAGTATTTTAATAATTGATATTTTTAATATTCATTGTAAAATAAGTAATTTATTAAAACCCAAAAAATTGCACACCGAGTTAATTTTTAAATACTCATTTCAAAAATGAAATTACATTAAATAAAATTCAGAGTATCAATTTGTATAAATTACTCAATAATCAGATTCATGAATAAAAATATCTGCATTGTGCTATTTTTTCCTTAGAAAGAAAGGATTTTCATAACTAAATATTGGGTGTTGAGATATTACATCAATTAAATTAAAAACATTATATACATAAAATTTCACATTTAAAACACATTTTTGTAGCAATTCATCATAAATTCTTTTGGTTATCACTTAATATATTTTATCATATGGTTTCTCCAAAGTACCTTAATAGTTGATTTGTTCGATTTATTAGCACTTGTTCTCTAATGTCCACAATCTGGATTGGTTCATCAAATTGAAATAAATAAGGATAAAAATATATTTTATAAGAGGTAAGAATATGCCTTGTATATGGAAGGTTCTTCCCCAATGAATATATATTTGACACATAATCTTCATTAGAGAGAGTCGGTGGCATTTTAATATGATAATCCATAGATGAAATTCAATATAGAATTAAAAAAACTCTTCAGTACATGGGGAATAATTTTCCCTTCCATCTAATTCTTATAACATCCTAAAATAAATATAATTTTATGAAAATTGTATGTCCAACTAGAAATTTAAAATAATTCCTTCAAATATATGAATTAAAAAATTTCATACATTGGGATGCTCTATTATGGGTCTGAGTTGCCTTTACATTGGCCTTTTTCTCCACCAAACGTTATATTCCATGTATAACCCTTTCCCCAACATAATCAATCATGTTGGTGTACTAAATCTCTTTCCATATATGTCATGAACAGAATCTGGTCGCTATTAAAATGGGTACCTGACCCAATCTCTGGCAAGTCCTGAACGGCATTTCTTATCCCCATAGGTTGGAACAAGTGGTTAGGCATCTTAATTAATGGTTTGGGATTGATTTAGTCAAGTTCGGATGCATAAAACAACAAAAAAATCAATTAACAAAATATGAAAATTCTTGAAAAACATTCCTTATTTAAATATCAGAACTAAATACATGGTTTTAAAATTGACATAGGAAGTCCAAAACCAAAAGGGTTATCGAAAAAATCCCATAGACCACCACAGAACAAGGGGTCATCACTCATGAGCCATCTCTACAACAAGGCACAACAGAAGCAACTAACAACCTGAACCGTCACCCCCAAGGTATTTCCCATAACTTTATAAATCATAATCTAGTATACTTTCACCCAAAGGGTTGAATTATGGTGTGATCCTAATACAAATAGGAAACCACCCAAAGACTCCATGTGATAAGCATTATATGATAAAAGCCTATCAACTGTTATTAACAAAGAATGGTGGCATTATTTCTAAAGGTGGATCTTTTGAGGAAAATAGTTTTCAAAGTGGGTAACTTAAAAATGGAAACATTTAAATTAAAAATGTAAGATAATGAATTTTCCATCCAAACACACCATAAGGGAATGTTAAATTCCAAATATTCCATGGGCACTCAACACGGGAACACCCCAAGTCACTAGTATGATGTGATCCCAAGGTACCAAACATCTCAGTGTGAATGTAACCATTAAAATATCTATTATTGTTCATTAGATAGTAGTAAGTGAATCAACTCTACCGTTTGGTCCCAACATCTTCATTATCTTATTTTTTTAATTGTTTTCAATGTCAAATTTTCTAAGTGAATCATGGAAAAAACCATGCCAGATCACTAGCATGCTGGTACACGTCCAACCACATAGATACCCTGTTTTCCCTATTTATGCTCAAACATGTTCAACATGATACTAAATATCATTTACAAATAAAAACACCAATTATATTCATACACATTAAAACTATATCAAAACATGTTTTTCATTATTTTTATAACACAAACAAACACTTATAATTCAATAAAACAATTTCAAATGTTATAACAAAACATGGCACATAAAATAAATTTAAAACCCCTTCTTTAACACCGAATGCATACCTATATTTCCCCAAAATCAAATTCTTCACACTTAAATATTTTTCAAATCCATTCAATTAATTATAAAACAACACCAATTGGTACAACATGGAATCCACAGGTAAAACACCCATTTTCACAGAAAAAAGGATCTTAAAAATCAACCTCTTAACAATTTATAACAAAAATAGTTTTCACACAAAAAATTAAATTAGAACATAAAATAAATATAAATATAGCTAGATAACTCATTTTATAATGCTTACAAATGAAATCACCTACCATATATGTCAAAACCCTCATATATATTTTTGTAACTTCAACCGCAACACCTCCGACCCACATGGGAGTGAAAATAATCCAAAAAAATTGGACTTAGATACATAAAAAATCCATAGGTATGACGCCCTAACTTCAATACATTTGGGGCTTCAAGAAAAGTGGAAGAATTCCTAAGGGAATGGAAGGAACAATATAGGAAACTCACTGACTTGAGAAACATTACTGAAATCGCCCTAAATACACTAGTAGATGAATCTCCTAGCCTTAAAAATTCAAATGTAGGTTCGAATAAGGATAAGGAGGTCAAGTGGGTACTGAAATGGCGAAAAGTAATTAAACAATGAATGGTTTATGAATGAAACAAATTACCTTTTCATATCTGGTAGATTTGAGAAACCATGATGAAATTCACCCTTATTCGTGATGAATATGAGCATAAAATAGGAAAATTGGAAAATGGGAATGAACTTATGGTTCATGGGATAAAGTGAGAGGTATAATGATAGAAAACTATTAAAAAATTAATGATATATAAAATAATTAAATATTTTTTAAAAAATTGAATATTATATCATGGGTTGGACCAATTCCTCAATAAATCACGCAAATACATCATTATTAGAGTTCCTAATGGGTGAAACAGGATATTATGGTTTTAATATGTTAGATATTACCAATTGGGAATTGGAGTGGATGAAAAATAAAAAAAATGAAATAATTATAATAGAAACATATTTTGTTTTTAAAAATGGAAATTCGATCACGATTTCACCCAAATCATGATGTAACCACCACTTTCTCCTAAAATGCCTGGGAAATCCCCAAAACAAAGAAAGAATATAAATTAATTAAAAATATATTCAAAAGAAGTCTTGGATTTTACAATTATTCCCACTATTCAAAAAACATTCCACCCTCATAAATTCAGCTTGAAGACTGATTAGATAAGAGAAACGAAAACTACTCTTCGACCCAAGACTTCCACTCACTTGTCACATGCTCATCAGTCCCATGTTTACAGAGGAATCAAATTAGAGTAATAGTATTCCCTCAATGTAGTATTTCTTAGGATTCCAAAATACACCCTGGTCGCTCAACAACCGACCTATCAGGCTCTATATCAAACTCCTCCCAATTCAACACATGGGACAAATCCGGGTTCTACTACGTCAATTGTGAGACATGGAAGATTTCATGAATGTATTTCAACTCATAAGGAAAATATATCATGTATGAAACCATTCCAATCTGATATGTATTCTCAAAAGGATCTACATGCCTCAGCGTTATCTTGTCATACTATCCCAGATGTTGATGACCGAGACGAGGATCCACTTTAAAAAAACCGATCACCCACCAAAAACATAAGGTATTGATTCCCCTTATAAGAATATGGTTTATAGAGATTATCAGCTGTCAATAAATGCTTTCAGATCAATGTCAACTTTTCATATGTATCCTTCAAAGGACATCACCCAAATAGTGAGGTCTAAACTACTTCAGCCGAACAGAGGGGGGACTGACAAGGCCGACCATTGAGCACCTCAAAGGGAGCAATTCAGATTGATGATTGGTAACTATTAATATAAGAGAACTCAACCAATACTAAATGGATATCCTAGTAACCTCCAAATTCCAAAACTCATGAATAGAGAATATCATCCAATATCTGATTTGCCCGCCCTTTTTGACCATTAGTTTGAGGATGGAATGTCGTTCTCATTTTAATCTGAGACCCCAATGCCATTTGAAGGCCTTCAAAAAACCAATATTTGAAATGGGGGTCTCTATATGACACAAATGTATATGGAACATCATGAATCCATACTACCTCTGGAAGATACAATCAGCCCATCTCACCCACTTTAACTATATCCATGATCGGATTGAAGAGGGATAATTTGGTAAGACAATCAATTGTAATACATATAGAATTATTACCTCGGGGAATATGAGTTTGGAAAAAAATGAAATACATGGTAATGTCATCCCACATCCAGGTAGGAATAGGAATATGATGTAGCAGAAAAGAGGAAATTTGTTGCTCCACTTTCACCTATTGAAATGTATAGTATCTCGACACGAAGTCAGTTATGTCTCATCTCATACCTACCCACCAGAATTGTCGACGCACATCAATGAATAGCTTGGTGGCCCCACTATAGACATCACATTGAGATAGGTGGCTATGCTACATCACCATCTTACATAGAGACAAAGGCACCACTATGTTTACCATGAAATAAAAGATACACTTAGGGTAGTAATACCAATCAGAATATGTTCCCCACCAAGAAAGAGCGACATCGTCCAATGAAATTGCTCATCCCTAGGCTATTCTCTATTAATTAGCTCCACATGAGAAGGGGAAAATTAAAAACCCACCAAAAACACATCTCCACTATGCTCCTTGGTCTCCACATGCAACTGAGTAAAGAGCCCCATCAGAGTCCACTCATCATCAAAATTATTCAAGACCCGCACTGGTAATATTTTGTTCATGGCATCATCCACACATTAACCATTCCTAGGGAGTAAGAGACATCGAAGTCAAACCCCTATAGGAACATGATTCAATGATTATACCTAAGATTAATGTCTATTTCTATAAGATGTAGGCTAAGATCATTTTATTATAATAGACCACAAAATTCTCCCAAAATTAGTTGTGGTTCCACATTTTCAAATCGTGCATCACAAGTTCTAGCTATATTTTATGGGTTGGGTTATTTTTTTGTGGTTTTAGTTAGCAGGATATATACACCACCATGTGATAATAATACATAATCATGAAACCAATACCCATACCATATCGGTCAAAATACACTACATATCCCTTTCTAGATACTATCAATATCAAAATGGGTGTGGTATTGAACCACCGCTTCAGCTCCTCAAAGGATTCTTGATAATTGGGGCCTTAAAAAACATCACCCCATTTTGGGTGAGCACATTCAAGGGAGAAGAAAGCAAAGAGAAATCCTGAAAAATCTGCTTGTAGTATCCTGCCTAAGCGAGGAAGCATCTAATCTGAAACACGTTCTTTGGATTCTCTGATGACATCACTGTAGTTATGTTCTCAAGAACCATTGAAACTATATACTCCAAGATCACATTCCTTATAAACATCACCTACTTGATATAAAATGTGTACATGGATAGATTTGCATAATGGTGGTGATCCCACAAATTGACCAAAAATATCAATAAATGATACTCATTCTTCTCGTAGGATCCATCGTCAAAAAGTATTTCATCAACGAATACCATGGAAAAATGTCGAGATGCTACTGGAACACTTTATTCATTATTTCAATAATGATAATTGGATAATTTTTCAATTCTAAGTGTATGAAAAAGTAATGAAAGTGGTCATACTTGCATTAGATGGATGTCTTCAGGATATCTTCCTCTTTCACCCTAAGTTGGGGATAACCTGATGGAATTTATATTTAATAAAAACACTTTCCCCCCCTTCAAATGATCAAAAAATTAATTTATTCGGGGAAATGAATATTTTTTCTTAATGTTTAACTTTTTTAGATTTTGTTAATCAATACAAAATCAGTGGGATATGTCATCCTTCTTCACAAGAAGAACATGATAGGCCCATTGAGAGGTGATTGGGTGAATGAATCCATTGAATTCAAAATCGTCCGGCTATATCATTAATTCCTTTAGCTTGGTGGAGTCCATAAGATTCAAGGGAATAGATACTGGCTGTGTTCTAAGTGCCTAATCAATCAAGAATTTCACATCCTGCTCCACAGTTATTCATGAAAAAAATTTGGGAATACCTCCGGGAACTCATCCTTGACATTAGGTAACCCACGCTCAGGATCACGTCCATAATCCTCTAGCATGAGAGACAAGAACATAGAGATATAATTCCTTAACTATGGGAGTGGAGGATCCACACAACTAGAATGGGGAACCCATTCCCCATGAAAAACCCCCAGACTACCATCATGTATTCTGAAACTCACCCACCACCTACAAAAATCAATGTGTTCTTGAATGTGTATCTACCAATACATTTCGAGTATTATGTCAAAAAGCTCCATATATAAGATCAAGAGGTCCCACACCATCTATACCCTATAAAAAGTAATTTAACATGATGGGAACCTGAGAACCTTCCCCTTTTTCATACCCAGCGACTTCACCAACACTATACCAATATTTAACAACTCTGTAGGAAAATTCAGCATGCTCCCAAAACTGGAAGAGATAAGTGAAACAGAAGCACCAGTATCAAAAAGATAATTAGGTATAGAATATGTAATAAAAATAGTACCTAGGTTAGTCGATGGACTTGCATTCGATCATGATAGGGACTAATCTATTACATGAAGATGCCTCGTCTCTATTGGAGAATGGCTGGTCAGCTGTGGTTGTGCCTTAAACTAGATCGGCCAGAATAATGATCCGACCTTACTATATGGACCACCAAACCAAGATAACCCATCCTCAATGTCTCTGACTAAGACGGAACCCCCGTTGAAGCCACTGATCCTGCCACACTCTGAAGTGGACATTCCATCCTAAAAAAGAGGTGTAAGTGTCCCATACCTCCATCCTGATAACATGTCTTCAGAGGAAATTTTTATTTTGGTTGGATGTTACATGGCCTCCCACACTAGTAAAACATGATGTAACTCACATTAGAATCCACAGATAAAAGCTTCCTAGAATAGTGGCTTGAAATTCCAACTCCTTTTTCCCCTGCTCCTATCACTTCCTTTAATTCTAAGATAAAGTACATTTTCTCATCACTGATACTTTCACAGAGAATCCAGACCTCCCCTTGAAATCAATCTATATGATAAACTCTCATTAAACCACTGTAGAATATTTTGTTTGTTAAAGAGGAACAAATGATAATAAATCTATAGGTGCAAGCACCTTTCGAACTTCTGAGACTTCATATGCTCACTAGAGACTATTTCAGGTGCATACAAGACTAGATGAAAAAACGGTTGGCATAATCCAACACTAAAAATTCCCCTATAACCATTTCTATAAACTATATGTATTTATATTATTCAATGTCTTTAGGGTAGTGCTAGTTATTTAATGAATCTTTGATGTTCTTACAGCTCATCTTTTCATGCTTCTTAGATTGAAGCACTGATTCCCACCACCTGTGGCTAGGATCCTCAAACTGAAAAGAGGCACACTTCACCCTAACCTACTCAGGTGTATCATGAAAATACAACATGTTCTTGATCTTCTCGATCCACTCCTCTACTTCCTAGGGTTCCATGCTACATTAGAATGTAGGAGTCTTTTTCTTTAATAATGTAGGGAACAATTTATTAATTGAGTTCTAGTTGTTGTCAATGAGGTCAATGAATATCAATGATTGTTCAAGACAATATCCTATGTGAAATGTAGAATGGAAATCATATGTTTGATGCTCTGACCAGAAATGCTGAAAGATTTAGAATCATGTGTTATACAACATTTAAAATATTGTCCTAGAATCCTTTTGAGAATGACTCAGGAAAATTGAAACTAATAATCCAAAAAGAAAAGTAGGAAGAGGATGGACTATGAAGGGGTTGTTGATCTTGAGGAATCTTTTCAAATATTTTACAATGGGCATGCATTTCTCTTTGACAGTTTATTTTTGGATTAAAAAAAATTGTCCAACCATGGAGGCTATCCAAGGACCTCTCTTCAAGAACATGTAGGGCCCATGGTTCAACTCTAGGGATGCCCTCAAGTCTATCCCAGAATGAGGAAAGTGCATGTGGTCTGTGTATAAACCCAAAAGAGTGTGTGCCTGGTGATCAACCTGTATGCAGGGATGCATAGTGGGAGCTATGAGCTTGCTCGTAGAAGGAATGGGTGGGTGTAGAGCACAACCACAGAGAACCAGTGTGGGGCTGCATCAGAGGGGGGAGAGGAGAATTATGAACAGTTTTCCGGATAAGTTTATTGATAAATTGTTCCTGTCATAAATCTATTTTTTTATGGGGTCAACATTTTAAAAGCACGAATGTAATCACTACCTCTCATATAATCTCGCATCACGGTCGACAATCCGATTAGCCGTGACATCCGATCATCTAATCATTTTTGATAATCTGATCCCGGGCCACATATGTTTCAACCAGGACCGTCCAATCCCCCCACAACATTAGATCCATCCCACAACATCATCTTCAATCTCTCGATGTTGCTGCCACCCATCGGCGACACTGCACACACTAGAGAATAATCTAGATCACAATGGAAGACCTCTGACTATCAAAGGAAGAACATTTTGGCACCCTGAAGGAAACTAGATTGAACCGAGACCATGCATGCAATCTATGTCTTTCATGCATGAAAAGTCTCAAAGAAGAAGGATTGACCGAGGAAAACGATGTTTCTGAGGCCAAGTGGGTTAAAGGTAGATTCATCCATGAGAATTGTGAATGCGACCATGAATCCATTCATGATGATAGGACCCAACATTTGAAAAAGAAAATATCATAGACATGCGGCTTATCCTTGACCCACAACCTCAAAAAATTGAAGCCACATATATTAGGAATTCAATGACCAAATATTAATGTTAGATACACACATTTTGATCATGGAAGAGGAAGTATCCCTTTCTTATAAAAGGAGTACCCCGAAACGAGAAGAGATGCTTCTCCCTAATTCCAAAGAGCGCATGTTCTCGTAAAATAGAGAATCTTAGCACATCAGTTCAACAACAGAAAGTAGAGCACTATGAGTCTTCAAGGATCTGTGAAGAAGAGATCCCACTAGCATTCGATAGGTGCTACGCACCATCGAATTTATTCATGAAGAATTGAAACCAGAACATGCAACAAGTTTTGTAAAACCCTCAGTGTGCTTAGAAAAATACATTCCATCATGATTCAATTCATGGGATATTGTCTCACAGATCTTTTCAATGAGTCAAAATTGTGAACCTCATGCACAAAGACGATCTGTGCATCCTTACGTGAAGAAAGTGACATGTAGCCATCCTTGATTCATAATTAATGGTGAGAAAACCGTCCTATTTGAATGTTTTATTCTACTTTGTGCATGGATTCTTTGTTTAAGAATAATGATATCACTACTGGTGACTTACAAGAATGTGTGTGTTTCATTTGAAGAAACCCGAGGGCTCGAGTGATTTCATGTTAAAAGGAAAAATAAATGCATGTATGCATGTGCTCTGGTTGAAGGATCCCAGGGCCGTGTAAATAAATGTGAAAAAGTTTCTTAAACATGGAAAGGGTTTCACCCATTTTGGTTTGAAGAAACAAACACATATGAATCTAAACAAACACCCAAACATAGTTAAAGAAGAATAACGAGAAGAAATAATAAGAACAATATAAGAGTACAACTGTATGTGTTCTTGAAGAACCACACCCATTGAGGGTTCACAACCAAGAAGAATAATAGGTGCATGCATGCATGCATGCATGCCCATGCATGTGAGATGACTCTATGATGTAATAAAAAAAATAGTGTGTTCACGTATGTGATGAAGAAGAATGAAGAGTTCAACCCTAATATTATATGAATGATCACATGCATATATGCACAATAAGAAAATAATTGATTTTGATGATTCCATGTGAACCGATCTTCATGGCCTAAAAAATAACTTTAGTTTATATGATTCTATACAATAATAGAAAAGAAGTTTTAGTGTTGTTGGTTATTTCACTAAGAAGAAGAAAGAAGAAGTCTACTGCAGTTGGCCTTGTACTAGACAAGAAGAGAAAGAAAGAAGGAAGAATTTATTACCTACTATTGTTTTAAGTAATCAAGTGAAGATAACTAAAAGAGACCCAGAGTAGAACCTACCATATCAAGAATGAAGAATACTATCAGTATAGGCAGTATGAATAACTTGCTAAAGGAATCATGTTGGACTAAAAAATATCACCAATCTAGGGAAGGGTATTGTTTCCTACCCCCCTCTAATGTGTAGGGACTACCACTAGAAAAAGTATTCTGTTCCTAGACACTCCACTGTAAAACATATCACATCACAGTGGATAATCCAATCAATGATCATATACATGTATAGAAGGAATGTAGCTACTCTTATTGAGTGGTGAACCTTGTAAAAATATTGTGTGGAAATTTTGACTTCTTTGTACTATTTCATGCGACAAGGATAATAGAATAAGAGAATCAAGATCCTAACTGGCCAAAAGGTACAGGGATAAAAAGTTCTAATTGGTTTCAAAAGACCCAAATAGTAATTCACACCTCCTCTCAGTGTTATGTATAACCCAAACTAGTCTTCTCAATTGGTATCAGAGGGAAATGTTCAGCTATGTTGGTTATCTAAAGTTATGTTATTCTATATTAAAGACCTAAGTTTCATTCCTAAGTTATCAATGAACTAGACTTTTAGTGAAGATTATTTTTTCTCTTTGAAGAAGGATATATCTACAAAGACCATGATGAAAACAAAAAATAAGGAGATGATAAAGCTGATGAAGAAGTCCCACTTATCTAAAGAATAAGAAGCATCTAGTTCTTCATATCTTGATGGCATTAAAGAAACACCATAATTTAAATGTAATGATAAGGTGCATCAGGTTCCCACTATGAATATGGAAAAACTTCCTACCTCAACTAATCAAGAGGTATGTGTTAGTACATTTAGAAATTATTCTCATGATGAAAATTCTAGTACAAGTGGTGTTGATCAATCTATAACATCTCAAGAAATATCATATGATATATTAAGAATGATTTTTCATGGTATTAATAAAGAAAGTACATCCCAGGTTTGTGGATTATTTCAATTCATGTAGAAAAATATCACTCAGCTAGAAGAATAAACTATTTTTTTTTGGAGAAAGTGTTACAATGAAAAAAAAAATTATATGTTAAAAGCTCACTAGACAGGTTAGAGCCTTTAAAGAAACAAAGAGGGTATTTGAATTAAGTTCATCAAATTGACTCAATGATTTTGAAGAAAAGGATGTATTCAATAAGACTCTAGAAATGAAGATCCAGGAACTTGATGATGAGCTGAAAAAGAGAAGTGAGGTTGAAGAGATATATTTGGAAGAAGACTCCAAGAAGATCAATGACTGTGATTCTTCATTAAAAAAAAGTAAGGATGCATGAAGTTGAAGTAGAAATATTAAATGTGTCTTGTGAAGAGAATATGATTATTATTGAAGACCAAGAAGTCATCCTGAATATGGTATGTCTAGAATTGGAAGCTCAGTTGACCAATCATTAGAAGACACATATTGAGTCTCCACAATAGGAGGAAACAATAGTTGATGTAACTCAATGTTCAATATAGGATTCAACTATCAAATGACCTCCATCAGGTGATAAGAATATCATGGATTCACACACTGATATATCAGAAGCTGATGAGAATGTAAAGATACAATCCATACCAACCTATAATGATGTTTATAAAATTGTTTCAATTAAAAGTGGAAATTAGTAGAAAAATTATAATTGAGTATTGATGAAGAAAACTACCACCATGACTATGGGGATAAGAAGAAGAATTTTTATTATAATTCCCCACATAAATCACTAAAAATCCAGAATATGATGAAGTAACCCTATAAAGAAGATGGCAAGATGTCTAGGATTCTGGTTCAATGCTGGTGTTATAATATATATGGGAATTTTTAAATAGATTGTTGGTAGAATATCATAAATTTAAAAACACAAAGAAAGCACGTATCAAGGGAGAGAAATCCAGAGAAGAAAAAGAAACATCCACAGATCCAGATTCTTTTGTATTCTGCAATCATATTTTGAATTCTAGATAACATCTGATATTTAATCAATATGAGTGGTCACATGATAGGTTCATGTTCCTTTCAATAGGTACCCAAAGATTATAAGAAAAGAAGATCACATGAGCTATCAAATAAATAAAAATCATCCTTGTAAAGCAGTAAAAAGAATGCTAGAAGAGCCAACACTCTTAAGAAGACTCTTAGGAGGAAAGTTGAGATGTTCATGGATTCTAAATCCAAAAAGATGAGGGTGGTGTATCTAAAATCACTTATAATAAAAATATAACTCAAAAAACCCATATAGAATATCCAATTTTGATTCCTTAGACCGTAATGATATATTGGTGGTTTGGCAAGAAGATTTTAAATGAATGAGAATGATTGAAGATGAACATGCTACGACTTTTTCTAAATCAAAAGGGAGATTATCGATGAAGACAATGATGCTTGGTGTGTGAGGAGAAATAAGGATGGTCATATTATTATATGATTATTAAAATTTACTCCATCCCAACAATAATTCAACAAAAAGAGAAATGGTGTATCATGAGATTCTAGTTCTTTGAAAGCCCTTGAAGAAAGAATATTTACACACAAATAGATGGAAAAAATAGTAAGGTCCACAAAATCACAGTCAAAATTGATGATTTGTTGTTATTGGGTGAAGAATAGAGCATTTGTGCTGAGAAAATCATCTCAACCTTGTTGTTCACACTGATGGAGCAAGTAGAATCCACCTTATTCCCTGACATCTATGTTTATTGTATTTGATCTTATATTATAGTGAATTGAAGGTGAAGAAGGCTCTCTTAGAGGGAACCTGAGAGTTAGTGATAAGAAGTGTTACCTTGAGGGGGAGACAAATGAAGATGCCCGAGTTATTATTTTAATTAGTGTCAAATTTAACTGATATCAAAATAATATTACATCGAAGGTTGTCTGAAGATCAGGTCATTGGAAATAGTATGTTAATATTAAATATCTCATCCTTGGTAACTCATAATAATGATCATTCTATAAAGGGAGAGTAATATTGTTAATTAGTGACATAAGAATAGTGAAAGATTCCAAAGGCCACATGTCCTTCTAATTAAACATGAATGATTTTGATCCTTTTATTGGAGTGAGTTCATGAGTTTCATATTGAATATTTCATATAACAATTAATGTCCTAGAATGCAAGTGTAAAACCCTTTAAGGCAAATAAAAGAGTTCTTATCTCATGAGGTATCATATTCAGTAGGTAATGGACAACTTTGATGTCTAAATCAAATTCTATTGATTTTTTCAATGAGAATTGATCTAGTAGACATAGAGTGAAATTATTGATGGAACATTTGATAAATATGAAATTATACACTCATTCTCATGATATTTGTATTTTTTCAATAAGGGGTAGTGTAGTGAAATGAATGTTTAAGAAAGATAAATAAGTGAAGACCTGTTGAGACATTCATTTGGTTAAAAAACATTGGATATTGCCAAAAATTTCAAAAGGGGAATTGTTGGGACCAAATTAGTTATTGAGTTGAATTTGTTGTCAATGATGTAAATTAATGTCAAGGATGGTTGAAGACACTCTACTATGTGAAATGGAGAATGTAAATCAGATAATTGATCATCTGGCCTTATAAGTTCAATGAACTTGTATCATGTGTGATACAACATTTACCACATTGAGCTATAATCCTTTTGAGGATGATTAAAGACCTTTTTATTTAATAAAACAAAAGGAAAAGGAGGAAGAAGATGGTTTAATAAGGGGTTTTTTATCATGTGGAGGCCATGCACATATTTTGATATGGCAATGCATTTCACTTTTATGGTTAATTTTTGGCTTATAAAATTTTGGCCACCCATGGAGGCCAGCTGAGGACCTTACCTCAAGAACATGCATGACCTGACGGTCAACCACAATCGAGGGAATCCCCCACTACTGGAAATGTGACCTTTCCCAACACTTCTATACCCCCTTTCCCAAAGGTTTGGCCATACCGTTGGGAAATACCACTTTGAGCCCACTTTTCCCAACGGTTTTCCAAAACCGTTGGGAAAGGGTAGGCTTTCCCACCGGTTTGGCCAAACCGTTGGGAAAAGTCCACTTTGTGGACACTTTTCCCAATGGTTTTTCCAAACTGTTGGGAAAGGGTAGACCCTTGGGAAAGTTCCAATTTGTGGCCACTTTTCCCAACGGTTTGGCCAAACCGTTGGGAAAAGTCCCCAATATTTCAACATCCCTACCAAGATTCCAGGGACCTATACCAACGGTTGTCAAAACTGTTGGTATAGGTCCTTTGATTTTTTATCGGATCCCCTTAACTAGAACATTCTATAAATAAAGATTTAAAATAATTATGATAATAAATATATATATTTTTGAAATCATGTTCACAAAAGTCATGTTAGGTTAGTGGTTAGGTCGTTTAATGATAAACCAGAGGTCCTGGGATCAAATCACAGCGAATGTTTTTTGGAAATACATAGACCAACGATTTTAAGGAACCATTGGTATATATTTTCATATTACTTACACCAACAGTTTTCAAAACCGTTGGTATAGGTATATACCAACGTTTTTTCAAAAACCGTTGGTGTAGACCTATCCCAACGGCTTACTTGCCTACAGTTCTCCAAACCGTTTGTATAGGCTATACCAACGGTTTAGAGGCCTATACCAACGGTTCCAAACCGTTGGTATATGTTAGTTTTCCAGTAGTGCCTCAATCTCATCCCCACATGAGTTAGTGGCATGAGGGATGTGTATAAGCCCATAAGAGTGCACGCACGGTGATCAACCCATGCAAATGAATGCATAGTGGGCACTAGGACTGATCCCACAAGATGTATGGGTTGGAACAGAAGCATGCCCGCGTAGAGCCGGTGAGGGGCGACACCAGAGGGTTAGAAGAGAATTCATATTAGTTGTCAGGAGAAGTAGATTAATAAACTACGCCTCTCCTACATATCTCTTTCAATTTGGGGAAATATATTAAAAACATGGATGAAATCTCAGTCGCTCATCTCATCCCACATCTCGGTCGACCATCCAATTAGCCGCAACATCCAATCATCTAATATTCGCCACTCCTCTGATCTCAGGTTGTCTAAATTTTAATCAAGGCCATCCAATCCTCCCACAATATTTGATCCATCAGACGTTATCATCTTCAACCTCTCAACGCCACTGCCACCCATCAGCAACACTGTACTCACTGGAGAAGAAGCCCGATCACCATGGATGAACTCTGACTATCAATGAAGGATCATTTAAGAACCATGAAGGATAATGGATCGAACTGAGACCAGGCATGTAATATACCTCTTGTATGCACGCAAATTCTCGAAGAATATGGATTGGATGAGGAAAATGGACTAGCTGAGGTAACGTGGTTTCGAGCGAGATTCATGTATGAGAATGGGGGATGAGATATGGAATCTATGCATGAAGATAGGACCCCACATTTGAAAAGGTAAATACATGATAAATGAGGCATATCCTTGACCCATGGATTTGAAATCATGAAGTCAATGAACTCAGGCCTTCAAATCCCTGATCTTATGCTAGAAATGCAGATTTTTAATGTAGAGGAGAAAGTATCAATCACCTATAAATGGAGGAGCCCGATATGAGAATAGATGTTACTCCCTCATTCCCAAGATCTCATGTTCTCTAAAAATAGATTGTCTCCACTCATCACATCAATAAGATCAAGGAGATCACCATGAGTCCTCAATGCTCCATGAAGAAGAGACCCCTCAAGTCATCGACAGGTGCTATGCACCCTCAAATTGTTTCTCAAAGAACTGAACCCAAAAATGTGATAGTTTTTGTATAACCCTCTTTGTGCTTCACGAAATATGTCCCATTGTGAACCAGTTCTTAAGATAATCCTTCACAGATCTTTGTAATGAGAAAAAAAATTACACCTCCTGCACAATAAAGATATGTTCATCATTGCATGAAGAATGGGACCAATGGACACCCTGGTTTCATGACGAAAGGTGGTAAAACCCTCATGTTTTCATGTTTGTATTATACTGTGTGTAATGTTTCATTGTTGAATAAGTAGGATATCACAATCAGTGACATTCATGAAAGTTTGTGTATTATTTTAAGAAACCCAAGGGCTCGAGTGTTTGCATGTGAAGAGGGAGAATTCATGCATGTATGAATGTGTTTTGGTTGAAGGAGCCTAAGTCCGTGTACACTTGTGTAAAGAAGTATCTTTCACATGGAAATGGATACACCCATTTTGGTTTGAACAAATATACACATATAAACATAAACAAACAACCCAACCAGGTGCAAGAGGAATAAAGAGAAGAATGAATAGGAAGAGTAGAAGAGGACATGTGTGTGTGTGTTCTTAAAGAACTATACCCATTAAGCATTCTCAAGATAGAAGAAGAATAGGTGAATGCATGCATGCATGTTGGCACATTCATATGTGAAGACACTCAAATTAAAGAACCATAATTGTGTGTGCACATATGATAAGAAGGAGAAGGAATAATTCCACCATAATGCAATATGGTATATCACATGCATACCTAAACAAGACGAAAATAACATATTCTAATGATGCTAGGTGAACCAATATTCATTGCCTGAATAATCACATTGGTGTATGTGATTATATCCCTGAAGAGAGAAGATGTTTTAGTGAAGATGGTTTTTTCACCAAGATGATGAAAGAATAAGTCTACAGTAGTTGGTGGTTCACTAGAGAAGAAGAGAAAGAAAGAAAGAATAATTTCTTGCCTATAACATTGAAAATAATAATGTGAAGATCCATAAAGAAGACCAAGAGCATAACTTACCATATCAAGATTGAAGATAACCGTATCTATAGGAAGTATAATGAACCAGCTAGAGGTCGCAAGTTGGACTTGGCTATCCCAGTCCAGGGAAGCAGATTTTATCCCACCCCACTCGAAAGTGTAGGGACTCACACAGGCTAGAATATTATTTTCCAATCCACACCACTGTTACAGCATATCACATCATATTTTAGAATCGATGCACTGGTCATATCAAGGCATGGAAAAAACGTAGAAACTCTTATTGAGTGGTTAACCTTTTAAAAATAAAGTGTGTGTTTTTTTACTACTATCAATTGTTTCATGTGATAGGTAAAAGAGAATAAGAGAATAAAGATCCAAATAGGTCAATAGGTACATTGATAAATTGATGGCATTGGTTCTAAAATCCCCCAACACAGATTAAACCCCTATCTAGGTTAGGTATATCCCAAACTAGTGCTATCATGGAACCCCTATGCCTTTTCCTTCTTAGGATCGGACTCATCTTCACTAGCTCGAGTAGGAGTTGGATATTCTCCATTTCCTATGGATTTGGAAACCCTAACCAAAACTTCTACCAACTTTTGATGAATCAGTTAGGGAGATATCTCTCCGGAATCATCCTGTTAGTGAATGAGAGATTTCAAGGGAATCATGTTTCTTCACAAGGAAACAGAAACACAATAAATCATTAGTAAAACAATTCTAAAAAATATCTCCATTTACATCATAAATAAATAAGTTAAACACATCACAACAATTAAATAAACTTCCAATTCACTCCCATCGGATGTTTACGTGTAGTCTGCATCCCACACATCCCACCTATAAGAGAAGTCAAAAAAACAATCCCAACATCCAATGTCAACTCAATGTTTTTCAGGAGAGGTACAAGACATGAACCAGACATGTAATCAATACTCTGAGACTTTAAATTCTTAGCTCTTACATAACAAGACTCACCCCAAAATAATAATATGACACAAAAAGATAAACCTCCTTTGATACCATTTTGTCACAAAACAAATATTGTCACCATTAAAATTTGCACCCGTCCTAGTTAGTGGAAAGTCCCAAAGGCCGTTTCATATCCTAATGGGCTGGAACAAGTGCTCGATTATCTTATATAATGGTTTGGGAAATATTTACCCGAGTTAGGATACATAAAACAATGAAAGAAAATCAAAAAGAAAAATTTGAAAATTCATTCCAAACAAACCTTAATTAAAATTCAAAACTAGATTCAAGGTTATAAAAATGATGTAGGAGATCCAAAACTACAAAAGAAGAAAAACAATTCCCAATGACCTACACATGATAAGGGTTTATCTCCCATGAGTCTTCTCCACAATATCACACTACCTAAGCAACTAACATCTTTAACCGCTCCCTCCAAATGCCCTGCCAATACCTATGTCATACATAATCATGTCTACATACGCCCAATGTTGTATGTAGTGTGTGAGCCCAATCACCATAGGAAACCACCCAAAGACTCAATGTTACAATCATTATATGGTAAAAATCATTCAAGTGTTATAAACAATGAATGGTTGAAATAATTAATAAAGGATTATATTTTTAATGAAAATAGTTTTAAAAGTGGGTAACTTTAAAAATGGGTATATTTAAGTAAAACATGTATGATACTGAACATTCCATCCCACCACACCATAATCCATATATAAATTCCAGATTTTCAATGAGCACTCAACTCAAGAACACCCCTAGGAACTAGTTAGTTTTGAGCCCTATGTGCCACGCATCTTGGTGTGAATGTATCCATAACAATATTTGTTCTTGTGCATGAGCCTCTAGTAGGGGAATCACCCATAACCTAGTGGTCTCCAACATCATCATCATTAGAGTTTTTTAGTGTTTTCAATGTTAACCATGCTATGTGAAATAGGGACAACACCACTCTGGATCCCTATCATGCTGGTACACATCCTCCCACCTAGATTCCCATGTTTCTCTCATTGTGATCAAAGAAGTTCCACATGATACAAAATTACATTTAAACATAAATACCCCGGTTATGGTCATAAACATTAAAAACAGTATCTAAAGGTGATTTTATGATTTTTTATAACTGAAAAAAACACATAGAATTTCCAAAAAACCATTTCATAAGTTATAACAAATCTTTGCACATAAAATCCATTAAAAACCCCTCTATTAACACTAAATGAAATCCAATATTTCATCAAAACAGAAATGTCCACATTTAAAAATTTTTAAATCCATTCAATGAATTATAAAACAACACCAGATAGTATAACATGGAATGCACAAGTAAAAAACCCATTTTCACTCAATATTATCACTTAAAAATCAACCTCTTAAATGTTTCAAATAGAAATAGTTTTCGCACAAAATACATTTAAATAGGAACATAAAATAAATATAAATCCAACATGCTAAATCCTTCTACAATTATTATATATGGAATCACCTACTATATATGGAAAAAACCTCAAATCATTGTGTGGAACATCAACCACACCCCAAATGCACCACAAGGGAGTGTAAACAAAATAAAACCACAAATTTGAACATATAAACTCAAAAAAAATGCCCTAGGTAATAGTAAATAACATTTGGACATTTGGGTCTTCATGAAAAGTGGATGAAACCCTAAGGAAATGGAAGGAATAAGAGAGGAGACTCACTTTCTTGAAAAAAATTGAAGAAATCACCCAAAATACATTAGTAGTTGAATCTCCTATCATCCTAAATTGAAAGGAAGGATTGAATAAGTCTAAGGAGATCAAGTGAGAACAGAAATGGTGGATGAAAAGTAAAAAATGAAATATTTATGAAAGAATCTAATTTCCATTTCAAATCTGGATGATTTGAGAAACCATGATTAATTTCTCCCTATTACCCGATGCATATTAGCTCTAAAGATGTAAAGTGAAACATGGGTGTGAGCCTAGGGATTATGGTATTGAGTGAGAGGTGTAATGACCAAAATATATTAATAAATGAGTGAGATATAAAAGAAGTAATTATTTTTAAACTGGAAATGGGCTCACGAGTGGGCCCAATAACTAAGTAAATCACCCAAATCCATCATGATTATGAGTTTTAAATGGGTCAAAAAGGATATTATGGTTTTAATAGGTCATGTAAGGTCATTTGGGATGTGGAATGGATGAAAAATGTTAAAAACGAAGGAGTTATAAAAGAAAAGATTTTAATTTATAAAACTGTAAATGGGATCATGATTTATCCCTAATCATGACGTTACCAGCCCTTTCTCCAAAAATTCGTGGGAAACCCACAAAAAAAAGACTACAATTTAATTCAAATAATTTGAAATAATTCTAGTATGTTACAATATAATTAATCATATAGTGAAATTTTTATACTTGAATGACTGTTATTTTTATGGGAAAACACTACCAAAAGTTATATACTACAACAATCCATATCTTTAGCAAACTATAATTCATACTTTATTACATAAAGATACAAATAATATTACCCCAAAAGACTATAAGGTCAATTTTATATGATATTTTATGTATATAACACATTTACATATAGCATAGGTCCAAAAAAATATTTTAAAACTCCATAATATTCCAAAAAATACCATTTATTTTCTAATACCTCACATGATAACATGGGAAACTACATAAAAAAGAGTGATATATAAAGCCCATTTATAGAAAATTAAGGGAATGTCATGTTAAATGAAATAAATTATATTCAAGAGGTATATAACGGTGTCATAAAATATATTTTAATCATAAACATTTTCATTGAATCATGATATACGATGATAACATCAATGACATATTAGAAATGTAAAAATCATATAAAATATGAAATGATAATAATAAATTAAGGATAACTAGTTATAAATCCAAACATATTAATCATATTATAACTTCTCATTCACAATATATTTTTTCATTAGATAAAAACATTCCCAATGAATTTTAGTGATATATAATTATAGTTCCACTCAACACACTCATATCATACACAATAAATTTTCGTCCACAATGATCAGAAATAATAATGATGAATTTAATCAATTTTAACCCCACAATAATGTAGTGTTGGTAATATAAAAGGAATTATTTAATCAACTAATGATATGTAAAACATGACGAATACCAATTAATTTAAATGAAAATGGGTACTAACTACAACATTGTTTTCTCGGGAAATCATAGTATTATTATGAAAGAACAATGAATCAATATATTGATTTACCGAAGGTATTACTTGGAGATAAAGGTTGAATCTCATTACATGGGGATCATATGTATAGTAAAAGGATATGTAAAAAAAATATAATCATGAAAAAATTTAAATCAAAATTTATTCGGATAGATAAATTACATAAAATAAAAATGAGAGTATAGAGTCCCATATCGTGATAGGGTTCTTCTAGATGTGTGGGAACTACTTAGGAGGAATTTAAAGATGTAAGGGGAGGGTGAATTTTGGCTTAAAGGGTATGGAGTAAAGAGTATTAATTTTATGAATGATTAATTATAGAAAAAGGGGGAATTATATATTAATGGATAATTATAGTTTTCGGAATATAAGACTAAATAATTAAAACCAAAAGTCATCATATGGTTTTTTCCCAAGGTTTGTAAATTTTTTGTGAGGTTTCGATATTTTATAAGGCCAATAACCAAAATATATAATATACTACACTTAGTGATGTGGAAGTACCTAATATTTATAATAAATTGATGTTAAAACAATAAAATATAATATAAAATTTGGAATATTCATAAAGGGTTTAAATATTTATTCAAATAAGATAATTTTTTTAAAATGGGAAACATATTTTTGGTCATTTATTACTTTCTTACTATTTATTAATTTATTTTTCTTTCAATTATGATGTTATAATTCATTCATATATTCATAATATATGTATTTTTATCTTATATATTGAATCTTATATACAAATTAATAATAATTCACAATTGGATAAATTCTATTTTGGTGACTTGTATAATAATATTTATTTTACCAAACAATTCAATATATTTGATCAACTCAATTTTAAATTGAAATTCTCTTTTTTTTAATATAATTTTTAAAAATAATTATATTTTTTACCATTAAAAATATTATATTAGAATTAACTAAATTCTATTATCATTTATATGTAAATATTATTTTACAATAATAATATATTAAAATAAAATTTATTTCAAAACATTCATATATAATTTTTTTTAAAACAATATATTTCAAAAATTAAATTTTTTAATAATTCATACCAAATATTTATTTTCATAAAATCATATAATATTAAATTAATGAAAAATTATAAATATAATAATTATGATATTAAAAATGGAAAATAAAAAATCATACTACCTGGGTCTAGATACATATCCCATTATTAAACTGATGTATCCCTTAAGCGTATGGTGTACGATGATGGGGATTTAATAAGTGTTTCAAAAAATGGAGATTGGTCTGCAATCTCTATAAATAATGAATTCTCCCCTTTCTAATTTCATTCAAGTTTTAGTTATTTTTTTTTCTTTTCATGGTCATGGGAAATTCTTTGTTATTTAATATCCCTTTGATGTTAAGATAGATGGCCTTTAGAGGGTTAAATCCAAGTATTTTAGTACATCACTCCATCAATCTATGAAAAATATTTTATATTATAACCATTAATATATAAGTAAGTTATTAATAACTATAAAATTTATATTTTATGATAAATTAAAATTTTAACAATTTTTTAATTCGTAGAGTCTGTATTAGTCCCGAATAACCAGTTTTAGACATATATTTTAAAAAACTGTATATTATTTACATGATAAAAAAGTAATTTAATTTATAAAATTCATTGAAGTTACATTCTTCCATGATTTATAAATTTTAACATTGATATTTAAATTAACACATAAAAACATTTGAGGCTTCTTCTATTTCATTTCCTCCACTATTTTCTATATAGATTTCTAAAATATGTCGTTCTGATGCAACCCTTTGACTAGGTGAGTTGTATTATTTCATATTATGTATTAGATAATATACATGATTTTCACGAGATTATCAATTTTATGAAATGTCATTAAATAATGGTATCAGTATTGGATTGAGTATATTTCAAGGGTCCAGTATGTACTTCCCCAAGAGGGATACACGCAACACATTATGTACGTGGGAGACGTTTAGTGTGAGGGATAGTCGATATACCACATCGCTGATACGATCAATGATATCAAATGGGCTGAAGTGACTTTTATTAATCAGTCCCTTCATTTTTAATGTCATTAATTTATTCCATTAATTTATGTAAAGGAACACCTTCTCTATATCCTCATACTGTAGGTCTCGTAAATGATTATATGTATGGATTTATTATAGACAATATATGGATATCATATTAAATAGAATTTCATTATCCTTCACTATAATATCTATGATAATATCACCTCCCATCATATTAAACCCTCCATCTTCATCCCAGCATATTGCTGTCCCACACCACTTCCCATATATATCCTCCTAAGGTGACAACTAAATGATATAATGGAAATAATTGTTTTATGAGAACTCTACTAGCAGAAGTGGTTAATCACAATATCCACGGAAATCAATTTAACATATTATAAACATATCCTATAGATTTTATATGGTTATCAAGGACAAAAAATCAATCTAAGGGTGATAAAAAAACGAATATTCATCTTTGTTTCTTTTACATGCTGAATGATTATCTAATACCATGAGGTAAACCTCGGGTTATATTTAAATATAATGGTGAGTGTAACTTCATGATGTATTATTAGTTCCATTAGGTATACATAGGAGGTTTGGTCCATAAAGAAGCCATCCTTGCTTGAAATTTAATACATTGACTTTGAAAGGAGTTCTATTACCACTAAAATGGCATTACTGACTTTTAATTTCATATGGGAGTACAATGAATAAATATAGGGATATATTTTCCCTTTTACAAGCTTATGTGGTCAATGGTTGTGTCATAATCTGAGACATCTATGACTCTTTCTTAACTGGATGGATTTCCATGCATCAAAAAGCATATTTCGGAATCTCCCACTTCATTTTATCCAACTAGATGTTTTTCCTCATATCTATATATGGATTAATAATGGTTAGATTAAAAGATAAGGATTATCAAAGTGAATCATCCAATATTTCATTCTATATTTATGACTCATATGGGTTCTATATGTGTTTTCTAAGCCATATAACACTATCTTTATAAAAGATGGACTCTGTAACATTTAACCCGATTTTCTTTGTAGTTCTATTTTCTTTTTAGGCCCCCAATATCATATAAATAATTAATGGTTGAGATGTTATTTGGGAAAAGTTGTATGGATTCCCATTTATGATTTCCATGCCCATTATTTTCATGTCCTTGAATATTGTATCCCTTTCAATCCACACCATTGATAGGTTTGTGGTATCATTTATACATAGAGATGTTTCTACATTTTTCCTTCCTAGGTTGTTAAGGGATTGATTAATCCTAATCTTTGACTGCCACTATCAACCTTATTAGGTTCATATTAAGATATATTTTTGAGAATACAATATAACGTTTTATAATATTTATATATTACACACTTAACATAAAAGAGATAGGTTTTACAAATATTCAATTTTCGGATCACTATAGCTAATTCCATGTCAGGTATTGGGTATTTCATCTATGAATATTTATTTTTTATGAGGAATATGATATCACATTTTTATATTGAATGACTAAAAAAGTTACTCCCTTTTCCAATAATCATTATTGATAAAAAATCATCCCCTAGGTGGGTAATCTGAGTACTTTGGCATTGATTAGTATCTTATTTATATTATTAATGTGATCCATACATTCATCAATCTGAAAATACATTACTCCACTCAATGTTAGCATGGTTACTGGGAATTAAAATTAGCATATGACTCTCATAAAATGTCAATGGTACCCAACTAATATAGGGAAACTATATATCTTTATCACATCTGTTGGTGTGGGACATCCCTAATTACCTCACATTTTGAAGGGACAACATAAATCCCTTTTCTAGTGATAACATACCCCATGAATGTGAAATTCTCAATCAAAAATTCAAATATATTATATTATTCATAATTTTTTTTATCTTTAGTACAATATTAAAATTCTACCCTTGTCCCTCCTTATGATATGATTATATAAGAATTTCATCTATAATACCTAACACATTTTTTTAAATAATACCTAAATACAATATTTATTGTAACAATATATATAAAATCAATATTATTTGGTACAAAATCCATCACTGTGAGATCATAGTGTCTATTAATCAAAAAAATAGTATTCTTGGAGATATTCAGTCTCTTCATCCCTGATTGATAATATATCTACTAAAGATTCACCATAGAGAATTACTATGATCCGTTTTGATGATAAAAAAAGTCTTCAATCTATGGTAAAAGATACTTTTTTTTATCATTATCTGGTTGAGAACTTGATAATGAATGATAAGGTTAATTAAATATCATTTTTCTTGATGTATAAGACTAGCAGACCTCATAGTGAAACCCATGGGTTTATAAACACTTTATCTTGATTATCCTACATTTTATTCTTTATCTATTTAGTTTTTATAGAGGAAATTATATATATAGTTTGGTATATAAGAAATTATCTCGGTATAAGTTCGATTGATAACTCAACCTCACTACATTGAGAAAGGAAATGAATGTATTCATGAAACACATCATCGTATTCTCTTACAATGGGTATATTGTCAAATATGATCTCTTATTTTATTTTAGTCATTTGATCTAGATATAATTTATTATGTGGAAACAATATCCATGACTGAGATGATAATAAAAAAAGAGATTCACCATTCTTTTTACAATTGTATAAAATCATATATCATTTCCTTGTTTGGAGTGTGATTTCCTTCTCTCAAAAATTTATGTTGGATATATTTAAGGAAATATAATCAATACTCATTATTGCCTTGAATTTATCTAAAGTGAGTATTGAGAGTTTTTTTGATAATTTAACCCTTCTAATAATGATATTGTAGAAGTAATATACATAGGATATGATAATTTCCAATTTTTCTGTCTTTATTGTCATTCCCACATCCTTTTTTTGAGGCGGTGTTTGAAAAATTCGACCAATAATGTGTTATATGAATGAATTTTTAGAACCATAATAAAATATTATTTATAATATTCCAAAATTAATAATTACTTTAACTATCACTAAATAATTTTTTAGATCAACATCATCATATTTCTTATGATAATTCTTCCCTTTCCCTCTAGGAAATAGAGGTTGTTGGTGCAGTTATTACGAAAATACATCACTTAATGTAATGATTTTCATCGTTTACATATTCAATGTTGTTGAAAAAATTTTAAAAAAATTATGAATATTAAATATATTATTGCTTTCTTCCATCACATTGGTGGATTCCCCAATCAACATTTTCTTATTGGGACACCTTCCTTCACATTCCTATATTATTTCTTTATCCCCTTCTTGAAATTTATTTGAATATTCTTCCCAGAAAATTGAAAATTGTGGGGTTGGAATTTCATTCTAGCATGATATTTCTCTAGTTAGACACTTAAACCATTAACCTCTTCCAATCTCTAGAAATGTGATATCATTTATTTTCTATAATGTAAATATCTATTTTATGGAAACATTTAAAAATATCCAAAAAATGTTAAAATCCTAAATTGCCAATCTATTTCATAGAATTGAATTTATCACACCAAATATGTCTTCAACATTAATTTTTGGTGAAATGATAAAGTTGAAGGCTTATCATGATATGAATATTCAATTTCCCCCATACACCCCAATGGATTCATCAGAGTTTGTCATCAAGCCATGGAAATTTGTCCGTATTTTATATTTTATATTCGAAAGAAATTATTTATCAAAAAAAATTACAAAAATCCTACCCACTGCATATATTCAATAAGTTCCTCCATCATAATATTTTTTATTTACATCCACCATTTATCCTATTTTGCATTAATAAAATAATTTTTTTTCCTAATGTTGACTAATACAGAGAATTGAAGTTTGAAGAGGACAATTTCTATGGAGTTGATCTATTATTCTATAATTATGTAATCAATTTTTACACATTATATCAGAGGCCTTTGTCACATAATAGACTCAATTAATCATAGAAATTTTATAATGGTATGTGGGTCTTCCCTATACATTATTTTTCTATTATATGCTTGAGTTTAAGGGAATATATTTTTATGGAGTTCTAGACTCCTAATCTAATTGATATGTCATCTCATTTCAGTGCCCATTACAATATTTATCACATTTTTTGTTTAATTTATTCATCTTATTCCCAAAAATTCTCTAATATAAAGGGATACTGAGGGATAGAAATTATAAAAATACTAAACACATAAATGGGAAACTATTATCCTTAAATGATTAAGTCATTAATTAAATATATTAATTAGACTATGAATTTTGATTTTTCATTCTATTTCATATATGTCCTATTTAATAATATAATTTTAATGGAATTTGTATTCATTTCAAAATGATTAATAAAGAGGATGCTAATTTTATAATGAATTTCCCTTGAGGGTTTCAAATTAGGTGTGCATCAAGTCATTTTTTCGAGAACTAGGTGACGATCAACTTAAATACCAATGCACCCTTTTATTGGTTTTAATCCATACAAACATTTCTCACATAGCGACCTATACCAATAGAATTTTGATACAAATTTCATTCCATGGAAACCTCATTCTCTATTTTCAACCAAAATATTTTAATGTTTCACTATGTTTACTATAATACATAACACTGGATATTGGTTTTCTAATCACAGTCCTCAAATATTACTAAATTTATTTATAATACCAACTATGTAACTCATATCATTAATATAAAATAATTCCCGATTTGTTACGTAAATGTACGTATAATAAAATCCAAAATGATCATGAGGTATAATTTGATTTTGAAATTAGTATAATTACATGTTCACATGAAACATTGTTACCATAAAATTACTTAAAGCTCTAAAATATCCCTATAAAATACATTGATATTCTAATACTACACGAGATAAACACAAGATTTAAATTAAAAAAGGGTGAGATATAAAGTAAAATGGTATAATAATCAATGAATAACCTAATTATACTATTAAATGTTTTTAAATATTCATATCATTGTGACATAATAGGATTTAGAATCATAAATATGATCATTTATGAAAGATATAAGATGATAACATCGAAGTAACATAAGATATGTGAAAAACCCAAAAACATAGATCATTGGAATATTTCAACAATAAAACCAAAATCACCATAACATATTGATATTAGGATAACATCCCATGAAAAACATATGGTATCATATAAGATAAAAATATTACCTAATGTGTTGGGGGCTATATAATTTTGTACCCACTCATCAAACTCATATAATGTATGCGCATTTTGTCACCACATATAACATACAACATATGTTTTAATTATTCAATTTTAGCCCATTTATTATAGAGTAACGGTTATATAAGATTATTTACCCATTAAATGATGGATATATATACTACTAGTTAAATACTATTGAGTGAAAATGTTGATTGGAATTCACTACACAAATGATTGACATAATACACCGCAAGATAATTTAAGTAGCATAACTGGTGTACATAAAGGTTTTTTAAAGGGGTGAAAGAGAGGAAAATGAGACCTATTAGTTTATTTGAATAATAAGGATAGTAAAGGTATGTCTGATTTTCCATTACAACATTGAAATTGAGAAATAAAAATTTCTTTGTAAAATAAATTTACCTGGAAAAAAAAGTAGAGGAGAAAACCCCTTTACCCTGAGAGGGTTCTTCTAAAATCATTAGATGAGATTCATAAGAACATGGTAACCTTGAGAGGGAATTATGGTGGTAGAGGTATACTAACTTCATTTTCAATGTATATTTTCCTATTAGTAGTTCGTGGATGAGTGGTTATTTCTAGTAAAATTGGAGGAATTATTTTTTAGTTTCTAAACATATTTTTTTGGTTGAATATGATAAAATAATATATACAAAAATCCATTCCCTGATTTTACACATGTTTTAATTCAAATATGAGTTATTTTAAATATTTCATAAGTCTAAGAACAAAAATCGTTAAAATAATACCATTTGTGATTTAGAAGTGAGTCTTGGTTATATAGAATTTATTTTAGTAACACAAAATGTTATTTTCGGTTTGGGGGACACATTAGGGGTTTATAAGTTTGATAAAATAACGTTAAAAACAAATTATAAAAAATATTATACTTATTTATGTTCATATAATCCATTTATACTATTTATTATATATATTTGTGTCTATTATTATATTAGAATAAATAATGTATTTAATTAAAAATGTAAATTCAATTTTCTCAAAAAAATAATAATCAATCTCCATTTGAAAAATTTACATGTGCTGATATATAAAATAATATTTATTTTATCATGATAAATATAAAAATATTAGAATATTAAATTTTATATCAACTTTTTTCTATTCAAAAAATATATTTTATGATAATAATATTTATATGAACCATATAATGATTATATTGGAATTGAAAAACTTTTATTATCATATATATATATATATATATTAGTTAATAAGGATATTATATAAAATATATCATTTATTTCATCATTTTTGAATTTATCAATAATTATGTTTAATTTATAATGGTATATTTTTAAAAAATAAATTTCTTTCTTATTCAGATCAATATTTAAATCTCAGCAACTCAGGTGAAAATTTTCTAATGAAAAGGTTTAAAAATAATAATTTTTTTAAAAAGTAAAATATAAATAATTCATAAAACTAGTTTTTAGACAAATATCACCTTATTACATCACTGAATTACATAAGTGTATGTTTTTAATGGTGGGGAAATCATTGTTTGGATCTACCATCATGGTTTTCATTATAATTTTGACATGTTTATACTTCTCTAATAAATGGATTCATTTGTGTTTTATTTATTAAATCACCACCATATCATTATCACAGTAAAATTGAAATGATGTTATCTCCATCAGAAGCTTTCATAAATGGGAATCATAGGGTACATTCCCACTTTACATTCACCTCAATCCTTTCACTGCTAAAAATTAGATTTTATAAAAACACATCACATATACTCATCCTACCTTTCACTGTACAAAGGGAAAATTATCAACCTTTATGATGATTAATGATCTATAAAATCGATCATGCTATATCTATCCAATGTAACTACTATAGTTCATGTGATATCTATAAATATAAGATATTTAGTCAGAAAATAGTGAATTTCATTTATAAATATTATAGTAATTTCAAAATACTGATCCCACATACCTTAAAATTCAAGTGATAGTAAAGATACATGTTTTCTAGTGTTTTTGATTTTCTGTTGGACTAACCATTGGTCTATGTGTATCATGTAATAATTCCCATTTCATATAATGTATATATAGTTTATGAAATTTAATTCCAAATTTTATGACACAATTATCATAAAAAAGTTTTGAAACAAACCATTATGCAGGACATTAATTTTTTATTGACAATTCACATATTCAGTCTGAGAAATTTTTATCTTTTATTATAAATATGGTTTAGAAAAATTTGAAAAATATATGACATATCCACTAACCTCATAATTCTATATATTACAATACTATGTCCTTAAATAACAAGTCCTTTTTAATCCCCATTATAGTCAAAACTCCATTTAAATTCTTACACCACAAATCTTCCAACATATTTCCTTATCATTATGGTAATGTATCGAGAAATCATGCAACTTGAGTAGCTCTAAAAATCTCATTTCCCTTGAATTAAGCAATTTCCATGAAAATATTTATTCAAACATTTATGATAATTGTATATCATACGTCATTAGATATAGATATATTGTCTCATTATCATCAATGTAAATATTATGGATTCTAATTCAAGATCATTGGTTGTATATTTTTTATATTTCTAATGTTCTTTAATTCATTGGAAAAATATTATCATTTTTCATAAAGACATATCCAATTACTTTCGTTGATGTTACATTATATATGAAAAATAAAACTCATTTTGATGGTAGTGTAAACACTAGATCATTGATCAAACTCTTATTTATTTATTAAAAACATTATTTATATTATTTTTCTATAGGAACATGACGACCTTACTGGTCAACTTGGTTCACATGATATCTATTCATGAATTTTGTTAATTAAAACTCAAATACTAACCAGTTAATCCAGGGAAACTGTATTAATTGAATATGATTATTGGAGTCGAAAATTCATGAAATTCCTTTTCCATTAATGTATGAACTAATATTCTATCCCTCGAGAAAATATGGCCAACAAAAATGGATTTTTTAAAAGGGAATTCATATTTGATAAATACCTCAAATAAATAATTTCTCAAAAAATCCCAACAATTATTTTTAAATTAATCATTTTATCTTATTTACTTTTTTAAATTAATAATAATATATGATTAATAAATACAATAAAAAATTTCAATATACTGCTTGAATAATCAATTCATTAAATCCATAAAAATATATGTTCCCTTAGTTTATCCAAATATAATTACTATAAATTCATAAATTTTATACCTCACATGAAATGATATATTTGTAATATATCCCTTATTTACATCTATCTAATGAAACCTATAATGAATATCATTATTTTAAGAATAATTGGAATCATTATAGTGATAAATAGTTTATCAATTGAATGTGAAGACTATTATTTTATCATTGTGATGGCATTAAGTTCCCTATAATAAATTAATAAAATGGTTCATCAATAAAAGGTATGGAATATATTTTTTCATGTAATTGAATTGAGTTTCATATAATCAATTCACATATTCATATTCTCATCCATCATTTTTTTCACAATGAGAACCAGAGTTCCCAAGGAAAACAGTTGTTCATATGAATCACGTATCACACAACTGATGTTGTTTTCCTATGAACTCCGCTATCTATATATTATCCAAAAAATTTGGATTCATAGATATAGGTTTTGCATTTGGTATGCATTCATTAGAAAAATCTACTTCACACACACATGGATGATTAGTTAGTTCTCCAGGAAATGCTTCTAAATAATCATTAAAAATGAAAATATCTACAACCCTAGGTTTACCTTTCCCGACCTTAGGTTGTGAACTCTCTTTTTATATATGAATTAATTTACTGAGACCTACTAGATGTAAATTTAAAAAAAATTCATATGTAATGCCCATTTTTATTATAGACGAGGTATTCCATACCTTTATCAGAACTTGTGATCTCATTCATTCGAATATTATTTTTTACCTTATAAATGGAATACATATCTATGTCAAGGCTTATGTAAAGTTCAAATGTAGTCATAATAGTTATGCATTTTACTAGGGTACTTCTATGAGACATAATCGTAACTAACTTACATATCAATGATTTATCATGATTTATTCTAAGGTTATCTATAAATCATTCGCCGCATATGGCTATTAGTAATTATCAAATTTTATTGGAAAACATGGGACATATAAAAGGCAGAAATAATAAATAATTTAATAAAGAATTTGATAAATTTGATGATATGATCAATGATCATAAAAACGATCTTTAGAAACTATAACCTTTCATATGGTGATAAAATAAACACAACTATTATCTCTTGGCCTTTTCTAACGAAAATTATCATTATGCATGAGGAATTCATTAACATAGTACCTCATATACATATATTTGTATCCTTAAACATGGGTAACTTCTTTAATTACATTTAAATCACTATAGTATTTTAATTTATCTCAAAAAGTGAAGAAAAGATCCATCAATTGTAAGAATATTTCATTTATTTATATCTATATTTATTCTATATTGGAAATTACAACCCACCATTCTTCCCGTTCATTTTATTTTATTTTCAAAAGTACAATAATGATGAATTATTCTCCTAAATTCCATGAAATTAAAAAAATGGGAGATTTATTTTTCTTTCCTTATTGAACATATTACTATATATTTGAATGTTATGATGGTTAGTGAGACCATTTCAATTTTTATAATTAACATTATCACATAAATTATATGATCTATCTAATTTTTTGGATTATATACATAGTCTTAAAATTTCATAACTAGCATTTTAAATTTTACATCATAGGTAAAAATATTATTTTATCTGTGTTGTATTAAACTCTTTAATTTTATCTTCATATTTGTTCATTTCATGGGAGGAAAATATTTTTCCATGAAAAGTAACTTAAGATACATCCGTCCATTGGTTTCTGTCACCTCCTAACTTGTATGGTTTGGAATCAATGACCTCCATTGGCCTACATACCCCATGAGATGATAAACATCCATGAAAAACATTTTCCTTTAATTATTTCCCAATATTTGAAATCTATTATCATGGAAACATTAAAATTTAAAAAATACAAGTGGATGAGTAGTCATAGTAAATGATGGTGGTAAAAGATGCATGATGTTGTGCAAAATTATTCTACTATGTTTTGGATTTTAATGATAATCCATATAAGAAATGTTGTTTTTCATAAAAAATTTGAGCTACCCCAATATTGTTATAATTTTTTCATCTCCAACTCTAGCTCCAATTTGATATCCAATTTCACTATCTTGAATTAGAGGCAATCCCATGTGTTGACTAAATGAATTGATATTGTTTTAATTCCTTCCACAATATTACATTTCTAAATAACGTAATATACTAAATTAGACCATAAAATTATGATAAATAATGTTATAAATATGAAACTAGTGAAACAATTGATATTACATGATATTTTATTCATATTTATTCTTATAAAAATAATAATTGTATCATTATGAATATTCTTAAATCTTAATAATTTATTTAAATTTTTATAATTTTTTTAAATAAATTTTTAATAAACCAAATCATATCCCCCAATAGTGTCAAACTAAGTGAATAGTAAGGTCAAAATCACTCTAAACCAGAACATGGGCCATAATATACTCATGGAAAACTTAGAGCAGTTATTAGATCAACATTAATATCTTCAAAAAAGAATAACATTTGAAAATCAAGATATTGACATATTTCAAAGAAACGCATGACATTCTATTTACCTTACTAAAAACTTTATAATATTATTCCATAATTAGACATATCATCAAGGTTATTCATAAGGGTATGATACCTAATATGTCTTTTCCAAAATATTATTTCAATGGATTGTATAAAAAACATATAATACGAACTGTAGCATCCAAACTATATTACTACATGGGAGTAAAATACCATGAATCAAATCCCAATGGATTGATTTGTTTAATAGTCTAGGGTGAATGGATAAATTCATGATTTTCAAATTAGATATGAAATCATGAAAAATAATATAATAACTCATATGAATAATTTATAACTTCCATTAATAAATACATAATTTTAATCATATATCCCATTTTGGCATCCTAGGTAATGTGTTACAAAATAAAGGGTGAGCTCAGATGCTCAGTAAGAAAAATCATAAAATAGTGGTCATCAGAAAACAATGAAATCATTATTGATATATCCAACATAACAATAATGAAATATCCATATAAATAATTCCTTAAATGGGGAATAAATCAATTATTAAAATAATAACATAAATAATTACCTGGATAACAATAAACCGTTTTATAATTATTTAATTTATAACTATTGACATCATAATCCTACGATTGATAACTTGTTCAATTAAAAATATATGTAAATAGGATGTGAATATACAAAATAAATGAACAATCTTGTCTCATCTTACCTATTGATGCATGAATTGGATTTAACAGGCCCTACACAATAATATCTTTGTGAAATTTATTCATCATATTAATGGAGTAAAATATAATCAATGTAACCATTCGTATTAAATAATAGAATATGAAATAATAATATTTTTCACAAATCAATAAATATTAAAAACTATTAATCCATCATGTTTAATATATAGAATGTTATCATAAGAGTATATCACAAATAAGTGTAATATTCATCATATAATTATGACATATATGAAAGTACATTAAAAATACATGTTGGTGATTCATTGAGGAAAATGCCATTTTCATTTTGAAATAAATTATAAGAAAACATATATATTAATTAAATACGATGTATATTCATTTCCTTGAAATAAATCTTGAACAAATATAAATTTATATTCAAAGAACTATGTTTTAATGATGATGATAAATTATGTTCATTTAATGTACAAAAATAAATTATACATCAATTTACATTTTCTAAAAAATTCAAAAAGTAATTTGTCTAGAAAATTAAAATAATATTATGTTCATATGATTTTATAAAATTTAAAAACATGGTAAAAATAACTACAAAAAACATAGTATAATATTATAAAATATTAATGAAAATGCTTTAATGAAAATGTGGTCATGGAAGAAAAACATTCCTGACTAAATTAAAAACAAAGCGAGCTTTCCTTAAAAAAAAATTTCCATTCTCTTGACTATTGAAGGATATATATGAATGTAAACCAAAATGATTTTGAAAAATAACTATAGGGGAAAATAGATTTTATATAATATATTACTATCATAAAATTACCTAAATGAATACTTAATCATAAATAATCATGAATAATGATGAAATTTAGGAATAAACACATAACTCAGGTCCATCAGGATTGGAAATTACTTTTATTCTAGTATATAATTAATTTTTATTTATTTTAAGTATATATAAGAACAATATAAATAATAATAATGTAATATATTATATTATAATATTTTTTCAAATCATGTATATTAATAATTATTTTTTAAAATAATCATTGCTATTTGTTAACTATTTTTTCTATGTTTTCATTTAGTAATCTTTGTACCCATATAATAATCATGGTTTCATAATATATTGGATATTAATAATGATATAAATATAATATATTTTCATTATACGAATATTTGGAATCATCCTTAAAATGTAGTGTTATAAAAAAATAATTACATCATTTATGGAGAAGATATGTCATATGTATGCATGAACAATTTTTTTACTTTCCATGGGTTGCAATGGAAGAATGATAAATAATAATTCACCACTAAATAATAATTATTACATCATATATATAATACATTCTTATTAAACTTATCATTATTACCATCCAATTAAAGCATAAATAAAAACCTATTCACATCACTTTGTCAATGTGGTTGTCCACATATACACACGAGTGAAGTTATCATTTTCCATGTATTGAAAGGTAGAAATGTAGATGTTATGTTATAAATCATAAATAATTATTATGTAATAAATATAATATTTTAACTCTAAACCAATCATAATAACCACCCATGATATATGGGAAAGTAAAATGATTTATTTCTCCATGTGGTGGTAGTAGTCCACTCGTACGCATTTACTATAAAATTGCATTACCATTTGATGGAAAATGATATAGATAAATTTAATTCAATAAAAATTATTACATCAAAGTATATTGGAGAAAATTGTGCAATTATATTGTCTTCATATGGAAATAATTTATGGTTGTAAAATAAAATGTAAAATATAAATTTATTTATTTTTATTATTACCTTTTTTAGAGAATAATCCTTTGTATATCAACCTAAATGAACTATTTTAAGAATTTAGGAAAGACAAGAACCACTAAAACGTGTAAGAGGATGGTGTAAAGAGATTAATTAATGGTTTGGTTTAGGAAAATGAATTAATATTTGTGATGAATCAATGGGGGTAATTTATAATTAATAAATCGTTTATGTGGTACACTTGAAAGTTTTCTTTGTTTAAAAAAATATTATGTTGAATTATTTAGAAAAAAAGGATATATAATGACTCATATTTGTATTCTCGAAGGGAACGGTCCAAATAAATCCATCCCATAAGGGTCAAGAATGTGTTTTTCCTTTTAATTCTTATCATTTATTTTAACCTCTTCATTTAAAATATTAAACATTATTTAGCGTATCCAATTCATCAATCAAGAAGGGTTGTAAATTTATTTATAAGATACAAATTTCCCCATAAATGTTTATGGAATGAAATTTCCGAAAATTTAAAATCATAATAGTACTCTATCATGCTTTATAGGAGTTTTATATTATTTATAAAAATTAATTATTCATGAAATATCATTGATATAATTTTAGAACTAATCATTTTAGTAGATGTAAAAGGCATCCATAAGGAAGTGGAATTTGAATATAAACCATTCGACATCATTAATATGTTATATTAACCAATATAATTATTTAAGTCACTATAAATCAAAAATAAATAAATTCTAAATTTAAGGGTTTTAATTGAATTTACATGATTTTCTATATCTTTAAAAATTGTTATGTATGAATTTGAGTTAATTATTTCATCACTAAAAATTATAATTAAATATATATGATATAAATTAACATTTCCACATAGAAATACATATTTTTGAATGATATTATCCAAATTTTATTTTTAGTTTAATAATATAATGATATTTAATTCAAGATTTGTAAATTTTGGTTTTCATCATAAAATAATATATATATCATTACCAAATAAACATATAATGAAAACAGTAATTATTTTTATTTTGGAATAATATGGTATAATTTATCCAACAAAAATAAATTTATGAATGGGTTGGGTTTATTTTGAGAACATATTATTTTATTTAAATAGGATTTACCAATTTTACACTTACCCATGTGACAAATATTTTCAACATTTTCAATTCATAATGATGAAAAAAATATAGGGACCTATTTACTAAATTTTAACCTCCTAACTCAAAATATAATATACATTTTTTTAAAATAAACCTTTAATAAGTGGTATAAATAGAATTTATAAATGAATTCATAAAATTAAATAAAAAACTGTGTTTGGGAAAATATTTTTTAAGAATAAATATTTTTCTTATAATAAAATATGAAAAATTGATGAAATATATTATATTATTATAAATAAAATGGATCACATATTGGGTTTTTTTTTCAAATAAAACTATTCTAATACTTTTAAATATTATTAAATAAGTAAAATTATTTGAAAAAATTTGTTATAATTATTCAATATAGAAACAATAATTTCCAAAAAATCCTAAAATTTCACTATAAGTATATTTTTATATGATAATTTCAAAAAAGTAATTAATTTTATCAATTTCAATTTTTCAATTTTTAGAATATATGTTATATCCATAATATTGAATAGAAATATATGTATTATATAATTGTTTATTTATAATAAAAATATTTCTATTTTTAAATATTGGTATTTTCATTTATCATAAATAAATCATTCTCATCCCTACAAAAAACATCGAACAAAATATCATCCACATATGAGGAATAAAGTGATAATTAAAACATTAAATTGATTAAAAATTTATTTCATCATAAAATATGTTATTTTTTAATACAATTAAAAATATAAATCCCACACCACCAATATATATCCATTCCATCATGTAATGATAGGTAAAGAGGTTCATGGATTTTTAGTGGGGAAGAAAAAATATAGAGATGAAAACATTTACAAGAACCTACCCTGTAAATTTAAAATCCCAAAATTATTTTGAATTTATTTATTACATGATAACCAGAATTAATCTTTAAAAATAATCCTATAAGAATTTTTAGTACTCGGTATATAGTAGATGGAAACCTTGGGGTTAGAATACGGATCCCCACCTTTTCTTGTTAGTGTAAAATCATTGTACCTTACCACCACGTACCTTGCGGTATCAGTTATGAATTTACAAAATGGTCAACCTAATTTATCTCTTCACAACTACTATCTCCATCAAGATCTTAATAACTCCAGAAAAATAAATAAAAATAATATCATTTAAATAAAAATTAAACACAAACCCCTGGGTTGTTATAAGATACCCACCATATCGTTTCTCAGACTCATGAAGTATCATCGATCGTTACAAATGAATAAATCTATCCACTGGTCCTCATATTAGTATCATGTTCCATGTATTATATATTTCACATATATGATTCTTTATAACACATAGAAGTGTCCATGAATTTCCTTGAAAATTATCCCCCCTTGGATTAATAATATATTTATTTATCTTTATAATCTATTCATTCAGATCTTACTCCACATCACCACATTGATTCACATAAGAAAAATACAATTCACATTCCCCCATTATTGATACAAAATATATATCATGTTTGACATTATACTTGGAAGGAATTTAAATATTGTAATCTACCTCCTCGATTCATTCCAGAATCTCCAACTACATAACAAACCTTTCATCCCCTATCCCTTTTACTATAATTTGTTGATGCCCAAAATATGGTGCAACTTAAAGAAAGACATGATATATGAAAAAAAAAATAAGATGACTATGTCTATGACAAGGATTTGGATTTTTCTTACATTGAACCATTACTAATACATTTTTGATAATTTCTATTTATCATAACTCTCATACACTACTCTAATACAAATTAATGATTCTTAACTAAAATATGAATCTGGGTTTGCAGCTAGAGGGGCTTGATGTCAATGGTCATGATGTCCCATAGTTCCTTTTTAAAATTTGATTTTTTTGGTGGTGTATTGTTTCTAGGTTGTGGGATTTTTTTGTTGTTTGAATTGTTATATAGGGATTCTTAAGGTTCCCACTAATCCAGAAAGTGGTTTTTTGGAAAAAAATGGGGATTTAGTGGATTCTTCAGTAAAATACATCTTGTACATTGGTAACCAACATGATATTATATATAATGACATAAAATTATCCTTCTAAAAATTTTTCTTGTAGTTATTATTATAAAAACAATCTACCAATAGAATATGTTATTCCCAGTAACCGTTAAAATCAAGTATATGTGTAGATATCATATATCTAAGAATATGAATAGTGTGATAAAATTGCCCAACCATCCACTTATGATAATTTTTTTTAACATATTTTATGAACCAAAGGATATACATAAACATTTCCAGAATTGAGATCTAAATCTCACATCACAATTGAATTAAAAAAGTTCATGTATCCTAGAATATATCATAATTTCTCATACATTAATCTTCATAATCACCACAATTATTTGAGCATCTTTGTATAAAAAATTGTTATCCTTTTTTGGAAATATTAGTAATGGATCAAACTAAATATTTCTATTTTTATCCTAGAAATATTAACTTAATTAACATAATTAAATCATCATTTATCCATTTCATAATGAATAGTGGATAATTTTTAACTACTAGTATTTTATTTTACATATTTCACATAGTGACATGTGAGGAATCTTGAAATAAAACCATTAAATATAGTTTTATTCCTATCCAAATAAGTGGTAACCTAGCAATATCATATATATTGGTTCAATTAGGAATAATTTACCATTTATAAATAATATATATCTAAAAAAAATTCACCATTAATTGATAAAATAAAAAAATCCATTAAAAACAAGATGGAATCATCCCAAAAGACCCATGATAGCATCTACTGCCCTTCATTAAATCTTTTATAATAAGATATACACATTAAATTTGAACATGGAACCTCATTCACCATCTACATAATGTATGATGTCATGGTAAATGATAATAGAACCACATAATCATATTCTTCATCTATATTAGGATATAACTCTTAAAATAGGTATAAAATCTATTAAGGAATTTTGGATTCATGAACCACTTCCACTGATGATATACCACTAAAAGAATCAATCATGAAATTCCCCATAACATATATATATATTTAGTTTTAAAACAAGAAGGTTGATGATATTAAATAAATCAATATTATTATATATTTAAATCCCATTAGGAAATTATATAACTAAAACATTTGTTGTTGGTTAATACAAAAAACGTATCATAAAATATATATTGTATCCAAAATTTACGATCATTAAAAACTATAAAAAACTTAATAAAATGTTATGGTAAATTCTGCATGTGTGGACTAAGATGAAAAGAACCATATTCTTCTAGACTCCCTGAATAGATCAATACACAAACATATTCCATACTAGAATTATTGAAATAATCTAATGAAGTTTTAATTGATATAGTAAAATGAGAAGAGTTGTTTATGTCAATATATTCTTCATATATTTAAAATAAACCATATGTTTATCATACCACTAAAAAATATACATTTATTACTCAATGTTATCATCACCACAACTAGATGAGAGAATTCATTGTCAAATCAACTATTATGATATTTATGGTCTAATAATCACTAAATTTCAAATATATTAATGGGAAATGATGAATCCTTTATTATTTCATATCCAATATGATTAAAACATATTCCACATACATCAAATGTGATTCCACATATTCTAGAGGTAACTAACCATGGAGAGGGGTGTATATAAAAAATTTGACACTATACCTAATTTCGTAGAATTACCATCAGTCACAATGTAATTAAGATAATAACTAACATTACATAAGGATAAAGAAAATGGAAAACAATCACAACTAAATACTTTCCATAACAAATAACTCATATTATTTAAAAATAGGAGCAGTTTTAATGTTATACATTCATACAAGTATTAAGATGATCCCCTATAGTTAGATAGTATATAGATCAATCATAAGTAATCTAAATGGATGAAATATATATGAAAACTTGTCTGGAGTATATGTCTAATCCCTTGATCCTATAAACTATCAAGCTCTAGATCAGTAATCATGAATAGTTCCATTAGCCTTATTTACACATAAACCATGATGTCCTCTCAATTACCCATAATGCCCACACATTTTTTTAGTATAACTTAGTTGTCTACTATGAATATTTTCCCTAAATATATTCTGTATTCCTTAGTTATATAATATGTGAAATTAATATAAATAATTTAAAATACACATGTACCAAAAACAAAAAATATGGTCCCCAGGTAGGTTCTTAGCTTTCCTTTGTGATGAATTGCTTTATTAGCGAGTGTTCTGGAGTATTTAAACATATCTGATAATGATATATTCTATATCTCATCCCAATTCATGTAAGATTGAATTACATACCATCAAAAATTATTTTAAAATACATGTAAATATTTCCCCAACGGAATAATCATAAATGGGGGAATAATGTTCATATAAAAAAACAGTCACTAGTACTTGGGAAATGCATCCTAATAAAATGTCCCTAAACATCATTACCAAGTTTAATTTAAATTATGGGATAAAAATTATATTAATTTATGGTCAATCACAAATTGGTTGTGTGGATAAAAAAATGGTGTCTAAATGGTGGGTGAATATAGCTTTTCATCATTTGAAAGAATTAATATATAAGAATATATTAATTCATGTTACATCGCATAAGAAGAATTCATTGAAAGAATAGTGCACATAAAATTTAGTGTTCCACGTAATAATATTGTTAAAATAATAAATTATGCACACTAAAAATTCATTGTAATTATATAAACATAATTTTTCTAACAATATTCACCTCAGAATTATTCTCTAATGTAATCATACTCACTAAATAAAAAATTATCACTCTCAGAAGGTACTAAGATTATTTTATAGAAATTTTCTTTTTCTCATCTATTGGAAGAACCCTCCCAATCTATTAATCATTTCTATAAACCAATAAAATTAAATAAAATGTATTTTTTAATGGAATTAACCAGACAAAGATGTATGTTTTTCAAAAAACTATAAATAAGAACATATGTACTTTTGGAATTTTTGAATTAGAATCCACTGATTAATAAAAAATAAAAAATAAAGATAAATCATTCAACACCTGATATATTAAATGATTAGATTATTTCATCATGTCAATGTAATATTGTTGACATCATACTAATGATAAACTATGATGCTCCATTATGATACAAAAGGGAATAATAGTAAATTTTTAATAGATTTATCATATCATAATTATTTGTTTACTTCATATATAAAAAACTTTTGAAAATTATATAAGTGTTGTGTTTTTAACCTATTATCATGATAAAAAATCAATGGAACGTTTCATTGAAAAACACATTTATATTCACGATCACATGGATGTTCCTAGAAATCAAATAATAGGTATTCATAGTTGGATATTAAAAACATATAATAATATCATTTCCGATTATGAAAATATGATGAATTGTTTGAAAAACTATTCTCATTCCTATACCTAGTCAAACATTTCAAAAAACTCCACAAAACATTATCAACATATTTATATATATATTTTTTAAAAATTAATATAATTTTTTTAATTGATGATTTAAAATTCAAAAAATTCATGATATTAATGGATACAGAAAAAAGAGTATAAAATATCGCTTAAAAGAATAAAATAAATTATAAATAATCATCATCACCAGTGTCATTTTCAGTGCACATAAACAATATTTTATATTGACATCATCATGATTATCCCATTAGAATTATAATTTCATAGGTATAAACAACTACTATGTACACATCATTTTTACTTAATAAGGATAAATTCCACTATAAGGCTTAATTATAAGTACTCCATAATCGTTAACTTAGTTTTTTTTAAATGAAGAATGACTATGTTAACATGAATAATACATTATCATAAAAATAAATTAATTATGCACAATCATGAATTATGCCTTCGTTAACATGAATCATGAATCTGTATCAACATAACATGTGTTTGTGTAGTAATGAATTCTTTATATTTAAATATGACACAAATACAATATGTGAACTATAAAAAACCATTTCACATAACTTCTTAAAACTCAATTATTATGCTTTTTCTTTTTGAATGAAAATTCAAATTTCATATGTCTTTTCCAAAATCATATAAAAATTATAAATCATTATAGAATTTTAAGAATTTATAAACCAGAATTCATATGAACACTAAAAAACAAAAATCATAGACTCTATAGCGACAATGTAATCCATTATAAATACAATTTAAGCAGTAAACAATCAATGAATAATCAAAATTTGATTTCACGATGCTATAAGAAATAATAATTATAAAATGTTTGAATGTGATATGTCTATATAAAATATAACCTTTTTATTGTAAATGATATCTCACTATGAGTTAATATAATATACAATATATTCCCTAAAAAGATAAATTTGCAACTAATATAATCTACCCGATTACTAAAATTCACTTTGATAATTTGAATTATAAAAAATAATAATTTGTTTTTGAAAATTGTGAATCCATAGAGTATTTTACAATAAATCCCACCCATTATAAAATGTATCAAAAAATTAAAAACAAAAATTTTATTTAGAATTTATCTAACAAATTTTAAAATTATTTTCCACTTTAAAAATATCATAACAGATTGAAATATTTATAATAGATATCATTCTAAAGTAATTTTTTAAAAATTTATTCTAATTTTCAATAAAATAAGTGAACATGTAATAATAATAATTTTATGGAACATTATTAATATCCCCATGAATTTTTTAATATAAAATTAAAAAAATAAACCATATATACATATTTATAAAAAACATACAAAATTATAAATTTTAGAAATAGGATAGGTAATCCTAAAGTAATCAAATGTTCTCTATTAATGGAGTTTTAAACTTAGCCAGAAAGTAGAAAAGTTAAATACAATAGTAGTAAAAATCATTTTTAATATTTATAAATTCATTATAAATGTGTGGCATACCATGATAATTTTTTATAACCACAAACTTCACATAATAAAGTAATTTAGTGAATATATCACAAGTTTGATAATCTGTGGAAATAAAATCAAATTTAATATCTCCATTATTAAAAAAATCTAATTTAAAATGAAATATAATGCCTACATGTTTTTTTATTTAATTTTTTAATGTATTTATAGATACATATATAATATATTTATCATGACAATATATTATAATTTTATCCAAATAATCATTTATATCAGATAAATATTATTTTTTCAATCTCCTTATGGAAGGTTATTTTATAAAATTAGTATTTTAAGTCGGAGGCGAGGATAATTAAACAAAAAATACATTTTTATAACACCAAAAAATATAATATTAACAATTTAAGTGACACATTTATAATTTACTTTTTATTTATATTGTATAGCCTCCATTATCAAAATCAGAATATGATCCAAAATCAAAAAAAAATACTAATTAGAATACATAAAGAAGTGTTTTTTAGTTCCATTAAAATATTTAATTATTCATTTAATAAAATATTAAATATTCTACTTATGATTATATTTAAATCATAAAAAATATAAAAACATTTTATCCATTCTATGAGAATAAATATTAAAATCTTTCTATATTATCTATAAATAGATTATTGACTACAAGATTTATATATTCATTAAAATCCAGTATACAATCAGTTTTTATTTTGGTTTTTATATTTTTTAGGAATAATGATCAATACAATGATAATTTTATTGGAATATTTTGATTAATATAGAAATATTTCATTACATATTTAATAAGTTGGAATACCTAAATTGAATTTTACTCCACCCATTAATCTCATATCAAATGTCAAAATAATAATCACAGAAAATAAAACACAATGAAAATCACTTAATGAATCATAAAATATCATCATAAAATATTTTTAAAATTTAATATGAATTGAAATAATTTTAATAAAAATTGTTTGTTCAAATTTAAAATTACAATAAACATTATTCAATAAAAGAAAATATAGTCTATCATTTTAGGATATTGGTTCTTGTTTAAAACCAGAAAAGGTTTTTGATTACTTAAAAACTTGATTCCAATATTTCCTATTTTTAAATTAGCTTGGTTGATTAACATATACTTCATATAAAATTTTACAATTTAAAAATTAACTATTAATATCCACTTGAAAAAATTAATATTTATAAAAGATGAAAAACATAATAACATCCTAATAAAAATTATCTTATTAAAAAAAACAAAACATTATAAATAAATAACACATTTTTTCAGAATATCCATGGGGAAAAATAGTTACACATTATTGACAATATATAAATTCCATAAATTTAATCATGATAACAATTTAGTTTGAAAAATATATTTTTCACTAAGGGGTTAACTCGGTTTCTAAATATTAGTTCTTAAAAATATATTTCTACGTGTATATAAAATATCAAATTTTAATCATATAAGGATATAAATGTATTATTAAGAAAAAAATCATCAAAAAAAGGAAAGTGATCACAAATATTAAAAATATATTTTCAAGCCTTAATTCCAAACATCACATATAATTTTTTATTAGAAAACATGATTTTTAAAAAATTTATAACCATTAAGATTATATTGCGAAAATATTTTATCATCCAATAATGATATATTCTCATTTTGAGGTTCACCTTCACAAATTTTATAATCAATTAATTTTATATAAAAAAAAACCAAATTTCTGCTTAATTTTTTTATTTTCACCACTAGTTAAATTTATAGACTCTCCAACAACCAACTCTATGTTATTTAAGACATTATAATTCATTTCATTACAGAAATATAATTTAAAAATCATTTATAACATTTAGAATCAAATTTATCGAACATATCAAAAAATTAAAATAGAAAAATTCCAACCAAACACTTTATTGTGTCTATTTTTGAGATATTTCATTTATGTAATACATATTATATTTACATTATAATTGTTATAATTATGTATCTGTTGAAAATATAATATTATGTAGTCATAATTTTACCAGGAAAATATATAGGTAAATTATCGTCATAAAGCATAGTTCGAGATATTTATAGAATAAATATATTTTTTCTCCCTACATATTAATTATTTGGGGTTATAGAGGAAGTAAAATTATAATGATATTAATCATCACTATGTTTTTATTTCAAATTCCATATTATTTTAATGACCGCCTCTAATAACATTAAATGAAAAAATTATAACAACTATTTATTTTTTAATTTATTTACAAAATAAACTAAACAATGGAAAAGATTTATTCTATTGACTCTAGAAATAAATATAACTAAGATAAATTAAAAAATCAACAATTAAAAACATATATTTCTTTCATCCTAAACATGTAGTTTTAATTTTCCTAACAAAATATAGAAGATAGATTTTATGTGATTTTGAAGTTTTATCTTAATTAATTAATATAAATATTTTTTGGAAATTTTTATCATATAAACATAGTTCTAAAAAAATGAATTTACATACACTAAATTTAATATAATCTAGAAAATGTCCATTATATGAATATTTGTGTTTATTTTTAATATCATAATGTTCTGTTCATCTGGTCCATAAAATTTATTCTATTAAAACACCATTTAAACAAATAAGATTATATTTGGTTTTTTCATAAAAAATATAGAGTATATAATATATTCTTTATTTTTGAAAAATTAAAATACATTCATTATTGAAAATTACATGTCTATTATTATCTTGTTTGGCATTCAATATACCATAAAATTGTTTTGATACATTTGTAAATTATGGGTTTAAAAATTCAATAAATAGGGCTTTATAATATATATTATTTTCAGAGAAACCAACATCACTAAAACCCTTAATTTATGGGGTTTTAATTTTATTAGAAATTAGTAATGCATATTTAATATTGATTTATTATAGAAAAACTGATGGATCACATGTCATGTGATTATAATATTCACTATATATATAACATATATTTTTTATACTTGTAAGGTTGATTTCATGAAATATAAATCAATCAGAATGTTTTGTTACCAATTATAATTTTGTTGTATTATAATTAGTATTAGAACTATTATACATTCATATTGAGTTTATCAATTTCTATATATGCATTTTTTAGGTTAATGTTTTATAAATAAATATTGGTTTGACCAAAATATTGAGTAAAACTTAATGATATTTCTTTTTAATAATTATCATGCATTATACACTTAAAAATATCATACTTAATAAAATTTCATTTAATCAAATAACAAAAATTTATCGTTCATCAAAATAAAATGATTGTTATTCATAAAACAAGTTATAATTTTATTCATTTTCATCATAGAAATCCTCATTTTTTTATTGGGTTCAACATCAATTGAATAATTATCTTTTAAATGTACAAATTGTACCATTTAATGTTTCATTATATTTTTGAATGGATTATAAATCATCACAAATGTTATTATTTTTACATAAATATATGATTATTAGTCATGTATTTACAACCAATATTTTTTTATGTTTTTCTTTACATGATACATATCATTCAAAAAAAATTATATTTCCAATCTATGCCTTCATTATTCCTAGAATGAAATTCTATTACACTATCATTCTCTTATTTTTTCATATTTTTTATCTCTAAATTCAATTTTTCTTATAAAAATTTAAGAAGAATATCTTCATTGTAAATTGAGGTTATATTTTTTTGGTTCTCATATTCGTGATTAATATTATTATTTTTACAATTTCAGTAATATTTTCATTAAATTGTGTATATATTTCATAAATTCCCAGCAAAGCATGTCATAATTTTACATTTTCTTCATAAATACACTAAACATAAGAATATAAATAATATATTGATTTTTAATTAGAATATGAATTGGTACTAGTTACATTCATAGTAGTATTGAAAAAAAACAATAACAATAGTTAGTAATTATTAAAAAGGTAAATCGGTTAACATAGAACATGTTTCCATTAATGGAATTTTAATTTTATATTTCTCACCTCAAGCATCATAACATTAGTATGATTCTTTAGTGAAACTTTATCCAAAATAAAAATATTAATTCTTCTTATTCTCAGGATTGTAGTATTTTCTCAATATATCTTTCGTAGTATAAGTAATCTTAATTTATCACTTCTTCAAATAGTCATAAAATATTTATGGTAAAACAACATTTTATTTACTAATAAAAACAATTTAACTTTGTTTTTGATCTTTTTTATGATCTTCTTAAATAACCTATGAATTTTAAATAGTTTAATAAAACCTTTAAGAAAACTATTTATTAATTTTTCACTTCTCAATGATTCATAAACTACAGAGATAAATTAAATAATTTTATATGAAATAAATGGAATAACATTAATCATAGTGATATCCTCATCTAAAATTTTCTTCAAATATTTATTATACGGTAATAATGATCAATTATATTTATGTAATATATATTCCTTAATGTATATAATATCATGTAAAAAAATATTATTTTTATTCAAATTTTTAGTTAGTGACCACAAACCCATTTGGACAAATAATGTATTATAAATAGCTTCTCATGGATCACTTGTACCCTTAATAATGATTTTGAATATATGAAACATGTTGTTAATAGAATCATCTTCCTCAATTCTAATGTTATGGAACTATATACACAACATTCATTGAATATATCATTTAATATTTTCATAATTTTAATTTTATCCTAATAAAAATATCCATATGTATTTTTCTATCATCCAATTTGAAACTTGGATAAAAATATTGTGAATATTATAATAGTATAGTATATCTTTTTTTATATGAATATAAATTAGTACATAATTTTCTATATGTGAATCTATTTATGAAATAGGTAACTTTTTTGGTTTTCTAATTATCCCCCATTGTTGACTCTGATGGTTTCATCACTCCAAATCCCAGGAAAACTCAGAAACATAGAGATAACATCAATTATGAAAGTACTATTATCACAAGATCATTAGATTCTAAAAGTAAATATTTTGAGGTTACTCCATAGCCTGTTCATATTGAACCACTACCTGAATCCTCACAATCTTTGGATTGTTCCAATTTAGATACTTCCTCAAGTGAAGATGTTTAAAATGATCCCGCATATAGGTATTCTTATCAGTATGAAGAGGAACCAAATTTCTAAAAGGAACATCACTCCTGGTTAGCGGAAAATGATACAAATACCTCTAAAAAAATGGTGATATAAATACTGATGCTTATGTTGATATTAAAAAGAGGACGTTTATTAGAGTGGCTGATGAATTTGAGAAAGATCCAACATAGATTTTAAGGACATACCATGGTAATGATTTTTGGTTATAGATTTCTTTGAGCTGTTTGGATGAAGATCAGTGGGGCATGTTGCTTCTGATGCATATGTGTTGTTTTATTCTACTGGCCTTTGGGTGTTTTCTGGAATGTAGTACTGCCATGCAGTGTGTTATGCTCTTCATGACTTCTACCTCATGCTATTCAGTTTTTGTTTGGATTTTTTGAGATGTTCAAGCCGAATATTATGCATCTTGTTATATGCTTCCTTGTTCTACCTGGATTATGTTTGGATGATTGGATTTTCCTTCATAGGTTTCAGTTGGACTGCATTTCTTCTGGACAACTATGATTTTTTATCTTATCTTCTCTATTCCTGATGGGTTTAATGCCTCTTTTCTCATGGTTTCTGACTTATTTAAGGTATCTCTGCTTGATGAAAGAAATTTTGTCTGATTGATGGATATTTTTATTCGTCATGGTGTTGTGAAGCAATTTTTTGATCAGTTTTATGCATATAAGATTGGGCTGTTGTGATGATATTTTGAAGATGAAGACTTCTTTTGTCTTCACACCGGTACATTCTACGTTTGGTAACTCCTGGACTGAAAAGGTGTGGTTTATTCCTATTTTTCAATAGATCTCATGATGGCTGCATGAGTCCTCTGGTTATTGTGTGAGTTTTTTCTATTTTATCAACATGATTCATTCTTTTTTTATTTGTGTTGGTGTATGTTATTTATACCTCATGAAAAAACTGTATAACCATTTTGATTTACAAAATTACTTGGGGGCAAGTATCGGGTTACCGATTCATGTCACCATTTAACCAATAAAAATAATTGTTAAAATAAAAGTATGGTAATTTTGTTTTATCTAACCATTTATTAAATTAAAACCATTAATCTTATTAATATAATATTTATTTTACAATTTGGGTCAATACAGTATTAATAAAATAAAAAATATAAATACAATAAAAACATCCTCATCTGGTACAGGTTATGATACCAATTGTTAGCCCAGTTTATATAAAACATTTGGCCTAGAGTGGGGAAATAGATATTATACTACATTAATGAAATTAATAAATGATATTATAATATTTCAGGATTGTGAAAACAATAATAATTTACAATAATAAAAGTGAATGTGAAATATTGTTTTCCTGAAAATAATGTAGTATAAATTATAATTATGAACATTTTATTTTTATATTAATATGGAAAAAATGATCTTACGTCTATCCTTCAATCTTATATTCTCATTGAGAGCAATTTTAATTAGTAAAACCCCTCACATGTTGAAGGTAGTGAGAACTATGTATAGACACTATTGTTCTATCACGTGGACACACAACCTTGCACGTATATCCCTCCTCTCTATGAACATTTACCCACAATGTGGGTAAAAGTATTTAGAGACACAACCAAAACATTATGCCTTTTAGGTATATAAAAAAGCATATGTGATTTCTGAATTGTAGAAATATAAATCTATAATGAAGTGAAAAAAATACATCATTGAAAATTAGAAACAAGGAATGATCAGAATTTTAATTCTAGTCAACACAGCATATATGAAATCAGTACATGAATAAATGTCGGTGTCATTTTGTGATCAAAACATTGGGAAAATATTCATAGTTTTATTGATTTGATAAATCACATATTAGTTAATAGAAATCATATCTATCATTATTTTATAAGATAGATACATGTTTTGTTTTTATCGAGTTCTAATGATAAAAAACAGAATTGTAAATTACATTACAATGAACTACATAATCATCATGATCCCTTGGGGCATTCCATATGTCAAATTTATGTTATCCATTTTTAAAAATAATATAAATATGAATCAATGTACAATCATATTATAGAAAAAAATATATTTTTGATATATAAAATTGTTTTCATGCTTATCCTTCCTCAAAAAGTTTAAAAAAACATCATATAAAATAATTAATATATATATATATATATATAAATTAATATTAAAAAAATTAATAAGGTAATTAGATAGTAATTAAAAATAATAAGAAATAAATTAATCAACCTATTGATTTTATATTTAAAATATAATGTATACATTGTGTAAGATTTTGTGTATGTATCCGTTTAAGTTTGCGTAAACCATATCTTATATCTATATAAACATGATTATACAAAATTTGTGCAAATACAATAAGAATAATATAATCCCATGTAAACATAGACGGATATTTTTATAAATGAATTCAATCATAAGGTTTGTTTTATAATTTATGTAATCATAAACAAAGATTTCATAAAATTGAATCACTTATGTGTAAACATAACTAAAGATTAAATATAGAAATCAATTATAAAATTTTAATCATGAATTTTGACTTCCAAAAGTGAATGTATCTTCAACATAAAAAACAATTTATTTTTCATTTTTAAAAATTATATATAATTAAATATGAGAATAGCGCATCATATTTACTTTAAAGACTCAAATATTATAACATTGCTTTTGTATTTTCATTTCAAAATTCTTATGAATTCTTAAAAATAATATAACATTAAATGAATATTTTATAGGTATATAAAATCATAAGTCCATATAAATATAAATTTATAAAAAAAATAATTTTTTTGAAACATTATAACAAATTAATCCATCATTACAACATTGTAAACACTGATATATTAATAAATAAAAAATGTAATTTAATAATTCATTGAAAAATTATAATTAATAAAGGTACATATTTATTGTATTTATAAGAAATATGATAATCTGATTCAAGACAATTTCATAGTTATAGGAATTTTAAAAAACAAAATATTCTATCAAAAAACCTAAACAATATAAAACACAATCTCACAATCGATAACACAGTCAACACTAATAAACTATAGTACGATCATTTCTCTTGAGAGTTAAACTGTGTATATCATTTTACAATAAATGATCATATTCAATAAGGATTATTTATAAATCACTTACCTTGGTCTTGTAGAATCGTTTATGTGGAGAACCACTAAATAAAATTGGTCTGATCAGTAAATTTACCAAATTGTTGAAAAAAACACAAATTAAAGCATATATAGAAGAACATTTTGGAATTTTGTGGTAAAAAAGAAATATAAATTTTGGAATTTATATTAATATCTCTATAAATCCATTTTGATAGTTAGCACTTTAATATAATCCCTAATAAAGAAGATCAAAAATTTAATTGATTATAAACCAAAGGGGAAATATGATATGTCATGGTTATTGTGAAAAATTGGGTAAACTCATTTTAGATGTTTAATGAGAGAAAATTTTTAATTTATTTAATCAATTCATTAATAAATTTCCCATAACATGCATTGTTGTGGGATTCTACTGGCCATTGTCTGATGAGCCTTCTAGATTATCCTTATAGAGTTTTCCCTTAGATCGTATTGTGATAGCCTTTTGTGGAAGATAAAAAACATGAGCCTCCACGACTTTATGGTGTTACCTCCCCATTTTTCAGACAACCCCAACCATATTCCCATAGATTCAGGACAAAATAAAATCTTGGTATTAGTTTTCGTAACATATCTAGATCCCTCATTGTATGAAACTTCTTATATTACTAACCATACCTCCCATTCCACTAACATTGGGGAAACACATTCCACATTACAATGGACTTCAGGGAATATTCAATAAGGGAACATCAACTAAAAAAATCAATAATGGGATTTAATATCATAGTGATCAGGAATTATTTTTTAAAAACTCTCCCATTTTCACAGTTCCCTGTGTTATAGAGTGATTTGTCTAGATGGCGGCCATTTTTTAATGTATAGTGGATTTAATCATGGTGAATAAATAATTCATTGCAACAAGAACCAAGACCCCCTAAAATAATTTAATGTTATGAAACTAAGAATAATTATTATATAACCCTCATTATACCACAACTAATACCAATTAATTATAAGGCATTCTCCTCTACTATCCCTTCATTTTTCAACCCATGTGTTGTGTTGTGATTAAGAACCTGCTATAGAATTTCATCATTTACATTGGTAAAACTCCAATAATTTACCCTGGGTACTATGATAACACCATCAAATATTAAAAATTAATGAAATATACAATGTTAAGTTAGTGTTCTAATGATTGTATAACTTATATAGATGTGGGGTTAAATAACATTCCCTTCATTGGGAATCTAGACTCTAAGATGAATTGCTAAGGGTCATTTATCCTTGTAAATGAATATATATTGATATTAAGATAATCAATATGAATCACATACCCAAGAATGCAACAATATTACCACGTTCTACCATTACAATCATACAAGTTGTAACATATAATCATAAAGTGTGTATTACATACAATTTTCTATAATAACTGGTGTAATATCTCAGATTTATCAATATTTTTATCTTAGTATAATGTGGGAATTCTTTCGAGACCAGGAATTGAGACGACGAGTAGTTCTGAGGCCCGATGAGCCCAGAATAATTGTTTGATTTTAATTAAATAATTAAATCACGCTCGCGTGTGGTTTTCCAGAAAAACTGGAATAACTCTTGAATAGTCGCTTAGATCAAAAATCTGAGGGCACCGTTGTGTTCAAAGCAACGAGTTTACCTTAGGAGAGGCCTAACTTCGCCTGGCGCAGGTCGGTGGTGAAATCTAGTTTTTGGATGTAACCATAATAAAATATTTAATAAAAATATTTTATAAAGTTTTTCTTACAATCAGAAATTTCATCCTTTTAAATAAAGGTTTTCATAGGGATCCTGGGTTACAAACCTCATAACCCTAATACCCTTTGAGGCTCTAGATGATTTGGAGGAAACCCCAACAAGGAGACATCGTTCTTGATGGGTTTCACCGGTGATGACGATGCGGTGACTGGATCTTCTCTAACGAATACCGTTGATCTAGGTATGATGTTTGATTTTTATTTTCTTTCCCCTTTTATTATTTCTATGACAAACGCAATCTAATCCACAAACAGCTTACCTGCAGATTGATCTTATTTGCGGGATGGGATTTTGCAGGGATTTTGGGGATTTGATTCTTGAAGGTTATTTTTCTTTCATTTAAACTTCTAATGGTCAATAACTAAGATCGACACAAACATCGATCGAGGTTCTTCCTTCTTGATTTTTGTGCCTTTCTTCTCCGTTTTCTCACGTTCTTTGTGTGCGTTCTACGCATTCTTCATGGAGATATGAACGATGGATCATTGCGCATCTGTTCTGTGACACAACGATCCTAATTTGAAGATCTGACATCGGTACAGCCCCACGAAGGTGTGACTGCATTGGCGATGGTTGGATCAAAGTGGATTGGAAGTTATTGTTCTTCCAATGATTTCTGCACGGGTGACTGGATTCAAATTTTGGAGCCGATCGAAGGCTCAAAACCCATAGATATGGCATCATGATGACATGGTGACCCAAGATCTTTAGTTTTGAAGAAAACAGAAGACAGAATCGAGATAAGAAAGATCGTATGAGGCGCGAGAAGGAAGAATGTGGTTATGGAGAAATCCCGACTACACGGCGTATAGTATGGGCTGCATTGCGTGTGTTCGTCGGTGGGCCCTTGTGTGTGTAATCTGGTAGTACATAGACACGGGTAGGGTAAAAAGACAAGGAAATGGTGTGTAGATCCTTTCCCGACCAGACTCGTCCAGATGCACGGGATACACCATTTACTCGTACACGGGAAAGGAAACACTAATAGACACCATGTATGGGCATACGGCCAGGGTACATGGGGGTTTTTCAGTTCACAGTGCACGACGTGTAGTTCTTTTTACATGACAAGCCTTAAAGCACATGTTGTTTTACACGGGCAGTACCCGGAGCCAAGGAACACGGCTTGTAACCATACTACACGCCGCGTAAAATGTTATACATGGCTTGATCCATTTGTCTTCTCTGACATGGACAATCTTTCTTAGGGCTCGTACCCTTGGTCTTTCCCCTGAAGGTTTATGGTATCATGACATACATATAGGAGTATGATCCCTTCAGCCGGACTTCCCGAATAGAGTTGTTGGAATACCCTCTATGAGACTTAGAGTGGAATCCTCAATTCATTTCTAGAACCCTCAGTAGAGTACTTGGTATCGATGTGACCTACTTTACCCAGTCGTTGATCTTCTTCTTTGCAGATTTGATCAAAAATAGTTGCTGGAGTCACCCCATGGCTAGTAGTTGTGAACCTCATCTGAGCATCATATTATCAAGTACTAGTGGAGTGTGTTCTCCTGGCACAAGTACTTCATATCTCTCTCTTCAGACCTAGGAGTGTGTTCTCCCGTGTTACGTGCTTAGTGGAATCTTCAATCTTGATCTTGGTGGTGGTTTCACGATGGTCGATAATGTTTGAGTATATCTGGACATTCTTCTTATATGTTCTATAAACATATACTGTGTAGAGCTGACTGTATCATTCCTTTGTGGTATTTACCTTTGTGGTATTCCCCTTGTAATTTTTTTTGGTTTTTAGGGTGTCCTACTGGGTATTGTTATACTCACCCCTAAACGGGCTTGGCCCGTACATGTCATGTTTTATTCATACGAGCGAGCCTCTTCCAGGATTCTAGGTGGACCTGGACCAGATGGTGCTCAGTGAGATCAGGCAGGCCGAGGTATGTTCTTACAGGTAAGGATTGCAGTCCTAGTACCGTTTTTTACAGGTTGGACATTGTTGTGGGATTTCTTTTGGTGGGGTTTTACTTTCTCCCCAGAGGTAGTACATTACTGTACTTTACATACCATTCATACTCTATTGGTTGGGTTTTTAGTGTATACATGCATTTCCATTTTTAGTAGCTTTTACTTTTTAATCTTTGTGGGCCTGGAGATGTGTGTGTGTGTGTACAGGTTTATAGGCAATGCCTCCAATGTTAGTAAATTTCCTACTCGGTGTTAGTCACCATCCCCTGGCCTAATGAAATCAGGCACGGGGAGTTGCATCTCAGGCCCAACTAGGATGGTTCGTGACAGACTAGTATCAGAGGTGGTTGGTTCTACCTTAGTAATGAGAGTATATGAGTAGTTTTGAGGAAAACAGTGTTAAGTGTTTTGAGTTCGGATTTCGGGCCAGGGACCCTAGTGTTGGTACGGGTGGCCGACGTATCCATGCACTATGACACTGATAAATGGAATTTCGACTCAGAACAAGAGAACACAATTTTCATGGGAATATAATGGTGCATGCATCATATATTAATGGGTTGTGGTGTCCAAGTCCTTCTTGTGTCAGTTCTCCTGATATATTCACTGACTGTGATGCATCTTGTTTCCTTACAGGATGCCTCTGCGACGCGCACCCAATAGGATCCAGTAGCTCGATCATGAGGATGACCCCCTCAGTGATGATTCTTTGATACATGGACCAGATCCCCCAGTTTTACCATTGGGTGGTGTGCCAGTTATTCCACCACCTATGGAGCAGTTTTTTGTGCCTACTATTCCAGTAGAGGAGGAGGGCAGGTTGAGTGGACTCCACGAGTTTTAGAGATAGAGACCCCTCAGGTTTCGAGGATAACATCACCCTCATGTAGCGGAGGACTTTCTTGAGGAAGTGTCCAGAGTCTTCCGTTTGGTCACGATGCCAGAAGACCAGATGGTGATCCTTGAAGCGATCCTTCTGCATGGCTCTGAAGGATGATGGTGCAGTTTGGTTATCCAGATCCATGACGAGGCGACTCTTGCGTGGTCAGAGTTTGAGTGTCTCTTCGGAGAGGTGCTTTCATGGGCTACCCTGAGAGCAGTACGTATACAGGAGCTTCTTCAGCTTCAGTAGGGAGCCATGTCTGTTGATTACTATTCATCGAGGTTTACCAACCTCTCATGGTACTCAATGGATATGGTCAAGGATCAGTACATCAGAGCATAGACTTTTGAGAAAGGAATGCGCTGATAAATCTGAGCTAGCATCATCCCTATGATCATTCCTACTTATGTTGTGGTGCTCGAGCGGGATTTGGTGGTCGAGAGCTTCTTGGTAGAGCAGAGATAGCCGGCAGTTGTCAGAAGTGAGCGAGCTGGAGTAGAGACCTCAGTTGTAGGGAGCCGACGTCAGGGATGCAGGGATGGGAGATGTTTTTAGAGGAGATCCTAGGACAGGGGATCCGCCGTACAGGGTTCGTAGGTTGCATCCAGCCATCATTGAGATAGGAGATGCCACTCTTGTGATGATAGGGGACATCTCCCTCAAGATTGTACGACCCCTCATACTACTGACATGGGAGCGGTGGATGGACCATCGAGGAAAAGGAAATGTGTAGTGCAGACATATCTGTGGGGCGGCAGTCGTGGTATAGGAGCTGGGAGAGCTTCTGGAGGTGGTCTTCATTTTGATCTTTTACTACCACCACCCCCAGGAGGTCCACCCCTGGCTCAGGGAGTTAGTGTATAGGGGCAGGGACAGCTGTAGGTAGCAGAGGCTTATGACCCAGGTACACCTAGAATGATTAGAGGTACAACCTGTGTCTATTCTACATTGGATGCTGTATTGATAGAAATAGGTGATAATCATTCTTTTCTAGATTCTTAACTTGTTTGAGACCTTGATATTACATTTGATCCGTTGACTCGCCCCTTATGCATAGAAACACCGACTAGAGAAGATTTAGAGATCACACACCTTTGTTGACAGTGTGACCTGACCCTTGGAGGTGAGAGTTTCGGTTGGAACCTCTTTGTGGTAGCGTCAAGCCCTTACAATGTCATTCTTGGTATGGATTGGATATCTACACTTCATTCCCAAATTGACAGTTTTAGGCCAAGGGTGCGGTGTGTCCGTAGTGATTGAACGATTTTCTCCTTCATCGGTGAAATGGAGACCCAGATAGCACAAGATGGACTCATGCATAGGAAGGTACAGCCGATGTCACATCAGTTGGCTAGCCTAGCCCTTGGCGTAGTAGATTTTATGAGTTTCTAGTTTCCAGCAGTAGTGTCTGAGTATGAGGACGTCTTTCCAGAGGATATCCCTAGACTCCCTCCCCATCGGGAGATAGATTTCTGCATTGTGTTGCAACCCGAGACAACACTAATATCATCATCAGCATATTAGATGACTCCTACAGAGCTTCGCAAGCTATGAATACAGCTGTAAGACTTGCAGAGGAAGAGCTTTGTGAGACCCAGTGTTTCACCCTGGGTAGCCCCAGTATTGTTTTCCAAGAAGGAAGAAGGGATCTTGATGTTGTGTGTGGGTTACCAGTTCTTGAATTAGGCAAACAGGAAGAATCAATATCCACTATCGAGGATCTATGACCTCTTCGACTAGTTAAGAGGGGTATGATGGTTCTCGATGGTTGATCTACAATCCAGCTATCACCAATTGCGAGTAAGGATGAGGATATACTGAAGACGACTTTCATATGTCTCTACTGTCACTATGAGTACATGGTGATTCCCTTCGGCCTGATGAAAACCCTGACAGTGTTTATGGGACTCATTAATCGGATCTTTCAGACCTATCTAGATCAGTTCATAGTTGACTTCATCCATGATATGTAACACCCGAGACTTTTATGTTATATAAATCATAAAAGGAATCTTTTTCTACACAACACTTTCTTGGCCTGCTTTACACGCAATCGCGACCTTCCTCGATAGCTTGCGTCGTACGCAATACCGAGTTTCACTAAACAACAATATGCTATTAAAACAAGCCGTTATGAATAGTAATAACCACTTTTTGAAATTTTATAAATTTTATTTTTCAAAATGGACTTCATTTTTGGACTCAGAATATCGAAATTAGCCTAGGGTGAAATTTTGGTATTTTTCTGAAAACTTTCAATTTTAGATGAATAGTGAAACCACTAAGTGGTAGGTTAAAAACTGAATTTTGCATAAAACTTAATTTTACCGCTTCTGTGAATGGAATTTCAAAAATCCGACAGACACGGTTGATATCAGTAAGTAAAATGTGGTTCAATGAGATAAAAATAATTTTTTGGTGAATAGTAACTTTTTACTTTTTTTTACCGCGGTTAATAGTAAATAGGGTAACTAAGGGTAAATATGATATCAATATTACCCTAACACATGTCGTAATTCTATTGGACAAGTGTAATTCGACCAAAAACAAACTTAGGAATAAAATATGACCATTTAGGCCCACTTGGATTAGATTAGGACATTTATTATTAATTTATTTAAAGAAGGGTTAAAATAGTTAAAATCAAAGTTTAATAAGTAAATCATTTTTTAATATGGGGTTATACATAAGATAAATTCGATTGTAAATATTCATTAGAAAGCTAAAAAGATTTCCTACATGATGGTATTTTATTTGTAATTTTTAGACATCAAATAATTTAATTTATTTATGACACAATGATGATGCAGTAATTATCTAATTAATGAAATATTGACAAAATTGATAATATAAATACCAAAATAAATGTAATTTGAGACTTTTTATGAATTCCACTAATTTTCTAGGTTACTATGATATATTAGTGTTGATTTAATCAACTTGGTTCGAACATATAATTCTGTTATGACTTTCACAAAAATCATATATCAAATAGTGTCAAAATTGACACAAAATAGTTTTTAAATAAAATATTATATTATTAATTGTTATTTTATTCCTAAAAATCTAGGGTTCGGCCAAATGACTTAGATAAGGATATATATATTAATAATAAACAATTTGGGGTTCGATTGGCATGTTATAGTAAGTATATTAACCATATAGTGAAAGAAAACAAAAAGACATGGTAAAAGTTAAATTATTTAACTTAGAGTTAAATCTAATTGATAAGGTTAAAATAATACCCTAAACTTGTCTAAATCATATTGGTTGATAGTATTTCGACCCATCCCCACCTTATCTTCGAAATAAGACCCTTTGGAACCATTATAAACCGATTTTGACTTTAATATAAAATAATATTTTGAGATATTCCTAAGGTGCCCCTCTCCTCCCTTATAAAAGGGCACCTCCTCCCCCTCCTCCTCACACCAAATTGAGCACTCAAGCTCGGCCAACCCCTACCATTTTCTCCTCTCCACTTCCCTAGAATAATCATAGAGGTCTTGGTCTTCTACAAAGACCAATCTTAGTTCCTTAAGTGGAGGATTCAAAGGGGCGTTCCAAAGAAGAGGTAATACCCATTACCGATCTTTTCAATTTCTTTCTTCTTCAACTTCTTCTTCTTTAGTTGTTTCATGATAAAGTAATAACATAAGTATTACTTACATACTGATATGTTATTATAAATATGAAACAACCCTAATTCACCTTCTATCCATCCTACGGAAAAATGAAATCACCGCGCGTGCGTACGTACGGAATACCGTCTCCACGCCGTGGTGTAATCTATTTTCCACCATCACCTTACAAGGATGGGTATAATGGTGTAATGAGTAACTATATATGATTATTATGAAGTAATATTGATACTGAAATAATATATATATATACTCCAATACAATTCCACGATCATAGGAACGATATCATCACTCGTGCGTACGTACGGAATACCGTCTCCACGATGTGATGCGACTCGTTCTACATGATATTCATTTCATAATGATTATATAATTGAATTGAATGAATTAATATGGTATATACTACACTAATACCATTCTGGAAATGAATTATCTATAACCTAAAGATAATAATAAGAATTTATTCAACAAAACACGCATAAGAACAAAAAGTTATAAAGACCCAAGTAACAAGTAACAATGAAATATTACTAACAAGAAGCTAATAATATGACCATATATGATATCATATCAATATGTATGATTCTGGAATAAGTCAATAACATTATTTAAACCATTATACAGGAGCTTCGGACACGAACAAAGCAAATCGGACCTAAGGTAAGGGAAATATCACAATCTCATTTTTATCAGAGATTGTTTATTCGTAAGTATTTACTAGGGTGTATTTTATCATCCACATCCATGTTTCATAAATATGTAATATTATTTCCATCCACCTACAATTGTTTAAATTCATTTTTACACTTCGGTGAGTTTTTAGTAATATGTATGAAAGGAATCTTTTGTCGTTTTTCATACGAGGTACTTTTTTACTTTTCCGAAAAAAGTATGAAGAATGTTTTTTTAAACTTATACGGCACGAACGAATTTCTACTGTTTTATAAAGCCTTATTTTCATGAAGCTTCCTCTAAAAGATTTCATGACTATTTTCAATAAAATCTCTTTCTTTTAAAATTACATGATGTTTTGTGAAAAGAAATTGATTTTGAAGAAGAAAGGATATTTTCCTCAAGAATTCAATTGAAGTGTCTTATCAAAATTATTTTCCATCTAAGATAATAAAGGGTTCTGTTTCTATCCATATTTTTACATTGATTTGACTATGTTGTGATGGAATTATGTTTATGAATTCCTTTATCTTATATGAATTGATTTATGATGTCATGATGTTTCATGAATCCCATTTTTGTTACCTGTGTTATGCGATGATGTATGTTTTATGATTATGTGGAACACATAAGAAAGGATTCATTATAAGATGGGTGGGACCTATATCTCCCTCCAATGCATTGGGTAAAGATTTTATATCTCATGAGATAGACATGGCTGGAACGGAAGGTTATTTCGGTTCAGTGATACAGGACTGAAACAAGGAGTGAACTCGCTTTAGAAAGGGACATTGTCCACTAAGATAGTCTTGGCAACGAGTCATGACTAACAAGAAATGATTTCCATGATTATGTGTGCATGCCACAAAGTTTCAAGTTTTATTTTATGATTATGGGGATCTCATTTTCACTTCTATGAATTATTCCATGATAATATATTATGATCTCTTTTGCAGGTTTTGATTTTCAAAAAGATATGATATGATTTTTATTTCCTTGATTTGCCCTTACTGAGCATTTGAGCTCACCCTTTTATGTTTTCTTTACCCCAGGTCAGGAAGATGGATATTAAGTAGAATATGCTAAAAGGGACCCTAGATATGATGAAATAAATGGGAGACACTGTAGAAGATTTATGAACCAGTTGTTTATGTTTCCCAGTTTCTAAAGACACTATACCTATACGGTCCTTTGTGGTTTTGTCATATGTTGTAATAAGTGTGCTTCAATTTTGAAGTATTAACAATGTATGTAAAGTATGGGTCGTTATAGTTGGTATCAGAGGAAAGGTATAGTCAACCTTTGGAAACTAGGATGTGAAAGCCTTAGTAAGAACCCTAAGGATAAGTCTAAGCATAGAACACAATCTTAGTGTTTTAGAAATGGCCTTGAATAACCTAGGATAAGACCTTATGCATGAAAATTTTATTCTTGAATTATGTGTTTTCCTATTATAATTAGTGTTGCTCACACTATTCTTCTTGGTTTTAGTCAATGGCTGGAACCCGAAGGAACCGTGTTAATGCGGAATGCGATGGGCAATGCAATGATTGTCCCCCTGAGCAACCAAACGATATGGGAGCTGGAATGCAAAATCTTGTAGCCATGCTCACACAACTTTCTCAAGCTATGAATCATGCAGGATTTCCAAACGAACAAAGAAGGGAGAAACATTCTGTTGAATCCTTCATGAGGCAGCGTCCACCTTCTTTCAGCGGGTCTACTGATCCATTAGTTGCTGAACAATGGATTAGTACTACTGAAAAGATATTTTCAGTTCTTCAATGTTCTGAGCATGATAAAGTCATCCTAGCAGTGTATCGTTTAGAAGGAGATGCGGATCAATTGTGGAATCTTGTTAAGAATACGAGGTAAAGGGATGAAATTGAGTCTATGGAATGGGACGAGTTCAAGAACTTATTTTTCAATAAGTACTTCCCTCGTATTCTCCGAACAAAGATGGAGAAAGAGTTCCTTGAACTGAAGCAAAGGGATGATGAATCTGTTGGTACCTATGAAGCAAATTTTACAAGACTTGCAAGGTACGCTTCTGGTATTATTATCCAACCTGAGAGTAAGATCGATCGATTCTTTAGTGGCTTAAAACCAAGTCTTCGAAGGGCGTTAGCCATAAGGGACTTCAATAGCTACGAGGAAATCGTTCGATGTGCTCTCAAAGTCGAGATGGAGATTGGAGTAACCCATCAGTCACATGGGTTTGATAAGAAGAGGAAGATGGAATTCAAAAAAAATCTAAAGAGCACACGGAAAAGAAGATGAACTTTCCCTTATGATCAAAGTGTGGAAAGAAACATGGAGGGAGTTGTCTTAAAGGGACAAGTAAATGTTTTAAATGTGGAATGGAAGGTCATCGGGCATTTGAATTCCGTGATAATGGGAAGAAGATGTCTAATGATGCAAAAAAAGGAATGGATACACAGAATGAACCTACTACACTTCAATGTTTCAAGTGCAAGGAGATGGGGAATTATGCCAATCAATGCCCAAATCCAAGGGTTGATGATGATGGTCGACGTCAACAAACTCTTAAGGCTAAAGACAAAGGAAAGTCACATGAAATTTCTATCAGCGATGTGGAGTACGATAACGATGTGGTGAAAGGTACACTTACCATCCACTCTAAAGTAGAAAATGTTTTATTTGATTCTGGATCCACCCACTCTTTTATTTCTGAAAAATTTTCTAAGGGTATCACCGTATTACCTCAACAATTAGATGTTGAGTTAGCTGTGACAACACCTAATGGCACATCAATCGCATCAGAAGTTTATAATTCTTCTCCGATCGAAGATTGTGGGAAAGTGCTTCCTGCAAATCTTGTGATCCTTCCTTTAGTGGAATTTGATGTGATTCTTGGCATGGATTGGCTTTCTCTACATGGAGCTCATATCAATTGCCAAAGAAGGGAAGTCACATTTCATATTCCAGATCAACCTACGATCGTCTATCAATGCAAGGATGAACATAACCTTCTAGAGGAAATTTCTTCCATCTTATGGGTATTGATTCCACTAAATGAAGGTTATTTATCTCAAATAGTTGGTGAGAAACTCACGATTAAGAATATGCCCATTGTACGGGAGTTTGATGATGTCTTTCCGGAGGAATTACCGGGTCTTCCACCAAATCGTGAAGTTGAGTTTTCAATAGAACTCGTACCGGGTGCTTTGCCTATTTCAAAGACACCTTATAGAATGGCCCCAATTGAGTTGCAGGAATTGAAGAAGCAACTCCAAGAGAATCTTGATAAGGGATTCATATGCCCTAGTGCGTCACCTTGGGGAGCACCTATTCTATTTGTTAAGAAGAAAGATGGATCAATGAGACGCTGCATTGATTATCGAGAACTTAACAAGATCACTATCAAGAACAAATATCCTCTCCCACGCATTGATGACTTATTTGACCAACTACGCGGAGATCAATACTTTTCCAAGATTGATCTTCGTTCAGGGTATCATCAATTAAGGGTCAAAAGGGAGGATATACCAAAGACGGCTTTCCGTACAAGGTATGGACACTATGAATTTATAGTGATTCCATTTGGTCTTACTAATGCCCCTGCTATCTTCATGGATCTAATGAATAGAGTCTTTAGAGACTATCTTGATCAATTTGTGGTAGTCTTTATAGACGATATTCTTGTCTATTCAAAGAGCAAGGAAGAGCATGAAGATCACTTGAGAATTATATTGAAGACCCTGAGAAAGGAGAAGCTTTATGCCAAATTTACCAACTGTGAATTTTGGCTTCAAAAAGTTGCATTTTTGGGTCATATAATCTCAAAAGAGGGGATATCTGTGGATCCAGCAAAAACAGAGGTTATCGAAAGACGGTCGAGACCAACAACAGTAACTGAGATCCGAAGTTTTCTTGGTTTGGATGGATATTATCGACGTTTTGTAAAAGATTTTTCACGATTATCTAATCCACTCACCAAGTTGACTCGGAAAGGAGTTAAGTTTGTCTGGACAGAGGAATGTGAAGAGAATTTCAAGGAGTTGAAAAGAAGGTTATCCAGTGCACCTGTGCTCACACTGCCTTGTAGTGGAGAAAGGTTTGTGATCTACAGTGATGCATCCAAGAAGGGATTGGGGTGTGTTCTTATGCAAAATGATATGGTGATAGCTTATGCCTCACGACAGTTGAAAATCCATGAGCAAAATTACCCAACACATGATTTGGAGTTGGCTGCGGTAATCTTTGCATTAAAGATTTGGAGGCATTACCTTTATGGTGAAAGGTGTGATATTTATACTGATCATAAAAGTTTAAAGTATATTTTCACACAAAAGGAGTTGAATATGCGTCAAAGAAGATGGTTGGAGCTGATTAAGGATTATGACTGCTCAATCCATTACCACCCTGGGAAAGCAATCAAGGTGGCATATGCATTAAGTCGACAAGACCATGCTAATTTATCCATGATGAGGATCACAAAAGATCCAATATTTATGGATTTACAAAGGATGGATCTTGGAATTATAATGGAAGGGGAAAAATCTTATCTTTCTCAAATGAATGTTCAACCATCTATACATGTGAAGATTAAAGAGGCACAGAAAGAAGATGTCGAGTTACAAAAGAAGGTGAGAAATGTTCCTGAATTCAACCTTGATTGTGATGGGATAATAAAGTTCAGGAATCGGGTTTGTGTTCTTCCCATCCCCGAATTAAAGAAGGAGCTGCTGGATGAGGCTCATAGTTCTTCATTCTCTATTCATCCTGGAAGCACGAAGATGTATAGGGACCTGAAAGAGTACTTCTAGTGGGATGGCATGAAAAGAGATGTTGCTGAATATGTCTCTTGATGCTTGGTTTGTCAACAAGTTAAAGCTGAGAGACAGAAGTCTAAGGGGATGTTACAACCATTACCCATACCCGAATGGAAATGGGAAAACATCACTATGGACTTTGTCACAGGACTTCCTAAAACATCCAAAGGCAATAATGCTATCTGGGTCATAGTTGATCGTCTTACAAAGTCTGCACACTTCATTCCTATTAGAGAGGATTTCTCTCTAGATCAGCTTGCCATGATATATGTAAAGGAAGTGGTAAGATTGCATGGAGTACCACTTTCTATTATATCTGATCGGGATCCGAGATTTACCTCGAAGTTCTGGCGAAGTCTTCAGAATACTCTGGATACAGAGTTGAGTTTCAGCACTGCTTATCATCCCCAGACAGACGGTCAGTCTGAGAGAACAATTCAAACCCTAGAAGATATGTTGAGAGCTTGCTCTATGGATTTCAAAGGAGGTTGGGATCAACAGCTACCTTTGGTGTAATTTTCTTATAATAATAGCTTTCACTCCAGTATTCAGATGGCTCCTGATGAAGCTCTCTATGGAAAGAAATGCAGGACTCCAACTTGTTGGGATGAAGTTGGGGAAAGAAAGCTATTAGGACCTTATCTCATTGATGAAATGGCAGAAAAGGTCAGATCTATTCAACAACACAAAAGAGCAGCTCAGAGTCGACAGAAAAGTTATGCCGACAACCGAAGAAAAGACCTAGAGTTTGAATTGGGTGATAAAGTGTTCTTACGAATATCTCCCTGGAAGAGGGTTATGAGATTTGGAAAGAAGGGGAAGTTGAGCCCTAGATATATCGGTCCTTTCGAAATACTGGATCGTGTTGGGAAGGTAGCTTACCGATTGGCGCTTCCACCGAATCTCTCTCAAGTTCACGATGTGTTCCACGTATCTCTCCTGAGAAAGTACATACCAGATCCTTCACATGTACTCAGCTCAGAAGTTGTACTGCTGGAGCAAGATCTTTCTTATGAAGAACAGCCGATAGAGATTGTGGATCATAGCGAAAAAGTCCTACGAAACAAGACCACTCGCTTGGTGAAAGTTTTATGGAGGAACCACCAGCTTGAAGAAGCTACATGGGAGCTTGAGGATATAATGAGGGAGAAGTATCCTCATCTGTTTGTTACAAAGTGACGAATTTCGAGGGCAAAATTCTTTTAAGGGGGGTAGAATGTAACACCCGAGACATTTATGTTATATAAATCATCAAAGGAATCTTTTTCTACACAACACTTTCTTGGCTTTCTTTACACGCAATCGCGACCTTCTTCGATAGCTTGCGTCGTACGCAATACCGAGTTTCACTAAACAACAAAATGCTATTAAAAAAAGCCGTTATGAATAGTAATAACCACTTTTTGAAATTTTATAAATTTTATTTTTCAAAATGGACTTCATTTTTGGACTCAGAATATCGAAATTATCCTAGGGTGAAATTTTGGTATTTTTCTGAAAACTTTCAATTTTTGATGAATAGTGAAACCTCTAAGTGGTAGGTTAAAAACTGAATTTTGCATAAAACGTAATTTTACCGCTTCTGTGAATGGAATTTCAAAAATCCGACAGACACGGTTGATATCAGTAAGTAAAATGTGGTTCAATGAGATAAAAATAATTTTTTGGTGAATAGTAACTTTTTACTTTTTTTTACCGCGGTTAATAGTAAATAGGGTAACTAAGGGTAAATATGATATCAATATTACCCTAACACATGTCGTAATTCTATTGGACAAGTGTAATTCGACCAAAAACAAACTTAGGAATAAAATATGACCATTTAGGCCCACTTGGATTAGATTAGGACATTTATTATTAATTTATTTAAAGAAGGGTTATAATAGTTAAAATCAAAGTTTAATAAGTAAATCATTTTTTAATATGGGGTTATACATAAGATAAATTCGATTGTAAATATTCATTAGAAAGCTAAAATGATTTCCTACATTATGGTATTTTATTTGTAATTTTTAGACATCAAATAATTTAATTTATTTATGACACAAAGATGATGCAGTAATTATCTTATTAATGAAATATTGACAAAATTGATAATATAAATACCAAAATAAATGTAATTTGAGACTTTTTATGAATTCCACTAATTTTCTAGGTTTCTATGATATATTAGTTTTGATTTAATCAACTTGGTTCGAACATATAATTCTGTTATGACTTTCACAAAAATCATATATCAAATAGTGTCAAAATAGACACAAAATAGTTTTTAAATCAAATATTATATTATTAATTGTTATTTTATTCCTAAAAATCTAAGGTTCGGCCAAATGACTTAGATAAGGATATATATATTAATAATAAACAATTTGGGGTTCGTTTGGCATGTTATAGTAAGTATATTAACCATATAGTGAAAGAAAACAAAAAGACATGGTAAAAGTTAAATTATTTAACTTAGAGTTAAATCTAATTGATAAGGTTAAAATAATACCCTAAACTTGTCTAAATCCTATTGGTTGATAGTATATCGACCCATCCCCACCTTATCTTCGAAATAATACCCTTTGGAACCATTATAAACCGATTTTGACTTTAATATAAAATAATATTTTGAGATATTCCTAAGGTGCCCCTCTCCTCCCTTATAAAAGGGCACCTCCTCCCCCTCCTCCTCACACCAAATTGAGCACTCAAGCTCGGCCAACCCCTGCCATTTTCTCCTCTCCACTTCCCTAGAATAATCCTAGAGGTCTTGGTCTTCTCCAAAGACCAATCTTAGTTCCTTAAGTGGAGGATTCAAAGAGGCGTTCCAAAGAAGAGGTAATATCCATTACCGATCTTTTCAATTTCTTTCTTCTTCAACTTCTTCTTCTTTATTTGTTTCATGATAAAGTAATAACATCAGTATTACTTACATACTGATATGTTATTATAAATATGAAACAACCCTAATTCACCTTCTATCCATCCTACGGAAAAATGAAATCACCGCGCATGCGTACGTACAGAATACCGTCTCCACGCCGTGGTGTAATCTATTTTCCACCATCACCTTACAAGGATGGGTATAATGGTGTAATGAGTAACTATATATGATTATTATGAAGTAATATTGATACTGAAATAATATATATATACTCCAATACAATTCCACGATCATAGGAACGATATCATCACTCGTGCGTACGTACGGAATACCGTCTCCACGATGTGATGCGACTCGTTCTACATGATCTTCATTTCATAATGATTATATAAATGAATTGAATGAATGAATATGGTATATACTACACTAATACCATTCTGGAAATGAATTATCTATAACCTAAAGATAATAATAAGAATTTATTCAACAAAACACGCATAAGAACAAAAAGTTATAAAGACCCGAGTAACAAGTAACAATGAAATATTACTAACAAGAATCTAATAATATGACCATATATGATATCATATCAATATGTATGATTCTGGAATAAGTCAATAACATTATTTAAACCATTATACAGGAGCTTCGGACACGAACAAATCAAATCGGACCTAAGGTAAGGGAAATATCAGAATCTCATTTTTATCCGAGATTGTTTATTCGTAAGTATTTACTAGGGTGTATTTTATCATCCACATCCATGTTTCATAAATATGTAATATTATTTCCATCCACCTACAATTGTTTAAATCCATTTTTACCCTTCGGTGAGTTTTTAGTAATATGTATGAAAGGAATCTTTTGTCATTTTTCGTACGAGGTACTTTTTGACTTTTCCGACAAAAGTACGAAGAATGTTTTTTTAACTTATACGGCACGAACGGATTTCTACTGTTTTATAAAGACTTATTTTCATGAAGCTTCCTCTAAAAGATTTCATGACTATTTTCAATAAAATCTCTTTCTTTTAAAATTGCATGATGTTTTGTGAAAAGAAATTGATTTTGAAGAAGAAAGGATATTTTCCTCAAGAATTCAATTCAAGTGTCTTATCAAAATTATTTTGGATCTAAGATAATAAAGGGTTCTGTTTCTATCCATATTTTTACATTGATTTGACTATGTTGTGATGGAATTATGTTTATGAATTCCTTTATCTTATATGAATTGATTTATGATGTCATGATGTTTCAAGAATCCCATTTTTTGTTACCTGTGTTATGTGATGATGTATGTTTTATGATTATGTGGCACACATAAGAAAGGATTCATTATAAGATGGGTGGGACCTATATCTCCCTCCAATGCATTAGGTAAAGATTTTATATCTCATGAGATAGACATGGCTGGAACGGAAGGTTATTTCGGTTCAGTGATACAGGACTGAAACAAGGAGTGAACTCGGTTCAGAAAGGGACTTTGTCCACTAAGATAGTCTTGGCAATGAGTCATGACTAACAAGAAATGATTTCCATGATTATGTGTGCATGCCACAAAGTTTCAAGTTTTATGTTATGATTATGGGGATCTCATTTTCACTTCTATGAATTATTCCATGATAAGATATTATGATCTATTTTGCAGGTTTTGATTTTCAAAATGATATGATATGATTTTTATTTCCTTGATTTGCCCTTACTGAGCATTTGAGCTCACCCTTTTATGTTTTCTTTTCCCCAGGTCAGGAAGATGGATATTAAGTAGAATATGCTAAAAGGGACCCTAGATATGATGAAATAAATGGGAGACACTATAGAAGATTTATGAACCAGTTGTTTATGTTTCCCAGTTTCTAAAGACACTATACCTATACGGTCCTTTGTGGTTTTGTCATATGTTGTAATAAGTGTGCTTCAATTTTGAAGTATTAACAATGTATGTAAAGTATGGGTCGTTATATGATATCCTTGTGTACTCTGCATCTAAGGAGGAGCACACGAGGCACCTAAGGATGGTTCTAGACACACTCTGAGAGGACCAGTTGTACGGGAATCTCTAAGAGTGTCAATTATGGATATATGAGGTCCACTTTCTAGGACACGTTATCTCAGCAGATGGTGTATCAGTGGACCCAACCAAGGTAGAGGTAGTGTTAGTATGAGAGCCACCCCGGAGCGTAATGGAGGTGCGTAGTTTCCCTGGGTTGGAAAGCTACTATCAAAGATTCATTATTGATTTCTCCATGATTTCGTCACCCATGACAGTTTTGAACCAAAAGGCGAAGCCCTTCATGGGGACAAAGAGATTCTAGCATGCTTTTAAACAGTTGAGACAAAGTCTAATGAGTGCCCTGATATTGAGACTACCAAAAGAGGGTGTCGAGTACGTAGTATTCTGTGATGCATCAGGAACTGGGATTGGATGTGTCCTGATGCAGAGGCAAGCAATTATTTCCTATGGATCATGCCAGTTGAGGCTACACGAGCTGAACTACATGCCCCAAGATCTTGAGTTGGCAGCGATAGTCTTCAAATTGAAGATATGGCGGCACTACCAGATGGGAGAGATGTTTTACATCTAATCTAATCAGAAGTGTCTTATATTTTTCTTTTCTCATAATAATATGAATTTGAGATAGAGGCGGTGGCTTGAGTTATTCATGGATTACGAATTTGATATCGTTTATACTCTTGGGAAGAGGAATGTTGTGGAAGATTCTCTCTGCAGTAAATCTAGTCTGCAGTTGCTGAATGAGGCGATGAGGAAGTTGTCCTATTTATTGTTATCCTTCCTAGATAGTGATAAGGGAGCTTACCTTTAGTCTATGGTTGTTACCCCTCAACTCTTTCAATGAGTCAGGAAGGAACAACTCGAAGATTCTAGATGTGAGACTCTATGTGCTCAGGTATCCGTAGGCGATGTTGCCGATGGATATTCAAAAGGTGGGGAGCACATTGTTCTTTTTAGAGGGCGCACAGTAGTACAACTGATTTTGCGGGAGGCGGTTTTGAGGGAGTTCCATACATCTCATTTGGAGGTGCATCCAGGTGTGGAAAAGATTCACCAGGACCTCTGATGTCTGTTATGGTGGCCAGGAATGAAGAACAGTGTGTCATAGTATGTTTCTCGATCCCTTACTTGTCAACAAGTATCGGATGAGCACCAGGTTCCAGAAGGTTTGACTCAGCCCCTTGAGGTGCCAGAGTGGAAGTGGGATGGGATATCTATAGACTTCATTAGAGGTTTTCCACGTATGTCTAGGGGACACGATGCCATCTGGGTGATCATTGACAGACTCACCAAGTCGGCCCACTTCTTAGCCATACGGGTTCCGAGTTTATTAGAGAGCATGGGACGCCTCTACATTCAGGATATAGTTCGAATTCAAGGAGTTCCTTTAGCGATCGTCTCAGATTGTGATGCACATTTCACATCCTGTTTGTGGAAGGGATTTCTGGAAGCTTATGGGACTCAGTTACACTTGAGAAAAACGTTTCATCCTCATACTTTTGGTTAGACAGAGCGGACCATCCATGTTCTACAGGATATCCTACAAGCTTGGTTACATGACTTAGGTGGTACCTAGGAGGATCACCTACCAATAGTGTAATTTTCATATAACAATAGTTGTCATTCCACTATTGGTATGGCACCATTCGAGGATTTGTACGAGCGACCATGCAGGTCAGCAATTTGCGGGACTGACCCAGAAGAGTCAGTACTCATGGGCCCAGAGATGGTGCAAGCTACTACAGAGAAGGTGCAGGTCATTAAAGAAAAAATTAAGACTACACAAAGTTGGAAAACTCCTTGTTCCAATAGGAGATAGAGGCCCTTGGAGTTCGAGGAGGGAGACCATGTGTTCCTTCAGGTGTCACCTCGACGGGGACTGTGGAGATTTGGCCGAGGCGTCAAGATATGTCCGAGGTTCATCGACCCTTTTTAGATTCTGAGTAGATCTGGAGAGGTGGCATACCACTTGGATCTACCTCATCCGATGGACCAGGTACACAATGTCTTCTATGTGTCGCAGCTACGGAGGTACGTGCATGATCCATCTCATGTTATCGACTGGGGTGAGCTTAACATCAATGATGGAGTGACATTTGCTGAGTACCCAATGTTTATTGAGGATCGGCATGAGATGATACTTTTTCGGAAAGCTATTCCTTTGGTGTGTGTCTCGTGGCATCACGGGACTCTCAAGGAGATCATATGGAAGCGGGATGCTCAGCTTCGTGTGCAATACCCACATCTTTTTGAGTTGCCTTTGATTTTGATTTTTGGGGGAATAACGCCCTATGATGGGTTTGATGTAATGTCTTGGATTTCTCCGAATGTTTATTTTTATATTATGTGAGAATTATTTCGAGACGAGGAATTGAGACGAAATGCAGTTTCGAGGCACGGTTAGACTGGAACAAATGTTTGAATTTATTTAAATAATTAAATTACGTGTGCGTGTGGTTTTCCTGTAAAATAGGAATAACTTGTGAAAGGTATCTCAGATCAGAAATCTAAGGGAACAGTTGTCTTCAGAGAAATGAGTTTACCTTAGGTGAGGTCTAACATCGGCTGTCGTAGGTCGGTGGTGAAATCCAATTTTTGGACGTAATCGTAACAAAATATTTAATAAAAATATTTTATTAAATTTTTGTTACCAGGAGATATTTTATCCTTTTTAGATAAAGGTTTTCATAGGGGTCCAGTGTTACAGACCTCATAAACATGATAACCTTGGAGGCACTAGAAGCTCTGGAGGAAACCCCAATGAGGAGACTGCGTTCTTGACGGGTTTCCCCAGCAACAACGACGCGGCGTCCAGATCTTCGCCAACGAATGCCGCTGATCTCGATAGGTTGTTTGATTTTGATTTCCATTCCACGTTCTTGATTTATACGATGAATACGGACTAATCCACGAACATATTAGCCCATGGATCGATCATATTTGCGGGATGGGATTTTCTGGGGATTTTGGAGATATGATTCTTGAAGGTTATTTTGGTTTCGTTTAACCTTCTAACTTTGAGGAACCAAGATCGACATGAACATTGATCGAGGTTCGTCCTTCTCGATTTGTTGTGACATTCTTCCCTGATTTATCTTGTTCTTCATGTATGTTCTACGTGTTCTTCATGGAGATATGAACGATGGATTGTTGCACATCTGTTGTGCGATGCAATGATCCCAATTTGAAGATCTTCCACTGGTACAACCGCATGGAGGTGCGACTGCGGTGGTGATGGACTGATCGAAGCAGATTGGAAGATATCGTTCATTGATATATTTCTTCATTGGTGACCAGAATAAGGTTTCGAAGATGATCGAATGCTCAAAACCCATGAATTTGGAATCACGATGACAAGGAGACCCGATATCTTGAGTTTCATGGAAAACAGATGGCAGAATCGAGATCCAGATGATCGGTCGAGGCACGAGTTGGAAGACGGAGGTTCTAAAGAAATCCTCACTACACATATGGGCTTCATGGCATGTGTTCATCAGCGGACCACCTGGCATGTACTCTGAGAGTACACAGACACGATTAGGGTACACGGCCAAGGACATGACATATATACCCTTCCCCGGCCAGACCTGGCCAGATGCATGGTATACACTGTGTACTAGTACACAGGGAAGGAAAAACAGACATACATTGTGTACGGGCATACGAACAGGGTACATGGATGTTTTCTAGTTGATATGGGATGGTGTGTGCGTTGACTTACACGCCATTTATATACTTTTATGTATGACATAGATTTCAGACGCATGCCGTTTCACACGAGCAGTACCTGGAGTCAAGGAACACGGTGTGTAATTCTTCTACATGCTGTGTAGTTCCTTTTACATGACATACCTTAGGACACAGGCAGTACCCAGAGTCAAGGAACATGATGTGTAACAATACTACATGTAGTGTAACCTCTTTTACCTGGCTTGATCCTTTTGTCTTCCATGACTTGGACTATCTTTCTTTTTGTTCGTACCCTTGGTCATTCCCCTGATGGTTTCTCGTATCATTTATTATATACATGAGTATGATCCCTTCAGCAGAACTTCCTAAATAGAGTTTTTGGAATCCACTCTATTAGACATAGATCTGGATCCTCTATTCATTCTAGAACCCTAAATAGAGTTCTTGGAATCAACGTGACCTACTTTACCAGGGCGGCGATCCTCTTTTTAGCGAATTAATTCAGACTGAGTTGTTGGAATCACCCCATGGATATTGGTTGAGATCCTCATCTGAGCATCATATTCTCAAGTACTTATGGAGTGTGTTCTCCGGGAACAAGTACATCATATCTCTCTCTAGTGACCTAGGAGTGTGTTCTCCTGTGTTATGTGATTAGTAGAATCATCGAGCTAGATCTTTGTGGTTGTTTCGCGATGGTCGATCATGTATGAGTATATATAGATATTCTTGTTATATGTTTTATAAACATATACTGTGTAGAACTGACTGTATCATTCCTTTATGGTATTTTCCATTGTGTTATTCCACTTGTTATTTTCCTTTGTGGTTTTTGGGTAGTCTAACTGGGAATTGTTATACTCACCCATGCACGGGATTTGTGAGCACGTGTTGTGTCTTGATCAGACGAGCAATCTTATAACAGGATTCTAGGTGGACCAGGATTGAATGTTGCTCAGTGAGATTAGGCGGGCTGAGGTGTGTTCCTATGGTTATGGATTACAGTCCATGTATCTTACCTTCTAGGTTGGACTTGGTTGTAGACTCTCTGTTGGGGAGATTTTACTTTTGGCCCAAGGTTTTACATTAATATACATTATTTTCTTGTTTTACTCCTGTAGGTTGGGTTTTTAGTGTATGCATGCATTTCCATTTTTACTAGATTTTTCTTTTTCTGCTTTGTGGGCTTGGAGATGTATGTGCATGTGTACATGTTTATAGGAAATTCCTCCCATGTTAGTAACATGCCTACTCGGTGCTAGTCCCCAGCCCCAGGCATATTGGTGGCGGGTTTGGGGAGTTGCGGCTTAGGCCCCCCTGGGACGGGTCATGACAATTGGCCACTCCTAATATTGTGCATATAGATCCATGTTGGAATTCTTGAAATTGATCACATAAGGTGGATCTTGAATATATTTTGTATGTTGAGACACATGAAACAATTCATGTCTATAACTATACTATTAGGAACCATGAAACATTATTTGACTATATTTATCCACTCCCAGATCCCAAATGTCCTAAAAACATAGGAGCCATCTTCAAATACCTACAAATAAAATAGAGTCCCACATAAGTAAATAGTCTCCAAAATACCTAGTCCAAAACATCAAAATATAGAGTCAGAGTCTCTAGTTAGAAAATAATATTTACTGACAATATGTTGTTTATAAACAAATCATAATTATCTTACTAATATTAAAAAATTCACACATAGACATAGTCGGGAAATAGTGGACTCTTCCACCTCAGATAAACATAGTTTAGATCAAGATAGTATCCCATATAAATAATAAAAATACATTATATTAATTGATGCATCCTAAATAGTATTATACTGAAACTCTTAATGTGTGTGATGAGTTTCACATTAACAATAGAAATCTATGACACATGTAATTGTCATTTCATTCAAAATCCAAATGATATATTCAAGCTATATCTCATTATAAGTAGAGTGTATCATCATTAGAAAAAATTGAGTATTGAGAACCTTTCCTCCTTTATTGAATTGATACATAAATGAGGAATCCTAATATGAAACGACAGTCATTAGTTCACTAAGAAAATATGCTACGTAAAAAACCATAAATCCATCCCCAATAACAAAAAGACACAGTCTCTCATATTATAATGAATTTTAAATCCCTAATAACCTAGAAAATAATTACCAATGTTGCATAACTACCTTTATGTTTTCTCAGAAACCCCATCCCAAGATTAATTTTCATATGATAATACTTCAAATCCAGAAATGATTATAATAAAAAAATGCGTATGGATCACAGATTCATAGCCTTTACTCACATACTAGTAAAAAAGTCCAGCAACATAATCAGTTAAGTACTTGATCACCTCAATCCACTATTATTAAATGTTAATATCATGATAATTCATGGTATTCCTTTGTTTAGTCTCCCATATAGAGGAATATTCATCCCACATCATCTCCTCTTGTAATATTATAGGGTCTAAAACATGAATAATGGTGTAAAGGACCTTATTAGAATAGAGAGATCGATCGGGTGGTATCATTATATAATATATGATTTCATGAATAACCATTCAGAATGAGTAGAATAAGTAATTCATATTCCCCCTCTCAAGGCATGGGGATTCCATACTCAAAGACTTTAGGGTAACCCTACCCTGATAACCATGAACACCAAATCTACAATGTGGTGAATAATATTCCACTAACTATTATCCAGCATCTATGTAAATACAAGAATTTATCTATATTTCATATCTCAAAACAATTTTTCCATTCCCTTGGTTATATTTCATCTTAATGTGAAAATATTAAACATACATGACCCAAATCCTTTACAAATGATTCATGTTTCTTGGAGAAATTATCTCTTAAAGGCACATACCATTTATAAATATCATAATCTTCTCTCTGTAAAAGATAATGACACCAACTTTTCAATGCGTTAACTACCTCCACTAACTCTATAACATGATTTGGATAATTCCACTAATTATACCTCAACATACTTAAACCATAGGCAACATCATTCTATTCATATATTATAATGGATTACGAACCAGATTATTATGCATCATAATATAGGCCATACTACTTATTCATCTTTTGTAAGATCAATATTAAAATAGATTTTATTATATCCTTCACCTAATTGAAGGATTTTCGAATAGAATAAGACCATAAGAACTTCAATTCCTGAACAGACATGGATATCATCAACAATAACAATTTAGATTAATTCCAAATTTATCTACTAAAATTTCATACCTAACCTATGTAACAATAGAGATAAAAAATTGGGCCAATACCAAGAAGTATCAAGCCCACCCGTATGATGGTCAACTCAAATACCTGTCTCAAATATTACATTCTCTACGAATCATTCCCCACTAATCTAGAATACAAACTTGGAAATCATATATTATAAAATATTCTCTCTATGTATACTAAGAAAAATGTCCATATTTTTATAATGGTTCTCCCTTGACTAGAATAAAACAAAGTTTCATTCTAAATACCCACCATGAAAGAATAGAATTTTTGATGAAAAAAGTCATTCATATATTCCATAAGCACAAATGGTTTACTCCTTATTCTAAAAAACATCTCAAGATACTAAAAAATAATATATATTGAATTATGTATATTGTATATTATAATTCCACACTCCTAGTTGATAATAATATGATCTCAAATAAATCATTGATAAAAACATGGCACCCCATTACTATTAAAACTAGTCCACAATATATAGAAGAGGATGAAATTTCAGGATAATCAGTAAGTTAAACCCCCATTAATCCACACATATATATAATGAGTAATTTGAATTCATAGTGAGCAATACAAGATGACACTAAGAATATATTATCATATGGTTAAATCCCATTTCAGAATATCATTTTACAAAGGAAGCATCTCTTTATGATTTATTGGAGACATTATGTATGGTGGAATATATGTCAGATATTTACTTTTCATGATATCGATCATAAATATGATTCATCTCTCAGGTAGTAGCCCTTATAATTCATAATTATTGACATCTTGGGGCTCTTACACAATTGAAGGAATCATAGTATGACATGCCACAGTATAATATAGTTAAATAATAGAATAATAGGATGAATGTATCCCCACATATATATGGTTATGCATCCAATATCCTGCCTAAAAATCCCACATACCATGAAGGGTATAATATCCACCCTCAAAAAACATGAGAGGCAATGATTGATGATAATATTTGATGTGTTCTCAATACTAATATAACCAATCCATCATTAGATTAACGAAAATGCAGTTCATCCTTGACATCATAAAATCCTAGAGATCTTGATATCCAATGATCTCAACTAAACCATCAGAACATCAATTAATTTTTTCTGATCACATCAATAATGGTGTATAAATGTACATCACTCTATAGACATACTTGGTACAATTATGAAGATTAATTTCATATTATGAACATATAAAAACCGAGTCAAACCTATATAATATAATCATAATGAATGTGTTACCTGAAAGTATAGTCTTACCATGAATGTATAAAGGATCCCTTTCATGGATAGTTTTTTTAAGATCAATGTAATGATGATGGAATAACCTTTATCCTTGTAGTTTTCCTCTAGAGAATTGGATACCCTAATTAGTAGCTATCTACAACCTCTTTTGAAAATATGAAATGAGGAAACATCTATTTATTGATCATTTAGAAGATCTCTAACTACCATAATGTGGGGCCAAACTAGATCCCATAACATTACATTGATCATACACACAACCATTTTCACTTGTTTGATAATAATGAAATTTTAAGAAACACTACAGGTTCACAAAATACCCATACAATAAACACTCCACTAAGGGTTAGATTCATTTCGGTTGAGTATAACCCTAACTAATCCATTGATAACCCCCCCCCCCCCCACACACACACACACACTGGGATGAAGAAGTGCTTGTTCCCCAACTAGGCTATCCATCACCAGTCGAGTGAGAATCACTAGGACACCATTTACGACTATAATAATATCCATCCCAAAAACCAGCATAATACCCACACATTATAGAAGTATTGTATCCTAATATATTTTTCTCTATAATAATGGATATATTAATAACCTTAGATATTGTTTTACCCCTAAAAATTTACACCAAATAACGAATTTATTGTCATTGTCCACCCTCAAATCCATGAACCCCGATGGACCCATCACTCAACTTTGGACGAGAAAAATGACTCTGATTATTAAAATGATTAGGATAGTATATCATCAACATGAAAAACTATGTTAATATTATAAATTAAATATATCGTTTAGATCATAGTTTCTATGTTAATAAATTATTTAAAAACTTGACTAAAATTATGTAGAGGATGATCCAATATAAGGACCTAAGTGGGAAATAATATGCTACCAACATCATGTTGTTCTTAAATGAGTATTAATATGTATTATCAATCATCACTAAAGATGTTTTTTCAAAAATATCATATATATCATATAATTACTCTACCAATATTTCATAATCATGTGGTTGAACATGTCCTTTATATAAATGGGGATTTGTAATTCAAACCATATGGTCAAATTAGACACAAAAGGGTAACCTCTTAGAGCTCCAATTCATATAGACTACATAAATATAAATAACTGTCATAGATTTATTGATAGAGATTAGGTACCAGCATAACATGGGGATATGACTATACAACTAATAGAGAATAATTCCATTTACCCTCTCAACACTCAAAATGAAGTTATTAAAGTGGAATGACCCAAAAATTAAATATCATGATGATATTACATACATAATAGCTTTAAATATGTAAAATACTATAAAAACTGATAATAAAATCATCACTCTCTAATATACCCACTTTTTATCAATTTTTAAACCGCATATAACATTGGTTTCACTCTAAATACCAAGATACCAAGTCTCTAACAATGGTATAATTAGATATATATTTATTTCAGTTTATTTAATTTATAATGAAAAACAATACCATGGATCTACTAAGTAGAATTCCTCCAAAAAATTAACTAATAATACACCCAATTTTTTTATTAACACATTAATTCAAAAAATAGTATCATAATAAAATTCCCAAAAAAGGAATGATTCTGATTGACTTACAAATAAACTCTCCCATATTATTTTTATTGTATTTGTTGTCCATAAATGACAACAACATGGGGTCCCAATGAAGCATTATATTATTATGGAGTGACTGATTTGAGTGAATATGAATAACATGAATGGTTTTTATCAAACCCATGATTGTTGTGACAACATTCCCAAAATCATGTCTACTTGTTATAACTTAATGATGATTAGAAAACACTTATTGAATTTTGATTTGAATTTATTTCACTAATTTTTTTAGACATCTAGTCATAATTGATGTTAATGTTTAAAGTGTTTGAGTCACATATATAATTTATAGGATTAACCTTATATTCATCTCTAAAGAATAAATTTGGGGAATTTTTTAAATTTTTGAACAAAATAATAAAGGAAGCTTGGTTGAAGTTGAGTGAGGTTCAAAATAGGGGAAAGGTGGGATATTGGTTCTAAAGTATTTTAGATTTATAGAATGTTATTTTATAACAAAAATCAAGTTTATATAAATAAGCAATATATCTAAAAAAAATAATACTTTCTAGAGATCACAATGTAATATATAGCCACACTCAATATGGATCCATCCTACAGGAATGTGGATTTTGATTAGAAACAAAACATTTGTTGAAACTAACAAAAACACAGTACAACTACCATGTTCCAGAACAATTTATCTCGTCTTGGTTAGAAATTATTATAGTATTAATTGATTTTTGGTAGTAATAATTATGATTAATAAGTGAGGGGACCTCCCCATAAAATATTTCATTTTGGACTCATGTTTTATGAAAACAATTCATAAAATAAAAAAACATTTCCTTGAATATGATATTAAACATTATTAATTAACTTCTATGAACTACTCGGACGATGTCTCACAAGTAATATATTTTCAAGTAAATATTATGGAGTCTAGAAGTATGGTTTAAAGTTTCCATATTAGATTATAATTCTTCTATGAGTTATTATCATTAAAAGATACATTTTCTAGTAATTTATAGAATTGTTTTCTTGGAGGAGTTAAATAAAAGGACATTGGAAGAAGGGTGACACTCTTTGGTAACCATTATCAAAAACAATATTCCTAAAATACATTAAAATATGTGGGAGATATATTACTATAAAAAAATTATTATATCCAATGAAGAAGAATAATGAGAATCCCAGACTATATACGGTACATGTGAAGTGAAATATAGGATTTATTAAAATATCATTATGGGGATAATTTGTTTATATCATCATGGATTTGTTAGAGTATAAGAAATGTAGATAAAAATGTTTTTCTATGATGGTAATATTATACATGATTTTTAAAGGAATTTATAAGAGATAAAATAATATTAAGTGAGTAAAACTTATGAATGAAGAATAAATGATCAGATTATGAAATTATTGGTATTATAATTCAAATATAATGATATTATAAGTTACAATTCTAATAGTAATGGAAGAATAAAATCAGTGAGAGATTTGATACATATAAAAAAATCATGTTGTGATTGTAATATATATGATCACATGAATATTTTAATTCATCATATATAATTTTTCATAAATATTATATAAAGAATAAGTTCCCTAATTTTTTGAATTTAAATAACTGAAGAGGCAGTAATTTTTTCATAAATTATGTGGAATATGAGTATTCTGAAAGAAAATATACTACTTATATTTTAAACAAATATATTTTTGGAGTGTATCATTACAAATATTTATGATCATTTAAAAAATCAGTATTATCATGTTAGATGAAATGAAGGAGAATATAAAATATGTAAGAACAAATGGTTCAATCCATCATATATATTCAATATGTCCAAGATTATTTTTCCCGATGTGGAATGGTACTGTATCCCTATCCAACATTATGTTACATGAATAATAGGGAGAAATAAAAAGATACAATTTTTTTCATAGAATAATAATAAAATAAGAAAAATAGTAAGAGATGTAGTCCAGATATATTTCAAAAAAACTAATGAATTATGATATGAATAAAGAATAATAAAAAAAATTCACAATCTACTTCGCATATATTAATTCAATGTTTATAATTTTTGAAATAGTAAAATAAGAACTAGAGTACATATATGGATGAGAAATAATTTCCTTCTAATACTAATTCTCTCTAAGAAATTTGATGTTGTGGGAATGAGGGGATCTTCTATTCAGGTAAATTGAACAGGTGAATTTCCCCTATGAAAGTAATTAAAGAAGAATAATGTTTTCTAGCATGGTTTAATTCATTTAAAAGAATAATTAGAAGAGGGATTTGTATTTGGTGATTGGCTCTTTATAGGTTTACCCAAATTTATAAAATTATATAGTGTGGGTATAGCTATACAGTGTGTTGATATGTGTGACATGTGTTTAGATCAGACATTAACATTGTATTTCATGGATTCGTTATTAGTGGTCCATGTGATCATAATTATTCTCTAATAACACAAATTATTATCATTTCATTTTAAAAGGTGAACATTATAAATCCCATATCCACTTTGTGTGTGTGTTAGGACGTGATGATGAATGATGGTAATTTGGGATAAATAGGGATCAATTCACATAAGTGTGTTGTTGAAAAATAAATGGAATATTATTATTTTTTTCAAAAATATACCAACATAGATTTGACCTGAGTATTAGTGTTGGGAATATTTTTATGTGATACTACAATTGGTTTTAGAGAAAAATGTACCTCTAATTGTATTATATTTTTTAATGATGATCTTATAATATTTCATAATTTATAATGAAGTATAATTTTAGGTATGATATGTAACAAACTAATAATTTTAGACACATTTCATTATATATAAATTGTTTTTATTAGATAAAATGTTTTAGATGTGGCAATGTGTTTAAATAAACAATGATATACTATTGAAATATAATTATTTAATGCGGAAGTTATCACGCATCCATTGGATTGATAGGTATAAATATGAAAATATAATTTAAATAGTACGTAATGATTTCACATGTATAAATTTAATTCAATATTTATCAATTGTTTATAAATAAAAATAAAAAATCAATTTAATGTTAAATAGATTTTTGTATGGAAAACTATTTTTATGCATGAAATTTAATTGGAGGATAATAAATTATATTAATCATTATAAGTGAATGATTTAAATATATAAATATATTCTATATATTAAAAAATGTGATTCCATTAATTTAATGGTATTTTTTATGCATTAGATAAGAATAAATCTTGTTTTATTTTTAAACGTATATTATTCTAAAAAATGGTTATCATCAAGATTTTCCACTTTTTATCAAATGAATTTATAATAATTATAGAAAAAAATACTGAATTTTTTATATTATTTGGAAATGGAAAATTCAAATTTGATAAATTGATCCCATTAATTTTTGTTCATTATAAGTAGTTACAATGGTAAAAAAAATTACCCCTTTAGGGTAAAATGTGTAAAACCATGTTAAAACATTTCGATTAGTATTTTAAATTTTTCGAAAACATTAACCTATACAATTTTATCTATGGAGTTCAACAATTATCATAAATGGTCCAATAAAAAGCCACTTGGCACCATTTTCCTTTGATTATGACCTTATATTAATCCAATAAAAAAATAAATACAAAACATCACTCCATGGAATTTAATAAATCTACATTATTTACATCAGTATAAAAAGAGGATATGTTAAGTTATACTTTTTTTGAAATTTTATTTTATTTTTTCTTCCAGAATATTTTATATTATTTTTTTGTGATTCAGTAATTACCTTAATTGACTATATAATTCATAAAAAATAATAATTCAATTAAAATAAATCGAAAATAAATTATATTAAAACTATTTTAATAAATAATTTTTTTCATTAAATATTGTGATAAAAAAATTTCTTACATAAATATTACAATTATGAATGTTTGCATGGTTTTTATGTAGTTTTACTTTATTTCTTTTTTTCATTAAAGTAAAACTAAATAAATAAAGTCAAAATTGATAATAATAATATTATTTGTTAATTTTTTTTATTAAAGTTATATAAATATAATAACTACTCGAGGGATGATAATAAGGATGAGAAATGGTAAAAAATGACATCTATTTTTCATTTAAGAACCAATTATTAACTTATAATAAAAATTATAAACCATTAATAGTGAAATCAGGATTACCATGGCTAACAATATGATTGGTTAAATAAGGGGTTAAAAAAGATAAAAATTAAATCACATTATAATACTATCAAATTATTATTGTGTTATTATATTAAATAAAATTATATATTAAATAAAATTTATAAACATTTGGATTCATTTCTATATATAAGTACTTTTTTATTTTAATAATTTATCAAATTCCCAAAGTCCCCCTACCCTCACATATAAATGGTCACCAATACTTTATCTTCTTCAAACCACATTAATCCATTAAAAATTAACAGATCATCCATAATTATATCAAAAAATACAGTCTAAATAAATTATAGGTATATTTATTCTAAAATACCATTCCTTGAGTCCGTAAAAAGGGTTCTTAAAAGGACTACCAAGGAATAGGTAATCATTATACTCAACCCCATTCAATTTGTATCCTCTTATAATTCATATGAATAAGAAATATGATAAATTATATAATATATTAATTATTCAGAAAATATTTTATATATATTATTATCACGAAACAACCATTATCAACCATTTTTACAACAAATTTTTACATAAATTATGCCTTGTGAAAATTAGTTTACCACCACCACAACAAAGAGATACAATAAATATTTATCACCCTTATAAATGGATGGGTGTTATGATGGATTTAATATATATATTTATGAAATTATATTTATTTTGGAATAAAAAAATCACATCTATCTTCTAGCACCCTATCAATTCGAAACAGAAAGCGTAACCCCTTCGTATGTGTTGACTACCAACACTATAAATAGATTTGAATCATTTTTCATATATTCATTTTATTGATTCTAATAAAGAAATATTTAATTTTATATATATATATATATATATATGATATGTGTGATATAATAATGATTATGGGAAGATGAATTATTAAATACCATTCTTTTATGGAATCCATCAAAATGTTAAAATACTATTATTATGCACTTATGGTCTTCCATCACCATGATTGGTGAAATTAATTTATATATATATAATTATTATTTATGATTTTAAATGTTATTATTATTAATATATAGGGTATTTATATCATAAATAAATTTTTTAATATGGTATGGCCCTAATAAAAGTACAGAACAACACAATAGAAATTCCCATGAAAAAAAGAAATATATAACAATATAAAACAATAAAATTAAAAAATATTTGGCAATAAATTGATTTTTAAAGGTGATAAGTGTATCGTATATGATATAATAAGTATATAAATTAATCTATTATATAGTTATAATAAATTGATATTTTTTTATAATGTAGATTGAAGTGGAATAAAAAAATTAAAATATGAGGTAAGGGTTTTTTTATAATCACATTATATTTTGGGATTTCATTTTATTATGATTTTTTTGATGTAATATTATTATATATATCTCATTAAAATAATTTATTCTCTTATTACATGGTTTTTTGTGGAGATTATATTTTTTTCATTTCATTTTCCTCCCTTAAAATGATTATTATACATAAGGAATATGTTGAACAAAATACAACATTATTTCACTCTTTAGAAAAAAAACATTTTCCTTCCATGTCAATGTTTTCTAAAAAAAATTATAATTTTTTAATATTATCTTATAATTGTGATAAATCATTTTTATCAATGTTTTACTTTTATAAAATAGTTTAAAATGTATCTTTTTTTTCATTTTTCATATAATGTACTTCTAATGTTTCACAGAAATTATAAAAGGAATATTTGTTATTAAATACATTAAATGAACATAATTTATTTCTATCATAAATTCTCATCAATTTTTGGATTTCACTAAAACATTCCCAGATTATTTAAAAGAATTTTTTTTTCTTAATCGTTCCGAAATTTGGGGATTTAAATGGTGATTTGATAATAAAAATGATATTTTCCTCGTGAAATATATAAGTGATATTTTTAAAGAAAATTTAATCTAGAAAAAACTAATTTTAATATCTTTTATTATGTACTATGTATATCATCCAATTGTACCCTATTTATTATTTCTCTAAATTTTTTTGGGTTATGAGTATGAAATATTGATGGAAACCATTTTATTTTTGATGCGTTAACATATGAAGAATAGTTTTTACAATATCGCAACATATATATTAGTATAAATATTTTTATATGATGGGTGGAAATTGAATTATATATCCCTAAATTAAATTGTATAAATATAAAATGTTATGATCTAAATGTGTACATGATTTGTTATCCGAAGCCTATAAAAGTTTATAAAGGAGTCTATCCAAATACTAAAGAAGATGGTACACAATAAGATCTTATAAAAAAAGTTATTAACACATGGGTCATGTTTTTTTATCCCTTTATGATTCATGTCTTATGAAGTACCATGTATTCTGAACTAACTCATGATTATAATATATGATATGTAGTTGATGTTTTTAAAATGATATTTTTTATAATCATTTCATTTTCTCATTTTTTTCATATGTGATCATTGACATCTCTATTTTTACCCTTACTATGAATCTGACCATACCCTTTATTATGATTCATGTCCTCGGGTTATGGAAAAATGTTTTCATGATGAGGATTATAATATTAGTGTTATTTTTGAATAACTAAGTCATTTATATTATGGATCTTTTATGAATAATTTTATTATGTATCAAGGTTTCTAATGAAACTAATCCTCAATGTTTCTAGAGTGGATCATAATTTTATATAATTATTATTCATATAATAATATCTAATATTAATTTAGGAAAATTAAAGATTTATTATTTTGTAACAGTGCATTTTTAGTTTCCTTTTGAAACTAGGATGACATAACCTTAGTGATTACACTTAGGATAATAGTATACTAAAATAACTTCCATATTTAGGGTAAACAAATGATTGTGGGATTCCATAAAAACATGCATATATTCTTAATATAAGTAGATGTTTTTTGGAACATATTCATCTAGGTTTTAGAACATTAAAGACATTTGGTCATGAATATCTCAATAATATTTATAGTTCGGGCAGAGTGTGCCAAAACATTGCACATATTTTGAAAATCCAAGGTGAATTCTTGGGATGTTTCTGTTTCTATTTAAGGTCCACTATGAAGTATTTGAATATATGATGATAATGGAAAAAATAAATTAAACATAATGTGTCACATATTGGAAATAATTGTTATTTATTTAGAAAAATTATATTTTATTATTCATGATTATGGGTTTATGTACTATGATTATTATTTATAAGAGTATCATTTTTGGATTTAGTTAATGGATAGAACATAATATAACATTGTTAATGGTGAATGTGGTGGAAAATAATTTAATTTAATTTTTGATAGAAAAAAATTATGATATTAAGAATGAAAAATCTTATTTTAGTGCATACATAACACTCTCATACCATTAATCATGTTGAGATTCCAAATGATAAAAAGTGGGAATAATGTTCTATTGAGTCTTTCAAGAGGTAACATGCACCGTTTTGTAGATATATAGAAATAGTTATTATTGAATAATACTTTGGCACCATTTTATATATATTGACCATTATATAGTGTTTGGATCATGAATCAATCATTATGGATGCCTATCATTTGAAAGGAATAACTAATCAATGGTGAATCTCAATAAGAGAATGTGGAAATGATAATAAATTGAATCCTTAGACTATTATGAGTTTAGAAGGATAATTTCCAATAAGTAAATTCATTATATTATTCATCTAAAAATACAGAAAACATTCTTTAAGATAAATAATGAGTATGGTGAATCCATTAACTTCAATGAGACTAATTTTACAAGGAACTAGATGTATTCATTTTGTATTATAATTTAATCATAGGTTAATATTTATAGACTATTAAAGGGATTAGAACCAAGGATTTTAACGAATTTTTAAATTATAACCATCACTGTATATGAAAATATCATTATATATATATTTTATTTTTCCATTAATCTCATAGATTTTGTAACAATAGTAATATGGAATTTGAATGAAATTATAATAAACATTATGGGAAGAATATTATAATTTCATTATTCTCAAATTGTAAAAGGGAACATGATGAAATTATCTTAAGGGGAATATTAAATATTTTATGTTTTTAATGGAATTCAGTAGTATGTAAATTTTGTTTTTGATGGGATCATTCTAAATAAAGAAGGAGGAAATGAGTCACTTATTATACTGACCACACTCAAGTGTTTAAAATAAAAAGAAAATTTGAATTATTCTTACCATTTTTTAAATTCAAAAGTTACAGATGATGATAAACATAAAAAACTCAAAATCATTGAGATAATATATATCTCATGAGATAAAAATTTTTCATGAAGAGTTTGATAATGATGTGGTGAAAAATAAACTTATCATCCACTCTAAAATTGAAAACATATGTGTCAATAATGGATTTAACAACTCTTTTATATCCAAATTTTTTTTAATGGGTATCCCAAAAACACCTCAATGATTAGATTTAAAATTAGTAGGTATAACAAGAAATGGTTTTATGATAACATATCAAGCCTATGAATCTTATCTAGTTAATTATTAGTGAATTTTTATTATTTCAATTTGTATAATTCTACTTGTAGTATAGTGTGATGTTATCTTATGTATGGATTTGATTTCATTACATGAATCCCATATCAATTAATGATGAAGGTATGTTGAATTTTATACTGTCAACAACCTATTAGTCTGTGTCAGTGGAATGATAAATATCAACATATGAATAGAATCACATCTATTACATGGGTCTTTATGCTAGTAATGTATCATATTTGAGGAGAGGGGCATTCTATTTTTTAACTATTCAAACCCATATTTTTATAGTAATAATTTTCTATAATGTCTGTGGAGTGTTTATATACAGTACTTGTATTTTTTAGATCGTGAATATTATTTATTTGAGAAGGCATACTGAGGTACATAGTTAGCACATGGTTAGGGATAAACATGTGAATAAACTATGTGGTCACTCAATGCTCAACATGAGGCCACATAGTTTGTATAAATACACTTGTGAAGGGTGGCACACACATTCAGTGTTGTAGACATTCTTGATAGTGTATTTTTCATGGGTAGTTCACGGTTATTCAAACTATGAACCTAGCCCATATAAGGGCTGTCCTTGGGTAGCTCTTTGAACATGGTTGGTGCACGGTCTGTCCAACCAAGATTCGAAACCATGATGCACCTTAACTAATGGGAAAATAACCATTTTTTCCAAAAATGGTTTTAACAGCTATTTTTTTATTCCTCCATCATTTATCCTTCATAATAGCCACTATTCTATAATTGATCTCTCCATTGCAAACAATGATTGGGATTTTGATAAATAAAATGTATGATCCCCATAAAACATTAATGTCATGTGTGTTGATTCCCTACCAGTAGGTAATTTTTAATGTCATCTAATATTACATGTTCTATATCAGTTAAAGGTCCAAAACTAGATGATGAGATTTATATAGGGCTATGGTAGGTTTAGAGTTCTATTCCCTCAAGTTAAGTTGAATTTATATCTTTCCCTAACGTGACATGCACTGATTCAGTTTAGATACAATTCTATAATTTTATTTAAATTTAATTAAATTGTTTTACAGAACCAATACAGTCCTAGCTATCATCTTATCATACCATTGATAAATGTATTTATGCGAGATACCCCTATGGGTGGGGATTTCCTTAATGTCATATTTTTTATTTACCATAAATTTTCTACAAAATTTTTGGTGCGTCATCCATTTATAATAATTGTATTGAAATATTGAATGAATCAAAAATGTTGTTTTTCCTTTAGTTGGATATATTCTTTATTTTATAATTGAATTTCATGAATTAAATTTACAAACAACTCGATGAATGTGTCCTATATATAATTCCTTTCAAAATGTTAGGAATCATGATAATTAAGACATTCCTTGTAGTACCCAAAGTTATTGTTTTGTAACACTTATATTGTTATTTTTATCATTTTAAGGTGTATGGGAGAAGGTTGTGATAGTTGGTAGAACATTGAATATGATTTCAGGGATAAATGTGTGGTGCACAATTTGTCCAATAAATATTAAAATCCAATGAGAAATTGTGCGCACTAATAGATTTTGAATATAATTTTTGTTACGGTGTATGCACGGTTAAAGAGACTATCTGAGGATTCCATGTAGGGGTTTCCATATGGCAGTAGATAATGCATATTTTTCACTTGGTTTGTCTAACCATGTGGTCTAATCGTTCACATAGTCAAATAAAGATCCTTAAAAAGAGGATGTCACTCATTTTTTGAGATAAATTCTTCTTTTTTTCTCCTATGCACACTTAATTTGATATGCATCCCCATTGAAGGCCGGAGAACCTCATCCAAGAATTTTGTAGTCAATATAGATCCCTCCTTTGGCATTTTCAAGCCTAATTCTTATAGTAAGTGAAATTCTTCATCTTTTATGTCATGTTATCTTATATCTACTCAGATCTACATCTCCTCTCATATTATTTTATCATATATATGCATGTTATGGGTAGATCATTGAGTGTGGATTTCAAATAAGTTGAGTTCTGGTCGTGATCTTTCACAGATAAAATATTTATGGTGGTCCATGAATAATTGACCCATTTTTCTTGAGTGTTATACATCCTTTTTTTTGTTTTTGTAAAATCCTTCAAAGTATGTGTCTTCATTCTAGAATCTAGATGGTAGAACTGATTGTAATGTTTTATAGATTTATATATTGTGTTGATTTTATTATGACTTTGATTGTGAACAATTGTTTGAATCCCTCTTTTGTGATGGTTAAGTAAATTCTGGAAATCAGGAAAATTGGGTTTTTCGAATGAAGTTATTTTGATATGGGATTTAAAATGTCGATTTTAAAATGGGTTTTTTGGCGTATTGGAACATATATTTGAATAATAACTTTTCAATAAATGTAATTTTTTGTAAATGAATTTTTTTTTATAAATTTGATTGCTTAATGGTTTTCAATAAAAGATTAGTTTTATTTAATGAGATTGAATTAGTTAAACTAACTTGTATTTGGAATGGATTTAACAAGAGTCATGGTGTCTATTCATATGAATTTGAAATAGTTGGATTAGGGTGTGAAGGACCACTATAAAAAGCTTGGGAAGGATATTGGTTTTATGTACCCCTGTCAAAGTGGTCAACTAAGTGAAGTCTTAGTGGAAGGATAACTCACCGCTTGTGAGTATAGGGAGTTTTATTTGAATGCATGTGAGGTTGTGTATTTTAATGTGGAATGGGTATGATAAAAAAATAGTGAGATTTTTTTAAATCCATATTGGGGTGTATTTCTGGAACTATGAATTTCGTGAAATTAATATATATAGAAGGAGTTTTTATTTCATTACAAATGGTTATTTAACTTATTTATATTGTGTAATAAATTATTTTACAGAATTTATTTTATATAGATGGTTTTATATAAATGTGTATATCCATTATATCCAAGTGGAATGAGGAATGGGGACTTTGGGAAAATCCAACGTAGTTTTATACTCACCCCATTTTTGGAACTTTTGGTGATTTTTCAGATGTTATCTTCCATGAAAAGTTAAAAGGTAAAGTATCACATGTATTTAGCACCACCACATTATACGTGGGATATTTGGTGAGGTTTGAGAATTGAGTATTTTTTTCATCTTGTAGTTATTTGTGTCCTTCTTCTCTTTTAGTTGTTAGTAGTTTTTCATCTAATGTGGTGCACTTGGATGGTTTTGAAATAGATTAAGTATTTGTGTCATCATTCCATTATTCATGATTTATATTGTGCATCTTTTGTTATGGTTTTCTAGGTTGATGGTTTTATTTAATGAAGTGTAAATCGTACCCCACATGTATTTGAAACCCCATGTCATTTATTTCCTTCCATTGGAATCTTGGGGACGTCACTTATGCCCTAGTAATGATTTTTTGTATTCTCAAGCCAATGCTAAAAATTGGGTCATTGCAAATGGTATCAACTTGATCCATTCTCTAGGGAAGAAGTAGTTATCATTTTTCTTGGTAATTTATTTGTAATTCATTTTTTCCAGTACCTTGGGTGGTTATTTTATAATGGAATTGGATTGTTGTGACATGAAATGTATTGCAGAAAAAAAGACGTATCAAACCTTTTAATTTTGATCTCCAAGTTACCATGGAGTTGGGTATATATGTGTTTTGGAGACGCTTATAGGGATATAGAAATATCATTTTCAGGGGTTTATCCAATGATATGAGAATGAAATGAATTTTATTATAATTAAATCCCACAATGATTTAATATTTCATTTTGGATGTAATTATTTATGTTTAGTGCCAAAGTGATGATTTTTTGAAATGTATGGTATCAATTTCAAATATAAGTTTTCAAAAAGTGTAAGGTGGATGTATTTTGAAAATGTTATTACTTTCATAAATAAAGATGCATGTTTTAAAAAATTTTGCTTTTGGAAAAAAAAATTTCTAGTATTTTACGTGATATAATTGTATGTGCTAAAAAATAAATGTCAAAAGTATGACAATTATCAATTTTATAATTTTTTTTAGAAATGGAACCTTGCTGGCATCATAGAATGCAACCAGAAGAAGCTGTCGAGAATTTGGTTTCACCTTGACCATAGGTTAACCATGAGTTGGTTCAAAAAAATTTACAAGAATTTCAATATGTTCATATATCGAACCAGAGGAATGAGCAAAGGAATGTGGTTCCTTCCATCCAGTTTTTGAAGTAGAATCCACCCTTATTCTGGGGAGATTCTTATGAAAAAAATGAAGAGGTGTTGCTGAATAGGATCGTTTCATTGGTTTCATAAGAACACCATTGGAGATGAAATTAAATCTAGAGACTTATAGGTTCTAGGATCATGCATGCCAGTGGTGAGATCTAACAGGGAAATAAAAACTAGATCAAGGCCTTACATGGGAGGGTTTTAAGGAATTGTTTAAAAAACTTCTATCCACACATGTTCAGCATCCAGTGAGAGACATATTTATTCAAAATAAAGAAAAAAAAATTATTTGTCCCAGATTATGTGGTTAAATTCATGCATTTAGTGTGCTTTTCACTAGAAGTTGCGTGAAGTGAATCCTTAAAGGCACACATTTTCAAATTTGGGACAAGAAAAGATATTTTCTAGAATATTGTGGTGTCCGGTATGAATGATTATATAGAGATAGTGAATAAAGTGACCGTATATGAACTTGATATCTCAGTATCTGTGGGATGAGGTCATATGATGTTACCTACATGAAATTGTGCGAACTCAAATACAGAGAGCAAGTAGAAGAGGGACACCTATTTCAATGGTGGGACTGGGACTCATAATCAGACATCTAGATTAGTGAACCTTCTTACACCACCCAAGATAAAACTATGCTATTTTATATGTGCCTCTCTTGACTACATTACATGAGTGTGTATAGAACAACCTATATATTTCCATAATGAAATGAAAATGGTTCATCTTCAGAGCTATGGTGGCACTTCTCCACGGTCAAGAGCTCTACACACTTCTCAAGTGTTACCAGAATCATAATCTTCGATAGGGTGAGGAAAGCAGAATCGGCCTCATTGTAATGACCCAGAATTTTCATGTAAATTTTTTCAATTAAATGATAATTTTTCGAGTCTGACAAAATTTACGATAGGTGATTATGAGACCCGGAGTACCTGGATTGAATTTATGAACTTTTTTCGGGTGCGTTCAGTAAACATGCGAGCGGGTTTTTCTTACATTTGAATTGGTGCTCAGAATTGAAATCCAAGAGAACCATTGAACTCGCAGAGCCGGTATTCACTTAAGGAGGCTCTCACCTCGGCTGTAGTAGGTTATGGGTGGAAGTTAGTTTATCACATATTTGTGAATGATTAAAAATAAAATAAAATGGTGTAAGATTTAATTTTTTTTATTTTGAAACTCTCATGTGGATGTTTCATAGGTGGGGCCACCTGAACTAAACCACACATCATAGGTTATGGTGGTCGGGACCACCCGAGTATAACCCCCCATGAACTACCCTTTAATGGGAGAAACCCTCAAAATTCTTATTAAATGTGGGGGAGCCCCTTCAACTCATCCAAAATTTATTATGCCAACTAAGTTAATTAATTAATCATTTTTTGAATTTATACCAATGAACTAAATTGACAAAATAATATATTATGATGGATACTTGGAATTTGGGGTGGAATTGGGAGGAAAAAGACTTGGGAGAAATCTATCCAATGAAGAATTCTAACACAGAACGCTGAATTCAACTCCGACTTCTTCCACGAGATATTCTTTGACGAGGAAAGTCTTCAACGTCAATGAAACGACGATCGAGGAAATGCCGATGTCACCAATATCTGTCTATTACCAACTTCATCGTCTCATTCCCTACGAAAAATCATCAATGAATAAAAAAAACGAGGTAGGGAGGGTGATTGAATTATTTTCCATTACCCATTCTTGATATTATTGTTCTTGTTGAGCCACTTTCTACCGCTCTAATGCAGATGGTGCGGGCCTAACAAACATTGTCTAACCCCTCTGTCTTTCTTCATAAATGGTGTATCCTTCATGATGAAATAAGGCGACATTGATGAAGGCGAATGGTGCTGATGATTGTAACCAGTGGAACTCATGAACTGAGGACAAATGAACGACGCCCTTCCACCCTGCGGCCTCTGTGCCCTACAGCGCTCCACCGTATATTTCCTTCACTGCCCAGCAGCCTTGCCGCAGAGCCCCACGGTCGTGCCACTCCTCCCCAGCCTAGCCGCCCTCGTAGCACCCCTGGTGGCGCCGGCCTGCGGCCTCTTCCCTCCCAGCCAAGATGCTCCGGCCGAGCCACCCCCTGGCCTCACGCCCTCACGAAAACCCCACGGCTGAGCAGCACCGCACCCCCACGGCCGAGCTGTGCCCCGCCCCAGTGGCACCCCCGCAGCTGAGCCTCCTCTCTCCCCTGAGTCACCCCCACGGTCAAGACCCGCCCACACCTCAGCGGCACCCCTGCAGCCTCACGGCCCTTGCGACCTGCCGGGCCGACCGAGTCGGACCGGACACGGACCTAATACGGCCCTATACATTTCATTGGCCCTAACTTTGTCACCTAATGTCCGTTTTGTGAACCGTCAGTGGGGCCGTAACCTTGTAGGGATACTATCACTTTGGTATTTCCTGCTAGAGTTTTGGATAAACTTCTGAAATAGTAGGGTTGGATAGAGCACGAATCCAACCATGCCCTCGGGAAAAAAAGGAAAATAACTCACAGACCAGGAATCTGAATGACATGTTGTACATTTCGTTGAGACCCATATGACGTGGTGGACCCATGAGATACTTCTTTGTGGTACATTTTGGTAGTTGGAGTATCGACCAGTATCATGTGGATCAGTTCCTCCCGGAGACGAGCGAGCATAGTGTGAGAACCCAGTAGCTGGTTGTGATGTGAAGAATGTAGAGCGATCCGGTGTGTCCCAGCACTTAGAGAAATCATGTGTGGGTCAACACCGAGCGATCCTGTGTGGGTCAACACATAGAGAGATCATGTGGGGGTCAGCACCAAGCAATCCTGTGTGGGTCAGAACCTTGCGATCATATTTGGGTCAGCACTTAGTGATCCTCTATGTGTCAGCACCTTGCGATCATCCGTGGGTCAGCACTTAGCAATCCTGTGTGGGTCATCATCGAGCAATCCTTTATGGGTCTGCACCTAAGAGATCGTGTGTGGATCTACCTCTTAATAGAGTATGATGATTCACTAGTTACATCTAATAATCTCTACTATTGTACTTAAGTTAAACCTGGTGTGAGATTAGTTCGTACCTATGTAGAACTTTTTTCGTGATAATACCAGGGTGGTATTCTTTTGTGTGTCGTATCTATGTGGTACTTATCTTTTTTGTTTTCCTTTTTTCATGGAACAATTGTGCTTTGGGATTTTGGGTTGGACCATGAGTTTCCTCATGATTGAGATGGGTATACTTGATAACTTAGGTAAATGTTTTGGAATATACCTAAGTATGGTTGACAGTTGACTTCATGCTCTATGGATTTTTGTGAAACCTTGAGGGTCTTGGGATCCCTACTAAGGATCTTTATACTCACCCCTGCATGGGATATGCCCTCACCTTGTTGTGTTTGGTGCAGACGATGGTCAGTGCTGATCGAGGCTGAGTGTACCATGACTGGATGAAGATCAGAGGTGTAACTTAGAAGATGTGTACCGTAGAGACGACCATCCACAAGCTTCATAAAACCTTTAGGTGTAATCCTTGGTGGGTGATCGTAAGAGATGTTCTAGTTTACATTTACTTTCAGTTTCTTGTACATTCCATTTGGGATTGTATTCTGGACCCTTTTATTTACTATAATAACACTATTTACTACTCAGTTTACTTGAGTTCTAATCATGCAATTTTCTTGGATGTGTGCCTTGCAGGTTATAAAGGCAATGTCTTCCCAGTTTTAGGGAATACACCTTTGGTGCTAGTCGTCTGCCCCTGGCCTATAGAAGGCGGTCTTGGGGTATTCAAGGCATGAGCCCCAGGGGACAGGCCATGAAAGATAGGTATCAGGGGAGTTGGTTCTACCATATAAAATGGGATTATGATATATATAAATTAAATAGTGTTAAGTGTAGTGTTTGTGGTTATCAGTTTCGTGAATCCAATGTTGGTGTGGCGGTCGATGCATCCATACAGTAGGACCTTGACTTCTGATTTCCGATTTAGTGCATGAAAAAACTGATTACCTGTGTGTTTTGAAGAATTTTCATTGTGATCTATTTGATTCATCTCACTAGGGAAACATTTTGGACTAGGGAACACCTGTTTCTCTTCAGGATGCCTCCATGAAGACATCCATCTAGGGTTCCATGAGTTGTATGCACTAATAGCCCACCGAGCGATGAGGCCTCAGTGCAAGGCCCACATGCAATAGAGGCGCCAGCGGACGCACCAATTGTACCATTAACTATTGGGAAACTGATGCCACCATCCCCAGCTACAGATGTTTCACACCACTTGAGTACGTTGCATGACTTCCAACACTAGAGGCCACCCAGGTTTAGGGGAGAGGAAAACCAATTGGCAGATGAGGATTGGCAGGAGGCTGTGGTGAGACTCTTTTGACAGGTAAGGACACCAACTGATTTCATGGTAATCCTTTCCAAAAACATTCTACAATCAGTAGTAGGAATATGGTGAAGCTTGATTCTCCAGGTTCACTATGAGGTGACGCTTCTCTGGGCAGACTTCGGGAGCATGTTTCTGGACGAGTTTTTCCTAGCGACTCTTCTCACAGTTGACATATAGGATATTCTTAATCTACAACAGATCAATATGAAAGTGGCTCAGTACTCAACAATGATCATTAAACTCTCACTCTACTCCACAAATATGGTGTAGTACCCATTCTTCAGGGCCTGAATCTTCAATCTGGGGATTAGGCAGAAGATCAGGGCTTCGATGATCTCACATAGCATCCTGACATAGGCAGGGGTGTTTGAGAGAACCCTTTAAGTGGAGTGTTTCCTTGATGAGCAATCACCGGCATTGAGACTGACCACCGTACAACACCTAGAAGAGTTCTCTACAGCTGGAAGAAGAGATATGTCACAAAGGACCAAGAGGACCAGACCTACAGGTGGACGATCACATGATTCAGAGTCGGTTGTGTGGGGGCACCTGAGGGAGAACTGATCATTCCAGGAGAAGGAAGTGTTACACATGTGGTGGGTAGTTTCACACGGCTCGTGACTGTCTGACAAGCCGTATGGATGATCAGAATATGGTCGAAGAACTGCCCAGGTAGAGACCGAGATTCAACCAAGGAGGTTCGCCAGGAGCAGGCAGACGTGGCAGAGGAGATGGTCGTGCAACTGGTAGTGGGAGACGATTTGAGATGTTGCCGCCAACACCCAGAGGAGGTCCACCCCAACCCTAGGGAGCAGGTGGACAGGGGATATCCCAACCTTAGGCAGCTGAGGCCTATGATCCCGGCTCTCCGGAGATTATACGAGGTACGATATTTGTCTACTACACCTTAGCTATAGTAATTAAAAACACAGTTTCCAGTCATTATTTTATTTCCATTACCCTCTTTAAGAGCTCAGAGATTTCGATGGAGCCTTTGGCTCAATCCTTATGGCTATAGACTCCTATGGGAGCAGATTCGATGGTTACGCACTGTTGCCGGCAGTGAGAGCTTAATATAGGAGGCGAGAGCTTCGGCTGGGATCTCCAAGTAGCAGCGTCGAAGCCATACAACATCATCTTGGGTATGGAATGTTTATCTACAGTACATGATCAGATTGGATTTATTAGGTGAAAGGTGTGGTGTGTCCGCACGGTTGGGACCATGTTTACCTTCACCGACAAGAAAGAAGCATTTTTAGAACAGGATGGACTTACCCGGAGGAGAGTGGAGCCGATAACTCATGATATGGCTTTATTTACCAACAGAGTGGTTGATATAGAGAGTCCAAATTATGCTATAGTAGTGGACCTATAGGCAGATGTCTTCTATGATAATGTTCTGGGTCTACCTCTAAATAGATAGGTGGACATTAAAATTTATTTGTACCCTGGAACGACATTGATATCTACACCGGTGTATCAGATGGCTCCCACAGAGCTTCGTGAGGTGCGGGTAAAACTTGAGGACATAAATGGGAAGGGATTCATTTAGCCCATTGTTTCTCTTTAGGCAGCCCTGATTTTTTTCTCCATGAAGGTGGATGGGAGTTTGAGAAATTTTTTCGACTATTGGTGCCTGAACCAGGAGACCGTGAAGAACACATACCCACTCTCGAGGATTGAAGACCTCTTTGATCAACTGAAGGGATCATGGTGGTTCTCAAAGATAGACTTCAGAGTAGGATATCGCTATCTCAAACAATGGGATGAGGATGTGCAGAAGACGACTTTCAGATGTCGGTACGAACACTACGAGTTCTTGGTTATTCAATTGGTGTAACCAACACACCCACAGTGTCCATGTGGCTCATGAAAAAGATCTTTCAGTCATACCTTTATCACTTTGTAGTAGTCATCATCGATGACATTTTGATCTACTCAGCTACTAAGGAGGAGCATTCCTATCATTTTCAGGTAGTACCCGACACACTCCGAGAGCACCAGCTTTTTGGTAAAATATCGAAGTGCCAGTTCTTGATCCAACTGGATTAGTTTCTAGTACATTTCATATCAGAGGCTTGAGTTTCAGTTGATCTAGCGAAGATTGATGCAGTACTCGATTGGGATCCACCCAGGAGTGTGACGAAGGTTCGATGTTTCCTAGGATTGGCTAGATACTACTGTAGGTTTGTGCTAGATATCTCCAGAGTTGCAGCACCTCTGTCAGCATTGATGATGTAGGGGAAACCCTTCGTGTGGTTGGAGACACCAGTAGTGTTTTCAAAAGCTGAGGCAGAGGCTGAATTGTGCATCCATCATGAGGCTACTAGAGGAGGGCATGGGGTACATAGTCTTCTGCAACTCATCAGGGACCAGGCTTGGACGTTTCCTGATGTAGGAGTGAGATGTTATTGCATATGGGTCTCAGAATATGAGACAACATGAGCAGAAATATGCTACCCATGACCTGGAGATATTAGTAGTGGTCTTCACCTTGAAAATGTGGTTACATTACTCGATGGGTGAGCATTTTATAGTGTACTCAGATCAAAACAGTCTCAAGTATATCTTCTCTCAGAATAACTTGAACCTGAGACAGTGACATTGTCTTGAGTTCCTCCAAGACTATGACATAGATATATTCTATACTCTAGGTAAGGTAATGTTATAGCATTTCCACTCATTAGGAGGTCATGCATACATCTTCTAAGTGAGTCGACATAGCAGTTGGTTACTCTACAGATATCCTTTGTGGATTGGGATGGAGCAGCTTGTCTTCAGTCTGTTACAGTCAGTCCCCCACTTTTTTAGAGAGTCAGGGAAGCACAGTGTGGGGACGCTGACAGCGAGATGTGACGTACTTAGGTTTCCACATGACAGGCACCTGATGGATTTTCTGAAGGTGGGGAGCACATCATCCTCTTCAGAGAACGTACCATTATACCAGTGTCACTTTAGAAGGATGTGTTGAAGGACTTCCAAACATCCCCACTAGCGGTACATCTAAGACTATTGAAGATGGACCAAGATCTCTGACAACAACACTGGTGGCCGGGAATGAAGAAAATAATTGCACAGTTTTTCTCTCAATACCTCACTTGTCAGCAAGTGAAGGCGGAGCCTTGGGTACCTGTAGACTTGGTTCATCCTTAGGAGGTCCTCGAGTGGAAGTGGGATGGGATATATATGGACATCATGAAAGGACATACACGAACATCCAAGGGTCATGAATCGATTTGGGTGTTCGTCGACCGACTCACTAAGTAGGCCCATTTACTAACGATCAAAGAGAATGGTTCAGTAGAGAGCTTGGGATGCCCCTATGAGCATAAGATTATGCGTCTACATGGAGTTCCCTCGATGATTTTCTTCGATCATGGTACATGTTTTACTTCCTGGCTATATAAGGGGATGTTTGAGGCATTCAGGATGTAGCTTCATTTGAGCACTACCTTCCATCCTCAGACAGATGGTAAGACTGAATGGAACATTCAGACCCTCGAGGACATGCAACATGATTGTGTCCTTGACTTCAGTCGTATCTGGGAGGTTCACTTGTCGTTGGTGGAGTTTACATGAAACAACAACTATCACTCCACCTTTTGGATCGCACCTTTCGAGGTGTTATATGGGCCACCATGCATATCACCTTTGTACTAGACTGACTGAGGGGAGTCACCACTACTGGGACCATAGATGGTATGAGCTTCCATAGAGAAAGTGCATAGCATCATGGAGTGGATGAAGACTATATAGAGTAGGAAAAATTATTATATCGATAGATGATAGAGACCTCATGATTTCGAGGACGGTAACCACATCTTTCTACGTGTCTCACCATGACGAGGTTTGTTGAAATTTGGTCGAGGAGGAAAGTTATCTATGAGGTTCAGAAGACCTTTATAGGTCCTCAGTAGAGATGGTGAGGTTGCTTACTGCTTATCTCCTCCACCTCAGTTCCACAAGGTGCATAAAATCTTCCATGTATCCCAATTGAGGAGATATGTGAACGACCCTTCTCACATCTCTAAACATAGTGAGTTTGACATCGACGATGGGGAGACATTAACAGAGGTTCCAGTATAGATTCAGGATCGACAAGAGCGGGTCCATCATGGATGGTTGATACCTCTGGTGTGCATTAACTGGTAGCACGGGAACATCTAGTGGAGCACATGGGAGTGGGATGCTCAGATGTGTGCTCAGTACCCTCACTTGTTCCCTTTAGTTTGAGTTGTGGATTACGGGGACGTAAATCCCTGAGGTGGGGAGAATGTAAAGACCCGTAATTTCGTTGTAAATTTTTTATTAAATGGGAATTTTACGAATCTGCAAAAATTTACAGCGCGATATTTCGAGGCAGGAATGAATTTATGAAAATTTTTTAGGTATGTTCAGTAAACATGCGTGCATGTTTTCTTACTTTTGAACAGGTGCTCAGAATATAAATCTGAGGGCACCGATGAACTCACTGCATTAATATTCACTTAAAGAGACCTTCACCTTGACTGTAGTAGGTCAAGGGTGGAAGCTAGTTTTTCACTTATTTGTGAAAGAATAAAATAAAATAAAATGGTTTAACATTTTTTTTTATTTTTTTTTTGAAACTCCCATGTGGATGTTTAATAGGTGGGGACAACCTGAACTTGAACTACCTTGAGAGGTTATGGTGTTTGGGACCACCCTATTATAAACCCCCCTTGAACTCCCCTTTAATGGTAGAAACCATCAATATTATGATTAAATGTGGTGGAGCCTCTTCAACTCCTCCGACATTTATTATTCCAAATCAGTTAATTAATATATTTTTCTTTAATTTATGACAATGAACTAAATAGAAAACATAATCTATTATGTTGTCTACATGGAATTTTTGGTGGAATTGGGATGAAAGAGCCTTGGGAGAAAGCTCCCCAACGATTAAATCCAAGGAAGAACGCTTACCTTGACTCCGACTTATTCCAGGGGATAATCGTTGATGAGGAACGTCTCCAACATCAACGAACAGACGATCGAGGAAATATCGGCGTCACCAACATCCATCTATTCCCAACAACATCATCTACTTCCCATGAACAATCATTAATAAATCGAACGAACGAGGTAGGGAGGGTGTTTGAATTATTTTCGTTTACCGATTCTTGATTTTATCATTCTTGTTGAGTCGCTTGATACTGCTCTAACGTGGAGGGTGAAAGCCAAAAAAACATGTATAGACACATCCAATGTTCTTCTTAAATGGTGTTTCATTTGCAATGAAAGAAGGAGACTTTAGTGATGGTGAGCGGTGCTGGTGATTGGCACCGGTGGACCTCAAGAACCATTGATGAAGGCATGATGCCCCGCCGCCCTGCGGCCACCACGCCAATTGGCGCACCACCATCTGTGGCCTTCACTTACCTATGGCCTCCTCACGCCACCATAGCCGAGCTGCCCTGGCCGAGCTGTCCCACACCCCCACGAAAACCCCGCGGCTGAGCCGCCCCGCGCCCCCATAGCACTCCTGCGGCCTCACGACCCTTGCGGCCTGCCGGGCCATACTAATCGGGTCGGGCCGTGTCGGTACGACGAAGTCGGCCCGGTCCCGGACCAAATAGGACCCTATTCATTACTTGGGTCATAACATTGACACTAGACTTCTGTTTGACAAACCGTCATAGGCACTAGAAACCTTGGAGTGAGACTGTCCCTTTCGTATACCCACTAATGTTTTGGATAAATTTGGGGAACAGTCAGGATGGATCGAGCATGAATCCAACTGGGCCCTAGGGACAAAAAGGATAATTACTCACAGAATGGGAATCTGAATGACATGTTGTAAGTTGCGTTGAGACCCCTATGACCTGGAGGTCCGTTTAGATACTTCTTAGTTGGACATCGTGGAATTTAGAGTGTTGACCGTTAGCTTTTGTAGTGGATCCTCCTCGAGATGAGCGAGAATAGTGCGTGGACCCATTAATTGGTTGTGACATGAAGAATGTTGAGAGATCCTTTGTGGGTCAGCACTTAGAGCAATTCAATGTGGGTCAGCACAGAGCAATCCTATGTCGATCCGCACATAGATTGATCTTGTGAGGGTCAGCACCTAGCGATCATGTGTGGGTCAACACCTTGCGTTCCTATGTGGGTCAGCACTTAGCGATCATGTGTGGGACATCACCTTGCGATCATGTGTGGGTCAGCAATTAGCGATCATGTGTGGGTCAACACCAAGCAATCTTGTGTGGGTCAGCACCTGGTGATCCTGTGTGGGTCTGCCTCATAACCGAGTAATTTGATTCAGTAGTTTCATCTAATCATCTCTACTGTTGTACTTTTGTTATACCTAGTGTGAGCTGAGTTCGTGCCTATGTGGTACTTTATTCATGATAATACCCTGGTGGTATTCTTCTGTGTGGCATATCTTTGTGTTACTTACCTTTGTGGTTTTCTTTCCTTCATGTAACAACTGGGCTTTATGATTTTCGGTTAGACCCTGTGTTTTCTCATGATTGAGATGGGTATACATGATAACTTTGGTGTATTTATAACCTTATACAAAATTATGGTTGACAGTTGAAATCATGATTTGTGGATTTTTGTGAGACCTTGAGGGTCTTAGGGTCCCTACTGAGTATCTTTATACACACCCCTGCACTGGCTATGCCCGTACCTTATTGTATTTGGTGCAGATGACAAACAACACTGATCGAGGCTGAGGGTACAAAGAATAGAGGTAACTCGGAGGTCAACCTTAGATGAGGTGTACCACAGAGACTACTATTTGAGATTTGTACCTACCATTCAGGTTGGATCTTTGGTGGGTGAACGTAGGTGCCGTACCAGTTTACTTGTACATTAAGTTTCTTGTACATTCCAGTTGTGATTGTATTCTGGCCCATTCAACTTACTGTACTCACTCTATTTAATACTCATTTTACTTTAGTTTGAATCATTATGTGTTATTGGTTATGTGTGTTACATGTTTTAAAGGCAATGTCGTCCCGGTTTTAGGGAACACTCTATCGGTGCTAGTCGCTAGCCCTGGGCCTATGGAAGGCGGGCTTGGGGTAGTCATGGCATGGGTCCTATGGTACGGGTCATGAAACTAATTTGTAGGGAAGATCTACCCATAGTGATTCTAGGAACAATATTAGTCCACATAAAGGTTAATCAGTTCCAGGAAACAAGAATCATAGTTCAACAATGAATTATTATTATGGAGATGAGTAGATGGTTGTAGATGATTATGCTATAATATATATGTAGAGAGGTATGATTATTTTAAATTCTACCCTTATGCAGGTGTTGTTTAATATTGGTGCATCACATTCCTTTATTTCTTCTCGTGTAGTTTATTTTTAATGTTTAAATCTTGAGATGATTTCCGATGTGTCAAAACATCAAAGTCCTCTCATGGAATGATAATGTAAATCATTGTTGTGTAGATCATATTCTATAAAAATTGATGGAGATGAGACAATGTGGGGATTTACAAATTTAGAGATGAATTTATTTGATTTAATCTTGGGTATGGATTGGTTAAAAATGATGAAGGACTACATCAACTGTTATAGGAGAATGGTTAATTTCAAAAATGAGGACGGAATTGAGAATATCTTCAGATGAGAAATGGTTGTAATGAATAGTGCAATTAAATTGTTGGATGAAGCGGTGGGAATGATATCTCACTAATAGGTGGTGTTGATTTTGGAATCAATAAAAGATATCAAGGTTATAATTTTTCAAGCATTAGTGGATAAAATTTTGGATTTATTTACTATGAAATGTTTAGAGTTACCACTTTTAATGAAAGTGGATTTTACAACTAAAATCCTCCTAGGGACCAGTCTTATTTACATTATGTCATATAGGATGAAATCTACATAATTACGGGAACAGAAGGCGATGTTGTTGGAGCTTGAATGAAAAGGATTCATTCATCCATGTAAGTCTCTGAGGGAAACACTGGTCTTGTTCATGATGAAATTAGAAGGAACACTAATGATGTTCATTGATTATCATAAGGCTAAACAAGTTATGATAATGAATTGATATCCACATCCACATATTGATATTCTTCTTGATCAATTGAAGGTAGCTCAGTGGGTCTCTATATTTTTTTACAATTAAGATATCATCAATTACATGTTCGGAAGGAATATATTCTGAATATAGCTTTTAAAATATGATATAGATAATACCAATATGTAGTCATACCTTTAGGTATATCATATGAACCTGTATTCATTTTCGAATTGATGAATCATATATTTCATAGATATCTATATTCTTTGGTTGTAGTTTTTATGGATGACATATTTTTGTATTCAATCAAAATGGAAGAGCATGAACTACAATTGGTGACAACTATTGGAATCTTGATAGATCATCATTTTTATTCCAATTTAACAATGTGTGATTTTTGGGTAAAGGAGTTACATTTCACGCCAATGTAATTTCCAAAAAATGTGTTTTTATTGATTTGGAAATGATAAAAGTTGTTATCTCTTTGAATCCTCCGAATTATGTATTTGAAAAATGAATTTTTCTTGGTCTAGCAGGTTATTATCGTTGCTTTGCGTGTGACTTCTCATGACTATCTTCTCTTATTTCTTAATTCAAAAAGAATAGCATTATATTACGATGGACTGAGTAAATCTAGAAGTCCTTTCAATAGTTGAAAATAACACTTAGATCAGCACCTATATTGAGTTTTCTAGAATTAGGAGAGAGGTATATGGTGCACTATAATGCTTCGAGATATGGGCTGGGATGTGTTCTCATGTTTGGAGACCATGTTATTGCTTATGGATCAAGGTAGTTGAGAGTTCATGCGATGAAATACACAAAACATGACATGGAGTTAGTTGTAGTCATTCATGCTTTAAATACTTGGCACTATTATCTATTTGATGGAAAATTTACTCTATTTTAATATCATAAGAGAATGAAACATATTTTTTCACAATAGGATTTGAATATGAAACAAAGGATATAGATTTATTATCTACATAAGTTTTACTTAGACTTAATGTATAAATCAGAATATAGAAATATGGTTGAAGATACATTAAGACGAAAGTCATATGATTAGTTGGAAAAAGACTTTTTAGATGAGTTGTAGTTGAGAGTAGTTCTAGAAGACATGCATGTGTAATGTGAATATTGATTTGATGTTTTATTTTTCTTTTTAGTTTCTATGGTTCCTAAATTTTTAATGATATTGAAATAAGAACAAAAATATGATGCAAAATACATGGTTATGATTTCAAAACTCAATGGTGGGGAGACAATTGAGGGGTGTAAACTTGATGGGAGTTTGGTTTTATGGTTTTGAAATCATATCATCATTCCTTTGGTTTTTCATCAACTACTTTTTCATGCTGACCACCCTTCGAGATGGGATTTACATCTTGGAATACATAATATGTATAAGGCATTAAAGGCATAATTTTTGAGGAATAGTATGAAATAGAAAGTGGCTATGTTCGATTTAAAGTGCTTAAATATTCGACAAGATAAGAAAGAGAATAAATGAACTATAGGTATATAATAGTATTTACCGATTCCATAGTGGAAATGGTAGTAGTTATCAGTGCATTTTTTCAGTTTGAAAATGAACTGTTCAAAAACATGATACCACATGGGTGATAGGGGATCAGAACACAATGTTGGATCATTGAATCCCTATTCATGAAAATCATATGTTGAAGGATCTATAAAAAATATATATTAAAAAAGTATTAACAATAAATGGCATATGAGTTTCAATAATTTTTTATAGAGATATTAGGTTCATGTCTCATTTCTGTAAATCCTAACAGAATACCCTTAGGAATCAGTTGACTCGGAGTATGGCGTATCATCCCTAGTAGTATGGGAAATCCAAAAGGATGATAAAAAAATGGGAAGAAATTATTTCGACTTGTGTAATGGATTTTGGTGTCTTATGGGAAGAGCATGTGACATTAGTGGAGTTCCCATAAAATAACATCTTTCAGGACTCAATAAATATGGATCCTTTTGAATCATTTTATAGTTGTTCCTATTTTTCTCCATTGTGTTTGGTTTGAAATTGGTGAGATTTAACTATTTGGGCAAAGCCTTTTCCTATAAACAATATAAAAGATTTATTTGATCAGAAAGAGGATGGACACAACTCAAAGACATCAAAAATCATATGCGGATCATCATCGAAGATCGTTGTTTTTCACAGTGAGTGATTATATGTTCTTCTGAATATCTCCAAGGATTGGTCATCATCATTTTGGGAAGTAGGGAATGTTATCTTTTAGATATATTGGACCTTTTGAGAAAATGGAATAGGTAGGAGAGGTGGAATATCGGTTGGTGTTCCCACCAGAGTTCAGTTCGATACATAATGTGTCCCACTTATCTCTCTTGAAAAATTATCAGCCTAATGCTGAGCATGTGATCATATGGGTTCACATTGACCTAGGGATGGATGATTCATTGGTATATATCCCGGTGCATATTTTGGGTAGGAAAGACAATGCCTTTTTTTGAAAAATAATCAGTCTATTGTGGGTTTTATGGAAACATTGTATTATTTAAGAATAGACTAGGTATTATGAGAAGGAAATGAAAGGGAAATATCCAGAACTGTTTCAGGGAAGTGATGGTTTTCTTGTTTATGAGGACGAAAAGACCAATGGTGGGGAGAATTTAGTACACCCGGTTTTCTGTAAGTAAAAACTAAACTGTGATTTTTATAGATTTAAGGTCTAATGGTGAATTTTCGGAGGGAATGGAGAATATTGAGTATGTTTTTGGGGCTAATGGAGAGGTTCATGGTCTGTACACGATTTTTTCAAATCAGTGCGGAAATCTAGAGAGAAACCACACACACTAGAAAATTTTGGACAAAAGCGTCATCATAGTGTACGCATGGTATGGGATACCGTGTGAGGAGGAAATGCAATAATTTATCTAATGTAGTATCTAACACACTATAAGTGGGTAATTTCACTAATTTTATGGTCTAACCATGCACAAAGTCAAATCTATAACCTTAAAATTATGATCTCACTGTTTTTCCAAATAAATCATTAACTTTATCTTTTATACACCTGCAACTTTATTTTCTCTCCATTTAATGTTTTGGAACCTATCATATGCATTTTGAAGTCAATATGGCGCCCTCTTTTTTCATTTTCATGCCCGATTCTTACATTATGTGATGTTCTTCATCATTATTTTCACATTAAAATAGGTAAACTTCTCCCCTCATATTGGTTTTTCAGATTGATTCGTGTTATGGGTATATCTATGAGTGATTATGATGAATAAGTTTATTTTTGGTCTTGATCTTTCTAGGATAATAGATCTAAAGAGGTTCAATGCTGAATCAACTTCATTTTCTTGTGCATTCATCATTAATTTTCATTTTTCATCAAAACCTTCGAGGAAGGGGGATTCACCCTCGACTCTATGTGGTAGAACATATTGAAATTATTTCAAATTTAATATCTTATGTTGAATTGATTTTTATTTGGCGGTTGATTTTTTTTCAATCCCTCTTTTGTGATGGTTTGGTAAATTTAGGAAATCTATAAAATTTGGAGTTTTGAATTAAGTGCTTTTGATCTTGGATTTCAAATGTGGAATTTAAAATGGGGCTTTTCTAAAATATTGTTACATGTTTTTTATTATTATGTTTTCAATAAAAGAAAAGATGTATTGAAATTAATTGGTTAGTTTGAATTGGTTTTCTTAATGGTATTCGATAAAAGAATAGTTGTATTAAAATGGTTTGAATTGGATGCACACATTTGGATTTGGAATGGGTTTTTCATGGATCGTGGTGTGTATTCACAAGAATTTAAAAGGGATGAATTCGTTCAAGAACAAAATCCATCAAAAGGATGGGATGGGTATGGGCGTTAAGATCCCCCTTCAATTTTGCCCACTAACTGAATGCTTAGAGGAAGGATAACTAACCCCTTGTGAGTATAAGATGTTTTATTTCCATTCATGTGTCGTTATGTTGTGAAAAAATGGAATGGGTATGCTAAAAAATATTGTGATTTGGTTATTACGCCTTGTTGGGTTGTTTTAAATAAACTAGGAATTTTAGGAAAATGGCATTAAATAACACTTGTTTTAATTTTGATACAAACTGTTTTTAATCATTTTTATATTGCGTTATAATCTATTTTGCAGAATTGTTTTATATAGACGGTTTTATAAAAATGTGGCTAACATTTCTATCCTAGGGGTGTGAGTACAGAAGTCACTAGGTAAAGACTACTGTGTTTTATTCTTACCCCTGATTTGGCACTTTGGTGCTTTTGTAGATGATATCTTCCTAGACATGGGTAGAGGTAAAGTGTCACATGTATTTACCACCACCTCATGAAACATGGGATGTTTGGTGATGTTGTAGTATAGATATTATAGATCATGAAGTCTTGTTTTCTTCTGGGAGTTATTTGTCTCCTTCTAATGTTTTCTTTGATAGTAGTTTTTCTTCCACTATGGTACAAATGGGTGGTTTTGAAATAAATTATGTTGTTTTGTCGTCTTTCATTTATTAATTCTCAATATAGTGAGTTTTTTTGTTATCGATTTATAGTTTAATGGTTTTATTTCATAAATGTTAAAACACCCCCACTTGCATTTGAAACCCTTAACTATTTATTTACAACCTTTGGTTCCTTAGGGATGTTGCTTAAGGCCTAGTATTGATTTGTTGTATTCTCAAACCAAGAGGAAGAAGTGGTTCATTTCATTCCTCATATTAATTATGAGCATGATAATTGGGTCCTTATCGGATAACATGGATGGGTTTGTTGGGATGAACTAGATAGAATTTATATGGATTGTAAATACATTGGGAGTTATAATTTGATCATTATGGGAATCATTGGAAATGCTTATCGTGTAGACTAATTAACATTCCATGAGCGATATTGATTCCTTAAGAGAGTCACCATGGATGGTATCAGTGGACAGTTTGTTAGACCATGGAATGAGTGATACTCAGTCCCTATATGAGACACATGGGACTATCATAGAGGTTCATATTTACACCATGTCGACAGTGATACATGGGTTTCCTTTTATGGATCCCCTTGGATGGACTCTTTGGTGTGGGGTATTTATCGAGATCCCAGTAAAATATTTGGGAGTCCATTATGTATTTTCTTAGATAGTCTTGGGATTCCGTTAATAAATTCTATGTTTTCCTTTTTGAATATTTTTTATTGATTTTTATCATGTAATATAGGGATGTGTCCTTCAAGATAAATCAAATTCTTCCGGTTGGTCCACTCTTTAGATCCATTATATAAAGACTAGTTATTACAAAAAATTCATATTTTTATAGATTATCTATTTTCCATAGACATACAACATAGTCCGGTGTGGGTAGTGTGAGTATGGTATTCACAAAGAACTCATACCGACAAATATCACTTATTTGTTTCTTGATATTTTTATTTAACTACACATAGATCATTTTTTATGCATAGAGAAGATTTATATGATCACCATCGGTCTTGGAATACTTATTATATCTGACACCATTCTCAGGACTCCCTGGGTAACTATGAGAAATTCATGATTTCATGTTTATACCAGGGTATGTGTACATCATCTTATTCTTGATTCTGATTACTATGATTGAGTACGAGAGTATATCATTGATCCAATTCCCTTTTTTCTAGTAGGGGAATCATTTTTATTTTTTATTATTTTTTATAGCATGTGGTATTTGAACTTTTCCTCTGTATTTAATGTAGATAGTTTTTTAAAGAAACGTGAAATGATCATCATCTTAATTATTGTTTCTTTTATTGATTCAAATTCACCTTTTAATTTATTGCATGATACTTATTATTCAAATCCTTATTTATTATATAATCGTTCATGGTTTCCATTTATGATTTTCCACTGTGTACACTCTTAATCATGATGGCATCGTCTCCCCATGGAGACACCCTAGTCCCTTGCTACTAGTCGGAAGCCTCTAGAATATGGGGCGGCAATGTTGAGGTTATGTGGTTGGACGTCTTAGGGAAATTCTTTGTGGATTCTAGGGAGGTCCACTCCAGGGGTATATTAGTATATATTTTTCATTTTGTCTTACTACTTGTGTATTAGAAAGGAGATTACAGTGTATCATAATTTGGTGATGATTGTGTTCCTAGGATTTTCTAATACACGTACCGAGGAATCCAAACATACATGGGATGATTTGATGTTGTTCTCATTTGTTCCATTTATAGTTGTTCTGATTACACTGTTGGGTAACACACATTATGTGTGACATTTTTGTTACTATTAATATTATAATTGTGGGTTATTATTTACCTAGACTAGTAATAAAAGAGTGTATTGTATCATTTATCTTGTTAGGAACATAAGGATTAACATGTCATGTATTATTTATATTACTATAAGAATTTTTAATATTTCATGTGATTATTTTGAGTTCCTTGATTGATATATTTTGAAATGTATTTTCCCACATAGATTCTTGATGAAACCTTAAAAAACCAATTATTCCATGATCAATCCATGAAAAATTTGATAGATTAGATGAGATATTAATTAATTTGGATGATGAATTAAAATTATAATTTATGAAGTTTGTAATTCTATAAATTGGTAATGGTAGTTCATTTAATAAAATAAATTAACATGGAATGTAATATCCTAATACTATATGTAAATATCATATCTCAGTTGTGAGATTTAGTAATTGATATTTTTAAAGAGTATGTGCCATTATTATATGAGAATGGTGAGGTATATAACTACATTGATATATATATATCCATATGAATAATTATAAACATCAATAAATTAATGTTTAAAATGAAATTGTAACCTCTAAATGGTTATTCCTATTGTAAAGTAAAGTGTGTTTTCTTCTATACCTTTTAATTGACACTACATATACTAGAAATCTTATTGATTTTTGTCAAATCATGAACCTAACATAAACATAGCACTGAGAAGTATGTAGTGTCTCCAAATATAGTTGTGACCTTTCATATCACATAGAAATTGATTTAAGGGGTTTTTAATAGGTTTAACTCATTTATAAGAAGCCTTACTTCCATTAATTTACTATATTCACTATTTATTATCTTTTTCTATTAGATATAATATAAGTCATGCATCAAGAAATAGTATATTCAAGCTACCATGAAATTCTCTTGTTCCGTGCAATGGGGGTGGGGATGACCGTGCTCCTATGGTGGTGGGCTAAGATCCACCGGTCTTTTATTCTTTAGTTCCACATGAGGATCCTCTTCTTGTTCTTCCCCTGTGAGCCAATGATCAATTTCAAGATAGGAATTATCACTTTAGTTAGTCTATATAGAAATATCCATAATCTGTCACTTCTCTGGTAGTGTTGATGTATGAATTCCAATAGTAGTATACACCCTTGATTTCAGGGGTTGGTGGTCCTCATAAAGATGATTCTTGGATGAAGGTCAAAATTTAAATCATCCAGCATATAAAGAAGCCTCCAGAGTGAAGGTTCAAGACCACCAACTATTTACAACATGAATCTACCAAGATATGATGAGATGTCATATCTTAAGATAATATACTTAATGATTTGGTCTGAGAGGATTTATGCATATCTTTATATTGATAATTCTTTTCTAAGACCTTGATAACAGAACACGGTTGAGTGTTTATGCCCATATAGTAGGGTGCCATGTCAGTGATGGGATATTCAGATTGTTTTTCAAGGATTCAAGATTTCATTCTCACATTTTCCAGTGACTATTTGATGACTACAAGATATTATTTTGATTGGATTATGTACACCATCTGATTAGAGGTTAATATTTTCTAGTTTACCATAATTTTAGATATAATCAACCAGTCCCTCACCATTGACTGGAATCTGATAGAAGCATGCAGTGGGGACCAGGTATATTTATCTTCTTTGATGGGAGATGGATTTTCCAGCTGTAAAAAATTTCATTTAAAGGTTTCATGTGGGGGATGTAACAGCCGTATTAAATGCACCAAATACTACATTTAGTATCAAAAATGTTGTATAGAAGGTTATAAGAAGCCCTGGTTTATGATAAATCCAATTGAGTGAAGTGATTTTGGAAGAATGAGTCACTGTCAGTATTTCTATTCCCCCTCTTATCTGGTGATAAGGGATTTGTTCAGACACCACATCTAGGTATAGGATCAGTAGCTCTGCATCATGATAGGATCTATTCTTCTAGAATTTGATTAGGACATTAAGGTTTTCATGGAATAGGCAGTCACACTATAGAGTTTTAACACCAGTAGAAAATACATTACCAGGATAATGATGTTGCGTCTTATGGATACGTTTTTGGATATATCTATGCAGTACAACCTAAACATGATAAGAAATGTACATGGACTTCTGAGGTATAGGGTAATATTCTTGTAGCCTCTACATTAGTATTTTACATATTTGATATAGGTGAATCCTACAATTTGATATCTATTATAATAATTGATTGTAATGGAATAAAGACAGATTATTTATGCAACATGAAGACTCTCAAAAATCTGTTAGTGTCTCATTTGAAGAGTGTACTCCATTGCATGGAAGGCCATCCTGATATTGGTGGATAACAATCCCTATGAAATTTCCTTTTCCTTGAGGTGACTAGATTCGACATCAATATCTGAATTGATTGGATAGTTCATTATCATGCACATGTTAATTGCTTCAACCATAGGGTGTCTATTAGCTAATTTTGGGGGAAAATATTTTAAAAATTGTGAATTGGATATCCATGAAATATGAGATAGATATAAGAACCATGGGATGGGAAACATAATGGACAAGATACATATTATCATTATAATCACCAAAGGAATAAATCCTTTTAAATCCCCCCATGTGATGGATCACTTCAGGGACATCTTCATAGAATATTTCTTCAACTTACCTTATGTGATGGACGTGGAGTTCAGTATTGATAGAGTGAAATGAGTAGAACCATTGTTCATTACTCTCATAGTATGGAACCAATATAGATAAATAAATTCAAAAAATGAGTTGGAAAAATTAGAGGAAAATATTATAATATGACCCTATATCTCTTCATGGGGTTCGCCTATCCTTCTTTCCATGAATATAGACATTACCATAAGTTTGTCTGTGGATTATAAAAATTTGACCCAACATATGTTGAATAATTGGTATCCATTGGGTTGTATAGACAACCAAATTAACCCACTCTGAAGATGGGTAATTTAAGGTATGTTCCATTAGATTATTTATACGATCAAGTTTATGAGATAAAATTAGATATACAACATTAAATGTTTTTTAGGTAAGTATTGAATGAGTATCAGGTTATATCATTCAAACATACCAATGCACCTATAGTATTTATGACTCTCGTGAATAAAAATTTTCATATTTACCTAGATTTGTTTGTCATGATCCATGTGGAAGACATCTTATTATATTCTCTTACTATACATAACCATGAGAAACATACTCATATCCTACTGAATACACTACAGGAGAATCATGTGTATACTATAATCAACAAATGAAACATTTTTTTTTTGATAAGTCCACTTATTAGGTCATATCATTTCATATGAAGTCATATATTTTTACCTAGAGATAGTTACTGATTTGGATTCCTTTGAGAATCCCCTGAATTTATTTTTAATGTAATTATTCCAGTGGATGGATACCTATTACATTAGTTTAATTCAATGATCCTCACACATACTTGTGGCTCTCTAGAGCATGACTATGAAGGGTGGGAAATTTTTATTCCCATAATCTAATGAAACAATTTTTCAATATTTTTAAGGGATAATTAATTAAGTGTTGATACTAGTTCTATTAATTTTTTGCAGAAGATATACAATTTATTATGATTTTTCCATAATCTGGATGGAAGCAGTTCTGAAGTATAGAGACCATGTAATAAAAAATGGGTGTTTGCAGTTGAGACCTCATGAGAAGAATTATCATATTCACAAACATGATCTACAGTTCTTGGTTCATTATGTACACTATTGAATTCATTATATATATGGTTATCTATTCATAATTTACAATGATTATAAAAGTCTTAAATAAATATTCACATAGCGTGATTGAACTTGAGGAAGAAAAGTGGATAAAATACGAGTAGTATTTTGACTTTTATCATGCGCAGAAATCCCGATCTGGTAATTAAGTAGCTAATTTCCTAAGGTGGAACACTTAGACAAATTCTCTATAGGAGGATAGTAGTTAGTGGATATTAGTGGATTCATTTTATCATATGAACCTAGATGTACATGGATTGCCTGTGCACCCTATTTTAGTAGTTCTAACAATGAAATCCTACCTTATTTAATAGGTTTGAGTGAGATAGCTCTCAAATTCATAGGGGATCATCTTGATGGAGAGTATCTATTGTATGAATGTACCTCTTAGTTTTTATATTGATGGGAAAGGGAACATGTTATTCCACGACCATGTCTTGGGGCCTACTGACATATAGGAAGTGTTGATTAAGGAATATCGTGATTCTATTTAGGAAACTAACCATGGGAATAAAAATACGTACCATGTTGTATATGGTTGGTATTTTTTGCCATGTTTGGAAAGGTATATTTTGGGTTTTATCATGAGGTGTTCCACTTATTAGTATGTGAAGGCAGATCATTAGTGACCCATTTGAATTATAAAGCAAGTGTCCAATCTTTATTAGAAATCGAATGTCTTCAATATTTTTTTGTGATGTCATTTCTAAGATACCCTCGATGTAGTGATGAAGTGTGAGAGATATTTGAAAAGATGAGAATGGTCACACACTTTATACAAATTCATTACATCATCCTGATTTATGATATTTGGAATCTATATTTTGGGAGATTATGAATCTTCATACTATTACCCATTCTACCATATCTAATCAAGATTAATGGTTTACACCATAGTTAATGAAGTATGTTTAAGGTAGGAATGTTCAATATTTCAGGGTGTTACGAAATCATAGTCATGTACAATATGACAAATGAGATAGATAAGATAACATTTGTGCTTAGTGGACATATGTATTATCGTATGACTCTTTACCAACAACATAATAGATACACATAGATGAGTGGTTTTAAATAGGGTATGTTGTAATGAACCATTTTGTAGGATATCAACATAATCTAATGAAAATGTTTATACATTTGTTTTAATGCTAATGACATACTCTAATGGATCAGGAGTGGTTTGGGAATGTCTGGGGATTTTTTGAAGTCCGGTGCTTCGGAATTTTATAATGTAGAATGAGCCGCATTATTAGTGAAAATTTGGTTCTAACCATGAAACTCAACCAAGAAAGAACTCAGTGGTCATATAGAGGTGATATGGTTTGTATAAATCTATATGAAAAGATCCAAATTCCCCTGAAGTGTTTTCTAAATTCTTGAATTTGGATTTTTCTACATGATTTTTATTGTTAGTCAAACTCTATATTAAACCCGTGTGAGTGGTTCCCAGGGGCTGTTCCTTGCACATATTTGGAATAGTGTTTGGATAACATGTGGCCAAACTGTGTGACCCATTATTTGAGGATAAAATTACACATTTCTCCTTGAAATAATTTAATGATTATTTTCTTCCTGCTTCAGCGTTTCTCTAGAAAAGCATACACTTCCTCATAGTATCTCTCCATTTCAATCCAAGCATGGGATTTTGATAACTCTAGCATTTGATCTCAACATCCTTCAGGGTTGGTGGGTTGGATTCTTCTAGGTAATCTCTCTGTACCCTTACTTTTTTTACTATTATATAATTCCATATATTTTTCAATTTAGGTAGGACATCATATGATCTATTTTTAGGGGATTAATCCATTCATTTGATTTCTACCATTCTAGATCGATTCATGTGTTAACACTAGAAACTGAGAGTGAAAAAGTGATAAGTTAGGTGGTTTAGACACATTCACTAAATATATGTTTAATTTATATCATGTGACATTGTTACACATGAAGGATGTTTCTAGTAAATCCATTAAAATGATTAATAAATGATATCTAATGGGTTTCCATTCCAAATAAGATCCAAGCTAATGGATAATCAACCCCTCAGTTGATCACATTTATGAGACCCCCTATGATTGTGCCTATTATTATTGCAACATTTTACCTGCACCTTTAATTGTCTATGAATTTTTAGGTGCTTTTACATAATATATATTGGAATAGATTGTGTAAATAATTACTAATGTAGTTTGTTCACGAGTTAGTCCTTATGATTTAGTCCATAGATGAAATGACCGAATTAAATGATTTTTTCAACTCGCATAATGTTTAATAAATGTATTGTTGTATAAAATAGTATGAATTATGATAGCTAATATGTACCTCATTACTAAGATGATGGTGATACATTCACCCGTATGGGATTACATTTATAGACTCTTGATTATTAATTTCTCAGAAATGATATGGAATGTTAATTCTGTAAGAGCGATACATGAATCATTATGGGATGCCATGGATTTTCTAACTAAGTGAAATAATTACCACTCCATGAAATATACCAGTTACCTAGGTTATTCACAATAGAATATATCTATAGAAAAGATGGATACACCATTCCTTGATAGAAAATCGGTCCCCTATGTGAGATACCTAGTACAGTCTGAAAGGGGAATACATACACCAGTTCTAGAGTGATACATGGGTTTCCATTTATACATTTCCATGGATCGAATATATGTAAGGGGATATTATAGAGATCCTAAAGTGATAATTTTGATTCAATTATGTATCTACTTAGATGATATTGAGATCTAGATTATAAATTCTAAGGATATATTTTTAATTACATTCTATGAACATGTAAGAGATGCTTCTGGGACACGTCCTCCAAGTCAAATAACATGCTAAGGGTCAGTGCATTGTTGATGGACATTCTTTGAGGAACCATTGTCTTACCCAGATAATATTTTTACTATTTATCCTTTTTCCATATAAATCCCCATTTTTATGAACTATGTAGTTTTTTTCGAGTATTCACAAGGAACTTAGAATGGCATGTTTTACTTATTTAATACATTAAATTTGTTATATACCTGCACACATATCATTTTATATTCACAATTTGGATTTATTTAGACACCATTGGTGGTCGAGTACTGAGTATATCTCACATCCTTATTAGGCTTCCCGTGGTACCTGATCATGATTAATGAATGAAGGTTTAAAGAAATGGAGGAATCCAGATTTCAATGAATTCTTAAGAGAACTATGATCTAGTATCTGATCCAAGTACCAAACTTATTCTCCTAATTTTAGTAGTGAATTATTTTGGTATTTCTGGTATTTGTGTATATAATTTGGTATAATCCTATATCCCCTATATTTTCTATCCCTCCTTTTTTATAGCTACATGACATTACCATCATCATCATCATCTTTTTTGTATCTACTATTGATATAGCACAAGATTGGTATTTATTAGATGATTTTTATTATTCATAGCCTTATATTTTTTTAATACATTCATTATTATAATTTATTATTTATTATTGTGTACATAATGACTCATGATGGAATAGTCTCCCCAGGGAAACACACTAGGTCATCAATGGTAGTCAGCAACCTCTTTCCAAAAAAGAGGGGTACTTTAAGTCATATGGCAGACTATCTCACGATTCCACTTAGTTGATTCTAAGGTGAGAATATACAATTCATTTTAAAAAAATGGTAGTAGGTAATCCCATTCTAAAAGAAATTCTTACTATATAGGAGACTTCTTATATCATACCATAATCGTTTCATAGTCCTATAATGAATTGTGATGATGAGTTTTTGGTAAACTCATACTTTATGATACACCTATTTCAAATATTCCATATAGAATAAAGATTATTGATTTACAGTAATTAAAAGAATAAGGTAATGGATAATATTTATAATGGATTAATTTGGAAAATTTCATAACATTTGGATGCTTACTTTTATAAAATTTTATAGTGATATCTTATGCTTTAGGACAATTGATAGTTCCTCATAAAATTTTCCCAAGGAATTATTTGGATTTAACCATGTTAATGATTTCCCTGTACATATTGGTGAATTTTATTTATGGGTAAAAATTATATATATGTATACTAATAAAAAAAGTAAAATTTATATATTCTCTGAAATAGAGTTGAATATGTTCTATAGATGATGGTTGGAGTTGATTAAATATTATAAATACTCAATAAATTACAAACCAAGGAAAGAGAACATGGGGTTTGATGTGTTGAGTCAGAATTATAATTCTAGAATATGTATAGTGATGATGGCTAATGATTAAATATTTATATATTTTTGATGGATGGATTTTGGAATTTTGATGGAAGGGGTAAATAGTATATTTCTAAAATCATTCTTAAACAATCTATACATATCCAAATAAAGTAGGTATAGAATAAAGATGTGGAATTTTAAAAACATGCTAGAAATGTTCTTGAGTCAAATATTAATTGTGAGGGAAAAATAAGTTTTAGGAACAATGAATGTGTTGCATCCATTCTATGTTTAAAGATGGAGTTGTTGAATGGGCCTCATATTTCGAAATTCGTTTTTCATCATAAAAGTAAAAATACTTATAGAGTTATGAAAGATTATTTATTATTATAAAAGATGAGGGGAGATATATAATATTGTGTACCTTAGTTCTTGATATGCCAGTATGTTATGTAAAATAAATTGAAGCCTATGAGAATGTTATTGTTTTTGCCTATATCTCTTTGGAAATCGGAATATGTCACCATTGATTTTTTCATCACACAACTAAAATTTTTTATTGTTCCTAATGTTATTTGGATTGAAGTAAATATCCTTTTGAATCTTACACTCCTCACTTATATTATAAATGATTTGTACCATTTTCAATATTATATAATATTCATTAAATAATTACTATGGTTTCATGAATTGCCAAATTTGTTGTATCTAATCGGGATATGAGGTTTACCTTGATGTTATAGAAAGGTATTTAGTAGCCTCTATAAAAAATTTTGTTTTTCATTATTTCATATAATAATCTAATTGATGGTCAATATGATAGAACCATTTAAGCACTATACGACATCATGAGAAATTTTTTAATTGATTTAAATGGTTTGTAGGATCAACACCTTCCTCAAGCCATTTTATCTTATATAAATAGATTCCAATACATTATTTACATCCCTATTTAAGAATCCCTATATTCAATAAATTGTAAAACACTAATGTGGTGACATTAATTTGGAGAAATTATCTATTAATACCTTAGCCAGATAATGATATATTAGTGAATGTTATAGTAATTCAGTTTCATGTAAGGGAAACATAGGGTTATCATGAATGTTTCTTTTCAATCATTAGATTAATCAAGAATTTTAAGTAGGTGAGAAGGTATTCATGTAAATTTCTCCATAAGAAAACGTTTTTATATTTGGAAATATAATTTTTTTATTCCAATGTATATTTTACACTTCTATAGTCATTATTGAGTAGTTATGGTATCTTATAACATGGATTTTACATAAGCTTCTATAAAGTCCATAATGGGTCCAATGTATCTCTCCCAAGGAAGTAAATACATAATACATAATAGGTACAAAACTCAGAGGTCATATTGGGGGATAATTATCATTCCAATGAAGAATTACTAGTATAATCGTTGGACAATATTGGTATTGTTATAATGAAAAAGGATACTCAATGGGAAAAAGTATATAAGCTTAATTAAAATTTTAATGATGAATCTTTGTGATATGAGGATTTGATAAAATAGAGATATCTATTTTTTTAATCAGAGTGATTTAATTTCAAGTGTGTAATTAAATTTTTTGGTGGGAATAATGTTAAACCCTAATATTTTATGATATTTATCTATGTAATTAATCTTTATTTCATTGACATATTGATTTAAAAATTACACCAAGTTTAAAATAATCATGATATACTATTGAAAAACTATTATTTAATGAGACAATTTTGAACATATTCTTCTGATTGGAATGTATGATTAATTTAGTCAAAAATAAGAATAATGTGTAGCTTAAAAATGTTAAATATGAATTCATTTTTTTATCAATTGATTATATATGTAACTAACAAAATATTTTGTAAGTACAAGATATGTTTTCTTGAAAAAACAAATTTTATGAGAGAAATTTGTTTTTTATTAAAAAATAAAATGTATCAATATTAGTGAATTATTTTAATTATTTTTTAATATATTCAATAAAATGTTCATACATTGATATAATATTTCATATATGCGTGTGATAAAAAAATCTAATTTTATGTACAAAAATGTTTTTTTCAAAAAAATAATTTCCAAGATGTCTTGTGAAATTATTTTAAAAGTAAATTTTCCCACATATTAAAATTGAATACGGTAAAATTGATCCTATTTATGGAATCTAGAGAGTTATATTTTTTTTAAATACATCCCTTTTATTTTTTCATTACGAATAGAATTATTGGTAAATATTTGTTACCTCTATTGGGGAAAGATATTTAATAATATGGTAATACATTGGCGTAAGGAATTGAAAATGAAATTAGAAATTACATTATTCAATTTTTTGAGTGGAGTTAAACCATTTTCATTATTTCCTTGACAATTATGGCATTGTGGTGAGAAATTTCTTTGATTATGATGTTGATTTTAATTTATTAATAGAGTAGTGAAAAAATGTCACTGTTTTGATATTAATATGTCATCAATATTTCGTGTAAGGATTACAAGACGGTATGTTTAGTTATATATATATATATATATTGATGATAAATTACTAATATTTTCCATTTTAGTTCATTTTTTAATTTTAGTAATTGAAAAATAAGCATAATTCCATATGCAACCCGGACAGAGTATGTTTTATATAAATAAAAAAATAAAATAATCTACATTAAATAGATTAAATTTCAGACAATACGGGTGAGTTATTATGTTCCATGAATTTTTTAGATAAATGTAAAATATTATTAATGTGTGAAATTTTTATATTTTAATTTCATCATTTTCATTTTTTCTTTAAAGTCTATTTAAATTAACACTATTAAAAGTAATATAATTGATATATTATGATAAATAAAATTTAATTAAACAATATAAAAATAAATAATCTTTTCTGCTGACAAGTAAGTTGGAAAATGGTTGAAATTATCATCCCTTGGCCATTTAATATCCAACGGTTAACTAATAAGTAAAATTATTACCCATTACATGTTAAAAAGTTGTCACAAATTTTAAAGATAAAATTGGTTAACTGTGGGTTTAAACAGAAATTTGTAGTTAAAAAAATTATCAAAACCACTACCAATATGAACATTTTTTTTGAATTTCAACCACTTTTTACTCTAGTATCCAATATCTCCCCACTTAGAAGGCTTTCTATAGAGGATGACATTATTTTATTGTAATCATTAATTAAATTCCAAGAGTACTTGTCCCTTCACATTTAAAAGGGCACACCCCATTTCTCTTAATCATAGTACATTGGGCCATATATCCTAACCAAATCCTACCAAATTATATTATAAACAACACTATTTCATAATTATATATTTTTTATACCTTAAGAGTTATTCCAATGGTCCTTTATAAGGGATATAATGGAGTCCTACCAAGTACGTGGTAATCATCTTACCTAACCATTCTCATATTTTCTCTTCTTCTAATCCCTATAAATGTTGTATATTAAATATAAAATAAAAATTTATATTCCATATCTTTATATAAATTAAATTTAGATCATAAAACCACAATTATCAACCCCATTTCCCATCAAATGTGAAATTAAGGTATATCTCTTGCATACATGGGTACGACAACCTCTACAGATTGATACACTTTATTATTCATCACCATCTTTCACAGATGGATTTTATGTTAGTTATAATGTTTATACATGATATTTATGAAATTATTATGATTCATTAATCATACTTACATATATATCTTTTACAATCAAATCAGTTGGAAAATTATAATGTGTCTTATCCATACATGTAAACAACCACCCGCACGAAGTGATGTGATTCATTTTTCATTTGTGATTCACAAGGATAGTAATACTGACATATTTAATGAATATGTATTATGTGTATGGTATAATAATTGTTTATTAATGGTTACTTATATTTTATCTTTCCATTTTCATCGATCTAATACCAAAAAATAACATTATTGAGTAGGTATAACCTACTCTATCCATGAATGATGTAAATTTCCATTTTATAACATAATTTAATAGATGATAATATATACCTATTTAATTAATATATATTACATTTATGAAATTATTAGGAATACAGATATAATATAACCTTGTTCCATCTACAAGGATTAAAAAACCAAATTGATATTCTCATGAAAAATGAAATAGTGGACATTGTGAAACTATGATTTTAAAAATACATTATTAATAAATAGTTGTTGAAATGTCATACATGGATAATATATGATATTAATTGTATTTAAATTAATTTAGTATATAATTTTAATAAATATAAAATTTTAATACAGGATCTTAGAACACCTTATAAAACGCTGAACTAAAGGCAAGGGTCATATCTTACATTTTTTATTTTTATTAGCATTGTTTGTGATCATGTTATTGATAATGAAAATTTCTTATCTATATCTCAAGAATCAAATAAATTTTATTATACTATTTTAATATATGAATATTAAATTTTTTTATTTCATTTACCTCTCTTTAATATCCCAAGATATTGAAATAATAATTTTAACAAAAAGAATTTTTACATCTCCCTCGATTCAAAAATTGTTTTTCTTCCAAAACCATGTTTTCCTAAAAAATATATAATGTTTCTAATATAATTCTAGGATTATTCAATGTATTTTTTAAAAATATTTTAATTTCTATTAAATGAACTAAAATGAGTCTTGTGGTCATTTTCTAAATGACGTACATTTCATTTTGTAACAAAAATATGGATTGAATCATTGTTAGATTATTAAAAAATGAATATAATTTCCCTCTAGTGTAAAAATTCAACGATTTGAATCTTAAATTAAAATTTTCAATATTTATTTCAATAGATATTTTTTCATAATATTAGGTAAATTTTTATTTTTTAATATGTTATTTAAAACTAAAAAGGGTAATTTACTCAAGAAATATTCCACTGATATTTTTAATAACAATTTTATTAATTATATCATTCTTCGATGTTGCGTAATATTTATTAGGGACTTTATCCAATGATTCCATAATTATTATATTGTTTTATGTTTTATGGTTATTATGATGAAATATCAATTAAACACATTTCCTTTTTAATGTGTTAATTTATGATTAATGTTTTTTTGAACTTATGGTTCACAGATAATGGGTTTCTTAATATATGACTGGTGTAATGAGAATTAAATAGAACTTTAATTAATTGTGTAATGATTAATGTTTTTTTAGAAAAAGCGTATATGGGATGTTATTATAACCTCATTATACTTGGTACATTGGATTTTACCCCATGAATCAAAAAGAGGGTGCACAAGAGGTAATACCATGACCAAAGCAGTTACATATGAAATTATCTGAAGCCAAAAATTCAATGAATATACATATTGATTCTGTTAACATAATATTTCTAAAATTATGAAAATATCACATTTTATGAAACGTTTTAATAATATGTTCTTATGGAAATGTAATTCTCACCTACATAATGTTATTTGAACCCTTTACAAATTTTATCTTATGAAAAACTAATATTTATTCCATTACTCAGGATTTTGATCTATAATAGGTAGGTTAATGATTCCAAATGTTATGTTCATGTAATCATACACTTATTTTGATGTCAAACTTAAGCGATTTGGGATATGAAACGTTTCCATACTAATAGATATTAAAAAACACCATTTTTGTGGTTTTTTTACCTTTGTAATGATGTAATGTTTTACATATGATATGTTTGATAAAGTTTAATGTTTTAATGAACTACCTAGGATACATTTTTTATCTCTTATTAATTTTTTTAGGTATCCATGATTCCAAATAAAAAAGTAGTGTATTGTTCTTATGCAGATCTTAATGATCTGAAAATTAACTTTTTATTAGCAAACACATTTAAGGAAAAGTGAGAAAACACTTAAATTCCACGAGGATGACAGTCCTCATAAGAAATCTCAAAATCATTGAAACATAAATTAAGCCTATTAGAGAGATCCTCCCTAAATAATTTCTAGGAAAGAGTGTGCACCTGTGTATCTGGATCGTTATTGATGGTGACCTCAATGATATTGTCCATATTCTCCCACGTTTGAATGTACTCTTCCTTACTTATCTTCCCTTCATTGAAACCCCTAATCAATATAAGGTCTTATTTGTCGATCCAAGAAGCCTACTCGCCATAATGATTTGTAATGAATATTCATCTACTAAGATGTAATATTAATGTATGATGTTTTTTGTTCACTACAAGATACATCAATGTTTTTTTAGAATTATATTTCTATCAAAATCACGATGATAAAAAAATAAGGGGAAGAATAGTTTGAAGAAGAAATCTGTTATAAGAAAAGAAGAAAATTTGTTGGTCTGTTAATTCCATAATACCAATGAAGAAAAATATGGGTTGTATGGGAATGAAATGGTTGACTAATCTATTACTATAATTAAAAAAAATCCTTATTAATGGAGTAGGGAAAAAAGAGCCTTATGTGAATTTTGTACATGGTTTTTTGTCTAAATTATTGATTATCAAAGAAGTAATAAAATTTAAAATTGCAGGACAAATGAAATTAATTTATTTATAAATTTTAAAAAATAACACCAAATCCCAAACACAATATCATCACATAATGATTTATAATTAATTTAATCTGTTAAAAAAATCTTGTGTTGAATTCAATATATTTTAAATGATATGAACATTTAAATATATTATTAATTCTCATTTTTCGTGATCCACGCATGTATCAAAATCCTCTAGTAATCACTATAGATATATTTGGGTTCTTTCCTGGGAGATCCCATCATGTGAATCATCTATCATGTATCTCCAATAGAATAACCTTGCAGAAGGACAATCCCTTTTAACTCTAAAATAAACAGTGTTGGTGGAGGAGGATCACACTCTATTGATCAATGAATTATTAACGATTAAATCTATAAGGATTTAGTGGAGTCTCTGTATATTAATTTTCACTTAAAAAACAAATTTCTAGGGTTAGGTTTTGATAGAATATAATTGGAATTAAATAGTTCTATAGATAGAAAAATAAAAAAAGCATATAGATCCTTACTATTTTCATAATCCCCAAAGATACCCTTTTCCAAATTATAATATTTTTATTATTACATTCATTACTCTATAAAAATTAAAGGATTAATTAAAAAATCTATAATAAAGTGTTTAAAATATTATTATAAAAATATTTAATATATCATTTCTCACTAGGCATATTAAACTCAATCCTCCATTCAAACAGAGTATTTATTTATAGTTTAATAATAACTATTTATTTTATAATAAAATATTATTATTTTTTTTTATAAAATAAATAAATAAATATTATATTTAATAAATTGAAAATAAATATTTATTAAATATTCATCTCATAAAAAAAATAAATGTGATAGAATATATTTAAATATAAAGGAATGAATAATTATTAAACCATGTAAGAGAATAATATTTATTAAACATGTTAAATAATAGTAATATATAATTAAGGTTATGGATAAACATATTGTGTGACTCCCTAAACCTATTTCATAGTTTCAGTAGGCAGATTTATAAAAATTTCAAATTTAGAATATATAAAAATGCTAAATAAACCATATATAATGAAGTTAATGTCGTGATTATATACACTCATATTATTTCTCAATGTGTAACAAAATCCCTTTGTAATGATATATCTAGTAAAATAATTAGCATGTTGTTTTCATCAAAATATGTGCTTGATGCCTCTTTGTTTATAATTTTTGAAATGAAAAAACCCTCCAAACACCAGGACCATAGATTTACTCAGGATGTTCTATTCCCATCAATGTTTCTAATATATCTACATTAATTATAGAATATAATGTTAAAATCCGTTATGTCATTTCTTATTAATGTAATATCAATCCTGAAGAACCTAATGTGTCCTACTACAATAAAAACATATGTTTCCATGGATTTCATCAAAACAAAAAATGACATGATAGCTTTTACCCACTATTGAAAAATATTAAATATTAAGGATCACTGCACACATATTCAAATTGTAACTTCCTATGAAACATATAAATGTGGATAACTTTTTGTGTTTTGGGTTCTAATAATATTTTACACTAGAACACCATGGAAAATTTCATCAAAGACCTATAAGTGTCTAAACATGATAGCCTACATTATTTTCATTCCATAAAATTATATTATTCTCTTATATAGCATATAATAACTAAAACATTCATAAAACTACAAGATTATCATCATAAAGGGGAACTACTGTGACCATTCCTAGCAAATAGTTACACATAGGATACTATCACAGATTAAGTCACATAGAAATAAAATAATTATGTGATTAGATGATATTTAATATTCAAAAAATTAATATTGAAAATCATAAAGTTCATAGAATTTATAATTAGGGAACCAACTCCAATAGGCTCCCAGTTTAACTCGAGTAAGCATAAAAAACTATAAATGTATTATCTATCATATGATAATCATACTTCTCAATAAATAATTATTAGGATAAGGGTAATTACATGTTATATTATTTTGAATCTCTACTCAATATGACATGACCCAATGATAAAAATTCCTCTATATGTGATACTTTTTACGAATGTGATTTATCCATTTATGTAAATTTGGATCTTTTTCGAGAGATACTGATTCAGTATTATCATAATATAATGTGATATGTTTTTTATATTTAGGTAACTCATAAACCACTTGACCAATGTTTTTTATCCAAAATAATTCTTTGGATATATTGCAATCCCCTCTATATATAGACACATAATAGAATATACATCTACTAGTTTTTTAAGCTCTTGAATCTCACTGCACCTGCAATGATACATAAGATCGATCTTGAAAATGAACTCATATAATATTTTAGTCTATTTAAATGATATAATCAATATAACCTATAATAACTAACTCATTTTCTCCACAAAACACCACAAATGTATCCTTAGATCGTATCATATGATTACAAATTTACTTAATAGCAATCAAATATTTTTTCACCTATTATAGCTTGATATTTTCAAACCATTTCCAATGTATATGCATCATAAATCCTATAACATGATATGATATAAATTACTGATCATATCATTGATGTTCGTGGGATCTTACTCATTCTCCCTCCCCTTTTGTGTTATAGGACACATTTTATTGGACTCATGTATACCATGTGACATTAAAGAATATCCCCTAAATGATTCAACAATAATAAATATCATTTTATCTTATCAATGATTGTACAATGAAATAGACATATCACACTATTAGTAATATCATTAATGATATTAATCTCTGGAATATAATCTGTTTCACAGAAATAATTATTGAAGAGTAATATTTTAGTCCTTATCTAGGTAAAATACCTTTATTTCATTTTCAAATAGTAATATGTCATGTATATATACTACAAGGATAATGACTACACTCTCTCAAAATTTCTAATAAACACATGCCCCAAATTTTTTCTTAATAAAAACCAATCAATTTATACCATTATCAACAAGAATTTTTCAAAACCTATATTCTTACATCAATCCAAAAATTGGTGTTTATGATATTAAAATATTTTTTTGTTAAATATTATCAAAATATTATCTAGTTATATCATATATTCATCTTCATGAATATTCCCATTAATGAAGGATTTATTGAAATATATTTTCTGAAATCTAATAGTTATTGAATGATGTTATATTATGTACAATTTTAATAGATTTAATCTTGGAAATTGGTGAAAAGTTTTTTATTATTTTCATTCCTTGACATAGTTTATATGTTTTATTCACTACATATTCGTTATAGATAATCAATCTACCCTTGATGAAAGTTCTCCTATAAATACCCATTTTTTCCCAAAATTATATTAATAAACTACTATATTTAATAGAATTGAATCATTACAATGATACATTGAATTCATAATCAAATTCAATTATATTTTCAATATTCAAACTTTTATTCCTAATATGGATTCCTTAAAATAGGTTGGATCATTGTTTTCAACCAATAATGAGTCACTATCTTTAGTGATAAGAAAACGATATATTTATGGGACATTATCATCTTTGGTTCTCTGATATAATTCTGGTGGTTTAAGAATAACACATTCCATAGGGACCTATATAATGAGTTTTTATAATAAATATTGTGTATTTTGAGAATAATCATAATCATTTTCAATCTTTCCCCCCACTATTGTAATTGAGGATCTTCTCCCTATCATGACAAATAATTTCCATTATGGTAATAAACATGATGTTATTGGGTTTCTATAGATAATGTCCCCTTCTTTCCATGGGATATCTTATATAGATACACATTATTACTCTATGTCTAAATTTGTTTCCCGGGTAAGACATTATAGATTCCTTATATCCCCAAGAACATGTAGAGGAGAAAATTTACTTCTTTCAACTATATAACACAAATTTATTTCTTAAACATTGTTAGTAGTTATCTTATTAAGTATGTTGGAGTTTGTAAGGAATATCCAAGAGGTGTAATTGAATATTTACATGTCTCATTATCAACATAACTATTTATAGTGTGATATAGTTCATCTATTAACTAAAAACATTACAATATAGTGTATAAGGATATATTTGTGGATATTAAATCCCAAACTATCATCGAATGTCGATAAACTCCTGGTCATGTTATTAACCACCCTGATCATATTGATGCTTCATTATTTTCATACCAGGTTTAATATCTACATAATTAATTAATTTATAAAATTTCTCACGGGACTCATATGTATCACTCATCATTTATACATATCTAAATCAACTCATGTCATCAATAAATACAATGAAATAAAAATATCCACCAATAACTTATACAGGAAAAGGAACAGTCATGTTATTATGTACCAATCCTAGAATCTATATCTCCCTTAAACCATTTTCATAAAATTTTATTTTGATCATTTTTATTTATAAATAATAATGAAATATTTCATGTTGTGTTTGGTGAAATTAGTCTAGATAAATTTCTTGTTATATTATTGTCAGAAACTGCTCCATTATATGAGTAAAATGGAAATTCCAAAACATTGTGTTATATGAGTCATTGAAATATGATTTTATTATCTATATCCTATAAACTGTTTTCATAATTTAATACATAAATATATATATTAATTTTTTTAATAACATAAAAAATGTTTGGTTTTATAGATAATAATTACTTACTAATTTTTCTAAAAAATATATCTATACATTTTAAGGAGTGACATAGAAATGATGATCTTAATAAATATTCGAACTATATGCCATTTATTTCAAACCAAAAAAATTCTATTTTTAAATGGATGGTGTTATTATGCTATTAGCTAATTATTATGTCATGTTCCATTACCTTATTGAAGATATACCACTCCTCTAGAAATATATATGAATCTATTTGGTTATTGAATTTGTATATATACATGTGAATCACAAGATTTAGTAGATATAGAATGACTACACTAAATTTAGAAAACACCATTAGCATCCATTTTCATCATGATTTTTTTCTTCTTCACGTGGCTTAGATTTCCATGTGAGAAAAATATTACATTTTATTCCTTTTCCTACCCTTAATTATTTCTCTTCAAGTAAGGATAGTTCTTGGGATCCCTAGAAATTTAATGAGTATCAAGACATTTTCCCTTTTAATTTTTTTTGTTCAACATAAGGGAAATTGGTTTTTATTTCCCCATTTCCTTTTGAAATTGATGAATGAGTTTAACATGTTATGAAAGATCCATCTCATTATCTATGGTGTTGAAATTCACACTGAATCTTCAAAATAATTTAGGTATTGAGGAAGATATATGATATATGAACAACTAGATATAGATAGTAACACATAAGATTTATAAGCGGTAAATATATCTAATCATCTTGAGTACATAGATCCCAACTTGCAACGAATCTCTATGAATACACATGAATAGTTCAATAGATATCTAATATATCTCTTATTTTACTATATCATGATAAATATCACAATTTTAATAGAGAATTATATACACACCCATACACTTTTATTAATTTTTATTCTCATATGAAATAAATTATATCATGAATCATTGATCATTTTTTGGATTCATCCATACATTTCCTGAAACGATATAGTTCATCCTTAGAATAATCATTTATATGTTGTCTAGAAAAGGGGTTTTCAGGGACATATAATTTTATTTTAGGGAATTGAATAACATGAATGTTACTTTTCCATTCATCGAAATTAGTTTTTGTGAGTAGGTTATCCTTACCTTTGGATTTCAATGATATAGTCAATTTCTTGTGGGTTTTCATTTTTATAATTAAGAAGAGAATAATTTTATTAATTTACCTAATCTATGACAATAAGATTTAAATTTTAAACATATTAATGTTGGAAAAATATAACCCACATAATATCCCTCAACATTAGATTATGTATATATCATTTCATAGAAATTGAAGTTGTTATTTCCCACATTCCGCTTCACCTAACACAAATTTGGGAAGAAGATGTTATTTAAAAAATTTTATATATCCATACTACTCCAAAAACATTAAGAAGAATCTCTATGATTTGTTGGGTACACTCCCTAATCCTAAAATCTGAAATTTGTATTTCCATAACTATTGCATCTATGATGCACAAATACCTTCTTCGAAATATAGCCTTTTATGTGAACTAAATTTGATTCAACCCAACACACATGATAAATGTCCATAATAATGGTCAGAACAGTAACTTGGTCAAGTCAATTACATTGAATAATTTTTTTTGTTGGATGTCTATAAGAACTCAGTTTCTATTAATTTTTCTATTTTTAACTTTATATTTAAATTTACCATTAGTACATTTATCTAATTCTTGTTAATATTATGTGTCTTTAAGTAGGTTACCAACCATTTATAATATAATGTTTATATAGAATACAATTTAATTTTCATTCTTCCAACATTCTTGTTAATTTATTACATTTTTTGATAGTGATTGAAAAACCCTGATTAAATTAAAGATTCTATAAGAAAAAAAATGATTGGTGTGATCATGATACATTCCCAAAACTAATTTAATTTATTGTACTACAAATTAAACCTCAAACTAGGGGTCACAAATAAGGTTCCAGGGCATGGTTTATGTTGGATCATTCAACCAATCCTCCCATAAATCTATTATATTTTTTCATCTCATTTATAAGAATACAAAACTAAAATTTTCTACGAATAACCATTAATTACATATTCTTTAAAGAAAAATAATTTGGGGTATCCTAGTTATCTATTATGGGGGTTACATAAAATAGAATCATGGGAATGTGTACCATTAAATAATGAGAGGTTAAATGAAACACATTCTATTTATTTTTAAAAAAGAAATAGGACATATACAATAATGGAACATGAATGTTTTAATAAAATGTAGTAAAACGGATCATCATTACATGTATTTATATAAATATATTAATAGGATAGACCCCACCCATTTATAGCAATATGTGTTAAGAATTTATCTAGAATCTGAAGAACAAAATAAATCTCATCTCCATAATCACCCTCTTTGCTGAAGCATCCAAAAAAGTTGTATTCCCAATAATAATGTGAAACCATTAATTTTAAAAATATAATATAAGGAATTCATTCAAGATAATTTTTTAGCACTATCATTGTAACAATCCTATGATGTGCAACATTAATGGCCAAATTTGATTTGAATTAAATCCATAAGTGACTAATCTGATGTGAGATTAAATGCATGAGAGAATAAATTATTTCCTATTGCTTATCTTCATTTGAACATTCAGTTCCATCATAGTTCAAGAATAATCCTTTTTTAGAGACCAGATGGGTGAATAAAACTTTGGAACACTCTAATTGACTAGTACTGATAGAAGTTGAACCATCAATGATCACCTTTATCCATGGATTAATCACTGTTATCCATCATTTATTGATCATGAAACCATTTATTTTGTACCCTCCTTATACACAATGATTTTAATGAATATTAAGATTATAAATTATGTTTTCCATGGAACTACTTTTAATGCATGATATATGAATGATATCTCTATGAATGGACTTGAATCATTTATTGAGGGAGGAGGTATCATTATTAAAGATTAGTGTGTCCCTAAAATAATAGTTATGGGTAATGCTAAAATATGCAGTTATCAGCCGATGGTTATGCACTTACTTAATGTGTGCAGTAGATATAATAGAGATAAGGAGGTGATCCACATAATTCCACCATCATATGTTTATTCTAGACAGACCCTAGATTTACCCCCATAAAATGAATATAAAATGTTAGTTAAAAACAATTATAGATAGTTTCCATAGAACCCATGATTAGATATATGGCTGGATCCATTTGGATCCCATCGCTTTGAATTTAATAATTTGTTTGAATAGTCATGTCCAACTATTCTGGAATTTAACATATTTTGTGCAATGAATGAAAGGGGTCCAATATTTTAGAATCTATTAATGACTTTTAATACCTCCTTCCCAATAAAATTTATTGATGACCGTAGCATAAAAATTACATTTTATATTTAGATTTAAAATACTAATTTCCAATTTTAATATGTTGTATCACTATTCCTGAAAGAAATATAATGGGGGAAAATCATTTCGTGATTTTTTATAATAGATAAAAATTCACAAATATATAAGTGATTCATGTTAGGATGGATAAATAATCATTCCTCACATTTTTTTTCAATTTAATCAGTGTTCAAATAGTTGAGTTTGGTATGGTTGTGGACAATCTATTACAAACTATTCATCAGGACATTGCATGATTTCATGTTGGAGAGATAAAAGAATGAGGCATTAAAATATGTGTACCCCTTCATCATCCTTGAATTAAGGATTCTACAAATAAAATAAAATGAGGTATCATTAGAGGTAAATAGGTTATTAGTTAATTTCGTGATGAGGGGATCATTATAGATCCATGAATATTTTATTCCATGTCCTCACATGTTCGTAGGATTTATGAAATATTTCAAATATAATGTGATGAGTTTATTATCTTGAAAAAATATGGTCTAGATGATATTAATGGTCATTCCCCAATTATTTTTGATAATACTTCTAGGACACATGTATAGAGAGAAGGTGTAAACAAATATAAACGTAATCACAGAGTTTACCAAGAACACACCCACTGCATGAGACATATATTTTACTTTCCACCAAGAAAGTTGATCAATAATTCCAAATCAAGTATCCTCAAGGTAAAAGCATATGGATTTACCCCAAAATATCGGGACACACTGTTTAATAAAATTTATGGACCCCAACATTACTCCAACTGTCATGGAAATACTATTTTTCTTCACCATTGATATTTTGTTTCTAGATTAATTATATAATTATCTCCATATAATGGAATTATCATATACCTCTTCATAGTTTTTAAAATATCATTAACAAAATAGTCGGTTTTCGGGGAGCCTTCCTAATAGGAAGTATAACATTAGAATAATATATGTGAGTGGGTGTGGAAATTATTCTTCCCACCATGATATTATTATAGAGTCTGATATATAATATTTCACTAATTTATATTCTCTTGTATATTTTTACCATGGAAAAGATAATACCTAATTTGGGGTCACCTTTATTGACACTCCTAGAAGATTGAAAGAAGCCTATGGTGGAACCATTATTGAGAAAGGAGATCCCTATATAACTAAGTGAGTTATTTTCCAATTTGATAAATATAATTGAGAAATAATAAAAAATAAAGAAAGAGATATTAAATCACAATTTTATATTGTCAAAATAATTATAAATAGTAATTTTGATAGAAATTTTATTGATATTTGTTTTCACCTTCTTTATATTGACTATCTATGATGAATTAAAAGGTATTTTATGATTATTATAACAGGGAAGAAAACCCAAAATTGTTTACTGTAATAATTTCATTTTCGTATATCCCAATATGGCTACAATTATCTTGTTAAAAATTTTAGGAAGGGTGTTCCCAATAGAAATTGTTATGAAATTAATTATTTATATATAATTTTATGTCATTGGTATTTGGGTAATCAGATTAGAGTTCAAATCTTATTACGTACAAAATGATTTAAAAATTCCATCGCAACATTCTTCACCTTATAATGAATAATATAACTTTAGAACATGAAAAAATGTTACTAAAACCATCATGTCCTACCACAATTTCAACAATGAGAAAGAGGAAATATACTTCAACATCCTCTTCAAATGGGGCCCATAAGTGCCTCAGTTTTGGTTTAATTTAATACAAGATTTAATTCCATCAATCTCTATATGGGTTATTTCAAAACCATCATCAGAATAGAGTATCTTGAACTAATTAACACTACATTGAAATACCATTTTCATATGTGATCAATAATCAATTGATGTTGAGTGAATTAGCTCCTCCACCAATTCGTCTTTAATTTTTAATTCATTACAAAAATTCATTGTTCATGTCGCCATATCTAATCCATATCACATTTAATGTATTTTTGGTTAGCCTCACTTTAGTGGTTATGTGATCATACAGGTAAGAGTGAGATGGAAATTCCCCCACTTTAAAATGTATCCTTAGTTTGATTTCATTTATGAATGTATGGATGGAGATTTATAGCAACCATTATATCATTTTCTAGTTTGTAGAATGATTTTTCCACACATTCAATAGAGCTTGGTAGTTATCTATTTTATTTCTATATGAATTAAAAGGGGCACCATTTGAATCCATTTTCCCAACACTATGAATAGTTTCCCTCAAACATAGGTTAACCAAGAAGCCAATATAAAATCTATAGGATAAAGGGGATTATTATTATATCTAAAAAAACCTCAATAATTCTTGTAGTATGATATAAATGAATTCATGAAAGAGTGAATAAAGATAAACCCATGGAGAAACTTCCATCATCAATATAGACAAGTCATATTTCAAGATCAATGGACTACCTACCATTTAGTGTATTTATTCTCTATGTGATGTAACCACCTTAAATAAGATCATCAACAAAACTACATTTATCAATGCATAGAGATAAATTATTAGAGGTCAACCCCATGAATTTGGATCCAATTTTTTCATTAGTCATAAGGATACTTCTGAAATACCTTATAAAAACAAATTTTTTATTTTTATTTCTAAACATAATTAAAAGTACCCTTATATCACACATCTTCTAATTTAGGAGGTGCATTCATAAGTAAATGAAATGGTGGGATAAGAACCATGAGAATATAGGGACGTCAAGATATATTGATTCCCCTAAATTCAAGATGTAAGTTAAAAAAATCACCATTTTGGACCCACAAGATATCCATGTAACTACTAGGAGTGTTTCTGGGGACAAATGGGTTCCCAAACAAAGAAAAATTGAGGTATTTCCACTAATAAAAGATCGTATTTGGCTCATAAAACCCAAATATAGGGTGGGTTGTGGGTCATAAGAATATTCTTATAGTCAATTACTATTGGATAGTGCTGCTTCGACGGTGGTGTAATGGTGAAGGAGAGGGGCATAACCAAATTTTTCTTTAGGAGGAATAGGGTTTGAATCATGGGAGTCCTCTTTTGGGGAGAACCTCTCTCCTAGGTTCCACTCGCCTTTCTAGGTCACCCAGTTCAAGACTCGGTAGGGAAAAATGATGAACGACTCCCATGTGCTGACAAATTTCTATATCGAATCATCACAACTTAGGTCATCAACCTATGTGACACTCTTCCATCTCCCCTGGAAACGACTCCTTCTTTACTGGGGATCTATCTAGAGTGATCCCTTCATGGGGATGGGGGTTTCTTAGTGTGGAGGGATCAAAATGGCCACACCTGGGAAGTTACCTTTAAAAAATGACCATGGGATATTTACCAATTACTTAACAATTCCAATATATGATATTCTTTTTTTGAGTTATTTTCCTCCTTTAAAGACACTCTATTGTGGTATATTCATCATAGTCATCTAAAATTGAAAATATAATTTTTTCTTTTCCCTATAATATATTTATTTTACACTAAAATTATGATTCTATCAGACTAAAAACCGTCATTCTGATTAGACTTATGGGGGATGAGGATAATTGGAGTCCTAATCACAAAAATTTCCATTAAAGGTTATGAATTTTTAATGGACTAAATTTTTTACTATTAGTATCCTTATTGGTCAATCTTTAAGAATATTTGGAAGAAAAATATCATATCAATGTAATCTCCAATTTATTAAGATTTTCATTATAATGAACTAAACTATTATAAATACAAATTCATTTATTATTGAATTTAGCTTCCTATTATGTAATATATTTAAAGAAAACACATGGAATTCATTGGTTTTATTATATCCCATTAAATTTAAATGACCACTAAGAATTATCACCAATGATAATTTATCCATTGAATAGTGATCATTAGATTAGAATAAATATAGGATTTTATTAAATTTATTTGTCACAGAAATTTAATTGATAGCCTAAACTAGTTGAATCATTCCCTATTAATCCCAATTATCAGTGATTATGTGGGTGGTATTACCACTAGCCACATCACTTGACCATCCCCCTGATGAGAACCAAAAACTAAAGCATGAGAGAAACTATTTATATTAGATGTTCAATCTTATCAAGATCCCAACCCAAACCATGTATTCCATGCCACCCATGAAAACATAATAATTATTCACCTTACCCTTAGGGTGTTATCTAGTTTAATAAATAGTTATATTTTGAGTCCATAATATTATGAATATTTATATTTTATTTTCAAAAGAATTATATTTACAACATATTTGACTTTGTGTTAAGAACCACATAATTGTACATGAAATATATGGGTGAAAACCCCTTTGGGCGCATGACTATAGCAGCAGAGGCATTGTAGAAACAGCGGGCACTGTAGTGGCCACAGGTTACTATTGCGGTGGAAAATCACTATAGCAGTGGTAGGTACTGTAGCAGAAATATTCACAGAATGTTCCTTGGCCGAAAAAAATGCTACTGTGGGCCATGTAATGGGATAAATTCCCAATGGGCCTTAGGGCTAGGTAATGGCACTCCCTCTACCCAGTTAAAGAGGTCATTGATTTTTTTTAATAATAAATGAGGCTTCAACACAATCCTTTAGAAAATAGTTATAATATATTATTATTACATTATCATTTATTTGGATTTTCATATGATGAAACATAAATTGTTTTTTTGGGTAATATAAAATTTCAATTAAGTCATCCATCTAGATGAATAAATGAACATTTATAATTAATTATATTTTAATAATTTTTTAATATTAAATAATATTTATTAATAATAGTTGATAACATTATTCTATAATCTTAAAAATAATTTTTATAAAGAATCAAAAAAAATTATTTAAAAAAAACCATGAATTTTTCAATAAATATAAATTCTGGTCAGAAAAGATAAAAATCACAATTTTAGAAAATTATTTGGATAAAATAAAAATTTATTTGGAATAAAAAGGTAGAAATTATCCAATGGTAAATTATTCATAATTTTAAGAGACATTTTAATTTTTGGGTAAAAAAATAAGAAAATATAAATATAAAATATGTATTAAGAAATCATAATACTCAAAAAATTATGTAATTAATTCAATAAATGGTATAGGAGAACAATTATAAGTTTTACCATCAAAAAAATGTAATATTTATGTCATTTGATTGATTTTACAAATCCATTATACATTTTTGACTACCTATATTATATATCATTCTCGTAAAGCCAATTTTTATTAACATGAAAAACATAAAAATCACTATGGTCAATAATCTAATAAGTATATACCATGAAAATATGAAATAAAGGTAAAATATTCTATTTGGAATAAATAATTGCAAAAATTTTGGGATGGATTGTCTTTTTATTTACATTATTATAAATAGTTGAAAACTAATTTTTTTGAAATAATGAAGAACACATCTCTCTTTTCCTATATAATCCCTCCAAATATCCCCATACACGTCACTCATAAACCTTTCTGAACATTCATAATCTAGCCTCCCCTCTTTATAGTCCTCCATTAGTGCACATAATCTCTTAATATTCTCCTACCAATATTTTTGAATCACTCTCTCAAGGTAAGAGACCTCTCTCTCTTCATTTTAATTCAAGAACAATAATTATATTTTGGATTATAAATATAAATTGGTTATGTTTTCTAGACCTATATATATACCTATAATATATTATTTATTCATAATTATTCAAGATTATTCTTTCTCTTTCATAGTAGCAATTACCTAAGTAGTTAGTATGGAAAAATTTATTAAGGGGTCCTTTTCTTCCCTTCATTAATAAAACATATTCTTCATTTTATGCATTTTATTTCCAATTACTAATTTTGGGATAAATATTTCAACATCTATCTAATTTTCCATTTGATTACCAATTGAACAAATACCCCTTTATCTCCCATTAAACCATTTTATGAGTCTTTATGCACAACTCTTATGTTGCTGGTATTTCATAGTGATTCTTCCATAATAAACCACTATATTATGAATACCATACCTATGTACACTCAAGGGTATTTAAATAAATATACCATTACATAATTATATGGGTAATTCTATATATTTATTCTACACTACATGCACGTGTAATTAAATATGATGAAATATGATCCTAGGATGAATGATCTATGTGGACCACTTATGCTCGTAGATGATATCAAAGAGACTAGTGTTTATTGATTTTATTTCACTCCAATGTATTTTTTAATATTTTACTATCTTTAGATGTCTTCTATTGGATTAGGTATCGAACCTAATCCATAATTGGAATTATTCCACCAAGATAGGACATCTTGTTGGTTATCCTGGGTCTATTTTGATCATACCATTTTTAAATTTGTTTCCACTTTCCCATGTTTCAATTATGTTTTCATATTATAGAATGCCTCTTTGTTCCTATGTTTGATTATCACCCATTTTATATTTCCTTAAAATGTATATAGTATAACATTAATTCATTCTCTGTGTTATGATTTATTTATTATATAACTGGTCATTATAGTTCACACATTCCTTATATATGTTCATAAGTAATCCCTAGCTATTTTAATAAGGATTGAATATTATGAGCATGTTATGGATGTTCTCGGTAATGATGATGTACAACCCATATTTAAGTTGAAATGTTATGTTCTAATTACCTATAAAATATATACAAATCAATCTTAGGAGTTTTAATATGTCTATTCTTTTGTAATAAATCATTATTTATTGTGTAATAAAGAAAATGTTTGTCAAATTTTCTATCAAAGGAATGTTTATTTCATTTCATATTAGGATTATGTAACAATAGTAAAAGTTATAGTTATAAGTACAAACTTAAGAAGAAATTCATAAATTTTGGAAATGTATATAGAATTTTTTGATCATTAAAATTAATCCCATAATGGATAATAAAAGTGAATGTTTATGTGTCACAAATGTACATAGGGGTAACACCTGGAAAAACCGTATTGATCTATAATCGATCAGAAAAATGTGCAGGAAAATAGGCCTTATTACAGACCTAGTTTGAAACTAATGTGGGATATTCTTTTGTAAATTAAAAATGTCATTATGAAACATTATTAATGGAACAAAAAATTTTTATGAGATTTTATGTTTGTAAATGGATCATGGATAACATAGATATAATACAATCAATTAAGATATTGAGGAAATACATGTCATTTATAAATTATACCATTAATTTTATTGGATTCATGATTATGTGTTTAATATTTTAAAATTACTAATCCCTAATTTTACCTTTATTCATTATAGTTTTTGGAAATATAAGAAATTGAGTAAACATCCAATGTCACAGAAAATGTTATGAATTCCCAAATGAGATGCCTAGCCCGATGGGATAATAAATCACTAAATTTTTAATGGAACTCCCTTATTTGTATTTGGTTTTTAAAATAATCATAAATAACGAGGAATGACCAAATATATTTAATAAAAAAAATGTTTCAAATGATACCGTTATCCGTAAATAGTCTATGAATTTCAATAGATCATCTGATTCCTTAATCATGGAACAATGGATGAACTCCATTAATTTGATATTTTGAATCCTTCAATGACCTAATCCTGATAATGTAATATAAGGTATATATCATATATTGGGAGAAGCTGATCAGTGGTTGACATTGATCTAGAATATGAATCATGAAGAATAGATCGAGGAGATTGGGTGGAAGGAATTCTAAAAAAAAAATTAAAAAAAAATTATCATATTTTTTGTCTTAATGTGGTAATGTATTTCCTTTCCTTCATGAAAAATTTGAAATGAATCCATCATGAAACATAAGGAAAACACCAAATGTGTTTTATGATATGAATCTGTCTATGTAATTAACCAAGAATTCAATGTTTATTACATCTTTGGTGGGTCAAAAACATGTTTAGGAAAATCCATGGTGATCCATGAATTTTGTAGCTATGATGAAATTGCCAAATGTGGCATCAAATTTGAAATAGAGATCAAAATATTTACAGTGACTAATTGGGATAATAAATTAAATGTAGAGCTTATTTCTGGAAGTGCGATTGATAAATATAACGGTGGAAAGAAATTTCTACATATCACCTGAAAAAAGTATGGAATTAAGAAACTTGGAAATTACATGAATGAGAAATGAAAATTACTTAGGTTAATGAAAGAAAGAAACAAATCTAATGATTGTTGATTGGAGAAAGCAAAAAATTTATTGAAGGAGAAGAATTATCTAGTTAAACTTCACCATATTATTCATTATTTCAACTACAAAGAATTAGGTAACATTGTAAAGTTATGCCCAATGGCAGAGGTGGATGGAGATAATCAGTGATAAAAACCTACAAGGAAGAAAGGGTGAGCTTATACAATTCCAACTGATGAAGTGGATCATGAAAAAGAAGTGGTGATAGGTACACTAGTTATTCATTTGAGATATTGAATTTACTTTTTTTATTATGGTTTTATGCAGTCCTTCATATCATGAAATTTTAGTAAAACTATTTGAATACCCTCACATGGAATATAAGTAGATATATTAGGGAATACTGAAAATGGGGAAATTATTTAATCCAATGAATATAACCCCTCCATAGAAAATATTTGTTAGATGAAAATAAAAGTGAACCTTGTGATACTTTGTTTACTAGAATTTAAAGAAATTCATGATATAGATTAAATTGAGTTATATTGATAAATCATAAATTACATTTTTAATGAAATAAATCTCCATATCATGAATTGTCCTCTAATGATTTAGAGGTGAATAGTGTAAGAATACTCATTAGATCCAAAATCTCAAACATGGATGTTATTGCCTTATAAATGATCATATCTAGCTCAAATCATTTACTCTGAGGAAAGTATCATCCTTGAATACATACCCATTATGAGGGGATACAATGATGTTTTCTTGATGAATTATATTGTATCCCACTATATATAAGTGTGAATTTTCAATCAATCACAGATATAAGGATTTTTGAAAATCCACATCTCTATATAGAATTGATATTGTCGAATATGAGGATATTAAGAATTAACTAATGGGGATTTTGGATAAATTATTCATACACCAATTTGATTTAACATGGGATAGCGATTAATCTTCCTGAAGAATACATATTGGTCAATGTTCATTTTTATTAATTATCAAGAGTTCAACAAGATCATGATAACCATGGATGGATGAATTGTTCTATCACCCATATGATTGCTAATACTTCTCAATGGTGGTTCCTTAGTTGGGAAGATATCATGTAAATATAAAGGAGGATAAACCGAAGAATGATTTCTATAACAGTTACAGGAACTATGATTTCATTGTAATTCCATTTGGACTCCCTAACACTATAGAATTCATCATGGATGTTTTGAATAGAGTCGTTAAAGATTATATTGAAAATCTATAATTCTCATTATAGTAGATATTCTAATATATACTAAAATAAAGGAGTAACATGATGATAATCTAAGAAAAGGGTAAAATAAATTTATAAAGGAGATGATTTATGACATGTATATAAAATGGGTGTTCAGGATGAAGGTTGTATAATTCATGGGGTAAATTATCACATGAAATTGGATACCTATGGAACCATTGGTGATAGTGGTAATTTAAGGGATTAAAGGACAAACCACTATGAGGAAAACCCCTAGTATCCGGGAATGTCAACTTATTAGCTTCAATTTGTGATAATGTTTTCATGATTTTCAAACTCTGTACCAATATAACTTTAAGGGCTTCAGGTTTTTTTGAATAGAGAATGTGAAATGAAAATTATGAATTAAAAAATAGGATTATCAATGCAAAATAACATAAAGTATCCAAGAGTGGGGAACAATTTATAGTATATAATGATTATTCAAAAAGTTCTTGTGTTTTTAAAAAATATATATTGACAATGTGATAGCATATGAATTAAAGAAATTGAATATCCATGAACATAATTTACTAAATCATTGTTTTTATTTACCTATAGTCATATTCATGTTTAATATATAGTGTCATTATTTCTTTTTGGGACAAGTTTAAAATATATATATATCATAAGACCCTCAAGTATATATTCTCATAGAAAGAGGTGAAGATGTGTTAGTGAAGATGATTATAGATAATTATGTACCATTACTAGTAAATTAACTATAATTATATGACGGAAAATAAAGTGGATGGTTATTTAAGTGGAAATGACTGAGTAATTTTACGATTGATAAAAATTCAGAAGGATATGATCTTTATATACATGAATATAAATGATATATGCTTCATAATGTACGGAACATTATCAATCCTTTAAAAAATTATTGTTCAACCATTTCATATAATGAATATAATGGATTATGAATGTGATTATGTGGAATATGAGAACAATATAGAGGCAATTAGAAAATTTAAATCCATAATTTTCAAAATTAAATATGGAGTTGTATGATTTGGGTCATGGCTATGTGTACCATCAAATACCAAGTTAAATGAGGAGTTATTGGGTTATGTACATACCTTGAACATATCAATAAATATAGGGAGAAAAAATATGTACTAATATATATGAGAGAAGTATTGGTGAAATGATATGAAGAAGGATATCACTAATTATAATTCATTGTTTCTTTTGTGTTAGTAAGTGATGGAACAATGGAAAAAATAAAAGTGGATGATGGAACCATTACCCATGCCTATATCTTATTGAGAAAAAATAACCATGGAAATGTTCAATGATTTTCCCAAAAATAAAATAGGACATAATTCTATATTTGTTGTGTTAGATCATCATAGAAATACAATTCATATAATTGAAAAATAAGAGGACGTCTCACTCGATCAGCTTGTGATGATTTACATTACGGTAGTAGCAAGCCTTCAGAGATAACCACTATCAATTGTATCTTATCAAGATATAATATTTTAATCCATGATATAGAATATTCACCATAACGCACAAAATAATGAGTTTTTTTTCATCATGGAATAACACCCTTAAAATAAAGTAAAATATGTGTTCACTATCGAAACACTCTTGGAAACATCAAGAGCTTTCTCAATTGAGTTCAAAAGATGGATGTGATCAATAACCACTACATGTTGAGTTCTCGTACAATAATAGTTTCCACAAAGTTATTCAAATAAACCACCATTATGACAACTATAGGAATATATGAATAACTGTTGAATTCTAGGATGATGTTGGTGAATGTGATATATTGGATCATGAAATTGTCAAGGAAATTGTTGAAAAGTTAATGAAAATTAAAAAGAACATGTGGGATGCTCCGAGTTGATTGAAGAGATATTCTCATAATAATAGATGAGGAATATAGTTTGAAGTTGGAGATCAAGGCTTCCTCTATATATCTCCATGGTCAAATGGAATGATATTTGGGATTAGGTTAAAGCTTCGTCTAAGAGGCATCGAATCCATTGAGATCCTTGATCACCTCAAAGTGGTGGCCTATCGACTTTCACTCCCACCTAAATGATCTCAAGTACAGATATGTTCTATATATCCTAAATGAGGAATTATATACTAGATCCCTCACATGTGATTATTCCAGAGGAGATAATTGGATAATGATCTATCATATAATAAGCCTCCTATAATGATCTTATATCAAAGAGACAATGTAATAAAAAATTATACAAGGCACCTAGTCAAATTTTTATAGAGAAACCACATGTTTGAATAAGAAACATGGGATCTTGAGGAGAAAATGAAATATATTAAACTCGTATGTTTTTTATCTGAAATTAAAATATATAGGGAATTTTTTTATGGGGTAAGATTGTAATAACATGAAATTTTATAAATAGAATTTAATTTTAGGAGTGATTTAAGTTCCATATTATGTAAGCTGGTTATAGAAAACACATTAACATAATTGAATTTATTATACGAAATAATATTTAAAATAAAATGAATAATTATCACATACATGAATTCATTTAAAGCTATTTTTCATTTAATTTCCATTATTTCTTTGATTTTGGGGGTTTACAATGCATTTTGGTGGAAATGGTGGGTTTTCAAAATTTGGGCCAAACCGTGAGCTCATTTCCATATTTTAAAAAATAATATTTATTTATTTTATAACACATTCATTTTTATACATTTTACACCCATTAAACTTCCAAAATGGAATCTCGTGCTATATTAAAACCCACATGTCAATTTGGACCCCATATGAATCCATAATAATGATAGACTTTGGTTTTTTATTAAGGTATTGGGCCGACCCATAAAAATATTTTCAAATTTAAATTATTTTTTAAATTTATCAATATCTCATTCATTTTTTAAATTTATTCGGTGATTCTACATCCCACATAAAGGCAAAAACTCTAGGCTCAACACCATTATATATTTCTCCACTCTGGAGCTCATTTTTGTCACGGATTAAGGAAAAATTCCTAGGGTTTCTCAAATCATCCATATTTTAGACGGTAATTTGATTCTTTCATAAACCATTCATATTTTACTCTTTTCCCCCATTTCATTCCTCAATTGATTGATTAAAAATTACTTGAGCCTCCCTACCAGTTTTGGCTGCTTCAAGATACAATTATTAGTGTATTTGGGCTGATTTTGTCAAGATACTTCATGTAATTGGGTTTCCTTACATCCTCTTCTAATTGGCTTATGGTTTCATCCCTTTACCTAGGGTTTCTTTCATCCTTTCATGTGTTCAAAAATTTCCAGCATATATGGTTGTTACCTAGGTTTTAATTTTGAAATTTGTTTTGTAATATTGAGGATTAGGTTGTTTTTTATTTCATTGAGGTGTGGTGGTGGTGTAGTTGATGTTTCACACCAAGATTTGATGGGTTTGAAAATTTTGGTAGTTGATTCTCTGTGTAATCATTATTTATGGGTTAGAATTCTTTATTTTATTATTTTTAATTTTCCTCAATGTAGTTCATTGTGCGAAAATCTTTTTTCATGTAGTTTGTTAAGAGTTTTTTTATAGAATCACTGTTGTTTTAAATTTGTTGTTTTCCACGTGTAACTCTTGTGGTAATATTTGGGGTTATTTTATAACATTTTAAAATGATTTATTAAATATTTTTTGGGCTGACAATTCTATTTTGGTTGGGTATTGGTGTGATTTTGGGTTTAATAGAGGATTTTGGAATGGGATTAATGTTAAAAACCTTGTACTACTTTTTGAAGGTATTTTATGAAAATGGTAAATGTGTCACTGAGTTACACAAAGTGTGTGAATGATGTTTATGTTCTGTTTTGGTGGTTTTATCTTAATAAAATGTTTATTTGAAAAATAAAGTTGTTATTTTTTATGTCAAATGTTTTCAAAATGTTGTATACTTTTTCAAGATGATTTATTGAATTGTGATATGGGTCTGAAACATGTTTGTGGGTTTTTTGTGTGAGTTCGAAGTTAAATATGAATTTTTCATGTAAAATGAGAATTATGTGACAGAGAATGATTTTTTATGTGTTTATAAATATCTTGTAATGGTTTTATAAAAAAAGTTAAGTGTTTTTTTTTGAAATGTGAAAGAGAGGTGAAAGGTGATGTATGTTGTTTTTGTGTGAGTATGATTTCGAAATGAAATTGAATGAAAAGGGTGATTATTTGACTTGTGTGATATACATGTGGGATTATTGGTGAATGTTTTATTTGAAAGTGGTATTTTAATGTGAAAATTATATTTCATGGATTGTTGAACTTGTTTGAGTAGAAGAGGGAAACCCGAGTATCTAGTTGGGTGGACGTGTACTAGTATGCTAGTGATCCCGTGGGGTTTGGCCCCAGTTTCACATAGCTGATTTTTTGATGACAACACTAAATAAAATATGATTATGATGATTTTGGGGAACCACTAGGTTATAGGTATGATTTATACTAATAGATTTTTTCCATGATAATGGAATTTGTGATGGTTACTTTCACCGAGATACAAGGTACCTGGGACCCACATTGAGCTAGTGCCTAGGGGTTATTTCCAGTTGACTGTGTGAATTAGATTATCTATGATTACCAAAGGATCATGATATGTTTGTCTTGAAAATTTAGTATCATTGAAATTTTAATTGAAATTGTTAATTCTTTAAGGTATCCCATATGAAAACTGTTTTTGTTTAAAGTTTCATATCGTAAAAATTCTTATTATCATTTCTTCTTTATGAGAACTTGCAAGATTTTCATATTTGAATGTTTATCACATGAAATATATAAGTGGTGGTTTACTACTAGTATGTGTCTCACACCCTAATTACACCTTTGGTTGTTAGTATAACTGTTTATTTTTTTCACAGGTTTGGGTACAACTTTTGTACATTTGGTTCGGGTTTTTAGTGGTCCTTTTTGATTATATCTTGTGTAGATGGCTTGAGGGTGTTGCCCGCGGACAAGATGATGACTCATGGGATGTCCATTTTGGGTATCATCATTTTTTATGGTCTTAGAGAGTTGTTTTATATTGTGTTATTCAATTCTAAAAAATTGTAAAATGCGGCTTTGTTTGAAAAATCCATATTTGTTTTATTGGATTCGTAAGATGATTTATATCTATAAACTCAGGTAAATCATTCCCAAATTCCATTATAAGGTACCTGGGTACTTGTTCCAGCCCATGGGTATCATTAATTTCCTTCATTATTTGCTGCATGATAGGTTGGGTTCCAGTTTTGATGAAGACTAGATTCAGTTCATGGAAAAATTGTATCAGAAGGGGTTCACTCTCATTTAGTTATGTTATCTGGGGAAGAGTCGGGATAATCTAGAGATAGGATTTTTGGGACATGACATTCTGGTTATGGGTAGTGTGCCTAGATATAATACCTCATTATGGGATTTGAGTCTCTATGGGAAGTCAGGATTTATCTGAGTCCTTTGGTTTTCTTGGTTTGATGATGATCTTGGGAAATGAAAAAAAAGTTGGGTTAATGGTCTCAGTGAGTTCGTAGGGCCTATAAAGGCATGTGTAACATGGGATATTTCTCTTTAAAAATATCTATGATGGTGTAGTGGATATAGTATGGATTCCAACCATATGTCCATGTCACTAAACAAAACTACTTTCCCCTCACATTTTCTTGTGTCCTATAGTTTTTAATTCTTGGACGTTTGGTTTTAAAGAAAAAATGAAATGGTTTTAAGAAGTTTAATGTTTTCCAAAAATGATTTTATAAAAAAAAGGGAAGGGATTGATTGGTGAAATTGTGGAACTAAATTTTCAGAGTTTTTTTGAAATGGAAAATGGTGTGTCTATACATATTTGGAAAGCAGTAAATTATGTTAAATGAGGTTTTGAAAAAGTGTTTCCAATAGAGTTCTATAAAATATTAAAAGTTTTTTAAATGGGTTGAGATGATTTGAAATTCATGTGAATAGATTGAAATTTACTTTTAATTTTAATGATTGTGAATTTCTTAAATGTTTTTTATGATTTAAATTTGGTTTTATATTGCGGTTTGTAGTCTTGAAAAAAAGGATGTATTGGTTGACAGTTTTTGTTTTGAAAAGTGGAAGGAATTTTTGTTATAACTCTTGGTAATTTCATGAGTGAACACATGAATAGGGTTACATGGGATGGTGGACGGTTAATGGTATGCCTGGATGAGTTCCGGGATGGATATGAGGAGGGTTCCCTATGTGGGAAAGAAGCACGCATGTGTGAGGCCCATGTGATACTATTGGTGGTTTTTTCAACCGTGGAACAGTTTATTTCAAAGAGATGATTTTAAAAGAAAACATGTTGTCTCGATGACTAGTTTGGGATGGTGTGTCTTATGTTTTTTTAGAAATGTTGTTGTTGTGGGATGTTATGAATCCAGGAACACCTCTTGTTTGAATGGTGTTTTAGGTTTGCATTTCTTTGGTAAGTTGGTTGAAGGGCGGTTTAGTGGCATCCTTATAAAAAATACATCACGATGTCTTTATGACAGTTGAATTCATGTTTTTTAGATCTGGTTATGGAACCTATTGACCAATGGACCAGCTTGGTTGAGTCATTGGGTTCTCTCGTTGGGTAAGGCACGCCCCCACTATGAGTTAATGCACGACTGATGTACAACCTAGATTATTTTACCATTGTAAGATATTCCAGTTGATCAATATAATGAATTATTTTCTCAAGATTTAGAGATTGAGTCTACATCATTTCCATTAGTGGTTTTTTGGATCCTCATTTAGCGAGAGAGTTCTCATGTAAGGTTGAAAGTGACCTTAGTTTCTTATGGTACTTGATTTGTCGATGGTGGAAGTGGCTTGGGGTTGTTGGTGCCAGTGTGGGAAATCTGGTCATAAGAGTCTATTATGGACATTTTTTTAGAATTCTGTGTTGTTTGGGGACTTGGAATAAGGTCTTTTTAGTTGTATTGTTTATATTAGTTTCAATGGTCCTGTTCAGTGATTCTTTGTGATGTCGTGTGATCATTTGACTGTAAAGGTGTAGGACGTGAAATCCTCTGAGAGTATTTGTTATGTTGGGAGTATATATACATTTTAAATCAGAAAAACCCTTTATTTTAGAGGAAGGTGTTTATATGTGTCCTTTCCTTCTATTTTTTCTCGACCGAGGAAACAAGGTGTGATGTGTGTGCATCCTCAAAGCCCTCATTTAAATGAAATGTCTGGTTAGGGTAAAGTGAGTTTAGAATGTGTTATGTCTTGGTGGACCCATTTAGGATCAGGTTATAGTTTTCATGTCAATGAAAATAGATGTTCCTTTTAAGGGTTTTCCAAAGACTAACTATGAGGTCGAAGATGCTTCAATCATTTGAACTCTAGCAATAGGTTCTGGAGAGAAGCTACCACATGTTCAGAGGAAATACAAGGGTCGTTCATACCATTATACAAATTACAGTCCTAAGTATGAAATATTTAACATTTTAAACCTTTGATGTCATTATATTTATACTATTGTCTCCGATTGGTGGGAAGAGGTGGATGGCCTCGTGCCCATATTATCGTCCAATATCATTATTTTCCTCTTTGGTTTCCATTGTGTTTTTGGAGAAAGGTGTTAAGTTTGCTTAGACAAGTTAAGCTCATGGTTTGTGAATGGTTAGTAGAAATTTTTCCCTAGAAAACACTGCATATTGAAGGATACACACGGTTAGTGCATGGTTTCTCAAACCATACAGACGAACCATGTGGCCATCCCAACTCTTTAAATATTGGGGTCTTTCTCTGTCGGTCATACTTGTCTGGTAAGATGGATGGTTCTTATGGTGGGGAGACCCACTATGAGTTTTATGAAAGTTATTTTGGAAATTTCTAATGTAAGTATACCCCTTGTATCGATTAGTCCATTCGGGGATCCCCACTTAGTGTCCCTATTCTGTCTTGGAAGAAAATATAGGATGTATCCTATTTTGGGGAGCCCATTTTTTCCCTCATACTAGTGGCTCATATTTTTCCATGGTCTTGGATTTCAGGTAGGTAGTCTCATTTAGGGATTTCTAACTATCAAAAACTTTTTTCTGTAAATGTTATGATTGTAGGGTGGCCAACAATTTAGTTATATAAAGGTAAGTATAACCTTGTTCATTATAGTATTTCATTGGGGTAAATTGCTTGGTACTTGTTTGGATAGTGTTTGAGGTGTTTTCTTTTGATTTAATGTTTGAATTTTCATGATAATTTCTGAAATTTTGTGTATGTTTTGGTTTGTTAGAGTATTCTGTAATTGATCATTGGAGGTGTTTTGGCCATTGGGGGTGGGCTAAACGTGGCAATAGATTCCATTTCAGACATTCGATTGGGTTTGGTTTTTTCTTTTGCCCTTGATGTAACTTCCTGAGGACACAATGTTTTATAGTGGGGAGAATTGTCACTTATATGAAATATTGTAATGTTATTTTTCATTTAATTTCTAATATTACTATGTTTTGGGGGTTTACCATGCATTTTGGGGGAAATGGTGGATTCTCAAAATTTGTGCAAAATCGTGAGCCCATTTCCTTATTTAAAAAAATAAATTTTTCTTCTATTATAACTCCTTCATTTTTAAAACTTTTACACCCATTAAATTTATTAATTGGAATCCATTATTATACAAAAACAACTATATCATTATGGACCCCATAGGATTCTATAATAATGATGGATGTGAGTTTTTTATTAAGGTATTGGGCCAACCCATAATCTCATTTCCTACTTTAAATTATTATTTCTTAATTTTTCAATATCACATTTAGTTTATACTGTTTTTTGGTGATTCCACCTCCCACACAATGAAATAAACCAGACGTAAAACCCCGTTATATATTTCACCGCTTTGGATCTCATTAGAATCTCTGACTAGGGAAAAATATATGGAGTTTCGCCAATCATTTGATTTTTTGAAGGTAATTTGATTCTATCATAAACCATTCAATTTTCACTATTTTCCCCCAATTTTTGTCCTCCATAGACCTATTATAATTTTTTATAGCCCCTCTCCCAGTTTTTTCTACATCAATATTTAGCTATTATTGTATTTGGTCCGATTTATTCAAGATCTCTCAAGTTAGTGGGTTTCCTTCCTTCCTCCTCCAATTTTCATAGGGTTTCTTGCATTTACATAGGGTTTCTTATACCTTTTCATGAGTTATAAAATGTTCAGATGCTAGGGATTGTACCTCGGGTTTCTCATTGGTTATTTTTTTATAAATCTTGAGGTTTAAGGTTTTTTTTCATTTCCTTGACGTGCGGCGGTGGTTGCGGTTGATGTTTCACAACATGATTTTTTGGATTCAACACTTTCAGTAGGAGATTCCATGTGTAATCATTTTTTGATGACTAATCATGCTTTATATTATTATTTTTAATATTCCTCACATTTTTTGAATTGTATGAAAACCATTTTTGATGGATTTTGTTAAGCGTTTTTCATATAGTTTCACTTTTTTTCAAATTGAGTGTTTTTATTGTAGAACTCTAGTGGTAATTTTTGGGTTAATAATGTTTCATATTCAAGGGATTTATAAATGTTTTTTTGGAATCCAATTCTAATTTGGTAAGTTATTGGTGTTCTTTTGGATTTAAATGGGTGTTTTTTGAATAGTTTTTATGGGAAAACATTGTAATTATTCATGAATGTGTTTTCTGAAAATTTTAAATGTGTTATTGAGTTAAACAATGTGAGGGAAATAATTTTATGTTATGTTTTGGTGGGTGTATGTTATTAAAACTAGTTTTTGAAAGATAAAGTGTCTATTTGTGATGTCAAATTTTTTGAGAATATTTTATAATTTTTTATGATGATTTATTGAATTGTGATGTGGGTTTGAAACATGGTTGTGGGTTGTTTGTGTGAGTTTGATGTGAAAACTATATTTTGTTTATGAGAGGTGTATTATGTGACATGTGATAGTGATTTTATGTGTTTTTCAATTTCTTGGAAAGGTTTCATAAAAATTTTTAGTGTTGTTTTTAAATGATAAAGAGAGGTGAAACGTGATGTTTGTTGTTATGGTGTGAGTATGCTTTCAAGTATAATTTGAATAAAATGGGGGATTATGTGACTTGTATGATTTACATGTAGTATTTTTGGTGAATTTAGAATTTTAAAGTGATATTTTCATGTTAAAATTATATTTCATGGGATGTTGATATTTTATGAGCACAAGAGGGAAACCCTCATATCTGGGTGGGTGGACGTGTACTAGTATGTTAGTGATCCCATGGGGTTTAGACCTAGTTTCACATTACCAGTTTGAAAATTAAAATACTAACTAAACTATGATGATGATGTTTTTGAGGATCCACTAGTTTATGGGTATTCTCCCTAATAGTGGCTCATGTTCACGAGAACAGATTTTTTAATGGTAACATTCATCGAGATTTGAGGTATTGGGGACCCACAATGAGCTAGTGCCAAGGGATTATTTCTTGTTAATTATAATCATAATATGATTTATGCTTACAATCATCACATGGTATGTTTGGATGGTAAATTAAGTAGCTTTGAAATTTTATTTTATTGTTTTAATTCTTTAATGTAGCCCACGTGAAAACTATATTTTTAGTGGAATCTCCTAAAAATTCTTATTAAATTTTCTTATTTATGAAAATTTTAATTATTTTCATCTTTGAATTTTTATCAGATAAAATATCATTGTGGCAGTATCCTAATAACAGTTTTCTCACACCCTACATACACCTTTGGGTGTAATTAAACATGGTTATTTTGGTCACAGGTTTGGGTACATCTTTTGTGCCATTGGTTTTTGTTTCTAGTGGCCCGTTGTGGTGATGTCTTATGGAAGAAGGATTGGGGGTGGTGCCTCTTTCCATGATGATGGTTATTGGGAAGTCCATTTTGGGTTTATTCATTTGTAATGGGCATCGAAAGTTGTTTTATACAGTGTAATTCAATTATGAGATATTTAAAAAGGTAGTTTTTTGGAAAATCCTGATTTAATTTATTGGATTCATGGGATATTTTGTGGTTATAAACTAGATTAAATCTTTCTAAAATTCTAGTATATGATACCAAGGAACTTGTTCCACACCATGGGGATCAGGAATACCCTTCGTGCCTAGTCATAGGTCGGGCCGGGTGTCATTTTTGATGGAGACCAAATTCGGTTCATGACAAGAATCCTAATAGTGAAGAATATATAAATTTAATAGTTATCATATGATTATTATTATAATAGGGTTTCAGTAAATTCAATTGACATAGATACATCATTTGATGTCCTCGACCAGTATGATCATACACTATGAATCCTATTTTTCAGAGCTTCTAAGGGAGATAGAATCACTGGGATTTTCCTTTAACAAATCCAAATCCGTGATCTAAAAGATAAATCCTATGAAACCCCTTTTATGGGGGATGATAATGATCATCAAGATCACAACACAAACCATGTACGCTGATCCAGCACATGAAAACATCATGATTCTACAACTTACCCATTGGGTGTTTGTTGTTATAAGGAAGGTAATTGTTTGAAAACCCTAATAATATGAATATATATATATATATATAAATATTATATTTTCAATACAATAATGGTTTTTAACATCATATTATAGTTAATTAATACATGATTTTTATTTTAATAATATTAAACACAAATTGTATTTTTAGTTAATATATATTTATAATTAATAAATCCATTTGCAAATATTAATGAATTTTTTTAAAATATTATCTTAATAAAATAAAATTACTAAATAAAATTAATTATCTATATAGGATCATATTACGTTAGAACATAAAAACAATTTTGAGGGTTAAAAACATCTATTGTAAAAAACCCATTAATTATAAGTTAATATAGATTCTATTTTAAAAATAAAAAATTTACATTTATTGAAAATTAATTGGATAAAATAAATATTTTTTTGGAATAAGACTGTTAAAATTATCCAATACTGACTATTTTATAATTTTTTTAGATATTCACATTTTAGGGTATTAATTAAAGTTGGTATAAATACACAGTGTGTTTTATAACATCATGAGGACCCAAAAATTATATAATAAATTCAGTAAATGTAATAAAATATAAAATTTATTTATTACATTTAAAATAATGTTATTTTTTGGTTATTTGATGAATTTAATAAAGTCTTTTTTTATCCTATAAATCCAATAGATTATTTTATGGTTTTAATTCATTTCTTTAGGAACATGAAGGTAAGGGCCCGACCCTAGTTACCGAGAGTCGGCACATTATTACATAGCATTGGAATGATTAGTATATATCAATTCTCAAAAGACAGATTAGTTTAGTAGCCTTGGAAATACTAGATACATTCATAAGTTTTACATTACATTATTAAATGAAAAACTACAACAACATAGTTTCCATAGGCCACAATCATATCCCTTATTCTATCCCTGTAGGTCATTCATAATATACTTCTTCCTATCATGGTAAAAATAAAACATAGAATGGGGTGAGCCCAGATGATCAGTAAGGATAACAATATAGCAGAAACTTTCATAAATAAGCATAAACATTTAAGGATATGTATATGAATAAAACAAAATCCTTTTAAACATGAACTTCATCATAATATAGTGAAGTTAAAATCAAATAATTACACTTAATTATTCACATGGATATTCTACTAGTCGAATAATCGCATTCAACATCAATAGCCACTTTTATAATGATGGAATGCATAATTGCAGCCCTTATAACCACATAGTCAAGGCCTTGTGCCAAGACTACAAAAAAGATTTTGTCAAGTCCTTGTTACAAGACACCAGTTTGTCTTGTGAGACCTACTTATGCATTGAGGAGTGATATAGGGATCCACTCATCATTTACTAAGTCCAATTCATTATCATATGAAAAGGTTAAAACATAACATAAACATTTGTATTAAAACTAGCATAAAAAATGTCAATAATTTTCCATAAACCATAAATTGTGTAAAAATAAAACATCCATAGTCAAAATTATCACAAAACCATCAATAAAATATTATTGTATTGTATTATAATAATTCAACTTCAAACAAGTTAAAAATACATCAAAGGATGTTGACATAGATGAAATCAATACGTTTTTTAGGGAAATAGTTCTTTCTATTTTGTAATAATTTTAAATAATTATTATTATAAACTAAAATATTTATTTGGAAAATATTCTTATCATAATGTATGGGAATATTAGATGATTATATAACAGTAGAAAATATCCACACCCATCATATATGTTGAAAAACATTATTACCTTAATTTTGTCAAAAAGGTCATAAAGTACGTTGTTTGGAAAACGACAAAAAGATTAATTTAAAAACCAATATGTTCAAATAAGGGTATAAATTAAATTAAAACATAGTACATTAAATATTAAAAAATGTTTTGAATTAAATAATTAAGAAAACACTGATGTGGATGATAAAGAGGACCCATTAGATACTTACGTCAAAACAACCTCGGATAATAAAGAGATTGTAAAATTAACCCTTACCATGTTATTTTCCTTTGTAAAGGGTAGGTTAAACACCTGTTAATAGTGAATTAATTGTTATTAAATTATAAAATAACCATATACATTAATATGATATCATATGTGTTCTTCTAATATTGTATTGTAAATGATATTTCAGTAGTATCATCGTTTGTGGTGTTAACTGATTCATTTTCCTTTATATGATTAGTAATGTAACTAATGATTTTTAAGGATAGGATGTATCTTATTCATATTTAGAATGATATTTCATCTTTAAACATTATTTTTTTAATGATCAAATGAAAATTAGTATTGAATGGATGCGATGGGGAATGAATCTCATCTCGTTCATGTATACGGTAATCTGTGCATACGCACGAGTGACAATGTCATTCTTTGATATTAAAATTGTATATAATTGGATGTTATATCATATATAAAGAATCATTATAATGTTATATTTATTATTTAAATCAATTATACTCTTCATTATTACCATCCAAATGATGATGTTTTTGAATAACAATCTACACCACGATGTGGACACATTAATTCGTACGTACGCATGAATGGTGACTTTGTAATTTATAGGATGGATAGAATAATTAATATGGTTGTAAAATTTTTATAATAACATTACAATATATATAAGATATTGGAGTTATTATTTTATAATGTAAACAACAATGAAAGAGGAAGTGTTAGAAGAAAATAACTTAAAAGAGGTGATGAAATATTGACCTCATCATCGGGTTCATCTTTTTGATTTGATCAAAATGGATTCTTACGTTGTCCTTCTGACTAATGTAAGGCCTATAAGATGAATGGAGGCTAGTTTTAAGGGTATTTGGTCAGGGGTTGGTGGAGCCAAATGGCTTTGATGGTGGGAAAATGAAAGAAGAGGAAGTGCCCTTTTATAAGAGAGGTAATGGTCACTTTAAGAAATGCTTGAAATATTATTTTATAATAAAACAATTTTCGTTTTCTAATGGCTCAAAAATGAATTATTTAAATAATATTTTGATTATGGGTCTAAAACATCTCAGCCAATAAGTTTTAAATTGGTTTAGGTAATAATATTATCTTTATCATTTGTATTTAACTCTTAATTAAATAGTTTGACATTTACCATGTCTCTGTTTTTTTAGATTATATGGTTAATAAGCTTACTATAAACATCCAAAAGAACCTAAATTGGTTCATTAACGAAATATATAATATTATTTAATCCCTTTTACCGATCCTTAGATTTTTTTTGTTATATAATAATAATTAAAAATATAATATTTGTTTTTAAAACACTTTTATTTCAATTTTGACACAATTTGGTATTTTTTTTTTGTTAATTTCATAACAGAATTATTACTTCAAAGAAAATTCATTTAATCAACCCTATCATGTCATATTATCATATAAATTAAATGTAACTCATTAAAATTCTCAAATTAGATTAATTTGTATATTTATAATATCAATTATTGTAATCTTTTAGTAATATGATTATCACTTCATCATCATTGTGTCATAAATAAATTTAATTATTTAATGTATAAAAATTATAAATAAAATACCATTATTTAGGAAATATATTTATCTTTCTAATGAACATTTATTTTCAAATTTATCTTATGTATAACCCTATATTAAAAATTGTCTAGTTATTAAACATTGATTTTAACTATTTTAACACTTCTTTAAATAAAATAATAATAAATGAAATAATCTAATCCCAGTGGAACAAATGTGATCATATTTTATTCCAATGTATTTATGGTCTAATTAAATTTATCCGATAGAATGAGGACAAATGTTAGGGTAATTCTGATATCATTTCTACCCTTAATTTCCCTGTTTACTTTTAATCGTTGTAAATAAAAGTAAAAAGTTACTAATCACCAAAAATTATTTTCATCTTACCGAACCACATTATATATACATATATTAACCAGGTCTCTTAGGTTTTTAAAATTCAACTCATAGTAGTAGTACAATAATGTTTTATACAAATTTGCAAATGTTCATAGGAGGTGGGTATAAGACAGTAAAAAGTTCTATAAAATTTTATATATCTAAACTTATTTTAAAATGACTCAAATGAAATAAGTTGAACATATATAGGTATTATGTATCTATTTTGACCCAAAAAAATTAAAATAAAATAGTGTATTTTTTAAATAAAAAGTCGGTTTTAACCAACAACACAATGTTTTTTCACTATTCATCAAAATTGAATGTTTTTCGAAAAATACATAAAATTCACCCTATGATAATTTCAATATTATGAAACAAAAAATTATGTCCCTTTTGAATGATAAAATTTATAAAATTTGAAAAAGTGGGTATTATGATTTATAATGGCTAGTTTGATTGGTCGGGGTGTGTTCGAATCTCGAAATTGCATAAAATGCAGACAATTTCATTATTCAAAAGGAAATGTACCATGAAATCATGGGGTGTTACATTCTTCCCTCCTTAATATAATTTCATCCTAAAAATTTCTATAATACTACTGCACATAATGATTCGGGTGGTTCATCATCATAAGTTCCTCTGGTTCCCACGTTGCCTCTTATATCATATGCTTCATCCATAGATATTTTACCAGATGAGTCGTCGGGTTTCTTAGCACTTGTTCACTTGCATAAAGAATTTTGAAAGGGTCTACACAATAAGTCAGATCATGTTCCAATTCAAATTCATTCATAGGTGATTACATGCGTTGAGCCAGGCATGTATTTTTTCAACAGTGATATGTGGAACACATCATGATCACTGAAGAGACATGGAGGCATTTCCCAATGATAAGAAACAACTCCAATTCGTTCTAGAATTTTGAAAGGTTATATGTACCAAGGACTCAATTTAACCTTTTTACCAAAATGTATAACATCCTTTCATGGAGATATCTTCATGAAGACATGTTCTCCTACTAGAAATTCCAAATCCTTCATTTGGTTATTAGCATAGCTCTTTTCCCTACAATGTGCTGGTTTGATGCGGGTTTGGATAACCTTCACCTTTTCCATTGTTTCCTCTAAAATTTCTAGGCCTACGATTTTTCTTTCACTAAAATCATCCCAACATGTTAGTGTGTGACATCACTTCCCATATAATGATTCCTATGGTGCCATCTGAATACTTTAATGGAAGCTATTATTTTACGAAAATTCTACCAAAGGTCAATATTGATCCCACATACCTTGAAAATCATGTGAGAAAGATCTCAAAATGTCTTCTAAGGTTTGAATAGTCTGTTCTGATTATCCATTAGTTAGAGGGTGATAGGTAGTGCTCAAACAATGTTCAGTATCCAGGGATTTGTGAAGTCTTTTCTATAATCATGATGTAAAATGGGAATCACGATTAGAAAAAATCAATTAAGATACTCCATAAAATCTTACAAGTTCATTAATATAAAGTCTTGCTAGATGTTCAAGTGGTAAATCTTCTCTTATAGCAAGAAAATGTGTGGAATTTGTAAGATGATCATCAATGACCCATATGGAATCATTCCTTCTAGGAGTCTATTGTAGCCCCATGATAAATTCCATCGTAAGATTATCCTATTTCTACTCATGAATGAGTAGTGGTTGCATTACCCCTCTAGGCTATTGACTTCTAGAATTCACCTGTTGACAAACCACACATCTTGACAAAAAATCAGTAATCTCCCTCTTCATGTGGTCCCACAAAAAATGTTCCTTTAAATATATGTACATCTTGGAGCTACCAGGGTGTATAGAGAAATTGGATCTACAAACATCACCTAACAATTCAATTTTTATATCCGGTATATCGGGAACACAAAGTCTCTTCCCAAATTTCAAAATATCATCTCCATGTATGAAGTTAATCAATCTCCCCTCATTCGAAGCTTTAATCTTCTTTTGAAACTCATCATCAATATCCTGATAACTTTTTATCCTTTCTAGTAATGATGGTTTGGAAACCATTTGAAAAATTATTGTTGTTTCACCTTCCATGATTATTCCCATATCCATTTTCAGTAGATCCATGAAAATAAGATCCCTTTAAAATCTCATCTTGTTCAAAACTCCATGATTATTTCTTCTCAAATCATCTGCCACATTATTTTCCTTCCCTCGGTAGTAGTGTATTGTGTAATCATAATCCTTGAGTAGTTCTAGCCATCGCATTTGCCTCGTGTTGAGTTATTTTTACGAGAAAATATAATTCAAACTTTGGTGATTAGTATAAATATCACATTTTCACCATAGATATAGTGTCACCATATTTTCAGATAAAATATTACAGCTACTAACTCAAGATCTTCAGTATGATAGTTTCACTCTTGAATTTTTAGCTATCGTGATGCATAGGGAACAAATTTATCATTCGGCATAAGTACACAACCATGTCCATTCATTGATGTATCACTATAAATAAAAAACCTATCATTCCCTGATGGTAAATTCAACATAAATCCATTGAATAATATTCTCTTCAGTTCTTCAAAATATTCTTCACACTCATTTGTCCAAACAAATTTAAATCCTTTATGTGTGAGCTAGGATAATGGGTTATCCAATGGGGAAACATTTTGGAAAAAATGTCGATAATAACATGCTAAACCAATAAAACTATGTACCTCTGTTATACCCATCAGTGCTGGCCATTCTTGGATTTCCTTGGTCTTTAATGGATAAACAAATATTTCATCCTTAGAGAAAATATGGCTTAGAAAAGACATCTCTTGAAGCCAAGATTCACACTTTCTAATCATCCCGCATAATTAATTTCATTTGAGGGTTTGCAAAATGGCACGCAAGTGATTTTCAAGATCTTAATAGATTTTGGAGTATACTGGGATATCATAAATAAATACCATGACAATGTCATCAATATATTTCTTGAAAACTCTATTCATTAGATCCATGAAAATAGACGGTGCATTGGTCAATCCAAAAGGCATTACTGTAAACTCGTAATGCCCGTACTTGGTTTGAAATGCAGTTTTTGGAGTGTATTCATTATTCACACAAAATTCATGATATCCAGATCATAGGTCAATCATTGAAAAATATTGAGCTCCATGAAGTTGGTCGAATAAATCATCAATGCGAGGTAGCAGATACATTTTCTTTATTGTAATAACATTGATATCCCGGTATTCAATGCACAACCTCATAGTTCTGTCTTTATTCATAACAAAAAGGATACAGTATTCACATAGATAAACACTAGGTTGAATAAATCCCTTATTACTAAATTCATCTAGTAGTTTTTTTTGATCCACTAATTCTACATTTTTTCTTCTATAAGGGTCTTTGATATGTGCCTTGAACCAGTAATTAAAACAATGGAAAACTCATTTTCTTATTCTAGAGGATGTATAGGTAAATCCTCTAGAAACACATCAACATATTATCACACAAGTGGAATGCCCTGTATTCAAACTTTATTTCCCTCTCCCATAATTATTTCATTATATTCCTCCCCAATAATTGAATTTTGTAGAGCTACTAGGGATGGATATTAATAAGAATTAGGTGGTGACATTTCTTCTCTTATTATAAGGTACTCCTTACAATCATTGAAAATTTTAACCTCCTTCTTCTTACAATAAATTTTCACATCATGGTTAGAAATCCAATCCATACTGGGGATAATATCAAATTTAATAATGGTTATGACGATGAGATCAGAAAATAAATAATGTTTATATGATTTAATGGGAAAAGATTCACAAAATATTGTTGCAATGATAATTCCATTAGGATTTCTGACTAACAACTCCGTTATTAAGTCAAATTAAAAATATCTTATTTTCTTAGAAAACTAGGATGTTATGAAATAATGCGATTATCCAGAATTAAAATGTAATGGCTAAACATGAGGAAACCAATAAATTACCTGACACTATATCTTTTGGAGCTTCAACCTCAGTAGCAGTGATTACATAATCACTCCCTTTCTAGCTTTTCCTTTTCTACGGTATGATCCATTGGAGCATAGGAAAATAATTTTCATAATTCTCCATTTCTCTACAATTGTAGAATTCAACATTGAAAACCTCTTTCTCCTCTAGCAATCAGAAGCTTGGTGTCCTTTTTCACCACACTTGTAACAGATTCCCATTCCCTTCAAGAATGTTTCAGGGTGTTTTTTCCAACATTTTTTGTAGGATGGATATGAAACATTTATCTTCCTCCCCTTATATCCATTTCCAGAGTGTTTTGAAGATATCTTCTTCTCCTGTTTTTCTTTAAAATCGTATGCCTTAGAGAATTCTTTTTCTGTCTTGATATCACATGAGAAAATATCTTCGTATGATGAGAAGGATTTTGAGACTGATGCTTGACCATGAAATGGTTTTAACCCATCAAAGAATCAATCAATCTCACTCCTTGGGTTATATATATAATCTTCTACATGCCTTTCTAACCTTGTATAGTTAGCCTCATATTTTACGACATTCTCATCATTATTTTTCCTTAGACTCAGAAATTGTCTTTCCATTTCCGCTCAATGGTCACGAGGAAAGTATTTTTATAAGAAAATATCTTTAAACTACCTCCATTATATGTTTTATACTTCATCATATTCCTTTGTGTTCTGAATCAATGACATCCATTTATCTGTATCTCCCGTGAGGCGATAAACTACCATGAAAACGTTTTCCCTTTCACTACTCCACAAAGTATGAAATATTTAATCTAATGAATTTATCAATTTCTCATCTATTAATGGATTTTTAGTCCCCTTTAATGTTGGTGGTAGTTTCCTCATGAAGCGTTCTAACATCGATCCTATATGTTACGGATCAGGGTTCTTCATATGGGTAAGGTTATTATTCATAACCTGAGTGATTTGTCCCAATATGGTGATAAGATGATCAGCACTAGTTTCTTCACCAGCTCCAAAATAATTATCTTGAGTAGGAGTTAAATCCCTATATGGATTACGGGCATTGATACGGTTTTCGTTCCTTCCCATAGGCACCATTTCCAAACAATGGCATACACAATATTAGCTTATAAATCGCAATACATAATTCCAAAATTGTAAAACACTTAAAATAAAATGAACCGTTTATTGATATAATTCGTAATAAAAAAATGTTTTCTTTGAGGATGTATATACTTGTAAACATTTAAAAATGGTTTTTAAATAAAATTATTTTTATTTAAATCATATTCCACAGGAGTGTCGTAACCCAGAGTGTCGAAAGACCCGTTGTCGTGCACCAATTCCTGTTGGAGTCTAGCTTAAAGAGGAGTTTTTGATTTTTTTCCCTAGGTACATCTGTAACAGTGACACATCTACCTGCTCATATCCAGGAAGGGATGTATTTCTTGCAAAACTCAATAAATCTATACAGTACTAAAATTCTAGTAATTTCATCTGTAATAATCCTAAAAGTCTTTCTTAGAGTAATGTTCTCTAATCAGAGGTTTTATAAATCAAGCATCCTATGTTTATACCAAAATACCTCTGATACCAACTATAATTCCTTGACCGTAGTTACCAAGAGTTGGTGCATTATTAAATAACATTAGTATGATCACAAAATATCAGTTATCGAAGGACCGATCAGTTTTGTAGCATTGGAAATACTAGATACATTCGGAAACATTATATTACATTATAAAATGAAAAACTACTATAGCATAGTCATCATAGTCCACAATGATATCCCTTATACTATCCATGAAGGTCAGTCATAATAGGCATTTTCTCATCCTTGGGAAAATAAAACATAGAAATCGGTGAGCTCAAATACTCATTAAGGATAATAATATAGTGGAAACATTCATAAATAAACATTAAAATTTAACGGAATGTATAAGACTAAAACAAAATACTTTTAAAATTTAAATTAACTATAATATGGAAAAGATAAAATCATTTAATTCCATTTACTAATTCACATAAATATTCTACTAGTTGAATAATCACATGCAATATCAATAGCCACTTTCATAATGATGGAATTCATAATGCCAGACTTCATAACAACATAGTCAAGCCCTTGTCCCAAGACTACAAATATGATATTGTCAAGGAATTGTTCTAAGACAATAGTTTGTCTCAGGATACCTATTGATGCATCAAGGAGCTATATTGGGCTCCCCGAGTCACTTACTATGTCCAATGCATTCCCCATATAAAAAGTTTTAAACATAACATAAACATTTATATTAAAACTAGCATACGAAATGTGAATACTTTATCTATAAACCATGAATGGTGTAATAATAACACATACATAGTCAAACATATCACAAAACAATCAAAACAATATGAATGTTCTGAATGATAATAATTAAACTTCAAACAAGCTTAAAATTAATCAAAGGATGTTGACATATATGAAATCAAAACGTTTTTAGGGAAATATGTCTTTCTATTTTGAAATCATTTAAATGTCACATAATTATAAAAGAAAACATTTATTTGTTAAATATTATTATAATATTTTATGGGAATATTCGACGATGATATAATGACAGAAAATAGCCACACCCACCAAATAAGTTTAAAAAACATTCTTACCTTAATTTTGTTGAAAAGGACAAAATGTACCTTGTTTGGAAAATGATGGAAATATTGATTTTAAAAATATAAGGTCAATTAAGTGTATAAATTAATTTAACCATTAATATAGTAAATAGTAATAAAATTTGAATTACATTTTTAAGAAAACGTGAATGTGGATTATATAAAGGTCACAGTAGATTCTTACGTAAAAACAACCTCAGATAATAAATAGATTCTGAAATTAACCCTTACCTTGTTCTTTTGCTTAATGGAGACTAGGTTTACGTTCGGTATAATGGTAAAATAATTTTTCAAAATTATACAAGAACTGTATACATATATATGATATCATATATGATCTTCTAATATTGCGTTGTTAATGATATTTCAGTAGTATAATCGTTTCAGATGTTAACTGATTCGTTTTCCTTTATTTGTGTTGTTATGTAAGTAATGTTTGTTATGGATTTGATGTATCTTATTCATATTCATAATGATATTATGTCATTAAACATTATTTATTTAATCATATAATAAATATTACTTTTGACTGGATGCGATGGGGAATGAATCTAATCGCATTCATGGAGACAGTAATCTGTACGTACACATAAGCAACAATATCATTGTTTTGATATCAAAATCATATATAATTGGATGTTATATCATATATACAGAATAACTATAATGTTATATTTATTATTTATATCATTTATACTCATTATTACGCCCATCCAAATGACGAAGTGTTTGAATGACAAACTACAGCATAACGTGGAGATGGTAATTCGTACGTACGCACGTATGCCAACTTTATCTTTTATAGAATAAATAGAATAATCAATATGGTTGTACCAATTTTATAATAACATGACAATATATATATTATACTGGAGTTATTATTTTATAATTTAAACAATAAAGAAATAGGAAGTGGAAGAAGAAAACAACTTGAAAGGGGTGATGAAATATTTAACTCTTCGTCAGGTTCTTCCTTTTGATTTGATCAAAAGGGATCCTTATGTTAGATTTCTAACTAAAGGAAGGCCTATATAATAAAGGAAGGATAGTTGGAGGGTGTTTAGGTAGTTCTTTCCCATCCAAATATCTTTTATGGTGTTAATTTGAGAGAAGGGGAAGTGCCCTTTTATTTGAGAGGTGAGGGTCACTTTAGGAAAAGCGTGAAATATTATTTTATAATGAAATCATTTTTTGTTTATAATTGCTCCAAAATTTATTATATAAAGGATAAATTGGGTATGGGTAGAAATACTCCCAACCAATATGTGTTAGAATGGTTTAGGTCATCATATTAACCTTATTGTTTGAATTTAACACGTAGTTAAATAGTTTGACATTTACCATGTCACTTTGTATTTTTATATTATATGGTTAATAAAATTACTATTAAATTCCAAGAGAACCTAAAGTGGATCATTAATGAAATATTAAATATTATTTAATCCCTTTTCCAATCATTATATTTATATGAATAGAATAAAAATAAATAATATAATATTTTTAAAAAAAACTCATTTATGTCAATGTTGACACTATTTAGTATTTTGAATTTGTTAAATTTATAACAACATTTTTATTTATACAAAAATTCATTTAATCAACCCTAAAATGTCATATTAACATATAAAATAATGTTAATTCATTAAAAGTCTGAAATTAGATTTATTTGTATTTTTATAATATCAATTATTTTAATATTTCATTAATACAGTAATTTTTGTATCATCATTGAGTCATTAATAAATTTAATTATTTTATGACTAAATATTATAAATATAAAACAAATATTTAGGAAATATTTTCTCCTTATAATTAATATTTGTCGTATAATTTTTCTTCTGAATAACCCTATATTGAAAATGTTTTAGTAATTAAACATTGAAGTTAACTCTTTTAACTCTTCTTTAAATAAAATATTAATAATTGTCCTAATCTAATCCAAGTGGACCAAAGGGGATCATATTTTATTTATAAGATTTTTTTGGGTAAAATTAAACTTATCCAATTGAAATGGGACATGTGTTAGGGTAATTATGATATCATTTTTACCCTTAATTACCATTTTTAGTTTTAACTGTTGTAAATAAATGTTAAAAAGTTAGAATTCAACAAAAATTATTTTCATCTTATTGAACCAAATTTTACTTAATGATATTAACCATTTTAATTGGATATTTAAAATTTAACTCACAGAATTGGTAAAATTATTATTTATAAAAATTTGAAAATGCTCATAAGAGGTTAGTAAAAGATGGTAAAAAGTTTGATAAAATTTTATATATCTAAACTTATTAAAAAATGACTCCAATGAATTACATTGAACATATATAGGTATTATGTATCTATTTTTAAATAATTAATATTAAAATAAAATATGTAATTACATTAATAAGAAGTTGGTTTTATCCAATAATGCATTGTTTTTTCACTATTCACCAAAAATTGAATGTTTTTCGAAAAATACCAAAAATTCACCCTAAGATAATTTTGATATTCTGAAACAAAAAATGACATCCAATTTGGAAGATAAATTTTATAAATTTTAAAAAAGTAGGTATTACTATTCATAACGGCTATTTTGATTGGTCGCGGTGTGTAAGAATCTCCAAGATGCGTACAATGCAAGCTATTGCATTATTCAAAAGGAAAAATAATGTGGAAGCTTATGGTGTTACAATGAATCACTCCTACATCATCATTTTTAATATTTTAAAGAGTTAGGACAATATACATGTAGAATAATTTAATCCTCAAATATTTGGACGAAACCATGGGAAATCCAATGTGATGGAATGTGTTTTGGCCTAAATTAATATATAGAATCCAAAACCTATGTCTAAGAAATAATAAATAACTCACCTCACTTTTAAAATTTAATCCTATCCAAAATTCACATTGTCTTCACTCAAAACCCAGGGAGAACATCCCTATTTTACCCTCCACTCTATATAATCCTCCCAACATTCCTATGATCTCTCTAGAATCTCTTTCTATGCTTTAAAAATCACTTCCTCTTGGTAAGTGAACTCTCTCTCTCTCTATTATATAAAATTCATGCAGCTTCATTGTATTTTATTATTTATATCATATTTGGATATGATGTGCCAAAATTACGAAGATACCTCTATTATCTAATTTATTTCTTAAAAATGAGAGGTCATTTATCACATTTCATTATAGAATTTACTGAATTAGATACGATGCCAAAATTTAGTAAGTGATCCTCTCCTTCCCCACTTTATTCACATATATTCTTCATTTTATTACTTTTATTTACAATTAATAATACTTTGATATGTTTTTTCGCGTCCTTATTACATTAAATTTTATATACATGTTATGTGATAATCCATTCTACCTCATTAAATTTGTTTATGAATCATTATGTACGATCATTGAACTGTAAAAAGTTTATTGTGATTTTCCACGCCAATCCTTTTTATTGTGAATACCATTATTATTTCCTCAGAACGATATTCATGTAGAAATACCTATAACTATTTAATTGGGGAAATCATTTATTTATTGTACACTTAGTGATCGTGGAATTTAATTTTATGATATAATAATCTTTGATTAATGATATATGAGAAACACTTATACATGTAAAAGATATGAAAGAGATGGGTGCACCATAATTTTTATAATTCTCTAATGCATTGGGTAATAAATTACTCATGAGATGTAATTTATGGGATTAGGGAGTGGACTAATTCCCTATTGTACATTTTCCACCATCTAATAACATCTTGGTTGTTATATTTCACCCTTATTTATGATTTCTTGTTTAATGATTTATCCACATTATCATGATTCCTTTGTGTTATCATGTTATACCAAGCCTTTTTTTTCATGTTTATGATTCTCACACCATTTATATCCCATTGAAATTACCAATTTCTAATATGTAATAATTTATTCATTTTCTTATTTTTTCCCTTATTGGGATTTATATGTCACACCTTTGTTATATATGTCTCTAGGGTTTCCATTACAGTTTTATGAAAGATGGAATATTATGACCATGTCAAAGAAGTTTTTAAAAATATATGATCTATGACCAATTTTTAATTTCTAATGTAATGTTCTTAATTACCCAATTAAGATATGATGATGATTTCTAGATGTTTTCATATGAGTTATCTTATTTAATAAATCATGAATTAATATGTAATAAATAAAAGGGTTTTCATAGTCAGAACCCTCATGAATAGTATCTTATACCATTTTATACAATCTATATGGGGGTTGATTATTCTTTATAAACCGTTATATGACATATGAAAGAGGTTTTTAAATTGTATATGAATCAGAATGAATTATATTGTAGGGGATCCACATTATGTGGCTTTACTATTCTTATAGCCAACTAGATCTGTCTACATTCTCCATATTTGTTTCTATATTATGTGCTAAAAAATATGTCCTCTGTGGAGGGGTTGTTTCCATTTGGGATCAACTAGAATGATTTCAAACTTTTCATATGAGGGAGATGAGGTATTTTTTCGCTCATATACATTCCAATCCCTATTGATTTCTAGTGATCTAATAGTCGTTAATATAGCATTATAACAACTTTTCTAATTTTATCCCAGAAATGATTTCAACTATTGGATTTATGTTGGCTGCCTCCTTCCCTGTATACTATAGATTTAAGCCATCCAATATGTGTTCCTCTGAAAAATTATGTTGAGATTTTCGGATTTTTGTCTCTTCCATTACTCTAATTATGACATTTAATTAGGCAATATCACTATCCATCTCATTTTCGTTGATTTTATGGGTGAAGGGACTGGTCTAGAGTGCCCATACTATTAATCCATAAGGGTGAGAACCTACTATATAGCCTCATATTTTAATACATTGGGTCTTTCTATAGAATACTCTTGTTTGGTGAGGACATGAGGATTAGAATAAATGAGATTCTCCTAATAATTTATCATTTTATAGGAAGACTTATTATACCCCCTTATTTTAAAAATGTTGAAGGATTTATCACTATTTCACATAAAGGATATGTGCCACACAAATATAAATTCAATAAAAATTTAGGGTTTCTCATATAATGAACCAGTAGTCCAATTCTATCATCATTGGTTTCCAACACGACTATATATAGGGTGGTATACATATCAATATCCATGAGAATCCATACATAATTCTTAAATAGTATATTATTTATTTTATTATCCATCCTAAAAGAATTTCCAATTGAGGATTCAGTATCCCAAACAATACATGTCTTCCTATAGAAAACATTTATTTACCATATGCAAATATAATCATTTGTATGGGTAATCATAAAATATCTAGGCTCAAATTCCTAATCCCATTCGTGAATTCTGATGAATTCAGGCATTAGAGTGATTGACCATAAGCTCTCTACCATCCATTTTCTATCACTTTAAGGGAATAATGCATAGTAATTGCATATCCTCATACCCATCATCCTCTAACATCCAAACCACATAACTCAAGTTAATACTCAGGTAAGATCATTTTATCTCCATTTATTCTCACCTTTAGTGGTGAGAAACCTCTAAATAATGGAATATTTTCTAAGGATAACATGATCGTCAATTGCAAAATCGTTAGATAATATGAGAAAAACTAATCCATTATAGATTAACTATCCATGGGATTGGATAACAATGAATTAAATGGATAGATTTTCTTCCTCCATGACCACATCCACAAAGTTATACCATAGGCTATAATGTATAATTGGGAATTATCCACCAAACTTTTCTATCTTAATACACAAAATTTGAAGAGGTCATTATTGATGACATTATCTAGCTTATTAATGGGTGGATATGTGATGGTTGGATTTATAGCACAATTATTATTCATTCAAGAATCATGATCACTAGGACCCGCATTTTATATTTTCTCTGCTTCATCCACTATACATTGCCTCCATTTCTTACATCTCAAATGTAATACAGTTATTTAATTAAATAATAACGATAAATAAAAATGGAAACCAATCACATAAAATGGAATGGTCTTCCCTCATGATCATATATAGTAATTAAATAAATTATGAATTTAATTAACTATTACTTCTTATTAATAAATTTTTCATTATATAAATTAAAATTGAATCAATTTTAATTTTTCAAAAATTAATTTATTATTTTAAATTAATTCTCATCCAAACCATCCTGATATTATATTCTATCATTATTGTAATAAAATTTTAAAAAATATTATGACTTTTCTATTTACAAATTAGTACATTTTGGGAAACACAATGGGTAATAGTCTAAACAACCCAACATGTATAATTTTAATATATTATTTATTGATAAAGAATAGATAATTTATTTTTTCTCAATGAAAAATCATGGAATTTACTATCAACAAAATGTCACACTGACTAATGCTATTTATGATTCATGTTATGATTTTATTTCATTCACAGTAATCTGTGTAATATGAATTATAGATGATATATAATTTTGAATACTGTGGATAAATTCATTTGAAATTTAATAGATAAATAAATCATCACATAGAATGTACACATAAAATAAATGACACATTAATAACATGTTTATAGGCTTTAAATAGTATACCCACTTATTTTAAAATTATAATAAATTAAGTGATATATATGATATGTGTTGTCCATCTATACATTATGAATTTGTTCTTCACCATCTATCGACAACAAATTCCTAGAGATTGGGTTTGTCTTCATACAAAAAAATTTAAGGGAGTAAATGGGTGGTCTTCATGTTACATGATTTCAAGTCACATGTGTTTTTTAAGAAACACATATCTCAATTTTCAATAATTAACTTCATGTAATGTATGCATCTTACATGTCGTGTATTCAATCTAACAAATTCCCAAGGCCAGACATGTCAACATATGGTTTGTATTAATTACAGAAGTTGTGAAATAAAGAATGAAACATAGAATTAAATTTTCATTCATCCAAATGTAATAAAAATGGCACAAGACATATACCTATGGGCTAGATTACTTTTATTCTTATGGTATGTAGACACAAATAATTGTACCTTCACATGAGTTATTCGAATGATATTTATTCCAAAATTTTAAATAATTGTTTTATTTTAGATATACTATAGTATGAAGAGGATATCTATTGATTAATATTTATATAAGGATTCAATATGAATAAAAAAATTGATAAATGGTTTAATAAATAAATTATCATTAAATAATTTTAAACTATCAAGAAAAATGGCTCTCATACCCTTTAGTGTATCTGAGGACAAAGAAAGAATGTGGTCGAAATTCAAAAAATGTAATGTCTCTATAATCATTGATTATTTTTAGACATACATGATGTATATTATCATGACTAATGAAAGTATTTCATGTATTAATTGATGAAACATATCAGGAACTAAAATGTATGATCATTATGTATTTATTTATATATAATATATACAATTAAAGAATCACCTGATATGAATTCATTCTTTATTGAATAATCTAATAATGTCTCTAAATTGTATTATTATTTCATCAAAGAAATAATATTTATATTCTATCGAGTGGTTATCCACACTTTTACCATGAACCTCTATGAACCATTATAGAAATCCCCAATAGCTAGCCTGATATATCCAAATAACTGTTTCATTCCAATTTGTTCATAAAGGTAATTTCATCATAGAAGGACTTTACTTATTCTTTCTAGAATAATGAGTGGTGGTGGAGGAGAATCATAAATTTTTATTGAGTGTTTGTGAAGTGTCTCCCTCTAGGGTTGGATTGTTATTTTTTTATGTCACTACGCACAACAAAACAACTGGTAAAATTTTGTATTAGAAAAATATATTTTTGGATAAGAGTTTCGGTGTTACAAAATTTACACATAATAACTGAATATGTTAATAGTCCCTTATAAAAACACATCTGAAAATTTAAAAATTTATTTAATATTTTAATGAAAGGTTCAGAACTTGCTGGTTAATTAAATATTACATATTAAATAAATTTTTATGAAATTTATTTGAAAAATAATTAAAATATTATGATTCATATGACCTGTTGAACTATTTCTATAATGACTCTACAATATTTTCTAGTCCATGTATGATTTATTCCATTTTAATGATATATCAAAGGAAATTAATATTATATTAATTAAATTATTCCCCAATAAATAATATATAAATAAATAAAATATAAATATTATTATTGTAATTATTCTATAAAATAAATAATTATTTAATGTATATAATAAAAAATCAAGAAAAAAATTTAATTCATATATGGGAATTATATTTATTGAACAAGCTAATTAATAATAACAGTATTCTAATTTTTAGGATAAACATAGTGTGTGACCCACTTTTTCTCTTTCTCAGTGGAATTAGGTGGAGCCACCCAAATACACGGTTATCATCTAGAAACATTACAATTCTTCTGTGGAGAAGTAACCTATTGTTTTAAAAATATAGAACCTAATATTAATACGTAAAGTGTAATATAATCCGTTAATCATGATATCTCATATTAATTAGGATGATTACTAGTGTTAACAATATATGTCTTATATTTATCTTAATTTGAAATTATAAAAAATAACTAACGCATAGAACACCATAGCCATGGATTAATTATGTCTAATACATTCCCATAAAAGTTTATGATATAAAAACTTCTACCAAAGAATAAATGGATGAAATATTTCATCAGTTTATTCATTAATGAAATATCAGTTGCAAGAATATCAATGTAACCTACCACACCCTGAACATATTCCACTATGGTCTTCATAAATAGATAAAATTGTAATATTTATTTTATTTATGAGTTATTATATTTATGTCTATTGATAAATATAAAATCCACAAATGTACTATCGAATAAAACATATAAATTTTGATTTCCCACTAGTGTGTTGTGTTCTCATAATCTAATACTCAAGAATAGACCAGAGGTGTACACTATATGAATGTGTCTCAAAATAACATGGTCATCCACCCATTATAGCTTATATCAATTAAATCCCATAAAATGATATCATCTAGATACACAAAATAACCTTACAAATACTATATTACACTTATATATTTTCATCATAGTGGGGAACTTCTATGAAATTTTAGTTCCACAATTACTCTTCAAATGTTATCATATACTTCATCAAATAGAAGGAAAATATTTATTTGAAAATATTATTTTGTATATAAAAAATAGGAATAAAATAAATTTTTTTTAAATATTTGTTTGTTTTAAATTTCCAAAACTAATACTTATACCTTTGAAGAATTAATGATATTGGTTAAATAATTGGTAAGTAAATATATTTTTGAGAATTTCCTCATGAATAACTATGTATTATTTGGGATAATCATAATTCTATGGAATATCAATACATATAATTGGATGTATAAAAGATAAGATGCAATTTTTTAACAAACAAATGGTCTATATTTTTTGTGTGGGATATTTGAAATCATGCGGAAGAGATCACAAAACATGAGAAAAGTAAAATAACATTTATGAATCTGTTAAAGAGAATATAATTGACATTTATAATGCTCTCTAGAAAATATAGATCCACAAAATAAATGAATTTTGAGTTTAAAGTGAGATTACATAAATATGAGAGTAAATTTCGTAGAAAAAGTATAGAGAACAAAGCATATAATAAAAATCAAATTGTAAAATTACATTAATTTGAATTAAAAAATTATTCATTGATGTAATGAATGAGAACATAGAGTAAAAGGAAAAAAAATCAAGAAACATGACACAATTATTTAATTAGGAAATAAATTTCCTTTGGTTTAATTTTTTAAAATAAAGGGTGATTGTAAGAAATTTGGAGTTACTCGAGATAGTTAAATCAATTCTCAATATGATGTTCCCTCCGTTTGTGATCAAATTTTCAAAATAAACAATCCACTGAATCATAGTCATAATTAGAAGATGAGTAAAATAATGAAAATGATACAAAATAATCCCATGAGTTTTATAGTTATGATAATCCTATAATTATTAGATAATATATATGGAGATCACATTATGGTAATTCCTTAAAAAATGGAGATAAATGTTACATATCTTTAAATATTTAATATTTTTCCTAGATATTTTTATACTCATAATTTGATTAAAATCAAAAAGTTTAAAAAAAATTGGGACAGTGATGAGAATAATAAAACCATATCATGGGTTCTTATAATATGGTATATGGATGTTCATTCCCTAAACTAAGGACAACTAACATAGTGAAAAACTAAAAAATTATGATTTATATAAAATAAGTATAACATGTTTGTCACAATAAGAGATAATGATGTTTTGGAAATTTTTATTCTTTTAATAGTGTCATACATATGAAATTTCACTTTTGGAACAACACATAAATTTTTAGAATTAAAAAGAATCCTAGTATATTGGGAAGAAAATAAAAGATATTGAAACATCAAAAATTATTGAAAGAAGTCTCTCTACTTCATATAATTTTTAATAACATGGGAATAATTGTGTGTTTTACAAAGGTAATGGTAATAAAAATTTCATATGGACTACTAAGAATATTCCAACAACACAGAGAAGTATTTCATAAATAGTTTCTTATAAAAAGTATGCCAAACTTTGGAAGGAAGCTGGATGATATTTTAAACTAGAATAACAACTTGATTATTTAGAATATGAATGGGTCTTCTTTATTATACATATAGGAAAAGAATTTCTCAAATAAGTTCAAGAAAACTATGAATGGTGAAACATTAAATAATATCATGTTCTTGTATGTATAAATAGAGTTAATATCAAGGATAAATGATGATAATAAAAATATGTATAATTTGGTTGTTGAAACCTAAATAAAAATATAAGGTTTGATATCGAGAATAAAAAGGATTTACTTTCTAAATTAAACTCAAAATAAATCATTTTAAAATTAAAAACTTGCTAAATTAGTTTCTAAAGAGTGTATAATGATTTAGCTAGTAGTTTTGGAAGAATAACGGAATATGGGTGAAGCTTAAGTGAAATATTCTTACAAATAAATATAAGATATTCCACATAATAAGGATGAATTTGAAGAGTGGTTTTCAAAAAAATTTGGGAAATATTTTTAGAATAGCTATGGGGAAGATAAATATGGATAGCCATACTAAAAAATTATTGTTAAAAATAATACCTAATTAAATGAATCCATAAACAAAATGAAGATAAAATTTAGTGATGCATTTTCTTTGATGGATAAACAGAAAATATCATCAAATGGAAAAAATAGATGTTTTATAGAAATACATGCATCCTAAACAAACAATAAATTTAAAAACATTATATATGAGAATGAAAATATAAAAAATATGGAAAATTTGATAATGAAATAATCAAAAACTCATTGTTCATGTTGATGTATAATAAGGTTAACCATCTTAATTAAATATAATTTTTGTATATTTGTGCTAACGACTCACAGAATTAATGGTGACGAATATTCTCAGTTGTAGAACATGAGAAGCAATTTAGGCTGTCAAATTTATATGACCACTAAAAATAATAGATTTTTTAATATCTCAAATATCTAATATCCTAAAATTTATCTATTAAATAGATTTAATTTGTTGAATATAATATTGATTTTCTCTATTATTGGGAGGCTAGTGTAAAGGACTTTGATAAGATTAATGAGATCATTGAAATCAAGTGAGTCTATGTATCTAGGAGGGATCTGAGAAATGATATCCTTGAAAAGATATGATTACAAATATTATCATACCAGGTTATGGTAATTTTAAATCAGAATCAATAGGCACATATTTATTTTGATCATATTAATGAAGGTGGATATTTTTTTCTACATTCTGGGTTTCATCCAATTATATTATTTTATTTATACCTGAATGGTGATTATCATCCTATTTATGTTAATGGAAGATTTATTGATGAAATATTCCATGTGAATCTCCATAAAAATTAGATATAAATATATTATCTTATATTAAATATTATTTCACATCTTTGGAGGAGGGTGGTGAGTTTTATATTTCTATCATCTTCATTTAACATGGATAACATTTTTTCTATATGAAAACCTATTTTTCCACATAATGTAATGATGACATAGACCTAGAGTGTAATTATAGATGAAACATTTATACATTATAGATCAATACTATCTTCTCTCAAATTAATTTCATTTATTTGTCTGAAGTTAGATGAGATAAAATTGTATGGTTCATGAGAATCGGGGAGATAAGATGAACATATTTGAGAAAGAAGTGTGAAATGTGTTATATATAATGAAGTATAATGTTAAAAGGCATCAATAGTAAAGACCAAGGGAAATTTTTTAAACCCACAATTTGTGTGTTATATTTGATCTCATTAAATGCAAATGATCATGGAGTGCCAATGAAGATTGATATCATTATGGAGATAAGAATTAGAGTAAAGAAGAATGAAATGAAAGTGGGTTGTAGAAGCCATGCTAATTTTTATGAAGTTCCCTATAAGGTATATACCTATTATTATTTAATTAACATTCAAAAGGAAAACATTAAAAAATTTAATAACTTACCATTACAATTTTTGGATATCCATTCATAATTAAAGGTAATTTTTCATGATTTTGAGTCTCATTGAAAATATATAATGGTAAATATTATATAAATTTATAAATATAGAGTTTCAGTATTTCCAAATATAAGTTTTATAAAAATAATAAAAGAAACATAGAAAAATATGAGAAAATAATAAATCTCTATAAGAAGAATAGAGAATAGTGCTTGAGTATTTTTCAATTAAAATTATTACTTTAAAACGGAATTCAAGTTGATCTAATGAAAAAAATATTGACATGTTATTTATTGTAGAGGAATTAATACATCTCATAAAATATATATTTATATAAATCCATCCTATAGAGAGTGGCATAAATGTGTTTTTCATTTTGGCACTAGAAAAAAGAGAACATAGAACCACGCATGGCAGTATAACAGACATGTTGCTCATGAATGGCCAAAGTGATTTTTCATGACATGTAAATATCATGAATATAACAAATTATTATATTCCCATATCAAATTTTTTTCGGAGACTTCATTTGGAGGTACTCTTTAGCTCATAAAAACATTGGTGTGAGAACCTGGTATATTGTTGAGTGAATCGATATGCTAGAAAAAACTCATATATTCCTACCACAGATTCTCATTTTTAAGAACTAATGATGAATATTCAATGACTATAGTGATGATTCATTACAAAAATCTAATTCTTGAAAGATTCAAAATCATGGGAAGATATTATTTTGGTTTATTTACCCAGTATTTTCAACGAAGATCTACATAAAATGCGACCTAAATGAGAGCGAAATATTATGGTTGCAAAAAACTAGAAGAATCACAATAAAATTAATAAAAATATGTTACAAGGTTATGTAATTAAGAATAATTAAAATATTCAAAAATAAGAATAAGTAGTGTAATAACAAGAAAATTAATAATGAATATGTGCATAGATTCATTGGGGTTATAAATTTCTCCTTATAGGGTACAATTTTAGAAGTACAGATATTTTCTTAGAGTTTAGGTTATAGATATCATAGGGTATAACAATAATGATAATACGGTAAAAAATTTATTGAAAAATATAGATGAGTTGTAATTTAGGGTACATCAAATGAATTTTAGAAAGTAAATTTGTAATCATCATATTCTACAATAAATTTTTACGGTAAAACCATCAAAATATTCTATAACCTTTGTTTAGTCAATATATGAATGATAATATTCATATTACAGTTAATAATTTCTCATAATCAAGAAATATTAAATTGTGAAATTTTAATGATTTATATTTGAAAAATCATCATAACGATAAAAGTGAAAAAACATCATGTATGTGGTAATATGGGCTTCCTTCAAACAAAGGTTAGCTACTCTTGTGGGAAATATATATTTCATGCTCTAATATAATACCATATCTTTTGTATCATATCATATATAGTAATCCAAATATAAAACAATAAAATATATGATACCACATTTTAGTGTCCCAGATAAGGTTCTCTTCACTATTACCAGACTGAGTTCAACAAACCTCACAAAAACATCACCATATATCGTAAGATAACATCTATTTGTGTGGATATATACAAAAATTAGGGAGAAAATATTTTCGTGTGTAAATATATTCATAAATCCTATTATAATAAATATAATAACGATCACTACATAAAACATTTAGATTAATGAAATAAAAGGAAACAAAATTACACTTAAAATAAAAAACACCCAACGAGTAACAACATTTACAAATAAATGTTTTGGTAGTCATAGATGAATAAAAAATATCCCCTATATGTAGGCCCTTTACAGATCACTCAAAAATAAACAAAAGTGATTGAATTATAGAGAAAATATATTATTTAGAATATTCATGATCTCTTGTCCCTATAATATATTAAGGTTAAAATCAAATATCATGAATAAGGTCTTTTCCCTAATATACTCTTGAAACCATGATTCATACTAATATTCCCATAGATCATGGAAATTGTCTGAGTAAAAATTTGGAGTCCACCAACAATTATGTTCCTAAATATATCTACAATCACATTTTTATGTATTATGTTATATGATTATAAATAATGTAAATAGATAAATATAACAAAATTAAAAATACACTACACCCTTGGATTATTGATACTCAGCCTATGATTCAGATATATACATCATCCAGTATCAGGGATTCATTAAAAATATAACATTAATATATAAAAGGAACATAGTACCATGTCATAGTTTGTTGGATTTACATCCAGTCAAATTATATTAACTAGTTCATGAGAAGTGCATTCTAGTGGAAAAAACACTATATGATGGAATATCATCATTATGGTAATATTATCACCAGTACATGATAAGTAAAACATGATAATATGTCAATTATTGGGGGATAATTGTTCATATAGTGACATAACACTTAATATATTGGAAATACAACCTGAAACACAATCACATTCATTATAATTGAATCCACAAATCAATACATACAAGTATGTATCATGAAATAAATATAAGACCATGATATGGAATATGATATCAACCAATAATGACTCAAATATGGGAATGAAATCCCTTTTCATTGGCTTGAAATTATTGGAATGGAACAACACCCCATAAACATGGGAAAACATATAGGAATGAAATCCCCTTTCATGAATGTATCTAAAAAGGGTTAATATGTCCCCATTCTATAGGAAAAAAATAAAAACATGTAAAATTGTCACATTCCCTTCATAATCGATGTCATATGTGTATTCTATCATGATTCCCTATGAATTCCATCTTGAAATGTCATCATTTATATCATAATTTCCCCTAGTATAGCCAACCTGCTAAAGATGCTAATACGACCTAAAAATAATTGTGTATATTCTTGATCAAAAATATATAAACTGTAGGTAATAATATACATTATTTTTTACATGATATGATAAGTTCATATATGATCCCCCCTTTAGTGCCACATCTTTCTAGGAATATCATACTATTACTATAGACAAAATTTGAAATTTTGAGTTATAAAAATATCTATATCAATATATTTATTGTTTTATTAATCATCGGTATATCATAAAAACAATTAAATTATAACTAGTTAGGTCATCCGAAGATTAAACTATGTATACAAGATAACTAATGCATAATCAATTTGGTACCAAAAGTTATAAGGTAAAGATCACTCACCACATTCTAGATAAACTGGCCATAGCCTAAACAGGCACTAGAACATTCCCCAAGGGTTATATTGTAAACCTGTAAGCCTAATACATTACACCCCATTATAAAGAGGTATAAGGGAACCCAAAAAAGGTTCATCATATCATTTAATAATTCAAATAAATATTATTGGGTTCTAGGTATTTTAGGAAACACACCTTTTAATAGATTCATGTCCATCAATGGACTTTACAATAAGGGTAACTATAAAAAGGTCCATAGTGACCCTGAAACTATCTCAATTTAAATCAAGGGAAACAACATAGATTAATTTAACAACAATCAATCATAAGAAATAATATCATGTGTCACACATTTCATGAAATAACTAAAAAATTGATATTAGGTAGGGTCTACAAACTTTTGTCTAACAAAACCATGTACATCATGAAACTATAAATTTAATATCTCAAATTAGTATATTTAAAAAATTCTGTAAAAGAACCTAAAATTGTGAGAAAATAACTCAACATGATGAACTAGTATATAAAATAAAAATGGGATACATTAAGAAGGTTAGTATTCTCTCTTGAAATACACTAAAAATGATTCTTGAATCTAAACCTGAATAATAGTTGATGAAATTTTAATGGGGAACAATCCTTAGAGAAATGAGATACATCATAGAAACTATGATAACATGGGAAAAACTCATTTCACTGGTTTTAATAGTTTTCCATTTATTTTATTTAATCAAATATTCATAAAAATACCCAAATTATAAATTATTGGATCACCATACTAGTAAAGGTAAAATGACACAATAGGTTTAGCCTTGTATTATGATACCTCTAGTTAAGATGCAACACTCTTCTCTAGGAAATAATAAATTCTTAAACCACTAGAACCTCACAAAATGATCTCCCCCCTCATAATGAAACCCACATACCATGCTCAATGAATCACTATGAGAATAACCATAGGGTTGGGGTTTCTTTTTGTTTTCCATTACATTAAAGTGAACCATTTATTAATGTCCCAACCTTGTGTCACAACACCCCAAATATGGCATGTCACATCCACTATTTAATATGTATTCGTTTTGTAACACATAGGGTCCCAGTATGACCATCTGCATATGGGGTATTTTATCTCATGCATCCCAGGAGTTATTTATTTTTCTCCCACTTTATACAATAGTTATTCAAGGTGAAACATGATTAATGTTGAAAAAATAATATTTTGAACATCTGTTGGCCCGAGTCCTGACACAACCCTTCTCCACTGTGGTATGATCCATGTACCACTAAAAAAATTTAAACTTACCCAATAAATTTTTTTTTATTAATATATCCCCATTACCCAACCAAGACAAATTTAATGTAAGGCCTTTCCCTCTAGCATCCCTTCATGGAATATCATAATATATAAATGATATTAGGAACATTCTCAAGAATGTATACTCAATCAAAAAGAAATTCTTTGCTAATGGCCCCCATTTTCCCATTCCAATGCCTCCTAATGATGAATAAAATTAATTTACCAGAGGTTATGATAAAATTTAAAATTATTAATATCCTGCCTAGATGATGGGTGTTAACGGAACTCTTAATTCATCATAATGGTCTATTTCAGAAGGAACAATGATATCCAATCTTCTGAAAATTGTTTCCCAGGAAACACTTTATATTTGATCCAAAAAAATCAGTTTGGTATCTTAGAAAAATAATAATGGGCTTTTAATATATCAATGATAGTAACCAAATTCACCGTATTCACATATAGAAATGAGAGTGTGTCAATATATCATCACCAAATAAAATCAAGAGTTAATCCTGATATGGTTTAAAAATGATTCATTAGAGCAACAATCACATATGGATTATTACTTAGTAAAAAATCATCACGAAAAATTGATTTTGGCCATACCATATTATAAAAGTTGATTTTGTAATATCTTCAGCTAACACTACCAACTAATGATAACCTAATCAGATATAAATATTCAAAGACCAAAAAACTCATCTAAACCAATATAAAATCATCAATATTTTGTAATGTATATTTTACTTTTCTGGTAAACTAATTAAATATATAATAGATAACATAAATTCACAAAATTACGTATGCCTTATTCACAAAATATATAGGACTACCCAACAAAGTCATACATAGCCTGAAGAATCCTATGGATTCTAGATCTTCCATCTATGACTATAAATATCCATGAATACATATTTCCATGCGATATACATATATATAAATAATATTCATACCTATACCCATGTCAATCACAAACTTCACCCCTCTCTACCTAAACATGAATAAAATATTCATTAAATGTATCTTCATACTAATCACCCATAATAACATAAAAAATACTTGGTATGCATCTAGTTGAGCTGATAAACATCACTTATTAAGGAGAACAAAAAGTATTTATTTTTTCACATCATATCTTGATCTAATGGCATGATAATCCAATTTATAAATAAAAGATATGTTTAAGATCTGCTGGCTATATGATTTTTATTGACTAGGGTTGAATATTAATTGAAATTTTTTTCTTTTTAAAATATAGATACAACATGGTTATTCATCAATGATCTATATAATAACCTCAGTGTCAAGAATAAAATTATCAAAAAAAATTAGGAGGATCATCATCAATATGCATAAATATACCCATAGTGTATAACATTTTTTATCTTATTCACACACATATATTACTTTATTATCAATATAAATCTACATGAAATCTTATATCCTTTAAACCACTACAATAGTGAAACCAACTAGTTATAAAATGTTTCAATTTGTAACACACTCTAATAAAAGTAATTTCCTAATATATTGGTAAAAAGAGGAAGCCAACATCCCTTTTAGACTGAAAAAATATGATATTTCAGTTCCACATCTACATATCATTTTTTTGTCTTTATATAATATCATTATAGCATTAATTTGGTATTTTTCACATTGTATCTATATATTACTTTTTAAACATCAACATTAATCACAATACTATTTTTATAATATAAAATTTTCAATTACTCTATGAAATTAAAAACACATTTCATGAACCAGCCCGCGTCATCCATAACATTGCACTGAAATGGATCTATTTCATTTCCTAAAGAGTGTCCTAGATCCCCACTGTCGTATTAGTTCATAAAATCATTACAAGATATATTGATGGTGATTTTTATACCATTATATATAGAAATGAAACAAAATAGATAACCAATCCCAATATGATTATCCATAACATAATAAATATAAATAAAAAAATAGAAACAGGATGAGAAAAGATTTATATATGGATACCAATAATATAGTACCACCAGACTAGAAGTAGACACTAAATTTCTATAACATCTGGGTCACAACCATCCTCAAGACCAACCCACTCCATGGTTGAACTAAGAAAATAATCCAAGCCTATAATATAACTCGGTTTAATTGATTATGAGTTTCATAAGTATGTTTTCAAAATATTACAATTCTGCAGGTAAGGACCATAGAAAAAGTACATTTCCTTTCTCAAAACATGTAATGAAAACTATTTTGATATAAAATTTTCAAAATTCTTTTTATCATATGGGAAACCAAACCTAGAATTCTACTAAATCCTAATTTGAAAACTCATCGGATTTATGTAAAATATATTCTTATTTCATAATCAAATTCCAAAAACCAAATTAAAAAATAAAACTGCAACCTAGGTAGGTGAATATGAAATAATGATTATCCAATACAATATACTTAGTCTATCAGAAGATACAAAATACGAAATATAAGAGGAAGAAAAAAAATAAATGTTCAAAAATTAAACATATAAATTATCTAATTTACTAGTATAAAATTATGAAAAATAAATGTTATATAGTCTTGGGAATTTCTAAGGAGCATTCTTTTTCTAAACATCAATTTTGAGCAAATATTTGATTTTTCCGATCAGATGATGAAAAGGGGAAACATGGTATTTTTTTCCTGGAAGATGATGTCAGATAATTTTTCATAAAACTATTTGGGTCCCATACTACAATGTTTACCCTATGATGGGAATTTGGTGGAATAATTACTCATTTTACTTTGAGCAGAATTATTACTATTTGATATTTAATAAATTAAATATTTTTTTATTCATGTAGTATCATTTTGTCATATATTTTAAATAAGGAATCAGATTGAGATTCCATCTCCACTATTGAGTCTGGAATGATTTGTCTTTCCTAGGCGTATAGACCAAGGTTGGGTGATGGGAGTGCAAGCACCCCCTTTTCATTTATTTTTCATTTTATTCATTTTATTTTTATTATTTTTTTCTTTTATCCCTTATATTCTCGTGTAACCCTATGAGGGATCTTCCCATAGTGCATGATCAAGAGATAAGGAAGAGGTAGAGGGAGGGAGGGAGGAATAGAGGGAGGGTCCTTCATAGAGCATGGGCATGCCACATCGACATGTGGAAATTGTGAACCGCGAAAATGGATGAAGCATTGGAGGTTTTTGCCCAAAGGTAAGCTTTTTTTCTATATTTATCCCCTTATATTTTCTATTTTGAATAGATAACCCCCTTTTTTGATTTATTTTGGCCACTTGTTTCCGGATCTGTCGATTTGGTGGTGAAAATAGGGGTTTTAGGGAATTTTAAATGTTGTTATATTTGGGTAAACCAATTTATACATCGTGTGGTTTAGGGAGACATGTTGTGTGTTCTTATTATTTAAGAATGATTAATTTTTCTAGGTACACTTCATTTAATAAATATTAAAAACCATGTACTAGTACTTATCTATGTAGTAGAGTACCCTTCTAGGATACATATATAGGGGTTCATGGTTGTGTAGAGTTTACAGACAGACCTCTTGTGGGTAGGATATTGTGTACAAGTGCCTGACCAATCCAAGTACATGGCCAGTCGATTTGGGGGACACTGGCAAGTACCATGTGTCGGGTAAATGCCATGTTCTTTCATGACATGCTATGTACGTAGGCATTTTCACACGGAGTCTGGCAATATTAAATGCCTAGGTGGGGTTTTGGGAGATTAGTCTATGTACTCATGGGAAACATCATGTACTAATCACTTGTAATTTTTAGGGGTTTTAATATATTTTCTCCATTGAGTCAAAATTTTTCCCATGAGTAGTCCATTATATGTATTTTTGTGCATATATCGCAACGATGAAACCCTTTCGCTGTTTTGAGGAATCCTATGTGGCATTTTCCCCCATTTTTTGAGTGGATAGGTTCTTCCTCTTGTAATAGAATACAATATTCTATTAAGAGAGAGACATATTCTATGATCAATATTGAGCTATGTTTCTTGATATATGATTTCATTGTTTCCCTAGAGGGATTATCCATTTTGAGATGTGACCTTCTTAACTATGTGATCGGGAGGCTAATTATCATCAAGGAGCCAATATAGGATTCATCCTTTTCAGTTTTGACAAAGAGGATCGCCTATTGGATGATTCTATCTTATTTATATTCATTTGATCCCATGAGGGATTACATTTCTTGTATGTTGACATAGGGAGTCCCTTATATATTCTATTTACCTATATACCATTATGAGGATACCATTTATGATGCCTCTACCATCTTATATTGCTGCAGAGGGTCCCTTGTAGGATAAATTCAAATATGTACTTTTTTTAGGATCTTGTGTTTGATTCCTGATTCATTACAGTCATTTGAGGATCCCTTGTAGGATTAATTTTTTATATTTTTAGCTAAGGATCAAATGTATTATGCCTATGCTTGTGTTTAGTCTTTGAGGATCCCAAATAGGATTCCTCTTTATTTGTTTACTTGACGGATGCAATGGTTTTCCGTTTTTTGACCGACCTTAATCTAGTACCTAGTGTTTTGGTAGAGATGGTAGCAATTTCCATAATAGAACTAGTGATGGACTCATATTCACTTAGATTTGTGGAAATACTTTTGGTTGTATTCATTTATCCACAATCACTATTGGTTTATACATTCACTTGTTTATTGTTGATGAAGTGATGTTATTCATAAGTTCTCCTATTTGATGGCTGATGATCCTGACACGATGTGCTATTTGATATGGATTTTGAGAGGTGCCTTTTAGGGTTTGGAATATGAGCCAAGACATTTGTAATTTCCAAAGGTGTTCTTAGAATATGTATGTTGGTCTTTAATTGATGTTTATAGTATTCCTTTTACATTTCTAGCTCCATGAATATTAATGATTGTACTCCTATAGTGATACTTGAATTTCCATTTTAGGAATTCATTATACGGACTCAATGTCCTAACGATATGTATGACTTGAGTGATACTGGGATTCCCCAATATATAAATTCCATTGATGGAATCATAGTCTATTTGATTTTGTAAATAGATTCCATGGATGAGCTCGTTCTATCTTAATTCTATTAGATTTTTGAAATTTTTTCTCATAGATCATGATTACTGTAATAAATGCATTGGTTGATTTTTCCCCTTAGGTCTTGATTTTATAGGATTCCTTTGGTATTTTTTCCCCTTGGATCTAGATTGTTTGGGCTATCATTGGAAATGGACTATTGACATGATCCTTTGACCCCACTATTGTCTTTATCGAGTTTCCATCAAGATTCTCTTAAAAATCAACGTGGATTCCTTGGTATTTGATACCCTAGATCCAGACCTTCGTGTTCTGACAGTAGATTATATGGTGTGTCCTTGATGGATGTTTTACATGTGATTACATGATATAGGATGATGAGGATACCTTGGTCTTTATACAATTGATCTGACCCTGGGGTTTTGACACGTGATTACTTGTCATTGGTCGTAATTGGTTGCAGTGACCATTACAGGATTGACCATTGGTATAAAATATCCTTTTTTATAGTGAATGGAGTCATGAATCAGTGAACCTAGGTGTAGGATGTGTATCCTCATGTGGTTATGTATATTACATAGAATAATTTCTGGCATTGTACGAAGTACGTACATGTCGATTGGGATTATGGACAAAGATCTGAACTTAATGATACTCATCTCGAGTGGTTTGAAATCTTGACCAATACACTTTCATAGGAAGTCCAGGAAATTAGGATTATAATCCCAAGGATCGACTGCTGATTGGTTTAATGTTCTTTACTTCACTTACTCTAGAATATTCATATTTAGGTATATATGTATAGGAATGGGAATATACATGTATATGTATATAGATATGGAAGTCTATGGTGCCAATTTCATAGTTTACTCAGATTACAAACCTGGGGTTTGATTGTGGCTCATGTTATCAGATTCAATTATCTTTTCAATTATGTCTCCACAAGGTCAAGAATGTATCCTTTTCCCAAACATATAGAGGAGTATCTTATAGGGTAATTATTAAGGTGGCCTACTAAGATTATTTCTCACCACTGAATATTCACCTCAATGTACATGTTGACCTTATCTCTTCTTACCATGTTGATAATAGTTGCATGATTGATAGGGATGGGGACCAGAGTTGTAAGATTGACTGAAACTACTAGAGTGCATTCTTCTAATCGGGGTGTACAGTTCGAAGAGTTCTAGAGTCTGAGTATGTGTTTAGGGTTACGGTTAATCGTAGATCCATGAATATTTTATTAGAGTATTCTATACTCTTTTATATCTATGATTAGCTGAGTGGGTGACCAGATTTGTATATAGGACATAGACACTAAGACTTTTGTTGAGTATTTAGTTATTTTTATAGAATGATATATTTAAATTTATTAACTTCTTCCATGCATTATTCGTTTACTGTAGGGAATGATACATATATATTTCTTATTGGTTATATAATATTATATGAGGGTATGTTCGATCCAATATCACATCGTATTCCCTCACTTCTAGTTGGCATCCTTTAGAGTATGGGGAGACACACTTCAAGCCATACATCTAATCGACTTAGAGAACCATTTCAATGGTATCTGGTCTGGGATGTTAAAATAATATATCTGATGTGTTATTTTCTAGGTCTTCAATAGTTGGGATATGGTACACTGGGTTATTAATAATTTTTTGGATCATATAATGGATTTAAGACTTTTTCAACTATAACATGTGTCCTGGTAAGAAATACTAGTTTCAGGGTATCAGATTTATTTTATGATATGTGATGTCACATTTATATATAATTTTCACTTGTGAAATTTTTTGTGTGTATATGTGATGATTTATTATTGATTTCTAAATCTTTTTCCTTAGCATTAGGATAAAGATTAATTTTGACTATTGGCCCAAAATGTCAAAAGGCATCTCCTGAATCATATTTGGAAAATATTATTCACATCATATTGGCCTTCTGTAGTGTGTTTTTTGACCATCGACTGAGGCTTAATCACTTTGGTCTACATTCATATATATATATATATATATATATATATATATTTATATATATCATTATGATGGAAGTTTATGTGGATCAATGTTGAGGAGTTAATGTTGAGGATGATGAATTATTCCCCATGTACACAAGGTGTACTAACGTTAGTAGTCAATATGGTAAGTGATTCCCATATTTTATACCCCTAATGGGGTGTTGTTTCTCAGTTCATAGTAACCTAGTTGGATTTCTGTGTATGATGATAATGGATACTAGTATTTTATTTTCAACTAGACATCCATTGGGTATTTCCATATACATATTCTTGGTGATTCTTAGTTTAGTAAATATTTTTTTCATTGGAATCATGAACTATAGGTAAACATTCCTTTAGAGGATCCTTTGTGACGCTTATGCCCTTTTAGACTATGTTTTTATTTTTAAACCATATATTTAGATGTCTATTATATTCGAGGATATCCAATCTGAGGGTGGATGGACCATGTTATTAGATACCTTTTTAGATAGTGATTTTGGTTTCATTCTCATTTTGAGATCGAGACATGGAAGGTTATTGATTTTTTTCATTACTGGTATGTTGATTCCATTATAAATTTACAGGAAAATTGGGTGATTTGGTATCAAGAATGTCTTTGATGGGTAGGACTATTCAGGAGGTTATCCTGGTCGACCCATGATTCTACTATAGCTAATGTAGTCAAAGTGTAGGTAGACTCTCATCACTCGAATTACACTAGGTGATAGTTGGTGGTGGAATAAATCATTTCACAAGTTAGGTTTCTTATTTGGAAGGGGTTTCCCAAGGTAATATTTAGATTGAGAAAATTATATTCCATGTAGTACGATCATCTTATATTTGTAAGTGAAAAATAACTAGGGTACTAGTTGGATGTTAATGGTATACACTAGCTGCATGTAATTCCATTAATTTTTAAATTGGTGATAGCCCTTGTGCAAGTCGAGGACTAATGTTTTCAAATACTTATTGTGGGTTTGGTTTTCTAAGAGTTGTCGAAAAATTATGAATGTCCCTTATTGTTAGGGGTTCTATATGGTGTAAATTGGGTTACTATAATATGGTTAAACCATGGATGAATCCCTATTTGATTTTGACAGGATGAGAGCATGGAATAGAGAGAGATGTACATTCCCTATTATATAATATTTAGGTACACTTGTTAATTTTGATCATTCACTATCTTGGAACCGTATAGAGTATGATTAGACAATGTCGGTCCTAGGCTGAGCTCTTTTTACTCTCTTTTAAAAATATTTCCTAGTTAGGAAGTGGAAATTATTCAGATATCGCTTAAGGAGTAAAGTATATTAATCCATATGGTGGGAGTGTACCAATTTTCATTTGAGTGTACTGAATCTCATTTTCTATTTTAAACTGGCATGTTCTTGTGGTAGTTATCCTTGGAGATTGGTTTTGAGATGAATATTGGTGTATTTTTATTGTAAGGATTACTAGATCGATCACAATAAAAAATCATGTTGGAGGAAGCTGTTGATTCTATGAGATTGGTCATTAGATATTCCAGATTTATTGGTTATGACGATTCTTGGGTTTAGATCTTGGAGACCAGTCTTACTACTAGGCTTCTTGGGGAAGAAAAGAATTTTGGTGGGAAGATTGTAAGAACCTGTGTTTTTTTAGATTTCTATTTCAAGAATAAAATGGAATTTGTTTTCATTCAGTTCTTCATATAAGGTAAAATGTTCATTTTAACATTTTATATAATCTCATATTGTTTTTATGACCACTATATTGGTCTCGGTCATGGGTGACTACACCAGGACATGTGTTTTGTGGAATTTTGAGTTATTTAAAATTTAGTTTAATAATTAATAATTATTATTTAATAAATTAAATAATAATTTATTCATACAAGTTAGTTTGGTCTTATCATTTAAATGAAGCATCACATTGAGATTCTTTCTTTTCTGTTGACTCTAAAATTGGGAATTTTTCCTAGGATGGCTATATACTAGGGTCGGGTGATGGGGTCAGCTAGGGACCCCATTTATTTTCATTTTTATTTTCATTATTTTTATTTTATAAATTTTCATTTAATCCTTTCTTCAATAGCATCTTGTGTACTCCCAAGGGGATATTCCCATGGTGTGTAACCGAGATTGAAGGGGGAGGGAGAAAGATAGAAAGAGAGAAAGAGAGAGAAATAGATAGAGAATAAGTAGAAGAAGAAGAAGAGAGGGTTGTACTGCCAAGATGTTTGGAATGCTCCAGATTGATGTATGGCAAATGTGGACCATGGAAATGGTTGAATCATTGATAGTTTCTTCCCAAATGTAGTCATTTTTATGTTTTCTCCATTGATCCACATAGATTAATATCTATATTTGAACCCCTTAAAATCCTCTATATGGCCCCTTGTGGATCTATCTATCAATTTGGAGGGGGGTGAAAATGGAGTTTTTGGTCTTTTCAAAGGTATTTTCATTGGCAAAGATGATTTACACATCATGTAGATTATTAAGACTTATTGTTTGTTATTCTAAATTGGGGGAAAAGGGATTCTGAAGTAAATGAAATGAAAAATCTTGTACATTTTGTGTACTTGTACTCATACAAGTAAACAAGTACTCATCAAGGCTAGCAATATAGGCATATATGGCCCATTAGATTACATTTCCAGACGCCAAGTGGGTAGCATGCCATGTACAAGTACAAAAATAGGGACAACTACATGGAAAGGATGTTTTAGGGACATCTGAAGGTACCCTATATAGGTTAAACTCGTTTATATCATCTTACAAACTATATTCATAGGCCTTTACATGCTGATTCCTTCCAGATGAAATCCTCATGTGGGGTTTCAGGGGAACATTCTTTGTACTGAGGGAGACATCCTGTGTTTGACCTCACTTGTATAATTTTGAGTGGTTATATTATATTTTCACCCCAGGTGTCAGGATTTGACACATTAGTAGTACATTATGTGTATTGTTCAATGTATATCATGATGGTGAAGCCCTTGTGGTGTTTCGAGGACTCTGAAGTAGATTTTCAGGACTTTTGTGAGAGGATCGATTATACCTCGAGTAAAAGAATCCATTTGTCTATTGATAGTGAGATATGTTCTTTGATTATACAGGAGATATATCTCTTGACCAATGCATTTATATTTTCACATGAGTATATATTCCATGTTGGATGTTCTCTTATAGAATGTGAGACCATGAGACTTGTTTTTCCCATGGATACCATGTACGATTGCTATATTTTAGTTTCAAACTATAGGGTCCCCTATATGATTCCTCTATTTTATTTTTGAACAAGGATAACCATAGTAATTCCCTTTCTTATATGATGGCTTTAGAAGTCCCTTGCAGTATCCATTTACTAGTATACCATCCCATGGATCCCAAGTGGGTTTCCATTTCCTCCTAATAAATTTGTATAGGGTCCTCTATATGATGCCTTCACCTATGTACTATTATGAGGATCCCTTTTAGGATGAAACATGAATTATTCCCATTAAAGGACCCCTTTCATTCTTCATGCATTAAATTATTTAGATAGGGATCCAATCTAGTTTGGCATCACATGTGTTTAGACATTGGGGACCCCATGTAGGATTTATCATTTGTCTTTTGATTGAGGTAACCAGTTGTTGCCTATTGTTTAACGAACCGAAAACTAGTATGATGGGTTTGGGTAGAGATGGTAACATGGGTTACATTAAATCCTGAGATAAGCTTGTATTCCCTTGGGTTTTTGAGTAGTAGTCTTGGGTTTATTTATTCATCCACCCTCACACTTTTTATACATTCTATTTTTTATTGGTGATGTTGTGATGTTAGTCATATGTGATTCCTGGTAGGTGGCTGATGAAACTTACATGATGTAATATTTGATAGGGATTCCAATAGGTTCTTACTGGGATCTAACATTTGTCCCTTATTGATTAGTATTTCCAAGGTGTTCCTAGAATCCAGCAGTTATGCCCTACATGATGTATTCATACTCCATTGAACATTTATTTCTCTTGGAATCCTAATGATTTTATGCCTTTAATGATACAATTATTTCCATTGTAGGAATGCCTTAGACAGACTCATATCCCTGATTACTTGTATTCCAATAGTGATACAGGGATTACCCATTGAAGGAATTCTTTGTAAGGACACATAGTCTTATTGATTTTGGTAATGGATTCCTAGAATGATCTCCTTGGATCCTGATTCCTTTAAATTCCATGGAATATTTACCCAAGGATATATATTATAGTACTTGATGCCTAAGATGTGTTCCATCCTTGGTCATTGAATTCGTAGGATTCCTTTTTCCTTGATAACACATGGATATAGATTGATTTGGAGCACTTTGTATATAACTTTTTAATGTGATCTTTGGACCCCACCCAATTCATTATCAATTTTTTATCGAGATTCTCCTAGGACATGACGAGGATGGATTAGTCTTATGTACATTTGATCCAGCCATTTTTCGTTTGACACTTGATTATTCTTTAAAAAAATGATATATTTTATACATGTGATTACTTGGTGTAGGCTAATGAGGATGATTTGTTTATTATTCCCTTGATCCATCTCTTGGAATCTTACATGTGGTTAATCGAAAATGGTATTAGGTGGTTGAAATGACATTTACAGGATTGACCTTGAGTATAGGGTATAATTGTTTAAAATTATTGGTGGAGATTACGGGTGAACCTATGTGTAAGTATAGTATCCTCCTATGGTTACATAACTTTCTCAAAGACATTTTAATCATTAGCCGAATCAGGAACATGTCGATTGGGATTATGGTACCATAGATTGACTTAATGATATAGGGATTGGGTTGTATGAAATCAAGCACAATTCACTTATAAAAGATGTCAATAACATCAATATTATGATTCCAATGATTAGTCACTGGTTATTTTTATGTTATTTCTATCACATAATCATGAATATTCATATTTATGTATATATGTAAATGTATGAGACTATACATGTATACATAAATTGATATAGACATCCATTGAGAAAATTTCCTAGTTGAATATAATTATGAACCCAAGGTTCGACTATGGATCACATTCTTGCCTTTACTTATATTTTCATTTCTGTCTCTGATAGGTTGAACATGGAAATTTTTCATAAACTTATCACAGTGAATTATATAGTCTAATCATTTGGGTGACCTACTATGACTATTTCTCACCACTATACATGAAACCTCAGTGTACGTGTATACCTTTTGTATTATTTCAAAGTTGATCATAGTAGCATAGTTGATATTGAGGAGGACCATAGTTTCATGATTGAGGAGACCTATTCACGTGGGTACATCAAATTGAACCGGTGTAGTTTGATAGAGTTTGGAGACTAGGTTTGTGATCTGACTAAGATTTTATTACAGAGATTTATACATTTATATCAGTTTATTTTTTACTCTAATATATTTTTTGATCTTTATAGTGCATAGCCATTGTTGAATATATAATGTAGTTATTCAAGATATTATAACATTTTCATTTAGTAATACTGCATTTTCTATTTTAGTTTATTTTATATTAATAGACTCTGATTATTGACGACAATGTAGGATACTTAGTTATTTTATAATTATTTCCTACTTTCATAGGATTGAATTCTATCTCAACTATCACACCCTACGCCCTTGCTTTATGTTGGATGTCTCGGGCATATTGGGAGGCATGGTAGAGGCCTTGTAATCAACTGAATAAATGCATTATTTTAGTGGCATAGAGGCCAAGAGAATATAAAATGTCCTAAAAATAAATAAAGGCAACCTAGTTGTACTTAGTCTGGAGATATCTTTCCTCATATAATGTTTTCCATTGTATATCTCCAACCTAAATTCCCTACCAGAATAGAACAAGTGAAACAGACACCATTGACATTCGCCTACCATTGGGGGTCTAGTTCGATTCATTGGGAACAACATAGTAACCATATATTGACACTATTGATGATTTCAATCATCTCATTATGATAGTATAAGGGAAAATTAGAATCTATCACATGTTTGTAATTAAATATAACCTTCATGTTCCAAATTTCATTCCATTTCCCTTCTTTAAGACCATTAATTTGAGGAACCTCCCTTATATGAGGAAACCATGGGGGTTCACATAAAAAAACATTTTTTATGTTCTAATAATGACTAATAATTTCATTGTTCCAAATATTTTTAAAATATTTTGACAAAGGTATGAAATGGTATTTATCATTTCAAATGAAAAGCAATTGATGCTGAAAATAAATTTTTTTCAAAAAAACATTTCTAAAACCATGGACATCATCCAAGTACATTTCAACTATTCTCAATGAGCCTTTTTATTATGGATTTTCATAACAAAAAAACATTAATAATAATTTTAAATTCATTAGATACCATAAAACTATTTGTAAAATAGTTTAGAATATTAAAATTAAATAAGAAAATTAATGGTTTTAGAAAATGAACATTCAATTAAATTTATCATTTATATTCATTGACATATCTATATTCACAACACTTGCACATATAGAAATGGAAATATCACACTAGTATATAAATGGAAATAATTTTTAATTAAAAATGGGTATCCATATGAAATATGGAAACATAATAATGAAACATATCGTGTAACATATTTCCACCAAATATATAAAGAGTCCTACCAACATTCAAACCATATTTCTAATTTCTATCCAATTTCATCATAATCTAACATTTCAAAACATAATTTTGAAAACCAAAATCCATTTTAATGGACTATTTATTTTTTATCAATAATTTAGAATACATATATAATACATAAATATATAAATAACCTTATAAAACCCTTTAAAACCCTATTTTTTTATCAAAATTAAAACATAAAAATCTATTTTCATTAGAAAAATAAAATAATAAATAACTGTATTAAAAAACATTGGGAAAGATAAAATATAATATGGAATTTTGTATAAAGGAAATAAATAGAGACATCATCCTCAACTATGAGTGAACATGAAGAAACCTAAATATTTGACAAGGAGAACCTATGTGCCATACCATATAGCCTAAACCAAAATATGAAAAAATACAACATAAACTATCATATTCATGGGGTTTTCCAAGTGATAACCAAGAAAAAATTAACATATAAAAATAAAATAAGGATATATAGGAAAAATATTAACCATGAAGGATTCCAATAATGATACATGAGGAGACAACCAAAATATAAGGAGGAAGATCATAGCTGGTGTCCCATGTCTACCAAGAACCTGCTAAATCAAATTTGAGGAGAAAAAACAAATTGTTAGTTTTATTTTTAGAAGGGGAAAACATGGAATTTCAGTTTCTAGGGATTCTTGGAAAACCTCAGGGTTTTCCAAACCATGCACTACACAATATATATTCTCTAGGGCCTCGAACGGATTGGTTGTGGGGTCTAGAAACCATATGGAAACCTAAAAAATGATTATTCAAATCCTAAAAATAGAGATAGACAATATGATTTTTACTATCTACAATCAATGTTCTAGGATTCATGCACACATGTACGACCACAATGTTACTCCATTTTCTCGCACAGTTTCAACCATACCATGCATAGAATATGAAAATAAAACCTTTTAATAAGAAAATAAAATAAAAAAACCATTGAAGATAAGGTCACATGGTTTCCCTCGAAAAAATTCACCCTTACCATGATGAGTTCCCAAAATTATTCTGAAACCACCAAAAACTGAAATTATCTCTTAGATTTCAATATGAACATCAACCAAAAGATCAAACACAATGAAATAAATTATTCAGTAATGAAAACAGAGATTGGGGTGTGACAAAAACATGATATTTTTATTAAATATTATTAATCATTGATTATAAATTCTTATTTTTAATACTAATATATATAGTTATTTATGATTAGTCAATATATTATATTTTAATATCCTCAAATTTCAACTCATTTTTTTACAAGGGTTTACTCACTCCCATTTTTTAACCATTAATGCATGATCACTTGGATACCATAACTCTTGTGTCATCTGCATTTTAATATCATGAAAAAATATTTACCTTCATAATGATTACTGTAATTATAATTATATTTATCATGAATATAATAAAATAATAATAAAAATTATATATAATTATTTATATAGAACACATTAAATCAAATATATCTAATAGATGGATCTTATATATTATGTAGGAATATAGAATAATCATATGTATAATCATAGCTATTATAATACAAAAACTTATAAATTATATTAAATAAATTTAATATTTTCGAAATAATGTACAACAAATAAAGCAGATATTTTAAAATAATTACATTGTGATTGACAGCATATACAAAAAAACATCGAGATTAGATTGCCCATAAAATATAATATTTAAATTAGATATTTATAATGTTTCAATTGAATTGATTGTTATAAATACTATTAAAAAATTGTAATATATTTATATATCCTAAAAAAATTATTAATAATTTTTTAGTAAATAATCACTTATTTTTTTAGTCCAGTATCTTTTTGCTTCAAAATACATTTTTTACAAAAATGGTCATATTTTCTCATTTTAGGTTTATAATTATAAACAATTTTTAAAAAATTTATATATTCTAATATAAGAACAGAATATAATATTTTAGATAACCATATAAAAAATACCAGAGTAAAATGTTGAGATTGTTTCAAAAATGATGGATTTTTAGTTAATTGTGAAAAATACCGATTTTTTAAATAATGCAATTTTATTTTCATTGAATTATATAATTTTAAAATAAATGTCTGATTTGGTCAATAATTTAAATTAACAAAAGTAATATATATTTATATTCAAAACAATTAATTATATTTGAATCACAATTACCCAATTTTGGAAAAAGGTTGTTTTTATGCGTGAAAATGAAATTTTTTATGAAAACTATATTTAAGGGATGAGGGGGAACCCATAGAAGTCCTATAGGATTTGATATTACATGATTGTAGATCTTAGGAAATATACGTACATTACATAGAACTCTTCCTCCCAGCTTCAATCATCATGATATTAGATCTCTACCTTCACACGGCTCTTTCGCTAGGCTTCTTGTGGAAGCACATGCTGGTTATAATGGAAATGTCATACCATATCTTTATGAAAAATCCTCTTAGATTATTCTCTCGTGAATCCACCAGCTCGGAATCCTCATCTAGAGGATGTTTTTTTTGTAGAATCAGTCAAATCATTAAATAACTATTTTAGGTTTCCTAAATGTATATCTAGAAAAACAATTTTTTTACATGAATTAAATGATTCTTTTAAAATAAATCTTTTCAACTTATGTGAATTTAAGTTAATAAAATGGAATAAATCTTTTTTAAAAAATATATAATAATGTGTAACATTTACAACTAAATTTGTTTCCATACTAATTTTTTAATTCTTTTAATATTAATTACACTAATTATTGTTAAATTGATTCTTTTCTCCTCGCATTTGACGATATTAAAGTTATTCATTCATTCATATAAATTTATTATTTCATAATTTGTATTTAATATTAATAATCAGTGGGGAAAATTATTTAATAATATAAATTTCGATTTTTATTTTTAATTGTAAAATTACTTTGGTAAACTAGGAGACTAGTTTCCATGGACAAAACAAAAATGGTAAAATTGAGGAAACCTTTATGTTAATGAACAAAATGTTTAAAAATGATTTTTTTTGTATTTATAGTTATTTATCGAAAAAATAATAGCTAAAATAATTTAATTAGAAATTATGGAGTCGCATGGGGGGATAATGGCTTCTTATTACTAAATAGTTTGGTGAATTTATAAAAATATCAATCAACATAAATTATTAAAGTGAACTCCCTATGATCACTTCATTAAACATGTCATGTGATTTTGATCAAAAAAATAATAGAAAAGTTTCTCAAAAAACTAATTTTAAAATTTATATAACTTACGTTATTTGGAAAATACATACCTCGGTATGCTTAAGAGAAGATCCAATGGTGGTTTCAATAAGAGATGGTAATCATCTTAATGATGCTGTTACATTTTCATTCTAATTTTACAAGATTAAATTATTTATTAATGATTAAAACATATTAACACAGTTATATACCATTATAATAGTAATTTTTATATTGATTAAATAATATTAATCTACTTTCTTCTCCATCAATAGGGAAACTAAGACATTAGTCATGTGTAAGGTTGACTAGCACCTCGCCAACCGATGTAACTCGTTTTCATTCAACACTTCCCGCAATTTTATATAATGATTTATATAATATATATATATATAATAATTAATACATATTTATAATTATATAATTATAATATCAAATTTTCTTTCTAACTTTCCTTTTTGTTTAAAATATCACATTGTCACTTGTCCCTACCATGGACAACCACCTCACAAATTGATGCAAACCATTTTTCAAATTATCATTATATATAATGTAATAAGGATACAGTTATTGTATATATGTTGTGTCTATGAAATTATTTTAAATATTTAATTTTAAACCATCATCTACATTCATTCCCTTTAACCCATTGAGGGAATGATATCATTACTCGTGTGGGCGTACTACCCACCATCTCCAAAAAGTTATGTTATTAATTTTTAACATCAATCATTCTGGATTGGATATAATAATATAATGTATTATTTAAATGTAAAATTTATTATATAAATTTATTTCTATAGAAGAAGGCTCTAAATCCAATAAAAAATAACTAATTCTCACATGATAGATATGCATGAGAAAATAAGTAAATTAACACCCAAAATATAGAAATAATGAAATATTATTAATAAATATTTGATAATGTGTTATAAAAAATCAATATATGATATTATAAATATTAATATTGTTTTTTATAAGTTAAAAACATGCATAGTACAAAATTATATGAATTTAAGTTATGTTTTACCAAATAAAAGCCGGAAGTAAGGGATTCTATCTCAATTTCCTTTTCTTATGGTACATTTGAATTGTATACACATATTTCAATTATATAGTTTTTATAAGAACCCTTTTAAAGGCTCTACCTTGAATCTTAAACAATAATTCTAATACAAGTTTCTTTTTGAATTATTTTATCCAATGGGGTTTTAATTGAATGTGACCATGTGTTAAATAATTTTATAACTCTATTTCTATTACTTTGTTTATATTACATCTCCACATTATTTTATGTTATAAGATTAGGTGTTTAATGTTTTTTTTATTATTTTATATTATATTTCCACATTCATATGTGGGTTTAATTTTGATACATGCAATGAATTCATTGTTTAATCCTCACTAAATGGTATTAATATTGATTAAATGACTTATGTATTCAAATATTTTCATTTTCATATTGTTCATGACTAATTGATTGTTATCTATTTATTGATGATAGATTCATCCTTACTTTAATCTCATAGATTACCTAATATCACCTATATTTTGATTCATTTCACTTGGATATGAAGAAGTAATAATTGATTAAGTTTAAGTATGCATAAATTTTACTCTTCACAAAATAGTATTTCATATTTTCAAATGTAATATATGTATAATGAATGTATCTAGTATAGAAATACTACTAGAATATTTCATCCTTTGGTATTATATATCATGTATCATATAAAAAATTATAAATTAACCACAATATCCTGCCTAATAGGGTTTCTATCTTTACAGTTGTTACTGTAAAAAAATAGTAGAAACATTGAAAACTATATATAAGAAATAACTGTTTCGTGAACATAACTGTATGACTAAATATTAGGATATGTATAAGTATATAATAACATACAAATGTTTTGGTAAGGTAGATAATATAAGGATTTTATATAATTGCATGGATATATGAATATTGCATGTGGACCTGTTTTTTAGCCCAAATTCAACTATGAGTAGTTTTCCAAGAAAGAGTTTGTTGAATACATGTCAACCATTTTTCTTTTTCATCGGAGTGTTCCATTACGGAACTCCTAGTTTTTAACTCTCATGGCATAAACATTGGTTAATTCACTATTTTCCCATGAAACATTCTATTAAATTAAAGGATATAACATATAGAAACCTTTTATATTCCATAGTGATTTCAAATATACCTAATGTTTATTATAATGATATATCTATATTAAATCATATTTTTATGATCATTTATAATCCTTTTGAGGATTTAAATTATGTATGAAAATAATATTATGGATATAAGAGGAATCATTTATATGAACTCTACCCTTTGATTTAGCATATGTTTTTGTGAAAAGATTATTAGATGAGTAATACAGTTACATTTTGTGGGCATCAAATAAATGTTTTTGAAAAAATACTATTAATATGATCATTTATGCTATGTAAAATAAGATAATATGATTTTTTGGATTCTTGACATCCATTAGAGGTTGATATTATTTCTTTAAATATTAAAATTAATATAGAATACTCATTATTTGTAATAAAATATGAAATTGTGGTTTAAATATATTAAATGATGAAATTATACAATTAATGTAAGTATATTTACTTTTTTATTAGTTTATATGATGAATTAAACAATTAATGTTATGAAATAGATCATGGAATAGTTAATTTTTAATTTTTAGTAATCATATTGCCTCTTCTCTCACAAAAAAAGGTATAATGTTTTCATATAAATTGATATTCATACCATGTCTGGGTTTTTTATTCACAACAATGTTCTCCAACATAGTGGCCTAGTTATGTTTTATTATAATATAATTTCAATATTTTAAAGGTATGCTTTATTAAAAAATTTATAATGTGATTTTTTTGCAATGACATTTTCAAATTTCAAACCCTTTCATTTTGAGTTCATGAATGAATTCTAAGTATGCAATTTATTTAAGGTGGGGAGAATTTATTTCCCTAATTTGTTAATATATATTAAATAAATTTAATTTTGTTGATATATTTTGGTACATGGAACCCTGAGATTTTAAAATATGATCGTTGTGTTAGATATAGTATATAAAACACACATCATGATTAAATAACCTGTGAAATGTATTTTATATGTATGAGAACTAAAACATGGAAATTTAATTGATGAAATGAATATGATTAACCAAACTATGATATATGTATATATTGAGTTCTTAATCCATTATAATTTAGTGATAAATTCTTAGTAAATAATTGTAACACCCCGAGATTTTATGAAAAATATTCTTTTAATTTCATTAATGTCTTGTGTTGTATGCTACACCAAGATTACCTTGCGCTATACGCAACACCGTATTAGGTTTCAGTATACGCAACACTATTCTTGGATCGTGTTATACACTATTTTGATAATAGTTTTTCTAAGAAACATTGAGTATATATATATATATATATATATTCAATGTATAAATGAAATAAGGTTGGATTCTGTTATACGAAACAACCAAGGATTCTTACACAACATGAAACCCTAACTTGGCTTGCATTACATGCAATCACGACCTTCCTCGATAGCGTGTGTTGTACGCAATACCGGGTTTTTCTAAACTATGATATATTATTATAATATTATTATTAACTAGACATTATGAATTTTATTAACTAAATTTTGAATTTTATAACATTATTATTCATCTTACACATTTTCTATAACATGGTATAAGAACAAAATAAATTTTTCGGGTCAAATAAGTATTTTTCAAAAAATGCAGTTTTGCCGCCTTTTGATGGAGCACCCACATTAAATATAGTTCTGACATGTTTATAAGTTAAATTTGACAAAATAAAATTTTTTTTGGAATCAAGAAATAAGAATTTACTTTGGATAAATTTTTCATATTATTCTGTAACTTTCATATTTTGATGAATAGTAAAAAATGATATATTTTAATTAAAAACTTTTTTCATCGCAACAATTTATATGGTTAAATTATAATATTAAATTGTTTTAAAGTATAAATAGAATATATTTTTACCATTTAATATAATGTATGTCATTATCATTGATTTTTCATTAAATTCGTAGGTTAAATCAATTCAATCTTTTGCAATGTTTTAAAGAAAAACCCGTTTTCTTTCGACAACGGGATTAATTTTGATTTAATTTCTGAAACTTTTTTGTATTGAATTTGGAAAAATGGATTCCATATTTGGAAACAGTGGGTCCAAATTATTTTAATAAGCTACTTTTAATTTTTTGGAATTATGAATAGTAACTACGGTAAATTTTATTTACCATAGTTAAAGGTAAATCGGGTAATTAAGGTTAAATATAATATTATAAAATTTCCCTAACACATGCCAAAATTCTATTGGATGGATAAATGTAGACCCATATAACCTAAGGGTCGGATTAGATTTATTTTATGGACTTTTGACCATGAAAATAATTTAATTATTATTAAAACCGAAGAAAGTGACAACATGTCACTCTCTTAAATCTTATAAGTATAATAATTTTAATTTAGTGATATACATCAATAAAACTTCGAACATGAATAGTATCCAGAAATATAATAAAATTATATACATCATGATAATTTATTTAAAAATTTTAGGGATTAAATAATTGACATTAATGGTGATACATTAATGATACAAGAATTATTTATTAAGTGGGAAATAAGTAATATAGTTTTTATTGAAATAATAATACCCATTAAAAGGCCCAAAAACCTGACCACAACTTATTGGTAGTGTATATCTACACCTTAACCATCCAATTACCTAATATATAACCGTTTGGATCCTTATAAAAGTGATTATGACACTTATATTATTTTATTTTAAATGATGCCAAAGTTGTGAACATCATAATTTAATAAATATAACAATTTAAATATTGAAATTTTAAGATGATAAAATCGAGTAAAAGTATTATTCTGAAAGGTAATAGATTTATCTTAATCATTGAATTTTATTTTTAATTTCTATGGAACAAATCTGTATATTAAATAATTATACAAAAATGTTGTAGTAATTTTTTTATTAAGATATAAACCAAATAAATGGTTTTAAAAATAATAAAATAAATATTATATGAACTATTTAATGTGATACAATAATTTTATAAATACATATAACCTTTTATGAATCTATTATAGCTTTTAGTTCGAACATATCTTCTGTATATATTTTATTTAAATTCAAATAAATGAAGAGTGTCAAAATTGACACTATTGTTATTTTATAAAAATAACATATTATAAAATTGTTTAAAAGTCACAAAAATATTTAAAAATTATAAATTATAAATTTATATGGTCTATAATGTTATAAAGTAAACAATTAATGAAAATTCACAACAAATATGTAATTATTTGTTATAATTTATAATTTATGATTTTATTACCACAAATAAACTTAAATATATTAAATAAGGATAAATCAAAATGATAAGGTTTAAAATAACATCCAATAATGTCTAAATTTGATTGGTTGATTATATTACAACCCAATCTCATTTAATCTTGTAATATGAGTAATTTTTGGATATTTTAAGTGGGGTTAGATTTATTATAAATTAATATTTTTAAGAATTCCATAGGTGCCCCTCTCCTCCCTTATAAAAAGGAACATCCTCCCTCTCTTCCACACACAACTTTGAGCCTTCAAGATCAGAAAAACCCTGCCAACTTCTCTTCTACACTTCCCTAGAAACATCCTAGAGGTCCTTCTCTTCTTCATAGACCATTTTTAGTGCCCTAAGAAGATGACTCAAAGAGGCGCTTCAAAGAATAGTTAATGTCCGTTACCGATTCTTTCAACTTTATTTCTTCTTCCACTTCTTCTACGTAGGTTGATTCATTATGAAGTAATAACATTAGTATCACTAATATACTGATATGTTTTTATATGTATGAAACAACCCTATTTCACTATCTATCCAACCTACGGAAAATGAAATCCCGGCGCGTGCGTACGTACGGAATACCGTCTCCACGCAGTGGTGTAATCTATTTTCCACCACCACCTTACTTGGATGGGTATAATGGTGTAAATAATAACTATATATGATTATTTTAAAGTGATATTGATTCTGAAATAGTATATGTACACTCCAATATAGTCCCGCGATCATGAGAACGATATCATCGCTCGTGCGTATGTACGGACTACCGTCTCCACGACGCGATGAGATTCATTCTCCACGTTAACCATTCATGAATGATTATAAAGTATATATAATAAGTAATCATGAAATATATTACATAATAATGATATTTTATTTATGTGTATTTATATGTATGTCATCTACTTAATTCCATTCAACTCAATAAGGAAACGAAAACAGCGTTCATGTGTACGTATGGCCTACCGTCTCCATGAACGGTGTATTTTTTTCCATTTACTGATTTATTATATATAAGTATACTAATAATATATATTATATGTAAATCATGTTTTATATTATGGTATTATGTAATCATGATATAAGTAATCATTTTAATAATTACAAGTCAAAACACGAACGACAGATGAAATTGTTTTACCCAAAACGCTCTTTAACATGGAATTTACAAAAGAACGGGTAATATAAAGTCATAAGTGAACCATATATGATATCATAACAATGAGTATGATTCTGGAATAAGTAAATGACATTATTTAAATCCTTATACAGGAGGTTCGAACAGTTACGAAGCAAATCGGACCTAAGGTAATGGAAATATCCCAATCTTATTTTTATCCGTGATTGTTTATACTTCAGAATTTACTGGGGAGTATTTAATCATCCACGTCCATGTTTACTCAATATGTAATATTACTTCCATTCACCTATAATTGTTTAAATCCAATTTTACCCTTCGGTGAGTTCTTAGTAATAGATATGAAAGGAATCTTTTGTCGTTTTTCATACGAGGTACTTTTTTGACTTTTCCGACAAAAGTACGAGATGAATGTTTTTTTAACTTATACGGCATGAATGGATTTTTAAAACATTATTTCCACGAAGATTACTTTAAATGTTTTCAAGTTTATTTTTAATCAACTTCTTTTACTTTATAATTGAATGACATGTTAATAAAGGAAAAGTGTTTTTGAAGTAGAAAGGATATTTTCGTCAAGAATGGAGTTCAAGTGTTTTATCAAAATTATATTCCATCTAAGAGAATATAGGGTTCTGTTTCTATCCCTTTTATTAAATTGATTTGATTATGTTGTGATGGAATTATTTTTATAAATTCTTTTATCTTATATGAATTGTTTTATGATGTCATTATGTTTAAGAATCCTATTTTTATTACATGGGTTATGCAATGATGTATGTTTTTTATATTTTGTGGGACACATAAGAATGGTATCATTATGTGATGGGTGGGAACTATATCTCCCTCCAATTCATTGGGTACAGATTTTATATCTCATGAGATATACATGGCTGGAATGGCAGGTTAAACTGGTTCAGTGAAACAGGACTGAAACAAGGAGTGAACTCGGTTCAGGAATGGACTTTATCCACTAAGATAGTCTTGGAAATGAGTCTTGACTAATAAGAAATGATCCTCTATGATTATGTGTGTATGCCACAAAGTTTCATGTTTTATGTAATTATTATTGGGATTACATTTCACTACTATGATTTATTCCATGTTATGATATTATGATCTCTTTTACAGGTTAAGATTTTCAAAATGTTATGTCCTTATGAATATGATGCGATTGATATTTCTTTTTTTACCCTTACGGAGCATTTGTGATCACCCTTTTATGTTTTCTTTTCCCCAAGATATAAAGAAAGGTTTTAGGTAAAAAAATGGAAGTTCTTTATGGGAGATGTTGAAGATCTTTAACCATGATTAGAAGATTATATTCCGAGTTTCCAAAGACACTAAACTATTACGGTCCTTGTGTGTCTATTTTTTGTTATGTATTAATTATTCGTCTAAATTAATGAAAATTACATGTACATCAAGCTTTGGGTCTCTACAGTTTCTATCAGAGGAATGGTTTAGTCATCCTTTGGAAACTAGGATGCAAAAACATTATTGATATTCCTAGAGATATTTATGAGGTATGTCTAGGGATGTCCCTAAGGATAAGTATACGTATAGGATACAGTCCTAGAACTATGGTAACAATTATATAATTTAACCTAAGATGTTAGATATTGAGGATACTCCCCCTTTACTATGTTGTTTTCCGTAGCATGATTTTTTCCACTCACACTATTCTTTTTGGGTTTTAGAAAATGGCTGGAAACAGTAAGATTCACGATAATAGAGGATATGATAGACAATGGAATGATTTTGTTCATGAGAAAACAAATGAAACGGGATCTGGAAGTCCAAACATCGTTATTATGCCTAATCATCAATCTCATAATATGATCAATAATCTCAACTTTGGTATGTTTCCCGACTCAGATAATAAGAGAAAGATGGAGTTTCATGATGATCATAGAGGAAAAAAAGTTCAATTTCCCTCATGTAAATCATGTGGGAAGAGGCATCAGGGAGATTGTTTCAAAGGAACTGGAAGATGCTTTTGGTGTGGAAAAGAAGGACAAAAAGCCAGTAAGTACAAAGGAAGAGGTTCAGTTAACACCATGGACACGGATAATGGTATTGCTATGACATCAATAATGATTAGATGTTTTACATGTGGAATATACATGCATTATGAAAACCAATTCCCTAATGGAAATTTTCATGAAGAGAATCAGCATAGTCATATGGGTAGTAGTTATGTGGATAATTATGAGGAGACTACAAATGATATATGAGCTGAAAGAAGTGTTGAAGCTCAGTCGGTTGTTTTAAAAGGTAGTGGAATGATTGTATGTTTATCAAGAGTTACATTGTATAGTTAATGGTGCTATGGAATAAAGAATCATCTAAGGATTGTTACACTATTGTTTTTCCTAAAAGTATTTGAAAGTATATGTTGAATGGTACCAGCAACCATAGAAGGTTATTAAGATATTTTTGTAAAGTATATGATATGCGCATAATGAAGGAATAAGAAGATAATGATATGTTTGATTGTATTCATGAGCTCATGATTAATATAAGTACTAAGTGATATCATGGTTTGAGTATATAGAATTTTGAAGATTTTGGTATGTGGAAAGTGTTAACTTTTAAATGCATTCATATTTTCCCTAAGATTCAATGGGTATTCATTTTTCAAGAGAATACATGATTAAGGCCTTCGAATGTTTGGAATGTGACCAACAAGACATATCTTATGATATATAGGGATCAACGATGGTATTAAATCTCTGGTAATCATTTTCACTATATTATGAGAGTGGACTGCAGTATTATGGATAAGCCTAAAGATTGGAATGGATTATGTTGGACATATTTTAGTATTATTTATGGATAGAAGTTTTTTCGATATTATTGATGGGATGATATAGTAATATAGTTTTAGAGAAAAGACAAACTGCAGGACGGGTGACAGCCCATCGCGTCGGACATGGCTGTGGGAATAAAACCCACAACTGTAGTGCGACTGGACTTTATCTCCTACCACTGGCCTACAGGAAGTCCCTGGTTAGTAGAAACTAGTTTTATTTTATTATGCGGTATGATATATGAAGTATAAGTTCATTTTTGGAACCATATACGATTAATCTAACCATAAGATGGACTTATAACTTTTTTCTAACCTTTTTTTTGAAAGAGATGGAATGACCCAACATTCTATCACATGATTTACTAACACATCACAAATAACAAATTCAACTTCATTTATTTAAGGGATGAAGAGAAAATTGTTGAATTCACAAACAACAGTGAGATTGTGCCAAAATCATGCAAGTATTTCTTTTAATTCATCAACTTTAGGGAAATGACCTTGAAAACCAAAAAAATTTTCCTAGTTCCCATATATCCAATTAATCAGATGGTACCTTAGATCATCACAAATCAATAACTTTGTGTTTGTTGGATTTTTTATAGCCATGTTCTCTACCACTTTCCATTAGAACTTGATGGTTATATTTTTCTTCCATATCCATATTTTCACCTATGTTCTCCTACGTGGATAACCAGTGATGAGTTAATTTGGGTAACCATTACATTTCATACTATAGTTTTTAAATCCATGTTTTGGTACTCCTTTTTACGATGTGGGTTTTTATTAGACAAACTTTCGAGTAGTAAACCATTTATAACCCCGACGAATTTCGAGGGAGAAATTCATTTTAAGGGGGGTAGATTGTAACACCCCGAAAATTTATGAAAAATATTCTTTTAATTTCATTAATGTTTTTTGTTGTATGCTACACCAAGATTAACTTGCGCAATATGCAACACCATATTAGCTCGCAGTATACACAACACTATTCTGGGATCTTGTTATACACAATTTTGATAATAGTTGTTCTATGAAACATTGAGTATATATATATATATATATTCAATGTATAAATGAAATATGGTTGGATTATGTTATACAAAACAACGAAGGATTCCTTCACAACATGCAACCCTGACTTGGCTTGCATTACACGCAATCGCAACCTTCCTCGATAGCGTGTGTTGTACGCAATACTGGGTTTTACTAAACAATGATATATTATTATAATATTATTATGAACTAGCCGTTATGGTTAGTAATTACTAAATTTTGAATTTTATAACATTATTATTCATCTTACACATTTTATAGATCATGGCATAATAACAAAATAAATGTTTTGGGTAAAATAATTATTTTCAAAAAAAGCAGTTTTACCGCCTTGTGATGGTGCACCCACTTTAAATCTAGTTTTTGACATGTTTATAAGTTCAATTTGAAAAATTAAAATTCTTATTTGGAATCGAGAAATAAAAATTTACTTTGGATAAAGTTTTCATATTATTCTGGTAACTTTTATATTTTGATGAATAGTAAAAACATGCTATATTTTAATTAAAAACAACTTTTTTCATCGCAATAATTTATATGGTTCAATTATAATATTGAATGGTTTTAAAGTATAAATAGAATATATTTTTACCATTTAATATATTTTATGTCATTATTCTTGATTTTACATTAAATTCGTAGTTTAAATCAATTCAATCTTTTGCAATGTTTAAAAGAAAAACACGTTTTCTTTCGACAACAGGATTAATTTTGATTTAATTTATGAAACATTTGTGTATTTAAATTTGAAAAATGGATTCCATATTTGGAATCAATTGGTCCAAATTATGTTAATAAGCTACTATTTATTTTTGGGAATTATGAATAGTAACTACGGTAAATTTTATTTACTATAGTTAAAGGTAAATCAGGTAATTAAGGGTAAATATAATATTATAAAATTACCCTAACACATGCCAAAATTCTATTGGATGGCTAAAAGTAGACCCATATAATCTAAGGGTCAGATTAGATTCATTGTATGGACTTTTGACAATGAAAATAATTTAATTATTATTAAAACCAAAGAAAGTGACAACATGTCACTCTCTTAAATCTTATAAGTATAATAATTTTAATTTAGTGATAATCATCATAAAACATCGAATATGAATAGTCTCCAGAAATCTAATAAAATTATATACATCATGGTAATTTATATAGAATTTTTAGTCATTAAATAATTGACATTAAGGGTGATACATTAAGGATACAGAAATTATTTATTAACTGCGAAATAAGTAATATTCTTTTTATTGAAATAATATTACTTATTAAAATGCCTACAAACCTGACCAAAACTTATCGGTAGTGTATATCTACACCTTAATCATTAAATTACCTAATATATAACCGTTTGGAGGATTATAAAAGTGACTATGAGACTTATATTATTTTATTTTAATTGATGCCAAAGTTTTCACCTTCATAATTTAATAAATATAACAATTTAAATAATGTGATTTTAAGATGATAAATTCGATTACAATTATTATAGTGAATTTTAATAGATTTATCTTAATCATAGGATTTTATTTATAATTTTTATGCATCAAATCAGTATATTAAATAATTATACAAAAATGTTGTGGTAATAATTTTATTAAGTGATAAACCAAATAAATGGTTTTAAAAATAATAAAATAAATATTATATGAACTATTTAATGTGACCCACTACTTTTATAGATACATATGACCTTTTATGAGTCTATTAATGTTTTTAGTTCGAACATATATTCTGTATATATTTTATTTAAAATCAAATAAATGAATAGTGTTAAAATTGACATATTTGTTATTTGATAAAAATAACATATTATAAAATTGTTTAAAAATCACAAAAATATATAAAAATTATAAATTTAAAAGTATATGGTCTATAATGTTATAAAGTAAACAATTATGGAAAATTCACAACAAATAAGTAATTATTTGATATAATTTAAAATTTAGAATTTTATTACCACAAATAAACATAAATATATTAAATAAGGATAAATCAAAATGATAAGGTTTAAAATAATATCCGAACATTTATAAATTTGATTTTTTGATGATATTAAAATCCTAACGCATCTAATATTAGAATATGAGTCATTTTGGGATGTTTTTAAGTGGGGTTAGATTTATTATAAATTAATATTTTTAAGAATTCCAAAGGTGCCCCTCTCCTCCCTTATAAAAAGGCACCTCCTCCCTCTCTTCCACACACCACATTGAGCCTTTATGCTCGGCCAAAACCTGACCAATTCTCTTATCCACTTCCTTAGAAACATCTTTGTGGTACCGTTCTTCTTCAAAGACCAATTTTAGTGCCCTAAGTAGAGGACTCAAAGAGGCGCTTCAATGAAGAGGTAATGTCTGTTACCGATTCTTTCAACATTATTTCTTCTTCCACTTCTTCTTCTTAGGTTGTTTCGTTATGAAGTAATAACATCAGTATCACTCATATACTGATATGTTATTATATGTATGAAACAACCCTATTTCACCATCTATCCATCGTACGGAAAATGAAATAACCGCGCGTGCGTACGTACAGAATACCATCTCCACGACGTGGTGTAATCTATTTTCCACCACCACCTTACTTGGATGCGTATAATGGTGTAAATAATAACTATATATGATTATTTTAAATTGATATTAATTCTTAAATAGTATACATACACTCCAATACAGTCCCACGATCATGAGAACGACATCATCGCTCGTGCGTATGTACGGACTACCGTCTCCACGACGCGATGAGATTCATTCTCCACGTTAACCATTCATGAATGATTATAAAGTATATATAATAATTAATCACGAATTATATGAAATAGTAATGATAATGGATTTATGTGTATATATATGCATGTAATATACTTAATTCCATTCAACTCAATAAGGAAACGAAAACAGCGTTCATGCGTACGTACAGCCTACCGTCTCAATGAACAATGTATTTTTTTCCATTTACTGATTTATTTTATATATGTATATTCTGAATATAAATTATATATAAATCATTTTTTATATTCTATAATTAATTAATCATTATCTATGTAATCATATGAATAATTACAAGTCAAAACACGGACGACAAATGAAACAATTTTACACAAAATGCTCCTTAACATGGAATTTACAAAAGAACGGGTAATATAAAGTCATAAGTGAACCATATATGATATCATAACAATTAGTATGATTCTGGAATAAGTCAATGACATTATTTTAATCATTATACAGGATTTTTGAACACTTACGAAGCAAATCAGACCTTTGGTAAGGGAAATATCATAATCTTATTTTTATCTGAGATTGTTTATACTTCAGAATTTAATGGGGTGTATTTTATCATCCAAATAAATTTTTAATAAATATATAATATTACTTCCATCCACTTATAATTGTTTAAATCAAATTTTACCCTTCATTGAGTTTTTAGTAAAAGATATGAAATGAATCTTTTGTCGTTTTTCGTACGAGGTACTTTTTTGACTTTTCTGACAAAAGTACGAGAAGAATGTTTTTTAACTTATACGGAATGAATGGTTTTTTAAAATATTATTTCCAAGGAGCCTACTTTACAAGTTTTCATGTTTATTTTTAATCAACTTCTTTTAGTTTAGAATAGTATGACATGTTAAGAAAGGAAGAGTTTTTTTGAAGTAGAAAGGATATTTTCTTCAAGAATGGAGTTCAAGTGTTTTATCAAAATTATTTTCCATCTAGGAGAATATAGGGTTCTGTTTCTATCCCTATTATTACATTGATCTGATTATGTTGTGATGGAATTATATTTATAAATTCCATTTTCTTATATGAATTTTTTATGATGTCATTATGTTTAAGAATCCCATATTTATTACATGGGTTATGTAATGATGTATGTTTTTTTTTATTTTTTGGCACACATAATAATGGTATAATTATGAGATGGGTGGGACCTATATCTCACTAAAATTAATTGGGTAAAGATTTTATATATCATGAGATATACATGGCTGGAATGGCAGGTTAAACCGATTCAGTGAAATAGGACTGAAACGAGGAGTGAACTCGGTTCAAGAATGGACTTTGTCGACTAAGATAGTCTTGGAAATGAGTCTTGACTAATAAGAAATGATCCTCTCTGATTATGTGTGTTTGCCACAAAGTTTCATGTTTTAATTCCGGATTATTGGGATTACATTTCACTACTATGATTTATCCCATGTTATGATATTATGATCTCTTTTGCAGGTTAAGATTTCCAAAATGTTATGTCCTTATGAATATGATGTGATTGATATTTCGTTTGTTTACCGTTACTTATCATTTGAGCTCACCCTTTTATGTTTTTTTCCCAGGATATAAAGAAAGTTTTAGGTAAAAAAAGGAAGATCTTTATGGGAGATGTTGAAAATCTTTCACCATGATTAGAAGATTATATTCCGAGTTTCCAAAGACACTAAACTATTACGGTCCTTGTGTGTCGGTTTTCTTTATGTATTAAGTATTCCGATAAAGTAATGTAATGTCCATTTACGTCACGATTTGGGTCTCTACAATAATAACTCAATTTTTTTGTAAAATTAGATTATGATTCACAATAAAATTTCTTCACAAATGATTTTATTTTGAATTAAATATTTAGAAATTAAAATTAAATTATACCAAATATAAAAATTTTAATTTATAAATATATTATATTTTTTAAAATCATAATATAAAATTTATTGATTGGTGGTTTTGTGAGAGTTTTTAGAAAAGGCTGTTTTTTAGTTAAAATTTGAAAATACCATTTATTAAAATATTGTTATTTATTTTTATTTAATCACCTAGTTTTTTAAGTTGCATTATTATTTTAATTTAATTTAATAGTAATAGATGTATTATTTTTAAAATCATAGAATAATTAACTAAGATTTTTTCATCATTATATCTTTTTAGTTATATGTTTATTTTTAGGCCTAAAATAACATTTTTTTAAAACAGGTTTAATATGTATAACATTATTACATTTTAATTAATTAAACAAACATATAGTAATCAATTAAAAAATTTATATTTATAAATAATATAAAAATATATATATTAATTCAAAACCAAATTCTAATTTTTACTAGTCATATTATTAATATGTGGTTATCTTATGCTTGAATAATGCATTTGTTGAAATCTCGATTTTCATTTCAAATACAATGTTAATTTTAAAATAAAATTTTCCCACATATATGAATATAATTTCATAAAATGGATTACATATTTTAATTTATAATAAAGAATATTTTATTATATTTTCAACCTATCTTTTTCCAATAATAATTCGTAATGAAATTAAAAAATAATTTCTCTATTTGAGATTAAATGAGGATTGGTGCTTCACATGTGTCTGTATTAAATATAATCATTAAAAATTATATAATTTTTCCTCGATAAATTCGATGTGAAATTTATAATAATTGGGAAAAAATATATAATAATAATATTTTAAATTTTATTATTAAAGGATAAATTACTTATCTAAATAGAAAGAAACTAGTTTTCGTGGTGAAAACTAAAATGGTCAAATGATGAAAAATTAGAAGTTATGTTATAATTTTATTCTATTTTTAGGTACATAATTTTATAATACATAAAGTCCCTCTCATTCTTTACTTATCATTTTTTTACATGGGGTGATACTGACATTAGTTTGTTGAATAGGTTCTGATATATATAAAAATGTCACCCCTGTTCAATTATAAAAAGGGAACACCATACCATCATGATTAAAAGTGGGGTTATGGCAACCAAATTTAAGAATACACCATTATAAATCTAAAAAAATAAAAAAAAGTCAGCCCAGGGATTCGACCTCCCGACAGCTGCCCTAAACCCCACCCTATCGTGTCACCTTAGATGCTCGAAGGGGGAACTCCCTCCCCTAAATAAATCGCACATATAAAGAAATTTTTCAACTCAAAAAAATAAAAAAATCTCCCTAATTCCCTAAAAAAAATATATATAATATAATTCAAAAAAATGAAAACCAATGTTTCCTTAAGTGGATATCTAATAGTGATTTCACTAAGGGAGTCTGATCAGCAAAATGAAAATGTTTCTGTTTCTTTCCTATTTAACATTCAATAGTTATTTCATAAAAATTAAAATATAATAAAAAAATTATCTAAATAATAAATTTATTTTATTATATTTATGATTTATTATTTATCCACATCTATATCAATCAACATGGATTCAAATCAATCTTTTTTGTGTGTACAGCAGACTACAGTATCACAAACCAATGTAACATGTTTTTCATCACCAATTTTTTAGGATTGCAATAATGATTTATTTAATATTAATATATAATATTTATGAAATAATTATAGTTATGTTATTATAATATCAAATATACCTTCTTAAGTTCCATTTTGTTGAAAATAATATAGCATTACTCGTTTTTACGGGGGACTACAGCCCTATGAAGTGATGTCATTCGTTAATCACAAAATATTTACATGGAATGTAATAATTATAAATTTAGTGAAAATATGTAATATTTATGAAATTATATTGATTCTTTAAATTTAATATATCATACAGTTACTTACCCTTTCAACCATTATTGTAATAATTTCATCGCGTGTATGCACATATGACCTACCGTCTCCACAAAGGGATGTAATTAAATTTATACTTCTAAAATTCATGAATGGTTCAAAAAATGTATTTATGGATTAAATATGAAATATATGAAATTAATATAATCCTATATATTATTTACCAATACACCATACATAATAATTGTAGCTTTCACTAAAAACATGCATGATAAAATAAGGAAATTAACACAAGAAAAATCAGTAATAATGAAATATTATTAATGAATGGGTGATATGTTGTTATAAAATGATAATATATGATATTATAAATATTAATATGAATATTTTTATGTTATTATTATTTTTAAAACCACTATAAATGATTTCATATTGTTTTATCCAAAATGAAGTGCCAGATATGGGATTTCATATCAATTTTCTTTTATTGAGGTATATTTGAATGTTATGCCCAAATTTATTTTTTATGGTGTATATAATTCCTATTTTACATGTAATATTGTAAATAATTCATTAATAAATTTATTTTACATGTATATTTTAATTAATTTACCCAATTATATTTGATTTCAAATTTATGAATCGTTATAGAATTTCATAACTCAATATCTTTTGATTAGGTTATATTAATTCTCCATTATATTTGATATTATATGATTATATGTGTCTTATTTAATATTATTTAATGTTTTATTTCCACATTTCGTATTTGGATTTACATTTTATAAATATAATAAATTCATTATTAATTCTCACTTCAATAGTGTGATCATAGATATTGATTTTGTCCCATTTGTTTCTCTATGAGGCACATTGTAATTTTGGGAACCTAATTTTTTATATGGTGCATATACATCCCCAATTAAATTTAATATCATTATTAATTCATATTTCATTATATTTTAATGTTTTAATTTGAATACTTTCATCCAATAGTATTTGAAAATAAAATTACCAAGAGGTAATTGATTTCATAACTCAATTTCACTTCATTGCATTATATTACAATTGACTTATCTTTGATATTATATTATTATATGTGTAATTACATTTAATATTATTATGTTTTATTTAAACTAGTTTTATGGGTATTTACATTTGAAACACATATTCAATGAATTAATTAATACTCTCTTCAATGATATGACAATTATAAGGGATTTTGTCTCAATTTTTACATCTTTTTGTCTTATTTGAATTTATTCATCAATTTAATATAATGTTGTTGATATACATAAAATTTGGGATCATTTTTCATTATAAATTACATTTATCCGAAATATTTATATTATTTATTGTTAATATTTATATTACAGAAATTATATATAATTTTTATATGAGCTGTTTTACTTTGAAGAAAATATGATTGGTTAGGGAAATTATTTCTAATATTTATCCCTTACTCAATATGTAAATTTTTGTATAAGAAATTCTGTTATTTAAATAAAAAAATAATTCAATATATGTGTAATGTATTTGACATACGAATTATATGTGGGGCCCAATTATAGATAGTCTATTTATTCATCCATAATCCCATGAGACAAATTAGTTGGAAAGCCTTGTTTAATTGGGGTTCTGGTGTATATATTCCTATTAGTTAGGATATACTGGAACATTGTATATATGGTATTGGAGTCATGATGCCTAAATTTAATAAATCTAACACTAGTCATTTCCTTTATTAATAATTTTGTCACAATAATTTTTTATATAATTGCATTTATATTATCAATGGATTCATTTTGTGATCATGTTATTGATTAAATGGAATGTGTGTTCAATTATTTACCATAACATAATAATGATGCATTACCTATTTATGATTGACTTGAAATAGATTAAATGGATTGTGTGTTAAAATATTTACCTTTCTATACTCATTAGTAAATGTTTATTAATCCCTATTTATTAATGACAGACTCTATATTAACTAACTATTACTAATCATATCTCTTCCCCCATATTTTTTCCCAAAGATATGAAGAATAAATATTTAATGTAATTCCAGGATGAATTTTTCTTTGTTTCACAATGTTGTATTTCATATTAGAAAAATTAATATGATATTTTTATATGTATCAACTTTACCAAGACAACTAAACTATTTGTTCCTTTGAGATGTGATCAGATTTATATTATTCCAAAGTAGTAAAGTAAACACCAACTCCATGATAATGTGGTTGGGTGATTTATAGTTATTCTTTCATGATCTAGACTTCATCTTATGTAACCTATAGAACATCAATGTTAATCATATTTATAAAAAAATTAAACTATCTTATAGAATGAGATAATATTATATAATTTTTTTAGATCTCTAGAATCACATGTATTTTATGGTATATTTTATATGTCAAAAAATACATGTAACATATAACATTTTATACTCTATATTACATTTCTAGTCTTCTAAATTATCTTATGCGAGATTTTAAAATTTTCGTAGAAATTTCAAAGATAATATATATTATCTCTATCCAATATTAAATATCAAATAACACCTTCAAAACGCTTTACATGTATATTCCACATTATCCTTACAAGTGTTTAAAATAAATAAAACATCATCTTCGTAACAACCAATAAATTTTGTACAATTTATTTTAATATTTAGATCAAAGTGAGTAATAAAATATAATCTTAAAATATAAAGAGGCCCAAAATATATGGAAAATTGGGTAAATAACACAATAACAAGAAATTTTATGATTTAAAAACACCCTAATATTTTTTAAAGAATTCATATATATTCTATAACATCACATGATATCTAGTGGAAATACATAAAAAAACAGGTGATATATAAAGCCTTGAATTGGAATTATGAAATTAGAACATGAAAAAAGTAATAAACTTGATACAAGAGGAATATAATTACAATAAAAATGGTTTAGAATCATATAATTGAACGTTGTATCATGATATAATTTGATAACATTGAAGAAACACATACATTTTCCCACAATATAATGTAGTAAATTATAAGAATATAACAAGGATTTCCACTATAACATCATAACATTGTGTACTTAGTATCACCTATCATAACCCCTATGTGGTATATCTTGATACAAAAACACTACGAATTCATTTTAAGGTTATATAATTTACATCATACTCATCACATTGATATCATGTTCATTAAATTTTGTGAAACATTGATAATACACCATAATAAAGTCTTTTATTAATTTTAATACCATGATTAAGGTCATTATTGATCATAAATCGACGTCCCAGATCATTTAAGGGTATGTACAAACATGATAATGAAATTGAGTGGATATGGGGATGGGTATTCAGAACTCATACATTTCCCAAGGAAAATCACGAGACAATTTTCTTAGTATAATAGATGTAAAAATAATTTCAATGAATTGATAAATAATGGAGAAAGGTGGTCTATAATTACATTTTAATCATAATAATGTTAAAGTTATGTGTAAATACATTTAAAATAATAATAATTTTAAATAAAAAGTTATTAATATAAATTATCTACTTGAATAATTTTGAAGATGATAAAATTATTTACCATTATTGGATTGTTATAAAATCATGATAGGATATTATAATGTACTTAGGAACTCATTTATAGGGAGTTAGAGATGGAAATTGATTGAAATTATATGATCAATGTGGTTTTATAAGTGGAATGAGAGGATGGGTTTGTATTGATTTCCAAAAGAGGGGAAGAGTATGTCACTTTTTCTAACATGGGTGCTGGAATCTAGATGAAAAAATAATAGTTACCATAAACCATACCAAGGTTTTTTCTAATTGGACCTACCAATGATGAGTTATTTTTCAGTATTTTATTTTACTACAGAACAAATCTTTAAAATAATACCATCGATGATGTGGATGTGATTCATGTTCAGAATAATTTTTTTTTAAAACAATAAATATATAATAAATTTTTGGTCAAATGCATTAAAGGTTTGAAAGTTGAATAAAATTACTTAAAAACACATTACATTAAAGGGGAAATCTATTTTTTGGATTTTGTTAATAGTATTTACTACATACTGTTTGGGGTATTATGATGTTATAATTCATTCAGTGTATATTATTTTACTTAATTTCTTCCAAAAATTAGACTATTTTATAAAATTATGAAAAGTGAAAATGGATTATTTAAATGTGTTGATGTAAAAAATATTATTTTTTTTATGAAAAAAAACATGAGATTTTAATTTATTAGATTAAATACCCAATTTAATGGAAAATACATTTTTCATGACACAAACACATTTTGGAACATTATAAAAATAAATTGGAATTCATAAAATTATATTATAATATATATTTAAATAAATATTATTTAATAATAACGTGTCATGACATTAAAATTTATTTCATAATTATTCATTTGATCAAAAATGATGATTTAGTTGAAACTAAATATTCATTTACCTACAATTCAATTTTGGATTCATCATATAAAAATGTAATTTTCCAACATCATTATATAATAATTTATATATAATAATAATTAAAACAGATAAATATAAAAATTATTCTATTAAAAATACTTATAAATTCATAATACTTGGTTCTAGATTGAAAACCCCTTATTATACTAGTGTACACCCAATAGGTAGGATGTGTTATTGTGATTCATTGTTATAGTGGTTCATTGAAAATGGTTTGGGGAATGATATTGATAACCTTGAACATATTCCATGAATGTTTTTTATTGGCATTAATTTATTACATCTTAGGTTGGTTTTGGGATACGACATATCCTAGTGATCCGATCAACATCACAAACTCTGATAAATGGGTATTATAGGGTATGGCCCTCTAGATTGGGGTCATTAATTTTATCTTTTCTATCAATTTGATACTATTTAAAACCATAATTTAAACTAATGTTAATTGTAACTATGGAATTACAATATCATCATTTTTTATGATTCTTAATGTTATTTTTGGTATGACGGGATACATATATCCAAATTTTATAATGAAACAAATGTGGTGCATGTGTTTTCTATAACTGAAATATATAATAAACAATTTAGTGATACAGAAGGGTATTTTATTTTTAAATGTTTGGGTCATTAAATTCTACCCACCCCCACACCCACAATCCAAAATTTTTCTTATACAATTTCATTACGAAAGGTAAATAATATATGGGTACTTCTACATAATCACATATTCTGCTTCTCTTATAACTTTTAACAACATGTTGTTTTGCCATAATATTTAGATAATATTATTTAACTCATTTCACTAATCATTGTCTATATGATTGAATATTTTCATATAATAATATTCTTATGAATGGTTTAACCCTAAGGGAACCCCCTCCAGATTGAATGCATTTTAGGGCTCTAATATATAATTACTTAAAAGGAATACATGGAACACATAATCTACATGAGATAGGTTTTGTGGGAGTTATAGTAGATAATCAACAACTAAAATGAATTCAAGCATCCCAAAGGACCGATCTATAATATACTTGGAATTACCTTAAACAAAAATCACAAGACTTTCTACAATGATGATATAATAATGAAAATATTATCTCTATCCTCAAACACCATGTATCATCAGTGATTTTATAGATATATTTTATTTTTTCATTTATGATTTTCGCGTGACTCTGAATGGTTTGAAAATTCATTATAATCTCTTGGATAATATCAGGTGCCATCAGCTTCCACTCCCCAGCATCATCCCATAAAGTTAGATTATGATATATCTTCCCATGAAAAATATCAAATGATTCATTAGAATATAATAAAATAGTTTTTATATGATAACACCACTATGGGACGTGTTGATACTAATATACATGGAAATCTATTAAAAAATATATCATCATTTTTTTATTAGTTTTGATGGTTCTCCCTTTCTGGCCATATATTTAAGGATGATATGTTTTATTTGAAACTCATTTCTATATCCAATTCTTGGTAAATGATTATCGAGAAAATCAAGGTACACCTCAGGTCTCAATTTGATAAATTGGATATTGTTACTCCATTTAGTCTTACTACATATCTCTAATATATGGTTATGAGTTTCTTAAGAATTTAATATTCCACAATATCCATTAAATTCAATGACACTGTATTGTGATAAACTGCGATTGAAATGGAGTTATATACCTTGGACATCATGGGGTGTCGTATGATAAAATACATAGCTATGTATTCTTATTTCCAAACTGGTATGAGAAATGCTTCTGACATACTATTAGAAATTTATCAATCTTACATGAATTGTTTTTATACCAAGCACTAAGATAAAATTTTTTCATTATAACACATTATGTAATCCAACAAGATGTTTTTTTCAGAACTCTATACTTCTCATTGAATCCTAGGTGAAAATAGAAGGATGAGTAATGTGTATCTTCTGTATGTTCCCTCTATTATTCTATTTTTTATGAGGCACATATAAGGCTTCCAATCCTTATATCATTAGATTTATAAATAAATAACTATAGAATTTTTTGTACCATTTTCAATAGACAGATATCATTTTTTAAGGACTCTTTGATTCTCTCAATAAGGAATGGTTGGTCAAGTATCTAAGAAAGGTAAGATGATGTTATTTTTATGATTACTAGGTCCAGTTATTTCATGTACCACATGATTATATTTTTTTAAATCTACAACATGTTTAGGTTTAGAGGATTATTTCTTCTCATAAGATGTAATAGTATTTTCACATTCACATGATGGTAATAGAATTATTCGTCATAATCCTTAATCAACTCTTAAAATAATCAATATTTCATATTGAGATCTATTTGTGTAAATAAATACTGGAAGATTTTATGAACCCTATATTTATTCCATACATCTATAAATGAAGATAATGTCACTAAATCATCAATTTGATGAACATTGTAGCTAATTCTATATAATGGGATGTGTCCTTATTCTATTGTATCATTAATTTGAGAGAGGCATGAAGTATCACTTTTTTACTTTCATTAGTTAACAAACAAAGATCATTCTAAAATAATCATTATATATAATAAATCATTCCCCATCTATGGGTAATGAGAGTACACCTACGATGTTTATTCTCTTCCATTATACATGAAATCTCTCCTCACGATCATCTATTTGAAAAAATATGCATCCTTGTGAGTTTTCAATGTTAGTGGATTTGAAAATCATGAGATGTTTCTCATAAAATGATTATTTTAACATTATAATCAAGGAAAATTATGGATATATATAACATATGTTTGTATAATTTTGGATGTCTTGTACCCGAATGACACATAACGGGTTCCCCATGCTCAGTGGGCCACATGGCATCAAACAAATCACCCCAAATGTGAGAGGCTTCCAGGTAGCAGTGATATAATAGGGTGTGTCTATGGGGAGACTATGCCATCATTACCGGAGTGTAGAACAACATGTATATATAATTAGAGGAATTATTATAATTAAATAATTAATGTAGAAAAAAGTGATAAATTTGAAAGGAAAATAACAAAAAAAATAACATGAATAACTGATGATGATATGTAATGTCAATATACAACTAGAAAACATGTATACAATATGGTAAGCACAAATAGATCTAAAAATGTATAATAGAAATCAAAATACTATACCAGTTTTCTTGAGCTCCAAATGGATCATCTTATATCAGGATCCATCATAAACAATGTGAAATCTAGTGTTTCAAAAAGTGCCTCGATGGGGTGTGGGAAAATTTTTATTTGGCCAATACCAGTGGTTTCTATAGCATTTTTCCCTTGTAAGGGAAATATAACATTGTTTATGCATGTATATATAAATAATGTAGTAAAATGTAACTAAATACACAACTACCTACTTCATCCCTTTTCGAGTGTCTGAACAAGAAAACAGTTTATTAATTTATTTTTTCATGTTTAAAAATAAGTCACATGATATCCATAGTGAAGGTTCTGAGAATTAACAAGGGAACATGCAATGATGTTTAATAATGATGTTCCATGGTAGTTAACAAGGAAATGAAGACCTCAGGGGTCACTAAAGTGGAAAAGTCTGTATAGTAATTAATAACAAGAGTGTAATCAAAGGATTATAGTCCCATAAATTCCAAAATAATATTCTCATTGATTCCAAGTAGTTCGTCCAAGGTAAAATGAGGTTATGCAACGACTGGGCCGAATGAGATTTAACCATGGAACCTACTTGTCCATGTTGTATCCAAGGATTGTATCCAAGGAATCATATAATAATACATTAGGGATCCCATAGTTTGATACTGAGAATCCAAAGTTAGACAAGGATAGGGTTCTAGGTGGGTTTCAACCTAATAATTCTTTTTTCTTCAATCAGAATGGGGTTCCCAAGTGATCAAGGTATTCCCTATAGAATCCGAGAAAGATCGATTCCAGCTACTTCTATATGATAATGATTTTATATAATATTTCATAAGGTTAAATACATTACATTTATTTGTGTGACAAATAGAATTAAGAATGCATCCATTTTATAATGTCTCAATTAATCAATGAGTCCATTTTGTTCAAGCCTTACCTTACATTATTGTGACCAGGCCAAGTAAATTGAAACCATTTATTTAATCTATTTTTGTTATTTTCCTTATTCACGGTTCAGTTATCTATCTTCCGTCAACATTATATAGGTTGATAAAGACATGTAACCTATTGTTAAATTATATTTAAATATTTCAATTCATATACTTAGTATAATTGAATATTTTCTATTTCACGTTTAATTATCAAACAGAAGCAGTTACCTTAGGTGGGTAATGTGGTGAGCATACATGGTTCATTACATTATTAAATTTAATATTTAAATCATTCTATTTATTATAGAAAAGGTTACCCATACAAATGTCAATCCAAGGCACATTCGAATGGCAGTTGAAACATATCAAAACACAAAAATAGAAATTATGGAAAAACCTCCAACAGTGGGTGGAAGAGTTGTGGGTGTATCCAATAAAAATTAAACAAATATTTGAAAAGTGAATTATTGTAAGGATATGATGTTTATAATCATGTCATGTAAATTTAGTAAATAGAACCGAATGAAATTTGTAGTCCCCAAACAACAATTCCAAAATTTAGTGTACATGTGGGATGTGTTATAGACCACCCACATTAGTCTTATACAACTCTCCACATCTAGTATTATCCTAAAGTTCTTATTGGGATAAATTAGATTTGAGAAATATGTAGAAATTCTCACACATTGATAAAGATGTAATGAAAAGGTGGGGTGATGAATATCTAAAAAGGACTCTAATACTTATCATTGTTCATCCAACATGGTTAACAGAGTTTAGAATGGATCCAGAATGATGGAGCAATCTTGATCCATAGGTTAGCCCCTAAAAATACCAAAAATTAGAGAATATGGAGTTTCTCCTAGTGGAAAATTTTATAGGAGGAATGAGGATATTAAATTAGATCATTAATTGTATAATGGAAAAATTATCCAAAATTTTCCTAATGCATGGTTTGTCCACATAGTTAAAGAAAAAATATGAAAACCATGGAAAAAGTTTCTAGAGAATGATGGGAACTCTCATGGTTAGGCCTCATGGTTAGGTAAACTATTATCCAACCATGCGAGATGGATATTCTTGAATATTCATACCATTCAAACAGTTAGACCTAACCATGCCCAATACTTGCGCAGTTTTCTCAAACCGTTTGACATGGCTATTTTTTTCCAAAATGTTGGTTTTGGGTTCAGAACAAGTCCATGACACCATTGGAACCATCTCAATATCAAAATGAATCCATGTTAGGTCTAAACTAAATAATTAGACCAAAATATAATGGATCCATAATTGAGTGAAAAATATGATTCTTAGAGCTTTCCCCCTTAAAAGAACGTGTCCCCATGCTCACCTTCCAATAGTGGTGAAACACTGCCTATGAAAAAATCTATCCATTGGGAACATATGCTAGCCTCTTACTCCCATGCATCGTCTTTCTTGTTGTTTTTCTTCTATAGAACCGATACTAGATTGAAAAACTGACCTCAGAGAACCTTCATACTCTATTAAATGATGTGTACTAGACACCACTCCAAGGTATCCTCAGCATTTATCTCATCTTCCTTGGGATCAAAGGTATGAGACATGTCATCAATATATTGAAAAATATATGAATCGTGGAAGACAATGTTCATGGAATGAAAACTACGAGGTAATAACAACTAATATACGATCGGCCCAACTCTTTTAAGAATCTCATATGGCCCTACATAATTAGGAGATAACTTCTCTTTTGTTTCTAAGAATCTGTACCATAGCCTGGTAGATACCCAAAAAAAGAACATGATCCCTGACCTCGAACTACATAGGCCGTATATGGCTATAAACATAAGATTTATATCTATATTGAGTAGTATTAAAACACATTTTGATCAGTTAAACCTACTCTAAAATCAATTAATTGAGATGAGGACCAATTTGGGCTACGTCCCCTGCCACTTTGCAGCACAGATATGAACGACATGACTACCCATATAAGGACTCAAAAGGATCCATCTGAACTGTCTCTTGAAATCAGTAATTATAGGGGAACTCAATGACAGGGATAATATTCTACCATAAACATCCAAAATCAAGGGTACATTCCTAGATAATATCCTCTAGAACATATATGCATGTTCCAATTTCCTATCATTCTAAGGGTGAGAAGTTGTGATTAAAATTACTTATGTTCCCATAGATTTCTGAAATCCCGCAATAGTGATGTGAAATGAGTTCCAATATGTAAAATTATAGAACAACGGACCCTATTTTGTCATATGTTCTCACATAAATCAAGTCCCCCTAACCCATGAACTAATAAAATCTCCCAAATAAGAATTAATTGTGCCAAATTCATAAGTCTATTAATGGAAACCCAAAAAACGTCACTACATCTAGGTGAATTTGGTAATCTATCTAAAATGTCAATGGAAACATCTTCACATTTTTATTCTAGAGTTGGAAGTGGTGGTAACAATCATATAGGTCTCTGGTGCTCTTCCTTCACCTACTGACTGGTGGAACACGTAGTGGTAAAGCCTATTGTATGAAATTTTATCCAAGGATTCCAATACTAGAATCACATATCTCGATACATATTGGAGATACCTAGATGAAATACACAAATCAATAATGGCACACTTTCATCTACTCCTCTCTCATATATATTAGAACCTAGACACTTCTATGTATACATTTATTGTTTTCTCTTTCCATAGACCAATTCAATGGTGGGTTAGTTACTAATATAATCTCAGAGGGAACCAAAGCCTTCGGATCTAAAAATATTCTACCCTTCACCTTCTCTAAGAGACGAGTGGTGACTATCAAACATGAGAGTTAAGAATTCTCATGACTATATTTAAACTCTAGATGTACATTAGATAAGGGGGCCATTAATATCCATCCACCATTATCCTAATATAAGGCATGTGTTTGAATTTTATGACTAAGTGAATATCAAAATACATTGTCATTCCCAATCATATAGAAAAGATAAAAATAAAAAAATTTCGATATTCAGCCCATATTCTTTTTCTGATGTTCATGTCATAATATGAAAAGCTATATTTGAGCCTCTTGTGGTCCATATACACCACAATGCACTAACCCAATAGATATTACCTCTAGAAACATAAGTCATGTACAATTGTTCCTGGATCACATTCATGCATCAGGTAATTTCTCTCATTAAGCATCAATTGTCGAGATTCGTATGCAATTAGTCTATCATCCTACATCACCAATGCTCCTAGTATAATAATTTATGAAATACAAAAAATGGTATAACTTATTCCTAGATCTAGATGAGTTAAAATAGATGCCTATATAATCCTCCCATTCCTCTCTAAAATGGATTTCTTGCTATGTTTTGACAATAAAAACATGAAACCCATCATTAAAAGTCCAGTGAGAGCTGATGAAGGATATGATAATTCATGTATCAAAATACCATCAATATCCATCCAGACCCAAAAAACACTATATATCAAACACATTCATGGGTATCTCCCAAGAAAATAAATAACTAAACTTTCCTTGGTCAACAATTACTCCGGATTTTGATATGATATGACCTATGAAATAAACATTGTTTATCCAAAAATGGAACATAACAATATCAGCATAAAGATGATGATGTTAATGATTACTCGAAATAATCTCAATATGATTGTCATAGTGGTTACGAGTGTGAAAATACACCAAGATTTCATGCATAAATACCATGACATAATAATAGAGATGGTGATGGAAACCCGTATTCATTAGAGAAATGAAAAGGGGCGAAACATTTTCTAGAACGAACAAAATAACAATGTAATCATACCCATCATAGCAACTATGAAATGAAGTATGAGGCATGTTTGATTTCCTTAATTTCACTTTGTGATATACCAACCATAATTAAATCTTATAGAAGACCCAGGATCCTTAAATCTAATGTAAAGAGATCATATATTTGAGGGATTGGATACTATTTCATGAAAACAAGGTGGCTCAAAATTCTCTAATCCACACATACGCACAAGGTTTCATCTTTCTTCCTGGGGAGAAGCATGGGCAGACCCCAAGATGATGTACCCATTCATATAAATCACTTGGCCTATAAATGTTCTAACAACATATTGATCTTCAGAATACCTATATATTCCATCTTAATCGTATGAACGGAAACTTGATATTCTCCTAGAATTAGATTGATCATAATCCTTGACTCTCTATGAGGAGGTAAGACAAAAAAATCATCTGGAATGACATCCCTGAAATGATCTAGTACTAGAGGGAAATCATCTTGACATTAACCAGATCCTTCATGAAGTGATTTTCAATCTGGAAGGTCACTCCACCTAGACCATGATGCTTTTATCAAAATATCCTAGAAAAAAAATCTTACAAACACTAATTTAGTTAAGTACTACCCTCTGGTGATGTAAATGATACCCCATGGAAAAAGATGTCTAGAAAATCATGATATTGAACCAAAATATCAGTCCTGAAAATGGAATCAAATCTTGTATTCTCAAGAACGAAGAGGTTCCATATGAAAGTGAAATTACCTACCTCAAGGGGACATCCCCTAAATTGGTGTATGCCAACTTATTGCACTCTTAACGGTTTATATAGAGTCATTACACCACAGTAATAATGTATCTCCATATCGATACATTCTCTGATAGATAAAAAGATAAAATATTTTGATGTATTTTATCAAATAATGTAAATACTATGGTAGATGGCACTAGAATAGTACCTCATACTATGAATGGTATCAAAGCCTGATCCTCAGGTATCAGTTGTAGTGCATGAAACTGGCATGATCTATGACCCTATGCAATAACTATAGTTCCACGATCATAACTACTATACTTGTGCTACTTTTGATTAGAGGTATAACTACTTTTCTACGACCCCCTTGTCCAGTATTACCAGTTCTCACTACCACAAAAATAGTTTTTCCCATCCCCCCCCCCCGTTATCAGCGCTAACGAAAAAGCGCTGATAAAAGTGGGGGGCTTTATCAGCCCAAAAATAAGCGCTGATAAAAGTACCCCTTTATGAGTTCTTTTTTTGGCGCTTATAAAGCCCCCCCCCCTTTTATCAGTTATTTTTTAGCGATGATAATGGGACCCCCATTATCAGTGCTTTTTTAGTAGCATTGATAAAGGTGTGTCCTTTATCAGCACTATTTTTAAAACCGATGATAAAGTGTCGAATTCAAAAAAAATTAAAAAAATATTAATATATTAATATATATATATATAGTTATATTGATATAAATATAATATATAATTTTTAAATAAATTTTAGATACATATAAATGTACATTTACACTTAATATAGATAATATATAAGATATTTAGTGAAAATGGCTTCTTAAAAAATTTAAAAAATTCTTTTTAAATAATAATGTGCTAATTATTATGGAGTAATAGTCATTTAATAACAATTTGAAAACTAAAAGAAAGAAAAAAATAAAAAAAGATCCAAAATTAGTTGAAAACGCAACTGAAACTTCGAACAACCCTAACTTTTGATCCGGGTGTCCTTTTTTAATCGGGGTACCCCGATTTTTTAACATTTAGTGGATTTTCATCCTCGTTTTAGGGGGTATTATTGGATTTTTTTAGTGGGTACTGAATTTATTCCAAGGTATTACATTCATATTAATATTATTTTTTTGAAATGTTATCGTTTTTTATAATGAACTACTATTTATAATCAAATATATAACTATATGTACATATTTTTTTTATATTCACACATAAAAATTAAAATTTTAAAATAAATAATTAAATATATTTAAATATAAAATATATTAACATTATCTAAATAATAACTAATATCCATTTTAATTAAAATACCAATATATGAATATTTATATAAATACTACATATTAATATAACTATATATATATATATATTAATCAAGATATATATATATATATATATTAATATAACTACATATTTATTAGTATTACTATATATATATTAATATCACTATATATATATATATATTAATATCACTATAAATATATATATTCATATAACTATATATATATTAATATAAATTTATATTACTATATGAATAAATATAACTAAATATATATATATATAGAGATATATAGTAATATAACTATATATAAATATATTAATATATATATATATATATATTAATATAACTTTATATATATTAATATAACTATATATATTAATATAACTATATATATATTAATATAACTATATATACATTAATATAACTATATATATATATTAATATAACTATATATATATATTAATATAACTATATACATATATATTAATATAACTATATATATATATATTAATATAAATATATATTACTATATGAATAAATATAACTATATATATAGATAGATAGAGATATCATGAAATAGCTAACAAATCAAAATATAGTAGTGGTAAGGGCTTAGGCACGCATGGTGGAGGTCTCAAATTCAAAACCTACTTGTGGTAGAGGCGCACGCATGGGGGTGGATATGGGGGGATAACACTGATAAACGGTGGAGGGGGTGCATGCGGGGTGATGGAGGGGGTGGAAAGCGCTATTAAAATTTGGGATCAAGTGCCATAATAGTCCCCCCCGATTGGTATGTTGTTTTTAATTTTTTGTAATTTGTTTTAATTTTTTTAAATTGATTAAATTTTTTTATTTTTTTAGCTTTAATCTGCGCCAAAACAAAATCATTGATAAAAGAAGTTCTAATATAGGACCCCTTTATCAGCGCTAAAAAAACCACTGATAAAGGGGTACTTTTATCAACACTTTTTTAGCACTGATAAAAGTGCCCTTTTGTCAGTGCTTTTTTTGAGCGCTGATAAAGGGGACCCCTCCTTTATCTTAACCGGATTTAACAAGGCTTTTCCTAGAACTGTTAAAGGCCCTTTTTAGCACTGATAAAGGGTTTGTTTTTAGTAGTGTCTATTCAAAATCCCTGCCTAATGTGAAAAAAATAACATTCTTCTATAGGTCAAGTTGGTGCAGATCCTTTTCCGCATGAAGCTGGTGGAAAGGTCTTGGAAAACCTCTAATGATTCCTCACAAGGTTGTAGGCCTGACACTCCATTGGGTATCTATCACAATGGGTATTCGACTACCCCTATCATCCATACTTATGAAACACCATGGAGTTATCAAAATTTGTAATCTGGTTATCACTAACCTGATGAGAAACCACAAGGGAATTATTCCTACCAGTGGAAGTACAACTAGCATGACATAAAACTAATCCTCTATGTTTAGTACTATGTTCGTCGCTCAGGTTATGCTCCTTGATAAGATCCTGAATGACTATTTTAGAAACATTAGTCAGGAGAAAATATTTTCCTCGGGTATAGATGGAGTGCACAATCCCATCCATGAAGCATTTAGTACGTGAATGCTCATCACCGACTTGAAGTGGTGAAAAGAGTTGTAACTCAGTGAAATGATATTAATACTCCATAATTGACATAGAACCTAGATCAACATTCATGAACTTTTTTTATTCATCATCTCTCAGTTTTTGAGGAATGAACTAATCATAGAATGGAGAATGGATATCAAATTTTAACATGACCTGATGATGACTGGCCTTGGTAATCATATCCAAACAGTGCTTGGATGAATCAATAAGCATGTATGTTTAAATATTTACCATTCTCTCTGGAGGAATCTCTAGATGCTCAAAAATAGACATGGTGCCCTCTAGTGAAAATCATCATCTTGTGGACCACCAACCCATGATAATTTAGATTTATGCTGATCCTGGAACTCATGAACCAGATAAACCATCGTAGGTGAAACATGTGGAGAACCAAGCATGGCTCCAAAAAATGTAGGAAACTATCACAAAATATGGTGTTAGTGCCCATATCAACAATAAAAGGTGGTGCCTCATTTTTCACTCTTTGGGGTTAGACTGGCAGCATAGGGCCCACCATATAGAGAGCATAGTTATCGCCACCTTCCTAGCGTATGATATGAGAAAATGATGGTGAAATTCATCTACAATTTTAAATAATATTAATTAACAAAAGTATTAAGAAGATAGATAGAAACACTTACGAAAGATAATCAAGGAAACACTCAATACCCAGTTCATACTACCCCAAATACCAAGTTATATTTCCAATTACTTATAAGTGATCAAGTATAAGTTTCATTTCATTCTTCAATTTAATCACCATGTTCACTCTTTTACCTTTCGTAATCAGTAAATGGAATGATAAGAATGTGAAACCATTTCATTTTATATTTCATGTTTCACATTATAATGGATATCCATTCTCATTGAATCAGTTCCAGTACACCTTTTCACTGAAAACAACAACAATTTATTTATATCATAATGGTTTGTCTCGGTAAATTACTCATCCATACCCATAAGGTCCGACACACCTCATCAATTGAGATAGAAACTCATTAAATCAAAACAAATATTAATATATGAATAATATAATAATCAAAATATAAAATAACAATCAAAATCATTTAAATTTATGAAAATTAGTGAAATTCTCCTATATAGAATAGCAATATGAATGACATGGGAATTATTGGTTCCTAAAATGATGAATCAAACAATTATCCTTTCCCATATATAATTGAGTGATGGATAAAATAAAATATCAATTATAATAAAAAATAAATAACACCACCACGATTTTGTGTTACCCTATGGTTAAATAATATCAACTATAATAGGAAAAAAACAAAAAATATATTTTGGGTAACTTCACTTTTACCCTGAACCTATGTTCGTGATGCCCATGCACAACTTTTGGCCAAGTCACATGCATTACTTATCTCATGAATATTTTCAACAAATAGAAAAGGAAGAGTAAACATATCCTCTCATACCACATTGTAACATCACAGACCTCGATTCTACTTAATTAGTGTCTTGAGCCTTGTCGGCCACATTGCCTCAAACTCATCTCCCCAAATTCCAGTTGCTCACGATTGGCAATGATGGACTCAGGAATGTCTGTGTGGAGGCTATTATCTTATTACCAGAGAGTATCACAACATATAGGTATAAATATATTTAATTAGAGGAAGAAATATAATTAAATAGTGTAATTAGACATAATTAATAAAGAGGTAAAGATGATAATAATAAAAATTACAGGAATAATGAATGATGATATGACATGACAATAGAAAACTGGAAAACACAGATACAAGAATGTATGTGTAACATTTTGTACAAAAGAATAAGGGAAATAAAAATATTATCCCATGTATCCCAAGCTCCTTATCGGTAATATCCTGTAAGGCTTCATGCTAAGTAGAAAAAAATCAGGTGTTTGAAGCCATAGGCTTACATTTGTCAACGCATGTAATCATGAAATGTTATCCAAGTACTAGAGGGTTACTAGAGAGGGTGTCAGATAAATCTCATTGGGCCACCACCAATGATGTCCATAACATCCGGCCTATATAATGTAAATGTAATAGTGTAAAAGAATGCATATATAAATAAAAGCACTACAATGTAACTAAATTACCAAGTACATGCTTCAATAGTTAGCTGGGGTTTCAACATGTAACAAGTTTATTATTTAATTATTACCATTTTATATAAAATTCACATTATTCCCATAGTGAAAGATCCAATATGTGACAAGGAAACCTGTAATGATGCTTAATAATGAACTAAAAAGGTAGTAACCAAGGAAATTTATACCTCAAGGATCACTAACTTAGTAATTAATATAGACTGGCTAAGGGTATGGGTAATATCCAATGAGCATAGTCTAATTAATTCAATAATCAGATGGCTACCAAGTCCATGGAGTTCATCAAAGGTAAAATGGGGATAGCCAAGGACTGGACCCAATGGGCTTTAACCTTGGAACCTACATTTCAATTATGGATCCAAGAAGTGTATCAAATTATCATCTTAATAACACATGGTGGATCTTATGGTGTCATACCATGCATCCAATGTTATACAAGGATCCAGTTCTTGGTGGGTTTCAACCTAAGAAAGTCGTATCCTTGAATCAAGAAGGGGTTCGCAAGTGCTCAAGGAATTCCCTATAGTATCCAAGACTATATCAAGTTATGAAACTCCTATTTAACAATGATGTCATTTAAAATTTTATATTGATAAATCCATTACATTTAATTAGTGTGAAAAGGATAATTGAGCATGTTACCATTTAATCAACTCTTAATTAATCAATGAGTCCATTTGGTTCATGCATTTAACTTCATAAGTGTGACAAGTCCAAATAGCATGAAACAATTTACTTAATCTATTTATTGGATTTTTATTAATCAAAGTTCACTCTACTACCTTAAATTATCATGGTAAGAGGTTTTATGTACATAAAACCTATTATTAAAATTGCATTTAAAAAGGAAAAGTAATATACTTAGTATACATTCCGATTTACATATCACATTTAATTATCAAATTGAATCACATACCATATTTAGTTCATGTGGTGATCATACATGGTACATTCCATTATTCCTCTAACACTTTAAATAAAGCAATGTAATACATAAAAGCTTACCATTAGAATGGTCAAGCCTAAGTACACCTGAATTATGGCTCAAAAGTATCAAAACAATAAAACATCAATTATTTAAAAACCTCATATTGGTGATGGATGGAGTTGCGGGAGTGACAACTAAAATCAAATAACATATTTGGAAGGAGAATAATAATATGGTTCTAATGATTATTATCATGGTATATAAGTTCACTAAATGACACCCGATGAAATCAGTGGGCCCCACGGGACAATCCAAAACCAATGAACATGAGGGATGAGTTATAGACCACCCAACATAGGCTTCTATGACCCTACTAATCCATTATTAGCATCTAGTTTGTCTTGTAGTGAATTAGATCGTAGAAAAAAGGTAAAAATACTAACACATAAATAACTATGTCGAGAAAAATATCGATGCAAAATGGATAAAAAGAACTCGATTACTTACATTTTCACATCCAACATGACAAATGGATGATAAAATTCCAAATACCTAGATTTTACATGTAATATATTTTAATTATATTCAATTATTATGAGTCTGAAAAAATTTATGGTGCATGATTCTGAGGCCCGGTGTTCCTGGAATGATTTTCTATAATTTTTTAAAGGTACGTTCAGTAAATGAGCGATCGAAATTTTCTAACATATGATATGGTGCTTTTATTAAAAAGATTAGAGAATTGTTGAATCTGCAGCATCAGGAATCTCTTTTGGAAGGATTCACTTCAATCAAATTTGGTTGGGATAAAAAGAAAGATTTTGGACATTTAAATGAATAATAAAAATAACAAGGTTATTTTATTTCTCTTTTTCTTTTCCACAAATTTACAAGAGACGGTGGCGGGATGAATTACATAACTATAAATTAATTGGATTGAATCCTTAATCATTGTAATATCACCCTTTGAATTTGGGAGGATCATTCGTTAAATGAACCTAATAAATTCCCAACGGTGTTACTCCCCCTCCCCCCACTCCATTTTATATAGAGATCAGGGAGGAGTAATGGAACAAATTCACCAAGATAAGATGATTTGGAAATGTACCATGATTCCAACCACATAGAGAATGAAACCAGTTTCAGTGAGTGGTGACGAGCACCACAGAATCACGATCCGAAGAACACCAACTCTTCCTCATATGCAGACATTCTCCAATGATCTTGAGGTATGGTATATTTTTCATCTAATTTCACGAGTTTTTGAATCATTACAACCATATTGAAATCATGTTTATGTGGAGGTCATGGGCCAAAAGAACAAGGTGAAGACACACTACATTTTTCTGAAATTTAATGGGTTATTCACGAGCGATTTATTCGGGTAGGACGAAACCTGGAATGGTGGGTTTAGAAATGAAGAGGTAAAATCGGAGAGTATGTTTTCACCTTCAGATGGAGAAATGGCCCACTGAAGCTCACCTGGTGACCCGTGGAAGACCGTTGGAAACTGGCACTGGTAGAGGAGGTGATAGTGGCGGCTAGCACCGGTCAGCCGCAGAAGGGATGGTGGCATGCCGCTGGCATAGATGGTCGTGGAAGAAGCCACCGTCAGTGGAGAAAATGGCCGGATCAGGCCAGTCGCGGAGGAAGGAGCGGTGCACGTGTGCTGCTGGAGAAGGTGGTCGCAGCTCATCAGCTACGACAAACCCAGGGAGTAGCCAACACCAGTTGTGTGAGACAGAGCGGCATGCAACGGTTTTCCACCAAATAGGCTATCTAGAAACCTAACACCGTGGTAGAAAGGACCTGCTCTATGCAGGTCCCACGAGAGAACGGGCGACGCCACATGGCATGCTCGCTGAAACTGAATGGATAGGGCTGTTTTGGAAAACCAGGGGGCACCTCCTATGAAAACAAGGGCAGGTACTGCTCCAATAGGTCGCTCCTCTAGCGGGTTGCGCCCCTCCACGGGCTGGGTCGCATGAGCCAAGTGGGTTGCGCCCTCTGCAGGCCTGGCCATGCAAGCCCAGTGGGACACGACCTCTGTGGGTCGGGCTAAGCAAGCACAGTAGGCCGCACCACCCTTATGGGTTACGCCGGTCCTTGGCCTAGCGGGCCGAGCCCACCGCGGTCCAGCCCCACCAGGATGGCCTAGGCCGGATCGAGTCGGACGAGGTCGGACCCAGACCCTTCAAGGCCGTGTTCTTCAAAAAGAGAGAAAATTTGTGAACCATGTAGGCGTTTGATGAACCATCCATGTCGATAGGATCCTTGGATTCAGACGATCATAATGGAATAATCTATCTTAATTTTAGAGAATTTTTTTGTATGGTTGGGTTGGATTGAACACGAATCCAACTGGGTCCCTCAGTACTAAAATGCTTATTAGTCACAAACGGGGCATCTGATTGACATGCAGTGAGTCATGTTGGAACCCTTACGACATGGCGGTCATTTTAGATAATTCTTCATGGAACATAGTGGTGGTTGATGTATAACCAATGGATTGAGGAGCATATCCTACAAAATTCAAGTGTGTTTAGTGCGGTTTCTCATGGAAGGCTATAACGTGAAGAGAGAATATCGATCCTATGTGGGTTAGCATCTATCGATCCTGTGTGGGGTTTCACTTAACAATACTTTGTGGGTCAGTATCTATCAACCATGTGTCGGTCAATGTCTAGAGATCATGTGTGGGTCAGCATCTATCAATCCAGTATGGGTCAGCATCAGACTCTCTCGATTGAAAAATATGATCTAGTTTTATGACTAATGAAGTGTACTTATGTACATGAGTTATATACCTAGTGTGAGCTGGGTATTTACCTTTGTGGTACATTTATCTTTGTGTTTTTACCATTGTATTACTTTTATCTTTGTGGGGTCACCATCACGGTGTTACCTATGTGGTACTTTTACTTTCATGGAGTTACACTCGTGGTGTTACCTTTTTCATATTCTTCCCTCGTGGATTATTTGTCATAAAGGATTAAAAGTTGGAGACTTATGTTTGCTGATGTACAAGACAAATATATATTGATAACATAACTATATGTATGGGAACACAACTATGTAGAGTTGATGACTACTTCTATCTTTGTGTTTGAGGTCATGCTTTGTGGTTTATCCATTGTGTAACTCTGGAAGAACAAAAGTGGGATCGGGGCCACTACTAAGTATTTTTATGATAAACCCTATATGGGATATGCCCACACCTTGATATGTCTTGTGTAACTAAAGGATAACATTGATCGAGGCTGAGAGAGCTAGGATTGGACGGTTCTAAGAGGTGGACAATTTGACATGACATGCTGTAGTGACTACTGGTAGTGATATGTTCCAACACTTTTGGTATGATCCTCGGTGGATAATCCAGGAGTTTTTTCTCTTTTAATTTGTACTTTTACATTTCATTTGGGTTTGTACTTTATCCCCTTTACTTTTAGTACAATTTTTACTACAGTAGTTCACTTCGTGGTTACATCATGTTGTGTTTGTGGATTGTGTGTTTGTACAGGATTAAAGGAAATGACTTCCTATTATATGTTTAATTCTTTTTAGTTCCAGTCTCCAAACCCTAGCCTATGGAAGACGAGATTGGGGTAGTCAGGAAACAAGCACAGGGGGACAAGTCATGGCAATGTGGTATCAGAGGATTCAGTTCTACCAAAGAACACAGACTCTTATCTTTTCTATGTGGAAAAAGTGTAAAGTGTTATGAGTGTGGCTTTCAGTTTGGAGAATCCAATGTTGGTATGGAAGCTAAAGTATCCATACAACCAGAACCTATGTTCGGATTTGTGACTCAATGCAAGAAAATATTGATTGCATGTGTTTTTGAAAAGTTTTTCTTTTGATTTCTTTGAGTCAGCTCAGCAAGGAAAACATATTGACCATGGAAAACCAATTTTCATTCAGTATTAATCCGTGTATATTGATGGATAGGATTCCCGAGAGAGTAAATGATGACGGACCACCAAGTGATGAAGCCTCGGTGTAGGGCCCTCTTACAGTGTTAGCAGCTTCTAGTGGTGTATCAGCAGCACCACTACCCATTGGGCAGAACATGCCACCAGCCCCCTATTAGAGGGGGCACACCGAATGAGCATGTTGCACGAGATTTAGTGTCACAGGCCTCCATGTTTATGAGGCGAGACAGTCTCCCAGGCGGTTGAGCAGTGGCTGGAGGGTGTGGCCATAGTTCTTCTCTTAGATGGAACACCAGCTGATATGATGGTGATCCTAGCTTCCAGTCTCTTCTAGGGAGTTTCTAGGATTTGGTGGATTCTTACACTCACATTAAACGATGGGGTGACCCTCACCTAGGTGGAAATAGAAGTCCTTTTTAGGGCAGAATTCATCCGAGAGACCCAATGCTCAGTACGTATATAAGAGATGCTACACTTACAGTTGGGTAGCATAATCGTGGCCCAGTACTGGGAATGGTTCACTAATCCTTCCTGCTACATCACAGAAATGGTACAGAACCCTTTATTCAAGTCATGGATCATTGATTAGGGACTCTAAATGATGATCAGAGCATCGATGACATCTCTAAGTATTTTGACGCAGGCTGGGGTGCTAGAGAAAGTGCTTTTTGTGGTGAGCTTCTTAGATGACCAAGCACCAATAGTGAGATCCACCACCAGAAATGAAGAAGAAAACTCATTTCCAGCATGTAGTAGACATATGAAGCAGAGGATCAAGTGGGATAGACCTTCTGGTAGATGATGTAATGATATAGGGTTGGTGGTGTGGGGGCACATGGGATAGAAGAGGACAGATGAAGAGAAAGTGGTGCTACTAATGTGGCGGGTAGGGTCACATGGCTCGCGACTACCTGACAATCCATATGGATTACCAATAGATGGTCAAGGGGGCATCAAGGTAGATTTAGTGGTACGATTGAGGAGTTTCATAGGGAGTATGTGGACATGGAAGAGAAGTCGGTCGTGCAGCCAGCAGTGTGTGGAGATTCGAGGTTCTACTTCAACCACCTCCAGGTGGACCACCCCAACCACAAGGATCTAGAGGACAGGGATGACCTCAGTTCCAGGCATCTGAGGCATGCGAACATGGTTCCCTGGAAATTATTAGAGATACAATCTGGGTCTACTCCACCCTAGATGCAATACTTATTTACATAGGTTCCAGCCACTCTTTTATTTCCAATGCCCCTGTTCGGAGTTCAGAGATTCCAATGGAGCTATTGGATCGTTCTATAAGTCTAGAGACTCCAAAGGGGGGTATTCGATGATTACAAACCAATACCGGTAGTTTGAGATTACACTAGGAGGTGATATCTTCACCTGTAATCTTCTACTAGAGACATCAAGGCCTTACGAAGTCATCTTTGTTATGGATATGTTATCCAATATCCATGCTCATAGTGACTATTTTAGGCATGAATTGCAGTGTGTCTGTGAAAATGGGACCTGGTTTTCTTTCACTGGTCATAAGGGAACCTTTTCAGCACATGAAAGACTTACAGATATGAGGGTGCAGTCGATCACACATTAATTGGCTAGGCTTACCCTCTGAGAACTTGATGTTGAGAGTCTTAGCTATCATGTAGTGGTGAAACAGTGTGATGAGGTCATCCCTAATGATGTTTCTGTACAACCTCCACATAGAGATGTATAATTTTATATCGACCTATACACTAGGATGACACTGATATCTATAACAGAATATTGGAATACTCCCGTGGAGCTTCGTGAGTTACGGGTACAACTAGAGGAATTGTGGAGGAAGGTGTTCAAAATGCCCAGTTTTTCTCCATGGGTAGCCCCGATTTTCTTCAAAAAGAAGGCATATGTGAATTTGAGACTTTATTTGGACTATCAGTGCCTAAACCAGATGACCATGAAGAACAAGTATCAACTTCAAAGGATTGGCGATCTCTTCAATCAGCTAAAAGGAGTTCTATGGTTTTTGAAGATATACCTCAGATCAGGAAATCATTAGCCCAGGGTACGAGATGAGTATGTGTAGGAGATGACCTTCAGTTGTCAGACTAGACTCTATTAGTTCGTGGTCATGCCATCCAGCATGACCAACACCCCTGAAGTGTTCATGGGACTCATGAACTGGATCTTCTAGACATACCTTGATTGCATTGTGGTGGTATTCATTAACTACATATCAGTATACACTGCAAAAGAGGAGGAGCAAGCCTATCATCTGCATATAGTACTAGATATGCTCAAAGAGAATTATGGTAAACTCTCGATGTTCTAGTTCAAGATACAGAAGGTTTAATTTCTAGGATAGGTTCTCTCGGATGCTTCAGTTGTGTTACATTCGACGAAGATAGAGGCATTGATTTCTTGGGATCCACCCAGGAGTTTGACCGAGAAGAAATGTTACCTAGGATTGGATGCGTACTTCCGGAGATTTATACCTGGCTATTCTAGAGTTTTGACAAATTTGAAAGTATTAATGAAGTTGGGAAAACCATTCGTATATAGGTAGAGATGCCAGAAAATTTTTCAGGAGCTAAGGTAGAGACTGATGAGTGTCCACATATTGAGGCAACTAGAAGAGAGTGTTGGGTATATAGTCTATTGTGACACATCTGGGACCATACATGGATGTGTCCTAACGCAGGAGTGAGTAGTGATCATATATGTTCCTGATTTCTAAGACAACATGAGAATAAATACGCTACCCCTAACCTGGAGATAGTAGTAGTGGTCTTTACCTTGAAGATGTGGCAACATTACTGGATTGGTGAATGTTTTATAGAATAATATGATCACAATAGTCTCATGTATATCTTCTCATAGAAGGAACTAAAACTGAGAGAACGACATGGGCTAAGGTTCCTCTATGACTTTGACATTGTGGTAGTATACACTCATGGGAAGGGGAACGTAGTAGTAGACGCACATAGTAGGGGGCATGGTCTATAGTTGTGGAGTGAGGTGACAATGTATCTAGGTGAATTGCAGATATCCTTTGTTGATACAGATGGATCATCTTACCTCTAGTCTAGGATTGTAACGCCCCCACTTAGACATTGATTTTGGGAGGCACAACATGGTTACATTGACTATGAGGATTAACGTGCCCACAAATCCTCCGGACATGCAGCAGGTGGATTTTCTAATGGTGGGGAGCACATTATCTTCATTAGCGGACGCACCACGGTACCAGTGGAACTACAGGAGGAGGTGTTGATGGAGTTCCATATGTCCCCTCTTGTGGTGCATCCTGGTGTGGAGAAGATATACCAGGACCTCCAGCATCAACACTGATGGATAGGGATGAAGAAAGAAGTGGAAGAGTTTTCTTCACGATGACTGACCTGTCAGTAAGTGAAGGTCGATAATTAGGTTCTAGTTGGCATTGTGCGGAAAAAAGAGGTGCCAGAGTGGAAGTGGGATGGTATCTCCATGGACATTGTGATAGGTCATCGATGTACATCTAGGGGAGATGATTCAATTTGGGTGACCCTTGACAGACTCACCACGTCCTCCAACTTTTTACCCATCTGAGAGTAGGGATCAGTAGAGGTCTTGGGATACCTCTATATACAAGAGATTTTACGACTTAATTGTGTGACATTGACGATCATATTTGACAATGACAAACATTTTACATCCCAGTTGTGGAAGGGATTACTGGAGGTGTTCATGACTCAACTACATTTGAGTACCTTGTTTCATCCTTAGACAGATGGTCAGACGAAGCGGACCATACTGACAGTTGAGGACAATCTTTGTGCTTGCTTCCTAGATGTTGGTCATCATTGGTAGGATCACTTTAACTTTGTGGATTTTTCATTAAACAACCGTTTTCACTCCACCAAATGTATGGAACCATTTGAAGCATTGTACGGTCGACCAGGAAGATCACCTTTGTGCTTGACAGACCTAGTGGAGTCTCCACTTTTGGGTCCAGAGTAGGTATGTGCTACCCCTAAGAAGGTGAAGATCTTTTTGGGGTGTATAAAAACTATACAAAGAATACTGAAGTCTTATTCTAGAATGATATTGAGACCTATGGAGTTCCATAAGGGGGACCATATATTCTTATGAGTCTCCCCACGATGGGGACTATAGACATTTGGCCAAGGCGGAAAACTCTCATCGAGGTTTATCAAACCTTTTTTGATACTTCATAAAGTTGGTGAGGTGACATACTTCTTGGTACTTCTACCATAGCTAGAGAGGGTGCACAACGTATTCCATGTATCCCAGCTAAAGAGATACATGCATGACCCATCTCATGTCATCAACTAGGGAGTGCTGGACTTTGATGTTGGAGAAATTATTATGAAGGATCCAGTATAGATTGAGGATCAACATGAGAAGGTCCTTCATGGATGATAGATCCCTAGGGTGCACCTTCACTAGCAGCATGGGAACCTACAAGAGAGTACATAGTAGTGGGGGGCTTAGATTTGTGCTCAGTACCCCCATTTTTTCCTTATTATAGGTTGTAGATTTCGAGGATAAAAATACCTAATGTGGGGAGAATGTAAAGACCCAGATTGTCCATTTGATTTTTTTTAATTATATACAATTATTATGAGTATGAAAAAATTGACGGTGCGTGATTTCGAGGCCCAGTGTGCCCGAAAAGATTTTCTGAACTTTTTTAAGGTACTTTTTGTAAACGAATGAACGACGTTTTTTATCTTTTGAACTAGTTTTCAGATTAAAAATCTAAGAGCACCGTTAAATCATCATTTTCGGGATTCTATTAAAGAAGGGTTCACTTTAACATCAGTAGTCCTAGAGAAAAAGATATATTTTTGACATTTAAAAGAATAATATAAATAAAAAAGTTATTTTATTTATCTTTTTCTTTTCCACCAACAGACAAGTGGATGTGGTGGGACAAACAACATGTCATTCCATTAATTGGAATGACGTCTTATTCCTTGTGATATAACAATTGGAATTTGGGAGGTTCATTCATTAAATGATCCTCATATATTCCCAATTTCATTACTCACCCCTTCTTTTATTTATATGGAGCTCGAGGATGAGTATTAGCATGGATTCACCAAGAGACAAAGATTTGGGAATGTACCGTGATGCCAACCACATGGAGTAAAGACCTGGTTCCAGCGAGCTATGAAAATCACCACTGAATCAAGAATCGACAAACACCAACTTTTCCTCAAATGCGTATATTCTCCAATGATAATGAGGTAGGGTTTATATTTCCTCTAGTTTTAAGAGTTGTTGAAACATTACTACCCTCTTTCAATCAAGATAATGCAAAGGGAATGGGGGACAAACGAAGAAGTCCCAGACTCTACACCTTTTGTTGAAATTTGGTGTGATATTCACGATCGATTTATTCAGGTTTGAGGTATCCTAGAATGGTGGGCTTAGTGATGAAGTGGCCATATCAGGGAGTCTGTTGGAACCATTGGATGGAGGAACGGGCCAGCGAAGCTCACCCGGTGACCTGTGGAAGACTACTGGAAATCGACGCTCGGGGAGGTGGTGATGGTGATAGCCGGCACCGGTTGTGCACCGAAGGGATGGTGGTGCGCTATCTCACACCTATGATGGAGAAGGTCACGTCTGAAGCCACGACGGGTGGAGACGATAGCTGACTTGGGGCGGCAGCAGAAGAAGAGGTGGCACATATGCACCATCGGAGAATGTGTCTATAGCTAATCAGCCAAGGTGGATGAAGGGAGTGGTCAGCACCAGTAGGCTATAGGAGATGGAGTGGCACACCTCCGGAGAGGCTGGTAATGGCTCTGACATAGTGGCAGAAGGGACTTGCTCCATGCGAGTCCCACATGAGACCAGGTGATGTCGCGTGCCACCGCTACACAAAACGAATGGTTAAATCTGTTCAAGAAAACCAGGGGGAACTCAACCCTATGGCACCTTGGGCAGGACCCTCTCCAGTGGGCTGCAACTCCAGTGAGATGCGGCTCTCTATGGGACGGGCCGGCTGAGCCCAGCGGTCGATGCAATCTGTAGGCTTGGCCACACGAGCACAGTAGGACACGCCCTCCGCAGACGGGTCACACCGGCCCAGTGGGTCACACCCTCCATGGGCCCCTCCGCAGCCTAGTGGACCAAGCCTACCATCGCTCCACCCAACTGGGCTGGCCCAGGCCTATTTGGGCTAGTCCGGTTCAAACCTAGATTAGGTCGAACTAGACCCAGACCCCTCTAGGCCCAATTTCGCAAAAATATCCATAACATGTGAATCGAGTGTCAATTTGACAAACCGTAAATGGCACTAGGATTATTGGAGCGAGACAATATTTTTGGTACAACACACTTGAGTTATCGAGAATGTCCGAGTATGGTTGGGTTGGATTGAACCCAAATTCAATTGGGCCATCGGTACTAAAATGCTTATAAGTCACAGATCGGGCCACTGATTGACGCGCCATCTATCACATTGGAGACCTTACAACATGGCAGTCCATTGGGATACTTCTTCATGGAACATCGTGGAAGTTTATGTATGACCAATGGTTTGAGGATCAGATCCTCCAGGAATCATATGTTCTTAGTGCAGGAATCTTGTGGCAGACTGTAACATGAATAATGAACATCGATCTTATGTGGGTCAGCATCTATCGATCATTTGTGGTCAGTGCCTAGTGATCTTGTGTGGGTCAGATTCTATCAATCATGTGTGGGTCACTGCCTAGTGATCGTGTGTTGGTCAGCATCTATCGATCCTAGGTGGGTCAACAGTAGAACCTCTTGATAGAATAAGACGATATATATTTATTAATAATCATATATACTTCTATACATCAGTTATATACCCAGTGTGTGGTGATTCATTACCATTGTAGTACTTTTACCTATGTGGTGTTACCTTCACCGTGTTGCCTTTGTGGTACTTTTACCTTCGTGGTGTTACCATTGTGTTACTTTTAAATTCGTGGTGTTACCTTCATGGTGATACCTTTATGGTATTCATCCCTCATGGATAAGTTTTTCAAAAGTCTTAAAATATGGAGCCTTATGTTTCCTCATGATTATATCTTTATAACATAGGTATATGTATGGGCATATACTTATGTAGAGTTGATGACTGCTTCGTGATTTATGTTTGAGGTCATGATTTTTTTTTACCTTTGTGGAACTCTGGGAGACCTCTAGGTGTCTTGGGGTCCCTACTAAGTATTTTTATAATCCCCCCCTACATGGTCTATACCCGCTCCTTATCGTGTCTTGTGTAGATGACGAACAACATTGATTGAGGATGAGGGAGCATGGACTGGACGGTGCTCAAAGGTGAAAAAATTCCATGTGACTTGCTGCATTTATTATTGATTATGACATGTACCTACCCATTAGGTAGGATCCTCGGTGGGTGATCCAGGAACTATTTTCTCTTTTCAGTTGTACATTTACTTTTCAGTTTGTCTCTTATTCCATCCCCTTAACTTTTAGTAAACATTTTTCTATAGCAGTTTACATTGTGGTTGCATTTTTTTGTGTTCTTGGAGAGTTAGTTTATACATGTTTAAAGGAAACACCTTCCTATTATATGGATAAGAATTTTTTGTTCTAGTTTCTAGACCGATGCCTATGGATGGCGGGCCTGGGGTAGTCATGTCCTGGGCCCCAGGGGAAGGGTCGTGACATGAATGGATCACAGATAAAGGAGATCTCTCAATCCCTAGGTTATGAATTCAAAGAGACCCATAATGAGATCAAACTACATACATCCAATATGAAAATATTATAAGAGGAATGAGGTGGTTAAATTAGGTCATTAAGTGTAAAATGACATATTTACCAAACAATTATCATGTGAAAGGTTTGTCTGCACTATTTGAAACACGGTGTGAAAACACTATATGAGTACCTGGAGAAAGAGTGGCACCCATAGAGTTCGGTTGCATGGATATGGAAACCGTGTTCCATCCATGCGAGAGGGATATACATGAAAATGAAAACAATTTTCACTATTAGTTCTAAACATGTTACTTACCTGCATGGTTTTCTATAATCATGCGACATGACCATTTTTCCATTAAAACATGGGTTCCAAGATATGGAAAATACCTAGAAAACCATGGGAGATTTTATAACTGAAAAGATATCTATGTTAGGTTTATACAAAATAACTATATATAAATCTAGAGGATCCATACCGATGGAAAAAAATATGGTTCTTACATAATTCATCCTCCAATTTCATTTATCTATGAATTAAACATTTATATCCATTAATGGGTTATAAAATTACCCAATAATGTTACATACCCCATATAAAACTCTCATTTTTTATATTTTTCTTATTACTTTTCATTGTGTGTTGTATTCAATACATAACTCAAATACAAATCATCTTCCTCCATTCATTTGTATTGGATAATAATATATTTTATAGAGAGAACCAAAAATTTATTGTGGTAATCCCAAAATACTTTATTCAATAAATCTAGTAATATTTAGGTATCATTAATAAGTCAAAATGTAATCACTATGAACTTAGAGTTCACATAGATTTTACAAAAAAAAGGATTATTTTGGATATACTCATTCACCATTAGTTGATAATATCCTTACCAATGTTCCACTATACATAGGTATTTAAATCCTTATAGCTGATAAAACTAGACATCATTCCATGGGAGAATATATTTTTTCTTTATCTTGGTCTTATTGATCTCACAATAATCAATGCAGAGATGAATTAACGTATCCTTCATTATGAAATAATTGACATGTGCTCCCCACAGTGAATCACTATTGTATATAAACCCTTTTTCAATATTATATTGTAGTTTCTTATTCATATATTAATGTTCGAAAATCTGAATTCTATATGGATTCTTCAATATTGGAAAATAATCTATGTATATTTTATATTTAGAAGTCATCCTCTAATCTTGGAAAAAATCGAGAAAATGTTCTGTAAATTATAATATTTTAATTAGTCTCTTTTATTATAAGTAGTTATAAAATCTCGTATGAAAATTATAAAAAAAATTATGATTTGGATTCTAAGGAAGATAAGTCCTCATCCTAATTTTTTTTATAAAATTTTAGGGTGATTCTCAATATGAAGGGTGATTTCCTTTTCAAGGAAAATTTGGGTGGATCTATTAAAGGAATGTAAATAAATAACTAGAATAGAATAGAATTATTATAAAGGGATAATCCAAAGGTTCACTAGGGAATTGATCCCACTAATATTGGAAGGTGATAATTTATAATCTTGGGATTCAATAATTTACACATGTTCTATTTTCAATGATAAATCGACATCCATTTTTTCAGGTGGTGTTTGATTTATTGTACTAAAATCTTGTGATTTGAAATAATATGTAAAACCATTGTCCAATAGAACATATTTAGTTCATAAATGAATAAAATACATTCCTTTGACTATTATATTGTAGATAAATTCATTTACTTCCATCAAAAAAACATTGGGATAATTATTTTCAATCTTTTAATCATATAAATGGAAAACATAAAAATTAAAGGTATAAAACAATAATAGAAGATATTCTTCAACCTTTGAGTCAATAGGTTTAAATATATACAATCCAGTTTTTTTGTAACCATACATTTAATATGTTTTTTCCCTCCATAGTTGATTGTAAAAGGATTGTGAATTTACGAAATAATATCGAACATCATTTTCAAACTAGACTTGTAGTAATTTCTCTTTTTTGGACACCATGTATATGTTTATTTAATATATAATGATCAATTTCAATGTTATTAACCATAGGCATAAAAATTCTTGACATAAACCACTTGTAGTATAAAATCTTTGATTTCTTTAATAGAAACAACTCACTATGTAGTGTTTAAAAATTTAGGGAAGTTTTAATATGTTTAGTCTTATACCTATAGATTTCAATATGGTTTTGAAATCTGAATCCCCCTAAAGTATTGGAACTTTCGTTGATACAACATATAAAAACACATTTTATTTACACAGTTTATTTCATGAATTATTACATAAATTTATGCATAATTATGTCAAAATAGATATTGAAGCAGAGATCCTTTTGATAATTGGGTATATATAAAAATAAATTGAAGCGGTCTTATTTAAAACCTCTATAAAATACCAATAAAATCAATATAATTTTTAAAACTATATAGGAAAACCTAGGGATATATATAAGAAATATGTGAGCTATAAATTCTTTTAAGGGAATAATACAATTATAATATTTATAACACATTACTAGTTATTCAAGAGGAATATCAATCAGATAAAAATGATGAGAATAATGGAAAAAACATTAAATAAGGATATAATATGATGATATTAATGGAAATTTAAAATTTGGAAACATCATAAAAAATGACATCTTAATCATAAGCCTAGTATAAACATTGATACAAAAAAAAACAGTGTATGTTTTTGCTACAAAGAAATGCACTATACATAGTATATCATGACTAAATAAATATTACCCAATTAATTGGATTGTTATTAAACTTTTGGACCACCCATCACATTTATATCATGAACTTGAATTTTTGTGACAGATATACCAAATAATGAAATAATTTATTTTTTCAACACAAATACAAATATTAATTAATGTTTTTATATAAATGGATTTCCCAAAACATTGATGGATATATATAACTAGGTTAATACCCTTGAATGTAGATGAATATTAGTTTTCACATCACATAAGTATGGTATCAAAAAATGTGGGATAATTTCAAAATAATAAAGGGTTCATATAAAGGATTGTAAAAGGGATTAATGGGAGTGAATTTTACCCCCTCATTATAATCAAATTATTTGTATTGTAAAGGTATATATAAAAACATATTTTAAAATTAACAATTCAAATTTAAATTGGATTAATATAATTAATATACTTGAATAAAGAGACAGACGAGTGAATCACGTTTCATTTGGGGTTACATCATAAAGCTTTAATGGAAAATCCTAAAATATTTGGAACACCTCTGGAGGGATTTGAGGGGAATAATGATATGAAAAAAATGAGAAATGGGTTTTGAGTGAATATGAATGAGAGGTTTCATTAATCATTATATATAAATTTTGGGTAATTCATTAATAGTTTTTATACATAGGTTTTAGACTTTAAGTGATCAATTTATTAAAAAAACATAACCACCCATGGTTTTAGCCATTACTTTTTACCATAGTGCATTAGTTTAAATTTTTTTATTATGATATGAAACGAACTCCATAAAATAATATTGTAGATGATGTAGAATTGGGTGATGATTAAAACAAATTAATGTTGAAACCTTAAAATATAATAGATTTTTTTAAGAATTTATAATTGGTTTTAAAAATTAATAAAAATAACATTAAAAACAAAATATTATAAAGACTGCAAACATATTTGTATAAGGATTAACTTTATTGTATTTATTACATCAGTATTGGGTACTTAGTTTTTCATAATAAATTCCATATTTTTATAATGTATTTAATTTTTAACCAAAAAATCATCTCTATAATTATACAATGAAAAATATATTATTAGATAACTTCATTCTATAGATTTAATAAATAATATATATTTTCAAAAATACTTTTTCAAATATGAGAACTTTCACATCAAAAATTCCTTATTTATAAGTAAATATATATTTTTATATTAGTAACTACCTTCTAAACCTTAAAAAATGAATTTCACTTCATTAAATTATAAAATAGTTTATATTAAAATAAATTTTATTTAATATTAATATTTATTGAAAATAAAATTTATTTCAACTTTATTGAAATTATCAAAAAATGTGTTTCAATTGAAACTGTATATTTATTCCAAAAATTATAATTTTGTTTTCTTTGTAACAAAATATTGTTTCCCTTCCTCGTTATTTTTTAATTTACATATAAAACATAATATTTATAAGGGATAAATATGATCATTATTTTTTTAACAAAAATATATTTAAACTCATACAAATATGGTTTAGATACATAACCCCTTGTTTCACCAGTATACAGCCAAAGAGGAAGGTTTGTGACAGTGCTAGACTCATTATGTCCTTCAGAGAACATGGTTTTGTAAGTGATTTTTATAAAACTTTTGTTCTCCCAAAAATAGTATCATGTGACTTTTAGTTGTTGAATCTCATCTTGTGTGGTTAAGAGAATATCCTAGTGATGAAATCTTCCTCGAAAGCTCTTATAAATGGACATTATAGGATATGATCATACAATTTGAGTCCATCAATTCATCCTTTTGTGTCAATCATATATTATTATTATAACCCCTAATACACTAAAATCAAAAATTTTATTGTATACCAGCTATATTTAAAATAGTAATTATGTCTAATGGTATTTTATGTTGAACAAAACAATTTTTTTCTATTATCTTATGATTAAAAATAAAAAATGTGTTGTATGTGTTTTATATAAATGAATTACCTAATAATTCATTAATTCATAAAAATTGTAATTTCAACACTAAATGTTTACATGGTCACAATCCTTAATTAAATCCACTAATATGATTCATTGGAATATGGATAAAATGTCGCCTAACCTCCGAAACAAAAATACACTACATTAGATGTTGAATAATCCATTCCAATAGTCATATTTATTCATTTTAACTTTAAAATAATCAATACTATATTTTTAATATAAGTAATTAATGCCCATAGATTGTTGATATGGGACTAAACATTCTCTTATTGATTCATTGGAATACTTTGTAATCCTATATCATCGGTAGATATACTACACATTCTTGAGGACTTTTATAGAAAGAGATGTTCTTTAGGAAATAAATTCCATATACATGGAATCAAAGAAAAAAATATCTTACATAAGATGTACTGGGGGATGATGTATAGGTTCATATACATGGAATCAGTGGCATGTTGTGGCTTCATATCAATATGGAATGAGCTAACGTGATGGTTTGAAGTGCTTTGTGGAGGTCACACTGATTGAAATATGACATTATATTATCAAACACCTCTTAGATAATAAGGGATTCATCAAATTAATATATCATGGATGTATACATTCTCCTTACATTATGAATTTTCTGTAATAGAATTCATCCATCGATTGGTTGGTTTTAGAGAAAAATTAGCATGCATGAGTGGTACTAGGGGATAAGAAATATTTTTACATGTTTGTTAGATGAGGATACAGATAATATTTATCATGCGTAAAGAGGAAAATTTTAATCATTACATAGATACCACACTATTTAATGTATTCAAAATGATATCATGTGTTGAATTGGTATTTTTTTATAATTTTAGAAGCAGAATAGTATAATTCTTAATGAATTGGATGTATAAAGATGCATGAAATTTATATAATTTACTTTAGGAGATCAATAATCATATATATAATGAGATAATGAGATTTTTATGTTAAATATATAATGGATGGATTGGTAACGGTGTAAAATAATTTCATTCCATCTTTACATTGATTTACAGTTGTCTTAATGACATTTGCAAAAGATAAAGTTATTTTTGGAAAAGTGTGGTATTGTTCGAATTCAATAAAATAGTTAATGAAAGAAAATCACTGTGAAGAAAGGAATTTTTTGTTTTATTATAAATTTTTCCCTGAGATACATTAAATTAATCTTGAAATACGTAATATTCAATTTTCATTTAGAATATTGGAAAAGTGCACGAAATATTTTCCCTTAGATACATATTATACATGTGACAATATATAATATTCAACCAGGGTGATATATAATGTAAACATAGAAATTCATTAGATGATATGTAATATTACTATACATATAAATAATATATACTCTATATTTTATAGGAATATATAAAATTTATCTTTACAATATGCAATTTTCACATTTGAAGACAAATGTATATATAAGATGAATTTTGCAGATATGGGACAATATCTTTTTAGTTCATTATTTTTTTTCATAAAATAAGAAGATTAATAATATAAATACATGTATTTCAACTAACATATATATTTCAATCTCATTATTTTATCAATTAAAATATATTTAACAATTTTTTGGAATGAAGTGTAGAATTTTTTTGTTCAAGGTAAACTGAATAAACAGGCCAGGAAATAATTGTTTATTTTATCTTGACAACGGTTGGAATGAAAAAGTTGTATTGATTTTATATTATGAGATAGAATTTAAATATGTAATTTAGGGGAGGATTAATTTTTAATAGTTATGTATTATTAAAATGTATAAAATCATGGAGTCCTAAACGGATAATAACTTGTTTTATTCTATGGGTTTAAAAATAATGATAAAATTTCATTAATAATGTATTAATAAAATATTAAAAATAAAATTTTGGATGATTTTATGAATATAATATTACTATTATTACATTTTATATTAATGAATAGTAAATGATAGGTGATTTTAATTCACATGATGTTTAGATTTTTTTGTTAATAAATGTTATATTGGGATAAAAATTGCCTCATAGAAACAACAGTACATGGAGATAAATCATGATTCACTAATGATGATTGGGATATGAATAATAATATAGAAGTAGTAAAATGAATATTTTTATTTAATTTCAATTGTATAGTTTTATCAATTTTTATTAATGTGGTTAAATCTATTATTATGCAAAAATTATGTCAATAATAATTATGTAGATAAATAAAATGATCATAGGGCCTTGAGGGGAATAAAATTGATCCATTTCCTTAAACAAATTATGGTTCTATTTGTTATACATATAAAAAATACTCATGGTATATCTGAAAATTAAGATACAAATGGAAAAAATATTTAAAAATAATGTTCTGTGAATAACATTGATATATCTAGTACATGTGCAGAATGTGAAATAATATTATGTTTTAGATTGTAAATTGTGTTTTATAAGATAAGAATAATTGATTGAAAAGTTATATTATAAAATTATGTTAGTTAAGAACAAGAAAGTATGCCACACGTCTATTCATGGATGGGATAATATTTAACTATAAATTTGAATCATTGTTGTAATTAGTTGAATGAAAAATATTTTATCCTCATATTAAGAGGAAATAGTCATCTATAATTTAATGTTTTAGATAATTATTCGAACTCTCACATTGATGGGTTAAACCCATCTGGTTTGGGATAAATCAATGTTTGATAAAGGGGATGATAATTTCTCATTTAAATTTATATTGTATGTTGATCTTTTATTAGAAATATTTTAAAAAATTGAAGATATCAAAATATATACAAACTATTATCTAGAAGACCATTACTATAAATTGACCCAACAATTTTTTATGTACTACACAAAGTTGAAAATTAAAAATTTCCCATTGGATGAGGAAGGACTAACTTGAAAATCCTATAATAAAATAAGGACTTAATCTATATAAACCATGATCATAAAATATCCATATGATATAGTGTACATTAATTTCTGGCACAATATATCATCGGTGTGTTCTTTATAGTAGAAAATTGTCATGTTGAACTAATTAAAATACCAACGACATATGCATGTTTTACATTCATTACTATTTTTTAATTATACATTAAGACTTCCATAAATTGTAAAATATTTAATGACATTGTTCAAATTAGAGGCAAATGTTGACAAATATTCTAATGTGATCTTGTTATAAGTATAAATGAAAATCAACCCTACTAAACCTCCCTCTCTGGTTTCTCTGAATAAACCTAGAAATAATATGTGGTATCAGGTCCTAAAGGTTCTTATTTAATGTTTAATATGTAAACCTATTCTTGTAATATTTTTTTATATGTAATTAATGTTTATCCTCCAATGGTTTAGTGAAACAATATATTGTGGTCAGAAAAACTGGTGTTTATTTTCTTATAGATATATAGTAAGTAGATCCTGGAGTATGTATAATTACATAATAACATGGAAAATAACATCAGAATAACGGGAGTTTAAATTTAATAGAATATCTTGGAATGAATATTTTCTAGTCAAGTATATAATAAAACATCACATTTATGTACTTCTGTAAATATTTTATATTAGAGTATATTATTTTTTCACAATTAATTGAAGAAAATAAAACTGATTTATAACCATAATATGTGGATCAAGGATTCCTTATATAAAAATGAATGATAAATAAGAATTGGAATAAGGCTCCCTTGAATACGTATCCACACATTTAGCTGTGTGTTGATAATATTTGGGATAATTCTTATGTAGTCATTATTATGGATTATACATTCTATTCCATAAATTCAAATTACCTATAAAAAAGATGTGGATAGTGACACAAAATATGAACTAGTTAAAAATTTAAGATGTCAATCCATAAAATCAATATGTAGTAAAAATATAAATATATAATTTATTTATGAGGAGGAGGATAAACTCTTGATCACCCATTAAGATAAATATGAATTCATAGAAGACTTACTATTATATAATAGAAGACTAAGGATAATTTGGTTTCCTTGAAATAAGACATTACTAATGTGATTTTTATGATGAAGGGTCAATCTGATGTAAATAGATATCATTTACCTAATTTTGGGTAAAATTTCTATATATAATGAACTAATATGTAATATAATCCATTTGATAACAAAAAATTAAGAGTTAATAAATTTGGGAAAGTATTTTATCTCCGGGATAAATAATATGAATGAGTGAATAATTGAAATGTATTATATGATTAATGAAATTAATGTAATGTTAGTGACATCAACTGGAAAGACATATAAACCTCCCAAATCAAGCTCAACTGGTGAATTATATGAAGGTGGATATATATAATCATTATGTATATGAATGAATATTGATAAATTTTTATGTGATGTGATTTTTATGAATGTGTCAATGAAGTGATTCTACTACAGAGATATTGGACTCACATTGTATGTTTGTTTTGAATAAAATAATTTTTTAAAATGACAAAAATATGGATATGTTTCAATAGTGGCATTATTAAATATAGTTTTTTAATTATAGATGATTAATTTTTTTCTTATTATTTGTATATGAAAATAAAAAAAAATCATGAAAAATAGTACTTACACAAAAAATAAAAACCCACATTCTCATTTAACATGGATGTTAAAAAATTAGAATAAATATATTTTTCCTAAAAAAATTAACCAACTTCAATGAATGAATTAATGGAGTAGAATAAAATATATATCAATAACAAATAGTATCTTACTCACAGCATCAATAATATAGATAATGGAATTTAATAGGGATTGTAAGTAAATTGGCTCTTGAGATTGATTATATAGAAGATGGTCATGTGAAGAAATACACATTATGGATAATAAAGTATAATGTTATTCAAATATATTTCAAGGATAATAAATAAAATGCAAGACTATGTGGTTTAATAAAAAATTCCACAAGTAAATAGGTGAACATTTGTGGGAGATACCTCTTATTGGTGATATATTGTGAATAGGGATGTTATAATGATACATTAGTGGAAGAAACTTAAGAATTTGGATTTTTACCATAATGGAATGAAATCAAAACCTAAATAATATATTGATCTATGATTAAAATATATAGATTTAATTTTATTCAGATGTTATTATAATTACAACCACTAATAAGTGTTGATAAGTAATTGGAAGAATATGTTTAGTTATCCAAGACCAATAACATTCCTCTACATAGGGATTCCTATGAAAAACCAATCTCTCCAAGTACAATATTATTTCTAATGACTGATGAAGTGATTTATAAATAGTGGGTATATATGATCCATGATTTTTTTGTTATTTAATTATATACAGGGGAACATTATTTTGGATAACGAATCAAGGATTAAAATTCAAATATAAATTAATATGTGGTTTCCAATTTCTAATATTGATATCAATATCTAAATATAGAATTAATTTTTGATGAAATATTTATATTCATAGTAATGTGGTATAAATTTTAATTTAAGGCGAAATAAAATATTTCATGTTTTATTTATAGTGGTGTCAATTCGTTAAAGAATAGGGAGGATAACCCTTGATAGAAGGAAAACAGATGCTACAAATTCATAGAGTTTAAATGATATAGATATATATTTTCAGATATGTATGAATTTTTATCATCTAAAATCATCCATAGATATAATCTATTTATAACTTCCTTGAAAGGATAAAATTATAGTTTATAGATGTTCTTTTATGTAATTTATAGATTCTTAGAGATAAAATATTCATGCGAGGTTTACTAATACTGATGAGATGAAAGGTGTTTTCCCCAAACAAATTTATGATCATATTGACAAGGTTTTATATATCAAATATTATTTTTTACAAGTGGTATGACTGACAAACCATTATATTTATTCCATACTAGTTTGGTACATGTGTGATTAAGATCTTATAGGAATGTATTACTGAAAACAATTATCCTGATTCATGGAATTTGTTGAATTGTAAAAATGAAATATACCATAATATAGTTTTTGATATATTAAATTCATTCAACAATGAGTGTTTAATAAAATAATTTTTTTTAATTTTAATCGCTCTTTTCAATGTGGTTATCCACTATATATAATTTTTAATTAAATTATTACTTTTTGGGTGATAATAAGAATCATTGAATAATTTGAATGTTTGGATGATAAGGTGGTAAAATGAATCATATTTTCAAGAGTTAATTGAATGATAGGTATTTTATAGAGCCTATAAATTTTATGGATAAATTTCAATAGATTTTTAATTGTTTTACAATGACTTTACTAATGTAGGAGAAGATAAAAAACCGATAACTTATATGTTTGAAAGCAGTCTTTGAGGTAGAAATTAACAAATAAAAAAGAGTTATATGACCGTGGGAAATTTTTCTCACTAAATTTAAGAAACAAATTATGGCCTCTTATAGGGTATAGTTTATAAAGGTACACCTCTAAATTTTAATTATGACATGGGATATGAATGAAAACTAAAATATTAAAACTTCGTGAGGGAAAACATTGAATCTTTCTTTTCAAATAGAGAGAGAAAAAATGAACCATAAATTTTCCTATTTTATTATATATGTATCATAAAGATATAGTTACACTATAATTGGGGAAAAAATAAAATTGGATAGAATGTCTCAATTAAGTGGTTATTGGTAGGATTTGTTGTCAGTTATAGTTTAATTTGTTAAAGAATTTAATAGAGTCTGTGATTATTAACATGGATAATAAAAAAATGGTCATCAATAATAGGAAACATAATTCTTTCAACCACTATATACTTTCATTTATGTTATTGATAATTGATAATGTGTTTACAAAAATTGTAGAATAATTCTTGATGTTTATTAGGTGTAAATATGAATAACATTTATATTATCATCGTTGGGATACCAAAAATCATTAATGATCTAAGTGGTATATTGTTTGACATGACATTTTGTATAATTGCACGATTAATGAGATAAAACATGTTTATTCATGTTTAATTTGGAATTTAAGTAAGAGTTATGAAGTTTTAATATGGAAATCATTAATTATCAAAAATATAGAATTGTGTTAGTTAAGAAAAATGAAAAGGCATGTCGGTCATCATACTATATAAATTTCAAAATAATGATGAATTTTTTTCCATGAGAAACATGAAATTCATATAGTAGTTTATAATATTCATCATTAATATAGATATTTTTAATTGTATTACATTCTTTTCCTTTAGATACAAATGATTCAACAGAAAAAAATATTATACATTCCCGGTGATATGAAATATCAACATAGAGTTTCCCATGAGAATACATATGTTGATATGTATTTTGTAGTCAATATTCGCATAGAATTATTTTTAATTGAATTTCAAATATATAATATTTTCATACAAAAAATGTTGGATATGACTGATTAATTTTTTCTATATATAAGAATAACATGTTAGTGCATCATTAATTTTCACAATGTATGATGATATGTAATATACATCTAGAGCTAACATCTGATATAGAAGAATACATTTACTGATTTCTATTGGAGAACATTATCCAACTATTTTCACCGAATTAAAAAAAATTGATGGTGTTGGGAGACATGAATAATGATAGTGGGAATTGATATATTATTTTTTAAAGATATTGGTAGAGTGTCAAATGGATAATTAATGTTTGATTCAAATAGATATTTAAAAATAATATTTCATTGAGGATTTAAATATTGAATTTTATAGGAAAAAAAAATTAAAATGAGAGATCCCTGAATATTTTTTGAAGTTTCTTCTCTTGGGTTAAATGGAATGACACAATTATATATAAATTTATTAAAGTGAATATAAAAATTAATGTCTATAATGATTTTATGAAAATAAAATTTCTATATGTCTATTTTAAATCACATTAATGTAAATGATATAATATTTGAAATAATGATATTTTTTGATCTATTTTTGACTATATAACATCTATAATAATACATTAATTTCCATAATAATAGTACATGATGAAAATTATATGTAATCAAGATACATGTTCCATGATAATGAATACAAACGAAATTGAATACATATTTTTTTAAGTTAAATTGGTTATGTTTTTTATTATGACTTCAAGAGGTCGACTCAATATAAATTCATGGATTATGAGAAATGTAATGTTATAGAGACATTGTAATACTATATATAATTAGAGAAAATCAAATTGATAAAATTCATTGAATAAATGTAAGATATGTTTGGAAACTTCTAAAAACTATTGATGGAATTAATAAATGATAAACGAAAAACAATGAAAAATTTTGTTTACTAAATAACAATTAAATATCTTGATTTTAGGAATAAGTAGGAGGAGGAAGAAGAAGAGACAAGTAGTTTTAGATGTTGTGTTTTAATATTAGATTTAATAGAGGACGAATTTAAATTTCTATATATTATTGATTTAGAATATTAGAGAATGTAGTAGGATTATTATATAATGGGATAATATAAATTTAAAATATTTCAGTTTGAGTAAAAATTATTTGGTAGACAAATACATGATATTCACATTAATATGATTCATTCATATGGTATTTGTAGTGGTACATAATGAATCAACCTCAAAATTAAGGAATTTAGTTCATGTTAATTTAGAGATTTAGAACATTATGTAGTGGATTTTAAGGTGTCATCAAAATCATACATGAAGAGTAAAAATTTATCAAAAACCATTATTGGAAGGGATGATACCATCAATTACATTAACCATTGTCGATTACCTTATGTGTATAAACTAAAAAACCTTAAAAAACTAGTTTGTGGAATATAAATAGATATATATATTTTGGGGGGAGTAATTGATCATGAAATCATGTAATGTTAGACAATCTCTTCATAGAGTGACAATGGACCACAAAACTTTTCACAAAAATTATGTACATTGATGTTTAGTATATAAAAACATAATTTGTTTTTTATCTCTATATGTATACCATTGGGGTAAACCAATTAAAATATCTTTTTATTGTGTATTCATAATTATTAAATATATATATTCGATCCAGTTATATATCATTGAATTAAAAAATATTTAACCATTTGTAGTCCTATTATGGTGAAAATGTTACCATCCATCAAGATTAAATTGGTAAAATCCATATTCAACCCCCCTTAGGGTGATCATATTCAACTTGGTCCCAACCAAAAAAAATAACATCACACACATATATATCAATTTAATACATTTAATATATTCTAAAATGATTACTAAATCATCCAAAATGGATTTTCACATATACAAATATAAATAGATAATAAATATATTAACCTTTGAAGACACTAGAAAATTGATATAAATGAATGAGATGTGATATAATTAAATAATTCTACGACCAATTTCAAGGTAACTGGAAAAAAATTATTACCATAGGAAACTGAATTCTATGATCCTTTGTTTCCTGCTCAACAACAATCTTCCATCCAAACACTATACCTCAATCCTACCCCAAGGACATCTATATCCCTAATATAGTTTCTCTATAATAATCACATCTCTTAAAACTATGGTTAATTTTATAACCAATTTTCTTTCAGAGTATTTTTCTAACACTCTATTTGGGTGCACTATGCCATGAATAATAGTTTTAGGTAAACATTGAGATGACCACACTAAGATGAGGGTGAATCAGTGAGGGATTATCATTTGTCACATTAAGAAATTTATCCCATTAAAATGATTTGTCTCTTATTTTGTTAGTGTTTCTCTCCACTTTATCACATCTAGTTATCAATAACACACACAAAAACATTAAATCATAAGGATAACCATTATTTTTTATTGTTTTCAACTCTATTATGGATGATTACAAACCCAATTTTTTTTTATCCCACTTGAAAATAAATTCAATTTTATATCATGAAATAAACTAGAATTGGTATGGCATGGAACGTGATCTTCTAGAACCGACTAGGAAAAATGAAATCATAAAATTTAAAGAACATGATTATATGATGTCAGTTTTTCCATTATAGAATGATCATCTATTTAATATAAGTCCATTTCTCTGGGATCAAATGAATCTAATTAAATTACTTTATATAAAGAAATATATGGTAATAACTCTAATTATGGAGGAGATAATACATTATAAAACATTAATATCATTGATAAAATGACGCTCCATGCTGAAAAGAATGTGCTTCATGTGCTGGATAATTTTGAAAAAATATTAATCGTAACCTCATGGGAGATTGTTTACTCTCCAGTGGTGATCAGTCCTCCAGAATCTTTTTCCCCTGTATCTTCATCTTATGGGGCTCTTCTTTCATAGTAGCTTGGGATCCTTACTTATCCTCATTCAACATGGATTGCTGGTTTTCCCATGGATTCCTGGTCGAATGCTTATTTTGTGAGTGTTACTTTGGGATTATAGTGGTCGCCTCCCAGCCATATAATTGAAATTAGTGAGGACCATATAGCTAAATGGTCTCCTATCAAGGATGATTCAATGAATTTTCTTGTGATAGTACCCTACATTTCATCCATAGAAAAGATGTTTTGGTGGTTTCGTATATCAAGGAGGATATTATACTCCCTCCACATTTTCCTTGGCCCCCAACTTCTTTGTTTCCTAATATTTTTATGGGGGATCCCTAGATCACCGTGGTGGAGGAATCCATAGTTATGAATTTTCCTTTTTTGGACATCAAGGAGGATGCTTCTCTTCATATATGGACTATAATCATGTGCATTGGGGAAAACATACTTCCCCTCTTGTTCTTATGGAATTTTTGGATTACTATTAATTATAACCCTAATCACTATTGAAATTTTTAAATTAGATATCTTTTTTTATTCTCCCTGATACGCGAGTGAACTTTTGATAGCATTGTCTCATAGTTATCGGGTGGATAGATGGTGGTAATTCCACTATTTTCACATGTTAATGGAGGCACATCTTGACTCAGATTTTCCTCAAGTAATGGTTTGGATAACTCTTCCTAGAATCCATATCCATTTTCATATTATTGGGTTACATGAAATCATTGTAAACTACTTAGATAAGTTCCTATGTATGGATAATAATTCCATCGGTCTTTTTGATGCATCAAAAGAACAACATTGCAATGAGATGAATATTTACTATCCTCGTCTGTTACAGTTGGTTTTCTAGGTAGGATATTCCATGAAATGGTGGAAAATATTTTTTTCCTATCCAACACACTACCATATAGTGTTTATCCATCATGGAACCACTCCATTTGTGTTCCATATGTATCCTAGTTTTCCACCAGATCTTCTTCAGGCTCTGGGTTCCTTTTCGATTCCAGTCTAGATTTTTCCTCTGCTCTGTTTGAACCTACTCTTTATGAGTCAAAGGGTACAAGAAGTGTCCTCGATCCCACTAAAAACTTTATTTATTCCCATTCCATTTCGGGCATGGATCTAACACAACTTTCATCATCCCCTCTATGGGAAATGCCTAGTTTGGATTTAGTTTCATACTCAAGATGTTATATAATTCTTCCCTGGTATAATAGACTATGATTTTGTCTGAAAACCCTCACTCTACATCTTATAAAAAGTAGTATAAGGAGCCTCTCAAATATACATTCTCAATAATGATTCTCTAAGTACCAAGTACATACTTGAACTCCCAATGAAGATATAAAAATTCATTAGCTTATTAGCATATGACAATGATCTTTTATATATAGATGTATGTCTTTATCTCTCTCCTCAAAGTGGTGTTCATACTAGATAACAATCTAAATGGTTTATGTCCGAGCATTCTTTTCCATAAAAATGTGCTGAGACACATGTGTCAATTATATGTGATAAAACATCTAATGATCTCACATATGATATGGAATTAAATGGGATTGGAGACCTTGTTAAAACTGATTTCATTGCTTATGAATATTTATTTAATAAGTCTTGAGTTGTTGTAGTACATCATCCATCGAAATATTCATCAATGATGGGTATGGATTAAAAATGAATTAGGATGGGTTATTGTATAACTATATTGGAAAAACCACCATATCTATATTTTTTTGGAATTCTAGTATATCAGATGATCTAATTGATTCTACAGATCAATTCATCACCCCAAAAATGTCTACAGGTACTCATAATTTCCATTTAATTTTATGTTTTTTAATTTTTATGCACACTAGAGGGAGGCTCTCTAGAATGATTTGGGTTCATTTTATTGGGGTGATATGCTGTGGTTTTCATTCAGGATATTTCAAATTGATTTATAATCCTTTAGAGAAGAAAGGAGGGGGCTTTTGGCATCAAAGAGAAAGATAATAATTCTCACTTTTTTTCCCCACAGATGCCTTCAAGATTTGTTTTATGTTGGGGATCATTTTTCCAGGTGAAATAATTAGTGTGGTAGAAGGCGTGTCTAGAGTCTCATTAAAAAATTTCTAGCTAAATTCCATTCAATATCATGCTTCCCCATTACAAAGTCACCCATCATGTTCGTGCATTTTCTAATCACTCTCCCATTCATGTTGATATTTCTACAAGACAAGGGTGTGGATATCTATTTCATTTTTCTCAGTGCTAAAAATCTTTTCTCGGATTCCACCATGTTGTTTTGGAGTTAGGGAATAAGCATTCTCATGGAGGATAATGGTAAAAAATTATTTGTAACCTTATGAATTTGAAGGGGGAACTCCAATCCTTGGTTAACACCCAACCCCATAGATCTCAAGATTTGGCGATGCTCTCATATGAGATTGTTTACATGAAACTTATCCTCAAGATAAATTGGTATGAAACCTTGTTTTTTGAGTGTTCTTAGAAATGGAAAATGTTAGTTGATATACTTATGAGGCATGATTTCATGGTGTATGATCAAGCATATATTATATGCCTTAATGAAGGGGATCGTAACACTTCCACATTCCATTCTAGAATCCATAAAATGTAGAGAATTATCATCCATAATATCATAATGTATATTGGAAATTTATCTAATGATCATGAGGTGGTCACATGTATGGAATCTATTCACATTAAAACTCTTTTTTCAAGTCTAAACCCTCAAATGCCCGAAGGCTACCTAATAGGCTAGACATAGTTGTTTGAGGCAATCCCCAGTGTTTTCTCGAAGGATGATGATGTTCTTATTGAATCAGTCCTGAGGAAGAGGAAATTATTTAAGTAGATGAGTATCTTAATCCTGAGAGTGTTGTTAGCCCTGATGTCTTCCCAGTGACACTCTTCATTAACTCTTGGGACATTGTGAAGAATTTCATGGTGATGGTGGTCCAGGATTTCTTTTGGGGTGGCAGACATAACTGGGTGGGTATGGCTACTACCTTGGTTCTCCTTCATAAGATTAAATATCCTTATACATTGTATCATTATAGACTAATAAATATGTGATTCATCAAGTACATGTTCCTGGATAATGTTATTAAGTAAATGCAATATAGGTTTATTCCTCATTGGATATCCTCAAAGCAACATTGTATTGTTCAAAGTTGGTCAATCAGAGGTACTATAAGCCATGCCCTTGAGATGGTGTGAAACATAAACCAAGAAGTTATGGGATCAAACATGGTAATCAATCTCACTATAGATAATGCAGATGATAGTGGCGAGTGTGGATATACTTTCAAAGTATTATTCTTCATGGGCTTCTCATCTTGGTCCTCTGATCTCATTGTAAAATGTTTCAGCTCATCTTGGATTTCTTTTTCCTTCCTACGGTGGAATTTCTGTTTCATAAAAGTAATTTGATGTCTATGACAAGGTGACCCCATTTCTCGATTATTTAATTGTATTTATATGGACACCCATATCCATTTAATTAGTAATTCTATTTTTGATGGATAAATTAGTTAATATTTATGTATAAATTGTTCATGTGGTATTTAAAAATTAATGATTGTTGATGACTCTATATTTTTTAGTTTTTCCAACAAAATAATCATTCATGTCATTAATAAAGTCTTAGAGGTGTATAAAAAGTGAAGTGGCCATCTTTGGGAATTGTGATTAGAGTAGTATTATTTTACTTTTATTTGGTGATCTGACATGCAGGTTTCTTCTTCGGAAAGATTCATGGGTATTCATAGAAGTGGTTTTTCCCTTAAATACCTGGAAACTCCTATTTCCCCAAACAATATCCACGTTATATATTTTGAGGGAGTGGTGAATAGAATAACTATTTGGAACATTAATAGTAAGAACTGGTTCCTATCCTTTGGGGGGATAATAGTTTATTCCATTGTTTCTTATATCCATGCATATGTATTTTCATCCTTCTTTTAATGTGTTGAAGGGTGTAACCAATAGAATTAAAAATATCATGAACTCATTTATGTAGGATTAACATTTAAAAAACAAATTTCACTGGGAAATGTGGGATCAATTAGAATATCTTACAGGAGAAGAATGTATTTAAATTAGAATTGTGTCAGGCTCTATTTACAACATGCATGAAAACATTCCTGGTTATTTATTGAAGGGAATACTCTGTGAGGTCACATTGTGGATAGAATGTAAGAAACAAAATAGGATGTTATGGGAGGTAATGTTTTATACCTATGGTTCATCGTTAAACCACGCATACGTTCATTATAGAACCTCTCAAATTGTTTTGTTATCCATGGATATATTTGTTTCTAGAATGAGAAATGGATTGGTTTAATCTTGTGATTTCATAGATGTCATACACTAGATTTAACAGTTATCCACACATGCATGGATACACACATTCTCCATGAAATCCATACTAATAATCAATGTGAATTGTTTTAATAAATTATCATTAACGATGAGGAAGATAGGTGTGTTTTTATTGGCTCTACATCTAGAAGATTATCTGTTAGATATTATCACATGTAGATTCTTAACCAATCTAAAATCAATGAATGTGTGGGATTTTATGGTATATGGTGTTTTCTACACAGGCGTACCATGAACTGGGAACCACCCAATGATGGTAATTTGAAGCATAAAGTCATTGTGATAGTTTTTTGATGAACCTACTATAGGATTCATTAAGAAGAATGCATATAGAAATTATTTTCGGTAGTGAGTGGGTGTTGTTAGGGTGATATTCCTTCAGTATCATTTCTAGATTCTGAAATCCAGGGAATATGAGAGACTCCTTATTGTCACTATGGTTCTAGAGTGCGCAAAATTTGGGTATTGAAATATAAGCTATAACTTGCATCCTTGAGCATGGATGTTGGTGTTTGTGGCAAGAATGTAAAAAAGCTCAATATGAGTTGGTTCATTCTTCATGACATTCCATCATAAGTAAAACCAGGTACCTGGTGGTGTATCACATTTTGATGAACAAGAATTTTTGTGATGCACTATATCTCACAATGATTAATATAGACAAAACACTCATCATTCCTATGAGCATTCACAGGGTTGTTGGATTCGATGGTGTCCCCTCATAGCGGGACTAAAAATAAACTTGAATGGGTCCTGAAGTATGGGGTTATACATGGAGGGATAATCATGCAGGACCCGAATGGGACAGCTATCATTCCATATGCTATGTGTTTGGGTATTCGGTATCTTATTCAGGAAGAGGAACATGTAATGCAGATTGGACTACAACTCTGCAATCAGAAAATCCTTACACTAAAAACAATTTAAAGAGACCCTTCAACAATTCATAATGCGTTGATTGGTCGTTGTACCATGCCACAGTCCATTATTTATATAATGTGGAAATTTATGACACTTATATACAGATACATAGAGGGTTTTCATATGTGGAGATAGGGGAATAAATTCACCAATTTTATTGCCTCATTTGGCTCTAATTCCAATAATGACTTGATTATTTTTGCCACCATGGGTTCCGTTCATCCAGAAGGCATGATTTTAGTTAGAGAGAATTCCCTCAGTCATCAATATATTTTTCCACCACAAGGATCCATTCCACTATTCTTGTTTTTTTTTTGTAAAATTTTGTTTATGATTTCATTTCTTGATTAAAATCATTATATTTTGGCCACTAATTCAGCGCAATTAATTGGCTGTCTGAAATATATAATATTCCATAATATACACGCCTTATGTAGTCAATATAATATAATTATGATGTTTAATGAACATCAAATGTTCTATCTCATGACCCATATTACTATCAATAGATAGTATCTATGGGTTGTATCTCCTACACTCATGGTAGATAAACAATTCATGTAGTAATATTCAGTTCATGGATGACTAATTCTAAATCTACATATCACTTTATCATGTCTAAAATAATGTTTACATATTTATTTAAATATTGTGAATTCCAAAACATAAAATTTACATATGATATCTTAATATTATAAACATAAAATATAACTTCTTCATAAAAGTCAGAGATTTCCATGTCTTCATTAAATCATGTACATCGCTGCAATTGGAAATTTCACAAATCATTTTTTATCTATTGGATAAATGTTTCATAATGAACATAAGATACATAAATAAAATGGAAACATCGAAATGATATACATAGATGTTTTCTTCATGATTATTAATATGCTATTAAGACATTTAGATATGTTTTGAAATCAGCTATGTGGATCACATTGAAATTTGAGGACACTACTGAATTAGATATTTTGTAATTTTTCTACATAGGTTTTTGATACATTGTTCAATAAGTTATTCATACCAATTTGAATACCTCACATAATCATCTATGGTAATATTCTGATATATGTTTCACAATCGGTTATGTGATTCAGTTTTTCTATGCTGCCCAATCATCTAAGGGAATCAATTTCATTGTGTTCCACTATCTGCAACACAATTTCTATATATCTTGGAATAAATTGAATAATTTGGTTACATGGATCTGTAAAATTATATATTTTACTCAAATAAATTTCAATCATCTTCAACAATCATCGAGTAATTATTAAACACCACACTAATTCTCAGAGATGTTTTGTATTATACTTCTTGAACCGCCAAAACATGTATTTGAATCCTTTTTAGATCAACTCATAAATATTCAAACATTAATTTACATCATAAAAAATATAATATGTATTATTTTAACTTTATGTGGATGAATATTCTTCAAAATATCAATCAAATCATGTTTTTCAATTATAAATATACATTTTGAGAATACTATTTGAGGAAACCCATCACCACATCCATTCCCATTTATTCATCAATAGTTTCATTGGAATTATCTTTCAAATAATAATAAAAAATTCATGTAAACACTTATAAAGTTATAATATATTTTTAAACACCTAATTTATATTAAGAACATGGGATTTATCAATTACTAAAAATTTGGAAATATATTCAACACAAAAAAAATGTAGAATCATCAATCTCCCCCATTGTACTTGTTTTTTTACCAATATGGAAAATGGGATGTTACTTATTCATATTTAATAAATCTATATTTCCTTATATATTCATACCCCTATTAATGATAAATATATAGTTCATGTGAGAGGATTCTGTCATTACATACTTAATAAATTGATCCATCAATTATTACACTCTAACTCTATAGAGGATAAAACAATGTAGAAACTAGTGGTTCTTATTTTGATATCAATTATGTTCATTATAAATTAAGAATATTATAAAAACTATTTTAAGGAACTTATGTATTTCCACATAGAATGTTAAAATATTCATTATGATGAATGTATCTAATCGATATTAAATAATATTTTGAAATTCAAAATTTTAATACCACCTTTAAAGAAAATTATCATCATATATTCATCCTGAAATTATTACACTCATCTCAATACTTTGATTGATAACATTTAATGACAATTGATATCTAATGTAAATGGATTTTTTTTCAAGAACATTCTAAATATATTTTCCATTTCATTGATTCATTTATGTTATCCCCCTCAAGTTCATATAATAATTATATTTTTTATAAATATAGTTGATATAATAATCTAACATACCTTATCAATGATTTTTGAACATGTTCCTACTAGATATGTATGTTTTTTACAAAATTTAATTATCTGACAACATATTTGGATACTCACCCTATATGGATATTCTCTAATATCAATTCAGCAACATGAAACATTTTCATTATTTGATGTTCTCAGTAATTTTTTTATGTGAGTACAAATTCTAGTGATCTCAAAATTGGAATTGTCTTCAAATTCATTAAGAAACTATATTTTGTTGATAATATTTATCCTGTGTGATCTTTATGCTATCATCCCTTATATGTCATGGTATTTTTTTAAAGATTTATGTTTATGTAGAATAAAAGGTTCTATGTGAGTGAGATATGAGATATATTTTCTTTTTATAGATTATGAATGAGATTGGTATCTTATAAGGGAGTATAAAATGTTAAAGGGGAATAAATGAAAATTTGATTGTCCCGCACATTACAGGAAATATACATTGGAAATAGTGTGGGTGAAATGACTAGTGTTATAGATATGGGTGAAGTATATGTGTGGGTGACTTTGGCTATGGCCAATACTGAGACAGGGAAAATTAGGTTGTGAAACAAGGTGCTTCAATGATGCCACATTTTTAGTTTTGATCATTGAATGCCAACTTCTTGTCACATGACCATTACTAGGGAGGTGATATAGGAATATCATGGCGTGGATTAGAAAATACAATTTTATTGGATAAATTTTCAATTTGAGTCTAAAATTTACATGTATTTATTCATAATCTATGATTTATAGTGTATTTTCATAGTTATTCACTATTGATTTTTGTCCTCCGCATTATTGAGTATTTTCATGTGAAAAACATTGTCACCGTGTATGTAAATATATTTGGTTTTTTCATTATTCTCATTGGATATTATCACAATTATTTTTATCGTAATTTAATAATTTTTCTTGGAACGATCTGATTCTAACCAAACAACATGTATTAGAGGTATTTATCCATTTTCATTTACAATTGAATGTGGGTGATTCAAAAAATTTCATTTCATAAAACATTGAAATATTTAATAGGAAAATTGTTTATACTATTTGTAAGGATGAGTTAAAAATATTCTTGTCCATGATAAAATAGTGAATATGCTGAAGAAAAAATTAGATAAACATGAGATGATGGGAAATGGTGATAGGAATGATATAGATACATGGTTAAAAGTACGATTTAGAAGTATTTTATTGATAATATTCTATGAGTAGTGATGAATATGAAAGATCTGGAAGATTTCTGGGTGAGGTTTTAAAGAAGGTATATATTAAAATTCCTCACAAACCAAATTTAACATTATTGATTTGTACTAGAGCACAAGAAATCATAGGTATTTAATGAGTTATTAGGGTCAAGTATTCCAGATGTGATTGACCTACCACAAGATTGATACATTAAAACTCAATCTTTATATTTGTGGCACATTTTATTCTTATGTGGGATGTCAATGAGTCCTCTTTGACTATTTTTAGGGAATATTTTTACAAATTTTCATTATGATTATAAAAGTGTGTGAGGATCCAATAACCAAGAATTATATTTCCACTAGAAAGATATAATTATTTATCACTTGATTATATATAAGATATAAATATATTCTAATGTTCATGAATTGTTTACAGAATTTTGAATTTATATAAACTGCATTTTTTAAAATGTTTAATTAAGCAATTTGTTTTAAAATATTCCATCAATTGAATTGTAAAGCCATTGTTTAATGTATTTACATAACTTGAAATATAAATAAATATTTATTTTAAATTTTTTTAAATTCCAAAACTATATATTTAAAATTTAATGCACTTTATTTGGTTAATTACATGTTAGAATCTTTATGGAATACATAGTGAGACCTTGCTGGATTTTTAGCTAACACTCATCTTGTTCCATTTAGTGTTTGTAGATTATCTTCTTTCAGGTTAGAGAAGGGGTAAAACACAACAAGTAGGTGCTTTTAGTTATTGATATGTGGACTTAGAGTGTTTCGTTCATTAGATCATTTACAAAGTTTCATATTTATAGTAATTTTTTGTATTACTTTGTGATGTTTTCATCGTTTGGAATCTGGTACAATTATCTCTATAGACTGTATATTCCATTCAAAATAACTTTTTATGTTTATTGTGAAATTTTTATCGAAATTTCACTCCCACATTTAGTTTATATGATTCTAGTTTCTAGTCACCAACTCGTGGGAATTATAAATTCCATTCGGGCTATGTGAGTGTCAGCACATTTATTGGGTTACTTGGATACCTGGTATGGATCATGAAATATAAAAATATAATTTATTCAACTCAATTATCCCTTTATGAATGTGAATCGCCTTCAATTACATACATGTAAAGAACAAAAAAATAATATGTGATTAAGGTGGATCTAATTTTTATTTCTGTGAATGAATCATGGTTGATAATGATTTTTCAATAATGATACTCATTCTTTTATACACTGTGTCTGGATTAACTCTCCATGCTGACACTAAAAACTTTTATTGATGTCTTGGGAGTTATGGAATATTTTATTTTAACTATAACTATATTTTATGGAATTTTCATTTTTTACATTGGCCATCAAGAATCGTTCATCACTTGGTGATTTTTCATTCTACAATATTATTTCATCTTATGATCGTGTTTTTAATAAACAATCTTTTAAGATGTGTCCAGATTTTTTCAACTTACATAAATAAAATTATATATTATATTGATATCATTTGTTTAAAACTTCTCATTAAATTCAATTTTTTCATATTAAATATTCTGTATTACATTATTATATTATTTATTCTACTCTTCTGGTATTTTGCCTCTGATATCCACAAATTATAGGAATATTAGAAGTATGTAATTTTAAATATTAAAACCGTTATTAGAAGTTCTTCATGGTTTCTTAGGATTTCTCTTTTCCACATTAGCCATTTTATTTTTCACTTCGTCTTGTTTCACCATTTTATCTTAATAATTCTTCAATTTGATGAAGTATTAAATAATTTTTATAGTGACTCATGGTGTGACCTCTTATTCCAAATAAAATTATGTTGTTCTCTTTGGTGTAACAAAAAAATTTATTCTTTGGTTTCTTATAATTATTATCCTTATTTTTATTTCAAATCAATGTTGATATACCTATAATATTTGTTATTTTTTTTATGTTTTTCATTTTATTTATTTTTATTATTATTTACTGTTGTTATATTATCCGTAGTCTATATCTTTTGTAGTAATTTAATTTGAATTTTTTTAATGGAATGATTTAAATATTTATATTTTAATTATTCTTCAATGTTACCACTTCTAGTGAAAAATCAATATAGAATCAACAAACATTAAAATCAATTTTTATTTAAAAAGTTATTTTCCTTCATTTTTTATATTCTTATCTTCACAAATTTTATCATAATTAATTCATCATTACATTTCTTTCTAGATAATAATATTATTACCATAAATTATATGTTTTGTTCCAAAATCATTCATGGAACCAAGAGTATCCAAATAATCATGATCTCTTATTTTTCAAAAAAGTCTACCTTGATTGTCATGATAGATGATTCTATTTATTTCAATTCCATATATAGGTTTATTTAGGGGGAAAATTTATATTACCATTATATTTCTACACCAAAAATAATATGTTCGAAATTTCATAATTTATCCATATTCACTTCTACATAGGTTGTCATTTTGAACATAAACAATGAACGAAACCAGAATCATTAAAACATTATTTACAAAGGTGGATGGTAACATCATCTTATAGACTACATGATATTTTTCAATATATGAAAAAAATATAGTCTTTTATCAAATAAAGGTCCTTACCTAAAATAATGAATTTAGATGTTTAATTGGATGTAGAACTTGTGATAGCATATCATCTTTCAACAAATTATAATGACTCATCTTAAGTAGTAACATAACATAAAATTTTGACTTCAATGTCAATAAATTTCATATTCTAGAGTTTTAATCACCCTATAAAGACTTTAATATATCATAACAATATATTTTGATCATTATATAATCAACATCATTCATTATTTTCTTCCCTTGTTTCAATGTTTCTTGATATTTTATATAATCTTCATTGATAACATGTTTAGAAGTATGGACATCAACAATGTTGTTATAGATTTCATATAATTAATTAGACTTCCCTTATAGATTATCAATTCATGTATCTCTTTTTGGGATTGACTCTAACCAATCCTTCCCAACTCTAGATAATTATTCTTCAATCACTATGATTTCAATAATTTTGGGATTACATTGTTTAGTGGAATAAAGAAATGTTGTTACCCATTGTGTTAATGTACAATCACTCTCTCTCCATAGCTTACACTTTTATAAGGGTGATATATTAATATAATTTCTTTCCTATAACTATATAACATTCATTCCCTATGAAATTTTCTTTACCAATTTTATTTGGTTCTTCTATTATAAATTCTTGGAAACTATATATAGTACCACTTAATCAAATATTTTGGACGAGTTTTTGTTTATTTATTTAGTTGAGAACTATATTAATAGATATTGTACTCCCAAGAATTAATTTTATTACCCTGTCATAATTTATTGGGAAGCGGACTCTTCGTCCTCTTTCTATAATTGGGATGTATTCTTTGATATTCAAAATTCATTATTCTCAATAACCTCCAGATTCATGGTTGAGATATATTTTTGATACATAAGAGATAAAACTACTCTATTTATTTATTCCACTCTTACTTGATAATATATATACGAAATATTAAATGAAACTCAAATACAATAATTCAATAATATTCATGGCACATTGTTCTGATACCAACTTTTAGGATCACTTTGCGATGGCCACAATATGAGGGAGAGAGTTAGTGTGTTAAGACTATTTATCACATTAATAAATATTATTGAATTCTTGTACAATGAATTCATTAGTTTTGAAGTAAACGATTATAGGATATTAGTTTTTCACTTATGAATTTATTAACAAGAAAATAATAGTCATATTATCTAGAATCAAATGAATATAAATAACTTCCACTTTATACAGTAATCCATTTGGCATCCTCTAATTCACCAAAGTAAAACGACAATTTAAAATTTATATTAATTAATATAAACATATTATTCTTCAATCAAAATAATATTAATGTGATATATAATTGATATATCATGTCGCCTTTAATAACCCAGATGATATTTGAAAACTAAAAACATGTTCACTAAAACATCTTCTACTTTTAAAATTGATAAATGAAATAATATATTGAATTTAATTTTTAATATTTTCAGTATAATTACAGAACAATGTTAGATAGATGATCATTCTTCTTCTTTGATTACACTATAGTATATATGATGTAATATAATCCCAAACTCAATTTCGATTACTTGATCATTTCATCATAATACTAGGATGGATTTCATTCTTCATTATATAATAGTTGTATATTGAAACAATTCATTGCATAAATGGAGGAATAAAGATACACACTATTTATCTACAAATAAATTGAGCTATCAAAATAAATGAAGGAGATTACATAATAATCAATCCCTTGAATTGGAATTTATTGAAATATGATGATGGAAATTAGCTTATTTATTCAAATAATTAAAATAGGAGTTTCAAAACATGTTTTATAATATTTTTTACTCATGTTTATTTTTATATAATAGATGATTTTGATTTTTGAATGTTGTGGGTTTCCATCACATGATTTTGAAAATCATAGTGCCATTACATAAATGAATAATTCTCTCATTAAGAAATCTAACATGCATGTGATATATAATTAAATGAATATAATCTTTTGAATATATGAACATATATATTTAGATAACTTCTTCTTCCTTCATGGATGATCAAAGCTAAATGAAGTCATTTTTAGTTCATTGTCATCTGATTTTTTATTTATCTCTCATTAAAATTCTCCTAAGTTTTAATCAAATATACATTAAAATCCTATATGGTCCTAGGATTATAAAATTAAAATATATATATATATATCCAAGTATTAAAATGTGTATTCTTCATAAAAATCTCCATTTCCCTATCTACATGAAATTATAAATGTTTCAACATTATTCTACATCACAAATAGTTACATAGCAGTCCGTTAATTTGATCAAACATCGTCTACATCACTAAAATTGATATATGTAAATTTTATTTGTAGGAATTGTCTATGTAAGAAAATTTGTACGTCAGATACTAAACTACATGAATTAAATAGTACTATATATATGTCCATAAGAGGCTAGATGGAAATATGTTATGAAGTAATCTAGAATATCACACTAACAGTTACATAAATCAATTTGTATATGTTGCACCGTCAGATTCATGAATGAATTAAGATATATCACAGTATGGGCTATGTTAATCAATTTGGCTACATTACATAATTATATATGTTAGTCAATATGTATATTTCAGAAAATAAGGTATGTGATTTTCCTACATCACATAATCAGCTATGTGATTATGATTCTTGGATTTGGAAAATTCTATAATTCAAAAAAATAAAAGTTGAACTTTTCTTCTAATTTCATGGAAATTTTAAATACCTCACCATATCTCACATATGTTGTATAATATGATACTTTATCCACTGAAAAATGTGTTTTATTCTATTTAAGATCATCTCATAAATAATCATAAAAAATTTCACAACCTAAAAATATAATATGTAACCTTTTTTACTTATTATGAATGGGAACACTTAAAAAACATCATAAAAAACTTACCTTATGAAATTATAATTTGATATTCTGAGAATACAATTTTGAAAAACCAATCAGGATAATAATTATTTTTTATTCACCCATAGTTTCTTTGGAAATGAATCTTTATTCTTCAAACAAATGTGTTTTAGAAAAAAAATGAACATCCATGTTTCTATTATTGAGTACATTCATATTTAAATATTTTGATTCATCACATATAAACATGTTGATAAAAAATAAAAAATAAATATAATGTAGGATTCTTAAATATTCAAACAATGAAGTTGAATTCTCATATCCACCCTCTTGATATTCCTTCCAATAAAACATTTGAATATGTTAAACCATGTTATAGGAGTGGAAATACTATGTACCACTATGAGAAATAGTTTGGTTATTTCATCATTGGGAATAATGGTATCACTCCAATGTATCCTTGTAAATTGTTTATGAATAGTAAATATTTATTTCCTAGACACATATTCTCTACTTATTCCTATGATACACATCTTTTATTCACTTATTTCCACACCCATGATTTCATTCCACCACTAAACCCATCTTTTAATCCTCCAAATTATTATATTATATAAGATCAATGCATTTTATGTTTGAAAATGTTGATATATAAAAAAATACCCTTTCATTATATCCTAATATATAACCCCAAATCGAATATATAATCCCTATCAATATCATTACATGATAATATATTATTAAAAAATTGAATTTTTATAAAAATAAATCAATAATTTTACAATAAAATTCATTCCATCATACCCATGAGACCTTGTAGAATATCAATCCTTAATGTATGTGAGTAGGACTTCTTGAATAATATTGACTAGTTGGAATCTGATAACAATACCTCAATCATAATTAACAATGAAAAGATATAAAACTAGGATAGAGAAATTCCATAATGAAGAAAATATAAATCTTCACTTTCTTCCCCTTTGGATTATCAATAAACTGAAAAATCATATCTATCAATTACAGGAACTCATCTCATTCCAAAATCCCAATATCTCCTCTAAATATTGGAAGATGTCGAATCTAATAAAATATTCAGGATCATCAGGAATCCCAATGGATTCATACGGTGATCTCCCCTATATATTCTACATTACATTAACAGGACCCTTTCTACTATTTTTTTCTTATAGAGTCTTGGAGTGGACCAAAAAGATAATTTTATTATCTTCCTATACCATATTTCTCAAAAACAATCTATCATCCTCATCATTTTTCTCATGAGTGTCATCAAATTGAATCTTGAGTTCCATAATTATATATTAATAAAATTATGAGTTTGTATAAAACAATAATGTTCTCCATAGGAAAACACGTCATCCATAATTTTTTTACAAAATCAATTAGAAATTAGTAAATCAAAATGATGATATTTAATAATTAGACATATTTTAATAATGTTATATCAATAATGATTTAATAGTTAAATTTTTAGAAAAAACCTAAATAGAATATATTTAATTCATTTATTAAACGACATTTTAAAACACCAATAACTTACAAACACATGTGAATACATATATGTCATGTACCTATATGAAAAATGATTCTTGAATAATTCCTTACAAACTATATGATAAAATAATCTAATACACTAAAATTTGATTTCAAAATTGAAAAATTAATAAATTAGGATCCCCTACTAAAATTTGGACTTCAACTATGGATGATATAACCGTAAAAATAGATATTGATTCTATATTAAGCCATATGTAGTACATGTTAAAATTCTAGCTTATGAAATATCAATACAACAAAAATAATAAAATACATTGAACTTTTATATCCATCCTCCCTAGGACAATTCTAATGAGGTACAAACCCACTCATGGACTGCTGTCTTTTCCCAATTACTAAATTCTAGTGAAATGATCCAAGGGTCTAAATATATCATTTATGATTGATTTTCCAACATATGATATGTTATATCATGTGCCCTAAAGAATCAAAAAATATTATAACTAGGGAAAACCATAAATAAATTTCTCAATAATGTCACATCAATATACTGAGAAATCCTATAAGAGTGATACAAAAAAAACATAACCATAATGTATTAACCGTGTAACAAAATATGAAAGTTACAACAAAAAGATATAAATAATGAAAAGTATGCAAATTCACTCAAAAAAACAATAAATGAATACTAAGTCCACTAAAAATCACCTAACATAAAATGATAGGTGAAATACAAGTCATCATGTAGGCTCATCCCTACATCCACCATTACAGTTATAAAATTTTCTAATAATTACGGTACAATATATCCAAATATATGTATCAAAACTAGTAGATACAAAAAAAACATGTAATATCACATTTTACCATGAAAAAAATCTCTATCTAATTCCATGGTTCACAACATATTATCTCATATCTCAAAGTAAACAAAATCTATCTCTAAATGACTAAAATCGTTAAACTTTTAAAAAATGTTCATGTGAAAATTGAAATCATAGTATTATTTCTAGACAAACATAATATAAATCTCTTCTAGGATATCCAAGATAACTAATAGACAAATATGAATTAAACAAACAATTAATATGTTATAAACACATGTTTATGATTCTAAAGACAATTTATGGTGATCATAATTCATTTCAAAATCATTATATCAAACCACTATGACTGAAATATCAATCTAAATATAAATAGAAAATTTTTCCACTATTATTATCACTTTAAATAATCATCTATGAAATTTATTCAAATGATTTTCACTTTAAATACTAATCATTACGTTATATAAATTTTCAAAACACATAGGTAACACTTTTAGTTAGTTAGATGTGATTTCCACATTTTATATATATTAAAACACAATAAAAAATATAATGATAAATTATTTGAAACTAAAAATATCACTACATAAAATAATTAATCCACAAAAAATAGTAAAATTCAATCCCACTGTATATGAATTTTTATTTCATAAAATGAGAATTTAGTTTGTTTATTCAATAATTAACCATTACTTTCAACCATCGCATTCAAGACATTAATTCCAACATAATAATTATAGGAAACTGTGAAATTAATTTATAATTTTATAAATTAAACCGTCAATTTCTAAATGAAATTAAATGATTTAAATAATGATAAAATTTATTAAATTATGCACAACACTTAAAATTTCATGGATAAATACTCCATAACATTAGAACATATATTTTATGGGGCTTATTTCTAATTAATTATTATATAATAAATATTGAGAAAAATTAATATAAATCATTTAATTAATAACTAGAGAGTGAAATATGTTTATAGCCTTACTAATGGTGTATAATATATATAAGGAATAAAAGATAAATTCATTTAAAAATTGAAATATGAAAAATCAGTAAGTTAAAACATTATGTAGAGTTAAATATTGAAAGTATTATAGTTTATACCACTATTCCTTGAACAATAGGTACATAGTTCCTGAATATATTACTGATTTTAAGGAAACACCAAAAAAATTAATTCTATAGTGATTTAGGAGATAAATTATTTCCTAAATTATTATTGGAAAGGGGGAATATAGAGGAATAAATTAATAGGATCTTCTCATTATAATTATGAAAATACAAAATGTATGCCACACCTCGAGTCTAAAAAATTACAATGATTTCCCACATTTAAAAAACCCTATAATCCCACTAAGTACAATATATAGTTGGATTTGACAATAGGGAAACCCCACACATGCCTCCTCCATTAAGTACCAAATAAACTTCCACTAGGTTTTAGTACAACTTAGAGAGAAATTATAGTTTCATAAACCAATATATTAAAATCCCAAATCTATACTTCACTCATTACAATTATGATCATCTTAAAAATTAAAATAATTCCAGAAGATAAAAAATTAAAATAAAAACACAACACAAAACTATTGGTCATTATAGTATCATAATCCCATAAACAGTTTTCGTCATGTAATATCATTAATTATGTGGTATATGAAGTGAAATTAATCCCATATATTTAAAGAGTAATCCTTGGGTTATTAATTTTCCTATAGTCATAGATAATTGATCATAAGGGATATTGATAAATTGGAAGTGATATCTTAAAATCCATAATGCAGGAGATATAAATAGTGACTCAAAGGAAACTTGATTCCAAAATAGCGGATATACACCTAACATTGATATGGATATGGGGAGATAAATATAATGGTGGATTTCTCAATTATAATACATTACATTAATTTATTATGGGTTTAGTGATGTTAGTTTTCCTAAAATAATTTCATTTAATCCATATGTCTTGTTACACATTTCTCAAATTGACTCATGGTGAATACATTTATCTTTATTAATTTGAATTTTATGATTATGCTTATGATGTTGGAGATATCAATAAATTAATTCAGAAATATATAAATGTTTAATAGTGAACTATATTATTCAACAATCCCAAAAGTGGTATATTATTATATAGAACATAATAAAAAGAATTAATGGAATGTGTTTTTTGGAAAAAGGCGGAGTAAAACACACAAATGACTCATTTTGTAAATAAAAAGTCATTCTATGATATTTCATTAATTTTTTATGAACAATGAATGATGTTTTATGGATAACCAAATACAACACCATGGTTTTTGTCAATATATAGTGGTTATAATTTCATTTTGAAAAAAATAATTAGATGTATTTCAATAGTATTTTAGCGATTTGATGACTAAGAAACTATCCAATACTAACGAAAAACATATCAGAGTTTATCCTAGTAAATAAATAAATATTTTCAAAATATCCACTTGATATGAGAAGAGGTTGAATAAATTTCATTGTTTAGATTCATTTTAAGAGTTATGAGAAACAATATGATGATTGGATAACTATATAATAAAAATTTATCATTTTGAACATGATTATATTTATTTTCTGTAGATGATATTTTTTAAGGAAATCCCATTTCATGGTCTTTTCCATGGTGATGTTTTCATTTTACCCTCTTAACTAATTTAGATGTACTTATTCCAAACATTCCATCAATTTTTTTGAATTGAGTATTTAAATATTACATATTTTTTAATTTTATATTAAAAATACATAATTAATTAATAAAATTTATTATAACAATAAAATTTATTTCATAGAAAATAAATGATTATATTTTTATTTCTTGTCATTCTGATATTATTTGTGAAAAATTAATTCTTTATTTAGACATTTGAAATATATTATTTTTATTAATGTAGTAAATTATTCATATGGATTATATTTCAGTTATAAAAATTTTAATATTCATATCATCTATATATATATATAGAAATTCTCTATATATACTCAAAAACTACATAGAAAAAACATTATTCTTTTCTATACAAATATATTTACTTATATTCTATAAAAATAATTTATCATTGGACCATAATAATTTATATTTGTTTCCATAAATGACTCAATATATATTCAATATTTTTATATTCAAACTCAATAATAACATTTTTATGGGATACTATGATGATGAAAATGCCAGGATGGTAATGTTTTCATTTTCGTAAATTTATTATCCACTTATAATTTTAATATTTATATTTTAGGCAATTTTCATGTAATGTCCTACAATAAAAATATTTTCATTATTTTATATTTTATTATTAAATAATCAAAAAATAAATCATCAATTATCTAAGTAGATGTAGTTTATAAAACAACTAATTTTATTTTGACACACATCGTAATTATTTTATGAAAATTATTTAATATTTTTTTTGAAATTAAATTTCCCATAAAATAATTAGTTATGTTCACATCATTTTTTATTGAAATAAAATTCATAATAATGAGATGAAAATATGAGAGGGAAAATATTTGGGAGAAAATAGTTTTTTCAATAATTTTCCAATTAAACAATTATTCATTATAAAGAATCAAATAATGGATGAATGATTCGTGTTATAAGTTGAATATTACATTCCCATTCATATTTTTTCGTCAAATTATAAATAATTACTTAGAAAATGTTGACCAATGAACACATATTATATAAATATTTGATTTATTGATAATATAAAAATATGATTTTTAGAAGAGTTATCGATTGAATATCATTCTATAGAGATGATGTAAATGTATATGAGAAATTAAAAAAAATAATTTTCATCTCATTGAGAAATTCATATGATGAATGAAGAATAATTATTATTATTTCATAAACAAAATATTTATGGGGACCATTGCAATTTAAATAGAAAAGGTTCACTATTACTTTTTTAATATTTTTGATATCAAAATATAAACTTATAATTGATTATATGTCATAACATGTAAATAGGAAAGTGTTATATAAATTTTGGGAGGTTTTAAAAAAATATGGATAGTTCATATTCAATTAAAAAATTAGTTTTTCTAATAACATATTTTCATTCATTCATAATTTAAAATGATTTCCCACACTAAGTTTAAAATAATAAAATGAAACAATATTAAAAAATAATCACGTTTTCATGTTAAATTTACTTTATGTTTATTATTTAAATGAAATATTTTTAATAATGTAGATTATTTTACACATCAGTTTATATATATTAATCAAAATTATGTAAATATAGTCATTTAATAATCCTAAATTTTTTTTAAAATTAATTATATAATTAAATGAATTAATGACTATTAAAAATCAATGTCCATTGTTATCATACCTAGAGATTAAAATACTTGATATAGAGAAATTATCGTAATGAGATGTTTTAGGTTATGGTCCCCTTAAATAAATTAAAAAATATATGGTTTTTAAAAATGATATGGAATATTATGGATTAAAAAATAAATAATAACTCAAAAAAATATTTCACCCTAAAAAATAAATAAACGAAGGACAATATTTTGGTAGAAAATTTGAACACCTTCTTCCACATTTGAGATTTCCCTAAAACCACCTACAAAAAATAATCATTAATTATATGAGTATAAATCCAACAAGAATTAAAACGTAATTAAATATTGTTTCATTTTATTTTTTTACATTATTATTGCGAAAAAAATTAATATTTATGAAAATAAAGGGAAAAATAATCATCCAACATGTGAGGTCAATTTTGAAAAAAACCCAACAATATGGACTAAAAATTCCAAAGTATATGGGAATTAAGGTGCATGAGGATTTTTTATAAAATTATTCCATGATATTTTCAAGTTAATTTTTATATAGTTCTTCCAATATAGAAGAATGATTTATCGGGAAACATTTCCACCTAGAAGTGATATAAATGCAACACTATAATGACTTTTCATTTGGAAGCAAATTAAACATTCCAAGTGCATTTCTTGGCACCAAAAAAAAATTCCATGAGTTATAGGAAAAAATACTTCTTTATTTTACCAAAAATAAACATTCAACTACTATTTTTTTGCATCATTTAATTCATTTTAATTAGGGTAATTTTATAATTTTTTTTATTTTTTCCTTAAATTATATATGTTTTTGTTCTTTAGTATTTTAAAATAACATAGGAAATATTAAATTCATAATATTCAATTAGATTAAAAATTATATTAACGCTCCAAAATTTCCACTTATAGTTTAAATTCATGATTTAGTTATTTTCATAACTCTTTTTTGTTTTTGTTTATTTTTGTAACAATTATCTTTCCCATTTAATTTTTATAATAATATTCTAGTCACACATATACTTGAAAAAATTATTATCAATATTTTTGGATGACTAAACTCCAAAATTATTTTGACCAAAAAATTGTTTAGGTGAATGAGAGTAAGATAATTAAAATATTAACATTTTAATAAATTTACGTTTGTAACTTTAGTTGGATGTTTCATTGTTTATTGACATATCTAGTTATTCATGTTAATTAAATAGATTTTTTAAACAATAAAATATAAATGGTTTATGTTTTATTTATTCATCCATTATTATTATATGATTAAGAATAAATATCTATTTATTGACTCAATTAAAGTTGAAAACTATTTGAACACAAATGGAAATCATATTTTTAGATGGATAATATTTTAATTCAATACATTGGGATGTTGGTGAAACTGAAGACATAAATAATTAATATTTCCATTTTTCCAATACATATAAATATGTTTTATCAAATTTCATTCATTGATAAATTAAAATATATATGTGTTGAAAATATAACCCTGGAAGATTATAATAATAAAATATTAAATTCTAATAAACTATTAGTACCTTTAATAGGGATTCATCATAAGTTCCATAAACAATATTTTTGACAAACAATGATTTTATGTTAAGTATGTGATAGATTCCTACACATCAAATTAGTGTCATTTTTTAGGATAATCTACAAGGATAATTTTAGTATTGATTGTTGTTGATAAATAGTTAAAAAACAAAAAAGTGGAAGAAAATAATTTTAATTTTTTATAAAAATTTATAATAAAAAATATTATTTAAAATTAATTGTACATAAATGTTTTAAAAATTATTAATTTTTCGATATATTAATTTCCTTTACAATAAACCATCCAGTTTCATTAACATGATAATTTACAGTACCCTTCATTGAATTAGGTTGATAGTTAAAGATAATAGAAAGGTACCATTCCATATAGATTTTCATCCCTTTAAGCAAGATATGAGAAATCATAGGGAAACTATTTGTAATAAATCAATACCCTAAATAATAACTAACAACCCCTTAGTTTTTAGTATATCTAAAAAACAAATTTCTATTATATTAAACTAAATTCTACAATATTGAATTGTAATGTTATAAAATCAGAAAAATTAAAACATACATTAAAAAGTTAATGTAATGAAGATAAATAAACTATTTATAAAGAGGGTATGCCATTTATTTATGAGTAAAATAATTTATAAACCCTTTACACCGGTTTTTCCTCAATTAAGTATGAATGTGATAAATATTATGTAGATATAATAATATTCATATAATTTATTCTTTTTATTTCAATTTTCATTTCAATTTAGAAATTAAATCAGTTTTCTTCCTCAACTTTAAAATGATAACCACACTAATTGTGGATTGAAAAATAGAATATCTAGATCATTAATATATTACCCATGATATATTAAACACAACAATAAATTTATAAAATTGTTACCATTATTATATAATCTTATCGGTTTCTACCTAATTAGAGAAAAATCTATATCAATATCAATTATAAAACTTATAAAAAACCATCCCTATAACCCTAAAATAGATCCACCATACCTATACCAATGTTACCCCATTAAATAACATTATCAAAATATAATGGAAAATTAAATAATGTAAGATCTCATTTAAAGGACTCTAACCACAATACAATCATATGATGTGAAAAAAAAGAATTTTTATTACCATCATAAGTTTGGGACTTCTCTATGCCAATTGAATGATGAGCCGTAAGAGATGTATTGCATGCATTGTGAATATAGGATTTTAATGTGAATATCTCTTCTAGGGTAAGAGGAATACATAGATAAAAAATGTATCAACATGTAATCATTTACAACCCAAAACACCCACAAGAATTTATTAGTCTCAATTTTTTCAAAGATGAACACTTTGATTTAATTATATGGGAAGCCAAAGCTAAAAGCCATTATATTTTCTAGGAAAAAATAGTTATATTATATTATAAAGAGTAATATCATATGATTGAGAGATTTCGTATATTTAATTTATTTTAACCGTAATGAAAACATGATTGTTTTCATAAAGTACAGTTTTAGTAACCGATTTCACATTATTGTCCAAATTATTTCTCTAAATACTAATTGAAATTATGTGACATTATAATTTTCACTATTGTTATGAAATGAAAATAAATTGAAATATTATTTATTAATTTACTATAACATTAATTTTGAAGAAAAAAATGGATCATTCATTGAAATATCAACCTTGACACACCCTCTACCATGATGAATAGATTTTCCTACACACATATTCAAATAAAAACAATGTAAATGACCAATGTATTTTATAGAAGTTATAAAATGAAAATGTATACATCATGGAAGGTACCCTATGAATAACTATATGAAATAATGATATAGATGAACCATAGCCATCATGGGTAACAACCTACTGTTTTATAAGTGAAAATTACATTTATATAATTATTTCATATAATCACATGAAATCACAACTCAATGAACTATTAAGAACCATGTTACTATTAAACATAATTTTGACACTTCTGTGTTTTAAATTTTGAAAATCTAACATACACTATTGTGATCAGCAAAATGTTTTGAGTCTGATAATCAAATCATATTTTTTGGTGAATAGTAACATAACATTGTGAGTAATAACCTACCATTATGAATAGTAATATGACCCTTATTATAAGTAAATTGCCCAAAATAATAGTAACCTTACCCTTGAATGGATATTTAAAATTTGGGCATCTTATAAGTGATAATAAGACCTTTGTAAAAGTATTAGTATTATTGTATGTCATAAATAATTAATTAGAAATAATTAATAAATTTAAATGAAAATGTATTTTCTAAAAAGGTGTTCATAAATTAATATATTTTTTTCTTCTAGTTTAAAGATTTCTATATCAGACACTAGGTAATTTTTGGAAGCATTGTAGAATCAATTATTATCATTAAAATCCTTATTTTTCAAGTAAATAATGATTTTAATTAAAAATAAAAAAAATTCATATTTAGTAAACCCTCATATCCTCCATTATAAATAGAACCCCACCTTACCTCTTATCTTAACTCCTCTCCATCCATGTACCTTTCTTAAATTCTACCCAAATTTCTCCCCTATCTCCTCCCCTACGTAAAAAATCCATTAGTCTCTTCAAAATTCCAAATCCTCTACCATTATGAGGCTCTCAATGAAGGTTATTTCAAGAGGTAAATTCCACTTTTCAATTCTTTTAGTTTTTCATGTTCATTTGTTTTCTTTCCTATTATTATATATCCTCATACAAATGTTATGAAAACTCTAGTACCTTCAATGTATTTGAATGTTTTTATGGAAATGGAATAAGTTATTATCAAATATCCTTAAATAATCATCTATTAATATAGTAAATACATCGTCTGAGATATGTTAATTTATCAAATTAAATGATTATGGGTTATGGTGTTCACTGTCTGATCTCGAGAACAACTTGGTACGGGATCTCGTTACGGTTATGGTGTGCATCGTCGGATCCAGTATAGTCACCGTCGGCGTGAGTCCTCTCTTCTCGGAATGCCATCACTGGGTGAAGGATCTGTGTGGTCTCGCTTTATTCTGGTCTCGGATTCAGTTGTCTCATCTCGGTACGACATAGCTGGGTGAAGGATCTGTGTGGTCCGTCCTTGTTCTAGGATTGATAGTAGCTACGTTAGCCGGTTAGCATCAGGATCTCACCTCGGCTCAGGGGAGTTCGCCATCGGCTTTAGTGCCCAACATGATTATGGATCTCCTCGCAGCTACATTGGTCATCGATGGATCTACTACATCAGGTTTTATTGAGGTAGTGATGTTCTCTGCGTCGGCGGAGTTGGATCCTGGATCGTTCGCCTTTGTCCCTTCTCTATGTCGGTTCTTGAGTGCTCTTGTGAGTTCGGGGATAACACCAGTGGCTTGGAGGGGGGAGGATGTGAATTTCTGTTTTCTATACGTTTTTTATAGGATTGGATTTAGTTAAGTTGGGATCGTGTTTGGTTGGCTGCGAATTTGGGTAATGGATGTTCTTTCGTTGAGTTGTAGGAGGTGATTTGGATAGTTTGTTGAGGAATCCAGACAATCTACAAGGTTTTTCTTCATATGAAGACATATTTGTTTGTCTTCTCCAAATATGAATTTTTGGATTCAGGCGATTGAGAGGGTATGGCATAGCCATCGATATGGTGCCCGTTCATTCATGCACGGGACTGCTTGCAGATCAACCATACTTTGGTGGAGTTGTGAACTAATTATGGTGATGCTGGGTAGAGGCACTTATGTGTAGTCTTGTTCTGAGTTGAAACAACCTTATTTATCAAAATATTTTAATGTCTTTATGTCCTTGAGGTCTTGGTTTACACCCTTTTACCCTTAAAAAGGGGATTATTTAAAATCAATAAAAATATTGGGCTTCAGGCCATTCAATCAGTCAAGGATGACGGGTTGTCAATTTCTTTTACAATCTTCATTTTTGGTCAGGAAGCTATTTTTATTTTTTGAAATAGACTATTAAATATATATTTTATCTTATGTGTTTTAATATAATCCTTTATAAAACATAATGTAAAATAATGATAAAAAACAAGTTAATTGTGTGTTAAATCTCCAAATTAATCCAAGTGTTTATCACTAATGTTATATAAAATGATTCAACATCACTCTAAGTCAAAAAACATATTTTACAATCATGTAACCTTTTGGATTTTCCATAATTAATTAAAACACCAATTCTGTACAACCATTATCATTTTAATTTATTATCCATTCATGAAAATAAGTAAACTGATTGTAAAAAATAGGAATAGAATCAAACCTGAACAATGAAATTGAACCTCATAACCAATAAAAAATATTATTAATGAACATAAGAAGGTTATAAAATATATTTTAAATATAAAAGAATTTATGTAATTATTAATTAATGAACATTATTTTATTATTCCGGTCATTAATATTGAGTGTAAAACATCATCAAACATAAGGTAAGGGATCCTCTATATTCCACTATTATGCAAGAATGTCCTCTATGTTATGACCTATAATGTGTAATCCCTAATGATGGGGTATAATTTTTATACTAGCCATACTTAACTCATAATTTATAAGTTATTGGAATCCCATTTCACTCTCATTAATCCATCTTATGTACACCTGATACCGTGCCGATAATCCGTAGGGGATTCCGCCTGACCCTTCATTCTTCCATCGGGTCGACTTATATTTGTTTTACGAAAATGAAGTTATCTTATCTTTTTCTATGAATCATCTAAATTCTATGTACATGTGACGAAATAAATTATCAATACCCTCTCATCATTATATTTGGGTGATATACATGTTTTTAAGTGATTCTCTCCTCTATACTTCCTAGTAAGCAAACCAATTTTGAGGTAAATCCCAGAATTGTTACCCAATTTCAAGTGCACTCTAGATTCTATTTTAGCCCAAAATTTTCTTTATAAAATCATAATTTTTATTTCTGAAAACCTTATTCATTCACATATCATTTTATTTAATGGACTGTTCCCATTTCTATTTTAACGCCTCTAATGTATTTTCCATAAAACTACAGAGAAATGTTTTAATACCGAATTTTTTTGAATAATTTTCTTAAATGTTGACACTTATACTTGGAATTAATTTCCATGATCTATGCTTATTTAACCATGTGAATGTACATGTATATTTTGGTTCATTTCTTTTATGTAATCTTTTATGATACACCCATTTTTTATTCATTGTGACATGATTATGGTGCCCAATTATTTCCATGGGTATCCTTATGTTATATAAGATTTACTATGTATGACTATTTATGAGGAAAACATATTCATGAAATATTAAGATGGGTGCACCCAGATAGGGCACCAATTCATTGTGAAATGTTTAGTCTCATGAGACGTTATGTGTGATGGTCTTGCAGGTGAGCCTTGGCTTGTGCTACCTGGTGTGACGGTCATGGCGGTTAGCATTGGCTTATGATACCATGTGATATGGTCTTCACGGTTAGAGTTGACTCGTAATAAAGGTATGATTTATGTTTCTTCCACATTACTATGACCCCATATTTATATGATTCAATATTTATATGTTCTGATTCTATATGTTACAAGACTTTTTATATCATTGTGTCATGATTTCTATCCCATTTATTATAGCTTTGTTATTATGGTTATTCACACACTGGGCTATTTACCTCGTCCCTTTTCTCATGTGTTCCCTAGGGTAACCAATGAATATGTTTTAGCATAATGGTAGTTATGAGCTCAATTTTAATTTTAAATAATGAAATGTTTTATTTTTTTACGTGTTTTCAGTTTTATGCACCTAGTCTTCCAAGACACTAGACTTTACAATCCTTTGCTGGTACTCTGATGTATAATTATGCTTAAAATCAAATAATGTTATATAAAAAAGGCTAGGGTCTCTATAGATTGTATCCAAGGATGGTCTAGTGATTTTCTGAGATTAGTAATAGAGAAGATTATCAAGAACCATATGTATGAGACTATGTATAATAATACACCCCAAAGTTTTGGTATGTATAGATTAAGTGGTTTATCAAGGAAATATGTCCCCATATAGATAAAAACTAGTAGAGGTTGTTATAGAATTGATTTATGTAAGGCATAAACCTAAGAACACAGCTTTCAATGAGACTCGAATAAGAACCAGTTCATGACAATGGGCCTTTCTACACTCTTGGTTTGACACTCCGGGGGGAGATGGTTTGGTAAATTCATGAGAACATTATAAACCAATATTAAAGGAATGAAGAAATATCATAAGAATATAAGTTTGGAAATAGATCAGAGATAACCAAGATTGAAAAATATGGAATCCCAATTTAGGATATACTATTAATTAACATGTTTATCCTCTTATGTTTGATGTTTCATTTTTTTGGTCAATAGATATGTATTCAAACCCTCTAATTGTACATTGTTTTTCATAGTAAATAGAGGGAAATAGAATAATACGTGCCATCAATAAATGGGGTAGGTAAAGTGAATATTTCACTAACGGTATGCCTGATATGATGGGAATGGGTGCTCAAAAAATCATGAATATACATACTCAGATAGCTCATTTTTTGAATAATAACACGAATCATGTGGAACACACTCCTCATACAAGGAAAGAGAATGTTTTCATTGATTATATCATGTAGAAAAAGACTCCCATTATTAGTGGATCTTCTGATCCAGTCCATAAGGAATAGTGGATTAACTACATTGAAAATATAGTGTATGTCCTCTAGTTTTTAGAATAATAGAAATTTGTACTCATTGTACATCATTTTGATGGGGAAGCTGATTAGTGGTGGAAAGTAATCTATAATACAAATCCCTATGAGTAATTGATTCCATGGAATGGTTGGAATTCAATAGAATGTTTTTCAATAAATATTTTCCCCGAACCCTCCATTTTAATATATAAGGATAGTTCCCCGAACTCAAGAAGAACAAAAAGGAGTCAATAAGGATATGTGAAGAAAAAATTACAAGGCATTCAAGTTACACCTATGCCTTTTTCATGAACACCAAAAGCAAGGTGGGTCTCTTTTTTAGCATATTAAACATATTTCTACAAAAAAACGTTTGCAATTTGTGAGCTTGATATCTATGAAGATATTTTCATGTTTTTCCCTTAAGTTTAATATAGATAATGGAGTCTCTTAGTTGCATCGTTAAACAAATGAAAAAATTAGGAAAATAGAATCTAATGGGGCTGCTTATGAAAATAAATTCCATAATGGAAGGAAGCTTGATCATCCCCTGTCTAAAAACTATGGGAAGAACCATCTTGGGAAATGTCTAACAAGAACCAGGAATTACTTCAAATGTGTAATTTTGGGACATCTTGATAAAAACTACCCACGAGGTATGAAAAATCCCACTAATGTTGTAGAAGAAAGGATGGGTAGGATAAATTATTATCCAATGTTTCACTGTAACAACTACAAGGAAGATTGAAATTATTTGAAAAATTTCCCTAAACCAACGGTTGTCAAAGGAAATAAAAAAAACCTCTAATGAAATAAAGAAGTGATTATTTTATCACTACTATTGGGGTGATAGGTATGCTAGTTATTTATTCCAAAATAGTGAACAATCTATTTTATTCTGGTTCTACACATTATTTCATATCTAGTACATTTAGTAGAACTATTCCAACACCACCTCAAAATTTGGTGGATAAGTTATCTATGAGAATAGGGAATGGGAAATTTAATTAATCCATGATTTATAACCCCTCCCTTGTTAATTTTTGTAGACTAAACCTTACAAAAAATCTTTTTGTACATCATTTAGTAGAGTTTGATCTTATCTTGGTCATGGATTACCTCTCTTTATAACAATCCAACATCATCATTCGGGAAAGGTAGAACACTCTTCACATCTCGAAAAAAATTTAAATTCCTTACAATTTTAAGGAAGAATATGAATCAACTCTAGAATCAGTGTCTCAATTGTGGATATTAATTCCTTATGAGAAATAATGTCTAGCTAAAATGATTAAGAGAAAAGTGAGAATATTTCTTGAAGACATTCCCATCACGTGGGATAATAGTGATGTATTCCAAAAAGAGTTGTATGGCCTTACTCTTAATGGATATGATGAATTCTAAATAGAACACATTCTTATACCTCTTCCTATTTCAATGAAACCTTATATAATGGCCACCGTAGAGCTATAATAGTTGAATAATATATTACTGGAGAATCTGGAGAAGGGTTTTATAAGACCAAGTGCTTCACCATGGGGTGATCCTATCCATTTATTCATGATGATTGATGGTTCACTATGGCACTATATTAATTATGGCAAGATAATAAAATCATTATAATCAACAAATATCCCCTTCCTTGGATATTGACTTGTTCGGTAAGTTACATGAGGCCAGTTATTTCCTTATGGTCGACCTTTGGTCGGAATATCACCAATTAATTCCGAGGAATGAAGAGATTCTCAAGACTGCCTTTCAAACGAGGTATGGTAACTATAATTTCATATTGATCCCATAGTACTCACTAATTCTCCAACATTTTTCATGGAATTAATGAATATTATCATTAAAGATAACATTGAAAAATTTGTGGTAGCCTTTATCGATGATATTCTAATATAATCCATGATAAAGGAGGAATAAGATAATCACTTTAATACTATGTTTTGGTCAGAGCAGTTTACTCAAGAGGGGAGGAGTGAATTGAGTAGCTATATAAAAATTTCTGTTTAAAAGATATTAGTTTTACAAAAAATTATTTCCCAAAAAATAAATACATCCCATTTAATCAAGTTTATAATTTTATAAGATTTTGACGGTTTGAACAATTTCATAGAATATTGATTAATTCTCATTAATCTGAATATGTATTATTAATATTAATTTTGAAGTTATCCTAGTAAGACAAATCAGATATAGCTTCTTTCTAAGACTAACTATCAAAGTGAATTTAATGTGTTTCTGGATCATGTATTAAAGCAGTAAAATAGAGTAAACTAAGATCAAATAGCACAGAAGATGTAAAACAAGTGCTTCACTCTCAAGTTGCGACCTAATCCACTCCACTTGGTGATCACTTGCCATCAAGTAGTTTATATAAATAAACTCAGATCCAAACCCTGTATCGAGGTTAACCACAGTACATAGACTTTCCAGGACACACATGGACCTCTTCTATAGTTTTTTTGGGTAGATAAGATAATGATCAGGCTACACAGGGACCACTTCCACGGTTGTCGTGGGTAAACAAGAGTAAAGAGTTTGGTGTACGGATTTTGAAATCCTCCACTTCAGTTCAATAGTCAGTGTATGTAAAAAATATAGAGTACACACACTGCTCGAAAATAAATAAAATAATCTCTAAGATAGAGTAGATATGAGTACATAATTCTCTAGTGATTTGAAGTGCAGCTCTGGACTTATTGGATAACACAGAAATGCTAATGAGTCTTTCTCATGTTTTTCTATTGAAAAACAGAGTGTTGTGGTTCAGCTTGTATTCTTCACGAGTGAAGATGTTCTCTAAATTCCAGCGTACTTCGTGTTTTCTTAAGTAGAGTCATATTGCATGCATGAGACAATTTCTTCATTTAAGATATTGTAATCTCTTCTTCGTGGTCGTGGTTAGGATTGTTTTTCTATTCAGTATAGTGCACCCACACATTTTTCTTGTTGCGTGTTGTATTGGGTATATATTACTCTTGGGAACTCTTATCATTATCTTTTAATGAATGAGGTTTATCCTACAGGATCCATGTAATTCTTGCCTTGTACCTCATACTATTTCTACAAATAAACATTAAATATGTCGGTTCATTAAAGACGTCAAATATGACTGTTATAAAAGATAAATATAAAGAAAAAAAATAGGTTATGAAACGGTGTCACAGTATGTTATGCAAGCAGTGTCTTCATCACCGTATCTCCTTACTGGTGTCTCCTTCAATGTGTCTTCTTCGCAGTGTCTCCTTCATGGTGTCTCCTTCTTGTTGTCTCCTTCACGGTATATCCTTCACAGTGTCTCCTTTTCACGGTGTCTCGCTTACGGTTTCTGGCTTCAGCTTCCTTGCTCATAGTTTCTGGATACACAGTGCCTTGATGATTGTGTCTTGATAACGGTGTCGGAAACATAGGAAAATAGAGTGTTTGGCTTAAGTTGTATGTTCTTAGTGTCTTGCTTCATGGTGTCAGGCTTACTGTGTCACAGTGTGTCGTGGTCACGATGTCTCATTGGTCATGGTGTCTTAGTCTAAGGCTCCACGGTGTCTGCTTCAAAACAGTGTTCTTGTTCACGGTGTCTGTGTCTTTTTCACTATGTCTGAGTTACTGTGTCAAGCTTCACGGTGTGTTGTACATAGTAAAATAAATATATTCAGACATAAACAGTATTGTGAATAAAATTAATTGATCTTATCCATTATCAAGTATGAGATAACTTGAAACATAAATATACATGATTGATATGATTTGTGAGATTTGTGATCATTAATAAGATTTTTAATTATTATTGATATTTGTGATCATTAAAACATGACTAATACATGAGGATTACAACAATATCCCCCTTTTTTATGATCACAAATCAAGTACAGTTAAAAGGTAAATTGAATGCAACTAGAGAGAATATAACATAGAATATAACTTTTCTCCCCCTTTTGGGACTATCAAAAAGTGAAAATAAGAGAGGGTAAGCAGTTCAAACTGCATTAAAAGTAATCAGGTTAAGTAAAAAATAATGTAGAAATACAAAAATCAATGACATCCCTATTAAACAGTAGTAAGCACTGGGATTCTTCATGGATTGTCCTTCTCTTTTCCTTTATCAGCAGCAGAAGAGGAAGCCATAGGGGCAGTTGCTGATGTAGAAGAAGGAAGAGAGGTGGTAGATAGAGAAGGTAAATAGAGACCTTCGAAGACTGAGGTATCCAATGTTGGAGCTGTAAAAGATCTAGGTTGTTGCTACTTAAGAATGACAGGCCTGATCTAACTAAGATCCTGGCCAACAGACATGGTTGTGGAAGCTAATGCAGAACTGAAAGTAAGTAATCTAGGTTTGAGAGGAGCAGCCTCTGGAGGAAAAATTGATGTGCTTTGAACAAGAAGATACAGTCTCAGTAGTTTAATGATGTATGCAATAATCACTCCTCCATACAGCATGGCATTTTCAAAATCATCTTTATTTTCCATGAGCATGTCCAACAATCTGGTAAACCCGATCAGCTTCTGGACTTGGGTTTTGAAGGACTGGGTTAGTGGAGGAATTCTCAGATTTTCTATAAGGTACTTGAGGTGATTGGTCATAGTAGTCTTGGAAAAAATCCAGGTGAAATAGAAGTCCACTTTCTTAGGGATCTCCTATTGGGAATCATTGGAAATCATTGAATGAATTTGAACCAGGTCAAGTACTCTATAATTATTCTTAACAACATCAGATAAAGAAGACATATCAATTCCACTGAAGGAATTCTGAATCTCTTCCATGACTATAGATCTGAGCAGAGAACTATCCAAATAAGGAGTAGTGGTTCGACTAGAGGTATGAGAAACTTTGACTGCTAAGGTTAGAGACTTGAGCTTATTTAGTACCTTTTGAAGACATACAATATATTTATTTGTGAGCTTATTAAGGTTCTCCACAAGCTCTCTCATGTGTTGAAACATGCAATTATTCTTTTCTCCAATTTTTTCATCAAAGAATAAGATTTGTGGAAGAATATGAGACACAATATCTCTAGGAATATGAGAACCAATAGGTTCAGGAGAAGCAGGAGTAGGCATTGATATGGAATGAATTTCTCTATGTAGATCTTCATCTATGCTTTTCAGAGTCGCATCTTCATTACTGAGAATCATGTTTTCAACTCTTACTTCTTGAATTTCATTGATCATCTTGGGTTGAATGTGCCAAATAATTTTTCTAAAATAATTGAGGCATCTTCCTAACTGTGTTTGGTCACAACACAAGGTTGAGATCACATAATTTTCTCAACTCCAGCTAAGATAGTGTCTCCAAATACATTAAAATAATCATTACTGAAAAGATATTGTTGTTCAGGTAAAGGTACAGGTGTAGGAAGTGGTACAGATTCAGGATCAGGTTGAGGTTCAGGTTCAGGTAGAGGATCAAAGTATGTGACAGATGTTAGTTGAAACAAAGAAGAAAGATCAATCCCACAGGCAGTAACCAGTTGATATTCACTCACATCATAAAAGCTATGGAATTTGTACTAGGTGTCCACTGAATTTGAATTAGTTGGTTGAGATGATTCAACAGACTAAACTTCACCAATCTCAAGATTTTGAGGTTCCTCCCCCTCAATAAGTGCTTCTTTTTCAGGAACCTGAGGCTCATTTACTTGTTCTAAATCCACTGGTTCATCTCTACATTCCTCAGACATTTCTTTCCTAGAAACCCTAAAGGCTATCTAAATCCTCTCTTCATTAGAGGGTATTATCTCATGAATAGATTGTTCCACATGAAGGTCTTCCGGACTAGATTCATGGATTTCAGGGAGTTCTTTTTGAGTTGCTTCTTGCACAGTATGGAGTTCTCTTACTACAGCCTCTTCCATGGCTTGTAGCTCTGATTCTGGGACAACTAATTCTATTGAATCCTTATATTGGATTTCCAGATTAACAACAGCTCTAGGGGCATGAGGTTATTTTCCATGAACAACAGGAGGAATATATGTCCTTTCTTTCTCAATAACAATGTCTTACCTATGAGGCAAATCAACCTCTTCTATATGCAGTACATTATCTTCCTCTACGTCTTCTTATCCATCTTATGAATAATCAACAACTTCATCTGGCTCCAAAATAGGATCAGAAATGACCTTTCACCTTGTTGGATAATCCACAGGATTATACTTCTCATAAAGCTTATCATTATATTCAACCCATTCCATCTTCCATAGGTTCTAGTTTATTTTCAACCTCTTAATAGTAGGTTTAGATAAAAAATATTCAAAATCCATAAGTACTTATTCATTGGGTCGGACTACTCCTTTTGTAATAAGCATTACTGAAATCAGACTAGATTAAAATAGAGATGTGGATTTGGATGTGACCTGGATCAATTCACCCATATGTTGAATGATGTATTTTCACAGATTGATTTAGTTTCCCTTCTTCATAGGATGAATAATGAATACATCTTGGTACTTCAAGATAGTAATGTCACCATTGCTTAGGCTAATCAGATTTTGAACAAACATAAACAACATCCTTGTCTCTCCATCATGTTCAGCAGCTATGACCCTTCTCTTGGTTCCATTTCTAGTTAGGGTTTCCAGTGCATTTTCCAGGTCAAATAAATCAGTTGTAGGTGGAGGATCTCTCTGATAATCATAAAAAATTCCTTTGTGAGGTATCCTAAGGCAGCAATCCCATTACCTTGATGAGAATGATAAGCCTTGTCAATTGACCCACCTCATCACAACATAGATTTCACCAGCATCAAAAGAAAACTATACGTACTGATTAAACTGAGCTACGAGCCTCGGATAAATAGGTCTATCCTTACTTGATAACCATTTGACCTAGCCTTGTTCTCTTAATACTTTTAAAACTAGAGACTTTATGGACAAAAGCCACTCAGGGAAATCTTGTTGTTTAAGAACGAAAGTGAGATTTACCAGGTTTGGATTCAAGGGTCCTTCGGGCGCCATCTTTAGTGTTATCTTCTTTTTGTTCAAGTTGCGCTTCTCAAGTGTGGATGAAGATGGACGCTTCATCCTTGGAATTCACTGAACATTGAGAGAGAGAGGGGGGTGAAAGGTTGAAAGGGTTCAGAAAGAGTGAGTAAGAGAAGGTCCTGGTGAAGAATCGAGTGAAATCCTTTTGTTTTATCATTTCGTAATGTCATACATCACAAAAAATAAAAATGAGGGAACGTAACAGATGTGAAAAAAGAATTACCACGATACAGGTAAAAGGAAAATAATAAATAATTTTCATGGTGAGACCATGAATAGACACTACGGTGCAATGGTTAATGGTTGTCACAGTGAGACAGTGAATGGTCATCACAGTGAGAGTGTGAATGGTATTTTCTATCACAGTGAGACAGTAAGTAAACTATTTGGTCACAGTGAGACAGTAAATATGAGAGACAGTAACCGAGAAACAGTTAACATGAAACAATAATGTAAAATATAGTAAAACATTAAACAGTAAGACCTGTAAGATATTTATTTGTGATTGATCAAGCCAAGATCATGTATGATGTAATCTATTCTCTCAGAATTTAATGGTTTAGTGAATATATCAGAAATTTTAAATTCAGTGCCAATGAATACCAAGGTGATATCACCTTTTTGATAATGATATCTCAAATAGTGATTTCTTAAATCAATATGTTTTGTCAAATAATGTGAAACATTATTTTTTTTAAATGTTAATATCACTTTTGTTGTCACAATTTATTGGTACATGTCTGAAATGATATCCATAATATAGTAAAGTGTGTTTCATCAAAAAAATTTGTGCACAACAACTGCCAGTAGCTATGTATTCAGATTCTGCAGTAGATAATGCAATAGGGGATTGTTTCTTACTACACCATGATACTAGTGACTTGCCTAAAAGGTGACATGTTCCATAGGTTCTTTTTCTATCTAACTTTCAACCACCGAAGTCACCATCAGAATAACTAACTAGTTCAAATGATTTTCCTTTAGGATAGAACAATCCTAAATTGGGTGTATGTTGGAGGTATTTGAAAATTATCTTTACTGCATTTAAATGATATTATTTAGGATTTTCATGAAAATGATCACACATACCCACACTAAACATAATGTCAGGACGACTAGATGTTAAGTACAGTAAACATCCAATCATTACTCTATAAATGGTTTGATCAACTAATTTTCTATCTTCATCAAGATCCAACTTACAGGTGGTACTCATGGGAGTGTCATTGCTTTTATTGATATCCAATCCGAAACGTTTTAGAATATATCTAGTGTATTTAAATTGATTTAAAACAATTCCATCATTATTTTGAATGATTTAAAATCCATGAAAGAATTTTAGTTTAACTATTAAACTCATTTCAAATTAATTTTGCATCGTTCTAAAAAAATCAATACAAAATGAATTTTTTTAAGATCCAAAAATAATATCATCTACATAGATATTAATAACTAAAACATCATTAGAAATTTATTTTATAAAGAGGGTAGGATCAAATATTACTTTTTTAAAACCTTTGGAAATTAGAAATGTACTTAATCTGTCATACCAAGCTCTTGGAGCTTTCTTTAAACCATATAATGCTTTTGATATTTTAAAAATATGATTTTGAAATTGAGGGTTTGTAAATCCATGGGTTTTTCAACAAAAACATCCTCAGTTATATACCCATTTAAGAATGCACTCTTAAAATCCATTTGATATTGTTTGAAATATATATGTGCAACATAAGCAACTAGAATTCTAATGGCTTCAAGTCTGGATACTGGAGATAAAGTCTCCTCAGAGTAAATTCCTTTTTCTTGACAATAGCCTTGTGAAACTAATCTATCCTTATTCCTATAAATGTTTCCAACTTCATCTACTTTTTTTCTAAGCACCCCTTTAGTTCCTATGACAATAGTGTCATTGGGTCTTTCAACAAGTTTCCAAACTTTATTTCTTTCAAACTGATTCAGTTATTTTTCCATAACAATTACCCAAAACTCATCGTTTATGGAATCATCAATGTTTTTAGGTTTAAGTCGTGATAATAAGGCTTGATGTTCAACCTGATTTCTATGAGAAGCTATAGTTTGTGTTCCTCTATAAATATTACCATCAACATCATCGAAAGGATGACTCTTTAGAATTATTGTTGATATAGTAAAGGTAGGAATAGAAATTTCAGATTCCAATATAGGTTCGGGTTCAACAGAATCAGGTTCTGGAACGTTTCCAGAAATGGATGTCTTTACAACAGGTTCATTGATTCTATCATTAAGGTCCAGAATAGGCAAATATTTTTCAATATTTTCAAGAGATGACTTAGGTTCATGTGGATCAATTTCATCAAAATTGATGTGAACAGATTCATCTACACACTTCGTTCTTTTATTGCAAACTCTATAAGATTTACTTGATATTGAGTAACCTAGAAAAATTCCTTCTTCACTTTTGGATACAAATTTGTCTCGATTATCCTTAGTGTTGATAATAAAGACATTGCAACCAAAAACACTAATGTAATTAACCATAGGCTTTCTATTAATATATATTTCATATGGGGTCTTCTTGATAATTGGTCTAATCAATAATCTTATTGATTATGTAGCATGCTATATTAACAGCTTCAGCCCAAAAGTAAATAGTGATGTTAGATTCACTAAGCATTGTTCTAGAAATTTCTGGAAATTTTCTATTTATTCATTCTACAACACCATATTGCTGAGGTGTTATAGGGGCAGAAAAATTGTGACTATATCCATTTTGTGAGAAAAATGATTCAAACCCTTTATTTTCAAATTCACAACCATGATAACTTCTTAAAGATTTAATTATAACTCATATAAGATTTTCTACAGACTTGGCATACACAGTAAAATAAGACCAGGCTTCACATTTGTGAGCTATGAAGAAGGTCCAGGTATATATAAAAAAATCATCTACTAGAATATAATCATAGTGCTTCCCATTTAAACTAGAAACTCTAGATGTTCCAAACAAATCCATGTGTACCAATTCTATAGGTTGAGAAGTAGAGACTTCTTTCAATGATTTGAAAGAAATTCTGTGTTGTTTTCTCTTTTGGATAGGATTACACACATTGTCATTTGTAATTCATGTTTGGGTTAGTCATTAACTCGGAATTTTCTAGTTAAATTACTAAGGGATTGAACATTACAGTGTCCTTGTCTCCTATTCTAGAGCCAAGATTCATTATGAAAAGCATTTGAACAAGTAATATTTAATTTAGCTATAGAATTCAAATAATCTACATCAACATTTTCATTTCTTAAAGTAGAAAATACTATAACATTTTTGGAGTTAAAATCATTAAAAGAATCATTTTAAAATTTAACATTGAAACCATCCTCAAATAATTGAGAAATACTTAACAGGTTATATTTTATTCCATCAACTGATAAAACATTGGAAATTAGAACTGAATTAGTGTTACCAATCTGGCCTAGGATGATGATCTTTCCTTTAGAATTATCACCAATGGTGACATATCCTTCATCAACATTGATTAATCTTTTTAAGCATGATAAGTCTCCTACAATGTGTCTTGAAGAACCATTGTCCATGTACCATGTCTTCATACAGGAACTCTTTAAGCATGTTTCCTACAAAAGAGTTTTAGATGGATAATTATTTTTGTACCTAGATTTTCTTGGGTCCAGACAGGTTAGAAAACAAATCATTAGGTACCCATATTTGTCTTATGGGTCTCGTATAATTTACAAAATCATTGGATTTTGAAAGATTAACTCTATTTTATCTATAACAATGTGAATTACTAGTTCAGGAATATGAATTTCCAGAACTAGAACTAGCAATATTTTGTCTAGATATAGGAACAAATTTAGTTTTAGTGATATATCTCTTTCCAGGATGAAAGCCTATTCCAGTTGTATATTTTGGGGCCACATGTTTACATAACATTTGAATTAGATTGTCTCTTCCATTTGTGAAATTTTCTATGTCCTTTATCAGCTTCTCATTGAACATTTTCAGTTCAGTATTTTTCTTAAGTAATTGGGATTTCTTTTCTTTTTCTACATCAAGGTCATATTTAATTGAACTGGTCAAAGCATGATATTTCTTCATGGTCTTATATTTTTCCTTAAGCTCATTACATGTTTCTTCCAGCATGTTACATTATTAAAATAGATACTCACTAGACATGTTTTTAGATTCAAAACTAGATTCAATTCTAGAATAATAATCATTCAGCATAGGGGAAACACGTACCTCAGATGTATTGGTCATAAAACACATTTTAGGATGATTATTTTCAGAATTTGAATATTTAGACTTTCATGTGTTGTCTTCTGAATCACTCTAGGTTTCTTTCATTTCATTCTTGTATATATTGTCCTCGTAGTCAAATTTATTTTTTAACTTCAATTTTGGATAGTCAACTTTAATGTATCCTTTTCTTTTTCATTCATAGCAGACAACATCATCTCTCTTATCAGATTTCTTCCAATATTGCTTCCACTGTTCTTTGTTGTCATATATACCTTTTTAGTTTGGTTTTTAGAAAATTTCATCTTCCTATAGAACTTCTTAAATCTATTGGCTATCTAAGCCATCTCAACATCACTATCAAAATCTGAACTTTTAATTGTTATGATTTCAGTTGGTATGTGAACTTTCTCCTTTTCCTTTCTCTTTGAGGCAGTAGATTTAAAAGACACTGACTTCATTTTTGGTATATCATCTTTCTCCGTAATCACCTTAAGTTCTTCTTTATACATCATCAGCTTACAAAATAGGTCTTTGACAGGAAATGTACCAATATCACATGATTCTATAATCGAAATAGAGGTGCCTCTCCCTAGGTCTGGTAGAAATCATAGTATTCTCAGGATTTGTTCCATTGCTAGAACAGCCTTTCCAAGTGAGCTCATAGTGTTGAAAATCTCATCAAACCTGAGATACATGATAGATATATTTTCATCAAGGTTCAATCTAAAATTATCATATTTAATAGTATAGGTTTTCAACCTCATTTCTTTAACATTGTTTGTTCCTTCATGAGAAGCACCCAAAGTATCCCATATTTTATAAGCAGGTTTACAAGCAGATATTATATTAAATTATTCATCTCCTAAAGCACAATACAGGGCATTCATATCTTATAGTTATTATTTAAAGCTAGTTTAGTAGATTTATCCCATGTTTTTCTTTCTAGTTCTGTAATCTTATATTGAGTCTCTATAATAGTATAGATATCAAATCACATACTCTCTAAGTGAATTTTTATCTTATATTTCCATTGGGCATAATTTCTACATTTAAATAAGGGTGGCTTGTTGGTAGCAGCTCCTTTAAATCTATTGTCCATACTTAGATTTTAGTAAATATATTTAAATAGATAAAATTTAGAACTAATAGAAATTTAAGATCATTAAGGATGCAACTAAAATCACACTTGAAAAATATTACTCAAAGTCGTAATAAATGCTTTTTTGATACCAAATGTTGGTCAGAGTAGTTAACTGAAGAGGGGATGGGTGAATTGTGTATCTATATGAAAAATTTTGTTTAAAATATATTTATTTTAAAAAAATTATTTCCCCAAAAATACATACATCCAATTTAATCAAGGATATACTGTTATAAGAGTTTGAATGTTTATACAACTTGTTAGAAGATTGATTAATTCTCAGTAAACATAATATGTATTATTAATATTACTTTTGATTTTATCCAAGTAATACAAATCCAATATAACTTCTTTCCAAGACTAACTATCAATGTGAATTTAGTGTTTTTCTGGATCATGCAGTAAAGTAGTAAAACAGAGTAGACTGAGTTTAAATAGCACAGTGGATGTTAAAAAAGTGGTTCAGTCTCAAGCAGAGACCTAATCCACTCCACTTGGTGATCACCTGCAACCATGCTATTTATATAAATAAACTCGGATCCACACCCTAGATCAGGGTTAACAACAGTACATAGACAATCCAAGCTATGCCAGGACCTCTTCCACAGTTTTTGTGGGTAAATAAAATAATGACCAGGCCACACAGGGACCTCTTCCATAGTTTTTGTGGGTAAACAAGAGTAAAGAGTATTGTTTAAGGATTATGAAATCCTCTAGTTCGGAGCAGGAGTCAGTGTGTGTAAAATATACAGAGTACAGACACTTCTCTAAATTAAATAAAAGAATCACTAATAGAGAGTAGATATGTGTTCAGAGTGATATATTGGTTGGAAGTGCAGCTCTAGACTCGTTGTATGACACAGAAATGATTCTGATACTTTCTCTTGTTTTTCTGTTGAAAAACAGAGTGTCGTGGTTCAGCTTGTATTCATTACCAGTGACGATGTTCTCTGAATTCCAGTGTACTTCGTGTGTTCTTCAGTAGATTCAAGTTGCATGCATTAGACAATTAATTCTTTGATGATCTTTCAATCTCTTCTTTGTGGTCGTTATCATGATTGTTGTTATAATTAGTATAGTGCACATGAGAATTTTTCTTGTCTCATGTTGTATTGGGTATATCTTACTCTTGGTCACTCTTCTCTTTATCGTTGAATGTATGAGGTTTAGCCGACAGGTTCCATGTATTCCATGCCTTGTACCTTGTAATATGTCTACAAATATACAATAAAAATGATAGTGCATTAAAGACGTCAAATATGACAGTTAAAAAGTTAAATAGAAAGATGAAAAAATAGGATAATAAACAGTGTCAAAGTATGTTATGAAAATAGTGTCTTCTTCACAGTATCTTCTTAAAGGTGTCTCCTTCACTGTGTCTCATTCACGGGGTCCCCTTCATGGCGTCTCCTTTATAGTGTCTTCTTCACGGTATCTCCATCACGGTGTCTCCTTATCACGGTGTCTCGAATACAGTTTCTGGATTCCAGTTCCTTGCTAATAGTTTCTTGATTCACGGTGCCTTGATGACTATGTCTTGGTAACTGTGTCTGGCACTTTGGAAAACAGAGTGTCTGGATTACGATGTCAGTTCATGGTGTCTTTTTTTATGGTATCAGGCTTACTGTATCACGGTGTCTCATGGTCATGGTGTCTCATTGGTCACGGTGTCTGAGTCTTAGGTTTCACAGTGTCTGCTTCATCACAATGTTCTTGTTCACAGTGTTTATGTCTTTCTTACAGTTTCTGACTTACTCTGTCAAGCTTCAAGATTTCTTGTACTTATGCAAATAAGTGTATTCAGAATAAAACAATAAGATGAATAATAGGAATTGAGATTAGACATTATCAAGTATGTGATAACTTGAAACATAAATACAGATGATTGATATGATTTGTAATATTTTTGATCATTAATATGATTTTTAATTATTATTGAGATTTGTGATAATTAAAACACGATTATTACATGAGGATTCCAACACTCTGCTAATTTCATTTCGAATGAAGAAGTTATATGGAAATTATGGTAAAGGTGAGTTCTTGATAGAGGATGATTTATTATTGGGGTAAGGTATCACCATCAAAGGGATATCTATGGAACATTCTAAGACAATGTCGATTGAATTGTGTCCCATCACAATATCTGTAACAGAGATTTGTAGCTTTCTTGTTCTAGATGGGTATTTGCAATTATTTTTGAAGAACATATCATGATTTTTATACCCAATGACCAAGAAAACATTGAATGGAGTTAAGTTTGTATGGAATCAATAATGTGAAAGCTTATTTTAGGAGTTAAAAACCAGGATTATCACAGAACCAGTACTCACACTCCCATAAAGTGGAGAACTCTATGTGGTGTACATCGATTCTTCAAAGAGTGGATTAGGTTTTGTACTAATAGAAAATGATTAAGTGATAGCATATCCCTAAAAGAATCAGAAAATCCATGAGAAAAACTATCCCACACATGATCTAGATTTTTCAGATGTGATCCATGCATTAAAAATCATGCAAAATTATCTCTATAGGGAGAAGTGTGAGATATATACTGACCAGAAGAGTCTCAAATATATATTCACACAAAATGATCATAATAAGCGCTAGAAATGATGGATAAATATCATCAAGGATATTCAATTCTCAATACACTACCATCTCGGTAAGGAAAACAAGGTAAAAAAAACTCCAAGTCGAAAGGATCATGTGTCCTTATCAATGATGAGAATTTAAATGGATCCGAGCATCTTAGATTTTTTGGGGATGGGAATGGGAATAATTATGTGAGTAACATCATCAATCCTTTCTCAAATGATTTCTCAACCATCCCTCATGGATAAAACAAAGGATGTTCAAAGAAAGTATGTGGAAATTCATGAAATCCTGGAGTCCATTAAAAAGGGAAAATCTTCTGAGTTTATGATTGATGAGGAAGGAGTTGTGACATTGGGGTCACAATTATTTGAACCGTAAAATCCATAGAAAAAGAAGGAGAACGTGAATGACACACATAGCCCATCATTCTCTATTCACCCAGGGAGCACAAAGATGTATTGAGATATCTAAGAGATCTTTTGGTGCGCTAATATGAAGAAACAAAATGTTGATTATACATCAACAAAATGACCCAAACTTTTTTATAATATTTATTCCCTAATTTGTGTGTTATTGTGTACTCAAAAAAACTACATCCTTTAATTAATGAAGTGAGTATAATTAAATGATATCCTTGGGTTTTGACTATTATATGGCCGTAGGTAAATATGACCATTGGAAACTATACTCTTAACGTTACAATTATTGTTTATAAATACAAGTGATATTGGTTAATTAATACAGATAGAAGACTTGATGGACTCACCCAGTAGACTCGTGCCATATGAAGCCCATCTGTCAGTGATTGGGAAGGAGGTAGAATCTCTAGGCCTTGCTCTAGACCAAGCCCATGTTGAGCATCAACATGTGAAGCATGAATGGTTTCTCCTAAGGGAGAAGTTCAAGATGATAGATATTACCACTTGGGCCATGTTGTCCGAGCTGCCCCATGATCCTATCACCATAGCACACCATACACTTAGGTCCTATGTAAGTTTAATAAGGTGATATGTAATGAGGCCTTAGATACTTTTTGTAATCCCATTGTATAAATTAAATTTTTATTTTCTAATATAGAAATTTTTTTGATTTTCAAATGTTTGGATAAATATTGAATGAATTTTATAGATTAAATTTGGAAATGGGTATTTTAAAATATTCATAAAAACATTAAATAATTAATAATGTGAAATGATTTTCAAAAAATGGTATTCTACGGTTGTGATCTGTACGAAATTTAGTGTCTAAAATGATCAACATAATTTTTAGTGAATAGAATGTATGAATAGTAATATTATCCTTTTGAGTAGTAATGAATAGTAATGAATACTAAATCATCTGAATAAATAGAAACATCACCCATTAATGTATATATACAATGTAGACATCTTAAAAGTGAAAAAAATGACTATAATATATGTTTTGATATTTTTTTATGTCATAAATATTTTTTTTAAATTTTATAATTAATTTAATAATTTAAAATTGAAATGTATTTTCATAAAATGTAATCATAAATTGGTAAATTATTTTTTTATGGTAATAAACTTATTTTATGGGACCTTGATTAGTTTTTCAGGGTGTTACAACAGATGTTATAGTTTTATAGTTGTTTTTTTGAATAAATTCTGATTTTATATAAAAATTAAATTTAGAATATTTAAATAATTATTTTCATAAAATGGAGTTCATATTTTAATTCATATAATCGATATTACGATTGATTGTATTTATGGGATTTTTATAAAATGTTTTGTTTTTCAGTGAATAGTAAAAATATAGTTTGGAGTTTTAGTGTGTTTCATGACTTCATTAATGATATAATAATGATGTAATAAATCAGGTCGACTTGTAAATAGTATTATATGTTATGAGGTTTCCCAAGTGTACAATACCATGGAAAAATTAAATGGTAAATACCATTATTTTTCCAATGCCACCGATAAGGTGTCCATTTGAAATTAATTAAATATTCCCTCAATTTTTCTATAAATACAAAGACATTACCTCATTCCATCATTAAAAATACTCCTCCACAATACTCTCGTCTTTTTACCTCCCATGGTGTCCTTCAAAGGTTCCCGTAATAGACTAAGGTCCCATCCATCGAGATTTTGAAGTCACTTTTCATGGTAAGGGAACCTTTCACCCTCCTCTTTTAGTCATGATTTCCTTTATGTTATGTCTTCTACATTCAATATTATTATATGGGGGTATTTAATTTTATATCCTTATTACAATCCATTTCATTTCCAATTTATGAGGGACCATTTCTTATCACATCAACTTATTTTTCTAAATTATAAATGACGTCATTTGGCTACTGAATTTTCGTAAAAGAAATCACATTTTCCCTTTCCATACAAGTTTCCTTTTCATGTGTTATGTCATTCAAATGACCACACCATAATCATATTTATTTTTATTCTATACCAATATTAAAAATTTATTCATTTACTGATGGGTGACCATTTTCTCTTCTCTTTTTATAATATTCTAAAACCTTGTTATATAGGTATTATGCAACATAAATTTCAACTCCAAATTTATCTCTCTTTATCTAATTAAATTCTCCTGTTTTATTTATGTGAATACCCAAACTTATTTCGTTTATATGGGTGTTCATAAATATGAAAAAAATGATATTTTTTTTATTAAAATACATGTTACCCTCACTCCCTTTCGATGGGTTATAAATGACATAATGAAATTATTTTTAAGCACATTTAAAACATTATTATTTTGAAAATAACATATTTTTTTATTCCATTGTGGTTATTTATTAAATGTTTTATTATTATATAAGTGGATCACATGATAGTTAATACATATTAAGGGTGTTCCCTGATAGATCTCAGTGCATTGGGTATCGAATTAAATCATTATAGATGATAAGTTTCATGAAACCGTGGTGAATAACGGTGGTAATTTTTTATAACACCTTAGGGATAAACCATCCTTCCAATGGCCCGAAGGACTTCATTTTTTATAAATTTTGATAATTCAACATTCAAGGGGTGAGGTGGAACCCTTACAATACCCATAGTGTAATTATTACATGGAAAGTAGGCCTTAGATGAATTCATTGCTCGTAGGCTTCAAACATTACATACAACACAAAATAACTTCTTGAAACTGCTCCCCCCAGCATATTAATTGTGAAATCTTCTCTCTACATTTTCATGATTATTCAAATAGGCATTCCCATGCATGCAAATGCTTGTCCCGATGATAGGTGTCATAACAACTCATTCTTGCAATCCATGTTGCTTCTGATGTGGTGATAGCTCCTTGATCATACTCCTATAGAGCTTGTTCTTTGTAGGTTGTTTGGTTTATATCTTCTCATATGGTGGCCTGAAGGCCTTGAGGTGGCCTGAAGGACATACTGGCCATGAAGGCATTGGTGGCCCGAATGCCTTAAAGGACTCGGGAACCAAATCGATGGCCTGAAGGCCCAAAAAGGGGCAAATTACTGGCTACTACCGAGCCAAACAGTGTCTGCTATAGTTCCTACTATAATACATGCTACAATGTTGCACAGTCCTATTACAGTACTTCTATAGTACCTAGAAATTGAGCCTCCACCTGGATATGATCTCGGGTCACCTGGATGCACTTAAGAGTCCTCACCAACTGGTCTGAGGCTCATGGCCCCTTGGGGATGAACCTTGGTGATATGTTCAAGAATGTCTAAAAGAAATGTTGTATCCACATATTCGTGTTATGATTTATGTTATTTTTAATATGATATGCATCATCTTCCATTTATCATATCTATGTGGTTTTCTATCATGATCATATTCCTATCACAAGTAAACTAATTCCCTTGTTTCCCTTAATGGGCCTTCTTCTTACCCTTTCCTTTGATGTATGTCTCCAGGTTATGAGATGTTGTAATTATAATTATGATGAACCTATTATAAGGACTTACAAAAGGTTTTCAATAATGTTTTATGTTGTTTTCATGTATCATGTGTTGAGTCAATAAGGTTTTCCTTATGACTTTTCCATTCATTCTTGTTTTGAAAATCACAAACACCTTATACTTAAGAAAATCCATATTTTACTTCCTTAAGAAAAATTTCTTTCTTTATGGAAATTTAACCTTAACTATATTTTCATATTCATATCAAAAGTTTGTCCAAGTATAAAATTCGGATAGAAGTCAAAAACCTCAGAATCATACAAATACTTAGATGTAATTTATTCAGTTTTTCATTATGATTTCTGATGATGAATTCTCATTACGAATTCTGTTTAGGAATTATTATTACGAATTCTGTTGATGAATTCTTATTACGAATTCTGTTGATAAATCTTCATTACAAATTATGATTACGAATTCTCATTATGAATTCTGATTATGAATTCTCATGAAAATGTCTAGTTATGAATTCTCATTATGATTTCAGAAGATGAATTCTCATTACAAATTCTCATTATAAATTCCAGAGATGAATTCTCATTACAAATTTTGTTGATGAATTCTCATTACGAATTCTGATTACGAATTCCAGTGATGAATTCTCATTATGAATTCTGATTACGAATTCTCATTACTAATTTTAGAGATGAATTCTCATTACGAATTTGGATTAGAAATTTTCAATACGAATTCCAGTGATGAATTCTCATTACGAATTATGATGATGAATTCTCATTAATAATTCTATTTATGAATTCTCATTAAGAATTCCTTAGTAAAAAAGAATCAAAACATCTCATTATTATAGGTTTCGAATACCTTTTTTGTTAGACTATGAACTTTTATTTTTCCTATATTACGAACTTCAGTTTGGCTTATGATTAAACTTGTCTCATTACAAAACGATGTTGTGTATTAAGTTTTGACTAACCATTTTTTGAGTGAAACGTTTACAGGTACCTCTGAAATTCAATAAAAAATATGACTGTTTGAGGAGGGAGTCGACCGTTGGAGCTTCTTCTATAAATAAGAGGTCATTTGAAACTGTTCAGAGCTTTTTGGAACTTTTTTATTTTTTGTGATTAGAACTTCCTGATGTGATTTCTAGAGAGAGAGGCTCTTATCAACTCTCAAAGATTTGTGTAGAAAGTTTGAACAACTTGTTCAAACTTTTCCTTGTACAGACATTCTTTTTCGGACTCCGATTGTTGCTGATTACAATCTAGGGCTTCTGGGGATAGAAAGACAGAGGTGCCGACTACATTAATGTTTGATGGCTTCCTTGCTGAGGAAGATAGAGGTTCCAACAACCTCGAAGTTGAAGGGATTTCTGAGATTGCAAGATAGAGACTCTAATCTTCATATCGAGGAATTACATTGGTGTGGGTAAGACAGACTTTCTTGAAAGTATAAATCAAGGGTCCTCTATCCAAGGTTGTTGGATACCCTTCTCTTTGGGTTAATATATTTATATCTTGTTACTTGTTTTTGTTACAAGTTTATCTTTTCTGCTGCATATTGTATGTTTAAGAAAGTATAACTATCTTATACTTCCTTACACTTGTATACTCTGATTCGGTTATATTCTATACACTTTAAGTTAGAATCTCATATTGTAAACTTTGGTTATGTTTCATTTTCTAGATCCATATTTCCAGAACCGATTTTTCGAAATCACTTTCCAGATTTAAGCAAGTGTATAGAACTATAAGTTTTTAACATCATAATTTGTTCCAATATTTCAATTGGTGTTAGAGGTGTTGTGATTTTTTTAGTTTAACTTTGTTAAACTTATATCTTACCTTGTTTAAGTAAATTTTTAATGTTTATAATTCACCCACCTCTTGTATATTGAGCATCTACATTATTATTTCAATCCTACAATTGGTATCAGAGGAGGTCTCTGAAATACTTATATTCACATATAAGTTTTTCATGATCAGTTTTTCATTGTTATATATTTTCCTTGATTAGGAATATTCTCCTTGAATACAATGTTTTGTTATTGACAGGTTTTTGTGTCGAAATACTTTTAAGATTATAGGAATCAATGTTGGTTCCATCAACAAACTAAATCCTACAATACCACCAATTTTTTATGGTAATGACTATGAGTATTGGAGAGATCAAATGATGACTCTTGTTATCAATAATGGATTAGAAAATTTAGTTATTCTTACTAGAGGTTATCAAATTCCGGATAAGGACGTTAGTACATTCACCAATCAAGAGAAGAATGATTTTCAATTAAACTATAAGTTACGCAATACTTTAATTTGTTCAATGACTAGGAATATATATAACCTAATTTCATCTTGTGAAACAACTAACTGTATATAGATGATACTCAAAATTACACATTTTGGTACATCAAAAGTGATTGAGACTAGAAGAGCTATACTTAGAGCTGAGTATCATGGTTTTAACTTTCCATATAGAGAACCCATTTGTAAGGTGAAACAAATATTTATGACTACCATGAATAGCTTACAATCTATGGGAGTGAATGGTCCGGATGATGAAGCTCTTGTTGACAAGATCATTGATATTATGCCAAATGAGTGGAAATCAAAGAGAATAGAAATTGATGAGAATAGGAAGGTCAGTTGAATTTCCACAGATGAGCTTTTTGGAACTCTTGTCCAACATGAAATAAGGATGAAGAGAGAGGCTGACAACATCAAAAAGAAGAATGGGAATTGTATTGTTGCGTTTACTACAACATAAAATCACATGAAATCTTAGACTCTTGAGAGAGTAACTAGATCCAAATCTAAGAAGTTTGTTATCCAATCCGACTCTAGTGAGAGTGAAGTCTCAGAAAATGAGTTAGCTAATCTTACTCAAAGGATTAATAAGATAGTTGGTCAGAGAAATTTCCATTCCAAGTATAAGAAGAAGGAAAATAATGATAGGAATGATTCAGAAGTCACGTGCTATGAATGAAAGAGAAATGGACACATAAGACCTGATTTTCCTTTACTCAAAAAGAAATAAATAAAATATAGGAATTCTTAAAGGAATAGAAATAAATATTACAAGGACAAAGCTGAGAAAGTCTTGAAAGCTAATGACACCTAGAGTTCCAGTGGTGGTGACTCTTCAGATGAATCTTCTGATTATGAATCATTAGGACACAAGAATATTGGTCTTATAGCCAGGCTACCTATTGATAATAATTGCTTTATGGATAATTTACACAATGCTGAATCCTTGACCAATGTTTCCCTAAATGATAATTATAGTAAATATAATAACTCTTATGATGAATAATCCTCTTCTGATGAAGAAAATACTTTACCTACCTATGAAGAAGTTTCTAGGATTGCTGAACTTCTTGAGATTGAGAACTCAAAACTCATGAAAAATATTGATAAGGAAACTCTAAGAATATATTCATACTAAGGAGATATCAGATCTTTCTAATGATCTTGATTGGAGAAATGATGATTTTGAATTTATATCAAAAAATCTTGATGATGTAATCTCTGAGAAGAACAAAATTTCAAAAGAAGTTGAAAATTTAATTTCTAATAAATATATTTTCGAGCCTAACTCTAGTTCATTTGTTTTTGAAGACAATATCATAGTTATTAAAATCAAATCCGATATTTATTCCTTGAGAAAGTGTTTGTCACACATTACCCATGGTACAGAATTTTTTTTATAAAATTTATTCACAGATTCGACTTCTATGGAATACTTCTGTTTTAGTTACACTAGTTCTAAACCAATTTTTAGTAACAACTACATTATTACTAAAATAGCACCATTTTGCACAAAGTGTAAATATGTTTGTCACTTGGAATTGTTCATTAAACAAAACCCAATATTTAGGATTTATTAAGGTTTACTTTTCTAAGAAGATGTGGGTACCCAAAATCATACTTTCTGAAATTTCCGTATCCAAGAAAGTCTGGATTCCAAAAACCTAAGTTTTTCTTATTTTTAGGAACATAGGGAAAGTACCAAGAAAAATACTTTGTACATGGATAGTGGATGTTCCCAGCATATGACTAGTAACAAAAGCTATTTTGAAAAGATTGTCAGGATAAAAGAAGGAAAAGTGACTTTCGGAGATAATGCGCAGGGAGAAATTATTGGTATAGGAAACATTTTATTTCTTGGAAAAACATTGATTTCAAATGTTTTGTTTATTAAAGGTCTTAATCACAACCTCATCAGGGTAAGTCAATTATGTGATGAAGGATACCTTGTGAATTTTAGAAATGATAAGTGCCTAGTACACAATTCCAAGGAAGAGTTTATTCTTTCTGCTGATAGACAAGAGAATGTTTACACATTCAACATAGATGAACTTAGGAGCCAAGAATTACCCTGCCTAAGTGCAATAGAATATCATTCTTGGTTATGGCATAGAAGGTTATGACACCTTAACCATAGGAACTTATGTAAACTATCAAACAAAGGTTTATTAACGGATCTACCAGAATATATATTTGATTCTTCAAAAGTTTGTGACCCTTGTCAGTATGGAAAGAAACATCAATCATGATTTAAATCACTCGGTGAAGTATCAACAACTGATGCATTACAATTGTTGAACATGGATATTTTTGTTCCAACACAAACTGGAAGCATTGGTGGAAAGTATTTTGTGTTTGTCTAAGTTAATGATTACACTATATTTACATGGGTCTATTTTCTAGCAAAGAATTATGAAGCTTTTTTGTATTTCAAATGTTTTAGATCCCATGTAAAAAATGAGAAAAACCTTCCATTGAAAACTATTCATAGTGATCATGGAGGGGAATTTCAAAATTCTGATTTTGAATTTTTTTTTGTAGAAAATGTATTTCTCAAAACATTTCATCACAAAGAACTCCTTAAAAATGGTGTTGTTGAAAAAATAAATAGAATTCTTCAAGAGATAACTAGAACCATGTTGTGTCAGTATTCTGTAGCTAAACATTTCTGGGATGAAGCTGTATGTACTGCTTGTTATACTATAAATCGAGTTTTAATTAAACCTTTTCTTAATAAAACTCCTTATGAGTTATAGAATGGTATAAAAACTAGAGTTTCATACTTTATATTTTTTGTTGCAAAGTATTCATTCTGAACACCAAAGATAATTTACCCAAATTTTCACAAAAATATGATGATGGAATTTTATTTTGGCTACTCCACAACTTCTAAGTCTTATAGAGTTTTCAACAAAAATCACTTTTACAATTGAAGAGATAGTACACGTTAAATTTGATGAAACTGATCCTTTTTTTTTCAAACAACCTCAACATACATATTCAGATGTGTTTTCAAAAACTAATTATCCACCTTTAATAGAAAATATTTCTGATAAAGAAAATGTACAAGAAGATGTTTCTGAAACATTTACCCAGAAGATTTCCTACCTTAGGTTGATGAACAGGTTCTTCAAAACCCAAATAAGTCTTTTCTTAAGAATCATCCCAGTGATAGTATCATTGGTGATGTAAATAAACATGTAAGGACTAGAAGTTCCTTAAGAAATGAATTAGAACATCTAGCATTCCTTTCCCAAATGGAACCAAAAAGCATTGTTGTAGCTTTATGTGATGATGATTGGATAAATGCCATGCAATATGAACTATTTGAATTCAAAAGGAATAAATTTTGGACCTTAGTTGAAAGACCTAAGGAAACTTTTGTAATTGGAGTAAAATGGGTCTTTAGAAATAAGTGTGACGAAAATGGAATAATCATAATAAATAAAGCTATATCAGTTTCTAAAGGCTATAATCAACAAGAGTGAATATACTATGAAGAAACCTATGCTCCGCTAGCTAGAGTTGAATCTATTCATAATTTACTTGCCTTTGCAGCATTATTCAATTTTATACATTTTCAGAGGGATGTGAATTGTGATTTTCTAAATGGGTAGGTCCAAGAGGAAGTTTTTGTTGAACAAAATCATGGTTTCGAAGACACAAAACATCCTGATCATATTTTTAGACACACCAAAGCTCTTTATGGCCTTAAACAAGCCCCATGAGCTTGGTATGATAGACTTACATGTTTTTTTCTTCAAAATAACTTTTTTATGGGAAATGCAGATCCAACACTTTTTATAAAAAAATATAAGACAAATGTTTTGATTTTTAATATTTATATTGATGACATTATATTTGGTTCAACTCAGAAATCTTTAACTGATTGCTTTGCAGATCCAATGAAATCTAAGTTTGAAATGAGTATGATCGGTGAGTTACCATTTTTTCTTGTGCTTAAAATTTCTCAAAAACCATAGGGAACTTATATATCTCAACATAAGTATATTGAAGATATTCGTAAAAATTATGGATATTACAACACTAAAAGTATTAGTACTCTAATTTCTACCTCAAACATACATGATCTTGATGATGTTGGGAAACCAATAGATCAACCATCTTTTAGAGGAATGATAGGAAGTATACTTTACATGACTGCTAGTCGACCAGAATTAATGTTTTTAGTATGCTTATATGCGGGATATAAATCCAATCCTAAAGAATCTCATTTATAGGTAGTGAAATGAATATTTCGCTACTTAAATGGAACCATGGATTTAAGACTCTTTTATACTTTTGGAAATGATTTTGTTTTAAATAGATTTTTAGATGCTGACGTTGGTGGTTATAGAATCGATAGAAATTGTACATCTGGAACTTTTCATTTCTTAAGAGATTCATTAGTTTCTTGGTCATGCATGAATAAACACTCAGTATCGCTCTCCACTGCTGAAGCTGAATATGTAGCAGCTGGATGATGTTGTGCTCAAGTGTTGTAGATGCAACACACACTCATAGACTGTGGCTTCTATTTTACTAAGACAAAAATTTTTTGTGATAACACAAGTGCCATTTACCTTAATAAAAACCCTAAAAATCACTCTAGTTCAAAGCATATAGATATTAGGCATCACTTTCTTAGGGATGACACACAAAAAGGAGTTATCATTCTTCAGTTTATTTGAACACAAGATCAACATGCTGACATTTTCACAAATTCATTATATTTTGATAGATTTGAATAAATTAAATAGAAGTTAGGAATGATAAAATTAAGGTAATCTTCCTTCATTAACTTCATGTTGACCCATTCTCCTTACATTAATAAACTCCTTTACAAAGGGGGAGTACTTTTGGTTGTTAGCATTTCAAAACTTTTCATAATGGGCTTTTCAAAATTTTTCATAATGAGATTTTCAAAATTTTCATAATGAGATTTTAAAAATCATTATAATTAAATTTTTCTACATTGAATTTTTATAATGAAATTTCCGTAATAAGATTTTTCTTAATGAAATTTTTGTAATGAGAATTTTCATGATGAATTTTTCGTACTGAGAATTTTCATAATGAAATTTTCTTACTGAGTTTTTTTTTATAATTTTTCATACTCATAATTTTTCGTTCTCATAATTTTTCGTACCCATAATTTTTCATACTCATAATTTTTCGTACTCATAAATTTTCGTACTCATAATTTCTGATACTCGTAATGTTTCATACTCACAATTTTTCTTACTCATAATTTTTCGTACTCATAATTTTTTCGTACTCGTACTTTTTTGTTCTCAAAATTTTTTGTACTCATGATTTTTGTAATAATACTTTTCATACTTTAGTTTTTATACTCATTATTGTTGTAATAAATGTTTCGACATTATGTTTTTTGTTGTTTTTTGGTATGTTTTTCATAGTTATATTTTATTCAAGAATAATATCAAATTTTATGAAGAAAACATCCTATCCAATCCGAAATGTATGACTTACTTACTTAAGTTTTTGTAGTCACTTTTTTTTGTTGGTAGTTTATTTCTTTTAAAATATTTCGTATTCAAGTTTCCTTAGTTTTTAATGTTTGTGTTAAAACCTTAAAAGACTGGATTTATGATTTTCGTGCGGATATGATTTCAACCGTCAGATCAGATTAGATAATTATTTCAACCTTTAGATTGGTTTCGGAAGATTAAAGGTCACCTCCATAGTCTATATAAATGGCACCCCATTTTGTGTCCCAAATAAATTTCAATGCTCTCATGTGACGAACCACTACCTCAGTACATGATGCCCGTTATGAACCTTTCAGTTATCCTCCATTCCGAATGTCTGTAAAAGACACCTCTAAAGAAATTTCTTCCATCAAACCAATTTCAGCATGGTTAGTGTACAGAGAAATGTTGGTTCAACCGAATTTCATTAATAGGTATGATTCTATTATCTCTAAGAACATCAAACACAATGGTTGGGAAGATTTTTGAATATCAAATATTGGGGATCAGGATGTTGTTTATACCGACTTGCTTATAGAATTCTATGAGTCTGTTTCCTTCTATTAAGAAGATGGAAGAGTGTTAGGTCCATAAGGCTGAATACCCTGAGAGGGGGGGTGAGTGAGGGTATGACTTATTTGAAATTAACGCACGTTCTGATCTTGTTTCTCTATTAAGAAAAACACTCTTCTCTCTCTTTCCTATTGCACAATGTAAACAGAAAGTAAAGCATGCACAAGACACATCAATTTTACATGGTTCACCGCAAAGGGCTACGTCCAAGGAGCATACGCCGACATGTTTTCGGTCGTACCAATTCCACTAAACTTCAATAGCTGTGGATTACAATGTTCGGGCTAGATCACTTTTATGCCCAGGCTCACTGCCTTTACAATGTTTAATGTCAGCTCATTGCTTCCCCAAGGGTCACTCCATGTTTCTCTCTCTCTGGCTCACTGCCGGTGGAGAGGATCACCTTCTTTCTCTTCATTTTCTCACTACTCAAGGAAGGAATCAACTCATAGTTTATAGTCCTATAGGTCTCTTCATTTTCATGAACGAATGCATCTTCCTCTATAAGTAGATGCTCTGTTGAAGCCCAATTATCACCCGAAGATGAATATCCCTTTTCACCGAAGGAATCGGGAAAACTTCCAGCATCCATGTAGCTCGAAAATCACTGCTGGCAATAAACCTTACTTGGCACGCAAGTCTAAATCTGCGCGCAAGTATCGGCGCCCAAGTCACAATGGGTGCAAAAGTCCTCCTCAAACACATATGTGACTCAAGATTCCTCAACTCTAAACCTACGTGACTCACTTCCTTTTATGCACAATCCAATATTGGTGCGCAACTCCACACTGCCACACATGATTGAAACACTGGTGCGCAACTATCACCCTGGCGCGCAGGTCCCACCTGCGCGACCACACACACAACTTGCACAACCACCACACCCGCGCGATGGGAGCTCTGATTTCTCAATGTGTTGAACTCTCGTTACTAAATGAAGAGGGTTGGTATAGTATTTATAGGAAAATTGACCACCTACGTGATGGCGCGCAAGTCACTTATGAAACCTAGTCTCGGCGCGCAAGTCTTATGTCCTTTTAGACACTTGCACGACTGACTCCCAATCTTGCGCGAACCTATTTCCTTAGACATATTTGGATCTTCTGAACTTGAAAAACATATGGCACGCATGTTTCCAATACTGCAAGTCCTCAGCGCGCATGTCCCTTTGCCAAAAACACTTTTCTTCATTTGTCGATTTTCAGGCCCAAAAATTTGGCAAACATTGGAAAACGGCGCCACCTTGTATTTGATCTTTTGTACCGCCTCCAGATCATCCATTCCTTTTGTCAACATTCTTGAATCAAACATGTATCATTGACCTCAGCTCTTGAACTCGACATTCCATCATGAAACTCTTTTTGTTAACAAATTTTCATGTCATTATTTTTTTTGTCAACAATCACCACTCAGATGTCCACTTTTTCAAAAAACACAATCACCTCAAAAAGGATTCAATGATTCCTTGAGAAATTTTTGCCCAAAAATATCCCCCTTTGGGTTTGTTGAAAACTCGTTTATGGAAAGATACATCGTTAATTCTTCAGCCACCATTCGCCTTTTGTGATTCTGATAGCGATCAAGGATTTACTCAACACATACTCTAAGCGCACATGAGAAATGCTCGGCGTGAGAAACAAGAGTAAATGAAAAGTTCATCATTGAATCACTTCGTCTCTGACATCCACATTTGACACCAAACTGATACCAATTGTTGATAGACGTTTTGGAAGACCAATTTTTGTTAGAAAAATTTATTACCACATTCCAACACCACTCTTTTGCTTTTATCACGATCCTAAGCTATCTTGACATCTATTCTTTGTTCGATCACTTCTAGCCCCATTAGATTTAATACGCTCCCCCTTTCTGTTCAAAGCTTCATCCTTTGTCAGCTTCAAAACCTCTTTAGCCCTATTTCTTATGTTTTCCATGCTAAGCTCTGGCTAAGCACGTTCATCTAGCTTCAACTACCCCTATCTGGCTGCTCCACTTGTCAGCTTCTCCCCATATCATTCATGATTTATCAAATCTCCACATTGCTTCCCCATTGAACATACACTATTTTCTCCCCCTTTGTCAACAAACCCAAAGGACACTCCTTTGTAGTCGGTAACATAGTAGAGAACATATATCAGCACATTAGGGAAAAACACATCATACCTCGGGGAGAGGGGGTGGTTCCACATGCCCACTATTTCAAGTGTGGGGAATCGACTGAACTCCCAGAGCCAGTCGATGCCTTTCAAAATCTTCCATGGGTAAGGCCTTTGTCAGAATGTATGCAACCTATACCTCTGTAGGCACATACTCCGACTTCACGATTCCATGCTCAACCTTCTCCTTGATAAAATGATACTTAATCTCAATGTGATTTGTCCATGAATGATGGACGGGATTTTTTCTAAGATTTATTGCACTTGAGTTGTCGCATTGGATTCCGATCGGAGACTTCACTTCAACTCCCATATCTTCAAGCTACTGCTTCATCCACAATAACTATGTGCATTCTTTTGTGGCCGCAATATACTCAGCTTCTGTGGTGCTCAATGAAATTCAATCTTTCTTCTTTCTTAGCCAAGAATTACACAATCCACCAAGATAGAATGAACCACCTGACATTGATTTTCTATCATCAGCTGAACTGGCCCAGTCTGCATCAGTATATCCCAATAACTCTGTCTATGATTTGTTAGTATATGTCAAGCCGAAATCCACTATTCCCTCGATATACTGAAGTATTCTTTTCACTGAAAGCATGTGGATTTCCTTGGGATTACTCTAATATCTCACTGCTTGGCATGTGGAAAAAACAATATCAGGCATTGTTGTGGTTAAGTACAACAGACTTCCAATGATTTTCCTATATTCTGTGATATTAACTGCCTTTCCATCATTATATTTTGATAATTTCATCCAGGTAGAAACCAGAGTCTTAATCTCCTTGGAATTTTTCATTCCAAAACTTCTTAGGACCTCCTTGGCATATTTAGATTGAGAAATGAATGTTCTATTCCTTCCTTGTGTCACCTGTAGTCCAAGGAAAACGTTAGCTCTCCAATCATTGACATTTCAAACTCATTTTTCAGGAATTTGGAAAACAATCTACACTGAGCTTCATCTGATCCGCCAAATATTATGTCATCAACATAAACCAACACCATCATCCTTTGATTACTGTCATTACTGAAATAGAGATTGCAATCTACTCATCCACGCTGAAAACCAAGCTTCTTTCAAGTACTGATCAAGCCTTGTGTACCATGATCTTGGGTCTTGTTTCATCCCATACAATGCCTTCTTCAGCCTGCACACTTTTTTATCATCCTCATGAATGAGAAAACCATCTCGCTGCTCAATATACACCTCTTCTTCCAGAACCTCATTCAAGAATGCAGATTTGACATCCATTTGTAACACTTTGAACATTCTTTGCACTACTATGGAAAAAAATAATCTAATTTTCTCAAGCCTTGCAATATATGAAAATGTCTCATCAACATCTATTCCCTCGATCTGGGAGTACACCGTGCACACTAGTCGTCCTTTGTTCCGAATCACTGTGCCATATTCATTCATCATGTTACGATAGACCCATTTAGTCCCAATGAAATTCTTATCTAATGAGATCGAAACAATCTCCCATGTTTGGTTCTTCTCAATCTCATCAAGCTCTTCATTTATAGCAAGAACCCAGTTTTCATCTTCAGCATCATCGGAAAAACATTTCAGCACCACCTGAGACAAAAACGATGTTTTTTCTAATGATTTCATTCTTCCAGTCTGAACTGGAGATGTCTGATCGCCAATGATATTCTGCCGATCAGTTTCAACTCGACTCTTTGGCTTCCTTGCAGACACAGACTTTACACTTTCTTGTTAATCATCAGTATCTTCTTCGGAGTCAGCCTCTGCCACTTCTACTCCCCTTGTTTCGCTTACCTCATCATCACTTTCTTCCAAAAATTGTTCCCTAGATCGTTGAGCATTCTGTTCATTTTCGATTATAGTGACATCATTTCTCTCAAAAAAATTTCCCAGCCTCTTGTTGAATCATTTATATGCTTTACATTTCACTGAGTTGCCAAGGAATATTCCTTCATCTACTCATGCCTCAAACTTCCTATGATTTTCTTTATTAAGAATGAAACACTTACTTCCAAAGATTCAAAAGTATTTCAACGTTGGCTTATTTCCGTAACACAATTCATACAGAGTGTTCCCATACTTCAGGCACAACAGAGACCTGTTTGAAACATAGACCGATGTCAAAACTGCTTCCTTCCAAAATTTCTCTAGTAGGTCCTTATCAGTAAGCATTGTTTTGGCCATGTTGTTGATGATACGATTTCTCATTTCAACCACTCCATTCTGTTAGGGAGTTCTTACTGATGAAACTTGATGCCTTATCCCATGTTTCTTGAGATAGTTTTCGACCTGACTATTTGTGAATTCCATACCGTTATTAGTACGAAACTATAGAATTTTCTGCCCAAACATCCTTTCTGAATCCCTCCAATCCTGATTTATACAACTGAACACCTATGTATTATGTGTAATGATAAATACACATTCTATTCAACTATAATCATCAATGAAAAGAACATATTACCTTTGCCCATTTATAGCTCGTGGTGAAATAGGTCCACATACATCAACATCTACCAATTCGAGCACTCTGGATGATTTCACCTCCTTTGTCCTTTATGTTTTTATGACAATCATCCCTTGTTGACAAGCATCACACGTAGGAGTGTGATCACGTGATAGTTTGGGAAGGTCTCTAGCGGTATCACACTTTACCAGACCTTCAATGTAAGGTTGACATAGATGGCCACGTCGCTTATGCCATAGCTGGTTTTCTTCTTATCTGGATAAAAAGAACGAATCTTCTTCCCCACCTACCAGGTAAATATTTCCCTTTTTTCGTTTTCCCTGTAGAATGACTGCTCCATCTTTTCCTTTGACAATACACATCTTCTTGGTAAATCGCATAGATTTCCCAGAGTCACATAGTTGACTGACGCTAAGAAAGTTATGACTGAGACCCTCTACTACCAAGACATCAGCACGTCTCCTTTCTTTGACCCCAAACTTGGCTTTTCCTGAGCCAACAATCTTCAAGCCTTCATCATTTCCAAATTTTATAACTCGTCCTATGTCATATTTTATGCGTGTAACTAGATCCTTATTGACTGCCATGTGAGACGTACAACCACTATCAAGAATCCTCACACCAGAACGATCTGATGCTTTAAGGGAAATTTCAGCAACTACGGCCTTCTCAATTGTCTTCTTCTTGGTCCATACTTTTTCTTTCATACTCGGCATGGATTGAGTCTTTTTTTCTTTCTCAGAGTATGTTGGACCAGCTTCATCTTGTAGAGCTGTAAATCTGTTCTGAACTTTTAACTCACTTGTCGGTTTATTGATCAGCTGCTTGTGAACATTTTGATTCTTCTTTGGCACATTTTTCTGAATGGTCGAAGTGCAGTACCTAGACATGTGTCCAAATCCTCCACAACAAAAACAGTTTCCTACAAAATATGTTCTGGATAACCATTCTCTGTTTGGCTGCCATCTTTGTTCCTGTTCCCTTCTATATCTCTTGGATATGGAACACACATACGGTGAATGTCCCACTTTAACACAGCAATGACATCTGATATAGGATGCATTCGTTCGTGATACTTCAGCACTACGATTTTCCCTTTAGGATATCTGAATATTCTGATTCTGTTTTGTGCCTAAATCAACCTTGAATTTTGGGACGGTTGCTTGCAGTCTAACTGCAATTGTCACAGAATTTTGTTGCTGATTCATCCTTGAAACGACCTTAACATCTGAGCTCAATTTTTTCTTCTCCCCTGATGAACTGCTAGGCTCCTCTTTCATCTTATCTTTCGTATGAATGGCCTACTTTTCTGATATCACATTGGGGGTCAACGGTATTTCTTGATCCTAAATCTTTTGTCGTAGACTGACCACTTATTCTTCAAGCTCTTTGATACATCCAACCTGCTCCTTTCCAATGTTAGTCAAACAATCAATTTCCTTCTTTTGTTCCTCAATTTTAAGCTTATACTCAAAAATATTTTCTGAGTTCTCTGGTGTTGAGGATTTTACTCTATCAATTTTTTCTAACAGCTCAGACTTTTCTTCATTCTGTTGTTTCATATAGAGTTTGGCATCACGAACCACTTTATTGGCATTCTTCGTTTTTGCTCTCCAAACGTCTATCTACTCAAGATCTGATTCCAATTCGGCTTCCATATCAACTATCCCTTCAATTTCTTCTTCTTTATCAGTGTCAGCTTCTTCCTTTTTCTAAGAACTATCAACAATCGCCACCAAGGCATTTACCCCACGATCTCTGTAATTTTCTATTTCCTCAACCTCATCATCCTCATACTCCTCTGAACTTTCATATTCTTGTGAAAGATGATTCTTTTTCTTTATGAAATTTCTCTTGAATTTTTTCTCCCCTTTTACAAACGTTGAAGTCTTCTTCTTGGGAATTTCAACTTCATCATCATCAATATCGTTATCTTGAAACTTCTTGGGGAATCTTGCCACAAGATGACCAACCTTTCTACATAGAAAGCATGCTACTAGAAGTTTCCCTTTAAACATCCCTCTTCCACTTTGCAGATTTGAAGAAAGGAATGATATCACCTCATTTGTCTCATCTTCCTCATTAGAATCTTAAATGGTGAGCTTCTTCATGGCCTTGAATGCGACCTCTTTGGATTTCCCCTTTTCCATAGTCTCGTTATCATCATTTCTCATTTCATATGCAATGAGAGTGTTGTGCAGGTTATCCAATGTCAGCTCTTTTGGTTCTTTATCTTCCAAAACAGAAACTTTCAAATTGAACCGAGGTGGAAGTTTTTTCAATATGTGCTTCACAATTTTTATATCTTCGATAATTTCTCCAAGACCCTTCATGTCTTCTACCACAACATTTACCCCTGTCAAAGAATGCATCAACAGACTCATTTGGGTTCATTTTCAGATCTTCATACTTGTTCCCCTACACTTGCAGCTTTCCCTCTCTCACCTTTGTATCCCCTTCATATATATTCAAAAGATTTCCCCACATGGCATGTGACGTTTTTCATGAAATCACCTTTGTATAAATGGGATTGGAGAGGGCTCACCCTAAAGAATTGATTGCTTTGGAATCAGCATCCAACTATCTATGTTCAGAATCTGATAATGCATCACTATCAATACAAGCTGTGATACCTTGCATAGCTATTGAAAACACATCCATTCCCAAAGACCAGAAATAGTGTTGCATTCGATTCTTCCATATCTGAAAATTAAATCCGTCAAAGATAGGAATCCCTTTATGATTAGTGACCTCCAATAAGAGAAGAAAAACTGTCAACCTTTCCCTATGATACCAATTGTTAGGTCCACAAGGCTGAATACCATGAGAGAGGGGTGAATCAGGGTATGACTAATTTAAAATTAACACCCGTTCTGATCTTGTTTCGCTGTTAAGAAAAACACTCCTCTATCACTCCTATTGCACAAAGTAAACAGAAAGTAAAGAATGTACATGACACGACAATTTTACATGGTTCACCACAAAGGGCTACGTCCAAGGAGCATACGCTGACAAGTTGCCGGTTGTACCAATTCCACTAAACTTCACTAGATGTGGATTACAATGTTCGGGCTAGATCACTTCTATGCCCAGGCTCACTGCCTTTACAATGTTTAGTGTTAGCTCACTGCTTCCCCAAGGGGAACTCCCTGTTTCTCTCTCTCTGGCTCACTGCCGGTGGAGAGGATCACCTTCTTTCTCTTCCTTTGCTCACTGCTCTTGGAAGGAATCCACTCATAGTTTATAGACCTGTAGGTCTCTTCATTTCCATGAAGTAATGCATCTTCCTCTGTAAGTAGATGCTCTATTGAAGCCCAATTTTCACCCGTAGATGAATATCTCTTTGCACGGAAGGAATCGGGAAAACTTCCAGCTTCCACGAATCCCAAAAATCAATGCTGGAAATAATCCTTACATGGCGCGCAAGTCTAACTCAGCGCGCAAGAATTGTCAAGCAAGTCACAACGGGCGCGCAAGTCCTCCTCAGACAGTTGCACGACTCCAGCTTCCTCAACACTAAACCTGGACGACTCACTTCCTTTTATGACCAATCCAATATTGGCGCACAACTCCACACTGGCACGCATGATTGAAACACTGGCACACAACTATCACCCTGGCGCACATGTTCCACATCCGCGACCACACACACCACTTCTGCGACCACCACACATGCGCGACAAGAGCTCTGATTTCTCAAAGTGTTGAACTCCCGTTACTAAATGCAGAAGGGTGGTCCAGTATTTATAAGCAATTGACCACCCTGTGCGACGGCGCTCAAGTCACCTGCGCGACCTAGTCTCGACGTGCAAGTCTTATGTCCTTTTAGACACTTGCCCGACCAACTCCCAAACTTTCGCGAACCTATTTCCTTAGCCATATTTTGATCTTCTGATCCTGAAAAACATATGGCGTGAAAGTTTCCTATACTCCAAGTCCTCAGTGTGCAAGTCCCTTTTCCAAAATACTTTTCTTCATTTGTCAATTATCTGGCGAAAAAATTTCGAAAACCTAGGTAAACGGTGCCACCTTGTATATGTTCTTTTGTACCGCCTCCAAATCATCTATTCCTTTTGTCGAAGTTCTTGAATCAAACATGGATCGTTGACCTCAGCTCTTAAACTTGACATTCCATCATGAAATTCTCTTTGTCAACACATTTTCATGTCATTGTTTTGCTTTGTCAACAGTCACCACTCAGATGTCCACTTTGTCAACAAACACAATCACCTCAATAATGATTCAATGATGCCTTGAGGGATTTTTTCCCAAAAAAGAGAAAGGTTTTATTTCAATTATTATGGAAAGACTTACAAGCTTTCTAACACCAAGGCTGTGAGCTTGGTGGGCTTATCATATGATGGAGAAGCTGAATTGTTTTCACACAAACTGCCGGATGATTAGGGAAGTTTCAACAAAGTGAAGGCATTGAAATGCCTTGGCATCAAAGATGATAAAACAGTGAAAATTTCTCATCTCTCCAAAAATAACATGATGTTGTAGTTGTGGGTTCAGGGATTTTTCATACCGAGGAGTGGTGATAAGGAAAATCTTTAGAAGATTGATATTTACATCTTGGATTTCTTGTTAAATCTATGAATGATCAACCTGATGAGGAACATTCTTATTACAATTCAGAATATTAAGAATGGAACCCTGAAATACCAAATTTTTATGTTTCATGCTCTCCTCTCCATACTTATTATTTGATGTCATGATTCATTTATGGTTTCTTGCACCTCAAAGATCAGTAAATGTAAGGAGATGTTGATAAGTGAAGACACCTTAAATAGGATGAAAATTGGGTTTTCAAAAGATTCAGGAGAGTTCTACGATCTTCCACAGGAGGAGGCAGAATCCAGTATAAAAAATGTAGAGAAAGTTGAACCATCTAAGAAGATGGAGAAGAAGAGGAAGCTGAAGGAAGTGCAAGCTAAAGGAAAAACTCATAAGTCTAAGGAAATCCAATTGGCACCACCCATGACAAAGCGACAAGAATCATACCTATATGAAGTGGTAGCCATGTGGATAGAGCTCAATGAGAAGAGAAAAGAAGGGGAACCTCAGTTCATATTAGACCCTCCTGGGGTGAGGGCCTTAAAAGAGAAAGAATATGATGAGTTAGAGAGGCAAGAAAAAGAGAAGAAAATGAAAAAGAAGTTGTCTGATGCTGAAGTTGTGCAATATCTATTGAAATATAAGGAGTTAGCCTCTAAGATGATTCACGTTCTGGAAACATTACTTACTAAGCCTTTACCAGAGACTCCTGGAAAGAATTACTCCACTCCGAAAAAGTCCAAAGGGAAAAAAGATGCTGAGGGAGTAGCAGAGTAATATTTAGAAAGAGTAAAAGAAGAAGAAGAAGCATAGAAAGAAGAAGAAGAAGAATAAGAAGAAGTGGAAGAAGGGAGTGGTGATCATGATGACTTTATTAAACAAGTGGAATGCTATCAAGAGAAAGAAAATCAGTCAGAGAAGCCACCACTACAAACTTCGAAGGCCGAGTCCTCGAAGTATGTCACTCTCGAAATGGTAGCTGAGAAAGAAGGAAACAAAGATGATGATAAGGAGGAAAATAAAGAGAATGATTTTTCTAAGGAATAGAGTTAAGAGATGAATTTCTATAAAGAAGTAGCAGAGAAGGAAAAACCAGATGAAGATAAGATTGTTCAAGTATCTGAAATTGAAGAAGAATCTCCTGATGAAAAACCCATTACGAATATTGATAAGGCAAAGCAAGTCCCTATCGACACCCCAACAAATGATGTTATAAGAATTAAAGAGGTTGGTGGTTCTTCTAGAAGAAATTTGGTGCAAATTGAAGATGAACAATCCATAAGAAAAATGACTGATTAAGATTCATCAGCCCTTGTCATGACTTTTTTGTCGAGTCATTAAAATATTTTGTGCACACCATTCCGGTATTTCTCAACATAGACTCTAGATTTCAGATGCATCAACATAGCATTAATCAGAACTCAGAATCCTTTCCTATGGTGATCTATTAGTGTGTGAAAATTTTAGCAAATCATAGAAATTTCATTCTCAATTATTATGTTCACAAGAAATTATACAGCAAAGTCACTTTGTGGTCAAATAATTTTTATGATGATTTAGCTGAGTTTTATCATTTTCAGAATGATGTAAAAATTTCTTTTGACACCGAGGATGGAAAAATCATGAATCGTTAGGAAAAGATGACCCTTGAGAAAAATTCTCAGAATCAACAGGTTAGAGATCTGAATAGGAAGCTTACCTCGGTTACCCCGAACTGGAATGGGGAATAATATTTATGAAATGAGTTTAAAGAGAAGCTGGAAAAGAAAAATGAGTTACTGAAGATGCATGAAGAGGCCACGAAGGCTCTGGAAGATGTGCTGAATGCTCAACAAGAAAGGATCATAGCTTTGGAGAAGCAAGCTGAGAAGGATCAGAAAGATTTGAAGAAGCTGAAAACTCTCTTGAAGAAGTTAATTCCAAAGGAGAGGGAAGGAAAATGAACTCAATCCCATGTTTTGTTGCATTTTATTTTCCTTGTAAAATTAATTTCAACTATAATGAAATCTATGGTAATTATGTACTAATGTTTCAGGTACTTCATTACATTTCCATTCCCTTGGTTTGTTTTGAAAATAAGAAATGGGGAGAAGGAAAAAGAACAACTAAAAAGGGGGAGAAGGAAAAATATATGAGTAAGAACAATCCCTAAGAAAGGGGGATCTTATCCAAGGGGGAGTTTCTCATTAAAATGTTTTTCATTCCTATGATAATGAAATCCCCATTCTGGAAATTCAGAATACAATCCTTAGAGTTCAAAAGCCTAAGGGGGAGTTATTTGTATTCATTATCATCTATGAACAAAGGGAGATAAGTTTTAATTTCAATGATTAAAAAATTTATCAAAGTCCTTATATTCTTTTTAGAAGGGTTGTTTGTGATTTTCAAAAAAGGGGAGATTGTTGAGTCAATATGGTTTTCCTTATGGCCATTTCATTCATTCAAGTTTTGAAAATCACAAACACCCTATACTTAAGAAAATCCATATTTTACTTCTTTATGGAAAATTTCGTTCATTAAGAAAATTTACCCTTACCTAGATTTTTGTATTCATATCGAAAATTTGTTTAAGTATAAATTTGGGATTGAAGTCCAAAACCACAGAATCATACAAATTCTTAGATGTAAGGTATTCTGTTATTTATTACGAATTCTGATGATGAATTCTCATCACGAATTCTGATTATGAATTCTCATTACGAATTTTGTTGATGAATTCTAAATATTAATTATGATTACAAATTCTCATTACAAATTCTGATTATGAATTTTCATTACGAATTCCAGTGATGAATTTTCATTAAAAATTATGCTGATGAATTCTCATTACGAATTCTAATTACGAATTCTCATTATAGATTCCTATGATGATTTCTCATTACAAATTCTAATGATGAATTCTCATTAATAATTTTGATTACAAATTCTCGTTATGAATTCCAGTGATGATTTCTCATTACAAATTCTTATTACGAATTCCACTGATGAATTCTTATTATGAATTCTGATGATGAATTCTCATTACAAATTCTAATTAGGAAATCTCATTACAAAATCCAGTGATGAATTCTCATTACGAATTCTGATGATGAATTCTCAATAATAATTATGATTATGAATTCTCGTTATGAATTCTGTTGATGAATTATCATTATGAATTCTGATTACGAATTCTCATTACGAATTCCTTAGTAAAATAGAATCTGAACATCTCTTTATTATAGACTCCAAATTCATTTTCTATTAGACAATGAACTTTTATTTTGCCAAAATTATGAACATTAGTTTTGCTTATGCTTATAATTGTTGCATTACAAAATGATGTCGTGTATTCTGTTTTTGACTAACCGTTATTTGAGTTATACGTGTATTGGTCCCTCAAAAATTCAACGAAAAATATGACCATTGGAGGAGGGAGTCTACTGTTGGAGATTCGCCTATAAATAAGACCTCATTCGAAAGTGTTCAGAACTTTTTGATACTTTTGGAATTTTGGTGATCAGAACTTCCTGATGTGATTTCTAGAGAGAGAGAGGCTCTTATCAACTCTCAATGCTTTGTGAAGAATGTTTGAATAGCTTGTTCAAACATTTCCTTGTGCATACATGTTTCGTGAGACTCCGATAGTTAGTGATTACAATTGAGGGCTTCCAGCTGTAGGAAGATAGAGGTGCCGACTACCTTGAAGTTCGATGGATTCCTTGCTGTGGAAGACAGAGGTTCCAACAACCTTGATGAAGAGGACTTTCTAGGATAGCAAGACAGAGACTCTGATTGTCGAATCGAGGGCTTACCCGGGTGTGGGTAAGACAGACTTTCTTTAAAGTATAAATCAAGGGACCTTTATCCAAGGTTGTTGTATTCCCTTCTCTTTGGGTTAAAATATTTATATATTGTTACTTGTTTTTGTAAAAGTTTATATTTTCCACTTCATGTTGTATGATTAAGAAAGTATAACTATTGTATACTTCATTACACTTTTATACTCTAATTCAGTTAGATTCTATACGATTTATGGTAGAATATCATATTGTAAACTTTAGTTAAGTTTCATTTTCCAGATCCGTTTTTCCGGAATCGGTTTTTCGGAATCACTTTCCAGATTTAGGAAAGTGTATAGAACGTGAAGTTTGTAACCTCATACATTGTTGCAATCATTCAATTGGTGTTAGAGGAGTTGTAAATTTTCTTATTTTAACTCTGTTAAACTTAGATCTTTCCATGTTTAAGGAAATTTTTAAAGTTTACAAATCACCCTGCCCCTCTTGTATATTGAGAATCTACATCATTATTTCAACCCTACATCATGTTCCTAATTTCCAAGACCTTAGACTTTAAAGATCATTTGTTTGTAAAATATAAATAAAAGTTCTGTGATAAAATGGTGGGATTCCATAGTTAGTATAAAAGGATTGTTTAGTTATTTATGGAAATTAGGATATCAAAAATGTTAGGAGAACCCTATATGAAGTTTAAATATAAGAAGACTTCCTGGTATTTTTTTGAATTATTAAGTAATTGGTTTCCAAAAAAATAAATCTATGTCTGGATACGAACAACTTGATGTGGCTCTGGCACATATGTACCGAGGGGGTGAAAACTCTGACAATGAGTTTTGGGATTGACATGGGGTATCCTAGTACACGACAACAGGCCTAGCATCACTCCTGTTTTCACACCCTTGAGGGATATGTTTGGTTAATCATAATCCTTTTACAAATCGCTATGAAGGATTTATAGAGAAATGTAATTATTGAACCATGAACTATTAAGACATTAAATCCTTTATATTTATAAGATTTGTAAATTAAATTAGTTTCCCACCAAGGTTTTATTATTATAGAAATTGGAGGGAAATAAGGGGAACCATGCAAATGGTTACCGCAATGGACAATGCACTGACCACCATCCAATGGATGCTGGAATAGAAACATTCATGAAAATTAATAACCAATTAACTCTTGTTATGGGAAATAACTTCAATCAAGATAAAGGAATGATCTCACCATGAAGGGAAAAAAATTATGTTGAATCCTCTATGTGTAAAAATCCACTAACCTTTAGTGGATCGATAGGCACATTGATTTCTGTACAATGGATCAGCTCTATAGAGAAGGCCTTTTTTCTGTTCCCCTATTCATAGCAAGAGAAGGTCACCCTGGCTGTCTATCACTTAGAGGGAGAAGCTGATTAGAGGTGGGAACTGATTAAAAAGATGAGGAAAAGAGTGGAGGTTGAAGCTATGGAGTGGGAAGAGTTCAGAGTGCTCTTCATCAGTAAGTATTTCCCTCGTTCCATGAGAACATGAATGGAGAAAGAGTTTCTTGAGATGAAGAAGAAGGAAAATGAATATGTGGGAAGCTACAAGACGAACTTCACTAGAATATCTCATTATACATAATTCTTGTTCATGGATCCTATTGGGAAGGTTGACATATTTTTTGGTGGACTGATACCTCATCTACAGAAGAATCTATCCAACTGAGAATATGACAGCTATGAGGAGATCGTGCGGAGTGCTTTGAAAGTATAACTGAAGTTTGGTGAGATGCAGTGGCCTTATTAATCCAACTTCAATAATTGATCTATGGGGTGAATCTTAGGGATGATCATAGATTAGTTAAGAGGAGGCATGAAAGTAAAACATCCCGCGTGTAATAAATGTTGGAAGAAGAAATCAAGGAACTGCCTACTCTGGAGCAGGAAGAGCTACAAGTGTGGAAGAGATGGCCATATTGCACATAATTGTAGTAGTGAGGTGAAACCTCAACTTTCCAACACTAAACATAATGGGAAGATGGTTTATACCCTACCTTATGTCCCATGCTATAAGTTTAGACAACTAGGGCACATTACCAATCACTGTTCAAATTTGAGGGCAACGTAGGGGAATCACCAACATCCTCATCAATGGCCAAGGGAATGAGGTCGTACTTTTTCAATCAATACAGTTGAAGATGAAGTGCCAAATGATGTGGTGGAAGGTAATATTATTGTTCTCTCAAAGCTAGAATGTACATTGTTTGACACTGGTTATAAACATTCCTTTAATTCCTCCAAGTTTGAAAAGAATTAAGAATGAACCCCCGATTTTCTAAAAGTAGAGTTATTAGTCAAGACTCTTCATGGGATTATCTAAGCATATACATTGTTTAAAACTCTAGTATTTACATTAGTGAGAACAATCATATCACAAATCTTGTAGTCATCTCGACATTCTACTAGGGATGGAATGTCTCTCATAGAATAATGATTATATCAAATACAGATGCAATGAAATGTCAGTAGTCTTGAATGGAAAACCTATATTTATCTTCCAAGGAGTGATATCTGAACCAGCTCATTGTATATAATATCCTAATATATCTTTTTATATGGAGCTTATCAGTGAAGAAAAATAATACAATTAGATTTTAAGAATAGAAAATGTCTCCATCATCAGAGAATATACTGATTTATTTCTTGAGGAGTTACTCGGACCTACCCTAGATAGAGAGGTAGAGTTCCCCACTGAACTTGTACATAGATCTCATCTGATATGAAATACCCATATAGGATAAAAAGCGTGGAGCTAGAGGAATTAAAGAAACAACTCCATGATCTTTTGGTGAAGGGGTTTATCTGACCGAGTGTTTCTCGTTGGGGAGAACTAGTTCTCTTTGTGAAGAAGAAGGATGGATCAAGGTAGCTATGCATTGATTATAGAAAACTGAACGGGATCATAATAAAGAACAATACCCTCTTCCAAAAATTGATGACATATTTGACCAACATCGTGGGACTCAATTCTTATCTATGATTTATCTATGATATGGTTATCATAAATTGAGGGTGCCAAAAGAAGATATTCCAAAAACTACCTTCCTATCAAGATATTGGAACTATGAGTGTGTTGTTATTCCCTTCGGACTGAATAAAGAACCTACTATTTTTTTGTATTTGATGAATATTTTCATTAAGGAATACCTTGATAACATTTTGGTAGTTTTAATTAATGTTATTATGATATATTCCTAAAGGCACGAGGATCATGAAGATCATCTAAAGGTTTTTTTGAAAACTCTACAGAAGGAGAGGCTTTCTCGGAAGTTCAACAAATTTGAATTCTGGTTACAAAAAGTTGCTTTCATGGGGAACATTTTAACCAATTAAGGGATCACAGTTGACCCTGAAGAGACAAAATTTGTAGAGGAGTGGTCTCAACCGACAACAATAACTGAGATTGGTAGTTTCCATGGTTTATCAGAATATTATTGAAGGCCTATGAAAAACTCATCATGACTTTCTTATCCATTAACCATGTTTACTCGAATAGGGGTCAAGTTCTTCTAGACAAAGTTGTGTGGGGAATGTTTCTAAGAGATAATGAAAATATTGGTTACTACACCCATGTTAACTCTGCCCTCATGTGGAGAATGATTTGTTATTATTTGGGATGTATCTCTGAAAGGGCTTGGGTGCGTCCTCATGAATAATGAAAAAGTCATTGCTTATGTATCTCGATAGTTGAAGAATAATAAGTAGAACAATCCTACTCATGATATAGAGATAGCAGTGATAGTTTTTCCTTTGAAGATATGAAGGCCCTATATTTATGCGGAGAAATGTGATATATACACAAACCATCAAAGTATGAAGTATATTTTCACACAAAACGAATTGAACATGGGTTAGAGGAGATGGTTGGAACTTCTCAAAGACTATGATTGTTCAATTCATTATCTTCTCGGAAGAGAAAACAATATCATTGATGCATTAAGTAGGGAAGACCAAACTGTTCTTTCCATGATGAGTATTCAAATAGATATTTTGATCAATGAAATAGAAAATCTATTGTTGGGAATTATATGGGAAGTGACATCATCAAACCTAATCAAAATGATTTATCTACCGTCATTATTAGAGATGATCAACAAATCTTGGAAAGAAGATTCTTCATTATAGAAGAATTTTGAGTCTATAAAATGTGGGAAGTTTACTGACTTCAATAATTATCAAGAATGGGTACTAAAATTTCGTTCAAGACTATGTTTTTTATATATTCCAGAAATAAATAAGGAACTGTTGAGGAAGTTCTTAGCTCTACGTTCTCGGTATATCCTATAAGAAAAAAATGTATATGGACCATAGTGATCATTTTTGGTTGGATATTACAAAAAGGGAGATTTCTGACTACACTTCATGGTGCCTAGTATATCAGTAAGTGAAGGAAAAGTGACAAATACCTAAAGGGGTATTGCAACCAGTACCCATGCTAGCATGGATGTTGGACAATATCAATATGGACTTCGTCACTGGTCTTCTGAGAACATCCTAAGGAAACAATGTGATTTAGGTTATTGTGGACCATCTCCCCAAGACATCCCATTTTATCTTTATTCCGGAAGACATCTCCATTGAACAACATGGCAGGATTTACGTGAAGGTGGTGGTAAGGCTGCATGGAGTTCCAATTTCTATCGTATCTGATCCTGACCCAAGGTTCACATCAACAAATTTAAAGAACTCTTAAACTTTCTCTATGCACTGAATTGAATTTTATTATGGCCTATCACCCACAAACTGAGGGAAAATCTAAAAGTAAAATTCAAACACTCTAGTAAATGATAAGAACATGCTTAATGGAATTTAAATGTGGATGGGATCAACATCCCCCTTTAGTTGACTTCCCTTATAACAATAGCTTCCACTAGATAATTCAAATGGAACCCTCTAATGTTGTATATGGGAATCAATGTAGATATCCTACTTGTGGGAATGAAGCTGGTTAGAGAATGATTCATGGGCCTAATCTTGTGTAAGAGATGACAGAATAATTCCATGCCATCTAGAAACAAATTATGGATTCTCAGAGTCGAAAAAAGATCAATATAGATATACATCGAAGGTACTTGGAGTTTGATGTTGGTGACAAGGTATTTCATCAAATTTCACCTTGGAAGATATTCATGTGGTTTGGGAAGAAACGGAATATCATCCCAAGGTATATTGGCCCCTACAAAATCCTTGATCGCATAAGAGCAAATGATTATCGGTTTACACTCCCTCAAAATCTAGAAGAAGTGGATGATGTTTTCCGTGTATCTCTATTGAATAAGTAAATACCCGACCCATAACATTTACGAAATCTATAGGTGGTAAAACTGGAATGCAACCTCTCTTATGAGGAGCAGTCGGTGGATATATTGTATTGTAGAGAAAGGGTTTTATGACACTAGACTACCCACCTTGTTAAAGTGTGGTGGAGGAACAACAAATTTGAATAAGTCATGTGGGAACTATAGGAGTCTATGAGGTAGAAGTACCCACACTTATTATCTTTATATGGTACGAGTTAAAAATTTTAGTGATGAAATTTCTTAAGGGGGGAAGAATGTAACAACCTGAACATTTTATGAAATTTTTTTCTGAAATTTGGGTGTTCTTTTATACTCATTGAAACTATATCATATATTTAATGAATTTCGTATGATTAAATGAGACTGTTGGGTTTTGACTATTATATGACTGTTGGACAATATGACCATTGGAGACTAAACTCTTAATGTTACAATTATTGATTATAAATACAAGTGATCTTGGTTAATTAGTATAGAAAGATGAGTTGTTGGCCTCGTCCAGTAGACTCGGGTTGTATTATGCCCATCAGTCATAGCTTGGGAAGGTTTTAGCATCTCTAGGAATTGCTCTGGACCAAGCCAAAGCAAAAATTCAACATGTGAAGCTGGAACATAATCTCATAAGGGAGTATATCAAGATGATAGTAATAACTACTTGGGAAAATGTTTTCCGAGATGCCCTAAGACTCTATCACCATAGAAAAACATACACCTAGGTCCTATGCAGGTGTTATGAGGGGTTATGTAACGAGGCCTTTGATACTTTTTTGTAATCCGTTGGTATAAATAAATTTTTTTTCCATATAATTGTAAAATTGGTGATTTTCAAAAGTTTGGAAAAATATAGTATTAATATTATTGATGAATTTTGGAAAAAAGAAATTTTAAAATATCCATGTAAACGTTAAATTATTAATAATGGGATGTGATTTTCAAATAATTGTCTTCTATAGTTGTGATCATTACAATTTTTAAAGTATAATAAGATCAACTTAATTTTTTATTAATAATAAAGTATAAATAGTAATATTACCCAAATGAATAGTAATTAAAGTCAATCGTCCAAAAAATAGAAACTTCACCCATGATTTTAAAAATAAAATATAGACATCTTAAAAGTGATAAAATGATCATAGTATAAATTTTGGTATTTTTTTATGTCATAAATATTTTATTTAAAATTTTATAAATATTTTTATTATATAAAATGGAAATTTATTTTCAAAAGATGTAATCATAAATTTTTACTTTATTGTCTTATGGTTATTAGATAATTTTAATGGACCTTGATTACTTTTTCAATGTGTTACAAAAAAGTTATAGTTTTAGAGTTTTTTCCTTGAATAAATAATGGTTTAATTTAAAAATTAAATTCAAAATATTTAGTAAATTATTTTCATAAAATGGAGTTAATTTTTTAATTTAGAGCATCGATATTAGGTCTGGGTGAATTTATGAGTTTTTTTGTAAATTTTGTTATTTGTGAATAGTAAAAAATATAGTTTTGAGTTTCAGAGTGATTATTGATATCATTAATAATGTAATAATGATGTAATAAATTTGGTATACTTTTTAATAGAAATATATGTTATTAAGGGTCCCAAGTGGCCAATACATTGGGAAAATACCATGGGAATGTCCATGGTTTTGGAAATACCACTGATGAGCTGTCCCTTGGAAATTAATTAATTATTCCCTCACTTTTGTTATAAATACAAAGTCACTCCTTCATTATATTCATTCCAAAATCCTCCTAAACATTGTTCAGGTCTCTTTACCTCCCAATGAGTCCTCCCAAGGTTCCCTCAATCCCCCATGGTCCCAACCATTGAGCATTTGAGGTCACTCTTCAAGGTTATGAAACCTTTAACCGTCCTCTTTTTGTCATGATTTCCTTTATGTTATGTCTTATAGTTTCCATATTATTATTTTTTGGTATGTTATTCTATATCCTTACTACTATCCATTTCATGTCCACTTTATGAGAGACCGTTTCAGCTCTCGTCGAATTATTTTTCTAAATTAGAAGCAACCCTGTTAGGCTACCAAGTTTTCGTAACAAAATCGCATTTTCTCTTTCTTTTCAAGTATCCTTTTCATGTGGTATGTCATTAAAATGTCCACACCATGATATTATTTATTTTTATTCTATACCAAAACTAAAAAATTATTCATTTATCGATGGGATTCCCTTTCCTCCTCTCTTTTTATTGTTTTCAAAAACCATGTTATATAGTCGTTATGCTGTAGAAATTTCGTCCCGAAATTTCCCTCTCTTTTTCTCATGAAATTATCTTTATTTATTTATGTGAATACCCAGAACTATTCCATTAATATGACTGTGTTCATAAATATATTATAATGTTAAATTTGATTATGGAATTGATATACATATAACACTAACTCCCTCTCCATGGCTTATAAATGACATAATGTTCTTATTTTTATGGAAGTTTAAAACGTCACGATATTGAAATGAAACCCATTTCTTTTATTCTATTTGTTTTATATATGAAATGTTTAAATATTATATATTTGGATCACTTGAATGTAAATACATATTATGGATTCTCCCTAATATCATTCCAATTCATTGGGTAAAAAATTTAATCTCTAGAGATAACATGTTTCATGATACCTTGGTGAAAAACATGGTAAATTTTTATGACACCTTGGCATTGAACCATGGTGATATGTTCAAGAATGTCTAAATTAAATGTTGTATGCACATATTCAAGTTATGATTCATTTTATTTTTATTATGATATGCATCTACTTCCATTTCTCATGTCTTTATGTTTTTTTATCATGTTCATATTGATGTCACAAGTAAAAGGATTCCCTTGTTTACCTTTACTGGGCATTATGCTCACCCTCTACATTGATGAATGTCTCTATGTTATGATATGTTTTAATTAAACTTAGGATGAAACTATTATGAGTCCTTATACGTGCTTTAGAATAATGTTTTATGCTGCTTTCATGATTTATGTTCCTGATTTCCAACACACTAGACTTTAAAGATCCTTGGTTTGTAAAATGTAATGTAAAGTTATGTAGTAAAAAGGAGTGATACAATAATCAATGTGCCTGGTATATCAGAAAGTGGAGGATAAAGGACAAAACTCTAATGGGATGATGAAACTACTATACATACAATCATGGTAGTTGGCGGACAACAACATGTATTTTTTCAGTGGACTTCTAAGGACATCTAGAGGAAACAATGATATATGGGTCATTGTAGATCCTCATTCAAAGACATCCCACATTATCACAATTTGAGAGGAGTTATAAATGGATCAAATTTCATGGATATATATCGAATTGTCGGTAAGGATTCAAGGAGTTACAATATCTATTGTATTAGTTCGTGATCCAAGATTCACCTTGATGTTTTGGAAAAGATTCCTACATACTCAAAGAACTGAACTGAAATTCAGTACGACCTATCATCCTCAAACTAATGTCCAATATGATCTGACTATTTATACAATAGACAATATGTTGAGAGAATGTTCTATAGATTTCATTGTATGATGGGACCAATATTTTCCAATAGTGTAATTCTTCTACTATAATAGTTTCCACTTGAGCATCCAAATGGAACCATGTAAATCCCTTTATGGGAAAAGGTGAAGAACAATGGCATGTTGGGATGAAGATGGTGAGAATAAGTTGCTAAGACCTAATATTTTTAATGAAGTGGTGATGAAGGTGAATACAAATCAGTAGAAAATCAAGGTAGCCCAATTTTGAGAGAATAGTTATGAAAATAATCATTTATGGAACCTTGTGTTCAAAGATGTAGACATGTAATTTCTATGCATATCTCCATGGAATATGTTTTTGAGGTTTGGGAATAAAGGAAAGTTAAGTCCCAGGTAAATCATCCCCTTGGAGATTCTTTATAATATCAGGGTTGGGGCCTATCGACTGGAACTTCCACCTACCCTAGTCCAAGTACACGATGTCTTCCAGGTTTACCTATTAAGAATTTACATACAAGATCATTCACATGTACTCTATTCAGAGGTGGTATAGTTGGAGGATGATCATTATTACAAGGATCATCCAGTAAAGATCTTGGATCATAGAGATACTTTTCTACATATCAAGACTATTCAACTGGTCAAGGAACTCTGGTATAACCATAACTACGAAGAGGAAACATGGGATCAAGAGTAGGAAATGAAGGAAAAGTACCAGCACCTGTTTATGGGGTAGAATTTAAAACAAAATTTTGAGGGAGAAATTTTTTTTTGGGGGGGGGATAATGTAATGACACAACATGTTATAAATGGAAATCACTTTAATATAAATGTTTCATATAATCACATGAAATCCCAACATAATGAACTACTAAGTACTATTTGACCTGTAAACATAATTTTGACACTTAGGTGATTTGAATTTCGAAAATTTGACCAACACTATTGTTATCAGTAAGATTTTTGGACTCTTATAAGACAAACATAATTTTTTTATGAATTGTAACCTCCCCTTGTGAATAGTAACATATGCTTACGAATAGTAATATAAACCTTATGAATAGTAAATCATTTAAAATAATAGTAACCTCACCATTGAATTCATAAAAAAATAGGTATCTTATATGTGATAATATGACCATAGTAAAAGTATTGGTATTGTTTACAACACAAATAAATAATTATAATTAATTAATTAATTTAAAAGAATTTTTACATAGTCATAAAAGTGGTTGTTTTGTTTTTTTGTTCAATAAAGAGGCATTGACTCTCAACTTATTAAAAAAAATTAAAAGAAACTTTTTTTTTCTAAAATGGGTTCATAAATTATTAATTGATTTTCTTCTTGTTTAAATATAATTTTATAAGAAATTATATAATTTTTGAAAGCATTATAAAATCAGTTGAAGTTTTAATATATGGATTTCTGAACTAAATTATGATTTCAATTAAAAATTAAATTAATCATATTTAAAAAATTAATTTCTAAATATGGAGATCATTTTTGGATTCTAAATTTTAAAAAATGGTTTTAGTGCATTTTTGGAATTTTTCTGAAATACTTGAATTGTTTGTGAACAGTAAAATCCATTAAATTTCTTTATAATTAAATTATAATTTAAATAAACTATTCCTGAAATCATATGTTATATAATAACCAAAATATCAAACTCAAATTATATTATTACTATTTTTGGTTATGTAATCATCAGTATTTCTGGTCTTGATGGATATTGATAAACTAAGGAAATAAATATTATGAAAACCCTCCTCTCCTCCACTATAAATACCACCCCTATATACCACTTTTATTCACTCATCTCAAGCATTGTTACGTGCCTCAATTCTTCCCAATAAATTCCCCTTGATATTCACCACATCTTAAATCCCTTCGTCTATTCTAAAGACAAAATCCTGGATGGTTTATTCAAGAGGCATTTTCCTATTTCCAATTATTTTACTTTCTTTTCATGTTCATTTGTTTTACTTTATATCAATGACTCTCCTCATAAAAATGTTATAAAAAATATATTACCTTGCATGTACTGGAATTTTTTTATGATAATGGAATAATTTTTTTTCATCTCTGAATTACTGTTTTTTATACTAGTAGTAAATATACCATCCGAGATGGGTTAATTTATCACATACAAGGATGGTGGGTGGTCTATTTATATTAAAATATTAATTTATGGTCATAAATACATTTTAATGGTTGAACCAGACTATAATTTATTTATTTTATCTTATGTGTTGTTATAGAATCCTTTTTCACACAAGTGGTAAAATAATTATACAAAACAAGTTAATTGTGAGCTAAATCTCCAAATAAATACAAGTGTTTATCATGACTGTTTTATAAAATGATTCATCTTAACACAAAGTAAACAAATTGAATTTAAACAAATTTGTACTTATTTATTTTCAATTATAAATTATAATCCCAATTATGGAATAACATCCTCAGTTTAAATGATTATCTGTTCATGAAAATTAGTAAACTGATCGTAAAAACTTTGAAAACAAACAGACCCGAACAATGAAATGTAATCTCATAGCCAATCAAAATGGTCCTTAATTAACATAAAAAGGTTATAATAAATATTTTTCACATATAATTGTTTTTTGATTTATTAATTAATAAACCTAATTTTATTATTCAGGTCATTAATATCAAGTAGATAACACCATCAGACTTATGGTACGAGATCCTCTCTAATCCACTTTTATTTTCGAATGTCCTGTATGTTGTGATCTTTTATCTGTAATAAATAATGATGGGGTATTATTTTTTACTTTTACGATAATTCCCTCATAATTTATAATTAATTTTAAACCCCTTTATATATCAATAATTCCTCTTTAGTACACCTGATACCATGCTGCTAATTCGTAGGGGATTCCACCCGAACCTCCTTCGTTCCTTCAGGTTTCCTTATCATTGCATTACCAAAATAAAGTTATCTTATATTCTTATGTGAATATTATAAAGGATTTGAACATGTAACATATTCAAATATGATGACCCATTCATCATTCTCTTTTGGTTATATACATGTTTTTAAGTGATTCCATCCTCGATACTTCTAGAAAAAATACATATTTTGAGGGAACTTACTGAATTCATATCTGATTTCAAGTGCACTGTATCTTCCATTTTACAAAAAAATAGTCTTCATAAAAACATTATTTTTATTTATAAAAACCTTTTTGGTTCACTAATGGTTTTATATAATATTTTCCCCCTTTTCTATTTTAATGTCTCTATACTATTTTCCTTAAAACAGCACATAAATGATTGAATGCTAAAATTTATTATATAATTATGTTACATGTTTTCAATTGTAATTGAAATCACTTATAATTATACATGAATATTTTCCCTTTTTTATGTTCATTTATATTTTATCTCATTTCACTCGTTTACAATTTTATGATATGCCCATTTTTTCTACTTTATGACATGATTATGGTGCCCAATTCTTTCCATTGGTATCCGTTATGTTATCTAGGATTGATTATTTTTTATTATTTATGTGGAAAATATAATAATGAAAAGTTAATATGGGTTATCCCGTATATAAATCCAATGAATTGGGTAATTCATAGTCTCATGATACATTATGTGGGACACTCGTGGCGGTTATCATTGGCTTCTGCTACCATGTGCGATGGTCTTGTCAGTTAGCCTTTGCTTGTGCTACCATGCACGACAATATTGGAACTAATCCTTGAATCATTCTAAATATATGATTTTTGTTTCATGAAAATTACTATGAATCCATGTTTATATTAATCCATATTTATATGTTATGATTCTATATGTTACATGAAATTTTATATCAGTATGTCATGCCTTCTATCACATTCCATAATGTTTTGTTCTTATGGTTATTCATTTACTGGGCTATTTAACTATTCCATTTATTCAAGTGTTACTCAGGGTACCCTATAAATATGTTTTAGCACAATGTAATTTACGAGATAAATTTTTAGATTAAATAAATAAATGTTTAATTTAGTTCCATGATTTCCATTTTATGCACCTAGTCTTCCGAGACACTAGTCTTTTCAATCCCTGTCTTGAAATCTAGTGTATAATTATGTATAAAATCATGTAATGTTATATGTAAAATTCTATGGCCACTCTATCATGCATGTCTAAATACTATCTTAGAGTTATCTATTGAAGATCATTAATGGCCCTTGATTATTTTAACAATCCGATCAAAATCATCATAGAACTGGTCCCCAAAGCTAAATAATGGGGAATCATAGAGGGAGTTATCGATCCCCATATGCTAAAAAATTGTATCTGGGAATAATCACCTACCAATGTTATATAATTTTCCTAGAATCAACCAGAAAAAAATATTTCAAATATATAAATGAATGAAATAATCCAATACAAAATCTGATAGTGAATGTTAGAGAATATGAGTAAATGATAATTTCCAAGAAATAATATAAAAAATAGTACTCACCATATAATATATCAAATATAAATGTGATATAATGGAAAACACCACACTATGTCAAATAAAAACTCCCAAAATCTACAATCATGGTAACATTCTTCAACATTTCTTCGCATTTTCATTACCTGAATATGAAAAAAGAAGGTTAATATACATCCAAATTTACATGTATTTTTTGATAAAAAATCCTAATATTTTCCATCATAGATTTATACATACATTTTTTTATAAAAAACGAAATTATTTTCAATCATAAACATAAAAAACATTAAAAAATTATTATTTAAAATAAATAATTAAAATCCACTATTTTATAATAGTTTGTAGTGAATGCATAAAAAGGATTAAAAAAATATATTTCCAATAAACCAATTCACAAGTTATCAATAAATAATCAATCAAAAAGGATCACCCAAAAACAATTCCTATGGTAGTTTGTGTCTAGATTAACTTGGATCATCATGTAGTATTTGTGATAAATGACCCCCACATGCTCACATTACTATATGGAAATGATCCGATGTGTATTGAGTCATCTCAAATAAGTTTCCCCCTAATGTAGAAATTTATTACTTAGTGGTGTTATATTAATTACATGAAATTTATTTTCATATATATACCCCCTTTTAGGTAACCCAGGTTCCAATGTACCATATCCTAGACATGACAGATTACAATTACAAGAACATCTCATACTTAGAGGAATTAAATTTCAAAAATGTCTTACACTTAGAGTCATTAAACTAAATATTTAAAATATTTAATGATGAATATAGTGAATATAACATAATTCCCAATGATAATGGATTTTATATGCATTCCCATCTTTAATACAAAATGGGGTGTCTATTTTACAAAATAATCCCATCCCCTACAATTCAAAAATTTTAAATCATACCATAAATAAATTTATTTCAAAATATTTAAAATATAAATAAATAGTGGTTTAAAAAATTATTTATATTAAACCTTTCAGACTATGAATAACACTCAATTAAACAATAAATTAAAAATCACAACATCAATAGATGTCCATGACTAACACTTACTCTCAGAAACCTCAATGGATTAAAAAAAGAAAATTTAGATATTTCCCATTTTCCATATTCACTTCATCAAATATAATAGTATTATAATTATATCATGATTGAATGATTATTTTTAAAAATTAAATCACTAACTTGACATTAAATTATTTTAAAATAGATGAGATCACGAAGAATGATGATGAACGATGAAGAATGGATGCATACATTTTATTTCCATAATCCAAAACTAAATGATACATCAGAATCAACCTTTATAATGGATTAGTTATCAAATATCATAAACAGAAATCCCTATGTTAAAAATCTAAGGATATAGAAAGAATAATGGGACAATATATAGTAATTTTTGGGAAAAAAATATATTTCTGGATAAATTAGATCACATATCATGGTTTGGCTGCATGAATTAACAAACTATGTATGAATTGTGCACCTTCATGTTTCTAAAGGATATATTTTCATGTTTGGTCAATAGTTTGACTAGAAATTTTCCAACCATATGACATTACACTATCCCATTTTTCATGAATGGAAAAAAATTTATAATTTGGAAAAATAGTGTTCCAACAATATTCCTTCATATAGGGCTCTAAAACAAGAAACACATTTCCTAGATAAATTTTTTTGGTTTTTCCTAACCATTATCTAAACATCCACATGCCAAAAACCTATTAAATCTTTGAAAAATCAACCAAAATAAAAAAAATAAGACTCCTTATTAAACTAAATTAAAGATAATTAAATTTATATAACTAAATGTGTCATTGGTATATGAATGTTCTCCCTACCATACCACATTATGTCACTATAATGTAATTAACAAGTTAACTAATGAGTGAATATATTATTAATCTTTACAATCATCATGGAATATTCTATCCATTTATCATGATAATATAGTTCAATTTTATTTACCACTAATACCAATGGATATTATTTACCATGAAGATTTATTTTCGAAGAATCAACCATCTTAATTGATCATTTAATAACATTCACATTCTATTTTAAATCAATATCCCTCTAATTATGAATATGAGGGTAGTAAAGATAATACTAATCAAGATGAGACACATGGAATACTCTTGGATAATATTCAATTGAAATAGTAAATCATAGAAATAATTCACATTTCTAATATTCTCTATGACCTAATAAAGGATTCATTTCTCTCAGAGCTAACATCCATTGTTCCATACGATGGTGATGTCCTGACCAAGGAAAAACTATTAAAAACACCAATTAAACTACTAAAAACATTATACTACTGGACTATCAGTCAAATTATTATTTATATATATATAATTTATGTACAGTTATTTCAGAATAATTTTATCCTTTATCAATGTTCTATAAAAATTCATGGTCCCCAAGAGAAATTACAACAACCTCAGACTATAAATGTGGTGACTTACATGGTCATACATTCATATCATCAATGGAATAAACTCTAATAATTAAATTCTAAATATTATTATATTCATACTCATACAGTCCAAAATGGTTAACCCTAGAATGTCAAATTTTCCGGTCACTAGAATAGACCATATCCACTTAAATATGAATATATTTCTTTATCTTTTCATCGTTTTAAGAGTGGTATGTTGTTCACAAATTTAACTGATAACCCATCAAATGCAAGAGTCGATTGTAAATCTATTATGTAAAAGAGATACACCAAAAATAAATATTAAAATATGGGGCCTTATTAATCTATAAAATCTCCATAACATATATCTTTCCAAAGTTCTCAACCATGGTGGTGTCTAAAATCAAAATGAAATGAGTCGACACTGTTAGTCTGTTAATCATCACATTTATGGATTTTATCCCAAAGGTTTTCAATGGAAACCAAAATATTAATTTTATTGACTCCTAACCTCATTTCTTATTAATCATTAAGAGAGAGTATAGTAATCCACAATTCGTTTTTTGTTCGTCCTTGATATATGAAGAATTAGTGAAATGAGACACTAAATTTTCTAGGTCAGATTTCAAATGAATCCCTCAAACTAATTAATCATTTCATATTATATCATCATTGTACCAAGATTTATAACCCAGTATGAAAAATAAAAACATTATATCTTATCCTTACTCCCATATGAAGGAATAATAATTAAATTCCAAAAATAAAGAATACCTTTTGAGGGTAAAGGCCACTCAGTGATTCTCTTGTGGTCATATATGTATTTCATGATACTCTTAAACTCGTTATCCAACTATTTTCTTAAATAAAAATGCAATAAAAGATGAAACCAACAGTTAACTAGAAAAAACATAAACCAAATCCTCCCCATATCAAATCATGGTGCATCCTACTAAAGAAACCAATTATATTCTAATCTTCCTTGGATTCCATCACCACATAGGATGAAAAATTTATTCTCTACTAGTTCAAGAAACGTTTTTTACGCCAGTTTTTTATGTTTTTTCGTTGTTTTTATGGTGACATTTTTGCAGGCAGCGTAAAAATTTATATTCTTTAACATCGGTTATTATAAAAGATGATAAAATATTCTCTCAGAGGTCTTTTAAATCCATTATATAATAACTAATTTTAAGGATTATTCAGTGATGGTTTATAATATTTTTTATTAAATAAATCGTGTCAAAAATTGTCTAACGTGTCAGTTTTTGTATAACTATCAAGGAAAACCCCAATCCTGGTTAATGTTTTACATATTTTAGTTAATAAACGACATAAAAATTGCTTGTAGATGAATTTTTTTAGGTTGGTTATTAAATAACTGATGTAAAAATAGTATCCCATGTCAGTTACAAAAAACAAACATGGAAAACAACAATACCAATCATTTTTCATGTCTGTTATAAAATAACTGATGTAAAAAACCAATAGAAATGTATTTTTTCCATATATTGTAAAATAAATGACGTAAAAACTAATTTCTTTTAAAAAAAATTATGAATCATTTCATTTCCACTATGGATCCAGACATGAAACAATGAAAACCCAACCAGAAACTAGACCTGAAACCATACTAGAATAAAGAGAAAATAAACTACAAACTAGAAATTCCAGCTTGAAAATTACATATTCACATTTACTACATTCCAAAATTACAATATTAAGTAAAAATAAACCTAAATCCAACCAAAACCACTACCAGATACATATTTACAGTTACAAAATTCAAAAATAAAATATTCACTTAAATCAATATAAAATCCAATCTAACCAATAAAATAATTTGACCATTCCACTTGAAAGTGTTTTACCTATTGTGCACTATAATCTTGAGGGTCATAAAATTGATAAAAACTAAAAATTAATTAGTTTAAAGGTATAATGAATAAAAAAATGAAATATTATGGAATTAAATATAAGGAAATCTAAACTAGTATAACATTCTAATGGTTCCAGTTGTAATTATTTCATTCAAAAAATTATTAACATATAATATCCAAATTTAATGAAATTTTTTTATTATGATAATTATTTTTAAATGTATTTTTGAATTCAAAATATCATTTTTATGTTAAACATAAAAAATTTACTAATTATAAATTGATATTCAACTTTACTTTTACATTTTTAATATTGGAGCTCTTTTTCTTTTTGATTTTTAAAAGAATTCCCATCCCCTTTTATAAAATAATATTAAGGAAATATATTTATTATTCATTATAATTCAGTCATCTATTGTGAAATTAAAACATATGTTTCCAATATGTTCTTAAAATTTCCTCCCACATCGTAATAGAAAGAGCATATCCAATCATGAGTTTTCTCCCTCATACATAATTCACCTAACATCAAATGTAATTGATATAAAAGAAAATTTAATTTTATTGGTTATTATGTTAAATGATAAATAATAATTTTTGAGATACGTTTTATACCACTCAACATAAGGAAGGATCCATAACTACATAATTATATTCTGTTGAAATTTTTGAAAACATAAACTGTTTTTTTATTATTCTTATTCATTTCATTTAGGTAAAACCATATGCGGGTCCATTAACCAATATACATCTGTCTTCTTATTCTTTTTCCCAAATTTTATAATAATAACTAGCACAAATCAAAACTAAGAATAAATTTTTAATAAATTTAACACAGTGAAATTTTTTTGTTATGACATACATGAAAAGAACTTCCACCATGTTTATTCAAAACTTATCTCCAGTAAAAACCTCTATGATATCATTTTTCACAATCTCCACATATATTGCATGTCCAAAAACATGATCATCTTTTGGAATCATATAATTACCTACCAAAAAATTTGAAGATCTTGACAATCTGTCAAGAAGTCTTATATCTGAATATGAGGTCATATCCTTTTGTCTTTGTTATTTTCTATATAGTATATCATTACCTTTAAAGTATTCATGAAAATAAATAAATTAATATATTAACTTTAACATTTTAAAAAAAATATTGTAAAAAAAGATATAACATACCCATAAATCTATATTAATGGGTCGCAGAAGTCTAGATGCCCAAACTGAAAGGTGTATAATACATAGTGCAACTACGATCACCTCCTCTAAATGTAATAGTACTCTAGATGATATATCTATAATATCTTATATTTTGACCCTATTATGTTCTATATCTAACTTTTGATGAGGAATTGTTTCTCCTATATAAAAAATCATCCCATATGAATCTCTATGATAGCGAGGATCATCAACATCCAACTCACAATAACAATGAATTGTGGAGGAGGGGGTGTTGGAGCAGGATATAAATTGGGACTACCGGTGGAGGTGGAATATAAATAATGGGGTCTGTAGATATAGGAGGTGGATAAATAATTGGGTCTTCAGGTTTATTTGGGAGAGAGGGGGCTATTAGTAGAGGTGGAAATAGAGCTTAAGTCAGAAATTTCTTCTCATGTCTGCAAACATTGCCTTTACCCACTCTCTAATATTTGCATCCATTGTTGCATGAATATTTGGAACTTCAGCCTCCAAATATTCTACTTTATTATATAAACCATCCATGGATGAATCTGAATAACATGGTAGCAATTTTCTTATCGATACAACCAATGGGAATCCTCATACTCAACCCAGGTGTTCGGTCTTACCCAATGTTGCAAAACAATATCATGCCTGCCATCAGCATTAAATACCCCATTTGTGCTATACTCCTAATAGAATCCAATATGAATTATTTGAAAAATTATGTATTGATTAAAATTATATAAATAATTTAATTTACATAAACAAATAAAATAATCAACATAAAATACTCTCGTTTATGACCCTAAATTCTTCTGTAAGATATAGCCCTCTTTTCTCATTTGACCCCTCTTCAATTTTTTATGATTAGACATAACGGATAGAGGGTAATCCTCTCGAAAGTAGGAAGACTCAGCTCTATGTTTTTGGTAATTTTCTGCTATAATTGTTTCTTAAAATAATGTATACCCTCCCAGAGATAAGATATAAAGGTATAAGTTTCTATATTGGATATCCTAATGACCAATCATTGATTATTTATAATTGATGAATAATAATTCATTTAGAAGCCATTAAAAAGATCATTAATATAAAAAACTTCTAAATTATTACATTGCACTTACCAAAAATTACTCTTTTGTTCTACTTTTGAAAAATTATTTTTATGTGTATTCATATCTAAAAGGATATATATTACATGTAATCTCATGTTGCATATCCCCAAAAATGAATTCAGATGTGAGGGTTTATTTTAAATATCTCCATCTCCTAGAAGGCATCGATATAAATTTTCTTCTAAATCATCCAGTGTAAAGAATATAAATTTTCATCTAAAGAATAATATTTAAAACGTATTATACTATAAATATTTCATGATTTGTCGAACAATAGTAACAGATATTACCAAAATGTTCTCCAAAAAAGGATCTAGTGTTGTTTTCTCAACACTTATCCAATTATTAAAAAAATGATAACATTTCTTTTACCCTATGTTGATACAAAACTCATGTACTATTTTCCATTAGGACCTATAGGAATTTCATTCTCATCATGGTCTACAACTATCCTCTAGTCCTTTCTATGATAAAGTGATATTTTAGGTAAAAGTGTGCTTCTACATTTAACAAACCTCAATCTCCTCTTTTCCATTGTTGGAGCACATGAAGAAGATTGTGAAACATCAAGAGAATCACGTGGATGTTCCTCCCCCGAGTTATGATCATTACACTCATATCTAGAAGTTTGTGCATGATCGATGGATTAATCAGTCCATATCCTTCAATTCAATGAAACAAAAAATTAGTATTAAAAATATAAAAATTAAAAAATTACAATACTAATGTAAACTAAAAATGAAAAATTATAAAATAAAAGTGTAAATTAAAAATAACACATTATAATTCAAATTTTATATAGTTAACTAAAATGATAACAACAGTAATGATATATGAAATTTCATGTAAATGAATGACAAAAAATAAGAAATTGTTTTAGTAATATAAAAAATGGTCAAACATAATAAATAAATTTTTACACAAAAAAGAATATTTTTTAAAACATATATTTTAAATAATTGTCATTGAAAAAAATAAAAAAAACTTCTATAATGGGAAAAATGGGAAACTAAAAAAAATAAACAAACATTTCTACTTATTAGTCTTAATACATGTTTTAATAATGAAACAAAGTACAATATTTAACCTTTTATGAAATTAATAAAAGTAAAAGATAAATAAACATATGTTACCTATAATATTAGGATTCTACTAATGGATTGTTTTCCAAAATTCCTTCATTAAGATAATACCTTCGGCATTAACCATGTTTATAACATGTTCATAATTATTAACTTGTAACATTTTAATATAAGTAGGGATATCACATAAATTTTCATCATCATCAAGTTGATATTCACCAAAATATTGTTTTTTTCCATGTAAAATAATAGAGCACTGTATATTAGATAGATCAAGATCCTAGAAAACATTTTTTTTCATGTGCTTCCATTATAAAATAATCAGCCATTTCTTCCAATCATTTAATATTAACATGTGTCATTCAAAATTCATTTTGTCTGATACTATTATTACCAATAAACCATTTTCAGTTTGCATAAGAACATAAATTTTTATGTAATAAGCCTCCCATATTTCTTCAAAACTCCATAATATTTGCATGATTTAGAAATTTGGTTTTTTCCTTTAGATATCAAAAATGCATTGCTTCTATGAACACCAATACACCACAATTCTAAACTGCACTTTGGTTGTCCTTAGATTTCTTATGAAATATATAGCCATTAATACCATACCCGAACAAAGTTATCACAATTAAACTTGGACCACACAATAACTATCTTAATGAATATGATGCATTTCATCTACCATTCATGGTATTTTTAAACGATGGAAAAAAGGTTTTGTTATGATCATTCAAAATCCACATTTCATTCTTCTTTGGATGACATTGTTTCAACACATTAATATACAATGTTGTATATGGTTGAGAATCAACCATATTATTCAAGATGTATTAATGTACCTTATCCATCTGTTCTACTCACAATGATTTCACTTTCAAGCCATGAATCCACTTTCTCCCATTATTAACTCATTCATGGTGAATGGAGGCAAACCAATGTGCTCTGCCACATACAAGTATCTCATTCAAAACACTATAAATTCCACAGAAATATACTTTTCAACAATGGAGGCTTTAGGGCGATATATATTCTTAACATACCCATTCAATATCATCATATAACTTTTAAAAGGACACATCCAACATAGATATACAATTCCAAAAAGCATTATTTCTTGTAAAAAAGACCCATTAAATTTACCATTATATCAAATAATGATGGAGGAAAATACATTTCAATGTGACAAAGTATTGAAATTGATTCGTTTTTCAAAATTTTGAATGCATCCAGATCAATCAATTTATTGAAAATTTAAGTAAGAAAATAACACACCTTCATGAATGTCTTTAGAAAATGGATGGGAAATATTCCACATAATAAAATTTGTTGAATGTGTTGCATCATGATGTGGAAATCATGAAATTTCAATCCTATCAACTTCAAATCCTTCAACGAATTTTTTTTCCATTTGAAGAATAATACTATGACACTTTGGTATCATGAAGACAATAACAAAATATTATTTTCCCTCTATAGTATAATATATGACAAGCCTATTCAAGAAATGTTCTTCTTCAATTAAGATTGAGATCTAACTCCAAACATATTTCCATTGATACTAAGTCTATTTTTTCATTCTATCCATATATAGTTTTTCTTTTATTATCTAAAAATGATCTGATCAATCTATAACAAATATTCTTATCCATGTGCAAGACATCCATGTTATGATTTAATTTATGATATCTCCAAAATCGTAGATAAAAAAATATTGACCATTTCATCAAAATATGTTTATCAATTTCCCAATGTCACAATATGGTTTCACATCCTCTCAAAATACTCATCATTGGGTAAATATTTTGGAGCAATATAAAATTCTTATGATCTATTGAATGTATTTTTTAATATTTAATAAGGGTGATACATATGAAAATACATCTAATGAACCATGTATACTATTTCCCTCCCATGAGGAAATTGTCACTATTAAGTGTCTGTTTCACAAATTGGACATGCTTTACACCCCTTAACACTATATATGTTCAAATTTCCATAGGTTTGGGAGTTATTTATAGTGATCATTAATCACTACATGAAGTTAAAAATATTCAATTTTAAATGAATCATACACCATAATACCATCCTCCCATATGAGTTTTAAATAATCAATTAATGGTGAATAGAAAACATCAATATCATATCTGGGTTTCTTTGGACCATATATCATTAAACTAAACATGACATATTTAGGCTTCAAATTTTTTTTGAGATATGTTGTAACTTACCAATAATATAGTTCCTGAACTATGTCTGATACTAAGGCTTGGATATTGATCCATTCCATCCATGCACAACCCAAGTCTAATATTTCTTGAATCATTTCCAAATGTAAAATACTCCACATCAATTTTCTTCCACTATGGACAGACTCATGGATGAAACAGTTTTCAATCACATATCCGCTCATCTAAATTCCATCATAACCTTTTAGCATAATTTGAAATATCAAATAGACACTTTAAATGATGAATTATAGAAAGATACCAAAATAATTTGTCAGGTATCATTGTAATATCTACATCATCTTGTGCTTTTTCTTTCAGCTTTTACCATGATGTCACACATTTCAGATACTCTGACAGAAATTCATATTCCTTCATAAATATCATGTAGTCATTCAGACATGAATGCATTTTCTTGTATCTGAATCCCACCGGGCATAATATTATCTTTGAGTTATAATGTGAATTTGGAAGATCATTTTCTTTAGGAAGAATGTGTTTTCACAATTGTAGAAGCTCTATAAAACTCATATCACTCTATCCATGATTTTCCTTCAGGTTAATCAATCTTAACACTGATAATTAAATTGTAAAATCCATAAAACAAGGATACCATGGTTTTTCTTCATCAACATATAAATGCTTGATTGTTGGTTCTCTAAAAATTTGTTCCACTTCAATATCACAAATCATTTCTTCAATTTCTTCAAAGTTACCATATTATAAAGTATCATCATTAGTATATCTAAAATTATACCTAGTTTCACATTGATATATCCATGGGTTGTAAATCGTATTAAAAACATGACAATTTGTCTCTCTACTTTTCAACTTATTCATTTTTAAACATTTTAGTTATGGATAGAAAAACATGTCATTATTAGGAATATTTCATATAAAAATTCCAAAAAATCTGGAACACCTTCCATGTATTCATTACTCATTCAATGTACCATAATCTTACATTGACTCATTATTTCCTATAATATATATAAAATTATACATCTTGTTATGATAATATAATTTTATATTTAATTGAAATATTTCATAATTTGAAAGTAACACAATTTTGAAATATAAAACAAATATTTGCATATTTGAAAAAAATAATTACAAATTCAACACAATAATGGAAGATAAGTTTAAATATAAACAAGATATCATAAAAATATATGTCATAAAATAATTTAAATATTAAAATATAGTTAGGAAATCTTGCTTTATATTTATATGAAATATTCTATAATTTTAATGTTACAAAATTTTGAATTTTTAAACAGATATATACTTATTTCAAAATTATATCGATACTTTGTTTGTGAAATAATATTTTAAACCACAAAATATAAAATATGGTCCCCTCCTATGAAATATTATTTACCCCTCACAACATGAGATTTTTACTTCTTTTTTAATCTTAATTATCTAAAATATTAACTTAATATGTCATAGTATTTTATTGAATTGATATATTTTATTAATTTAATGTAATTTTGATGGTCAAATTTTGTGGTTTTAACATTATTATTGGGTTTTATTTTGGAAAATGGTATTGTTGAAAAAGGTCTTGTGTATATTCCTTGAGAGGATCCCAGATTGTATTGGGAAGGTGTAATAAATATCCCTTAAGAATAATATGTTCTAATAATTTTCTTATCAAGATATACATGTGTTGTCTAGTATCCCAATGATACTATCCTACATTTATAATACATTAGGATACATCATAAATTTAGATTGATTAACATGGTATGCACATCTAAATGAAAATATATTTTTAATTTTATCTTCCTAAAATACTCATTGGAAATAAGGTACGTAAGTAAAGGGAAACCATCATTGAATAAATATTCCATGTTACCAATGATAAAACTATATTAGGATACTATACCACCTTTAACAATTAATATTTAATTACACAATGAACAAAATTGAAAAACATAGGTTTATGGAATCCGTGAATGACAAATTTTTTATAACCCAATGGATGGGTTGGGTCTTGGATAAAGTACCAAAATAGGGTTAGACACTATGGTAATTGGAGTCTTTATTAGAGTATTTTTATCATTAACATATTTTTATTTCAATACATAATTTAGTTACATTCATATATTCATACCATTATATGATTTTTATTTTGATTTATTCTCTATTATCTATCTCATCATTGAAATCTTATTAAATTATTCATATTCATTTTCTTATTCACTAAACTCTTCTATTATATTTCCTCTATCATTGTAAAACATTAAAATACATTATTGCCTTCAAAATTTATTTCATTTGCCCTGAATATAATTCAATAACCTTACGAATATGTGGAGTCAATCTTGAGCTCACATAGTCAACAGACCATGTCACAAGATGGAGCACCAGGTTGGGGAAAATACAATATTTACATTAATATTTTAAACAATTAAAATGTTCTCAACTACACAAACCTATTATAAATATATATAAACTGTACTAAAACCACCATTAATCCGAACTTGTAAATATTATTAGAATCCCCAATAACATCTCTTATTCAATGAATAATTGTTTACTATTTTCATTGATATGATGAAGCATTAACCCCTCATTCACCTCAAACATCACCATAACCACCCAAAAAAAGTGACACCACCCTAATGATTAGAATAGTATAAATCCATAAAATATTCTCTAGTAAATTACAATGGGATTAAATTAATAAATAAAAATTCATTTTTGTCTATATGTTGTTCTAATAAAGGAAAAATATTTAGAAAGAAATCAAAAAATGAGATGTACGGAATCCATATATTTGGGCCATATGTGAAATACCAATTATAAAACAATACAAGAATTCAAAACCAATTTCAAAATTAAAGAGTGAAATACATAATGGAATCAAAAATGGGATTTAGGGAAACTGTGAATGTCCAAAATTGAAGCAAGTGTAGCTTACTTGAGAGTCTAAAGTCATGCAGATATATTTGTTGGTGAAAAAACTAATGAAAAAAGATTTCAATATGAATTTGGAGGCCAATGGATCGAAAAACCAATTTTTGGGTTTCCACATGATAGACTGGGTCGCTGTTGTCAGAAATAAAAATAGGAGAATAACAAGAAATCAGACATCATAAAATTTTTAAAAGATTTATCAAGATGGTTATTTAATAACCAATGTGATAAGAGTTTTTTTTTACATTTATCACATTAGTTATTTAATCACTAACATAATAAAAAAATTTATATTATTATTTATATAATACCCAATAAAATAAATCAATGATTTTTGGTTTATCATTTCGGTTATTATATAACTGAAATTATAAATTGGCATTATCACGTCAATCAATTTATAACACACATGACAAAACCAGATACATGATTTATCATTTCGGTTATAAAATAGCTCATGTGATAAATCAGGCAAATACATTTTTGGTATCGGTTATATTTATAATTGATATGATAAATTAATTTATGTGTCTCTTCACATCAATTATTTATAACCGATATAAAAAATTCTGACAAAGTAAATAATTTTTGTACTAGTTCGCAGATTTGATACATTTGTAATCCAATTTCTTATGGTTTAAGAGATGTTGATGTCAAAAGATTTATGATATCCTACACATCACCACTTCCAATGGTTCGTGTCCTCTTGATAAAATATATAACTTTAACTCTTATGATCATAATAAACTATGAATATTTTCATAAAGTTGTTATGTTATTAAATCTTCAGAGTATTAACAGATAAATCAGTCTCTAAATATTGACCTGCGTAATTATTGTTATGTATTCAAAGTTGTTAATACTACATAACTCCACATGATCTCCATGAAAAGTGATGCATCTCAAACAAGTGCTTAAATCATCAAAAAACATCCCATAAAACATTCATGCATTCTATTAAATCATAAATAGGTGATGATGTTGTATTGAAATTTTATTCCATGGTAGATTATGATAGATATAATCCCATATGAATTGTTGATTTTTTAGTAGGATCAATCAATGATGATGAATCATTTTATGAGTCTTTCATAAGTAGTCATTTATAGTCTTAAAAACTACAAATATTTTATTGTAAACCACATTCCAAGGATATTCTCAGGAAAAGATCTATTTTACCTTTTTAGGATAAACTGTGATACCAAATTTTTAGGACACATTCCATGTGAATATTAAATCTATAATACAAAAATTGTATTAGAATAAATCTTCATAAAGGTAGTTTTATTTTCAAATATTCAGAATATAATTCCACTGACTATAATTTTGTTCAACCATTCATATGTATATCCATATTTTTAATGAGTTTTATGATAATGGTATCACGATAAAAGTGGTAAATATAATTATTTATATCCCATATATTGGCTTGTTTAATTATAAAAAAACTAAATAATTAGTTAATAACAATTAGAATCCTAGACCCTCAAGTTATTGTTTAGAATATTCGACTATGTAACTCTATGTTTAGGATATCTGAACCTATTGTCAATTTCTATGAACAAAAAATATCCATTTATTTTATCAAACAACTCATCAATATCGGAAAATGAATACTTATTCTTAGTCATCACTTAATTAATCTTATTATAATCAACACAAAAATAGGTCTTCTCATCATCCTTTTTTGGATACAAGAATATGATATAAAAAAGGAGATAAAAATTAAAAAACAAAGAATTAATAATTCAAATCTTCAAACTAAATCTTCGAATTCATCTAATTTGACTTGATTCATAAGTTCATAATAATTGGATATCCACTCAGTTTCCTGCACCAAACTAATCAAAAACTCAATTTTATTTTTATATAAGACCTAAAAAATCATCTAGAAACCCTTTAGTATGTTCCATGAAAACCAAACAAAGGGAACATCCCACATATTTATCCTTGAGTTCAATGTAAAAAAATAAAATCAAATTTACATGTTCTATTAAAAAAGGTATCTATTAACAAAATCAAATATCCCACTCTTCCAGAAACACTTAGGATATCCCATCAATAATGGTAGTGAATTCCCACTAATGATAACACTCAACATATAAAATTTAGTTAACCTACAAATCCATCACAAGGATAATATTTACGAGATAAAAATCGATAAAAAGAAATTATAATACTAGAAGGAATTTCTATATAATAAAAGAACATAAGGGATAGTGAAAATTATAGTCATTCACATTTTCAAGAGGCCCTATCAACTCTATAAAATTTAATAATTTACTTTTATTGTTTTAAATGATTCATTAATTGTTATAATACAAATGAATGTTAGACACTAATATCACATGTTGTTATTTCAAAAGATAGATAAATAAAGATAGAACCTTTCAAAATTACAAGGCACTCATTAGTATCTATTAGATAATATTATATTTTTTGTCACAACATAGTGACTGGATAATATTTCTAATATTTGATAGTCATCATAATATTCATTTTTACCATAGAACCATTTGGTGATGATCAACCTAATAAATATTTTAAAAAATATGAATCAGGATAGAAATTTTTTATGTTACATTATCATCCAAAATATTTAAATATATTTTGATGTTCTATGAACGTAAATCACGTATTCCTTATCCCTCTTCACTAGTATCACATAAATGAGACACTAATAGTTTCTACCAAAGGTGTGGTATATGTTTGTCTTTGGTAATAAGTACTAAATAAGTAATATCATCATAATCCTTATTTTTTATTATAATTCATCTACATAAATAAAAAAATATCAGGAAGTGGAATCCCAAAATTCCCCAACATGAAATCCAATTTCATCTCTGGCATCAGGAAGTTGACAATCATATTATAATAAAAGTTTAGAATTAACATATAAACAAGGGTGAAATATCTAATATCAATACCATATGAATCCATTTATACATAATATGTAACTAAATAAATAATTGGTAGATGAATACAATATATTAGTGAAACAATTGGAATATTACGATATACATTGTTCAAATTGTTTAAGGGTGAGGTACCCTATAGATTTATCCATCTTCAATGATTTTGAAAAAAAATTCTGGAAATTATGGTCTTTAATTCATTCCGCATAAAAACTTCATAATATTTTTCATGAAGAACCATGTCCCCTATCTCTATATAGGGCCTTTGAAGCAAAAAGTGGCACATTTACCATTTAAAAAATTAGTCTTTCAGAATATTTAACAATCATCTCAATTGTTTCCTCCCAATCCATTGCTTCCTCGGGATTATTCTTCCATTAGATGGATGGCGTTTTATCATAGAGAAACTCTAAGTATTGATCTATACTTCCTCTAGTATTGGGTTTTGCTTTCCAACCTTGATTTAGGGTGTTTCCAAAAGTGAGGACTATATAATAGAGAAGTCATGCTACTTCTTACATATGATTCTGATCAACTAGAGGGTTTCCTCATGGAACAACATCTGTATAGCCCTAATGAGAAACCTTAAGAATCCTTCTAGGCGGCATGGTACTACATAAAATAATTATGAATGAAAATTATACAAGTTATCAATATATTTTTGAATGAAGTGATCATAAAAAAATGTGTTTAGATCAAAACTCAACTGGAGAGGCACACATCCAAAAATATCATTTTTTTCTTAAGGATCGGTATGTTAAGATTCATCATTGAAATCACTCAAAAAGAACCACATAAGTCTTGGTAATTCTCTCTATGATATAATATAACATCCATATACATAGAGATCAACCTCTATCGATACATGTTTTTCATAAACCACTATGGTTAAACCCTAAACCAGATGACCAATATATCTTGTGGATAGGTCCCATGGTTATTCCTGATCCCCATCGTATGCTGAAATGTTTTGGGGAATCTATAACTCCCTATGGTAATGATTTTTTCCCAAAATAAACCATAAATATAAATATATGATATATATAAAATAAGGAATATATTCCAATAAAATTTTATATAGTAGAATTTAGTTAGTACATGTTAATTACATGTTCCAAGACCAATCAAGAAATCCAAACTACTCCTGACATAAGACATCACATATCCATGTGATATGAATGAAATAACTCCACCAAAACACTACCAAAATCCAAAACCCCACTAATATGGAATTCCACTTCCACTATTTGGCATCATACCTTTACAAATATCATACAAAACAATGTCGAAACATGCTAATATTTATTAGCATGGTGTGAGGTAACAAGACTAGAATTATCCCACTGATTATTCCACAAATAGTCTAATTGATGTAACCAATTTTTCAATGTAATGGCCCGGACCTCTCCGGCCCATTACTTTTTCAAAAAGAAGGTCACGAAGTGTTCTGGAGGGTAAAATGGACTTTTCACACACTTTTCCGAATTTTGAAACTACACACCGTGTAGTGAGAGTACATGTTGTGTACCCCCTCGCCGGGTATACGTCGTGTTAAAGGTCGCGTCCTTGCCATATGAAATAAATGGGTACACACCGTATACCCCATTACTACATGCCGTGTAGTCCCTCCCCACGTACGTGCTACCCTCAAACCGTGTGTTGACCAGTCAACTGATGTTTTCCATGTTGGATTCGTGTCCTTGCCGTGTGAAATAAATGACTACATGCCGTATATCCAATACTACACGCCGTGTAGTCCCTCCCCACATATTTTTTCCCTCAAACTGTGTTTTGACTAGTCAATAGCTGCGTACCGCGTTGAAGGCCGTGTTGGAAGCCGCGTGGTGACCGTGTGAAATGGCCGACTACACACCATGTACTATAAATTACACGACGTGTACTTTTGTTTTTAATGCCTATAAAAGTAGGGATCCCCTCCTCCTTTTCAACTCACCCATCTCCTCCCCATTCCTCTGAGCAGAGCTCTCCCAAGAGACTCGATGGCTCTTTTTCTTCCATAACTTCTTCGTCCGAGCTCCGATTTACAATCCGTTAGCGGCCATGGGATCGTAACGACGAGGTGGAAATTTTGAAATTGGATATGGTGTCTTTCCTTTTTTTCCTTTCCTTCACAGCTTCCACCCGAGGAGGTTTTGTCGGGTTTTGACAGATGTGACGGACGCCAACGAACGTCTTCTAAAGTTGATCCGGGGGAGCGTTGTGATCAGAACCTGTTGAGGTAGGGATCTTACCTTCGTCTCTCTAAATTTTTCATCATGCGGGGTTGGTTTCATCTTGTTTACATGAAACACATTTGAACTGGTTTAATGAAGATAATAACTAGATTACATAACAGGGATGGGAAGTTGAGAATGCAGTTACTTTATTATATATCCTGTGATATTATGTTGTGAATTTAATAGGATTATGCCTACTGAAAATCATGGACGTTGGGGGCCTTTGCTTGTGTAATTAAAATTTTCACTATCTTTCTAGACTGTTTTAGTAAATGGAAATTTTTTGAACGTGGAATTTTGTTAATCACGTAATGTTGGCTGATTTATTATCAGGAACCCTTATGTGATCACCCCGGTTGAACAAACTATAATAATAAACATGTTGATGCTGGTTAGGGTTTATTTTTGTGAAGGGGGTGTTTTGTGGCTTGTTGTGGATTGGGTGAGTAGCATGTCTACGGTTGGCTTGGTTTTGGGTTGGTGTGAATACTATGTTGGTGATGGGAAGTAGGGCTGCGATAAATGGTATCAACGGGATGATGATGTATGGGTTTCAGTGTGATTATAGTTATGGTGGTTGGAAACGGGGCTACAGGTATGGGTTTAAATGTGAATGAACTATGAGTTGTGAATAATAAATAAAACTGTAAGAGTTAACGAATGGTGGGGCATGGTAACATAAACGAGAATAATAATTAATGGGGTCGGTTGGATAATAAGAAGGGACTTGGTTGTGTTGCTTGTGTTTTCCTAACTTGATTTGTGGATGGCAGGGATATGATTTACGAATGCTCGATGTGGGTGGTTGTGGATAGTTTCCCAGTACTTAAGAAACTAATAAACTGATTCTGTTGACACATGAAAACTTAAATGGGGTTTCCTGTTTTTTTGTATGCATTCTTCGTAGTGGCAGTGTCGAGGCACGTTCTCAGTTTTCTAATTAGAAGCCTTAGGTTGGGATAAGTGTTTTGTATATATATATATATATATATATATATTTGTGTTTTATCTCGCCCCACCAATGTTGAGCACTTAGTGTCGAACACTCCCATTTCATGGGAGAGGGTGTTTTCCTCTTAGTTACTAACTCATTCCTGCTCCTTCTTCTCTAGGATGTTATGCCTTGAGGCGACCTTACACCCAAGAATCTTCGAGTATGTTTCTATTGGGGTGGTTTTTATCCCAAGACACTTCGGGCAGGTTTACTATTTCCCAAGAACCTTAGGGATGTGGACCAGGTGTGTGCAGGCGGGATACGTGGTTATGAGGCCCAGGTGTGTGGGCGGGATACGTGGTTATGAGGCCCAGGTGTGTTCGGGTGGGATACGTGGTTGTGAATCCCATGTGTGTGTGGGTGGGATGTGTGGTTCTTGAGGCCCAGGTGTGTGTGGGCGGGAAGAGTGTGGTAGCTTCTGCATGTTCACCGTTAGGAAGAGCATCTAACTAGTTGGAAATGGTGTGGGGTACCCAATACTCTTGTTTTTATATACTGTTACTTGATTTGATTGTGTTTTGGTGAGTGTGGCTGGTGAGGTTGGGTGGATAGAATTCCTTTATAGGTTTCTTTTGATGTTCTCATGGGACATTAGGATGTCTCCCCACTTGTGCATGATATATTTAGGTTTCCCTACTGAGTATACTTGTATACTCACCCTATGTTTACTTTCAAGTTTCTAGGAGGACTACCAGGGCCGTGCGGGACCCTACTAGTCGGGACAGTTGGTGTTGTTGTAGTTGATGTACATTGTTTCATTTGGTATTGTACTTTTGAGCCTTCTTGTACGTGTACCTTATTTCAGAACTATTTAAACAATCATGTGGGATTGGTTTGGGTTTGTTTACATGTCTTTCCTTTATTTTCTATTGGTGTTTGACTCATCCTATTTCTCGATCCTAAATAAAAAAAGGGTAATGCCTCCCATATTTGTTGGAACTCGTACCCTTGGTGCTAGTCGCCACCCCGGGGCCTACTAGAGGCAGGACTCGGGGGTCATTATCTCCCTTTCACCATTTCCAGCTCAGGAGGGGCATCTTTGGTGGGAGGGGGTCATGACAGAATGGTATCAGAGGTGATGGTTGAGAGATAGGATGGATTTTGGAGTTAGGCATAGTGAGAATAACATGGGATGGTAGGGAAAGAGTGTTGGATGTTCTTTGTGCGTGGCATAGTCTAGGGAAGACCAGATAGGACACAGGATTTTAGGGCCCCCCCGTGATCTGATGCAAGGACTCTGAGCCTACCAAACGACCAAGTGAGACTACATTGATTGAAGGGAAGAGACCCTAGGGAAGGTACATGCATCATCATGATTGTTTTTACTTTATTTGGGTGTTCTGGGAATGAAATTGAATAAAATGATAATATGAAACCCTAAGAAATTTTCTTACTACTTGGGCTTAGGCAATATTTGTTTACCATACAGCTATGGCACCTTGACGTTGTCCCCGGGTGGCTCAGATGCCCAAGGCCCAGCAGATTCAGGCGGTCAATCAGTTGAGGATTGACCGAGCGGAGGAAGATGACCAGTGGTAGAGGACTCTCCATTCGTTCCAGCGACAGACCCTCAAGAAGTACGAGGGTAGTACATAAGATATGGAGATGGATGGGTGGCGTGAAGAACTAGGGATCTATTTTACCTTGATCTGTGCTCCGAGGGAGTATGGGGTTCCCCTAGAAATCAGTCAGCTGAGAGGTGCGGCGCGACAGTGGTGGATGCTCTACCTCAGAGAGAGGACATAGACAGAGGATCCGTGGGCTGACATTGATATGGAATTCCGAGAGGAATTCCTTTCTTCCATGATCAAGGTGGAGAAGTGGTAGGAGTTACTCTCCCTTCAGAAGGGGAGTATGTCAGTATGAGAGTTGGGGATCAAGTTCAAAGATCTCCTACGCTTTGCTCTGGATCTCAATCCAGATGAGGAGTCTCAGGAAAGTCGTTTGGAGGAGGCGCTTCGTCCTTCGCTCCCATATGATGTCACCCCCTTCACCCTTCTAACGTACATGGCAGTATAGAAGAAGGCAACGGTTTTTGATAGGATGAACTCCATGGGAGGTGCACCACTTTAGGGGATCCAACCAGGTTCATCAGAGGGGAAGGCAGTAAGCAGCAGGTCTCCTACGACGGGACCTTCCAGGTTCAGGTGAGTGGGGAGTAGGCCCCAGTAGTTCCAGTTCAGATCTCCAGGTCCTCGTCCATTTTTTCACATGCCCAGGACCAAAGTGTTTTTCTAGTGGAGGTTTCGGGCACATTCAGAGTTGGTTCCCGACCCGAGCTCAGCACGGTGGATGTGGTCAGGTTCAGCGCCCACCTCAGTAGTACCGGTTGTCAGCGAGGCCCTTCCAGCATCAGCAGGACCATGCTCACCCAAGGGAAGACTTTGCAGGAGGAGGCCGACCTCAGGGTGCTCCTCCGGAACCTCGAACAGGGCATGGTCGTGGAGGTGGATGACATCAGAGAGGCAGAGGAGCTGGGTGTGGACAGTTGCATGACGTGGAATTTGTAGCTCCAGCGGGACCGGAGGTGGTGTGAGGTACGATTTGTTTGTTCAACACTCTTATTTCTGCTTTGTTTGATTCAGGATCTTTTCACTCCTTTGTTGCACCTGGTCTAGCCCATTCATTGGGACTAGATGTAGAGAGACATTCCATTCCACTGGTGTTGAGTAAACTAGTTGGAGGCCAGACCAGCGTATATTGTGTCAGCCGGGGATGTGGGCTGACATTGGGACCACATCGATCTAGTGGGGATATTCTTTTGCTACAGATGCAGCCATACGATGTCATCCTAGGCATCGATTGGTTGTTTTCCGTTAGTGCCATTATCGACTGCTTCCGAAGAAGGGTCATGTTCTCCAACATGGACGGGCATCGTGTATCGTTTGTTGGCGAGAGGAGCTATCATGTGGGATGTCGGTGTGTGGAGCCTCTCCTTTCCTAGTTAGATTGGTTATCAATGGTTCCAGCTGATACAGATATGAAGGATGTAAAGGAGGTTGTTGGGGAGTTCCTCGATGTTTTTCCCGAAGAGGTTGTGATTCTACCACCACCCCCCCCCCCGACGTGACGTTGAGTTCGGAATAGACTTACAGCTTGGTGCACGTCCGATTTCGATGGCCCCTTATCGGATGGCACCATTGGAGTTAGTGGAGTTTTGGATTCAGATTGACGATCTTATGGAGAAGGGTTTTGTTCGACCGAGCGTGTCGCCATGGGGTGCTCCAATTTTGTTCGTAAAAAAGGCCGATGGTGGTCTCAGGCTATGCATAGACTACCGAAGGTTGAATCAGGTGACATTAAAGAACCATTAACCCATTACAAGGATATATGATCTCTTAGACCAGCTGAGGGGATCAGGTTGGTTTTGTAAGATTGATCTATGTTCTGGATATCATCAACTTAGGGTGAAGGACAGTGACATCTCGAAGATGACTTTCAGGTGTAGGTATGGGAACTTCAAGTTTGTAGTGATTCTGTTTGGAGTTATGAATGCACCATCTATGTTCATGGGACTTATGAACTTTTTCTTCTGAGAGTTTCTGGACCGCTTCGTCATTGTGTTTATCGATGAAATCCTGATGTACTCAAGATCAGAGGAGGATCACATTGAACATCTCAGGGCTGTATTGGAATTCCTTCGACACCACCAGCTTTATGGGAAATTGTCAATGTGTAAGTTCTTGACACAATAAGTACACATCCTTGGGTACATATTGTCTTAGCATAGAGTGTCAGTAGACTCATCGAAGGTGGATGAATTTTTTTCATGGGTGGCGCCCAAGATCATGGCAGAAGTTCGTAGTTTCCTGGTGTTGGCAGGTTACTATCAGAGGATCGATTGGGTCTTCTCTCAAGTTTCTGCTCCATTGACAGATTTTACTAGGAAGAACTAGGTCTTCCTAAAGTGCGAGCAGTGCCAGAAAGCTTTCGTCTACCTGAAGGAGAAGTTGGTCAGTGCTTCAGTACTCAGTTTTCCAGAGGAAGGGTTGTTTTATGAGGTGTTTTGTGATGCTTCTATCCTGGGTTTGGGGTGAATAATGATGAAGAAGAAGGGTGTGATCTGTTATGGGTCTAGGCAGTTGCTCCCTCATAAGCGTAACTATGCCACCCATGACCTGGAGCATACAGCAGTAGTGTTTGTACTGAAGTTGTGGCGACATTACCTCTTTGTGGAGTTCTTTTTGGTCTTCTCAAATCACAAGAACCTATATTATATCTTCTCTTAGCATGTCCTGAACTTACGGTAGAGAAGATGGGTCGAGTTTCTCCAACACTATGACTTCGAGATCTCTTACACTGAAGGTAAGGGAAATGTTGTGGCTAATGCACTGAGAAGTAAGTCACATAAGGATGTGGTTCGGGAGTCCACTGATGCTTGGAAAGTAATGGTAGAGTTGGCCACCTTTCACTTGGATGCAAGGGTAGAAGGAGTTAGAGGCGTTTTTTTTCAGATGACAGTGCAGTCCTCCTTGTTGCAGCAGGTGGAAGAGTCTCAGTGGGGGGACTCCGAGGCAGAAGTAATGCGGGATCGTGTCGATTAGGGAAACTCTCAAAAATGATGGTCATAGGACAGCCGATATCAGATACAATATCATGGAAGTTTTTTTGTTCCAGAGGCGATGCATGAGGGAGTTATCCATGAGTTTGATAGCTCAGCCTTGGTGGTACGTCCAGGAGTTTCAAAAATGTACCGAGGCATGGGGGATCATTTATGGAGGCCTTGGGTGAAACGGGCAGTGGCAGAGTTTGTGGCTAAATTCCTAGTGTGTCAGCAAGTGAAGTATGTACACCGTGTTCCCAGTGGTTTGTTTCAACCTTTGGATGTCCCCGAGTGGATGTGGGATGACATCTCAATGGACTTCGTCATGAGACTACCTAGAGCTCAGGGTGGTTATGATGTTATCTGGGTAGTGGTGGATCGACTGACGGAATCAGCTCATTTCATAGCAATTAAGGAGTCGATCCCAGTGGGTACCTTAGCACATAGGTACATAGACGAGGAGGTGCGTTTGCATAGAGTTCCGAATACTATCATCTCAGACTGGGATACTCGGTTTACCTCACGAGTTTGGAGGGGGTTACAACATGATTTTGGCACCCAGCTACACCTTAGCACTGCTTTCCACCCCAGACCGATGGGCAGACAGAGCGGACTATCCAAACGTTGGAGAACATGTTGCGCGCATGCGTTCTCGATTTTGGAGGATCATGGGTACGACACTTGCCTTTATTAGAGTTTTCCTACAAAAACTTCTTCCAATCTACTATTGGAATAGCACCGTTTGAGGCCTTGTATGGAAGACAATTTTGTTCACCCATTTGCTGGGCAGAGGAAGGTGAGATATGTGCTCTTGGGCCAGAAGTAGTGAAGAGTACCACAGAGAAAGTCCATCTTGTACGTGAGAGGATGAAAGCGTCTCAGGACCGACAGAAGCCTTATGCTGATCGTCGAAGGAGACCCTTGGAGTTCGAGGTGGGAGATCAAGTGTTCTTGATGGTTTCCCCTCGATGGGGGTAGTGGAGGTTTGGGAAGGGGGGTAAGCTCTCCCCTAGGTTCATCAGACCTTTTGAGGTGGTGAGGCGAGTCGGCAAGGTGGTATTTGAGCTAGACCTGCCACCTCATTTGGATAAGGTTCATAACGTCTTCCACGTCTCCCAGCTTTATCGGTACTTAAACGATGACTCTCACATTATCGACTGGGGAGATTTAGATATGGGAGACGACAAGACCTTCTTGGAACGACTAGTCAGAATTGAGGATCGTAAAGAGAAGGTGATCCGTGGATGAACCATTCCCTTGGTTCGTTTGTTGTGGAGGCATGTCGGCCTCAAAGAGAGAACCTGGGAGAGGGAGGGTCAGATGCGCGCTTAGTACTCGGAGATGTATTGACATGTGTTTCATTGTTCTTCATAGCTTTGTTTTGATGTAATACTTTGTACCTTGATATATGGAATGATTGTCTTGTAGTTTATGAGACCTTTTGTTTCCTTGTTCTCTGGAAGTGTGTAACATGTCTTGGCATGTGGGGAATGGAAAAACTTGATCCTTAATCGAGACGCATTAATGTGGAAGCGATTGAACCTGTGTAGGCGAGTTAGTGCTGCCTAAAGCGGATAATATCTCGACATTGGAGAGGGAAATCCTAACACCTATGGTTAGGGTTGTTGGTTGGGTTCCTATTATAACATGGGCCCTAAGAGGTATCTTGTTGGGATCCTCTTGTTTGGATTTTGAATTATCAGGGATGAGAATGTTTTAAGAGGTATATGATGTAATGGCCCGGACCACTCTGGCCCATTCCTTTGAGAAAAGGAAGGTCATGAAGTGTTCTGGAGGGTGAAAGGGACTTTTCCCACACTTCTCAAAACTTTGAAACTATATGCCATTTAGTGCTAGTACACACCGTGTATCCCCTCGCTGGGTATACCCCGTGTTAAAGGTTGTGTCCTTGCCATGTGAAGTAAATGGGTACATGTCGTGTACCGCAATACTACACGCCGTGTAGTCCCTCCCCGCATACACGTTACCCTCAAACTGTGTGTTGACCAGGAAATGGTCGTGTGCTATGTTGGAGCCGTGTCTTTTCTTTGGGAAATAAATGAGTGCATGTCATGTATTCAATACTACATTCTGTGTAGTCCCTCCCCGCGTATGCGTTACCCTCAAACCGTGTGTTGAACTGTCAATGGCCGCGTATCGCGTTGAAGGCTATGTTGGAAGCCGCGTGGTGACCGTGTGAAATGGACAAGTACACGCCATGTACCATAAAGTACATGTCGTGTACTTTTGTTTTTCACGCCTATAAAAGGAGGGGTCCCCTACTCTTTTTCAACTCACCCCTCTCCTCCCAATTCCTCTGATCGGAGCTCTCCCAAGAGACTCGATGGATCTTTTTCTTCCATAACTTCTTCGTCCGAGCTCTGATTTACAATTTTTCAGCGGCCACAGGATTGTAACGACGAGGCAGAACTTCTGATCATGGTTCTGTTATCTTTCCTTTAGCCTTTACTTCCCAACTTCCACCCAAATAGGTTTTTTCGGGTTTTGAAAGAAGTGACGGACGCCGATGAACGTCTTCTAAAGTTGATCTGGGGGAGTGTTTTGATTAGAACCTGTTGAGGTAGGGATCATACCTATGTCTCTCTAAATTGTGCATCGTGCGGGGTGAGTTTCCTCCTGTTTAGATGAAACACATTTGAACTGATTTAATGAAGATAATAATTGGATTATATAATGGGGATGGTAAGTTGTGAATGTAGTTACTTTATTTTATATCATGTGATATTGTGTTGTGAATTGAATAGGCTTATGCCTACTGAAAATCATGGTCGTTGGGGGCCTTTGATTGTGAAATTAAATGTTGCCCTATCTTTTTAGACTGTTTTTGTAAATGGAACTTTGTTGAACATGGAATTTGGTTAATCACATAATATTGGCTGATTTAAAATCTAGAACCCTTGTGTGATCACCCCGGTTGAACAAACTGAAATAATAATCATGTGGGTGCTGGTTAGGGTTTATTTATGTGAAGGGGGTTTTTGTTGGTTGTTGTGGATCGGTTGAGCAGCGGGGCTGCGGTTGGCTTGGTTGTGGGTTGGTGTGAATGCTATATTGGTGACGGGAAGCAAGGCTGTGATAAATTGTATCAAAGGGATGATGATGTATAGGTTTCAGTGTGATTGTGGTTATGGTGGTTAGCAGCGGGGCTACAGGGATGGGTTTGAATGTGAACGAACTATGAGTTGTGAATAATAAATAAAAGTGTAAGAGTTAATGAATTGTGGGGCTTGGTAACGGAACGGGAATAATAATCAATGGGGTTGGTTGGCTAATAAAAAGGGACTTGGTTGTGTTGCTTGTTTTTTCCTAACATGATTTTTGGATGGTAGGGATATGCTTTACGAACGATCAATGTGGTTGGTTGTGGATAGTTTCCCAGTAGTTAAGAAACTAATAAACTGATTCTGTTGAAACATGAAAACTTAAATAGGGTTTCTGGTTTTTGTTGTATGCATTCTTCATAGTGGCAGTGCTGAGGCACGTGCTCTGTTTTCTGATTAAAAGCCATAGGATGGGCTATGTTTTTTGTATATATATATATATATAAATATATCTGTATCATTGTGTTTTATCACACCCCACCCATGTTGAGCACTTAGTGTTCAACACTCCCATTTCATGGGAGAGGGTGTTTTCCCCGTAGTTACTAGTTCCTTCATGCTCCTCTTCTCTTGGTTGTGATGTCTTGAGGAGACCTTACACCCAAGAATCTTCAGGTAGGTTTCGATTGGGGTGGTTTTAAGCCCAAGACTCTTCAGGCAGGTTTACAATTTCCCAAAAACCTTCGTGATGGGGCCTAGATATGTGCGGGTGGGATACGTCGTTATGAGGCCCATGTGTGTGTGGGCGGGGTACGTTGTTATGAGGCCCAGGTGTGTGTGGGTGGGATACGTAGTTGTGAGGCCCAGGTGTGTGTGGGAGGGATGTGTGGTTCATGAGGCCCAGGTGTGTGCGGGCGGGAAGAGTGTGGTAGCGTCAGGACGTTCATCGTTAGGAAGAACAGCTAACTAGTGGGAAATGGTGTGGGGTACCCAATAATCTTGTTTTTATATACTACTACGTGTTTTGACTTTGTTTTGGTGAGTGTGGCTGGTGAGGTTGGGTGGATATAATTCCTTTCTAGGTTTCTTATGTTGTTCTCACGGGACATTTGGATGTCTCCCCACTTGTGCACATGAGATTTAGGTTTCCCTACTATGTATACATATATGCTCACCCTACATTTACGTTCAGGTTTCCAAGAGGACTACCAGGGCCGTGCAGGACCCTACTAGTCGGGACAATTTGAGTTGTTGAAGTTGTTGTACCTTATTTCTTTTGGTATTGTACTTTTGAGCTTTCATGTACTTGTACCTTATTTTAGAATTATTTAAACATGAATGTGGGATTGGTTTGGGTTTATTTACTTGTCTTTACTTTCTTTTCTTTTGGTGGTTGACTCATCCTATTTCCAGATCATAAATAATAAAAGGGTAATGCCTCCCATATCTGTGAAAACTCATACCCTTGGTGCTAGTTGCCACCCCGAGGCCTACTAGAGGCGGGACTCGGGGATCATTATCTCCCTTTCACCATTGACATCTCAGGAAGGGCATCTTTGGTGGGAGGGGGTCGTGACATTCAAATTTTATTAAATTCATGTAATTAAAATTATCATAACATTCCTTTAAATAAATAATTGAAATAAACAAATTTAAAACTATTTATAAAAAACTAATAAGAAAACCATTTTCAAAATCATTTACCAATATGACATTTCTCGAAGCATTTATAAATAATCAATCATAATGAATCACAAAAGATTTATGATATAGGGAATGTTATGTCCATATTAGATGTTATTATCTTATCATGCCTATGATTAAAGGAAACCTTATTTACACACTACCCAGGGAAAACTATCTTTGGGGTAAGAGTCCACTAAAATCTGGGTCTCCCTACATGAAACATTTTTTAATTAGTCTTTTCATCATAATAAAATACCAGTTATTCTCCCAAGTCATCATTTTAAAGTCACCCCATGTCCCCATATTCCTTATCCCCCACATATATGTGTTCAATTTAAAAAACGACACACACATTGAGGCTTTTATTTTCACAATAAACCCACACATGGAGGCATTTTATTTTAATGTTCTCCAAATTTCATGGGTATATCACACATAAATACAAAAATACACAATATAACATGATTAATAATGTATTCAGATTTTCAATAAAAAATTGGATGTAAAATTATTCGATTGAATCCAAATCATCACATTTTGAGTGTCATAATTCATTCCATAAATCAATTTATAAAAAAAATTATAAGGAGAAATAAAGAGTATGTTTAAAAAAAGTATTTTCATTAAATATCATCCCTTAGCAATTTGTATTTCCATCAAATGATGTGGATCCACAATACAGTGAAAATTTGGTCCCTAAAATTGTAAAAGGATAACATAAACCATGAAACCTATAAAATACAATCCCAAATTTACATACCTAAAATTATCGGGGGTCAAAGGGAAACAATTATAGTGGATACCCTTGATCCTTTGCAGAATGAAAACATTGATTTGATCCATTTGTTTATTCCTAGAAAAGGATATAATAATTTTATCATTTGATAATTTAAAATCCCATATATTTGGAAATAAAAACCCACATACTATTGTTCTTTTTAAGAAAACCAATTATATCTAGAGTAATGATGATGAATAATGAAGAAATGATTTATACCTTAAATTTCCATGATTCAGTTTCATTTGATCCATCTGGATGAATCTAAAAAATGGATGGGATGTCTACATTATCAATGTGGAATCACCAAGGTTAATAGCCTAGACTGTTGAAATAATGATTATAAGAAAGGAGGTGTTTAAAGTCTAAAATGTAAATTATTTATTAATTAATTCACATCACGTTATTTGGACTCCTAGTTCAGAAAGCTATGTACCATCCATGTTCCCACTTGTATCCAATGGAGATATACACAGGGTTTTACCACATTCTATGGATAATAGGGGGCCAATAATGTTAAATTCCTCTCTCACATATTATACAGTTTGAGGATAAGTCCACACAATTTGGGAAAATTGTGTTCAAACCATTCTCCCTATACTGGGTTACGAAACCAAGTAGTATAGTTTCTTAGGAATGATTAATGTTTAAACTAAACATGAACTAGGAATACACATTTCCATAAACCACTAATATCTCTTGAAAATAATGAAATATTACTTGTTATGAATTCAAAATAATTATGAGGAAAAATAATGAAAAATGTACCAACATGTTTCATCCCCTTGTGTTAAAAAATATTGACCAGGTGCACTCCATATCCTCCAAAGAATAAACTTTTAGCATAATATTGTTGAATATGAGAATACAAACCAACTCAATTTCAATCAAATAGAATTATATTATTATATTATTATCAAACACATCTATAAAGGGATTTTTTGTATTCAAATAATGTTTAATACCCCTTCAAACCAATTTTCATGATCTCTTTTTTATCATTGCCATATTTACTATGTTATTTTACAAGATGACCTCTCTATCATGAATCACTGAGGGGATTTATATGAACAAATAAAACAAAGATAATTCAGATTATCCTTTGATAAATCATCTAAATCATGTTTTTATAGCCTCTAACTGGGTTCCATAAACTAATTGAATGATATGAATTAATATTTAATGAAATTTTTTTCTATATTTAACAAAATAATTCTAACTAAATAAAAATTAGTTGTATTACTTATTTCAAAAATTATTCCATAAAATAATATATGTAATATTCAATGAAAAACAGTGAGACCTATGTACAAAATCATTGAGAAGATTAAATTCATATCAACAGAATTAATGGTAGATAATTTTTGATAAAGAGAACCCTGATTAATGTTGGAAGAGGTGGTTCAATTATGTAAATTATTTATTCTATTATGTGGTATATTATATAAAATAGGGATAAAATATATATGAGAATTCTATAATCGATCACATGACCATTTAAAAAATATTTCTGAGAGTTATCCCATTTAATAAATAATATTACTAGGTTGAAGTCATAAATTAATGGAATTATACAATAATTGGATGCAACAATCTTGGCCCGAAAAACATTAACCCATAAACCATAGTTCATTTCAATTTTCACATCATTTGTTATTTATTCCTCATCTAAATTTAAAAAAAAATTATATCCAACATCCCAAAGTGATCCATAAAATCTTTTTTTTCATAATAATAATAATATAGTATATTCTTATAAAATATAATCCCTTAAACTATATATTACTTTAGATGATAATCTAAAAATACCAACTATGGTTATTTGTCTCTTACGAAAAATCCATCTGAGAAATAATATACATGATTTTGGTATAGAAATCAAATATTTCAATTCCATCATCAAAAAACAAATCTATTATAGTCTGGTAAAAGTGGTAGAACATCCTTATAAATTTCTATTTTCACCCTCTTATCAAAGGGGGGACCCTCCTACCAATTATTAATTTCACTATATTTTTTAGACATTAAAATTCTTGAACTAAAATAGTATATCTTAAAAAAACACTATATACAAAAATCATAAATAGGATCATTCCAAATACTTTTTGAAACCATGGAATAGATCTAATGAAGGCCTGCCTCATTGACACATAATTTCATACAAAGAAATTATTATAAAATTTTCTTATTATCATCGCATTGGATCCTATAACATCAAAATACAACTCTTCTACCTTCAGGTGAAATAATATATAATAATAGGGTTAATATATTTGATATATATATATATATATCAATAAATAAAGTCTTCACTTCTCATGTATAACCTTATAAATACACCAGTTCTAAATAATGGAAATGAAAAAAATATGTATATAGTCCAATGATGAAATAGAGGATGATATATCAACTTATTCCTTTATCCCAATTAATGAAATTACATTACATATGGTATCTAATATCATAAAAATGTTAAAACTAGATTCAAAAATTCAATAAAAATTCAATTTTTTTCCAATATTCAAATTTGAGATTCCATTAAAAAAATTATAAATGAAAATTTTCTTAAGAAATTGTGCAACAATAAAACACAACTCATGACGATATAAATCATTCCCTCTCAACATTAAATTCCTAGTATGTTTTAATAAATTTTTTATTTTATAGATTCATGAAAAATTTTGTGCTTCAATAATGTTGATGCACACATTAACATATGAACTTTAACTAATTTCATTCACAAGTATGTAATCTCCAACATAAGACTAGGTTCAATGAAAATTGTGAGTTTAGTCATCCAATTATATAATTTAATCAATCTTAATCATATAGAAATAATCCATAAAAAAACTTTCAGTCAATTATATTATATTCCAATTGATTTCTATATCTCTGAAATGTAATGTGTTACCTATACATTTAAATTTTGAATGATTCTAGCGTGATGTTTATCTATTATATCTAGAACCTAATTTATGTTTACAATGAAATATTTTTCATTGAAAAGTTTCAACTAATTATTTAGGTTAAATATTTTCTATTACATAAAATATCCTATGTATGATCACTCTTCACTATACGTCAATGTTAATAGAAATCATATTGATTGCGAGGTGAAATGTAACCTCAATGATTTTTTTGTTCTAATTCGATTAGATATTTTGATATCTATTCATTTATTAACAACTTTAGCTGATGTTAATATACAATAAACTATTCTCTAATAAAAAATATAATGGTAAAGGATCTTGAATAAACTCTTGATTACCATATCATTGATGTATTTACATTTTCTCATTGGCTAGTATTGTAGACACTTACCTAAAAATAATAGGAAGATTATATTATGATCATATGATACCTATACCACACATAAATATCCCATTTACTCTAAAAAATATTTATTATCTCACGAAGTGTAAATTTCACATAAAAAATACATCTTAAACTATAATCATTTATAAATGACATATATGCTTTTAAAAATACACATAAATTAATGTATTAGAGTAAATTAAAAATGATTTAATTTTCATACTATTTGGAATACAATATAATAACCTTTCCATATATATATAGCTTCCAATACATCATATACATGGTTGTTACTCTATTTTTAGACAATCATATATAAAATTACATCTTCCAAAAGTGATAAGTTTATTACATTGTAAAATTATGTCAACATAAAACCTCCATTAAATATTGGACTAAATAATTTATTTTAATTATAATAGTCATCATATAGAACATTCATGTCCTAATAAATATATACTATTAAAAAGGTACATACATCAATGAAAGGGTGACCAAAAAACACAATAAGGGGAGGAGTGATAGAAATGAAATAGAGATGATAATCAATATAAGTGTATAAATGATAATAAAGTTACATTATCACATAAAAATATTAGAATCATGAACATAAGAAGATATAAATCATATAAATGAGGAATGGTAAAATTCAATGCTAAAAGTAAAGTAAACATAATATTGTAGGACTATTATTTCTACATATTACCCACATAAAATATCAAATGAGATAAATGATTTACTAAATACTTTTAAAGGATGTATAATTATTTTAACACCTATGACAAAATAATTATGTCAAAATAACGTAGTCCATATTGAATGGAATGAAAAAAATGATCATACATAATCAATAATAATAACATGTATCACCCATGAAGAAGTGGATATGTGTTTCATAATTTTATCTTAGATCATACCATTAATCGAGATATAATTAATTAAATTATAGTTAATTATAAATGAGGATAAGTATAAATTTATTAATAATATTATATTGTACATTCACATTTATTTATAATTATTATCAAAAAACAAAAAATGAAAAGAACAATTCATAAGCAAAAAATAGGTAAACTGAAAAGATTTCATCTCATAAATTTAATAACATGTTGCATAATAATAAAACCAAATATAAAATTAATTTCTGAAATTTAAATCCCTATAGATATTAGGATATATTACTTATAAAAAGTAATATAGATAATAGGAATTTATTTTTTGTATGATAGATAGAGATAAAATGTTTTCATTGTAGAAAATGGAGTTTCTTTAAAATGTTGTAACAAGAAAAATTTATATTATAATGCTATTTTATCAATGAATAAGAGGGTAAATATGGTAATATTAAAAATTGGTCTATATATAATTACTTCAAGACTAATGGTTAAAAAATAACATGTACCCATAGGAGAGAAAATAAAATTGAAAACCCCTTAATAAATTTTATGGTACAAGGCAAGCAAAAAATCCTTACTAGAAATGGTAAGATCATATTAAAAATTGTATATTAGAAAAGGTATATGAAATTTTAATTATTTAGTGTTTAAAAACATGTTAAATTATGATTAAAGAGTGGGAGAGAATTATAAATTTTATAATAGAGGGAAACCCATTCACTGTATGTCTTAGGTTGGTTCAACAGGCATAAAAATTCATTTGACAAACATCAATTTATAGATAAATTATTATAAATTAATTTAACATTTGCTGAATATATTTTTTAATTTATGATTATTAGTATTTATTTATTGATTTTTTTTTTGATAAAAATAATGAGGAAAATATTTTTCAAATCATTTCTTATTTGATATAAAATTTTGGTATTAAACACTATTTTTAAAACATGAAATAAATTATACATAAAATGGTAAATATAATTGATATTAAATATATATATATTATATATTCCAGACTGTAAATCAATGTTGTAAATTTTGGGTAATGAAAAAATGTTTTTCCTATAGGTAGTAAATAAAAAATGTACGAATAATTCGAATGAATGAGACTGATATGATTGAAATATTATATAAAAATAATATATAAAAATTCCATAGGTATAACAATATTTATCTCATGTTAATAAAAATAGTTAATATATTTGAATAATTTCATTACAAATAATATAAATGAAAAGATAATAGGATAATGAAAAGGAAAAATTTATGAATCATTCATTTTTATTGAATATAACTCTATTTCATGGTTAGTAACTCAATGGGAACAAGGGCTGTGTTGATAAAATAATATATCAGATAACAAAAAACGTATTTATAAAAGGAATATAAGATGATGATACAATAAAAAATAGTTTTTTAATTTGTTTACATATGTGAGTGACATGGGGTATTTATACTATAATGGTATGAGTATACGTAGTTAAAATTGTGAAAATAAAACCATTTATTGTCCAACAAACAATATATTATAATTTAATATGAAAAATAATAGTATTCATTCCAATTTAGAATAATTTAATTTTTTTTACAATATGAATGTTATTTTTTTTCATTATGGTGGAAATGTTACATTATTATTTATTCATAATTTAGCCATTTATTTTTATTTACTATAAAGAATAAAAATTTTCCTTAACATATTCATTAAATCTCAATTCAAAAATAGGTTTTTAAAAAATTAAATTTCGTATTATTATTATAATTACTATTATTATTATTCTTATATGTTTGTATGAGTATAATGTCGATCATAGGGGATATCTCTAAATATATTCCCATGTGTTTGATAAACCTTTGAAACTAACTCCATCTCAATAAATTTACCATCCCATAGCCACCCACTAAATACACTCCCACTAGTAACCCATATATTCTACTTGAGTTGCACCACCCTAGTTCATCTAGCCTTGAATTTAATCACATATAACTTCACATATACTTTAATAAATCTCATTAAAATTATATTTCCTAGTATAAATAAAAACCAACCTATATACATCATGTTATCCCCTATAACAACCTAAAACCACAAAAACCCATGTAATGGCCTAAACAATTAGGCCCACAACATTGTGGGAAATCTACTGATTGAGGTTTATTAGGGAATTCCAATGGTTCTTAGAGGAGGAAGGAATAGTTTTAGGGGTGTTATAGTAAAAAATATTTTCTATTGGTTAAAATTTACAATCGACTATGGAACACAGTTAATATCACACTAATGGTATCATATAATGGTAGAAACTGATAATACCACACTTGTGGAAGAACCTGAACATAGAACACTAGCTATATAACATGTATAAAGCACCATATAGTAACACATTAACATTTTCAACCAATGGTTCCATACTAATTGTAGCACCTAAATGATGAAACATGTGATATAAAATTATAGTTGCACCCTGGTGGTAGAACGGTATAGTAACTTTAACCAGCATCACACTAATGGTAGCAATAGATAGTACCACACTTGAAGTAACAACTAATCGTAACACACTATAGGTAGCACCTATCGGCATCACACAAATAGTAACACCTAATAGAAGAACACTGGTTATAGAACCTGACAGTATCACACTAATAATAGAACCTGATAGTAGCACACTAGCAGTATCACTTGATGGTAGCACACTTACAACAACACTTGGAAGTATAACTCATTCATTAGAACCTGACGTTATCACCCAATTATATATTTTAATGGTTGTTCATAAAAGTAGGACCCAACTACTTAATTTTTCTTAATTTCTAAAATTTCTAGTTTTCCCCTTAAGATATTATTTTTGATAAATAATGGTTATATATCCTTAATTGGTCTAATTAAAATATCTCATAATCGATGAAAATTATGTCTTTCGTTTAGCCAAAATATGGAACATTTAAAATAACTATACCATCTGGATTTGATGAGATCTACCCTTAATTTCCAATTAAACCCATATCAAATCCTATAGGATTTGAATATATTAATTATAAATAAAATTTCATTACTCAATTATTTTCATCATTCATTCCCTTGATATGGGAGGTTCCAAATCCTTTTACATTGTAGTTGTGGAACTCTTTTACTATATTTGGTTCAAGTTACCTATGGGTAGTTTCCCCTTCTATAAAGACCCCAACTTTTTGGTGTTTAAATTTTTGTAAATATAATTTCTTCTACTTAGGAAGATTCATTCGTTTCTCATCAGATATATCATGATGGATGGGTTTACGGCGTTTCAATATTTTCAGATGATTTTTGTATTTGGATTAACACTTATAAATCAATTGATTAATTTTAATTTGAGGATAAGGGGAATTAAATAAAAATGTTTTACTGATTTTATATTACTATTGATAATGTAAGTGGAATGGTTTAATTCCCCACTGCATATCGTAGTCACTATGGTATTAGCTTGAGTTGTTTATGTGGTTATAAAGAACCCTTGAATAATGATTTCTTCCACCATAAATGAAATTTTCTAATCATACATATCATCTTAATGAAGAGGGTTCCCCTGTGATATTCTTCTTTTGTGAGAATTCCTTTAAAAGTGATTTCGAGTTGATAGAAATCATGTGGATAAATCTAAAAATTGATATACGATGCTTCATGTGAATATTTGTAATATGTGAATGTGAAATAGGTTGTGATTCAATTTATTGGTGATGTTGGTTTGGAATGTGGTGTTGATTTGATATTTTTGACGATGAGGTGGATGAAGCTATGATGGTGGTAATGTGGGATTATTGGATTGAGGATGATTGGATATTTTTTCATTATATGTAGTGTTATGATAGTTTCTTATGTTGAAATGGAATATGATAAATGATAATTTTTAAACCTAAATGGTATATTTTGGTTTCATATAATGTTATAAATAAATAAAAAATCATAAATCATTTGGGATATGTTTTTTAAATGGATTTTTTTTTATTAAAATTCATGTGTGTGATGATTTAAAAATAATAGGATATAAATATGAAATCAGTGATAATTTTTAAGGGTCCTCATTGGTAATAAATATATAAAAAATGGTTTTCATAAATAAAGAAGATGAAATATTCCTTGTTTTTTGTCATTTTGTGTTTTCCACATAGTGGGGGTAGAAAAAGTTTTGTTGTTTTGTGGATAAGTGTTGATGTAGGGAGTTGGTTTGATATTTGATGTTAATCCATTGAGTGGTCTTGTGTGTGGATATATGTATATATAGATATATACCATGTATGTTCCCTATGATATTCTATATGTATCCCAATAATTTTGATCAATATGTACTGAGACCCATATATGTATATGGGGGTGTCATTCCCAACATCTTGGTAATGAGGGTGGATGTTGTTCAACAATATCCCTTTTAAAATAATTGATTATATGAATTGTCTCAGATAACTAGTTGTAAAAATTGAACTATTGAGACTATGTAATGGTATATGGAGGGTATCAGGCATGGTAGATAGGAGACATAAGGTTGATTTAAAATATTTTCATCATACCCTAAAACTCTGGTAATTCCTTGTAAACGATTTCATCATGTAAAATGCTATGCGTTGACCATGTTGTGGGAATGTGAGAGGTGATGTGTTGATTTTTCTATGTGTAATTGAGACATTATGTGTGAACCCATGTGTCTTCAGGTGAGATGTTATGTGATTATTGTGATGTGGTTTAGTGAAATGTTATGTGCTAAATTTATTTTGGGGATGTGATAGGTGTTGTGATGGCCCAAGTGTCGATGGTCTAGATGTTATTTGATGATCGTGTTGTGGATAGTTAAGATTTGGTTTTGATATGGAAAATATAGAAGCACCATGACGTATGACATTCATGTGTATGAGGGAAAATTCAATGGTAAAGTGATGTGGGGTACCCTATATCGAATTTCTTCATATTGTGTTATTATACAAAGATTACATATTATTTTAGTGTTTCATAGTGAGGATGGGTTGGTTTGATAACCTATTTAATTTTGTTTAGTTCAGTGTTTTCGGATCAGTGCATTAATATGAGATTTTAAAATGTATAAGATAGACTCTGGTTTCCTTATACAGTATACTTGTATTCTCAAACACTACATATAAGCTATTTTTAGGTCTCCTAGAGGATTATGTAGACACTTTAAGGAATTACTATCTCATACACTTGTATTGTTTTCTTGTCTCCTCTTTAGATTTTGTTTTGGTACTTTTTGGGGACTTTTATATGTATCTATTTCATTTATAAACTCATTATGGGATGTTTTTTAGTGATTTTTTAAAATTACATTGTATATAGTGTAGTTTATTCATCATATATGTTGATCTTGTTTTCTTAAAGAGGGAAATGCCTCCCATATATTGATATTTTTATACACTTGGTTCTAGTCACCATAATGGAACCTAAAGAAGATGGTATGTGTGATTCATTAAATCAAACCCTTTATTTTTAGCCTATTAGGGGTACATTTGGAGTGATTGGGTCGTGAGAGAGTTGTATTGAAGGATATGGTTGGGAGTTAAGATCGATTTTGGAGTTAGGTACTTGTATTATTTCATGTTATGGAAAGAAAATAATTATATTTGATCTATGATACTGACATTTGATAGATAGACTAGATAGGAAATGAGATTTTAGTCTCCACTATGATGTACAACATGGAATGTTTCATATTGAATGATAATGTTTGGTGGCACACCTTTCATGGTAGATACCATTAACAGGTACATTATTTAGGTTGAATTTTATTCATATCATAATTTTGGTGTTTTGAGGAAGATAAAATGAACTAAATAAATCATAATAAAATTTCATACTATCTTTATTAGTAAATATTTGTTTCCCTTTTTTCTTTGACACAGGTTCATCATCCGCATGTGTGTCAGGCAGTGCAGGTGTAAAAGGCTGACCTAATTTATCATTAGTGGAATCATCCAATTGAGAACTGTGATAACTAGTATAGGATGTGGAAAACATTTTAGAGGTATAATTTGGGAATGTTGGATGCTATTTTCAATTAGAAAAACCCATTTAAAGATATCATAAATCATTTTTAATAAATATATAGTTATATTCAATATAAAAATTGTAAGTTATTTTTAAATAAAAAATGAAATAGTATTTAACAAAACTATATTCATGGTATGGTTTTTATTTAATTGATTAATTTATATTTATTAGAATATGAATTTTAATAAATGAATAGAATTTTTTTAAATATCATATCATAATTAACATTGCGTGAATCATTGAGATTTTACAAAAAATATAGATGTTTTGGTGATTAGTCCAAGAATATATTTTGAAAATATTTCATTCCTTATCAAAACGATTTGTAATATATATATACCCTTATGATTATAATATTTTTTATTATAACATTAGTATTACTATGTTATATTTATTCTCCTTAATTACTTATTAATCAATGTTATACATTCTTTAATTATATGTATATTTTTGTGATTAAAAATGTAAGAACTTGGATCTTCTTTTCAGGTACGCTTTTCTTTTTTCTAGAGTTTTTCACAAAAAAGAACTTTCTAGAAATTTTTTAAGTACACGCATTGTACTTTCTGAGTACACGCCGTGTACTCGTTTCCCACCGAAGCCACGGGCTGGACATGTCCGGGACACACACATGGTGTGTAAGGGGGACATGGAGGCCGATTTTGGTGGAGTATGGAAAAGTCCTAGTACACGTCGTATACTCTAAATGTACACACCATGTACTTTCTATTTTTTATTAAAAGGATCGGGGTCATCCCTGACACACAGAAGCGTCTTCTTCTCCAGGTTTCGTTCATCCAAGAGCGACCGTATGACTGAATACTCTCTAAGCCGTCGTGCCTCCGTACGACCTATGTTCCTGCCGTCGTCGATTGCGTTGGAAGCGCAGCGGTGTGTTATTCGTTCTTCTTTAGCCTTGTTTCTCGATTCCTCCTCATTTTCATGTTATCGTAGGTTGAGAGTTTTGTGTGTTTTCTTAGATATATGTCATTATAAGTGGAATCTATTGTTGTGGTTCACATCTATCGATCTACTAGAATCTAGGTAGGTGGTTTGTTGCCCTACATTGAATATCTTTGATTATTTGGTGCAAAAGTGCCGGATACCCATGTATCACGTATCTTGGTTTAGGGTTTTGATCTTGTTTTGTTATATGCCTTAGATTTCATGTATTCTTGAAGTTATTAGATGGTTAATAAATATCTTGTGAGCATGTTTGATGTTCACCCCATGGGGGTTCCCCTTTTTTGGCTGTGGATTTCCATTTGGCACGGTTTGCCTATGAGGTAACCATTTTTCACATTGCTAGTATTCATGTTGACTTGATTACATGTATTTCATGCTGTTTATATTCTTTTGGATTCATTGTAGCTATTATCTAAGTAGTTGATGAACTTACATAGGCTGCTAACAGTCGATTAGGCATGACTAAACTGCTCAGGGATGAGGGAACTTGGTGTGGTAGACTAAAGGGGGAATTGACGATTAGGGCTTCCCTAGAGAGTCTTTTATAATTAGTATCGATCACATGATCTAAGGGAATCTGATTTGTGCTTCCTCAGAGTGTCCTTAGTTATGTAGAAAGACTATAGGGGGAATTAGATGTATGTGCTTCCTCAGAGAGTCTATATCTTTCTTTGTAATACCACATGGGAATTGACAGTGAGAGCTTCCTAGAGTGTCTGTGCCTTTCTACGTCTTCTTGACTAGAGGGGTTTGCTAGTAGGAGCCACCCAGAGAGTCAGTTCTTTATTTTTTAGTTGGTTGTGATGAGTCCACCAATCCAAAGAACATGCTTGGGTTTGTACTTCTTACTGTTTAGGTAGACTACCGAGTTACCTGTTGTGATTACTTTCTCGCCATGGGAGTATAGAGATGTTTCTAGGTACCATGGTGTATAGCTAAATGATTTTACTGGACTAATAAATAACTGTGAGTGGAGTTTGTTTGGTTTTATTACTTTAGTGTATATCTACTTCTCTGTTGCATTTATTTCTTTTACTTTTTCTATATTACTCACTGACAGTAGGGCACATATCTCGTGGTGATTGCCTACTGGGATTAGTCTCACACCCTATTTGGGTCCTGCTTTTTGGCCCAAACAGGTTATATGGTTGTCGGTGTGTATAGGTATTGTGGCCCTTCTACTTCGGGTACATGATTGATGGTGGGAGATGGAGAGAATAGGTCCGAGCTTAGGCTTGCGATGCTACTAGAGTTGCTGTTACTTTCATACTTTGTTTTCAGTTGTATTTCTGAATGTTGTTGTGTTTTCTACTTTCCATATATACTTGTACCTGCTGCATCATTATCATTATCATTATTTTTTCATTGATTATGTTGTTTAGTTTCAGTGTTTCTGTGCTGTTTACTGCTTCCGCCATTGGCAGTTGTTTTCTTGCCTTGAATACCTTACCAAATGAGGGCATAGTTCCCCAAAAACATACCAAGTCCCTAGCTGCTAGTCTCTAGCCTCTGGAATTTGGGGAAATGCACCTGAGGTCATGTGGAGAACTGGGTACGGGGCACCAGTGGAAGGGGTCCGGATTCGGGTCATTACAAAGTGGTTCCAGTGGGTGTTCATTCCTTTTTCTATTGACTTACTATTTAGGGACATTAGACAAGGATATGATGGAATAGGTAAATGTTAAATAGATGTTCCAGGGCTTTCAAGAACCCATGTATAGGGAAAAATCCAGATTACCTCGAATATTGCAAATTTTGAGTTTTGGGAATGTTACAGTTTAATTGACTTCACCATTTGGTGATGCAATTGTTTTGTGATGTTACTGTTTATATGATTGCGGTTCTATTTTTTTGCAACCCAATGAGATGAGGATATTCCATCTCATGCATCATATAGGCACATGATAGAAGATTACATGACATGAATTTTTTCATGACATCTAGGTTGCATTAAATATTGCATGTTGTTGTGATAGTATTTGTGATAGACAATGCATGATGTTGGGATAACTGCTGTAATAGAATGCATGTTATGTTGATAAGGTATAGTTGTTTGGTTCTTTATTATCACGGATGATTTACTTTGATCTTAGAGGTGTTATGGTCCCTCAAGGATCGGAATTTGGTGGGTCATGAGTTCTTATAATGTGGCTTGTTCTTTGCATCGTTATGATGCCAAGCATTGATTCGCGGGGAGTATGGGCCCCCATGGATCAGAACATGGCACCTTAACCCTTGTTATTCTGTGTTTTTTGGGCTCCGGTGCAGTTCCGAGACTACTGTCCGGAAAAACCTAGAATACATGGCATGCACTTTATGTATACACTCCGTGTAGTTTTTGGTCATGTCACTGACCGTGGGGACAGGGACACGGAGTAGTAAATGGCTTTCAAGAACATGTTGTCTACTCTAGGTACACATCATGTAGATGTTAACTAGGAGCCTGGCCGTGTAACTAACAACTCGGGCCAGTTAATGCATGTTTAGTACACACCGTGTTCGGTATGCACATGCCGTGTATCCTTTCCCAGGTACCCGGTCGTGTCATGAAAAACACGGGTCAGTGTTATCTTCTTCTATACATGCCGTGTTTGTTCGGAAAACGTCGTGTAAGGATGAGCCGACTACCCGACCGTTTCACAACCAACACAGGCTGAGGTTTCCCTTCAAGTGCACGCCATGTCTCATAGGAACACGCCGTGTAGTGTCAACCGTGTTTTAGGCCGTGTCACTAACAACACGGGACATGGAAGGCGTGTCCAGTACACGTCATGTGTACCTCAAAGCAGGTCGTATAGTATTCGGTTGGGACAGTCCGTGTGACTTAGTCGTGTAGGAGTAACCAGGCAGGGGGAAAAGGGTCAGTAAACGCTGTTTATTTTAAGAACACGCCATGTAGTCAGGTTGTTTACACAGCCATGTATAGCCAAGGTACACACCTAGGGGAGGATTTTTGGAAACACGACATGTATCAGTATTACACGTCATGTAGTTATTTTTTTCCAGATTTAAATGGTTTCCCTCCTGTTCTATTTTACTCTCCTTTGTTTCAACTGTGTTTGTCATTAATGAAGGTGTTTTAGGTCATTCAGTGCTATGGCTCCGAGATGTCCTCTCGTTGCACGCAAGGAACCAGACAGCGATCGTATGCCCGATACGCCCGATCAGGGACTGCCAGTATTTTCGCCCATTGTTCGGGACATGGAACCTGCAGTGATTATAGAAACTGGTGTCGATGCTCAGTTCAAAGAGGGTTTAATGAGATTCATGCAGACCTTCTAGGGAGTTCAGCATCTTGTCCCGACTATGGCAGAGCTGACGCGGGTCTTCCAGCAACAGCATCCTCCCACTTTCACAGGAGATGGAGGACCTCAGGTTGCATAGTCATGGCTGGAAGCCATGTTGTCCATCTTTGAGAAACTGGAGATGCCTCCAGAGAGGAGGTTGAATATCATGACATATATTCTGTGAGATTCCTCCATGTGATGGTGGGATGTAGTCTCTCAGACGGGGCGCCAGCAGGATGTGGATTTGGAGGATTTTCAGCGTACGTTTTATGACAACTTCTACCCAGCGACGCTGAGGGCCGACAGATCCAGGGAGTTCATGAGCATACAGCAGGTTACTCTCTCAGTTATGCAGTATTCCTCCCTCTTCACTGAGTTACAGCGATTCACTCCCATTCTGGTGAATGACGGTCGTTTTCTAGCGAGAATGTTTTCGGAAGGCCTCACACCAGAGATCATATCGCAGGTGAATGTCTTTCAGTTGACTTCTATTACTCTGATAGTTAAACAGGCACTCATCACAGAAAGGAACCTGAGGGAGACTAGAGCTATGGACCAGGGAGATACAGCATCCAAGGCCGATTCCCTCCAGACGGACAACAGGAAGCGCCACAGAGAGTCTACCCGAGGCGACCCGAGGAAGCGAGGTATTCCTTCTAGTAGACGAGATGCCACTTATGGCACCCATGTGGCCTGTTATCAGTTTTGGAGGAATGGTAATAAGAAGACCTAGTGCCCGAGGGACCTAGTGGAATGCCGATCTTATGGAAAGATGGTTCATCTGTAGCGTTTCTGAATGTTTCCCCTTCCAGCGGCTAGTGAAGGAGGATCCGTTTCGACCCCATGTACGGGATCAGGATTTTCAGCACTACATAAAACTGGGAGACGGGGTTCTGCTGGATGTTCAGGTCAGGGTAGAGGTCATGGATGTAGTGTCAAGCTCAAGGAGGAGCAGCTCAGGGTTTTCAGGCTGCTACACAGGGCCACGATATATGCCAGACTTTTGCTGTAGAGAAGATTCATCATGAGAAGGATCTTGGACCCTCTACAGTTAGAGGTACGATCTTATTATACTTATTTTTATCTTCATCCATTTTTTGATACTAGTTCTTCACATAGCATTATCTCTGTTACTGTCATGGAAAGTCTTGATCTATGTTTCATTTCGTTTGTTGACATGTTGACTCTCGACAGGCCCTTGGGAATGAGGACATCTAGCATACGAAAGTGCAAGGAGTGCCCCCTCGAGGTTGCCAGGTATCATTTCTTATGGTACCTCTATTTCATGGAGATGATGGGATATGACATCATTCTTGGTATTTACTGGTTGTTTACCTTCCAGGAAGTGGTCGATTGTTATTACCGTAGGGTGAGTTTCATATCACCAGAGGGTGAATCTGTCCTTCATAAGGGAGAGTGAGATGTTCAGGCGAGTCAAGAAGGACTCGAGCATCATGTACTAGGAGGAGTTATGACCCAAATTTCTAGTCTTTATTTTTATGAACATGTGACTTCACAGTTAGATTTTCCTCCAGTGGTTGATCGCTTTCCAGATGTCTTTCCAAAAGAGTTTTCAGGTTTTCCTCCAGAGTGTGAGGTAGACATCTCGATTGCGCTCATGCCAAGAGCAGCACCAATGTCCATTCCTCCTCATAGGATGGCTACACCAGAGTTGCAGGAGCTGAATAAGTAGTTGGAGGAGTCGCAGGCAAAGGGTTTCATCCGACCCAGTACTTCTCCTTGGGGTTCGAATGTCCTGTTTCCGATGAAGGCAGATGGTACCCATAGGCTTTGCGTGGATTATCCGAAGTTCAACCAGTTGACGGTCAAGATCAATTATCCCTTGTCATGGATTGATGATCTCTTCTATCAGCTTCAAGGAGCTTGGGTGTTCTCAAAGATCGATTTGAGGTCCGTTTATCATCAGCTGCTCGTTAGATCATCAGATATACCTCTAACATCCTTCAGGAGAAGGTATGGTCTCTGTGAGTATACAGTTATGTTGTTTGGTCTAATGAACGTGACAATAGTTTTCATGGCGCTGATGAACCTTGTTTTCCATCCTTAATTGTATTCCATTGTTGTGGTCTTTATGTAGGATATCTTGGTGTACTCTCACACTCGACACGACCATGCAACCCATCTTGAGATCATTTTGAGAACACAGAGGGAGCATCATATTTATGCTAAACTCCTAATGTGCCACTGTAGGATTGACGAGATTCACTTCCTGTGTCATGTCATCTCAGAGATAGGAGTATCCGTAGACCCAGAGATGGTGAGAGCAGTAGCTACCTGGGAGCAGCCGAAGAACGCCTTCGAGGTACGGAGCTTCTTTGGGCTGGCTGGTAACTACATGTAGTTTATACAAGACTTCTCACACCTAGCAGCACCGTTGATGGGCTTTAATAAGAATGGGGTTACATTTGTTTGGTCAGAACCGTATGAATAAACCTTCCAAGAGCTGAAGGGGAGATTGACTTCTAGCACTGATCCTAGTATTGCTAGAGTTGGGCAAGAACAATACAGTTATCTGTGATGCATCTGGAATCGAACTTGGAGTAGTGCTTATGGAGGAGGATTGAGTGGTTGCGTATGGATCTCGGCAGTTGAGGCCTCATGAGAGGAATTATCCTACACACGACCAGGAGTTGGCTACGGTTGTTCATGATTTACATTGTTGGAGAAATTACCTTCTGGGAGAACATTTTGTGGTATACACTGACCACCAGAGTCTCAAGTACATCTTCACACATTGTGACATGAATCTGAGACAGAATAGGTGGGTTGAGTATCTCTAGTCCTTCAATTTTTAGCTTGCCTATACGCCTGGAAAAGGAAATGCAGTGGCTGATGAACTGAGCGGGAGAACTCAGATACAGGAAGTTCAAGAGGCCAGTAGTGAGTGGAAACTGATGGCTCTGTTCTCGGAGATGCATTTGGAGGTGCAAAAAAGGAAGGGGCAGACTTTCCTATCTTCTATGGTTGTTACCTCTGTACTTCTAGACCGAGTTCGGATGAGGCAGATGGAAGATACAGAAGGCAGAGTCCAATGGAAATGCGTGTCAAGAGAGGACCCTCTTCCCGGGTGGACTGTTGGAGAGGATGAGATCATGCATTTCTAGGGACGGGTATGGGTGCCAGTAGATATATGTGAGGAGATGATTAGAGACTTCTATTCCTCAGTTTGGGCAGTTTATCCTGGAGTCACCAAGATGTATCCTGATCTTCATCGCCAGTACTGGTGGCCAGGTATGAAGAAGGATGTTTCTGGTTTTGTCAAGAGATGTTCTACTTGTCAACAGGTGAAAACAGATCATCAACGACTAGTGAGGCTTTTGCAGCAATTACCCATTTCGGAATGGAAGTGGAACGACGTCGCGATGGACTTCATGACTGGTTTTCTGATATTGTCAAGAGGAAAGGATGCAGTGTGGGTTACATTGACAGACTCACGAAGGTTGCTCACTTCATTCCAATCAAGGAGAATTTCAATGTCGATGATCTGGGACGACATTAAATCCAGAAGATCATTTGTCTGCATGGAGTTCCACAATCAATTGTTTTATAAAGGGATGCATTCTTTACCTCCCTGTTCTGTCAGGGACTTTAGAAGGCCTTTGGTACACATGTACTTTTAAGTACAACATACCATCCCCAGACTGATGGAAAATATGAGCGCATGAGCCAAGTGCTTGAGGATATGCTCCGAGCTTGCATCCTATACATTGGTGGTTCTTGGGAGAAGCATATTCCACTAGTTGAGTTCGCCTACAACAACAGTTTTCAAGAAACCATTAAAATGGCTCCATAAGAGGCCTTGTATGGTTGGCCATGCCGATCAACTTTATTCTGGTTGGAGGTAGGACATGCATCTTTTCTGGGACCTCGTCTTGTTCAGGAGACTTCGGAGTAGATAGAGCTGATTCAGAAGAGGATTGCTACAACGCAGTCTCGACAGAAGTCGTATACTGATCAGCGGAGACGAACTCTGGTGTTTGAGGTTGGTGGCAAGGTTTTCCTACTTGTTACCCTGAGGATGGGACACAAGAGGATTCAGAGATAGTGTAAGCTTTCGCCACGGCACGTCAGGCCGTTTGAGGTCTCGAAGAGAGTTGGTCCGGTTGCCTATAGGTTGTAGCTACCTCATAGGTATCGGTCCATGCACGACGTCTTCCACATCTCGCCGCTCCGACGCTACTTTTCAGACATGTCTCACATCTTTCAGCATGAGGAAGTCTAGCTTTAATTGGATGTGTCATTCGAGGAGAATCATAACCTTATTATCGATCGCAGTACGAAGGTTCTTTGCATGCGGTCTATTCCTCTGGTACGGGTGCTATGTCGGCATGGGCGAGTATATAAAGAGACTTGGGAAAGGGAGGCTGATGTACAATTGCAGTGGCTGGAGCTGTTCGAGGTTTCTTCTTCTCCACCTCATTAGGGAAATTCAAGTATGAATTTCTTTAAGTTGGTAAGTTTGTAAGAACCTGATTCTTTTTTTCATGTACGCTTTTCCTTTTTCTGGAGTTTTTTAGAAAATGGTCTTTTTGGAAATTTTTAAGGTACACACTGTGTACTTTCTGAGTACACGCTGTGTACTCTTTTCCCGCCGAAGCCATGTGTTGGTCGTGGCCAGGCCACACACACGGTGTGTAAGGGTGACATAGAGGTCTATTTTGACGGAGTACAGAAAAGACCTTGTAAAGGTCGTGTACTCTAAAAGTGCACATCGTGTACTTTCTTTTTTTCATTAAAAGGACTGGGGCCGCGCCTGACGCACATAAGCGTCTTCTTCTCCAGGTTTCGTTCGTCCGAGAGCGACCTTATGACCGAATCTTCTCTGAGCCACCGTGCCTCCGTCTGACCTCTGTTTCAGCCACTGTCGATTTCTTTGGAATCGTACGGGTGAGTTCTTCGTTCTTCTTTAGACTTGTTTCTCGATTCCTCATCATTTTCAAGTTATCATAGGTTGAGCGGTTTTTGTGTTTCCTCATATCTATATCGATCTAATGGGAATCTTTCGTCTTGGTTCACATATATCGATCTACGGGGATTGAGGTAGGTGGTGTGTTTCCCTATGTTGAATTTATTTGAGTATTTGGTGCAAAAGTGTCGGATACCCATGTATCGGGTATCTCGGGATAGGGTTTTGATCCTGTTTTGTTATCTGCTATAGATTTCTTGTATGCTTCAGTTTATTAGATGGTTAATAAATTTCTTGTTAGCATGTTTGAGGATCACCACATGGGTGTTCTTCTAGTTTTGGCTGTTGATTGCCATTTGGCACGGTTGGCCTATGTGGCAACCCTTTTTCACATTTCTAGTATGATTGTTGACTTGATTGCATGTATTTCATGCTGTTTATATTCTTGTGGATCCATTTTACTATTATCCAGGTAGTTTCTGAACATACTTAGGCTGGTAATAGTCGATTACGCACGAATAAACTGCTCTGGGCTGAGTGAACCTGGTGTGGTTGACTAAAGGGGGAATTGAGGATTAGGGCTTCCCTAGAGAGTATGTTATAATTAGTATCGATCGAAGGAACTAAGGGAATGTGGCTTTTTTCTTCCTCAGAGTGTTCTTAGTTACTTAGTGAGACTATAGGGGGAATTATACGTAGGTGCTTCCACAGAGAGTCTATAACTTTTGTTGCAAGACCATAGGGGAATTGACTGTGAGAGCTTCCCAGAGTGTTTGTGCCATTGTACGTCTACTTTACTAGAGGTTTTTGCTAGTAGGAGACACCTAGAGAGTCATTGATTTATTTTTTGGTTGGTTTTGATGAGTCCACCAAGCCAAAGAACAAGCTTGGGTTTGTACTTCTTGCTGTTTAGTTAGACTGCGGAGTTACCTGTTGTAATTACTTGCTTTCCTTGAGAGTATAGAGATGCTGCTAGGTTCCATAGTTGATAGCTAAATGATTGTACTGAACAAATAAATAATTGTTAATAGAGTTTTCTAGGATTTATTACTTTAGTGTACATCTGCTTCTCGGTTGCATTTATTTCCTTCACCTTTTCTATATTACTCAACAATAGTAGGGAAAGGATCTCGTGGTTATTGCCTACTGGGATTAGTCTCACACCCTATTTGGGTCCTACTTTTCATCCCAAATAGGTTATGTGGTTACAGGTGTGGATAGGGATTGTGGCCCTTCTACTTCGGGTACGTGATTGCTGGTTGGAGCTGGAGAGCATAGGACCGAGCATAGGCTTGCGATGCTGCTAGAGTTATTGTTACTTTCTTACATTGTTTTCAGTTGTATTTAAACACGTTTTTGTGTTTTCTGATTTCCATAGATACGTGTACCTGCTGCATTATTATCATTATCATTATGTGTTCATTGCTTCTTTTGTATAGTTTTAGTGTTTGCATGTTGTTTACTGCTTCCGCCATTGACTGTTGTTTTCTTGCCATGTATACCTTACCAAACGAGGGTATAGTTTCCCCAATAACATACCAAGGCCCCCGATGCTAGTTAGCAGCCTCTGGAATTTAGGGAAATGCGCCTGAGGTCATGTGGAGAATCGGGTACGAGGCACTAGTTGAAGGGCTCCAGATTTGGGTCGTTCCAAAAAACTTATTTTCCTATATAATGTTTTAAAGTGAAAAATGTTTCTCTATTTTAAATAATAAGATAATCCCTGAAGATGATTTTGTTATATGTAAAATATGATATTATTTATAAATAAATATGATTTTTTATTATAATATTATTATTATTAGTCAATGAGTTAATACAAAATCATATTTTTCTTCAAAAATAATCATTATGAAAATCCTTTATACACATATTCATGTATAATTTTAAATTATAATTTTCACTTATGTTAACTAAATTAGTAAAAATGGATTCCATTTTTTGGATCATATTAATTTATATTTTTGAATAAGCTTAATATAATTTTTTACGATAATTAACAGTGAAAAATGTAAAAATTAATTACCATAATTAAGGTGAAAACCAATTTACCAATTTTTAAACTAAAACTGAAATTAAAAAAAATGGTATGAAAACTTATCAAAAAATATATTGGATATCCATTTCTATACATTGATATTTATTATTATTTATAATGGTCCATTTTGATGTTTTTTGAATGTGAAAAACATTAGTACAAATTTTCTTAGAAAAATTAAAAGTGTGCCACTCACCGGTGGCTACCACCTCTATGAAGAGATCTGACTCATTATTCATTACTAAATAAGATGTATGATATATATAAGTATATTTAATGAAATAATATAGTATTTATGATATTATTATAATAATTAATTGATAAAATAATGATATCTTTTTCCATAATTTTCATTGAATTATGGAAATGTTACTTATATGTTTACCTACTGCCTCCATGATTGTGACGTTGTAATCTTTTTTAAAACATCATTCATGTTTGGTTTGAAATTTTATAATTAATGTATATATATGATTATCATTTCTTTGTTATAATTATCAATATTATCAAATAATTACCACATTGACCATAGTCATCCTACCGAAGTCATTTTTTGACATATATGACAAATATCTTTAAAACATACAACATAAACATAATATAGTTTTTATTACTATATAAAAAGCTAATAATTGAAATAAAATGAATAATATACATCAAAAACAATTATTAATAATATAAATATGTATCATATGTTCATTATTCATTAAAATAACTAATGTATGTAATCAATCAAATTTAAGGTATAATACTTTCTCTCAATTTCCATTTCTGGAGACATATTTAGATGTACCACCCCAATAATTTTTATGTGGTGTATTTAAAATCACATTGATATATTATAAAATTATATTCTTTATTATCAATATATATTTTTTCATGATTTTATTTCATTGGGCATACAATTCAAATGTTTCTAATATGGTAAAGGCATTTTCATTAAAAAGATAATCTTCAACAGTTTTCCTTCAAACTATATTTTTATTCCATTTCAATGTCTTAAAAATGATTATATAAATTTAATTACATGTACATAACATTTTTACCAATGAAATTTTTTCCATAAATCGTTATTTACAAAAAAAAATGAAACTTTGAATGAAATGATTGACTTTCATTATAAACAACCAAATGAAGATTAAATTATAACATATATAGAGAAAATTTCATTTCTCGATGATGTAAAAATTATAAGACTTCTAGAGTCCTTAACAAGAAAATTTTTTCCTTTAATAAAAACAAATCATTCACTTTTTCATTGTATTATGGAATTAATAATGGATTTTAAATTAAAAATGAGTTTTTGTATGCCAATTTTTTTATAAAACAAATGATCTTTTTATATATAAAAGTGTTTTTCAATTTATAATAAGAGAGGTTTTAATAAATTTTAGGAATTAAATTTATTATACCATGATTTATGATTATATTTTCATTCTAGAGAATGTTTTATGATGAAATGTCATTATAATAAAAAATATGAATATGTGGTTATGTTATAAACCAATGATGGGTTGTTCCATTATAATTTGAGGAAGTTTTCTTTTATTATTAACCAAATATAGTTGGTTCTATTATAAACAAATGATATTTGGTTCCATGAAGAACCACATATGGGTGGGCTTATGATATAAATCTAATCAATTATCTACAACAGAGATGTAAGATTAGCATATCAATTTTTTTTTCCAAGAGTGATATAAATGATGGTGTACCTAAATAACTATATGATTCATTTTTCCAATCTATGGGATTTCAATGATTTATTTGTGGAAAATGCGTGGGTGATTTCTTGTTAAGATGTCTTATTGAATTTATCTCAATGAAAATTGAGATGAATGTAAAATATTCTCTGGTTTATTATTTTCACACTATAATAATGAAATTCATCATATTATTTCCCTTGTAGGAATTTTTTTTTCACATACATTGTTTTAGAATGGTTTTTATTGGGTTTAATGATAAAAAAGGTAAATAATGTGGTATATATGATAGCCATGAAGATTTATCCAATGAAGATGTAAATTATTATTTAAAATTCATTATATTATTTGAATAATGGAAATTGATTGAAAGATTCTTGTTTTTATATATACAATTTATAAAGTATGAGTGATAAAATAATTCTCTAAAACATATACTTGAAAAGATACTAAAATTTAAGATAAATAATTCATGGATTAAATATCATGACCTATTAATGTTAATGGTTGAGTGATTGTAGTTGTAATCAAAAAAGGTTTAGATAAAATTACTTTTTTGATAATATTAATATCCTTACCTTGAAATGTTTTAGTCAATTTTAATGTATAAATGATATAGAATATTATGATGAAAATGTGGAATAATCTAAAATATGTTTATTAAGATTATTTTTATATGGAGTTAACAATGAATAAATAGTAGGATGAAACAGAGAAGGAAATATCCTTCTAAACCAACATCCCAATAAGGTTTGAATTTGAACTAAGATGTTTCATATTTTAAGGGATCAGTGGAAATAGGTCATAAATATTGTGGTATCCATGCTAGAGGAAAACCCAATTATCCCAAAAATAACATGATAATAGTATTTTGTTTTATTAGAAAAAATCCCCTAGTATTTTCACGACCCATATCACGGGGTCTGGACGTGAATACACCAAACCCGCCTTCCATAGGCCAGGGGTTGGTGACTAGCACCTGATGGATTTTACTAAACTAGGAAGGCATTTCCATAGAAATATGTACACACTAAAAAACGGAAACATAAGTAAAAAACCAAAAAAATTAAGGTACAACCAGGAGTGTGATGTACAACCACAAGTACAACTGTAAACTGAAATTAGTGGGCCAGAATAGAAGCCCTAGAAACTGAAGAAATGTAAGCAGTTGTTGTGCCTTCCATGAAGCTCTACCTGTATGGTAGTAGCAATATGTATGAATTTGAAGAAGATGATCTGAACTCTCTTGTCTCACCATGTTTTTTCAAGTCCTAAACCACCAATGCATGCCTCAGAGCGTTAGTATTCTGCAACAGACACACCCGTACCAGCGGAGCCCAAGAAGGGCTGAGTATAACAACTCAGTAGGGGCCACAAGAACCACAATGCTCTCCCAGTAATCCACAATGGAAGAAATCACATGAAATACCACAATGTTAATATCACACGAATTATCTAAATCATTAATCACAAAGAAAAAGAGATTGCTCCCTATAATGGTATAACTTCAAGGTAAATGGGATAGGGATGACTAGTCGTAAAGATAGATCATCCTATCCATATTAAATCCACTGCTAACTCATATAGGCAATTGTATGATGACCCATATTGGTCACTAGATTCTGACCTTCATTGGTCGCTGCTGTTGACCTGTCTTGGTCGCTAGATGCTGACCCGTTTTGGCCGCTAGTGCTGACCCGTATTGGTCACTCTTCTTCATCATGTCATATCCAGCCACTGGATTCCTACATGAAGCATGCCTCATCATCGAAAGACTCTGCTCCTCAACACATTAGTCATTTTTCAACAGGTACGTTGTCCTGAAAAAATATTCCACAAGGGACCGCCATTTCTGATGGGTCCCAACATGACAGATGACGCATCAATCAGACGACTGGGATATGAGATACAAGCACCTTTATAAAAAGGGATCAGTTGAATTCAAGTATGATCCAACCCAGGTCACATTTCAAACTTGGTTAAAACTCACATAGAGTATCTTCAAAGTACCAAATTGTCACAAGGGTCCTTATGCCACAGACAGCACGTCGATAGGATGCCCAGTCTTTTAGTTACACCCCATTCCATGAAACGGGGGTGTTAGCACCTCGATCTGGCCTAGATCGGTCGGGCCCACCATGAATATTCCAAAGGTACCACAACCCAAAAGGGTCCCAACACCACTGAATACGTGTTATATGGTCACCTAGTTCGTCAGTTACACACATTTCTTTATTCGGGGTCTGATCAGGTCTGGGCCAGGTCTGACTTGGTCAGGTCGGCCCGAAGCATTCGGTCCCAGGGTCTGTCGACCCTACCTGGGTCCAGATTGGTATCGGTGGCTTTGTTCAACAGGGTCTATCCCTTTAGGGACAACCTATCTAGTTTTTGGGCTCGCGCCACATTTGGCACAACCCACCGGGTGGGGCTCGACCAACAAGCACTGGTCCGTGGGTCCGGATCGGCCCGCTGGGTGAGTCCAGCACACTGGGCTGCGGTTTTGGCCGAGCAGGCTAGGTGGGTCCAGCATGCTGGGCCACTCATCCAGCATGATGGCCTATGGGTCCCAACCGTTTGGTTGGCTCGCGTCTGGCCTGGTCCACCTGAAGGCGGACTGCTTCACCTAGCTGGCCACGTGGATGCAGGGCCATTTCATCAGGCGCGAGGTGGTGCGTTGTAGGGTATGTGCCACCCCCTCCTTCTTTGACCCACTGACTACGATTGTTTCCCCTGGCAGAAACACTTGGTGCATTCCATATACCATGCATCTAGCTTGGGCCAGCTACCTCTAGCCGCCACGGCGCGTGACAGTGTGGAACCTTCCACCTTCTGTTGTCGGTTGTCGCACGTCTCCTTCGGCCACTACCGATCTCCGCCAGTATGGTGAGCCAGCGGTTGTTTCCGTGTATCACTGGAAAGATGCCGTCATTTCATGTCACTCCAATTCCTTTCCACCTTGTTCCTTGTTGCGCCATGAAGAATGTACCAAGGACATGTTTAGCAGAGAGTATGAGCCTTGTTGGTTTGGTCATGTGCCCTCCGCATTAGTATTTTAATCACGAGGAAAAAATTAATAATAACAAAAGGAAGAATAATCCCCAAGTTTAAATCCCGCAACAACCACCCACATGATTATACAGGACGTGGATCAACCCATTAGTCAGTTGGTCTGCATTCATTATATTTTTCATGAATGGGAAGAGAGGGAACAAAAAAATCACATAAACCCCTTACCGTTTATGACATTTTTTTGTCAAATGTTCATCCCCGAGGGTTTACGGCGTCGATGACACTTCCATGTTCCGACCTTCGAAAGGTTTTCTTCGTCATTCTTCATTCTTCACTTGGGTGGGGGTGCGTCAGAGCATTTTCCATGAATCCTCTAAATCCTTCCCATTATTTTTTCTAGCACGTCAAACTATCTATATAACCATACTACTGTGTTTCCATAATGATGTGATGTCACGTCATTACGTTATTTAATTTATGAAACAACATCACTCTTTTTCACCATTTAATTCATGGTTACATTGCAGAATACATGTCATCTCTATGTTTCATTAAATGTTCCTCGTCATTGCATTGTCACTTCCCTACAGTGTCATCATCTATCATGAAATGGAGAGAAAATTTTAAAATAATTCTTTTAAATTCATTCATTATTTTTTCTCAAAAATTTCATAATTTAACTTTTTTTCTCATCCCTCACAAGTTGAGGTTAAGTCATTTGTAGGTGAATCTCGGCATTCCAGATTCAACATTACCCAAATATTTTCAATCCGATCAATGAGTCAAAAGATAGAAAATCATGCTCACACGATTACTTAAAGTACCTTAAAAAGTTCAAAAATTAATTCCGGGAAAACCAACCACATAATAACTCTCCATCAATTTTCATAGTCTCATAATAATCCCAAATAATTTTTATACAAATTACATCGAATTTTCAAGTCTTTACATTCTCTAATCCTTAGGGATTTTTGTCCTAAAAATCCATACAAGGCTACACAAACAATGAGGGGTATTGGGAACGCATAAGAGTCTCTCCCTCCCATGTTCAATATGGGAGATTCTTGTGCTGCTATAGAATGAACACCCATGTTATCGACTACCCATGAAGGATCCACTTTTGTCGATCCTCTTCCTCCACCGGGTACTCTGCCAATGTTTCCCTATCATCAATCTCCAGCTCACCATAGTCAATTAAATGATATTGGTCATGTACATATCTCCTCGGTCGGAATATGTCGAATATGTCATGAACCCTCTCCAACTGTGGTGGCAATTCCAAGTGTTGTGCCTCCTCTCCAATCCTAGAATGTTTTAGGAATGGTCTAATAACCCTCGATGAGAGATTGTCACCTCGGTCAAATCACTGTAGTCCCCATCAAGGGGAGGCTCACAAGAATATGTGGTACCCATATTGGAACTCTAGTTTTCTTCATTTCATATCAATATAGGACTTCTGTCGGCTCTGTTCAGTCTTCAAACCTCTCTCGGACGACCTGTACCTTCTCAGTGGTAGCATGTACCATCTCTAGGATCCTGAGTGCTGGCTCTCCTGGTCCCATCTAGTGTAATGTAGATCTTCATGGTAATCTGTACAACTCCTCAAAAGGGTCCATACCAATGTTGGGGAGATAATTGTTGTTATTCGTGAAGTACACCAATGGTATGTGACCCTCCCAAACTTGACCAAAATCTAGTACACATGCATGAATCATGTTCTCTATAGTCAGGATGGTATACTATGTATGACAATTTGTTTATGGGAGAAAAGTTTTGCTCAAGAGAAGCAGAGTCCCGAAATACACTTTCTATCCTTTCCACACCCGCAATGTGAAGCCTACATAATGGTCTGAGACTATCATATAATGAACCATATGAAGTTGCACAATCTGTTAAACATAGAGACGTCCCAAGCTCTCTACAAAACCCTTATCTATAATATCAAGGATGTATTCCAACTTGGTGAGTAATTCAATGATCACCTAGATGGTACCTTGACCTCTAGAGGTGCATGGTAACCCCTTCACGAAGTCCATCGATATCCCTCCCCACTTCCACACTAGTGTCTCGAGGGGTTGGGAAAGCCCACTGTTACCTGGTGCATGACATTAACTTTTTGGAAAGTGAGTATCAAGAAATGAACTCCCCCATAGATTTCTTCATCCCTTCCAATGATTACTAATGTCAGAGGTCATGATACATCTTCATCACACCTATATGTACAACCAAGGGGGGTTTGTGGAACTCCCTCAACACCTCCACTCATACCATCACAGGTAAAACATTACATCATATGAAAATAACGGTGTTATCCCCACCATCAGTGTATCTTCCAGGAGCATGGCTTGGGGATATATGAGCAATTATAGTCTCACAGCTGTTGTCTATGTGTTATGCCTCCCTGACTCGATGAAGCAGTAGAGGGGAATAACCATTGACTGGAGGTAGACTGTCTCATATTAATCCATGTAGGATATCTAAAGTGAGGCTAACTGCTCATAAGCCTTATTCAGTAGCTTCTAAATCTATCTCCAGCTATGTTAATCTACCACCACATTCTCTTTCCGGGGAGTATAGACCATATAAAATTCATTGTCCTAGAAGAAATCTATCCAACTTCGTAGCCTCATATTCATGTCTTTCTGTGTGAAGATATATTTGAGACTCTTGTTGTTTGAGTAAACAATAAACTTCACTCCCAACAAGTAGTGTCCCCACATCATGAGTGAGTAGACTACTACTACCAACTCCATGTGGTGAGTTTCAAAATTCATCTCATGAGGCCTCAGCTTTAGTGAGCCATAAGAAATCACTGCATCATCGTGCATCAGGACGCAACTGAGTCTCATCACTAAAACAACACAGTAAACTACGTAGTCAGCGCCTTCCTCTGGAAACCTTAGGATGGGAGTGTTGTTCAAGAACTTCCATAGCTGTTGAATTCTCTTTTGGAATGTATCTAACAATAGGAATGGTTTACCCTTCTTGATCAAGTAATTCATAGGTTCTTCTACTCTAGAGAAATCGTGTACAAACCCTTGATAATAGCCTACTAATCGAAATAAGTTCCTCACCTCAGTAACCCTCCAGGGTGGCTCCCTAGAAAGTACTACCTCGATCATCATTGGATCCACTACAACTCCAGCCTATAAGATGACAAGTCCCCAGAAGTGGACCTTCCATATCCCTCACTCACACTTTGAGATCGTCCCACATAACTGGTGCTCCAGAAGTGTGTCTAGAACAATCCTCAAGTGTACAACTTGCTCTTCCCCCGACGCTGAGTACACCATGATGTTGTCGATTAAGACCACCCCAAACCAATAAAGGTATGGATGAAAGATCATTTTCATGATCCCCATGAATTTTTTTTAGGGTTGGTCATGCCAAAAGGAATCACCAAGAAATTGTAATGGCCATACCGATATCTGAATGCTATCTTCGGGAAGTCCTCTTCTTGGACCCTATACTGATGAAAGCATGATCAGAGGTATATCTTCAAGAACCAATTCCCTCCATTCAATTGATCAAATAGATCATCAATCCATAGAAGAGGATACATGTTCTTCATGGTCACCTGGTTTAGGTGCCGATAGTCCACACATAACCTCAAACATCCCTTTTCCTTCTTGGAAAACAAAATCAGGGATGCCCAAGGAGAAACATTGGGCCTTGCAACTACATTCCTCTGTAGGACCTCCAACTATACCCTCTTCTCCTGGAGCTCCAAAGGGGCCATAAGATATCTTGGTAAAGATATCAGTGCATTTCATGGGTATAAATCAATGTGAAATTCTACCTCTTTATGAGGTGGTAGTCATGGTACATCTTCTGGAAAGATGACCTTATACTCATCCACCACCACTAGAAACTATGAACCTGCATCATCCAATATGTCAACGGTCTTGCCAGCCAGCTGATATGTAATCGGAAACACCCTCCTAAGAGTAAGTCCATCTCATGATGCTCAGTTTTCCTACTCACCAAAAATGGAAAGATGGCCTCCATCCCATCACCTATTTCGCACTGTACGTCTTAAGTATTCAATATGTGCATGAACTGCTGAAAGCCAGTCCATTCATAGAATGATGTAGTAGGGATTCAACGCTGCTACTTGAAGATCCCATATATAAATCTCTCCTCCAATAGTAATATCACGCAATGGGAACCAATTTGTGACAACTGAATCTCCTCTCATTTGAGTATTAAAACACAAATGTTGAGCTAAAATCTCAGTCGGTATCTCAGAGACCTGAAATAAGTTCATTTCATGGAAAGAATGGCTAGCAACAATGTCGATAAGAACTAATGCTAAAGTAGATAAGATATAGATCACACCTCATAACATATATGGGACACCAAGATTGTGAGCCTCCACTTCCTGTAGCTGGGATTTTCCTAGTCCACCTGCTCCCTTAGCTCATGGTGGACAACCTAGGGGTGGTGGTGGTAGTGCATAAGGACCCCAACCACCTCCCACTGCACGTCATGCTCCTCTGCCTCATCTGCCTCCTGGCTGACGCTCATGCTCCTGCTGCTGATGCTACCTTAGTGGACCTTCCATCATTTACTGATCATCTGTGTGGGGAGTTGGATAGTCATGAGATCTGTGACCATGTCCCCTATAGGAAATACAAATAAATCATCACTGGTGGTCCCCAAGGCCACTCGATCCTCGCACCTGAATCCCTGCATCCTCAGGTCACCCTCCGGATGCTCTAGAACTCTTGGGCTTCTGTTTTTTCTATCTACAACCAGCTGTAGATGAATCTGCTATCTGTTGTCTGGTAGGGTCTCTAACTTGAGGTTCATGCTCGACAAGGAAGTTCTCCATCATCAATGCTCGCTCTAGCACCCTAGCCTTCATTAAGATGCTGAGAGAAACTGTCACAGCTCTAATCTCTCGACGGATCCCCTACTCAAATTTCGGATCCCTGATGTAAGGGTATCATAAAATATTGGTGGAGTATCAAAAGAGGTCAAAAAATAACACATAGTACTGAGCCATATTTTGGCTTCCCTACTGCAGATGCAGTAGCTCCTGAATACACACAGAGCGTAGTGTCGCTGGCACAAACTATACCCTGCATATGCTTTCAATGTCTGGCTAGGTAAGGGTCATCTCCTCATGCACCTGAAGCATAAAGCTATACCATCATATAGTCGAGCACTAAATAAGTATATAGGAAAATACCTCCATCTTCTTTGTATGTGTCTCTACTAGATGAAAGACCCATAAATCTACCTCAAGCATGTTCTATGATTCTTGAGGATCCATCTCTCCTCGAATCCTCGGAGGCCTTTGTCTCTAGAACTCATGAAATGAGCTCAGACGGTGTGGATGATCCACTGGTAGAATTTAATTCTCAACAGGTGGTGGTGGTGATGGTACACCACCTGCATGTGGAATCACTATGAGTGGTCCCTTTACTGACGCCTCATCACTCGGTGGACCACTATAATTATCTCTAATAGGAATCCTGGCTAGATATCTTTGTGCACTTATCCTATAAGATGAATATTCTCCATTGTTAATAATTTATTTTTGGTCAGTTGACTCAATAAAGATCAAGAAAATAATTCAAAACACTATCAACTAATGTTTTCATGTACCGAGTCAGAAAACAGAATTCCGGGTCCTGGTGTACGGATACGTCGGCCCCCACACCTACACTGGACTCCCCAAACTAAAAACAAGAACTCAAGACACATTACACTATTGCCTCATTAAAATTATAATCTATGTTCTTCAGGTATAACTGACCACCCTTTGATACCACTTTGTCACGACCCATCCCATGGGGCCCGGACATGATTACCCCAAGCTCGTCTTCTATAGGGAAGGGGTTGGTCACTAGCACATGAACAATTTTCCGGAACAGGGAAGGCATTTTCTTAGAGATCGTTACTCACTCAAAAATGTAAACTGAATAAGACAACCAACAAAAGTAAGTTACAACCATTAGAGTAAAGTAAAAACACAAGTACAACTGTAAACTAGAAACAGTGGTCTAGAATACATGCCCTAGAAACTGATGGAAAGTAAACAGCTGTCGTGTCTACCGTGGAGCTCTACATGGAGGGTAGTAGTTTTATGTATTATGTCAAATAAGAGGATATATACTTCTACTATTGCACCAAGCTACACCATGTCACGAAACCTCCGATGTATTCCTCATAGCGTTATTAGTCTTCTCCAGACACACACATGCAGGAGGAGCCCAAGCAATAGTAAGTATAACCACTCAGTAGGGGGACTCAAGACCCCTATATGTCTCTCATTTATCCAAAAAGGAAAACATCACAAGAAATACCACAATAGTAACATTATAAGCATGATCTAAATCATGAAGTATATTGAAAAAGAGATAGCTCACTCAAACGGTATAAAGTCAAGGGTACTAAGATTGGGATGAATAGTCGTAAAGTCAGATAATCCTATCTGTAGTAACTCTACTGCAGACCCGTATAGGTCATTGTATGCTGACCTGTATTTGTCGACTAATGCTAACCCTTATTGGTTGCTGGTGTTGACCCATATTTGCCATTAAATGATGACCCATATTGGTCACTGGTGTTGACCAATATTGGTCGCTGGTGTTGACTTCTATCGGTTTTTGGTTTTGACCCATCAAGGCTGATGATGAAGCGATAGGGATGATTAGTTGTATAGCTAGATAATTCAACTTGGTAGTTTATGAGGCTTACCTGCATTGGTCTCTCTTCTTCCTCGTGTCACAGCCAGCCACTAGATTCCCACACGATGTACGACTGATCTTCAGATGACTCTTCTCCTCAATCCATTGTCCCTTTTCAACTAGTATTATGTATCACAAAAAGGATACCCAAGGGACCTACCCATCATTGGTGTCCCAATGTGATTGACAGAGTGTCGATCAGACGTCCAGTCTATGAGATATGGGCACTTTTGTATAGAGGGACCAGTTCGATAGAAATTTGCTCCAACTCAGGTCACACATCAAAATCCATCAAAACTCACTTAGAGCATCTTCAATGGAATACCTTGTCACAAGGGTCCTTATGACATAGATATCACTTCGATCGGATGCTCGGTCTGTTAGTTACACCACTTTCTGTGAGACGGGGGGTGTCTGCACCTCGGTCCAGCCTGGCTTGGTCGGGCCCATTGGAATATACGAAAGTGACCGCTTACCATAAAGGGGTCTGCATGCCACTGAATGTGTTTCAAATAGACACTTGTTTTGTTAGTTATGAGTGTTTCTTTATTCAGGGTCCAATTGGGCCTAGACCCAGTCCAACATGGTCAGGTCAGCCCGACGCAATAGGTCGTGGGGTCTACCTCACCCTGCTCGAGTCCAGGCCATTAAGGGTCGGCCCAGGTCAACTTGATTCAGCCTATTGTGGTCAGCTCGACTGGTTCTCAAGCTCGGGTAGTGTTTGGCCTAGCCCACCGTGTGGGGCTCGACCCACCCACGCTGGCCTGCCGGGTCGTGGTTCCGGCTCAGCCCTCCTATCGCAGCCCGCTGGCCACAACTCCTACCGTCGGCGGTGCCTGTGTGAACAACCCATGCCCTGGACTACCAACTCGTGCCGACTACCTCTGGCCACCGTGGCAGGCGACTGCGCGCCGCCTTCCATAGTCTGTTGTTGGTTGTCGTTGGTCTCTTATAGGGACCACCGGCCACCACCGGGATGGTGCGCCATTAGTTGTTTCTGAAGGTCACTGGATTACCACCATCTTTTTCTAGACCTCAAACGCATTGATTCCACGTTCGATGCTCCTCCACGAAGAATGTACCAATGAAAAGTTCAGTGGAGGGTCCAGGAGTTGGTGGTTTCAGCCTGCGCCCTCTGCATTTGCGTTTTAAAGATAAGGAAAAAATTAATAATTACAAAAGAAAAAATAATCCCCGAGATTAAGATCCAGCAACAACCATCTAAATGATTAGATGTGATGCAGATCGGCCTGTTAGTTGGTTGGTCCATGTTCATTCTATTTTTCAAGAATGGGCTGCTATGGAACATCAAAGAACATAAACCCACTACCTATTATGATTCTCGTTGACAAAAGTTCAACCTAGAGGTTTTACAGAGTCGAGGATGCTTCCCAGTTCCGACCTTCAAAAGGTGTTCTTCGTCTTTCATCATTCTTCACTTGGGAGGTGGTGCATCAGATCTTCACCTGAGAATCCTCTAAATCATTCCCCTTATTTTTCGCAGCATGTCAAACTATTTATTGAACCATGATGCAGCCTTTTCATAATGATGTGATTTTGCGTCATTACGCTGTAACATTTGTGAAACAGTGTCACTGTTTTGCACCATTTAATTCACTATTACTTTGCAGAATACTGGTCATCCATGTGTTTCATTTAATGTGCCCCATCACCGCATCGCCGTTGCCCACAACGTCGCCATCCGCCACGCAATGGAGATAAAATAATAAAATAATTCGTTTAAATCATTTAATTGTTTTTTCATGAAAAGTCTGAAAATTAACTTTTTCACTCGTCCCTCGACAGCCGAAGTTATGTCATTTCTAGGAGAATCCCTGCATTCTAGATTCAATGTTTACCTTATATTACTGATCTCAGCAATGAGTCAAAATATAGAAAATCATTCTCACATGTTTTCTAAATGTATAGTAAAAACGAGTTAAAAAATTCATTTTGGGAACACCAGAACTCGGAATCACGTGCCGTCAAATTTCGCAGACTCGTAACAATCCCAAATAATTTAAAAATATTACATGGAATTTGTTAGTCTTCACAAGTATTTAGTTTATCATTATAACTCATTCTAGCTACTGTATTGATAAATTATTTTTAGAGAATATTTTATGGTATGGGGTGTTCGTATCATCAAAAGGAAACTATTTTTTGTATAATTTATAAGGTGTATAAAATCAATGGTGTTCTTTGGTTATGAATAATAAATTGAAAGATTATCTTGATTCCATTTAATGAAAAAATATAATGATTATTTATTAGAGAAATATTTCTGAAATTTCATTCGACTCCCTATGGGATATAAATTCATGAAGTTGATGAAAAAATAATATTATTTTGTGACCACATATGAAGGATATTTTATAAGATTATACTAGTTCAAAACAAGTGTTTTTGGGAGATTGATAATAAAAAATATTATATTTTAATATTGGTTAGAATGAAGTTTATATATTGTTTTATCTACATTTTGATTTGATATCAATGAGAATGTTATTAATTGTATTGATAATGCGGACACATAGTTTTCAAACACTTATGTGAATAATTATGAAAAGATTATAAAAATTTCTAGAAAAATTGCAATTTTAACCATTCATCATAGAAATATGGTGGTAAGAAAATCATGTTCCCATATATAGAGAAGTTTGGTAAAAAAATATTTAATGTCTTAAAATGTGTAGGAAGATCATACAATTGGGCCATTTTGGTTATATGACTCATTAAAGAATAAAAAATGAGCAGAATAATAAGGAAAATAAGATGGATATATTCTTCAGATACAATGATTTGGGGAATTATGCTAATTGGTGTCCATGTTTAGTAATTCATGGGGGGAATCATCATGATTGAAACCAAAAATATGTGGGAAAATATTTTTATACTACTACTATGTATTTTTGTTCATGAATTAATGTGTTGAAAGGTTTGTCACTTGTTCATTCAAAATATTACATTACATTTTTTGACTCTTGATATTATTATTCTTTTTATATTGATAAATTTTCAAAATGATTTGGTTATATCACCACAGAAATGTAAGATGAATTTTTTTAATACTCAGGGTAGATGTATTAATTCTACCAATATTTATAATTATATTCTAGTATCATTATTTTGATATAATTTCATTTAAATATTGTTGAACGTGAAATAGTTTTTTTTGATATCATTCATGGTATGGAATGGAATTTTAGTTTATCATTCTATGATATATTTAATATCATATATAGTTTTGTTCAATGATTTTATGTCATTTAATGCTTAGAAATATTCTTAAAAAATTATATATGAGTGAACATTACATGAACAATATTGATGAAAATAAATAAGATGATCAAATTTTTGATTTTCCGGTATTGAATGATTTCATATATTTTTATCATAATAATTTTCATAGTTTTATTATTTATAGAGAGTTAGAGTTTACTAATGAATTATTTCATGATACTCACCATATTTCTAAAACCCTATATCAAATGGATCATGTAAAATAATTATAATTGATTAGAAAATTGTTGCAGTATCGGGATAAATGAATCATTCTCAATAGAACATCACAATGGGGTTATCCAGTTTTATTATTTAAAAAGAACGATTGTTCAGTGTGACTTTTAATGGAGTAAAACTCTTTTATTAAAATAATTTTTAAGATCAATTAAAATTATAGACATTAGATGATAAAACATAATAGATCTAAGGAGAATAATATTTTATGAAAGATGATCTTACGTTGCAGTACCATTAGTTGAATGTAGATGATAAAAAATTATTGAAGACATAATTTCAAACTAGATATTGAATTTATAATATTTCCAGCTTTTCCCTTTGGTTAACATAATTATCCTCGTGTATTTATGGAACGTATGCATGTACATTACCTTAAATTATATGATAAATTTGTGGTTTATTATTGATGAAATTTTGGTTTTTTAAAAAATTCATGTGGAACATGAAGGAATCCTAATAACTATAGTTAAAAAATAATGTAATGTAACATTATGGAAAATTTAGTATGTGTTACATTTGGAATTAATAGGTTTCATTCTCTAGATACATTCTTTTTAAATATGGGATTACAATTTACCCTTCCAAAACTAAAGTTGTTGACAATTGAGAATGGATAAAAATTTTCAAAGAGATGCATATCATTCATTTATTAGTGGGTTACTACTTTTGGTTTATTTAATATTTTTATTTATTGTCTATTACTTTGAATAAGTATCACATAATGGTGTTAAAGTAATATGGATAATAGAATATGGTGATTTTTTTCGGAATATAAAAAAAGATATTTTAATGATCTTTTATTTTTACATTCCTTGGTGAAATAAATAATTTTGCATCAATAGTGATTCCTACATATAGATAATTGGCTTTATCGTAATGTAGAATGATCAGGTAATGGAATAACATTAACACCATTTGAAACCACATTTGTTAAATTGCCCTACCCATGATCTAGAATTATCTTCTGTGGTATTTTATTTGAAAAATATGAGGCATCATTTGTATGGATTATAATATAAAATATATAATGATCACATATGTTTTATGAATATATTAACAATGAAAGAACTAAACATTAGATATATAATATAGTTAGAACTTATTATGGATTTTAATTGAACAATGCATTACCTTCATTGAAATGAAAACAATGTGGTTGATGATATGAATCATAAAAATAATTCTACATTAATAATGTTACATTTGTTACCTAACCCTTTAGAAACATATTTGAGGAATTAAAGATGATATGTTATCGATGTATGGAAATCCATTGGTTTATATTTTGATTCAGTGAAGATAATCTTGTTTGAAAAAATTTACCAAGGATAGAAGGAGGATCAATACATTCATGATAAACTAGATTCAATTGAGTAGGGAAGTGTTTCAGTATTTTAATATTGGTGAATATGTTTTTTATTATTTTAAAAGAGATTATGTTTACCATGATGTCCCTTATAATGGCACAAACCGCTTTGTTCCATCAATTTTTGAAAATAAAGTGGTTGGAAGTGTTCTGGATGGTCATGGTGACTTATTTCAACACCTTGAATTTTTTTTAGTTTTGCAGTTTCTCCAATGGTAGGTCATGAAGGTGAGTCAATATGGTGTCTCACGACAGAGAGTAACGACGCTGGGTAATGATGGTGAGTTGTGATGTTGACATGCTATGATTACTCAACTAATGGTAGCTTGTCTAGCGGGGAGACATCTAGTGGTGAGTCCCCCAATGGCACCTCACCCAATTGTGAGTTGGAACATTGAATCAAATAGGTGAGTAGAAATGGTAATTCACAATGGTAGCTCATAACGGTGACTCACACTTGTAGCTCACCTAATGGTGGGCTGCACTAAGGACTCCCCATGCCGAATCACAATTGTCAATCATATAATGGTATGTCATTCCCAACAATTTTCCTTTTTTCCAAATTCACCACTTAATCAAATTCTTTGATTTCAAATGAGTTTGGTAGAATATTTAATTTTTTCGAGCAATTTCAAATAATATATATCTTATAACAACATGATTCATCAAATGACATACAAATATCATGGTATTCACCATGATCTGCATTGAATGCATTTTAATCCCATCTCCCCTGTTGATTTCAGATTTGGCCTTTATAAAGCCAATATAAACTCTTCCTTTTTCACTTTTATTTCTCATGGAGTTAGAGTCCCCAGGCCATTATCCCCCTGAGGAGTCATGCAATTTTGATTTTTCCTTTGTACTGTGTTTTCTCTAGAGGCTCTTCTTAATGCATATGTGACCTCTTTTTTGGCACAACCAGGAGGATTCAATTGTCCCTTTTCCTAGGAAGTTTTCCTTTACCCCTCTCATTGTTTTATCATGTCGTGTAGGGGTAAGAATGTATCCCATGTGATGATATTTTAATCCAAATTAAATAAATATATTTGAGTTAGTGTAATATCAATATTCATGGTGGGGAAAACAAACAAACGATCTTCTAGATATTTGTTTTTGGTTGTTGTTGTCAATTATATTGGCTAAACACCCCATTAAAAAACGGGGTCATTGGTGGTCCTTTTATTCATATCGAGTAATGAATCTGGAATGCATGGTTTTTTTTCCAGTCAAATAATTTTTATTAAATTGGTTAACCAGATACACTCATCAAATAAATAGATTCCCCATTATCAATCAATTTATATAATATCCCACAAATTAATAAGTGTAAATTGTGTGTGGAATACCTTGTTAAATCTAAATATTACATTCCTTTTTTCATGATATGGTGTGCAGTGTGTGGGTTTTATCTGACACGTGTTGTAGAAGGTTTGTGGTCATGGTTGTGTGATGTGGTGTTGTTATGGTGGTGAAATGGAATCTCAGGTTGAGAGAGTGTTTGTTTGTGGAATGGATGGAAAGTATTCTATCTTAGGGTTGGGATTAGATTATGTTGTTTTGTGGTTCTAAGTGTGGCTGTGAGATGGGGTTTTTCTCTTCTGTGAGGATGGATTGTGTGGGGTAACATTGAAGAGTTATGATGGCAATGCTTGGCCGGAGTGTTAATTAGAGGGGAATGAGAAGTGCGTTAATTTACCATGGTTTCACATTATCATTGTGACTTTGTTGTATGGCCTGTTTTGTGTTGTGACTAGTAGTTTTCTAGGCAGTGATAGAATGAATAAATGAATTGTTTCATAAAAATGATAATGGGTTAAAAAAATTTCTAGGGGAGTGATTTGAGTTTCTTGATGGACGTGTCATTCTGCATTTAAAGGTATCATCAATGGTATTATTGTGAGCTAGTTAGTTTTAGAACCCATATGTTGTGCCAGAGTTTTTGGTATTATATATATTTATTACTTTTTTTTTCTTTGTAATTTCTAAACTAACCTCTCTCTAGTTGAGAACTATGTGCCGAACACCCCCATCATCATAGGGGAGGTTTTCATTCACAAACATCCCATCAGGATGATGGATGGCTGGACAATAACTCTTCCATGATCCCTCTTATTTGTGGTGATAACCCAATATTCATTGATCATATTTTGTTTTGTGGGGCCTAGGTGTGTGTGGGTTAGTTATGTTTTCCTAATTGTCTTCAGGATTTTATGTGTTGCGTTTTCTGAGGTCTCTTACTTATGAGATAGGTTATACCTTCCAAGGTGTTTTTTGGATGTGATGTGGCATACAACATGGTGTTTGGGGGTAGGATGTGAGGAGGTATGTGGCCTAGGTGTCTCCAAGTGGGATTTGATGTGGTATGTGGCCCAGGTGTTTGTGGGAGGGATGTGATGTGGCTCAGGGCCCATGTGATGAGATGAGATGTGGTTTGTGGGGCCCATGTGTGTGCGGGTGGGTTATGACGTTGTTTATTCGGGAGAGGTTGGAGGGAAAGGATGTTTTACATTAAGAAAGACTGGTCGAACCTGTGGGAAGTGGAGCGGGGTGCTGAAATCACCAATGTGCTTACTATATTACATTACTTGAATTTAATTACTTATTGAGTGTTTTATGGTGCAGTAGGGATGAAAATTGTATCTTTTTAAGAGCTACTGGGTTCCATTGTTTTCTCACATGAGCATTAGTATGCTTCCCTCACATGTGCATGAGAGACATTGGTTTTCCTAATGAGTGTACATTAATTCACACCTGATGTATATAAACTACTTTTAGGTTTCCATGAGGATTACGAGGATTGTGTAGGAGATTACTAGCTTGAATTTCTGGACAACTATTGTTTCACATCTTAGTTTCAATTTGGAGGACAACGATGGAGTTTTATTTAATTTTTAATAGTTTCATTAAAAACATTCATGGGGGTTGGACTTTAACATACTTTTATATACATGTATTGGAGTTATTGCGAGTTTGATACATCCTTTATCTCGCTCTTATTTTAATAAAATTGAAATTCCTCATATTTTATGAGAATATATCTATACCATTGGCACTAGTCACTAGTCCGGGGGTTACTGGAAGTAGGACTCATGGGTCATTATCTCCCTTTCTATATTTCCATCAAAATAGGGATATCTTTTGACAGAGGGTGTCATGACATAATGGTATTAGAGGTGATTTTTGAGATATAGGATGGAGTTTGGAGTTATTAATAAGAAGGATTTCGTGGGTTGGAAGGGAAATAGTGTTAGGTGACCTCGGTGTGTGACATAGGCTAGGGAATTACAACAATGACAATATACCTTTGGGACCCCCTATGATCTGATGCAAGGAATCTTGGTATACCTAACAACTTTGTGAGGCTATAACATTTATATGGTAGAGACCCTATGAATGTCCCTGAATCCTAATGAATTTTTTTCTTGAATGTTTTGGGTTTTTATTGGGGAATTTAAAATGGAAAAATAAATGGGTTAAATGATTAAAAATGAATTTTAAAAAAAATGATATTGTAATCAGACTTAGAAATTACTTGTTTATGATTTTCAGTTATGGAACCCAGTAGTCATCCTTGTGGGGATCATTTATTTTTGTCTTAGTTGTCAAATCTAGGTGATCAGCCGGTGGTTAATATTGTAGAGGAGGATGACTAGTGGGTGAGAAAGTTAGGAGCATTCTATAAGAATGCTAGAGGAAAGACTATGGGTAGTGTTTTTGACAAGGATACAAAGAGTTGGATCATGGAGCTTGAGATCACGTTTAGTAATATTCGGGCATCGAAGGACTAGTATTTTAATTATTTAATGATATCGATGGAGGGAGTTTCAAATTATTGGTGGTAATTATACATGGGGGAGAGGAATGATGATAACAGTTTGTCGGTTGATATTGAGAATGATTTCCATGAATAATTCCTTTCATCGACCATGAAGGATGAGAAGTGGAATGATTTACTCTCCTTTGAGAAAGGGAGTATTTTGGTATGGGAGATGGAGATTATGTTTATGGATCTCCTTAAATTTTTCACGGATCTATTTCCTGATGAGTAGTATCATGCGAGACACCTAGAGGAGGAACTTCATTCTTCTATATAGTATGTGATTACTCCCTTTAAGATGTCAGTATACATTGAACATCAGAAGAATATGGGGGTGACTGAAAAGATGCAATCATGAGGAGTTATACAATGATAGGGGATCCAAAATTATTTATTGAGAGGTAGTGTAACCAACAATAGGTCACATGAACCATCACATTCTATGTTTTGACCAACGTGGAGTCGACCTCAGTAGTTTCCATTCATACCTCATGGTCCTCCTGAATTTCCCGTGAACCTAAGACTGAGGTTTTCATATGTTTATTCTGTGGTCATCATCATATGAAGTTCCAAGAAGCCGTTCGAGCTCTGTATGGTGTAGGTGGACAGGTTCATCCCCATGCTCAAAAGTAGTTTCCAACTAGACCATTTTATATGTAGGGACATGAAACCCATTCTCTATTGAGGGGAGATGAATAATGTAGATTGTATCCTTATAGTGTTCCATAGGGACCTTTACCGAGGCATGGTTGTTGAGGTGTTCATTAGCATAGGGGACGAAGAGGTGGGTGTGGTCAGTTGTATGTAACAGAAGAAGTAGTTCTAGCAGGGCAATATATCGTCAGAGGTATGATCAACTTGGTCAATATCCTTAATTTTTCTTTGTATGAATCACTATATTCACACTACTTTTCTTCACATGTTCCATCCCATGCTTTGGGACTATACGTAGAGAGGCTTCACATTCCCGAGGTGTTGAGTATTCACGACAAAGGCCAGGCTTGCATGTTTTTATGGGTTCTAGGGAAGTATATTGATGACGGTTCCTCATGAGTACCATGGGGATATCTTCTTGCTACAGATGGAATCATAACATTTTATTCTTGATTTTGAATAACTTTAATCCATGCATTCTATTATCAACATATTCTAGAAAAGATTCATGTTTTTAGATGTGGATTACTTGTGTGTGGATTTCATTGGCGATTAATGTTGTTAGGTGGTCAGCCATCATGTAGACACCCTTTCTCCTTTTTGGAAGAGTTATTATTGGAATAAATGGTTGTAAAGTTTGTGGTGTCTTCTAGGTTGGTTGAGGAATTCTTTTATAATTTCCACAAGGACGTTGTGACTCAACCCCATTGACATCACATTGATTTCAGGATAGAATTGTAGGATAATGCTTCTCTATTTTTGATGAATCCTTATTGTATGAAACCTTCTGAGTTGCGTGAGTTGAGGATTCTGAGAGATGATCTGGTGAAAAAGGGAATTATCCAGCCCACTATTTCACTGTGGGGTGCTTCAATGTTTTTTTTTTGAAAAGAAGGTAGACGGTACTCTGTGGTAGTTTATAGACTATTGGAGGATGAATCAGGTGACGGTCATGAACCATTACCCTCTTTTGAGGATAAAAGATATTTTCGACCAGTTGAGAGGGTAATGTTGGTTTTCTAAGATTGATCTATAGTCTGGATATCACCAATATAGGGTGAATAAGGGAAGTATCCTAAATAATGATTTTATATGATGATATGGGAACTTCGAGTTCATAGTCATGACATTCAGTGTTATTAATGCACCAACATTGTTTATTGGGATCATAAAATCTATCTTTCATGAGTTACTAGCCATGTTCATCTTCATATTCTTCAATAAATTCATGATACAGTGAAAGTTAGATAAGGAAGATACCGAGAATCTCATTAGTTTCTTGAAAGTCCTTCGATGCCACTAGATCTATGGAAAGTAATCAAAGTGAATGTTCTAGGTTGTAGAAGTACATTTCGGGGACATTTGGTGTCACATAAGGGGGTTTTAATTGAACCATTGAATGTTTATGTTGTTTTTTTATTGGTAGGAACCCAACAATGTGGTATATTCATTTTTTTTTCTTGATATGAATTGTTATTGCTGGGGGTTTGTTCCATATTTCTCTTGATTTGTAGCTCTGTTGATATTATTGACCATGAAAGATCAAGATTGTGTGTGGGGTGATAGGTATTAGGAATCATGTGGATAACTAAAGGATATGTTGGTTAGATCTCTAATGCTATTATTTTTTGAGAATGGAGTGATGTTTGAGGTGTTTCATGATTCTTCTGTCAAGTCTTTGTATGTGTCTTGATGTAGAAATGTGAAGTGATCTCTTATGTGTGTAGTATGTTATGTCCCCGCGAACATAACTATGACACCCATTATCTATAGCTATAATTGGTTGTGTTTGTGCTGATTTTGTGGCTTCATTACCTCATTAGGGTGCGCTTTTTGGTCATTACAGATTACATGTGTTTGAGGTATATATATTCCCAATGATATTTAAACTTGTGATAATAGGGGTTGGTAGAGTTTATTCATGAAAATTATTTTGAGATATTATAAACCTCAGGAATGGGAAATTTCATCTATGATTCTTTGAGAATGATTTCATAGAAGGATGTTGTTCTGGAGTCTATTGAATCTTGGAAGGCAATAGAGGAGTCGGTAGCCTGGATCATGGAAGCAAGGGTGCATAGCGATAGAGTCTGTTCGTTGTAGTTGAAAGTGCAGTATTTTTTGATGCATCTGGTGGAGGATTATTAGTGGGGATACTCATAAGAAAATGTGTTGCATGATCATATTGTCATTGGAGATGCTCCATAGGGATGGTCGGAGGATGGTAAAAAAAGATTTCGTTCCTTGGGAGGTTGTTTGTTTTGGTAGAAATGCATGAGGTAGTTCATCATGAGTTCAATAACTCACCTTTAGCAGTATATCTATGAATTTATAAAATTTACTCATCTATGAAGATGCAGGTTTTGTGGCCTGGGATGAAATAGGGAGTAGCATAGTTCGGGGAAAGATGTCTGGTGTGTCAGAGGGTAAAGGACGAGATATGTGTTCCTAGTGGTTTTTTGAATCCCTTACATGTCCTAGAGATAAGGTGGGATGACATATCTATGGATTTAATCACATGGCTACCTAGGTCTCAGGGAGGATACTATTCTATCTTTCTAGTAGTGGATCAGATGACGATAATCGCCTCAATTCTTTATGATCAATGAGCTAGGCATAATGGATACCATGGAAAAATGCTTTATTGATGAGGTGTTGCGACTTCATGGATTTCCAATATCCATTTTCTCATATCAGGATACATGTTTCACATCATGAGTCTAGAGGGGTTTTCACCTTGATTTTTGAACTGAATCATGTTTATGAAGTATATTATTATAAGGTTATTTTTGCATCTAAAAGCTTATTACACTAAAAACTGTTTTAATGTGAATAATGTTTTTCCATTATAATTAATTAAGATAATAAATAATGATTAATATTTTAAGTTATATTTTAATATGACATATCAAAAAATATTTCTTTGGATTCATACAATCATTATTATTTTTCATAGAGATAATATAAAATAATATTTTTCAATACAAAACACTTCTTGAAAAATGACTTTTTCATCACATCTTAAGACATAATTTTAAATTACATTTTTACACTTATGTGAATATAATTTGATAAAATTTATTCTCTGTTTAGAATAATAATAAATTTTATCATCTAATAATTTAATCTTAATTATATACCATAATGAATAGTTGAAATAGTAAAAATTAATTATAGTGTTTAAGATGAAAATATGATTATTACAGGTTTAAAAAATTAAAATGGATTAAATGAAATAAAACAATTTCCAAGAATATATTTCATGGAAATATATCAACCTTATATCAAAAATTAATAATTAATTGTATATGTTTTTTTTATTGTGTCATAGAAAACGTGGTTATAACTTTTTCTTTTAAAAAATTATAAGTTTTCAACTCACATTACTTATAAAAGGCCACCCCCACTCATGTCCACATAACACATTCATAAACAATTATACAAGAATATAGACATCCAATTTTCTTCCTAAATTACCTCCCCATGTCCTAGATCAATTGTTTTGATCAGAAATTCATCTTATGAAGGTTTTTTCTACATACCATAGGATGTTTTCTGAAGAAGATCTATCATTTTTAACCATGCATTTTTATTTTATTTCCTCATCGAACTATTTTAAATATTATTAAATTATTAATATTTATAAACCATTATATATTACATAATTTTGTTTTATTATGATAAGGGAAAACCTAACTCCATCTCTAATTCAATCAAATTGGATACAAAATTATCATTCATGTGTACGTTGGGCTACTACTTTGCAAACCGATGTGATTCATTTTCCATCATCACTACTAAAAGATATATATAGTCACATATTGTAAGTATATATGTAATATATGTACCATATTTATACTTTTTTAGTTATTATATCACATATACCATCTTACTATTCATTTCGTCTGGGATATGATAAAGTCTCTTGTGTGTAAAGCGGACTACCGCCATGAAAAGTGATTTGATTCATTTTCCACTAACACGTTTCATGAAATATAATTATGATAATGTTAGTAAATTTTTTTGATTAAAATTAAATCATAATTTTATTAATGACATATTTATCATACTAAAATTTTAATATCTCATTTTCATTCTTACACTTAAAAATTATAAAGTCGTTTGTGAGTACATGCGGTATGCCACCACCATGAATCGTTGAGACACTTTTTTCAACACAATATCACATGGAAAATATAGATATATATAATTAAAGAAATCGTATGTTATTTTTGATATTATTATAATTATGGAATAATAAAAAATATATATGATCTTTCTATAAATATCATTAACAAATGGAAATGTTTTCCATGCATAGATATATCCTACAATCTACGTATCATAACATAGTTAATTATTCATAACTATAATAAAGTATTGGATTAAAAAAATTAATTTATAAAATATAAAATTTATATAAATACTATTATTTAGTAGATGAGGAAATATTGACCACTCTAACAATTTTAAACCCACCCAATTCATTTTGCGTCATATATTCCAAATTTCATCATAACATATGAGGAAAAACTAATATATTAAGAAATTATATATAAAAATATAATTCATTGTGTAAAATTTATAATTAACTTGAAATAAGTACATAATTAATTAAATAATGACAGAACTTTTTTATTAAGGTAGATAAATAATGTACATGATGAATCAAACATGAGGTAAGGCAGTTCGTCTCAATTTCATTTCATTGAGTAATATATTGATATTTTTCACCAATATTATTTTATGAGTTTTATATAAATACACTTTCAAATTTCATATCTTGAATTTATATATTTTTATAATATTTAATTTCTTATTTAATGTTAATATCATTCTGGGATTGTGATTCAAATGTTTCCAAAGTTGAAATAGACATTCATTTAAAATAAATTCAACTTTAATGTTATCCATTAAAAATTCATAATTTTCAATGTCTTTTACTGAATAATTATTTTATAAATGTAATAATATACAAATACGATTTTTATAAATTATATTTCGGTATTTTTTCCCTAAGAAATAATCATTGTACGGATTATTTTACTTTCTTTACAAATGACCAAATAATGACTTCTTTTATAATATATGTATATAATGAATTTAACCACCTCCATAAAAATTATTTGTAATTTATATTTGTTTTAAATCATTAATGGTTCCCTAAATGAAAAACCATACTTACCTTTTTGTAAGTATTTTGTTATTAAAAATGTGTTTTAGAAGAAATTGTTGGTTTGGTACTGAAAATGGTTTTTATAAGAAATGAGTATTTTGATATCTAAAAGTGTTTTTAATGTGGGATTAAAAGTGTTTTTTGTTGAATTTATTATAACAAATAATACATTTTATGATTTATGATTATTTTATGGTTCATTGGTATTTTTTATGATGGCATATTGTTTCGTTATAATCCATGAATAGGTGGTTATATTAAAAACCATGAATATGCGGTAATGTTTTTAACAAAGGATGGGTGGTTCCTTGTAAACCATTGATGGATTTTTCTAAAGGGAAACCATATACATGTCAATTTTTTTTGTCCCTCAAATTAATTGGGTACTATGGAGAAATAAACTAACCACATATTTTATTCAAGTATTAAGAGTTTTATAAATTATGATTTCCCATTTTACGTTCTTCAGTTTTATGTTTTTTATATGTGTTTTAAATTATTTCTATTATACAGATGACTATTTGATATAATGAGGAATTGTTTTTTAAGTTCCATTAAATATGATTTAGATAATGCTAATATTTCATTAATTTTCATGTTTTCAATTAGATTAAAAATATTCTCATTTATATGTCCCCTACTGAATATTTCATTCCTAGACAATGATTGGAAAAAATTCATATGGTTTAGGGACTGGAAATGGAAACAAAGTGGCCAAAATGAATGTCTTTAAGATTTTCATGAAAATAAATATTGTTTTATTTAAATTTTTTATATTATTTCATAAAATGGATAATTATTTGATGTGGGCAATTCATTTGTGTGTGTATATATATTGTGAATGAGTTAGCACTTAACTCTCAAAAAAATATATACATGAAATGATATTAAAATTAATGGGAATGAAATATTAACGAAAAACTCATGATTATTTAATGTTTTGAGTTGCATCATGATATATTAGATATGATGACAAATTATTGGTCGGAAGAGCTAGATATCACTTTTGGATTGATCTCATCTAGTGATGGGAACTAATTTACATTGGTGATATTTCATATGTGTGGAGATATGCATCAATGGTGGATGATGTTCTTGTGGAAGAGAAAAAAGGAAAATGTGTTGCCATCTAATTTACATAGGTATTTAAATTCACAGTTTATGTCATCCACCATGATGGATGTAAAAATAGGGTGTTTATATACCTTTATAATGGAAGCATGTCAGTGTGGAAGATTTGAATCGAGTACACGTTTCTATTGTGTTCCCCCACCTACATATTTTTCCCTGATGAGTAGTGTTGTCCTTTGTTTCTTGAGGATGAACAATATTCTTATATATTGTATGTGGCATCCTTATTTATAATTAAAATATACATGGACTTTTATCAGAAGGTAACAGTGACAGAGAACATAAAGAATCAAGGATTTTTATTTAATGATAATGGAATAAAGGGTTCCTAAAGCATCATAGATTCTAGAAGTATGTTTACATTTCTAGAACCTTGGTGTTTCAACAATGAATGGGTAAGCCTAAATTGGTTCCTTTATCTCCCTATAGTTCCATTACATTAAATGATTTTCTTAGGGGCTTTGGACCATAGTGGTTATAATGTGGTGGTAATGACCATCCCTAGAAAAAATTCATAGTTGTTCATCATAATTATTTTTTAAGAGTGTTCATGTCCAATGTGAGCCTCAAAAATAGTATCCTATTAATCCATTTTAGTAGTTGAGATAATAGGGTAATACCCCTCTAATAAGAGAACAAGTATATATTGGACATCCTCAATAATCCTATTTTTAATTTCTTTGAATCAATCATGGCTAGGGTGGTGATTTTTTGTATAAAGCTAGTGGATTTGGGTGTGTTAGCTTTCATTTAGTGAACATAGTAGTGTTGGAGGGGGAAACTTTTGTTAGAGGTATGGTTAGTTTTTTTAGTACCCTTTCTTGTGACTTTTTTATTATGAGTTATTGAACTACTTTGTTTCACCGTATCTTTCCTAGTAATTGTACATATACATAGAGAGGATTCTTGGTCCCATGAAGTTGAATTTGCTAGCTGGAGTCTATAATATAATTTTTATGTATGTTTGGGATATGGATGAATAATTGGGACACATTACACATGTAGGGATATTTTAGTACTTTAGATGAATCTTTACATTATCATCCTCATTGTATTCATATTTTATTATTATATTTTATTATCAACTAATTTCGGAGGGTATTTATGTTCTCAGATGTGGATGGTCGGCATGTGTCTTCTATTTGTGAGTAGTGATTTCATGTGGGTAATAAATTTGTGGATCTCCTACATTATTTGATGTTAGAACATTTTCTAGAATCAGCAGAGTCTGTTATGATGGTGGTTACCAAGGTATCCTGGACATTGTATATTTTTTCCTATGGAGTTTTTGACACTACCCCCACAACAAGATATTGATTTTTTGATAGATTTGCAGCTCGGTGTGTAACAAACCAGGTATTTATTGAATAATAAATTTTCATTTATATTAATACCTTTGATTAAGATATTAATTTTAAGTTAAATGGGATGCCTTTTCGGATAGCATACTCTACACGCAACAAGGGGTTTCTCCGAAATTATGTGTTTCATTCAACTTTGAGTAATATTGGAACATAGTACAATAATAATATAATTATTATAAATGGTAGTTAACACCTAGCCATTGGAATGGAATGAATGAGTAATGTAATTTTAACTTTGGAATATGGTTCACAAAAATATAATTAATGATTCACTGGTTACCAAATTTATTAGAAATGAAAATAAAAACCAATTGAATATAAATGATGTGTTTTTATGAAAAAAAAATTAATATAGAATAATTAGGTTTTTAGTTCACTATTAATGGGTTTTTATATATGATATATATAAAAATTACTAATTTAAATTCATCTTATATGTTTCCTAGTTTTGATATAAGAACAAATTCAATTTTTCAGATAAAATATTAATGTTTATAAAATTGATATTTTACAACCTTTGTAGGAGGACCCATTTTAAATCTAGTTTTTGTCACTTTTGTATGTTCTATTTGAAAAAACACAAATTTTATATATAATAGTGACATCAAAATTTACATAGGATGAAATTTTGTTATTTTTCTGGTAAAATTCAAATTTTTATGAATAGTAAAAAAATTATGCATTTTAATTCAAAACTAACTTTTAATATAAATTATTTATATAGATATATTTTACAATTAATTGTTTTAAATTATAATTGGATTATATTTTCATCATTTAATCTAATTCTTATCATAGGAATTATTTTTACTTTGAACATTCACCTAAACAGAAGTCAATCTTTAGATAGTTATTACTTCTTAAAAACCCACATTTTGGTTTTGACAATGGAAATTAGTTTTAAATTAATTCATTCAAATTATGGGTATGGAATTTTCAAAAATAAATTCCATATGTGGATTTCTCATGTTCTGATAGGGTAAATAGGTACCTTTAATTTTTCGACATTATGAATAGTAACGTTAGTAATTATTTTATTTACCTGGGTAAAATGGTGAATTTGATTAATACGGGTAAAAAATAATGTAATAATCATATTAAACTACCATATATCATGTTCTAATCCTTTTTGATTAGATATTTCCATCCATGGGAATCTTTGGGTCGATTTTGGGACCCCATAGATCCACCTAGGAGTGATAATGAAATGTTATATTAAATATTTTTAAGTAAAAAAAATTATAACATAAAAAAGTGTCTTTTACTAAAAAACTTATATGGGGTTATATAAGTGGTATTTTAAACTATAAATATTCATTTTAAAGCTAAAAATAATTCCCACATCATGATAGTTTTATTTCTAATTTTTAGACATCAAATAAATAAATTTATTTATGAAACAAGGATTATATAGTGATTACCTAATTAATGATAGATTTAAATAAATGAGAAATAATTATAAAAATAAATTTATTTTGAAACTTTTTATGCCATACAATAATTTTAGATATTATTATGTATTTTTATTTTTTAATTAAATAATATTTGGTTCTATAATCTTGTTTTTATGGATTTTTTATAAAATTCATGATATGAATAGTATAAAAATTTACATAAATGAATTTTTAAAACAAATACTATTTCTAAACAATCTAATAGTCCTAAAAATATATTATTTGTTCAAAAAACATAGATAATGTTTCACATGTCATTAATGAACCACTTGAGGTTCTATATACATTTTATGGTAACTATATTAACTATATACTAAGAATTTACAAGAATGCGTGGTAAGAGTTAAATTAGTTAATTATGGTATAAAGCTAAATGACATGGTAAAATTTGAATACACAAGTTCGCTAAAACATATTGGTTAATGGAATTAAAAATAATCCATATATTATATTTGAATTATGTGAATTTCATACTTTTTGAAAATCGAAATTCAGTTTATAATAAAATAATCTTTCTCTACATTCCTAAAGTACCCATTCTCCCTCCTATAAAAGTCCATCTCATCTAACCCCTTACTCACACAACCCAAACCCCTAGGCTCATCCGAACTCTTCCCAAATAATATCCCAACATCATTATCTTCCTTTTAGAAGCCTTACTTTGAGAAAAATAAAATTCCAGGAATCATTTTATCTAAAATCACAATGAGTTACCCGATTTGAGAAAATTAACGAATAAACGAGTCAAGTCGGAAATGAGTTATGGGAACTTCTTAATCCAATTTATATTATTTGGGTTAATATTCTACATATTTATGATTTCATTCTCTGATTATGTGAGAAATAAATTTTTATATCATTTCTTTTTATTATTCTCTCTTTATGTGTACTTATAGTGAATACACATAACTGATTTATTTTATTTTAAAAATGATATTTTTAGTGGACATCATATCAGCCTCCTTTCATTGAGTAATGTTTTGATAATTTACAACATCATATTATATATAGTGTATAATAAAACCATTTGAATTTTAATTTCATTCAAATACTATGTTTTATCTATGAAGTTTTTTATTAAATGAAAAAAGGATTTTTTTTACATATACAGAGACAATGACCTCTCCACTTACATAATCATTATTTTATATTTGGATTCATCTATAAGCCTTAATGTTTTTAAAATGAAAAGAAACCAATTATTTTGTTTTTGGGTGTTTTCTTATTGAAAATAGTTTTTGAAATGGATTGTTTCTTTCATTATCTTGATATGATTTCCTATTATTTCAAATGAAATGATATTAGTGAAATTTTAATATTTGAAATATTTTATTTGTTATAATTATATAGTGGTAATAATACTTTTTATAGGTGGTCACGTGATAAACTAATGATGGGAGGTTATGTGATAAATCAAATGATGGTTGGTTCCATGATAAAACAGGGATGGGTTGTTACGTTATAACATATAATGCATTATGTATGGAATTAGAATGTATGGCTATTCCATTTAGTTATATATGTTGATGTTGGTGGTATAGTTATTCCCTTTAAGTATGTTTATGTCCATAGTGACCTTTATATGTTATATGTTTCTTTCCGTTGTCTTTATGGTAATCTCTTGGTTCCAAAATGTGTATGCAATGAGCTTATATTCATTGAATTGTTTTTTCTACTTCCTAAAGGTGAGAAGTATTACTTCAATATAATGTATTCGCAGTTTACATGTTGTTTTGAATGAATAATAGTTTCCCTTCATTATGTATCCATTAGTGATACTCTTATACTCAAACCAAGTTTTCAAATCTTTTCAAAAGTACTTACAGATCAATAGGGTCAAGGATGGGATCCTGTAAAATTCATGTTGTTTAAAACATGGATCTAAACATGTTCTATTTATGGATTATTTGTTTTATGAAAAAAATCTATAGTGAATAGAAGTGTATACTTGTATTATTTAAAACGTTATGTATTTGTCATGACCAAATTCATTGAATCCCTATCCCTAAAAAGATCCACAAATTGAATTATTAACATAATTCAGGCTTATGTAATGTATAAGGTTGGGGAATTATAGTTGGTATCAAAGGTCGGTTTAGATAACATTAGAGGTTAGGGTGTTATTTAAGCATAAGAGACATGTTTTATATAACCACAGTGGATATCATTTTAGACATATTCATAGTTATTTTAGATAAATTGAATGTGTTTAATATAACATGAATAAGAATATATTAGTGTTTACCCTACACGTAATATATTATATGATGATTTTACTGATATAATCACACTGACATTTTTGGTTTTAGTAAATGGATTCTTCTAGCAGGACCAAAAGTAACAATCGATATGAAGGAAACTGTAGTGGATTTCTGAATAATAAATCGAAAGAAAGGGTAGATGCATTGAGAAACCTTGTGGTTATTTTTAACTAACTATATAGAGTCATGATCGACCACATTAACCTAAGTGATTTTTCAAAGGAATCATATATGCGAGAAATGAATCCCTATGTTTGTTCATTTAATAATCATAAAGGTATGTATATTAAAAATCCTATGTGTCAAGGATGTGGAAAAAAACCTGAGAAAATTCATCAATGGTACAAGAAGATGTTGTAGATGTGGCAATGAAGGTCATAAATCAATAAACGACAATGGAAAAAGGAATCGTCATGTTAACTCCATGAAAGGGAAATGAGTTAATTATAAGAGATCAATTGATTGTTTTAAATGTGGTGTGAATGGTCATTATATTAATAGATTTCCTACAAAGATGCTTTCGGAATGGTAACAACATGACTATACACGTATATTATTACGAATTCCAAAATCCATTCCAATTGAATATGACGAGTTAGAAAATAAACTATGAAATGTGTGGATTATTGGATCGCTCATGTTTTGACATTACTGAAATCATAGGACATTAATCATGATTTTTTTCTATGGAAATATGTATAAAAGAATAATATGGAAAAACATTGATAAATGATCATGAAGAATGTTCGATGATTAATATTTCTACATTTTAGTAATTGAAGAGTTTTGTTGGTCTATGTGTGATATGTATTAATGATGGGATTACTTTTGGAAAACTTCTAGTATTTTTAGCCCATAAGTTTGTTATATAAAAATTTAAATTGAGGAGGAATTATCATCACTTCTATGGATATAGTTACAAAGAACCATTAGGGTTTATATGATCCTTGAATTTGAGGCAATTAAGGTTTATTAATTTTTGGGATGCAAAGTGAGAGGTATGAGATAACCATTGAGGACAAAATAAGATATGGTTATTTTTGAATATTTTATCCCATTTTTGGATTGTTTTCATTATTATATAGTTTTTGAAAAAGGACAACACATAGACCATGTGAGAACCTATCAAATAGAAAAAAGGCGTAAGACTCGAACCCACAACCAAAGATACACTAGGATTTATCACCTATCGGTGGACTACATGATGTCCCTGGATAGTATGAGTTATTATTTTAGTTAAAGAATTTTATAGATCAAGAATAAGTGTATTTTTTTAAATTATGTTTTGTCAAATGGATATCCTTAGTAAAGGAAAATTATTTAGTTATTTAGTGATAAAGGTTATTTTGGAAGACATTTTCTCTTTTGGGAAACTATATGCTTAAGGAAAATAGAATACTATTGGATTTCATTTTAGGAGTAATGGGAGAATTTTATTTTTTAAGAATTTATGTTTGTATTTTAGAATTATATCGATTTGGGATATTTATGTAAATGATTAACCTATATTTGAGAATATGTGATTAGGTTAATTACTGTTAAGTATGACACATTGAGAGTCATCGATGTTATTTTGAGATAAATCTTAATATTTAGCTTGGAAGTCTATTTGATCAAATTCTTATGTGTTTTGGGAATCAATCTTAGTTTTGATTATTTTGAAGAATTTTAATGGCAATTGTGTATTTAGTGGTCTTTGTTGATCTTTGGGAATTGTTTGTTGAATTTTCATGATTAAGAGTAGTATTTATTTTTATAAAAGATTATACTTTTGGGGATGATCTGATCATGTACTAATAATTTTGTTTTTGGATAATTTCTAAAGATATGGGATATATTTAGTTCATTTTTTTTGATTATTTTATTCTTTATAAGATTATTTTACTACTTTAGATGAGACCATGTCATCTTGAATACTCATAGTTTGGAGAAAAGATGATTTTTTGGTAGAAATTTTTTAAAGGATGAAAGTATACATGAAAAGTAAGTATGTTTCCTTATGTTCTTGGAAAATATCATAAATAAATTCCTCAAAGTAATGAAATGTATATTAAAACAAAAAAATTATTTGTTTACTTTTCCTACTGTGAAATCATTGACCGTTTAACCCATCACATGTTTGTTGTTTTCTGGTGGTTAATATTTTCTTGATCGTGTTTTCTATCACTCTCCATAAGAACATGATGGTTAGTTTTATCTTAAATATCAATGTTTTCATGGAATCCTAGTATGGGGTTTCATTGGTGACCATTGAACTTATATTTCGTTCTTTTATTGTGGAAGTTTAATTGACTCTTTTTCTAATGAGGGACTTTCATTGATGTTTTTTAGTACAATTTTAAAATTGTGAGGATGAAATTTCCAAAAGGGGAAGGATGTAATGAGCCATGTATTTATATAATAACACTTTTTGGTTCCTATTTATACTTATGAATATGATATTAATTTTACGTTAATGGTTATGCTTTTTTTCAATAGTGTAATCGACACCTCACAATGGGTTTTCTTTGAAATATTACATTTCACCCAACATTGAGTTATATCGAAATATAATAAAATAATAATATTAGTATTTAAAATGTTAGTCAATGAATCTCTATTGGAATGAAGGGAATGAATTATATTGACTGAATTTTGAAATATGTTTTACACATGTTTAAGTAACGATTCATTTGTTACTAAATATATTATAAAGGGAAATAAAAACAGATTTAATATAATACATGTGTTTTTAGGAAAACCATTTTAAAAGAGAATAATTTTGATTTCATGTCACTATTTATGGATTTTTAAATATGATATAAATTCAAAGTACTGTTTTAGAATAATCTTATATGTTTTAGAGATATGATATATGAAAAAATTAAATTTTTTAGATAAAATGAATATTTGTCTAGAATTGCAGTTTTATCGCGTTTTGATGGTGAAGCCCTTTTAAATCTATTTTTTTCACTTTTATATGTTCTATTGGAAAAAAATATCTTCTTTTGTAGAATAAGGACATAAAAATTTATTTTAGATGAAATTTAGGTATTTTTCTGAAAAAATTTGTCACTTTTTTAACAGTTAAAAATACTTCATTTTAATTCAAAACTTCCTTTTTATATAATTTATTTATATAGTTGGATTTTAAAATTAATTGGTTTCAAAGTATAATTGGATTATATTTTTATAATTTAATACAATTATGGTAATTGGAAATAATTTATATTTTAAATTTTACATAAACACAAATCAATCATTTGACAGTTATTACATATTATAACCCCGCCTTTTGGTTCTAAATATGGGAATTAATGTTAAATTTATTTATATAACAACCCTACTTTTTATTACACACTTAAACCTGACTTATTAAAACAAAAATCCACATGATACAAAATATAATATCGAGAGGTCTAGTGTCTTTGGACCTTAGAAATATTACAATAATAGCATAGAGTATAAAACACACAACATCTTTATTGAAAACATCCTTTACATGACCACTACACTTCCTCATACATAGCATTTCATGGGATAACACGAGGACATCTATAAGAAAAGGGTGAGATATAAATCCAATTAAGGAAATAAATGTGTAACAACATGAGGAATAAAATACATGTCATAGAATAGGCATATCAATGGATAACAAGGAAAACATGAACAAAAAGGCATGATATTGTATGATAATCATAACATGGAAATGTGGAAACAACACTTAACATGGAATTTAGCATGAGCCAAGGCTCATTGAACATGGAGGATGAGTAAACCTTCATTGTACATGAAGCACGAGTAAAACCTCATTTCACATGAATTAGAATGAGTAAAAACCCATTGAACATGACGAAACATGATACTATACTTTACCCAATGTATTGGAGCGCTATCAGGGCGCAACCTTCTTATTCATTTCATTTAATTCATAAGTGTCACATGTGGATCATGAAATCAATCAACATTATAAGTTATTCCAGGATTAATTCATGTGGAATAAATACATGAATGTACTATTCAATATGTATATTTGTATAATGGAAAATACACTTGATAGAGACATGGGTATGGTATTCACTACATTATGATCTTGGCTTGAAAAAATGAGGTGCAATTTTGGCATCATAATGGTGTGACATAGGGATTCATGAAATTCTTTGATGAGATAGAAATTTTTTTCTTATAACATTTACATGAAATGGAATGTAAGGGGATCATATGGATATATTCCCCAAAAAAATAATGTAATTTAGATGCATAATACATAAGAATTACTTGGATGTAAAATAGGAGAGAGAAATCCATCACGGAATTTTGGAAAGGTAACATGTGTACACGGGAGTAATTAATGATAGAGAAAGGGGTATCTCGCCATCCAAAAATAAATAGGAATGTTTGGGGTAGGTTTGAAATCATTCCCCAACATTTTTATTTGAAAAAATTGTATAACAACTTAAAAACAATTAGACAAAAATGAGAATGGAATAAATCCCTTACTTGAAAGTGTTGTCCCAAAGGCCTAGGAGAGGCTTGAGAGGGGATTATTGAGAGATTGGGGAACCTTGGGAGGATTCTAAAGATATTAGGGAAGGAGTTTGTCGAAATAAAAAGGCTTTGAGTGAAGAATAAGTGGATGCTTAGGTGGGTAAATATATGAAAGAAGAGGGAATTCTTTATTATTTAGGACTGGGACACCTCACATTAAACTAATCAATACCCCAAAACATACCATGGTTTTTTTCAATGGATTTTACCGAAGTGGATTATAAAACAATATTTTATATGTCCAACGGCCGAAACACTGATAAAAATAGGGTTTCTTATGTGGAGGTGAGTCACACTCTCAAGAAAAAGAATTTAAAAAGACAAAATGTTTTATAAGTCTAGGAGGTCCACAAAATCTTTTTTAAATAAATATAAAAAATCTAAAATCACTTTATTTTAATTCAAAAACATATATTGGGCGAAAGGAATGTTTATACTATTTTATTACCTCACTATTGGGTCATTATGATGTTATTAAAACACATTATATATTTAAATGGTATTTAATTTTTTCCCAGAAGTTCGACTATATTAGAAAATTATGAAAAATTCACTTTTAGATAATTTTGACATCCTGATTCCAAAAATAATATTCATTTTATCTTAATAATTTTATACATATGTGTTTTTTTCTTTTAAAATAAAAACATATCATACAGAAAATTCAAGGGTTCTAACAAAAACAGTTTACAAACCTTAATAAATACTACAATTGAATCCATAAAATTATATGATAATAAATATTTAATAACAAGTAATTATAATAATATATTAATAAAATATTATTTAATTCAAAAATCCACTAATTCATCAAATTATATTATTTAGTTGAATGTTAACTGATAATGCTATTTGTGCTTTAAAAAACTATTTACCATGTAACAATAATAAAATAAATGAACATTCATTATAAATAAATAATGTAAATAGTCATAGTGATATGGTCTCATTACATAACCCCTTATAATAGCTGAATATGACCGAAGGGTATGGTGTGCGATCGTGATAGACTCTTGAGGTGGCTCGGATAACATTGCTCGGGTGGTAATCTATATTAACATCCACTTCTCATGTAGTCAGTTCTGCTCGTGCTTAACATGTTCAAGCTCGGCTTGGGCTTGGTCAAGAGTGAATCCCAATGACATCACCTCCATTACAATATCTGAAAAATGGGATTCATATGGGGAAAGTATACTGATGAGGTCATCGCTTCCTTTGTATGAGTAAATTAGATTTGTTAAAGCCCTATACTTATACTAATCGTGTGATCACAGCTCAATGACTATATTAGCAATGGTCTCAATTTGTAAAGGTATTTTAAAATCCAGATACATTAAACCAATGAAGATCGAATTTTATATAACCATAATAAGGCATTTAATTAGATCAAGATGAATTTTCTATAATGAAATTTTGGGTTGTTACAATCTTCGCCCCTTAAGAAATTTCTCCCTCGAAATTTCCGTTTCCCATAATAAAACAGATGTGGGCAACTGTACTTCATCATTTCCTATGATTCCCATGTCACTTCTTCAACCCTGTGGTTTCACCACAACAACTTGATGAGGGGAATTGTCTTATTCCATAGAACATTTTCTCTACGATCTATGTTCTTCACTTGTTTCTCCTCATAAGAAAAATCATCCTCTAACTGTATATCCTCTGAAGAGAGTATATGTGAAGGGTCTAGAATGTACTTTTTTAAGAGGGATACATGAAAGAAATCATGTACTTTGGCCATAGTAGGTGAATGTTCTAGTTGATATGCCATAGCCCCAACACGATCAAGAATCTCGAAGGGGCAAATGTACATAGAAATTAACCTTCCTTTCTTTCAAAAACTCATGACCTTCTTCCATGGAGATATTCAGTGAGATACCATGTCTTCAAATTTAAACTCAAGGGATCATCAATGGATCTCTGCATAACACTTATTTCGACATTGGGATGCCTTGATATGATTCTGAATGAATTTCACCTTCTCCACTATTTGTTCAACCATTTCTGGTCCATCAAGCTTACGTTCCCCAACTTCATCCCAATATGTCTATGTTCTGCACCTCTTCCCATACATGACGTCATAAGGTTTCATTCGGATGCTCAAGTGGAAACAGTTATTAAAAGTGAACTCAACCAGAGGACAATGTTGATCCCATCCTCCTTTGAAGTCCATTGAGCATGCTCTCAACATATCAGCAAGCCGTTGGATAGTCCACTCGGATTGGCCATATGTTTGAGGATGATAATCCGTAGTGATGTTCAGCACAATATGTTGAGAATGTTGAATACTCTTCCAAAACATAGAGGTGATTCTTGGATCTCAATCAGATACAATAGATAGTGGTACTCCATGCATCCTTACCACATACATGATATATATCTGTGCAAGCTGATCCAATGAGAAATCCTCCCGAATTGTAATTAAGTGTGCAGACATTGTAAGACGATCCACAACATCCCAGATTCCATTGTTTCCTTTGGATTTCCTATGTTGTCTAGTGAAAAATTCCATGGTGATGTCCTCCAATTTCCAAGCTAGTTTGGGTAATGGTTGAATTATCCCTTAGACTTCTGCCTCTCTACCTTCACTTGCATACACACTAGGAACATTGATTATACTCAGTAATCTCCTTCTTCCTGTTATCCCACCAATAATTCTCTTATAGATCTCAATACATCTTGGTTTTTCTTGAGTGAATAAATAAATTTGATCTATGTGCATCATCTAAAACTTCATTCTTCAGCTTCGTACTTGATGTAAGACATAGTCTTTTAACAAATCTCATAAATCCTTCTTCATTAACATTGAACTCCAAGGATTTCCCTTTTCTGATAGCTTCCACTGTCTTCTGAATTCCCACATCATTCTTTTGAGAATCCTTTAACCTTTCCAAAAGAGACAGTTGACCAATCATTTGTGAAAGGATTGATGATGTTGCTTTCTTTATGATTCCCAGGTCCATATTCATCAATTCTAATAAGATTGGGTTCTTCTAAATTCTCATCTATGATAGAATTGTTGGGTCCCTTATACATAGAACATCTTCCACCTTGTTCGCTTTCCCAGGGTGGTAATGGATTGTGCAGTCATAGTCATTGATCAGCTCTAACCATCTTTGTTGTTGCATATTCAACTATTTCTGTTTGAATATATACATGATGCTTTTTTTGGTCTATATATATATTTCACAATTCTCCCCAAATAGATAATACCACAAAAATTTTAAAGTTAAGATCTCCAAAACCAACTCCAAATCATGTATTGGATAATTCTTCTCATTGACATTCAATTTCCTTGAAGAAAAAGTAATGACTATTTCATTTTTCATCAACACACAACCCATGCCCTTTTTCGAAGCATCACTAAATACCACAATTAGTTCTACACTTTTGGGTAAAGCAAGCACGTGCGTAGTGATAATCCTCCTTTTTAACTCCTTGAAACTTTCTTCGCATTCGTCACTCCATGAAATCTATAGTCCCTTTCAAGTTATCTTGGTTAGAGGGTTGGACAATCATGAGAAATTTCTCATAAATCGTAGATAATATCTAGATAATCCCATGAAGCTATAGATATCTCATACTTATGGTAGCCTCATCCATCCCTCAACTGCATCTATTTTGGATGGATCCATATATATCCCATTGCTTGTGATGATATGGCCCATTAATGAAACATCTTTCAACCAGAACACATACATATTGTACTTTTCATACATATTATCCTTCCACAAGGTATCTAGTACAGTTCCTAGATGCTCCTCATGATCCTTATTAGTTTTGGAGTATTTTAGAATATCATCTGCAAATACTACCACAAATTTGTCGAGGTAATCCCTAAATACTCTTTTAATCATGTCCATGAAGTTTGTTGGGGCATTAGGGAGTCCAAAAGGCATTACAGTGAATTCATAGTGCCCGTATGTTGTATGAAAATAAGTCTTGGGGAAATATTTCTTCTTCACCTTTAATTGATAATATCCCGACTGCAAATCAACCATTGAGAAGTATTGTGCACCAAACATCTTATAGAATAAGTCATCAATTCATGGGAGAGGATACTTATTCTTTATCCTTATTTTTTTGAGCTCACAATAATTGATGCAAAGGTGCATTGACCCATCCTTCTTCTTGAAAAAGAGGACTGGTGCACCCCATGGTTAACCACTAGGGCACATAAACCCTTCGTACAGATTCTCATGCAGTTTCTTTTTCAGCTTCTCATGATCCTTAATAGCCATTTTATATGGAGTCTTTGATATTGGAAATTCCCCAGGTATAATATGAATTGAGAATCAAACATTCCTTCTGGGAGGAAGACCAAGTAATTCCTTTGAAAAGACTTCATAAAATTCCCTCACAATTGGAATGTCTTCAAGTATGGTTGCCTCCTTTAACTCTATCATCTGAGATAGATGTGCATGCTCATACGGTAGTATTATCCACACTTGAGATGATGGAGCTAAACAATATTCTTCATCCTCTTTTCACTTTTATATAATCAGGGGTCGATTCTCCACATGGACAGTTCTTTCCCTCTCACTGCAATTTATGTTGGCTCTATATAAGAAAATACAATCCATGCCATGAATTGTATCCAATTCTACCAGAGGGAGTATGATGAGGTTCTTTGGGAAATTCAACGAACAGATTATGATAGGGGAAGAGTTATATTCATGAGATATAATGATTTCCCCATTTTCCATACTCACTGACATCTTTACTTCCATGATTTGTGGTGGTTCTATGATTGTTCTATTAGACCTTTGGGATATAAAAGAATTTTTAGAACCTGAATAAAAAATTACATTAACTATTCATGAATGAATAAATAGTGTACCTGGAACCAAGTCATTGTCATGGTTCACATTGGTAGTAGTGATGGAAAAATATCTCCGTTTGTTCCTTGGAGGTTGTTGCTTGCCTTCAAAATTCCTTGGCATAGGGCACTGATTTTCATGATACCTTAGTTCTTTGCAGTTGTATCCATGAACCAAAAATTGAGGTTTTAATGGTTCATTCCTCTCCTCTGTTGCAACCATGGGTTTTTCTTGTCATTAGTTCACAACTAGGTTCCCTTATCTTCCACACCTAAAGCATTTCATCATCCCGTTCAAGAAATTTTTTGGGGTGCTTCTTTCCGAACCATTGGAATGTGGAGTGATGGATCTTCTTAGCACCATTGGATTTATCCATAGGATTGTAGCATTTAACTCCACCATATTATTCTTTTCCTTATTATACCCTTGAGATTCCCCAACCTATATTTTTACCTTGAGGGCACATCGGACAATTTCCTCATAGATGTCTAAGTCACGAATCGCCATCACTTTTCGTAGGCTAGGTTTTCTCCCACCATATATGTGTTCAACCTTATATTCAGGGGTAACGACAAAGACGGAGGTGTATTGTGCAATCCTTATTAATATTTCCACATACTCTCCGATAGATTTGTCATATTTTTTCTTGAGGGAAATGAATTACCTATCTATCTTATGTCGGTGGGTGCGTGGAAAAAATTATCCGAAAAAATCTTCTTGAAATCATTCTATTCCAACACCACGATCTCTACCATAGGCTTCATATATTTTTTATCAATGTACACAATTGATCGGCTTCCCCTTCCATATAATAAGACACCAGAAGAACCTTCTCTTTTTCGGAACATTGAAGGATCGAGACGATCTTTTCAAGGGTGTTGATCCATTGTTCGGCCATTAAGGTATCAGATGATCCATTAAAATTATGAGGTAATATTCTCATAAAGATCTATATAGCGACTTGTTCTTTTTGGGGGGGGGGGGTGACTGTTCCTCTTGACCCATGTTTCTATTCAATTCTTGAGTTAACTGAGAGTAAAGCATGACAATGTTCGTGATTCCCGTTCCAATCGGATTGAGAATCTCATTTTCACAGTCATCACATTGATCTTCACGTCAGTTGATAGCCCAAGTCCTCCTATTAAAGGCCATTGGGTATAAAAAAAGGAATGTTAGGGGTTACACATAAAGAGTAATACAAGGATAAACCCGTTGACTTATAAATAACTTTTATTTCCTTAACTTATGAATCTGAAGGGTTCAATCTATTCTAACCATGATCTACGTTCTAACACATACTCTTTGGGGCATTTTTATAATTCCCTTAATAAAATTTCATAAAATGATTATGAATATACCAATGTATAAACACCGGGAGTGTCATAACCATGAGTGAAGCAAGGCCCAATGTCTTGCACCAGTTCCCGTTTGAGTCTAGCTCAAAGCGGTGTTTTCAGGTTTTACCCCTAGGATTAGTCTCTCCCAGAGCCGCCTCTACATGCTCGTATCTAGACAGTGATGTATTTTCTTAATAAACCACTTACACAATAATCACCAATAATTAATTATGTTTTCATTATACTTATTCTTTTTTTATGTATTCACTAGGGTTATCTAATCCTAAACCCAAAATAACTAAACATATCCTTTGACACCAACTTTAACAACCCTCCTTTTTATTACACACTTAATACGGATTTATTACATAAAATATTCACATGATATAACAATGATGATGGATAGTTATAGTGTCTTTGGGGAATATGAACATTAGATAACAGCTTAGAACATAAAACCCATAACATCTTTATTGAAAACATCCTTTACATGACCTCTAGATTCCCTCGTACTTAGCATTGCATGGGATAGCTAGAGGACATGCTTAAGAAAAGGGTGACCTATAAATCCTAGTAAGGGAATAAAAATGTTATCACATGAGGAATATAATACATGTTAGACAATTGGAATATTAATGGAGTACAAGGGATACATTAACATAAAGGAACGATAAAGAATGATAATCATAACATTGAAATGTGGTAACAACACTTAACATAGAATTTATAATGATCCAAGGCTCACTGCACATGGAGCATGACTAAACCCTAATTACACATGAAGCATGAGTAAAAACTCATTTCACATTAATTATCATGATTCAAATCCAATTGCACATGACGTATCATTATACAATACTTTACCCTATGCATTGAAGAGCTATTTGGGAACTCCCTTATTGAACATTTAATTTCATGCATATGTGTGCCACATGGATCATGAAATCAATCCACATCATAAGTTATTAATTTATTAGGTAATGTGTATATTGGCTAGGATAAATGCAGTGCAATTTTAGAAGCATAACGACGTGACATAGGAATTCATGAAAATAGGTGACGAGATAGAAAATTGTGTCTCCTAATATTTACATGAAATGGACATTAATGGGGTCATATGGATACATGTCCCAAAAAACCTAATTGAATTTAGATGCATAATACAAAAGAATTACTTTGATGTAAAAGAGGAGAGAGATATCCCTCGCCGAATTTTGGCATGGTAAATGGTGTACTTGAGAGGCTTTGATGAGAGATAAACGCGTCCCTATTCATCCAAAATAAAGTGGATAGTATGGGGTAGGTGAAAAATCATACCCCAACATTTTTAATTGAAAACAAATGGGTGTAAAAACTTAATGAAAATTACACAAAAATATGAAATGAATAAATCCCTTACTTGGAAGTGTGATCCTAAAGGCTTGGGAGAGGCTTGAGAGTGGCTTATTGAAAGCATGGGGCACCTTGAGAGGATTATAAAAATAGGATAGTAGGGGTTTGTCGAACTCCAAAGTATTTTAGTGAAGAGGAAATGGGATCATGGGTGGGAATATATATGAATGGAGAGATAATTCATTATTATTTAGGTTTGGGATACCTCACATTAAACTAATAAATACCAGAAACCAGCCCATGGTTTTTTCCAAAGGGGATTGTAATATAATATTTTATATTTCCAATGGCTGAAAATCTTAAAATAATAGGGTAGCTTATGTGGAGGTGAGTCACACTCTCAAAAAAACAATTTAAAAAAGCCAAAATGTTTTATAGGTCATGGTGGGTCCACAAAAGATTTATAAAATAAATCAAACAACTATAATAGAGAATTATTTTAATGATGAAACATATATTGTTTGAACATAATGTTTATTATATTTTATTACCACAATATTGGGTCATTGTGATGTCATAAAATACATTATATTATTAAATGGTATTTAATTTTTACCCAAAAGTTTGACTATCTCCAAAAATTATGAAAAATTCACCGTTGGATAATTTCGACATCCTGATCAAAAAAATAATATTCATTTTTTTAAATAATTATATAAATATGTGAATTTTAACTTTTAAAATAAAATCTGACATTTACCAAAAATTCAGGGTTTCTGACAAGAACATTTTTCAAACCATAATAAAAATTACAATTGCATTCATAAAATTTTATTATCATTTATATTTAAATTAAAGTAATTATAATAATATTTGATTAGGATATTATTTAATTAAAAGACCCATTAATTTAACTGAATATATTTCTTAGTTGAATATTAAACAAAAATACTATTTGTGCTTTAAAAAAATTATTTACCAAGTAATAATAACAAAATGAATGCACATTCTTTATACAAAAAATTATGTACATAGTCATAGTGCTAGGTTTTCGTTACATAACCCCTTATAACAGCTACATATGACCGAAGGGTAAGGTGTGAGATGGTTACATACTCTTGGGGTAGCTCTGATAACATCGCTCGGGTGGTAATATCTATTAACATCCACTTCTCACGTAGTCAGTTCTGCTCATGCTTAATGTGTTCAAGCTCAGCTTGGGATTGGTCAATAGTGAATCAAAATGACACCACCTCCTTTCCAAGCTCTAACAAATGGGCTTCGTATATGTAAATTCTACTAGATGAGACAATTATTCCTTTGTTTGAGTAAATTTGATTTGTTAAATCGCTATATTTATACTAATCATGTGATCACTGTTCAACAACTATATTAGCAGTGATCAAAATTCATAATGGTATTTTAAAATCAAGAAAAATAAAACCAATGATGTTCAAATTTTACATAACCATAATAATACATTTAATTAGATTAATAGTAATTTTAATTAATGAATGTTTGGGTCATTATAATTTATGCCAATTCTGTGTTTTGAATTTCAAAAATAGGATTCCATATTTTGAATCAGGAGGTTCAAACAGTGTAAATTTGTAAATTTTTTAGACATTATGAATACTATCTTCAGTAATTATTTTATTTACAGTGGTAAAAAGTTAAAATTTGTAAATAAGGTAAAACTAATATTATAATAATAATGATAAAATACCCTGACACATGTACTAATCCTATTGGGTTATATATTTCTGACTTAGTGCATCCCTGGGTCAATTTTTGGACCCCAATTATCCACATTGGAGTGATAATGACATGTTATATTAAATATATTAATGTAAAGAAAAAATATGACATAAACTAATATCATTTAATAAATCAATTTTTACATAGGGTTATATAAGTGACATTTTTACTATAAATTGTCATTATAAAGATACATATATTTACAACATCATGGTATTTTTATTAATATTTTTTAGAAATCAAATAAACAAATTTATTTATGACACAATGATGATTTAGTGATTACATTATTAATGAAAATTTATGAAAATGATACTGTAAATATTAAAATAAATTTATTTTGATATTTTTTATCCCATACAAGAATTGAATGGATGATTATGACATTTTATATTTGAATTAATTTAGTATTTGTTAGAATGAATCATGTCATTATAGATTTTTAAAAAATTCATGATATGAATAATATAAAAATAGACATAAATGAGTTATTTTAAAAAAATTAATTTTTAAATGATATTCTAGTCCTAAAAGTCTAAGATTCTACCAAATGATAAATATAATGTTGAAAATTTCATTAATTAACCACATGAGGTTTGATTGTCATTTTATGGTAACTATATTAACCATATAGTATGAATATACAAGAAGACATGGTAAGAGTTAAATTAGTTAACTAAGTGTTAAAGCTAACAGATAAGATAAAATTTGAAACCAAAACATGTCTAAAATATATTGGTAAAGAGGATTTAGAACAATAATCATCTTATATTTGAATTAAATGTGTTTTGGGCCTTTTGAAAATCAAAATTTAGTTTATAATTAAATAATCTTTCAAGACATTCAAAAATTACCCCCTCCCTTTTACAAAATCCACCACCTATTACCCCTTACTCACACCTCTCAAGCACCTTGGATAATCCAAACACTACCTAAATAAGCTCCGAACATCCCTCTCTTACTCCTAGAAGGATTACCTTGGGTAGATTTCAATTTAATAAATATTTAAAGCTTAAATGAAAACAAAGTTACCCGATTTGAGTAAATTAAAGAACAAACATGTCATGTCGGACACGAGGTAAGTGAAATTCTTAACACAATATCTATTCTTTGGGTTAATCTTATACTTGGTGATTATTTCATTCTACCATTATCGGAGAAAGTAATTTTTTTTATCATATCTTGTGTTTGTATATTCTTTTTGTGTTCTTATAGAGAATACACATAATAGATCTATTTTTGAAAAAAATTATCGTTGAAAGGGACTTTGTCTTAATCTCCTTTTATTGAGAAATATTTTGATAATTTACACCTTCATATTTTATATGGTGTATAATTAAACCTTTTGAATTTTTAATTTCTTTAAAATAAAATATTATATCTACGATTTGTTTTAATTAACGACAAAAGAGAAGTTTTTAGAATATACGATGACAAAGACCACTCTACCACCGTAATTGTTATCTGATATTTGGATTCCTCTATAATCCTAAATGTTTTTAATTTGAAAAGAAATCCATTATTCCATTTTTTGCTGTTTTATTACTGAATTTGGTTTTTTCAATGGATTTATTATTTCAATATGATGAAATTATTTCTTGTTATTGAAAATGAAATGATATGAGGAAAATTTTGATAATTGAAACATTTTATGTGTTATGATTATATAATGGTACATGGAAATTTGATGGGTGGTTACGTGATAAAACAATGACGAGTTGTTTAGTGATAAACAAGATGATCGGTGGTTCTGTTATAAACCAAGGACAGATGGTTACGTTATAACCTCTAATTCATTGGGTATGGAAGTCAGCCATATGGTTATTCCATATAGTGGTATGTGTGGAAGTCGACCATATGGTTATTCCCCAGAAGTAATTTTATTTACCAACTTACATTTTTATTTCATATGTTGCATTATATGTGCTTTATGGTAATCATTGGGTTAAAAAATGTAAGCAATGAGCTAATATTTAGTGAAGGGTTTTTTAGACTTCATAAAGATGAAAATTATTACATTAAGATAATGTATTCATGGTTTTCTTGTTGTTTTGAATGAATAAGAGTTTTTATTCTTTATGTGTCCCTTTAATGGATTTTTATTTGCATCCCATGTTTTGAAATGCTTTTAATAGGACTTAAAGGTGAATAGGATCATGGATGGGATCAAGAAAAAGTTATGTCGTTTAAAACATGGAACTAAATGTGTTCCTTTTTACAGATTATATGTTTTATGAAAAAAATATAGTCAGTAGAAGTGTCTAAATTTAATATTAAAGATGTTATGTATAAGTTACGACCTAATTCTCTAAATCTCTAATCCTTAAAAGATCCTCAATGTAAATTATTAACATAATTCAAATTAAGCAATGTATATGGTCAGGGCCTTATACGGTGCTTCCCCGATTTTGATGGATCCCTATCGGATGGAATCCAATGCATTGTAGTAGTTTAGAATTGTGATACATGATTTAATTGAGAAAGGTTTTATCTATAATATATGCCATTATGGGATGATGCAGTGTAATTAACCAAAAATTTGGATTGTATTCTAAGGATGTGAAAAGACTAATAGAGGTTGCACTTGATAGTGTTCATGAATTGTTAACTTCTTCCATGAATGGATGATAATTTTGACTAGTTGAGGGAATCTACTTTTTTCACTAACATCAATCTATTTTCTGAATGTCACTAGTGAGGATAATAGTGGATGACTCCCCATATAATAACTTCATATGTAGGTATGGGATATTTAATTACATGTTAATGTCATTTGGTGTAACAAAAAAAGAAGTTGGGTTCATATGCTCATGAACTCTAAATTCCATGAATTCCTAGTCCATTTATTAGTTATTTTTATTGATAACATATTAATATACTCGATTTCAGAGAAGGATAATGAAAAAATTTCAAATCATTAGTACACATTCATCAATACATTCATATATATAAAATTTTGTCCAATTTTATGTTCTACAAATTAAAGGTTCACTTAAATTGGAATGTTGTGTCCAAGAAGGGTGTATAAATAGACATGTCAAAGGTTCATTAATTTGTTTTCATGGGAAGGAAAAAATAACATGGAAAATTTTCACAGTTTCTATAGTCTCGCAGGATATTACTGGAGGATTTTGTCTGATTTCTCTAAGATTTTAGAACAATTGATTGAATTGACATTGAAGGAAGAATGTTTTTTTGTAATGATATTTTCCATACATAATTTTACTACCTTATATGTAAATTGGTCAGTTATATGGGGATATAATTTAAAAAACTATGGGTGATGTTCAATGTTTTTTTTTCATGCTTCTCATCCAGTATTGTGATGTATATTGAGGAATTAAAAGGTAGTGAACTATCACTGACCTAGGTAGTTTTATACCAATGATAATAATTACACAACCCATGATCTAGAGCAAGAAGTGGTTTTCATTGAGCTATAGATGTGGATTCATTACCTACTAGGTAAGAGCTTTGTAGTATTCATGGAGCATAAGAGTTTGAGATATATAATTTCCCATAATTATATGAATATTACACGACGATGGTGGATTTATTTTCTTTCAGATTATAATTTTGGGATCTCCAACACCTCATGAAAGATGAATTATTTGGAAAATACATCGATCATGAATTCTGAGAAGGATATGGTTCTGGAGTCTGAATAATCATAGAATTACATAGAGGAGTTGGTACCCCTAAACATAGATTTTTAGGTGGGTTATAGTTATGGTTTCATGTTTTAGATTTTTATGTGGTCTTCTTAAATGAAGAATTTGGATGAGTCTCTATGGGGAGACATAGAGGTAGAGGTGATGTGTTATCATTTGCTCCTTGGTGATACTCAATAGGGATAGTTTTACGATGGTTTGAACCCAATTTTTTTTTAGGGGAGGATATTTTTTATAGTGGAGATGCAAAAAGGATTCCAACTAGAGTTTCATTTTTATCATTTAGTTGTACACCGAGGAAAATCTGAGATGTAATGTGATGTGAGGGTATAGTTTTTATGTCCTTGGATGAATAATGTGGTGGAAGAGTTTGTTCCTCGATATCTATTTTTATAGTAGTTAAAGGCCAAGATTCATATCCTTGGGAGTATTCTACAGCGCAAGGATGTTCTCAATTGGGAATGGGGAAAAATACCAATTTAAATTTCCATCATATTTTCCAAATTTATGGGAAGTTTCGATAATCTATTCTTTATCTTAGATCAATTGATGAAATTGAATCACTACATAGTGATCAAGGTGTTCAGTGTAGTGGATGTTTTAGAAAACATGTTTGCAGATGAAGTAGTATAGGTGAATGGATTCCCAAGGAACATTTCCCATTACTATGATCCTAATCATACCTCATGGTTATTGGTGTAATTTTTTCTTTCATTTCGATCTCATTTATTCCTATGAACTACTTCCTACCATAGATAGTGGGGAAATTGAGTATACTATATAAAATATGGATTATATGTTGCCGGTATGTATTTTGGAATTTGGTAGATCTGAAGGAATTCATCTTCCTTTGGTTTTCTTTCAAAAAAAAATATATCCCTCATCCATTTTCAATTTACTATTATAGGATGTATATGGGGTTTTTTTGTCATTCTCCATTTTTCTAAACTGAGATTGGGTAGTCATTTGTTCTTATACTCAATGTTGTGCTGAGAATTATAGAGGATTTATAGTTTGTTCAAGATAATGTGGAAGTATCTCATGATAAGAAAAATTGTTATGTTAAATTTATGGGGAGGTCCTTTTATTTTGAGGTTGGAGACCATGTGTTCTGAAGATTTCCCCTCAATGCATGAAGATGGTGTTTATAAAGGGGTACATTCTCTCCCCTTGTTTTTTTGGCCCCTTCAAGGTATTAGGGCACAATGGTGAGGTGTACTACTGGTTCTCACTTGCTCCATGACTAGTTATGATCTATGATGTCTTTCCTTTTCCTCAAATTTTTCATTATCGTCATAATGAATCACATGTCATTGAATATGGAATGATGTAAATTGAGGATGGTGAGATGTTCATGGAGTGACCAGTAGAGATCTTGGATCATCAAGAGATATTATTGTGAGGAGGAACCATTACCTTGGTTTATAAATTTCGAATCCATGGTGGCATGGTGAGGAGTTCATTACAGTTTGAAACATAGTTGTGTTTCAAGTACCTAGAGTTTTTTATTCATTTTATTCATTTTCATAACTTCTAGTTCATTGATGTGATGTTTTGACCATTCTTTATCATATGACATGTTCTCCATATTTTTTGATTTGATATTTAATTTACACATAAATGAATATTAATTAAGGAAAATTAATTCCAAATCAATAAGTGTTATACTTTGATTCTTTTAAAATGTTGTGGTTGGGTAAATTCCACTCATATAGGGCAATATCCAGATATTGGAGATGATTTTTTTAAAATATGTTCATGAGTATTTGTTGGAATATAGTTGGGTTAGATTTTTTCATTTATTATTATGTGGATAATAGAGTAATGTGGGGGTTGTGTGTGGTGTTTTTAATATTTCATTTCAATGGATAGTCTTGTTAGTATCACTGTTTCAAATGTTTGTAGATACTTGAGAGATATCTTAAGGATTTGATATTAAAACTACATCACTATTTCCTTCTAGGTTGGATTTTATTCTAGATGGATATAATACACTGAGAGATATGTGATGTAACAGACCATATCATCAGAGATATTACATTGAGTGAAATTTAGTTACTGAACTGTTCAGGTGAATTACAATGGTGTTTTGAAGGTAATTTTTTGATTTTGGAGGAATTTTAGAGGAAAAAGGGGTGTTTTGAGATAGAATATATCACCGTAATATACAACCTTATGGTAGTTCTCTGTAATCATCACATGATTATATCACACTTGAGGTAGCACATAATGATATCACCTAACAGTAGCACACTGGTAGTAGCTGATGATGATGGAACTGTAGTTGTATCATCAGGTAGTAGCACCTAATGGAAACACACTGACGACAGCCATATCCTTAAAAAAATTGTATGTTTCACCTTATGGATTCACATTTGTAGTATCACATAGTCTTATAAACTATCGGTATTATAACAGTGATAGAACATGATAGTAGCACACTGATGATAGCACATTATAGTGGAATATATTTTTGTAGAACTAGACAACAACACACTGGTGGTATGACCTTATTGTAGGACATTGGCAATAGCACCTGAAAATAGAGAACTAGTAGTAGAACCTAATGGAATATAATTCATTATATCACCTAGTTTTCGTATACTTATATTATCACATGATTGAAAATTATAATGTTATCATATAATAGTAGCATCAAATAGTTTAAGGATCCAGAATTTACAAATATTATAGTTGTTTCCTTTTAATATTTTTGATGAAAAATAGTTTGAAAACCTTAATTAAAGGAATTAAAATAAAATTTAAAGGGTAATAATTTTATTTCACATTTATTTAATGTATGTATCCTTTTAAATTGATATAAAATTTGGATTTTATGTGATCTTATTTTAAAGGTCAATTATAATAATATCAAATTCCTCTGGTTTCTGATCTATTCATTCTAATGTAAAGATCCTATATTCATTATTTATATCATTATTTCTTTTTATAAGGGAGGTTTTAGAGCAATTTACCTTGTATTTATGGAACTATATTGTTAGCGTTGGTTTGAGTTCCTTATAGGTTGTTTTTTTAGGTGTGCACACAACCTACTTTTGTTGTAGTGAATTGTGAAAATATTTGTTCTTCTAGTTTAGGGGATTCATTCCCTCCCCAATAATTATATTAAGAGGGAGGGGATAATTCCATTTATTAATATGATGAACATGGTTTTATTTATAATTAAAATTATAAATTAATTATTTTATATAAATTGAAGTGGAAGGTGAATTAAATCACATTCTTTTATAACATTGATATTATTACTAATACACTAAAATGTTCTAGATAATTCCAAGCTGAAAATAATCTTTTTTGGGAATCTTGTATTACATTATATTTTTGTGTTATATAACGTATAGTTTTGTTATTTTTTATTATCACCCTAAATGATAATTATCTTATCACGTATATTGGGTTAGTGAGAATTTCCCCCCAGAAAATTCTTGTTGTGAGAGAGTTCCATAAAAGTCAATTGGATTTGGTAAAATGTATAAAAACTATAATCTTTATTACACATTAATGTAAGATTTATAAATTAGGATTAAACATTATATAACCTGGTAGAAAAATAATTATAGAGTATTTGGGAAATTTTTATATTACATAAAAATTTAAAATAGGAAAATAACATCTTTATTGAAATATTCCTTAACATGATAGCACTCAAAACTGCATGGGATAACCTGGGGACATATATAATAAAGTGTGAGCTATAAATCCTAGTATGGAAAAAAAATATATAATTAGGTGATACATGATATACAATAGGCATAAAAATGTGGAAAAAAATTTGGTAGAATCATAAAAAATATTTATATGGAATGATATAGCTTTATAATCATAACATGGGAAATGCGGAAACAAATTGAATCACTCCATCATAAAAATAGTTCAAGGATAAATAATAAAACCTCATGAAATCTAATGTATCCTAAAGGAATTAATTTTACTATTATTCCCTACAATATATCTCATGACACTAATCATTTCCCAATGCATTGGAGTGATGTATAATTTTGAGTGCAGTAGTCATATTCGTTTCATTCTTATAATTATGTGTCCCATATAGATCATTAAAAATGGGATCATTTATCTTCACAATTTCTTCCAAAAACATGCAGTTTTTAGAACATAAAATTAATACCCATGTAAAATAATTATATGTATATAAATGTTAACACTCTGGAAAGGTTATGGTTATGGTATTCACAACACATTTGTTTTGGAAGGGAAAATCTAGCGGCAGACTTCGACAGTATAACAACATCACATAAAAATGAATAAAATCCATTAATAAGAGTTACAGGGGTATATCATTATTGTTACCTAAAATTGGTAGAAATAAGAACATGTGAATACATTTCCCAATTTTAGGAATTTGATACCGGAAACAAAAGGAATTAAAGATACATGAATAAAGAAAAGATGATGAGGATCCCTTACTTGGGAGTGTTATTCAAAATGCATGGAAGGTGCTTCCTAAGAGATTGGGAGTTCCTTGGTTAAACTATAGAGAGATTATATTATATAAAGTATATGAAAAAATTATTTTTAGAAAATAGTATTGGGATATTGGGTGGGTTTTTATAGGAAAATAGGGGGAATTCGTTATCATTTCTCAAACCATGGCTTTGGACTCCATACAAAAAAATAACAAAAATTGAAAACATTACCTTGGTTTATGCAAAAAGAGAGTGGTTTTATTTGTTTTATAAGTGAAATTGATGAACATAATGAAATAAAATGCTTGTTTATGTGGTGTTCAGTCATACTATTAAGGAAATTAATTTAAAAGCATAATATATATTATATGTTTTTGTAGATTCATAATTGATTTATAAAATTAATTAAATAAATTGAAAATAACTTTTTTAAGGTAAAACATATAATTGGTCTTGGATACCTATTATATTATCTATTAAATCACTTTTGGGTCATCAGGTGGTAATAATACACACTATATATTTATATAATTTTTAATTTTTAACCAAAAATTAACATGTCTTAGAAAATTATGAAAAAAATAATAATTAGATAATATTAATTATTTGATTCCAAAAATAATCTTCATTTTATCAAAATAGTTTTATGAATATCATCATTTATTGTCAAATGTAGGATTTTTTTATAATAATACTTTTTCATCCCTTTAATAAATTACATATGACTTTATAAAAATTATATGATAATTTATATTTAATAAAAATTATATAACAATATTATTTCATTATAATATTTTTTTAAATAGTCTATTAATTCATTGGAATAAAATCATTATTTTAATTTGAAGAGTATCCAAAAACAATTTGTTTTTAATTTCATTAAAATAATATATAGGGTAATAATAATGGGATGGAAATATATTCATTATTATATGAAATATAATTTACATACTCATATTTAAAGAGTTTTAATACATATACCTTAAATTCCCTATAATGTATCCTTTGATTATGGTGTGCGATTTTGAGTCTTTTGTGGGGTGGTTTGATGTACATGGTTTGAGTCGTGATCTTGATGAGAACTAACTTCTCCCATAAATGGTTTTGATGATGATTATATTCTAGGATCTTATCATGTTAATTCTCTAGGAAAAATCATAATGATTTAATCTCCCTCTAAACTATTGATAAATGGGCTTCAGAGTGTACAATACTAATATTTGAGTCAATCACTAACTAAGTCATTATCAGTTAGGTTTTTTAAAACCCAATAGTTGTATTAATCTAGTGATCACTATTAAATGGATATATTTTCAATTAATACGATCCTCAACACTATATTAAATGTTATTTTATATAATAAAACAACTAAGATCATGTGTTTTCAATAAACATATTACATAATAAGACATTAAATTAAACTAGATAGGAGGATTTCATATATATAATTTTAGGTCATTAAAAATTTCCTCCTTAAGAATGTTATCCTTCAAATTTTTCTTTTCTAACACTAAAACAGATGTGGGTAACTTTGTTTCATCATCTCCTCCACTTTATATGCCACTTACTCAAACATGTGGTTTCTGTAGTGGACTTTGACAAGGTGAACAATCTTCTTCAATAGAACTTTATCTCTATAATATTTTATCTTCAATGGTTGCTTCTTATATGAGAGATCGTTATCCAAAAACATCTCTTCATGATAGTGTACATGTGAGGGTTTTTTCATGTAAATTCTCAAAAGGGATACATGGAGTATAATATTTACATGACAAAGGATAGGTGGGAGTGATAGTCAGTACACCACCACTCCGATGCAATCAGGGATATCAAAGGGGTCTATGTATCTTGTAATGAGTTCTCCCTTCTCCCCCAATATCATCACATTCTTACATTGAGATATTCATAGGAATACAATGTTTCCATCCTCAAACTCTCATCTTGGTCCCCAATTTTTATCACAGCTCTTCTATTGACTCTAAGCTGCCTTGATGTGCTATCGATTGGTCTTAAACTTATCCACCATTTCATTGACCATTTCAAAACAAATAAATATTTCTTCTCCAACTTAATCCCATATTTTATGTGTTCTACACCTCTCCACAAATGTGGGATCACAGAGAGCCATTGTATGATATAGTGGAAACTATAATTCTTTGAGAACTCAATCAGTGGAAGATGTCAGTCCCATCCTTATTTGAAGTCTAGAGAACATGATCTCTACAAGTTGTTCAATGTATGAATATTTTTCTTATACTAGCAATCATTTTTATGATTATAGGTAGTACATATGTTCAATATAGTGTTTATTTCGTGTTGGATACTTTTCTTGAACATGGAGGTATGTCTCAGATCACAATCGGATATAATCATTAGTGGTACTCCATGAAGCCTCACCTGTTATTTGATTTATGTTTGGGATAGTTGGTAAAGTTTTAATTCCTATAGTATTAATATAAAGTAATTTTTCGTTTCAAGAAGGTCCTCAAAAACCCATATAACATTGTTTCCTATGGATGTCTTCATAAGTTTGATGTCAAAGTTCATGGTGATGTTTTCCCCTTAAAATGTTGGTATGGGTAATGGTTTCATAATCTCATTTGACATTTTCCATTAATCATTCACCTACTAACATACTAAGAAAATTGATGTCTATTCATTGATCTCCTTCTTCATATTACCCCACAAATATTTCTCTCATATATGTTGATACATCTTCATACTCCCTGGGTGAATAGAGAAGGTTGAGCTATGCGTGTAATTCAGAATCTCCCCCTTTACCTCATGATTGGATAGTACACATTACATTGACCAAAATCATATAACTCATTATTCATTTACATTTTTTACAAGGATATATGTTTTCATAAAATTATCACTTTTTTCTCAATTCACACATCATTTATTTAATCATCCATTATTATTTCCCAAAGTGGTTGTTGGGAAATTTGTTGAGAAATAATTGATGATGTTCATTTCATTATGATTCCCATAACTATATTCATCAATTATAAAAATATTGTATGCCTCTTAATTCATATAAATTATATTATTGATAGATCATTTCTACTTAGTGATTCTGCCACATTATTTTTATTAATAAGCTGGTAGTGGATTGGGAAGTTATAATGCTTGATTATGTCTAACAATCATCACTGGTGTGTATTTAGATCATTCCTTGTGAAGATATAATAGAGGCATTTTTAATATATATATATGTCATATGTCTCCCAAAAGAGATAATTCCACCATATTTTCAATGTAAAAATCACTATAGTAAAAGTCGGGTCATGTTTTTGGTAGTTATGTTCTTGGACTATCAACTGCCTTAAAGCTCAGGTCATCACCTTTTAATTATTAAATAACACACACCCCATGACCTTAGTTTAAGAATCAATTATTAATATGAAAAGATCTCCAATTTTTGTTAGTGTGATCATAGGGGAGTGATAGGCCTATATTTCATCTCTATGAATATTTCTTCACATTTACAATTCCATGAATACTTGATCATGATGTTCATGAACTTCTCCTATAAATTATTTATCCTATCCTTATGTTATTGGTTCTCATCTTGGGCTTGGTCAATGTTAAATTTCAGATATCAAATCTCCTTCAAAAGATTTGATAATTAGGGATCATAGGGTATGATCCTGTTGTTTGAGGCCATTACTTCCTTTGAATGTGTGAATTAAATTCATTAAAACCATATATTTGTACACTTCATGTGAAAACTATTCAACGGATATATTATCCATTTTTTTGATGATTAAAGGTATTTAAATCCAATAGTATAAAATATATCTAAATAACATCATGTGTATTCTATAACCCAATTTCATAATAAGTCATTTTATTTAATAAAAAATGGTAATTTTATGAAAAATAGTTAAAGTCATTACGAAAATCCCCTCAATAAATTGTAAATAGGGATACATGATATGAAATTTGATATTTTCTGATATTTGTATGGGAGATGAGTTGTGATGTTGTTCTTTGTTGTGGTTGGGATGGAATTCAGTGGTGATGTGAAGATTGTGATGAGTATGAGGATATGGTTGTGATGGTGGTGGTGGGAGCATGATTGAATGAGGATGGTTGGATTGTTGTTGGGATATGATGTGTTGTGCTAGTCATTAAAGTAGTTACAGAATTTATTAAATGATAATATTGAAACCAAAATGGTATGTTCTATTTATAAATATTAGTTAAAATGAATAACAAATCGCAAATTGAGGTAGTTGGTGTTTCTTAAATGGTTAAAATTCATAAAAAAATTATTGTAATTGAACATGTGAAAATGAAGGGATGAATATATAAATTGAATGATCTATTTTAAAGGAAATCACTGGTGATGTGAAATCTAGAAAAATTAATTTATTCAAAAATGAAGATAAAATATGGATTCTATTTTTTGGTCTTGAATTATTAATTTAGTTATGGAAAAAAAATTGGTGATTTTGTGAGGATATGTGATGATGTTAGGATATGGATAGTGATTTTTTGTTAATCAATGGGTTTGTATTCTATGTGAATACAAGTATATATATAATACATATTTTTCGTTTATTTGGTTATTGGCACCATATCCATGGTGGGAACAATGAAAAACATACATATGTGTATAGTGAGTTGTTCTTCCCAATATCCTGATAAAGAGGATAGCTAGCTACCCTATCTTTCTCTATCTATCCCTCACTTAAAATAATTTATGACATGGTCATGCCAGGATAGCCCGAATTGAATAGTGCACTATTGAGATTATTGGAAGGATTATGGTGGAGGTCATGTATGGTTTGAGGAGGACTTGAAGTTGATGTCCGACATTTTCATGATACTCTAATACTCAGGTTATTCCATGACCCATGTATATTTATGAGAGATGTTATGTGATGATAGTGTTATGGGGTGGTGCATGTTGATGTGATGACCCTTCTATGGGGTGGTAATAGGTGATGTGATGAATTTAGTATCATCGAGAGAGATGTTATGTGATGAATATATTTTCATTTTGTTTGTGGTGATGTGATGACCATTTTAATGACCCAGATATTATCACATTTCCTTAAATATATGGAATTATTTATACTCAGTGAAAATTTATGGCACGTGATTACGAGGCCCATTGTGCCCGGAATGAATTTCTGAACATTTTTAAGGTATATTCAGTAAGCGTGCAGACATCATTTTCTATCTATTGAACCGGTGACCGGATTAATAATTTGAGGGCACCATTGAATCCACAGCACAATGATTCACTTGAGGGAGTCATCACTTCGACCGTAGTATTTCTGGAGAAAATGTTAGATTTTGGACTTTTTAAAAGAATAATAGAATAACATTGTTATTTTATTTCATTCATTTTTTTTATTCAAGAGACAAGTGGTAGTGGAGAGACCAACAATATTACCAACCATTAAATGGATTGACTCCTCAAAACATTTCTAACAGCACCATTGGATTTAGGAAGGTTCTGATTCATTGAACCCCCATTAATTGCATGGGTGTTACTCACCCTCCCCTCTCCTATTTATACGGAGCTTGGGGAGAGGTATTGGAACTACCTTACTAAGAGACAAATTTTTGATAAAGTGAGGCGATGCCATTCACTTGGAGGACAGAGTTGGTTCTAGTCGGCGGGGACGCACGACACCGAATCACAAAATGAAGGATAGCATTTGAGCAGCAACGTTGGCGACTTGTTGTGGGGATGACGAACACAGACCCCTCTTCAATTTTGGGCATTCTTCAACGATCTTGAGGTAGGGGGTTTGTTTCATGTTCATCCTTGATCTTTTCCTTTCTTCTGTTCGTTATCGTATTAATGCAGAGTCTGTGGGCCTAACGAACAAGGCCCGGAACCCCAATCGATCTGATTGAGTTATGTTCTTAGGGGATGTTTTCCTAAGGGTGACATCAGCAATAAGATTACTGCAAGACAGATGAAATAGTAGAACTGTCGGCGGGCCAAGTCGGTGGTGGCTGGAGGAGACCCACGACAACTGGCTGCGGGTGGTGGAGGGTGGAACACTATGGAGGTCAGTGGCAGCCACCCTGAGTCAGCCACACGAGACAAGGGGTGGCACTCGCTAGCACCGGCGCTGGCTAAAGCTGCAACTAGTGGGTCATAGCTGGTAGAGAGCAGCATAGTCCCATGTCATGTCGGGTTTGTGGAACCCCGGTCGGCCAAAATGGCCGACCGTTACGTGGTGGGGTAGCGCCCCACCGGCTGGCCTAAGTGGTCCCACACCCAGGGGAAAAATGGGTAGACTGGTCCACCATTTGGCAGATTGGGCCGAACGCGGACCTGCTGAGCAGGCCGGACCCGCCTGACAGGATGGGCTGGACTCACGACCCAACGAACTAAAACTACCCAGCGGTTTGGGTCGGACCCACCAGTGGGCTAGGCCGAACCGGGATGTGGGTCGAGCCGAACCCACAGCTCAGTTGGCCAACGCGGGTGGGCTGAGCCCCACCTGACAGGGCGGCCCCACCACGGCCTAGTCCAGTGAACTGATCCCGGCCATCCCTGACGGGCCGGACCCATGTGGTGTTAGGAATACCCCGGGACCCATTTCGTTGGGCCGGCCTGACCGGGTCTGACCGATCCTAGCCACAACCGGTCCCCAAATAAAGAAACACTCATAACCGAAAGACCAAAGGTCCATTTGACACATTGTCAATGTCGTTGGGATCCCTTTTGGGAAGCCGTCCATTTGGCATATTTTGGTATCCCCAACTGAGCCTGGCTGGACCAAGGTGTGATCACCCCCGTTTCACTAAAAGGGGTGTAACTAACAGACCGGGCGTCCATTTGATGAGCCGTATGCGTTTTCAGAACCCTTAGGACGAGGTGGTCATTTTGGAATACTCTTCATTAGTTTTGGATAAAATTGTAGTGCGACCAGGTTGCATCAATCCTGAATCTAATCGGGACCTAGGAACTAAAACACTTATAAGTCTCAGATTGTGCGTCTGATTGATGCGACGTCTATCGCATTGGAACCCTAACGACATAGTGGTCCATTGGGATACTTCTTCGTTGAACGTTGTGGTGGTTGAGGTATGATGTATGGTTTGAGGAGCGGTTCTCCCTAACATGCTATGAGTGGGAATGCAGTGGTTGGTAGTGAGGCAGATGTTGGAGACAAATTGTACGGTGGTTAGTAACAAGCGATCCTACGTGGGTCAGAACTTATCCTTTGTGGGTTAGATCCTATGTGGGTTAGCACTCAGTGATATATTGTGGGTAAGTGCATACTGATCTTGTGTGGGTCAGATTCTGTGTGGGTCAGTGCTATGCGATCCTTTGTGGGTCAGTGCATACTGATCCAGTGTGGGTCCGATCCAGTGTGGGTCAGTGGGGGTTAGTACCTATTGATCCTATTTGGTTCAAACTCTGTGTGGTCAGCAGTAGTGTCTCTCGACATAATAATGTTATCTAGATTCTCTACTAATAATATGTACTTTTGTGATTTACTTATACCTGGTGTGAGCTCAGTCTTTTACCTTCGTGGTGTTGCCTTCGTGGTGTTACCTTTATGGTTTTCTTCCTTTGTGGATCAGTTGTGAAAATTGCTAAAACGTATGAGCCTTAATATTACTCATTATTGAGATGAGTATCTTTTAATAACATACGTATATGTATGGGAATATTCCTATGTAGATTTTATAGCTGGTTTGTGATTTTTGATTGAGGTATTACATTGTTTTTTTTTCATTCTGGATCTTTTGGAGACCTTCTGGGGTCTTGGGGTCCCTACTGAGAATTTTATACTTACACCTACCTGTGCTTAGCCCGAACCTTGTTGTTCCTTGTGTAGAACGTGGAAAACGTACATCAAGGCTATGGGATCTCGGACTGGATAGCACACAAAGGTGGACCTTTTGACGTGACGTGAAATATGACTATTAATCATGAGTTGTACCTACCCTTCAGGTAGGATCCTCGGTGGATTTTCCAGGAGCTATTTTTCCTTTTCTAGTTGTATTTGTACTTTCTAGTTGGGCTTGTATTTTGTACACTTTTTTTCCTTTCAGCACACTTTTTACTATAGTAGATTACTTCTTGGATTCTTCTTGTTGTGTTCTTGGATTGTGTGTTAGTACAAGTTTAATGGAAGTGCCTTCACGTTACGGGATACCCCTTTCCAGTTCTCGTAGCTAGCCCCTTTCTTATAAAAGGTGGTCTTGGGGTAGTCAGGCCATGGGCCCTGGGGGTGGGTCATTAAAAAGTGGTATCAGAGAAGTCGGCACTACCAAAGCACTAGGATTCTGATCTTTTCAATGTGGAAATAGCATTAAGTTTTATGAGTGTTGTTTATAGTTTGGGTAATCCGTTGTTGGGGCGGTAGACAATGTATCCAGACACTAGGACAATGAATTCCAATTTTCAACTCACTGCCCGAAAACATTGATTCTATGTGTTTTGAAAAGTTTTTCTTATTATTTTTTTCTTTGAGTCACCTCACATGGTATAAAATATTCAAAGTGCCACACCTGTTTACTATTAGGATACTGCCATGTAGACAGCCAGCCAGAATTCTCGAGAGAGTACACGATGACATCCCAACAAGCAATAAGGCTTCTACTGCAGGTCCATCTTATGGCGATAGTACCATAGGGTGGTTCACCAAAATCACCACCACCCATTGGGTAGTAGATTCCACCATACCCACCATCATAGGGTTAATGACAACTGAGCATGTTGTAAGAGTTTCAACAGCCGAGATCTCTGAGTTTCGGAGGCGTGAAGGATCCACATGCGGCTTAGGACTTGCTGGAGGTTGTGTCCAAATTTTTTCGCTTAGTTGGGACACCAGCTAATCTGTAGGTGATCCTAACTGTCTGTCTCATCTTGGGAGTAGTTGGGATATGGTGTAGTTTGACACTCTAGTTACACGAAAGGTGACCCTCACCAAGGCGGACTTCAAGGGCCTTTTCAGGTTAGAGTTCGTCCTAGTGACTCTATGCTTAGTGCGTATACAGGAGTTGTTGCACATACAGAAGGGAATCATGACCATGGCCTAGTAAATGATGAAGTTAATAGATCTCTCGTGATACTACACCAACACGGTACAATACCCTTTCTTCAGGTCCCAGACATTTGAACAGGGTCTTCGACTGATGATTATAGCATCGATGATATCGCTTTGCATTCCGACGTAGGTCGCGGTTCTCGATCGAGTGATTTCGGTGGAGAGCTTCTTAGATGAGAAGGAACAGACAATGATATCCACAACTGAACATAAGGTAGTGGAGTAATCTGTAGAAAGAAGTAGATGGATGACACATGGACACAAGTAGGAAAAAACTTTTTGTGGACAACATCAGGATACATGGTTGGTGGTGAGGGGCTCACAAGACAGAGAAGAATAGTTGAGGAACAAGCAGTGCTACTCGTTCAGCAAGTAGGGTCACAGGGCTCATGAAAACCAAACCCACCATATAGATGAATAGATAACAGTCATCGGACCTATGAGGAAGTGGTAGAGGTTTGAGCGGGGAGGTCCGCATGGTGGATGTATGGGCAGGGGAGAAGGTCGTGTTGTAGGCAGAGGATGGCGATTCAAGGTTCTACCACCACCACCTCTAGGAGGTCCACCCTGACCACAAGGATCATGAGGGAGGGGATGATCCATGCACTAGGTTGGTGATGCCTATGACCACGATTCTTCAGAGATGATTAGAGGTACAATCTATGTCTATTCCACCATAGTTGTAGTACTTATAGACACAGGTTTCAATCACTGGATTGCTTCCATTGACCTTGTTCAGAGCTCATAGTTTCTGATGGAGCCATTGGCTAGATCCTTACGGCTAGATACTCTTACGGTAGGGGATTTGATGATTACACACCGGTGATGGAAGTTTGAGCAGACTCTAGTAGGCGTGAGCTTCAGCTGGGTTCTTCTAATATCAGCATCGAGGCATTATGATGCCATCTTGGGTATGGAATGGTTATCCAAAGTACGTGATCTGATTGAATTTTTTAGTCACAAAGTGTATTGTGTCCATGAGGATGGGACCAGGTTTTCCTTCACTGGAGATAGGGGAACCTTTACAGCATGGTATGTACATTCTCGGAAGAAGTTGCAGCCGATCACACATCAGTTGGCTAGCCTTAACCTTGTGGTAGCTTATGTTGAGAGTCTGAGTTATCCTATAGTGGTTGAACTGTATGTCGATTTCGTTCCTATTGATGTTTTGGGAATACCTCCATGCAGAGAGATAGACTTTTATATCGACTTGTACCCTAGGATGGCACTAATATCTACACCAGCATATCAGATGGCTCTTGTAGAGATTTGTGAGTTGCGAGTACAGTTATAGGACTTGTAGTGGAAGGGGTTCATAAGGCCCAGTGTGTCTCCATGGGCTGCCCTAATTTTGTTTTCCATGAAGGTAGATTCGTTTTTGAGACTTTGTGTAGATTATCAAAACCTGAACCAGGTGACCATGTAGAATAAGTATACACTCCCAATGATTACTGATCTATTTGATCAGTTGAATGGAAATCGATGGTTTCCGAAGATAGACATCAGGTCATGCTATCATCACCTTAGGTTACACTATGAGGATGTTTAGAAGATGGTCTTTAGATATCGGTACATCCACTATGAGTTTTTTGTTTTACCTTTTGGGGTGGCCAATGCCCATGCAGTGTTCAGGGAACTCACGAATAAGATCTTCCATCCATTCCTCAATCGCTTTTTGGTGGTCATCATCGATAACATCTTGTTGTACTTAGCGATGGAGGAGGAGTATGCCTATCATCTACAGATAGTTCTTGATACACACTTAGAGCACCTTCATTATAGTATTCTCTCGAAGTGCCAGTTTTGGATATGATTGGTTATCGTTTTAAGACATGTTATCTTAGAGGATGGAGATTCACTAGATTCGGTGATGATAGAGGAAGTGCTAACTTGGGAACCACCCAGGAGTTTGACAAAGGTGCGGAGATTTCGGGAATTGGATGGGCACTATCGGGGATTAATACCTCACTTTTATAGAGTTTCAACACCCTTTTCTGCGTTGATGAAGAATGGAATGAACTACATATAGACAGAGAGATTCCATTAGAGTTTTCAAGAGGTGAGGCAGATACTGATGAGTTCCCCCATCTTGAGGCTACTAGATGAGGGTGTTGGGTATGTAGTTTACCATGACACATCGGGGACCATACAAAGATGTTTCTAATGTAAGAGTGAGTAGTGATCTCTTATGGTTCAAGACAGCTGAGACAGAAAGGGAAAAACTATCCTACCCACGTCCTAGAGTTAGTAGTAGTGGTATTTTCCTAGAAGATGTGGCGATACTACTTTATTGGTGAACATTTTACAGTTTACTCTGATCACAAGAGCCTCAGGTATAACCTCTCACAGAAGGTCCTGAACCTGAGATATTGAAGATGTCTAGATTTCTTCTAGGTCTATGAATTTGAGATATTCTATACACCTAGGAAGGGGAATGTAGTGGAAAATTCACTCAGTATGAGGTCCGGTCTATAGTTGCTGAGTGAGGCAACAGACCTGCAAGACACATTGCAGATATCATTTGTAGATAGAGATGGATCATCTTACCACTAGTCAATGACTGTCACTCCCCCAATTCTTCAGTATGTTCGGGAGGAATAGCTTTGGTACAGGATTGCAAGGCAAGACAAGATCAGATATCCATATGACAAGAAACTGATTGATTTTATGAAGGTGTGTAGAACATCATCCTCTATAGAGGATGAACCATGGTACCAGTGATACTATGAGATGAGGTGTTGAGAGAGTTACATACATCCCCTCTGGTGGTACATCCTGTAGTGGAGAAGATTTACCATGACCTACAGTGTCATCACTAGTGTCCAAGGATAATAAAGGTAGTAGTAGAGTTTGTTTCATGATGCCTCAATTTTCAGCAAGTGAAGGTCGAGCATTAGGTTCCTGTTGGATTAGAGTAGTCACTAGAGGTTCATGAGTGGAAGTTGAATGGTATCCTTATGGACTTTGCAGTTGGTATTCCATGTACGTCTAGGGGACATGATTCCATCTGGGTGATTGCGGACCGACTCACCATGTGAGCCCACTTCCTAAGAGGGAGGAGGGGCACATTAGGAATGTTTTAAAATATTATATTGTTATAAAATGATTTTTTAAATTATAATAGTTAAAAATTAATTAATTGATAGGATAAGATGAGTATAGTTCGAAATAATCTTAACCAATTTGTTTTAGAAAATTTTAGGTCCTAAAAGTATCCTTATCATTAGATTTCACCCTTAGTGGAAACATTATCTCTTACCATGTCTTCTTGTATTTTTATAATATATGGTTATTATTATTACAATAAAATGAAAAAAGAACCAAGTGTAGATCATTATGAAATATGTTAACATCATATAAGTTATTTTGACGAATCTTATATTTTTATTACAATTATATCACATAATAAAATATTATATGTTTTAAAAACTCATTTTTGTCAATTTCGACACTATTTAGTAATTGATTTTTCTTAAAGCCATAATTAATTAATTTATTAGAAAAAACAGTATTAACTAAAATATAATCTATAATATTAATCATTAAAATTATATTGTGATATCATTATGTTCATATTATATTTATTTTAATATTCATAATATCATTTATTTGAATATTTAATTATAAAGGTAATCACTACATCATAATTGTGTCATAAATAAATTTCTTTATATAATTTATAAGAAATAAAAATAAAATTCAATGTTGTAGAAAATATATATATCATTAAAAGTAATATTTATAGTGAAAGAAATATATTTCATAACCCTATATTTATAATGTTTTTGTATAAGATACTTGTTTATGTTATATTTATCTTTACATTTAATTAAAAATTAAAAAGGTCATAGTCACAACCAAGTGGCTCTATGAGGTCCTAAAATAGACCCAAGGATGATCAGGGTCATACATATCTCATATAGTAGTATTAGGACATGTTTATGGTACTTTGATATTATTATATTATTATTTTTACCCGTATTTAACAAATTTACACTTTAACAATGGTATATAAAAATAACTACTAAAGTTACATTTCAAAATGACAAAAACTAAAAGGTACATATTCCTAAAATTTTGAAATTCTGATTATAAATATGGAATCCAGTTTTAAAAATTCAAAACATAGAATTAGAAAAAATTAATTTAAAGTCAACCCCATTGGATGAATGAGAGAACATGTTTTAAAAAGATAATACATTTAAAAAGTATGAAATGTTTCTACATATGAATACAATGTAAAATTAATTCTAATGACATAAATTAAATATAAGGAAAAAATATATTCTATTTATTCTATAAAAACATAAATATTATAATTTAAACATATATATTATTTTGATGAAAAAACATGTTTTCACTTTATCTTTAGTGTATTATTCCTATTCATCAAAACTTGAATGTTAAATGAATAATATTAGAAAATTATCCAAAGTAAATTTTTATATTTCACATTAGAGAAAAATGTTTATTTTTTCATATAAAATTAATTAATGTCTCAGAATAATAATTTAAAAGGGGTTCATCCTTCAAAGACATAAGATTACCCTTTAAAAATATATATTTGTTTTTATACAACAAATAATCTTTATTCGCACCCTATTATTAAAATATCAATTGGATTAATATATAAATAATTTATATAACATATATATCTCATTAATTTCATTACCAATAGTAATTCATTAAAAATAAAAAAAATCATTTATATTTTTCATAAATAATTTACAGCTAATGAATTCACAATGATTTTTGAGAAGATAGTTATACTTCTTTCCACTGACCTAACGACTAGGCACTAATAATAATTTTTTACTGAGAGCATCTCGTAGTTCGTTTAAACACAAATTTTCATGCAATGTAAGATACTTATGAATAAAAATTATTTAGTGAAAATATTTCTTAAAACATCTGGGTATTACAAGCACCATAAATAAAGCCATTTGGATATGAGAGTGAAAATTAAATGGCAACTTCATTTGTGTACCTAATATTTATATGCTTTATATTATGTTATTATACATCAATGTTATATTTGGAGGTTTTTATATTGAATGGGTAGTCATTGTTAGCTGACCTATTTTGGTGTTGTTAGATTCTTCTCTATTATCACCCACAAATTATTACTCTATTTTTACGTGTACAAAAGAGACATTGGTTACCCTATCATGTATAATTTTCCTCTAACAACATATATATATATATATATATTTCTTCTTGTTTCTAGAAAGATATTGTCGACCATACAAAGAGTCACAATATTGGACATTTAGACATTTGTTGTGATGTAATAACAGAATTTAATATGGAACGTATTTTTTTATATTTTTACTTATATAATATTTCCTTAAACATATATTATTGGATGATTTTTGGTTATTTATAATTTTTCATGGTGTTTATTGTGGTTGATTCATCCTATATTCTGAACCTTTTTTCTTATATATGGTACTACTTCACTTATCTTACGATTTTTTACCCTCAATTACAGTAACTAATCTAGTACCTAGTGGAAGTAGGAATAATTTTTCATTATATACCTTTCTTAATTGACAACCTTGGAGTCATCCCTTTGGAGGGATCTGATCATGAGACCCCACCACTTGTTCGCATCCCCTAGTGAAACTATAATTCCTAGCACTATGAACCCAATTAGCCACCTCCTCAACCTAGATCCAGTGAACTTACATCAATTCTCTATCAATTTCCACATATCATACATCAATTGAACTAGTAGACTATCCTTCTCTTCACACATATCTATTGAGAATCGTATTCATGGAAATCTCATTTCTATCTCAGGCTTCATTTTGACAAAACATACATGATGTATGTTTTCGGTATCATATTACTTATGTTTCATGGGAGTGGTTTGTTCAACGTCATATATAAAGTTCTATGATGCAATGATAAATCCAGGAGATAGGTGATCGTACCAAGATTCACTATTTTATTTCACCCTTATACCAATATATTAAACTGGTTTTGTGTTGAGAATTACAAGTATAATAAAACAATTTAATCTATGTTTGATTAAATTATTTTGGGTTAAACACTGTTAAAAAGGTAAATCTTACTGTTTTTTATAATTATATTGTAGGTGCAGATGATTTGGAGGACCCATGATGATGTCCAAGAAAAATGGGCCAATCTGCAAATGATCCAAGCACACCAGTAGACTAAAATGCATTATGATTCTAAACCCTGCATTCAAATGCACTGAAATTTATGGAATGGGCCAAATTTAATGATCTATATTTCATATGAAAAAATTTAAGCCCAATTCATCCATTAAAATGCCCATACAGACTGATCTGTCCAATATAGTTGATCTGCATGTGGTCAAAACATTGCCTCTCTACTTTTGTCATATCGCCTATTATATTGCACATATGGCCTCTAAATTTTACATGAAGGTCAAAATGGTGTCGGTATAAAACTTCATAGTTTTTTCCAAAGTTATTTATGATGGTTTGACTGGCCATAACCATGTACCAAAATGATTTGTGAAATCCTGGTGCCCAAAACCACTTCGCACTTTGCCTATAAATTGGATCCTTGGGAACCCGATTTGGAAGTTTCACCATGAGTAAAAGTTTTTCAATTTTGGAGTCCCAAAGGTGTATCCCCATAATTTTTATAAGTTCTTGAGGATATGGGAAGGGCTAATTCTGCATCTTCTTCTTCCTCCCCTCCAATGGGTGTCTAAACCCCTTGTGATCACCAGGGGAAGAACGTGATGTAATCTCGAGTTTCATACATGTATTATTTTGAATGATCTTTTTAATTAAAGGTTGTATGTTGTTATTATTCATACTCTTTATTTTTATTTGAGTCATATACTGGTATTTTATGATCAATATCAAATTATCATGTTTGGGGGTACCCATTAATGTGATGCTTCACACACCGTTCATCACTTTTTCCTCCCTCATTCAATTGCGGTGTTTGTGTGGTCCATATTGGTCAATTGAAATCACATAATCACTATAAAGGAAATATAAATTTATGAAATGGTATCATAAATAAATAAAATACAATCCTGGACCTCACATCAAGTTCTTCGTGTGTTGCCTTGGTGAGTTTCAGTTATGAAGTCGAACAGAAGTCATCCAATCATCGGTGGTGTCCGGTGAATTGTTGTGTGTTTTCCACTGACTCTTGGGAGGAATCCTAGTATAAACTTAATAAAATTATGTTAATTTTTGTTAAAACCCATGTATTAAATGATCTATACCCTTTCTCTTGAATAAATGAAGGATGAGCATCATGATACTCTCCAGGGTTGATCACGTTTAATTAATCTTGTTCATTTCTACTTTGTTTTAGCGCTTTTGTTTTATTATTGTAATCATTAATTATTAAAACCCAAATTTTTTTAAATACCATTGTCCTATTATTTTTATAATCAAACACCATTTTCCAATTAATTATCTAAGGCTCCGTAAAGAGATAACCTATGGTTTTTGCTATACTGCAGAAATTCTAGTTAAAACTAAACACCTTATTTGAAGAGCTTGACAACACGATCAAATTTTGGCATCATTTCCAGGGAGCCAAGATCATTTATTTTATTTATTTTAATATATTTATTTATTTAACATCTTAGCTATTATTCCTATTAATACCCCACTCCATTTGATTGTTTTTGTTTTGGTTTTTCTTTCAATTCCTGGTTGTTTTTTTTGTGTTTTCCCCTCTCTCACTCTCTCTTCTTCTTCTCCATCTCTCTCTATGATTTTGTAGTATAAAATTAAATTTTTTCCACCTTTCACTTCTTAATTATTTTTTTATTTCATTAATATTCCGTAAAAATAGAAAAAAATTAAAAAATAGAAAACATTCGTTCAATCAAACTGGACTTCATCGTTGCATGACAAGATCTAGTAAAGAAACAATACGTGAATTAGACCCTGAAATTGAAAATTAATGTAGAGACCTGAAGCCTGACATACATGGACATTACATTACTTTTGCGGAATACTTAGTACATAACAAAAACACACACACAAGGACCGTAATAGTATAGTGTCTTTGGAAACTCAGAATATAATCTTCTAATCGTGGTGAAAGATCTTCAACATCTCCCATAAAGATCTTCCTTTTTTTTACCTAAAATCTTTCTTTATATCCTGGGGAAAAGAAAACATAAAAGGGTGAGCTCAAATGCTCAGTAAGGGTAAACAAAATAAATATCAATCACATCATATACATTAGCACATAACTTTTGGAAATCTTAACCTGCAAAAGAGATCATAATTTCATAACATGGGATAAATCTTGGCAGTGAAATGTAATCACAATAATCATAACATAAAGAATGAAACTTTGTGGCATACACACATAATCATAGAGAATCATATCTTATTAGTCAAGACTCATTGCCAAGACTATCTTAGTAGACAAAGTCCCTTTCTGAACCGAGTCACCCCCGTTTTAGTCATGTTTCACTGAACCGGTATAACCTACTGTTCCAGCCATGTATATCTCATGAGATATAAAATCTTTACCCAATGCATCAGAGGGAGATATAGGTCCCACCCATCTCATAATGATACCATTCTTATGTGTGCCACAAAATCATAAACCATACATCATAGCATAACCCGTGTAATAAAAACGGGAATCTTAAACATCATGACATCATAAAACAATTCATATAAGATAAAGGAATTCATTAAAATAATTCCATCACAACATAATCAAATCAATGTAATAATAGGTATAGAAACATAACCCTATATTATCTTAGATGGAAAATAATTTTGATAAAACACTTGAACTCCATTCTCGAGGAAAATATCCTTTCTTCTTCAAAAACATTTTCCTTTTTAACATGTCACTAAAAGAAGTTGATTAAAAATAAACTTTAAAAATTATAAAGGAAGCTTCTTGTAAATAATGTTTTAAAAATCCATTCATGTCGTATTAGTTAAAAAAACATTCCTCTTGTACTTTTTTCGGAAAAGTAAAAAAGTACCTCGTACAAAAAACGACAAAAGATTCCTTTCATATCATTTACTAAAAACTAACTAAAGGGTAAAATTGTATTTAAACAATTGTATGTGGATAGAAATAACATTACATATTGAGGAAACATGGATGTGGATTATAAAATACACCCCAGTAACTTTCAAAGTATAAACAATCTTGGATAAAAATGAGATTGTGATATTTCCCTTACCTTTGTTCCAATTTTCTTTGTAAGTGTCCGAACCTCCTGTATAATGATTTAAATAATGTCATTGACTTATTACAGAATCATATTCATTGTTATGATATCATATATGGTTCACTTATGACTTTATATTACCCGTTCTTTTGTAAATTCAATGTTAAAGAAGCGTTTTGGGTAAAATCGTTTCATTTATCGTAGGTGTTTGGAATTGTTGTTCTTGACATTATTATTACTTATATCATGATTTACTTACTTCCAGAATATAAAACATGAATTATATATCATATATATTCAGTATATATATATATAATAGATAGATAAATGAAATGAAACACACCGTTCACGGAGACGGTAGTCCGTACATACGCATGAACGCTGTTTTCCTTTCCTTATTGTCTTGAATGGAAGTAAGTAGATGACAGACATATATATATACATAAATCCCGTAGATATAACATGTCATATATTTCATTATTATTCATTATATATACTTTATAATCATTCATGAATGGTTAATGTGGAGAATGAATCTTATAGCGTCGTGGAGACGGTAGTCCGTACGTACGCACGAGCGATGATATCGTTCTCATAATCATGAACTTGTGTTCAAGTGTATGTATACTATTTAAGTATAAATATCACTTTATAATAATCATATATAGTTACTCAATACACCATTATACCCATCCAAGTAAGGTGGTGGTTGAAAATAGATTTCACCACGGCGTGGAGACGGTATTCCGTACGTACGCACGCGCGGTGATTTCGTTTTCCGTAGGATGGATAGATGGTGAAATAGGATTGTTTCATACTTATAATAACATATCAGTATATGAGTGATACTGATGTTATTACTTCATAATGAAACAACCTAAGAAGAAGAAGGGGAAGAAGAAATAAAGGTGAAAGAATCGGTAACGGAAATTACCTCTTCTTTGAAGTGCTTCTTTGAGACCTCCTTTTAGGGCACTAAAATGGGACTTTAAGAAGACCATAACCTCTAGGATGTTTCTAGGGAAGTGGATAAGAGAATTTGGTAGGGGTTGGCCGAGCAGGAAGTCTAAAAGTTGTGTGAGGAAGAGACGGAGGAGGTGCCCTTTTATAAGGGAGGAGAGGGGCTTCTTTGGAAAAACTAAAAATATTATTTTATTATAAAGTCAAGTTCGGTTTTAAATAGCTCCAAATTTATTTATTTCGATTCTAAGGTGGATATGGGTCTAAATCCTCTCATCAAATAGAATTTAGACAAGTTTAGGTTCCTATTGTAACCTTATCATTTAGATTTAACATTAAGTTAAATAATTTTACTTTTATTGTGTCTTCTTGTGTTCTTACACTATAAGGTTAATAAACTTTCTATGAGAAGCCAAAAGAACCCCAAATTGTTTATTATTAATATATATAACCATTTCTAAGTCATTTTGCCGAACCTTAGATTATTATGAATAAAATAACAATTAATAATATAATATTTGTTTTAAAAACTATTTTATGTCAATATTTACACTTTTCAAAAGGTGATTTTTTTGAAACTCATAACAGAACGATTACTTCGAAAAAAGTTAATTAAAATTAATATTAACATGTCATATTAACCTAGAAAATTAGTTTTATTCATAAAAAGTATCAAAGTATACTTATTTAGGTATTTATAATATCAATTATTCTAATATTTCACTATTATGGTAATTACTACATCATCATTGTGTCATAAAAAAATTACATTATTTAATGTCTACAAATTACAAATAAAATATCATTATGTAGGAAATCATTTTATTTTTCTAATGAATATTTACAATTTAATTTATCTTATGTATAACCCCATATTAAAAATGTTTTAGTAAATAAACATTGATTTTAACTCTTTTAACTCTTCTTTGAATTAAATAATAATAAATGTCCTAATCTAATCCAAGTGGGCCTAAATAGTCATATTTTAATCCTAAGGCTGTTTTTGGTCGAATTAAACTTGTCCAATTGAATTAGGAAATCTGTTAGGGTAATAATAATTTCATTTTTACCCTTAATTACCCTATTTACTTTTAACCGTGGTAAAAAAAAGTAAAAAGTTACTATTCACCAAAAAATTATTTTCATCTCATTGAACCACATTTTAGTCCTTGATATTAACCGTGTCTCTCAGAATTTCGAAATTCCACTCACAGAAGCGGTAAAATTAAGTTTTATGAAAAATTCATTTTTTTAACTACCACTTAGTGGTTTCACTATTCATCAAAAATTGAATGTTTTCAGAAAAATAACAAAAATTTGATCTATGTTATATTTGAAATTATGAATTAAAAAATGATGTCTATTTTATCAAATTCAAAACATATCAGTTACATTAACTAATTTAAAAATTAATTCCCATTGTCAAAACAAATATCGTGTTTTTAAGAGATAATAACTATCAAAAGATTGACACTTGTTTATAACTGGTTTAAATGTGAAATTACATCCAATGAACAACATTGTATTAAATTGTAAAAATATATTCCAAATATACTTTAAAACCACTAAAATTAATAATTTATCACTATTAATTATTTTGATTAAAAAATTTGCTTTTAATTAAAATTTAGTAATTTTCACTATTCATCAGAATATGAATGTTATCCGAAAAGTACCAAAATTTCACCTTAAGCTAAATTCGATACTCCGAATCCAAAATTGAAGACCATTTTGAAAAATAAAATTTACAAAATTTTCAAAAAGTGGATATTACTATTCATAAAGGCTATATTTAATAATATTTTAATAGCATATTGTTGTTTAGTAAAACTCTTTACTGTGTACTACACACACTATCGAGGAAGGTCGCGATTGCGTGTAATGAAAGGCATGTCAAGGATGCGTGTTGTGCAAGCTCCTTTTGGTGTAGCGTACAACGCAAGACATTAATGAAATTAAAAAGAATATTTTTTTATAAAATCTCGGGCTGTTACATTATACCGCCCTTAAAATGAATTTCACCCTCGAAATTCGTCGGGGTTATAAATGGTTTACTACTCGAAAGCTTCTTTAATAGAAACCCACATCGTAAAAAGGAAAACCAAATCTTGGCTTTAAAAAACTAATGTATGAAATTTAATGATTACCCAAATAAACTAATCCCTGGGTTTCCACATAGGTGAAAATATGGATGTGGAAGAGAAATCTAACCATCATGTTCTGATGGAGAGTGGTAGAGAACATGGCTATGGAAAATCCAGCAATCACAAAGCCATAAATTTGTGACGATCTAAGGTACCATCTGATTCATCATATATAAGAGCACTAAGACAACATTTTTGGTTTTCAAGATCATTTCCCTAAAGTTGATTAAATTGGAATTAGAAGAAATACTTTCGTGATTTTGGTATAGTTTCACCGTTTTTCATTCTTTGGACAATTTCCACTTCATCTCTTATAGAAATGAAGTTGAATTTGTCATTCATGATGTGTTAGCAGATCATGTGATAGAATGATGGGTCATTCCATCTCTTTCAAACAAAAGGTTAGCAAAAGTTATAAGTCCATCTTATGGTTAATCGTATATGGTTCCAAAAATGAACTTATACTTCATATATCATACCACTTAATAAAATAAAACTAGTTTCTACTAACCAGGGACTTCCTGTAGGCCAGTGGTAGGCGATTAAGGCCAGTCGCACTTCGGTTGTGGGTTTGATTCCCACAGCCTTGTCCGACGCGATGGGCTGTCGCCCGTCCTGCAGGTAGTCCTTTTTCTAAAACTATATTACTATAACATCCCATCAATAATATCGAAAAAATCTTCTATCCTTAAACAAAACTAACTTATGTCCAACATAATCCATTCCAATCTTTCGTCTTATCTAAAATACTTCGGTCCAAGCTCATAGTATAAAGAAAATGATTACTTGAAATGTCATCAACCAACCATCATTTATCTCCCATTATCTTGGTGGTCACATTCCAATCATGTGAATACCGTAATCATGTATTCTCTTGAAAAATGAATACCCATTAAACCTTTGTGAAAACATGAATGCTGTCAAAAGTTACCTCTTTCCACATACCAAAATCCAAAAAATTCTATATAGTCAAACCATGATATAACCTTCTCCTTATATACGTCATGAGCTCATGAATACTATCAAACATTTAATTTTCTCCTTATCCCTTCATTATGCGCAAATCATCTAATTTCCAAAAATACTGGTACCATTCATCACATACCTTCAAAACTTAAGGAAAGAAAACAGTGTAACAATCCTTAGATGTCTGTTTATTCCATAGTACCATGAGATTACTTTTACAACATTACACATGATAAACATGTAATCATTCCACTACATTCTTAATCAATTGACCGAGCTTCAACAATTCTTTTATATCCCATATCATTTTTAGTCTCATCATCATCATCAACATAAATACTACCCATACGACCATACTAATTCTCTTCACGAGACTTTCCCTTATGGCATTGGTTTGCATAATGCCCGTACATTCCACATTTAAAACATTTAACCATTGTTGATGCCGTAGCAATACCATTATCCTCATCCCTGGTGTTAACTGAACCTTTTCCATTGCACTTACTGACTTTGTGTCCTTCTTTTCCACACCCAAAGAATCTTCCAGTTCCTTTGAAACATTATCCTTGATGCCTCTTCCCACATGATTTACATCGGGGAAATTGATATTTCTTTCCTCTATGATCATCATGAAACTCCATCTATCTCTTATTAGCCGAGTCAGGAAACTTACCAAATTTTACTTTATTGATCATATTATGAGATTGCTGATTCGGCATAATAATGATCTTTGGACCTCCAAATCTCATTACATTTGGTTTCTCATGAATAATATCATTCCATTGTCCATCATATCCTCCATTATCATGAATCATCTTGTTTCCAGCCATTTTCTAAAACCCAAAAAGAATAGCGTGAGAGGCAAAAATCATAATAATGGGGGAGTAACTACAATATCTAACATCTTTGAATTAATCTAATATATTTACCATAGTTCTAGGACTATATACTATACGTATACTTATCTTTAGGGACATCCCTAGACAAACCTTAGAAATATCTCTAGGGATATCACTAACGTTTTCACATCCTAATTTCCAAAGGTTGACTAAACCTTTCCTCTGATACCAACTGTAGAGACCCGAAGCCTGACGTACATGTACATTACATTATTTTTGCGGAATACTTATTACATAACAAAAACACACACACAAGGACCGTAATAGTTTAGTGTCTTTGGAAACTCGGAATATAATCTTCTAATCGTGGTGAAAGATCTTCAACATCTCCCATAAAGATCATCCTTTTTAACCTAAAACCTTTATTTATATCCTGTGGAAAATAAAACATAAAAGGGTGAGCTCAAATGATCAGTAAGGGTAAACAAAAGAAATATCAATCAAATCATATATATAAGTACATAACTTTTGGAAATCTTAACCTGCAAAAGACATCATAATTTCATAACATGGGATAAATCATGGCAGTGGAATGTAATCACAATAATCATAACATTAAACATTAAACATTGAGGTATACACACATAATCATAGAGAATCATATCTTATTAGTCAAGAATCATTGCCAAGACTATCTTAGTGGACAAAGTCCCTTTCTCAACTGAGTCACCCTCGTTTCAGTCCTGTTTCACTGAACCGGTATAACCTACCATTCCATCCATGTCTATCTCAGGAGATATAAAATATTTACCCAATGCATCGGAGGGAGATATAGGTCCCACCCATCTCATAATGATATCATTCTTATGTGTGACACAAAATCATAAACCATACATCATAGCATAACCCATGTAATAAAAATGGGAATCTTAAACATCATGACATCATAAAACAATTCATATAAGATAAAGGAATTCATAAAAATAATTCCACCACAACATAATCAAATCAATGTAATAATAGCTATAGAAACAGAACCCTATATTATCTTAGATGGAAAATAATTTTGATAAAACACTTGAACTCCATTCTTAAGGAAAATATCCTTTCTTCTTCAAAAACTTTTTCCCTTCTTAACATGTCATACAATATTAAACTAAAAGAAGTTGATTAAAAATAAACTTTAAAACTTGTAAAGGAAGCTTCTTGGAAATAATGTTTTAAAAATCCATTCATGTCGTATTAGTTAAAAAAACATTTTTCTCGTAATTTTTTCGGAAAAGTAAAAAAGTACCTCGTACGAAGAACGGAAAAAGATTCCTTTCATATCTTTTACTAAAAACTCAATGAAGGGTAAAATTGTATTTAAACAATTTTATGTGGATGTAAATAACATTACATATTGAGGAAACATGGATGTGGATGATAAAGTACACCCCAGTAACTTTCAAAGTATAAACAATCTCGGATAAAAATGAGATTGTGATATTTCCCTTACCTTAGGTCCGATTTGCTTCTTAAGTGTATGAACCTCCTGTATAATGATTTAAATAATGTCATTGACTTATTAAAGAATCATATTCATTGTTATGATATCATATATGGTTCACTTATGACTTTATATTACCCGTTCTTTTGTAAATTCCATGTTAAAGAAGCGTTTTGGGTAAAATCGTTTCATTTATCGTAGGTGTTTGGACTTGTTGTTCTTGACATTATTATTACTTATATCATTATTTACTTACTTCCAGAATATAAAACATGATTTATATATCATATATATTCAGTATATATATATATAATAGATAGATAAATGAAATTAAAAACACCGTTCATGGAGACGGTAGTCCGTACGTACGCATGAACACTGTTTTCCTTTCCTTATTGTCTTGAATCGAAGTAAGTAGATGACATACATAAATATATACATAAATCCAGAAGATATAACATGTCATATATTTCATTATTATTCATTATATATACTTTATAATCATTCATGAATGGTTATTGTGGAGAATTAATCTCATCGCGTCGTGGAGACGGTAGTCCGTACGTACGCACGAGCGATGATATCGTTCTCATGATCGTGAACTTGTGTTGAAGTGTAGGTATACTATTTCATTATCAATATCACTTTATAATAATCATATATAGTAACTCATTACACCATTATACCCATCCAAGTAAGGTGGTGGTGGAAAATAGATTTCACCATGGAATTGAGACGGTATTCCGTACGTACGCAGGCGCGGTGATTTCGTTTTCCGTAGGATGGATAGATGGTGAAATATGATTGTTTCATACTTATAATAACATATCAGTATATTATTGATACTGATTTTATTACTTCATAATGAAACAACCTAAGAAGAATAAGTGGAAGAATAAATAAAGGTGAAAGAATCGGTTACAGAAATTACCTCTTCTTTGAAGTGCTTCTTTGAGACCTCCTTTTAGGGAACTAAAATGGGTCTTTGAAGAAGACCAGAACCTCTAGGATGTTTCTAGGGAAGTGGATAAGAGAATTTGGCAGGGGTTGTCCGATCTTGAAGGCTCAATGTTGTGTGAGGAAGAGAGGGAGGAGGTGCCCTTTTATAAGGGAGGAGAGGGGCTCCTTTGGAAAAACTAAAACTATTATTTTATTATAAAGTCATGTTCGGTTTTAAATAGCTCCAAGTTGATTTATTTAGAGGCTAAGGTGGGGATGGGTCTAAATCCTCTCATCCAATAGAATTTATACAAGTTTAGGTTCCTATTTTAACATTATCATTTAGATTTAACATTACGTTAAATAATTTTACTTTTACCGTGTCTTCTTGTGTTCTTACACTATAAGGTTAATAAACATACTATGAGAAGCCAAACGAACCCGAAATTGTTTATTATTAATATATATAACCGTATCTAAGTAATTTTCCCAAGCCTTATACTTTTAGTAATAAAATAACAATTAATAATATAATATTTGTTTTAAAAACTATTTTATGTCAATTTTGAAACTATTCAATAGTTGATTTTTTTGAAACTCATAACAGAATGAATACTTCGACAAAAGTTAATTAAATTAATCTTAACATGTCATATTAACCTAGAAAATTAGTTTAATTCATAAAAAGTCTCAAATTATACTTATTTAGGTATTTATAATATCAATTATTCTAATTTTTCACTATTATGGTAATTACTGCATCATCATTGTGTCATAAATAAATTAAATTATTTAAAGTCTTAAAATTACAAATAAAACATCATTATGTAGGAAATCATTTTAGATTTCTAATGAATATTTAAAATAGAATTTATCTTAAGCATAACCTCATATTAAAAATGTTTTAGTAAATAAACTTTGATTTTAACTCTTTTAACTCTTCTTTGAATTAAATAATAATAAATGTCCTAATCTAAACCAAGTGGGCCAAAATAGTCATATTTTATTCCTAAGGGTGTTTTTGGTCGAATTAAACTTGTCCAATAGAATTAGGACATGTGTTAGTTTAATAATAATATCATTTTTACCCTTAATTACCCTATTTACTTTTAACCGTGGTAAAAAAAAGAAAAAAGTTACTATTCACCAAAAAATAATTTTCATCTCATTGAACCACATTTTAGTCCTTGATATTAACCGTGTCTCTCAGATTTTCGAAATTCCACTCACAGAAGCGGTAAAATTACGTTTAATGAAAAATTCAGTTTTTTAACTACCACTTAGTGGTTTCACTATTCATCAAAAATTGAAAGTTTTCAGAAAAATACCAACAATTAGATCTAAGCTATATTTGATATTATGAATTCAAAAATGATGTCTATTTTATCAAATTCAAAACATATCATCTATATTAACTAATTTAAAAATCAATTCCCGTCGTCAAAACAAATAGCGTGTTTTTAAGAGATAATAACTATCACAAGATTGACACTTGTTTATAAATGGTTTAAATGTGAAATTACATCCAATGACCAACATTGTATTAAGTTGTCAAAATATATTCTAAATATACTTTAAAACCACTCAAATTAATAATTTATCACTATTAATTATTTTGATTAAAAAAGTTGTTTTTAATTAAAATTTAGTTATTTTCACTATTCATCAGAATATGAAAGTTATCCGAAAAGTACCAAAATTTCACCTTAAGCTAAATTCGATACTACGAATCCAAAAATGAAGACCATTTTGAAAAATAAAATTTACCAAATTTCAAAAAGTGGTTATTACTATTCATAACTGCTAGTTTTAATAATATTTTAATAAACTATTGTTGTTTAGTAAAACTCGTTACTGAGTACTACACACGCTATCGAGGAAGGTCGCGATTGCGTGTAATGAAAGGAAAGTCAAGGATGTGTGTTGTGAAAGCTCATTTTGGTGTAGCGTACAACAGAAGACATTAATGAAATTAAAAAGAATATTTTTTTATAAAATCTTGGGCTATTACAATTAACTTCATTCACAAATAAATGAATCTAGAGAAGGTTAATCATGTACCACTAAGGAAACCCATTTGTAACATATATTGGCCATAAAGTAATCAAAAATTTAACCCAATAAAACCCAAGAAAACATGGCTATAAATAATCGAACCTTAAATGAACTGACCACCCCAGCTATGGAGTACCAACATAGATACAAAAAATATCCTGAGGAAGCAGCGAACATTATGAAGTGATCATGCCTCATCAAAATTCTTCTTAAATTCCATGTTCTTCCTAGTGGGGACCATCATAAACACCTTAATAAGTTTCACATAGTGTTCTCCGCAATGACACCCCAAAATGTGTTAGAGGAGGTAATTATGTTTGGGGCCTTCCCTTTATCCCTCGATGGTGTAGCCAAAGACTGGTTATTCTATCTTCCTACCACAATTGGGGGGAGGGAATTACCTCAAATGACTCTTTCTATATATGTTCTTCCATGCCTCCTAAACTACCTCAATTTGGATAGTAATATATGTAATTAGGCAACCACATGGGGAGATCATCCATTAATAGTAGGAGATATTCAAAATACTTTGCTCAAGCTTCCCCCACCACTATATTAGTGAACAAGTATTAATACAATAATTATATAAGGAACATATCCCCATGGATTGTAGAATGATTGATGGTGCATATTGTGGTGACCTATTTGATAAAACTCATTCCTCCGCTCGTGACATAATAGCCAGCATGGCTCAAAAAGAACAACAATTTGTTACAAGAGTAATTGCACCAACCCGAGGAGTTCATGAGGTAATTAATTAATCTCCAGATCAAAAGGTAGATCACAATATTGATGAGATGCATACCCTTCTAAGTAAATTACCCCAAAAAGAAGGTATCTCACAATCTCTTCCTGTTCCATTAAATTGTGGTATTTGTTCTGAGAATACACATTTTTCTGACCAGTTCCCACATCTTCAAGATTCACCCAAGTATTGTGTAGTCTTGTTCCCAGGGAGTCATTTCCAACAAGCACCACCCATCAAAAAGGATCCATTCAGGACAAATACAAACACTTGTTGGGAAGAACAACCCCAATACCAACAAGGAGGAAACTCATGCTACCCCATGAAGAATTGGTATCAACACAGATAAGGTATGAAACCTTCTTATCCTTAAACTTCTCAAAATAATCCTCCTCCTCCTCCCATATGTGAACCAAGACTCGAGGAAATGATGATGAAAATGGAATCCCAGAAACCTTGAGTTCCAACAAGCCACTCAATCAGCTATTCAAGACCAATGAAATCAAGTTGGGTAATTAGAAAACACCATCAGTGAGATTAAGATGAATGGTTCTGGACAACTACCATCCCAACACATTGTAAATTTGAAGGAAAAAAGTTATTGTATGTGCAGTTACACTTCGTAGTGTTAATGAAGTCTATCCTTCTATAGATTCTTCAGAACATGTATGTCCCCCTCTTGAAAACTATCTTTCCAAACCCACAAAAATTTCAAGTAATGAAAAACAAGACAAAAAGGGTTATCATGTAATAATTAATGATTCAAATTAACAACCATTCTACTTCCTTTCCCCAAAACACTCTACAAATCTACGATTAATTTTGATAATGAGATTGATAATGAAACCATGGATATAATTAAAAAGGTTCATATTAACATTCCTCTATTGGATGAAGTTAAAAATTCCCTCAATATTCCAAATTTCATAAATAGCATTGAACCCATAGAAGGAGACTAAAGTGGAACGAGAGAGTCAACATGGGAAGTAATGTCGTAGCCTTGATTCAACCAGCAATGCCAACCAAATACGAGGATCTAGGAACATTCACGATACTGTGTATCATAGGGGATACCTTCTTTTCTAATTCTATGATAGATTTTTGTTCTTCCATTAATGCAATACCTCACTCCATGTACAATTCTCTACAGGTTTGAGAGCTTCATCCAAGGGGAATTTTCGTAAATCTTTCCAACTGAAGTACTACGCATCCAACATGATCGATAGAGGATGTCCTTGAAAGAGTGAAGAATATCATCTTCCCTGCTAATTTATACATTCTTGAGATGGAAGATACCGAAACGCAAGGACCTGATCCTCTCATAATTGGGAGCCCATTCCACAAAACAACATAGAAGATCATGAACGTTCAAAATGGTACCTTGTCCCTGGAGTTCGGAGGATAAAAGGTAAGTTTTAACATACTTGAGGATATTAAACACCCTGTTGAAGAGAACTCCTCTCTTCTTATCTATTCGATGGAAGTGCTCTCAAATGATGTTCACACACACAATTCTCTCCTCAACCCATACTCTAATCTATTTTCCTCTTATTCACCCTTGGATGATTTTAGTTTTTATTTGTGTTTTGAGGGTTGTGTGGGTCCTGAAAAGTATTAATTTTTTGATTTAATTAATGTGTGTGATCATTCTGAGGTACCCATGATAGTTGATTATTCTGCAAATATCATTACAATATATTATCTATCTTTAGAGAATAAGAATGACCATATAGTCATTTTAAGGGGCCTCACTCCCCCAAAATACCCTCCCTCAGTCCAAAAACCCCCAGTGTTGTAATTAAAATCAATTACATCTAATTTAAAATATGACCATATTGAGGGTATTGAATAATTTCCCATCATTATTTCCAATAACCTATCTGAACCAAAGTAATAAAAACTATTGAATCTTTTGAGAGAGTGTAAAAATGAAATAAGATGGAAAATGGATGATATTCTTGGGATTAACCCATCTATTTGTATGCACCATACACTTATGGATGATGAGGATTATCCCATAAAACATTCTCCACGCTGGCTGAATCCCATTCTCCTTGAAGTGGTAAAATTGGATACCCATAAATTACTTTTTTTGTTGATCATTTATCCTATATCTGATAGAAAATGGGTTAGCCCAGTGCCAATTGTGCCTAAAAACATTGGAATAACAGTTTTTTCAAATGAATGGAATATATTGGTTCCAACACATGTGCAACATAGTTGGCAGATCAGTATTGACTATCGTCGACTGAATCAAGCCACACAAAAGGACCACATTCCACAACCTCTCATTAACCAAATGATAAAACGATTGTCAAGTAAGACCCATTATGTTTTCCTTGATAGCTATTTAGGTTATTTATAACCCCATATATCCCATGAGGATAAAGAAAAGATACCATTTACTTGTCAATTTGGCACATTTTCATATATAAGGATGCCTTTTGGTCTGTGTAATGAGTCTTGTACTTTTCCGCGATATAAGTTTAGTATTTTTTTTAGTACCTATAGAATTTCATGGATGTTTTTATGGATGATTTCACGGTTTATGGAACTTCCTTTTTTGATTTTTTGGCTCACCTATGTTCTATCCTTCATCGTTGCATGGAAAAAGAACTTTTTTTAGATTATGACAAATGTCATTTCATGGTTGAATGGGGGACAGTTCTTGGGTATGTTATTTCAAAATAGGTAATTCGAGTGAATAAATCAAAAATTGAATTAAATTTAAACCTTCTATATCAAATTTTTTTTCGTGAGGTGCGATATTTCTAGGGTCATGCTGATTTTTAACACTGACTCATTAAGGACTTCAGTAAGATCTCACTTCCCTTATCCTGGTTATTGAATAAGGATTATAAACTATTTTTTGATAAAAAAATATGAGGATTCTTTGAAGTCCCTAATAATGAGTCTCACATCACCTCCCATAATCCAACCACCAAGGTGGGATCTCCCATTTGAACTTATGTGTGATGCCTCTAACATGGCATTTGAGGCATTTTTATCACAAAGGGTTGAGAAGACTCCTCATGTATTTGCATATGCATCATATACCCTGGACCAGCCCCTGGATAACTACACAACCACTAAAAAGGAACTTCTTTATATCTTGTTTGCCTTAGAAAAATTTCGTTAATATCTTATTGGGTCAAAAAGCATTGTCTTATCTGATCATGCTGCCCTTCATTTCCTCCAAAAGAAACCTGAAGCCAAGCCCTGCAACATTCAGTGGATGATCCTCCTCCCAAAGTTTGACATTGATATTTGTGAAAAGAGAGGAGTGGAAAATGTCGTAGCATACCACATTTGTAGGATTTCCCCAACATTAGACCACGATGTTGACTCACCCCCCCCCCCATTGGATAATTATTCCCCCATGAGAACCTTTTTGATGTTGTGGAATATACCCCATAGTATACAGATATTGTGAATTTTCTAGCAACATTTAGGGTCCCCACTGATTTAAGCACATCCCAATCCCAGAGACATAAGCATGATTCTAGGGGATACATTTGAGATGACCAATAATTGTGTAGATTTTTTGGTGACCATGTAGTTTGTTGGTGTGTCCCTGACCATGAGTTCACCTCTCTTTTGACATTTTTCCACACTTTAGCATATGGGGGCCACTTTGGCTCTCTACGTACAGCTCGAAAGGTCCATATCTCAGGACTTTATTGTACAACTTTGTATAGAGATGCCCATCATTTTTTTAGGTCATGTAGTCGTTGTCAATTCACAGGGAATAACTCCAAGAGGAATGAAATTCCCCAACAACCCATTTTATTCTCTGAAATTTTTTATGCATGGGGAATTGAATTCATGGGGACATTTCCAAATTCATTTGGATTTTTGTACATATTATTAGTTATTGAATATTTATCTAAATAGGTGGAAGAAAATTCCACCAGGACCAATGTCTCTGGAGTGGTTGTTGACTTTGTGAGGTCCCAAATTATCAACAGGTTTGGTTTAACTTGATTCATCATTACTGATCAGGGTTCACATTTTTCCAATCGCAACATGAGAAATTTTCATCGTAAGTATGGGGTGATCATAAAGTCCTTAGTTCATATCTCCCCCAATATAATGGAAAAGCCTAAATAACAAATAGAAAATTTATGAGAATCATGGAAAAATGTTACAAGCCAATAGGAAAGATGAGAGCTTACACTTGGATGATAAAATTTGGGTATATTGTATAGATTTTAAAACCCCAATCAGAATGTAACCATAATGAATTGTGTTTGGAAGGTCTTGTTATCTCCTAGTAGAGGTATAACACCATGCATATTGGGATGTTAAACAATGTAATAGGAATATTTTAGATTCAGGTGAGTATAGAATGTTATAGATTCAACAGTTGGAATAAATTTGGCGCGATGCATATAAGAACTCTCATATCTATAAAGAGAAGACAATGCTTATCCATGATAGCATGATTCATCAGCAGAAGTTTCATATTGGTGAGAAGGTTCTCAGGTACAATTCTAGGCTAAAGATCCACCCAAGTAATCTTTGTTCCCGATGTCTCGGTCCTTATATTGTTACTGACGTTTTCCCAATTGGTTCCATACATGATTTTCACGAGAAGAGTGGAAAAAGGATTACTGTCAATTGGAAGGGGCTCAAGAACTTCTATTTGGATTTTCCAAATCATCTCGTGGAGGAAATCCAAATAATAAATGCCACATATGACACCACTTAGCATGTTGCACCTTCTCCCTAATTTTATTTACTTGACTATTTATTTATAATAATTTCATTGAAGACAATGTAACTTTTAGGTGTGGGGTAGGGTGACATTTCAGAGTTATTATTAAGAAAAAAACAAAAACAAAAACAATAACAAAAAAAATTGTATTTTCATTTTTTATTTCTTTTTCCTTATTTGTTGTTTTTAGAAAAAAATTGATATTAAAAAGAATATCCAAAAACATTTTTCATGCTCGAGTTAATTGTGTGGATAATTCCATTGTTTTTTGGAAAACTATTTTTCAAATTAATTTTGATATGGAATATTTTTCTAGAATTTGTATATTCACATCATTCTTATGCGTTTAATGGATTTTGAATCCCATTCCTCATTCGCACTGACTAATATTTTAGTCCCTTAACTGAGAGACATTCTATGAACATTATTGTATATTCTTCATTTTAATTACATTCATGAGAGTCTCGGGTCAGGTAGAGAAATGAGAACATTACTTGATTCTGTTTTAATCCATAAGATTCAAGTATGCTACATTCATGGTAGAGGTAATCATTCATTGAAAAGCTATTTTACAATTATCCTCTATTTTTTTCCACCTTTTCATTCTATCATTCTTAATCTATAGAAGCCATGAAATTTCTGTTAGGTAGCCACATTACAAGCTAATGTATCCTAAACTACATATATATGGTGTATATTAATTACTATTTTCAGCAAGTGTCGGTGAGAGGGTGACTCCATAGGAATTATGGGGAGAGAATAATTGTTATGGGTTGATATAAAGGGTGACTACATTTTCCTTGGGAAATGGGTTCAAAATATATATTACATCATTTTTATATACATTTCCCCATAATTATCTCCAAAAAACTAAAAAAGTATAGTTTTGTAAATGTTAAAAAACACAGGACGAAAATAAACATGAGAAAAGAGGATGTTTACCCATTATTATACATCGCTTGGTTGTGACCCACACAAATGGACAACGGGGATTGTAAATGGGAAGTAATATACTTTGGGAGGTATTGAGTGTGTATAGTCATTATGAACACTTTCTGAATTTTTACATGCTTTATACATAATAGATTAAACACTCATCTTCAGCCTCAAAGTTTTATACATTAAATCCTACCAACCCTTGCACCTCAGAAAAACTTGATGGAAGTGATCTTGAGTATCACACTAGTTTCTACTAGAAGGGAATTTAGAATCTTTGCAATCATATGATATTATTGTATGAACTATGGGAAAAGAGCATAACTTCACTATCATATTTTTCTTTGAGTGAAGAAGGAAAATTTTTAGGTGAGGTAGGTTGTGACATGTTGCATTGGTTACAAATGAAGTTGAACAAATTTAAATGTGAGAAAAGAAAATTGATAGGAAAATTGATTCCATAAAAGAGACATGATGAATTTCATTTCAAAAGAATCATGGATGGTTTTACACAATTGAATTATGAATGGGGTACGATTAGAATATTTCACTTTTCCCAGAGTGAAAATGTTTAGGTGAGGGGGTGTGATCGTACCACGATTCACTATTTATTACACCCCTATACCAGTGTGTTAAACTGGTTTTGTATTGAAAATTACTTGTATAAAAAAAAATTTGATTCCGTGTTTGTTTAAATTATTTTTTGTTTAACACTATTAAAAAAGTAAATTTTCCTTTTTTGATAATTATATTGTAGTTGAGACTGATTTGGAGGACCCATGATGAAGTCCACGAAAAATGGGCCAATCTGCAAATGATTCAAGCACACCAGTGGACTAAAACGAATGATTCTCCTAAGAAGTGAATTACATTGTGCTGAAATTTTTTTTGGATAGTCCAAAATTTGATGAGATACATTTTATCTAGAGGAACCATAGACCAATTCATCCATTCCATGGTATATAAAGACTTATTTGTCCAATACTGTTGATCTAAATGGGGTAAAAACATTGCCTCTGTATTTTGGGCATATATCTTATTATAATCCATATCTGGCTACCAACATTGACATGGATGATTAAAGGGTGTCTAAAAACAACTTTTGTTTTTTTCCAACTTGATTTATGACTGTCTGACTGGCCAAAACCATGGACCTAGAGGATTCGTGAAATCATGGTGCCCAAAACCACTTCCCACTTTGACATTAAAATACCACCTTGGGAACCCCATTTGGTAGTTTGACTAGGAGGCAAGGTGATGCCATTTTGGAGTCCCAAAGTTGTCTTCCCATAATTCTTAAAAGTTATGGAGGATATGTGAAGTACTACATCAACATATTTTTCTCCCTCCCCTCCTATGGGTTTCTAAACCCCTTGTGATCACTCGAGGATGAACGTGATGTAATACTGAGCTTCATACTTATATTATTTTGAATGATATTTTTAATTTCAGGTTGTATGTTGTTTTTATTCATCCTATAACTTTATTTAATTGAGTTATATACAGTTATATGACACTCAAACTCAAATGATCATGTTTGGGGGTACCCTTTCATGTGATGTTTCACACATCAATCTTCCCTTTTCCTCCTTCATTCAATTGCGGTGTTTGTGTGGTTCATATTGGTAAATTAAACTCACATAAGCACTATCAAGGACAATAAAATTTATGAAATGGTATAACAAAAAAATAACATACAAACATGGACATCACAACATGTTTTTCGTGTGTTTCCTTGGTGAGTTTCGGTTATGAAGTCGAACACAAGTCACCCAATCATCGGCGGTGTTCGGTGAATCATTGTGTGTTTTAGACTGAACCTTGGTTGGTATCCTAGTATAAACTCAGTAAATTATGGTAATTTGTGTTACATTCCATTTATTGAAAGATCTATACCCTTTATCTTCAATCGATGAAGGATGAGCCTCACGGTACTCCCCTAGCTGATCATGTTTAATTAATCTTGTCCATTTCGACTTTGTTTTATCGCTTTAGTTTTTCTATTGTAATCATTAATCATAAAACTCAAAGATTTATTAAATTACATTACTATTATATTTTAATAATAAAAACCATTTTTTCAATTAATGATCTAAGGATCTATCGAGAGACATCCTAGGGTTGATCTATACTGCAGAAATTGTAGTTATAACTAAACATCTAATTTGATGTGCTCAACATAGCTATCATATTTTCATGTTGTTTCCAGGGAGATAAGATAATTTATTTTCTTTATTTCATTTTATTTATTTATTTTACTACTTAATTATTACTCCTTTCAAAACCCCAACCAATTTTATTTTTTTTGTTTTGGTTGTTTTTGTGTGTTCTTCCTCTCTCTCTCTCTCGTCTTTTTTTTATCCCTCTCTAATTTGGTAGTATAAAATTACATTTTAGTTCCATTTTTCTTTTATTAAGTATTTTTTATTTCATTCAATTTCCTTAAAAAACTAAAAATATCAAAAAAAAATCAATCAATCAATCAACCTGGACATCATTATTTCATGGAAATATCTGGTAAAGAAACATAACTTGAATTTGAACCTGAAATTGAAAATTCACTCCATTCACAAATCAATGCATCTATAGAAGGAAAATAAAGTAACACTGAGGAAAACCTTATGGAACCTAAAGTATCCATAAACCCTTAAAAATTGAACCCAATAAATCCCACTATATCCTAGATGCAAATAATCAAACCTTGAAAGAACTGACCACCCCAGATGTGGAGTACAAATCTACGTTCATCCAATATTGTAAGGAAGTTGGAAAATTTGAGCTGAGATCAGGCCTCATCCACCTTCATCCTAAATTCCATGGTCTTACCAATTAGGACCCTCATAAACACCTTAATGAGATTCCAATAGTGTTCTCCACCATGAAATAAAAAAATGTGTCATAGGACTTAACTTTGTTTAGGTCCTTCGCTTTCTCCCATGATATAGTACCCAAAGATAAGCTATACTATCCGCCTACCACAATTGGGGGATAGAATGACCTTGAACAACTCTTTCAAGACATGTTCTTTCCTGCCTCCCGAACAACATAAATTAGGAGTGAAATCTGTGGAATTATAAAATCTCAAAGAGAGACACTCCATGAATTCTGGTAGAGAATAAAAAGACATTGCTCAAGATACCCCCACCACCAGATTAGTGAAAAACTATTAATCTAATACTTCTATGAGGGGCTTATCCCTATGGATCATGTAATGATTGATGTTTCAACTGGTGTTTCCCTAGTATTTAAAACTCGTTCCACCACTTGTGATTTAATATCCAACATGGATCAAAATGAACAACAATTTGGCACATGAGAAATTGTACCAACCCAGTGAGTTCATGAGGAATTTATTCGTCTCTAGAACTAAAGGTAGATAACAAGATTGATGAGATGCATACCCTTCTACGTCAATTAACTCATGCACAATGTAGCTCATAATCTTCTCATCTTCCATTACATTTTGGTCTTTGTTCTGACAATACTCATTTTTCTAACCAATGCCCACACTTTCATGATTCACCCAAGTCTGGTGTAGTCGTGTTCTAGGGTGTCCATTCCAACAAGCACATCCCTTTAAGCTAGATCCAATCATTCCAAATCCAAACCCCAGGTGGAAAGCACAACCCCATTACTGATAAGGAGGAAACTCAAGCAACCCATTGCTAAATTGGTATCGACAATGACAAGGCATGAAACCTTATTATCATTCATATTCTCAAAATAATCCTCCTACTCCTCCCAAATGTGAACAATGAATAGAAGAAATGGTGATGAAAAAAGAACCCCAAAACCTCCAGTTCCATGAAACCAAACAATCTCATATTAAAAACCTATGAAATCAAGCGGGGCAATTAGAAAACACCATGAGTTAGCTTAATATGAATGGTTCTAGATAACTACCATCCCAACCGATTTACAATCCGAAAAAATTGTTAATTTTTGTACATTTACACATTGTAGTGGTAAAATAGTCTCTCCTTCTACTGATTCTTCACAATAGGTATTCCCTCCTCTTGAAAACTATATTTCCCAACCCTCAGAAATTTTATGTAATGAAAAAAAGACAAAATGGGTAATCGAGTTATCATTTATAATTCATATGAACAATAAATTCCTCTTCCATTCCCACAAAGACACTCAAAGATTAAGAAGAATTTTGAATATGATATTGATGAAGAAATAATGGATATATTTAAAAAGGATCAAGTTAACATTCCTCTTTTGGATACAGTTAAACAAATTCCTCGATATGTCAAATTTCTTAAAGAGAATTGCACCCATAGAAAGAGAATAAAGGGGAATGAGAGAATCAATTGAGGAAGAATGTCTCAGCCATGATTCAACTAGCAATGCCAACCAAATGTAATGGTCCAGGAACAATCACAATACCGTGTACCATAGGGGATACCTTCATTTTTTAGGCAATGCTGGATTTTGGTGCTTCCATTAATGTAATGCCTCACTCCGTGTACACTTCATTGTAGGTTATAGAGATTAAACTGAGGGGAATTGTCATACAACATTCCAAATGAAGTAATATAAATCAAATTAGAGTGATTGAGGATGTCCTTTTACGAGTGAATAATTGAATATTTCCTGTTAATTTCTACATTCTTGAGATGGTAGATACTTGAACCCAAGGACATGCTCCTCTAATACATGGGAGGTCATTCTTCAAAATTGTAAATGCGATTATCAACGTTTAAAATGGTAAATTTTCCATGGAGTGTGGAGGAGAAATGGTATGTTTTAACATTATTGAGGCTATGAAACACCCCGTTGAAGAGCACTCCACTCTTTCTATCTATTCGATGGATGTTCCCTAACACGATGTTCACACACAAACTTATATCCACAACCCATTCTGTGATTAATTTTCCACTTCTTCACCCATGGATGATTTGATTTTTGATTCATGTTTTGGGAATTGTGTGTGTTATAAAAAGTGTATATTTTGTGCTTTAATTGATTATATTGTTCATTCTAAGATATCCATGACCGTTGATGATACTGGAAATCTCATTTCAAAAGATTCTCTATCTGTAGTGAATAAACATGAGTAGATTGATAGTTCAATGGACCTCGCTCCGCCTAAAAACCCTCCCTCAGTCCAAAAACCCATAGATTTGGAATTAGAACAACATCCATCAAATTTAAAATATGCCTATCTTGAGGGTATTGACCAATTTCCGATACTTATTGCCAATAACCTCTCTCAACGGTAGGATTTAAAAGAGAAAAATCTTTTGAGAGAGTGTGAAAATTAAATAGGATGGACATTGTATGATATTCTAGGGATTATACCATCTATTTTATGCACCATATAATTTTGGATGTTGAGGATAAGGCCATAATAGAATCTCAATGCCGGTTGAATCCCACTCTCCTTGAAGTGGTAAGATTGGAAGTCAGATAATTACTTGTTATGGGGATCATTTATCCAATATTTGATAGTAAATGGGTTATCCAAGTGAAAATTAGGCCTAAAAAATAGGAATTAAATTTATATAAAAAGAATGGAATGATTTAGTTCCAACACATGTGTAAAATAGTTGGCAAGTCTCTATTGACTATCATCGACTGAATAAAGCCATGTGGAAGGACCACTTTCCTATTCCTCTCATTGAGCTAATGTTAGAACGATTGGCTAGTAAGTCCCAATATTGGTTCCTTGATGGCTATTCAGGTTATTTCTAAATCCATATTTCCCCTGAGGATCAACAAAAGACAACATTAACTTGTCCATTATGCCCATTTTCATACAAAAGGATGCCTTTTGGTCTATTTAATACTCCCGGTACTTTTCTGCGATATTTTTTGAGTATTTTTTATGAGTACCTTGAGAATTTCATTGAAGTTTTTATGGATGATTTCACAGTTTATGGAACAACCTTTGATGATTTTTTGGCTCACCTGGGTTCTACCATTCATCGTTTCATAGAAAAAGATCTTGTTAAAAGTTATAAGAAATTCCATTTCGTTGTTAAATGGGGGATAGTTCTTGAGAATTTAATTTTAAAAGAGATAATTGAAGTGGATAAATAAAAAATTGAATTAATTTTAACCCTTTTGTATCCAAAATGTGTCCATGAGGTGAGATAATTCTTGGTTCATGCAGGTTTTTACTGCCAATTCATTAAAGACATCAGTAACATAGTACTCCCCTTATCTTAGTTAGTGCAAAAGGATTCTGAATTTTTTTGATAAAAAAATATTGGAATTCTTTAAATTCACTAAAATAGAGTCTCAAATAACCCCACATCATCCAACCACCAAGGTGGGATCTTCCCTTCTAACTTATGTGGGATGACTCTAACCTTTCAGTTGGAGCATTTTTATCACAAAGTATTGAGAAGTCTCCTCATGTAATTGCATATGCCTCACGTACCCTTGACCCAGCCCCGACGAACAACACAACCACTGAATAAGAACTTATTTCTATTGTGTTTACCTAAGAAAATTTTTGGTTATATCTTATTATGTCAAAAATCATTGTTTTCTCTGATCATGCTGGCCTTTGTTTCCTTCTAAAGAAACCTAGAGCCAATCCCCACCTCATTTGGTGGATTCTTATCCTCCAATAGTTTGACTGTGACATTCATGATAAAAGAGGAGTGGAAAATGTGGTAGTTGGACAAATTAGTAGGATTGGACCACCATTGGACCATCATGTTTTCTCACCCCTACCCATTATAAAATTCTCCCCCCATGTGAACCATTTTGATGTTGTGGACCTTACCCACTAGAATACAATCATTGTGAATTTTATGTCATCATTTTGGGCCCAAACTGATTTTATCACTTCACAATCCTAGAGGATTAATCATGGTTCTAGGGGGTACATTTGGGATGACCCATATTTGTGGAAATTTTTTGGTGACTATGTAGTTCTTCGGTGTGTCCCTGACCATTAGTTCACCTTTGTTTTGACATTCTACCACACTTTGGCATGTGGGGGCCACTATGGATCTCAACGTAGGCATGAAAGGTCCTTGATTCTGGACATTATTGGGAAAAATTTTATAGATATTCCCATTGGTGTTGTAAGTCATGTAGTCATTGTCAATTCAAATGGAATATCTCCAAGCAGAATGAATTTCCCCAATACCCATGTTATTCTGTAAAATTTTTTATGCATGGGTCATTAACATCATAGGTCCTTTCCCATGTTCATTTTAATTTTTGAACATATTATTGGCTATTGACTATGTATCTAAATGATTGGAAGCAAAGGCCCTAGAACCGAGGACTCTTGAGAGGTTGTTGACATTGAGAGGTCCCAAATTATCAGTAGGTTTGGTTTACCGATATTAATCATTAGTGATCATGGTTCACATTTTTGCAATCGCAACATGAAAAATTTGATTCATGTTTATGGGGTTGATCCTAAAGTCATTATTTCATATCACCCCCTTAATAATAGACTAGTAGAAATAACAAGTCAGGAAAATAAGAGAATATTGGAATAAATTGTACAACCCAATAAGAAAGATTGGAGTTTACCCTTGGATGATGCACTATGGGTGTACCGTAATACTTTTAAAACCCCAACCAGAATGTAACCATACATAATTATGTTTGGAAATTCTTGTATCCTCCTAGTGGAGGTAGAACAAGATTCATATTTGGCTGTTAAACAATGTTATATGAATCTCTCAAATTCATGTGAGCATTTAAAGTTGTAGATTCTAGAGTTGGAATGAAATTGATGTGATGTATATGATAACTCCCTGATCTATAAATGGAATACAAAGGATATCCAAGAACACATGATTCATTAGTGGATGTTTCATATTGAATAGAAGGTTCTCATGTAATATTCTAGGATAAAGATCTAATAAGGTAAGCTTCGTTCTAAATGGCTTGGTTCATATACCGTTACCGATGGTTACCCTTCTGGAAACATATAGGTTTTTCATGAGAAGAGTGGACAGATTATTACTGTCAACGTGCATAGGCTCAAACACTACTACGGGGATTTTCCAAATAATCTCATAGAGGAAATCCAACTAATAGATTCCACATATGATATCACATAGCAGGTCGTACCTTCTCTCTACATTAATTAACTTGTCTATTTAATTAAAATAATTTCATTGAGGACAATTTACCTTTTAGGTGTGGGGGATGGTGACATTTCATAGTTAGAATTATACAAAAAAACCCAAAAAATACATAATTTATTTTCATTTTTTATTTCCTTTTCTTTATTTGGTGTTTTAAATAAAAATTGATATAAAAAAGAATATCGAAAATCGTTTTTCATGAATGAGTCTATTGTTTTGATAATTCCATTGTTTTCAGGAAAAAAATTTCAAATGAATATTGATGTGGAATATTTTTCTAGATTTTTTATTTTCAAATCATTATTAGGTGTTTAATGGATTTTGAATCCCATGCCTCATTCACACTAGCCAATATTTTAATCCCTTACATAAGAGACATTCTAATCCATTTATTGTATATTCTTCCATTTGATAACATTCTTGAGAGTATCAGGTCATGTAGAGAATCTATAACTTTCCTTGATTCTGTTTTATGCTATAAGATTCATGTATTCCACATTCATGATAGAGGTAATCATTCATTGAAAATCCTTTGTACAATTATCCTATATTTTTGGCAACCATTACATTTTATCCTTCCAAAGCCTTAAATACCATGAAATGCATGTATGGTAACTACATGACAAGCTACTTTATCCCTACCAACCCATCTCTTGTGTATATTTTTGTTTATTTTTAGCAGGTGTGGGTGATAGGGTGATCCCATGGGAATTATGGGGAGAGAATCACTCTTTTAGGTTGATATAAATGTTGCCTACATTTTCCTTGAGAAATGTGTTCACAAGACATATTAAATCATTTTTACACATGTTTCCCTCTTTATCTTGTAAAAAAATAAAAAATATAGTTTTGATCATCTAAAAAATACACAGAATAAAAAAGATGGAAAAAATAGTACATTTACTCATTATTATTCATCGATTAGTTTTGACCCACAAAAATGGACAAATGTGGATAGTTTATGGGAGGTAATATACAACATGAGCTGTTGAGTGTGTAAATTCATTGTGAACAGTTGCTGAATTTTGACATGTTTTGTACATAAGAGATTGAACACTCCTTTTTAGCCTCATATTTTTAAACATTAAATCCTACCAAACCTTGAACCTCAGAACAACCTGTTGGATGTCCTCATGAGTAGAACATTATTTTTTTTTGTATATAAATGAGAATATTGGAATGAATTTGGTAAGATCGCATAATCTATGAGAAATTATCTTAACTCCACATTCATATGTTTCTTGAGTGAAGAGGGAAAAGTTTTAGGTGAGGTAGTTTGTGACATGTTCCAAGGGTTAAAAAATGATGTTGAACTAACTTGAATGTGAGAAAAGAAAATTAATTAGAAAATCAATTCCATAAAATAGATATGATGAATTTCATTTCAAAAGAATCATGGATGATTTAAATCCTTTTATTTTGGAAGGGGATAAGATTATGATATTTCACTTTTCCCAAAGTTCAAACGTATTGTTGTGGGGTTGTGATCGTAACATGATTCACTATTTTATTTCACGGTTATACCAATGTATTATACCTGTTTGGTGTTCAAAATTACAAGTATAATAACAAATTTGACTCCATGAAAGAGTCATTTAATTTGTTTTTAATATTTTTAAAAGGGAAATGTTACATGTTTTGATAATTATATTGATGGTTGAGGTGATTTGGATGACCCCTGATGAAGTCCAAGAAAATTCGGCCATTCTGCGCTGGATCCAAGCACAACAGTGGAATAAAATGCATGATGCATATAAACTGTAAATTTAAGTGGGATGAAAATTTGTGGATTTTTCCAGAATATAATGAGCTACATTTCATATGAACTAACTGTAGCCCAATTCGTCCGTTACAAGGCCCATAAAGACTTATCTATCCAATAAAGTTGATCTGCATGGGTTCAAAACATTGTCTCTGTATTTTGGACATATCTCTTATTATATTTCATATCATTCTACCAAATATGACATGAAGGTCAACATGGTGTCTGAAAAAAACTTTTTAGTTTTTTCCAAAGTGATTTATGACTATCTGGCCAGGAAAAAACATGTACCAAGAGGATTCTTGATATCAGGGTGCCCAAAACCACTTCCCACTTTGGCTATAAATTTGGCACATTGGGCACCCCATTTGGTTGTTCGACCAGGAGGAAACGTGATGCCATTTTTGAGTCTCAATGTTGTCTCCTGGTAATTATTAATGGTTATTGAGGATATGGGAAGTGTTACTTCAACATCTTCTTCTTCCTCCCCACCCATGGGTTTCTAAACCCCTTATGATCACTCGTGGAGGAAAATGATGTAATCCCAATCTCTCTAACTATATTATTTTGAATGATATATTTAATTCTAGGTTTGATTTTTTTTCTTCATCCTTTATTTTTATTTAATTGAGTTATATACTGGTATGTTATACTCAAAATCAAATGATCATGTTCGTGTGTACACTTTCATGTGATGTTTCACACACCATTTATCCCTTTTTACTATCTCATTCAATTACGGTGTTTGTGTCATTCATATTTGTCAATTAAAAACACATAAGACCTATCAACGCCATGTACATTTATGAAATGGTATAAAAAAGAAATAACATACAAACATGGACAACACATCGAGTTCTTTTTGTGTTGCCTTGGTGAGTTTCCGTTATGAAGTCTAACACAAGTCACCCAATCATCAGTGGTGTCTGGTGAATCATTTTGTGTCTTTTATTGAACCTTGGGAAGAATCCTAGTATAAAATCCGTAACATTATGTTAATAGGTGTTACAAACCATATATTAAATTATCTATAAACTTTCTCTTGTAGCGATGAAGGATGATCATCATGATACTCCCCAAGGTTGATCGCGTTTAATTAATCTTCTTCATTTCTACTTTGTTTTATCGCTTTAGTTTTTCTATTATAATCTTTAATCATAAAACCAAAAATTTTAATAAATTCCATTAACATTTTATTTTCATTATCAAAAACATTTTTTATAATTAATGATCTAAGGCTCCATTGAGAGACAACCAATGGTTGCTTCTTTACTGCAGAAATTCTAGTTAAAACTAAATTAATTTTAGGTTCTCGACAACATGATTCATATGGGATCACATTATATTACTATTTTTTATTTTTTTAATATTAAATAATAGATTTATTATTGTGAAAAAACATGTTTATTCTGAATACATGTACATTAATATAGTGGTAGATAACTATATGTGACACACATTACATAGTATTTTTACCATTGGTTCAATCAAAATGACTCTATTTCCCAATGATGAATTATTTCTACTCATTATTATTTTCATTTATTTTGATTGTTTTTTGATGATTCAATAGTATAATAGTTGAAGTAATCATTTTGATGTATGTGTCATTACTTTTTTTTGATCTTTTATCGTGACTATGAGTAAAATTATTTTAAAATGATTTTTATTCATCTAATTATATATGTTCATTATTCAATTATTTATGTAAATTTCACACATTCTCTTGGGATTTATTATATGATAACAAGTATGTAATCATAGGGTAGAGACCATTGTAATACTTATTTATTATATATATGGAAACACATGTGAGATAATCACATTTCATAGGTGAGAAGACATGGAATAAATAAATATATTAATTCATGTATTAATATATTCTGACGATTCTTCACAAACTTATACAAGTGATACCTAAGATGAAATCCTATAATAGGGATCCCAACATTTATAATAACTTGATTTTTTTAAACATGAGAATTTATTTTCAAAGAATCTATTTTTTTTTCAAAAACCACTCCCAATTTATCCAGAACAACATAAAGGGATATGTGTATAATTTGTTAGGGATATTAGATTTCTAAAAAATAATTTACATTTATGAATTGGTGATTTTATAAGTGATTATTCAAATTATGAAAATATTTATTTTTTTATACAAGGACTTAAACAAGATTAAAAAATCTAATTAAATATTTCCATTTTGTTTCTCATAGCATAGTTATAGGTATTTGTCTACTTGTTTAGTTTCAATAGTTTTAGTTTCAATCAATGAAAGCTAATATGAGTGACCATTATTGTAAAAAGATATTACAATTGACTAAAAGTATTACCACTTTGGTATTAACATTAATCTTATGTCAATATTGGTCATATTATTATATATTTTGAATCTACTATGATGGTTAAAATTCACAACACTACTCCTTAAAAACAAAATCATTAAACTAGAAAAATTCTTCACGTTTTATATAATTAATTATCTATTCTTGGAGATTCTGATAAAATAAGGATAATATTATGTTATTTCAATGTATAATGATGTATTTTATGTTTTTACAATAGAAAAATACGATAAGATGGGTGGAAATTAGAATTTTAGATGTATGTGGATGTATTTGTTAAAGGATATCAATATTTGTTGAGTTAAGATGAATATCCCAAGGAATAAAAATATCAATTAATTCATTCAAATGGGAAAGATGAAAAGTTTCAAATAAAATATATTATTTATATATTCTATTTTGATGTTCCAAGAGTGTGATATTATTCCATTAATAAATATTCCAAGATCATATACATCTATTAAATATTGGAAATTAAATAATTACTATCATTAGTAGAAATAGAGTTGTTTATACTAGTTAATTTCATATGTGTATAATTTATTTACAAATATGACTCAGAGATAAGAATTTATTCCTATCATGGGAGAGTAAAAAACTATTGGAATTCGTATATTGATCATTATGTGAGAAAAATGTTATGATATCCTATTGAGAAGTTAGGTGAGATGAGAATAATTTCATGGAATATAGATATGTATATATGTGAAATCCCTGTGAAGAAATTGAGAAGTGGGATCTACGAAAGATCATTGATTAACTGAGTAGAAAAAAGAATCTATTTTTTATTATGAGATGCATTTATGTGTTATTAAGGTATAATGCAAATGTAATATGTTTAAGGAATACATCGATGATTATTAGTGAATAAGATCAATAGAAATTGAGGTAGTGGAACCCCATCCAAATACTAGATTTTATATATACTACAAGCTATTTGGGATCATTATGGTATTGAAGAAGATATTTTAATGGTGTCTTGAATTTATTCAAGGAAATTTAACATGGGGAGATATGTTTTGATGATTTTTGAGTTGATTTGAAGAAATATTAGAATATAGGAGTTCATACATATTATAATGGGAATATAAAATCATAAAAAGGGGTGTGTAAGAGATCATAGATGAAAAAATTAGAAAAATTATTGAGAAGATTTGATAGTGGCATGTCACATCTAATTGATGAAACTCAATATCTATAAGATCATGTATAATTTCCCATAGTAATAATAATGTAATTTTTTTGATATATAGGAGCTCATATGAGTTCACATAAGTATGTAATATTATATTAGAATATATAGATGATTAATTTTGAAGATACATAAGAAGAACTCTAATGATACATATGGATCATAAGATGCAATATGGATACTGTAAATATAAATCTAATGATACATTAGAGTTACATTTATTTTTTTAATAATATATGAGATCATTTTTTGGATACGTATTGTAATGACCTGACCCTAGTTACCCAGAGATGGTGAGTTATTACATAAAATTATCATGATCACAGGAGATCATGTCCTAAAAGATTGATCTGTTTATTATCTTTGGAATTAATAGATACAAACATTATTTTTACATTATATTATTAAGTGAAAAAGTAAAATTCTGTATCATTTGAAAACAATCATATCCCTTAGAATATTCCTGCATGACATTCATAATATAGAACTTCGCATCCTGTGAAAAAATAACACATAAGGAAGGGTTGAGCTCAGATTCTCTGTAAGTATAACAATATAATAAAAACTATCATAAATAAGTATAAACATTTAATCCAATTCATAAGATTAAAACATAATCCTTTTAAACATATAATTTAGCATATTATGGAAAAGATAAATCAAATAATTCCATTTACTTATTGATATGGATATTATTCAAGTTGAATAATCACATGTAATATTAATAGCTATTCTCATGATGATGGAATGCTTAATTCTGGTAGTCATAATCACATATTTAAGGCCTCATGCCTATACTACAAATAAAAATATTTTCAAGGAATTTTCACAAGACACTAGTTCATCACATTAGACCTATCGATGCATTGAGGGGCTTTAGATGGCCTCACTTGTCACTTACAATGTCCAATGCATTCCTCATATGAAAATCTTGAAACATAACATAAACATTCATATTAAACTAGCATACAAAATGATAATACATTTAACATAAACTGTGAATGACATAAAAAAAGAACATCCATAATCAAAAATATCATAAAACTATCAATATAATATGGAATATTGTATCATATTAAATCAACTTCAATTAAAAATAAAATCCAATCGTAGATGTTTTCAAAGATGAAATCAATCCAAACACTATTTGAGAGAAATATCAGTTTTTACTTTTAAATCATTTAAAAGATTCATAATTATAAAAGAAAACATTAATTTGAAAATTATTCTTAAAATAATGTAAAGGAAACGTCGAAGGTGTTATAACAATGTGAAATAACCACATCCTCCATATAAGTTTAACAACAATCTCTCCATAATTTGTCGAACATGTCATAAAGTACCTTGTTTGGAAAAGGACAAAAATATTCCATTCAATAAATTTTATAAAAAGTAAAACAAGGCTATAAATGAATTTAACACATAGTCTATTAAATATTAAATATGTTTTGAAATATATTTTTAAGAATCACATATGTGGATGATAAAGAAGACCCAGTAGATAATTATGTATAAGAAAGATCATAAAATAAAGATATCGTAAAATTAACCCTTACCTACTACTTTTCCTAAATCAAGGTTACATTAAACACAAATATAATGGTTAAATTATTTTTATTAAATTATCAAATAACCAAATACATAAATATGATATCATATATGATCCTCTAATATTTATTTGTTAATAATATTTTAGTAGTACCATTGTTTCTATTGTTAATTGATTTGTTTTCCTTTATATGTTTTATTACGTAAGATATTTTTTTATGAATAAAATATATTTGATTCATATCAATTATTATATAACATTCGTAATCATGATTTTTTTAATCATTAAATAAAAATTATTCTTAAATGGTTACGATGGGGAATGAAATCTCATCGTGTCGTGGAGACGGTAAGTCGTACATAGCACGAGCGACAATATCATTCTATTGATGGAAAAATAGTTTGTAATTGAATATTATATTATATATAAAGTCTAATTAACATGTTATATTTATTATTTACAAAAATTATACTCATTATTATACCCATCCAAATAATGAAGTGTTGAATAACAAACTACCCCACGACATGGTGATGATAAACCGTGCGTACGCACATATGGTGAATTTTTCATTCATAGGATGGATAGAATAATGAATATGGTTGTACAATATTTACAATAAAATATTAGTATTTATAATGTACTTGAGTTATTATTTTATTATAGGAACAACAATGAAAATTGAAATATAAGAAGAAAAAACTATGAAAGAGGTTTTAAAATAATTACATTTTCTTAGGGTGATTACTTTTTATTCGAACAAAATGGTTACTAAGGATGTAATTATGATCAATTTAAGTCCATTATGTTTCTTTTTTAGGTAGTTGGGAGGTGATTTAGTCAGGTTTTGTCTGAGCCAAAAGGCTTTGGAGGTGTGAATTAAAAGAAAGGGAGTTTCCCTTATTATAAGAGAGGAGAGGGGATCTTTAGGAAATGCTTGAAATATTAATTTATTATAAAAATATTTTCGTTTTATAATAGGTGAATATTTATATATTTATAGGATTAGGTGTGGATGAGTCTAAATACTCTCAACCAATATGTTTTAGCCATGTTTTTCCCCATATTAGCCTTATCGTTTAGATATAACTCTTAGTTAAATAGTTTTACTTTTACCATGTCTTCAAATATTTTTATACAACATGGTTAATATTGTTACTATAAAATGATAAGTGAACCTCAAGTAGATAATTAATTACATATGTAAAATTTTCTATGTAATTTCTATGATTATTAGATATTTATGACTATTATATAATTTTAAAAAATACTATTTGTTTTAAAAACTCCTTTTTGTTAATTTTGACACAATTTAGTATTTGGTTTGTGTTGAAGTAATATAAACTTGATTCCTTTGAACAAAATAATTTTAATCATCCTCAACAAGTGATATTAACCTATAAAATTATTGGATGTGCTAAAAAAGATTCAATTTTTAATTTTTTAACATTTATAAAGTCATTTATTTTAATCATTCATTAAAGAGGTAATTACTACTTCATCATTGTTTCGTTAATAAATTTAATTATTTAACATCTAAAAATTATAAATAAAAAACCATGATCAAGGAAATATTTTTATATTTATAATTAATATTCATAGTCTATTTTTTGATTTGTATAATTCTATATTAAAAATGGTTTTGTTATTAAAATTTGAATTTAACACTTTTAAATATTATTTAAATAAAATATAATAAATGTCCTAATATAACCCAAATTGATAAAAAAGTATCGTATTTTTGTCCTAGGGTTGATTTTGGTCAAATATAACTTATCCAATAGAATTAAGAAATGTGTTGGGGTCATTTTATATTAATAAAATATTATTTTTACCTTTAATTGCTCTATTTCCTTTTAATTATCATAAATAAAATTTAAAACATATTGTTCACCAAAAATTATTTTCAACCTATTGAACGGCATTTTACTTACTGATTATAACCGTGTATGTCAAATTTTTGTTATTCAATTCAGAAATATGGTAAAATTATATTTCATGTAAATTCAAAACTGTTTCTAGAAGGTGGGTAAAATACGTTAAAAGTTTAATAAATTTTATATAACTAATATAATTATAAAATGATTCCCATGAATTAAATTAAAAAAATAATTATTTTATATCTTGTTTTAATTTAAAAAAATTAAACTTAAAAAATAAATTTTTAAATAAAAATTTAATTTTAAACAACAACGCAATGGTTTTCAATATTCATAAAAAATTTAATGTTTTTAGAAAAATACCAAAAAAACCACCTTAAGTTAATTTTTTTATTCTAATTCCAAAAATAAATTTAATTTCTAAAAATAAAATATTAAAAAATTTAAAAATTGGGTATTGCATTCATGACTTCTTCTTAAAAGGATAGTTCTATTGGTTGTGGTGTGCTAGAACTCGGAGCAGCGTACAACACAATATATTGAATAATTCAAAGGGAATCATACCATGAATGATTGGGGTGTTAAATTATTCCCTCATTTAAATAATTCAATCGTAGAGATTTCTAGAATTCTACTGCATAAAATGATTTGGGCAGTTCATCATCATGAGTTCCTCAAGTTCCCCCATTGCCTCTTCCATTTTAAGGTTTCTCCAAAAAACTTTCACCATTCGAGTTGTTTGGTTTCTCAACAATAGTTATCTGGTATCATGAATATTTGTAGGATCTTCACCATAAGATAGATTAGGTTCTAGTTCTATTATTCTTAGGCAAGTACATGCATTGGGTAAGGGATATATTTTCCCAATATTAATTACTTGGAACCCATCATGATCTTTGGAGAGACATGGTGAAATTTCCAAATGATAATAAAAAACTACCATTAATTCTAGAATATCAAAACTTATGATGTTCCTTGGATGTAATTTATCCTTCTTAAATAATTGTATAAAACCCTTACATGGAGATAACATCAACAAAACATGATCTCCTACCTGAAATTACAATTCCTTCTTCCGGTTATCATCATAGATCATTCTCCACCTTTGAGAGCTTTGATGTGGTTTTTGAAAATATTCACAGTTTTTATTTTTTTTCCTCAACATTTTCTAGGCATATGAGTTTTCTTTAACAGAAATCATCCCAAAAAGTTGTTGTGTGACATCTCTTTCCATATAATTCTTCATATATTTCTATATGAATACTTTAATGGAAGATATTGTTATAGAAACATTCTACCATAGGTAAATATTGATCCAACATACCTTGAAAGTCATGTGAGAAATATCTCAACATGTTTTATACGGTTTGAATTGTCCATTAGGATTGTCCATCTGTTTGAGGGTGGTGGACAGTGCTCAAAATAAGTTCAGTATCTAGGGCTTTTTGAAGACTTCTCCAGAATCATGATGTAAAATGGAGATGATGATAAAAACAATCAGTAAGGGTACACCAAGAAGTCTTACAACATCATTAACATATAGTCTTTCTAACCTTGAAAGTGTTAAATCATTTATTATATAACAAAATGTGTTGACTTGGTATGATGATCAATAATGTCCAATATTGCATCATTCCTTCTAGGAGTATCTAGTAGCCCCATGATAAAGCCCATTATAATATCATCCCATTTACACCCAGGTATGGGGAGAGGTTTCATGACTCCCCTAGGATATTGTCTTCGAGCCATTAATTGTTTACATACCATACATATTAACACATAATCAGCGATCACCATTTTAATGTTGTACCACCAAAAACATTCCTTAAAATCATGATACATGTTAGTTCTACTAGGGTATATAGAGAAATTGGAGATATGAGAATCATCCTACAATTCCCTCTTTAGATCAGGTATATCAGGTACACAATGCCTCTTCCCAAATTTCAAAATTCATCCTTCATATATGAAGTTAATCAATCTCCCGTCATTCACATATTTAATTTTGTATTGAAACTCCTCATTAGCAGTAGAATTTTTTTTAACTTTTCTACTAAAAATTGATTGGAAGACATTTGAAAACTTATTGATGTTTCACCTTCCATGATTATTCCCATCTCTATGTTTACTAGATTCATGAACATAGGAACCATTTAAAATCTCATCTTGTTCATAAATACAAGATACTTTCTACTCATAGCATCTACCACCTTATTTCCCTTCCTCAGGTGGTATATTATTAAGAAATCATATCCTTGATTAGTTCATGAAATATCATTTGCATCATGGCGAGTTCATTTTGTGAGAAAATATATATCAAACTCTTGTGATCAGTATATATATCACATTTTTTCACCGTCAAGATTGTGTCTACATACCATTAGTGAAAATATTGATGATTATTACTCAATATCATGGTTGGGATAGTTTTTTTTCAGGAATTTTTATCTTCCTTGATGCATACGAAATAAATCTGTCATTATTCATAAGGACAGAACCAAGTCCTTTCTTTGAAGAATCACAACATATAACAAACCCATAATTCCCCGATGGTAGAGTCAAGATAGGGGAATTGTCTAATGTTCTTTTCAATTCATCAAAAAATTATTCACACTGTTTTGTCAAAACAAATTTTACCCATTTATGTGTGATCATGGTTAATGGGTTAGACAATAGGGTAAAATAATGGATATAATGACGATAGTGACCTACAAAACCAATAAAATTGCGTACCTCAGTTAAACTTGTTAGTGATGGACATTCTTGGATTTCCATTGTCTTTGAAAGATTAACAGATATTTCATCCATAGAGGCAATATAGAAAATGAAATAAATTTCTATAATCTAGAATTCACACTTGCTAAACATCCCAAATAATTCATTTCTTATAAGATTATTTATAATAGTGCACATGTTATTTTCAAGACCTTCATAGATTTTCGTTTATACCAAGAGAACATCAATAAATACCAGTACAAAGTCATCATTATATTCATTGGAAACTAAATTCATTATATTTTTTAAAACAAAGGATACATTAGTCTATCCAAATGGAATTATTGTCAACTCGTAATTCCCATACCAGGTTCAAAATGTTGTCTTTGGAATGTCACTATTCTTCATGCACATCTTTTGATATCGAAATCAAAGGTCAATCTTATAAAAATATTGATATACATGAATTTGATCAAATAAATCATCAAATATGAGTAATGGGATACATGTTATTTTTTGTGAGAGCAATGATTTCCATGTAGTTAATGCACAACCCCGTAGATCCATCTCTCTTATTAACAAAAATAATAGGGGATCCCCATGGAGAAACACTAGGGTAAATAAATCTATTATGACTCAATTAATCAAGTTATTTCTTTAGTTCCAATAATTCCACAATGACCATTCTATAAGGGGTCTTCAATATGGTCTTTAAAATATGAATTATGTTAATGGAATACTCAAAGTTTTGTTCTTGGGGATGTCTAGCTAAATCCACTAGAAACAGATCAACATATTCTTGAACAATAGGTACATCCCAAATTTGAACATCCCTTTCCTCACCCTTAGTTATTTCACTCCCTTCCTCCCCAATAGTTGAATTTATTAGAGCTATAGGGTGTGGAACTAGATGACAATCAGATTTTGATATTTATGCTCTATAGATAAAGGATTGTTTATCATTATCAAAAACTGTATCATCCTTCTTCTTATAATAAATTATAACATCATGGTCGAAAATACAATCCATACCGAGGATTATATCAAATTCAGTCATTGGTATGATGACAAGTTCATCAAATAAATCATTTCTATATGCCATAATGGTAACTGATTGATAAAACATTACTTCTTTGATACATTGCATAGTCGTTTTGACTAAAAAATCCCTTATTTTGTCAAATTGGAAATATCTAATTTTCATGGAAAACTGGGAAGATATGAAAGAATGTGTTGATCTGGAATCAAATAACGTATTTGCTAATTTTTAGTAAATGATTAACGTACCTACCCCCACATCATTAGGAACATCAACCTCAGTAGTAGTGATTGCATAAGCTATGACATTCTACCATTTAATTTTCTATAAAAAATTTCCTTGATGCTTAGAATTGTCAATTATATAATGTCCCATCTATTTACAAGTATATAATTGAACATTTCTAGCTTCTTTCTTCCCATTACATTCATGAGTATGGTGAGATTTTTCTACACACTTATAAAAAACTCTCATTACCTCCAAGAATGTATCAGGGTGTTTCTTCCCACATTTACTACAAGGTGGAAATTCATAATTTCCCTTTTTACCCTTATTTCATATTCATGAGGGTTCAATAGATCTCTTCTTATATTGCTTCACTTTAAAGTCATAAGTCATAGAGAATTTCTTTTCTAACATAATTTCAATTGAGATAATATCTTCGTATGATGAGAAATATTATAGGACAAATGGCCATCAATGAAATGGTTTTAACCCATCAAAAAATTGATCAATATTACTTTATGTGTTACATATATAACCTGAAACATTCTTTCTTAACACTGTAATGTTAACCTCATACATGGCGACATTCTTATCATCCTTTTTCCTCAGACTTAAAAATTTACATTCCATATCTAATCGAGGTTCACAAGGAAATTATTTTTCTAATTAAATATCTTTAAACTCCTTCCATTCGATATTTGATACTTCGTCATCCTATTTTGTGTTTTGAATTTATAACAACCATTTCGCTACATCTTCTGATAGGCGATAAAATGAAATCAGAACTTTTTACCTTTTGTTAATCCCCAAAGCATGAAATAATTTATCTATGAAACATATACATTTCTAAACTATAAATGGATTTGTATTCCCATAAAATTTTAGTGTTTGTTTCCTCATAAAGTAGTCTAACATTGATCCTCGGCATTGTGTATTAGGGTGCTCTATACAGTTAAGGTTATTATTCATAACCTGAGTGAGTTGTCCCGGTATGGTTATAAGTGATTAAGACCCAGTTGAAAAACCAACTCCACTATAATTATATTGAATAGAATAGAAATCCATACATGGATTATTTCCATTGATATTTTTTCCCTTCCTTCTACTAGGTTCCATTTCTAAACAATTAAATACACTAGATTAGATTATAAATCACAATGCCTAATTCCAAACTTTTTTAATACATAACATAAATTTAAAAATTTACACATATAATCTATAATCATAAAATAGATTTCATTAGGGAATTATTTACCCATAAATCCTTTATAATTATTTTTAATGAAAATGTGAATGATCCTAAGCATATCCCTCAGGAGTGTCAAACCAGGTGTGCAGTACGACCCATTATCGTGTACCAGGATACCTTGATTCATGCCTGAAACACCTTGTCAATGTTTTCACTCTTAGGTAAATTTGGGCTACAAGCACATCCACTTTTAGTATCAATATATGAAATTATTTCATGGAAAACCAATATAATATCTACATTACCTAGAGTTTTTTTATTTTCTACTAGACTAATCCTCAAAGTCTATCTTAGGGTATTGTTTTCTAATCAGTGTATTTCTAAATCTAGTTTCCAAGGTTTGTACTAAAATTCCTCTAATACCAACAATAATTCCCTAACACCAGTTACCCAGATCTGGTGTATTATTACATAACATTGGCTTGATCACAAGAGATGGAGTCCCAAATGACCGATCTATTTAGTATCCATGGAAGCACTAGATACATACATGTGTTTAACATTATATTTTGAAATGGAAATGTAACATTGTGTCTCCCTTGAACATACTCATTTACCTGGTCCTATTCCTATAGTTCAATTATAATATAACTTTTCGCATCCTCGAAAAAATAAAACATAAGAATATGGTGATCAAAAATTCTCAGTAAGGATGGAAATATAGAGAAAAATATCATAAATAAGCATTAAAAATTTATGGAAATGTATAAGACTAAAACAGAATCCCTTTAATAATAAACATAATAATATTATGGCAATGATAAATAAAATAATTCCATTTAATTATTCACATAGATATTCTATAAGTAGAATAATCTCATGTAATATCAATAGCTAATCTCATAATGATGGACATCATAACCATATATTCAAGGCCTCATGCCAAGACTAAAAATAAAAATGTTGTCAAAGACTTGTGCCAAGACACTATTTTGTCTCCGGATACCTACCGATGCATCGAGAGTCTATAGTGGGACGCTCCCATCACTTACTATGTACAATGCATTCCTTAAATGAAAATGGTGAAACATAACATAAACATTAATAATAAACTAGTAAAAAAACCTTAATACTTTAACCATAAACCATGAATGACATAAAAATAACATATCCAGTGTCAAATATATCATAAAACTATCAATACAATATGGAATATTTTATTATAAAAATTCAACATCAATTAATCATAAAATCCAAATGTATATGTTGACATAGATGAAATCAATCCAAAAACTATTTGATAAAAATATATATATCTACATTGAAATCATTTAAAAGTAGGATAAATATAGAAGAAAAAATTTATTTTGAAAAAAATTTAATAAGCATGTAAAGGAAACTTCAATGGTGTTATAACATTGGAAAACAACAGCACCCACCGTATTAGTTAAAAAACATTCTTCCCTTTATTTTTTTAAAAGTTTATAATGTACATTATTTGGAAAATGATTGAAAAATTCCATTAAAAATTATTTATAAAAAAGTAAAATTTGGTTATAAATAACATTAACCCATTGTGTTGGAAATAGTTAAAAAATTTTGAAATACATTTTTATGAAATACAGATGTGGATGATAAAGAAGTCTCAGTAGATACAAACATAAAAACAACCTCAGATAATAATGACATTCTAAAATTAACACTTACCATGTAATTTTCCTTTGTCGAGGGTATGTTAGTCTACTATATAATGGTTAAATAATTTTTGTTAAATTATAAAAGAACCACATTCATAAATATTATATAATATATGATCCTATAATATTGTTTTGTTAAAAATATTTTAGTAGAACCATTATTTCGGGTGTTAACTAATTAGTTATCCTTAATATGTTTTGTTATGTAAGGGTTGATTATTATTGATAGGATGAATTTGATTCATATCCATAATGATATTATATTCTTAAACATTAATTTTTTTATCATCTAATGAAAATTATTATTGCATGGTTATGATGGGTAATGAAATCTAATCGCGTCGTGGAGATAGTAAGCATTACGTACGCAAGGGAAACAATACCATTCCATTAATGGTCAAATATTATGTAATTTTATTGTGTATTATACATACAGAATAATTAATGTGTTATGTTTCTTATTTACATCAAATATAAACATTATTCTACCCATCCAAATAAAAAATTGTTGAATAATAAACTACACCACGACATGGAGACGGTAATCCATATGAACACGTGTATGGTGACTTCGTAATTCATTAGAAGTATAGAATAAATAATATTATTGTAACACATTTATAATAAAATATAATTATGTATATGGTACTAGTGTTATTATTTTTCTATTGAATAGAACATGAAATATGAAGTAGAATAATAAAATAACTTTGGAAGAGGTGATACAATAATTATCTCTTCTTTGGGTGTATCTTTTTTATTTGAACACTAGGGCTCCAAAGTTTGGATTTCTGATCAAATTATGTCATATATGATGATTTGAGGGTTGTTGAGTGGATATTTTGGCAGGGTTTGTCCAATCCAAATGTCTTTGGAGGTGTTAATTAAAAGAAAACGTGGTGCCTTTTTACAAGAGAGTTGAGGGGAACTTTAAGAGATGTTTGAAATATTAACATTTTTTAACATGATTTTCAGTTTCTAATCGACAAAAAATGATTTATTTAGAGTCTATGGTTAGTATGGGTCTAAATTATCTCAAATAATAGGTTTTAGACTTGTTTAGGTCACCATATTAGCCATATCTTTTAGATTTAACTCATGGTTAAATAGTTTAACTGTTTTCATGTCTTCTTGTATTTTTATACTACATGGTTAATATAATTACTATAAACTACCAAGATAACCTAAAATGGTTAATTAATTACATATGTAACATTATCTAAGTTCTTAGGTCAAATATTATACTTTTAAGAGTTGAGGGGTACCTTTAATTTCCTTATTTACTTTTCATCGTGGTAAAAAAATTCAAAATTTTCTGTTCACCTAAAATTATTTTCATCCTATTGAACAAAATTTTACATACTGATAAAAATGGTGTATGTATTATTTTTGAAATTCAATTCACATAATGGGTAAAATTACATTTTATGAAAAGTTTCAATTGTTCATAGAAGGTTGGTGAAAGATGTTAAATGTTCAATTAAATTATATATATAATCTAATTATAAAATGACTCTAATGAATAAAATAGGACTAAAATAAGTCTTATGTATCTATTTTCACTTTAAAATAAATTTAAATTTAAAAATTAATTACTTAAATAAAAAGTCGATTTTAAACAATATTGGAGTGTTTTGCACTATTCATAAAAATTGAATTTTTTTAGAAAAATACCAAAAAATAACCCTAACATAATTTTGATATTAAGAATCCAAAACTGATTTCCATTTTTGAAAAACAATATTCATAAAATATCAAGAATTGGGTATTACGTTTCATAAATACTTTTCATAAATACTTTTCAAAGCGCTTGTTCGATTGGTTGTGGTGTTCTAGAACTCAGAGTTGCGTATAGTGCAAGCTATTGTATTATTCAGAGAGAAGTACACTGTGGAATGTTTGGGTGTTACATGTTTGATAAAAAAATTTCCTTGGAGAAACATTACATTAATGGTGATGATGTAGTGTTGTTCTTAATTATTTAAATATCATGATTTTAGAATTATTAATTAATGATTAAATATAATATTGGTTTATTGATGATAAAAAATATATTTCTCTAAAAAAAGATTTTTGGATGAGTATATTATTATTTACTGTCAGCATGTATACATGGAAATTACGTTGTGGGATTTTTTGAAGTTCAAATGAAACAATTGGATTCATCATTATTAGATATTAATTAAGAATATAATGGAAAAATGAAAATATAATTAAATGATATTGTAGGAGGTTTGAATAATAAGAAAAATTTTCATATATTAATTTATTTCTAATATGTTATTCAAAAAAATATAATTAGTTGTAAAATTTATTTTACACAATGATACCTAATATAAAATGTTTTCCCATATTTGAATTACTGATTATTATCTTATGGTCCTGATGATCACTTTAATTAGATAGAATATAATAGAATATGAAATCAGATATATGTAGTAGATGAAAAATGAGAAATAATATACATGATGTCCTAGAATAATAAAGTGTTACATATTTTTTGAGAAAAATATACATGCAAACATATAAATATCATTAGGTTATAATTGTACTAAATGGGAAAAATAAATACTGAGATTATAATGAAACCCATATTAAATATCCAAAGGGAGGAAGTTCATGAAGAAGTAAAAGAAGAGAGGAAACTATGATGAGATTACTTCTACCAAGGTAGAAGATAACACCTAATTAGTCCTTCTGAGAATAGATCTTATCATATTGATCTTTATTCAAGGACACGAAAAATTGTAGTTATGAGGAATGGAAATTCTTTGATGTAGTGTCTTTCAATACATTACATGGGTTCTTACTAATAAATATGGATTAATTTATTATAATATGGTTAGTTCAAGGTATAGTATTTCAATATTTTCCCCACCCATTAGATGTAATTGATAATGAAATATTATACATGTATGTGTGGGATAGATACCACCAAACACTAAGGACTCACTCAACCATTGTGAGGGAACCTCATAAATATTCCTCATCCTTATTCATTATTTTTCTCAACTTGTTAAATTCATAAGAATTGAGTCTAATTTTTGAGATGAAGATCCACACTTTTTAACAAGAGAAGAGTAAAATTTTAAGATATTTAATAAGAAAATAGTTAGCCACACTAATTCACCCCAATCCCCTTAGTTTCATTGCACCAATCCATTTGTATTATCAATTAAACTCATGGGTTTACCTGTGATTTGATTCATAACAATATACTATTTAGGATTTTGTTTTACTATTACAATATAAATCAAGAACAATGTATATAATGGTGTTTTTCAACACATTATGTATAAAAATATATATGATAAATCATACAAGATATTCAAATATATGATGTAAAGTAAATCAAGGAAATTAAGGAAAGTGTCATTCATGAAAAACAGAATGAGGATTCAAAACTTATTAGAAATAATACAATTAGATAAATTAATTTCATAGATATCAAATATCATCCTCATGAAAATTCATAATAGATAATTGATGTTAGGAAGCCCTCGTATTCAAATAGCAAGAAACTGGGACATCAACATCCAATAATCATAGACAATTATATCTGGAACGGTCGGAGAAGACATTATTGGACAACACAATAGTGAGATTTATAAACACATTTATATAAAAGGATATACATTTTTATATATTATGATGAGGTTGAAAAAAATTAGTTCAAATATTTCCTTCTATTTGAACAAATTTCAATATTTGTTGATATTTTTTCCAAGGAATTATCAGTTGATGCATAAGTAGTTTTGAAAATAAACCTATGGATCATTTCTAAAAAAAGTTTCAATTTTTTCGTTAAATGTTTTAAATAACTACAAATGAATATCACATAAATAGATGAACAATTTTCATGATAGAAGAGATGATATCACAAAAGAAACTGATTCTTGTAAATATCACAAAATAAATTGACGCCAAAAGATATTGAAACATGAATATTGAATAAGGTGGCTCTAAATTTTGATGGGAATTCCCCAATGTAGTTTATGAAAAGGTTTATTCTAAGAAATTTCTATAAGATATAACACCTTAATTGGATTAAAATTAGAACAATAATTGTTGTCAGTAATTCTCATTTATAAATCAAAGGTAAAATGATTTTTGTGCATGAGAATACATTAAAATAAAATCATAAAATTTATGAATATCATGATAAGTATTTTTTTTGGTCAAAGGGGATTAGAATGAAAAATTGTGCAATGATAAGGATGTTAAATATAATCTCAATTTGAAGTATATTGATCTAGATGTGATATTGGGAATATTGAAAGTGAGAAAAAATAAATCATCATAAAAAAAATATGAAACAACTACATCTATGAAATTTTATAATGTGAGTATTTATATTAAAATGCGCATAAATATTATCATTAAATCCAAGAGATTACCTAGGAAAACATGTATTATATGCCTGATGAAAATGGTACAATTTGTTCCATAAAAAATTTGTGTTGGTAATTCAATTTTGACAAATAGTACAGTTTATGTAAATATATATAGTGATACTAGATGATAAGATAAGATAGAATCCTACCACTATATCAAATGGTATATTAAAAAAGACAATTTTTTGGGATCACTGATATATGTTCAAGGGAAATGTAATTTAACCCAGTAATTTTATATCTACAATGTTGTATAAAATGTGAAGAATTAAATATCTAATGTTTTTTAATCTATATATGGTGATATTAAAGTTTTAGTCATACATATATTGATTGATAATATAAAATTTCAATTGATGTAATAAATTTAAAGAACATGTCTATATGAATAAATTTTGTATAGAATCATTGAACAAAAATGAATGATATTCATAATTAGACAATTTAAAAAAAATTGGGATCTAAGAAAATAATTTTAGAAATTGAAAAAAATGTGGTCATTATGTTAAATAATTTTCTTTTAAAGAAGAAAAAACATGTTACTAACTTATTTGAAGAAAAATTAAAATAAAAATGGATTATCAATACTGAGAGAAAATAATGCGAGGTTACCTTTAGTAAAAATTATATGTAATGTTTAAAAAACTCTCCAAAGAAATTTAATTAGGGTTATCCACGCATGTGAAAATACTTAATATATTTTGTGACAAATGAACATACGAGGACTATGAAAAATAGGAAAATATTATATATTTAAATTTAATGAATGTAGATATACAATGAAGATAAAAACATTAATATTGAAATAAATAGATTTTTTGTAGAATAACTTTAGGTGAAAAAGTTATTATTATTATCTAATGAGTGTTTTCTACCAAAAGGAAACTCAAATATTCCACATAACCTTTTCCAAAATTGATCAAAATATTGGCATGTTTCATAATATTACATGATCATAATTCTAACAAATTATTAAATATTGATGAAAATAGAGCAACCACATTAGAATACATGTTCTTTATGTACTGAATTGAAAAATGAAACCCAAAAAAGGATAAAGGTTAATCACAGTAGAATACCATGATACTGATTGAAATAGATGATTTTTAAAATTATGGGAAAAATCATCAAGATTTATCTATATAAAATAGGTGAAATGCAAGGAACATCTGAGTTGACAATCAAATCCCTACCATGTCTTTTTTAATAATGGGTTTTACATAAACCAACATAATCCCATATATATTCAATTTAATTATATATTTAGGAAATTTACGGTTATACATTTAAGGGGGGAATTGGTTTGATGAATTTTATGTGAATGCACTATAATTAGAATAAAGTGATTTATATTAATTTAAATGGGTTTATTATGATTTTTTTAGAAATGATTTTATTGTAGTTTATTAGAAAAATAAGTAAATCATAATAATTCTAAAAAATAGAAGACCATTTTTGATGATAAAAATTGAGTAATGTTCCATAATTAATTATTATATGTTTGTCTCTAATTTATTTAATGTTACTAAAATAGAAATTTTTATTTTTGGTTTTTCACATTTTTGAATTATTGGTTGGAATGAATCTTTTATAATTTTACATGGGAAAACTAGATGACAAAATATAAATATTGATGAGAAGTTATAAATATATTCTTGATATGATGTATCATGATGGGAAATCAATTAGTCACTCATATTTTCAACATCGACCATTACTCAATTAAACATTGAGGTGATTAACTGATAACTGACCTATGTTATCGTCCTTTGTATTTATTATCAATAATATATTAGTAAAGAGAAAAATGATTGAGAATATATTGAATTTTATATTTTTATTTAAATTGAAAATAAACCCAAATGGATACATTTTTAGTATAATTTCTGATTAAAACAAATAAATAAAAAATTAATCTCATTATATAAATAAAAAATCTCTCAATTTTCACAAATCTCAATCATCGAAATGATATGTGTCTTGGTAATTACAAACATAAAAATATTTTTTTATATCACATGAAAAAAATAACTAATTAGAATCCTACAGAGCCTTTTATATATAACACACATGATATAATAATCATAATAATCTATGGATAGGTTACATAAAAACAGGGTGAGATTATACACTCAGTAAGGGAAAAACATATCATAATATGAAGGATAACATGACCGGAAAATATATTACACTGTAAAATATCATTATACCTTATATGATAACAATAAAACATGTTGGAAAAATAAAATAGAATTAAAAAATCATTAAAGAAGTATAAGGGATATGTACAGGATCAAACTAAATGTAAATAATCATATAACATGTGATCATGAAATAAAATTAAGAGTACCTTTCAAATAAATCTTAATCATGAAAATTCAGAACAACATAACAACTGACATGGAATTTTTCCACAATGATAAGAAAAGGGAAAAAATTTGGTAAAGTCATTATGATCACTATTATGTGAACAAAATCTTTATGTACATGCCTGAAAATTTAAGAAAACCCATTATTCTCATGCATATGTGAAAAAACACATAATGTCCCCACATTACTATCACATGAGATATAATGATATACCAATACATTTGATGGTTTTAAATGATCCCACCCTTCATTATCCGTACATATTTGTTCCAAAAAAATCATCCATAGTCATATCATAAAAAACCCACAGAAAAATAATTTGTTTCTAAAACCATAATAAACATCACATATCAGGATCATAAAAGACATTAATATATAAAAATTTTCATTTTATAAAAGGAATAATATAATATTACTATATATATGGTAAAAAAAAATCACATCATTAATAATAATACATATAGGAAAAATATAAGTTGAAATATAAACATTATCACATTTCCTTTAAAAAACATTTAAGTTAATGTTACATTCAAAATCATTTTTATGGAATTATAATACTATTGAAAATAATATTATAAATAATTGAAAATATAGTATAATTTTATATACATAAATATTTTCCAAAAAAAATTGTGTAACATAAAAAAAATTTGTATATAAAGGATGGAAAACCCATGATCTAAAATATTTTGAAATTCCTTTGTTTGAAAAATCACATCATTAAAAAAGAGTATTAAAATTAAAATTTAAATGGGGTAAATATAATTATGATATTAATAGAAAATAATTTATAATATTTATCAGATAATTATTTAGAACATTATAGGAATAGAAGAAAATTGATGTGGATGAATAATCCATTAAAATAATCCATGATTATTCTTAATAATAATTCAATTTAATGAAACAATACAATCATCCAAGATGATGAATTTTGTGCCAACATGATTTTTTTAACAGAAAAAGATTTTAAAATCATAATATTAATGTTAATAGTATGTATGATAAGAAAAACAATATTATAATAAAATTTAACATCAAATTTTTTTATTACATAATTACTTATAAAATTACTCAACCTCTTTGATGTCTGTGATACACACAACATTGGGTTTAAACAAAATGAAACAATTTATTGAAATATTATTCTTTAAACAAGGCCATTATAACACATGTGATATGTTGGAAGGTATAAATATGAATAACTAAATAATGGAAATTATAATCCTTCATATGCAAAAAATAAATTCAATGGTAATATACTTATTTGAAATAATATAAGAACCATTTACCATTGACATAAATGTTTTATGAAAAAATAAAATTTTTAATTTCTCATTAGTTGTGCATTGTGCACATAATTTTTTAAAAAATAAATTAATTTTTATAAAAAAAATTAAAAATAATATTTTTTAAATTTACATTTAAAATTTGTCTTCTGGGGAATTTATAAATATTTTTGAAAAGATTTCGATTATGATGAATATTGGAAAATTCTAAATTGTATTTAAAAATATCATTTTGTTTTTAATTTATAATATTGTTAAATAATATCATATGTTATTTTTTATGTAATGTTATTTCAATTATATTAATTTTTTCTAATTTAGTATATTAGAGTAAATTTCATGTTGAATTTTGATATTAAATCATTCTGTACTTATTAGAGTTTTCTCTTTGGAAACCTGCTTCTTTGTCTCGTCTGTGGGTAAATTTTTTAATTTCATATTTCTTATTATGTGAATTGAAATTGGAATAATGGATTAAATATTCCTAATTTGAGTTATTTAAGTTACCTAATATTTGTAATATTTTTTTATCATTATGGATAGTACACACAGTAAAAAATAATTACCCCATTTTAGGTAAAAATGGGTTTACTGTGGGTTAAACTAAACATATAATGGTAAAAATGACCTAAAAATGTCGAAAACCCATTGTATAGACACATTCAAACACTATAATATCTAGGGTTATATAATGAATTATTTCTGAGGATTTGAATCATGATAAAAACATTTTTTTAATTTCTTCTTTTACAAAATAGCAAGTATGTCCTCTCCCCACTTATAAAAGGACACCCATATTGTCCCCTATTCCTCATCATAAATCAATTTTACTTGGAAAAAACCTAACCAAATATCTTTATTATATACATCAACACATCCTAAATTATTTTTTTATATTAAATATCTGATATATTAAGGCTTTAGATTAAACTTAACGAGGATTCTTGATGAAGTGGTAATGTTTTTAACTATGCATTTTCATTTAATTTCAACTTCCAACACCTTATAATATTTTAAAACTATTCCCAAATAATAACACCAATATATAATCTATACACATATTTTATTACATTAATTTAGAAACCTATATTCAACTCACATTCTATCAAATGGACAATGAAACTATCGATCTTGTGAATAACCAACTACCACCTCGTGAACCGATGTACTTCATTTTTCGTTTCCAACTTTCTATGATGGGTATAATGATGTATTTAACGTATTTATATAATATATAATACATTATTATATTTATGTACTTATAATATATTATATAAATTATTTTTTCCATTACCTTGGGGATATGATAATGTCACTTGTGTGTACGCTGGACTACCACCACACAATGATATGTGATTTTTAACCACTTCAAAACTAAATTGATGGTAATAATGAATATATATTATGAATATATTTTATATTTATTTTTTTACCAAACTTTTATAAATATAATATGATATATAACATCTAACTTGTCAATATTTTTTTAACAATAACGTCGTTTGTACAATCGTGTGGACTATAGCCTCCATGTAGTGGCGTTGAATGTATATCATTTAACATTAAATTGGATGTTAATCATGATGTTTTATATTAACATAAATATTATTTATATTTAATAATTACTATTTTATAAATGTTAATTTATATTTATTTTCCTTTCATTCCATCTATATAGAAAAATGGAAACATTATTAATCAGCATATGTGGCCTACCATCTCCATTAATCATGTAATACATATTCTACATTTGAATTTTATAGATTAATATAATGTAATATATAATTAATTTATATGATATTTATATAATATTTAAAAATATTAATATGATAATAAATACATGAACAATGAACCAATTATGACGTAAAACTGTTATTTTAACAAACAATTTCTTATAAATGAGTGATTAAAGCCAATATATATCTTATATGGTGTGTGTTATATGAATATAATATATTGATGAAGTTAAATAAACCTATATTATTATAATATAGTTTTTTACACATTTAATGTAATTTGGACAAGTTATATGTGTTTAGCATCTCAGATTTACTTCTAAGAGACATATGCCATAATCATAACATATTTCATTATGTGGTTTATATAATACCCCTTTTGATGTGTTATATCATGAATAAATTTATATGCACAGTATTTAATTCTTAATTTGATTTTATTTATTTCATAGGGAAAATGATATACATGTTACCAAATTTTTTTGGGTTTATTTTACATTCTCATCATTATTCATGATTGTTTTTATTTACATCTCTCTTGGGTGAATTATTGGATATTTATATGATAAAATAAATATATTTTTTCTCTAGTTATTATTTATGAAATTAGTCAAGAAATTTTACCTTATTTAGAATATTTGGTACATAAAATTATTGAGTAAATGTTTTGAATTTTTTTTTCATTATTTCTCACTTCGGTCGAAAATACATTTTTGTCAAAATCCAAGTTTTCTCGTCTTGTTTTCAAACAATGTTTTAATAATCTTCCAAATGATTTATTAATGTAATTTTTTCCCATTTGTATCATTTTTAAATAAAATAAAAGGAATATTTAAGTTCTTTTCAAAACTATCTATAATTTTCATTTTCCGAAAGCGTGAAAGGAATCCTTGTTTTTTGATATATAATGTGAAATGAATATTCCACATATAAGGACACTCAATGTTTTTAAAATTATTTTAAATGTTTTAGATGTTTATTTTGAAAGAAATTTATTTTAAAAATATTTTTTGAAAATTAAAATTAATTTTTTTTTTCTAAATACAGTTATCATCTTCCTCATAATGGGTTTTAATTTTTTTAAAGTATTCCAATTCATTAATGACATCAAAAATTAATTTTACATATGGTACAATTGAGATATGTCATATTGATACCATCCTTATTATTTATCAAGTGGTTTTAGGATTTGTTTGACTAGGTATTTTCATTTCATATACCATTTATTATATTACTATGAGTGATTAATGATTAATATCGTTTATTTGTAAAACTACTGAAATTTTGTATGTTAGTTTCCCAATACGAAATACTATTTTTGTAATGATTCAACCCTTAAAATGATGAATTCATTGGATATAAAATATGATGGTTGGGGCATAGAATTACATATCCCAATGATACATCAGTAGGTATTATGTGACAAATTAACATCGGTGTTTGGGTGAGGCCTTACACATTTATGTATTATTTAAATGAATTATGCCTTGATGAAAAGATTAATTACATGAGGACTTGAAGGTATTTTTAATATTTTTTACATTTATCATTTCATAAGTTTGAATTTAGTTATTATTATTCCTTATAATTATTCAATTAGATAGAACATCTATGGAAAATTATCCATATCATGTCATTATTTATATGTAATTATTTTAACATCATTTATTCATAAGAAATTATTCTAAATATATTGATAAAAAAATATTTGTTACAATTTTTTTCATTTCCATATTGATTATTCCTTAGTTAATCATAAAATCCATTGTATGTATACCCTTACTGGGCATTTAAGCTCACAAACTTTTTTTGTTTTACTTATCCATAGATACAGTGATTTTTTTTGGGATTGATTCGGAGGGATAAACTAATGGGATTAATGAATATATCAATTGATATCCATTCTGTATTTTCTGTTTCTAAATTTGATATGAATATTATGCATTTACTTAGTTTACCAAGAATACTAAACTATTATTTCTTTTGAGATGAAATTTTCAATATCTAGTGCCAATGAAATAATTTAACCACATTTCAAAAACCATCCCAGATACAATGTTACTTGATAATAGATCCTTCTCATAAATAATTCAATTTGAATTACTTATAAACAAGGGTTATTGAATAGATCCTGGCATCAGACAAGATATAATAGGGAACTAATATTCCACAAAAATTGATTCTTTTTAAAATATGGAAAAAAATTCAAACATAGATGAAATAAAATAAAATATTATTATTTATAAAAATCATTTTTCATGTGAACTTTTTATTATAATCAATGAATATAAAATTAAAGTAATCACAAAACACCATGGCCATTTTAACTGTAGTATGTTACTTTTTAGTTTTAGGATCCTCATATTTCTCAAATATGTAACCATTTCTAAGTATGTGTACATATGTCCCTAAGGTTCAGGAGAAATATAACTCGTCATCATCCCATGAGGGATAAGGTTTGTCAAAATAATTTTTTCACATTGTTATAATAAATCTATTTCTAGTGAATCCTAATCCTTGCATTCATTTTCCAAATAACCCACAAACAAGACAAGATCACATATCCCTATTTAATCAATCAAAAATGGTAAAATCATCAAATTTATAATCTATCATCATTTAAAATTCAATTTCTCAATTTTCATTTTAAATATGCCTATTCAATTTAAAAATGAAAACATGGGGTTTTCATCATTTCATTGATTTTACATAATAAAACCAATCATTTTTTTTCATCTTCAAAATTCGATAACATTTTTGCAAACAATTCTCATATTATTTGATTAATTCCATCATTGGGAAAATACACCCAAAATTCCAATTCCATTGGAATTGGGGTTTTCTCAAACAATCCATGTAGATTACAATTATAATTCTAAATCAAATCATCATGCTATTCAATAGATCAATTGAAATATATTTTAAGGTAATAAATATAATTAAGGATTTATTTAAATGAAAAGGATCAAGTGGGCCCACAAACCATTAAAAAGGATCACAAATAAACACCTGCAATGGTATTCCCTAATTTCAAATAACGGTGTTGGAGATTATGAAATTAAAAACTAAAATCAAGATTCCATCAAATAAAAGTTATATATAACAACAAACTGATGATCTAGTACCCTCTATGTTATATAGAATGAGATACTGGAAGAAAATAAATGTGGGGAGTTTCACATACCCGACTGAGATTGAACAAGACCCTCTATGATTTCAACCACCAATTAAAGGGTTTGGTGGAGTTAAAACTACTTCTGGAGAGACACTAAATACTATGAGGTCATATAGAGTCAAGTGAGAGTTGTATTTTAGAAAAACCGGTATGTTTGTGATTATAAAATAAATTTTCAAAATAAATTAATCCCATGTACACTGTTTCATGGAGAGGGATAAATGTTAAGAAAAATTGTACACCCTAAATATTCTCCCCTACATTGGAATGCATTGTTTTTACTAGCTGGGTTCATGATTTATAAAACCATCAACCAACTATGATAACCATCACTATCAACATTTTATAGATTTTCAATGCAGGGGTGTATGGTTTGGGAAACTTTATACCAAATCTGTGCATCACATTAATATCTATAAATTTCAAAAACTAACCCAATGTAACTCCATATAGACCTCTATTAGACCATGATAACAATTAGGGAAAAGGAGTACATAAAAACATGTAACCTGATTATACATCCTCCCACTATAGAAACATTTTGTCCCTGAAAATCCTCTTAGGAATTTTCCATATGAAATATATGATACCTATGTTATCTTATTTGTGCCTTACTCTCCCATTACTAATGATTATTAGAACCATGCATCCCTAGAACATATATTATAGTTATTTTCATCCTATGATGTACCATTGTCTTAGAATCGAAAATCCTGACTAGATTCACAGTCACAAATTAATCATCCTCAATATCAATATCCTCATAGCTCAAGTCACGATATGGGTGTGAATGATATTTTTCATGTGGTGATACATGTAAAAAATTATGTTTTCATCTAAAATATTTTAGATGTTCTACAATAGAACCCACTTCCAACCCACTCAATAAACACAAATGGTCTGTAAAACATGGTGAAATATTTCCTTTCCTCCTTAGTAACGGATAACCCAATGGAGGTGAAAATCTCAAGAACACAAAAAAACCAATAAATAACTCCAAAAATCTATAATGATGATAGATATAAGATTTGTCATGAATATTTTATTTCAACAATATCTGATGAATTAACCAAACTATAGTTGTCATATGTTAGAGGAAACTCGGTCAAATAAAGGATGATTCCCCAATATATGACCAACACAAATGAGATTTTCATGGAAGACCTTACAAGGCCTCCAAACGATCCATTATCCTTGGGTATATGTAACTATTTGTATACGTGAATATGACTAGTACCAAATATTCCTGCCAACCTCAACAAAAATCATGAACATGTATATTAAGTATATCCTCAAGATTTTGTATTTCTCTTAAGTTATGGATATTAGTATGCTGTTGTCATGTCATTCTCAAATAAACGTGATGTCCCATCACCTCCAAAAACCTCCATAAAAATAGGTAAAATGGTGATAATTATTAGAAAATATAGTATATAGAAGTCCAGTAAAATGAAAAATCTCTTTCAAATATAGATTTACTAATATCCAATCATCGGGTTTATCGTGAATGGGTATGAAGTGAGCCGATTTGCTAAGTCAATCGATCACAACCTAAATCATATTATTTTTTATATGGGTACAGGAAAATCTATCACAATCTCAATATAAATATCATGCAACATTAAATTTGGAATCGGAACTGGATAAACCAAACCAAAAGGTATGTAGTCCTTTGCTTTGACCTATTGTACTGTATAGTATAGTGAAACAAAATTTGATGTCCTATATCATACCTGGATAAATAAATTGTCACTAAATTCTATAATACATCATTTTGGTACATGGGTTTATAGCCCATTGGGAATTATATAATTCCCCCATCACATCATTCCTCAATGGAATAGGTTTAAAATACCATCTAAAAACAAAGGATATCCACTATGGAAAATGACCACTCTTCAATGGTCTCCCTGCCATAATGAGAGTTCCCAGTGTTATAGAATTCAGCATCGGGCGTCTTTTCTTGAAGAATCATCTTTTGAGGAAAATTGGTCTACTAAACAATATCCACAAAAACCTCAATCTATATATCTCAAAATTATATATGAAATTGTTGAAAAAATCAATCATGTTACACTCTTCTGATTATTACATCATAGGCTATGTCGGATGCTTCCTACTCAAATCTTATGTGAAAGCACTTTCTTTCCATGGGCATATAGGAAATATTGATATCAAAAAACAATAATAACTCAACCAAATGACCCAGGTTGATATGAAAATACTTTTTAAAGAATATATAACTCAAGATCTTATAGTCATAATACATTGTAAACAATACACCATAAAGTTAACATCACCAACTCTTAAGTGCGTACATTACTGTTGTCAGTTCATGGTCATGGGTAAAATAATTCTTCTGGGTTTTCCTCAGAACCCTTGACATATATTCCACAACATGATCACTCTATATAAGAAAATATTCCAAACTCGGACCTAATTCATCCTTGAAGAACACGAAGACCTACCCAGCTTCTAGGAGAGTCATCACCGATGTAAAAGGAAAAAGATGATTCACCTCAACAAAATATTACTGAAATATATTATCATAAATTAGTTTCTCCAAATTCTGAGTGAGATCGGTCATTGGAGAAGACAAATTTAAAAAATTCATTAGAAACATGTGATAAAACCCCACATGACCCAAGATGATGAGAATACTAAAAACCATACGAGATTGATGCCCTGCCATAATGATTTTACATTTTTAGGATCAACTAATATACCATGTTCTGATTCCACATATACAAAGAATATAACTTCCCAATTTATAAAAAATCACATTAAAAAATAATGGAATATATCCTGTTTTATATCATTAATTCATGAACTACTCTCATATTGAGTACAAGATTCTCTATAGACATATATCTAATAAAGATTTTATCCACAATATCCACAATGAAAATATCAATATATTCAGGGAATATCACAAAAATCAATGCCACAATGTGTAAAATAGTTGTGGTATGAACAAATGTCATGAAAATATAGTATGAATGGAAATAAAATCATTATAAGGTGGTTACTTGAAATTAAAAATCATTTATTCTCAAATGTTTATAACCAGATCAAATATCAATCTTCAAGAACCATTTCTACCTTTTCAACTAGTAAAACATATCAGTGTTCCATGCTTATAGATATATTTTCCTTACAAAAAATCGGTTGAATTTATAGTAATAAATACATAAGTGTAGTGTCCCACCCAATTTCTGAGAAAAGTAAATAGAAAATTCCTAAGCTGACCCACTAGATCATATAAAAAAAATTCCTAAGAAATCAACAAACTGAGTCATCAAGTCTTTCATTTCAGCTGGTTCCATGTCATATAATGGAATAGATACTACTTCGGTATAAAAAACTAATTCAAATAAAAAATTCAAATATATTACCTATGAAATACAAGATAAATTGATAATAAGACCATGATAAAACTCAATGAAAAATACTGGTATTTTATTGCTCAAATAATCCATACAAGCTCCAGATTTTGAAAAAGAAATAATACATTTGATATCAATCATGATACGTCACATCAAGTTTAAATAAACATTTAAATGTTATTATTTATATTTCACCATTATAAAATTATCGTTATAATAGAGGGAATGGATATTATTAATAGATATATGCATATATGGTTTACAAATGTAAATATAATAAATTCCTCTACAAATTTATCATAAACTAAGGTAATACTCTGTAAAATTAAAGGAAATGTTGTATAGAAAAAAAAAATTTATATATGATGATGTATGTTTTATGATAATGACCATATTTATCACACTAGTTGGATTATATTTATGAAAAAATATATAATGTATTCAATTTAATTATTATTATTTATCTTATACTTTTTCTATACATGATGCAAGAATAGATAAAATTATATATATAATGAGTCTTTATAAGAAAAAAAGAAATTTTACCACATTTTTATAGAGAAACCATATTCAATATATATTTTTTCATATTTATAAATTACAGTTGAAAAAATAAATATCTTCTTTATAATAGGTGTATCAAAATTTACTTTGGTTTATTTGATTTACTTTTTTTGAGAACTTTAATATTTTGATGAATAGTTAATAATACAAATATTAGTTCAAAACTGCTTTCTCATCAAATTTATTTATATAGACAAATTATGTATTTAATGAGTTGTAAATTATAATTAAGCATATTTTTTATAATTTAAAAAAAATTGGACATTAGAATCAATTTTACATGGAATTTGATAAAAAAACATATTGATCTTTTGAACATTTTTACTTTTAAATCCCATTTTTTCGATATGTCAACTAGAATAATTGTAGATTAATTTTATAAACATCTGTGTCTTGCATTTTTTAAAATTTATATACATGATTTTAATCATAATTATATTTATAACATAATAGGATAAACATAATTTTTTGAAAAATATGAAAAGTGATTTTAGTAATTATTTTTGTTACGACTATTAACGGTATATCAGGTAATTAAGGGTAAACATAATATCATAAATTACCATAAAAAGTGATATATGTTCCATGTATGAGTTTTTTTTCATCATAAAAGCATCCTTGCACCGAAATATATCCTCTGGGATCCACTATGATGAATTAATGACATATATATTATTTTATTTAAAAGATGTCATTTTTGACTCACTCTTGTTTTTAATAAGGAAAATATTTTAATATGGATTAATATAAATCATATTTTCAACTATAAATATTATGTATAATGATAAAAATATTAACTAAATCATGTTAATATATATATATTTTTTTAGGAAGGAAATAATTAAATTAAAGGGGGACATAATGATGATGTAGTAATTGCGTAATTAATGGAAGAATAAAATAAATAATATTAAAAATATTAAAATTAATATAATATGAAATAATTTTTATCATAAAATAATATTTATAGTTTAGTTTTTAGGATAGTTATGAGTTAATATAGTTTTCTTGAAGATAGACTGTTTATATGATATTTTTTAATAGTAATGTGATGAATAGTTTCAAAATTCGTATAATTGTTATCTTAAAATAAATAATATTTTAATAAATGATATAAAATTTATAAATAATTAATATTATTCCAAATAATTGTTATTTGTTCTAAAATGTCAAAAATGTATCATTTTTTTCTTTTTGAATGTTATAGAAATATTTTTAACTCTCAAACTTTAAATTACATGATAACACTATAAGAGTTAAAACTGTAAAATAATTGTTAAAATAGAAAGATAAGGATTTAAAAAATAATCAAAAGATTTATAATTTTTATTGGAGGAATTAATTTCAACCCATATTTATCCTATATCCAAAATAAAAAACTTTGGACACATTTTAAATAAATAAATAATTTATATTAATTTAATATCTTCTAGAATTATTAGAGTGCCCCTCCGCACTCCTAAAAAAGGAACCCATTATTCTCTATTATTCACAAATCAGACCCTATTTGGTCTGACCAATTTTTACCAAATATATTACTATAGTTACTAGCCACACTCTAGAGGCCTTATTTTAGGAAGAAAAATATCCTTAGAGGTGTTAAGGTGTTAATAAATGGTGATCATCTGAAGAAGATGTATCATTTTTAATTTAGTGTTTTTGTTTTATTTATTATTTCACTTTATTAAAATATTATATAACCATGATGATATAAAAACAAATATCCTAAATATAATTATATTCTATTAATTAATATATTCACCTTCATTCTTCTCGGATTCCATCAAACGGGAGATGAATTAATAGTTTGTGCATATGAGTTAATGATCACTACCACAAACGTATAATTAGTTTTCCATATACATCTCTAAAGACTAGTTAAAATGATAAAATTATTGTTCATATTTTATATTCATGACATATTTATCATTATATAATATTAATAAGTAAATAATGTTGTAAATTTTCAGGTAAAGGAAAATGATATTGTCGTTCATGTGTCTATCTAAACTATCACCTCCTCGAAGTGATGTCATTCATTTTTCATCACCACATCACATGGATGATATATATAAGTATACTTAAATTATTAATAAGATATTAATTATATTAGGATAATTTATTGAATAAAAAATAAATCTTACCTTATTATATAATAATTTTTTTTAAAATTATAATGTTACTCATGCGTACGTAAAACATACCATCTACAAGATTATAACATAGATCATTTTTCATATCCATATTTAATGAATGGAATTAAAATTATTATTTATTTTATAATTCTGATTATTATTCCACGAAGATTATATTGTATATTATAGAATAATGACCACTTTTACCATATCTGACTTGCCAAATTCATTTTGGACATACTGAATATCGTTAAAACATTCGGGAGGATTAATAATTATATACTTCTTATAACATGATATTAAGTGATATAACAGAAATAATAAAAAAGAAATTTTCTATCAAAGATGGAACAATTTCAATAAATTTTAACATTCATCAAGACAATGATTTTACTTGAGGATTCAGACACAACGTAGGCAAATGTCTTTTAAAAATCACTTTTAATGTTACCATTTGAACTATTTTTACAAAATACAAATGGTATATTTTTTACATATATTGAATAAACGTAAATTATCACTTCCTCGTATATTAATTTTTTTATGGTTCATTTTAAATTTTAAATTTTATTTTAAATTAATATTTTAACATATATGGGTGCATGACATTGAAAAAAAAATGTGATTTCAAGGTGAAAATGTTATTTTTCCTTTATAGTTGTTTTAGGTGTTATGATTATATTATGGTTCTTGACCATTGATTCCGAGTTACAGTGGTTCCATGAAAACCCAATGATGTCTTACCACTTTATTGAACTATAATGAATTGGATAATGAGATAGAGTCAACTTTTAAGGTTTCTACTAAGAAATTAAGGGAATACAATGCGGTGGGTATTCCAAATGAAACCATGATGGTTACTCCTTATGTTGCTTTGAAATCTCCTATTAGAATGAAATGTAATTGTTTCTAGAAGATGTATTTATTATTAAAATGTATTTTAGTAGAAATATTATGATTTAATGAGGTAATATAAATATATTATGTATTATTTATTTAATTAATAACTCATTTATAAAATTTCATGGGCTTCTAATTATTCATGGATTAACAATTTTTTTCCTTTTTTATGTCCTTTCCTAAGATGTTTTTTAAAATATATGTTATAAAATTTATTTCATATGTTATAAGTGTTCATAAAAGAAATAATGACCTCAATTTGGATCTTATGATGATTTTTTATTATAAATAATTCTTAATTTATTTAATACGTTTTATATTTTTGGAAAAAATGGATACAGTTTTAATAGTATCCACACGTTTGGTTTAGGGATGTTATATACGAATGATGAACTAATTATCTAAAAATATATCTATGAAAAGATCATGAATTTTAAAGAAATTAAATTCTTGACTAAATCTCAATATTATAAATCATTTACTGTCAGGGCCTTATAGTTGGTATAGATGTCATTTTAGATAATATTAGAGGATAGTGTGTTATTTAAGAATAAGTTACATGTTCTATATAATCGCAATGGTTTGCATGTTAGGATGAGCCATGGTTATTTTAGATAAATTGAATGAGTTTGAGATAACATTAATAGGGTTATATTTGTGTTTATCATCCTTATAATATGGTATATGATGATTTTATTGATATAATCACACTACACTTTTTTATTTTAAAAGATGGATGGATCCATCCAAAAGAATATTAATGATGTATGTGAAGGAAAATTGAGTGGTTCTTTGAAAAAGAAATATATTTAAATTAAAGATAAAATGTTAAATCTTGTGGTTATTCTAGTCGAAATATTATGTGTAATTATTAACTACTAGAGCCTCGATGGGTTTTCAACTGCTTCACATACTATAGATTTAAACCCATTTAGACATTCATGTAACAATATCCGAAAGGTAAATATATTCAACAAAATATGTTTCATGGATGTGGAAGGAAACACCATGGAAAATGTATAAAACGGACAAGAAGATGTTTTAAATGTGGTAATGGAGGTCATAAAGCAGTAATATTCAAATGAAAAATGAATTGTTCAGTTGACTCCAAGAAATGGAAATATGTTCTTCCAAAGTTATAAATTGAATGTTTTAAATGTGGGGAGTATAGTCATTTTTCAAACTGATGTCCTATAAAGAATGTTCAAAAATGATATTAGCACTTCCATAAAAATTTATGTTTTTCAATACCTAATTCCATTACAGTTGATGATGAGTAAATTGAAAATAACAATGAATGGTATGCATTATTTCTCTACTAATTTTTTGACATTATTGGATCTTAGGATATGATTCCTATTTTTTGGAATGAATTATTATGGAATAATTAGGAAAATAATTTTTATTAGATCATAAAGAATGTTGAATGAGTAATTTTTCATCATATAAACAATTCAATTCTTATGGTAATTATTAGGATGATCAAATTTTTAAAATTATTGACACTATTTTGATTATGGGAGTAATTTGGATGATTATTTAAATTTATGATATATTTAACCCTTAAGTTTTTCATTTGAAAAAATTTATTTCAGGAAGAATTACCAATTATTTTGTGGAAATTATTATTGAGTTATAGATAATATTTAGGGTTTATATGTTGTTTATTATTTAGGAAATTGTGGGTTATTACATTTTAGGATGGAAATTTAATGATATAAGATATCCATTGAGTTTAAAACATTTAATATGAATTTTTTAGGATTTTATAATGTTTTTTGAATGTTATATGAATAATATAGGTTTATAAAAAGGGACAACCAACAATATGGGTGACAACCCATCGTGTTTGGAATGGCTAAAGTAATCGAACCCACAACTGAAGGGTGATAATGGTGCATCTCAGTACACTAGCCTATGTGTAGTCTCACGTTAGTACATTTTTTTTAGAAAAACAATTTGATCGAATAAGAATAAGTAGATTTTGTGAACAATTTTTTTTATCATATTAAAAAATCGTTTGGTGGATTAAAAGATAAATGTTGTTTTGGAATAATTTCACCATTTTGGGATCCCCATATGATAAAGGTAATTAGAATACTGTGTTATTTTATGTGATAATCCAAGGATGAATTAAAATTTTGAAGAATATATGATTTTATTTTTCGGATATGGTTCTTTTGGTTATTTATGGAAATGGTTATCATATCGTAGAGATTATGTGATTTGAAAATTTTCACTTTTGGTATGAGACATTATAATTGACTGATATTATTTGGAGATAATTATTTTAATTTTACATAAAATATTCTGTGAGTAAATCAATGTAATTTTGGGGTGTAAAGTTTTTCTAATATATTATTTCGGACTATTAATGATATTTATTTACTTAATGTTCGGTGTTGAATATTATGTATTACTATAGTATTTTGGAGATTAGTGTAGTTTTTAATCATATAAATGTATATTATTTTTGGGGATTTATGTTATTTAATCCTTATTATTTTAGTTTTGGATAACGATTCACTGTAGGGTAAATAGATCATAAATCATTTTTGGACTATGTGATTCTCTGCAAGTCAATTCTAGTTCTTCACAAGTGAAAAATCATCCCGAATACTCAATATTTGGAGAAAAATATGAGTTTGTGGTGAAAATTTATTAACGGATGAAACTATACTTTTAAAAAAAGTATATTTACTTCGGTTCATAGACTAGGTATTGAAATATTTCCATAACTCTATGAGAAGGATTATAAAACCAAAAAAATGTTTGTTTACTGTTCTTAATAAGAAATCAATGACATTCTAACCCATCAAAGGATCATTATTTGGTGATTGTTAAGTTTATCATAACAATGTTCTATATCACTCTCCATCAAAAAATGATAGATGGTTTTTGATATATTTCCATGTTCTCTTACATAGAACCCTTGTACTTTTTTCCTCATGTGATCTACATAGTTCCCTTTTATTAATTTAAAGTGGATGTTTAATAAGACTTATTTTTCAATATGGGAATTCAAAAAACATATTTTGAAAATTCAATCACCTAGTTTTCACTGGTTCAAACTGTGAGGACACAATTTATTAAATGGGGAGCATATAAATTTTCATCGTGTGTTTTTAAAAAAGAAATAATATGTTCAATAGCTTACATGATACACCATATCATGTTTAAAAAACAATTAAATATTATTATTCAAATGATACCATTATAACACAATCATTAGAAAGGGGGGAATTAATATATTTAATTACATTTTAAAAACATGGTTTAAATATGTATATATATAATGAATTAATTCACCAATTAATTATAATTTAATTTAATTCCTTTTTTTTAAAATAAAATGAAATGTGTTTCTAAAAAAATATTTAAATGTGAAAAATTGTGTTTTATGCCAAAAGATAAATAAATAACACTTCATAAATTATATTAATGATAAATATATAAAATATATTCACTATAATTTTTATAATTAATCTTATATGTTTTCTAGACATGATATAAGAAGAAATTCAGTTTTATGCATGAAAGGAATTTTTTTTAAAAAAAATGAACTTTTGAAAACATTTGAGGGGAAACCCATATTACATCTAATTGTTTTCAATTTTATAAATTATATTTGGAATTATTTCAATGTATTTATTATAATAATTTCAAAATTTACATTTGGTGTATTTTTTTTCTGAGAACATTCATATTTTGATGAGTAGTTAATAAAACAAATATCAGTTCAAAATTTCATTTTTGTCCAATTTATTTATGTAGTTATTTATTTTTTAATTAATTTTGAACTATAATTAAAAATTATTTTTATCATTTAATCAAATTTCGGTCATTGGAAAAAATTTCACATTGTAATTGGATTTAAAAAACATTGTGAATGTTTGAACATTTTTACTTTACGAACTAATTTTCTCGATCCATTATGTTGATTAAGTTGAAATTAATTTTATTCAATTATATGTTTTGATTTTTGAAAAATTGACATAAACACTTTTAATCAGTATGATATTTATTATTAAATATAATCAACATAATATTTGAGAAATATTAATTGTAACGTTATCAATTATTTGTAATACCATGATTAAGGTTAATAGGTAATTAAGGGTAAAAATATCATTATAAATTACACTTATACATTACCTAATTTCATTGGATGAGTGTTCTTCGTCCTAAAATATATTTATAGGTAAACTATAACCTTTTTATGACACTTGGATGACTTGAAGACATTTATATTATTTTAATCAAAGAAAGTACAATTTTATCCAACTCTTGAATTTAACAAGTAAAATATTTTTAACATTGGGTTATATAAGTTATATGTTCAACTATAAGTAGTATTTATAAAGATAAAAAATTATTTCCTACATCATGTTAATTTATTTATGATTTTTTTGGGAAAAAATTATTAAATTAAATGGTGACACAATGATGATGAAATAATTTCTTCAATAATAGAATAACCAAATAAATAATATAAATGGTGACTCAATGTGTAATTTTTCTTGAATTAAAAGAGTGAGTGTCCCCTCTACTATAAATGGGAATCCATTATACTATATTAATCACAAATCAAAACCTATTTGGTTTATCCAATATATATATTCAAATCACTTCTTATAATATACACCCACTTTCTTGATTCGTTATTTTAAGAATAAAACTCTCATCAGTGGTGTTAAGATGTTAATCACATGTGATCACACAAATAAGATGTATTGTTTTTAAATTAGTGTTTCAATTTAATACATTTGTCAACATAATTTAAATATTATCCAACAATGATGAGATAAAAACTCAAATATAATCAATATATTGATATTTTATAATGTTAATATCCCCTCCAAAATACATATATGACTCTATCAAATGGGAAATGAATTAATCATCTATGTGCACATGTGAACATAATATCCACAAATCGATATAATTATTTTTTCATTACCATCTCCAAATACTAGTAATAAAGACGGAATTAGTATTCCTATATGATATTAATGACATATTTACAATTATAATAGAATAATATAAAAAATAAATTCTTACATCCAATTCACACAAATATCATTACATCATTCATGTGTACGTGTGAACTATCTACTCAATGAATCAATGTGATTAATTTTTCATCGCAACATCACATGGTTGATATATATATATACATTAAAATGATTAATATGATATTAATTATATTATGATCATTAAGGAAAGATAAAATAATAGTAACCTTTTTCCTATAATGGTAATTGATAAATGAAAATGTTACTCATATGAATGTACAACAAATAGTCTCCATGATTATAACATAGATCATTTTTTATATCCTTATTTCCTGAATTCATTTAAAATTAAGAATCATTTATAATAATGATTATAATATCATGAATATTATTCTTCATATGATTCACTAATTACCACATTGAAAGTATTTTTCTTTCTAATTTCATGGTGTAATGAAATATCGATTATCATCAAAACGCCCAACATGGAATTTACTAATTAAATAAAAATTATAACATGATTTTAAGAGATATAAAATAAATAATAAAATTTCAAATGATTCTAAAAAATTAAATAATTATCCAAAATTTATTATTCAGTAATATAATAATTTTACATAACGGGTCAGACACAAGATAAGGGAATTGATTTTAAAAATCACTATTAGTTTTAATATTTCATATTTTTTATAATAGTTAAAGGGAAATTTTTTAATAATGATTTTATGAACTAAAATTTTCGATTTCATTTCTATTTAATGTTTTTATAGTTCCTTTAATATTATACAATCCTATTCTAAAATAATATGGTTATATTTATGAGTACATGACTTTTAAAAATTATATGTGATTTAAATGATGAAATGTTATTTTTCATTTAGGATCATTTTATATGTAGTGATTATGTTATGGTTCATGGAAATTTATTACGAGTATGGGTGGTTCTATGATGAACCTAGGGTGGTTGAGCCCATGATATCTCTATAATAAAATGGGTGGTGTGATAGAGTTTACTGGAAGGGTTTCTCGTAATAGATTTAGGGAATTAATGTAGTGGGTATTCCAAATGATATTATAAGTGTTACTACCTATGTATCCATGAAATATACTATAATAGTGAAATGGTATTGATTCAATAAGTTTCCTTTATTATTTATATGGAGTTTTTTTTGCGATCTTTTGATTTCAGGAGTTATGATAACGATCTTGTGTTTAATGCATCAAAAGTATAATTTTGTTAACAAATCATGGGTTTATAAGTATTAATTCACTAATAGTTTATCTCATTATTTTTATGTCCCTTACTATGATATTTGTGCTCATTCTATTTTCTAAAATGTTTTCATTGGGTATAATGATGAGTGTGAAAAATAATGAAGTCAATTTTGATGTTATTAGGATTTTTTTAAAAAATATTCCATTTTTATTATAAAAAATTAATATTTTGGATTAAATAGATAATTTTTTACTAGTATCCACTTCTATGGTTTAAAGAGGTTATCTATGAACGATGACATCATTCTCAAAAACAAAAAACCTAAAAATATCTTTAATGTGAAATAAGTAAAATTCAATACTAAAACCGAATATTCTGTAACATTTAATGATGATGCTTTATATTACAACACTAAATAAAATGAAAAAAATTAATATTACGTTCTCCAAATTCATATAATAATATATATACCTACTTGACCTTAGTTCACATTATCCTTGAATACTATAAAACACCATAAAGGGTGTAGTGAATTATACTTGCTGAATATAATAGTGAATTTTGATCTTATTAGAAATGATCAAATCCATACTGAAAATGACATCAATAGGATTCATGTTCGGAAACATAAAACCACGTACAAGTTCTATATTTTATAAAGAGAAAATGTTAACATGAAAATGGTGACCCGGCACTCTCTTATTACAATGGGTATAGTAATATCTATCAAATAAGAAAAATATATATATAATGATTACAAATTTTCATGATATTAGTTGATAAAAATGAAAGAGTTGCACCAAGTTTAAATAAATTAGTCCCTGGAGATGAATCTATAGTTATGGTACCTCTCACGGTTTCTAGACCTGTATTAGATTACCTAGGAGGCCCATCCACTACAAGATGAATATTTGTTCTATAAACCTATTATTGGAATTACTTTGTTGATGAATGTTTTAAATTTATTACTTTTAGGATCTGATTATAATATACCAATATGTGTAGAATAAAATATATAGCATAATTTGTCCAACTATCCTGAACATCCATATGAGTTGTAGATCTTGGGTGCCTCAATGTAATCCTATTTTGAATTCGTAGACTTTCCACAATGGTAGAATGTAAAGGGGCCTCTTCCATGGACTCAAATGGTCCTAGAGGATGCCTACTATCCAGAACAGCCCTGGGACCCATCATTATTCATTTTCCCATTAAAGGAACACAATTAAATTCCATTGTGAGGAATGGAAATCAATTCAACCCTGAAATACCAGTTAGATGAAGCCCAGCCATAAAATCCTTATCGATCATGTCAGTATAAGAAGTGATCATAGAAAATAAAACTAGATAATGACTATCAAGCTAAACACCCTTCTCTAATAATAAATTCATCGTCTTTTCATTCGATTCAATCCCTTGTTAAACTGTAAAAGCTCATCAAAGTGGTTTACATACTCTCTCAAGGGTTTTCAACATATTAGATTTTTATAATCTCCAAATCCTTATCCAACACCATATAATCTATATAAAAAGATCAATGAAAGGAACCCTGAGGTATGTCTAATTTGAAACCTCATTTTTCTACATCATAACCATCAAGTCCCACAATCTCATTTTTGGCCCCTTTATCATGAAGGTGCAAAATTCACCTCATTCGAATAAGGTGTATCAAAAAATATAATAGATGCTCTATCTTCCTAAAAAAACTTCATCCTGTTAATGATAATTAATTGCATGGAAAGTTTTTGGATTCATGTGAGGAAGCTCTTAAGAACGTGTTTCTGACGCTTTCTCCAGGGCACGTGCATTCGCCTATTTGAGGAGGACGAGGTCGTGTTAATTGTTTCCCCGCATTCTCGCATTCCAAAGGCGGGTGAAATCCAGCATTTATTCATGGAAGATTTCTCCTTGATTAAAATGGGATGATGAGATGTCTGTTCTTCCTTCCATGGATTTATCCTTGGAAATCGTCACCTAGTCTGGGTCTCCCTTGTATATTATGACGTTGTTCGTGAAACTCTTCCCAGTGACATATCTTTATGGATGACATTTAATTACACTACTTCTTTCAAGACAATCCAAGGGGTCTGGTTCGGGTATCAACCATCATTCGGGGGAGTAGTCTAGTTGGGCATCACTGGCGTGTCTAGATGCTGAAACAGTAGCGCATCTGGGTTTCATCTGCTTATTAAAGGGCTTTTTATGGGCACAGAATCCTGATGAATCCCACATAGAATTTAGGGAATTATATTACTTATGCATGTATCTAAGTATTTTCTCTGCTTCCCATGTTTATAACACAGTATGACGCATGTTTAACATCTAGTGGGGATAGATTAGACAAATGAGAACACTGACTATAGTGGAATAGTTGTGTGCAACCACTGTAGGGAACACTGATGCTAGGGGGTGATTTGATGTCATCACACCAGGATGTACAGTCTCGGGTAATAATCAAGGTGGATAATGGATGGTTATGTGATGTGAATGTATAATAATATGTATTTGACTCAAGGGAGACAGTGATGTTGGGATTGAGCCTCGAAGAGACCTCCTATGTATCCCCGTGATAGGGAATCAAAGTCCATGTAGTTCAGGATGGGGTATAGGATCGGGGTGTGTGCATAGGATAGTGACCCGATGATGTAATGGTACTTACGTGGGTTTATCATCCCTAGGATGGTTTTATGTCACTAGGAGAAACTAGGGATATGGGTCCAAACAAAAGGGACGACAACGGCTTATCACTGGGTTTGGGTTGACAACGGCTTACCGTAGAATAGGGATCACAACATCTTAATGATGAATGAGTTTCTCAATGGATTACCATTGGGTAGGGGACCACAATGACTTAACTCTATATAGTGGAACAACAACTTACCACTAGATGGGGATCACAACATATCACCGCTGGATAGGGTTCACAACAGCTTACCGCTAGATGGGGCTGAACCTCATGGAGTCTTCTTACTTACCCTATCAAGGGTACAGGGATCAGACCCACATAGTTCGAGCTGGTAAACTAATGTGAAGGGGTTATAATAAATGTGGGTTGGGCTTGAAACTTGGGAAGGCTTCATACGTACCTTGCATCAGCACAGATCAAATTCCATGTAGTTCTGGAAGGGGTGTTATGAACTGACATGGTGGGAGTCAGGACCAATGGTGGTAGGGATTGAACTTCATGGAGGCTTCCTATGTACCTTTCCAAGGAATGGATAAAATTCCATGTAGTCCGGGATAGGTGTGTGGGGTTTACACTCTAGGGAGGACCAGAGAGGATTTCATGGTCGATGCAAACTCTAAGCCCACATGTGTCATGCTAGGTTTGAGAAACTAGGGGATGCCAAGACGTGACGATCATGCCACAAATGGTGCGCCCGTGGAAAGTGGAGTGGGGATTACACTTGGTTAGAGGCCCAAAATGGAAATAGGGGCGTATTCATGGAGAGAATCCCAAAGGGGAAATCGAGGATTTTTCGTGGCTCGTAGCCTAGGGAGATGGAGAATGGGACATACTCCTAGATAAAGTTACGACAGCGACAAAGCCCAAAGGGAAAGGGATTTGGAATAGTAGATAGGATAGATTCAGTGCCCATTACCCCACCATGATATTTGTACAGGAAGTGGATAGGAGGAGCAGGAATGTTGCCTCCCTCAAGAAAGGCTTGGGGCTTACACCAAGGTTGTAACCCTTACACAACAAACAGACACCACATTTGCAAAGAGGATCTCATTCCACGTGAGGAAGTTCTCACTCATGTGGAGACCAGTGGGGATAGAGAATGTCTGATATGGGAGAACCCCATATATGATGTATGGGGAAGGGTCATAGTTTAACTTCATGTGCTGAGGACGATGGTGCTTGGCCGTTTAACGTCCTACAGCTCGGATGAGGTGGGTTCTCTCCACACCCCTAGGACTTACATGACTGATACTCACCCACCCTTGGGGAAGAGAAGGCATCAAAAATGCCATGGTGAGGGGGTTTTATGGAGTGATCTATTTAGGGGTCCATTTTAGCGTGGTGATGTGAAGAAGAAAGAGCTCTTTTCATGCATATGCGAAGATGAATAAGGCGAAGCAACCCAATGAAAAGTGCCACCCAAGGGACATCAAAGTTATTTTGTAAGATCCTAGAGGGTCGTAAGAGATAACAGTGCGTAACAGAGTGGTTTTGGGCTTATGAAGCACCCAAAGATGATGCTCCTAAGAGGGACATTGAACACATGCGAAAGAGCATGCACAAGGAGGGAGGCATGAGTGAAAATAGAGCAGCTGCACGGAAAAGGTCGGGGTGAGCGGACCCAGAGGTTGGTGCACAATAGGAGATGTTTGTGTGCAATTGGAAGAGAGGCGCATAAAAGGATGGATATGTGTGCAATTGAGGATGTCTACATGCAAAGGGTGGTCGAGGTTTTTTCCCAAGTTGAAGGGTTTGCACGCTAGGATGAGCCGAGGAGTTGCGTACATGTTGGAGGTATTGCGCGCATGGAATGCATGAGGTTTTGCGCATATGGTTAAGGGTTTTCCCACAAGGGATATGAATTTTAGGTACATGGGTGAGGGTCCTGACAGAGTGGTCCCAAACTATGGCGGACCCCTAGGAGACCTATCACAGAAAATTCTATACTTAAAATACATCTTTTTTTTCATGGGAGAGGTGAATTTTGGTCAGAGGATACAGTTAGGATTCTTTAGCCATCAGAATTTGAAGGGGAACCCAACTGTTTATATGATCCTAGGGTCACCTGGTCTATATGGAAGAGGATCAGTGCAGAAAAATCTTGTCCCATTGTCTGCAGAATGAAAGATTTTGTGCCCGGTGTCGGAGGCGTGAAAGAATCCACACCCGGTGTCGGTTGTGCGCATGTTTTCTCACTCGGGGTCTGTATCGTGAAAGTTTCCATTCCTGGTTTTAGCATCGCACATGTTTTTGGGACCACATGTAATACTCCTTCAGATCCGACGATTTTTCATGAGAGATATATGTTTTTCATATAAATTAGATTTTCCATGTGGCACTTTTGTTCCTCCTGGAATTGATTGCTGAGTCGATGTATGGATTCATTTAATCCACAAATAACTTACATAGGCCTTAAGAAAATTTCAGCATCTTGAAATTCCCCACTCAGAATTGGATCTGTGAGGGAACACAAAGGTTGGATTCCATGGAAAACACTATGATGGGGAATATTCTTTGGTTGGTGCACATAAACCACTTATGTTGCACCTAAAACTATGAAGTTCCGCATAAACAATCTTTTTCATGTGTGGAGACCCCGCTCCACACATATAAAAACCCATACTGGTCTCTTAGAATGTACGGATAATCTTGCACGATATGTTCTGAGCTCTCATCCATGAAAAATATCCATTGGCTTGCACATAATCTGACTTCCATTGTGCGTAATTCCCAAAGATTGGCCATTATTGTTTGCACAGAATTAGATTTGTTCATGCCACTACCTCAGTTTTTTGGGCTGGTTTCTGATTGTTCACATGTCCTGCCGATCATTTCGCACGAGATCCTTTGGACCTTGCTAAATGAAGATGGATGCAAATCATGATAACGATGAGAGAGAAGCTAAATATGCTGCTCAAAGGGCCGAGATGGTTGTGAACCCTGAGGTTTATGGTGCCTAAATGGTTTTATCCAACAACGAAAATCTCTTCAACATGTATAACCCAGCCTAGAAAGAATATGTGTTGTCTGACAACCAACCGATATAGGACATTAGTATTATAGTGGAGGTACCTTTTCCAAGATTCGAAGTCGATACATCGTGGTCAAGGGTGACCCACGATGATGATATCCCCCGATATAACATCACTAACAACTTACATCCTTCTAGAGAAATCAGACACATGTATGTTTATGTTCTGAACCCCAAGACCCATACCATCTTGGAAAATGAGCGGGTCGCTGGGGATTCTCCAACTCATTATGCATGTACCATCTGATATAGTATCACCGATGATAATAAAGGCTGGCTGGAGGATTTAGACTTCAGTTATGGAGGCAATTTTACAAGTGATTGGGCATGTGCGTATTGATTAGGCAAAATATGTGATCAGTTGGAGGTCGAACTATGGCACATTGGGTTGTTTGAGGTGGTGTGGATGTCGCAGTTCCATTTGTACTGCCAGAACGAACTTGAGCTGGATCTTTTCACCCGATGGTCCCCTAATACCTACACCTTCCATATACACCATGCTGAGGTATGTACCAGCCTTTGCGACATTCATTGATTCTGGGAATCCCATTGGATGGGTACCATTATGAAGAATTCCATCCAACAGGGAACATCTGTAGAGATAGATCACAGACTCCCATCCTGACATTGAATCTCTTAGAGATGGACAAGGAGATACTGGTGGAAAAAGACTTTCTGAAGGAAATCTCATAATCAAAGTGGTTCAGCCTGTTTCTGAAAAAAGACTCGAATGTCAAGATGTCGGGGAGAGGAAGATGATGTTTGACCATGACACAAAGAAACAAGAGAATATTATATAAGAGTATCTAGAATGTGTGGGAGTATCAATCATTGGGTTTTAGTGTGAATAAAATAAGAGATCTGAACGTCTGGTATTCTGGATTTTTTGGAACCTTCCAGAGTGGGTGGCTCCATCAAGGGAGGTACACAAGGATGGGAAATTTTCCAGAAAATTTGTTCATGTATAGTATTATGGATTCTAATAACAGGTTTAACATGGAGGTCCTAGTGTTGGCCCATTAATACACCATCCTATGGAGTTTTTCAATAGGGGGTTCACTACGGAGGATTTGGGGCCCTTTAAAAATCATTCTTGGCAGGATCATGGCTCACTGTGGCAGATACACCATTCCAAATGTCATTCATCCCCCAGGTAATGGTCTTTGGCCCTCTTGTTGAATATTTCTGGCGTCTAGACATTGATTCTCAATGAAGAGGAGGTTAGGATCAGGATTAGAAATCACACCAATTTTACCTTTAGTTTGTTCCCTACCCCGGCTTGCTAGATGATAGACAATGGGAAAGGGTCACTAGAGAAAAAAAATATTTCCATAGCATCATAGGTTGGGTTCTTTTGGCACAGGTCAATTAGAAGATTCATTGTGAGCAATACGTGCCATCAGGATTTTCTATGTAGTTGGGATTCCTCCAGCGGATGCGAATGAATGTGTATACAGAGGTCTGGGAGGAGTGGAATCCCTGTGTTTTCTTCCATATTTGGTTGATGTTTACAACTTATGACTCTGAAAAAGTCATGAATTTTCCAACCACCAGAGATGATTCTATCCTTTTGATAAAATGTTTCAAACATTGGGTTTAGACATACCCTGATTGGCTTCTACAGAAGTGAGTCTGGTATCTCAAGGTGGCCAGTGTAGAACCTAGGAAATGATAGAGTAGAAAAGGCACCATCGAGGAGGAAAGGTCAGGAGCATGTCGGGAAAATGGGATAGCGCAGGATGGGACTACAACAGTGGGAACTCAACATGGTGTGGTTGTTCTATCATCATCTAGGGGATATGGGCTTGCAAACAACCTTCTAGAGCAGTCAGAGAGCTTCCCAGGAAGCACATTAGGTACCTGCTTCATCCTTCCTATGATGCAATATTTCTAGTGATGTAGTCTGCCTGGTTGACCCTACGGTAGTCAATGGGCACTGAAGACATCTGGTAAAAGATAATATGAGATGTTATCTAGCTTCCAGGGGTTAGAATCATTTGAATTGATGATAAAGTGAACTTCCTTCACTGAAACATGTATTTGATGGCTATGGACGTGTACGTGTGACAGTGGGGTCAGCATGAGGAACCACCTCTTTGGGTGAAGGTAATTCATGGCCATGTGCATGATCCAGAAAAATTGCTATCTGAGGGTGGTGACAGTAATGAGGAGCCAAAGGGAAGTGAGTCAAAAGAGGTGGAGGGAGAAGGAGAGTGTGAAGCATATAGAGAAGAAATAAGGGAAGTTGAAGAGAATATTGGATGTGGAGGGTCTCAAGGGACGACCTACCAAGGGAGTCTTCGAGAGAGTGGCGAGATTGTTGGCTCTGATATAGACATAACTGAGCTATTTGAGGTATGACTCAATCCATATCAATCAATTTCTCTTATTCATTTCTCATAATCTTCAATCATATTTTTTAAATTATGCTTAGGTGAAAATTGGCACCAACCAAGAATCTCCATCTGGAGGTGGGAGGATGCACCGATAGAAAAAGGTGGGGAGCCGAAACCTATTATTGAGCTGGAAAAAACCAAAGGATCTCCCACACTCATAGATCCTATGGTAACTGAAATGGAAGAGGTTGATGCACTGAATTCTAGTAAGTTTTGTCACTTAGACGCTTGTATCTACCATTAGAAAGCCGAGCTGATCAAGGTGTTCATTATTTGTGTCATAATAATGGAATTGGAGTCACGATGGGCATCAAAACCCTATCCATCCTCAAAGGATTCAGTGGAGAATGTGTTGACCCACTCGGGACACACTTCTCAATCGAAGACAACCCGAGAACTTTGTGAGAAAAGGGCTATGGACACCAGCGATATCGATGTCAGGGCGGGGCCTGATGTCATCGAAGAATAAGTTGTTTGATACTGAGGCGAGATAAGAAGGTATCCCAGACGTTGAATAGACTCGCCCTTTGGGAGGAGTACCAGATGAAGACCCTGACACAGATCTCTTGGATTCTTTCTCCGACTATCGGCCTGCAGACAATGATGAGATAGATGAATCTGATTCAGACGAAGTAGATAGGAGCCATATGACATGACGAATGTGGTGGATGTGTATCATGTTATTCCCAAGGAATCCCCAGGCTGAATGGAAAAAACAAATTTGATCAATTCGCACCCGGTAATGGTTTCTCTATGTTGGAGGGGTTGATGCTCACTGTCTTCATCTTACAATTTGTGACTACATGGATGAGAAGCTATGGGAGAACACCCAACACTCAGACATTGCATGGTTCCATAAGGAGTCAGATAATACCCAGGAAATTCTGATGGTAGAGCAAGAATTCTGATGCCTTGAAGAGAAGATGAAATAAGGGAGGTATTCATTACAAACTGCTCCAAGCTCGTTGACCAATTGAGGGCCCAGTTCGAGGACACCCATGAGTAGATAGTGGAAGTATTTCCCCAAATAACTGAACTTCTTACTGAACAGGCATGAGAATATTCTAGGTCCAATGAGTTTCACTCTGTGGCCGCTGATGGTGATAGGATTCTCAGGGGGTGGGAAGAAATCCAGGAAGTCACAAGCTAGAAGGTAGCAGCGCCTGAGTGATCCATCCAAAACGCAGATCCTTAAGTTCAATGTTTTGTCCGAACCCATATAATTATCCATATTTACTACTTCCATCTCTGAATTTTATGCATAGATAGACCAATTTTTTTTAATTCACTCCAACCACAATCCTGAAATAAAGAGAAATCCATTCTTAAGATAACGTGGGTCATCCCAATGTGAGAAACAAGTGATTCTCTCACTATTACGTTGTTTGAATGTAGGATTTCCAACCATTATTCAGACACCCATGGTAGAAATGACCCATCTGGGCTTCCAAAAAGAAACAGGGAGACCTAACTGGAGAATAAATTCCATGGAACAGTAGAACTATCACTTCCCCAATATGCTCTAGTTCACGAGCGGGGTAACTCCAGGGGCATGATAATCAATCCAAACATAGGGGAGTGGAGTCTGTGAATCACAACAACCAAAATTCAGAACATTATGGGGGTGGCATGAAAATAAGTGATAATTGTTGACTGTGTTCAAAACATTTTTTTCTTATTGTATTAATCTGATATGGGGATAACAGATGAGGATCGACCGCTGACCATGTTTGAAACACAAGGACTGACTCAGAATGTCATCGATTAGTGTTTCAAAACGTTGAACTAGGATAGTAGGCAATCCATAGGTTGATCATCCTTAATGTTAGGGGGTTCATTTAGATGTGAAAGCACATGAGGGTCCGAATAAATGGCGCATAAAGCGCGGAAGGTGGAGTGGTGGGTTGTCTGAATGGAGTCCCAAACTCTTTAAAACATGCCATCATGGTGGAAACACATTAGGTGGACATACCGGTCTGATCAGGGATCATTATACTTCTAGACATGTCCTCTTTGAAGAGGAATCAGATGCATCCCATCATTTTCGTGGGGCATCCCAAACTTGTTTAGGGTAGAGCTGCAGTTACATGGTTCTCAGAAATTGTTCGATCAAGGGGCCGAAAAAGGAGGAACCAAACTTACAATTCCTGGGGTTGGATTCGAAGGCATGATACCTGAGCATTCCTATGTATCCCATGAGTATGGAAATCAAGATCTACATAGTTTTGGAATATGTCATGCTATTTAATTTCTTGCAGCAAGGATGCAGATTGGTCTTAGTTTTTGGTCATAGAGATCAGACGAGGGATGGTTGGGAATTGGGGAGACACATGGTGAGGTAATTATAATTCCTGGCATGAATGAGGACATAATCTCATATGACCATGTGTTCCTCGAGGAGGTCTTCTAGGTCATGGGTCTGAAAACAAAATTTTGGCTGGGCCCGATGCAAAGTGCACATGAATTCCTATGTTTCTCATGAGAATGAGAACCATGCCACAAATAGTTCTGGGAATGGAAAGGTAAGGTACTAGTGCCAGAGTTGATAAGGTGATGCAGGTCTAGTTCCCCCACAAAAAGAAGAGGAATTTGATTGATCTTGTTTTATCTTCAGGATAGATTTGTCTGTGTTTTTGTGAAGAGATAAACTGAGGACCGAGGATCTCGATGTCACCATAGGAATCAAGACAAATGCAGGCATTGAAAAACTGTATGACAGATGACCAACACCCTACATTATTTCCCCTAAAGTGATTTCATCACATTGCAATGTCATCTTTTTATCGTGCACCTAGGATGATAATATCAGAGTATAGGGTTATATGATAGGACCAACCATGAATTTTAACATCGTGAAATAATGATGTGATAGATTAAAGTCTTGTGGGACCAGGAGGTATAGTTTAACATCACGTGGCTTGAAAATTAGGAGGAATGTGCATGACGTGATAAATCATACATGAAGTGAATGAGGATGAGGTCCACATCACACCACTCGCAATTCCAGTAATATAAACTTAGTCTGAAGTTCCATACAAGGTTAGAGAATAGGAATTTGAACTTATGGATGAGGAATCTAGGTGTTCCTGCATATCCCATAGAGATGGGAATCAAGAAATATGTAGTTCTGAGAGTTCAGTTAAATGTCATACAAGACGTAATAGTTTATGGTCATGTAAGACCATGTACAGTTTAACGTCAACCAAGACGACATACAGTTTAATGTCACGCGGGACAGGATGTAGGAGGAACTAGATTTTAAAAGGGGATTATGTGGTGTGACTATTGAAAACCCAACATGAACAAGGGAATAGGCCCACACACGCCAGACCACATAGTTTCATAAGAGTTTGGGCCTAAAAGACATAAAATATAAGATAAATTAGTGGAACTTGAGCTGGACCCGTAGATGAGATTTATGATCGTTGTTATGTATCCCATAAGGATGGAAATTGTGCTATACATAGTTCTAAAAAGAAGAGGTATATAGAGATATTTTTTAAGGTATTAGAGCTCAGAACATGGAGAAGTGGAACTCTTCCATGTAAGCGCATACCTCATTCTGATCCCTAAGCAGACATGAATCAAACTCGGTGTAGGAAAAAAGGGTGGAAGAGATCTTTGCACCTCATGGAATGCATGTAAGGAGAAACATGATGTGAATCCCCAAACGGCATGTCGCCGCAGATTTTTCCTCCTAAGGTGCAAATTCACACTGAGGAATAGTACCAAGAGTGTCAAAGTTCTACTTGGACATGATGAAGTGGATAAGGATCTAAATCATGCAACACAAATTTTGGGCGTAATGGGGTTGGTGTGATGATGGAGGATGACTGTTAACCATGTTTGAAACCTAGTATCCATATCGTGTGACCCGAAATGGGAACAAAAAATGAGCGACAACCACTGACCATGTTCACAACACGGGATTTTTATCAATTTCTCATTCGAAACCCTCGAGGATGTTGGCCCAAAATAGTAGTAGATCCCTTGGGCATAGAATCCAAGCCATTCAAGGGTCTCTTTGGGTGTGGAATATGATGGAATCCCTAATGAAGAGAAAACATGAAGCCTGAAAAATGGGGAAATCATGTCTAGGAAGAATGCGACACTCTAGGTGCTGAACTGGAGTACTCTTGGTCACATTGGTGAAATGAAAAAGAGGGTCGAGGGGTTCGACAAAAGAGCCACAAACTCGAAAAGATGAGTATAGATCATGGGAGTGAAGGATGCTCAGGAGAGAGAGGTATGTGGCATGGTTGTTACCAGCCCGGCATGAATGGGGACACGAGCCCATATAACATCGTATACCCCTCCCGTAAAAGGACTCATGCCATGGGGCCAAAATGATAGGGTTGTTTTCTAAGGGATGGGGTTGGACCCAAAGAGATAGATGTTCGGGTGGTCTTACGTATCCCATAAGGATGGGAATCAATCCACACATATTTTTGAAGGCTATACAGTTTAGTGTCGTGCAGTGAGGATGATGGTGCTCTTAGATTATGGTCGTAGGGCTGAGACCGTATATGACTAGTTTAATGTAATATGCATGGGACAAATGAGAAATGAGGGTGAATCATTGTGCCTATAGAAAACCCAAAAATGGAAATGATGATAGAATATTGAGGTTGACCCTGTTCGAAACACAGTATTCATAATTATTTGACTAGAGCTCAGGGGTAAACAATTGAGCGTCGACCATTGACCGAATTTGCAACATGGGACATGTATCAATTTTTTTCCTGAAATCCTCAATGACTTGTCCCAAAATTGTAGGAGAGCCATTTTTATAAAAATATACATTGTTCGATTGTCCTTTCAAATATAAAAGATGATGGAAACCCAAGTGATGGGGCTTGCGATGCATGGCTAGGCTTGTTCTCGCTAAAAGGTTGATAAATGAAGGAGGGATGTATCAAGGGGATATGTGTGTCATGGAAAAAATTCCCAATGTTAATGAGGATGTGATTCCATACCGCACCACATAATCCTAAATGAGAATGTGGTCTAGAGGGGCGAAAGGGTCAAGGGACATGTGGTTGGGCGTCCCGACCATCTGTAGTCATATGACCTCTCATTCGGGAGTTTCTTTATCATATCTCCTAATCCCAATGAATAAATTCTCTGTTTGGGAAACAAGGAGTTGGACTAGGATCTCCCAATCACATAAGGTTCTGACAGCTGGAATCAAACTCCTTCCTGAGGCAGACCGAGGCTTGAAGAGACAGCAGGGCTGAATAAACCAATACACTCAATGTTTTGGAGATATGGAGTGGTGACAACGATAATGGAAAACTGGCGACAAGATTCAAAACACAGCATCCATATCTTGTGATGTGAAATGGGAACAAAAAATGAGCATCAACTGTTGACTGCATTAGCAATGCGTTACTTCTATCAATCAGTTCTTCAAAACCCTTGATGATGTTGGAATGTAATGTTTGGAGGGCCATTTGGCCGAGAATCCATGACATTCAGGTGTTCCTTCAAATATGAAAGACAATGGAGTCCCATGTATAGGGAGTGTGTGAACCATAAATGTGCCTATGTAACTTAAAGTCAAACTAGATGGTAGAAGAGGTGGAGATCATTAGGGGAGAGGGATACATGGTACGGTCATGATGTACTCGATGTGAATAAGGGAAAAATCTTGCACCACACCATGTGCTTCGACCCAATGTGAGGTCTCTATGTTTGGGGATGGGCTTATGGATGAAATGTCTAGGAAATTCTACGTATCTCATAAGGATGGGAATAAATCCATACATTGTTCTGAAGGCCATGCAGTTTTACATCATGCGGTGAGGTCGTGGGCGGAGAGAATAATGAGGGAGGGCACATGGTGAAATTATTGTAATCCTGACATGAGTGGGGCCAAAGATGCCTACATGACACCATGTGAGATCCTTCGTGAGAACTATACATAGGAGGGATGGTAAAAGTGGGCATTTGGGGATGAACTCAAGATGATGAATCCTAGTGTTCCAACGTATCTCGTAAGGATGGGAATCTTTCCATACATAGTTCTTGCGGTTTAACATCTTGTAGGACGAAACACATTTTAACGTCTTGCCGTATGAAATACAGCTTAACATCATGCAGGATGACATATAGTTTAATGTCATGCGGGACGATGTACATTTTAACATCTTTCAGGATGACATATATTTTAATGTCATGTGGTACAACATACAGTTAAGTGTCATGTGGTACATTATATGGTTTAACATCATGTGGTACATTTTACAGTTTAAGGTCATGTAGGACTGGAACGTTTATGGTCATGTAGGACCAGATAGTTTAAGGAAATGTAGGACCCATCTTGATTAGGAAAAGTATTTCTTGGTGAACTTGGCCTTGGTAGGAGGAGTTATACGCTCAATATCCATGGTAACTAGGGAATATGCACCATTGGAGTAAACCTTGTGAATGTTGTATGGTCCATCCCATTTGGCCTCCAACATGGGGGTTTTCCAGCTAGGTATCATTGGTGTCCTCAGGGCCAATACCTATTCACCATCCAAGAAGGAGTGGAGGAAAACATTCTTGTTGAAAGCACTAGCTATATAGTTCATATTTCTTTCCTGATTGTGGAAGTAATGGAGCCTATTCTTGTCAAGCACTTCCAACCCAGCCAAACCGAATTCAGCTACTTTATCTGGAACTTGTTGATCATAGACAATTGTGTGCAATGAGGAAAATTGAATCTCGATGGCTAGGACGACCTCCGTTCCATATACCAGGGAATATGGTGTCACCTGGGATAAATTACAAGTCATCCACCGATAAGACCAGAGGGCATTGGGGAGATTGTCTTGCCAACACTTATAATTCATCCAACAATTTTCTGAAGAATTTTAGAGAGGGTTTTTTTTGAATTCCTTGATCTATCAATTTTATTTCACATGATAATGGGAGTTGTGGTTAGAATAGATGTTGTACTCAGCGTACAATTTCTTCAGATTAGCGGCTTGGAATTTTATGTTGTTATCGGTGAGGACGGCGTGAGGGACTCCCAATAGGTAGATGATGTTAGAGCTCACAAAGTCAATAATGGAATGAAACTTATCATCCTTGAGTGGAACTCTGTCTTCCCACTTGGAGAATAAATCCATAGCGGTTAGGATGAAATAGTATAGGGGAACCATCGCCAGTGGATACGGTCACATGACATCGAGTCCCCATACCACAAATGGCCAATAGTACATGGATGTGTGGAAAGGCTCTAGCGGTCGATGCTTAATGTTGGCATGAATTTGGCATGAGTGTCACCTTTTGGATAACTCGATGAATTCATGGATCATAGAGAGGTAAAAATACCCCTGTCTCTAGATCTGGTGAGATAGTTTCGGCCTAGTCGGATGAGCCCTACAGGAACCATCATGAACCACCTTCATGACTTGTGATAACATGACTCCTTGAATGCAACAGAGGAGAACCCCATCAAACCCACACATGTAGAAAATATATGCATGACCAGGACCATCTTGGAGGGTACACTGTAATGCCCAGCATTGAATTCGCTTGCATTCGGCGCGATCTTCCCGAAAATTACCATTTTTGGAGGTACACGAACACGGAGGTTCTCCAGTTTGGAGTCACATCAATCACTATATTTGAGGGACATGGGCGTCATGAAATGGAGTTATCGGTGGTAAGGTGGATTACCTGTGGGTTGTCACCATCATCTAGATTGATTAGAGCAATGAATCTCAAGTGTGCCACGTGGATTGTAACGCCCCCAAATGAAAAAGGGTTAAATGACTAAATGATATGACTCATGTCAAAAAATTGCACCTTCTTTTTTCGAGAGACTACATTATTAGAACTCCATAGATAAGAGTGATTGGCCTAGTGTAGTGATCAGGATGGGTGACCGTCTGGGAAGTTTCCCAGGGTGTGTGTGAGTGAGGACAAAACACACTGGAAAGGACAAGTATTGGCCTGTTGGGACTATCAGTAGTCATATGACCCATTCGGTCACGTGGGTGCGACCTAGGGTGGGGCCCATGTGTTTGAGGGAAAACTGGTGGGTGGGGCCCAGTTGTCACATTTGGTTATAGATGTGGTACCCGGACTTATGTGCAACACACTGTCTGGGTTGAGATGTAGGGCCCACAACGAGGACGTAGTGCTCCAAAGGGGGGGTGATTGTAATGCCCCCAAATGATAAAGAGTTAAAGGAATAAATGATATGACTCATTTAAACACGGTGAACCTTATTTTTCTAGAGCCTACCTGATTAGAACTCCACAGTTTAGCGTGTTTGGCCTGGAGTAGTGATCAGGATGGGTGAACTTATGAGATGTTTTCTAGGGTGCGTGTGAGTGAGGAAAAAACACACTATAAAGGAGAAGTGTTGGCATTTGGGGACAATAATTAGTCATATGACCTTTTCGGGCACATGTGTGGGACCTTGGGTGGCGCCCACGTGTCTGAGGGGCAGATGGTGGGCGGGGCCCATTTTTCACATGGATAATCAGGTCATCTTGTTCGAGCTCTGAATGTGATACAGATATGCATGCCAGGGTGATTGATCGACGATTCTGAGATCAAGGGACATGAGTATCTTCTGTTCGAGATGGGAACTGGGCCATTAGCTAGAGAGTGAAATCCAACAATGGTATGAGCTCTGGATTTCTAATAACATAGTCACCGTTAATTCTCTTGATTACTAGTTTGGATCCCCCATTCACATGAAAATGGGGAACGTCAATCTCATACCATTCTGAGATCGAGGGACATGAGTAACTTCTGTCCGATATGGGAACTGGGCCATTAGCTAGAGAGTGCAATCCAACAATGGTTTGTGCTCTGGATTTCTGACGACATAGTCACCGTTAATTCTCTTGATTTTTAGTTTGGATCCCCCATTCAGATGAAAATGGGGAATGCCAATCTCAAGGGCCAACTTGATGTGAGTAATGAGAGCCTGATACTCTACCTCATTGTTGGTGTAGCCTTCCGACAAAAGAAATGAGTATGGCAGAATTTCTTGTGCTAGGGTAATGAAGACAATTCTGAGGTCTACTCTGTTGAGCATGTGTTCATTGAAAATTCTATCAGTGGGGCTCTTGGAATTACCATCAAGGTGAATTTTCAAGCATGGAATGGTCTTATATATATAGAAAATTGATTCATCTGGGAAATCGAGATACAGTGACTAGTCCCCAAGTGCTGGATTGGTTTCAAGGAAGTTTTCCAATGTTTTCACCTTAATATCATTCTGCGGAACAAACCTGATGTCGAACTAATGAAGGATTACCGCCCACTGAGCTAGACGTCCTATCAAGATCGGGTGGTTCATGATGTATTTCAACAAATCCATTCTGGACACTATATGTACCACATGGTGCTGCATGTAATGTCACAATTTCTATACCACAAATACTAGCACAAGGATGCTCTTCTCGATAGGGGAGTATATGGTCTCTATATTGAGGAGCATGCAGATTAGATATTAGATACTATTCTCCATCCCCTCATTGTTCTTCTACGAAAGAAGGGAACCAGGAGAGCAGTCCATGGTGGTCATGTAAAGGACCAGCGGCATTCCAGAGACAGGTGGCTTTAAAACCATAGGCTGGAGGAGGTACTGCTTGATTTCATAGAAAGCAGCCTGACATTCCTTATCCCACTCATAAATAGTGACTTTCTTTATGAGCCATGAAATGGTCTTATAATTTCCAGCCAAATTTTAAATGAACCAACATATGTAGGCCAAGTGGCCTTCGAAACCATTAAGCTCTTGGATGATTCTTGGGGGAAACATTTGACTGATGTCCTTGATCTTCTCCAGGTCGATCTCGATGCCCCTTTATCTGAAAACAAAGACAAGAAACTTTCCATAGGTGACCCCGAAGGCAAAAATAAATGGATTCATAGTCAGGAGGTGGGACCAGAGGAAGATGAACAATTTATCATGGTCTTTGAGATGGTCCTGACGCTAGTGAGATTTGACCAACAGATCACCCACATAACATTCCACCAATGTTCTGGCGATTGGGTTAAATATGTGATGGATACCCCCACTGATAGGTGGAAACTGCATTCGTTAAACCGATGGGCATGACTTGGTAGCAATAAGTACCTTGTGTTTCCCTGAAGGATATAACCTCGTCATCATCGCGGGACATTCAGATCTAGTTATAATCTGAGTACCCATCCATAAATGATAGGCCTTGGAACCCAGTTGCAGCATCAATCAAAAATTCCATCACAGGAAAGGGAAAATCATCCTTCAGACACTGGCGGTTGAGTTCTTAGAAGTCGATGCAAATAGTGATATGTCTATTCTATTTTATGACTGGAACAATCATGGCTATCCATTTGGGGTACTGGACCTACTTAATGAAATTTCTTTTGATGAGCTTACCAACTTCAGCCTCAACAATGGCACTGTGAGAAGGGTGCATCTTTCATGGAGGCTGCTTGAACCCGTGATGATTTTTCGGGAGACTGAGGTGGTGGACGGCTACCTGAGGGTATAGTCTTGGAATATCTTCATAACTCTAGTTTAATATATCACAATTTTTTTTAAGGAAGTATATTTAAATATTTTCTCCTCAAGGGGAATGTTATCACTGATCAATGTGTGTTTCAGGTCTTCCTCGCTACAGAGGTTCCCCGGTGCCAATTCGTCGACCGTGGTGGAGATTACCACTTCAATGGTGAGGGTAACAACCCCTTATTCTTATTATTAAATTATATAGGAGTAATCCTTGACGGGAGTAGTTTCCTCTAAGTCGATTGATCCTGATGGTAGGATGGTACATGCCTAAGTGGCAGTGTACACTGCATCAGGGAACTCATGTGCTTTCAAAACCATAGAAATGATGTCTGTCGATCTGATCCCATCTGGTCTTCGGCCCAAGGGGCCACACATGATAATATAGAATCAATATTGGCACATTAGATTGAGCTTATTAATTCCATCCCAGCAAAACAATAATGTATGAAATATTGTCTTTACCATGGGGTAGACATCCCGATACCTTATGTGAGTAGGAGGAATGAGGATCACCTAAGCCTGATTTGTGTACGAGTATGAGGTGATCTTCTGGCATCACTTAGACATGGGAATGTGTACCCCCCCTAATTCCATAATCAAAAAATCATTTTCCCATGTCTGGGGTGGTAGCCTCAAATCGGTGGATTGGAAAGATGTAGGCATCATCTAGATATATCCACTGATCGATCACAGTCAGCGCTTCCTCAACCACGTTAGCCTGGATGTTCTTGTCTTTGCTCTTGTAATAGTCTGTATCCATATAGAAAGGTTCAGATGAGGCAAAGGGAGACACATCTCCTTGAAGCACACTCACTAGACCATTCAGGGAGTAATTTAGGCACTGGTGATACGATGAGGAAACTGTCATATACAGGTGGATCCATGGCCTTCCCATCAATGCATTGTAGGCACTATCCTGGAAAACAACCATTAACTCAGTTATTGGAAATAGGCCCTCGAACTGGGTCTTCAAGAAGATCGTTATGACTCGTGTTTGCTTTATCCTATCATAACCTTGGATTCTTAGGTTAGAGGGACTTATATCATCCTTAAAAAACCCCATTTTTGCAGTGTTTGAGTCAGGCTCGGGATGATCCCTGCTCTTGTTTTGACAAGACAACAACGAACCTCTACACCATTGAACTGGAATGTGATGTATAGTGGGGTAATGGTCCCCATTATGGGATAGCCTTCATCTTTTACAAGGAATGAGATGATGTCCTGGAATTCAGCATGCTCGACTGCCTCAGCATAGAAGGATTCGAGGGCTGCTACCGACGTCTCAAACTAGAGGGGGATTTTGAAAGTATTGTCATGGGATTCGCACATATCTAGAGATAGGTGAAGGGCCTCCAGGATGGAGATCTTTGCTAGAATTATAACAAGATGCTGGAGGACATCATACTTTCGTGCCAAGTGTGAACTCTTAGTTACATGAGGATGCTATATGACAAGAGGTACGATGGGCCCTGCCGACAGGACTGACGACTTACTGGTGCTAGGAATATCCCACTGCTCACTAGTCAAAGTCGTCGGTGTGACTACCAAATGAGGGACCGATGAATGAGACTAGTCAGTAACAAATCATGGATGATCATGACACAGCCGAGGTGGCTCTGGCTCATCCCAGAAAATGAACGCTGGTGAAGGCGGACCTTATGACACCCTATTAGAAGGATATGCATGTTGAGCTCTACGCTGGGCCTCCTTCCTGGTAATAGTAGCGTGAACAGTCTGACTAGATGTACTGACTGAGTCACTCCAACGTCCCATATATCCATGACCTCACTGACGTTTGCGATGGCTGGGGAAGTTGGGAGGATCCGCCCAACACTCCTCATCATCAGGAATCATGTAGGGATTTACCATCTCTACGATATTAACATATGTGTAACCTTGACCATCATTCGAAGATTCACCCACTACTGGATAGATTATAGGAGGAATCACCATATCTAGGGTCATTAAGTCACCGAGAGTGCATGATGACAATGAAATTGGTGGGGGAAGTTTTTCCCTTACACATAAGATGTTTTCTCTTCTGAGAAGGAGACGCTTGAGACGATAATGCAGCAGTAGTAGTTGTAGCTTCTGAAGGCTCTAGTCGATTCTGGCATGCACGGATAACACCACAGGCATGAGCGATTGTTTTACAAGCCATCTAGTCATCATAATTCTGGGACCCATGGTTACAAACCTGATGCCACTCAACTTCACTATCACAGCTGTTGTCTGGCCTCACAAAGACACATGCCACTTATGCCGGAGCATGGCCTAACTAGACTATGTTGTCATCCACATGGTCTGGAAGCCAATATATAAACACATAACACTATTTGAGGGTGTTCTCTAGGATCTAGTGATAGGATCATTAATTAGGGTGATTAGTGAGGTTCACCTCTTTTGTCCTTCTACACTCAGGCAAACGAACAATACTGTAACAACCCGATATTTTATGATAAGTATTATTTTTAATTTATTTTATGTCATGTGTTTCATTCTATACGCAATAACATATTAGCTTGTAGTATACGCATCACTATTCTTAGATCGTGTTACACACAATTTCAAATTCGTCTAATAATAGTCATTCTACACAACATTGAATGAATATATATATATATTCAATGTATAAATGAAATATGGTTGGATTCTGTTATATGAAACAACAAATGAGTCTTTCACAACACGCAACCCTATCTTGGCTTTCATTACACACAATCACGACCTTCCTCGATAGCGTGTGTTGTACGCAATACCGTGTTTTACTAAACAATGGTATATTATTATAATATTATTATGAACTAGATATTATGAATAATATTAACTAAATATTTAATTTTATAACATTATTATTAATATTAAACATTTTCTAGAACATGGTATATGAACAATATAATTTTTTCGGGTAAAATAAGAATTTTTCAAAAAATGCAGTTTTTCCGCCTTTTAATGGCGCACCCACATTAAATCTAGTTTTTGAAATTTTTATAACTTCAATTTTACAAAATAAACTTTTTATTTTGAATCAGGATATAAAAATTTACATTGGATAATGTTTTGATATTTTTCAGATAACTTTCATATTTTAATGAATAGTAAAAACACGCTATATTTTAATTAAAAACAACTTTTTTCATCATAATAATTTATATTGTCAGATCATAATATTTAATGGTTTTAAATTATAAATAGAATATATTTTTACCATTTAATAAAATGTATGTCAGTATCATTGATTTTACCTTGAATTCGTAGGTTAAATCAATTCAATCTTTTGTAATGTTTTAAACAAAAAACCTGTTTTCTTTCGACAACGGGATTAATTTTAAATTAATTACTGAAACTTATGTGTTTTGAATTTTGAAATATGGATTCAATATTTGGAATCAGTGGGTCCAAATTATGTTAATAATCTACTTTTTATTTTTGGGCATTATGAATAGTAACTACGGTAAATTTAATTTGCGATAGTTAGAGGTAAATCGGGTAATTAAGGGTAAATATAAGATTATAAAATTACCCTAACACCTGTAAAAATCCTATTGTATGACTAAAAATCGACCCATATCACATAATGGTAGGATTAAAATCATTTAATGGACTTTTTCCATGAAAATAATTTAATTATTATTAAAACCAAAGAAAGTGACAACATGTCACTCTCTTAAATCTTATAAGTATACTAATTTTAATTTAGTGATAAACAACATGAATCTTCGAACATGAATAGTCTCCAGAAATATAATAAAATTATCTACATCATAATAATATATTTATAATTTTTAGGGATTAAATAATTGTCATTAATGGTGATACATAAATGATGCAGAAATTATTTATTAAGTGAAAAATCAGTAATATAATTTTTATTGAAATAATAATACCCTTTAAAAGGCCCAAAAACCTGACCAAAAATTATTTTTAGTGTATATATACATCTTAAGCATCCAATTACCTAATATATAACCGTTTGGATCCTTATAAAAGTGATTATGACACTTATATTATTTTATTTAAATGATGCCAAAGTTGTCACCTTCATAATTTAATAAATATAACAGTTTAAATATTGTGATTTTAAGATGATAAATTCGAGTGAAAGTATTATTGTGAAAGGTAATATATTTATCTTTATCATAGGATTTTATTTTTAATTTTTATGAAAAAAATCAGTATATTAAATAATTATACAAAAAATGTTGTTGTAATTATTTTATTAAGAGATAAACCAAATAAATGGTTTTAAAAATAATAAACTAAATATTATATGAACTATTTAATGAGATAAACTAATTTTATAAATACTTATGAACTTTTATTAATCTATTAAATCTTTTATTTCGAACATATATTTGGTATATATTTTATTTAAATTCAAATAAATGAATAGTTTCAAAATTGAAACTATTGTTATTTTATAAAAATAACATATTATAAAATTGTTTAATAATCCCAAAAATATTTAAAAATTATAAATTTAAATTTATAAGGTCTATAATGTTATAAAGTAATCAATTAATAAAAATTCACAACATATAAGTAATTATTTGTTGTAATTTAAAATTTAGAATTTTATTACCACAAATAAACTTAAATAGATTAAATAAGGATAAATCAAAATGATATGGTTTAAAATAAGATCCAAACATGTCTAAATTTGATTGGTTGATGAGATTACAACCCTATATAGTCTAATATTTTTATATAAGTCATTTTTGAAGGTTTTTATGATGTTTAGATTTATTATAAATTAATAATTTTAAGAATTCCAAAGGTGCCCCTCTCCTACCTTATAAAAGGGCACCTCCTCCCTCTCTTACACACACCACTTTGAGCCTTAAATCTCGGCCAACCCATGACCAATTCTCTTCTACACTTCCCTAGAAACATCATAGAGGTCCTGGTCTTCTTCAAAGAACAATTTTATTGATCTAAAAGGAGGTCTCAAAGAGGCGCTTCAAAGAAGAGGTAATTTCCGTTACAGATTCTTTCACCTTTATTTCTTCTTCCACTTATTCTTCTTAGGTTATTTCATTATTAAGTAATAACATCCGTATCACTAATATACTGATATGTTATTATACCTATGAAATAACCATATTTCCCCATCTATCCATCCTACGGAAAACGAAATCACCGCGCGTGTGTATGTACGGAATACCGTCTCCACGCCGTGGTGTAATCTATTTTCCACCACCACCTTACTTGGATGGGTATAATGGTGTAAATAATAACTATATATGATTATTGTAAAGTTATATTGATTCTGTAATAGTATACATATACTCCAATAAAATTTCACGATCATGGGAACGATATCATCGCTCGTGCGTACGTACTGAATATCGTCTCCACGACGCGATGAGATTCATTCTCAATGATTAACCATTCATAAATGATTATAAAGTATATATAATAAGTAATCATGAAATATATTACATAATAATGATACTGGATTTATGTATATATATATATATATATATTTCATCCAATTAATTCCATTTGGTTCAATGAGGAAATGAAAACAATTTTCATGCGTACGTACGACCTACCGTCTCCATAAACGGTGTATTTCATTCAATTTATTGATCTATTATATATATGTATATTCTGAATATATATTATATATAAATCATGTTTTACATTTTGGATATAAGTAATCATGATCTAAGTAATCATATGAATAATTACAAGTCAAAATACTGACGACAAATGAAACGATTTTACCCAAAACACTTTTTAACATGGAATTTACAAAAGAACGGGTAATATAAAGTAATAAGTGAAACATATATGATATAATTATAATAAATATGATTCTATTATAAGTCAATGACATTATTTAAATCATTATACAAGAGTTTCGGATACATACGAAGCATATCAGACATAAGGTAAGGGATAATTTTGCAAATCTCAATTTTATCTCAGATTGATTATTCATAAGTATTTAATGGGGTTATTTCTATCATCCATGGCCATGTTTTATAAATGTTTTTTCATGTATATTTAAAAACCTTTTACCCATTTTTGACTTTTACAACATGGTATGTATGGAATCTTACTACTACGAGGTACTTTTTGACTTTTCCGGAAAAAGTACGAGAAGAATGTTTTTTTACTTATACGGCACAAACAGATTTTTACAGTTTTATAAATCCTTATTTTCATGAAGCTTAATTCAAAAGATTTCATGACTATTTTCAAAAAAAAATCTATTTCTTTTAAAATAGCATGTTGTTTTGTGAAAAGAATTTGATTTTGAAGAACAAAGGATATTTTCCTCAAGAATTCATTTCAAATGTTTTATCAAAAACATTTTCCAACTAAGATGAAATTATTTCATATGTGAATGTTTTAAGTTTAATGTGTCTATAATTTACATGGTTCACTTTTCTTATGATGAAATGTCCGTTTGTTTTATATGGATTATAAAATCATGGGATGATGTTTATGAAACCCATTTTATTATTTGGGTTATGATGAATGTTTTATTTTTATTTTGTGGCACAAGTAATAATGATTTCATTATGAGATGGGTGGGACCTATATCTACCTCCAATTCATTGGGTAAACATTTATATCTCATGAGATAGACATGGCTGGAATGGCAAGTTAAACCAGTTCAGTAATACAGGACTTGAACGAGGAGTGAACTCGATTCAGAAAGGAACTTTGTCCACTAATATGGTCTTGGCAGCAATGCCTTGGCTACTATAGAAGTCATATCATGTGCTTAATGGTTTTCAAAATTACATGTTTTATTCCCATGAAATTTTATCATTCTTAATGTTTCTTTAGGATCTATGCCTTACGTATTTCCATGTTTTATGTTATTGATCAATCTTCTGATGTTAAAACATTATGTTCATGATTTTAAGTTCAAGTGTATATGGTATGTTTTATTTTATCCATGCTTTCCCTTACTGAGAATTTGAGCTCACCCTTTTTATGTTTTCTTTTCCCCGGGATATAAAGAATTGTTTTAGGTAAGAAAAAAAGGGGAAGATCTTTATGGGAGATGTTGAAGATCTTTCAACGCGATTAGAAGATTACGTTCCAAGTTTCCAAAGACACAAAACTATTACGATCCTTGTGTGTCTGTTTTTGTTATGTATTAAGTATTCCACTAAAGTAATATAATGTCCATGTACGTCAAGCATCGGGACTCTACAGTTGGTATAAGAGGAAGGGTTTAGTCAACCATTGGAAACTAGGATGCGAAAACGTTAGTGAGATCTCTAGAGATATTTCTAAGGTATGTCTAGGGATGTCCCTAATGTAAAGTATACGTATAGGTTATAGTCCTAGAATTGCGCTAATGATCTTAGAATTAAACCTAAGATGTTAGATATCGAAGGTACTCCCCCTTGATTATGTTATTTTACTTTTATGATTTTTTCCTCTCACATGATTCTTTTTCTGTTTTAGTCAATGGAGGGAACTAGAAGGAATTCGGTTAATAGTTAATCAAATGGAAAAATTGGTGACTATGAGCAACAAAATTGCGTAATTCCTAGAGAGAAAGATATTGTGATTATGCCAAATCAGTCATCGCGATATATGATTAATAAGGTGAAATTTAGTGGTATGCCAAATTCATCAAATAAGAGGAAGATAGAATTTTATGCATGTTCGCGTGATGAGGAGCATAAATAAAGGAAGATTGAGATTTCTAAATAAGGGAAGAAGAACCTTGAGGAATAACTCAAATGGAGGGAAAAATGTCATCTGTGTGGAGAAAAGGGTTATAGAGTTACAGACTGTTATGGTGTTCAATGTCTTATTTGTGGAGAACATGGGCATTACCCAACTCAATTCCCTGACCTAAAAAGTTACATCTAAATCAAGGAAGGACTTATTCCAGGAAAATAATTGAAGAGGATGGATTGAAGTGTTTATGTACTGGTATTCAAGAATAATGTTGTTGAGGTACTTTTATGGTGTATTAGAATATTTTTGTATTAGTCCATTGTGGTTTTCAAAAATTTTATGGTACCAGTAACCATGAAATGTGAATCAAATATTTTTGAAAAGCAGATGAAATGTGAATATGGAAGGGATAAGGAGAAAATTATATGATAGTAATCATGATCTCATGACTAAAATAAGGACAAAGTGATATCATGGTTTGAGTATATAGAAATTTTGGGATTTTGGTATGTGGAAAGAGTTAACTTTTGACAGCATTCATGTATTCAATAAGGTTAAATGGGTATTCATTTTTCAAGAGAATACATGACTAGGGTATTCACATGTTTATAATTTGACCAACAAGATATATCTTATGATATATGGGGGATTAATTATGGAATTCACGAGATTTTTATGTGACATTTCAAGTAATCATTTTCTTTATACTATGAGCTTGGACCGAAGTATTTTAGATAAGCCTAAAGATTGGAATGGATTATGTTGGACATAAGTTAGTATTGTTTAAGGATAGAACTTTTTTTCGATATTATTGATGGGATGTTATAGTAATGTAGTTTTAGAAAAAGGACAACCTGCAGGACGGGCGACAACCCATCGTGTCAGACAAGGCTGTGAGGATCGAAACCAGAACCGATGTGCGACTGGCCTTTATCACCTACCACTGGCCTACAGGAAGTCCCTGGTTAGTAGAAACTAGTTTTAATTTATTAAGAGGTATGATATATGAAGTATAAGTTCATTTTTGGAATCATATACGATTAACCTCACCATAGATGGAATTATGTATATTTAATAACTTTTGCTAACGTTTTGTTTGAAAAAGATGGAATGACCCATCATTCTATCACATGATCTGTCTACACTTCATGAATAACAAATTCAACTTCATTTCTTTAAGATATGAAGTGGAAATTGTTTATAGTATGAACAACAATGAGATTGAACCAAAATAAAGTAAGTATTTATTCTAATTCAAATTCTTCAACTTTAGGGAAATGATCTTGAAAACAAAAATGTTGTCCTAATTCCCTTATATCCGATGAATCAGATGGTACCCTAGATCATCACAAATTTATGGATTTGTGATTGATGGATTTTCTATAGCCATGTTCTCTACCACTCTCCATCAGATCATGATGGTTAGATTACTCTTCCATATCCATATTTTCACCTATGTGGAAACCCATTGATTAGTTTATTTGGGTAACCGTTACGTTTCATACTTTAGTTTTTAAATATTGGTTTTGGTATTCCTTTTTCCGATGTGGGTTTCTATTAAAGAAACTTTCAAGTAGAAAACCATGCACAGCCCCGATGAATTTCGAGGGAGAAATTCATTTTAAGGGGGGTAGAGTGTAACAACCTGATATTTTATGATAAGTATTATTTTTAATTTATTTGATGTCATGTGTTTTATGTTATATGCAACACCGTATTAGCTTGCAGTATACGCATCACTATTCTTAGATTGTGTTACACTCAATTTCAAATTCGTCTGATAATAGTCATTATACACACCATTGAATGTATATATATATATATATATACATTCAATGTATAAATGAAATATGGTTGGATTCTGTTATATGAAACAACAAAGGAGTCTTGCACAACATGCAACCCTAACATGGCTTTCATTACATGCAATCATAACCTTCCTCGATAGCGTGTGTTGTACGCAATACCAGGTTCTACTAAACAATTGTATATTATTATAATATTATTATGAACTAGCCGTTATGAATAGTATTAACTAAATTTTTAATTTTGTAACATTATTATTCATCTTACACATTATCTAGAACATGGTATAAGAACAAAACAATTTTTTCGGGTAAAATAAGTATTTTTCAAAAAATGCAGTTTTGTCGCCTTTTAATGGCGCACCCACATTAAATCTAGTTTTTGAAATGTTTATAAGTTCAATTTTACAAAATAAACTTCTTATTTTGAATCAGGATATAAAAACTTACATTGGATAAAGTTTTTATATTTTTCAGATAACTTTCATATTTTAATGAATAGTAAAAACACGCTATCATTTAATTAAAAACAACTTTTTTCATCATAATAATTTATGTGGTTAAATTATAATATTTAATGGTTTTAAATTATAAATATAATATATTTTTACCATTTAATACAATGTATGTCATTATCATTTATTTTACCTTGAATTCGTAGGTTAAATTAATTCAATCTTTTGCAATGTTTTAAACAAAAAATCATGTTTTCTTTCGACAACGGGATTAATTTTAAATTAATTACAGAAACTTCTGTGTTTTAAATTTTGAAAAATAGATTCCATATTTAGAATTAGTGGGTCCAAATTATGTTAATAATATATTTTTTATGTTTGGGCATTATGAATAGTAACTACGGCAAATTTTATTTACCATAGTTAAAGGTAAATCGGGTAATTAAGGGTAAATATAAGATTATAAAATTACCATAACACCTGTAAATATCCTATTTGATGACTAAAAGTCGACCCATATCACCTAAGGGTCGGATTAGAATCATTTAATGGACTTTTGCCCATGAAAATAATTTAATTATTATTAAAACCAAAGAAAGTGACAACTTATCACTCTCTTAAATATTATAAGTATAATAATTTTAATTTAGTGATAAAAATCATGAAACATCAAACAAGAATAGTCTACAGAAATATAATAAAATAATCTAAATCATGATAATTTATTTAGAATTTTTAGGGATTAAATAATTGTCATTAATGGTGATACATTAATGATGCAGAAATTAATTATTAACTGAAAAATCAGAAATATAGTTTTTATTGAAATAATAATACCCATTAAAAGGACCAAAAACCTGACCAAAACTTATCGGTAGTGTATATATACACCTTAATAATCCAGTGATTTAATATATAACCGTTTTGAGCCTTATAAAAGTGATTATGACACTTATATTATTTTATTTTAAATGATGCCAAAGTTGTCTCCTTAATAATTTAATAAATATAACAATTTAAACATTGTGATTTTAAGACGATAAATTCGAGTAAAAGTATTATTATGAAGGTTAATAGATTTATCTTTATTATAGGGTTTTATTTTTAATTTTTATGCAACAAATAAGTATATTAAATAATTATACAAAAATGTTGTTGTAATTATTTTATTAAGAGATAAAATAAATAAATGTTTTTAAAAATAAAAAACTAAATATTATATGACCTATTTAATGTGATCCACTAATTTTATAGATACATATGAACATCTATGAATCTATTAAAGCTTTTAGTTCGAACATATCTTCTGTATATATTTTATTTAAATTCAAATAAATGAATAGTGTCAAAATTGACACTATTGTTATTTTATAAAAATAACGTATTATAAAATTGTTTAAAAATCACAAAAATATTTAAAAATTATAAATTTAAATTTATATGGTCTATAATGTTATAAAGTAACCAATTATGGAAATTTCACAACATATAAATAATTATTTGTTATAATTTAAAATTTAGAATTTTATTACAACAAATAAACATAAATAGATTAAATAAGGATAAATCCAAATGACAAGGTTTAAAATAAGCTCCAAACATGTATAAATTTGATTGGTTTATGATATTACAACCCTGTATCATCTAATATTCGAATATGAGTCATTTTTGGAGGTTTTTAAGTGGGGTTAGATTTATTATAAATTAATAATTTTAAGAAATCCAAAGGTGCCCCTCTCCTCCATTATAAAAGGGAACCTCCTCCCTCTCTCCCACACACCACATTGAGCCTTAAATATCGGCCAACCACTGCCCAATTATCTTCTCCACTCCCCTAGAAACATCCTAGAGGTCCTGGTCTTCTTCAAAGACCAATTTTATTAATCTAAAAGGAGGTCTCAAAGAGGCGCTTCAAAGAAGAAGTAATTTCCGTTACCGATTCTTTCACCTTTATTTCTTCTTCAACTTCTTCTTCTTAGGTTTTTTCATTATGAAGAAATAACATCTGTATCACTCATATACTGATATGTTATTATAAATATGAAACAATCCTATTTCACCATCTATCCATCCTACGGTAAATGAAATCACCGCGCGTGGGTACGTACAGAATACCGTCTCCACGCCGTGGTGTAATCTATTTTCCACCACCACCTTACTTGGATGGGTATAATGGTGTAAATAATAACTATATATGATTATTATAAAGTGATATTGATTCTGTAATAGTATACATACACTCCAATAAAATTCCACGATCATGGGAATGATATCATCGCTCGTGCGTATGTACGAAATACCGTCTCCACGATGCGATGAGATTCATTCTCAATGATTAACCATTCATAAATGATTATAAAGTATACATAATAAGTAATAATAAAATATATGACATAATAATGATACTGGATTTATGTATATATATATATATATATGTATGTCATCCAATTAATTCCATTCAATTCAATGAGGAAACGAAACCAACGTTCATGCGTACGTACGACCTACCATCTCCATGAACGGTGTATTTCTTTCCATTTATAGATCTATTATATATATGTATATTCTGAATATATATTATATATAAATCATGTTTTAAATTTAGGATGTAATTAATCATGATCTAAGTAATCATATGAATAATTACAAGTCCAAACACGGACGACAAATGAAACGATTTTACCCAAAACGCTCTTTAACATGGAATTTACAAAAGAACAAGTAATATAAAGTCATAAGTGAACCATATATGATATCATAACAATGAATATGATTCTTTAATAATTAAATAAAATTATTTAAATCATTATATAGGAGATTCGGATACATATGAAGCATATCAGATATAAAGTAAGGGATAATTTTGCAAATCTCAATTTTATCCGAGATTGATTATTCGTAAGTATTTAATGGGGTTATTTATATCATCCATGTCCATGTTTTATAAAAGTGTTTTAATGTATATTTAAAGTCCTTTTTACCCATTTTGACTTTTACTACATGGTATGTATGGAATCTTACTATTATGAGGTACTTTTTGACTTTTCCGGCAAAAGTACGAGAAGAATGTATTTTTAACTTATACGGCAATAACAGATTTTTACGGTTTTATAAAGCCTTATTTGCATGAAGCTTCCTTCAAAATATTTTATGACTATTTTCAACAAAATCTATTTCTTTTAAAATAACATGACGTTTTGTGAAAAAAATTGATTTTGAAGAAGAAATGATATTTTCCTCAATAATTCATTTCAAATGTTTTATCAAAACCATATTCCATCTTAGATGAAATTATTTCAAATGTGTATTTTTTAAGTTTAATGTCTCTATAATTTACATGTTTCACTTTTCTTATGATGAAATGTCCTTTTGTTTTATATGGATTATGAAATGATGGGATGATGTTTATGAAACCCATTTTATTCTTTGGGTTATGATGAATGTTTTATGTTTATTTTGTGGAACAAGTAAGAAGGATTTCATTATGAGATTGGTGGGACCTATATCTCCCTATAATGCATTGGGTAACGATTTATATCTCATGATATAGACATGGCTGGAACGGGAAGTTAAACTGATTCAGTAATACAGGACTGGAACGAGGAGTGAACTCGATTCAGAAAGGGACTTTGTCCACTAAGATGGTCTTGGAAGCAATGCCTTGGCTACTATGGAAATCATATCATGTTATTAATGGTTTCCACAATTACATGTTATAATTCCATGCTATTTTATGATTCTTAATGTTTTTTTATGATCTATTCCTTACGTACTCCCATGTTTTATGGTATTTCTCATGCTTTTTATGTTTAAACATTATGATCGTGTTTTTAAGTTCAAATGTATATAGTATGTTTTATTTTATCCATGCATACCCTTAATGAGCATTTGAGCTCACCCTTTTTATGTTTTCTTTTCCATAGAATATAAAGAAAGTTTTTAGGTAAGAAAAAAAAGGGGAAGATCTTTATGGGAGATGTTGAAGATCATTCACCATGATTAGAAGATTATGTTCCAAGATTCCAAAGACACTAAACTATTATGGTCCTTGTGTGTCTGTTTTTTGTTATGTATTATGTATTCCTCTTAAGTAATGTAATGTCCATGTACGTCAAGATTTGGGTCTCTACAAATATCCTACTCCTAAGCACCGCAGATGTAATCAGGAACTTGAGCCTCATTGAAAAAGTAGGCCTGGTTACTCCTATCTGAGAAGGGAGCCTTGAGATCATGACGATGATGAGGGGCTGAAGGAGACAATCAAGGAGGTGGAGCCTAATTATCTCGCCTAGGTTGTGGAGGCACATTTCATGGGGTCACCTACCGATTCCAAGGTTTGTGATGCTGGGCCGGAGGCTATGACTGAGGTGGAGGGCCTGTACGAGGCTTTGTAGCCAGCTCCACTAGTAACAACTATAGTTTCTTGGGGGACTCTATTTCATAAAATATGATGGTCTCTGCCCTAGCGGCCCTTCTCGCAGGGATTACAGGTGGCAATAGACCATCCTGGATGGCCGGTTACAAGGGTTCTTCTAGGTTTTGTGCCTTATTAGAGATGTCTCAAAATCCCTCGGGGATGTTCTGGGTGATCAAAGCGTGGAAAGGTTCTGTATTCACATTTTCATCAGACATCATTAGCAATTTCTCCTAAGTCATTGGAATGTAAAAAGTGTGTGTGAGCCCTTTCGACTAGGAAATAAAGTCTACTACATGCTCATCAGGCCTCTGCTTTCACCTGAAGAGGTTCAAAAATACTTGTCTTCCATGTGGTGGAATTGAACTGGTAGAGAAATTGCATACGGAGGTCTTCCCAAATGTCTACTGATCTGATGGGGAGCTGGTAGTAACATGCGAACACGGTCCCCTACAATGTTTGTATGAAGCATCAGATTTTGGCGGCCTTTTTCTATGCTAGAGTTCCCAAAATGGGCCCACACCTTAAGATAATGTGGGTCGGGTGTTGCGAGGGGTCCCATATCCCATTGAAGGGGGAAAGGTGGGATTTTCGAATCCTAGGGGTGCTAGCATATCATTTACCCATGTTGGATAAGGCTTTCCATCGTGGAGGATTTCCACCTGTCGCGTCTCCAATGCCTCGAGACAGGAAATGTGTGCCGCCATTGCATCATCTGGGTGGGGGTTCTTGTCTGGACGGGGATCCCTAGCCACTAGCTCATAGGCAGGTTCTTCAGAACGATAAGTAGGTCCAACGACTCATGGAGCTGCTGGCGGAAAGACATGCGGAGCACCTTGGAAAACCTGAGTTGGGTCTCTGAGATAGTGTCACCGCTCTGGTAGATTTGGAAACACATATCACACCCTCTTTTTGTAAGTTCTAGTCTCAACCATGTCTTAGTGGGAAGGATGGTCAGAGTCACCTTGAGGAAATTTGTCGAGCGGAAGTTTTTTATGCCCCTACTTCCCAAGATGAGGATCACCATAGTTTGGTCATCTCCTTACAGCACATTCAACAAGGAGTTCTTCGACCATCTTTTTAAGCTCTACAGTTTTCTACTGCAGTGTGGCCTTTATAGATCATCGTCCACATTCTACATTGAGCCAGAAGTGTTGGAGGGTTTGATGGCTTCAAGGTGTTCCTTACCCCTGTTGGGATTTTGGATGAGTACCAACACCTTAGGGGGCACAGGAAGAACATGTTTATTCCTGTGATGACGAGTAATCCTTCTCTATGGATCCAAGAGGTGAAAAACTCTCTCAGGGGGTAGGTCCTCTCCATGAATCTCTAGCTCATTCTCACCCCCCAGCAGGTTGTCCATGTTAACCGTGACCCTACCTCAAGGCATATCCTCTATGTCAGACGGAAAATTGGGTTGGCGCTGGATGGAACTGAAATGGAGGGTCACATACTACCTACAACCATAAATTTTCTTGTGGGGAGAATCCAAGTTTATTATCCGGTGGAATACTATAAAGCATTGGACGCATCGTTGTTGGAGGGTTCTATGGAGACTTGGTGACTAAGGGTGTTAGGCCATGGGGAGTGTGGCCAAATCAACCAAACATCGTTGTTGGATAATGACTTAGTTGTGCACTTGACTCTTGGGGTAGGCCACTCGTCAATTATGATGAAATAAATGATTCGCATAGAGGGTCTTGAGAAAACACTCGACCTCATCCTAAGTGAGAGGTTCTGGTGCACTGAAATTCACTGATACAACTAGACATAAAATTACAGGGAAATAGTCTACTGTGAGAATCTCCCACAAACTCTTTGGTCCTGATTCATGGTCTGGCCCTCCATTACCCCACTTGTTAATTAGAGGCAGTTGGGGAACCGGTAGTGGTACCAAAGTAGACCATAGAGATGGTTGGATAGCTGACAAGGAATACATCGAGCGAGCTGACAAACCGCCACATCTCGTCCTATTATTTGATGATTGTAGTGACATAGCCACCACATCATAGAAATATAGGCTGGTGACATCAATTTATAGAATGGTGAATACATATAATGATGATGGACCACACTTCTGATCGCCCTCTATTGGTCCCATGAATAGCTCTATGTGATCTCTAGTTGAGGTAGAGAGAGAATCTGGTGATGATGGTTGTGATGGCACGGCTCGAACCTGTGGAGTTTCCAAATTTTCATCCTCCTAGATATACCTGCTAAGGGAGGCGGGAATCTTATGGACCTCACATTCAAGAGTATTGATGCTGATGTGCCTTGTTTTATCCATAGCCCTTAACAGGGAGGATCTAGGAGAGGTTTCCACCACTGAGTCATATTCGACCTCAGAATCTGAGAATTAGACTGGTTTAATCTTATTCTGAATCTTATCCACATTCATTTTATATGGGTGAAGACTGACCCTCCTTCCCCAGGATGGTTCTTTGGGACAAGGTGGTTTTCCATCAGGAGGAGGAACTTCGACCGTATTGGTATTGGGGCGGAGAGGACATCCGCCTGAAAGAGATGGGGTGCTTGGAGCACTTGGACTGATATCAAAGGGAACATGGTAAGGACCTCCATGTCCACTAACTGATGCATGAAGAGGATCTCTATGGGATGTTCTGAAGTGGGTAGGAGCATTAGTAGGGCCTCTATTCTTATTTCCCCTAGAAGTGTCATTGTGAGGAGGGTCCTCGTACTAGTCATGCCAAACACGGGTAGGACCTCTATGTTGGGCGTCTATGAAGTGAGGTTGACCTTAAATCCATTAATTATTTTTGTGAGGAGGACCTTCTCCGGTCATTTTAAGGACATGGGGGAGGCCCCCATGCTATAGATTGACTGTATGTGTAAAATCTCCACACTAGTGTCCTATGGCAGAAGCAAAAACCCCATACCCATTGTAATGAGTGTGAGAGTGGTTTTCATTCCGAGTGTCACTTCCATGGGAAGGAACCTCATTCAGATCTATGGTAGCATGGACATGACCACCAAGCCAAGTTTGAATGTGGAGAGGACCTACATTCTCCATGGTGGTGGTACAGGGAGGGCCTCTGTACTAGGTTTCGTTGTCACGGGTTGGTTTGCGATGGCCACTACCAGTGCCCACGACCAAGGGAGTCATCCTAGCCTACCCATGGTGTAGTTGGGGCCTTGATCCGAGTCGGCTATATAAGTTTCCCTACTCAGCATAAACAGTGGGATGATGATATATGTATATGGTGTCGCAATTCATTGTAGTTGTTAACGATGAAAACCCTTGGTGGGCATCCTCCTCGGACTGTGCCCAACTCTGGCATCGAGTTCACCGAACCGAGGGCCGGTAGTGAAGACACATTGCTTACTTGCTCTTCATCCCATGGGAGGGAGTGGCAGCACTGGTCAGGCCTAGAGGGAGCCCTCCTTAGGAGCCCCTGAAATGGGATCCCAACCGAGCTAGCCCAGATATCCCCAACCTCATCAGTGTTGGGGAGGGAGTCATCAAGATGTTCTGGCATGAGGCTTCAAAACGGTTTTATGTAAGATTGGGGAGTAGTGGCTCCATGCAAGACCCTTGGGGGAGGCGGGGGAAATGAGGCGTAGATGCCTCTAAATCCTTATGGGCCATATCCTGAGTCGAGATAATCCCCTCCTCCTCATATCGGTAGACAAGGTCTCTTATCACCCTTTATTGAACAAACTCAAAATGGGAGATCGAGCGTGGGTGCCCCGAAGCAATGGTTATGGATATTTTCGCCGAAGTGGTGGAGCCATGTAGAGTTGTCGCATTAACATTGCCCCAACCCCTAGGTTATTTCATGGGAGGCGATCTGTTTCCTATTGCATTATCATGGGTCCTGAAAGGAAGGGATATTAAACCATTAGTGCTACAAAAAGTAAATCAATGTCTAGTGCCCAGTGTCATTTCGTCTTCCATGGTTGGTAATAAGGATCCATGCTAACAATGTCACAGATCCTAATTTCCAATGTTTAACTACCCCAACATCTGGAATGTTTCATGTTGGGGCCATTATTTTCATGGTGGGAACTGACATTGGATAACTAGATCTAGTGTCTTGTTAGTCTATCGATTCCTCAAACGATACTTATCTTCAAATTTAGGAGAATAATTACACGTCGGGTTCACCATTTCTATTTCCGACACTTTTAATGGGGAATGCGCTTCCGTATCTTTGAGGAACACGAGGATGTGATGATTTTTTCCCCGCATTACCACTTTCCAAAGGCATGTGGAATCTGTCGCTTGTTCCGGGTTGTTTTCTCCTTGATCAAAATATGATGATGGGATGTCGGTTCTTCATTCTATGGATTCCTCCTCAGAAATTGTCACCTTGTCTATATCTACCTTATAGATTAAGTCATTGTTTGTGAAACTTTTCCCAATTCCATATCATTATAGACGCTGGTAAATTACACTGCTTCTATAAGGACCTTCCAAGGGGTCCGGTTATGGTAGAAACTTTCGGATGGGGTAGTACTCACATTGGGCATCACTGGCGTGTCTGGACAGTGGAACACTAGCGCATCTGGGTTTCTTCACCTTATTATTGGTCTTCTCAAGGGTGTCAAATCCTGAGGCATCCCATGTCTAATGGGGGGAATTTTATTACATTGGAATGTCTCTGAGGTTTTTCTCATCTTCCCATTTTTAATAGAGGTCATGCAGCAGGTTTTACTTGTTGCGAAGGTGGATCAGACTGATCGTAACACTGTCTAGACTGGATCAGATGGGTGGAACCCCTAGAGAGAACATTGATTCTATGTGGTGAATTGACATGATCTCAATGGGATGTGGTAGCCCGAGTTAGAATCAAGATGTATAATTGATTTTTAAGTGAAGTGGATGGATTATGAGATGTAGTCGACTCGAGGGTGATAGTGATGTTTGGATTGATCCTTGAAGAGACCTCCTATGTTTCCCCGTGGCAAAGAATAAAAGTCCACATTGTGTATGATATGGTATAGGATCTGGGAGTGCGGAGAGTACTATGACATAATGATATACTTGGGCTTACGTGTGGTCAGCACCACGAGGTTGGTCTGACACCACTGGGATTGACCATGGAAATGGGTCCCGATAGAAGGGACAAAAACATCTTACCAAAGGGTTTGGGTAGACAGTGGCTTACCATTGAACTAGGATCACAATGTCTTAATGCATTGTGAGGTTCAAAATGGCTTACCATTGGTTAGGGGATCACAATGACCTACCGCTAGATGGGGTCACAATGGCATACTACTGGATGGGGATCTAAATAGATTAACGCTTGATGGGGATCACAATAGCTTACCTCTGGATGGGGTTGAACGTCATGGATGCTTCCTACGTACCTTGTCTTGGAGACAAGGATCAAATCTCACATAGTTCAACCTGGTGAGCCAACGTGAAGGGGTCTAAATAAATGGTTGTTGATCATGAACCTAAAATAGGAATCCTACATACCTTGCGTTGGTAAGTATCAAAGTCCACGTAGTTTCAGAAGGGGTGTGGAGAACTGACGTGAAGGGAGTTGCGACTAGTGGTGGTTGGGATTGAATCTCAGGGAGTATTCCAACGTATCGTTCTTTGGAAAGAATAAATGTCCACATAGTTGAAGATATATGTGTGTGGTTTACACTCTAGGGTTGTTGTGAGAGGATGTCATAGTCGATGCTTACTCTAAGCCCATGTGAGTCAGGCTCGGTGTCAGAAACAAGAGGCAGCGAAGACCTGATGAAGACATCATGAACAATGCATCAGGGGGATGTTGAGTGGGGATTACACATGGTAAGCAGCCCAAAATGGAAATAAGGGAATATGTGTGGTTAGTAGCCCAAAGGGGAAATAGGGTCTTATGTGTGGTTCACATTCCATGGAGATGTAGATTGGTACTTACTCCAGGATTGAGGCCCGATGGCGAAAAAGCTCAAAGGGAGAGGGATTTGGAATAGAAAAGAGGAGGGCTCTGGTGCCCATTCCCCCTCTCTGGACTTTGGCCATGAATAGGATAAGAGGAGAAAAAATGTTCCCTCTCTCAAGAATGTCAAGGGGCTTACACCAAGGTGGTTTCCCTTACCCCATAGAAAGACGCTGCTCTGGAAAATAGGATCCCATTTCATGTGAGGAATATTTATCTCTCGTGGAGACCAGTGAGTGTAGAGAATGTCTGAGATGGGGGCACCCTGAATATGATGCACATGGTGGGGTCACAATCTAACATCATGTGATGAGAACAATGGTTCTTGGAAATTTAACATCCTACAGCTCAGACGAGGTGGGTTCTCTCCGCACCACAAATACATACATGACTGATACCCACCCTCTCTTGGGGAAGATAAGGCATCAAAAATGTCATGGTGAGGGGGTGTTATGGATTGATCCATTGAGGTGTCCATGTTAGCGTGTCTATTCATAGAATATGTATATGTTAGTGTGCCTATGTGAAGAAGCATGAGGCGAAGCAACACAACGGGGAGCACCACCCAATGGACATTGAAGTTACTTCGTAGGAGCCTAGAGGGCCATACTAGAGAATGGTGTGTAACATAGTAGTTTTGGGCATAAGAAGAGCCCGAAGATAATTCCCTGAAGAGGGACATCACACATGTGTGAAATAACATGAACTAGGAGGTCAGATTGCGTGGAAATAGAGCAGTTGCATGGAAATGGTCAGGGTGAGCGGACCTAGTGGTATGCACACAATATGATATGTTTGTACGCAACTAGCATGCAATTGGAATAGTTGCGCATACAATTCCAGGTGTGCGTGCAATTTTTGATGTTTATGTGAAAAAGGTGGCTGATGTTTTGCACGCAAGTTGAAGGGTTTACGAGCAAGGATGGGAAGAGGTGTTGCGTGTGCATCAGAAGCATTGCGCGTAAGGAATGCTTAAGGTGTTGCACGCAATGAGAAGGGCTTGGGCACAAGGGAACCTACTTTTAAGGACTTTGGAGAGGGTCAATATAGTGTGGTCCCGCATGAATATGGACCCCTGGTAAGATTTTCATGAAAAATATTGTACCTTAAAGCCATCTTTTTCTTATGGGAGAGGTGAATTTCGTAAAGATGAGACAGTTCAGATTCTTCATCCATTAGAAGTAGAAGGGTATCCCCTCTATTTATAGGCTCCTGGGGTCACTGGATCCACGCGGAAGATGATCTTCATGGAAAAATCCGGTCGCAATGTCATCAGAGTGAAATATTCCACTCCCGATGTCAGCGACGTGAAAGATTATAGGCATGGTGTCAAATGCGTGCACATTTCCTCACATGGTGTTGGCAGCGCCCAAGTTTACATGCCTGGTGTAAGAGGCGCTCAAGTTTCCACACCCACATGAAAAATACTTTTAGATCGCATGTTTTTTCATGTGAGAAATATGTTTTTAGAATGCCTTTTGTATTTTTCACACGGTACTTCCGTTCCTCCCTGAAATGATCACTAGGTCGAATTATTGATTCATTTTATATGCAAACAAACTCCTTAGGACTTAAGAACATTTTTTCATCTACAAAATGATTCTGAGATTGATCTGTTTGGGATTCCATAGTTGTACCATAAATGAGAAAGGTTGAATTCCCAAACTCATATCATTGACATAATACATCATAATATCAATGATATTCTTTTCCATGGAGGATTCAAATATTGTGGTTCATCAATAACTTCCTCCAATAGCTTATTCAAACACCTTATTGTAGGCACGATGATATAAATCATCAATAAAAACCAAAAAGATGTCAATAAATTAATTAAATTTACAACTCATACATGTGAAATGGGAAAATTAATCTAATCATATATAATATCAATATTAGGATTCCATCCTATACAAAATCGAAAGGTGGGAAAAGACTAGATTAAATAAATTCATTACTCCATATATCATTCCTAAACAAACCATTTTTTATTAAGAATCATTACAATATGATATGTATATAAAATCACTCCAAAATTCCTGAAAAGTCTAGAAAATACATTTCATACTACATATTAACATAAATAAATGATATTTATCCTTCACCATTGATATAAGATTATCACAAACTTGACCATATACCAAGGTAACTGATACCCAGGCTATCTCAGACATTTATTGAATGGCATTCCCTATCCCTACTAGTTGGAGACAATCACTTGGCATCATAAAAATATAAAAGACTAAAAACATTTCTTGAAATTATAAAAATATAAAATAAAATTGTAATTATTATTTACCATCCAAAAAGAGTAAGTACCTTAAATAATAGGTATTAAAAACCCAATGAAATATTCCATCAAACCACTCAAATACTTGTTTGATATGAACTCATGCATCTTAATGGAAGCATCAATCCAAGGTGAAATGATCATGAACATCCACCACCTCCATGTTGCACATTGTCTTTTATCAGATCTGGAATATTAAAATATACAATATCTTAAAGAAAAAGGTTGTGTGTGGTTTATAAATACCTGTATAGTTTAATGACATGATCCATAACAAATTATATTATAACAAACTAAATAATATATTCAATTTAAATAAATGAAAGCATGAAAAAATTTATAATTTTTTTATTTCAAAAAAAGAATCTTTTTTTAAATGGATGGAAAACATTTTAAATAAGGAATAAATAAAAAATTATATAGAATCATTTATATAAATAATTTTCCTTCTGTAAAAGAGTTCTATAATCAATGGAATATGATATTAAAATAATAAAAACATGAACCATGGTCATCTTCCTTGAAGTACATTAGCTTATAATAATAAGGTTATAACACTTTTCATATTAGTTGTCAAAGATAAGTACGTTTACACTCATCCATTAGGCTCTGGACGAATATGACTCATCAAAATAATATTAGGGATAATATATTTTTATTTTATTTTTTTACCATTTTAATCATCAATCCAATTCCCAGGAATCATCATCCTAACATGATTGTCCCAAATAACACACCAGTACCTAGGCTTACATGTTCTCAATCAATCAATAAAAAAATGTAAAATATTATCATTGGAAATCAGACATCATTTTCAATTCAATTTCCTATTTTTTTTCAATATTCCAACTCAATTTCGAAACCATAAACTTTGTTTTCTATAATTTCATTATTTTTAAACAAAAAACTTATCATTGGTTATCATAACCTAAATTTAATCCATTTTTCTCAAACAATCCTTATATAATTTCATCTATTCCATTAATTTGTCTATACACCCAAAAATATTAATCCATTATAATTTTGGGTTCCCCCCAAAAGAAATGTCATTAGGAATTCAATTAACAAAGAATATCAAATTTTTTTCATTAATCCATTGAAATATATTAATAAAAAAATGAAAATAATGGATCTTTTTAAATGGAAGATCCCAACCAAAACCACCTACCATTAATCGGGGATCAAAAATAAACACATAGAATTTTATTCACTAATTTATAAAAATCATTTTAGAGAACTACAAATTTTATCTAGAATCAAGATCACATCAATGGAATTTTAGATATATCAAAAACATGATTCTGTAATACCTTCCTAGGATTATTTCATTATAGAAATAGATAAAACTCTAGATTGGATATTTACATTCATAGAGATGATCAAAAGAGATTCTCCACGCTTCGATCGTAAAAGGAAGGGGTTTGCAGGGGTCATAAAGTCCTCTTGAGAGACTCCATAACCAATGAAATCATATATGTTTGAGTGGGGATCAACCTAAATATATATCAGGGGTTCAAGAATTGGAAATAATTATTGTAATAAATTAATCCTACATGGAAGGTTTCTTAGAGGGGGATTAGTAGTAAGAAAAATATTTTCCTTAACCATGCACCCATACATTGTGGTGAATAGTTCCTTAAAGGTGGGTTCATAGTTTGTGAAAACATACAATAACCATGGAAACCATAATTTTACAATTTTGAATGATTTTCACTATATTGGCATCCATCTTGTGAAAATTGTGTGCCAACAACTCATAGCCATGAAAAATCCAACACAATTCTAGAAGTCTGATGAAACTACCTGAGTAAATCCCTTAAACAGAAATTGATCCAAATATCTGACCACAGGTACCCAAAAAATGTAATGGGATGATACACCACTATCATTATGATAATGGGGGTGGAGTCACTATTTTTTTTATCATAGATTGTTTTGTATAAACTATTCGAACAAGGATTATAAAATAATGTATTAACAAACAAAACCCAATGATGGACATTGAAGATAAGTTTTGATGAATAGTGTAATGTTTATGTAAGGAATGGATTATGTGTTTTTTCTTGAAATAAACCCATTTTTGGATACTAAAACTATATGTGTTTATGGAATAGATATTACTAGGGGTAATAAATCATAATATAGGACATTGGACTCAACTTAGTCATCACCGGGTGCATGATAATGAGCCACAATACACACCTTGGTTTTTACCCCTAGGGATATTATTAGGATAATTAACATTTTCTTGATAACCCATTGTGATGGTTTTTAGAATAAAGATATCCACAATGAAAATATAATGACTGTGGTGATGGATTTTTAGTCGGAACTGATCAAGTTATAACCATATTGAGGCACCAAACACATGTTATCACTACTGACCATTCTCATATGGAGAAGCCTTCTGATCGACAAAAAAGTGTAAGAATTATAGATATATTCATGCAAAAACAACCTCCATCACTCAATGGGACTATAAATCCATTTTTATATGATAAATGGATTAGTTCTATAGTGAATATATTTCTCTCTCTGGGATTTATTGATGGGAAAAACGTTTTCATGGATGTTTATCATCTATATGGAGATGCATATAAATGGGGTTCATTTTTTTCAAAATAGTAATGATGAAAAATAAAAATCAGACATGGAATGAATGTATTTCATGGTGATATTATTGGAAAAATATTGTTCAATTAAGAAGATAGTGGATATTGGAAGACAGTTCAATAGTCTAAGAAAGACCGAGGGGGAAAATTATTCTATGTATTAATCCAAATATAATGTATTACCAAGGACTATTTTTAATTACATATGTAATATAAAGAGAAATATTACTATTTATTTTATGGTATTAATTCAATCCTTTATATAGAACTATTCTTCAAAAAAAATTATCATCAAATGATGATATACTGTCATGTTCTATAATGATAGAGAATTAATTCTCCATATATTATGGATTCAAATGAAATCAATATCTGAATATGATGGGTGACTGAAAATTGTATCAATGGAAGAAAGGAAATAAGTATTTTTCATCATGTGAAACCTCAGGAATGAAAAACCATGGAACATAACTAAAAGTAAAAGGAATGTTCTCAAAGTGTTACGAACATTTCCATCACTCTTATAAATTAATGGGTAAGGTAGGATCCCTCAATGTATATATTTTTAACTTTTAGGATATGGGTCACTATTCAAACCGATTCCATAACATTTATATGAAAATATCATTGAAGAAGCTAAAGGATAATTGTAAAACATAATCTACGGATACATCCAATGTGAAATAATTAATGTTCTTGAGTATTAGAATCCATGAAAAATGTTGAAAATATATTTTATTGATTATATTATCATTATAAGAATAATCAAACATATAATTATTTTACTATAGTACCTTTGGTTTGTAAATTTGAATGATTTTGTAGAATGGTTCCAAGAGAATTGATTTAGTGGAAAGTTGAAGTTTTAAAAAAAAATATAGTATTGGAATACAATCATTAATATTTTCATTATTTTGATATAATAATGACAATGATATTTTAATGGGATATTATTATTGACTATGAAATTTGTTATTATCTCAATCTTTTGGGTTATATTTTGAATAATCTAATGGGTCTTTGGTTAAATATAATATATTTGAAACCCTATGATTTTCTTTTTGGATGTATATAGGTTTTAATCATGTATTTATAGTTACAAAGCTACTAATATTGATGGATGTTTCTATTAAGTTACAAATAATATTTTTGAGGAATATAATGTTTATTTATTGACCTTAATTATACATTTTGTTTATAGTTTGGATGAGGCCTAATGGAAACTTTCAATTGAATGGATTAATTTTAAATTTGGGTTTTATTAGATAAATATTTCTAACCATTTTGTTTTTATTCAAGACATTACAAATAAACTGTTACTCTTTTTTGGATATTATAATCTATTAAAAGTTAATTTTAGTCCTTCATTAATCAATCTATTAATTTTTTATATTAATTTCTTCATCATAAATTTGAAGTATATATTAATTCAAAATCAACCAAAAATAAAAATTTTTCTATGAAATATAATTATATAAAGTCTTCATATTTTCATATTTTCTAATGCTAGATTGTAATGGAATTCCTAAAATCTAGGAAAATGATCTTAGAGAAAAAAAAATTATCCTAGTACCTCAATTAACTATGAATATAATAGTCCTTTAAATAATTTTAAATTTATGGTTTACTGGTTGTTTACATTATCTTGATAATTTACCTTTAATAATCAATTTTCCATCTCACCCACTATCATCATTTGGCCATTTTGATTTTATTTCATGTTCATTTTTTCACTTCACACTTGTGTTCTATTTCATGGAAACCTAGTTATGTGACTATTCTAGATAACCAATGCAATTACCATTATATATAATCAATATGACATATTATTAAACTTATCACTATTTGGGATTTCATTTAGGGAATTTTCAAATGCTAATCACTACATTATTGGGATCATGATTAAATTGTGAAGATGCGGTTTTTTAGGGGTTAATTTTAATACCATGAGATTTAGAAATATGAGCATCATGTTTGATAGAGTTAATGAAATGGAACACCATGCTTTGAATAAAATATATCACCATATGAATTTATGATATATCTATATTTAAATAAATTCAATCTCTTCAAAATCCTGCTATGCTAGAAACACTATGTTTAAATGAAACATCACACCGTATTAAAATATTATTCTTTAAACATGACCATTATAACATTGACATTAAGTTGATGGAAAACAATTTGAATAAATAAATAATGTAAATTATATGTTTTACACAAGTATAAAAATAAATTTAATTTTTATCAATTGATTATAAATAATATAATAACTTTTTGAAAAAAATGCTTTTTTTAATGAACTACATTTTTCTGAATAGTGGGTTAGACACCCAACACAAACATAATTTAAATCAATTTTTTATCCATTTTACAAAATTTATTTAGAAAATAATATCAGTATTGAAGTATAAATTAAAATATTTTTGGATGAAATGTTTATAATTTTCTGATAAGAATTTTTGTTTTGATGAATAATGAAAAATAATTAACTTTAACTGTAATTTTTCCTTCCATATAAATTATTTATAACGATAAGTAAGATTTTAAAAAGGATTTAATGTTATATTAGTTAAATAAAATTAAAATATATAAAATTTATGTAATTTTAGTATGTTTTAGGTTGAAATTTGATATCAAAACCCTCTATAAATAATCTAATTTTCTCTTTAAAAACATTATTTTTTGGTCTCCTCTTCCAATATAATTTTGAGTTAGATTCTACCAATTATATAATGGTAATTGTTGAAAGAAGAACAATTTATTTGTCACTCGTGTGTACATGTGTACTACCACCTCCACATAGCGATGTGAAATTTTTTCATTTTATTTTTACATGGAAGGTAATAAGGATTAATTTTATTAATATTAGTGATATATATAACATAATAATGATTATTTAAAGGTTAACTAATATTTATGTTCCATTAATTCTGTCCATGGAAAAAATGTAAACAACATTCATGCGTACGTACGACCAATCATCTCAGTGAATAGTATAATCCATTTTTTATCTCTAAAATTAATATATTACTATAAATAAATATATATTAAATATATATTATACTTATATAATTTTTAAAATTAATGATATTTTTTAAAAATGATAAAAAAAATAACCAAAATTACTGAACTAAAACATACATGAAAAACAATGAGAGTGTAACAGGAAATAGGGTCCTTAACAAAGAATTGCAAATAAACGAGTGATAAAATAATAAAAGTAAATTTAATATGGTATGATAAATATGATTATTTTTATTTAATTTAGTTTTGATAAACTTATAATAATTATGTATCTTTTTGGAAACATACTAAGGAAGTCAAATAAGTGGTATGGTTTTCTTGCTTCAATTTTACTTCTGTGAGATATACACCATAATCAAAACATAATATTTTTTGCGGTGTACATATTGGTGATTTTTAAATGTTATATCATGATAAATATCTATTAATAGTTTTTATTTTCCTGTTTATTCTTTTTATTCATTGGGATTATTAATCAAATGTTCCAAATGTGGTAAGGGTTTATTTTAGAATCTAATCACTTTCCAAGATTGTTTTTTATATCTCCCTTGGGAAAATTATTTCATATTTCTATATTTGAATCAATTTATTTTATTTTAATATGGTTATACATCAAAATTTAATACTTATAGTACTAATTATATACTCCTTCTTACTAAAAAATTATAGATATCATTTTTATGAAAAGGTGTCATTATTTCACTATTCTGTCAAAATGTTTTTTCATCTAAATCTATGTTTTCTAATATTTGGTTTCAAAATATGTTATTCCAAATTTCAATTTTATTTATTAAAGTAATTTTTACAATTTTTACTATTTAAATAATATTTTGAATAGAATCGTCAGGTCATTTAAAAAAAGGAAAATTTAGCATTAACCAAAAAATTGAATGGAATCATTATCATGTCATTTATTGAATGAAAAAATTGTTATGTCATCATAAATGAACATGGTTTTAAAAATTACTTTACATTTTATAATATTTTATTTTCAAATAATATTATTTTCAAAATATTTTTTTATATTTTATTTTTAAAAATATTATCAAACTGATCAGCTTATTTTCATAAAAAAATCAGGAATTTTTGTTTTTGTAGTTCAATTCATCAATGACATGAAAATTTTTTACATGTGATACAAGGTTAAAATTTCGTATTTAATCCATACTTATTGTTTATTTAGATGGTTGATGGTATTTTTGACTGGGGATATCCAATTTCAGAACTATTCACCTAATTACTCTAATTATTTATAATTATGTATATTAATTGGGGTATATATTAAATTTTTATGATAGTTATTCAATAAAAAATTTATTCTGATTATTATTCACCCATTTAACATGAGTAATTCATTTATCTTATTATATGATGGGTGGGTCCTATAAATACATATCCCCTTGATGAATCTGTAGGTCTTAGGAGAAAAATAAGCTTGGTATATGGATGTCGCTATACCAATATATTTAATAAGTTTTTCATGAGGAAATAATGGTAAAAAATTATTGAAATGAGGGTTTGATAATGTTTTTAAGATGTTTGGAATTTTTTAATCCATAATTATGAATTTATTCATTTATATTTTATGGATTATTCGATTAGTTAAAATATCAATTGTTATGTTTGAAGCTCACATGATTATTTATATCGAATTATTTGATACTGATTTATTGATATCCCATTATCCCACAGATATTGATTGGGTGGAATATTTTTCAACTATTTACATGATCAAAATGAATATTTTTTATTCATTTTCTTTATTTGTTGCATGTGTTCCCTTAATGATAATATTTTCTCTATACTTATGTTTTATTTTCCATATTATACAATTATTTTATTCTTCACTCCATAAACCTTGGAATTTTTTTATTTAAATATTTTAATGGATTTGGGGATCCTGTTTGAGGTTTAGGTTGAGACGAAAATTAAAATTTTAGGTTATTCATCAAAATGGTGTTTTTATGCTTTTATCAAGAGGATTATGTTTAGTTCATTGTTAAGGGAAGATGTTCACCCTAGACTAGGTAACAGTGTGATATTTTTTGGGACCCTAGAGTATGTCACATGGGATTCACATGGTTTATGAAATCTTGTGTCAACTATGTGAGATGCTCTATCAAAATGGATAGTGGGGATCACACAGTTTGAACTTGGTTTGACATATCGTGTGCACAAACCATGTGAGCTCTCCAAATTTATAAAATTTAGAAATTCGAAGTTTTTATCGTTTGTGTTTTAACCCCAACATGAAATTTTCCTCCCTTGTTCCATTGTGTCATAGTAAGGGGTCCTCTAAGATTATCCTCCCTTTCCCCCCATGGAATGTCTTTAAGGAATTCTTTTTTATTTTTATTATAGATAATCCTCTTTTTAAGGGTTGATGGGGAACCCTTACATGACCCGTAGGCCATAAGAACAAGGCCTGACTGACCCACAATAGATGACAAGAAGGCCAAGAGGAATTCCATACCCAATACATGACCCATTAGCCCAACCCACATGAACTACCCCTCCCTAGATTCTACATCATTGATCACCTAGCTCCATGCAGTACATTGTTGATCAACTCGCATTGCCCCGTACAAAGCTGCATGGTTCCTAGTCCCAAGGGAGACCTTCATACCCTCTCATTCTTCTATTCCTGTTGTCCCTGCATCTGGTGACTATTACTCTTGTTGCATTGATCCTCTTCTGGGGCCTATTTTGTGTGAACTAGGCTACACCATGGTCATTGGGGCCCGAATGTCCTCTGGCTTGAAGTCCTTCGATGACCTGAAGGCCCTTTAGACCCGTATCCCCAAACCGATAGCCCAAAGGCCCAAATCAAGTGAATAGTTCTGACATCTATAATATCGACTTGTAAATTCTATAGTGACTACTATAGTACTTTTACAGTATCCTAGATATTTTCCTCCACCCGGTTTTGAACTTGGGTCTCTTGGATGCCATGCATGACCCTTTACCGCTCAGGTACGGCCTCGTTGGCTCTCCTCTCATACTCCCCTTCCTTTTTAGAATCCATTTGAAGGTTCATAAGGTGAGATGATGTGATTTTTGGTTAATTCCCCATATATTCATCCACCACTCTCGGTTTCTTGATGTTTCATAGTGAGTGTTTTCTCTTTCCCAAATCCTAAATGTAAGGGATGAAGTGTTGGTTGTTTTTTATGAATTTATGAGTGTTAAAATTATATCTCAGACATTGATCTTCCTTCTCATGATGACTGGTTGTGGTCCCAGGTCATTCAGTTAGGTTTTTCGGTCCATTTCCATTCTGGAAAAATCCATTTAATTCTTTATGTTTCCTAATAGATTTATAAATCTGTTTACCTTTCCGATGATCTGTTAATATGGATCGATATACTATTTTAATGACTGTAATTGGGTAAGACAATGGATTATAAAGGAATTATTTATCATTTATTGTTGATATGAAAAAAAATCTATTTGATAAAATTCCAATTGTGTTTTCATCGTGAATTTGGGTGTTTTGGCTAGTGATTAGCCTTGGTTGTACAATGATAATATTTCTAGTTTATGAGTTTGGTGTGGGACATGGAATGGGGTGGAATTTTGGTGATGATACTTATGTGAAATATATTTAATTGGTTATTAAAATCAATTGATGGTTTTATTTTTAAGGTTATTTCAAAATAATTTGATGTTCATGTGTGTTGGAAATTAGTTTTTGAAAATAAAGCAATTTTGTTAATTGTGGTCATCTTTATTGGGCTAAATAAATGTGTTTGATGGATTCTGTGAAAGGATAGATTTTTTTAAATAAAATGTGATAAGAATGTGTCTAAAGTTGTATTCTAAAAAGAAATGAAATATTTTTCATTTTGACTTCACTAGGGTGCACCATGAGTGAGTAATGTGTAATATTCAAATAATGTTAAGCATCTTGTAAAAATAGATTTGGTGAGTGTACATATTTGATATGTGATTCACCCATTAGAATGGTTGGACTTCTTATTAATTCATTTTCATTATGTTTTCCAAAGGGGGTATATTAATACTATAGGTGGTGTAAAGGTACATTTGGAAATTTATATATTATGGAATGTTTTACCTTTAACATTTGAATGGTTTTTATTTGGGATATATTGCATGTTTTTTATTATACATGGGAATGTCTGATTTTATGAGATATGAGAATTGTTTGATATGCGAAATATAAATGAGAATAAAGATAATTTTCTGTATCTAGGTGGGATAACAAGAATTATTATGCCAGTGACTTGAAAATTTAAAGCCTATATTTTTCTTGAGGACTGAAAGTAGTTGAATCGAAATTGGAGAATCTATGATTCACCTAGAAATACTAACAATTGTAACAATAACTAAACATGTGATATGATAAGTGTCCACTAGGCCCTTATAAGGGTCCTTCCTTATGGATAAGGCACAAGAATTCATGTATGTGTATTCCAGGAGGGCCTTGGGAGAGTCCCTTCTAGTATCTCATTCATGGGAATGTTGTTGGTAGTTGAGTTGGGTGATATTGATCATCATTGTAAGTGATACTTAGTGTCTATCTTTTGCGACATAAAATTTAGCACATACCCTTTGTTTTTTCTTGTGATATAATTATCATGTTATACGGTGTCATACATTAGCATAGGTTATAAATGGGGTATATTCTTTCAATTAAATTTATTTTGAGAAATGAGTTTCCTTAGATTGTATTTTTAGAGATGTTAAAAAATGATTATTCTTGGATTTATATATGTTCTATTTTAATTCTTCTACATGTTTGTTTTTTATTTTGTAGTAGTGCCTAATTTTTTAATTTCTTTTACTTTCCGAACTACACATTTCTGTTATATATCATGGATTTGAACTTGGGATTCATTTTTAAATGGGAAATGGAAAGTTAAACCATTTTTGAAAAGTAGATATTTCTATGTAAAATTAAAAAAAAGTGAACTTTTGGGAATGTGTTATATTTAATTTCACAATTAATTATATAGATTACCAACCTAATATCATATAACCAATTCCCCAGGTTTATTATCTAATAGTGAATCCCCATATAATCATAATTAATTCCATAATCAATCACTTATTTCAACAATGATTTGATAAATCAATTATTCTATATTATTGACCAAAATTATGAAAATAAATTACAAGAGGATGTTATATATTCACAAAATATCATATATATATCAAATATAAAACTATGGGAATTAGATATAGACCATCCACCTTGGTTTTTTACAGATGTTCACTCAATAAAAATACCAAAAATCCGAGCAGTAGAACCACATTGATAAATGTTCCGGATCTAAATCATGAAACCAAAATCAAGATAAATGCCATCAAGATCTCATAAATCAATATCTAGTTCTACAATCCTTGATCTAGATATCACAACAATGATTTAGATCTAAAGAAATATAGGATATCTTCCATGAAAAGATCATAGAACGATAGATGAAATAATGAGATAAGCATCGCGATGGAATCCACTTACCAGGAGAAGAGAAGATAATTGATTTGAGAATTTGATCTCAAATAATGATGTTTGTAAGGCCTTGAAATCCCTCCACGAGGATGTGAGAACCTTACATTACCCTTATGAATGTAAAATCCTGAGTTAGGGCTGCATAGATTGCGAAAAATGTCATTAAAGGATGATAATTACTGAGATGCACAATTTTAGGATATCACAATTGGACTATGAATGATTTAGACTTACAGTTAGATAAATCATGCTCTAAATATGTGTTAACCTCTACTTCAAGGGTAAACTTTCCATGGACACATCGCACGACCTCTTAAACTGTGCATTAACTATGTCGAGGCTGCTGCCTTAAATACCACATATCACATGGTTCTCATAGCTAGCAGCATGGTTTTTTTAAACCATGTTCTAACCAGGCATTTTCCATATTCCTTCATAGTTATCATAGACTTCACACAAACCCACCCCAATCCATAAATCCAATAATGGTACATAAGTAAAAACAAAATGTACCTGGAATCTTGATCGAGATAACTCCATAAAAGTTTGCGATCTTACATTATATGAAATTTACATGTCCCTAATATGATTTTTTAATTATAATTTCCATATAATAATATTAGTATTTATTATTTCATAGTCGTCTATTATCATATTTTAAAGCATCATTCATGTGGCTGGTCAAACCAACTCAAACCTGCAGTTGCATTAATGTGATTGTTGAGTATCATTAAAGAGGTGTTTATTTGGACATAAAATCTTTATGGAAGAATAATAATGGTATTAATTTAGTATATGTAATATTATATACCACATTTGAATATTATATTATGAATAATTAAGAACAAAATAAATTATTCCACATGGAGGTGATGGCCTCACACATGCATGATTAGCGTTACTTTCATATTATAAATTGATAAAAATGAATAAAAAAGGGTTATACCATTAAAATAAATAAATATTTATATAATTATTGAACCTTTTAATGATATTGTTAAGGTTATATGATATTCATAAGATTATGATTGTGGAAAAACACTTAATAAGGAGACAATAAAGACGTTAGAGAATTGATCTTTCCTTGGATGTTAACATAAAATTTACATTCTTAGGAAAAGTATGTGTAACCAATGGATTATGTTATTGGTAGGTAGATATAGGGAGAATAAAATGGAAAATTTCAAGGAGTAATTATATGGTTCAATGTAACATGAGTTTTAGAATGGGTATGTTTTTACAATTGGAAGTATGAGATCATTTTTTAAAGAACATTACATTTTTCAATAATTTCATCACACTATTTGAGGGAATTTTTCTAAATATTATATAAATAATGGGTTTTGGGTTGGTCTTGTGTTTATTAGTGCTAAAAAGGGTTTTCCACTAATACATTAAAATGTTTATTTTCCTTTTACCCCAATGTTTTTATATTTTACTGTAACATTTAATCATATTATCAAATATTTATTTATCTGATTTTATGTTTTATTTAACATATAAAATAACCTTTAGAACCAAATATGAGTGTGATGGAGATAAATATATCCATTATTTTATGAAATACAAATTCTTAATTCTTAAAAATTAACTATTAATTTATAATAGATAATTTGTAGATAAAAAATTTTAGTACAAAAAAAACGTTATGGCTGTTATGGAATACCAATAAAAAGGGGTTTGACGTATGAATATATGTTTTTATAAAAAATACTATATTAATTATATTAATTATTTAGTTTTAATTAATTTTATATAATTTTACTGATATTAGTAAAACAATATTTGTACAATAATTGTTTCACCATTATCATGGAAATTCTCATTAATCCTAATATAAATAATTTATTGGAAAAAATAAATTTTGTTAATTAAATAATAAAAAAATTATTAACACAATTAGAATAATTACTTTATTTAATTAACATTCATATTAGTTGTGATATTGATATTTAAATTATAGCATTTAATGTTTAAAACAACAATTTTATGAAAACAATACTTTTTTGAATAATGATTATATGTAATAAAAAATAATCATTGTTATAGATTATAAGGATGTTAATAATATTATGAATTTTTAATTAATTTATATATGACATTAAAAAAAATTATCAATCCTAACATCCACAATTTTTAATTTAAATAGAGAAACATAATAAAAAATGTTTTCATAAAATATATATGATTTCTTAAAATGATATTCATACATTTTAAAATTTTAAAATAGTGAATTTTAATACATTATATTATCTTACATATTTATAAAATACAAAAAATTAATAATATTCCAATTAATATAGATTTTTTTATGTTTCAAATATTGTTATTATTTATTAATCCCAAAAAAAGTGATCATATTTGAAAGATAAAAAAATGTATCCTATAATAATTTTATTGTGAGAAATTAAAATTTTCTTATAGTTTATCAAATTTAAATTAAATAATTGATAAATTTAGATTTTTTGAAGTGAAAATATATAATAAAAACAATTTCAATTTTGTCAAAAATAACCTTTTCCATATTAACTCATATTAATTAATTACCTTTTAAAGGTAATAAATATTATTGTGTTACCATATTAGTTTTTATTATAGATTTATTTATAATTAATCATTATATATTTGGGTTTCTTATGTTGTTTGAATCAAGTGACACATGTTTTAGAACCATTAATAGATTTAAAAGGATATAAAATCTCATACCTTTACTTTGTTGGACGATGATGTTTTGTATTTGATATAAATATGTAAATGTGATAATATCTGATTCAATGATAATTCTGGAAGAATATTAATGTATCCAAGTCTGGATTTCAATATATGTGGAGTCAATATGAAGAACCAAGTGAATTGGAATATGAATCAACTCATTAGTCTATGTGATGTGAGAACTATATGGGAGAATTAGTCTTCAATATAAATTATTATAAAGAGTTTTCAATGTGAGTTGTTTAAATTGATCACTTTTTATACACAATACACATATTCCAAATATTGGAAATGTTAGACTCTCAAAAAGGTGAGAAATTGAGTTGATGATACGACATGATTTTTTTTGAATTTCTTTAAACACTGATGAATATATAATGAGTTGTATATATGAATAATGAACCACAGATTGATGGAAATAATTTCATGACCCATACAATTAGAAGATATTTTATGGAATTTATACGATCAATTTGGTTTTATAGGATAGTGTTTCATAGAGTATATAGATTTATATATGTGATGTCTCAATGAAGTATCTGAGAAAATGGTTGTATGAATGAAAAATGATATTTATTAATGAAGGAATGAAATATAATAGATTTATTATATAAAAACATTATATAGTAAAAATTTGAAAATGTTCTTATATATATAAGATTCACTTGGATGATGAAGTTGTAAAATATTCTTTTTAATATGGGTAATTAGAAGATCATTGAAACACATAATGGATGTTATATGTGATTCAAGGGATTTGGGATCACTATAATATGGATGATGATATTTTAATTATTTTTTAGGAGTTATTAGAGATTAATTAAATTTATAGTATATGTTTTTAAAATGTTATTATTTTATTTTATGTAATTAAATAAGTACATATTTTTTTTAGTCCTTAAATATAAGGAAAATTTTAAAGGGTGTGCATAAGAGCTCATAGACTTAAAAATAATCAAATCATTTTGATGCATAAAATATGATATGTAATATCTACTTAATGATACATAATATCTTCAATATCATGCGTATAATCCCAAAATTGAAAAATTTTAATGATTAATGACATGTAATAGTAACAATGATATAATTGAGGAACAGAATATTAACTCATATTTAATGAAATATTTTTTTTTATACATATGAGTATCTCTATGGTTCCAAAAGATATGTAATATATAATATGGTTTTTTTAAGAATAATAATACTGATAAATAATAGTATCATGATATTTTTACATATTATCTAATACCCTCTAATTTTGTATATAAAAATAAATGATGCATCTAGTTGAATGGTGAGATTAAGTGTTCTTATATTATGTGGTTCTTAAGTGAATAAATATAATGATTCCAAAATTAATCAAATATTATAAAAATGATTGGTTATAATTTTTTTATATAGATATTATGTCATTATATGAATCTTTTTAATGATATTTTTTTTAAATTTGTGTAGAGTTACCTAGAAATGAAGAAGCTATATTTTGTAATGTTCATTGAAAATAATATAGACATTTTATTAATGGAAACTAATTGAGAAGATCATAGAGATATTAGAATATCCATAATTGACATTGGAATAATTTTTTAATACGAATATATATTCCCATATGTTTAAGGATAACTAATGTATTATTTTGGAAGAATACGTGACTTGAAAAAAATGATCGTGTATATTAATATCATGATGATTAATAGAAAGTAAGTTTCCATATTTAAAATACTAAATATCATAAAATTAATCTTATTGAGTCTATAAAAAAGAAGAATTATTAAATAGTGATGTTATAATGGTACCAGTCTGTTTACTATATGAAGATCAATATTTTCATCACCAAATATGAATAAATAGATAAATAAATTATGAGAAATACAGATGTGAAAACTAATGAATCTAGTTAGTTGGTAAATGTATTGAATAGGGGATATAAATAATGAGAAGTGGATCCTAATATTATTGAATTTATTATGTCGCTATGTTCAGTAAGAATTGGAATATAGAAATTCATTAGACTATTAATGCACTAAATGAAGGAAATGAGACCAAAATAGTACTTTGGTAAATTGTTCTTATCCTCATGACCATTATTCAATGAGGGGAAATCTGTATCTAGTTGTGAAAAAACGTTTTAGTTAGTTTAATTGTCCTTAATGAATTTAATTTGGGTTATTTATATGTATTTTGGTTTAATGAATTTTAATCTTAATTGTTCCATTTTTAAAGATTAAGGGATCTTGAATTACTCATTATATTTTCTAGATAATAAAAGTCCAGTTTTGTGTGGTGGATAACAACCACCGTACACTATGTACAAACTCAAACATTTTGAATGGACCATATAAATATATATGATTCCTGGTTATTATTATTTCTATAATTTTTACATACATATGGAATGGGTGTGATTTGATTTTGAGATTCAATCACTTTTAAAGGCCATGAGGTTAAAAGGAATTTATAATTATAAATTTTTGGCCACAATGATTCAAGCTCCACCGAATAGTGTGTGTAAATCGATCTTTTAGGACTATCAAATTCTTTAAAAATACAATAAATCATCCTCAAAAACAATATTTCCATTCTCATAATATAAAAATTTAGATATAATCCAAATCCAAAAAGAATGAATAACTCTTTTTTAGTTTTTATAAAATAATTTGGAAATAGATAAAATAATACATTCGACTCAACTCCTAAATAAAAGGAATTATATATTAAAGAAGTGAAATCTATAAATTATAAAATATTAATAGAAGATGGTTCACCATCTTGCAATTTTCATGAACAATTAGTAGATTTTTTTTATTTAAACTGAAAAAATCCAAAGAAACATATTATATAATAGAAAACAATTCATTCTTAGATAATTGTATGAAATATATTTCAATTTTCCGTATTTAATAATAATTAATAATAGTTATTGGTATGTTAAATCTCATATTAACAATGATAATTGATTTTTAATCATATAAATCAATAAATATATTAAACTCATTAGATATTATTTTAAAAGAATTGTTACCAACATTTCAGCAAGATCATATATAGCATTAAAATAATCCAATAAGTGATGAACTATTATGTGTGGAATGATATTTATTCATGTCATCTAGAATATAAATTATTTTGTTATATCAACCTAAATCATGAATTATCCTATGAATGAAAATTTATTTATTGCACTATCAATGTAAACATGTTATTGAATAACAATCATGTTATTGGTCACAATAGGGATTTAGGAAATGATCCAAATAGTGACCAATATTTCATTATAGTTGATATAATCAGTCATGGACTTACCCAAAGCTTATGAATTTAAATTTTTTATACAATAAAATTAAAAATATGGGCTGGGTATACCATTTATGGTTAAAATATGATTTTAAACAAATTTTTTTATTTTGATAGTAGAAGAAGTATATATTAGTTATTGGAAATTATAGAACAAAGTAATATAATTTAGTAGGGAAAAGAAATTTATTTAGACTATATTTTCCACATAATCTGTGTAAGTATTTTAGTGAAATTTTCTTGTATCCTTTGCCAAACTGATTCCTTCTTGATCCATCAGTTATTTTTTTATTCAAAAATTACATTTAAAATGTATTTCTCATCAACTAGTTAATCATTCATGTAAATATTTTAGAAAATGAATAATATTTTAAATCTAATATCATATAAAAAACAATAATTATTAGAATTTAGAGGAAAATGTTTTCTCACAATCCTAAATAAAATTAATCTATCCATTTTAGTTATTATTTTTACCCTCTAAAACTAAGGATTCATTCATTTATTTTGATCAACCGTTAAATTTAAAATCTATTATATGTCATTTATCAATATTGATATGATATATTTTATTATTTATAGAAATAAATAATTCAATGGATTAAACAATGCCTAAACATGGAGTTTATGATATAAAAATATCCTAATATGTATTATTGATTATCTAACCTTTTTATTTTTTCTATGAATCATTTACCCAATTCTTATAGGACTTATCATAAAAGGAATATGAATTCATGTAAGGGTTTTATATGGAACATGACAAATCAGGCACCTAACTACATATATAGTCACTTTATAAGTGGAAAATCATTTTTCAATCACATTATAAATTATTTAATATTTCATAGTATATTTAAAGATTAATTTCATATTTTATTAATTTATGTAAATTCCATCTCATAGTAACGAATAATAACATACAAAAATAATTATTAAATATGTTCATATATATAATTATCTTCCTTAATATATTTTTTTGAGAGTGATAATTGAATAGGTGTTATCATTTACTATTTTTTTCATTCAATAACACCTAATTAATAAAATATTTTTGGCTGAAAGCATTGTGTTGATTTTAAATGTCTAAAGATGGATAAAATTTTGACCTGTTTTTGAATGAAAATAATACATAGTTTTGGAGAGACTATCCCCAAACCCGTAGCTCAAAAATGTTTATATTTAGGTAAAACTAATATGAACTTATACATCTAAAATAAGAATCATGTTATAATCATTAAATCATTATAGCTAAATAATAAATTGATTATGATTCGTTAGATTCTTTTTATTTTCATTTGTTAACAATATTACACTATCCATGATATAATTGACACATAATTATAATATTTTAATGATATCCTCGTAATTATCTACAACATGAATGATATTCCATTTATTATATTTCAAAACATTGGCTCATCATTTAACCCAAAAATTGATATATTCATTGAAGGCTTAGTTCCAGTGTAATTTTGAAAACTTTCAACCCCTAAAAATTAAGTATAATACTTATTTGATGGAAAAAACAAGTTGAAAAGTTTTCATTACATAAAAAACATCTTCAAAAATCATTAAACCCAAATTTTGGGTTCCAAATTATATCTTATTTTCCTTTCTAAAAGATATACACATATGTCATTAGAATACACCAATGATGATGAAGATAAATCCAATAAATAGAATTGAGGGTTGATAATAAATATAGAAGAAACTACTCAATATTAAATGAGGTTCAATAAATATTTGACATCTGATATATCTTGCAAGACTCTAACCAACTGATTATTTCATTGAAATAAATATTAATAATAATATTATAAATAAATATATTTAATGAAAGTTAACCACATTAATAATTTACACTAACCTGGTATCCTAGATAATTATAATAAAAAGTAATGTATATCCATGACTCGGACATCTACACATACATCTTATACCACTGTTTGAGAAAATTAATTTCACTTCAACTATGTGAGAAAAACTAAATAAGGCTGACAAACTGGATTGAATCTAAGGATCAAACTACTTATCTATAATGAAAAAAAATTATACTTTCAACTTCAGTTATACTCATTCATATAGAGTGTAACATACCCATCATGTATGACTGTTCCACTAAGTTTAAATGTCATTCCCCTTAAAGTGTTCTATCAGACAACTGGAGTTTTGAAATTACATTCAAGGGACAATATGTATCCCAGGATGATCAATTTATCATCCAATTAACCATCAATATTAAGTGAAAAATGCAAAAAATATATATAATCATGAAATAAGTATTATAATCCTTAAAAATTCTCATACTATATCTCATAAATGACTAAATAAATTATAAATCTAAAATAGTAAAGAAATATATCGAAAATAATATATCATGGAAGAAAGAAATCAAAAGATCCAAAACAAATTACATGTGTACATACCTTCCATACAACTCTAGAAATCATAAGAAATCAACTTATTAGAGATTTTTTCATATTATACCAACTATAGAGACCACTGTATATTATCTACATTATTACACATGCAATCATCTGATAATGGAATGTATAAATATAGTGTGTGAAAATATTTTTTTATAAATAGCATTGAAACCCCAAATATTCACAACATCTTAATGTGAATATAAATAACAATATTCACCTCTTCATTTTTGTATTCATAACTATTATACGAGGAATTTTAGCAAAATAGGGTTATCCAGGATACCCCAATAAATCATGTACCATCTTCTTCCAATGAAAATAGAAGATTCACATTCCAGTTAAAATCTATAGTATCTAAAATGATGGATTATGTAATGTTATTCTAAAACAAGAAAAATATTCTAAAACCTAAAATATCACTAGCATAATATATAGGTTGCATATTTTCATATATTTTCATAACCTAAACTAATTAATTTTTCAACAAAAGGCACACTCATTAAATTAATTTAAAAATAAGAAAGTCCAAATATCAAAAAAAATATATGTTTTAAAAATCAACACATCAATCCATTTATTATGACTATTTAATTTCAAAAAACTAATTAATTATATATTATAACACTTATAAAATAACAAAAATATCTTTCAATATTTATAAAATTGAATAAAACATCCTGAAGTTAAATTTTTCATAAAATCCCAATTTCAAACCATTAATTTTCTATATTCCCCTTTAATATAGTATAATTTTTTTCTCTCCTTATATTGCTTCTATATATTTATATAAATACTATTTTTAGTAAGAATACACAATTTCAAAAAAGAAATGTGATTCAGTATAAAATGACCATATTTTAACACTAATTATTCGAACTCATTTCTCTATTTTTTTCCTAAAATTAATAACATTTTCATTTATGGGGTAAAAGATTACAATAATATATTTTTAAAACATGCGATTATCCCCAATATATATTAATGAACTAAATAATATCCCACAACATCAATTTGAAATTATAACAGAATAATAAAACAGCATAATAAAAATACAGCACCAAAACTAATTTTAAAATAAAAAAATTAGTTATTAATTTCCCTTAATATATTTGAAATCTAACTACAGTCAAACTAAAAAATTGACTTATTTTGACTTTCCTCAATTCTAAATAAAATGGTTTTCCAAAAATTACATGTAAATTATGTATTAAATACATATTAATTCATCTAAAAACATTATTATAAAATTTAAATTACTTTTTTCCACCTAAACTCACATATATTATTAAATAAAAATATTTGAGTGCATTTTATATATACAAACACTCAATTAAATGTTTGAGAATGAAAGCAGTCACGTGCCTATTTTTAGTATACAAACATCACCCAGACTAATGGTCTAAAATGCACATTAATCACATAAAATTTATAATTACATTATATCTAATGGGTGAAAAAAAATTAGATTATAAAATAAACTAAAATATGTCTTATTGTAAAATTATACTTCTTTAAATTCTCCTAAAATAATAAATATATTACCACTAATTGATAAAATTTTTGGTAATATTCCTTGATGAAATAATATAAGGTAGATGAAGAAAAAATATTGGATGTTATAGAGATATGCCCCCAAATATATTACCCTATAATATAGGAAAATATATTATACCCGTGTTAAGTTATAAAATTGATCCATAATACACCATTTTAAACAATGAACTAGGAACACACTAAGAATATGATTCATAATCAACAACAAACTAATGCATATTGGCTACCTAGTGTGGTATAACCAGGAACACAGGGGTTAAATATTATACTCTATCTCGTCTAATACAACTATCTAGTAACCTATAAATCAACAAAAGGGAAAAAAATTTAGTTGTTATTGAATTTTAGTTAAAACCACCTTATTTCTAAAATAACTCTCCTTTATTCAAATAAAACTCCAAAATCCTTCCACACTAAAATTAACATATGGATAAAATCAATTAAAATTAATAAAAATAATAACCATTATATTTAAAAAAATCTACAATATGGATTTACATAATTGAAAAGAATAACTATTATAATCCATTCAATAACTCAATCCATTAGGACCACATTTCTGATTATCACCCTAAAGTATCATCTTATACTCATATTATTATTGGAAATATCATATTTAATTCAACCAACATTAGAGAAAACACTGAAGATGTGAAATAGGGAAATGAGAACATTGACTGGAAATCTCAAAATATCCATGGGTGAAAACATAGAAGAATTGATTCACCCAAATTACTTTATTAAAATGAAATTACTTGAGAAAGTCTTCACCAAAATCATATAAATATTCACAAAAAAATAAGTAATTAAAAGAATGGAAAAAACATGGTAGGTTTTTGAATTTGTTTGAATATTCATTCTATATCCATAGGATAAGCATTTAACAAATTCATTTCATTTTATGTTTAATATTTTCGATCCCCGTGACTTTAAAACCATGCATATCAATAAACCTAATTATTTTTAAAAACATCATCATGTAGTTCAACCACTACGATAAATGTGTTTTTTTCTTAAAGATAATTTTACTCCTCATTCATGGATATCTGTAACTTAATATAATAAGAATGGGTCACTAATATATTCATTATTACTTATTCTCTACCTTATTTTTAATATAATAATTTTTATTCATATCAATATCATTCTATTGATGATGCGACTCTTGTTAATTTATATAATATAGACTATGGTTATAATCTCTATAAAATTGAACCACCTTTAATATCTTCTTCGAGAAATATAGACCAAGATTCTCTTGTTCTCAAGATAATAAGAGTATATTCCACTAATCATAAACTCAATCATTCTATGTTTTCCTTATAAAGTTCATTAAAAAACTTTTAATAGAATGTAAACTAAGATCTATTTTAATCTAATGGAACCTGAACCCTTAAAGTTATCCCATTCAAATAAAATAATATTGAATTTGACTCTCTACAATATGCCTTCTTGTCAAGGAAATTCCATATCTTCCATAGAACCTACTCCTCATAAAAAATATCTAATCATCGTATAATGTTAATTATATGAAAATATTAATTTCAATATATGATATTTTTATCTCCATATACCACAATGAACATGAAATATATTTTTCATTATTATTATATCAATACTTGTAATTGTACATTTAATAAACATTTAATGACATGAATGTGAGCTAAATCTAGTTATTATTCTATCTTTAGTGATTAATCAAATTCTTATCCCATTTTTTCTAAGTGGACCTATATGGTTAATCAAGATATGGTATATACTATATTCCCCCAAAAAAATTGTCATATCTAAATTGAACCTCATAACCCACACTCATTCCATTTATATTGCATTCGTACATTCAGTATTGGTATTTTTCTTGCATTTAAGGAATAGTTTTTTCAATCCTAACATCCTTTTACTTATATAAGTTGTATAAAATTCTTTCATTATACCCACCTGAATTTTATATCTACAAACATTTCAATTTCTATCCCATATCCCATTAAAAAATATATTTACATGTAAATAAGATTACAAAAATATATATTTCTTATTTAAAGATGCATACCAATACATTTCACATAGGTTCATTAATGAAATTTACCAAATACTAGGACACATCATGACATATGACTAGGGATGTTCCCAGCACATAAATTTTCACAAAATCAGTATTTTGGAATTTTTTGTTCTTTACTCATTTTATAGTTTAAATTTCATATTTAACTAAGTGTATACATCAGTAAAGAATATAAATTTCCATAACCCATCTTTGATATGAGTTTTTAGGATAACATATTCAAACACATCACACTAAGATAACAAAGATAGAAGATACAAAAATATGACCATCTCGATGTTGAATCACTATGAATGGATGCTTACACATCCTTTCTCAATGATAAAGCCTGTTATACATCACACATTTGACTATTACCATGGAACCATGATTTATTTTCGACACTCCATTTATAATTCTTGTTCTGTATTAAACTTCATCCTACAATAATAAAATCATATTTTACTAAATTTATTTAATGTTTTTAATTTAATTCAAAACTACAAAACATATATTATTAAACTTCACAATGTTATATATAATCATATTAATATCAATAGATTTATCATCCACTATATGATCTCTTCCAAATATTTCATATATATAGTTATATCCGAACCCATATTCCCATGTGAAGTGAAAATATTTCTTATATTAAATTAAATGATATTCTATAGGTGTATTGACATTCACGATCAATGTAACACTACTCTCAGTAGAAGAATCCACAAAAAAACTTCATCAAGTATTTATCTCCTATATTTATCTTTATGATCATGATCGTATTTATTTTGATGAATCATACTACCAATGTTGGAACTTGATGGGTCCAGAATGTAGTTTTTTTATAATATTTTCTATTGATTTATATTTTGATCCTTTTAAACATAATTGATCTATTTATCACCTTATTCTTGTAATATTCAATGCATATTTAGAAGGGCCATTAATAAAGGTCCCCTAGACACCTGTATTAATAATATGTTTCTAATCATAAAAAATGTAAAGTCATTTTTTCTACTAGATTTTGTCACTATTGTTACCACTACATCCAAAAATTCAATAAACTAGGAAAAATAAGTATATCAAAAATAGAATCCATGAAATTTACCATCACTAACACAAGATATATTCGATTCAAGTTAAAATGATTCGCATAATCCATTGCAAATATTCCTTCTAATATATATTTTTTCCATAACCACATCATGAAAAATTAATTTTCAAGGGTAGGTGGATTCCCAAACATAACCTCAATAGATGATATTAAATCCATTATATTCTTATACTATAGTATGTTTAGGGATTCAATACGGGTTATGCCATCCTCACCAAACCAAAGGAATTTCAATATATCCTTTTCCATATGAATTTTAACCCCATTTGTAGTATAACACTATTGAATAGAAGATAAAGATCCTTATGGATATTATAATTCTCTACCTACACCATCATGTAACTCAAATCAATTCCATTTATTTTTTCAATATGAACCTTTCAATTTTTGAACACAATCAACTTTTTATAAAATAACTCCGAATGAATAAAAAATCATTAATGATAGTGGTGTTTTTATGTAATCAATTTTTGATTAACAAAAAATTCCAATTAGGAAAATATTTATGATACAAATTTTTGAGAACATTATACAAAATTCTACCAATGGAAGGTACAATACAGGATGAATAGGTAAGTTGAAATTTGGTCACCGGATAGAGCTCTCCAAATAACAGTATTACAAAGAATGTAAAGAAAACTTACCCAAATCAATTCATTTAGTTTCACTTACTCAATCATAGTTAATAAAAAATCAAACCAACATTGAAATATGATTCCAAATAAGAAATTAATGTATGTAAATAATGTGTTATTTTTTTGTATAGTTTAGAATTTTATTTACATATAACATAGATGAATTTAAGACCTTAATTTATTTTATTATATAAATATTATATAAAATCAGAATTTTTATACAATTATTTAAGTAAAACTTCTTGTTGATAAATAATTCATCATATGGTTTAACCCACTATTTCTATATGGTCCAATCTAGTCAACTAGTTTCCCTAACATCCTGCATTATTTGGGATCCATATTTTGTAACAACGGAATATTGATTCCTAATATATTTCCTCATCCATACTTTTTAATCATTTGTAGATATAAATTAATATTATGAATCACAAATTTATATAAAAAATATTGGCATAGAGTGATTAAAAGTTTGAAATAACACATTCTAGTTATCTCATCATCTGATGAACTGACCACACCACACCTTCTATTTAACTAAAAACCTAATATTCTGTTGAAATTACCGTTATATATTGTATACATAAATAGATTCCACTTCCATCCAAAAAATTTCATGTACATAGGACCAATGATTCATGAACATACATGAAAAAAGTGTCATTTTGTTTTCCTTCATCCAATAAAATGACCCCACCTCTTGAAGATTTTTCACTATGTAAATACCATGGAGTAAAAAAAAACTACTAAAAGTGGAATGATATTCCCTTGTAATGTCTTCTCTTTTAAATCCAAAATTTATGTTGACCATTAAATAAATGATTAATTTATCTATAATTCCACACTATTACAATGAAACACATGTGATAAAGTATTTTTATAATTATTTAGTCGATATACATAAAACAGATAATCCATCAAGCTATTATTCAGTGATAAATCTCATTGATTATCCTTCTCCCCATCCATATATTGAAAATAAAATGTTTTAAAAAGATATAATGTTAATTTTTCATTGATTAAATGATATATATCAATCCATTAATGTTAAAATAATAATAATGTCATGATCCCTATCAATAAACTAATGATGTCAATATTATCAATTAACATATATATTCCACAAGGGATGAGTCATAATTAATCAATTTTATATCCCATGTACTGTATATAAATTATCATATGTAATTCTATCTCCAAGTATAGATAACTCATTGGTTTCCATCCAATATATAGGTGATCATATCAGTATCCCTTACAATATATCTTGTTCACCCATTTGAATTTATTTTTTCACAGATATTATGACAAAAAACTCTACCGAAGCTACATTTTATTCTAAAATACCTCCTCAATCAGAGATACTATCCAGACTCATGTAATAGTGACTCTATATTGTTTAATTATATTTCTTTTATATTTGTGTACATTATTCCATACTTTAATAAAATGAACAATTACATTTGAAATCTAATTTAGAATTTGGAAATAAACCATATAACATGATAAGATTCAATGTTGTTGGGTTTTCAAAAATATATGATAATTTCATAGATAGTTATCTTACCATATTTATCAATTCTATAAGACATATTTATTATTAGAATATTTGAATATTTGGCTAACCAATTAAAAATAACCCTAACTATATCTATACCTTTATATGATCTCAACAAATATATCAAAAACTCCTAGGTATCTAGAACCCATTTCCACTCCTAAATAAGTAATGAAATCCCTTGGTATTTAATGGAAATTATTTAAACACTAATATGTAAATCATATTAACAAAATTACTCCACACCCAATTTAATTCATATATATTATTCCGAACATTATGATCGATAACACGTGAACCATAATAAATAGTTCATCTAAAAACAAGAAAGTATCTTATAACATCATCTAAATAATCTTTGGAAATACAAAATCACACTTGAACATATAGGAGAGAATTTTCGTCAATATTCTAGATAGGTATTTTATAAATTTTACAGATTCATTAATATAAATATATATTTAATAATGGAATATTTGATCCTACTTCACTATCTATGATAAGTATGAGGTTATGGTTACTGTTTCAAAAAATACATGAAATCCCTTTTTAGACACATAAAAATATAACATAGAAGAATGGAATTTACAAAACCCTTTATCCTTTAATTGAAAAAATATTTTCATCTATGATTTTTTACACAAATCAAAAGAAAAAACATTATATTTTCTAATATTATATATCATCAAAAAATAAAATTGTTAATGAAATTTAATCCACCACCTCTATCAAAGATTAAAATCTATATAAGATCCTATATACTCAAAGAATTTATAGTTAGTGTATACATGAAACATATTATTGATCAAATGTCCCCAATAACGTTTTGGCACATAAAACACCCTAACTGAATCAGAATGACATGTTTGGAAATTTATCCCATATAACCTAATATTTTGAGGCCCATATATAATATATCATCTCTATTTTCGAAAAACACAACCGAAACCCACAGTAGATGTGAAATAATTTACCTTATATCACTTCCCTAGATGTAGTATAATGTTATTAATACCCATTTCAACCACATATTTAACTATTGAATTAACACCATTCATCTAACATAACATTTTAAATTCACCCCTTCACTGTCAATGACAAAAATTACTGTGAATCTATATGATAAGTGATGAAATAATTCATTATATTAAATATAAATATATAAGAAACATATAATATTTAAAATATTTTTTGGTATGTACCAAAACAATATATTTTCCACGATTTTATGATCTAAAAAACATTTTAGATTGAAAAACAATAAATTAATTGAATTTATAAAAAATTAAAAAAAATGGATTTTCATATCTTTTGGTACAATTTAATAACTGTAAATGTGTCCATTGAAATTTTTAAATGGTTCCCTTGTTGCTCATATTGTAGGGAATATATCGATATATCATTAATAAAATGGTAAAAATTAATCCTTATAAATATAGGAAACATGGGTAATCAAATACATAAATGTATAAAATTCATCCATATCCCAAAAACTCATCACTAATAATTAAAAAATTATATTTTATAAATATTTTTCTTTTCAAAATATTCATCTCATACTTGGAATTGCTAATAACTATCCAACGATATATCTATGAAAACCACTAAACACCTCAAAACTGGTCTCATAAATCATTCGTAATTTCAAAATTATACTAGTTCTTCATAGTAACATAGTTCAACTTATTATAATCATCACCCAATCATAATATACCACATAACTTCTTGGAAAAAATAATAATAGAAGACCATAAGAACACACATTGTCTAATTAATCCCCCATATTTATGACTATACAACTAATTTTTTAATATTATGAGCCAATCAAGAGCCAAAAAAATGACATGTATAGATAATCTTAGCCCATTATACCAATTCAATCACCAAACCCACCACCCATTCCAATGAAATAATTAATAATTACTTATAAAACATTCCTGTATATCCATGAATATGTAAAAACAATAGTAAAAACCATCTAAACTATATTTTTTTGATTATCCTCATCTACACCCAATCATGGATGACTGTAATTGCATAATAGTTCATCTTCTTCAAAAAAATGACAACCATCATTATTATGATGGAATGTCAGTCATTTATATTAACAATCAATATTTTCCAAAATTGAAGGGAAGTAATACATTCATATAATCACCTCAAAACCCCACATATTCAAATTATGGTATTCCCAAATATATCCAAATCCAGAAATAACAATATGACATGAGGAAAATATTCTGATTGAAATAAAATTACTTTTAATTTTAGTATTCATATCCAACTTTCTAGATAAATTATCAATTTACAATCCCAAGTATATAATATACAAGATGAAGAAAATGAATAAAAATAATTTGAATAAAATATCTTGTTGCATATGGTATAAGTGACCAATATTATACCATTAAATATTAAAGATCATCCAAATTATCAATCAATGACTACCCCATGGAAAATAACTGTCATGTCTCGGAACCTCGATCCTTTACATGGATCACCTGACACTCTTACACTATATATCCACACAAAGAGGATCCATAATAATTTCTAATACCCTAATCAGTAGACATATCATATGACATATAAATCGTTCTATGATATGGTGACAAGTATTATTCATGTAATTACTAAGTGTATGTTGAATCTCAAATGAAAAACCTTTTAGTCACATTCTAAAAAAATTATATATAAATCGTATTTATTCTCAATAATAAAATTCCTTTAGATAAATAGAATATAATTCATTTATATATCATTTATATAAAAAAACAATAGAGCTCTAAAAATATCCATCCTCTATAATAATTAAATGAAATGTTCTTCCGCTTTCCACCTATTAAATCACCATCACAATGATAATCATTCCCCATTCTCTGATAACATTCTCTACATCCAATAAAACCCACTAAAATTATATTTTTCTCTTTCTTATGCATCTATTTACTAACATCGTAGTATTATATGTTAAAATTAGGTAAAAAAGAGTCCCACTATCAAATGTATCTTTATCATTATAATGTATTCAATGTGATTTCTTTAGAGAACCTGTGACCATAGAGGTTTGATGAAAAATTCATCATGTTCATCAAATTAAAGACCTAATTGATCATGGATATATTTCCCAATAAAAATTAAATAATGTTATAATCTATAACCATCCTCAGTTTCATTGAATAAAACATCTAAAATGATATGCCCTAATAATAAACACATGTATATTTCTAGTTCTTCTCCCCCTAAAGATGAATATCCCTACAACAACATGATGGTTTATGAAGAATAAAAATAAAAATTATCACATTCATTATTATTTTAATATGAATCCTCAAAAAAACAGTACCCATTCCTTCCATCCACTATTATAGAATAAGAGGTCATGATTCTCCAATACCGAGGGAAGGTTGTTATGATTTAAATTCAGTAACCACATCAATTATTACTACTAATTCCAACGATGGTTTTCTTACATTACTCATATTCACATTATGAAGACTCTTTCTAATTTTCATTTATAATATATTCTCATATTCTCTAAAATGAGGAATAGTAATAGCATCTCTCTCTATATTTGTACTTTTTCATGGGATTACTATATATCTACGTCCTTATTAAAAGGACCATCAGAACCATTATTTAAAATAAAAAACAATCTAAAAATAAATAATAAATATAAATATTAATTTCATAAAATAACTAAAAAATTCATCATTTCAAACAAAATATCATCATGTAACTAGTCAAATAAAATTAAGATCATAACACCTCAAAATTCTTGTAAATAATTTCACCACTAAAATTGATCAGTAATAACATATATGAGGTATAAATTATTATATTATTAATAATTTATTTATCTAATAGAAATAAAATCTCTAATATGAAACCCTAAATATAGAGAGAGTTATACCATATCCCATTATTAAAAAATATTGAACTAATATCTAAATACTGAAAAAAAAAATTAGAGAGAGTTAAATAAATCCAAATGTAATTAATAACATTTAAAATTCATTCTAATATTCCATTAGAAACGTGGAAGTATATTATGGTTCCACTATTCAAGAATACACACATAGCTTCCATACCATGTATTGACCCCAAATATTCATTATAATAATTTCTAAAATATCATGACAATTGATAAAAAACTAAACCGATGGGTTTTTCAAAACCCCTACCATATCATGAACATGATATCGAGGTAAAAACAACATGACTTTGATTATGATCTTTATTAACTAGAGGATAGTGATTTGGGTCACAGGACTGTAAGTATCAACTTGGATGAAATTTTCCCTCTAATGATCCATCATAGCGAGACCATAAAGTATATAAGATAATGACTGTAATTAGTATAAATAAGTGATAAAATTAGTAATAAAATCTCATAATGAATCCCATAAATACTAAAATAAACCTCACATCCAATCATGTTAAAATATACATCCCATGAAATATTTCAGAAAAGAAATAATTTATAGATTATATTGGCAGACACTCTTCATATGTCTAAAAACATAAAAAAACATCTCCATGATTTTTTCTTTCAGCTTCTCCATGAAACAGATTACCTTTTCCTTTTATAAAAACCTATGAATATAATTTAAACACTTATGATAGGTGTATATATAGTTTGTAGAAAATAATTATTAGTAAAACTACCACAACCAAAAAAAATCTCTATATTAAATGATATCTTATAAAAAAATTTAAAGATATAAAAATATTTAACCACTTAATTTAAAGTATTTATTTTAATGAATTTGGTATTATCCGGGGATATTGATAGTATAACACACCTCCTTTGGTTAATTTTGATGGAATATTTGAATTTCATCTAAATTACATTGTATACAAACTCCTAGATCATTCATGGTTAAACCAAACATATGGAATATAAAATATTATCAGAAATAACACAATGGCTAGACAACCACAAGAATCACATATAAGTATCTCATTTCTATCCAAACACAAGGCACTGTATATGTTATCCAAATGCATGAAATCCAGTTTGAAAGAATCATGTAATTATATTAGAACATATTTTTTTAAAAAAATTAATACATCAATTCATTAACCATCCCATTTTACTCAAAATTAAAAAAATTCATTTATTATATAGACACTAATATAATAAATCAAATCTCAATCAATCTATTTTATGTATAATGTATAAATTTTGGTAATAAATTTATTTTTCAAATTCTCATTTTAAACAAATTATTTTACACTATCACCATAATTTTATTATAATTTTGTATTCTCCATTGTATGGATTTATTGAATTTATCCAATTTATAATTTCAAACTAATATTATTGATTTTAAAATTCAATTGAATCATAATAAAACCACAATAAATCAACGCTAATTTTTTTAGCTAATTCTCATGAGTTTTATGACAAATTATATATATTTACATATAAGGTGCGAAAAATTCCAACAAAATATTGTAAATTGAAAAATGTAATTATATTTGATATATTGAAAATAATTTAACTATGTTAACAAAACAATGACATAAATTATAATATGATAAAAAACTATATAATAATAATCTGATTTCAAATAAAAATCCTTTACCACACAAACATCATTATTAATTGAATTAAATAATGAAAATGGAAATATAATAATAAATATCACTTAATCATCCATTTATTCATCATTTATTAAATGTTATTTAACATTTATCCTCATGAATAAAATAGTACATAAATAATTAACACATATTACTATATATAATGTCATTTTCATTAAATTTAACTTTATTGTCAACTCAATAAGAGCACATATATCATGAAATAAAAAAATTAGTGAATAATATGTAGATAAGTACTAAATTATGTGACAAAAAAAGATAAATGTCACTTTCCTCTTGTATACCAAATAAAAACACCCTGGATGATAGTCTAAATCGTCTTTAATCATTATAATTTAATAACTATATAAAAATAGTTGGATAAAAACCAATTATAATACAATTATAATAGTTTCACAGGCACATAACTTACCTTCCATGTCCAAACGAACTATCTCCACCTATAAGTAACTCAATCCAAAAAAATCTAAACATTATATAATTCCATTTTAAAACACTATATATAATAAATTTACAATAGATATTGGATATTCCAAATAGGTAACATTTGCTACATTATTTTCTAGAGCATATAAACAAGCCACAAGGGACATACCCTACACATAAAGATATTATCACTGCATTTTCAAAAACAAATCATATTTATGTCAATATTTACTAAAATAATTACATGGAATCTTCATAATAAAAACATGTCATAAGAATAAGACCCTTCATAAAAGATATATTTCTAAAATTATTATTAAAAATCATATATAATATTTTTCCAAATTATTTTTGCTGAAATTTAAAAAATTATTACCAAGATCTTATTATAATGTTAAATGAAAAACAACCTTTAAACATTAACCTATATTAAATGCATGTAACTATTATATATATACATAAATGAAATATATTGAAACCATGATTTGAAAATATATTAAATAATACCATTATGGAAAATATATAATATAATTAATAAAACTAAAATGGATTCAAAACTAATATACACATTAATTTTTAGTACCTTGATCTTTAAACCATTTCTCTTTATAGGAAAAAAGATCCAAATTAGAGATTACACCTGAAACTACCTACACAAAATGGAAATATTTTTAGTACATGTACACCAAAAGAACACTATGGGAATGTGATGGGGTGAGTCTAATGTTCTAGTGGGAATTAATATTTTCTCATGACCCCACATAACATGATAGTGATGGTGATAGTGAAGGAAGCCATCAACATATAATCACAATAATATAGTAACCATAAAATAGACGAAACAAAAAAAAATATCACTTCCCAAAACAATAGTAGCTTGGGTTTGACTTGATATTAACATATTATTTAATCATAATTATGTTCTGTTTAAATTCCCTATGATTCAATAGTAATTTTATATACTAAATCATTATTTAGTTTAATTTAATATATTATCATGATTTTTTTTGGAAAATGGTAATTTTTAGATTTTTTCATAAATAAGTGGGGACTTAAAGTTTTGACATATTAAAAAACAGTGTATAAAATATATTTGAGCAATGTAGTATTCAAAATATTGATTTTATACTAGGTGGATGTTTTGGGTGAATCAGAATATATTTGGTTTTGAACATATAGATTTAATTTAAAAATATTGTTTTTAAAGTAGGAATGTCATTTATTTTCATTCTGTTAATGTTAGGAAAATTTCTTAACAAATACATGGATTCCTATTAACTCATTGTAATATTTCATCAAAATTTGGGTTTCATTTATTTTTTATATAAATCAAAAATGTGACTCAAGATAGACTTGTACATTTATAATATTTATAAAAAGCATAATTATCCTCTCTAATAATTATTTTTCTTTTTCCTACAAAATCATGATGAAATGGTGTTTTATAGACCACCCAATTTATCTAACACCACAATGTAAAATGGGCATTAATGGGCACAATAATTCTATAACCACTGAAATTTAAAAAATATGTAAATTGAGAGGATCACATTGTTATATTTTTTACCAAATATAGATTGGTAGTTATTAATAGCGAAAAAAATGCTTAAGTGATGCTACATTAGGTTCGGTATGTGATAGATTACAATAATGGTAATGGTTCATTCTTGTATATATAAATTTAAAAAATTTAATCCTTTTGGAAATTTGGGGATATTGGGGTGTGGGTTATTGGATCAATCAAATATAATATCCATTCCAGTGTTAATAACATTAATAATTGTAAGAATAATCACATAGCTGAGGTTGTTGTTAGATAGGAGAATGTAGGTGATCCAATTGCAGAGGATGGCTGGGAATATATATATGTACATTAAGATGATAAAAATAAATTCAATACAAAATTTAAAGAATAATAATTGTATATTTATAGGAATCTTGTTATAGGGGTTTTCTTTCTATTATTTATTGACCAACTCTATTTAAATTGATTATGTTATATAATGATTGTGTATCTAATAACATTTCTTGTAGTTCATGTAGTAGTGGGGCTTTTTGAGACTCATAGACTAAGGTCATATGTAGATTAAACAAACTATGGGGTGATTACATTAAAATTTATGTGTATATAATGTTTTTACCAATAACTAGTAATTTTTAAAATTGGAACAATTAGAAAACTATTGTATTAAATTTGACTCTACAACTCTGGTACATGTTGTTTGGTACAATGGACCTGAATTATCCCTGAAGTTGATACTATAATGGATAAAAGATATATTTTTTCTCCTTCAATTAATTTGTAGTTATACAAATTTATAGGATGCATAATATTTAAATAGACTCATTGGACAAATTTGTTGTGTCGTGAAATTATTTGATGTATATTTCAGACATGCATTTTATTTGTATTCTATTTAAAATCAACATAGATTAAAATATATGTAAATTATATATTATGATTCTATTTTATTAGGGTAATGTCCCAATTTGTTAATTAAATATTTTTTTTTATTTTAAAATACGGTTTCATCAATAAGATTTTTATTTATATATTATAATACATTCAATTACACATTTTCAGCCAACCCATTTTTTATTATGTAAAACTATTTTCCACACTAAGTTATTGTTATAATAGAACAAAAAATATTTTAAATGAAAAAATTAATGAAAAAATTAATGCAATTAATATAAATATTATTTTACCATAGATAATGAAAAGTTTATATAAGACTAAAAAACAAATAATCTATTTATATGTGTGAGTTTTCAAAAGAGCATGGATAAAGTTTAATATCAAGGTAAAATTTTTATTTTACTATAATTTAATCATCTTAATCCAATTAATATTCCAAAATAAAAAATTAATGTATACTCATTCTTAAACATGGAAAATTTGGCCGAACAAATTATGGATTTAAAAAATAAAATTAAAAAATAAACATATTCTCCTTGATCAATTAAACCTGAGTAAAAATATTTATTATTTTTCCATCTAATATAATTATTTTCTGGCCTCCTAATTAAAAAAATATATCTAGTTAATTTTATATTTGAATACCCATAAAAACACCTTCCCCGTGACCCTAAACTAGATCTGACACCTCTTTTCCCAAGTTACTTATATAATTTCCTACTTTTAAAAAATAGGATAGTGGAAGAATTATTAATACCTTATAAATGTCTATGAATAGAAAATAATACATGGAAGTGAAAAATTACCACCTTTATTATGAGAAATAATTTATAAATTTGATACACAAATTAAATGGAAACTGCCTTAAGAGTAATGACTCTATTCTGAATAGTGGGGCCATGCAGGATTCTCTCCAGATGGGAAATAAAAACTCTTAGAGAAGTATAAAAATCCATTTTGATCACATACTAACCAAATATACAATTTAATTTACTGATACTCTATATTGAAATAATAATTAAGTTCCTTAATAAAAATCAAAACCCTAGTCGAAGGCCACCATCGATTCTAGGAAAAAAGTAGATCATTTACACTAGTAAGAGTAATATATGTTTGATGGGAGATGAACTATTCAAGTTTAATTGTAGCCAATTTATTGACATGAGATATTCCAACTTGTGATATTATAGTAGCTTCTTCCATATCCTTGTCAACAGTCTGTATCATTTTATTTATCCAAATTTTATTGTCCCTATAATTTTAATTTTTTTAGAAATTGAATATAAATTCAATGATTATATATTATTGGGGAATATAATTATCATTTATAAAAAAAAATATGAGAATTATCTGAATCAACGTTGACACACACACATGAGGATCAAGAAAAAAATTTCTAATTAACATTTTCATATCATTATAATGAAAAATAACGTGTGTATTTATAAAATGTTATAAAATTAAACAATTTATCAAATTGAGTTAATACTTATAATATTTATATGAAATTACTATTATGTTGAATTGTATCTTTTATTGTCCTTAAAAACTCAAACGAAATAAAGGGGTTTTAATTCATAATATCCCTTGTTCATTTTAACTGACTTCTATCCTAGTCCTCTGGTGAGGAAGACATTATTAAAAGATACAGTAAGTATAATAAAGTCATATTCCTCATTATCATTTAGACCCAAATAAATGTTCATTTTATTTTGAAACAAATTAATGAAATGTATCTTCACACATAAATCATTTTAATTTACATTATACTATATTTATATGATCACTTTAGGTAAGATTCCCATATTTATTTTAATAAGTAAAAAAATATACAAAATAAAATGATTCCTTAAAGGGGTTATAATGGAAAAAGCCATAGAATTTTTATTTTATTTGAATATATTTTACAAATAATGACTATTTATCCTTTATCTTAGTTTAATAAATTCAAAGAATTTTGTGAATAATATTTTTTATATAATCAATTTTTTCTTTAGCTTCTAATAAATCCATATAAAAATAATATTAGTTTTATTCATTAGTTCATATATTAATTTCTCCTTGAATATTGGTTATGGTTCTAGAAACTACTGTTTATTTATTTAAAAATTCAAATATATACTAACTCCTTATGTAAAACTACAAATAGATATAAATCATCTTATTTATAATTCTCAAGGATGTTAAAAAAACTTTGTTCAATTGTATATAAAACATTTTTTATTATTAGAGATGTCATTAAAATTTAATATATATATATATATATATAAAATACATACATGTTAACCAACTATATTAAAAAAATTTCATGAGTGTTATCACAAATATAATGAAATATATTATGGTGTGGATAATTTAGATAATTTATTTTTTATTATAATTGGAACTAGATATCATTTTTTAATTATCTTTATCCCCAAATATTAATTAATATTAAATTTCAAATCTAGTTTTATTTATTCTTTATCATCCCATATAAATGATGTTTTCAGAATTATAGGATAATACACTAACTAATATTGTGCAAGTACAAATAAATTCATCTTTTTCTAAATGAATCACCATTATTTGAACACTATTTATGTTTGGAGGATAATCTTACCCAACCTACAATACACATATCATACCTACAAAAAACCATGAAGGAAATATAATATATGCTCTTGGTATAGAAATTAAGTCACATAAATCTCTCCTTATAATATAAAATAATTAACTTATGGTCCTTCTGGGAGACACATGTATAGATATTTATATTTTCACACTAATATTAATGTAAAAAACCCTTCACCTCCCCATGGTTTTCACTACCTCATTATGTCATTAAATTCATAAATATGTCATCTAATTTACAAAAAACATCAATCATTGATTTCCAAATTTTGTATATCCCCTTCCTCTAGAAAACCATTTAATGGAGCTATATATGGATTTCATAATTCAATCATTTGAGAATAAGAAACATTTTAATAAACAGAATTTTTCTATCTCATTTGGTCATCTAGAAAAAAATACCTTTTAATTTACAAATCATTATTTTCCTCACTATAAACTTTATGTTAGGGAAATTGTATATAGATCTGTAATGAATTTCAAAAGACACATTTATAACCCTCTAAACCAAATACAATATATATAATTAGAAAATAATAAAATCAGTTGTGGATAAAATGTTAGCTCATTCAATTTTGGAAACCAATGAAATTCATTTCCCCAAGATATCGCCAAACCTAATTTATTTAACCTAATGATAATTTTTTAAATATTTTAATATATTATTTGGAATATTCATATTTTTTATTCGTAAATTAATATTAATATATATATAATGTTTCTTAATTAATTTTTCAACCATTAAATACCACTCATGATCATTGAAAATGTTTCCTTATAATAAGAAAATACATTGAAGAGTAATAACATGTGAATTTTGTAGTTTCAAAAAAAAGACATTGATTTTTTTTCATTTATTCATTATTCATTGATCATTAATCAATGTTATTCCCACAACTATATTATGAAACATAGTTTTAGGTTCTATACAAACTATGAGTTGAGATATCCAACTAGACTCTATTATCAAATCTAGTCCTTTGGTAATAATCAATGATGGGTTGTTTTCAGCCAGTTACCTTATATTCGATGTAAATTTGTATGTCCTTTACATAAAAGGAATGCCATATTCTATTAAATAATCAAATATTTTAGAAAGAAAACTAATTATAGAAAAATGAAATTAATTATTGTTTCTGTCAAAAAAATTTCCGAATAATTTGGTGACCAAATCTTCTAGTTAAAGATTTTCCATGCCATGAAATATCATCCAGATAATAACTCTAGTTTTATATATATATCATTGATAAATTATCTTTAGAGTGAGGTTAACTTGAACTCCTATTTTTTTCTTAAAATGTAATTGGATCTTGTGAGACATCTAATATCATTATGACTATAATCAGTTGTGAAGCTAAAATTAAAATTTTAATGCCAAACACCTCTAAGATAATTCTCATAACCCCATCCCCATAAAGATACCACAATTAGGGGACAGATAATGCGACTAAATTATTATAACCTATAGTAGGCTAGAGTATTGTGACTAGAACCAAGGTTATAATAAACATGTATATGGTGGCATTAGTTTAAGAGAAACATGCAAAATATAGTAATAATAATGGTACAAAAACTAACCCATTATCATATATATATATATATATATATGAAGACCCATGTTCCAACATTTAATTCCATGTAGTACTAAAAAATAATTTGAAAACTATATGTAACAAAAAGGTAATGATGGTAATGACCATGAATCCCAAAAAACTCCTCCTTAAACCTGAGGTACTAACATCCATCCTAATCAGCAACCTGCTCTGAATCAACTGAAAAATTTGTTTATATATATGTTTTCTAATCATAAGAGTATAAATATTTGGATAACCCCATTTCCTCCCATGAAAATGATAAATAATTCATGATATAAAATATTGAACCATATTGAAACTAACCCTTCACATTAAGTTGTGTACTATGTTCTCATACAAACTAAGGAAATCACCCACAAAGTACCTCATACAAGAGATAATATAATATGAAAATGATAAAAATGTGTACCTTGGTCCTTATTACCCATTAGTTTTCCACTCATCACCAACATCACACATCATGAGAAATCCATCTCCAAAAGCAATCCCACCCGAAATCACCTGAGAGAGGCATCATCAAATGAACCTCAGGCATCAAATAAAAACATTATCCCATCAACATAACAATTTTTAGTTTCCTATTAATTTTTGGGAGCCACTATATCCATATAAAATGTATCATAAATAACACAATACACCTAAATACATTATAGACCATACACCAGGTACGTATATCAAGACATCATATTACAAACTCATCACACTTATAAGAATAATTTTCATACCATATCCACTAATACTTGTGTATGAAATAACCACAATCCATCACATACATCTACATATATATATATATATATATTTTAAACTATATTCCAAAAATAACCACACATTTAACTACCAGGTGTAGAGAGAGCGGCTATAGGGAGTTGCAATCCATCCATCCTCCCAGCATGATGTTGAGGAAAACCCCAACTCGTTGTCCATGTGGTGTAAGTTTCTCTAACTGACATGGGTAGTAGAAGTTTATGAAATCATCAAATATACTAGATATAATATTTCTCATAACCACACTATGGGCATAACCTAATCGTATACTCAACTAAATCTTACTTTTCTCAGACTATTAACCTTCACTACTAAGACCATATATCCAATATGCACACATGAATATAAAAGTTCTACATTAATTATTTTGTTTTTAAAACATTTATTCTCATTAATTAAATTTTTTCCTTAGTTGTAATTTAAAATTATTCAACATTAAATTAAACATCATATTAATGTCCATTCACTCTAGGTATAATCTAATCTAACTCCATGGTTTATCAACATTACAATATTTTTTGAATTCTAATTACACTGTCAACCATCCCCCCTGTATAAACATTTATTTACTAATTATTAGCATCATTCCATATCTAGGTACTATAGGAAAACCATTATAAAATATAGCAAAGAATGAAACATAAAACCAATATTTTCGATTTACCAAATGTAATGGAAACAATCAATGCATATAAATCAAGAAACATAACCATCAGCCATTAAAAAATATTCAAATGTGGGGATCCCAGATCTATACATCTCATCAACTAGGAAGACCATTTTCAACCCGTCTCATCACCTATAGTTCCCTACCTAAAACAAAAATGCTTATAACAATGCATCTCACCATCACAGGTGTTATATTCTTCCACATCAACATGGACTTTCATCCCATATATCACATCATCCATCACCAGACCGGTTGTACTATGCTCACAACAAATCTAGGCCTCCACGTACTATATCACAAATTTTATTCCTTAATTATACATAATAAGATAACTTCACTAGTATGGTATCCATATAACATCACAAAATAATAATAATGAAACAAGTAAACTATAGGGAAACTGGGCCCCTCAAAACACGGGGTAGTACCTTCTCATGAAAATGAGCTCTCACGACTCCAATACATGGAAGTCGGCCTTCTCAAGAAAATAGGATACTTAGGCCCCATAAAATATCATCTTCACACAACTATTTTGTATTCTATTTTTTATGAAATAATTCATTTATTAGTCAAATACATCTATGGGAATCCCGTGGCATCAAGGAAAAACAAGCTATGAAAGAAAAAACATGGTCTTAACATTTATTATGGATTAAAAAAAAAGATACGTTCCATTCTAAACTAACTTTAATTTTATATATTACCAAAAACATGAATATTCATTAATGAAATTATTTATCAGTTACATAAATCACATGGAATATCCATTTTCAATTAAAAATTCTAGAAACATCAGGTTTATTATCATCAAATTATATAGATATCTAGATTTCAATCATGCCCTCAATTAAATTTCATTGAAAATTAATTGAAAACTAATAATAGAATTACGTTCATTAAAAATTTCAACATACTAATCCATGAATAAAAACATGAAAAAAATAAAACATCCTAGATATCACACTGTCTAGGAAAAAAGATGCATACCACTATCATTGTATAAGGAACATCAATGTCAACATGCGATCACAAAAAAATTATTTATTTCACTGAAATATTTATTAGAATAATTACACTTCCATACAAGGGGTTAAACCATGATCAATTTATAGCTTAATAAAAATATAATAAAATAATAAATGAGTCCCCTGACTCAAATTCTTTAATGGATTATGTTGTGGATCATTGATCTCCTATAATGCATGGATTGCTTCCATACAAGGACTTCGAGGAACTACATCAAAAAAACCAATAAAAATAACATTAGAATCATGAGATATTATATTTCATCACATGGCATGATGAAATGGGAATAAACAATATCAAACCAAGATAAACCACTAGATATAAAAAAAGGAACACATATTTGATTAACATGGGTCACCAAAAATTGAAAGTGGAAGCCGAAGGATTGATACCCGTCGAATGGTTAAAAACAATCCAAGGATACAATACACTAGATATTAGAAAACATGACTATACATAGGGCTTGATAAGTCCATGAAGCTAAAATCATTTATGAAAGAACTACAATGAAAATTTACACACTCATTAAACCATTTTAATGTCATGTAAATATCATGTGTAATATCCCACTAAAAATTCAATGATTTTCATTATATAACCGTGAAATTATGTACCTCATTTATAATACCATGGAACTACCTTAATAATATTATAACCACACCTGCACAACATATAATATTTATATGTCTTGTATACACCTGTCTTATAGGAATTAATAGAAAACTCCCTAAAACAGTACCATTCCTCTTCTCAGCACTATGATACTCAGGAACATGAAAAGGGTTAGTTGAAAAAGATAAAAGAACATACATATGATTCCTATAAAGCAATTATCATCCAAGAAAATCTAAACCAACCTAGCGAGAATCAAAAGGGATTCATCTCAATAGCCACCCACAAGTTACATCTCAATTATCATGCCATCATAGGAGATCAACCACCTCACTCATTGGAATAACAAAAAAACCATATATTAATAAATACTATATCCTTAACACATTTACATGGGTGATACCTCTCAAATTATAATAATTCTATAAAAATAAAAATGGAAAATATTCCCATTAACCAAAAATAATCAAAATCCTCAAGGAATCAATGACATTAGAGAAGTCCTAACCAACAAAATGATCGGTGTAATGAGCACACACATGAAATTATTGTTCCCATGTACTCTCCTACAGGTCATCGTGCTTCCACAAGACATAAATAAATGGAATATGAGACCTAGGATACAATTTCTCTTGGAGGTCTTGGATCTACTCATGCTTCTCCATGATTGTTTCATCATCATAAACATTGATCTCTTGAAAATCAATAAGATATGAGACTTCTGGAAGATAATGATGGAGCTAAAAAACATGAAAATAATAATGTATCAAGATCAACTTTGGGAGAGGTTATATTTGATACGCCCCAAATCTAACATGATCCAACACCTTTCAAGGCCCGAAAAACTGGGGAGAATGATTACCCAATCAAGAAAACCTTCCCTTCCCATGTTGATGAGTCACCATTAGTACATCGTGATATCCAACATCGAACTACATTAGTATCCTCCTATGATCATCATGGGATTTCATACAATCGTGAATTTTTATCTTCCTCTCACATATTAATTGAACTATCTCTTTAATATTTTGTACAAGTTTCATACCAAGAATTGTTTCCCCTCTAATCGGAGTCCAGTATAGTTGAAAACAGAATGTACTGTCGTATAAAGCTTCAAAAGGAACCATACAAATGGTGGTGAAGAATGAATTATTGTACCAAAAATAAACCAAGGTATGTTTTATTATCCATATTACAACAAATTACAAAACACAAGATAATAACATGTATTCATGAGTCATGATAGTCTTCTTTGTCTGACTATCTATCTATGGTCGACAAGTAATTCTATGGCATAACGAATAACTAAAATCTCAATATTGAACTCTCCACAACCTATAGATAAAATGAGGATCCTAATTAGATATGATAATACTTATTACTATGTGGAGTCACACCACTTCATCTAGATATTACCTCGATCAAAACTCCACTAAGCTCGACTCTATGATTTCTATAAGGTGGGTTGATTTCGTCGAATGATACATGATCACCAATATAGAATTATATCCTCCCAGATCTTGCAGTAAACTACTAAATAATTACATTGATGTGTCTTCCCCCTTCTAATGTGGAAGATCAAAGCACTGGTAATAACCACCAAGAAAAGGATTTGTTAACTTCCCCTGCAAGAAGACTAGAGATTGAAAAACAAGATCTCCAACAGGAAACTTCAAACCATATCACTAAAAAAAACTCTCAAAACACATTACATATTGGTCATGTCGAGATGTACCATAGATGATGAACTATATAAATCCCATAGAACCATATCATGAATCAAATAAGGAATGGAAGTCATTTTCTGAAACAACACCTGGTGTTTTCTATCCTCATACCAACCATTAGGGAAACCTCAAAAAAAACATGGTCACTCAAAACATCCACATGTGTATACCCCAAATGGGACTCCTATTCCTGCAATTCCAAATTAAACTTCACTATTATATGGAAAATAAAACCTCTTCCCCAAAAATCTCACATATATATTTTCATTGATGAGTGTTCATTAATCACCCAATAAGGATATCAATATTCATTAGTGGATTCACTATATGAATTTTTGATCAACACACTATCCTCAACATTCACCTATCATATAGTATTTGAAATTTCAAATTCAGAATCCTCCAATGATTCAATCAATTTACCCATGAATAAGTTCATACCACACTAGGAGAAGACATAACGCATGCTCTAATGATCTATAAAAACCACAAAACGCTTACTCATGAGGTAATTTTAAAATAACATCAATGTATACACCACTTCCTCAATCTCAATAATATGGGTGGTATTGTTATTATAATGGGTATGTAAATACTATGACCTGTAAGAAAAAACTGATCTCTTTTTCATCAAGAAATAGACTGAGACAAGATATGAAGCATCATAGAAAACCTCAAACTAAAATCCCTCAACTTGTAAACAATGAAATGGAACATTGAACAACATATCCTTTATGTACTAAATAGATTAATATAATTTGTAATTACATGGGAAGACTTGATCATTCTATGTGAAGGATATCATAGGAGTCACAGCCTAAGAGAAAACAACATTGAGCCTCCTATGATAGAAATAAAGATAAAGGAAACTCTACTCCTCTGCCACTATCATGGGTGCTCTCCAAGACAAAACTAATTATAAAATTTAAGGATTCTAATTTTTTTGTTGGGACACAACAATCCCCAATAAACCGTCTTCACGAGTAATCAAATCACACATAGAAAACATTAAAAAAATGGATATTGATGTTTAACTCCAAAAATGGTTTGTAGATTCTCTTCTTTCTACTCATTAGATACAAAGTAAAAAATGATATAAAAGATGAAAACATCCATTCACGTATCTTATTACCCTTTGAAAAATATTTTAAAAATAACAATTAACACGACTGGATAATTCATCACTCTGAATAAAATGCCAATAAACTAATAATTCCCATAATGAAAACATGACGCAGTCTTTTGAATATCCTCAACCTAAACCTTTGTCTCATGATATCGAAAACCAAAATCGATCTTTAGGAACCATGTTTCTTTTTTTAAAGATGAATAAATCATCAATATAAACAAGAAGATAAAAGTTATTCACTATCACTTTTGTTTCAGAGATGATAAACCACAAAAAGCTGAAAACATTCATCATCTATCATCATTAAAAAACCTGGTGAATCCTAAGGTGAAACACCCTTCTGAAGAAAAAAATTCTGAAAAAGATCATCCAATTGTAATTTCATCTCTTTCAACTTATAATTATCTATCCTATACATTGAAATCAAGCAAGGAGACACTTCTAGATGTATCTCAATCCCAGAATCGATCTCATATCTAGGGGATGAGGTTAAAACCACATCTTTAAAAAAAATAATGGTACAATTTTATGAAATTGTTAAACACCAACTACTAATGTAATTAGTATCAACTCATTCATGAAAGATGAAAATGATGAAAAAACCTCTAGCCCATTTGCAGGTCGTTCTCTACAGAAAACACTATTGCAACTCCATTATCATCATAAAACACAATCTACCTCGTAAATCATTCCATGATATCCTATAATAAATACAAAAAATCCATGTGAGGGATTATATAATGTGGATATATCCAAAAAAATTATAAATATCCCCAAAATTATTGCTTCCCCACCACTAGGTCACATTCATTAACTAATTCATGCAGCTTAACTAAACCTCTAACAGATGTAGTAAATTCCAAGGACACAAGAATCCTCACTACCCCAATTCCCAAAATATGGATGAGGCTAGGTGATATAAAGGTGTGTTTATATGCTGAATAAAATAATAATACACCCATTTAGATATCATTTAAAGGGTACCTTTAAGGGATCCTGGATTGACTAAAACTAGAAAAGCTAAAGCATAATGCAAATCACGACCTTCTCCATGGCCTAACTGACCCTGCTAATGCCCACCATTATGGCCGTGGTATAATCTCTATGTAAAAGGAATATCTTGAGGGTATCCTTTGTGTTACGCATCTTATATATACTGATCCCAAACTGGATCACCCTTCTACTCCTACCTCATCTAAAACTAACTCAATAGAGTATCCTAATGTGGAACTCCTCACACCATATGACTCCTCATAAAGGACAACCACTCTATCCGCTAATGACCTCTTCTTAAACAAAAAAACATTCATATAATACCTTGGAATAGGTATGAGAGCCACCATCAATAATGAAACAAGATGATGAAGGCCAGGAACTAGCCACAACTGGAAACAGATATTCTATCATAATAGCTGGAAACCCCAGACCACAACTCTAATGTCTAACGAATCTTCTCTACTCCACTTTCATGAAAATTTTGTTCTTTATAGAATCCTCTCATTAAAATATACTCATTCTGGCACCTAAAAACACATATTCATCATAAATAGGGTGACTTGGAACTAGATCTTATAATCAAAATCCGCTAAAAAGTTCCTCTCCCTAGCCTCTTCATCTAGACATAGGTCTGAAACATATCACATAGGGGTCCTAAAACAGATCCCAAAACCTCACACAATGGAACTTTTCTACTAAAGGGTCAGACACTTAAAGTGATTAGATTTTATTATGTCAATGAAAGAAACAATGCCCTGAAATAGTCTCATAACATCATCCAAAATAATACATATTCATCACAATCCCTGAGGAACAAGAACCACCACTTCCCTGCTGCTCCACATAGATTTGGCATCACCAATGAAGCCCATTGTATCTTCAAGAAAAAATCAATTTGAAATATCTCTAATCCTCCTCCAACTACTCTTCATTGAAAACATCTAAAATAGAACACTAACACATATATATTCTATAGTATTAAATCTCTTGAGGTTTCCTCAACCATGTTTCATCTTCATCGACCTCTACATGGTGGCAATCTACTTGCAAAACCTTCTTAACATCTTCAGTTTGACATAGATGAGTAGGTCAACCTGAATCCATACTTAGAAAAAATTGCTCACCTAATCCTATAATAACAAATATTTATAATTAATTAATTAATAAATTATGTTATTATCATGTTATATTTTTAACCAATCATAAGGTCTTCCCATTTCAAACATATGAGAAAATAATGATGATGTGTTACCCCTTCCTATTTCGCTAACATGCAACAAAATTCAATTTTTTCAATAGAAATTGTAAACTAAAATTTTCATGAATCAAATCACTGGGGGCACTAAATACCCATTTCCCAATCAGTCTTCCATGCTTAAATATCCTATTAATCCTAACCACCACTATTTACTTTAAATCCTATGAAACATCCCTTTTATATAACCCCATACTCCATCCTATCCCTCAAACCTGAAACATCGATACCACTCTATCATTAACACCTCCCCATAAATATACTAAAATAAGGAGAGTGAGAGAGAGAGAGAGACATTGTGACATCCAATTTCCCTCCTATAGTAGTCCTTGGGTTGGTGACCAGCACTGAAGGTATAATTAAAATGCATATGAGATGAAAAACCCTCTATGGGAAAATTGAAAAAGAGTGGTATAAGATATATATGACAAAATGAACTTTTAATAAATATATATAAAAAATAAAACCCAAATTCCCATATATAATACAATATAGTTTAACAAACTAAAATGAAAACTATAACATTCAATAAGGTAAAGACAACATTGACCATGAAGCCGAAACAATTTATACTAAATCCTGAGATAAAGTTACATCCATATCAACAACCTGCATCGGTTGATATAAAAAATAGTGTATATATACATACGGTGATCATAACAGTATAAGCAGTATAATAATTTCTATAGCCTCTTGTAAAAAAGATAATGAGAGAACTCTAATTCATACTAAATAACAACAAAACAAACTCATCACCAAAATATTTATACTAAGTTCACATCCCTACCATGGACTTCACTCAACTAGAATAACATACATGAGATCATATAATATAATAATAAACAATGAGGATTCCTTTATCCTATATCCCCAATAGTTTTCCACTCTTCATGAACATTTCATGTCCCAATCTATCTATCTCCAAAAGTAATCCTACCCAAGTACACATGGTCAAGGAGTAACAACATGAATCTCATGAATCACATAACCAAATTATCCCATCTATATAAACATATATAGTAACGATGTCATTTTGGGATCCACCATAACTCGCATGACATGTACCATACATCATGTATTATACCACAACCCATCACAACATATACACCATCTAAGTACCTCAATTTGTCACAGTCTATATACATCATACCTATACTAAACCTTTTGATACTATATATGGTAATACATGTGTGCGATTAAATCACAAGACATCACATCCCTCTACACACATATATGGAAAAAATAACCAACATGAATACAAGAATATATAAATACCAAGAAAAGAGGATGGGGCTATAGGGGCAGTCATCCATTTATCATCCCACATGGAATTTAGAGAAAACACCCTCCTAGGGTTAAGTAGGTATATGTTTCCCATAATGAAATTGGTGTCAAATTCTATGTCATGATTGAATATACATTTTATAAGATTTCCCACAACCAAACTATGGATATAACACTGTCATATACTAAATTACGGATTACATCACTCTGACTCTTGACTACCACTAATATGAAAAAATATCCTATATACACAAAAGCTTGTAAAAGTGATACCATAATTAAATACATTATATTAAATAAATTTCTCCCTCTATTTAAATCATTATGAATTAATTAACAGTTAAAATTATTCAACCTTACATTAAACAGTAGATTAATTTCCAATTCAACTCGGCATACTTCATACCAAGTCCATTGTTTATCAAGTTGAACATATTTTTAGAAATTTCATTCCAACGACATCCAACCCCCATAACTTATATATTTATTTTACTATTATTGGAATCATTCTGTATCCATATACTCCAGTAAAACCATCCTAATCTACAAAAAAAATGAAACCAAACACATTTAGCTTCCTCAATAACTCGGAAAAAAGATTGTAGGTAAAACAATGTACTTGTCCATCGATTATTAAATATATTCATTGGAGATCATATCGACTCTCAACAACTCATAAATGGGTAAACCTAGCTTAATATTATTCCCTAAACTCTAGTTTCATCCCCATAACCCACATAAAAATACCTATACATATCACTATCAAAGGAATCAAATTATGACACATCATCAAGGCATCCCCTCATAAATATCACAACATCTATCCTAGGATAAGCTATAATTAAATCACAAAAAATATGGGAAACCCCTCCTCATATTAAAAATTTATCCCATGAATAATTGTACCAGTCTCATATCAGAAGTATAGTTTCCAGAGCACATCAAAAAAGTATTAATAACAAAAAAGAAAACAATAGAGAAACTAGGCCCCTCAAATAAAGTTATTCATCCTTCTTATCCAATTGATATCTCATGGATCAAAAACAATGAACTAAAATTTCCAAGGAAAATGACCATCTTATTCCCTATGATATATCTTTCTATCAATGTCAGCTCTTATTCCATATTTAATTAACTGATTTGTTTATTAACAATTTCCAAAAATGGGATACCTTAGTAATTAAGAAATAAAAATCTATCAAAGTTAAAACATACTCTTACAATTTATTATGTATTAAACAATCCTAGATAAGTAACATTCTCAATTAACATGCCTTTTATTTATTATATACAAAAAGAATAAATATTATTCACAATATTTATCAAATCCATTAATCAAATTGAAGATAAAATTTCAATTAAATATAACATCAACATTAATTTTTTTATCATAAAATTAAAAAAACACCATATATCAAACATTTTAAATTTTAATATTTTTATCCAATAAATTTTTAATTTATAATAGATTTAAATCCATTAAAATCTAAACATGATACTCTAAGAATAAAAAAATGCTAATAAATCATACAACATAAATATCATAGTATCTATAAAAGTAAGTGGAAAACCACTATCACAATACATGAAACATCTTAATTCACCTACGATCAAAACCTATTTATTTATTATGGTTCAATATTAATTATATTAATTTCATTTCCATAAAAGTGGATAAAACATCCTTAATTTATGATTTCACATTAATAAAATAATATATTCAACTAATCCCTAACCAAAAAAGTTGTTAATGTTTTTCACATGATAATAGACCGTGATACAAATCTCACAACTCCTCTCTAGCAAGAACATCATCCATCGACGAACACCATGGACAAAACTCCTGAAAAACCTCCAAAACAAATTATGAAACATGGGATATCATGATACATTTATTCCAAAATTAAACATGATTAAATGATATCAAACTAAGAAAACCTCTAGAAAACAAAGGTAGAACGGGCCTTGGATCAACTCAGGTCCCCAAGGATCAATAACAATTGCCAAGGTATTGATTCTCATATAAGGGATCTCAAAATGATGAAGGTAGGATCTAAAAGATGTTGGGAAAGAATAGAAGATGTAGGGTTTTACAATCCTAACTGATAAGAAAATTATTAAAGAACGTCACATGATATTTACTTGGAATTTCAACTATTTACATATTCTCTAAATTTTAGCGGTCATATCTAAATGAAAAAAACATTATATTTTATTATTTAACCCAAAAATATCACTTCATGTAGTTTTTTTTAATTAACTTAACACATCATGAACCACACCTATATAAGATGTGTGTTTAACATGTTGTGTATTCATTCTAATTTCATAATTTCACAGAAAAACCCATTCATATAACATCTAGGGCTTTTTTGAGTACATTGACCCTCAAAAACACACGAAGGGTCTATCCACACAGATCATGGCACCTAATATAATGGATCTCAAGAGCTCTATATATTCACATATCACATGTTATATTTACATATCTATAATGGATTGTATAGAAAAGATGATATAAAATATAAGATTCTTATTTTCCTATAATAGGTTCCATATCGCACACATAAATGTAACGAATATTCTAAAACATATTTCAATACTCTAGATGTATGAATTCCACTTCACTATCCATATTACCATATCTTAAATACTTATTCACTTAATATAATATAAGAATCCAACCATATTCAAGTGTGATAGGAAAATAAAAAATCATTATATTGACCCCTATATGACATAATCAATACAAATTATTACTTGTATATATAGTTTCCCTCATATAATATACATGATTATTAAATAATTTATAGGGAATCATATATGCCATTACATATCCAAGAAGTGATAAATTTATTACACAGTAAAATTAATATCATTTTGAATCATTATTAAATATAAGATTATAAAAATTAGTTAAATCCTTTAAAATATGTCTTTTCTGGACAAATTACGACATTATTAAAAAATATGATCACTTGGAGACAGAAATAAAATAAAAGTTATGGAATATCTAAAGAATGTGAGAAATAATAATAGATATATGAGAACATGAAAAAATTTATTGTACGATTCATCTTAAAGATTCAATATCATAATATGAGTATAAAATCATGATTAATAAGATAATGAAATAATTTTAATTATAAATTGAATGTTATGAATATTTAGTAATGGAAATTTAAAAATATATTGTGACATTAATAGTAGTAAAGAAACTAATATTTGGGATAATCTCTCATAATATTACTTATACATAATATATAATGAGAAAAAAGTATAATCCAATGCTTTGGGAAGACATATATCTATAAAAGAACATATAAAATTATAATTAATTAAGAATTATAAATGAAATATTTCAAAAGAATGATAAATTGAACATACATATTAAAAAATCAAAACATAGATATCCCATGATGTAATGTAAATGTGTTTGATAATAATATCATATACCACAACATATCATCAACACATAAGTAATCAATGGAAACAAAAGATAGTGTAAATTTGGATAGGCATGAAGTAATTATTAATTTTTTATGATTAAAACTTATTCATTTATAATGATAAAAAAGATTTAAAAAAATCAAATAAATATTTAAAAATAAAACAAGAGGGAAATGGAGGATATCTCGTACAACAGTTTTCTTCACTCTCTTTTTATAAATAAAACCAAACAGAAAATCAGAAAATAAAATTTAAATATAATTATATAAAAGAGTAGTTTAAATATAATATGTTATATAATAACATTAAATATATATTTTGAAAGAAGTATAGAATTAGAAGAAATTTTAAAGAGATAAGAAATGATATATTTGTATAAAGATACAATCATTCTAAAGGAATGTTAGAAATATCTAATATCCTAAAACAACAGAGTAAATATAGTTATATAAAAACGATGAATATATCGAATAAATAGGGAAAGTCTAATAAATAAATTTAATTTAAATGAGATACAATAAACATAGAAAGAACTAATGAACATTGTAATGTATTACATAAGAAAACATATCCCTGGTTAAAACTGGTATGGTTATCCTAGAAGAGATTAATAAATAAAAAATGATATTTCTTGTAATATATGTGAAAAAAATTTAAAATAGGATTAGACAATGAGATATAATTCCGAAGAGTATGATAAAGAGAACACCCCTTACCTTATGTATTGTGTTTCTTCAAAATTATTATAAATTCAAAAGTTCCATCTTATGTATTGCTACCCAGACTTAACATACATTGATATTCTATCATTGCATATGAATATTCAGATCCTTACAATAATACAAGCTCATGGACTATAATAGTTTAGTGTCTTTGGATACATTGACAGATAATATTCTATATTGGTGAATGATCACCAAAATTTCCCCAAAAGATATTTCCCATTACTAATCAAATATAAAACAATTCTTCATATCCTTAGAAAAGGATCCATAAGAATGGGGTCAGATAAAATTCTCGGTAAGGGTAAAAAATAGTGATTTCATGGAATAAAATGAGAATAAGGGAATAAGACCATGATATTAACATTGGATGATCATACCCTACATATAAAATATCATATTCATGATTCATGTCATAAATGATGGTTATTCATAAGACATTAATCGTAAGGAAATAATGAGCCTAGCCCTTGAGATCATAACATATTCATAATACATGTGATTATTTTAGACATATAAACATATAAAATTATTTCCTTATTAGTCATTGATTAATTTCAGGGCCATATTAGTGGAATGGGTTTACTCCCTAAAACATCACAGTAGTCATGGTTAACTACCGAGACTATCTGAGAAAAAAAATTACTTTATTAAACTGATTTCACTCCCAATTCTAGCCATGTATTGTTGAACGTAGTTCACTTCCCGTTGTAACCCCGTATTATTGGACCATGATCACTCAAAATTCCAAAACATGTATAATTGAATGGGGTTCACGTCCCGTTCTAGTCGGGTCATGCTAAACCATATTTAATCCTTGTTCCATCCCTATATTACTTAGTCAATTTCACTTCCTGACACTAACCTATCATACTCATGAGATAAAAACATTACCTCATGCATTAATGGGAGATATAGGTCCTAATCATCACATAATTAAATCATTCATCCATGTTCCACATGATAAAAAATATTCATCGTATCATGAACCATGAAATGATATTGGTATCATTGACATTTCATAACATGATAAACTATTAAAATCTGATAGGTTTTATAATCATTACTGAATATTTGATGAAAATAATTTGGATTCAAAAACATATAACCCGTCGTAGTGAAATGAGTGTCATAAACATGATTCCATAAAAAACCATTCAATAAAATATTGGAATGGTAATGTTGTATCATATCCCTAGTAAAACATAAACTATAACAAATAATGTCATCGTAAATAGAGAAGGATTTTGAAAAATCATATGGATCATTTCTTAATTAAAACAGCATTTCATTGAATATAATTTTCATAAAAACATTTAAAAAGTACTCTAATTTTAAATAAATCATTATAATTTAATTTAAAAAAATCATAAAGAAAATATAATTTCCATGTTAAAAATTTATTCTTAAATCATAAATAATTTTAAAAATCATATTTCATCATAAATAATTGGAAAAAATAAATAGAAGGCATGAATTTTTTTTGAAAACCATTTTATAGAAAATGGCTTTGAATCATATAGAAAATCATGAATTTAGTAAAATAATTTTCTTTGAGAATAACATTTTGCAAAAATATAATGGAAGAATTGAATATAATTTAAGACACATTTAAAATATTATATATTTTTTAAAACATTTTCTTTGATAACCAATTTAAAATAAACAATCATTATGAATTTTTGGAAAACATTTTCTTATAAAAAAAATATCATTCTAAAATTAGAATAGATTCATCACGGAAATTATTTTCCTGAAGGAGGAGATGTATGTATATATTGAACATTCCTTTTTGAGGTTAAAATGTTTTGAAAATTTCCTTGATCTGAAAACAAAAAAAAAGATCCCTTTTAAAACTATTTTGTAAAAATATTAAACATGTGTAAAAATTGACCTTTAAACGTAATAATAAATTTTTCAAACATTTTTTTAATAATTTGTTTTTTAGAGAACTCAAATATCCAACAAAAATGATATATAAAGTTATATTTTCATAAAAAATTGGATTTATCATAAGTACCAATGAGTGTAAAAATGGTACAACTACATAGATATTACTTGAATAAACTTAGTAAAAAAATCATGAGTTTCTGGGAATGCGTGATCATGAGGATTCATTAAAGGATGCATAATCATATAAAATGTACATAAAGTATGAGATTATAATAATAAATTGTTACCACTTTGGTAACATTGAATCATAATCCAATGATAAGAATAAAATTTTATAGCTTTTAAAATATGATTAAGTGTAATATATTCATGATATAACATATCGATGTGTAGTGTATACAACTCATAGAAAATATAGTTTCATAAGATGACATGTTTCTAAATGAAGGAATTTTTATACAAAATTACATTAAAAATTTGGAAAAAATTTATTCATAAACACTATGAAATAATTTTCATACCATGGATATGTAAAAACCCAGAAATTTATGTATAATAATCATTTTAAAAATTCATGGACAGTAAATACACAATATAATGGAAACAATTGGTTAACATGGAATGTATCTCATGAATATAAAAATTGTTTTGAGAAAATTATTACCTCAAGATATGAATTTATTTACACATGTTCAATAATCCGATATAATATATAAAATATAGAATTATGAAATGGAATACACCATTCATGGAGATATTGGGTCGTACATATACATGAACGTTGTTTCCATTTTTTTGTCATATTGAACGAATTAAAGTAAATGACATATATATATATGCATCTATATTTTATTTACATTATAATTATTAATTTATATGTATCATATTCTTTCACTAAACCCATTCCTCATACATTTCATGTATTATGTGAACAAATCACATCATTCTCAACATGTAGTAGTCCAAAGGTCCATGAATGATTTTATCGTATTTACACTAAATAAAATTAATGATTATATTTTATTTATAAAAATTATAGAGCATAATTACATCATATATATAATATAAAATCATATTTTACATCATAATTCCCTCTCATGATAGGTGGTAATGGAAAAAATGAACAACATCATTTTTTGAGGCAATAGTTCATTATACACTATAACAGAACATTCATTACCCATTTATTAAGAGTGTCTGTAGTTTTAGGTCAAACCCTTTGATTAGTTGAATATCAGTTTATTGATGATATAGAGGATATTATATAATAATTTACTATGAATATTTTATTGGTTATTAATGAAAATAAAACAAAGGAAATTTAGGAAGGATGTTACATCTTCTTTGCATAACTCCTTTTGGTTAGCAAAAAAGGGATTCCATGGATGGATTTATTCCCCAAAATATTATTCAATAAATAAGGAAAATATGTTGGGATGTTATTTTAGAAGAATTTTTGTGCCCAAAATGACTTTATATGTGTGAATATTTTGTAGGGGTGAGTGCCTTTATATAGTGGAGCAGTGGAATTGTTGTAAATTTGTGAAAAGGGAATTCCACCCATGTTTTTACCATGTAATGTGGCTCCAATAATAGTAAAAATTAGATAAAAGTGAGTATAGGGTTGATATATGGCCATAAATGGCTTTTGTACAAGTGTATTGTTCAATTTAGGCCTTATGTTAATGTTTTTGTTCATTTTAAGGTAATTTTTCTGTTGATCACTATAATTAATTTTTATCACATTCCATATACTTTTTGGTAAAAAAAATATGTCTATCTTACTAGAATTTATAAATTATGCCACTTAAAAGTATCATCCCCATTTTTTCAAATTCTGAACACATATGTGGATGAAGTTAGTTAATAATAATCTCATGGATGTGTCACAACAGTGGGGTTTTACAAAAAAATGTATTAATGTTTGACATGTTTTTACATCCTATTTCAATGTAAAATTAATTTCAATGAAAAAAATGGATTAAATGTTGAAAAATGTTCTAATTAGTCATTATATGCAAAATAAAGTATAATTTAACTATATAAAAAATTATACAATAATGGATTTTTGAATTAAAATTCTATGTTTTTCATATTATTTATAAAATGAAACTTATTAGAAAAATACCTAAAATATTTCAAATATAAATTTTTAATTTCTAATTTCTAAAAAAGAGTTTAAGTTTTCAAATAAAAATTATAAAATTTTCAAATCCATATTTATAATTGGTTCATCATTAAATGGTGGTAAGATTACAATTTTGAAAAATGCATCGTTTTATTCCAAAAATGTATTTATTCTTTTCTAATGCCTACCAAATCTACTAGATACGTTTCCAAAATAATTATCAAATATTATATATATAATTGTTTTGTAAAAAAAAATTTAATTTTCAGAGATAATATGTTTTAGGTGTCTACAAAAGTTTTTTTATTTGAATATGAATTTATTTATTCTCAAATATATATCAATTTCATTTTTAACTAATTGATATCAAACGGATTCCTTTTATATAAATGGTCAAACCACTGATTCATAATTTAGTCAATATCTTTCATATCATATATTCTAATAGATTTGTCATAATTATAATAATATTTAAATATTTATATTAATACTATATTGTGGTTAGGTTAAATTCAGCCTTCCTTGTAACATAGGTTACCGAATGGATTGGGTATTGTGTGTAACACAATATAATCCTTGTGTTTTTATACCATAATCTAGTCTTAGTATTCTATATATTGCATTATTAACAAGTGGTTTCATATGAAACAAGACAATCGTAGAAAATTTGAATATGAATAGCTATATTCAATTTTATATGAAAATAAAAAGATCAAAAAGATTTAATTAAGTCTAAAAAATACAAAATATAGTGGTGTTTCATTTTACCCACATTAAAATGAATTTCTTCCTTGAAATTTTTCTTCATTGTCAACATTAGAATAAGTGAAATGTATTTATATAGAAAACCAAATCATAAAAATAAATACTAAAGAATCATTTAAAAATTTAATGCTTGAACCATCAGGGTTAACCAAAGTAACACATAACTAGGTTTCTACATAGAATAAAAGAGGTTGAATGAAAAAACATGGACAAAGAAGGTAAATATAACTATCAAGTTCTAGTGGAGAGTGATAGAGAACATTATTTGGATAATGATAACAATCATAAATTCATAATTCTAAGAGGCTTCAAAAAGGTCATTGGTATCATAAAAAATTATGATAAATTGAAAAAATTTAATTTCAATATACATTTTTATATATTTTAATGATTTTCCATAATATTTATACTTATATGATTTTTGGAAAACCATACCCATTAGTGTTCCTTTACCAAATTCCACATCATATCTTATTATAATAAATGGAGATAAATTTTTCATTGTTGAAGAATTTATAGATCATGAGATCAAATAAAAAAATGATACGTCACTCAATTTTTTTATCATGATAAAATGGTTATCAAAATTTATCAAATGTCTATAATTTATTATATGGAGATATAATACTTTAATATCTAAAAGATAATCTAATTTTTTAGTATAATATCGTCCATAAATGATTTACCTTATAACTCTTAAAAATTATGGATGTCCAAAACATTAGAAATAATGTCAATTATTTTCTAAAAATTATCTTAGAATTTAGCCCCCATATATCATAAATTATATTCTAGTTTTGAAATACCAAACATGAGAATATGATAATCCTATGTTATATTAAATTTTTTTTATAACTATATTTATAATAAATGCTTATTTTAAACTATCATGCATCCTAATTCCTAATATTATTGAACATATTCATTAAAACCCAAATGATATAAACTTCATCAATGGTAGCATAAATAACGATTTCATCAAATATGTTATTAGTTTTAAAGGAATCCTCACGATACAATTTACTTATTCATATCCAATATATCCTTATCCGAACAACATTATATCAATATCGTTGAATTTTAAGGGTTAACTTACAGTAATAACACTATTCCATTTCCATAAAATCAATTTTCTACCTCACCAACACCATTTAACATATCCCTTCGAATCCTTAATGGAAAACATATACTAAAAATAATTATATATATTTTGAATTGAAAAACATTAACTATTAATTCCATGACATAAATAATTCATTCATCAATCATTATTCTTAAACAATTTACTAATATTTGTCATCATATACCTTAATGTGTCTTTCATAAAATATGAAATATGAATGATGTCTTAATATTTATCAAACTCAATTTAATAATTCTTATAAAAAATTCTATAATAACATCACATAATATTCATATTTCATATGTGTTCTATCAATTATTCATAGAAAAATAATTACTTATACCAACATCTTAATTTGTTTCATTTTCCTTCCACATAGTACATCAATTTCCATAATTCCATAAATTCCACTGTTAAAGAAGTCATGGATTTATAATATATTACGGAGAAAAATATTCCCATTAATTGTGTAAACTAAACCCTTCATTTTTTATTGTAGTTATTTTCATCCTATCACTATTTTCCGTATTCAAAACAACTTCTTATTTCATTATGAATTTCAAATGGGTGATCCTTTGTAATTTCCTAACAAAAATGAAAATAAATCACCTTTCCTCCATTTTGTCAATTTCTTGAACTCTTAGAGAACTCCTTTCTTCTCATATGTGATGAGTCTAAGATTTGGTTAAGTTACATGTTATTATTCATGTTTCATGAAAAATGATTATGGATGAATACAACATAATTCAATGTAGTGATCATACCATTTGACTGCACATCATAAATTTTCCCATCAAAATATGTTTTAACCATGTTCTATCTAGTTCATTCCATTCACTAAAACTAGACAACATAGGGTGATTTTCACATATCACGGTGGAAAACAACACATCAAGAAAAATCTTCTATAGGATTCCAAAATTAAGACACATTACTATGTCACCTTATTCTTATCAATTGATACATCCCGATAAATATTATTAGAAATAACCATAGGGGTCTCGCAATGTTTTTCTCATCCATGTTTCCAAAGGACGACTGAGTATTTCCTTTAATACAAACTATAGTGACCCAATCTAAACATTAATGGATATTACATTATCTAATATGAATATTCAAAACATTAAAAAAATACATTCTTGAAAACCATAATAGTTATTCCATTCAAAAAATGGAAATATAATATTTATACATTGTGAATGATCCCCAATATATCCCTTAAAGATAACCCCCATTAGTTCCCCTAAATAAAATGTTAAATCATGACATAGGAAAAGGGATCATAATAAAGTGGTGATAAAAGATTTTAAATAGGGGCAAAAAAGGAATAGTTGTATGAATAGAATGATAATAATGGTATTATATCATGATATTAACATTATAAAATCATACCCTACATATCAAGTATCATAATCAATTATAATTTCATAAATATTAGTAATTCATAATACTATAATCATTAGTAAATCAAGGGAATAATATAGGATATCAAAACATAGGCATAGGCCACATGTCTGTGGATGAAATTAAAACATATAAAATGCTTTCAATAATATTAAAGGATTAATTCCAAAAGTATCATACTGTGATTGGTCCGCTCCCCAAACAATATTAGTAATTTTGGTTCACTCCCATGATGATATTAGTGGAGAATGTCCTTTACTGAACTGGGTTCACTCCCCATCACATCCCTATATTAACAAACCAAGTTTATTTCCCATTCCAGCCCAACATTCCTAAACCTATTTCAATCCACTTTATAGCCTTGTATTAATGAACCAGGATCACTTCACATTCTATCCATATCATAGTAAAATGAGTTGACTCCAAGTTCCAACCATGTATTATTGAAACTCAATCACTTGATTTTCGAGCCCGATCATATTCATGAGATATAAATATTTATCCAATGCAATGGATAGATATAAAGGTCCCACAAATGATATAATGAAATCATACATGCATGTTCCACAAGATAAAAAAACACTTATCATATCATGACCCATGAAATGAAATGGGTATCATTAACATGTCATGACATCACAACCGATATAAAAGTGATAGGTTTCATAATCATCATTGCATAACCTATGAAAATAAGTTAGATTCAAATCCATATAACCTATGAAATTGAAACAGGTGTCATAAAAATAATTCCATCAAAACAAAATCCACTTTAAAATAATATGAATGATATTCTTGTACCATATCCCCAGAAAAGAACAAACTATAATAATATATGTAATCACAGATGGGGAAAAATTTTGTATGATCACATGGAACATTTCTTGAGGATTTTTTTTTTCAATTCCATTTCATTAACCATTTCAAAAAAAAATTCTTATAAGGAAATATATTCACATTATTTTTAATCATTTCTCAATGTAAATATCTTTTCTACTTTTAAAAAACCTTTTAAAATATAATGTATTTTGAAAACCATATTTATTTTCAAATATGTTGATAACATAAATATTTTTATTGAAATAATTTCAATAAACCTTTTTTATAATTTTTTATGAAGCTTATAGAAAAATCATTAAATCATTGAAGTAATTTTCATTAAAAATAACATTTTGGAAAACATATAAAAGATGTTATAAAAATAATTTAAAATTCTTCATAAAAATAAATATTTTATGAAATAAATTATTTAAAGAACATTAAAAACAAAAAAATAGAATATTTTTAAACCATTCTCTAAAATAAAATAACCTTGTAAACCTGATAATGAGTCTTCATTGAAATGATGTTCATGGCAGTGGGGAAGTTCACACATTTCGAACATTACTTTTAAACCATAAAAGGTTTTGAAAATTTCCATGATCTAAACACAACCAGAGGATTCCTTTTAAAAAAATTTCCTAGAAATATAAACCATGGTTAAAAATGTATTTTTACATTATAAGACAATTTTTTAAAAATTATAATATTGTGTTTTCAAAGACAACATACTTCTAACAAAAATGGGAAACAAATTTGGATATTCAAAAATATATATCTTTATTATCTTAAGTATCAAAGAGAAATAAATTTGTACTATTACATGGATATAACATGAATAACCATTGTATAATATAATTCATGATTATTATTGAAAATTTGATTGTATGGATTCATAAATGGATGTGTAATCATAAACAATCTTGACAAACAATGAGATCGTAGCAATAAAATTGTACCACATTGGAAACGTAGAATCGTAATAATATTGAATTAATAAAATTTATAAATTATATAAATACAATTAAGAGAATAATATTAATGATATAACCTATCAAATGGAATTATATACACCTCAGGGAAAAATATAGGTGGCTAACATGCCATATATCTCAAAGAAGGAAACTTGAGAAAAAATACATTACTGATTTGGTGTGTTTTGAACCATAGACCCCATGAATGAAATTTCATAAATTTGATACATTAAAACCCAAATATTTAATTATAAAAATAATAAAATAAATTCATGTAATGTAAATACACCGTGAAAAATAAACAAGGGGTGAACATGGCATGCAACTAACAAATATAAAAAGTGAACTGAGAAAAAACATTCTTTTTGTATTGAATTTATTTTTACACCTTCAAAACAAATGTATAATATTTTTATGTTAATTATACAAGTAAAAAATAACCATATTAATATTATTAACTCCTTATATTATTATTTTATAAATTTATATTACTTATTTATGAACAATTTCATGATAATCTTACATTTCGTGTAATATCTGCTTTGTTTTTCATATATGTTGTGAATCGTTATTCATGATCTTCTTAAATAGATAATTATTATTTTTAATTAATTTTTTTTAATAAATGATATAAATATCATATATGTTCAGTATTTAAATTTTACTCAAAACATATGAAATATATAAGTAAGAGATGTGATGCATGATTTATGATGATGGTAGGTCATACATATGTATCTACAATGTTTCGGATTTATTTTTTATTGTATGAATGAAATATAAATATAAATATAAATATAAATATATATTATAATTATGGTATAATTATTATTTCATCTATATCAAATAATTTTAATTAAAACATCTTTAATTCATTCCATATATGATGTGAATAGATCACGTTGCTTTGAAGTGGTAATAGTCCACATGTCCACAAACAAAGTTATCATATGTAATCAAAATGGAATTCAAGACGGAAGTGGTTTTGTAATAATTAAATAATACATAATAAATAATTAATATCATATGTATAATTTTAAAATATAGTTTCCTTCATGATTTCCATCCATGTGAGTTAGTAACAGAAAAACGTATAACATCGTTTTCTGACGCGGTTGTTCTGCATACACAATAACAGAATGTGTGTTACCCATTTAAGGGAAGGGAGTATGGGAGAAGGACAGACCCACAAAAAATAATAACATAATTATATTATTAATAATTATTTAATTTTATAATAATTTAATGAGAATATTTTAAGGTATTTATAATGAAAATAAAACAGAAGAGCTTGTGGAAGGATGTCACATCTTCATTTAATGACACCTTTTCGTCTTCCCCAGTAGGATTAATTAGATGGATTTAATCCCAATGAGAGCATAAAGGATGAAGTTATGGATTTTTGGAACTTATTTTATCCAATTTTGGTCAGGTCAAAGGTCTTCGTAGGTGTAAATAAGTGGGAGGGTTGGGTGTATTTTTTCTAGAGGGGTAGTATTCTTGTGATTTTTTTAAAAAGGAATTCCACTAATGTTTTTCCCATTTCAAGTGGATCCAATAATGATAATAATTTAATAAAATATATTATATGGTCTATATTAGTCCATAAAATGGTTTTTTGATTAGTTTATAGGCCTATTTGGGCCTTTAGTTTAAGGTTTAGTCTTTTGTTAAGCGAGTTTTTTATTTTATTCGATATAAATAATTTTAATCACATTCAAAAATATTTTTTCATAAAATATAATTTATATTAATCATAAAATATAAGATATTATTATTATTAATATGTAATCCATTTTTTCAAATTAAAATCATATATTTTGAAAAAATTAATCTAAAATTAATCTTGTAGTCATTTGACTACAGCTAGTTTTTAAGAAACATGAAGAAATTTAAAATGTTTTTTTATCCTAATTCAATGTGACATTGATTTTGATAGACTAAAACTGATTAAATTATATAAAAATTATATAATTAATCTTTAAAACCAAAATAAAATTTATTTTTATTATATAAATGAATTAGATGAAGAAGTATTTTTGAATTAAAAGCTAGTATTTTCACTAATCATCAAAAAATGAAACATCATAGAAAAATATCAAAAAAATCATGATCTTTGTTATATTATTCCTCTTAGAAAATGATGTTGATTTTTTAAAATAAAAGTAATAAAATTTTCAGAATTCATATTTAAAATGGATTCACCCTCAAAAGGTGGAAATTTACCTTTTAGAAGAATACATCTTCTTATAAAAAATAGTTGGTTCATTAATGTCTTATACCAATAAAATATATTTTATTAGTGTAAAAATAATTTATTATAAATGTATTATATATTTTATTCAAAACATTAATAAAAATTTATTTTTATTAATTTATGCATATAAAATGGTGTTTGTTTTTAAAAAGCAGTTTTCTTCGGAAATAAATTTCTTTATTGTAATGTAGTTATTACATTCATTTATAACTATTTGATAACCAAGGGATTTATTTTATATAAATGTTTAAACCATTGTTTCAAAATTCTGTCAATCTAATTCATATTATCTATTATAATTTATATCTAATATTTATAATAATATGTTGTTAATAAAAATAATATTATCTTAGAGTTTGTTAAAACTCGCTCTTGCATCTGACAAAATTTATCGAAGGGACTCAGTATTGTATATAAAACAAGACAAACATAGTGTTTCATGTACTGAACGCTGGATTATGTGTTTGGTGTAGTGAATTATTACCTTTTTATTTCATATAACTCAAGAGAAACATAGTTACTTCATATAATAAAAGGTATATTTAGTGTTGTATGAATATAAAAATATCAAAAAGATAAAATTATTTGTAAAAATAATAAAAAATTAATCTCATGGTGTTACATTATGTTTAATGAAATAATATTAATGAATTATTTTTTCATTTATTATTCTTTTTTAAATTTATTTTTATTATTATTTTATTTATCTATAATTATTTATTTATAAATTTCATGAGGACAAGTCTGTTAGAATAATTATGTCTTTTTTTAAACTTTTGGTTTTATTGATTCTCATTTATCCTTTAGATAAATTCTCTCTAGAAGAATAATGATTAATGAAATTAAATATATATATATATATATTCTATATTTTAGACTATAAATCCATTATGGCGGTGATTAGTAAAAAAAGTCATTTTTATTATTTGTAGTAGATTTGACCAAGTTTTACTATGTTAAATAATATAGATAAATAAGATGAATATGTACTATAATTAATTTTTATTAAAAATTAATAATTATAATAAAATATTTCTTATAGATCTTTGAAATATCATATTTTCAATGATGTAGATATATATATTTTAAAATCTGGTTCCAATGCTCATAGATTCCTAAAAAATTATCCATTTTTTGGTCTGAAAAGGTCATTCAGATTCCATATAAATAGAGATTAATTGACATTTTTGATATGGTTTCATTGTAATGCTTCATCTTAAGATGTTATTATAGTTGAAATGGATTATAGAATTGCTCAATTAATTTTTAAATGATTATTTTTCACTCTAAATTATTTTTCATGTACTCATTGAATCGTTTTATATGTAAATAATAGTTCCCAAATTAATTGTGATTTAGATATTTAACTCCTTAGTTATGATCCCTATTTAAGTAACCATATATAAACAACCACAATTGATAGAACCATAGATCAAGGTAGCTCATATTATTACTCGAAAACAATATATTATAGATGAAAACCCAGACATTATGGTGGAGGAGACTGATTCCTCCCTAAAAAAAGATGTTGACAGTGATGGGTTAGTATCCAAATACATGAAAAAAAAATATCATCATATAAAGGTATATTGGGAAGCTATATATCCAGCATCATGACATGATTATTTCGTATTTTTTGGGGAAATATTTTAAAATCATATTAAATGGACTCTTATAGGCGGATATGATGATTTATGAATTATATTAAACATACATTAATTAAATATGTATCTAATTACATGTCCCCTTATATGGTAGGATTGTTAAATTGTAATTTTTATCTTGAGATTCTTCTAAGAAACAGTGGTTCCCCTGAGATATATTTTGATAATGAAAACAGTCAATGGAAAAATTACATTAAAAATAAAGACCACCTCATTTATAAAAGGATCACTCATAATTCGTTTACACATAAATTCCCACATAAAATAGGAAATCTCAAATTTAGTGTGGAAATTAATCTCAATTTTGATGATGTTATGAATTCTATATGGTTATTTACGACTACAAATGAAAATAAGATGACTTCATACCCTCTTATAAAGATTGGTATCTTATTTACCTAGGGGATACCACTTCTATTTTTTGGAATTTTAAAATTAAATTAAATTAAATGGGTATTAGGGATTAAATCTCATATGTGATATTGATTTTAGACATAAAACTGAAAAGATAATCCTTTAATAAAATTAAAAAAAGAGGAATGTAACATTTTCTATGTAGATTCATCCATTAATATGTGAATAAAACATTGGGAAAATGGGTATTGTTGAAACCAATGTATCCATAGTAATAGAAATAGGATTTAGAGATGGAATATATTTATTGATATGATATGAACTAGTTTTCAAAATTGATTTAAAAGTTATATAACATTTTCTGTTTATACTAGTAAGGATGTTTTTTTTAAATAATATAATGAATATAGTATAATTTAATAGAAAGTACATGTATTATTTGTCTTTCATATGATAAAGAATCATACTACATTCCCTTTAAGAAAAATTAAATTCTCCATTACACCATGAATGATGATTTTCAAGATAATGTAATAATTATATCATTATTATATCTTAATTTAGAAATTAAATTATTTTTTAAAAAGAATGAATAAGTTTTTACCTCCCAGAATTTTTATTTCATTAATCAAAATGTGAAACATCATTTTTGAAAATAAATTTCTATTAAAGATGAAAATTATTTTTTATATTTAATAATATATGAAAATTCATGTTTCTTATATATATAAAATTCTATATCATTTTAATATTATTATGTTATAAATAAGATATCTGATTATAATTTTTTCAAATAATATTTTTATGTTTTAATTTGACTAATAAATCATATTCCGATTATTATAAAATATTTTAATATAAATTAAATATCATTTTCTCTATAAAATAAAAAATTAAACGATTCCATAAAATTTAAAAAAATCACTTATGAATAACATTGTGAGGTTGATCACAAAATTGTTTATCTATTTTATCAAATAAATTATAGTATGGTAATTATAATATATAATTTTTTTTAAATAATTTTTTTATTAATAATTATTAGACACACTACCAAATAATTTATAAAAAATAATTAATTAATTAAAACGTTATATTAATTACATTAAAAATTCATTACAACTTTTTTATTTAAAAATAACGGTATTTATTCGATTATATAGTTATAAATGTATATACTCATAATGATCACATTACAACTCTAATAGTAAAATTATTATTCTAATATCCGAAATTCCAATAGTCTTAATTCCTTGGACTTCCCTATATATCACCATTGATTCTAAACAATGTAATTAAAATTATTTTCTCTAATGGATACTAATTTTTTTAAATGTCTATATCATTTTAACTTTTTATAATGTACTATTGTTCATTAATGTGGTATTTCTAGGGGGCTATAACTCATCAGATTTCTAAAATAAAGGTATGATATTTTATTCCATTTATTGTCCTATTCTATTTTTTATATCATTTTAAATGTATTCATTAATCATTTTTAGTGTTCTTTTTTTAATAAATGGAATAATGTTTCATGTTGTGTGGATCATTTGAAAAAATTATATTATACCTTACATTGTTCTTCATAATGAAAATATGTTTTTGTATTGAACCCATATTTGGGAATAATAAATTTTTTATATTGAACATTATAGGTTTCCAAATTCTTCCCCAATTTATTAATTCCCCACTTGAAATTTAAACACATTTCATTAATTTAGAATAAATTGGTTAACTATTACATCACCTCATTAGATTCCCATGTTTCTTCTTCACACTTATGTTCTCTCCAACGTAAAATTTCATGGGGACTTGTCTTATCTCATATAAAATTTTCAATATTATCTAGAAACATCACTTGTTTCTCCCCCTAGGATAGGTTTTTATCTAGTTATACCACCTTCATATTTAATAAAAGTGTTTAATTATGTATTAAATTATTTAGAAGATATACCTCAAGTATATTATTCACTTAATTTAGTTTTGGTAAAAGGTCTAGTTTATAAGCCACTAATTCTACATGATACGAAATGATTGTGCGGAAAAATCACCTAGGGATAAGCATTTTATTTTATAACAATATTATAGTATGATCATGGAAGATAACTAAAGGAATAAATTATCCTTAATATTACCGATCAGGTCGCATTAATGATTTTTAGCCTAAATAATAATAGAACTACATGGTTTCATGTTTACGATATAGAAATTATGATCACTTCTATTGAAATATCATGATTATAGTATATTATTTTACCATAAATTTTAATTTTTTTATTAATTTTTTTACTTCCCAATATTCCACATCCACAAAAATCATTTGGATATAATGTAAGAATCTCAATTTTATTACATGTTGTTAATTATTGAAAAGTGACGATGTAAAATTCATACAATTTATATAGTAAGAATGAATGTGTCAAAAAATTCATCATATCTAAAAATAATAATACTTAAATAATGATAATGATAGTTATTTAGTTCACAATGATACAACAGTTTTAATTTTTTCTTTAAAATGAATATAATGGGGAGAAAAATTATTTAATAAAATCGGTAAATCAAATGAAACTAGATATTTTATCTGTAAAATGATTAAATAATAAAATTTTAATTATTTTAATTTGATATGACCGATGTTTTTTTTCCTTGTTTATTTTCATGATATTTTTTTATAAGAGTGAAACCCTCTATGTATGGGGTATTTTTTAGACATGAAATTTCAATGGAATTGGATTTATATTTTTTATTGTAATTACTTTGTATAATTTTATATTTTTTTCATTATTTTTTTAATTCATAATTTTTTATGAAGTTTTAACTTTTATATGCCATTTTTGTTACCAAGATTTATTATTATTTTTATATTTTATCATTATAAATTCTATTTTTTTATATTAAATGTTTAATTTATTTTCTTATTATAACCATCATTTTTTTATATTTTGTTTATTATTTTCCTTATATAGGAATTATCTTGTTATAGGATACTATGGAGTAGAAACCCTAGTAGAATTAAAACATAACCTTCACATTACTATGTCATAACCATGAACACTATATCCCACATCAAGACACCTTTGAATGATATTTAAATCCTAACTCTCTGGTTCATTTAGCCATGTCAATAATCACCTAGACCCTCAGTACTCCTTCTCCAAACCATCACACCGAACTATTTTCTGGGTGGAAAATCACCCAACTTGTATGTCTCACTTTATTAAATATAAAAACCCTAAAACCAAACATCAAACCCCTTTGTGACCTCCCTTAGTGAAACCAACTTCCCAACCCCTATGTGATGAACCAATTTTATCTTAACCCTCATGTCATTGACCCTACCTCGCCTCTCTTTCCTTATATACCTAACATCAAACAACCAATATGAATTCATATCTTTAGCATGACAAATATATTATGAGAATAATCACCAAAGTTGTCCCATATCTACCACATTAACCATTTAAAATAAATGAATGAATTTTTTGTTGGGTTATAATTTGACATTCTTAGAGAGCTCATTTAAACTTATTAAGAAGATTTTGTGTTGTAGACCAAGGTGAAGGGTGTCCATATTTGGTGACCACTTTGTTTGGTTCTCTTATAAAAAATTTAATCGAATAAGGTGGTGAGATATGTTTCTTATGAATACATGTGTATGACTATAGTGATAAAGAAGTAGGTGTAGATCATTTTATAGAGTCAATATGTCTTTGTTTCAATCATGGTGAAAACAATTCCCTAAGGTGAATCATCATCCATATTTACCGACTCCCCTATTTTGGTCATTTATGGTTGATTTTCAATTGTTATATTTGTAATGAATTTCACAGTGTATACAATAATTATTATTTATGACAATTTATTTAATACCACTACTTTTTTTTAAATTTTCATTTATTTATCTACATAGATATGTGTTTGAATAATTATTATATGTAATTTTTAGATAGTCTCTAATGTTAACTTGTGTGACACCTAAAAAGTTATCAGGCATGGGAGAATATTAAAAAATTTATTTCTTTCGTATTCATTTTAATAAGTGAGTGAATGATAAGTCACACGCTAGAGGATTTTTAATAAATAAGTATATTTATTCATAAATTAATATTTTTATATTTCTTGGTATATATGTAAATGTGAGAAAAAATATGTATTCATATGAGAGGGATCAAGACACTAAAATATATAATAATCATTTAATAAATTAGTCACAATATATAACAGAAATATTTGATTCTAGAACATTTGATGTTTATTTCATAAAATATAAAATATAACATTGAATAATTTGTGACAGATATCAAATATATTAATAAGAATTCATCTTTACTAATTGGTTATGATTATATAAATTATTAATAATATTAAGAAATAATTTTTTATTCATTCATGTAAATTTGATTCATAACAATAAAACAATATTCCCCATTTTTTCTTCCTAGCTTTGTTATATATATTTATATACCTGGTTAGTTTAATGAATTTTAGTTTTAATCACTAAAAACTATTCTTGATAACCATTCCAAAAAAAGTTTATAATTGGATAATCAAATTATTATCTGTATGGTATCAATAACACTATCACTTATACTACATAAATTGAATATCCCATTTTTTATTTTTCGTATTGGTGAAAATTCATATCGTTTCCCCTTCCAAATGGAATGTTTTAACATGATAATTTCGTCATGTAAAAATTTTCAATATATGCATGTCAAGGGTGATCAACTAATATAAACCCTTTATTTGAGAATTGAATTATTTATTTTTTGGGTTTTTGTAAATATATAAGGATGTTAATATAAAATTCAATGAGAAATTTTAATGAAAATTAATTTACCTAAGAATAGATGTTGATATGTGTTTACTGATGATGAAGAACCCAGTGAATATGAAGATAGGTAAAATCAATAGATTGAAAAGGTTGAGGACAATATCATTTAATTTTATACTGAAATAATCCATTTAATTATTAAAGGATATTTTATTTATTAACAACCTTATATGAGAATTGTTATGGATGATAGTAATTTTATAAAGATATTTTGAATGTCATTCTGATCATTCAATGTTTCTTGTGTCATTTTTATTGTTTTTTTAATATTTAAAGGATTATTAGATTCTATTATTGAGATGAATATGTTTAAAAATAATTTTATGTATGATTAATTATTTTATAAAATATGAGTCATAATGGACGACATAAGTTTCAGTAGATGATATGCATAAGACATTAGAAGGTAAATACAAGTCAATGGAGTCCATGTTTGAGTTAGTGGAAGGTGTGTATGAGTCAAATGAAGTTACATATCTGTAATTGGAATATGTAGATGACTCAACTAAACTGGAACATGTGTCATTATGACTACTATATGAGGTTTTAAAATGTGGAATTCAAAAATTTCAATTGTGTAAAAAATGATATTTATATAATATTATATCCTAAAGAAAAATAATCAAGACATTTTATAACCCATTATTCAATATTCAATATATCAAATTTCTAATGTGAATGATGTTATTTCATTTTGAAAAATTTATTTTTTTGTCTATGTGAAAGAATACTTATTTTTCATATTTACTTATTTAAATATTTTTAGTAATGACCAATCTGAATATTTTGACAGTTATTATATAAAAAATAATTCATTATTGTTATTATAATTTTTCTTCTCTAATCTAATTTTAAGATAATCACTTACAAATAGTTATCTAGTGATTAAATATTATTTTATCAAGATTACATAGATGTATGAGTTATTTAGTGATGAATTTATTTAATCTATGATAAAAATAATGTTTATGGGATTTTTAGTTGTTTCATTTGAATGAAGTGAGCTGATTTTCATTAATTAATTTTGTACTTCAAAAATGTATTCATTTTTCAATTATTCGCAATTTTATTTGAAGACCAAGAATATTTCACCTTTGATTTATTTATATTAATTTTACTGATGGAAGGAGTGTTATAGAAATTGCATTGAAGAAATTCATTTATTTGAATGAGAGAATATTTTAAGGTCTTGGTTCATGGTTATGATTTTAAATGAATAATGAAATAATGGTGATTGTGATTCATGATTATTGCGAATGATGTCTCTAAAATATGAGATGGAAATTATTTTCCAATAATATATTTATTCATTGGGTTTTCATGTATTTAGAAATATGTTGTAAAATCATGAATAATATTGTATTATCGATAGTTACCACTAAGTATTATGAAATTATATTACAATTATAGAACTAGAAGCTAGAGCTGGATTACATTTCAAAATAAAGTAGTGGATGACTATTTAGTGAATAAATATTCAAAATAATATTTTCATTACATATATATTGGAATTACTATATGAAATGATATTACTATATTTGAATGTCTTCAATTCTCAGTGATAAATATCTAAACTAATTGTTTCGAAGACAACCAAAAAGCTAAAAATATTCTTATAATTAAATTTCAACTCATTATATTTAGGTAAAGAATCTATGGAGTATAATATTCAATTGGATAGGTATACAGTGATGTTATGCACATATGAGATGATTAGTATTATCCCGGGATTTTTGTGATGAATCAATTATTTATAAAAACCAATCATGAAATTGAGAATGAATTATGAGAGTGATCCAACCCTTGTAAAAATAAATATTCCATGTTGTTTTATTATTTTTATGTCTGATTGAGGCTTTAATTTTATATTTGTGTGGATTTGTCTAGGAACCATACCATTTCTATAGATTCCAAGAGCCTTTTTAGTAACTATTTTTCCATGTTTTTTGTATACAATTTGTGTATTTTATCATCAGTTCATTTTGGTTACATTTGGTTTTATTTTGAGGTGATTTTTATAGTTAATGGTTGGGATATGATTTTACGAAATAGTGTGTCTTGCCCACAAAAACCATGCAACCCAGGACATTGTTTTTGGTATACTGATTTTGTTATGCTCATCCATTGTTTTTTATTTTTTTACACAAGGTTTAATGATGTATATGATCATTGAAATAGTAATTTTTTTTATGAATATTTATCACGAAAATAAATTTTTTTTTATTTTTAATGTTATTTGTAAAAATGGATACTTGGTGGATGTGTCTACATTGAATGTTTTTTTTTTCAATTTTATAACTATCTAAACCTAATTTTATCATGGATAAATTATTGATAAAATATTTTCTTTTGATTTTTTGGTTTCTTGATTATTTAAATATGATCATAATTTATGCTATCATGGATTGAATGATATTTATTATTTATAAAAATCAGATTAAGGAGTAGTTGTTTAGTGGTGTTACATCCTTGAATGTAGGGGAATAAATTTGAAAACAAGAAATTAATCTAATAATGTTATAGTGTATTAAAAAAAATTATAGTCTACATATAGAAAATATGTTGGGGTGAATTGAGTAAATATGTGGCCAACAATATCAATATGGAAATTGGGAAAAAAATAACATGAAAGTCATATAGAGAAATATTTCCTATGGAGAAAAAAAGGAAGGAAATTGCCAAGGTAAATGAAGAAAAAGAATATAAATCTTGGATTTCTTTTAAATTTAGAAAACCTAGCAAGACATTGATTCTACATATTCGATGTGTACCTATCATGATTGGTGATACCACGATTTAGAAGATTATTGAAAATCCTCTAGCGGTAATAGTCAGATTAGTCAATGGTTGTTATATAATAATTAGATAATTTTTCTCAATGAAATATTTTCAATAAAACTAGAATAAAAGGATTTATTTTTATGTGTAAGGTTAAAAAATAATATATTATTTTTTTTAATCTCCATGATGATAGGAATTAGGTTCTCATCATCAAATACTATTTTTTCATTAGTTGTAGAAATGATAGAATGATAATCTATCAAGGTATAAAAATGTAAATATGTTTCAAATAGGTGATCTAATATACACATATTACGTGGATATAAAATATTAAATAATTTTAGGGCTTTGTAGTCATGGCTATCTTATCAATATAAATGCATGAAAAATTTAGATGATTGATGTTATGAGAGATCATCAAAAATAGAGGAGATAAAAATATGATTTTTATGGAATTATTAAAAAAATGTAATATGACCCCTGTTTTTCATAAAAAGATATATATTCATTCCAATGGACCCATGGAGCTCATTCACACTAGCATACATGGTATCATGAGAATAAGAATATGAGAGGTTACTTGTCTTAAATTAAATTTATAAATTATTGCATTAGAATTACTATTCTTTTGTTCATCAAAACAATTAATAATATACTGAGATGTGGAAAATGTTTTGAAGACTTTTTGAATAGGAGGTTAATCTCAACGCAAAAAAACAAATACCGAGGGAAGGAAAGTGAATATCATAGAACACATGTTATTCCATTTAGTGTGGGTGAATTATTATCACATATTTTCATTTTAGAAACTATTCTATTGAAATAGAACCCATGTGATTAGTTGAAGATCTAATTAAAATCTTATGAATGTATTCTTCACGCATATGTCAAAATATGATAGATTAATAGAAGATAAGAAATTTTAAAATCTACATTCTAGATATGAGGTGATACTCCTTGTTGTATTTGACTATTGTCGTGAACATAGATTTTCTATACATTATAATGTTGTAGTGATCATAGAAACCTAGAATTGAAACACAAGGGTTGATTATTATTTATACACTTATCAATATTAGAAATCATGGTGTTGTTTATAAATGAACTATATATTCTTTAATAAATATTACCTTCCACATTGATGAATTTTTTATCCATTAAAATTCATGAAGCCTCTACATCAAATGTATCTATTATTATATAAGCTCTTAATCAACCAAAATGATAGGAAATAAATGCATCATATCAGCCTTCCTCTAACCAATTCAGAAAAAAATTTATTAAAAGGAGAGAGTATGTGTATGAACAGTTCTTCTTATTCCTCAGTAATATGTATTTTTGTAACACAAATGTGATCAGATAACATCAATCATCCTATAAAAAAAGTTGATGCAAAGGATGATCTTCATAGACCTGTATTCTTAAACAAAATATAGTATTATATACCCAAAATTATATTCCTTACATCCTAGACTATATATTCATCATTATATATGGAAGCTCCATTATCTTTTACAAATTTAGTTGATACTTTTTAATTTCATTCAAATCCATTTTTTATAGATCCATATCCTTATTAAAAATCATTTAAGTCTTAAATTAAATTATTCTACATGAGATATAAATGTATTCATTCCAATATTTCTCTTCTAAATATATGCAAGAATATTACTTTAAAATTCATATAATTTTCCACAAAAACTACATTGTTATGACCTATCTGAAATACACAATTTCGTGGAAGGATGGATCATTACAACATAAACATTATGCTTAGAAAATAGAAGTGAATATTATCTACAAGAAATATATATTGGCTATAGAGTTCCATAAATGGATTTAAAATAAACTATTTTTTTCTCCTCAACTACATTTTTGAAATATACTAAATCATAGCAACATCTTACATAATCTCGTAATTCGTATATGAATGTGATTTTTTTAGAAAATATTACACATACTACATAAATAAAATATGTTAACTAAATTGGATACATTAATAATTTTACTATGTCATTAATAATAGTTTACATTTTTGATTATCTACATTGTAGATTTTATATGTTCCTACATAATAAAATATATATATATATACTGAAAAAAAGATACATGGATATGTATAATTCCATATTTCACATGAATACACTAATATACTCATTATGAAACATAAAATGATTTAGAAACACCTCAACACATGTAAAATATATTTTAGAGAATTCTCCTTCATCCAACAACACAATTTTAAATTCCATTGAATATCATCTCATCAATTATAACACATATTCAATGGATGAAAAAATAAAACATATTTTGTAATTATATGGGAACATATTTTCCCCCTTTGGATTTTTTTGTCGACCCATGAAATTAATCCTCAAACACTCATTCATGAGTTAACAAACACAATCTTTATTAAGATGCATACATCAAGAATCCACACTTTTGAATAGATTAGTGTTTTTAGACAACTCCATCAATATAAAACATGTATTAATTCATCCAAATGAAATGATGGAGTCTACCTCAATGTGTAAACACTCAATTTTTAAGAGATCCCCATATTGAGTAACCTGGAATTAGAAAATAAATTCCCATTTTTATAGTATTATGTATCCTCTATAGTGAAATTAATAAACAGGAAATGTATCTTCCTTTCTTAGATTTTTGGTACCTTTTTATCCCCCTTTGACATCATATTCCAAGGCTATGTATAAGACCATCCAAATATTTTTATGTGATTCATGAGGGGATGACCACTCATTTTCAACCTCATGTTCCAAAATGTATCCACTGGTATAAATATTCATAATATGTTATCTAAATATCCAGGAGTGGAAATTAATTATAGTTTGAAATATCCATTGTCCACATTCTCTTTATTGAAATGATTTCTGATATCATTGTTCTTGGACATCGAGCCTTATGAAATACTATTTTATATATCTATTGAAAAATGATTTCAATATATAATTATGAGAGTCTTAAAACTTTTTATCATTAAATTTTATATCTACTATTTCATATAAATAATTTGAGCATTGGTACAAGAGGAATAAATTTATTTACATTTAGTATAACTAACTGTTACTGAATTCAATTTCATGTAGACGAGTCAATAAACAATCTCAAAAGAAAAAAAAATTACACCGGATGTGTATTTCTATCGTCATAGTCACATGCCTAATCATTGTCTCTAAATATATAGAGTGTAATATTATTTACCTTCATTAATTGAAGGAAATAGTTCATGGTATATTTGAAATAACTTAGAATACTTTTATGATCCATACAATGAAACCCTTTTGGGTTTCTCATAAATCTTTGACAAATAATCGTATCATGAAATATATCTTTTCTAGCAGTATTATGATAAATTAAGATTCAGTTGTGTTATAAAATATCACTGATTTTTAGTCACACAATTAGTATCATTAGGTATATTCTATCCCACATTAATGTGTGTACGTATTCAGTATTTGACTCCTCGAATTCAAATTTTTTCATCAGTTCTCCAGAATACTTCTCATTGGATAAAAAATTATGGTTTCTTGTTTTGGGACTTGTAATCCCCAAAAGTAACTTGACAGTCCTATATTCATTTATGTTATGTATAGGTTGATATACGCATTGTCTTTAATGAATATGAATTCCTCAGAGTATTTTCCATCCTCAAAATACATGGCCCCTGGAGCTCTAATCCATCGATATCAAGCATTCCTCAATTTCCATGCTCATTTTCAATAGTGCCAATTAAATAACCATATTTTTTCTCTAAATATACATTCTATTTAAAATGAATATTTTATGACCATTTTATAGTTTTACATTTTATATAATCCTCTAAATAATTAAACATTAATTTTTAATATGATTGGGAAACTAGAGTAAATATATCCTTCAAATCAACCACTGAAAATTGACTATAAACTTTGGAAAAAGAATATCATTATTTGTGATGCATTTTCCAGGACCATTAATTTTTTTCTCAAAATACCCACTTAGCTATAATTATTTTTTAACAGGTATTGGATCATGGTCCCTAGATAAATTCTTCTACATATGATTCAATTCCTAATCAATATAAGTAATTCATTTTTTTGATAGGATTCATCTACTGAATGTATCTCAATAGGATAAATTAAATAAATTTAACTTCAAAACTAAAACCTTATTTAGGTATATAATGGTTTTGATTGATTCCCAATAATGTTCTTTAACTCCACATGTTTCTTCATCTTTTTCATATTTCTAATTTGAATTCCCAAAAACTTATTCTTCCTCTACAGTTTGATTAGAGTCAACACGTGAAGAACTAGTATTAACTTAAGGTTTTTATTAAATTATATATAGAGAAATAATAATGATATTTATAATATCATAGTTAAGGTTAATTTTGTCATGATCATGATTTAGGTTTGAATTTCAACAATTATGTCACCGCATCTCTGAACTATTTTTTGATTGCATTAATTCCATTATACATTTCCATTTGTATTCGACAGGTATCCATGAATGATACACACTTCTACTCTTTCATAATGATTTCCCTATTAAAATAATTTCATCATAATTAATTAATGAAAACCAATGACTATAATGTAGTTAAATGTTGTCCCCTGATTATACATTATCTTTAATGTGGTTACACTTGGATTTTAAAAAAATCATCGATATTGGATATTTTAAACAATCTATGCATTTTCCCTCCATTAAGAAAATTTAATTTCCAGTTTATTTCCATAGTTATAACCATTTCCAAAATTTTCATATTCATTCTCTCATAAAAAACATTTCTTAGTGTATTTTGGATGTTATATTACTGTATAATCCAATAATTTTCATTGAGGAATTAAAACTCATTTCAAGTGTACTCTTTATCAACATCAGTTATAAGATTCGTAATGAAAATAACAAGATCTATTTCAACTTATATTCTATATATTTTGAAAATATCCACTACCAATGACCTGTTTTTTGATAAAAATGCCAATTTAATTTTTTTTATTTACATAAATTATTGTTATAAAATACAATTAACCCCTTAGGTTTTCTATATTGTTGTTCCACAAAAATATGTGTGAATTCATTCAAGATGTCTTGTTGATTGTGTATCTAATATTTTTTTCTTACATTGAGTATTTTTCACATTTTTAAAGATATAAAAATCAGATCTCTAACACCACATAATTGAGACATGTCTCTTTCGACTTTTTCATTAAATATATTAATCAATTTCTATTGAATAATGTCTACAAGTATTAACATCTACATATTATCCTCTTTACTAATTCTGATAAATCGAGAATGTCTAGAATCTTATTTTTTTTAAACAATCCTTGGGTTTACTCTCCTATAGTTATATCCTTCAATATTAAACACTTTTGATGAATCAACCATCTTTATTGAAAATCAACTAATTTAACTCATCAAAGAACATAATTACACTAAAATTATTGTTCTTTATCTCATCAATGAGTAAAATATCATATGAATTCAAATAATTAGGTTAATTAATAGAAGATCCAATTCTATTGATTTCTAATGATCATTTATTTCAAAAGCACAACAAAGTTCTTTCATGACCTTCATCATATTACATGATCCAAGTATCTCATATCACATGAGAGGAGTATCCTCGGTCTAGTTTCTCGTGATTATTATATTTGTGAACATTCATTGAAATAAATTTAATTAGTGATTTTATAACACTATTTCCCCATTTATTCCTATAAAAATTATAAATTTGAATTTATTTTTGTCCTAGATAAAAGATCAGTAAATCTATAGAATGGTTTCACTTTGGATAACACTTTCCATAAACCTCATCAATGAAATCAAAACAGTTATGAAAAAACATCATATTAAAATTTTCACTTTTTAATTATCTATTAACATGTTTCTTTCACCTATGTAAGAGTAAATTACCCATAACAATTTCCTTATATGATTCCATGGAAGAGAAATTTCGTACTAATAATAATTTTATTTGTTTCCAAATCCACCACTACACTAAATTTAGGATCTAATGAATTTCCTTTGATGTCATTTTATAGTCCACACCTGATGTTATTCATTCACTTTTGGCATAAGAATTGATCTCAATTACCTAAAATTTGGAGTACCATGATTCTTATAGCTTCTATCTATTATATAAAATATAGTAGAACTTTTCTAGGGAATTATTTCAACCCATGATTGTTTAGGATTTTTCATATAACCTACACTGATAGTCATAAATTTTCAGAATTTAAAAAATATGGATAAAAATTACCTAGTAATTCATAATGTAATTCTATAGTGGATAACCCATCCTTTACATCTTTATAATTTTCAATGTAAATATTTAAATTTCCAATATTCTTTTAATAATTTTTAAATCGTTATCTACCCTTCTCAAGTCCCATATGTTGATCATAAATTTTTTTCATAGATTCGTGTAAAAAATTTTCTTTAAAATCTACTATCCAAATGATCATTTTACCCACATAAATGTATTAATTTTATTTTCAAAGGTACTAAAATTTTTCATTCCTAATCATGTATACTTTTTCATGAATATTATATCATATTTATTGATCTCTATGATATTTTATTGAAAACATCTTGTCTTTTATTTAATATGGTAATCATCTATGATTAAAATTAATCTTCTTATCCTATACTAGAGTGGTCTTTATTAAATTTAATACGTTCCATAATGTTAATTTATTTTATATCACTGTTGTCTTTTTTATTCATCTCTTTATGAAGATATATCTTCCTTTTCTTTGGTCAAAGATGTTTTAATTCTTCCAACAATATGTATTTTATTATTATTTTTGACTTCCTGTATGGTGATTCTTCTTCTTCATAAACTCCTTACATAACATTCATTTTTTCTGGGAACACCGTAGTAAAGTTAATAATTCCAAAACATATAAACAACTAATTTTTCATCTCCTCTTTATAATTTCATTATTTTATTTTTGATGTTTTGATATGGGTTCTATAGTTTTTTTACTATAGTTGAGGAATCAAATTTTTCCTCAAAGCCTCTAATATGGATTAATATCACATTCACCTTACTGAAATATGCATCAATATTCTCTACATCAACCATTTTGACATATTTTAATTTTTACTTATGATTTTTACTTTAAGTTATTCTATCTTAATGTTACTTGATATATTTTTCAATATTATTTCAAATTTCCGTAGCCAACTACAGTCCACACATGTTTTAATACAATTTTTTCATTTAATTGGGATAGAATTTCATTTCTTTCCTTCTAGTAAATTTAAATAATTTTAATGTGTGAAAATGGAATAACAAAATCCTTAAACCATTGAGAATATACCATAGTAACAATATCACACACATTATGTCTCTATGATTTAATATATAGTATCATTATATGGTTCTACCCGTGAATATTTTTTCCGTTAAAAAAGAGACACCAAATCTATTAATACAGTTTAGGATCTCCATGATGAATGAAAAAGAGTATAATATTAAGGGAAACTGACCCTATGATAATAATTTTGGAGATCATATTATATGGATAGTATTGAGAGGGCATTATTCAGTATAACTCAATTCAATATAAAATTTTTTCCATGAAAATCAATACCCAGTGTTTTATTGAAATTTTGATTTAACGATTAAATTTTTTTTCCTCACATAAGTTTCAAGTAATAATTATACTCATAACTTTATAGGAAATCATGTTGTTTTTGAGATAAAAACATATTTCATTAATTTTTCCAATTTTTATCTGATGATTCAGATATACACTAAACAACAATTTTTTTTTAAAAATTTTGATCTTCTTCATCAAGATCCTTGACTACAAAAATGGTTGTATTGGAGATAAAGATTCAAAATATATTTAATGTGTATTTGTGTTGCAATTGTTGTCAAAAAAATTGTTTGATAAAAATTGAATGTGTTAGTAACTGAAGTTTGAGGTTTTGTTATTGAATCAGTAAATAGAGTTAATAAATATGATAATATGATTTGATATTATTTGAAAAAGTTTATTTAAGTAAAGAAACAATAAATATGACGATTACAGAGTTGGTATTTAAGTTCTAAAAACATGTTTCATTGGTCAATTTGGGTTGACATATTGTTTATAACCATGATTTGAAGTATAAATTGAGGATTACATGAAAAGATTATTTATTTGGTATGAAGAGGTTAGGAATGTGGTTTTGTAATTTATTTTAAGAGGACATTTTATTTGTATATAGGTTGGAATTCATTTAAGTCAATGTTCCTTAAGAAATATAGCCCCTAGGCTCGCGATCTAGGGGGAGTGGAACACACCACAATGTGAGTGGCTAAGCTCGACCCTAGCTATGCAGCATGGGTCGGCCATAGTCATGAAAGTCCACGATGTGCCTATAAAAGGCACAAGATTGGGGGATAAACCGTCCTGTGGGGAAGAACAGTGGCTAATATGGCTGAAAGATCACACCCATAGAGAAAATGTATAGGGAGGTACCGGGGGGAGATGAGAAATTATATATGTGATGATGAATCATTGAGTATTGTAATTGAGTAGTGAAATCTAGCATGTATTGATATGGGATATTCCTAAAAAAGTAGGATTATCTAATCGCTTGATTGTTTTATCAGATCTGTTGATCTACTATAAATAAATATCAAAAGATTCATAGTCATTTAATCTTCTTGATTTTAATCAGGCTCGTTCGATAAATTTATGTGATTTTCTTCTACCTTAAGCTATCTGAGAGTCTAGTGTGTCAAGATCTTCATGTCTCTAAATATCTAATGAATTTAACCAAACCTATGATATCTGTTTTACTATTATGAAGATCCGAACAAGATTGAAATATTTTATGAAACTATTTAGTCCTAATATAAGGAATATACACCATGGTATTACACTATATAGAAGATTAAAAATTCATGGCAGTGATTCTTGAAACAGTGGAATAGTGGTAGAGTTTGAATGAGCCAATAGTGAAATGAATCTTGGTAATTCTATATGATTATGAGGTAATTCTCAACACCAATAATTATAGAGGATAAGATCATTTTTGTGTAATTTTTTATCTCACATCAAAGAGAAGTTTTTGAGAGAGAATGTGATTTATTAACTTTATAATTTTTGAAGGTTTTTGCGCTTGCGTGAATAAAAATAGAAGGTCACACGTACTTTATATTTGCATTACAGACTCATGGTGCTACGTGATGAATTGAGTTACACATTCACTGAGTTTTTATTGAAATGTTTTAGATACGAATTTATAGTGTGAACATAATCTTTATATTGTGAATAACATGAACACATAAAACTTAAACACATTTGGGATTGAGATATTAAGTTTATATAAGACTCATGTGATGATCTCAGTGAGTATGAAGATTGTACATTGAGTTTTTATGAAGTAATAACATGCATAAGGTGGAAGAGAAGAGGGTTTATAGTAAGGAGTGGTGGTGATTCACACACTCATACATAATGACTTGTTCACGTGATATTGTCTATGCTTCATGTACAAAGAAAAAGTTAACCACCATGCATATGTTCTCATATAAGTGAATTTTAAGACTACATGCATAAGATAATGATTTTAAAATCATGATTGACTGATAATGGAACATAATATTGTGCGTGTGAATTTTGTTTGAAAAAATAGGAGGATACAATATTATTTGAAAGGTAGTTTGTAACATATGATACATTGATGGAATTAATTGAGACATTTTACATCAATGTGAATTAATGTCTGAATAAAATGAGAGTGCCATGAAATTTTATAACTACATGCATGGTGTATGAAAGAAGTGCATATAAAAAATTAATTGTATATTCGGTGAGAAGGATTAGATACTAATGTTAATTTAGTTATTCTATTAGTGTTTCATCTTATTTACATATTTGATATTTCTGTGTTTAATGAGGACAAGTCTTCAGCAGAAGAATGAATGTTTTCCAATGAAATGATGTACTGAGGCGGATGATTATATTTATTGATCAGAAATACTTTTTCATGTCCATCATTAGTACAAAGTTAAGATTTATGCTGAAGCATTATATTATAAGAAAACGTACAAAGAATTGAGATATCATCAGTTAATCATTATGATATAGCAGGGAGTTGAATTAGAAGTATTATCTTTTACAAATAAATAGTATATTGAACTGACTTGCATAAAATATTTTTTTTAGATTCAGTGGGATTCGAATTACATAATTAGGATATACTCAGTTGATCAAAGAAAATCTTATTTTTTTATTGTAAGAGTATATTGAAATCATTCAGAGAGTGATTGTATATTGTTTGTAAAAATGTGTTAATAATCCATTTAATATTTTATTAGGAGACATTGTATCGAGAATTGGTTGATAACTATCCATATTGGTTTCAGTGTGATACCAGGCCATACGACCTATATTTTTTTAATTTTTAGTAGATATTATGTCACTTGGATCAACTGATTCATATAAATGAATTAGTCTCCCACATCGTGGGTGAACCTTCTAAATATATTGTGTGTTATGCTTCATTTACTTTCAATCTTGTATGTAGAATATTTGTGTTTGTCCATAGGGAAGATCCAATCAGTCTAAAAAGTTCATAGGTTTGAGTTAAATAAATTTTACGATAAAAGAAAAAAAATGGTAAAACTTATATACATTGATTCACCCACCCTCTCAGTGTACCGACATGATCCATTGGGAACTTCACTTGGTATCAAATCACATGTTACACTGATGATTGGATCTATCTTATTTTCCAAGTTTTTTGAATCTGACATATTTTAAATAAAACATTTATTGTGATGATGTAAATGTGTTGAGTATAATGGAAATTTCAGTTCATATCTTGGTCAGTGTCAAAATAATTGTTTCTGCAAAAACCATGATGAATAGATAGAAGAAGGAGGGAAGAAATATCAGAAATAATTTGAAGAAAGGAAGAGAGTTAACCAAAGTCATAATATAGTCAGGGATGTATTATATCAACATTATGTGTTATATGAGTTGATAATGATCATTTTGATTAGTATGGTTCAAGCAAAGATTAAAAAGAGTTTATTAAATCACTCAAGGATTTTATTTCAAAAAACATTATCTGAATAATCATTATATTGAAGATGTCACATACATATTTTATTTTACCAATGGACGATATAATTAAATTAGAGAACATGAAAAGGAAGATAAATATATATAGTAGGATTTGAGAATTGGGTTTCATAGATTTAAACTTCTCTTAGAAATTATTGATGCCAAAGAAGAAACTATAACATTTCGCAATGAACATTTCTCTTATCATGAAGAATAATTTCACAAAAATGAGTGTGAGAAAGATGTTAATTGGAAGGTTCTTATAGGTAATATTCTTATTATTGAAGAATCTCATAAAGATAACATGAATATTAATAATTTTTAATTAGAAATTAATGAAATGGATGATACGTTCATCCCATATGATGAATCAAAAGAATAGTCAATATTGCACTGAAATAAAAAATTATCTTTTATTGAGGACGATTTATAAAGCACTTTTTCTAAGAATGATTTGACCGAAAAAGTTTATAATGATGTTATTAATTCATTGGATAAACTAGATAAATCTTCTATGAATATTAAATAAGCCCAAAAAGAGGTTAAAACAATGCGGATTAATGAGATGAATAATTCTATTCCTTAAGTTAGAGAAATGTGTGATGATCAATTTTAGAAAATGAAGTGTCAAAGGGAATACAAACTAAAAACTAATGACGATGAGAAACTTTTATTCAACATGAAGTGTCTTTAAATGGAATTTAATTTTAATAATCAGATGGAAAAATCAATGACTTCCCAAAAATAACATGAAGATATAGTGAACTCACTTGATGATCATAAGATTTATATAGATTAGAAATATCTTTAGTTTGTGGTAATGTTCAGAAATATTGAAAACATTGAGGATAAATCTTCACAAAATAATGACATCAAAGATGATACAAAGAGTAATTATAAAATGATTTTTTCTACTGAGAAGACATATTCATGTTTACATATGAGATTGAAATTATCTAATGGTAAATATGATGCCAGCTCATTGAATTAGGTAATCCAAGATCTAGAAGATTCTGTTTGTATAAATATTGTTTCATTCACAAGTAAATGTACCAAAAATAATTATAGAAAAACATTGATGAATAATTATGATGATAAATCCACCATTTCATCAATGTTAGATATAAATAAATCCATGTGTTTTTCCCTATAATGATATCAGATGAATAATCATATTATCTGAAAACAACAAGATTTCAAAACAAGTCATGTTATAGTGAAAAAGAATAAATGATGTATTTTTTCTATTGTTGGTGTTATGGTAAATTCAAGCATCAGGATATTGAAGATTGGAATAATATTTATATGAATAATAATTACATAAGGACATTATTTTGGGTGAGAAGATCAGGTGTGAGGAAAAATCATTCAAAATTGAATCATAATTCGCCGTTGAAGAAGAATCTATCTATCAAGAATAGATTTGGGTTTTTTGAAGACATATGTGATCATTGAAATAGATGTGGTGATAAATATAAATAGTTTTGGTGTGTACCAATCAATAACTATTCATATGTTTATATGGAGAAGATTTCACATCAACTACAGAGGCAATGAATAAATATAGATAAACCTTTCTTGGGATGTGAGAAGAAGAAGAATGTAATGAAAACTATGATGTCAGCTGAATCCAATAATAATGATGACATGAATTTCACACCAAAGAAAATATGATACCACTAAGGAAGAAAATTTCAGATCATGGACTTTGGAAAACATTTCATAAACACCAATTATGGTGGAATCAAGTTAAAACAGAAAAATAAATTAATCACATCATCAAATGAAATGGATGATTTGGTGCATGATAATAAAGTTGAAAAACTCAAATTTCATGAGTGGTTTTCTAAAATGGATAATCCTATTATTACTAATGATTGTTGTGCAAGGTGGAAAATGTGTGGGTATATTGAAGTTAAATGCATGGCAAGGATTATTGAAAAAATAGAACTAGTGATGAACAGTTGCGAAGAACCTATGGATTCTTATGTTAAAAAGGCTAATGTGAAGATGAAATATACACAGAAGAAGAAGTATGATAATATCACAAAATTGTGATTAGTCAAATGGAAAGATAAACAGGAATTATTCAAAAATACGGAACATGAACATATGATTGAAAGTGAACTACCTTCTAATAAGAAGAAGCATATTACATCTATGTTGAATACTGACGAAATCTAGCAGACCTTGCCACACTTAAATTTTAATCATTAGAAAGTCACAGATGAAGAAAGCATGATGAAATTTTGTGAATCTAGATCAGAAATGATGGAGTCTCTAGGTTGAGAGAAAAATATCATCCATGTTTTTATAACTAAATACATCATTGAAGAACCACCTTATTCAAATATATATATTTTTTTGATTCATTTATTCATGGAATTGATGTTGAACCATTTATTCAGGGGGATTCCAGAAGATATGAGTAAAATGAAAATTTTTATATTATTATAGATTCTAGCCATCATGATTTCCTTTATTTCAATTCTTGGTAAAAAAAATTTGAAGATCATTCCTGAATAATGGTTATCATGATATATTAGTGTAATGAATGTTATACCTCTAGGGAAAGTCAATTATTGTAGTGGAATGTTTACATTTTTTTGAGATAAATTTATGATATTAGTGGAAAATATTTTGAATAATTAATGAATGAATAATTCATTTATGGCATCATTTTTTCAAAATTTATTGATGGTATTTTTTCACTAGAATTATCACTCTTGTTTTCTACATCAGGTTATTCCTTGTTGACTTAGAAATTATTAATTGATTATTAATTGCATTAATAATGGTGATGCATTACTTACCACAAAGAATGTAAATTTGAATTTATTATAAGTGTAATCTCTTGTGAAATGAGTATATTTAAGGAGGGAAGAAAAAATTTTCAGTTGTCACAAATTGAGATAAGTTGATTTTATCCCATATTAATATCATTCTAATTATTTTCTAGTAAGGGGATGAATAAAATATTCACTTTTAAAGTGAAATGGATATTGGAAGTAAATAGAAAGGTGTATATTGAATAACCCAAATTTATTGATAGTATATTTTTGTTTTATTTGATGCCAAACTAGTTTTTCGATAATGGAGATGGCAACTCTCCAACTGAATATGAAGATAGTCACCTTGCAAACCCTAACATTGCTCAAGATCAGTGATCACGAGCCTCATGTTTTATAGATTTGGTTTATGATGGCCTCATTTGATCTAGAATGGGAGACCTCTTTTGATTCAGAAGTAGAAGAAGTTGTTTCTATAAGGGATATATCCCATCATGATCTGCATGGAATTATTAACGTGATATCCTTTATTGAATCTCTTATGGGTTCATATTTTCACACACCTACCTCGAAACAGGCCCCCATGTTCAAAAACATGGAAGATGGAGGCTTCTTTATTTGTGAGGATCCAAAATCCATTTAATATAGATTAAATATGTGTATTTTTTCTCTCCTCAGGCATATTAAATACATAAAAAGGGATAAAACATGACCAACAATAGATCTTAAACCTCGTATCTTTCATTGTTGCAGAAATTCCAATTGGAAACTTGTTCCAATTGGAAATGGCTATTTCCATATTATTATAAACACATTGGAGGACATATAACTAGAATTGAATATTTGAAAAATTCAACTGAAACCTTTTTTTCATGGTTTATCTGAATGGGATGTTACCTTTAACCCTTACACACATAAGAACTCCATGGCACAAATTTGGATTAAATTGCATGGACATAACTGGGTTTTCTAGCACCTAATGATTTTGAATGACATTACCACTTTTATAGGTGTCCCCCTAAAAATTGATCAATGTACACTGAATGAGGAATTTGGACTATATGCTAGAGTAATGGTAGAAGAATATTTAGACTCAAAATTTACACATATCATTACCTTTAATCTTATTGACTATTATACAGATGTTAAAATTGAATATGAGTGCAAGCCACCATTTGGTGAATTGTGTAATATTATTGTCCACTCCATTATAAATTGTAGAGTTGTTAAAAATAAATTTTCACAACCCACTGATACAAAATGGACTGAATTCAAGATGAAAAAGATGGAAAAATGACTTATCTTGGAAAAACTCGAGGCCTCTAAAAAAGAAATTAAAATGGCTAGAAAAGATTGGTGACTTGATTTTCTCAAAGGATGCAACATGTAGATAATGGGTGGATTTGGGTGGAGAAAAGGATATCCAAATTGATGATCAAGGTATTTTGGATGAAATTTATAATTATTTCATGGATATTTTCGAATAGTCTGATAAAAAGTTTTCTCATGAAGGATATATGCCTTCAATGAAGGATAAATGTGCTGACTTGAGCACTATTCATGTTTCTGTTCTGGACTGTTCTATATGATGAATAGTGTATAATGACTCTACTTGGGTGTCTCAAAATGTGGTCTCTTTTCACTTTAAATAATATGGTAAAGCCTCCACTCAAGGAAATCATGTTTCCATAAAGAAAGTTCTTTGTAAACTTGTCAATAGAACAACCTATAGCACTACTGTTGATTCCAATGACAATAACTCACTTACTAAACAGAAATTTTGAAACCTGTTATTACTACTATATATCCAATAGTTGACTGAATCTACAACTTTAAATAGACCACTACTAGTACTCATACTGCTCCGAGGGATGGAAAAAAGGTGAAGGATGTTGTCTTTACCTTCCTAGATGATATCATGGGGCAAAATCCTCAAGAAAATAACTTCACCGAGAGAATATATGAGAAATAAAAATTTCCAAGCAAAAACAGTGTCAAACCAGAGGATTTGAAATCCTCTATTTGGTGTAAATAAGCGTCATTCTTGTACATGTTGAGGCTCTCTATGTATATGTAGGAACTCCAATGTCCTCCCTTGTTGAAAATGATATGGAAGATTAGTGTACCCCTACCAAGTTTGTAAAAATCACAGTATATTGGTGTTCATAAGTCTACTACAACTGGATGATTTCTTCCAAACTAAACATGGAATCCCCAAGGACCTTTCAACTGAATATCACTGTAATGATCCAGGGACCCCCAGGTAATAATGGTATGTTCATCTAATTCAATATCATCTGTTTCATCAATTCTTAAGCAAGACGAGCAACCCTCAGATACTACCCACACCAAAACTCAAACACTCAAAAGATCCTTCAAGAAGAAGAGCTCTAGGAGTAAAAATAAGGGGCTTCAAACCAAAATTATAGGTTATAATGATTATTTTTTTTCGAATTGTAAGGGTATTTCCAACTATGAAACTATTATAATATTACATATGTTTCTCTATGCTCACCATCGCATATTTTTTTCCATTACTGAACCTGAAATTAAATTTCCTATATGTTTTTCTAATTTGAATTACATTAGATATAATTTTCATAGTACTAGTAATAATAATTCTCCAGTGAAACTCTCTAGATATTTTCTCACACTTACATAACAAATTTTAACGTTTTTAGCATATTTGATTACATGATTACAGGTGAACATGTCTCCAAAATCTCACATATTTTCCACACCTTTGTTTCGAAAATAAATAAATACTAGGATAGGTGAGTGAATACGAAAACCCTTTCATGCCAAGGAAATTGAATTCATGATCCATGGATTATAGTTGGGGACTTTAATTCTAATCTTGGTCCTTCTGAAAAAATAGGACAGACTCACTCCCCCATCTCCTCTAGTGAATTGAAAACTGAGGTTGAGGATAATGGCCGAATTGAAATTAACCTTTCAAGGGATAAAAACACCTGGTATATATGAAACTATAGTCAGATGGTTTCAGGTAAACTAGACCAAGCATTCAATAATGATAAAACATTTGGTAAATGGGACACCATCTTCAGCATCACTATCCCCAAACTCAACTCTGTCCACCACCCAATCTATTCTAGTCACTCTATTAGATGTGCTAAACCGGATCCCCCTTTAAGATTCAATAAAACATGGATCTCAGACCAAGACTATGAAAGTAATATTACAAATTCATAGAATTCTATGAATTATTTTAGAGATGCTTTTTCTTGTATTATGAAGCTTAATTTCCTTAAAAAATATAAAAGTATGTTGTAAATACATATCCCTCTAAATTGATAATGAGATTGTTTCTCTGGAAGGCTCTCTATGAAAATTTCAATCTTCCACGACTCACTCAGACTTCAATACTGACCCTCCGTAAGAAATTGATATTACCACCAAACTTAATTCTAAACTCCCCATTAATGAAAATATTCAGAAGCACATCATTAAAAACAAATGTCTTAAATATGGTGATAGGAACCCAAAATTTTATAACAATATTCAACGAATAAGGAAAACATGAAGGGGAATCACTTTTCTTTAATATGGTGAAAAAATTATTGATGTAGAGGATAATATTTCATGTCACATTGTCTCCTACTATTTCAATCACTTAAATTTTCCTGATATCAAAAAATAACTCATCCATGATGGCATTCCTATCTCGGTCATCAATGAAGATAACACCTTTCTCAATATCACTCCTTTATATCTTGAGATCCTGGTAATTATTTTTTTTCTCAAAACTAGACAGTGCTCCTTGTCCTAATGGCTTCAGAAACGGTTTTTTTCAACATTACTGGGATGGCATGCATCCACATGTAAATTTATTAGTGAAAACATTTTTGTCAAATGGCTCTCTCCCTTATGGTCTTAATTTTCAATTTCTTTCTGTGATCCCCATAGTAGATAAAGACACTGAGATTCACCTTCTTAAACCTAGTCCTCTAATCAACACTCTCTATAAAATCATTTGTAAGATCCATTCCAATAGACTTGAAAATATTTCCATCAAAGTTGTTTCATGAAACATATTTTTCTTTATCAATGGTGAAAAATCCATGATTGCATTTATCTTTCCACTGAATTCACCAACCTCATAAAGAAACTAATAGGGTTGGAAGTATTGACATTATTATTGATATCAGAAAGGGTTTTGATACCATTAAATGGAATTTTTTCTACAAGGTCCGGCAAGGCTTTGGTTTCTATAATCTATTCATCAAAAGAATTAAATATCTCGTAAGCTCTTCTAACATCTCCATTTTCATTAACGGCTCTCCAAAATGGTTTTTTCAATGAAATAAAAATTTCTAACAAGGGGAACCCCTCTCTACTATCCTTTTTTCAATTGCGGAAGACTACATAAGAAGATTGTTCAATCTTCTTGTATATTATGGTAAACATAATCCTCTCAATGCTTTTAAAATATGTGTTTTCCCACTCATCTTTAGTATACTAATGATATCATCCTCTTCCTTCATGGAAGTAAATGAAATATTCAAAATCTAAAGGCTACCCTTTCCCATTATGAGGATATAACTATCCAAGCCATCAATTGGAAAGAATATTTTATCTTCTTTGGAAAAAGGATTCCAAATAATAGAATACTCCACATTATTCATGATTTAGTCCTAAAAGAATGGTATTTCCCTTAAACTTACCTTGGTGTTCCCACATTTTGGGGTATACCCAAAAAATGGTTTTTTCTAAAACTATTGATAAAATTCAATGTCAACAATTTTCATCGAAAGGAAAATCTCTATATATGGAAGGTTGAATAATCCTTTTCAAATCCACAATTTTTTCGATAATGGTTTACTCTATAATGGTCTATAAATGTCCCATACACCTTCTCAAAAAAATAAATACCTTCATCAAAATCCTTTTTTGTAGTGGAAGAACCCTTGGTAGAAAATTTTTGATGGTACCATAGTCTATCTGTTGAAAACCTATTATCAAAGGTGGTCATGGAATTAAAAACTTTATACATTTCAATGATTCTTTACAAGATAGATTTACTTGAAATATCCTTCATAATGATTCAATGCCGCTTAATTTCCTTAAAAATAGGATCCCTGATATGATTAAAATGTAATTTATATTATATGGACTCCTCTATCTAGTCCTCCATAAAACAAAATTTCTCCCATATCATATATAATTCATGATGGATAGTTAGTAGAGACTGTAATTTGATGTTTTTTATAGATAAATGGATTGGAACTCCTATGATTTCAATGGTTGACCCTAATAATTTATCTGATATCATCAATATCTCTATCAAAGACCTTTTAAATAACCCCAAAAATGATATTCCTGATAGTATTAACTATTCCATGAATAATTAAACTATTGCTAAATCTGATGATTTATTAATTTGGGAGCCACCTCACAATGGAATTATTTACTCCAAATATTTTTAAAATCATCATTTTAGAAAATGTGATATTGATATGCTTTTCTATTTTTTATAATCCTTATATAAAACCTTCAAGACTCACTCTTTTTTGGAGAAATGAACACAATTGATTCCCAATGGATACTTACCTTCAATATTTTGTGGTTCAATATTTAACCAAATGCTATATATGCCACAAGCATCAAGATGACACTAACCTCTCTATAGATCATGCATCTGTTTTTGGCGACTGTTGCATAGCTTCTTCATTTGAACTATTATGATAGAAATTATCACTTACAGTATAATAACTCATTTAGTTTTCATGCAGGCTAAGTGTGGATCTCAGCTACCATTCATAAAGCTACATCGATCCAACAAAGTAATAAAAAAAGTCATCTCTTGACATCAGCATCTTGTGGCACCTCAGTGTTGATGTATTCTACCGTCGTCCTTGACACACTTTTGAAGTTTTTTGGCAATCCCCTCTACCTATTTACATTAATGTGAATGTTGATGGTTCCTCCTATGGTATCCCAGGACCCTCATGATGCATCAAGGTGTACATGAAAAGCTTTGGTCACATTCCTGAATTTTTATGGCACTTGTGGAAGCACCTAATCTTTGGAGGCAGAGATGTTGAGTTTTATCCCTGTTATTACCTTCAAAAGGCTGAAAGGATTAAAAAATATATGGATAGAATGTGACTTAACCACTATAGTTCCAGATTTTTAAAATGGAGTGGTTTATCATTCTTGGACTCTATGTACTCGATGGATATTATGCTATCTTTCACAATTGGAGACCAAAAACATTATTACACATGTGTTTCATGAGGCAAACATGGTTTCTGACGGGCATGCCCATAAGGGGGTCAACTGTGACATCACCTGGTCGGATTTCCTTCCTTTCGTCTTTCTCCCACATCAGGAAAATGATTGTAAAACATTCCCATGTTTCAGAATTCTGTAACCCTTTATTTTTTTCAATAAATGGGCATTTGTTTTTTACTAGGGCACAATCTGTTTAAAAGGATTTTTTTTGATAAAAAGTCGATGTCTTAGTAATTCATGGTAGAGGTTCTATCATCTAATCATTATGTAGACTTATTAAATTCGAAATGTTGATTTTATTTTATTTGAAAAAGTTTCTTTATGTAATGAAATACTAAATCTGAAATTTGTAGAGCTGGACTTTATTTTCAAAAGACATGAGTCATTAATTATTTTGGTTAAAACATTATTTATAAAAACGATTCAAAAAAAATTGAAAATTCCATGAAAAACTGATCTATTTCCCATGAATATGTTTTGAATGTAGTTTTGGAATTTATTTGAAGATGAATTTGTATTTTTTATGTTACATGGAATTATTATAAGTACATTTTTCCTCTTAAAAAATATCCTCTTAGCCTGCTAGCCAGGGGGAGTGGCACACACCACTATGTGGGTGGATGAGATCAACCCCAGCCATCCAAACATGGGTCGACCGTAGTTGAGAAAGTTCTTGGAGAGCTTACACAAGGTGCAAGAGTGGATGAAAAATCACCATGCGAGGCAACATGACAGTAGAGGTGGGTGCAAGAGGATGCCCATAGAGAACTGAAACATAGTGGTTCCAAAGAGGGAGAAGTGAAATTATTTATGCGAGGATGAAGCATTGAATATTTTAACAGAGAGGAGAACTCAAGTGTGTTTCTATTTGGGATATACCTAAACAAAATAGGATCATAAGAATTCTTGAATGTTTTATCTAATCTGTCGATCTATTTTAAAAAACACTTAATGAAACACAATCGTCCATTATGTACTATTTTAATCTGGTTCGTTTGATCAATCAACGATCTTTTCTTCTACCTCAAGCTCTTCGGGAGTCCAGTGCATTGATATCTTCATGCAACTACTTCTCTATTGAATTGAACCAATAATTTGATCCCCATTTGAGTATTATAAATATCCAATCATGATGGAAATATTTTATGAAACTATTGTTATCACAATATAAGGATTAGAAAATCATTATTTTACACAACTTAAGAGATAGAAAATTCAAGACGCTGATTCTTGAAATCGTAGAATACTGGAAGAGTTCGAATGATCCGTGGATAAAATGAATCTTGGTAATTATTTAAGATTCAATGCTAATTCTCAACCCCTATAAATACAGATATTGAGCTCATTTGTGTGTAAATGTTTATATCACATCTGAGAGTGCGTTTTTAGAGATAATGATCTTTGTGAACACTTTAGTTCATGATTTTTGTTGTGATTTCATGATGAAAAAAAAAGGACATGAGTACTTGATTTGTGCAATCCACACTCAAGGTGATATGTGATGAATTAAGTTCCCCTCAATTTTTCATGAAATGATTGAGATACAACTTGATAGTGTAACCATTAACTACATATTGTGATTAACTTGCACACATAAATGTATACTCATTCAGGTTTGAAGAATTGATTGTATATTAGACCAGTGTGAAGATCTTAGTGAGTGCGTAGATTGGATATTGAGTTTTCATGAAGGAATAGTAGGAACAAGGTGGAACAACATTGGCCATAAAATATTGACTGAGTGTGATTCACACACTCATGCATGTATAATTGTGCATATGACACTATGTGTATATCATGTACAAAAAATAAGATATGGATAGTGAAAATGTTTTCATATAAGTTACTTTTGAGACTAAATGCATAAGATCATGCTTGTGAATCCATGTGTTTTTGAGAATTACACCAAAGATAGTGTCTTTGATAGGGGTTTTCATGCATGAGAATAGAAAATCTTATATAATAGGTAGTGTTAAAAATATTACTTATTGAATAAATTAATTGAGGAAATTTACATGAACATGAATTAATTCATGGAGAAAATTAGTAGAAAATTCCCTTTTATAAATACATGAATGATTATTGAAGAATTGCATGTTTATTATTAATTCCATATTCAGCATGATGTATTGGAGACTAATGTGAGATTTTTATTCTATTAATGTTTTAACTTATTTCTATATCTTATATTTCATTGTTTAGTGTGTCTGGGTCTTCAGTAGATGAAAGAATGTTTTTCCGAGTAATGTTGTACTGAGGAAGATGATTATATTATATGATCAAAAAAATCTGACCAAGTCTAGAATAAAAATAACAATCAGAGTGAATATGAATTAGTATATTATAAGAAAACTTGTAGAGCGTGGAGAAATCATCAATTGATCATTATGATATAGAACAAAGTTAAATTGGATGTATTATCTCCTATCATTCAAGAGTTTACTGAAAATACATGCATAAAATGTTTTTGATTAAATTCATTAGTAGTGGAATTGTTTTTGTAAAAGTGAGAATGTGTTGAATTAGTTTATAATTAGTGGATTGAAGAGAAATTTTATTTTTGTATTGCAATATCATATTGAAATCATTCTCAAAGTGGTTGAATTTTTCTTCTAAACTGGTGTGAATTAGAATAATCTTTTTTGGGAGGTATTATTTTTGAAATTGTTAGATAACTACACATATTAGATTTAGTCTAATACCTCGATATCCCAATTGTAATTTTTCCTTGTTTTTTAGTGAAAAATTTGTGGCTCAGGTCAACCAGAACAATGTGAGGACGTAGTCACCCACATCGGGGGAAAAAATTGAAAAAATATTGTGTTTTTTACTGAATTTACTTTATGTCTTCAATATGGTATATTTTTTCAATAGGGAAGCTCAATTCACTCAAACAAGTGCATATATTTGATTTAAAAATATTAAGATAAAGGAAAAGAAAAATTGGTAAAACATGTGTACACAGATTCAACCCCCTCTTAGGGTACCAACATGATCAACTCAGTAATTCATAAATAACATCAAATAATCATTCCCCTCACCAGTTCATAAATAACATTTTTTATGTGATATAATGCACTGAAAACTATCATTTTTTCTACTTGGAAACATGTGTCTAGATAAACAATAGGACAATTATATTTTACTAACCTTCTCCTAAACACAACTAATGTGTCGGTTGATCATCCACAACATCTATTTCATCAATATAATAGTATATTGTTGACCCAAAAAAACAATTTACAACAAAAAGTATATATTATTAATGAAATTTGGGTACTCCATGGTCTTATACATGAATATTTTTTCATTAAATTCATTCATACCCATTTTCATGCTCATCCAAATACTCATTAAAATCTATTGAATACATGAACTTCAATATTTTAATGATAAAGAAAATATGTATTTTGTAATATTTTTATTTAAATTAAAATAATGCATGTAATTTAATCTCAATTTATTTCTCCACAAAAATTGCAATTTTAACACACATTTTAAATACACACATGCATGGTAGCATGTAATATTTCCAAATTGACTTATTTCTTCGGTCCTGTATTACTAGTGATAATTAGCTACGTGAATACCATATATTCTATAAAATCTCCTTAAGATAATGAAATTTATTATGTTTTTCGCTCTAGATACGTCATATAAATCAACTAAATTGTAACACCCACTTATTACATCCCATAATACCGACATTATTTTGGAGTTTTGATAAAATCATATGCATCAGACAATACTTCCATTTTTTGTGATAATAATCCACAAGAATCATTTGACTAAGTAATTTAGAAAACATCACCTCGACAATTGGATATTTTATAGATCTTCAATGTTCCTAAATAACATAAATATGATGAATTCTAAAAAAAGTTGGCTCTATTGAACTCTATATTTCACATGAATACACTCAGTTAAATTACCGAAAACAGAATAGCCTAGAGTCAGTGGATATATTATTATATTTTTATAAGTTACGAGGAATAAAATTATGATGTATTGAATGGTTTAGTATTCATGAAAAAATAGATACATAAATATATTTCATATATATTTGAAATCATATAATACACAATGTGAATTCTGGGAGAACACAATTTTTCCCAGTTGAAAATCTATGCATACCAATCACGAAGACATACTAGTATCCTAGGAAAAATAACATATATGGGAGGTGGATCTGAAATTGTTATTATTGGTAATAATATAGGGTAATATGTAATTAATAAATAAGGATTAACTAATGTGGAAAAGTAAATAACTAAAACACGTGACTTTTAAAAATATGATCGTGAAGAATAATATAGAACAAATAAATGATTGTAGCGAATCAAACCCAAATAACTCGAACTCGATGTCTATTATCTATCACATTTTCATGATTACAGAGAATCAAATCCCAATTTACTAGTAGTATAATAGTATTTGTAAACCAGATACACAAATAGGTCTTGTATTAGAAATAAATACATAATTACAACATTATTTTTTCTTCTAAATAAATAACTTCAAGGATAACTCTAATCCATAAAGTAAATCCCTAAATATCATTCATAGCATTTTTCTTGGACTTATTGGGAATGAAACATAATATGTGTGAGCTAAAGTGATCAATAAAGAAAAAATAAAGTGGAGGAATAATTAATCAATGAGAATAGTCGATATGGAATGGTAACTAATTGAGAACACTTGACATGTAATAAATAAATTAAATAGAAGTTTGTAAAAAAAATTGGAAGGGTAATAACTAAAAACACATTCCATTAAAATATATAGATATGAATAAATAAATATGGAATGGTAAGAAACTAAAACACATGTCATTTAATCAGTGAACTGAAACTGAATTGTATCCATAGATATGTTAAAAAATAAAGGATAAATAAAATATAAATATAATATGAAGGGAATTAATTATTAATGGCTGTCATGTTTAGGAAACATGAAAACTAATATTATCAAGACCTCTTATTATATGGTTTAAAAGTATAGATAGAAACCCTTTTATTTTGTGTAACATATTTGTCTTAGGAGAAACTGTCATTACCTAAAAGAGATATATAATATCTGAGATCCTCCTATCAGTTCCTGTAAAAATCATTCCTCATATCAAATATGTGAAAAATGAATATGACTAATAAAATATCCATATTTAAAAAAGAGTAGAAATTATCCCTATTTCCCCAAATAATATAATATGTGTCAAAGTATACACCATATGAAATAGTTCCTATGGATTATAAAATACTTGTATCCATTGAATGAAAATATGGATATTCAACTAATATTAAAATAAAAAAGAATTAAAATAAAGTAATTGCTTCACGATAAGGTAAACCATTACAATAGAAAGTCATATTTCAATGATAATTATTACGAACAATCTTGAGGTGAATACTCTATAAAAATTTGAAATTGTGCCATGCCAATTTAAAACATTTGAATCATATTCTATAGAAAGGTATGAAATTAGATGAAACCTATAATATCATGAAATAAAGAAAATTCATGATATAACATTAAAAATTATGTTTTTAAGAAATAAAAGTGAATTGGTTCATTATAAAAAATATGTTTAAATGAACTATAAATTAGGAAAAAATGATATTACCTTCTGTTTTGATTGTGGTGAAATCATTTAATGTGAAGAATAATAAGATTATGTTAATTTTATTGTATCCTGAAAACGTTTTTCATGTTTATTATATTCATGTACTTAATCAATAACATTAATGTCGGGTATTTTGGCCAAATTCCGTTTATGTATCAAAAATGATTTTTGTAGGTCGACTATCGTAAAAGGGTTATTTATATAACATAAATTTAATAATAATCATGACATGTTTTTAATATATATATTTATATAAATTATATATTCAGAATCAATAATTATATATGGTTATGAATAATAAATCAATGGTTCAATCATGGAGACGGTAGGCCTTATATATGCATGATTAACATTCACATTTTTTAAATTTCGTTTTAGAAAGTAGGTATATAAGACCATATATTTCTAGAATAATCATTGTTTACAGAATCATTATTATTATATATATATATAATTTATATTAATAAAATCAATCCTTAATACCACCCATTTAAAAATAAAATGAAAAAAATTCACATTTATATGTGTAGGTGGAAGTATGCACGTATGCACAAACGATGTTATTGTTTTCCTAAACATTGGAAGGTATGAATTTATATGTGATAATAAATTTCAAAAAAATATATTTATATAATAAATATCTATTATATTCATCAACATTTACTTCAATACCATCCATGTAATGTGTAAGTGAAAAATTAATCACATCGCTTTTCAAGGCGATATTCCATCGTAAAAATGAGCGACATTATTGTATCCCCCATATAATAGAAATTATGAATGTGTATGTTATATAATAATTCCATATGTAAATTAATTTCATAGATATCATATAAATATGTTAAATACATCATTATATCTTTCCTTGAAAGGTGGTTATGTGTAAATAATTACATCATTTCGTGAGGCGATGGTCTGTCGTACACATGATCGAGAATCAAATTTCACATTTGATGGAATATGTGAATGATATAGGTAATTAAATTAACATAATAAAAAATAATTATATATTATATAATATTTATATTATATTATCATATGTGAATAATATTTTATGGTGGTGGGGGTGAAATAAAATAAACACTCCTGTTAGGAATTTGTCCTCTTATTTGGAGAACCACTTTTAAATTCTCTATATTGGAGTTATAGCCACACCAAGGTTGCTAGGATGTTGGTATACATATAAACATGCAATTTGGCTAGTTATTGGATGATAAAAGGTCCTTATAATTTATAAATGTATAGGAGAGAGGGTGTCCTTTTATAATTGGTATTGAGGAAACCCATGGATTTTTTGAAATGATAAAGTGATACCCAAAATTTTATCATGACAAAAGACTCTTAAATGGGTCATTATACAAAAATTATAAATTATAATATTTATATAGTTATATAATATGGTTGAGGGTAAAATATTTAGTTCATTTTCCACCATTCTATTCTTAGTTTAGATCCAAGTAAACACATTTTACCTTATCCATGGTAATTAATTTTTACTGTTTCCAATATTCATTATGGTTAAAAATTAAAATGAAAAAATTAGATAATAAAAAAATTGATTATAAATATTGAATCGATTTTTTCATATTAAATTCATAGAAGTGGAAATATAAAATTTCATATTTAATCTACAGGCACGTTGAACAATGTTTTTCTCGAATAAAAATATTCAAAAGTATATAATGTATTTATGTCAGAATTCAATATAAATTTTATTAAAATGAAAAAATTTAGTTATATTGTAATATAATTTTTCTTATTTGACTTTATAACCAATTGAAATTATAATTTTTTAAAATAATTTTAGAGAAAAGGCAGTATTAATTTCAAATCAATATTTTCATTATTAATAAAAAATTACACTTTTTAGAACATTAATAAAAAATAAAACAATGATAATTTTAACATTGGTATTTCCAAAATTATATTTATTTCTTAAATTAAATGTTCTTAAATTGGAATAAATTTATTTATAATTTTGTGCGCAATTAGTTATTATACTGTATTTTTTAAAAATAAAGTTTTTCATAAAATAGTCATATTTCATTTAAATGATTCTTATTTTACTTGTAATCAATAAATATGAATTTATTATATTTTATAAAAGTTTAAAATATATAATTTTCATAATTTAGTTATGACTATTCATACCCAATAACATAATGGCTAGTTTATAATGGTTATGTTTAATTATTAATATTTTAATAGAGTATTATATTTCCTTCAATCCTAGTATTGCATGAATTTGAAGATATCATTGAGATCAAATATGATTAAATATAAATATACCAAAGTGTTTCAACGTGTATCATTATCTTCTAATCTTGATTTTCCATGGAATATATGCTACAAAATATGATATTCCTTTTCTAAAATATAGTCGTATAACACAAAACTACTGATCGACCGACATAAATGTATTATAAAATAGATTAAACATTTCCAAAGATGTTATTGATAGTTCTAATTAATCCAGTAACACATTTATTTTCTTCCATTTATGATCAGATAATTAAGAATCACATGTATTCCTAGGTCGAAAATAAAAATAACACCCTCTATAATTCCATGGAAACGTCAATAGGAATATACATGTTATGATATTAAAAATTATATTTCTAGATATGGATTAATTAATTAATGTAACACACCATATACACCGTAGTATAATGGTGTTTCTGAAAGGAAGAATATAAGTATGTTTTCAATACCCCAAAATTCCATATAATTTTTTAAAAAATTTACTGTAATTATTACGAAACTAGGATCTGTGACGTTGTGAAATTTCGAGGCATGGAGTAGCCAGAACGAATTTTTGAACTATTTTATAGTTCATTAAATAATTGTTCTAGTTGCTTTTCTATCTTTTAATCTTGTTCCCAAATCATAAATCCAAGGGAACTATTTAACTCAGAGTGTAGGGATTATCATATAAAGAGATTGACATTTGAAGGCATGTCCCAATTTTGGAAAGTAGTTTTTGGCCATAAATAAAATAATGAATAACAATTATTTTATTTTAAAATATTGATAAATCCTAAACGGTAACTCAGATTGGATATCCAAGAGTACTGTTGTGTTCATGAGGGTGTGGTTCCCTTAGGTGGAGCCTAACCTAGACCAGCACGGTTCGAGAGTGAATGTTAGTTTTTGGCCTTTTGAGAAGAAAAATAAATTAACATAAAAGGTTATTTTATGATATTTTTCTTCTTTGTTATTAAGAAATCATTTGACATTGAATCCCACAAATGAACTTCATTAATAAATCATTTTATGATGATTCAATGCAGTGTAACAAAAATGATGATTCATATTTCATCAATTAATTGTCAAAATAGAAATACGAGATTTTTTCCACAATCCTAGGATTGCTCTGAGACTTCAGTGGGATACGAATGATAATCAACGAATTCACATTCTTACATATTTCTATGTTTTTCTTGCAACAGTGGGATGTAGATCAAGAATGATGAATGGAGGTGCATGATCCCCTTCTTCCTAGACCAACAATTTTATCCCAGGTAGGGGATTTATGCTTTTATATGTGAATTAATGTTCCCCGTTCATTATTTTAAATGATTAACATGGGTTAAATCATGAACAAGTTAACCCACTAATCGATCATTCATGAGGGATGATTAATGATGTAGGATAAAGAAGATATCTATCTTAGTGATTATTCCACATTATATTGGTTATTCGTGATCCTTCTAACAATAAAACCTCTATGTCAACATAAAAAAAAGACCAGGATCATTCATTGGATGTTCTTATGTGCACCTCATTCTTCTATTATAGCATTATTCAATTTATTCATGGCACAATGAATTTGACAGTGGTGATATCCATGGTCTAGATGGGACCGAAATGGTGCATCGACCTGAAGTAGGAGGTTGTGGGAAATGGAAACATCAGGAGGGATGTGCCACGACTCGATGTCCTGCGACATCACCAAGAGTTCGCTACACGTAGTCACGGTGGAGGCATAATGCCACGGCCCCAAGGGCGTGGTGGGAAGTGGAGGCGGTGCGCTGGAAGTGTGTCGTAGTGGAAATAGGGGCTTCCGACATAGAGGCTATAGGCTTCCGGCAGGTGGAAACAGCCACCCTTCCGTGTCAGAGGTTCCACACGACACAATTCCAGGGTCCACAGACAAAGATTGTGAGATGGACCTGAAAATCATTATTGGTCACGTGGAAAATCAGGTCCATGTGAGAGGACAAGCGGGCTGAGAAGGCGGCGCCACCCTTGCACCACGTGTTGTGTGAATCAAATGTCACACAACATCTAGGATGGAGGGAAACAGACCCACCAAAGCGGGTCGGACTAGATGGGAATCTTGGATTCGATATGGCTCAACAGGGATGTATCGGTCCGAACATGTTAGACTAGGTTATAAAATTTGAACCGGGTTACTCCCCAGCCTGGCGGGTTGGACACACGGACGAACTAGGTTGGGTCTAGAAATGCCCAATGGGACTAAACACTAGGCCAGGCCGAACCGGGTCACTCTTGAACCGGACGGGTTGGGTCGGGTTGGTCACTATGGTTTGAGTCATTCGGTACCTCCATGTTAGGTTGGTGAGGTTGATCTGATGAAGTAGGAATGGACCCTGATGCCACTTTCCCCTTTTTACTAAAACACCAATACTATTTAGAATAGGATTCTGATTAGCATGTTGCCTACAACGTTGAGACCCTTTCATGGATACACTCCTTTGTGTGAACTCCAAGTGAATTTTCATAGTAGTCGTGATACAAAACATGTCATTGGGTGTCGATTCTCTAGAAATAAAATGTGATATGGAGTAGGAATATAATGTATGGTTGTGACAAGAAAGATATGATGAGTGGGACCTTGGTGGCCTCATAGAGGTGCAGACCTCAATGGTTCAGTAGATGAGTAGATCTTTGTGGTCCAGCAGACAAGTGGACCTCAGTGGTCCATCAGCCGAGAAATCATCTATGGTCTAGTAGCCCAGCAGACCTCATGTGTCCAATAGCTGTGAAGACTTCAGTGGATCATCAATGATGAGACCCCCAATAGTATAAGATGATTTTTCTTTACAACTGAAAATCGTACATTCCATACTTTGAGTTATACCTAGTGTGAGATGTGTTTACCTTGTGGTATTGTTGTTTGGTCTTACTTTGGGGACTTTACTTTGTATTTTAGGTTCATAATGAGTATTGTGTTACACACCCCTACACGGGCTTCACCCACACATGTCGTGTCTCGTTCATGTGGTCGACACTTCTAGGGAGACCATGGTGGTCTGGAACCAGGTGGTGCCTAGTGAGACGAGATAGATAGGATGTACTTATATGTCTATAAAAAGCTACCCTTCACCAACCCTTCATGAAGGGTTTTAGCGGATAGACCCTAGTACTTGTGATTTCTTTTTTAGTTTTGGGACTGTATTCTATCCCCTTTTTACTTGTCAATTTTAACTATACATTTAGTAGTTTCTCGGTGATTCTAGACGTTTAATTAGTGTTTAGTTTTCAGCAATTTGTGTTGTTTGTGTTTGTTTAGGTTTAAATGAAAATTACTTCCCTTTTGGGATATTCCTTCTCGGTTCCAATCACCAGCCCTAGGCCTATAAATGGAGATCATAGGTTAGTCACGGCATGGGATCTGGGGGACGAGTAGTGACAACATTTTAAAAAATGTCACTTCTACAAGAAGAACGAAGAGTCTAATTTTTTTATGGGGAACATTTTTAAGTTTCTCGTGCTCATATTTTAGGATAGGGAGTATAGTGTTGGTGTGATGACCAACATATCCATATAGTAGGACCCATTATTCTTATTTCCTACTTGGTACATGAAAACATAGGATTCATGCATTGCTGAGTGTTATCCCATGATCTTTTTTAGTTAAAGTCAGCTCACTAGGTATAATCTATTGATCATGGTTCATCTTGATCTCTTTCTAGATGCCTCCATGAAAACAACCAACTAGAATTCCATGGAGTGACCCTGAGGATGGTCCATAGTGTGATGAGGCTTCGATATATGGATCCTTTCCCATGATAGTACCTTCAGACAGTGACCCAACAATACCACCACAAGTTTTTCAGCTATTACTACTAGCGCCACTACTGTAGGATGCATGTAAGATTAGTGCCTTATAAGAATTCCAGAAATCAGAGACCTACCAGGTTTAGGGAGATACATATCCTCAGTTCATTGAAGAATTAAGGAAGGTTGTGATGTGATTCGTCCTCTTAGTGAGGATTCCACTTGACTAGATGTCAGTTCTAATAGAGATCCTTCTACAGCGCTCAACAGGGATATAGTGGAGTCCAACCATCCAGATTCACAACGTGGAGACCCTCACCTCGTCGGAATTAGAGTGAATTTTCAGGTTGGATTTCTTCCCATCAACTTTGCACTCAGTGCGTACACAAGAGATGCTTCACTAACAGTAGAGCATCATGACAGTGGTTGAGTACACTACGAGTTTCACGGACCTCTCTTGTTAATCAACAGATATGGTGAGGGAACCTTTTCTTAGGGCCCAAACATTTTATCAGGGACTCTGATGGTAGATCAGGGCATCAATAATTTCCCCCATCATTCCTACGCAGGCTGGGGTGCTGGAGAGATTACCTTCAGTAGAGATCATCCTCTCAGAGAAGGAACTGACGGTGGGAGCTATAACTGGGTGAAAGGTGGTTGAGTCATCTATGGCAGGTAGCTGACAGATGACACAGAGTAATAAATAGGATATAACCTTCGAAAGACAAAACCAGGACACAGGTCGGCAGAATGTGCATCCTTGGGAAGAGGGTGTCATCTAATAAGAAACGTACGCTACACATGAAGCGGACAGGGGCACATGGCTCAAGATTTCCAGACTCACAGCGCAGAGGATTGAAAGATGTTCAAGGGGATTCTGAGGCAGCGATAGAGACAAGAATAGGGTGGTCCTCATGGCGGCGGACATAGTATAAGAGTGGTACAATTGGTAGGATGTGGGCATAGATATGAGGAACTACCACCCCCACCCCTAGGTGGTCTGCCGCAGGTACTATGAGTAGGTGGACAGGGGTGAGCTCAGTTTCAGGTAGTCGATACCTAAGGCCCTGAATTCCCATCACAACGGAAAAAATGGGTATTTGCGATGGGTTAGTTGCGATGGGATATAATCCAGTTGCAACAAGTCCAACGACAGATGTATTTATGACGGGATAGTATCCCCATCGCAAATAGTCAATTATTTGTGACGGGGATACGGGTCCTGTCGCAATAGGTTTGGCGCGATATGCGTGCCAAAACGCGGGAAGTGTATTTGCGACGAGGTGATTTTACCCGTCGCAAATACCCGGCGGCAGTAAATACTATTTGCGACCGTAAAGTCAGCTGTCACAATTGTCCCGTTGCAAATAAGTCGTTTTCCTGTAATGCATAGATGATACAATATATGATCTCTGTCTTCTCCACATTAGGTAATGTTATTATAGACACAGGTTTTAGCCACTCATTCCATTCAACATACCTTGTTCAAAGCTATAGATTCTAATCGAGTTTTTGGCTCAATCCTTATGATTAGAGACTCATATTGGAAGGGATTCAAAGATAACACACTAGTGTCGGTAGTGTGAGCTTACACTGGGAGGCAATATCTTTAGTTGGTATTTACATGTAGTAGTGTTGAGACCCTATATTTTCATTATGGGTATCGACTAGAAATCAATATTACAAGCTGAGATCTACTATCTGTGGCACATGGTGTGGTGTGCTAGTGGAGATGGGACACGTTTTTCCATTATCTATGAAATGAAAACTGGAGTATTGCATGTTGGAATCACCCGTAAAAGGGTGCAGCTGATCACTCATCAGTTGGCTAGCATGATGCTCGTTGTAATGGATGATACGAGTCCACAGTTTCCCACAGTGGTGGATGAGTATGAGGACGTCTTTTCAGAATATTTTCAAAGACTACCTCCCCAAAATAGGTAGACTTCTACATTGATATATAACTTAGAAAGACACTAATATCTACACTTGAATATTTGATGGTGCCAGCATAGCTCTCGGAGTAGTAATAATAGTTGGAGGACATGAATATGAAGGGGTTTGTAAGGCTCAATGTTTCACCATGGTCTACCCCAGTATTTTTTTCCAAGAAGACAGATGGAAGAATTTGGTTTTCTCATGGACTTCCGGTGCTTGAACCAGGTGATCGTAAAGAACTAATATCCTATACTGAGGATTGATGACCTCTTCTATTAGCTTAAGGGAGTGATATGGTTCTCTAAGACAGACCACAAATTAGCCTATAACTAGTTATAAGTGCGAGATGAGGACATCTCAAAGACTTCTTTCGGTTGTTGCCACATCCACTATGAGTACATAGAGATGTCTTTTAGTGTGAAAAATTACTCATAATTGGTCATGGAACTCTTGAATAAGATCATCCAACTGTAGTTAGACCAGTTTGTAGTGGTAATCATTGATAAATTGTTAGTGTATTCAGTATCTAAGGAGGATCATTTCATACCCCAAAATATGGTTCTAGACACACTCTAAGAGAACTAAATTTGTGAAAATATAGTAGTGCGAGTTCTAGATATCAAATTTCCACTACCTCGGACATGTCATCTCATAATATAGAGTTTCAGTGGTTCAAAAAATGATCAACGTTATTCTTTGTTGGGATCCTCCAAAGAGCGTTACTCAGTTGTAAAGTTTCCATGGGTTGGCTGGGTACTATCGGAGGTTTGTACCAAACCTCTCAACAGTGGAAGCACCCATGAAAGAATTGATGAACAATGGAAAAACCGTCATGTGGGTAGAAGGATTCCAGTAGAGCTTTTAGAAGCTAAGGAAGATCTCGTAGAGTGATCTTGTCTTAAGGATTCCAAAGGAGGGTACTGATTACATGGTGTACTATAATGCCTCAAGTTCCATGCTTGGTTTTTTCTTGATGCATTGTATGTAGTGATTTATAATAGATCAAGAGATTTGAGCTAACTTGAGAAAAACTGTGTGACTGGTGACATTGAGTTGGATGCGGTTGTCTTCACAAGGAAAATGTGACGACACTATCTTATGGACAAACAATTGAACATCTAATTTGACCACAACAGTCTTAAGTATATTTTTTCTTCGAATTATCGGATTCTGAGAGAGAGATGTTGTCAAGATTTCATCAAGGAATATGAATTCATGATAATCGATACTCCCAGGAAGGGGAATGTGGTGGTAGATGTTCTCAATAGGAGAACGAGTTCGCACCTACTAAATGATTTCTCAGTGCATTTGTATTCACATAAAATATCATTTTCTGTATAGAGATGAGGAATCTTATCTTCATTCAATGGGAGTCTCCATTCTATTCATATAGTGAGTTAGGGAGGCGCAACTCAGAGATTCTCGCTATGAGAGTACACGTGCCCAGATATCTACAGGGCATGCCACAGATTGATATTCGAAAGGTGGGGAGCACGTCATCGTTTTTAGAGGATGCATTGTAGTACCTATTGAATTTTTGGATGTGGTGTTCAGATAGTTCCATACATCCCATTTTTTGGTACATGTAGCTGTGGTGAAGATGTACCAGGACCTTCGACGTTAGTACCAGTGGCCGGCGATAAAAAATGATGTGGTAGATTTGGTCTTGAGATGCCTCCCTTGTCAGCAAGTGATGTTTGAGCATCAGGTTCTTACAAGTTTGACATAACACACTGAGGAACTAGAGTGGAAATGGGATGTGATATCTATGCACTTTGTGAATGGATTTACATGTACGTCTTGGGGGAACAATACTATCGGGGTGATCATAGACCAACTAACCAAGTTGGACCACTTCAAACCCATTTAAGAGAAGGGTTCAGTAAAGATCATTGGATGACTATACGTGCATGAGATAGTTTGACTCCATGGATTCACATCTATAATTGTCTCATATCATGATGCATGATATATATCTTAGTTGTGGAAGGAATTGTAGGAGGTGTTTGGGACTCAACTATGCTGGAGCATAATCTTTCACCCATAGACGGATGGTTAGAAGAAGTAGACCATACATACCATGAAGTCCATGATTCATGCTTACGTTCTTTATTTTGGTCGTATTTGGGAGGGCCACCTACTACTAGTGTAGTTTTCATACAACAACAGCTACAAAACCTCCATCATAAAGGCACCATTTGAGGAACTGTATGGAAGACCATGCAGATCACTATTATGCTGGAAAGACCTAGTAGAGTCTACAGTCATAGGTCTAGATATGTTATAAGCTACCACTGAGAAGGTGGAGGTAATCCAAGAGTGTATGAAGATTGCAAAGAGCCAGTAGGAGTCCTATGCTGATAGGCGAAAGAGACGCTTGAGGTTTTCAAAGGGGGTCCATATAATCATATGGGTCTCTCCTCGACATGGAATATAGATATTTGGCCAGGACAACAAGTTATCACTAATGTTCATCATATGTTTCTTCATGTAGCTTATAGTGGGAAAGGTGGAATACCGCTTGGGTCTACCTCTATATTTAAATATGGTGCACAATTTCTTCCATGTATCCTCGCTGAGGAGATGCGTTCACAACCCTTCTCATCTCATTGACCATGGAGAGCTAGATATTGATGACGGGACAACATTCGAAGAGTATCTGATGGAGATAGAGGATCAATAAGAGAGGTTCCTTGGTAGACAGTTGATTCCTCTACTGTGTGTTCGTTGGCAGCACATGAATCTCTAGGAGATCATGTGGGAGCGGGATGGTCAAATTAGTTCTGAGTACCCCCATTTGTTTGATTAGCCCTTGTTTTGGATTCTGAGGATTTAAAGACATAAAGGTTGCAGTAATGTAGTACCCCGAAATTCCATGTAATTTTTTTAAAAATTCAATGGGATTATTTAAAGACCAGGCTCTGAGACGGCTCAAAATTTTGAGGCTTATAGTGAACAAAACGTATTTTTGAACTATTTTTAATGTTTAATAAATAATAATGTAAGCGGGAATTTATAACTTTTAAACCATTTCCCGAATCATAAATCTGAGGGAATTGTTGATCTAGGAGTGTCCGAATTCTCCATGAAAGGGCCAAGCATTGTATGACATGGGCCAATTGTGGAAATTAATATTTGGATGTAAATAAAATAATTTAATAACAATTATTTTAATTTCAAATCCTTCTAACTCTTATACAGTAACTTGTAGTGGAAATATGATAGTTTCATTGAGCTCGTGAGGGTTTTCTTCCTTTAGGCAGAGCCTAACCTCAACCGGTGCAGGTGGAGGGTGAAAGATAGTTTTCAGAATATTTTGATGAAAAATAAAATAACTAAAAAATTTATTATATTATATTTTTCTTCTTCATTACACAACGATGAGGCGACACTGAATCCCATAAATGATCCTCATTAATGAATCGGTATAGTGAAGTTGCAATGCAACATAACAGAAATAATGATTTTCAATTCATCAATTAATATCCTAATAATAAATACAATATTGGTGGCATAATTCGGGGATTTCTATAAGACTTTGGTGGCTAATAAATGAAGAATGACAAATGCACTTTCATACACCATTAGATGAAGATCTAGCAATGGTTGTTTGTAGATCAAGATCAAGTAAAGGAGGTGTGCAATCCCGTTATTCCTCAACCAGAAATCATATTCAATGTAGGGGTTTGATTCATTTCTGTGTGAATTTCTTTTCCCTATTATTTTCTTTTTATCGTTGAACACGGGTTAACTCACAAAAATTATAACCCATGTATTGATCTTTTTTGTAGGATGGTTAATGATGAGAGAAAAAGGGGATACCTATCTTAGTGATTATTCCACATTATTTTGGTTCATCGTTATCCTTATAACAAGAACGCATCCTGGTCATTATGAACAATGACCCAAAACATTCTTTTGGTGTTCTTATGTGTGACTATTTCCACTTTTCATGTGTTCTTCCTACATTTAGTGGTGAAATAAATTTGGTGGTGGTGATATCTGCAGTCTAGAAGGGATCGTAGAAACACATTGGTGAATCAGGCCATGGTAGGAAGCCATATGAGATAAAGACATTGAGTAAGAAGGGCCATGGCTTGACGGGCCACGACATCGTCCAGAGGCTGCGACACCCAGGTTGCGATGACATACGGGAGGAGGAGCGTTGGTATCATACCACAACAGCTACAGGGCCAATGTCATGAAGACCAACAACTGGTGGTAGTAGAACACAACCACTCGACCGCATCAGAGGCACCACATGGCACAAATCCACGATTCGAACTACTATATTAACCTTGACCCATGGCTCACCACAGGGCACGCAGAAGACCCATTCCACATGATTAGACCAACCTGCGAAGAAGGTATGGCCACACTGGCACCAGGTGTTGTGCGAAAGGAAAACATCATGACATCTGGGATGTATTCAAATTGGCCGTCTATTGTGGGATGGGATGGTTGAGCAAACCGAGTCACTGGGCGGCTCGAGCTGGAAGAAAATCGGGCCTCCATTATGGGCTAGGCCAGATGGGAAATAGGGACCTTAGGTGGCATGATAGGGCAGTACCAGTCTAACCAAGTTAGACTAGGCTAGAGGAATTGGACCGGGTCAATGGTTGACCCGACGGGCTGAACCCACGGCCGAACCGGGCTGAGTCTAGAAAGTCCCAATGGGCCGGTCCACTATGTCTGGCCAGACCAGGTCAGCCTAGACCTGACCAGGTCGGGTCGGGTCAGCCATAATAGGTTGGGCCATGCAGGAATCCTCGGCCAAGTTGGGAGCGTCGGTCTGACCACATTAGACCTGGCCCAGACGCAATATTCCCCTATTTACTAAAATAAAAATATCTTTCAAAAAATACATTTGATTGACATGCTACCAATGACGTTGGGAAACTTGTGATGATGTTTTACATTAGGCGTACTCTTAGTGAGTATTTGTGGATGTAGAGATGCAAATGATGTCTTAAGGATTATATTCTCCTAGAATCAAATGTGCTAGAGAGTGGGAATCCTATGGGTAGATATGACACATGGGAAATGAATATTGGGACCTCGACAACCTAGTAGTAGAGAAGACCTCAGTGGTCTAAGAGCTGAGCGGACCACATTGGTCTAGTAGACGAGGGGACATATGTGGTCGACCAAACGAGAAGAACATAGTGGTCTAAAAGACAACCAGACCTTAGTGGTCTATAAGAGGATCACACCATAGTTTTTCAGCAACCGATCAAACCTATGTGGTCCAGTAAATGAGAATACCTCAGTTGTTAAGATAATATCATACCTCAGTGGTCTAGCAGACGAGCACAACTTAGTGGTCCAACAACCGAGCAGACCATAGTGGTTTAGTAGATGAGTAGACCTCATTTGTTTAGATATTATTAGACCGCAATGGTCCAACAGCTGAGTAGAACTCTGGGGTCCAGTAGCCTAGCTGACCTTAGTGGTCCGGCACTGGAGCAGACCTTAGTGGATCATCTGGGATAAGACCCCTCAATAGTACAAGATGATTCATTTTTACATTTGAAATTCTTACATTCCATACTCTGAGTTATACCTGTTGTGAGTTATCATTGATTTTATGTTTTTAATTTTATGTTCGGGGTCCCAGATAAGTATTGTGTCACTCACCCCTGTATGGGATTCATACACCTATGTCGTGTCTTGTGTAGGTGGTCGATGCATTGACAGAGACCTCGGTGGTCTAGGACCAGGTGGTGCCTAGTGATACGCGATAGATGGGATGTAATTCTACATCTAGAGACAGCTACCCTCAATGTACCCTTCAAGTAGGGTTTGACCAGATGAACCATGGCATATGTACATTCCTTTGTGGTTTTGGGTATGTATTCTAGTCCTTTTTTACATTGTATTTTGTACTATACCATTATTATTTTTCTTAGTGATATTTGTTGTTTACTTGGAGTTTATGTTTCCATATATTGTGATATTTTCTGTTGTACCACTTTAAAGGAAATTCTTTCCCTTTTTGGGATATGCCTTCTTGTTTATAGACACTAGCCCAGTACTATTGAAGGCGTGCTTGGGGTAGTCATGGAATGAACCTCAAGGGAAGGGTCATGACAATAACTGTGATTGGTAAGAAAATGTGACATGAAATAGAAATATCATAAAATATTTTTAAAGGGATAATGTGGGTACTATTATAATTCATCATATTAAATAAACGTGGAGAGTTGAAAAAATAACATAAATAAAATATTATATAATATGAAGAAAATAAATAAAATATAGTAAATTATTTAGTATTCTGTACATCTAAAAAATATAATATATTAATGTAGGAAACTTTGAGTTAAAATATGATTGAGGGATACTTATTGGGTACATTTCAAAATTAACTGGGTAGATATGTTGATGTAATAGATTTATCAAAATGGTTATTTGTGTTGATGTTAACATAGATTAAAATTATTGGAGATTTGATGGTGTTATTATGAAGGATATTTAAATTTCAAAAACAAACAAGATGTTGGTTTATAAAATAGGATTTAAAAGAATATTAAAATGATCCATCATTATTACCAACTGAGGTCACAGGTGTTTCGAGAGTATCTGGGTCTTGTTTGTATTTTAGAGGCCCTATTTTTTGGAAAAGGTAGCTAGTACACATGGTTAGCTAAAACCATGTGACCAAGGCCACATGGTTTGAGTAAACTATTCTATGTTGGTCAGAGAGTAAAAAATGGAGCACTGTTTTACCTAACCATATGCCCATGGTCGCACACCCATGTGGGAAGTACTATTGTTTAAAATAAATGCATGAATCATTGTTTGTGCATGTTTTTCCAATTAGGGAGAATGAATTATGTTATGTCCCCATTGAGGAATTTAAGGGAACATGGTTGGTCAATTTTTTGGAAAAATGTATCTCTAAACTGTTGGAAGTACTATTTTTTTGTGAATATACAATATTTCCTTTAAAATTTTAAAATAACCAAGGTCTATTTTTCCGTCATTCAATATATGGGATTTATGAGAGGGTATTATCACATTAAATATATTCTAATATATTATTTGGAAGACTTTATACATGAAAATATGGAATCGAACACAGTTCTTATCATTGTATCATTTTCGGTGAGTTCTATATTCAGCTTGTGTCGTTCTTTGTTTCCATTGATATCAGCTGACCTATTTTGATGTGAGATCTTATGAACCATTTAAAGGTGGTAGTCCGTTTTTCCAAATTTCATTCAATCTAACAATAGTTAAGAGTCCATATTGGAAAATGTTTCTACCATGGGTATATAATAGGTGGTCGATACCTTTCTATTAATTTTTGGTGATATATATACTATGTTGCTTTTTTCCACAAGTTGGACCTTCCATCATTGACCCTAAAATTGAATGAATGAATTGAATGAAACTTTTTAGTATTTTCCACTAGTACTGTAAACTGTTGGAGGTTATTCACCTCAACCCAAACAATGAGTGGGGTGTATTTCCCGATATCATCCCCTTGATGTACAACCATGATGGGTCTTTCTGATCTTGCCACTTGTTTTTGAGATCCATAATAATTTGAATGATAATTTAATGAATCATAGTATAAGTATTATGCCTCATTTTCATGTGATTTAATGGGGTTTAAATTGTTATATAGATTATATGGAAATTGTTGAGTGGGATGGATGAACTCATGGATTGTGAATGGTTATAAAAAGATTAATTATTTGATTGATGAATTGATAATGGTATGGGATTCCTTGGACAAGATCATTGAATATTATTACCTTCGATTCCATCAACATTTATAGTGCATGGATATGTATTTATAATGGTCATGGATTCCATGACATTTCTACTACTCAAATCCTACTTCCATTGAATGCCATAGCATTTCAACTATGTGGATTCATGTGGATTATGGAATTTGATTCCATGTAAATATATACCAATGGCATCTTGATTCTATAGGTTTACAGGGGAATTGACAAACCCAGGATCTGGATTTATTTGAAATTCAATGGATAAGCTTTACAAACATTCTCATTGGTCTCCACCCAAGTCATTATCGTGTTTCAATTCAGAGGATCTAATGAATCGATAAGGATGTCATGGTCTTCTATACAAGGGATTTGTCCATTCATGTTCTGGACCTAGATTACATGACATCGTTATTTTTTGATGCTATACATCATATTACATGGCATAGTATCATTATTCACATTGTCAAAAAATTCGATTGATGGAAAACTATTCCCTTATTAAGTAAAACGGGTCCTCCAAGTCACACAAAAGTGCTTCCCACTAACCTTGGTCTACTTAGCAACACCTCCTCATCTTGTACCGTGGGCCTAAAAATTCACACATAAGTGCTTCCTACTAATATTTTCGAACTAAGGTACTCCTAATTTTTGCTTACCCTGGGTATGAAAAGTCACACTGAAATGCTTCCCAACATGGGCCTGCAAAGTTCACTAGAATTGCTTCCCAATTTTCTATAGTTGAGTCACATAGAGTCGAATGTTAGCAGCCTTCAGGTCTCATCCAACTTCAGGGTTCCATACATAGCGGGCATAGGAGAACCGATCCTAAAAAAAATTTCTCATGTAAACATTCATGAAATCCTACTCAAGGTATTGAAAAAATCCACCTCTTCGAGAGGGTCCCAAAAAAACAAACAGATTTTCAATCAGACGCTTGATTTATGAGTTATTAGTGTTTTTGTAAATAGGGGCCTGTTTGCATTTGGGTACAGTCTGACCCAGTCTGACAGACCAGACCAACCTGACCCTGTGGTTCCACATAACCCAGTTTAGTTTTGACTAAATGACCAAACCTGGTTCGGGTCTAGGTCGGTCTGGTTTGGATTGGCTAGTGGGCCAGTCCCAATGGGCCTCACTAGACTCGTCCTGGTTCGGCCGAGGGTCTAGCCCGCCAGGTCACCCAATGAGCCGATCTTGTCCAGCCTAGAATGAAGGGTATGGGTCTGGCATGTCAATGTGGGTCCAGCCCAGCGGTTGCGGGTCTAGCTAGCCGGTACGGGTCACTTTTGTTGGGCCACTGGTCCGACCCTTCGGTGTGAGTCTAGCCCACCTGTGCGGGCCCGACCCATAGGCATGCAGAATGGCCCACCAGCCCAAAGCATGGCCCATGCGGCATAAGAAGGTGGTGCCCTGCTAGACCAGGATGCAGCCAGATGTCACGTCTGGCCTCCACTAGCCCCGTAGACACGTTGGGCCCTACTGCCGCGGGTGAGCGGCTCTACCTCACAGGGCCACCCAGACCACCCGGATGTGGGCCTTCCATCCACATTGTGCTTTCCTAGATCCATTTCACCCTACTGTCGTGGCCTCCTGCCACCACGGCATGCTGACATATGTTCGACGGACCCCAGAATGCACTCTAGTGGTCTATTCATTCTGGCGCTAACCCCTGTGCTCTTCGGGGATTCTTCTCTTTAGTGCAAATGTTCAGAATCATCTTACCAACACTTTGAGGGTGCAACCACAACGAATGCACATACATTACCTACTTTAGACTTATTTGTGTCATACTTCACCCTCCTTATGAGAGGTTTATAAACCTGGGTGGTCCGGGGATTCCATTTAAATGAAAAAATGATAATTTCTATTCCTAGATAATGAAAATCCCTAAATAATGTTTCACTCCAACAAAAACACATGATTGTTTTATCAAAATATTCAATTTTGGATATGTGTTTGTCATTTATAGGTTATGAATAGTGATGAAATTGAATAAACTGAACCCTTACCTCTTTGACAATCATTTCCACAGTGTTACATTCTCATGGTTTCAAAAGGTTGACACCGTTCATCACTACTAGCTTCGTTCCTTGAGATGCATCGAAGATGTTTGATATTTATTGGAATTTATCATTCCTTGATGGAGATGAATTTCATCAGAGGTTCATCAGAAAATCCCCACAGTTTAATTCCTTGTTCCACCAACATATCAACCAATATAAAAGTAAATCATGTCGCAATGTTTATGTTACGGTGTGACGTTGAGTCATTATGCTATTTCATATACTCAATTGTGTCACTTTTACATGTCATAAAATAATCATTATATAGTGATTTAATGTGCCATTGATGAGCCTCACCAATTAACCTCATCGCTACACCGTATCATCACCGTCCTCTACTCCATATATGATAAATGAATATAAAATATCTTTCCAAATTTATTTTATTATTTTTTGAAATGTCCAAAAATTAACATTTCCATTCATCTATAGACATCCATTGTTAAGTCCTTCTTATGTGAATCTAAGAATTTTGTGTTCAATGGTGCCCTCAAATTTTTGATCTGATCACCAGTTCATGTGTTAAAAAAACATGCTCGCATGTATACTGAACGTACCTTAATGAAAATTAAAAAATTGCATTCTAGTCTCACCAGGCCTAAGAATCACGTGTCATCAAAGATTTTGGTCTTAGAATAATTCCATATAATTAAAAAAAATACATCAAATTAACAAGACAAAAAATTCTCCCCACCTTACAGATTTACATCCTTGAAATCTAAAACAAAAACTAAACAAACATATGGGGGTACTGAGCATAAATCTGAGCCTCCCACTCCCATGTTCTCTCTTAGTGATTCCCATGATACCACCAATCTCACATCAGAGGAATCCACCACCCACATAGGAACAACTCTTGTTTATCCTCAAAATTTAAAGGGAAATATGGAAATTTCACCTCATAATCAAATTCTATCTCACCCAGTAAATGATGTGTGAGGGAGCATGCATGTACCTCCTCAACTACGACACATGTAAAACATCATGCACCTCGTGCATATGTGGGGGAAGACATAGGTAGTATGCCACCTCACCAACTCCTCTCAAGATCTAAAAAGGTCTGATGAACCTTGGAGATAGCTTTCCACCCAGACCAAATATCTATATTCCTCATTTAGATGAGACATGAAAGAATATGTGATTGGTCTCCTCAATCTCCAAGGGTCTCTGTCTCTTATCGGAATTATACTTCTTCCTAATCTGTGCAGTCCTCATCTACTTCTAGATGATATGCACTTTCTGAATGGTATTCCTTACCAACTATAGACCCATGAGTGCCAACTCTCCTGGGTCTTTCCACCCTATGGGTTATCTCCAAGGACGCTCATACAAGGCCTCAAATTGTGTCATTCCAATGGTGGAGTGATAGTTTTTGTTGTGTGAAAAACCCACTAGTGGCATGTGGTTCTCACAACTATGACCAAAAGCTATGTCTGAAACAACTCTTATTGTCCCCTCCACTGTCAGGATGTAAAGCGAGCATCACCATCTGAGACGATCATCGAAGGAAACCCGTGAAGTTGCACAATATCCAGTATATAGAGGCATCCCAAGCCATCTACCAGCCCCTACTCATGGATGGGTAGTAAGTGAGCTGACTTTGTAATTCAGTCAATGATTACCCATATAGGGTCGTTTCCGCTGGATGTACATGGTAACCCCACCAAAAATTCAATCGAGATACCTTCCCATTTCCACTATCGTACCTCGAGTGGCTAGCTGATTCCTGATAAAACCTAATGCTTGGCCTTCACATGCAGGTAAGTGAGGCATCGTGAAATGAAATCGGTCATCCCTTTCTTCATCCCTGGCCACTAGTACTAACGTTGGAGGTCTTGGTACCTCTTCGCCACTCCTGGGTGTACCGCCAAAGGGATGCATGGAACTCCCTCAACACCTCCTCTAGTAATGTCACTGGCATTATGTTTTTCCATCTAAAAATGATGGCATGCTCCCCACCTATCAAATATCGAACAATATCCTTTCATAAGAACAATGTAGCACATAGGGCCTCATAGTGAACATCAACTAGTTATGACACCATGACTCACTATTAACGATGGGGAATGACAGACAGTGATAGAATGTATGACGCTTCACCATCATTCATGAAAGATATCTACATCGCAGCCAATTTCTCTATCTCCTCACTCAGTATTTGCAAACTGGTCCTTCTGTTGAGTGTGTATGCCACCACATTCCCCTTTCTAGGAGTATAGACTATCTCAAATTCATTTTCCCAGAGGAACTACAACCATTTTCATTTCCATAGGTTCGGTTCCTTCTGGGAAAAGATATAACTGGGACTCATTTGGATGGAGTAAACTGTAAACCATTCACACCTCAAGTAGTGTTTCCACATCATCAAGGAAATGACCACAATAGCTAACTCTATGTCGTGGGTCATGTAGTTCTACTCAAGTTGTCTCAACTTTCATGAGTCGTAGGCGATCACTTCTCTCTCCTACATTAGGACACAACCCAGTCTTCTCTATAATGTGTCGTATTAAACTACATACCCAACGACTGGCTCTGGTAGTCTCAATATGGGGGAACTAGTCAGCCACTTCTTTAGCTCCTCGAAACTCTTTTGACATATGTACATCCTCCCGAAGGGAATTACCTTCTATGTAAAAGTCAATATTGGTGCTTCTACTCTGGAAAACTCTTTCACAAACCTCCAATAATAACTAGAAAACCCCAAGAAGCTCCACACCTCAGTCACATTCCTGGGCGGATCCCAAGAAAGCACTGCCTCTATCTTCATTGGATCTACTGAAACCCCAGTCTCTGAGATGACGTGTCCCAGAAAGTAGACCTCCCTATCCAAAACTGACACATAAAGAGAATACCGTCAATATGGTGCTCTCAGAGTTTTTCAAGGACTATCTGCAGGTGTGTAGTGTTCTCCTCCTCTGACAATGAGTACACCATGATATCATCAATGAGGACCACAACAAACTGGACAAGGTATGACTAGAAGACCCTATTCATGAGTCCCGTAAACACTACTAGGGAATTGGTCATGCCAAAAGGAATAACCAGGAATTCATAGTGGATGTATCGACACCTAAAGAATATCATTGATACATCCACATCTTGTACCCAAAGCATGTGATAGCCTGATCTATGATCTATCATTAAGAATCATTACTCCCACTTCATATAGTCGAAGAGATCTTGGATTATTAGAATTTGATACTTGTTCTTCAAGGTCACCTTGTTTTGGCGCCAAAAGTCCAAGCCCAACTGCGAACTCCAATATTTCAACATGAAAAAAAGCATGGGGGATACCCTTTGTGAAATGTTGGGCCATACAAACCCCTTCTCTTGTAATTCCACTAGTTGTACCCTCATCTCGCGAAGCTTCGTAGGATCCATCCGATATTTCAGTGTTGATATCGGTGTTGTCACGGGGTACAGGTCCTTATAGAAGTCTACCTTCCTCTGAAAAGGTATTCCTAGAATATCCTTAATAGAAACGTCATATTACTCATTCACCACTACAGAAAAACATAGAATCCTCTTATATACTACACTGAGGGTGAGGCTAACCAACTGGTGATTGATCTGCTGCACCCTTCTCTGTGAATGTATATACTGCACAGAAAGGGTTTCCTTCTCTCCAGTGAAGAAAAACCTGGTCCCATCTCCACGAACACACCACATTGTATGCCTAAAAAATAATCATATCATGACCTATGGATAACCAGTTCATACCCAAGATACAGGCGTAGGACCTCAAAAGTGGTACATGGAGATCCCAGCTAAAGCTCTCTCCTCATACAGTAAGCTCACACTTCCGACACTAGCCTGTAATCATTTTATCCCCTCCTATAAGAGCCTCTATCCATAACGATTGATCCAGCAACTCCACCAGAATCTCCATGTTCTTAAGGAGATCCATGGTATGTAAGGAGTTAATAGATCATGTTTCTATAAGAACTATAGAGAGGGTGGGGAAGACATAGATTATACCTCAGATTATCTCTGGAGTGCCATGGTAAAAATCCTTCATGACCAAAATCTGTGCTCGCCATTATCCACATGCTAAATAAGGTTGCGGTAGACAACCTGGGAGTGGTGGTAGTAACACCACAAAGTGTCTCCCACAACATGCTACTCAACCTACTCCCATGCCATGTCTGCTGCCCAACGGACCTCCTCACTCGAACTGCTACCTCAGTGGCCCCTCAACTGTCTTCTGGTCATTTTTATGGTGGTTTGGGTTGTCATGACCTATGTGTCCTTTCCCCCACATGAAAATCAAATACTGGTTCCTAGTTTAATCCCTCTGGCCAGGGATCCCCGCATAGACTACGCTGAGTCATGGGGACATCCACTGAAAGACCTTGCCTACTTGGGCCCTCACATCTGTTGTCTATTTCCCACAAATGAATCTACCACCCGGGTTCTACTGGTAGCTGTAGATGTGGTAGCTTTCTCTTCCATGAATCACTCTACCAGAAGGGAACACTCTAGCTCCCCAACCTGAGTAGGGATGTTGAGAAACAATACTAATTCCATGATCTCCCTCTCGAGTCCCTACTCAAAGGGTTGAGTCTGGAAGAAAGGGTCTTGTATCATATCGGTCAAGTAGAGAGAGTGATCAGTGAACCTTTTTTATTACTCCTCCACCTCCATGTTTCCATACTATAGGTGAAGAAGCTTATGAATGTGCACAGAGTGTAAGGTTGTAGGAAAAAACTCCTCCCAGAAAACCCACTCGATGTCCGCCCATGTGAGGGTTGCCTAATCTTGGATCTGGGTGGTCAATCTCTAGAATATCATTAAAGAGCCCTGAAGAAGGCTCACTACTAATTTTTCCATCTAGTCAGGCAGTGTCCTTAATATGTGGAAGACCCGCATCTCTTCCTCCAGCCAGTCCTCAACGACCTGAGGATCTGTCTCTCACATGAAACTAGGAGGTCTCTATCTCTAAAACTCATACAAGGAACTGAGTCTGTGCATGGCCTATACAAAAACTCTAGTAGTATATGTTGACCATCAGGTTTTGGTAGCACTGGTGCACCACCTAGTGGATAAATTTCAATAACTTGTCCCTGATTGGACAACTCATCACTAGGCGGGTTGTCCTGACGACCTCGAATTAGGATCCTGGATGGCCGTCCTTGTGGAGGCATCCTAGGATAGATCAAGATGTACCATGGACAGAAGGTTATACATGGTGAGATAAATTTTATTTAAAAACACATACGGAGACACTTATAAAACCAATTTATTCATTTAAAGATCCAAAAAACCGAATTCAAGGTCTTGGTGTGTGGATACGTCGGTCGACGCACAATCAATGGACTCCCCAAATCTCGATGTTGAACGCGAAGCACATAACCATGTTTCCAAAAAAAGAAAACACAGACTCCTTATATTTGTTGTAGTACCGACCTCCCATTGATACCACTTTGTCATGACCCATCCCCCAGGGCTCGTGTTGTGACTACCCCAATCCCACCTCCCAAAAGCTTGGGGCTAGAAAATGGCGCCGAAGGTTTCAACCTGAACATAGGAGGCATTTCCCTGAGTACCTGTATGCACACACATGAACAACCAAGTCCCACACAATAAAATGGAAACAAGTATCAATAAAACAATGATTAGTGCAAGTAAAACTATTATAAGTGGGACATAATAGAAATCCGACCAATGAACTAAAAATATAAAAGTACAAAAAGGATACTCTAATGGACATCCATCGGAAACCCCTCCTGATCGTGAGAGTAGTGAAGCTACTAGAAGCTAGATCATAATGTATTGTCCAACTGATTCTACAATGACTTGTTTGGTCCTAGGATACCAAGTCCATAGTCGTAGCCTTCATTGGTCTCGTCTCCCAAAGAACCTCTAGGTGCTGGTCTAACAAAGTGTCTCTTGAAACATCGATCGTATTCACCAGACACAACACATGTGGGTGAAGCCCGTGAATAGGTGAGTAACAAAATACTCAGTAGAGACCCCCCCCCTAAGGAAAGACCACAACCCCAATCCTGAAATTAAAGCATGAAGCATAAGACACATCACACCTAATATAAATTTAGGGTAGTGATAGAAGAATCATCTGTCACATCATCGAACACCTCGACTACTAGATAACACCTCCTCTATCGAGTATTGTGGGCCTTCCCAGTCACTATGAAGCTCTTCCCACTAACCTAGTACTTCTTAGGTACACCACCTCATCGAGTATAGTGGGACTACAAAGTCAAATAGATGTTCTTCCCACTAATCATGGCCAACTGAGGTAATCATCCTCGTCGCATACCGTGAACCTGTAATTTCACAAAAAAGTGATTCCCATAGTAGGCCTACATAGTCACTCATAACTGCTTCCCTCTTTGTGATTTATTAGTGTTTTATTAAATAGGGGATAGTTCTATCTGTGTCTGTTCTGACCTGGTTGGATCGACCCAACCAACCCAGTCCAGCGGCCCCACATATGCCAGTTTAGTTACTACTAACTTGACATGACCTAGTTCAGGTCTAGTTCAGTCTGGTCTGGCCTGGCCAATGGGCCTCTAGGGACCTGGACCCGTTTGGATGAGGATCCATCCAGCCAGTCCGTTCAACAACCCAGTTTAGTCTAGCATGGCCTGAAGGGTATGCGTCTGGCCTTCTGGCACGAGTATGGCCTACTGGGTGTGCGTTCGGCCTGCCTGTGCGGGTAGAACCCGCTTGCTAGTGGAGCAGCATGACAGCCCGAAGGATACACTGAGCGGTGCAGGTCGGGGGTGCACCGCTTGGCAGGGACGCGTTTGGGACCTGCTGGCCCTGTGGATATGTGGGGTCCTCCTACCGCCTTTGAGCGAATGTTGATTTCTGAACCATCTGGACATCTCAGAAAAAGGATGTTCCTCCACGCTGCACCCGCCTGGAGCCATGTCAACCAGCTGCCATGACTAGCTGGTTGGGGCCTCCTTTCACTGTGGTGCACCAACAGGCTTGCCGCTGGCAGCCCTAGTAGATGTTTGGCAGACCACAGGATGCGCTCTGGTGGTCCATTATTCACATCTCATTCCCATGTGCTCTCGGGGGAACTACCACTTCCCCCAAAAGGTCACATAATCATCTTTCCACCACTATGAAGGTGCGTCCACAAAAAAGGAACATGGCGGAGGTGGTTCATCCTTATTTTTTTCTACTCATGCCCTCCATGTTAGAGGACTATAAACACGGTAGGTTCGAGGATTTCAATTAAATCAAAACATGATAATTTCAATTTACAGATAATTAAAATCCCAAAATAATGTTACCCTCCCCCATAAACACACAATTCATGGAATAACCTATTGTGTGTTGATCTGTGTTTTTCATTAATAGAATAAAAATGGGGAATGATGTACACAAATTAAACCCCTACCTCTTCGATGTTTGTTTCCATTTCATTTCTTCCTCGAGGTTTCAATATGATGACGTCGTTCGTCGCTTCGAGCTCCGTTCATTGTGGTGTATCGAAGATGTTTGACATTTGTCAGCATTTTCCATTATTTTTTGGATAGAAATTTCATCATAGATTCTTCAAAGAATCATCGCAGATTAATTTCACATTTCACCAATGCATCAACCAAAATAAAAGAAAAATATGTTGCATCATTTCTGTTATGCTATGATGTCGCATAGTTACATTGTTTCATTTATTTAACAGGGTCTCTCTTATGCATTATTAAATCATCGTTACACTACAATTTAACGAGCCACTAATGAGGCTCATCAATTCACCTCATAATTGAACTACAACGTCGTCGTCCTCCACATAATGAATGAGAACAGAAAATAAAATAATGTTTTAATGTTATTTTATTATTTTTAGAAATGTATAAAAATTAAATTTTCTGTTCATCCCTTGCCAGCCGAATTTAAGTCCTTCATATGAAAAATCTCAGTGTTCTGAGTTCAACGGTACCCTCATATTTTTTATACGTGAATAAGTTAAAATTTTAAAAAAATAAACTCTCACATTTACTAAACATACCTTATAGAAAGATTAAAAATTCCATTTTAGGAACCCCGGGTCTCAGAATCAGATGCCATTAAAGGGTCTGGTCTCATAATAATTCCATATAATTAAAAAAGTACAAGGAATTTCAGAGAAATTACACTAAAAGAATTCATTTCTATATGCAGGGATCTAAAAAATTACCAAACATTAAAAATCTTGATTTGATTGTTTCTTAGGAGTAAGGTAACACAAGAATGATCTATTCTCTTCATGATAACTAGAGATAATTCATTTATCATCTGTCGATACTTTTAATACACACACTATACTAGTTTTGTGTTTCCATTTATTTCTTACCATTTTTTATTGATACCTGACATGATCATTGTATTGTATAGGACACAAGTTTTGGATTATGTATTATCAGCGTCTTAATGATTATTATCTTTTATATACCAATATCTATTTTATCTTATTATAATATATTCATTGTTTTTATTAATTAATGTGTTCTACACTATAACATGAGGGAATGTTCTCCACAAAAACACACCATTGTCCCTTGCTGATAGTCCGAAGCTTATAGAATTCTAAGAGGTGCAGTTGAGTCTATGTGACCCACTGACTTGATACACCATTCAATGGATCCATTACGGGACATTAGAAAATGGTATCAGAGAGTTTTTCATTTCTCTAGTTACTACTTTTAGACAATAGATAGTCTATTATGAATTTATCAGAATATGTTAATGATTTGGGCTTTGGAGTATCTAACCCATGAATGTGAAATGGCCAAATTTCTAGAAATGTTATTGGTGTATTTTTTTGGTTGTTATGGTATATTTGATTCCACTGTTAGGTGATGTAAACTATATGTGAGGTTATTATCATATTGACTGATGATTTAATTTTAACATGGCCTGAGGAGATGAAAAAAGTCTATTTATTATATTATTATAGTATCCTTAATAGATTTACATTCAATGCATATTCCATGAATATATATGATGTATTGATTAACTGCATGAAATTATTATATTTGACATGAGTGATATACCTATTTTTTGATAAATTGTTTTATTGGATATTGAGAAATATATTTGGAACTAGAAGTGAACATCAAAAATATAATAGTTTTTTCCAGCTTATGATATAGAATACTCCATAAGAAGTCAATTATGACATGTTAAGTCATGTATCATTGGTTTCGTGGGATAGAACATGTTATGGTTTTGATTACGTGGATTCAAATCTTCTGTTCATGATGTGTATGTTCCCATATGGATCAGAAGTGTTGATCAATTTAGATAATTTGTTTGTGGATAAATTAATATAAAAATTTATTTAAATGAGATTGAAATTATGGAACATACAACATTTCCTTGACCTAATAATAGATTCGATAATAAGATGACTATCTTGTTCATTTTTTGGTAGTTTCTATTTCCCTATATTGAAAATAGTAGTAGGTTGAAGGCTGAATGGATTGGAGGAAGTATTTGACCCATCCTATTCTTTTGTATCTCCAACTTGGTTTCTACTTGATTATTTTTTAAGGTATGTGTTTGTTATTGAAAACACATTCCACCATGATGGCATCTAGTCATATGTCTGGAGGGTGGAGATGACCATATTCCAGAGTTTGTAAAACATAGGATACCAAGAGAACTTCCACTAGTGGAAGTTGAGTAACCATCAACTATACTAGATTTTGGAACTGATTCCTAATTCTATGAGTATTTTCTATGTTTTATGCCGAACATTCTGGGTGCCTTGTAACCTTCCACAACTATAGAAGAGCCTATGCATGTGTTCTAATAGTATCATCATCTTAAATTTTCATGGGATGGTGGTCCACATGAATCTGAGTTGTATATTGGGACTAAGTTATCTATATTTTATAATCAAGAGACATATCCTCAGGGGAGAGTGAATCTCATGTCATATATACTTTGAGAATAATCCAATCATTGGTTTGATATTTAGAACAAGGTTGATACTCTTCAAGATATAGTTTGGAGGGATTTCATTTCCATGATTACATCATTACTAATACCCTGATTTCATAATTTGTCATTAAAATTATGTGTATGTTGAAGGGTTCTATGAGTGTTATGGAGTATTCATATCCCTTCGATGAGAAATAGTGTTTTGGACCGATTAATCTTTTGGATGAATCATTGAGTTTGTTAAGAGATATAGAAGGTCCAACCATGATATTTGATATTAGTTTCACATGTTTTGGTTGAATAATATTACAAATAATGTGAATAGGGTACTTCTAATTTAATAACACCATAGTGAATCCGGAATTCCAGAGCGTGGATAAATAGTCTCATGACCCGGTGGTTCATAATCATGGTAGGAAGTGAAATTTTTTGGCTTCTCATGAGGATTTTACTAGCCGTGATGTTAGTGTTGGAAGTCATTTATTATGTCATACATATTGAATATATGGACATATAAGGATTTAGTGTGATGTAGGCCCATTCGAGTTCTAATCATGTAGTGTTGTTGGCCACATATAATGATTCTACGAGACCTTCATTCATGTAGTTAGTGGAAGTGTATTGACTCCAACAACATGTTTTGGAGATGGATTTATATCTCCATGTCAGTATGGGAGCTATAGTAGTTCTGGTAAGTCATTCCATTGTGGTGGTTGTGGATGAGGTAGTAAGTCACCAGTAGGACCACGACAGTAGAGTTGGACTACTTCACATACTAAGGTTGTTTCAAAGGGTTCTGGTTAAGTCCTACAATATTTAGTACAACCTACACTAAAGGATAAGTGTTTTGTTCCTTCTACAATGAGATGAATAATATTTATAGCCTCTACCCAAGCTTCAATAATTTTTGATATAGGTGTGTCTCACTCTTTCATAGTAGTGCATGTAGTGGAGTTCCTTGAGAATATTGTTTAGTTTTATGATGAAATTATGAAAATAAATACTAATATGGGGATCTTTGTAGAGGGAGTATGCTAGTATTGGGGGTTCACCCTTTAAATAAAGATTTGTCACTACATGTAGAACCATTTTTACCTTTATATGATTGGGTTGGACATCATTGTTATAATGAAATGGTTAGTATATTAATGTAACCATGGAAACTGTTAACACTAAGGGGTGACCATCAAATAACTAGGGGATGAGTCATGATTATCTATGGTGATTTGGATATCCTAGAAGGTAGAACTGCATAGAAGAAGCTTAGAATGGGTAAGATGATAGCCAAGATTTCTAAATTATATCTATATTATTATGTAACACATGAGGAGGTATTTATTTATGTGTTGGACCATTTTAGTGATGTTTTACCATATAAATTATCAAGTTTACCACATGAGAGAAGGCTGGAGTTATCAATGGAGAATGATATAGGTGTTTCACTAGACTTCATTCCTCCATATATGATGTAATTTACAAAGTTTAAGGAGATCATTAGATATTTATAGGACTTATAAGAAAATATTTTTGTTTAACTGAGTACTTATCCATGGGGTTTAATGGGATTTTAATGAAAATTATTGATGTTGTTTTTTGTTTATGCATGGATTACTTGAAATTGGTCCAGTTTATGGTATGAACCAGTATCCCTTTCCATGGATAGATGACCTCTTCTATATTACAATAGAAGATGAGGAATTATAGAATTTAGATTTGTGGTTGGGATATTATCATTTGCATGTTAGAAAAAAATCCATACCTCGTACAAAATTTCATTTTAGGTAAAGTCTATATGATTATTTTGTTGTGTCATTTATTCTCATGACCACACAAGTAGTTTTCATGGCCCTAATGAAAACAGTTTTTAATACTTATTTATATTCATTTTTAGTGGTATCTATGGTTGAAATCATGATGTATTCCCATAATCAACATGACTATTGGATACATCTTCATATCATTTTTGATACACTAAGAGAGAATCAATTATATGAATGGATCACAATGTGCCATTTCTGGATGGATAATTTTCACATCATGCGTAATATTAACTTGGAGATGGGAATATTAGTTGACATAGAAAAGGTGAGAGATATAGTTTCCTAAGAGAATCCATAGAAAAACTATTATATATTGATTTTCATGGGGATAGATGGATACCAAATGTGTTTCATATATGAAATCTCATAATTATAAGAGCCTTTTATAAGCTATAATAATATGGTTGTGAAGTTGTGAATGTTAGATACATGTGGGACATCACATCAAGAGCTGAAATGAGGGATGACTTTAAAATCATTATAGATTAATATATTCTTATGATATATATATACAATGTAATGCGATGTATCAGGTATGGTTATATGTTCATTTTTTAATGAATTAATATCATGTTGTCTTATACGAGTGTCGTTAGTTGAAAATAAATGAGAGGAACAACACATCAGATGATCTCAAGTTAGTTGTTGTGGCACATGACGTGTGTTTTTTGAGGAACTATTTTCTGGGTGACTGTTATGTGGTGTACAATAACCAATTAATCCTCCAGTATATATTTACACAGGGAGACAACAATCATATGAAATGAACAGGGGTTTGAATACCATATGTACTTCAAAATTGATCTTCCCTATATTTATGAAAAGTTAAATATAGTTTTAATGAATTGATAACCAGGACTCAGAAATAGGGAATCCTAGAAGTCAATATTGAGTGGGAGCTTATGGAATTATTCTATATGATGAACATTGAGGTGCATTTTAATCTTGAGAGGAATTTTATTCCATCTTTAATAGTAACATAAATTCTTCTAGATATAGTGATGATATGAGAGTTATATGATGTTGAGGGCCTAGTCCTATGGGAAATTGTTGTAGGTGAGAACGCACCTCCTCATTGGACCATGGGAAAAGATAAAATTTTATGTATTCATGGTTTCATTTGAGTTATAATAGATATTCATATGGAGTTTTTATGATAGTTTTATACATCATCATATGAAGTACATCCCATCCTCACAAGGATGTATCATGAATATCACAATCAATAATCATTATCATGGATGAAATGAAAGGCATCTAGTTTTGAATTGAGGTCATAGACATGTCAGCATGTGAAGGTGGAAAACTACTGATTATCAGCAATTTTATAAAATTTACCAATTATCAAGTAGGAATTGGATTATGAATTGATGTATTTCTTCACTAGTTTACCAAGGTCCCACTGATGTAGTGAAGCAAAATGGGTTCATTTGGATAGGATCATGAAGGTTTTCAATTTCATACCAATTTGGGAGAATATCTTAGTATATGTTATTGGAATATTGTATATTCATCGCATTTTGTGACATCATGGGGCTCCTTATGTCTGGAATTAGATAGGGATGATCGATTTACTTCTCGATTGTGGAAGAGCTTATAGAGTGAGTTAGGTGTAGGGTTTATTATTAGAAAGTCAAATGAAACCCATACAAATGGACCATTAGAGTGCAATATAAAGGTTATAGAGGGCATTATTAGAGAATTTATCCTTGATTTTGGGCTATAGGGAAGAGTAATATACCCATGTTTGAGTTCTCAATATAAAATTCCTATCAGTTGTATTTTTATATGGAAGATTATGAGGATTTGTATTGTAGGAATTTTTGATCACATATATGTAGGCTAGAGGTTGGGGAGGCAGCATTACAGACACCATGTTTTGTTCAGGTGACATTAGATCATGTATAGTTAACACGAAAGTGGATTCCTAATGTACAATCTTGAATGAAATATAATTATAGTCTCCATTAATGACCTATAGAGATTGAATGTTTCAGATCGGGTCTTGAAACACACACCACTATGTCTAGGACATATATTGACTATATGATAGATTAATATTTCACTGTGATACGATGGGTCATTGAAGATTCTTGAGAGATTCGATCTGGTAGCCTATTAGTAGTAGCAAACACATAGGTATAAATCCATGAATGAAATATTTGATGTATCTCAGATGTGCTATTATCAGTCTGATTCATCTCATAATAATTATCTAGATGAGGTTGACTTGTAGGTAGATGCATCCTTCAAGGATCGTCATATTCGTATTATCAACATGACTATGAAGGATCTATGAGGACTGTCAGTTCCTCTAGTACAAATGATATGGTAGCACAGTCTTTTATAAGACATGACATAAGAGAAGGATTGTAACATCCCAGGTAAATAAATAATATGTCATTTTCATATGTATTAATATTTTTAAATTAATTATTAATTTTAATTTAAATGGGATGCTATATTCTATGGCTTACCCGATACACAATAACAAGTTTCTTTGAAATATTACGTTGCAAAAAAATAATATAATATTATTATTTTAAATGGTAGTTAACAACTACATGTTAGATTTTTGGGAATGAATAGAACTAACTAAAATTTTATTATACATGTTTGTTAAATGTTTTTAGTTTTATCCAATAAAAGTTATTGGATTAAAATGTGAATGAATTTAATTTTAAGTATAAATACTCCAAAAGGTCGATTTACCGCCTTTTGATGGTGAAACCTCTTTAAATCTAGTTTTGGTAAATTTATGTTTTTTATATTTGAAATAATAAAATTATTTTTTAGATTCAGGATATCAAAATTTATTTGGGTAAATTTTTGGTATTTTTCAGATGAAGTTCATTTTTAATGAATAGTGAAAAATACTGTATTTTATTTTGAAAGTGGATTTTAATATAATATATTTATATGGTTAGATAATCTTTTTAATTGGGTTTAAAGTGTAATTAGAATATATTTTTACCATTTAAACTAATTTTGGTAATTGGAAATAATTTAATTTTTCAATTGGACATAAACAATTGTCAATCTGTTGATTGTTATTATTTTTCAAAAACACCCTATTTGTTTTGAAAACGAGAACTAATTTTAAATAAATTAATGAAAATTCTAAGTTATGAATTTTGTAAAATATGCGTCATTCTTGAATTCAGAATATCAAATATAGCATAGGCTGAATTTTTGGTATTTTTTTGAAAAACATCATTTTTTTGAATAGTGAAACCACTTAGTAGTAGTTAAAAATAGATTTGTTTAATTTAAATGAAGTTTTACTACTTATATTAATTGATTTTTGAAAATACGACAAACATGGTTTTTATTAATAAGAAATATTTGGTTCAATAAGATGAAAATAATTTTTGGTGAACAGTAACTTATGACTTTTATTTACCGCGGTTAAAGGTAAATATGGTAAATCAAGGTAAAAAGAATATAATAATAATACAAAATTAGCTTAACATATGTCCTAACCTTATTGGATAAGTCATGGACTACCATGGGAATCATGGGGTAGTTTTTGGAACCCCATGGATCCAATTAAGAGTTATAATGACACTTTAGATTAATGGATTTAATGTAAAGGAAAAAATGACAAAAACAAGTATCTTCTGGTAAACTAATTTTTACTTGGGGTTATATATGTTACATTTTCGACTATAAATATCTTTTGGAAATCTAAAAATATTTCCTACATCATGGTATTTGTTTTCTAATTTTTAGAAAACAAATAAATTAAATTAATTATGACACAATAATGATGCAGTATATACCACATTAATAACTAATTTAAATATATAAGATTATAAATATTAAAATAACACCCAAAACCTATTTAATTCTTATGGGATGATTTTATTTCGTCCATTAGTAATCTTATCTTTGAATTTAATTAGTTTTGGACCTTTATAAACCAAATATCATAAAATAATAAAATAATAATTTCACACTTTCCTAAAGAGCCCCTCCTCCTCCTAATAAAAAGAGACCATTTCTAAACAATTTCTCACACCTCTCAAGCCCATTGGCTTGTCCAAACCCTGCAAAAATAATCTTTCAGGATCCCCATATTCTTCTTAGAAGCCTTACCTTAGGCAGAAGGCACTTCAAGAAATACTTTTGGATCAAACCAAAGGATGTTACCCAAATAAAAGGTAACAGTTTCTCTAAAATTATTTTGCTTTATTTTGTTTTATTTTACATCTCCAACCCCCAAAACTCATTTTATATATTTATTTTATAACAAAACCAGTATCCTCAATATACTAAGATGTTGTTATAATAATCATTCGAACTAAACTTACACACATTGTAACGCCCCCAAATGATAAATGGTTAAATGACTAAATGATATGACTCAAGTCAACAAGGTTCACCTTCCTTTTCGAGAGCCTATCTGATTAGAACTCCACAGTTAAGCGTGCTTGTCCAGGAGTAGTGATCAGGATTGGTGACCTTCTGGGATGTTTCCCAGGGTGTGTGTGAGTGAGGAAAAATCATACTATAAAGTACATGTGTTGGCCTGTGGCGATAGTCATTAGTGAGATGACCCGTTCAGGCATGTGGGTTGACCCTGAGGTGGGCCCCACATGTCTGCGCGACAACTGCTGGTACCTGGTGAGCCAGGACCTGAAGGCCATGTTAAGGAGAGGTGGTCGTGCTGTCACTGGGACCTAGTTGCACATTTGGTATCAGAGGTGGTACCTAGCCTTAAGTGCGGTGCATTGACTGGGTTGATATATAGGGCCCACAATGAGGACGTTGTTCTCTAATGGGGGGGGGGTGATTGTAACGCCCCCAAATGATAAAGGGTTAAATGACTAAATGATATGATGCAAGTCAACAAGGCGCACCTTCCTTTTGGGGAGCCTATCTGATTAGAAATCCACAGTTAAGTGTGCTTGGCCTGGAGTAGTGATCAAGATGGGTGACCTTGTGGGATGTTTTCCAGGGTGTGTGTGAGTGAAGACAGAGCATACTGGAAAGGACATGTGTTTGCCTGTGGGGACAATCATTAGTCAGAAGACCCATTAAAGCATGTGGGTGGACCCTGGGGTGGGCCACACATGTCTGCGGGGCAACTGGTGGTACCTGGTGAGCCAGGACCCGAAGGCCATGTTAAGGCGGGGTGGTTGTGCTGTCATCGGGACCCAGTTGCACATTTCGTATCAGAGGTGGTACCTAGCCATAAGTGTGATGCACTGCCCGGGTTGAGATGTATGGCCCACAACGAGGCCGTTGTTCTCTAAAGGGGGGGGGGTGATTGTAACGCCCCCAAATGATAAAGGATTAAATGACTAAATGATATGACTCAAGTCAACAGGGTGCATCTTCCTTTTGAGGAGCACGTCTGATTAGAACTCCACAGTTAAGCGTGCTTGGCCTGGAGTAGTGATCAGGATGGGTGACCTTATGGGAAATTTCTCAGGGTGTGTGTGAGTGAGGACAAAGCATACTGGAAAGGACATGTGTTGGCATGTGGGGACAGTCATTATTCAGATGACTCGTTCAGGCATGTGGGTGGACCCTGGGGTGGGCCCCACATGTCTGCGGGGCAACTGGTGGTACGTGGTGAGCCAGGACCCGAAGGCCATGTTTAGGCGGGGTGGATGTGCTGTCACCGAGACCCAGTTTCACATTTGGTATCAGAGGTGGTACCCAGCCTTAAGTGCAGTGCACTACCTGGGTTGAGATGTAAAGCCCACAATGAGGATGTTGGGTGGTTTGGGATAAGGTCCGAATTAAAATTTGCCTGAGTATATATTTAAAAATGGATGTTTTTTCCTTGGATGCATCCAACACGCTGTGGTCGAAGCCGCGCGACCTCGCCTGGGTCGCCGCGTGACCTCGCCCAGCTCGTCGCATGCCCTGCCCAGTTTTTGAGGCAGTTAAAGACAATGTAATGAATAATAAAATGTAGATAAAACAAAAAAAAGTGTGGTAATGCTTGAAAAATTATTTTAATGATGTTAAAAAAAAATATTATTTGGGAATATTATTATTGTTATTATTAATGGCGTTGGGAATATAAATTTTATTAAGTAATTAACACTATCATTACCATTTTAATTATTGTTATTACTATTATTATTATTACCTGCGTTAGGATATTAATATAATTACTAATATTATTAATCTCATTATAATTATGAAGAACATATTTTTTTAAGCTTGTTATTATTATTATTACTAATGTTAATATTATTATTTGTTTTGTTTTGTTTTTATTTTTTTAATCTTTTTTTCTTTTTCCCTTTGTTTAGGGTTTCATTTTTTTTATTTCCTTTGTTTTCATTACCCTCATACCCAAGCTGCCTCACCCCATTCTCTCCCCCTTTTCCGTATCCCCCCCCCCATGAAACCCTATGCGTCGTGCCCTCCTCTCCCTGCGGCATCCTCCTTCCGGCGAACGCCGACGCCCCCTACTCCTCCTCCGGCTCCCACGTTCGGCCACCCCGGCATCCTACTGCCCGCACCACACACTCACCCGGTCTCCATCCCTGCTTCCCCTGGCCTCTCTAGCCGCGCACCGCCTCCCTCGCCTTCTATCAAGTGGCCTCCCACTCTCAGCTTGCACCATGGAACCCCCCCTGCCAGTGACTCCCTCCCGGCCACGCCTCTGTTCTAATACCACCCTCCCGGACGACCTCCACTCTCCCATATTGCATCCAGCCTGAACCCCCGCCAAAAACCCTCTCCTGCTTCCTGCTTACCTCAACGGTTGGGCCTCCCCCCTCGGTTATGCCTTCTATCCCTGCTGTTTTTTTTTCATTTGATTTTAATGTTTTTTTTCAGCGGGTATACGATTTGGTTTTAGGGTTTTAACTTGAGTTTTTTGGGATTAAATTCAGGATATTTGGTTCGCGATAGGTTCCTTGAGGTGCGAATGGCACGCATTTGTGGTTGCACACAAATTTTGGGAGTTTCGCCAATTGAGTTAGGTGGTTCTGCACATGAATATTAATTACTGAATTCATTCGTTGATTTAATTAACTTAACATGTTTATTAATCATTTAGATTGATGAGAATGTTATTTTTCATAAGGCTTAGTGTGTTTTGATGTACTTAGTAGTGTGTGCATAAAATAAGTATGTTGTTGTCAAACCAATGTTGAACTGGTTATTAGTTATTTTCCCTTAAGTTGTGTAGTTAATTTTTTAGGGCGTGAAAAAGGGTGAAATTGTCGTTTTATTGTTACGTCTATCTGCGTTTAGTCAGAAATGATGATTGAAAGAGTTTTTGGCATTTAGTGTCATGTGACATATGTTGAAATTGTTTGGAACATTTTTCTGGTAGTTCGTTTAATTATATAAATGTTATTTTAAACAGTGCGTGTGTTTTATTTAATTGTGTGCGTGATGCATATTGTGTTCTTGATGTGTTGTTGTGTATGTGTTGTCATGTAAGGGCGGGTTTGGGTCGGTCTAGTGTGTAAAGCGTTGTTTTTCTCTCAGAAATTTATTTATGCAAGAAATTGGGTTTTTTTTATTAAAAGAGTATTAAGGGTGAAAAATTGGTTTTGATTAAATTGTGTGAATATTTTGGTGATTTAAGTCAAGCGGCACGTGCGTAGTTTCTTTAATAATTTTTTTTTTGCTTTTTTGATAATGACAGTGTTTTCATTGATCGTGCAATTGTTTTAATTGGTCGGTTAACAAATGCAGATTGAGTTTTGGAACATTTTAGTGTGCGTATTATTTCTAATGGCTTCTGTGTGTGTGAATGGTGGTTTTTAATGTGTGTGATGTCTTGTTTGGTTTGAGTGTATGATTATGACACGTGTCATGAACTTTGAATTACTTGAGCACAAACGGGAAGCCTGGGTACTAGGTGGGTGGACTAGACAAGCGTGCTAGTGATACAGGAGTGGCCTCGGCCCAGTTTCACTTATCGAGATTGATGCTTACAACACTAACTAAACACTGGATGATGACTAATGACAACTATGGTAGGAGGTGTTTACATACCAATGGCTCGTTCATGGGAATGTCTGATACGGTTCACTGAGACGTGAGGTTCTAGGGTCCCACTTCTTGCTAGTATCTTTAGGGTCTCCCATGTATTATGCTCTTCCTCGTGTTGCTGCTCACCATCGGCACACAGTGTGACATTGGGGTTACCAAGAAAAGTGTGTGTGTGTGTGTGTGTGTGGGAACGTGCATCTGGGTGTGTGCGTGTGTGTGTGGGTGTGTGTGCGAGTGTGTAAGTTGATTTAAGTTTTTTTTCCTTTTAGAGGAATTCCCCCTTAAAACCCGCTTTCATTTAAAAAAAGTAAAAAATTATTTATTTTTATTCTATTAAATTGAAAATGTATTTTTATTTTAGTAATTATGCATGGAACCTTTTCTCAGGGGCATCCTACTGGGCTTTTCGCTCACACCCTACATACACCCTTGGGTGAATATAGATTTTGTTTCTTTTGCACTCCAGGTTGTGACTTCGTGCTCAGCGATGGTGATTCTGGTTGTTGTTGGTCTTCATGAGCAGGTTGGTGTTGGTAGCTTGGGGATGAAACTTCTCGTGTCGCATGAGGTTGGTTTTCGAGTTTAGTTCTCTATTCTTGATGTTTTTCATTTTGGGGTTTTAGATAAATTGTAGACCTAAACCTGTTTATAGTTTAGAAGTGTGTTTGGTAGCCTGTTTCCAGTTTCAGTTTATTTATCTTGTAGGTTGTTTTTCTGTCTTTTATTTCAGGTAAAATCATTCCCACTGGTTAATATTGATACCCAGGCACTTGTGCCAGCCCGTGGGGATCGGGAATGCCCTTCAGGCCTTGCCGAGGACCGGGTCGGACGCCGAGTCAGATGAAGACCCGGCCTGGCTTGTGACAAAATGGTATCAAATGGAAGGTCTACTCTCTTGGGTCATTTTATTTTGGGATAGAGTCACGGTAGACTTGAGTTAAAGTTGTTGGGACTTGACATCCTGGCTACGAGTAAGGTGCATGGCCAGCACAACTCGTGGCAGGAATCAAGTTACCAAAGTATGATGGGGGTTGTTTGAGTTTTTGGTCCTCGTGGTTAATCGTGTCTAAGGGAAATGAAAAAGGAGTAAGGTAAGTGGTCTTAGTTAGCTCGCAAGGTTTGGAAAGCCTTGTGGAGACTGGGACACTGTCCAAAAACACTCTCCGTGTCCAATGGCGTGATTGGCGTATGGCTTCCAACCATATGCTCCAATCACCCGCGGACACTAGTTTCCTCCTGCATTGTTTCTCTCCTCTTAGTTGTGGATTCGTTGAAATTTGGTTTTTAAGTAAAAAAAATATGTGTTGGTCTTGGAAAATGTTTTGAAAAATGTTTTGAAATAAAGAACTTTAAAAATAAAAATTATGTATTAGGTTTGAAAAGTGTGGGTTGGATGTTTTGGTTCTGAAAAATGGAATGTGTTGTTTTTCACCCTTGTTGTTCTCGTGGGCAACCCCATGCATGAGTGTATATGAGAAAAATAAATGGTTAATGGAACGAGTGGATGAGTGCTTGGATGGACATGAGGTGGGGGCCAGTGCGGCATGAGAACATGCATGTGTTTGGACCATGGCAAACCATTGGTGTTTGTGCAACCCACCAACTTTTCTTATTTTGAATATGTTTTGTTAAATGAATATTTTGGTTTATTTAAGTAACCGGTGTTTGCGTGGTGTGTCCTTGTGTTTTAGAAATGTCGGGTGTGAGGATTTTTGAGTCGAGGATCCTTTCTGAATGACTTATGTCTTGAGTTTGAATTCTTATTTTTAAGTTGGTACGCAAGCGTGTAGATAGTTAATTATTATAAAAAGTACATCGGGGAGCCCTTGTAGTGGTTCCCCCCTGCACGTTTTTTGATTGCTTTTTGTATGTCTTGACCATCAGACTTGTTCGATTGGGTCCATGGTTATCCTTCTTGGCAATTGTATTCCCCCAATAAAGAGTTATTGTGCGAATGACGTGCGGCCACCAGTAATTCGACGTTGGCCAACCCTCCAGTTGATTAAAGTAAGGACTCTCACTTTTTGGTGGCAGTGCTATGTCAATATCTTTTTCCTTTTGGTTAAGTAGGCCCTCTCGCAGAGGGATGACATATTCGAGGGGAACTAAAGGGAGTTTTTGTCTCTTTGAGTGTATCGACCTGTTGTGTATGAAGATTGACGATGTCATGTTTGAAGATTTCCCCTGGAAATGATGAAAGGAAATCTAGCGGGGAAGGGTGAAGGCGGTTCAAAATTTTCAGTGTTGACCAATGTCTTGAAGGGGTTTGTAGTATTTACATCGGCTGCAAGGGTCATGTTTGGTGACGTCTTGCAGCGTGAGGACCCTTTGATAGTCAACGGTGGTTTGGAAGTGGTAAAGTAGACTCCAGTGGGAAAATGGTGGAAGAAACCCTATGTTGTTGGTGCGGTCTATCGTTCTAAATAACCTCTGGTCTTTGGTTTGTTTCATTTAAGGGAAGGTTCGTGTTAGGCTACTAGTTTGGCAAACCCAGTCATATGAGGCTTCTATGGTCGTTTACCAGGAATCACCTGTTTTTCAAGACGCGGTTAAAAGTATTTCTCAGTGTAATGTTCTTCTCAACAGCAATGGTCATGTTCAGGTGACGATTGGTGGTTTCATGTTCTCATTCAGTGTGACAAAGTGTGATGTGAATGCTCCATTTCAACTCTGGTGTTGGTGGATGTTCCCTGTATGATCAGTGAGATGTCGTAATGTGTTGTGTTTACTGGTGGTTGTCTCGGTTGTACTGTGGTTGCATGTGACACCAAGAGGAGAAACTCCGTTCGGGAGACTTCCATGCCTGACTGTGAGGCAGAAGATGCTTCAAACATAAGGGCTCCAGTCATAGGTCTTGGAGTGAAGCTGGCGTGTGGTCAGGAACCACATGAATGTATGAAACCCCAATTTTATTTCTGTCATCGGTGATGAATGTAGAGGAAGTTTAAATTTTTTCCATGGTTGTTCCGCTTCGGATGAGCCATCTGGTTGCATAAGGTTTCCGTTACCATGTGGACGCGTGTCGTCTCATGATTCGAAGTCATGGGGGTTGCGTGCCACTGGAGGCCATCACATCAATGGTACTTATGGGAGTTTGTTGAGTGAATCTGTCTCAAATCTGAATAATTCTCATCCAGGAATGTGGAAATGCTGGTTTGTCTTGGGTCATGCTTTTGACGCCCCTATAGTCGGCCCCTCCCTCCCTGCCCCTTGTGGTGGGGAGTTTGGTCACCATTAAGAAATTTTCAACGTTTTATACCTTCCATTATTTATAATGGTGGGGAGACCCACATTGGGACTCAAACGAATGTATCTAGAATGAATCAGTGCTGGAATTTTCTTTAATGGCGGGGAGTCCACTCGAGCCTCCCCGTGTCATTTTTCCAGTATCGTTTCGAGAGTCAGTGAGTTCCTAAGGGTGGGGAGCCCTCAGGCATCCACATGTTGATCTTGTTCTCCTGTTTTTTTAATATGGTTTGCCGATGAGTGATAAGAATGGTTTGTGGACATGGTTTGACCTTATTTGTTCATTCTAGCCAAATGGTGTGGTTTCATTTTAATAGTGCTTGAGGTGTTTCGGCTCATGAGGTTGGTTTCTATGGGTTCAAGAGTTCATTTTTCTAAAACAATCAACTAGAGTTGTTCTAGCGCCCTGGGGCGGGTGACACTTAGCAAAAAGTGTTTTATGAGTTCCTTGAGGTTTTCATTTGAGTCGCTATCTCTGAGCACGATGCGTTTTCCTCTTTTCACTTGCTTTTCATGGCGGTACCTTCTGAACCCAAATTGGGTGTCGTTTCCTGCTTTGGGTTCTGCCTTAGTTGTGGATTTACGGGGACGGAAAGCTTTATGGTGGGGAGAATTCTCACACCCATCATTTTTATTTTTATTTTATTTTGTTATTTTCAATGGGAATTGTGTGGTTTGGGTTATGGTCCGAATTAAAATTTTCTTGAGTATATATTTAAAAACGGATGTTTTCCCTTGGATGCATCCAACACGTTGTGGTCAAAGCCGCACAACCCCGCCTAGGTCGCCACATGACCTCACCCAGCTCGTTGCATGCCCTGCCCGGTGTTTAAGGCAGTTATAGACAATATAATGAATAATAAAATGTATATAAAATAAAACCAAGTGTGGTAAAGTTTCAGAAATTATTTTAATGATGTTAAAAAAATATTATTTGAGAATATTATTATTGTTATTATTGATGGCGTTGGGAATATAAATTTTATTAAGTAATTAACACTATCATTACCCTTTTAATTATTGTTATTACTATTATTATTATTACTTGTGTTAGGATTTTAGTATAATTAATAATATTATTAATCTCATTATAATTATTAAGAACATATTTTTTTAATCTAGTGTTTATTATTATTACTAATGTTAATATTATTATTAGTTTTTTTGTTTTTATTTTATTTTATCTTTTTTTATTTTTCCCTTTGTTTAGGGTTTCTTTTTTTCCTTTGTTTTCGTCACCCTCGTACCCAGGCCGCCTCACCCCATTCTCTCCCCCTTTTCCATCTCACCTCCCCCCTTGAAACCCTATGCACCGCGCCCTCCTCTCCCTGCGGCCTCCTCCTTCCGGCGAACCCTGACGCCCCATACTCCTCCTCTGCCTCCCACATCCGGCCACCCCGTCCTCCTGCTACTCGCACCGCACACTCGCACGGTACCCAGCCCTGCTTCACCTGGCCTCTCCATCCACGCGCCGCCTCCCTCAGCATATGTCTGGCAGCCTTCCCCTCTCAGCTCGCACCACGGAACCCCCCCCCCCCCCATCCGCAAGCGACTCCCACCCAGCCACGCCTCTGTCCATCGACCACCCTCCCGATTGACCTCCCCCTTCCCCTCTTGCATCCAGCCCGAACCCCCACCAAAAACCCTCTCCTGCTTCCAGATTCCCTCCAGCCGCCACCCCAATGGTTGGGCCTCCCCCATCGATTATACCTTCCAACCCTGCTGTTTTTTTTTCATTTGATTTTTATGTTTTTTTAGTGGGTATACGATTTGGTTTTGGGGTTTTAAATTGAGTTTTTTTGGTTTAAATTCATGATATTGGGTTCTTGATAGGTTCCTTGAGGTGAAAATGGCACGCGTTTGTGGTTTCACACAAATTTTGGGGGTTTCACCAATTGAGGTAGGTGGTTCCGTGCATGAATATTAATTGATGATTTCATTCGTTGATTTAATTAACTTAGCGTGTTTATTAATCATTTAGTTTGATGTGAATTTAACTTTTCATAAGGTTTAGTGTGATTTGATGTATTTAGTAGTGTGTGTATAAAATAATTATGGTGTTGTAAAACCAATGTTGAACTGGTTTTAAGTTTTTTTCCCTTCAGTTTTGTAGTTAATTTGTTAGGGCATGAAAAGGGTGCAATTTTCATTTTATTGTTGCGTCAATATGCATTTAGTCATAAATGATGTTTGAAATAGTTTTTTGCATTTAGTCTCGTGTGAAATATATTGAAATGGTTTGGATCATTTTTTTGGTAGTTCATTTGATTATAGAAATGGTATTTTAAACTATGCCTGTGTTTACTTTAATTGTGTGCGTGATGCATATTGTGTTCCTGAGGTGTTGTTGTGTATGTGTGGTCATATAAGGGTGGGTTTGGGTTGGTCTAGTGTGTAAAGCGTTGTTTTTCTCTTAAAAAGTTATTTATGAAAGAAATTGGGTTGTTTTATTAAATGAGTATTAAGGGTGAAAGATTGATTTTGATTAAATTGTGTGAATATTTTGGTGCTTAATGTCAAGCGTCACGTGCGGAGTTTGTTTAATAAACCTTTTTAGTGGCGTGATTGATAATGAAAGTGTTTTCATTGACCGTGTAGTTTTTTTAATTGGTCGGGTAAGAAATGCATATTGAGTTTTGGAACATTTTAGTGTACGTATTATTTCAAATGGCTTCTATGTGTGCGAATGGTGGTTTTTGGTGTTTGTGATGTCTTTCTTGGTTTGAGTGTATGATCATGACACGTGGAATGAACGTTGAATATCTTGAACACAAACGGGAAGCCTGGGTACTAGGTGGGCGGACTGGACTAGCGTGCCAGTGATACAAGAGTGAGCTCGGCCCAGTTTCACTTAGCAGGATTGATGCTTACAACACTAACTAAACACTGGATGATGACTGGAGACCACTATGGTAGGAGGTGTTTCCCTACCAGTGAATCATGCACGGGAATGTTTGATATGGTTCACCGAGACGTGAGGTTCTAGGGTCTCACTTCTCACTAGTATCTTTAGTGTCTCCCATGTATTGTTCTCTTCCTCTGCTTGCTGCTCACCGTCGGCACACAGTGTGATGTTGGGGTTACCAAGAAAAGTATGTGTGCATGTGTACGTGTGTGTGTGCGTCTGGGTGTGGGCGTGCGTGTGTGGGTGTGCGTGCATGTGTGTAAGTTGATTTAATTTGTTTTCCTTTTAGAGGAATTTTCCCTTAAAAACCGTTTTCAGTAAAAAAATTCATTAAACACACATTTATTTTTATTCTGTTAAATTGAAAATGCATTTGTATTTTAATAATTATGCATGGAACCTTTTCTCAGTGGCATCCTACTAGGATTTTATCTCTCACCCTACATACACCCTAGGGTGTATGTAGATTCTGTTTCTTCTTCACTCCAGGTTGTGACTTTGTGCTCAGTGATGGTGGTTCTGGTGGTTGTTGGTCTTTGTGATCAGGTTGGTGTTGGTAGCTAGGGGCTGCAACTTCTCGTGTCACATGAGGTTGGTTTTGGAGTTTAGTTCTCTATTATTGTTGTTGTTCATTTTTGGTTTATAGCTAAATTGTATACCTATACCTATTTATAGTATAGAATTGTGTTTGGTAGCCTGTTTCCAGTTTCATTTTATTTATCTCGTTGGTTGTTTTTCTGTCTTTTATTTCGGGTAAAATCATTCCCACTTGTTAATAATGATACCCGGGCACTTGTGCCAGCCCGTGGTGATCAGGAATGCCCTTCGGGCCTTTCAGTGGACCGGGTCGGGCGCCGGGCCGGATGGCGACCTGGCCTGGTTCGTGACACACACCACCATCTAATGGGTGAAGAACATATAATTTATGTGGATGGCAAACTAACGCCACATGAAACAATGATTGTTTGATTATCTCCTACTGCCTAACATGGTGGTCGTTAAGATGGCACAGTATTTATATTTGATGAATATTCTGTTTATTTTTTCATTATGCTTCTGTATTATTCATTTATAGCATACCTTTATGGGTTACATAATGGTTAAACTCAATAATTTCATTTGAGGAAGTGTGGACTACCGCCCCCTCAAGGTGATATGATTCGATCATGACATACGTGAAACTTATAAAAGATGAAGTTAATGAAATTATGTAACATAAAATAATATATGATATTATATTGAAATTATAATATACCAATGTATCATTATTTTTTCATTCCTCTAAATATAAAATAGAAATGGAAGTAGCGTTCATGCGTACGTACGACTTACCGTCTCCATGAACGGTGTGTTTCATTTCATAAATCCAAATGATTTGGAATATTATAAGTACATATAAGCAGGATATATATGGTGTATATGATATATACAACAATTTTATCATTCTGTAGATAATGGAATTTTGACCACATTGACAAATTGTAATTAAAACAAGTTCATTTTTTACTCAAGATTCGAACATCGATAAAATATACAATGAGGACTCAAATAATTAACTAGTTATTATAGAAATATTGTAATGGTCCAGACCTCTCCAGTCCATTCCATTGTGAAAATGTTGTGATAATGGTGTTCCGGGAAGTCAAGACGATTTGAGGGTGCGTTTGGGTGGACTTTTAAGGAAATATAAAGGGTAGTGGCCTTCGCACGGGAGGCGCACATTTTGTAAAACTGTGCGGCCAAACCGTGTGAGGTTAGTGTTGGAGGCAGTACCCTTTGCATGAGAGGTGTAGGGTTTCCCTAAACCATGTGGCCAAACCGTGCGAGGTTGGTTGTCAAGGTAGAATCTCACACACGGTTAGCGCACGGTTTGTTAAACCGTGCGGACTAACTATGCGAGCACTTAATGTTAGATCCTAAAATTTAGTATCTTGACTGTTTAGCCTTTATCTTTATCGTTTAATCCCCTAATCACCCATAACTCAATATTACCATTCCTGGGAGATTGGATAACTTCTCCCAAGTGTTTTGGTGGTGATCTAGAGGCTTCTCATCGCGAATCGAAGCCGGTTTCTTGAGTTATATGATCATTTTTGTTTGGTTTCATAGATCTACATAGATCTACTCATCCTATTATTTTGGGATCTTAGATTTAGGCCCGTTATGGGTAGATCTATGTTTGTGGGGGTTGTTTGTGATGAGTTTTTGTTTTGGTTGTGTTAGGAGAAGAGAGATAGGGTGGATCCTTTGTGAATAGGCCCGGTATTCTTGGGCTTTCTTCGACCGTTGAGGTAGGGTATTCATGGCTTCTTTAAATGTTTATGTGCATTCGTAGAGTTAGCATGATTTATCCCTTTGGATCACAATGAAATTTTCCTAATTAAACACTTGAACATGATTAAACGTATTGGTTTGATCGCATGTTGTTTCTTTGTACCGTGATAACGGTTCACCTCTTGTTTTTCTAAATAGTGTGTTATCTATATCTTTCATGTTACCATGTTGATCTTGATGAAATTGATAAATAATTTAAATCCGAAATTAATTGATAAATAATTGGATAAATATAAAGGGGCATAAAAAGAATCTGGTTCCTGTTGTATTTTTATGTTGATCAAATTGACATAATAAGGATTTTTAGTCTTTGTGATAGCTTACTGATTTGGTTCATGATGTTGATACCAACATATTGAATTTTTTAATTTGAGATGGATTAATGAACATGTTTGATTAAATTCGCTGAAGGGTTCTGAGTTACCCTCTTGTTGTGAAATAGGGCTAAGAGCCCAATTGGGGTCGTGTTAGTTTTCTTGCTGCTTGTGATGTGATGTGACCCTGGAGGGGTGTTGTGATATGTGGAGGCAAGGAGGCCTTGTGGTTGTGGCAGTGAATTATGCCTAGAGTGGAAAGATGCATCGGTTTATGCATGTGGGTGTCGAGGAGGACACCAGGGATGATGGTATGGGATGGATGTGAGGGTTGGATGTTGGTGGTTTTTATTGGTTGTTTATCTGCTTTACTTTTCCCCACTACTCAAGGTAGTTGGTCTTGCTTATCCTCTTTCCAAAAGAGGCGAAGACAAGTGGGTTATTCCACGTGCTTTCCTTGTTTAGCCTCTCAAGGGAGAATGGGTCTATGCTCTTTCTATAGGCGGAAATGTCTCGACAGGTAGGATATCTACTCACCGTGTAGAGACCACTTGTGTTTAGTAGCATATGATGCTTTTCTAGAATTCCTGGGAATATGGGAATGTAATTTTGTAATGAAAGATTGATTAAATGGTGATAATCTATGGGGATGGAGATACTGGAATTTAATGGTGATGTTGTAACTTTTTAAAGAACGGTTGATATTGAATGTGATTCCAATGAAGTTTAATGTGGTTTTGTTAATGGTTAATTAATGTGATAAAAGTTATTTAATGTAAGGTGGAATTGATGAAAAAGGGAATAAGGTGACTTAATGATGTTCTTTAATTGGTTGTGTGCTTATAGGATACCTATTCTTAGAAATAGCAGCTCGAAGTCCGATATACGTTAGCTGAAGATGAGACTAAGACTAGGTTATGCCCATAGTGTGGTTTCGAGATATATATATTCTCTAATTATTGTGTTTCTATATGCTAATCCACCCTTTCAGTAAGGGAAACAGACACCCTAGGGATTCTGAGCCCTGGGGGGTGTTTTCCCCAAAATTCTGATGGGAGGTTGAATGGCTGCCTACCCCCTTTATCCCCACTCTCTTCTCTTGGTAGATACTAGTGCCATTGGAACATCAGTTAGTTTTCCCCATATATGTATGTAGAGGGCTGTAATGGATAATGTTTATTTCCTCACATATATTTTGGATATAGTATCCTATGGACTACTGTAGGTATGACATGTATATGTTGTGTTGTCTTGAGGATCCTTACTCGGCGTATGGGCTGTAATGGATTGAGGTATAATACCCAATGTATGATACACGTTATGCGGACTATGGTGGCTCCTAGAAACTACCTGGTTGCTGTTGTTTGTGAGGATGGTGTGGTGCCCAGCCCAGGTGTCTACGGGAAAGCCTTTGTGGTGCACGTGGTGTAGATTGTGGTGCTTTGCCCAGGTGTATACGGTCAAGCCTTTGGTGAGAGATGCACAAGATGTATGTCATTGGGGAAAAGTGGGAAACCCGTGGGGATGTTTTAGAGGGGTACCCTTGATATTCTTTTCTATATGATATATTCTTTTATGTGTTACATGGTGACAGTAGCCATGGTGAGGTTGGGAACATAGTATACCTACTTCAGGGATGAGTTAGTATCAATGTTGTTCACTGTGCTTTAGCATGCTTTCATTATTTTTTCATGAGGGGAATCGGGGAAGATCCTACTGAGTATACTATTATACTCAACCTATGTATATATAAACTATTTTTCAGGTAACTTATAGAAAGTTGGAGATCAAGCTGGTTACTACTAGCTTGTGGTTGGAGGAGCTATTCGGGAATGTGGTCGCTACCGTTGTACCTTCTTTTGGGTACTTGTAATTTTTTCTTTTTGTTGTAGTACTTTTGCATTGCATTTTATATATGTACATGGGTTTCTTTTATATTTAAGTTCTGATTTGTATTTGGTTGGTGTCTTTCATATATCTATCTTCCGCATGTGTTCTCTTAGAAGGTAATGCCTCCCATTTGAGTATTTATAATACCCTCGGTGCTAGTCTCCAACCCGGGGCCTACTAGAGGCGGGACTCGGGGGGTCATTATCTCCCTTTTCACATTGCCGGCCCAAGAGGGGTACACATTGTGGGGAGAGGGTCATGAAAATTATAATAACTAATATGAAATGAATAATAAACTTTAAAAAATTTCTTAATGAAGTAGAAATTAACTTATGTTCATTATTCAGGAATAACACCTAACATACGAGTCAAGTAGGACACGGGGTAAGGGGATTTCTTATCGCACTTTTAATTCTATGATATTTCCATTGTTCGCCACTTATTTATTGAATATGGTGTAATGTATAATTACAATGATATATATTATCAGGATTCTATTTATATTCAGGTTATTGTGTGATTCATTTGGCGGTTATTATCTTTCAGTCATACGACTAGATTGATTACAATGATGTAAGGGGTTTTTATCTCACTTTTTATTCTCGTGAGATTCATGTTATATTTTTCACTATTTCCTTTGAGTGGTGTATGTAATGGCCATGATTCTACTCTTATTTTAATATAATTTCAATTAATGTTATTTACATCTACATTGTATGGTCCTTCTTTCATGCGGTGTATGTTTTGTATGTTACCAAATCGGTAAGGGAACCTTTCACCCTACTCTTTTTAAAAGACATGTTTTTTGTTATGTCTTTTAGTTTACATCTTATTATGTTGGTTTATGTTATTCTATAACATTATTGATTTAAATTTTATGTCCAAGTGATGAGATACCCTTTTTATCTCATCAAATCATTTTTTTAATTTTAAAGCGATGTCGTTAGGCTTTCAAATTTTTGCAAGGGAACTGCTTAACCCACATTGAATTCTTTGCGTTAAACATGTACTTCATGAATATGTCATCCAATGAATATGTGTTAATTACCTCTAATTTTTTTACACATGATATCCACTTATATTGGGTGTATTTATATTTGTCACACATAATTATGTGATTGATATATCCTTAATTTAAAAATATCGTCTTTATATGGGATTTCATCTCAATTTACATTTCCATTGAATCATCATTGTTTTTATGCACCAATTCACTCTTATATGGTGTATATATTGTCCTTTGTCATACTATATCATGAATTCCTTTATTCTCATGATATTATAATGTTCAGATTTAATGTTATTCCTAAGTTATTTGTATTCAAGAGTCTCTCAATTTTTTTTAAAACTCATTAACTAAAATATCAATATAAAGGATGTAACGATTTATTATTTTAAATAATTATATTTAATGACCTTGTTTTAAAAATGGTTTTGATTATTTAATTATATGGAAATTAATGGTTTAAAATTATAATTCCATTAATAGCTTCAATGTGGTATGGGACACTTTGATTCAAAAATCTCCTTTTAAATGATTTTTCAAAATGGAATGATTATTTCAATATCTTGAAATTACTTCTTGGGATTTAAAATGAAATTTTATTAGTAAAATGTTTATATTTGATATATTTTATGTGTTATGATGGTACTTGGACATTTGACGGGTGGTGTCGTGATAAACTTGGACGGGTGGTTACATTATAACCTCCAATGCATTGGGTATGGAAGTCGGTCGTATGGCTATTCTATTTAGTGAAATGTGTGGAAGTCGATCATATAGTTATTCCATTTATGTATGTTTAAGTCCCAAGATACCATTATATGTTATGAGTTCATTATATGGGTTTTATTGAAATATTTTTTGTTACACAAGGGTAAGTAGTGATCTTTTATTCAGTGAAGTGTATTTAGTACATCATAAAGGTGAATATTATTACATATGTTAAAGTATTCATGGTTTACCTGTTGTTTTGAAAAACTAACAGCTTTCCTTATTTGTGTATCCCTTAATAATCTTTTTATGCTCATCCCATGTTTTTGAAATGTTTTTCACATGACATAATTTGTAATAGGGTCATGGATGGGATCAAGGAAAACTCATGCTGTTTAAAACATGGAACTAGACAAGCCTCATTTATTAAAGATTTTTTATTTTATGATAGAAATGGAAACTGAGTAGAAGTGTCTACTTTGTAATTTTTTATATGTAATTTAATTGTTATTCCTAATTCACTAAAACTCTAAACTTGAAAAAATATCCAAATGAATTATTCATTTAATTCAAGATTATGTAATGTTTAAGGTCGGGTCCTTATAGTTGGTATCAGAGGAACATTTAGATAACATTAGAGGTTAGGGTGTAATTTAATCATAAGTGACATAACCATAATGGTTAACAAAATAAAAATAGTCATCATTATTCAAGAAGTGATAAATGATTATTACATTCTGGGGTGAAAAAGAAAGGTATGATATAACCTTTGAGGATAAATTATGATATGGTTATTTTTAAGGAATTTGTCTCTTTTTTGGAATTTTATGAAATATTATAGTTTTTGAAAAAGCACAACATGCAAACCGTGTGACATCCCATCGCGTCAGACAAAGCTGCGGGAATTGAACCCACAATCAAAGTGCGATTGGGATTTATCACCAACCACTTGACTATGTGAAGTCCCTGGTTAGTATGACTAATTCATTTTTTAGTTAAATGATTTTATTGATCCAGAATAAGTTTATTTGGGATTATATGATTTATCCAATGGACATTATTATTATTGGAAAATTATTTGGTGATTAAGTGATAAAGGTTGTTTTGGAAGACATTCTTTCTTTTGGGAACACTATATGCTTACGAATAATAGAATAATTAGGGATTAAATTGTGGAGTAATGGTTGAAATATTATTTTGGAAGAATATATGTTTTTATTTTGGACATAAGTTTATTACTGTTATTTATGGAAATGATTAACCTATCATGTAGAATACGTGATTAGGTTAATTACACTTCAGTAGAGAATTTAGGAGTAGTCGATGTTTTGGGGATAAATATTAGGATTAACTATGGAATACTATGTGATTTAAATCCTTCTAATTTTTTGTTTCAATTTTATTTTTTATTATTTTGATGAATTTTAAGGACAATTGTGTATTTAATGGTCTTTCATTAACTTTACGTACCTTTTGTTGAATTGTGGATATTAATAGTAGTATTTATTTTTATAAAGGACTATCATTTTGGGGGATTGTATGATCTCTTACTAACCATTTTGGATTTTATTAATATCAAAAGACAAGGGAAATATATAGTTCATTTTTTTTGGATTATGTGATTCTCTTGATGTTGATTATAACACTTTTAATGTGGACAATTCATCTGGAATACTCATCATTTGGAGAAAAGATGAGTTAGTGGTAGAACTTTATTAATGGATGATACTCTACATGAATATTAAGTATGCTTCCATATTATATTAGTCTTGTTATTAATAAAATTCTTCAAATCTATGAAAAGGATATTGATGCAAAAAAATTTATAAGCCCTCCTTTATCATCAGATATTTACCCACCAACAAATTTATGGTATTGTGGTGGTTAAATTTATGTGATCAAGTTCTCTTTCACCCTCAATTAATCTATGAGAGTTAGTTTCTCTTCCATATCTATTTTTTCATGGAATATTAGTATATCTTATCTCAGGTAACCTTTGTACTTATCTACCTTTATTTTAATGTGATATTGTTTTGACACTTTTTACAATGTGGGACTTTCAATGATGTTTCCAAGCCCAATTTTAAAATTTTGATGGCGAAATTTCCAAAATGGTGGAAGGATGTAACATCCCAGGTAAATAAATAATACGAAATTTTCATATTAATTAATATTTGTAAATTAATTATAAATTTTACTTTAAAGTGGATGCTATGTTTGATGGCATACCCCATACGCAACAAAATGTTTTTTTGAAATCTTACATTGCAAACTAATAATATAATATTATTATTTTAAATGGTAGTTAACTCATAGTCGTTGTATTAGTGGGAATGAATAGAACTAACTAAAATATCATTATACATGTTTGTTAAATGTTTTTACTTTTATTCAATAAAATTTAGTGGCTTAAAATGTGATTGAATATAATTTTAAGCATAAATACTCCAAAAGGTCGATTTACCGTCTTTTGACGGTGAACCCTCATTAAATCCAATTTCAGTCACTTTTGATATGTATTATTTGAAAAAATAAAATTCTTCTTTAGATTTGGGTTATAATAATTAACTTTGAGTAATTTTTTGGTATTTTTCTGATAAAGAACATTTTTTAATTAATAGTGAAAAATACTGAATTTTATTTCAAAAGTTCCTTTAAATATAATTTATTTATATGGTTAGATTATCTTTTTAATTAGTTTTCTAGTTTAATTAGAATATATTTTTATCATTTAAACTTATTTGTGAAATTGGAATTAATTTCATTTTGAAATTGGACATAATCAAGTGTTAATCGTTTGACAATTATTATTTATTAAAAACAGGCTATTTGTTTTGACAAAAGAGATAAATTATAAATTAATTAATGCAACTTCTAGGATTTGAAATTTTTAAAACAGATATTATTTTTGAATTCATAATATCAAATATATCGTAGGCTGAATTTTTTGTATGTTTCTGAAAATCATCAATTTTTTTATGAATTGTAAAACAACATAATTGTAGATAGAAAAACTGATTTCTTTCATTTAAAGGAAATTTTACCTCTTATGTGAATTGAATTTCGAAAATCCAGAATACATGGTTTTTATTATTAAGTAAAATTTGGTTTAATACGATGGAAATATTTTTTCATGAATAGAAACTTTTGACTTTTATTTATCGCGGTTAAAGGTAAATTAAGTAAATCAAGGTAAACCAAAATATCCTAATAATACCAAATTACCATAAAAATTGTCATAACCTTATTGTATGAGACATGGATGGACATGGTAATCATGAGGTTTATTTTTGGACCCCATGGAGCCTCATAAGAGTGATAATGACACTGTATATTAATTAATTTAATGTAAAGGAAAAAATGACACAAACAAATATCTTTTGATAAATTAATTTTGACATGGGGTTATATAAGCTATATTTTAGACTATAAATATTCATTGGAATGTTAATAAGATTTAATACATCATTTTATTTTTTTAATAATTTTTAGACAACAAATAAATTAAATTATTTATGACACAATAATGATGTAGTCTATACCTCAATAATAGATGATTTAAATAAATAAAATTATAAATTTTAAAATAACACAAAAACCCTGTCCAATTCTTATTGGAAGATATTATTTATAACATTAGTAATATTATCTTCTACTTTACTTTGTTTTGGAATTTTAGAAACCAAATATCATTATATAACAAAATAATATTTTCACACTATCCTAAAGAGCCCATCCTCCTCCTTGTAAAAGGAGACCATTTCTAAAAAATTCCTCAAACATCTCAAGCCCCCTGGCTCATCCAACCCCTGCGCAAATAACATTTTAATATCCCCATCTTCCTATTAGTGGCCTTACCATAGGCATAAGGCACTTCAAGAAGTCCTTTTGGATCAAACCATAGGAAGTTACCCAAATTAAAGGTAATAGTTTCTCTTAAATTTTTTGTTTTATTTTGTTTTATTTTTGTTCTCCAACACACTAAACTCATTTTATCCATTTACTTTATAAAAAACTAGTATAATAAATATACTATAATGTTGTTATAGTAATTATTTGAACTAAACTTACACACACATCCATATAATGGGTGTAGAACATTCTATTTCTGTGGACGGAAAAGTAACACCTCACGAAATGATGATTGTTTGATTATCTCGTACCGCCGAACATGGTGGAAAATAATATGGAACTATATTAAAATTTTATTAGTAATATGTTTATGTTTTCTTTATTCTTTTTTATTATTAATTTATAGAATACCTTTATGGGTTCCATTATGGTTAAACGTGATGATTTCATTTAAAGAAGTGTGGACTACCGCCCCCTCAAGGTGATATGATTTGTTCATAACATACATGGAATGTATAAAGGATTAAGATAATGAAATTATGTAACATAAAATAACATATGATATTATAATGGAATTATAATATACAAATGTATCATTATTGTTTCATTCCATTAAATATAAAATAGAAATGAAAGTAGCGTTCATGCGTACATACGACTTACCGTCTCCTTGGACAGTGTGTTTCATTTCGTAACTCTAAACGATATAGAATAATATAAATAAATATAAATGAATATATATGATATATATATGATATATAAAATATTTATATCATTCTGTAGATAATGGACTTTTGACTTCATGGAAAAATTGTAATTATAACATGTTCATTTTTGAGTCAAGTTCCGCACATCGATAAAATATCCAGTATGAACTCAAATAATTAGCTAGTTGTTATAGAAAGACAATAAGTGATATAAAATTAATAATAAACATTAAAAAAACTTAATTTGAGATTAATCTAAGTTTATTATTCAGGGATAACACGGAACATATGAGTCAAGTAGGACAGGAGGTAAGGGGATTTCTAATCTCGCTTTTAATTCAGTGAGATTTCCATTGTTCGCCACATAGTTATTGCATATGGGGTAATTTATATTTCCATCGATATATATTATCATGATTATCTTTATATTCATCATATTATATGATTAATTTTGTGGTTATTATCTTTTGTTCATACGACACAATTGATTACAACGAGGTAAGGGGTTTTATATCTCTTTTTATTCCAGTGAGATTCATGCTATATTTGTCCCTATTTCTTTTGAGTGTTGTATGTAATGAACATGATTGTACTTGTGGTGTAATATAATTTCATTTATGGGTATTTACATCTACATTATACAGTCCTTATTTAATATGGCGTATGTTTTGTATGTTACCAAATCGGTAAGGGAACCTTTCACCCTCCTTTTTTTAAAAGACTTCTTTTTGTTATGTCTTCTAATTTACATGTTATTTTGTTTGTATATGTTCCTCTATATCCTTAATTTTTTAAATTTTATGTCCAAGTGATTAGATACACTTTGTATCTCATCACATCATTTTCTGAAATTTAATGTGATGACGTTAGGCTTTCAAATTTTTGCAAGACAACTTCTTAACCCAATTTCTATTCTTTGGGTTAAACATGTACTTCTTGAATATGTCGTCCAATGAATATTTTTAAAGGACCTATAATGGTTTTACACATGATATCAACATATATTGGGTGTATTTATATTTTTCACACATAATTATGTGATTAATTTACCCTAAATTTAAGGATACCTTCTTTATAAGGGATTTCATCTCAATTTACATTTCCATTAATACTTCATTGTTGTTATAAACCAAGTCTATCTTATATGGTGTATATACCATCCTTTTTCATATTATATCATGAATCCCTTTATTCTCATTATATTATAATTTTCAGATTTAATGTTATTCCTCAATTATTTGTATTCAATAGTCTCTCATTTTGTTAAAAACTCTTAAACTAAAATATGTTTTGAAATGTTTTAAAGATCTATTATTTTAAATCATTATCTATAATGTCCATTTATTAAAAAGAGTTTTTCGTATTTAATTATATGGTCATTAATGTTTTAAAATTATAATTCCATTAAAATCTTCAAAGTGGAATGAGACACTTTGATTCAAAAATCTTTTTTTAAATGGTTTATTAAAATGGAATGATTATTTAAGTATCCTGCAATTTCTTCTTGTGATTTAAAATGAAATGTTATTAGTGAAATGTTTATATTTTCAATATTTTATGTGTTATAATGGTACATGGACATTTGACGGGAGGTTACCTGATAAACTGTAGGATGGGTGGTGCCGTGAGAAACCAGGATGGGTGGTTACGTTTAAACCTCCAATGCATTGGGTATGGAATTCGGCTATATGGCTATTACTTTTAATTATATGTGTGGAAGTTGACCGTATGGATATTCCATTTAAGTATGTTTATGTCCCAAGATACCTTTATATGTTATTTTTTCATTATATGGGTTTTATGGAAATATTTTGGTTACAAAAGGTTATGTAATGATCTATTATTCAGTGAAGAGTATTTACTACTCCATAAAGGTGAAAAGAATTAATTATTTTATAGTATTCATGGTTTACTTGTTTTTTGGAAAAACTAATAGTTATTCTTCCTTGTGTATCCATTACTGAGATTTTTAGGCTCATCCTATGTTTTTGAAATGTTTTTCACAGGACATAATGTGGAATAGGATCATGAATGGGATCAAGGAAAATTCATGCTGTCTAAAATAGGGAACTAGAGATGTTTCATTTATTAAAGAGTTTTTATCTTATGAAAATAAAAGAAACATAGTATACGTGTCTACATTGTAATTTTTGAGATGTAATGTAATTGTTGTGGCTAACTCTCTAAAACTCTAAACTTAAAAATATCCTCAATGTGAATTATTTATTTAATTCAAGATTATGTAATGTTTAGGTCCATGACCTTATAAGGATTATGATGTACATGATCAATGCCCAATGTTACTCTCAGGAAATTCATGACCACCCTTGGAACGGATAATTAGGGATGATTTTTTATGGGGGTGATTGTATGATCCTTGGGTTTTCTAGAGGGTTGGATCTAAATAATTCCAGTTTAAATGATTTTTTGGACCTAATGTGAATTCATAATCATTTTATGGGATTATCAATGGTATCTAGGGTTTTTTCGTAGTAAGGAGGCCCAATTTTTTGGAAAAGGAAATTGGTATGCATGGTTAGTAGAAACTATGTTACCAAGGATGCATTGTTTTACCTAAATGTGCACCTAGGGAGATATAGCTATGTGGGAAGATATATAGTTTATAGTTGAGGGTTTGAGGTTGCATTTTTTTCACACCCTTTTCCACGTACTTTTTGTATTTTTATTGACTTTTTAAGTCTAAAATTTTGTTTTTTATAAAATAATTGATAATTATTGTGTCTTTGAATTTTCTGTGTAAAATAATCATTTTTTTGTTTTAATCATGTGTTCATATAATTCATTATTGTCTGTTAAAATAATTCATAAATTAAATGAGTCATGTGAATTTGAATTTTACAAAATTTTCTTTCCAGTTAGTTTATTAATTCGTTAATTTAATTAATTAATTTTTCTATTCTTTGAATTGTAAATAATTAACTCATTTTGGTTTTTAGTCTTTTAATAATAAAATTAATTTATGTTTTTTCAATTACTATTTCATTTTCTCTAATTTACATTATAAATTCTTTAATTAATTGGTTTAATAATGTATGCAAGTTACTTTAGTTGTTGTAGTTTTTTTTAAATTAAGTTTGTTTATAATTTTTAATACAAATAAATAAATTCTATTACATAAATCATAATTATTTTTATAATTTAACTTTATTTTATTCTATTTAATTTAATTGATTAATTTATTAATCCATTATTTTTTTTCTTTTAAATTTTTAATTTATGTAATTTTTGTTTACAATGTAGTAGTCACCAGTCCCTTCTCTCCCTGTTTCCACCCATCTGGAATAGTGACTATCTCACCGTCTCTACCGACTATCTCACCTTTTCGCTTTTCCATGGGTCCTTGATGGTGGCACCTCCATCTCCTTTCGCAGGTCGTCCTACTCCTCTTCGGCTTCACTTCCTTTCCGTCTAACCACCAACATAACAGCAACACAACATCACAAAAATCTATATCACAACATCAATCAAATTCATCCACCCAAAAATAGAAAATTGTATTCAAGAAAAAAAATAAAAACATTAGAACCTCTGTGAAAACTCAAAACTGGAAATTATAATTTTGAATGCCACTTGTTGTTGAATGAAAATATCGCCACACCAGTCTTTCACACCTTCCAACCTCCGGCACTACCCAAACCTCGTCGGACAAACAACTCGGTCCCTACTCGAACCCACACCCTGGACACGTCGTGACCCTGTTCTTCTCTTTCCAGCAGCTCGCACCCCGCCACCTCTGCTCTCGATCTGCGGCTATGTCATCCGCACATCCCCACGAGCAACGTAAAGTCTACACCATCAGAACCCAAGCCGCTACCTCCATCTCCCTCCTCTCACTCAGTTCGGCCTCACCTTCCAAATCATTTCATGAACCCCTACACTCTGACGAACCACCTGAACTCGTCACACCTCTGCATTCTATCTGAGAGTCATCCTCACCTCCTCCTACCCTCTCCCACTACCCTACGTCGAAATCACCCCCACTCATTGCACCGTGTCCCGCCGCTCTTCTTTCTTGTGTCGTAGACAAATACTACCCCTTCTTTCCTCTATTTCTCCCCTCCTCACGCCGCACAAACCCAAATCCCCCTTTCTCCATTTTCTTTTCATTTTTATTTTACTATTTTGTTTTACATAATAATAATTATATATATAATATAATATATAATATACATAACATATAATACTTCTATATATATAAACAATATCAATTACTTTTGTTTTATAATAAGTAAATATTAATAAAGGAATATAATAGTTATTAAAACATATATATTAATAATAATATTAAGTATTATATATATATATATATTATTAAGTATTTTTATTAAAAAATAGAAGTAACAATATTAATATATAGTCATTTAGTTTTCATTACTTATTTAACGTGTTTTGTGTTTTTTATTGTTTAGTTCAGGGGGAGATGCTCATAGAGGTGGGTAATAACAAGAAGTTCTTTGTGCGTTTAATATGCGTGCCACATGGATTTTCTGATTTGTAGAGGGAAGATTGTATCTCACCACATGCATATCATTCTCATTCAGTTTGGAGAAACTGCTCCTGTTACAAGCACATGAGGAAGAGGCGTAGTGAAAGCTCCACGTAGAGGCCAGGGAAAACCTTGGGTGAGATTCCAGAGACTTCTACAGGTCATTAGATTACATGATGGGTACAAAATCATCAACAAACTGGGGGGTGATCTGAGGACAATGGGAACTTGAGACAGGAAGTGAAGCTTTGATCAAGATTGGGGGAGCAAAGAAAGATCAACATACAACATCTTCCTTCGCGAGCATATTGGAGTACTGAGAGCAGCAGATCAGTGAATTTCATACCTCGATTCCCAGGTCAGAACATCTAGGTCATTCCAGCATTGCACCAACCATCAAAAAGCTAGAATTAGTACATTTAGGAGATGTACCAGGGAGTTTGAACATCTTAGTTTTCCATGTGCTCTATTTTTCTGAAACATATTTCTATATGAATTTCATTGATCTTAATTATATTTTTTCATTAAACCCAACCATTATGTCTAGATAAATCCCTCCGGGGGAATAATCTAGTTTATTAGGTTCCTTTAGTCTGATTCATGAACTGCATCATTTCCTGGCATGTCCCACTCACTTGGAACAAATTTATGTTAAAAACACCGAGCTCAAGTGAAAAACGATCTTGATTGAATTTTAATTAAAACTGTTTCAATTTGAGGGACTCTCTGACAAGTGAGTTATGCTCGAAGGAGAGAGACACAGTTAACTAAACTGACAAGTTGAGCCAAGTTACATCTAACTTATTATCACAATTAGATAGAATGACTGTTACATATGATGAACTATAAGAGTTATTAAATCTCAAACTAACCAGATGAAAATTCTGGCAAGTTACTTTAAGTTAGATCCATATTTTTATAACTCCAGTGCATGAACAAGGCTAAGAAATATCGAATCAGCCAGAGGACTTTCTCCCCTACTTATCTATTGGTTGTGTACACCACAATTTCCCTTGTTCCTCTATCTACTCCCTTTTCACTCACCACCTCACCCTCATTTCCTCACACGCAAATTCTTACACTATATCCATTTCACCATCACCAACTGTGTTTGATTTTTCTTATCTGTGTTTTTGTTTAGTTTATTTTTAATATCGCCAAACACAACATAAGGCCTCCCTGTGGTTCACCCCTATATTGCCACTATCATAAGTAGTAAGTAGGTTATAAAAATTATTTTGTTGCTTGTGCCCAATGACGCGTGAGCGTGTAGGGTTTAGCTCTATTTTCTCACAATTTCTCAAACATTGTGAATGAACTACGTGATTTCTCTCTTGAGGTATAGAAGGGTCTATGGATGGTGCATGGTTTCGTCAACAATGCAACCTAGTGTTCTGAGTGAGTATAAAAATTTCTATTAAAATTTTCATATAACATAAATCTTTTTTCCACCTTTCACCTTAATAGATAGAGCTTTGGTTTTTCTCTCATTTAAGATCTTTTTTGCTATAATTCAGTCCCAATTTTCATTCGAAACATGGAATCAAAAAATATTTTTTTCATTGTAACCATAGTAGTGAGTTATACTTTAATGTTTTTACATTCATAATTTTCCTTACTATCATGTACACTTCCTCTATGAGATATTCTATACCCCATTTTCCTAGAAGTCTACCATATCTCTGATTTCATCAAATCCGAATTGAATTTGGTGTCAATAATGAAGAAGTGTTCTACCACTAGTATATAGTAGGTGGTCCATACCTTCCCCTTAATATTTGGTGATGTATATACCTAAATCCCATTTTTCGTCATTCCATAGTAATTTTATTTTACCCTAAAATTGAATGAATATATTCAATGAAAAGAATGAGATCTTATTATGGTTTCTCACTAGTTTTATTTATCAAATGGGGGTCATTTAACTCAACCCAATCCTCCCATGGGGTGTTTCCCTGTGTATTACCCTTGTTTTACCACCCCATTTGGTGTGTAGGAGATCTACAGTTATTTTTAAATCCATAATTAATTATATGAGGATTTAATGAATTCTATGAAAATAGTTATTCCTTATTTTCGTGTCGTGAAATTGGATTTAATTCGGTAATTGGAATATTTTGAAATTATAGAAGCGGTAGGATGAAATCATGTTTTGTGAATGGTTATGAAATGATTGATGAATTCATTGATGAATTTATAAATATCATGGATTCCATGGAATAACTCATTTTATCTTGATACTATTTCATTCCATGGAAATTTTTATTTCATGGATCCATATTTATAATGGCAGTCGATTCCTTTGACATTTATACTACTTAGATCTTGATTAGATTGGATATAATTTAAAATTATTCTCCATGGATTCCTAATGATTATGGTACTAGATATAAATTGAATTTCTAATTCTTTGATCCTGATTCTGTAGGATGAAAAGGTAACTACTTACCGTTGCATCCGGATTTTTGGACTCTCATTGTAATTTCTTAGTGTACATTCTCTTTGGAATCCATACAAGTCGTTACCAAGTTTCCATCGAGATGCTTCATCGAATACACAATGATTTCTTGGCCTTTTATACAATGGATATAACCCTCCATGGTATAAACCTTGATTATATGGATTATGCCATTTTGGATATCACAAACAAATTTCATGGAATGGATATTGTGGAAATTTTTATAATTTTTTTAGATAGGCCAAATATTGTTATTTGATTATAGTAGTTATACTAGATAATATCACACCTACATTACCATGGTTTATAGTACCCCATGTTTATGGGATCTTGACTACTATTCAAAGGGATCGATGTTTGGTTGGACATGACCATTTATTATTTTGAATGATTACATTTATTACTCTTATACTTGGGATATACATCACACATATTCATTGTTTATACAAAAACATGACATATTATAGACAATATTATTTATTGACTACTGAGTGTCATATAAAAACTTGTTCAAGACTCCATTGGGTACCTATATAGACTTCATAGATGTTTGTAGGGAACAAGGAAATATCAAACTTTATGATTCTTGATTTGATTATTTATTTGGAGTATGGGAGCATTGGATTGAGCTATGATTGTGATGATAGCTGAAGATATTTTATTTTTTTTATTTTATACTTTTGATAAATTTATTATAATGATTTTTAATTTTCATGTATTTACTAGCATTTTTTGTAGAGAAATGACATGATAATAATTTTTTATATGACACTACCACTAGTTTATTTATTACTACATTCTTCTGAATGGTTATCCCTAATCTTATATTCATTATCTTATTTATTTCTATTATATAATTATTATGATTATTAACATTTATTTATAATCTGGAATTACGGGATAGTCTTTATATAGGCACAATATAGGCTCTCACATCATGTTACTAGCCTCTAGTATTCAGGGTGGTGGGATTGAGGTCATGTGAGCCACCCACTCGAGGAACAATTTAGTGGCTCTAGTGTTTGTTTGTAACAAATAGATTTTGTCGATACTAAAATTGTTTAAAATAAGTAGTTATTAGATCATTATATTGAAGTGTTCATTGAAATTAAAAAATATAATAACATGTAATATTATAAAAATATTATTTAATGGATGTTTAAAATGATACTATTAATTTTTATATTGATTCATAGAAAACCCTTAAAGAAGATAAAACATTTTAAAGTTATGTAAATGAGATTAAAATATTTATGACGCATTTCAAACAAAAAAATATCATTATAATAATTGAAGCTCCTATAAAAATAAGAAAAAATCAAATAGTAGAGAACTAAGAAACACGTATATCATATTTTAAAACATAAAAAGTATCTAAGTAAATTGAATATGAATATTTTATACCTATTCTAAATGGTATGTGGGATTATATTAATAAAAACTCAACTTAGGAGATAGTACCAAAGCATATAAATGGAAATGTAATTAGCTCCAAGTGAGTATTATGAAAAACATATCGAAAAATATGCTGTGAAAATAATAGAGTAATTTTTGTATATAATGGATACTCACAATTAGAAGGAATTAATTTTTATGAAATCATTACATCAGAGAAATATTGGTAACCATACTATTTTTTTGGTAATGAATATACCGAATAATTATATATATGATCAACTAAATGTGAAATAATCCCTTATTAATGGTGGCCATTAATTTTAAGAGTTCATTGAATGAATATAATATTTCATTATTTATTTTTTCGGTTTGATGATATGTAAACAAAATGGATTTTTTATAAACTAAAATAGGCTCACATGGATGCTTATTCATATAGATACATGGGCTTTACAGATATGGATATTATATCATTTTGGATGAATATTCAGTGTTTTATAAAATTACTTGACCAATGAAAATAATATTTTAGTGTCTTTAGAAATATGGGAAACAATCTTATAGTCTGGGTGAATGATCTCAAAAGTTTTCCACAAAGATTTTCCCACTCAGTACTCATACTTCACACCATTATTCATTTCCCTGGGATAGAAAACATATGAAATGGGGAACTCACATTCTTAGTCAGGATAAAAAATGGAAATTTGTAACAGTAACATGCAAATATGGGTAGGAGAGAATGATCATAACTTTAGATGACCATGACCTACATAGAAAATAGAAAAGGCTTGAACCGTTGAATGGAGACTAGAATTTAATAAGATATTAATCAGAAGATAATCCAATGAATAAACCATGAGAGCAAGACAGAGAAATATATCAAGGAATTGGGGAATACACATAAGCATTGAAAACCTTATGCATGGGATATCTTCCAAGTTATTCATAAAATATTCATCATGGGAAATCACCTATGTAACTACTTCATGCTTGAGATTTCCTCCCATGTACCATATTGTTTTGGGATACTAAATCCCTCTCATGTAACCTATTAATATTGGATTAGTATTCCATCCCATTTAGCCTCTTGTGTTTTGAATTTGATACCCTTCTAGGAACCCTCTTATTATGGGTTTGGGATGTCATCCCATATGTCATCTTGTTATGGTATTCAGAATCCCTCCCGCATACAATCTTGTTATGATCTTGGGATTCCCTCTAGTATACCCACTTATTTTTGGATTAGGATATCCTCTCATATACCTTCCTGCTACGAGTTTGGGATTCCTTCCCATATTCCCTCTTTTTATGGGATTGTGATGCCCACATGTTTACCCTTTGATGTCATTTAACATTTTTTATTAACCAATGCATTGGAGAGAGGTATACATCACACACATCAAAAAATAAATCCATTCATACATGTTAAACAATTTAATAAAACATTCATCTTTTCATGAACCATAAAATAAAATTGGGTTTCACTAACATATTATCAGAACCCATGAATTAAATGGGTATTAGTTTTTCTTCATATCATAACTATTAGAAAAGATATAGGTTTCATAATCATTTCCACAAATAATAACCCATGAAAAGAACTGTGTTTCCAAAGAATATAACCGATGGAAGAGAAACATGTGTCATAAATATCATTCCATGAAAACATAAACCAATCAAGAAATAATATGATTGGTATTCCTATATAATATCCCTAGTAAGTCATATGTAACATCAACATTTGTTTTCATATATTAAAAATAATTTTTCAATAACATTTAAAACATTTCATGGAAAAATATCATTTCTTTTTTGAAAGTCACTTTATAAAACAAAAAACTATATAAAACCCATTTTATTTTAAAGGAAACCTTAGAACATATCAAGGTACATTTGAAAACCAATTCAATCAATTATTAAAAAATAAAAAATTTTCTAAATACATTTCCATTAAAAAAATTTAGACTAAAATTTAAAAAAATTATACATCTATATAAAACAATATTTTGAAAGTACGAATATTTCCAACTGAAGAGAGAAATAATGTTGCACTTTCATTAGAAACAATTTCATTATAATCATAATTAAAAAAGCGTTAAAAATGGAACCATTACTTTGATATATCATGAATATCCATAGGATTAGAAAATTCATGTAAATTCTTGAGATATGGATCAAAATACTTCACAAATGGAATCATAATCATAAAAAATCATTATAAATTATGTCATTGTAGAAAGAAAATGTTACCACATTGGTAACATTGAATAATAATAAACATTATATAATAAGATTACATGAAGTGTAAAATATAATTAAAATAATTCTATTCATTTAAAGAAAATTATCAAATGTATGTATCTAAATTTTATAAATTAATATATGTTCATAACATAACATGTGACTCAATGAGGTAAAATTGGGACAAAATTACCTTACTGATTTGGTTACATTTGAACTGCAAACCCCATGAAAGACATATAATAAAAGGGATATGATTATAATTATATGTATAATTACATGTATAATTTAATACATTTATGGGAATTATATAAACCCTAAATAATAAACGAGTGGTGATTATTGCATAAGTGTCACAGAAATAAAAGAGAAATTTGAAATCCCTACACAACATAACTATCATTTGAATCCGGAAAAATAATATAGAATATAAGAAATTGAAAATTTTAATTACATTAAATATATAAATTAAATGATATAAAATTTTATATGTAATTATATACACAAAAAATAGAAATGATTGGGGAATATCGAATGTATATCAAAAATATAAAAAGTGATATGAGAAATCCATTATATTATATATTGACATTCTTCATACACATTCAATCCTCCTGAATAATAAATAATTTTTTTCTAAATATATTAATGAAAAAAATTCCTATATATCATTCCAAATATTATTTTATTTTGACTTTATATTACATTTTTATTAATAATTCAATTTTATTGTTACATTTTAGGTAATATCATCTTTGGTTTTCATATATGTTTTGACTTATTATTCTTGATCCTATTACTTAGATCATGATTTTATTTTTTAAAGAATGGAAAATGATATAAATATCATATATTTTCTGTATATAAATTTTTATACTAATATATAATAAATATTAATATGAATTGAAATACACCATTCTGGTGACATTAGGTTATACGTATGTAAGAATATTGTTTCTTTTTTCTTATCATATTGAATGAAAGAAAGTAAATGAAATATATTTATATATTTACATTATAATTATATTATAGTTAGTATTTCATATATATCATACAAATTTACTTAAACCATCCTTAATACATTCCATGAATATCATGAAGGAATCACATTGTTTTGAGGAGGCGGTAGTCCACTTGTCTACAAATGAAGTAATCGTCTTTCCAAAAAATAGAAAGAATGAAGGATTGAGTTACATAATAATTTTTATGAATAATGAAATCATAAATATCATATAAATCATATAAAAATAACACAACCATCATTATTTAAATCCATTTTAGGTTGTAATGGATGAATAAACTACATTGGATTATGATGTAGTAGTCTTCCGTACAAATAACTGATCACTACGGGAAAACAGGCTTTTGCGACGAGCTATTTGCAACGTGATTAATTCTCATCCAAATAGTCCATCCCAGAGGTTATTTGAGACGGCTGGTTCATCCCGTCGCATATAACAAGTTATTTGTGATGGGTTTTGGGGTCCTATCGCAATAAGTAATGTGTTGTTTGGCGCGAGATGCACACCAAAGCTCGAATAGGTTATTTGCGACGGGGGAATCTCCCCGTCTTAAAAAGTGTGTCAGTCGGAGGGTATATGCGACATGTTCTGTCACAGATACCGGCGGCGGTAAATGGTCTATTGCGACGGGATGTTGTCCCGCCGAAAAAGGTGTGTCGACATGAAACTTTTTGTGATTGGGCCCGTCGCAAATACCCTTTTACCCACCGAAATCAATTAATGCGTGCAAATGTATTTGCAAAGGGCCCCATCGCAAAAAGTACCTTTTGCGATCGTAATCCTGTCACAACTTATCTAACCTATATATAACTCCTATGTTTTTCTTTCTCTTCCTCTCTCGCTCTAAACACTATTTTTAGCGTGAAAATTTCCCTGAGTTAGTTTTTTACGGAGATGTTGTGAAGTCGTTTACATCAATAGGAGAAAAAGATTAAAGGTATTTATATTTTATTTTATTTAGTATTTATTTCATTTTTATGTTAATTTTAATTATTGTTGATTAGTTTTGATTAAATAAGATTTAAATTGTTTTTTATCTGTATTTATTTGTAATAATAAATTGAATTTTTTAATATTAATTCTTAATAATTCTTAAGAATTAATAAATAGTAATAATTATTAATTAATAACGAAAATTAGAATTATCTCTAAATAATTACTTGTAATTGGTAATTTGAATTTAGAAGTTGTAAATTGTTGTTATGAAAGTCAATTAACACTAATTAGTAATAGTTATGTTTAATTAGAAATAATTACGGGTAATTACTAAAAAATTGGAATAATTAGTAATAAATAGGAATATTTAGTAATAAATTGGAATAATTAGTAATAATTAGTAGAAAATAGTAATAAATAGTAATAAATAGTAATAATTAGTAATAATTAGAAATAAATAAGAATAAATATTAATAAATAGAAATAAATAATAAATAATAATAATAAAGAGTAATAAATAGCAATAAAGAGTAATAAAGAGTAATTAATTGTAATTAATAGTCATAAATAGTAATAACTAGTAATAATTAGTAATAATTATTAATAATTAGTAATAAACAGTAATAAATAGTAATAAAAGGTAATAATTAGTAATAATTAGTAATAATTAGTAATAATTAGTAATAATTAATAATAATTACTAATAATGAGAAATAGTGAGAAATATTTAGTAATAAATAGTAATAAATAGTAATAAATATTATTAGAAAGTAATAAATAGTAATAAATACTAATAAATAGTAATAATTAGAAATAATTAGTAATAATTAGTAATAATTAGAAATAATTACTGATAAATATTAATAAATAGTAATAATTAATAATAATTATTAATAATTTGTAATAATTAGAAATAATTAGTAATAATTAGTAATAATAAAAAATAATTGGTAATAAATAGTAATAAATAGTAATAAATAGAAATAAATATAAATAAATCGTAATAAATAGTAATAAATATTAATAAATAAAAATAAATAGTAATAATTTGTAACAATTATAAATAATTAGTAATAATTAATAATAATTAGTAATAAATATGAATAAATATGAATAAATATGAATAAATATGAATAAATAGAAAAAAATAGAAAAAATAGGAATAAATATGAATAAATAGGAATAAATAGAAATGAATTGGAATAAATTAGAATAATTAGGAATAATTAGCAATAATTAGCAATAATTAGGAATAAATAGGAATAATTAGATATAATTAATAATAATTCGGAATAATTAGCAATAATTAGCAAATATTTAAGAATAAATAGCTATAATTTGCAATAATTTAGAATAAATAGAAATAATTAGCAATAATTAGCAATAATTGTTAATAATTAGTAATAAATAGTAATAAATAGTAATAAATAGTAATAAATAGTGATAAATAGTATTAAATAATAATAAATAGGAAGAATTAGGAATAATTAGGAATAATTAGAAATAATTAGTTATAATTAAGAATAATTATGAATAATTTGAAATAATTTGGAATAATTAGTAATAATTAGGAATAATTGGGAATTAGAGGTAATAATTAGTAATAATTAGTAATAATAAGTAATAATTAGTAATAATATGCAACAATATGTAATAATTATTAATAATTAGTCATAATTTGTCATAAATATGAATAAATAGGAATAAATAAGAATAAATAAGAATAAATTTGAATAAATAAGAATAAATAGGAATAGACTTGAATAAATAAGAATAAATAGGAATAATTAAAAATAATTAAGAATAATTAGGAATAATTAGGAATAATTTGGTATAATTATGAATAATTAGGAATAATTAAAAATAATTAGGAGTAATTGATTATAAATAAGAAAAATTTGGAAAATATCAATTGTAATAAATTGTAATAACTTGTAATAACCTGGCACAATTTCCAGTGGATTGATGGCACTCCTTTTTCTTGCTGACTCTTTTCCTTTCAACTTTCACCGAATAAAAACATTATGAAATGTATGCTTCAATATATGCATATCTAATTTTGTATACACGAGTTTGAATATGCATTCGTAGGACCACATTTTTTATAATGTGTTCTGGCAGTGACAGTTGCGAGAAGATGATTCATCAATGAAAATAAGGCTCTTTTTTCGGACGACTCATTTACTTGAATCTTCCTCTCACAAAAATCACATTGAAGAATAAGCGTGGAGGTAAACATATTCATTCCAGTTCATACGAGAATGAATATGCGTACTACCGGGAAGATACTTCATTATGATTTCTGTGTGACCAAGTTGTATGTAAATCAGCCATTAGACAAAAGTGTAGTTGTCATTCTACTGGTTTTTTTTCACCGGTATGTAATGATAATTATTAAACAGTAGTTGTAATTATTTATATTTTTTCTGATAATTTTTTTATAATTTCAAATTATTCAAAAATAGTAAAGATTTTATATTTTTTATAAAAATATGGAATAAAGAAGTTGACAGCAATCATTATTAGATGACTGCACTTGGATAAATCAGCATAGAATTTTCAAAATGTTATGGTTTAAATCAAGTATATATTGAGGGTGTTGAATCATTCTTATCATTTGCATCATCAAAACCAGAATATGAAACAGAAGGCATAATAAAGTGTCCTTGTAAAAAGATTTCCCAGAGAATGTTCAACAAACTGAAATTCAATATGATATTGATTTAACTCCTGAGTTTGCACCATCATAATTTTATTAGTTTTTGAGGACTGGTGAGGATGCATTATATCCCTGTTGCATGATAAGATAATTGAAAGTGGTTGCAATATTTATGGCTATTAAATCAGATAATGCAATGTCAAACAACTATTTTGATCAGAAATTCTTATTGGTTAAAACACTATTACCTAAATGAAATGTGTTGCCTACAAATTACTATGAGAACAAGAGGCTTGTTCGTAATCAGTGACTTAGTTATAGGAATATTCATGCCTGTCCAAATGATTGGATATTATATTTTGGTGAAAATGATTTGTTGGATAGTTATCCCACATATAGAAAATCAAGGTATAAAGAAGCTCAACCAGGGAAGTCTGTATATATTCTAGTAAAATAGTTGAGATATTTCCCCATACACATAGGTTGTAGTGTTTATTTATGTCTTAGAACACAACATCAATGATGTCATGGCACAGAACCAAGATTTCCACTGAAAAAATCTTGAATCAGCCATCTGATGGTGATTCATGGAAAAAATTTGACCGTCTGTATCTGTCTTTTTCATTTGAATCCCAAAATGTGCAATTGCGTCTTTCTACTGACGGGTTCTGTCCATTTAGTTCTTTTGGAAGTCAGTATTCATGTTGGACTATCTTTGTAACTTCTTACAATTTACCTCTATGGACGTTGACAAAGGAGCCCTATCTCTATTTGACCTTATTAATCCCAGGACATCTGAAAATGAATATTGATGTTTATTTGAAACCATTGATTTATGAGTTAAATGCATTGTGGAGTGATGGTTTTAGTACATATGAAGTTGTTGTGAAACAAAATTTCATATTAAAAGCTGCATTGATGTGGATGATTTGTGACATTCCAGCATATGGCATTTTATCTAGCTGGAGTACACTTGGTCTAAAATCATGTCTGTACTGTATGAATGATAATAAAGCCTTTATGCTCGTCAATGGAAAAAAAACCTTGCTATTTTTACTATCACTGAATATTTCTTCCAACTGATCATACTTTTTGTATAAAATAAATCATTTAAGAAAAGATACAATTGAAAGGGATGAACCTCCAAAAATGATCTCAGGTACAAAGTTAAAATCAGTTGCATTTTCATTACCTCCCATAACATTGGACCAACATTAAACCAACAGAAAATTCATGGCTTTGGGAAAGAATGTAATAGGATAAAATTAATCATTTTTGGGGTCTTCCATATTGGTCTGATTTGTTGGTCTGCCACATGTTCGACTTTATGCCAATTGTGAAGAAAAAAATTAATAATTTATTTCATACAGTTTTGGATACACTAGGTAACACCAAAGATACTGTATAGGCATGGTTTGATTTTTCCCAAATGTCTAGGCGACCAGAACGTCAACTATTTGAAAATTTCAGATCACATAGGTTAATGATTCCAAAAGAATCATATACACTATCCAAAGAGAGTTGCATATTATTTTATTAATGGATAGCATATTTGAGTCCTCCATACGGCTATGCTTCCATTTTGGTTAGATGTGTTAAGAATGGTTATATTACCATATTAAAAAGTCATGATTGTCATGTTATAATTGAATGAATTATGCTGATTGGATATAGGGGATTTTTGAATTCTATGATTTGGGATTCGATAACCAACATATCATATTTTTGAGAGACATTTGTGCAGCGAAAACAAACTAAGATTCTCTAAGAAAACTAGAAGAAGATGTTGTTGTAATTATATGTAATCTAAAAAAATATTTTCGTTGGATTCCTTCAACCCAATAGAAGTTTTCATATTACATTTCACACATGAAGGTAAATGTGGAGGTCCAGTAAATTTTTTATTGATGTACCCATTCGAGAGATTCATGTAGAAATTGAAGAAAAAAGTACGTAAAAAAGAATCAGATGAAGGATCAATTGTTAAAGCTTATTTTCCAGTGGAAATTTATTTTTTTCTTGCTCTCATTATTTTGAATCTCAATATTTCTCAAAACAAAATCTCATGGGATGAAATGTGGGGAATGTTAATGAAAAAATGGACAATCAATTATCAGTTTTTAATCACCCAAATCATGGTTTCGGTGGAGATCATGAATGATTTCTTTCAGATGATGAACATCACAAATCTCATACATATGTTCTACTCAACTGTGAAGAAATTAAATCATTTTTATTATGAGTTATTATATCACTTATTCAATGATTAATTTTAAATTATGTAAAATTATTTTATTTTTAGGTTATATGATAATCATATCAAGAAAAAACATCTAGAAATTATAGCAGCTGATCTTGAAGAACCCAGAAAATTTTTTTTTTCAATGGCTACAAAATTTGGTAACAAAAATTATTGATGGTTTAATATCAATTCCGTTTATTATTTATCACATTGATAATTGTTTTAAAAAATTTCAGGTGTCTCAATATGCTGATAAAATTGATAATCCACTATGTATATTGATAACCCACCATCCAAAATGGTTAAATCTTATAATTTATATGTGGTGAATGGTTTTAGATTTCATAATCATGCATATGGGGAATAAAAAAACAATGAATAGTGGAGTTTCTTTGAGATGATCCCATCACAGAGAAACTAATGTTCAATTTTATGGCATTTTAGATGAAATTATTGAGCTATGTTATCTAGGGTAGAATTTCAAAACGATGTTTAAATGATGGGGGTTGGATACTGAGATAGGCTTGCATATTCATCCGACTCATGGAATCATCGATATTAAATATAAATTAATTCTTGTAGAAAATAAACCATTTTTACTAGTTCAACAGCCACATAAATTTTATTTCACAAATTAATATGATACTTAATGATACATGAGTGACAGGTGGAGCATAATAAAAATATAATCTTTGGAAAATCAGTTCACTCTAATAGAATGTGGTTCTGCTGATGTGGAAGGAATTGAAATTTTTCAAGAGACTACTCAAAATCCATCTTTTTAACAAAGTGATGTGAATATCGATGATGACTCTCCCCAATTAAGAATTGATGATGAGAAAGACGTTAATTATTTACAAATGAATTTGAAATGACAAGAGATGATGAAACTGAAACTCATATGGATATTGATGATGCTGAAGAGGTAGATGAATACATTGATATTGACAGCTAGGGAGATGAGGATGATGATGGAAATTGACAAAGAAAATCCTGGTTATGATCCTAACTAACATATATCTATATATAATAGTTATTTTCAACTATCTCCTAACAATAATCATTTTGTGTTTCTGATTGATCATGATCTATTTCGAGAGTTGCAAGAGGATGATCAATCTTTGGATGAGGGGGATTGTGAACCATCTAACCCTCAGCCTACTGATATTTCAGGTGGTATGTGGATGCGGTGAGGTCTTGCGCAACTGATGATTCCATACCCTATCCTCGAGTGACATACACGTATTGGTTTCGATCCATGCACACACTGGTATGGTAACCTATATATTTTTGTTATCTTTCATTAATTTATGTATATATATTCTAATTGTTGGATTATTTATTCCTTTTTCACAGATTTTCACATGTAGCTATTGGAAAGGGGAGCGGTATCTTGCTCAATTATTTTTCTCAGCCATGGATCACATGGGAATAGATTTCCGTTAATGTGCGGAATGACATTATCGATCAATGGATGGAAAATAAAAAAAGAATATTTATTTTGAAATTTATTTTATTAATAACCTGATATTATAAATTATTTGTAGGGTTTATGGTATCAAATCGATCATAGCGTGCATGATACTATCCACGCGGCATAGCAGGTGTCTATGCGTGACTGTTTCTGTCAGTTTTTGAACAATTTGAGAAGAAGAACCATTAAGAAATTTGGAGTGACAAAATTTGATGATTCATGTAGATCCCACCAACCAGAGTACATTACATCACATGTTTGGGATGGATTATGTTTACACTGTTTGGGTGGTGGATTTCAGAGGAGATCTTCTGTGGGACGGCAGAACTAGGGGAGACATGCGGTGACGCATCGAACTGGTAGTCGTACATTCAATATGCATAGAGATAATCTGGTAAGTATATTTTTTTAAATATTTTATATATCTTTAAATAAAAATAGTTTATTATATATTTTTGTATGAAGTAGAGCATACCAATATTAGGAGTTTGACGTTTATCGATAGATGTACAGTGATCCATCCACTGGGGATATTAGAGGTGATTTCTAGTGTCAGATTGTGGTTAGTATTATTTTTTCAGTTTTACAATTCACTATATATAATATTTTCACCATCATAATTTCAAATATCAATTAAAGGAGTCATATGAGGCTACGACCTCTCAGACATAGGCTGAGAGTTAGGACAAGACGACTGAGCAGACTAGTGCCCTCCATTTTGATGAGGCGGTAAGGATGCAGGTGACTCAATATGGTTTTTAGAAGGGTTGAGTAGTTGGTATCGAATCTCATTTGACTCATGGTACTTATTATGGTACTGATGCGATGTCGGCGTCTAGCTCGATAGGAGCTCGTGGGGAGGCATCATCTTCTCCCTCATAGTATTAGGAGATGTTGCGAACATAGTCTGAGCTTATATAGATTTTTCACAAGCAGAATGAAGTGCACGTTAGCAGCAACAGCAGTAGCAACAACAGCAAGAGGAGGAGATGCATCAATGGCAGCAGTAGTAGCTACAGTAGTATCCACGTCGATGGAGTACATGCGTTGTCTAACCTGTAGATTAGATATGGAGTTTCCTCCACCATCTCATACTTCCCCTCCCCCTCCTCTAGAAGAAGACTCCCAGTTATTTATTTGTTATGTTAAAAACACTTGAATTGATGATTTATTGTAATATAAACTATTTACAGTTTATATCTTTTATATTGGGAAAATATTGCATAATTTAATTTTTTTTAATATTTTATTATGTATTATTAGTATTATAGTTTTTAATATTTATTTATTTTACTACTAATAATAATAAAATTTTATGATTTTTTAATAATTTTTTAGTAAATATTGAAATTGTAATATTTTTTTTATTTCACTAAAATTAATAAAAAAAATTAGTAATCATAATGTTATTAAATATGTTATTTTAGTATTATATTTTTTAATGTTTGTTTATTTTACTAATAATAATTTTTTTATCTTTTTAATATTTTAATAACATTAATATAATTTTTAAATTAATTCTAATTTTAGGATGTAATTTTTTTATTATGTTTAGTATTTGAGACGGGACCTTTTGTGACGGGATCTCGTCGCAAATAATTTAAATATAAATTATTATTAATAGTATTTTCAATGGGCCCATCATAAAAGGTTTTTGTATATATAATGTATATAATAAGAGGATTATTTTCAATGGGGAAATTCCCCGTTGCAAATAGTATTTGCGACTGGTCCATCGCAAAAGGTTTATTTATATATAATGTATTCAATCAGAGCCTTATTTGTGACGAGCTCATCGCAAAAAATAATAATATTTTCGACCTATTTTTCTGCAACGGGTTATTTGAGAAAGGGCCCCGTCACTAAAGCTTATTTGCAATGGGATCCTGTCGAAAATAGCCTCTCACAAATACATCTAATTCAATTACTGGATGATTGTGGATCCAATTTGATGGAATTATGTGTGAGTGAAGTTCATAAACCTTAAATAAAAAACTCTCTAAATATTTATGATACATAGGGTATTATAAAATCATGTAATAATAATTATTTATCTGGTAGATAAAGAAATACAATAAATGTTCTTATTGGAGGATGTTGAATATTCTTTGGGTAACTTATTTTGGTTTGCATCAAAGGGATTCCTTGGTTGGATTTATGCCAAGTGTGAGGTTTCTTGGATTAATGTAGTAAATTTGGGTTCTTATTTGGGAATTTTATGGATGAGAAAAAGTTCTTCATATGTGTGAATAAGTGAGGTGGGGGGGAGTGCCCTTTTATTAGTAGGAAACATGACACAATTGACATTTAATAAAAAAATTGTCTCCTTCACACATTTTTACACATCATGATTCTTACATGAAACATTAAATTATATATATGAATTATTAAAAAGAATATATGTCCATACAATAAGTGTTGCAAATTTTTATGTCCATTTTTTCACCTTACGTTTAATGTTTAAACAACTATGTAGTTTTGTTTTTACCTTAACTGTTGAAATTAATATTAATTACATTCAATAAAACCTTCTGCCAAAAAAAAATTTGACATTATAATAAGTTATTTATTATTATTATTAAAAATATGAAATTCATTTTTCAAAATTAAAATTATAGGAGTGGTAGAAATTAATTTAATATTAATCCTGCAGATGGGATGAGACGATGGGTTTATAAAGTGAAAAGCTCAAAAGTATGAATTTTTTTATACAATTTCTATGTTAAATTATTTACACATAAATAAATTGAATTAACATTTTTTATAATTGATCAAATTATATTAAAAAAACGAATTAATATATAATTTTACAATATAGTCAAATTAGATGAAAAAAGATATTTTAATCAAAATTTAGTGTTTCCACTATTCATTAAAAAAAGTATTTTTTTCATAAAAATCCCAAAACATCACCCTAAATAAATTTTTATATTGCTATTAAAAATATGAATTTAATAAATAAATGTAAAAATTATAAAATAGTTATAAATTATATTTAAAATAGGTGATCCATTAAAATGAGGTAAAACATAATTTTTGAAAACTCATCTTCTTATTCATAAAATTATATTTAATCAAATCTTTTAACTATCAAATATAATGGTTGAGTGTCAAGATCATTTATTTATTATATGATATATAAATTTTAAAAAAATATTTCTCCAAATTGGGGTGTTTTAATTTATTGAGATGAAATTGTGTTTGTATATAGAAAAATAGTTTTCTAAGAAATGTAATATCAATATATTCAAATAGTTCTTACTATCATTTCTAACAGATTGATAAAAAAATAATTTTTATATGTGTGTAAATAAAATTTATACCATTTAGTTAACCACATTCATAACTTTCATTCCACTTCTAGGTGGTAACAATAATGATACATTAATATCAATATTAATTATACATTGTATTTTGGTAAAACTAGTTCTTGCATGTAACATAAGATATTAAAGAAAATTGACATTGTGTGTAACATAAGACAAACATCATTTTTTATATACCAAAAAACCAATATATGTGTTGCGTTTATTACATGATTTACATGGTGTTTCATTAAACATAAACCAAACATAGTTATTCAACATAACAAAAACGCTATTTAGTGTTTCATGAAATAAATTATATCATAATGTTTAAATTAATTCTAAAAAATTACAGAATATTATGGTGTTCCATTGTGCCCCCTGAAAATATATTTCTCACATGAAAGTCGTATTGATCAACAAATATTTATCTCATGATAGATCATTACATAGAATCTTGTATTGTAAAACTAAATATTAAAACATCCTTTAAAATAGAATGTTGGGAACATAAGAGATACCCAATGTGACTCATAACTATGATCTCACATAGGTAAACATCGATGGGAAGTCAAAAAATGGTCATGTAAGAAAAATTTAACTATCATGTTTTGATGAAGAGGGATATAGAACATTGATCTGTAGAAGTTTTTTATCACAATAAAGTTAATGGTCACCAAACCATAAATCAACAAAGATCTATGGGAACATTTGATTTATCAAAAATGTAGTTAATAGGATAATGTTTTGTATCAATATCATTTTCTAATGTGTAATAATTTTCAGAAGAATTTATACATACTTTATTTACCACAATATCATCCTTGGGTTGTGCCTTGATCAATTTTTACTTCATTTCATACATAAAGCAATGAAGGTGAATTTTTTATTCCTCATAAACTAACAGATGATGAGATCCTTCAAAGGAATGACATGTCAGTACATATATCATCAGTTATCATCAAAATAATGTAGTTAGAACAAGATAAAAAATATGAATAAATCACCATATGATCATATTATAAATTAATCTCCAAATAGACAACTTATGTTTAATAAAACAATTCCATAATTGTTAAACATTATAACCCATCAAAAATTTGAATTTTCAAAATATCATAAAAATTTCAATAAATATCACAAAATTATCTTAACATTGACCCCCACAAATCAAAAAGTATATCTTGGTTTTTACATTCCATACATTAGAATACATTCATTGTATATTCTATTAAAACAAGGTAATAATGTGAATTACCATAAATACTTTTCGAAAACATGTGTGCTTCATTATTCAAAATATTATTGTATATATTCCTTAAATACAAGATGTTGTAGACATCATACTTGATATCATAAAAAACTTTGTAAATAAACTATTAATTAGGTCCATGGTAATCTGTACAATACTATTTACTTCATATATAATAATCATTTCTTTGTCCAAGAAAACCACAGTTTTCACAACATCATGAATACTTTAAGGGTTACCTTCCCTTAAAAAACTATCACTATTACATTTAACCCATTTTATATGTCAGCATCTCCAATAAACATATATTTTTAAATCCATGATGGATATCTTATACTAAAAATACTTATATATACATTAAATTATTCGTATAATATAATCCTTGAATTTAAAAACCAATATAAACATGATAAAATGTAAAACATTTTGAAACCCATTTTCATTTAAAATATTCTTGAAACCATATAAAAAATTATTTGAAAACTGATACGTTTTATTTTTAAAACGTAAATCATTTTAAATGTAAAGACCCGGAAATTCCAAGGAAATTTTTTTCTAATTTTCTTTCGAATTTTACAAGAACGCAGTTTTTGACGGCGCCTGATTCCGAGGCCCGGTGTTCCCGGAATTAATTTCCGAAGTTTGGCTCGGGTACGTTCAGTGAACGAGCGAGCGGGAATTTCTATCTTTTGAACTGGTGCTCGGAATTGAAATACGATTGCACCGATGAACTCGAAACGCCGGTAATCGCTTAAGAGAACCTTTACCGTAGTTGTGTTTGTGCGGGTGCAGAAGTTAATTTTTGGGGTTTAATTAAAAAGTGAATAAAATTGTTAAATCAAATTTTAACAATGTTAAGTGGTTAACTTCTCCCATGGGAAGTTGGTGGTGGGCCCACATCCATCAAACTTCCCATGTGTGGATATTTGAAATGGTGGGGCCCACACGAACCCCCCCACACCTTTTCAAATTCTTTAAACTCCCTAACCCTCCTAACCCCTCATATTCCAACTCCCCATTAACTCACATTCTTTAATATTTGACAACTTGATTAATTAATGAGGTGAGTTAAGTATGGTTTATTTGAATTTCAATCTTTTGAATTTCTTGCCAACATTTTGTAATTAATTAATTAATCCAACTTAATTTTTTATTTTGAGTGTTTGAATTCTTTTGAATTCATTTTGCCAACATTAAAAAGAGAGATTATATTCTTCTTTTTGGGTTGGCATAAACCTTGTGGGGAGAACTAAGGAGAGGAGAAGAACTCTTGGGAGATCACCAACATCTCGAGGATGAAGGTTCCATGTTTCCAAAGAACGTGAAGAAACACCTCCGACCATCTTCAACCGGAGTAAGGAAGGGAAGCACCGCCGCCTACAAATTATACAGAGGGTGATGTCTCGGCTCGACTTCACCGAGCTCTTCTCCCACCAACCTAGACGGAACGACGCCCGACCTCCGCGACGCTTGTCTTCCGCGGGTCGTTGAAGAACTCCGTTCTTGAAGACGAGGTAGGGGAATTTATTTTTTAATTCTCTTATCTTTTGAGAAAAAAATGATGAGCGTGGACCAACCAATACCGGGTTGATCCGCGGATCGTCCGATCAAGCGGTTGATGATTGAGGGTTTTTATTTATTTAATTGTTCGTGAATACAAACTTGGTGATGATCATGGTTTAAAACCCTTTTTGTTATCGAATAACGCGAGGGGGTCGGACCGCACAAACACGGCCGGTCGTCCTCCTTTGTTTTCTTGATGGTTTCTTGAGAATGATACGAGAAAACGTGGTGCCGTCGCACCACGCGATTTATTGCGGAAGATACGCGCGGCGCCGTCGCGCCACACCGTGGAAAGAAATCCACAAACGCGACGCCGTCGCGTCGCGTCGAAGAAAGTCAAAGGCGTTGCGGCCAGAGCGGGGCCGCGGTGGGGGGAAGCGATGTCGTCGCATCGCGCCGAACGGCATAGGTCGCGGCCGGTTCCGGGCCGCGGCGGAGCAAGATGACCGGCGACCGGCACCGGGCCGCCGGTGTCGGCGAAGGAAGGATCGGTCGTCGCCGGTCCTTGCTGGCAAAACCGGCCGGCCAGTGCGGGCCGGCCGGGCAGTGGAGACCGGGGAAATTAATTTCCCCCGGCCGGGTCTCAAAAAGCGGCCCCAATTAAGGGGTCGTGGTTCTCAAAAGGGGGGGGGGGGCTTTGCCCCCCGCGCGCGGCACCCGAACGGCGCCCAGGCCGCGCCGCCGGCAGGGCCGGGTTTTCCGAGCCGGGCCGGGTCGTCGGGCCGGGTCGACCCGGTTCGGCCGACCCAAGGGGGGGGGGGGTCGGGTTGGGTCGGCCCGGGCCCAGACCCCCAGTTTCGGACCACTTTTGGTCAAATGCCCATATCTTGTGCTACAGGCCTCTAAACGACTCGCCGTCAACGGCAACGCGATCCTTGGATCGAGACGGCCGTTTCGGTATACTATACTCAAGGTACACCCTTTTTTTTCGGGAGCCTACGTGGTTAAAACTCCATAGTTAAGCGTGCTTGGCCTAGAGTAGTGATCAGGATGGGTGACCTCCTGGGAAGTTTACAAGGGTGGGTGTGAGAAGGAAAAGCCAAAAACACTCAGACCGGGCGTCCGATTGATGCGCTGTCTGTTACGTTGAGTTACTGTTTCCGATACGGAACTTTTGGCATCCTCCGCCCGAGATTTGGATGCAGATAGATAGTGTCCGGGTTGGATCGCACCGAAATCCAACCGAGCCCCTGGAACGGAAAAGCTGATATCTTTCTGACAGAACGTCTGTTTGACGAACTGTCAGCAGCGTTGGTGATCTCGTTGAGAAACGGTCCCTATGAGTATACCCTATGTGATTTCGGGGTACAGTTGAGATACGACCGGGTTTGGTTCGCTCACGAAACCAACCGGGCCCCTGGGACGAAAAGGCTAATAAATCACAGACCGAGCGTCCGATTGACTCGTCGTCTATTGTGTTGAGACCCCTATGACGAGGCAGTCCATTGAGATACTTCTTCATGGGACTTTAAGATACTTGGAGTATCGACCTGTAGCTCATGGAGCGGACCCTCCCAGTGACGAGCGCGCGGAGTACGGAGACCGTGTAACTGGCTGAGACCTGACGACTGCTTGATCGACTCGACATTGAGTGAGTCGACTAGCCCAGTGGACGGAGCACTACTTTCTGAGGTGTAGACCCATGGCGGACGGAGCACTACCTGTGTGAAAGTGCTGACCCGCGGTACTCGACAGGAGAAGTACTTCAGCAGTCTTAGGTTAGTGAGCAGCACCTCAGAGTCGTGACAGGACCATTGTACACTCCAGAGACGGAGCTCTTCAGCAGTTACGGTTTCGATAATGAAAATCCTGGTTTGAGCTGAGACTTTTGACCTTGTGTTACCTCATCATTGAGATGGGTCACATGATAACATAGGTATATGTATGGGCATATACCTGGGTAGTGATTATCCGTTGATTTCACAATCCTTGTGTTTCATCATGATTGAGATGGGTTACATGATAACTTAGGTATATGTATGGGCATATACCTAAGTAGAGGTTATCTATTGAGAACTTATTTGTGGTTATCTTTGTTGGTTAAGTGAGACCTTGAGGGTCTCGGGGTCCCTACTGAGTATCGTTATACTCACCACTGCACGGGCTATGCCCGCACCACGTTGTGTTGGTTGCAGACGACGGGCAGTACTGACGGAGGCCAAGTGTTCGAGGACTGGACTGTACCCGGAGGTGGACTACATGATGAGTCAGAACCCGGAGGTGGACTACACGACGTGACGACTCACATAGGAGGTTGATGGACGAGAGCGTGGAGGAGGCTATCTGTACCTACCCTTCAGGTAGGATCCGTGGTGGATGACCAGGAGGTGTGCTATCTGTACCTACCATTCAGGTAGGATCCGAGGAGGACGACCCAGGAGCTGCTTCCTTCTTCCAGCTGTTTGTCTTTTCGTTGTTGTACCTTGTTCGGTTGTAGTCGTACTGCCTTTTGGGTTTGTATTCTGGCCCATTTTCTTTTCAGCATTTCTTTTGTACTTAGTGTTTTGCTTCCGCTTGTACTCTATGGTGCATGTTTTCATTTTTAAAGGCAATGCCTTCCCAGTTATCGGGATTTTACGCCTTTGGTGCTAGTCGCCAGCCCCTGGCCTATGGAAGGCGGGCTTGGGGTAGTCACGACACGGACCCCGAGGACAGGTCGTGACAAATTGGTATCAGAGGAGCCGGTTCTACCGCAGAACATATAACTCTGATATTTTCTTTCTGTGAAGCAATAGTGTTAAGAGTATTGAGTGTGGTTTTCAGTTCAGGGAGTCCAGTGTTGGTGCGGGCGGCCGACGTATCCATACACAAGGACCCTGACAACTAATTTCCGACTTTGTGCATGAAAACACTGATTGTTTGTGTGTTTTCAAAGGTTTTCCCATAAAACAGCTCAAACCAGGTCAGCTCACCAGGTATAAACGTTTGACCGTGTCACGATGTTTCTTTAAGGATGCCTTTTCACGGACGACCAGCTAGAGCCCAGAGGGATGTGCGTGCTGACAGCCTGTCGAGCGACGAGGCTTCGGTGCAGGGCCCTCTTGTAGATGAGGAACTAGCGGAGGCACCAGCGGTACTACCATACATTGGGGCACCGATGTCACCTGCCCCAGCAGTAGGCGATGCACAACGCTTGAGCGCACTCCACGAGTTCCAGCGCCAGAGGCCACCCAGGTTCCGGGGAGAGACGGACCTGCAGGCGGCTGAGGTTCGGCTGGAGGTTGTGGTGAGAGTCTTCATGCTAGTGGGGACGCCGGAAGACTTCATGGTGATATTTGCTGCCAGCCTCCTTCAGGTAGCAGCATGCAGGTGGTGGAGCCACTTGTTTCAGTTTTGCGCCGGGATGACCTTTGCATGGGAAGACTTCGAGACCTTCTTCAGGGTGGAGTTTCTGCCAGTATCTCTACATCCCGAGCGTGTACAGGAGCTTCTGCCTTTGCCGCGTGTTTTTCGATCAGTAGCCGAGTCATCTGTGGGCAGTAGACAGATGATGCAGAGGTCCAGGAAGACCAGACTAGCAGTTGGACGATCTCGGGTTTTAGGACCGGTGGTGTGGGGAACCCGAGGTGGGGTCAGAGCCAGGCATGCCAGAAACGGACAATGTTACTCCTGCGGCGGGAAGGGTCACCTGTCACGTGACTGTCCGACTCCTCGTTCGGTTGATCAGCGGGTGTTGGAGGAGCCACCGAGACAGAAGCATCGGCTGGTGCTTGAGCAACATCCGAGCAGTGGACAAGGCAGTAGAGCTTCAGAAACAGGTGGACGGGATAGGAACTAGTGGATACATCTCTTGTACTTCTAGTTCCATTGTGTTGTTGTATTCATGTCTTGTACTATGAGATGCAATAATAAAAAGGCACTTATCTTTGAGATGTTTTCTTTCCTGTCCTTTTGTTTGGTTGATACTGAGTGGTCCCGGTTAAACTGTTGACTTGACCCTCACTTTTTAGATTTCTAATGGAGGGGACCCAGTGACCTCACACTGACGCCAATGGTGTGGTCAGACCCTCGAGGTGAGAGTTTCGGTTGGAATCTCTTGGTGGCAGCATCGAGGCCTTACGACAATAGTTTGAGTATGGAATGTCCAATAACTGTTCATACTCAAATTGATGGTTTTAGGAAAACGTCGGGATGGGTTTTCCGTGGTCGGCAGAAAAGGAAACCCCAGGCAGCGCAGGGTAACTCTTGCACAGGAGGGTGCAACCGATCACTCTTGAGTCGTTCAACCTTACCCTCGTGGCAGAAGCCTTTCGAGTTCTAGTTCTAATAGAAAATGGAGACCTCTGGAGTTCGAGGATGATGATCACGTCCTTATACGGGTCTCACCTCAACGAGGTTTACGGAGATGTGGCCAAGCCGGCAAGTTATCTATGGGGTTCAACGGACCTTCGTAGGTACCTTGCTGGGTAGGCGGGGTGGTTTACCACTTGACCCATTCACCGCAGTTGCACCAGGTGCACGATGACTTCCACGTATCTCAACTGAGGAGATACGTGCTCGACCCTTCGCATACCATCGACCATGAGGAGCTGGACGATGGCGATGGGGCGTCTTTCATGGAGATTCCAGTGGGGATCGAGGATCGATAGGATAAGATCCTACGAGGACGATCAATTCCTCAGGGTGCACTTTCTTTGGCAGTACGGAACCTCCAGGTAAGCACATGGGAGTGGAAGGCTCAGTTGCGTGCTCTATACCACTTTTGTGACCCTAGTTTGTGTTGAAACTTTATGGGGACGTAAAGCCCTGAGGTGGGAGTAATGTAAAGACCCGGAAATTTCAAGGAAATTTTTTTCTAATTTTCATTGGAATTTTACAAGAACGCAGTTTCTGACGGCGCCTGATTCCGAGGCCCGGTGTGCCCGGAATTAATTTTCGATGTTTGGCTCAGGTACGTTCAGTGAACGAGCGAGCGGTAATTTCTATCTTTTGAATCGGTGCACGGAATTGAAATCCGATTGCACCGATGAACTTGCAACGCCAGTAATCGCTTAAGAGAACCTTTACTGTAGTTGCGTTTGTGCGGGAGGAGAAGTTAATTTTTGGGGTTTAATTATAATGTGAATAAAATTGTTAAATCAAATTTTAACAATGTTAAGTGGTTAACTGCTTCCATGGGAAGTTGGTGGTGGTCCCACATCTATCCAACATCCCATGTGTGGATATTTGAAAGGGTGGGGCCCACACGAACCCCCCCACATTTTCAAATTCCTTAAACTCCCTAACCCTCTTAACCCCTCACATTCGAACTCCCCATTAACTCACATTCTTTAATATTTGACAACTTGATTAATTAATGAGGTGAGTTAAGTATGGTTTATTTGAATTTAAATATTTTGAAATTCTTGCCAACACTTTGCAATTAATTAATTAAACCAACTTAATTAATTATTTTGAGAGTTTGAATTCATTTGAATTCATTTTTCCAACATTAAAATGAGAGATTATATTCTACTTTTTGGGTTGACATAAACCTTGTGGGGAGAACTAAGGAGAGGAGAAGAAATCTTGGAAGATCACCAACCTCTCGAGGAAGAACGTTCCACGTTTCCGAAGAACGTGAAGCAACACCTCCGACCATCTTCAACAAGAGTAAGGAAGGGAAGCACCGCCGCCTACAATGTATACAGAGGGTGACGTCTCGGCTCGACTTCACCGAGCTCTTCTCCCACCAACCTAGACGGAACGACGCCTGACCTCCGCGACGCTTGTCTTCCGCGGGTCGTTGAAGAACTCCGTTCTTGAAGCCGAGGTAGGGGAATTTATTTTGGAATTCTATTATCTTTTGAGAAAAAAACGACGAGCGCGGACCAAACAATACCGGGTTGATCCGCGGATCGTCCGATCTAGCGTTGATGATTGAGGGTTTTTATTTATTTAATTGTTCTTGAATACAAACTTGGTGATGATCATGGTTTAAAACCCTTTTTGTTATCGAATAACGCGAGGGGGTCAGACCGCACAAACACGGCCGACCCTCCTCCTTTGTTTTCGTGATGGTTTCTTGAGGATGATACGAGAAAACGTGGTGCCGTCGCACCACGCGATTTATTGCGGAAGATACGCGCGGCGCCGTCGCGCCGCACCGTGGAAAGAATGCCAAGAACGCGATGCTGTCGCATCGCGTCGAAGAAAGTCAAAGGCGTCGCGGCCGGAGCGGGGCCGCGGCGGAGGGAAGCGATGTCGTCGCATCTCGCCGAACGGCATAGGCCGCAGCCGGTTCCGGGCCGCGGCGGGGCAAGATGACCGGCGGCCGGCACCGGGCCGCCAGTGTCGGCGAAGGAAGGACCGGCCGTCGCCGGTCCTTGCTGGCGAAACCGGCCGGCCTGTGCGGGCCGGCCGGGTAGTGGTGACCGGGAGAATTAATTTCCCCCGGCGGGGTCTCAAAAGTGGCCCGAATTAAGGGGTCGCGGTTCTCAAAGGGGGGGGGGGGTTTGCACCCCACGCGCGACACCCGAACGGCGCCCAGGCTGCGCCGCTGCGCCGCCGGCCGGGCCGGGTTTTCTGAGCCGGGCCGGGTCGCCGCCCGGGGCGGGTCGACCCGGTTCGGCCGACCCAAGGGGGGGGGGGGGGGGGGTCGGCCCGGGTAGGCCCGGGCCCAGACCCCCAGTTTCGGACCACTTTTGGTCAAATGCCCGTATCTTGGGCTACGGGCCTCCAAACGACTCGCCGTCAGCGGCAACACGATTCTTGGATCAAGACGGTCGTTTCGGTATACTATACTCAAGGTACACCTTCCTTTTCGGGAGCCTATGTGGTTAAAACTCCATAGTTAAGCGTTCTTGGGCTAGAGTAGTGATCAGGATGGGTGACCTCCTGGGAAGTTTCCTAGGGTGTGTGTGAGACGGAAAAGCCAATAACTTTCAGACCGGGCGTCTGATTGACGCGCCGTATGTTAGGTTGAGTTCCTGTTGACGATACGGAACTTTTGGAATCCTCCACCCGAGATTTGGATGCAGATGTATAGTGGCCGGGTTGGATCGCACCGAAATCCAACCGAGCCCCTGGAACGGAAAAGCTGATATCTTTCTGACAGAACGTCTGTTTGACGAACCGTTAGCGGCGTTGGTGATCTCGTTGAGAAACGGTCCCTATGAGTATACCCTATGTGAGTTCGGGGTATAGTTGAGATACGGCCGGGTTTGGTTCTCTCACGAAACCAACTGGGACCCTGGGACGAAAAGGCTAATAACTCACAGACCGGGGGTCCGATTGACGCGCCGTCTGTTGTGTTGAGACCCCTATGACGAGCCGGTCCTTTGAGATACATCTTCGTTGGACTTTGAGATACATGGAGTATTGACCTATAGCTCGTGAGGCGGACCCTCCTAGTGACGAGCGTGCGGAGTACGGAGACTGTGTAACTGGCTGAGACCTGACGACTGCTTGACCGACTCGACTTGGAGTGAGTCGACTAGCCCAGTGGACGGAGCACTACTTTCTGAGGTGCAGAACCATGGAGGACGGAGCACTACCTGTGTGACAGTGCACACCCATAGTACTCGTCCGGAGAGTACCTCAGCAGGCTACTAGGGGGTGTGCACTACTGTGTTTGGGTGACATACCTTGGCGGGAAGCACTATTGTGTCTGGGTGGCTGACCCGCGGTACTCGACAGGAGGAGTACTTCAGTAGTCTTAGGTTAGTGAGCAGCACCTCGGAGTCGTGACAAGACCACTGTACACTCCAGAGATGGAGCTCTTCAGCAGTTATGGTTTCGATAATGAAAATCCTGGTTTGAGCTGAGACTTTTGACCTTGTGTTTACCTCATGATTGAGATGGGTCACTTGATAACTTAGATATATGTATGGGCATATACCGGGGTAGTGGATATCCGTTGATTTCACAATCCTTGTGTTTCCTCATGATTGAGATGGGTTACTTGATAACTTAGGTATATGTATGGGCATATACCTAGGTAGAGGTTATCTATTGAGATCTTCTTTGTGGTTATCCTTGTTGGTTTTGTGAGACCTTGAGGGTCTCGGGGTCCCTACTGAGTATCGTTATACTCACCCCTACATGGGCTATGCCCGTTCCTCGTTGTGTTGGTTGCAGACGACGAGCAGTGCTGACGGAGGCCGAGTGTTCGAGGACTGGACGGTACCCGGAGGTGGACTACACGATGAGTCAGAACCCGGAGGTGGACTACACGATGTGACGACTCACAGAGGAGGTTGACGGACGAGAGCGTGGAGGAGGCTATCTGTACCTACCCTTCAGGTAGGATCCGTGGTGGACGACCAGGAGCTGCGCTATCTATACCTACCCTTCAGGTAGGATCCGAGGAGGACGACTTAGGTGCTGCTTCCTTCTTCCAGTTGTTTGTCTTTTTGCTGTTGTACCTTGTTCGGTAGTAGTAGTACTTTCTTTTGGGTTTGTATTCTGGCCCATTTACTTTTCAGCATTTCTTCTGTACTTAGTGTTTTGCTTCTGCTTGTACTCTGTGGTGCATGTTTTCTTTTATAAAGGCAATGCCTTCCCAGTTATCAGGATTTTACACCTTTGGTGCTAGTCGCCAGCCCCTGGCCTATGGAAGGCGGGTTTGGGGTAGTCACGGCACGGGCCCCGAGGACGGGTCGTGACATTAAAAATAAATATCATTTAAAATAAACATAATATATCATTTAAAATAATTTTAATAATCCTTATATAAAACATTGTTATCAAAGAAACCATATTTCTGAACGAAGATAGAAATAAGGACACATTATCATAAAAAGAAATTCATGATTATCATAAGTACAAAAGAGTTAAAAAAATATTGATATTATATGGATATAAAATTAATAACTGAAGGATAGTAAAATTCATCATAATTTTTGGGAGATGGATCTTATGATTTCATCAATGTAATAATAATCATAATCTATCCCGATAAAGATGAGATTGTTGAAATAAAATATAACAAATTTGGTAACATAATATTGGTATCACCTTAAAATAATAACATGGAATGAATCTTAAAATATCAGTTCAATAAGTATATTCATGATAAAAAAATTCAATGGGAATTATATGGACATTATAATTAAATATATGTGGATAACATAACCTGTGTCTCATAGTAAAAAAATGGGGAAAAATACCTTAAGAATACTGTAATGATTGAACCATAAACCCCATGAAATAGATATAATAAAAATGATATTTAAATTATCATAAATTTACGGAGAACTATCATTTAATAAATTCATTTTCATTATATACCCCTCACAATACTAATGAGTAGTGACTGTGGCATATGTCTCATAGAAAAAAAAGTGAGAATAGAAATTCCATTACTAGTTGAGTGACATTAGAATAATTAGATCATTGAAAGCGTGGAAGAAATTGAAACATTTCATTTAAGGAAAAAATTTAAATTGATTTTATAATATTTCATATGTAAATATATGCACCCAAAAAAATATTAGTGAAAATGGCATGTATCTGATAGATATAAAATGCGTGACAAGAAAACCCTTACCTTAAGTCTCATCTTTATTAATTCACATTCACACCTCTTTTATAATAAAAATAAATATTTATACATATATTTTAAAAAAATATTCTTATATATCATACTATATATTAATTTATTATGACTTTATATTAACTGTTTATTAGTAATTCCATATTCATGAAATGTTTTTGGTAATATCAGCTTTGGTTTTCATATATGTTACGACTTTTTTTCTTGATAATGTTACATATATATGATCATATAATATATTTTATGTAAAAAATTATCTAAATATCATATATATTCATTATATAATTATTTTATATAAACTAAAAAATAACAAAATTTCAAATGAAATACACCATTCCTGGGGATAGTAAGATATACACACGTGTGAACATTGTTTTTATTTTCTTTTCAAATTAAAATAAGGATAGTATATTAAATATATATTTATATATTATCATTACAATATTATTATTATGTCATATATATCATATCTGTTTAATAAACTCATTCATAATACATTCCATGCAATGTTTTTACAAATCACATCGCTTTGCGGAGGTAGTAGTCCACGTGTGTCTAAACTAATTTATCTTATTTTAAAAAAATTGAAAACAAGAAGGTATGTGATATATAATAATTATAAAATAATAAATAAATCATAAATATAATATATATTATATAAAAAAATATTTATATCATTATTACCATACTTGAGAGGTGTCAATTGAAAAATTAATGACATAGGTTCGTGAGGTGGTAGATCACCTTACATATGAACGGTGACTGGGTTTCCCAATTGATTGAACTGTATGTGACTATAGGTCATACCATTATCTTAAAAATATATTATATTTTGTATTCTGATTTTTTATATCATCGTTGAATAATAATATTTTTAGTGGTGGCGAATGAAATAATTCAAAAGTTATTATTGAAGGATGTAACCTCTTATTTAGGGAACACCTTTTGGATTTCACCAAAGGGCTAACTTAGTAGGATTTATTACTGATGGGAGGATTATAAGATTAATGGATATATTTTAAGTGAATATTTTGTCATGTTTTTATCATCCAAATATCTTGGTAGTTGTTAAAAAGTGAGGGAGTTTGTGTTCCATTTTATAAGTGGGCTAGAGGAAAAAATTATGGTTTTAGAAAATGAATTGTATGATTCCCACATGTTTATATAAAAATCAGTGTAAAGAACACATTAAATTCTAGAAATCAAGGAATAAGGATGAAAAATAATATAATATTTTTGTAGTTTTTTTGTCCATTTTTACAACTTATGTTCAATGTTTAACCAGTATGTAATATTGGTTTGTACCATAATCATTGTAATTAATATTAATTACATTCAAAAAATTTATTGGTCAAAATTTCATTTAACTAATTATAAAATATACATTATAATTTTCCAATATATGGAATAGATTTTTCCAAATAATAATCAAATAATTTTATAAACATAATTTTAAAATAAACCGATAGACTGGATGAGACAATGTATATTTTTTAATGTGAAAACTCTCAAATAATTGAAATATAGTTATATAAAATTTCAATGTGAAATTGGTACCAATTATCTAAATATGATTAAATTATTTATAATTTCTCTAATGATACTTTAAAAAAATATAAAAATAAGAGAAATGCATAAATAAATTATTTCATAGATCTATTTTTAATTAAAAGTTAGTATTTTTCACTACTAATAAAAAAACCAAATAATTCAAAACAATCCCAAAAATTCGCCCAAATTAAAATATCATATTACGATTTAAAAAAATATGTTATTTTTTTTAAATAATAATTTTATAGTTTTATATAATTTCATTTAGAATATGTGGGCATTAAAGGAAATAAAACTATCTTTTATAAATTCTCATCTTTTTAATTCATAAAATTTTATTTATTCTTATATTACACCAATATATTCTATTGGATGAGTTAAAAAAATAGAATAATATATATATATATATTAAAATACATTCATTATAATTGGATTCAATAATTTATTGATATTTAATTTTGTTTTGATATAGAATAATATTTTTCATATTAAAGGAATTTATTTATCTTCAAATATATATTACATTCATTTCTGCCTAATTTATCACCCAATGATTAATTTTTTATATGTGTGTAAATTATATTTTCATAATTTAGTAAATCTATGATATAAATTTCATTGAAAATTTTAGGTGAAAACTATAATAATATTTTAAAAATATTAATATTGCATTGTTGTTTGGTAAGCCTCTATATTTCATGTAACCCATTCTATTGAAGAAACTCAACATAGTCTATAATAGAATCCAAACATACTATTGAAAATACCAAAATCTAATCTATGTTTTACATCTGATCCTTTATTAATTTGCTGTTTCTTGAAACAAAAAAACCTAGTTCTTTCAAATAACATAAGCTATATTCAATTTTTGTGTGAAGTGATAAATGTTAAAAAGTTTAAATTTATTCCAAAAACCTATAAGTGTGTTGAAATTAAAAATAGTTATGTGAATTAAATTAATGGGTTTTAAAAAAGGAATATTTGATTATATATATATATATTGTATTTAAATTGGTAAATTGATTTTCATAGTATATGTAAATGCTTTAATATTTCTAGTGACAATGCGTACCATTTTTTTCGTAGATGAATAACAGTTTTGTATATATATTCTATGTGAAATGAAATACTTAAATTGATTAATTATTAAATATAAAATTGGTTATATATTATTAATCCATGAATAATATGATAGAAAATTAATGAAATAGCTTAGAATGAATGAGTAATGTGATGTTTTAATTATATTTTAGTTAAAAAAATTAATATGATTATGATGAAAAGAAGTTGATAAAAATAAGTTTAGATATGTTATTTGAAAGTTTTTTATTTAATAACATCCTATAATAATATTTCTTGAGTATTGACTCAATGTGGATGAATTTATAGTGATCTAATTTAGTGAGACCTACTAGCAGAAAAAATGTTCAACGACATGTGAACAAAACAATGAGTTGTGGGATGTTATATAGATATAATGAATATTTGAACTACATAGGAAGAATAGATACGCAGTTGGAAGATTATTTCACTTATTGATGATCCAATTAATGTGGAACATTATTTAAAGGTGAGTGATATATGAGATGGAATAATTTAATGTAGAATTTAGTGAAACATAGAACAACTAAATAAGACTATATACCTACAACCAAAGAACACACACATGTTTTATGGTTCTAGGTCTTACATATATATTAGAAGAAAGGTAATAATAGGCCTTTGAAAATATTTTCTGTTAATCATAGTACAATAGTAATTTCAAATAACCATGTGCAGCACTTCATATCCATGATTATAGACATAGGATATCATTACATTATGTAAAGGGTAGACAATGCATATATTAAACTAGAAAGAAGATTCCTGATGAAACCAAATTATAGATATAATAACAAAATAATTTTAAACATTATTTTTTCTTTATTGTGTATAAAACTCCATGTTAATCCCTCTCCTCTCACATGATGATGTGTGAGAAGCTCATCCCCATGAGGAATTTTATTTTTTCCCATAGGGGGGAAATTATACTGAACTCTTCATAGAATGTGACAGTCCCTTTTTTAATGAATGATTATTTCCTTATAAAATTTGTATTGTGATCATTCGTTTTTTTTAAATTGGATATTGTTGATAATAATTAACAATGATTATTTATATATGGTTATATTATGTATCTTATATGGATAATTTTTTTGAATACAATTGATGAAATTATCTCCAAACAAACATTTATTTTTTGCATTGTGTAATGATAGATACCTCCCATTAGGGATGATATGTTAATTGACTATTCATATGATATATCAAAATTCAAAAAATAATTTTTCTATATAGAAAGTGTTTTAGAGTCTCCAACATTTCTAAAGTGTTGGATTGATGTTCTCTATGGAATTGTTAAAATATTTTTTATTTATTGACCACCATATTTTTGTATAATTAACGGATTTTAATATGTTGTAGATGATTTTTAGAATTAAATTGATCTTATTTAAAGTGTATATATTTAATTTTAATAAAATATCTGTTTATTTAAAAGAATATACAAGTATATTATTGAGACTAAAAATACATCAATAAATTAATTACGTAACTCATTCTAGTACTTTATCTGTGTCATGACTTATTACATATCGGTAAATGTAAAATACATATGAAATATTTAATTTTGTGTACAAGATAATTTAATCAATTTATAAATCATTGAAATGTTAGTATGAGTTAATTTATTTCATTAACAAGAAAACAGAACCAGCTTGAGGTACAATAATACCTGCATATATGTGATCATGATTTTATATGAATCATTTAAACTATAAAATTTTGAGATTCATAGACAAAACTAATACGTGTTTCAAATTTATACATGATGAAGAAAAAGGAATAAAAATGTAGTAGATCCATTATTTAATTTTTGATACATCGCATGTAAAATATGATTTAGGATTATTCATTTCCAAATCAATATTGGTGATCTATACTTAAAATGATTAATGTTTTAAATTCATTTACCAAAAAAAATTAGTAGTGCCGATTCTAGATATATTGGAGGGGATTATCAATAAAATTTTATTTGGAATGTTAATGTTATGATTATTTTCTAATATAAGGTATAAATAATTATATGAAACTGATTGTGCATTGATTCTAGCTGTGTTTGTCAGGCTATTGATTTTTTATTTATTGAATCCAATTTATTTTTTATTGGATGTTTTTGGTCATATTTTATATAAATCCATTTATATTTTAATAAAATATTTTTAACACTAATCTGGGTGGTTTATATGAATATAAATTCATTATATTTTTTACAATTACATTTTTATAACACTTGTCAGAGTGTGATCTACAAAAATGAAAGAGAATAACATTACTATGGTTGATGATCATGGACATTGAAGCTTTGAAAAGACAATATATTTATGGATCTACATTTTAATAGTGAAATTGGATGTTCTAGGAGTGTTGGATTATAAGAGTTTCACAATAGTTGGTGATTGTTTTTAAAAACAAGAAATCCAATATCACTTGGATACATCATCGGTAAGTGGTGGCTTAAGGGATCTCTTTTCACAGAGGACTTACTTGAATTACGTAAAATTATGAGAAATATTTGGTTAAGGGATGTTTCATGGGTGGGAGTTATTTAATATAATGTATTGAAATATAAATATCTAAAGGATGTTATTTTTAGGTTGTAGCACAAACATTATATTGTGATTAGGTAGAGGGAAGAGTTTTGTTGGACATAATTGTAAAAACTCACATGAGTGAAAGGAGCTTTACAAAAAAACGTGAGAAATCTATATTCTTGAAATAATTTATGAGAAGAACGTTTCTCTAAGGATATTTAGAGAAATGACATTGGTAAGTAGAGTTTAATGAGGAACTGTTTCGTAAATGATAGCATTTAGTTAAAATTGATAATTATTTTTACAGAATCATATATGAGAAAATATTGTCCAAATTAAATCAAACAATCCTGATGATACGGAAACCACATTATTGTCAATAAATGTAGTAATAACACATCTTATGTAGTTATTTAGAATACATAAATTAATTTTATCAGATTGAGGTAGTACACTTATCTTAAATCATGTTCCATATGTATTTTCACTGGTTTGATGTGACAGAGATAAAAAATATTATCCTTCTATGTATTTTATATTAGTGGTTTCTTGTACACTAAAAAATGGTGTTTGAATTCTCTATAGGCTATCCATTTACAATGGACCCCATAAAAACCATTTTTCCATGCATTAATTTTTTCAATTAATTATGTGCTAGATCGGCAATTGAGATCAACAAGTTTAATGAGTTCCTACAAACATGGGATCAAGTTTTAGTAACTATATTATTTCATTTTATTCCTTTAGAATAAATTAATGAAGATTTTTAAAGATAGGAACATAGTAAGCATTTTATTTTGACACCTAAAGATACATGGAATTGATATATTAGCATTATTAATTATTTTATATTATTCGCACACATAGTTTTGTTTTTCTCATTTTTCAGACCTCAGATAGAAAATATAAGGCTACAAATGAATATTGAAAGTATGGTTTTTCTTACGTATGAACTATATTTGGTAAATAATATATGTTAGGTTGAGGAAGAAATTTTCTATGTGTTTGATAAAAAATAATGTTAATTTAATTAATTTAAAATTTCGAAGAAAAAAATACTCTATGTAGTTGTTGAAATAGTAAATCTCTTGGGGTAGTATTATAAAATTAATACAATTTATATAATAATTGGCCAATATTAATTGGAATATCATGATCTAATAAAGATGGTTTATTAGATCATGGTTCATCGAGAGCCAGTGAATGCAACATATCATCCTTTTCACTAGAGAATTTATTCTTCAGCAATGATTGATCAAAATAGAGATAGGTCTTGTCAATTGTGGTTTCATCCCTTTTTATTAAATGATTTTGTGTCCATTTACTATTCTGATATTTATCTATGATTTATCTATTCATCACATCATCCCATTTTAATAATCTAAGTTGTTTATTTAAATTAAATTATGATTCCAAATTATCACCCACTATCCAACACATATCATTCGTTTTTTGGGATCACACTAACAAATGATGATTACACATTTTTTCATATTATTTTCATGCACACATTTTCCATGTTTTTCTTTCTTGTTCTAATGGTTTGAGATTCGACACTACTGAGGAAATTTTTATTGTGATCAAAAGACCATATTTGAGGATGTTTCATGAAAAATGAACTAATTGGTTATTTTCGGAATGATCAAGATGAATAATTGATGATGCTTTATGGATCAATGATGTAGATTGGTTGTAGTGATTGGAGCTGCATGTGATGTGAAACGACTCGATGGGTGTGGATTGGGTTCATCATTTATAGTCATTAGTGGATGTAGAATGATGTTTGGCGACCCATCCTTTGATTTCTATGGATTTACTATTTTTAATACAAACAACAATAATTATAAAGAGTTATTCTATGATCCTAATGATATAAAATATTTTTTCCAAAAAAATTATATACATTGAATTTAATGTGTGTAACACACATCGTGTAATCCTATGGGTGAGGATGTGAGTAGTTCAAGAAAGGTTAAATATCCCTCACCATGTAAACCCACCACACACCATGTGACCCTCTGTTATTGAATCATTGTGTACTATAAGTGTTTAAAGAAATAGATATGTCTATGAAAACTAGGAAAACCAGAGTAAAATAGCATAGTTGTGTACTTATACACTACATGGACACCCATACATAACCATGTTCATAAGAACATGCTGATGTACATAGGAAAGGAAATAAAAAAGGAATGATTTCCTTGGTTTGTTGAGACATTTCCAGTAAAACTATAATAGACTGTGTAGTGTGAAATTACTTCCCAAACAATTTTTATAGAAGAACATGGACATGTAGTGACACAAGGCAACACAATATTTGAACAACCACACACATCATATATCTCATATTTAAATTACTCCACTTTTATCTCCTTCTACAAGATTCATATATTATCCAATTAGTATCTTATCATGAGTAGTTTTTTGTATAGTATGTGATGGTATCCTTATTTTTATATGAGTTACAATGTGAGGTGTTCCAAGTAAGATACTTCTTGAAGCAATGCCTGATGATAGTAGTGATCCAGGAAGGATCCCCAATGTTATGCCAGTATAGGAACTCCCATGTCTCATAGTGGTGTGGATCCCATATACTACTAAAATAGGTATAATTGGATCTCCCACACATTTTATGTGGGTATTCTATATGGGGAGTGGTAATCCCCATCTTCTAGCTCTAGTGGAATGTGAATATTCTATAAGGGTTGTGACTCTATCTACTATGGAACACAATAACAAGGATCAGGGAACCAAAAATGGATAATAGAAGGTTGTGTTTTATGATGGGCAAGAGCTCCATATATAATCATATATTACCATGGTATGTCTTGATCTCTTTAGAGATGTTTTTCATGAAGAAAAAATGATTTTTTACAGATTTAGGATCATTGTAATGATCTAAAGAGGGAGAAGGCCTCATTTATGGGGGATTCTCCAGATATATAAACTCTTGGTGGTTAGGGAGTACAAATAATACTTGTAAATCATGATATAGTAACAATATTTCTGGATGAGGATTCAATAATTCTTAGTGCACTACGTATGTTCTATTTGAGTCTTCAGGCACACATAGAGCCCGGCCAATTAAATTTTTGTGCTTGAAGAAACCCATTCCTTTGTAGTAATATGGTGATATTCAATTTTGTTAAAATGTACCCTTGTGTAGACAACCCTCTCATAGTCCAGTTTCGAGTAACAATATCATGAGTTGTGTTACCCCACATGACCATGCATAATCCAGATCCAAATGAGTCTTTAGATGTATTAAGGGGCATATGAGAGTGGATGAGAATTCCATGAGGTTCACTAAACTCATGAGAAACTACATTTATATGGTGTGAGACAACATATTCCAGGGGAGGATGTTCGATTAGGATATTCTCATAGACATTCAAGCATGTGTTGTCTCCTTATTCAATCCAAAATATACAAGACTACTATATTGAGATGTTGTAACATAGAGATTAATATTTAAGGGACACAAAGTGGTTGCATCTAGTGGTGTTCATCATATTGGTATGTCATCTATAATAGGTAGAATATTTCAGACATCGATGTCTCAACAGAAGATGCATTATCATTACCTAACACATATTTATATATATGATTCTTTGGGATAATATATATGATCCATACAACTATGTTAAGTGTATTTTTATTCCTGTTATGTGAGGGGTAACATGGAACCAAATTTCCCAACCCATCATGTTGATATGGAGAGTCAGAAAAAAATGGACCCCAATTACTTATGCTTCACCATTACTAGGGATCTCCCAAACATTTATAGGGTGTCCCTATAGAAGGTGGTGATGAAATATGATTGTCTATTTATATAAAAAAAGGAGCCGTCGGTGATGGGAGACACTATGAGATATTACCACCACCACTATGTGGACTATGTCAGGATAATGTAATTGATAGTTATGGGTGAGGGATGTTACAATCCATGGGGGGTTATAACCATCATATACATGAGATGAACTGAATTAAAATATATTTTTTCTACACATTCCATTGAAATATTAAATTAAATTTATAATCATTACATTTTCTTTTTAATATTAGTGCAATATCTTGAGAATACATATGATACTTTATCCAATTATTTATTTCTAGAAGTCCCAATGTAGAAAATTTTTCTTTTATTCAATATCTTCCAATAGTGTGAGAAATATATTATTGGAGACAATTTGACATGTTACATATTGGACATCATGATTACACCTTATGATGTTATCCGGGGTATTGATTGATTTTTATAGTCAAGTCCTACATTGATATTCATCACTAATTGGGTTGATTATTATAAAAATATGGTAAGAGATTCGACTATGTGGATGAGAGAGATCACATGGATCATTGTGTTGGATTTTTGTAGACCCTATAACCCATCACCCATCCATTGGATATTTTTTGTTTTGTTTTATTGGGGTCATCAGAAATATATTTTCTAGTCTTATGGGATTATATAGAAATCATTTTGAAGGATATTCCACGACTACCTGAATAGTCAGAGGTAAACATCTACATCCAATTGTACTTTGGGACTAGGGTGATATTTTTTACGGATATCTAATGGCCCATATATATATCATGGATATGATGTTTTAGTTGGTTGAACATCAAGATATGGGATTTATTATACATGGAGGGACCCCCTATGCATTTTCATTTTCGTTTATTAAAAGGAAAGACATGAGATTCTGGAAGTATGATGATTATCATCACATGAACCTGGTTATGATAATGAAAAAGTTCCCCTAGATGAGGATTGAGGACTTGGGTTTTTAGTTATGAGGTTATATTTTGTTTTTAAATATTGATCTCATTTCCTTCTACCACAAGTTAATGATTTTTATGGAAATATTATGAATATAACATTGTCTTATAGCAAATGACAATAAGATTTCATAGTGATTCAATTCATTTTGAAGAATTACCCCATAGTATTTATGGATTTCATGAATCGAAACATATTTCCATATGTTAATATATTATTGGTTTGATTCAATAATTTAAAACACATTTACTATATTTCATATTAGGAAAAAAATAATACTTTTGAATGGTCCAAGACATACTCCCACACCACCAGCATTATGGAACATTTTTGAAGTGCTGATATTGGATTCCAAATGTTAATTTTCAAGGGAATGTCATTTCAGATCATTTATTATATGTGGAACTTGTAATGTCAGATTAATTTATTTCTTTAGAGATATCAGTTAGTGTGATATAGTGTTCTCATATTTTTGGGGTACAATTGGAGGTTTCTTCCTAGGTTTTCTAGTATATCACCCTATTTTTCCACCTTATGTAAAAACAAGAATCCATTTACATATACTCATATTTTTTTAAGATAATTTGAGTATTCTAGACTATGTTTGAACAACTATTTTGTGCTGAGACTACAAGAGTTGCATGTAGAGTACATAGTGTTTTCTTAATTCCTATAGTAATGGGCTTGGGTGTGTGTTGATGCAGAGGATGGTAGTGGTCACTTATGTGGTGAGTCATTTGATACCACATAAAGAGAACTATATGAATCATGAATTTGAGATAGTAGAGGTATTAATTTATTTGATGATGTAGATTCACTATATTCTTGGAGAGAAATTTCTTTATACTCAGTCCATATGAGTCTCAAGTGCATCTTCACCTGGAATGATATTAAACCATGACAAATGAATTTGTTATAGTTCCTAAAAAACATTGGCTTTGAGATATTATATTACCTTATGAAGGGTTTTTTGGATGAATATTCCCATAGTATTAAGTCTCCTTCTTTCTTGGTTTAGGATTTTTATATGTAGTTGTGTTTTTATAGATGACCACAGTGGATGAGAGGGGTAAATATTTTATTTATTTGTGGGTTTTTACTACTCAAATTTAGTACCATTTTATTGTTTCTAAATTAGGATACATATAATATGAGGTTTTACCAAACCATATCACCTTTGGGGATGTACCAGATGAATTATTTAGAGGGGATAACATCATCCTTTTTGGGGGAAGAATGGTTGTTCTGAACCTAATGTGATAGGTGGGGATTAGGGAGTCTCGTAAAACACATTTTTCATTACATTCCATAGAATAAAATTTCTACAAGGAACTCCATCTATAGTTTTGGTGGTTTTACATGTGTAAATGGTTCATTGAGTTCTTCTCTCAGTTTCTCAATTTTCTTTAGTTAATGTTTGAGCATCATGTTCCAATAGATTTTATGAAAACTCTTGAGAACCCATATTTAAAATGGGATAACATAAATGTGGAATTATTTATAGGGATTCCACATATATAATTCTTTCATGATCCCATTTTGGTGATAGTTTATTGACCTACCATGTTTTCACACTTCCTATCTATTAGAGAGTAGAGTTTGGTGGGGTATTTTTTTGTAGTTGTTCATTCGTGTGATCTTCTGAATAGATGGTGTAAACTAGATGATAGTCCTTGACCCTGATTCCTGGTTTATATCATGGTTTGAGTGAGTCTTGAAAGTTGTATTTTGTACTTATCTTAGGAGGATTGCATAATTTCACGCCCACATATATGGGTTGACCCATTATACTGTCCTAGTGTAGAAGGATTTGTTAAGGTATTATGTGTCGGTATTCAGCTAATGGTGGATGGAACACATGTTTATTGGTATAGTTTGATTATAATAATATATATTTTTTTAATATTGACATGGAAATTTTTTAGAAAATATATGGTACACCATATAGTTTACTACAATAGTGTTCTTCGATATGAGATACTTATACAATTAGGCCACAGATGGTGGATTTTATTGTAGAGAAAGTTTAGGTGATCCCTAATCATCTGAGGTAATCTATGATCCAATATAAATCCAAAAAAATCAACATTTTTTGACATTGGATTTCATTAAAGGACACCATGAATTTTTGAGAGTCTCCCCAGGATGAGAATTTGGTTGATTCTGTTGGTGAGGCCAGATATCTCTAAAGATGATTTGGCCATTAGATAACATTAAGAGATTTGAGAAGGTTTTTTTACCATTTTCCGGACCCCTATAGTTTTACATGGTTTATTATATCTTCAATTTACAGGTGAGTAGATACATTCATGGTACTATTCATTTTATTAACTAAGGTGATCTATAAATTGTGTATGGAGGCACCATTATGGATTAACTGGTGGATATTATGGATTGACATTAGAAAATCTTTTGTTGATGGACCATACCCTTGGTTAGTACACTCTGGTGGCATGAGAATGTGCTGGAAAGATCCTAGGATATATAGATCCATATGAAGGCTTAGTATCACCAAATTTTTGTTTATATTTCAGGGCCAAAATCCTTTAATGTGGAAAGAGTGTAGTAACTTGTTTTCCCTTATAAAAGATTATAATATATTAATGAATATTTTTTGATCCGAGTGCTTAGTAAATATAATATTGTATGACTTAAAGAGAAACAAAATTGATATATATAAAATATAATTTATTTTATATCCTGTGAAATGCATTATTATCTTACCATTATTTTGGAACCTCAAATAGAAAATATATGACCACACTAGAATTAAAAGCAATAATTTTTCCATATGTGTGACTAATGGTTCATTGATACTAGACATAGGGTTGGGATTGCTATTGGAGGTGTGTTAAATTAAAGTAATTTTTTTTTTTATTTTATAATAAATTCATTTGACAGAAAAAATAAATTATATCATTACTACTATAGAAATTTTCCTTGGTATACTGCATAACCCTAGAAAATTTGAGAAGATCCATGGATTCCCTTCATTGGTGGATCGAGATCAAAGAATCAAAACTGATCAAATCAAGGTGGATTGAGATCAAATGAATAAAAAAATTCTTCCTCATCACTATCTATGTAATTCTCAATTAAAATCAATAAAAATTGACTCAGTATCATGAATTTTGTTTTCCTCTATTTTTATAAAAATATTGACCAATGAATTATATATATTCTATTTATATATGATTTACATGTTATTTTCATGATCATATTTTAATTTATCAATTTTGTATTTTAATATATTTATTATGATATGTTATCATCCCTGATACTTCACAAATCATTCATTTACCATGATTAGATCCTAATATTATGGTTATACATTACACCTATTGATTTTCCCACACTCGTAATTTGAATTCTTGATCATTGTTTCCCAATGTTGTGGATAAAAATTTATAGGGTTGGTTCGAGAGTTATAAAACCCATGAATTCATTGTGGTTTCATGACTAAGAAAACCAATTATGATTTATAAATTGATTAGGATAGACTGTGGGTGACACATCATGGATCTGGGATCTGCAGCTGCGATGAAATTGGGAGGTGCACCGGACGTCTGATGACACATTGATGATTGAATGAAATCCAGATATCCAATCCTCAGAGGCTAGTGTTTGATGGTCAACAACCAAACCATAAATTTCAAGGAATTTTTAGTGTTCAACAGGGGAAACTGGAAACTTAAATGATTGATATATGATCTACTTTAAGGAAAATATGATTCATTGAAAAAATTAACTACATGGTGTTTACATTGTATAATACACCCTATTATGTCCTATGGAAATGGTGACTAAGGGTTCATGAGAGAAAAAATATCACATGTCATGTGTACCCACCATATGCCATGTAAAACAATGATTGTGGCTCATCGTGTCCTTTGATTGTACAATGCATAGACACAACCATGCATATGGGAATGACCAATGTACATGGGAATGGATGTGTAATAGGAAATGACAAGGATAGATAGACACAACCATGTACACAATAAATATTTTATATACATGCATGGATAGTAGATAAGAAGAATGCACCGGGTGATTGAGATATCCCATGTTAAACAGGTACACACCATGTAATTTGATAAGTATTCTCAATCAATGTTTATCTAATAACTTTTTCAGGTTGTGAGGAAATTTTACAGGTCATGTGAAATGAAATACAACCCATACATTACCTGCAGAATATATTGTTATCATATATCATTCTCATAGACACAAATTCCTTCTAGAAATTTTCATAAAACAAATCATAATCGACCAATAATGTTATTGTGGAATTTATTGTGAAATAAGGTTAATTAGGCGATGTTTTATAATCTCGAAGAACATTAACGTAGTTTATGATGATTGAAATGATTAGGGAAGGATCATCCAAGAGATTTCAAAGTTATAACTCCCCAGTCAATCTAGGAAATAGGACCCCCAATCAATATTTATAGGCAGAGTTGGAACTCTCATACACTATGCATGGTTACACTATCTGCATAGTGGTACTCCCTCATATTCGAGACCAAAAAAAATGTGGGTCCTCCATGGTAGTTATGGTACCCTCAATTGTGGAGATCAGTAGAAAATATTCGGCCCCTCCATAATAATTCTCATTAGGTTGAGTTTTATGTTGTGTATTAATTATGAGATTTTTGGAACTTGAGGAAGAGTCATCGACTTTGGATGGGCTGTGAGATTGAGATCACCATTCATTCTCTAATGGGATTAATTTTATACCTATACATATATAATAGTTTTCAATTCCTTCTTTTTATGGGATAATATGACCTTTTATTTGTCTTCATATTACCCCGTTTGTAGTTTTTAGGGTATCTTATTGGGAATATTTGTAATCACCCTTGATGGAAGTTACCCGCTAGTCTCATTTTTTATAACAAATATGGATATATCCACATTTATATTGGTGTATAATTGGGATTCTTGGTTGAATTAACCATATACAATGGCTGAACATGGATATTAGTAGATTAAATTCATTAGTTTTTTACTATTATATATATTTTTGGTTTGGAATTTATTTTTTCACATTCATTTGGATTATATAGTTATAATCATTGTTATTTTTTGTAGATTTCATTTCACACATGTTTACACACTAGATGTACTATATTTTATTTTTATATAAACTATTTAATTTGTATATATGGGTGTGTATATACATATACATTATGAAATGGACTCCAATTTTAGATATTCTATCTCAGTGCTAGTAGAAATTACTTTTTATGACTGTATGTGGGCACGGGGTTTTCACAACTTGGCTTCTCATCATCTAGTTGGGACCTTGTTTGGTAAAGTAATGAAATAAGATCTGATGAAAAAAATAAAAAATTCTAACCTTGATTCATCCCTCCCATATCAAGGTTTATCATCTTTCCAGATGTGGTATGATAGTATAGGTTTCATTCAATAATTTTTTGTTGATTAGTATAGATAACACAATTGATCATATTAGGGTTCCTCTATTTTATATAAGAAACTATAATCTCTAAAATAGTATGATCATATCTCACATACGAACTCTTGTCTTTTGGTTTTCTTTATTACTGTACATGAGATATGAGTTGTTGTTGTATCATAACTGTCCATGAAATATGTGGGCTACAAGATTCTCAATAATGATATAGTAGCTTAAAATGAAATACATGGATCTCTATAAAATCATATTTACCTGAATGTTATGATTTATGATAGATCCAAGGTCATGCGGGATAAATTGTCCAACATTTATGAATCTGGTTGTATATTTATGGAAAAAATTCAATTTATGCATAATATGCATAATATGATTGATTATATGAAGATAAATCCCTGTGAGTATTTTAATATTTTCCTCAAACAAATAACATAAGTTGTTAGAGATATTAGAGGACAGGGTGATTGAATTAAGGATATATGTATTTTAAATATGATTATGTGGTGGATTTCACCTATATATAATCTGACGGAATTACCGCTTGAATTATTTTTTTCTGGAAACGATATTTATTAGTGATCTATTTAAGAGCACAGTAGCCTATGAAATATGATATATGATAGATCCAACATCAATCCATTTTAATAAGTATATTGACTATAAATCTATAAAAAATGACTATTTTAAAAATAAAAGATGGATATGAGTATGTGGATGATGAATTCATTTTTCATATGGATAAAAAATTCACTAAATGAAAAGGGTGATTTAATGGAAAGCTACAATTAAATTGATTACAATGTTAAATAGTTATACACGTTGTGTGATAGTGTCTAAAAAATTAGATATTGATAGTTATAAAAAATAACATTTCTAAGAGTCTTAATGGAATTTACCTCATGAATTTTACTTCATTTAACACCCTAAAAAATTATAATATTATTCATGATATCCTACCTCAAATACATCAATGTATTTTATGTCAACTAGGATATACTCTACAAAAAAAGAATTTAAATAAGATAATAATAACATAGTTATTAAATAGGTGATATGAACAAGAATAACCACATTATGGAAAAATTTTATTAATGGATTATATTATTATAATGTGATGATTTACATATAATAAATATGTACACAATTTTTTTGTAATGTCATTTATGATTCAAAAATATAAACCTTTACGAAAAGGGTTTTATTATAATTTGTGCATAGGTATTATAATTAATTTAAACTATTTTTATAATTTTTTATTCATTTAAAAAATTTTCATTTTTGAAAATATCATGTTAATGTTATCATCAGGTGTATTTTTTCATTTTTTCTAAAAGTATTTTTTTTTGTGTAAAATAAAAAAACTGATTATATTAAAACGCTCATTTAAATTCATTAATTAAAATAGTTTAAAAGAACCATTATATTTTTAAAATTTATCATAAATTAATATAAGTATAAATTAAATATAAATAACATTATTATATTCATATCAATAAAAAAATTTACTTTATTTCGTTATTAGTTAATTTTTTGGATTAAAAGCAAAATTTTTGAAACATTTTCTTATGTTTGCACCGTGATTCATTAATAATGAAATTAATAAATAAGTAATTATTAGTTTTGATAATTAAATTTAGATAATATATTTTTAAATATAGTTTATTTTATTTAATAGGCATGTAATGAAAATAATTTTTTTTTATTCTTAAAAATTCATTTTCTATAAAAAGTTTTATTGATGAGTTTTGTGAACGTATCATAATGGAATTTTTTAGAAACTATATAAATTGAATAATTTAAATTGTGTTAAATATTTAAAATTAAATTAATTAATTCCCATCATAATTTATTTTTCATAATTAATAATTAAAAAGATAAAATTTTGTTACCACATTTAGGGAAAAACATGTTTTCTAAGGGTTAAATTAAGAAACAAGGGTAAATAATACCACCAAAATTTTTATAAATATCATTGGTTGATTTTATTTTTTACTTAACCACATGATATTCAAAAATATTAAAATCTAGTGGTGGATTTCATGAGTAAGGAATTATGTAATTTAATCATTTAACAAATTCCATGTGTGTCCTCTCCCTCCCTTATAAAAGGACAATACATATCCTCCATTCCTTACAATAGATTAGTAGTATAGATAACCCAATAAATATCCAAATAAATTTATACAAACCATCCCAATAACTAGAAATTTTTTATTGATCTCTATACCAAGATTATATGGCTAAAGGTGTTTTCCAATGGATGTTGTCCAAAGAAGAGGTAAAACTCTAAACCTGGTGTTTTCATATTATTTATTATTATACCTCCTTAAATTATATTCCAAACCTAATAATAATAAAGCAAAATAATATCTCAAATATTTTTTCTAATATTATTTTTGATTTTTTAATCATTATTCATCTTCTTATCCCTAAAATGGGAAATAAAAGCATCATTCATGCGAATATGTGGACTACCGCCTCATGAAGAGATTTATTTTATTTTTCATCACCAACATTAATGGATAATTATTATGTTTGATATAATATTTTTACATTATATTTAGAACATAATAATATTTTTTAATATAATGTATCATTTGACATTATATCCATCAAACTGTTAATAATTTATAATTTCTCCCATCTGTACGTGTTGAAAATGACATCCTTAAAGGGTTGAGATTTGTTTATCATGATTGTACTTTTAGAATGACTATATATATAATGAATTTATGATATATTTATATACTGATTAATTTGTTATATAAGACAAAATATTGATCAATATTCAAGGATTGAAACCGGTGAATATAACATAAATGATAAATGATAATGTTAACAGTTGAGTTTTTTTATTTTTATAAATAATTGTTAATAAACTGGTTTTCAAATTTTATAAGTGCAATATATTAGTAATTATATGTATTTTTATTGTTTATTTATAAATATATTGTTAATTTCAATATATTATAGATGTGCTTAAATTCTCATCTGAAGTATTTTAGACCTAAGCTAAGGGTTAATTTCTCAATATCATAATTTTTTGGGATTATTTATGTTTATGATTTCATTGGGGTAGTTATATAATATATCTTTATCAAATAGAATAAATGTTCTTTTCTTATTTTTACTTCTAGAAATAAATTTTTTTCTTTTATTTTATTCTCTCTATATACTAAAATTTTTTAAATAATGTTTATATGGGAAACTGACATCGATTTTGTATGCATTAAAGAGTATTTTGATCCAAATCTATATTTTCAATTTTTTTAAATAATATTTTTCTATTATAAAATTATTTAATAATTTCGTTTTTACCAATTTATTTCCTTACACAAAAGGGTTTAAAAATAATCATAATATGATTAATTTAAAAAGGAATTTTTTTACCAAAAAACATGGAATAAATCTTTGGTTTAACATACACCACACGAATGTATTTTTTTATATCATGAAAAATATTTTATTGGAATATTACGTTAAATGTTTCCAGTGTTATTTCTAAGCTTAATGTTTTTCTTAATATTTTTAAAATATATATAAATTAAATCGGTGTTTAGAAAATGAAAATGGGGTTTTATTCACAAAATATTCAAGCGTTTTATTAAAAGGATTTTCCTAAATGTTTTATTTAATTAATGAATATTATTCTATACAAAGTTTATACCCTAATTATACCAAACACAATATTTATTTGGATAGATTATGAACTATTTGATAGGAATGTAATAACATTCCGTATTATTATTTTTCCATTGTGGATAATTATTGATTATTAATCCATGTTGACCTTGTTACATAGTTTATTCATATATATAATGTATTATACTTATTAATTTTTTGGTTGGAACAATAATTAATCATCCCCTTGATTAGTTGATGCATCTTGGAATTTTTTTTCTATTTGTAGTATTCTGTACCTATTTATGTATGATATCATGGTAAGAGTCCTTGATGGAAATCCTATGATGTCCAACATTATGAATTCCATCATTATAAAATCAATTATCGATATCCATGTGATTATTTTAATAGTTCTATTATATGGGGTTTTCTAATTGTTTTATATTATTAATATTTATTCCTACCATGTTATGCATTCGACATTTATACTATGATTCTTGTGGCTGCAATTATTCCCTTACTCAGAATCTATGTTATCTATTTGTTTTCATTCATTAACATTCTTCTACATGATGTGTACAATGATTGGAATATATGGATATTATAAAGGTAATAATATTTCTCTCAAATAAAATTCAATATTTAATTTCATGTTTTAAAAGATAATGTAAGATTTAAGAATTTATCTAGTCTCTTAAGAAAGATAAACTACTAATTCCATAGGGTTTGATCAAATGTATCTGGTGAAAATGTAATAAACTAACCACAAAAAATGGGTTTTTATGTTTTGGTTTGTTAGAGTTAGTATCGTATAAATTATAATAGGATAATTATGAACTAGATTAATGAAAAATTGTATTAATTGTATGAAAGATTCTAGTAATGTGTATTAATGTATAATACTACCTTGAAGATTTTTTAAATAAATAATTTTCATTTTACATTCAAAGTATATCTCAGTATGGATACTCGAATGTGGATACAACTGCGTAAAATATTAAATATGGATAATTAAGTCTAAAATGGGTTAATTTGGTATTAACTCAATTTCCCATGGTTTTGGATGAGTGTGCCAATGATTGAACACCTAGCCAGAAACTTATAGGGGACATTTTACGGTTGACTCAAATTACCATAACCAACTATTATTAAATATTTTAAATATTTAGTTTTATTTTAGGATAATCCCAATAAATATATTTTATGATTTCGAGATTATTTATACATAAATTATCAGTTTATATTATGTATTATAGATGATATAGAATTACACACATGAATTTTTAATGTTGTAATTTAATGAAGTGTATGATATATCATATAAATGGTTGGTAATGTAAGGAATATGACATATAAAAACCTCTTAACTATCCAGGGATATCTATCAAAAGAAATTATATAAGACTATAGTTTGAGATATTTAGGTTATAATAGTATTATAGAAATTTATGAATAATAATTTTTTTCTATATGATGAATAATTTTTCATCACCTCGTGACATTATGATGTTGGAATACATCATACAAAATAAACCTGCATCCATCAATGGAACTATTAATTTCTTAGTAGATATAAAATTTATCAAGTATCTTGAAAAGATATTTTATTATTTTGGATATAATGAGACGAAAAATCATATTTTTTATTTATTTTATTTGATGAGATATGTTAATAAATTTTGTATATTTCTTCATAATACTAAGGATTATTTGGAAAGAGATGATATGTAGTGAGAGAAGTCCAAGGTTTTACTCTTTGAAAAATTTATTACATATGAGAAATGGGATGATTTGAAACAGTTTTTTCTAAATTTTTGATCAAAGAAAGAGTAATGTGTTACCATGTATGAATAATACATTAAATGATTATAAATTAATGTGGTTAAGAAGACATAATCAAGAGTGTAGACTAGTTGTTTTATTTTTGGGATAATTCCAGGCCAATCAAAGGTGTTACTATTTGGATGTGTTTCAAAATAAGATTGATTAGTATCAAATTCCCACAAGGTAAGCACAAAATTCCCAAACTCATATATTTTTAATTCAAATGGATATAAGAGAAAAATGTTTTATCTTTATATAACGGTAAATATGGGAAAAGTTATATCGGAAGTATGCAATTTCTAACATGTAATAATTATGGAATGAAACAACCTAATAGATTCATGAAAGGAACCAGAGTTCTCACCAACTATTGAGTCAAAATACATCATGTATATGAATTTATTTTATAGAATGATTCCTACAACATATTGTAATCAAAATATTACAATATTGAGAACAATTAAAATATGTAGAATAAGAAAAAAGTTATTTAATCTATTAAATTGCTATAGGAGAATGGCCAAGATAATATAGTTACTATAATTATGGTTGAAATCACATTTATTTGATAGAATTTACATTGATTATAAACAAAAATTTATCTAATATTTTATTTTATTTTTATCTACAAACTAATTTTTATCTTTTGAGAATATTGAATCTTCCCCCAACACTCTAAAGAAGGTTTAACTAATCAAATCACATAGTGGGAAACAATTTGTAATGAGAATATAGTATGACATCTCTAAAAAGATTAAAAATATTATCTATTAAAATCATGATTCTTATAATTAAATTGTACATTTAAATAATCATATATTTTTAGGAGGGGTTTAATTAGTTTTGAGGATATAGAAATATTTATATGATGAATAAAATAATTTATATAAAATTAGTGTTATTATAATTTTATAGTTTGTTTATTGGATAATTTATATGGGAATAGTTTTTGGATTTTATGTCTTACTTCTTGAAAATATGTTTTGTATTTATTTAATATAACAATTTTTAAAATATGTGAAATTACTTATCTTTAGTTTTAGGATATTGTGATCAATTACAAGTTTCTTTTTATTCATCATGAATAAAAATATTTCTCTCAATCATTAATAATTATAAAAAAATATGGAAACTTATTGAAATATTCTATAAAAAAATTCGTTTAAATTTGAATGATATTAAGTAAATATATAATCTCATTTTTATCAAAATTAGTATTAATATAAACCATTATCTCTAGGAAAATGACCATGAAATATAAAAAATATCATTTTCCTTCATTTATGATGAATTGATGGTCTTCTTTATCCCTTTCTGATTAATATTTTTTAGTCATTAACATTCTTATTCACTTTAACTATACTATATCATCGAAATTATTATTTCTCATCTATATTTTCATTTCCTACAAATTTTATCCTAATCTGGTAAATTATGTTTTTATTATTGTGTAACTTCTAAAATTCCCACTTCCACATTTTATGGGATTTTTTATTATCTCTTAATAGGATGATGATTTTAAAAAAAGTTTTTTTCCTTTAAAAAACTCTTTAATTCAAGGAAAAATATTTCTAGGATTCAATTTTTTTAGTAGGCGGAAGTAACAACTTATAAATTTTAAATACTATACTGGAAATATTTCTTATAAAGAAAAATTGTGTTCTAAATATACTATTATGTGATATAAAAATATTATTTATATGGGACCATTATAACCTAGACATTAATTTTTTGGAATGATTTAGAATAGAAACATTAGGAAAAATATATTCAAGGATTTTATTGAAAATGTATGGATTCTTGTGTCGTAAATGTGTACTCAATTTTAAATAAATTCAACTTATACTTAAAAAAAATAAGTTTTATTCAAAATTGTAATTTATTGATTTATGTTATAAAAAAGAAAATTAATTTCTACTATTTAATGATATTGTACATAATAAAATGTATTTAATATTTTAAATTACCACATCAATATTTTATTTGGGTGAATTGTTATGATTTTTCTAAAAATAATCATGTTAATATGAATAGTGAAAAATGAAGTTTTTGTAAGGACAAATTTATTTTCTTTATATATTTTAATTTAATAGTATTGTTATGTTTTTAATTTTATATTAAGGTATCATAATTATCATATAATTATAATCAGAAAAATAAATTGCATAATAATCTACATTATTCTTTATTTATGTATAATTCATTTTTGGACTTAATATAATGTCTTTCTAAATACATTTATTTATTTGTTTAGTGTGAATTTTTATTAATTCATTAAAAAACTAAAAATTTATTATTAATTTATATTGAAATTATATAATATATTTAAACATAATTTTTTCTATTTTACAAATCTATAAATTAATATATATTTAGTTTTATTCTTAAAAGTTCGTTTAAAAAATGATTTTTAATGTATTTTGAATACTTATTATAATAAGAATTTAATCCACTTATAAAAATATATCCTTTAATGTGTTTTATATTTTTTTAATAATCGAAATTAATTTATTTAAAAACATTCAACATATGTTTTTCACATAATGAATAGTAATAAGAATAAATATTTGTTACCATAGTTATCTTAAAAATATGTATATCTAGGGATAAACTAATAGATAAGGGTTAATGGTTTACATAAACATGTATAAAACTAATTAATTTGATATATTTTTCAGTAAAAAGTATAATATTACAAAATAGATTCATTTAGAGACACTTTTATTGAATAGTAATGTAAATATACTTTAATCATTTGAAATATTCCTTGTATGTCCTCTCCGTCCATTAGAAAAGGACAAAACTACTCAACATTGACTAACAATTACTAAACCATATAAATCATCCAATACTACCAAAATCCATTATTACACTGCTATAAATTATAAATAATGTGTTTTAACAAAAATACCAACCTTATAAGGATTATGTTTTAATCCAAGGATCTATGTCCAATGAAATAAAATAGCCCTTAAAAAGTGATTTCATTTTATTTATTAATACACATCTTTCAATTATATTATTCCCACTAAGATATTAAAAAAAATACATATCTCTAGAAATAAATAGATTTTATTCTGTATATGTTTCAACAATTAATAATCTCATTCTCCATCAAACTCTAAACAATTGTAACACTCATGCCTATGTACTGACTACTACCTCGTGAAAAGCTGTAATTTAGTTTTCATCACAACCATTAATATATGAATATTATGACATATTTAATATATGATATATGATATATATGAAATAATTTTTATTATTCAAGTATAATAGATCCATTTTCTTCTTATACTTCGATGCATTAAGAAATGATAATATCGCTTGTGTGTATTTGTGGAGTACCACCTCCCCAAAGAGACATGATTTATTTTTCATTCCCACCATTCCATATTGATTATAAATATATAGATAATGACTATATATTATATTTACATAATTATTAAAAACAATTATATGATGGAATCAAGATAATGATGAATGGAAAAAATGGCCGAACTGAAACAGACATGAAAAACAATACAATTAACAATTGGGAAAAAATTAATATGGAATTATTAATAAATGAATGTTAAAATTTTTTAATTATAAAATATATGATATTATAAGAATGTATTTGTTTCTTTTTTATAATTAAAATAAATTTCAAATTATTATAAATTATGTTAATGTTTCTTACCAATCAAGTCATACATGAGTTAGGGGTTTATTTTACAATCTCATCCTTATTCAAGATTATACATGTTAAAGTAATAATTAGGGTAATTATGATATATTTATATATAAAACAAAATAAATTTATTCTTCTATTTTTATTTCATGAAAGTACCTATATTCCATTCACTTCTATCTCTCTAATACACAAAATTTCAAAAGCTTTATTTTAAATAAAACTGACTTAGTTTTTCTATTCGATTGGGAATTATTTCCTCTAAATGAATATTTTATTTTAAATTTTTCATTATTATTTTTACACTTATACAATTATTTATTATATTCATTTTTAATCTTGTTTTAATTTCTAAAAAAATCATAAAATACACCTTATAATTTTTGTTTTAAGCACTTTTTACAGTACATATTAACAATATATTTATCTTAATATAGACCACATAATTTTTTTATCCCATTTTCATGACTAAAAAATTAAATTAATATTACCTTTAATGTTTCTATGGTTTTTTTTTTGAAGAAATTATTTTCGCAAATTATTTTAAAAAAATTATATTTTTAATTAGTGAATTTCGAATTAAATGGTTATTTTCCTCATGAAATGTTTCAGTGGTATATCAACTATATTTTAATCTATATAAACATACATTGATGAATATAAAAATTACAGAGGTTATTATCTAATGTTTCCATTCTTTATATTTCTCTATATGGATTGTGTTAATTTTTTTATGGAATGTATTAATATTCCAAAAGCTATTTGTTCTAGTACATGTAGTTATTGATTATTAAGATTTATTAATGTAGTTGTATTGTTTATTTACAAGGTGAATTAATTTTACATATTATATGATTTGTTGAAACTATAATTACATATCCCTATTATTAATCCATATTAACTGTGATAGAGAATTTGTTATGAATTTTACATATAAATTACCCATTTGTGTATGATTTCTGATAATAAGGCCTCAATATTTAGTTTATGATGTTCAATGTTATGCATAGATCTTTATGAAATAATTTATTTCTGTATATATGATTATTCAAATAATTCTATTATCCATGGATTAGTTTCATTATATTGTAATTATTTATATGACATTAAATGATCATCATTTTCCCTTCCATTTTATTCATTCACTCTTTATTCTATGGTATTTTCCTCTACAATAATTAACTTACTGAGAATCTATTCACTACTTTTATTTTCTTTTCATTTTAAAAGGATAATATTATGTGTAAAATGAATAATATTAAAGGATATATTAGAGGGAATAATAATTTTCTCAATGAAAATGTTGTTTTGTTATACATTTTTGAGTGTAAAGTGATATTCCAGCTTGTACATAGTTTCCCAAGACTGTTGAACAATTCAATTATTTGAGATATAATAACTTGTATATGATAGGAATGTAGTAATCTAACTACTATTCCCTGGTTACTAAGATCTTGGTAATTAAAATTAATTTTTGGAAGCATATCTAGAATGAAATTTTAAATTAGGATCTTGATAAGAAAATAATTGGATAATAATAAACACTATATGGATAATATTATAAGTGGGTTCATGTTTGATGTTTATGATTCCATGATATATATATTTGAACTCTAAGAAACTAAAATTGAAATCAATCAACTAGATGATGGATTTTATCTAATAATGAAATTTGAGGGATCTATTAAATAGGTTGGTCTTCAAAGAATGAAAATCAATAGATTAATATATTGGGGAAAGATTCCATTAAATATATGGATCAACTTGAAGATCAAATGGATCTATTTTATAAGGAGAAATAAACTCAATTTCCATGTTATTAAATTATAGAAGTTGTTTTTCACATCAATTTAATGTTTTATTTATTTATTTTTTGTTCATTTATGAACTTAATGAAATCCTATATTAGGGAGAAAAAAATTGTGTCCCATTATGATTATTTATCACATTAAGAATTAACTTTGAGTTGGTAGTGAAATCATGTGAATCATATAATAAGATAAATTGGAGAATCTTAATAGATAAATAATTTCTAGAAATGGTTATAATAGGTCTGGAGGATGTGAATAAAAGTTTTAACGGATAAATAAATATGTTGGTGGGAAAATCTATATTGGATGTTATTATGTTACCTCAAAAGAAGTTTTAGCGATTAATTAGAAAACATTAATGTATAAGGTTTGTGATTTAACCATCAATACTAAGACTCTAGATAAATAAAAATAGTGCATTATACAAGAAAAAGAGAAGAAGGGGTTTCAAAAAATCCTTATCTATCTAGGTTTATCCAATGATGTTCATAGTGTTTTCCAAAGGATGGGGACCTAAGAAGGAATAAATCCGAGAATATTCTTTTCTCATGTACTCTCAATTATGTTTATTTTTTTTATCAAAATGATGATATAAAATAAATATAAAATTATAAATTTCAACATAGAAGCACCTAATTGTCATATAATTCGGATTAGACAATATCCATCATCATAAATAAGAAATAATTTGTTTAGATATAGTTTTCATCGAAATATATATCTGTTATAATAACATTGAAATAGTCAAATGTGAAATTCATATAGTACTTTAAAATTCATAGATGAATAAATACATTTCAATTGAAAAAAACCCTATTTAAAATTAGACATAATTTCTTAGAAGAATATGATGGGGGAGAATTGAATACAATTATTTAAGAGAAATATGAGAGAAATTAATATTCCCATACACAACCTAGTGACTCATATAAATAAAAGAAGAAATTTGATATGGAAAATATCCAAAAGATACATCGTAAGTATATAAATAATAGTATTGTATGTATCTATAATAGTTAGTTATCATCTCACATTATAAGAAATATAAATATTTAATCTAATATAACTGGTATGTGTTTATGAAACCATGATTTTCAAAAACAGTGATGTCTAGAATACATAAGGTAGTGGAAATAATTTTTTGGAATGAGTTAAATTGATGATAATAGAATTTATCTACATCGATGGTTTGCACCAAAACCACTTGAATGAGATTCAACTCTGTGACTGTAAACATATTGTTAGATTTAATCAAACAGGATATGTTATAAAAGGTAAATATATAAACACTATCATTGAATGATAGTGTATAAATGGAAATTGATAATATGTTATAATAAAAAAACTTATATCCTACATATTTAGATTGATAAAAACATTTGTTATTATTGAATTTTCCACATTCACCAACATTTCATGTAAAACCTATCCATGATATATTCTTAGTTAGGCATTGCAAATTTAAACTGCGGTCATATTTTGATGTGTGTAATCTTTATGTTAAGAAATATGGTTCAAAATTAAACATAGAAGAAGAATATAATGGTATCCAATATCATCAATCAATTGAATATTTGTTTCTAAGGTCCATTTAATATATTAGGAATTTAAGGAGAATGGTGTTTCAATATTTCTATTGATCATTACTGTAGAATGGTTTTAATTATGTTCACAAAAAGAATAAGATAATTTAGGGATTATATGATTAGTTATAAATTAATATTAATGAATTAAACAATTATCACAATAATGATATTATAATATGATAATGGAATAGAGTTCAAGTAAATTGAGTTTTCAAATTAAATTAAAAACATGATATTACACATGAAGTGTTGTCTACATGAACTCCACAAATGAATGTTGTGATACAAATAATCATGTGAATATTATATCCAAAAACTTCTCTTAAAAATAGAATATATCTCCATATTTGAAAGAATTTTATCAATATGAATTATAAAAATTGTTCTGTGTCATTTTGATCATTTAGAATGAATTAACACAAAATGAAATATGTTATAGAAGGATTATCTCTATGATTTTTTCAAGAAATATGCTATATTATCAGTAAAGAATGAAATCATGGAATGTATGGTGATTATATATATGAAATATGTTTTATATATTACTCAATGATGATTTGGCCTATAATTGTTATAATAAAACGATGAGAAAATTTATGGAGATAAGTGAAATCATATACATTTGTGAGAATGCTATTAAAAATTATAGAAATCTAGATAGTATTATGTTTTCTATAAAGTAAATGAATAAAAATATGGAATCTAATCAAATCAAGAAGTTATGAAAAATTATTAAAATAATGACGTTTCTATGGTTGAAACATAAGATGATATTGTTCTTGAATATTGTTATACCAAAACATAGATATGAATATATTAATGTAAATTGTACAATATAATATTATTATGGATATATTGACACTAATGAAGTACTAGAGTATGATAAATGTATATCATGATACTTTGTTATCAATATTGTAAATAGTTTCATTTTTATAATCAATATTGTTTATATTATGGGTTAAATCCATAAATGAATATATGGATAAAATAAATAAATATGATTCTTTAGAACTACTAGAGAATCTTAAACATCATAATGTTTTAATAATGAAGTGGATCCCCAAGAATAACTTTGAAATAATAAAAATATGATTTAAAATAAATCATTTATTATTTTTAAAGCATATATATTGATTTAAGGGATCAATGTCAAAAAAAAATTTCATCAGTTTCATGACATGATTCAATTCATATCTTTTTTAAATTTCAATTCCAAATGGATTGAGGATATATGAGATGTACATTAAAATAATATTATTTAATATAATGATATAAGTAGATGTATATATTGAATAACTCCTTGGATTCATGATTTAAATTGATGAAACTATAATATAGTGGTTGATAAGGGTCTTTAATGTATTAAAGTAGACACTAATTCATAGTATAATTGACAAGACATGTATTAATGAAACCAATAATTTTAAATTGATAGTCAATATCAAAATATTTATGTGAATCTTTTCAAGGAATAAATTTTCATGCTACCTAAATATGTGGATGAAATTATATTTAGTGTAACAAGAATTAACTATATTGAGGGGATCGTGAAATTAATTTGATCCTAATTATATAATTAATTTATTTCTAAGATATATTATATTTTATTGAAATAAGTTATTAAGAAATTGGGATACACCATTATCTATTAGGAGAAATATGGGAAATAGTTTTTGAAGATGTTCAATAATAATTGTTCCAAATCATTTTTATCTATAATTGTTTGTGGAGTTAGTATTTAAATTATTGAGGATAAGAAATCAGTGAATCATATCTTGTATAAAATGATTCTCGAAAGGATGTTATATTTCTGAGCTCTAGGTTTGGAATTTGTTTTAACATATAGCGTATCTTATTTCCGTAGTAAATTAATGTAAGGGTATCTCAAATTTGTTAAATGAATCATGAGGTACATCCAAGGTACTGTCATTTTTTCCTCGATCATGGGTGAAATAAAATATCATCTAATCTCATTGTTGTTTGATCCTTATTGGGATGGTGATGTCATCTATCAAAAGATGACAAGAATTAGTGAATTTTTATTAGTAGATCATATGATGGATAATTGATAAAAAAATTAGGAAATCACTTTACAGAGTATTAAATCAGAATCATATATATCAGTTAGAAAAGAATCGACATAGATTATGAAGATGAAATGAAATCATGAAGATATTACTGAAGAGATGAAGTATCATACAGTGATTTTATGTGATTTCAATTGTGTTATTGAGTGGAAGACATCATGAATAATCTATTGGACACACCATCATTTGATTAATGGGTTTTTAATATCGTTGTTCAACCATATCATTTTTATTGAGGTGGATTAAAAGTACCCATATTCCTTTGAAATTAATTGAATCAATTTTTTGTTTTATGTGATAGATGATTCAGAGGGATATATTCTATATTGGGTGTGGTGAGAAAAAATAATGAAAACTCTATCAGATTATTTTTATTTAAATATGGTGATAAAATTGAGTGAAATTCAGTTAAATAAAATGGTGTCATTTTTTATCAAATTGTGAGAGTGAATATGTTTTATCAAAAGGTTTTTTTCATTGAAAAAGGTTTTTAGTTTTAAGAATATTTTATCAATTGGTAGATAATTGTAAGAAAATCATAGGAAATTTATACAGAATGGAATGTAATGAGGCATGTAAATGATAATGAAATTATTAGGAAGAAATTGGTTTCATTAAATATCAATGTGGGTTCATGAATACATTTTATTAAATGGTGAGTTATCAATAACTTGTTTTTAGTCCTATGATTTTCTCATCAAGAGGGTGTTAATGTAGTGAAATTTCGAAGAGTTTTTTGAATGAGACATGTAACGTGGCTTGAAATACTCCCCTGAGCTCTTAGTTTTATCATATAGAATCTATCACATAGACATAGGGTGATGGATGAAAAATTCCACTGCTATATCGAATATGTAGGTTGATTTAGTAGAATTCAAATTATCGTTATATTTCCATGAAACCCAATATGGGTAGAATATTGGAACAAATGTTGTTCACGTTTTAGTTCTGGTGTTTTGTTTGTTGTTAATCCATTTTCAGGTTGATCAAGGAGTTTAAATACTAGGAGACATAGTATATAAGAAATAAATTATAAATAGGAATTGTAGAAATTTTTAGGATGGTATAGTTAAAATAGTATAATATATAAATTTATATTAACATCATACTATGTTTTATATCATATAAAACACACAACCCCATGTTTAACTAAATAATAAAATAATATTATTCAAATATGACCATTACAACCCAGTCATTGGTTTAGTGTGTATTAATATGAAGAAATATAATTATGAAATATATGTATATTGTGTTTACGTAATAAAATAAATAACCAGCCATTCATTGATTATTAATTGGTTAGAAATGAATATAAAATAGTTTCTTGGAAAAAGATATTCTTTTATTAAAATAGTTTTATTTTTGAAATGTATTTTAATTATTTTATTAAATGATTATATTGAAATAAATGTATTATATATCCAATATAATGAATTTACATTCATAAATTTTTTTATAAGCATGTAATGACAAAAAATGAGGTTTATGCTTCAAAAATATATTTTCATAAAAAATGGTTTTTACCTTTTTTGAAAGGATGGTATTTTTAAATTTATAAAACATTTACTATGTATATATGAATAGTATGATTAAAATTTTTAATAGAATTTTATTTTAAAAAGGATATAATTTTTTTTCTGATTATTCATAAAAGGTTGATTTCTGAGTGAATGGTGAAAAATACAGATTTTACAATAATTTTGAAATTTATGATTTTATAATAACATAATAATAACCATTTATTTTATTAAATTATTTTTATAACAATATATTTTTTTTATAATAACTGTAATTAATTTAAAATTATATTGTTTTTCGTAAAAATATATTATTATTTCCCCCAATAAAATCAATTTTAATTTCATCACTCAAGATCAAATATTTACCAGGTATCATTTGGATTTGGTTTATTTAAATAAAATTAAGTCGAATTTCAGTTAATATAATCCAATTAATATTTTTTTATTAACAGTATACTTTATTTTAGTTGGAAATAGTTTTTTATGCTTAAAAAAACTTCCTAAAAGAAATTTTCACCGAGTTTTGAAAAAATATTTTAAATGTAATTTATATAACTTATCAATGTTGAATAATGTAAAATTTATAAAAAAATTATATTATCACAATTAAAATTGGGTGAAATTTTTGACTTTTTGGATATAACTATTAATAAACATGTTATATATTTATCACTTCGGTTAAGGGTAATGTTAGTTAAAAGTGATAAAATAAAGGGTAAGGCTTCAAGACTATAGAATTTTTTTTAATAAAATAGTTGATTGTTTTATCTTGATCATAAACTTAATATAATCTAATATATTACTAGTTGGTTCCTCATTCACATGGAAATTGATTTATATTACTTAAATATTCTATATATTCCCATCTATGTCACATACCTTCCTTTTAAAGGGGAACCCTTTAGCATCTATTTTTCACAATCATTGATCCCTATACAATAGAAAATACCTACCCCTAAATAATATTACATTCCTTCATTCATTATTGAATCATTTTATTAACCCAATATCATCCAAATAAGGCTTATGCAGTATAAAAATGGAGGTCTCTAAATGATTAGGTAAGGGCCTTACCCTTCTATTAAAAATTATTTTTTCCTCTATGTCCACTAAATATAATTTATCCATACCAACATAATGACTCTAATATCATAAATATATTGAAATGTTATAATGATATCTTACATCTATTTTATAACACCTTTTTATTTTATGGAAAGTGAAAACATCACTCGTGCATATATATGGTCTATCGTCTCTATGTGGTGGTGTATTTCCTTTTTCATCATCAATTTACATATATGGTTATAAATATTTAATTAATGAATATATATGATATTTATAAATTATTTATGATATTTGATATATAATATATCATCTAACATTTTACCCTTTCAACCAATGGAAAATAATAACATCACATTTGTGTATGTGTGGACCACCACCTATAAAAAGATGAGTGATTTTTTTATCTTACCACTATGTATTGTTGATTCTAAGATTGTATATAATGTATAAAATTATTGTTCATGACATTATTGAAATTCTAGATAATGTTAAAACATTTTATAACTCCATTAAACATTTATAATATAGCACTTTAATTTTGTAGATATTAAAAAACTACCAAAAGATTTCAATGTAATAAAGTAAAATTCAGTGAATTGATTTAAATTTGTTAAATTAAAACATAATAATAGAATAAAGATGAATATTTTTCCTCACATATTATTAAATAGATTTAAAATTATTATATAAGATCATTAACCCATACAAATAACTTGATATCTAAGTCACTATAATTTTCCCTCATTTCTAATTCAATAAGTCATGTTTATTTCACAGATTCAAGTTCATTTATAGTGTTTATGTAAGATTAATTCCTTGTAACGAGGCACGAAAAAACTAGAAATTACTTATGTTAAGTATAGTATAATGGAATACATGTTAGTAACCTTAAGATGATTCTACTTGAAACTGTTGGAAATTTTAATTTCATTTAGTAAAATGATATTGATTTGGTTAAAGAAATTAGAATATATAAAGGAATATAAAACATTATTATTTAAAACAATTATAAAATGGTGATCATTTTGGGAATGGATATACCTAAATCAATGTTATCATAGTTTTTTATTTCACAATTCATCATCATAAGCCAGTAAGCGAGATATTTCATTATTACTTCCTCTCTCTTCCATGGACAAAAAAAGATGGTGGGAATATTATAAACTAATATATCAAGATGTTTTAACCAACTTTATATGTGTTCGATCCTTTTATTGGCTAGTATATGTTACCTTATGTAATCTATGAAACATTTTTTATTCTAAATACCAAATAGTTCCAACCACAAGGTCCCACACATGCTAACGATTGTCAGGAACATGTCCCCTAACCCTAGCCAATTCTATTTTATAGATTAAAACCTGGTGAATGATAATATGGATCTTTTAATATAGAAATTATAATTAATATAATTTAAAATAAAATTAAATTTCAACTGATAATTAAAACTATAATTTGATCATCCAAATAAGTTTGGTATAATAAAGAAGGTATTTTTTTAAATTAAGAACCAAAAGTAAAGAATTAAAATTGATCTTTGACCCCCTTCCATGTTCACTCGTATATTTTACCCTACTATGTAAAGGTTAATTTAGAAGACAATGGAGAATTAAGGCATTGGTGAAAACTAAATGAAGATTTTTGGAAATAATATTAGTAGTTTGTTATCCTAATAATGAACTTACCCTCAACATGATTGATTCTTTAAATTTACGAATTGAAATATATATATTGGAATACCACATTATCAAGTTGTATTTAACCATACATAAATCATCAATTAATTCATTCCATGTTAATCATGGGGGTTCATGGGGGTACAAGGTCAAAAGTCAAGGCATAATATCATAAATCGAGTGATTCAAATGTTCATTTTTTTTCTTGTCAAAAGGATTTATGGTGAGACACTGTATTTCTTTCCCCAAAAATTCATATCCCCTAATGTGAGTGTTTTCATGTAATTTCATCATGGGATAAATTATATTAATATTATACTCATGAACAAAACATTCAATAATTTAAAAATGATTTTCCATCATATTTTCATCTATTTCCAAATAATTATTCAATATCGAGCAATGTAAACATTCCTTGTACCCCTAAAATTGGGTAATTTCTTATTTCGATATAATTATTGATTTTATTTTCCAAATTTTCACATTATAATTTATTTTTCACATAAATCCACCAGTGAATAAAAAATAAAATATTATTGATAATAAATAATTATACTGAAAAAAACATTTTGTATAATATCAAAATAAACCTGGACGATATTATTATCACATTAACACCTCAGAAAGAACTTATTTTTCTTGATTAATTTACTCTCAAAATAATTTAAATGAAAATTATGTCAACAAATATTAAATTTTCAATTTAAAAAATATGTTTTATTTAAATTTAAAATAAACTATAATATTTTCACTAAAATGAATACACATAACTGCATACTCTTAAAATAAACAATGTCAATTATTATTATTTTCCATGTTAGAAATATACTGTCTCCATCTCCCTTCAATGAAAATTTCATAACTAATTAGTCATGTTCAATTTAGATTCAAACTATTCCCACATTGGATTATTTTCACCTATCACTCAAGGTAACAATTATAACAGGACTTATGTCCATACCTCATGAAAATTTCATATTCCATAGTATTGAATGAAATATATCATATGCATATAATAATGATAGAGATCAAAATCAACCATGAAGAGTTTTCAATTGGGTACAATTTCTTATGTGGTCCAATTTAGGGGGGTAATGAAAAAAATAAAATGAAAAAGGTTTTTTTGACTATAATGAATAATTAATGATTTAAAAAATTTGTCCTTATTAAAAACTACTAAAATAAAGAATATTCCATCTCCCTAATCCCAAAATAAAAATTTGGGCACATGATATGAGTAGTCCTCATAAATGAATCACCCTATTTTTTAATTATATAAGTATTTTTTTTCTATTGTTATTTTATGAATGTTTTAATTATGTAATATCACACATCCAAAAACTACTACCATAAAATCAATAGATCATACATATAGTGATGGTGATTTTTTATCATTCCAAGATACAACCCATATTATTTCTTTTTTATGTAATTTTTTATTGTAAGAGGGGCGAATAATAAATTAAAATGAATGAAGAAATAGTCTCCCTAAAATTAATTTTAAAACACACAATATAGTTCTATAAGTAAAGTAAATTATTATCCACCATGGAAGACCAATCCCCTAAAATTTATCATTTGAATACAGTGAAACACCATATGATTAGGGTATGAAGTCATACAATACACCAAAGGTGAGATTATTTTACTAAAAACACATTCATAGATATTATTGGAATAATTTGGATTCATTGTCAATATGGGTTCATGTATGAAGTGATAAATAATAAAATCCATAAATAGTTTTAAATGAAACTCTATTCAATCATATCTTTGATAAGATGCCATGAAATTTCATTAAGAAAACATCTCCAAGTATCACATAAAATATACTTATCATAGAATTGGAAATTCTTATATTGGAACACAATTATTAATGAGAACATGTGTTTGGGATAATATCTCATGGAGATTAAGGAAAATATTAAACTATTAAGTATTAATTCTACAAATTTAAAACAAACCACATCTAAGAAGAATTTTAGATTGAAAAATAAAATTACGATTTTTCAAATTCAACCCCTTCTGATTAAATGAACTTATACATTATCTTTTTTACACATATAATCACATTAAAAATGAAATTTAAAATAAGGAGAAAATTATCATAAGAAAAATATTCATCTTAGATCGAAACGAGTGTCTCAGATATCAATGTGTGGAATGAATATTCTTATGAAAAAATTTTAATCATGTGTTTAATATAATGTTGGGAGGAAAAAATAATTTAATAAAAATTAATTTTTACTTCCCTTATATAATTAATCCACTAATTTCATAGAATCTGGAATTGTTTATCACTTTTTATGGGTTATTTTCAAAAACAAATTAAGGAATATACATCGATTTTATACTGTAAATCAATTCACCGTTCATTAATTTCCCCATTATAAATTGTTCCATATCGATTTAAATTTAATTAATAATTAAAATATGTGATAGTGTAGTCCTATTAAATTATATATAAATGGGTCAAGAGGATGTGATAAAAAAGGGAGAAACCTGAGGGGCCTCTCAGAAGCGCATTAAGTTAACACCATAGGCTTTACCTAAAATTTTAAAATAGTGATTACAGAAAAAGGGAAATAACTATAAGTTTCCATCCAACAGACTTAATTGATATAGTTTACTTAATTAATTATTGTTTCTTATTTAGGTAATTTATTTGTAAATGGAATTACAACATTCCATAAAATTCTTAAAAATGGAACAACATGTTGGGGATTCATTGATAGATAGGTTAATAGAGTGTAATCTCATTGACATTTTCCTAAGGTAGTTTCCCAAGATACTTATTCATTCTATTAACATTTATAGTGAATGATAACTTTATCCTTCATATTCAATCATAAATACATGAAAAAATATACATGTGTAATAAAAAATATTTCATTCTTTTCTAGAGTTAAATTTTCATATAATCTATATGAGTATGAATTTATAAAAACTCACTTGATCACATTGTTATAATATTATTAGTTCATTTATCATTTCTAGATTCGTCCATTTTAAATTTTTACTAATTTAAAATTTTATCCTACTTCTCTCTTAATATACAGTAGCTCTTAATTATTCCGTACCCCTCATTCCCACCTTTTCCATGATCCAAATTCATCTATATTTCAGCCTAGTATACTTTTTATCTCATTCCAAAGGTGGTGGAAAATCTCACATAAAACAATAAATAAGGTATTATTCTTATGGGTCTCATGTAGAGATTCCAAAAAACCACATATGGTATCGGCCAACCATTGTATTTATTCGTTCCTGTTGAGTTTGAATTCCATATTTAGAATTATTCTATTTCTATATTGGATTCCTTATCTTGGACAAAAAAAAATTTGGATGCTATGGTGTGGATGTTTTAAAATGCACCACATACATTAAAATTAATTCCTCCATTAATCTATTGAATAATTGTGTCCCTTTTTCAATGATGATTTCTATTAGAACACCAAAAATAATTAATATTTTCTCTCTACCAAAATCACAACTATATTTAACATTATCAACCCTGCTAGATTTTTCTTTCACACTTTTTAAATCCTAATGTATCATAAAATTAAATATAACAATTATTCAATGGAATTATAAGTTCTCCCAAAAAATATATTTTGAATTCAATTAAAATTTGAAAAAATATTATGGTTTTTCATATATTTATTTCATATTCAATATATTTATCGAAATATAAAATTATTTAATTATTTATAAATATATAGTAAATCTTTAAATAGTCTATTTTTAAAAATTCCAGATTATAAAACATTTTTTTGTTTTTATTTGAGGTCCAAAATTACCTCTTTATTTTCAATACATAAAATTATATAAATTAATTTCATTTCAATTACTAGATATAACATTTTTATGACATTATTAATGATAATTTTCTAAATAAATGGATCCTCCCATGTATAAAATATTTTTGCATATTTTCCTTTGTTCTCTAGATAGGAGTTAGAATGAGAGGGTAGCTGTGATATAACTAACTAATTAACTATATCCACATAACATTGTATATTATATTAAAAAATCTATATTTTTCTCTACGTAAATGATTATTTAGTGGTTTTAGCTCAGAAATTTCAACTTATGTGTTATTTTCAAGATTACAAAGATGTTCCACCAACTTATTTTCAATTACCTTTTTATAGTTGATGTATATATTGAACTTCTAAAAATATAGAATCTATATTTCCAAATTTTTCTTATAGTCAAGCTTATTCCTAATGTACCAAAGGGATGTATGCCTATAGAATATGGCCACATTACTTCTAGTCAAAAAAATTAATTGAATTTATCGAAAAAAATATTGATTAAGAAGTAATATTAATGTGATTTATAGTTTCACTATGTATAATCCAATGTAATTGATATATATTATATAACTTTGGGACATTATTTAATCCTTTGAGAATGTAATTCTCCAAAATAATCGATTAATGAATCATAAATTAATGAAAAAAGATGTTCTTAGTTGGGAAGTATCATTATTAGTGGGGTAATCTTCTTTTCCTTCAACACATATGATTGTTCCCTATATATTCCATTAAAATTATTTTAAGATTATTTAAAAACTAATCCAGAATATGTCATATAAATATTCCCCAAAAAGTTCATTAATCTTCTACAGAATCATTTATGGACTGACAAGGCTCTAACTTATTTAATTAATGTCGCATATTTATAGAAATTGACCTCTTCAACCTTGGATTTATCAACCTAAATTTATTTATTTTTAAATTTTTACTAATACTATCCCTTAATCAACAATGAAATTATTATTAATTTTTTTTAAATAATATTCCTAATAACTATTGTTTTTAAAAAATCCAAATGTAATGAGTAATGATCAAAATAGTTACCCATAAATTAAAATTCGCCGAGAAATACCACAATATATCCCTCAATAATATTTCAAAATATTCTTACCATGAAACATTTAAATATTTTAAGGAAATTACACAACCCAAAAAAGTAATATTATATAAAAATGTATAAAATCAATGTTATTAAAGGTTTGTTTAATTCTTCTATATAAGTTACATACTAGAAACACCCTGATAATCCAACTAAGATGCAATATTGTGTCTCCCTGATAAGAAATATAACATTTTTTCAATGAATGAGATAGTAAATTGGTCATTTCTAGTAACATCTTTGAACATCCAATAATCAATAAACACAATCCAATTATTATTTATTGTCAAAGTAATCATATCATTGTGTTCATTCTTGAAAATTGTTAAAAAAATAATTGTAACTACATTGATCGGGTTCAACCCTCATGAATTTTTAATTAGGTAAATAATATCATCCTATAAAAAAATTATATTTTATTAATAAATAACTTCATGATGGTTTTATTTTGACTTCTATATTTCTGTATAACTATTTTGTAATCACCATTTAATAATATTATTTTTGATGGAGTATTTGGGGTAATTCCATGGATAACTCCAAAAATGAATCATATAGAACAAATGTTTCTTTTCATAATTTCAATAAGATATTATTATAAGGTTTTGGAAAACGCGTCAATAATTATTCATTGTAACCTCTCTCCATCGACAAGGTTTATATACATCAAATAACATTATAATTGTTTTATCATTAGATTTGAGACTTGTTAAATAGATCATATTGAATTTGGGTTACCTATTTATAAGGATCGAATCACCTATTTACTATAAATCATATTTTCATCATAATTATTTAATATGTCATTAAAAAATTCAAAATATCTCTCTTATTCGAACTTGAAATCAAAATTTCTCCATTTTTGGGAACTTATATATTCTATGGTTATTTCAATTGAAATAAACTCTCATATGGATAAGAAATCTCGGAGAATTCCCAAATAATCAATTAATTTTTTACCTTCTTCATGGAATATTTTTAAATAGGAATTATTTCTTGATGTTTTCTTAATAAATTAATTAATATTTAATATAATAGTGTTGTCCCCATGCTTCAAGGTAATGGTTCATTCTTGTATATTAATTATTGTATTTTTCATCATCCTAAATGGTTTTCCAAAAGTAATGGAGGAATGGTCTAGTTTTGTGTAATTATTAATGGCTATAATTTATATTTCGGTTTGAAAACATAGTCTTCTTACTCCCATGATAACATCTTATAAAACATCTACTCGAAAATGGATTATTTATTCTCAAATTAGACCACCTCTTTTTTTGGATTAAATATTCTTATTTAAACATATGAAAACACAGAGTGAGGTATGAAAATTATGAATTTAACTAATATCATGTAATTAATAATAAATATATAATTATCCCTTGTTTATGTTAATAGAGAATATCTACAGATGTTGATATATTTTTTAATTTTTTGTAAGATATGTGACCTCTAGTAATGTAGGAATTTTTATATTTCAATTTCTGTCCTTTATTTTATTAATATAGTTTTTTACAATGTTCATGTTAAGTATCATGGTGTTTTATGGGTTTGGGACATGAAAATGGAGGAAATAGGAGTTTCTGGTCATGTTTCATAGCTTTTGCATGGCTAGTAAAAACCATGAAGTTCATCCAAGGTAACTGTGCAACCATCGATAGAGGCTTGTGCATGGTTATCACATGGGTAAGGGTTGATACATGGGGTGATAATTGGGATAATGTGATGTCTAGTGTAAAATGAAATTGTGAATGGGCTATGAAATAACATTGAATCCCATGTTAATTTTTTTGAATATTGATAGTTACCTTTATATGTTGTATTGGTGGTGATATGGATAATGTGGTGAAAGGAATAATAAGAATTTTAACATGTCATGGTAGTTGTATTAGGGATTGATACTCCTCCCATAGGTATGGTTGGACTGATGCACTAATATACCTGGGAATGATATGGTTGGTTAGTCGTACTGATTATATATGCCCCCAATGGTAGTATTAAATGAAAATACATTTACTAAGGTTCCAAGGTATGTGTGTTGATTATATGATATCCTCATCCCTAGTGAGATAGATACTTTCCTCGATCTCTTATATGGAATGATAAATTCCACATATATCGTGAGAATAAGGTAAATTTCGGACACATGGAATACATGTTAATGATGAATTAAATGGCGAGATGATGTAAACAATTTACTTTTCTCAATAATCTAAAAAGGAATAGAAATGTAGAGAAAGATAAATGAGTAGACTTTAAACTATATTTCCTTTAATTTTTATTTATTTTCCACTTTCATGCACTATCTGTTATACTTGATATTTTGTACACACCATTAGTGGTGGCCTACTGAGTTATGCTCACACCTTGCTCAGGATACTATTGGGATCTCGAGAAGAAATCATAATTATAGGTCAGGACAAGGGTAAGGGCCCAATTCTGGGGAGTTTAGTTGGATATGGGACATGCATGGATGAGGTTCCCAACTTGGAGTCAAAAACATTTTGGGGATTATTTTCTTTCCTTATTGTGGGGGTGTTTCACATAGAACTATAGCATTAGATTCCATATTTACTATTGCTTGTGGTCTATACCCAGTTTGGGAGATGTTTGGATATGCATGTTATTGGTTGTTTTTTATTGATTGTGTTATTTATATTGTTATCTACTATGGCTCACTCAAGTTTAGAGGGTATAATAACCCCACAATACAAATCAAGACTCTCACTACTATTCGGAATCTTCTAGTGTACGGGGAGGCGTGCGTGAGGTCATGTGACCACTCGACTCAGGGAACCAGTTTAGAAGATCCCAGATCTGGGTTGTTACAAAGTGGTATTATAGTAGTTATTTTCCCCTTCTTACTACTTTTGTATGATAAAAAGGTGATTATGATTGTTTCTAGACATGACAATTCATTCATTCCTAGGAGTATCTAAAATAAGTATGAGTGAAAACCCAAGCCACCTAAGGGTGGAATTATTGTTTTTTTTTTCTGTCGGTACATTTGATGATATTTAACCATTTTATGATGCACAGGTGGTGTGATATGATATATTTATGATATTTTCTCATGGCTAGAATGACACACATTTTTGAATTCAAGAATAATTCTAGTAACCTATGTATATAAGCGACATGAATCATAGTATACACACACACACACACAGGAAAGGTGTGCATAACATAATGGGTAAAATGCATTTGATTTTTTTAGAAAAAAGAAATGTTGTCTAATGGGATGATATAAATGGGTAAAAAGGGAAATTATAATGCTTTTTAATAATTATATAATGATTTTTGATAGAGTAAGGTAAGTGAACTAAAATTTTTTGGGAGTAAATTGGGATGTGGAAATAATTTTTAAAAGGTATAAATGGTAGTTCATGTATCCATGTGAGTTATTTACACCATGTTTTCAGGGAAAAAATGATGATTGAGGGTAGTATTCTAGATTAAACAACACCTAGTGAGAAGTGTATGAGAAATTGATTGTTTATCGAAAATAATCAGCCCTTCTTTATCGCTTTTGAAATTTTCATGGTTCTGATCTAAAAATTTAGTGTTTGGAATTGTAAGGAAATTCCACCATAAAGGCATGTTCAGGTTGGGTGACTAGGGGATGTTGTTGAGAATGATTCCACAATGGTGTAGAATGAAGACCCTATGGTTCAGGATGACATGGAAGAGAATATCTCTGAGATATTTTATCATTTTTTCAGATGAGGGAATGAGACACAGGGCGGGTTGCATCGAGTATTTTTGTGTTGACTCGGGTGTTTCATCCACCACACCCTCTAACCTTTATCAGATAGGGAGGACCAGATGTAGAAAAGTTCTAGATACATTCTTCCAATACAATTTATTATCATATAGAGTGCCATTCCAATATGAGAGTTATGTTGGCAGCCTATATGTTGTGGGGACAGAAAAAGCATTGGTGGGATACCCTAGCTCAGGCTGAATAATATTGGAAATGATGTGGAAGAAGTTTTGGAAAATGATTGTGGATATTTACTACCCATAAACCTTAAGGATGGATAAAGCTGGGATTTTATGAGTTTGACATAGGGGATGATGCATGTAATGGAGAATGTAGGTCTATTCATGGAAATGAAACATTTTGTTTATTCATTTGTGAGAGAATAGGCAGTTATGTCATGAAAATATCACGATGGACTTATGCATGAGATCCAAAACATAGTAAATATGTTTTGGATGAAAGGTTAGATGAAGTGATGGACAAGACTCACATCTCGGAAAGAAACCTCAAAGTGGAATCTAGAAGGAGACATCCAATTTTCATGGGCTGACCTACTAGTGAAAATTCTGATAGTAATAAGAATCATTAAGAGAATTTCCACTAAGGAAGAAGTGGACATCACAACAATAAAAAGGAACCTGTATCTTAGGTTAGTGATCGAGGTTACTGCTACCAGTGTGGCAGGATTGGTTATATGTGATTTCAGTATTCCAGACCACCTATTCAGTGAAAAGAGAGTAAAAAATGGGGGTATAAGTTCTCCATGAACCCTTATTATATGGAATGTTTTGGAAGAAAAATATCAGAGTAGAGTGATGGAAGTGGACTGATTACCCCATATTAGAAAGGTAGTTTGAGATCTATATGCCTTACTGGTAAAGTTGGTGGATGTGGAACTCCTAGGAGATACCATTCAAATCTATAGGATAGTGAAGCATAGGGTACCCAGGATGGATCCTAGGGTAGAGGGATAGGCCATTAGTAATAAGTTTATTCTATACTGAGAGGATGTGAGGATGTACCTTCAACAATTCAAAGTAAGATTCCTATAGATTTTACAATTTAAATTTCTATATTTGACACATGATCCACATAGTCTTTTATTTTAGCATAGTTCGTATTTGTGTGGGGATAAACAGTGGAATGTGTGTGCGGAGTTATGTCACATGATACTCTATTTGGGAATATGAGTTGGGAATACAAGGTAGTGTAGAGTTTTATCCTTAGAGGATGGTGGATATTGTTTCCTATGGGATTTTTTTGTTCTAGTGATGTCATTTGTTGACATTATCATGGGAATGGATGGGTTAGTGTAGTACCAAGACTTTATTGATTGTTATCAATAACAGGTGACATTTAAATCTCTTGATGGAGACACTTATGTCCTTTTTGGTTAGTAGGATGTTTGAGCAGGCCGTGCAAGGATATTTTATCAGTAGTAGGGAGAGGTCATGGCCCAAGTGGAATTCCTTGTTCATAATGATGGAGAATTATAGAAAAATTCCTTTCTTAATGGGGTGGATTGGTTCAAAGATGTGTTTCCTGAGGAATTATTGGGGCTACCACCTAAGTGATATGTTGAGTTTACGATCTAGTTGCAACCAGGGGATGAACTAGATTCTATTCCACCATATTGAATGGCTTCTGGAGAAATATAGGAGCTTAAGGCTTGGTTGGAAGAGTTGGAGTGGAACATATTCGTTCGACCTTGTAAGTTTCCATGGAGATCACCCATGTTGTTTGCTAAGGAGGGTCAGTCGTTATGACTATGTTTCAATTATAGGATGTTTAATTAGATGGTGGATATGAATAGATACCCACTCCCCAAAATTGATGACATGTTTTACCAATAAAGGGGTTCCCTAGTTTTAACCAATATCTGTTTGATATCTGGATACCTTCAGTTGGGGGTGATACATTCTGATGTACCATAGATATGTTTCTAGAGTAGGCATTTTTGTATTAATGTTAAGTGATGTTATTTAGGTTGACTAATGCTCCTTATGTGTTTATGTTGATATTGAATCAGATATTTCACCTTTATCTAGAGCAGTTCGTTGTTATCTCTATTGATGATATCTTGGTATACTCATAAACTCTTGATGATCAATCAAAACATCTGGACATCGTCTTCAGTACACATAGAGAAAATTTTTATTACACCAAGATATAAATGTACTAGTTCTATATTAATAATCTTTATTTCAGGGGACACATAATTTTTGAATCTAGTCTGTCATTGGATACGGAGAAGGTGCAGTCTGTGGGCTCTTGGGAGCAGCCGAATAGTGTTTATGATGTTCAAAGTTTTCTGGGTTTGACCAATTGTTATTAGATGCTCATTATGGATTTATCCCTTCTGGTAGCACCACTCACAAGAAAACCCAAGAAGGGTGTTATGTTTGAGTGGTTGTTGGTGTGTTAAAATTCTATTCATGAATTGAGGAATCTATTGACTACCACACTGATTATAATCATACATGATACTAATTAGAAGTAAACATTGTTCAGTGATGTGTTTGGTGTTGGAAATGGACATTATTGATGTAGGATGATCGATTAGTGGTTTATAGTTCGAGATAGTTGAGGCCACATGAAAGGAACTACCCTACCGATGATTATGAGCTAGCTGATGCTGTTTATTCCTTTATGTGTTGTAGGAACTACGTGTTGGGAGAATGATTCATGGTTTTTTTAATCTTAAGAGTTTAATGTATATCATCTCACAGATGGATTTAAATATTCGGCAGCAATGGTTGGTCGAGTACCTTCAATCCATTGATTATATATTGGTTTACAAATAGGGGAAATGGAATAGAGTTGTTGATGCTCTAAGCCAGAAGACTCAGAATTATGTGGTTCAACAATCCAATAATGAATGGAAAATGATAACATTGTGAAGATTCACTTAGAGGCGTTGGATGGTCACGAATAAATAGAGCTTTCATTTATAGTGTTTGATTTTGTGCTTTTGATCCTGATCAAAGAGAGCTAGATGGAGGATCTAGATTTATGGTAACAAAGCAATGTTTTAATGTTGGGGATTCACCTTCTAGTTGGTCCTGGGGTTGTGATGGAATTGCCTCTGTTAGTGTTCTTGTGATGGTACCTATGTGTTTTAATGAATATTTGGTGTGTGAGTTCCATGCGTTGAGGTGGTTATTCCATCTCAACTTTACTAAGATTTATCATGATCTGCATAGGCAGTATTTGTGGTTAGAGATGATGAAGGAAGTTGCATGTTTCATGGCACGATTCATTACCTATCAATTTGTGAAGTCCAGACAACGACATCCATATAGTTTGATACAGTAATTTACTATTCCGGAATGGAAGTGGAATGACATAGTGATGGAATATGTAGTGGGACTTCTAAGAATGCCTCATAATAATGATTCAATATGGGTTGTTATGGATCCGTTGACTAAAGAGGCTCAATTATTGCCGATCTAGGAGACTTACACAATTGATCTGTTGGGTGATTTTTTTGTTTGAGAAATAGTGAAATTGCATTGTGTGTTGAAAACCATAGTTTTGGATCATGATGTGTGTTTCACAACATGCTTCTTGTAGGAATTATTGAAGGTGTTGGGTACCAATGTTTTGTGAGTATGACTTATCGCCTACAAAAAGATGGGCAGTCTGAGTGTACGATCCATGTATTTGGAGGACATGTTGAGAGCTTGTGTGTTGGATTTCAACGGTTCTTGGTAAAATCAATTACTAATCCTTGAATTCACCTAAAATAAATGTTTTTAAGATATGAATCATATGAAAAAAATTCTAGAACACTATGGGAGGCAGTGTAGATCGTTGTTGTGTTGGTTATAGCCTGCGTAATCTGAGCAGTTAGGATGGAGTCTCATGTAGAAGATGTTACCGAACGGTTGATTGATTCAGAAGCACATGATGAAAGCCTATAGTAGAAAAAATTCATATGTGTATAATCATCATAGACCTCTTGTGTTTTTGGTGCGGGATAAAGTGTTTCTTTAGTTTTTTCAAAGGTTGGGTCACCGTCGAATTTTGAGACAGGGAATGTTATCATCCAGGTACATGGGGGCAATTCATGATTTTGAAGAGAATCAGAATGGTGGATTATTAATATGATCTTACAAAATTCTATATTGGGGTGCATGATGTATTTCATGATTGAAAAACTCAGTAATATCATCATGATCCATATAATTTGATAATATTTTATGATGTTGAGCTAGATCATGATGCGTCCCTTGAGGAGAATCTAGTTTGCAATGGGGTTCTTACTGAGAAGGTTTTACGGGAAATGTTTGTACATTTGGTTCATGCTCTGTGACATCATGGAAATGTCTAATAAGAATCATTGGAGTGTTATTTTTATATACTGGCCTAGTAGACCAATCTATTTTCTTTGGGGACTCAATAACACTCGGGTAAGGTTGCTCAGGGATGAGCAATCCAAAGGTGGGATGTTATATGATCTGAGGCCATTCTTAAGGTATGTTTTTTATGTTTCAATTTATGTCATTCCATTTTTTAAAAATAGTTTTTTTCAAGGATCATGAAAAGGATTCGGGTGTCCTGTGGGGTCATGACATCAAAATAGAGGAAAAATGAGTTTTGTGCTTGTTTCAGAGGTTACGAATGGTTAGTGTAGAAAATACATATAATCCCAAGTAACTGTGCAGCCTTGGAATGAGGCTTTCAAATTTTTATAACAAGGTTAAAATAATCATGTAGAATTCGTAGGAAAATGTGCGAAGGGTAGATTTTGGGATTGTAGCTCTTGCACATTTTGCCACAGTTTTGATGATCATTCTAGTAGACCGCGCATCCTAGTAATGTTGAAAAATTTATAAAAAAAATGCAATTATAGGATGTTTAACCATATCTCAGAATTTCCTCCATTATTCCCCCTTAAAACACCAAGTGATGAACCAAAGATTCCAATAGCTTCCATGGGAGATTATCCCTCATCTCTAGGACGTTTTGAGTGTTTTCGGCTGTGAATCGAAGAACCTAGTAAGTGTAACCCCTTATTTTTTCTCTTTTGTGTTTAATGTTCATAGTTATTCCTTATATTTCTTATAATAACTAAAACCCATGTTGTTAAAAAATCCCTCAAGGTACCATTGATTCATTTTTGAGGTGATTGAGTTGGTTGACAAAGTGGACCTCCTTGTTCTGTTTGTTGGAAAAGCAGACCATGATGTTCATTTTTTTATAGAGGGTGTTTATTTTGTGATTTTGTGAGTTCAAGATACGTTGTTTACAATTAATGATTGATATAGGAACCTCCACAAAGTAATGGATGATCTGGAGGTGGTATAATAAGAGAAGATAAAATGTGGTTCTGCTTTCAAGTGTTTGCCAATTTTTTGGGCCTAAAAATTATAAAATGGAGGGATGTGTTATTGGAAAATGAAGGCGTGTGAAATATTTGAATGGTGAGTGAAATAGAGGAATAAATTTTTTGTGCAAGAGGTGTGTGATTTTTGAATCTCAAAAATTGGAAAAGGCATGAGGTGCGTGAAAAATTGGAGTAGTGTGCGAAATACAATGTTACGTGCAAGATGTGATTTCCGAACTCGAAGAGGATTACGCCCTCAAAGAGGTTTTTTAACGCATTGATGATTTTGAATATAAATATGAATTGACCCCCTAATTAATAATAACTCTTTACTTAGAGAATATCAAAGATTTTTGGGGCATAAAAATTCCATAAAGGGAGTTGTGTGAAAAGTTTAGGGTTGCACGTAAAAATTGCAGTTTCACATAAAAGAGTACATTGCATGAAAAATGTATCTTGTGAGGAATTGATGAAGTTTTGTGAAAAGGGTAGTTGGGATTGTGTAAAAAAATAGATATTATGTATGCAAGGAAAAATAATTACGTGCAAGGAGCAGTATGGGCTTCACGTAAAATTTGAGATTCCTAGTTGAATTCTGTGGTAAAGCAGTATTAATCTAGGGATGAATGTTGAACTTCAATAGAGAATCAACATAATTTTGAGGATGAAACTATTAATTCAATTTAAGAGACCTAATAGTCTATAAAATAAGAGTGGATTATCTAAGGAAGCAGTGAGAATAAATTATTCGAGAGTGCCTTGAGATTTCATATAATTTTTGGTTGTAAACCAAAATGACAATGAGTCCACTTCGAGCATTGTAAACAGAAATTCACTTTTAGTGTATTTGGTATATCAACACATCTCCAGTGTATACTCTTTGTACATTTCCCTATAAGGGTGAACCAATTTAAAATTGATTTTTTATGTGCATGGTTTAATTTCTATTATTACTTTTCTACAGGGTTGAGAGGGAAGTGAGTTTTTCATAATAGTGAAACATGATCAATATGGGAAGTTGTTTTAATCTTTCATACCCTGATTCACCCCACCCCATTAGGGTATCTAACTAAGTGGACCTAACATACCAATTTTTTTAGTGATATATATCTCTATCATTAAAAGAGTTGTTGAATCAGGATTCAAGGCCACAATTAGAGGTGTGTTCATCAATAGATCGAAGTTAGGTGGTCTATAAGTTATATCACATAGTTTTATTTGGGATTTTCACATGTTTGGGTTTATTTTGTTACCCCTTGTTGTTCCATTGATTATTTGATGATATTTGTTGTTATGAGTGTCTAAATGATTAATAGAAACCATCATGGTCCTCATGGGGCACATGGATGATGGAATTACATTTGTAGGGCCACCCATAGGGTGTTCCGATACTTCCGAGATTTAGAATATAGATAAGTATTAAAAAGGTTACCTGGTAACAATTTAGATCCCTTTATAAGCATGTTGAAATGTTTTATTGGAGAGAAAATGAATTATTCGAATGTTCCAATTCTTAGTAATGGATTACAGTATTGTTTGGCATGGAAATAAAAATGGGATTAATTAGTTAAAACGGTATTGTACCTTGTAGATAATGAATTATTTTGAACACCCTATGAGGGAGGGGGTATGTGAAATATTAACACATGGTGTTTGTAATTGATTTTGAATTGAGGAGTATGGCTAATGGGTGAGTCTTGGGAAGGAAATTGGGCTAATAGGATGTCTAGTGTAAAATGGAATTATGAACGGGCTATGGCATAACATTGAATCCAATGTTTATTATTTGGAATCATGATTGTTATAATTATTTATTGTATTGATTATGATATGGATAAATGTGGTGAAGGGAATTATAAGTATGTGAACATGTAGTGGTTGTGGGATTAAGGACTGATGCTCCTTCCAAGGGTTGGATTGGACTAATGCTGTGTAATTCATGGTTTAGGGAGTTAGACTGATACCCAATGCCCCAATGGTTGTATTAACGGAAAATGTGTGGAATGAGGTTCCAAGGTATGTGTGGTTATTAATTTATAAGATAATACATAGTGAGATAGGGACAGAAGACATTATCTTATGTGGAGTGATAAATTCCATGAATATTGTGTGAATATGGTAAATGTATGGATCATGGAATTCTTGGTAATAATGAATTAAATGAAGAGATGATGTACATAATGAACATGGATCAATAATCATAATATTAATATCAATGTAGTGAAAGGTTAACGAGTACCACCTAAACTACCTATCCTTTTATTTCTTTTTATTTTCTACTTGCATGCACTATCTGTTAAAATGAATATTTTTTAGACACCATTGTTGGTGGCCTAATGAGTTGTAATCACACCCTATTGGACCTTTGTTGGGAACCCGAGATGATTTCATGCATGAAAGCTAGAAAAGGGGTAAAAGGCCTATTCTTAGGAGTTTATTTTTTCATGGTAAATTCATGGATGAGGTTCTCAATTTGGAGTCAAGGCCATTTTTGGGATTCCTCTGTTGTCTATATTTTGGGTTTTGTTCACATGGAACTATAGCATGACAATACATATTTACTATTTCTTTTGGTTTGTACCTAGTTTACTTTATGTTTGGCTATTCATGTTGTTGGTTTTTTAAAATTGATTTCACTATTTATAATGTGATATATTGTGGATCACTCTGATTAAAATAATATAGTCTGATCATGTGTCAAATCATGGCCTTCACTACTAGTCGGCAACTTCTAGTGTATATGGTGGGGTTCTTGAGGTCATGTGATGAATAGACTCAGGGAACTAGTTTAGTGGCTCCCAGGTCAACGACATTACATTTTTGGTGTAACAAGGAATGAGATGATTCTTCGTAAGCTTTTTCTCTCACAACCATGAATTCTCCTTACTTAGGGGTATATTTATTTTTTAAATTTTAATTTCATTGAATTTTTTCAGATGGATTCCAATAGGGGGATTTTGATTTGACCCATTTGAAAGGTTTCATGAATATCTCTTTATTGATTGTATTTATAAATCTTCTTTTACTCATTGAACCTATAAGGGAATATGGGTATAATGTCCTTCATTTCATTTATTTCTATTTCAAGGTAATTTTATTTCATTATTTCTTAATCCTTATCATTATGTATAATTTTCAATTGTCATATTCTCTTATCTAGATGGATTTTTCATCATGAATCTAATGTTGATATCAAAATTTTCTTCTTTTAGGTTTATCATTAAAAAAAATTTTCCTAGGAGGAATAATATATTTCCCACTCTAGGTTTTAATCACGTATACACTCTCCATAATGTTTGAGACTATTTTAAAAGGTTGTTCCCTTAGATTCTTAGTTAGTATTTCCATAAGACATCTGACTTTATTTTACATCTCATGCATATTATATTCTATTACCACAAACATAGACACATTGTATTCTCATTATATATTTTTCACTTATATGAGGTTGTTGATATTATATTTTTGGGAATAGTGGTTGTAGTTAGGCATGCTACTTGTATGGATGTTTGTATGGTTGAGGAAAAGGTGGTGGATTTTAGTATTGTGATTTGTATGAAATTTGGTTTTAATTTTGGATTAGATAAAATTATCATTTATTATTTTGGGAATTTATATATCTATATTATGCTTAAGGTTAATATTTACTTGTTTTAATTTGTTGGCATTACCATTGTTTAAATTTTTCGATGGAACATTATATTACTTTTACATAAGAATACAATTAAAAATAATTAGTGGGTGAAGAATACAACCCACATACATGAAGTGGAGCTAATTTCTCAATCACATTATTCATAACCATATTAATCAATATAATTATTAGTTCTCCAACTTTGGATTATTGTTGTTATGATGAATTATATTTTTTTCCTCATCAATTAATTTTTTTCCTATATATATTATTTTGAATTTATCTCATTTTTGGGAAATAATTTTAATCAATACTATTTATTATACTATAAATATTTCAATAAAATCTATTCCCGATGAAGCATAATGAATTATTATATCATTATCTAGTAAAATAATGTTTTGTAAAACAAGGATGATATGTTCAACCACATTTTTATGAGGAAATTCATAATTATTTAATCATCACCAATATTCAGAAAGATTTTTTATAAATGGTTATTATATGGAGTAAAACATCATTCTTATCACTACGATTTTAGAGGTGCAAACGTGTCATTTCATAAAGAATAATTTCTATAATTACAATTGTTTGATTCTAATGGTTGTAGGTTTTTCAACACTCCCTTATCTAATTCATTAATTGAAAATGGTAATGTATTTGATATGAAAGTTCATCAGTATCTCATTATGTATTGAAACAAGATAAAAATATATTTCAACTTTATAATATCTATATTTATGACTTCACCTAAAATGTAATGGAATGTCGATAAAACCTATATAATATTAATTTACAGATCAGAATATTTTTTTAATTTAGGAACAATCAGTTTATTTTTTAAATTAGCAGATTGGGGTGGAAAAATGTCTCTAAATGTTCAGTTGGTATTGCCTACAATTTTTATAGGATTAGAGTGAACACTGAGAGTTTCACTAAAATCTAAAATTGATACTTCATCATTTTCTGATGGTGACTTTGTATTTCCTAATTGGGTTAGTTGTCAATCAATTTTTGGATCAAATTCAATTAAATGTTTGTTAGAGAATCAGGCCATTCAGTGATAAAATTAATGATTTTTGGTATATCCTCCCCACATATAGCACTACAATTGAAACATTCTTCGGAGTAAAGCATGGAAAAAAATTAATACCCTATTTTAAATATACTATTGGTAAAAAATTTAATTCTCCCCAAGAGGAGTTCACAAAAATATTTTTTTAACCTTTTATATAGTTTGATAAAAATTTTCTTCAGTGGGGTTGAAAAATTATAATTTAAAATTTACATTAAAATTTGATGATGTGAAACATTTTATGAAAGGGTGATCAAGTCAGTCTTGGATAGACCAATGTCAATGCTATTCTATATTCCACTTTTACTAAGATTATTTTACCTAGGCTAGTAAAATAGAGATTCTATGATCTCTTACTCTCTCTAAATTGGATAGATGGAAATGGTAAGATTATTCTTTACCGGGATATCAGTTTGGTAAATCATATATCCTACTTCCACGAATTATGCATCATTACTTCATGGATTACTTTGGAAATACATGTTTGGGGTTTTATATTCTTAAATAACTAATACATATAACCACAATTTCACTCATGTACTAACGAACACCAATCACATCACCACTTAACCTGACATGGTTCCATCAAATAATGACTACAACTAGGTGGGGGAATATGGATCATTGAACTAGAAAGTTATCATTAACAAAATAAAAAAACAATTAAAATCTCACTTGATAATTAAAAAATTAATTTAGAGCATTGAAATGAGTTTAGAAGAAGATATAAAATATTTTATTATACTATGATTAAGTACTCAAGCAATATAATTGATCCATAATCAACTTCCCTTACCCACCAGATGTTTTGATACATGGAAGATGAGGGAGAAAGGTGGAATTGGTTAAAATGAATGAAATGAAGAAGAACATACATTAAGTAGCAGGTTTTCCTCATTAACCATGTCACTTCAAAATGATTGATTATTTTAATTCCACAATAACACTGGGTTTATAGGAATACATCAGGATTGGGTAATATTTAATGATCCATTATTCAATAAATTAATTAATTTCATGTCAATACCATTTGTTTATGGGGTTATATAGTCAAAAGGCATAATGAAATAATAATTCTAGAAAATGAAAAAGGATTATTTTTTCAATGAGGAATTGATTCACTACATGAAATATAGGTACATGTATTGAAAATAACTACTCTCTATTGGGTGTGGGTTTTCATGCCTTGTCACTGCATCATAAATAGACCATTCAAAATGTTAATGTTTCGTTTATTATATCTTTGGACCCATTTCTTCTTAATTATCAAATTATTATATTTTAAGCATTATATTACCTCCCAAATAGATGAAATGAATATGTTCAATAAATGTTTCAATATGATTTTCTCCTTTTTCTTATTCTCAATTTTTTTTGTATCCTACCAAAAATTAATAAAAAAATATATATTTGTATGATTAGTCATCTCTACTACAGAAAATATGTTATTTTATGAAAATATGTATTCTTAAAATTCTTCAATGAATGTACATCCCCTTTAACATATTATATCATATATTTATATTTATTAAGATATTTATCATTTAAATTAATTATAAATATTTTAAGTGGTTTATTCAAAATAATGAACGATGTAATGTATTTTTGTTACAAATTCATTATATCATTGGATTATATATATCAACATTCCCTTTTGAAAAATTATATTATCCTATTTATTAAACTCCTACTAATATTCGTCTTATCTAGTTATGAATTTTTTAATGTTTATTTTTAATTTATTATCTATTTATATCGTAAATTTTTTGGTGAGTTACAAATAATGGATTTTTTTGAGAAATTAATATATTATTTTTTCATTATAAAATATTTTTTATCCATGTTGAAGATCTATTAAATGATTTAAAAAATTTATATCATTAAACCCCAATAATAATTTAACGTAATGATTAACCATATTTTACATAATTTTAATTGTTCTAAGATGAATATTATTAACTTTTTTATAAAAAATATCATTGTCACCATTTTACAAAAATGTGAAAGGATTCATTGTTTTAAAATTTTCCATATGAATGAAATTTCCCACTTTCATGACCATCAATTACATTGAAACATACTTCTAATTCTTCCATGGTTATTTTAAAATAAAATAATTTTTTCAATATTTTAGGAAAAATTACCTGAAATTTTTTTCAAAGAAAATGGCATGAGTTTTACAAATAAATTAAAATAATTTAAATTTTCTTTACAAAGGATGTTATATTAAAATTTATTATTGTATAATATTATATAAAGGCATTGTTTTTATTAAAATCAGCATTTTTTTATAAATTATGATTTTATACTCAACATTTATTTATACTAGATTATAACATATTTTGAGGTCATTCACTTTCATTTTATCATGATCCATATCACACAACATTATTTAGTGTATTTGTTTATTATTTCTTTTTAAATTTCCAACATAACTGATGCATTCAATATCATATTTATTAAATTGACTATGTATTAAATATATTCCATTTATGTATATGGTATTATTTGGGGAATGTTTATTATGAAATATATTTCCTTGACTAGGGAAAAATTCAATATTTTTGATTCAATATGGAAAATGATGATTTTAAACTTTTTTGGGAATAATTTTTATTAATAATTCAATATAAAAAAATGAATTGTGTTTGAATGTGAAGGATGCATCCACGTTATAGATAACACCTTGATGAATTTATTATTCTCATGAGAATATGTAGGTAGCCAAATTATTTAAATAATTTGTGTATACATACAAGTTTAAAAACAATGTCATGACCAAGGCTTTGATTGTAAGGTTCTTAATAACATAGTCGATGCCTTAATGGAATGTTCATGAAAGTATGTATATATGAATTTTTTAATTTATAATTTTTTCCATTATCAGGGTGATATATATATATTTGATATTATTAATGGAAGTTAATTGAACTAAATATGTTTATTTAACGAGTTTTTATTTTTATCCAACCTGCGATATTGATAATGCTTTATTTACTCATGATATATTCCCTTGTAAGAAATCATTACAAAGTATCATAGACCTCCCTTTATTTATTTTCAAGTTTATATGATATATGATATCATGAATGATTTCAATGGTCTAGTAATGTTACCTGTGGTAATTTTTATTTTTTTTATTTCATATGGGAATGTTGTTTGTATTTATTTTTCGAAGACAGCTAAATAGAATAATTATACGTGTTTTATTCCATTTATCTTAAAAAATGTAATACATTAAACACTGAGTAATGGTTAAATGATTTTGGTTTTTTATATAGTATTAGATTAATTTTAATGTAACCCTTGGGAAATATTTTTTTATTAAAATATATATCATAATCATTATGACCATACCTTATAATATTTAAAAAAATTTGGGAATTATATCACATGGTTAATTATTAGTAATGAATTTTAGTTAACTAAGTCTCTTTCTTGTTTACGCATGTTTCCTATAAGAATGAAAGTAATGATATAATTTGGTTAATCAAGGTATTTACATACTATTCATGTCAATATGTTGGGGGTTTTAGATGACCACATCATTGAAATATTTTGTAAATGAAGTTATGTTATGATTAATATCAAGTCCCTTCATGAGAAAAAAATATAAAGAGATGTAAAAGTGATTAATATTATGATTATTCAAAAAAGATAATTTTTTTATAATAAACAACCTAAACCTAACGTAATTTCCTAAATAAATTAGAAATATGAAGTTTCATAAATATTAAATTAATAAATAATATTGATGGAAATAAATTCAATATCCCACGTGAGAATAATTTTGGAAAAAAAATGAGTAAACTATTAAAGGGAATATGAGATTGATACATGTTTCTAGAAAAAACCATCAATAATTTTATAAAAAATGATGGAAAAAATATATTAATGTATTGTTTTTTACACGACGCAAAATAATTGGGTAATAAAATTCCCCAAGAATCAAGGATGAAACTGATAATATTATTATCATATAAATTTATGATAACCTGAATAAACATTTGATTTTGAAGATAATCCACATCACAAGAGAATATTTCTTATGAAAAAGGTGACATATATAAAATTTTTTAACTGTGATTATATTTTTTTTTAATCTTGTTTTCATAGAAATATTTTCCTTATAGATATAACATCTATTGATCTTTCCAATAAAAAAGAAATAAAAAATAGAGATTTTGGATAAATGTAACCACTATGGATTTGAATTCTGTGTAATTATTGTCAAATTATACAATATATTATTATGTTGTAGTTGTATTTATCAATTTTATTTTTGTATTAGTATTAAGAGAAAAAATCCCATAACATTATAATAATATTTAGCTATTTGTAAAATTTAGAGAATTAAAATGTTAGAAACAAATGTTCAATGGTATCAAACACCCTAAATATTGATTTTTAGGAAAATGATAAACTTTTAGTTATTTTATTAAAATATTTATTGATTAAAATTATGGTCATTATGTAATGTGATATATTTTTAATTGGTGATTTTTACTGAATTTTTTATAATTTATCTGAGAAAATTATATTTTAGAATATATAATTAGGAAATAAACATATTTGTTTGACAAAATATATTAGGGATAAAAATATATAACATTTTAAAAGAATAATTTGTCAACCCATTTTTAATTTTTTAGTTCATATTTATTCACGAATAGTTTGGGAGTATTGAGTAATATTTTGTTAATATTATTATTATTGATATTAATTTATTCGATGAATGTTTATTCAAATATTATAATATTTTAGCTTATGATTACCATTTTCTTATTATAATGAATTAATATTTTTTCCTCATTATTTGGATCTTTTGATTGATTAATTTTTTTTAGTGAGTAGTGAATGATAATTTCATCATTATCCAAGTGATTCACATCAAATGAAGAAATCATGATTATAAATGAGATGAAATAAAAGAATCTAATTTTATTATTTTTTTTCCCAATGGTAAAGAAAATTATCAAAATCTGGTAAATGAAAGAACAATATATCCATTGTAATATTGAAATTAATAATCAACAAAAATGCTCAGTTTTCAAAAATATTATAACACCCATATGTTTTTATGAAACATTTTCAATATATAATTGTTATTCTTTAGTAGGATTCATTTCATGAAATCGTGAGTTTAAAAGAACTGTGAGATGTCCTTATTATAAAATAACTATTATAGCCTAGTAGTTAGGTTATCTTGAATAATTATAACTGACATATGAAAATGCATAATGAAAAATATAAATCAATTAGATATTTGTATTTTAGAGTGAATTAATTTTTGTAATTAAATTAATAATATATATGTGTGTGTTTTATATACTTAATAATTTTTTTTATATTCATTCAAAGAATATGTTAGTCATATGTTATGAATAAAACCCTATTTGGTGTATTTTTTTGAAAAATGTTAATTTTAATGATTGTAATAGAGAAACCATTTTAAATTATGATTTTGACAGATTAATAATTTTTGTATGAAAATATAAAAATTTTATTTTTATGTAGAATACAAAAATTTACTGTGGATAAATTTTTTATATTTTTCTGATAACTTTCATATTTTGATGAAGAGTTAAATTACGCGAAATTTTAATTAAAAACAATTTTTTTCCTCAAGAAAATTTATATTGACAAATTAAAATATTTAATGGTTTTAATGTTTAAATATATTATATTTTTACAATTTCATATAATGAATTTCATTAACATTAATTTTACATTGAATTCATATGTAAAAACATTTCAATCATTTGCAATTTTTAACTTTTAACACCCATTTTCTCAACAAAGAGATTAATTTTAAATTAATTACTGAATATTATATATTTTAAAATTTGAAAAATGGATTCTGTATTTGGAATTAGTAGGTCCAAATTCTTTTAAAATGATACTTTTCTTTTTTTTGAATTATGAATAGTAGCTTTGTTATTATTTTATTACCATGGTTAAAGGTAATTCTAGTAATTAACGGTAAAAATAATGTTATAAAATTATGTCAACGCCTGTAAAAATCTTATTGTATAGCTAAATTAGATCCATGTCATATATTTTTCTAAATGTAATCTCTTTATGGCCAATTACTTATTAAAATTACATGAATGTAATAAAAACTAATGAAATGGGCAAAATGTCATAATCTCATTTTATAAAAGTACATTAATTTTAATATATGGATAAAAAGAGATAGAATCAACTATATATTGTGTCTGGAAACCTAAAATAATTACCCACATCATAGAAATTTATTTATAATATTTATAGAATAAATAATTACAATAAATTATGACACAATAGTGATGTAGAAAATATTTTATTTATAGAAATACCAAATAAATGATTTTAAATAATATTAAAAGAAATACCATATGAACTAATTAATGTTCAGAAAGATTTTTATTGGTGAATATGACACGTCAGTAGTGTAATAATGATTTTCGTTCAAATTTTATCTTCTTTTTGAGTGTTATTTAATGTTTAATAAGTGAATAGTTTCAACATTGACACTATTTTCATTTTATAAATAGAAAATTTTATTAAATTATTTAAAAATCATAACAATATTAAAAAATTAAAAAGTGATAATAATTAGGTTTAAAATATAATAAAATATCCATTAATTATCAATAAACACCACATAATAAAATATTCATTAATATTAAATATTTATAATATTATTACCAAAATTAAAATTTAATAGAATAACTAAGTGCCAATTAAAAATATAATATTTAAATTGACAAAATAAGTTTTCCAAAATTTATTTTTTAATGATATTACAACTATATCTCATTGTATATTGGAATTTGGGACACTTTGGGGGTTTTTTGTTAGGTTGTTGATTTTACAATAAATTATTATTTCTGAGAGTTTCCTATAGTGCCCCTCTACTCTCAAATAAAAGGGAACCTCTTCTTTCTCCTCTTCACTCCATTTTGATACATCAAGCTCATCCAAAGCCTTCACTTTTCTCTTCTATACTTCTATATTTACATTCTAGAGGTGCCGATATTCTCTAATTTCCAACTCTAGTGCCCTAATAAGAAATTTAAATGAGGCACATTGGGGAATAGGAAATATGTTTTAACAATTCTTTCAAATTTATTTCTTCTTCTACATCCTCCTATTTTGTTGTTTCATTATAATGTAATAAAATTAGTGTCACTAATATACTGATATGTTATTATAAATATTAGACAACCCAATTTTACCTTCTATCCATCCTATGAAAAATGAAATCATCGTTCATGTGTATGTACAGATTACTGTGTCCACGCCATGGTGTAATCTCTTTCTCACTACCACCTTACATGGATGTGTATAATGGAGGAAATATTAACTATATATGATTATAGTAACATTTTTTTTAATTCTATGATACTATACACCCTCCACTTCAATACCATTCAACAATTATTGGAATGATATCTTCGGTAATGCATATGTACAACATACCATCTACACAGTGTGATGTGATTCGTTCTACATAATCATCATTAAACCATGATTATATAAATTAACGTAATGAATTAATATTATATATATTATACAAATACCATGTATTAAATGGTATAATTATATCCTAAAAATATTAACAATAACATATCCCATAAAACATACATAAGAACATAATCTGGTTAATACCCAAATAACGAGTATCAATGAAATTTTACTAACAAACGGGTGAAAATATAATTCTAAATTTTATCATAAAAATTATCATGATTATGGAAAAAATAATTGACATTATTTAAATCATTATATTGTATGTTTAGATAACTATGAAACATATTCGACCTAAGGTAAATGATAATAATACAATCTCATTTTTATCCAAGATTATATATTCATATGTATTTACTAGGGATATATTTATCATCTGTGATCTTTTTTTTTTAAGAAAATTAAATTTTTTTAATGTTATTCTATGTATTTTTAAATCCATTTTACTCATTTATTACTTTAGTTACATGGTATATAAGGATTCTATTCTTTGGTTTACCATACATGGTACTTTTTGACATTTCCAGCAAAAGTATGAGGAGAATGTTTTTTTAACTTAGACAGAATGAAAAGATTTTTATGCCTTATTTACAAAAATATAATTTTACATGATTAAATTTTTATTTTAAACTAAATTATTTTCTTTTAAAATATTGCAGTATTTTCAGAAAAAAGAAAACGTTTTTGAAGAAGAAAGTATACTTTTATTCAGAATTAAGTGGAAGTGAATTATCATAATTATTTTCCATTTTAGATGACATAGGGGTATGTTTATATCCCAATTAGTACATTGATTTTATTGTATTTATGATGTATTTATTTTTATGAAGTCCATTTATCTTATATGAATTATGTTATGACAGAATGGTTTTTAAGAAACCTATTTTATTTCATGGGTTATGATACAGAAATTGTTTTTATGAATTTTTGGAACACAGAAGAATGGTTTCATTATGAGATTGGTGGAACCTATATTTCATCCAACACATTATTTAAGGATTTATATCTCATTAAATAGACAATTGTGGAATGGCAAGTTAATCTGGTTCAGTGACACAAGGCTTTAATGAGGAGAGAACTCGATTCAGTTATGGAATTTTTCTTCTATGATGTCATTAGAAATGATTCTTAACTAATATTAGATTATTTTATATACTTAAGTGTGTATGCCAAAAAAATCATGTATTATGTTATGACTATTGGTATTACATTTCACTTTCAGGATTTATCTCATGGTATGATATTGTGATTTTTTATATGCAGGATGAGATTTTCCAAAGTTGTGTTCTTATAAATATGATATGATTGATATTTAGTTTTATTACCATTACTGAGCATTTGAGCTCACCCTATTATATGTTTCCTTTCCCTAGGATTTGAAAAAGGGTATTAGATATGATATGGGAAAAATGATCCTAGTTATAATGAAATAAATGGGAGACAATGTAGATGTTTTATGAACTATTTGTTTATGATTCCCTATTTCTAATGAAACTATGCATATACGGTCCTGTCATGTTTTTTCTATATGTTGTAATAAATATACATCAATTCTGAAGTGATATCAATGTATGTAAATAATGGTTCGTTATAGTTGGTATCATAGGAAAGGTATAACTATACTTTGTAAACTAGGATGAGAAATCCTTAATAAAAACCATAAGGTTATGTCTAAGTATAAGATAAAATCCTAGTGTTTTAGAAATGACCACGAATAACCTCGAATAAATATTATGTTTCTTGAAATGAAATTTTATTCTTGATTATGTGGTTTTATTATTATTATTTTTCTTTCCCACACTACGATTCTTTGTTTTAGTCAATGGTTGGAGTTCGATGGAATCAATTTAATGTCGAATATGATGGGAAACACACTGATTGTCCCCTTGAGCAACCAAATGTAATGGGAGATGGAATATAAAATCATGTAGCCTTTCTCACAAAACATTCTCTATCTATTAATCGTACATAACTTCCCAACTACCAAATAAGTGAGAAACATTCTATTGAGTCCTTCATGATATAGTGTCCACCGTCACTCTGTGGGTATTTTAATCCATTTGTGGATAAAAATGGATGAATACCACTGAAAATATATTTTCAGTTCTACAATGTTCTGATCGTGATAAATTCATCTCAGTAGTATATTTTTTGTAAGGTGAAGCTGATCAATGGTGGAATCTTATCATGAATACAAGGAAAAGATCATAACGTGAGTCCATGGAATGAGACGAGGTCGAGAACTTATTTTCAATAAGTACTTACCTTTTATTCTTCGAACAAATATGGATAAGGAGTTCCTTGTACATAATGAATCCATTGGTACCTATGAAGAAACATTCAAGGTATGCTTTTTGAATTATTATCCAACCTGAGAGTAAGATTAATCGATCCATTAGTGGCGTTAAACCAATTCCTGAATGGGCATTAGAAATAAGGGAATTAAATCGCAATGAAGACATTTTTTGATGTGTTGTCATGGTTGAGATGAATATTGGAGTATCCTATCTGTCATATATGTTTGATATGAAGAGTAAATTGAAATTTCAATGAAAATATAATGACCACACTTAAAAAAACAACATGTTTCCCTTATGCTCAATGTGTGGAAAAAATAAGGAGGGGATTTTTTTTAAAGAGAATAATACTTGTTTTATGTGTGTAATATAATGTCATTGGGAAATTAAATGCTTAAGTGGAGTTAAAAATATTTCTAAGGATAAAAACAAATAAAAGGCTTCACAGAATACCACTCCCACACTTCAATGTTACAAGTTCAAGGAAATGGGGCATTATGCCAATAAATTCTCTAATCCATGGGATATTGGTGATGATCAACATCAAAAAACTATAAAGGCCAAATACAAATTAATGTCACATGAAATTTCTATCGGTGACAAAGAGTATGGTAAAGAAGTGGTGAAATGTACACTTACCATCCACTCTAAAGTAGAAAATGTTTTATTTGATCTTAGAACCACACACTCTTTTATTTATGAATAATTTTCTAACCGTATTGTCATATTACCTACACATTTAGATGTCGAGTTAGTTGGGAAAATTCTTAATGGCACAACAATCAAATATAATGTTTATAATTCTTCTACGGTTGATGTTTGTGGGAAAGTGCTTCCTGAAAATATTTTCATCCTTCCTATAGTGTAATTTGATAAGATTCTTGGCATGTGTGTTATTTCATTATATAGATATCATATAAATTACCAAAGAAGGGAATTCACATTTAATTTTCCAGATCAATATATGATCATCTATCAGTTCAAGGATGAATATAACCATCCATTGGAAATTTCCTCATTATCATTGGTCCTGATTCCAATAAATTAAGGTTATTTATCTAAAATGGTTTGGGAGAAACTTGTGATTAAGAATACTCCCAATATACGGGAGTTTGATGATGTATTTCCAGAGTAATTTACATGTCTTATACCGATGCATAAAGAACTGTTTTTAATAGAACTCATACCAGGTTCTATGCCTATTTAAATGACACCTTATCGAATGGCCCCAATTGTTTTGCAGGAAATGAAGAATAAAATCCATGATAGTCTTGATAAAGGATTCATATGCCTTAATGTGTCACCGTGGGGAGCATTGTTTCTATTTTTTATGAAGAAAGATGGATCAATGAGAATCTACATTGATTATCCAGAACATAACTAGATCACTATCAAGAAAAAATATCTTATTCCACGAATTGATGTCTTATTTCACCAACTACACAAATCCCAATACTTTTTAAAGATTTATTTTTTTTTAGGATATCATCAATTTAGGGTAAAAAATGAGCATATAACAATGATGATATTTTGTGCATGTTACAGACACTATGAATTTCTAGTGATGCCTTTTAGTCTAACTAATTCCAATTCTATCATCGTTTTTCTAATGAATATAGTCTTTAGAGACTATATTGATCTGTTTTTGGTACAATTTATAGACGATATTATTGTCAATTCAATGAGAAACAAAGAAACTGAAGATCACATGAGAATTATATTGAAGACCCTGAGAAAGGAGAAGATTTATAAAAAAATTAACAAGTATGAATTTTGGAATCATGAATTTCCATTATTGGGTCACATAATCTCTAGATATGGGATATATTTGGATCCATAAAAAATAGATGTTATTGTAAGATGGTCGAGACCAACAACAATAACTATGATCTGATGTTTTCTTGGTTGTGATGGAAATGATCGACTTTTTGTGAATGATTATTCATGATTATCTAAAACAGTCACCAAGTTGACTCGGAAAGAAGCTAATTTCATTTGGACAGAGGAATGTGATGAGAATTTCAAAGATCTGAAATTAAGGTTAGCCAGTTTACCTATGATCACACTGCCATGTAGTGTTGAAGGGTTTGTGATCTACAGTGATATATCCACGGAAGTGATGTGGTGTGTTCTCATGAAAAATGATTTGGTGATAGCATAAGCCTCATGAAAGTTGAAAACCCATGAGAAAAATTATCCAACTTAGGATTTGGAGTTATCAGTGGTAATATATTCATTAATGATATGGAGGTATTATCTTTATGGTCAAATGTGTGAAATTAATACTGATCATAAAATTTTAATGTATATTTTCACACAAAAGGATCTGAATATGTACTAAATCAGATAGTTGGAGTAAATTAATGATTATTATTACTTAGTACATTGCCACCCTATGAAAGAAAACAAGGTGGAAAATACATTATGTCGATAAGACCATGCCTTCTTATCCATGTTGAGGATCAATAAAGATCGAATATTTATGGATTTTAAAAGGATGGATCATAAAATTATAATGTGAGGGGAGAATTATTATATTTATAGAATGAACGTTTAACCATATATTCAAGTGAATATTATATAGGTATAAAAGGAAGATTTAGTGTTACAAAAGAATATGAGAAATGTTCCTAAATTAAACCATGATTTTGATAAAAAAATTAATGTTTGGGAACCGAGTTTGTGTTCCTCCCATACCAGAATTAAATAAGGATCTATTGCATCAGGGTTATAGTTATTCATTATCAATTCATCCTAGAAGTAAAAAATATGTAAATGGGTCTGAAATAGTACCTTTGGTGGGATTTAATGAAAAGATTTGTCTCTGAATATGTCTCTCGATGATTGGTTTTTCAGTAAGTTAAGGTTTAGAGACAGAAGACTAAAGGGATGTTACAACTATTACCCATACCCAAATGGAAATGGGAAATCATAACTATAGACTTTCTCATCATATATTGTGACACCCCGAGCCCACTCTTCCGGACTCGTTGCTTCAAAATGTTGTGTAATTTTTTTTTTATAAACTTAACTTAAAAAATACACAACACTTTAAAAAAAATGAGGATCTTTTACCGGTCTAGGTTCTGGAAGATTAGACATAACCATACATTATCATATTTGAACATAAATAATAAATTTTTCCATTATGCTTCCGTGCGCGCTAACTCCATAAGCGATGACATCTACGATAAACTCTTAAGATACATGTGAAAACATTTCAAATCTAGGGGTGAGCACAAAAGATGCTCAGTAAGGGGGTTTGAAAACCTTTGATAAATGGCTCTAAAAAACATCCTTTCATTTATAAATTTGAAAAAAAAATCAATTGTAAATTCATTAGTAAAACAACCATTATAAAATAATATAATCCTTTTGAAAAATAATTATACATTGAAAACACATTTAAAATAAATCCAGTGATTCAGTTGAAAATATTAAGCAAGCTCATAAAAAAAATAACTGAGGCCACTTAAAACTTTGAAGGTTATCTTGGGCCTACCCACTTAAGGGATGGATTCGTTATCCAACTCCCTATCATATTTACAATGTTCTAGAACCACTTTCCTTATAAAACTTTTTTTTAGATTTCCTTAATTATTTATAATTTTCACTGGAGTTTTAAATCTTGAAAATATATTTAAAATCATTCTTGGAACAAGTAAAGACCAGTCTTTACAGAAAACTACATTTTCAACATGGTATGATCTATTCATTGCATAATCCTGTTTATGATAAATCAACATCCACACACTTGAAATTTTAAAGGCATATTTATTAAAATTCATTTTATGAAGGTAAACTGATAACAATAACAATCATATAATTCTATATTCTTGAAAATCAATCAATATCAATGAATAATTATATGTCACACACAAAAATTATCAAAGCAGTATAATAAAGTCATAATTTTGTATGCACTTATGTTTTATGAAATGTGAATTTAAGAAGTTTATAAAAATATACATAATCATAGAACCTGAATTAGAACCAATGATCTTAAAAGTTAATTAAATTATTTATTTATGTGTATATGTTTGATTAGCATGTACATATGTATCTCACTCTAATAATTAGATACTTGGATTGTTTAAATTAAAGTGTGAAAAATAACAATTCAATATAAATATATGTATCAAGAATTTACATATACTATTAATAAACGTGATAATTTATAAATATTCATATAAATATATCATGCATGAAGAAAGAAAAAATTTATTAATTTGTGAGTTCAAAGTATAGATTTGGATTTCATGAAAATAAAATATTTAAACTATTAAAAACCACAAAAATGGGGATTATAATTTTTAAAGGAGAAAACACACTTACACAAAGATAGAACTTATAATTTGAATTCAATAATTTAAATTAAATTATTAAAATAATATATCTAATTGTACTGAAATTATATATAAATCATTATACATAAATCCAATTTTTTTTTTTTGAAAACCTTAGATGAGAAATGGGAAAAAAAACTCTATTGAGATCATCATTGAAATGTGAAGAAATCAGATATAAAATAAATATTCATTTCCCAAATATAATTTTGGTAGAAAATAATTTGGCATGAAAGATATAATGAAGTAGAAGAGTACATATTTGAAAATAAAGTCCTCTACTAAAATCTACCATAATTTTGAAAGTGAAAAACATGCTGATTTTCATTTAAAAAACCCATAAAGAAATAAATTTCACTTGCATAATTATAATTTTTGAAGAAAACAAATTGATAGAATAAATAGAAAGATCCCTTACTAAATTGTTATGCAGATCTATTCTTACATCTCCTTTCCAAGCTACTTGCCACTCAATGATTCCAAGCCAGGAAAAACCACGTATTCCATTTTGTTTTCTACAACCACCCAGCACCCCTATATTTATACACCCACCATGATAATATAAATGATAATATTTATTTTAATTTGTGAGAACATTTTATTGATTGGATGTACATATAATATATAAATATCCATATTCGAATTAAAATCACTGATTGAGTTGTTGCGAGTATAGATATGAATCAATTATAGGATAATAATTTTATGGAAATGGACAAATGCAATTTAAGTCGGATGTTTACAGGTATATTTTTTTTATTATGATGACAGGTACTTTATGGAATCAATCAAGGATAGTCAAAACATGAACCACAATGTTCTTCACGAAGCATTCAACACCATCCGTTCATAAAATTAAGTCGTATTGACATCAAGCTCAACAAATAAGAAAAGTCAATAGGATCGGAGCAAATCGTCGATAAGGACAAGATAAAGTACTATTTATAGGTTTTCAGAAGATTTGGATAACAAAATATATTTATATAATCGGTACCCATTTGCGGAAACCAGACAAAACATCAAAATCGCGGGACATTTTTATCCTAAATCTGGTTCAGAAACTTCAACGTGAAGCAGATCGAGTGATTTATGGACTTCAAACTCGGATCAGATACGGATCAGACTCAAACATAACCCTAAAAAAAATAAACAGTGTTGTTATACCCGGTTTGAATCTCTTCTCCGTCATAACCTTGATCGACCTCCACGAACTCAGAATACCAATTCACGAAGTCGACTCTGAAGACGAACCGAACATTTTTCACCTCACCGCGCAACTGCTTGAAGCTCTGTGAAACCTTCTGCGTCGGACTCCCCCGAAGAACCAGCCTCAAATCCCCAAATCCCGATTTGTCGATACTTTTATTTCATCCATTTTTTTATTTGTTTTATTTTTATTATTGTTATTATATTTATACATATATATATATTACTTATATTAATATTTTAAATTTCCTAATATAGTTTTCTAAATATATTAATTTTTAACGCTTAAAACATTGTTTATCAAATTGGATATATATATATATATAAATTTTGTTTATTACATATTATTTTGGTAATAATATTTAAATTAGTAATGTTTTTATTTAGTTATTTTTATTTATACATCAACAGTCAATTTTATTTATATATATATTTTTTTAAAAGAAATAACGGATAGTTTTTTTGTAACGGTCAGATAAAACACTATAAATACCAATGTTTTATGGGTCGTTCAAACACTCAGAAGAAAAATATCACGACGCTCACGCCATTGCTTTTGGAGATGGTTTTATATGTTCATCTTATTTTTAGTTTTATTGCTATCATCCTTGCCATAACGTTTGTTCTTCTATCAGATCCAAGAGATGATAACTAATCGATCGGCATCGTTGTGTTTCTCGGTAGTCTTCCAATTGTTTTATTATCAATAGCAGTGGGTTTAATGGGTTAGTTATTGTGTATCAAGGGTGTATTCTGGAATTTGTATGAATAAAGTGCTTTATAATTATATATTTGCATTCGGTAATTTATTTTATTACATCTTGGAAACATTGGCAAAACATAAAACATAATTTTAAACCTAGGGTGTTAAATTCTACCCCCCTTAAATAGAATTTCGTCCTAGAAATTCATTTACACTTATCGCTCTCAATTCTCATCTATTCTGAGTCTCACATGATATCCCCAAGGTCTGTATAGTTGTCTTCCACAGTTTCCATGTCTCCCTAAGAAATTAAAGTTCAATGTGGCTTCGAAATCTTCCACTTCCTTCGCCCATATGCAACTAGTGCAAGAGTGGTTGTATGGATGTAGGCACCAGAAGACAGTCCTCAAGGAATGATAATCAATATAGTATCCGAGAAGTTCGTCTTGAATTTGATTCCTAAAAGAAAGTATCATTGCTTCATCTTCGAATGTTTCGAATTCATCATTAATTCTTCCTGTGAAGCAAAAGCTTAAAAGTTGACACATAAATGCTGCGCGAAGATTTCCTTCTTGAACTGCTCTATAAAAATTGGAGATTGATTCTGGTTTCTCAAACATTGTAAAACACCTAAAAAGTACATCGAAATATGCTCCTTGGCGTCGATAGAAATGACGTTGGATCTGCCTGATATCATCGAAAACGAAACCAGAAACATGATGAAAATGAAGTATATCTGGTGTGCCTGATATATTATAGAGACGGTTACAAGAAAGCCTCATGGATTCATAGGGATCAAATTATTCTTTGAATGATTTTTCCATGATCATAGCAAGTAATTCATCCGGAAGGCCTAAGAGGCTTGTTTGAGTTCTCCTTCCTTCCATCTAAAAATTACAAAGAAGTATGTTGACTGAAAAGGACAGTCAATTTATCAAAGGGTTTTAAATTTCCAGAGTTATCTAGACCGTTCCTATGATACAAAGTGTGACGCCCCGAGCTCGCTCTTCCGGACTCGTTGCTTCAAAATGTTGTGTAATAATTTTTATTTATATTTTTTTATAAACTTAACTTAAAAATTACACATCACTTTAAACCAAACGAGGATCTTTTACCGGTCTAGGTTCTGGATGATTAGACATAACCATACATTATCAGAGTTGAACAGAAATAACAAATTTTTTCATTATTCTTCCGCGCGCGCTAACTCCATAAGCGAAGACATCTACGACAAACTCCTAAGATACCAGTGAAAACATTTCAAATCTAGGGGTGATCACAAAAGGTGCTCAGTAAGGGGTTTTGAAAACCTTTGATAAATGGCTCTAAAAAAACATCATTTCATTAATACATTTGAAAAAAAATTCAATTGTAAATTCATTCGTAAAACAACCATTATAAAATAATATAATCCTTTTGAAAAATAATTATACTTTGAAAACACTTTTAAAATAAATCCAGTGATTCAGCTGAAAATATTAAACAAGCTCTTAAAACAAAATAACTGAGGCCACATGAAACATTGAAGGCTATCGTGTGCCTACCCACTTTAGGGATGGATTCGTTATCCAACTCCCTATCATATTTACAAATTTCTAGAACCACTTTCTTTATAAAAATTTTTTTAGCTTGCCTTACTTATTTATAATTTTCACTGGAGTTTTAAATCTTGAAAATATATTTAAAATAATTCTTGGAACAAGTAAATACTAGTATAATAAAGTCATACTTTTGTATGCACTTAAGTTTTATGAAATGTAAATTTAAGAAGTTTATAAAAATATAAATAATCATAGAACATGAATTAGAACCAACGATCTTAAAAGTTAATTAAATTATTTTTTTATATGTATATGTTTGATTAGAATGTACATATGTATCTCACTCCAATAATTAGATACTTGGATTGTTTAAATTAAAGTGTGAAAAATAACAATTCAATATAAATATATGTATCAAAAATTTACATATACTATTAATAAACATGATAGTTTATAAATATTCATATAAATATATTATGCATGAAGAAAGAACAAACGTATTAATTTGTGATTTCAAAGTATTGATTTGGATTTCATGAAAATAAAATATTTAAACTATTAAAAACCACAAAAATGGGGATTATAATTTTTAAAGGAGAAAACTCCCTTACACAAAGATAGAACTTATAATTTGAATTCAATAATTAAAATTCCCTTACAAAAATAATATATCTAATTGTACTAAAATTATATATAAATCCTTATACATAAATCCAATTAATTTTTTTTTGAAAAACATAGATGAAAAATGGGAAAAAAACTCTATTGCGATCATCATTGAAACGTGAAGAAATCAGATATAAAATAAATATTCATTGCGAAAATATAATTTGGGTAGAAAATAATTTGGCATGATAGATATAATGAAGTAGCATAGTACATATTTGAAAATAAAGTCCTCTACTATAATCTACCACAATTTTGAAAGTGAAAAACATGCTGATTTTCATTTGAAAAACCCATAAAAGAAATAAATTTCACTTTCATAATTATAATTTTTGAAGAAAAAAAATTGATAGAATAAATAGCAAGATCCCTTACTAAATTGTTATGCAGATCTATTCTTACATCTCCTTTCCAAGCTACTTGCCACTCAAAGATTCCAAGCCAGGAAAAAACCACGTATTCCATTTTGTTTTCTACAACCACCCAACACCCCTATATTTATACACCCACCATGATAATATAATTGATTATATTTTTTTTAATTTGTGAGAACATTTTATTGATTGGATGTACATATAATATATAAATATCCATATCCGAATTAAAAGCACTGACTGAGTTGTTGCGAGTATAGATATGAATCAATTATAGGATAATAATTTTATGGAAATGGACAAATGCAATTTAAGTCGGATGTTTACAGGTATATTTTTTTTATTCTGATGACAGGTACTTTATGGAATCAATCAAGGATAGTCAAAACAGGAACCACAAAGTTCTTCACAAAGCATTCAACACCAACCGTTCATAAAATTAATTCGTATTGACATCAAGCTCAACAAATAAGAAAAGTCAATAGGATTGGAAAAAATCGTCGATAAGGACAAGATACAGTACTATTTATATGTTTTCAAAAGATTTGGATTACGAAATATATTTGTATAATCGGTACCCATTTGCAGAAACCAGACGAAACATCAAAATCGCGGGTCATTTTTATCCTAAATCTGCTTCAGAAACTTCAACGTGAAGCAGATCGAGTGATTTTTGGACTTCGAACTCGGATCAGATACGGATCGGACTCAAACATAACCCTAAAGAAACAAATAAACAGTGTTGTTATACCCGGTTTGCATCTCTTCTCCGTGATAACCTCGATCAACCTCCACGAACTCAGAATACCCATTCTCGAAGTCGACTACGAAGATGAACCCAACATTTTTGACCTCACCGCGCAACTGCTCGAAGCTCTATGAAACCTTCTGCGTCAGACTCCCCGGAAGAACCAGCCTCAAATCCCCAAATCCCGATTTGACGATACTTTTATTTCATCCATTTTTTTATTTTTTTTATTTTTATTATTGTTATTATATTTATACATATATATATATTACTTATATTAATATTTGATATTTCATAATATAGTATTCTAAATATATTAATTTTTAACGCTTAAAACATTATTTATCAAATTGGATATATATATATATAAATTTTGTTTATTACATATTATTTCGGTAATAATATTTAAATTAGTAATGTTTTTATTTAGTTATTTTTATTTATACATCAACAGTAATTTTTATTTATATATATATATATATATTTTTAAAGTAATAACGGATAGTTGTTTTTTGTAACGGTCAGATAAAACTCAATAAATACCAATGTTTTAGGGGTCGTTCAAACACTCAAAAGAAAAATATCACGACGCTCACGCCATTTCTTTTGGAGATGTTTTTATATGTTCCTATTATTTTTAGTTTTATTGCTATTATCCTTGCCATAACGTTTTTTCTTCTATTAGATCCAAGAGATGATAACTACTCGATCGACATCGTTGTGTTTCTTGGTAGTCATCCAATTGTTTTATTATCAATAGCAGTGGGTTTAATGGGTTAGTTATTGTGTATCAAGGGTGTATTCTAGAATTTATATGAATAAAGTTCTTGCTAATTATATATTTTCATTCGGTAATTTATTTTATTACATCTTGGAAACATTAGAAAAACATAAAACTTAATTTTAAACATGGGGTGTTACATATATCCCAAAACATAAAATTACAATTATGCTATCTATGTTATTGTTGACCATCTTATGGATTCAGAACACATCATTGTTATTAGAGAGTATTTCTCTCTTGATCATCTTTCTAAAATATATGAAAAGGATGTGGTAAGATTGCATAGAGTACCACTTTCCATTATATACAACCAGGAACTGAGGTTTACCTCGATGTTCTAAAAAATTCTACCACATTCACTGGATAAAGAGTAATGTTTCAGTACTACTTCCCATCCTCACACATACGGTCAGTATGAGCAGATAATTCCAACTCTGGAAGACATGTTGAGAGATTTTTCTATGGATTTAAAAGGTTATTGGAATCAACACCAACCATTAGAGGAATTTTTTTAATAATATCTATCACTTCAGTATTCAGATGAATTCTTATGAAGACCTCTATGGAATGAAGTATAGAACTAAAACTTGTTGGGATGATGTTGGGGAAAGAAATTTATTAGGACATGATTTTTTTGGTGAAATAACAAAAAATCAAATATCTATTCAACAACACATAAGAGAAGCTCAGAGTCAAAAAAAAAGATATACTGAGAACCGAAGAAAAGACATAGAGTTTGAAGTGGGTGATAAGGTGTTCTTACGAATATCCTTCTGGAAGAGAGTAATGAGATTTGGAAATAAGGGAAAGCTGAGCCCTAGCTATATCATTCCTTATGAAATACAAGATCATGTTGGGAAGGTAGATTACCAAATGGACCTTCCACAAAACCTCTCTCAAGTTCATGATTTGTTCCATTATCTCTTCTAAGAAAGTACATACCTGACCCCTCACATGTACTATGATCAGAAGTCGTACCACTAGAGAAATATCTTTCTTATGGAGAATGACTGATAGAGATTATGGATCATAACGAAATTTTTTAATGAAACAAGACCACTTGCTTGATAGATATTTTATGGAGGAACCAAGAATTTGAATAAGCAACATGGGATCTTGAATATATGATTAGGGAGAGTTATCCTCATATATTTGTTTCCAAGTGATGAATTTCGGGGGAGAAATTCAGTTTAAGGGGGTAGAATATAACAACCAGATGATTTTATGAAACATTATTTTTAAATAATTTTTATTCTTTAGTAAGTTTATTTTCATGAAATCATGTGTTTTAATTTACTATGAGACCCTTATTATGAAATTACCATTATAGCCTAGCTATAATGTTAGTGTAAATAATTATAAATAACATATGAAAATGAATTATGAAAAATATAAATAAATTAGATATTTGTATTTTATAGTGAATTACTTTTGGTAATGAAATTAATAAGATATATTTGTGTTATATAGTTAATAATTTTTTTGATATTCATTCAATGGATATAATAGACATAGGTTATAAATAAAAACCAATTTGATATATTTTTTAAAAAGTTAATTTTACTCCTTTGAATGACAAACCAATTTTAAATTAACAATTTGACACATTAATAATTTACATATTAAAATTTAAACATTTTATTATAAATAATGATATAAAAATATACATTAAATTAGTTTTTGATATTTTTCTGATAACATTCATATTTTGCGGAATAGTAAAAATACACTAAATTTTAATTAAAACACATTTTTTTCATCGAGATAATTTTTACGGTTAAATTATAATATTTAATTGTTTAAATTATAAATACAATATATTTGTACCAATAAATATAATTTACATCATTAGAATTCATTTTACATTGAATTCATAGGTAAAAACATTTCAATCTTTTTCATTGTTTTACCTTTTAAAACCTATTTTCTCATCAACATGATTACTTATAAATTAATGACTAAAACTTTGGTGTTTTTAATTCAAAAAATTTTATTATATATTTGGAATCATTAGTTCTAAATTATTTTAATAGCATACTTTTATTATTGGACATTATGAATAGTATCTTTGGAAATTATTTTTATTACCATAGTTAAAGGTAAATCTGGTAATCAAGGATAAAAATAATATTATAAAATTATCTTCACAGCTGTAAAAACCTTATTTTATGACTAAATTCTACCCTTATAATATTTTTTTCTAAATTTAATCTTTTTATGGACACATATCAATGAAAATGACTTGAATGTAATAAGAACTAATGAAATGGAAAAACATCACAATCTCATTTTATATAAGTTTCTTAATTTTAATATAGTGATAACTAGGATAAAAAATCGACTATAGATAGAATAAATAAATCTAAAATTATTATCTAAAACATAGAAATTTATTTATAATATATAGAGATTAAATAATTACTATTAATGATGACATGGTAGTGTTGTAGAAATTATTTTTTTAATAGAAATATCAAGTAAATGGTATTAAAAAATATTTAAAAAATTATATTAACTAATTAATGTGATCCAAAAATTTTCTAGGTGACTATGACATGTTCGGAGTGTATTAAATATTTTGGTTCGAATTTATATTCCGTGTGAGTTTTATTTAATGTCTTATAAATGAATAGTGTTAAAATTGACACTATTGACATTTTAAAAAACATTACATTTTATTAAATTAGTAAAAAATCATAAAAATATTTAAAAATTACATGGTTATAATAATAATGATGAAAATGGTTGAAATTATCCATTTATGTTAAATTAACACCATGTAAGTAAATATTTATTACCATTAAATATTGTGAATGTTATTACCAAAATTAAAATTTAATTGAATAACTAAGTTTCAATTAAAAATTTATGTTTAAATTAAAAAAATAAGTTGTCCAAAATTTATTTATTTATGAGATGAAAACCATATGTCATGTCATATTCTAAATTGGGACATTTTATCATTTACTTGGTATGGTTTAATTTTATTATGAATTAATATTTTTCAGAGTTTCCTAAAGTGCCCCTCTCATCTCTTATAAAAGGGGACCTCTATCATCTCCTCTTAACTCAATTTTGAGCCTTCATGCATGGAAAAAACCTACCCATTTCTCTTATAAACTTCCCTAGTCACATTATAGAGGTTCTTGTCTTCTCAAAATACCAACTCTAGTTCCCTAATAAATTTTTTTAAAGAGGCATGTTGATGAAGAGGTAATATAATCTGCTAATTCTTTAAAATTTATTTCGTCATATACATCCTCTTATTTAGTTTTTTAATTATAATGTAATAAAATAAGTATCAATTATAAACTGATATGTTATTATAAATATTAAACCACCCTATTTTATATTCTATCCATCATAAAAAATACAAAATCACCGTGTGTGCGTATGTACAACTTATCATCTCCACGTCATGGTGTAGTATGTTTTTCACCACTACTATAATTGGATGGGTATAATGGTGGAAATAATAACTGTATATAATTATTAAAAAATTATACTAATTCTGTGATACTATAAATCATTCACTTCAAAACCATTCAACAATTATTGGAATGATATCATCGCTCATACATATGTACGACTTACTGTTACCCCGGTGCGATGTGATTTGTTCTACATAATATTAATTAAACCATGATTATATAAATTTATTTAATTGATAAATATGATATATTTTATAATAATACCATGTTTCAAATGATATATATATATATATATATATCCTAAAATGTTTTATAAGAAAATATTTGACAAAATATACATTACAAAATAAACCAATTGATACCCAAATAATGAGTAACAATGAAATATTAATAAGAAATAGATAAAAATATAATCTTAAATGTTATCATACAAATTATTATGATTATTTAATAAATCATTAAAATTATTTAAATAATTATATGTGAGGTTTAGATACATACGATGCATATCAGACCTGTGCTATGTGATAAGTTTACAATCTCATTTTTATCCGAGATTTTTTATTCGTAAGTACTTTCTGGGGATATATTTATCATCAATGTCAATGTTTTCTCAAAAAAATTTCATAAAATATTTAATATTATTATATTTATTATGAAAGTCATTTTTACCCATTTATGACTTTTATTACATTGTATAGAAATAATATTTTCTTTTTACCACCATACGAGGTAATTTTTGATTTTGCTGCAAAAGTACGATGAGAAGGTTTTTTGTAACTTATACAGCATGGACGGATGTTTATGCATTATTTGAATGAATATTATTTCACATGATTAATATTTTATTTTCAACTAAATTAACTTTATTTTAAATTGTTTAGCATTTTTAGGAAAAAACAATTTTGAAGAAGAAAGGATATTTTCCTCAGGAATTAAGTGCAAGTGTTTTATAAAAATTATTTTCCATATTAAATGATATAGGGTTATGTTTCTATACATATTATTACTTTTATTTGATTGTTTTTATGATGGAATTATTTTCATTATTTCGATTAATTTTATATGGATTATGTTCTTATAGAATGATGTTTATGAATCCCATTTTATTTCATGGGTTATGCTATAGAAAATGTTTTATGTATTTGTGGGACATGTAAGAATGGTTTGAATATGATATTTATGGGACCTACATATCCCTACAATGAATTAGGTAATAATTTATATCTCATTACATAGAAATGGGTGGAATGAAAAGTTAACCTGGTTCAGTGATACAGGGCTGGAACGAGGAGAGAACTCAGTTAAGTAGTGGACTTGGTCGGCTATGATGGTCTTGGTAATGATACTTGAATAATATGATATGATTTTATATGGTTATGTGTGTATTAAAAAACATTTCATGTCTTGTGTTATGAATATTTTCATTACATGACACTTTTTGGATGTATCCCATGACATGATATTGTGGTCTTTTATTTACAGGATAATATTTTCAAATGTTATGTTCTTATGAATATGATATGATTAAAATTTACTTTGTTTACCCTTACAGAGAATTTCAGAACTTAATTTTATATGTTTTTCCTCATGACATGAATTAGGGTATTAAGTATTATATTCCAAAAGGATCGTAGTTATTATGAAATACACTAGAGACAATGTAGATGTTTTATGAAGCAGTTTTTTATGTTACCCAGTTTCTAAAGACACTAAACCTGCATGGCCCTGTCATTGTTTTGTTATATGTCATAATAAATATGGTTCAATGTATTAGTAATATAAATGTATTAAAATAAGTTGTCATGACACGTCCTCGGGGACCGTTCCGTGACTACCCCAAAACCACCTTCCATAGGACAGGGACTGGCAACTAGCACCAAAGGTGTAAATCCCAAAAGAAGGGAAGGCATTGCCTTTATGAAGTAACATACACAACATAGTACCCAAGTGAAGTAAGCACTGTGTAAAACAGGGTAAAAGTTAAGTGCTGAAAAGTAAATGGGGTAGTATAAAATCCCAACTGAAGGTATAGTACAACTGAAAGGAAAGTACAACAGTAGTAAGTAAAACAACAACATTGAGTCGTCCTCCGGGAATCCCGCCTGAAGGGTGGGTACAGATAGTCTCCTCATCTCCTCGGGTCTGGCCGTCCGCTCCATGTACATCCCGCCATGTGGTCCACCTCCGAGTACTGTCTAGCTCCATAAGCCTCCACCTCGATCAGGGATGTCCGTCGTCTATATCAAATACAATGCAGTTTGGGCGTAACCCCTACAGGGGTGATTATACGATACTCAGTAGGGACCTAGAGACCCCCAAAGGTCTCTCATTATCCACAAAGGATAAAACAAAAAGGAAAGATACAATCATGAAGTATCAATTGACTCTACTTAGTTATATTCCAATACATATACCTAAGTCATCAGATACAAAATGGCTCAAACTCTCGAGCCCATGCATAACCCAGTCCACACATTAAAACACAACCCAATCCACACATGAAATCAAGACAATCACATCGATGATAATGATTGAGAATCTAGACTCAGCTCACATAGGTATACACTTCGTAAGGGGATAGAGATGACCAGAAGTAGCTACGGATTCATCTAATCTATTATACCCACATAGGATAAAAGACCAGCTATGCTGTCGGACCCACAATGGATACAAGACCAGCTGCTCTGCCAGACCCACTCCGGATACAAGTACATAGCTCAAATACTACGGGACCCACATAGGATACAAGAATAGTAGTCATCTCTGTCGAACCCATAGAGGATCCCAGTACAGTTGTCGTTGCTTCCGAACACATGGAGGATCCAAGTACAGTCGTCCTCATTGCCGAACCCACGGAGGATCCATGTGTAGTCATCATCGTCGCAGTCACAGCCAGCTCTTGGGTTTCCGCACCTAGAATTCTCTATTCTGGGAGGGTCCACTCCTCGAGCAAGAGAGACGATACATCAACTGTCATGAAGTCCAGTGTTATTGTATCCCAATGTTCTGTCTCATCAAAAGATACCCAAAGCGACATGCAGTGCGACAATCGGACGCTCGGTCTGAGAGTTATTGTCTTTTACGTCCTAGGGGCTTGGTTGGGTTTTAAGATAAAACCAACCCGACCTTACTCCAACTGCGTCCAAACCTAAAGGGTAGTAGGCCTAAAGAACCGTCTAAAAAAGGATTTCAATGCAAAAGATGGCACATCAAACGGACGTCTGATCCTTAAGATATAAGCATTTCCGCTCCAAGGGCCTGGTTGGTTTTGGGTTCGAACCAACCCGGCCATACACAAACATTTCCAAAAACTCACGTGTAATATACCTAAATGACCTTCTCGATCCAAGGATTCATACGCAACTGAAGGAGTGTCGATCGGAGGTCTGTAGCTCATGTTATGGGTGAAAGATTGAAAACGGTCCGAAGCGGGGGGTCTGGGCCCGGTCTGACCCGGCCGAACCCCCCCTGGGTCGGCCCAAACTGGGTTGACCCGACCTGGGCCTAGGTCCGGCCCGGCTGGGCGTGGCCCAGCCCAGCCAGTACGGACCTGTCCATGTGACCCGACATGGCCCGGTCGGGGTCACGGTTGCTCGACAAGCCAGCCGAACGGGGGGCGCGACCCCCGCTTTCCGCAGGCGCGGTTCTAGGGTAGCGCCGCTGCTCTCATGGATCTCGCATGGCCAAGGGATACATCCCCTCACCGCCACATCTGAAGACACGGTGAGCACCTGTCGGCGGCGCGCCGTCGCCTCCATGCGGTCGGCCGGTGTAGGCCACCGGAGTCATTCTGGTGGTCCGATTTTTCTCTTGTCTACGCCTGCGGTCGCCTCGGGACCTGTACATCACTGTGAAGGCCTCCAATCTCCATTTCAGTCCTGCTTCGTCGTCGCCAAGTAATCCACACATCAGGAACAGAAATAGTGGTGGGTTTGGAATTGTTCATTAGTTCGCAGCCACCGCGTTAGTGGTTCAAATCATAAACTAACAATTACACGCCATGCTGAGGGTATAAATCACATAATGAATATATATAAAAAAATCCCCTACCTCAACAATTGAGGTCTAACATCGGCGTCGCAGTAGACAGGGTCACGAGGAAGAGTATCGTAGGCATCATCAGAGCGCACCGAGGAGGAAGTGGTGTCTCCTATCTTGTCCTGGAGAAGAGTAAGGATGGTGCGTCGTCGACCTTCGAGGAACTGGCATTCTTCGTCATTCTTCATCGGAGGTCGGCGTTCTTCGTCGTTTCTCGTCGGAGACAAGCGTTCTTCCCAAATCTCCAAAGCTCTCTTGATTTCTCTAGCACAACAAAGGATCTTCCTCAAATTAAATAATAAGTTACTCCTAATATTTAATTACACACACCAGAAAATCCGAGAATTAAATAATCACATTTAATAAAATGCGTTGAAAATTTAATTAGGGAAGGGAGAGGGAAGGTCCCCATTTAATTTATGCATTGGAAAATAAAAACGGGGTTTCCAAATTAATGAGGGGTTATTAATGAGATTATAAGAAATTAAATAGTGGGGATCATGTTGTCCCCACCTCTTTAACATCCACACATGGGTAGTTAAGTGGCTATGGGCCCCACCCTTAACTACACATGAAAGGGAATAACCACCTTATAAAATAAAAATTGGTCTGAAAATTTTTATTTCCTTCTTAAATAAACCCCTAAAAATTATCTTCTCCTCCTTTGAGAACACAACTACAGTAAGTGTCCCCTTAATCAATCATCAGCGGTGCGAGTTCATCGGTGACCTCTGATTTTAATTCTGAGCACTGTTTCAAAAGTTAAGAAAACTCGCTCGTTCATTCACTGAATGTACCCAAGATAAATATCAGAAATTGATTCCGGGCACACCGGGCATCGGAATCAAGTTCTGTTAGAAGCCACAAACTCGTAAAATTCCAATGTATTTGAAAAAAAATTCATTGAAATTTTTGGCCCATTACATCACTCCTACATCAAGTATTTGCATCCCCGTAAAGCTACAACATAAACTGGGGGAACAAAAGATGGTATTGTGCATGCATCTGAGCCTCCTGCTCCCATGTGCTCTCATAGAGGTTTCTGTGCTACCAATGAATGAGCACAAGAGGAATCGACCACCCACATAGGACCCGATCCTATTGATCCTCAATCTCCACCAGGACCTCTCTAAAATACACCCCATCATCGATGTCCAACCCCCCATGGTCGATGATATGCGTCGGGTCGTGCATGTATCTCCTCAGCTGAGATACGTGGAAAACGTCGTGCACCCGGTGAAACTGATGTGGAAGGTCTAGGCAGTAATCCACCTCGCCTACCCTACTGAGGACTTGGAATAGTCCGATGAAGCACAGAGAGAACTTGCTGCCCCGACCAAATCTCCGCAATACACGTCAAGGTGAGACTTGTATGAAAAGATGGTCGCCGTCCTCGAACTCCAGTGGTCTCCACCTCCTATCAGCATAGGACTTCTATCTGCTATGTGCAGTCCTCATCCGCTCCTAGATGATCTGCACCTTCTCTGTCATAGCCCGTACCATCTCTGTTCCTATGAGTGCAGACTCCCCAGGGTTAGTCCATCCCAGAATTGATCTACATGTTCGGTCGTACAATTCCACGTATTGTGTCATCCCAATGGTGGAGTGGTAGCTGATGTTGTATGCAAACTCCACCAAGGGTAGATGATCCTCCCTGCTACGAAAAAAGTCAAAGACACATGCACGAATCATTTACTCAAGTGTCTAAATGGTCCTCTCCGTCTGGTCATCCGTCTTGGGGTGAAAGGTAGTTCTCTGGCATAGCTACGTCCCAAAAGCCATCTGTAACCCCTTCTAAATTCGGGAAGTAAAACGAGTGTCTCTATCGGAGACAAAATAAGATGGAACACCATGAAGTCCTATGATCTCCTGGATGTAGTGGCATCCCAATCTGTCCACTAAGCCCTGCTCTCTGATCGGCAGGAAGTGAGCCAACATGGTGAGTTGGTCTACGATCACCGATATGGAGTCGTGTCCTCTGGAAGTACGTGGAAGCCCCATCACTAAATCCATGGATATCCCATTCCACATCCACTCTGGGACCTCTAAGGGTTGTACGAAGCCTATTGGTTCCTGTTTCTCCACCTTTATTTGCTGGAAAGTGAGGCATCGTGAAACAAACACTACTATAACCTTCTTCATACCTGACCACTAGTACTGTCATATGAGGTCCTGGTACATCTTCACCACTCCAGGATGTACCGCTAGTGGGGAAGTGTGAATCTCCCTCATCACTTCCTCCTGTAGTGCAAATGGTACCATGGTACATCCCTTGAAGCAGATGACGTGCTCCCTGCCTTCAGAAAATTTATTGGGTGCTAGCCCTGTGGATATCTGAGCACGTCGCACCTTACAGTAAATGTCCCCATGCTTTTCCTCTCTGACCCACTGAAGTAGTGGATGAGTGAATGTGAGGGACTGCATAGAGGCTTCCCCATATATATCCACAAATGATATCTACAAAGAGGCTAACTAATTTTTCACCTCTCTAAGTAGTTGAATCCCCAATCTCCTACGGAGAGAATCAACCACAATGTTCCTCTTCCCAAGAGTATAGAAAATCTCAATGACATAATCTTGTAGGAAATCAAGCCATCACTGCTATCTCAGTTTTAGGTCCTTCTGTGAGAAAATTTACCAGAGGCACTGGTGGTCAGAGTAGACTATAAAGTGATCGCCCATCAGATAGTGTCGCCACATCTTCAGGGCGAAAACCACTGCTGCTCACTCCAGGTCATGGGTAGTGTAGTTCTGATCATGCTGCATCAACTACCATGAACTGTAACCGATCAATGATCACTCTTGCATCAGTACACACCTGAGTCTAGTCTTGGATGCGTCACAGTAAACTACGTACCCTACGCCCTCCTCTGGCAGCTTCAAGATGGGTGCACCGGTCAATCTCTTCCTCAGCTCCTGAAAGCTCTGCTGACATCTATCTGGCCAAACGAATGGTTTCCCCTCCTTCGTCAAAGCTGTGAGCGGTGCAGAGAATCTTGAGAAGTCTAGCACAAACCTCTGATAATACCCAGCCAGACCTAAAAAACTCCAAACCTTTGTTACACTCCTGGGTGGCTCCCAAGAAAGTACCGCCTCGACCTTCGTGGGATCAACTACAACTCTCGCGTCTGAGATGACGTACCCCAAGAAGTGAACCACTCGATGCTAGAACTGGCACTTCGAGAGCATACCATAAATCTAGATCTATCGAAGTGTATCCAGTACAACCCGTAAGTGGTAGGCGTGCTCCTCATCGGTCATCGAGTAATTCAGTATGTCGTCAATGAAGACTACGACAAACCTATCGAGGTAGGGCTGGAAGATCAGGTTCATGAGACCCATGACCACTGCTGGAGCATTGGTCACACCAAAGTGCATGACCAAGAACTCATAGTGGCCATGCATACACCTGAAGGCCATCTTGTGCAAATCATAGTCCCAAACTCGGAGCTGATGATAGCCTGACCTGATGTCTATCATTGAGAACCAACGTGCTCCCTTGAGCTGATCAAAAAGGTCATCAATCCTCGGAAGCAGATAAATGATCCTCACGGTCACCTGGTTCAGGCGATGGTAATCGACACACATTCAGAATCCCCCATCTGACTTCTTGGAAAAAAGAATAGGAGAAGACCAGTGTGAAACAATGGGTCAGATGAAACTGTTACCTTGTTAGTCCTCCAGTTGTACCCGCAGCTCACGAAGCTCGGCTAGACCCATCTTATATGCTGGATTAGATATCGTTGATGTCATGTGGTACAGGTCTATATATAAATCTACCTCCCTGTGAGGAGTTAGCCCTGGAACATAATCATAAAACCATCCGCATACTGATCCACCACTATAGGAAAACTCAGACTCCATATGTCAACTGCTCGTTGGAAGACACTAGCCAACTGATATGAAATCGACTTCCCTCTCCTCTGCGTAAATCCATCATGTGTTGCGAAGGTTCCCTTCTCGTCGGTGAAAGTAAACCTAATCCCATCCAGGTCGACACACTGCACCTTAGGCCAAATACTGTCGATCTGAGCATGGACTATAGATAACCAATCCATATCCAAGATGAAATCGTAAGGCCTCGACGCCTCTACAAGAAGTTCCTACCTGAAGATCTCACCTCCTAGAGTAAGCTCACACTGCCAGCACCAGTGTGTAATCATCGAGTCTTCTCCCGTAGGAGTCTCTAGTCGTAAGGATCAATCCAATGGCTCTATCGAAATCTCCGAGCTCCAAACAAGGGAAGTATTAATAAAATAATGACTCAAACATGTGTATATAAGAACTGCAGCAAGGGTAGAAAAGACAAATATAGTACCTCGAATAATCTCGGCTGCACCATGGTCGTAACCCTCCGCTGCCTGGAGCTAAGCCTACCTATGCCTTCCAGCTCTCTATGGTCAGGGTGGATGTCCTAGGGGTGGTGGTTGTAGAGCCTCGTAGCGTCATCCACCACCCACTGCTTGGCCAACTCCTCTACCTCATCTGCATGCTCCCTGTGGACTGCCACGGTCGAACCTCTGCCTCTACAAGGGAGGTCCCTCCACTGTCTGTTGCTTTCCTGCATGGTGAGTCGGGTAGTCACGATCCATGTGGCCCTGCCCGCCACATGCATAGCACTATTTGCTCCTCATAAGGCTGGGTCCACGCCGTGTGCCCCATATAGCCGAAACTGTATCTTGAGTCCACCCACCAGACGGTCTGGTCATCTTGGACCCCTGCATCATCTGTCGACTACCAGATGCAAGGGGATCCACTCTGTGCCATCCTGCGGTGGGTCTCGCTGCTGATGGCTGCTCAGTGAGAAAGATCTCCACTAACAGGGCTTGCTCCAACACCCCCCCACCTGCATCGGGATACTGAGGGGAATCGACGATGGTCTGATCACATGCCTCAGTCCCTGCTCAAAGGTTCGAGCCCAGAATAACGGGTCACGTACCATATCTGTGGAGTAGCACGAGAGGTCGGTAAATCTCGTCAAGTACTGGGCTACTATCATGATGCCCTGCCACAACTACAGTAACTCCTGGATGCGCAATGCACAGAGGGTGGCTGGAATGATCTCCGAGCGGTAGAGGCTCTCGAAGTCCGTCCAAAGCAGAGATGCCTCGTTGTGAATTTGGAGCCTCAGGCTCCACTATCTACATGCTGCTGCATGTAAGAGACTCGTGGCAAGGATTACCATGAGGTCTGCTGGTGTCCCTACCAATCTGAAGGCTCTGATGATAGCCTCCAGCCAATCCTCAGCTGCCTGATGATCCGTCTCTCCACGGAACCTGAGTGTCCTATGTCTCTGAAACTCGTACAACGAACATAGGCTACGTGCACTCTCCGTGGCTGGGGCTGGTAGCATCAGTGGCTCAGTGGGTAGAGGTACCGCTAGTGCCTCCTCTATAATGGGGCCCTGCACCAACGACTCGTCGCTCGGTGGGCTTCCATCCCGCACGTAACTAGGAACCCTGGCTGGCTACCTTCATGGGGCCTTCTTGAAAACAAACAGTTGGTCCACGGTCAAACAGTATACCTAGTGAGTTGACACAAAGTAATCACAAATAAAACTTTTAAAAGGAAACACACACGCAATCAGTGTTTTTTTGCACAGAGTAGGAAATCAGAGGTCATGGACCCCGTGTATGGATACGTCGGCCGCCGCACCAACACTGGACTCCCTGGACTAGAAACCACACTCAATACTATTAACACTATTTATTCGCAGAAAGGAATTTTTCAGAGTCCTGAGTTCTGCAGTAGAACAGATGCCCCTAATACCAATTTTTCACGACCCGTCGTCAGGGCCTATTTCGTGACTACCCAAAGCACGCCATTCATAGGCCTAGGGCTGGCGACTAGCACAAAATGTGTAAATACCAAAAGAATGAAAGAATTGCCATTATGATGTATCATACAGAATAGAGTATGAAAGTGAAGTAAGCACTAAGTAAAACTCGGTACAAGGTAAGTGCTGAAAAGTAAATGGGCTAGTATACAAACCCAATCGAATGTACAGTACAACTGAAAGCAATGTACAATAGCAGTAATTAAAACAACAAAACTGAGTTGTCCTCCGGGAATCCCACCTAAAGTGTGGGTACAGATAGTCTCCTCAGCTCCTCGGGTCCGGCCGTCCTCTCCGTGTATGTCCCGCCAAGTGCTCCACCTCTGGGTACCTTCCATCTCTACAAGTCTCCACCTCGATCAGTGATGTCTGTCATCTAAATCCATCATAATGTAGTGCGAGTATATCCAGTGCAGGGGCGAGTATATGATATATAGTAGGGCCCCCGAGACCCCCGAAGGTCTCTCAAAATCCACGAATGATAAACCAAAAAGGAAAGATATAATCATGAAGTATTAATCAACTCTACTTAGGTATATGGAAATTCATATACCTAAGTCATCAGTAAAAAAATGGCTCCAACTCTCGAGCCCAAGCATAACCCAGTCCACACAGGAAAACACAACCCAGTCCACATATGAATGAAAGTCAATCACATCAACGATAATGATTGAGAATCAAGTCTTAGCTCACATAGGTTTACACTTCATAAGGCGATAGAGATGATCATAAGTAGATACTGATTCATCTAAGCTATCAGAGCCACATATGATACAAGACCAACTAAGTTGTCGGACCCACATAGGATACAAGACCAGCTACTCTGCCAGACCCACTCAGGATATAAGTACAGAGGTCTAATACTGCCCAACCCACTTAGGATACAAGACCAGTAGTCATCGTCGTCGGACCCACAGAGGATCCCAGTACATTCTTCGTCACTGCTGAACCCATGGAGGATCCAACTGCAGTTTTCCTCACTGTCGAAACCACAGAGGATCCAAGTGCATTCGTCATCATCGCAGTCGCAGCTAGCTCTTGGGTTTCCGCACACATCATGCTCGATTCGAGGAGGGTCCTCTCCTCGAGAAAGAGAGTCGATACATCAACTATCATGAAGTCTAGAATTTATGTATCCCAATGTTCCAACTCACTAAAATAAACCCAACGCGACATACGGTGCATCAATCAGACACCTGGTCTGAGAGTTATTGGATTATCCGTCCTAGGGGCCCGGTTGGTTTTTATGTTAAAACCAACCTGACCATACTACAACTGCATCCAAACCTCAAGCGGAGTGGTCCAAAATAATGGTCGCAACAAAAGTATTTCAACGCAAAAGACGACATGTCAAATGGATGTATGGTCCATAAGATATAAGTGTTTCCACTCCAAGGGCCCAGTTGGTTTCGGGTTCAAACCACGCCGGTCGTACCCAAACATTACCAAAAACTCTTGTTTAATATACCGAAAAGACTGTATCAATCGAAGGATTCCTATGCAAAAGACGATGCGTTGATCGAAGGTCTTTAGATCATGTTATGGGAAAATGATTGAAAACGGTCCGAAGTGGGGGTCTAGGCCCGGTCCTACCCAGCCCCACCCCCCAGGGGTCGGCCCAAACCAGGTCGACCTGCCCCCGGTCTGGGTCCTGCCCAGTAGCGAGTGGCTCGGACCGGTCGGCGTAGCCCGGTCCACGTGACCGGGCCCGGCCCGGCCGGGGGGCACGCTGGCTCGGCCAGCGAGCCGAGCGGGGGGCGTGACCCCCCGCTTTCCGCAGACGCGGTGCAATGTTGGCACCGCAACTCCCATGTATCTCGTGCGGCCGCGGGATCCTGCCCCTCGCTGCCATGGCTTCAGCCATGGAGGGATCCTCTCGGCGGCGCGCTGGGGTGTTGGCCATCATCTTCGGCCGCCTGCGCCACCGGGAACTTCTGCGGGCCACCGGAGTCATTCTGGTGGTCCGATTTTGCACCTGTCTTCACCTGCAGTCGCCTCAAGAACTGTACATCACTGCTAAGGCCCCAATCTACAATTTTGCCCCGTTTCGTAATCGCCAATTAATCTGCGCATCAAAAACAATAATATCGGTGGTTTTAGACTTTTTCGTTAGTCTGCACCCACCGTGTTAGTGGTTTGAAACGTCATCTAACAATTACACGCCATGCCGAGGGTATAAATCAGATAATTAATATGTAGAAAAAAAATCCCCTACCTCAACAATTGATGTTGAATGTCGGCGTCATGGTAGACGGCGTCACAGGGAAGAGGATCGTAGGCATCATCAGAGCGCGTCGAAGAGGAAGTGGAATCTCCTCTCATTACACAGAGAAGAGTAAGTGTGGCACATCGTCGACCTTTGAAGAATCGGCATTCTTTGTCGTTCTTTTTCGGAGGCTGACATTCTTCGTCGTTCTTCGTCGGAGACATGCGTTCTTCCAAAATAACCAAATATCTCCCAATCTATCTCGCACAAGGAAGGATCTTCCCGAAATTAAATAATAGGTTCCTCGTATTATTTAATTGCACACGCATGAAACTCCCAAAATTAAATCATCACATTTAATAAAACGTGTTGGCAATTTAACTAGGGAAGGGAGAGGGAAGGACCCCATTTAATTTACGTGTGTTAAAATAAAAATGGGGTTCCCAAATTAATGATGGGTTCTTAATGAGATTAGAGGAAACTAAATAGTGGGGCTCGTGCGGGCCCCACCTCTCTAACATCCACACATGGGTAGTAAAGTGGATGTGGGCACCATCCTTAACAATCGATGGGAGGGAATAACCACCTTATAAAATAAAAATTGTTCTGACAATTTTTATTTACATCTTAAATAAACCCCCAAAATTATCTTCTCCTCCTTTGAGAATGTAACTACGGTAATTGTCCACTTAAGCAATTACCGGCACTGCGAGTTCATTGGTGCCCTCAGAGTTTAATTTCGAGCACCGGTTCAAAAGTTAGAAAAACCCACTCATTCGTTCATTGAACATACCCGAGCTAATCTTCGGAAATTTATTCTGAGCCCACCGGGCCTCGTAATCAAGTGTCGTCAAAAGCCAAAAACTCGTAAATTTACAAAGTATTTAAAAAAATTCCATGAACTTTCTGGGTATTTACAAAATTGGTCATTATAAACACATTTTTATGTATGAGTCTTATAGAGGTACATGTTGAATATATTTCTTGATCATAATCTAGAAATTAACATTCATGATAAAATATATATTTTATTCCATTAATATGTTATGATATATTTTGTTTATAATATATGAATTTAAATTTTCTGGATAAAATTTCTTTGTGGAGATAATTTAATACCTTGATAATTTAGATTTTAATAATATAACACTATGTTTGACCATATACAATGCACAAAACCCTTCTTTTAAACGAACTATGAAATAATAATATTTAAATATGATTGATATAACATAGTGATTGGTTTTGATAGTATGAATAAGAATATGCATATATTATGAAATATATATATATAATTTTTTACTAAATAAGAGTAATAATAAATCAGACATTGAATATAAATAAATAATAAATAAACATAAAATCTGTTTTAGGTAAATGGTATATTTATCATAAATTTTTTATTATTATTAAAATGTATTTTCATTAATATTGGTAAGTTTTTAATGAAATAATTATGATATGAATGTAGTTTAGTGAATTTATATTAATTTATTTATCTTTACTAGAAATGCAATGAAGATAAATTAATTATATGGTTCCAGAAATTCATTTTCATCAAAAAAATTTTTTTCATATATATTATTAAGAATTTATACAAATTTATTAATTTACTTTTGAAAAATAGAAATCCTATTTGAAATTTTAAAGTAATTATTGGCTTTGGATGAATGTGTGATATTTTTCTGAACGGGATGATTTTTGAGTTAATTATGAGAAATTCTAATTTTACAATAACTGTTACGTTGATGAAATTATAATGATATAATAGTAACATAATTTAACATGAAACGTTTTTTATAGAAAAAAAATAAACATTTAATTAATATATAATTTAAAAAAATATTATTTTTATCATAATAAAATATTTTTACCATTTTACAAATTATAGGAATGTGTCTGTAGATATAAAAACATTTTTTTGTTCTTCTCCATTATTCAAGTATTTACAAGGTTAATTTTGGTGTTGGTTTGGATTAAAACTAAAATAAATATCCTTTGATTTATAATAATCCAATTAGTGCCCTTATAATTAATGTTAATATTAATTTTTTTTAAATTAATTATATTCATGAAAAAAGTATTCATCTAAAAATGTTATACTATTCATTTTGGAAACATATTTGAAATTTTTTTGAATGATATATGAGTATTTTCATTTTAGTGGAATCCATTTTTTAATAAAATTAATTAATAATAAGTTGTATTGTGAACACAATTTTTATTCATAATGTATAGTAACTGTTGTTAATATTTATCACCTTGCTTAAGGATTAAATGATAAAAAGGTGTATAAATAAATGTGTAAGGATTATATATTAAAAAACATTATTAAACATCATTAATTGGTATTATTTATACCAAAAAATTATAATGTTTTAATAAATGACAATTTGGTTTATCATTGACATGAAATTAGATTTATATTATTTAAAAATCATCAGTAATTCCATGTTTATCCCTCCCCTAACTCAAAAAATGGATCCTCAACACCTCCCTTGTTCATAAAAATTCATCCCAAGAGATTGTAAAATAACTACAAAAAAAATCCTATATTCCATCACTAGATTATTGATATCATTTTCCTCCCCTAATAGAATCCAATAATTCTTATGATGTTACCCAAAAAAGGCCACTTAAATAAGATATAATCATCTAAGCCAACACATTCAATGTGCATCTCTTATACTACTGACAAAAAATATATTATAAAGATCATATAAAATGAATTTAACTAATCAATATAATTATATTTTTTAATGATAATCGGAAAACCATTCTACGCATCCCTTAAATCATATGTAAAAGGAAAACATCATTCGTAAGTATGCATGACATTCTATATCTATGTAGTGGGATAATTCATTTTTTATCACCAAATTAATTTGATTATTATAAAATATGAATTAATTTATTTAGATTATTTTTAATACTTAATTATTATTATTTAAATATAAGATATCATCTACCTTATTACCCTTCCATCCATTGGAAAATTAAAATATATCTTATGGGTATGTGTGGACTACCACATCCACAAAGTGAAATGAATAATATTTATCTTACCAAAATTCATGGATGATTCAAAAATGTTATATAAAAAATAAAAATGATATTCATTAAATTTTTAAAAATATAGAAAATATATAACACTTTCATAAGTATTTATACTATGTGTAATATATAGATTTATTTTCTATGAATTCATGAAATCAATTGTAAGTGGTAGAGATAAGAAAGAACTATTCAGTTAATGGATTTCAAAATATTAGAAATAAAATTAATAATATAATATTGGAGAATTTTTTTCATAAAAAGGATTAAAAAATTTAAATTCATTATATAGTAGGATCCAAAATCTATTAAAAGGTCGATACCTAGAGGATGATAATTTTTTTTCATTTCAAATTTTGTGAGAAATGCTTATATAATGGGAAAAATTTCAATTATATGTTGTATATAATTCCCTATTGAGAAATGATATCATTAATTAAACATTAATCAATGTATATAATGTTATAATTAATTTTTAAAATCTATAGGGTTTTTATTCAAGAGCTACTATATCTGTAATTGATTTTTTATAATCAAATTTTATTTCAATATTGTTTACGTTCAGATTTCCTTCTGATAAATTATATGATCCAAATATCCTAAATCCATTAGTTTTATTCCAATCTAGTTGTGATTATGATTTTATTTATTATTTTCCTTTTCACACCATGAATGATAAGAACCACCATTTGAATTACAAGTAAGGGAGTTTATATTAAATAAATTCTTATATTAACTTTTTCCTTCAAAAATCATTTTCTTCTTTGTTGAAGATATCCTATAATTTTACATGATTATTCACAACTAAACTCAAATGATTATTTTAATATTTTTTTAATTATATTTTGAAATTATATATTTATTTTTAAAGGAATATTCATTTTATTTGTCCAAATTTTCTTATTTTTGGACTTTTTAACAAAATGTGAAAGGAATCATTATTTTAACATTTACCTTAGGAATGCAATTTCCTACCGTCATGACTATTTTTTAAAATGAAACTTCCTTCACAAGATAACCTGGTTTTTTAAATGAGTTTTTTTTTCAAAATAATTTTGTATTTATTATTAAAAATTATACCAAGAGAGTAGGGTCTAATTTTATTATTTTTATTAAAATAAATATTGAAAATTATTTAATTTTTTTCAGAAATGTACATGGAAGTTATTTGTAATGTATCTCTTATATTTTACATTCAAAATTCTTGGTTTTACTAAAGAATCATAATTTACATAGAATCTATTGTCTTATATCACCCATTTTTGATAATGGATTCTATCTTATTTTGATAGAATTCAATTTCTTGTGATCATGTGATCTATAAATCTAAATGAATAAAGAGACAATGTTTTCAACCGTTATGTCCAAAGATTCAATGTCATTTAGGAATTCAATAAAATTTACATTAACTTGATTATTTAACTAATGTATATCATTTTTATATATGGATGTTGTGGAATCATGTTTATTAATATATTTATTTCATTGAGTGGTGAAATTTTTATTATTCCAGATTCAATAAGGATAAATTTTAATTTTAATTAATTTTGAGATTTAATATTATTAACAATCATATATATGTTATGAATTAATTAGACATGTAAGTGGTGTGTTACACCATGTAATGGATATACCTGTGATTAATTGACATGTCTCATTAGAAAAATCAAATAGAACTAATAGATATATAATTTTTTTACACATATCCATTAAATGATAGTGTTTTTAAAAAGGAATTAATGCTAATATTCATGATAACAAGGTCGATGAATTGATAGAATGTTCTTGAAATTCCAAATTCATGAAATTAATTCATTGTTAATTCACATCCCATTATCCCTAGGACTATAATGTTGAAATTATCCATAGATGTTTGTTCGACTAATGTTTATGATTTTATGCGATGTGGTTTGATTATACACTTTTTCATATTGATTATACCTTATGAACTCATGATAGATTTTACTTTGTGTAATAATTACGGACCATCTAATATCAATATTTTTAACTTTTAAATTTAATTGGATATAAAGAATTATACTTTGAATGATATATATGATGGAAAAATGTTTCTTATGATATGTAATTATAATTCCAAGGTAATATCAGAATCATGTATATATCTATTTTTCCATGTCAGTACAGGTCCCAATATGGCCCATTTATCTAGAGGGATTCTTAGTCATGAAAACTGAATCCCACGTCAAATATGATATGGATTAGAAGAAAAAAAAGAAGAAAACATATAAATGGGATAAATTTTCCTAGTATACATGTCCACACACAAAAACATCTACATGATACAGTGTAAAGGAATATATAATGGGAATTAAATATCTATAGTAAAACAATGCATTTAATTAAATAATGGAATAATACTACATATTATGATAGTATAAAAATGAAATCGGAAAACTACAAGCCAAAAAAGTATTGATGTCCCATCCTGAAAAAAACTCGAACAAATGAAAACTAAGAGACCCTAACTCGGGATCTCCCTGACCTGAACACATCACACAGTCAATGAACTCAAATATCCCAAAGATACACCAAATTCACTATTGATATATTCGATGTTTTTATAATACATGGAACCTATATGAAATTCTCACTCATGGGTGATTATATACATATCCCAGAGGATTCAGTAAAAACATTAGTAGGGGAATCAAAAATATATGACAGAAAGTCATGTCAACCCAAATCAATAGGGAAATGAGAATCGAATAGACACACACACACACACACACATATTCTCATAATGAAACCCAGATTATAGTGAATGTGGTCCTCCATATGAAATCCCACACCATAGTACATGAACATATCTATATTTTAAAAAGTCAATCTCTAATTCCCTGCATAAAACACAACCTCCCCAAAATCATTATGGAGGAGTATTCTCTTTGATACTGTTATCCATAGTCGAGGAAGACACAAATCATGTACATGACCCACATTCCACAATATATTGAAGATGATGGAGTACCAATACATAGATAGAGGTTCCATGACAAGTGTAGGGGAGTTTTAAATCTACCATTATAAGGTTTTTGGGGAGCCACACCCTATTGTGATAGCGGAGTTCCAATCCTGTTATAACACAAATGATCTTTCCATATCACATTTATCATCAAACATTTCCGAAAGAGACATCATGTTTAGAATACCATAAATCATATTTAATATGTTAAAAAGAAGGACATGATCTTGTCCTATGTTTAAAGTCACTCAAGATATGCTACCCAAAGGACAAAATCCAGTCATTAAGGTGGAGATATGAGAAGTAGACTTTCGGGGAAAAAATAAACAGCATGTATGGGTTCTGCAATGCTTCTGAGCCCGCCTTGTTGCCCTCATTTTTTCACCTATATACATGAATTAAAATCCATGTTATAATACATAGTTTGTGTATTAGGTACATTGTGTTTCCCATCCACTTAGTGATATATAGTGTGGTCCTGGTTATTCCCATGTACTTAGGGTTGTTCCCATTGCGATGGTCTTTCCAATGTCCCTCGTCTTGTACCTGGAATTTCCCAAGTGTCGACCCATTCCCGTGAACTATCTAAGTACATGTTATATCATGTAACACATGGTCATTTTCATTACAATCTTTCATGTGGATTGGTTTCTCAAGTAGGGACTCATGAAATGTAGGTTCAGTCACAAAATGTGCGGTCTTTAACAAATTTGGAAACCTTATCCTCTACCTAAAAATAAGTATACAATGTGTGTTCATCCTAACTACATGTCATGTAATATAGTGTTTCATATAAAGTCCATTCCATTCATTAAATTTACATATTCACACCACTCTCCTTGAATCATTATATTTGGACACTTATGATCAACAAAAACACCTTCGAACGTCAATTCATGGCCTTCGATGGGAGAAAAACTTAATATGATATAACACTCAATGATTATATCTTATCTCGTGAGTGTTCCATCACCCATCACCACACATGATCATAGATCCAATAAGCATCATCTGCAATCTATCATGATCCATCCACAAAATTCCAATTTATTCATCACGTACACAAACACCATGAATATAAAGGGTCGATAATGCTTGAACCCGAATCTGAAATGTCGAATTGAGACGTTGTGGACAAATTATGATGAACATGAAGAATAAATGGGGGGATTTAAAAATAATTTTCAAGTGGCCATATAAATGAGCTTGAAAACAGGATATCTGTGCTGATAACCTATCATAACAAGATTTAGTTGAATTGAACTATATAATTCAATTAACGAGATATTGCGAAGAATGTAGGATTTAAAATAGAAAAAATATTTCACCTAAAGTCCCTGTTTAAAAAATTTAATCAAGAGTATAAAAATGAAAATTAATGATCCATACATCTATATTCATAGATATTTTTTTTGAGAAATGTGATCAATAGAGATGTATAAGTCCATCCTTATTTTCTACGTCTCGATACACAATGATCTAATAACCGATCACCTTTCAATGTGATTTTTCAATGAATAATATCAATTATCCTCTCATATCCCATATGGTTTGGCTGGTGACACATGTTATGTATTATAATTTGTTACATATTGAGAATTCACTTGGTTAAATCATTTAATAAAATAAATAATTAACTTAATTAATATTTTTTGTTTTACATACCCATCCTAACAGCCTCAACTTAATGTTTAGCACCGAACAACCACTTTTCGCACTTGTGCATACCCCGCATTTTGGAATCTATTTTGTCCTCAGATTTTTGATCCTGGACTCAATTAGAGAGTTATTCAATGATTTAATGAAATACATTGAAAATGATATTAATATATTTATAATATTTATAATATCAATACCAGATGGACCAGACCGTGAAATATATTCTTTTCTTAGTTCCTATCTCCAAAAATATTAATTAATATTTTTCAATGGCTTAGATAGAAAAATTGTGTCAACACATTTCCCCCTCCTTCATGTATTTTCACCCAAAAAAGAACTATATAAACATGTAGATGTAGATACTGATCCCACATATGTCTCTATCTCTCCCAAGAGAACTCTTGAATTATAATGTTCTTACACAATACTCAAACCAATGTAATAGTTTTTCCTCACATGATCCACTCCCAATGATCTTCAATCATCAGATGGTACTTTACGAATGTGGATCTATCCTTGATTTCCATCTCTCGCTAATAAATAACATTAATAGGATCATGAATGTATCTACTCAAATATGAATCAAGGAAGATGTCATGAACCTAGTCTAACTTTGCAGGGAGGGCAATGTGGAAAGAAACCATTCCAACACTCCATCATATCTCAATATCATGTTTAATCATTTGGAATATAATTTCTCAAAAGACAAATATCATTAACAATTATCATGGGAGACTCTACAAAAAACATGTTCTCCCTATTATAACACCAAGGTCCTATTATGTCAATATGTAATATATTTTAGTTGGATCTAGGCTATACTCATCATCTAATGGATCACTTGAACCTTATATACTATCAACTAGACCATCTATGGCATAACAACATATGTCTCTATAATCCTGGACCATTATAAGTGTAACCTATAATGTCACCATTATATGGATTAAATAGGTTTCATGATGACGATACATTGATAGATGTTATTCTATAAAAACACCAATGGAATGTGATTATTTCATCTTCAATTAATGTCTTACAAACAACCCTTATCCAATCCCTTAACAACTCGATAGTATGCTCAGTATTATATTCCATCTGGGGAAGAAATAATATAGTCATCCTCAACTATTTCCTATTGTATCCTAGATTCTTCTACACAATCATGATGTAAAATGGAAACCATATTTAGACATAATCTTCAAGGGCACACCATGGAGTAGGATGATCATTCCAAAAAAACTACCCCCAAATCGTGACCAAAAAATTCTCCTTGATAACAATGAAGTGTAATGACCTGATAATCAAATCAAGTATCACTTATTTGGCATCATTTTATCTCAATTTCTTTGGAATGTCTTTAAAAATGTCCATGGATATATTTTTTCATTTCCATTCCTAGATCATCCAAGTATATATGAAACAAGTCTAATCCTGGTTCCCATCCATTGCCTAATGACATGTGAATCATTGAGAGTAACTCAGCTTCATTTAAACTCATGTCATCCCATAAAAAATGGTGTTGATGGACGTTGTGAAACTTTTCCACATTATGATTCTCCACCAAAGTGGATTTGTGAAACTCACTCAACACATCCTCAAAAAATAGGACTAAAACCTCAATCTATCCCTAAAAATTTATGGTTTTATCCCCTCATTAAAAAAATCCATATTGCTTCTCTTTATGATTTATGGTCTTGTATAACTTCATAGTATATGTATCCCAACTAATCCTCCCTCAAACACATAATAAAAGGGGGATTCATCACCATTTACTGTTGAAAAGTTTCACAGCAATCCTCCAGCTAAGTTGACTTCTAAGAATCCACATTCTTAAATTAATCCTCCACTGAGTGAGAATGTTAATTATTTCAAAAACCATCATCGAAATCATTTCAATTCATTAGTGTATAAACTATCATGAATCTATAGTCCTATATGAACCCCTTACATAAGCTATGAATTACGTTCAAATTACTCTATGTAAAGATGTACTTAATACCATGTTGGTCTGAGTATCAAATAAATGTTCTCCAAAAATATATGGTATCCACATATTCATATTGAATATAACCACTTACAACTCAAATTTTTCAATCATATTGTTCTTCTCATGGGGTTTGAACTAACTTGACCCTTATACGATCACTTCCTTTATCTACGTCAATACGTTGTCTTGGCCAACTCCATAGGAATCAAAAAACACTATGTACTATACTCCCCACTCTAGTAGTCTCAACAAAAGAGTACTGGTCAGCCTCAGCATACACTCTTCAAATGCTCTATAATAGTAATTGTTCCATAAAATGTACCATATTTTCCATGTCAGTTCAATTAAAAGGGATTCATTCTAGGATAATTCCACATAAAACTTGATGTAGTGCCTCACTATTCAATGAAAACTCATTACATCTAGCTCGACCATCGATTGAACACATGAAAGAACTAGATCAATCTTCACTAGTTTCATCTCTAAATCAAGCTAATAAATTAGTTTACCCAAAATTAGAACCTCACAAATCACGATACTTTAAGATACAACTGCTCCATGTTCAAAAATAAGCAACTAATGGGTGGTTGGTTTCATCTTCCACCCCAAAACACCCACTCAATCAATAATTATATATCTCTTGTACATAAAATAGACACCCTCCCCTTATTATTATGGAAACTAACTCTTTTATGTTTATAGTTAATCTAGACATGGGGAATATAAAACCAATCCATACCCAAGATGAAAATCTTAAGGTTTCATTATGATAACCAATTGGTAACATGTGAAAATCTCTCCACTATGTGATAGCTCAAGATAATGAATGATATTCTATTTAAAATAATCACTCTCTGTAGGAACCTCTAGACATATCATCGAGGTTAAAGTCTCACCTAGAAGCTGAAGATCTCACACCATGAATAAGGAGATGATGTAATGACTCTCACTTATTTATACTAATACAGAGACATGATTAGAATATAAACAGATCATACCATGCATAAAATCATGTGAATCCTATTCATAAGCCTCTATGGCCTACTACTCACCATGGCCCTAACCACTAGCTACCAAATCCAAAAATCATACATTTTTTGGTGCATGTGGTGTCAGTTTGTTCCATCATCCTTCCGAAACTTCACCTTCATCTACAACGACACATAATCCTCTTCAAGCACCGCCTCTCTGAGGGATACCATGGAAGCATCTAGGAGATCCATGATAAAACAATTACTCTTTTATGTGTATCTATACACTATCTATATTTACTAATTAGGTAATTGTTTACTGAATCATCAAGTTTGCACAAATATTTGATATTTGGGAGAAGATTTTGGTGGAGACAATAGGGAAGTTGTAAGTATGGGAAATTGTACATAATCATGGTGTGATCATGAAAATTGTCTTTAATCATGATGTGTAGTTTAAATCACTATTGTGAAGAGGATTACATGAGGTATTATAAACCCAAATGAGGATGTGTACATCCATTCACCCCCATGCCAACAGGATGACCATGTGGACAGTCCATGTGTTGGATGATATGTTGAGGGTTTCGATTTTGGCTTTAGCCCAGGCTAGGTGGATCACAAAAAATTGGTAGTGTTTTTCTAAAACAACAACTACGACTCTACCATCAGCATATCACATTTTAAGGCCCTATATGGGTTACCATTTAGGTCACTGATGTGCTTCAAACAGACCGGTGAGACATCCCTTGTGGGACTAAATATTGTGCAGGTGATGATGGATATGTTTTAGATCATCCGTGGGAACATGGGGTTGGCCTAGAGCAGGCTGAAATCAAACGCGGTTCTAAATCACTAGTTCTTGGAGTTAAAGAATAGTTTCCACTAATTCCAAAGATTATCCCCACAATGAGGATTATGGAGGTCAAATTAATGAGGAAAGTCATCATCGATGATCATTGGGTCATTCGAGATCCTAAAGATAGTTGCCGAGATTGCGTATCACCTCATCATGCCCCCACAATAGGAGTGACTGCATTATGTCTTCCACATATTTTAGTAGAAAGTATTTGTTCATGACCCCACACACGTCATCTATTGGGGTGCTCTAGATAGTAAGGACTAGGACACCTTTACAGAGCACCCCGTGGTGATCGATGATTTAGAGGAGAGAATTATGGGTTAGAGGACCATCACCATGGTAAGGATGTTATGATAGCATGAAAATGTAAGGATAGTTCCTTGGAATGCGAGATCCAATTGATGGCTCAATATGTCAAGTTTTTTGTTTAGTTATTCTTTTCAGGGATGAAAATCATGAAGGATAGAATGATTTAGAGACCCAGTTTTTACTACGAATGACTTTTATATATTTCTACAAATATTTTTACAGTTATGAGTTTATACGGTGTGTGATTTCGAGATTCAATGTTCCTTGTATTAATTTTATAAAATTATTTAATAATTTTTTTTATTACATGCCCATATTTATTAATGAAAATGATAAATCTCTTAAATAGAAAATCATATAACAATCTAAGACCATGTTTCGGTCTACAACATGATTCTTAGGATTGATGAAACATATCATAGGTTATAATAAGGTGTTTAGAAACCTCACTCATTGGTTGTGCATTCGGTGGATACATTAATCGATTAAATTAATTAATAAATTAATTTTAACCTAAACTAAAATTATATAAGAATAATTTCAAAGTAATATTCCAAGGGTTACCCTCACATACCATGAATCTTGTGAGAGCCTCTCATTCATCCTTTCTTTAGATAATCAAATCGTACGATGATGAAATTCCATATTGGAGTATACCATATAGAAATGTACATAGTAGAAATTGTCATTTGTGTAAGGCACATTATTCTATGAAATAAATCAGATCATTAGGTAGGACTCTTCAATTTTTTACGCCTTTTTTATTTAATTTATGGAGTATATCAATCCATTTCTTAGATATAGCACAATTTCCGCATTTACATGTAAATGAGTATTGATCAAATTAGATATTTTAATTTATTTTCTATCCCCATATATCCCCATTCATGATCGATAGAAAATAAATCTTTTCAATGATCAATAAAAATATATTCTTGTTCCTTTCCCCTCAAATTATCATGTTCTTCACCAGTTGGACCTCGTGGTCACACTTCGACATTGTTATGAGGTAGTAAGCCTAATCGGACCCCCCATATGGACAACATATTTACAATAGAGGATGAATTGATGAAATTAAGGACATATCATGCATGGTTGGGGGTCGTGGAAGTTTTTACCGATGGCAAGAGATCAAATTCCTAGTGAAATAAGTAGAGAACATGAGAAAAACTCATGACAGAACACTCATGGGGCGATGGGATCAGATTTCCACCCACTAAATGGCCATAAATGATGAGAAATGGATATATTTTCTAATATCGAACATAAAGGATGCTAGATATATAGTGGAATGGACTGAATTGTATCGTAGAATGTAATTTGGTGTTTTTTGATACACCTGACCACACCCTATGCACCTTGATGAACACATGGTATGTAGACCCCTAGCACATCGGTTAGATTTTTTGGAATATTATATATATGGAACATCATGTTTCCCTCATACATATCGTGTACCTCATTAGCGGCTTGATGAGCCATGTGCTTGGTCACATGGTGAAGACTCTCTGTGTGGGTACATAACTAAAGACACACCCATGTTAAAAGGTACATGAACCCGATGTCAAGAACATAGACACAACTAGAATCAGACAACCTGGTCCTAGATCATATGTAAATGACATGGATTTCACCTACAAGGAATGTACTGCTACATGTATTGGTATCCATTTACTATCTGAGGACATGTCCAATCAGTGGAGAGAGACCACATGCTATGTGGGTATCCTCACACTCTATAAAACCCCTGGATCCTATTAAGGAGACTTTAATCATTGATGTGGCCCTAGTTTTACATATTTTTTCAACATATTTTATTTAATTTTTAACAATTTAATTATTTATTTTAACACTTTTTAATAAACAAGGGAACTTTTTTATCTTTATCCATATACTTAATAATTAATCATTTTTTATAATTAAATATATTTTTTCAATCTCTTTAATAGTTAATTATTCATTCTAATTATTCTAATTATATTAACCTAATTTCTTTTTTAGTAATCATAATATGGATAACATTTGAATAATTTTAAATGCTTATTATTTAATCAATTATTCATTTTTATTTACATGAATATAATTTAGTTTTTTTAAACTTTAAATTTAATTTATTAAAATTAATTATATTCATTTATTATCTTGTATAATTTTTCTATTTATTAGATAAGAAAAAATTTAAGATATTGTTTAATAAAATAATGTTTTCTTAATTGTATGTTTTATTTTTTTATTTGATAAATTATGATAGTTTCTCAATGTCATTAGTTAGTTTTAATTGTTTTAAGTTCATATTTGCTGTTAATTATTTGTATTTTTTTACATTTATTTAGATATTAAATTATTTATTCATAATATTTAAATTCATAGTTAATAATTAATTCAAATTTACTTTTAGTTTGATTAATTATTTAGTTAGTTTTTAATCATGTTAATTATTTAGTTTTTAACAGTTTAGTTAATTTGTCTTTGTTTTTAAATAAGTAATGTTTTATTCATATTATTATCTATTTAATTATTTATTGTTAGCAGTTCAATTTTTTTATCGGTGTGTCAACTCACCAATAACCTCCTAACAATCAGTTTCATTGATGGTTTAGGATTCTGGCATAGATTTCGTGACACACCGATGCCGCAACTCACTGATGTCGTGACACGCAGATGTTGTGACTCACCGATCTATCGTGACGCAACGATGCCAAAGACACTGATCATTACTTTCACAAACATACTGATACCGATTATACTTTATATCCGTCTGTCACTTCTCACACCGACATTGATCCTCTTACTACTACCGATATAACAATCATTGTCTCGTGTCAAACTGAATGACTCTGCTGCTTTCCACTTTTTTCTCACCGATCTTTTTTCCACGGTGTGTGTCTCACCCATCATGCATGCTAGCTTCTATCTATTATTTTTACTATAAGTGTATCATTTTTTTATTCTCATATTAGTGTCCCGCTGTGACCGACCATTATTCCGTATATTGGTGATTCATTGAATCACCTATACAATTCTTCTTTTAGTTTCACCTTCATACTGACTGCATCTAACCCACCGATGCTTCCTCCAGCCTCGGTATTTTCCTTTTACCTCACATCGACCGCTTCTACATTTCCTAATATCGATGTTTTTCCTCCATTCCACATGCTGTTTCCCCTTGTTTCTTCTTTCCTACAAATCAACATCAGTAGCTCATCTCTTATTCACTCATCGAGCCTATTTTTTTCTTCAAATCATTCACACTGACACTACTGATGTTATACTTCCTCCTACCGACCCAACTAAAAATCCCAACACTTGAATCACAGATCCATCATTGTATATCTTCTAAACATTGATTCACTATAGTAGAAAACTATTTCACTTTTCACATCACCAAATCAAACTAGAAAATAGAAAACTCCACTAGTTTACAACAAAAAATCTGTCTTGAACAATATCTTGGTCACTAAACACATTCATCATCTCAATTCATTTTTTGAATGTCACTATGTTTTGAAGATCCCTGAAATATTTTTTCGCTGCCAACTGAGCTCAAGATGATCCAAGGCCGAAGACTGAAAGATCTAGGTCACGACGTTGGAGTCAGCTGCAGCGAAGGAGGAGAGGCCGATTTGTCGCAACCTTTACTACACCACTGAGGATGATCCAATGCCAAGCTATTGTGAACTAGTGTTACACTTCTATTGAGGGATTCCATGCCTTCATCATGGAGAGAAGTTATTATGCAACATGGAGAAAGAGGAACACTACCCCTCCACTGTTGCGCTATGGAGAAGGGGGAGGGGGAGAATAAAATATTAAAAAATTATGTTAACATAAACTAAAACTAATTTTTTGATAATAATTTAAAATAAAATATCAATAGATCTAAAATATTTGATAGTAATAATTATTAATTTAAAATGTTAATAAAAAATATATTACTAATTAATGATTTTTAATTTATAAAAACTAAAATAATTAATAAAATGTTATAAATTAAAGTATATACTTATATTTAAGTATAATAATTAAAATAAATTTATATAAGTGATAAAATAAACATTAATAATATTCATTAATCTATAAATTAATTAAATAATAACATTTAAAGTAACAATAATCAAATAAATTATTAAATTAATAATCACAATATTTAAAATTTATTAAACTAATTTGTTTAACTAATTAATACTTGAATAATTAATACACAACTTTTATAATAAAATAATTATTATTACTTTTATAATTAAAATAATTTAATTCAATAACATCTTATTATTAATAATGTTAATAAAATAACATATTAAATAATATCTAAATTATAAACATTATAAATATTTTATGGATTTCATAATTAACTAATGAATTATATTATTCATTTTTATTTATTTATCTATTTCCTCTATGTTTTAAATGTTTTTTTTCTTATTGCACATGTTCATTCAAGAGAAGAAAATAAGACCAATTGAATTCAACTAACTCACCCTAAGTTAGTTGCAAGCGAAAGGTTAGCACACCATGTTAGTCATCAAAAAATCCACATGTGTGGTGTAAAAGTAAGGAACCGATGTATGTTTGTGGAAACGAGGTGGTGATAAGTAGAAGGTAACAATGGATTTTAAAATCAAAGAAATAAGAAAATTGGTTTGGGATGGACATTCCGGGAGATTCTAGAAGAGCATCACTGCAGATTCGATATTTTCACTCTCATTGGAGTGCAGTGAGGTCCGGTAGACAACCTGGGTGTTGAAGGAGCATAATAGCAGAGCATATTTCAGGGAGTTCTTATTCACTTCTATTTGAATTATTACACCGTATTTAGAAATTTAGTAAAAAAAATTATGTTAATCAAGACTATTAATAGTTAAATCCTCTAGATTCGAATGAAATTGAAGTTCTGTTGGTTTTCTTAAAATTATATTTTACACATAATCATTTAAAGATATTCAGTATTGATTGGCGTGATCAATACTAAATTCATTCAATTACTCTGTGACTCAAGAAATTAATTTCAAAATTCCACAATAAATCGATGAGGTTTATTGTGGATATATCATTCAAAAGATTATAAATTCATAAAACATTTGGATTTACGGAGAGTTTTTCTGGTGATCATATTCAAAAAAATATCTTCATAGTTGATCTATTTTGGAGTGGTGAATTCCAAACTTGATCAACATGTCCGACTTAACTCTAGGTGAGGGAAGTAATTCATTGTCTTTTTAATACCAATTTAATGATCGGTGTCTTGTGTCAAACTGAAGGCCTCCCATTCATTCCATTTTTTACTCATGGATCACTTTACAACGGTGTCAGTCCCACCCATCATTCTCTTCAACTTTGATATCTTGTTTTAACTATCGGTGTCTCGTTTTTTTTTTGCTTCTAGGAGTTTCCCACTATGACTGACCATTATTCCTTATATCAGTGAGTTTTTGACTAACTGATGCAATTTTTCTTTTGGTTTCACCTTCATACCGACAGCCTCTCAAACACTGATGCATCATCCAGCATTGTTATCTTCTTTTTTCCTTGCACCGACAGCTTCTAGATTTCCTCATATCGATGTTTTTCCACCATTCCACATGCTGATTCCCTATGTTTCTTCCATCCAACTAATCAGAAATTACAGCTCATCTTATGTTTACTCATTGAGTCATTTTGTTTCATTAAATATTTCACACTGACCCTACTGCTGTTCCACTTCCTCTTGCCGACCCAACTAACAAACCCTACACTTGACTCACTGATCCATCATTGTATCTCTTCCAAACTATGATTAACCACCTCAGTAATCTATTTATCTTTCCACATAAATACTCCCTTCACCAAATCAAACCAGAAATTTAAAAACTCTAATAGTTTACAACCAGAAATCACGTTTGAACCAGATTTATAACACTAAACAAATTCATCATCTCAATTCCAGTTCCGAATCTGGATATTCTTTGAAGATCATTGAAATATGTTTTTTCCACCACCCGAGCTTGAGATGAGCCATGGTTGGAGACTGCCTGATCAATGTTGCTTCATTGGAGTCAACCGCGCAAGAGGAGAGGCTAATTTGTCACAACCCCTATTGCTCCGTTGAGGATAAACCAATTCCATGTCATTGTGAACTTGTGATGTGCATTTGTTGAGGGATTTTTCCCTTTTTCATAAAGATAAGCCATTTTTCAGCTTCGAGCAAGAGGAACACTACTCTCCCTTGTTTTGTCGTGGATAAGGTGGAGGGGGAAGAATAAAATATTAAAAAAATTGACTTAACATAAACTAAAACTAAATGTTAAATAAAAAATCGAAATAAAATATTAATATAACTAAAATAATAAATAGTAAAAATTATTATTTAAAAATTTTAATAAAAGATTAAATTACTAATTAAATATTTATAATTTATAAAAACTAAAATAACTAATAATAAGTTATAAATTAAATTATTAACTTAAATATAATTATAATAATAAAAATAAAATTATTTAAGATATAAAAATAAAATTTAATAATATTAATAAATCAATCACTTAACTAAATAATAACATTAAAATTAACAATAATCAAATAAAATTATAAAATTAATAATAACAATCTATAAAATTTGTTAAACTAATCTTATTTTCTAAATTATACTTTTTTATTTTATACCCATCTTTTATAATAAAATATTATAATTAGATTCATAATTAAATTAATTTATTTAAATAGTAACATATTATTAATAATTTTAATAAAATAACATATTAAATAATATCTAATTTTAAAACATTATAGTTTTTGTAAAGATTTCTTAAACAATTAATGCAATAATTTAATAAATTTTATTTATTAATTTATTTCCATCATGTTTTAACTGTTTTGTTTTTTTTATTATGCAGGTTCATTCAAGAGACGAAAATGAGACCAAGTGCCTTCAACTGACTAACCCGAAGTTAGATACAAGGTCATGGTCAGCGTGAGGTGTCAGTCATGAAAAAATGCACGTTTGTGGTGTGAAAGTAAGAAACCGATGTATGTTGCTGGAAATGAGGTAGTGACGAGCAATAAGTAATACTAGATATTAATAGCAAAGAAAGAAGTAAATTGGGGTGGGATGGAAATTCTGGGAGATTCAAGTAGAGCATCATTGTAGATTTGAGAGTTTCTCTCTCATCAGAGAGCAGTGAGGTCCAATGGAAAGCCAGAGAATTGAAGGAGAATAAGAGCAGAGCTTCTTTTAGGGAGTTCTTCTTTCCATGCATATTAATTCTTATAATCTTTTAGAAATGTTCTGAAATCCTGATATGATAATGAAAACTATTTCTAGTTAAATATTCTAGTTTTGGGATCAATTGTTGTTATGCTGGTTATCTTTAATATTTCTTTTTCACTTAATCATTTCTAGGTATTCAGTGTTGATCAGCATGATCAATACTGAATTCATTCAATTGCTTGGTGCCTCTAGAAAATAATTTCAAAATTCCCCAATCAATCGGTGAGATTTATCATGGATATATTTTTCAAAAGATAATAATTTCATAAGAAATAAGGATTTATAGTGAGTTCGTCTTGTGGTCATTTTCAAATAAAAATCATCATAGTTGATCTATTTGGAAGTGACAAACTCTAAACATTATCAAACTGTATGACATAACTCCTAGCGATGGAAGTAAGTATTTATCTTTAAATAAAATTATACTTCTACAAAATTTAGTTTTGTAGTAATACTCTAAAAACTAGTATAATGGATAATTAATCACGAGCTTTTTACTTGGAATGTTCATTTATCAAAATTCTTTATATATGTTTTTCACTTTTTTCAATCATTTTTCTGTTTCATTGTAGTATTGATAAAAACAATTTTGTTACATTATCGCATTATAAAAGGACAAAAATATTAAAAATATATAAAAAGTAAAAAAATATATAGAAAATGTACTCCACTATTGACAATTGGGTGGTCTTTTGTAGTGTTTTAGAAAAGTAGTGGTCAAAATTTCATTCTTTGTGGGTTCGACCCTTCTTACCACATATAGATTATTTAGTAGGAATATAAATATTTAAAGTTTTACCGACTTCAATGATAGTACATGAAAATTTTTTGGCATCATTTTTGGGGAAAGCATGATCCATTAATTTTCTAAAAAAATAAAAAGAAATATCACATATAAGAAAAACTAAATATAAAAATTGAAAAATTTGAATACTATTTAAAAGTTCAATTCTATTAACATATGTGTGTTACTGTACTTATGTTTTGGTTTGTGATACATTTCACCTTTTATCACTTATTTTAAGAACACTAGGTCTACTGCTGATAGATTAGAGCCACTGATCCTTTAATTAGATAAACATTTAACTGCACTGAGAAAGAAAAAAATTGAAATGGAAAATATAGATTAGAAAATTTCTTCACCTAACATCATTCAAAATCAACCAAAAATCATCGATGAAGTTGAAAGGCCTAGGATGATGGAGTTAAGAATTGTCATGTTTGAAGAAATGCATATTCTATTTGGTTATCTCATATAGCCCGAAACTATGAGATAAAATAGACACACATTTCACTATTGCATGTACTTAGTGGACTGTCTAATGAGGACTCTCTAGGATTCATTAGAGAACTCTATAAATTTTTTAGTAGTTACCTCTTCTAGGGATTACAGGGGATGAGCTAAGAATGTGATTATTTCCATTATTCCTAAAAAGGAATTCTAGGAATTGGTTTTTAAGACTAGATGAGAACATTTTTAAAAGCTATGAATAAGTGTAAAATTCTATCATATAAAATTTTGATCCCATATATTGAATGTTAAACATAGAACTAATATAAATAGTTTTCATCAATAAGATGGAGAAGAATTTCAAAATTCTTGGGAATGATTCAGATACTTTCTTAGGCATTGTACCTATCATCAAATCCCATCCCATTTTCACATAGATACCTCTTATGAGGGGATTTATTACTCAGGACATAATTTAATTAATCAGGCTACTAGGGATAACTACAATGATAAGACTGGTGAATATTTGAGACAAATCATTAACAAACTAGAATTGAAATCCAAACACAATAATTCATGAAGGAAATGATTCAATAGAAATGTTAAATCAAATATTGGTTCAATGAATGAAACTCAAACTCAACATTCTGAAATCACCCACCAACATCAATATCTAATAAACTAGAATTCTATAAAAACTGTTAACCAACATGGTGGTCATAACGTAAATCAATATTTAAGAGAATAATGTTCATAGTGTGGAATTTTTGGGAACACAGAGAACTACTGTCCAAACATTGATATGTCATCCCAACAACAAGAAAACTAACATTTTGTTAACTATGGTCCAAGAATTGTAGGATTGAAATAATGATGTAGATGAACAATATACAAGAGGGGGTGAGTTGTATACTTTAAAATTTCCTTTGGAACATTTAAACTTGATTACGAATAACTATTTTTTTCTAAGATAAGGAAAGTTCTATGTTTAAAAAATTTAAACTAAGCAAATTCACACCACCTCTAACACCAATTAAAATATTGGAATAAGGAATGAAGTTATAAACTTCAAGATATATGTACTTACTTAAAACTAGAAAAAGATTCTGAAAGTTGGTTCCGGAAATATGGATCCAGAAATTGAAACTTAACTAAAGATTACAATATGAGATTCTACCTTAAAGCATATAGAATCTAAATGAAACATGGTATAAGTAAGGAAGTATAAGAAAGTTATTCTTTCCTTACAATACAATATGCAGCGGAAACAAACAAGTAGTAAAACTACAAATAACAAAATATAAGTCTTTTAACCCAAATAGAAGGGTATCCAATAACCTTGGATAAAGGTCCCTTGATTTATACTTTGAAGCAAGTCTGTCTTACCCACCAGAGTAAGCCCTTGATATAATGATCAGAATCTCTATCTTGCTATCCCCACAAGCCATCAACTTCAAGGTAGTCGGAACCTCTGTCTTCCTCAGCATGGAAGCCCTTGAACATTAAGGTAGTCGGCACCTCTGTCTTTCTATCCTCGGAAGTCCTCAAATATAATCACCAACATTCGGCGTCGCACGAAGCAAAAACTGAATGAGCCGTTCAGTACGCACAAATCATGAAAAGATTTCTATGTCTAGAGATCACCTTAGCAGTGTGTGGTCTCTTGATCAATCACCTTCATTGTCTCTATTTAGCTCTTTCAAATGAGCTCTTATTTATAGGCTCGGTCAGCCTCCTTTCCAACGGTCATATCTTCCTTAAAATTCGGAGGGGCCTTTACACGTGTCACTTAACCAACAGTTAGTTTATAACGGAATAGACGACATTGTTTTATAACAATACAAGTGTAATTGAAAGTACAAAATCATTTTAAGCCTAACTCAAAAGTTCGAAGGAAGGTTCAGAGTGTATGAAAAATATCAAAGAGTAGGCAAATTATAAAAGTGTAAGCAAAATGAAAGTTCAGAGTCTTACTAAAAATAATATTCGGAGTCTAAATAAATTTGGAGTGTAAAAAGCAAATATGATCAGATATTGTTTAATAGGTGAATTCGGAATGAGAATTCGGAATGAGAAATCATCATCAGAATTCGTAATGAGAATTCATTATCAGGATTCATCATTAGATGTCGGTGTCAAACTTCATGAGAGTTCGTATCCAGAATTCAGAGTAGAACCTTATTAGAGTTCGTATCCAGAATTCAGAGTGGAACTTCATTACAGTTCTCTTCCAGAATTCGGAGCCTAAAACAGAATGCTTCATATCAATGTTTTAAATGATTCCGAGAATATAGAAATGAATCTGATTCTTATACTTACGAAATATATGGATATAGATAATGGAAATATGATAAGGATAATTTTCCTTATAAAAGCGATTTTTCTTATAAAAGCTATTTTCCTTATAAAAGAAATTTTCCTTAATGATAAGGTGTTTCTGATTTTCAAAACAAGAAGGAATGGAAAAGTCATAAGGAAAACCTTATTGACTCCACAATCTCCCTCTTTTTGGAAAGCACAAACATCCTTACGAAAAAGAAAGACTAAGGGAAAACCATTTAAGGCTTATCTCCCATTCCTTATGGATGTTGATGAATACAACTAACTCCCCCTTAGGCTTTGAAACTCTAAGGATCATATTCCAGATTTCCAGAATGGTATTCCATTAATAATAAGAATGTCTTCTTTAATGAAAAACTCTCCCTTAGATAAACACTAATATAGTTATTTTTCATTCTCCCCATTTGTTAAGGTTCTTTTTACTTTTCCCCCTTTGTTAGGGTTCTTTTTTCCTTCTCCCCCTTTGTGACTTTCAAAAAGGATTCAAGGGAATGGAAAATATTACAAAGTACCTGAAATATTAGTAACAACACCAAAAGAGATGAGCAAGCAAGATTTTCATTAGGTTTAAAAGATCAAAAACAAAGAAGCTAGGATACAACAAAAAGATCGGATTTGTCTATTTCCGATCTTTTTTCCTTCGACATAAGACCCTTATATATTGTCTTTATCTTCATCAAGTCATTATGGTCTTCCTCAACTTGCTTCTCTAACACAACTATTCTTGCACATTGAGATTCAAGCTTTTCTTCCTGGGCTTCAAGCTTTTCTTCCTGAGCTTTCAAATCTTGTTCTTTCTTCAACAAATTCTCTTAAATCTCAATCCGTCAATCCCTTTCATTCCTCCAGCTTTGAGAAACAAAATTCAGATTCCCATTCAGATCTCTGTCATCTTGAATCTGGAAATTATTTTCAGCTATCAACTTTTCTTCAAAGGAAGTAGTAAGATCATTTAGCTTCCTGTCTTCTCTCTCAAATGCATCTATAACATTATCTTGGAATTTATCCAGGAGCCTCATCTCTTCTACAGGTTTCCTTGACCAACAAGTTATTTTCTTACAAGACCTTTTATGGACTTCATAACCAACAAGAATGGTTTTGAACTGATCCTCTATCTCAACACATTTATCCATAACCATGGATACGGAGTCTGTTTTCTGATTCAAAGTATGTTAGAGCATTTGGCATCTTGAATCAATACTTGAGAAAGTCGGAATGGAACCTACCAACTTTTTTAAAGATTGAACAACAAAGTCATGTCCCAACAAAGATGACTCTGAATACATGACTTTTCTTGTAGAATTTTCCTTTTCAAATTGCTCATCCTTCTTCTTAGAAGAATCACCAACATCCCTTCTCTTTTCAACCACTGAGCTAGGTGTATCGACAACAAATTGCTTTCCCTTGACCTTTTTCGGAATGGATTCTTGTTCCGGGGTTTTCTGTTCACTATCAGACACTTGAAAAAAATTGTCTTCATCATCAATATATTTATGAGCACCATCCTCTACATTATCAATTTGAGAAATATCATTTAGAATATGTTCTTCCTCTACATGATAAGCTACATCTTGTTCTCTTTTTTCCTCATCCTTACCTGGAGTGACTATCTTAGAGGACCCATCTTCTGAAGTTCGGAGCGAAAAATGTTCCGAAAGGGTCTCCATATAATCATCTACTTTCTTCAATAGATCTCTGGTCTCACCACTACCTTCAGCAACTTCTTCATCCTCTTCTGCTTGCTCAAAATGCTCAACTTCCTTTACATTCTTAGCTTTTACCTTCTCCGGAGTAACATTGTTTCTTCCTGGAGTCTCAGGTAGAGAATCTAAAGATAAATAACTCGGGAATGGAATGTTTTTAGATTCCATCTAATTAAACTTCAATAAATTCTAAACCACCTCAGCTTAAGACATCTTCTTTTTAAGATTATTTTGTTTCATTTGTTTTTCTAGTTCAACCGCTGTCTTTTCCTTTAAGTCCTTAGCCTCCGAAGGGTCCAAGCCAAACTGAGGCTCCCCTTGCACTCTCTTCTCTTTGTCTTCCCTCCATCTAGAAACTAACTCATTAGGGTAATATTTATTCTTTATCATTTTTGGAGGTGCGGAATAAATATTCTTAGATTTAAGATTCTTTTCTTCAACTTAAACATCTTTCAACTTTCTCTTCTTCACTGTCTTAGAAGATTCAGGTTCAGCAACTTTCGGAACAGCTTCTTCTTGAACTGGAAAATCAAAGAACTCACCAGTCTTCTTGTCAAAAGAAATGTTCATCCTTTTAAGGGTATCATCACTCACCAACATAATTTTTCAAACTCTTGGCTTAGACATTCAAGCCTCCTTGAAAGACTCAAAGCACCGAACAATTAAATTCGAGATAATTTCTGGATACATTATGATCTGACCTCTCAGATTCCCTTTTTTAACATTCTCAATGGTAATAATAATGTGTCTCATATGATTAAACTTCCATAGATTTATCAGAAAATATAGAATAAGGATCTTTCTTTTCTTCAAACCGTCTTTTTCACCCTTTCTCTGTACGATAAACCCTTCTACCCATAATTCTAGAATCCGAAAATTTGAAGACAGACTCGCAATATTTGGTGCCTTTCCATCTGACATTCCGAGAGTCTTCAAAGCCCTTTTACTTGATGAAACTTCCCTTTGAATCTGGAAAACCATGAGTGATTAACTCAGCTTCTCCTTCATAGGTCATCCTTACCAAACTGGCAGCCTTGGCATTAGAAAGCTTATAAGTCTTTCCATAAGACTTAAATGAAAATTTCTCCCTACCATCTTCCTTAAGGAAGGAAACTGTCTCATAGAACTCTAAAACCAACTCTGAATGTACTTCATCTTGATTCCAGGGCTTAGACACAGCAACATCTTCCCATATGTTAAGCTTTATGATCTTTGATATAAGAAAATCATAATTGTTGAAGAAATCAGGATGAACCAACCTTTCTCTATATACTAACCACTAAGAAATCGTCTTAGAGGTTGACATGTCTTGAGAAGCTACTTCCACAGACATTCAGATCAGAAGACTTATGGGAAGTTCGGAACGGATATTGCTGAAGATCGGAACGGGTTTCAAATAGAGAGGCAGAGTTTCAGGATGCTGGATCTTGAAAAAACGATGTGGGAAGACCATTTGGGGTCCCCTTTAAATAGGCAACGATATAACGGTTCATCTTCCTCGGTTGATCAAACAGTTGTAAAAATACTGAGACCAGATCTGACGGTTGAAAACCAATTCTCATGAAAACTTGAATCCGATCTTTTGAGGTTTTTATTAAAACAAAGATATAAGGAAACTAGAATCCGAAAACAAAATATAATAAAACATCAGCAAGTAAAGTATGATTAAAAAAACTTGAGTAAGGAAATAATACCTTTCGGATTGGCTTAGGAGGATTATTCGTAATGGGTAATATTCTTCTTGAAGAAAAATTAACTACAAAAAATCGTTACTACGAAAAGGCATAGTTCACAAAACTCACAACGAAAAACAAACACAGTATGGAAAACCCAGTACAAAAATAAAAACGAAAATTCATTATAAGAATTTCAGTATGAAAATTTCATTACAAGAATTTCAGTACGAGAATGTCATTACAAAAGTCTCAATACGGAAATATCACTATGAAAGTCTCAGTATTAAAGCCTCATTCCAAAAATATCTGTATGAATTTTTTTTGTAAAAACTCATTACAAAAATAATGAAAATAACAAACATATATACTCCCCCTATGAGAATTTGTTTATTTCTGTAAGGATATTTTTTTTCAACCGAATGTTAATAAAGAAACAATACCTTATGGTTATCATTCCTAACTTCTGTTTAATGTATTCATATCTATCAGAAGGAAAAGATGATTTTATAATATTAGCATGTTGATCTTGCATTCTGATAAACTGATGAATAATATCTCCTTTTAGTGTGTGATCCCTAAGAAAGCGATGCCTAATATCTATGTTTTTTGCACGTGAGTGATGTGCAGGGTTCTTACATAGGGAAATGGCACTTGTGTTATCACCCAAAATTTGAGTTTTAGTAAAAATCAATCCATAATCTGTGAGTGTGTGTTGCATCCACAACACTTGAGAACAACAACTTCTAGTTGCTACATATTCGGCTTCAGCAGTGGAGAGTGCTACAGAATGTTGCTTCTTGCAAGACCAAGAAACTAGTGAATCTCCTAAGAAATGAGAAGTTCCAGATGTACTTTTTCTATCCATTCTACATCCACCAAAGTCAGAATCAAAACATCTATTTAGAAAAAAATCATTTCCAGAAGTATAAAATAATCCTAGATCCATGGTTCCCTTAAGGTAACAAGAAATTCATTTTACTGCCTTTAAGTGAGATTCTTTAGGATTTGATTGATATATTGCACATAAGAATACTAAGAACATTATGTCTGGTCGACTAGATATTATGTAAAGTAAACTTCCTATCATACCTCTAAAAGATGTTTGATCTACTGGTTTCTCAGCTTCATCAAGGTCTATAGATTTGATGTACTAATAGGAGTACTTATACTTTTAGTATTTTCATAACCATAATTTTTGAGAAGATCTATAATATACTTATGTTGAGATATGTAGGTTCCTTCTGGTTTTTGGGAAATTTGAAAACCAAGGAAAATGTGAACTCACCCATCATACTCATTTCAAACTCAGATTTCATTAGACTTGCAAAATAGTCAGTTAAAGATTGTTGATCTGAACAAAATATGATGTCATCAACATAAATTCGAACAATCAAATCATTTTTCTTATCTTTATTTATAAAAAGGGTTGGATCTGCATTTCCCTTAAAATATTTATTTTGAAGCAATAATCAAGTGAGTCTATCATACCAAGCTCGTGGGGCTTGTTTAAGACCATACAGATCTTTGGTAAGTCTAAAAACATGATCAGGATGTTTTTTATCTTCAAATCCAAGAGGTTGTTCAACAAGATCTTCCTCTTGAACATAATCTTTAGGAAAATCACATTTCACATCCATTTGAAAAAGTTTAAAATTGAAGAATGCTACAAAGGCAAGTAGAATAAGGATAGATTCATGTCTAGCTACTGGAACATAAGTTTCTTCATAGTCTATTCCCTCTTTCTGATAATAGCCTTTAGCAACAAGTCTACCTTTATTTCTCACTATGACTCCATTTTCATCACATTTGTTCCTGAAGACCCACTTAACTCCAATAACAGATGTTTCCTTAGTTCTTTCAACCATGACCCTGACTTTGTTGCTTTCAAATTCATTTAGTTCATCTTGCATAGCATTGATCCAATCATCATCACCTAAAGATTCATCAGTGCTTTTTGGTTCTAATTGGGAATGAAATGCTAGATGTTATATTTAATTTCTTAAGGAACTTCTAGTTAATACAGGTTGATTTACATCAGTAATGATACTATCATTGGGATGATTCTTATGAAACACCTGATTTAGGTTTTGAAAAACCTGTTCATCAACATTGGGTAGAAAATCATCTGGGATAAATGTTTCAGAAGTATCTTCTTGAACATTTTTATTTATCATAAGGATATTCTATCAAATGTTGACAATAAGTTTTTTAAAACCCATCCATGGATGAAGATTTGGATGATTTAAAAACAAAATGATCTGACTCATCAAATTTTACTTGTACTGTTTCTTCAACAGTACAAGTATTTTTTTTGAAAACTCTATATGCCTTAGAAGTTATAGAGTAGCCTAAGAAAATTCTTTCATAATATTTTGGTGCAAATTTATGTAGAGTATATTTATTATTCAAAATGAATACTTTTCTACCAAAAACCTTGATGTAGGAAAGTCTTGTTTTTCTAACGTTCCATAACTCAAAATAAGTTTTATTAAGAAAAGGTCTAATCAAAACTTGATTTATAGTATAGAAAGTAGTGCATACAGCTTCAGCCTAGAAATGTCTAGCTATAGAATATTCACTCAACATGGTTCTAGTTATCTCTTGAAAAATTCTATTTCGTCTTTCAACTACACCATTCTGCTGAGGAGTTCTAGGTGCTGAAAAATTGTGATTAATACCTTCTCTACAACAAAAAGTATCAAAATCAGAATTTTTAAATTATCCTCCATGATCACTATGAATAGTTTTCATTGGAAGGTTTTTCTCATTTTTTACATGAGCTCTAAAACGTTTGAAATAAGAAAAAGCTTCAGACTTCTTTTCTAGAAAATAAACCCAAGTATATATAGTGTAATCATCAACTAGAACAAGCACATAGTATTTGCCTCCAATAATTCCAGTTTGTGTTGGACCAAAAAAGATCCATGTGCACTAACTGTAATGCATCAGCTGTTGAGACTTCACCGACTCATTTAAAACTAGATTTATGTTTCTTGCTCAACAAGGATCCCAAACTTTAGAAAATTCAAATCTAAGCTCTGGTAGATCCTTAACTAGTTTCTTCTTAGAGAGTTTGCATAAGTTCCTAAGGTTACAGTGACCTAGTCTTCTATGCCATAACCAGGAATGATCTTCCATTGCACATAGGCAAGGTAAATCTTGGCTCTTTAGGACTTCTAAATTGAAGGTGTAAAAATTCTCTTGCCTATTGGCTGAGAGAATAAATTCTTCCTTGGAATTGTTAACTAAGCAATTATCATTCCTAAAATTTACAAGGTATCCTTCATTATATAACAGACTTATGCAAATGCGGTTGTGCTTAAGACCCTTAACAAAAAGAACATTTGAAATCAAGGTTTTACCAAGAAGATCAATATTACTTATACCAACAATTTCTCCCTTAGCATTATCTCTGAAAGTTACCTTTACTCCTTTCGTTTTGATAATCTTTTCAAAATAGATTTTGTTACCAGTCATGTTCCGGGAACATCCACAATCCATGTACCATGTGTTTCTGTTGGTACTCTCTTTATTTTCCTGTAATCAATAAAATAATTAGAATTTCGAAATCCAAACTTAATTTGATCCGAAATTTCCAGATAACAAAATTTTAGGTACCTGAATATTCTTCGAGAAATAAGCTTTGTGAAATCCTAGAGATTGGCTTTTGTTTAAGGAACAATTATTTGCCCAGTGACCACCACATTGACACTTGGTACAAAATGGGGCACTTTGAGGAACAAAATTATTGTTACTAAAAATTGGTTTTGCATGGTTATAATCAAATCCAAATTTTTTTCTTAAAGGTCATATTTGGGAATACATTTTATCAAAATTTTCCATACCATGGGTAAAGTTTGATAAACACTTCTTTATGGAAAAAATTTCAGACATGAGTTTCATAACCATGTTTTTATCTTCAAAATAATTAGATTTAGAACTAGATCTAGGCTCAAAAACATTTTTCTTAGAAATTAATTTTTCTAACACATTAGAAAGTTTGTTCTTCTCAGAACTTCCTTCCTCTAGATTTTTTGAAATACATTCAAAATCATTATTTTTCCTGTCATGATCATTAGAAAGATCTGATATTTCTTTCGTAAGAATAGAATTCCTAGAGTTTTCATTATCATGTTTCTTATTGAGTTTTGAAATCTCAATTTCATGAAGTTCCGAAAACCTAGAAACTACTTCATAAGTAGGTAACGTATTTTATTAATCTGAAGAGGATTCTTCATCAGAAGAGTTATAATATTATCTATTATTATAATTTAAAGAAACATTGGTCAATGATTCAGCATTTCGTACCTCAGCCATAAAACAATGATTGTTAATAGGTATTCTGGCTACAAGACCAAGATTCTTCTATCCCGAAGATTCATAATCAGAAGATTCATCTGAAGAGTCACCACCACTGGCACTCCAGGTATCACTAGATTTCAGAACATTCTTAGCTTTGGCTTTATAATACTTTTTCTATTCCTGTATGAATGCCTTTCATTTCTTTCTTTTGTTTTGGGCAAAGGGAAATCTGGTCTAATATGTCAAGATCTCTTGAATTCATAACAGATGACTTCTCCATGTTTCCTATCTTTCCTTTCTTTTTTCTTATACTTGGATTGGAATCTTATTTGGACATCTATCTTGTTCATCCTTTGAGAAAGATTTTCTAACGCATTTTTAGAGTCTTCACTCTCACTAGATTCTGAATGGAAAATCACTTTCTTAGACTTGGATCTGGTTACTCTCATAGGAGTCTTAGCTTTCATATGATTTGATGTTGTTGTGAAAGCAATAGTACCATTTCCATTTTTCTTCTTGATATTGTCAGCATCTCTCTTCATTCTTGTTTCATGTTGAAGAAGAGTTCCAAATAGATCATGAAGAGAAATTTGAGTGACCTTCCTATTCTCATCTATAGTTTTTCTTTTGGATTCCCAATCATTGGGAATAATATCACTTATATTATCCACAGGTGCTTCATCATCTAACCCTTTCTCTCCCATAGTTTGTAAGTTGTTGACTATAGTCATAAATCTATGTTGAACTTTACAAATTTGTTCACCATAAGGAAAATTGAAGCCATGGTACTCTTCTCTAAGCATAGCTCTCATAGTCTCAATCACTTAAAAATTTCCAAAGTGTGTAACCTCTATCTTCTTCCAGATACAATTAGCTGCTTCACAAGAAGACATTTCACTATATATATTTCTAGTCATTGAACAAAGTAAGGTATTGTGAACCTTATAGTTGAGTTGATTCTCTTGCTTTTCCTAGTTAGTGAAAGTTCTAACTTCCTTATCAGGAATTTTATAATATCCAGTAATCATAACAAAGTTTTCCACTCCAGTATTGATATCAAAAATCATCATTCGATCTCTCCAGTACTCATAGTCATTACCATCAATTATTTTTGGTCTTGTAGGATTTATATTATCAATGGAACCAACATTGACTCCTTCCATACTTAAAATAACCTTCGGAACACAAACTTGTTAGTAGAAAAAGTTAGTAATCATGAAGATCGGAAAGACAATGTTCAGAATGACAAAGTTCGGAATGAGAATGAACATCCTAAGAATGTATGAAGAATAACGGAAAATGAACAAGAAAAAATTATACGTGAGTATAAGTATTTCAGAGACCTCCTCTGATACCAATTGTAGGATCAAAATAATGATGTAGATGCTCAATATACAATAGGTGTTGAATTGTATACTTTAAAATTTCCTTTGGAACTTTTAAAGTTGATTACGAATAACTATGTTTACCTTATATAAGGAATGTTATATGTTTAACAAAGTTAAACTACACAAATTCACAACACCTCTAACACCAATTGAAAAATTGGAATAAGGAATGAAGTTATAAACATAAAGATCTATGTACTTGATTAAAACTAGAAAAAGATACTGAAAGTAGGTTCCAGAAATATGGATCTAGAAATTGAAACTTAACTAAAGATTACAATATGAGATTCAACCTTAAAACGTATAGAATATAAATGAAACAGGGTACATGTAAGGAAGTATAAGAAAGTTATACATTCTTTACAATACAATATGCAGTGGAAACAAATAGGTAGTAAAACTAAAAATAACAAAATATAAGTCTTTTAACCCAAAGAGAAGGGTATCCAACAACCTTGGATAAAGTTCCCTTGATTTATACATTCAAGCAAGTCTGTCTTACCCACAGCAGGGTAAGCCCTCGATACGAAGATCGGAATCTCTGTCTTGTTATCCCCGCAAGCCCTCAACTTCAAGGTAGTTGGAACCTCTGTCTTCCTCAGCAAGGAAGCCCTCGAACTTTAAGGTAGTCGGCACCTCTGTCTTCCTATCATCGGAAGTCCTCGAATGTAATAACCAACTTTCAGAGTCGCATGAAAAAAAAACTGAACGAGTGGTTCAGTACGCCCAAAGAATGAAAATCTCTCTCTCTCTCTAGAGATCACCTTAGCAGCGTGTGTTTTCTATATCGATCAACATCATTGTCTCTATTGAGCTCTTTCAAATGAGATCCTATTTATAGGCTCGGTCGGCCTCCTTTCCAAAAGTCATATCATCCATAAAATTCGGAGGGACCTGTACACGTGTCACTTAACCAACTGTTAGTTTATAATGGAATAGAGGACATCGTTTTATAAGAAAACAAGTGTAGTAGAAAGTATGACATTGTTTTAAGTCTAACTCAAAAGTTCGGAGTGAAGGTTCAAAGTGTAAGAAAATTATCAATGAGTAGAAAAATTATAAAAGTGTCAGAAAAATGAAAGATCGGAGTCTAACCAAAAATAATATTTGGAGTCTAAATAAATTCAGAGTGTATAAAGAAAAGATGATCATATTCTGTTTAATAGGTGAATTCAGAATGAGAATTCGGAATGATAATTCGTCATCAGAAGTCGTAATGAGAATTCGTAATCAGGATTTGTCATTAGATGTCGGGGTACAACTTCATGAGAGTTCGTATCCAGAATTCGGAGTAGAACCATATTATAGTTCGTATCCAGAATTTGGAGTGGAAGTTCATTACAATTCTCATCCAGAATTTGGAGCCTAAAACAGAATGCTTCATACCAAAGTTTTAAACGATTCCAAGAATATAGAAATGAATCTGATTCTTATACATACGAAATATATGGATATAGACAATGAAAATATGATAAGGATAATTTTCCTTATAAAAGTGATTTTCGTTATTAAAGCGATATTCCTTATAAAAGCGATTTTCCTTATAAAGGAAATTTTCCTTATAAAAGCAATTTTCCTTAAAGATAAGGTGTTTGTGATTTTCAAAACAAGATAGAATGGAAAAGTCATAAAGAAAACCTTATTGACTCAACAAGAATGACTCCTAAAGAAGATCCATATTCAAATAATTACAATCAAGGCTATAAGAACAATCCAAACTAGACCTAGAATGATAAATTCCTAATTAAACAATCTAATTCCCCTAATTACTCTAACCAACCAAGACCAAACTTTCAAAATCAAAAAAGGGGTGAGTCTTCAAGCGAACAAGGAAATAATGATAAGAAAATTTCTTCTAAGATTTATTTAATTTTGAAACAAATTAACTGTCATGAGGAAAGATACATGACTCAACAAACAAAACATCCAAATCAATTTGAGTATGAGAAAATGAATAATTATGTGAGAATACAGAATATGGAAACAAATCTAGGCCGACGTGATAGATATTTAACTTCTAGGGACAAAATTATGATTCATATTATAACTAAACTTATCCTCATAGATAATTCCATTGATTTAGTCCCTAGGAGTGGGATGAATACTCAAAATGTTGCTGAAAAAGACCATGAAAATGACCAAAAATAAAAATCTGATTGAATCTGGTAATAAAAATATGCTTTGTTCAGAAGATAGAAATACAAAAAAAAAGACATAAAAATGATAAGAATCTAAATTAGTCACCTAAATCACAAGATATAAATTAATTTCAAAATATAAAGAATAAATGAAAAGAAAAAATTGTGGACGAAGTGAGGGATGTACCTACTATCCTTAAAAAAATATCCCCACCCATCCCTTTTCCTGAAATGGTGAAACCTAAAAGTAATACTAAGGATGATCATCTTCAGTTCCTTGGTCTCCATTACAAATTTCAAGTAAGCATTCCATTCATTAAATCCATAATTAAAATTCCATTTTATTTGAAATCTCTTAAAAATTACAATAAAAAAGACCCTTCAAGAGTTTTCTACCTACAATCACAATTCAGAGTAGAGGGTTGTGCTTCAAAAGATAATCCCACATAAATTGAAAAACCTAGGTAGGTTTCTTATCCCTAGTAACCTAATAAATTTTGATCAACTTAATTGTTTGTATAACATAAGTGGCAGCATTAATTTTATCCCTTACTAACCATTTCGACAGTTTAGGTTTGGTGATCTTCAACACACGACAACAATACTGCATTTATCTGATAGATCTTCCACTGGATATATGAGTTTCTATTTGGGTTTGGGAAACTTTTCCTGCCTTTAGACTTTTTAGTATTAGACATGGAATGTGATCAAAAGGTTCCCATCATCTTGGGTGGGACCTTTTTGGCCACAAGCGGTGTTTTTATTGATGTATCTAAGGGTCTTCATTTTTTCAAAATGCAGGAACAATAAGAAGAATTCAATGTGTTTAAAAATTTCAAATTATGAACTTATTCAAAAAAGTATTCAATGGTAGGGTCTTTAGAGGATGGAAAATCATCTGAATATATTGAAAAATCTAAAAATCAATCCTTTTTTTAATATAATCATTTGGAAGTTGCAAATAATGACTAAAATGTTTCACAAGATGAAAATTTTGCTCAAATTTTGAATCTGGAAAATTTTCCCGAACTGGAAATATGTCCAGTTTTTGCTGTAGAAGTGTCTGTTATTTCATAATATTGGAGATTTTTGACTGAATTTGATTTTGTATTTGTTAACACAAACCTTCATGAAATATTTGATGACGTTTAAGGATAACTTTTGAGTCAACATGATGAATTTTCTTTGATTATCCTTTTGAATTCGGATCTAGAGAATCTGGACAGTGTGTTATCCACTTTAGACAGCAGTATAATTGATATTTAATTTGAGCAAGAAATTGAAAATGATTCATTATTAAATACTCATTACAAGAGATATGTTGATGATCATGGACCTCCCAGCCCTAAAAGTCTTATTCATGTGTGGAACCACCCACTTTGGAACTAAAACCAATCCCTACTCATTTGAAGTATTCATTTAGGGGTGAGAGATCTACATTTTCTGTCATTATTTCTTCGGAACTTAATGAAAATCAAGAAGAAATAATATTGATTATCTTAAAAGATGTTTAAATATTCCAAAGGGTGGTTAATATTTGATATAAAGGGTATTAGTCCCTCATCCTGCATGTTTAAAATACCTATAAATCCTTACAATAAGCATTGGGTAGCATGTCCAAGAAGATTGAATCCAAACATTAAATTAGTTTCAAGGGAGGAAGTGATTATGTTGTTGGACACTAGAATCATATATCCAATTTTCTATAGTTCTTGGGTCATCCCTTTCTAGGTTGTTCCCATAAAGGGAGGTTTTACTGTAGTAATGAATGAAATGAAAGAAGAAATCCATGTTTGGAAATACACAAGATGGAGAGTTTGTATAGATTATAGGAAGCTTAATGCATCCCTATGAAAGGATCATTTTACAATGCAATTCCTTGATCTAATACTTGTGATTCTTTATGGAATGGAATTTTTATGTTTTATGGAAGTGTATCCTGGTTAAAACCAGATTATGGTTGCTCCATATGATCAGGAAATGACCACATTCACATGCCCCTTTGGTACATTTCCTTACAGGTGGATGCCCTTTTGGTTGTTTGGAGCTCCAACCATCGTTAAAAGCATTATGATGGATACCTTTTTAGATATGATTGAACGAATCACTGAAGATTTCATGGATGATTTTTCAATTGTGGGAAGAACATCTGATTATTGTCTAGGAAATCATGAGTTAGTTCTAGAAAGAAACATTGAAACCAACTATATTCATTATTAGGTGAACTGTCAATCCATGGTCGCAGTAGGTATAGTTTTGGGTCATAATGTGTCAAATGGAGGATAAGATGTTAAGACCACTAAAGTAGAAGTCATTAATTAATTTCCACCCCTGAAAATGTAATAGGTTTTAGAAGTTTCCTAGGGCATGCAGGATTACACAAAAGGTTTATAAAAAACTTTTGAAAAATAACTAAGCCTATGTGTTATTTTCTGGTCATGGATTCACCTTATAACTTTGATAAGAACTGTTTGAAATAATTTAATCTGTTGAAATAAAAACTCACTACATCACCTATCATCACTACAACAAACTAGAAACTACCTTTTGAACTTTTGTGTGATGATAGTGACATTGTTATAGGTGTTGTCCTTTGAAAGATGAGACATAGGAAGATACATTTGGTGTATTATACTTGCAGATGGGTAGATGAAGCCCAAAATAATTACACCACTTCTGAAAAAAGAATTGCTACTTTTTATTTTTTCTAATGAGAAATTTAGAAAGTATATGATCAGCACAAAATTCATCATTTTCTATAATCATTCTTCGTTAAAGAATTGTCTATCTATGAATGAATCTAAACCAATGTTGATTTGATGTATTCTGTTACTACTAGAATTTTCTTTAGAGATTTGGGATAAGAAGGGAGTTGAAGATCTTGTTACTGGCCCTTTATCTAGACTTCCTCTTACCCAATCAGATGATCCTAGGGAATTAAACTCTTATTTTTCAAATGAAAAATTTCTATCTATTTTTAGTGGAAAATCTTCTTGGTATGCAGATTTTTCTAACTTCCTTGTAGTAAGAGTCTTTCCTAAAAATATGTCTAATAACAAATGTAAGAAATTAAATTTTGAACATAAATACTATCTTTCGGAAGATACCATACTATTTAAGAGATGTTATGATGTAATCATTAGGAGATGAGTGCCTGAAGAAGAGATATTACATGTCTTAGATATTTTTCACTCCCCACCTTGGGGAGTTCACCGTGGTGGGGAAAGGACTACTCAACATGACTTTCAATGTGGTTTATATTGTACCACCCTTTATATGGATGCTTGTATCTTTGTAGTTGGTTGTGGTTGATTTTAAAGGTTACGCAATGCATGTGGTAAGTTGGAGTTACCACAAAATGGGATTCTAGATGTTTCAATTTTTGATGTCTAGGGTTTAGATTTCATGGGTTCATTTCCATTTTCTCATGGGAATGAATATATTCTTGATGTTGTTGATTATGTGTCAAAGTGGGTTGATGCAATTGCACTTCCCAGTAATCAAGACAAATTTGTAATATAATTTGACAAAAAACATATTTTCTATATTTGGAGTTCCAAAATCCTTTGTCACTAATAATGGAACACATTTAAAGAACTATAAGTTTACAACTTTGATGTAAACATCTAGTTGTGTTCATAAAACTGGTACTCATTATCTTCTAATGTCCAATGGTGAGGTGGAAATTTCAAATACGGAACTGAAACCAATACATGAGAAAACAATGTCAAAATCTAGGAAGGATTGGTCTCTTAAATTGGTTGATGATTTATGGGCATATTGAACTGCTACCAAGACCCCAATAGGTATGTCTTATTACAGGATGTTGTTTGGGAAATTCTATCATTTACATGTGGAATAGAAATATAAGTCTTATAGGGTATTTAAGGCTCTAAACATTAACTTTTAGAGTGATTATGAGAGGATATTTCTAGACTTTATTGAGGTAGATGGAATTATGTGAGAGAGGTATGATAGTTCAAGAATATATAAAGAAAGGACTAATACATTTCATGATTCCATAATTCAATCCAAAGAATTAAAACGTGGGTAAAAGGACCTCCTCTATAACTCTAGACTTAAACTCTTTCCTTGAAATCATAAGTCCACAAGGTATGGAACATTTACAGTTTTGAGAGTGCTGAACAATAGTGTTGTTGAAATTGTAGGTGAAGAAAACAAACCCATTCTAGTTAGTCGGCAGAGAGTGAAGTTTTATTTTTAGGGACAACGAAAGGGCTTGACAGTCATCGCTGCACTTGAGAATTGATCTTGATTAAAGTATGGATGAATAATTTAAAACATAGTGCTGCATTAGAGGAAACACATGGTTCTTTTTGTCATTACATGGTTTATTTATACCCTTTAATAATGTTCCTCTTCTATGCTCTATTTTCGAGAAGTCCTTGTTACTGCTTGTTCTTGGTCTCCTAGTTCTGTTTCGGGGATATAAAGATGTTGGTGTTGTGTCATTGAAAGAGGGGGACTCTCCTGCTAGATTTTTAATGATAAAAATTGATTCAAGGAAGTACTATATCCTTTAGTTTTAATTACCTTTAATATAATTTACTGCATGTCACAGTTACTATTATTGGTTAGTCATCTACTCACCGATGCACCTGATCCAACGTTACACTGATGTCAGTGACTCATAAGTGCTGTTGTTAGTGACTCGCTAATATTATAATTGGTGGTATGGTAATTTTTTCTTTAAAAATTCTACATGTAATAGAAATCGTTTCAACATGTCTTTCATACTACAAGTTTCTTTTTCATGTCACTAAGTTAAATAAAATAATTCTTCTTGTTCCTCCATTCTCAAAAATGGAATTTCACTATTGTTAAAATAATTTCACTACATAAAACTAAGTGGGGGGCATAGGATTGCGGGTTATTGTGTTTTTTCATTGAAACTTCTTTGCTAAGGGTTTTTTATGTGTCTTTCTTCTATACTGTACATTCATTTGAATCATACCTTCTAATCTTTCTTACACCCGATACCCTGAGTATCAAAAAAGATTCATACAATATTTGAATTTTAATAGAAAATATTTATTACTTGAAGTAAATGTTAATGAAGGTACTTGGTTTTGAACATGCTGTAAATTAAACTTTATGGAAAACAATATTTTTCAACTTAATTGACACCTTTTAACATGTCATAAATATATTAAATTGAAAAATATTTTTGAACTCAAATAGTCAAATTTATCTTCTTCATATTTGGAATTAAACATTGTTGAAAATTTTTTGTTCTAAGTGTGGGGGAGGGGGTCAATACTTGACTATGTTAAACTGTGTTTAATTCAATCTATTCAATTCCCACTACAACTTCTATAATTTTGTCAAAAAATATGGTTAGATTTTTTCAAATTTATTGCACAATTTTATGTTATAAACTATTTCTAAAATGTGTCTTATGTTAGGATGATTCTTTATCAGTAGTTAATAACTACTTTGAATTTGAAATTATTTAGGTTGGATGATTACTTAATGAATCAACTATATGGTTTTAGGATATTTTTGTTTTGGAAATACTTCTGAGAGTGATTAGCATAAACTGTTTGTGAGGTCATGATCATAACCTATGGAAATAGAAGTTTTATTTTGATCATAGGGGAAAATATTTTTTATTATTTATTCTATGTAATAACCTTAATGAGCCAATGTAATTTGTTTTCTAGTAAATCATTTGAAACTGGAGTAGTTTGGGCATCTAGTATACCATGGTGAATCTCTAAGACCCTAGATGTTGGGTGCATTTATATCTACCATAAACCCTATGTACACATTGTATAAGTGAATTTCATAGATCTCATCACTTGATACTTGGTTTGGAAAAAATAAAATAAGGTATCTATGTTCAAAAACAAGATCATTATAGTAAGGAGAATTATGAACTCCAAATGAATAAGGGGTCAATTGGTATGTATGGGAGTCATTTAGGTTGAATCAATAAAGTGATTCACAAAAAAATTATTTAATAATTATTGGGTACCAAGGATTGTGTCATTGTGCAATGTTCTTACTGTTATGTTATTGATTCCACTAACATTTAACTTTTAGTCGCTCTTGTAATTTTTACTTAAGAATGGATTGAAATGAGTCATTATGCATTATCACATATGAGGCATGACACCTTAATTGATGGATGATCTTTTCTACCTTGATTATACATTGAGTATTTTTTCTTGGAAACACTTGATTTGAAGATATATTTTAAAAATCCTATAGACATTTCAATCCTTTTTTTCTTAAATTCTAGACATGTTATATTTTGAACTGAGTCATAAAATATTTTTCTATTTTTCAAAGATGAAAAAAACATGGGATTTTTTGGGGACAAACAATGATTATGTGTGGGGGAATTTGATGTGGAACTATTTTTACATTGTTTTTTCACATATTTTATTTTATTTTTAACAATTTAATTATTTAATTTAACAATTTTTAATAAATACTGGAAATTTTTTATTTTTATCACTAAATCTATTAATTAATAATTTTTTATATTTTAAAATGTGCTTTTAGTCTTTTTAATAGTCAAATAGTCATTCTAATTATTTTAGTTATATGATCTTACTTCCTAGTTTAGTAATCTGAATATAGTTAACTTTTTAATAATTTTAAATTTTTATTATTTAATCAAATGTTCATTTTTAATTGAGTTAACCTGATTTTGTTTTTTACTATTTAAAGTAAATATATTAAAATGAATTAAATATATTTATTATCTAGTCTAATTTTTCTTTCTATTAGATAAGTAAAAAATTTACATTAATGTTTAATGAAATAATGTGTTCTTAATTTTAAGTATTCATTTTTTCATTTTATTATTTAACTTAGTTGTTCAAAATCATTAGTTAATTTTAATTATTTTTCCATCATGTTTGCGGTTAATTCCCAAAATGTGTTCTTCATTTATTTCGATATTAAATTAATTAATATTAATATTTAAATTCTTAGTTAATAATTATGTCACTTTTATTTTTAGTTTTTTAATTATTTAGTTAGTTTTCAATTAAGTTGATTATTTAGTCTTTAAAAATTTATTTAATTTTTCTTTTGTATTAATTAATTAATGTTTTATTCATTTTATGATCTGTTTTATTTTTTGTTGTTATCAGTTCAATTTGTTCTATCAGGGAGTCGAATCACCGATAACCTACTAACCATTTATGTTACCGATTGTTTATGATTCTGGAACCAATGCCATGATGAACTGATGTCGCGATGCACCGATGTCACAACTCACTTATCTGTCGTGACACACCGATGTCGCAGACACTGATCTTTCCCTTCACACACTCACTATTACCATTTACACCTTTTGCCGGTCTCTCACTTCTCACACCGACAACGACCCTCTTCCTACTACCAATATAATGATCGATGTCTCATGTCAAACCAAAGGCCTCCCCTGCTTTCCACTTTTACTCACTAATCACTTTGCAACGGTGTCGGTCTCACCGATCAGGTGCATCGGCTTCAGTCTCTTGTTTTAACTATTTTTGTCTCATTTGTTTATTATTCTATCAGTGTACCACTAAATTTTACAATTATTACTTCTATCGGAGAGTCATTGACTCACTGATGCCATTCTTCTTTCATTTTCACCTTTATTCCGACAGCCTCTCACACACTGATTCTTACTCCAGTGTCAGACTCTTCCTTTTTCCTCACACCGGCTTCTTCTAAATTTTCTAATATAGATGGTTTTCTTCCATTACATGTGTTGGTTCCCCCTTGTTTCGAACGTCCTATAGATCAACATTGATAATTCATCTCATCTTCACTCATCGAGTCATTTTTTCTTCAAAAATCTCACACCGACATGCTGTTGTTCGAATTCCTCCTACCAACATAGCTAACAAACCCTACCCTTGACTCATCGATACATCCTTATATCTCTTCCAATCTACGATTCACCGCAACAACAAACTATTTCTCTTTCCACGTCACAACTCCAATCACCAAATCAAACCAGAAAATTGGAAACCCAATTAATTTACAACAAAAAATCTGTCTTGAACCAGATTTAGAACACAAAACACATTCATCAACTTAATTCCAATTCTGAATCTGGATATCCTTTGAAGATCCTTGAAAATAATTATCACCGCCACCCTAATGCGAGATGACCCAATGCCAAAAGATGTTGGATATAGGTCACACCGTTGGAGTCAGCCACGCTGAAGGAGGAGAGTGTAACTCCCTGAGATTTTATGAAAAATATTCTTTTTAATTTTATTGATGTCTTGTGTGGTACGCTACACCAAAAGGTACTTGCACTACACGCATACCTAACTTGTCTTTCATTACACACAATCACGACCTTCCATGATAGTGTGTGTTGTACGCAATACCGAGTTTCACTAAACAACGATATGCTATTAAAAAATTATTAAAACTAGTTATTAGGAATAGTAATAACCACTTTTTGAAATTTTTTAAATTTCATCTTTCAAAATGGACTTCATTTTTGGATTCGGAATATCGAAATTAGCCTCAGGTGAAATTTTGGTATTTTTCTGAAAACATTCGATTTTTTATGAATAGTGAAAACACTGGGTTACTATTTAAAAAACGACTTTTTATTTAAATAATTATTTATTTTATTTAAATTTATTTTCGGTAAAAATTGATACATAATACCTATATAAGTTTAAATTAATTCATTGGAGTCATTTTATAATAATTTTAGATATATAAAAATTTTATTGAACTTTTCACCGTCTTTGACCCATCTCTTAAGAGAATTTGAAAATTCACATAAAACATAATTTTACCGCTTCTATGAGTGGAATTTCGAAAACCCGAGAGACACAGTTAATATCAAGGACTAAAATGTGTTTCAATGAGATGATAATAATTTTTAGTGAATAGTAACTTTTTACTTTTTTTAACACGATTAAAAGTAAATAGCGTAATTAAGGGTAAAAATGTTATTATTAATATCCTAACACATGTCCTAATTCTATTGGATAAGTTTAATTCGACCAAAAACAACCATAGAAATAAAATACGACCATTTAGGCCTACTTGTATTAGATTAGGACATTTAATATTATTTTATTTAAAGAATAGTTAAAATAGTTAAAATCAATGTTTAATAACTAAAACATTTTTAATATAGGGTTTTACGTAAGATAAATTCGACTATAAATATTCATTATAAATTTAAAAATATTTCATACATAGTGCTATTTTATTTATAATTTTTAGACATTAAATAATTTAATTTTTTTATGACACAATGATGATGCAGTAATTATCCTATTAATGAAATATTAACATAATTGATGTTATAAATACTCAAATAAATTTAATTTGAGACTTTTTAGGAATTCCACTAATTTTACAGGTTAATATGACATGTTTTTATTTATTTAGTTAACTTTTTTAGAACTAATCATTCTTTTAGGATTTTCACAAAAATCAATTACCAAATAGGTTAAAATTGACATAAAATAGTTTTTAAAACAAATAATATATTATTAATTTTTATTTTATTCCTAAAAATATAAGGTTCGGTAACATGACTTAGATAAGGATATATATATTAATAATAAACAACTTGGGGTTTTTTTGGCTTGTTATAGTATGTTTATTAACCATATAGTGTAAGAAAACAAGAAGACACGGTAAAAGAAAAATTATTTAACATAAAGTTAAATCTAAATGATAAGGTTAAAATAGAAACCTAAACTTTTCTAAATTATATTTGATGAGAGGATTTCGACCCCTACCCACTTTATCTTCGAAATAACTCAATTTGGAGCTATTAAAAACCGAATTTGACTTTATAATAAAATAATATTTCTATTTATTCCAAAGGTGCCCCTCTCCTCCCTTATAGAAGGGAACCTCCTCCCTCTCATCCACTCACTAATTTGGGCCTTCATGATGGGACAACCTCTGCCCATTTCACTTCCCCACTTCCTTAGAAACCTACTAGAGGTACTAGTCTTCTCAAAAGAGAAACTCTAGTGCCCTAAGAAGAAGTTTAAAGGAGGTGTGTCGAAGAAGAGGTAATCTCTTCTACCGATTATTTCAAGCTTATTTCTTCGTCACCTTCTTCTTCTTTAGTTGTTTCATTATAAAGTAATATCATCAGTATCACTAGTATACTTATATATTATTATAAATATGAAACAACCCCATTTCACCTTTTATCCATCCTACAGAAAACAAAATCACCGCGCGTGTGAATGTACGGAATACCATCTCCACGCCGTGGTGTAATCTGATTTTCCAACACCACCTTACTTGGATGAGTATAATGGTGTAAAGAATAACTGTACATAATTATTATAACATCTTACTAATTCTGATACATTTTATCATCCACTCCAATTCAATTCAACAATTATGGGAATGATATCATCACTCGTGCGTACATACGGACTACCGTCTCCACGACGCGATGAGATATATTCTCAAATATTAACCATTCATGAATGATTATAAAGTATATATAATAAGTAATCATGAAATATATGACATAATAATGATACTGTTTTTATATATATATATATGTATGTCATCCAATTAATTCCATTCAATTACATAAGGAAATGAATACAACGTTCATGCGTACGTACGGCCTACCATCTCCATGGACGGTGTATTTCTTTCCATTTATCGATCTATTATATATATGTGTATATTATGAATATATATTATATATATATCATGTTTTATATTCTGTAAATAATTAATCATGATCTAATTAATCATATGAATAAGTACAAGTCAAAACACGGATGACAAATGAAACGATTGTAACCAAAAATCTCTTTAACATGGAATTTACAAAAGAACGGGTAATATAAAGTCATAAGTGAACCATATATGATATCATAACAATGAATATGATTTTGTAATAAGTCAATAACATTATTTAAATCATTATACAGGAGGTTTGGATACGTATGAAGTATATCGGACCTAAGGTAAGGGAAAATCTCACAATCTCATTTTTATTTGAGATTGTTTATACTTCAGAATTTACTGGGTAATATTTATCATCCACATCCATGGTTCCTAAATATGTAATTTTATATATATCCACCTACAATTGTTTAAATCCAATTTTACCCTTCAGTGAGTTTTTTAGTAAATGATATGAAAGGAATCTTTTTTCGTTATTTGTACGAGATACTTTTTGTCTTTTTCGGCCAAAGTATGAGAAGAATGTTATTTTTAACTTATACCGCATGAAAGGATTTTTAAGGTTTTATGAAGCCTTATTTCCATTAAGATTCCTCTAAAAGATTTCATGACTATTTCCAAAAAAATATCTTTCTTTTAAAATTGCATGTCGTTCTGTGAAAAGGAATTGATTTTGAAGAAGAAATGATATTTTCCTCAAGAATTCATTTCAAGTGTTTTATTAAAACCATTTTTTCATGTAAGATGACATTATTTCATATGTGTATATTTCAAGTGTAATGTCTCTATGATTTAAATGGTTTCACATTTATTATTATGAAATTATATCCATTACTTTTATATGGATTATGTGATGATGGGATGATGATTATGAAACAAATTTTATTCGTTGAGTTATTATGAATGATGTATGTTTATTTTGTGTCACAAGTAAGAATGATTTAATTATGAGATGGGTGGGAACTATATCTCCCTCCAATTCATTGGGTGAAGATTTATATCTCATGATATAGACATGTCTAGAATGGTAAGTTAATCTGGTTCAGTGTTACAAGAATGAAACGAGGAGTGAACTCCATTCAGAAAGGGACTTTGTCCACTAACATGGTCTTGGCGGCAATGCCCTGGCTACTATGTTAATCATGACATGTGCTGAATGGTTTCCAAAGTTACATGATTTATTCCCATGCTATTTTATCAAGATTTATTTTCCTTTATGATATATTCCTTACGTACTTCCATGATTTATGTCCTTGATGAAGATTTTGAAGTTTAGATTTTATGTTCAAGCTTTTGCATTCAAATGTTTATGGATTGTTTTATGTTATCTATGCTTACCCTTACTGAGTAGTTGAGCCCACCCTTTTTATGTTTTATTTTCCCTAGGATAAAAGGAACTGTTTAGGTATGAAAACAAAAGGGGATGATCTTTATGGGAGTAGTTGAAGATCTTTCACCACGATTAGAAGATTAAATTCCAAGTTTCCAAGGGTACTAAACTATTACGGTCCTTTGGTGTCTGTTTTTGATATGTATTAAGTATTCCACAAAAGTAATGGCATGTCCATGTATGTCATGCTTTGGGTATCTACAGTTGGTATCAGAGGAAAGATTAGTTAAACTTTGTAAACTAATATGTGAAAACATTAGTGAGATCCCTAGATATATTTCTAAGGTATGTCTAGGGATGTCCCTAAGGATAAGTATACGTATAGGATATAGTCCTAGAACTAATGTAACGATCATAGAATTTAACCCAATATTTTAGATATTGATGGTACTCCCCCTTTACTATGTTGTTTCCTCGAGCATGATTTTTTCCTGTCACACTATTTTTTTTGGGTTTTAGAAAATGGCTAGAAATAGGAAGATTCACGATAATGGAGGATATGATGGACAATGGAATGATATTATTCATAAGAAAACAAATGAAATTGGATCTGGAGGTCCACATATAGTTATTATGCTTAATAATCAATCTCATAATATGATAAATAATCTCAACTTTGGTAAGTTTCCTGACTCATCTAATAAGAGAAAGACAGAGTTTCATGATGATCATAGAGGAAAAAAAGATCAATTCCACTCATTTAAATCATGTGGGAAGAGGAGTCAGGGAGAATGTTTCAAAGGAACTGGAAGATGCTTTGGGTGTGGAAAATAAGAACACAAATCCAGTAAGTGAAAAGGAAAAGGTTCAGTTAACACCATGGACAAGGATAATTGTATTGCTACGGCATCAACAATGATTAGATGTTTTAAATGTGGAATGTATGGGAATTATGCAAACAAATACCCTAAGGGGAAATCTCATGAAGAGAATCAGCATGGTCATATGAGTAGTATTTATGTGGATGATGATGAAGAGACTAAAAATGAAATATGATATGAAAGAAATGATAAAGCTCAGTCAGTGGTTTAACAAGTTAGTGGAATGATTGTATGTTTATAAAGAATAATGTATGGTACTATGGAATAATGAATCATCTAAGGATTGTTACACTATTATTTTCCCTAAAGTATTTGAAAGTATATGTTGAACGGTACCGGTAACCATGGAAGGTTATTCAGATATTTTTGGAAAGTAGATGATATGCACATAATGAAGGGATAAGAAGATAATGATATGTTCGATTGTATTCATGAGCTCATGACTGATATAAGGACTAATTGATATTATGATTTGATCATGTAGATTTTTTTGGGATTTCAGTATGTGGAAAGAGTTACATTTTGACAGTATTCATGTTTTCACAAAGGTTCTATGGTAATTTATGTTTCAAGAGAATATATTAATAAGGTATTCATGTGTTTGGAATGCATCCTACGTGATATATCTTATGATATATGTGGGATAAATGCTTGTATTCACATTCTTAGTAGATAACATTTCTAGTTATTGTTTTTTATACTACGATCTTTGACCAAAGTATTTTAGAAAACCCTAAAGATTGGAATGTATTATGTTGTACATATGTGAGTGTTATTTAAGGATAGAAATTATTTCGATATTATTGATGGGATGTTGTAGTAATTTAGTTTTATAAAAAGGACAACATGAAGGACGAGCGACAACCCATCGCGTCAGACAAGGCTGTTGGAATCGAACCCACAACCGAAGTGCGATTGGCCTTTATCACCTAATATTGGCCTACAGAAAGTCCGTGGTTATTAGAAACTTGTTTTATTTTGTTAAGTGGAAAGATATATGAAGTATAAGTTCATTTTTGGAATCTTATATGATTAACCTCACCATAGATGGACTTATGTATATTTGATAACTTTTTCTAACATTTTGTTTGAAATAGATGGAATGACCCATCAATCTATCACATGATCTTTTTACACTACACAAATAACAAATTAAACTTCATTTCATTATGAGATGATGTGGAAATTGTTCAAATCATGAACAATAGTGAGACTGTACCAAAATCAAGCACGTATTTCATCGAATTCAAAATTTTCAACTGTAGGGAAATGATATTGAAATCAAAAAATGTTTTCCTAGTTCCCATATCTCCGATGAATCAGATGGTAACTTATATCATCACAAATCTATGGTTTTGTGATTGCTGGCTTTTCCATAGACATGTTCTCTACCACTCTCCACTAGAACATGATGGTTAAATTTCTCTTCCATGTCTATATTTTCACCTATGTGGAAACCCAATGATTAGTTAATTTGGGTAACCGTTACATTTCATACATTAGTTTTTAAATATTGGTTTTGGTATTATTTTTTACTATGTGGGTTTCTATTAAAGAAACATTCGAGTAGTAAACCATTTATAACCCTGATGACTTTTGAGGGTGAAAATCATTTTACGGGGGGTAGAATGTAACACCCCATGATTTTATGAAAAATATTCTTTTTAATTTTATTGATGTCTTGTGTTATATGCTTCACCAAAATGAGCTTGCACTACACGCATCCCTGACTTGTCTTGCATTACACACAATCACGACCTTCCACGATAGCGTGTGTTGTACGCAATACAGAGTTTCACTAAACAACGATATGCTATTACAATATTATTAAAACTAGTCGTTATGAATAGTAATAACCACTTTTTGAAATTTTTTAAATTTCATCTTTCAAAATGGACTTCATTTTTGGATTCAGAATATCAAAATTAGCCTAGGGTGAAATTTTGGTATTTTTCTGAAAACTTTCAATTTTTGATGAATAGTGAAAACACTGGGTTACTATTTAAAAACCAACCTTTTATTGAAATATTTATTTATTTTATAAAAATTTATTTTAAGAAAAAATTGATACATAATACCTATATTAGTTCAATGTAATTCATTGGGGGTCATTTTACAATAATTATATATATATATAAATTTTATTTAACTTTTCACCGTCTTTTACCCATCTCCTAGGATAATTTGAAAACTCACAAAAAAAGTACTTTTACCACTTGTGTGAGTGGAATTTAGAAAATTCAACAGACACGGTTAATATCATGGACTAAAATGTGGTTCAATGAATGAAAATAATTTTTGGTGAATAGTAACTTTTTACTTTTTTAACCACGATTAAAAGTAAATAGTGTAATTAAGGGTAAGAATGATATTATTATTACCCTAACACATGTCCTAATTCTATTGGATAAGTGTAATTAGACCAAAAAAACTTTAAGAATAAAATATGACCATTTAGTCCCGCATGTATTAGATTAGGACATTTAATATTATTTTATTTAAAGAATAGTTAAAATCAATGTTTAATAATTAAAATTTTTTAATATAGGGTTATACATAAGATAAATTATAATATAAATATACATTAGGAATATAAACAGATTTCCTAAATAATCGTATTTTATTTATAATTATTATACATTATATAATTTAATTTATTTATGACACAATTATGATGTAGTAATTATCCTTTTAATGAAATATTAACATAATTGATGTTATAAATACTCAAATAAATTTAATTTGAGACTTTTTATGAATTAAAATAATTTTATAGGTTAATATGCCATGTTATTATTTCTTTAGTTAACTTTTTTCTAACTAATAATTCAGTTAGGATTTTCAAAAAACTCAATTACCAAATAGTGTCAAAATTGACATAAAATAGTTTTTAAAACAAATATTATATTATTAATTGTTATTTTATTCCTAAAAATCTAAGGCCAGGACAAAGGACACAGATAATTTTATATATATTAATAATTAACATCATGGGTTTCGTTTGTCTTGTTATAGTAAGTTTATTAACCTTATAGTGTAAGAAAACAAGAAGACATAGTAAAAGAAAAATTATTTGTCTTAAAGTTAAATCTAAATGATAAGGTGAAAATAGAAACCTAAACATGTCTAAATTCTATTTTATGAGAGGATTTAGACCCATCCCCGCCATATTTTCAAAATAATTCAATTTGGAGCTTTTAAAACCCGAATATGACTTTATAATAAAATAATATGTTTAGTTATTTCAAAGTTTCCCCTCTCCTCCCTTATGAAAGGGCACCTCCTCCCTCTCATCCTCACACCAATTTGAGTGTTCAATCTTTGCCAACCTCTTTCAATTTCACTTACCCACTTCATTAGAAACCTACTAGAGGTACTGGTCTTCTCAAAAGACCAACTATAGTGCCTTAAGAAGAAGTTTAAAGGAGGTGCGTCGAAGAAGAGGTAATCTCTTCTATCGATTATTTCATGCTTATTTCTTCTTCAAATTAATCTTCTTTAGTTGTTTCATTATAAAGTAATAACATCAGTATCACTAATATACTGATATTTTATTATAAATAGGAAACAACCCCATTTCACCTTGTATCCATCCTATAGAAAACGAAATCACTGCGCGTGTGTACATACGGAATACCATCTACACGCCGTGGTGTAATCTGTTTTTCCAACACCACCTTACTTGGATTGGTATAATGATGTAAAAATTAAGTATACAGAGTTATTATAACATCATACTAATTCTGATATATTTTATCATCCACTCCAATTCAATTAAACAATTATGTGAACTATAGCATCGCTCGTGCGTACGTACGGACTACCGTCTCCACGACGCGATGAGATTCAATCACAATGATTAAACATTCATGAATGATTATAAAGTATATATAATATGTTATAATGAAATATATTATATAATAATGATACTCTATTTATTTATATATAAATATGTATGCCATCCAATTTATTCCATTCAATTCAATGAGGAAACAAATACAACGTTCATGCGTACGTACGACCTACCGTCTCCATGAACTGTGTATTTCTTTCCTTTTATCGATCTATTATATATATGTGTATATTCTGAATATATATTATATATTAATCATGTTTTATATTATGGATTTAAGTAATCATTATCTATGTAATCATATGAATAATTACAAGTCAAAACACTGACGACAAATGAAACGATTTTTCTCAAAACGCTCTTTAACATGGAATTTAAAAAAGATAGGGTAATATAATGTCATAAGTGAACCATATATGATATCATAACAATGAATATGATTCTTTAATAATTCAATAACATTATTTAAATTATTATACAGGAGGTTTGGATACGTAAGAAACATATCGGACCTAAGGTAAGGGAAAATCTCACAATCTCATTTTTATCCGAGATTGTTTATACTTCAAAATTTACTGGGGAATATTTATCATCCACATCCATGATTCCTCAATATGTAATATAATTTATATCCACCTACAATTTTTTAAATCCAATTTTACCCTTCGGTGAGTTTTTTATTAAAAGATATGAATGTAATCTTTTGTCGTTTTTCGTACGAGATACTTTTTGACTTTTCCGGACAAAGTACGAGAAGAATGTTATTTTTAACTTATACGGAATGAACTTATTTTTACAGTTTTATAAAGCCTTATATTCATGAATCTTCCTCCAAAAGATTTCATGACTATTTACAAAAAAAATCTCTTTCTTTTAAAAATAAATATATTTTTCTGAAAAGGAATTGATTTTGAAGAAGAAAGGATATTTTCCTCAAGAAGTCATTTCAACTGTTTTATCAAAACCATTTTTCTATCTAAGATAACATTATTTCATATGTGTATGTTTCATGTATAATGTCTCTATTATTTACATGGTTTCTCTTTGATTATTAGGAAATGATATCCATTACTTTTATATGGATTATGTGATTATGGGATGATGTTTATGAAACCCATTTTATTTGTTGGGTTATTATGAATAATGTATGTTTATTTTGTGGCACAAGTACAAATGATTTAATTATGAGAAGGGTGGGACCTATATCTCTCTCCAATGAATTGGGTAATGATTTATATCTCATGAGATAGACATGGCTAGAACGGTAAGTTAATCTGGTTCAGTGTTACAGGACTGAAACGAGGAGTGAACTCGATTCAGAAAGGGACTTTGTCCACTAAGATGGTCTTTGCGACAATGCCTTGGCTACTATGGAAATCATGACATGTGCTGAATGGTTTCCACAATTAAATGATTTATTCCCATTCTATTTTATCAATATTGGTGTTCCTTTATGATATATTCCTTAGGTACTTCCGTGATTTATGTCCTTGCTCATGATTTTGAGGTTTAGATTTTATGTTCCAGCTTTTGGATTCAAATTTTTATGGATTGTTTTATGTTATCTATTCTTACCATTACTGAGCATTTGAGATCACTCTTTTTATTTTTTCTATCCCCCAGGATATAAAGAAAGGTTTTAGGTATGAAAAAAGGGGAAGATCTTTATGGGAGAAGTTGAAGATCATTCACCACGATTAGAAGATTAAATTTCCAACTTTCCAAAGGCACTAAACTATTACGGTCCTTTGGTGACTGTTTTTTTGTTATGTATTAATTATTTTGCAAAGGAAATGTAATTTCCATGTACATCAAGCTTTGGGTCTCTATAGAGAGGTTTATTTTTCACAACCTCTACTACGTCACTGATGATGAACTTATGTTATGACAATGTGAACTATTATTGGGCTGATGTTGAGGGATTATGTGCCTTCATCAAAGAGATAAACCATTCTACGGGTTGGAGGAAGAGGAACACTACCGCTCCCTTATTGTGCTATGGAGAAGGGGAGGAGGGAAGAATAAAATTTAAAAATATTAACTTAACATAAAATAAAACCAAAACATTAATAAAAATTTAAAATAAAATATTAATAGAACGAAAATATTAAATAGTAATAATTATTAATTTAAAATTATAACAAAAAAATAAATTACTAATTAACTATTTATATTTTATAAAAACTATAACAGTTAATAACAAGTTCTAAATTAAAGTATTTACTATAATATAATTATAATAATTAAAATAAATTTTTTAAGCAACTAAAACAAATATTAATAATATTAATTAATCAATTACTTAATTAAATAATAACACTAAAATTAAAAATAGTCAAATAAATTATTAAATTAATAATAACAATCTCTAAAATTTATTAACCTAATTAGTTTAACTAATTTATACTTTAATTTTAAATACTCATATTTTTAATAAAATAATAATAATTAGTTTTATAATTAAAAGAATTTAATTCAATGATAACTTGTTATTAATAATTTTAATTAAATAACATATAAAATATTATCTAATTTAGAAAAATTATAATTCTTTTAATAATTCTTTAATTAACTAATTAATTTAATTATTAATTTTTATTTATTTATTTATTTCATTCGTTTTTTAACTGTTTATTATTTTTAATGGGTAGGTTCATTAAAGAGATGGAAACATGACCAAGTTCATTCAACTAAATCACATGATGTTACTTACAAGGGAACGGATAGCGTGACATGTCAGTCATGAAAAAATGCACATTAACAGTGTGAAAGTTAGAAACCAAAGTATGTTTGTGGAAATGAGGCGGTGACGAGAAGTAGGTAATAGTAGATATTAAATGCAAATAAAGTAGATATTTGGAGTGGGACAGACATTCGGGGAGATTCTAACAGAGCATTATTATAGATTAGAGAGTTTCTCTCTCATCGGAGAGTAGTGAGGTCTGGTGGATAACCCAGGAGTTGAAGGAGCATAGGAGCATAGAATCTTTCATGGAGTTCTTATTCCCTTGTGTTTGAATTATTATACTATGTATTGAAATGTTCTCAAATTTTGTTATGATAATGACCACTAATTAAAATTAAATCATCTAGTTCGGGGAAAATTTGATGTTCTCTTGGTTATTTGAAAAATTTATTTTTCACTTAATCATTTCAAGATATTCAGTATTGATCGATGAGATCAATACTGAATTAATTGAATTAATTTGTCACTATAGAATATAATTTTAAAATTCCACAATCAACCGGTGAGTTTGATCCTGGATATATCTTTCAAAACATAATAAATACTTAAAACATCAGGATATATGCCGAGTTTTCCTTGTGGTAATTTTTTTAAAAATCTTCATAGTTGATCTATCTTGTTGTGGTGAACTCTAAACATGATCAACATGTACGACATAACTCCTGGAAAGGGAAGTAAGTCATTGGGTTTAAATGGAGGAATCCTGCTACAACTTTTAGGTTAATATGAATACTCTAAAAATAGTAAAATGGATTGTTTTCCCTAGGGGTTTTACATTGAAATTGTTTTATCATCGTTCTGTATTTGTGTTGTTCACTATTTTCAATCAGTTTTCTGTTTCATATTAATATTGATCCAAAAAAATGTTGTGTTACTTTCATGCATTATAAAAGCACAAAAATATTAATAAATTATAAAATGTAAAAAATATAGAAAATCTACTCCACTGTTGAAAAGAGTGGGTGACTTTTTAGAGTTTTACAATGTTTTTTTAAAAATTGCCTTCACTGTGGGTTTGACCTTGCTTACCACATATATAGTTGTTAGTTGGAATATAAATATTTAAACATTGAATGGCTTCCACGACATTCCAGGTCAATCATTTTTATCTCCATTTTTTCAAACCTAGATTTTAAATAGTGAGTAGAATATACTAAGTGTTTTTATTATTATAATGTAATGTTTCTTAATTTTATTGAATTTCACGATACAACATGGACTTATCTGGTTCCAATTCATATTTATGGCGATGCCCGATGACATCAGTGATCAGGCAGGATCATTGGATGCTTCATTTATAGTTGAACCCCCCATTAACATTGGAGTGGGTCTTCTACCTACCTATTAGAGCCACCCAATCAGATAGAGAGTGGGTAATTGATTACGAGATTGGAACCCCTGAAACACCAGTGTTCTAGTCCTCAAACAATATAGTGGAACCCCGCATCATTAAGGACATGGGACCTCTACAGACCGAGTGGTACCCCATATCAGATAGGGAGTTGGTCCTCATGAACCCATTGTGAAACCCCCATGATTCATCATATCCCGGGTCCTCTATGAATACTTTTTGAGAGGAATACTCCCTGAATCACTTTTTCATGTGTTCTCTACTTTTAGTTTTTTCCCCTAGACTATGTGGCAGATTGATGAGGAATGGTTTGATTTTCATGATTACTTATAAGATGATGTGTGTGATGTTGGAAAACATTGATGGGAATTCAATTTTTTTAGAAAATCTTATTATTGTGGTGATCTGTTAGATTGAGACTTGCTTTGACTTCTATTTGGGCTTCTTATTACTAAGAATATATATATATATATATATATATATATCATTGGATTTGATTACTCTCCATACATTAGTTTTGAAGATGAAAGAATACACCACTAGGCTTCCATGTTTATCTTCTCTGGGTTGGATGAGTCTAAACTCATTATATATCGTGGAAATGACTAAAAATGTAGTCCATTTATTCACCATGATGAGAACCTTGTGTTTGGATGATGTCACTTTCTCTTGGTTTTGGTTGAGATGTTCTCTTTCACAACTTTATATATCTTATTTACTATCTATTATCTTTCTATTCCTATTTTATCCCTTATTTCTCTCCATAAATAATTCATGGAATCTTACTGGGTATATCTACACTCATCCCTACATGGACTTTTCTTGCATGTTTCGTGCCTTATACAGATAACAAACAAGTTGGTGGTGACTTCAAAAAAGCATCAGGATACAAAGTACTTTGGATCTCATATGGATTTTATAGATTAGAGATCATGAGCTAGGATATCTTATAATTTTAATTTCCTATTTTTTCAGGTTTCAATATATCTCTAGTAGGGAATCTATTTTCCCCTCTACATTTCAGTTTTCACAGTCACACTATGGTAATGTCTAATGTTTCATCATAAATGGTATATCCCTTTGTGTATTTAATATTTTTATATTATTCCTTTTAACATCTTCATTAAGATGGATGCATGTTTTCATAATAGTACTTTGGAAAAGGCCTCCCCATGAATTTTATTCCTTTTACACTAGTCATTAGCACCTAGATTATAGAGGAGGGCATGAGGTAGTTATAGTTCGAGGCCCATATTGGGTGGGGCCTTTATTTTATCCCATGGTTTCATCAAAATAAGAGTCATTTTAATTAATTAATAATTTGAAATTCATGTATCATTAATGTAAGACACAATGTGAGTGGAAGTGAAAAATGTTTTTAAATAATAGATTTTAAAACCATAATATAAAATATTGGTTTTTGAGGATTTGTAAAAGAGTTATAAAATTAACCAAATATCCACAAAATAACTTTATATTAAAAGGAAAATATATATTTGGTCATGGAATACCTTAATATAATTTATTACATAATTTTTGGGTCATTATAATGTCATAATGAATAATATATATTTATAATATATTTAAATTTTACCAAAAAAATCAACTGTATCATAAAATAATGAAAATTTCTCAATTAATTTTTTTTTGAAATTTTGATTCCAAAAATAATATTAATGTTATCCAATTAAATTTTAAATATTTGAATTTTCACTTTTAAAATAAGAATCGGTGTTTATTGATAAAAAGGATGGTTTTTTGACAATAATTATTTCTGAACCCTAATGAAATTTATATTTTAATTCATTAAAATTACATTATCTTTTATAATTAATAAATAGATTATTAGTTTATGAAAATATCATTTTTTTAAAAAAATTTGAGATCATAAATATAAATTTTTTAATTGAAATATTATATTACAAAAACATACTATTTGAATTTTGTCAAATGAAAAACAAATTTTAAAAACACTCATTAATTATTAATTTATAATTTAAAACTAAGGAGAATAAATATAATAATTATTCCATTTGGAAATAAATAAAAAGATTAATATTGTTAGGTTAACCTTTTTTCCCTTGTTAAATTATTATTATTTTTATTTACCCTTAATTAACATATTATACATTTACTGTGGTGATAAATATTTAATAAGATTACAATTCATATTAACGAAAAATTATTTTGATCTTATTACCAAATATTTTTAAGGATGATTAAAAATATAGAATCATTTTTATCATTCTGAATTAATAGTGGTGTAAAATTATAAATGACAATAAAATCTACCAGCAGGATCAAATGTATATTTCCGCAAAAATACATTTTTCAAAAAACTAATGATTTTACATTAACTAGATAACTAGTAATTGTCAATATATGAACGTAGTTTCATAAATATTGATACAAAATCTAAAATTGTAATTTTAATTATTTATTAGTAGGGGTTATTTTAAATAATTATCAGTGATAAACATTATGTATTTTAAAAGTGTTATTATAAAAAACCTGTTTTTAATCCAAAAAATTAACTTATTGTAAAAACTAGTGAAAAAATGATTTATATGTAATTAGAAGAAATAATTATTAAAAAATAAAAACTATGGATCATTAATATAAAAATAAAATAATTTTGGTTTTTTTTATATTTCTTTATTTATCATAATAAATAAACATTTTACTTAAAATGTATTATCTTACTATTCACAAAAAAAATATTTCTGGATATTCAAAAAAATTTACCTGATTTTATTTTTAATATTTTGATATATTAAATGGGGTTACTATTATCAACTAAATTTTCTAAATTTTCTAAAAATGATTTATTATATTCTTTTTCGTGAGAGGAAATAAAAATAAATTTTGAAAAAATGTTTTTTGGAAGAATAAAATGATATTACTAAAAAGTAGATGATTATTCCCTAAGAAAATATAATTATATTTATTTTTAATATGAAATATATATATATATATTTTATAAATTATTTAATCCTATTCATATTATCAAATTTAATGGCTAGGTTATAACAGCCATGTTTAAATAATAATCATTTATTTGGGTTTGGTGTTGTGTATCACATAGCCTATCAAACATCGATTTCACGTTAAAAACATTGGGTTTTTTAATACCACTATAGTAATAATTACATGTGATTAAGTGGGTATGTTCTTCCTTAATATTTATATATATAATACAATATGTAGTTAATGAATATTAGGTGGATATTCTGTGAAATAGACGACAACTTATTCCTATTCCAGAATCTCAAGGTGGTTAAAGTAATTAGTCTTAAGTAATAAATTCATTACAAAACTTATTACTCTATTATAGAAACATAAATAAGGTAATTAATGCTCTGAAATACTATGCAATGTGTATCCTTGTTTATTTCTAATATAAATATTTTATAAAAAATTGGGGAGTGAAGTTATAAGTGAGTCTCTATGATTTAGTTGATTGATATATCATGATATATATTAATATATTAAACAATTTTTTTTCAATGTTTTTTTGTTTCTTAACTACCTATCATCCAACAGATCCAAAAATTATTTGGAAGAAAAAATTATGACGATTTTATTAATGAAAAATTTTAATTCCTAAAAAGTTGAGATTACAAATTCATATAAAATATATATAAAGAATAAATGTTCCTAAAATTTAATAATAATTGAAATAACAAATTAGATTAAGTGGTGAGAGTGATATAAATATGGGTCATAATTATTTATTCTTTGTAATATTTTCTATAAAAAAGAATATGATTATAAGAGAAATTATTTACAGAAATTGTAATTTCAAATGAAGCCTGGTAATTAATGGGTAAAAAAATTAAACAATAAATTTTAATTTCTAATTATTTTTTATATGAATAATAATTGTGTATATGATTTCATTTTTATTATATGTCATTAGTTAATAAGTTCATGTGAGGATGATTGTATGCACATGGATCACCTTTATTTTTTTAAAATTTTATTATACATTAAAATATTTAGTGTAATTAAACTATGTTATTTTAAAAAAAATTATTTGAGTATAATTTTAGGTACATTACTATTTTTGTTCAATTTTTGTTAAATTTAATTATTATTATTATTATATATCATCATTATCTTCTAGAAATTATCATATTAAAATTATTTTTATTATTTTTATATTTATTTTTATACTGATTTTTTTATTTGTTTTAATTGTTTGTCATATTTTAACATTATTGGAATGATTTTTATGGACTCTAAAATAGAGTAATTCAGGAAAGGGAAGAAATTAGGAACCGTAACCCAAGCTACTAAGAACTATTACCCTCACTTTACCATGTCGTAGCCTAAAACTCTACAAACTCTTGTCTGCCACAAAACTAAGAGACACAAGTTCAACCACTCTAGTTCACCTATCAATGAGTATAATTTCCTAGATACATTAGTTTCCTTAACCAAACTGCCATTATTTTATATTAACTGTCCAAATACGAATCCAACCATCTTTCCTCATGTTCTCCACATATAAAAACCATAAGACACCATACCCAACCGCCTAGTCACCTCCCCATGTGCGAACAACTTTTCCCTATCGAAGATTGTTCCATGGACCAACTTCTATGTACTTTATGGGTACCATTATTAATGGGGTTTGATATTAATAAACTTGTTATAACATCGTTATTTTTCATTAGGGTATACTTGTTGGTTATAATTTTAAGGTTACATGTCTCAGTAAACGGTCATTAAACATACCCATTGTGATAATATTCTTGAACTACTATGATAGTATTTTAAAAATATATGTCATTTGGTTCGATGATATCATTTTTAGAGATTAAAATTATATATTCTATCTATGTTTTAGAGGATTATTTGGAATTGATATTCTTTCTCATAATGTTCCTCCTTGGTAATGTTAATAATTAATATTATGGGAACACGATCCGCTAGTACAAAGTAAATGTTTATATATTCAATTATATTTTTCTATATGAAGTTGTGTGAAATGGTACTTATACCTTAATATTATTATTACTACATGTAATGTGTAATTAATATTGATGTATTGATGGAAACTAAATTGACATATTCTTTCAGCGAAGTAGGATACGTTGGGTGTTTCATCAACGTACTTTCATGAATGCATACTATGGGAAAAAATTTTCCCCCTTCCAGTTTATTTGATATTGATTCTCAAAAAAATTACGGAAAATGAAATTAATTATTAATTCCATGGTTGAGATGTTATGTTGAGAAGTTAATTTTTTAAATGATAGATAAAGAGACATCAACCACAAATATTGATGAGGCCATCATGATAAATTATAATTTTTCAATTCCATGAAAAATTGATTATATTACACATTGTGTGTTTGTTGGTGGTTATTATAGGTGAGACATTTGAAATATTTTATTAAGGATTCCTTGGAAAATTATTATATGTTATCAATGGACTTTATGTATAACAACATGATTACACAGAGAAAGATACTTAGAGGGTCTGACAGTACTTTTATTTAAAACATCAATTCAATTGTATAGGAATTTAACAAGTTGAATAAATATTATTCAAATACATATTTTACTAATTATTCAGATATAATTGACCAAATATATTATGTCATGTGTTATTTTATATAATATATGTGATTCACGGTCAAAGTTACCAAAGATATGAAGGTATTACCATCCTTGTAGTTTAGCTTAGTTGGTCAAATCCTCAGAGACATAAGAAGAAACCTATAGACACGTAAATTCTATGCACTAATTTTGGCTATAAAGTTTCCAAAATGGGATGAATTTATATGGGTTTAAGTTAACTCTAATAAAATGATGTTAATTTAATTTTTAAGTATGATTTGATCATAGGTTATCACTTGGGGTGGATTGGATGCATTCCCTTTTCAACTATTTCAATTTCTCATATTTGAGATGAGTTTAGTTAAGATGATCAAATAAAACATCACTCACTGGTTTAATGACTACACACCCTAATACTAATCACATATACATTTTAAAGATCAATGCTTTGATAAATCCATGGTAAAGGATCATATTAGCACCTGATGTGTATGGCCTTAAAATTCAATAAGGATGAAAACGTTTTAAAATCATCAAATAAAAATATCAATTAAAGGAAGTGATTATACATTAATGGGGTGATAAATTATGTCCAATACAGCCCCTTTCTACTCCCTTGGATCAAACCATAAGTGGGTTAGCCCTCCATTGGTTCTATGTTTTCAATGGATGTGGGATGTAGACTCATAAGGGAGGAAATGGAGATGTAAAAAACAATAAAATAACAATCACTCCTCCGTTGTTTGATAATTTCACAAGGTTTTGTGTGAATAAATTCACACCTTGAACCACAGGTATCAATGTAATATTGATAATAACAGAATAATTATATAAAAAGAAATTTTATTAAGAAAATAGGATGAATTAAAACAACTTACATGTGAAAGACAAACTTGAGACATCAAAATCACAGCATAACATTACAACGAAAAAAAGATCAAAATATGATCAACTCCACCACCACCTCTTCCTTAAATAGGCATTTCTAGAGGCTAGGGTCGAGCTCCCAAATGTAAAAAATTTCCCACTTGAGTATGGTAGGCCTAGGGTGGTGGAAGGTACGGGAGAGGAGACATTTCCACCCTTGACCCAAGGTGGCAGCCAGATTGCAGCCACCAAGCAGATTCACCTAGAATACCTTCTAGATGGACGAATTGGAGTTGTCCATATAAGAAAAAAATGAAGATAAATATTTCCCCTAACCTTTTTTAATGATTCATCACAAAATAGTATATGGTTAACGAGATATGTTTAAAATGGTAGGATTTTTTTCTGGGTCTCAGAATCTGGCATAGAATTTAATCATTAAATTGGGCCGCCTAGAATGCCACTAAAAAATCAGAATTAACTTGGGCAACTGTTAAATTAAATGTTCCCCATAATCACCTCAATCTTCATTTACTGTTTCAGAATCATTGGGCATGAATCTTGTCCTCTACAGTTCTTTTATTGGGATACGGTCCAAACCACTTCTCCTAGAATGTGGTTGGTTCAAAGCCCACTTTGTTGGTCTTCCAAATTGAATATCCAAGTGCTCCAAAAGAATTAATTGTTCCTTATATCATGGGATAAATTAAAATAAAATATAAAAATTAAATTAAGGACATTATGTGTTTTATGAGATGTTCAAGAAGGTACCATGTAATATTGCATTTTAAGAATGAATTTCAATCCTAATGTGAAATAATGTTCAAAGATTAAAATACCCAAATAATGGTGTCTACGATTAATAAAGCACATGAATATTATATAAATTAACAATGAATATTATCCTCATTTAGTGGCTAACCACACCCCCCAACTTGAGTTTTTTTACTTCCAAGAAAAATATATCTCAACAAAATTAAATTCAAATTCCCATTTAAAAAACATTTTAATACACAATGATCACCAAAAAAACTTTATACCAATAAATCATGAAACCCATAAAATATATTGATACATGATATTTTCATAATCATATCCCAATTTCTAACCCATTACTTTGTTCATATACATTTCAATATTTCATCCAATATCAATTAAGAGTGATGATGTGTTGTGTATCACATTATACATGGGGGTTCATCTTTATTCAAGAGGGAAATGATGGAAGCTCTAGGTGGAATCAAATTTCAATATTAAGATGAGTATTCAATTTTTTATTGGATTTTTATTTATTTATGTATTTATTATTTGATTTTTTTGCAATTTTCACATGGTAATTGAAATTGCACTCAAAAGAGTCAACCCTTATAGCGAGACTTTACCAATGACTCCCAGGCTCAAAGACCTTAGGTAACCATGTGAAGCCCACTTAATCAGGCATCATATCAAGATAACTCAATAAAAAATCAAATTACCAAAAATAGTTATAAAATTACCAACTCTGGGCCAGAAAACTATGGAGTCACGATCCCCAAGTGTCGAAATCCACGCATTAGGTCATTTCATTTCTTTATGCACAAATTTATTATTTTTTTATAATTTTTTTATTGAATAATCATATTAAAACGAAAATTATTACCAAACCTATGCTATTTATTTGGGGGACCCCATGAACTCGTACTAATACCACACTATCCAATGGATATGCATTGTGATATTTTTTTTTGGTTGAAAATATAAACGATGAATTATCACATTGGACAGCCACACATTCCAAAATATATGCTCATGAAACTATACCAGTATTTAAATTAGAATCAAGTCATGATAAGTTATTTGATATTTAGTTTCATAGTGTTCAATGTGCATTTCCATGTTCAACATTAAAAAAAATTTTCATTCTATTTTGACACGTTTATTTCAAATCCTAATTTTTTCCACAAAAGAAAAAAAAAAATATTTCATCTCCCCCCATTATAAAATAACACTATACCAAGTGTTTTATGAAATTAAAATTTATAAGGAGTAGGGAAGATAAGGGATGTTCAAAATGGAAATTGAAATTTGGGGAACATGAAATGAAGTCACCTGGTGGTTGAAGTTGAAATTCTTGTTGCCCCATTTTAATCCCTTGTTCTTGATGTCACTCTGAGAATTCCCTAGTGAACAAAAAAATAAAATAAAAGAATATATATATATATATATTAATGAAATAAAAATATTAGTATATATAATAAAATTAAAGAATAAGGAAGCACAATAATCCATATGTCAGTGATAAGTGCACACCCATGTCTACCTTTGGTCCTGGGATTGATTCCCAGCGGCTTCACCGATTCTGACAGGGTTTGACCCACGACCTATGATGTGTCCATTTTATTTATTTATTTATTAAAATATATATATATATATATGAATTTTTAATTTAACCTTCAGGAACATTAAAATAAAATGAACTGATGATACATTGTCTTCTTTTTAAATTTCGGGTTAAGGTATTACTCAAGGATCAGACCACGTGACATGGATGAATATGGTTCTCCCCTTTCATAACCATCCATACTCATAATAGAAGAACATGTCAACCGGGTATTTTTTTATATTATTTTTAAATATCAAAATGATTAATTAAATAAAATGATTCCAAAAAGATTGAAAACATGAAAACCATGGGTTGCCTCCCATGTAGTATTTCATTTCACGCCGTGAGACGGAAATGGATCCTAACTGTATAAATTTTTTCCTGGTTCATAGGTTAGATCAATTTACACAACCTCTAGTTCATGCTTATTGAATGATTCAATGAATGGTTTTAATCTTTGACCATTGACCTTGAAAATGTTACCACTTGTGGGATCATGAATCTTTACTTCCCCATGGGGGTACACATGATGCACTATGAAAGGACCTGACCATCTGTACCTTATCATTCCCAAGTGTAAATGATTTTTTGAACTATACAAGAGCCCAAATTTTCCCGGTTCAAAATGATTGACTTTGATATTCCTAGATTTTTAGGCTTGAATGCTATCTTTATTGATCCTTGAATTTTTATAAGCCTCCATCATTAGTTCCTCAAGTTCATTCAGATCTAATTTACTTTTTGTTTCGGCCAATGAGAGGTCATAATCCATTTTTGTAATTTCACAAAAGGCCTTATGCTCAATTTCCACAGGTAAATGGAATGATATTCTATAAACCAACCTATATGTTGAAAATCCTAGGTTGGTTTTGTATGCTATACGATATGCCCAAAGAGCATCCAAGAGTTTCTCGGAACAATCATTCCTATAAGGATTGACAATTTTTTCAAGATTATTCTTAATCTCTTTATTTGCTAACTCAGCTTGACCATTGGTTTGAGGAAGGTATGGAGTGAAAAATTTATGAGAATTCCCATACATAGTCATGAGTAAAGAGAATGGAAGGTTGTATAAATGGGTTCTTTTATCACTAATTATAGCCCTAGGAATTCCAAATCGAGAAACTATGTTCTCTTTCAGAAATCAGATCACAACATGATGGTAATTAGACTTTGTTGGAATGGATTCAGCCCATTTTTGACATAATCAACTGCAAAGAGGAGGTAGAGGTATCCCCTAGAGTTTGGAAAAGGTCCAATGAAATCGATTCACCAGTAGAAAAAGATTTCAATCAATATGATGGGAGTGAGTGGAATTTGATTACTTTTTGAGATTGACCCTACTTGTTTACACTTCGGACAACTTTGAAAAAATGTGTAGGAGTCCCTTGAGAGGGTGGGACAAAAGAGACAACACCGAAGAACCTTAGCAGAAGTTTTCTTAGTGGAAAAGTGACCTCCACAATCCTTACTATGACAAAATTTATGGATAGACTCTTGTTCAGATTCATTGACACACCTCATAATGACTTGGTCCGGGAAGAACATATAGAGGTATCTATCATCAAACACATAGTGTCTAACAATTGAAATGAATTTCCTTCGATCATGAGTCCCTAAGTGTTTTGTAATTACTCTTATAACTATGAAGTTGGTTATGTCATCATACCAAGTGCAGTCACCCACAACGTATAGGTGTTCATTAGGAATTGAATTTGACACAGAAAGGTGATTCGAGTTGTCTTTGAATTCCATCCTAGAGAGGTGATCAACTTCAAAATTTTCAACACCCTTTTTATCCTTGATTGTGAGGTAAAATTATTGTATGAGAAGGACCCACTCAATCAGTCTAGCCTTGAAATCTTGTTTTTTGAAGAGGAATTTTAGTTCAAAATTGTCAGTGAACACAGTGATGGGGGATCCTAAGAGGTAGGACCTACACATATCTAAGGAAAACCTAATATCATGTAACTCATTTTTAGGGGTGATGTAGTTGATTTAGGCATCATGTAAGGATTTTCTTACATAAGATATTCCATAATGAGTTTTATCAAAATGTTGTCCTAACACAGCTCCTACAGAAAAGTCACTAGAATCACACATAATTTCAAAAGGATGGTTCCAATATAGAGATTTCATAATTGGAGGATATGTGAGAGAGGATTTGAGGGTTGAGAATGAACCCTCACGGATTTCTGTCGAAACAAATACAACATCCTTTACTAGGAGATCATAAAGGGGATGAGAGATTGAACTAAATTATTTGATGAATCTTTTATAGAAACTAGCATGTCTTAAGAAATACCTCACTTCCTTGACATTTTTGGGTGATGGATGCTGACTAATGTTGTCAACCTTGGCATAATAAACTTCAGTCCCCCTACCTGAGACTAGATGGCGCAGAACTAGTCCCTCTTTAACCATGAAATGGAAGTATTCCCAGTTTAGGACCAGATTCTTTTCTTCACATCATGACAAGACTCTCTCCATATTCCCCAGACATCACTTAAATGTATCCCCAAACACGGAGATGTCATCCATGAAGACCTCAAGAAAATCCCCTACCACGTCTGAGAATATTCCCATCATGCACCACTGGAAGGTTCCAGGGGTATTTCATAACATAAAGTGTATGCGTTTGAAACCAAAGGTGTCGAATGGACATGTGAATGCAGTCTTCCCTTGATCCTATATGGAGATATAACTTTCATTATACCCCGAGTACCCAAGTAAGAAACAGTAGAAGGAATGACCTTCCACCCTCTCATGGACTTGGTTGATGAATGGTAAGGAGAAATAGTCCTTCTTGGTGAATGAGTTTAGCTTCCTATATTCAATGCATACCCTCCATCCACTACTCAAACTGGTTTGAAGAATCTATCCATCATTATTGGTTTTCACTGTGATTCCTTCCTTCTTGGGAACAACTTGGATTGGGTTGACCCACTCACGCTCTTCTATGGGATATATGATACTAGCTTTTAACAATTTCAGATGTTCTTTTCTCATACTTTCTTGATATTAGTATTGAGTCGTCATGGAGGTTGATGACATGGCTTTGAATCAGATTCTAGAACAATATTATGAGTCCTGATAAGTGGGATAATCCTAGGAATATCAGAAAGGGTCTAACCAATGCCTTTTTAATGTTTCTTATAGATATCTTGAAGCATCTTCTTGTTGTTGGCTTCAATAGAAGAAGAAATGAAAATAGGATGTGTTTGATTGTCCCCTAGGAAGGCATACATGAGTGCTTCATGATGTTCCATCAATTCAATATCATGTTGGTTTATAATTTCAACAGAATATTGGGACATTAGATCAAGATCAATTTTATTTCCTAGAGTTTTAGATAGGATTGATTCCCCATATGTATAAGTTTCATCTAATAGATTGGTTTTATTAGATTTTGGGAAGGAAGTTAGAGTGGTCTCCATGATAGTGGTTTCCTGAAAGGTTTCTCTGATTGTTGAACCTAAGACATCATTATAAGAGTAATTTGAAAATTATTCATGCCATGGGGATAAACTTTTTTCATGTGAACAAAGGAAATCAATCTCATACTAACTTAAACATCCATCAAATATTCCTCTAAGTTCTATGGATTTATTATCAATTCTTCCTATCATGTTTACATCATGAATGTCCTCGTCATCGCCTATTTGTGAGAATGCATTTTATATGTTCATGTCTAGACTCATTTTCCCAAAGGTGATGGTCATGTTCCCATTTCGGACCCGTAAAACAAAGTTGATTGTTGCAAGGAAGAGACGACCAAGGATAATTGGGGTTTGTTCATTATTTCCTAGGTTTGGATGGTTGTCATGGACTATGATGACAGTAAGTAGATGATGTTTTCAACCATTACCAGAACATCTTTTAAAATCACCTTTGTAACCCTAATGCTACGATCAGAAAGGTGAAGTGTGATATATGTGGGTTGGAGCTTTTCTAGGCCTAACTGACAGTACACATCATAGGGGATGAGATAGACACTAGCACTTAGGTCACACAAGGCCTTGAAAACTTTTCTCTCTCCTAGTTCAACATTGATGTAAGGGAAACCTGTGTCTTTCAACTTAGGAGAAATTGTCCCATGAATAGTGGTACTCACATATGCATCCGAAAGGGCTTGGTTTTTATGTGAAAATATTCTTTTAAAGTTACCAAGTCCTTATGGTAATTTGAGTAGGTAGGTATGGTTTGGCTTGCATTGAGAAGGGGAATGTGAAACTTGAGTTTTGAGAATATTTCCCTCAATTTTTCACTCAATTTAGGCTGGTTTTCCCCCCTCATGCGTTGAGGAAATGGTGCAGGTTGTGGGGTTTTTTGTTGAAGAGGTTTTTCTTTCACATTGTTTTCAGTTTTCTCAGATAGATCCTGTGGTTCATTTGAATTTTCATTAAATTTTGAATCTTCACATGGTTTGTGACTTATTTGTTCAGGTTTCTCAATTGATTTCCCACTTCATAAAATAGTCATAGCCTTTAGTCGTTTATGAGTTGTTGGTGTCAACATGAATCTCCCCTTGATGTTGAGGATGTCACCACCTGAGTAGGCTTGGGTGCCTTTCCAGTTTTGATGGTTTGAAGTTATTGTTTAAAGTAAGAGACATGCGAGTTCATCCTTTCCATTTGTTTGCACAGTTGTTCTAGTAGGATTTGTGGAACAGCTTGGGTTGGTGATTGAGAAGATTGGTTTATCCTGGGGGAATATTTCGGAGGTGGGGATGGTTTGTTGAAAATGGATTGGTGGATGTATATATTGGATAGGTTGGGTTTGGAACTGGTTATGGTTTTGGTAGTTCTGTTGGGGGTAAGTATTGTTTCCCTGTGGTAGGCTAGGTTGTTGGTTATCTTTCCAGTGGAATCTGGGGTGGTCATTATACCTTATTTTGAAGTTGTCTTGGTATATTAGATTTTTAATGTTCAAAAAATTTAATTCTGCTGGGGGCCTCATAAAATTACATCTTTGATGGATGGAATGGTTGGGCAGTTGTCTATCTTATGGTCATGTTTGTCACAAATTGTTCATACAGTGACTACAGTTTGGATTTCATGGACATTTAAAAGGTCTATCTGTTCATCCTTCCTAGAGAGTGCTGCAAGATTAGCCCTATGGATTTTCACTTCACTATGTGTATGAATTCCAATAGTTCTTTATGCCTTTTCCGAATAAGGTGATGATCCCCATTTTTTGTTTTGTTCAGAAAGTCTTTCTAAATACATGTAAGAATAATTTGGGGCTTTGTTTTTAAATGTTTTATTACACATCATGTCAACGAATTGTTTGTTACCCAGACTCAACCCTTAATAGAAAATTCTCACTTGTTCAGGAATAGAAAAACCATGGTGTGGAACCTTGTTTAGGGTGTCTTTTAACATTTCCCAAATTTCATAGAATACTCTACCTCTTTTTCAAAAAATATTACGATTCTCTTTTTATGTGCAATTGTATTGTGGTAGGGAAAGTATTTTTTGAAGAATACTCTATGTAATTGGTCGCAAGAGTTTATGGATGATGGTCTCAAATTGTTTATCCAATTTTATTGCTCGATCCATTAAAGAAAAAGGAAATAGCCTCATATCTGCTGATTTGAGTTGATGTGGGGGACACATGGTTTATACAATGTCATTGAACTCCTTAATGTGAAGGTCGGGCATCTCGGACTTCATTCCATGGAATGGGGGACAGTGGTTTTGGACATGGGGTTTAATGATGTAGTTTGCATCTCTTAGGGAGTTTTGTCTAATTCATGAGGGGGAATTGGTCTAGTAAGGTGTGAGGTAGTCATTTATGGTATGATTGATTGCATTCCCCATGTTTTGGGCTGCCTCATTTGGGTTTCCTTTTTGGTTCCCACCTTGGATTATGAGTTGGTTTCATGGAAAACCTTACACTGAGATAGGATCAATTTTTTACTCCGTATTATTAAGAAGATTAGGATCTATTGAAATGATTTCCCTCGGTGTACATGACTACCCAACCCCAGGACTATCCACCCTTACTAGACGGTTTGATTGATCAGTAGTGTAGGTGGACATGCGTCAAAAGAAAGAAAAAATGAGAAAGGTAAAAATAATAGATCTTGGTTGAGAATCGAAAAAATGGGGGAGAATAGAATGGTTGTCAAGATGACTTACTTGGGTCCCTGGAAACGGAACCAAAATTGGATTCATGCCCAAATTTACCCAAGAGATGAAGGTAGAACGATCCTTGTATTTTTTTCTTGGGTTGTCGAATCCTTAGAGACCTAAGGAGAAACCTATAGACACGTAAATTCTATGGATTATTTTTGTCAATGAAGTGGCCAACATGGGTTGATTTTATATGTGTTTAAGTGAACTCTTAGACAATAAAGTTAATTCAATTTTAATGTATGATTTGATCCAAGGTTATCACTTGGGGTGGATTATATGCATTCCGTTTTCAACTATTTCAATTTCTTATATTTGAGATGAGTGCATTTAAGAAGATCAAACAAAATTAGAAATCACTGGGTTAATGCCTACACACCCTAATACTAATCACCTATGCACATGAAGGATAAAATATTTGATCACTCCAAGGTAATGTTTCGTATTAGCACTTTAAGTGTGTTGCCTTAAAATTCAATAAGGATAAAGATGTTTTAAAATATTAAAATATAAATCTCAATTAAAAGAAGTAATTATACATTAATGGGGTCATAAATGACATCCAATAAATATACTTGCTACTCCCTTGGATCAACCCATAAGTGGGTTATACCTCCATGTGATTTACGGTTTCAATGAATGTGGGAAGTAGACTCATGAGGGAGGAAATGGAGAAGTAAAAAAACAATGAAATAATGATCACTCCACCATTATGTGATAATCTCACAAGGTTTGGTGTAAACAAATTTACACCATGAAACAAAAGTATAAAATTAATTTTGATAAGAACATAATAATAGTATAAGAAGAACTTTTATTAAGAAACTAGGATGAAATAAAAGAACATACATGTCAAAGACAAACATTAGACATCAAAATCTCAGCATAACATTACAATGAAAGAAATATAAAAAGATGATCAACTCCTCAACCACCACTGCCTTAAATAGGCATCTCCAGAGGCTTGTGTCGAGCTCGAAATAGTACAAAAGATCCCACTTTAGTATGTTAGGCCTAGGGTGGTGGAAAGTAAGGGAGAGGAGAATTTTCCACCCTTTACCTGAGGTGGCATCCCGCTTGCTTCCACCGAGCAGATGCGCCTGTAAGACCTTCTAGTTGGCTGAAATGGAGTGAGCCATAGTAGCAAAAAATGAATATCCAGATTTCCCCTAACCGTATGTAAAATGTAATACCAATATAGTTTTTGGGTATGGAGATATGTGTAAAATGGTTGGATGTTGTTTTGGGACTCAGAATCTGGCCCAGAATTTAATAATCAACTTGGGCCACCTAGAACACCATTAAAAACCCGAATTAGCTTGGGAAACATTTAAATAAAATATTTCCAATAATTTACAATAACTTCAAGTAAATTTTTATAATCATTGGTTCTGAATCATATCCTCTACAGTTCTTTTATTGGGATTCTGTCCAAATCACATCCCCCAAAATGTGGTTGGTTCAAATCCCACTTTGGTGGTCTTCCAAATTTAATCTACAAGTGATCCAAAAGAATTAATTGTTCCTTAAAACATGGGAGACCTGAAAATAAAATATAATCTTCAAATAAATACCATTATGTGTTTTATGATATTTTCAAGAAGCTACCATGTAATATTTCATTTTAAGAATGAATTACAATCATAATGTGAAATTATGTTCAATGTTTAAAATGCACAAATAATGGTGACTGCAATTAATATAATAAAAGAATATTATATAAATTAACAATGAATATTAGCCTCATTTAGTGGCTAATCAATATGTGATTTTTATATTTAATAAAAACATGTTTTTTATTTTACTAAGTAGAAAGTTTATTTATTTATCTATTAATAATTTACTAATATCGTTTTCTACAAATAAATATTCATTAATCATGATATGGAAAATATTGAGTTGAGAATAAGTTGAGGTAAAATCATGATATGTAAATACATATTAAATATTTTTGAATAAATATTAACTTTTTCTAGAAAATTATTACACATTTTACCTATGATATTTTTATTTTTCAAGTTATTAATATTATTATTAATATTTTACACAAAGGGATTGTTGAGGATTTAAAAAAATAATAAGGGCGTGACTGAAATCATTATTTGTCTAATAATATCATTATATGAACCTAATTATATAATTTGTAAGAATAATCATCATTTTGAAAAATTATATTTTAGTTTGAAATCTATCATGATATATACTGTTTTTATCCTAGTCTGACCTGAATAATGTAGTGTAATCATCGTCTTCCACCCTCTCAATACCAGATAGATCTAATCGAGTCCTTATTCTAAAATTTAATTTTTTGGGATCATAAAAAATTGACTCTAACATATGATCCTTATACACTAGTAACATTGGTTTTCTATAAAAATGATTGGAGTTTAATGTTGCACTTCTGGATCACTGCTAGAGGGATTCAAAGAATTTAACACTCTCACTCTAATTATATAATGATATGATTTTCATTACCAATTCAATAATAAGAATATAAACTCATTTATAAATTATATATGATGATCATTTCTTCTCACATATGGTTTAATAGTTAATTAATGTTCAATTTAATTCCAATGATCATGATATTCTCCATCATGTACATATTGGAACATTAATTTTATATAAAAAATATTTATTTTACTACTTACCAATAGGATATTCTGATGCACACCAAACTGTCGTGTCTTATCAGATATGTCACATAATAATTTATAGTTATTGATTATTCATTTATGAACTATAGGGATTTTATAGTATTTAATTTCTATATTATTCATTATTTAATATAAATTTTGATTAACATACTTTGACATATTAATTTTATTTTATAACTCTTCACATCATCATATATAGGGTAATATCAAATAAAGAGTTATTAGAAGGTTAGTCAAAGAGGTGTCTGAGGTTCTATCTAATAAACAAGTATACACAATGTATAAGTAGAAATTACACGTAATATACCAAGGTTAATCACACCTATATGCATCTCAAGATACATTACATGATAGGAGTTAAATGACATGAAATGTGAATTAAATGAATTAAATACTCAGTATGTTGACCGAACAACTGGGAACATAATATGTAATATTATAAGTTGTGTATCTAGCATACATGATATATAGTTGGCAATGTTTCATCTTTAATTTCATGGAATCAATTTGGTAAAATACATTTCATAGAAACCATAATCCCAAAAAACATCTGCATTAATGGGGAACATGTCATGTAGATAAATTAATGATCATATACATCACTAATAACCTTTTTTTAGAAAATTGTGTGTTGGTATATGCAGTTTATAGAAACATGGCTTATAAATTTCACAACAAGTAGATCATTAGTAACATTTCTGTGCCCTGAACAAGATATACTCTGATTCCTGAGATATTTTACCTGGATACATATCAAGGGATATACATGGTGTGCATCTCATTAGTGAAAAAAAATTAGTTACCTAATAATTAACTTATTTATGTTAAAAAAATAATATTTGATTACTTTGTTAATAACTTTATTACATGATTAAAATCAACTTTGTTGATAGTTTTCCATCATTTCTGAGTTTCTAAAATCACAATTACTTCAATTTGAAAACTTATAAATATTGGCAAATCCATTTATTTTCCATTATGCATTAAATGATTTGTGTGTCATGGAATATTTAGATTTAGATTAAGATAAAATAATTAATTTATCAATTAGTCAAATATTTTCAAGAATGGTTATTTTAATAATAATGAAACCGTCAAAATAGATGTTGAATAGTTTACAATTATGAATTCATTCCTTGTGTGTATATAATAATGATCATTATTCAAACTATGTATGAGAGTGATATCTTTTAATTATTTATTATTACGAGGGTTTTTAATAATAAAATTAATCTAAAATATCAGTATGTATTTTATTCCCACTATTCATTATATAAGTGCCTACATGCACCTAGTTTAATTTGTATTCTCCTTAAACAATCTGTTAGTTCCCATCACCCTTTTATGAGTAAATATTATATAATGTATGGACCTATTAGATGTGTAAAGATGGTTCATGTTATGTAGATGAGGTGAAAAATATATAGGATATATGTAGGTCAATAGGTGGAATGTTATAGCCTTAACCAAGTTATTGTTTGACATGTTATTTCACTATTGAAAAGGATTAGTTTATCATTTACTATATAAAATAATTTATATATACCCATGTTTTGACCTTTGATTCTTTGAATGATTTCAATGAATATTTCTAATGTTGTGTGCCAATTCATCAAGGGAATGAGGGGCCCGAAGATCCTCGTCATGGTGATTTTAATATTATTAAATATTTTTTTTACACATATACATTTTCTCTTGAAAAGTAGAATAACTACCATATGGAGTCAAATGTTGATTTTGGGAGTCCATAGTTTAGTCCATAATGTCATTTTTATCCATAGTGTGACATAAATAGTTTTCATGCTGGGTTTTTTGGACAGATGTGAGTTAGTTAGAGTGTTTTGTGGTGAAATAATTAATTAAATGATATTTTCATTAATTTACCTCAACATTAATCTCACCACTCCCCTCACATGGGTTCTATCAATAAAAAAGATGATTCACATTTTGTTCTTCCCTATTATATCCTTTGTAATTTAACAAAATTGACAATGAAACATTGAAATTATGTGCCCCTGATTCCTTTTGTTGATTTATATCATCATTAGATTGAGGTGAAGCATGATCCAAGAATCTTTCTTCATCCATATTTTTTGAATTTATCTATATATATTGGAGGTTTTTATTATTTGTCTTGACCCCATTATTTTTTATTTCTATTAATGTTGTAAGGGTTTATTACATTTTATTTTTACCCCTTCTAGGTAGATTTGTGGGTTTGGGGTTGATTCTGGGTGGATTCGGCATTTTGAAGGTGATTATCAATAGTAATTACTGAATACAGAACAAGTAGTCTCGTGAAACATTCCATGTAGTCCCTCCCATTCTAGAGAGTAGGTCCTCTAGTCTATGGTGGGTACTTACCATTTGTACTAGTGTGTGGGTCCCCCATCTTAATAATGCTAGTAGGGTCGATACTCCCCTACTGTACTAGGGTGTGGGCCATATTTCCACAGATTCCTATTCTCTTATCGAGTTAGGGGGTGAGTACTCAATATATGGATCTTCACTCACCTATTGTATCAGGGTGAAGGTCATCCATTCTCTAACTGGTTCTCCCATATCCACCTAGGGTGCGTGTCCTCACCATTTGAGTGGTACTCCCCCATCACTGAGTTACAGTGGGGGAGTGGGTCCTCTTTTGGAGTTGGAGATCCCTTTTATTTTGATTATAATTTAGAAGAGTGTCCCCCTCTACTTTATATATGTGATACCTGTGTATGAGTTAGTTCTCCCTCGATGGACTGAGGTGTGTCCCAGTCTATACATGAGTGAAAATGGTTTTGTGTGTTAGATAGGTGCTAGTACTCCCCCGACTATGGGGAAATTATGAGGTGATATTCCATCCATTCCCTCTTTTAAAGAAGTTTAATGCGCTGCATAGTGTTGATCGGTGCTCCCTCAACAATAGGGTAGTGGTGAGGAGATGGCCTATCTAAAAGGTTTTTTTCCTTGCGAAGGTTCTTGGTTAGTGATTGCAGAACCCCAAGTTTTGGGTACTAGAGAGAGACTATATAGGTTGTTCGTGATTGAACATGTTCTCTAGAACATACCATAATGAATGGTAGAGTTGTTCCTAATAGTGTGTATCTCTTTGACTGGTGCCATCTGGGATTATTGAGACAAAAGAGTGAGTTCTCCGGGTCACGTGATTACCTTTAGATCATCGAGTATATTATTGTTGCTGGCTATGAGGTTGGATCCCCATAAGGTGTAGAGTCTGATATGAGTTCATTTTGGTGATGTTTGGGATTTTTTGTGGTGTCATCACATTCTTGGTTGACACCCCTTGATGATCGATTATACTTTCCACTTATATGCACACACCATACATTTGGTTACTCTCGTTACATTGGAGGTAAAGACGTGCGAGGTATGACATAAGATTTTCATGTTTATATAGTGGTTGTTGTCTGAATACATTATCTTAATATTGGTAGTGAAAACACAATGATAAGTTCAACTTATCACCGTGTCGAGATCCTTGTGTTTGGATGATTTTAATTTTACCCTCTTGTTGGTTCAAGCTATAGGATACATACTTTTTCTTACTCTCTTGTTGGTATTTCATCATTGACATTATGACTATTCATGTACACCTGAAAAAAATCGTGATGATGTTTCTATATTCACGGGGTTCCCTCTAGGTAGGTCGAGCATATTATCCTCATTAGGATTATCCATTCCTTTTTTGGGTTTTCGGGTTCCTACTGAGTATTTTTATACTCACCCCTACCCAGTCTTTTCTCTCACATGTTTATATCTTGTCGAGACCACATACCTTTCGACGGATTCCCCTGAGGACTCGAGGAAGGTGGATCATAGAATTCCAGATCTATTGAGGAGTTTACTATAGCTGGGTTGAAGAGATTTCTGACAATTAAATTTTACAGAAATCCCATCCTTCTGAGCATGTTAGACACTTTAATATTTTTCTTTTGATGGGGTCCAGTTTTTTAATTTTTTTACTTTAGTTTTTGTTCAATACTATGGTTTGGGATATATTTATAAAATCATGTATGTTTTTTATTTTTATAACTATTCACTATTTCATTGAGGTTTATTTGGGTGCGTATATATAGGTACTTTATAAAAATTCTTTCTTGAGTTTAGTTTTGCCTTCGACTCTTGTCCTCGACCCTGGCCTATATAGGTGAGATTGGGAGACTTGTAGATTGAGCCCTTTCATTGTTCATTTCATGGCAAAATGGTATCTAGGAATGTTCATTCCTTGCGATGTTGTTCAGACCGTTCCCCAAATAAGGATTTTGTTGGGTTGCATAACATCAATGTTATGATGTTTTGATTTTACCTCATAGGCTAGAGGTTCTAGTGTTGGTGAAGTAGCTACCATATCAATTAACTAGGACAATGAAAAAAATGATTTTTGAGTCAATACATGGGATCATTTCACTTAGGTGGAATAATGGTACATGAATCATATATGATTGGGTTTTGAATATTCATTCCTTTTCCTTATTGAGTCATCTCCTTAGATATAATATTTGACAATGGTTCATCTTTAATTAATGATAGGATGCCTCCACAATGACATACCTATAAGATTATACAATGTGTTAATAAGGTTGAGCCTCCCTTTGACGAGGCTTCAGTACAAGGCACAATTTCTAAGGTGATACCACTACTTGGTCAGCTAGATGAGCCACCACCCATTGAGTAGTTGGTTATTATGGTAGTTTAGGGCGAGGATTCACAAATTATGAGTGTATAACATGATTTCCAGAGGTAGTGACCTCTGTGCAAACATGGGCGATCCAGACCCCCGGAAAGTAGATGATTTCCTAAAGGAAATCACGTTAGATTTCATCTAGGTGAGGACACCTCTCGATCAGATTGTGGACAAAGAGGTGACCCTTTAACGTGGTTTCACTAAGTGATAGTGGTGTTTAGTTACACAGTACACTGATAATGTAACAATCACTTTGGAAGTGTTCGATATATGCTTTAGGGATGAGTTACACACAAACATACTGAGATTAGTACGTTTCCAGGAACTTTTTCTGATTCGGTTGGGAAACATGAATATAGTGGGGTTTTCAGCAAGGTTCAAGGATTAGTCCTGATACACACAAGATATAGTTCTGGATCAATTTTTTAGAGAATGGTTCATCGAGAAAGGATTCTGTTAAAATATTTGGGAATATGTGATTCCACTATGCATCCCACCTATGCTAGAGTTCTAAAGAGAGCACTAGTAGTAGAGAGATTATGGTCATAGGAACATGTGGATGTGGTCTAAGGTGGTAATAATGAGGCTATGGTGCTTGTAATTTTTATTAGACACCTAGTGTGAGGATCACAGTTCATGATTCATACCGATTCCAAAACATAGTCACTTGGTGGTGTGGTTTTGGATCTATACTAGGGATCAGGTCAACCATAACAGAGTCAGTGATATGCTTGAGAGTTCTATTTACATGTTTCTATATATTGTATGACCCGCCAACATGCTAAGAGAGGGACATCTGATAGTCCTCTCTAGAAGAGATAGTGATTGGAGGATTGAGTTCTTTGAGATAGAATACATGGTAGAGGCTATGGGATAACTGTAAGAGGTGGTCCACGCTAGTCCAAGGGATCTGTAGGACAAGGTTGAGTACAACTAAATTCCATAGGGGGCTCTAACCTAGAAGCTCTTATGATGAATAGTGGTATTAGATGTTTCCTTTTTTCATTCTATAGTAGAAATTGTTATACCCTATTATGGGTACTCTTTTCTCTATAATTATTGGTCAAGGATTAATCAATGGTGACACATGGTTTCCTTAGAAAACATTAGTATAGTTGTTCAATGTAAAATTGAATTCATGATAATGATATTATCTTCCACCAGAAAGATGAATTTCTATAATGTGGATATAACTATGTGGTCTAGTTAGTGTAACCCCATCAAAAAAGTATGGAGGAGTAGTATATGAGTCACTATGTATCGTGTGTTCAGGGTGTGTTTGAGAAATGGAGAGACATTCTTATTATCATTCCATATTGGTAGAGTTAGATACTTTGACGTTTCCATTTTATAGATTGGTATCCAACTATCCATACATACATGGGATCCACTAGTGGGTGTGTCAGTGTTTCTGGTGCGAGTTTCTCTCCTTCCAAGAGAAGAATTTACCCCCATGGTATTCCATGCTATTAATGTGTCCAATTTTTCATGGTTGTATGAGTTTAGCCTCCTCTCTTGTTGGATGGTACCCTTGAGTACTCAACATCAACCTTGAATAAATGATACTTATAGACATTATGAGATAGTTCATCTAAGGGTGGATGTAAACTATGGGGATAATCAACATTGGTTTCAGGTTAGAGTGGTGGTGTACTACTAGACCCCATGACTACATGAGGATCATGGTGCTTGGTGAATTTTTCACCTATCATGGCTGCGGAGACATGTTCCCATTTGTGGAAAGATGATGGGCTAGTGTAATATGGATGTAAGAGTGGATTGGAATTGGTGTTTCCCACGATTTCCTTCAGGAAAGTAGCACATGAACCCTCATAGAGCATGCTACCTTGGGATTTCTAGTTTAGAGCTCAATTTTTTCCATGTTTGTAGCCGTTTAAATTTTTTAGGAAGATAAAAATTAAATATGGAAGAGTTTTAGAGAAATGGGTTTTGACCTATGACACATTGGAATAAATACTAGAATATATCTAAAGCCATGTTCTTAGTTGGCATGAGGATCCAGGTCCCAAAGAGACTCAACATAGGGATTTCTATAACATTAAATATATTTTGTCACACATATATTGTTTTAATTAAATAAAGTAATGACTATCATATGGAGTCTTTAATCCTATTTCAACAGTTTCTATTGAGTCCAGAACATTGTGTTTTCCCTAGGTGCACCATAAAATGTTTCGTTGCTAGTATTTTTGGTTATATGTGAGTTAGTGGGGTCATTTTGCTGTGAAATAATTAATTAAATAATAATTTAATTAATTTACCTAAACCTGAATAACACCCCTTACCACACGTTGGTGTGCCCAAACCCAATGGAGCCACACCTCTCATTCAGTCCAACTATATCATTTGGAGGAAAAAAACCCAATGAAAATTTTAGATGTGAATTATCATCGATTCGCTTTGTTGATGGAAATCAGGATCAGATCGAGGAGAAGTATAATCCAGGTGTTGTTTTTCATCTAATGATTCATAATATTTCCATCAATGTAGGTGGTTTTGATTTGTAGTCTCAATGCCATTCATTTTTTATTTTTTATTTTATAGAACTGAATTGAATTGTTGTTCTTCATTGCTAGGAAGATCAGTGGGTTTTGGGTAGAACTAAAGAAAATTGGTCATTTTTCTAGGTGATTCCCAACTGGATGTAATGATTACATGGAATATAGTCTACTGACACATGTTGTGTATCCCTTCATTTTATGATATGATGATCTTTGGGGATGATACACTTTGTACTGGGGTTACACACCATGTAGCACCACAATTTGTGTGTCTATGGGACATGGATTTGGAAGCCATGTAACCCATGGTCAATATACATAACACAGGGTCTGATACAAGGAAAGAAGTTAAATTACATGCCAAGGGGCCGATATAATTGTGAAATCCTTTTTACTAACTGTACAAATCGTGTACCCTTTTATGGGTTAGAAAACTATGTAGACAAGATACATTTCCAGGTTCTTGGGTAGGCTCACATATCATGTGTGCCCTAGTGCTTGCAATGTAATCCTAGGGGATTTCTTTGAGTTTTTCTGCCTTTCTTATATCATTCCCTTGGACATGGATTTAGGCTCGATAGTAGTCTATCCGAGTTGTTTTTTAACGTAGAACATGATGGTGGCATTTGTTTCATCCTAGCATATATTTGGTGGTCTATTTCAATCACGACTCTTGTGTAATGATGAAAATATTGGTCAGTGATATAGGTGGATCACTTTTTTGACATTAGGGTCAGTACCCTTTTCTTTATCTTTAAAATGTGGGTCCCTTGGAATCTTTATAATGGTATGTTGGTTCTCCCCATTTAGAATAAGGTTTGGGACCCTTACCCATGGTTGTGTTACTACACAAAGTATTATTAGTATGATACTTCTCTTAGTGGCACTTGATTGATGCTAGAGATCAGTGTGGTTCTTAAAGAGAGAAATTTGGAAAAGTACTCCCTTGTGATATATGGTTGTGGGTTTTCCCTTCCTCTTTTCATTGGTAGTGCTGGGACTCACCACTTCATGGTCACTGTTTATTTTAATTTTGGGTAGTTATTTAGGTTGAGACATAGTTTCTTATATAATATTTCTTATGATGAAGATGAATGATTTCCCCACAGAGATGTGTCATTGTGACATGACGTAAAACCATGAGGGATAATTATTGTTGTCCAAAGAAAATACTATCAGGATGTGGTGACTGAGTTCTGTAGACTTGGATGTTCTGGGATGGTATATGGGTTGTTGGGCATCATTTTTAAATTTCAGAACCATCAGTACTCCCCTAATGGGTTAAGGCATGGGTTTCCCATGTCATTCGTAATGTTTTATAGAGAACCACTATCATGACAGGGTGTGATACCTCCATTCATGTTGGATTGATATATTAACAACTTCCCTATTGAACATGGTTACAATTCCACTATACATGGAGTCCTTACATCATTGACATAATGGGGTACAGGTCCTCCATATGTGAGATATAGGTATAGTAGGTTCTCCCCACCATGTTATGGTGACGGTCCCATATCCTTGGATTTAGAACTCCCCTATCATTTTTGGTGTGGGAACTCCATATATGAAGTTCATGATGGATCGATACTCCACTACCATGCCAGGGAGCATGCCCTCTAGAATGGAGTGTGTACTCCCTTATCATGCCAGGGGGTAGGTCCCCCCATTGTAAAAGAGATGGGATATTCGGTACTCCCACATAGAGATATATGACATATCCTCTATCTACAATTTTTTACTCCCCTATCATATCAGGGTGAGGGTCCTTCATTATCTGAGCAGTACTCGCCCATCGTCCCAGTTACGGGCCCTCAATAACAAAGCAGTACAACCCCATCTTCGAGTTTTAGAAGGGAGTGTTTCCTATGATGGAGTATCCTTTCCCTAGACATTTGAGTATAGTTCCGATTAGTGGCCCCCTTCTCTTGATATGAGTAATACACAGTTAAGAGTTTATGCTCTCTTAGCAGACTGAGGTGCATGCCACTCCACATAGGAGTGGAAGAGCTTTTGCGGGTTTAGTAGGAGCTACTACTCATTTGATTGCGTGGAAGTGGTGAGGTGTGGATCCCTCTATTACCTCTCATGTATAAGATTCATGTGGTTCATATTGTAGAGAATTTATCCCTCAAATATAGGGTAGTGTGGAGGAGTGTCATCTACACATGGATTCATTAGCTTCTCATAGGGTATAAGTTATCGACAGTAGAACTTCTAATGCTGAGAACTAGTGATGGACCATATAGGTCGTTTTGGAAAGAAATGTTCTATCAAACATACCATTGGGAATGGAAGAGTTGATCCCGATGGAGTGTATCCCTCATACGGGTTCCTTATGGGATGGAAGAGCATGTGGAGTTTGTTCACCTATTTTTCTGATTACCTTTGGAGCCTAGAGTATGATCATGATGAGATCTATGAGGTCAAAACCTCATAAAACATGGATTATTATATGAGTATATTTGGGTGACGTCGAGGATCCCTTGTGGCGTTGTCACATTCTAGGTTGACACCCCTTGAGGACTTAGTATACTTACAAATTTTGTGCCTATTCTGAACCTTTTGTTACCCTCCTTCCATTGGAGGTGAAGACACGCGAGGTAGGCCACATGCTTTATGTGATTACCTTCTAGTGGTTGGATGAGTCCACTCACTTTATATAGGTAGTAAAGACATAATGGGAGGTTTATCTTCTCACCGTGTTGAGAAACTTGTGTTAGCATGAGTTTACATTCACATTATGGTTGGGTTGATCAATGGAACATAGTTTTTTCTTACTATCTTTTCTGGATTTCTTATAGGACCTAAATGACTTGTCATGTAAAAATTAGGATGATTTGAGATTGATTTCCTCTCTTGATAGGGTTCTCTCAGAAAAGGTCAAGAAAACAATCACCTTCAATTCCACCTATTATTATTGGGTGTTGTGGTACCAACTGAGTATTTTTCTACTCACCACTACAAGGGCATTTGCATGCACGTGTTTTGTGTCTTATGGTAGACTAATAACATTCAATGTATTCCATGTAGGACCTATGGAATAAATAAATTAGTGATCTATAATGAACAAGGTGTTTAATAGAGTTTGGGAAAGTGGATTTTCGACTATTACATTTTACAACGATCCCCTCCTTCATAGTAGATCTGGTGATTTCACATATTTCTTTTCATGGGTGATTGTTTTCCCTATTTACATCTATACTTTTTATGTACTCTGGTTGGGGATAGATGTATTCAATAATTTTAGTTTCAAATTTATATATTTTTTCATTATTTCACTACGGTGTTTTTGGGAGCCTGAGTAGAGGTACATTAGGAAATTTCCTCACTGATTTTTATTATGCCTTCGTCGCTTATCCACAATACATATCATATCCGGGCTTAAGGGAGACACATCTCGAGCACCTAAATTTTTTGGGTCATGACATAATCATTATAAAATATCATTATAATGAATCTTCATTATTTTATTTCTTGGATTTTCCTAGTTAATTGTTTATAGAATCATTTTTTGTATCACATAAATAATTTAAATAATATATATATATATAATGAATTAAAATTAATTGGATTGGGTGTAATTTAATATAAATGTGGTTAATCATATAAGAAGTGTACACTTATTATTAACATGTATTTAAAATGATAACATTTAAACATTATACATAAATAAATTAATTCCTCAAATAAAAATATTAATTCACTAAGGTCTCGCACTACTTGTGTAGAAACTATACCATAGATTAAAGTGATTCAATGAATTTCATTAGTGGTAATTCAATCATTAGGGAATTTTTTAATTGATATTTGGGTGCAAATAATCTAGATAACATTAAATATAGGTCACCTCTTGGTGACTTCAAGTAACAAGTAGGAATTTTCTAATTAAATCAATGTCCAATATATTCAGATTGGGGATTCTACACAAGGGATATATGAGAATTCATTCAATGTAGTTGTAAAGACCTTCATACCTAATAACCTTATAATATCTTATGAGACACCAATTTATGGTATAAGAAGGGAAATATGGTAACTTATAACTAGAATATTCTACTGATGGAGTATTCTAAAAATAATACTGGGGCCTAATGGGTTTTGGTGAAATAGTAGGAGAATAATAAATTCACCTTAATTTAATATCTAATTTTATAATCATGAAATGGTACATATTTTTTCACTTATATATTATGGAAATAGGAATGAAAAATGAAATCATCTATATAAATTTTTAATATATTTTAGAAGGATAACATTCTAAATGATTCATAAATTTTGGAATGGAATAAGTGATAGCTCAAGATACTACACACTTAGTAAGAACTATATTTTTCAGAAAAAAAATATCTAAAGTACCTATAAATGACTCTATTGGTTGGGAATATTGTCTCAACATGAAAAATTTGGGTGATTACAATGATATAAAATATTTCATTCTATAATCTATGTAAAATTATTTTATGAAGAAACACAAGTATTGTGATTTGTATATCATTTTATATCACCATTGTGATCTTTAACAAAAGAAGGAAATACAAGAGACACATGACATATACAATTAACTATTCACAATAATGATTATATATTTGGTTCCATATGGTCCACATATTGTCATGATGACTGTAAACATAAAATGATCATACATTTTGGATTTAAGATCCTATATGAGTTTTGAAAAAATATTATTTTATAGACACTAACAAATAATTTCCTGATTTTCATTGTGAATTATGATATGAGAAGTAGTGAGAATACTTAGTCATAACTCATTAGATTGATTCACCAAGATGATAATGATATATAGAGTGAAAACCCTATGGTTATTTTGGTTAATAAGAGGAATAATATAAAAATGGGATCCATGACTCAGCCCTGGTATAAGGATCTTGAGCATTGTCCTTCTAAGAAAATGAATATTTGATTACATGTGGAGGAAAAAGACAATGTATATTTTATATGTGGAACATTGGGAAAATAAATGAATAACTACACCTTGTTAAAGGTGAAAAGGGATGTTTTAGGTTACTTTATTATATATTTCTATTTTCCATGTATACTACAATGGTATTGGAAATAGATCTTGGTATTAACATTTGTATCCAAATAGAGGAACCAATTAGATTTCGAATGACTACCTAAGAGGCAGTGGGTCTTTGAGTTGAAAATAGTGAACATCATGCTACATTGGATATCAAATAATACCACATTCAATTTATAAAAGGGGTTATATTGTTTTGAAATATTCAGATTCTATACTTAGTGTCAACAAAACCAAAAAATTAAATCCTCATACGCTAATTATAGACTTCTTTTCTAATTTGGAATTAAATATAATAATTTTGAAGACTGTATATGTTAAGGCATTGGGAATTAAATAATAAGGTCTTTATGTGGTATATTATGAAATATAAAAATATTAAATTGGAAATTAATTAGGTTAACATGAATCATATCACACCCAATTGTAGAATTTCCACCTTGTTCATGTAAAAACACATTGTTGAAAATGATTTATCAAGATTACTATTTTGATTCCTTTGAACAATATTCAGATGATAAATTTTTCACTTGTTTATAATTAAAAATGACCATTACAACTTAAGGTGGCCAGGGTGTGTAACATCATATCCCATATTAAACTAATATTATTCCTCCATACTTCTCAACACATAAATTAGGAATTCCACCTCATACACTAGAGTCCATCAATTAGTAGTTGGAGTGAAAGATTGTACTGTGAAGAGACTATACTCAAAATTAGAGAGTGAAATAACAATAAAAATAAACTTACCACATATATAATAGAGAGTTTAAAAATAATAAATAAATGAAATAGAATCTTGTTGTAGTAAGATGAAATATAGTAAGGGAAAAAATTTACTTGATACTTATAACAATCATCACTCACTGGAATGAAAACATATACAAATAATAAATTGAGAATAAATACATCAGGAAATACTACCAACATAAACCATGCCACAAACATTATTTCCAATTTACTTTTCAGATGAAAAATATAGACAATCAAAATCCACTTTAGTGAATCTACTTGATCACACAATATACGGAATCCTATGTGTCACAAAACTACCAGGGTCGACTGTGAACTGGTCACCCGATCCAATCTATGACAAGGCTCGAGAGGCATTGCCAATCCTCTTGGGATGGTGAAAACCACCTGGGAAAGGAAAAAGTGACGATGGGAATGATTTCCCACAAAGTAAAAAAATAAAAAACCGTGTAAATAATAAAGAGCATCTCAAAATAAATAAACCAAACAAACAACTATACATGAAATGATGAATATAAAAATAACTGAACTCCATGACCAATATAACTCCACGTGTCCCCGCGGTTCACTGTCTGACTCAAAGATCAAAAGTACCCCAAGGAGAACACAAAAAATCTATAAACATCACAATAACTAAAATAGAAAATAACTATATGCGTGAGTATTACAACTTAGTAGGCTAGCTTGATATATATTTTCAATACACTAGCTTCAAAATAAAAGAAACACCATTTCACGTTTCAACTAAAATTTATAAAAGTACATTTTTTTCTAAATATTTTACAAAAAAACAATGTAAAAACCATTTCACTTAACCATTTGATAATCTAGATTCTTTTCATCAGTGTCAATGACATTTTAAAATAAAATATGATGTATAAATTTTCATATTTATACAATGAGGATAAAACACTTTCATTTGAAAACCAATTCTAGAAACCAAATCAAAACCCTCTCACCACATTATTTGAAAAAAAATTCACAAAAAATCTTAAAAGGAATCCCATTGAAATGACAATATAGGTATACAAAGAAGCATTATAAACACTACTATAAGAAAAAAACCAAAATAGACATGGATGAACATATGAGATCAAGTATAATAAAGAAGACACCTATACATGAGACCTCATCCTCATTGACATTTCACAAACTATGAAATCAAAATGCTCAACCACTCGACCATCCATTCTCAGATAGGCTGGGGGAAAATCCTATAGCAATAAACCAAATACATCCACCTACTATGGTCCACTTGTCAGTACCATAACCTACCAGTGAGGCAACCATTTTCATAATATTCCCACAATATGTCTGGTTCCCATGTTTCGAGTATTTTGAAAGGGGGTGATAAAACCGATGCCAGCCAAGAATCCAATGAAAGTATATATAATAGTAATAATTCACAATAGGTCTCCCCCCAAGTCTCCAATATGACCATTCTCATGCTTTAAAATAAAAAAATATAACAGGTTCCAACCGAAGAACCCTAAAATTGGATTATGAGAATCCCCTAACAACTACCTCCCACTCATTTCATAAAACTGAGGCATGTGAAACATCCAAAAGTGGTTTTCATAATATATACTTTCCAAAAATTTCACAAAATGGCCAAACATGCCATTAGACATTCACAAGAAAAATCTTATATCAAAATGAAAACACTTTTTCAAAAGTGGATCCAGGCACACCATTTCCACTAAAAAACATTAAAAACCATTCTTCATAACATTTATTATTAAATTTATTTAAATGATACAACTAATTATTTTACTTTAAAATAATTTAAAACATTTTTCACAGAACCCATGTTTACCAACCCACGCACATTCACTTTTCACAAAGGGGTTCAACGTCACCAAAACACATTGAAAATCGAAACTCATTCCTTTATAAATCCCATAACATTCTAGAAACCAGACATGGAAAATAAAACATCATTTCCCATGTTTCCACCACATTTGAAAATTTAAATCCGCCATTTGTTAAATCACACATAACCCATAAAAGCCAACATGGCATTATATATTTATATATATATAACATAAGGCATTAAATATTTATCAAAACAATAAATATTTAACATAAAACCAAATATAAACATCAATTCCCCATCTTAACTTTATTTTAGTTACTCGACCATCTTTAAAAATCATGATTCATGTGAGATTTTTCTAGGAACAATTTATTAGTCAAGAAATATGTACACTTTTAATAGAAAACGAAATTCAACATAAAACATGGGATAGTCAGTCATTTAACATGCTATATAATTATTTATAGAATCAATTGATGATATTCAGAATGTGGAGAGGAAAAAATATCATGAGGAAGTGCATATTTAATAAAAAAGATAAGTGCAAGGGGAAGTCCTACCTCGTAACCAAGGCTCGATGAAATGACACTCGTCCTCAACCACACGGTATGGTCCAATGCCCTACAGATTAAAACTAAATACTCAAAACATAGACAAAAACCTCAGTGAATGTATGAAAAACCAACAAACAAGGAGAAACACTCACCTAGAAACTCATTCCTAGAAATAATGAAAACTCGAAACTACCTCTTGAGGGTTTCAAAAATCATAAAACTACCAAAATAGCCTTTCAAAATTTAAAACACACAAAATATATAAAATAACAAATAAAGAGGAATATACTGAGGTGAGGGGGGTTGAGATGATTAGGAAGGAGGTGGTGCACAAGGTTAAGGTCACGGTACCTGCTGGACTCTCCAGAAAAGGAGACGATGCTGGTAAAGAGAGGGGCGCTCATTGGCTATGGGGATCAGAAGAAAAAATATAAACACAGTAGCAAGGGGGTATTATTGTCAAGATGAGAGGTTAAGGAGGTTGGGGGGTCAGTTGGCTAGAGGCCGGGTAATATGAGGACTGGCCGAAGGTGGTGGAGGGAGCCACACCGACCGGGAGGAGGAGGTCTGAGGGGGGTATTGGGGCTTGCTACAAGGGAGGGATCTGGGGTCGGAGTGAGGAAACCCTATTGGGGGAGGAGGTAGCATCTGGGAGTTAGGAAGAAGGCAATTACATGCCGATGGTGGTGCATGTAAGAGAGGCCAAGGTCAGTGGCGTCCAAGAAGTAGGAGTAAGGCTAGGATACGATAGTGTAGATGCAAGAGGGTGAGGCCGAGGTCTCAGATGGGACGCGCTGGACTATAAGAGACTTGTTGGAGAGGTCATGCTAGACTGGAAGGTGGTGGGTGCACATGTCCAAGGTGATAGGAGCTAGTCGGCATATTTCCTATGAACGGAGGGGGGGGGGGGCTGGTTGAACTCATGTCGCACACATTGTAAAGGAAGGGCTAAGATAAATGGATAGAATTGGTTTTAGAATCCCTAAAAAAATTAAACAATCTAAAAAAAATAAATGAAAATTTTACTAGCCTAATAATACTAATAATTATAATAATAATTACATTAATAATAACATTAATAATAATATACATTAGAATAATAAGAATAATAATATTTTGATGGTAAAAATAAAAATAATGAAAGTATATATTTCATTTTAATGATAATAAATTTAACAATTTTAGTTTTCATCTAAAATAAAAATATTAAAATTTCCTAATAATCAATGGGAGTCAACATTATTTCAATTTCAAAAATCTACTCATTTTAATTTTTTCTGAAGACGGACAGGATGTGAAGTTACCTGGGAAACCCCATGTGGGGTTTCCATATTGCGCTCCGCTCGTGTGCCCAATGACGTCCACAACAAAAAGAACACTTTTTAATGCAACTCAATGAAATAAATTTGGGACTGAACTCGAACCCCAATGAAAATATTTAAAGGTAGAAAAAGAATTAAATAAATTAAACACATAGGTCGGGGTGTGAAAATTCTCCCTACCATAATGATTTTTGACCCTAGAAATCCATAACACTATCCAGTCAATAAATCAACGCCTATGGATTATACATAAACACAATACAACATCTAAATCCATGTAAATTCCATCGAGCAACTATAGGACTTGATCTCATCGCCCGAAATAGATCAGTAGCATAGGGGAGTACTGAATAAACTTCCCACAAAAATAACTCCACTAGCATCTGATAACAACTTAAGAGGAAACCCAAAGAGACACACGGGGGGTCTCCCCACCGTAATGAACCAACCTACACGTGACCAAATAGAAATTCAACTTAGAACTAAACTGGGCCTTACCCTAGTTAAAAGGAATACATCATGAACATTAAAACTAGAAACTCTTGTTTTACCTATGGATTAATAAAACAAAGACCTCACCTGGTTCACATGGACGATCCATGCAAGGACACTGATAAGAAAGTAACATACATATATTCACAACTACTGACATTTTATAAAGGTTATGTCCATCACACTCTTTTTTGAACAAATGATATTTACAACTACATAGAAACCAAAAAAGAAATTATGAATCTGTGTCACCACACAATAGAGTCACAACATTAACCAAGCTTCTTAAAATTCTTCTGGGGATCTTGACAACGTGCTGGATTCACTCTGGGGACTCTTGGTTGGAGGTATGATGGATGGATCATCTCCTGCCTCATAATAAGGTTCCAATAATCCTAATAAGAAATATACATATTTTTATTTCACAAATGAAAGGATAGAATTATGAAATAAAAACCATGATGGCATTGAAAACCGGAGTTCATCAAAGACCTAGGACATTCCAATAAATTTTAAAACCCAATACAACATCTATACAAAATCCACTATAAGAGATCCCTTGCACTGAAAAGAATCTTACACAAGAATATTTAAACAATAACCCAACAACATGTCACCTCAAAGAACTTTCTCCATAATAGTTTATAATGATTCCTCGACATAATCATTGTAAGTGAACAAATTATCCACAAGAATGACATGGCCTTGGAGTAATTGAGAAATATGTCCTCTTCTGACCCATCATCCCCCACTGATAAAACACAAGTATATTTGGCTATATGAGCTTGATTAGGGATTATGAGCACTTTTGAATCCACAACATTCCCCAGACACTGTCAATTTCTTCCTCATCTTCTTTCTAAAATCCTGACCACTACTCCTTGGAATTGAAGGAGGGAGGACTACTACGATAACTCATTCCATCATAGCATCGACATGAAAATCATGTCTCTTCACATCAGAAGATGATGTTATGTAGGACTCTGACACCATTGACTAAATATCGGGATAGAGACCTGCCTCAAAACGTCAGGCCTTCAGGGATTCATCTATAAAATACCCTAAAACAAAAGTGATTAGGTCTACAAAGCACTGAAAATACTCCAACACTGATCCATCATCCCTCTGTTGATAGCACATCTCCATCCCCTTTCTCATCCTTTCATTCTGAGAGAAATAATGAAGAATGCACAAAGCCTTGATGAACTCCCAATTAAGATCTTTATGGAGCTTGTTCCAAGACACTAACTTCCACCAAAAACATGGTGAGCCTTTAGGAATGAAGGTTAAAAACACGACCTTCAATGACTCGGGCTACTTAAAGAGGATAAAGTCCCTTTCGAACTTCTGAATCCTCTCATCTGTTATGAATGGTTCTTCTTGAACATAAATGTGAGGTGGATCAAGCTTATAAAAATAAAGAATAAAATCTATAGGTAGATCAACCGCACTACGATCACTCATTGAAGCTTAAAGGGGATAATCGCTGGACAATAAAATTCAATAAATCAATCAAGGAGAACTCAACAAAAAATATACTGACGATCAAACACCGCATGGGTGACATGCTCTATACACATGAAAACAAGCAATCATAACATCAAAACAATCTTTTTTAAAACATATTTTATTTAAAAAAGGTTTGGTGGGTTAAAGACTCTCCATTGGTATTCCTTAGTGTATCACTCACATGAATGTTTTGGTGCCACCCCAAGAACCCATCCACCATACCACAAATCTATTCATATTCCAGCATTCCACTATGCACGTGAGCACCCATAGGAACACCAAGACCAAAAAAAGTAACTTCATTATCCAAAAACAAGTAATCGATTCCATTTCCTTTAAAACAGTCCACAAATGAAACTAGTCATTCCAAACAACCATTTTTCAAAAGCAATATTTTTTAGATACAAACCAATTTTAGATGTCTAAGGAAAACATTAACTACTAAAATAGGGAACTAGTTTAGGTGGTTGAATTGAACAAATGATTTGTGGCCATATTCCAATCACATAATCAACACAGAGTTCCTTTTAGAACCATTCCCTTAACTGCCCATGGGTTTTTAGTCCATGCGGGCTCATGAGGACTATTATCCCTACTCCCTTTGTTGTATCCCAATTGCAAAACATACCCTAAAAAGCTAAAGAAACAAATTATACCAGACTTATAAGGGAAACCCAAGGATCAGAACAAGCAAGAGATCATGACGCTCTTCCCGCACTAACCCCTCGAGTCCTTACAATCCTATACATCTACCTTGACATCCCAAATAAAAAAGGGGCTCTAAAAAAGTGAGGTCCGCTAAGATCCTAACCTAGATTTGATACCATTTTCTCACAAAACAACCTGGTTCGACCGTTAACTGGTCACCTGAGCCGATCCACGAAAAGCCACAAGAGGCATTATCGGTCCTCTTAGGCGGCGACAAGAACTTGGGCATCTATAGTGTTATAATGGGACCGATTTCTGCTAAGGTAAATAAATAAAAACTGTGGAAATAATAATTATAATCTCAATAAAAAATAAACCAAAAGAATAACTAAACAAGAATGGATGAAGATACAACTAACCAAACTCGATGATCAAACTAACTTCGTGTAACCCCGTGGGTCACTCTCTGACTCAATTATCAAATGTTATCCAAGGATAATGCACCCAATATCGAACTTTCAGAAGAACTAAAATAGAAAATAACTTTAGGTTTGAGTATTAAAACATAGTAGGCTAACCTAATATCTATTCCCAATGAACTACCTTTAAAATAAATGAAAATCCATTTCAATATTGAACTACAATTTATTAAAGTATTTTTTTTCTAAATATTTTACTAAAAAGCAATGTTTGAACCATTTATTTTAAACATTTTCAAATATATATTCAGTTCATTAGTGTAAATGACATTTTAAAAGGGAAAGTGATGTTTACATTTTCATATTGATACAATGAGGACAATATTTTGAAAACAATTTCTAGAAACCTAACCAAAACCAGATCACCACATTCGATGAAAAACAATACAAAAAATGCACAATTGAAATCACACATGAAGGGAAATATAGGAATACATACAAGAATCATAAACACTACTGTGAGAAAAATATCCAAATAGACATGGGTGAACATAGGAGATCAAGATTAATTTAGAGGACACCAATACATGAGACCTTATCCTCTTTGATATGTCACACATGATAAAATCAAAACTCTCAAATGCTAGGCCATCCAATCTTAGGCAGAATGATGGATTATCACATAGAAATAAACCAAATACATCCACCTACTATGGGCCACTGTTCAGTACCATAACATACCAGTTCAACAACTATTCTTAGAATATTTTCTCAATATGCTAGATTCCCAGGTCTCAAGTATTTAGAAAGGGGGTGAGCCAATAGATTCCATCCGAACATCCAGTCACAATATATATAATAGTAATAATGCAAAATAGGTCTCACCCTGATTCTCCCCTTGGACCATTCTCTTGCCTTACAAAATAAAATTATAATGGGTTCCAACCGAAGAACCCTAACAATGGATTCCTTGAATCCCCTAACATAGACCTCCCACCAATTACATACAACTGAGGAATGAAGAAAATACAATGGGGGGTTTCCATATTAAAAACTATTAACAAATTTACCGAAATGTCCAAATAGGTTGTTTGTCATTCACAAAAAATACCTTTTCTCAAAATGAAAACAATTTTTCAAAAGTGGTTCCAGGAACACCATTTCCACTCAAAAACATTTATATCCATTCTTCAAAACATTTCCCATCAAACCAATTTAGAATCCACAACTAATCCATTTACTTTAAAATAATTTAATTTTTTTTAGAGAACCATTGTTGACCACCACACACATAACCACTTTTCACAAAGCGGTGAATGCTCACCAAAATACATTGAAAATCAAAACTCATTCCTTTATAAATCTCAAACCATTCCATAAACCATATAAAGAACCCAAAATCTCATTCCCCATCTTTCCGCCACATTTATAAATCAAAATCCACCATATGATAAAACACAATTAACCAAAAAAATCCAAACAGTAATTTTATATATATATACACAAACAAGGAATAAAATATTTAACAAAATAATTTATATTTAATAAAAAAAGTATAAACGTCAATTGAACATCTTAACATTATTTCGATTGTTGATCCATGTTTAAAATATCATGGATCATGTGTGATTTATCAATGGACAATTTATTTGACAAGAAATGAGTACACTTTTAACAAAACAATGCAATTAAACACAAAAAATGGGATAGAATATAATTTTACATGTTATATAATTATTCCCGGAATTAATTGATGATATTAAGAATGTATAGAAGGTAAAAATATGATTAAGTAGTGAATAATTAATAAAAAAGATAAGTGCAGGGGGAAAACCTACTATGAATCCTCGGAATGACGAAATGAAACTTGTCTGAAACCATGTTGTATGGTCCAAAACCATACAAATTAAAAATAAATACTCAAAATTCAAAAAAAATCCCATAAATAAAATGCAAAACCAAGCGGCGTGGAGAAAACCTCACCTAGAAACTGAAGCGTGATGACAACACAAACCTGAAACTACCACTCAATGGTTTCAAAAATCCTAAACCAACCAAAATAACCGATCGACAATTAAAAACCACAAACTAACTAAAATAACTACAATGAAAGATGAAAATTATACCGAGGGGTGAAACGCCCTGGAAGGACGCAGCGCACCAGCAATGTGTCAGGTTACCAACTGGACTCATCAGAAAAGGGGATGTCACCGATCAGGAGAGGGGAGGTCGCAGGTTATGTGGATCATGAAAAAAATATAAACACAAAAGTAAGGGGTGGCATCATTGAGTTGAGAGGAGTAAGAGGCTGGGTGGTCTGTCGATCAGAGGCCATGTAGGAGGAGGACAGACCAATGGTGGTAGAGGGATCTACGCCGGCTGAGAGCAAGAGGTCTGAGGGGGGAGCTCTAGTGCGCTATAAGGGGGGAGATGGGGTCAGATCAGGGTGGAAATACAGGGGGAGGATGAGGCTTTCAGGAAGCCTGAAGAAGACCGGGATACATCGATGTTGGTGAATGCGAGAGAGACTGAGGTTGGAGGCGTTCGGGAAGCAGGAGGAAGGTCGAGCTGCGGCGGTGACGGTGCAACTGGGACAGATCGAGGACCTGGAGGGCTCTCTCTAGACTGCAGATGCCATGTCATAGGGGTAATTTCAGATTGAATGGTGGTGGGTTCAGTAGTCCAAGACGAATGGATTAGGTTGGTGGTGCTGCTATGAACAGATGGTGGTGATGGGCCTACTCGTGCCACACTAAAGGGAAATGATGGACTGTGCTAAATTGAGAGAATGGGTTTCAGAATCCTAAAATAATAAAACCATCCTAAATAAAATAATATTGTTCTAAAAATATAATAATCATAATAATAATAATAATAACACTAATAATAATATCAATAAGAATATTAAGAATAATAATATCATGATGGTAAAAAAAAAATATTAAAACTATCTATTTCATTTTACTGATAACTAAATTAAAAAATTTAGTTTTCATAAAAAATAAAAATATTATAATTCATAAAAAAAAATATACTCATCATTTTTTCAATTACAAAAATATACTCATTTTATTTTTTTATGAATACTAGCGGGATGCGCTATTACCTGGGTGGAGCCACGCGGGGTTTCCAAAGTGCACTCCACTCATGCGCCCAATGACGTCAACACCCAAAATTTCAAAATATATTAAAATTCATTGAAATTAGTCGAGGACTAAACACAAACCCAATCAAGAAATATTTAATGTCCAAAAAAATTATATAAATTAAACACCCCAATAGAGTTGTGACAGTCCTGATCTACCATGCATATGTTTTCATCCAAAAAGCATATATATAGTATGAATTCACATATATGATCACATTTAGGGTGTGAAAAATAAATATCCATTGGGATTCTCCAACTATGAACATAATTCCCACTTTCAAAAGTAATTTCTCATGAATTATGTTCCACCTCGATGAAACACAAATAAAATAATGGCATATTAACCCCCGTCGATATATAGGTCTGATACTGTAATCGACCACACCAGATTTGGCCAACATCATGGATTATCATGGAATGTCTCAATACATTTTCATCTAATGTAACATGTGGGGCCCACATCCAAGGAATCCCCAACCAAAAATCATATCATGGATACCTCATAGATATTCATATATTTGAATATATGGATACATCAAAAATCATTTCTCTTACTTGGTACACAGATACATCATTCATAGATATTCATATCATGTTAATGTAGAACCTTTACCCCAAGAATATATATGAAATTTAATCCATTTCTCAGAAATAATAGTTCATGGATAATCAATATGAAACCTATAATATATATCAGATAATAGTTCTTGAAAAATCCATCCAACACCTAAAACATGACTTGGAGCATTAGTCTAATATTCCATTCTACCTTGTATACCATAGTTTCCAAATTAATATATATATATATATATATATATATTACTAAAACCATAAAGTATTAAATATTTTTCCCAAGCCTTAGTTGGACACAAAATCACTATAGTAAATCACATATTCCTTTTTAATCAATCCTACATGTCACCCATACATCAATACAATAGTTCTTGTAGCATTAGTCTTGCACCTAAATGATGGATGTAATATATCAATATGCCATACCATTCCTCCTGGTACACCATCATGCCTCAGGCATCATTTTGTAACTTAAATCCTAATGTATATTATCAATTCATAGTTCCATAGTCTAACAACTAATCAATGTCATATACTACCCATTACTAGAGAATTAGTATGAAATCTAAAGATTATATGTGGAACTACTTTTTCAATATAGTCAACCATATATGCATAAATCCATGTCCACAAACCTAATCCATATATATGAAAACCAATGTCCTCTAATCTCATCCAAATATGTTTAATTCATTGTACAAAACCATGTACATATTTGTGGAATGACTTTTCCACCAATCTCAACTGAGGATTTGTAGAATCATTTACAACTTCCTAAAACACAATAAAAAACCTTGGTTTCCAACACCTTAGTCTGTCATCTAATCCAATCCATCCATTAATATTTCATATGATACATAACACTATACAATTTAACTGACTATGATATAATGTAATCCCCTTTAAGCATTTATTCTTTACCAAGGACCAATCATAAAATATAATATACACATAACATTTCTAGGATAAACCCACATGCACATGGACCTCATTTTGACCCCATAGAGCAGCCACACCAGTTAGGGATCAAGGTGACACTTGAAACCATCTAAACCATACCATGCACCCTCAATGTGTTAGTCTTTCAATTGTAACCATCTTATGTTAGATGAGTAACCATGTAAGAAAATAAAACCATCATGGGATCCTAAAAACTAGTATGAAAGAGGAGGCATCCCTCTAGGGATCCTTGGTCACAATTATTCCCTTACACCCAAACCCATATTTACGGGTTCACACTTCCCATAAAAAAGTTTCTTCTATCTCACATTATCTCATGCATAACTATTGAAAAGACTTATAGGTGAGGTAGATTAAATCCCATAACCTTACCAATCAATCATAGTTTATAGTAAATACCCAACATATCATTAACCGTAAGTCACAACTCAGTCACACTAACTAGGGAAAATCACATTCCAACGACAATAAAGGACACCAGTGAACCCATTCCATGTCCAATTATCATTAGCATGACCTAATCATATGTTTCATATTATTTCTCACTCTCAAGAGACATATAGATTCAATTATTGTATCGAATACTCCCCTTCAAAAGTTAATTAAACTAAAACACTTTTTTAATGTACTAAAATAACCCAAGGGATCCACACATCGGTTCTACAAGTAAAATAATAAAATGGAGTCTAACTAGGTAAAATTATGACTTAAGGGAAAAAAATAAATTAGAAATGTCAACCGGGATACAGTGGGGTAGTACAGAACATTTACCCAAAGTACAAAATGTGTACTCCAAAACCACTTTTCTAACAATGTAACTCTAAATGTAGTAGGACACATCAGGGTGGTATTGTACTACTAAATAATCGAGGTATATATGGGGTCTGCATTTGTACTTACACACAACCATGTTACCCTATAAATGGGGTTTCTTCCCATGCACTCGGCCACATGGCCCAATCCAACTGCACATTGTGTACTCCCAATACATGATTTATAGTTCCATAAACTACATATTAAAATGTACATGGATACATGGCCATATTCGACTTCATGTGTTATAATTCATGTACACAGAGTATACTCCCAAAATAAAATTGTCCCCGAAAGAAAAGAACACATGGGGTGTCATCATATAACCATACACAATGTGTTTTATATTTATGAATTGGAAACCCCTTAGAACATCATACAACCACCATTTTCACTGATTTAGAACATATTGACCACTAGAGGGTCTTCAGTAGTACTAAAATGATTCTAAAACATAAAAGAACACTTTTATATTGATTTGGACATATAAATAAAAAATATATAATCTCATGGAGGAAACATTGAATCTCTGAATCCATATCCTCTCAAAGATGTTGCAACACCTTTATTTGATCTCGATCATCATGATGGAAAACTTCTTGAAGTACCTCCTTCACCCTACCCTCTTGGTTTTGTCATCATACACAATGGAAAACCCTCTCTATACCCCCTTACATTAGTAATATGCTTAAATGAGGTTGTATTATTAAATAAATTTAATTAATTATTCATTAAAAACTCTCATAAGAGACACACATCCAATGTCCCCAAACCTATTGCTTATTTACACCACACCGAAGAGAAACCCCATCATTTCAGACTCAATTTTAGAGTCAGAATATCAATCAGATACTTCATTCTGAATATATTTCCGCCCAACCCTAAACGAATAATATTATATTTTTTTATAAATTTTATATACTAATTAAAAATTTAAATTTATTTGAATTCCATAACAACCATATCCTATGGTAAAAAACGTAATCTGAGACCAACAGAGTTGATAGAAAATTTATCTGATATCATCTGTAATAATAAAATGGTCATTTACCCCTCAAAAGCACCAAAAAATTAAAATACTCATCAATTTCAATATACAGAAAAACTTCGGTCATTATAACCTTACTACCATAAAACTACACTTCCTTGAAAATCCCTAATAGTAATTCCGCCACAAATCTCAAACAAAATAGGTCATAATTTCATAAATAACATGTTAAATTATACTATAGGATGAAAACATTGTTCCTCTACATAAAAAAGGCAACATGAACAACACATCAATGGTGATCCCACCGCATTCCAACAATACCAAACAACCATGATAGTTTTTTACCACACCCATCCATTTGGAGACATCAAAAAACCATCTAGAAATCATAATCAGACAAAGGAAACTCTTCACTATTGATCACATCGTACATTAGTTGATTTTAATCGACGATACATACCATAAATAGATCCTCCTTTCAGGACACATTGTTAGTGTTACACATACCTGGTCAATATTGTTCACACTGCATACTCGACCATACCTGTAAAAGGGACACATAATCATGTCTAATGTTATACAACCCACCATAGGTGTATCCTTATTATCACCTTACAACAAAATACCAATTCACACCCCCTAATGTAAATATTTTTTAACATAATAATTGGATGTGTCCATATCTCTCACCCATGCAACGAAATAGATTGTATACTATAATCAATTCACAATTTTTTAAAACAACACACCTGATATTGAATGACATTTGGTTTTTCACAAGGTCCTCACTCATGGATAGTCTATGGTACAATTACCACAATATGAATTCACTTACACTACTTTATTAGCCAAAAGTATAAATAATGCCTTCATAAACTATAATAAAAAATTAGATAGCTTGGTCTAAATCAGATTATCCCTCTTTTTATAATGAACATGATGTAATGATATTGGGCATGATCAAATCCTGAGCAAGAGTATGATAATATTTTTTTCAATGAATACAACAAAAAACTTTTCCATTTCTAAATCATGTTGATTATATAAAGATAACCTCAATACACATTTTCCATAATCCTCCCATTACAAGAACATCAATTATCATCCTACTCAAGGCTTCCAAAAAATTATTCAGGCATCACTAGTGTATTATTACATAACACCCAATCCACAATCCAAATGACATATCACAACACCATGAAATTGTAGATCTAAAATATCATTAATATCAATAAATAATATGATAATATGAAACACAAAAACAAAACAATCTTCACTTAATTGAATCATGGACCCAATAATTCTTGTTTCAAAATCCCCATCTACATATGCTTGAGAACCAACTATGCATCAGTTTCAAATCCTAAAACACAAACATGTGCTTCCGCCTAATGGAAAAAAACTCTTGATGGTTGTACTCATGGGTGAAAAACAAAAATATAATGACACACACTCCCTGATCCATAATATCATCAAGTAGGTCACTAGGCTCTCCCACCTATCCATTCCAATTAAGTCTTATGTAAAAAACTAGCTCCAACCTCATAGGTATGGGATACCATGAAAATATCCTCCAATAATATGGAGAAAAATATTGTCATTTCCAAAATAATAAAATGTAAATACGTCAAAACAATCTTATATATGTTCTTCTATAATAAAGGTTTCATATTCCAAACAAAAAATCCATTTTTAGGGAACTCGTCCCTTCTAATTATCCACAATTCAAACCACTTCCTAAATGACTTTTCCACACACAAAAATCCAAAAAAATACCTCCCACGAGGATCTTAAAGTTATATAACCATATAATTCTAACCCATGAGGGTAAATTAACCTACTATTTATGAGGTCCACGTCAGCATCATCATAAAAAAGATTCTCAAGATACATCCACTTATATATCCATCATAATGAAATCTATGCACAAGTGGTCCTTATTATGTACAATTCCACCAAATAATGATATGGGAAATAACTTTGTGAGAACATTTTGAAAAATTAAATAAATGGGCCTCTATCATCATCCCAATATTACTCTACCATTCCAAAAAAACGTGGTTCTAACAAGATGAGCTATGTCTTGACTCTGCAGTCCGTGATTCAAAATAAAATCATTGAGCCCTTCCAACATGCAAGATAATGAAATCCATCACAACTCAGAAAAATCCAAAAACCAAGTTCATCACCTGAAGTGATAATCATATATGGTTTTATTATCAAAAAACATGAACACAAATCCAATGCCCCTGTAACTATAAAATCCAATCAAAATAGGCGTTCTCAACGCACAAAACTGATATATCTTACACCATATAACACATTCCTATCTATCATTCCTACCAAAACCCAAAAAATAAAATAAAAGTAAAGACACTCATCTAATGAAACATTATAATGTCCCATCCCAAATTCCTCCATACTAGTTCCCTGATCGGTTATACCAAATTACCATAGGCATGAAACCTCACACACATAAGGCAATCATATACCAGAGGGGGTATAAGGTAATTCATTGAAGATAAAATATACCCTTATTAGTGTGTGAAATTACTATACTAGTAACCAATCATGACATAAGTAATGGTACATATAAATAATTAAAAACTAATGGAATGTAACTCGGTAATATAAATAATAATGTTATGTTGTGAACATAAATTCCATACATAGAACACTCATTAACAACTGGAAAAGTCCCATATACAGCTATAAAACTGAAAATAAGTACAATATTATCTACGAAAAACTATGTCCCATGCAACATACCTAGTCTCCAACAACTTCTTCATCTGTACCATCCCTATATTCCAACTCCACAAAACTATCTCATATCAATAATGCATTCATGATACCCTTTATTATACACCATTATTCTGTGCTAAAACAGAAACATAAATATGTTCTACATGACCAAAAATATGAACGTATAGGAGTGATAAACCAATATCAGTAGTAAAAGAAAAGTAGTGATCCTATAATCCAATATCATAGGTTCATACACATTAAATCCATAGCCTTGGTAAAACACAACTAAAATAAAGACAAAAAACAACCAATGATCCTTAGGTTCGAGTCACTAATCGATCATACCTTATTCGACAAAAAATGTTGTGTCTGTTAGAACATATAAAGGAAAATTCATCCCAAGTAACATGTAGTCCAAAAATATAAGGTGAACCCAAAAAAAAATCATGACATCATAGATTATCTCATATATAGTTTCAGAGTAAATTAATCTCTGATATTCATACCATGATAATGTATTACATTCACCTAGTGTGTTCATCTAAATTATAAGCCATGTATCATAAAAAAAATAATTCATGGAGTATTAGTCTACCACCTACACTATTTGAAAAACAATTGATCTCATAGAATCAGTCCATTAATATAACTATAAAACCATAATGTCTGCTCACTATCCCATTCCACCTAGTATAACACTATTTCCACATATTTCAGTTGTAGAATGTAAACCCCAATATACACAATTAGAGTCTATAGCATCTTTTTGAAAAAAAAAACCATAAATTATGATACACACGTAAAGGGAATTAACTATTCATATATACCATATGTTCAATCAATAGGGAATAGATCATCGGTCTGGCACCTAATCCATAGACACATAACATCATTCCACATCCAAATTTCAGCAGGTATATTACAATTTCCTATATAATTGGTATGGCCCACAAACCATAAATTCTATTATCTGTGTGTAGATCCACAATGTGAAACTTATACAATATAGTATACTACCCATGACCATAGTGTTAGTGTGGTATATCCACAATGCATATAGAATTCCATGTCCACCATGGTATACTGTATAGGAGGAAGTCCATGTCCATTGACCTCATCTATATATTTGGAACTCCATGTCCAAAAATATCACCCATATACGTGGAACATCATTTCCCCCAAAATTATTCACTAATGTGGGATGACATTTATACCTATATCAAACTTGGATTTCAAGCATAATTTCCAAATTCCTAAACAAAACTTAATAACACTAGTGTCTGATTCCTTGGATTGACATCTAAACCATTCCATGATTTATTAGATACAAAGATTCAACATAATAGTCCTTTCAAATGAATAAGGTATTAATGATGATACCTTTAAAATTTAATTATTTAACAATATCCTAACATAAAATTTAAAATTAATATAACAAGGTTTAGATGAGAGCCTATTCCCTTCCTCATCTTAATAAAAGTATAGGGAATCCCCATTGGTTCGAGGTCTAGATAAGACAAGAAACTACATCAACCCAACCATGACCTATAAGCGTTTATTCAAAAAATGAGTTCCAACATGGGACCTATATGTTATCATATATGAAATGAAATCCCTAATGGGATCCACAGAACTAGTAAACAAGAAGATACATCCCTCTTGGGATCAATGGGTACAACTATTCCCCGGTACCAAAACACATATCTCAGGGTCACACATCCCATGACCAAGTCTCTAGAATCTATCCACATCTCAGTTCTACAGATGGGTAAGGCTCACATTCAGGATGGCCTCGAACACATCATCTTTCCAAGACACTATTTGGTAGCTCAATAACCCAATATATATGTCACCTTGAGAAAAAACTCAGTCCTGATAACTAGGGAATGTTCCACACCAACACAAAATAGATATTCCAAGGAACCCATACCATGTCCTCCAATCATTCTCATGACCCTTTCCTAGGTCTCATCTTAGGTATCACTCCCATGTGGATATTTGATTCAATTATTAGAGGGAATCAACTCTATGAAAAATTAATTTCCATGAAACACCTCTTAGATTGCCTCAAAACACCCAAAGGGATCCACCATCAGGTTTTATATGAAAAAAATGATCATTTTAGACTAATATTATGTAAAATTGATACCCTTGAGGGAAAATCTATCTAAACCATAAAATGGAATACAAAAGGATGTAATATAGTGTATACCCTGAGTACATGACGTGTACTCCAAAACCACATTTTTGGGGTTTTTGTCCATGTAATTAGACATATTTACTTTTCAAACTACATGAAATGTCCTCCAAGTACATGACATGTAGTTTCAAAAAGCATTATTTCCCCCATAGAGGGTTATATAGAAAATTACCATTACAAGGTATGAACAAAAAGTACATTTCATAAACCTTAGAAAATTTATTCATTCCAAAATAGGAAGAACATGTGGCATGTGTTCTTAAAAACACGCATCCTGTGATTAAGAGTTCGAAGCGGGGAACCACTATGAACCTCTAGAAAACCTCAATTTTTAAATGAAAAAACATATCAACCCATATGGTTCCAATAATATACATTAATGGTATATAAAACATAAAAACACATATCTCTAGGAATATGTTTATTAAAAATGTCCTACATCATTGAGAAAATACTGAATAATATTGTCCAAATCCACTCCTGTAAGTAGTTTATCCCCGATCTGGTACAATGGACATCATGGATAAAGTATGATACAACCCCTTTCTACTTCCCATTAATTATAGAAATCAAATTCAATTGATAATCTATCTCCCCATCCCTATTTCAAGTGCAGGAAGGACAAATTGGGTTTTTTATTTATTTTAAATAAAAAATTAAGTAATTAAATGACCCATTAAAAATAATGTCCCTAGTCCTAATATATAATGTTTTTTACACATCAACTATTCAATTACACCCATTATATACTCAACCGTATTGTCATAGTCACAATATGAATCTCTATTCAAATTATATCACCACCTAAAAAAATAGAAATAAATTTATATTTAATTAATTGAATATTATATATTCCACTAAAATTTGAACTGCTCAGAATTCCACTAGTCTCCTATAATTGGAAAAACACCCTATTCAAGGTCCAAAAGTATGGTCAGAACAGTAATTCAATTACATCTCCTATGAGAAATATAAAATCCCCCCCTCATCAGAATAGAAAATAAAATTTTCATATTTATACTCAATTGGAAAATTTGATAAAACAGAAGTCCTTACAGGGTGATAGAGTTATATAGTTTCTATAATTGGAACATAAATATATGCGTAGAACATTTTATATATAATACATATATGGTTATTATTAATCCATTACATTTAATAATGACTTATGTAGATATAAATATGTCCACTTAATGAGTTATATGTTAAATTAATTTATGAAATTCAAACAATTCATGAATAAATTAGTACATAATATGGTTAGAAGACAATGAATCACTAATCTAATCAATATAGTTAGTATATTAGTAAATAATTTATTAATATAATATATGAGTATATTATATTATCTCAAATAACTCTTCCATGTACACCAGAATGGAATTGTGCTTCTGATAGGAGGAACCATACCAAACATGACATGGTAAGGTCAATGACGAGTCATTAAATTCATCCATTATCTTATAGGTATATTTATTAAAAAATGAATCACACAATCTAATATTAGAAGAAAATAAGGTCAAAAATGGAATACCATAAAAATTACTTTATGGAATTAAATCCACATTGTCACTAACTCATTTATGGGGATGTGAAGTGTTTTTAATGAAAAATCTAGAAAATATAGGATCTTAAGCCATAATGTGTATCTTTGAAGAATATACTAGGGGAATGAGTTGATATTTTCTATACATGGTCTCATTTAATTAATTTAGTACGGTAATACATTCTATATCTCTTGAGATGGAGAACATGTCAAAAATTAATAGTGGGAGTAATATTGGAATTATTATTGCTTATAGTCATGAACCACACAGTTGTTATAGGAAAATATTCTATATGTCCTCATGGATGGGGTTATTTATAGGGAAAAATTATTATATTGGGTAACCTAATAGTTTAGAAAAAATATAGATATTACTGTTTTCTTCGAGGATGGTGACTCATTATTGGTTTACAACAATGATTCACATTCTTATAACAAGGAATTATAGAGACAGAAAGCTAAATGATTGAAGCAAGCCATTTATTATGAAATTGTTTCGAAGTATCAGAACTAGGTGTGGGTACTATTTTATCCTCAAGTTGAGGTAAAACCCTTTGTGTGAAATTGGATATTCAAGAGAAACCTAACATGGAATGTAAAGTGATTAACAACAATACAGATTTAGAAGTTACAGGTTTTAAATAAAATCATCTAATTTATTATAACAATACATTTCATAATTACCAATGCTCAAATCCATTATAATTAATCATTATAGAACAATTTTCCTTGAAAATGTGATTTTAAATATGCATTTAAGAAAAGATTAACACAATCTGAACCTTCGGTAAGATAAATATATGATAGAACTAAAAGGATTCATAACTCTAGGTAATACAAATAATATTTAAATATTATAGAGATCAATTTTTTTATAATATTATGAATAAGAGTCATGGAACATTTGGTTTTATGTAGCCATAAAATATTTTATTTCATACATATTTAAATAAATATTTTTTTTACAATAATTATAGTTGGAATCTGTTGATTTTCATATTATTTTCTGTTGGAAGTATATTACTTATTGTAAATCATAGACCAATTTTTTAGTAAAATTATGAATAGTTGAAAAAAATTTATTTATGAATAAATTAGGTGAATAATCTGGCATTCTCAATAATGACATAATTCATAACAGATCAAAGAGGATTCACATAAATTTTTATGGTATGTACAATAAACAGACAATGAAAAAATTAATTATAGAATATTCTACTATGTTATTAGTTATAGTGTTACAAGGTATATGACTCTTTAAGAAAATTTTTCTATAGAATCAATGATAGAGAAAATATGAGTATGATACCACATGATTATTCTATAAGATAAGTTAAGTACTCTATATAATGTATTAAGATTGATGTTGCATATTCCCTTATCATGGTTGGAAAATACTATGTCGATATAAGAGAACACATAGATATTTTATTGAATTTATCATTTTGTATTTGAGGAATACATAGGATATTTTTAAGGTATTTGTAGGAGATGGGGATTTATAAATTAGCTGATATAGTAGTTCATGTTTCCAAGTAGATCATAATGATTTTAAATAAATGTTAGGATATGATTTCAGTCTCTGCAAAGGATATATGGTCTAAAATAGTCCAAATAATATTGTTTTCAATGATTATTTAGATAAATCCGAGGGTATTGTGGCCTCTTCTACAACAATGGAAGTATTTGGACACTAAAATTTATTTAAGTTTGTTATTTCATTCTTAGAATTAGAAACTATATAATGCTTTATTGTAGTAATAATACATTTGTGGCTTTCGCAAAGGTTTCAATGTCAAGTAAGTGGAAAATGAAAATACATAGAAATTATCTCATCCCAATGGATTGTTCAAATTTGGGATAAGTCTAAGTTAGTAAATTTTCTATAAATGGGAGAAAATTGGACCCATTTACTAATTTCACATCACTATAATAAATCAAAAATCACGTGATAACTGGAATGCTGGAAGTTGTTAGATGTTTTCTCTAGTGAACATGGGAGTCTATTGGAGTGGGTTGACTAAAACGAAATTTTATATACATTATTTATACCAACATTCAAGTATTTTTATATTTATTAAATTCTTATAAAATATTTTTTTTAATTCTATGTTACACTATATTTGAAAATTCCTTAAGGGTAATTGTTTCCTTGAAAGGTTACAAAAGTTCCCCAAAATAATGATAACTATGAATTTCTTGGAAAATATTCTAAATATATAATTCATATGGTTAGATGACATCATTTTATAGGAAATATTTGATATATGTTGTCCAGGGTAGGGGGCTTATAATTCATTGAAACTTATTACCAATAATTGTATCCATGATAGATTAAAGAAAGGATATTATCATAACATGACCCACTTGCAGGGAATCAAAATTTAAATATGTCATTAGATATCAATATCTATGAATTTTTTATTGGTTCATATAATTTATAATAATTATAATAAAAATGATTCACGAGTTATTTAGTTTGACGTATTGATGAAAATTTTGATGATACTTACTCTTAATTAATTCGGATACAACTAGCGTATCAGGACTGATATTTTCTTAATTCATAATGTGTGATATTATTTTTCATTGTAATATTTAGTAAATTATGACATCATAGACATGTAGATAGAAATGGAACTACTTAATTAATTTCATGTCCAGGGATTTTAGTTGGCACATTTATTTTTAAAAATTAAATGAAAGACATATTAATAGGACATGTTGATAATATGAGCATACAAATATCTCTATTATATATGTGGTGATAAAAATATTTTATTAATCACTATGTGTTCATATGTTGTTTTAACCATTATGCTATTTAACTTCATTCTCTATGGGGTTCTAGGTGGGTTTTTACATTCTATCAATGGAATTCAGTTGTAACAACTTAATGCCATTAAAAATGGGATTAGAGGGTCACATACTATGTCTATTCAAAAAATTTGTTAAATTATATATGGATTTAACATATTGAATATACACTTTTCGAATGAATATTTTAATAATTATTCCCTTAGTTACTAGTAATTCAAGAGAATATATGTGAGTGGAATAGTTAATTTCTACTTTTCATTCAAATTAATAAAAATGTATTTATTTATTTATTAGATAATTATGAAGTTATATTTATTTTTCTAAATAATGATTCATTATCCATGGTCTGATAAATACAGAGGAGGACGTGGGATGAGTTAATGGACAAATATAGAAACTAATATTTAATATTATTTTAATATATATATATATGTATTTATTTATTAACTTATTGATGAAAAATAATATTTATTTTACTTGTTACTTTAGAGAATTATATTTATATAATAATATTAATTTGATTTTTTACATGATGTTTTTTTTGATGATATAGAAAACAATAAGTTCATGAGTGAAAATATTATTTTTCTGAGCATCAATTTATATAATCCAGATCATGTTATTTTTATACATATTCATTTTTTATAATAAATGTATAAGGATAATTATATCATTACATAGAGATATTTTCTCAATGATCGATCTCAATTATAGAAAGTTGTCCTCCCCCAGAAACCCACAAGAGTAGGGAGATCAAGAATATTCCTTCCACCTGAAGTGATTTAGGTGGAGATCATTAATGAATGACTCAATTATTATTATCATTATCACTATAAAATAATGATTTTTATGATGAAATTCTATATTTCATGTGTTACATGTGTATTGATGGTAAATGTATTTTAAAAATCAATCCTCTCACTGAAAAGAAAAAAAATGATACGAAGGGGTCAATCATGTCATCATAAATGAAAAAAATCAACATTAGGTATTTATCTAACAAAAAAATAAATTATAATATAGAAATTGTGGTCACATACTATTGGTTATAGAATAATATTCAAAAAATATATATATTATTTTATAGATCATACAATTATTTATAATTTAAATCTTGAATTATTAAATGGCCATGAATAAATGATTATTTTATGAATTTCTAATAAGGTAATCTATTTCTCTTGGAAATTTTTTAATTACCCAATGATCCAAGTCAATTCCCTATATCCCTCATTCTAGTGACCCTAACTCCACACTCCATCTTTGGCCACTTCACATCCACCAACCAAGATATTTGAATAACCTTCTCCACAAAATATTCTTATTGGAATCACCTCCATGAAACTTGTCCTCTGTCTGATACTTCATGTCAAAAACACACTCATGACAAAATATGTTGTGAATTATTATCATGAATTAATTGGAGAGGGTTATTTAACGTGAATTGAGTATCAGATGTATCAATAGTGAAATGGTATGGGGGGTGAAACTGGTTTCAAATGTGTGTTTTTTCTATTAAATAATTATTTATTATAGAGATTAGGGGTATTTATTCTAATAAAAACTGTATGATTATATTGATAGAGAACTCGAGGACAGTCCCCTTATATAGTTGATGGGTCGTTGGATCCATCTTGATTTAAATAATTCATTTATGTAACATTATCTCTAAAATTTTAATTCCCTTTATTTTGATCTGAATTTTTTCTGTTGTTATTGTTAGAATAGTGATGATTAGTACAATGTATTCTTGTATGATTCTTTATAGTCATTAATTAATTAAATATTAAATTATATAAATTTAGTAGTTTATTCATCTTATTAGATATACATATGATTTGTTTTTACGGTTTTCTTACACATGATATGGTGTTCTCCTGTGTGATTTATAACAACTAATCATTGGAGGTAGAATGTTGAAACATTTTTTTATATAATATTTTTTCACATAAATTATTGAATAATAAGTCTAATAATAAAGGTTTTTTGAATAAATAAATATAAAAATTAACATACTAATTCTTTTTTATATTTTTATAAAACAATTTATCCGTTAATCATAATTCAAAATAATATGATAATGATCCCAACACTAATAAATATATAGATTTTTAAAAAAGAGTATATATATATTACCATTAGATTTGGTTTCAAAAATCTTAATAATTTTTCGATAACTGTCAATTGGCATAATTTTTTATTGATATAATCTACTATGAATTTTTTTGACTTTTATATTCTACCATTGATAATGTTCCACAGAAAGTATTTTTTTATTAAATATTTTAATATTTGGAATGAAAATAAATGAGAGAAATTAGGTTTTCATTACTGATTGATGCCTTATGCATAGAATATATTTATGACATTTAATATCTGAGAAGGAGTTGTAAATATCAAGGAATAACCACAAACTATGATAATTCATTACATGATTAAAATTGTGTGAATATATATTAATATTTATATAAGACTATGTTATTATACTGATAATAGATTGAAATTTCATATATATTGATAGATTTAATATCTCAATAATGAATTTGTGAAGATCAAAGTGAAATTGATTGATGAGATACTGGGTGGAAGTATGAAGAATTCTAGAATAAAAAAATCTATAATTGTGTTATCAATAAAAAAATATTATATAAATTTATGGAAGTTATACATCAATGATTATTTTTGAATATAATATAATAAAATTGAGGTAGGTCAGGAGAATTAAAATAATCAATTATTTTTATATTTTCCGAAATAGTATCAGGAAACTTTTATTATGAATAAAGATATATTACATATTTTAAAAAGTGATTCAAGATGAATTAATGTGTCTAGAAATGTTTTTAGGATGTTTTTTTTATTAAATATAAAAATTATGGAGTTCATACATAATACCTAGAGAATAAACATATATTAAAATTCATATATAAGAGCTCAATGAAGCAGATTTTGGAAAAGTACAATGGAAGTCAAAATATTAGACAAGAAAAAAATAATGATTAATAATATAGCTTATATAATTCAAAATATCTTGAACTATTATATTTTTCATGTATTTTGATATTTAATAGTAACTCTGTGTTCACTAAGGTACATTATATTTACATACAGTACACATATGATCAATTTTTTCAATATATATGAGTAACTCTATGGTTCCAATGGATATATAATATTCAATATAGACCATGTAAGAAGAAATTTTATGATATGCTTGAGTAACATGATGTTTTCAAAGGATATTTATGACCATTCTATTTGATATATAAGATAAAATGGTTTTTGTAATTCAAAAATAAGATTATATGTGTTAATGATTGATAAATATTATGTTTTTAAATATCATGATTTTAATATTTTTAAAAGACGATTGAAGATGAGGTTGTTGTTAAATTGTTAAGAATGAGATTTCACTATGAAATGGATATTTTAACTAGCATATTGTTACATCATTTGGGAATGTATATATGAAAAAATATGTATATAAATTATGGAATCATAAAGAAATGAAAATTGGTGATAATTTGTGAAAACATAAATGAGAAGATTGTGGATATAAAAAAATATCGTTGAATGATATTAGATTATATCTAATAGGAAAATATTTTTCCATATAATAATGGATTGATAATATATTATTCCAAATGGATAATACCTCGAGGAAAACAATATTAAATATATAAATAATGATTCAAACCATAAAGTAATATTCGGAATTTCATTTATGGAATATTATCGAAATTTTCTTGATGATTCTATAAATTCTATTATGTGTTAAAGATGATGATTAGAGAGATATTTATGTGACTATAATCTGATATAGAATATTTGGAGCATCGAAGAAGAATTTAGAAAAAAATATTGTGTAAAAAAGACCTACATTAAAACAACATAATAAAATTATGCACCAATTTAATAAAGGGAAGAAATAAATACTAATAATACTATTCTAAAATAATTAAATATCTCAATTGTGGAATTTATTATAGGATAAGAAGCAAGGTAGCTATTAGGGGATTCCTTTTACTGAGGAAGAATATCTGAAATTATTTTTTATATAAAGTCTTATTCTGATCTAATTGATCTTTATTCAAGGATGATGTAGCTAAATCTATTTGTGATGAACGAATATTATTGGAATAAATGTATATGAAAACTATTAGTGGGTTATTACTAATTTAGTAGGCATAAGGCATTGTAATATGGTTGGTTCCATCTATATTTTTTCAAGGCAATTCCCTTTACCTTGGTTGTTCTTAGTAAAAAACCATTTAAATGTTTATGGGAAAACAACCACTAAACATTAAGGACTAGTTCACGTATTATGAAATAACCTAATAAATATTTAAATTAATAATTCATAAAATTTCTATCTTTGTTACTTGCATTAAAATTGAGCTTGAGTTATTGTTTTTAGATCCATACACTTGAAAAGGGTAAATAATAAAAAAGAGATAGACTTATTTTTTAAATTCCACATTAGAATAATTCATTACCCCCCATAGTGGTGTTACATGAAATATTTGGGACTATATATTGGCATAATATCACATGGTTTTACATATTATTGGATTCACAAAATGTGTATATTTAGATTATTCTTGCTTATTTTACTAAAGTAATCATGAATTTCTAATTTTACAACATTTATCTTACTTTAAAATAATATATATATATATTTTCTAATTATCTGAATAATATAATTAAATGAGAAGTGAAAAAATTAAGGAGTATTTCATTAATGAGAATCAGAATTCTGCATTCAACCTTTGTTAAACGTAACAAAATTTGATAATTTTTTTACATATATGTTAATAACTATAATATTTCTTATTTTAGTTGAATAAATGATGATAATGAATCATCCATATTAAAATAAGAGAAAATAGACAATTCATCTTACTATATTCATAGAGAAATACAATTTCGATTTTTTAGAGAAGTCTTAGTGGGAAAATAAAATACTGAAATGATTGTAAACACATTTACCAAATTAGTCTCTATGTTTTCATATGAAGATAAGTTAAATGAATTTTCTTCAAATGATTTCCTTCTAGTAAAACCAAATACCAATGGGAAAAGTAATGTTTTCCTTGAATCAGTAGTTTAATAATTTGTAGAATTGGAAAGATACAAATATAATTTTCATGAAAATGATGACACTTTTTTATGACTCTTCTATAGGATTATAAGTTTATGTAAACCGAGTTATAGATTTATATGAATGGAAGGAAAAATCATAAGAAAAATAATATTTATTTGTATAAATATTAATAGAAACATTAACTATAAAAGTATAGTAAAAAAGGTATTTTAGAAATGTTCTCTAATTTTGAGAAGGAATAACTAAGTGTAGTTAACGGAATGGATGAATCGAAGAAATACATAAAAGAGAATATCCAAGAATTGAAATAATTAAAACGTGTAATAATTGATTTCAAGAATTATTATTTGAATGTAAATGTTTAAAAGATTAAATATCTTGAAAATTTATTTCAAAATGTGAATAATATGCATAAATATACTGAGAATAATATTAATGAGATCAGAATGGGGCATGAAGAAAGTGTTATTACAATTAGGGATGATAAAAATAATCCTAAAATGAATTATCTTTTTCATCAAGTGAAATTGGTAAATATTAATGTTTCGTTACATGAATCGCAATGAACAAATGGAAAAATAACTACTGGAAAATATAATTTCGATGATAGTCTATATCAAAAAATACCTCTACCTATTTAAATGATTGGATGTAAATTAAATTATGATTAATTTACAGCTTGATGAAAAATTATGGAACAATTTATTCATGGTGACTTTTTTATGTTAATTTTGTTTACAAGTATAGCTGAAGTTACAAAAGAAAATATTGATAGAAATGGGATAAGAATTTTTTTTAAATCCACCACTATATAACAATTGGTTGAGAACAATAATAGAAGTTTCAGTTCCCTAAATTATGTTCAAGGGTAAAATAAATTGACAAAAAATAACAGAAATATAATTTTGGATAGATTATTTTTATAATAAATAAATTAAGGTTCATTGGAAACTTTTGATTATGTTAATTTTTTGGGCATAAATCAACTCATTCATGAATTTAATGTTATTTATATTAAGATAAAATATTAAATTTTCATGGGGGGATACCGTTGAGTTAAATTAATGTTATGAGATGAATAATATGAAGAATCAAACGATTTCATATCGAATTAAAATATTTGAAAGTTTTTGTGAAAATTAAATCATTGGTTGTGATTGTGATAAATAATAATCGATTAAAATGACTAATTTTGGTCTAAATTATGTTGAATGATTAATAAAAAATGTTCAGATATAATCCAGAGAATCAAGTTGGTGATATTTTCTAGGGATAAAAGTTGAAGGAATGTGTTGAATAAAACACAACCAACAAGGTTGAGAAGGAATCAACACAAAGAAGGAGAGGCTAAATTTATTGTAGGATAAAATGAGATATGATATACAAAAAGAAAACTAAAATAGAATTTATTAATAGAATCAATAATGAGCTACAATTAAGATTACTAATCCATGAAAGAAACAAAAGGATTGGTTTGGTGGATATAAGTCATGAGAATAAAGATTTATTTAAATTTTATGAGAGGTTTATAATAAAAGGAGTCTCAAACATATTTGAGAAGCCATGTGGGAGTTGTATGATTGAAAACACCATGATGTAACATCCCAACCCAGATCACATCTATGATGGTGGCCAGATCAGTGGGGAACATGATCTCAATAATATCTCCTTGAATGCCATAGGTGGGCGACTAGCTGCTAGCACCTAGGGTGTGTCGATGGGAGGACTATTCCTCCATATACCAGATTATGAAATATAAGTGAAAAATTATAATAGATAGGGGAAGCATAACATAAATTGATATAAGAAGAAACAGTAATAAATAATTGACAATGCATTAGATGAAAATAATTAACAAGTTAAAAAAAGTGGTCAATCCAAGTTTATAAAACATATGAATTCATGACATGGTAATGATACATGATGAAATTAGGTAAACAATACAACAGGATTTCAATATAGTAAAATTATAAATAAAAGTCAAAAAATCCCAACATGAAGTCTCCATGAGCATTCCAAGCTTCATCTCGGTCCTTTTATGCTAACTCCTAGGTACAAGAAATACATAAAACAACATAGATTCCACAAATATATGTCTACAAAGGTACCAAGGGTACCTGAGTAGTGTTTGAGATATAAATCTCTTTATTTTTGCACCCACAATGCCTATACCAATATAGAAAATGAAATATATATTGTGAAGTGCATCATATAAAATAAATTTAGAGTGATGAAAATTTTATAACATCTACTTGATTCATGTTCCTAACAAACACCTGTACCATAACACCAGTATCAGTCTAAACCGAAAATATAAAAATTATAGATGAGAATGGAAGAATATATAATAATGGAAAATAGAAACTTGGGAATTAAGGAAAGGAATATCCCAAAACTTATTCATTACCGTGGGGTCTAAATATCATGTCATCAAATAATTAATTTAGTAATGTAATAGTAAAATATCAAGTGTAATCATAATACATAATAATAATGAAAGATTAATCTGAAGATTACACATAAAAAATAATCAATTATAGAGGTGGAGTCTGATCTCGTCCAAAAGCTATCACTATGGTACATCAATTCCAAAAATCCAATGGCACCGAGCCCATCCAAGGAGATCCTATCCAAATTCCAAGTATTACTCATGTTATGGTATGTATGAGACCATCCTAGGTGTCACACATAAGGGACATAGTATCAACTGAGGCATGGAGTAGATGTTTTTTCAATAGGCCCATCCTCGGTTACCACTTTGGGAACCAGTATCACCCAACAATATAATAGAAATCCCTGTGGATCCCCTTCCCGGCAAGCCTAAAACATCGTTTCCCTAGTGTGTTATTTTTATCCTATAGAGTATGGAGATTCCAATTGTGGGATCTTAATATGAGACCCACATTTTCTCCCTAGTACAATTTCATTTAAAGAAATAAGAGAGGCATATATCATCTGGAATGTAAGGTATGGGGCTTAATCTACATGGTATAATCCATAAACAATTTCGTGAAAACACATGAAACAAAATTTTATAAGAGTGAAACATTAAAAAATTTTATATGGTTCAAGATAATAACATGGTAATAATAAATAAAGAAACTCACATAATCAAGGAATTATAAACAATTCATGTCACATCAATGTGCATGTTACCAATATTTTATCTTTGAAATTTCATCATCTCAAGCTAAAAATCTTGACCAAGTGTCATAATCCATCAAAAACATTTAAATAGATGAAGCAACAATAATGAAATAAGGATTAAGAAGTTAATTAATATGCAAGGTAATCATGTAACTTAAAACTAGTAACAATGAATGTAAGGAATATTTCATTAAAATAATCCTCAAGTATGCAATAGGTATGAGGCACCACACACAGGAGAAAAGTTTATGTTCAAGCATAGGCATTATCAATAGTGAAAAAATTCATAATTCATTTATCATTAATCAAATTAATCCATTACTATGGTATCATTTTCAACCCATGGTAATTTTAAACATATTATATAAAGTAAACTAAGGCCATTTAGGATTTATAACCCTATGTTGCAGCTTAGAGGCACTAATAACGTCCCTAATGGGTTTCTTTATAAGCGATGGCCACAACAAACATGATAGAACAATCAAAATAATTTAATACAAGTTAAATAATTCATTATGGCTAAATCATTTTTTCAGATAAGGTCATTTGGTATGGGTCATCCAACAAAAGGTCAGTCACACTCGATTTTTCTATACGTGGAAAGTTGATTTTGAGGTACAAGTTCAAATGAATTCATTTTCATTACCCTTATGGGATGTTACCAACATGCCTAATTCATTCTAACCATGCCATTCACCTCAACCATTTCATTTAACTCAATGAGACATAACAACTACGTTACAAGGGATCATGAATATAAACATTCCATTCATCAATAATAACTAAAGCATAAAGAAAACTGCAAGGAAATAAAGAAGACCACTTTAAATTCTATCTTTAAATTTTTAGATTGAAGGTAGTGCAACTCCATTGGAGGGGATTAATTACGAAATGTGACTTTGTTATCAACAAAAACATATATCACATTTATGCATTTCACTAACTTTATCATGGAATATTTTCAACTAAAAACAAAAAATCATTAATTAAAAATAATGAATAGTGAATTATGTAATTAATTAACGCATTACTAGAATTAAAGGGATTAGTAAAGGGACCCTACCTAAAAAGAAGAACCCATCCAAACACTCGACGCTTGAGAATTTTTTCGGCAACCACCTGAAATCAGATGGTACAGACCCAAATACTACAAATAAAATGATAGAGCATCAAAAACAAATTTAAGACCCTAAATTAACTGAGTGAAAATATGTCAAGGATAGAAAACCTCACCTTAGATGGATACATCAACCCAATACCACACAGTACAATACAACTAATGACACAAAATTTCCTAGGGTACTTATAATACATAAAACCCTAAAATTTGATGGTGAAAATCTAGGAAATAAGAATAAAACCTCTACATGCATAGTATTTTCATCCTAAAACGAAGTGAACCACTACGTCTTCAGTGGATGTAGCTGGAATAGTCAAGAATGGGTCCGGAGAGACCATTATCACAACACTAAAATTAATGAAATCCGAAATTGGGGTTAACCCTCGACCTAGGTTTTGGACTGAACCTCACTAGGTGACAAATTGATTGATAACAAGTATAAAATTGAATGATATGGGAGGAGGTGACTCACCATGATGATTCAAAGGAGAATCACAATGAAAAATAGTGGAATCGACTAATCATAGAGGTACCGCGAAACGGGAAACACAACATTGGGGTCGGTGAGGTGGCCAATTGCATTGCAGGGAAGACGTGGCCATGGTGGTGTGTCATAGGGAGGTCATAACCAAGAAGGAGTTACTACTTCAAGAGGGAGTTCAGCTTGGAGGGTTCGTCCAAGGAGAACTATCCCATAAGGAATGGGATACCCTGGTATGGGGCACATTCGTATTTGGAGAGTGGGGTGAGGGTGAGTTGGTTTTCCTATAAACTAAAACATAATACAGTAATAATGATTACATAGTAACAATAACAATATAAATAATAATAATAATATTTATAATCATCATAATAATAATAATAATCATATTTATAATTACAATTTTAATATAATTATTAAAACATTTCTTTATTAATAATTTCCACATTTAATTATAATTTAATTTATATTCCGCTTTATCATTAATTAAATTAAATTTGTATCTTTTAAAATTACACATGTGGAGTTATACTCTCAAAAAATACATTCTGATACTCCGCCTTAAAGATAGATCGTCCTATAACAGCAAAAATTCAAAATTCCCATCAATTTCACCTCGTCTTTAAAAGCTCACATGAAAACCTTACCACCATAGAGCTTCTAAACCCCATGAAGCCTTTGGGAACAAATAACACATAACTAGACCTATAAGGGTTATTAATTCACATTAAAAATGTCATATTTAATTTCTAAAAATCCATCACGCCTTTCATGAAACCCTAAACACATGACACTTAAGTTGTTGAAGCCCAAGGAAGTACTCGTTTTCCAACTGAAATACCATGAAAAAAGTCACATGAGCCCGTTCAGATATAGAAAGAATAATTTATTCATCTCAACCAACATCATGCCAATGATACTCCCCACATTAGGTTTTATCTTTAGAGAGGGGAAAACACCAAGACATGGAACCTTCCAGCGAATGAATTTCCTACAAAACACGAACTTCTGGGTTCTAATAATGCTTCTCCTGTGATTTAAAAAAGGGTAAAATTTTTTATTCCCCTTTTTCCTCAAAGCCCAAGTTGATTCAACTTTTAATGAAAGTCCATGACCTATGAAAACTACAATCATCACATATAATGACTCACCATAAATGGTTATTCACTAATTAATCTATTGAACAAGATAGACAACTAGTCTAGCAACTCTAATAATATATTCAAGAAGAAAATCATTTTAGATGATATGAATTTTGAAAAATTGAACTATGATTCCATCCTTCAAGGTGTCTCTCATCCACCGCAAACACGTCCACCAAAGTCCATACCTGAAATCCGGTGACGTTCCATTATTTAACCATCAACGAGCCCGACAACAAGTTCGGGATAACTTCAGATTGGAATGATAAGAGTATATGGAACAAACCTAACATAGTTAATACTCCATTTTTAGGTGTGAGATGTTGATACAAATCCAAGACATCCATATCATAGCATTGACGGATCCCAAAGAGGCATCCACCTATAGGATAGATCAAGGAAAAAAGTTGGTGTTCAAGAGTCCACCCGTTGAATTCTTACATAGGATCCCTAGTGCCATACAGAACAAGAAGTCCTCAATTAGAACCATTCATTTAGTTTGAAACCCTGAAAAAACCAATCAAAAAAGCCCAAAAACATTTAAAAATTATGAAGGTGTAATATCAATTCTCTCTTAGTGCATCAATGTGCATGTCATGAATGTGTAAAATATCATTACTAAAAAACAATACACAAGGAGAAATTTTAAATTTTTCATAGGGAAATGGATGAACAACTACTAGTCAATACATTATACGATGCTTGACATCAGCTACTAATGCACCGTCATTCACTGATCACTGAACCTTTACAACCTGAGGTGTCTCGTGATCATTCAAGAATAACCAATGTAGTGGACACTCGACCGAAGGTGTTACTTAAAGGTTGAATACACTGCCAACAACTCCAATGTCAAGTTGCTAAGAAAGAAGTTGCACAATTTGATGTTAACAAGAATCAAGACATTAAAGGAAGCCTGAGAAATATCAAATGGTCCTCTTTTGTTGTGTTCCTTCAAACCGAAAAGACATATATTTAACAGAATTGACCTTACACTTCCCACATTAGATGTGTATCAGTCAGAGATTGGGAATATAAACTAGCCTATCACAAGTGCGCAGGATTAAAACCATTATAATAATATTTGTGACATTTACCCAAGGAACACTAAATGTCAACAACTTACACAAGAAAAAAAATCGAATTGACCGGTATGTCAAAACACCAAAGTCTCGAGAATGTCTTACTAAGAATTAGGAAAAACTTTATTATCTAACACATAGGTCACTATACTCTAGATATGACCTGAGAATGCATTCAAGAACTCTAATTTGTCCATAACAGATGATAAAGAGAGTCATGCAAACTACGAAATAATAGACCACTCTCAAGGCATGTCTAACTAGATTAAAATGAACATTACTCAATTCTCACGCCCATATAAAGGTCCAAGAAAAACATGACCACCCATTTGAATAAGGGATTAATTTTAAGAAAGGGGTACGACTTGGGACAATGACACACAAATGGCCCCAAAAGTAAAGAAAACACATCATTACAAGGATTTTGTTTTCCATGGGTTCTACCTACATTAAGATATCCAATTAAGAAGAACAAGAATAAACCATATAATCAGGTTACTCTAAAATAATCCACTAGGATCAATATATGATCATCAAAGACAATACTAAATGAAAGATAGCCTATGAAAGACACTCATGATTTCATTCAATTTAAAACCATAGAATATTTATCTACCATTAAATGAGGTTATTAAACATATGAAACCACTATAATATCCATTTATAAACACTTTATATTTTAATGATTTTCATGATACAACTTTTTTATGTTCAACAGTCCATTCATATGGGCAACCATCTACCAATCCATAAAGCTCGCATATGATTTACATGTGGCATTTGGATCCCTTTTAATTACAACTGGTCCATTTATCCTAAGAATTAAGTTACATCAAAATAAAACTACCCTGTCATTATAAGTAGATAACATAGACAATACGTGCTATGGGAACAAAAAGACAGAATATCAACACCTAAGAATGTTATACAAACTGGCATGCTAATAAACATAACAATATGGAATGACATTAAAGGAAGTCAATCATATCAGTAGGAAACATATAAATTTAACCATATGGTATAAAATATGAATGAAATATGAATTCAAATGTTCCTATTATGATGCATGTAATGCTTTATATTTACCTTAATAAGGAACGGTTGATATACCCTAACTCCATAAATCCATAATTAGAATTTTTTTTACCAAAACCTCAAGGTGAAATCATAACAACTGTAATAAAAAGACATGAACATTAATTCCCAGCCCTAGAAACCTTGTCATTTCCCTTATATGGGGTGATCAGTCCTAAGAACGACTATTGACAATGAGCCGACACATTCCAAGTCTATTTTCTACAAATCCAAAACAGTATGACAGAGGAAAATACCCATATGATACCACTTTGTGACATCAAGGCCTACCTCACCTGTAGGAAAGTGGCCGGACCAGTGGTTCACATGACCTCAAGCACAAATCCCTAAACACCACAGGTTACATACATGTAGCGAGGGCCTAGGGATTGAGTTTAGGGAGACTATTACTTCATATATCAAAGTACACACAACGATTGTCAATATATAATAGATAGGTGAAGAATAAAAGCACTAAACATCAACAAAAATAGTAACAAATAATTAAAAAAGTAGGGGAAGAAATAAAATAACAATTTAATAAAAGTGGACAATGAAATTTTATACCATATATGAATGTATGAAAAAGTAATGATACATGAACGAATGTAGAAAACAATAAAACATGAATTCAATATAGTACAGTAATAATGAAAAGAAGGAAAAATCCCTATAGGGGATCTCTATGAGAATCCCATTCTCCATCTTAGTATTTGTTGCTAACTCCCATGAACAATAAATACAGAAAACAACATATATCATGTAAATATAAGGTCTACTCAGGTACCAAGGGTACCTAAGCAGGTAGTAAGATATAAATATCGGCGGGATAAAACCCATAGTGTCTAGCACAATCTAGAAAAAGAAATATTAAATGGGTTGTGTTTAAAATAAAATAAATGTAGAGTGAAAAATATTAACAATAAAAACATTGTTTGGGTTCTTAATAGACACATGTTTAATACCTCTTACTTCATCCTATGCAATAATTTTGAAAGTAAATTTGAGAAAGGAAGAATATATTATAAGGTCAAATATTGACATGGAAATCCAAGGAAAGTATATACCTAAGAATGTTCATTAATATGGGGTATAAATCACATATAATCACATAAGTAAGCTCGTAAATTAAGGGATACATCTCAATTGCAATTATAATACATAATAATAATAAATAATGCATATCATGTATTTACATAAAAACTTTCAGTTTCATAGGTGGAATCAGTGCTCAACCATAAGGTATCCCTATGGTACATCCATTCTAAATAGCCAATTCCCATGAGCCTATCCATGGTGATCCTTTTGAATTTAAATGTATCACTCTTGGTATGGTAACTATGATTCTATCTCGAGTATCATATGTAAGCGACCAAATATCTTCCGAGGCTTGGCATAACTTTTTTTTTCCAATTGGTCCATCTTGGTTAACTCCTAAGGAACTATTATCAACAATATACTATAATATAAATCTCCTAGGATCCATTTCCTAGTAATCGTAAAATATTGTTTCACTAGAATGTTGTTCTATCACTTATCACAATTGAGGGTTCATAATATAGGTCCCACGTTCTCTTTGGGGCCTGATTTCAGTTAAAACAACATGAGAGTCAAATATCACAGAGAAACAAAGGTTTGAGGGTTAAAATACATGTCATAATCCCTAAAAAAATGCATATCCACACATCAAACTCAATTTTACAACCGAGAAACATTTACAAGAAATTTTAAATGGCTCAAGCCACTATTGAAGACAAAATTAATAAAGAAATATGCATAATCAAGGAATTATAAACTAGGCATATCGCATCAATATGACTCTTACCAATATTGCATCAATCAAATTTCATCATCTTAGTCTATCAAGCATGAAAAAGTGCCATAATACATTTAAACCATTTAAATAGCTCATATAAGGAGCACTAGACAAGGCATAAGGGGTCCATTTATAGGGAGGTACTAATCTAACTTGAAATGAGTAACTTTTTAAGTAAAGAATATATAATTCATATAAAAATAAATTCATTCATAGGTAGTTGGCACCACACATGGGATAAAATTATATGTTCAACCTTATGCATTACAAGATGTACCAAATTCCTAAATTATTTCTCATTAATTAAATTAATCCATTATTTAGATTCCATAAACAACCCCTATAAATTTTACCCATGTTCTATATAGGAATCCTAAGAAATTTTGGATTAATAACCCAAAGGGGTGGTCGAGAGGCACAGAGAACACCCTGAATAGGTTTCTCTATAATCCAAGGTCATAATATACAGGATAGAACAATCCAAACAATTTAATAAAAGTCAAACAATTCTTTGTGGATAAATAATTTATTCAACAAAGGCCATTTTGTATGATACATCTTATTAAATTTCATTCTCACTCATTTTTCCTAAATATTCTAAATTGATTTTAAGGTTAACGTTTCAAAGGGTTCATGTTCATTATTTTAAAGGGACTCTAACAACTTTCATAACTCACTCTAACCATTCAATTCACCTCATTATTTCCATTTAATTCATAAATACATAAAAACCACATTACAAGGTCACAAGCTACTAAAAAATTCATTCAATGATTATACCTCAAGAATAACAAAAATAGTATGTCAGAAAGGTAGGAAACATAAAATCTGATCTCAAGAAAATTTCCTTGCTGTATGTGCACATTTGTTGGAGGAGTTTTGTTACATAAACAGGATATTGTTTTAAAAAATATACCATTATTATGCATTTCACTAACATTATCAAGGAAGATTTTAAACTAAAAACCAAACCATAGTATTTAATACCTATGAATGGTGCATTATGAAATCAATTAATGAATTACTAAAATTAACGGGTATGGAAAGGGACCCTTCCTAAAAAGCAGAACCAAGATGAACACACGACGCTTGTCACTTTTATCGGTGACCACTTGAAATCACAAGGTAAACACCAATTCACGAAAAATGAAATACTAAGGACTCAAATATAGAATTAAGATAATAAATTAACTATGAAAAACTTCTAAGAAGAAATAAAACCACACCTCAGAATGTCGTAACAATTGAAAACTAAAAAATTCAATCCAACACACTACATAAAAAGTACGAGGGACCTTAAAAAAATCCTTAAATTAGATGGTGTGAATCCATGTTAAAAGAATAAAACCTCACCATAGATGGAAACGGTAGCCCAAAACAAAGAAAACTACTTATCCTTTAGTGGTGATTTCCTGGACCCAAAAAAATGGTCCTAGGAGACCATTTTCACAACACTAAAATAGGAGAAAAACACAATCAGGATTAACCATCGACCAAGGGTTTCATCTAACCTCATCGGGGGTCGAATAGATTTTCAAACAGAAAATTGGGGGAAAAGGGGGGAGGGGAATAACCATTACGATTCGAAGGAGAATCATGATGAAAAAAAGGTGGAATTGATGAATCAGAGATGTTCTTTGGAAGGGGCGCCACACCATGGGGTTTTTCAAAGGGGTCAGTCATGTAGTAGGGAGGTTGCGTCTAGCTAGGAGTTCTACAAGGAGGACGTGGACAAGGAGGCATTGTGAAGGGAGGTCTCAGCCAAGGAGAAGTTCACACTACATGAGGGGGTTCATCACTTGAGGGTTCGACCATGGAGAGTTGTTACAAGAGGAAAGGGACATGTAGGGATGGGGTGCATTTTTATTTTGGGAGATGAGTGAGGGTGGGTTGGTTTAACCAAAAACATATACAAAAAATATTAAAAATTATAACATAATAATAATAATCATCATCATCATCATTATCATCATCCTCACCATCATATTTATAATTAAATTATTATTATTATTATTATTAGTTTCATTATTTATATTTTTCCCATTTAATTATCAGTTTATTTACTTTTATGTTTTAATATTAATTTAATAAATTAATTTATTTTTCAAAAAACACATGTAGAGTTCAAACTATTATAAGTCACATTCTAATACTCGAACATAAAAACAGGTCATCCCGTAACCGCAAAAATTCAAGATTCCCTTGAATTTCACCTCGACATTAAACATGGGGTGTTACACCAAATATTTAAAAGTGTGTTTTTATAAACTAAACACTAACTATGATAATATATATCGCACATACCACTAATAATAAATTTTCAGTTATATACAGTTGAAATATTATTAAATAAATGTGGTTGCTACTGCCAATATTTTGGAATGGTGGGTATGAATAGGAAAAAATTAAATTCTAAAATGAATATTAATGGTTTTCCTCAATGAAAATGGGTTTACTAATTCTGTGTAAATATGTACAATAATGTGAATACTAAAAATAATATATTTTTATGTTAGAAGATCAATTTTTCATTACATATAATTCTCGTATATTATATATCCTAATCATTAATGAATTTAGAATTTGTCGAAATTTATTGGTATTAAATTTATATAAATTGACAATTTGTATAAATTATTTATCAAAAGATTAAATTTACGATAAGGTCATTTAATTAATGAAGATTTACTTTAAAAAAACAATATCTTGATGTATAATATAATCTTATAATTGTAAATTAAATTAATTTCTACTAAAAAATGATCTTAATAAAACATTTAGATCATTTATTCAATTAAATATCTAAAAAATTAATCTAATGGTTATTAATATTAATGTAATGATAATAAAACAGTTTTTATGTTTCAAAATTAATTTTCACCAAAAATTTGATTTATGAATTTTATGCATGGATAATGAAAATAGTTCATTGAGCTTCTAGAAATATAATCATAATAATTGGATATCATATTCGGAATAAATACATTTTATGTAGTTTATATGGTGAAATTAATTTTTGGTCCTAATAAATTGTAACAAGTATAACATGTTAACACCATGGTAATGTGTAAAACTTGTTAAATAGGGTTCGAATTATTTAATAAGTCATAATAATAAATAAACCACGTGAATTATTATTATTATATGTATTTAGTATTTCCATAATAGAAATAACAACTACAATTTTCAAGCTTATTTCAATATTCATTTGATTAGTACCTATAATTTATTTTACGTAAATATTGTGTAAAAAATGTGACGATATTTTTCTTAATATCTCTAACTTGGGTTCATAATAATGAAAAGATGTTTTGAATGGTCGTACATTTTTTTAATAAAAATAATAAGTAATTTTTTTATATTTATATATATTTTTAATTTTATAAAAGTATAATTACCGAAAAATATTACACATCACTAATGAAGATATTTTAAATGTGGTTGAAAACTCAATGTAAATAGTTATAAAATATTTAAAGTGATTTCGATGGGATAATACAAATTATTCTCCAATATTTTGGATCAAAATTAAATTCATGTATTGTTTTAAACATTATAATTATTAATCTATGTTAGTTATGATTTTTTTAAATTCAATTCATATAAATTGGCTAGAAATGACTATTGATATTCTATGTTAAATAATAATTATGTAACTGTTTCAAAAATCCTAAAAAACAGATATTTTTTCAATTTTATCGGAAAATAAATATATAATAAACCATTTCAACTGTTGATATACTTAAAATTTTAGAATTACATCATTAACACTAATAGGATATCTATTTTGTTATCTTGGTTTAGGATAAAAGGGTTAACGAGGGGTAAAATAATGATATAAGGTTAAAAATGCAGCATAAACTTTTAAAAATATTTTCATGAATTAATATAAACCTTATCAAATTTATTTTTAATCTATAGAACTTCGAATCCACTATAAATGTGATATACATTTATTATATTTTAATATGTAATGTATTTGAAAAACTTTCACCCACCTCACTTATAAAAGGGAACCTCCCATCCTCTAATTGAAACACATTCTTGAGAAAATTAGGTTGTATCAACCGTCATTAAAACTCTTATAAACATCTATATATTAAAAATAGTGTTTATTGTCTTATTAGAAGACCAAACTGATGGTTCCTTTTGAATAGATCAAAAATAAATTTCTCAAATAATAGCTAATAAAGTCACCTCAATTCATTTATGTTTACTTCTCCTGCCAACTCCTTTTAATATTCTATAAGAATATTAACAAGGTTAAATTGATAAAAATATTTTACTGGGTTGTTATTACATTAATATAATAACCATTATCTATTTTTTGGAAATCCTAATGGAAAATTAAAATATTTTTGTATGTAACTACATACTATTTTCTACACAATTGACATATTTTAATATTAATCACAACCTCTCATAGTCTGTTATATATGTGGATTTAATTATTATAAATTACTTTTATAATATTGTTTTGATTAATTAAGGATATAATATTATCTTCCTTTTGACCCTAATATATGTTTTTTGATGATAATATCACTTGATCATAAATATTAGATACTATCTCTAGGTAGTGATGTGATATTTTTCCATTTATTCTTTATACAAATGGTAATATGGATATATATAATGAATATATATGATATATTTTATTAAAGTTGTTTTACTTTAATTTGAATTACTATATAACTTTTTCTGAACAATAATAATGTTAAAACATGGCCCATTCCTATGTAAGGAAAACAATCTCTTTAATTAGATGTAATTTTTTTCTCATCTCCACCTAATATGAATTGATAATAGTGTATATACGAATGAATATGATACATATTTCATGAGTAATATCAAATAAATTATTGATGGATATAATATTTTAAATATTTCCCATGTATATTTCAATGATTTAAACCCCAAAAATTTTACAATTTGAGCTGAATAATGTTGTTTTTGGATTTTTGGAATGGTTTGAGTGTTAAACTAAAAATTACACAATTTTTTAATTTTACAAATTTTTAGTATATTTAGTATTTTAGTTATATATTTTAATATATTGATCTAAATCAAGTGATTAATTTTTTCTGTATCCCATATTCATGATCTATATATTTGTTAACTGGTTAATGTCTTGAATCTACCTTCTTCTAGCCAATAATAAATCATTCCTTGTGAAACGTTGTTATGGAATGTATGATGGTCCCCACCTTATTCTATGTGGCCTACATCAGCTTAAAATACTCTAAATGAGATGATTCAACCTGTATATGAAATATATCTCAATTTAGTATATTCTTGTGGAGTTCCATGGAATCATTAAATCATTAAATAATTCATTGAAGGAGTCAAAATAGAGGAAGATAAAGGGTCTCTCTGAGTAGAAATAGATTTCTTTAGTAATAAATTCATAGCATTTTCATGAACTCCCCAAATGATCAGAAAATGGGAGGATTGATAGAGAAGTTATTTTCAATAAACTCTTTTGAATATTTTAGGGGAATATTTAGTCATTAAGTGGGATAAAAAATGAGGAATTTTAGGGGAAATAGATTCTAGTCAAAATAATTTCCAGCCCTTCTCCCCTGTGTATCCTGTTTAGATAGATATCATTATAACGATGTTTTGAATTATTTTTGGAATCGATAATATGTGTGATTCTCATGTGATGCAAGGCTAAATACCAAGTGGATGTGGACATTAACATACGATAGACACTCTCTTCTGATTTGTGTACTTATTATGTAATTTGTTTTTGATCTTATATTGATCGTATACTTTTGAATGAATTATCTTTTTTTATTAATAAAGATATTTTAATGAAATTTCATTGGGTTTTTATTAAATCTATTATATAAAATAATTTAATTCACTCTTAAATTTTTTTTGGTGAGGTCATTCCATTCAGCATAGTGACTTCAATTATGATTGATTTCTTGGAGGACATAAAGTAATTAAATCACTTATATAAGTGAATAAATCATATAGAGGTATTGATATGATATCTAAGAAAATTTCGGTGTTCAGCAAGGGTTCCTTGGGGGGATATTGAGAAATTCAATTAATACATACTTTAAAACCTGGAAGAAAAGAGCACTCGAGAGGATTAAGATTGACCATATCTACTGTTTTGATTCAGTTTTCAAACCCATTTAATTTTCCATTAATTTTAATAATTTAATTTGAATTAGATTCTATTTAGTTTCTATTTATTTTATATATTATTACTTTTAATTAAATACATATATTTTTCCTCTTACAAATAATAGACAATGAATAACTATATATTTTTTAACCCAAATTGTAACATCTTCTATAGATAATTCGGGGAATGTAATATTTCATTTATCTTTGGGATGTAATTTTTTTAGGTTTTACTGAATTAACCCAACACATCAAAATGATCTATTTCAAGGGGAAGGATTCTTAATTTTTTTGTATTTTATATTTCTTGTATTTTAACTACTAATTTAGAGTCTTAAAAATGGATTTCAAAAGGACTAATTTTATCCTTGGTCTTATCATCAACAATAAGAGGATTCTAGTCATGATGAACTATTAAAATTTTTTACTCCGACGAAATTTTTTCCAAATGAAACAAATCTAATTAGATATTTAACATTGATCTTCCATGATTTAAAAATTATGCAACCAAATGGAGATTCTTTCAGATTCTAAGGAATTTATTAAACTGAATGATCCATAAGATTCTCATGTAATGAGAAATCATATACCACCAAATTTTGATATTGATAAACCCTTTTTGATGTGTTTGAAATAGATTCTGAATAACGATTTTCAAATTTGATGGAATAAATTTTCAGTGGTAACCCAATTGATGTGTCTTTTGGAAATAAAAACACTTTGGGAAACAATTGGGATGAATTTAGTGAAATTGAAATTTCTTGTGTATAAAATGTATTTGAAATTGAAAATTCAGAAACATTTTTTGAATCTTGGGATAAGGAGGAAGAGAACTTTGAGCCATTTATTTTTTTGAGAATTTGGTCGAATCTCAGTAACTTCCTATAATCAATACAACAATTTTCGACTCCCAAATAGAATTGGAACCAGATAATCCATAGGGAGATATCTCAATCCATGATCCATTATTTTTGATATTTTTATAATAATTTTATATCTATATATCCCTGTGTTTATTTAGTTCCCATTGCTTCATAGTGGATTCATTTTTTAATTGATAAGTATTTCTGGGATGAAATTGAAGAAATAATGGTCTTCAATTTTGAGTAATGTGAAGGAAATGATGATTGTGGTACCATGGTATACTTCAAATAATATGACATTTTTAAAGATAATATAGAAGATGTACCACTTTCTATGTGTAATGTGATGTGAATTCCATTTGATTTTTTTTAAAATTATATGAGATTTTTTCGAGACCAGATGCTCAGATGACACGGGATTTTGAGGCCTGGTGAGCTCAAACATGAATATTGAATTTTTTAAAGTTATTTTTACTAAGCATGAAAGCATGGTTTTATAACTATTAAATTGGTGCTCAGATAAAAAATCATAGGGTACTATTGTACTCAGGATGTCAGAATTCACCTAGAAAGGACCTAGCATTGATCGAATATGGTCGAAAAGAAAATAAAAATTTTGGACCTTTCAGTAGAAAAGTAATATAAAATAAAAAGTCATTTTATTTTTCATCATCATTGAGCGGAGATGACGAGGTGATGACGAGTAACATTAAATATCCCAATAATGCATCTTATTAAATTGAATTGTTACATGTACGTTGTTTCATAAATGAAACATCATAATGATGTGATGATGTAGCGTAACAAAAATGATGCAACACATTTCATTTTTTTAATGATATTACTCTTTGTAGAATGATAGATATAAATTTCCATGATGGATGGACTACGCGAGATTTTCTCTCCAACAAAAAAGGCTGGGGAATTGGAAAGTAACAATGACACCTTGGAGGAAGGATCTGGGACTAATATCGTCGATTGCAAACAATTTCAGATGGATTTACACCAACGAAGAACCTTATCTAGGTAGGTGTTTCGTTAGTTTTGAGTTTCCCAATTCTTCTTTCTAAAACTACGTACATGGATCAGCCCATAAACATATTAATCCATGAGTCTTTTATTCATGTTATAGGGTGTTGTTTGTTGGTGTTTTTCATTAGGATAAATTTTGATAGAACTATAATATTATTCCCCGTGATTTATATCCTCTCACGTGGATGGTTTGGGACGAAACAAACAAGGCCCGAGCCCCTCCACCTTTGTGCGTTCTAGTTCGTTCTTCATGGTTGAACCTTAGAAATGGATGCAAGGAGGATTCAAGTCCTTGGTAGAGAGGGTTAAATCCCATGGAGGCTGGAGGAATAGATGGAATTAGGATCAGACCACCAGATCAGAACCGGTTTTCTGCAGAAGGTGCCTAAAGAAGCGGCACCGGCGACTGTCGGCGAGTGGTGGCACACCACGATGGTGCACTATCTCAGGCCACAGTGGTGTAATGGGAGCTATTGGTGCCCAGTCCAGTGAATGGGACATGGCCATCCAGATGCACCGGTGAGGCGGCAGGCACCACACGGGCCACAACATGTCCTAGACCCGTGACATGCTACAGGTCATAAAGAGAAACCAGGTCCACTACGATGACCTGTTGACCGAGGAAGGTGGTGCCACCTGGCACCATAGGGCACACAACAGATTCCACATAGACACATCCGGGATGGAGGAGCTTATACACTCCAAGGTGGTCCGAGATGGTTCTGGTGGGCCACACCCATCAAAGATATCTAGGCTGGCAGCAGGCCGGACCCGGACCCTACCGACCATGATTCTCTTAAACACACACAAAAAATCAAATGAAGCATCCATTTAACGATATGTTTTTGGAGTTAGAACCATTACGACAAGCATACTCTTTTGGAATACTCTAATTATGGATTTTATGGAATTTTAAGTGCAACGAATTGGCTTTGGAAGCGGTTTCACTCGGAATCAAGTGCACTATGTGTCGGAATCCTGCAGCTGACTGAGACCCAAAGTCTGCTATCATGTTACCCTATATTGATCATCTACAAGTCACTCTATGTGGATCATCTATGATGGCTTAGTGGGAAGAGGCTCTATGGGACCTGGCAAGCCCATGGTGGGGAACATATTTGGATGACCTGGCATACCTATGATACCCATCATGGATTAGTACCTCATTACGATGGAAAAGGGGGGAAGCATCTCTATGTGACCTAGAAGGCCAATGATGGGGATTGGCTCTGTGTGACCCAATATACCCATTTTAATCATCAAGGATGATTACCCCATCAGTCTATGGTGTTAAGTGTTAGAACTAATTGTCTTACTTTCAATACTCGATATTATACCTATGTGAGGAGTCTTGCTTCATGATATTTCTTCATGATAATGATTCATGGTTTTAATGGGGATTTCTCTATTGTCATTCCATTTTGGTTTTGGTTCTCTACTGTGTATTTTTTTACTCAACCCTACATGGGATCCACCCTCACGTGAATTGTCTAGTGTTGTCGATCACCGCCCTGATAGAGGACATGCCGACACAGGACCCGGTGCTACCTTGTGAGATCATGTAGGCAGAGCGTAATTATATGGCTTCCAGCTACTACTCTACACTTACCCATAATATGGGGTTTTCATACAATTTATATTAAAGTTCATTTTGAACTTTCTTGGTTCTAGTTTTCTTTTTTGGGGATTGTATTCTACCCCACTTGCCATACTACTTGTACCTTTACCCATTGGTTTTTCAGTGGCATGCATGTTTACATTTCTAGTTTCTGGGACGTGGTTGTGTGTGTGTGCATACATGTATGCAGGAAAAATCCTCCCATTCTTAGGTTGACAACTTCAACGCTAGTCACTGACCCCTAGCCTTTAGAATTCATGCTTGGGGGAGTCACAACATGAGCCTTATGGGATGCTTCGTGATAAAGTGGTATCAGAGGTGGAAGGTTCAACCTCAATCACTCGGAGTATATTGTTTTATTTTTGGGAAAACTCTTAAATGTTTCATGTTCAACTTTCAAATTTATGGAGTCTTTTAGTGGTGTGGTGGCTGATGTATCCATACCCCTAAACCTTGAATTCTGCTTTTCATCTCTATACAAAAAAATACTGGTTGCATGCATCATATAGGAATTGAGTGTATCCTCATGTTTTTCTTGAATTAGAGTAATCTCAAAAGATATAATCATTTTACTCTGGTACATTGTGATCTATTTTAGGATCCCTCCATGCAGACAAGAAGCTAGGATTAAGATATATTGTCGGGATGATAGCTCACCTTGTGATGATGCGTCAGTTAATGGACTAGTGTTTGAGATGGCCCTTCTAGGTGGTGCACTAGTGTTACCACCACACATTGATCAGTAATTACTGTTAGCGTTACCGGTGGAGGACGTACGTAGACTAAGTTCATTTCATGAGTTTCAGATACAGGGACCTCCCATGGGTATGGGAGAGACAGATCCTTTGGTCACTGAGGACTAGATGGAGGTGATGATGTGGGTCTTTCGCTTTTTAAGGAAGTCACTAGACCAGATGATGATCTTAGACATGAGCCTTCTGCATGGATCGGTGGGGAGGTGGTGGGGTTTTACCATTGAGAATCATGATGAGGCAACCCTCTCATAGGTTGACTTCGAGTTAATTTTTTGGGAGTATTTATTCCCTACAACCTTGGGCTCTGTGCACATCAAGAGTTGCTTCACCTATAGTAGGGAAGAATGTTAGTGTCTAAGTACTCTACAAGATTTACAGAACTATACTACTACTCTTTGTATATGGTATGCGACACTTTATTTAGAACCTGTACGTTTTATCGGGGACCCCGATTTGAAATCAGGGACCCGATGTTTTCCCTTAGCATCCTCACTAATGTTGGAGTGCTAGAGAAATATTTTCGTACAGATAGCTTCTTGGTAGAGAAAGTGTCGATATCTAGAGCCACAAGGAGAAACCAGGTGGAAGATTCTTCAGTGGTGGGTAGCAAGCAGTATACAAAGGGACCCATGTGGCTCATATCATTCATATGACAACCCTAGGACTCATGGTCATTAGTACGGGGATACCAAAGTAGAGGGAGTCAACAGGGATCCAGGTTGTGCTTCACATGTGATAGGCAGCGAAACATGGCAATTTACATCCTTACTCACTGCATGGAAAATCAGAATATAGTCATGGGACATCTAATTCCAAGGCATATGTTCAAATTAAGAGGTCTGCAGGGTGGCAGACATGGCTGTGGAGCATGCCGAGCAACAAGAGGTGGGAAACAAGTCTAGGTACCACCTCCACCACCCCATGGTTCCTCCCACACCATTTGGGAGCAGGTGGACATGGGTGAATTCATCTTCATGAAGTAGAGGTCTTTGACCCCGATGCTATAAATATGATACGCATTATGACCTGTTCTTTCTCCACCTTAGCAATAGTTCTCATAGACACAAATTCTAATCACTCATTTTATACCATGGACCTCGTTTGAGGCCCAAATATTTTGGGGGAGGGTTTTTATCGATTATTTTGATTGTAGTTTTATAAGAGAGAGTATTTGATGATTACTCAATGGTTTTGGCAGTGTGGGCATACTCTTGGAGTAGAGATCTTCATATGGGATCTCCAAGTATCATCATCGAGGCCTTATGATTTCATCATGGGTATGGACTAGTTATGGATAACTCGTTATTAGATTGATTTTTTAGGCATAAAGAGTTGTGTTTCTGCGAGGAATGGATGATATTTTCCTTCACTAGTGTGAAGGGAAATCTTTCAACGTAAGAAGGACTTTCTGAGACAAGGGTCAAACTGACCACTCACCTGTTTTCTAGCCTCACCCTAAGTCAATTTGATGAGAGGATTATGAGTATTGTAGTAGTGGTGGATCTGTATGAAGATATATTTCTTGGGAACGTTTCAGGGCTTCCTCTTCATAGGGAGTTAGACATCTACATCGACTTATACCCTGAGACGGAACCAATAACCACACCAGTATAGAATATGGTTCCCATGGAGCTTCATGAGCTGAGGGTATAGCATGTGGACATGTCGGTGAAGGGATTCAGAAGGCCCATTGTTTCACCATTGGTATCCCCAATGTTGTTTCCCAAGTACGAAGATAGAAGCTTGAGGATATGCATGGACTATCGGCACTTGAACTAGTTGTAATTTAATAAAAAATATCCAATGCTAAAAATTTATGACCACTACAACCATCTGAAGGGAGCGTGGTGGGTCTTAATGATATTCTTCAGATTGGGCTATCAACAACATCGAGTGGGGGATGATATGTACCAAAGGAACCATTCAGATGCCAGTATGGCCACTACATGTTCTTGGTGATTCCCATTGGCAAAACCAATTCCCTAATAGTGTTCATGGGAATCATGAACATGTTATTCCATCTTAACATCAATCATTTCATGGTTGTCTTCATTAATGTCATGTTGGTGTACTCAGCGTCAGAAGTGGAGCACGCTACATACCTACAAATAGTTTTAGATACAATCCAAGAGTACTAGTTTTATGGGAATATCTTAAATTAAATGTTCATGATTCAGTAGGTCCAACTATAGGACACGTAATCTTAGAGGCTAGAGTTGCAGTGGATCTGGTGAAGATAGAGTAAGTTATTTCTTGGGAGCCACCCATGAGCATGACTGTGGTGTGATGTTTCTTGGGATTGGCTGGATGCTTCCAGTGGTTTGTTCCCAACTTTTCTGAAGTAGAAACACCCTTATTAGCATGGAAATGGATGAGAAATAACTTTTTGTTGATGGAGAATTTCCATTAGAGTTTCCAAGGGATGAGGTGGAGAGAGACGAGTGCCCCCATATTAAGACTACCCGATGGTGGAATTGGGTATGTAGTTTTTTGCAACGCATCAGGGACCAGATTGGTTTGTGTCCAAATACTAGAGTGAGTAGTGATCACCTATGTCTCATGGAAGTTGAGGACACAACCCATGAACTGGAATTAGCCATAGTGGTTTTTCTCTAAATATTGGGCAACACTAGTTTATGGGTTAATGGTTTACCCTCTACTATGACCACAAGAGTCTCAGGTATATCTTCTCCTAAAATGACTTGAACATTGTGGAAAACATGCTCAAAAGGTGTTTTAGTTAGTAAATTATGGTTGAGGCAACAGAAGAGCTAGTTGCGATGTAGATATCCTTCATAGATTATGATAGAGTATCTTACCTTCAGTCGATGATTTTCACTCCTCCTCTCTTACATCGAGTTAGGGAGGAAATCCATGTGGATATTTACTATGAGTCCGAATGTGCTCAGTTATCCTCAGGATATACTCATGATGGATTCTAGATAGGTGGGTATAAATTAATCCTTTTCATAGGATGCACAGTACTACCAGTGGAATTGGGATAGGATATTTTGGGGGAGTTCCACACCTCCCATTTTGTGGAACATCCAATAGTGGAAATTATGTACCATGATCTCTCACATTAGTGATTATGGAAATGGATAATGAAAGTGGTGGATGAATTCATTTTTTGTTGCTTCACTTATCAGAAAGTGATGGCTGGGAATCAGGTTACAGTAAGCATGGCCCAACCACATGAGGTAATAGAGTTGAAGTGGGATGGTATCTCGATGGAATTTTTGATGGGATTACCACACACATCCTAGGTCCACGATTTTATCAGGTTTATCATTGAATAACTCAAAAAGTAGGCTCAATACCTACCCATCCCAGAGTAGGGATCGATATAGGGATTGAGATGCCTATACATCTTAGATATAATAAGGCTTCATGGAGTTCCCTCGATGATCGTCTCAGACCATAATGGTTGCTTCACATCCCAGCAATAGAGGGTATTACATGAGGTGTTTAGGACTCAGCTGTGCTTGGGCATTACTTTTCACCCACAGACTCATGGTCAGACAAAGAAGACCATAAAAAATTTGTATGACATTATTCATTCTTGTGTCCTTGCATTTTCTCATTTTTGGGAGGAACACTTATCAATAGTGGTTTTTTCATACAACAGTATCTATCAGTCCACCATTGACATGTCACCATTTGAGGATTTTTATGGGCAGCCTAGAAGATCAAACATATGCTGGAAAAACACATTGGTGTAAACAATCATGGGTCCAGAGTTGGTATGGGCTATCACTGAGAAGGTAAAAATAATCTAGGATCATATGAGGACTTCATGATGTAGACAGAAATCTTATGTTGATAGGAGACAATGACAATTGGAGTTCGAAGAGGGAGACCATGTGTTACTTCGAGTCTCACCCCGACTGGGATTGTAGAAATTTGGTCGGGGTAGAATGTTATCTCTTCAGTTGATTACACCATTCATGATTCTGATCAGAGTTGGCAAGGTGTAATACCACCTTGATCTCCCCCCAAAGATGTACTGGGTGCATGATATTTTCTATGTGTGGCACCTGAAAAGATACATGCATGATCCATTACACATCATCGATTAGGGCGAGTTGTAAATTGGTGATGGAGAGACATTTGTAGAGTTTTTATTGGTGATGGAGGATTGACAGTAGTAGATCCTTCATGGGTAGTTGATTCCTCTAGTCGACATCATGCGAAATAACGAGAATCACTAGGAGAGAACATGGGTGCAGGAGGTTTAGATTTATTCTCATTACCACCATTTTTTAGCCTTGTTTGGTCTTATGGGGGCATGAAGACCAAACATTAGGGGTAATATATTGTCCTGGAAATTCCATGTAATTTTTTTAAATTATATGGGATTATTTCAAGAATAGACACTCAGATGACACCTGATTCGGAGGTCCGTTGAGCCCAAAATAGAATTTTAAATTTTTTAATGTTATCATAATTAAGCATGTGGGAGGGGTTTTTAAAACATTTCAACCAGTTATTGAATAAAAAATAAAGGGGAAATATTGGAATCTGGAAGATAGAATTCACCTATAAAGGACTTAAAAGATAATTTTCAACCCATTTAGAAGAAAAATGAGATAAAATAAAAAATAATTTTATTTTTCTTCAACGTCGATTAGTGACGAAGAGGTGATAACGAGTCACAATAAATATCACATTAATGAGAATTATTAAATTGAAGTGTAACAGGTACTTTGTTCCATAAATGAAACAGTGTAATGACGCGATGACACATCATAATAGAAAAGCTACAAAACCAATGCTTTTTTTAGTGAGATCAATGGTTGGAGAATTGGATGTGGAAATTTCTTAGACAGATGGATAGAGATGGATGTTATCTCCAAAAATGAACATTGGAATAATTTGAATGCGGTGATGATGCCTTGAGGAAGGATCTGGGGCGAGATATTGATGAATTCCCATGGCTTCAAACAGATCAAGACCAATGACGAACCTTCTTCAAGTTGGGGTTTGTTTTTTCTGATTTTCCCCATTCTTCTTTCGAAAAAAAAGAATGTGGATCAACCCAAAAACAGTTTGATCTATGAGTTGTTAGTTCTTTCCAGAGGGTTCTATTTCTATGTGTTTTTATAAGCTAAACTTTGATAGAACAATAATTCTATTCCCCATGTTTTTTAATCCTCTAACATGAAGGGTGTTCTTCGAAACGAACAAGGCCTGGGCCCCTTTTCTATTCTTCATTCTGGTGTGTTATTCATGGTTGTACCATGGAAAAGGCTGTAAGGATGATATAAGGACTTTGTAAAGAAGGTGGAATCCCAAGAAGGCCAGAGGGGTAGAAAATACGAGGAACAGATGACCATAGAAAATCAAATGGACCATTGAAGGAATAATCAGTGCGCTGGTGGATATGGGCTGGAGGTAGCCACAACTGGGTGGCGGCTGCATGTAGCTGGTTGCTGCAGGCGGCCCCATGTGGGTGGCAACCATAGGCGAGTGGTTTCCCCAGGCGGGGGGCAGCACCCCATGACGGATTACCAAGAAGGTTTGCGGCTTTCTTGGGCCGGTATTTGGTCATGGGATGATGCCATTCTATTACATCAGTGGGGAAGTCCATTCCACATGGGCTATATCATGTCCTGGACCTGCGACAAGCCGTGGGTCGTACAGAGAAACCTGGTCAACTGCACTGACAGGTTGACTGGGGAAGGAGGCACCACCTGACATCGTAGGGCACACAACAGATGTGGAATAGACATGTATGGGATGGAGGAGATGACCCTCTCAATTACGGGCTGGGATAGTTCAGGCAGGCCTTGTCCAACCAATCGAGTTGGTCATGTAGTGGGTCGGGCTAACAGTGGGTCGGGCCTGGCCTAGCGGGTCATGTTAGGCCTTGGATGGGTTGAGTTGGTCCGCCTGGGTCCAATAGGACCCAGACCCAATTGACCCTTATTTTTATAAAACACCCATTACATTCAAATGAAGCGTCCGTTTAACAAGATGTTGGTGGCATTGTAACCCTGCGACAAGGAGGTTCATTTGGAATACTCTAAGGGAGATTTCATTAAATTTTAAATGCGACAAATTTTTTGAGTAACCGTTTCTCTGAGAATCATTTTCACCATTTTTGGTAATATTGTTACTAAATGAGATAAGAAGACTACTGACAAGAAACTTTGTGTGGATCATGTAGAAGCGGCCCTTTGGGGATAAGGTAGGGTGTCCTATTTGGATGCAGCTCTATGTAACCCTACAGGCCCACTGTAAGAATTAGCTCTATGTTACCTGGACGAACCATGATACTCATCAGGGATGAGTACCATAGTATGATGGCCAAGTTGGGAAGCTGCTCTGTGTGACCCGATAGGCCCACTATTAGGAGCAGCTCTATGTGACCCAACATAACCATGGTACTAATTAGGGATGAGTTCACTAGTAGTCCAAGGAGTTCAGTGTTGAAATTGATGGTCTTGCTTTCTATACTCTAGATTATACCTATGTGAGCTATTTTTCATCATGATATTTCTTCTTGATCATGCTTCGTGGTTTTCTTGCAGATTGGTTTATAGTAATTCCCTTGTGTTTTGGTGTTCTTAATTTTTTTTTTGCTACTCACCCCTACGCGGGCTTCACCCGCACGCATTGTGTCTAGTGCAGAAAATCACCAGCTTGATGTAGGTCTTGGCGGCCATGGACCTAATGGTGCCCAGTGAGAGTAGGTAGGCTGGGCGTACTTATACAACTTCCAACAGCTACACTACACTTACCCATCATGTGGGGGTTTTAGTAGAAAACATTCAGAGATATTTTTTTTCATTCTATATTTCCATTGTCTTTTGTTGGGTTTGTATTCTGGCCCATTTTCCCTATAGTTTCTACCTTTACTTAATAACAGATTAGTGGCATGCTTTTTTACCTTTCATGTTTTTTGAACATTGATGTGTGTGTGTGCATACAGGTACTCAATAAAATTCCTCCCACTATAAGACATATACCTTCAACGCTAGTCTCCAGCCCATGTCCATCCTGAGGCGGTCTTGGGGGAGTCACATCACTGGCCCCATGGGATGGGTCATGACAATATGATTTAAATACCACCACCAGTGGAGGTTTTTTTAAGGATTTTGTATTTGGATGTTTCAGATACGTTTTTCCTTATTAAAATATATAATTGGATCATCAATAGAAATGATGGGAACTATAAGAAATCTATTTTTTCAATCCTTTACATATTATGAGAGATTAAGAAAACTAGTGAAATTTATTTTTTCTTCTCCATGAGGAGAAAAATTCACCCACATTCAAATTTTGGATGATCTTATAGATCATTCTGACAAGGGGCTCTAAAATTCCAGCACCCACATAGGGGAATAAATCAAGTCTCCTTTCCTTTATATTTATTTATTTATTATATTTATTTTCTTTCAATAAAATTTGATTCTTTGTTTTATTTTTGAAGTAGGTTTCAATGTGGCAGAAGTATTGTGGATAGCTCATGGCTGCTTGTAGTAAATAAAATCAGGTTATATCATCCCATTAAACTTGTTTTGTCATGTATTATTTTCTCAAATTATTATTATTATATAATTTATTAAAAATGTGGTAATTATAGAAACTAAATGTGGGTGAGGTCATCATTGGTAGATTATGATTTTTTTTGTTTTATATTTACATTTTGTGTGTGTTATTTATAATATTGTGTTAAAAAGAATCTCGTGAGCTAAAATTTTGATCATTATCCTTTTTAAAATCGTTTTCAAAGGATAAATCAATTGATCCCTTGAAACCAATCATAAATAAATTTTGGAAATTATGTTGTTTCAATTTAAATACTTTGTAATTTCTATAAATTACATATGATTTTTGAATATCATTGAATATATCAATATTTTTATCATTGTAATTCCCATTGCGATGAGTATTCTTAACCCATTTTAACATATTCTTCAAATTCAACCCCTTATTGGGTGATTCAATCGATTCTTGTTTGAATCAAAATTAGATTTATTTCTATCAAAATTTGAGGGTTGAGTATTTGTGACCTAAATGATTGATGAAATTCATTGGATTTTAAAAATACCCTTACTATGATCATATTTTTTATTCTAGACTTGATTTCACATTTAAACAATGAGATCCATTTTTATCTGTGTATACCTTGTTATGTTATCCACTTTAAAAACCAATTTTCCCTTCATATCCTTATCTATAAGTAAAAATGAACAATATAGTTTGACTTAAGTGTTTGGGGGAGATGACTTATGGTGTGATACCACATTTGGTGCCACTCTGTGTGGATATTAAAACATTGATGAGATGTTTTTCTGATTGTTTTCCCATACAGATCTCTGAATGGAAATAAAGTGTTGACTGTGCGGATCACCCAATGAGAAAAAGTTGAGCCTGTCTAGACCATTCCATAAAAAGAATAGAAAGAATGAAAATGATAATTTTGCTACAAAAAATATTGATAGAATGAGATATAAGATATATTTCTCAAATATTCTTTGAGATATGTTTACTATAAGGAGAATGAGGAGGAAACAAAACATGATTCAAAATTTGAATCATCCTTTTTTTCAAATAGAGCCAAACTATATTTATTTGGCAATATATGTTTTCAGAGTTGAAACCCTCCAACAACAATCCACTAAAGAAACCTGAATGTTCTTCATAATAATGACATGTTCATTGATCACATTTTGTTGATATATTAAAATTTATCTAGTTGATGGTATTTTTTCATGTGTTTGGAAGAGAAAATCCTTATTCAAATTCTCTAATTGTGTATTAAGATAAAATTAATCTGAGGTTAGTGTGTTGGGTACGTGGGAGGAGAAAAGAAGTGAAAATAGATTGAATAGCATAACTTGAGAACCAGAAATAATTTTTTTTTGATGATTCATTATATCTTCTTCTTCTTGGAGATCAATTGCTGAACCTCACTTTTTTGTGGATTGAATTTACCATGATTTTGTTTTGATATTAAATTGACCAAGATTCCAAGTGTTATGTTGAGGGAATTGATATAGATAATATTTAAAATCTTTTTCATATCTATTACAATGATTTAAACCCTACAATTTAACAATTTGATATGAATAAAATTATTTTTAAATTTAAGAAATATTTTTCCCATTAAATAGAATATTTCCCAATTATTTAATTTTATATGTTTTTAATATATTAATTATTTATATTATATCATTTTATATATTGATCAAAATCCTGTAATTAATTTTCTAGGCCCCCTATTTTCATGGGATACAAATTTTCCAACTAGTACAAGTCTAGATTTAATCTTCATTGATACCAAATAAATTATTATTTGTGAAAAGTTGTTCTGGAGGTAACGATTGGAACCAACTAATTCAAAGGGTAATAAATAAGAACGTAAGACTGAAAATTATATGGTTCCACCCAGATTTAAAATATATCAATTTTTTATCATTCATGTTGTGTTTCAAAGAAGAATATACTCATTAATTTATTATTTTAAAGACTCAAAATATAGGACGATAAAGTGTCTCCTCAAGAATAAGTAGTTTCCTTGAGTAATAAATTAAAATTTCTTCCACATTTTTTCAAATAATATTCCAATTAGTGGTTATAAAAATTAGATAATTTTAAAAAACTCTCTAGAAGAGTCTAGGGACTCTCAAGAAGAGACCGTCTTCCACATTTTAATCCCATATCCCAATTCATTTCAAGGGTGGTTGGATTGAGAGTGAAATGGTTTGGTTTATATAAAAACATTGCTAAATATTTTTTTTATTTCCTACTATAATAGAGAATATGTGGAATAGTCATGTTATGTGAGGATACACACCATGTTTTTTTTATGGAGATAACTGATGGAAACTCTATTTTGAGTTGTTTTCTTATTGTATAATCCCCTTTTGAACTTCTATTGAACATATATTTTTTAATGAATGCAGTTTTTTCTTTATTGAATATATTTTTATCAAAAAAAAGGAATTATTGTTAAATATATTTAAAAAATTAGTTGAATTCACTATTAAAATTTATTTGGTGAGGTCATGTCATTGATTTTAATGATTTAAATTAGGCTTGATTGCTTTGAGGTCTTTAAATGATTTAATCACTTATATATGGGAATAATATTAAGATATTTTTATGATATGTAGTCAAATTTTGGTGTTCACCTAGGGTTTATTTGGGGGGCATTGGTAAACTCAATTGGGAACTACTTTTAAATTTTATTAAAACACCCAATCTATTCTTCTTTTAGAAACAGTTATTGTAAATGTGATAGTTTTGCAACTCAAATTACAACCTCCTTGGGGGAAAATTCAAGGATTAATATATTTCATTTCTCATATGGGTAAAATTATCAATTTCTGTTTTGAAAACAATGAAAACACACCTCAATTTTGAAACTGTTATTTTTTTATGTATATTATCAACCAAACCAGATCATGCATGAAAAACATAACAAATAACACCCTAAAATATGATTTAATCCAAAAAATCATTAAACTTCCGATAAGATGTTAAAAGATAATCATATATTGTATAAATATTATCAATATAGTTATTTAATATATTTATACTAAATTTATATTTACTATAAAGGGTGTTAAGAGCCTGTATGAATCTTGCAGGGACTTGGGATAAGGATTTCACATCTCACTATTATTTCTGTGAGGCATATGACATATTTACAACATATTTCTTTTCATCAGTGTATATACATCAAGTTATATATATTTTTATTATTTTCAGTAAAATTATGGGATATTAAAAATTCAAATATTTTTTCTCTTTTATGGGTTTTTTAATTAGGTATTATAAGAACTGGAAGGGTTCTTCTTTTCAATATTGTTCAATTGGGACTTCTTTCATGTTTTGTACGTATTGTGTTTATATAGTGAATATAATACCATATTGACACATTATACCATTTAAATATTCATATTAATCGTATTACATGTTAATTTTGATATTATTTATTTCAAAAGGATCATGATTCAAATGTTTCCAAATCGTTAATGGTTTTTTATGACTTAATTTCATTTAATGAATTTCTATATAAAATTTCCATTGAGGAAAATTATATGATCCTAATTCTATAATACACATAAATTTTCTTTATCCCAAGGAAATTCCTTAAATTTTAACATATTAGTATCATTTTATATTCCTTTTCACATAAAATGATCAAGAAAATATTTTAAATATAATTGATCTGATATAAACATTGATCGACTAACTTTTTCATTCATGTATATGTTCATAAAAATGTTATATAAATATTTATATATATAAATAATCTATTGATAAATAAAATACTTTCAACGATTGATATTTATATAAATTTTTTAAATTATTATTTCATAAAAATATGTGCGAATAAATATTTTCATTTTACAAGATTATGAAAAGAATGTTTTATCTTATCATCTACGGAAAGAATTAATTTCCTCACTGTGTAGAATAATATTTTTTTTGATGATCAATTTAAATGATTCCTTTTATTTTCAAATGACATCATCTTCTCAATATTCTTGGGGTTTTTACTTTTTAATTAAATTTAATGAAAATGATATTTTGTCAACTTTCATATAAATGTACAAATTCCCTTTTAAATTAATTTTTTCTCTACATTAATCTCCTTCAATTAATATTATCAGTTATAGGGGAGATGATCATATGATATCATCGCTGTTTATTCTCTAGATTCCATGTGAGGAAAATATTTTAAGTGTGATTTTTTTATATCCATTACATTCCAAAGGGTTATTTTATTTTTTATGTAATCATTATGAAACCCATTCATTATCCATGGGATAATCATGTTGGGAATAAAATAAGGGTTATTTAGAATATGTTTATGAATAAACTAAATATATATTTAGTTGGTTCATGTTATAGTTATTCAATTTTTTTGAAAATGATGGGTGAGTTCGATATAACTCATGATGATGTGGGATCCAATTATAGATCATGATGATGGGTGATCCTGATATGGGTCGTAATGATTGGGGAGGCAGATATAAATCATGATGATGGGTGTTCTCGATATAACCCTCTAATGAATTGGGTAAATTGATGGAGTAAATTTTGTGTAATTTACTCATAAGATATAGTGATGTTTACTAAATATAAGTATCTACTAAGTTACCAGTGCATTAAATGGATGGATGTTACACTTATGAAAATGTTTGAATTATATTTTTCAGTTGATTTCAAGATGAAATTATTAATTCCAAATGATAACAACATAGATTCCATCTACATTTAATTACTTTTAATGGTTCTTTTAAACTATATTGATTTTACATGGATCCTTATTATTGGATAGTATTGATCTTGTAATATATTAATTCAATATACCAAGAATCATGTCGTATGATCAAGATTTTGATGGGTAAGAATTATCTAATATTATAATAATTTATTTTATTATACTCGTATAACATTATCTATATCTTATGGTTATATAGGATCAATGATTTTTATATCATATGTTAACCATTAATAATCATCTGAGGTCACCCTAAATTTTTCCCAATTTCACTAGTTTATATTGATTGAAATTAGATAAGATTTCTTTTCATTAATATCATGTCATGATAATATTTATGGAGATGTTTATGTCACATATGGAATAATTATATCGTGGTTTAATGTGAGAAATAACAATTTGATTAGAATTATGTTTTATATTTTATGTGAGTGGTTTTTATAAAATCAATAAAACTCCACACCTAAAGGAGTTTGGTATGCAAGGGACTAATATTTTTATATTGATGTTGTCATTGTGGATGTTAAAAATTGAAACATATTTTTTTTAATTAATGATATAAATGTAAAGAGTATATTTTTATGAGAGGATCCTGGTGTATGGATAAATAGATGGCATAGTATCAAAGTAGGACGTAGATAACATTAGATATTAATAACTTAGTTGATGATGATAATTTAAGAGTCAATGTGGCCAATATAATTTGATATGTTTAAATGTAATAATATGTTTACATGTGTAAATATATTTTAGTGGTTTTATGTTATTCTATTTTAATGTGATAAATGAAACTTGCGATAATTTTTACGATGGATTAATATGTCACTATGGTAAATGTATCCCTTAGACTTACCATGTTATTTAGAAATAATTTATTTTGAATGAATATTATTGGGGACATGATATTGAAGAAACACTTACAATTTAAGAATAATTAATTCAATAATGATCGGTTATTTATGGTATATGGACATAAAAGTGTCATAATATTTTAGGAATATAAGTTTAGAAGACCATGGGATTAAAATGTGGTCTGTGAATAAATTATTAATGATTATTAATGAACGTCACTATATTGGGACCATGATATTATTAATTTAAATAGAATACTACTTTCAAGAATTTGAATTAGTTTGAGGAATAAATATTGAGTTACCAATTATAATAATATATGTTTTTTTGTTTTATGGTGAATCGTGTTATTTTTGTAAATTATTAATGTATTTTAGAGAATAAATGATTTGTTTAGATATGGATTCATTAATTCACATTATGAGTGATTAATTTTAATTAATGATAAATGTTTAGTTTACCATTGAGGAATATGTAAAAAAATAATTATAATAGTAGGTTTTAAATTTAATAAATAATATTTATGAATAATTTTAATGTTAATTATTTATGAAATTATTTAATTTGAAAATTGAGTTTTATTTTTTAGATATCAGAAATTGAAAAATAAAGGATTATTAATTTTTGATATAATATTAAAATGTGATGACAATTTTTGTTTTTAAATGGTTGTAAGGAGTTGGAATACATTTCCATCATATTATAGGAAAATTGTTACCTTAAAATAAAATTTTAATACTTAAAGAATGAAAAATTCATCATTTTTATTTATCATATGAAATAAAGCATGGGTTAAAAAATTACTAGAAATAGATTCAAAAGATGATGTTTCCCAAATTTAGTAATTAATTTTATTCTCTAATATTATCTGTATCGATTGTGAAATAATTATTCAAACTAAATAAAGATTAAGATAAATCTATCATTCCCTATGTAGAAAATTCATCATATCCAAAATGTTATGATTTTTTATTCTATTTGAAAGGTACAAATCTAATAATGGTAAATCGATAGTTTAATAAATGTTTAAGAAATGAGAATTTCCCAATTAATTACATAAATATTAATGTACATTTATAAATAAATTTTATCTAAATGGATTATAATATATTTCATTCCACTTAGGAATATTTATCTTCGAATCCCTAGAGTTGATTTTTAGAATTTTTTTAACCCTTCTTATTAGGAACAATGAAATTTTTTTAATAAAAATATCTTAATGGGGTATAATATAACACCCATATATTTAAAAATATATTTTATTTGAAATATAACCTGTGTTTGGTAGTATTTACAACATGAAACAATGATATTAATCACACCATGATATGTTACATAAATAAAATTATTTTAATTTTATTGTTATTTTCGAGTAGTTGGATTGGAATGGATGATATGAAATAATGAAATTATAAAGAATATGAATAATTTTTTAAATACATAGGAAATATGTTCCCAAATTTATATTTTAAATTTGATATAATTTTATGTTAAGAGATTTTTTTTTGTGGTAATTTTTTATATGATGTATCATGATCACTAATTAACTATGATTTTTAGGAAATATATTATTTTTCAATGTAACCAAATAAATTATATTTCAAAAATTGTTTATAAATTGGTTATAAGTTTAAGTAAAATCTTTTAAAGGTAAATTGAGTTATTTTTCATACAGATTTTTTTTCTGAAAATATGTATTTTTCTATTAGTAAATTAAATTAATCACAATTTAATACTTTTTAAAATTTAATTTGTATATAATTAATTCCATAAAATATATTAATATTCTTAAAATGTTTGTTACTTTTAAATTAATGAGAATGTAATCATTTTTAGACATAATTGTTTTCCCTCAAAATAGTTTTATTTGAGTTTTTGGAACAAATCATAAAATTATATTCATCCACATATAGGAATATAATATTTTAAAATGGTTCAACATTTTAAATTAGTATAATTTATATTTTTACAATTTTCAATTTAATTGTTTCTCATGATTAATAATGTCCATGGTAAAATGTTAACAACATGGTAAGAGGTAAAATGGGTATAAGAATTTTAAAATTATTTTATAATTATTTAAAATATTTAAAACCCATTTACAAATCACATTATATTTAATTAATTCAAATATACTAATTAAAAATTCTAAAATAATTGTAAAAATTGATTTTCTTGCAATTATGACAAATAGATTATTTTATATAAAGAATAAGAACAAAATGCCACTCTCATTTAATATCTATAATATGTTTTTACATGAATTAAATGATGTTATAAATGATTCTAAAATATTTTTAGTATATGAATAAGATAATTTTTTATAATAATTTATTTTTGAATTATAGTAACTATATAATTATGTTACACAATTATACATTTCTGGTGAATTGCTTTAGAAACCAGGGGAAAACTCAAAGAAAACAATTTAGAAATATAAAATGAAACGTTTTTTGGAGAAGTAAAATAATTTAATGACCTTTTTATATGATATAATAGATTTAATTTTAAAAAAATAATAATACGATCACCATGTTAATATTTTTTTCATAAAGTCCAATTCTATGTATAATATAGAAAATTACTTTATAGATATTATCTGTCAAACAACATTTTTATTGAATATAAAAAATCAAATAATTTTTCCATTGAATGAGAAATTTTATATCATATCCACCATTTACCACTTATGATCACGTTACCCTTTTATAATGTCTTTATCTACCCTATAGAACTGTGTATTTTTTATAGAATGTAATGGTAAAAGGGTAAATGAAGTGTTAATCTAAAATATAGTGATATAAATGCACGAATTTTTGTTAATTTTTTTAAATTTATTTAATCAATATTAATCGCTTATTTGATTAATTTGAACACTAGATCCAGTTGAAATGATTATGAGTCATATTATATATTAAATTTACATATATTTACATGATCGTCACCCACTCTCTTATAAAAGGGATCCTCTTATGCTCTATTATACACACCATCCTCTACTGCACACCTTAACAAAACCCTTCTCTGATCCATAATATACTTCCCTAGAAAAATTTAATTGGTTCTAGTCTAGAAAATATTTAACAGGTATAATAACCACTAAGGGGGGTGATTAAATGATTTTATATATTTTTTCAACTTGTTATCTCTAATATTTATCAGTATATGTCTCATAAATCATATGTAAATAAGGAATAAATCATGTTAATTATATTGTTTCACCTATTGAAGGACCACTACACATATGGTGTTAAATGGTTTTGTCCCACACACATAGTGTTCTTCTCTAATTATCATGGATTTACACCAACAAGGATATGAACTTGCACTATCCACAAGATTATGGAACCATCCATTAAGGTACAAATAATTTCCAAATGAATAAAAAAATCATACCTTGGAAGACATATGACCAATAAATAATGTTATTTATATAATATGTATGGATAAATATCTTATTCTTATTCACATAACATGCTTCAATGTCATCAGTCAATACTATGAAATATATCTTTATATGAATAGAAAACATGAAAGACTAGTACCTTATTATATACTTCCATAAATATAAAAAATATAAATGAATTATTTTTATTCATATCTCAATACATTTAATTACACTAGTAGACTCAATATAATTATTTATATACACACTGAAAAAATACTAAATTGATTATCCTTAAAATTTTATTATTTAAATTCATGTATTCTTGATATTTTAAGAATTTTCATTATTCTCCTAAACTATCAAATTTAAACTTATTTTGTGATATTGGATTATAACATTTTCATTAAAACCCAAATGGAGATGGTATTCTTTTTTCTTCACGGATTTAAGAAATAACATTGAAATAATTATAGTAATTATAAATCCTTCAATATTTTCATACATTTATTAAATAAAAAATACCATATAGTAAATTCATTAAACAATATTAAATAAACATTAGAAAAGAATACATATGAAGATTCATTCACACATAATAGAAATGTTTTGATCCTTATTACTCTATAATACATATCTTTCTTCAGGGGTTCCCTACCAATTTTATCTCCTTCAAGACACTATTTGAACTATGGTTTTTAACTTTGGTGTGTAATATTCTTTTTACTACAAATTGAATATGTCAAATAGAGGTATCTTCATTATTCTTTGAATAGAATAATGTTAATCTTCATCAAGCTATATTGATTATGAATTGTTAGTTATTTCATCATCATACTCTATTAAAATATGATATTTCAGGCATTCAAGAAAATATACATGTGGGTTCTATGAAATATTGAAGTTATTGAATCCATTTATTATAATAGGATGAAACTCTTAAAAATATATATCAAATTAAAATTTTATAGTTCCCTATTTTTCATTGTAAACAATCCCATTATGATCCTGAAATGATACTCAATTTGTTGCATAAAACCTTATAGTGCATGCTTTACATAATGTTGACATTATTATGTTATTTTGTATGTAATAAACACATCTACAGTAGGTTTCTAAAATTTAAAATATTTTATCCATAAATACATCACAGTAGCTTTATCTTCAATAAATTTTCATCACAATATCTCTCTGTTGATCAATTTTTACACGCATGGCCTTTTAATTTTTTATTTTATATGTTGTCCCAATATATTGTGATTTTCTTAACGTTGTTTCACCTTTAGATGTTTTATCACCTCATTTTCATTCAATTAGTTTAGTTTTATCATTATTTCACTCTCAAATCTTATAGGTGGTTGCTTATATTCACGAGGAATTTCTTTACAGTTTGTTGTGTTCTTTTATTCAATCAATCTTCATCTGTTATTTTTTTTAGTTTCATATCATTTAATATGGTTGGTCTATGATGTGGTTGGTCACATTTCATATAATCTATTAAAATTTCTTGTTTTGGATGATAATTGATGGCCTCTTATAGTCGATTTATTGAAAATATTATCATGAATCGTCTCAAATGAAAATGATCTATCTACCATATAGATATTGAACATCCCTTATGAAGGATGAAGAAGGTTACACCTATGTCTTCTTGTCATTCGACATAATGTTATGTGTTTATCATTAATATGAATGAAAAATCATCCAAATAATAACATATCGTATATATTTTCTTAACACATTGATGAATTTGTAAATATTATTTGATTTCCTAGCACCCTCCCAAATATGAATAGTTCTGATTACCATCCTTTGATTACACCATACACACACGCCTCCAGGTACTGAAACAACACATATAATAACTTATTATTGAACCTCAACACAAAATATGTATACTACCTATATAGTTTAATTATTACATGTATAATATTAAGATGTACTAACCATTATATCATCCTTAGTCAGGCCTGGGATTCTTGGGCAGCAAATCAAGGTTCCAACCACTATTTTTTGATCCCACATATAATAAAATACTAAGTGGCATCCATGTAATGATTACTTAAGTAAAATTATCACATGTACTTAATAATAATATACCAGTTCTCCAATCATATAAATTGAGATAATTATTAACAAAAAATAAAATATCATCCCCTTCTATTTAACTATCTCCTTATATAAATTTATTATCAATACTTCATATTCGTCTAATACACCTTATTGAAATCCCAACTAATTAATTCAAACAATTGGAGTGAATAAAACATTTTTAAGAAAATGAGTGAAGATATAATCAATTTAATGGCTATATGATGTTTCAAACTATTTTTTTTTATTAACTCAATCATCTATTATTTACTTATAAAAATCATATCCTATAAAGAGAGTAACAATATTAATTGAATAAAAATCATGCACCACTCTAAAAAATTTATATAAAACTCACAAAAAAATCCCATGTTTTTCTCCCCGATAAAGTTATATATAATTAATACAATAATGAAAAGTAGAGAGGTTAATACTCATAATAAATTTTATACATTATTTTTGATGTTCGGGATAGAATCCCATTTTCCACTCAGCCTTTAAGTATTCTCAATTGTGAGATTCTTAATAAAAATACAATAAACATTTTCATTTTATGGAATAAATTCTAGTTTTAATATACCATCATCAAACATCTCCTTAATAAAATGATACATTATGTCAATATTTTTATACATAGAATGATTCATTGTTTTTTAGAGATATTAATAATTCTTTTGTGATAATAACTGGCGACTAGGGGATTTATTCTTTATAAATCAATATCATCATGTTGTGTCTCCATCCACATCATGTATATATATGTATATTTAGACTCTATGTATTTAGACTCTATTTAACTCTATGTCACTTTTGGTTGTTTATTTCAATGACATGTGACCAATTTATTATAAATAAAGAAAACTCTAACTAAAGTGGATTTTAATTCAACAATACATCCAAAGCAATTATTATATAAAAAATCTTTAAGAATTATTCCTCCTTATTTTTTGTATAGGGTACCATAGTTTGAGTTATTTATAATATTTCATAGTATTCTCATGGAATCCAATTTTTTTATTTTTTGTTTTATTGGAATATACAATAAAGTGTTAAAAAGATAAATATGTCTATTATAGATGTAATTATATAGAAAATAGTCCCAATGTGTTATCGAAACACATTTTCATTCTCTTATTTTCCTTAAAAAATATAATTTATCTTTTTTCCAATGAATATAAGTAGATATTACTCAATATTCCATCATTCTAATCATTTTCAATAATTAATCATTATATTTTTATTAATCAAACAAAACAGGTCATCCATCTTGGAATATTTGTAACCCCATAAATAAAGTCATTCTCCAAGAAATGAAATATACTTATTTTTATTAATTTGAATCGAAAAATAATCCCATCTATTTTCTTAAAAAAATAAAAGTTCATGAAATGAAAAAATACAACCATAATTATTGATGCGGTCTTAATATTGTTTATATATTAATTTATGTTATCATGCCTTTTCCTGAACTCCATGCATATCATTTACTAATTTACATTGATTTACCATCCCCTTGAAGAATTTTTATTCCATCAATAATCTTTTTTATATAATCAACCTTGTTGATACCATTAGAATACTGATAACCCTTAATATTTTTCTTGGTAATTTATTCCTTTAGTTAAACATTTAGAAACAATTACTTACCATCCATTTAAAAAATTTCCATTTTGCATGAATCCTATGAAAATTCCTTTATAGTTTCTATCCTATAAGCTAGGGAATATAACACATCAAAATAAATTCTCCCAACAGGAGTATATCATTTCAAAACTATTTATTGTCTATCTAATATAATACACTAATTCTTATTTAATGTTTTTCATAAAAAACAAGGTATCATCAAATATACATTTTATTCATCGATATGGGAAAAATATCCTATGTTATATATCACTAAATTTGATCCATTTCATCATTGAATGGTTGGAACTACTAATTAATCATATTTAGGATTAATTTTATTGAGAAGGATATTGTAAATAGTTCCCATTATTTAACATAGGTTTTAAATTATCTAATTCTGGCCACGAATTATGATTCATAGTCTCTATAAATCTATTACATTGAACCTGAAATTATAAATTTTTATACTCCTTCAACACTATTTTATCACGAATTGAAATTATCATCTTGAGGTTGTTCAATATTATTATATACTTATCTTGATTAATCATTCAAAAAATCATCCTCATTAGATTTTGTAATAATTTTTTCTACATATTTTTATTTTTCAAATACTAAAACATTCTCATAGTCAACAATTTTCTCTTAATTATTGTTGTATAATATGTATGAACATCCATTTGTATGTAACAAATAACAAATCATTTATCTCCCATTTCAAAAATTCTACAGCATGTTCATCCATTCTATTTGATAAAACATGAACTCCCAATCACTCAAAATTTTTTTACACATGGTTTCTTCCTAAAATGAAATTTTCATGGATGGATATTAGAGTTAGGCCTCAAAAATATATATTTTATATAATTCCTGTAGTTTTTAAGGAATTTAATACATAAATTATTGATTTTTCATATTCAATAATCATTTCTATAACCATGTAAACACGAATTTTATTCTTCCTTTAATCTACCTCAATTAGTTGAGGGTGTATCAAGCACTAAATTTTCGGATTAAATAAATGTTTTTACATATATTTTATGAATTTTATTTAAAAACATTCAATAATATATTATAATATCAATATTTTTAACGATAAGACAATTAATTTTTCATTCATCCACCTAGAACATTTAAATCATTCTAGAGCTTTAGAATTGTGTGACTTAAAAAATAAATTCCATTGGTGGAATTTCATCAACAAAATTAATGGAATAGCTTTATTCCATTGATTATTAATTGTACATTGGGCCACAAATATTTATATGAGTGAGTTTAAATGATTTTGAATTCTAAATAACTATTCTATAATGATTTTTATAGATTATTTTACATTTATTTATGTTCGTTTAATTATGATAGTTTCATTATTCAAGAGAGTAATATTTATATCTAAATTATTTATAATATCCTTTTTCATTTTATTTTTCCAATAATGAACTATAATTTTTTTTCTCAGACCTATTATGGGAATTATATATAATATTGATATCTAATTTATATTCACCAACCACAAACATTGGGAAATAATGTCTAATTGCCATTGTGATAAAAACATCAATAATTAACCTCTTCTAAATAAATCCATTTTCATCAAAATATTTATTTAAGGCCGACATCATTGAGTTTTTAGACCCTAAAAATGTTATCATTAAATATATAAAATAACAATAAATTACATATATTGATCTAATTTATTTCCAGAATACTATTTTGAACAACACTGAGTTTAAAAGATTTATCACCCCCAAAAATAACAACATTAGCATAATATGTTTAAATTCTTCAAGGTGTTTTGATATACTATCATGTGTGAATAGAATATTATATATATAATTAATGTATTATTAGTTATTTTTATTCAAAAAACATCTTGAACAACATGAGCCTGTTGATTTAATTTTGGTTTGGGTTATTCTCAGACTGTTATTAATGATTAAATTTATCTGGTGTTAATACAATACAATAAATTCAAATATGTCTATCCTCATCACATCTACCACATGATTAATATTTAAAATAAATATTTTCCTTTATGTAAATTTAAATTTAATATAGTTGGTACGTAAAATTATTTTTTCCTTTCATTTGTTGGTGTATACCCTTTAGTGTTTTCTCTATCCTTAGACAAGGAAGAAGCATATTTCATGAACAATTGAATGATTTGTTACATTGTACTCTACAACAGAAACAATATCCTATAATTTTTTTTTAATATAAGTTATGTGGCAGTTTATAGTTTTATCATTCCACATATGTAGTAATTTAATGAGTATTTTTTGAGAAAACTGAAACAGCGTTTATGTCTATCATAGGTTATTATGCTAATTTGACTTAATTTTTATCTTTTAGGATATTAGATGGTTTTATTAGATCATTTAATATTTTGTATGACTCATATTGTATTATCATCTATTTATCTAGAGAAATTTGGACCTTTGTATGAAGGGATTTCAGTGGTAATATTTATTTCTCGTTTAATAAACTCAATAACAAAATTAATAGTTTTTCCCTAGATATCAAAATCTCATAAAACATCATCAAACTCTTTATTTTTATTATAGTTTGACGCAATATTGGTCATAAATATTCTAATTTTCAAGAATGGGTTTTATCTTGTGAGGTTTAAGAGGATATTTTGAGTTTAGGGTTGAAACATTAGTGTTTTGGGAAAATAATACAAGCACACTATTTATGAAAATGGATAGTGATAACTCTAAGGAGATCATGAAAAATGTATTTGTGAGTTTGATGGGAAATTCTCATGGTTTGAGAACTTTTTTTCTTACCATGTGATTCAACATGAAAATCATTTATATTTTCTGTTTTTGTTTTTGATATTTTTATAGTAATAGTGAATGTTTTCTCAAAATGTGTAGTAATATATAAGAATTTGTTCATTTTGGTTTTAAACCTATATTGAATTCCACATGTTAATAACATGGTTTTATTAACCATGTTTCCTAACTACGAGACTCAATAAATACATATTAAAATAGAAAATTACATGAATTCCCTGTATAATTTTTACTCAAATATCCTATTAATTCTACTCATTTTGAATGTTACCCTATGTGATACTCTAGAGGTCTCTAACCTTGATTCCGTAGTGGTCCTTTGTAATTTTGTGTGGTTAAAATCACATTTTGATATAATTTTTTCATCATTAATCATCTTTTAACAAGATTTATCATTGATGTTTATTCCCATTGATCTTTTGGAACCCAATTAGGTTATGATAATTAGATATATGGTTGTGGAGAGTGAATTAAAGATGTAATTTATAGATCTAGGCTTGTGAGGACTATATCTATTAGTTTCCTATCATTTGTTTTAAATTAAAAGTGGGTTTAGCTCATCATGAGGTAAGTCTAAATATCATATTGATTATCCCTTATCATGACTAATGTTCTTATGCTCGAATATATATATATATATATATATATGAAATTTATGATTTCAAATCAATGATATGTGATTTTATTTTTTAGTGTTTCTTAAATGTTTTCTAAAAATGGGTTATTTTTGAAAACCATTTTAATAATTATGATCTATTTCATAAATTTCCTCACATATTATTTTTAACAGGGAATGGTTTCATGTATTGTTGTGATTTTTTATTGTTATAGATAAATTGTTTATGAAAATATATGTATGAAATATAATAAAATGTATTTTCATTGGAAATTTTTCAGTGAAACGTGAATTTTGTTTCTTGAATGGTATAGATATGTTATAGTACATCTGTTACACCAAGAGTTATGGGGGATTAATAAATATATGTGATCACTAAGGGAGTTAACAATCCCTAGGTATGTTTCCCATTGAGTCACGGTTCTTAATGGATATCCGTTGGGGGGGAAATGTTATTTGACTTTTGGATTTACTTATGTTAACTTATTGTCTTGTTTCATTGAGTTGTATACACCCATGAGTTTCTATTTTCCCCTGGATCTATCTCGATATGTTAAATCCATGGCAGTTTGATATGAATTTTTTAAATCTTGATAGGTACCTTTATGCATAAAACCATCTTCTTTAATCTTTATATGCTTTGTGGATACATATTATATCATATTTCTTTTATTATTATAATATGGAAATTTTATAGAAAATTAAAAATGAAGGGACATTTTATATTGAAAAAGTAATTATTTATAAATTTATTTATTAACATGCTTCATAACATAAACTAATGTATGCATGTGGCTATAAATTATATATATTCTTTGGTGGTATCATATTCGTAATTGGTACACTTTCCCAACAAATAATTTGGCATTTTTGATGCCACGGTTTTTATATAGTGAAATGGGAGGGAATAATGTAGATGATGACTCTCTTAGTTCATGTTTCCTTTTGGTGGGGGGGGACATTTTTCATGAGTATATTAACCAAGTGGTTTCTTTAGATTCCTTTTTTTGGTATTCCATTATGTTCATTTACACCACATATTGTTATTCTTGTATTTTACCATTTTGGTTTATTTTTTTTGACATATGTTGTATATTTGATATCCTTTATGATACACTCTTTATATTTTATACCACAAGTCTATTAAGGGTGAAATAATTTCCATGAAACTTGGTATTACACAGTAAATATTATCTCTAACTCATGGGGGATGGGAACATGATTCTAGCCCTGTGTAATGCCAATTCCAAGGACATTAATTATTGACTGTAGAAGATAAATTTAAAATTAGAATAAGGGGACATATTATCATTTTTTTATATGATAATTATTCTGTATCCCCCCTATTTTTTAGTGGTTTCTGATAGATTGGAGATGGATTTTTGAACATGATATCTAGCATGGATGTTTTTCTTTTCAGACCACTTCAATGACAATCCTTGAGTTACCAAGGGATTCTAAGGGATGAATAGAATCCTTTTGGTTTTAGGTTTATCCTTTTGGAATTTATGTTTTAATATTACATTTTTATAATGGTATTGAATTTTGTTATAATTATATTATATCCACTACTTTTATTTTGTATACTTCCTGATGGACATCTGTATATACCAAGGAAGAAACTATGATGAAATCCCTATAGGAGAATCCAAGTCTGACTCAGTTCGATGGAAAGAATCATTTAAATGATCAATTCTATAGGCTAAATCTCTAATGTTGAACTGGATTATATGGTGTACCATTCTATAAAATTCACTAAGAACCATCCATTGATAATTCATTTGGATAATGGACCATATGAATCAAAATAATGGATGAAGTGGATTAGAATATTTGTAATTTATGGATTAATCATGATGACTCTAAGGTTTGTTTCTACATTAATTTAATATAAGGGATATGTATTTTGTTTTAGGATTCTATTATGCAAGCTAATTATCAAAAATATCACAGAAAGAACACTTTTTCTAGATCCATTGATGAAAAATTCAGTCATAATACATTTAGAGTGGTGAAGGAATTACATCTCAATTATAAGGATTAGGGATATAATTATATCATGGAGGGTGCTCCTCTATTTTCCATATTGGTTCACCTTTCTCAGGTGATTGATTCCAATGAAAATATAAAATCATTTAGGTTTAATTTGGAATTGTGTTCTAATATTCAGTTTTAAATATTTCTTATCTATGTTACAACCCTTAAGGAGGTACTGGAAAAGGTATATATTTTTTAGGTAAATATAGAAAGAAGTTAGATACATTTTTGAGCACCAGGGATGGAATGAGGTTTCCAAATTTAATTTTATAGATAGAAGAGGATGTGGGTTGACTAGTACTAAGGCAATGGTAGGGGTGTCTAGAATATGTCAGGGCAGAACAAGGTGGTGTTTTACCATTGTGGGATAAAGGGACACTTCAAAAATTATTTTATTATAGCACACAGAGTGTATATGTATTTATGAAATCAAGTTATCTTTATTATTTGATGTGAGAGAATCATAGGGGGAGTAGAGCGTGATCAACCTCCACCAAGGGATCAAATTTTATATATAATGTAAAAAATGAGTGTGATCATAAACTTGTTCAAAGGGATATTTTTATATAGTTATGAAATGGTAGGATAATGTTGTAGATCTATATATAGTGGAGCATTAACTAGAGGAGTCAAATGAAAGACCAAAAACCATGAGAGTTATGTTGTTTATTTCATCATTTTTTGAATATAGATTATTCTATGTTTTTAAAAATATTTGATTTTTTAATATAATATTATTAATGTTTTGGTATTAAAATTATAGATTTTTTCATTAAGGATGAATCTTTATACTCATCTAGTAATGAAGTTAGAGTTGGGTGTATAATGTTCCACCTTTCGATTTGGAAAAGAAAACCATAGAACCATATGGAATTTACTAGTTCTTGATCATGGAATCTATGATATCATAATTGGAAAGGATTAGATGATTATATATAAAATATAAATTTATTATTATCTATATATTATTAAGATCCATAATTCTATTAGAGTTACTCATTTTAATCAGGGTCAGTTGGATCCTAAATCCTGTAGAGATGATCCATTGTTTACTATAGTTGAGGTGCTCTTATTATATTAATCATAGATTATTATAGATGTTATTTATAAACATATTAGTGTACCTCTTACATTGGTGGTGAGTAAATATACCAACATTTTTTACAGTTATTTCTCAAGGTCGTCACTCCATAGTGATATTGATTTTTCCATACACTTATTTTCAGGTATGGGGCCCATTTATTTACCATTGTTATATATTGAAGGTAAAAAATTGAAATAATTAAATGACTATCCTGTGGATCTTAATGATAGGTAATTAATTTATTATTTATTCATATTAGGAGTCATTAACTTCTTATTTATGTAGAATGAGAGTCTATAGGTTTTGGTTGATTTCTAGAAACACAACCATGTGACAGTTAAGAAAACAATTCCTTTTACCAACAATGAGGGTCTTATAATAATCTCATGGTAGCCTTTAGGTTTTCAACGGATGGTCTAATATTTTATTACCACTATATGAGGATAAGAGATGATGATATTAAAAATATGTAATTATTGAGGAAGAATTGTTATTATGAATATATGGTCATACATTTTCCCTTACAAATTCTATGATTGTGATTATACAATTGATTAATCGAATCATCCACCAGTTCTTGGAATATTTATTTGTTATATTTTTTTTTGAAAATATTCTCTTTTCATTCAGATCTAATATCAATAATTTTGAGTATTTTAAAATCATCCATGGTATTTTATATAACACCATAAATGTTTTTAATATATTTCTTGTAAATAAATTTAATCTCATTTGGTATCTTTTCAGACAGGTAACCACTAAATATAAAAGAATAGTAATATAGAATACTGTTATAACCTATTTGTAAAATTGGGGGTATTAATTATCATAAAAAATTATTAAAAATGTATGGTTTTCATATGAATAAAATGAATTCATTGGTAATTAATTAATTACAAATAAAAATAAAAATAATTTGAATATAAATGATAAGTTTTTATAAAAACAATTCCTCTAGGAATACTATTTTTTATAGTAAATTAAATTAAAAATTAATGTCAAATGAATTATTCAATAATAGGATTTAAAATTCATATAATATTTTTTAAAAACAATTGATATGAATAAATCTAGGTTTATTCCTAAAATGTGTTTGCCTACAATACAGTTTTCATTGTATTTTGGGAGTATATATTAATATTAAGTTATGTAAAATATAGAAATAGAATTTTCTTATTATGATTCCTTACCTAGAATCAAGATGTAAAAAATATGTAAATAGGTCCCTTTTACTTCATGGTATTATGAATGGTAACTGTTGGAAAAATTTATCACTATGAGAATGGGTAAATCCAGTTAAAGATGGTGAAAACTAAATATTAATGTCATATTTATTAATATTAATTCATATTGGATGAATCTTGTTCAACTATAATCACATTAGGATTGAAATTCAATTTTTTACGTGATACGTGTCTATAAAAATGACAAATATAATATTTAAAGAAAAGAAAAATGACTAACGGTAGTCTTTTAATTTTAAATATCAAAAATGTGTTCCCATAGAGAGAAAAGCAAGTTTTGAATAAATATATGTCAATTTTTAGAATAATTTAGAAACATTCTTAATAATATTATTTATCCAATTATTAGTAATTATATAATGATCATAAATTCTTGTTCCATTTTAATGTTTTATTTCTTTGATTAATGTAAAAATATAAAAAATGACTTCCAATAGAATAAAATTAATATTATTTGAATGATTTATAGTGTTTCGATGATATTAATGAAGAATGGGACACAAAATTACTAATTAAATGGATTATATTAAAATTTAAAGCTCTTGTTTATATAGATTAAGTAAATGTAAATGAATAGTTTCAAATAATTGAATTAATGATTTTGTACAAAAAAATAATTATTAAATTAAATAAAAATAACAAATGTCATGAAATTTGAAAAGGTAAAAAAATATGGTCGAAAATGTCACCCCTTAAGAATTTATGATCAATTATTCAACTAATACATATATATACATATATATATAACCCTTTATGCGTGGAAACGATATTTTTTTGATATTAATTAAAATATGGTATCTATTGAATAAATCATAGTGTAATATTTCGAAACTACATTAACCTATGGAAATTTAATGTTTTGATGGTATTTCAGCCTCATAATAACATATCTTCTAATAAATGGAAATTTGGAAATATTTTTCTATAGAGTTAAATTAATATATTTTAGTCTTTCAATAAATATAAATACAATACCTAGCTTTATTATAAATGGAAACCACTCATTTATCTAATATACACAACATTTCTAATGACTTGTACTTTATAAATAATATTTCTTTCCAGAATAAATTATGATATGTATTATATAATATTATACACATAAAGAATTTAGAGAAACAAAAAAATATTATATCATTACTAAATATCAATATATGATTATGAAATGAAAAAAAAATCCATCCATTACAACTGGACAAAGAATATAAAATACAACATCTATAATGGAAAAATATGGAATGCCCCAATATTTTGGAATCATCAACCACACTAAAAATTTTTAATAGATGGATCAAAATATTAGTAAACCAATCAAGATATTACAAATTTAATTTATAACTATATGTAGAATTTGTAGTGAATTATGAGTGAATGAATGATTCAGAATTTAAAGGGTATAATGGGAAATGTGACCATTGGGTTTCAGAAATTATCTTACCAATGGTCATACATAACTATTGGTAAATATGATTGTTGTTCAACATTACCATTGGAAACTATAACCTTTATTGATAATTTTACCATTACAATAACTGTTTATAACTATTAATGGAAATAGATAATTGGTACATAAAATAAATTCTTTGGCCTTACATTGTAGAGTCGTGTTTTTGGAATCCCATTTGTTTGATCATGGGAGGGTGATCGCCTCCCTGGGGTTCTCAATTAACCATTCTCAATTTTAGCCTCAACAAGTGAATAATGAATGAAATCGCCTAATTTAGAAGTTCTTTTTAGTGGATATTACCACTCAGTAAGTATTAACCAAGACACACAATGAAATTGTAACCATCAGACACCTTAACCTTAGGTAATATATATATTTAATAAAGGGTTATGTGTCCATTCCATAGATAATTAATGTGTAAGCTTCTTTATTATAAAAAATTTTATTTAATCAACTTATCTTAGGTATATTATTTGTTAATAATATGTATGTTTAATCGAGATGAATTTTATTTCTGTACACAAATAAAAAATAGTTGTATTTTTCGAGAAAATGTATAAAATTTTATAAACATATAATTTATTATATATAATATATATTTTATCAAATATTATTTTATGAAAATCTCATCTAAATATAAATAATATTATTATTTTATATTGTACAAGGAAATTTATTTATAAGTGTCAGACATTTGATTATTCTTTCAAAACTATTACTTATTCAAAAAAAATTATATTTAAATGTTAAAATTATCTTATTTAAAGAATTATTCTGTAAAAATTAACATTATATTTTATATTACCATTTGAAAATAAGGTTACGTTGAATTTGTTATAATTTTCTAAAATAGATTATATTTTATGGAATAGTAAAAAGTACAGTTTGTGTTTTTTCTATATTTTATGGAATCATATTTGTGTCATAGGAATGTTATAATAAACTAGACACAATTAACAACCTCAAAATGTTATTTTATTATTACTTTGTAATTTTATAGAATTAATCATTTTCTAAAAGTATATGTGACTTTCTGATGTCTAAAGGAGAAATTTAAATTTTAAAATCATAACATTGTTGATTCGTTACTTTTCAAGGACAAATAAGTACTAAATAATGGTTATCATTTTTTTGGAATAAAATGTCATTAAACTTGATCCATATTCTAATACCATTGAGAAGAAAAAATCCGTAATTTAATGGTTTTTTATTTTCCACAACCAAGATTTCCAAATCCTGTACATGGAAATTATTACAAAAATCCAACATTTTATCTATAAATACCCACCCATTTAACCTCTCACCCTCACTACCAATCCATTCTATATTAATTTATTGTTATTAATCCTCCCAATGAGTCCCCCAAGCTGTCCTCAAGCCCCCATGTTTTGATCCCTACGTTTTATGAACAACTTTTCATGGTAAGGGATATCATAACTTATCCTTCAATTCATGTTCACATTACACATAGAATGTCATATAACTTACACATTATGTTTTTTTCATCATTTTTATATCCCTTTTTTTAATTAATAGTCATTTATGAATGAGAGATCCTTTATAACTATCATTTTAACATTTTCTGAATCAATGTTATATATATATATATACAATGTTACCGAATTTACTACAAAAATTTCCCTCTTTTACCGGAGAAAGACAGCTTTCCTTTTTATTGGAATACCCAAACTACATTTCATTTGAATTTTTATTCAAATATATTTAAAAATTACATTATTATTTTAGGATTTACATATATAAACCCACATTCACTTTCATTGGTTAAAATGGCATAATGATCATGTCTTTAACCTCTTTTGTATTCCACAATTTGGATAATAAATTGTTTCTTTATTCACTATGGGTTATGAATGAAATTATTTATTATGATGTCCGTGTCACATATGTTATTAATCCAAATCTATGGTGTCCCTTAATAGCCCTCCAATAAATTGGGTAAATAATTTAATCTCTTTAGATGACATGTTTTTTGATACCATGCCGAATAACTTTTGAAATTTTCATTTATATGTCCTTGGTGATAAATCATGGTTATATGATTATGAATATCTCATTTAAATGTTTTAGCCAATTTTTTTATATTCATTTCATTATTATTATGATACGTCTCATTCTAATTCATTATCGTTATACTTCATTGTCTTATAGATATGTTTCAAGATCCCATGTTATATATCCCTCTATGCTTATTCATGTACTGGGCATCATTCCAAAACCATTGCATTGATGTTATAACCAAGATTTGATATAAATTAATGGTAACCAATAGTGAACCAATAATGATGTATTTAAAGTGGTTTTATAAGTATTTTCTACATTTTCGTGTATTATATACCTTATTTCTAAGAATATGAACATTAAAATGTACTCTATTTGTAAAATGTAATGATGAATTAAAGAATAAAAAATATGGAGTTTCTATTTTCTATCAATGTATGGTTTATTTATATTTCAAATTTAGGACTTGAAAAATTCAGGAAGAACCTGAGGTAAATGTCTAGTCATAATAAAAAATCATTGTATTTTTGTGAGTAATAAATATGTGGTTTCCAAAAATATAAATCTTTATCTAGATAATACATTTTTATGTTCCCATGGAATATATGTACCTTGGGGTAACACCTAGAAACACCACTTTGAGCTATAATCGAATGGAAATTGGGGCATAGAAATGTTACTTGTTGCACACGTCTTCTGACACTCTAAGGGGATATGTTTGATGCGTTAAAAAATTAGAAATCCTTTATAATGTATGTATAGAAAATGTAATTGTTATTTTAGGATATTAAAAACATATTTAATAATATTTTTTAAAACATAAAATCCTTTTATAATTATAAGATACATAACCATAACATGTTTCTCACTAAGGTTTTCTTATTTTATTAAAATACAACTAAATAGGACGAACAAGGTTAATGTTGATTGGAATGGATGAGGCACTGATAGAATTCTGATGGAATAGGGAATTGAAAAAATAACATGGATGATGAATCAACTACCATGAGTGTGAAAAATAACATCAATCTATTCAAGATACTAGACTCACCATGAATATAACAACATTCTATTGAATCCTTAATGCCTCAACAACCACCTTCTATCAATTGATCTACTGACCCATTGGTTGATGAATAATGGATAATCTCTATAAAAATTTAGTTTATGTACTCAATTATTCTTAGAAATAGAAATTCACTTTGGAAGAACAATTATTTGATGGAGAGTCTATTCAGTGTTGGATACTATTTAAAAAACTATTTCCAAGAAATGATATTGATGCTACGGAGGCGGAATATTTCAATGGAATCTCTTTCAACAGATATTTTCAACATTCTATGTGAATCAAATTGAAGAAGGAATTTATATAACTAAGGGATAAGGAAAATTAATATTTCGGAAGCTATATGATGAAATTTATAATACATTCATGATACACCACTAACATTATTATGGATCATAAGAGAATTGTCGATAAATTCAATGGTTCACTAACACCCCATTAATGGAGGAATCTTGAAATGTCTGACTATGTAAGCTAAATTATGATAGTGTGGAGTAAAATAAAGGTTGAATTGGATTTTGGAGAGAAATAGTGGTCTCGTAGATCGAGGGATAAGAGGTTATCAACGAAGAATATCTTAGGGGGGAACATTGATCATGAAAGAGGAGAAATGAATGTAAAACAGAACATATGAAACAAATGAGGGAGGATGAATTCTAGGAACTACTTCATGGGAGTGGGAAGTACTAAAAATGTCAAATAGATATGCATATAGATCGAAACATCAATAGTGAGGTGAAACCTCAACATCACAACTGTAAAGAAAAGGGGAAGATGGTGCATGACCATCTAGAAGTTCAATGTATCATGTTTGGGAATCTTGTGCACATTTCTAATCAATTTCTAAATCATGAGATAATTGAGGGGAAGAGCCATAAATCTCGGCATAGTGTAAGGGACGAATATCATGATTTCTCTTTCATGAAGGCTAATGTAGAGTCTCCAAATGATGGGATACCAATTACTCTAATTTTATTCTAAAATAAATTAAGAAATTTTATTGATTTTGGTTATGTGTGTTTCATTATTTCATCAATGTTTTAAAATAACATAGAATTAATAGATGAGTTGTTAAAAGTATATCTCTCATTCAACACTCATGGAGGGATTATACTAGCATCAGTAGTGTATTTAAACTCTATTAATAAATTTGGAGAATACAATATCATCAAAAATATATTAGTCAATACCATTGTGTAATTCAACACTATACTAGGGATTGATATGATATAAAAGTATAATTCTATGATTTGGTATAAAAGAAATGAAATTTAAGATGTCTTGAATGGAAAATGTACATTTATTTTCAAAGGATATATATCCAAGATTGTCCTTTCTCTAGAAGAAACACCCATAACCATATATATGGAGGAGATCGATGTATAAGCAAAAGCAAATGAAATTATAATTATAGAGAATGTCCCCTTAATTCAGAAATACATTGATGTATTTACTTAAGAGCTATATGGACCTTCCCTAGAAAGATAGGTAGATTTTTCCATAGTACTCATAAAATGATCCAATGGGATATCAAATACCCTGTATAGATAGAAAAACATGGAATTAATGAAATTAATAAAATAACATAATTATCTCATAGAGACGTCTTTAATATAGCCATGTGCATCTCTTAGTGGATCACCTATTCTATTTATGAATAATAAGGATGGGTCAATCCATCTATTCATTGATTATAGAGAACATAATTGGATCACAGTAAATTAAAAGTACCATTTCCCAAGTATTGTTTTTTTATTTTATCAGACTCATGTGACTCAATATTCATCATGATTTACCTTCCATTTGTGTATCATCAATTTAGTGTGAAGGAAAAATATATTCCAAATGCAACCTTTCAGAGAAGATATGGTAATTATGATTTTGTTTTTATTACCATCGTCTTCACTAATTATCCTATTATATTCATGGATTTTATGAATAGAGTATCTAAGGACCACCTTAACGAATTTTTGTTTGTTGATATTTTTGATATGATAGTATATTCTAGTATTTTCTAGGATCATGGTGATCATTTTGGGGTTATATTGAAAACAATGACTACTATGATTCTATTTGGAAAATTATGAAAATTTGAATTTTGGTTACAAAAGGTTTAATTCTTGGGGAACATTGTAACTAGTGAAGGAAAATCAGTGGGCCTGATGAAGAAAATGGTTTTAGAGGAGTGGAATCATCCTATAATATATATTTTTTATTCATTTTTTCCCTTGTTTGGTGGAATATTATAGGTGGTTTGTGAAATAAAATCATGTATTTATACTCCACTAACCTTGTTAATTCAAAAAGGGGCTATGTTCATTTGGTCAATGGAGTGTGAATAAAGTATCCATGAACTAAAATAGAGATAAGTTACTGCACCTATGTCAACTAAAACATATTTTAGAGGAGGATTATTTATTTATAGTGATACGTCCATGAAAGGGATTGGGTGAATTCTCATGTAAAATTATTGTGTAATTGAATATTCATATAATGAGTTATAACCTAATGATAAGAGCTATCTTATGCATGAACAAGATTTATCTTTATTTTTTTCACTAAAAATATTCATGAAATATATTTATTTTGAAAAATGTGATATATACACAAACCATAAAAGTTTGAAGTATATTTTCACAGAAAAAGAATTGAACATGAGACAAAGGAGATGGTTTGATCTTCTTAAAGTCTTTTACTTTTGAATTCATTATCACCAATTAAGATACAAAAATAACTGATATTTTATGTTTTTATATACACTATTCATCTATAAATGAATAGGATTTATGAACACAAATTGATGAAAGGGCTAGTAAAAATATATATGTAATCATAGGGGAAGGTACATCATAAAACAAATCTCAAATAATTTATCTACAATAATTACTAGAAGAAAATAATGAAATCTACAAGGGAAGATCCTTTGTTATAATTGAATGCTAAGGTTGTGAATAATGGAGTATTTCCTGAGATAAATATTGATCACGGAGGTGTATTGAAATTTCATACAAGGGTATGTGATCAATTGATCCCATATATAAGTAAGGTGATGGAGGATGATGTTGATTTCTCAACATTTTCTATATATAATTGAATAACTAAAATGTATATGGACCTTTGTGATCATTATTGGTGGGAATATATAAAAAGATTGAATGTAGACCTCATAGATGGAGCCTTCTATTTTTGCAAGTGAGGTGGGGCAATAACTTCCTAAAGGGCTACTGCAACCACTACCCATGAGAACATGTAAGTGGTAGAGTATCTCCATGGATATCATCACTAGTCCCTCATGAATATCCAAAAAAATAATGTGATATAGGATAAAATGGTTCAACTCACCAAAAAATCCCATTTAATATCAATTCAACTAGAATGTTCTCTTAATAAACTTTTGAATATAGACATAAATAATGTGGTGAGGATACATGGGGTTCCACTTTATATCATATTAGATTGTGATCATAGGTTCACATTTGAATTTTATACAGGTATTAAACATTATCTGAATACATAATTTAATTTTGGTATTGCTTATCACCCCTGTAATGATGTCCAATGTTAAAGGACTATTCCAAAACATGGGGAAAAGTTGAGAACATGATCAATGAAATATAATGGTGGATGGGTTCAACACGTCACATCAGTTGAGTTCACATACAAAAATAATTCCACGTGAGTATTCAAATGGAACCATATGAAGCACTATATGGGGTAAATTGTATAACTCCTACTTTCTGGGATGAAGTTAGTGACAAAAATCTACTAATTCCCAATCTTCTTAATAATATGTTAGAAAATGTTCATTCCATTCAACAACAATTAATTTTTTATCATAGTTAAAAAAAGATACATGCTGATTATTGTCAGATGGACTTTGAGTTTGATTTTGGAGATATTTATTTCCTTGATATCACCATGAATTAAATTCAACCAGGTTGTGAATAAAGGGAATGTTATTCTAAGGTACATTTTCCCTTATGAAATCTTCAATATTATAAGAGAAGTTTCCTATTGACGATAACATCCACATAATAAAGAAATAGTTCATGTTTCATTACATATATCTATGTTTAAAATTCACATAATTGATCCCTCACGTGTAATAAATCTAGAGGTGGTACAATTAGAACATGACCTCTCTTATGGAGAGTATCCAGTGAAGATATTTGATAATATAGACATCGTTCTACACAATAATACATCCCATATTATCAAGGTATTATGGTGGAACAATAAATATGAAGAAGAGAAGTTGGAACAATAGTATTCAAAGATATATATGTACCCTAACCTTTTCTAAATATAGATAATGACTAGAAATTTTGAGGATGAAATGTCTTAAGAGGGAAGAATATAACTACCTAGAATTTCTAATTTATATTTGATTCCTAAAAAACAATTATATATGTTTTATAATTTTATAAAAATACAAAACAATGAGACTCCATGAAATTTTATATCATTAATAAATATCCTTACATTTTCCATATATGGGACCAAATAAAATTCCAAACATTATAACTGTACAAAAATATAAAAAATAATTTCTTGAATATTATAATAAGGATCAACCAAGTCTACTAGAAAAATAATCCCAATTTAAATACTATAGAAATGATTGAAAATTATTTTAAACCAGTTTTCAAATGACAAAATTGAAAATATTACCTTTTTGACAAATTGTAGTGAAATACGAGTGAAATAAGTAAATGGTATCATAGTGTATGAAGGGAAATGTCAATATTAGAATTCGACCATTACATGACCATCGATCAATATGACCATTGGTCAATATGGTCATTGTAAACTATAAATATAGTTGATTGTTTTACGATTATTTTTCGTGTTTATAATTTTCAATGAAAAAGGATAATTGTTATAGAAATAAGAATCAATGGCCTCAACCAATAGAATTGTGTGGTTTGAAACCCATTTGTCTGAACATTGGTTGGATGTAGCATCACTAGTGTTATTGCTTGACCAACACAACGACGAGATAAAATAGGTGAAGAATGATCTAAATCTATTATAGGGGAATTCATGGTTTTTTAGAATACCACTCATTCGTTGTTAGCAGAGACAACCAACAAAACTACCACCTTCTCACACCTTGAACTTTAAATGCATGTAGGTGTAATAAGCAGTTACATGTACACACCATAGTTACAAAAAGTGTAAATTACTTTTTATAAATATATTATTCATTCTATCAATTCCAGTTAAGAATACTATTACTTAAAAATATATGTTTAATTGAGATCAATATGATAATTTTCTTTTCTAAAGAAAATAAATCATAATTTTAATTTTTCCGGGAAAATATATAAAATATTGTAATAAATTCAAGTATAAAGAATAATATTTTCATTATTAAAATAGTATTTTAAAACAGTTTAATATAATTATAAATGGAAAAAAATTATAAAGGCCTTGAAATTTCACATATATGTTTCAAAAAAATTAATATGATTTAAAACTACTATTTCATAAATAATTATGAAATTTTATTTTCAAAATTCAAAATTCTAATATTTTGGGAACTAATCTGAAAAAATAAACATTATATTTGAAATAAAATAGTCAAATTTTTCTTATGGTGAATTTGTGATAATTTTCTAAAATTCATGAAGTTTTCATTAATAAAAAAACAGTTTTGGGATTTCAGTTTAATTTATGACATCATACTTACATCATAATGTTATAAAAATTAATTAAATTCAATCCATGACCTATATCTTGTTATTTTATCAATTTTATGTATTTTAATAGATATAAATAAATTATAAAACAATAATTGACTTCCAAAGTCTACGAAAGAAAACATGACTTTTAACATCCATAGTCATTCAAATCCTTACTTTCTCATGTAAAAATATCTATTAAAAATTATATTAATTTCTATTAGGTTAAAATTTCATAAAATATGACCGAAATTTAATAAATAATGAGAAAACAAACTATGAATGACAATAGGTTTTTATTTTCCACAACCTAGATTTCCATGGCCTATCTTTGGACATTATTATAAAAAATAGTCAAATTCTATATTAATATAATAACATTTAACCTCTCAATCTCACTCCCAATTCATCCCTTAAGATATTATTATTATTTTACCTCTAAAGTATTCCCCAAAAATATTCTTCTATCCCCCAAGGATCTATCCTCTTGTCTTGGAAAAACTGTTCACGGTTTTGGAAATCTTTCTTTCTATTTCCATTCATGTTCAATTTTCATTATGCATCTTCAAATTTCCCAAAAATATAAATTTTTAAATTTTAATTATCCAATTACAATGGAAATAAGAATATTTTTAATGTGTTAGAAATCTCCCCCCTCATTTTACACATTTATAAAACCATGTTTTATACCCATCATGTTGTCGAATTTACTTCTCAAATTTCTATCTTTTACAGTAGAAATTAATTTTTCCATATTATTTGAATAAAAAAACATATTTTCTATTCAATGGGTATTAATATAGATTTAAAAAAACACTTTTATTCTTGTATATATTTATAGGAATCCAACATTAACATTTATGTGTTAAAAATATGTAATAATAATGTCTATAAGCTCTTTTGTATTTCTAGATTTGGAAAAGAAACATTTTCATTAATATACATGGTTTATTGATGAAAAGATATATTATGTATATATATCTCACTTGAAATTATATAATATAAAGGGTTCACCCTGATATCTCTCCAATTAATTGGGTAAATAATTTTATCTCAAGATAAGACATGTTTTACAACACCTTGGTGAATAACCTTGGTAATTTTCATTTATGATACCATTTTGATAAAGCATGGTATTATGCATATATATGTCACATTAAATATTGGATCACATTTCTATATTATGATTCATGTTCTTTTTATTATGATATGACTCTTTATCATGACACATAACTATTCCACATTTACATAATGATATGTCTCAAGATCACATGTTATGTCTCTCCCTTTCTTATTCCCATACCAGGGTTCATGATCAAGAATTTGCTTTGATATATGTCACTAGGACATGAGATGAAGTTAAATTAACCAATAATGAACCCATTCATATGTATTTCAAGTGGATTTAGTATAATATTTTACGTTTTTATGTATTATGTACCATATTTGCACCAACGAAACATTAAAATATCCATTTTTGTACCATTTTATGAAATGATATGTTATAAAATATTACTATGACATGAAATTATGAATTTCATTTGAATCTTCCCCTATAAAAAATTAATTCTCCAATCCTATATTGTAATGCCTCCGAAATTATGTGCAATTGTTTTATTAATAAAGAATTATTTAAAGACTAAACGCTCTAATTCCACATGATTCTGAGGCCCGAGGATCCCAAAACAGAATTTTGAACTTATTTAAATGTACATTAATTAAATGTGCAAGCATGTTTTTTTATATTTGGAATGGTTCATGGATCAGAAATATGAGAGAACTTTTGAACTTGGAAGGGCATGATTCACCTATAAATTAATTAACATTAAATGGAAAGGGCTGAGTGGAAAAGTTTTTTTCAAACTTTTTGGGGAAAATTAAAAAATAATGTAAAATAATTATTTTAGTTATTTTCTCACAGTTGAGTGCCAGATGATGATGTTGCACTACAACAACGTGGTAGTGACGAGGAACATTAATGTGGCTCATTAATGTCTTGTATCACATAGTGTAATGATGATATAAAGGAAGTGTAACATTGATGTTATATCATAAATGAAACATTCATAACTGAAACATGGTGACATTTTTCCTTTTAATGTTTTGATGTGTTGGTTGAATGAGGATTAATTCCTGGAAATTCACTAATGAACCCCCACCTGTCTTCCTCTCCAATAAAAATGACACATCGATAGATCATCACCGACTTCAACACACCATGAAGAACAAAGACGGAAGTGACGAGCGACGTCGACATCTTAAAACCTCTAGGATGAAATGCTGATGCTTCGAACGTAAAATATGTATTTTTTTGTTTTATATCGATTTTATTTCCTATTATTTTATAGAAACGGTAAATGCAGATCTCACCATGAATATGTTGATTTGAAAACTATATGTTTATAAAGGGGGGTAACATTTTGGGATTTTTTTTATCATGATTTGAAATTATCTTCTGTTGATTGAACTAAAACCCCTCGGACCTCCCCTATTCTTGAACCTCTAATGTGGAGGGTGCAGTCCAACAAGAACATGGTCTGAGCACCTTCATTGTGTTTGGTCATTGTGGTTGTATCCTCAAAGTAGTAGAAAGAGGAATTTGAGGCCAAGGCAGGGATGGGGGTGACATGGGATGCCTATATGTGCAGACATATCGGAATATAGTCCATCCTAGTAACATCAGAGGTCCACAGATGGTGCTGCAGGTGTGGTACCACTACTAAGGTGGCACCAGCGACCGATGATGGCGGATGGACCATGATAGCTGCATGGAGGGGGAGACATCAACCAGAGTCATTGTAGGAAGAGAAAACAGGCCCTCTCCGGCGGCACTGGAGGATGTCGGCCCACAGAGGCAAGAGTCCACAACCGTTTAGCCGCAACATCTATGGCGAGGGACGACACGTGTCTCAACCATTCGGTTAGATCAACGAGCCGCGGTTGCTTAACCCTGGCCCGAGGGAGGCCCTACAACATCTCACAGGGCAGGCGGCACGAACCAATGTGGTCGAATACCGTATCCCAGCCAGGAAGTGCACCAACAGCCCACATTGGAGGGTCGGGCTTCGGGCAGGCAGGTTGCGCCACAGGAAGAGGGTTGACCCCATACCTATGGGCCCGAACCATAGCCTAGCAAGCCAGACCCAAGGCCCACCTAGCTGATCCCGCAGCAAAGTGGGTTAGACATATGTCTACAAGCTGGAGGCACTCCCAGTGGGCTGAACAAGCGGTGGCAGGCTGAACCTACGCCCTTTGGGCTGGGCTAGACAAGACAGGGTAACCAGGCGACCTGGTAGGCTGGAACCATGGCCAAACTAGGTCGGGTCAAGCAAGGCTCAATGGACCTGGCTCATTGCATGGATGGACCAGACCGGACCAAGCCAATCCCAAACCGGTTCAGGTCGAGATGGTAGAGTTTAAACCATGTAGTGTGGGACCCTCGGGCCGAGTTGGTCGGGTCTGTTCGACCATGTGGGACCGGGCCTAGAAGCAATTTGTCCCTGTCTACTAAAAAGCATGTATGTTTCAAAACATGCATTCAATGGATGAGTTGTATATGGTGTTGTGACCCTATCGTTGAGGATTATCACTTGGAATTCCAAGATGATTCTTTCATTGAATAATGATATGTGGCGAATGGATTGATGAGAAGTTCCCCCAGGTGTGCTGTGTACGAAACAAAACAGCTGGCTGAGACTAGAGGAATGCTATCTTTAAAATCTCTGATACTCAACTATGAAATAGTGGGAAGCACATCTATGTAAATTTTTAGGCCCATGGTGGGAAACAATTGTTTTGGACTTTGTAGGCCCATGGTACGCGACTAAGAAGAGTACCTCAGTTGGCCCTGATTATTGGAAACCCCTTATGTGTGACTTTGTAGGCCCAATGTACATGATGAGGAGGTATACCTAAGTAGTTAATGGTTAGTGGGAAGCACTTTTTAATGCCCACAATACATGATTGAGGATGATTTCTATAGTAGCTGAGACATTTGTTGATGTGGCTGATGGTTCATTTATCACTACCCTTAATGTATACCTAGTGTGAGATATCTTGGGCCTCGTGATTGTGCTTCATCTTATGCATCGTGCTTTTCTATGGGGATTGATATGTGGTCTTTCCTTTTTATTATCAAGGTCCCTACTTAGTAATTTTTTACACACCACTACATGGTCTTCGCCAGTATTTGTTGTTTCTGTTGAATACCATCGACGTTTCAAAAATGAGTTTGGTGGATCGGTACACAGAGGTTCTCAGGGAGAGGGTACCAACAGAATCTATGTTTGTGGACATGGAGGCCTATAACCAGGCGGGCCCTAGTACGATCAGGTGTAAGGGAGATTCTACTTTGGCTTCTTAGTAGCTACACTACTCTCACGATCATGTGGGGTTTTCCACTAACCTCAATTGGAGATTCCTTTTTTTTTACTATTTTAGTTCGTTTATGGGGTTTTTATTAGGTCTCACTTATATCAGTTTTATGTGATCATATCTTTTTTAGTGATACATGATTCCTTTTTAGTTTTTGGGACATGGATGGGCATTTGTGTGTGTGTAGGTACTTAGGAAAATTCCCCCCACTTCTATGTTGATGCCTTCGACAATAGTCACCATCCCTAGAACTTTTGGAGGTGGGAATGGGGTAGTCATGGAATGGGCCCCTGGAGAAGGGTCGTGACAAATTTGTATCATAGGGCGGTCAATCGTACCACAAATACTGGGAGTCTATTGTTTTGTATTAGGGAAACAATGTTATGAGTTTCGAGTTCAACATTCAGATTCGATGAGTCCAGTGTCAGTACGGAGGCCGACGTATCCATACACAGGAACCTTGAATTCTGATTTTCACCTCTAGACATGGAAAAACTGGTTGAATAAGTGTCTCCATATGTTCATATGATTAAAATTAATCTAAGAAGGTATAACCATATAAATGTGGTACATCTTGGTCTATTTCAGGATTCCTCAGTGTAGACAACCTTCTAGGAATCTGATACGCGGTTGTGGGGAAAACCCACCAAGAGATGAGGCGTCTGTTCATGGACTGATTCTAGAGATGGCCCCACAGGATGGTGCAACCATTCTCCCACCAGCGGATGGTCAGCATATTCTGTCGGCAGTTCCAGCTGAAGATGTGTGTAGACTCAGTTACCATCACAAGTTTCAGAGGCATAGAAATCCATGGTGTTGGGGTGAGGCAGACCATTATGTCACTAAGGACATGATTGAGGTAGTTCCATAAGTGTTTCTCTTATTTAGGTCACCTCCTGACCAGATGGAGATCTTAGAAGCAAGCCTTCAGCATGGCTCTATAGGGAGATGGTGGCACTTGCCCGCCCAGATGGATGATGAGATGACCCTCACCATGGATGATTTCGAGTGGCTTTTCCAGGAGGAGTATTTTCTCCTCGACATTATTCTCTGTACAAATTGAGGAGATGCTTCACCAACAACAGGGTATCATGATGGTGCATGAGTACTCGAATAGGTTCACTGATATTTCATACTAATCGACAGACACTACTGGAAATCTAGAATTTCCCAACGGTTTAGAACCGTTGGGATAGGCTGCAGAACTATTGGTATATGTTATACCAACGGTTCTGCAAACCGTGGGGAAGTAAGCCATTGGGAAAGGCTTTTCCCAAAAGTTTACATAGAACCGTTGGGATAGGTTGGAAAAAATCAACCTATCCCAATGGTTCTGCCAAACCGTTGGGAAATCAACACATAATTTCGTTTCCCAACGGTTTACAAACTATTGGGAAAGGTTTTTACCAACGGTTCCATGAACCGTTGGTAAAAACCACCATGTGACAGGGTATCCCAATGGTTTCAAACCGTTGGGATAGGTGTTTTTACCAACGGTTCCTTGAACCGTTGGTAAAAACAGCTATTAGAGCCTATGCCAATGGTATGAAAACCGTTGGCATAGGCTTTGCTGTGCAAATTGCACAGCAGAATGAAATTTTCACAGTAGGTTTGGTTTTTGGGAATTCACCCTTGGTTTCAATTCAATTTTCAATCCAATTATGCCCTAGTTTTCAATTCATTTTTCAATCCAATTATTTTTCCTGTAACACATATGATGCATACATATAGAGAACAAACCAACACATACAAATAATGAAAACCAACCAACCAACACATATATTGCATCCTGAAAATATACTCATCCATAATTAAAGTAGAATTCATAACATAATTATAAACATACATAATTCATTTAGAATTCATTTTAAAATTTAGATGACAATCATATGTGGAATCCAGAATTCAATTCATAATTTGATTGGTTTTTCATATACCATATATTTTTAATAGAAATGATATCCATTTTAAACAAAATACATACATCTGGAATGATACCGGTCACACCGTGCCTCGGATTGAGGTGAGGTTAACTCGTACACGTCACAAATGAATCATTGATCGTTGTCCTAAAGTATCAACATATTCCAAAATCGTTTGGTCGGTTTTGCGTATGTCAGTTGTTGTTTTCACTTAAAATGAAGTGTTTTTTAAATAAAAGAGAGACACTTTGAATGGTGTCGGCCATACCGCATCTCGTATTGTGGCGGGGTTAACTCGTACACATCACAAATGACCCATGGATTGTTGTGCTAAAATATAAACACAATCAGAATGCGTTTGGTTGGTTTTCCGTATGAATTTAAAATGTAGTCCATTTTAAAGAAATGAGATACACTTAGAGTGGTCTCGGCCAAACCGCGACTCGGATTGAGGCGTGGTTGACTCGTACACGTAACATATGACCCATAAATCATTGTCCTAAATTTTCAACAGATTCCGAATGCGTTTGGTCAGTTTTTTATATGTCAGTTGTTTATTTCACTTATAATGTTGTCCATTTTAAACAAAAGAGACACAGTAAGAGTGGTACCGGCCACACCGCGTCTCGGATTTAGACGGGGTTGACTCTTACACGTCTCAAATGACCCATGGATCATTTTCCTAACGTATCGACGAAATCCGAATACGTTTGGTCGGTTTTCCGTATGCCAGTTGATGTTTTTCACTTAAAATGACGTCCTTTTGAAACAAAAGACGGACACTATGAGTGGTGCCGACCACACCGCGTCTCTAATTGAGGCGGGGATGATTCGTACACGTCACATATGACCCATGGATCGTTCTCCTAAAGTTTAAATGGAAACCAAATGCGTTTGGTCGGTTTTCCGTATGTACTTAAAATGTTGTCCATTTTAAACAATAGAGTGACACTTAGACTAATCCTGACCACAACGCGACTCATATTCATCCCGGGTTGGCTCGTACATGTCACATATGACCCATTGATCGTTGTGATAAATTATCAAAAGATTACTAATGCGTTTGGTCGGTTTTGCGTATGTCAGTTGTTCTTTTCATTTATAATCATGTCCATTTTAAACAAAAGAGACAGAGTTAGAGTGGTGTCGGCCACACCGCGTCTCGGATTAAGACGGGGTTGACTTGTACACGTCACATATGACTCATGGATCGTTGTTCTAAGTATCGATAGAATCCGAATGCGTTTGGTCGTTCTTCCGTATGTCAGTTGATGCCTTTCACTTAAAATGACGTCCTTTTGAAACAAAAGACGGACACTTTGAGTGGTGTCAGCCGCACCGCATGTCGTATTGAAGCGGGGATGATTCGTACACGTCACATATGACCCATGGATCGTTCTACTAAAGTTTCAATGGAAACCGAATCTGTTTGGTCGTTTTTCCGTATGTACTTAAAATATTTTCCATTTTAAACAAAAGAGAGTCACTTAGACTTATCCTGGCCACACCGCGACTCAGATTCATCCCAGGTTGTCTCTTACACGTCACATATGACCCATGGATTGTTGGGATAAATTATCAACAGATTTGGAATGTGTTTGGTCAGTTTTCCGTATGTCAGTTGATGCTTTTCACCTAAAATGACGTCCTTTTGAAACAAAAGACGGACACTTTGAGTGGTTCCGGCCACACCACGTCTCTGGATTGAGCTGAAACCACCGTACATCATTCTAATTATTATTCGTGACGTGTACGCACAGACGGCACGTCAATCGGACGTGCGGTTTGCGCTGTACGACTCAATATTCGTGTTTTAAGTGATGCGCACGCTTCGTAAACGCGCGTGAGGGGGGTCCAAATGGGCCGAACGAAATCGGAATGGCCTGAAATAAGACGACAAATACGGGAGAGTGATTTATGAAGTTTTCAAGTAGACGGCACGTCAATCGGACGTGCCGTGTGCCCGCGGTGACCGACAACGTAGTTCTGGTGTCAGAAACGGCCAAAACGGGCATCCAACGATCAAATTCATAGAGTACGACCTCATATTGAGCTGCAACCACCGTTCAACATTCTAACTATTATTCGTGATGTGTACGCGCAGACGACACGTCAATCGGACGTGCAGTTTGCGCGGTACGACTCAATATTCGTATTTTAAGTGATGCGCGCGCTTCGTAAACGCGCGTGAGGTGGGTCCAAATGGGCCGAACGAAGTCGGAATGGCCTGAAATCAGACGATAACTATGGGAGAGTGATTTCTGAAGTGGTCGAGCAGACGGCATGTCAATTGGACGTGTCGTGTGCCCGCGGTGACCGACAACGCAGTTCTGGTGTCATAAACGGCCAAAACGGGCGTCCAACGGTCAAATTCATAGCGGACAACCTCGGATTGAGCTGAAAACAACGTGAAACATTCTAATTATTATTCGTGATGTGTACGCGCAGACGCCACGTCAATCGGACGTGCGGTTTGCGCGGTACGGCTCAATATTCATGTTTTAAGTGATGCACGCGCTTCGTAAACGCACGTGAGGGTGGTCCAAATGGGCCGAACGATTTCAGAATGGCCTGAAATCAGACGAAAAATACGGGTGACTGATTTATTAAGTGGTCGAGCAGACGGCACGTCAATCGGACGTGCCGTGTGCCCGCGGTGACCGACAACACAGTTCTGGTGTCATAAACGGCCAAAACGGGCGTCAAACGGTCAAATTCATAGCGGACGACCTCGGATTGACCTGAAACCACCGTGAAACATTCTAATTATTATTCGTGACGTGTACGCGCAGACGGCACGCCAATCGGACGTGTGGTTTGCACAGTACGGCTCAATATTCGTGTTTTATGTGATGCGCGCGCTTCGTAAACGCGCGTGAGGGGGGTCCAAACGGGCCGAACGAAGTCGGAATGGCCTGAAATCAGACGACAAATAAAGGTGAGTGATATCTGATGTGGTAGAGCAGACGGCACGTCAATCGGACGTGTCGTGTGCCTGCGGTGACCGACAACGCAGTCCTGGTGTCATAAACGGCCAAAACGGGCGTCCAACTGTCAAATTCATAGAGGACGACCTCAGATTGAGCTGAAACCACCGTGCAACATTCTAATTATTATTCGTGATGTGTACGCGCAGACGGCATGTCAATCGGACGTGCGGGTTGCGCAGTACGGCTCAATATTCGTATTTTAAGTGATGCACGCGCTTCGTAAACGCGCGTGAGGGGGTCCAAGGGGGAGGGGGGGTTGTCTAGGGTCCAAGAATGAGGGGGGTTGTCCAGGGAGTTCACAAACACACAACCACTAAAAGACAACAACATCCATAAAAACAGACAATATATAAAAATAACTTAAACTCCAATACTATACTACAAGTCTAGATAAAACCAACAACTCGAATAGATTAAACATCAAATCTCAGTAATGTAAGTCAAAAATGTAACGGATCAATATGTACCACATCAGCATCACCATCACCATCATCATCATCATCATCTCCCTCGTCATCGTCCTCGTCATCGTCCTCACCCTCCATAGTGCCTTCCTCCTCACCTTCGCCCTCCTCCTCGCCCTCCTCATCTCCCTCCTCTTCCGCATCAGACTGCTCGCCATCATCATCTTCAAGCAGGACATCGGCCTGACCACCACTGGAACTGCCATCTGGTGCACCATATATAGAATGTATCGACGACATGTATTCATCAATCGCTGGGCTGGCCTCTGCTGGAAGTGTTGGACATAGAACTTCAATAAATTTCATAAATGCACAGTTTGCCCTAGCAGACTGTTCTGCCATCTCTGTGGCCCTTTTCTTAGCCTGTTCTGCCTGTGCCCTAACTTACTGCAGCTCGGTGGCACTACAACTCGTACCTGAGGCAGGCCAATACCTCGTCGGGGCTATTCTAGGTCGGCAGCGTACTCTGCCAGAATGATCCTCTCCCAACACCTGATGTAAGTGATCAGATGGCCCAAAATTGTCTGCTTCTTGGGCATCGAGGGCCTCTAAAGCATAATGTTACAAATATAAATATATTATTAAGTTATGAAATAGATATTAAAATATAAAATCAACAGATTAAAACTTACAATCTGCTGCTGAGTCTCTTCGTTGACAGCACTTCCATCTTTTTTTTGTCTACTCGAGCAAAACAGTTTTGCTCAAGCCACACGTCCTTCAATATTTTGTACTTGCCTCTACAATGACATTGAAAAAAAAAGTTATATAAAAACTTCATCAAATAATTAAATAATTGAGGAAACAAAAGAAAATGTAAGTCGTAAAGAAAACTTATAAACAATTGTCATACCTGCTGCCTCTCATGATCTGGCATCGTCGTGCGTCCTAGTGTATGGAGGTATTTTTTTGCATCAATGTTTTTTTTATTTTTTCCAGATGATTTCTAAATAAAATTCGATAATGCAAAGGATAATATTAATGAAAAACATGAAAGTTATTATTTAAATACCTCAAATGTAATTCATACCTTAAACTGGGTACTCGTCCAATGAGTAATCATCTGACGATACTACTCTATAGGACAATCATCCACGACTGGTACCGCCTCTAACTCAGTGCCAACTCTAGCACGCCAGCCAATATACAGATCATGCTTGTAGGCTCTCCAAATATCGCCTAAATCCTTTAGACGTTTCAGTCGTGCACCCTGACCATCAGGAAAATTAAATCGAAGCTGAAATGAAAATATTAATTCATATAAATACAAAAAAAAATTCATGGCATTAAATACAACAGATTTTTTTACCCATATCTCTGCCCAAGCTCTATCTTTGACCTCATGTGGCAAATGTCTCCACGACAGCGGGCTGACGGGAATGATGTCGGAGTATTTGGCATGCGTCGCCATAAAACTCCAACATTGCTGCCCTGTTTTCTCAACCATCTGATTGTCTTCATTATATTCCACCATAACCTGTGTGCGATGGTTCCACACCGAAAGCATGCGTGTACGGCCCCACCCCCTCCTCCTGTCAGTATATGTATCTGTCATGAAAGAAAAACAAATATTTTATCAAAACATGTTATAATGAAAATAAATATTGCTATAAAAATTTGTTAGGCTTTTATAAATATACATGCGCTAGTATGATCAATGAGTGGCGCCGGATCCACAGAACATGATGGAACACACTCTGGTGTAACAGGAGTCGAAGACGATGGAATATAAAATCTCGGAGAGACAGAAGTAGAAGGAAATGAAGATGGAACAGCTGTATGACCTGATGCTGACTGGGGAGTGGGAATCATCATGGGATGTGAAAATGATGGGGCAGAAGATGCAGAAGGTAGCGAAAACATGGGAGGTCTAAATATCCCGTGTGTCCCTAACGACACACCGTGATCAGAATGTGGGAAGGCTGAAATTTCAGTGGGAGGGGAAGGGTCTAGTCGGGCACGCGCAGCTCTACGTCCACCTCTGGTACGAACCCTCCTCGTACCACCGACCTGAGTACTAGAACCAGTACTAGGCTCCTCGTCGAATAACTGTCGACGTAATGGTGGATCCTAAAAAAATGTTTACAAAAAAAATTAATCACATGACATTATATATTCTGTATATATATATATATTTGAAATAAAGTACTCACTATAGTCACTAAGGGTGGAATTCCCATCTCCTCCATCCGACGATTGTTCTCCGCCATTTTTTTCTTCGTCTCTCTTCAATTGGCTGCATTTCCTGCATTGGAAAACAAATATGTAATTAATTAGAAAAAGAAAATTAATGTGTAAACCAAAAAACTAAATATATGAGGGAATGAGGGGATTCATTGGTAATTTAGCTATCAATTGTTTTAGAAGAGCTTGAATGAATTTAATAAAACATACAAGTTGTAATGTTCACCAAGTTAGAAATATTGTTTGATTTGGTTTGAATACAGTTCAATTCCAAATTAGAAAATGCAATTCAAATAAAACAGCAACCAATAAACATTGAAAAATCACATAACGGTCAAGTCAGCTAAAACATATTTGTGATCAATACTAAATAAATATGAATATTACCAACCTTAACAACCCAACTCGAGGTAAACCAAACGAATTGAGAACATGGACGAATGATTCTATATATTTCCAACCACAACTTCAGGTTCACAATCAACTCTGAAAATTGAGCTATTGGAGTCATCAAAATAAATAAATGGATTGGTTCCAATGGAAATAGGGACAGTGTCAATTCCATCATCAGCATCATCAAAAATATGTCTTGGAATTACTTCAACTATGACACCAAATTCAGGTTGAAGTTGATCTTTGACATAAACAACTTGTTTAGCCATTGATGCCAACACATATGGTTCTTCGGTTGCAAGAGTGCGGGTCAAATTAATTACTCGAAATCCACAATCATCAATAAATGTGCCTTGTCTCATCATCGAATCAAACCAATGGAATTTCATCATTGTGACTCGTCCATGAGAGTAATAATCCAATATTATTATTTTCTCAACAACTCCATAATAACCCACATTTTCAAGTCGCGGTCTACTATCTGATGCACTGGCATAACAATCTGTTGTGGCAGTAACCATAATACCATCATGTTGTGTTCTCATGTTTTTGGCTCGTTCAGTGACAATAAATCTGTACCCATTGATAACAATTGATTTACAGTCACGAACCATGGTATTAGGACCAAAAGCCAAAGCTCTTATTTCCTCAGAGACAGAGTCAGCAGACAAACTCAATACCTGCAATATAAATGACAGTTAAACTTAAGTAAATATTGAAATAATTAATTTAAACAGTAATATTTTTACCTTCAATTTTAACCAAGCAGAAAACTCTTTGCTATGCAAAGTCTCTCTCCTTCTCAAAGATAAAGAACGATGCTTCCTATTTATCATTGTTTTATGTTCCCTGTAGATAAAAAAATATGAATAGTTTAACAGATATATATGTAAGATATACATATTCAATTTTGTTACCTGATATAATCATCGAACAAATCACAGTTGAACAAAACTGTGCGATGTGCCATCTCCCGCTCTTCATGGCTTAATGTCTTCAATGTATATGATCCAGGAATTCCTCCTGTTTGAGGAAGTGATGGAAAACTGGGTTCAATTTTCTCATATTTTTCTTCTTCATTTCTCATTGGTCTGTTCAATCTTGTAGTAAGATCAGAAAAATACATTGAACAGAAATCCATACATTCTTGAGCTAAGTAACCATTCACGATAGAACCTTCGGGATGATTCTTGTTTCGAACATAAGACTTTAATGTGAACATATTTCTTTCAGTTGGATACATCCAACGAAAAGAAACAGGTCCTCCGAGAAGTATTTCAGTTGGAATATGGACAGTCAGATGCAGCATGCATGTGAAAAATGATGGGGGAAACATTTTCTCCAACTCACACAAAATTATTGGGGCATCTGTCAACATTTTTTGCAAGAAAGACTTGGAAAACTTCTTAGCACAAAGATATCTAAACAAATGGCACAACCGAATGACACCCACCCTTACATTATTGGACAAAAGATGACGGATTGCTATTGGAAGCAACTCATGAAGTAGAACGTGATAATCATGAGTCTTCAAAGATTTTAGCTTTAACTCTCTTCTGTTGACCCGTTTAGATATGTTGCTTAAATAGCCATCAGGAACTCTAATAGTCTCTAATACTTCCAAAAATTGTTTTTTTTTCAGTAGGTGTCATCACATAAGAAGCACATGGATGTTGCAATTTATTTTCACTGATACGCACAGGATGCAATTCTGGTCTGATGCCCCAATCCACCAAGTCACGTCGAGATCGTAAATCATCTTTTGTCTTCCCCTTGACATTTAGAAGAACTGAAAGAAACATTTCACATATATTCTATTCAATATGCATTACGTCTAAGCAATGACGTAGCAAATTTTTTGACCAATAAGGCAAATCAAAAAAGATACTCCTCTTCCTCCAATTGTAAGAGGTTTCTGTGGAAACATTCTTTCTCTTTCCAGATTTCATTTGACCCTTCCCGAATGAAAAACTGAAATCTTTCAATTCATTAAGCACATCAGTTCCATACATACGATGAGGTGGATCATCGGTCTCTATAGTATTATCAAATCATCGACAATTCATTCTATATGGATGATCCTTTGGCAAAAATCATCGATGTCCCATAAAACTAAAACTACAACGATGTTTCAGTCTTCTGGATCGTGTATTCTTCATACAAACTGACATGACAGTTTTCCCTTCGTGCTCCATCCAGACATAATTGCATAAGCCGGAAAATCATTGATCGTCCACATAAGCGCAGCACGCATCTGAAATATGTCTTTAGAACATTCATCGTATGTGCGCACACCCACATCCCAAAGAAGTTTCAACTCTTTTATTAAAGGTTGCATGTATACATCAATATCAATGTCGGGATCAGAAGGACCAGATATGAGTATACTCATGAATGTGAAAGATTTTTTCATACACAACCATGGGGGAAGATTATAAATGTGTATAAAAACTGGCCATGTGCTGTGCGAAGTAAGAATCTGCCCAAACGGATTAAAACCGTCGCATGAAAGACCCAGCCTCACATTACGCACGTCAGCTGCAAAATCAGGATGTCGAGAATCAAATATCTGCCTTGCAAATCCATCTTCAGGATAAACCAACTCATCATTAGTCTTCTTTCTCTCGGTATCATGCCATCTCATTTTTATTGATATTTCATCAGACATAAAAAGATTCTAGAGTCTGGGGATCAATGGAAAGTGCCACATTACTTTCTGTGGAATGCGGGATGGTGTTCCATGAGATTTTGACTTCCTGTGGGATGTGCCACATTTTATACATTCATTTCGTTCAGCGGTTTCTTCCCAGAAAAAACATCAATCTTTCGGGAAAGCATGAATTTTGTTTCTGGAAAATCCAAGTTCTTCAACTAACTTCCATGCCATATAGTGGTTTGAGGGAATATCTGCATCATCTGGAAGTAAATCCTTCAAGAGGGTAAGAATGTAATCGATTGCTGTATTAGAAATCCCATACATAGTTTTTCCATGAAACAATCGGATTAAAAATTCCAGCTTTTTCATTTTATCGCATTGTCGATATACTGGAGTCGTGGCAGCATCATTCAATTTTTTCACCCTATTAATATCATCATTTTCAGTAGATGCATCAGTTGTCCTCATATCGACGTCTTATTGAGTCGAAATCCTTTCTTTTTCATGATGACGAATAAACGGAAACCAATCATCTAACAAATTCTCCATTCCAGTCCTTTCATTTCAATCATCACCAATTTGAGATTTAATTTTCTCCCCATCGTGATACCACACAAAGTATTTTGCTTGAAAACCATTTTTGGTTATGTGGTAGCTGACTTCTTCATGACTCAACCAAGGTCTACCAACACAATTGGAACATGGACAGTGTATGCGACCACTATCTGAAGCATTGTGAAATGAAAAATCTATAAAGCTCTCCAAATTGTTTTGAAAATCGCTTGAGATACGGTCGGTTTCATACATCCAACTTCTATTCATTCTGTAAAAAAATTCATATAAGTCATTTTTTCATAAACAATTCAATAGGATTGAACTTTAATAGAAAATACATTTAAGTAAACGATAATGGAAGAAAATAATCATGGTATCAACTAGACATGTGAAAAAAACATACTAATGTGTTATTGAAAAAATGTAAAACCAACAAGAACATAATCTGTTATCACATCAGAGCATGCCTCATCCCATAACCATATTAGTAGGGTACCCTCGTGGACAGCCCCGCCCACCCCCGTGGACAACCCACCCACCCCCATGGACACCCCCTACCCCCTAGACAGCCCAACCACCCCCGTGGAAAGCCCACCCACCCCCCTCGACACCCCTTCTCACTATGGACAGCCCCCACCCCCTTGGATAGCATGCCCACAACCCTGGACACCCCTACCCCATGTGGTCAGCCCACCCACCCCCCCTGGACAGCCCGCCCTCCCCTCCTTTGTTGTACCCCTCTCTCTTGGATTTTAATGATCACAATCACTCTCATCGTGTTCTAACTTGTTTTCAAGTGTTTTGATGTTAGGAAAAAGGTTTCCCAGGAGTTGGCCCAAGAAGGATGATAGTGGACTCTCTGAGTCCACCGGCCAGCCGGTGGTCTCTGGCAGAAGCATTGCATTCTGCCAGAGCCACCTGTCAGCTGGTGTTGGCACACCGGCCAGCCGGTATGGGCACCGGCCAATCGGTTCTTGCCCACCGGCCAGCCGGTGGAACCCAGACAGAAAGCCTTCTCTGTCTGGACCACCGGCCAGCTGGTGAGACACCACCAGCCAGCCGGTGTGCCCAGTCAAACTACCGTTGGGCTTTGACCAGACTTGTACTTTTGACCCCCAACGGCTCCGGAAGCCCTCCAACGGCCATATTGAAGTGTTTATGGGTATTTATCCTATAAATAAGAAACCATGGATGTCGGGAACATAACCTAATGATATTTTGATGTCTTGACGCTCTAATGACAAATCTCCAAGTCCTCTTGTGATCCATTGCCATCCTTGAAGCTTGATCTCCCTCTCCATCAGCCCACCCACCTCCCCTGGACAGCCCGCCCACCCCTCCTTGAATGCCCGACCACCCCCGTGGACAGCCCAGCCACCCTTGTGGACAGCCCGCCCACCCCCGTACCCCCCTGGACACCCCGTACCCCCCCTGGATAGCCCCTCCCACCCTCCCAAACAGCCCACACCCCCCTCCCCTACAACCCCACCACCACCACCTAGACATACCACCCCCCCTGGAATGTGTAGAAATAAAATAAAAATACATGATATATAGATAGCACAAAATACTCAACCTATGGGTTCACATTAACTACATAATCACACACTTCACTACTACCACAAAACACATAAACCACACCACCACTACACAAGACACATAACATTTCTCACATTCATTTATAAGCCACTTCATTCACACTTACATTGTCCATTCATTTAATGTTAAATTAATTAAATCAATTTACCACACATCCATTTCTATTCCATCTCATTTATTTAATATCTTGTTTTTTTGTTTTAACAGCATAATTTATTCCATATATAACCAGGAAACTAATAAAACCACCACACAAAAACTCACCATCTCACAATAACCATCGACACCATGTTACATCGACCAACCATCTCACCAAAACAACCGCATATCACAATAAAAATATTGCACATCACAAACAACCGCACAACCAAAACCACCTCACCACATTATACACCACAACTTCATCACACAACACCTCCACACGACACAACACCACCACACATCATCACTATCATACAACTTCACATGACACATCCATGCTCACTAACCGTCACATTACAACCCCACATATCACAATGCCCAACTGGTCACCTCAATCCCCATAAATCAGCCTACAACATACAATGAAACACAACAAAAAACCTCTCATAGAGTCAACATACCCCAACTTCCACAATTAATTTATACAAGGTCTTTTATTACATTACCCCTTTATTTAGCATGGACATTATAACACAACTGATATTCCAGGGGAAACTAATTAATTAACAAAATATTTATTAATTTCCCTATTTTACACGGTGAAATCAAATCAAAATCCAAACTTAAAACTAAAATATTAGATCAATAACAATAAAAACAAGGTACCATATGTGTATAAAGAAAAAATTACTTGATTTGAGATGATTCAAATGGGTTTTCACTTATTCGGATAGGGGATTTGGAGAGCAGCAGAGAGGTGGAGGTGGATTGATAACATAAAACTAAAATACTAAAGCAATAACAATAAAAATAAGGAAGTATATGTGTATAAATGAAAAAATACCTGATTTCACCTCTTCGGATAGGGGCTATCGCCAGAGGAGAGCGGTGGAGCGGATGAAATTATGTTCTGTGCGAATGGGGGAGAGCAGGATTTGGGGGAAATAATTCCCAACGGTTTTAAAGAACCGTTGGGAAAGAGATTTTAAGGACCCCTTTGCCAACGGTTTGAGGAAACTGTTGGCAAAGGGGTGACCCTTTCCCAACGGTTCTCTTGAACCGTTGGCAAAAGGTGATTAACACACCCCTTTACCAACGGTTTGAAGAAACCGTTGGCAAAGCGGTGGCTTTTCCCAACGGTTTCAATGAACCGTTGGGAAAGGATTTATTAGTCCTTCAAGGCCAACAGTTTTAGAAAACCGTTCGTAAAAACCCGTTGGGAAAAACAGCATTTCCAGTAGTGAGATATGGTGCGAGATCCTTTCATTAGAGCTAAATCCATTGAGCAGGGACTCATCATCCCTACTCTGGCTGGGGTGATGGATAGATACCTTCTAGTAGAGAGCTTATGGGTAGAGAAGGGGCCCACATCGAGATCTACCAGCAGACCCCAAGCGGCATAGTATTCCATAGGCAGCAGACAATAGATGCGAGGGACCAAGAGGGGTATGAGTTTCCGAGGACGACCCCAGGACTTATGGTCAGCAGTGCGATGCTCCCAGACCAGATGAAGTCTGCAGGGAACCATGAATTGCTTCTTGTAAGGAAGACAAGGACACATTGTCGTTGAATACCTATACTTTCGTAAAGATTACCAAAAGACGTTCGGGGGCTGCTGAGATAGAGGTGTCGGTTCGAGTGAGTTGGCCTATATGATTTCAAACGTGGAAAGGGAGTAGTTCGAGCAGAAAACGGTGGGTTATGGTTTGAGGTGTTATAACAACTACCCCCATGTGGTCCACCATGACCTTAGGGAGCAAAAGGAAAGGGGTGAGCCCAACTTCTGGCAGTGAAGTCTTCTGACCACGATGCTCAAGAGATGATCTGAGGTACTATCAATCTCTTGTACACCAAAAATATAGATCTTATAGAAATAAGTTCTATTCACTCCTTTTTGACATGGCTCTCATTCATAGAATAGACTTTCCAGTAGAGCAGTTTGCTTGATCCATATGTCTAGAGACTCTTACAAGAGGGGATTTGGGGATTAATCAATGGTTTCAGCAGTGTGAAATTACTCAAGGATGTGAGAGTTTCGTTAGGGATCACATAGTAGAAGTGTCGATGCATTATGATGTACTTTTCGATATTGATAGGTTATCCTTAGTCCATTCTCATATTGACTATTTTTTTATACGTTGTGTTCTGTCAATAGGGATGGGGCCATGTTTTCCATCACTGGTGAGAAGGAAAACATTGTAGCATAGGACATATATTCTTTGAGGAGGGTGGTCATTCCACAACCATTGTATTTAATTTATTTAATTATTTTCTGAGTTTAAATTTTTTGGTGGGGTTTAGTTTAGTCCTGTAAATTTTTTTGTTTGATTTATATTAAAAAGTGAACTTTTTTTTGTGTTGACATCATCAGGAACACGAGAGAAGCATGAATTTGGAAGTTGCACGGCTTTGCCCTAGGAACTGTGCAACCACCCATTCTCAAAAAATGAAAATAAATATATATTGAAAATATAAAAATGATTGATTTTTGTCTTTTAAAATTTATATTATTATTAAGGATTTTATTATTATTAAAAAAATAAATATTTTTATTATTTTCAATTTTACCGTCATGTTATTATTGTTATTATTATTATTATAAATACTCTAATGATAATTAATGTTAATTAAAACAATTATTAAGAATAATTTTGTTGTTGTATTAATATTAATGTTACTATGAACATTATTATTTTGATTATTCTTCTTATTCTTATTATCAAAATTGTATTACTACTATTATTATTATAATTATATTATTATTATTATTATTATTATTATTATGTTATTAGAATTATAGTTCTTATTATTATTTTTGATTAGTTTACCCTTTTAAGATTTTTGCGCATTCCTTCTCTACTCCGTATCTCCCTTGCCGTACACTTCCCCTACTCCCCTCTAGTGCTCCCTTCTTGCCACCACCAATCTCCTTTCCCAGTAGTGTCGTTTCGACCTCCCTATCATGTGCTGAGTTGTCAGCCTTCACATTCCCGTTATGCTCACCATTGCATCCCCCCAGAACCTGGGCTCCCTCCATCTCATTGGTCCCATGATCTTTCCTCCTACCATTCCGGAATTTAAACCACCTCAGCCATCCTTTTCACTGGAACCCCACCACCCCGTTCTTCCTTCCATCACCTTCTTCTCGGCATGAAACAAATTATCGCCTCTTTCCCCATTCCAACATTGCTTCCCCTATCCTGACCTTCCTCCTTGATTACCAGCTCAAAGCCTCTCCCCTGATCGTCCTCCTTCTCAATGGTGCAACCACACTCCCCCTTGTCGGTGACTGGGCGACCATCTCGCAATCCATGCCTTCTTGTATGGCTAACATTCCTCCACCCTATTCCAGAGAGTCCAGCGATGGCCGCGACCTTCCCACATGGAGTTTATCCATTACGACCCTTTGCAAATGAGTTTTCATACCTCCATTTGGTTTTGTATACTCGAACTAAGGATCTAAGAGTGTTTTGAGTCCATGTCATTTAATATATAGAGCATTACACCTTACCACATAGATTTGGTTGTGCGTTGTTTCATCGTGCCTTGGTTTTTTGGTAGGCCTCCCTTTTAATCACCTTTATCATTTATGAAATTTCGATTTCATTCTTTTTGCACCTTAGTTATATTCTAAATATGTTTCATATGATCCTTGGATAAGTTTCAGACTGTTCAATGGTGATTTATTCATTTTCCTGTAATATCAATGTTATTTCTTCGAATAAGTGCACACATAGAATTTAGAAAAAAAATTGTGTTGGAATTAACACATAGTTTATGAAAATTAAAAAAATATTTAGTACTTTAAATCAATTTATGGGATGTTTTTTTTACTTCGTTGTGTGTTAATTGTTGGTTCCAGATGCAGCGGAAGCTCGTTGGTGAGATTTCCCAACTTTAATTTTAGCATTAAACAACATTCAATTCGAGATCTATCATGATATAAAATGCAGGATCTTCGGAATGGAATGAAGAACGAAAAAGAATAGAAGAGTCATGGAACCACTGAGATAGGATCATCATTTGTTGGTTATAAATACTTTAATTAATTCACAAGAATTACCCCGGTGGAATTACTTTTTTTTCGATGTCTATCGTCATGATCCTGTGATCTGTCATTGCGTCTTAGAATCCAAGTATAGGATTCCTCAAGCAGTGATCCACATGTGGTCCACGTATCTCTGGATGTCGCCGAAGAGATCTTCAGGTGCTAGCGTGGATGAACCTTCGCTTGCGATGTCTGGCTTCGACCTCCTTGATCCGGTGGAGGATCTCACTCTCGTAACTTGAGGGCGTTATTGGTGGAAAGGGAATTCCCTCTTGGCATGAGAGTATTTCCAAATCCATTGTGTAAAACAATGGTTCTTAAAAGTGTTGGGGTTGTGAGGATATTTATAATCTGGTTTGAGGTTAATAGAGTGATTCTATAAATAACGGTGTTACACGTTTTATTTATTTCATTAACTCTTATTGAAACCCCCATGTCGAATTATGAATTCCTTGAAATGTTCCCATGCTGATTATAATTAATATCATTTAATAAAACAATATCAAATCCTCAAAACCCAGACTGGAAAACTACACATCGTGTAATAATTAATACACGGCGTGTACTTTTTTTCCATAAAACTACACGGCGTGTATATTTAATATACACGGTGTGTACTTTTATTTTCCATTTTTCTCCACCACATTTATTAGACCTTGAGTAATGGCAATTTATTTTATAAATAAATGTAACTGCATTACTCACTTAAAAATATATTATTTCTCCCTCAATATATTCTCTCGAATAACTAGTGTCGAAATAAATGCGATCAGGAATCCTTAAATAATTATTAAACCACAGTCGAGAATAATATTTATTCAACTTGTTAAATTAATATTTAACTGAGATACATGGACACACATAGTGTGTGACCCTCTAGGCCACTTTCTCAGTGGAATTTGGCAGAGCGTGCCTAAAGACCAATGTTAGCATCTAGAAACATGCCAGGGAACCCATATAAATAGAGGTTAACACTGAAATGATGTCTCACCTCCTACGAATTCTTATCGGGTAATATAATCCTATTTGTCTCAAAATCTCTAATAAAGCAGGTTGCATTCTAGTTCCATCAACCCATGTGCTCGATTATTCCTTCATTGACTTCCCAGAACAGAAATCGCCCATAACATACCATGGAAATGGATTTATTTAGGCTATATAAATTCCATCAATGGGCCTAAGATATCTACTTCCATTATGGAACATAAGGGACAAATCCTTTCTCGTATTATTTTATGATGTAGTATATTCGTGACGCACCCAACATATCCTACTTCACTACGAACAGTGTGTCATCATAGTTTTCGTCAATACATCTAACTGTGTGAGTTGTAATTCCCATTAATAATAATCATAAAGTCTAAGGACCAATACACACGTCCGTAGATAGGAAAATCCAATGACACTATGAAATGTGGATTTCCTACAGGCGGGTCTCGTTCTCATAATATCCTCTTGGATATTATGAAGGGGGCACACCATGAGATGGTTCCTCAAAGTTTTATGAATCATAAACCCTAATGACCAGTATTATTTTTGTCCCTCAAATAATATTATCCAGCCGTAGAACATTTATTCAAGAACAGTTTTATAGAACATTCGGGTTCTCATCATAGTAGGGATCCGCTATGACCCTTTAATGAAACAGTTGTCCTTAAGACATTATCTCATACCTTGTCATGCATAAGAACAATCAAGATGTGATACGGCTTTTATTAATGAATAAAGTACAAATTAGTTGGTTCTAGGCCACTGACTCCAACAGACTCCCACTTGGACTAGCGCCAGCTGCTAAGAACCTTTAACCCTCTTGCTCTCACATGACATTCATACTTCTGCTGAGATAGGCCTTTAGTCATGGGGTCCACCACATTCTCTTCTGTAGACACTGTGATCATTGAAACTTCACCCCTCTGATAGAAATCCCTCAAGAGGGGATACTTCCAGATTGTGTGCTTTATCCGTTGATGTGGCCTTGGTTCTTTTTCAAGATCCACCACTACAGTATTATCACAATACAATGTAATGGAATCTTTATTGCTAGTCACCAAATCATGATCCTGGACAATGTCATGAATCTGGATGGCTTTCTTGGCTGCATCAGAAGTGGCTATATATTCGGACTCCATTGTAGAATCGACGACAATTGTCTGCTTAGAACTCTTCCAGCTCACATCTCCTCCATTGAGACAGAAAACATATCCAGATTGCGACTTTAGATCATTATGATCTATCTAAAATCCAGTATCAGTATACCCTATAATGACAAGATCCTCGTCTCCTCCACACACCGGCAACATATCCTTAGTTCTTTTCATATACATAAGGAATGTCTTAACAATATTCCAATGTTGTTCTCCTAGATCAGATTGATATCTACCTACCATGCTCAGTACATATGCCAAATCAATCATGGTACATAACATGGAATTCATGATGGATCCTATAGCCGAAGCGTATGAGATCTTACTCATTCTATCATTCTCTTGTTGTGTCTGAGGACACATTTTCTTATAAAGATGTAGTCCATGTGACACTAGAACCAATCTCCTCTTGGATTGTTCCACAATAAATCTCTTTAGTATCTGGTCAATGTATGTACCCTGACTCAGTCCAAGTAGCATCTTGGATCTATCACAAATGATCTTGATCCCTAGAATGTAGGTTGTTTCTCCTAATTACTTCATGAAGAAACACTTGTTCAACAAGTCCTTAACTGACTGTATGGCTGGTACATCGTTTCCAAGAAGAAATATGTCATCAACATATACTACTAGGATAATGCCCACATTCCCATTAAACAATATATAAACACATGGATCACATTCTTTCTTAATGAAACAAAATTCTTTAATGGCTTCATCAAATCGAATGTTCCATGACCTGGATGCTTGCATCAATCCATAAATGGATTTCTGTAACTTGAAAACCCGTTTGGATTCACCTGGTGTCACAAAACCTTCTGGTTGTGTCATATATACATCTTCCTGAAGGTTCACGTTAAGGAATGTTGTTTTGACATCCATTTTCCAAATCTCGTAGTCATGGTAAGCTGCTATGGAAAGTCTGATTCTTATTAATTTAAACATGGAAACTGGCGAGAAGTAATCATAATAGTCAATTCCTTGACGTTATCTGAATCTTATAGCCACTAGGCTTGATTTATAGGTGCTAACATGACCTTCAATGTCCAGTTTTCTCTTTAATACCCATTTGCATCCAACATGATTTACATCATCTAGCTCATCGACAAGAACCCAAACTTGGTTATGATACATGGAATACATCCTAGAATTCATAGCTTATAGCCATATTATAACTTTTGAGATTTCTACTACTTCCACGTCTGAGAGAGGCTCATCATTGTCCAACAATAATGATTCACCATCCTCGGTGACTAGGAAACCAAATCTCTATGGTTCCCTTAAATCTCTTGAGTTCCTACGTAGTATTTGTGTTTCTGGAACCTCTTCCACAGGGACCTGTAGAACTTGCTCTTGTACCTACTCATGTGTATCTTGTGTATCAACATCGTCGAAGTCAATCTTGCTCCCACTATCCTTCTGGAGGATATGATTCCTCTCATGAAAGAGGGCTTGTCTGGCGATAGTCACTTTATTTACTTGAGGGTTATATAGGTAATATCCTGTCATTTCCTTGGGATATCCTGTAAAGATACACTTCATTCCCCAGGGTGCTATTTTGTTGCCTAATAAGGCCTTAACAAATGCCTCACATCCCCATACACGTGTATGAGACAAAATGGGTTTCTTTCCATTCCATAACTCAGAGGAAATTCCATTTGTCGCCTTAGTTGGTACTTGGTTTAATCTGTATGCTGCAGTTTGTAATTCATATCCCCAAAAAGATAATTGAAGATCTCAATGACTCATCATCAACCTCACCATGTCCAACAAGGTGTGGTTCCTCCTTTCACTAACACCATTCCACTGTGTTGTATAAGGAAGAGTGATCCGAGATAGAATCCTAGACTCCCATAGAAGATCGAAGAACTCTTGGTTCAGATATTCTCCACCTCAATCCGATCGAAGATTCATTATCTTCTAACCAAGATGATTCTCTACTTGATTCTTGAATTCCTTAAATTTCTCTAAGGGTTCTGACTTATACCACATTAAGTAGATAAATCTGAATCTTCTGAAATCATCAGTAAAAGTAATGAGGTAAGAATATCCACCTCTAACTTCTACTAGAAATGGTCCACATACATCCGTGTGTACCAATCCAAGAATCTTTGTGGCCCTTTCCCCCAGTCCATTGAAAGGCATCATGGTCATTTCACCTTTTAAACAAGCGCGACATCTATCAAGTGGTTTTAGCTCAGTAGAGTCTAAATAGCCATCTTTGAAGAGCTTAGTCAAGCGCTTTTCATTTACATGACCGAGACGGTGATGCCACAACTGGGTGATGTATATGTCATGTGAGTTTGATTCGTTATTGATTGAAAACACTTGGTTTTCATAATTTAATACATATAAAACATTATTTAAATGTTCCATACCATAACATACGTTGTTCATATAAAAGAGATAACCCTTATTTCTAAACATGAAAATAAATCCATCCATATCCAAACAAGATACATAAATTATGTTTTTGGTAACACTAGGAACATAATAACAGTTATGTAAAACCAAGAACATCCTAGTCGGAAATGAGAGGTGGGAGTATCCAATAGCCAACACAGCCAGCCTTGCGCCATTGGCACCTCGAAGATCCACCTCTACTCTAGAAATCATTCAAACTCTACTTGGTTCTTACATTTGAATACATATGTGAGCCCCACAAGTTTTATCTAATACCCAATGTGTAGAAATAGAAATATTACACTCAATAACGAACACACCATTAGCGTCCTGATGCTTCTGGGTGCAGTTCCTCTTCCAGTGGAAATTCTTGCCACATGAAAAACACATTGCCTTTCATTACTTTCCCTGCCTCTGGATCTTCCCCTTCTTGGAGGGATGGTGCTCGAGGTCTTCAGATCATTTATAAGTATTTGTCTATTTTGCATTGTCATTCGATTTCTTATTTACCATAAGGACTGCAGGTTTGTCAGCCCCATGTCCTTATCTACCTGGTATGTTAAGGGTAGAAGTTCCGATCTAGGAAAAACTAGAACAGGCTCTTCCAGCACATACAATTTCCTCTTGTGGTAATGGATAACGTGTAAACCCCTCTGCCACTCTTGGAAATTGGTGTCGGTGAGAAGGTTTTCCTTCTCGAGTATGGTTCACAATGATATGTTTGAAGTCATTTTCTTTCGGTTTCTACAAATTAAGATGAGAAAAGGTTTAGTACATTTTTACCAAACTGAGATTAATAAATAAATTAATACTTATTAGTCTCCAACTATTTTATCGTAATCCAATATCCCTCACCATTGATTTAGGAATATTCAGTTGCCTAAATATTCTAGTGCCAAGGATCCATATTTCCCTTTGCATTATCCAAAATAGGGTTGTTCAAGAAACCTGAAGGGTTTTTGGTAGGCATTCCAAATACCAACTGAATTAACTCATATCTCCTTGATCCGCTGAGTGGACTCCCCAATCCTAAAATCCTTTTATTTTGGATTTCCTTAACCTTTGCCTCTTTCTCACACCATGTCTAGTTGTGGCAGTAAACCCTTGTTGTGAACCAAGTAAATTCAACCCAAAACCTTGAATTAGAATTCCTCAAAAATTGAAAGCACCCCAACTAGGGTTGGTCAAGCACATTGAAATATGGTTTGAATATATCCAATATTTTGGAAGGCTATACCGACTTAATATTTCTTTTGAGGGATTTTATCCATATACATAAATTTCTATTTTATTATCTTTGACTACATGCTTGTTCATAATAAGTGGGATATACTTAAGTGATTAACCATGACTAAGATAATATTTATGTGTAAGACGATTTTATTTTAGATCCATCTTGCATGCTCGTTTAATTAATTGATTGTGTTATCATGACAACACAACCACAATAAATAGACCATGCAACTGACATAAATAAAAAAAATGTTATGATCATGATCTTTTTCTATTGGTTATTTTATCTAGGAGTTGATAATCTAACCCAAGACCAAGGGGAGAAACACAGTGAACCTTTAGGGTTCATGTTTATATATTTGCACCTATCCACCTTTGTATCTCCTTGGATTGGTTTCACCTTGGCTCCTGAATTGAGCCGCCTCCACTAGCTTGGGAGCTCCATCCATTAAATATGCATTTATCTATCACGCAGGTGAGGGGTAAAAATGGGTTTTTACATAAAAGAATCCTTGGACGAGTAGGCCCTACAAATTAATGAGGAGATGGCTCACATGACAACAAATTTAATTTAAATAAATAAATTAAAAGAAACCATTCACATCCAATGGTCTCAGTCTAGCTCATGATCATCCATACATGCAATGATATTTACGCATAAATAAAACTAGAATTAAATTCTTCAATCATTCTCATTTAAGATAAATCATGCTCAAATCAATTAATTATCATTAATTAATCAATCCATTTATCTTAATCCCTTTTTGAACATCCTTGATATTCTCATCCATCATAATTTTTAACAAATAAATTGATTTAAAATTATCCGTTTACGTAACATGTACCTTGGGGGAAACTCGGTGAATTATCATTCATTAAGCAAATGTTAAATTAAACACACATATATAAAACACCTATCACATGTTGTTCCTCAAATTTATTCCTTCACCATGGTACATGTCTCAGGGGTTTGTATAATATAATAATAAATTTTAATAAATCTTCATAATTTGGGTTAGTACATAGCGTGCAGTTCCGACTACACGACGTGTACTTTTCTTCACCATTCATCCAAAGTACATGCCTAGGGACAGGGTGTGTTAATGTACTTAGAAATTTTTGGAGTACATGGCGTTATTTGAGGTACACACGCTGTGTAGTTTCCACGTTACACGGTTCCTACCCAGAAAGCCGTGTACGGGGTAAACGACCCAACCGTAACCTGAAGGGACTACACGCTGTGTTCATTGGATCACATGACGTGTAATTCGGAAAATGTGTGCCACTGATATTTGGTCAACACACGGTGTCATAAATTCGTAGAAATAATCCAATACACGGTCTGATTTGGCGAATCATTCAATGCATTGATCCTAGACTACACGATGTGTACTTCCGAATAAACGCCATGTATTCTAGTGTTGTACGTCCAGAAACATTTGACTCCTCCGAATAAGTTCCTCTATTTTTTTAATCAAAATTAAAAGAAAAAATTATTTCTGTGAGGTGAATGAGAAACGAGGGAGGAGGACCAGATCTCGAGATTCAGATTTCCAGAACGACTAAACGTGAATTGAAATAACTAAATTATTAAATGCGTAAATCACCGAAGAAAAAATAAAAAATTATAATCAACGATATGACCTCTCTGATACCATTTGTAGGTTCCAGGTCCAGTGGAAGTGCATTGTTGGGATTTCCCAATCGTAATTTTAGAGTTAAACAATGTTCAATTCATGATCTGTCATGATATAAAACGATGGATCTTCAGAATGGAACAAAGAACAAAAATGAAAAGAAGATTCATGAAACCACTGAGATAGGATCATCAAATGTTGGTTATAATTAATATAATTAATTCAAAAGAATTACCTCGATAGAATTCTTTATTCGTCGATGTCTTCGGTCACATTCATGTGATCCGTCATTGCGTCGTAGAATCCAAGTATAGGATTCCTCTAGCAGTGCTCCACCCATGCTCCACGTATCTCTGGATGTCGTTGAAGGTATCTCTAGGTGCTATCATGAAAGACCCTTCGCTTTCGATGTCCTCCTTCGACCACTTTGATTCGGTGGAGGATATCGCTCTCGTAACTTGAATGTGTTCTTTGTGGAAAGGGAATTCTCTCTTGGGTTTAGTGTATTTCCAAATCCGTTGTGCACAACAATGACTCTTCAAAGTTGTGAGGATATTTATAATCGGGTTTGAGGTTAATAGATTTATGACAATAAATAAACGCGTTACACGTTTTATTTATTTCATTAAATCTTATTGAAACCTCCATGTCGAATTATTAATTCCTTGAAATGAACCCATGCTGATTATAATTAATATCATTTAATAAAAAAATATTTTATCCTCAAAATACCGACTGGAAAACTACACGGTGTGTAATAATTAATACACGGCGTGTATTTTTTTTCCATAAAACTACATGGTGTGTATATTTAATATACATGGAATGTACTTTTATTTTTCATTTTTCTCCACCACATTTATTTGACCTTCAGTAATGGCTATTTTATTCTTAAATAAATGTAACTACATTACTCAATAATAAATATATTATTCCACCCACAATATATTCTCTCGAATAACTAGTGTCAAAATTAATGCGATTACGTATCGTTAAATAATTATTAAACCACAGTCGGGAATAATATTTATTTAACTTGTTAAGTTAATATTTAACTGAGATACAAGGACACACTTAGTGTGTGACCCTCTAGGCCTCTTTCTCAGTGGCATTAGGCGGAGCCTGCCTAATGTCCTTGGTTAGAGTCTAGCAACAAGCCAAGGCACCCATAGAAAAAGAAGTTAATGATGAAATGATGTGTTCCCTCCTACGAACACTTATCATTAATATAATTACTTTGTCTCAATATCTCTAATCAAGTGGGTTCCATGCTAGTGCCATCAACCCACCTGCTCGAATATTCATTCTTTGACATCCCAGAACTGAACTCGCCCATAGCTTACCATGGCCATGGATTTATTTAGGCTATATAAATTCCACAAAAGGGCCTAAGGAATCTACTACCATTATGGAATAGAATGGACAAATCCTTTCTTGAATTATCTATTAAAACAGTATTACTCGTGATGCACCCAACACATCCTACCTCACCGCGAACAGTGTTTCGTCACAGTTTTAGTCAATGAATCTATGTGCATGATTTGTAATACATATTAATAATAATATTAAATTCTAAGGACCAATACACACGTCCGCAGATAGGAACATCCAATGACACTATGAAATGTGGATTTCCTACTGGCGGGTCTCATTCTCATAATATCCTCCTTGATATTACCAAGGGCGCACACCATGATAAAGTGCCTCAAAGTTTTATGAGTCCTCACCCCTAATGACCTGTATTATTTTTTTCCCTCAAATAATATCATCCGGCCATAGAACATTTATTCATAAACAATGTTATAGCACTTCCGGGGTCTCATCATGGTAGAGATCCACTATAACCCTTTAATGCAACAGTTTTCCTTAGGAAATTATCACATACATTGTCATGCTAAAGAACAATCAAGATGTGATAAGGATTTTATTAATGAATAAAGTATTATGTAGTTGTTTCTAGGACACAAACTCGAACATTAATTGGGAAATTTTATTTAAAAAAATGGGATGAATGATTTGTTTTTGGAAAATAAAGTTGTTTTTTTGGCCATGGTGTTCCTAGGGGTGGTCACATGTATAGTGGTATGTTGGAATATGAATGGATTTTTGGTATAGTTGATGGATGTCTGGGGTGGCATTGAAACATGAATGTGTGTGAGACTATAAAGAATACCAATAGAGAGGGTTTAACCCACCATGATTGTTATTAATTAAAGATATTTTCAAAAGTAATGTTTTGATGTTTTGAAATATTTTTTTCACATATTTAGAGTTTGTCACATATGTGGTATTTTATTTTGATGATTTTTATCTATTGCGTTGACCTGGATTGGGTTCTTGAAATTTCTTATCTAGAGGTTTTCCCCATGAGGCATTGATGAATGATCATAGTACGGTTGATCAACCTAAGGATTTTATTCTTGAGTTTCAGAAGCTATATCCACCTCAATTTTATTGTCAAGTAGACCCTCTCATATCGGAGGAGTAGATGCGAAAAAATGAATGGGAGTATAAACTCATTGATTTTCCCAAGTTGTTGAAGGTCATGCTTTCAAAATTCATGCTCGAAGGTTCATCATGGATGTGGTGGAAGTCAGTGTCTTTGAACAGGACAAGTCAAGAGCTTACTTCGGAGCTTTTCAAGGCATTGTTCATTCATTATTATATCGTTGAGAATGAATGGGTGAGAAAGGGGATAGAGATATGTTATCTATAGCAGGGTAATGGATCTGTGTTAGAGTATTTCATGATCTTTGTGAAGATAGTCTGTTATGATTTAGGATATGCCACAGATGAATCCATGAAGGCTCGATGTTTCAAGGTGGGTCTGTTCCCCGATCTACAATCGAAGGTGTCAGAGTCTAGCCTAACTTCATTTTTCGATGTGGTGAGATAATATTTTCATTTTGATGTTGTGATGGCGAGAGTACAGGAATAATTCCTCAATCAATCAATTCCATTGATTGTTGGTGAGGATTCTATAAAGGTGATGAAGAAGTGATTAAAAGTTTGTGGTGCAATTTGTGGAATCAAAATACATCAGGATCATTCATCAACAACTTCAGAGTGAGATATCCTCATGTGTTATTAATGTGTCAAGCTGGGTCACAAAAAGTTGTCATATACAAATGCTATGAAACCCTGCCAGGACTATGGACACTTGGGTCGCTAGCGGAGATTTGGTAAGGGAATCAGTAGAATGCACCATGGAAGATGTTCTTAGAAGTGACATTCAATATGGATTTTGTTAAAATTTTCTTGTGTAAGATTCCATCCAGTGTAAGGGAACTTTTGTTTGTGTATGTTTTATTGATGGTGTTTCGGGTTTTCAAATGTATGGGAATGTGGTGGGTATTTTAATGATCTTTGGTTCTCAATGCCAGTTTGGTTTTCATTTCAAAATTCTATCCTTTTAATTTTCAAATCAAAATATATATGTTTCATGTTAGGATTATCAGAACCTGACTGAAAAGAAGGAGATGCTTCATCTATTAGAGATCCAGCCAAAAGGCCTCTAAGTGAAGTGGGAATGTAGTCAGGAACCCTTGGAGAATTTAAAGGATCTTGGTTATGCTGGTGAATCTTTCATGTGGTTAGACAGTTTGAGCGTTTTTTTTTGGTTTCTCTATTGTTGTAAACTTTTTCCTATATCAATGAGCGTGATGGACTTATCCCTCACTCATTGTCAGTAATTGTGCCTTTTTGGGTGCGATTTTCTGATCAGTTGTCATTCATGGACCACCCCTATGAAACAATTGCAGCTTTGGTATGTCTACATCCTAAAGTGAAGAGTTGTGAGTATGATTCCATCATAGATTTATTGATACAATACTTGATCCCCCCACTCCCCTCCATGGGGTGAGGGTTTTTGTTTTGTGCGGAATTTTTGGTTCAGCATTTCTCCTTTTGGGACGAGAGTGAGTGGTTTAAATGTTATTATTGTGTTTCTTTTAGCTTGAGAACTTACTAGTTCAGGTCTAAGTCTATTATTCTATTTGGGCATGTATAGGTAGGTTATATATTATGTGTATACCCACCGTGAGTATCTTTGGGTTTTCTTTTAAGACATTATCAAATGCTAGTTGACTTATTATGGTGGGGAGTCTATTTAGGCATCCCCTCTACCTATGATCTATTCAAGGAAATGAGTTTGAGTCCCATTGGTGGTCGATGGAATTTCATTGGGATAAGATGTTGGATAGTGATTATGTGGAATCCTTAGATTTTGAACGATCAAATGGATAATGTTGTGGATTTCCATGGTGGATTACTTTATGGTGGGGAGTCCAGTTCTAGGTCAACAAAGGTTGGTTTGTGACAAGGGTGTAGCCGATTACTCACCAGTTGACTAGCCTGACACTCAGTTCAGTGGATGATAGGAGTCCATGTTTTCCTATAGTGGTGGACAAGTATGATGATATTTTTCCGAAGTATTTTCCTGGAATACCTTCTCATAGGGAGGTAGACTTTAATTTTTACATGTAACCTATGAAGACACTGATATCTACACTAGAATATCAGATGTCTCCCACGGAGCTTCTCGGGATGAGGGTACAACTGAAGGACTTACTGTAGAAGGGGTTTGTAAGGCCCAACATTTCACCATGGGCAGCCCCTATGCTTTTTTGAAAGAAGGAAGAGGGGAGTTTGAGGTTGTACTTCGACATACTGTGCCAGTGTAACACCCCAATCTATCACAGTACACTTCTCTTTGAATAATACAATAGTATGTGTTATAAGCAACTTCGAGTTCTAACACACCACAACCAATCAAACTAGCTGTTATGAATACTAATACCCACTTTTTGGAATTTTATAAAATTTATCATTCAAAATGAACTTCATTTTTTGATTTAGAATATCAAAATTATCTTAGGTTGATTTTTCTGTACTTTTCTGATAACTTTCATATTTTGATGAATTTTGAAAATTACTAAATTTTAATTAAAAACAACCTTTTTAATAGAAATAATTATTAGTGATAAATTATGAATTTTAAAGGTTATTAAGTGTATTTACAATATATTTTTACCATTTAATACAATTTTGGTCATTGGATGTAATTTCACATTTTAACCGGACATAAAAAAGTGTTAATCTTTTGATAGTTATTATTTCTTAAAAACACGCTTTTTGTTTCGACATCGGGAATTAATTTTAAATTAATTTTTGCCGTGATTTGAATTTAGAAAAATGGATTCCATATATGGAATCAGTATGTCCAAATTGTGTAAATCAGTAACTTTTATCATTAGGCACTTTGAATAATTATTTTTGTAAATATTTTATTTACTATGGTTAAAGAGTAAATTTGGTAAATAAGGGTAAAAATAATATTATAATAATATTAAATTATCTTAAAACGTGTCCTAACCCTATTTGTTGATAACTTTCCGACCATGGGCATCTTTTGGTTGATTGTGGGACCCCATGGAGCCACTTGTAAGTGATAATGACACTTTATATTAATTAAGTTAAAGTAAATACAAAAATGGCCTAAGCTTATATCTTCTAGAAAAACAATTATTACATAGGGGTATATATGTTATATTTTCCACTATAAATATTCATTAGAAATATAAAAATATTTTTTACATAATGGTATTTTATTTATAATTTTTATACATTGAATAATTAAATTTATGTATGACACAATATATATGCAGTATTTTCTTTATTAATGAAATAATCAAATAATTGGTATTATAATTGTTAAAATAAATATAATTTGAATGCTCTGATGACATCCAAGATTTTAATTTGTTAATATGACATGTTAGTATTTCTTAAATGAATTTTTTTCTAATTAATAATGTTGTTAATACTTTAAAAAAATTCAATTATTAAATAGTGTCAAAATTGACATAAAGGTGTTTTTAAAACAAATATTATATTATTAATTATTATTATATTCCTAAAAATCTATGTTTCGGCCAAAGAACTTATATAATGATAGGTGAATCATTAATGGACCACATGGGGGTCTCTTGGAAGTATATAGTATGTTTATTTTCTATATAATATAAAAATACGAAGAGACATGGTAAATGTCAAACTATTGAAGTAAGAGGTAAATAAAAAATATAAAGTTTATATAGTGACCCAAACCTGTCTCAAACCAATTTTTTGAGTGGTTTTAAACGTATCCCCACCATAACCTATAAATAATCAACTTTGGAGCCATTATAAACCTAATATTAATTTATTATAAAATAATATTTCTAGCTTTTCCTAAGGTTCCCTCACCCCTCTTATAAAAAGGCACTCCCACTTCTCTATAATTCACACCATAAAAGCCATTTGGATCGGCCAAACCCTGCCCAAATATTCTACCAACATCCATTACTTCATCCTAGAATCCATCCTTTAGCCAGAAAGACAACCAAAGGATCCCTTTTGTTCAGATCAAAAGGAAGAACCCGAAGAAGAGGTAATGTTTTCACCAACATCTTTCAAGTTCCTTTCTTCTTCCACTTGTTCATTAATTGTTTTTTCATTCTAAAATTATAACTAAAGTATCTTCAATATACTGTTATGTTATTATAAATATGGTAAAACCATATTTTGTATTACATCCATCCTTTGAATTACATTTCACCATACGTGCGTATGTACCTCTTACCGTCTCCAAGTCGTGGAGTAATTGTTATTCAAAACATTTTTATTTGGATGGGTATGATAATGATGTGTAATTGAGGTAAATAATAAATATAAAATTATAGTGATTATATATATATGATATAACATCCAATTATATATGATTTTAATATCAATCTAATGATATTGTCGCTCGTGCGTACGTACGGACTACCGTCTCCACGAACGCGATGAGATTTATTCCCCATCGTATCCATTCAAGAATAATTCTCATTTGATGATTAAAAGTAATGTTTAAGGACATGATATCATTACGTATATGAATATGATACAAACTATCCATAACAAACACGACATACGTAACAAAGCATATTAAGGAAAATGAACCAGTTAACACCCGGAACAACGATAATACTAAGATATTATTAAAAAAGAAATGTTAAACGATCATATATGATATCATATTAATGTATATGATTTCTTTATAATTTAATAAAAATTATTTCACCATTATATAGGAGGTAAAAAAAACCTTGACCAAGGAAAAGTACAAGTTAAGGGTTCAATTTACAATCTCTTCATTATCTGAGATTCTTTATATGTAATTATCTACTAGGACCTCATTATCATTAACATCCATGATTCTTAAAAATGTATTTCAAATCATTATTACTATTTTACCGAGTAAGGGTTAATGTCATTTATACACTTGTTTGACTTTTTATAATATGTTTATAAAGGAATCTTTCCATGCATCAAGGGAATATACATTTATTTGAGGTAAGGTGTCAAGGTAAAGCATAAGTCATCACTATAGATTATGTTTAATGGTTAATGGTATTGTATCTGGATTAAATAATTATTTTATATGATTATCTTAATCATTGATAATAAAGGTATATTAAAATGGAAATCTATAAAAATTCTACTATAGAACTATATCATTAATGATTTGAGAGAATATATTGAAAGTTATTGGTGACCAAGAAAAGTTATTTTGTAAAAATTTAAACTGATTGGAAAACACATTATTATGGGTGGATAAATCTTAATATTATCCAGATTATGAGATAACAATGATATGTATTTGATATAGTGTTGGTGAACATGAAATATTTTAGTGAGTCGATGTGTTATGTAATATTTACTAGAGTTTACTACATGTATTGATTTATGGTATATATTAAATAACATTATATATTATATTTGGATGAATGAATTTTTTCATCAAGGATTAATGGGGTCCAAGATATTTACCTTTTTTTCATTGGTAAATTAAGATTAAAACAATATTTTATGAAGAATATAATGTTTATTTGGTGACACATAATCAAATTTTTTGGGATTTGAATTTGCAAGACTGATTTTGGGTGAATCTTATGGATAACTATATATTTAGTTTATTATGATGATCTTTGTGAGTAATTATATAACTTTTTCTAACCATTTTTTATAAAATATTGGTGAAATAGTGTGTTCCTCTATAATTGATATTAGGATCCGTTAAAAGTAAATTTCAGTACTTCAGGAAGAAAATCATCTTGCGTATTATTTAGTTATATTTTTAAAATATGTGGATAATGATTGTATAAAAACCAAAAGATGAAATTGTGACTGTACAATAAAAATAAATCAATTAAGTGTATTTCCCTATTTTATTAGTCCAGAATGTAGAATAATGCCCAATCATTAAAAAAATGATCATGAAATGAAAGTGATATTATTTCATATTTATATCTAATGAATAAATGGACACTTAACACATTTATGTTATATGGTTTTGTTTTTTTTATTTTCGATTGATATATTACCTTCTACAGTTTAATATCATCTCTCACCATCCAGTATTATTTTCTTATGAAACTTTTTTTTTCATTTCTATATCTTCAAATTCCACATATATTTTCATATATTTAATATTATTTAAGTTATAATTCTTTATAACCATTTTAATTCCCATTCTATCTTATCAAGATGATATTTTATTAACCCTTCTTATTATGATGGAATTAACACAAGGTATTTTTAAATTTTTAACCCCCATTTACTCTCATCCGCTTTAAATTATGAGGATGTAATTTATTTAAGGGTGGTGTAATGTAACACATTTGGATTTTATAATAGGAACATTAGGGTCAACCGAATTCATTAAAATAAACACTTAAAATATAATAGAATATAACATACAAGTAAATTATGTTATATTTTAGTTTAACTGAATTCAGTATATTCGATCTCCTGTGATGCACATAACACTGGGTTTAAACGAAACATCATACTCTATTAAAAATAAAATTTTTAAATAAGCCCTTTATAACCTAGAAATTAATATAGATGCTTTAAATTGTAAAAATTGAATTGAAAAAAATAATATGTGTTAATCATGCATAAAATAAATAAAATTGTTATCTATTTAAAATAGTTTAAATTATACCCACTCTATTGAAATAAAACATTTTTTTAAAAATATTTTTTAAATTATTGTTTAGCCACGATTTGTGCACATAAAATATAGTTATTTTTTACCTCATTTTTAAAATTTATTTGAAACAGTAAACCTAATTTTAGAAATAATAATATCATAATTATATTTGTGTGAATATTTGCAATTTTTATGGAATGTTTTATTTTTGGATGAATAAAGAAAAATACAACATTTTAATTGAAAAATACATTTTCGTTTAAATTATTTATAATGTTATATTATATTTTCATTGGATTTTAAAGTATGAATATTTAAATTATATTTTTGTTAATCCAATTTAATATATTTGAATCATTTTCATAATGATTTTTTTATAAACTTTGAACATTTTCACGTTTAAAACTCTCTTCCTCTTCAAATCTATGAGTATAATTTTAAATTGATTTCATAAAAATATATGCATTAAATTTATAAAAATAGATTCATTTTATTTAATAATAAAAATTTATATCACATATTAATATTATCCAATTTTTATACCAAAATGATTAATTAAAACAATAAATATTTATAGTTAGGGTTATGGAAAAAATTGGTCTACAATGGTGTTAAACTACACAGATATTGACTAAAAAAGTCAAAAAATAATATTATAAAACCAATTACATTCCAAAATTTATACCAATAAATCAATAATTATTGTGCTCACTCCATTTGGACTCATTTTAAATATAAAATTCATGTACATTTTTTTTTATTTCAAAAAGTATAATTGTGTCCCTTGGATCACTTATAAATGAAAATAACTATCCTTTATTCACCATACTATAAAACAATTATAGTTTTTCCAAGACATACCCACAAAACATCCCACCAAATATACTCTCATAATAGAGTGCAATTATATGTATATATATTCTAGGAATAATTTAGGTATAATCAAAAAGAGGTTTTCCAAGAAGAGGAACAATTTTGAAATATGTATTTTGTAATAATTTAATCATCAACATCCTTAAAATATTCTTCATTTATTATTATATAAAGAAAGAATTATAATTTATATACTTATATGTTATTATGTTAAAGAAATTACCTATATCCATCCATCATACCTCGAAAGGGAAATGACAACACCATTCGTGTGCACGACAATCTATCACCTTGTGAACCAATGTGGCTTGTTTTCCATCAATATGTCTCATAGTTTGGTGTTATGAGGTATCAAATTTATATATTTCATATTTATTAAATAATTATATATCTAATGTAATTCTATCTCATATACCTTTTTGATATTCCATTTGTAATGGTATATAATAACATTGCTCGTGTGTACGGTAGACTAATAACTCCTCAAGTAATGTGATTCATTTTTCAATAATTCATTAAATGAAAGATAATAAGGATATAATTACAGAATATATAAGATATAAATAAAATACTTATAACATTTATGGAATACATATCATTCTTAAATGATAATATTTAACTTTATTTCTTAACTTTTCAATCACAAAAATATGATAACATCGTCCGGGAACGTGTGGAATACCACCTTTACTAATAGATGTGACCCATTTTCATTGTCACACCACATGGATGATATATATATATATATAATCAATATTTATTTAAGTTCTAATGATAATTATATAATGATACAATATTACTTACCACATTTCCAATATGATCATTCAAAAAATGTGAATGTTACATATGTGTGTGTACGTCCTACCATCTTTTTGATTGTAACATACCAAATTTATCATATCCATCATTAATTATTAGTAAATAAATTAAAATTGATATAAAAATTTGATAATTAAGTAATATATATTATTCAAGATAAATTGAAATAATGACCTTTTGGAGGAATAGTAAACTTACTATATCCTTTATTGATATATATGTCAAATAGCATCGAAACACCTCACCTAATATAAATTTATTAAATAATTTTATAAAACCCAATAATAATGTAATAAAAAGTACTAATAAACATGAATCAATTTAATAGGATTGTAAATAATTACCATAATTTTATTATTCAGTATGATATATAATATACTTTATGAATTAGACTCAAGGTAAGGGTTTATCATCCCACTTTTACATCTGTGTGACATATGATATATACACAACTTATTTCCATTGTGTGGTGCATATACTACCAATTTTATTTATTAAATCATTAGTATGTGTATTTTAATTTCATTTAATTTTCCATATTTTTTCATTTATTTTAAGGGGATTTCAATTAAGGTGTAACCAAAGTGTTAAAGGTTAATTTCATAACATCATCTTTATTCCAGATTGATTGGGTTTACATATCCATTGGTTGAATTATTTGATATGTATAAGTTAAAATAAATCTATTATCATTACCTCTATTTATTAAAAATATTTTTTAATGTAATAGTATATTTTTCAACACTTTTTTCCTTCTATTTATTGAGTAGTTTTTGTTAATAAAATTATACATTAATTCTGTCCTCGATCGGAAATCCTTTTTCATCAAAACCCAATATTTAAAAATTTGGTTTATAAAATGTTTTCGACCTTATAAAAAGATATAATAAAATTCCTTTTTAAATATATTAACTTATTTCTTAATTTTCTTGAAAGGAATTTCGTGTCATTTTCAAAACAATTCTTGTTTATATTTTACCATAAAAGTGAATGGAATAAATTTTTTAACATGTATGGAAGAAGTGTTATTTTCATTAATCATGACCAATAAATATTATAGTTCTTTTTTTAATTCTTTCTAAATTTATCATAAATTAAATTTATTTAATTTTTTCGTTTAATTTAATCTTTTAAAATGTGATTTTAATATAAAAATTTAATTTTTTTTTAAAAAAAGTAAGGATATTGTCATTGAATTTATATTCATCAAATACATCGAGCATAAATTTTACTTACTATCCAATTAGAATATATTGTATTACAAAAATTAATATTATAATCCAGATGGTTTATGATCTATTTTTCTAGGGATATGAAATTTTATTTCCATTATCAATTTTACTCTGGATTGCTTATGATTGTTTTTATTGATTTGGTTATGTAATAAAGTTTCATAAGTTTATTTTTCAATAGGAGATTTTGTGTTGATTATGTTTCAACCCATTTATACAAGGAATGCATTGGACTTGGTAAATGAGGAGAAACAAGGTCTATATACCCTAGAAAAAAATATAGGTCTCATGATCTAATAGATTGTGTTTTGGATTAGTCCTTATCGACTTATTTAATAGTAATGGAAGAATGTCCTCAACGATATGTTTTATCTGTCTGTAATTATTCATTCTAACATTGTGAATTAATTTGTTGATATTACTATTGATTATTCAATTTTTTATTATTTCCTCAGTTTTTTTCAATATCATGTGATTATTTATATGGAATAATTTTGTTATCATTTCTTTTTGCAGTATTATCAAAAAGTCATTTATTAAATGGAATATGTTTTAGTTATTTAAATTTCAAAATTTACTACACCATATTTATTGAAATATATTGTTATACATTTACCCTTATACAGAATATTATTCTTCCCCACTTATATAATTTATTATCCCTAAGATACAAAGAGGTGTTTTTTCATTTATATGTAGTGATACACAAGGAGGAATAATATTTTTTTCAAAGAAAATAAATTGTGTCCTTTCAGTTTTCAATATTGATTTTAATTTTAAGTATGTATCTAGTTTACCAAATATAATAAAGTATTCGGACCTTTGGGATAGACCCTTGAGGATCTAACAATTTTTATATTATCTCATTTTAATAATGTAGATACATGCACTAAGGTACTAGTTTTGGGGTCACTATAGTGTGCTTTGGAATCCCCTTATATTGATGACCAAAGAATTGAATCTACATAAAAATTAACTAATGGATTTATCTTCTTATATTGTTATGTCATATAACTTTAATTTCTTGAATTTAAATTTTACTTCCACCACTATATTATTCCCTTCATACATACTATAATTTATTTTCCATATTCAATTGGTAGATTCCCATATAACATCATTAGTCAATTCCTTCTTGGATAATTTTTATGGTGAATACTTTTTAGTTTTTCCATCATTATCATCATTATTCTTATTAGTAATAGTCCATGTGGAAAAAAATTTAAGGTTACTATAACCTTCAAAAGAAGAATCCAGAACATATTATCCTTTCGGTAGTAGATAATGATCCATTATCTACATCAAAAAATGTATTATCTATCCATTATTGGTAGGTACTCATTTCTTATTAATATAATTATAATGAATCATGGTAGAAAAGAAATAAATGGTTCATAAAAACTAATAATATAAATTGAAATATATCAAAAAAGAATTAAAATCACATATAGGGGATGAGTTAGGGATTTTATATATTCTCAAACCTATATCCCTTCTTCTATTTATTAAGATATATCGTTAAACATTAGTATGAAAGAGACACAAAATGTTTGTTAAAAAGGTATACCTCTAGAAGGAAGGTTGTGCATATGTTATTAAGTTTGTTTTATCCAGGAATAAAATATAATTATTTTGTTATGTAGGATAACAACAATTAAGAGTATGAACTGGTAAAAAATAAATGGATAGTAGACCAACTATTAAAGTACATATAATTTTTCAATAAATAAAAAATACATTTGATCTTCACATAATGATAAGTTGTAAAAATTTGATCTTCTTCTAAGATTAAAAGATAATTATCTACTTCTTCTTCAATAATTAGGCATGAATATATATTATTAACACAAAGAGATAATTCTTCATATACAAAAAAATATTCAAGAACATAACCATTGTTCATTAAATAATTTAATATTAACATAATACATGAATAAAATACCACCATATCTCAATACATTAAATTTCTGTATAAAAATATGTAATAATATTCTTTTACTCAACATAAAAATCTATTCAATATTATTAAGTCTTTATCCATGAAACAACAGTATTCATGATATTCTAATCTTTCTCAATATCATTTTAGTATTTACCCTTAAACATATTCTATAATATTCTATTATCACTTTATTATTTAACCACATTAAAGGATTGGGACTTCATTCTTCTTCAAAATGATAATAATTAAATGTGAAAAAATTATTCATGATATAATTATTACCATCTTTTCAATTACCTATGACTAAAATAAAATCATCCCAAAATATTCTATAAACTCTAAAAATTCCCCTAAATGAAATAATACCGATGATGATTTAAACAAAAATAAACGATATAATTTGATATTCTTTAGTCCATATAAGAAATATTTCATTAGAGATCATATTCCACTTTATCTCCATCAAGAGATTCATCAAACCATATTTTTATTTTTTTCTATGGTCTCATATTGTAATTATTTTTTACACTATATTTGTCTTTTATCATCATCATTATTCATTTAGCATCACCATTTTTTATTATTGAAATATTGATCATAAAAGATTAGTAAATTCATCTTTATAATCTATTTAAAGATGATATTTTAGGAATTTAATCAATGATGCAGGAATAATTCGTTATCTTTTAATGTTACCACCTGCTCCTATATTTACATCATTAAACTCTATAAAATTTATATCAATTTCATATTCAATTGTTATTTTATTTAATTTTCAACCATGCCATTATGATACATATATTATATTCTATTTTTTTCACATAACCATCACACAATTGTTTTACATCAATGTTTCCTAGAAGAAACTACTCTATATGTTATCAAAATATCTATGACATGTTTATCAAAATTCATATGGTAAATTAATCCATGCATCAAGGTAGTCTATCATACCATAATGGTTTTTTCATCACCATTTAGTAAATTTATATTTATTTTGATGGTCATTTATATTTTATTCTTATAGTATGTCTTCTAAATGTCATGGGATTTATTACTTGTGATAGGTTCACATTCACATTATTGGTTACATAAACTTCATATGAACAATCTAGTTATCTTATGTGGTTATTCACAACACTTATAGAAGTTCACTACTATTAAATTGATATGTATGTATGTTCAAGTGTTGTTCTTCATGATGCAAGTTCACCTCTATTCTAGAATTCATTTTCACATTATTTAAAAATGTAGGTATCTAATGTGTTTAATAGTGTTTCTTATATTTAGTATAACATTTTTTGTATGGAAGGCCTATGATTTAATCTCACAGCAGAATGAATACAAAGACAATGATATATCATATCAAATGAACTTGGTCAATTGACCTTATCAGTATCTTGATTTAACGACATAGTCCAAAAAAATCAACACATATGGACCCTTATCATATGGAAATATGTTATGTGAATATCATTTAATAAGGATAAATACATCAAAAAATTCATGATTTTATCATAATAGTTATTTAATATAATGTTTTTTTCTAAAAAATTAGATTCCCCCATATCTTCCCTAATAGTCATGGATTAGGGGAACCGTTACTGACTATAATAATCACACATTATTCAATGTCACCTCCCCACACAACTAATTGGTGGATACAGTCCCCAAGAACACCGTTGAGTTATCTCAGAATAAATTACTTCTTGTATAGGGACAAATAGGGACACATTAACCTCATCCAGATCTAGCGGTTGAATGCATGGATGGCCTAGCAAGGGTCTGGTTAGTGAACACAATATTAGTAATATGTTATGTGTCATCCATTAGTGACTCCCTCAAACGCCATTAGAACATGATCATAATAATTAAATACCATTTTGAAAATAGTCACTATTGAGATTAGTATTAACAAGAAAATACAACACCATGTTTTAGGGTTCAACATGGTCATCTCAAAATACTAACTGAAGGGTCCTTACAAATATATCTAATTTATGTTTCAAAATTTTTAGGTAATCATCCTAACTATGTAAATTTATGTTAATTTCATCCTTCAACTCCTATAAATATTCACGAAACATATTAACAAAGTGAAATCAGTAGTATTAGATCACTAAAATTTTATTATTTTTATAGAGTAACCATTACCTATTTTTCGTCCATCAAAATGGAAAATGATAACATTTTTGTGTGTTTATATGAACTATTGTATCTACGATTGATGTATTTTATTTTTCATCTCTAACTATCAAGGATAGTTATAATAATAAATATATGGATAATATAAGATGTCTATATATATTATTATCATTTTGTAAATATAAAATGTTATATAGCTTCTAACCATCTCATATTTTAATGTTATATATCACATCTCTTCCAGGAACAAATGCGATTTTTTCTATTTATAACTTATATGGATCGTAATACAGATATATTTTTTCAAGAATTGGATCCACACTCATGGATTTTGTGTTATAAAGAATAATCTTATATACTTTTATTTTGAAAATTTGAAATTTCATATATATAACCTTACATAATTACAAAATCAGTATATATTATTGAATCTCTAAAAACTAAACAATTTTTTTTTATTTTGAGCTATATATATGTAAGAATAAACATAAACCAACAAATCACATGTCATTTATATTTAATTAAAAATTTTATAATTATATAAAACATTACAAAATTCGTTTTAAGTCATCAGCATACCTAAGACATTATTTTACATAAATTGACGTTATAAATATTCCCCATGTAGTAATTTTCTATATAACGCATTAAAATGGGAAAATGATGTTTTTTTGGAAAACCATGGAATGGGATACATATCAGTTAAATAGTCATTGAATAAGATGTGAATAATATTATAGTATAAATAGTTAAAAAACATAAAAACAAAAACAACATTGAAATGATAGTATTGTACACTCAATATAATAAATGAAAACATGGAAAAATATTTATATCATATTGATGGAATCCATAATGGTGTACATCAAAACATGTAATCAAGTACTTTTGAGAAGACACATTACATGTCTTCAAGACTTCATTAATGAAATCAAGAAAAATCCAAAATACATACACCAAATAACCAAACAAATTATATATCATTATTTAGTTCTTTTCATCAAGTTGATATATATTTATAGGTCCCACATATCACTTGGTTAAGTTTAATGAATTCAATATATGAGTCAACATTGTTTTTCATATCATTAAAAATGGCATCTCTTACTAAAAAACATGTATGTACATGTAATGAGGACAACGTGGTATCAATACATGATCAACATAAATTAATATTCCATAATCCTCATTAATTTCAATACTTTTCCCATTTCTAATAAAAGGGATAACCTGAAAATAACCCTTTCGAAGGAGGAAGGTGGATGGATTGAGAGTACATAGTCCACATTCAAATAGTCATCCTTATTGGAATAATAATGTAAACAATTAGAAATGTTTTCCCCATCTCAATAGAAGAATATTAAGTCTAGGAGAACATAATAAAATATAAATTATATAAAAATATTATTTCACAACATATAGGTAAATGGGAATACAACTAAGTAAATACATGACTAACATCTTCATAACCTGTCAATGGAAAAAAGATGGATGGTTTAAAAACATCATATACCAAGAAGTGAGAAATATTTGTCAAAGGGATTTTGTTGTAGGAATGTTGATTCTTATATAAAAATGAGAGAATTCCACATTGTACAATAAAATGGTAGAATATTAAAAACTTAACTGATATAAGTTAAAAATAACCATCATATATAGATGAATTAAAGTTGATTTACTAAAAATCCTTAATATTGGAGACAAAACTAAATAATTATATTAATGAATAAGGGAACATTATTTGGATAATAAATATCCTGATATATAATTCTTATGATAAAAATATATCTATGGGACATGAATACACTATATTGGTAATGTCATGTGAAAATGAAGTGTTATAACTCTATGAATCAGAATTGACACCATGAAAACACATATGGATTTTGAAATATTCAAATGAATTATATTTGATATATTTGTCTTATATGTAAAGATAAAATACCATACTAAAGTAAACTGAATAAAATTATTAGTACTAATGTTATTATATACACCATGTAATATAAATTAGCTGAAAAATAAAAGACATGTCTCAAAAAGGGCGATTTTAGATGAAACCCCCTATCCTCTTATAATGACTTCTAAGATAATAATTTAACATTGTGTATAAAAAGCATAGATATATCATAATCACTTAATTAATATACTTTCTTACATCTATTTACAATTACACACTCCATAAATAGTCATTCTTGATATAAATTTCACTAATTTCCCCCTTATGTGCTTATGATATTGATCATTTATACTATTTTCATAATAAATGTGTCTGTATTTCTTATTCATTGAATTTTGTTAATGAAACATTCATTCTGTTTAGAGATATTTATTTTATTAAATTATTTAATATGTTAAAAATAATTTCATGTTTATTTTTTTCATTATCCCATGAAGTGGAAATTAAAACGAATCATGTTTCAGAGAATCTTAAATATCAAAGTGTGATTTATTAATTAATTTGTTAAATGATGTTATTAAAATAAACAAACCAAAAAATAAAAATTAATTTTACATTTACATCATATTATATTATGAGGTGGTTTATTTTAGTATAATTTTACATTAATAACAATGAACTTATTATATACTTATTAGTTTAATAATTTATAATTTTAATGTACTATAAATGCATTTAACATTTTAAAATTTCATTTCTTTGAAAAATAACATCATTACACTCTTATTATGGTTATTTTATAAGATTAAGTTAATGATGATCATTTTTTATCATATCATTAATATTTTAACTAATTTGTAACATTATATACTTAATGATATCATTATCATTATATTTATCATTTTATTCTAGACATAAAACCATCATTTTATGGTGGTAAAGTAATACAAAACATGTTTCCTCTAGAGGTGGTAGTTTTAACAACTCATGAATGAAGGTATTGTTTATCAAAATGTATGGGTATGTGAGTAAATAATTAAAGTGAACATTATAAAGTAATAAAATTTTATATAAATTATAAAAATAATGTTATATTTCCGTTGATATTATATTTTTTAATGGTGAATATTAAGAATAAAAACAATGTAGTAGATAATACTCATATCGGGGACTTGAATATTCCTTGGAGGTATCAAAAAAATATAATACATACTATAATTAATGTTGACCATTAATGTTTTCATGTTGGATAATATTCTACAAAGAGAAAATAAGTTTTGATTCATGTAAAAATTATACGGATGATTGAGTCTCGAAAAAGTGATGTTGTTACCCTTTTATAATTGAAGGGGAGAGTAGGTTTGGGTGAATACCATTTATTTTCAATGATGTCATGTTATTATTCAAGTGAATAAAGACCAAAAAATTGCAATAGGATGAAGGAAATATAATATTAGGTTGAATATAATCTCAACCACTCCTTATTTGGACAACATTGATTGTTTTATGAATTTTTGTAAACTTTTTCATTTACTATAATTTACATTTACCCTAATAATTAATTTATAGTCTTCGTAATTATTTTAAAGTAAATCTATTAGGATTGAATGTTTTGGAAAATTTTAAATTTTGAAATTTAAAATTTTATATCATTTTTTATATAAAATTTAAAACAATGTGAAAATTTAATTTCAAAATAAATACACTTTTTCATATAAAAACTATTTATATTGAAATAACATTGTTATGTTTTAATTAATATATATGATAATCATCTATTGGATACTAATATTTTTTCTAGAAAAAAATTTATTAAAATAAAATGAGTTTTATGGTTATTTGAAATCCTACAAAATAAAAATATCTCTTGAAAATACTAGTTTTCGAAGAAAGGAATAGGAATAGTTTTTTTATAAAAGTAACATTTAGTTAGTTCAAAAAATGATGGAATTAATATATATAATAAAAAATAATATTTTAAAATTCAATTTATCATTCAATATTTTCATATTTATATCATCTAAAAATTTTATCAATCAAACATATCATTTTAATTTAATAATATAGTTAGAAAAATTACATGTTTCAAGATTGCAATTTTTTGATTAAAAACCAATATTTCCAAAAAAGTATAAAAAATTCATACTAACACAATTCTAATGTGAGGAATTAAAAAATTAATTTTGTTTTTATTAATTTTTAACAAATGAATGAAAAATTTATTTTCATAATTAAATCATAGAATATAATAATTAATATTTTTAATGAAAAAAATCAAATATTAACTATTATTATTACCATTTTATATTAGATAACAACAAGTTTATTGTTTATAAATTATTAATAACAAATATATTTTATTAATAATCATTTTTACATGAAATTTTAATTTTTATCAATTAAAATAAATATTTTTTAAGAAAAGTAATTTACTAAATAAAAATGATCATATCGATCTTATCAAGTAAGATAATTTAATTTATTTCATATTAAAAGTAGACATTATTTTATATATACATATAATTCATCACATTTATAAATATATTAATTCATTCTAATTATGTGGATATGTTTTGAATGGATATAATTACATTTTTATATTTTATATAAAAATATATTGTGTTTATTTATGTATAGTGTTTGATGAGGAGAAAGATATAATGAAAATTACTTATTTATATATAATAAGATATTAAAATTTTAATTTGTTTTATTCTCCTCCATAAATATTTTTTAACATCAATATTTTACTCATAAGATCAGTGTAATTTCTTAAGGGAGCTCATAATTAACCATACGTATGTATATGAACTTAGGTTATTTAGGATGTAAAATGTGATTTCATTATATGGAAAATAATTGTATGTTATTATATTGAGAGGAAACCCTTTACAAAATTAAAATAGAATAATAATAAGGATGTGAGTTTAGATGCATAAGGAATGTCTTCCCATAAACCTTGAAAATGATATATATTATAATCATACAACTATGAATTTTTATTTATAAATAAAATTCTAATAGTTGGTCAATACATACATGATATAGGACTCTAGAAAATTTAGAGTGAAAACTCACTATCAGATTCATTAGTAGTAGTTTCATAATCATTTCCATAATCTCATGGATATAGGTCACTGTCTCTCTTTCTGGACTATATACTGGCACATTGAGTCACATAATTCCCTACTCGCATATAATTTATAAAAAATATACATTCTCACATTACCATAAACATTTTGTCTCATAACCTCAAACAATGAATTTATTTTTTTTAGAGATCCCCTGGAGGAAAATTCTATAATGTTTTATTATTAATTTTTTACATATAAGGAAATTAATTTTTATGGCTTCATAATATTTTTTAGCTGATCATTCATGGGAACCCATAATTTTCTCCCATGGAATTTTTGGTACATCAATTATGTTCAAATTAATGATACTATTTTATGATATATGGTTAGACATAATCATAAGGATTCTCACTCCATCTCCAATTATTTTTGTTAGTTTTGTTTGGGTAATCACCTCATTTTACCTTAAAACAATGGTTCCTTGTTGTTACAACCATTACTGAAACCAAATGTGTTAACATAAATTTTGACAAATTAAAGTGAATTATAATAAATAACTATAGTAAAATTTAACATTTTTCATTTCTAACATTATACACTATCATATTATTCTTTATTTATTATATGTAAAATTATATCTGACTCAATTGAAAATATATCACTCTCATTTTAAAATATATTATTATTTTTTAAACCTATTATACTAATAGTATGGTTTTGTCATAAATATTTACATACTCATTAATTTCACAATCCCAAACATGTATCAAATCTATTAAAATATTCTAACCCCAATAATCATTGAAAATGTAAATTCATTAAATAAGGCACCCTATTATGTATATTTTATAATCACATTATTTCAACAACTCATCATCCATAAATCCATTAAAATCTATAGGGAAATTTTCCTCAATGTAATTTTATATTCTTATAGTAACTAATGCTTTATTTTACACTAGAATTCATTAATTTTTTTAACAATGTGTAATACATGTAAATATAATTCATAATACAAAAAATTAGGTAAAAATACACAAATACATCTTGGATCAGTAATTAATTGGAAATTAAACTAATATCTATACAGTAGAACTTTCATTAATAAAAATCAATAACCCCCTTATTACTTTAGGTGATATATTTTCCACATTCATGTGTTCCTAAATAGTTATCCTCAAAAATTTTACATTACCCAAAATTCACTTTTCAATGTAATTATTAACATATAATTTAATTTTCCATATCGTTAAAGTATTAATTCTGAAGAAAAATCTATATTTGTTTCAAATAAAACTCATAACGTTTAGAATATTCCATTTTATCATCATTAAATTTCACTCACTAATGAGAATAAATACATGTTTAATGATTATAATATTACCCTCTCAATACCGTTGTTAGTACTTGGAAACTAAATTTTTACATCTTAATATGAATAGAAGAATTATAAAACTTTTCTGTTTTCTCTCTTATTCTTTTATAAGACCCAGACATTTCTAGATACATACCATCATCAGAATCATTTTTGTGATCTTTTTTCTACTAAATATTAAAACAAATGTTATTAAGACAATGTTCTAATTATTAATATTAAAACATAAATAAAAATATATATTCCCTTATGATACCTTTATTTATGACATATTCTTATTTAAATCAACCTACGATTCCCTTATTAAATTATTTATTATCTATGGAAAAATTGTTGATGTTAGGTTTTGTAAATAAATTTGATGAAATAATTATTAAATCATAACTAAGGGTTAATAATGTGAATGTGATTTTCCTAATAATATCCTCATGAGTGTATCTCTTAGTGTGATGCCTTAATACCACTCACCATGAATTAGAGTTGTGATTGAGTCAATGCTCATATAACCATTTCGGGGTCATTACAACTAGGTTCGTGTATTTCATGGACACATCCACATGCCTTTATAGTGAAACAAATGTATCACTGTGAAACCCCACCCAATATCTACAATATCAAAACAAAAGATTTTATCTAATGATTAGACATATTTCCATGGATTTAATTATTGTTTTATATTCTTAACCCACAAATAAATTGTGCATTACTACCAACACATTTAAACCAAAACTATACCATACAGTTATCTATACCTTTGAAATTTTGGTTGGCATGAAATATTAATCGATTAAATTATCCTCAAATAATATATTAATCTCTGTTATTATCTAAACCATTCATTTTATACCAACATTGATACCCTAAAACTGTACACCCTGGTCTAGTTCAATAAAAACATACATCATAATCTAGATTTAATACCATCTATAAAGGCTTTGATATAACCATCCATAATGAAAAAATTAATATTGATTATTCAGTCGATTAAATTAATTGTCTGTTTTCGGATTTAAATAATTATATAATTACTAAAAAACATATACTGATAGATATCATGTACTTTGTATCTAATGAGAAATTTTCCATTATATAAAAACCTATTAAACAAAAGATAAGTTTCCAATGTATCCCACAAATTATTTCATATATGTTATTCTTATAACCATGTGAACTGTATGAATTTTCTGTATAACCTAGTTAAATTGAATCATAATAAGGGTTGAGATCAAATTATCCTATAGGGAAACATATAACTAAATAAATAATGGAAAAAAATGGAAGGAATATTATTTTAGGAATAGGTAAATATCATGAAACCTTATAAAACACGAAAATAAGAGATTTCAGTAACATTAAAAATCAAGGATTACAAGGATATGATAATTAAATATATTATATATATGGAATGTATAGTTTAAAATATTAAAAGGTATTTTGAAGTCCTTGTTAAATGAAAATTTACTTTTCATTGAAACTATATTGAAGACCTCTTGAAACATTTTGTATGCATATACTAAATGACAAAATATATTTTCCTCATTAAAAAATTTATACGTCAAGGAGACATATTATTCTTGTACTACCCCAACAATTAATTAAGTCAAATGAATTCCCCGTAAAATTAAATAAGATAAATTATACCATTCCATGAAGAATACGTTTTTGAAAAAATATTTATATCTATACAATGAGTAATACATAATATAAAAATATGATCAACTATAATTACCCTAAAAATATTGTCAATAATGTCAATACATTTAACCTCATTAATTACAGGTTCTATATGACTATTACCCACTAGGAGGTAGATAGATGATGGATGAAAAAGGAATAATCAGCATGCCAATAATCTTCATCATTATCAAAAAATATGGAAGTCTAAAAATTTTACCCATGTCAAAAGAAAAAATATATTTATAGTAAACACCATCCAATATAGAATATTTAAAAATCTGATGATAATATCATTTAGAAAAATAAGTATATGGCTCTTTCAACACATTAATTAGATGATTGTAATCCTTCCATAGAAAGATGGTGGATTGATTTAGAAGAACATTTCCATTTAAATTATAAATTATTATCAAAGAGATTATGGGCTCAGAATTTCTATCCCTATTAAAATTGGGATAACCCCAAATAATAAAATTTGATGTCTTGATTTACATAATATTAATGACATAGGTTCAGTAGAATTGTCTTAATTCACTGAATTGATGATCAATTTCTAGAAAGCATTATTAATGTAATCATGTTAATCATTAGAAACATGAAAAAGAGAACATGGTTTGGGAAGTATTTCAAATGAAATATAAATATTATAACAAAAATATATCTATGTGCAATGAATAAACAATATAATTAATACCTTCTCTACAAAATGTGTTATGTCACTAATAGTCCAAATTGAGACATAAAAACCCTTATGGATTGAAATAAAATGGAATAAAATCCCCTTCAATTAATAGGATTTAAATTAAACTTAAAATAAAATAATAAAAATATAATTAATGATATAAAATCTATAATATGGTTTTAAATACATTGCATAATTGATATTTGGTAAAAAATACCAAACATGCCACAACAAGAGGAATTTGTGAAGAAAAATTATTTCCTCTAATCTTGATTTCCATGAAACTACTTTAACTATAAATACCAGGAAATTTCAAGGAAATTTTTTTTTAATTTCATTGGGATTTTAATAGAACATAGTTTCTGACAGCAACTGATTCCGAGGCCCGGTGTTCCCGAAATCAATTTCTGAAGTTTAGCTCGGGTACGTTCAGTGAACGAACGAGCAGGTTTTTTTAACTATTGAACAGGTGCTCAGAATCAAAATCTGAGGGCACCGATGAAACCGCAGCTCCGGTAGTTTCTTAGGAACACCCATTTCGGAGTTGCGTTTGCTCCGAAGGAGTTGTTAAAATTTTGTGGATTAATAAAGAATTGAATAAAAAAAATTGTTGAACAATTTTTTTTAAATATTTATCCTAGTGGTTATATCCAACATGGGTATTTAGGGTGGGACCCACAAGCCCGTAAATACCAATGAGAGGATTAAAGGTGAGGTGGTGCCCACACGAGCCCCACCACTTCACTTTTTCCTCAACTCCTCACCTCTCTCTTAATTATTGGGTAACTCCTTCTCTCCCTCTCTCCCTCATAACTCACGCCAACTAGCACTTAATTAAGTTATTGAAACTCTTAATCAATTAAGTGTTTTGAGTTTTGAATTTCAAATGGAATGTGATAATAAAATAATTGGTTGAGCCCCTTTTATTTTATTTTTGGGGACACACTTTGTGTTGTGGAATTGGGAGATAGAGAGCCTTGTGAGAAGAAGAAGAAGAAGAAGGAAGAGAAGAGAATTTCTCCTCGTTGAAGAACGACACCTCTTCAACGAAGAACGACGCTTCTTTATCGAAGAACACCGGATCCACAATGAATGAATTCCTTTCTCGACGAAGAACGGTCGATGTGTTTCTTATTCTTTCCTCCGCGACAAGAGGGAAGACACCACATCTTCGGATTCACTCCAACATCTCCAACGACTCTTTTTCCCGCAACACCATCTACCACGGTGCCCGACGTGTGGCATTAATTATTCGGGGTATGGGTTTGGATTTGTGTTCATGATTATTCATTTCTGTCCAACATCAATTCCTTTAGCCTCTTGGTATTAGATTAATGGGAGGAGGTCGGACCGCACGAACACGACCGACTCTCCTCCCCCTTCGATGTTGTGTTTGTCGTGGCATGAACAAGGTCGCGCGGTGCAACGACACCGCGTAGAAACAAGAATATTGTGGCGAAGAAGCGCGGCGCCGACGTGCTGTGCCGTGGAGGCTGAAGAAAGCCGCGACACTGTCACGCCACGCCGGAAAACCACAAAGAGGCTGTGATTTGTTTATTTGATGTGCGGGTCAACGGGAAATGGCAGAACAGGCCGTAGGGCCGTTTTAAAGACTTCGCAGTGAAGAGCATGTCCCGGGAGGACTGCTGGTGAAGACCACAGGGAAAACGGACAACCGGAGCACGTCCGGTGGTCCGCGGAAGATCTTGTCTTTGCGCCGCCAGGAGGGTCCGCCGCGGTTGAAGCCACGGCGGCAGGCGATAGTCCCATGCCCGTGCAGGACCCGGGGGAGACCGGGGGTTGTAACCCCTGGCTATCAAAGGGACTGGCCCCCACGTGGTGGGGGGGGGGGCTACAATCAGGGGGGCCATGCCCCCCCCCATTCTACGACAGCTCGGCCGAGCCGAGCTCTCTGGCCAGGCGGGTCGCGCCCGCCCAGGTAGGGTCGGGCCGCACCCTAGGGGGCCGGACCCGGACTCGAGTCGGGTCGCCCCGGTTTGGGCTGACCCATGGGTTCTCGGGCTGGGTCGGACCTAGCCCGAACCCCCTATTTTCGGGCAGTTTTTGTTTGAACGTCCATATCTTGTGCTACAGACCTCCGATCGGCACACTTCTAGTTGTGATGTGATCCTTGGATCGATTCGGTCGTTTTGGTATATTACACTCCATGTTTCATGGAACATTGGGTACGGCCGGGTTGGTTCAAGCACGAAACCAACCGGGCCCTTGTAGCGGAAACACTTATAACATGAGCTCCGGACGTCCGATAGACGTGTCGTCGACTTTGTTGGATTCATCTTAATTAGATGGAAATTTTGGCATACTTCTCTTGAGGATTTGATGCATTTGGATAGTGTCCGGGTTGGATTGAGACTGAAATCCAACCACGCCCCTGGAACGAAAAAGTTGATAACATTCAGACCGGACATCCGTTTGACGAACCGTCAGCGGTGTTGGTGATCACGTTGAGAAAAGGTCCCTATGAGTATACCCTATTAGAGTTTGGGGTACAATTTAGATATGGAAGGGTTGGTTCGCACACGAAACCAATCGGGCCCCTGGGACGAAAAGGCTAATAACTCACAGACCGGGTGTCTGATTGCCGTGTCGTCTATTGCATTGACACCTCTATGATGAGGCGGTCCTTTGAGATACTTCTTCGTGGGAATTAGTGATACTTGGAGTATCGAAGTGTAGCTCGTGGAGTGGACCCTTCCGAAGATGTGCGTATGGAGTATAGAGACCGTGTAGCTGGCTGAGAACTGACGACTGCTTGACCGACTCAACTTGGAGTGAGTCGACTAGCCCAATGGATGGAGCACTGCTGAGTTTGGGTGTAGACCCATGGCGGACGAAGCGCCTGGTAGTAGGCAGTAGACCCACGGTACTCGACAGGAGGAGTACCTCTGTAGGCCATGAGGGGGATCACTATTGTGTGAGGTGGCAGACCCATGGCGGAGGAGCACTACATTGTGAGGTGGCAGACCCGCGGTACTCGACAGGAGGAGTATCTCAGCAGACATAGGTTAGTGAGAAGTACCTCGGAGTCATGACAGGATCACTATACTCGACATAGACGGGGCTCTTCAGCAGTTACGGTTTCGATAATGAAAATCCTGGTTTGAGCTAAGTCTATGACCTTTGTGTTTACCTCACGATTGAAATGGGTCACTTGATAACTTAGGTATATGTATGGGCATATACCTAGGTAGTGGTTATCCGTTGATTTCATAACCTTTGTGTTTCCTCATGATTGAGATGGGTTATTTGATAACGTAGGTATAAGTATGGGCTGATACCTAAGTAAGGGTTATCTGTTGAGATCCTTATTTGTGGTAATACTTTTTGGATTTAGTGAGACCTTGAGGGTCTTGGGGTCCCTACCGAGTATCGTATACTCACCCCTGCACGGGCTATGCCCGCACATCGTTGTGTTGGTTGCAGACGACGGGAACCACTAACAGAGGTCTAGTGTTCGAGGACTGGACGGTACCCGGAGGTGGACCTCACGACGAGTCAGTATTCGGAGGTGGAATTCACGATGAGACGATACTCGAAGGAGGTTGACGGGCAAGAGCGTTGTGGAGGCTATCAATACCTACCCTTCTTGTAGGATCTGTGGCGGACGATCCACGAGATGTGCTATTTGTACCTACCCTTCAAGTAGGATCCAAGGTAGACAACCCATGATCTTCTTCTTTTTTTTCTTCCGACTGTTTTGTCTTTTTTCCTTGTACTTTATAGTTGGGCTTGTATTTCTGGCCCCCTTTAATTTCATCACTACTTTTTATTTAGTTTTACTTAGTGTTTACTTCCGCTTGTACTATGTGGTGTTTTTTTACTTTAATAAAGTCAATGCCTTCCCAATTATTGGGATTTACGCCTTTCGTGCTAGTCGCCAGCCCCTGGCCTATGGAAGGTGCGCTTGGGGTAGTCACGGCACGGGCCCTGAGGACGGGTCATGAAATTAACCACCTGTAATATATATATATATATATATCATAGTTAATTAATTCAAAACAATACACCTTTTTATTTACATTTATACAATCTATAAATATTTATTTTTTGTATTTATTTTATTATCATTTTACATTAAGTGTTTATGGACCTGATCATTTATACCAATTTCATTATTGTGGTGTATTTATTCTTCCGTCCAAAAAATTTCATCATTACTCTTCTATTATGGTTAATGATTGGGGTTTTTTATTTATTTAAATTTTTATAATACCCTTTCATTATTTTTTTAATCTTTCTCTTTGAAGATGAAATTTTTAGAAGCATGTTTTGGTGATTCGAAATAATCGAAATGTGTTTTATTAATTAATGAGGTAATTGTGGAAATAACCGTATATGAAAAAAAATGAAATTACTTACATATTAATATCAAATTATACTAGTAAATATGTTTCCATGTTCATCTGTGACATATATTTATAGTATCTTTCAAGTATCTTGACAAGATTATCCAAACGTGAACTTATCATGATTAATCAGTGATTAAATGGTGGTTTAGTGGCAAAAGTATAATGAACATATTAAATTTTTATTATTGTGATATATTGTAATTTTATTATAGTATAATGAGAGTAAATTTATCTAAATAATCATCTTATAATAAATATTTGATTATACTCTTAGTATAAATACTTTTAATGATTAAATTTATGATTTTCGTTTCTAGGTCATACAAATAATATGTTCTCTAATATTTCAAAATATAACATTGATTATAACATTAAAATAATATTTATCCTTTAATATGGATTTATATCAATCATTTTATGGTTCTGAAGGGGAAAAACATGTTGCATTATGGACAAACTAGTCTGTATAATGAATGAACAATAATTATATATGTTTCATTTGATGAGGTATATAAATAAATTATTATTATACCATTGTTATAGTAAAATTAATTTATATTAATTTATAATTATATAATTTTATTAGTGTGTCTATGTTAAAATTTAATGAACATAATTACATGAAAACTATGTATTTAAAAATACTCATTTTAGGTACATGAATATTCCATTAATGTCTCATTGGAAATGAATTCATTAAGATAACTAATGATGATGAGAATATTTTTGACATGGTATATGGTAATAGTATAAGAAAATTAGAATATTTTAAAGAATAAATTTCAATGAAAAGTGTATATTGAAGTGTTGAATATTTTACCTTTTTATAGTTGACTGGAAATGTAGTTTTTAAAGTATCCCTTATATTAAAAAATTAAATTATATTATTCAACTAAAATAGGCAAAAAAATAAAATAATTGGTGAGTGAAATGATTTTTTGAATAAACTAAACTCAACAACTCATTTCACAGACCATATTGTGTTTTTAATTGATATTTAACAAATTTTTTCATTTATTCAAACTTACTTTTACCTAATTAATTTGTTTCATACAATAATACTTGTTATTAATCAAGAAATTAATATTACCCTTTTCCTATATTTTGATCATTAATCATTTAAATTTTCAAATCATTTTATTTTATAAAATTTCTTAATGTATGAAAATGTAATTTTACGAAAATAAGCTTTTTCATGTAATAATTATATTTAGTGAAATATCATCTTAATATTTAAATTTAGAAATAAGATAAAATTAACTTCTATAATAATTTTAATGAAATATCTTCATCTATTATAAATATATGTGGTATGATTATTTAAAGTCAATTAAAAATTGAACGACCATAGTAAATAGTTTATTTAAATGTTAATATTTAAAATAGTGTTTTTATTAATGAAATATTCTATTTGATCTAATAATATTGAACATATAATAAATAGAGTTATTGGGTCATTTAAAATATAAAATCTATTTTTTGACCCTTGGAACACATTACAACAAATGTAAAAGAACAATGACAGATTGGAAATAATTAATTAATAGATCAATAATAAATGAATTTTTTATACATTTAATATCTAATAACTTTAAAATAAAAATAATTAATATAAGTTAATACTGATATGGTTATTTTGAACAATTTATTTTCCTTATATTACATATTTTATTTCAAAAATAAGTATTTTAATGGTTTTGAACTGAAATCTGGTAAATAATAAATCTTTTTTTTTTGAATTCCTCCTAGGAAATATTTATTAGGTATATGTTTTAATAATTATTTAAAATAATTTATTTTTAGGTCAATAGTGAAAAATACATGTTTTAACAATTCAATAACTTTTATGAAATTATTTTTTAATATTGATAAATATTATTTTTTAAAATTTTTTTGCTATAAATTTGTATATTAAAGATTATCATAACTAATTTTAAAATACTATTTTGAATTTATAATCTCATTCACAATTTTATTAGTACTTATGTAACATTTTTCTAGAGTATTTTATAATTATTTATAACATAATAAAATGATATTTACATTTTCATTATTGTTAAATACATATTATTTTTATAGTAATATTTTTTAAATTAATTAGAATGAATATAATTTATAAATCAATACATATCTCAAAATTTGTTAAATAAAAATAAAACATTTCCAAAAAATATGTTTTTACATATTACATGGGCTGAAAAAAATATTAACTTCCAACCTCATAGAATAATAATTTTATTATATTATTATTTTTTTAAATAATTACAATACTATAATTTATTGTGATCTATTGAATTTTATTTCTATAAAATGTAGATGTTTCAGACTAATACTAATGACCATGGTAACATAAAAATAGACATTAAATTTCTATATTATCAATCAAGTTATATTTATTCAATGAAATATGGATCCATTAAATAATTATATTATATGATTTATAAACACTTAAACAAATATATTAACATTATAATTTTCTTGATCAATACTAAAAAATATTAATAATCCATAATGGAAAATTTTTTGATTTTCAACAGAAGATGTTTTTTGGACATTGTATATTTTGAATTAAATATTAAATATTTAAATTTTTTAAATTGAATTAGATATAATAAAGAAAAATGTCAAATCCATTATGTTGGATTTTTTAAATGGTTCTACTTATATTTTTAGTAATAATATAATTTCTATGATATATATTTATTTGACAGTAATATATATTTATTTATATAATCTATGGTGGATCTAATGTTTCAAAATTTACAAGAACTTTATGACATAATGAATTTTTTTGGGTTTTAAACTAATTCCTAAATTTCATACCGATATTATCTCACATATCAAATGAAATATGAATATATTTCAATTCATACACTTTAATTACATTTATTTTCCATGGAAAATTATATCTTCCTCACTTATAAAAGGGAGATCACATTCCACTTTTCCCTAGTTTACTAGTTTTCTGAAACATCCTTGAACCATACCCATAATTCCTATAAAATAAGTCTATTAAAGACCTTATTTATCATGTTCACCAAAATTTATCCTAATACCCTCAACACTAAGTCCTTCATAAATAGGATATTCATGTTCTCAACATATGTATCATTCCTTTTTTAACTATTTTTTTATTCATTACCTTAGAAATAAAACACAATAGTAGTAAAATAATAGCATCATCATATATAGTCTATTGATATTTTATTTTAATACTGGTAAAACCATTATTTATTATCTTCCATCTACTACGTAAAAAATAATCATCATTAGTGTTTTTGTGTGTAGATTACCACATCCATGAATAACCAATTTTGGCTATTCCTCACCACCCATTGTGGATGGTCTAAATGATGATATTAATAAATTAATTTTATTTAAATAATTTAGGTTTGATTCTGAACTGATAACATACTCTCCACCTTTACCCCTATCCTTTTTTAATGGAAAATCTAATTGTGTGTTGGGTGGACTACCACCTCCATAAAGAATCGTTTTTTCATTTTTATTCTAGTTTTTCCTTATTTATCCCAAAATTATAAAATCTGATAAAACATTATAAATATATCAAAATAATATCATTATACATCTTTTAAAATAATTTTAGGTCAAAATATACCCTCATTAATAGAATTCCTGAATCAAGTAAAACTATTTTCATTATTATGTTGGTTTGACCACATACATGAACAATGTATTTAAATTATATCACGAAACATTACAGAAAATTAATTTCTAGTATAATATTCATTTAGTATTTAAATAATAAAAAATCATTATTCAGCAAAGGATAAAGAAATATTTAACTTTTTAATTAAGAAAACACCCTTCATTGGACAAAAATCTGTAAAAAATGTTCAATATTGATTCTATCATCTTGGATAAATGATAATATATTCAAGAAAGAAATTATAAATGTCATAATTAATTATAATCCATCCATAGAGTATAATTAAAAAAATTATAATGATTATATTTTTAATAATAATCAACATCGATACATATTTTTCATACCTAGTTCAAAATGGTTTATATTAGTATAACTCGATATTGAAAAGATATTACAAAAAAATATAAGACATGGAGAAAATTTTTATTAATAAAGAGTATATATATAATGTTATGAAACAAAATAATTAATATTTTTATCTTTATTATTAAAGAGGTTAATGTATTATATTTAAATCAATGTTATTGTTAAGGGACATAGTAACTCAAACAATATTCTTCAGTTCATGCGATTTTCCTATAGAAATTCATTTTAATCACATACATTATTTATTTATGTTCTCATTTTGTTTATAGATGAAATATTTCTTAATTTGAATCCATTTTCATGAAAGGTTTTCTTTCCATTTTACTTAAATAATGAGACACTTTCAAAAGAAACATGGAATTATGACTTTTAAATCGATGATTTAATCCTTTTTGAATATATTTTCATGATATTGTTTTCAATATAATCAAATGATACGTATCTCATTATGTTATTTTTTATATTTGAATTTATTATGATCCTAATCTAAATGATATTTATATACCCATGATTAAATAATATCATCTTGTATGAAGACCCATTATTTTTTCATGGGTTAATGATGATATGATTATGATTGAGTTTATATGGAAGAAAAATGTTTGGATGATGATTTTTGAGATCTTATATCTCTATAAAATTCATTGATATCATATTATATCATTAGATATAGTTAGATTTTTATATAATGTATTTAATTACACATGTGTGGGGATGATGGTTTTTCCCACATTTTCAAGAATGGACATAATGAATTTGTTCACAAAATCATGAGAATAATGAGTTTGTTCATTTTGATTTCCCAACGCTTATAGTTGATCCATGAATTTATGTTAATTAATTTATGATAAATTTCATATTTTTTGAACTAATTATTCAAAGATTCAATATATATTTAATTTACATTGAATTATATAATATTATTACCTTTCAATTATCTTTCATATAATTTCAGTTTCACATGTAATATTAGTTATATTTTATGTTTCATTTATAATCTTATTATGACCTTCTATGTCTCCATTATATTTTATGATTATAATACATGGTAATATAATCTCTTCTTTAGTTATTTATTTCCTCAGAATATTTTTTTAGGATTACGATCTAAATTTTTTTATATTCCACTTCACATAATGAGTGTTTGAGATTACCCATTCCATATGTTTTCATTAAAATGTTATAATGATGATTAAATCATGTGATATTTCAAGGAAATGGTGTATAGGATCATAAATAATAAGAAAATTTTAATGTGTTATAATTAAATATGATTATGTAACTGAATTATAAAATACTAAATATTTTGTTATATGTATTATAAGATTGTTTTGTGAGGTATTATTTAAATGAGAAAGTTAATGTGTAATTTATGTTTTGTTTATATAGGGTAACTTAAAGAAAAATTAATTATAGGTAAGATAATATTTTATCCTTCATATTATTCCAAATATTCGTATTTGATAACAAAAAAAGTTTAATATTATAATTGATCTTTCTTATATAATGACAATTAATAAAAATTTAATGATTCAGTAAGATCAGTTTTCTAAATAAAATTAATAATTTCAGAAATGGAACAAAATTGAATAAAAATACTATTTTGATATGTATAATTCAAAAATTATGCTCATTTTTAATTGTTCTAAATTTTAAAATTCGAAAATTTATTTTTTATTAAAATCATAATATATATTGAAAACAAATTTTTTGAAAATAATATTTCAAAATATTGATTCTTATTATTATCATTCCATAAAAATTTAACACTGAATGAAAATCTCCAAATTGAAATTTATTTAGAATTATCTTTTTAAACAATAAATGATCATATTATTCTTTTTACGTAAAATAATTGAATTTTATTTATATTAAAATTAGAATTTATTTTCATTACAAATATAACTTGGAGAATTATTAGTCAAATTAATTATAATTATTTCAATGTACATAGTCTTAATATTTATACTTAAATATGTATTAATTATCTAAATATATCTTAGATACATTAAAGTTCATTATTTCTTGTAGATAATGCTATCGAAATGATGACTTATTTAAAGGTAATCATATATTATAAGTTTAATTTTTATATATTTAATTAATATAATATATTTATATTATATATATTATAAAATTATTATTTTGGAAAGGTAAATTACTTTTGACCAATATTTATTTACATCCATCAAAAAGTAATGACATAACTCATGCGTACAGAAAAATATCAGATTCATGAAGTGATGTAATTAATTTCTCACCATCAACAATTATTTAATGTTTTAAAATTTAATATGACAAATAAATATGATATGTATGAAATAATTAATATTATATAGATTATGAAACCATTACCATGTATCTAGGACATGAAAAACCATACAATAACTTGTATGAAAAGAGGAATAGTTTGCACCTAGGAGTATGATGTTAATGAATAACCATTAATAAATGAGTTATGAGATGTGATATGTTCATAATATCTAGTATTATAAGTATTAAAATGTTTCGGTAGATTATATATAAAAAAAATTATAAAGTAAATTAAGATCATGTATAAATCAATTCTGGACTTGAGGTAAGGTTTTTTGTCTCGCTTTTATTTTTTAGCCACATTAAATAATCATGACCCGTTTCATTTCCATGGTGTACATTCATCCCATGAAATAATTTTATTATTATTATCTTTATGAGTATAGGGATTTAAATATCCACATATTTATATTCATTTTATTATAATTTGATTCAAATAATGAAAAAATATAAGGGTTCTCCATCTCAATATTCTTTTTTAGACATATTTCATTTTATGCAACTATTTTTCATTATATAGTGTATATATTTTACCATTGATATATTATGTAAATAATAACATCATATTAATAATATTTAATTTTATATTTTAAGTCATTTATTTTAATGTTTTTATGATTTAAAAGCTACCAAAGTGACAAGGGTTTATGCAATAATCCCATTTCTTTTTAAAAAAAAATTATGTCAAATTAATATATAAGGATTTAATATTATAATTATCCTACTAAAACCATGTATTTCAATTTACTTTTTTTTATTCCTATAAATTTAATATATTTTTACCATTTTCATATATGTGTTAAATGCAATCATCAAGGATGTGTTTTTATGAAAACCCAAACTTATTTCTTCTATAATGGATGAAATTTTTATTCCTAAGCATTTTTCATAAAAAAATATAGTAGATTTTATCTATAGATAAATGGTTGATAATTTTTTTTACTATATTATAAAATTTAAACAAGTGATTAAGTAGAATATTTTTAAAAAATTTATATTACTCACTTTTCAAATTTTCGAATATTTTCAAAAGAATGTTCTCTTTTAATGTATACTGTATGAACTGATTTTCACAACATCATAACCATTTTTTCTCTGAATAAACGATTAAATTTTTCAATTTATATATTAAGAGAAATTATTATTCTAAATAATTTTTTTTTATTTTTGTTTTTTACTAATACTAACAAAAAATGATACTTTCCCTATTTACTTATATGTGGTCAAATTAACGTTTAAAGGTATATTTAATTTATTTCAACATAATTTACATATTTTTATGATTTAATATGCAAATAAACATAAAATAACATCTATTTTATTTCTTTTCATTTATTTTAAAGATGATGATTTGGAGATGAATCTTTGAATCCCAATACATTCATACTAGTTATTTATGTAATGTTGAAATCATAAAGAAACAAATTTATTTTTCATAGGATAGACAAAATGAAAATTGATTAATGGTAACTTCTCTGAGTTTTATGATAAATTAAATATCATTGTCCTTTATTCATATTACAGTTCTTGGATTTTTTTAGATAGTGGGTGAGCCTGAGAGAGATAGTGATCTTTTGTCAGTCCGATATATGGCATGATGATTGGTGAGGACAATATTTCCAATAGTTATGGGTGATCTTGATATAAATCTCATATGAATTAGGTTATGTTAGGGAGTTAATATTATGGATGTTACTATTATGATACATGGATTTTACTGAATATATGTGTAACACCAAATATTCAATTATTGAAATATTTTCATTCTGGAGAAACATTTCCACAATATACATAAATATATTCATTAATGTGATTAATATATATAATTTTTAAAATTTTAAAAATTTAATTTTAAAAATAATCATATCAAAATTATGTTAGGGATAATTGTTTCCAATTTTCTAAAATTGTTGACTTAACTATGACTAGTAAAAATATAGATTTTTTCAAATACTATTATTTATTTTAATTATATTTAAAATACCAATGATATTTTTCATATGTTCACAATGTAACATATTATAAATTTTATTTTGAATAATATTATTAATGAAAAAAACATTCATGATTTTAAAATACGATTTTTTTATACATAAAATATATTTTAAAAAACACTTTTTCATTGAATTTTATGTTGTTAGATTAAAATTAACTTCTAAAAAATATAAAAACTAAATCAAGAAAAATTTATTCAATATTTTGAATCATGAGGTTTAAATTCGATAAATACATACCTTATATTATTAATTACAATGAATAGTAATTTTGGGAAATACTTTTAACCTTAGAAAGTCAAAAATATGTAAAACAAGGTTAAATTCATAAAACAAGTTATTGGAATCAGCCCGAAACGTTACATAATTTCATTTTATGTAGTAATTGAAACCATATCCACCCCAAAATATATTATATTAGAACTTTGGATCCATTTTATGTTGATAATTACATTAAAATTATTTTATGGAGAATTCATAAAGTTTCTCTATTGATATTAATATCATTAACATTTTATTCATAAGGATACATAGATGATATGTCAGGTTATAACTATTACATTAAAATGTTATATAATATTTTATATCATATTAAATAATTCTTACGTTTTAGTGATTAAATATTTACCTCAAATGCATATACAAAGTTTTCATAGCGTAAGTTTTTTATAGTTTTAAAATTATTTAAATAATTATATAAATTCCAAGATTAGTATTTTTCACTTAATTATAGTTCCCCAATAAATAAATAGATTAATAAAATATATTAGTGTTTTTAATGGTTTATATTCTATTTAAACTTCTATCATGAAATCTTTAATGTGATATTAAATTAATAGTTTTAATATTGCATTAATGGTATTTTATTGATAATAAAATTTTATTAAATTACATAAAAATAATAAAATTATTGAAATAGTACATGTAGGATTGTAAATTCTATATATTTTTGTCTCCAATTAATTTATAAGACATTTTTACCTTATATGTAAAATTTAAACCCATACGTATTGAAATAGTTTTTATTGCGGTTGTGGTTAAAAATGTTTAATGAAGGGATTCAACCAAAAGATGAGAGATATAATGACCTAAAAAATCCAAAACAAAATATGATGGTTTATTTTAAACCATACCCTTATAAACATATAATTTGAATCATTTGAATCCATTTTTGTAATAATTTTATGTAATACTATTTGGAATCATTGAAACATTTTAAGCATGTCACTAACCTTAATTAAAAAAAGGCACATCATCCCCTCGTTTTATAAAATATATTGACCAATTTATCCTAAAAAAACATACCAAAATATCTCCCAAAAATCCTTAGTCACATTATATATTTTTTTATTTCCAAAATACACACCAAAGGGTCCTTAATAAGATATCCAATGAAATATTTCCTAAAAGAAGGTAATCATCTTTACCGTGATATTTATTTTTTTACTTCTTATTTTTACACCATAAATTATTTATTAAAACATACAACATAATGAAACTAGTATCCACCATATAATTATATAATATTTTACTGATATATTAATATTTATTCGTATCATTTTCCAGAAAATGTTAATTGAAACTATCACTCATGAGTACTCATGGACTACCGCCTCCACATTGTGATATAATTCATTTTCCATAACCATTTATTATTGATAGTTATTATTATGGTTTAATATTTTACATTTTATATCAATGAAATAAATAATTTTCATTAATTAAAATATAGCATCATAAATTTAAATTTTAATCCATTTCAAAAATATAATATTTTCCTGTTGTGTTTCTGCACTACTACATCCACGAAATGATGTAATTTATTTTCCGTTTCCACATTACATAGATGGTAAAAAAGTTATGTTTAATTAATATATATATATGTGATTAAATTATTATTATTTTAATTTTTTAATTAATTATCATTAATTCATTATATTCGTCCAAATTGTGAAAACAATTTTCCTGATTACATATGGCTTTCCATCTCCATAAACAATGTAAATCATTTTTCTATCAATACTGTTCGAGTATGATTCAAAAATAATAATATGGAATATTTCGATATTAATTTAATTATTAATTAAATAGATATTATTTCATGATATGAAATATAAATTTATTAAAACTAGCAAATAAATACATACAAGACAAATGAAACATTTTAAACTCAATAATGAAGAGTTTAAACAATAATTATAAATTAAAGGTATTGGAATGATAAAAGTTGATTATATATGATATTTTAAGTACTTATATTATTATTTTATATAATTTTAATAATTTTGAATTTAACATACAAAAAGTATAAAAGTACTTAATATGATATTTATACATAAGGTTTGGGTTTATTTCATATTCACTTCCATATTTTGGATGTTTTATGTTTAGGTCTTTATTGGGGGAATTATATAAACATTATATATTAAAACTAATATATATATCTATCATTTTTTGGAAAATTATATTTTTCCCATCTATTTTGACCTATTAAGTACTCAAGATACCAAAATAATATATCTATGTAAAAATAACTTTATTTTCTATTCAGTGCAGAATCTATCTCATCCATTTCTATATTTACATTGAAATATTTTATAGAATTTTTTTTCTATTATAATTGAATATATAATTTTTTTCCAATTTTTTACATTATAAATATTCAATGTAATATTATATTCATTTTTATAAAGAGGTACTTTTTAACTTTTTACCAAAAATGTAAATGAAATATTTTAATTTTATGCATATGAAACGAATAAAATTTATAACTATTATGACCGACAAATTAATTGATGATTAGTTTACTATTTTTATAGAATCATTTCAATGAGAAGTTGTTCATTATAAATTCAAAAATTTACAGATTATAATATAAATTCATTCAAAATTAAATAGTTATTTTCCACATGAAATATTTCACAGATATTTTAAAATTATTTTCATTTGTCTCTAAATTATTTGTTAAATATTATACATTATGAGGCATACACATTTCAGATAAAATATTGCATATTATTTTTTATGTGTCATTATTATTTTATATTTATTGTTTATTGAATATATTAACGTTATATATGCTATTTTAATTAGAATATTTATGTTGATTCTATTTCATCCATTTCGAATGATGAAATAATTGTATTTGGTATATAATTGGAAGGGAGCATTATATCCCCAAGATGCTTTAGTGGGTCTCACGAGTCATGTTAGTTTAGGTATTTGGAACATGCCTCACCTATTTACATATGTCGTTCTGCAAAAAGGCCATGATAGTGGGATTATGATGTCTGAAATTATGTATTATATGATGATGAAACTCTTTATTATTATCAATTTGAACATCCATACAATTATGTAATTTATATATTTATTTAAATTTTTATGGTATATTTTTTTATTTTTTATCTCATTCATATTATTCTTGTTTTATTTATTTTATCATATTCATTTTTGTATTTTTTTCTCTTACTAAAATTTTGAGAAAACAATTTATTATGTCCACCGTTATTGAGGATAATAATAAGGTATCTATAAATAAAATAACAAAATTTCTATAAGAAATTATAATTTAATAACTTTAGTTATTATATCATATTTTATGTTTTCAGTTATAATGTGATAATAATATGTGTATCTATTATCCAAGGAATACTATCATATTTTATTCTGTGTGATTTTATTCTTGGTATGTTTTTTCGATGTATTAAAATAACAAATATCTCAAGGATATAAATTTTGGTGTGATTCCCTGGGTAACAGAAGATGTTTTTTATATCCCTTGGAAAAAATATTAATGCAAACATATATTAAGGAACAGAAAAATATGATTGTACATGGGGATATGTATAATTATATGATAATATCATAATGTTATTAGTACATTAAATATTATGTTGTTTTCCTATCAATAAATTAAAATATTGATTTTATAAGTGGTCATGGTTTTTTCATAGATGCATCTTTTGGAAATAACAAAAAAAAATGATTCAGTATGTCATATCATGGCCATCATTCTAGTACATGATGTGTGTAACCTTAATATAAACCTCATTATAAATGGTGAGTGATAGTATTTGGATAATTCACATTTTAACTAAAAACTATTATGATGATTTAAAAATATCTATATGATTGGATAATATTAATAATTATTCTACTATAATGATTCAGTTTTTCTCTATGAGTAAATTTTCTTGTTATATCAATTGTTTCACCAGTTTCAAAATAATACATTATGATCAATAATGTTAGAATCTATTCAATTTTGTATCCAATTTTATAGAAATGGTTACCAATGGAAGTAATGGATACTATATGAACGGACGTAATCTATGTAGGGATTTCATATATTTAGAAGAAATTGATAATTGAGTAGGAATTTTAACACGAGATGGAGATGAATAATTTATAACTATTTTAGGCGTACTCACTCAGGTAATGACCATTAATATTTCCAAAATAGATAACTATGTAGATCTATAACATCGTGAAATAATTTTGGACCAATCCACGTGTCAATAACCTCCATCATTCCATATAACAACTAATCTAATTGTATATGAAAAATTTATAGGTTCCAAAGATATTTTTTTAGTTTTGTATGTAATAAATGAGAAGTTTTTTCATGAAAAATCAATGCTTTAAATTGATTAAAAAACACAAAGTATTATTAAAAAATAAAAAAACAAGAATTGGACTGATTTTAATGTATTTTTCTTTGAAAATATTTTCCACATGTGGAATGAGATGACATGGAGAGAAAATTAACAAGTACAATAAAAAAGGATGATGAAAATGTCACTATATATGAACCCTAATGTGTCTGGTTATACAAGAATATTCGTGACTATGTATAAAAATCAAAGGGTATGGTTGGCAGTTCTTATGATGGGATAAATCAAAACCATCAGAGAGAACTAGTCTCCCAAACCTTTTCATTATAAGGGGAAATAATATCATGTTCTGTCATGAAAAAAAATAATCAACCAATTCATAAAACCTTGAATAAATAAAAGGTAAAAAAAGGGTGGATTAGAACATTGAAAAATGATATATGAAAGATGGGAAGAAGGGAATGGTGGGGTATCAAACTTGTAATAAATTTGAAAAATAACATTGTGGATCATTCTTATTGGGAATGAGATTTTTCTATATATATAGAGAGAAATGACATTATTATCCTGATTGAAATAAAAATAATGAATCTTTGAATGATTAATTCGTTAACTGTATGGAGATGTGGATTTATATAAATAAATGATCCAGGCATCAAGGGAATTTAAATTAGAAAAGGATAATGGAGAAAGACCAATATAATGCGATCTTTACTCGTGATGTTCTCATTCCTAAAGATGTCAAATCAGGTATATTAATCATATACTAAAATTTCCCTATAGCGTTATTTGATTATAGACCTTCACAAACTTCGATATGTACCTTTTTCCATGAAAATTAGGCATACACCTATAACCATAATAAGGGAATCCTAAATCAAAACTCATAATGTTAACATTTCTAAAATAAAGATAGGTTAGTTAGTTCCCATTATAAAACACATAGATACCCTATTTTCAAAGTTATATCATTTTACCTATTCTTAAGATTGATATAATCCATAGTATGGATTATACTTCTTTTTATAATTAAAAATATTAATTATTGAGAGAATGATATATAATTTTTGATGATGTTATGGACTCCCTCATTTTCCATAGGGGAGACTACAGCCTATTAATGATATTTAAATCCACAACTAATACATCTCAATAATTTAATTCTAGGAGAATAATAAAATCCACACCCTATATAAGGGAAAGGGACAACCTAGGTCGATTATTATATTATTTTTCATGAATATATTTATGTATCTTAGGATGATATAATATACAACCACCTAAAAATGAAAAAAGGATTTCTAATTGAACTCATCTCTAGTGAATACCCCCTATCCTTGTCCACTTATATGATTTATATTTTGGAGTTATTGAAGTTAATTAAATAACTGTTGGATTTTTTTGAAAATTGATTTATATTAATAATTTTTTTCTTGGGGGTTATTATACTATATTTATGAAATTAATTATTTGACTATATGGGTTTTTTATTATTATTGGGGACTCAATTCCATACCGATGAAGACAAAATATCCTCTACCAAGTATTGAGTACCTATTTTACCAACAACATGGAGAGAAATATTTTACAATGTTAAAGCATTATTCTTATTATCATCATTTTTTAATAATGAAGAAATATATTAAAAATAGAAGTATTTCATGATAGATATGGACATAATGAGTTTATGGTAAGTTCAATTGGATTTACATGTGAACCCTATATTTTTATAGATCAGATTAAGGTAACATTCAATGTATATATTAATAATTTTATTAAGGTATTTATTAATGATATATGTGTATAATCAAAATTTTATTAATAGTATAAGATTAATTTTTGAATCATTATGAGTAATCATTGGGTAAATAATTTATATTGGATATTTAGTAGTGTGAATTATGGAATCATGATTTTCATTATATGGTCTATATTTTCTCTAGGGATGGAACACACACATATGTATATATATATATATATCATTCAACGTTAATATTGGTAAATAAATTGAATATTCTAAAAATCATAGTTTTAATAAATTGTTTTTGTGTATATGTAGGTTAATGTCTATGTTTTTTAATATATTCCTAATTTTCAAACACATTAACCATTTGAACATGTTAACATGTTTACTTCCAATAGACATAGGAATTTAATTTAATTTATTATGAATAGAAGAATATGTTGATTAATTTGGATAAATTTATAATACCATTAGGGTCAATAGATTTATCCAATATAAATATGTATCAGTGAATAGACATTGATGTGTCTTTATATATAATTATAGTGTTATTTTTTATACATCACATAAGATATGGATACTTGAAGTACACAATCAAACCCATGATTTTGAGTTAGATTCTGTAATCTTTTCTTTGGATATATAAATATATTATCTCTATAGAATAAAATGTGAGATATAAAGATATTATAAGTTTATAAAGTACATATAATCAAATATATATATATATATATATCTATCTCTCTCAAAACGAGACAATAATGATTCTTAAAAATAATCATGGATTATAATTTCCCAATACACAACCATGATGGAAATAATAATAATGTGAGTGATGTGTTTAGAAGGAAATATCATGGTGTTTTCACTAATATGTGGATTGAAAAAAAATATTTCTTAGGGGCCTATTAAATTTGTATATTGGAATTATTAAGAAAGAGGAAACATTAATCCTTTGTCAAATTATTTTCCACCCACATTTATTAGAAAAGGATAAAATTTCTCACACTAATAATGAAAATATTCTGGAGAAAATCCAAGTTACACACTAATAATAAAAATATTCTTGAGAAAATACAAGTCATGAATGATGGGATGATAGAAGACTTCATTTATGAATATGGATTTCATAAATTTGAAAATATATTATGTTTTACATCTATATCAAATTTGAAACATGAATTATTTTATGATGATCATATATTTAATTTATATAAAAAACATAGTAGAAATAATATATATATGGATTTGGATGAACATTTTTTGTTAGATAATATGAAGTTGTAAATTTCATATTTTTTATCAAGATGATTTCTTTTTCTATATGTCAATAGATAGATAATACATTCTAGATGAGTATTGTATCTTTTTCCAATTCCTAAAAGAAAATGTGATACAATCAATATAGAATTTTTTACTACATTAACAAAGAGAGATAGAATAAATGATACCAAATATGTTATTGTTGATCATCATACAAAATATGTTAACTCCCTTTGAAATAACAGAATGTTTACCTCTTGAGTTACTTTTATGAATCTATATTAATGAAATTGTTAGAAACTATGGAATACCTCCTTAAATTATTTCTAATCCTAATCCAAAATTTACATAAAATGTATAGATAATTATTTATAATTCTATTGATATTAAGCTTCATTGGACATCACATATTATCCTTATATCAATGTATAGTCTGATAAGATTATTTAAATGTTATGACACATGTTATGGTCATGGTAAATTGGCTTCTGAGGTATACAGGATTAATATTAATCATTAGTTTAGTTTTACTAAACAATCGATTCCATTTAAATATTCAAATTTAGCCATATGATGCATCAAATAGTAAGATATATTTTACTCCAACTTATTGAGGCAAAGCTGGTGGATGAATGATTTGAGTCTCATAACTTATTAAGGAGACCAAATGTGAAGGTAAATAATATTAAGACACATATTTAATAATCTCAATGAATGAAATAAGGATATGCTAAAAAAACAATGAATGATTTAGAATTTCAATTGCGAGATATCATTTTATTAAATGTATCTAAATGTAATTATTGCATAATATTTGGTATGAATGGAAAATATAGCTTCGATTCATTAGAACATTTCAAATTCATTACATAATTTGAGTTGTGGATTACAATTTTTCAACACCAATTATCCTATATAAAGTGCATGATGTGTTCTATATTAATTAATTTTGGAATTTAATTTTATATTAAAATTATAATATTACCTATGAGGAAATATAAATGAAACTGGACTTATATTGCTATGAAGACAATATATACATATTTTGTAAAATTAATAACATGTGTTGAGGAATTGAATTACTGAATTGTGAAATATCATTTTGAGAAATAATAATATAAAAGGGGAAATATCGGATCATAAATTTATTTTTATGAAGAAATTCCAAAATCTATTTATGAGGTGACATTTTAGAAATTTTAGGGATGAAATGTTTTAAAGGAGGGAACATTTTAACCCCCAACCTTAATTATAGTAGTCATATATTTATAGAGAAATAATATCCCAACATACATAGTTTTATTCAATAATATGATTATAATAAAAAATATCCCATTTTTAAAAGTTAATTTACATAAATAAAGTAAATTTTTGAATTCATTATATCAAAATTACCTTTGGGGGAAATTGTGATATTTTTTCAAAAAATATTGAATTATTAGTGAATACAAAAAACAAAAAAAAATTAGGTAGTCTAATTTATGTCTATTAAACTTAAAAGTCCCACTATATTTTTGATTTAGTCATAAAGTGAATTAGAAACAAATTTATTTATAAAATATAATATTTTTATAAATTTTCTTTAATTTGATATAAGTTTATTTTTTATGCTACAATAATAATTAATAAGAAAAGTGTATTTTGTTGTGTTTTATTACATTTTTTAAAATTCATTTTTCCACTTATTAAAATTGAATCATGAAAAATTGATATAGTATTGTGAATTAGGGGATTTTTTTTAATATTTCCTTTTATTTTATTAGTATTAATAGTGTATGTGGAAAATGTATGTCACCTCAGTTTGGGTAAAATGGGAATAACTAGGAAAAAACCATGAAATATATTATCAATTTCTAAAAACACATGAAATAATTTCCTCTAATGTGAAAATTTAAACTTTATAATTAAAAAATTTGATAATATTTTAATATGGTTATACTTTCCTTCAACAATGAACATTTTTTTTATTTTGAGTAAAGAAAATTCGAAGATGTCTCTCTCTTGACCTTAATATCAACAAAATTTTATGTGATGGTAAAAATAAGATATGTATAATTATAAAAACATATTTTAAGTATAAAATAGCAATAAATATTTTATAAATTTATTTCTAATTTATATTTATGAAGTAATTATATCAAATTCTTACTCAATGCTGACACAACAGTTTTACATGTAGTAGGGAAATCATTAAAATATTTTTAAAAAACTAAATGAAATATTTATTGGTTCTTTATAGATAAAAAATAATTTTAGATATTAGTGCATTATATTTTGAATTTTATATATGTTTGGATTTTAATTATACTTCTATATTTATGTCTTCAATGAAAAATTATTTAAATAGTTTAAAAAATGTAACTAACTATTTTTTTTAAAAAATATATTTTTTAATTTTTCAAAAAATATAAAAATATTGAAATACGGGAAGTGGTATTAAAAATGGTTTCAAATTTCATCCCATATCCATTTATTATCCCAATTTTACATTATGAGTAAAATTATATCCTTTCAAAATTGATTGCTTTATTTTCATGGTTTAGGTGAAAATGGTTAATGGAGTTGTTAAATGAACATATAAAAGATAAAATTACCAGAAAAATTATTAAACTACATTGGATGGTTATATTAATACCTTAACTATATCACCATAAATTATACATTATTTTTTATACATTTGTTTTTGAATTTTACTTACAAATATTTTAAACTAATGAAAAATTAAATTGTGCCACTTGAATCATTTATAAATGGGAGATTGCTCCCATAAATTATTCAAAATTAATTACAAATTTAACTCATCAAACCCCAAAAAAAATATGTCCCCAACATATATATTCATGTTATATAGGTTAATGTATTACCAGAAGACTAACCCTATGGTGCATAAGAAGATATCCAAAGGATGTTTCATTAAAAGAAGGTAATCGTCTAAACCAATACTGTTCTATTTAACTTATTATTTAAAAACCTTAAACAATGTACTAAAAATTTAAATATAATATCAAAAGTATCTTCCATATACTGTGATGTTACTATTTTTATGCTATACTGTTTGTTCATCTCCTTTTCCATCAAATGGGAGGTGATAGTGTATCGCTTAGGAAAACATGTGGACTACCACTCCAAAATATATATATGATTCGTTTTCATTCAACAACCATCATGGATGGTTTTCATGATGGTTTTACAGTTTATAAATATTATTTATGATGTAATTATTATTTTTTAATTTCAATATCATATCCATCTTCTTACCTTCTATTCCGTTGGAAAATGATAAGGTCACTTGTGCATACTTGCGTACTGCCACCACCACTCATAGATGTGATTCCTTTATCATTTCTATCATAAATTGATGGTAATATAGATTTATTTAATTAATATATATTATATTTTTTATATAGTAATTAATCTTTATTGGTGAATTATTATTTAACTTTATTTTATTTTATCCATCAAAAACAAAATACATCATTCTTGTGTACGTAAAATATACCATCTCTATGAATGAAGTAAATCATTTATATAACTATTTTTTTAAATAATGAATGAAAATATGAATATAAATAATATATATTATATATATCATGATATAAATACTGAAGATGATGTATAATTTCAAAATATATTGGGATAAATACTTCTATACTGAAACATACTTTATAAACATATCAGTTAACACTCAAAAACAACAATTTTTTAATTAATTATTAATAAATTGGTCTTGAAATTTTATAATTGGTTCATATATGATATTATAGATATTTATATTAATTTTATATATAATTTAAAAAAATAAATAATATATAGGTGGAAAAAATACTTATGAAGAAAAGAAAACATGACATAAGAGTTTATTTTACAATCTCATCATTATTAGGGATTATTAATGTTCGTATTTCTATTATGGGAATTATATGATATTTATTTGTGTAACCAGATATTTTTTTCTTTTATTTATTTATATGAATTATGTGGCTTCTTTTATTTTTTCCAAATTTATGTACTCAAGAGGACAGACGAATTATATTATGGAAAACCAACTTTGTTTTCAATTTTGTCATTGATCATTTTATTCTGTGTAAATATTTTTTTCAAATTGTTTCAATTTTTTTAATATTAATATATTAATTTTTTAGGAAATATTTACCAATGTATTTATTTCTATAATTTTGTTAAAATTTTATTATTATTCTTATTTGAATGATGAATGTTTCTACTTTTACCAAAAATGTGAAAGGAATCATTTTTATTTTTTTTGCAGATGACTGAAACAAAATTTCTAGTTATCAAGTATACTCAATAAAATGAATCATCATTTTACATATTTCATGATTATATTAAAATAAATTATTTTACATAATATTTTGTGTATTTTTAGTTTTAATATTAGTTCTTTTAATTTGAAAAAATATTTTCCTCAAGAAAAACTCCATAGATTTTTTAAATTTGTTTTATCTATGTTATAATTCATTGATGAATATTATAATATATTAGGAATGTAATATTTCTTATTCCATTAACCATACTAATCAATATTTATTATTTTATAATTATTTATTGTGGAAAACATTAATATTACATATTGTTGTTTTTCAATATGAATGTTTATTTTTTTTATGTTCTCCCCTTTTAAATGATTAATGCATTAGAAATAGTAGGTGATAATTGGGGCTTGTCACAGACATTCAGTTAATTAGTCGTACTCATAAGACATTATACTTTTCGTAATTTTTATAAGAATTACCTATTTACATATGATATATTTTCACACGGGTTAATGATAAGATTATGATGTTTAAAATTATACATTTTATCATTCTGACTCAATTTATTATTATTGATGTGATTTGTTATGTTTTTATATTATCGAGGGATTTATTAAATATTTTTGGTATTATTTATATAGAGTATGTGGTTTTTGTTTATCTGAGCCACATTAGTCATGTTTTATTAATTTAATGATTTAATGTGTTTTCTGTATTCCCAAAATGAGCATCTAATCACACCCTTTTTAAGTATTCATTTCCTTAGGATACCATATATCTATATTTGAATACAATCAGGGGATTTGTTCTTAGGAATAATAAATTTTCCCAAAAAATTAATTTCATTTATTCCATTGATTGTGAAACTGGATAATGGATCGATGACAATTATGCAATCTAATATTTTTAACATTTGAAGGGGATCAAATAGATAAAGTATTTCACATTGATTTTTTTTTATATTCACATATATTTCACCATCATTTCATCTGAAAAAATTATGACCAGACAACTAATTTTGGTGTGTATCAAGTAATGTTTCACAATTATTATTATAAGGTTTTCTATTTTTTATTAGCCATGAATAATCCCAATAACTTGTACATCCACAACGAATCACCCTCATATTGACCAAATGATGTTTTTAACGGGCTTCCAATCCAACTATCGCTCATGAACTCACATTTTTTCAGAGGGTGGGAGGTCATTCTCATCAAACCATTTTGGTTTGAATAAGTTCATACTCCAATACTCTCGTAAGGATTTATAATACGATTTAAAATTACCTCTAAATCCCAATATAGGATTGTTAACCCTAAAATATTACCAGATGATGAATCCTTATACATGTAGAGGTGGTTATATTAATGATACATTTTGAATTAATCATATGTTCTCCATTTTTACCACTATTTCATCTTAATGGGTAGCTAATCATGTTTCAAAGAAATATAACTTGGAACTCTATATCTTACATTGATCAAAAGAGGCCATTTTTGTTTTGAGGATGGAATTGAACATTTATATAAAATATATTCTAATATGTGAGAACACGAATCAAGACCCAAATAGTTCATTTAGGTACACACCATGCATTTTAACGTCATTAAAAATCGAATTATATGAGTAAATATAGGCATAATTCAAGGATTTTGACCTCATTATGGAGAATTATAGATAATTATTTCCTAGTAGGGTTATTTACCTATGGTTTTAAAATATCGGAATACCTTTGGGAATGACACCAAGGAGAATACAAATGATTGGATGAATTAAAATCATGTCATTGAATGAGGATTACCAACTATGGATTCTATTATTGGGGATACTTTTTGTGTCTAGTGATATGGTAATTGTAAATATCTAATCTCATGTGAATCATTCTCAATTTGATAAGCATTAGAAAGAAAATAATTAGACACATTTATCATAGATGTGGGATTTATATGTTAAATGAGACCGTATTGTGTGTTTGATATAGACCATGGGCCCTATGAAGGACTCCTACAAATCCTAATTATATAAATAATCAGTGTCCTTAAAGTTCAATTAGATTTTCAATCCACATATACATGATATAAAATTAATTGCCCATAGTGGATTGGTCCTACGAACTGTATTAAAAACAATATCAAGGACTTACAATAATGTGGTGTCCAATGTATTTTCGCATTCACAAACTGTTTCTATAAACAAGAGGATGACATACTCATTGGTGAGTTTCGTCCCATGATTTATAATGTTTATGATATGGAATGGCATAAAACAAGGTGGATTACCATTTAATGATATAAATCCCCTAAAATATAATAGATAGAGGGTGGGGACTATTAGTGGAATGAGGATCTCATAATGAGTTCATAGACCTAGTCCATTACATATACTCCCTATATAATTTGTAAATTCTCATCCATGGACTCCTAGTTAAGCATTCACATGTATCACGGTCACATTACTGGGTATTTCTGTGATACCAGGTTATCATTTTCGGGTGGTTCTTGAAATGTCCAAAACATCTTCCAGAAATTACCAAAGGGTACTTCATGACATTTCTAGTGGTACTCATGTGATATAACATGACATGTTTGACGGATACAATGTGATCAAGAAGAAAGGTCTTGAGGGACTCATATGAACTAGCCGACATTTTTAAATGTCTTCTTAGGATCTATATGACATGCTCAGGGGGTGTTACTTGACATGTATGACATGTCTATATGAAATAAAATGATCATGATAACTTTTCTAGAGGACTTCACATGATCCTTATCACTATTAAACGGGGAATAACATAAACAACTAAAATTTTCTAATGGACTTCAATTGATCTACCTGAAAGATCCAAATGATGTCACCTAACTTGGCTATCATTTTCAGAGGCCATCACATGATATAGATGACATGTATGGAGGACATCGAATGAATTGGTTGAAATATGTAAATTTTATCTCTTAATAACTTAATATATTATTTATTTCTTTTTACCGAATCATATAAAAATACAAATCCATTTCATTAAAAGATACATCCTTCATTTTCATAAGTTATTCCATTAATTTCTAAATGTTTGTCAGATGCTAGCATGTTGAGGCCATGCATGACCAAGTTGGCATGTATAAATTTATTTATTTTATTTTTATAGAAGGATATATTTCCATTTTTTCTACAATGGATTGATCATGTGAATCATATAAATAGATAAAATAATCACTTCAGTTATTCACGGGGTTTACCTTAGGGAAGACTCATCTGATTATGAGGTTCTCCACATTATGGAATCCGCTCTCACCTTTATTCTCCAATGAATTTCTTGTCATGGGGGATATTTTATAGGCCTTTAAACCCCATATATACAATAGTTCAGATGATTCTAAAATCTAATAAAAGGTATAGAGTTTGTGGAGGTAGAGTCACATTACTTGTTTCATGTAAACCTGGTATGGGAAATCCAATATTTAATCTTCATGTCAGGTGAGATACTAAAACCATTAGATCAATTAGTTATTACAATATTTATTAAAAAAAATATTTTCAATGGTATTTATCAAAATAAAAATGAAATTTCAAAGGTCCTTTACCACATCGGGATGACTTGTTAATGAATCATGGTGATATCATGTACTATATTGATGAGGTTCGCATGATGAGAGAATACATGTTTGGGTATCTTTGATTGATGAAGCTATAATGACAATAGAACTTCACATAATAATTAAATTAACCATGTTAGGTGAATAACCCCATTATATAAAAATATCCTTACAATTATTCAAATAAGAATTCCATTATTTTATATCCTTAGTTAAATAGTTCTAATAGAATTTTTAAATTGGTTTTCTACCATAGTGTCCCAAGATCATACAGTAATTCCTGAAATATTTTTCATGATGAAGGTGACATGTCTAGTGGTCTTAACATGATGAGGCTTGAAGGCCCTTAAGGATGTCAGTTGATTAATGGATTGGTCTTGAGGAACACATCGTCACTACACTTGAAATGCATTGTAACTCTATTAACATGAATCCTCCATCATTTTTTATTTTACATTAAAAATGTATTGGTATATTTTTAGGCTTATTTAGATCGATATGTAACATGATTGGGGGAAATAATCTAGATTCCTTTTCATAATCATCAGTAATCATCTGGAAGGATTCACAAGATTAAGAGGTCCAGTCAAATGCGATTTGTGGGATCATGAAGAGATCATTCAAATCACATGAACCATTTTTGTGATGTTTTTTTGGTTAACCTGATTTGTATAAATCATGATCATAATCCCCTGGTATTAATGATGCTCCATTATTCCCCTAGTATGGAAAAGAATAAGTATACTTTACGTATATTTCTATTCCTAAATGTTTTTATGATTGTTTGTTAGGAGACTATTAATGACACCCTCGTATGTAAGGTCCAAAAGAACAAGGTCTCGGTTATGAGGAATGAAAATTAATTCTTCATTCCTATCAGATATTAGTGGTCAGTATTCTCATTGGATTTTACACTTTTGGGAGAATGTTTGAAATCTTCACGACTCATATAAATAGGGTTGTAGGTCCATTCATATCACTGGTGATTCAGACGTATAGAGCACTCATTTCTTCTACTCTAATGTGATCATTTCAAAATAGAGTATTGCATAACCCCATAAAAATTAACATTCATGAAGCCCCATCACATCACTTACTAGTCATGATTACTCATGAAATAATACATGAACTAATAAATACTGATTTTTTCATTATATATTCTATATCATTTTTTGGGGTTGGATTTTGTAATTTTCATGAATTATAAAAGACTGTATCATGATCTACAAGGATTTATGTGATTCTTCTAACCTCTATATAGACATGAAATCCAAGTCATAAAACAGATCAACCTATATGGGGGCATTCCATGGTTCACACAATCCCGAAGACATGGAAGAGGTCATGAGATAATGAATCTTATAAGTTTCATGTAATTAATGAAATTATTACCTCATTATTACCTTCCTTTTCTAATTTTTTTGTAGTCTTTTCCCCCTAACATATGCTTCAAGCACTATAAAATAAATTTTGTTCTCAAATGTCTTCTGATGCTATCAACTAAATATTTTTTATTTCTAAGAATCACAATGCCGTCCCTCAATAACTGGTATGCAGTGACAATGTGTATTTTATGGGGATTATTTTGAAAAACACCAAAATACCCTTTTTCACACATACTACACTTATATGGATTCAACCTCTTATATGGAACAAACATTCCTTGCCCAAACTAAATTCTATTAACATAATGGCTATCACCCCTTTTCAACTCTTATAAAATGAATGTATGTATGGAAAATATTATAATCAGGGAATCATTCATAGTTTTATCCCAAAAAATTGATTACTCCCCAATGTTTCAGAATGGTAATGATCATTCTCATCAAATGAATTTGAAGAGATAATCAAATGTACTTATTTTTTAATGGAAAAACAATAATGCTGGATTTAGTTTAATGTTGAATTTTCCCTATACTGGTATCATATATGATGAATGGGAATGTCTATTTTGGTTTAGGTATAGTTTCTTAGAATTATATATTTAGTTACATTATATCTATCTTTTTGAGATAACACCTCTATATTACATTTTCTAGTGTCACCAATCAAAACATCTCATATATCTTATTAGTCTATATTTTTCAAGTACCAAATATTTTCATCTTACCCATTGAGACTTGGTGACCAGCCTATTATTTATTTATTAGTTGGGGAAATACCTCCTCAATGAGAGATTACAGTTAATTCCTTACTACTTCTGATGTTTGGGATTATCCCTAACAAACTCCACCATTAGCATGATATATTCCGCCCATTGTCAATGAAATGTTAAATAAGGGTCAATATATGCAATTGATAATTTCAATTGAGGATTAGATTAACATTTCTATTTATCATATAATGAATCACCCAATAACCATACACCCTTAGTGATGTCCCAATCATAATGTTACAAATGAAACAAGTTTATATTGGTTCATTCTGGAATCTTGGGAGTATTCCTCATAGGTATACCAGGTGACACCAGAGGTTTCACTGTATTTATTGATTGAGGATTGTATAAAGTTGTTTTAAATTGAATGGATTTTCCCAAATAATAACACATAGTTGTCCATTCATTTCAACACAGTGGTGACAAATGAACAACTGGAACAATGGAGATCCTTAAACTTATCCATACCAAGCCTTACTCGCCTTGCTCAATTCGATGGCCATGTTGAATTGTGTAATCTCCCCAAGAGAATAAATGTTCCTTTTCAATTAATAGTTTTATGGATAGGGTAGGGTTTTTAATTTCATAAATTTGTGAATACAACTAAAATTCCTCATTCCATGTTACACCCTAGGGTTATAAAATTATTCAGGGTTGAATTGACTTCATTATGTGCTTTTCAGGTTATTAATATATTTATCTAGGATGATAATTTAAATTCCATCTCAAACCCCACACCAACTGGGATAATTACTGATAATGTAAGATGTTCACTATGCAATAGATTTTATAAATTATCGCATCCATATGGGGTTCTTATAGATTTCATAGAAAAACATATAATAATTAAGACACATACCCCCTACCGGTTTTCTTTTCAATTTTTCTACACTCAAAGGGTTCTCCTCTTCCCTTATATGGTGATCATGGATAATGACATCACAAACTTATTGTCCAATTCTGGCATATATTATCATGTTATGATATATATTCCGAAACTATTCGTCCACCTTCCAAATACTAAATATGTTCTTCATTGTAGATAACACACGTTCTTTTTTGATTACCTAATATATGTGGGTGATGGAGTTGATTCTGGAACCTAGGGGGAATGAAAGAAAATTATCACTCCATAATGATTTTACATCCCTTAGTGAGACCTGGTTTATTAAGTTATTTGGGCCTCCATTTCAAGTGAGAGAATATTCCTCGATCGGGGTAGAAGAACATGAAACTCCTATTGATTCCTCCTTTTCTCAACCAATCATTCCATCAATAGACATAATGTCAACATGTATTATGGAAGAAAATATACCATATAATATTCCCCCATGATAATTTTCTAAGATATTCATACGTCAATGGTTAATCTGGAAGCAAATAGATGCCTTGATTATGATACACATATGGAGAGAATTCATGATGAAGGGGATAATCTTCACCAATTATTTCAGGATTAAGGATATAATGTATTTGACTATTTTCAATTATAGTATATCATGATATATATTTTTATAGATAAATAATAAATATCCAACAACAAGAAGAAATTACATAGTTTTGATGAAATGAATTCTTTTTTTCATTTGATATTGGAAGCTTTGTAGGTTATTTAACAGAGATGTCATAAATTCTCTCACCTTCACCCTGAGATTGATGACATGATTCTGTAGATAGCCAAACTAGAAGTGATTATAGCTCATGCATGGTACCATCATTAAATTTAAAACTCTATATTATATATCACTCAAAATTTAATTTATTATTTAACATAATTTATTATAAATATTCATTCTCTGGTGATGGTAGAATAGATGAAGTGGACATTACTTCAACAAACATTTTACCCCTCTCTCTAGACATTATCTAATTTTGAAAACACATCCAACCATATTAATTTTTGATTCATACATGTTTTTTATTCTTTTCAATATCCTTGTACAATGTCCTCAATATGGATATTCTTACATTATTTTAACATTATCATTGAGAAAAGATTTTATATTTAAATGACACTATTATGTTTTCTTCCATTTATTATTTGAATGTAATTACATTAAATTCATATTATATTTATCATTGAATACATCAATCCTTTTTATAATTAAATGTAAACCCAAAAAAAAATTTAATAAATGATTCATAAAATAAATCTCTCAGGAATTTCCCATGAATGATTATTGGAAAACATGTCCATATTGATCTAACTACTCTAGTTTCGTTAAGATTTACTACTTCAAAATGATAATTTCATAAACACGTCTCAATGGGAACATGCTCTAATATTTTATAATAATTATACCCAACAAGCATATATTGACATTTATTATAGACCAACAATGTTCTATATAGGCTTTGTATTAGTTAATGTATATTTTACACACTTTTATCTTAGTCAATTTACTTAGAGAGTATATCATTATTTTATCTATATCCATATAACAATCCATAAAAGCATTTCATCAGTTATTTTTTATATTACCCTAAATTTTTTCTACTGTTGATATGGAGAATGCTTATCAGGGATGGACTCATCATTTTCTCAGGCTTCCTTATACTGGTATTAATCCCGATTTTTTTGCCTTTTCAATTTTGTAAGTTTTCAATATTTTCTGGATCACATATTGTGTTTTTATTGTGTCATAATATATTAATTTTTACTAGGGTTACATTTATGGGTATTTATTCAAGTGATAATTGAGTCTCCTTCAATTCAATTTTAAATTCCTTATGAATTAAAATTATGATGTACTATTTTTTTGGTTGAATAGTGTAGATCATATGTTGATGTAGTTTAGGATCTTCATGATTAGACCCTTGTTTTTTATAGTTTAAGTTATTTTAGCTCATACCATCTATTTCTATAATTTATGGGCTTCTAGATCAAATTTTCCATTCTTATTCTTCGTGACTTCATTATCAGACCATATATTTTTGTATTATAGTGTATCATAGTTTGGATTGTATATTGATGTAGTTTCTTTTCTTATATTTTTTATTTTTTATTTCTATAGATAATGGTCTATTTTCATAAACATTTTGTGGCTTTAGATTATTATCTTTTATCATAGACCCTATACTTTTTTGTGTGAATTATGTGTATTCATGAAGGGTTCAATAAAATTGTATCCTTTGGAGGATTATATAGAATGATTTTTCATGAAGGGTTATAATACCCTAAATTGTTTATTGATATTCAGAAGAATGAATCTTTATGAAGGGTTATGACACCCTATGATCTTGTAGAAATTTGTAAGGATGGGTATCGATGATGGGTTGTGACACGCTGCTTCCTTTAAGAGATCAAGTTTGAGGTATATTAAAATAGTGTAAGGGATTCCAAATCCATGAGGATAGTTGGAAAATGTGGTTTGTAAAACATCTATCCTGTATTTTTAATCATTGAATATACAATGGGAATGAAATGTATGGGATGATCAAAAAACACACTAAGATTCCAGTTTATATAGTGATGTTGTTGGGATCATGAGGAAAATAGTACATTTTTTATAACGGGGAGACCCCTTGAATTAATGGTTCAAAGTCCCTTATGCATGAGTGTGTAGGGTGTAGATGAATATTCAACAATATGGACACCCACTCCTTTCAATGAATTGTTGTGGAGCCCAATGGATGTTTATTTTATGGTTAGGTATCTTATTCCCCACACCAGGTAGTTTCTAGTCACATGGTGTGGGTCATAAAAATGTTTAGAAATGGAATATATCATCTATGATTTTAGAATATGAATAATATATGCTAATGTAACATCAAGGATAAATAATACTAATGTATTTTTTGGTTATAGTTATTATAAATCATCATCCATAAATATCTGATTCAACTAAAGATAGTGTCTAGTAGATATTGGTCTACCATTTGTATTGGTGGAAACCAATATCACAAGCAACTAGGAAAATAGATCATGTATTGATGGAGGAGCTTGAAACAATAAAAAACAACCCCCAATAATTAGCATCAAGGCATTATGAATATCAAAAATGAATCCTAGTGGGTCCCCCTAGACCGGTCATTCCCTATTACCAATACACTATTAATAAGAACCATGATAAGTGAATCATGCCAGTGGGGTTCTAGGAGATATGTATCATCTTAGGGAGATGGTTAGTGTCACCTCAGAAATCAAATATATAAATTTGTTTTTTGGAAAATGAAATATTAAATAAGGTTTTGATCACCAAATTTTTTTCCACCACTTGTAGAAATCATTATCAAGATGATAAGATGTTACGAGCATAGATCAAATATAACGATAGCTAAATGTTAGCCCCACAAGATTTATTCCTTTTTTATTTATTCCAAAAATTTACCCTAAACACTTGATCTGAATAATTTATCAAAAAAAAAACATAAATGTTTCTACGACCTCCCTTTTCAATTTTTTTTCTTGATAATATATCTATGCATTTCACTAGAAATTTAGGTTCATGTGATTTGGGTCATCAATCACTAAATGTTAAGGTTTTATTGCTTAGACTAATGTATTTGTTGTTTATGGTCATGATTCATATGCACCTAATATGATGGTAGTTTTAAACATTCCCCTAATTAGGATTCCCAAGATCATAAGATCTCAAACAACATCCCAAACATAGGATGATAAAATCGTAAATCATGGAATATGTTTTTTTTATATCATGAATGATGGTATGGTGGAATCATCATAATCATTTTCAAGAATCACTCTATGGTGTTAGATCCACTTGGAAGATGATAGGGGCCACAATAATCATATTTCCTATTTAATGGAAAATATGCATTTGGTTTGTGGATAAGAACTCATTTGTAAGATTTATAGGTATATATGCATAGTCAAAAAATTATTCCCTTGAATTCAGGTGTCCTTTCCCATGGTCCATGGAAGGTCTATAGAAATTTAAGGCATAAAAGATATGAATATTGGATTATGGATTGAGGTTATTATAATTATTATGGAAGCAACCCATACTTTGGTTTACTAAGGTCTTGCTATTATGGTCCATTGATATGGAGTGATGATGAATGATGATCTAGATTGATTAGTGTCATACAGTGGGGAAAAATTAATCATGTATTTTAATGTATTGGGCCAAGAATATCTTATATGAAGTTTAACATCGTATGTTATTGATTTCAGAACCAATGAAATATATTTTATTATATCATTAGTGATAAATTTCCCAATTTACTATTTTATAGATTTAGGAGGCATCTATTATCCCTATACAAGCTTAATCATGGGTTGAAAAATATTGGATCCTTTCAAACATACATATATCTCATCCACAAGATATATAAATACATATATATATATATATGTAATTAAATAGGTGATGCAAGTAAATATGATTCATCTATCCTTAAGAAGAAGAATGTGCAATTTTCATGGTTAGGAATCCCCGTGTTCTTTATTCATATTATATGGTCATGAATCATTCCCCAATAAACAATTTTATGCATATTCTTCTTCATAGATATAAATCATATGTATTAGAGAGTTTCATGATTTCTCATCCCCGAGTGAGTATCAACATCATGGTCAGCTAAGGGTTCCTCAACATAAATTTGTCTCATATGTACGGGTTGGGAATTTCTGTATTTCATTCTAGTATGGAGTTAATGGATTCATACTTATCACATATTGAAGGATATTATTGCCCACCCTAATCAATATTTTATCTTGTAGGATAGACAAAATATCTTGTAATTTAATTTTGTGTCACTATGATTTTTTCATGAATTTTAATTTAATTAAAATAGGACATGTCACTAAGGGGATTGAGTAACTTATGTAAATTGGTTATTCAAATAAGATTATAACGAATGATGGTGGGGTAATGGAATATGATGAAATAAGAATTATTTTATAATATTTATGAAACACTAATTTGAAACATCAAGAGTATCTGAATCAATTTGAATCTTTGTGTTATGGAAATTATAAAACATAACCTATGAATATATAGGATAGTTGTAGTTGAAGAGTGGTGGGTACAATTCACCCATTCATAATAGTTGAATAACAAATTCTATCAAACTAGGGAAATAAATCCATGATTTTAAAAGGGATCTCTTTAAGTACAAAAACCTTTACTAGGTGCAACATCTAATGCTTTGTATTGTTCATTAGTAACCCTTAGGGGTGTCCCATTGGATTAACAAGTTCATGTCACTAGTTATCTATAAGGAAGAACCAGTGGCTATTGAGCCCAAGCTTCATGGAGTTCAAAGAGGAGGACATAAGAACAAGGAATTGGGTTTTATCAACCCAAATGTAAAATATATTATGTTCGTTAATGGAGAACATAAGATTTAGTAATGGTTAAAGTACCCATAGGGATATGCTATAATGTATTGATCACATTTCAAGGTGAAGGAATAAAACACGTGATTCTTGAATTCACAACAATTATAAGGGATGAACCATCTAATGTGGATACCATTTTCCATATAGTTAGACATAATTTGATATGGATGGTTTAATTATGTTTAGAATCATGTGACTAAGATGTGGTTCCCTTTCTATGTATAGAACACACCTCGATAATGCTAGTTATATTGACTTGAATGGTTCCCCAATCTCACATGAGTCATTCTCAGAATGAGAAATATGATATTATAGGACAATTAATTAATCAATGAATGACTTTATAATATAGAATATGTTGTGGTAATTATAATTTTTTTAAAAGAGGTAATCCCCACAAAATTTCTTCTATCACTAATAGAAATATTGGTGAGTAATGATTACTCATGACTGGGCCTGAAATATAGGATATATTAATCACTTGATGAGAATTTATTGTCTCAAAAACAATATATACATAATATTTATTTGGATGATCAAAATACCTTTTTTACTGATGATATTTATTTATATCCAGTTTAAGAAATTAATTATTCATTCATATATTTATTCTCGAATTATATTTGAGTTAATAGTTCAAAAGGAATATTCATCAAAGTGTTGAATGCATTTTAGCGTATTTTGAAAACAATATAAATAACATACATTGGTAACCATAGAATAAATACATAAACCCTACATTTAGAACAATGTGTAAGGAATGAACCCTATGTACAAAACATCAAGTATGGATCATCAACCATTTGATGTCAAAAATTTATGGTTCAGCAACCCACATTCAGAAACCACCCTACTTTTGAGGAATCAAATGCATGGTATATAAACCAAACATTTGTATTCAACCAGACATTTTCAACCCTATGTTTGATATTTTTTCTTCACATGTTGGAACCCAACATTGGACTATTAAACAATAGAGTATTTAAATCAACAATATTACTAGATATTTCTGCAACAGACATTCCATAAGTAAGGACCTATTCAAAAATTTATTATGACCAATTCAAAGGCTCGTAATGATAATTTAAAATACTCATATCCACCAAATTAAATCATTACAATTAATAATGTATGTAATGAATATTTTTAAAAAATGTAATTTGAAAATGTGTGATATATTAAGAATCTTTCTTGGATTTCAAAACCCGATGAATGCTATAAGTTCAATATATATGTACAGAATATTATCTCCTTTGATATAAATGATACATGAGATCTAAAAAATCATTTTTGTAAATAACTTTCTCTAGAATTTCTATGAACGACTTAGTTTCATTATAAACCAGCTACACATTGATGTTATACATTTTTACCCCGTACAAATAGGTCAACTATTGTATATTTATAGCTATTCATATTGAACATAATTTAAAAATAATATCTCATCAGAGATTGTATTTCATGAATTCTTTTATCATTAAAGAATAAAATCCATATTTCGTCAGTTTTTCTACCACTGTGAAGTTACACATGTACCAATAAATAAATAAAACACATTTTATATATTGGATTTTATACTACTCAGAATTAGTAAATGAATATGTTTTTTCTTATCTCTCTATGATATAGAGAAATCAGTTTAGTAAAAAAGAATAATAATGCTCTTTTTATCCTTCTTATAAAAGTTTCAATTGTATTCACTCAGTTTTGGATTTGATGGTATTGTGATACGGAGAACATTTCTTGTAATAATATCTATGTTTTCATAGAGATATTTGTGGGAGTGTACTAGGGGATCATTGTTCCTCAAACCAATATAAAAATTGTTTTATTCAAAATTACTATTTATCTGCTACTCAAATTACATACAGAAGAGAATGATGCATGTTAGAGAAAATCACAAAGTGGTAAATGCTATAATCTGGGAAGAATATCAAAAAGACACAATACAACCTCTATTGTGTATATTTTTATTAATTCAACCAAAAAATGGTATCAAATGAGAGATTTTTGATCAAGAATATAAAGATATTTAAATGTTGAAATAATAAGTTCTATAAAAATATGATGTCATTAGATGATAAAAGAGATACTATATCCATAATTTGTGCTTCATATTTTAATTATTACATCTAGGGAGGATAGAAATCACGCAGGATCATCTACCTGATGAATCTTGGATTTAATTTTTATTCAAATATCACAATTGTATATGAAATTCCTAAGAATCCATAAACATTTAATGATGTACAAGAAGATGAATATGATATCAACTCAAAAGAAATGAATACCATTATCTATCGTCTCAAACTATATGAATTCAATCGGGTATCAGAATTCCCTACTACCTAGGAGATGTGGAAGCCAAATTATTTTTCTTATGAAGGAACATAAAACATCAGAATAATGAGGTATGCATATGAAAATATAATGTCTGGAACCAATATGATGTTTGTTGGATAGAGTGTCACACAAATGAATAGAATATTTATTAAAATTTTCAATAATATTAATGCGCTAGGGGATTCAATTTCTCAATCAGATCAAGATATGAGTTTTCATACAATTCTACCCATAACGTGGAATGGGATATCTGCATTTGTCTGATAATCATCACTAGTCAAAAAATTACTATAGAGGAATTAATTACAACATTGATATTTTAATAAGAAGAGATGCATGATATATCTAAATAACGCATGATAGTAGTAAAAATGTAAAAACTAACATTAAGGTTATATCTCATAAGCATGAATACAATTAAAGAGAAATTATAAAAATAACAAAATATAAATACTGCTTAGATTCTGATATTGAATTGGCACAACTATCTAATAAATTTTGAAAATTCAATATGAATAATGGAGGCTTTAAAAAATACTTTAGAAAATATGAGAAAGGATCCAAAGAAGATAGGTGCACTGAATAAAATAAGATAAGTCATACTAAACTAAATTTCCCCCAACTAGATGATGAAATAAGAAAAATTGAAGATAATAAATTGAGGAACGATGGTTATGGGAACAAAAGAAAATGAACCATGAAATATATGTAGAGTGTTTCTTAAGACTCGAGAAGGTCTTAAAAATCTAATTCATAAAAAGAGCGAGAAAATATAAAATCCAATATCGACTTATGGCTAACAAATATGAATATACACAATCAAATTACTCATTTACCTATGATTCTGATTACTATTAAAATTGTAAATTATCATCTTACTGTTCAATGATATAATAAAAATATGATAATTTAATATAGATTAATAAACCATAAATTAATAATCACAATGTTGTTTTTGGTGAAAAAGACTCAATGAAAAAACATCATGAACTAATTGAGAATTTTAATAAATCAATATGAAACTATATTGTTCACAAAAAAGGATAAAATAATTATAGGATGATATGTACTCATATAAAAGTGATGATGGTTTTTTAACTATAGGAGAGGGAAATTGAAATTAAATTCTTGGATAGAATTAAATTAAAAATATATATAATATAAATCTAGGGGGAAAAGAAAAAGTTATAAAAAATTTAATTGTCCACATTCTAGTAACACTAACTACTCTTATTGTGTAACATGAGAAAAATAAACTAACTATTGTTATTTATGAAATCCAATAATTATCAATATTAAATAGAATTTCCAATCAAAAATGGATCTTAATCATGGAATATAGATTTTGAAAAAGAAGGATGATATGGATTCTGAGAACATTTATTGTGGACACAGCTAGACCCATGAAAATATGAGTACAAAAAAACATGTGTTTAAAGGTTTAATCCTGTGAAACGCTACAAGAACAAAAATGATATATGGAATATCTGTAGTGGCTACTCGAGGCATCTGAGTTGACACTCTTCGATCTTCCATACTCTAACATGGATGGATGTAGGGCTAATTATATTTTCTAAAAATGAAATTGGAAAAAAATTTAGAGTAGGAATCATTAGAGATTAAAACATAATTTCTATAAAAAGTACAATATGTAAATGCGCTAGACTACTACCTGATAGGTAATTTCGAAAATTTTGATTATATATTTTATGTTGTTTTGTCAAAAAAATACCATTATGTTTTTAATGATGATCTTCTTAAAATTGAAGCACTGAGTACTGAAAATGTTTATACATTTGATCTCAATTCCTTGGGTAAACAAAAATTGAATTTTTTAACTAGTAAGAAAAATGAATCAAGGGTCTAGAATAGGAGACTAAGAAATTGAAATACATATGATATAATTAAATTACCTAAAAATAATAGTTATTAATTTTCCAGGTAATAATTTTTAAAATTATAGCTTCTATATTGAATTATAAATAGGAAAAAAACACAAATCATATTTCAAATCAATAAAAAAAATATCTACAAAAATCCATTTTAACGTATACTCATGGATTTATAGACCATATTGGGTATGATTTTTGAATGGTAAATTATATGTTTATGATTTAGTTGATGAATATTCATGATTTATTGGATTTATATTCCAAAACATAAAATCTAAGGATTCACTATGTTTGAAATATTTTGTAAAATTGTTTAAAATAAAAAATATTTTAAGTTAATTTCATTATGAAGTAATCAGGATGGAAAATTTGAGAACCATACATTTATTTTTCTTCTTCTCGGATTTGGGTATTAAACACACCTTCTCTTAACCAAGAACACCATAAAAATGGAATTGTTGATTAGAGAAAAATAACTATTCAAGAATTATGAAGTTCTATGCTAAATGAATACTGCATTCCTACCTATTTTGGGTTGAAGATATAAGAATATAATTCTTTATCCTGAATTGCAGTTTTCATAAGACCAATTATTAGAAACACACCCTCATGATTTTGAATAATAGAAAACCCTAAAGTAATATACATTATTGTTTTTGTATGGAAGGAATATATCATGAATACTAATGTAAACGTCGGTAAATAAAATCCGAAAGATGGTGAATGAATCATTCTATGATATTTTTCAACTTTTAGTGAATATCACGTGTATAATAAAAATTAACAGACTGTTGATGAATTATTTCTTGAGATTTTTGATGAAACATACAGTTTCATTAAATGAAATGATCAAATATATTAAATACAAACTCATTTGACAACATAATACTTGATTACCCTAAAATTAATTTTGAAAATAAAATTAATGAAATTTAGTCTAGTTCCAAATAACATGAACATGGAGAACCTAACAGTGTGTTGCCTATAAATCTTAGAACCTTCAAGGGAAATCTCTTATAAATAGTTACAAAATATCTAGATATAACAGTTATGATTAGAAGAAATGTAAGAATCCTTGTGTAATTTTCTACCTAAAAATATCTATTAGATCATAGATCTATTGAAGAAGAAATTCAAATATGATTTCTTTACAATCTATGAAATAATAACTAATCCAATTCTATATAAATAATGTTTGTAAATTGGTGTAAATTCCATTTCATTTTATTCTGATAGTGACTAAATGGTTCTTTATAAATAAAAAGGATAATCAAGTGATGATATCCAAAACAAATATAGATTAATAGAAAAAGGATATAACCATGAAGAAGTGATATGTTATAATGAATCCATTACAATTGATTCTATATTATAGAAAATTATAATCCTGCTAGATTATGCATCTCATATGAATTTTAAATAAAAGTGGACGGAAGTTAAATGTACCTTTTTAAAGTGATAATTAATGATTGAAGTATAAATTGAACAAACCCCATGTTTTGAAAAACTACTATAAACTAGGATCAGTTTTTAAATATACAAAATCTCATTTCCCCACTAACAGAAACCTAGATCTTGTAATGAGTCATTAAGTTATTTTTCATTATAAAATGAATTTTCTATGAGATTGTAAGATCTTAATTTTAAAAAAAACTCTAATGTTATATTAGTGAAAATTAATATTGATGATGTAATATTCAGATAATCAAAATAAAATATTTTTCATTATTTTTCCATTCAAATTTAAAAATAATTTGAAATAATTATGATGTTAAAATTTAATTTATTTCTTTGTTTTCAAATTAATCAAAAATATTTTTGAAATGATTCAAATCAAAGTAATATAGTTTTGATTTATTGAACAAGTATTGTCTCGAATCAAAAATACATACACAACTCCCATATGTGCTACTATAAAACATGATTTTGTTGAATCTGGGAAACTAGTTATCAACATGTTATACAGAGGTATGAATAGTATTTTACCATATTTTTGTTATAGAAAACTAGACACAATGTTTTAAATTTTTCTAAGTGATAGTTTTAAATAAAACACTAATGAGTCACATAATACTAATGTTAAAAAAATAGATAATTTAATGGAACAATATTTACAATATCTACTTTACCCAAAATCATTTTATTTTAATATCATTTCATTTTCAGATATTGTCTTCAGAAGATGTAATTTAAATATGAAAATGACTTCAGGGACTTATAACTTTTAAGGATAATATTTTGTATCATGGCTGAGTAAGAAACAACACTAAATGTCACTTTCATTATCAGAGAAAGAATATATATCTGCTGGAAGCTGCTCTGCAAATGAGTTTTGGATGATTTTTTTAATATATGTTGGATTTAATATTAATAATGTATCCCTTTTTTGATTTAACACCTATAATATTAAAATTATAAAACTAGAATACATCATTGTAGGACTAAGCATATGGATATAAAAAATAATTTTCAAAGTGTACATGTTCTTAAAGGGATATATGTTTAGAATTTTTAAATACCCAATATTATCTATGTTGATATTTTTATTAACCACATCCCACTACATGTATTGAATTTACCAAGGGATAGTTATGAAATATTAATTTCAAATAATTTGAATATTAATTTATATTAATAATATGTCTGTAATTGGTTTTATTTTATTCTACTAATTTTTTATTTATTTAGTTTCTATTTAGACTAGATTTTATCTCAATTTAATTTCAATTATTGAAAATTAAATATAATAAAAAATTAATATTAAATGATCACCATACATCATCAGCTTGGGAAACCATTACCATGTAACCTAAAATAGATTGTGTAGTTCTAAAAATTTATTTTGGATGTGAGTTAGAATAAATTAATGGAATATTTATTCAATCAAGGGATTCTACCTCTATACAACAGACTTCTCTATATCTAGTATGAATATTTCAGGAAATCAATTTTGAAATGGATGACATGAATGATAAGAATCAATCCCTTAAGCGTAATAGTGATCCTATGAATGTATTATTTCATCATATAGGAGATATTGTCACTCAGTTAACCATATGTGAACTTCGAATTATGCTGCTGCTGAATTAGATGGGTGAAAAAATACATCATTTATGAATACAGAGTAAAATATACTTTGAATTCTAAAATTAAATCTGCTTAAAGGATTTAATGTGTTTCAAGATTTAAAAAATTTGATTCTGTATCTGGTTCACAATCATTCACAGAATTTAGAAGGAAATTTTTTTTTGACTTAAAGGAAGTTGTTTAGGATACTAAACCTTTTCCAGAACCCAAGCCATCCTCTAAATAATACCTTTCACAATCAATCAGCTATTCATTTTAATCTCTCCCATCTAAAATTAATTTTTAAATCATAATGAAAATAAATCAAAATATATTTATTTCTCAATTATAATTTAGTTTATTCTGTTCTATATGTTTATTTTTTTAATTTTAAATTCTAATGATAAAAACGTGTTTAATTTTTCTCTATAGTATAATATAACATTCATTTACAGTTATATTCTACATTGAATATTTTCTAATCATTTTTCATATTATTTATTATATCACAATAGGGGAAAAATTTCATAAACACCAAATATCTCAATTTTAAAAGTTTATATTTATTATTTCATCAAAACAATACAATGAAAAAATAATTTTCCAACAAATAATTGTTTTCATTAATTTTATTTATTTTGTGTTTACAAATTCATATTTTTTCTATAAATTACTTTAAATTCTTTGATATGATCAAAAAGGGGCTGATTATTGGTAATGTATTTTCTCAAGAATAATTAATAAATCATATTTATTATGATTTCCTCTAATACAAATGTTTTTTTCTTATGATATAACATTATGTTAAATTTTCCGATATTAAATATTCATTTATATATTTTTTCCTGAAGTATATCTAAGTTATTAATTCTCATGGAATACTCATCATAGTATTTGAAATGAATTTTAATATATTTTTAAAACATTTTCCATACTATACGTGGTCACATGTAGTGTATAGAATGAACCCTATATTATGAATAGAACGTAAGGAATGAAACCTACATTCAAATTATTGTTTATGGATCAACAACCCTATACTATTCAGAAAGTATGAATCAACAACCCTACATTATGAAACAACCATATGATTTAGGAAGGAAATTTATGGTATATAAACCTAACATTTGTATTCAACCCTATATTTTAAACCCATGATTTTTTATTTTTTATCACTTTGAGGATCCCTAAGTTTGACTCTTCAATGACGATGTTTTTAAATCATTGATATTATCTGAGATTTGTGCAATGATCTTGGTGGAAGTAATGATTGTTCAAAGCGATATTATTAATGATTACAAGTCTGGTAATGATTTTTTAAAAGATTCATATTCACTCAAGTAAATAATTCTAATTTCTATAAGAACTTACAACTCTCCTAAATAATTTGAATCTTATTATCTATGATCTTTTTGGAATCATTCTTGGATTTTAAAAACAGAAAAAAAATATTTTTCATCTATATATGATCATAGAAATTTTGACTATGATATACATGATACATGCTATATACAACCGGTTTTTAATATCATCATACAAAATTTCTAGGAATGACTCTATTGGATTCTAAAGATTCTATAATTTGATTTTCTACATTTTAACCACATGCTTCTAAAACTATAGTGGTTTTTTGTTCAATTATTTATTGAAAATAATTTGCGACCATGATATCTTCAAAGCTATTACTTCTTAAATAAATTCATCTTTGAATAATATGATCTACATTATTTCAAATAATGTTTAAACTATGAAGTCCAAAATATAAAAATCAACAAATAAAAATCTTTTGATTTATTGGAGTTTTGATTTTTCAAAATTTCTCTTAGATGAAGTGTTTACCTTAATCTATATCAGTCAAGAGATTTTTTCACTATAAAGGAAACTTAAATATATATATATACCATTGTTGTATGTTTTCAAATTATTACACTCAGTTATGGATTTGATTGTCTTGTGATAAGAGGACCTCTTCTAGTGAGAATCACAATGCTTGTAGAGTGAGCGTTGGTGGAGTGGACTAGGTATTGTTGTGAATAAAAAAACAATAATAATTATTATGTTCACCTTTACAATTTATTTTATTCTCGTATTACATTTTGAAGGGAATGTTTCATATCTGCATATATCACAAAGAGAGTTAAATGATAGAATCATTAAGAATTATCTAAAATACACAATTAACCCCTTTGTATCTTTTAATTATTCCAACCTAACATCACTATATATCTCATAGTATGGGAATAAATCCATTATTAGTTATTAGGAACATACATTCTTACAAATTTCATGTTCATGTATAGATAAGTAAAATATTATCATTATTTTTGTGCAAGAATAAGGATTGATTACCCGAGCATCACGATGTATCATGTGATAATAGGAATAAAGCAACATATTGTTCAAATATGAATGTTGTTATATTTATATGACTTAAACTAGGACATGGAATATTAAGTTGAATACCATTTAGTGATTCTTGATTCCTCATGGATGTTGGAAAAACATATTAAATTTATTGTTTAATTTGGTTGAAAAATGGGTGTTCAAATGGATTTCAATGGTCTAGGATTTTAGGTCTTCAATGGAAACAATCATCCTCAAAATTAAAATTATACAAGAATGGTATTTCATAATCCGATATTGCATATGTGTGTGATTAACAGATGTGTAAAAATGTGAGTATCTGTGTCCTTCTCTATTAGTTGGGTTTTGGGATGTTAAAATCATAACTGAAGAATATATTAATGTATGGGAGTTGGAGATTCATGGGTATGGGTGAACCATTGGAAATTGAGGAAGAAAAAATCACACATATATTTTAAAATAACCACATGATTTATTGAGGTCCTCTCATATTACACTAAAAACTCCATTAAGAACAAGAACATAGGCATTGTATTATTCCCAATCAAATTCAAATGTTTCCCATTCAAATTAACCAATCCATGATAGTCGTTTTTAAAGGATAGAACAATTATTAGGGAGAAAAAGTCTAAGGGGTTTTTTGATGAGAACAAAAACATGAGAAATTGGATTCTATCCACTCAAGTATTGAGGATATGACGTTGGATCATGGTAGAAACATGATTAATGTGTGTTTTGAGCACTAAAAGGAAACAAAAAATTTAATTAATCTATTTTTTTGGGTGAAGAGAAAATTCATTCAATTCATGTAAAGAGATTCATATTGGGGATGAACTATTTAGAATTAATATTACATTTCATATAATTTAAAATCTTATAACTAAGAAGTTTTCATGAAGTTTAACATCATGAAAATAGAAAATTACTCCCAATCTATAGCATGCATAGATTACACTAACATGAACATCATTCATGGTTCCATAATCTCACATGATTCATGCTAAACATGAATAGAAAGGGATAACTATGTATTCAATTGAGTTATATGAGAATTAAAATCCTATAATATATGGTTTTGATTGTAGTATAATTTTTACAATAGCTACTATACGATTCTAACTATCATGGAGTGTCATGATGAGGTGTGATAGAAACTCTTTCTTTGGTATGTAGAGGATGAACAAGCTATCAATATATATCTTTTTTAAATAGGAATCAAGTAGCATGTAGTTTTAGAGAAATGTCCCTATATAGGTCTTACCCAAATATTGGGAAGGGTGAAATTTTATATATGTTTTAAATAGACACATGATATTGGATCTTGGATCACAATGTATCCTATAAATAAAGTATCAAAACACACATAGTTCTTGAAAGGAAAATTCCTTTCATAGTTCTGACCCAAATGTTTTGAGGGGGGTTTGACCCCATTTAAATTATTTTCTATGGATCCAAGATTTAAACTTTATGAATAACAATGTATCATTTACAAATATGAATACATCCACACAAAGTTAATGGTTTAAATAAAATATATACATAGGCTGTACACGTACATAATAGGGAATAAATACATTTATATTATGACTAGAACTAGGATTGGAGTCTTAGGCATCACTACATACTATATAAACATTAATCAATAAATGCTTAGTTATTTTAGGAAAATTATTTATGTAGGACTTACCAATACATAGGGATAGGATACATTCTTATATTTCAACAGGAACTAGTATTATAGATCAATAGATCACGATGTATATTATGGTATTATGAATAAATCTACACATAGTTCTTGAAAATGAAAATTCCCGACAATAGTCTAAACCATAATTAGAGTGGGTGGAATGTTTTACCATTACATTATAGTTATACCTGATATTATATATATTGGAATCACTAAGTGTCTTTTAATATTAGGAATAAAGCCACATATATTTCGTTAAAGGAATATTACTATTATAGATCAGACACACACATTGGTACACAAATATGTTATTTTTGTTTTCCACAGATCTATCCCATGTTCAATTAATCATTCATGAAGTAATATCATATTTAAAATTAATTTCCATGTAGTAATTATGTCTTTTATACCATTTAATTTAATTTGATGAAGACATCTTCCACATATATTAACATCATGTGTGATGTATGTAAGATGTTACATTGTATAATGTAGTTCTTATTGGACTTTTAATACATAATTGTAGAAATGAAAATAACTTCATGAGAAACCCTGAATTGGGGGGGGGGATTGTTCCTGTAACACCCGAGACTTTTATGTTATATAAATCATCAAAGGAATATTTTTCTACACAACACTTGCTTGGCTTGCTTTACACGCAATCGCGACCTTCCTCGATAGCTTGCGTCGTACGCAATGCCGAGTTTCACTAAACAACAATATGCTATTAAAACTAGCCGTTATGAATAGTAATAACCACTTTTTGAAATTTTATAAATTTTATTTTTCAAAATGGACTTCATTTTTGGACTCAGAATATCGAAATTAGCCTAGGGTGAAATTTTGGTATTTTTCTGAAAACTTTCAATTTTTGATGAATAGTGAAACCACTAAGTGGTAGGTTAAAAACTGAATTTTGCATAAAACTTAATTTTACCGCTTCTGTGAATGGAATTTCAAAAATCCGAGAGACACGGTTAATATCAAGGACTAAAATGTGGTTCAATGAGATGAAAATAATTTTTTGGTGAATAGTAACTTTTTACTATTTTTACCGCGGTTAATAGTAAATAGGGTAACTAAGGGTAAATATGATATCAATATTACCCTAACACATGTCCTAATTCTATTGGACAAGTGTAATTCGACCAAAAACAAACTTAGGAATAAAATATGACCATTTAGGCCCACTTGGATTAGATTAGGACATTTATTATTAATTTATTTAAAGAAGGGTTAAAATAGTTAAAATCAAAGTTTAATAAGTAAATCATTTTTAATATGGGGTTATACATAAGATAAATTCGACTATAAATATTCATTAGAAAGCTAAAAAGATTTCCTACATAAGGGTATTTTATTTGTAATTTTTAGACATTAAATAATTTAATTTATTTATGACACAATGATGATGCAGTAATTATCTTATTAATGAAATATTGACATAATTGATGTTATAAACACCAAAATAAATGTAATTTGAGACTTTTTATGAATTCCACTAATTTTCTAGGTTACTATGATATATTAATGTTGATTTAATCAACTTGGTTCGAACATATAATTCTTTTATGACTTTCACAAAAATCATATATCAAATAGTGTCAAAATTGACACAAAATAGTATTTAAATAAAATATTATATTATTAATTGTTATTTTATTCCTAAAAATCTAAGGTTCGGCCAAATGACTTAGATAAGGATTTATATATTAATAATAAACAATTTGGGGTTCGTTTGGCATGTTATAGTAAGTGTATTAACCATAAAGTGAAAGAAAACAAAAAGACACGGTAAAAGTTAAATTAATTAACTTAGAGTTAAATCTAATTGATAAGGTCAAAATAATACCCTAAACTTGTCTAAATATTATTGGTTTATAGGATTTCGACCCATCCCCACTTTAGCTTCGAAATAAGACCCTTTGGAACCATTATAAACCGATTTTGACTTTAATATAAAATAATATTTTGAGATATTCCTAAGGTGCCCCACTCCTCCCTTATAAAAGGGCACCTCCTCCCCCTCCTCCTCACACCAAATTGAGCACTCAAGCTCGGCCAACCCCTGCCATTTTCTCCTCTCCACTTCCCTAGAATAATCCTAGAGGTCCTGGTCTTCTCCAAAGACCAATATTAGTTCCTTAAGTGGAGGATTCAAAGAGGCGTTCCAAAGAAGAGGTAATATCCATTACCGATCTTTTCAATTTCTTTCTTCTTCAACTTCTTCTTCTTTAGTTGTTTCATGATAAAGTAATAACATCAGTATTACTTACATACTGATATGTTATTATAAATATGAAACAACCCTAATTCACCTTCTATCCATCCTACGGAAAAATGAAATCACCGCGCGTGCGTACGTACGGAATACCGTCTCCACGCCGTGGTGTAATCTATTTTCCACCATCACCTTAAAAGGATGGGTATAATGGGGTAATGAGTAACTATATATTATTATTATGAAGTAATATTGATACTTAAATAATATATATATACTCCAATACAATTCCACGATCATAGGAACGATATCATCACTCGTGCGTACGTACGGAATACCGTCTCCACGATGTGATGCGACTCGTTCTACATGATCTTCATTTCATAATGATTATATAAATGAATTGAATGAATGAATATGGTATATACTACACTAATACCATTCTGTAAATGAATTATCTATAACCTAAAGATAAGAATAAGAATTTATTCGACAAAACACGCATAAGAACAAAAAGTTATAAAGACCCGAGTAACAAGTAACAATGAAATATTACTAACAAGAATCTAATAATATGACCACATATGATATCATATCAATATGTATGATTCTGGAATAAGTCAATAACATTATTTAATCCATTATACAGGATCTTCGGACACGAACAAAGCAAATCGGACCTAAGGTAAGGGAAATATCACAATCTCATTTTTATCCGAGATTGTTTATTCGTAAGTATTCACTAGGGTGTATTTTATCATCCACATCCATGTTTAATCAATATGAAATATTATTTCCATCCACCTACAGTTGTTTAAATCCATTTTTACCCTTCGGTGAGTTTTTAGTAATATGTATGAAAGGAATCTTTTGCGTACGAGGTACTTTTTGACTTTTCCGACAAAAGTACGAAGAATGTTTTTTTAACTTATACGGCATGGATGGATTTTTAAAACATTATTTCCAAGAAGATTCTTTTACAAGTTATCAATTTTATTTTTAATCAACTTCTTTTATTTTAAAGTCGTATGACATGTTATGAAAGGAAAAATGTTTTTGAAGTAGAAAGGATATTTTCCTCAAGAATGGAGTTCAAGTATTTTATCAAAATTATTTTCCATCTAAGATAATAAAAGGGTTCTGTTTTTATCCCTATTATTATATGGATTTGATTATGTTGTGATGGAAATATTTTTATGAATTCCTTTATCTTATATAAATTGTTTTATGATGTCATGATGTTTCAAGAATCCCATTTTTGTTACATGTGTTATGCGATGATGTATGTTTTATGATTATGTGGCACACATAAGAAAGGATTCATTATAAGATGGGAGGGACCTATATCTCCCTCCAATGCATTGGGTAAAGATTTTATATCTCATGAGATAGACATGGCTGGAACGGAAGTTTATTTCGGTTCAGTGATACAGGACTGAAACGAGGAGTGAACTCGGTTCAGAAAGGGACTTTGTCCACTAAGATAGTCTTGGCAATGAGTCATGACTAATAAGAAATGATTTTCCATGATTATGTGTGCATTCCACAAAGTTTCAAGTTTTATGGGGATCTCATTTTCACTTCTATGATTTATTCCATGTTAAGATATTATGATATCTTTTGCAGGTTTTGATTTTCAAAAAGATATGATATGATTTTTATTTCCTTTATTTTCCCTTGCTGAGCATTTGAGCTCACCCTTTTATGTTTTATTTTCCCCAGGTCAGGAAGATGGATATTAAGTAGAATATGCTAAAAGGGACCCTAGATATGATGAAATAAATGGGAGACATTGTAGAAGATTTATGAACCAGTTGTTTATGTTTCCCAGTTTCTAAAGACACTATACCTATACGGTCCTTTGTGGTTTTATCATATGTTGTAATAAGTGTGCTTCAATTTTTGAAGTATTAAAAATGTATGTAAAGTATGGGTCGTTATAGTTGGTATCAGAGGAAAGGTATAGTCAACCTTTGGAAACTAGGATGTGAAAGCCTTAGTAAAAACCCTAAGGATAAGTCTAAGCATAGAACACAATCTTAGTGTTTTAGAAATGGCCTTGAATAACCTAGGATATGACCTTAAGCATGAAAATTTTATTCTTGAATTATGTGGTTTCCTATTATAATTAGTGTTGCTCACACTATTCTTCTTGGTTTTAGTCAATGGATGGAACCCGAAGGAACCGTGTTAATGCGGAATGCGATGGGCAATGCAATGATTGTCCCCCTGAGCAAACAAACGATATGGGAGCTGGAATGCAAAATCTTGTAGCCATGCTCACACAACTTTCTCAAGCTATGAATCATGCAGGATTTCCAAACGAGCAAAGGAGGGAGCAACATTCTGTTGAATCCTTCATGAGGCAGCGTCCACCTTCTTTCAGCGGGTCTACTGATCCATTAGTTTCTGAACAATGGATTAGTACTACTGAAAAGATATTTTCAGTTCTTCAATGTTCTGAGCATGATAAAGTCATCCTACCAGTGTATCGTTTGGAAGGAGATGCTGATCAATGGTGGAATCTTGTTAAGAATACGAGGCAAAGGGATGAAATTGAGTCTATGGAATGGGACGAGTTCAAGAACTTATTTTTCAATAAGTACATCCCTCGTATTCTCCGAACAAAGATGGAGAAAGAGTTTCTTGAACTGAAGCAAAGGGATGATGAATCTGTTGGTACCTATGAAGAAAATTTTACAAGACTTGCAAGGTACGCTTCTGGTATTATTATCCAACCTATGAGTAAGATCGATCGATTCTTTAGTGGCTTAAAACCATGTCTTCGAAGGGCGTTATCCATAAGGGACTTCAATAGCTACGAGGAAATCGTTCGATGTGCTCTCAAAGTCGAGATGGAGATTGGAGTAACCCATCAGTCACATGGGTTTGATATGAAGAGGAAGATGGAATTCAAAGAAAAATCTAAAGAGCACACGGAAAAGAAGAAGAGCTTTTCCTTATGCTCAAAGTGTGGAACGAAACATGGAGGGAGTTGTCTTAAAGGGACAAGTAAATGTTTTAAATGTGGAAAAGAAGGTCATCGGGCATTTGAATGCCGTGATAATGGGAAGAAGATGTCTAATGACGCAAACAAAGGAAGGGATACACAGAATGAACCTACTACACTTCAATGATTCAAGTGCAAGGAGATGGGGCATTATGCCAATCAATGCCCAAATCCAAGGGTTGATGATGATGGTCGACGTCAACAAAATCTTAAGGCTAAAGACAAAGGAAAGTCACATGCAATTTCTATCAGCGATGTGGAGTACGATAACGATGTGGTGAAAGGTACACTTACCATCCACTCTAAAGTAGAAAATGTTTTATTTGATTCTGGATCCACCCACTCTTTTATTTCTGAAGACTTTTCTAAGGGTATCACCGTATTACCTCAACAATTAGATGTTGAGTTAGCTGTGACAACACCTAATAGCACATCAATCGCATCAAAAGTTTATAATTCTTCTCCGATCGAAGTTTGTGGGAAAGTGCTTCCTGCAAATCTTGTGATCCTTCCTTTAGTGGAATTTGATGTGATTCTTGGCATGGATTGGCTTTCTCTACATGGAGCTCATATCGATTGCCAAATAAGGGAAGTCACATTTCATATTCCAGATCAATCTACGACCGTCTATCAATGCAAGGATGAACATAACCTTCCAGTGGAAATTTCTTCCATCTTATGGGTATTGATTCCACTAAATGAAGGTTATTTATCTCAAATGGTTGGTGAGAAACTCACGATTAAGAATATTCCCATTGTACGGGAGTTTGATGATGTCTTTCCGGAGGAATTGCCGGGTCTTCCACTAAATCGTGAAGTTGAGTTTTCAATAGAACTCGTACCGGGTGCTTTTCCTATTTCAAAGACACCTTATAGAATGGCCCCAATTGAGTTGCAGGAATTGAAGAAGCAAATCCAAGAGAATCTTGATAAGGGATTCATACGCCCTAGTGCGTCACCTTGGGGAGCACCTGTTCTATTTGTTAAGAAGAAAGATGGACCAATGAGACTTTGCATTGATTATCGAGAACTTAACAAGATCACTATCAAGAACAAATATCCTCTCCCACGCATTGATGACTTATTTGACCAACTACGCGGAGCACAATACTTTTCCAAGATTGATCTTCGTTCAGGGTATCATCAATTAAGGGTCAAAAGGGAGGATATACCAAAGACGGCTTTCCGTACAAGGTATGGACACTATGAATTTATAGTGATGCCATTTGGTCTTACTAATGCCCCTGCTATCTTCATGGATCTAATGAATAGAGTCTTTAGAGACTGTCTTGATCAATTTGTGGTAGTCTTTATAGACGATATTCTTGTCTATTCAAAGAGTAAGGAAGAGCATGAAGATCACTTGAGAATTATATTGAAGACCCTGAGAAAGGAGAAGCTTTATGCCAAATTTACCAAGTGTGAATTTTGGCTTCAAAAAGTTGCATTTTTGGGTCATATAATCTCAAAAGAGGGGATATCTGTGGATCCAGCAAAAAAAGAGGTTATCGAAAGATGGTCAAGACCAACAACAGTAACTGAGATCCGAAGTTTTCTTGGTTTGGCTGGATATTATCGACGTTTTGTAAAATATTTTTCATGATTATCTAATCCACTCACCAAGTTGACTCGGAAAGGAGTTAAGTTTGTCTGGACAGAGGAATGTGAAGAGAATTTCAAGGAGTTGAAAAGAAGGTTATCCAGTGCACCTGTGCTCACACTGCCTTGTAGTGGAGAAAGGTTTGTGATCTACAGTGATGCATCCAAGAAGGGATTGGGGTGTGTTCTTATGCAAAATGATATGTTGATAGCTTATGCCTCACGACAGTTGAAAATCCATGAGCAAAATTACCCAACACATGATTTGGAGTTGGCTGCGGTAATCTTTGCATTAAAGATTTGGAGGCATTACCTTTATGGTGAAAGGTGTGATATTTATACTGATCATAAACGTTTAAAGTATATTTTCACACAAAAGGAGTTGAATATGCGTCAAAGAAGATGGTTGGAGCTGATTAAGGATTATGACTGCTCAATCCATTACCACCCTGGGAAAGCAAACAAGGTGGAAGATGCATTAAGTCGACAAGACCATGCTAGTTTGTCCAAGATGAGGATCACAAAAGATCCAATATTTATGGATTTACAAAGGATGGATCCTGGAATTATAATGGAAGGGGAAAAATCTTATCTTTCTCAAATGAATGTTCAACCATCTATACATGTGAAGATTAAAGAGGCACAGAAAGAAGATTCTGAGTTACAAAAGAAGGTGAGAAATGTTCCTGAATTCAACCTTGATTGTGATGGGATAATAAAGTTCAGGAATCGGGTTTGTGTTCCTCCCATCCCCGAATTAAAGAAGGAGCTGCTGGATGAGGCTCATAGTTCATCATTCTCTATTCATCCTGGAAGCACGAAGATGTATAGGGACCTGAAAGAGTACTTCTGGTGGGATGGCATGAAAAGAGATGTTGCTGAATATGTCTCTCGATGCTTGGTTTGTCAACAAGTTAAAGCTGAGAGACAAAAGTCTAAGGGGATGTTACAACCGTTACCCATACCAGAATGGAAATGGGAAAACATCACTATGGACTTTGTCACAGGACTTCCTAAAACATCCAAAGGAAATAATGCTATCTGGGTCATAGTTGATCGTCTTACAAAGTCTGCACACTTCATTCCTATTAGAGAGGATTTCTCTCTAGATCAGCTTGCCAGGATATATGTAAAGGAAGTGGTAAGATTGCATGGAGTACCACTTTCTATTATATCTGATCGGGATCCGAGATTTACCTCGAAGTTCTGGCGAAGTCTTCAGCATACTCTGGATACAGAGTTGAGTTTCAGCACTGCTTATCATCCCCAGACAGACGGTCAGTCTGAGAGAACAATTCAAACCCTAGAAGATATGTTGAGAGCTTGCTCTATGGATTTCAAAGGAGGTTGGGATCAACACCTACCTTTGGTAGAATTTTCTTATAATAATAGCTTTCACTCCAGTATTCAGATGGCTCCTTATGATGCTCTCTATGGTAAGAAATGCAGGACTCCAACTTGCTGGGATGAAGTTGGGGAAAGAAAGCTATTAGGACCTGATCTCGTTGATGAAATGGCAGAAAAGGTCAGATCTATTCAACAACACATAAGAGCAGCTCAGAGTCGACAGAAAAGTTATGCCGACAACCGAAGAAAAGACCTAGAGTTTGAAGTGGGTGATAAAGTGTTCTTACGAATATCTCCCTGGAAGAGGGTTATGAGATTTGGAAAGAAGGGGAAGTTGAGCCCTAGATATATCGGTCCTTTCGAATTACTGGATCGTGTTGGGAAGGTAGCTTACCGATTGGCGCTTCCACCGAATCTCTCTCAAGTTCACGATGTGTTCCATGTATCTCTCCTGAGAAAGTACATACCAGATCCTTCACATGTACTCAGCTCAGAAGTTGTACCGCTGGAGCAAGATCTTTCTTATGAAGAACAGCCGATACAGATTCTGGATCGTAGCGAGAAAGTCCTACGAAACAAGACCACTCGCTTGGTGAAAGTTTTATGGAGAAACCACCAACTTGAAGAAGCTACATGGGAGCTTGATGATATGATGAGGGAGAAGTATCCTCATCTGTTTGTTGCAAAGTGAAGAATTTCGAGGGCGAAATGATTTTTAAGGGGGGGTAGAATGTAACACCCGAGACTTTTATGTTATATAAATCATCAAAGGAATCTTTTTCTACACAACACTTGCTTGGCTTGCTTTACACGCAATCGCGACCTTCCTTGATAGCTTGCGTCGTACCCAATACCGAGTTTCACTAAACAACAATATGCTATTAAAACTAGTCGTTATGAATAGTAATAACCACTTTTTGAAATTTTATAAATTTTATGTTTCAAAATGGACTTCATTTTTGGACTCAGAATATCGAAATTAGCCTAGGGTGAAATTTTGGTATTTTTCTGAAAACTTTCAATTTTTGATGAATAGTGAAACCACTAAGTGGTAGGTTAAAAACTGAATTTTGCATAAAACTTAATTTTACCGCTTATTTGAATGGAATTTCAAAAATCCGAGAGACACGGTTAATATCAAAGACTAAAATGTGGTTCAATGAGATGAAAATAATTTTTTGGTGAATAGTAACTTTTTACTATTTTTACCGCGGTTAATAGTAAATAGGGTAACTAAGGGTAAATATGATATCAATATTACCCTAACACATGTCCTAATTCTATTGGACAAGTGTAATTCGACCAAAAACAAACTTAGGAATAAAATATGACCATTTAGGCCCACTTGGATTAGATTAGGACATTTATTATTAATTTATTTAAAGAAGGGTTAAAATAGTTAAAATCAAAGTTTAATAAGTAAATCATTTTTAATATGGGGTTATAAATAAGATAAATTAGACTATAAATATTAATTAGAAAGCTAAAAAGATTTCCTACATAAGGGTATTTTATTTGTAATTTTTAGACATTAAATATATTAATTTATTTATGACACAATGATGATGAAGTAATTATCTTATTAATGAAATATTGACATAATTGATGTTATAAACACCAAAATAAATGTAATTTGAGAATTTTTATGAATTCCACTAATTTTCTAGGTTAGTATGATATATTAATGTTGATTTAATCAACTGTTTTCGAACATATAATTCTGTTATGACTTTCACAAAAATCATATATCAAATAGTTTCAAAATTGACACAAAATAGTTTTTAAATCAAATATTATATTATTAATTGTTATTTTATTCCTAAAAATCTAAGGTTCGGCCAAATGACTTAGATAAGGATATATATATTAATAATAAACAATTTGGGGTTCGTTTGGCATGTTATAGTAAGTGTATTAACCATATAGTGAAAGAAAACAAAAAGACACGATAAAAGTTAAATTAATTAACTTAGAGTTAAATCTAATTGATAAGGTTAAAATAATACCCTAAACTTGTCTAAATATTATTGTTTTATAGGATTTCGACCCATCCCCGCTTTAGATTTGAAATAAGACCCTTTGGAACCATTATTAACCGATTTTGACTTTAATATAAAATAATATTTTGAGATATTCCTAAGGTGCCCCTCTCCTCCCTTATAAAAGGGCACCTCCTCCCCCTCCTCCTCACACAAAATTGAGCACTCAAGCTCGGCCAACCCCTGCCATTTTCTCCTCTCCACTTCCCTAGAATAATCCTAGAGGTCCTGGTCTTCTCCAAAGACCAATCTTAGTTCCTTAAGTGGAGGATTCAAAGAGGCGTTCCAAAGAAGAGGTAATATCCATTACCGATCTTTTCAATTTCTTTCTTCTTCAACTTCTTCTTCTTTAGTTGTTTCATGATAAAGTAATAACATCAGTATTACTTACATACTGATATGTTATTATAAATATGAAACAACCCTAATTCACCTTCTATCCATCCTACGGAAAAATGAAATCACCGCGCGTGCGTACGTACGGAATACCGTCTCCACGCCGTGGTGTAATCTATTTTCCACCATCACCTTACAAGGATGGGTATAATGGTGTAATGAGTAACTATATATGATTATTATGAAGTAATATTGATACTGAAATAATATATATATACTCCAATACAATTCCACGATCATAGGAACGATATCATCACTCGTGCGTACGTACGGAATACCGTCTCCACGATGTGATGCGACTCGTTCTACATGATCTTCATTTCATAATGATTATATAAATGAATTGAATGAATGAATATGGTATATACTACACTAATACCATTCTGTAAATGAATTATCTATAACCTAATGATAAGAATAGGAATTTATTCGACAAAACACACATAAGAACAAAAAGTTATAAAGACCCGAGTAACAAGTAACAATGAAATATTACTAACAAGAAGCTAATAATATGACCATATATGATATCATATCAATATTTATGATTCTGGAATAAGTCAATAACATTATTTAAACCATTATACAGGAGCTTCGGACACGAACAAAGAAAATCGGACGTAAGGTAAGGGAAATATCACAATCTCATTTTTATCCGAGATTGTTTATTCGTAAGTATTCACTGGGGTGTATTTTATCATCCACATCCATGTTTCATCAAAATGTAATATTATTTCCATCCACCTACAATTGTTTAAATCCATTTTTACCCTTCGGTGAGTTTTTAGTAATATGTATGAAAGGAATCTTTTGCGTACGAGGTACTTTTTGACTTTTCCGACAAAAGTACGAAGAATGTTTTTTTTAACTTATACAGCATGGATGGATTTTTAAAACATTATTTCCAAGAAGCCTCCTTTACAAGTTATCAATTTTATTTTTAATCAACTTCTTTTATTTTAAAGTCGTATGACATGTTATGAAAGGAAAAATGTTTTTGAAGTAGAAAGGATATTTTCCTCAAGAATGGAGTTCAAGTATTTTATCAAAATTATTTTCCATCTAAGATAATAAAAGGGTTCTGTTTTTATCCCTATTATTATATGGATTTGATTATGTTGTGATGGAAATATTTTTATGAATTCCTTTATCTTATATGAATTGTTTTATGATGTCATGATGTTTCAAGAATCCCATTTTTGTTACATGTGTTATGCGATGATGTATGTTTTATGATTATGTGGCACACATAAGAAAGGATTCATTATAAGATGGGTGGGACCTATATCTCCCTCCAATGTATTGGGTAAATATTTTATATCTCATGAGATAGACATGGCTGGAACGGAAGGTTATTTCGGTTCAGTGATACAGGACTGAAACGAGGAGTGAACTCGGTTCAGAAAGGGACTTTGTCCACTAAGATAGTCTTGGAAATGAGTCATGACTAACAAGAAATGATTTTCCATGATTATGTGTGCATGCCAAAAAGTTTCAAGTTTTATTGGGATCTCATTTTCACTTCTATGATTTGTTCCATGTTAAGATATTATGATCTCTTTTGCAGGTTTTGATTTTCAAAAAGATATGATATGATTTTTATTTCCTTTATTTGCCCTTGCTGAGCATTTGAGCTCACCCTTTTATGTTTTCTTTTCCCCAGGTCAGGAAGATGGATATTAAGTAGAATATGCTAAAAGGGACCCTAGATATGATGAAATAAATGGGAGACACTGTAGAAGATTTATGAACCAGTTGTTTATGTTTCCCAGTTTCTAAAGACACTATACCTATACGGTCCTTTGTGGTTTTATCATATGTTGTAATAAGTGTGCTTCAATTTTTGAAGTATTAAAAATGTATGTAATGTATGGGTCATTATAGTTCCCATTCAATGTAAAAAAATGAGTAAGATCCATTAAAATATACCTTATATATAATGTATGGCCCTCACCACATTGGTTTTAGCATTTGTGGTTTCATTCCTAGTATCATTGGGGTTCTAATAACTATTACCAATTCTATTTTAAGTAATGAGTGGAGGTGAATATTTTTTAAGGATTGTGAAATATTATGCTAATAAACTTTTATGTTTTCAGTGAATGAATCCATTTTTCATCAAGTCATTCAATCTCACCCAATTGATTTTTCAATTTCTAATCATATTATAGTATATTGTATAAATCTATTCTATGAATTTGAAACATATCTACATTGGTAAACACAACCTTTTTCCCATAAACAAAATAATTTTGGTTCACATGAATGGAAATTCATGTTGTTGTATGCTAGACTCATAGATCATGAAGATTATTTTCAAGATAAGTCTCATTGTCCTTGTAAACCATTTTCTAGAGTATATATGAATGAGTCTTGTTGAATGACTATATCCATACATTTTCTGATGTATGGTTCAGGGATAAATGGTTGGACTCGACCTTTTACTTTTGGTGAATCTTCTTCATCATGAATGAATGTATGATTGAGTAATTTTTCATCAATATCATTTGGAAACATAATCGTGTGATAATACTATACTTCAATAAGATTATGATATTCATTGTTCTGAATTCCATCTATGGAATTTCCCAATCACATTTTGAGTAGAATATCGTTTTACTAATGATGTAGATAGACTAATCATATGTATTTGGGGATGACACAACAATGTCCATTCCCCATATGTAAAATTGATAGGAATACTTACATGTATGTATCAACAGCAAGGGTTGATGAATAATGTTTACATGAATCCACCATTCATGACATTTCCTATTAAATTCCTCACAATCTAGTATCATTATTATCCCATAGTAACCAGGAATCCTAATTTAGTGTTTGGTACAAGTCTTGACTAATGAGAACCATAGGATGTTTTATGTAATTTTACCAAAGAGTGTAAATATCTTGTAATATAATTCATATGAAGTGAATTATCTCAATGAATAATCTTATAGAGGGATTTCTACTCATTTTTTTCCATCAAACATGGTAATTATTTCTTCTCCATGTTATGTTTTTTTCATTTTTTCAGGACCTAAAGGGAGGGACACATCATGGAGTTAATTGATAATGGGATCCAACCACCTGATGGTGGACATCAGATCAAAGATATTTGTGGTAGTTTTCATCTAATTGTTCTCATCCATGACTTGTATATTGAAACATGATACCACCTTTTAGTATGTGTTGTGGAATACCCATTTTTATTGATTAAGATGGCACATGACTATGGATGCATTAGCCAATGAATTTGAAAGATCATTTTTTGATCAAGGGATGTGGTGAAATATTGGTTGAAAATGAAACAAGAACATAAATCTTCTAACATAACGGATAATAGGGGATATTTATTCCTTCTTGATTGCATACTAACAACTTATATTTATCATCAATAGATATAAGTCACCTATGATATTCAAGTAGACTATCATTACCTATAGTAATTTCCCCAATACCACATTTGGGGTTTGGTATTCTACAACTTTATTATTGTGGACTTTATATTTTGATAAAGATTAAGGAAAATGTTATTTCTCAAGGGAAACAAATAAAATCCCTAGACCAAACTTATAGAGATTTGGTTCATCTACCCTCTTACCAATATTAAATCAGGATGCTCTATCAAATTACGACCCAATTTATCATGGAGTATCATGAGAATAAATACATATTCATCTAAAATTTTCTTATCCACTACCATGATTTTGGTGGTGGGATGCACTGAAATAAAATTATTCAGGGTCAACCAATTACCTATCCACTATGACATGAATTGGTTTTCATATGTGGTAGAATAACCACCCATTTCAAAAAAAAGCCTAGTTAATATAGAGAACCTAATGATGAACTTGATTATGTAAATATGTGGGATGAAATTAAATTCTTGGTGTTCGATGTAACACCTCAGATTATTCAGTACAAAATGTGTGCAATGTTGTTATTCTCAATATTTGAATACTATGTCTCAAAACATATAATCATTTGACAAATATAGAAGATGTTTTTTCTTATTCGTTCATTATTTATCTATGTGAGGAGACCACCATGATATTTTTCATGGTAATCACATATAAGATAAGAGGATTCCCTTCTATCTATAGCATCAAGAACAGAGGGTGTAGTAGGTACTACTGTAGATTATTTAAAGCTTCTTGGATGTCCTCATATGGTGTAAATGAAAGTCCCCACTTAGTTAACTAATTTAAGGTGAAAGAGTTACTATCCAGGTTATGTTTGAAAATTTTAATATAAGTATGGTTACCCTATAACCCAACCCCCACAATTCTATAAGATTTCATGGAGTTGGAAATGATTGTATTTGACTACTCATTTCAGGATCATCCTCAATGAAGTAGTGACATACCACAAATCCAAGGAATTTAATGATATTAATCTAAAATAAAACCTCAAATGATTTATATTTATATTTATCTATTATAAGATGATTACTTTTGTTTGAATATCAATGAGTTGATCTGATCGTTGTCAATATTTAAACACCAGTTCACAAACATAACATTCCGTAGTTTATCCAAAATAAGGTATTACCAATATGATTCATAGAATATTTGTATGTAGTTCCAGAAAACATTAATCCAAGGGAATACCCTAGTAGAAAAATATCCCTTTATATTCATTAATTTTGGTGGATTCTGCTTCATCTGGGACCATCAGTATTCAACTATATACTAAATAAACGTCAATGCAGGGAAGGTCATGGAATCTAGGATTCACATCAATCAGAATATATATGATTGGAGGTGAGAAATAAGGACTCAGAAATCTATGCAAACTCTAATCTTATCACTCATTTTCTTGCATGCGGTGATGTTGGAAATCTGTTTTTGTACTTTACCTCACTAAAACGTTGGATTCAATCAAATTTTGAATTTATAATTCAATATTAGTAGATTAATATTTTTCTATTATTCTATCGAACTTATTGAAAAAATGATTGTCATCAGGCAATCCTTGATGATGAGTAGCCACATTGGGGTTCAACATATAAATCTCTATATTATTCCAGGAAAACACATATAGATGATACTGTAGAAATTAAAAATAAATCTGGTAAGCCTTAAGAGGAATGGGATCACTTAATAGAATAGACTAATAGTCTTATTCTATTATAGTATTTAGATTTTTAAGCTCATTAATAGTGGTGGTGAAACCTTCCTCAAATGTAAGAGGGTCATTCCTGAGGCCATCCTCTTCTTCTAACATATATGTATTCAGATAAGAATTTTAAGACAATGTTGGTAATCTTTAGGAATATATGTCACTATCATGTGAATATAATCTAGGAGAGTATACATTGACATAATAAAATATCAAGGTTATCAAAGATATAATCAAGGGATTCATGATTTAGTTTACACTACAACTGGGGGAAAATAGATAAATGCATCCTTAGTTCCAATAAATATATTAGGGAAATTTCAAAACCTCCTAATGAAGCATGAGAATTATCGAAACCCAATAGATAATTATAATAACTAACATTTACAAGTCCACGTCATATAAAACAATTGATATCATATTGATATCAAGGAGTGTTTTTTTGTTCGTAATAGCTTGCTGGGATTGAATCTTCTTCCCTAATCCGGTTTATTAGAAGCACATAGTCACTATCGAGCATGATCTATTGGGTCATAGGGGTGGTCCCTAGTCTATTAAAAGTATGGAACTATATATCATCATCCTCTTTTTTTTCCTTCCCTTTACAAGAAAAATTCCTCCGTGTATATTATTTTTTAGGAATCAATGGGGGGAACCATCACCATGGATTATTTTGATCATTCAATTTAAGGGATACATCAAGAAGAGATGGAATGTTAATATTGTTGTCACATGGATATGAATACAAGGTAATCCATGGAGAAACATATATGATATTACTAATTAGATAACAATAAAATATGAATTATATTTGAGGTACGAAAATTGAGAATTGGGCTTGATATTCTCAAGGGGTTGTTACACACTCATTTTTACCAATAAATGGTAATCTCCATTGGGAATAAGTCCCCCTCATAATATTCCAAACATATAAGGGTACATATTCGGATTAGATTGATATAAAAACAATTTTCAACCATGAAACATAAGATGATGACAATATTGAATTTTTATAAAATACTTTGGGGTCTAATATATGCATGTATGTCCTTTTTCTGCACATATTCTAAGAATGAGATGGTTTTAGAAATTATGGTTCTATAATATCCACATAGAAAGAACCAGTCGTATAAAATTATTTATCACGATCATATAGTTTTTATAGGAACTTGACAAGTGCCTCTATTATTTATTTTGAAATATGGTGGGAGTCGAGGTTATAGAGTTTGGTTGGGATATACTTTAACTGTTTAATAATTTCATATTTTGGTTAAAGAGATCAATATTTCACTATGTGGGGATTCTCATTAGGAGAAATTTTTTTTGCAGTTCATCAGCCTATTTATTGTTCAAATGTCAAGGGAGAATATGATGAATGTGGTGTATGCATCAAAATCCCTCCCCTTTGTCTAGGAAAATTTTGTAATTCCCAACCCTATATTCCTGGAGCTGGTGCATTATTTTAACACATTCACATGATTACATGTAATCATATCCCAATGAACTGATGATTTTAGTACTCCTGGAAAATAGATTACATACATGAACATCACATAAATATTTATAATGTAAAACCTAACATGGATAATCCTTTGACAACACCATTATTCCCCTAGCATAAACATTTATATCAATCATTAAACACTTCTTGGAATCTGGGAAATATAAAATATATGAAAGGGGTGATCTCAAAATCTCAGTAAGGATAAAAAATAAAAGGGAGGCTTTGATAAAAAAACATAATAGTTTAATGAACAATTAAAAATAACAACATAAGACCTTTGAAAAATTATCTTCAGTATAATACGGTAAGAATAAATCTAAAAATTCCATTATAACATTAACATGGTTGTTTTACTAGTCGAATAATCACATGTAAAATCTATAAAAAATCTCATAATGAGGGAATGCATAATGCGGGACATCGTAAATATACCGCCAAGACCTCAACCAAGACACCATACCCAATTGGGTAAGACATTATCAAAAACCCAAACCTAATTGTCTCATGAGACTACCGATGCATCAATGGGATATAGAAAGCCCCACCAATCACTTACTAAGACCAATGCATTCCTCTTACAAAAAGGGTGTAACAAAACATAAAAAGTTGTATTAAAAGTGGCATACCAAATGTTAGAACTTGAACTATAAACCATGAATGGTAAAAAAATAGTGCATCCACATTCAAATATATCATAACACATTCAATATTATATGTAATGTATTATTGTAATAAATCATCCTCAATCAAGAATAAAATCAAATAAATTATATTTACATAGATGAAAATAATCAGTACAAATCTTTGAGAGAAATATCCATTTTATAATTGAAATCATTTAAAAGAAATATTTTTTAAAAGATGTAATGAAAAATATATTTTGGAATCAATTTTTCCCATAACACATTGAATATTTTTAAAGCAATTAACATTCTAAAACAATCATGTTTATATAAATAAATAACTAAAATTATTTTCGAAAACATGGTCCTTAATTAAAAATATGTTGAGAATAAAAAATTAAAACATTTAAAATGTTTTTCTAGTTAAAGAGAAACATCCATAAAACATTAAAATATTCCTTTTTAAGACATAAATATGAAACATTAATGTAGAGGATTAATATGTCCACGTAAATACATACACATAAAAAATCTTGGATAATAATGAGATTTGGTAATTAACCCTTAACATAGGTCAGATACTCTCTATATGTGTCTAAAATTCCAATATAATATTTCAAAACAAACTAATAAATCATAATAATATTTATAATATCATATATTATTCTTTTATGACTTTATATTACCCATTTATTAACAATCCCAGGTTAATTAAACATTTCGGGTAATAATCCAATTATTTGTCATATTTTTTTTTCTTTGTAATTCCTGATCATATTACATAGATAATGATTTAAATACACAGAAAATAACATTTATGATTTATATATATTATATATTCATAATATAAATATATATTATAGATATATATATATGAAATTGAATACACCTTTCATTGAGACAATAGGGCGTACGTACACATTAACATTGTTTACATTTTCCTATCGTACAGAAGTAATTGAATGACATATATGTATATATATGTATATATATTATTATAGTTGCCTTTTTATGTGATAAATTTAATAATTATTCATAATATATATATATAATCATTCTTGAATGGTTAATGTGGGGAATGAATGTCATCGCGCCGTGGAGACGGTAGGCCGTACGTATGCAGGACGGATGACATCATTCCTTTAATTGTTAAATGATATGGAACTGAATGGAATATTAATTATACAGATTCATAACAATTTCATATTATTTATTTCTGTATATTATTCTCATAATTATACTAATCAAAATATATTAATGTCGAATAACAAATTACACCACGGTGTGGAGACGGTAATCTATATGCACACACGTAGGGTGATATTATTATTCGTAGAATATTTAAAATGATGAATAAGAGTTTTACCAGTATTATAATAATAAATATATATTAATGATAATAATTTTACTAAATTTTTTATGGAAATAGCATAGAAAGGGGAATTATAAGATGAAAAGATCTTTGAAAGAAGAGAAAAAATGATGAACTCTTCTTTCAGGTGTCTCCTTTTGATTTCCACAAAAGGACTATTTAAGATGATTTTCCTCAAAAGGGTGGAATATAAGATTATGTGATGCACGTTTAGAGTATATTTTGGCAGGATTTGGCCAAGTCAAATCGAATTGGTGGTGTGAATTAAAGAGACGGAGAAGTGACCATTTAATGGAGAGGTGAGGGGCACTTTTGGAATGTTTAGAAATATTAAAATATTATAAAATTATTTTCTATTTATAATTGTTTTTATGTGATTTATTTCTATGATAATGTTAGTATGGGTCAATTCACTCCCATACAATTGGTTTTAGACAAGTTTAGGACTTCAATATAACAATATCTTTTGGCTTTAACCATTACTTAAAAAGAATTACTCTAACCATGTCTTCTTGTATTTTCATTACATATGGGACTGTATATCCTATAAAATGTACATTGAACCCAAATTGGACCACTAATACAATTAGTTACAATATATTATTCATTTTTATGAATCTTATAATTTTAGGACTACTATATCATTTAATAAAGTAGTATTTGTCATAAAAACACATTTATGTCAATTTTTACAATATTTAGTAATTTATTTTTGATAACATCATAAAAACACGATTCCTTCGAACCAAAGGCATTAAATCAAATATAATATTCAAAAATAATCTATCAAATTAGTGTGTGACATAAGAAATTTCAAATTAGTTTTATTTTAATATTTACAATACCATTTATTTGATTCCTTCTTTAATAAGGCAGACATAGAATTTGTATTGTGTCATAAATAAATTTAATAATTTAATTTCTATAAATTAAAAAAAATGATGTTGTATAAAAAAAATTTATCCTTAAAATTAATTTTTATAGTATAATATATCACTTATATATGTTTACTTAAAATAGTTTTGTAAAAAGATAAATGTTTATGTTATATTTTCTTTTAAATTAATTATTATAACATATCAGTTTTACACCCAAGTGGTTACATGGGGCCCTAAAATTGAACTTAAGATTATAATGTTTGGAAATATATCATTCAATAGGATTATGAAAAAATTAAGGGTAGTTTTATATTATAATAATATTATTTTAACCCTTATTTACCTAATTTACCATTTAACCAAGGTAAATAAAAATAATTATTTAGTTTGTATTCATATTGTTTGAAAATTAATGGTGCCTCTTTAACCAATTTGTAACTTATGATTCAAAATTTGTAATCCATTTTTCAAAATTACAAACATATAATTTGGATAATTAAATTAAAATTATTTCTCGTTGTCAAATCCGGAAAGTGGGTTTTTAAGTAGTAAAAACAATAAAAATATTGGCAGGTGATAATGTAAAATGTCCATGTGAAGTTACTTAAAATAAAAAAACAATGGATTAAATGATAAAAATATAATCCAATTACACTCTATAACAAACTAAAATGACAATCTATCTATATTAATAATTTAAATGAAAAAGAAGTTTTGAATTAAAATGCAGCATTTTCCCGTATGCATTAAAATATGAAAGTTATCATAAAAAAACAATATATCCTGAATAAATATTAATTTACCACTTATACTGAATAATTTAGTTTCATATAATTAAATATATAATTGTTTCAGATATTTTATTTAAAAATGGTTCCCCATTAAAAAGCAGAAGAATTCATTTTTTGAAAAATACATCTTTTTTCAGAAAAAATGAATTTTTCCTTATATTATGTCTAAGAAACACATTATATAAATCATAATTCTATATGGGAGATATGAAATTAATAATGTGGTTACTACTATTCATAATATCTTTTTAAAATGGATAGTTTTGTAGGTTGTCATGCACTTGATCTCAGTGTTTCTTATAGCACATTCTATTGAATTATAAGAAGATGCATATCATTGATACTTGGGGTGTTACATAATCACAACTTGAATAAATTATATACTTTCAATGTAAACATACGATTGAAAACTAGGGGTTTGACATTTCAAAATATCTTAATTGAAATCCCCAATAAAAAAATGTATTAATGAGACCTCTCTTTTAATATAATGGAATGTAAGTATGAAGGATACCAAAAATAACACATACTAGGGTTCCATGCAGGAAAAAATAAAAATGAAAGAAAAATTTAACAATCATGTTCAGATTGAGAGTGATAGAGAATATTTTAAGGGTAATCTTAAAAATATAAAATCTATAAATCTACAATGATCTATGGGACTATTTGATTCATCACAAACGAATTTTTTAGGAAAACATTTTTCGTTTTCGATATTTTCCCTAGAGTGGAATATTTACTTAATAGACTTATAACGCCTATAAACATAATTAATTTACATGTAAGGTCTCATCTATAAAATAATTACCACCAAAAACTTATCTTATTCTTTAAAAGACAATATATCTCAAAAAAATTCTATATATCTTAATCGTATAAGGTTACAGATATAAACTTATACCATTTTAAAAAAGTAAACTATGTTATACAAACTAGGGAATTTTTGTATGACAATGATATGTGATAAATAATTATCGCACATTGATTATGGGTTAAATTCATGTTTCTTTGTCCGATGGGACGAGTTATTTCCCCGCCTATGGGTTGTCATTTTTCTCAAACTATATTCTTATGAAATTATAGAAATATCATTACAAAATGTTTCAAAATTAATCAATACAATCCAATGTTCAATTTAATAAATTCCAACTTTTAGGGATATCTAAAATACTTATGTCCAAACACATTCTGCAGTACAATCCCTATATATATATCACATTCTTCTTATAACTTGAATATTATTCTAGAATCCAAAAACACGAAAAAATTATTTGTTCCACTTCGACCATAGTAAAAACATAATGTTGAACATGATCCATTCGCTTCTCTGAGATTTATTTCCATGATACATAGGGCATTCTGTTGAATAGGGTCCCATCTAATTTCAATTGAGGCACTGCATATTACTGGCTTCATTCATTGACTTACAACCACTAGAATGGTGGTCATTTTTCCCACACTTTAATAGAATCATGTACATAAAAATCATGTTCCATGATATTTCATTCGACATTTATTTCGGTTTGGAAAATCCACTATTCCCTTATTCCAGTTATCCATCTCTTTCTCCACCATTATTTTCTTTTATTGCTAATTATTAATGTCATATGACTTTGATAATTTTTTTTTTGTATTGATATCACATAAGACAATTTCTTCATACGATGAGAAATATGGTAGGACTACTTCCCATAAGAGGAATAGTATTAACCAATAAAAATATATATTAATATCACTTTTTGGGTTATGTATATAGGCTATAACATGCCTTTATATCCTTGTGAATTTATCCTCACACATTGCAACATTCTCATCTTCCTTTTTCCTGAGACTCAGAAAATTCTTTTCCATATCAGCTCATTGTTCATGATGAAATTATTTCTCTAGAAAAATTTTCATTAAACTCTATCAATTCCATATATTCTATTTCGTTATCCTACATCGTGTTTTGAATTAATGACCACCATTTATCTGAATCTCCTAAGATATGGTAAGCTACGGGGAAAATTTCTCCCTTTAATTGCATCTTAAAGAAAGAAATTCATTTCGCAGTGATAAATGGATTTTAATTTCCACTGAATATTAGATGTTTTTGTCTCATGAAGCGGTCTAACTTTGATCCCTTGGGTTATGGATTTGGGATATCCATACAGATAAGGTAGTAATTCATAAACTAAGTGAGCTGTCTCAGTCTGGTTATAATCATTTCATCACCATTTGCATTGCCAACTACACTATAATTATCTTCAATCAGAGGTAAATCCTTAAATCGATTACGTGGGTAGATACAGTTCTATTCCTTATATTATGCATCATTTCTATATAATTTAATACACTATATTAGTCTATAAATAATAATTAATAATCCCATACTAATAAAATAAATTACATAAATTGAAAAATTTATGCATGTCTAATCCTTAATCATAACAATAGATCATTTGAGAATATAATTACTCATAAATCATTCATAATGGTTTTTAATGAAAATATGAATTATCCTAAGAATATACCCCATGATTGGAAAACCATGTGCGTAGTAAGGCCCATTGTCGTGTGCAAGGTCATCCCGTGTCTAGAGAGAAACACTACTTCATTGTTTTCACCCCTAGGAACATTTTTTCTAGAAACATATGCACATGTAGGATCCTTAAAGGTATTTATTACATGGAATATCCACATAATCCTTAATTTACAAAAAAATTGGGGGAGGGTCTCTCTATACTTATCCATAAAGTCCATGTTAGGGTTATGACCCATGATCTATGTTTTTTAAATATATTTCCATGGTTGTTTCTAAACTTTATATGATACCAACAATAAAGCCATATCCCAAAAAGCCTAGTGCTGGTGCATTATTTTAATAAATTATCATGATTACAAGGAATAATTTCCCAAAGGAACAACATGTTTAATAGTCTGCAAAAATAGATTATGTTTGTGAACATTACATCCGAACTTCTTACAGAAATTAATGAATAGATAATATTTTGAGAACGCCATTTACCTAACCTTAACCCTTTATATCAATCATAAAACACTTCTTCAAATCCTGATAAAATAATAAATAACAAAGGGGTTATCTCATATGCTTAGTAAGGATAACCAATAGAGAAAAAGCTACAAAAAATAAACATATAATTTCATTGAAAAGTACAAAATTAAAATAAAATCCATTTAAAACATAATTTTAAGCCTAATATGGAAATAATATATCAAATAATTAAATTTTATCATTCACATGAATATTCTAATAGAAAATAATCACATGTAAAATAAATAAATAATCTCATAACTATGAAATTAATAATTTTGGACATCTTAGACATACCATCAAGACTTCATCAAAGACACCATAATTATTTGGTTAAGAAATTAGCCAAAACTCGAACATAATAATCCCATGAGACTACTAAGGCATCGAGGGCCTATAGTGGGCCCCACCAGTCACTTACTATGTCCAATTCATTCCTCTTTTGAAAAAGGATTAAAATAACAAATACAATCGTTTTAAAACAAGAATATGAAATGTTAATATGTTAACCATAAACCATGAATGAAATAAAAATTGGGAATCTATAGAAAAAAATATCATAAAAAATAAATTAAAATTTGGGAGACTATATTTTCATAAATAAACCACAATCAATATTAAAATCAAATAATGTATATTGACATAGATAAAAATTGTCAGTAAAAATAATTGAGAGAAATATCCATTTTTTCATGAAATCATTTAAAACTCAAAAAATTCATGAAAGATTTCATTTAAAAGAGATTTCTGAATCAATGTTTCCCATACATATAAAACTATTTAATGGAATTAACATTATAAAATAATGATTTCCATTATAATAAATTGTTAAAAATTATTTTAAAAATAGGGATATTAATTAATAATATTAATAAAAATAAATCATTAAAAAAATTAAAATGATGTTATAGTTAATGATTCCCTTCCTTAAAACCTTAAAATCAACCTTTTAAAAAAATTATGAATCAAGGACATGGAGGATAAATATGTCCCAGTAAATACTTACAAATAAACAATATCAAATAATAATTAGATTGAGGAATTAACCCGTACCATTGGTCTGATAATCTTCATACATGTCCAAAACTACGGAATAATGATTTTACACATATTATTAACATATAATAATATTTATGATATCATATATTATTCTATTATGGATTTATATTAACCCTTTATTAATAATTCAATGTTATTGCAACATTTTGGGTAATAATCACTTTGATTATCGTACGTGTTTTGACATGTTATTGTTCATCATATTACATAGATATTTATTTACATACATAAAAAATGTTTAATATGATTTATATATCATATATATTCAATATATATATATATCACATATAGATATATGAAAAGGAATACACCATTCAATGAGACGATAGGTCATATGTATGCATAAATGATGTTTCATTTTTCTTATCGTATGGAAGTAAGTGAATGTCATATATGTACAAACACACTCACTCATATATATATATATATATATATTATAATAGCATATTATTTCACATATTTCATAATTAATAATCATATATATATTTTTGATAATCATTATTTAATGGTTAATGTGGAGAATAAATCTCATCGCGTCGTGGAGACGGTAGGTCGTACGTACGTACGAGCGAAGATATCATTACTTTAATAGATAAATCATATATAAATGGATGGTATATTAATTATAAATAATATTAATCATGTAATATTAATTATTTTTATTTATTATACTCATCATTATACCCATACAAATAATGTAATTTGCAATAAAAAATAACATCATAGCTGAGAAACAGTAAGTTGTGCATACACACACATGGATATATTATTATTTTTAGGATGGATAAAATGTTGAATATAGTTTTACCATGATAATAATAAAATATCATTGTATTTATGATACTATAATTATTACTTAGGTTGGGAAACAACATAGAAATAAGAAGTATAAGAAGAAAAGAACTTCGAATTAAGGGATAAAACGATTATATCTTCTTCAGGTGTCAGCTTTTGATTTGCACAAAATGAATCCTTTTGTTCATTATTTTCCTAAATGGTGGAATCTATGATGAATATAATGATGTTATAAGTAGAGATGAGAAAGGTTTTTCTAATCAAAAGGGATTTGGATGTATGAATAAAAAAGAAGAATAATTTCCCTTTTATAGGAGAGGTGAGGGGCACCTTAGGAAATTCTTCAAATATTAACATATTATAAATTGATTTACACTTTATAATGGAACCAAAGTGATTTATTTCAAGGATAATTTTTATAGGGGTCTAAACCATCTCAACCAATAGGTTTTAGGCAAGTTTAGGTCAAGAATTTAACCTTATCTTTTGGCTATAACCCTTAGTTAAAAACATTAACTCTTACAATGTCTTATTGTATTTTGATAATATATGGTTACTAAGGCTAAAATAAAAAATCCAAGAGAACAAAAAGTAGATATTTAACATAATTTGTATTATTATATAAGTTATTTGGCCGAATTTCAATTTTTTAGATGTATGATAGCATTTAATAAAATTGTATTTGTTTTAGAATATCGTTTATGTCAATTTTAACTATAATTAGTAATTGATTTTTAATAAATTCCTAAATACATTATTCTCTCGAAAAAAATGAATTAACTCAAATATAATATGTCTTAATCATGCATAAAATTTTTTATGGAGTAAAAATTTTCAAATTAAATTTATATTAATATTTATAGTATCATTTATTTGATTCCTTCATTAATATTACATGCACCGCATCATTATTGAGTCATAAATAAATGTAATTATTTAAATTATAAATATTAAAAATAAAATACGATGATTTAAGAAATATTTTTATCATTAAAATGACAATTTATTGTTTAAGATATCACTTATATAAATCAATTGAATTTTTTTAGTTATGATATATATGTTTAGGTTATATTTCCATTTACATTTAATTAATTATTATAACATGTCATTTTCACACAAAAGTGGCTCTATGGAGTTAGAAATTCAAAAAAATGATTCTAATGGTCTTCCAAATACCATCCAATAGGATTAGTACATATGTTAGGATAGTTTTATATTATTATAATATTATTTTCTACACTTATTTACCTTATTTAACCATTAACCATGGTGAATACAAATAATTAATGATCTTACTATTGATAATGTCTAAGAGGCACTCATTTACACCTTTTGACCTTATGATTCCAAATATGGAATCCATATTCTTAAATTCCAAACATATAATTGGACGAAATTATTTAAAATTAATTCATATGATCAAAACTAGAAAGTAGGTTTTTAAGAGGTAAAAATCATCAAAACATTACCAGGTGTTTATGTCCAATTTCAATGTGAAATTACTACCAATGAATAAAATTTGATTAAATTAAAAAAAATGCAATTATATATTATATCCAACTAAAAATTAAATCTATCTATATCAATAATTTAGATCAAAATGATGTTTTGAATTAAAAGGCACTAGATTTCACTATTCATAAAAATATAAATGTTATTTTGAAAACACCAAAAATTTATCCAAACTAAATTTTTATGGTCCAATCATTATAAAAATGTCATTACATAAAATTTAATATTTAAAAGCTTCAAAATTTTTATTTAAAAATTATTCTCCAATAAAAGGCGTAAAAACTGTATTTCATAAAAAAATCATCTTTTATGAGAAAAATTTAATTTGTTCTTATATAATATCTATGAAACACATAAGATTAATTTTAAAATTATATGAGATATATAACATTCAAAAATGTGGTTAATACTATTCATAACATCTTTTTAAACGGCTAGTTTGATCGGTCGTGATGTGCTAGAACTCAGTGTTTCTTGTAGTTCATGCTATTGAATTTTAAGAAAAGTGCATCGTGGAAGTTTAGGGTGTTACAAATTTTATAATCACAACCTTAATAGTCAGTAATGTAATTTGACTTGCATGAATGACTATATTAGTTTCTTAAATAATCAAACAACTTTTATTGGGATTTATAATGTTCTTAGCCATGGGTTTTGGACTAATATATGGATTCAGATGGAATCCTACTGATATATTAGTTCTGAAAATGTCCACTGAATCCCATGTATCATCAACGTCTTCATCCTCACCCCCCATATCCTCGATTAAGTTTTAGGAACTCGTACTAAGAAGAATATTCATTATAAAAAAAGGGTATGTTATGTAAAATATGAAAATAGAACCAAATATGATATCTTCATCTAGTTAGGTTTTATTTAGTGGGTTATTTCTCATCTTACAAATTCCATGAAAATAAAACTACTGTAGTTCTAGTTCATGTGGAAGTTTTACATAAGACATTCCATTTTCACTTTTATTAGGTCTAATGATTAAATAAACCTATTATTCTTGTATTCTATGAAACATCCCTTGGTTTGAGGACCATTAATGGTTTGTGAAGCTACACTACGAGGATGGAATGATATTACTCAACTATCTATATATTCATCAATTTATTTAAATCCTATCCATTCTTGGATAAAACTTTATTCTAGTCAACATTTATTTATGGTATAGTGATGGATACATAGGTCACCTATTTCATAGCTTTCTTTAGTATCACCTATCCATAATAAACCATGATATAGAGGAATTATTTGAATAAAAATTATTCATTCATGTTTTGGTATTGACTGTAATTTAAATCCAAGTGTTATAGAAGGTCATCGAGGTTGACCTCATTGGGGTTCTTTGGATCTAGTAGCTTGGGTGGGTATTTATCCATGAATTGAGGGAATTAATTACAAACCAAATAATTTCAAAATAAATATTCTTTTTCCATATATTTCTCTACTCATGGGATACCCATATCTATTACGTCATCTCATCGGGGATGATTATGTAGCAGTTGTATCCCATTGATGTGTGTCGAATGATCCAATGATTTCTTAGGTCCTGTAATGGGAATTACCTCTGGTTTGAGGGTAAAAATAGTTGTCTCTAACATATTAGTACCTTTTCTTATTTTTGTGGGAGTGGTACATGATTTAGCCTAGGTTCTCTGAATATAATATTCTAAAAAATTTTTATTTCCTAAAAAATCATGGAATCCTCGTGGATACTTCATCAGTGTCAATGGTGTTTTTATCTCATCTCTAATATTCATAGCATAATGTTCTAAATATTCCTCTTGTGAGAGAGGGATACTATGTGAATATAATCAATATTTCCATTTCTTATGAATTCATAGAACCCCTCACTTTTTGTAAATTCACAATTTTATTTGATTTACATTCCTCATTTTATCTAACTTGGAACTAAAATGATAATGGAATTAATGATTATTGTATTCCCATACTGAAATAGGACAGAGAAGAATGATTATTTACCAAATGAATGTTATCCCAAACGGATACTATACAAAACCACCCTTTTTGGTTTCCGCCTACTCCTCAAAATATTCAATCATTGGGATTAATCGGTATAAAAAATGTGTGAGATGTTTTTATAGATATCACATATGATAATATTATGATATTATTGGATTTTAGAATGTTGGTATGGGAAGTGAAAAATTAACCTATTCTATATATAGTTTTTTAGTATTCATGTCTGTGCAATATACTTTGTTGTATTTCATTCAAATTATTGGGGATTCCAATTTTTTTGGATATCAAGAGGTATCGCTATCTAGACCACCACCATAAATATGGAGTGGGAGAGGCCTGATGTGGATGTTTCATTTTTATATACCACTAATTCTAAATCAATGTCCAGACATAATGAAAACCCTAAGGGGGGAGAGGTTGTCACTATTGTTTTAGGAATTCATGATAGTACTCTACTTACTCATGTATGAAGAGTTGTTTCATAGTTCTCGATGTAACCTAATGCTCAAATTACAAACTTGAAGGAATATTAAATCTCTCATGATATATGAGGTGAGGGATATTCTTTAATATTGAAGTTGATACCCCCAAAAAAATTTCCCTTGATTAGTTACCCATTAAATTGCCTATGGTTCTATATCTCATTCTCATATTGTGCCAAATGTTTATAAAAGGAATATTATCACCTATGGGTACTTAGTGGGATACAATGACACCATTCCATTTAACCAAATAAATGTTAGATCGGGAGGTGGAAATTCAATATATGGTAGTTCCAGATTCTACCTCCTTCTCTGACTCTAAAAATATCGAGACTTAGTTTGTGCTTCTATATCACCTTTCCCTTGAGGAATAATTTCTCAATTGCACCCACTTAATTAAAACCATATGCAACATATTTTTCTAGATTTATGATTATTATGTTCACTACGGTGTCTCATTAAATGGTAGTTACCCTATCATTATCCTCACAATAAGAAATTTTTATACCACATTGTCCTCAATAATCTATTATATATAGGTCATTTCTATGACTATGTTAAAATGGATAATTTTAGTTTATCTAAATTGTGAGTTTTGAATTCATTATTTGTGGGTTACCCTAGTCATGATATATTATTAATGACCTTAAGGCTGATTCTAGTAATACATTGTGAGAAGACCCCAAATGAATGAGTTGAATCATATAGAAGGATGGACAACTGGGACATTGGCAATAAAAATTTCCCTCATACCCTATAGAAAGATTAATACTTTTGGATGATTATAATAGTAAAAATTAACCCATACTAGTGGGACTGATATGATTCAGGGTCACTATGGATATATTCTTACTCTATTCGTTATGATTTGAGTACTCTTGTCGAGGATATAATGGCTCCTATGATGGAAAATCGGATATAAATTCTCAATTCCCTATGGGATGTGGTTGATCTATAATCATCAAAAATTAGTATAGAAACATCTAGAGGTACTATGAAGCATGTGGTGAAAATTGAGATAAAAGTGATGTTAGACATATGGGATAATGCTAGTTTACATATTCCAAAATGTATTTCTTGGATACTCTTGTCGTTTCATCAACCTAGGGTAGGAAGTAGTTTTAAAAATTCCACTAGACATATGGGATGGGTTTTCTCATGGATGGAAATTATAGAGGTTTCTATTGCGATCTGTTTGGTTTGGTGAAATTGTACTCATTTATGGGTCTGGTAAAATGGCACCTTACGAGGAGAGTCACTACAAATGGGATGTTTTTGGATAGTCTACAACTTCAACTTCTATAATGAGATGTGTTCCCATTTTCATGAGGGACCAATCATAGGAGTCCACTTGAATCCAACCCCCTTTCTCTTTGTGATATCATTGCATCCCAATAATCAGGGAATAACAATGCATTGAATAATTGGGCCATGTGTTACCAAACCCCATAATTTCTTCAGTCCCCATACAGTAATAGGGTTCTTTTTCTATAGTGATTTTCTATTATGGGGATATAACAGAGTGAGATGATCCAAAATTTCTCAATCCATAGATATATACCTTTAAAGGGGTTCGTATAATCAGTTGATGGAGAACTACTAAAATAGGGATGCAATCACTGTGTAATAATTATTCATACTCTTCAAATAATGGGTTTTGAGGAATATATTATGTGACCAAGTCAAGCTAAAAACAATATGTATTTACTTTCATGTGGTTATACTAATATTGTAGATAAGGCAGGTCTTAATACCTCATCATCTGACATGTTTCCCATATGATCTAGAAAAGTAAGGCATGAACTCCTTCTCTAGAACTTATGGGGTCTCATATTTAGGTGTGGAAATGGGTCATTACATTGTTGGGAGGTTGTTATCAACTAATTATCTCCATTTATCCATGCACAACTCTTGTTTTTTAGGGTAATATGAATCCACCTTGTCAAACCACAAATTATAATTATCAAGGTCACCTACTGATTGTAGTGAAGTTCTACTAATAATGGATGTGGAATTGTATATTTCTAACCCCAGTGTTTGGATAACCATTATATACAATGTTTTATGGTAAAGGGGGTGATTTATTTGTATAGGTGATATATTACCATGGGGAGGTTATCCATGACAGACATCAGGAGTATAGTCCCTATGATCTATCAGTTAACCATAATGAGGCGGACTATCGAGGTACAGATCTCCTTCTACCTAATTTTAGTAGTCAAAAACCCATTTAGGTGTTATTGATATATATCGTACAGCCTCAGAGACACTATTATTTAGATGATTAGGGACATGAGCATCACTCTGTGTTGTGGATGGAGTATGTCAACCTGATTTTTGTGATTGAGAAATGATATGATCCAGTTTCGTGATTGTCACCAGAATATGATCATGGTCAACTAGTTCTATGAGCATATTATGCTACTATAGAGATATAACATAAATATTCTATCGAAATTCAATATCACCTATAGTTATATGATCCCTCTTGTGAGTGGTTCCTATAATTTTATAGGCAATCATGCATAAAGATGTGGTATGATACTTGTTCAATTATTCGTTACCCAATGTAATATGGGAAATGAACTCTAATATGGTAGAAGTAAAATATTACTACTCTCATATAACCTACGAATGATCCAGACTCATTCCATAATCACTGGAAGTGGGGATATGAATATAGATTCGGGATAATTCTAGAATATCCTGTGGAACTTCATTGGTAGTCATCTAATATTGTGTTGAGGTGATTTCCATATTTTACTAATGAACCATGGTCAGATTGGGATTATAAAACTGGTCTTCATCATTAGGTGTATAGCAGCAAATTTATCCGACCAGAATGTGTGCTTGTCTCGGGGTATTTCCCAAACTAGATTGGAAATCCCAAATTGGAACATTAATATATTATTTTTACATTGGCTTCTTCTTTACCAGAATATGATGATAGTATTCGTTGAATGGATTAATTATGTATGATTTCTCCAAATAATCCACTTATTCATAGTAATCATGGTGATATGTTGCTCTAGCTAATAGGATAGGGACATATTCCTATCCATGTATTTGTAGTATATATGTAATAATTCAGTGAATATTTTCTTATATTTCTAGGATATAATGATACTTTTTAAATGTGTGTATGTTACCCATGAAATCCTTGGTCCCTGAAATATATTGGTAGAGGTTTTCAATTGAAATGGGGATATAACCTCACCCTCTCCTCGTTTTTCCATCTGAATAATCCATTTTAAATCCTTTGTGTGCGATGTAATATGTTCCTCCACTATGATAATTATAGGAATATGCATTCTAACTTCATTTAAGTGTGTAGGTATATGATCATGATAAATATATACCACCAGAATATATAGACATGCATCTTTAGTGGAATATGGGACATGAGGCCACTCAAATTTATCCACAACCCAACGTGACTAGCGAGACCACCTTGATACCAATGAATGAGTTTATAGGGTGAAACTCTATTGGGTCGTTCACTCACCAAGTGACGTAGGGGAACTACAAAGGATAATCTTGTAGTAATGATTGATATGAGGCCTCCTAGGAAGATCATGAACTAAAATGGAATCATATTCAACTCCTTATTCCACCTTCCTATGTTAACGAAGGTACTAATTTTTATGCTCCACATATATGGTTCATAAGTAGTTAGTGGTGGCTACAAGTGCCACTTGGTTCGTTGTATCTTTCCATGAATGGGATGGAGTTGTTGGATTTATCATCAAGATACCACTATGTGTAGTCTCATTGTCCTAGATCATACCTTGTTACTAGTATTCGAAATCCATCACTTTCTCCTACCTGAGTTGATTACTTCAAGTTGGTGATTTTGTTTTTCAACCCATAGAGGTACTATGAAATATTTGGTACCATAAAAATTGCATGGTGTTGATAAAATCACACGTAAAGGAAATATTTTTTGGTGATGTTTCTACAGTAAAAAAGACATCAAGGAACAATTCCATTGATTAGTGCATCATGTCATGTGTGAAATGAATAATTATATATACATGGGTAATAGAATTGTTGATTTTTATTATTAATTTAGCTATTTTTCATGCATGTAATTTTCATGGAGAGAATATACAATTTCATGGTAACCTATATATATTATTGAAGGAATTTAGATTGGTTTTACTATATTTTTTTAGAATATGAAATAAAAATGGCATATTTCATGGTCAAATGATCATTTATATTATTTTAGATATTTACATTAGGATCACCATTTTTTTTCAAATGAATTTGGAGTGGTATAATGGATTGATTGAAATTATGAAATATATCCTTTTGAACTTGTTCAAGTGATTAAATTCATAATGGGTTACAAATTGGGGTATTATTTAATGATTCACATTGAGTTATCCATACCTAGTTCTAATGAAAATGTGGTGCCAAAGATTGACTGTGGTGGGTTTATAGTATGGTTGTACAATCATTAAAATAAGGTTTACCATTTTAATCTCATATGGAATATCCCAACTGCTCTCATATCCAAAATGAGTCATTGGAATTATTTCCATTGTATGGGTGTATCTTGGGGTTTGAAACACAATCACACATAGGAACTCACATTGGACAAGAGGATGAGAGGTCAGGCTCATGACAACCATGTGGGAAATTATTTCCCATTATGGGACTCTCTTATATATTTACTATTTCAACATTAATCTATTCCACTTCATGATACATGATGGTGAGCATAATAACATGAATTCATTTTTAATCATTCTAACTATATAGGTGGTTATATTAATCATATCATTTTTAACTATCAAGGGGTTTCTATCTAATTCTCATTACATTATAACAATGTGTGTATTCTTGTGTTTTGAATCCATATAACCATGAAATGTATAGTTTATTACCGTCATGAGAGGTGAATGGTTTCATGATGATTTGTTTCAGCCTCTAAGATGAGTCATGTGTATCCTATCATAATATAAATAAACTCTTGTATTTCATTTATATATAAAATTTCTCATTAATTTAATGAGGAATGTTTGTATATGAGGTCACATGGGAAATATGTATAAACCTTATTCCTTATGATAGAATCTGACATATATTATACTATTAGGAATCAATGACTTTATTTTTCAATTTTCCCTCAACTCATTGATAGGATTTGAATGATAATTAGTACCCATGATGTTTATTTCTTTAGGGTTTTAGGATATGGGAAATCCTTTCATACCTACAACATTGTAGATTCCCATGTATGGAATCCTTTAAATCATGTCATTGAAAATGGAATAGAAACAAAGGTTTCACCAGTTGAGTGAATTTTTTAAGGATAGTGATATGGTTGTTGAAAATCCATAAGTTCATGTAAATTTTTATTAGTATGAGAAACAAGGGAAAAAATTATTAGCCAAAAAAATAATTGATATGAGAAAATCAATAATGGTGTGTCAGGTATGGATCATAATCCTTATGAATGAATTCTATGAACCCGCCATACAGAAGTAATCGAATTACTCATAGTTAAATTTGATTCTCAATCTAAAGATGGATGAGGGATATTGATTGACCCATTTGGGATGGGTCCTATGAAATAGAATAAATGAAATATTAGGGACATTAACTACATTAGATGACCTTGTATGATCTTATTTTCTATCTATTTATGGACATCATAAGATGATTGAATCATATTATAGTTTTTGTTTCATGTATTATATTTTTTATGATATGCATGGGCGTATAACTAGGAGGATTCCCATTGGAAGATATCTCATCATTAACCTCTGATAGATAGAGGGTGGGACTACGAGTGGAAAGAAATCGTTATGAGTTAATTTCCAAAATTATAATATGGACACATACCATATGAATTTGAAATTAACATCCAATTATATGTAGTATAGAGTAATCATGTGAAACAAACAGAAATACCATGTAATCTCATAATTCATTCCCTAGATTCACAACTTGGATGACTTTGTCGATTGTGTGGTTATCCAATCTAATAATTCTTCTCTCCCTTTTACATTCCCATGAGTGTGTTTTATGTTCAATTGTGGGATTTATAGTCCTTCCCACACATAATCTAGTCTACTTTTCATGGTTCCCAATCATATACATGGGTTGAGTAAGTGGATATATTTTCATATCATGGGTTTCGTGGGATACTACCATGTGTCATCCATGATGTCATCATTATGTTGTGTTATAAAAGCGACTTCTAGATAAGTATATAATTTCATTAGTTATTGAACTTATAGAATTCCAAGGGTAATTTTCATTTTAAAATCAAAATGTCCAAGGGATTTTGTATGATCTCTACAATATGTCTTCGATTCAATTCTAGATGAAGTCTCTTGCCTTGGAGGCTTCGTATGATTGAGTAAGACATGTCTGGTGGCCTTTAGATTATTAAGTTGAAATTTCATGGGGCCTTCATAATATCAGTAAATTGATCAATTGAGGTCCATAACCCCTTGTTTCTAAAAAATGGTGTAACTCTTCTCCACATTAGGGAAATATCTCTTTCCAAATTTTGGTTTGGAAATACTATGGTGTTTTTCCATGGATTTTCTATCAGGGAATCATGTGCTTAAATGGATATAAAAGGAATAATTGAGATTATTAATGTTTCATGATAATCAAACTTATCATTATTAGGTATTAATTCCCCTGAGGCATTCACATGATCAATGGAATGGTCACACAGAACAAATCACCCTTCACATGGTAATCCACAAAACTCCTTTCACCTGAAGTCTCCTCATCATCATCTATTATTTTATAAAGGGAAGATTTATTTTCAAGAATATATCAATTGATTATTTTCATGATTATATAAATTAATTAAGTATTCACTTGATGTTTAGAGCTCTTATTGATTTCCCCATGAGATCAGGAGCGAGAGTAAAAGGGGATTAGTGTGATCATTACCAAATCACATTATGTTCATCACCCCTTCATGTGATATATGATGTGTTATGAAATTATTATAAATGAGGCTGGTAAACCAAATGTTTTCATTCCATGACTTTATTCACAATTTTAATGAAATAATAAAAATCCGATGGGTATTTCTCTAATCGCAATATTGATGATTCTTTTTTCGAGGGAATCAACATTAATACATTTTATGTTATCAGACGTAATGTGAAAATCATTTAAATATATGGTCTCCCATGACTATAAAACTATTTTATCCTTTATGATGTGATTCCTTTTTTTCCAATGTTGTAATATAAGCCCCGACTTATGGATACTACAGTCAAGGTCTTAGAATAATTGTCTTCTATGAAATGATGGGGTTAATTATATTGAAGTTTATTTTAATAGAATATTATTATTAGAAATATTATGATATTATGGGATGAATTTTATATTTTTAGAATATAAATTCTCTTTATATATGATTTTAATGATTTTAATGGTTACTTTGGATAATATTGATTTCACATATTCGTGGTTGACTAATCTGATTAATACTATCCTAGATTAATGCTTCATTCCATTATTCATGTTTCATGATTTAAGTATTTAGGGGTATGAATCATACTATTTTATTTACATGATCAATGATTATTCAATCAGGACCTTATTCTTTTTTAATCTCTCATATGATCATTGATAGGTATCTCTCATATTTAAACTTATTAAACATATGTTCTCACATTTTTTTTTGTTTTCATTTCCCTATTTTATTAGGAATGATATTATCTATGACATTAATATATGAGTATAACATGTGGATAATTTCTTTGGGAGAAGATTATGTTCTCTTATTGTACTTGAATATAAATGTGTAATAGGAAACTTTCTAATTTCATGATAATTTCTTAGGTTTTCCTTCATGATGGGGTTGTCCAAATTTATTAAAACTATAAAAGAATTATATGTCAGTGTGTATGTAACTCAAATAATAGATATTGGGGTTTGATAACTTGGTAGGTCGATAAATTATAATGTGAGGTTAATTTATGAATTATGAAAACCTTTAGTCGGTTGATACGTTAAAATATGATCATATATTAAAAGGAAGATATACACCATATAAGATTTATGTTATTTCATTTTAAGTTGAATACTAACATTTTGGGATTTTTTTTGTTTAGATATATCATTGATGAATATATAACTTCTATGATTAATATATGATTAAGCATTATGTTATTTTGGAATAATGTTAAGTGGGTTATAAGTTAAAATAAACACATATCCATTAAGGGTAATTAATTCTATGATGATGAGGTAAATGTAGTTTATTGGGTAAAATGGATTATCATATTCTGGAAAAATATGTTTTGATTACCATGGGATTGCATTATCAAAATTATTTCTCAAAATTAAAATTGTATTGGGAATATTATTTGATTAATGTAAATAAAATATAGTTTTCAATAATGGAATTTTATTGTGGGAATAATTATTAATATAAATTGAATATCCATATCGATTTTATTTTGGTATTATTTTGATTCAAGTTAATTTGGAAAAGGGATATAATATGGTAGGGAATATGTGATTACTGTATATAAAATTTCATTAAGTTTAATGTTTAATTAATTTCATTTTAGTGATAATTTTATATTGATTTTGGAAATCTATGTGTTATTATATATCCAAATTTGGCATTTTAATTTTATCAAGATTAATTTGAAATATTTATAATGGTTATTGGTAATGAAATAATTTAATTTGATCATTGGTTGTTATTGTTGAGGTTTTACAGATATATGTATATTGTTTTATTCATTTTGGATTTTATATTAATATGTGTTAAATATTCATGGTACTCACTAATGTGAAGAAATATGAGGAATAGTTTCTCCTCCTTTTTAGGATCTTATGATCCTCAAAATTTAATTTTTATGCTTTATGTGTAAAAAACATCTCAAGGTTATTTATCTTAAGAAAAAAAATAGTGGTGGAAAACATATAAAAAAATTAAGGATGAAATTTTGAAAATAAATATTATAATTTTAGTCTCTAGCATCCTCTATATCATTGGTAAATTACTACCACAAAAACTAGAAAAAGGAAAACAATTCTATCGAGTCCCATGAGGAAAATATTTCTTATTGTTGAAGGTGATGTTTATAAAGATCATTCACAAGTACGAATCTCATAATAGTAAAATAATGGTGTGTGAAATATTCCGGAAATGATATGTATTCTTTTATAACAATATACAATAAAGTCCTTCAAAAATGGAAATTTTATCTATGTGGATTAAAACATATTTCTTGCCACTATGTATATTTATATTCCACTATTTATAGGTGATCTTGAGACTGTTTTAATATTTTTCTATTAGACTTAATATAAACATGAGGGGTTGAAATTTCTATAAGGGCCTATGATATAACAACTTGATATTTTATGATTAATTTTATTTTAAACAAATAACAACATTCATTTTATGTGACAATGAAAAAAACAATCCTAAAAGATCCACGATATACTATGGAAATGTTTTTATTAAAATGTGGATATTAATACCTAGTTACTTTTCTGATGGGTATTAATAAAAATAAAAAATATGTGAAAATATTTATAAAAATATTCTTTGATGAAAATGTATTGATTAATTATTGAGAACTTTTAATTATATTTTATTATTTAAAAATAATAACTTGTTTGGATAAAATATCAAATATTAAAGGTATTCTCTTTTCATCTATTATATATCATAAAGACGAATAAACTAATATTATGATGAAATATATTTTTATTGAATGTAAGGAAATCGATTATTCATAAATTTCTTATAAATTATTTACAAGTGAATTTGAAATAATTTGAATGCTAAACGGGTTGTTTTTCAAAAAATTGTTTTATGTGTACAATGTAGTTTTGTCATAGAAAATTAAATTAATAAATTTTTATTATTAAATTTAATTTTAATGTTTCTATATTATCTCAAATAAAATATATTAGCATTTATATAATGGTTGTTACTAGTAATGGAATGAGAATAAAATCATTTGTATAAATAAAAATACATTTTCTAAAAAAACAGATTTTAGGCATTTTAACTAGGGATAATGAAATTATTATTTTCCACTTCAAGAAATTTAATATTATAAGATGTAATATATTTTTATCAGGTATAATTAATATTATTTTATGACTTCCTCTTAATTTTTGGACGAAATTTATGGTAACCATGGTTAATTTTTACCACCCCAAATAAAGGGTAAAATGGGTTAAAGGGGTTTAATTTTATGGGGAAATGATTAAAAATCTCTAAAAAACATTCCTAAATATTATCATATGATTTTAGTTACTCTTTAATAATCATAAATTTAAAAAATATGAAACATTGTTGCTATTTTATTTTTAATAGGTTCTATATATTCATTTATCTAATGAAAAAATTACAAATATCATTCTCTTTTATTTATAATATCTAAAATGATTCATTAAGAATAAAAAACTCATGTAAAGTTATAAATTATTAATTTTAATATAAATAAATTATATTTCTCATATTATTTTTTTAATTTTTAATGTTTTAATTATATAAAATGTATATAAATATCTAATGTATATCTTCCAAAATAAAGTTTAAAAATGATGTAAATAGTTGTAAAACATTAAATGTGATGTCGTTTGAATAATTTAAATGATTTTATGATTTTGAAACATAAAAACTAAAGGTAAGTAATATTTTATATATTCAAATTAAATTTTCATGGTAATATAGATTTTTTTAATTCAAATTATGTGAAGAGTCTCAACAATTACATTATGTAAATTTAATATTAATCAATATTAAATTTATTGTAAAAAAATCAGAAAAAATATTATCTTTTATCATTTGAATTGTAAATAGTCGAGAATATCAATCATCTTCACCTTGAGATACTATTACACTTATTTAATGACACTATTTACCGTTAAATAATAATTAAGTTGTTAAATTGTTATGGTTAAAAGGGTTAAGAAGGGGTTAACCTTATAGATATGGTTCAAAATTCCACATAATCAAGACTAATTATTCTTTTTTTAATTTATTTCACACTTATACAAATTATATTCAAATATATTACTGAAATTTAATCCTTAGAATTGAAATTGAAACGTAATATATATTAATATTTTAGGTATTTATAAAATTGGCACCCTCCTTTATTATAATCGAGATATCCCTCACCTATCACCTACTCGCCTTATTGTGAATCTGCTAACCAGATATTTTTAAAAACTCTTAAAAAAATACATGATCAAATTTTATAGTTTATGGTCTTATTAAAAATTCAACCCAAGGGTCCCTAATAACTGATCCAAAAGATGATTATCAAATAATTCATAACGATATTTACTAAATCATTTTAAGAATATTTCATGTTCTACATCCTACAATGATTAGATGAAAATATTCACATATCTAAATAAATGATTGTATCTTTCTTAAATTTTATTATGTTAATATAATAAATATTATATATTTATCTTCCATAACAAATGAAAATGAAAACATTAATATGCATATATATAGACTACCATATTCACGACATAAGAATTTAATTTTCCATCACTATCTATCATGGTTGGTTATATATAGTGACATAATGATAAGATATTATTTTTATAAAATTATTTTGGATTTCACAGTTATAATAAATTATCTACCTACATACCCTCACATATGTTTTAATATGGTAATGGTTCTCTTCCATACATTAGGATTACCATCTCAATCAATTGATGTTATTTGTTTAACATTTTATATTAATATAAAATCTAATCAGGTTAAATTTAATGAATATAATATATATATATGATATAATAATGATTATTTAAAGATAAATTAGTAGCTATTTTTCATTTATTTCGTCCATAAAAAATTGTAAACATCACTCATGTGTACATACAGACTATCATCTTCACGTACTAATGTAATTAATTTATCATCAAAACATTATATTAATTGTTATAAAAGATGATAAAATGAATAAATATTATAATTTGGTCCTGATTAATATTTTTTATTATGAAACCACGAACATGGTGCATGAACTAAAACCATCATACAATTTTTTTAAAAAAAATTAAACACTTGACAACGAGAATTATGATTTTAATGTAGAACTGTTAAGAAAATTTTGATAAGATAATACAAATGAATCATATATAGTATGGATTATTTATATTTTTAACATATATATTTATATTAAACTTAAATTTATTTTATAGGATGTTATGTTAGTGTTCTAATCATGTTAGGAAATGAGGTATGTGTTTCTCATCTCACTTTTATTATTGCGAGACATATTAAATATAGAACACTTTTTTATTAATATGGAGTTTATATAATTGAAGTTAATTTCATTAATGAATTTTATAATGAAATATATATATATATATATATTTTTTATTCCATATAGGTTTCTTTCATTTGTAATTCCTTGGTTCAGATATTACCAAAATTGTAATGGTTCTTCATGTTATTATTGATTATTTGAGACATGTTTCTTGTTATGCACCTATTTGTTTTTATATTGTGTATATATTTCCACTATAAAATATTATATATTTAATATATTAATTTGATGTTATGTAAGGTTATATTTTATGTTATTTAATTCCAGGTGATTACGATTAAAATGTTACCAAAGTGGTAAAGTATTTTGTAACAATTTTATTTATTTTCCATATTTTTTATATAAGAGATCCATTGACTGAAATTATTTTATCATTATTGTTAAATTGAATCTATTGCCTTATCAAATGTTTATTCCAATAATTTTCAATTATTATATCCTTTTTCCTTTTTCTCAACAAACATTTTATTCAATTTACATGTACTTGAATGTCACGACCCATCCTCAGGGCCCGTGTCGTGACTACCCCAAGCCCGCCTTCCATAGGCCAGGAGCTGGTGACTAGCACCAAGCGTAATTCCCAGAAAAAAGGGAAGGCATTTCCTTTGTAAAGTTAACAAACACCATATAGCAGGAAAGTAGAAGTAAACACTATGTAAAAACTGGGTACAATAGTAGTGCAGAAAAGTAAGTGGGCCAGAATACAAACCCAAACTGAAAGTAAAGTACAACTGAAAAAGGGAGTACAAAAACTGAAAAGTAAAGTCGTAGCCTCAATTTGTCCACTGGAAGTCCCACCTGAAAGGTGGGTACAGATAGCCTCCACAGCTCCTCGGGTCCAGTCGTCCGCTCCGAGTACGCCCCGCCTAGTGGTCCACCTCTGGGTACCGACCTGCTCCACATGCCTCAACCACGATCAGCGTTGTCCGTCATCTGCAACCAACACAATGTAGTGCGGGCATTTCCTGTGCGGGGGTGAGTATAAGCTACTCAGTAGGGACCTAGAGACCCCCGATGGTCTCCAAGAATCCACAATAGATAATCCACAATGGAAAGATACAATCATGAAGTAATATCCGACATTACTTAGGTATATGCCCATACATATACCTAAGTCATTAATTCTCATTCAAAACCAACATCCGAGCTCAAGTACAACCTATATCACACAAGAAATCAAAACTCAATCCACACAGGAAAGCATAACATAATCCACGCAGGATATCAAGTCATTCTTATCGAAGATAAGGATTGAAATTCATGATTCAGCTCACATAGGTATACTTCTTAATAAGATGTTAGAGATGATCAGATGTAGCCAATGATTCTTCTAAGCCATCAGACCCACACAGGATCAATAGGTACTAACCCCCGCAATGACCCACAAAGGATCGATAGGTAACTAACCCCCGAAATGACCCAAACAGGATCAGACCAACATAGGATCTGTAGGCGCTGAGCCACACATGACCGTTGAGTGCTGACCCACACAGGATCTGACCCACATAGGATCAGTAGCAATTATCCACGTAGGATCGCTGAGGGATGTAGTCGTCATCGTCGAATCCACAGAGAATTTTTGTACAGTCATCATTGTCGTCGCAGTTGTAGCCAGCTCTAGGGTTCCCGCACACAGCAAGCTCGTTTAGGAGGGTTCGCACCTTGAGCTGAGGGGCCGATACATCAACTGACACATATTCCGGAGTTGATGTATCAAAAAGATTCGTATTGTCAACATAAACTCAACGACACAGACGACGTGTCTATCAGACACCCGGTCTGAGAGTTATTGGCTTTTTCGTCCTAGGGGCCCGATTGGTTTTTAAGTCAAAATTAACCCGACCGTACTCCAACTATGTGAAAACCATGAGCGGAGTAATCCAAAAGGTCCGTCTCACTAAGAGGAATCCATCAAAGTTGACGGCACGTCAATCGGACGTCTGGAGCTCATGTTATAAGTGTTTCCGCTCCGAGGGCCCGGTTGGTTTCGTGCTCGAACCAACCCTACCAAACCCAAAGTATTTTGAAACCTTGAGTGTAATATATCAAATGACGGTATCGATCCAATGATCACATCTCAGCTGACGGTGCATCGATCGGAGGCCTGTAGCCCAATTTATGGGAAAAAGACCGAAACTGTTCCGGAAGTGTGGGTTTCGGGCCCGGACCGACCCGGCCCGAGACCCCCTGGGTCGACCCGACCTGGGTCTGGGTCCAGCCCGCTTGGGTGCGGCCTGGCCCAGTCGCCAGGTGGCTCGACAGTTTCGGCCGAGCGGATGGGGGGGGGGGGGTTGCCCCCCTGTTTAATAATCGCGGCCCCCATGTGGGGGCCGCTCTTGTCCGGCCAGCCGTGGGTCATAACCCCTAGCTCCTCATCAGACTAGCCGGCCCGCACCAGCTTGCCGACTGTTGCCGCCACGGGACCGGCATGGGCCGGTCCCCCTACTCTGACGCTGACAGACCGGAACCAGCCGCCAATCCCTGCTTCGTCGCGGCCTTGGTCCATCCTGCGCGGCGCGACGTCACCGCACCCCTCCGCCGCGGCCCCACTCCGGCCGCGGTGTCTTCTGATTTTTCCTGCACGGCACGACGACACTGCGGCTTGGTTTGATTTTAATTGTGTGGCGCGACGGCGCGACACATCCTTGCCGCACGTTCCCGCGCGGTGCGACGGCACCACGTCACTTTCCTTCGAACTGTAACAACACAAAAAAATAAGGGAGTAGGGTCTGTCGTGTTTGTGTGGTCCGGCCCCCTCTCGATAATCGATAGAAAACGGTCCAATTGAATGAGTAACGTCGAAGGAAGAAATCACGAATATAAACAACAATAAAATCCCCTAACTCGAGTGTATATTGAAAGGAGGATCATTGTGGAATTGCACGTCGCGGAAGAAGGCATCGCGGAAGGAGAGAGTCGTTGGCGTTTGTTGATCTCCGAGGAAGACGTCTCTCGCCGTCGTCCGCCGTCGGAGGTCGGCGTTCTTCATCGGCGGCAGTGCGTTCTTCGCGTTCTTCGACGAAGAATGAATAACCTCAAGAATTCTCTTTTACTCCCAAAGTCTCAATACAACAAAACCCAACAATAATAAAATAAGTGTCTAGTCTTATTTTATTACTCAACCCTAATGAATTTTGAATTTAAAACATTGAATTAAATCACATAATTTAATTCATGTCATTTAAAAGGAGAGTTATATAAGTTTAGGGAATATGAAGGGGTGGGGTTCGTGTTGGCCCCACCACCCTCATAACCTCCCATGGGATGTTGGGTGGTTACCCCAACATCCACTAAATGGTTTTAACCACTTAGAATGAAAAAATAAAAATTATAGATAATTTTTTATTTTTAACTTCCACAATTTTTATCAATATCTCCCATGTAAACGCAACTCCGGAAATGGTGTTCCTATGTAATTATCGGTGCTGCGAATCAATCAGTGCCCTCAGAATTCAATTCCGAGCAACGGTTCAAAAGTTATAAAATCCTGCTCGTTTGTTCATTGAACGTACCCGAGCTAAACTTCGGATAGAAATTACGGGCACACCGGGCCTCGGAATCAAGTGCCGTCAGACACCGCGTACTTGTAAAATCCCAAAAAAAATTAAGAAAAAAATTTAATAAAATTATATGGATCTTTACATTACTCCTAACTCAGGGCTTTACATCCCCGTAAAGAAACATCATAAACTAGGGAATCAAAAGTGGGTACTGAGCATGCATATGAGCCTCCCGCTCCAAAGTGCTCTCCTGAAGGTTCACATGCTGCCATCTGATGTGCACTAGAGGAATCGACTGTCCACGTAAGAACCGCTTCGTTCATTCCTCAATCTCCACCGGGACCTCCACAAAAGTTGCCCCATCATCAATATCTAGCTCCCCATGGTCAATGATATGCATCGGGTCATGCACATATCTTCTCAACTGGGATACGTGGAAGACATCGTGCACCCGGTGCAACTGAGGTGGTAGAGCCAGGCGATAAGCCACTTCACCAATCCTGTTGAGGACCTTGAATGGTCCGATGAAGCGTGGAGACAACTTGATGCCTCGGCCAAATATCTGTAATCCACGTCGAGGTGAGACCCGCAATAAGACGTGGTCACCATCCTCGAACTCAAGTGGCCTCTACCTCTTGTCATCATAAGACTTCTGCCGGCTCTGAGCTATCCTCATCCACTCCTGGATGACCTGGACCTTCTCCATTGTGGCTTGGACCATCTCTGGTCCCACAAGTGCTGACTCACCAGGGTCTGTTCAGCACAATGGTGATCTGTAAGGTCATCCATACAACTCCTCGTATGGTGTCATCCCGATGGTGGAGTGGTAACTATTGTTTTACGCGAACTCCACCAAGGGTAGGTGGTCCTCCCAGCTGCGACCAAAGTCGAGGGCACATGCGCGGAGCATGTCCTCGAGAGACTAAATGGTTCTCTCCGTCTGACCATTTGTCTGAGTGTGAAAGGCAGTGCTCAGACGTAGCTGCATCCAGAACTCCTCCTGCAACCCCTTCCAAAGCCAGGAAGTAATGTGAGCATCTCGATCGGAGAATATAGATGATGGAACACCATGAAGCCATACAATCTCTTGAACATAGAGACATTCCAAGTTCTCCACTGAGCCCTTCTCTCTAATGGGTAAGAAGTGATCCGACTTGGTGGGTCAATCGACAATCACCCAAATAGAGTCGTGACCTCTGGATGTGTGTGGTAGTCCAGTCATGAAGTCCATAGATATGCCATCGCACTTCCACTCTGGGACCTCCAAGGGCTTCCCCAATCCTACTAGTACATGGTGCTCTGTCTTCACCTGCTAGCAGGTGAGGCATTGAGAAACGAACTCAGCCACAACCTTCTTAATGCCCGGCCACCAGTGCTGTCGTCTGAGATCTGGGTACATCTTCGCCACTCCGGGATGTACCGCCAAAGGGGATGTGTGAAACTCTCTCTGCACCTCCTCCCATAAAGCTACCGGAAACAAGGTATATCCTCTGAAAAGGACGTCGTGCTCTCCTCTTAAAGAGAAACCATCAGGTGCATGTCCTAAGGATATCTGCGCACACCGCGTCTCATAGTCGGCGTCCCCATGTGGTGCCTCTCTAACCCACTGCAATAGTAGAGGTGTCACTGTGAGTGACTGAAGAAAGGCATCTCCATCTCTATCCATGAAGGATATCTACAAATTGGCTAACTTCCCTATCGCCTCCCCATGTAGCTGAATGCCCGTCCTCCTGTTGAGAGCATTGGCAACAACGATCCCCTTTCCAGGAGTATAGACTATATCAAAGGCATAGTCCTAGAGGAACACGAGCCATCGCCGCTGTCTCAGGTTCAGGTACTTCTGAGAGAATATGTACCTGAGAATCTGAGGGTCAGAATAGACTGTAAAGCGCTCGCCCATTAGATAGTGTCACCACATATTCAGAGTGAAGACCACGGCTGCTAACACCAGGTCATGTGTAGCAGAGTTCTGCTCGTGCGACCTCAACTGACGTGATCTATAGGCGATCACAGCCCGCTCCTGCATCAGGAAAAATCCGAGTCTAGTCCTTTATGCATCGCAGTAGACTACGTACCCTAATCCCTCCTCTGGTAGCCTCAAGATAGGTGCGCTGGTCAATCTCTATCTCAGCTCCGGGAAGATCTGCTGACATCTGTCTGACCATATAAAGGTTTTCCCCTTCTTCGTCAAAGCTTAGAGTGGTGTCGAAACTCTGGAGAAGTCTGGCACAACTCTCTGATAGTATCCAGCTAGTGCCAATAAACTACGCACCTTTGTCACACTCCTGGGTGGTTCCCAAGCTAGCACTGCCTCGATCTTCGCATGATCCACTGCAACTCCCACTTCAGAGATGACGTGTCCCAAGAAGTGGACCTCACATATCCAGAACTGAAACTTCAAAATATTTCCATAATGCTGGTTCTCTCGGAGTGTGTCTAGTACAACCCGCAAGTGGAAGGTGTGCTCTTCCTTAGTGGTCAGGTATATCAAAATGTCATCAATGAAGGCCTTAAAAAATCGATCGAGTTATGGCTTAAAGATCCTGTTCATGAGGGCCATGAACACTATTGCAGAATTGGTTACGCCAAATGGAATAACCAAGATCTCATAGTGGCCATACCAACACCCGAAGGCCGTCTTCTGCACGTCCGCGTCCCGAACTCTGAGCTGGTGATAGCCTGACCTAATTTCTATCTTAGAGAACCACCGTGATCCCTTGAGCTGATCGAAGTGTTCATCAATCCTCGGTAGAGGATACTTGTTCCTCACTGTCACCTAGTACAGGGGACGATAGTCGACACAAAGTTGCAAGCACCCGTCCACCTTCTTGGCGAACAAAATCGGGGAAGCCCAGGGTGAAACACTGGGTCGGATAAATCTCTTTCCCTGCAAGTCCTCCAACTATACTCGTAGCTCTCGAAGCTCAGTGGGATCCATCTGATATGTTGGGGGGGATATCAGGGTTTTCCCAGGGTATATATCAATATAAAATTCCACCTCTATGTGAGAAGATAGTCTTGGAACATCGTTGGGGTAAACGTCCGCATACTGATCCACCATTGTAGGAAAACCAGGATTCCGCATGTCAACTGCTTTTAGGATGAGGCTAGCTAAATGATGAGTGATGGGATGTCATCTCCTCTGCAAGATTCCATCTTGTGCTGCAAAGGCTCCCTTCTCACCGGTGAAGGTGAACCTTCTCCCATCAGTGCGTAGACACCGCACCTTGAGCCTAATACAGTCAATATGAGCATGGACTATAGATAACCAATCCATTCCAAAGATGGTTTTGTAAGGGCTCGACGCCACTACAAGAAGATCCCTTCTGAAGCTCTCACCTCTTAGAGTAATCTCACACTGCCGACACTAGTGCATAATCATCGAGTCTGCTCCCGTATGAGTCTCTAGTTGTAAGGATCATGCCAACGGATCTGTCGGAATCTCTGAGCTCCAAACAAGGGCAGTAGATATTAAATAATGAATTACTATTGTGTCTATAAGAACTGCAGCAAGGGTGTAATAGACATAGATAGTACCTCGAATCATCTCGGGTGCACCTTGGTCGTAGGCCTCCGCTGCCTGATGTTGTGCATGTCTCTGCCCGCCTGCTCCCTGTGGTCGGGGTGGACCTCCTGGGGTGGTGGTGGTAGAGCCTCAAAGCGTTTCCCACCACCTACTGCTCGGACAGATCCTATACCTTGTCTGCCTTATCCTTGAGAACCACCACATTCGACCCTCTGCCTCTGCCTGGGTGGTCCCTCAACCATCTGCTGCTCCTCGGTACGGCGGGTCGGGCAGTCAAAAGTCATGTGGCCCTATCCGCCGCATACGTAGCACTGTCTGCCTCTCAATAGACTGGCTCTGCGTTGGGTTTCCCGCACCTCTGAGCCAGTGTCCTGAGGTCGTCTTCCTGAGGGTCTAGTCTCCCTGGACCCATGAGTCATCCTTCGACTGCCTGCTGTAGAATATTCTTCTACGTGCCGCCCTGCGGTAGGTCTCGCTGCTGATGTAGGCTCAGCAAGGAAGCTCTCGATCAGAAGGGCTCACTCCAGTACCCCTGCCTATGTCGGAATGCTGAGGGAGATCAGCGACGCCCTGATCTCATGCCTCAATCCCTGCTCAAAGGTCCAGGCCTAGAAGAATAGATCACGTACCATGTCCTCTGAATAGCATGAGAGATATGTAAATCTCGTCGAGTACTGGGTGACCGTCATGCTGCCCTGCTGCAGCTGTAGATTCTCCTGGATGCGCACCACACAGAGGGTGGCTGGGACGAACTCTGACTAGAAGAGGCTCTCAAAGTCCATCCAGAGGAGAGATGCCTCATCGTGCACCTGGAGCATCAAGCTCCACCATCTTCCTGATGCCGCGTGTAGGAGGCTCGCTGTGAGGATCACCATGAGGTCTGCTGGTGTCCTCACTAATATGAAAACTTGTATAACTGTCCCCAGCCAATCATAGGTTGCCTGAGGGTCCATCTCCCCACGGAACCTGGGCGGTCGCTGATGCTGAAACTCGTGCACTGCACTAAGGTGACATACATCATCAGCGGCATGGGATGGTAGCATTGGTGGCTCGGCGGATAGAGGTACCGCCGATGCCTCTGCTATCAAATGGCCATGTACCGAGGCCTTGTCACTCGGTGAGCTTTTGTCATGTACAACGCTCGGAACCCTAGATGGCTACAGTCGTGGGGTCATCATGAAATGAAATAGGTTCGCCATGGTCAAACATTATACCTAGTGACCTGACACAAATTAATCATAAAGAAAACTTGAAACACACATGTAATCAATGTTTTCGTGCATTAAGTCGAAAATCAAAATTCAGGATCCTGGTGTACAGATACGTCGGCCGCCGCACCAACACTGGACACCCTGGACTGATAACCATACTCAATAATCTTAACACTATTGCTTCACATAGAAAAAGATCAGAGTCCTGAGTTCTGCGGTAGAACCGAACTCCTATGATACCAATTTGTCACGAATCGTCCTCGGGGCTCCTGTCGTGACTACCCCAAGCCCGCCTTCCATAGGCCAGGGGCTGGAGACTAGCACCAAGGCATAATTCCCGGTAAAAAGGGATGTCATTTCCTTTGTAAAGTAAACAACCATCATAGAGCAAGCAAGAAGAAGTAAACACTATTTAAAAACTGGGTACAATAGTAGTGCAGAAAAGTAAGTGGGCCAGAATACAAACCCAAACTGAAAGTAAAGCACAACTGAAAAGGGGGTACAACAACTGAAAAGTAAATCCGTAGCCTCAAGTCGTCCACTGGAAGTCCCACCTGAAGGGCGGGTATATATAGCCTCCACAGCTCCTCGGGTCTAGTCGTCCGCTCCGAGTATGCCCCGCCCAGTGGTCCACCTCCGGGTACCAACATGCTCCTCGTGCCTCAACCATGATCAGCGATGTCCACCACCTGAAACCAACACAACGTAGTGCTGGCATAGCCCGTGCAGGGGTGAGTTTAAGCTACTCAGTAGGGACCCCAAGACCCCTGAATGTCTCCCTGAATCCACAAAGGATAATCCCCAATGGAAAGATACAATCACGAAGTAAAATCCGACATTAATAAGGTATATTCCCATACATATACCTAAGTCATTAATTCTCATTCGGCTCCAACATCCAATCTCAAGTACAACCCAGTCCACAAAAGAAATCACAACTCAATCCTCACAAGAAAGCATAACGTAATCCACGCAGGATATCAAGTAAATCTTATCGAAGATAAGGATTGAATGTCAAGATTCATCTCACACAGGTATAATTCTTCATAAGACGATAGAGATGATCATATGTAGCCGCTGATTCATCTAAGTTGTCGGAACCACACAGGATCGATAGGTACTAACCCGTGAAATGACCCACAAAGGGTCGATAGGTAACTAACTCCCGCAATGACCCACAAAGGATCGGACCCACACAGGATCTGTAGGCACTGGACCTCATAGGACCGCTGAGAACTGACCTGCATAGGATCTGACCCACATAGGATCGGTAGCACTGATCCATGTAAGATCGCTGAGTGCTGTAGTCGTCACCGTTGAATCCACAGAGGATTTATGTACAGTCGTCATCGTCGTCGCAGTCGCAGCCAGCTCTAGGGTTCCTACACACAACAAGCTCATTCAGGAGGGTCCGCTTCTCGAGCCGAGGGGCTGATACATCAACTGACACATAGTCTGGAGTTGATGTATGCAAATGTTCTATATTGTCAACAGGAACTCAACGACACAGACGACACGTCAATCGGACGCCCGGTCGGAGAGTTATTGGCTTTTTCTTCCCAGGGGCCCGGTTGGTTTTTATGTCAAAACCAACCCGACCATACTCCAACTATGTCCAAACCTTGAGCGGAGTAAGCCAAAAGGTCCGTCTCACTGAGAGGAATCCATCAAAGTTGAAGGCACATCAATCAGACGTTCGGTGCTCATGTTATAAGTTTTTCCGCTCCGAGGGCCTGATTGGTTTCGTGCTCAAACCAACTCGGCTGAACCCAACGTATTACGAAACCTTGAGTGTAATATATCAAAACGACCGTCTCGATCCAAGGATCGCATCACAGCTAACAGCGCATCGATCGGAGGTTCGTAGCCCATGTTATGGGCAATGGACCGAAAGGGGTCCGGAAGTGGGGGTGTAAGGCTCGGACCGACCTGGCCCGAGACCCCCTGGGTCGGCCCGAACCGGGTCAGGGTCCATACCTATTGGGTGAGGCCCGGCCTGGCTGGGGCGGCCCTGCCCGGCTGGCGCGGCCCAGCACGACTGGCGCGGCCCCGCCCGGCTGGAGCGGTCCAGCCCGGCTGTAACGACCCAAAACTTCAATAATGGAGAATCCCTCTTGATCCAGTTAAATGTTTGTTTATGAAAAAAAAATGTTTTTATAAGATGTCAACTTCTTTAGTTTAACGTTAAGATTTGTGACCGTTACTTTTATAGTCGTTGAACAATGATCATCTGGGTTGTTTATATATAAGGCTTTAACGAACCAATTTTCTACTCAGACAAAGGAAGCGATGGCCTCATCCAGTAGAATTTCCCCTTACGAAGCCCATTTGTCAGAGCTCGGAAAGGTGGTGGCGTCTTTGGGATTTGCCCTTGACCAAGCCCAAGTTGAGCTTCATCAAGTCAAGCTCGAACGTGATCGTCTACGGGAAAAATGGAAGTTGATAGAGATTACCACTCGAGTGATGTTATCCGAGCAACCCCAAGAGTCTGTCACCATCGCACACCTTACCCTTAGGTCTTATGCGGCTATTTTAAGGGGTTATGTAACAAATAAGTAGCACCATGTTCATGTACATTATTTTTTTATATAATAATGAATATAATTTTTTTGATACACTGTAATTAGTTTTTAAAGTACAAATGGTGTTTTTAGTTATTATATAATTAAGAATTATATTTTATTAAATTAAAGGATTTTTGAATTAAATAATATTTTAATAAAATATTATTAATAATATTAAATTAATTTTTATTAAATATAAATGATCTTATAATTTTATGAATGCAATTAAAATTTTTATCAAGGTTTGAAAGCCATTTCTGTCAAAACCCGTAAATTTTTTATAAATGTAGGTTTTTATTTTAAAAGTGAAAATTCACATATTTATAAAATTATTTAGATAAAATAAATATTATTTTTGGAATCAGGACGTCGAAATTATCCAACGGTGAATTTTTCATAATTTTCTGAGACAGTCAATTTTTTGGGTCAAAATTAAATACCATTTAAATATATAATGTGTTTTATGACATCATAATGACCCAATGGTGATGTAATAAAATACCATAATCCTTATGTTCGGCCAATATGTGTTTTAGCATTAAAATAATGAGGTTTTGGGTTTGTTTGACTCACTTTTGAAAGCATTAATGGAGCCCTCAAGACTTATTCAACACTTTGCCTTTTTAAATTAATTTTCATGGGAGTGTGACTCACCTCCACATAAGAAACCATAATTTTTTAATATGTTCGGACCTTGGCCTTGTAAAATATTGTTTTCCTCTTTCCTTTTCCAGAAACCATGGGCAAATACCATGGTATGGTTTGTGGTTTGGATTATTTTAATATAAGGGGTCCCAAACCTAAATAATAAAGAATTCTCTCACCTTTCCTATATAAACCCACCCAAGATCCCACTTCCTCCTCACCCAAATCCCTTGAAGTTCTTCCAACCTCTGCCCTACTCTCTCTAGAATCCTCTCAAGGTGCCCCAAGCTCCCAAGAAGCCTCTCACAAGCCTCTCTCTAGCCTTTGGAAGCACACTTCCAAGTAAGGGTTTTTCTTCCTTTCTCATTTTTGTCAATTTTTTCTCTTTAAGTTGTATTGCCCTTTTAATTTCATTTATGAATGTTGCGGTATGGTTTCGCAACTCTCCAATACTGCCCTCTTATTGTTTGAATGATGGGAGACCCCTTTCTCTCTCATTAAATGCCTCCCATGTACACCCGTTACTACGCCGAAATTCCGAAAAGAACCTTTTTCTCCTCTTTTATATTCAAGCAATACTTTTGTATCATGAATCTAAATTCATTTTCAATTTTTGTTACATGTATCTATATGACCTTATTACTGTCCATTACATGTAAATATGATGAGGAACCCCTTTCTCTCTCATCAGACTTTTTTTTTATGAATTCTTATGTCACGCCATTATGCTGCCGAAATCACACCGATTTTCTAAGCCAATATCATTGTGTAGTGAATACCATGCCCATTTCTCCATCAAGGGTATTTACCTTTATGCACATTTACTTATTGATTGTAAAGTTTCATGTATTAATTCCACATTCCTTTATCGTGGAATAAATGATTATGTTTTATGAATCCATGTTTTATGATCCATGTGGCACACTTATGCATGAAATGAAATGTTTAAGAAGGGTGCGCCCTGATAGCGCTCCAATGCATTGGGTAAAGTATAGTATCATGATACGTCATGTGCAATGAGTGTTGACTCATTCTAATTCAAGTGCAACAAGGGTTTACTCGTTCTTCAAGTGCAATGAGGGTTTACTCATGCTCAATGTGCAATGAGCCTTGGCTCATGCTAATTCAATGTTAAGTGTTGTTGCTACATTTCCATGTTATGATTATCATGATTTATCATGCCTTTATGTTCATGTCCCTCTTATTCTATATTTATATGCCTATGGTTTAACATGTATTGTACTCCTCATGTTATTCATTGTGTACTCCCTTACTGGGCTTTATAGCTCACCCTTTTCTTATGCATGTCCTCAGGTTATCCCATGCAATGCTAAGTACGAAGGAATGTAGTGGTCATGTAAAGGAAGTTTTCAATAAGGATGTTGTATTTCAAGTTTAAAGTTTTTATGTAATGATCCTAAGCCCCAAAGACACTAAACCTCTCGATCTTCTTTGTTGTATCAAGTGAAGTTTTATGTAATAAATTATGTTTAAGTTGTAATAAAAAGCAGGGTTGTCATAGTTGGTATCAGAGGATAGGTTTAGTTATTTTTGGGATTAGGAAACCCTAGTAAAGCCTTAGATACAAGACTAAGAATAATAAAAACATCCCTAAGTTTTGGTAAATACTAAGTAAGTGGTTTATCAAACAAATACAACCCTGTCTGGATATGATCAGGTAGAGGCGGCTCTGGCACAGATGTATCCTAGGGGTAAAACCCGAAAACACCGGTTTGAGCTAGACTCGAACGGGAACTGGTGCACGACAACGGGCCTTGCTGCACTCTTGGTTACGACACTCCTGGGGGATATGTTTTGATAAATTCACAATATTAGTATGAACCCTTATTAAGGGAAAAATGCCCCTAAGGATATATGTTAGAAGGTAGATCATGAAAATCCTGGATTGAATCCTATAGACTCATGAGTTATAGAGATTAAAGTTTATTTATAAGTCATCAACTTTTGTCTTTGGATTACCCTTTATGTGGTACCCCTAACTTTCCTTTTATTCCAGCCAATGGCCGGTAATAGGAGAACTCGGGATAACAACCGTTGTGAAGATCAGTGTGATGATTGTACTTATGAGATGCCCAATCCAATGGGAGCGGGAATCGCGAACTTTGTCACGCTTCTCTCTCAGCTAACTCATGTTTTGAATAGAAACACTGGTCAAGAGGAACGTTCAACCCCCCCTAAGAAAGAACAAGTCGCTATTGAAAGCTTCATGAGACAAAGGCCTCCTACTTTTAGTGGATCATCCGATCCCACGATTGATGAACAATGGATCAACTCCATTGAAAAGATATTCTCCACCCTCCAATGCTCTGAAAAAGAGAAGGTTCTCCTGGAGGCTTATCGTATGGAGGGTGAAGCTGATCAATGGTGGACATTGATCAAAAATATGAAGCCTGAGGAGGAGATCGAGGCTTTGGAATGGAAGGTATTCCGGAAGATGTTTTTCGATAAATATTTTCCACGCACCCTCCGTCTTAAGATGGAAAGGGACATCCTTTCCCTCAAGCAGAAAGATGAGGAATCTGTGGGAGCGTACGAGGAAAACTTTACAAGGCTTGCACGATACGCTTCCGGCTTTGTCATTACCCCCGAATGCAAGGTTGACCGCTTCTTTGGTGGGCTGAAGCCTAGCTTGCGGAAAGCATTAGCGATCCGTGACTTCGACAGCTATGAGGAAATTGTCTGATGTGCCCTCAAGGTTGAAATGGAGATCGTAGAATCACAGGGGTATCATGGGGACAAGAAGCGGAAGGTGGACTTCAATGCTGGTGGTCCGATGGATAAATCCAATGGCGCTAAGAAATTCCAGCACCCCACTTGCCAAAAGTGTGGAAAGAAGCACCCTGGAAATTGCCTTAGGGGGAAAAGAAAATGCTTTAAGTGTGGAAGTGAAGGGCACCTAGCTGTTAACTGTCAGCAAGAAGGACCCGCGGCTACGACGGAGGGGAGGAACGCTCCGTTCGAACCTCAACACGTTGTTCAATGCTTAAAATGCAAAGAACCGAGTCATTTTGCAAATCAGTTCCCTAATCCAAGGGTTATCGGAGGCAATCAACAACCTCCAAGATATCAAGGAAGAGATTTTGCCATCACTTCTGCCGAAGTGAACCCCGACAACGAAGTGGTGAGAGGTACGCTAGTTATTCATTCAAAAATAGAGAACGTACTTTTTGATTCAGGTTCTACGCATTCTTTTATATCTCAAAAGTTTAGTAGAACAATCCCTGCACCACCACAAATCATGGAAGTAAAGATGTCGGTGAGTACGGAAAATGGGGCAATCATTGCATCCCATGAGTATAAGTCCTCCCCTATTATAATCTGTGGATTGAATTTCCCGGCGAACCTCGTCATACTCCCTTTGGTGGAATTTGATGCAATTCTTGGCATGGATTGGCTTTCGTTATATAGAGCCAACATAAATTGTCGGGAGAGGGAAATCACTCTCCATATGGAGAATCGACCCCCGATTCTTTACAAGTGTCAGGAGGAAGATGAATCTCCTTTAGCTCCATCATCTCAAGCATGGATATTACTGCCTTATGAGCACGCATATCTGGATCAGATGATTGAGTCCAAGGAAGAATCCACCCTTGATGAAATGCCTATTGTGAGGGAATTCGCTGAAGTATTTCCCGAGGAACTTCCTGGTCTTCCTCCAAGAAGAGATGTTGAGTTCTCAATTGAACTTATACCTGGGGCGCTACCAATATCCAAGACTCCATATAGAATGGTTGTGGTTGCGCTTGAAGAACTGAAGAAACAACTATAGGAGAATCTGGATAAAGGGTTTATACGCCCAAGTGCATCACCATGGGGTGAACCAGTCCTCTTCGTCAAGAAGAAGGATGTTTCAATGCAGCTTTGCATCGATTATCGTGAACTTAACAAAATCACGATAAAGAACAAGTACCCTCTCCCAAGAATCGATGACTTGTTTGATCAGCTGCGTGGAGCACAATACTTCTCCAAGGTCGACTTGCGGTCGGGATATTATCAAGTAAGGGTGAAGAAGGAAGATATCCCCAAGACTGCTTTTCGTACAAGGTACGGGCACTATGAATTCATAGTAATGCCTTTTGGACTCACCAATGCTCCAGCATTATTCATGGACTTGATGAATAGAGTCTTTAGAGATTACCTAGAAAAATTTGTGGTAGTCTTTATAGATGATATTCTAATATACTCCAAAACCAAGGAGGACTATGAGGAGCATTTAAGAACTGTACTAGAGACTTTGCGCAAGGAGAAGCTCTATGCCAAGTACAGCAAGTGTGAGTTCTGGTTGAAGGAGGTATCATTCTTGGGTCATATCATCACAAGCAATGGGATATCTGTGGACCCCTCCAAAACAGATGCAATTGAGGGATGGCCGAGGCCAACATCGGTAACTGATATCCGTAGCTTCTTGGGGTTAGCTGGATATTATCGACGATTTGTGAGAAATTTCTCACGATTGTCCAACCCTCTTACCAAGCTAACTCGAAAGGGAGTAAGGTTTTCTTGGAGTGATGAATGCGAAGAAAGCTTCAAGGAGTTGAAAAGGAGGCTTATCACTGCACCCGTTCTCACTTTACCCACAAGTGGGGAGCTTTTTGTGGTATTCAGTGATGCTTCGAAGAAGGGCTTAGGATGTGTGATGATGCAGAATGATAAAGTGATATCCTATGCCTCAAGACAGTTGAAAATCCATGAGAGAAACTATCCAACGCATGATCTGGAGTTGGCGGCGGTGATCTTTGCCTTGAAAATATGGCGGCATTATCTCTATGGAGAGAAATGTGAGATATATACTGACCACAAGAGTCTTAAATATATATTCACACAGAAAGAGCTTAATATACGCCAGAGAAGATGGATAGAGCTCATAAAGGATTATTAATGTTCAATACATTACCACCCTGGGAAGGAGAACAAGGTGGCAGATTCCCTAAGTAGAAAGGATCCAGCAATTCTATCAATGATGAGAATTGAGAAGGATCCAATCTTCTAAGACTTGATGAAGATGGATGTGGGAATCATAAAGAAGGGAACATCATCAATCCTTTCACAAATCATTGCCCAACCATCTCTTTTGGAATGGTAAAAGGATGATCAAAAGGATGATGCGATAATCCAAGAAAAAGTGGAAGCTATCAAAAAGGGAAAATCCTCAGAGTTTAATGTTATTGAAGAAGGAATTGTGCGGTTTGGGAAAAGACTATGTGTCCCATTAAGTTCGGAGATGAAGAAGGAACTTTTGGATGATGCACATAGTTCAAATTTCTCTATTCACCCAGGGAGCACAAAGATGTGTCGAGATCTCCGAGAAAACTTTTGGTGGGATAATATGAAGAAGGAGATCGCCGAATATACATCAAAGTGCCTGATGTGTCAGCAAGTGAAGGCAGAGAGGCATAAGTCTAAGGGGATGAGGCAAGAATTGCCCATACCAGAATGGAAATGGGAGAACATCACCATGGACTTCGTCACGGGACTTCCAAGGACATCCAAAAGCAACAATGCAATCTGGGTTATTGTGGATCGTCTTACAAAGACTGCACACTTCATTGCTATTCGAGAGGATTTCTCTTTGGATCAACTGGCACAGATATATATCAGGGAAGTGGTACAGTTGCATGGAGTACCACTATCTATTGTGTCTGACCGAGATCCAAGATTTACCTCTAAGTTTTGGAAGAGTCTTCAACATGCTCTGAATACTGAACTGAACTTTAGTACGGCCTATCATCCTCAAACTGATGGCCAATCTGAGCGGACTATCCAAACACATGAGGATATGTTGAGAGCGTGCTCAATGGACTTTAAAGGAGGATGGGATCAACATCTTCCTCTAGTTGAGTTCTCTTATAATAATAGTTTCCACTCGAGCATCCAAATGGAACCATATGAAGCCCTGTATGGGAAAAGGTGTAGAACACCGGCATGTTGGGATGAGGTCGGTGAACGTAAGATTCTTGGACCAGAAATGGTCGAAGAAATGGTGGAGAAGGTGAAAACCATTCAGCAGCATATCAAGGAAGCCCAAAGTCGACAGAAGAGTTATGCAGATAATCGTCGACGAGACCTTGAGTTTAAAGTCGGAGACATGGTGTTTTTACGCATATCTCTGTGGAACAAGGTCATGAGTTTTGGAAAGAAAGGGAAGTTAAGTCCAAGGTACATCGGCCCCTTCGAGATTCTTGATCGTGTTGGGGCTGTGGCCTATCGACTAGCACTTCCACCTACTATGGACATGGTGCATGATGTCTTCAATGTATCCCTCTTAAGGAAGTACATACCAGACCCTTCACATGTACTCTCTTCTGAGGTAGTACAATTAGAAGAAGATCTTTCTTATCAGGAGAAACGAGTGAAGATCTTGGATCATAGAGAAAAAGTTCTATAAAATAAGACAATGCCCCTCGTCAAGGTGTTGTGGAGAAACCACATGTTTGAGGAAGAAACTTGGGAGTCGGAGGATATGATGAAGCTAAGTTACCCACATTTGTTTTAGTGTGGGAAAAGGAAAATTTCGAGGGCGAAATTTCTTAAGGGGGGAATGTTGTAACGACCCAAAATTTCATTAATGGAAAATCCCTCTTGATCTAGTTAAATGTTTCTTTATAAAAAAAATGTTTTTATAAGATGTCAACTTCTTTAGTTTAACGTTAAGATTTGTGACCGTTACTTTTATAGCTTTTGATCAGTGATCATCTGGGTAGTTTAAATATAAGGCTTTAACCAACCAATTTTCTACTCAGACAAAGGAATCGATGGCCTCATCCAGTAGAATTTCCCCTTATGAAGCCCATTTGTCAGAGCTCGGAAAGGAGGTGGCGTCTTTGGGCTTTTCCCTTGACCAAGCCCAAGATGAGCTTCATCAAGTCAAACTCGAACATGATCGTCTACGGGAAAAATGGAAGTTGATAGAGATTACCACTCGAGCGATGTTATCCGAGCAACCCCAAGAGTCTGTCACCATCGCACACCTTACCCTTAGATCTTATGCGGCTATTTTAATGGGTTATGTAACAAATAATTAGCACCATGTTCATGTACATTATTGTTGTATATAATAATGAATATAATTTTTTTGATACACTGTAATTAGTTTTTAAAGTACAAATGGTGTTTTTAGTTATTATTTAATTAAGAAATATATTTTATTAAATTAAAGGATTTTTGAATTAAATAATATTTTAATAAAATATTATTATTAATATTAAATTAATTTTTATTAAATATAAATGATTTTATAATTTTATGAATGCAATTAAAATTTTTATCAAGGTTTGAAAGCCATTTCTGTCAAAACCCGTGACTTTTTTATAAATGTCGGTTTTTATTTTAAAAGTGAAAATTCACATATTTAAAAAATTATTTAGATAAAATAAATATTATTTTTGGAATCAGGACGTCTAAATTATCCAACGGTGAATTTTTCATAATTTTCTGAGACAGTCAAATTTTTGGGTCAAAATTAAATACCATTTAAATATATAATGTGTTTTATGACATCATAATGACCCAATGGTGATTTAATAAAATACCATAATCCTTATGTTCGGCCAATATGTGTTTTATCATTAAAATAATGTGGTTTTGGGTTTGTTTGACTCACTTTTCAAAGCATTAATGGAGCCCTCAAGACTTATTCAACACTTTGCCTTTTTAAATTAATTTCCATGGGAGTGTGACTCACCTCCACATAAGCAACCATAATTTTTTAATAAGTTCGGACCTTGGCCTTGTAAAATATTGTTTTCCTCTTTCCTTTTCCAGAAAACATGGGCAAATACCATGGGATGGTTTGTGGTTTGGATTATTTTAATATAAGGGGTCCCAAACCTAAATAATAGAGAATTCTCTCAGCTTTCCTATATAATCCCACCCAAGCTCCCACTTCCTCCTCACCCAAAGCCCTTGAAGTTCGTCCAACCTCTGCCCTACTCTCTCTAGAATCCTCTCTAGGTGCCCCAAGCTCCCAAGAAGCCTCTCACAAGCCTCTCTCTAGCCTTTGGAAGCACACTTCCAAATAAGGGTTTTTCTTCCTTTCTCATTTTTGTAAATTTTTTTTCTTTAAGTTGTATTGCCCTTTTAATTTCATTTATGAATGTTGGGGTATGGTTTCGCACCTCTCCCATACTTCCCTATTATTGTTTGAATGATGGGAGACCCCTTTCTCTCTCATTAAATTCCTCCCATGTACACCCGTTACTATGCAGAAATTCCGAAACAAACCTTTTTCTCCTCTTTTATATTCAAGCAATACTTTTGTATCATGAATCTAAATTCCTTTTCAATTGTTGGGACATGTATTTATATGACCTTATTACTGTCCATTACATGTAAATATGATGAGGAAACCCTTTCTCTCTCATCATACTTTTTTTATGAATTCTTATGTCATGCCATTACGCTGCCGAAATCACACCGATTTTCTAAGCCAATATCATTGTGTTGTGAATACCATGCCCATTTCTCCATCAAGGGTATTCAACTTTATGCACATTTACTTATTGATTGTAAAGTTTCATGTATTAATTCAACATTCCTTTATTGTGGAATAAATGATTATGTTTTATGAATCCATGTTTTATGATCCATGTGGCACACTTATGCATTAAATGAAATGTTTAAGAAGGGCGCGCCCTGATAGCGCTCCAATGCATTGGGTATAGTATAGTATCATGATACGTCATGTGCAATGAGTGTTGACTCATGCTAATTCAAGTGAAACAAGGGTTTACTCGTGCTTCAAGTGCAATGATGGTTTACTCATGCTCCATGTTCAATGAGCCTTGGCTCATGCTAATTCAATGTTAAGTGTTGTTGCCACATTTCCATGTTATGATTATCATGCTTTATCATGCATTTATGTTCATGACTCTCTTATGCTCTATTGATATGCCTATTGCCTAACATGTATTGTACTCCTCATGTTATTCATTGTGTACTCCCTTACTGGGCTTTATAGCTCACCTTTTTCTTATGCATGCCCTTAGGTTATCCCATGCAATGCTAAGTACGAAGGAATGTAGTGGTCATGTAAAGGAAGTTTTCAATAAGGATGTTGTATTTCAAGTTTAAATTTTTTATGTAATGATCCTAATCCCCAAAGACACTAAACCTCTCGATCTTCTTTGTTGTATCAAGTGAAGTTTTATGTAATAAAGCATGTTTAAGTTGTAATAAAAAGCAGGGTTGTCATACCGGCTGGCGCAGCCCCGCCCGGCAGGCGCGGCCCAGCCCGGTATGGGCGCGGACCCGGTAGCCTGGTGGCTCGGCAATTTCGGCCGAGCGGATGGGGGGCAACACCCCCTGTTTTGTTACTGCAGCCCCCCATGTGGGGGGCCACTCTTGTCCGGCCAGGTGGGGGTCATAACCCCCAGCTCCTCCTCTGACCGGCCAGCCCGCTCCGGCCGGCCGACTGTTGCCGCCATGGGACCGGCATGGGCCAGCCCCCCTACTCCGACGTCGGCGGCCTGGAAACGGCCGTCGGTCCCTACTCAGATGTGGATTCAGCCACGGAATTGGTCTGTCCGGCGTGGTGCGATGACGTCTCACCCCTCCGCCGCGGCCCCGCTTCGGTCGTAGTGTCTTTGGATTTTTCCGGCGCGGCGCGACGGCGCCGCAACTTGGTGTGACTTCAATTATGCGGCGCGACGGTGCGGCGCATCCAAGACGCATGTTCCCACGTGGTGCGACGACACTTTGTCACGTTCCATCGAACCGTAACAACACAAAAAAATAAGGGAGGAGGTTCGACCGTGTTTGTGCGGTCCGGCCCCCTCCCGTTAATCGATAGCAATCGGTCCAATTGAACGAGTAACGTCGACATAAGAAATCGTGAATATCAACAACAATAAAATCCCCTACCACAAAACTAGTTTGAACGATGGTTAGTTTTGGAATTTCACGTCACAGAAGAATGCTTCACAGAAGGAGAGAGTCGTTGGCGTTTGTTGATCTCCAAGGAAGACGTCTCTCGCCATCGTCCGCCGTTGGAGGTCGGCGTTCTCCTTTGGCGGCGGTGTGTTCTTCGCATTCTTCGATGAAGAATGAAGAACCTCAAGAATTCTCTTTTTCTCCCAATGTCTCAATACAATAAAACCCAAAAATAATAAAATAAGTTTCTAGTCTTATTTTATTACTCAACTATTAAGAATTTTGAATTTCAAACATTGAATTAAATCACATAATTTAATTCATGTCATTTAAAAGGAGAGTTATAGGAGTTTAGGGAATATGAAGGGGTGGGGTTTGTGTGGGCCCCACCACCCTCATAACCTCCCATGGGATGTTGGAAGGTTACCCCAACTTCCACTCAATCGTTTTAACCACTTAGAAAGAATAAATAAAAATTGTAACTAAATTTTTATTTTTAACTTCCACAACTTTTATCAACTTCTCCCTTGTAAACACAACTCTGGAAAAGGTGTTCCTAAGATATTACTGGTGCTACGAATCCATCGGTTCCCTCAGAATTCGATTCTGAGCACCTGTTCAAAAGTTAGAAAATCCCGCTCATGTGTTCACTTAACGTACCCGAGCAAAACTTCGGATAGAAATTCCGGGCACACTGGACCTCGGAATCTAGTGCCGTCAGAAACCACGTTTTTGTAGAATCCCAATGAAAATTAAGAAAAAATTTTCCTTGATTTTTATTGGTCTTTACGTTGAAACTTTTTTTTATGTTTTTATAAATAAATAAATGATTGAAAAAAGTTATTTTTACTACCATTTAATTTTTTTTAAATTTATTATGTGTTTATTTTTAAATATTTTATATATGAAAATAATTTGAAATTATAAATTGTGAAAAAATAATGTCCAATTTTAATTTTTGTGGGATGAAAAAAAAACAACCATACTAAAGAATCTTTATTATGAATCATCCATTTGATGTTTTTAATTTTATTATAAATGAATTATTTTTCTAAATAATACAAAATTTTATGTCTTTAATGATACAAGAATAATATGATATTTTCCCTATTTTGAATAAAATGTTCAAATTCTCTTTAAATGATTTTTTCATCTATTTAAAAAACCTTTATGGATTTTCATTCTACAATAGGTATATACTCTTATGATATTTTCCATGTTCATTCTCTATGTGGATTATGATGATGATATTTTAAGTATGGAATCATTAAACCCTTGATAGTTGTGTTGGTTAATTAATTTATGATAAAATAATAATGGGACTGGTTTTTTTAAATTGGTTAATCAATATGTAATGGGTATGATGGTTTGTTCTATTAGTTTTACAATGAAATGAAATTACTAAAAACATTATTTATGTTTTGGTTCATAGGAATTGTTGATAATGATAAGAGATCATGATATAACTCATGATGAATGGTGAAAATTATAGAACTCATGATGATTAGTGAGTCTGATATAGCTCTTTAATGAGTAGGGTAATTTGATCAAGTTAAAGTGATGAATGTTACTCTAAATAGATGAAATAGGTTAATAAATATAAGTTACCCATATCAAATGTTGATGATAAATAAATTGAGTTACTCCTAACATAATTTTTTAATTTAAAAATTTTAGAGATTCCATGACGAAAGTATGTTGTCCAAATACTCCAAATCTATTTCCCTAATCATTTTATTAGTTTTAATAGTTACCTAGGACAATATTGATTTCACCTAGTTCATGATTATTGAATGATATTATTTTTCTCTTAATATGAAGCCTTATACCATGGCCAATTTTTTTGATCAAGGTTTTTATGGTTATGAATTATCTTATGGTATGCACATGTACCTTGATTATTATATCATACAAATATAACTCTCTTATGATTACATTTCTTCATCAAATGTTATCTCAAATTTTTACCATTATTGAGTATATGACCTCACCCTCTATAATGATTCATTACCCATGTTATAAATAATGGTTGTAAGTAAGATATGTCAATAAGGGTACCATGGATAATTTTTAGGGAGATGTTTAATTATTCATATGGAATATAAAAATATTGTTATAAGGGTAAAAATACCATCGGATGAGAAATCCTTCGGTTCAGTTACATAAGGGTTTTTTTTCCTAATTCTAAAAAATTGAAATCCTAAAATTTCTTGCATTTGTATGTAAATACATGTTGATTATAGATATTATATTCATATATCGTTAAATTTGTGGTGAATTTTATAGTATAAAATCTATATTTTTAAATAATATGTTTCAATCCCCATATATATGTTTATGGGTTTCATGTAGTCTTCTATTTTGAAATAACTCTTGATCATATAGAAATATAAAAAGATGTGTCAGATAAAATAATTAAATAACCAAGGAATACTTTTTCATGATTATTAATGAGAAAATGTAAATAACAAAATAGGAGAAATTTAAAAGGATATAGAAAATAATGGATCCCAAAGGGACTATTATTTAAAATAATTATGGGAGAAAGAATGAATAATTCAGTCATTATTAGAGTTTAAATGGTATGAGTTTCATAGCTAGGAAATAAATATTTTCTCTATATATCACACTACATGTTTTATAGATACCACGATTTTCCCATCTATTATATGTTTATTTTTCTATACAGGTGATTAATTGTTATGTATTAAGGGGTGATTCTCTAATGATCATGTTGTGATATAACTACATCAAGAAGCATGTGATCAATCCAAAGTTTCATAATTTTAGGAAGATATATTTTGAAAAAAATGATATATAGAGTTTAAATGAAAAATGGATCATCATGAGTGGGGATAATATAGAGTCAATCATTTTATTTTAATAAAAATTGAGTAATGTTTCAAAAATAAATATTCAACACGAAGATGTAAATTCAAGGGAGTTATCGAGATTATCATTTCTGAGTTATGTGTGTCTCCCTTTCCTATTCTTGGTTGTAAATAATAAATTATCAGGTTAAATAATATAATCTAGATGACTAAATTAATATATTGATGAGAATATATTTATATATAAAAGTTATTAAGAATAATTTTTTGATAATAATTAGTTACACTTGTTTTTACACTAATAATTACATAATATGAATTAGATATGATTAATTGATAATATAAATGTGCAATCATCTTTTTTATTTTTTTTCTATGTGGTCATAAAAATGAATAATTGTTTTTAAAACAAATAATTTTTTTTTTGTTTTTAGATTGTAGGAACTGAAAAAAATACATAGGGAGACATTATTAGTCATTTTGATGATTATTTTTTATTTTTTTTATTATAATATGATGTAAATATGTGTTCATATGGGAATTTTTGATGAAGAATAAATTAATTAATATAGATTTCAGTATATCTCTATTGAATTTGAAGAACCATAGGAATGGAAACAAGGAATAACACAATATAATGAGAAATTTATGAAGTAAGTGGTTTCATTTGTTTTCTATATCATATTTTCTAAAGATTTTTTTGTGGCATGTCACTATTGATTGTATTTTATAGGGTATATACATATTGTTATTATTGGTAAAGGATAAATTTCATGAAGTGGTTTAAATTCAATTTATTTAATCACTTGATATCTTATGTAAAGAAACTTTTTAGAGTGAAGAAAAATTGATAAGATCATGTTCATATCATATTAGAACCAAAAACTATTGGAATTTATTTCTTTAACAATGAATTGTAATGATATGTTATGATACTCAATAAATCATATTGGTGGTGTAATTTGAGTTTCAAGTGGCCTAGATATTGATATATGTGATTAATCCCATAAAAAGTAAAAAGATCACCCTAAGATTTCCTGAAGAACATTTACGTTAATTGATGAATCTAGTTGTAATAATAAGATAACTACTTGTGTTTTAATTATTTCACATTTTTATAATATATTGAAGTTACAAATTGATGGTGTTGATTTTTAATGAGATTAAAATCATTGGTAGTGGAAGGCCATTGAAATATTCCAAAGAGTATATAGATTCTATTAGATCTTTGAGATTGTTATAATATGTCTACAGTTATATGAATGATTTCATTATGTTATTTTAGATTAAATAATGTGGTCTTAGATGCTTATATAATGTTTTGAATTTATATTATGAAATCTATGAATGTTAATGAACTTATGTGATATTTTAGAAATAGAAAATAATGGTATCATCACACTTAAGATCTCCCAAAATTAAAAATAAACGAAGTACATGGGAAATAATAATATGATATGTATTATTTAATTGTAGATTCGTAATATCTCATTTATCATTTGTAAGATCCAATAGTGGTAGAATTGTAAATTACGAGTATATGAAATAGTAAATCATTGTTCACTATGTAATGTAATATTATCATATAGTATATGAATGTTCAATTTTCTAGATATATAAGATAATCTTAATTTTTATATAGGATTAAATATATGAATATGGATCACATATGAATAAATTTGATGATACATTCTTGTAACCTAGGGTTTTAAACCAATAAAAATTATCCATTTATTTGATATATAAGATAAAATTGTTCTTCTAGTAGAAAAAAAATAATAAATCTGATAATGTTTTAGTTTTCTTTAGTTTTTATTGGTCATGATGCTAAAATATTTAATCCATGGATCAGTCAACTATTAGTGCTGATATTTGAATAATGAAATTAAAATAAGAATTAATACCATTCACCTTAAAATAATTATTTCTTGTGATAAATAATACATAGAAAAGCATAATATGTATTGGTTGAATCTCACTGGAATGATCATAGATGAGTATTTAAAACAACATAAATGAGATTTTCATGGATATAGGAGATGATCTTTAAATTATATTTGGTGGGTATTTTAATAAAAAAATTTCCAAATCTTGAAGGATTACTACTATATTATTAATGAATGATATTCTATATGCAGTGGAAATGAGTCTTAATATAATGATCATAATGAAAATCCCAATGTACGTGTTAATATTGTTATTATAGAACGTTATCAAAATTATATAAGTTATTTTAAAAGTAATAATATATGTTTAAGATGTATATAAGAGAGATATATATATGTATTTATCATCTGTAATAAAATTGTGAATCAAAGAAAAGGAATTTGAGAAATATTGTATGAGAACGACCAATGTGAAAAAATAAAATCGAATTGAGTCATAAATCAATTTAATAATATAAAAAATAGTGAAAATTCTACATATCTTCTATTGAATATATAATTTTTCAATTTTTGTGATGAATTCTAAGAGAGGTAATTGTGTGTCGATTACTAATACCAAGGAAGATGATAAAACCAGCTTAGTTATATGGATATTTCAGAGTATCCTACTGATCTATCATGAGGGGAGAATCATCTGAATATATTTACAATTAACAGACCTAGTTGGTTCATGTGTATTTGAGGAACTTTATGTGGATTACTAATAATATCGATGGTGTTATGTATAAGGTGTTAAGACCAATCCATATCGCATGGTTGTTAATAGTAATAATATATCAGTTATGTATGTTTAGGATAACAACCACTATACACTAAAGAATAGGTCACACATTTTGAATGATACTCATAAATATGTAAATAAATTTTTTATTTCTATTTTTATATTTATTAAATGCATGAATAATATGTCTAATATGAATGTTTGATATTATTACAATTTAAAAATTTTATATGTAAATGAAGGAATTTTAATTGTTAAATAGTTATCTACACTTAATCACCCACACTCATAGTGTGGTTTCCCCAACCCAATGTATCTATCAACTTAATTTAAAATCCTATAAATATTTTCTATGAATATTAATTTTATTATAAATATAATCTAATTTGTGAATAATTCAAATTTATTTGTAAAGAGTGACACTTTTTAGTTTCTAGAAAATAATTTGGAAAGAGTTACCCCACTATATTATAATCTACACATTAAATATAATAAATCTAATACTTTAATTTTGAATCCAATAATTATAAAATATTAATTTTAGAGGTTTCACCTTTTGATTTTTTTCATTCACATTTCTAATTTTTTTATAATTTGACTAAAAAAATCTACTGAGAAAATATATATTAGAAAATCATTCATTCTTATTGAATGAATTTAAAAATCTATAAATTGTATTTGTTTTATATATAGTCACTATGAATTTTATCCATTTAAATGAAGTATTAATAAAACTAATTTATATTGAATTTTATAAATCAGAAATATTTTAAACTTAATAGCTAAAATTTTAACATTTGAAACTCGAACCATTACACTAGGATCATGTATGGAATTAAAATCATTCAATTAGATCCACAAAAAATTTTGTTTGTGATAATTTATTCTCATTTTCTTCAAATATGACGTAATTTTTTCATATAATGTGGATTCATAAATAAAATAGAACATAAAATGAAATTTTTAAATCACAATCCCATCTAAAACATGTTATTGTCCAAATTTCATTTTGTTTACTCTTTCACTATTATGAAAAATTACCAAAAAAATATTTCTTTTCACTATATATTATACAATAAAAATTTTGTAACATTAGGATTCATAATTAATAAACATAAAATAATAAATTGATCCATTATTATAGAAATACTAATAATGGTTAACATATGATTTTTAACAAGGTTTATAATTATGTGTGAAGTGTTGGATAGATTAACCCTAAAAAATTATAGAAAACAATATATATTTTATAATGGAAGAGGCCCTATTTTAAAATATATATATAAGTAAATAGTCATAGTAATTTATTTTTTAGAAAATTTATTTTCCCTTTTATATAATTATTTCATATTAATCGTTTATTTCTTAAACATTTCCTAAAAGTTGAATTACATATTATGGAGTTTCAAATACAAAAATTTCAATTTCAAATCTCAATGAATTTGTATTTTCATAATCATTTAAATTTGAATGAACATTATACCTATTTTTTCTATAATGTATAGGATATTTCTTCTTGAAAACCGCAATAAACACAAATCAAGTTAGTCTACTCGTTCTTTCAATCCCCTAAAATTGATGATTCATTTGTCTATTTAAATCCAAAAACATTTCCAAAATCCAATGTGTGTTTCTTCTCTATAATGATGTAATCCACTACTATTTTGAGTAATTAATAATTCAAAGCACTTATCATCCCCCAAATATTGATTAGGTGAACTAATAATATCTTGTTATATATTATTGAATGATTATAATCATAAATTTATACAACTCATTCACCATATGTATAACATGAAAGATTTTACCAACATTACACTTTTATTATATATTTTGTAGTCATATAACACATTGGATGAGTTTCAATATTTTTAAATGATTTTTTACTATTTTGGATGTTTTTTAAGGGATTAGGGTTTGATAATGGGTATGAGAAATTGAAAAACATATCTATGAAACCATGGAAGAGATTCTCTGAGTCACTAAGCACACACATGGCTAGACATGGTTTTCCCAAACCATGTGGGTTCCATGGGAAACAAGGTAAGGGTAGGAAGTGTAAACTATAAGATTGGTACATTGTTTTTAATACCATAGGATCCAACCATGTGGGTGGGGGGGATTTTGTAGATAGATTCAAATACAAGGCTACCAGTTGGCTTCCCAAACTATCTTGAATAACCATGAACTAAAAATTTATTATTATTATAGTTAATGTTTAATTCGTTTTTTGGCCCAAAGACCTAGTTTTTTTCCTCTTTTAGTTTCACAAATTTCTAAATTTAATAATAATCTACTATGATTTGTTTCATTTTGAAATACATTCATGGTGAAAAAAAGTGTGTCGTATTTCTAAAATTAATTGAAATTATTTTTTGTCATACTCCTCATATAATCCCTAGAACATCAGATATAATTATTTATTGATAGATATATGTTCCATCATGTGTATCTATGAGATAATTAATAGATCTATTGAAGGAATAGATTTCTAATCATTGATATTTATGTTTCATTGAGTAGTTTCTTATTTTCATCACTCATTGAGATTTTTGTGACTTCTCTATCTTCTCCACATATTTTATAAGAATAATGATTAATTTTTATTATTTATTTTATTGTATTTTCAATGTAAATTTTTATTGATTTCTTCATGGACCATCATTTGGATTATGATTTTAGAGGATGTATTTTTGAATGAATTTTTGAGAAAACTTTAAATTTTTAATTTAAATTATAGTTTTGAAAATAAGGTTTGGTATCATGATAATTGGAATTTATTTGGAAAGAATTCTTGATTTTTGATGTTTAATTATTTTTTTGGTTTAATGAACTCTATGTGATTAATGAAATATTTTAAATGGAATAAATTATTGTTATTTAATATTTTGATATAAGAACCTTTCATACATGGTCTTTATGGGTTCATATTTCCAATTAGGCCTTCCTACAAAAATATTGGTTCTCATGTCTAGAATAGAAATGGCATGATGGACAATCATCTTGTTAAAACCTAATAAAGGATGGATCACTAGTCATGAGTATTTTTATTTTCATTCAACATGAATTTTTGAGTGATTATGAAACCTTGATGGGTATGAAATGTGTAAAGATGGAACGGTAAAATAGATTTTGTTCATTTATTTTTGTTTAAACTGATTTATTTTGATTAATAATGTTGATGTTCAGACGTTTTTTTGTAATTTTATTTTTATATTTTTAACAAACGTGTTCTTATCGTACTATCATGTGATGTGATGTATATTTGAAAAAACGTTTGAGGTATGATTACTCACCCCCTATATATGAACATTGGTATATATAGAGATGTCATTTTAAATTCATAGGTAACTGATCTTTCTCATATGTACATATTTTTTTATCATGGCATTTGTTACCAATATAATGGTTTTTTAGTTTACAGTTTATAGTTAGAGTAGTTGGAGTGATTACACATCGGGGTTCTATGTCATGATGTATTTTCATTTTCATCAGTCACTTATCAATACAATATCCCTACTAATCAAATATTTTTATTTTATTATTTTTCACTGGATTTGTATTTTTGACTCATGGATTATATAATTTTGTTGGATTTTTATATTTCATCATTTTATATTATTTTTTTCATCAGTTGAAATGAGCCTAACTTTTTTTACTATACCCTTGAAAATTATACCCATTACTTGGTGTCATTGAGATGCTGCCTAAGGTTAGTGACACCTCTAACCTAGACCAAAAAAATTATTTAGAAAAGTTTGTTTCACTATTTATGAATATATTATTACAATACAGACTTTCATCCATGTGAGTGTCACATATGAAAAAAATTAGGAAATTTTCTCTTATAGTCATGTGAGAGATAACCATTGTATAACATTAAATATTGAAATTATGTTATTTTCATACATATTTCCATGATTATTATCATAATTAATAATTACGATAATTACCTTATCAGTCACACAATTACAAATATCAACTTCAACCAACATTCATGAAAAATTATCGAACATACATATAGTAATTTTTACTATTTTTAATGGAGTGTTAATTGATGTGGTAATATCATTTATGATGTATATATTCCATAAAAACTAATTGAGTTAATGTGTTTGTAATAATACCTGGATGTGGATTTTTATAGCCTCAAGTGGTTAGAAATATGGATCTTATTTTCAAATGGAAATCATATATATTATTAGATTCACTCGGCCAAAACTCAAAACTATTCATTTAATTTAGATAAGTTTAATTATGATTTTAACGTACCTATTATGTCAAAATATAAAAATATACATAAGAGGGGTTTGGTGAATTGTGTCTTTTCAAAATCATTCACAATTCTTCATTTTGATGTTGACTATAGATTATGCGGATAAGCAGTGCTTATCTTCTGTATGAAATTATGAGCAGCGAATAAAACCATAATACAGAACAAGGATGTTTATATTGGATTGATGAATAAAGATCTCCTAGTCCACTCCACTAATTACTCTCTCTCTACGAGTTTAGTGAATTTCACATGTGTTGTCCTTATAACATAAGACTAATCCACAACCATGTTCAGGAAATTGAAACCATTACAAATAAGGATAAAACAAAGCCTTCTGGTTGATCCATAGATAACCAAAAAACCACATCTTATAACGACATGATGATACTCCCCCACAACTGAGTACGAGAAGGTGAATCTTTAAATAAAAATACATTAATTAAAGAGGTTCCAGTTGAACTCCATACTTGAAACAACAACTGACAGTAGATAGAGCTTCTTCTTCAGAAAATTGTTTCTTTATAAAGGACCTATTTCAAACTGATCCAGTTTCAATTGATCATTTAATAAAAATAGACAAAAATAGTAGCCTTAGATTTATATTCAATACTAGAATTAGAACAGGTATATATCCATTATATCATATTCTATAGAAACTATAGTTTGATGGATTATTGCAGTATATCTGTAAAATATTTTTACATGAATGTAGTTTAAATTGAAAAAAATGTGTTCCAATATATGTCTCAATATATAACTCAATATATATCTTATTATTTCAATCATACAAAAAATATATAACAAATACACTGATAGAATAGATAAAGCATAGGGTTTACTTTTTCAATTCCAGATCCAAGAAAATCGCCTGATAAATAGTAAAATTAAAATTACTAAGATGAATTAGTGTAGTCATAACATCCTTTAGGATTAGGATATAATTTCACTTTTTAGTATGATTTTTTAATCAATCATTATGAGCTTTGAATCATTCGAAAAAAATAAATCAGCCTGACATTCTGCAAAGACTATTCCATGAAACTATAATAAAATCAAAAATTTAAATCCCCAGTAATGAAAAGTAAAATGTAACATTCCCTTAAAAAATAAAAAAAATATGAAATTTAGTGTTTGACTACAAAGAATTAATTCTATGAACATAAGGTTAATTAAAATAGTAAGGTTGATAATCCATATGTATTCTTCTCAAATGTATGGTTCCATACCTATACAGGGTTCTCATTCTATACTCTTTCTCTTAGTCAAATGTAATGTTTCATCCAACTGTAAGGTTCTCTATCCATAAGTTCCTATCAACATAGGGATTATTAACCATACACACTGATCTTTCAACATATGGTTTAATATAAATGTTGGGTTTTTTCCTCACATTAATATTATCAGTGTACGTTTTGAACAATGTTTCTAGAACACGTTTAAGAGCATTTCGACCACTTTGATGAATATTCCACATGAATAATAAGCTTCAATATAATTCCAAATTAAAGAATATAAAAAATATTAATTTCCATAAATACACTTAAATTGATATCCTTATTATAAAAAAAGGGTATTTTGTTGGAATCAAAATCAATATGATTTAAAGAGTATTGTTGAGACAATTCATGACCAATCATTCCAATGGACAATAAAAATAATTTTCTAATGGATAAATCTGTACAGTTAAATAATTGTATAATTAATATTCCGAGGATTATATTTCTTTTCACTGTTTGGTTTAATAACTCAGTCATTGATATATTTACCATATAATGGTAATCATTTAATGATGTATTATTATTTAGCTACAACATGTGTGATGTTTCTTTTTTTACATTTTAAAAATATAGATCATCTTCAATTCTCATTATTAATCATATACCTAATGATGTCATCCAAAGGATATATTCATAGTTTTAATCCCCTTATAATGAAGTTATAAACATCTTAGATAAACCAAAGAGGTGGAAATATTATTTTAGTTGGACACAACATCTTTAAACATTATTAATGAAAAAAATTAGGGTTTCAAATTTTATCATGATTGTATCTCTTTAAGGTTACATACTTACTACTCACTCAAAAAAATTTCATCCATGATGATGTATGGAAATAGTGGTGGAGGTGGTGGTAGATTTTATTAGGGAAATGATAAAAATTAATTTTAGAATTGGTGAAATATATAAGATATTACTCATTTTTACATGTGGTTTCATAAACATGTAACATCTTAGTTTTCATATGATACTATCACCCACTAATATATAACAATAAAAGAAATAATAAATACTATTACTATTATAATGACAATGAAATTGATTATAAATTTAAACACAAATATTAATAACATTAAAATGGCTAATATAAAACAAATGAAAATTAACCACTTATTTAATTGCATAATGCATCCACACATTCATCAACTGCTTCCATCTATGGAATTTGTACTCAAATAACTTATCAAAGGATCACAATATAATGATTTACACCATGAATGAATCATGTGACTAGATAAATAATTAATCATGTGATTGATCATTTTTAATTTCAACTCAAGAGACACTGACTCATATAGACAATGACATCCATCACTAGCATGAATCTTTTGTTCTGATGAATTTCCACTAGAAAAAAAGTTCTATATATGACATGTAATTGTTATGAAATAGTTTCAGGGGACTATAAGTGCCACTTGGGGATCAATTTATCATCTACTAAGCTATAATGATAAAAGACAATAGTTAAAAACATATTAAATACAATCTGAAGGAATAAATTGTTATAACCGCAATAAAATACCAACCTAAATCCCATAAATGGAAAAATAAGAAATACATCAAAATATGGTATAAAATATATCCAGAGTAATATATCATGTAAAAGGAAACTGAAATATGAAAAAAAAAATGTCCATATCCCCTCAATATGTCTCATAAAAGAAATGAAAATATACTCTATTATATTTTCTAATATCTTATCCCAATTACATAAATAATTTGACTTTACCTACATCACCACACATGTAATCTATAAAAACATGAGATGTGTACATAATGTTTTTTGAAATAATTTATAGTAGAAACTATGACAACTCTAACATTTCTTTGATGATTAATTTTCACACATATAATGTATTGGAATCAATTAAATATTTTTTGGAAATATTTTATAACAATAATTTTATCTAATTATGTGTTAATAATTATTCGAAGGAATATTATATACTTTCATCGGACAATGATAGTATAATATCCAGATCCTAACCAAAATGTATCGTATCCAAAAACATTAATCATGTATGGTTTTTCCAAACACATGGAATATAAGATAGTCCTAGATCGAACACCGTGAATAAACTAATTTATATATCATATATTTTATCGCATGTCATAGCCTAACCTAATGACCAACGAATGTTATACACACTCACAGTAACTATAAATAAATAATCATGTCATAATAACAAAATAAATGTTATTTAAATGTTATAAATAAATCCGTTAATAATCCTTTTTATATTTTTCATAGATAATTAAATAGTTCCTTGATGACTCCTATAATTAATCAATTCATATTCAATTTTTTTATAATTTAATAAAAAAATCATGGAAGAAAATAGTTGGTACGATACAAATTTTAAACCCATAATTTTACATATACACATTTTTTTAAAAAGTGTTTCACATTATATGGATTCTTTATATTTTTCTAAATATAATATTCAGATAACATATATCATTTCAAAACTCATAAATTAATTTTAAAATCTTTATATTTAGACACTATTTATTTCAAATTATTTTATTGAGGAAAACAAAAAATTACGTATATTTTTATATATTCTGAACAATATATCACCCCTAAATTATACATCTGAACATGTGTGTATTCCCAAGATATTCTAATTAATTAAAATAGGTTCTATAAAGAAAATAATCCCAATATCACAGAGCTGGTTCATTATCATATTATAATCCTATGATGAACAAGGGATCACATCATAAATGAATGAATTGTTTAGTATCTTTCTAAAACAATATAACAATATAAGTAATACATAAAAACATGAAATAAAATTGTTTATAGTTACTCCATTGGAAACACCCCTATTCTCTATGATTATACCTACATATCAATCATAATTTAAATCTTCCAATCATGTGGGAAAATAAAACTTATGAATGGGGTGGGCTCAGATGCTCTGTAATGGTATGAAGAAAAAAAGATATCATAAATAAATATTAACAATAATACATGGAAACTTCCATTAAAAGGTATTATTGAACATAATGTGAAAGTAATTAAATGTGGTCAAATAATTTCATAAAAATAATCACAAGAAAAAAACCTTAACCATGGATATTCCCCAAGATGAATAATCACATGTATTGTCAATAACTAATCTCATATTGAGGGAATCCATGATCCGGGAAAACATAAACATATCACCATGTCTTGATCTGAGACACCATATATAATATGGTAAGACATCAGCCAATACCCAATCTAAAAGGTCTTTATAGACCTACCAATTTATAGAGGGGCTATAACGGGCCCCTCCGATCACTTAATAATTCCAATGAATTCCTCACATAGATGTGGTGAATCATATTAAAAATATATAGTCTTGTTGAAACTAGATTGTGAAATGTTAATAACGTTTCCAAAATATGAAACTTAATCCTAAACTATCATGTGTAATATTATGAATGGTATCAAAATAGAACTTACACACTCAAACTGATCATAATAATTTTTAAAAAATATTTTATATGGTATCATAAGAAGTGATAATAAATTAATAATATGATCCAATAAAGGGTGTAAACATATATGACAATAATCTAATAAAATCATTGAAAATTTATTGTGAGAAATAACTTTTCTATGAAATCAATTATTTAAAAATATTTTTAATTATAAAAGATCTTTTTTTTAGAAATAAATTTGTAAAATTTTAAAGGAGTCCTGAATAAATTAAGGCTTCATGAAATCAATAAAATACTCTCATGTTTTATATGTTTTTAAAAATCCGTTTATATTTTGAATTTTAATAATTTAAAATATTATTTTCAAAAGATTTTTTAAGGGCTTACGAAACAAATAAAAATGCTATATTAGCTATAATCCAACAAAATATAAGTTTAAATACAACATATGAGAATAAAATTTCATTTCAGACATAATTATTTACTGAAATACTCAATGTAGTAGTGGTTGAACATTTATAATGGGAAATTTTTTGAATAATTCAATTACCACTTTGTAATTAGTCGAATTGTATACCCCATAAAATCAATAATAATCAAATGAAACATTGAATACCATAATGATTTAGAGATTCATTATATGATATATTAAAGTTAATTATAGAAACCACACACATAAAATGAGGGTTTAATAAGGAATATACCTCAACGACGTAAAAGTGTGATGAGAAACCCATACCTTATATATGAAAGAGCTCATTAGTTTTACTAAATATCATGGATATTCAAAATTGATTCAGTATTTACTTAATTAAGAACATATTACCAAAAAAATTGATTTATTACAATATTAATAAATTAATTTATGGTCCGTTTGATGAGTTATAATGTTTAAATTAATTTTTCCTAGAGCATTTGTTTCAGGTATTTATAATCGATTCCCTGTGTATAAATATGGAAGTTCATTTAAAATGGAAAACATCAAAATAAGTGAAATTATTTTGTATTAATGAAATTAAATAATTTTGAATGTTCTCTGGAATCATTTGGGTAACATCCCCTCATGGAATACCACTAAACTAGTTGTTGGACATGTGGGTCACATGGCCTCAAGCACACCTACCTATATAGAAGAGGTTGCCGACTAGAAATGGGGTTCAATTTTTGTTATGTTGGGGAGACTATACCCTCATTGTAGGATTACTGCAGTGATAAAGAAGATAATAAGAACAATTGATAAGAGAATAATAAGTATAAAGAAATGATAAAGCAGTGGATGATCAATTTAATATCAATTTACTATAAAAGTGGCTACTGTAAATTTACAAAAACTCATGTATGTTAGATGATGAGATAAGAAAAAGAAGTAGGAAATATAGTATCAATAAAAATTAATAAAATATAATTATCCCATTGACTTGCTCAAGAGAATCTCAAGCACTAGCTCCTTCCACTTCTCTAACATCATCATATTAATTGGAATCCAACGTTTGAAGCTAGATGCTTCCTTTTATCAATACGTATAGACCTAAAGTCTACTCATGTATGAATGGTACCCGAAAAAGGGTGTGAGATATAATATTAGTAGGAAAACACCCATGTATTATAGCCCAATACAGTTCATGAAATATAAATTAAGTACTGTACACATATGAGGAATAATAAGTAGTACTAAAATGAATATCCACAGAACCCACATGATCCTAAATGGAATATGGCGACTCTACCAAATTTGGATCATTATCGGAATAAGATGTATGATGTGTTAATATATATATATATATTATAATGATTATATATATATATTATTTATATATTTCATCCTCTAATAAGAACCATGTACGTGTGGATGTAAGTGTCCTTATACAAGGAATATGAGTTGCTGGATGAATTGGGGTGTACCTTAAACAACCATAACTAGTATAAATCAGCCCATAAGATCAAGAAATACGGTACATGGCCAATATCTTAATATATTGATAGATGTCATTATAAACCACTTGGTATGGTGATTGATCTTCCATGGAAATACTCTAATCATGGAACATGGCGTGTAAAGCCCATTAACCATATAGTATAACTTGTGTGAGATGTCATTCTCAACACTAGATATAAGGAAGTGTGATATCACTTTGCTCAAAAAAACCCTTTCCATCATTCCATTGCCTATGTATTATGCCCAATAATATTTATAAAAATCTACCATGAGTAAATACCTCTAATGTATTTCATTTAATAATTCCATTATATAAACGCATCATTATTTTTATAATATATGATGTGTGGAAACACCTCCCATGAATTGAATTTATAATAACCCATTATAATCAAGGTGATCACTTTTAAATTAAACAACATAACAATACATAATAAAATATAGTTTACATTCCACCCTTTATATTTTTTGTTCAATTAATTCAAGGAAGTGAAGTCTATCAATCACATCTATTATAAGTCAACACTTTTCAATTAATTAAAAAAGTGAAAATTAAATTCCAAATATTAAAGAGTCACTGAGAATATAGTCTTCTCATTTAGGAAGTTACCTATAAGGGTAATTCCTTTTACAATTTGAGTTATTTCAAACACATAGAAAGTTTATTGGTCCAATGAATAATTATAAAAAAATGGGGAAACATCATTTAATAATAACAAAAGTAACAATGTACTATACTATAACATATTTATATGTAAAATTAATGCATAAGAAAAACTCTATGCAATGAACCAAGCATGATATAAATAACTAAACATTATATTTTAGCTTAGAAGGTAGTTAACCTTATACTAGTGGTTTTTCATAAAAACATGACATTCGTTACCCACAATTCCTTTAGAATAACCAAACATAATTTCACGAGTCATATTCCATTCCCGTTAAAAAATAAATTATTATAAAAAACCTATAGTAGTAATTAAACACCATGTAAGATGAGAAAATAATTACATTCATGTATTCTTAAATTTAAAGGTAATGTAAAGCGGTCATACATAAGGAAGAATAATGCTAATCCAAAACAACATTTCCTTCAATTACATTGACATCTGTAACTCAAATATTCCAATCATAGCATGCACACATATTTTCCTTTTCTTATATCTAAGGACACCTTCCACCTATATATATATCTATATGTCCAAGAGTGAACAATGGGTTCCTTATGTATATTATTATTTTCTCATATACCCCTTTTTTATATACACATCTATGAATTTTCATATACCCATATATACAAGCTTTACCCCATTATATATATTCATTATTCCATAGGTGAATATTTATAATTGATGAACTTATATAGGTGAATGTATACCTTTGAATACACATGAAACTCTCTTTTTCTATTAGTAACTAAAAAACACCATGTGAAGGTCCAACACACTAATATAATATTACCAAGAACTAAAAAACTAAAAAAATACACAAATTGAAAATGAGAAATAATGAATATTGGATGATAGCCTACACCAATTTTTTTGGTGCTATATGAAATTCTTCACCATCATCAATGGATGTCTAAACACAGCCTAAGACACCTTGGAGTACCACTACAAACCCTACCAATGGAAGGTATCCAAAATCTCATATCAAACACAACCCAATAGTTTCAATGAAATGAATGTAGAAATGTGGAGAGGGAAAGACTGTGGAAAAGGATAATATGAGGGAGCCAGAGTATTTACCTTGAATGATCCAATGAATAAACAGAATTAATCGAACTGAAATCATCAAATGAAGAAGAGTATGATGGGGGGGGCATCCCATGCGGATGAGAGTTCATGGGGGAGGGGTGTGTCTTGTGAGTTAGGATGGGTGTGAGGTATTTTATTGATTTTTTTTATTTAATTAGACTTTTTATTTAATTAATTTAATTTCTTTCAAAAAAAAACTTTTCATGGTTTGGGTCTCACGGTACTCCAAATCAAGGCCTCAACTGTGTGATGAATTCTGTATAGGTACTACCAAAGTGGCATTACAGTGCAGGATAAGAACATTTTTTTCTTGAAACCATGAAAAACATGTGCACATAACATCAACTCAATATCATAAGCTTCATAGTTTTCTATTATTGTCTTTACCTTTTCAGACAAACTGTAGACCTTCAACATGCTTTAAAATATGTGATTTTAGAGCTCGGTGCACCCAAAAATCAATGAGATACCCGAGGTACCCTTCCAACATTTAACCATGTCTAAAATACAAATTGAAATGTTAAAACTCTCTGAATTACCTACCTAATATCAGTCTTAAAAATATACCATCCACTAAATGTGAATGTTCAAATACCATTGTATTTTCAATGGGTTCAAAAACACGTGTCACTACAACATCCCCAAATTAAAATTATCAACCATGAGAAGTATTCATGAAAAACGAAAACATCACCTGACCTACAATGGTCATAAAGTCTATTCAATTGGTCTTGTTGCATTTCCAAATTCCCAATGCACCTCCAAGCCAAACATTGGAATACTTCACTAATGTAATCAAAAAATGATCCACCAACCATTTCTTGATTAAATACATAAATAGTTCTTACACTAGTCCGTTTAGTTGGATACAAGAACATGACATTGTATATTAAATATTTTAAAAATTCTTATCTCCAAAATATGCCTTATCATTTAAAAGTGGACAATTACCTTCCATGATACCTCATCCCTCATTATTTTCTTAAAAAGAGTTCCTTTAGGAATGCATGCGATGCTATTGCATTATTTTATTCACTGGGAGATGTCTATTACAGATGAGGTCACAATAGGGACCTCATTAAGAAAAATAGAAAAATCCTTATTGGCCTAATAGAAATTTTTTGAGCATAGTTTCCTTGAAAGACACATCTGACCTTCAAACCACACCTACCATAAAATGGCGACATAGTTAAAACTAGTTCATTCAGACAATAAAAAAGGAACACAAATAAAGAAATGTAAATCCACCTTTAGATGAAAATTCACAATGGCCCTTGGTATAGATGAATGATGTATTAAATACTATACAATAATGACTCCTTAAAATTTATTTTTTCATTTATTTTTTGGACATTATCCAAAAGCTCATACTCGAATTTTGGAGTTTTCCTTTGTTCAAACCATCACTTGACAATTTTATATGTCATCCCTCAGCACGAAAAAGTGGGTATCCCAAATCTATCCCACATAAATTGTTACGCTTTAAAAAGCCTCTGATCTTCACAAAAAGTCTTATATAACATCATATTCATTGAATTGGAGTGAAAAGAACTACCCCAAAGTAATCTACACTCCATTGGTACAAGTGAAATATTGGATACAAATCCAAGACTTCCATATATGAGCATTGACTAAACCCAAAAAAAATCCATTTTTTGGTCATGTCATGAGAATATCATATGTGTGAAAGTGTCTATCAAAGGCATTCATAATTGGGATCCTAAGGTTAAATCGTGACTAACCATGATTTAAAAGGAACTGTGTGTCCATTATGTAACACAAATAAAACCACTCAAACAAGACAAAAAATATATAAAACATTATCAATATATAATACGAACACACTCATAGTAAATCAAGGATGGAATCAAGATATGAGAGATGCTCATATCTAAGCCAGAGTACACTAAGAGGAAACCAAGTAAAGAAAAAAAATTGTTGAACCAATCATTGTTGTCTTCTTAAATGGATTTTGTCTTCATCTACCAATGAATCATAAACCAAGCCATGTCACGTTTATCACATGAGGAATCCATTGATCTCTTATGATTTACAAGTAATGTCCAACCATGAACGACATGGTTTCTCAAGGGTTTCTTACAAATTCAACCACATGAACACCGTACTACAAAGAAATATGATATACGATTAAAAAAATCAAACCTAAATGGAAATCATGAAATTCCAACCATTTTAAAAAGTACTCTTTGTAGTATTTCCTCTACACAAAAGGACACAAATATACCAGTATCATCATGATTCCCTTCACCCTAGTAGTTCCCTAACCTTTAAAAGATAGAGAGAGAGAGAGATACCATATATTCATAACCATGTTTGATAATAAACATTTATTTTGAACATGTTTCTCATGTAAGTATTGATCAAAATGGTATCACATTAGAAATATTAGGCATCAAATCTAGAACGGACCGAGACGGGGTGTCAGAACAGCTTATCATTTTTTAAAGATTTCTTAAGAATTGGGATGAATTGATTCTATTAACTCTTATGTCTCTCTACCACAAAGATGACTCGAAAATTTACTCTATAGCACAAGGCACAAATATTTCACTAAACACAAATCATTCATTACAAAATCGAGGAGAATCACATGTACCAAATATAATAAGACACACAACCTCATGATTTTAAATAAATCGAAACATCATGAGTACAACCCATAGGCTCATCTGTCATATGGATTCACTTATCAGGTGGTTTACAAAAGAGATTTAATCCCAAGCCATATTTCCCCATATAACCATTGACTAGGATGATGACAAACCATTTTTTCCATCACTGAGGAAGAGAAAGGGCCAAACAACCGACAATGTGGTTGAACATGCCCGAGCCAACTCTAACCTGATAAAACTCATTGTTAGATGATGTTCAAGAATACAAATAAATCAAATAAAAACATGACCACCCTTCCAATCAAGGTTTTCATTAGGAAGATAAATATCTTAATAGGGAAAATGACACGCAAATGAAACCAAAGGTTATGACTCATATAATTCACAAATGATTTTATTTTAGAAGGGTGATATATTACATGGGTTATCCCCTTATGAAATAACAAGAATAAAACCTATCAAGTGGTCATATCAATAAATTTCACTAGGAAAAACTCCTATCATTACCTCACTGCTAAAAATAAGAGATCAAACAAAAAACAATTACATTATTATTCCAAGTAAACTAAAAGAGAAAAACATCCAGTACATGAAGTTTTAAATGAAAGGACACAATCTAAGATTCCATTTTCAAGAATTTACATTAACTAACATTCAATATTTTAATAAATCAATATATCTTAACACAATACAGAAAAAATATAGGAATGTTTCATCAAACTGCTTTTAAAAAACGTTAATATTTGTTTACATACTATCATAATCATGAAATTTATCAATTAAATTAAATTTTAATTAATAAGGCAGACTGTGAGTGTCACGTTAAGATGACCCGGGTTCATAAAATGTATCAAAATAGTATCTTATTAATGATTGAATCAATAAAAACCCAAAGGAGTAATATTATTAAAAATTCCTTGATATATCTGCTGATGTCTAGGGGTTCAATTAAAAGGCCACTAACTATACGTGTTATTAATCCAAAACAAAAACAAAAATAGTCTTATTATGGTAGCGAGTTCATTTAAGATAATAATTAAACATCATTAACATTCATAACCATTACATATATAACATGGACATATATCATAATTTAGTTATATGGGTCATCCTCTACCAATTCACAAACCTCCCAAACAAATTACCAGTTGAGATTTGGATCCCATTTTATCACTAAATATTTAACATTAATATTTAAATATTATCATTCTTTTTATATTAACAATTCAATATTAATATATATAGAAAATAATTATAAGATGGTTTTATGATACAGGTTATCTTTATCCTATTATATGGTGCACATACACTTTATAATAAATAATAGATTCCTGTTTAATTGCAACCAATAAATTTATCCCATACAATCAATCACATTTTTACAAAACAAGTATGTTATAATAATAAATGAAAAAATAATAACATGATATTAATAGGATGAATGGAATTTGAACACCTAATCATTGTATAAAATAATTTCAAAATAAAAATCAACAAACAACCTATAAATATAACAACATGGAATGAAATATGAATAACAACTGAATATATAAGATAATATTGTAATGCATTGAATAATGTTGTCATTCCATATAAAGAAGAAGATAAAATACCACAAATCCCATTAATTTAGATGTAGTAGAATGTAAACCAATATCACATGGTGAAATGAAAATAAATTGTAACATAAAACGGTATAAAAAATAATCCCAGCCCTGGCCCCATAGACTTTTCCCTGTGGGTGGGGTGATCATTCCCAAAAAAATATAATTATTGAGATCCATGTGATTCCAAATATTCTATTTACTAACCCAAAACATTAATAAAAAATAAAAAAGATCTAAAACCTCTCATACCATTTTATATTGTCCCAACATGACATAAAACAAAACTGATTTCTAGAACAATGGTTCATAGAGACCCAAGCATTCCTCCCGTCAAGCCAAAGGCTGGTGGCTAGCAGGGAGGGACTAACAATGATTCGGTGGGGGAGATTATTCCCTCAAGGTCATATTATAACACAGTAAAAGAAGATATGAAATGCAATGGGAAGCAATATATGTATTATATAGAAATGATAATTTCACTAAATATTAAAAAAGTATCTATTGACCATAAATCTTCAACTTCCAATTTACAAAAAATTCTTGTAAGACAGATTATGTTAAAATTAAAACATGGAATAATTAAAATAAAATTACAAATTAATATTAGCATAACTGACCGAATGTGTAGCTTAAGAGAATAATGAGCCCCATCTTGGTCCCCTACCCCACTCTATCATAGTAATGAGAATTAAAAATTAGAATCTAGTCTGTTCCCATTATCAATAATTTTAGACATCATGTCTTCTTTGGTAAAAATAGTATCTGAGTAGGGTGGGAGATATAATTTCAATAGGTCACTACCCAAGATGTCTAGCCCAATCCATTTAATTCAATATAATATAAGAAGTGTGTAGCTATAATTAGTAATAAATAGTACTAAAAAGAATTTAAATGGCCTACATAGATGTCTAAAGACGCCTGAAGGCTCAACATGAATTGACACATTTTCGAAATAAGATATCTGATCAATTGAAATGTATACTATAATAATTATGAATATATTTTAGTTATATGTTTAGTTAACCTATATGAACCAATTACATGTGGAAATAACTTGGCATATACCTAGAATCCAAGTTTCTAGGTGGAAGTGAGTGTAACTCAAACATCCAAAACAAGTCTAAATGATCATATAAGTTCATGAAATACGGTGCATGCCCTATACCATAATAGAGTGAAATATATAAAGCTAAAACAAATTTTTTGGGGAGATATCCTCTATAGAAATACTATAACCATGGAACATGGCATGTAAATCCCATCGCCCATTGAGTATCACTTGTGTAATACGCCACGAGCAACACCCATTGTGGGGGATTGTGATATCTCTATGCCCAACCAATCCCATACCATTGTTTCATTGATATGTATAAGGAATTATCATATTTACAATAAATATCCATAAGGTAATACATCTCATGACATTATTTTAATAATCCCGTTATTTAATTGAATCATCATTTTTATAAAATAACCCACAACACAACACAAATCATTATTTTCATTTAAAATAACACATTATAATCCAGGGACCGCATTTAAATTAAAACATTTCAGGGTAGATAAACAAACGGTGTGTCCATGACACCCTTTACATTTTTTATTCAATTCACTCATTGAAGGGATATCAATAATGTATAGATATTTAAATTAATACGTTTCATTTAATTAATAAAAACATGAAAATTCAATTCAAACCCATAAAGAGTCCATTAGAAGAATGTCTTTTCATTAAGGAAGCTACGTACATGGGTAATTAGATTTATATGTATAGAAATTTCATACACTTAGAAGTGACTTGGTCTAACTAACACATATAATGAAAGGGGAAACATCATTTATGAATAAAAATAGGTCATGTGATAGAATACAACTTATTAATATCTAAAATTGAGGCATAAGAAAATATCATAGTAATAAACAAATAATTAAATATGTAACAAATAATTCATTTTTAGATTTGGAAACAATTCACCTCTTCTGAAGGGTTTTATTATATTAAAATGATGTTTTTTTACCAAAAAATAATTTAGCATAAATAATGGTCATTTCATGAGTCGTACCCAAATCAGGTTAAAGATGAATTTATTATAAAATAATTCAACACTAATTAAACTCTATGGAAGGTGTTAATGGAGAGAAATTCATATATAATTAAATTTTAAAGGAAATGGAATGAGATCATTCCCCATGTAGAAATAAGACCAAGGAAACGAATCTCTAAACTTCATAACTTTGACATCAATAACTCGAACCTTCCATTTACCCATGCATGTATATGCACCGTGGCATATAGGAAAGGACCCAAAGACCCTATGTACATATTTTTATGGCCATGTATGTACAAGGGTATGAAAACATGTATGATTACACCTGTATATACCTTTTTTAATTACATGTGTAGGAATTTTCACTTGCCTATATAAGCACACATAGCCCTATTATATATTTTAATCCTATATTGGATGAATATATATGTTGGAGGAACATATATTGGTACTTATTAATATATTCATACACATTAAAGTATCTTTTGACAATCTAATCCAAAAATAACAATGTTAAGGTCCAACACACTTAAAAAATATTTCCTGTAACTCAAAAACTACAAATGTAAAAAATAGAAATCGAGAAAAAATTATGATCAAAAGAAAACCTACATTAAATTGATTTTAATTGGTATAGAATTAATCACCGTTGGAAATAGATTTCAAAACACTCAAAAATATTATTTAGGAGTCCCACCACATTCACTGAAAGTGAATGAAAAACCAAAACTCAGATCAACCCTAACCCTAGGTTTTAGTTGAAACGAACTGGGTAATGGGGAGAGGGTAAATTGGTGGAAAATAGGAATGATGATGGAGCTAGAGTCCTTAACTCAAAATACCAAAAAAATATAATAAATATAGTTGAATTCATTAAACAAGTAAGAGGTTGAGTAGGGGAGTCATGTGCGGCTGAAAGCATTAGAGGGAGTGGTGAATCACTCAAGTTTAGAGGGGTGGGAACAGTTCATTTGTTTTTATTTTATTTTATTTTATTTTATTTTAGTTACTTTAATTTACATTAAGAAAATAATTTTCATGGTTTAGGTCAAATTATTTTCAAAACTGTGTTTCAACTATGCGATAAACAGTGAACATGTACTTCCTAAGTAACACTACCAATGCATGCTTCGCACATGATGAGGGTAAAATGTGCATAGCTCGTGTGATTTACATCTTCTCAATACCATAAGCCAAATTTTTTTCTATTGGGGGAGCACTATTTTAGACTAACAGTGAACCCTATACATACCCTCCCAAACATGGGATTCCATAGTCATGCTCCCTCAATAGTCAATGAGACATCCAAGGGACCCCTTGGGACTTTACCCAAGACTAAAAACAAAACAATGAAATTTTCCCACAATCAATATTAAATTATGATGCTAGTTTATTAAAATTCCTCATCCAGTAAATGATTGATTTTACATTCCTTTGGATTTCCATCTTATTCAAAAACATGAGTCATTAAAATATGGTTATATTCTACGAGGATGATACATTAGAAAAAATGTTGATGAAAATATTCGAATTTAGGTTTGCGATTTTTATGACTATAAATAATGTGGGTCATTTAATTTAATAATAAATATATATTTACAACCTTATTGATCCATAATTTTGGTTTTATGTATGGTCGTAAAGGTGGTATTGGAAAATAAAAATTCATCATCCATGGAGGCAGTGAATCGACACAACATGGATGATGTATCGATGTATAAAATAAATTGAGAGTATAACAGAATTAATGATAGATAATACAATATCCCAATAATATATCTATATATATGACACATTATTTACTATGACACTTTGTATAGTGTACATGAGGATAAGATTAAAAAATAAAAGAAATTTAAATAGAATGAATGAGGATTTTAACTCTGTAATTTTCCCTCTATGGGAACCTCTTTAAGACACTTGTATTTGGTATTTTGGTAATGGTAGATGGTCTAGGACATGGGTAAGAGCTATTGGAAGGTAATTTGGAAGAATTTATACATAATTCAAGGATTAGATGGTTTTAGGGGAAGGGGTGTTGATTTGTAGTATTTGTTGGGTTTGAGGTGTGTTTTTTATTATTATTACTCATTTATTTGTTATTTTGGTTTAATAGAGTCAATTGTGTTATTTATTGTGACTGAGTAAACTATATAGATAATGTGTGGTCAGAATATTTTGTGTATACCTAATTAGTGACTAAAAAATTTATGTATTTTACTTATAATGATAAATACTATAAATTAATGTATTTCACATTTCATAAAAAACAACTATTTGAGAAAAAAACAAAAAATCAACATAACCATTTCCAAAGATGTATATTTTAAAATTAGACATCATTTTATGAAAATAATTTTCATAAAAAGATATTTTTAATTTTTGAATAAAATAATCATATATCCAAAAAAAATATTGATTTTAAATAATATAAATGATTTTCGAACACTTTGAAAAATAAATTCTAGTCTTGTAATATAGTATTATCATTATAATCCAAAAATATAGTAACTTATAAATCTATTTCATGAATATATATTTTTAATTGTATATATTAATTATAAAATTATAAATAAACTATTATGTTTCCCAAAAATTCCAATTCTTAATTCATCATTTTTAAAACATTTTGTTACATGTTCACTGATATAAATATATCATATTTATGTTTCTGAGAAACCTAAATTTTATTTTTACTTTCAAAAGTGATGTTAATATTCTAATGGTCAGATTACTATTTCTAAAAGTAACATGACTATTCCTATATTCATATTACTATTTAATAGTATATCACAATTTTTTATGCTTAGTTTTGTTGGAAACGTTAGATATCAACTAAATTGAATTTATTTATGAAGATACAATGCATAAAATATTGGGGTGTTATATTATTCACTCCTTAAAAAAATTCATCCTCTAAATATTTGTGAATAATACCTTATAAATAGTTGAGGGTGGTTCATTGTCATAGAATCCCTTGGGTCCCACATTTAGTCTTCCATTTTATGGTTTCTCTAAAGAACTTTTACCAGTCGAGTGATACGATTTCATAATAATTTTTCTATAATTTTATAAATCATAATAGGATCATCGAACTAAGATAAATCATTGTTATAATACTATTTCTATATTGGCGGGTACATGTGTTGAGTTTGGAATGTACTTCCTTAACAAAGAGAAATTGAATACATCAGGTCCTTTAGAAAGGCTAGGTTCCATCACAAATTGAAAATCCATGGATATAATTATTTTAATAATTTCAAACACTTTTATGTACCTGGGGACCAGTTTCACTTTTTTACCGATCCTTATGACAACCTTTAAAAGAGATGCATTCATGAAGAAATGATATCCCACAAAAAATACAAAACCCTTATCTAGTAATCAACATAAATCATTTAACTACTCTATGATTATTTAATGTGATCCTAAGTAGTTATTAAAATTATCATTGTATTTTTATTATGTTCTTCTTCTATAAGTTTTCTCTCATTGAATTCAACCAAACTAGTCTGAGTATGGAATCTCTTTCAATATAACGGTTCAAATGGCATAATTTCAATTCTATAATGTACTCTATTGTTTTATAAAAACTATAAAAATGATAAATATATATCCCACATACCATGAAAATAATTGAGAATTATCACAACATGTCTACTAATGTTTCAATAGTCCATTCATACTGTCCCTCAGTTTGAGGGTGATAACCATTACTCAAATGAAGCTCAGGATACAGATCCTTCTAAAGAATCATCCAGAATTTTAATGTAAAATTGGGATCTCAATTAGACACAATCGATAGAGACTCACCATGAACTCTTTGAAATTCATTAATATAGAGTGTTTCAAAGAACTCCACTAGAAAATCCACCAATATCGTGAGTAAATGTGATGATTTTTTATGTCCATCGACAATTACTCATATTTCATCAATCTGTACGTGAGACTTTGGTAATCCAAGGAAAAAATCCATAGTAATGTCATAAAATGTCCATGTAGGAATATGTAGAGCTTTTTTGACTCATCTAGGATGCTATCTGTTAGGCTTCACCTATTAAAATGAAAAAAATATTTATTTATAATCACCAATTTCACGTATCATATTAACAAAAAAAATTCATTCAAATCCTTATATATCTTAGTGCTACCATTATGTATATATAAATTCGACCAATGTGAATCATCCAATAATTCCCTTTTTAGATTGGGTATAGAGGGAACAAAAATCATCTTTCCATATATCAAAATATCATCCTCATGTATGATGTATACAATTTCTCCATAATTTAGTGCTTTAATATTATTTTAACAATTATCATCTTTATATAGAGAAGATGTAATCTTTTTCAATAAGGACAATTTGAAAAAATATTGAAATAGTAGTGATGTTTCACCTTCCTGATAATTTCCATATCCATAGTTACATGATTCACGTACACATGATCAATTTAATTCCTCATCTGGATCAAAACACTATGATCCTTTAGGCTATATGCAACTCCAATATTATTTTAATTCCCTGAGTTGTATTGTATTGAATAATGATAATCCTTTAGTATCCCGATCCATCACCATTCATACATGTTGAGTTATTTTAGTGAGAAGATATATTTCAAACTCTTATGATCTGTATATATGTCACAACCTACACCATAGAAATCGTATCTACATATCTCCATAGAAATTATTATAGTGGAAAAATCAAAATTATCTATTTGGTAGATCCATTCATGTGTTTTCAGTAGATTGATGCATATGAAATAACTCATTCATTATTCATGAAGTCACAACCAAGTCCTTTCATCTATACCTCACTATAAATAAAAAATCCACTATTTTCGAATGGTATATTCATGATTCGAGCATTCACTAATCTCCTCATCAGTTATTAAAAACATTATTCACAACCCTTTTTATAAATAATTATAACCCCATTATGAGTAATTTTGTTAATGGGATAGATAATAAAGAAAAATTCTAAATGAAACTCTAATAGTAACCTTTTAATGAAATGATACTACATACCTCTGTTATATTCATTGTTTAGTCCTTTAAGGTATATCCTTTTACTTCACAGGATCCATTGACATTCCATCCATTTGGAAAATAAAACCATGAAAATAAACTATTTTAATCTGGAAAAAAACATGATAAACATACCATATAAATCCTTTAATCTAAGAGTCCCATAAAATATGCATGTGGATCTGATGGTCCACATAGTTATTGGAGTACATAATGATATAATCAATAAATACCACAATGAAATTATAAAGATATTTCATTTTAACTATATTAAATATTTCCCTAATAATAGAGGGTTTAGTAGTCATCCCATATGGGATTAATGTGAACTCATAATGTCCATACCTTATTCAAAACATTGTCTCTATAATATATTCCTTCTTTAGTTGATATTGATGATATCCAGTATAAAGATCGATATTTAATAACTGTTGATCTCCATGATGTAGTTCAAATAATTCATTAATTGGATGAAGATGGTACTTTTTCTTTATCACGATAGAATTTATTTCCTTATTGTAAATTCTTAGACTTATAGTTCTATATTTATTCTAAAAAAGGTATTGGAGCTCCCCACGTTGGAAAACTAAGGTGTAGAAATCATTTACTACAAAATTCCTCTAAGTGATTCATTATCTCTATTACCTCTAGTGTAGCCATTCTATAGGGAGTCTTAGATATATGTCTTGTATTGATGATTAAATCAATATAAAACTCAACATTCAAATATATAGGATTTATAGGTAATTCCTCTAGAAATAAATTAATGTATTCATGTATAATATATACATCTTCAATTAAAATATCGTTTTTCTCATCAATACATTTTATATGAAATTATTCTCCAAGATTATCATTTATAAGAGCTACAAGAAGTGTTTCTAGATCACATTAATAAGAATAATTATCCTCCCTAAAGATAATAAGTTCCATATATTCATCATGAATCAGAATTTCATTCATGTTGTAAGAAATTATTGCATTATGTTTTGAAACCCAGTCCAAATAATGGAGTATATCAAAAATCCCATAGGTTTGATAATAAAATAAATAAGTAATGATCTTTCATATGTCATGATATGATCTTCATGACACATCATTATTGCAATAAGGTTTCCACTATGAATATTTTATAATAAATCCATTATTATAGTGAATTAAAAATATTTATTTTTTTTATAGAAAACTAGTAATAAATAAAAGGGTAAGATGATCTAGAAATAAATAAATGTATAGAAAAAATTGAGGTGATAAATAAAGTACCTTCAACCACATCATAAAGAAAATAAACCTCAATTTTTTTGACTTCTTATGAATAACCTTGTTCCGTTGGAAACTTATATGTAATTTTTCTCTGACATCAAGAACAACCATATACATATAGACCCATTTCTTAAAACCTAAATCATTTCACATTGCCGACTTCTTTCTTTCCATTTCAATCACTGTCTAAGTGGAAATTTTCTCCTCATAGGTATCAAACTCCCCTTCAAAATTATAATGAGCCATGACGTATCTTTACAGATTTAATAAAATTATAAATTCAATTATTCCCTTTTCCCTTTTTCCATAATTTCTTTTTCAAGAGTAGTCATCATCCTGCTTCTTATCTTTCTTCTGTTTAAGTCCATAGGGATGGGAAAATTCATTCACTATATTTATTGGACATGATTTTTACATCCTTGAATGATGATAATTTTTAGGATACTAGTTCAATTAATATAATTTAAACATGGCCATCAATGAAATGGTAAATCATTATCTTTGTATAGCATATTAATTATATGTCATTCATTGTTAAACATGAAAAGTTTTCTTCATACATAGAAATTTTTTTATTCTATTTCTGTCTCAGACTGAATAATTGTTTCTCCACATAATGTTGTTTTTCATGAGGGATATAGTTTTTAATGAAAATTTATATAAAATTATTTCTTTACATATTTTAAATCACTTCCTCCTCTTTATTGTTTTGAGAATATTTTAACCATGTATCTGCATCTCCTAAAATATGATAAACTACTAGGATAACATTCTTTCATGAATTATATCCCATAGAGATAAATATATTTCTTAAATATCATATACATTCTCTGTTAAAAATGGGTTTGTAGTCCCAATAAATTGTGGAATTTTTTTATGAAGCGGTATAACATTGTTACACCATTTAGTAGATTAGGATGCTCCAAGAGAGTACGGTCATTGCTCAAAACCAGAGCCACTTGTCTCAGAAGAGTTATCTATTTTTTATCTTTAGTTATTTCTCCTTATCTAACATCATTATCGTTCATACGATGGGAATCCGTTCATCGAATGTGTGTGATGGTACAGATTCAATTCCTTCCACTAGGATTTATTTTTAAACAAGGGAATAAACTAGATTAGATTATAAATTTTTTAAAATATTTAAAATATTAAATAATTAATGTAAAAGTAATCTCAAAATGATAGTCATGGTTACCTTGGGAATGTTTTCAATGCCAGTTATAGGGTTATATTTCCCTAATATATATTTTCCTAAATCTTGATTACATATTTTCTACTAAAAATTCTCAGATTACAATGAAAAGAACCTTAAACCTAGAATTCCGTAGTTGGTTCCTAAATTTATTAGATTGTTTATAAGTTAAAGTGATCACATCCCAAATTATTGAATAGTTTAGTATCCTTGAAAATGTAGATTCAAAATTATGAAATAAATTATTACATGAAATTAAATACAGAATAATAACTCCACTGGAAACACCCCAATTTTTCATGATTATCCATGTATGTCATTTGTAATATATATCTTCAAACCAATGGGAAAATAAAAACCAAAGAAATGGGTGAGATAAGATGCTCAATAAGGGTAAACATATATTGGATGATGTTATAAATAAAAATAAATAATATGTTAATGATAATTCAATCATGAATAATCTATAGTAAAATATAGTGGGAATAAAAGCTCATGCAAATTACTTTTTTAATATTAAAACACTTTTTAGGGAGAAATTGAGAAACCCCAAAATCAGACTGAACAATCTCAAAACAACACAAGCAGAAACGAGAAATAAACCAATGCTATCAAACAGACTTACCCCACCCCTGAAAATGAGTCCGGATAGTAAGCCTTCATCAACATAGGACCCTTCGGCAAACAGTCTCGTGCAAAGTGAACGAGCACAATACCGTTGGCGTAGCCATACCCTCTCGCATCCAAACCCAAAATGACTCCATCGATGAAGTCTTCACGATCTGATCCTCATCTAGTGTAGGTCCATGTATAGAGCTAGAAATAAGCACCAAAAATCCAAACAATGACATCCAAGAAGAAAAACTATAGGGTTTAACATTCTCACATGAAAGACCTCTCAAATCAACTAGCCAAAACCGACAACTTGACCAGAATCCTTAAAAATAAATTTATTATTACCAGAATACCTCTCCCTAAAAGGTTAATAATATAGATATGAAACCTGTAAGTCAGCAACCTCCACCATCCTCTTCTCAAACACAGAAGCAAGTTGATCCCATGTCTGAATGTACTCCTTAATACTGATTTCCCCTATGTGAAATAATTGAATATTAAAAATCAAAAGAAAATAAAAATTACCAATTGATATTCTATAAGTAATATAATAATATGTTTTATATATGATTAATATCAAACTGATATAATTCATAATATGATACACCATATTGATTTCTTCAAGGATTCGACCAAGAAAAAATCCATTATTGGACAAGGCATCAACGAATACCTATACCTGGTTGTCTCATGTGACCTAGTAGTGAATTGAGGGGCTATAACGGGCCCATACCATCACTTAATAAGTTAATCGATTTCATCATATGAATGGGGTGAAACATACTGAACATATATATTCATATAGAAACCATCATTTCAATTGTTAATAACTTTCCCCAAACAGTAATAAAAATCCTAAACAATCAACATTAATATGATGTATGGTGTCAAAATAGCACATCCATAGTCAAAATGATCATAAAAATTTCAGTATAATATGTTACATTGTATAATAAGAGATAAAATTGAATTACATATAACATATAACAATGGGTTTTATATAGATGAAAATACTCTAATAAAATCTTTGAAAAATTCTTGTTAGAAATTCTACTTTGATTTAAAAACATTTATTTAAAATGGAAAAAAATTATGAAAGAGAATATTTTATTTGAAAATAACATTATTATAATTTTTTTTATTACTCAAAACATTAATGTTTCATGATTGTGGGAAAATCCACAAATTCTGTATAAGTTAGAAAAACATTACATTTAAATTTTGAAAAAATAATAATTGAAAATTGTATTTTTTTATTAATGTGTGAGAATCACCCAAATGAATCGAATATATGAATCAGATATTAATACACATTAACAAATAAATAATATAACATAATATAGTCAATATCTGTTTCACATGTAATAATATCATTACATAATAAAGGGAGTATAAGTTTATCCAAAAGAATTTAAAATTGTGTTTAGAATTTCCTTACCACTTTGTAATCAGTCGAACCATATTCCCCATAAAAATAATGTTCATCAAATGAAACATTATATTCTATAAAGTTAAATATATTAATTTTATGAAATATTAAATGGAATTATCTACCTAACACACAATAAATATGGTTTGAATAAAAAATGTCTCACATAATTACAGGTGAGATGAGAAACCATTACCTTTATCCAAAAGTGTTCTGAACATATAATTAATACCATGGATAACAAAATTATATTCATTAAGTACATAATTAATAACCTATTAAAAGTATATTGTGTTTTTTATGATTTTATTAAGTTCATTTACTCATATTTTAAATATTTTTACTATTTAATTTCATTTTTAGAGTTTTTGGTTCAGGGTTATATGGCTGGTTCCCTTGAGTCTACAAGTGGGAGTTCATTCAAAATGAGAATAACAAGTCTATAAGTGAAATTATATTGTATTTATGAACATATAAGGTTTTAAATTGACACTTATAAATTTGGTTATCTTGTATGAGGTGGATTCATTAGATAAAACGTTGATTAAAATGAATTATCTTATTTTTGCGGATTTTACAACCATCATGAACTTCTGTAATTATATTTAATATTATGATTATATAATGGTTTTATAACATGACATAAAATATTATATGTATATGAAATTATATTTTAACAATAATAATGGGTTTTTTACCATCATTGAATGCTGACATAGAAAATGAAAACTTGTCGTCCACGATGTCAATGAATCGACACATCACAGAAAATGCTTTTATTTTTAAAATAAAAGGATATTGGAAGAGGTTTTGTGAAGGATAATCCATTATCATAGTAAAATTAAAGTTTTCATGTGATAATGGAGTTACAAATACACTTTCAATAGGGGAAGTGATGAGAATATATGAAAAATAAAAAAATTAAATGATAATGAAGGAGGATTATACCTCTTAAATATCATCTCACTGGGAACCTACTTAAGACACATGGATTTGGTATTATAGAAAAATCAGTAGAAATATGAAGTGGTTAATAAAACCGGATATGTAATTGGGATGTATTTAGATAATATTCATGGATTATAATGATTGATGAAAAGGGGTGTTGGGGGTTGTAGTGATAGGGTAGTAGAGGGATGTTTTTTTATAAATTTATTCATTTATTTATAATTTCGATTCAACTATCAATATTGTTTATTCATGTGAATAAGTCCACTAACTATTGATTTTTAGTTATAACTCATGGGTTATTACATCATAAATGACTCTAAAATTCATTCATCTAACTTATAATGTTTAATACTATAAATTATCATCTTTCACTATTCATAAAATATTTTTTTTTGGAAAATCTCTAAAATTAACCCCAAACTAATTGAAATTTGTATATTTAAAATGTGGACTCAATTTTATGAAAATATATTCCAATATATTGTAATATAATTTTAAAATAAATTTATTATTTATTCAAGAAATTAAATTTTTAATTTTATAACTAATTTTACGACACATTGAAAAACTAATTATAGTTTCATAAAATTATCTTATAATTTAAATTGAAAAATAATATTAATTTACGAATAATATAAATGAAATATATTTTCATATAAATAATTATATTAATTATACCATTTTAAATATACATTTAACTTTCACAAAAATACCGACACTTAATTTATCAATTTTAAACTATTACTTTTTTCTTCCATGATATAAATATATCATCTTTTCATTTATGTAATACATAATTTTTTTTCAATCACATGTGAATTTATTATTCTAATATCCATATTACTCTTCCTAAAATTCACATTAATATTCCAATATAAATGTTAATATTTAATAGTATATACTAGTTCATTTAAGATTTGGCTTATCTGAAAAAAAAAATATATCAAATAAATTTAATTTATTTTAGAAGATACATATCATAAAATATAGGAGTGTTATAGGTTCACATAATAATAATGTGAAATTATCAAAATACAAAAATTCAAAATTATTTTACTATACCAGAAAAAAAAATTGAACACGGAAAATTGGTTAATAATTACCTTCAACACTGAAAAAAACTATCTCTAAATCTAAATTTCTTGAAAATAATTATTTTAAATTTTAATAAATGTATATAAACATAATTATAAAGATAAAACATAAGAAATAAAATATTAAAACATAATAATTTTTCTAAAATAATTAATATAATATTGATATTTATTCTATTAAAATTACGTGAAAACTCATCATTCAATCAAAATAATATGTAACATTTTATATATAAACATTTTATTAAATGTTAGAGGAAAAGTGTGGTCACATTAAATTTTTTTAGAAAAAAATCTCACCGAAGATAGATCCAAAATTACCCAAGAAATTAATTATTAATTAAATCAATAGAGGAAAAAAAATATAGGGTATAAGAAACCATACCCTTATACCATTAGACAAAATAAAAGGTCTTCTCGAGCCCCTGAAAATGTAAATCAATTATGATTTATGTGAAAAATCATTGTTAGATTTGATTTTGAAATCATTAATGAATACTAGAAATACGATGGAAGAAAATTGAGATATAATTCCCCATATAAATGGCTCCACCTAATTGGAAAATATGAAATTTAAATAAAATTAATGAAAATATATTTACTAAAATACCACTAAATAAAAAATCCTCTTAACATTCTTGGAACCTGGTTCCTCGACACTAACCACAATGTGCCTACCAACCACCTTATTTTATCAACCCAATCACTTATTGGATTAAAATAGAACTCCTTCTCATTAACTACCTATATCAAGTTCCTTGTATATCACCAATGGGTACCATGTGTCACTAGATATAGAATTTATATAAAACCAAACGTAATTCTCTCCAAATCTCATTTAATCAACAAAAACATTAAATTATTATTCATATAAATATATATCATAATAAATTAAATAATAGTTTTCAAACAATAATATATAACCATGATTTTACAAATACACCCTACTGTAGGGATTTATATTGAGAAGAATCATTAAAGGAAATAATTAATGAGGAATGTAATGCAATATGACCTTAATTCTACCTCTGAGTCGTATTTCCCATCCTATAATCATCTTTTCATCCATAAAGAACATACATGTTGCATAATATTCCTCTTAATGTATTCTCATGATAATCCACAATATGTGTTGATCTCTCAATTATAGACGCATCAGACTCCATTATAGATGTAACACCCCAGGTAAATAAAGAATATGAAATTTTCATATTTATCCATATTTGTGAATAAAATATTGATATGACTTTAAAGGGGAATCTATGCTCGATGGCGTACCCAACACGCAACAACGAGTTTCTTGGGAATCTTACGTTGCACTCTAATAATATAATAATATTATTTTAAATGGTAGTTAACATTTAGCCGTTGTAATGTCGGGAATGGATAGAAATAACTAAAATATGATTATATATGTTTTTAAATGTTTTTACATTTATCCAACAAAGGATATAGGCTTAAAATACGGAAGGAATTTAATTTTAGGCGTATATGCCCTGGTTTTCACTAAAGGTTCACTTATCACCTTTTCATGTTGAACCATCATTAAATATAGTTTTTTTCACTCTTAAACATTCTTTTTGACCAAATAAAACTCTTATTAAGAATCAGGACATCAAAATTTACTTTGTGTAAATTTTTGGTATCTTTCCGATAAAGTTCATTTTTTTAATGAATAGTGTAAAATGTTGTATTTTAATTCAAAACCACTTTTTAATCTAATTTATTTATATTATTAGATTACCTTTTGAATTGGTTTTAAAGTTAAATTAGAATATTTTTTTACCATTAAATCAAATAGTGGACGTTGGATTTGATTTCACTTTGAAATTAGACTTAAACCAGTGTCAATCTTTTGATACTTATTGTTTCATAAAAACACGCTATTTGCTCTGACAACGAGAATTAATTATTAAATTAATTAATGTGACTTATATGTTTTTAATTTTTTAAAATAGACTTTATTTTTGAATTCGTAATATCAAATATATCTTAGGGTGAATTTTTGGTAATTTTCTGAAAAACTTTAATTTTTGATGAATAGTGAAACCACTAAGTGGTACTTATAAAAACTACTTTTCCGTTTAAATGAAATTTTGCCATCATTTTGTTTTGATTTTCAAAAATCCGACATACATGGTTGTCATTAAGAAGTAAAATGTGGTTCAATGAGATTAAAATAATTTTTTGGTCAATAGTAACTTATTAAGTTTTTAATCGCGATTAGTGGTAATTAGTGTAGTTTAAGGTAAAAATAATGTTTTAATAATATGAGATGAGCTTGAAACATGTCCTACCCTCATTGTAAGTGTCATGGACGACCAAGACAACCCATGGGTCAACTTGGGGACCCCATGGAGCCACTTTGGTTGGAAAATGACATAAATATCTTTTTATTTAATGTTAATGTAAAAATGACACAAACATAATATGTTTTACGAAAACAATTTTTACATGGGGTTATAAAGATCAGATTTTTGATTATAAATAGTCATTGGAAATCTAAAACGATTTCCTACATCATAGTATTTTTTTTAATTTTTAGACATTAAATAAATTAAATTATTTATGACATCATAATGATGCAGCGATGACATCATTATCTGGCGATTTAAATAAAATGAGAAGATAATGTAAAATTCATGACCTAAACATGTCAAAAACTTATTGTATGGGTGGATTTCAAACCCTTATCACCTTATCCACGAATTATATCAATGTGGGACCTTTTAAAACCGAAACACATTTTCAAATAAAGTAATATTTCTTACTTTCCAAAAGTGCCCCTCCTCTCCTCTAATAAAAGGCCCCCACATCTACCTCTTTTCCCACACTCCTCAAGCCTTTGGCTCGTCCAAACACTACCCATTTACTCTCTACACATCCCTATCCTCGTCCTAGAGGATTCTCTTTGGGAAGAATCCTTTCAAAGGAAGCCTTTAGGCTCAAATCAAAAGGAATTACACTTTTAAAGGTAATTCATTCTCTCATGTTCATTTGTTTTATTTTTTCTTCTCCAACCCCCCCTAAACGCTTTTTATTTACTTCTTTTGTAACAACACCAGTATCTTAAATATACTAGGATGTTGTTATAAGATTTATTTGAGCTACACTCTCACACAACTACATCAAATGGTTAAAAAACATACGGTTTCCGTGGATGGCGAAATTCTGCCTGACGAAACAATGACTGTTCAATACTCATTTAACACCTTCAAAGGTGGCCATTATGATGGCACTATTTTTATTTATGATATATAATATGTTTATTCTTTCCTTAAGCTTTTGTATTTTTCATTTATGGAATAACATTATTGTTTCCATTATGGGTAAACACAATATCTTCATTTTAGGAAGTGTGGACTACCGCCCCCTGAATGTGATTTGATTCGTTAATACCATATGTGGGATGTGTAAAGGATAAAGTTAATGATATTATATATGTTATTATACTGGAATTATAATATACTCTTATATCATTATGAATCCATTCCAGAAAATACGAAATAGAAATGGAAGTAGCGTTCATGCGTACGTACGGCTTACCGTCTCCATGAACGGTGCATTTAATTTCTTACCTCTAAATGTGATGTAATATTATAAATACATGTATATGATGAATATATATGATATATATGTTATCTAAATCATTAATAACATTCTGGATATAATGAACGTTTGACCAAATTAACAACATGTAAGTGTAAGAAGTCTATTTTTGACTTAAGAACCAAATACCGACAAAATGAACATTATTAACTTAAATGATTACATGATGTTCATAACATGGTATAAAAGAAATAATGAACTTGAAAAAGGTTCTTAATAAAGTAGAGATTAACTCAAGTTTATTATTCCGGACGTTAAAGAACGATCGAGTCAAGTCGGACCTGAGGTAAGGGATCCTACTCCTCTCTTTCTTTTTAAGTACACACTTTTATGTCATTCCTTTTAAAGCACATCTTTCTTGTTATTGGGATGATATTTTATATTAAACATACTGTAATTTTTATTTTCATGTGATGAGAGACCCTATTCTATCTCATCAATACATTTTGGAAGTTTTGAGTGGCGCCGTTAGGCTGCCGAACTTTCGTAAGAGATCTAACCACTCTCTTTCTTTTTAAGTACTCTCCTTTATGTCACTTCTTTTAAGCTCCACTTTGTATTGTTCGGGGATGTTATTTTATATTCCTCTTTCTGTAAATTTTATTTTAATGTGATGAGATACCCTATTTGATCTCATCAATCCATATTCGGAAGGTTTATGTGGCGCCATTAGGCTGCTGAGTTTTCGTAAGGGATTTTTCATCTCACTTTTATTCCCGTGATATTTATGCTACATTTGCCACAAATTCCATTGAGTGGTGTATGTACTGCCCATTATTATACTCTTTGTGTAATATAATTTTGTTTATGATTATTTACATCAATGATCTAATGTCTTTCTTTCATGGGGTGTATGTTTTGAAAGATACCCAAGTCGGTAAGGGAACCTTTCACCCTCCTTTTTTTTAAAAAGACTTCTTTTGTTGGCTCTTTTAATTTACATATTTTTATGTTGGGATATGTTCTCATATATCATTATTGATGTAAATTTTATTTCCAAGTGATGAGATACAGTTTTTATCTCTCATCAACTCATTTTGATGTGATGCCGTTAGGCTGTCAAGGGAACTTTTTAACCCAATTTCGACTTCTTTGGGTTCAACAGGTAGTCATTGAATATGTCATCCATTGAATATGTGTGAATGACATTTTATTGTTTTACACTTAATATCCACTTATATTGTGTGTATTTATATTTGTCACACATATTTTTGAGATTGATTTGTCCTTAATTTAGGGATACCTTCTTTATAAGGGATTTCATCACATTTGACATTTCTATTGAGGGTTCATTGTTGTTATGCACCAATTCACTCTTCTATGGTCTATATAATGTCCTTTGGAGTATTATATCATGAATCCATTTATTCTCATGATATTATAAATTTCTGACTAAATGTTATTCCTTAATTATTGTATTCAAGTGTCTATAATTTTGGTAAAACCCCTTTAACCAAAATATCGTTTTAAATGTTTTAATTATTTGTTCTTATTAATATCCATGTTTTCAAAATGGTTTTAAGGACTTATTTATATGGATATTAATGGTTTAAAATTTTAAGCATCAAGGTGGTATGGGACACTTTGATTCAAAAATCTCTTTATTAAATGCTTTGAATGGTTTGTTTAATGGTTTCTTTTTGAATGGATTCATTATTTCAATATACTAAAATGTTATATTGTGATTTAAATGTGGAAATGTTATGTTTCCTTTATGCATGTTTTATGTGATACATTTATGTTATGGTTCTTGGGAATTGTTATGAAAACGAGTGGTTCCATGATAAACTAAGGGCGGTGATCCCGATATAGCTCTCCAATGCATTGGTTAACGCGAAGGAGTGAAACGTTAAGGTTTCTCTGAAGAGATTTAGGGAATATACTTTGATGGGTATTCCAAACGTAACCAGGAGGGTTACTCCCAATGTAAGAATGTTATGAATCCCTCACGTTACCTTTTATGTCTTATGATTTCTATGATTTAATCATGGTTTGATGAGGTATGTTAAAGTGCCTTTGATTTATGGGTAAAGTATGATTTCATTATTATATATATATGAACTCATGTTTCCTTTCCATATTTTTATAACCCTTACTGATCTTTTTATGCTCATCCCAAGTTTTTGAAATGTTTTTCATAGGTCAAGGGAAGGTACATGATGAGATGATAGTGTCAAGGATGTGTCAAGAAAGAATCCATGTTTTATTTTCAATATGTTTCCGTTGATGGGAAGAATGAATAATGTCTTTTATATAACCACTTTGTTTAAATGTGGAATGTAATGCAATTTTCATGATCTAATAATCTAAAACTCTAAACCTGAAAAGATCCTCAATGTGTAATCTTGTAATAAATCAAGATTAAGTAAGGTTTAAGGCTGGGGGCTTATAGTTGGTATCAGAGGTCGGTTTAGATAACTTTAGAGGTTAGGGTATTCTTTAAGCATAAGTGACATTACTATAATGGTTAGGATTTTAGAAAGAGTCCTAGTTTTAGATAAAGTGAATGAGTAAGTATATCTTAGTGTTTACCTTCCTCATTAGTACATGATGGTTTTGTTGATATACTCACACTGACCTTTTTGGTTTTAGAAATTGGTTGGATCTAGGAGGCACCAAAGTGACAATGGGTTTGAAGGAAACTGTGGTGGTTCTCTGATTAAGATACTGGATGAGATGGGGGATTCAATGAGGAATCTCATAGTTGTTCTAAACCACCTATCAGGGAGTCATGATCAACCACTTCAACCTTGGTGAGTTCTCTAATGAATCATGTACGAGATGTCCAACTCGATGTGGATATTCAGGTAATAATTATTAAGGTAACCATTAGGGTTTATATGATCCTTACTTTTGAGGTAATTATGGGTTATTATATGATATGATGGAAAATTAAGGGCATGAGATAAACATGAGGTTAAAATATGTTATGATTATTTTTGAAAATTTTATCTCATTTTGGGGAATGTTTTAAGAATTATATTGTTTTGGAAAAAGGAAAACACGCAGACCGTGTGACCACCCGTCGCGTCGGACAAAGCCACGGGAATCGAACCCACAACCAAAGTGCGACTGGTATTTATCGCCTACCACTGGAATACGTGAAGTCCCTGGTTAGTTTTAAGGATTCTTTTTAGTTATATGATTTTATGAATTAAGAGTAAATTGATTTTGGGTTATTTATGAAAATGATTAATCTATCATGGAGGATATGTGATTAGGTTAATTACTTTTCAATACGAGACTTTAGGAGCAACTGATGTTGTTTGGAGATAAATGTTACGATTTAACTTGGTAGACTATGTGACTAAATCCTTCAAATATTTGGGTTTCAATCTTAGTATGGTTTACTTTGAATAATTTTATGGACAAATTGTTTATCGGATGGTCCTCGTTGAACTTTGGGTTTTGTTGGACACATTTTGGAGATTAAGCATGGATTTTCTTTTTAATGGGTTATCCTTTTCTGGATTATCTGAACTTGTACTAACCTTTTTTGTTTTGGTTTTGGTTAAAGCCTAAAGACATGGGATGTATATAGTTCTCTTTTTTGTATTAGGTGATTCTGTAGAAGTTGATTATAGTACTCTTAATGTGAACAAGTCTCCCTAAATACTCATCTTTTGGAAAAAAATATGAGTTTGATTAAGGAATCTAGTAAAAGTTGAAAGTCAACATGATAAGTGATTATGTTTCCTTATGAATAAATTCCTCAATAAAAAGTAACTTAAATCAAAAATGTTGTCTATTAACTTTTCCTACTGGGGAATCAAATACCATTTAACCCATCACAAGTTTGTGATTTTCTTGTGGTTAACTTTCTCCTAAACATGTTTTCTATCACTCTCCATCAGAACATGACCCTTTGTTTTTTCCTCCATGTCCAGATTTTCTTACTTGGAATCCTAGTATGGGTTAACTCGGGGGACCTCTGTGCTTATCTTTCTTTATTTTAAAGTGATTGTTTTACCGACTCTTGTTCCGATGTGGGACTTTCAAGGATGTTTCCAGGCTCAATTTTAAAAATTGCAAGGACGCAATTCCCAAAAGGGTGGAAGGATGTAACACCCCAGGTAAATAAAGAATATGAAATTTTCATCTTTATCCATATTTGTGAATAAAATATTGATATGACTTTAAAGGGGACACTATGCTCGATGGCGTACCCAACACGCAACAACGAGTTTCTTGGGAATCTTACGTTGCACTCTAATAATAAAATAATATTATTTTAAATGGTAGTTAACATGTAGCCATTGAAATGGCGGGAATGGATAGAAATAACTAAAATATGATTATATATGTTTTTAAATGTTTTTACATTTATCCAATAAAGGATAGAGGCTTAAAATACGTAAAGAATTCAATTTTAGGCGTATATGCCCTAGTTTTCACTAAAGGTTCACTTATCACCTTTTGATGTTGAACCATCATTAAATATAGTTTTGTTCACTCTTAAACATTCTTTTCGACCAAATAAAACTCTTATTAAGAATCGGGACATCAAAATTTACTTTGTGTAATTTTTTGGTATCTTTCTGATAAAGTTCATTTTTTTAATGAATAGTGTAAAATGTTGTATTTTAATTCAAAACCTCTTTTTAATATAATTTATTTATATGATTATATTATCTTTTGAATTTGTTTTAAAGTGAAATTAGAATATATTTTTACCATTAAATCAAATAGTGGTCGTTGGAATTAATTTCACTTTGAAATCAGACTTAAACCAGTGTCAATCTATTGATACTTATTGTTTCCTAAAAACACGCTATTTGCTCTGACAGTGGGAATTAATTATTAAATTAATTAATGTGACTTATATGTTTTTAATTTTGTAAAATAGAATTCATTTTTGAATTCGTAATATCAAATATAGCTTAGGGTGAATTTTTTGTAATTTTCTGAAAAACATCAATTTTTGATGAATAGTGAAACCACTAAGTGGTATTTATAAAAACTGATTTTCCATTTAAATGAAATTTTTCCATCATTGTGTTTTTATTTTCCAAAATCTGACATACATGGTTGTCATTAAGATGTAAAATTTGGTTCAATGAGATTAAAATAATGTTTTGGTGAATAGTAACTTATTAAGTTTTTAATCGCGATTAGTGGTAATTAGTGTAGTTTAAGGTAAAAATAATGTTTTAATAATATGAGATGAGCTTGACACATGTCCTACCCTTATTGGAAGTGTCATGGCCGACCAAGACAACCCATGGGTCAACTTGGGGACCCCATGGAGCCACATTGGTTGGAAAATGACATAAATATCTTTTTATTTAATGTTAAAGTAAAAATGACACAAACATAATATGTTTTACGAAAACAATTTTTACAAAGGGTTATAAAGATCATATTTTTGATTATAAAAATTCATTGGAAATCTAATAATATTTACTAAATCATAGTATTTTCTTAAAATTTTTAGACATTAAATCAATTAAATTATTTATGACATCATAATGATGCAGCGATTACATCATTATCTGACGATTTAAATAAAATGAGAAGATAATGTAAACTTCATGACCTAAACATGTCCAAACCTTATTGGATGGGTGGATTTCGAACCCTTATCACCTTATCCAGGAATTATATCAATGTGGGACCTTTTAAAACCGAAACACATTTTCAAATAAAGTAATATTTCTTACTTTCCAAAAGTGCCCCTCCTCTCCTCTTATAAAAGACCCCCACCTCTAACTCTTTTCCCACACTCCTCAAGCCTATGGCTCGGACATACCCTGCCCATTTACTCTCTACACATCCCTCTCCTTATCCTAGAGGATTCTATTTGGGCATAATCCTTTCAAAGGAAGCCTTTAGGCTCAAATCAAAAGGAGTTACACTTTTAAAGGTAATTCATTCTCTCATGTTCATTTGATTTATTTTTGCTTCTCCAACCCCCCCTAAACGCTTTTTATTTACTTCTTTTGTAACAACACCAGTATCTTAAATATACTAGGATGTTTTTATTAGATTTATTTGAGCTACACTCTCACACAACTACATCAAATGGTTAAAGAACATACTGTTTCCGTGGATGGTGAAATTCTGCCTCCCGAAACGATGATTGTTCAATACTCATTTAACACATTCAAAGGTGGCCATTATGATGTCACTATTTTTATATATGATATATAATATGTTTATTATTTCCTTAAGCTTCTGTATTTTTCATTTATGGCATACCATTATTGTTTCCATTATGGGTAAACACGGTATCTTCATTTTAGGAAGTGCAGACTACCGCCCCCTGGAAGTGATTTGATTCGTTAATACCATATGTGGGATGTGTAAAGGATAAAGTTAATGATATTATATATGTTATTATACTGGAATTATAATATAATCTTATATCATTATGAATCCATTCTAGAAAATACGAAATAGAAAAGGAAGTAGCGTTCATGTGTACGTACGGCTTACCGTCTCCATGAACGGTGCATTTCATTTCTTACCTCTAAATGTGATGTAATATTATAAATACATGTATATGATGAATATATATGATATATATGTTATCTAAATTATTAATATAATTATGGATATAATGACCCTTTGACCAAATTAACAACATGTAAGTGTAAGAAGTCTATTTTTGACATAAGAACCAAATACCGACAAAATGAACATTATTAACTTAAATGATTACATGATGTTCATAACATGGTATAAAAGGAATAATGAACTTGAAAAAGGTTCTTAAGAAAGTAGAGATTAACTCATGTTTATTATTCTGGACGTTAAAGAACGATCGAGTCAAGTCGGACCCGAGATAAGGGATCCTACTCCTCTCTTTCTTTTTAAGTACACACTTTTATGTCATTCCTTTTAAAGCTCATCTTTCTTGTTATTGGGATGATCTTTTATATTAAATGTAATTTAATTTTTATGTTCATTTGATGAGAGAACCTATTCTCTCTCATCAATCCATTTTGGATGTTTTGAGTGGCGCCGTTAGGCTGCCGAACTTTCGTAAGAGATCTGACCTATCTCTTTCTTTTTAAGTACTCTCCTTTATGTCACTTCTTTTAAGCTCCACTTTGTAATGTTGGGGGATGTTATTTTATATTCCTCTTTCTGTAAATTTTATTTTAATTTGATGAGATACCCTATTTGATCTCATCAATCCATATTCGGAAGTTTTATGTGGCGCCATTAGGCTGCTGAGTTTTCATAAGGGATTTTTCATCTCACTTTTATTCCCGTGAGATTTATGCTACATTTGCCACAAATTCCATTAAGTGGTTTATTTACAGCCCATTATTATAATCTTTGTGTAATATACTTTCGTTTATGAGTATTTACATCAATTATATAATGTCCTTCTTTCAATGGGTGTATGTTTTGAAAGATACCCAAGTCGGTAAGGGAACCTTTCACCCTCCTTTTTTTAAAAAAGACTTATTTTGTTGGGTCTTTTAATTTACATATTGTTATTTTGGGATATGTTCTCATATATCCTTATTGATGTAAATTTTATTTCCAAGTGATGAGATACACTTTTTATCTCTTATCAACTCATTTTGATGCGATGTCGTTAGGCTGTCAAGGAAACTTTTTAACCCAATTTCGACTTCTTTGGGTTCAACATGTAGTCATTGAATATGTCATCCATTGAATATGTGTGAATGACCTTTTATTGTTTTACAATTAATATACACTTATATTGGGTGTATTTATATTTGTTACACATATTTTTGAGATTGCTTTTTCCTTAATTTAAGGATACCTTCTTTATAAGGGATTTCATCACATTTGACATTTCTATTGAGGGTTCATTGTTGTTATGCACCAATTCACTCTTCTATGGTGTATATACTGTCCTTTGGAGTATTATATCATGAATCCCGTTATTCTCATGTTATTATAATGTTCTGACTAAATTTTATTCCTCAATTATTGGATTCAAGTGACTCTAATTTTGGTAAAACCCCTTTAACCAAAATATCGTTTTAAATGTTTTAATTATTTGTTCTTATTAATATCCATGTTTTCAAAATGGTTTTAAGGATTTATTTATATGGATATTAATGGTTTAAAATTTTAATCTTCAAGGTGGTATGGGACAATTTGATTCAAAAATCTCTTTATTAAATGTTTTAAATGGTTTTGTAAATGGTTTATTTTTGAATGGATTCATTATTTCAATATACTAAAATGTTATATTGTGATTGAAATGTGGAAATGTTATGTTTCCTTTATGCATGTTTTATGTGATACATTTATGTTATGGTTCTTGGGCATTGTTATGAAAACGGGTGGTTCCGTGATAAACTATTGGCGGGTGAGCCCGATATAGCACTCCAATGCATTGGGTAACGCGAAGGAGTGAAACGTTAAGGTTTCTTCGAAGAGATTTAGGGAATATACTGTGATGGGTATTCCAAACGTAACCAGGAGGGTTACTCCCTACGTAAGAATGTTATGAATGCCTCAAGATACCTTTTATGTCTTAGGATTTCTATGATTTAATCATGGTTTGATGAGGTATGTTAAAGTTCCTTTGATTTATGGGTAAAGTATGATTTCATTCTTATGTATATATGAACTCATGTTTCCTTTACATATTTTTATAAACCTTACTGAGCTTTTTATGCTCATCCCAAGTTTTTGAAATGTTTTTCACAGGTCAAGGGAAAGGTACGTGATGAGATGATAGTGTCAAGGATGTGTCAAGAAAGAATCCATGTTTTATTTTCAATATGTTTCCGTTGATGGGAAGAATGAATACTATCTTTTATGTAACCACTTTGTTTAAATGTGGAATGTAATGCAACTTTCATGATCTAATTCTCTAAGACTCTAAACCTGAAAATATCCTCAATGTGTAATCTTGTAATAACTCAAGATTAAGTAATGTTTAAGGCTGGGGCATTATAATAGATCATCAAAATGTATTCATTTAGATGAATATAGTTCATATTTACTTATGTAAAATATATGAAATAAATTTTTTATCACATTATATTTTTTGGAAAATATAATAAATAAGAAATAACCCAAATAATCCACAAAATCTAAAATGGTCTAATGGGTCTTGATGAAAATTTCTATTAACTTCTCAATCATTGGTATACCATGTGAGTTGAGATATGATGAATGAATTGATCTATGAAAATAATCTCAAGATATCAATATATTTAAACATTATATGACATTGAATTATATTGGTTGATATATTCTCCATTTCAAATATTATATTCTCAATAAAATGTTTCTAATACCATTCTTATACAAAAAATTGATTACTGAACGGTTTCTATCCAACATAACGTTTATTGGATCACCATCCCATGTGATGTCTCTAACATATCTATAGTAATATATTCTTTTCATATATTAGAAATTATGAAATCTATATGATATTCCCACAAAACCTAAAAATAAATGATATATTAATGATTCATATCCTAATGAATAAATATAATGAAATCAAATTGGTATTATATTTTCAGATGCTAAACTACATTCAACATTAATTAAGTACTTAATTTTTTTAATCCACAAATCAATAAATATAATAATATTATATCGGGATCCAATAAAACATTTTTTTCAAATAGTTTCCAATAATCCCTCCTATATAAGGATTACCATGTAAATTAATATTCTATGATTTCATAATTGGGATAATTTGGCATCTTTAGTAAACCCAATAATAATAAACCAAGTTTAATCACTTTATTTCTATGATCTCAAGAAAACAATCACATAAAATATGCTCCCAAATTCCCATTAACACTATGAAATTTGTTTTGAAATCGATTGTTCTTTGAAGATTAATATTAAATCACCAATTCTCAATGAATCATAAAATAAATAAATATATTCCATGTTCCATTAATGTATAGTAAAAATAAATCTAATCATTTTGATAAATCCAAATTAATCCAGGACTCCCCTTGGAAACATAAAAATACCTCATAATGTCTTCTCAAAAATAAAATGAAACAAAAATATCAATGAAAATATATGTGAAAATTTTCATCAGGAGTCCTCCCAAGCATATTTTGAACACCAAAGATTATATGATGAAAAATATAGCGCATAGAATTTATTTTATGGAAATATTTCACTCTATTTAGAAAGAATGAGGTTATAATTATAGTTACCAAGACTAAATGTCTTCCCAATTTTGACACATTCTGATATAACATTGAAAAAAGATATATAATATATCACTTAACTATTGATTCTAAAAAAATATGATCTTAATATTTGACACTCAATGAATTTTTAAAAAGATCCCATCTTCCAAGAGCATATTAATACATTAAATTAAATTACTAATGAAACCCAACCCTTTACCATTATCATAGATTTTAATCCCTCTATGAAAATACATAACCCAATATTTTATGATAAATGTAAATAATCAAAATATCATATAGTAGATAATATCCTTAAATCTTAATCATATTAGAAATGATAGACCACTCATGGTCATGAGTTTTTAAATTATTCTCATATGTCCTATGAACCTAATAACTATAAGGTGTACCACATCCCACCAGTAAAAACAAAAATCTTAATACCCCAACAGTTGTGATGTAATAAACCACATATCACTTCCGCATGTCCATTAGAATAAAAATATTTATTTGTGCCAGCCTCATCCCTAACTCATGAAATGTAACCTTCTCTGGAAATTTTTTTGTGTTGACTTGACCAAACACCCATGAAGGCACACCACACAAACAAAAGATAATTCATAATTTCTACAAGATTGTGACGATAACCATGGTGTCATAGTTAATGATTTAGGAATCCTTATGTCTATGAATATCTAGAATGAATCAGCCTTGAATTAGAATCTCATGGAGTAAAATAAGTTGTATAAAAGTGATATAAATATATGGAAGAGAACACATGTGAAATACTAAAACCTGATATAAAAATATCATCAAAATAGTTTTCATAAATAAGTCATATACATATGATATCCATAATAACTATAATAAATATAATAATGCCAAAAAATCCAAAAAATAACATGTAAATGAATGAAATCATAATAAAATATCCATAGGGAATAAATTATAAATTACCATGTCCTAACAATCCCAAAATGAAAATAAATTTTATTAATAAAAAACGACCACTAAACTACAAGGTGACTATTCCCTTAAATCTGTCCCATATAACATGGTCCGTATATTCCTAAAGGTGTTTGCTGTGAGGGTGGAATCAATCCAATTAAGAAAACACCATTAATTTATATACACATTTTACTAATAAAATCCATCAATTATAGTTTTAAAACACATTTAGAAAACCAATATGAATTTTAAAAATGAAATTTCTCAGGAAAATTAATAATTTATAAACCCTTGGGACTTTCTAAAATAAATAATATTTTCAATATTTGGAATAAAATGTTCAAATAATGAATGAAACCCACCATACATAAACATGCACAACACAACAAATATTTAATAAATAGGGAATACGAATAAACATAATTATATAATGAAATAATGGAAATGGGATAATCACACCGTAACACAATCATACAAGGAAAAAACCATCATCAAAAAAAATAATTTAAAATCCAACTAGGGAAAAGTAGTGTGCACCATGGGCTCTGAATAGTAGGGTCTAGTTTGAATTAGTTGAACATATGGTTTTTGTATAAACTATTGTAAGGTATAACAAGTTTGGAAGCACACAGGGTCTTCCATGAGCTTGAACTTAATTGTACGTTCACTCTATGACCATATGAACCAAATTTTGTATCTCCATAAATCTCTCTCAAAAAAATCCTCCAAGCCCACAAAATAAAATTCCCTATAGTGTCTTAGTCACAGGAAAAGGTTCAATTTTTATATTTCACACACACACACACAACTATTGTCTCATATGTTCAATGAAATTCCAGACACAAAAAAAATAAAAACATTTCAATCACATATTTCTATTAAAACAATTATTAAAAGCCTTAGTCCATCTAGAAACTCAATAATTACACTCTATTAAATAACTTTTTGAAATCCATTAATTTGGTTTTGAATTTATAAAAACTAGATGAGTAATTAAAAAACATGTGGATTGTATCGAATTCCTATCCCAATGAATATACACATTAAACCATTATGTTTCTATAAAAATTCCATGAATTTAATAAGCATGGAAACCCATCACTAAAAATTTTGATTATGGGAAATTTAATGAAAAACTATAAATAAGTAATCATTGGGATCACAAAGAAAATATCCCATTAACAGAAATAACTTCATTTATTCTAAATGAAATATTTCTCCATTGATGATAACCACATGAATTTAGTAGTTCAGGTCCTCATAAAACTAATCCAAAATAAAGAACTATCCATTAGTGAAACCTAGATTCATCCCAATCACATCATTGGTTTTACATACTACATAAAATTTGATGAACAATGGTGAATAAGTGAGCAAAAACAAATGAAGAGAAATTCAACAATAGTATGAGTAAAATGAATAATTGGATAAAAGCGTGTACCAAAATTATGTCTGCATAAGTTATGATAAATGGGAGAGTGGATAAAAAAAGTATGGAGGGAAATTAAAGAGAAACCCATAATAAATTATAAGGGAAAATATTCAAAATCCTGTTTAGTAGCTATCATGAAAGACTTAATGGTTTGGCCACATAGTCAAACATATTATGTGCCTATTATGCTGAATCTATTGAATCTTAAAAATATAAATGTAATTGTTTTTTATATTCTTAAATGGTTAGAAACGTCATTCAGAATCCATTAGAAACCTTAATATCACTCCAAACATGCCAAACACATGGGTAGATACATTGTTTCACTAAATGTGCACTAGCCATGTTCAGGTGCTAATTTTACGAAAATGTTAGAGCTACATAACCTCTAAATCCTATCCCTGGCCTAATAATTAACTAAATCTCAATGTAAAATATATGAGGGACCCATAGTGTGCCACAATTCTCTTCACTATGTATCATTCCAAAAAAAAACTCATTCATGGATCTATAGAAAACAATATGGGGTGCTCCTACTCCCCCACTATAACATCCTAATGATAATTTATGTGTTTATCTTCACCATGATTTCAATGAACATAGACCAACAATATCATCGTAACATTGATCACTTTTTTAAATATCATAGGATATGAATATGATACTCCACCATTGTTGTACCAGGCACCAACACCAATTCTACCCACTTTATCATATTATATGGGTTTGGGTGGTCCTTCATCAACTAGGAAACATTAAAAAAATTCATTAATGCTGGTCATCCTTGGTAAAAAGTATAACTGAATATCCACTACACAATATTCTGTATAAGATAAAACATCCATAACTAATGTCACACAAAAATTCATTACGTTCCCAAATAATGATATCCCATTTGAAAAAATATGTAATGGAACCCCTATCGAACAAAATTTAACTCAATAGAGAAATAAGGATGATCAACATATGATTTAGGTTTTCTCTAAGAAATATATAACCCCTTTTATTTCAACTTAAATTTTTTTGTCATATCCTAGATGAGACTCAGTCCAACTAATTAATGTTCAACCATCGTATCCCCACACGATGGGGACTGGTATGGATATCTATAAAACCCCTCAAAATGAATCTTCTTAATCGATACCTAGTAACTATTATTATATAAAATCCATCCATTGAAATATTCATTTATTTTAAACCCCAGATTTTAAACATTGATGCATGAAGAAATTTTTTGATAATCTTGATGACATGCTCTGTCTGAGTATCCATTATTGGGTGAAAATATGTGGTTAATTTCAACAAATTTAATATTCATATGGATTCCTATTAGGAACATATCTACTAATGGACACCATAAAACCAAAGGATTTCTCATATATATATGTGTTTAAACTCCCATATCTTTATCAAATCCCTAATGGGATGAAAATGGGCATACATAGTTAACTAATTTATTATAAAATTTTTAATAATTAAATTTAGTGCACATGAAATAATTTTCTCCAACACAATCAATATTTATTAGGTAATATTACTAGGTATATATCTTAGATAATGACTAAAATGGATACACTTGGGACTATTTTCTAGAAAAAATTCTCAATACATTTTAAGTTTTGAAAATATCTTTACCCAAGTTAAAAATGGTAAAAGTATATAATTAGTCACTATTCATTCTATCTTAAGTGGATAATTTTTTATTTTTTATTTTAAAACTTATTCATGTAATAATTTTATTTTACATAACATCATAGAGTTAATAAAATCTCAATGAAATGGTATATATGAATAAATAAATATTTATATTTAGGAAATCATTTTAACCATGTTAATTGAATAATAAATTGGAAGTATATTTTTACAATTTGGTGATTACAACATGTTATAATATAAATATAGTTTTAAATTGAGTTTTTTAATAAAAATATATATCAGTTGTGGACTGGAATAAATCCAAAAAATTATTACATTATTGATTTTGGATGTATGGTATTTAAAAATAATTATCATAAATATAATCCATTATATGATATCAATTTTTTATAGGATATACTACAACTAGTCAAGAATATCATTTTAAAAAAATACATTTACTACTGAGGAAATAGTGAACCTATAATTTTTTGTAATTATATAAATCTATTATTTTTATTTAAATACTACCCAAAACAAAATCTTCAAATGATATTGTAACATCCCTAGTAAATAATCAATAATATATTTACATATTTATTAATATTTTTCAATTAAATATTAATGTTTTTTTTTTAAATGGGATTCAATTTTTGATGGTGTACCCAATACACAATAGCAGGTTTGTTTGAAATCTAACGTTGCACACAACATAGGGTCATAATGAAAAATAATAGTAAAATAATATTATAAATGGTATTTAATCCCTATACATTATATAGGAAGGAATGGAAATAACTAACTAAAATATGAATATACATGTTTCGTAAATTTTTTTACATTTATCCAATAAATTTTTAAGGCGTAAAATTAGAATGAATCCGTTTTTAAGTATAAATACTCTAATATTCATTAAAAGGTCAATTTACCGCCTTTTGATGGCGTACCCTATTTACATATAGTTTCGGTCAGTTTTATATGTTCTATTTGACAAAATAAAAATATCTTCAGAATCGGGATATCAAAAATTACTTTTGGTAAATATTTGGTATTTTTCTGAAAATATTCATTTTTAATGAATAGTTAAAATGTTTTATTTTTATTCAAAACAGCCTTTTAATATAATTTATTCATAAGTATAGATAATCATTTTAATTTTTTATAGAGTGTAATTATAATATGTGTTTACCATTTAAACAAATGTTGGTCATTGTAAGTAATTTCACTTTGAAATTGTACATAAACAAGTGCCAATATTTTGATAGTTATTATTTCTTAAAAACACTCTTTTGGTTTTGACAATTGGAGTTAATTTTAAATTAATTGTAATCACTTATCAGTTTTTAATTTGTAAAAATGGATTCCATATTTGGAATCAGGAGGTCTGAATTATGTAAATAGCTAACTTTTATTTTCATACATTATGAATATTTACTTCAGTAAAAATATTATTTACCAAGGTTAAAGGGTAAATCTAGTAATTAAGGGTAACAAAATATTATTATAATAATATTATATTACACTAAAATTTTTCCTAATCCAATGTGTTGACATATTTCTGACCATTTTCTTCGTTGGGTCGATTTTGGGATCCCATGGAGCCACTTGAGAGTGATAATGACAATTTATATTAATTAATTTAATGTAAATACAAAAATGACTTAAACATCTAGCTTTTATTAAATAAAATTTTACATGGTTTTATATAGTTTATCTCTTAGTCTATAGATATTAATTTTAAAGTTAAAATTTTTTAATAAGTTTTGATATTTGTTTTTTAATTTTTAGACATCAAATAAATAAAATTATTTATGACACAATAATGATGCAGTGTTTTTCTCATTAAGGAATGATTTAAATAAATATGATTATAAAGATTACAAAAATATCCAAAACCTATCCAATTATTATTTGATGATTTTATTTCGAACATGAGTCATCTTATCTTCAGTTTTAATTAGTTTTGGAGCTTTATAACCCTAAAATCATTATATAATAAAATAATATTTTCATGCTTTATTAAAGAGCCCCTCCCCACCCCTTATAAAAAGTACTCACTTCTTACCCATTCCTCACACTTATCAAGCCCATTGGAACATCCCAACTCTACCCAATTAATTTTATTACGTCCCACTCCTCTTCTTTGAATCCTCCCTCTAGGCACAGGAAAATTCAATTAAACCCTTTGGTTCAAACCAAAATGAGATACCCAATTCAATGGTAACATTTTCTCTTAAGTAATTTTTTTATTTTCCTTATCCAACCTCCAGAAATATTTTAATTAATTTATTTAATATCAAAAAAGTATCCTATATACACTAGGATTTTGTTGTGATAAGGATTCAAACTATACTTACACACACCTCCATCTAAATGGTAAATAACATACTGTTTCTGTGGATGACGAACTACTACTTCACGAAATGATGATTGTTCAATATTTTCCTACAACCTCTTATGGCGGACATTAAGATTTAAATGTATTTATATATTATATATATTATGATTATGTTTTTTAGGCTTCTGTATTTTTTATTTATATCATACCTTTATGGTTTCCATAATTGGAAAAAGCGATAATTTCATTTGCGGATGTGCATACTTCCACCCCCTCAAAGTGATATGACTCGTTCATTCCATACGTGGATTGTATAAAGGATGGATTAAATGAAAATATATATTATATTATACTAGAATTAAAATATAACTATTTATAATTATGTTTTTATTCCATTGAAAATAAAATATAAATGAATGTAGCCTTCACGCGTATGTATGGCTTACCATCTCCATAAACGGTGCATTTCATTTCTTATCTCCAAATGTTATTTACTATTATAATTACATATATATACTAGATATGTATGATATGTATGATATCTAAATTATGAATATAATTCTGTAGAAAATGTAATTTCGACCACATGGACTATTTATAATTATAACATGTTCATTTTTAACTCAAGTTCTGAACGTTGACAAAATGACTGATATAAACTCAAATAATTAACTAATTGGTATAAAAAGGTATTAATTGATATAATAGGAATAATAAACTTGAAAAAGGGTAGTATGAAGTAAAAAATAACTTTTGTTTATTATTCATGAGTTTAAAGAATGAACGAGTCAATTCAGACATGAGGTGAGGGACATCATCTAAATCGCCTTTCATTGAGGCATATTTGGTTTTAAACAGAACATTCATTTATACATTGTATAGACACCTCTGACATTTCATTTCATTCAATGGGTATATTTTTATAAAAGGTGTTTTACTAAATGAAAAAAATAATGTTTTTTAAACGTATGAAGTGATAATGACCTTTCTGCCGCTGCGAGTATTATTTGATATTTGGCTTCCTTAACAAGCCGTAATATTTTTAAAAGGAAAATAAATACCATATACTATTTTTCATTTTTTCTTATTGAAAATGGTTTTGAGAATGGATTGATTATTTCAATATCTTGTTCAATATCTTGAAATGATTTATTCTTATTGCAATGTGGGTATTTTATCTTTACTTTATGATTATGTTATGTGTTATGGTTATGTTATGGTTATTGAGAATTGTTTACATATATGGTTGGTTCCATGATAAACCTAGGGTGGGTGAGCCTAAGATAGCTCTCCAATGCATTGGGTAACATGATAGAGGTAAATGTTAATGTTTCTCCTAATAGATTTAGGGAATATACTGTGATGGGTATTCCAAACGTAACTCCCTATGAGATGTGATAGCTACAATGTATGTATGTTATGGATGCCAAAGAAACCTTTATGATTTGAGATTACTATGTGTCATTCATAAATATTTTGATTTTATAGGGTATGTTAAATTGATTAGGTTATATATATATTGTTGAAATAATGTTTTCTTCCACTGTTTTATAACCCTTAATGAGATTTTTTATTTTCATCCCATGTTTTGAAATGTATTTCCCAAGACGTAAAGATGCATAGGGTCAAGGATGTGATCAATGAAAAGTCATGCTATATAAAACATGGAACAAGACAACGCAATTTTTTTTCAAGTGTTTATATTTTACGAAAAAATGGAAACTGAGTAGAAGTGTCTACTTTGTAATTTTTGAGATGTAATGTAAAAGTAATGGCCTATTTCTGTTAAACCCTAAAACTAAAAAGTTTATCAATATGAATTATTAATTAAATTCCGGATTTTAAAGTTTTTACGGTTGGGTCATTATAGTTGGCATCTGAGTGTCAGTTTAGATATATTTATAAGTTATGATATTGTTAAATTAATGTCCATAAATTAATTTATTATAATATTGAAAAGACATAGCATTTAAAGATCACCATTTTGCTTCACCTAAGATATTTTTTTCTTCAAAATTGTTTTCCACAGAAGAAACATTGAATCTGTGATGGGATAACATTAGGAGGAAGACCACCTTATAAATCATCATCCTAATATGGTCAGAATCAGATTTGAACAGTTTGTGGTAGTGATGGAATAGTTGTCTCGCGAAATAAATGGTGGTGTTATCTATGCACGAGATCATCTAGAACAACCACAGAAGAACATGTCAGTAGTGGATCTTTTCATGAGGAAACATCCCCCATCATTTAGAAGATCATGTGAACCTATTCTAGATGAAGGGTGTATTAAAGAACATGAAAATATTTTTGATTTCATGGGATGTTTATAACAATAAAAGGATATTCTCTCTATTTACCGTTTTGAAGGTGAAGCTGATCAGTGGTGGTCGATGCTAAAAATATCAAGGATAGTAAATAAATTAAAGATCTTAATTGGGATAAATTCAAAGGTATGTTTCTTTAAAAATATATTCCTAATGTGGTTCATCTTTGGATAGAAATACAATTCCTGTAATTGACACATGAGGATGACTCAGTGGCTGCTTATGAAGAAAAATCCACTCGACATGAAAGCTATGCTGAAAATTTCATATCAGATCTCAATAGTAAAATCCACTGTTTTAATGAGGATTAATGTCAATGTATCTAATGGATTTAGCTTCTCGTGAGATGAAAATTTATGAAAAACTTGTTCTATGTGAGGAGAAGGTGGAAGTGGAGTTTGCCGATGCTCAGGTGTTCGTTTAGAAAAAACAGAATAAAAACTCAAGGTGGTAGATGAAATAGATTAACTCATCAAAAAAGTCTGATGGAAAGAAACATAAGTAAAAAGTTTGTGAAAATTGTGGTAAAAACAATGCTAGGAAATGTATTTTTAATTCTAGTAAGTGTTATCGATGTTGTAAAATTGGACATAAGGCTCATAAATACACTGAAAATGATTAGGGTTATGGTAAGACAAACATGGATTATGAAAATGTAATATGTTTTATGTGTAATGAAATGGGTCATTTTTTAAATGAGTGTCCAATGATGAACTCAACTGATGGAAAGCAGTTGGACAACATTCAGAAATGGGTGGTGGAATCTTTTGCAACTACTTTTGCAGATGTTAGGCCATCGAATGAAGTAGTATCAGGTACAATTTTGTTTTTTCAGATAATGCAAATGTTTTTTTTTGATTTAGGGTCTACACACTCTTTCATTTCTAATATGTTTTCTAGTAAATTTGGAATTCTATCTTAGGATTTAAATCTTGAGCTTATGGTAAAAACACATTGAGAAATGTTCAGACAAAAATAAATTATATATACCGGCATGTCCTTGTGTGTGGAAAGAATATACCTTAAAACCTTATTTTTTTCTTCTATTATAGATTGATATTATTTTGGGTATGGATTGGATTTCTATTTATCATGAAAAGATTGACTGTAGATCTAAAGAGGTTTCGTTTCAGAAAGATTTTGAATTTGTGTATAAGAATGAACCCATAATTTTGATAACATATCAAGAATCTGAGAAACTAGTAAAATATGGAAATTAATGTTACCTTTCACATATTGTTGAAAACAAATCAAATGTCTAGATTAATGATTTTCCAATGGTAAATGAGTATCTTGATATTTTTCCTGATGAGTTTCCTGATATTATATTGGACCGAGTAGTTGAGTTTGTTGTTGACTTAGTTCATGATGCTAATTGAATTTGAAATCCCCCTTATCGAATGGATCAAATTGACCTTTTAGAGTTATATAAGAAACTTCAAGAGTTATTATATAAAGGTTTCAATTGACCTATCACATCACCATGGGGTGCTCTTGTCTTGTTTTTTAAAAATAAAGATTCTTCAATGAGACTTTTCATTGATTAAAGAGCATTGAATAACATCACTATTAAGAGAAAGCATCCTTTTCCTTAAATAGATAATTTTTTTGATCAGATCCAAGGATCTCAATATTTTTCGATGATTGGATTAAGTTTGGGGTACCATCAATTGAATGTAAAGGAAGACGACATTCTAAGGACTGCATTTTGCACTAGATAAATCCATTATTAATTTTTATTTGTCCCTTTTGGGTTAAATAATGCACCTACTGTATTCAAGGATCTTATAAATATAATTTTCAATGTGTTTTTTGATAAGTTTATAGTTATGCTAATTGATGATATTTAGGTTTATTCTAAAAGTTAATAGGAGCATGAAATTCATTAAAGGGTTGTGTTTAAAACCTTATGAAAAAAAGAAACTGTATGAGATATTTAGCGAGTGTATATTTTGGTTACAAATTTTTTTTCCTTGGTCACATTGTTTCATAAAATGGCATAACTATTGATCCTTCTAATACAAAAGTTGTTGAAGAATGGACAGGACCCACAAATATAACTTAGATGAATTATATTCATGGATTGGATGGTTATTATCGGAGGGTTTTTTAGAATTTTTTCTGGTTTTATAGACCACTGACTAAATTAACTAGAAAAGGTTTTATGCTTATCTAGGATAAATAATGTGATGAATATTTTCAGGAATTGAAAATAAGATTGTTTAATGCATCAGTTTTGGCCCTGCCTTCTAGAAATGGTGATTTTTTATCTACAATGATGTTTTGTTGAAGGAACATTGTTATATCATTATGCAGAATGATCGGGTAATTGCTTATTCTTCACGTCAGTTGAAACCACATTTGTTAAGTGACCCTACACATGATTTGGAATTACATTCTATTGTTTTTTATTTAAAAATTTGGAGTCATCATTTGTATGGAGTAATGTGTGAAATATATACTAATCACAAATGATTGGTGTATATATTCACTAATAATGAATTGAACATGACAGAGATGAGATGGCTGGAATTAATCAAGGATTATGATTACACAATTCATTACCCTCTAGGAATGTCAAATAAAGTGGCTGATGCTTTGAGCCTAAAAAGAAATGCTTCATTAACCACGCTATGTATGGAATAATATCCTTTCTCTTTGGATATGATGAAAGTTGGCATATAAGTTGTTGGTACAAAAAATTCCTCTATTTTGTTTTAGGTGTCAGTGAAATCATCTCTATTAGAAGAATTAAGCAAGTGTAGAAGGAAGACATTGAGTTGCATAAAAATTTGAGTTGGTTTGGAAGGGTATGTTTCCTAATTTAAATAATGATAATTATTTTGTTTTGAGATTTGGGGAGATATTATGCATGCCTTGTGATTCATTATTGAATAATGTGTTGTTATGTGAAGCTCATAGTTCCCCGTTTTTAGTTTATCTTGGAAGTAGTAAGATGTATAGAGATCATCAAGAGTATTACTGGCGGGATGGAATGAAAAGTGATATTTCTGACATTACTATGATGTGTTCAACTTGTCAATATGTTAAAGCAGAGCGGAAGTTTCCTAAAGGGATTCTTCAGCCTTTACTGGTGGCATAGTGGAAATGGGAAAATATATCCAATGACTTCATTTTGGGATTACCAAAGACATCTCGAAGTAATAATGCAATATAGGTTATTGTTGATCAATTGGATTAATCTTCTCATTTCCGTCCTATTCGAGATAAATGGTCTATAGGTCAACGTTCTCAGTTGTATGATTAAGACATAGTGAAGTTGCATGATGTTACCCTCTCTAGTGTATCTGATCATGATCCCAAGTTTAATTTTATCATTTGGAAAGGCATTCAGAATTCATTGGGTACTGAATTAAATTTCAGTACATCTTTTCATCCTCAATCAGATGGGTAGTTAGAACGAATAATTTAGACCTTGGAGGATATTATATATTCTTTTTCACTAGTTTACCAGGGATGTTAGGACCGACATCATTCTTTGGTTGAATTTTATTATAATATCAGTTTCCATTCTAGTATACAAATTGCTCCATTGGAGGAATTATATAAGAAGCGGTTTCAAACTCCAACTTTTGGGATGAAGTTGGTGAAAGGATGTTTATGGGACCAGAATTGGTAGAAGAGATGGTAGAAAAAGTTCATTTTACTCAGAATCACATGAGAACAGCTCAAAGAAGGCAGAAAAGTTATGCGAATAAACTGAAGGAAGGTTCTTTGTTTTGAGGTAGGTGATCATGTCTTTCTCAAAGTTTTTCCATAAAAAAGTATGATGTGTTTTGGTATGAATGGAAAGCTGAGTCTGAGTTTCATTAGACATTATGAAATTCTAGAGAATGTTGGATCAGTTGACTATAGAGTGGATTTACCTTTATATTTATCTAGGGTAAATAATTTTTTTCATGTTACAATGTTGAGAATGTATATTCCGTATTCATCACATGTTTTGAGCCTAGAGGTATTTCAGTTGGAAGAGAATCTCTCTTTTGAGGAAAAGCTAGTAAAAATTCTTCACCAAAGATATAAAGTGTTGCCTAATAAGGTAATTCATCGGGTAAATGTTTTGGAAAAAAACCATATGGGTGAAGAGGAGACGTGGGAATCTGAAAATCCTAATAGGGATAAATACACCCCATTTATTTGATATGTGAATAAAATTGTTGGGACACAATTCCAAAAGGGGGGGGAGGATGTAACATCCCAAGTAAATAAAGAATAATACATTTACATATTTATTAATATTATTGAATTAAATATTAATGTTATTATGAATAGGATTATATGTTCTATGGTGTAACTTTTATGAAAAATGGGTTTATTTGAAATCTTACGTTGCACACAACGTTGGGTAATATTGAAAAATAATAATATAATATTATTCTAAAGGGTAGTTAAATACTTATTGTAGTATTGGCATGAATGGACATAAATAACTATAATATAAATATATATGTTTTTTAAATGTCTTTACATTTATCCAATAAATTTTAGTGGAAAAAAATAATAATGAAACTAATTTTAATCATTAACACTCTAATATTCATTAAAAAGAAAATTTACCGCCTTTTACTGGTAAAAAATCATTAAATATAGTGGTGGTCGCTTTTGTATGTTCTATTTTATATATAATTAAATTCTTCTTCAGAATCATGATATCAAAATTTATTTTGGGTGAAATATTTGTATTTTTTTGATAAAATTCATTTTTTTAATGAATAGTGAAAATACTGTATTTTAATTCAAAACTTCTTTTTAATATAATTTATTTATAAGGATATATTATATATTTAATTGGTTTTAAAGTCTAATTATAATATGGTTTTACAATTTAATTCAATGTTTGTCATTGCTAGTAATTTCACTTTTTAATTGAAAAAAAAACAATTGTCAATCTTTTGATTTTCATTATTTCATAAAAACATGCTTTTTGTTTTGAATGTGGGAATTAATTTTCAATTAATTTCTGCCTCATCTAAGTTTAGAATTCGGAAAAATGGACTCCATATTTTTAATCAGGAGGTATATATTTTTGTAATAGTTATCTTTTATTTTTAGACATTTTGAATATTTACTTCAGTAAAAATTTTATTTACCATGGTTGAAAGGTAAATCTGGTAAATAAGGGAAACAAAATATTATTATAATAACATTAAATTACCTTAAATTGTGTCTAAATTCAATTGTATGATACATTTTCGGCAATGGTCATCCTTGGGTTGGTTTGGAACCCCATGGAGCCACTTGGGAGTGATAATGAAACTTTATATTAATTAATTTAATGTAAAGTAAAAAATAACTTAAACTTATAACTTTTAGTAAAACAATTATTACACGGGGTTATATAAGTTATATCATAGACTATAAATATTCATTTTAAATCTAAAAACATTTCCTACATCATGCTATTTTTTTTATAATTTTTAGACAAAATATTAATAACATTATTTATGACATAATAATGATGCAATGTTTACCTCATTAATGAATTATTAAATGAAAATAAGATTATAATGATTAAAAAAATATCCAAATCCTATCAAATTATTATTTGATGATTTTATTTTGAACATGAGTCATATTATATTCGACGTTAATGAGTTTTGGACCTTTATAATTCGAAAGTCATTATATAATAAAATAATATTTTCAATCTTTCCTAACGAGCCCCTCCTCCCCCTTATAAAATGATCTTACTTGTAACCCATTATTCACACTTCACAAGCCCCTTATATCGTCAAAACTATACCCAATTAATCTCCCTATATCCCTATCCTTCTCCTAGAATCCTTCCCCTAGGCATAAGGCAATTCATGAAAACCTTTTGATTCAAACCAAAGGGAGATACCTTATTTAACGGTAACGTCTTCTCTTAAGTTATTTTGTATTATTTTTCATCTCCAACCCCTAAACTCTTATTATTACATTATTTTATAGAAACACATGTATCATAAATATAATAATATTTTGTTATGGGAAATATTTAAACTACACTTACACACACTTCCATCTAATGTGTAACAACATATTGTTTCTGTGGACAATGAACTAATATATCATGAAATGATGATTGTTCAATCTTTTACTAAAACCCATTATGGTGGTAATTAATATGGTACTATATTTATATATTATTTTTATTATTTTTTTTTCTTTATTCATTATTATTTTTGATTTATAGCATACCTTTATGGATTCCAAAATGGGTAAAAGCTGAAATTTCATTTGAGGAACTGAAGACTACCGCCCCCTTAAAGTGATATGACTCGTTCATGCCATACATAGAACATATAAGAAATGGGGTTAATGAAATTATATATGATATTATACTAGAATTATAATATACATATGTATCATTACGTCTTTACTATCTTAAATATGGACTTGAAATTAAAGTAGTGTTCATGCGTATGTACGGCTTACCGTCTACATGAACGGTGAATTTTATTTCTTATCACTATGTGATATACACTATAATAAATACAAATATATACTGGATATATATGATATATTTTATATCTAAATAATGAATATATTTTTGGAGATATTGGAATTTTGACTACACGGACAATTTATAATTAATACATGTTCATTTTTAACATATGTTCTGAACATCGACAAAATGTCTGATATGAGCTCAAATAATTAACAATTTGTTATAGCTATGTAATAATTGATATAAAAGGAATAATAAACATGAAAATGTTTTTAACGATTGTATAAATTAACTATAGTTTATTATTTAGGATATTAAAGAACAATCGAGTCAAGTAGGACATCAGGTAAGGGACATCGTATCAATCTCCTTTCATTGAGTCATATTTTTTTTTATAAACTTATTTCTTTTATAAGTAGTATAAACACATTTTAATTTTCATTTAATTTAAAGAGAATATTTTTTATGAGGAGTTTACTAAACGGAAAAAAGAATGTTTTTAACTAACTCGGGGACAACGAACTTTCTAGCGCTACAAGTATTATTTGATCGTTGGCTTCCTTAACAAGCCGTAATGTTTTTAAATGGAAAATAAATACCATATACTGTTTAACATAATTGAGTATAAAAATTGGTATTTATAATGGATTTATTATTTCAATATCTTGTTCAATATCTTGATATGATATATTGTGATTTCAATGTGGGAATGTTCTCTTTCTTTTATGCTTATGTTATTTGTTATGATTATGCTATGGTTCTTGGGAATTATTTACATATACGGGTGGTTCCGTGATAAACCTAGGGTGGGTGAGCCTAAGATAGAGAACTAATGCATTGGGTAATGTGATGGAGGTAAATGTAAATATTTCTCCTAAGATATTTAGGGAATATAATGTGATGGGTTTTCCAAACGTAACTCCCAATAAAGCTATGATAGCTACAACATAAGTATGATATGGATCACATAAGTAACCTTTATTATTTGATATTACTATGTGTTATTCAAAAACATTATAATTTCATCGCATAAGTTAAAGAGAATAATTATGAATGTATTGATAAAATAATGTTTTATTTCATTATTTTATTATCCTTACTGAGCTTTTTATACTCATCTCAAGTGTTGAAATGTTTATCAAAGGACATGAAGATGAATAGGGTCTACGATGAGATCAAGGAAATGTCATAGTGGCTAAAACATGGAACTAGACATGACACATTTTTCAAGAGTTTTTATTTTATGAAAAAAAGGAAACTAATTAGAAGTTTCTACATTGTAATTTGTGAGATGTAATGTAATAGTTATGGAATAATTATCTAAAAATCTAGACATGAAAATATCCTCAATGTAAATTGTTCATTTAATTCCGGATTATGTAATGTTTATGGACAGGTCCTTATAGATATCTTTAAAATTGGTTTTCATAATATGTTGAAAAATTCTTCATGTGAGATAAAATTGATGAAGAATATTTATTTTTCAAAGCATACCCTAAGAATAAATCCAACCAATTTTTTAGGAACATCATTATAATAATACATGAAATAAAAAAGTACTTATAAATCAACCTCTTCATAATATTATTATATATTTTAACAATCGTATCAAAACTATATTTTCCATATGAAATGAAAGTAAAAATTCTGATTTTTATCATAATTTTTATCAAATGCTCTTGTTGAATATTTTTTTGATTAAGATTTGATATGAAAAATATTGGATGGAATAAAATGAATATGAGATTAATCGTGTTGGACATTGGTTGATATTTGTAATGAATTTCAATTATTTGAGTTAAATGGGTATTTCATAACAAACATGATGAAAATTTAATGATTTCTAGAAATAAATAATGTCTTGTAGCAAAGGGGTTTAACCAATAATAAAAAACATAAAAAATTGAAAAATAATCTCCAATGTATAGGCTTGAAACAATTATTATACTTCTATCTTATGGAGCATTACTAAATTTTACCTTTTTATCAAAGGAATGTGAAGTGAAATTTTGTTAATTGTTATGTACAAGAAGATTTTTATGTATACCAACCACCATGTTTTAAAAAACATGATATCTATATAATAATTTGAAACTTATTAAGGAGTTATATGAAATTAAACATGCCCAAGGATCCTGGTATAATAGAATAATTTTTTTTTCTAAAAACAATTCTGTTATGGGATATATTTTTCAACATATTTTAATGATTTTTTTAATCAAACAATCATTAAAAATTGTTATGTTCATGAAATAATATTTCCCTCAACTAATAAAAACATTCATATTATTTTACCAATATTATGGAATTAGAGTTTTAAATGACCATTATGGATGAACATGCTTTTTCCCAATGTTTTAAAATTTCTCACAAACCATAAGGAACATTAATATCTGAGGAAAAAAGATTATAAAATATGAAATTTAATATTCTGAAAACAAAATTAAAGAAAGTGTTAGTTATTATGTCAATACCTCAATAACATTATATCTTAATTAATCCATAATACCAGTAGAAAAAATACATTTAAATGAATAATTAGTTTTTTACTATACCTGATATATTTTCAGGAAAAATTAATTTTTTCTATTATACTATGATAAATATTTCATAAAAATCTAAAAGGGTCTAATCATAATTCTATAAATTGAATTTTTTATTACCATTGGAGAACTAATGTTTTTAGAATATTTTATTCATATGAAAATGATTTCCAATTAGAAATTTTTGAAAATGAGGCCCTTTGTGGATGTAAAATAGATAGGAAAATTACATCAGAAAATTTTAATTTCAAATGATAGGAATCGGAGGATATGAATAGTAAGAAATAGTATTCAGTAGGACTTTCCACTACTAATGTTGAATATGTGGTAGTTGGCAGTTGTTTTATTCAGGTTTTCTATATTCAACTAATACCTATTTGTTTTGGTTTGATATCTAATAAAACATTTTTTCATTGATAACATAAGTCCAATTTGATTTTGTAAATACCCATCACATCAATACCATGTTATTAACATATCTATTAAAAATAAAATTGTTCAAAATCCTGAAAAAATAGACATATCAATATATAATATAATAGTATGAAAAAATAGCTTGATTATATTTTTATTATTCCACTAAAATAAGATATATTTTAATATATCAATAATAATCATGTATTTTTGAACAAAAAATAATCATTTATCTACATTTTCATTTACAGCCACACTCCATTAAAAAATCGAGAAAGGGGGTGGGGGTATTTTTTATTTTTTGAAATTTATTTGTTTTTCATGAAATGTTTTCTAATTTTTTCATAAATATGTTATTACTTGAAGATTCTCTAGGAAAAATTTTCCTTTGAAAAATTAATACATAAAATTTATGCAACCCTTTTTATAATATTTTACTTTAATTAATTTTAGGAAAACATTACTAAAAAATTTTATGATATAGTTTCCTTGAACATTTCTCGAACACTATTTCCCTAAAAAGTTTATTATAGAGATTCCATTAAAAAATATTGAAAAAATATTAGTAAATAAATTTTGGATTTAACATTCCATATAATATTATAAATAAACATTTATTAAAAAAATATTATCTATATTAATTTCTTTAAAAAAATTATAAGTCATAATATTTGAAATTATTTAAATAAATTGTTTTCCATACAATGTTTTCCAATAATACTTCATTATTTTATAATGTAAATAATTATATATCATTGGAGAAAAATTTATGATAATGTTTATAATTTTATCTGTAACAGTTAAAATCTTAATCATTCAGTTTAAATTTTTTTATTTAAAATTATTGTTATAATATTTTGTTTTTTGTTTGAAAATTTTATGAAATATTTATTATATTATTTTAAATAATTGTGTTTCATCATAGAAATGTTTTTTCTCCATAAAACATGTGTCAATAGTTTTACTACATCATGATTTCAAACATTCTTTTCATCTTTCATGAAACAATATCAATCAATAATTTATTTGAGATCATTAATCATAGTCATTGAATATGGGGAATATAAAATATCTCTATCACTATGTCTAGATAAATAATAAGTGGGTCACCGCATTTTCAATTCCAAATTAATTCAATATAAATTTTTTTCCCTTGATTTTTGTCAAGATCATATATTTCCTTCTGATATATCTAATTTATAATTTATTTCTAATAAAAATATATTGCATCCTCAAATGACATATATAATAGATTGGATGTAAATTTTTTATTATTTGAGTGATGTTGGTATAAAAATTATGAGCCCTTTCTCAAATTTTTTATAGTTATACATAGCCGAGAGTATTATTATTTTAATTATAATGACGTCCATTAAAATTAACCTAAAATTATATGATACATTTATAACTCTATAGATTTCTGTTAAATAGATAGACTCAAGAATTATTCTTTCACTATATTGGAAATTCATACAATTCTAGCATTGTGAACGTGATAATTAATTTCACATTTAATTGGAATGTAATGAAAATCTTGTTACCTATATGTTTTCCAAGATGCTATGAAATTTAAATAATGACCTAGTGAGGCATCTTTATTGGCTTTATATGAAAATGTGAATAATGTTTATCTTTTATAACTTGATTCCTTGATTATAGCTTTATGGGTGATAAATTTTCATATTCCATGAAAAGATGATACATACACCATTAATGTACAGGTAAAATATGTTTATTTATATTTACTCAATATGAGGAAATCCAAATAAGTGATGTTTCTATTCATTTTCATCAATGTTGTAAAAATTTTATCTTTGAATTTTATGTTGTTATATAACACATATTAATTAATTAGTTTTTTTATAAAATTATATCAGTTTAAGTTATCTAAAATCCAGAAACTGTAATCATCTAAAAGACATTCAATATTAGTAATGACAATTTAAAAAATATGAAACCTATTTTGGATCCTTTTATAAGGAAATTTTCTTATAAAATGTTTACATTTGGGTCTATTGATGGTAATGAATAATTTAAGGAAAATAGTTCATATAAACGGGAATTCTGGTGAGAAGTTATCCACTATTCCATGTGAGAAGGGAAATTTATTTCGGATGAAAATAATATAGCATTTCTTAATCAGAAATATGATAAGGCTGATGATAGTTCTCAATTGTGTTAATATAATGTGAATCATTTTTCACTGAAGTATAAAACAAATAAAAAATCAATGAATTTTGAAATAATAAATGGTTAAAAAAATAAAAAATAGAATATATCAATGGTTTTCTTAAAGGTATATTTTAACATGCATTCAAAAATTGAATATTAATTAATATAATAATTTCTTCTATAAATTCCTTAATTTTCCATCGTTCAAATAGGAATAAAATCAAATGTCTTTCTAGTTCCATCATCCTTTAAAAATAAAAAGCAAAAGAAATTCTGATGGATAAAAATCTACCATAGAATTTTTATCATCAATTTGATAATGTTTATAAAAACCAAGAAATTGTCATTCAAGGCATGATGATGAATTATCTAAATATATAAATAAATAATTAGATATTGATGCTATGTTAGTTATTACTTCTATATCCATGTCAACCTTGTCTATAAAATATTTTTACCTAAATTAGTTAGTTATGTAAAAATATTCAGAGATATAAAATCTAGTTCAGATAACAAAATCATCCGATAAAGTGGAAACTAATTAGGATGAGGAAGTTTTTTAACAATCATTATGATGAAATAATATAAGATACTCAACCCCCTAGATTAGATACTCACTTATTTCATGGAATTTCTATATATTCTACTAAAACATATCCAAGAAAATGTTTTACAATATTGTAACTAAGAATGTGTTACTTCATTGAAGCAATCAAACACTTTTAAGGAATAATAAAAATCATACCACACATACATTAATGGTTTAAAAATATGGAAAAAAATTGATGTTTTTGAAATCTAAAACACATTAAAAAAATTTCTTATATTGTTTTTCATAATAATTAATACTTCATGAATTTAAAAGGAAATTCCAATGTGGGCTCAAAAATGTTACAAAATGTTATCAATTAGATAAAACACACTTATGGAGTGAACTTGTTTTATAACTATAAAATTTATTTGATAATGAAAAAAAAATACATTTCAACATTTTCTAGATGTATCAATTTATATTCATGTTAATAAATATTGAATATTTATAACATCAAATAAATTTCAATGATATAGGTTTATGAGATAAAAAATTATGGGAACAAGCCTCATGTATTGGAAACATATGTCTCAGAACTGAATAATGCTAATAAGATTACAGATGTTCTTGAATAAAAACTTATCAATATGATATCAATACATAATTAATATCATATGTACTCAGAGGTGGTCAAGACGATCAAACATGATATTTTTTGTGTTTGTTCTTCCTTATATTTTTTGGATGGATTTTTATATTTGGATGAATTTCAATCTTAATTTTCTAATGTAATATATATCTTCCAATTTTTTAATGAAATAAATCATGTATATTTTTTCATATTGATTTGTTTCCAAAATTTTTATGGAAACTATCATTATCCATCAAATCCTTATCTAAATGAATAAACAGTGAGAATTTTATAATAATTAGATGAGAAAGGAGAATGGTTTTTGAGAAATAACATAATGGTTAAGGAAAAGGTATATTTGTGTAAAAAGGGGAAGAATTGAACAATGATCTATATTTTCATGGAATAATCAAAATATATGATTATATAATGTTTTGGGTGTAAGAATAATCAAATATTTTTAGACAATTATTTAATTTTACATGTTTTATTATGCGATTTAATAACATTTGGAGATTTTGTAGTTTGTTGTTTTATTTGATCACATTAGAGCACTATTTTTTAAAATCATAAACCAATTATTTAAAATTTTATACTAATTTATCTATTATACATTCCAGAATCCTAAGAATGTCTTTATAAAAGGATAAATATTTTGTCACACATAGAAGTATATTCTATAAGATTATGTTTTACTCTATTAGATACATGTACATTTTACATTAGATATATTATTTAAATGTTTTTTGAATAAAGAATTGTAATGTCTAGAATGATAAGTATAAAAAATCCTCCCCCAAAAAATATTTATATTGACCTATAGAAAAAATTTATCACACAGTGGCAACTATGATTATCATATGAAACTTTATAAACTCTATATGGAAAATAGACTAATTTGTACTAGATATAGAAACATTATTCTACCATACATGACCCTTTATCAATTTTAATGGTTCTTCATCAAAATAACCATTATATTTATATGTTGTTGTAATCCATTCACGTGAATAAGGAATTTTTATGATTTTATTGAAACAACCTTCGAGATTTGTGGAAGCCAGCCATTGTGAGTGTAATTTTAAATAAAATATGCATATGAGAAGGGGTATAATTTTCTAATTTAATATTTAAACTTATATTCCACTTATTATCAAAATTTTCTTGGATGAATTTAGTAATATCTCATTTATTTGAGAGTTCATCATTCAAATACATTAATTTGAATTTTCATTAAGGAATTTTTTGGGAGTATTATTGTAAATTCCTTAATAATTTGTGACTTTATAAAATTTATTTGTATTTTATACCATTATGGTGGTCATCGTAAGTGTAAAACAAAAAAAATTTGACTGATCTTCATATCATGGGTTCTCAGAGATAGGTAAATTGAACTATGTATGATCTTAGTAACAAGGGATTATTTAGTTAATGATGTTAAACCATTAAGGGTTTTTAAAACCCATTGATAACTAACGTCATAGTTTTTTACATCCTTGACACTTAATATTAATGATTTTATATTTTTTATAAATCATCAATATGATTATCTGGAAAATAGTATAATTTTTTATTATATATTTTTTTACATGTTTCTTAATTTTGTTGTGGATGATATTGGTAACAATTATATTTTCAATCAAAAAATATTTTATCATTTATTATATAATGTATATTGGGGTCTTTATAAATTTTAGTACATTATTATTAGAGCATTTGAATTTTTAAAATTTTCTTTTAATAAATAAAATTTACCCTAATATGTAACCCTATACTCTTTTGATCATACATTTGGTATGAGATAAGGTTTTTACCAGTTATACATAGTTAAACAAAAATATATTTTTTTATAAAAAGGTAACATTATTTTATATAATGGAATGTTTTATCCTTTTAAAATTAGAAAATATAATTCCAAGAATACAACCTATATTTGATATAGCAAATTATAAACATTGGATATATCAAATTAAAACCATCATTATCAATACTATAGTTGATAAATTTTCTAATTATAAAAAGTAGATATTATGTTTATAATAATTAAATTATTCTTTTAAAAAAGATGAAAAGATGGAATTTGAACTTAACGACCAAGTTACCAATTATTCTATTTTTTAATGACCTGGAATATCTAAATTCATATTTCTACATGTGAAGAAGTGAACTATATTTTTAATAAACATGATGTCTCTTACATTGTAACTACCATAGTTACTGAAACTAGAAATTAATTTCTCAATTTAGCTAATAAGTGTTTTGATTTTTTTAAATGGATATTAAGTACCAAAGATTCATTATTGTTTCATTAACATGTTTTATATCACACCTCCTTTTAGAGATAATGACTTAACATATGATCCATAAATTGAATTTTTTTGATATCATTCTCAATTAATTGGATTCTAAATGAATACACTTTATGATATTAATCATATTCAAACGAGTAGTTTTGAGGATATTATTGTTACTCCCACGAAATTTTATGGATGATTGAAAATATTTGGAGATAAAGAAAAAAATAAAAATTGTAAAACTTTTTCATCGACATAGAATGTTTCTATAAAAATATACCTCTATTGAGAATTTCCTAAAATATTTTGTGAATAAGAAGGTAAATGATGAGACTGAAATCCATTCATTTTAAGAATGTGAAAATAAACATGAAAATCCCACCAAAAGGGTGAATATAATATTTAGAAAAAATAAATTATTTTTACAAATAAAAAAATACTAAAAAAAGAATTGATAAGAAAGATACATCATGTATGATATTTTATGAATGTAAAAACTATATAAGAACTCAATGAATTTTAGAGAATCCATGTTTCAACTTTTTTTGAATGTTCTAATGATTTTATACTAATTGGATTAAAATTTTTATTTCAAATCTAAGTAATGAAAATGGAATAATTTTGAGAAATAAATAAATAAATGTTGTTAATTGATATAATCAATAAGAATGAATGAACTGTGGGGAACCATTTTCCCAATAAAAGAACATTAAATTATTCACGTACTTCAATCCTATACAAAATGCTTAAATTTTACATTTATCAAAAAGATGAGAATTGTATTTTACATAACATATATGTATAAGAGGATGTCTATGTAGAACAACCATATTTATCTTAAAGAAATATATATCCATATAATTATATTTAAACTCACTATTTCCCTTTAGAGACATAAACAATCCCTAATATCCTAGTGTGATAGAATTTCTAGATTTTCATTGCAAAAATATTTCATTAAGAGGGTCACTATACCAACTCTTTAATAAAATTATAAAGAAACAGTGATTTATTTAATTTATTTCAATAAAATAATTTTTTTACTAAATGGAAAACAAATTTCAGATTAGTTTTTCAATTTTGTGAAATCTATGATGGAATTTATCATGATGGGTGAACTTACATTTTTCCTTATTTTTCTAATTTGTAAAAAAATACAAGGAACATTTATATATTAACAAATTAATATAAATGAATTATCAAATGATTTGGATATGATAAAAATACAAGTATTAGTACCAATATAGAATCATCAAGTAAATTATATCATGATGAATCAAAGAAATTAATTGTTCAAAATACATTTAGATGATTGATTGGTAGTTTAATATAACTTAAAACTAGTTATCTAAACATATATTTCTTTGTACTGTTAGGTTTTAAATTTCAATATAATAAACAATATTCTCAAAATAAAGTGATGAAATTATTTTTCCAATACCATGAGGGAAATATGGATCATTTATAATTTTATTTTTTTAAAAACAATTTTCGATTAAACAATTATTTGGATGCAAAATTTTTTATATTTAAAATTTATTGGAGAGGTATATTGTAATATTTTTGTATTTTATAAGAATATTATGTATCTTAGACTTGATAGAGTCAACACTCAAATTCACTTTCACTGTAATAAATATTAATATGTGGCAGTTGGAAGTTGGTGTGTGTAGGTGTAATAGATGAAACACACACTCAATAATTTATGAATGATTTATAGTAACAATTATTTTTTTTTTGATGAAACATGTGTTTTTGATTTATGTAAAAACCCATCACATCAGTCATGAGTAATGAACATTTATATTAGTCACTATTTCATTCAAGAGAAAATTCAAAAATGATTTATGGCATGACAATACATTATAATGAAAGAAAAATATAATAATATTTTTACAAATCCCCTAAATTTTCAAAAAGATGAATATAAAAAAATTCATACAATAGTAAATATAAAATTATTATTTATCAAAAAAATTTATAAAAAAATTATAGAAAAACTCATAAAAAATGGGTTAAAATTGTTTATGTTCTGATATTTTTGATTTTGTCATGATATATTTTGTAGATTTTTTATTAAAATATATTTTCATTAAAAATAATTTTGAAAAAAAAATTTCGTTACAAAATTTTCAGAAATAATTTCTCTATAATGTTTGTTGGAAAAAATCATCACTAAAATTTATATAGATTACGAATATTGAAAAAAATTTAAAAACCAATTTCCTGGAAAATATTTTGAACAAGGTGTCATTAAATGTTTAGAAGATAGTTTCATTTAATCATTTCAAACATACATCCCTATAAAAAACTATATACAGAAGATTACTAAAAAATAACATATAAATTTTTTCCATAAAAATATTTTGGACAAAACAATTCATTGAGAATGTTTTTTCATATACATTCCTAAACGAAATTCAGACAAAATTTTCCCCAATTTTTTTTTCTGAAATTCTTCTTTATTTATGAAAATAAAGAAGTATTTATCACTAGACAATCATTCATAATATGGTTTAAAAACTTTTCTATAAGATGCAAATTATAAATAATTTTTTTGTATATATTTTTTATTTGTTAATGTATTGAATTAATTAATATTTTTAATATAAATTTTTAGAAATGAAAATTAATATATTTTTTAAACGAATATATTTTATCCAAAAAATATCTTGACAAAATATATATCCATTTTTATAAATCCTCTATAGTTCATACCTTCTTTTCATATTTAATGAAACCATATCAAACATTGATCTATATATGAGATTAAATATGTGTTTTTTGATATAATGATGATCAATTTTATCTCTATTTGGTTCAATATAAAGATGAAGTGGTCAACAACATATTAACATATAATTTATATAAAAAAACATTTTTCACTACCTTATTTTACTTCTCATCAATGTATTTATGGTTCTTCCGATTCTTAATGTTCATATGATCATAAGAGAGAGAATCTATAGTTCATTCATCTAACATATTAGTGTTTCATAAATATATTTATAATTAGAATTTGGGATGAAATTTTTGAATCTATTCATATATAATCTATAGGTTTTAAAGTATGGAGATATCATCATTTTTATAATTTTTACAATTATTTACTTTATCCAAAAATCAATAGAGAGTTTTCATAAATAATGAGTTTGGTGAAATTGATTGATTCCAGAATGATTTATTATCTCTATTTTTAAAATTCATACATATTGAGTATTATGAAAGTGGCTGATTTGGTTTAGATTCCTCTGGTAGGTGAATAAAATGTTGTATCATATATTTTTTTGTAAAAGATAGAGTGATTAATGAAATTACACACTGAAACATAAATGTTTTCCTAATATGAAAATGTGAATATAGTTTCCCCTTTATCTACATAATCATTGATTTTATCATTATGGGTAAAAAAATTTCAAATTCCATGAAATCTGAATCAATACACCCTTAATATATAAGACATATCCTTTATATTCAATTTAGGATATGTGAAAAAATCTACCATAATGATTCCTGTGTTATGTTTTATTAAAGTATAGGAAGTGGTATATTTTATATTGAATATTATTATCTACTCATGTTTAATTAATATTTTTTGTAAACTATATCAATGTTCATAATATCAAAAATTAAGCAACTCCAGTCTTATGGAAGACTATATTTAATAAAGAGTAGATTTTAAATAAGACAAAAAATTTCTTCTTTACATGAAAAAAATTGTTGTTATAATTGAATAATTTAAATCTATTATAGCTACTGATAATACAAATGAAAAATAATTATAATGTAGGAAATATGGTGAGAAGTGACCCCGTGTGCTAACGAAGATATGGAAAATCAATCAAATGAATTGTCTAAATAATTTCCTAAAAATAAAGATTAGAAGACTAAAGAAATTAAAATATTAAGGTTAGATAAAGTGTATAATTTGTCTTTGAAATAGGAAACCAATAATTCTCTCAGGATGAAAAAATAAATAAAATGTAGGAAGAAAATGAAATAAAATAAAAGAAAACTCTGGATTTCTTAAATGGATTCATAAGATACATGCATATATTAATGCTTCAACAAATAGAAAAGTCTATTTGGCCATTCTATCATTATAAATAATACAAATATAACAATAACCCATCTATGATTCTATATAAAATTCCCATATTTAATTGAAAAAATTAATGTATATTTATTTTAAGAAACGATTCTAGAAAAATGACGATGTTGAAGTTGTAAAAGTTCATAAACTATTTTGGTATGGTCCTCGATGAAACGATGATGAATTTAGAAAATATATTAAGAATAATATGTTATTAATTATATTTTGGCTGACACTTATACATACTTATATTCTTATTATCAAAATAATTTTGATTGTTTAATGAGGAAAATAATTTTTTAAAATGATTTGGTTTAAATTACCTAAATTAAGCAACAGACAAAAAGAAACTGACATAGATGTTGAAGTTATGGATGTATATATAAATTGATTTTATAAAATAATAAAATAACATAAAACCTTGAGAATAGATTCTCCATTTTTTCATGAAGTTTTAAAATATTCTAAAATTACATCTCTAGGATTTTTTTTAAAATAATTAAAATGAGACTGAATTACTTCAACTATTTAAAAAATAGAATAAAGAAATAATGTGAATCTTGTTGACAAACAAGAATGGTTAAAATACATCCAATAGATAATTTATGTGTTATAAAACACAATCTCATGAAAATAATATTTTGAGATAGTTATTTATAATGAATTTCAGTTATAGGATACCAAAGGTTTGTAAATAGTGGTGTAAAACAGATTAATCAAGTAATCTAGTTGATAAAACACACTCATGTAGATATTAAAATTACGATGATCAAATATTTCATATTAAAAATGAAAACAATAAGTTTAAATTTTTTTAAGAAGTTATAATTCTGAACATTGTGAATGTAAAAGGGTAATCAATAATATAAAATCACTAAATAATTCAATATAATGATAAAATACTGAATCAAACAAATAGGATTTCATATTTACAAGATTAATTATAAAATCTAAATATTGATAATTAGAAAATATAATTTCATGTTGATGAATGTGGGAAACAAAAATAAATATTTTTTTGAATATGAATGTAGGCAGGGGATGTGAATATTATGAAATTTATCATCAAAAAGATATCAATGGAATATTGTTTTTTCTAAAATCATCAAATAATTTTTAATAAATAACTAAATATTTTTTATGGATGATCCTCAATATATTTTCATTATATACTTTGATGTTTTGGTAGAATTTAATTCATAATTGTTTTATACTTCTCTTGATTTAAAAAATTTGTGAATGATTTCATGTAAAATTTTTCATATAGATTTTGTTTGAAACATTTCAGGTTCATTTTCATCCTTCTAAAAATCATTTTCACAGATCAAAATGGTAGAGAAAAATACTATTCATTTAAATTGAAAATGAATTGGTTATGAGAGTAATAACAAGATGGTTTTGGATAAATAGATATCTTAGGCAAAGGAGATGAAACTATGAATGTTCCAAAATTTAAAAAAACATATAAAAGGAAAGATTACATGGGACCAAGGGAGAATGTATATTAAATATTTAAAACTATAGGTTTCCATTTTAAAATATGTATTTCTTTATTTTTAGAATAAATGAGTTAATTATAGTGTGTGTTTTATTTAATAAATTTATTATAATGATTTCAGAAATCGAATCTTTAAAATTTAATAATGGTATAACATATATAATCTTTCAGATCTTAATATTTTTTTTAAAATAGAAATATTTTAATTAATTTAGAAACAATATTCCATCCATTTATTTTTTTATATGTTATGTACAAGTACATTATATATAATATTTATGATTTTAAAAATACATAGAATTGATAATTATAATTTCCATAATATGAGGTAAAAATATTCCAACTATAAATTATTTTATAAAATATGATGGAAGAATATTATCTCACTAAAATTAACAGGCTTTCCAAATGAAAATTTATAAATTCAACTGGATGAAGAATCTCTATTCTATTGGATATATAAACATTATTCTTTTAGATAGAACCATTATATATTTTACATGGTACTTCATCAAAATGACAATCTAAAAGAGTTGTTCTTCTAATCCATTCTTCTAAGGAAATATTTAATCATATATTGGTGGAAAAACCTCTATGATATATTAAATATGATTGTTGAAAGATTAATTATAAATATAACATAAATACAAGAGAAATGTATCATTTACATGTGATGTTTGGATCATTTTACATCATTGGAGGTCTAATGTTTCCTTGAAATTTTTAGTAACATATTTTTTACTTCAATATCAATTAATTGTAATCAATTAGTGATTTGTTTTTTTAATGAATAATTTGGGAGGTTTATTTTAAATTCATTAATAATTTTTTTGTTCTAAATTTATGTGTCTAATCAGGTGTCATTTAGGGATTCTAAAGTTTAAGAAGATATAGTTTTGATCTATATTATGAATGATTATTTCTAGGGATATGGAAATTAAAGTACACGTGATCATATTATTGAGGGTATACTTTGTTAAAGGAGATAGAAATTTACAGTTTGCATAAAACCAATGATCCCTAAGGTCTGGGTTATTGACTTCCATAAAACATATGTTTAGAATGTGGATCATTGTAATAATGAATCTATAATATTTCCTCAATTCATTTATAAAATTTTATTTTACTTGTTTTTTAATGTTTCTTTATTCCATTTTTTGTGATATAGGGAAAATTCTATTTCATGATATTAAATTTTCTAACTTTGATAATATAAAATATATTTGTATATTTATAAACATGGTATAATTATTATAAGATGTTGTGAATTTTGAATGTTTTATTTTATAAAAAACAATTCCCATGTTATACATGTTATAGGAAGAACTATATTATTTAATTAATTAAATACTGTCCCACTACCACAGTAAAATTTGAGGAGGCTCATGAAATTGGTCTGGACACTATTTCTCTACATTGACCCTCTATAAGGTTAAACATCAAAATGGAAAATATGAAATTGAATTTCTCATTCTGGTATATGAATATTGTCTCCTATGTGTGTAAAAACGTGGATTCCCCCATAGGTCAATGGACCAAAATGTGTAATTCCATTCAATAATAACCTCATACCTCATGGTTAGAGGTAACACTATCCACTTATTGATGAATATGGTACAATCAGGTGGCTATTACCAATCACTCCATGTCTCCTGGCTATTAATAACATTATTAATCTATTAACAGTCAATGTCAGATTACTACTAACCTCAACCACAATCAACAAGAGAGGTCATAAATTCCAATCATCACAATGTCACCCACTGTCTACCTTCTAACATATCAAGACTCATATTATAAATCAATCCCATACATCTACATTTATCCACTAACTGTCTAACTTCTTGAATCGTTAAATTTATGCTAAAGGAATTAGTGACCACATTCCCCTTTATGGGGGATGTAGGCTATATTGAAATCAATGTTCTAATAATACACTACATAGTGTTTGTACCTGATACTCAATTACACTTAAGAGAATATGAACATAAATATTTTCTATCCAATAAAATCGTAAATCATTTCCCAAAGAGGTAACGGTGTCATGCCTTCAAAGCATGGATCACATATTCGAATTATATTTTGCATGGGTGGGGTATGTCCCCTTATGTGGGTATAGTTATCGAAATCCACAAGACACCACTTGATAATCCTATATCAAAAAAACCCCATCTTCACAAATGGGGAACCACAATACATAGTATATCCATTCTCTTTATTTGGATGAATCAAAACAATATCTAAAGTCAAAATTAACCAGAAACTCCTCAAAAATACCATTGACACTTCCCACTCCACTAGAACTACACCCCTTTATATATTAATGTTTTCAAGGGAGAAGCAATCCTATATTGTATCGAACAATTAACCTTTATTATCCAGACATTCTAGAAAAAATCATGATATGAATTATGTTATTCTGATAAAATATTAACCACTTAGATCTTCATTGGGATCTGTTGAAATCCTTTTCTCACAAATCACATGGCCTAAAAACATTACATGCTATATTGAGAACTGTCATTTGGAAAACATTTCATACTATTGAAGCTCTTTAAATATTCTAAAAACAACACTCATGTGGTCTCTGTATCCCTCCTATGTTTTGGAGAACAACAAGATGCCATCAATAAATTCAACTATATAAAAGTATTAAAAAGGGGAATGTTTTGGATTATCGATTCTACATGGATTCCATGAAAATTCGTGATTCCAAAGAGAAAAAATAGATACTTAATGATTTAGTACCATATCCTAAATGCATATTTAGGGACACCCACTTCCATAAAACTGAAGTTGTGACACCCAGACATTAGTATAATTTTATGAATACCATATTTCTCCCTTTAGTCGGTAAAAAGGATCACTAATATTCAGAACTAGTTTTCATTAGAAAATAACTTGATTTAATAAATGATTGTTTATGAAAAGTCTAATACTACTATATGAATTTTCTTCAAATATAACATTTGATTCCTAAAGGGATATTCATTGATGAATAAATCCCTTTACTTCAAGGGAATAAAAGGGAAACATTAAAATCTATCATCTATAAAATAGAAATACTTAATGAATAATATGACATGGGACTCATCCCATAAATCATATAGATAGTTATATTTACCTCACACTATGGGAAAAAGAGGTAACTCTTCCAAAAACACATCGGGGTACCAATCCACTATCATTGGAAGATAATCATATGACCCCATATAAATAAAATAATAGAGAAAATTGAATAATTGTCTCAAAATTAATCTAGAATATATAAAAATGGGTCCCACCATCCCTTTTTTGAACCCTTTCAACCTAAACATGATATTACTACAATAATCTATAGAAACTATAACTTATAATGTAAAAAGTTAATTTAATCATTGAAATTGACCATCCAACCAAAAATTATGATGAGATAAAAAAATTCTCACTTCAAACAAGTGGAAGTCCAACACCACCTCCAGGTTCATGATAAAAACACAATAGTTTGGGGAAATAATGATTTTAGCCTTTTTTTCTTTCCAAATAGGTAAATGTATTTATCATAATTAGAATTAAATCATTTTTCATAAATAGTGAATAAAAAATATTTAATTATGTAATCAAATGTTAAGTTCTTTTATCAAACATGATAAATATATATAAGATATAATAAACACTTAAACTCTTATAGTGGTTGACCTAAATTCAGATTCCTCGGGTGTTGTATCTACTTCATAATTACACCCTAACTCAAGACCACCCTAAGCCTTATTAGATAACTAGGCATCCTCACTATAATGAGGGAAAGATCCAGCATCATTATTATGATATGATAGAAAATATAAACCATTAATCAATGGATAAATAACTCCATTACCCAAAGGGGGGGGTCCTACTAAATAAATGAATATGAAAATATAACTATGCTTGCGGAAATTCCTAAAAACCACTATGTAGTAATGTTTGTTAGGGATACAATTACTACACTCATAATCACCCACATGTTTACACCAAGATGAAACCACTACTATCATGCCTAATAATTGTAGAGAACCCCTTCCACTACCCTGATAAGTTTCACCATGCTTCCTATTTGGAATAGAGGAATAACTCTTTCTACCCCATACGACTGATGACACACGACTAAGACCTAACTTCCATGGTAACCACAACTACATTATATTCCTCCTTAGCATAAGTTAGTAGGAATAATAGAATAATCGTCTATCTAATATCATACATTAATACCATTTCCAAATATATTTACATGAGATAGTAATGTATGGGGAGATCTTGTGAAAAATGAACCCACTCAACAAACAATTTAGCATACTGAATTTCTAATGGGCTCATTTATCCAATTTCATGAACCCACCATCCTCCACCTACATTAGTGTATTTAGAAAAAACTACATATTAAAATATGTTTTTATGGATGATCATGAGACATCCTCAAGCTAGTTAATTTTAATATGGATTCCCATCATTTCCTACTCGGTCATTCCTATATGTGATTGTAAAATAAAACATTTGAGGATTGAGGTATAAGGACCCAATCGTAAACATTACATAATGTTGAGTTATTTTAATAATTATAATTAATTCACATTTAGTATTTTTTTCAAGGTTAGAGTTTTAGATAATTAGGCCATTACTATTGCACAACATCTCAAATATTAAACATTAGGTATGTCTACACTCTATCCATTTTCTAATATTCTAAAATATTTTAAAAAAGACCTAAATTATTTTTCTTGATAATATTTTTCCTAACATTAATCTTGTATTCTTACATTCTATTAACCATCCTTATTCCCAATGAAAAAAATTTCAATAAAATGGGATGAGCACTAAAAGCTTAGTAAGCGATATAAATAAGTAATGAAGCAGCTAGTCCATTAATATATTAAACATATGATTTTTTTCACAAAATCATAATTTTCACCGACAAAACATAAGTTCATTAGCATACGTTGTGAAATCTTACGATTCATAAAAAATTTATTATAAATCATAAATCATAAAGGAATAATGTGTAATTTGTGTCATACATACATTATAGCTTTCATAAATACATATAGAATAACCTTTATAGTTATGTTTGGATTTCCCATCACAGTATATTACATAAATATCCTTGGAGAAACCATATCATTAAACTTTGTCTCATTGCCCAATGAATTAGAGAGCTATCATCAGCTCAGCCGCACTCGTTTTATCACAGAACCACCCATAAACATAAGAATTTCTTAAGAACCATAATTTAATCATAACATATTAAGCAGCTTAAAAAATAACATTTATACATTGGAACAAAAATATATAATTTCAGGATACTGAAAAATTTAATCCATTCTAAAAACCATTTTCAATATCAAAGTACATGGAATGGTGATATGGACTTTATTTTTCTTTAAAAAATATTACGGTTTGTATAAGAAGCCAAATATGAAATAATGGTCATGGTGACCGAAAATTTATTAACTCCTTGTATGTTAAAAAAAATTCCTTCTATCATTTAGTAACATTATTTTTAGGAAAGGATTCCTTTGAGTGAAATTAAAAGTAAAATGGGTTAGTTATAAACTATATAAATGAAGGTGTTCAACATTATGAAAATATACCTTAATGAAATTTGATTGATATGAAGTCCCATACATATAGTCTAACTTGTCTCATATATTATTTCTCATACTTCATAATAAAATTTGGTTAATTTATAATTGTTTGGGATATATTTTATGTTTGTTATTATCTTTATATCACATGTTAACATGTTATAACAATTACATTACTATTTAAGTTCATATTGGATGGTTTGTCGATATTCGTTACATGAGTCAAAAATGAACATGGATTGATATCAATAGTCCATCTGGTCATAAGTCCATTATCTATAAAATAATATTAATTACATAATAATAACATTTATAAATCAATTATACATTAAAAACAATTTATTTTTGGAATGATAAATGAAGAAAATTATAATCATAGAGACAATAAAACGTATGTAAACATGAGTACCATTTCAATTTTTCATTGATCATTATGGAAATAAGGTAATTATTATTTTATATTTCAATAATTATTAGAATATAATTAAAATCATTATAATAATTATAATATATTTATATTTATTTATCATACATGTGATGTGATGAATAAAAACAATTCACATCGCTTCGTGGACGTGATAGATCACATGTGCGCACGAACGACGTTATCATTTTTATATTCATGGAATGTAAGAAACTAATTGATATATTATTCACATATAATAAAAAATGTGTCATAAGAATCATATAAAAATAATAATTCCATTATTTTGACCTATCATGAGAGACGATTATGAAAAATGAACTATATCGCTTTGTGAGACGTTAGTCTACCGTACACACGATTGAAATTTGTATTTACCATTTGGTGAAATTGGATATAGATTTGGTTTATGATATTAACATAATAACATCTCAGTTTACTAAGGATAATTCAGTTATTATTACTTCATGAAATAATTATATTTAATGTATGTGTATAATGAAATAAAATTGAAACACATAAATAAAAACATTACATTTCCTTTGGATAATCACCTTTCTTAACACCGTAACTCCTATAAGATGGGTGTTTTTTATAATCTGATTCATAATTAATGTTGGGTGGGATTATCAAAATATGTTTTGGCATATCCTGGCTAAACTATATGGTTCTCTTAGATTGATTAACAGAGTAGAATGGGATTCATTTTATATGAAAGGTGAGGGGCACTATTGGAATTATAAAATTTATTAAATTAATATGAATTTATTTTAGGTATAGACAGGGGAAAATGACCTAGATCGTATATTGTATTAAGAAGGGTATAAATATAATCATCCATTGAGAATTATAGATATTTTTAATAGTTTTAAATCCTTATTATTTTGTTTTAATAATTATTTCTCTTACTATTTTATCAAGTAAATTACACTTTGAGAGTTGAAATTTTACCAAATATTTCTAAACGACCAATTAATGAGTCATTAATGAAATTTTTATAGTTATCACTAATTTTTGGTCAAATATTTTATAATTAAAAATTTATATCATTGAATTAGATATTTTATATTTTATGTTATGAATTATGTAAATTTTGAAACTATCCATTACCTGACTTTTAAAAAAAATCATATCAACTTTATTACTTCTAAAAAACTAAATTAACACAATTCTAACATGTCAAATTCATAGATAAATTTAGTGTATGTCAACATATATTTCAAATTATATTTATTATAATATTTTTAATATCATTTATTTGATTCATTCATTAATAAATCAATTATAGAATCATCATTGTGTCTCTATTTAATCTATTTATTTATTTCCAAAAATTCAAAATTAATTTCCATGATTTAGGTAATAATTTTTTATTTATATTTAATATATATATTATTTAATATATGTTATATAACCCCATATTAAAAAAATCATAAAGTAGTGACATCTTTGTGACATATTTTCCATTACTTTAAATTAAATGTTATATATGTCATAGTCACAACCATGTAGTTTTTAAAAGACGCAATTCAGGTCCATGGATGTTCAAGGTAGATAATATCTCATAAAATAATATTAGTACATGTGTTAGTGTAATTTTATAATATTATAATATTAATTTTACAGTTAGTTATCCAATTTAACTTTAACTGTGATGAATAAAATATTAATGTTTCAATTCACCAAAACATAACTTGATCCTCTTATAATGTATTTATTATACTCTTTAAAGAAATGTAATTATTTTTTTAAAATTCCATTCATATAAGTGCTTAATTAATTTAAGGTTAATCTTATTGACAAATTGATAAAAGTGGGTTTGGATGAAAAATCATTAAATAGTTCACAATGTTTTCATATACAATTTCAATTTGAAATTGATTCCAAATACCAATTTATATTAAATGATAAAATGTTTTATTTATAATTTAAACCCCATAAAATGATAACCAAACTATATAATAATATTATATGAAGTGGAAATTTAGAATTAAAATGCCATATTTTTCACTATTCATAAGAATGATTATTATTAAGAAAAAACCAAAAATCCAACAAAAGTAATTTTTTATGTACCTCTTAAAAATGAGAATTTTAATTTTTTACACAAAATTTGTAAATCTATAAAAATTTAAAATTGAAAAAGTTTTTCCATCAATAGGCGGTAAAAATACCTTTTAAAAATATTAGATCTTTTTATTCTTAATATTGGATTAATTCTTATTTTATTCCCATAAAATTTAGTAGATGTAAGTAATAAAATTTAATAAACATGTGTAAACATAATATAGTTAGTTTTATTCCTTAATTCCAATAAAATGACTAGGTGATAACTACAATTTAAAATAATAATAATAATATATTATTTTTCTGTATAACTCAGTCTTTTTTACAACATAAGATTGTGGAGAAACCAATTATTGTGCGTCGTGTATGCTATTGTACATAGAAAGACAATTGAAGTAAAATTATTATATATTTCAGAAGCATTAATAAATATGAAAAAATAACTTATTACTAAATTACATAGGATGTTACATCCTTACCCATTTTGAAAATGTGTCCTCACAATTTTATTTACTTATCAAATAAGTGGGGGGTATTAATCCCTCATAGAATTTTCAAATTAACATGTTCCCACTTCAAACATATGGGTTTTCAAAAAATTGGTAAACCAATGAAACTCTTAATTCCTTGACACTTTCTCTCTTTGGCCATGAATTTGCACTAGTTGTTCCTCATAAGAAATATTTTCTTCCAAATAAACCACACATGGACTCAAAAAAAGATATCGATCTGGAATATACATTCTTAACATTGACTCATGAAATACAATTTGTACTGAGGTTAAAATCATAGGTAAATCCACTCTATAAGAAACTGATCTGACTTTCTCTAAGATTTTAGAGGGTCCAGGGAATTGTGGACATATCTTTCCATTCGTACCAAAAATATTCACACTATTCCATGGAGAAACTTTTAGAAACACATGATCACCTACTTAAAATTAATGATATTTACTCTAGTTATATTCACAACTTTTATGCCTACTCTAAGACAAATTAATGTGCCTTTGAATTATCTGAACTTTTTCATGCATCACATCTACCAACTCCGGTCACATCATCTACCTTTCCCCAATATCGTCCCAAAAAGCTAGATTTTATCACCACTTTCTCTATATTACATAAAACGGTTCCATCTATATACCGGAATGAAAAGTGTTATTATAAACAAATCAACCAAATAATTATTTTGAGACCAAATTTTCTAGTAATCTGTTGATAACTCATATTTCTTAACCACCAAGGTTTTAATTGTTCGTTATGTCTACCTATATGATAATGGATGAAATGTTGTACTGAAATTTAATTCAGTACCCAACAAATTATGAAGGCCTTTTCAATAGTTATAAGTGATTTGGGGAATGTGATAAGATAAAATGGAAATAGGAACTCCATGTAACCTAGAAATATTTTTATAATACAGTCGAGAAAGGTGATATGGAGACATGAATCTCAAATAGAAATAAAATGAGAATATTTAGTCAATCAGTCAACAATAACCCAGATCACATTTTTAACTCAAGAAATAATTGGTAATTCCACAAAAAAAATACATGGACATAATTTCCCATTTTAACTATAGTACTGGAAAAGGATGAAGAATCCCCTTTGAAAAATAACTCTCTACTTTAACCTATAGAAAACTCAAACACTTCAGAATAATGTCAGCAATATTTATTTTCATTCAATAACACCAATAATAATCTTATAAGTATATAAACATCTTATTATTGCCAGGATGAAATAAAAACGGAGAACTGCAATCTTGATATGACAACTCTTTATTCAACTATAAATCACCTGGCACACATAATCTCTTTCAAATACACAAATAAAAAACTTTATCATTGTTAAATTTTTGAAACAAACCCTTTGAACCAATTCATCATTTTTTCAATTCACTATCTTCCTTCTATGCTTTGTTAATTCCTTATGATATGGATGATTTCCTTGAAACCTGAAACAAAAAAATAATTTCCAACACAAATACATTCTATGAAAAATATTATCAAATCATTAACCAAAGGGTCATGTTTAAAATGAAAATTTGTTAATATAGAATTACTTTGAAAAATCAATGAATATACCACCGTATTTTCTTTTCTTGTATAGTAATGAATCATGAAATAATAATATTTGATTAGTTCCAACCATCATCTCTGTATCATGCTCAAATCAATGTGAGTGAATATATATGTTAATTCTTTTGGTCATTATATATTTCACATTTTTCTTCATATAGATGATGCCTCTAAATTTGTGAAGAAAAAAACAACATCAACCAATTCCAAATCATGTGTAGGGTAATTAAACTCATGAGAATTCAACTAACATGATGAATAAGCGATTACCTGTTCATTCTTCATTATGAAAAAACAAAACCCTCTCAAAGATGCATCACTACTGATAATAAACTCACTATTTTTTTTATAATTGGTCCAGAACTAGAGCATTCACCAATCTTCGTTTCAATTCCTAAAAATTATTATCACCTTATTTTTTTAACATTAACATAAAACCCTATTGAGTTTACTTAGTCAATGTGAAAGATAATCGTGAACACTTTTTCAGAAACCATTTATAATATCCTTCTAATCATAGAAAACTATGATTATTAGTAATATTTTTGGGTCTTGGAAATTCTTCAACAACTTGGATTTTAGCATGATCAATAGTTATGAAATATTTACAAAAAAATTGACCATGGAAAAAAATTTATTACAACCAAAGTTCAATTTTACTGAACTTTCCATACAATTATTTTTCATACATAGGATTGCAAATAAACCCCTTAAATGACGTTCATGCACCTATTTTCATTTAGAATACACAAAAATGTAATCAATAAACACAACGAGAAAAATATCAAACAACTCATTGAATATTGATTTTATAAAATCCACAAATACTTTTGGTTCATTAGTTAATTAACATTTCATAAATACAAATTCATAATGGCCATATGTTGTTTTAAATGTAGTCTTTAGAATATATTCTTCCTTTATATTCCATGGATGGTACTCTGACCTCATGTCTACATTTTAAAAATATGTTTCTTCATGGAGATGATAAAAAAAATCATTGATATGAGAATATGGATACTTTTTCTAAACAATGATGTTATTCCATGCCCAATAATCAATGAAAAGTATTATTGAATTCTCTTTCTTTCTAACAAACATGACAAGATCACCCCATGGTGATGTACATCATTGAATTAATCCTTTATCTAATAACTCCAGAAATTGATTATTTAAATATGAAACATTAATTAGAGACAGTCAATAAGTGAGTTTTGTAGTTTTCATAGTATCATAATGTAAGTAAATAGTACATTAAACATCCTGATAATGTATAATATCAGTGAACTCATCTGGAAAACCACAATATACAAATTTACAACTAGATCATAAAAAATATGAAATTGTATTTTTCTTTAATCAATATGTGAAAATGTGATAATAATTATAATCATTTAATAGTTTCTTAGCTTCCTGATATGTTATCAATGGTAAGGATTAATTCATGTACACAAAATTAATGTATATTTGAATCAAAACCTATTTATCACAATATTCAGCCTTAGAATGGTAAATAGAAAGACATTCCTTACCTAAATTAGTATCATACTCAATTAGATAAAAAATAACATGGTTTTTAGGAAAATTATTTCCACAGATAAGGATAGAAAGATTCATATAGTTTATTTTCACCTCAACATTTCCCCCAGGTTTTTTTACCATAAGATAAGGATTCATTTCATCAGGTGGAATTCCCAATTTACAACAAAATTTCTCAAAAATGATAGAATCTGTGGAACCTAAATCAAAAAAAAATTATTAATCTGAAAAGATGACCAATGTACCAGATATATCGTTATTTGATGACTCAACATGAGCCGAAGTAGTTTCAACGGATTTCACCACACAATTCTTATTATATTCTAGCTTCTTCCCATCATTCAAAATCTTCATCAAACAATCATTTTCATAATGACCTATCTCATGAAATTATTGAAAAAATCATTGACATTATTTCATATTTTTTGTAACCACTACCTTGATCTTTTTCAATGTATTTATGATCCTTATGTCCCATTTTACTACTTCAGAAGCACTTACCAGAATTCAGAAAGCACTCCCCGATGTGATTTTTTCAAAAATAGTCATAATATATAATCATAATTTTGTTATTATCATACATTGTTGAAGAATTATTTCCTTTTTCTATCCGCGTTGACTACTGATTCTATTTTTTGTAAAAAACACAAGATCATCAGCAAACTCAATTTCCACCTTCATTCCACATGAATTTTTTTTCGTATCTTTTGAACTCAAAAGAAGCCAACACCCTTCGATATATAAAATTTAATCCTATGTAAAAAAGTATTTATTTTAATATCAAGATCCCATTTGAAATTTTGTGCATACCATCCAATCGAGTGATCTTTTCTTCTTATGAATCCACTAAATCCTTGTCTCACCTAAACTCAATGACTTTTTTCCCTCCTAAGTCAAAATGCCATAGGAAGATATTTATCACGAATGATAGACATAAATTCATCCCTTTCTATGGAATAATTCACTTCATTTTCCCTTATATTTTTCAGCACAATCGACCACTGAAAAGATAAAACTTCAAATGATAAAAAAAGTCCAACCTTTCAATTTTCCAAACAACCCATGACATTGAAAATCATTTATTGATCTTTAATCCACCCTTCATCTAGCACTGGGTTATATGATCCACTAAATGATGGGGTGTTTCCTAATGAAATGATACACTATAAAATTGTTCCTTTGTGGATGATCTAATTGATGTCATTGATTGATACCACTACCATTTATAGAATGAGTCAATAACATCACCACTTCCAATAAAATGGTTCAATTCTCATTCTGACCATCTTAGGTTGCCGATTTTGAATGGTGTTTTCCTCTGAATTCCATCTCATCACAGCTACCCTATTTGCTCTATGGATATATATTCTAAGAAAACATTAAATAGTCTAAAAAACAATGTAATATTAAAATTCTATATCATTTTAATTTGAACATAATGTAAAAAAAATCATTTACGGATATTCTATTCACAATATCATAAACCCAAATGTTGTCTAAACCATCCGTTGAAACCAACTATAAGACATTATCCTTGAAAATTAAATAATATTGAGTTTTTTCAAGAATTTAAATTCGTTATCATTTAGTATCTTCTATGGTATTGAGTTTTAGATTATATTGGCAATAACTATTACATAATATCTAAAATATTACAAATTAGGCAAGTCTACACGATATTCATTTTTTTCATAATCAAATTATTTTTAAAAGAAAACAGAAATGCATTTCCATGATAAAATTTACGATAATATTCTCCTTGTCTTCTTCCTTTCTTTTAACCATTCACATACCATGTGGAATACACTTCAAAAACATGGGTTCAGCATAAAAAATCATTAATCGATACAAATAAGGAATGAAACCATTTTTCCATGGATATTTTAAACTCATTAAAACTATTCCACAAAATATTATTTTCACCCACAACCAATTAGTTCATTATCATACCACACAAAATCATAGGATTCCTCAAAAATTCTTAAAAATCATAATTCATAATTTTAACTTGTGGAATCCATGTCCTAACTACATTGTATATTTTATATATACATCGTTAGTAACCTTTTTTGATACATTTTGAATACCCATCATAGTATATTCCATTAATTTATTAGGATAGAAAATTTTATTCAACTCTGTCTCGCTACCCAATTCATTGGAGATCTACCACAGGCTCACCCACCATTAGTTTATCACAGAATCACCCATATGTATAATCAATTCCAATAATCCCAAACATAATCATTACACGTTGTCAAGAACAAAGGAAAACTACCATTTCCACATTGCGATAACAAGATATAATTTCATGAAATTGACATAATTAATCCATTATCAAAACCATTTTCAATACCAACATACCAGGAACATGAATATAGTATTTATTTTCCTTTTAAATAAAATTATAACTTGTATAGGAACCCAAATATCAAATAATGGTCTTGGTGGAAGAATAGTCCATATATCCGCATGTGTTTAAAAACATTCCACTTTTAATTTAGTAAAAGCTTTGCGAAAAAATGATTCATTTGAATGAATTTAAAAGTCAATGGGGTTAATTATATACATTATAAAAGGATATGGTTTATATTATCAAAAGATGCCTCAATGAAATGAGATTGATATGAAGTCCCTTATAATGTGTCCAACATTTATAATAAATTATTTATTATCATGAATAACAAACATATGATAATTTATGAATTATTCAGAAACTTTTTAATGTTTATTTTTTCCTTTATATCATTTATTACCATTTTATAACAATTATATATTTAATTACGTTTATATTGGATGTTTTGTCGATATTCGATACATGAGTCAAAAATGAACATTGATTGATGTCAATAATCAATGTGGTCTTAGGACCTCTATCACTAGAATAATATTCATGAAATAATAATCACTTTTATACATCAATTATTCTTTCATATCAATCTATTTATGTATAGTATAAAAAGGAAGAATTTTATAATCATAGACTCGGTACACCGTACGTACGGAAAAGTAAGGTTTTCATTTTTCATTGATCATTATGGAAATAATGTAATTAGTATTTTGACTATCCAAAATGATAATAATCTAATTAAAATCACAATAATTATTTAAATATGACTATATATATCCTACATGTGATGTTTTGAATAAAAAAGATCCACATCGGTTCGTGGAGGTGATAGTTAACCCATACGGATTAATGAGATTTTCATTTTTTGTTCATGGAAGTAAGAACATAATTGTTATATTATTTTATATTAATGACAAATATGTCATTAAAATAAAATAAAAACAATAATTCCATAATTATGACCAGTATTGAGAGACGATAATGAAAAACAATCTATATCGTTTTGTGTGGTGGTAGTTTGCCGTACACCCAAATGAAATGTTAATTTTCCATTTTATGGAAATGGACATGAATATGGGTGATGTTATTAACATAATAATGTATCATTTTATTTATTATACTGATGTTATTAGTTACTCATGGAATATGTATATTTAAAGGAAGTGTAAGAATAAATAAAATAGAAACACTTAAATAAAAAATTACCTTTTCATTCGAATAATCACATTTCTTAATGCCATAACACATCTAATATTGGTGTTATGACTAATATAAAGACTCTAGAATATGTGGAGGTATTCTAGGGATTTTTTTGGGTAGATTACTTTGGATCAGCATTCTTTTTGTAGTGTGAATAATAGATAGAAGTGGGTTCTTCTTCATAGGAGATAAGAGGGGAACCGTCAAAATTAATAAACGTATTTAACTAATATAAATTCAATTTCAATTAAAAGGGGTCCAAGTTGGTTTTTTTATAATATAGGATGAGTTTTAGTATACATATAATCATAAAATTATAATTATATATGTTTTTAATATTTTTATAATATTTATCTTTTTATTTCATCCTTTTTTGTTCTTTTAGTTTCATCATATAATTTATAATTTAAGAGATACAATAATTACTGAATCAAGACAATGGGACAATTAATGAGTAATTAATGAAATTTTTAATGTTATAAAATATTTTTGATAAAGTCATTCATTTTTATATATTTTATATAAATTAATTAGATATTTTATAATTTTTGTAGTGAATGATGTCAATTTTGACACTATTCAACAGATTATTTTTTAAAAATCATAATAATAATATTCCTTTGATACAACTAAAAAATAATTAATTATATGTCAAATTAATCTAGAAAAATTGTCGACGGTATCAAATATTCAAATAATATTTTTTCTCATATTATTAATATCATTTATATGAATAATTCATTAATAAATCAATTACCGCATCATCATTGTGTCACTATTTAATTTAATTACTTGTTTCCTAAAATTTATAAATAAATTAAAATTATGTAGGTGATATTATTATATTTCTATTTACTATTCATATTCAAATATATAACTTATATAAAACCATTTTCAAACTATTGTAGAAAGGATATTCATATTTATGATTTATCAGTCATTACTTAATATTAAATGTTTTAAATGACATAATCACTCCAAAATGTATTTCAAATGACACAATTTAGGCTCAGTTGTTTTCATGGTCGATAATAAAGCATCCAATACGAGTAGGACAAGTGTTAGGGTAATTTTATAATATTATAATATTAGTTTTACCTTTTTAAGAACCCAGATCTTCATCTAAAGTATGGATCTTGATTTCTGGTTTATTGGAGAAAAAGAATAGTTTTTGGAAATGTAAGGAGTACATGAAGCGTACTTAAAAGTAAACACTATGTACCTGGTTTCTCCGGGTGACCATGTACTGGCCATGTAATATCTAAGTAGATGGCCATGTGGGGTGACCTAGAGACTACCTAAAGTGTGGCTTAGTAAAGGAATATACATGTAGTGTATTTTTAAAAGACAATATGAGTACTTTTTTTTAATTATTATGTCGGACCCGGGTCGCGTCTCATTCACAGAAAACACTACTTCTCAGCCCATCATGGTCAGGATAGACCAAATCCAATGATTCTATTCTAGGCCCCTAATCGACCATCTGTTCTCTAAATAAATCTTTATCGATTGCTTTAGAATCGCCACTGTGATTTATTCCTTCTCCTAGCACCTCTTTCTTTTATTTCTCCACTCTTTTGAGATATCCCTAGTTGAAAGTTTTAGATGTTTTTGTAGATATATGTCATTCATGGTCTGTACAAGATCCGATGCTAGAGCATATCAATCGTGAAATTCCAATGTAGTTAGTTTGTGCCTTTTTGTAGTTAGTCTTGGAATATTATCTGTAAAAGTACCTAATAACCTAGAAAAGGGTATTGCATCTTTAGGGATTTTGACCATGTTAATGCCTTCTATGCCTTATGTACCTGGGTAATGGTTGTTTTATTGTGAATATGGTTATTTTATTTGTTAACGGCGTGTTTCCCATTTTGTGTTGATATTGACTATTTTTTCTAGTTTTTCCAGTAAGGTTGTTCGTTTTTAATGCCTGGTGAAGTTAAGATGGAGTGATTGTATATAATGTTTCCATATGCTTGTAGCTGTTTTGCCAAGTAGTTCATGAAATATGTTATCCATGTTTTTCTTAAGGATTACATTGGTTGTTGAATATCGTTGTTCAATATTGATTTATAAAGGTCTGTGAGAACTTTTTGTAGTAGACCATAGGGGGGATGGACATTGAGGGCTTCTCGAGAGTGTATGTTTAGTTTTAATGTTGCAAGACCATTGGGGGATAGACATGAGTACTCCTTCATTGTGTTTATAGTTCCACATTTCAAGACCACAAGGTGGAATTAGACGTTGAGTGCTTCCCCAGAATTGTTGTAGTTTGTCGATAAAATACCACATGGAAAATTGATGGTGAGTTCTTCCTTAGATAGTTATTGTTTATGCTAAACTAGAGGGGTTAGAATTTGAGTACATAATAGAGGGTTTCTTGTGTTTTATTAGTTGAACCAAAGGGATTAGTCTATGTGTACTCTCTATAGGGTTACATGTTTTTTATTAGCTGCGTACTTGATATATGAAAATGAATGCAATTGAAACATAATGACTATTTACTTTTGAGTACTCCATTTTTTACTCCGTTATTTTTATTATTGTATGCCATATATAATCCCTAAAATTAGGCATAGATCATTGGGTGGTTGCCTACTGGGATTCATCGCACACCGTATTTGGGTAAGGATTTTGGGCCCAAACAGACTATATTGTTGTAGGTATAGATAAGGGGATGCACCATTCTACATCATGTACATGATTAATGTGAAGCTAAAGAGCATGGGAACATGATGAGGCTTGCGATGTTTTTGGATTTGTTTACCTATTTTTCCTCTGTAATTTGTTTTAGTACTATATTTCATAATTTTGACTTGTTTAGCTACTTATCATGATATTGTGACATGCATCATTATTTATATATACATGTTTTAGTTGATTATTTACTACTAGTCTACCGCTGTTCACTTTGGTATGATGATTACTGCTTCCAATGATGTTATCTATTTATTTATGATGTGTTACTCTATCAATGAGTGCATTGTATCCCCATTGAAACAACCAAGGCCCTCTCTACTAGTTGGAAGACTTTGGAATTAAGGGAAATGCATTTGAGGCCATCTGACCAACTGGGAACAGGGAACCTTTTTGCAGCACCTGGAAACAAGAAGTTACAAAGTGGTATCAAAGGAATTATTTTATTCTTGACTTACTATTTGGAACCTATAGTCAGGGATATGATAGATTTGGTAGTTGGTAATAAGTTGTGTTTGGTAGTAGCTATCCCATGTACATGGAGAAGATAATTTACCTCGATTATTGTATTTTTTTCAACTATTACGGTTGATTCGATTTAACTGTTGGGTGATTCGCATGTTTTTTGATTTAATTTTTGATAATGTTGAGGTTATATTTATATTTAATCCTAATGACATGAGTATATTACATCTCATGCATCATATAGGCACTTTCAAGAGATCACAGGTCACGAATACTTGTCATTCCATTTAGGGTGTGTTACTGATTGAATGTTGTTGTGATAGATGTTGTTCTAGATATGCATATAGTTGTGATAGATGCCCTGATAGATTACCTGCTATTTGATAAGGTATTTCTAATGTTTAAAGTTCATTTGAATGAATACCAATATTTGGTTCTAGAGGTGTTTTTGGCCCTCATGGGTCAGAAATTTCCAATCTATGATTTAGGGGTGTATGTGTCCCCACAGATCAGAAATTCGCACTTTAATGATTGTTTCAATATTTATTTGGGTTCTGGAGTAGTTTCTAAGGAATTCTATCTAAAAAAACCTAGAATACACGGTGTGTATTTCTTAATAAATTCCTTGTAAACTTTTTTTAGTGAATGAACAATTTTTTATGTACATGTTGTGTACTTTATGTACACATCATGTAGTCTCTAACTGTGTCACATTATGTGTGGGAAGAGACACGGGGTTGGAAAATCCTTGGTGGAATGCCCCATGATCCCGACGTACCCACTGTGTATATAGACCATGTGTCAAATAGTGTTACCAACTATACGAATAGATTAAGGGTAGTTAGTACACGTTGTGTCTTGAACAATCACATTGTTTAGAGCCGGGTGTATAATCGGACATGTGACTAAAAACATTGGTCATTGAAGTTCTTTATTGTATATATCGTGTCTGGAAGAAACACGTCATGTAGTCTTTCTCTAAGAGAACTATGTGGGTTAGCCGTGTAAAAGAAATTGGGTAGGGTAAAATGATTCAAGTACACGTCGTGTCATTGGGAGGAACATGTTGTGTGCTGGGGTGTTACACAAAAAGTTTTGGTAAAAGTGCATGCCGTTGTAAAGGCTCAAAGGAAGAGTTTGTGTATGGGTCATACACACAGCGTATCCTAGTTTTAAAAAACATGAATAAATTATTTATACAGTTCCTTTCTCGTAAATCAATTTTTCAGTTCTTGAGAATCGTGAACTAAGGTGGGTTCTTGACCTTGGATAATCATGCCATAGAGACATACTCTAGTTGTATGTGAGATTCAAGGCAGTAACTAGACACGGGACATGGTAGATTGGGAACTACCAAGAGATCCTTCTATCATGCCTATCAGGGTTGAAGCTATCATTTAGGATACTGGTTTTGATGCATAGTTCCAGGAAGGCATCATGTGGTATATTTAGTCCTTCATGGGATAATCGAATCACACCTAGTCAATGGAAGAATTGATGTGGATTTTTAAACAACATCATCCTCTCACTTTCTTAGGGGGAGGAGGACCTCAAGCTGTTGATTAATTATTAGAGTACATGATAACTATATTTGTGCATCTGGAGGAACCTATAGAATAGTGGTTGAAGCTCTCTACGTATATGATTCAGGACTCCACCATGAAATGGTGGGATGTGATCTCACATGTGGGACGCTAGCAGATTATGGCTTGGGATGAGTTCTAGAATTCCTTCAATGATTAATTATACCTGGAGACTTTGAAGGACAATCGATCCTATGATTTCCGGAGTTTGGAGCACGATACTCTCTCAGTTATGGATTATTCTTCTCACTTCAGAGAGTTGCAACGCTTCACAACTATTCCAGGGGTTGAGGAGTTATTCCTTGCAAGGTAGTTTCAGGATGCTCTCAAACATGACATCTGATCATAGGTGAACATATTTAGTTTGACTTCCATCACTTCTATTACAACCAAGGGTTTATCACGATGAAAAACCTACGGGATTCTAGAGCTTTGAGCTAGGGCAACATGGCAACCAGAGTTGGTACCCCTCTGACTAACGGTAGGATGCACCATAGAGATTCTACACCCATAGATATGAGTAGGAAAAATACTTCTTATGGTGGCCATGTGGTATGATACTATTGTGGGAAGATAATTCATATGAGGCTAAATTTCCCAAAGACACATTTGTGTCCCAATCATGCGGCATAATGAGCCATCATCAACGGTTCTATTAGTTTTTCTCACCATAAACTAGTGAAAGTGCTACTTCTATGACTTATTATTCAGGGGTAAGATTACCAGTTTCTTATAAGTCAGGGAAAAATAGTTCGTCTAGAAATTTAGGCTGAGGTGGAGGTCGCGGTTGTGGTAGCAAGATGGTAGGAATTCGACAACAATAGGGTGGATTAGCTTAGGGTGGCCAGGCAGGGTTACATGGTCGCATTATAGGATAGACTTATACTGTGGTGGAGACCCAGTAGGAGTAGGATTTGACACTGTATAGTTTGAGATATGATCCTAGTTGGCTCAGTTTTATCATCTTCACATTTTAAAAAATTACTTCCAATAGTTTCATATATATTGTTGTCGTGGAGATCCTTGGGATCTATGTCTTAACTTCTATTGATGTCTTGATGCTAGACACATCATTTGGGACTAGAACGACTAGTGTATGTCAGTGCAAGGAGTTACCTCTTGAGGTTGGGGGGGTCACTTCATCTGGGATCTTTATGTACTATAGATGATAGGATATGATTTCATTCTAGGAATGAACTGGTCTGTTCCCTTCTTGGATTTTGTTGATTTCTATAATAGTAGGGTGAGTTTCACACCACCAAAGTGTGGTTTTCCCTTATATAAGGGTGAATGGGATGTGTGGGAAAGTAAAGTAGGACCAGAGCATCCTGGGTTAGGAGGAGTTACATCACATATTTCTAGTCTATATCTGGATGACCAGGGGACATCATTGTTGGACTTTCCTCTAGTGGTGTATCGTATATGGGATGTCTTTCCAGAGGACTTTTCAGGTTTTCCTCTTAATTGAGAGGTGGAATTTTATATAGAGATAGTTCCATAAGAAGCACAAGTCTCCATTCCCCATTATAGGATGGATACACCAGAGGTACATGAGCTCAAGAAGCAATTAGAGGAGTAACATGATAAGGGATTCATCTGACCCAATATTTCCCCTTAGGGTTCACCTCTCTTGATTTCTAAGAAGGTAGAATGTAACCTCCGATTTTGTTTGAATTATTAGAAGTTAAACCAGTTGATGATCAAGAAAATTTATCCCTATCAGATAATTGATGACCTCTTTGATCAGCATTGAGAATCCCATGTGTTCCCAGAGATTTATTTGATATCTAGTTACCATAATTTGCTCATTATACAATATGATATACCTCTTACAATGTTTAGAATAAGGTATGGTCTATATAATTACATGGTAATTCCATTCTGTCACAGGAATGTGCCAGTAGTTTTCAGGGAACTGATGAACCAAAATTTCCATCCATACATGTATTATTTCATGGTAATTTTGGTGGAAAATATCTTGGTGTACTCTCACAATAAAAAAAACCATGCCACATATCTTTAGATCATTTTGAGTACCCTGATAGAGCATCAGTTATATGCTATCCTCTGAAAGATCCCACTTTTGGACGGACCAAATTAACTTAATAGGTCATGTTATCTTAGAGACAAGAGTATTAATAGACCCAAAGAAATTGGGAGAAGTAGTTTCTTAGGAGAAGTTGATGAAAATATTTGAGTTGAAATGTTTTCTAGGGATAACTACTTATTACATACATTTCATAAAGAACTTCTCATGGTTAGTAGCACCACTAACAGGAATAACTAAAAAATGTGTGAAGTACTTGTGGTCATATTCTTAGGAGTCATCCTTTTATGTGTTGAAAGGGAGGTTGAATTCAGCAACGATATTGTTATTTCCAAATCCGAGCAAGAAATATAATGTATAATTTGATATATTAGTTATTGGGCTATGAGCAGTGCTAATGTTGGGGGAAGGAGTCATTGGGTATGGGTCTTAGCATTTTAGGCCACATGAGATGAATTAATGGACACACGATCTCGAGTTGGCTACAGTTGTTCATACCTTGTGTTGTTAGATACGTTATGTGATGGGAGAAAATTTTGTTCTTTTCACCGACCACAGAAGTCTCATATACATCTTTACTCAGTGTGATATGAATCTGAGGTAGGGAAGGTGGTTTGAATACCATTAGTCGTTTGACTTTTAGCTTTCCTACATGCCTTAGAAAGAAAACGTTGTTGTTGATGCGTTGAGCTGGAGGACTCAAAAATAGGTAGTTCAAGAGGCTATTAGAGACTGGAATCTTATGAATATATTCTCTGAGATGCATTTGGAGGTGTATAATAGACATGGGAAGACATTTCTTTCTTCTATGTCTGTTCCCTCCACTCTACTTGATCGAGTACGATTTAGGCAGCTATTAGATTTAGAAGGCCTAGTTCTATGGGAGAGTGTGTCATTAGAGGACCCTATTCTTGGATGGACCATAGGCAAGGATGAGATATTGAATTTTCATGGGAGCTTATAGGGGTTAGCATACATACCTGAGGAGGTGATGCGGGATTTTCATTCCTCAATTTGAGTAGTTAATCCTAATGTCACCAAGATGTATCAAGATATAATATGTTGGTATTGGTGGTCAAGAATGAAGGGATTTGTTTCTAGGTTTGTGATTAGGTGATCCACCTGTCAATAGGCGAAGGCAGAGCATCAGTGACTAGAATGGCTTTTGCAGTAGTAACCCATTCTTGAGTGGAAGTGGAAGGATGTTGTGATGGACTTTGTGATAGGTTTACCAAGCTCTCCTCAATGAAATGATGCGGTTTGGGTTTTTAATGAAAGAATCATAATGGTTTCTAACTTATTTCCAATAACAGAGACCTATAGTGTTGATGAGCTGGGATGGTTGTACATCTAAGAGATTGTACATTTACATGGAGTTCAGAACGCCATTGTTATAGACAGGTACACCCGTTTAAATCATGGGTCTGGCACAGACTATAGAGGGATTTGGGTACACATGTTCTTCTGAGTATAGCTTTCCATCCCAAGACTGATGGACATTCTGAGCATACCATACAGGTGCTAGAGGGCTACCTTCGAGAATGCGTCCTAGATTTGGGATGTTCTTGGAAAAACATATACTTCTTGTGGAGTTTTCCTACAAGAATAGTTTTCATGACACTATTCCGAAGAAAACATATGAGGCTTTGTATAGTAGTCCATGCTGATCACCCCTATGATGGATCGAGATAGGATAGATAACAAATTTGGGACCTTGTCTTATCCAAGAGACCATGAAGCAGATAGAGTGATTCATAAGGGGATGGCAATTTCCCAGTCACAACATAAGTCTTATTTTGATCGACAGAGATGGACTTTAGAGTTCGTGTTCGGATATCAGGTTTTTCTACATGTCACACTGAGGTTAGGAAATAAGAGGATTAAGAGACAGGGAATGCATTCGCTGAGATATGTTAGACAGTTTGAGGATTTGGAGAGAGTCAATCTTGTTGCCTATCGGTTTCTATTACCTCAGATTTACCAGGGTATACACGACATCTTCCACATTTCTCAACTATGAAATAACTTCTCAGACCTGTCCCATGTTTTTAATATGACGAGGATGAGTAAGAGGTGGAATACTTGTTCGAGGAGAATCCTATCAGGATTGGTGATTGAAGAATTAATGCACTCCAAGGCTAGTTTTTTCCACTGTTACAGGTGCTATGGTAGCACAGGAGATTACTGGACGTGACTTAGGAGAGGGAGACTGATGTGTGATCACAATGGCTGGAGTTTTTTGATTATTCATCTTATATGCCGCCTTCTTAGGGAAATTAGGGGATGAATTTTTTTAAGGGAGGAAGTTTGTTGGAACATGGATCTTTATCTCAGGTATGGATCATTATTTATGGTGTTTTTGAGAAAAAGAGATTTTTAGTGAAATGTAAGGAGTATACGTCGTGTACATAGAAGTACAACTTGTGTAACCGGTTTCCACTGGTGACCGTGTACTGTGTGTGTAAAGTCCTAGAACATGTCCATGTGGGGTGACCTGGAGACTACCTAAAGCAAGGACCGGTAAAGACATATACATTCCATGCATTTTTCAATGATACACCATGTCCTTTTATTTTTAATTGTTATATCAGACATGGGTCATGTCTCGTACACAGAAAAAACGTCTTCTCAGCCTATCTACTCCAGGAGTTACCGATGTCAATGATTCTTCTCTGATCCCCCAATTAACCATCTATTCTCCAAATCAACTACCATCTATTGCATTGGAATTTCCACATTGATTTCATCCTTATTCTAGAAACTTGTTCTTTGATGAATCCTCTCTCGTGAGATATCCTTCATTTAAATTTTTTGATTTTTGTAGATCTACATCATTCTAGATAGATTGAAGGTATGATACCATATTATATTAATCATGAAATTCCAAGTTAGGTGGTTTGTGCCTTTCTGTTTTCTTTCATGGAATTTTATGTGCAAAAGTGTCCAATAACCTAGAATGTGGTATTACGTGTTTAAGGATTTTATCCCTCTTAATTCCTGATAAGCCTTGTGTGCCTGAGTAGAGGTTGTATTATTATGGATTTTATTATTTTCCATTATATTAATGTGTTTCCCATTTTTTTGATATTGGACATTTGTTCTAGCTTTGTAGGTTAAGATGCTTGTTTTCTATCTCCAGTGTTGTTAGGATGGAGTGATTTTATCTGATATTGTTATATTGTTTTACCTGAGTTGCCAAGTAGATCTTGAAATTTTCCATCCAAGTATTTATAATGTATTAATTTTTATTTTGAACATCACTGTGAACGATTGACTTACACTGGGCTGTGAGAACCTGGTGTAATAGACCATAGGGGGGAATGGACGATTTTTGCTTCTCCTAAGTGTTTGTTTACTTTTCATGTCACGAGTCCATAGGTGGGATGGACGTGATTGATCTCTATGAGTGTTTGTAGTTCCACGTTGTGAGACCACAAGTTGAATTTTATGTTGAGTGCTTCCCCATGGTTTCTATAGTATACTGATAAAAGAACACATGGGGAATTGATAGTGAGCTCTTCCCCATATAGTCTTTGTTTAAGATGAACCATAATAGTTAGACTATGAGTAATTCCCTGAGGGGTACTTATGTTTGATTAGTTGAACCAAAGGGGATAGGTTGTGAGCACTCCTCATAGGGTTACTTGTTTCTGATTAGCTTCTTAATTGATATATGAAAATGAATGCAATTGAAACTGTAGGATTTTATACTTTTTAGTCATTTTTTACTTCTTCATTTTACTTATTTCTGGCCATTTATATTCACAGTCTATTTGGCACATTACTTTGGGTATTTTCAAACTGGGATTCATCTGACACCATGTATGGGTCATTATTTTGGGCCCAAACAAATTATATTAATACAGTTATATATAAGGGAAATCCCCCTTCAACATTAGATACTTGATTTCTATAGAGATGGAGAGTGTGGTACCAAGATTATTCTTGTGATTTGGTTGGATTTTTTACTTTTTGTTCCGATTTACTTTGGTTTTGTACAACTTTTCAGCATTGTGACTTGTTTGGTTGCATTCAAAGATATTGTGACATGAATAATTATTTATATATATTCCATAGCTGTTTATTTACTATCGGTATTCTGATTTTCACTGTAGTATGGTGATTACTGATTCCACTATTTTTATCTGCTTATTTATGTTTTCTTACTATGCCCATGATGGAATAGTTTCCCTACTATCACACCCAAGGCCCTCACTCCAAGGCATCAACCTTTGGCGTTCATAAAAATGTTCTTGAGGTCATGTGACCAACCGGATATGGGGCACCTCTGGGCGGCACCCGGAACAAGGATGTTACAACCATTAATTACCCAATTTGTCAATAACTCTAATTAAAAAAATACTAACGTTAACATTGACCATAAATTAATTTGATCCTCTTAGAATTTTTTATAATAATTATTACAATAATGTATATACATTATTGATAAATATATTCATAGATGTCATTATATTAATTTATAGATAATCCCATTGAAGGATTGAGAAAATAGGTTTTTGGAGTTAAAACATAAATAAGTTCATATGGTTTTTATATCCAAATTCAATGTGAAATTGATTCCAATGACCTACATTAGATGAAATGATAAAAAATTATCTAATTATACATTAAAACTCGTTAGAATAACAACCGAACTATAGAAATAATTAATGTGAAAAAGTTTTTTTGAATTACATTACAGTATTTCGAACTATTCATTATAGATGAAATTTATTAGAAAAATACCGAAAAATCAACCAAGGTAAATTTTGGTGTCACTATTATGGAGAATAATTTTTATTTGACATAAGAAAACATTAAAACTATAAAAAGATAAAATGAAAAATTGTTCTCCCTCAATAGGCGGTTCAATTACCTTTTAAATATATTAGATCTTTTTTTCTTAAAATAGGATTTAGTTTTATTTTAGGTAAAAAAAATTGTAATAAAGTAAATACAATTGTAACACATGTGTAAACATAATATAGTTAATTATATTTATTCCGTCCAATACAATATCTTTGTAATAAATATAATTCAAATTAATAATTTTAATAATATATTATTTTTCGATATAGCACAATCTTTTGTGGAATATACTATTTCAGAGAAACCAATTATTTCATGTCAGGTACTCTATCAAATGTAGAATCCACTTTTACTTGAAATTTATATTTAATTGTTAAATATTAAGTGATATGAAAATTTCTTGTTCTATATTACCTGGGATGATATAAGAGAGGTCCTAAAAACATATTATATTTTCTCAATCATTACAATCCATTACTAAAAATCATGGGAACCTTTTTCACTAAAAACCATTTTTGAATTTTCCATAGTGGACATATGCGAATATTACACTACCAATTTATTACCGATTATTTCGTCCTAGCCCATGAAACTAAATTATTAATATTATATATTTTGGAAAACAAGGATTAATTTCATGGTTTTCACACGTGAAATATTTTGTAAATCCCTCCCTTTACTAAGAATATGATATTCTAGGAGTAGTTGTCTACACAATATAATAAATTTCTTATCTAATATCTAATTAAAATCACTCAATATCAAATAAACCACTAGAAACCCATGTAATATGTTTGAATAAAACAAAATCAATATAAAAAACAATTTCAAATGATAAAATGGTTAAAATATTTTTTTTTATTATTCAATTCCATTAAGGTTGGAAACTTGTTTAGAAAAACCCTATTCTAGTCATGAAATTGGAATAGGAATAGTATAGTCCTGATCCCATGGGCTTCACATGATTACCACTAACCATGCACAAAAAGCTGTCACCTATTTTGTTTCTAGCATATACCACTAGAAACCAAAAAAAAATTTATACCATTAATGCTTTCTTCCCAAAACCAATATCTAAAAATTAAAACCATTAAATAAAATCAAATAAAATTAATAATAGGTTTCAAATATAAAAAAATTACTCAATATAACCCAAGGAAATAGAAGGTTCATCATGAAGAAGACTTATCCATGCATTCCTCTGCACCAACTTCTCAAGTGTAGATTATCCTAAATCATGTCTACCATTTACCCCCGAATAAAGATATCTATAATATTATTCTAAAAAGAACCATCCTTTATCAACCTGACCTAGAACATGAGGTTTCACTCAACACATCTTGAATAATTTTCCTAGTTTCCATATGATTGTAACAAACACCAGGGTATCATAAGTAATTATTTGGGAATAGTTTCACCCATTAATATCTAGCAAGGTCCATTAATGAATTGGTTATTTATGCCAACAAAAACATTAAATAAAATACATGAAAATATATAGTAGACTATAAGTAGTAAATAATAAAAAATATATATTAATATCCTCACATGACAAATCATAATATATATATATATATGTTGTCTACATTAAAAATAAAAATATGTAATTACACAAAAAAGTCTGATACATCATATCCCAATGCTACAAAATTTAAAATAAACTCCATAAGAGAAAAACATCAGACACCACATATCTATCAACCAAAAATGACCATCCACATCAGTAATCAAGAAGGGACACCAAATAATAATAATCCATTACTCTTTCATATTCCATGTACAAAAATGTCTTCATACACCTAAAGGCATATGCATGGTGTGAGGTGAAAATCCCAGTAATTTTCCACCATGAATTTATGTAATTAGTTTTACCAATAGAAATATTAATATTTTTTAGAAAGTCAATTTTAAAAACAGTATTATATTTTTAAAAATAATGTTCTCTTTAAAACTAAAATTATAAACCCCATAGGTGTTTATCAATCAAATAATCATTTCCAAACACGGTAACCAAGGATCAAATAATGAAATTGATCAGCACTACCTAAACATGCACGATTAATCCAGTATTAAAATGGCTAGGGGAGAATAAAAAATTTCATTATATTAAAAAATAATGTAAATGAAATAATCAAAACAAATCACAACCTAGAAAACAACAATTATAATTCATAATGATTATAAAAAATAATTGGTCATAAGTAATATGAACCATGTTATATAATATACATTTTCTATTGTTACATAGTATAAGAAATTGTTTTTACTCTTGGTATGAGTGTTATGATTAGTTTATAAGATCTATTTGTCATTCCATTGTCTAAAAATAATTACCTTGGAACTCATAATATATATGGAAGATGCCCCCATAGTCTAAAGCCCAAAGGCTCCCAAGATCCCTTAGATAAACCTCCCTACTAATTTAACAATTATTTTGAGGTTCTATTTTTCTAATTAATTTACACAAAATCAAAAACGCAAGGATTCACATGTGCTCCATAATTCCAACAAAAACATCAACAATTGTCGATCACATAAACCATTTTAATGAACCATATATTCCCATAACATGTCATGCACTGTGCATCATGCAATATGTCTTGGTATATGCATTCAAAAACTTTTAAAAAAAATAAAACAAGATTTATCCCAATTAAAAATCACATGAATGCATCAAATCCAACTCCATTTAAAAAAAAAACTATAAAAATTGATATTACGAACAAATAACAATTATAACAAATGGAAAATACAATCAATCAATTATAATTAAAATTATAGGATATTTAATTATAAACCAGGGGAAAACATAAAACATTAAAAATATAGCGGACTGATATCATATTTAGAGATCCCAACCTCAATATTGAAACAAATATTATCATGTTTTATGAAAAAAAAATTATTTGAGTTTGATAGGTCCTCACCCATGAATTCCAAATGAATAAAATAGAACACCCCCTAATACCCTATGATCCCAAAAATAAGAATGTAAAGTATCTATACTCCCTAAATATATTATAATATGGGTGAAAATGGTGTATGAAAGATGAAATAAAGAGAAATACAAGTATACCATGAATGGAATCACATAAGGAAGAAAAAAATCCACCAATGTGTAGGGGGAATATAAAAGGGATGAGGGAGGTTATTTTCATGAGTTTGGAGAGAAATGTGGGTGAATCCATTAAAATATTATAAGGTAAAATTGTCAAAAACCAATTTACTAATGTTCATAAAAATCCTCACGGTTTGTGTGCTTCATTGGATAAACCTTAACCAAAACATAGAAGAGCCACTATCCATTAAAAGTATAACTTGAATATTATTTGGAGATCCTCATGTAGTTTTAAAATCCATGCTCACCCAATGTAACCCCAAATTTTCTACCCAAATAAACTTCCTACACTATTTTATGCACAGTTTCACTATGTTTTGACTGTGTTCTGACCATGTTCTATGGAATCTCTTCCCAAAAAAATAATTTTCTCAACCACAAAATCCAAAAAACTCCCATAATAAATAAATAAATAAATAAACATCAAAACAAAACATAGTTTTGAATTAATGGGTTTCACCCATTGAATATAAAATCTTATTCTAACTTATCCCTTTCATTGTTAATTTCATCACTAGAATAGATATGAGAAATACTAAAAAATTTATGTTTAAAAATTAAAAATGCAAAATAAAATAGGATTTTTGAATATATTAAAGAGTATATATGATGAAATCACATCTACCACTCTTCTAAGATCAATAAATATTTCATATTTATAAAAATAATGCATAAGAGACATCAACTCGTGTATAAAAATTGAAATTCTGATATCTTTTTATATAGTTATTGAGCTCCCAATGTGCCCTTGAAAATGTGAAAATACATCCCATGATTTTTATAAGGTCATGAATATATCAATATATCATCCATAAAAATAATAAAAAATAAATCCATATAAGTATGGAATGTATGTTTTATCTATTACAAAAAACATTGTAAGGGTATTCATCTACATTAAAGAGATCATTAGAAATTAAAAATATATATATTCTGTTGAAAATTCATTCAATAGAATATCATCAACCCACATTCTATGATGGTTTTAGCCTAATAAAATATCAATCTTATAAATATATTATGATCCTTTTAGTTTATAGAAAAATTCATTGATATATCAAGCAATTATATTTATTATTTCCAGTAGTTAGGTTTAGCTTATGAAAGTCACCAACGAAACACTTGTTAAAACCTTACTTATTTGAAAAAATAACTATAATACTAGAGATACACATTTCAAAATAAATCACTAGGAATATAAAGTATCATTTATATTTTTATCTATACGATATCACCCTAAGCCATGTGAATACAGGGTATAGAGATAGAATCTATACTTGGAGACAAATCAACCCAAAATAGCACCTCCCTTTCCAATGATAAACTTCATAAATCCATTTAAAACATTATCTAATATATAACAACCATAGAATGTAAAAATAATAATAATGATATATAATATCAAAAAAATTATCCTCCCATGCCTAACTAATTCATAGTCAAGCAAATCTGTATGATACCCCCAACATGTCATTAAAAACAAATGATTCATAACCGGAGGTAAGAAGGCAGGTTATACCTAATAATAATTGATGGGTTCCAAAAAAAGACATCAAATATATTATAATAACTATTTTTAAACCCAATTCTATAATATATTGATTACACATAGATTTATAAATTTTATCATAAGAATTATACATGTTATGATTCATATGGGGTATATAACTTTCCATGTGGAGTATGAAAATATGAAACTTCACTTCATAACTCAATGTATAAACCCATATATACAATATATGATTTTATATACATTAATATTACCACTGGTATCTAAAATCATCATATAATTTTTATAAGTAACTACTATAATACCTTAGACTACTAAAAATTCCTCCCCATGATCAACTAGTGATTACAACATAGAAACTAACTTACCAACCTATGAACTGTTACCCTTACCCTAAGTAACCAAAATCACCAAAACGATATCTATGCACTATTATTACCCCTATGGTGGCTTTTTCACTTAGTAATAGATTTCCCAAAGGATAGAATATATGCTTTTTGGAATAGTGCACAAGAAAAAACATGTTATGGGTAAGTAAAAGTAGATCGAAACATCCATACCTTTGAGTACCACTCTAAAAATATTTCTAATGAAATTAAATTTTTCCAAAAGAAATGTATTATTTCAAAAAAAAATTAATTTACATCCTCAGTATGTAATTTTAATACATATTGATATTATTAAAATAAAAACTTTTGTCAATAATAATGGAAAGTAAAAAATATCATCTTTTACACATAGTAATTTTCTGTCCAATTATATTCAGCCATCTATCTCCTCTGTTTTTTTCTAGATCTAATGTCTCCTAATAAATTCATAATTTTCTCTAAGATATGATTCTCTATCATAATATCCCTGTTTACCATGGTAAAAATAGGTAATCAAAAGAGTATCTACATTTAATTTTTCTTTATCATCATATAATATTCTATGTGATGATCTTTAGAGGTCTGATGAACATCGATGGATAGACACCATTCGATCATGTTTATAATTTTTAATGAAAATTCATATATGAATATATATCCCAATTTAATTTCAATAAACTCTCATCCTCATTATCAATGAATAAAACATCTCAAATAAGATAACCAAAAAAGCATCCCTTAACAATATCCATATCACATTTCCATAAACCATAACATCTAACAACTATAAAACTAGTTCATTAAAAATAGAGATTGTCACTTTCACAGAAATCCATTCTAGAATATTTATCAGCTAATAAACTGTCTCTATTCCTTATAACCACTCTTCTTCAGTAGAAAGAATATAATTTCCCTTAAATATAGTAGGTTTTGGTGCCCAAAAATCATGATCCACAAAACATTCCACTATAATCTCTTAATATAGTATATCTTAAAATATTTGAATCACATTATGAAAACTATTAATTATACCAGTTTTTTACATTGTCAAAGATTCTATATCTTGAGGAACATGATCAACCCCTCCCTCCATGTAACATTAATCAGATTACTCAAACTCTCTCTTCTACTAACGATCCTCATCATTACACTTCATAAGATTAATGATTCAATGAAAACAAAAACATAAATTGGAAATTAACATCAATATTTTAACCACACAAAAAAAACTCCCTTGTCATGATCATAGCGTAATTATTCAAATGAAATTCATATCATTACATGATAAAATTCATCTCATTAATTTCATTGAACTGGTTCATCAATAATAACCTATACATAAAACCATTGATAATTTTTTTAATAATTCCCTAATTTTTGATAAATCAAATCACCAATGAAATATAATCACATGTAATCATAGATATAACAATCCCAACTACACTAAAATAATCCATGAATATCCAACTATTCACATAAATTTGATTCAGGATATTACACTAAAATTTCATTTATAAACCATATACTTCCTTATAATGCATCGATGGAAACATGGACTTATATTATGGTTATTCTGATCAGTAATACACATATATAATCCACACTAGGTAATGAACCATCTGTTATCCCATTTTGTTAAATATCGAGGCCACTGAAAACAAAGTACACTAGTGGAATTTTTTATCATCCCACCCTAATTTCACTATTCTACAAATATGAAACACCACACTACATCATTTAGGATCCTAAATCACTATAGAAACTGAGTAGTACTGATGTTCAATAAGTATCACTAGGGGATAAATATACAGCTTAATGGAACATTGTAACGCCCCGACCCCAGTTACCCAGAGTCGGTGCATTATTACATAACATTGGTATGATCACAAGAAAGATCAAATCTCGAAAGACCGATTGGTTTAGTAGTCTTGGAAACACTATATATATTCATAAGTTTTACATTACATCATAAAATGAAAAACTACTACAACAACATAATGTCTCCATAATCCACACTCATATCCCCACATAATATCCCTGCAGGTCATTCATAATTTACTTCTTCACTTCCTGGGAAAAATAAAACATAGAAAAGGGGTGAGCTCAAATGCCCAGTAAGGATAACAATATAGAGGAAACTTTCATAAATAAGAATAAACATTTAAGGAAATGTATAACTAAAACAAAAGCCTTTCAAACATGAACTTTTAACATGGTATGGAATAAATAAAATGAAATAATTCCATTTACTTATTCACATGGATATTCTACTAATCGAATAATCACATGCAAAAATCAATAACCACTTTCATAATGTTGGAATGCATAATGCCAGACTATCATAACCACATAGTCAAGACCTCGTGCCAAGACTACAAATAAGATTTTGCCAAGGCCTTGTTCCAAGACACTAGTTTGTCTCATGAGACCTACCGATGCATCGAGGAGCTATAGCGGGCTCCACCCATCACATATTAAGTCCAATGCATTCCCATATGAAAAGGTTTAAACATAACATAAACATTCGTATTAAAACTAGAATACGAAATGTCAATAATTTCACCATAGTCTATGAATGGTATAAAAATAGCACATCCACAGTCAAACATATCACAAAACCTTCAATACAATATAGAAGTTTTGTATCACAATAAATCAACTTCAAATAATCTTGAAATCCATCAAAGGATGTTGACATAGATGAAATCAAAATTCTTTTTAAATAAATATCTCCTTTTATTTTGAAATCATTTATGATCCATATAAAATAAAACATTTTCTTTGAAAATATTCTTATAATCTTGTAAGGTAAGCTTTAATGATTTTATAACGGCGGAAAATAGCCGCACCCGCTGTATATGTTAAAAAAAACATTCTTACCTTAATTCTGTCGAAAAGGTTAAAAAGGACCTTGTTTTGAAAACGACCGAAATATTCCTTTATAAACCACTTATAAAAGTCAAAAAGGGTATAAATGACTTTAACTCATATTCTATTAAATAGGAAAAATGTTTTGAAATACATTTTTAAGAAACATGGATGTGGATGATAAAGAGATCCCAGTAGATTATTACGTATAAACAACCTCAGATAATGAAGAGATTGTGAAATAACCCTTACCTTGTACTTTTCCTTGGTTGGGGTAGGTTAAACTCCTGTATAATGGTGAAATAATTGTTATTAAATTATACAATAATCATATACATTAATATGATATCATATATGATCTTTTAATATTGATTTGATAATAATATCTTAGTATTATCGTTGTTTCGGGTGTTAACTTACTTGTTTTCTTTTATATGTTTTGTTACGTAAGACATGTTTGTAAAGGATAGGATTTATATTATTCATATCCAGAATGATATAAAGTTATTAAACATCATTTTTTTAAATCATCAAATGATAATTATACTTGAAAGGATACGATGGAGAATGAATCTCATCGCGTTCGTGGAGACGGTAGTCCGTACGTACGCACGAGCGATAATATCATTCTTTTGATATTAAAATAATATATAATGGATGGTATATCATATATAAATAATCCTTAACATGTTATATTTATTATTTACATGAGTTACACATCATTATTATACCCATCCAAATAATATTATATTGAATAACAATTACACCACGACGTGGAGACGGTAAGTCGTACGTACGCAGGTATGGTGACATGTTATTCGAATGGTGGATAGAATACTGAATATGGTTGTACAATATTTATAATAACATCACAGTATATTTATGATACTGGATTTGTTATTTTATAATGGTAACAACAAAGGAAGAAGAAGTGGAAGAAGAAATGAACTTAGAAAAGGGTGGTGAAATCATTACCTCTTCTTCGGGTTCTTCCTTTTGATTAGATCAAAAGGACTCCTTAGGTTGGCTTTATGATCAAACTAAGGCCTCTAGGTTGTAGTGAGGGATGTTGGGAGAGTATTTGGGCAGAGTTTGGCCGAACCAAAAGGCTTTGAAGGTGTGAAGAAATGGGAAGGAGGAGTACCCTTTTATAAGAGGGGTGAGGGGCACCTTTGGAAAAGCTAGAGATATTAGTTTATAATAAATTCATAACCGGTTTCCAATGGCTCCAAAGTTGACTATTCAAAGGTCAAGGTGGGGATGGGTCGAAAACAACTCAACCAATATAATTTAGACAGGTTTGGGTACTTATATTAATCTTATCATTAAGTATTAGCTTTAAGTTAATTAGTTTCACTTTTACAATGTCTCTTTGTATTTTTATATAATATGGTTAATAAACATACTACATAAATCCAAGAGACCCCCAAGTGGTCCATTAATGATGAAACTATCATTATATAAGTCTCTTGGCCGAACATTATATTTTTAAGAATTTAATATCAATTAATAATATAATATTTGTTTTAAGAACTCTTTTATGTCAATTTTGACACTATTCAATAGTTGATTTTTGTGAAACTCATAACAGATTGATTACTTCGAACAAAGTCAATTAAAGCAATCCCAATATATAATATTATCCTATATAATTAGTTTAATTCATTAAAAGTTTCATATTACATTTATTTGGGTATTTATAATATCAATTATTTTAATTTTTCACTATTATAGTAATTACTGCATCATCATTGTGTCATAAATAAAATACATTAATTAATGTCTACAAATTATAAATAAACTATCATTATGTATGAAATCTTTTTATCTTTCTAATGAATATTTATAATCTAAAATCCAACATATATAACCCTATGTAACAATTGTTTTACTAAAAGATATATGCTTGTGTCATTTTTGTATTCATTTTAACTTAATTAAAATAAAGTGTCATTATCACTTACAAGTGGATCCATGGGGTCCCAAAATTGACCCAAAGATGCCCATGGTCGCCCATGTATCATCCAATAGAGTTAATACACGTTTTAGTGTAATTTAGTATTATTATAAGATTATTTTTTAACCCTTATTTACCGGATTTACCCTTAACCATGGTAAATAAAATATTTACCGCATTAATTATTCAAAATGTCTAAAAATAAAATTTACCTATTTACAAAATTTGAACATCCTGATTCCAAATATGGAATCCATTTTCCTAAATTCAAAACACATAAGTGGTATAAATTAATTGAAAATTAATTCCCGCTGTCAAAACAAAAAGCGTGTTTTTAAGAGATAATAATTATCAAAAGATTGACACTTGTTTATGTTCGGTTTAATTGTAAAATTATGTCCAATGAAAAACATTATATTAAATGGTAAAAAATATTCTAAAAATACTTTAAAACTACTAAAATTCATAATTTATCATTATTAATTATTTTTATTAAAAAAGTTGTTTTTAATTAAAATTTAGTAATTTTCACTATTCATCAAAATATGAAAGTTATCTGAAATGTACCAAAATTTCACCTTAGGCTAAATTCGATATTCCGAATCCAAAAATGAAGTCCATTTTCAAATATAAAATATATATATAATTTCAAAAAGTAGGTATTACTATTCACAACGGCTAGTTTGATTAGTTATGGTGTGTTAGAACTCGGTGTTGCGTACAACACACGCTATCACATTATTCAAAGAGAAGCGTACCATAGAAGTTTGGGGTGTTACATTCTCCCCTCATTCAAATAATTGTGTTCTCGCAATTTCTAGGGTATTACTGCATAAAAAGACTCGGGTGGTTCTTCATCATAAGTTCCTCGGGTTCCCACGTTGCCTCTTCCATCTTTTGATTTCTCCACAAAACTTTTACCAGACGCGTCGTCCGGTTTCTCAGTACTTGTTCTCTTGTATCAAAAATCCTGACAGGCTCTTCACAATAAGACAGATCGGGTTCCAGTTCTAATTCCTCATAGGTGAGTACATGCGTTGGGTCAGGCATGTATTTTCTCAACAGAGATACGTGGAACACATCGTGAACTTTGGAGAGACTTGGCGGCATTGCCAATCGGTAAGCTACAACCCCAATTCGTTCTAGAATTTCAAAAGGTCCGATGTACCTGGGACTCAATTTACCTTCCTTACCAAAACGTATGACTCCCATCCACGAAGATACCTTCCGAAAAACATGATCACCGACTTGAAATTCCAAATCCATCCTTCGATTATCGGCATAGCTCTTCTACCTACTTTGAGCTGCTTTGATGTGATTTTGGATTACTTTCACCTTTTCCACTGTTTCCTCCACCAGTTCTGGACCTACAAGTTTTCTTTCACCAACGTCATCCCAACAGGTTGGTGTACGACATCTCTTTCCGTATAACGCTTCATATGGTGCCATCTGAATACTCGAATGGAAGCTATTGTTAAAGGAAAATTCTACCAGAGGTAAATATTGATCCCACATACCCTGAAAGTCAAGTGAGAAAGATCTCAACATGTCTTCTAAGGTATGAATAGTCCGTTATGATTGTCCGTCTGTCTGAGGGTGGGAAGCAGTGCTCAAATGAAGTTCAGTATCCAGGGATTTCTGAAGAATTTTCCAAAATCTTGAAGTAAAACGGGGATCACGATCAGAAACAATCGATAAGGGTACTCCATGAAGTCTCACAACTTCATTAATATATAGTCTTGTTAGACGTTCCAGGGGTAGATTTTCTCTTATAGCAAGAAAATGTGCTAACTTGGTAAGACGATCAACAATAACCCATATTGCATCGTTCCTTCTAGGAGTCTTTGGTAGCCCCATGACAAATTCCATCGTAATATTGTCCCATTTCCACTCCGGTATGGGAAGAGGTTACATGACTCCTCCAGGTTGTTGCCTTCCAGCTTTCACTTGTTGACAAACCATACATCTTGACACAAGATCAGCAATCTCCCTCTTCATGTTGTCCCACCAAAAATGTTCCTTCAAATCTCTATACATTTTGGTGCTCCTAGGGTGTATAGAGAAATTGGAACTATGAGCATCATCCAGCAATTCCCTTTTTAGATCAGGTAAATCGGGAACACAAAGTCTCTTCCCGAATTTCAAAATTCCATCTTCATACACAAAGTCTCTCAATCTCCCATCATTCACATATTTAATCTTCTTTTGGAATTCTTCATCATCGGTCTGAGAACTCTTAATCCTTTCTAGTAGAGATGGTTTGGGAACCATTTGGAAAAGAATTGATGTTTCACCTTCCCTGGTTATTCCCATGTCCATCTTCACTAGATCCATGAAAATTGGATCCCTTTCAATTCTCATCATGTTCAAAACTCCATGGTCTTTTCTACTCAAAGCATCTTCCACCTTGTTTGCCTTCCCCGGGTGGTAGTGTATCGTACAATCATAATCCTTGAGTAATTCAATCCATCTCCTTTGCCTCATGTTGAGTTCTTTTTGTGAGAAAATATATTTCAAACTCTTGTGATCAGTATAAATCTCACATTTTTCACCATAGAGGTAGTGCCTCCATATCTTCAAAGCAAATATCACAGCTGCAAACTCGAGATCATGAGTAGGATAGTTTTGTTCATGAATTTTCAACTGTCGTGATGCATAGGCAATAACTCTATCATTCTGCATAAGGACACAACCAAGTCCTTTCTTCGATGCATCACTATAAATAACGAACCCATCATTCCCCGATGGTAGAGTAAATATAGGAGCATTGACTAATCTTTTCTTCAGTTCTTCAAAACATTCTTCACACTCTTTTGTCCAAACAAATTTAACCCCTTTACGTGTGAGCTTCGTTAATGGGTTATCCAATCGGGCAAAATTCTGGATGAAACGTCGATAATAACCTGCCAAACCAATAAAACTACGTACCTCAGTTATAATCGTAGGTGATGGCCATTCTTGGATTGCCTTGGTCTTAGAAGGATCAACAGAGATTCCATCTTTAGAGACAATATGGCCAAGAAAAGAAATCTCCTGAAGCCATAATTCACACTTACTAAACATCCCATATAATTCATGCCTCCTCAGAGTCTTCAAGATAATGCGCAAGTGATTTTCATGATCTTCGAAGGTTTTGGAGTATACCAAGATATCATCAATAAATACCACCACAAATTCATCGAGATACTCCTTGAAAACTCTATTCATTAGATCCATGAATACAGAGGGTGCATTAGTCAATCCAAACGGCATTACAGTAAACTCGTAATGCCTGTACCTAGTTCAAAATGATGTCTTCGGAATGTCTTCCTTCTTCACACACAACTGACGGTATCCAGATCGAAGGTCAATCTTTGAAAATTATTGAGCTCCATGCAGTTGGTCAAATAAATCATCAATACGAGGTAGGGGATACTTGTTCTTTATCGTTATAGCATTGATCTCCCTGTAGTCGATACATAACCTCATAGATCCAACTTTCTTTTTATCAAAAAGAACAGGGGCTCCCCATGGAGAAACACTAGGGCGAATAAATCCCTTATTACTCAATTCCTATAGTTGTTTCTTTAGTTAGACTAATTCTACTATGGCCATTCTATAAGGGGTCTTCGATATAGGCCTTGATCCAGGAATCAAATCAATAGAAAACTCAACTTCTCATTCTGGAGGATGTCCAGGTAAATCTTCCGGAAATACATCTACAAATTCATTCACAACAGGTACATCCTCTATTTGAACATTCCTTTCCTCACCGACAGTTATTCCATTCTCTTCCTCCCCAAAAATTGAATTAAGATGAGATACCGGGGGTGGATCTAAATAAGAATTAAGTGGTGACGATTCTGCTCTAAAAATAAGGTGTTCCTTATCATTATCATCAAGAATCGTAACCTCTTTCTTCTTACAATAAATCTTCGCATCATAGTCCGAAAGTCAGTCCATACCGAGGATTATATCAAACTCAATCATAGGTATGACGATGAGATCAGAAGATAAAGAAAATTTATGTTCTCTAATGGGGACTGAATCACAAAACCTTGTTGCAATGATAATTCCCTTAGGAGTTTTAACTGACAACACCCTTATTAAATCAAATTGGAGATATCTAATTTTCTTAGAAAACTGGGAATATATGAAACAATGCGACGATCCAGAATCAAATAATGCATTTGCTAAACTTGAGGAAACCATTAAATTACCTACCACCACGTCTTTTGGAGCTTTTACCTCTGCATTAGTGATAGCATAAGCCTGGCCTTGATCCCTTGGCCTTTTCTGATGTAAGTTCTCCTGACGCTTAGGACATGCATTTGCATAATGCCCCATCTCCCTGAAATTGTAGCACTGAACGTTGGTGGCTTCCTTCTTCCCATTGCAATCACGAGCTTGGTGGCCTTTTTCACCACACTTGTAATAGACTCCCATTCCCTTCAAGCATGCACCGGGGTGTTTCTTCCCGAATTTACCACAAGATGGATATTCAACCTTTCCCTTCTTCCCCTTATTTCCATTCCCAGATTGATCATCAGGTCTCTTCTTCTCTTGATTTTCATTAAAGTCATAAGACTTTGAGAATTCCTTTTTGGTCTTGATAGCACATGAGACAATGTCTTCGTACGATGAAAAGGATTGTGAGACTAATGCTCGATGGAGAAATGGTTTTAACCCATCAAAGAAACGATCAATCTTACTTCTTGGGTTGCGAATATAATCTCCAGCATACCTCGCTAACCTTGTAAAGATAGCCCCATACTTTGTGACATTCTCATCCTCCTTTTGTCTCAGACTCAGAAATTGCCTTTCCATATCTGCTTAATGGTCGCGAGGAAAGTATTTTTCTAAAAACAGATCTTTGAACTCCCTCCACTCCATATTTGATACTTCATCATCTTCCTTCATGTTTTGAATCAATGACCACCATTGATCAGCATCTCCAGTGAGGCGGTAAACTTCCATGATAACTTTTTCCCTTTCACTGCTCCCCAAAGCCTGAAATATTTTCTCTAGGGAAAATATCCATTGCTCATCTACTAAGGGATTTGTATTCCCATTGAACGTTGGTGGTTGTTGCCTCATGAATCGATCTAACATTGATCCTCCACACTGCGGATCAGGGTGATCCATACGGGTAAGGTTATTATTCATAACCTGAGTAAGTTGTCCCAGTATGGTGATTAGCTGATCGGCACCAGTTGCATCACCAACCCCACTATAATTATCTTGAGCAGGAGGGAAATCCCTACATGGACTGCGTGCATTGACACGGTTTCCATTTCTTCCACTAGGCACCATTTCTAAACAGTGGCATAAACTAGATCAGTTTATGAATCAAAATACATAATCTCATACTTATAAAACACTTAACATAAATTGAACTATTTATGGATATAATCCATAATCATAAGATTGTTTTCTTTGAGGAAGTATATACTCATAATCCCTTCAAAATGATTTGTAAAGAAAAATGAGAGTTATCCTAAGCATATCCCCCGGGAGTGTCGTAACCAAGAGTGCAGCAAGGCCTGTTGTCGTGCACCAATTCCCATTCGAGTCTAGCTCAAAGCAGTGTTTTCGGGTTTTACCCCTAGGTACATCTGTTCCAGAGCCGCCTCTACCTGCTCGTATCCAGACAGGGATGTATTGCTCGGAAAACTTACAAAATTTGTACAATACCAAAATTCTAGGAAGTTCTTCTATACTAATCCTCAAAGTTCATCTTAGGCCTATGTGATCTAATCAGAGTTTATCTAAATCTAGCTTCCAAGTTTTGTACTAAACATCCTCTGATACCAACTGTAACGCCCCGACCCCAGTTACCCAGAGTCGGTGCATTATTACATAACATTTGTATGATCACAAGAAAGATCAAATCTCGAAAGACCGATTGGTTTAGTAGTCTTGGAAACATTATATATATTCATAAGTTTTACATTACATCATAAAATGAAAAACTACTACAACAACATAATGTATCCATAATCCACACTCATATCCCCACATAATATCCCTGCAGGTCATTCAAAATTTACTTCTTCACTTCCTGGGAAAAATAAAACATAGAAAAGGGGTGAGCTCAAATGCCCAGTAAGGATAACAATATAGCGGAAACTTTCATAAATAAGAATAAACATTTAAGGCAATGTATAACTAAAACAAAAGCCTTTCAAACATGAACTTTTAACATGGTATGGCATAAATAAAATGAAATAATACCATTTACTTATTCACATGGATACTATACTAATCGAATAATCACATGCAAAAATCAATAACCACTTTCTTAATGTTGGAATGTATAATGCCAGACTATCATAACCATATAGTCAAGGCCTCGTGCCAAGACTACAAATAAAATTTTTCCAAGGCCTTGTGCCAAGACACTAGTTTGTCTCATGAGACCTACCGATGCATCGAGGAGCTATAGCGGGCTCCACCCGTCACATATTAAGTCCAATGCATTCCCATATGAAAAGGTTTAAACATAACATAAACATTCGTATTAAAACTAGCATACGAAATGTCAATAATTTCACCATAAACTATGAATGGTATAAAAATAGCACATCCACAGTCAAACATATCACAAAACCTTCAATAAAATATAGAAGTTTTGTATCACAATAAATCAACTTCAAATAATCTTGAAATCCATCAAAGGATGTTGACATAGATGAAATCAAAATTCTTTTTAAAGAAATATCTCATTTTATTTTGAAATCATTTAAGATCCATATAAAATAAAACATTTTCTTTGAAAATATTCTTATAAGCTTGTAAGGGAAGCTTTAAAGATTTTATTACGGCGGAAAATAGCCGCACCCGTCGTATATGTTAAAAAAAACATTCTTACCTTAATTCTGTCGAAAAGGTTAAAAAGGACCTTGTTTTGAAAACGACCGAAAGATTCCTTTATAAGACACTTATAAAAGTAAAAAAGGGTATAAATGACTTTAACTCATATTCTAGTAAATAGGAAAAATGTTTTGAAATACATTTTTAAGAAACATGGATGTGGATGATAAAGAGATCCCAGTAGATTATTACGTATAAACAACCTCGAATAATGAAGAGATTGTGAAATAACCCTTACCTTGTAATTTTCCTTGGTTGGGGTAGGTTAACCTCCTGTATAATGGTGAAATAATTGTTATTAAATTATAAAATAATCATATACATTAATATGATATCATATATGATCTTTTAATATTGATTTGATAATAATATCTTAGTATTATCGTTGTTTCGGGTGTTAACTTACTTGTTTTCTTTTATACGTTTTGTTACGTAAGACATGTTTGTAAAGGATATGTTTTATATTATTCATATCCAGAATGATATCAAGTTCTTAAACATCATTTTTTTAAATCATTAAATGATAATTATACTTGAATGGATACGATGGAGAATGAATCTCATCGCGTTCGTGGAGAGGGTAGTCCGTACGTACGCACGACCGATAATATCATTCTTTTGATATTAAAATAATATATAATGGATGGTATATCATATATACAGAATCCTTAACATGTTATATTTATTATTTTCATGAGTTACACATCATTATTATACCCATCCAAATAATATTATATTGAATAACAATTACACCACGACGTGGAGACGGTAAGCCGTACGTACGCACGTATGGTGACATGTTATTCGAAGGGTGGATAGAATACTGAATATTGTTGTACCATATTTATAATAACATCACAGTATATATATGATACTATATTTATTATTTTATAATGGTAAAAACAAAGGAAGAAGAAGTGGAAGAAGAAATGAACTTAGAAATGGGTGGTGAAATCATTACCTCTTCTTCAGGTTCTTCCTTTTGATTTGATCAAAAGGGCTCCTTAGGTTGGCTTTCTGATCAAACTAAGTCCTCTAGGTTGTAGTGAGGGATGTTGGGAGAGTATTTGGGAAGAGTTTGGCCATACCAAAAGGCTTTGAAGGTGTGAAGAAATGGGAAGGAGGAGTGCCCTTTTATAAGAGGGGTGAGGGGCACCTTTGGAAAAGCTAGAGATATTAGTTTATAATAAATTCATAATCAGTTTCCAATGGCTCCAAAGTTGAATATTAAAATGTTAAGGTGGGTATGGGTCGAAAACAACTCAACCAATATAATTTAGACAGGTTTGGGTAATTATATTAACCTTATCTTTAAGTATTAGCTTTAAGTTAATTAGTTTCACTTTTACAATGTTTCTTTGTATTTTTATATAATATGGTTAGTAAACATACTACATACATACAAGAGACCCCCAAGTGGTCCATTAATGATGAAACTATCATTATATAAGTCTCTTGGCCGAACCTTAGATTTTTAGGAATTTAATATCAATTAATAATATAATATTTGTTTTAAGAACTCTTTTATGTCAATTTTGACAGTATTCAATAGTTGATTTTTGTGAAACTCATTACAGATTTATTACTTCGAAAAAAGTCAATTAAATCAATCCCAATATATCATATTATCCAATAAAATTAGTTTAATTCATTAAAAGTTTCATATTACATTTATATGGGTATTTATAATATCAATTATTTTAATTTTTCACTATTATAGTAATTACTGCATCATCATTGTGTCATAAATAAAATATATTATTTAATGACTAAAAATTATAAATAAAATATCATTATGTAAGAAATATTTTTATCTTTCTAATTAATATTTATAATCGAAAATCCAACATATATAACCCTATGTAACAATTGTTTTTCTAAAAGATATATGCTTGTGTCATTTTTGTATTCATTTTAACTTAATTAAAATAAAGTGTCATTATCACTTACAAGTGGATCCATGGGGTCCCAAAATTGACCCAAAGATGCCCATGGTCGACCATGTATCAACCAATAGGGTTAAGACACGTTTTAGGGTAATTTAGTATTATTATAATATTATTTTTTAACCCTTATTTACCCGATTTACCCTTAACCATGGTAAATAAAATATTTACCGCAGTAATTATTCAAAATCTCTAAAAATAAAAGTTACCTATTTACACAATTTGAACATCCTGATTCCAAATATGGAATTCATTTTCCTAAATTCAAAACACAGAAGTGGCAGAAATTAATTTAAAATTAATTTCCGCTGTCAAAACAAAAAGCGTGTTTTTAAGAGATAATAACTATCAAAAGATTGACACTTGTTTATGTTCGGTTTAATTGTAAAATTATGTCCAATGACAAACATTATATTAAATGGTAAAAATATATTCTAAAAATACTTTAAAACTACTAAAATTCATAATTTATCATTATTAATTATTTTGATTAAAAAAGTTGATTTTAATTAAAATTTAGTAATTTTCACTATTCATCAAAATATGAAAGTTATCTGAAATGTACCAAAATTTCACCTTAGGCTAAATTCGATATTCCGAATCCAAAAATGAAGTCCATTTTCAAATATAAAATATATATATAATTTCAAAATGTAGGTATTACTATTCACAACGGCTAGTTTGATTAGTTATGGTGTGTTAGAACTCGGTGTTGCGTACAACACACGCTATCACATTATTCAAAGAGAAGCGTACCGTAGAAGCTTGGGGTGTTACAAACATCATTTAAAATAATTAATAAATTAACTTAATAACTATAACTATCAAAACTAAATGATAACATCTATAATAAAATCGAAAAAAATCATGTAAATTCTTATATAATGAATATATAGAAAGAATTCCAAAAAAATCTATGCTAATATATCATTGTAAAAATAATTAAATTACAAATAAACAAAAAACTATGTTGTAATTATATCAATGTGTCTATAAAAACATATAAAGTCAAATCTATGATGTTTTCTTTCATCCTCTCTTATCCACTTTGGACCATTTCTGTTTCCAATAGCACCATGTATGTAATTTGAAATCATATGATTGGTGTACATACATGTTCTAGGAAATAATAGTTATTAAAAACAAGTACAAAAAAAATATTCACTATAGTTTTATGTGATTTTAAATAAATAATTTCATGAAATTAAACTTACTATTTATTTAATTTACACTATTAATTTAACATAATTTGGTATTAAATAAGAATAAAAATAATCTCAAATGTGTCTTTTTGCAACTGTCAATTAAAGCGTAGAATTTAGACTAACATGCATCCTAACTGAAGACATTGATTATTTAGGGTTACGCCAATCACATAGCCAATAATATAGTATCAATCGAAAAACAATTTCAAACATACCCATGGATCCCATATCATCATCTCATGTCTACCTAAACTAATTCTTACCCATAATTTAGTGAAGTATAAATAGATAAAATCAAGCCAAAATATTAAATCAAATGTTTTTAAATTATATATATCATGAAATTAATAATCTCTCTTTGATCCCCATAAATAATTCATTATTTAAATAAACACTAATGAATTAAATAAATTCATTTTAAACTTTCTTTGACTTTAATACAAAAATTATTGAAAACATTACTTATGAGATCCCCAATTTAAGCCCTTAACTTCACATATAAATATATATTCTACTATAGCTATGTTTTCTGCATTTTTTTAATTAATTATATTTATATATTTATAATTTCCAGTTTATATTGATCATTTCCCTTCACATAAACATCATTTTAAAATAAACATATTTTAACATTAATTATTCCAACTCATTTTCATGATTCTTATCCCAAATTAGATAATTTTTATAAAAGGTAAATTTCATTTTAATGTTATATATAAATAATGGCATTCCTTTAAAACTAATATATACTAAATAATTCCACCAAACATACACAATATTAGTGTGAAATTATAAAAAAATAGAAAAAACTATATAATAATAATTTAATTCCCAAGAGTGACTTTTCATAAAAAAAATTTATTATTAATTAAAAATTAATAATCCTAAACTAAATCTAAATATCATAGTCAGTTAATCTTCCTTTTTAAGAATTTACTAAATTTTAAAGACCCATAAAAATTCAAGGGAAATTTTTTTCTTAATTTTCTTTGGAATTTTACAAGAGCGCGGTTTCTGACGGCACCTGATTCCGAGGCCCGGTGTGCCCGGAATCAATTTCTGAAGTTTGGCTCGGGTACGTTCAGTGAACGAACGAGCGGGAATTTCTAACATTTGAACCGGTGCCCGGAATTGAATTCCTAGGGCACCGATGAACTTGCAGCGCTGATATTCGCTTAAGGAGACCTTTTCTGAGGTTGCGTTTTATGCGGGTTGAGGGTAAGTTTTGGGGGAAATTAAATGAAGATAAATTAATTGTGGAAACACAATTTATTTTTTTATCAATGTTGGTTATTTCCTCCCAAAAGAAGTTAGAGGTGGGACCCACATCCACTTAACCTCCCTTGAGAGGATTAAGTGTGGTGGGGCCCACACAAACCCTAACTCTTCAACTCCCCCTTAAAACTCCCAATAACTCCCCTCTTTTTAATTTTGACAACTGGAGTTATTAATTGAGTTGAGTTCTTAATTTCAAACTTTTGAATTTCAAAGTGGTTTAGTTGTGCAAAAAAATAAGCCTTAGACTTTTTTTATTTTGGTTAGTTCCTTTTGCCACCTTGTGAAGTTTAGGAAGATTTCTTCTTATTCTTCAACCACAACGAAGAACTCGAAGAACACTTAGGCTCTGACAAAGAACACTGTCACCATAAGAAGAGAAAGACGTACCGTCTCATTTCTTCTTCGCAGCCGGTGTGTTTTCGAAGATCGATGACGCCGCTTCTATCGATCTTCTTCTCGTGTCAACGAGAGGAGACGCCTCTTCCTCCTCGGGCTTTCTTCATCACCTTACGAAGATTCTCCAGCAACGTTACCTCTTCGGACGCACCTCGACGTCAACGGAATCAACGTTCGATTTCGGCGACGCTCGACCCCCTCGACGCTTTTCTTTCACGGCTTGTTGACGTGCTCCGCTCTTGAAACCGAGGTAGGGGAATTTTGTTATTTATTTAATTATTCCGTTCTTGATTCTAGCATGTCGAACTTGGTGGATAATCGAATAAATGCTATCATTTAACGAGAGGGGGCCGGACCGCACAAACACGGCCGAACCCCCCCCCCCCCTCCTTTGTTCATGATTGTTTCTTGCGGATGGAACGAGATGGTGTGGTGCCTTCGCACCATGCGGGTATCATACGACAAGTATTGTGCGGCGTCGTCGCGCCGCGCCGTGGAATGAAATCCAATAACTTGACGTCGTCGCGTCGCTTCGAAAGAAGTCGAAGGCGTCGCGGCCGGAGCGGGGCCGTGGCGGAGGGGTGCGATGCTGTCGCACCGCGCCGGACGGCAAAGGCCGCGGCCGGTTCCGGGCCGCGGTGGATCAAGATGACCGGCGGCCGGCCGGGCCGCCGGTTTCGGAAGCCGGAAGGGGACCAGCCTTTGTCGGTCCCCTGTGAGGGAGCCGGCCGGCCAGGTCGGGCCGGCCAGAAGGGAGAAAACCAGGGGAATTAAATTCCCCTGGCCTGTTGAACGGCCCCCCATAATGAGGGGGGCCGCGGTTTCACAAAGGGGGGCAGGCGCCCCCCCCCCCCACCCCGTTTGTGTTTCCAATCAGCTCGGCTTCAGCCGAGCTGGCAGCGCGCCCAGCACGCTGCGCTGAGCCGGACCGGCGCCCGGCAGGTCCGCCAGGCCACGCTAGGCCGCGCTGGTCCGGGCCGCGCCGGGCCGACCCTGTCTGGGGTAGGTCGACCTGGTTCGGGCTAGCCGGGGGGTCTCGGTCCTGGTCGGCCCGGGCCCGAAACCCCCGATACCGAACTGTTTGGGTTAAAATTCCCATAACTCGGGCTTCAGACCTCCAAACGATGCGCTGTCAGCGGTGATTCGATCCTTGGATCGAGACGGTCGTTTCGGTACATCGCACTCAAGGTTCCGGAATACATTGAGTTTGGCCGGGTTGGTTCGTACACGAAACCAACCGGGCCTTCGGAGCGGAAACACTCATATCTTGAGCTACGGATGTCCGATTGACGTGTCATCAGCTTTGTTGAGTTCCTATTAGTGAGAAGGATCTTTTGGAATACTCCGCCCGAGGTTTGGACACATGTGAAGTACAGTTGGGTTGTTTTTGCCTTAAAAACCAACCGGGCCCCTGGGACGAAAAAGCCAATAACTCTCAGATCGGGCGTCCGATTGACGCGCCGTCTGTTGCGTTGAGTTCATGTTGACGGTATGGAACTTTTGGATTCATCAACTCTAGACTTTGTGACAGTTGATGTATCAGCCTCTCGGCTCGTGGAGCGGACCCTCCCGAACGAGTTTGCTGTGTGCGTGAACCCTAGAGCTGGCTGCGACTACTACTGTGACTGCGACGACGATTGTGCGGAGATCCTCAGTGGATTCGACGACAACAACTACAGCACTCAGCGATCCTATGTGGATCCGTGCTACCGATCCTGTGTGGGTCCGATCCTGTGTGGGTCAGCGCTCAGCGGTCCTGTGTGAACCAGCGCCTACAGATCCTGTGTGTGTCCGATCCTGTGTGGGTCTTTGCGGGGGTTAGTACCTATCGATCCTTTGTGGGTCCGACGACTTAGATGGAACAATGGTCATCTATATCGTCTTTCGAAGAAGTATACCCGTGTGAGCTGAATCATGTCTTCTTTCCTGTGTGGATTGTGTTGTACTATCCTATGTGGATTACGTTTTTCTTTCCTGTGTGGAATACATATACTTTCCTATGTGGACTGAGTTGTACATGGGCTCGGAGGTTGGAGCGTATTGGAATTTATGACTTACGTATATGTATGGGCATATACCTAAGAATTTTCGGTTGTTACTTCGTGTTTGTATCTTTTCTTTGTTGTTTATCCTTTGTGGATTTTGGGAGACCTTCGGGGGTCTCGGGGTCCCTACTGAGTAGCTTATACTCACCCCTGCACGGGATATGCCTGCACTACTTTGTGTTGGTTGGAGACGACGGACAACGTTGATCGTGGTTGAGGCTTGCAGAATAGGCCAGTAACTGGAGGTGGACCAATGGGCAGGACGTGCTCGGAGCAGACGGTGGGACCCGAGGAGCAGTGGAGCTATCTGTTCCCACCCTTCAGGTGGGATTTCCAGTGGACAGCTCGGTGTAGCGGCCTTTACTTTACAGTTGTTGTTTTCCCTTTCGAGTTGTACTTTACTTTCAGTTTTGGGTTTGTATACTGGCCCACTTACTTTTCCGCACTTTCAGTTGTACTCTGTTTTTACTTAGTGTTTACTTTTCCGCTTGCTTACTCTATGGTTCTTGTTTACTTTACAAAGGCAAAGCCTACCCTTTTTACCGGAATTTACGCCTTGGTGCTAGTCGCCAGCCCCTGGCCTATGGAAGGCGGGCTTGGGGTAGTCACGGCACAGGCCCCGAGGACGGGTCGTGACAAATTGGTATCAGAGGAGTTCGGTTCTACTGCGAACGTTGATCTTTTCTATATAAATCAATAGTGTTTAGCGTATTGATTGTGGTTATCAGTCCAGGGAGTCCAGTGTTGGTGCGGTGGCCGACGTATCTGTACACCAGGACCCTCACTTCTGATTTCCAACTTAATGCACGAAAACATTTATTGCGTGTGTGTTTCAAGTTTTCTGTGTGATTAATTTATATCAGCTCACCAGGTATACGTTTCTAACTGTGGCGCACCTGTTTCCTTTTCAGGATGGCACCACGACGGTAGCCATCTAGGGTTATGATAGTCGAGCGTGATGAGAGCCCACTAAGCGACGAGGCCTCGGTGCAGGGCCCTTTGTCAGCAGTGGCACCGGCGGTAGCACTACCCACCGAGCCATTGATACTTCCAGCACTAGCCACTGACGATGCATGTCGCCTCAGCACACTACATGAGTTTCAGCACCAGCGACCGCCCAGGTTTCATGGAGAGACATACCCCAAGGCAGCCGATGACTGGCTGGAGGCAGTCGTACGAGTTTTCAGGCTAGTGAGGACACCAGCATACCTCATGGTGATCCTCGCTGCGAGCCTACAGCACGCAGCAGCGGGCCGATGGTGGAGCTTGATGCTCCAGGTGCACAATGAGGCATCTCTACTATGGACGGACTTTGAGAGCCTCTTCCGCTCGGAGTTCATCCTAGCCACCCTCCGTGTGGTGTGCATTCGGGAGCTTCTTTAGCTGCGGCAGGGCAGCATCACGGTCGCTCAGTACTTGGAAAGATTTACAGATCTCTCGCGCTACTCGACCGACATGGTACGAGACACATTCTTCCAGGCCCGGACCATTGAGCAGGGATTGAGACACGAGATCAGGGCATCGCTGATCTCCCTCAGAATACCGACTCAGACGGGAGTACTGGAGCGGGCCCTTTTGATCGAGAGCTTTCTTGCTGAGTCTACACCAGCACCGAGACCCACTGCTGGGCGGCACGTAGCAGAGTCTTCTACAGAAGGCAGTCGATGGATGACTCAGGGGTCCAGGCAGACCAGACCCTCAGGCAGACGACCTCAGGACACTGGCTCAGTAGTGCGGGGCACACAGCGGGGAGCCAGTATTTCGAAAGGCAGAAAATGCTACTCGTGCGGCGGGCAGGGCCACATGGCTCATGACTGCCCGACCCGCCGTGCTGAGGAGCAGTAGATGCTTGAGGGACCACCGAGGCAGAGGCAGAGGGTCGACCATGGCGGTCCGCAGGGAGGAGGCGGACGAGGCAGGGGAGCTGGCCAGGTAGCAGCTGGTGGGCGACACTTTGAGGCTTTACCACCACCACCACTAGAAGGTCCACCCCGACCACAGGGAGCTGGCGGGCAGAGACAGGCACAGCTCCAGGAAGCAGAGGCCTATGACCACGGCGCGACCGAGATGATTCGAGGTACTCTCTGTGTCTATTCCACCCTTGATGTAGTACTTATAGACACATGAGCGAGTCACTCTTTCATAGTCATTGCCCTTGTTCGGAGCTTGAAGATTCCGACAGAGTCGTTGGCTCGATCCTTACGGCTAGAGACTCCTACGGGAGCAGACTCGATGATTACACACTAGTGCCGGTAGTGTGAGCTTACTCTAGGAGGTGAGAGCTTCGGCTGGGATCTTCTTGTAGCAACTTCGAGGCCTTATGATGTCATCTTGGGAATGGATTGGTTATCTACGGTCCATGCACAGATTGACTGATTTAGGCGCAAGGTGCGATGTGTACGCACCGACGGGAGCAGGTTCACCTTCACCGATGAGAAGGGAGCCTTTGCAGCACAGGATGGACTTCCGCAGAGGAGAGGACAACCCATCACTCGTCAGTTGTCTAGCCTCATCCTAGGAGCAGTCGACGTGAGGAGTCCTGGTTTTCCTGTAGTGGTGGATCAGTTTTCGGACGTTTTCCCCGACGACGTTCCAGGGTTACCTCCTTGCAGATAGGTAGACTTTTATATTGACTTGTACCCCGGGACATCTCCGATATCGACTCCAGTATATCGGATGGCCCCCGCCGAGCTTCGAGAGCTACGGGTACAGTTGGAGGACTTGCAGGGCAATGAGTTTATCTGACCCGGTGTTTCACCCTAGGCTTCCCCGATATTGTTCGCCAAGAAGGCAGATGGGAGCTTGCGACATTGTGTTGACTATCGTCGCCTGAACCAGGTGATAGTGAGGAACAATTATCCACTACCGAGGATTTATGACCTCTTTTATCAGCTCAAGGGAGCACGGTGGTTCTCAAAGATAGACCTCAGGTCAGGCTATCATCAGCTCAGAGTTTGAGACGAGGACGTGCAGAAGACGGTCTTCAGATGTCGGTATGGCCAATATGAGTTCCTAGTTATGCCTTTCGGCATAACCAATGCTCCAGCAGTGTTCATGACCCTCATGAATAGGATCTTTCAAACATACCTCGATCGATTTGTCGTGGTCTTCATCGACGACATTTTTATTTACTCGACGACTAAGGAGGAGCACGCCTACCACTTATGGGTTGTACTAGACACACTCCTAGAGAACCAGCTTTATGGTAAGCTCTCGAAGTTCCAGTTCTGGATACGTGAGTTCCACTTCTTGGGACACGTCATCTCTGAGGCGGGAGTTGCAGTGGATCCTATGAAGATCGAGCCAGTGTTAGCTTGGGATCCACCTAGGAGCGTGACAGAGGTGCAGAGTTTCTTGGGACTAGCTGGACACTATCGGAGATTCGTGCCAGACTTCTCTAGAGTTGCGGCTCCACTCTCAGCTTTGACGAAGAAGATGAAACCCTTCGTGTGGTCAGACAGATGTCAGCATAGCTTCCAGGAGATGAGACAGAGATTGACCAGCGCACCTATCTTGAGGTTTCCTGAGGAGGGAGTAGGGTACGTAGTCTACTGCAATGCATCAGGGACCAGACTCGGATGTGTTCTGATGTCGGAGTGGGCAGTGTTCATCTATGGATCACGACAGTTGAGGCCGCATGAGTAGAACTACGCTACCCCTGACCTGGAGTTAGCAGCAGTGGTCTTCACTCTGAAGACATGGCGACACTACCTGATGGGCGAGCACTTTACAGTCTTTTTGGACCATCAGACTCTGAGGTAAATCTTCTCTCAGAAGGACCTGAACCTTAGACAGCGGCGATGGATCGATTTCCTCTAGGACTATGACTTTGAGATAGTCTATACTCCTGGGAAGGGGAAGGTAGTAGCCGATTCCCTCAGCAGGAGGACATGCATTCAACTACTTGAGGAGGTGACGGAGCAGCTAGCCTCTTTGCAGATATCCTCCGTGGATAGGGATGGAGAAACCTTACTTCAGTCTCTCATAGTCACTCCTCCACTTCTGCAGCGGGTCAGAGAGGCACAGTGTGGGGATGCTGACTGTGAGACGCGGCGTGCACAGATATCCTCAGGACAGGCACCTGATGGTTTTTCCTTTGAAGCAGAGCACGACATCCTTTTCAGAGGAAGTACTGTGGTACCAGTCGCTTTATGAGAGGAGGTACTGAGAGAGTTTCACACTTCTCCTTTGGAGGTACATCCTAGAGTGGCGAAGATGTACCAGGATCTCAGACGACATCACTGGTGGCCGGGAATGAAGAAGGTTGTGGCAGAGTTCGTTTCTCGATGCCTCACCTGCCAGTAGGTGAAGGCTAAGCACCATGTACCAGCAGGCTTAGTGCAGCCCTTGGAGTTCCCGGAGTGGAAGTGGGACAGGATATCTATGTACTTTGTGACTGGACTTCCACACACTTCTAGAGGTCATGACTCCATCTAGGTGATTGTCGACCGACTCATCAAGTCGGCTCACTTCTTACCCATTAGAGAGGAGGGATCAGTGGAGAGCTTGGGACGTCTCTACATTCAAAAGATTGTACGGCTTCACGGTGTGCCATCATATATTGTCTCCGATCGAGATTCTCTCTTTACTTACCGTCTTTGGAAGAGATTTCAAGAGGCATTCGGGACACAGCTACGTCTGAGAACAGCCTTTCATCCTCAGACGGATGGTCAGACGGAGAGGACCATTCAGACTCTCGAGGACATGCTCGGCGCATGTGTCCTCAACTTTGGTCGTAGCTAGGAGGACCACCTACCCTTGGTGGAGTTTGCGTACAACAACAGCTACCACTCCACCATCGGGATGGTACCGTAAGAGGCATTGTACGGCCGACCTTGTAGATCTCCTTTGTGGTGGACAGACCCTGGGGAGTCTGCACTTGTGGGACCGGAGATGGTCCAGGCCACGACAGAGAATGTCCAGGTCATCTAGGAGCGGATGAGGACAGCTCAGAGTCGGCAGAACTCATACGCTGACAGGAGGCGGAGGCCACTAGAGTTAGAGGATGGCGACCACGTCTTCTTGCGGGTCTCACCTCGACGTGGTATACGGAGATTTGGCCAAGGCGGAAAGTTATCTCCACGCTTCATCGGACCCTTCTAGGTCCTCAGCAAGATTGGTGAAGTGGCTTATCTCCTGGATCTAGCACCTCAGTTGCACCGGGTGCACGACTTCTTCCACGTATCTCAGCTGAGGAGATACGTGCACGACCCGATGCACATCACCGACCATGGGGAGCTTGACGTTGGCGATTGGGCGAATTTTACGGAGGTCCTGGTGGAGATCGAGGATCAACAGGAGTGGGTCCTACGTGGATGGTCAATTCCTCTAGTGCGCATCAGATGGAAGCACAGGAATATCCATGAGATCACTTGGGAGAGGGAGGCTCAGATGCGTGCTCAGTACCCCCATTTGTTTCCCTAGTTTTGATGTATCTTTACGAGGACATAAAGACTTGAGGTGGGAGTAATGTAAAAACCCGTAAAAAATCAAGGGAATTTTTTTATTAATTTTTTTTGGAATTTTACAAGAGGGCGGTTTCTGATGGCACCTGATTCTGAGGCCTGGTGTGCCCGGAATCAATTTCCGAAGTTTGGCTCGGGTACGTTCAGTGAACGAACGAGCGGGAATTTCTAACTTTTGAACCGGTGTCTGGAATTGAATTCTGAGGGCACCGATGAACTCGCAGCGCCGATATTCGCTTAAGGAGACCTTTTCTGAGGTTGCGTTTTATGCGGGTTGAGAGTTAGTTTTGGGGGAAATTAAATGAAGTTAAATAAATTGTGGAAACAAAATTTATTTTTTTATCCATGTTGGTTATTTCCGCCCAAAGGGAGTTATAGGTGGGACCCACATACACTTAACCTCCCTTGATAGGCTTAAGTGTGGTTCACCCACACGAACCCTAAATCTTCAACTCCCCCTTAAAACTCCCAATAACTCCCCTCTTTTTAATTTTGACAACTTGAGTTATTAATTGAGTTGAGTTCTTAATTTCAAACTTTTGAATTTTAAAGTGGTTTAGTTGTGTAAATAAAATAAGACTTAGACTTATTTTATTTTGGTTAGTTACTTTTTCCCCCTTGTGATGTTTAGGAAGCTTTCTTCTTCTTCTTCAACCACGACGAAGAACTCGAAGAACACTTAGGCTCTGACGAAGAACGTTGTCACCATAAGAAGAGAAAGACGTATCGTCTCTTCTCTTCTTCACAGCCGGTGTGTTTCTGAAGATCGACGACGCTGCTTCTATCGATCTTCTTCCTGTGTCAACGAAAGGAGATGTCGATTCCTCCTCGTGAATTGTCCATCACCTTACGAAGCTTCTCCAGCGACGTTACCTCTTCAGACACACCTCGACGTCAATGGAATCGACATTCGATTTCCGCGACGCCCGACCCCCGCGACGCTTGTCTTCCACGGCTTGTTGACGTGCTCCGCTCTTGAAACCGAGGTAGGGGAATTTTGTTATTTATTTAATTATTCCATTCTTGATTCTAGCATGTCGAACTTCATGGATAATAGAATAAATGCTATCATTTAACGAGAGGGGGTCAGACCGCACAAACACGGCCGAACCCCCCCCCCCCTCCTTTGTTCATGATTGTTTCTTTCGGATGGAACGAGATGGCGTGGTGCCGTCGCACCACGCGGGTATCATACGGCAAGTATTGCGTGACGCCGTCGCGCCGCGCCGTGGAAAGAAATCAAAGAACGCGACGTCGTCGCGTCGCGTCGAAGGAAGTCGAAGGCGCCACGGCCGGAGCGGGGCCGCGGTGGAGGGGCGCGGTGCCGTCGCACCGCGCCGGACGGCAAAGGCTGCTGCCGGTTCCGGGCCGCGGCGGATCAAGATGACCGGCGGCCAGCCGGGCCGCCGGTGTCGGAAGTCGGAAGGAGACCGACCTTTGCCGGTCCCGTTGTGAGGGAGCCAGCCGGCCAGGTCGGGGCGGCCGGAAGGGAGCAACCCTGGGGAATTAAATTCCCCCGGCCTATTGAACGGCCCCCCATAATGAGGGGGGGCTGCGGTTTCACAAAGGGGGGGGGCAGGTGCCCCCCATTTTGTTTTCAATCAGCTCGGCCGAAGCCGAGCTGGCATCGCGCCCAGTGCACTGCGCTGAGCCAGACCGGCGCCGGGCCGGGCCACGCTGGGCCGGGCCGACCCGTTCCGGGGCGGGTTGACCGGGTTCAGGCCGGCCGAGGGGTCTCGGGTCGGGTCGTCCCGGGCCCGAAACCCCCGATACCGAACTGTTTGGGTTAAAATGCCCATAACTCGTGCTTCGGACCTCCAAACGACGTTTCGTCAGTGGCGATGCGATCCTTGTATCGAGATGGTCGTTTCGGTATACCGCACTCAAGGTTTTGGTATACTTTGAGTTCGTCCGGGTTGGTTTGTACACGAAACCAACCGGGCCTTCGGAACGGAAACACTCATATCTTGATCTACGGACATTCGATTGACGTGCCGTCAGCTTTGTTGAGTTCCTATTAGTGAGACGGATCTTTTGGAATACTCATCCCGAGGTTTGGGTGCAGGTGGAGTATGGTCGGGTTGGTTTTGCCTTAAAAACCAACCGGGCCCCTAGGACGAAAAAGCCAATAAATCTCAGACCGGGCGTCCGATTGATGTGTCGTCTGTTGTGTTGAGTTCCTGTTGATGGTATGGAACTTTTGGATACCTCAACTCTAGAATTTGTGACAGTTGATGTATCAGCCTCTCGGCTCGTGGAGGGGACCCTCCCGAACGAGTTTTCTGTGTGCGGGAACCCTAGAGCTGGCTGCGACTGCTATTGTGACTGCGATGACGATTGTGCAGAGATCCTTAGTGGATTCAACGACGACAACTACAGCACTCAGCGATCCTGTGTGGATCAGTGCTACCGATCCTGTGTGGGTCCGATCATGTGTGGGTCAGCGCTCAGCGGTCCTGTGTGAACCAGTGCCTACAGATCCTGTGAGGGTCCGATCCTAGGTGGGACTTTGCGAGGGTTAGTACCTATCAATCCTTTGTGGGTATGACGACTTAGATGGATCAGTGATCATATCTATCGTCTTTCAAAAAAGTATTCCTGTGTGAGCTGAATCCTGTTTGCTTTCCTATGTGGATTGTGTTGTACTATCCTGTGTATTACATTTTGCTTTCCTGTGTGGAATACGTATACTTTCCTGTGTGGACTGAGTTGTACTTGGGCTCGGAGGTTGGAGCGTATTGGAATTGATGACTTAGGTATATGTATGGGAATATACCTAAGTAGTGTCGGTTGTTACTTCGTTTTTGTATCTTTCCTTTGTGTTCTATCCTTTGTGGATTTTGGGAGACCTTATGGGGTCTCGGCATCCCTTCTGATTAGCTTATACTCACCCCTGCACGGGCTATGCCCGCACTACGTTGTGTTGGTTGCAGACGATGGACAGCGTTGATCGTGGTTGAGGCTTGCAGAACAGGACGGTACCTCAAGGTGGACCACTGGGCCGGACGTGCTCGGAGCGGACGGCGGGACCTGAGAAGCAGTGGAGCTACCTGTACCCACCCTTCAGGTGGGATTTTCAGTGGACAGCTCGGTGTAGCGGCATTTACTTTACAGTTGATGTTTTCCATTTCCAGTTGTACTTTACTTTCAGTTTTGGGTTTGTATACTGACCCATTTACTTTTCCGCACTTTCAGTTGTACTCTGTTTTTACTTAGTGTTTACTTTTCCACTTGCTTACTCTGTGGTGCTTGTTTACTTTACAAAGGCAATGCCTTCCCTTTTTACCGGAATTTACACCTTGGTGCTAGTCGCCAGCCCCTGACCTATGGAAGGCGGGCTTGGGGTAGTCACAGCACAGGCCCCGAGGACGGGTCATGACATAAATTTTATTTGACATCAGTGTCCATGAATCATATAAAATACTTAAACATAATACATAAAATATCAAAATCATTATCATTAAATAAAAATTAATTTTAATCATATAAATCCCAAACATATCATAAAATCCTAATGGTAGTGGACAATTAATATATAATCAAGGGTCAAAAAACCTCTTAGAAAAACAACCTAACCCACATAAAATTATAAAATCTATTTACAATTGAGGATTTAATAGTTTTATCAATCTAAAATGGTATAAAAAATTTAATAGATACTTGTAAAAAAAATTGTTATGATTTAAAAAAATTATTAAAAATTTTAAGATCTTACTATTTTTAATCCAATTCCACCAAGGAATCAAACTTCCAATTGGAATCATTGAAATAATTCTCTAAGGAATATGGAGCATTAATTATAGACAATAAATAGACAATTCCACATAAAAAGATCCTCTAAAATAGAAAAAAGTGAATTGAAACAAAATTCAATGGCCATAAAATTAGTAAAATTCCAATCTTTAAAAATAGTTTATAATACAATATATATTATGTGTTTATCATGAAAACAGCCAATGTGATCCAATCAGCTGCTAACTGGCTAGTCCTGGAACACCAAACCCCTTTCAAAATTTACCATGTGTCTGATACATCATCATTGAGTAGAAGATGGTACCTACAATAAAATTAAATTAAAAAAACCTTTATTTCAACCCACACTCTCCATTCATTTCCAAAACTCTAAAATCCATCCCATCTAAATCAAATGGCTTGAAATTTAATTAATATTTAAAAAATTAACATTGTACCCAATATTGTGTAGAGTACATGCTCTACAATACATGTATCAAAATGGTAAAAAAATAATTTAGTATTCATTTCGATCAATAAATCAATAAGATCAAAGAATCCAAAAAAATAAATAGCATTCCTCAATCCCATCATAAATTTTAATCTCTTGGTTCATGGTGACATAAAACCAAAATCATAGATAAGTCCCTAATAAATATACAAATTTGTCATCCAACTACATTGAATATAATTGGAGGAATAATCTCATGTAGACTCACATTCTGATGATCCATAGTGACCCTAAACCACTATGATAGAAAAGACTCATTCTATATTATTAATATATATTTACCCACTAGGGGTAAAACTAAGAAATTGGAATCATTTATCTAGTATTGAGTATCACCCACCAAAATATATATATATATATATATATTAGAAATGAATTCTTTTTCATTAGAAAACCTAGGAAATTTTAGTCATCCATCCTAAAGTAATCATTCTTATCATGCCTCATGAAATCTAACCTGTTAATCCTTTGCAAATTTCTCCCACTACTATCGATCAAGAATATTAACACACTATCAACCAAATACTACATAGTTCGCTATAGTTAATAATTATTACACCACATTGAATCATATTTTATACCAAAATGTCAAATAAATCAGTCCTTAACCAATGTATACCATAATAATCAGAATGATCAAAACCCAAACATGATATTAAACTAAGAATAACATATTCGTAAAATAGATATCTTCATTTTTAATTCTAGAAAAACCTATATTATAACACCCTATATCTAAATTAATCAATATCAGGTCACTAAACATAAAGTAATCAAATAACAAAGTAAACAAAGAAAAGTCTAACAAAAATCAGCATCCACATTTATTTTAAAAACAAACAAGTAATGAAATTAATTTAAAAAACATTATTTTTCAAATATTTCAATTACACAATATTTAATTAATCTAAAAAACATTTCCTTATATTTTTGAAACAAATCATTTTCAACATCACATTAAAATAATAACTCATTTTTCTATTGAAGAATATGTCTAATCCTTTTAATTAACAATTTGGACCATGTTATCCTTTTTTAATCATCCAGGTAAACCATTATAAATGATATAAAATCAATCCCAAAACTAAATCTTCAAAATAACTCACTACGGGGACCAAACATTCTAACCGAATAAGACATCAAACAAATCATCTATTTATCCTCTGTTTTAATGTATTTCAGATACTTTTAAATTGAAATGTGGCTTATTTTATTTTAAAATATCCCAATACCTGTCAAATACTCAATATTAATGTCATAAAAAAAGTGGAAGAATTAAAATAATAATATTAATTTTTAATATTAAAATAAATTTGTTGTATCATTCATCAAAAAACTCAACTGGAGTAAAGTATGTGTTTCACTACCTGAAGTAATAAAATAAATAGACTACATCATACCCTTTAAATCTTTATATGACACACCATAAATGGAAATCCTTCAATTCTATCAATTATATATCCAAATAAATTGATCAAAATTGATCAAATTGTTTAAATATTCATCCATAAACATAATAAAATTAATATTTTAATAAATAGTGTTAAAAATCTCCATTTATCAATCATGATATAAATTCATATATAATGGAAGGGTTTCTTCATACTCTTAAAATTTCAAAAAAAATATCAGAAAATAAATATACAGAAATGATGAAATGTAAGAGGAAAAAATATGATATTAAAGGAGGAGCTTTCCATAAATTTGGTTAAATAATCCAAGACAGATCCATGAGATCTGATGGATAAACCCCAATTAGGATGTGAATTCCAAATGGGAAAGGCATAATGGTAATTGGATATTAATTATGGAAGTAAAAGGGTTTATTAATAATGAAATGGTTTACATACATGGTTTAGAAACTAAATAATCAAATAATGAAAATATAATTGAAAAATATAGGAATTTGAATGTTTAAATTGAATAATTTACAAACCATACAACAACAAAAATTAAAAATGACATATTCACAAAAAAATTTATTTCTAAATTCAGAAAAATATTTCCATAAATGTAATCTAAGAAACATTAAGGTCATTCTAATATTTTCAAAATGAGGAATCAACTTTATAATTAATCTTTCATAAATCAATCATTAAACAAATTATTTAAATTCACGATCATAGTCCATTTAAATTTAATTTCAACAACTAATACTATTAAAATTTCCCCACCATAATTAATTTCCCAAAAATAGACTTATTTTAGCTATTAACCAAATCAACTTATCAATTATCGATCATATAATTTATCAAAAACTTTTTTTTATTACCTAATTTTTTTCTAAAAATAACTGATCCTAGGAATATTTAACCATCCCTAAAACATTGAAATTTATAAATCCACAAAAATTCATGTATTATACCAAATTTAACTACACATATAAGGTACTTTAATCTTGAAACCCAATTTTAATTCAAAATATATAATTATTAACAAATAAATTTAACCAAAAATAAAATAATTCAATCATTTATTGAAATCACATATAAAAAAGAAAACCATTTTCAAAATAATCATTCCTTCCAAAATCATCATAATTGGGTTTTCTAATTATATAACATAACATGGTTATTGAATAAAAAAATGCTGATTTTGTATCAAATAATATCACCTCAAATTAAAAAATATTCCTCAAAACAACCAATCAAAATCAATATTCTTATGGAATTTTCTAAAAACCTAAAAAAATTAAAAACCTCTATATCACTCATATTTCGTAACATATGGATTTATCAGTTATTTGAAAAAAAAAATATAGAGAGTTTATATATATAATACATCAAAAAAGTGTATAATAAAATATATTACCAAGTTGAAAATTTAACATCATTTGCTTACATGAAAAATAACACTCTATAATAATTCTCACTAGAATTTTATATGAATAAATTTAATGATTGGTCAATTTTTAGCACAAATTTAAATTATCAAGGGATTATCCTTCACTATAATTGGTATTTTTGTATCAATTAAATAATTATCCAATAGTTCATACTCCAAATATAAAATATTGTCTTGACATTGTTTTTGTCACACCTATACATTTAATTTATTTTTTATTTTTAAATTATTGGCCTTGGGATCTCGCGCAAATGTCCGGGATGGGTTGCGGAATTAAATCATTGTCGTTTAATATTTTTACTTGGGTTAAGACCTATGGGCGGTCACCACACGGTAGGGGGTTGCTGGGAAACCGGCCCTATTGTCGTGCAATTGTTCAATATTGTTATTATTATTGTTGTTGTTGTTGTTATTGTTATTATTAATAACATTAATAATAAAAATAAAAATAAAAATATTATTATTATTGTTGATGTTTTTTTTTCATTATTATTTTTATAATCATTATTCTATATATTATTATTTCTATTATGATTGTATTATTATTATTTGTATTATTATTATTATTATTATTATTGATATAATAAAATGGAAAAAAGGAATCAAAACCCAAATAAATGGCAGTACCCCCTCCCATGCGTGAGGTGAAACCAACACACCCTCACCTTCTCTTCGTGATCCACTACCCTCGCCGAGGCATCCTTCACAACACTGAAATATGTACATAGGCCCCTCGTTGTCCCTTCCTTGGCTCCCCAGCTCTGGTCTCCTATGGCCACCCCACTCCCTGCGCCCAACACCCAAAACCCTGCCTCTCGGCCCTTTTCCCCATACCTGTGAGCTACCTTTCCCCCTTACCAATGGTTTCCTCACCCTCCACCCTTTGTGAGAACCCCATCAATACCTCGGCTGGCCTCCTACTTGTTACTCGGCTCCCACTTACCACCACTCCGGCCTCCGGCTACCCGAGACCCGCCGTTTCGGCTGCTAGCCCATTTTCTCTCGCCATCGGCACACTCCAGCGACCCGCTGCTCTAAACCCATCCCCCTTTCATGCACGCTATTCTAATGACCTAACCCCACTGCTCTCCATGTTCGAAAAAGCATCACAATCGAACCCCTGCGCGATGCCTCTACCTTTCTCTAGTGAGCCCGCACTCCCCTGTTGGCAGCAGCCACCTCCGATATATTAATTTATTTATTCATTTGTTTATTTATCTATCCACCCTTTCATTAGTTGTGTATTTATTTTTTTCGGGTTGACACCCGAACATCACTGTTGTGCTATGTACATTTTTCAAATTGAATAGGTGTGCAGTTAATCCCTGGGGCGTTGTTCCCCTACTACTAAAGTGTCGTTGAGTCTGCACTTCATTTGATGTAGGATCACATTTCCTTATCCTTCTAAATTTAATAATTCTATGATTTCTTGTATTTTTCACACCTGCTAAATATTAATAATATTTTTTATATAAGTTTTTTGAATAATTTTCTTCAGAGAAAATTATTTTTCTATGTAGATAGTCATTGTTTCTCCAATTATTTTACTTTCTCGGTTGTTTTAACGTGATTTGCGGCTAATTAATTGGGTTCAAAATGGTTATTTTTTTGAATTTATTTGTGGTCACCATAATGTAGTGTTTTTACATAGTATGAAGGAAATTTTTTATGAAAACCAATCTTATGCTATTTAATCGCATTTCCTAAATTTTGCAACGAGTTTTTTAACAGTGTAAGTGGTACATAATTCGTTTTATTGGGCTGTGGGAATGCGTTTGATATATAATTCTTTCTTTGAATGACTTTTGATTATATAAAGCTGAGGTCACTCAAAAAAAATTGTTCATGATGTTTTATTTGGTTATTTAAATAATTTGAATGATGTGAATCATGTTTTGGAATTGTTTTGAAGTGCGTATTGTTTCGAATGTGAATTTTAAAATGTGATTATTTTTTAAATTCATCAATAAAAAGTGTTTATTAAAATCCTGGTTGGACCTTATGAATTTATTTGGAAATTAAAATAGTGATTGGTTTTCCTTAAATGGTTCCCAAGTGGACTTGTTTTCATTGCGAATGATGAAGTGGTGTAAGCGTTATTTTAAAACGAACATTGAGTGTTTTGTATGTTTTATTTGGGGTTTGTGCACCGTGTGTTGGTTAAGTTTCCCAGTTTTCCCTTACACATGGTTATGACATTGGGAATCATGTTTTGACTTTAATAAATATATTTGAGATGCCAAAAATTATGATTGATTTTTTCAAATAGGTTTTCATGCTATGTTCTTACTGTGATGTATCTTTGGCCTTTTTAAAGTGTGTTTTGAAATTAAATTGGTGATTTGATTATATTATATGGGTTTTATTAATGGTGTGTTCATTTCTAAAAAAAATTTCTCTCATGGTTAACTTCTATAAAAAAGTTTTATTTGGTTAAATTTTGTGATTCTAAAGGCCCGTTTGGCCCATTGAATGACTATTTGGAAAAACCCTCCAAGGTTGGGTCTCCTGCCTAGTTGGTTGACTGCAAGTTGGGAGGGTCCTCGTTATGGGATCTCCCTCGTATGATAATCATTTTCTGGCATGGAACTAATATAGAGGTGGTCAGAGTGGTTCTGGCTTGTGAGGTGTGTGTGTGTGGTGATATATGTATATATGTGTGGCTTATTGATTAAATTTCATGGAACAAACCTTTATGAAATATACATGGGAATCATGAATAGAAAATAGGGTTACCGAGAATGATTACAGTACTAGTTAGTGTATGTAATGATTGTGCCCCTTAGTATGGGGGATGTTCTGTTTTTATTAATATGTGATTGGGACCCTTGACCAGGCCAGGTTGGGCGACAGTTAGTCGTTAGGGCGTTATGATGTCATTGAGTAGGGAATGACTTCAGAATGAGTAATATGTATAGTATGATCTAGTTTTCCTCTATGTTCATAGGTCTTACCATGTTGGTCCGACCCTTATACCCTTAGTACAGTTACCCTCACCTTGTGGAAATGTAACCTCACGCTTGGTTTTGATGTTGTCTTTGGTAAATTGTGAACATTGTTTTATTTATAAAATGTTTTCAAAGAAATTTATTTTGGAAAAAATTATCATACTTCTCTTTACTCATTGTTTGGAAAATAAGAATTTACTGCCTTTATTTGTTTTCTTTTGCCTCTCCCCTTAATCCTTATTTCAAATTAAGAGGGTAATGGGCCAGGAATGTTTGTTTGTAAAATACATTGTGTAGAAAACCCTACATTTATATTTTTAGTTCAAACCTGTTAATAAATTTTTTTCTTTATTTAAAGGTGGGGAATTGGGAATAGATTAGTCGGGCCTACCTAATGAGTTTTAATACTCATTACTATAGTGTTTTTTTTGTTTTTAGTTTCTCTTGTTGGTTCCATCTTTGGTTCAGATCACCTTGGGCAATGTACGGTTTCAGTATCTGAGGGTAACCCACATAGTTACCTAGAGTCTTAGTCTTGGACATGTTTGTCATGTTTTGGTAATTATTTCATTTCATGTCAGTTATTTATTTCGTATTTTTCTCTTTGTTCTAGTTTATTTATTTATCTTTATGGATCAAATTTTTCCCACCGATTATATTTTGATCCCCGACACAAGTTTCCAATCCCTGGGGGTCTGGAACACCCTTCGGGCCATGCCGCTGACTGACTCAGGTCACTAGTTCAGGGTCACCTTGAGTTGGTTCTTGACAAAATGTTATCAGAGGAGACCCTTGTTATTTGGGGTATCTAGTAGATGGTTATTAGGACTGTCGGGACTCGGGAGTCAGGTATGGGAAGGACGTCATGAACCCTTTCCCATTCCAAAACTCTAGTCGCTAGGGGTTGCTCGGGAGTTGATTCCTTGTTTCGTTTTGGTTTTTTTTTGATTGAGGGACGACAATAGAAGAAATCTGTTATCACATCATGATTTCACATGTAGTATCAACCCACGTGGAATCTGAGTACATGGTTTAAGTTCGACCAAGTTGTTGGTGCTTACTTGGGGCATGGCCCACTACCATGTCACCACACTAAGCATGACTACTAGTCCCTCACTTTGTTAATTTGATGCAAGTTTTGTGTTTTCATGGTTTATGTGGGTGTAAGTGCACTTTTGAAAATGAAAATGGGTTTTTTATATGAGAATTATTTATTTTAAATGGATTAAAATTTATTTATTGTATTTTTAAAACTGAAAGCTCTTGGTATAAAAATCTCATGGTTGCTTGGAACTGGTAGGGATATGGTTTGGGTGAAAACTAGGGAAATCATTATAAAAGTTTTCACATGTGAGGGAATGCATGGGAAGTGTGTGTTGGTGCATATGGATGAAAGCAGGTGAAGACATGTGCATCAGTTCGTGGGATTACTGGGCTGTGCAGTTGGAATTAACGGCTTGACCTTGATTCTCTAATGTAATTTTAAAACGGGGAAATGATTTTTGGAAAATGAAATTGGTTTGAAGAGTGGGTTTGGTATTTGAAAAATGGACTTGAAAGAAGGAGGTTTTGAAATTTGAAATAGAAACGTTATTTTGAAGGAGTTATTTTTGTGTGGTGTTGTATTTATTTTGCCTTTGAGCGGGATTCTTTTAGATGAAAGAACTTTCAGAGATGTTGCTTCAACATGATTTTGGTTTCAGTTCTGTATTTTATGTATTGTTCGGAAAATGACACCCAAAAATGTTCCCAAGGTTTCTGATAATTCATGCCCGGTTTTTGGTCCTTCTCCGACATTGTCTATCCTTCCTGGGGATTGGTGTCTGTTTGAAGTAGCAGAATGTCTTGAAGGGGTCGAGCATGTCTTCTGGGTTTTTGGAACTCCTGAAGCTATCAGAGTGCATGCTGTTTTGGGTCTGTTTGAAGGTCTAACTCTAGACGAATGGGATTTGTTCACCCTGCCATCACCTCATGTTGAAATGATGTCGAATTCCCTTAAATCTTTCACTGTTCGATGGTTTATACCTTAAGAGGATAAGAAAAAGATAAGAAAAGATCTAATGTACATTCAAAAAGGCAACGGGTGATGAAAGAATATGTTGAAAATTCCAATGGATTTGATGAAGACATATCTCTTTATCAAGGTTCTTCGTCCATAGATCAAGGAGTGACTCCTCCTTTTTAATGACCATCTTTTCGAGAACCTCGTGGATGAGGTGTTCCTATATGAGTTGGTCTCCGGAGTGCACGTGCTTGGAAATCCAGCGAACCAAGTTACTCATGAAGGTTACCCATCTGGTGTGTAGGGTGTGACAGATGGACCAGTTTATAAATAGTCATATATAGTGGTATTGGATTGTAGTTCATCGGACTGTTCAGTTGTGTGCCACTAGTGTGGCCAGTTCGGGCACGTGAAGCTGTCTTGTCTCATCTCTTCGAAGACGTGTCATCGTTGTGGTTTTCTGGGTCACATGGAGATGTTTTGTAGGAAGAATCACTTGAAGAAGACATTGCGAGTAGAGGAATTTCAGTACTTGACTATGTGGAAAGAGGTACATCAGCCATAAGAACCCCATCCACAGGTCTTAGGGTGAAGATCGCACGCAGTAAGAAGTTTTTGAGGATGTGAAGCCTTGGTACGGGTTTGTGTTTTGTTTTGGCAGTGAATCATTTAATGTATTTTTTCCTTATTGTTTTCTACAGTTAATGTTTTTACATCATTATGAGTTCATTGTATCATTGTTGAGTTATAATAGACATGTTCTGTTGTAATCCAATAGCGTTTTTTGACTTATTATGGTTTTTTGAATCATGTTTTTTTCTTAAAAGTGTGCTTGGCCCATGCCTATGATGACATTGGTATAGCTGTGTTCATTTGGAGATGTAAGTGCCTATATAAGAGTTGATTTTTGTGTTTACACTAGGGTTCACTGATTTGGAAAAGTTCTTCTTGGAGTTTTTCTCTTAGTTTTTTGTGGGGTGGGGGGGTCTTGGTCTGGGTCAGGAGTTCTAAGTCTTAACCGAAGTGTTGTTTTTCTCGCGTTATAGATGATTGTTTGGATTGGTTGGGAGTTCTTGCATCCCCCCCCCCACTCTCAGGGTGGTATGTTGGGGTGTTAACATTCTGCACTAGTTGAGTTCTTGTGCTGGGGAGAACCCTCTCACATTCTCTTGTTTTGTTGGGTTGTGGTTTCTTTTGGTTTCAATTAGGAAAAGATTCTTGTGTTATCTATTGTTCAGATGAATGATTTCTTGGGATAGAAACTGTCTATAGTTGAGAGAATTGTCACACCACGACATTTAATTTATTTTTATTTTATAAATTCTTGGCCCCAAGCTCTCGCTCCATGGTCTGGGCAAGGTCATAGACTAAATTCTTCATCGTTTAATATTTTTACTTGGTTTCAGACACGTGCGCGGTCACAACATGGTTGGATGTAGCCGCGCAACCAACCCTAGTGTCATGCAGTTACTCAAGATTATTATTATTATATTTATTAATATTATTATTGTTGTTTTTGTTGTTTTTGTTATTATTATAAATGTTGTTGTTGTTGTTTTCATTATTATTTTAATTATATTTATTATATATATTATTATTTTTATTATTATTGTATTATTATTATTAGTATTGTTGTTCTTATTATTATTATTATTGATATAATAAAATGAAAAAGGGGGAAAATACGAATACCTGGAGGCACCCCCTCCCCTGTGTGAGGTGCACCAAGTGCACCCTCTTCTTCACTTCAGGATCTGCCACCCTTTCCCAGGATTCCTTCCCAGAAATGATATCTACGCCTAGTCCCCTCATCGTCCCTGCCTCACCTCCCCAGCTCCGGCCTCCTGTAGATGCCATACTCCCCATGCCCAGCACCTGAAGACCTAACTCATGATCTCCTTCCCCATACCCACAAGCCGCATTTCCCCCTTACCAATGCCGACCTCACCCTCCTCCCTTCACTGGTACCCCCTCAACACCTTTTCTGGACTCCTGCTTTCGCCCCAGCTCCCGCAGACCACCTCCCTGGCCTCCGTCCACCCGTAGCCCACTACTACAACCACGAGTCCATTTGAACTGGCTTGATGTGCATTCCGATGACCCACTGCTCTGAACCACTCCCATCTTGTGGGTGCAGGATTCTGATGACTCGACCCCCCTATTCTCCTATTTCCGACAAGCAGCGCGACCGAACCTCTGCTCGATGCCTCTGTCGTGCTCCGATGTTCCCCCCCATTGTCAACTGCAACCTCCTTTGGTACATTTATTTATTTATTTATTTATATTTCCGTAATTTCATTAGTTTTTTTGTTGAAACCATAATATCGTGGTTTTTTTACGTTCATTTTTCATATTGCTTATATGTGCGGTTAATTAGAAGGGCATTGTTTTTCCTCCAGCTGAAGTGTCATCCATTCTGCAGCTCATTTGAGGTAGGATCCCATTGCCTTGCGCTTTAAATTTACTAATACTTCGATTTGTTGAATTTTTCACACCTACTGAATATTAATTAGTTATTTTTACATTTATATTTACAATAATTGTTTTGGGGGAAAATTATTTTTCTTTGTAGATATTTAATGTTTTGGAAAAAAAATTACTTCCTCGATTGTTTCGACGGGCATTGTGAGTAATTAATTGTGTGCCAAATGGTTATTTTTTTTAATTTAGTTGTGTTAACCATATTTTAGTGTGTTTTCATGGTATAAAGAAAATTTTTTATGAAAAGAACTCTTATTCTATTTAATCTCTTTTTATAAATTTTGCATCTAGTTCTTTTAACTGTACAAGAAGTGCATATTTTGTTTTAGTGGGTTGTGGGAAGGGGTTTGATCAAAATTGTGTTCTTTGAATGAATTTTGTTTGTATAAAGTTGTGGTCACTCAAAAAATTATTTATAAAACTTTAACTGTTTATTTAAATAATTTGAATGTTATGAAACTTGTTTTGGCAAAATTTTGAAGTGTGCATGGTTTTGAATGTAAATTTTAACATGTGATTCTTTTTTTAATTCTTGCATGACAAGTGATTTTTAAATGCCTGGTTGGACCATATGAATTTATTCTAAAATAAAATAGGTGGTTGGTTTTCCTTAAATGTTTTCCATGTGGGCTTGTTTTGATTTCAGTTGATAATGTGGTGTGTGCATGATTTTAAAACGAATTCTGAGTGTGTTGTGAGTTTTATTTGGAGTTTTTGCACCTAGTTTGGTTATGTTGTTCAGTTTTATCTTACAAATGGTTTATGAATTTGAGAATAATGTTTGGATTTTCATAAATATATTTGAGATACCAAAATGATGATTGATGTTTTTAAATAGATTTTCATGCTACGTGCTTGTTGTATTGTCTCTTTGGCCTTTGTAAAGAATGTTTTCAAATTAACGTGGGGATTTGCATTTGTTAAATTGGATTATCAAAGGTGTGTTTTGTTCTAAAAGATGGTCATTCATGGCTAAATTCTATGAAAATTATTAATTTGTTAAATGTTGTGTAACTAAAGGCCTGTTTCTCACTTTGAATGTCTTTTTGGAAAAACCCCTCCTGTGTTGGGTCTCCTGCATATTTGGTAGACTGTGAGTTTGGAGGGTACTCAATATGGGATTTCCCTCATTTGATAATTATTTTAAGACATGGAACTAACTTAGAGGTGTTTGGGGTGGTGCTACTCTATGAGGTTTTTGTTTGTGGTGATCTATGTATATATATGTGGCTTTTTTATATTTAATGGCGGATCCATTTTTGAAATATACTTGGAAATCTAGCATAGAAAAGAGGGTTACCGAGAACGATTGTTGCACTAGTAAGGGTATGTACGGCTAGTGCCCCATAGTAGGGGGATGTTTGTTTTTATTGTAATGGTATTGGGCCCCATGATGAGGCCTGGTAGGGTGACGGTCGGGCATTAGGGCATTATAACATCATTGAGTAGGGCATACCTTCATGATGTGTCACATGTATAGTATGTTATAGTTTTACTCTGAGTTCTTAGGTCTTCCCGTGTTCTTTTGAACCATATAACCTTAGTAAAAACCCCCCCAACTTGTGGAACAGTAACCTCACACTTTGTTTTTATGTTATTTTTGGTAAATTTTGAACATGGGTTTATTTAAAAAAATGTTTTCAAGAAGAACCGTTTTAAAATGAATTAACATCCTTCCCTTTACACAGTGTTTTCAAAAATAATTCTTTACTTCCTTTCCTTGATTTTTTTGCTTCTCCCCTTCATCCTTATTTCCAATTAAGAGGGTAATGGGTCATACATGTTTTTTTGTAAAACATAGAGTATGAAAAACTCTACTTTTATATATGAATTTTATGCCTATTAATAAATGTTTTCTTTATTTAAAGGTGGGGAATTGGTAATAGATTACTCGAGCCTACGTACTAATTTTTAATACTCATGCCTATAGGGTTTTCTTATTTTTAGTTTCTGTTGTAGGTTCCATCATTGGTTAGGATATCCAAGGGTGATGATTAGTTTTAGTATCGGAGAGTAACACACATGGTTATGTGGATTCTTAGTCTTGGATAGGATAGTGCTGTTTTGGTCGCTCTTTCATTTCATGTCAGTTATTTATTTCGTTTTGTTCTGTTTATTCTGGTTTATTTATTTAACTTCATGGGACAAATTGTTCCTAGTGATTAAATTATGATGATCGACACTTTTTTCTAGTCCGTGAGGATCGGGAACGCCCTTCGGGCCATACGGCGGACCAAAACATGTGATAGGTTTATAGTCGACCCAATTTGGTTTGTGACAGTTTTCAATGATAATTATAAAACCCGGGCAAAAAATATCATATCTTCTAAGACCCAACACGCTATATCCACATTTATGTAACCTGATTCCAAAATTTAAAACTCTATACATTGTCATTTTCTATCTCCAAGACCATAGATTTTGAGTCCAAATTTATAGATTCCAAATATTTCAATTTCACCTCCCAAAGTTTTAGAGCATGAAAACAATGGATGATGGGCATATGATACACTTGGGGATTAAACCCTCATTTGAAAAAAAGAAGTGAACAAATTTTTTGAAATTTTAAATAATATAACAGATCTTATTCACAATTTAAATGTACCAGATAAAAAAGACCATTCACATTAGAAATACTTTTTGCATTATTCTTTTGGACAATGTAATCACTTTTTCATAGATATTTTTATAAATATAAAAATAAAATATTACCCTAAACATTTTTAGTGGGTAAATTACACTAAAAAAATTAAAAATAATATATATATATATATATATGATATACATGTGATAATTATTTTTAACAATAATATAATTATAGAAAAATCATCAGATGAAATTTATTTAAACTTGACAACCATGAATATGACAGAAATAAATAGTCAAACAAAAGTCAATTACATCTATACTAATAGACATAACATTTTTTTGGTAAGATTATATCATAATCATTTCACTCTATGAGACACAAAATATAAAATGATATTAAACCTAAAACTACATAAAAAATAGGTAAATAAGGTCTAGACATGTACAGTGAAACCACATATTGGGCTTTGGTATGAGTTAATGTAATAATATTGTATAATTTCCCAATCTTCCACTACTCCCCTATGTAATTATGATAATATATGATGTGTTAAAACACATCATAGGATATTATTATTACATACCCAACACAACACATCATTAGGATCAAAGGGAATTCCAAATCATTACAAATCGAAAATAGATCTTATTCCTTGAAAGCACATTCTTGGTAATTATTTCACCAATGTATGAAAATATGAGTACTAGAAACAGCTGAGAAAAGAAAACATGGCCAATCCAGGCTTTAGAAATCACTTCACCATAAATTAGAATGAAAAAATTATCAATCTAACAAAATATAGAATAATTAATAATCATCATCATAAAAAAATAAATAAATAGGTACATAAATTAAAAAATGAATATCAGGATATAAATAGAATCAAATAAAAAGATATAATATGTAAAAGTCTCTAATTAAATTCCCAAAATATAAAAAGCATTATTCATCCCAAACAGATCCAATCAACTTCAATGTAACCCAAAGTCACCCTCTAAACCAATGTGGATTAAACTACAAGGTCATTTCTATGAAACCACTAGTTTCTGTCATCCATATTAACTTTCCCATCGATGGATCAAAACATTAATCTCAAATCAAGGTAAAACATTGACCCTTAAAAATATATATGCTTGAGCTATATAGCCATGAAAATATGCCCCTGCCAATTCTATAAAATATTTTTTATTTTACATTAAATAATTGAATATTTTGACATAAATATAAAATTATGTTTTCAATTGGACTACCTTATGTAATAAATGAAAACTTATTGTATATTAATTCAAAAAACCTACAAAACTCCCTTTTAGTTCAATGTAGTCCCATTAGTCCTAAAACGGTAATTAAAACCCCACACACTATGTAACATCCCAGGTAAATAAAGAATATTCCTTTTTCATAATTATTAATATTTTTGATTAAAATAATAATATTATTTTAAAGTGAACGGTATGCTCGATGGCATACCCAATACGCAACAACGAGTTTCTTTGAAATCTTACGTTGCACTCTAATAATAAAATAATATTATTTTAAATGGTAGTTAACGCATATCCGTGGTAATGGAGGGAATGAACAGAACAACTAAAAAATTATTATATATGTTTGTCAAATATTTTTACTTTTATCCAATAAATGTTAGAGGCTTAAAATGCGAATGAATCCAATTTTATGCATAAATATTTGAATATTATTTAAATGGTCGATTAACCGCCTTTTGATGGAGATCCCTTTTTAAATACACTTTTTACAATTTTATATGTTATATTGGACCAAATAAAATCCTTCTTTAGAATCTGGACATCAAAATTTACTTTGTGTAATTTTTTTAATTTTTCTGATAAAGATCATTTTTAGTGAAAATGTTGTATTTTAATTCAGAACCTCCTTTTAATATGATATATTTATATAGATAGATTATCTTTTTAATTGGGTTAAAAGTTTATTTAGAATATATTTTTACCATTTAATCCAATGGTGTTCATTGGAATTAATTTCACTTTGAAATTTGACTTAAACTAGTGTCAATCTTTTGATATATTTTGTTTCTTAAAAACACGCTATTTGTTTTGACAACGAGAATTAATATTTAAATTGATTAATGAAACATATATGTTTTGAATTTTGTAAAATTGAAATCATTTTTTGAATTTGAAATATCAAATATATCTTAGTGGGAATTTTTTGTATTTTTCTGAAAAACATCAATTTTTGATGAATAGTAAAACCACTATGTGGTAGTTAAAAAAACTGATTTTTCATTTAAATGAAAATTTACCTCCTCTGTGATTTGAAATTAAAAAATTCTATATACATGTTTGTGAATTTGGATGTAAAATATTGTTCAGTGGGATGACAATAAGTTTTGGTGAATAGTAACTTTTAGGTTTTATTAATCGCGATTAAATGCAATTAGTGTAATTTAAGGTAAAGATAATGTTATAATAATATGAAATGACCTTGAAACATGTCCTACACTTATTGTTTGAGTCGTGGCCAACCATGATAATCCATGGGTCAACTTGGGGACCCCATGGAGCCACTTGGATAAGAAAATTACATTAATAACTTTTTATTTAATGTTAAAATAAAAATGTCACAAACATGTATTGTATTACTAAAAAAAATTTACATGGGGTTATACAAGTCATATTTATTACTATAAATATTCATTGGAAATATAAAACAATTTAATACATCATAGTATTTTTTTATAATTTGTAGACATTAAATAAATTAATTTATTTTTGACACCATGATGATTCACCGATTACCACATTAATGAACAAATTAAATAAAATGAAAATAAAATGTAAAATATAAGACATAAACTTCTAAAAAACATATTTTATGGGTTTATTTCTAACCCTTATCACATTATACTCGAAATATATAATTTTTGGACCATTGATATCCGAAAATCAATTTATAATAATGTAACTTTTCAATACATTCCAAGAGTGCCCCTCCTCCCATCTTATAAAAGGCCCCCACCTCTACCTCCTTACCCACACCTCTCAAGCCCTCGGATCAACCAAAAACTACTCATATTGTATCTCCACATTCCTCTCTAACTCCTAAAAGCCTCACTTTGGGCATAAGTCTTTCCAAGGAAGCCTTTGAGCTCAAATGAAAAGGAGTTATCCGATTTGAAGGTAATGTCTTCTCTTATGTTCTTTTGTTTTATTTTGCTCCTCCAACCCCCTAAAATCTTTTTATTCCTTTCTATAGAATCAACACCAGAATATTAAATATACAAGGATTTCTTTATTATGAGGATTTGAGAAACACTCATACACACCTCCATATAATGGTTAAAGAACATATTGTTTCTGTGGGTGGTGAATTACTGCCTCACGAAACGATGATTGTTCAATCTTCTTTTAACACCTCTCATGATGGCCATTATGATGTCACTGTATTAATATTTTATATATAAATTATTTATATTTATTCCTTATCCTTATATATTTTTCATTCATTCCATACCATTATGTTATCCATAATGGGTAAATGCGATAATTTCATTTTAGGATGTGCGGACTACCGCCCCCTCAAAGTGATTTGAATCATCAATACCATATGTGGGATGTATAAACGATGGATTTAATGGTGTTATATATTATATAATACAGTAATTATAATATAACTATGTATATTTATTTTTTTCATTCCATTAAAGTATGAAATAGAAATCAAAGTAGTGTTCATGCGTACGTAAGGCTTACCATCTCCATGAACGGTACATTTCTTTTCTTTTCTACAAACGTTATGTACTATTATAAGTACATATATTTAATGGATATATATGTCATATATTACATCTAAATGATGGATATCATTCTGGAATTATAATATTCAAATCTACAATTTAGTTTTAATTCCATTAATATGACAAATAAATGAAAGTAGTGTTCATGCGTACGTACGACCTACCGTCTCCATCAACTGTGCATTTCATTTTTTATCTCCAAATGTTATTTAATAGTATAAAATGAATATATAATGGATATATATGATATTTAAATCATTAATACTACTCTAGAGATGATGTACCTATAACTACATGGAAAATTCTTTTCCAACAAGTTCAATTTTGACTAATGTACCGAACATCGACAAAAACGTCTGATATGAACGCACATTATCAACCAATTATTATAACATAATAATATGTGATATGAAATTAATAATTATCTGTAAAGGAGGTCCTTAAGCAATTATAAAATGACCAAGATTTTTATTCATGAATATAAAGAAATGAACAAGACATGTCAGACTTGAGGTAAGAGATCCTACCTCTCTCTTTCTTTTTAACTACTCTCGTTTATGTCATTTAATTTAAGCTCATTTTTATTATGTTTGGGGATGTTCTTTTATGTTCCTAATACTGAAATTTTTATGTTCCTATTATGAGAGATATTTGATCTCATAAATCCATTTTTGGACTTTTTAAGTGGCGTCGTTAGGCTGCCGAGTTTTCATAAGAGATTTTTCATCTCTCTTTTATTCCCGTAAGATTTATGCTAACTTTTCCACCATTTCCATTGAGTAGTGTATGTTCTACCCATTATTCAACTCTTTTTGTAATATAATTTCGTTTATGGGTATTTAAATCAATGTTGTATAGTCCTTCTTTCATTGGATGTACGTTTCGAAAGTTACCCAAGTCGGTAAGGGAATCTTTCACCCTCCACTTTTTAAATGACTTATTTTTGTTATGTATTTTAATTTAAATCTTGTTATGTTGGGATATGTTATTATATATCTTTATTTCTATAAATATAATTTCCAAGTGATGAGATACCCTTTTCTCTCTCATCAACTCATTTTCTAAATTTTAATGTGACTCTGTTAGGTTGTCGAATTTCTGTAAGGGATCTTCATAACCCAATTTCAATTATTTGGGTCTAACCTATACTTCTTGATTATGTCGTACTATAAATATGTTTGGATGAACTCCAATTGTTTTACAATTAATATCCTATTATGTTAGTTGTATTTATATTTTCCATATATAATCATGTAATTGATTTATCTTTAATCTAAGGATACCGACTTTGTAATGGATTTCGTCTCAATCTCTTTTCGTTGAGGCATATTTTATTTTATACTCAAATTTCGTTTATATATTTTATAAACCCATTTGACTTTTCATTTCATTAAAAGGTAATATTTTTCTACGAAACATTTTACTAAATTACAAAAAGTAATGATTCTTTTAATGTACATGTTGACAACAACCTTTTCTGCCGCCGTGAGTACTTTTTGACCTATGGCTTCCTTAACAGGCCGTAATTTTTTTAAAAGAAATTAAATACCATATAATCTTTTTTGTATTTTGGAATTGAAAATGGTTTTAATAATGGATTTTTTATGTCAATATATTGAAGTGATATATTATGATTGAAATGTGGAAATGTTTTTTTCCATTATATTTGTTTTATGTAATATGATTTTGTAAAGGTACTTGGACATTTGACAAGTGGTTACATGACAAACCATATGACGGGTGGTGCCATGAATACCACGATGGGTGGTTATGTTATAAATTCCAATGCATTGGTTATGAAAGCTGGCCGTATGGCTATACCAAGTAGTGATATGTGTGGAAATCGACTGTATTGTTATTCCATTTATGTATGTTTATGTCCAAAGTTACCTTTATATGTTATGTGTTCTTTATATGGGTTTATGGTAATACTTTGGTTATAAAGGATAAGTAGTGATCTTTTATTCAGTGAAGAGTATTTACTAATTCATAAAGGTAAAAATTATTACTTTGATAGAGTATTCTTAGTTTAATTGTTGTTTTGAAAAACTAACAGTTTTCCTTCTTTGTGTATCCTTTACTAGACTTTTTATGATCATCCCATGTTTTTGAAATGTTCTCCACATGACTTAAATATGAATAGGGTCAAGGATGGGATCATAGAAAGACATGAAATCTAAAACATGGAACTAGACATGTTTTTTTAGGAGTTTTTATTTTATAGAAACTTATTAAAAGTGTCTACTTTGTAATCTTTTGTGATGTAATAGTTATATCCTAATTTTCTAAAACTCTAAACCTGAAAAGAACCTCTATGTGAATTATTCATTTAATTCATGATTATGTAATGTTTTAAGGTTGGGTCCTTATATTTGGTATTAGAGTTCAGTTTTGATAACCTTAGAGCTTAGATAGTTTTTTAAGAATAAGTGACAAGTTTTGTATAACCACAATGGTTAGTATATTAGATGGAGTCATTGTTTATTTGAAAGTTAGAATTTGTTTTATATAAATTGGATAACTATATCTTCGTTTTTATCTTCCTCATTATTATATGCTGATTCTAATGATATACTCACACTTACCTTTTTGGTTTTACTAAATGGCTGGATCTAGTAGGCACCAATGTAATAGTGGATGTGAAGGAAACTGTGATTTTTTTCTGAGCGAGCAACTGATTGATATGGGATATGCAATGATAACTCTTGTGTTTATCCTCAACCAACTATCTGGAGTCATGATTGACCACCCAAACCATGGTGAGTTTTATAAGGCATCGTATATGCAGGAATAAAATCCCAACATATGTTAACGTAATAATCATAACGGTAAGTGTGTTCAAAATCCTATGTGTCAAAGATGTGGAGAGAAACACCAAGGAAAATGATTCAAAGGGACAGAAAGATGCTATAGATGTGGAATTTAAGGTCATAAATAATGAACGTGCCATGGAAAAAGGAAGAATCCAGTTGACTCGAGGAAAGGGAAAGAAGATCTTTCGGAGGGATCAATCGAATGTTTTAAATGTGATGTGCATGGTCATTATGAAAACAAATTTCCTATGAAGAAGATTCGGGAATGGGATCCCCAATATCATACAAATATTCATTTACCAATATCTAATGCCATTCCGATTGAGGATGAAGATACTGACAATGACCAATAAAAGGTATGGATTATTTCTTAACATATGTTTTCCTATTATTATAATCTTAGGATATGATTCCTGATTTTTCTTGTAGGAAAGAATTATTTCAGAATATGTTAGAAAGGAATGGTTAATGGATCATGAAGAATGTTGAATGAGTAAGAAGTCAACAAATTTGGTATTCAAGTGTTATGGTAGATTTTAGGATGGTGAAATTATTAAAAGTATTAAGTCTCTTTTGATGATGGGGTTACATTAGAAGACTTTTTATATTATGTGTAACCCTCATGTTTGATATAGGAAATTTTTATTCAAGGAATTGTTATATGTTCTTTTGTGGACTTAGTTATAAAGAACCATTTGGGTTTATATGATCCTTACTTTTGAGGTAATTATGGGTTACTATATGTAATGATGGAAAATGAAAGGCATGAAGTAAAATTGAGGTTAAATTATGTTATGGTTATTTGGGATGATTTTATCTCTTTTTGGGGAATGTTTTTAGAATTATATTGTTTTGGAAAAAGGACAACACGTAGACCGTGTGACAACCCGTCGCGTCAGAAGAAGCTGCGGGAATCGAACCCACAACCAAATTGTGACTTGTATTTATCGCCTACCATTGGACTACGTGAAGTCCCTGGTTAGTATAACTAATTTTTTTTAGTTATATGATCTTATGAATCAGGAATACGTTGATTTTGGGTTATCTATGAAAATTATTAGCCTATTATGAAGGATATGTGATTAGGTTAATTACTTTTCAATATGAGACATTAAGAGAAACTGATGTTATTTGGAGATAAATGTTAATTTTTACCTTGGATAACTATGTGATTAAATCATTCAAATATTTTGGTTTCAATCTTAGTTTGGTTTTCTTTGAAGAATTTTATGGACAAATTGTTTATCGAATGGTCTTCGTTAATCTTTTGGTTTTTTGGACAAATTTTGGAGATTAAGAATATATTTTTATAAAGGATTATCCTTTAGTGGATTATCTGATCTTGTTCTAGTAATTTTGGTTTTGGTTTAGGTCTAAATACATGGGTAATATATAGTTATATTTTTTGTATTAGGAGATTCTGTAGATGTTGATTATAGCGCTCTTAATGTGAACAATTCATCCTAAATACTCGTCTTTTGGACGAAAAAAATGAGTTTGTGTAAGAAATATAGTAAGATATGAAAGTATAAACGACAAGAAAGTATGTTTCCTTGTGATTTAGTTAATGTCATAAATAAATTACTCAATGAAAAGTAACTTAAAACTAAAATGTTGTCTGTTAACTCTTCCTACTGGGGAATCAAATACCGTCTAACCCATTACATGTTTGTGATTTTATGGTGGTTAACTTTCTTCTAAACTTGTTTCTATCACTCTCCATCATAACATAACCCTTTGTTTCTTTCTTCCATATCCATGTCTTCATTAAATCCTATTACCTTTTGTCTTGGGTGGTCTTGTTACTTTTCTATCTTTCTTTTATAGTAATAGTTTTATTTACTCCTTTTCTGATGTCGGGCTTTCAATGAAGTTTCCAAGACCAATTTTAAAATTGTGAGGATGCAATTCCCAAAAGGGGGGAAGGACGTAACATCCCAGGTAAATAAAGAATATTAATTTTTCATATTTATTAATATTTTTGAATAAAATAATAATATTACTTTAAATGGAACGCTATGATCAATGTCGTACCCAATACGCAACAACGAGTTTCTTTGAAATCTTACGTTCCACTCTAATAATAAAATAATATTATTTTAAATGGTAGTTAACGCCTAACCGTTGTAATGGCAGGAATGAACATAACTAACTACAAAATGATTATATATGTTTGTCAAATATTTTTACTTTTACCCATTAAATGTTAGAGTCTAAAAATGCGAATGAATCCAATTTTAAGCGTAAATATTACAATATTCTTTAAAAGGTCGATTAACCGCCTTTTGAGGGCGAACCCTTTTTAAATCAACTTTTTGATAATTTTATATGTTATATTGGACCAAATAGAATCCTTATTTAAATTCTGGACATCAAAATTTACTTTGTGTAATTTTTTGTTATTTTTATGATAAAGATCATTTTTAGTGAAAATGTTGTATATTAATTCAAACCTCCTTTTCATCTGATTTATTTATATTGGTAGATTATATTTTTAATTGTGTCTAAAGTGTATAAAATATATCTTTACCATTTATTCCAATGGTGGTCATTGGAATTAATTTCACTTTGAAATTGGACTTAAACTGGGGTCAATCGTTTGATATATTTTTTTGCATAAAAAACACGCTATTTGTTTTGAAAACAGGAATTAATTATTAAATAGATTAGTTCGACTTATATATTTCGAATTTTGTAAAATATACATCATTTTTGAATTGTGAATATCAAATATATCTTAGGGGGAATTTTTGGTCTTTTTCTGAACAACTTCAATTTTTGATGAATAGTGAAACCACTAAGTTGTAGTTAAAAAAACTGATTTTTTGTTTATATGAAATTTAACTACCTCTCTGATGTGAATTTCAAAAATTAGACATACATGGTTGTCAATTGGATGTAAAATGTGGTTCAGTGGGATGAAAATAATTTTTCGTGATTAGTAACATTTAATTTTTATTAATCGTGATTAAAGGTAATTACTGTAATTTCAGGTAAACATAATGTTATAATAATATGAAATGACCTTGACACTTGTCCTACCATTATTGGTTGAGTCATGTAAGACACTAAAAATCCATTGGTCAACTTGGGGACCCCATGTAACCACTTGGGTAAGAAAATGAAATTAATAACTTTTTATTTTAAGTTAAAATAAAAATGTCACAAACATGTATTGTTTTACTAAAACAATTTTTAATGGGATTTTACAAGCCATATTTTTGACTATAAATATTAATTGGAAATATAAAGAGATTTCCTATATCATAGTATTTGTTTTATAATTTTAAGACATTATATATATTACTTTATTTATGACACCATGATGATGCAATGATTACCTCATTAATGAAAGATTTAAATAAAATGAACAGATAATGTAAAATCTAAGACATACACTTGTCAACAACCTATTTTATGGGTTTATTTCGAACCCTTATCACCTTATCCTAGAAATATATAATTTTGGGTCCTTTGATATACAAAAATAATTTTATAATAAAGTTTCTTTTCGAGACTTTCCAAGAGTGCCTCTCCTCCCACTTATAAAATGCCCCTACCTCTACCTCCTTACCCACACCTCTCAAGTCCTCGGATCATCCAAACTCTGCTCAAATTTTCTCTTCACATCCCTCTCTTAATCCTAGAAGCCTCACTTGGGGCATAAGTCTTTCCAAGGAAGCCATTGAGCTCAAATCAAAAAGAGTTATCCGATTTGAAAGTAATGTCTTCTCTTATGTTCTTTTGTTTTATTTTTCTCCTCCAACACCCTAAACTCTTTTTATTCCATTATTTTAAACAAAAATAGTATATTAAATATACTAGGATTATTTTATGAGGAGTATTCAAGAAACCCTCATACACACCTCCATATAATGGTTAAAGAACATACTGTTTATGTGGGTGGCGAATTACTGCCTCACGAAACGATGATTGTTCAATATTCTTTTAATACCTCTCATGGTGGACATTAAGATGTCACTATATTTATATTTGATATATAAATTATGTTTATGTATTACATATGCTTCTGTATTTTTCATTCATGTCATACCTTTATGGTATCCATAATGGGTAAACGCGATAATTTCATTTTAGGAAGTGTAGACTACCGCCCCATAAAGTGATTTGAATCGTTAATACCGTATGTGGGATGTATAAAGGATGGATTTAATGATTTTATATGTAACACCAGAGGCTTTTATGAGAAATATTTCGTTTTTATGTTATATAAATCATCAAAGGAATCTTTCTCTATACACAACACTAGCTTGTCTTGCTTTACACGCAATCCCGACCTTCCTCGATAGCTTGCGTTGTACATAATACTGAGTTTCACTAAACAACGATATGCTATTAAAATATTATTAAAACTAGCCGTTATGATTAGTAACACCCACTTTTTGAAATTTTGTAAATTTTATTTTCCAAAATGGACTTCATTTTTGGATTCGGAATATCAAAATTAGCCTAGGGTAAAATTTTGATATTTTTCTGAAAACATTCAATTTTTGTTGAATAGTGAAAACACTAGGTCACTATTTAAAAACTGAATTTTTATTTAAATAATTATTTATTTTATTTAAATTTATTTTAAGTAAAAATTGATACATAATACCTATATAAGTTTAATGAAATTTATTGGGGTAATTTTATAATAATTTTAGATATATTAAAATTTTATTGAACTTTTCACTGTCTTTTACCCACCTCCTAAGAGAATTTCCAAATTCACATAAAACATAATTTTACTGCTTCTGTGAGTGGAATTTAAAAAATCCGAGAGACACAGTTAATATCATGGACTAAAATGTGGTTCAATGAGATGAAAATAATTTTTGGTGATTAGTAACTTTTTACTTTTTTACCCTGGTTAAAAGTAAATAGGGTAATTAAGGGTAAGAATGTTATTATTATTACCCTAACACATTTCCCAATTCTATTGGATAAGTTTAATTAGACCAAAAAAACCTTAGGAACAAAATATGACCATTTAGGACCACTTGTATTAGATTTGGACATTTAATATTAATTTATTTAAAGAAGGGTTAAAATAGTTAAAATCAAAGTTTAATAAGTAAATCATTTTTAATATAGTGTTATACATAAGATAAATTTGACTATAAATATTAATTAGAAATATAACATGCTTTAATACATAATGGTATTTTATTTGTAATTTTTAGACTTTAAATAATTTAATTTTATTATGACACAATGATGATGCAGTAATTATATTATTAATGAAATATTGACATAATTGATGTTATAAATACCCAAATAAATGTAATTTGAGACTTTTTATGAATTACAATACTTTTATAGGTTAATATTACATGTTAGTATTGATTTAATTAACTTTTTTTGTAATAATCATTCTTTTATGATTTTCACAAAAATCAATTACAAAATAATGTCAAAATTGACATAAAATAGTTTTTAAAACAAATATTATATTATTAATTGTTAATTTATTCCTAAAAATATATGGTTCAGCCAAATGACATAGATACAGTTATATATATTAATAATAAACAACATGGGGTTCTTTTGGCTGGTTATGGTACGGTTAATAACCTTATAGTGTATGAAAACAAGAAGACACGGTAAAAGTTAAATTATCTAATTTAAAGTTAAATCTAAATTATAATGTTAAAATAGAAACAAAAACTTATCAAAATTCAATTGTATGAGAGGCTTTATATTCATCCCCACCTTAGATTCTAAATAAATCAATTTTGAGCTATTGAAAACCGAATATGAATTTATAATAAAATAAATTTTTTCGTTTTTTCTAAGGTGCCATTCTCCTCCCTTATAAAAGGGCACCTCCTCCCTCTCTTCCTCGCACCACATTGAGCTTTTATGATCGGAAAAAACCTGAAAAATTCTCTACAACACTTACCTAGAAACATCCTAGTGCTCCTGGTCTTCTTCAAAGACCAATTTTAGTTCCCTAAGAAGAGGTCTCAAAGAGGCGATTCAAAGAAGAGTTAATGCCTGTTACCAATTCTTTCAACATTATTTCTTCTTCCACTTATTCTTATTTAGCTGTTTCATTATAAATTAATAACATCAGTATAAAACATATACTGATGTATTATTATAAGTATGAAACAAACCTATTTCACCATCTATCCATCCTACGGAAAACGAAATCAGCGCTCGGGCATACGTACGGAATACCGTCTCCACGTCGTGGTGTAATCTATTTTCCACCACCACCTTAATTGGATGGGTATAATGGTGGAAAGAATAAATATATTTAATTATTGTAAAGTGATATTTATTCTGAAATAGTATACATACACTCCAATAAAATTCCATGATCATGGGAACGATATCATCGCTCGTCCGTACGTACGGAATACCTTCTCCACGATGTGATGCGACTAATTCTACATGATCTTCATTGCATAATGATTATATAAATGGATTTATTGAATGGATATGATATATATTAAACTAATACCATTCTGTAAATGATGTATATATAACCTAAAAAGAAGAATAATAATTTATTCGACAAAACACACATAAGAACAAAAAGTAATAAAAACCTAAATTACAAGTATTAATGAAATATTTCTAATAAGAAGCTAAGAATATAAAAATATATGATATCATAAAAATAATTAAGATTATGGAATAATTCAATAACATTATTTAAATTATTATACAGGAGATTCGAACACTTACGAAGCAAATCAGACCTAAGGTAAGGAAAAATATCACAATCTCATTTTTATCCGAGATTGTTTATACGTTGTTATTTACTGGGGTGTATTCAATCATCCACATCAATGTTCCCTCAGTATGTAATATTATTTACATCCACCTAAAATTTTTTAAATCCAATTTACCCTTTGGTGATTTTTTAGTAAAAGATATGAAAGGAATCTTTTGTTGTTTCTCGTACAAGGTACTTTTTGAATTTTCCGACAAAAGTACGAGAAGAATGTTTTTTAACTTATACGGAATGACTGGATTTTTAAAACATTATTTCCAAGAAGCTTCCTTTACAAGATTTCAAGTTTATTTTTAATCAAATTCTTTAGTTTAAAATTTTATGACATGTTAAGGAAAATGTTTTTTAAGTAGAAAGGATATTTTCCCCAAGAATGGAGTTCATGTGTTTTATCAAAATTATTTTCCATCTAAGATAATATAGGATTCTGTTTCTATCGCTATTATTACATTGATTTGATTATGTTGTGGTGAAATTATTTTTATGAATTCCTTTATCTTATATTAATTTTTTTATAATGTCACATGGTTTATAAATCCCATTTTTAATACATCGGTTATGCAATGATGTATGATGTATGATTTTGTGGCACACATAAGAATGGTATCATTATGAGATGGGTGGGACCTATATCTCCCTCCAATGCATTGGGTAATGATTTATATCTCATGAGATAGACATGGATGGAATGACAGGTTAATCTAGTTCAGTGATACATGACTGAAACGAGGAGTGAACTCGGTTTAGAAATGGACTTGGTCCGCTAATATAGTCTTGGATATGAGTCTTGACTACTAAGAAATTATTCTCTATGATTATGTGTATATGACAAAAAGTTTCATGTGTTAAGTTATGATTATTGGGATTACATTTCACTAATATGATTTATCCCATGTTATTAAATTATGATCTCTTTTTCAGGTTAAGATTTCCAAAATGTTATGTTCTTATGAATATGATGTGATTGATATTTTTTTTGTCTACCTTTACTGAGCATTTGAGCTCACCCTTTTGTATGTTTTCTTTCCCCCGGTCAGGAAGAAGGTTATTAAGTAGGATATTCCAAATGGGACTCTAGGTATGGTGAAATAAATGGGAGACAATGTAGATGCATTTATGAACTAGTTGTTTATGTTTCCCAGTTTTTAATAACACTATACCTATACGATATTTTCATGGTTTTGTTATATGTTGTAATAAGTGTACTTAAATTTTGAAGTATTAACAATGTATTTAAATTATGGGTCATTATAGTTGGTATCATAGGAAGGGTATAGGAAGCCTTTGGAAACTAGGATTTGAAAGCCTTAGTAAGAACCCTAATGATAAGTTTAAGTATAGAACATGATCTTAGTGTTTTAAAAATGGCCATGAACAACCTATGATAAGACCTTAAGTGTGAAATTTTATTCTTGATTATGTGTTTTTCCTATTATAATTAGTGTTGCTCACACTATTATTATTGGTTTTAGTCAATGGCCTGAACCCGAAGGAACCTTTTTAATGAGGAATGCGACCGGCAATGCAATGATTGTCCCCCTGAGCAACCAAACGTTATGGGAGCTGGAATGAAAAATATTGTAGCCATGCTCACACAACTTTCTCAAGCTATGAATCATGACGAACTTTCAAATGAGCAAAATAAGAAGCAACATTCTGTTGAATACTTCATGAGGTAGATTCCACCTTCATTCAGTGGGTCTTCTGATCCATTAGTTGCTGAACGATGGATCAGTACTACTGAAAAGATATTTTCTTTTCTTCAATGTTCTGAACATTATTAATTCATCTTAGCAGTGTATCGTTTGGAAGGTGATGCTGATCAATGGTGGAATCTTATCAAGAATATGAGGCAAATAGATGAAATTGAGTCCATGGAATGGGACGAGTTCAAGAACTTATTTATCAATAAGTACATACCTCGTATTCTCCGAACAAAGATGGAGAAGGAGTTTCATGAACTAAAACAATGATGATGAATCTGTTGGTACCTATGAAGAAAATATTACAAGACTTGCAATGTACGCTTCTGGTATTATTATCCATCCCGAGAGTAAGATTGATCGATTCTTTAGTGGCTTAAAACCATGTCTTTGAAGGGCGTTAGCCATAAGGGGAATCAATAGCTAAAAGGAAATTGTTCGATGTGATCTCAAGGTTGATATAGAGATTGGAGTAACCCATCAGTCATTTGGGTTTGATAAAAAGTTGAAAATATAATTCAAAAGAAAATCTAAAGAGCACACTGAAAAGAAGACGAGTTTTCCCTTATGCTCAAAGTGTGGAAAGAAGCCTGGTGGGAATTTTTATAATGGGAAAAGTAAATGTTCAAAATGTGTAAAGTAATGTAATGGGGTATTTGAATGCTGCAATGATGGGAAGAAGATTTCTAGTGATGCGGACAAAGAAAAGGCTACACATAGTGCGCCTCCTACACTTCAATGTTACAAATGCAAGGAAATGGTGCATTTGTAGAGACCCGAAGCCTGACGTACATGGAAATTACATTAATTTTTCGGAATACATAGTACATAAAAAAACACACCCAAAGACCATAATAGTTTAGTGTCTTTGGAAACTCGGAATATAATCTTCTAATTGTGGTGAAAGATCTTCAACATATCCCATAAAGATCTTCCTTTTTTACCTAAAACCTTTCTTTATATCCTAGGGAAAAGAAAACATAAAAGGGTGAGCTAAAATGCTCATTAAGGTTAAACAAAAGAAATATCAATCACATCATATACATAAGCACATAACTTTTAGAAATCTTAACTTGCAAAAGAGATCATAATTTCATAACATGGGATAAATCTTGGCAGTGAAATGTAATCACAATAATCATAACATAAAACATGAAACATTGTGGCATACACACATAATAATAGATAATCATATATTATTAGTCAAGACTCATTGCCAAGACTATCTTAGGGGACAAAGTCCCTTTCTGAACCGAGTCACCCTCGTTTCAGTCCTGTTTCACTGAACCGGTATAACCTACTGTTCCAGCCATGTCTATCTCATAAGATATAAAATCTTTACCCAATGCATCAGAGGGAGATATAGGTCCCACCAATCTCATAATGATACCATTCTTATGTGTGACACAAAATCATAAACCATACATCATAGCATAACCCGTGTAATAAAAATTGGCATCTTAAACATCATGACATCATAAAACAGTTAATATAAGATAAAGGAATTCATAAAAATAATTCCATCGCAACATAATCAAATAAATATAATAATATGTATAGAAACAGAACCCTATATTATCATAGATGGAAAATAATTTTGATAAAACACTTCAACTCCATTCTTGAGGAAAATATCCTTTCTTCTTCGAAAACATTTTCCTTTCTTAACATGTCATACAACATTAAACTAAAACAAGTTGATTAAAAATAAACATTAAAACTTGTAAAGGATGCTTCTTGGAAATAATTTTTTAAAAATACATTCATGTCGTATTAGTTAAAATAAATTCTTCTCGTAATTTTGTCGGAAAAGTCAAAAAGTACCTCGTACGAAAAACGACAAAAGATTCCTTTCATATCTTTTACTAAAAACTCACTAAAGGGTAAAATTGAATTTAAACAATTGTATGTGGATGGAAATAACATTACATATTGAGGAAACATGGATGTGGATGATAAAACACACCCCATTAACTTTCAATGTATAAAAAATCTTGGATAAAAATGCGATTATGATATTTCCCTTACCTTAGGCCCGATTTGCTTCGTAAGTGTCTGAACCTCCTCTTCTTTGAAGTGCTTCTTTGAGACCTCCTTTTAGGGCACTAAAATGGGTCTCTGAAGAAGACCAGAACCTCTAAAATGTTTCTAGGGAAGTGGAGAAGAGAATTTGGTAGGGGTTGGCCGAGCTTGAAGGCTCAAAGTTGTGTGAGGAAGAGAGGGAGGAGGTGCCCTTTTATAAGGGAGGAGAGGGGCTCCTTTGGAAAAAATAAAAATATTATTTTATTATAAAGTCATGTTCGGTTTTAAATAGCTCCAAATTGATTTATTTTGAGGCTAAGGTGGGGATGGGTCGATATACTCCCATCCAATAGAATTTAGTCATGTTTAGGTTCATATTTTAACCTTATCATTTAGATTTATCATTAAGTTAAATAATTTTACTTTTACCGTGTCTTCTTCTGTTCTTACACTATAAGGTTAATAAACATACTATGAGAACCCAAACGAAACCCAAATTTTTTATTATTAATATATATAACATTATCTAAGTCATTTGGCCGATCCTTAGATTTTTATGAATAAAATAACAATTAATAATATAATATTCGTTTTAAAAACTATTTTATGTCAATTTTGACACTATTCAAAAGTTGATTTTTTTGAAACTCATAACAGAATGATTACTTCGACCACAGTTAATTAAATTAATCCTAACATATTATATTAACCTAGAAAATTAGTTGAATTCATAAAAAGTCTCAAAGTATACTTATTTAGGTATTTATAATATCAATTATTCTAATTTTTCACTATTATGGTAATTACTGCATCATCATTATGTCATAAATAAATTAAATTATTTAAAGCCTAAAAATTACAAATAAAATATCATTATGTATGAAATCTTTTTATAATTCTAATGAATATTTACAATCGAATTTATCTTATGTATAACCCCATATTAAAAATGTTTTAGTAAATAAACTTTGATTTTAACTCTTTTAACTCTTCTTTGAATTAAATAATAATAAATGTCCTAATATAATCCAAGTGGGCCTAAATAGACATATTTTATTACTAAGGTTGTTTTTGGTCGAATTACACTTGTCCAATAGAATTAGGACATGTGTTAGGGTAATAATAATATCATTTTTACCTTTAATTACCCTATTTACTTTTAACCGTGGTAAAAAAAAGTAAAAAGTTATTATTCACCAAAAATTTATTTTCATCTCATTGAACCATATTTTAGTCCGTGATATTAACTGTGTCTCTCGGATTTTCGAAATTCCACTCACAGAAGTGGAAAAATTATGTTTTATGAAAAATTCAGTTTTTTAACTACCACTTAGTGGTTTCACTATTCATCAAAAATTTAATGTTTTCAGAAAAATACCAAAAATTAAATCTAAGATATATTTGATATTATGAATTCAAAAATGATTTCTATTTTATCAAATTCAAAACATATTAGCTACATTAACTAATTTAAAAATTAATTCCCGTCGTCAAAACAAATAGCGTGTTTTTAAGAGATAATAACTATCAAAAGATTGACACTTTTTTATAACTGGTTTAAATTTGAAATTACATCCAATGACCAACATTGTATTATATTATAAAAATATATTCTAAATACACTTTAAAACCACTCAAATTAATAATTTATCCCTATTAATTATTTTGATTAAAAAAGTTGTTTTTAATTAAAATTTAGTAATTTTCACTATTCATCAGAATATGAAAGTTATCCGAAAAGCGCCAAAATTTCACCTTAAGCTAAATTCGATACTCCGAATCCAAAAATGAAGACCATTTTGAAAAATAAAATTTACAAAATTTCAAAAAGTGGTTATTACTATTCATAACAGCTAGTTTTAATAATATTTTAATAGCATATTGTTGTTTAGTAAAACTCGTTACTGCGTACTACACACGCTATCGAGGAAGGTCACGATTGAGTGTAATGAAAGGCAAGTCAAGGATGCGTGTTGTGCAAGCTCCTTTTGGTGTAGCGTACAACACAAGACATTAATGAAATTAAAAAGAATATTTTTTTATAAAATCTAGGGCTGTTACATTCTACCCCCCTTAAAATGAATTTCGCCCTCGAAATTCGTCGGGGTTATAAATGGTTTACTACTCGAAAGCTTCTTTAATAGAAACCCACATAGTAAAAATGAAAACCAAACCTTGGCTTTAAAAAACTAAAGTAGGAAATGTAATGATTACCCAAATAAACTAATCACTGGGTTTCCACATAGGTGAAAATATGGATATGGAAGAGAAATCTAACCATCATGTTCTGATGGAGAGTGGTAGAGAACATGGCTATGGAAAAGACAGCAATCACAAAGCCATAAATTTGTGACGATCTAAGGTACCATGTGATTCATCAGATATAAGAGCACTAAGAAAACATTTTTGGTTTTCAAGATCATTTCCCTAAAGTTGATGAAATTGGAATCAGAAGAAATACTTTCGTGAGTTTGGTATAGTTTCACCGTTTTTCGTTCTTTGGAAAATTTCCACTTCATCTCTTAAAGAAATGAAGTTTAATTTGTCATTCATGATGTGTTATTAGATCATGTGATAGAATTATGGGCCATTCCATCTCTTTCAAACAAAAGGTTAGCAAAAGTTGTAAGTCCATCTTATTGTTAATCATATATGGTTCCAAAAATGCACTTATACTTCATATATCATACCGCTTAATAAAATAAAACTAGTTTCTACTAACCAGGGACTTCCTGTAGGCCAGTGGTAGGTGATAAAGGCCAGTCTCACTTTGGTTGTGGGTTCGATTCCCACAGCCTTATCCGATGCGATGGGCTGTCGCCCGTCCTGCAGGTTGTCCTTTTTCTAAAACTATATTACTATAACATCCCATCAATAATATCGAAAAAAACTTCTATCCTTAAACAATACTAACTTATTTCCAACATAATCCATTCCAATATTTAGGCTTATCTAAAATATTTCGGTCCAATCTCATAGTATAATGAAAATGATTACTTGAAATGTCATCAACCAACCATCATTTATCTCCCATTATCTTGTTGGTCACATTCCAATCATGTGAATACCGTAATCATGTATTCTCTTGAAAAATGAATACCCATTAAACCATAGTGAAAACATTAATGCTCTTAAAAGTTAACTCCTTCCACATAACAAAATCCAAAAAAATTCTATATAGTCAAACCATGATATAACCCTCTCCTTATATCAGTCATGAGCTCATGAATACTATCAAACATTTAATTTTCTTTGTATCCCTTCATTATGTGCATATCATCTACTTTCTAAAAATACTGGTACCATTCATCACATACTTTCAAAACATAAGGAAAGACAACAGTGTAACAATCCATAGATGTCTCTTTATTCCATAGTACCATGATATTACTTATACAACATTAAACTTGATAAACATGTAATCATTCCACTACATTCTTAAACCATTGACCGAGCTTCAATAATTCTTTCATCTCACATATCATTTGTAGTCTCATCATCATCATCAACATAAATACTACCCATACAACCATACTGATTCTCTTCATGAGACTTTCCCTTAGGGAATTGGTTTGCATAATGCCCGTACATTCCACATTTAAAACATTTAACCATTGTTGATGTCGTAGAAATACCATTATCCTCATCCATGGTGTTAACTGAACCTTTTCCTTTTCACTTACTGGCTTTGTGTCCTTCTTTTCCACACCCAAAGCATCTTCCAGTTCCTTTGAAACATTTTCCATGATTCCTCTTCCCACATGATTTACATAAGAGAAATTCAACTTTCTTTCCTCTATGATCATCATGAAACTCCATCTTTCTCTTATTAGCCGAGTCAGGAAACTTACCAAATTTTACTTTATTGATCATATTATGAGATTGCTGATTCGGCATAACAATGATGTTTGGACCTCCAAATCCCATTTCATTTGGTTTCTCATGAAGAATATCATTCCATTGTCCATGATATCCTCCATTATCGTGAATCATCTTGTTTCCATCCATTTTCTAAAACCCAAAAAGAATAGCGTGAGAGGGAAAAATCATAATAAAGGGGGAGTTACTTCAATATATAACATCTTTGGTTTATTCTAATATCGTTACCATAGTTCTAGGACTATATACTATAGGTATACTTATCCTTAGGGACATCCCTAGACATACCTTAGAAATATCTCTAGGGATCTCATTAACGTTTTCACATCCTAATTTCCAAAGTTTGACTAAACCTTTCCTCTGATACCAACTGTAGAGACCCGAAGCCTGACGTACATGGACATTACATTACTTTTGCGGAATACTTAGTACATAACTAAAACACACACATAAGGACCGTAATAGTTTAGTGTCTTTGGAAACTCGGAATATAATCTTCTAATCGTGGTGAAAGATCTTCAACATCTCCCATAAAGATCTTCCTTTTTTTACCTAAAACCATTCTTTATACCCAGGGGAAAATAAAACATAAAAGGGTGAGATCAAATGCTCAGTAAGGGTAAACAAAAGAAATATCAATCACATCATATACATAAGCACATAACTTTTGGAAATCTTAACCAGCAAAAGAGATCATAATTTCATAACATGGGATAAATCTTGGCAGTGAAATATAATCTCAATAATCATAACATAAAACATGAAACATTGTGGCATACACACATAATCAAGGAGAATCATATCTTATTAGTAAAGACTCATTTCCAAGACTATCTTAGTGGATAAAGTCCCTTTATGAACCGAGTCACCCTCATTTCAGTCCTGTTTCACTGAACCGGTATAACCTACCGTTCCAGCCATGTCCATCTCATGAGATATAAAATCTTTACCCAATCCATCAGAGAGAGATATAGGTCCCTACCATCTCATAATGATACCATTCTTATCTGTGCCACAAAATCATAAACCATACATCATAGCATAACCCGTGTAATAAAAATGGGAATCTTAAACATCATTAAATCATAAAACAATTCATATAAGATAAAGGAATTCATAAAAATAATTCCATCACAACATAATAAAATCAATGTAATAATAGGTATAGAAACAGAACCCTTTATTATCTTAGATGCAAAATAATTTTGATAAAACACTTGAACTCCATTCTTGAGGAAAATATCCTTTCTTCTTCAAAAACATTTTCCTTTCTTAACATGTCATACAATATTAAACTAAAAGAAGTTGATTAAAAATAAACTTTAAAAATTGTAAAGGAAGCTTCTTGGAAGTAATTTTTTAAAAATCCATTCATGTCGTATTAGTTAAAAAACATTCTTCTCGTACTTTTGTCGGAAAAGTTGAAAAGTACCTCATATGAAAAACGACATAACATTCCTTTCATATCTTTTACTAAAAACTCACTGAAGGGTAAATTGTATTTAAACAATTGTATGTGGATGGAAATAACATTACATATTGAGGAAACATGTATGTGGATGATAAAATACACCCCAGTAACTTTCAAAGTATAAAAAATCTCGGATAAAAATGAGATTGTGATATTTCCCTTACCTTAGGTCCGATTTGCTTCGTAAGTGTCCAAACCTCCTCTTCTTTGAAGTGCTTCTTTGAGACCTCCTTTTAGGACACAATAATGGGTATTTTAAGAAGACCAAAACCTCTAGGATGTTTCTAGGGAAGTAGAGAAGAGAATTTGGCAGGGGTTGGCCGAGCATGAAGGCTCAAAGTTGTGTGAGGAAGAGAGGGAGGAGGTGCGCTTTTATAAGGTAGGAGACGGGCTCCTTTGAAAAAACTAAAAATATTATTTTATTATAAAGTAAAGATCGGTTTTAAATAGCTCCAAATTGAATTATTTCGAGGCTAAGGTGATTATGGGTCGAAATTCTCTCATCCAATATAATTTAGACAAGTTTAGGTTCCAATTATAACCTTATCATTTAGATTTAACATTAAGTTAAATAATTTTACTTTTACAGTGTCTTCTTGTGTTCTTACACTATAAGGTTAATAAAAATAGTATGAGAATCCAAAAGAACCCCAAATTTTTATTATTCATATATATAACCTTATCTAAGTTATTTGGACGAACCTTATATTTTTAGGAATAAAATAACAATTAATAATATAATATTTGTTTTAAAAACTATTTTATGTCAATTTTGACACTATTCAAAAGATTATTTTTTTGAAACTCACAAAAAAATGATTAATTCGACCAAAGTTAATTAAATTAATCTTAACATGTCATATTAACTTATAAAATTTGTTTAATTCATAAAAAGTCGCAAATTATACTTATTTAGGTCTTTATAATATCAATTATTCTAATTTTTCACTATTATGGTAATTACTGCATCATCATTGTGTCATAAATAAATTAAATTATTTAAAGTCTAAAAATTACAAATAAAATTTCATTATGTAGGAAATCTTTTTATCTTTCTAATGAATATTTACAATCGAATTTATCTTATGTATAACCCCATATTAAAAATGTTTTAGTAAATAAACTTTTTTTTTACTCTTTTAACTCTTCTTTGAATTAAATAATAATAAATGTCCTAATCTAATCCAAGTGGGCCTAAATAGTGATATTTTATTCCTAATTTTGTTTTCAGTCGAATTAAAATTGTCTAATAGAATTAGGACATGTGTTAGGGTAATAATAATATCATCTTTACCCTTAATTACCGTATTTACTTTTAACTGTGGTAAAAAAAGTAAAAAGTTACTATTCACCATAAATTTATTTTCATCTCATTGAACCACATTTTAGTCCTTGATATTAACCATGTCTCTCGGATTTTTGAAATTCCACTCACAGAAGCGGTAAAATTATGTTTTATGAAAAATTCAGTTTTTTAACTACCACTTAGTGGTTTCACTATTCATCAAAAATTTAACGTTTTCCGAAAAATACCAAAAATTAGATCTAAGATATATTTGATATTATTAATTCAAAAATGATGTCTATTTTATCAAATTCAAAACATAACAGCTACATTAACTAATTTAAAAATTAATTCCCGTCATCAAAACAAATAGCGTGTTTTTAAGAGATAATAACTATCAAAAGATTGACACTTGTTTATAACTGGTTGAAATGTGAAATTACATCCAATGACCAAGATTGTTTTAAATTGTAAAAATATATTCTAAATATACTTTAAAACCACTCAAATTAATAATTTATCACTATTAATTATTTTGATTAAAAAAGTTGTTTTTAATTAAAATTTAGTAATTTTCACTATTCATCAGAATATTAAAGTTATCCGAAAAGTACCAAAATTTCACCTTAAGCTAAATTCGATACTTTGAATCCAAAAATGAAGACCATTTTGAAAAATCAAATTTACAAAATTTCAAAAAGTGGTTATTACTATTCATAACGGCTAGTTTTAATAATATTTTAATAGCATAATGTGGTTTAGTAAAACTCGTTACTGTGTACTACACACGCTATCGAGGAAGGTCGCGATTGAGTGTAATGAAAGGCAAGTCAAGGATGCGTGTTGTGCATCTCCTTTTGGTGTAGTGTACAACACAAGACATTAATGAAATTAAAAAGAATATTTTTTTATAAAATCTCAGGCTGTTACAGCATTATTCCAGTCAATTCCCTAATCCAAGGGTTGTTGATGATGTTCGACATCAAAAAACTCTTAATGCTAAAGAAAAAGTAATGTCACATGCAATTTCAATCAGTGATGTGGAGTATGATAACGAAGTGGTGAAAGGTACACTTACCATCCACTCAAAAGTAGACAATGTTTTATTTTATTCTGGATCCACCCACTCTTTTATTTCTGAAGATTTTTCTAAGGGTATCACCGTATTAACTAAACAATTAGATGTTGAGTTAGCTGTGACAACTCCTAATGGCGCAACAATCTTATCAAAAGTTTATAATTCTTCTGCAATTGCAATTTGTGGGAAAGTTCTTCCTGCAAGTCTTGTGATCCTTCATATAGTGTAATTTGATGTGATTCTTGGCATGGATTGGATTTCTTTATATGGATCTCATATCAATTTCCGAAGAAGGAAAGTCACATTTCATATTCCAGATCAATCTATGATCATCTATCGATGCAAGGATGAACATAACCCTCTAGTGGAAATTTCTTCCATCTTATGGGTCTTGATACCACTAAATTAAGGTTATTTATCTCAAATTGTTGGTGAGAAACTCACGAGTAAAAATATGCCTATTGTACGGGTGTTTTATGATGTCTTTAAGAAGGAATTTCCAGTTCATCCACCAAATCGTGATGTCGAGTTCTCAATAGAACTCATACCGGGTGCTTTGCCTATTTCAACGACACCTTATAGAATGGCCCCAATTGAGTTGCATGAATTGAAGAAGCAACTCCAAGAGAATCTTTATAAAAGATTCGTACGCCCAAGTGCATCACATTGTGGAGAAAATGTTCTGTTTGTTATGAATAAAGATGGATCAATGAGACTCTGCATTGATTATGGAGAACATAAAAAGATCACTATCAAGAACAAATATCCTCTCCCACGCATTGATGACTTATTTGACCAACTGTGCGGAGGTCAATACTTTTCCAAGATTGATATTCGTTCAGGGTATCATCAATTAAGGGTCAAAATGGAGGATATACCAAAGATGGCTCTCTGTACAAGGTATGGACACTATGAATTTATAGTGATGCAATTTGGTCTTACTAATGCCCCTGTTATTTTCATGGATCTGATGTATAGTGTCTTTAGAGACTATCTTGATCAGTTTGTGGTAGTCTTTATAGACGATATTATTCTATATTAAATGATCAAGGAAGAACATGGAGATTACTTGAGAATTATATTGGGGACCCTGGGAAAAAAGAATCTTTATGCCAAATTTTCCAAGTGTGAATTTTGGCTTCAAAAAGATTCATTTTGGGGTCACATAATCTCAAAAGAAGGGATATCTGTGGATCTAGAAAAAACAGAGGTTTTCGAAAGATGGATGAGACCGACAATAGTAACTGAGATCCGAAGTTTTCTTGGTTTGGCTAGATATTATAGACTTTTTGTGAATGATTTTTCACGACTATCTAATCCACTCACCAAGATGACTCGTAAAAGAGTTAATATTGTTTGGACGGAGGAATGTGAAGAGGATTTCAAGGAGTTGAATAGAAGTTTATCCAATGCACCTGTAATCACACTTCATTGTAGTGGATAATGGTTTGTGATCTACAATGATTCAGCCACGAAGGGGCTGGGGTGTGTTCTTATGAAAAATGATATAGTGATAGCTTATGCCTCACGACAGTTGAAAATCCATGAGAAAAATTATCCAACTCATGATTTGGAGTTAGCTGCGGTAATATTTGCATTAAATATTTGGAGACATTATCTTTATGGAGAAAGGTGTGATATTTATACTGATCATAAAAGTTTAAAGTATATTTTCACACAAAAGGAGATGAATACGTGCCAAAGAAGATGGTTGGAGCTGATTAAGGATTATGACTGCTCAATTAATTACCACCCTGGGACAACAAACAAGGTGGAAGATGCATTAAATCGACAAGACCATGCTAGCTTATCCATGACGAGGATAACAAATGATCCAATATTTATGGATTTAAAAAGGATGGATCATGGAAATATAATGAAAGAGGAAAAATTGTATCTTTCTCAAACGAATGTTCAACCATCAATACATGTGAATATTTAAAGAGGCACAGAAAGAAGATGTAGAGTTACAAAAGAAGGTGAGAAATGTTCTTGAATTCAGCCTTGATTGTGATGGGATAAGAAAGTTCAGGAATCGGGTTTGTGTTCCTCCCATACCAGAATTAAAGAAGGAGATGCTGGATGAGGCTCATAGTTCTTCATTCTCTATTCATCCTGGAAGCATGAAGATGTATAGGGACCTGAAATAGTACTTCTGGTGGAATGGCATGAAAAGAGATGTTGCTGAATATGTCTCTCGATGCATGGTTTGTCAGCAAGTTAAAGCTGAGAGACAGAAGCCTATGGGGATGTTACAACCACTACCCATACATGAATGGAAATGGGAAAACAGCACTATGGACTTTGTCACCGGACTTCCTAAAACATCCAAAGGAAATAATGCTATCTGGTTCATAGTTGATCGTCTTACAAAGTCTGCACACATCATTGCTATTAGAGAGGATTTCTATCTAGATCATCTTTCCATGATATATGTAAAGGATGTGGTAAGATTGCATGGAGTACCACTTTCTATTATATCTTATCGGGATCCGAGTTTTACCTCAAAGTTCTAGAGAAGTCTTCAGTATACTGTGGATACAAAGTTGAGTTTCAGCACTGCTTATCATCCCTAGATAGAAAGTCAAACTGAGAGGACGATTCAAACTCTAGAAGATATATTTAGAGCTTGCTCTTGGATTTCAAAGGTGGTTGGGATCAACACCTACATTTGGTGGAATTTTCTTATAATAATAGTTTTCACTCCAGTATTCAGATTGATCCTTATGAAGCTCTCTATGGAAAGAAATGCAGGACTCCAACTTGCTGAGATGAAGTTGGGGAAAGAAAGATATTAGGACCTGATCTTGTTGATGAGATGGCCGAAAAGGTCAGATCTATTCACCAACGCCTAAGAGCATCTCAGAGTCGACAAAAAAGTTATGCCGATGACCGAATAAAAGGATTAGAGTCTGAAGTGGGTGATAAATTGTTCCTTTGAATATCTCCTTGGAAGAGAGTAATGAGATTTGGAAAGAAGAGAAAGTTGAGAACTAGGTATATCGGTCCTTTCGAAATACTGGATTGTGTTGGGAAAGTAGCTTACCGATTGTCACTTCCACCGAATCTCTCTCAAGTTCACGATGTGTTCCATGTATCTCTCCTGAGAAAGTACATACCTGATCCTTCACATGTACTCAACTCAGAAGTTGTACCGCTAGAGAAAGATCTTTCTTATGAAGAACAGTCGATAGAGATTCTTGATCGTAGTGAAAAAGTCCTACGAAACAAGACCACTCGCTTGGTGAAAGTTTTATGGAGGAACCACCAATTAGAAGAAGCTACATGGGAGCTTTAGGATATCATGAGGGAGAGGTTTTCTCATCTGTTTGTTACAAAGTGAAGAATTTTGTGGGTGAAATTTATTTTAAGGGGGGTAGAATGTAACACCCGATACTTTTATGACAAATAATTTTTTTTATGTTATATAAATCATCAAAGGAATATTTCACTACACACAACACTAGCTTGGCTTGCTTTACATTCAATCCCGACCTTGCTCGATAGCTTGCGTCGTACGCAATACCGAGTTTCACTAAATAACGATATGCTATTAAAATATTATTAAAACTAGCCGTTATGAATAGTAATACACACTTTTTGAAATTTTGTAAATTTTATTTTTCAAAATGGACTACATTTTTGGATTCCGAATATCGAAATTAGCCAAGGGTGAAATTTTGGTATTTTTCTGAAAACATTCAATTTTTTATGAATAGTGAACACTGGGTTACTATTTAAAAACCGACTTTTTATTTAAATAATTATTAATTTATTTAAATTTATTTTTGGTCAAAATAGAAACATAATACCTATATAAGTTCAATTCAATTCATTGTAGTCATTTTATAATAATTTTAGGTATATTAAAATTTTATTGATCTTTTCACCGTCTCTTACCCACCTCCTAGGAAAATTTCCATATTCAAATAAAACTTAATTTTACCGCTTCTGTGAGTGGAATTTAGAAATTTAAGAGACACGATTAATATAAAGGAATAAAATCTGGTTCAATGAGATGAAAATAATTTTTGGTGAATAGTAAGTTTTTACTTTTTTTTACCACGGTTAAAAGTAAATAGGGTAATTAAGGGTAAAAATGTTATTATTATTACCCTAACACATGTACTAATTCTATTGGATAATTGTAATTCGACCAAAAAATCCTTAGGAATAAAATATGACAATTTAGGCCCACTTGGATTAGATTACGACATTTAATATTAATTTATTTAAAGAAGGGTTAAATAGTTAAAATCGAACTTTAATAAGTAAATCATTTTTAATATAGGGTTATACATAAGATAAATTCGACTATAAATATTAATTAGAAAGATAAAAATATTTCCTACATAATGGTATTTTATTTATAATTTTTATACTTTAAATAATTTAATTTATTTATGACACAATGATGATCCAGTAATTCTATTATTAATGAAATATTGACATAATTGATGTTATAAATACCCAAATAAATGTAATTTGAGACTTTTTATGAATTCCACTATTTTTCTAGGTTAATATGACATGTTAGTATTGAGTTAATTAAATATTTTGGTACTAATAATTCTGTTATAATTTTCACAAAAATCAATTACCAAATTGTGTCAAAATTGACATAAAATAGTTTTTAAAACAAATATTATATTATTAATTGTTATTTCATTCCTAAAAATCTATGGTGCGGCCAAATGACTTAGATAAAGTTATATACATTTATAATAAACAACATAGTGTTAGTTTGTCTTGTTATAGTAAGGTTATTAACCGTATAGTGTAAGAAAACAAGAAGACATCGTAAAAGTTCAATTATCTTACTTAAAGTTAAATCTAAATGATAAGGTTAAAATAGAAACCTAAACTTGTATAAATTCAATTGGATGAGATTATTTCGGCCCAACCCCACATTAGATTATATATAAATCAATTTGGAGCTATTAAAAACCGAATATGACTTTATAATAAAATAATATTTTTTTTCCTAAGGTGCCCCTCTACTCCCTTATAAAAGGGCACCACCTCCCCCTCTTCCTCACACAACATTGATCCTTCATGCTCAGACATCCCCTGCCGAATTCTCTTCCCCACTTACATAAAAACATAATAGAGGTCCTGTTCCTTTTCAAAGACAAATTTTAGTGCCCTAAGAGGAGGTCTCAAAGAGGCACATCAAAGAAGAGGTAATGTCTGTTACTGATTATTTCATCATTATTTCTTCTTCCACTTCTTCTTCTTTAGTTATCTCATTATGAAGTAATAAAATCAGTATCACTCATATACTGATATGTTATTTTATTTATTAAACAAACCTATTTCACTATTTATCCATCCTACGGAAAATGAAATCGCCACGCGTGCGTACGTACGGAATACCGTCTCCACACCGTGGTGTAAACTATTTTCCACCACCACCTTACTTGGATGGGTATAATGGTGTAAATAATAACTATATATGATTATTGTAAAGTTATAGTGATTCTGGAATAGTATACATACACTCCAACACAATTCCACGATCATGGGAATGATATCATCGCTCGTGCGTACGTACGGAATACCGTCACCATGATGTGATGTGACTCGTTCTACATGATATCCATTGCATAATGATTATATAAATTAATTGAATGAATGAATATGATATATATTACACTAATACCATTCTGTAAATGAGGTATCTGTAACCTAAAAAAAATAATAAGAATTTATTCGACAAAACACGCATAATAACAAAAAGTAATAAACACCCGAATAACAAGTAGTAATGAAATATTACTAATAAGAAGCAAAGAATATAAACATATATGATATCATAAAAATAATTATGATTCTGGGATGAGTTAATAACATTATTTAGAACATTATATAGGAGGTTCGGACACTTACGAAGCAAATCAGACCTAAGGTAAGGGAAAATATCAAAATCTCATTTTTATCTGATATTGTTTATACTTTGGTATTTACTAGGGTGTATTTTATCAACCACATCCATGTTTCCTCAGTATGTAATATTATTTCCATCCACCTAAATTTATTTAAATCCAATTTTACCCTTCGGTGAGTTTTTAGTAAAATATATGAATGAAATATTGTGCCGTTTTTCGTACGTGGTACTTTTTGACTTTTCCGACAAAAGTACGAGAAGAATGTTTTTTTAACTTATATGGAATTAATGAATTTTTAAAACTTTATTTTCAAGAATCTTCCTTTACATGTTTTTGAGTTTATTTTTAATCAACTTCTTTAGTTTAAAATTGTATGAAATATTATGAAATGAAAATTTTTTTGAAGTAGAAAGGATATTTTTCTCAAGAATGGAGTTCAAGTGTTTTATCAAAATTATATTCCATATAAGATAATACAGGGTTTTGTTTCTATACATATTATTACATTGATTTGATTATGTTGCGATTGAATTATTTTTATGAATTCCATTATCTTATATGAATTGTTTTATGATGTCAGGAGGTTTATGAATCCCATTTTTATTACATGGGTTATACAATGATGTATGATTTATGATTTTGTGGTACACATAACAATGGTATCATTATGAGATGGGTGGAACCTATATCTCCCTCCAATGCATTGGGTAATGATTTATATCTCATGAGATATACATGGGTGGAATGTCAGGTTAATCAGGTTCACTGAAACAGGACTGAAACGAGGAGTGAACTCAGTTCAGAAATGGACTTTGTCCGCTAAGATATTCTTGGCTATGAGTCTTGACTACTAAGAAATGATTATCTATGATTATGTGTGTATGACACAAAGATTCATGTATTATGTTATGATTATTGGGATTACATTTCACTACTATGATTTATCCCATGTTATGAAATTATAATCTCTTTTGCAGGTTAAGATTTCCAAATTGTTATGTTCTTATGAATATGATGTGATTGATATTTCTTTTGTTTACCCTTACTGAGCGTTTGAGCTCACCCTTTTTTATGTTTTCCTTCCCCAGGTCAGGATTAAGGTTATTAAGTTGGATATGCCAAAAGGTACTCTAGATATGATGAAATAAATGGGATATAATGTATATTTTTTTATGAACCAGTTGTTTATGTTTCCCAGTTTCAAAGACACTATAACTATACGGTCCTTTCATGGTTTTGTTATATGTTGTAATAAGTGTACATCAATTTTTAAGTATTAAAAATTTATGTAAAGTATGGGTCTTTATATTATATTTTATATTATACTGTAATTATAATATACTTATGTATCATTCTTTTTTTCGTTCAATTAAAGTATGAAATAGAAATGAAAGTAGCATTAATGCGTATGTACGGATTACAGTCTCCATGAATGGTACATTTCATTTTTATCTCCAAATGTTATGTACTATTATAACTAAATATATATAATGGATATATTTGTCATATATTACATCTGAATTATGAATATCATTATGGAAGTATAATATGTAAATCTCCCATTTAGTGTTAATTCCATTAATATGACAAAGAAATTAAAGTAGCGTTCGTACGTATGTACGGCCTACCCTATCCATGAGCGGGTTATATATTTTTTATCTCAAAATGTAATGGAATAGTATAAAATGAATATACACTGAATATATTTTATATTTAAATCACTAATACTATTCTGTAAATGATGTACCTATAACTACATGGAATTTTTTTTTCAACAAGTTCAATTTTGACTCATGTACTGAACATCGACAAAAATGTCTGATATGAACTCACATTATTAACCAATTATTATAAAATTATAATATGTGATATTAATTGAATAATAATCTTTAAATTATATCCTTATGTAATTATAAATTGACAAAATTTTATTATTCATGAATATAAAGAAACGAACAAGACAAGTTAGACTTGAGGTAAGTGATCCTACCTCTCTCTTTCTTTTTAAGTACTATCTTTTATGTCATTTCTTTTAAGCTCATATTTCCTATTATTGGGGGTGTTATTTTATGTTCCTCATACTTTAAATTTTATATTCATATTATGAGAGACCCTATTTGATCTCATATATGCATTTTTAGAAGTTTTAAATGGCGGCGTTAGGCGGTAGAGTTTTCATAAGGGATTTTTCATCTCTCTTTTATTCCCGTGAGATTTATGCTACATTTTCCACCATTTCCTTTGAATGGTGTATGTACTACCCATTATTCTACTCTTTGTGTAATATAATTTCGTTTATGGGTATTTTCATCAATGTTTTATAGTCTTTCTTTCATGGGGTGTATGTTTCGAAAGTTACCCAAGTCAGTAATGGAATCTTTCACCCTCTCCTTTTTAAAAGAATTATTTTTGTTATTTATTTTAATTTAAATCTTGTTTCGTTGGGATATGTTCTTATATATCCTTATTTCTATAAATATTATGTTCAAGTGATGAGATACCCTTTTCTCTCTTATAAACTCATTTTATGAATTTTAAAGTGACGTCCTTAGGTTGTCGAATTTCGGTAAGGGAACTTCATAACCTAATTTCAATTCTTTGGGTCAAAACTATACTTCTTGAATGTGTCGTACTATAAATATGTGTAGATGACCTCTAATTTTTGTACAATTTATATCCTCTTATGTTAGTTGTATTTATATTTTCAATACATAATCATGTAATTGATTTATCCTTAATCTATGGATACCGACTTAGTAAGGGACATTGTATCAATCTCTTTTCATTGAGGAATATTTTTTTATACACAACATTATTTTATACAGGGTATAAACCCCCTTTGAATTTTCATTTCATTCAAAGGGAATCATTTTCTATGAAGCGTTTTACTGAATGAAAAAAAGGAACGTTTCTTTTAACGTATGCGGTTAAAACGACCTTTTCCGCCGCCGCGAGTACTATTTGACCATTGGATTCTTTAACAAGCCGTAATGTTTTTAAAAGAAATTAAATACCATATACTCTTTTATGTATTTTGGTACTGAAAATGGTTTTAATAATGGATTTTTATGTCAATATATTTAAGTGATATATTGTGATTGAAATGTGGAAATGTTTTCTTTCCATTATATTTGGTTCATGTAATATGATTTTGTAATGGTACTTGGACATTTGACGGATGGTTATGTGATAAACCATATGACGGGTGGTACAGTGAATACCAGGATGGGTGGTTACGTTATAAACTCCAATTCATTTGGTATTGAAGTCGGTCGTATGGGTATTCCAAGTAGTGATATGTGTGGAAGCCGACTGTATGGTTATTTTATTTAAGTATGTTTATGTCCCAAGTTACCTTTATATGTTATGTGTTCTTTAAATGGGTTTATTGTAATATTTTGGTTACAAATCATAAGTAGTGATCTTTTATTCAGCGAAGAGTTTACTACTTCATAAAGGTAAAAATTATTACTTTGATAAAGTATTCATGGTTTAATTGTTGTTTTGAAAAAAGAACAGATTTCCTTTTTTGTGTATCATTTACTGGGATTTTTATGCTCATCCAATGTTTTTGAAATTTTCTCCATAGTACTTAATGATGAATAGGGTCAAGGATGAGATCAAGGAAATACACGCTATCTAAAACATGGAACTAGACATGTTTATTTCACAAGTTTTTATTTTATGGAAACTTAGTAGAAGTGTCTACATTGTAATCTTTTGATATGTAATTGTTATGTCCTAATTATCTAAAACACGAAACCTGAAAAGATCCTCTATGTGAATTATTAATTTAATTCATGATTATGTAATGTTTTAATTCCAAGTCCTTATACATTGGTTAAAATGTTTTACTTTTAAATTGTAATTAAATAAAAAATAAAGACACTTGAGTAGAGAAAAAATTTTAATTTAACATTACAAATAAATTTCAAATACCCTTTGAAAATATCATTTCACATTTGGAGAATACAACTCTGAAACCAATTTATAATATATTTTTTAAAAAAATCAATCATTTCCTTTCCCTTTCTTCATTATATTTCTCAAAATCACTTTCCACAAAAATTAATATTCAATCTATAAATTAAGGAATGAGGAATATAAAATATACAACACATAATGATCAATGAAAAAATATTAGAAAGTCAATTATATACTATAATGGTATGAATCACTCACTGATGTAGCGTTGTCGTGCGTGCTCTCAAAAATATTTATACTAAGTGAAGCACAGTGGCTGACCTAGTTCGATCTCTTGAGGAGCCTTTTGCAGTCAATCACTCATTATTTCTAATTAAGTTTATATATATAAACTAAAATGACCAGAATTGATATTTTAGAATTAAAATTACAAAACTAAAAGTAAATATGCAGATGGAATGGAAGCACAATGAATGCAAACAGAATGATGTTAGACAGAAAGGAGATCCTCTCGGGAGATTATCCAGAGTGAACCTTCATCGTCTATTTTCTTAGTTTCAAATTTACTTAATGAACATGCTCCATAGTATGCATGAACAACCCCTTCGGCCTATGGTTGTGAACGTACGATACACTCAACGATCGCAGAGAGACCATACATCCACCTCCTCGATCGAGGGAGAATGTGATAGAAGTGAAAGCTAGGCTTCAGGTGGCAAGTGGAGACATAAAGGTGCCTTGCCCACTAAGATCCCCCTTAGCCTAACTCTATGTAAATAAGAAACAATAAAACATTAATGATCAAAGACTTGGGTACATCACTGGATTACCCCCCCGGGAACTTCCTCGAGTTAGCTACTCATGATCACGAGCATAACAGTGCACAGTGATGGAGAAAACGGGGGGAGAAAACAAAAGAGAGAAAGCATAAGAGTGAAAGAAGAACACTTGAATAAAAATATGAAATGCTATTTCAGAAGGAAAATAAAATAAAATAAAATAATAAACTATATATAATGGCCAACAAAGGATATTCCTAAGTTTCCAACCCTTTGGAATGAAGAAAGCACACTCTTTTATAGGGAGAGTGTGTGAAAATTTGGATCCAAAAATCATTCTCTTGAAGAATGCGCATTGATGTCCTTCTTAATGACAGAATTTGGGGATTCTTCCTTATTGAAAGATGTTACCCTGGATCGCCTCTATCGATCCACAAGATTTGAGCCTTATTGGTCCATGTATGAAGGAGGTATGACCAAACCACCCCGAATATTTAATTCTTTCAAGGTGACTCTTCGTATTCCAAAACACTGACTCCCAACGCATTAATGTACTTTATAATGATAGAATCATGAGCATCAATATTAATTAAAGATCTTAATACGGATATATTTCAGCTCCATGTAAAATTTCAGCTCCATTGGTTTGGCCAGGTATGAGATATAGTCCCCACAATAAAATTATGCAGTTCTGTACACAGTTTTCGAGGCCTGTATTGTGAGCTAGATTTGAGCTTCTAAATGATGGATTGAGCTTTGGGTCCAGAAGGATAAAATGAATCTCATAGAAACTATAAACCATTAAAAGAAGAATTTTTCAATTTGGATTAGTTCAGAAAATGTTATGGCTGATAAATTATAATAAATGAAAGCTGTTTAAATCCAAAATAAGCCATTTTTTCAACTAAGCTCAAATATACTCCTAAAAAATAAATTATGACAATTGACCCTTAAATAACACATTGGTGGGATTAAAAACATTGAAATTCAGAATAAAATAATTTCAAATATTTGTTCTATCAATTCCCCCACACATAAACACTGCATTTCTGGGCAATCATCTTATACGAAGGTCAAAAACAACTTCTCAAAGCATAAATGACAACATAGGTCAATTATCATATCAAAGAAAATATCATGCCTCCTACATGGATAAAAATTTCAGAACTCCTCAAAAATAATATGAATCTATTAAATATCATGTTAATCCTCACATGCATGTCGTACCTACCTCCCCGGAAAATTATTTCTCTCTTCACTCAAGGATATTTAATGTGGAGTTTTTCTCATTGCCAAGAACATATGTGATCTCCATAGGTTTGCTATCCTCCTAGTATATCAACTTCACAGAGTCTAAAATGTGTCAATCATGAGGTCTTTTTCATGGGTTGTTCTGAAGCTGAGGTTTGGCAGGTTTAAAATGTAAAAACATCTGAGACAGAATGAGGAGGGTTAAGCTCTAAAGTGAAATAAATGCATGAAAACAGTTTTGCTCAAAAATGGTGTGCTCCTCAATCAGCTCAAAAAATTAATCACCTCAAAACACCTCTTTATTTGGGAAGTTCACACTTGGTATTTCAACATCAATGAATTCCATCCCTCTTTTCACCATTTGTAGCATTGTTTCAGCTTGAATTCAGATATGGATTTCTCTTCAGAATCATGTTTTGGAGGAAAAGATAGGAAGCTTTTGATCTTGAAAAATTGGTTAACACCTAGCACATATGTGTAATGATATTTTGGGCCACCCATCCATCTTCCCATAATGATGTTTCTTCCACCCAAGCAACAATAAATTTGGAAACACTTTCAATTCAGCTCAAAAATATTCTTCAGGAAAGCAAAATAAAGCTCATCTTCTCCCTCACCCACACTTGAGTTCAACAATAATCATGCATTTAACAACTAGATTAGGTTGTAAGGGGATAAATGGCTTGTAATTTGTCATCCTAACAAGGTATTTCATGGCTACTAGGGGCTTAAATAAGGTAATATGAAAAGGTAGGCCAAACTAAGAGTTAAATGCAAAAGGGCTTTCAAAGTGATGCCTCAATCATAATTAACACATTCCATGAACTCCAACAGCTTTGAAAAAGAGAAAAATATCAAGTTATGGATCACACAACATGTCTCAAGACACTCAAGAAAAAGAGAAATGTAATGAAGATGTCAAATAGGTTTAGAAACCTCTCGGGTTGGGCAAGATTTTCATTTTGGACAGCACTAGTGCACATGAGTTTCACAATCAATCAAACGTCATCAAATGAAAAGATCAGAAATCAGAAACAAAATCCATTCATCAATAATTTAAATACTAAAATAATAAAATCAAGCAATGGGAAAAAAATACCAAGATGGTTGGAATTTTCCCAAGTATTTGATTTCAGCTCAAAATTCCTAAAAACACACCAAAAAAAATGAAAAAGCAAAATAAGAAAATTTCAAAAAAAAACAACATGAAAAATGAAAGCAGAAACAAAATAAATGACAAGTCATAAGAAAAATAAACAAAAAAAGAGAAAATGGATAATTATTGGTTTGACCCCCAAGCGGATGCTAGGTTTTTATCTCCCCTAGTCAGGCAGTTGCAGCAGATTATCCCCAATCAGATGGTGGATGTGGTTTTTTTGAGATAAACCACCACATGTGACTTTTTCTAGTGTCCATAAGTAGACACTGAAATTGGATAACCCCAAAGAAAATAAGAAAGTTCCCAACCCCCAAGAAAGAAGAAAGATATAATTTGAGATCTAGAGTGGGAGGGAATAGAATATAGGGGTGCTCCCTGTGAACATCTGTGGTTTCCTCCTCCAAATGGTATGAAATTTGTTGTAGAGGAGGCAGTTGCACCACCACCAGCTTCTCCGGCTCTTCTTCCCTGATCCCTGCCACATGAGTGGTATATTTAATGTCATCTATGGTCTGCCCAATTTATACTGTATCAAAAATTTCAGGAAAGGGGAAGTTAGAAAACAAGTCAATTTGAATAAGATTAAAACAAGATGAATCAATTAAGAAATCTTCCCTTTCATGTATGTCAGCATGAAAATTGATCTCTTCATGAAAGACCATTGGAAACTCCATCTCAGTAGGTGCATCATCTTCTTTATCTTCCAAAGCAAGAGAGAGGTAAAAAGGTTCTGATTGTTCAATATCAAGTATGGTAAGATCACGTTTCAGGTTATCTTCAACAAAGTAATTCCAGGATTCTTCCAAAAAAAGTCGATCTCACATAAGTGCATCAGCTGGCATGTGTACATCGAGGACTTCCTTGAGAAATGGATGAGTTCGGGATGATATGATTAATTCCTTTAGAAGCTCCTTATCACCCTCATCATGTTCTTTGACATAAAAAATAATCGGTGTAATCTCTTCCACCACTCGTTTGGTTTTAGGTTCTGGTTCTGGTTCTGGTTCGGGTTGTTCCATCAGTGAACGAATATATTCATCAATCCTTTTTTCAGTTCTATTTAGTTTTTGAATCTCTTCATGAAGTTCTTGAATTTTGGATTCATAATCATTTTGAACTTCTTCATGCACATGTGATTGATCAGTCCATGCATAATAATTTGAATTGAAATTCATGATGAACAAATATTTTTTTTGTTTTTGAAATTTATTATTTTTTTGTGTTATTTTTAATGAATGGAAGAAAAAATAATTGAATATATGTGAATAAAAACAATGAGTGAAGACCACTTGTCTCACCAGCAATGACGCCAATTTGATGTAGCGTTGTCGTGCGCGCTTTCAAAAATATTTATACTAAGTGCAGCACAGTGGTTGACCTAGGTCGATCTCTTGGGGAGCCGTTTGCAGTCAATCACTCATTATTTCTAATGAATTGTATATATATATATATAAACTAAAATGAAAATAAATGATATTTGAGAATTAAAATTACAAAACTAAAAGTAAATATGAAGATGCAATGCAAACACAATGAATGCAAACAGAATGATGTTAGACAGAAAGGAGATCCTCCCGAGAGATTATCCAGAGTGAACCTTCATCGTCTATTTTCTTAGTTTCCAATTTACTTAATGAACTTGATCCATCGTATTCATGAACATCACCTTCTTCCTATGGTTGTGAATGTACGATACACTCAACGATCGCCAAGAGACCATACATCCACCTCCTCGATCGAGGGAGAATGTGACAGAAGTGAAAGCTAGGCTTCGGGTGGCAAGTGGAGACACAAAGGCGCCTTGCCCACTAAGATCCCCCTTAGCCGAACTCTATGTAAATAAGAAACAATAAAACATTAATGATCAAAGACTTGGGTACATCACTAGATTACTCCCCCGGGAACTTCCTCAAGTTAGCTACTCAAGATCACGAGCATAAGAGTTCACAGTGATGGAGAAAACGGGGGGAGAAAACAAAAGAGAGAAAGCATAAGAGTGAAAGGAGAACACTTGAATAAAAATATGAAATGCTATTACAGAATGAAAATAAAATAAAATACAATAATAAACTATATATAATGGCCAAAAAAGGCTATTTTTATGTTTCCAACCCTTTGGAATGAAGAAATCACACTCTTTTATAGGGAGAGTGTGTGAAACTTTTGATCCAAAAATCTTTCTCCGGAATAATGCGCATTGGTGACCTTTCTAATGACATAATTTGGGACTTGTGCCTTCTTAAATGTTGTTCCCCTGGATCTCCTCTATCGTGCCACAAGATTTGAGGCTTATTGGTCCACGTATGAAGGAGGTGTGGCCAAACCACTCCGGATATTTAATTCTGTCCAGGTGACTCTTCGTATTCCAAAACACCGACTTCCAACGCATTAATGTCCTTGAGAATGACAGAATCATGCGCATCCATCTTAATTAATGTTCTTAATAAGTATTTAGTTCATCTCCATGTAAAATTTCAGCGCCATTGGTTTTGCCATTTATGAGATATATTCTCCACAATAAAATTATGCAGTTCTGTACACAGTTTTCGAGGCCTGGATTGTGAGATGGATTTGAACTTCCAAATGATGGATTGAGCAATGGGTCCAGAATGATAAAATGATTCTCATATAAATAGAAACCTATAAAAGAAGAATTTTACAATTTGGATCAGATTAGAAAAAGTTATTGCCGAAAAAGTATAATAAATGAAAACTGTTTAAATCCAAAATAAGCCATTTTTCCAACTAAGCTCAAAAATAATCCTAAAACATAAATTGTCACAACTGACCCTTAAATAACACATTGGTGTAATTAAAAACATTAAAACTCAGAATAAAATAATTGAAAATATTTGTTCTATCACTCACACAAGGGTCATTGGACAAACCAAGGTAATAGAAGGAATCCCCAAGACTATATAACATATGATCCTGGCATCATAGTACAATCCGTAGAACTATATTAATAAATACATCAACTTGTGACAAGGAGCCTTTTATTGAACTAATAAACAAATCCATTCATCTAGTGATCTCATAAATCTGTCCAGATATAAACCTCATGACATCACATAGGTACCACATGAAATCATACTACCTACTATGACATTTTTAACTAACTGACACTGTTTTGATAGAAAATATTCAATATTCAACACAAAATCTACACTAGAGGTATTAAATATCTAGGTCACACACAAATTCAAAGGATTATTATTACATTTACCAGTCAACAAAACTTGGAAAACAAGAAAGTAAAAAACATGGCATCTATTAAATTTAAAACATTACCAACATATCCCTCATATCACCCCAAAACCCATATTTAGAAAAACCCATTTACATTATCATTGATTTACCACATACCGATGTACCACACAATAAAGGAATGATAAATATTAAGGGCACAAAGTGGGTTTGACAACTTGTATAAGTAGTAAAACGTTAAAAAAGGTCCAAATTGGCCTTTATAAACCATGACTGGAATTCCATGATTACTCATAGTAATTTGAAAAATACATTTCAAAATAACAGTGAAAAAATATAAATCAACTCCTTGAAATCCATTTATAAGTCAAAACGTTATTTAAATCCCAATTTTATTTCCCCCAAATATCTAAAAAAATTAAACGTAATTTTCCTGATAAAAAACACAATTTTTTAATATATAAACCCATTTTGAAAATATAAATGTATTATTAGTTACCAAATGGTGTGATTAATCCATCTTAAACATCATACTATTTCAAAAACACTATTCATAATTTCAAATAATTTAAAATAAGAACTTTGGAATTTTTATAGACACAATGTATGAAAATAATTACACAATAATTGTGTAAATCAATTTAGAAACACCCTTCAATCCATCGTGGAACATATATGAGGTAAAATTTCAATGAAGAACCATTTTAAAAAATTTTACAAATATATAAGATTTATTATAAATCAATGGTGAAGAAACATATACCGTTTCCAATTGAAAAATAGCTACAATGTGTTTCATTCTATGGTGAATTCCTTGTTGAGCTAATATATTCCATCCCCAACCACTAAAAAAGGAAATCCCCATTATTATGTTCAAACATGACCCTAAATTATCCAAAAAGACCACTACTATTTTTGGGAGGTAAAATGATTATGTGAGAAGTGAGAAGTTAATGGATTAAGGGGTTTATTGGGATACACCATTGAGGAATCCACATGAAACTGAGTAGAAGAAGCTTGATAATCAAAAGGAAGTAAGAGGGAGAGATCCATTTTCTTGTCTGAGGAAATAATGAATGAGAAGGGAGGGAGGTAAAAAGGGTAAATGTGTGGGAGAAAAAAATAATTTTAAATATTAAACACCATGGTTGAATTTATGGTTTATCTAGAATATTTTCAAAGGCATACACTTACCGTGTGAGAGTCATTTTCTTGGGAAACACATTTTTCATTATTTATTTAACATGGCTTCTCATAATCACACCACAACTCACTGAGTCAACAATATACACCAACAAAGATGCATGGTTTCCATGGATGCTACATTCATTCTGACCGACTCTAAGCTAACCATAATAAATGAAACTATCATGAATAACAAAACTATCACATATCCACTACACGGTATACCAAATTGTGTAAGCTAACCATAAAACCCTTGAAAAAATTATTATTTAAAAATTTACATCTCTTGAACTCAACGAATTTAATTATTCCAAAATAAAATGGTGCATAAAATACCAGTGACATGAGGGTGTCAAAATTCACCAAAAAATGACACTTTCTCCACTAGAATGTCATCGGTTAATATAAAATTAAATCTATATAGAATCCTAAAAATGTATAAGATAAATCATAAGAACATATATAGATGAAATAAGACTACCTAATCTCAATTACTCTTACAAATATAATGATTCCTAAAAAACCCAAACAACTTAAAAAATTGCCCAAAAAACTATAATATTACATGAACCTCTTTGAAAACGGTGACATAAATGGTCTACGCACATATTATAAATGAACTTAATGGTGGAAATAAATAAAAACATTCCCAAAAAAGAGATGATTTTATCACTAAACCACAAACCACAATTAATTAATGTTATTCGCAAAATTCCACAAAACCTAGATAACCATCTAGAAACTGAACTATATCCATAATGAATAAAACACCTAAAACCCAATGATCGGGTCACTAAGTCACCACTTAAAATGTACCAATGATTGCATGAATCAAAAAATGAATCATAATGATACAACATGGTATTATCCCATGTTTATCATCTACACATAATATTATCATAGATCAATGATTATGGAATAACATACAGTTGTGATCTAAATATAAAACTCAAACTCATGTTACTAAAGGTGAATATATCAATTATATAATGAACTCATTCACCCATCCTTGAACTAAAGGATTCTCCATTCTCAACCCATCCAATAAAAAGAAAATTCACAAATCATAACATAATTATATGATCCCCAAAATATCTTATGAACGGAAATTAAAAAAATGCATTATCATCCCAAACCATCACCTCTATACCAATAGAGATGAAGGGAACCTAAAGAACACACCCAATTGTATGACCAAAATGTAACAACTTCTCCAAACACATCAAACATAAAACACCCATATAAGTCCTCCTAAATAAGAATTATTATCAACATATGAACACGCAGTTCAGAAAATAATTTATTAAAAGAGGTTCACCACATCAATATAAATAATATACAATCTTGTTCAATAAATAATTCAAAAGTAAATAATATCCCCACATTAGAGTCTTCATTAAAATCATCTCAACTAATAAAACAATCCAATAAATGAAAATTTTCTCAAACAACAAAATATATATTGTTCCAAAAAATACTACATAAAAGAGAATAACATTAATAATTCTATGAAACACTAATAAAGGGATAATACAAAACCCACTTCTCCATTAATAATCTAGATAGTTTTAAAATGGGATGGAGGAAATCCCCTAAATATTAGATCTTATACATTACTTAGTATCATTAATGGAGGATTACACTAAAAAACTGATACATAGAAAAAAATTTGTTTTTCCCCTAGACCATGTGAAATAATTATGAATCAAAATCTGGAACTATATTAGAGGAATGATTTAAAAAAAAATCCATTTAAAAAAAAATAAATTTAAACACAAATACCCCTCATTGGTGTTTAATTTCATAATTTAAAAGCAATTTCATTTTCAAATCCTTAAAAAACATTTAAATATTTTACCCCATTTTAAAAAATCTAGATAAGAGCCTTTTCTCAGTTTTGATTTTAAATTAAAATACTAGATTACTAATTACAAAACCTTTGGAATCATCTCAAATTTCAATCACCAAGCAAGGGTTAATATCAAGGAAACAAAAAAGTTGATTTTAAAACCTCAGGGATAATTTAGAAATAATTTATCCACCATACATTTTGAGGATCTCATTTACTCTAAAATAAAAATCATCTCAAAATATTTTAGGCATTTCCTTGATCCACATTTATAAATAGAAAAAAATTTAAAAATAAATTTCCATAGGGACTACATTATTTAATATTAGTAAAAAAAAATTTAACGAGAAACACCTATAAAATTATGTGATTTATATAATCACTTTTTAAACCATTACACAAATATAAAAATATTTTATCATAAATCCTGAAGGCTTCATTTCTAATAAAAATAAATTTTTCCCATTAAATAAACTTTTCACCAAAAAGAAATCAATTTTCATAATAACCACATAGAAAACCACAACATAAAAATTAAACATATCGAAGACCAATCCATATGAATTTATTGAAAAAATCTGAACCAACCATATTTAGATATCACAAGAAAAACTCGATCCCCTCCCCAATGCTAATAACACCCATTGAAATCCAAAAACTAATATTTTTAAATTGTAAATATTAAAACCATATAAAAAATTATTGATTTGGTTGAATTGTTTGATATACCATGTACCAATCACATGAAAATCCATAAAATTCATGGATAATAAGTTCATCTCCCCCACATAGAATTTTAGTCTATGCATGCTAGCCATACTCTTTGATTACATTTTTTCTTTTCATCCCAAAATACCATGAATGAATTATAATGTAAAAAATACTATATAACTAAGTATAAAAATACACTTCAAATTCTAAATCAAAATCTAATAAAACCATCAAACGATAAACTATGATCACTAATATAATCCCAACTACACATGGAAACTTGAGGCATTGATTGAGAAAGAGCTCGTGATGCCCTTAAAAACACCTAACAAAAGATTCCTAATATAATTTTCTCCAAACTAAAAAATCTCAAAATAAAAGATAGAAATTATAAAACCATGGACCTATTTTGAAACAGGGATATAATTCCATTTGAAAGGAATCATATTCGTATGCCCAAAGTCAATACCCGAACTCATTTATCACTGGACCCGAAGGTTGTTCATGATCCCCATGAGCTTTAAAATAGTCCATGAGTAACAACAACATGATCTTGGGATTGGTTTCACATATATATATAAATATTATTAAATATAATAACAACATATAAGAACCATTTTGGATTATCCAATTATTTGAAATCCATTCACTATTAGTAAATGAGTATAAATAAAAAAAACAACCAAACAACAAAAAAGTAATAGTAATCATCAAAACTAAATAGGTAAGAGGATCCAAAGGCAAAGTAAATTTAATTATAAAAATATTAAATCAAATTATAAGATATACTTTTCTAATGTGTCTGATATGACACTCAAAATAAAATTATTTAGTTAGAACCCAAACAGATCCAATGAACCTTTGTGTGACCAATGATCACCCACCAAATTTTTTAATTAGATCTAGCCCTTAGCCATATACATGAAAAAATATATGTTTTATCACCCTCATACCAAGTATCTAATTTATATCCCAAAATATAATTCAATATTCCTAATAAAACATGAAACATATATAATATATAAGTGTCGGATATACAGCCAAATAGATTTCAACATTTTAGGTCTATGAAAGCTATTCTATATGACACTATATAAAATTTATTTTAGAAAAATTATTTTTTTATGTTTTCACATGGAATAACATAAATAAAGATCATGATATAGTACAATATTATTTATTAAAAACATGCTAAAACACCTTTTCAAGTAAAACATTTCTTATTGGTCCTAAAACAAAACTTTAAAACCAGCACACATTGTATTAAATATATTCCAATATGATTCAACTGAAATAAAAAAACCTATATACTTGAATTCATACTAAATATATTTTTTCAATCACATTGAAAACACCCTAAGAAATCAAATTTTCATATTTGTAAATAAATTAATTTCAAACACATTTATAAATCTTTTCAATAAAAATAAAATCTTTCTTTTTTTTACTATATTGAAAATCATTCACTAAATATCATTCGATTACATTTGATGAATAATCCAAAAATCATGGGAGAAAGTGTACAAAATAGTGGGAACCACATTATAAATGAAAAAATAATCATAAAATAAATATAAAATGAAAATTTTCTATGTAGTCATACAAGAAGGAAACTAATGAAAAGTAAGGACTACTATATTTAATTCTAAATAGGATCCCATTATTTTGGTTAAATATTAATCACTCCTATGATAAGGACCATAATAAGGTATAAAGAACCTATGATGGATCTAATGAACCCTTTCACAACTTCGGTGGTCCTATCAATCAATACAATGATATAGCATCCCTGAAACACACACTTACCAAGGGACACTATACTTTTAGAAACCCCATTTGGTCATAGTGACCTATTTTAGGTGATAAAAATTTCAAAATAAGATAATAATCAATAATAAGGAAAGAACATATCTGGGTTACCAACTAATTACTATGATTATGAGGACATCAACCAAACAAAAAAGGTAAGAAACTAATAAAATATATAATATATAATGTATTAAAACATTTCCTTTAAATAACTCATCTAACATATAACTACCACACATAGAATATCCCTATCCAATTATCACCTAATCACTACATATATGTGAACCAAGGAAGAAAATAAATGTTAATATGGGGGGAACATAGATAGCATCACTAATTTTATAAAAATGAATAATTCCAAATATTTCACATCATTTCTTTCATTAACATTCATGAAATTTGAATCAAGCTTAATCAAATATGATAATCATATCTCAGAAAACCCTTGAATCAAAATTATATAGGGATTCCTTGAATTCTATTTAAAATTAATCACATCATTTAAAACATAATATAAATTTACTAAACCTCTCAAAATGTTTAATGCATAATTCATATGGGCCAACATTCCACTTTTCAATATAGATACCGATAATTGAAAATTGATATGCTTTAATTAAAAACCAAACAGTTTGAACAACATATGTTTAACATTAACTGATGTCAATTTTTCGTTAAAAACATAAAATACATTCAGATAACCACCTGAGCATTTTTATGAACATTATTCATAGAAAATATTACATTACATGTGTGTAATTTTTTTTGAATCACTTTTAATCCATCATGGAACACATATAGAGGTATAATTTAAATAAAAACCCATTTTAAAAACATCATTAACAACATGGGTTATAATATAATATAATGTCATAGAAAAACCTACATTTTCATAGATAAAACTAATTATAATGCATCACCTCTAATGATAAATGATCTACTATACCATTAAATTCCCTATAATACCGTTACATGAACATTGATCGATGATTCATTCTTATCCCTATTATAAAATAATTTAACATGTCCTCTATTTTTTGTTAGAGTTAATATTGGTCACACTTATTGGTATAATAAATTTGAGGAGGGGTTTTAATAGTACATACCATGGAGGAATGCATTTTATAAATGAGGTGAAGGGGTATGAAAATCAAAGGGAATGGATAAGAAGAGTTCCCTGGGTGAGTCTTGAGGTACAAAAAAATGGGGTGGAGAGGATGGAGGCCAAACATGATAAAAATGATTCTAGTAAAACTTCTAAATACCAAAAATTAAATGCCTATGATGAAAAATAATTTTTCCACATTTATTTCAAAATTGTGTGCCATGTGTGTGGGAGCCACTACCAATGGCCACACACATCAAATGGTTTGGGAAACACAATTTCTTTTATTCATGCACCAATCATATGAGTCACACCTCTCTAAATAGAGATAAAACTTTTCCATAAAGACTCAAAAAAGTTTAACTAAAAATCATATAATAGTTCCAAACTACAAGTAAAAAATTATAGCATAGTTGGTTGTGCAGTACATGGTTTACCAAATCATGCAGTAAAAAAATACCATCAAAATTTCAAAAATCCATGCCCAAAATCCAAAATTCTTTAATTATACAAAAATAATATAAAATATAAAATACCATCGACATGAGGGTGTCACATATTTCTTATATGATATATTTCAAGAGTAATGAAAAATATACCCTATATATAATCATTCTTTTGTTCTTATTAGTTAACACAACCAACAAAATGAAATAACACCAAAATTATAACAAAAAAATAAAATAAAAGGCACAACCTAGGGTAATAAACAAAACTATTATGTCTCGTGATTTACTTGTTGATGAAATAGATTGTGAAGATAATATATGTCTCATTTAAATTATACTATATTCAATTATTAGTATATTTATATAATCATTAATTAGTGAAATTTAACAAATATTTTTTTGGATTTTTTGTCAAGAAATGTGAATTTATAAATTTATATGAAAACTATAAAAATTTTATATTAATTTATTAAATGGCCATTAATAAAAAAATAATTATTTTATTTTTCATATGGATTAACCAATTAATTATTTTCATATTGAATTGGATGAATGTTACATTTCAATGTTTTATTATAAATTATTTTTCAAATAAATTAAGCCACACTTGTCATTCATTTAATTTTTAATAAAATTGGGACGTTTTTTTTAAAAAATATCATTACAATTACATTAGTATAGAATTGGATGATCAATTATGTTTCTCTTTGTAAGGAAATAAACTGTATATATGATTTTGGTATAACACTATTATATATTCATTATTATTATATATATATATATGAATTTTCCTCTCTAAACATTATCAATTTTTATGGAATTAAATTCATGATTTCAAGGTTATTTATGGTATATAATGAGATGGTGGTCTCTAAATAGTAGGATTATCATACTCCCCGTTTAATTGTTAATATAATTTTAATCAATGACATGTATAAATTTTAATATACCATAATTTGTAAATTATATTAATTTAGGGAGGTATAGTTATTTAAGAATATTCTTAAAAAATTCATCACTATTTATCTTAAAAGTATATTAATATTTTAATACATGTTTGATTTTAGTATAACCGCCTACATCCTCACATTATGATGTCCACATGCTCAATAAGTTACTCAATATCACGAAAACATAAAAGTGGACAATAATGACCATCCCACTTGGATTCCCATGTAAATTTGAACGCCCCCCCCCCAATAAAGATAATCCAATAATATATACATTAATCAATGATTAAATGGTTGTTCCGGGATATGATAAATCATGAATAATTTCTTCTAGTTTGGTTATGTCATTCAATGGATTATATGGTATGTGTTGGTTATGGAAAGTATAATATAAGTAGACAATATCATCTTTGCAGTTTTTTTGGGAAGACATGTTTTCGGATATATTATAATCTAAATCCAATGTACATTCTCATGTTAAGAACATTTAAAATGGAGAAAAAATGTTCCTAGATGAGGATGTTTTTAGATAATTGAAATAGGGTGATTTTATTACAAAATAATGGGTGGGGAACATAAACATAAGATGATAAAAATAATAAGGTATAATCATTGGTTGATTTTTAGGAAACATGTTATAGGTAATATATTAACGTATTTCAGAAGATTACTTCCTTAACATTTACCCTGATAAATAATTATGGTTAATCTATGGGAATTATTAGTGTTTTGAAAAGTAGTGCAGTAATATTTTGACATAGATGATAAGTTCAAAAATTATTTTTATGAATAATGTGGATATTTTAATAAAATTCGATAGGTTTTGATTGATTTAAATAGTACCCAGTGAATTGAAAAGTAGAAACAACAGAGAAATAATTGGATTGAGTGTGAATCTATACAACAAGTATGTGAAATTTTACAAAAAGGGGACACATCCTCCAAGAAGGTATTACCACAGGGAAAGGAAACCATGTATTCACTCTCTATAATTTATTATATTGTTAAACATTTATATATGGTGGGTAATATCATTCAAAACAACATTGATAAATTTAGCGTCACTCTCAATTATTTGATTTGACATTTTGGTATCCCTTCTGAATTATAATTTATTTCTAAATGGTATAGACTAGAAATATTTTACATTATTTTTTATAAATTTATATAATTAGTTCAATTTTTAACATGGAGTTATTTGACTTGTTTTTTATGATTTTTATTTTAATTTTTATATCATCAATAAATTTAAAGTAATAATTAAAATTTATAATTCATCTCCAACACTATGATAAAAATTTATAAAAATAAATCTAAAACAAATATATTTTATTCAATTCACACCAATTGTGGAGTCATAGATACTTTCATATCACATCCCTTTAGTCTAAAAAAATTATGAAAATATATTTTATTTGATGATGTCCATTTTTTCTTAATAAGAAAAGTATATTTTGATGATATTTATATATTAATCGTTTCATATTGTTTTTGGAAAAAAATCAAAAATCATTTAAAGATAAATTTTTGTTCTTTTATATATTTAGACATTAAATTAAATGATGTTCTATCTAAAAAGAACTCCAATAGTATAATTGTACTCATTTTCTCATTTCAATTACATTTTTTCAATCAATTAGAGCTCCTATGATATAAAACATTATACAATAACTTTTATATAGAATTGAATGTGGTAAATAAAATAGTCATTTTGGTCACTATAAAGTATACAGAGCCCCCAATAGGACCCATGATGATGGGTATGACTATAATAATCAACTAAGATTAATTTCATAGCATAATGAATATTCTTGATGACATTCATGATAACTCAAAATAGTGAAAATCATTAGTGCTTAATATTATATAATAACTAGTGGTTCTAAATAATTTATCTTGATTTATAGAATTATATAATGTTGGTTTATCTAATAGTAGTTGTTTTCATACTTGTATTTCTATTTTTAATTAAATTGATTTTTATGTGTGATATAATATATAGTATATAAGTGGTTGAATATATTTTATCAACTTCTATAAAATAAGGTAGGTTAAATAACATGTTAATGGGGAGTTTAAATATTTCATTAATCATAGATAGATTAATTCACTATTGGTTGTGACCTAGATCATTTGACCTCTTAATATTATTTTATAATGATGAATTGAGTGAAAAACTATTCAGACAACCTAATTCATGATATTTGTAGAAATTTTTTAGAAAATTATGTGATGACATAATGAAGTGTGTCCTTGGGTCATTTATGATTACATATAATACTATGATATTATATTCATATATTATATATTTTAAAAGGGGTTATTATTTTGATTAATTATGAATTAAATTATATAATTATAGTATACCGCTATGCGGTGAATTTTTGTTGCATTGTCCTAACAATATGATGGGTGGTCACAGTAGCTATGATTGTAGATTATGGTTGACATATGGGATCATGTACTTCCTTTTGGGTATATTTATCAAAAGATCATGAGTCCTATATATTAGAAATGGGTATTTACTCCCCACTTTTAATCCATCGTTGAATATTTTTTGGGTGCCATATATAAATGTTGGGTCAGGAATCCCCTATGTCAACATTATCATCAATAGTGTCTGGGCCCCTTATATAAGAGGTGTGGTTTGATACTACAATGATCTAGTATACATGAGTCACTAATTAATTTTGTTTGGTACACCATTAAATAATACATGCCCTTAGTGGAGCATGGGTCCTTCATCTGGGATAGTTCATTGAGTGAGTGTTTCAATATTTTTTTAGTATTGATATTACTCATAAGTAATAATGTTGAATGTATTATGTCCCTATTTTGTTGTCAACATTTAATTTGGGGATTTATTATTGAAAAATAATTCCAAATGAGTTACTAGGATGGCATGGTCGTAGGATATTTTATCTTTTAAATTATTCAACAGGATAGATTCATGTGCTTTACTATATATGACTTTATGTATGATTCAGTTCATAGATAATTTTTTAAAAAGGTAATTTTAATTAATTCATTTATGATGTCATGTACATATACTATTATTTCATATTATTTTATTATTAGATATATGCTAGTTTAGTTTTAGTATCCCTCAACTCATTGGGCTTCAAACTGGTTCTTTTTACTCAACCCTAAACTTTCAATTTTATAATTACGTACTCATGGTTCTGTAGTTATTTTATTTTTAATATGAGAATAAGGTTTTATTGGATCTAGTGGTTTCAGATTTTATATTTTTATTGGGTGGTGATCATTGGAACTGTATTGATAAAGGAGACTCCATATGTTCATATGTAACTATGATAAATGTATTTGGGATCTTTCTATTGCAAAAAATAACTAAATAATTATGTGTGGAATCCAGTGCATTCTTTTATATAGATAATGATATTTTTACTAACTCAGGTTCCTATAGTTCTACATGTAATATGTAGATAGTTTGGTACATGCGTCGTATAGATATATGAAAAACATTATGGTATATTCCTTCTTGAGAATGGTGTGTTTTTTTGGATGAACATTCAAAATATTATTATCAAATATTTTGAGATTTTCTCCTTTATTTTTTAAATTGACCAATAACTATTCATTTAATAATTGATATGTCATCATATATAAAATATAATGTATTTTTATGTGTTGGGGATAACCTAGTATGCTCTTACTCAAGTAACAATCATATCCAATCATAACTATGATAACATGTTCTTCCAAGAAAATGATAAAAATTAAGATAGAACAATTATTTTAAATGGAACTGGGAAAAATATTGAAACATTGATAGATTATTTTGATGAAACCTTTATTGAGTTTCAACTCATCATTACGACCTTATTTTATGATAAGATTGATGTCAAGATAAAAAACATAGTATCAATGTGATTTCAAAAATGTTTCTACAATTGGGGAAATATCTATCCTCAACGTATCTTTTCATGATGAGACTTGGAAATGGATTATATAATGGTGGTGTATGGTGATCACATTGGATCATGACAAATATTTTATATCCTATAGAACTTGATTAGCATTTTCATGGATATTTAATCCTTTATTTTTGATAATGTAAATATTATTTGATTGGTCGAATTCATGAAAGTATAGATTAATTGTTATAGAGTGTTATAACCTGATAGATACCCAATATGGTGATGAATTAGGTTGTGTCCCAAGCAATATTTTTCACTTACTTAAAAATTACCTTTTTGGATTTTATCCCAATTTAACTAGATCTATTATTCAAGTGAATAATTAATTTCATTCTCTCACAATCTCATTGAATAAATTAAAAATTAAAAATAATGAAGCGATCGCGATGATTTAGCTTTTTTGACCAAAATGGGATAATCTAAGTGGTACTTCCAGAAGGTGTATTGACATTCCTAGAGATAACAAATTTTACTATACGTGAAACCAATTTATATTAAGTATTTATTGGAAATTATAGGGACACTGCAACTTCGTATATCTTTATCAAAAATTTTGATAGATGGAAGGGTTATTTTATAGAATTGAGGGACCCTTTGAAAATTTATAAAAATAAAATATGTTCCATATTAGTATAAGTTGTTGATAAACCATTAATTATCTAATATAGATAGATGCTCTTTCAAGTTCCACATTCACTACACTTTTTATCTTTAAGATGCATCAAATCATGTCCTTATATGGAGTTATCTACTTGTATTCTTATTCAAGAGACCATATAATAGTATCATATTTAATTAAGGATTTATTCTATTTATTCAAATTTATCATAGTAGTAAAATACATCTACATAATGATAATACAGGTAGGGATAATCATATTTCATATCTTGTTTAATAAAAATGTATATATATCGATCTCCTATATGGATCTTCCAATTTATTAATCATTAAAAGTTATATATCAAATATCCCTTGTTCTCTCTTATTTTACTAATATTTAGTAAAATTATTTTCCCTCCTTATTTTAATCCAATAAATTCGATATGTCAATATGATTCAACTCCTATTTTCCATAAATATTTATTGTACCTTTTTATTTTTTCCCTTTGAAATCAACCAGTAATATATTGGTTTGAATTAATTATCATCTTATCATTATCTAATATTATTCCATGGGTACAATAGTTTTTAAAATCATTATTGTGTTCCAATAAAACAATGTGAAATCATGAAATCTCATTCTATCTCTCAAAACATAAACTCCAACTGGATAAATAATTTTTCGTAAAAATATATTTTTTAATGCATGATCCCCTATTATTTATCCTATATTCCACATGGAATAATTATGAATAAGTTTACATATGCATTAAATCCTCAAAATATATCATATTTAACTTAATGAAGACTGAGACATGATACCCATAATCTTCTATATTATACAATCATGTTGTGGTACAAAATTACTATATAGAGTTGGGACTTCTAGTTATGTATTTTCAAAATAAAAATATATTTTCCTATATTATACCTTGATATTTTTAAAGGATTGATAATTATACATCATTGTTCAAAGGGTTTCTATAACCTTCGATATCTTCAAATGTATGCAAATGTCTTTACATAAAGATCTCAGTCATGAAATTGTTGTCATTATTCTTATAAATATATAAATGCTCAAAAAATATTTTTCATTACTAATCTATATGTATGGGTTCCTGTTTGGAAAATTAAAATTTTCATAACATGTATGTATATTACGTGTCAGAATAAATACCATACATAGATATGGATACTTTTTTCCATTGCCAATTTTTTGAGTCCATAATAAAACCATACACATACTACCAATTCATTATATGTGTAGGTATGTCTCATCATATATCCAATTTTATGTAAAATTAAAATAATATCTTATCTGCCTAATAAGATATATTTTTTACCAACTTTTAGTCTGGTCATTGAAAATATTCTTACAAAAGAAAAATATAATAGACATTCTATTCCATTTCATATATTTATGGGTATACCTCCAACACATTATCAATTATCTAGGAACATAAGTAATATAAAGGTATTTCTAGTCATACCATGTTTTTTTCCAAGAACATAAAAACTCATTACTACAAAACACTATAATTCGTCTGAACATTCAGAAACATTCTCACAATAGTGAACATCTAGAAAATAGAGCCTTAAAACTGAATTTTCTTGGACCTTTGCATCTGGGGATTCCAAAAATAACATCTAATAATAAATATTCAGTAATATCTAATGATATGTATGTATTTATTTTCTCTAAATATAAAATTTAAAATATCAAGAACAATAAAATAGCTGAAAAATTATTTTCAACAATTATAATTCATAGCCTTTGGGTTGAAACTCTCCTCCACATTGGATTTATATTACAATTCTAGATAAAATGCAACTCCAAAAGTTTCACAAAAAATTATATATATATACATTTAGTTCATTAACGTTATATATTTGATTTTAGTACCTTATCCCTCATTGGGTGTCAATCGATATTTTTTTAGGTTTTCATTTCTTATATCTCTAAAATGTAATGATTTATTTACATCAATATTACTCCCCTATTGTAAATATCCAAAATATACTAGAAGTTTTGAAAATGTAATCATATTTTCATTACTCTAATTGCCTATATTTTTTTAGGAAATTATTCACCCAATTTATTCAAAAAATATATATATAATATTCTATAATGAATCAAGGTATCCTTTTACAGCATCATAACATTCATCTACCAGTTTTGTTATTCAAATCCTCTTTCACAGACTTATTTGGTATCATCTGATCCTTATTGTATTTTATTCCATCAATTAGTATAACTTCAATTTCAATTCACCATATTTTTTAGATGCGTTATAATGAAATCCTCTAGATATTGATTCAAACACATGGATGTGATTCATGAATAAAATATCATGTCCCAATACATCAAAAATATGTGTAGAAAAAAAATAGACTACACCAATAACATTAATGGAATCCTTATAACTCACATGATTCCACAACTATTTTTTATATTCGTGAAGTTTATATATAAAAATATACAAGTGGGGGGATTAATTGTTTTTTTAATGATTTTAATGTTATACAAGGTTATTAATTGTCATGTTGTGGAAAATTAAAATACAATTAACATATGAGATTTTTATTATGGTTCATATATAAATGATCATAATCTACTATTCATCTTTCTCGTGAAATATGATTTGTAAAAAATAATATAACCAATACAAGGTATTTTCAAAATTTATTTTTCCCACCATCATTCACAACCCAATTGTAATGCTTTTTACCCTCGAGGATTCAACCATAATATAACATCTTTTATCCCACTTGTAAGAAATCCAAAAACATCCTTCCATTTTTTACCGAGAGGCATAAACCAGTGCCTCAAATTTTCCTAGTAGTCACAACCCTTAATATAAAATTTTAAAGGGTAGTATAATCCTTTACTATTACATTCATAGAACAATAATAGAATATACCCATATGAATTTTTCACAATCATAGAGTGTAGGTAGTATGAAATTATTCTGTAGTAAACAGTCAAATTATGTTACTATGTATGGTATTAGTATTCGATCACCAAATAATTCCATCACATTAATATTTCAATATTATCTTACCTGATCTATTCTTTTTAACGGTTATGTACACCCTATGTATATATAGTTTCTTTTTCCATGATAGCATTCAACATTGAAACTGATTAAATATTTCTTTTTTGAGGAATTAAATTTGAGTTGTACATGTTCATATCCTATGTAAATATACACATTTAAATATTTTATAAATGGGAAAAAAGATTTATTGTACATATTCCCCAATATCCTGTAAAATAAATAAATAATATATAGTTGAAATTTTAATAAAAATTAATACAATAAAAAACAACAAGAATAATTATCCTTCGAATACTCTTTGTTTATAATAAATAATTACCAATTGTTTCTTATCTAATTTTAATTTGGAAATTTTATTTACAAAATATTCTTCATGAATGTCCATACATGCTTAAACCCATGTGAATCCCATTTAATTCTTTATAAAAATTTTAAAACAAGTTCTCATGTCTTGTAAATTATATGTATGAAATTTTAGAAAAGAATAAAAATTATATCGATAATAAATTTGTATAAAATTGAAATTTCATGTAATATGTAAAACATGGAATAATTTCAGGTTTTAGAATATCATGTAGAAATTCACAAAACTATATAGCCAAATACAAGAATTTTTTTTCTTCACATAATTGTTATTCTCCATGTCAGCAAATCAACCAGGAAGAATCTACATAGTTAATTCGTAGAATGGAAATAACATTACTAACTCTATATAAGAAATTTGAATAATAAAATCTACATATTCATTTTACATATTTGATATCATGTACTTAATTCAAAATGTTTTTGACCCTTTTCCATATAAAATTACAGATATAAAAACACCTTCTCAACGATATAATCTAAAAGATCCTAGTTTTTAAAATGATGTATAGAGGATTAAATTATTGTTTTGAAACATTATTTTATCCTTAAGGAAGTTATTAAGTAGATATAGACCTATTTAACCAAATCCAGGGCTCATTCAATACTGGATCTATTTTATTTTGAAAAGGAAGCCTAAGATACATGATTAGAGAATAGTTCTTTCTAACTGTGCTAAAAATAGTGTGGGAGATAGAGAAAAACTCTATATGGGTTCATTGTTGTGGTTGATTGTGCACCCCTATCCATATAGCCATATAGGGTTTCCAATTTCATGGAAGGGACTTTAATGTTTACATAAACTGTGCACCCAATGCCACAAAATTAGTTCCACCCGACCTTTGGGGATGCATGTTTTAGGAAGACTGTTTGGGAAAAAATTTGGAAAAACCTAAGCCTATTAAAAACATATGAAATGCCAATTTTTTCAAGCCCCGATTATTGTTTTCACCTCTATTTTCATCCACATTTCTCTAGAAACTCCTCCTCTGATTGTGGGAATACTCTCTCTTCTCAAAGCAATGGTGATATATAGTTTCTTTATCTGAGATTTTATTCATTCATCATCAATTGCATTGGATTTATATTTGTAAAAGATTCATTTATCTTCCTTTTCTTCGTTACATATTCTTGCACCCTTGGTGCTATTTTTGTGTGAGTTAATATTCCCAATTTCCAAGAAATTTTTCACTTTATTTGATTTTTTCCATTCCTTGCTCAATTGAAATACCAAAAATGGGTAGAGGGTCATCTACCACCCTATGTATGGTAGTATACTATATTTTTCCTAATTTTGAGTCCTTTTATTACATGATTCATTATTCCAAACACCATACATTACATGTGTTGCCTTAAATATACAATTTTCATAATCTTAATTATAAATAATGTGAGCATTTCCATGAATACCATTAATTGCAGATGGGAGATAAACCCTATTGACTTGTACCATCACGTGAGGTGTGTTCATAAATTCTTTATGACCTATTAAATGCGTAAATGGCTAAACCACCTTTTATATGGATTTCTCATGATATATAATTGAATTGACCATAATGAATTGAATAGAATTGAGTTGTATGAATATTTCATATAAATTTTATAAAATCATTAGATAATCTGAAAGTTAAATAGTTTCCTAATTGAATTGTAACTAATCCCTCAATATGTATTTAATCATGGATGATCCTCCTTAAATAAATGTAATGTATAGTATTGGAGTCCCATATAATAATAATATATAGGAATCAAATCCATTAATAATGTGATTCATTAGAAGGGATTCCCCACCACTCATGATACTCATGTATGGAGACCCACGTACAAGGAATCCTTAATCATGGAATTCCAAACACATGTGATATACAGTCATGGAGTCCCTTATAAATATGATATATGTGCATGGTGTCCCATGTAAATATTATGTATGAGTATGGAGTCCACAATTAAATTTGATGACTATGCATGGATTACCATATTTAAATATATATGAATGGATACCCATTTGATACAAGACACCAAGGCATGCGGTCCCTGGACTCTCTATGAGATTCATACTACTATCTATGGACACTAGAGTTATGTGTTGATCTTTGGTTAGTAGTAGTATAAATATATATGGATATAAACATGAATATATATATATATATAATTTATATTTATATATAAGGTTACCTTTTCATAGATCCTAAGTCTTAAGATTACGCAGTTCGTGTCTTCCTGATTCCCTTTAGAAACCAGATTCGACCCATGCACAATTTTTATTCTTACTTCATTTATTATACATGAAAACTTATCATTTTTGGTCAACGAACTAAATTATTTATATGAAACATTAATAGAGGTGTACTAAATATATATCATACCCTTTTGGGGTCAACTGTTATCACCCAAGGTGTTCTCATTGATTCAGTTAATGTTAAATGTATGGATCAAACTATGGATAGTAAATTAACATTATAGGGTAGACTAAATGATGAGAGGATCAATATTATAAATGTGATACTATTGTATATAGTTTTTCTCATTATTTGTTTTACTATACCATGATTTATATACATGGTCCTTTTTCCTCTTTTTTATTGTCACATTACATTACCATCTTTTGTTCTTGATATTTATTCTTCTTCCATCTCCTTATTTCATCAGAATGTTTTATACATTCACATTTCATTATTATATTTATTACATTGTTCACCAATTATTCTTTCCACTACGTCTATTATGAGAATATGAAATAAAATTGTAATGAATATACCCTATTCTTTCACTTCTAGTCGGAATCCTATGGCATATAGAGAGTCCCGTTTGAAGACATGTTGGGAACCATGTTTTGTTACACATGAGTGAAAAAAGGTCTGGGATTCTACAATGTGGTGCCCTAGGCTCTCTTTCTTTTTGTATTATGTTTTTTGTAGTTAAATGAGAGACTTTGAAATTATCATAAATTGGTAATGAGTCTATGCTTAGGCATAGATAACCCCTATATATGGGAATGATAAATTACTTAAGTTGTTATATTATGATAATATTTTGTCCGTATTACAGTTGTACTAATATCATTACTCGATGAAGCACATGTATTATAGATTTATTATTTTTTATATTATTTCCTTCTTCATCATTTTCCATGGACCAATAAATTAAGGATGTAACATCTCATTCGTAATTATAGGAACTTAATAATTCAAATGTCATACATTATTCCATTCCATATAGGTTAATATTGTTCCTAGGATTTTCATTATTTCCTATGATTATTATAAATTCATTGAAAGTTATGTAGATTTATGTGCTATCATTTAGTTTAGTGATATAATGATTTGATTAACTAATGTTCATATATAAATATAAATTGAGTTTTCCAATATAGCATGATGGTGGAATCTTATTTAAAAACTTATGCCATGTTGGATCTACATACCTGTCATTTCGTAGGATGAAACATTATTTTATTTAATTTAATTAAATATAGTTATAATTTTGGAATAATGTACTAATATAAATTATAAATTATGATTAATCTAATCAAATAATTTTACAGGACATGTTTTATCCAGATATTATATGTAAGTGTTAGATCACAATTATAAGACCTTGTAATAAAAATTATAATGAATATGGGCCCTTATAAATACTGAATGGTGATGCATCTAACTAAACAATGATATATATATTTCTGTGGACTTAAATGTAGTTAGACACTTAAATGAAATGATTTCCCCTAAATGTGGATTCCAATAGCTTTTTAAATGTTGTTTTCCTCTATACCTTGCAATTCAAACTCAATATACTAGGACCTCTACTATTTCATTTGTGACTTTGACTATGTCCCAACATTAATAGTGGTATGTATGATATGTATTGTATGATCTCTTGTGATCATTTATACGACCAAGACTAGGAATTAAGAGAAATTGGAGTGGTGTGAATCCTTTATATGAAGGATCTGTACATATCTAATTGAGTTATCTTTAATACATTACATTATTTAATATTATAGGATGTGTGATGTTTGAATTGTTTGACTATGTCTCATATAATTCTTCTTGTTGTGGTGAAAATAAGGTAGTGATGATCTTTCAATGGAGGTTGGGGACCTTAAACTCCATAAATAACTCAGGTAGTGACACTTGTTGCACATCCTCTTATTCATAATCTGGGACCTAAATCTTAATTCAAAGATAGTTTCATATGGTGTGTATAGTCTCTTTAAGGATCTATTCATCCTACCCCTCCTATACCAGAAAAAATGCATGAATTTTACTATCAACATCAACATATTTTCACGATGATTTTGGACCCTAGGATATTCACTCATGGATCGAGAACAACTTATTGATCTTAATACATGTTGATAATTCTATTGAGGTAATTTTGAATCTTGATACATAAATTCTTCACGATTCACACATGAATTAATGGGATGTGATTACCCATGCTAGACATCATCAGGGTAGGATCTGAGAAGACTTCTATACGGCCTTCTAAGATTACTTCATTACTAAAATGGTAAGATAATAGCATATTAGAGATTTTATACACCTAATGTAGGGATCTATTTCAATAATAGAGTAATTTTATTATTTTAATGAACTCATCTACTTTAATCCAACACTTACAGGTGAATAGTTGACAATAATGACAAGGATCTAGGATGGTATTATATATGTTATCATAAATTTGGTGATTATATTTTACCTAAAAACTATTTAGATATATTAAATCTGTCCCACATCACTATGAAATACCTAAGGTAGTATAACAATGTATACTAAGGATATTTTGTGACATCATGAAGAATTTGTTCTTTTAGTGGATGTAACTGTCGCAATGAGTCAAAATGATGGGGTTGATGAAGTAAGATTAAATTTAATAATAGTTTTCTAATCATCCACTAGTGTCAAAATATAATGCACAAAAGCCCCAGTGGCCCAAAGATCATGTTATTTGTTGGGGTTATATATGGATTTGGAATCTTCAGTGGTTTTGGAATATTATTCCATCTATTCCATATGTGAGAGGATCCATATGATCTATGAAATCCAGAATAGGATCCCTGTCAACTCACATGGAATGTAGGTTTAAAATACTAAAAATTAGGAATATGAGGTAGACGATTATAAGTTATCAAGGTGTAAGACATTTAGCACCAATACAGCTGAACAGCTAAGGGTGGCCATGCTATATCTCAAGGAAACAAATCTTGAAATATCTATGTTGTAACATCCACCATAGAGGATTAGAGTATTAGAAATTCTATAATCAACTGTACTATTATAGTAGCCTCCACATTAGTGTATACATTATTTTATAGAAACATTTTTTTATTTTTTTTAAATATGTGGAAATTGTGGATATTTTGGGATTAATGGTAGAGTACTTCCATGATGTGATGACTCTTGACACACCATTGGTGGTTTGATTAGACAGTGTATTACATTATAATGGTTTACCCCAATAGATATATGGGTATTGATTCTTATTTAACCTATTTTTCCTTGATATAATAGGTTTCTATGTCATACATAGCTTGGATTGGTTCCTACCTTATCATGCTAATGTTTATTGTTATCTCCAATGGTATACTTGGAAAAACCCAAGAGAAATAACTATGTTTATAAGGGTGAATGGGATATCCATGATAATAAACAAGGACTCATGATTCATGGGTTTTAGGGAGTGATAATACAAAAGGATATTCTATTTATTAGTGATCAGGGAATACTACATAATGAAATCCTTACCATTGTGGATTGTTTCGGGAATTTTTTCCATAAATAATTTTCAAGGTCACATATTATTTGATATGGGGAGTTCACCATAGTGATAGTGTTAGTAGTGTAACCAATGTGAATTCCACCTTATTTAGTTACAATTATAGAGATTTATGGGAATATGGAGTAGTTAGATGATTTGGTTGTAAATGGTTTTCTATGACCTGTTACATCTCCAGGGGGTTTTCCATTTCTATTTTCAAATTAGTAAATGGGACCCTCATGAAATTTCTTGTTTATCATCTAGGGAACTTTCTTTTTGTTAATAAACATTATACACATCTACATATAGATGACATATTCACCCAACTCCGAGAAGTGGTGATTTTCTCCATGATGGATTTGAGTTTGGACTACCACCAGTTGTGAATGAGATCATCATAAACTCCATGTATTGGGTCACATCACATATATGGACTGTTTGAGTATCTAATAATGTGATTATGTTTTATAAATATTCCATTACATTTGAAATCCAAGATGAATTTTTTATTTCACATGTATCTGTATTCTTATGTGGTAGGGTTCATCGAATACATCATAGAGTATTCTTGTACATGACATAATGATGAAAAATATATATTTAGATCATAGTGAATAAAATAATAAAGCACAAAATATATGAATATATCAATGAATTCAACTATTAGATTTACATGGTTGACTTCCTAGGTCAAATCATCTTAGATCCATGAGTATCTTTTTACCTATTGAATGTGATAGTAGATGTTTCCCAGGAACAACCTAAGAACTTCATTAACATATTCAATTTTCAAGTTCGTGTTGGATACTATTGGTGCTTCATTTAGTTCTCCTAATTCCTATCAGCACTTTTAAAGGGAATTAATGTACATTATTCAATGTTCCTATGGTCTAAATCCTATACTGAATCCTTTTATGAGTAGAATGGGGGGCTAGTTTTAATGTCGATAATGATTATTCAAGAGCTCTAAAAGAACTATCTAGTTCCTTGTGATGCATCAGGATTCCGAATGTGATATATTATAGTACGGGGAGATTGAGTAATGGAGTATGGTTCAATTTTGATAAGGAATAATGAGTTCCATAACATAATTCATGACATCGAGCAGAAAATTGTTGTCAATGCATTACGTTTTTGTAAGAACTAACAATTAGGAGATCTTTTTAAGGTATTTACAGACCAAAAAATCATCAAATAAAAATTTACATAGCATGACCTAAATCTCATTCAATAAAGGAGAGTTGAATACATACAATCCTTCAACAATTGAGATCTCTTATACACATAGAAATAGAAATTTCATTGCTAATGTACTGATCTGGAAGATTCATACACATAGAGTTTAGGATTATTGTATTCAGAGGGAGTGGTTGGCTAGGTTCTCTGAGATTTACATATATTCCTATGATAATCATGTGAATAATATCCAAAATTCATTATTTGTAAAATATTAACTTACATATTGTGTTATGATGAGGATATTATTGTATCCTAAGGGTCAAGTCATAATGTATAGTGTTTCAGGTGATGAAATTCATCCTAGTTGTTTTGTTTATGGGGATGAGATCTTGTATGTTCATGGATGTATATGGGTTCCTATAGAAATACTGGAGTAGTGTATGTGGGAATCTCACACCTCTATTCATGATGTCCACCAAGGGATTACCAATATCAACCAAGACTTATGTTATCAATATTGGTTTCCAGGTATCAATAGGTATATATGGGTTTTTTCCTGGTCTTCCTCCTCTTAGTAGGTGAACAAACAAAAATATTATGTAGTGGGAATTCATTACATGTTTCTCATTACATTCTAGAGTAGAGACAATATCCACAAGTAATTTTTTATAATTTTACATTTTTCACCATGAGGTAGTGATGTAGAATGATATTTCTTTGACCAAATGACAATGGTCTGCCACATTCTCTTATTTTTGATTTCGTTAATTAGATGATCTTATAGGGATTTTTGTTTGGGATATTATACATACTCATTTTCATACTCATTATATCGTATCAAAAAAGGATCAATGGTTAAATTTATGGTTTTAGAAGGGGTAGTAGAAGGCTATTGGTATATAAGGGCTTTTAATCATATCTATTCATCAACAGAACAATGGGAAATCTTAGTATATAATTCAAATTCTCTTTTACATGCTCTAAAAATGATTCCTAGATTTTTTGGTTCGTTGTAGAAATACATACCCCTTCTTGAGTATTAATAAAAAAATTAACTAAGGAAGCAATTTATATGGCTTCATATGATACTCAATATGGTAAAAAAATTCATAAACAATTGTACTGGCTATAGGCCGGTAAGGAACAACTAATTGAACCATTCATTATTTAGGAGAAATTAGAGTAGGTATTTCTTATCTAAAATAATATGGATATTTCATAGTCTAGGGAGAAATATTTTTCCAATGGTCACCACATACATTTGAAATTTGGGGAGGGACAACTGGGGTTTCTATGAGTTTCTCCTAAGTTGGGCCATAGTTGGACTTAGAGACATGGTATGTTGTATAATCATTAGGGTAGGACATTCGATATCATGGTAATATTTAGATAGATATAGTACAAATTATCCATACCAAAGAGGTACTATGTCATTCATTAAATATTTCATGTATCATGGATTCATAGTTACTTTTTATACCATTCTCATACATTTGATCATGATGATGTTGAATTTGAAGATTATACTTCCTTTGAGGAGTATCCTGTCAGGATCATTGATGAGAGTATGAATGCTATCTGATGTATGACAGTTCCACTGGTATGTGTGGGTTAGTAGAACATAAATGTATAGGTAGAGCACTATGATATATATATAGATGTACATTATCTATATATATATATATATATCTATATCTATTCTCAAACAATATCCCTCCCCTTGACAGAACAACCCAGGGATGATTTGTTTTATAGAGGGGATATTGATAGATATAAATTTTTCAATTTCTGTCTCAACCATTTAAAATTAAATTTTACCCTTTTTCGCTTATCAATTTTCTTAATTGGATAAGGAGTAGTTCAGGAGAATCATGGTATATTTCAAAACCTATAGAATTTGATTTTGTTGAAAAAACCTATCCCACATGGTTGATGCATGGTTAGTGATAGCATGTCTAATCAACATTGTTGGTTCTTTAGAAAACTCTTTATGGGAAAATATTTTTATATTAAAATGCACCCAAGGATGAATAGTCATGTGGATATTTCCATTGACCTATAAGGTAACAAAAATATTTCACAAACATTAATCTCAAGGCCACACCCTTTGTGCCACATAACAAATGTCACCGTATAGTTTCACAATGTGGTCTGGATATTCGTTTAACCAAATCATGAACCTATTAAAAATATATAAAAATATCATCATTCCCCAACTGTAATTTAATTATTTTAGAGTATTTCCCTCCCCATTTCATGGACATCACCTCCACTATGTTTGGTAAACCTCTTTTTCTAGAACTGAGGAATTGATCTTGGATCTTAATATGAGTTTTAATTACTTTGTCTTTCTTTGTAGTGGATGCATATTGTTATGAGATTTGTTCCTCTTCTTTACTATATTCATTTATTATTCCATATATAAAACTATATCTGTGTGAGCTAATTTTCCATATTTTAATGGAATTTTTCTATTTTTCTGATTTCTTACATTCTAGATCAATTCAAATTCTAAAAATGTATAAAGGGTTGTCTATCTCCATAATTTATGTAATATATTTATTTTTTCCTAATGCAGTGTTTTTTATAACATTCATCGACTAGTCATATTATTAAATTTTTGAATTTTTCCTTAAATTTACATATTAATTAATCTAAATAGTTGACCAATCTTGAAATTCCATGTATACCATTAATTAAAGATATGAAATGAACACTCCAAACTATTTCCACCCATTGTGATGTGCTCATAAATTTCTTATTAACTATTTATTTATTTAATGACCCTATAACCTTCTATGTTGTTTTGGTTGGATGTCTAACTAAATTTACCACATTGAATTTAATGGATGTGATTGGTATGACCATATCACAAGAACTAAATGAATTTACTGGTTAGTCCCCTAGTAAAATGGTATGCTTATTGAATTGTAACCCATCCCTCAGAATAAATTTAAGAATGGTTTTCCCTAATTAAATAAATGTATTATATTGACATGATGTATTTTGTAATTTTAATATATGGACATAAAATACATTATGCTTTTTATACTAAGGACACAAAACCCATCTACTTTTATACTCTGGAATTGGAGACCCACATAAATTGTATCATCAGGTATGGATTCCTAAATACATGTGATACATGGGCATGCATATCCACATAAATGTTGTCCTCGGGCTTGGCATTGCAAATTTGTGTGATATAAAGGTGTGGGTGCATCCCATGTTAATATGATATATATACATGGAATCTCATTTATATATGATTAAAGAGTAGGGAATCCCCAATAATATATAATAATTAGGCATGGAATCCCATTTTCTCATACTGGTCATGGTGAACCATATGATACATGACACCTGGGCATGTCATCCCTCAACTCTTTATTAGATTCACACTACTGTCTATGGATTCTTGAGTTACTCCTTATGTCAATGATAGTTTTCTCATCCATGTATATGCTTATAAATAACACTATGTATATAGACCATATATATGGATATATTTGTTTACTAGTTTAGTGGTTGTATAGACTCAGACGAAGTAAGTAATGTTTGGATCATACCCTTTTTGAACAGATGACACATTTACATTTTATATTCTCTATTAATTTATTATACATTTACATTTCCCATTTTATATGAACTGTATTTTTAATTCTTGAAACCATTGGGGATGGCCTTCTGTGTATATCTAATGCCTTTTTCGGGCCAGTGGTTCTCCTAGAATAGTTCTCACAGATGAAAGTAAGTAAATAAATATGTGTTGATATTTGGATGCATGATTGACAATATATGATTGATTTGGGGAGCATTGAATTGATATTATGTGCACGATGTTACTTGATATTATTTTCAATGTTTATAATTTACTATAGAATGATGAATATATCTATGTCACTTTCAAATTTCTTTATCACATGACATGATCATATTTTATACTTGGTATTCAGTATTCTTCTGCCAACTTATTTTATCTAGATGTTATATTCTTCCTCCATTCGTTATTATACTGTTAATGTTTTTAGATGGTATCCGTAAAAATATTAGCTCTATGACTGTAACAACCCATGTTTTGGGTATCTTATAATAATGAAACTATGCTTTCACTTTTCTTGAAGTCCTTTTAACCAAGCAAAAATTTAATTGAAAAACATAAGGCTCTTTATTAAATTTAGAAAACCGTAGTGGTTACATTACACTGAAAAAAATAAGAGAGTAAAATATAACAAACAAATACCTATTAAAACCCTATTAGATCAATTGGAAGACCCCCAATCACCACAATGAGGCCTAGTAAGTAAATAAGATCCTTCGAGTCAACTAATGCAAAACATCATCACCACCATAATCATGAATACCATGCCGACCATCAGTGGGATTGGGAGCACAATCTTCTTTTGTTACCTTGAGCTTGAAACACCCTACCCCACTGTTTTTATAGGGGTCCTTTATAAATTATGACTGTTATATATATATGACCTTTGGGTTTTTTAAGTATATCTTTTTATGAAAACAAGGTTTCTATAACATTATATTATTTTAATTATTCTAAAATGTTCAAATGATTTGAATTATATTTTAAAATATCATAATTTTAAAATACAATATTACTCTTATAAAGGAACCTAATTGATTTTACAAAATCCAAATGGTTGACAACCTAGTATTTTAACACATTCTAAATGTTTTTAATGACTTTTTTATATAGTATCTTATAATCATATACCCTTAAATAATTATTGAAAATATATATTTTCTTATATATAAAAAACAATGTATTCTGAATTAGGAAAAACTATTTAAATCAAATGGTAGAGTATGTTATAAAATGGATTTTTGTTTTTAAATGTTATAAGTCATTAAAGATTATAATTTTTTAATACAAATTCAATTTTTATTAAAACATTAATCCTTTCAGTGCTACGAAATCATGACCGTAGTTTATTTAAAAAAACCCTCCGTCTCTTCATGACCGTCCAATCTATCCAGGATCGAATCTCTGCCTTTGAATTCATTAAACCCGCTCAACTCATCTCCCAATCTTCCTCTAGTCATCCGATCTCACCGATATCTAATCGGGGCCGTTTATTTCTTCTCTGTGTCGTCCTCTCCTTGTCATCTTCCCCATCGTGATCTGCTCCAGCACACTGGTTCACCCGAGGGTTCCACGATCACCTCCTTTTACACTACTCCCCTTGACTCTCGCACACCACACCTCCAAGGGTACTATATAATCATCTTCTCTACACCAGGATACCTCTTGGGTCGAGTCACTTTGTTGCACCGGAGCCCCTACATAAACCACCCTTGCCACATGAAACCCCACAAGTTTCTCCTACCCCTCTCCCTTGAACTCCGAGTAACTCCAGCAAGATTACCCCTGGTCTGAGCTTCATCCCCATTCTAGGTAAGGGTGCTTTCAAGTTTTTTATTCATTTAGAGAATCCTATACTATTATACCCTCAGAATATACAGTTTATATATGTATATATATATCACGAACCCTTCGGTCTGTAATGTTTTTAAGGGTGTTTTCCATCGTGTTATCCGAAGGGTTATATATGTAATAATCCTTCTTAATGTTTTTAACGATTCAGTTTAAAAAAAAACAAAAACATATATTTATGTATATTATGTATATAATGTTTTGTATATATAATTATATATATTTATAACTCAATCCCAATCTATTTTTAGGGTATCCAATATTATTTAGTATGTTATACTAAGTAATATATGTTTATATAGGTTACTTTTGAACCTACTCTTAACATGTATATTATTTATGTAAACCTTATATATATAACAATATATTTATATATGTTTATGTACTTTAAAAGAAGACAGTTATGGTTTTAGGGGATGAATACCTATCTATGAATGATATTTTATATGAAAATTAGGCCTTTGCTTTAGATACAATTATGTACTAGTTTAAAACCAAAGATGTTATATATATTTAAGTATTTATAGTTTCATGAACATTAAACCCCAATAAGGTTTTTATTTTTTAATAAATAATTGATAAGTAATTAGAGGCTTTCATAAATCATGAAGTTTTAATGGACTTGTTTTATTTTGTGTAAAAAAAACCCTTATATGTTCTTGGTGTATATATGGTTATGTAAATATATTTTTCTGAGAATAATTTCTGAAAACCTAATTTCAATTAATGGTTGTTATTATTTTAAAACTCATGGGATTTTAGGGTTTGTAAATGATATTTTGAATTTTCGTGTACAATAATGAGCTTGATTAATTTTAATATTATTAAACACGTTTAAAGACAAAGGGATATACTCTGACATGACCCAAATGTATTATAAAATAAATGGATTTGTAAATCATGTTATTCTCATCTGGAGTTTTAGCACCTAATAAATTTTCTACAATGTTTACTATAGGTTAATCAAGTTTATGTTTTATCCTGTTTACATGGTCAGTGCTAATTTTATCAGCATATTTAATGATAGGTATTTATGTATTTCATTTCCTTGAAGCAATAATTTTTAATAGAATCACTTTATCATTTCATGTAACAACCCCTTTTCATATACCATTTGATGTTGTTTAGTAATTTTCCATTGTACATAGAATGTTTTCTAAACCATGTCTTCTTTTGATTAATTATTACATGTTTGTAATGTTATATGTCATTTCATGTGTTTATAGACCAATTGAATAATGGTTTTTCCTTGTCCATACCATAGATCATCCTACATGCATACAACACGTCATAATAATGAACCAAAAATCAAGTTACCCAAAGTGGTATGGGACACCTTGGGTAATATGAAAATGAATTATTCAAGGTGGTATGGGAAATCATGAATATACAACCCCATTGATGTAAATTATGTTCTATGTGGATCACATGATAATAAATAAAAATTAAGGGTGTGCCCTGATAAGAGCTCCAATGCATTGGGTAAATACATAATCTCCAGAGATGGCCTTTTTAACGATAACATGGTGTATAACATTGGTATTGTTTTTAATGACACCTTGGGAATGAACCTTGGGGATACAGAAATTATTGTCTAAGTTAAATGCTGAATCTACATATTCATGTTATGATACAAGTTCTTTTCAAAATGATATGCATCTTCTTTCACTACCCATGTCCTTATGTTTTTATCAAATTCATTTTGATGTCATAAGTAATGGTTTAGGGCATGATTTATGTCTATCACTCAGTATGTTAGTAACCAACTTGTGAAATTAGGGTTGTTTCCATTGCGCACAACTCTGATTATGTATTACTATTAACTATTTAATTTGTTCTTAAATAATCATTTGTCATACTTTTTTATGATGGCCTTTATTAATCCTTAAAAAAAGTCATAATTGATTCATGTATTCCTTGGAAATATTTACTGAGCACGTTTACGTTATGTTACATGTGTTACAGTTTTCTTTATGAGAATGTTATATGGAATGTTTTAAAGAATTATTTAAAAAGATACATTGGTTTATTTTTTTTAAACCCATTACTTGGAATTCTTATTCTCACCCTACGTTTTGATTTAAATTTTTCAAGTAACAGCTTTTATGAGATAAAAAACCCATGAAGTTCCTAGTTTCCCGGATCCCTGAACCAATGTTGATCCTCTGTATGGGACGAGATGTGTGTTTATCAGTGCATGTTTTTATTTCAAAACACACATCATGTTCAGAAGGCAGCAGCTTCAGGATTTCTGGAGTTGGGTCCTCACAGTTGGTATCAGAGGGTTTGGTTTAGATAACTCTGGAAAACCAGAACTGAAACAAAGAAATATATACTTCACCGTTACTAAAAATGATTTTTCATAATTTTCAGCTGGAAAACGAAGGTACTATTCTCTTGTATCTCCCCACCGAGGCCCTAGAGACCATTGTGTCTTTTTCTATCTGAGATAATTTTCAAAACTATAACCATATCCACATGACATGAAAACACCTATAGAACGTGTAAAACTCTCTACTGGTTCTTCGGCTACACTGGGGGTTTGGAATGGATTACCTATTTATGATGATGACACAATTTACCTCCTATGTACGTCAGGGAAGGTACCATGAGGGACTTTTCTGGGTGTTCACTGTTGGTTAGGACTTTGGATTTATGACCCTTGACACTTTTCAAGAAGCTACTCTTGCTGATGACCTCTGAGAATCCTATCGTTGTCCAATCTCGAACTACAGCTTTTGGGACCATTTGTTGGTCTTTGGAATGTTAAAAGATGAGTCCACCTGAGTATCTTTCATAAAACAATTGTATTCTGACATCTCCAAATTTCATACCCCCATGCTATTCTCAGGAGACATCACAGGTGCCCCCATGAGTTTAAAAAATAATGCTCAGCCTGTGTTTGGTTGGAGGAGATTGGGAGTTTTGTTTCTCTGTGTGGCATTCATGTAGTAGGTCATTAGGGGAAACTAAGGCACTAATGTTTAGTAATAAACATTTTTATTTGAAATGTTTCCTTTCCCATTTCCCGTGTTTTCTTTTTTTTTATACCTTTGAATGGTTGTCAAGTGATTGAACTATCATCTTAAACTATCATATGGAAGGACAAACACACATGTTATCTCTTACTACTGAGATACTGGAGATTATCACAATCAATACCTGTGAAGTCGTGTATCGTCCCATCGCAATCCTATAAGGAATGTACAAACAATTTTTTGTGGCGAAAAACGGTCTAGAGATTCTACACAACTGTCAAGGCAAAGCTTCCATCATCTAACTCAATGTCTCATCACAATTGGTCGAGCGTAAGAGGATGGGGAAATACCACAAAGGGATCTTCCTGTGTTACACCCTAGGTTAGATCTACATGGCAGGAGTAAAATTTGTAGAGGGTGCCTTAGAGGGAAATGTTTGTGTGACCTACATGTACCAACACCTCATCGTTAGCCTGTACGACAATTTCTATAACTTAGATTTTCTCGAACGAGGTATAATTCTACATGTTCTCCGTAATTTGGTCCACATGGACATTTCCAAACTCTGTACCATTCAATCCTCCCTCTAGAAGACCGAGTCTTAGGTGCATGAGTTCAACCCGTTCTACCCCAAGTGCATCTAGATCAGAGAACTAGAGGAGGTTAGAATCAATATGGGTCTTCTGTTGAGCACACCTTATGATTACCCACAATGGGGGATATGGTAGGAACAACTGGGAGCTACCTCTTAGTGAGTTTGTATGGAAAGAATTGTGAGGACGCAATTCTATGATGGGGGGAATAATGTAACAACCCAATATTTGGGTATAATATAATAATGACACTATACTTTCACTTTTGTTTAAGTCCTTTTAACCGAGAAAAAATTTAATGGACAAACATAAGGCTCTTTATTAAATTTAGAACACCATAGTGTTTAAATTACACTGAAAAGAAAGAGAGTAAACACTAACCAAAAATACCTATTTAAAACCTATTAGAGCCACTAGAAGACCCCCAATCACCTCAAAGAGGTCCAATAAGTAAAAGAGATCCTTCAAGTGAAATAAAAAAACATCACCACCGTAATCATGAATACCATGCTGACCATCAGTGGGATTGGGAGCACCATCTTCATCAGTTACCATGAGTTTGAAACACCCTACCCCACTGTTTTTATAGGGGTCCTTTATAAATTATGATAGTTATATATATAGTACCGTTGGGTTTTTAATGTATATCTTTTTTATGAAAACCTGGTTTCTATAACCTTATGGTATTTCAAATATGATAAAATGGTCAAATGATTTGAATTATATTTTCAAATATCATAATTTAAAAATAAAAACATTACTCTTATAAAGGTACATAATTTATTTTACAAAATCCAAATGGTTGAAAACATATTATTTTAACACCTTCTAAATTATTTAAATGTCATGTTTAAATAGTATCTTATAATCATATACATTTACGTAATTATTCAAAAATATATTTTGTTAAATATTTAAAACTATTTATTTGGAATTAAGAAAAAAATATTTAAATCAAATGGTAGAGTATGTTATAAATTGGATTATTGGTTTTAAAGGTTAAAAGATATTAAATCATATAAAATTTTTTATAAAAATTTAAATTTTTAAAAAATGAAACCATTCAGTGCTGCAAAATCCCGATCGGGGTTTCTTTTAAAATAAACGCCCATGCATCTCTATGTGACTGTCCGATCTATCCAGGATCGAATCTCGGCCTTTTATTTCCTCAAACCTGCTCAAATAATCTTCCTAACTTCCTCTAGCCATCCGATCTCACCTAGATCTAATCTAAGCCATTCGTTTCATCTCTACATCATCTTCTCCACATCATCTTCCCCGTTGTGATCTGCTCCAGCACACTGGTTCACTCAAGGAAGCCACAATCACCTCGTTTTTCACTTCTCCCCTTGAATCTCACACACCCCACCTCCTAGGTTACTTTATCTTTGTCTTCCCTACACCGGCATACCTCTTGGGTAGAGTCACTTAGTTGCACTAGAGCCTCTACAAAAACCCCCCCTGCCACATGAAACCCTACGGGTTTCTTCTCCTCCATCTCCCCCTCCAACGCCTAGCAAATCCAGCAAGATTACCTCAGGTCCGTGCTTCCTCCTCATGCTAGGTAAGTGTGCATTCATGTAATGTATTTTTTTAGAGAAACCTACACTATTATACACTCGGTATATACAGTTTATATATGTATATATATAACAAAAACCCTTCCATCTATAATGTTTTCAAGGGTGTTTTCCATTGTGTTATATGAAGTGTTATGTATGTATGAATCCTTTTAAATGTTTTTAACAATTAAGTAATACAAAAAACCTTAAACTTATATTTATGTATATTATGTACATACAATTTAGTATATATATATATATCTTTAACTCAAACCCAATCTATTTTTAGGGTATCCAAGATTATTCAGTATGTTATACTAGGTATTATAAGTTTATAAAGTTTACGTTTGAACCTACTATTGAAATGTATATTATTTATGTAAACCTGGAATATATAACTACATATTTAGATATGTTTATGTATTTCATAATAAGACAATTATGGTTTTAGGGGATGAATACCTATCATTGAATGATATTTTAGATGCAAACTAGGCCTTTGGTATAAGTACAATTAAGTTAGAGTTTGAAAACAAAGTTGTTATATATCTTTCTGTATTTATAGTTTCATAAACATTAAACCCCCATAAGGTATTGATTTTCAACTGAATAATTGACAAGTAATTAGAGGCTTTCAGAACTCAATAAATTCTAATTTCCTTGTTTTATATTCTGTAAAAAACCATATATATATTCGTGGCCTATATATGGTTATGTAAATATATTTTTGTGAGAATAATTTATGAAACCCTATTTTCAATTAATGGTTGATAATATTTTAAAACTCGTTGGATTTTAGGGTTTGTCTATGAAATTTTGTATTTTCGTGTACACTAATGAGCTTTCTTAATATTAATATTATTAACCGCATTGACAGCCAAAGGGATATACTCTGACTTGAACCAAATGCATTAGAAAATAAATGGATTTGTAAATCATGTTATGCTCACCTGGAATTATAACACCTAATAAATTTTCTACAATGTTTACTGTAGGTTAATCTAATTTATGATTTAGCCTGTTTACATGTTCAGTTCTATGTTTATCATCATATTTAATGATAAGTATTTATGTATTTAATTTCCATGAAGGATGAATTTTTAAGAGTATCACATTTTCATTTCATGTAACAACCCCTATTCATATACCATTTGATGTGGTTTAGTAATTTTCCTTTGTACATAGTGTGTTTTCCAAACCATGGCTTCTTTTGATTCATTATTCCATGTTTATAATGTTATATGTATTGTCATGTGTTTGTAGAAAAATTTTATAATGGTTTTTCCTTATCTATATCATCGATCATCCTAGATGCATATTACCCATCATAAAAATGAACCAAGAATCAAGTTACCCAAAGTGGTATGGGACAAATTGGGTAATATGAAAACGAATTATTCACGGTGGTATGGGACATCATGAATATACAACCCTCTTGAAGTAATGTATAATCTATGTGGCTCACATGATAATAAAGAAAAATTAAGGGTGTGCCATGATAGCTCCCCAATTAATTGGGTAAAGACTTAATATCTAGAGTTGATCTTTTTAACGATACCCTGGTGAATAACCTTGGTAATTTTTTTAATAACACCTTGGGGATGAACCTTGGTGATATGGAAATGATTTTCTATGTTAAATTATGAAGCCACATATTCATGTCATGTTACAAGTTCTATTCAAAATGATATACCTCTTCTTTCACTACCCATGTCCTTATGATTTTATCAAATTCATATTGATGTCATAAGTAAAGGTTTAGCGAAAGATTTATGTTTATCACTCAGTAAGTTAGTAACCAACTAATAAAATTGATGTTTTTTCCTTCATGCACAACTCTGATTATGTATTACTCTTAACTTATTAATTTGTGCTTAAATAATCATATGTCATACTTTTTTATGATGACCATTATTACTATTTTAAAAAAATGTCATAATTGATTCATATATTCCTTGGAAATCTTAATTTATCCCTTTTATGTTATGTTACATGTGTTATAGTTTTCCTTCAGAGAATGTTTTATGGATTGTTTTAAATAATGCTTTCAAATGTTACATTGGTTTTTTGAAACCCCTTTCTAGGCATTCTTATGCTAACCCTATGTTTTGATTTTAAATTTTTAGGTAACCGTTTTTATCAGATAAAACATACTTGAAGTTTCTGGTTTCCCAGAGCCTGAACCAAACTCAATCCTCTGTATGGGACATCATGTGTGGTTGTCAATGCATGTTTTTATTTCAAAACACACATCATTTTCAGAAGGCACTGGCTTCTCGTTTATGGGATTCGGTTCCTCATAAAGACCAGAGGGACTTCCCTCACCATGGACACACCCTAGTCTATTGCTACTACTCAATATACTCAAGCGTACAATGAGTCATTCTAGAGACCATGTTTCCAATATTTATTAGTTATTTATGTGTTAAATGAGTAATAAGTTTAACATAATCAGATTTATATTTGGATGATATATTTATATAATTTCCATGTCTTTCAAAATAATCAATAATAAACTTAATCAGTCTTCTTATATGTATTTATCTCATCAAAAAAATATATTAAACCAGGTTTCAAAAATGGATGAATTAAGGCTGAATATTATCTCTATATTCTGAACAATTTTATGAAATAATTACAATCTATTCAAAACAATATTTATTCAAATGAAATAATTATAATTTTTTATATCTGAAAATAGAAAAGAATAAAAAAGATGTTGTTTTTAGCCTATGTTATCATCAAAATATAGAAGGTAACCAATTCTAGACAATCAGTTACACCGACTAACATTTTTCTATAAAAATTAAAATTAGAAACTATGTGGATAGTAAATGTGATATGTGGGAATAGGGAAAATAATGAAAAAAATATATTTTAATGTTTGAACTAATATTTTTAATCTAGGAACTCAATATGAAAATTGTAAAAAAATCTATTCCAATTAATTTCATGCAATTTGATGATATCTTTTGTGATGAAATATTATTTTCTAATAAACTTTATGTATTCATTAATCAATACAAATTGAAATATATTAATACGTTTAATAGAATGAAAATAAAATAAATCACTGTAATTATAAAAAAATAAAGTTTTTTAAGAAGGTGATCAACATTCTACACATTTTTTATAATTGTAAAACCATGTATCATATCAAAAATCTCCCGTCCCCCATTTTAAAATTATTAAAAAGATAAATTTTTAGTAGATAAAATCTATTATGTTTGTAATGATATATTTTCATCCTATATTTTTCTACACATATTTTAATCTATTTCTTGATGTTTTTAATTTTTCCTTTCAGCAATAACTTTTTTGTGGTCTCCAAAGAGATAAAGATATATTAAAATATCCATTATTAGTCCAAAATTTAATAATTTATAGATTATTTGATTCACCATGATGATCACCACTAATTTAATTAGTTATGTTTCATTCCTCAATTTTAACCAATATAAAAAAAGTAATAAACATTGAAATTTTTTCATATTTAAGTGTAAGAATGTAAACCCATGTATGTCTATTAAAATACTCAATAATCGTAAAAATAGCTTTTAACACACAAACAATAATGTTTCAAATGAAAAAAAATACAAATGAATAATATCAAGAGGCTTTATATTTATTACTTCATTTATATAATTGAAATTAATTTCCAATTTCTTTACTTTCAAGAATATTTCTCAAAAAAAGGTGTTATCTACCTTTTGTTTTGGAAAATTGATAATAGTTTGGATGTTGGAAAGCATCTGCATGAACCAAAAATTAGCATTTCATATCCTCCTATAACACAAAATTTAATCATATTTTATTGAATTAATCATTTGATATTTTGATAATTTAAATAAAAACAATTTAATTGATTAAATGTGCCTATTTTATTTCTGATAAAACTGAATTGATTTATCTTCAAAAATAATTCATTTATAATTTAGAAATTTAATAATAATTTGATAATAAAAATTAGATTTATTTATTATCAAATTTCGTTTTTATCCTAAAAATAATACAACATTAGAGGTAATAATTATATTAGAAATCCCATCCTCACCAAAAACGTTTTCCTTTATATTATAATTTTCACTAAAAGTATCATCGACTCCATAACATTTGTTGAATGATTGATATTTTGACACATCACCATCCATGTCTATATACAATTCATTATCCATATAACAAAAAACCATTTTAATGTTCTCAATATATACTTAATATAAAACAAAATTATTAAGTCATTAGTAAACATAAAAATTTGTGTATGATGGGATTAAAATGTGAATTTATTGGAACCCAAATAGATTTTAGAATATTTCTTATAGAAAATAATTAATATGATAATTTATAAAAGAGTTCATAATAGTGTCTAATAGTTTGTGGAAATCACACAGAACACTCATTCTCATAGTAACCATTAATTTTACATGTAAAAGTTATATTAATAGATGTTATTCCAATAATACTTTTAACAAAGAAAGTATTCCTAATTGTGGGTAAATTATTACCACAGCAAAAACACAGACCTCCTTTTTTCATTTTATTGAATTTCATTATTTTTTCAAATTTCCCCATCCTTGAAAAAAATACACTTGACCTCAAACCTTCAAATTCATTTTTGAGATGTTCATTACCCTTAAAAATGGTATCATAATTTCTTATTTCAACATCATTCAAATAATAAATCAAATCAACCACTTTTTAATATATTATTTTCAGTAAGTAAATTACTAATATTTTCCTTGTCAATTTCCATATCTCTAAAAAAAATTATATCCCATTAGACAAATATCATCATATATTCACTCTCCATAAAAAAATCATTATGTTTTCTCATATGGTTCTTTTATAAATTATTGACTTTATCAAAATTCTATTCAATCCTATAAACATTTTTAATAGATTTCCAAACAATTGGGTTTTTAGATTCATATTAAGAGGATCAATAAAAATTAGATTATCTTACATGATTTTATGTATACATTAGATACAAGTTTACAACATCCTTTTCAGAATAAGATAACTCAGTGGCACTGGAATCCTCATAATAAATCTATCTGGATAAAATTTCATTCGTTTCATTCTTATATTCCGTCCTCTTAATTATTTCATACTTTAATTGTTGAAATTATTCATTTTCTATACCCCCATTATTTACTCATTAAAATTTACATCTTAATCGTCACTAAAATTGAAATTAACATTAATTTTCTCCTGGTGACCTTATGTTGAATATTATTTTTTGTATCTCCATAACTATCCATTATTCTTTATATACCATAATATTATAACAAATGGTATATCATTGTTTTTACAACTCTATAACTCAAAATAAAAAGATTATATAGTTACATTTTATTTTAACCTTAATCCCTCATTCATTAAATTATCTTATTTAGTGGTATTTATAAGCTCTAACTCATATTTTAATAATGATTCCATAAGTTCATTAAGATTATATTATTTAAAATACTTACATTTATCTATATTTACCTTATTAGAATTACAGTTTATAGGATGTTCACTATGTCCTATTTCATATAAATTGTTGTTTTCAACCGATTCTCTCAAAAGGATCATATAATTTATAATAAAATTAAATATATGAAACATTTTATTTATAATTTCAACTTATTTGACTTGAAATTATTGATATAAGACTTTGAATAAGAAATTCATAATTCATATAGGGTTATTTGAGCCATGATATTTATCATGATGAATACTCTATATGTTATTAGCAGTATCATATACTCAAACATGATTATACATATTCCTATTCATTTCACAATATAAGATATTAATCACATTTTAATTTATAATATAATTTATTACACAATTTCAAACTAATGATTCTACTAAACCTTTCTGAATCTTTTATGGATTTTCCATAATTTTCTAATGATCAATGCTATATTTCTTTAAGAAAAATTTTATTTTCTATAGACAATATCCAAATTCAATACCAGAAAAATTAGTTTTTTTTTAGGTATCCATACACCATTCAAACAATTTCCTTATATTTTTAAAAAATATATTTTCCCATTGATTTTTAGGATAGGAAAATGCCATGTAAAACAAACAGTATATATATCGATCTTTGTTTCTAAATCTAATATCAATTGTTTGTTCATAGTTAAAATTGAAAAATATCCATAAGGGGGTGAATTGGCATTTTAAACTGAATTTTAGGTTATATATGTGTTTTGATTTAAGTTTAGTGGAATGAATTATACGAACATAGAATATATTTATACTGGGATATATATAATTGAACATAGTACACTTGCAACCCCACTCATGAACTAATAGTTATTCCACCCACTGTAACTAGTATAATGGAGTCATAAAATGATTTTTTACACAAAGAGTCCCAACATAATTTTAAATTAATTTTATCTTAGAGACTTAAGCCCAGATAGAATATCATTTTCCCTCTAAGAGGCACAACAAGAACATATTTCCTTTTTCAACCAAGAGGCACAACCTAATTCCTGGTTTTTTATGTCATAAAAATCAATACAATATTTTAACAGATAGTATAAACCTTTACTATTATTCCCATATAATAAGAATATAATGATGTAAAAGCAAAAAATATGGATGAAATATTTACATTATTATAGTCATGGTAGTTACAATTTCTCCAATAGAAACGGAAAAAATGATTTCAATTTGGTTGGGATTTCTAATTGAACACAATTTTTTTTTTCAATTTTACAATTCAATAATATCCCCAATGCATGGGTTATTATTACTTATGTCCACTATATGTATATATATATTCCTTTTGTAAAGAAAACATCAATATTTAAAACCATTTCTTCCTTATTTTTTGGGAGTACTAATATTTCATTGTATATGTTCATTTCAAAGGTATATATCCACATGTTATGATTTTATAAATGAATAATATATTTTCTATAATTCTTCCTAAATATTCTATAAACAAAATATAAACTATAAAAAGGATGTTTTTAGGATAATTACGGTAGTATAAAATTATAAACATTAATATCCTTGGTGTACTCCCTGATAATAATCAATACCAGACCTTCAAATATCATCCGATTTGAATTTGAATATTTTTAATCACAAAAAGATTATGTCAACATACCTATACAGATAAACCCATAATAATTAAATTTAATTTATCATAAAATAATTTCAAACATGCTTACATGGATTTTAAATAATAATTAAGTAAATATAGAGTAATCCACGATCTAATTCTATACAAAATAAAATTGAAGATAATTGAAATTTCAAGTAACACAAAAAATATTGAATATTTTTAATTTTTAAAATATCCTATAGAAATTTATAGAAGTACATATCCTAATCCACATATATAATTTTCTCATATTCAGTTTTTCCATGTAATAAAATCAACAAATTTGAGTCTATATATCCAATTGAAATAAGGGAATCTGCAAAGACAAACCTAAATATTTTATTATTGTATAGTAATTCACATAACCTTTTCAAATATAATATATAACATATTTAATTCTATAACTTTTTAAAAAAATTGATTCATTATATTTATGACTAGAAATTGAACTTCAAAACTATAGAGTTATCATTAAAACAAGATATCATATATTTATTTTATTTCATTATATTTTCAAATAATAAATAATGATTATAATAATACTTAAACAACTCATCTTATCATAAAAATTAAATCATGAACCATTTCAACAAAAATATATATTTTAAACTGAAAAAGTATATTGAATTCTAGCATATGTCTGAATATTATAGAGCTTTATTACATGAATGATTTTTGGTAATTAAATGTATATTATTTCATTATCATTCCAAAAAAACAATAATAACTAAATTTTGAGTTTTATATCCCACATTATGAAGATAATATATACATATTTTTTTACATAAAAAAACCCATAATTTTGAAATTGAGGGGAATTATGCTAATATTACCTTATATGAGTTTTAATTCATGATGCTGCCATTGTGTTAGGATTAAAATGATGTCAATAAAAAAACTAGGATATATTATATTTGTAATGTTTTTCAACTAGTATGAAAATATATAAACTTGATACACCATTTACTATATATATATTTTCAAGGTTTTAATGAAGGTGGATGTTGGTGATAAGTTTGGATAATGAGATACATTTTCTAACATATTGATTGATTTTGAGATTGTTTCAATTATATTTGGTCCTCTTGTATTGATTATTTAAATATTGTGAGAGTTTTTTCATTCCAAATAATATTGGTTTATAATTATATAGTTTTATAACCTAAGATAAACCCCAAGATGTGGTTAATTGTGGGGTTTCCCAAGACAACATTTTCATTCACTCAAAATTACCCTTTTAGATCTTTTCCACATGATAGATGGAGCTATTGTTTTCCAAGATAATAAATTATCTTATCTCACATTCTCAGTGAAAAAAATAAAAACATTAAATCATGAAGATAGCATGGGGATTTTAATATGTACACCACAATGGGAGGAGTATGTGAAAATGTATTATTGACGTAACCTCATATGACTATACTCACAATATATTCTATATAAGTATATGTTTTTAATGAATGTTGTATCCCTTTCTCCAAATTTTTTTTTATGATCACATTTAACTATACTCTTCTTATTAAATCTAGATCAAAACAACTCCTTATTTAGAGGGAATTCATATTTCTTCTTATATATAAACCAAGATAATATTTCCATCTTTATTTAAGGATTTAATCATTTTAATTCAACTAATGACACTAGAAAAATATTCTAGGGAAATATAATATGTAAATGAATAATATTCGTGGTCTCCATCATAAATAGTTAGGTATTGAAATGTATCTCCACTATGTAGCTCCCAACATCTTAATAATTATGATAGATATATCAAATATTTTCTACATAGTTACTTTAAGAAATATTCATTTCCATTCTTAACTCAATTTATTTTTCTTCTCCAAATTGAATGTGTCAATATGCTTTGGAATTTAATTTAAAAAACCTCTAATATTATTTTTTATATGATTTCCATGAATCCAATACCTATTATATTATTTTGGATTAAGTCACCTATTACTATTCTCTAATATTTTTCATAGTTCCATACTTGTTTTTTTATGGTCATTACGTGCCACTCAGATGAGGAAAAATTTCTAAATATCTTTCCATATCACAACAATTAAACTCTAATAGAATCTATTATATTCACAACATGGTCCCATATTCCATTATATTATTTAATGCATGAAATCATTATTCATGAAATGAATATTAAAAATCAACTATATCACTTAAATCCACCTAATATCTTTAATATAACTCACAAAATATCGATATATGATTCTCCTAATCCTTTAAATCGTTCAAAAATGTTGTGGTGTAAAATCATATTAAACTATTGATACTTTCATATTGGTATTATTTTTGAAATGTACTTAATATTCAATTATGGAAGGTTATTTTTCTCATGTAATGATAATTATTTACATAGATCAAAGGGCCTTACTGGCCCTCAACATCTTACCATGCATGAAAATATTATAGTGTAATGGACATGGCCATGAAAAAATAATTCCACATGTTCTCCCAATGGGAATCTAAGAAAATTTACATTTTATTGGTAGTCCTGATGTATAGATCCATTATGTTCATTGAAATATTTCAGTGGATTTAAATATATTATGTACAAAAAGAAAATAATTTCACAAATAAGAGTAATTTCTCTTTTTCTAATTTTTTAATCCTTCTTATAACAATAAGCATAATCCAATTTTTATTCATACGAAAAAAATCACAAAAACTTATCCAATTTTATATAAAATTAGAAAAATATATTATCTATCACCAAAGATATATTCCATTACCAACTATAAGTGTCATAAACAAAAACTTTATTACATATACAAAATATCATTTGATTTCTATACTATTTTAATAATTACATTAATACCTCTAGAAGATTATAAATTTTATATGAACATCACACATTTAACGGTATTTAGGCTCATATTGTGGCTTTTACATGTAACCTCAATAAAGTTAATAACATTACTCTATACTTATTCAGAATATACCCAACCCATCTATCAAAATATATTATCTTGAACATAAAATATTATACTAGAAAAACAATTCTCCCTTTATATATAGATGTTATAATAATAAGTTGTAATATAACATATTAGTCAATGTATAATGAAAGGTACGTATCTTGGTTCTCTGATACTGGAAGATAAAAAATCCAAAAATCAAAAACAAAATCCATCAAAAACTATTTTAAAAAATTATAATTCATATCCTTTTGGGTACAACATTCTTCCCCAGTATATTTAGTTGAAAATAATTCTTAAAATCCTACACCGCATGTATTAAAAATAAGGAAAAGATTTATTGTATATTATTCACACTCCACATTCATCAAATAAATATAAAGGGTCCAACATTAATAGAAATATCATTTTAATTCCTTATCCCCCATTGGTTCTCTCAAGATATTATGTCATATTCTTATTTCTTATATATATTTATTATAATGAGGTATATTCATCAACGTCACTCATTATTTTTCTATATTCTTCTTGGAGAAGAATTTTAGGAAAGGTCATCATCTATTCAATACTCTAATAGCCTACAATGTTTTTGAGATTATGTTTTCCCCAATGTATTCACTTCAAATGACTATATGATTCAATAATTAAACAAGATAACCTTTTACCAATTCATATATTTCATATTATAGTTTTTTCATTGAAACCCAATTTTTGGATGTCATCTTAAAATTTTCAATCTTTAATACGTCATTCATTATAACTTATTCTTAAATTTACTATAATTTTTCAATTTATTATTCTCAAAAAATACAATATATTGAATTATATACTTTGAAATTATTCATTAATAAATCTACCAAGTGAAAAATATTATAAATATGTGTATGTAAAGAGAGACAATCTCAATAACAGAAATGTTTTATTCATCACTTCATTAATTCTGCAGCCAATTTTTTTTTGTTCCAATGGTATGATGGAGAAAACTACAAGAGCAGGATTAGTGGTATTTTTGAAATGATTTTAATTTCATATCATATTTTTAATGTAAATGCAGTGGAAGATAAAAATAAAATAAACATTGGAGGTTTTTATAGTTGTTTTGATCTAACTCATCTGAGTCTAATCATCACTCCTCTCATGAACTAAGAGTGATGGAACCCTCTATAAAGCGTATAATAGAATTTTACAGTGAATTTTTCCCATGTAATGTCACAACCAAATTAAAAAATTTTTTCCCTCTAGATTTATAAACCCAAATAGAACCATCTTTTGTCCCACTAGAAGGCACAACCAGAATATCATCTCATTTTCAACGTGGCGGCATCACCCAATGCTTGAATTTTTTTGAGTCACACCCAAAAATTATATATTTAAATGGGTAATATAACCCTTTATTAAGATACACATTTAATAATAATAGAAAAAAAATCATATGAATGCTTCTCATTCTATGAGTCTAGATAAGAACAAATTCTCCTACAGAATCGCATCAAACGATCTCAGTTTGAATGGAAGTAGTAGTTTATCACCAGGTAATTTATTCACTTTTATAGTTCACTAATAAACCTAAAATATTATATATTTTTACCATTTACGTAAACTATATATATATAGTCCCCTACTGTACAACATATTTCAAACAAGAAACATGATTCTTCTTTACTTTTCTGATTGATTAATATTGATTTATAAATGTGCATTATTTGGTAAACATCCATGTGTACTTTTTTTATAAATGAAAAGAAGTTTCCTATTATTTCTACATGATATCTAGTAAAACAAATAAGAAAAATAAAGTGTAACTTCTTGGAATAAAAAATACATTAGTAAAAAAAAGTGATAATTTCATTGGAATAATATGTGATAACAATGAATATTGACCATTCGTGTTTCAACCAATTTGTATGTGGGTATTTAAACTAAAAAAATTTGAGTGTGAATACACATAAATATATTAAACCTTGAGATTGCTAAATATTTATTCATAAAACAATTTCAAACAAGATCTCATTGGTTTTAAATAGATAATAAATAATTTTATAAAAAAGACACAATTTATAACAATAATAAACTTAATGAAAATGAAAATGTCATGAATACATTATACATGTCATATTTTTCATTTTTATAATATCCTATATTATTTTATAGAACTACATAGCCAAATCCAAAAAATAGATTTTCACATATTCATTTTTCACCTTGAATTAAAAACAACAAGGCAGAATGTATATAGTTGATTCGCATAAGGGAATTCATACAACCAAATAAAAATAATAAATTTCTGTAAGTTAAACCCCATAGTGACATCCAATATCATACTTTTTGTAAACAAATATGTAAATTATTAAATTTATTGACATATACAATTTTAAATATATATAAATACCTTCTCAATGACATAATCGACTCTGTCAGAAGACGAATATATTTAGAAAATTTCATTATATTTACACAACAACCATTTTTTAATAAAACATTTATATATCATATTATATTCAAAAATATTTAATTTCATTCCTGGAAAAGTATAGATTTCAGAAAAAATAAATCATATGACATCTAAAATAATTTAGAACATGATATCAATCTATTCAGATCATCATGCTTGCTAATGAAATTATTATATTTTATTAATATTTAAAAATATATAAGAATAACTTGATTTGGAGTTGAGTATCTAATGTTATTGATGAAATACACAAGGTAACCAATTCTGGATAATTTTCTTTGTGGATAAACATTTGGCTACATGGATTCACATTTGGTAACACATTAAATAGTAAAAGGGATATATAAGAAGACAAAAAATCATGTAAACATATATTTTAATGTATAAATTAATGTTTTCATCCAAATAATACAATATGATACTTGACTAACATGTTTTTACAAATCAAAATATAAAAGTTTTATATATTTTATGTTAATGGATATATTGTTATAATTATTTTTAAGCATAAATTAATCAATAAACCATTAAAAGTATTAATAGATTTAATGGAATAAAAATAAATTAATATTTTTAATTATTCATACATAAATATGTTAAGTTAAACACTCAATATTATCCTTCATTTAGATAATAAAAAACCAAATGTAATTTTTAAATACTTCTACCCCATTTTGATGTTATCTAATATATAATTTTTAAATACCAAAATTATCCAATATCTGAAACGAAATATTTTCTCCATATATTTGTTTAATGTATTATTTTGCATAATAATGAATAAATATTTTGTGAAAAAATAATATAAAAATGAATATTTAAAAAACCCAAAGGATCCATGATACATTGAGGAAATTTTAAAATTTATTTGTGAACAAGAATGCTAAATCATTGATAAAATAATCTTCTGTGAAAACTAAATATTTATACATTAATAGTAGATCATCTAGTATATATGAGAAGTCCTAAGATAATAATGTAATCATATAATATGTATTTAAATTAAGTAATATTAAACATAAAAAAAGATTCCATATTTCATAGATTTCATGTAATTATATAATTTTAAACACTCAAACACAACCAAACTCCCTTTAAAGTCATTCCATATAAATTTAAATTTAAATATCCATCAAACCTTATTTAAATATTATTATCTAAAACATACTAATTAGAACACCCCATGATTTTAAATTCAGAAAAATTTATTTTATAGCTTAGAAGACACGCAGCCCCGATTTCATATTGAATTATATGCAACACTCAGTTTATCTAGTAATAAAAAAAACTAATATTTTTATGTTTAGTTACACACTAAACACCCAACACCAAACGTAAATGTCCACTGATATATTCTATCATTATAATCAACATGATAAATTGGATTGTATAAATAGAATTAAAATTTTTACACAATATATAAACATATATATATATATATATATTGTAACATATTTTTATTATGCATAAATTTTTAAAAAATAATACATAAATTTTTAGAAATGTGATTTTATTCATCAAAAATAAATTATCTTCATAAATGATTATTATTTATTATTATTAGAAAATATTATAATCAATTTCTTTAACTTTTATAATTATATTTTATAAAAATAACTACATTTTTAAAATCTTCCTATCATTATTTACCGTGGATAAAATTTTAGTAATTATCAGGGTATATAGATATTTCAATGAATAGTGATAAATCAAAATTCATGTAATAAGTACATTCATTAAAATAAATAAATAAAAGAAAAATTAAAAATATATTTTTAATAGTTGTCATGCATTATTATTATTATTTTAATATTTAATTCCCTATTTAATTCTAAATCAAATTTTTTTCATTTTTTTAATTAGGTTTTTTCATGGTTTAAAAATGTTATATTCAAAAATATATTTTAAAATGAATAATATTTCTTCTTTTCAATTACTTTAAATTATACCTAATATGGAATTATAAAAAATAAATATATTTAGAATATATAATAAAATATTATTTGACTTTAATACTATCATTATTATCTGACATGCAGATAATATAGAATCAATATTTTCCAAAAAAATACTTTTCTTAAAAATATGTTGTCTCACAGTGTCATTGGGATTATTAATAAATTAAATTTTCCACTAATGAGAATTAAAATTGTAAAAACTAACCTTGTTTTTTAATAAAGATAGTTGTTAATTTCCCATAATTCTGACATAATTTTTTGACCATGATGAATAGTAAATGTATTAATATTTTAATTTGGGAAATTATGGTAAAATGAGTTTAATATGGTGTAAAAGTAGATTGATAAGAGTGAAAATGTCCTAAAATATTATATTAAATGTATTTAATGACATCATTTTAAAAAATTTCTCTAAAATTATAAGATATATTGTAATTCATTTCAACATTACATTTAATATGACCCATATAATAAGTTTTGTAATGAAAAAACTAAAACAATACCTATCTTCCTTCAATAATCTATAATAGCTTGAGATAGGGGGAAATTGAAATTAATTTTGTTATAGTTGTTATTTTTCAAGATAATTTTTATATCATAATAATGTATCTTTAGTTTTTATAATTAAAATAATAACAAAGATTTATAAATAATGGTCAGTGTATTAATAATTTTTTTAGTAATAAAAATAAGTCAATGATAAAAAAACTATTAAAATTGATGTAAATTTAGTTAATTTTAGTATTAAATTAATTTTTATGTGGTTTTATCATTTTACATAGGTGTGTGAATAATATAACGGAATTGAAACATTGTACTAATTTTTTATTTCAATTTAAATGTATAATGTCAAAATTGACCATAATATTATTTTAGGATATATTATATATTATAATTTAATTTTTTAAAATTACTAACATTACTATAAATTTCAATTTTACTTATAAAATTTTAAAAAATATCTAATATGACCTATTAATTGATGTAATTTTTTTACATTTACTGTATTGATCCCCACATAGTAATAAAATTTGTTAGCATGGTTGAGGAAAAAAGCGTGTTTTTGTATAGTACATAATTTTGTATTATAATTAATTTTCAACACACATGGAATTGTTCTTTGATAAATTGGATTTAATAAATACATTATGTAGGTCTAATGTTTATAATATTTCTTACATTAAATTATTCTTAATGTATAAATTAGATATTTTAGAGAACATGTTATGATAATGAAAACCCAATATGATAAAAGGAAACCTATGATTTAAAGAACAAAAAGATTAAAATAGGTGTTAAATTGAGTCATGGATTTTTGGATAAAGTATATGGTCCCAAAAAATAATTCACATTCAATATCGAATCATCTTTAGGTAATATGGACCACCCAATAGTTAATTAATTTAATTAATTACAAAAATAACACTCCTCAACAAAAAACGGCACTCACTCCCCTCACTTGTTCTCACATATCAATCAATTTGGACCATAAAAAACATTTCCAAATCACTTCTAAACTACCCTTCTCTAGTCCTAGACGCCTTATGTAATTTATAAATTCATATGTTTAGGTATTTAGTGCAATCATAATGAGGATACTAGAGAAATAGGTATTATTCTTCACTATTTGTCTTTATTTTACTTCTTTCTCCACCTCCTTCAATTATTTTTATACTGTGATGATCTAATAACTTCAGTATATTTCATATAATGAGATTATTTTATATTATTGTTTTTACCTACATCCACACACAGATCCAGAAAATGTGTAACAAAATCATCATTCATGTTGATGGAGGACTACTGCCTCAGAAAATGATGTCATTCATTTTTCCATTACCACATCTATCCATTGGGAATAACGATGGATATGAAATCTATATAATATAATAAAAAATTATTATACTTATTGAGTAATTATATAATATATATTACTTTTTTATTACTTTCTTTAAGGGATATGATAATTTCACTCATGTGTAAAATATACTACCACCTCGTGAAGTGATGATATTTGTTTTTTTACTAACGTATTACATTGAAGGTAATAAAGGTAAATATAATAAATATATTTTATGTAAATAAATTATTTATTATATTAATTACACATTTTTCATTTTTTAATATAATATAAAAATTTTCTTTTTACCCATTCAATCTCTGATAAAAATGACAACGTCGTTCAAAGATGTGTGGACTACCACCTCCTCGAAATGATTCAAAATTGTACTCATCAATAAATCAATAAAATGATATATAAGTTTATATAACTAGAAAATATTTTATTTATTATATTATTATCATTATAGAAATATAAAAGATACTTACCTTCATTCATTAATGGTCATTGAAAATGGAAACGTTGCTCATGTAATATATGGACAATTTCCCCCATGATCGTGGCATTATTTAATTTTTCAACACCATCATCCATGATTGGTTTTAAAATTAATATTTATATAATAATATGATAAAAATTTCATGAGTATTATATTGTATATTCTTAAATAATTACCTCTTTTAGCATATTCAATCTAACAATGTAATTTTGGAAACATAATCCAGGTATTCTCAAAGAATTCGACTAAAACCTATTTGATTTAGAAATAATATATAACACATTAATAATGATAAAAAATTAATAATAAACATAAACAATATTCAAAATGAATTAAATTAGTAAAGTAATATCTTTATTCTCGATGATAAAGACACACATGATGAATCAAACAGAAGAAAATTGGTTTCTCTTATCACATTAATTTCTATGATATTTTTGCCTTACTAACCCAATAATTGTGTTGTCTGGTGTATATACTACCCATGAATGTCTTTTATTACTATTATACTCATCTTTATAGGAATATACATATCCATCTGATTAGGAAACATTCACGGGGATTAGAATTACCTTCACAACTCGCCTTCACTGTGATGAGGAAAGGGACAAAAAACTATTGTACCCTTCCTTCTTCATGTTGAAGGAGATATATTTATGCTCGAGTCCCACCTCCAATATGCCCCTGATTGGTGACTTGAACCATGGGTGTAGGATCTCATTAAAATATAAGACATTACACTTTTTTATTTTATAATATTTTGAGATAAGATGGTAAATCACAAACAACTCCAAAAACTAAAAGTAAATGTAAAGAAAAAAACCATTCAAATATGCATGTTCAAAATAAACTGATAAAAAGTATAGATAACACTGATGAAATGTACCAAATGAATGAAAAATAGCAATGAAGATTGTCCTGACCATAGCATGAGTAAGGTCGGGCGTGGTCATCAATGTCCTCCTAGAAACCTGAAAGTAGTTTTACAAAAGTAGGGTGAATATAAAGGTATACTCAGTAGGGAAAAACCAAAATCTCCCATGCACATGTGTCAAGGAAGTATAATTTCACTTGAGAAATAGAGATAAAAAAAGCACCTAGAAAGGAAACAATACACCCAGCATCACCAAGTCACAATCCCCAAATTACGCAAGTCGGGTAATGTAATAGTAATAACACATCGATATTTGGGTACCCCACACCGGGTTCCCACTGGTTATTTGGGAGATCATACATGTCAGACCTCCCCCAAAAGTCTCTCTATAGTCCCACTACTGCCCCCACAATATCCTTATGGGACACCACTATGCAACTTGCATGCAGAAACATGGGCTTGCACAACCACACATAACCCACTCACAAACTCCAAGGCCACAACAACCACTGCCATGCCTGAAGACTCCCTGGCCAAAACCACCACTTCCATGCCCGAAGAAACCTGGGCCTCATCCAAAAGACAGTTGGGATACAAAAATGACCACACACAATTGGTCCAACCACCACAACCTTCCCTACCAAAAGATTATATAGCCACAATAATTCTCATGATGTCACTTCCTGCCAGAAGGATCTTATAATAGAGCTAATAACCAACCACTAATAAGAATGTTGGGAAAAATATCCTCCCCCATAAAATGGGGGTGTTCGGAATTATGTTCTCAACATGGGTGGGGTGAAAATAAGAAACACAAGAACAAAAAATTATACATAAGTAATCAAACACTCATCCCAACCACAGGGTTCTGAAACAGACAACCAACCCATAGAAAACCACTGTCACTATTATCACTACATGAACAAATACACCACAACCACAACCCAAGCACAACCCATTTCTAGAAAACAATCAAATATTGTACCTATTCTCGTTATCATGTTCAAGTGATGTAATTTAAAAATTCCTTCACTAAAGGGAAAGTAATAGGCATAACTACAAGTAAAAACAACAACTAAAGGAAAACAACCATGCAAACATTTATGTATTCACACATGGTTCTATTGTAAACTCACAAAAACAAAAGGGATCTGTGCGATCCATCAATGTACTAGAACCAAAAAATCCCCGAAATACCATCTCCACACAACATCAGGTTCACATACCAACAACTTCTCAACCAGAACAATCCATTCCCCTTTTTTGATTCACCCCACAAAAATTAAATAGAACAACCATAAGTATTACTAGAACAGAGCATGTTTGTTTTGGATTTTTCCACACCATTCCTTAAGTTCCTTCTGTTAAGTTAACTGGGATGATCACACAATGACTCTTATTCATCATACATATATTTAATGAAAAAAGTTTACTTGATTAACATGTTTCCTTGTTACATCCATTTAATCACAAGACTATACAAAAAAAGAGATTCGTTCGTGTGCAAGAAGGGACCACAAACAACCACGATATTCAGTGTACATGAGTCCAAAAATTCACTACATAATATAAAGGTAAAACCCAACAACATCAACATCATCATTCCCACCCATTCATTATTTAATATTTTGTTAATTATATTTGTTAATGTTTGTTTCATATACATCCCGATTGAATATCATCATACCCACCCAGCATGATTCACAATAAAGGGAGATAAAGGAAAAAAACCCATCTTAGATGATCAAGGATCGATGTATTCTCGTGGTTCCAAGAACTGGGGATGCACAAACTATATAGGAATAACTACAAGGACTCCATGGTTGAGATGGAACGGCTCCAGATCGGGCACACAATTCGTCTCTGAACAAATGAATACAAGAACGCCAAGGAAAATAAAGTGACCATAGAAGAAAGAGATATTGGTTAGTTAAAACAATTGATCCTAGAGTTATGGGACATGAAACCACGAAGTACATAAAAAGAATATTTTGGTTTGACCATGTGTCTGGGCGTTTTCACATAGTATAATTTATTGAGATTTAATAATGCTCCTCAGATATAGTAGTGATAATCGATGTGAGTTAATATAATTCCTTTAAATGGAGAGAAAAAATAACAAGGGGGAAACTATAAAACACAAGATCCTATAAAACATTGTAAAAAGGGGTTGATAGGACACATTTTTTGGTAACTCAATGGTCTATCTACTCTTAAGGGGATTTAAATATAATTTATGGACATAAACACCAACATAGATCTCTTGAAAATACGTATTAGGACATAAAAAGTGGTTATAGGAAGACTGGGAAAAAACTAAACAACACTATATGGAACTATTCAGGTGAGACAGTGATCAGTGAAACTTTTTAGTGGCACTGATATGTGACACCCCACCACCGACATAGATTCCCTCCTCACTCATGCCTAGTATCCAAGACACCCCAAGAACAATAATTTGACAATGTAATGGACCAGGAACATCCGAGCCATTACATCAGTTACACTTAGACTATTCTCATCCTCTATAATTATGATTAAACCCGAATAAAAGAAAGGTGTTTGAACAACTACCTCGTAAGATACCTCTTAATGAAAAAACACCCCGAGTTTTTCAATGTATGGAACTAAACCTCAATATCAAGTAACACCCCTCCCTCATCAATCTCTTAAACAACTATGGATACACTGCCGCTTGTGTCCCCCAATTAACCATAGAAACATATAAAGATCACACTATCCATACACAAGGATTAAGGTGTCACTTTGGGCAATTCAAGATACTCTCGACTTTGGGCAGCACTGACATTCTTGCATAGGATTAATCACATCCACCTTCATACATCCTGGTTAGGGATCATTTCCTCCCCTCCCTATAGTTGGGACAATTCATACACATTCATAGAATAATAAAAAACCCATCTCAAAACAAACAAGGTCAAGAATTACACTAGAACAAGGCATAAGAAACAAAAGATCAAAACTCAAAACATCTATGGTTACTAGGCATGTATCTGGGCAACCCATTCCTAGGTACTCTCCTCGAGGCCACCAGGCCTCCACAATATAGTAAAAAGGGGAATAGTCCACCCATGATGCACCTTCTTTTTATGATATGTGATCCTCACTGGTTTCTCCGCAAATGTCGCATCCTCCTCGATATCAAACTCTCCCCATTAGAGTATGTGGGAGTCACCTTGTAGATACCGATGGAGATGAGATACATACGAGTTATTGTGGACATTCCCTAGAGGAGGTGGTAGAGCCAGATGATACACCACCTCACTGACATATCTTAACACATAAAAGGATCTGATGAACCTAGGATAAAGCATACTATCTCTATCAAACCTTCACTACCCAAGTCGAGGGGAAGCCTTCCAGAACACATGGTCTCCAACCTTGATCTCCATGGTCAACATCCTAATATCATAATATGATATCTACTATTTTTTAGTTTCCATCATCCTCTCACGTACAAGCTGAACCTTCTCCATCAAGCTCTTCACTACCACTGGTCAAAAAACACCTGCCTCCCAATCATCGGTCAAAAACAATGGCGAATTACATGGTCCCCTATAAATGGGTTGAAACAGTGTCATGCCAATAATTAAGTGATATTTATAATTGTAAGAAAACACTACTAAGGGAAAATGTCACACCCAAGATCCCCCAATGTCCAAATCACAAGCCCACAACATATCCTCCATCATATAGATGGTCAACTCTGTCTTCCCATCTGTTTGGGGGTGGAAAGCGATGATAATGGGTAGCTGGGTGCCAAAACCATTTGAAAATCCAATCTAGAAATTTGACTTAATCGTGGATCTTGATCCAAGACTATAGACCTTGGAACTCCACAAAATCTCACCACCTCATCCATGTACCTCTTTGTTAGGGAATCCACCACACTCATATCCTTTATATCCATGAAGTGAGCCGATTACATCAGCCAATCTACCAATACATTAATAGAATCATAGCCTCCTCGATCCATAGGTACACCTGTGAAAATATCGATCAATAAGTCATCCCACTAACTCATGGGGATATATAAATGCTGAGACAAACATCTAGAAACTATGTGTTCATCCTTCACCTGCAGACACATGAGGCAGATAGCCACAAACTCTGCCACTGTTCGCTTCACTCCGGGCCACCGAAACTGACCCCTCATGTCCCAGTACATCATGGACACTCATGGGTGTACTACCATGAGTGAGTTACGGAAAAAATCAAGATATTTATTCTGAATTTATACCAGGACATATAACTTCCCATGAAACAACATCATATTATAACCATCCTTTGACTAACCTTCCAGAGTGTTGCCCGAGTTGACCCAATCACACATCACTTCACTCTTTGAGTCTCCCCAATAAGACTCATTAACCTATTGCAATAGATTGGACTTCACATTCATCATAAATAGACAACCTCTACCCCAATACACCCTTGTTACATGTGCAAGGAAACTAACTCCTCCATCACCTTCCAAGCATCCAGAGATTCCCAAATAGCTTCCCCCTACAACTTCATGCTCAAGGGATCGACCAAAACATTCCCCTTACGTACAGTTTAAAAGATCTCAATGTCGTAGTCCTAAAAAAACTCAAACAACCTTCATTGTCATGTGTTCATGTCTTGTTGGGTAAAGATATTCCTCAAACTCATGTGATCATTGAAGACCTCAATGTTCCCCCCAATTAGGTAATGTCACCACATTTTCAACATGAACATGACTTATAGAAGCTCTAGTTCATGGGTGGAATAATTAATCTCATGAAAAAATAACTACCTAGACACATAAGATGTCACTCCCCACTACTACAGTGGCACACACCCCACGACATGACCAAAAGCATCACAAAACAACTCATACAACACCCCTTCCTCTGGAAATATGAGCACTAGATAACTGAATGACTTTTCCTTAAAATAGCTAATAGATGCCCAACACTGCTCACTCTATATGAATGCCTGGTAATTCATGGTGAAGATAGTAAAAGGTGTTGCAAATCGAGAGAATTTAGGAATGAACATCTGATTATATCTTTAAAAACCCTGGATACTACAAAACTCGGCCACGTTTTTGGGTGTCTCTCATGAAACAACCACTTCCACCTTCGATGGGTCCACTATTTTTTTTCGATGGGACACAACGTTTCCATGGAAGTGAGCCTCCTATGTCTAGAACATGTACTTGGACAACATCCCATATAGCTGGTGGAGTCGGAGGACCTCCAAGACAGTCCTGAGTTGCTCGGAGTGATCCTACATTGAGCATGAGTAGTTCAACATGTGGTCGATGAAGATGACTACAAACTGGCCTACATATTAACATGAAACAGAGTTCATGAGCCCCATGAACACATGTGGTGCTTTTTTAACATTTAACGGAAGGAAAAAAAACTAAATTTTCAAATATCTATACCTAAAGGAATTCTTCGGATTGTCCTCATCCTTCGCCCTCAACTGGTGATACCCAAACTACAGGTCCATCATTGAGAACCAACCTACCCACATCCATTAGTTAAAAAGTCATTGATCCTTATGAGGGAGTAAAAGTTCATGACCATCACCAGATTCAGCCTTAGGTATTCAATGCATAGATTATTACCACTATATAACTACATTGAAAACAATAATAAATAACCCTATGGTGATGCACTCGGTTGGAAAAAACCCATCTTCATCAGGCCATCAACCTGAACCCGCAACCCCTGCAACTCAGAAGGTTCCATCTAATAGGGAGCCATCCAAATCGGAATGGCATCGGGTTGTAAGTCTATCCTGAAATCAACATCACGTTGAGGAGGAAATGTCACAACCGCTTCAAGGAAGATGTCTAGAAACTCACTTACGATCCCCCAAACATCCACCTTCTTTGAGTCTGTTGATTCCACTACCAACTTGGATAATAAGGAAAAAGGGGATCTACACACCGATTACCCACCTATAAGCCTCACTCACCCACAAAATCTACAAGTTGGCTACCCATATATGAGAATAAAACCCTTCTCCACATGTATTTTATAACTGCGTGTTCGGAAAATATTCAGTTAATTCACATGATGACATCGTATGGTTGCATTCACAGAAGAAGTTGATTCTAACTGGACTGATGTAGTCCCAAAATCACAATTCTTCCACAACAAACACAAAACAGGTTAGTTTGTCCTCTAATTGGTGTGCTAAGCTCCATGGATAATGAGAATATTTATACATCAAGGCTTATGGAATGGGCTAGACTGTGTGAAACAAAGGAGTGGGAAGACCCAAAAATAAAACAAGCCACATGCAGAAGTGCTGAATAAACTGATCGTACCTTGAACGAACTCTAGACCTGCTGGAACTACAACCTCTGCAATGTGAAACTTCCCAAAACCAGCTCCTCTACCTATCAGTTTTCGACTGCCTCACTAACCAATCTCTGGTCGAGGTCTCTATGGAGTTCCCTAAGGTCATCATCCTCTAACAGCCTTTGATCTCGAAAGAGAGGGAGATCACTATCTCTACTGCTACTGTGGAAATGGTCTGGCTAGAAACTGATGCATCTGAGTTGTGAACTGAACCTCCACACATCTAATGTAATGTGCTTATCCCATGAAGGGATTCTGAATATTCCCACAACTACCATTAATAAATAATCTTGTCCCTAGGCTCGAAGAAAAAGGGAAAGGACTAATAGATCAAAACTAGAACTGTTGGGGCATGCTCTCCATTTGTCCTAACCATGAAGGCACTGATGTTGGAGGCATTCTAATAACAACCAACGCCATTGATGAGCTCAACTGGTTCCATTATCATGGCACACCTACCATTGTGTGAATAATCTCTACTGCTTCAGCCTTCTCCTGAACCACTAATTATGTCGGTAGGGTGAAGGGTGTAACAACAAACTAAAGGGAGGGTCAGAGTGCCTCCTTTAATAACCTTTCTTGCGACTCCTCATCTGAGAAGAGTTATGGAGCCAAATAAATTAATCTTTGAACTTGATCCCCAAACCCCTTACCGAAATAATCGCTTGATATATGGAATAAATCAAGGTAAAGGTGATCGAAAGCTCCACAAGCCATACCTCTGTCTCCATGTCTAAAATACTACCCATGTACTTACCGATGGTCTGGTGCTGTAAAGAACGTAGTGTCTTCCTCTTCATTTCATACTCTTCCCCTCTGTCAATCCTCCACTGATCAACTGGATCAGAATCCAGGCCCTCGATCACCCACACTACTTGTGAGCGTCCTCTAGGTGTCGTAGCTGCAAGGTAAACAAGGAATGCCAAAGCCAGAGTACTATAGAAGATAAATTTTAAATTCTTCTTAAACCTTTTATTTATTTTAAATTACCAAAACACCAAAGACATAGATGAATAGAAGTCATTATGATATGTGTACCTTTCCTTGGATCTCTACCCTACCATCTTTGTAGCCTCACCTGGTTCTTTGATAGGTCCAGAGTCATTTCATCAGATTACGGGGGGTGGGGGGGGGGGTAAAAACATTTGTTCTAGCCACCCTTTCCTGGCCTATTTCACACACCAAGATCGGCTAACATTGTATCCCTACCATACCATGAAATCCTCACTATTCCTAACCCCAAAATTGGTCAGATCTCACAACCATCACCTCAAATATGATTATTTAAGGATCCACCTTCACCAAGATGAGGAAAGGGACAAGAAACAGCCAATCCTTTCATTATTCATATTGAAGGAGAGACAATCCCCCCCCCAAATTCCAGCCTACTATAGGTCCTAGAGTGTTAACTTGCACTAAGGGTGTAGGACTCATGTATAAATGAAGTCATTACCCTTTTTATTTAATAAGATCAGGATATAAGAATGTAAATCCCAATAAACTCCAAAAACTGAAATTTAAAGTAACGAAAAAAAATCTATTCCCATATGAATGTTTAAAATAAACTAATAAAAATTATAGAAAACTCTGATTAAAAACTACCAAAATCATGAAAATCGCATTGACAATATTCTCAACGTTCGAGCTAGTAAGGTCCAGCACGGTCTGAAATGTCATCTGGGAAACTGTAAAGCAGTTTTATATATATAGAGTGAGAATACATGTATACTCGATAGGGAAAACCAAAATAACTTGTTCACAAGATGGGAGGCATTCTAATGCCCCATGATAAATAGAGATAACTGAATCACCTAGTAAAGAAACTATCCACCCATCATCACAAAGGAACGATCCCTAAATAACACATGTTACGTAAAGTAATAATAATATCTCATCGATATTTGGGTACCCTACACTGCTTTCACCCTAGTCATTTGGGACATCCTACGTGTCATATCACCATCACAAGTCTCATTGTTGTCCCACTACCTCCCCAACAATAACCTTAGGGCCACCACCACACAACCCACACATAGAAACATGGGCTAGCACAACCACACATAACCAGGCCTGCAGACACATTGGACACAATAATCACTGCCACACCTGAGGACACCAGGGCTAAAAACACTACTGCCACGCCCAAAGACACCTCTGCCCCATCCTAAAGACACATGGGAATCAAACCTTCCAACAAAATCATTGACCAACCACTACAACATGCTCTTCCCAAAGAGTCTTGGCCTTATTGAGTCTAATGCCATCCCAGCCCGCCTGAAATATGTTGGGATACCTAGGACAGGGAGTAAAAATGATCTAATAGCCATCCAATCCTAATAATGTTGGAAGAACACCTTCCCCCATGAAATGGGGGTGTTTGTCATTAAGTTATCAACAATAGTGGGGTGCATATAAGAATCAAAATAACTAAACATTATATATATTTATGTAATCAAAAAAGCATCCCATCCTAAGGGTTATTAAATAGACAACATGTATGTACACCACCACTCTCACTGTTATTTTTATATGCACAAATTCACAACAACCACAAATAGAGCATTACCCATTTCTAGAAAATAATTCCACATTGTACCTGTTCTCATTATCATGTTCACGCGATTACATATAAATATATCTTTACTACCATGAAACTAATAGGAATTACCTAAATCCAAAACAATAATTGATAGTAAAACAGCGAAGAACACATTTAAGTATTCACACCTTGTTCTCTTGAAAATTCACAACAACGAAAGGAATATGTGAGATCCCTCGTTGTACTGGTACCAAACCAAGCCCCAGTATATCGCATCCACATTGCCTCAGATTCACAGAACAACAACTTCTCATTGAGAACATTCCACCCCACTTTTTGAGTCACCCCACAAACATTAAACCAAACAACCATGCATATTACCATAACAGAGCATGAGAGTTACATATTTAGACACGCCATTCATTGAGTTCCTTAAATTTAGTTCACCCAGTTGATAACTTAGGGGATATTATTCATCAAAAATAAGTTTGATAAACCATGTTTATTTGATTAACTAGTTTTCATGTTATATCCATTTAATCTTAAGGCTATCCAGAAAAACATAGCATCATTAGTACGCATGAAGGGATAACCAACAACCACGATTTTCAATATTTATGATTCCATGCCATTCACAACAGAAAACAAAGGTAAAACACAGAAAAATAAATATCATCACTACAACCCTTTTTTTAAGAGTCTTTTAATTATATTCCTTAAAGATGGTTTCATCTACTTACAGAGGGAAAATCATCAAACCCACCACGTATGATGCACAATAAAGAGAGATGATTGAATAACCCCTATATGGATGAAAAATGATCGATGTTTTCTCCATGATCCATGAACTGGGGATGAATGACATGTATAAGAAGAACTCCATGGAATCTAAGGCTGACCTAGAAGGGCCCCAGCACGGGCGCATGATTTTTCTCTGATAGAGGGAATCCAAACGCACCAATGAAATTAAAAGGTCCAAGGAATATGAAGCACTATGTGTGATAAAAGGCATGATCCTAGAGTTACGGGATGTGAAATCTCAATGTTCATTAAACGTGGATCGTGGTTTGACCACACAGCTGGGCAGTTACACACGTTATAATTTTTTGAGAATTAATAATTATCCCCGGTGATGGTGGAGATAATGGCTATGAGTTAATGGATTTCCATTAAATGAATAAAACACTTAACAGGGGAGAAACCACATAACATAAAAACCTGGAAAACATAGTAAAAAGTTGTTTAAAGGAAACATGTTTTGGTATCCCAAGGGTTTCCCCACTCTTAGGGGATTTAAATATCATTTATTGGATTAAAAACCGCCTTAAATATATTTAAATTATATATTAATAATTAAAAACAGGGTTTTGGGATAACTAGGAAATGATACCCCAACCACCCTCTACCTCACTTTACGGGTGCGACACTGATCAGTGAGATCGATTGGTGACACACCGTTCAGGGAGACTGATACGTCACACATCGATTAATGAGACCGATCGGTGACACCCCACTACTAACACATATGCTCTCATGACCCACCCTTAATGTACAGGACACCGAAAAACCAAAATTTTACAATGTAATGGACCAATAATGAATTTACCATTACATTTACATGTTACCACAGAATTAAAGGTTTTTTGTCTCCATTAACCTTATTTGTGATGTATGTTATGTTATATAGCGATATTCTTATATTGAGTGTGTATAATTATAATTTGAGATGATATATCTATATTATACATATTTTATTGATATTTTAATTTTAATTTAATTTTATTAATTCATGGGGATTATGAATCAATGTTAAAAAATTGTTAAGAGTCCTTTGTTACAATTTCATAACTTATGAATATTGTTTTAGATTATGCTCCCAGTGATGAGATCCTATGATCCATCTATCATGAAACTCATGAATTTTCTTCTACTGTAGTTATTTATAAAATTTATAAGTAATAACAACATTTTAAAAATCCTTATTACCTACAACATATGAGATATGTTTTAGAAAAGTATTCCATTATTTCTCTCTTCAGTCAAAAATATATTTTCTTCCAAAAACATGATGTATTAAAATGTTTTAAAAAACGTTTTCAAATTATGTTTTATATGAACAAAGGATATATTCATTAATAATTATTTTAAATTGTTTTTAAAATATTACTCTATAATATCTCTATATTATTTTCAAATAAAATTATTTTCACAGTGTTTTATGTTTTAAAATGTGGTTTTACAAATAAAATTTCCTTTTACTAAAAATTGATTTAATTGTATTTTAGGGATATTTCCTTTCATCATTGTCAAAAAAAAGATGTTAATTATACACAATGGGGATATTTTTTTATGATACCATCCTCGTTCTTTCTTTGAATATATTAAGATTATTTTAATGGGATAGTTTGGTAACTAATTTCTTTTATAATGGTTAACCATGATTCAGAGAGATTGTTATAGAACCCATTTCTTTTACACGGTTTCATCATGTTTCAAATAGATTGAATTGAAACCAGTTTATTTTTATGGGGTTATCTTGTTATAAAATAATAGTTATTATTTATATGTGTTTCATGATCAAATCCTTATATACTTTATTCGTGATGTGGTTCTTGGACATTATATATAATAGGAATTCATTTATTGCATCGTGTGATATCGCTATATATTTTATGATGGGTTCACCCAAATAGATTTCCAATGCATTGGGTAATGTTTATTTCCCCTAAAAGATTATAGTAGTTGTTGGATATATGTTTATTCTAATCTGTAAGTGTTCTATAAGGGTTAATTAAATGTTATTTGAGAATATATTCCATGAAACCGATATGTTTTCATTATGATTCCTATATATATATGAGGTTTCCTTTGGTCGAGATTGATATCACGTGGCTTCTGATAATTTATACGTATAACTATTTACATTGTTATATAATTTTTACTTATTTCAATGTTCCATAATGCAAGTAATTATGTGTACATATATTATAAGTTTACTCTCATGCACTTTGATTAGGTCATCATACCTTTTTTCTCTTCTTATAATCATTTTTTAAATTGAATTGTTAATTATTATATTTTCATTATTGGTAATCTGAGCTAACCATCCAACATTTCCTTTTCTATAGGATAAAAAAATTTGGTTGAAAAATTTATTTCTATATTGGATTTATATGGATTATTATGTTGTCTTAATTGGAAAATGAAAAAATATGGGTTACATTTGAGAAAATATCATTTAATTCCATCTGAATGTTTATGTAGGATTTTGTTTTAATTTTCTAAAACTATAAACCTAAAAGTTCATAAAGGTTGAAAGTGACCCAATTTTCCCTTTTGATATTATAAGGATTGGTTAACAAGAACTTGGTTCCATTTATCATCATCAAATACAGAAGAATAATGTTTATGATTTTAGAATTGAATTTTGGAGTGCATGTTCAAGGATATTATAGTTCTTTTAAATGATTTGTTTACATAAATATAGATGTTATGTTTTTTTTCATATTTTTATATCTTAAAAGTAAGAAACATAAAAATATTTTGATATGATTATGGTGGATCATATGATCAATTTCATAGAAAAACCTATTAGGTTTTAAGAGACGAGATCTTAATGTGATGATCTTAATTTTAGGATATCTTTTAAGAGGTTTAATTATTCATTTTAACACAAAGTATGAATTATATATCATTGAAATGATATTTATTTAAATGATATTAATTAAGATTTATAGGATCTTGGATATTTATATCATATGCTTTTTCACATATATAACCAACTGATATAAAATTTATTCAATGATTAAATTATTAATGGTACTTCAATTAAAAATTGACATATTTTTGGGATTGAAATATGAAATAAATAAGATAAACTTTGAGGAAAAACACTCTTTAATTTTGATGTTATTTTGGTTATTTTGGACATAGTTTTATCAAATAATTGACGTTCAACATTCTCTATTTCTTTTAAATTTAGAAGATTATTATATTGGGTGACGGTTTAATCATTTTTTTGTTATCATTTTATATTTTTAACATTTTGGTTTTTATTAACGTATAAATATAAGAAAATTATATTTTCATTATTTTCAGTTTTATATTGCCCATTTATATTTTAATGTAGTAATTTAGACATTAATATTTAATCATAAATATTCATCATTTAGAGAAAAATATTATATTGTATTGGAAATTTAGTAAGGGATGAAATTTTACTCATTAAACAAATATGTTTCCATATTATTATAGTCTAAATGGAAATATAATTTCTCAACTCAATGAAAATAATCTTAAAACAAAATATTTATCCTATTATAATCATCTCATAAGATATTAATGAGATTTTTCATAGAAATATTTTAATGATTCAGTGATTTTTAACTTTCTCTTGATTATTCACATTGTATTAATTGATTATATTTTTTCCTCCATATACTTACATGGACTTTAAGTTGTTCTTCCATGTCCAAATTTCAGCTTCCCAATAATATTCTCTTATTTGGAAACATGGTATGTATTAATCTATATGAAACTCATATTTTCCTTTCTCTTTTAGTAATATAATTTTTTACTTAACATTTTTATGATGTGGGTATACAATAGAATTTTCTTCAAATTACCAACATTTTATTACTTATATAAAGACCAAATTGTGAGGGAACAATTTTTTAAAGAGGGGATGATGTGAAACCCTAATATTTGAAAATAATATAATTATATATGATAAAATAATGGAAACACAACAGTTATTTTATCTTCTGTTACATGAAACACTCAGTTTATATTTCCACACTCAGAACCCGTAGATTTTTCTGTTTGATAATAGAATAAACATGCAACATAGAACATAAATGACCAATTATATATATTATAAGTATAAGCTAGCCATTAAATTAGAATGTATTAATAATATTAAATAATTTATAACATATATAAATATATGAATATATAAGTGTCTTACTCAATATAAATTTCTGATAAATTAATTATAAATAATCAATCAATTTTTAGTAATTTGATTTTATATTCCAAAAATATATTTTCTTAAAAAAGTAGTTCTATTTCTTTTCTTGAAAAAAATTATTAAATTTTTGAAATTTTAGAAATTCTATTACAAAAAATTAATTTTTTTAATATAATTGCAATATAAAATTGTACGTTGGGAGAAATGTTTTTACTTTTATGAAAATATTTATTTTTCACTGAATAATGACAAGTATACTTTTTTTTAAAAAAATATTTTATTTTCAGAAAATTTTGTAATTTAAAAATACAGATGTAATTGGAATATCTTTTCAAGTAACCTAAAAATTAAAAAAAAATATCGAAATTAATGTTTAATTAACCTTATTTTGGTTTTCATTATACATTTCATGTTGGGTTTATACATTGGATTTTCTATAAAGTGTTTTAAAATTCATAATGTATGTCCTTTAAAATTAATTGAAATCATCCATAATGGGGAATTGTTTTAAATAAAACTAATATAATATATATCATTGAAAATTAATTTTGTTTTATAAAATGGGTTTTTTATACATTGGGTGAATATGGAATCATATTTTTCTAATAAATACTTTTCTTAAAAACCCATTGTCTCAACGAATTTGTTGGATTAATATTAAATTAAAAATTTCCCTTACATAGATTTTAATTTGGAAAAATGGTTTCCATATTTTTCATTTGAATTATTTATGTTTTATAAAGATTAAAATGTATCTTTTTTGACCAAAATAACTATGGATTATAGTAAAAAAATTATTTACAACGCATAAGGTATAAATAAGTTTATTGTGGACTTAATGAAGAATGATAAGAGTGAAAAATACTTCGAATATTGTATTAATTTTCATCATTGAAATTATATAGAAAAAAATCAAAAAAATATGAAATACTGAGATTCATTTCCAGGATCCTTTGAATATGACCCATATAAATAGTTCTGTAATTAAAAAGTCAAAAAAAGTTAATATTCTTCCTTAAATATCAATAATTCTTGGGGGAAAAACCAAAAAAATCTATGGTTTAGGTATACAAATTATTTTAAAAGATAATTTTTTCAACATAATTTAACATTATTTTTTAAATTTTAAATAATTCACAAGATTCTTAATAAATTCAAACATAGTAATTATTTACAAATCAACAAAATGACATAAATTATACTAAAATTTTTAATTGTTCTATAAAATGAAAGAAATTTTATGTTAAATTAATTTATTAAATGAATATATCATGTTATAGAGGGGGGATATTAATATTTTCAATTTCAATAATTTTCATAAATTTTTTAAAATTAATTTTAAATAAATTATGTCAAAATTGATATTAGGGTACTTTTCTAATAAATGCTATTTTATGATATGCTTCAAAATTACTAATAAAACTATATTCTTTAAGTGATTATAAAATTTTAATAAATATCTAAAATGTTTAATTGATGAAAATATTTATATTATATAATGACTATATTTAATACTAAATTGTATAAAACTTTTTTCACATGATTATGGATAAAAGGGTGTTTTTATATGTTACATGAACTTATGTTAAAATTATTTTTCCACAGACATAATATTATTATTTGATAAATTTGATTTAATAATTAGACTCAATGGTTCAATTTAATCTAATAAGGAACATTTCAATTTACTTATAATGTATAAATTAATTATATTATAAAACTAGTTATCATAATAGAAAATTATAATGTCAAAAAGACAACATCGATGTTTTGGATCAAAATGATTAAAAAATGTGTTTTATTGTCTTTTTTAGTTTTTCCTGGACTATATAAAACATTAAACACATTAAATTTTAATATTGGAGACACATTAGGGTACATGGGCGTTCCAATGGTGAATATTATTCAATGTTTTGAAGAATACCACTCTTCCTCAACTATAAAAGGGCACTCTCTCCTCTGACTTCTTCACCCTTATAAAGCCATTTGTCTCATTAAAACCTAAAAAAATAATATAAAAACATCCCTCCACACATCCAAGAACTCTTAGTTTTTTGAATAAATTAATCATTATAGGGATTTTGTGAAAACATATGTAGGATACTTGAATAAGGGATAATGTTCTCCAACAAGTGACTTTATTATACACATTTTTTCACCTCCGTCAATTCATATTATTTAGTGATTATATAATATTGTCAGTACATTAAATATTAAATATTGTTTTTTGTTATTTATAATATCTAATAACTCACACAGTTCTATAAAATGGATTATAAATTCATTATTTTTTTGTACGAAAGACTACCACCTTGAGAAATGATGTCATTAATTTTTTTCATTTACACCACTAATGATTGTTATGATGATTGATATAAAGTTTTTATATGATATTTATAAAATAATTTTATATCTGGAGTAATTATATCATATATATCATTTCTATATTCCCTTCTGTCAGGGATATTATAGCATCGGTCATGTGTATTGAGGATTTTAGCATCACGAAAGGATGTGATTTATTTCTACCTAATGAATTACATGGAATTTAATAAGGGGAAATATAATAAATGTTTGTGATATAAATGGAATATTTTTAATATTAATTATATTTCCCGAAATAAAATATTTCAATTTCTTTTTACACTTCCACTCACTGTAAAAAAATATATCATTGTTTGTGGATATGTGGACAACCGCCTCCTCAAAGGGATGTGATTCTATTTTTTCACCACCACATAACAATTGTAGAGTAAATAATTTTATATAATTAAATAATTAGTTATTTATTATATTATTAACATTCTTTATAATTAAATGATACTTACCTTCTTTTTATAATGATCATTGAAAAATAGAAATATTACTCATGCGTACGTAACGTCTACCATCTCCCTAATCATAACATTAGTTCAATTTCCATAAAAATCATTCATGATTTTTCCTAAATTTACAATTGATGTCAAAATATGATAATCATTTTTTTCTAATTATGTATATGATTAGATAATGACCTCTTTGACAACATTCAATCTACCATAATCAATATAGACACCTAAGATGATTGTGGTAAAAATATCAAACATATACTTAATAGATTAGGTAATTATATATAACAAGATTTTAATTGAAATAAATTTATTAAAAACATGAAAAGGTTTATCATGAAATTATAAAATTATCATAATATTATTATTTTGGAATATGAAGACCCATATGATGAATCGGGTTCAAAGATAGTTTTTTCTCATCCACCTTTTAATTTTCTGAGATATATTTCATATTCATCACATATTTTTATTTGGTGGAGTATATAATACCCATGAATGTAATTTATTATTCACATTATAAAAATTATGAGAATTTAATAGTAACTCTATTTCACAAGGATTACTGTTTCCAATTAATAAAGAGTAAAGAGTTTTTTAATTTTGTTAGATTATTTTATGATATGTATATAATACTGCATCTACATTTTATATAAAAAAATCTACATATTTTACTATTATTGTATGTTTCATTTAATTTTTTTCTTTTATGGGAATTAAGAATCAATGTTTATCAAATTTTATGATTCCTTTGTTAAAATAACATTGTTTATCATGATTGTCTATGATTATGCTTCCAAAGAGGCGATCCTATAAAACCTTTCTCAATAATCTCCTTAATTTTAGTATAATATGGTTATTAATGATATTTACATGTAATTTTAAAAAATTTCCACACTTTGGTAATTAATTTTAAGATGTTTTAATAAAATATTAGTTTATTTTTTCCTTCTAATAGATATATGTTTTCTTTGAAAACCATGATTTCTGAAAAAAAAAATTAAGAAAAATTCAATGTATTTTTTATGGTTGAAGGGATATTTTCCCCGAAAAAATGTTATATATTATTTTTAAGATATTATATTAAAATATATCAAGGATATTTTTAATGAAAATTATTTTGAAAATATTTTTCTGTTTTAAAATTTTATTTTACAAATGAAATGGGTATTTTCCTCAAATAAAACTATTGGAATTTTAATTATATTTCAATTCATAAACATCAACAACCTGTTTTAAGTTATTAACTAATGAAAATATTTTTAATGACATTATCTTCATTCATTTGTTGTGTGGATTAGTATTGTTTCAATGTGATTTTATAGAAACAATTTTTTCTATAGTTTAACCATGTTTCAAACAGTATTTTATAAACCAATTACTTTTATATGGGTTGATTATGTTTCAAATAGATTGACCTGAAACCCATTTATTTTAAATGGGTTGATCATTTTATAAAATAAAAATTATTGTTACTTTGATTTTCATGATGAAATATTTGTATAATTTTGTAATTTTGTGGTTATTGGACATTATATACATTGGTATTTCCCAGATATTTTTAGGTGCGTAAATTATAGATTATAAGACGAGATTTCCTTGGTATCACTATAATTCAATGCGTAATGACTATTGTCTCTAGAAAATTATATTTGAATTTTAATGTATGGTTATTACAATTTTGAATTTTTTTAGAGGTTTTATACGGGTTCTATGATATGATGTTCTATGATACCATTATTTGTTTCAATTATTGACTTCAGTTTTTGAGGTTTCATTTGATCAATATTGATGTTACATGGCTCATTATTATTTATAATTTTGAATATTTCAGTTTTAAATAATTGTACCATGTTTTAATGTTTCATAATATTTGTATGATTGGTTGGAAACATCCTTTTTTATAATCATGGAAATTCATTTTGACATCATAACCTCGTTATATTATTATTATCATTGATGACATGTCATTTTTAATTACTATGTTTTCCCATATTCAGCAATTCGGCCCACCCTTCTATTGTTTCTATTTCCCTGGGTTATCAATAATAAGATTAAGAGTTTGATGTCTAATGGTTATTTAATATATAGGATAATGTTGTATTAATGTTAAAATGAGAAGATGTGTATAATGAGATAAATTCCCCTTTAACGTCATGTGAATTATTTTATGTAAGTGTTTTTCTTATTTCTCTAAAAATAGAATCCTATAAGGTAAATGATGGTGTATGTAAATCAATTTTTATTTTTTGATTTTGAAAGGATTGGATGGAAAACATGGGTCACAGTTATCAGAATCAATGATGAATGAGTAAATTTTATTATTTATACACTATAACTAATAGTTATGGATTGATGCTGTTATTTTAGAGTGATGTGGCTAAGTAGAGACATCACCATGTTGATTTTATATTAAAATAAATTTCCAAATTATAATTAATTTAAGTACATGATCTGTTAAAAAATGAAATTTATCATCAATGTGTTTAGTTATATATTATTACAATGCTTTTCCAAAAATAGAAATTTTATAACATTTGTCACAGAACATATAAATATTATTAAAAAACAAAAATTTGAAGAAAATTTATTAATCTAAAAATATTCAATACAGAAGGAATAAAAAGTTAATATTATGAATTATTATTTTAAGGAGAAATATAATTTAGATTCCTTGAAGATAGTTAATGTAAATATTTACCAGGTAAATGGTACATACATGAAGTACTCATTTTATTCATCATACACCAACAATAATAAGAATACAAATATGAGGTCAAATCAAATTTTATTTTAATAAAGAAAAATAAACAATGATTCAAATATGCATTTATTGATCTAATGATACTTTTCAAATATATAATATTAATTCCTTTGGTTCAATTTGATATCTAGAAAATAAAAAAACTGAAAACAGTAAATCTGAACTAGATGAACCTAAATATAATAAACCTCCAATCATTCATGTATTGTTTTTCATGTTAATTGATTTTACGATTTTATCTAAATTTAATTTCCATGTACTACTCATGGGAGTATATTTTAAATTAAGAAGATCCTAAATACTTATTTACTAACTATTTAAAATATATAGATTGATTTATAGAAATACCATCATTTCATAGTAATAATTTTAGTCAATGGAATAAAATAATCTCCCACATCATTCTCATATCAAAATTGAAATCCATTAAACATAAAACATCTTTTTAATGAAATTCATTTGAATGTATTAATATCATATCTCCACCATAAATTTTAAAATCAAAATAACATTACAACATTTCTTCAAAAATAAATTATGATCAACATTTCCTTTCTTAATATTATATTTAAGATAAACCATGTTAATTATTCACACCATGCTCTAGGAACTAGTTTTAACCCATGTAAAACCTTAGACAATTTAACGAAATAATCAATAAATTTTTTATTTTTCAAAACTAAGGGGTTCTCTAACATAATTTTCCTTACAAATATAATAATTTACAAAAAAAATTGACCTCCATTTGAAATAATTTAAAACCATGAAAATCAACCTAATACAATAATATAAAAATTACTTCTATCATATAAAAATGAAAAATTATTATTCAAAATACATTCCTTAATGATTTATAATTATCTGAAGCCACTAATCAATCTTTCTTTTTAACACTATTTCCGGATTCATCAAGTTTATTTCAAAAAATACACATTGTCCTGTTAATCTTATAATAATTTATAGGAATAACTAAATTACACACATTATTTCTACTAAACTAATTTATTTATCAATGAATATCTAATATAATATTACCATAAACCAAATCCTCATAAATAATATTATGTAGAAACCCATAAATAAAATCATGATAAAAAAATTATTCATAATATATTTTTTAGTTTTAACATTTGATTCATCATTACAAATATCTTTATCTATGAGATGATCATTGTTTGTTTTCTATGATTTTTTGTAAACATGTTAAGATTCAAAAAGAACATTATAAAACTCAATATATCCTTATTTTTATTATTGTACTTCCAAGTCAAAATAAAAATCTACAAATTCTGCCTCAAACTGAACAATACCATATAATCATTAATTTAAATATTATTCCTTAAACTTTATATGAATGGATTCTTAGACTGACATGGTCTATTTATTATATAAACTAAATTTATTCAAATTATTTGATAATCCATCAAAAATAACTTTATCATAATTTTCATCAAATTTATCTAATGTATCCCAACAACTTAAGATAAAAAACACTATTACCAAACACTATAAAATATAAACATTTAGTTTTTCATCTTTTCCAAAGATCGCAAGTTTTTATTTTCAACTAGGCCCTTAAAACAATTTTATCTATAACATAAAAATTATTCCGGATTTATTTTCCCAAGAAATATTTAGGTAAATTATATTCATTTTCAATTTTCTATCCATTTCACGAGGTGTCCCATTTTTTTCTTTTAAAAAAAGTGTTTTTTTTGTTTCCATAGGAGCTAAATATTTATGATTATTCTCTAATTCTTTAAAAAATGGATAAATTATAGATTCTGGAATTCACCACCATCATAACTCGTAACTAAATTAATTTAATTCCTTAATAAATTAAAACCAATTTAAAACTGTAATAAACATAGGGAAAGTTTTATATTTATGAGCTACAATGTTAAACCATGTGTATCTAGAAAAATAATTAATAATTAGAAAACAATATCAATTACCACCAAAAATATTAGGATTAATATGAGGTAATAAATAAAAAATTATATGATCAACATGAATTATATTTTTTTACTTATTTGATCGACTTGATATTTATATAAATTTGATAAGATTTTATTGAAGACTCATCAAAAATGGTGATCTATTCATTAGGTTTTTGTAAGTGAAGTGCAGTTTGGTACATGGAAAGCATGTGAATAAACCTAAAAGTACAATGCCCCAACCTCCTATATCACTAATTGTTTTAAAATTTCAATCAATTTAAATATTTTACATTTTTACCATTTAAATCATCATAATAATTGGGAAAAATTTTTCTTTTATGTTTTCATGAAACAAAACAAATATAACCTTGAAATAATGAATTTTATAAAAATGATATTTAATAATCATTACATTATTCTCATGTTTTCAGCATCCTTTCCAGAAGATGATTCCTCAGTGGTAGTTGAATCCTTCATGAATCTCCAACATGAAATAATTTCCCTATTTTTATTCTTGTATTTCTTTATCTTATTTAATACTTAATTATTCTTGGGAAATAGTTATTCATATACCCCATTTTCTTGTACTTATGAAAAATTTAATATTTACCATCAACTAAAATGAAATTACCTTTCTTCATATCCTTATAATCTATTATTGGATTGTTTTTTCAGGATCTCCTTGACTATCCATTCTTCCTTTAATATACTTATTTTGCAAAATAATCTACATCACTGCTTTCACTAGTCTATCACATATAATATGAATATAATGTATATTTATTTTATTTAAAAGTGGTTCTCTTATTCATTAAACTATATACTTCTTTAATATTTTTATGATCTAACACATATTGTAATAGTGATAATGTAATCTTATATATATTATATTGTTTATAATTTATAATTTAATCTATATCTACCTTTTTAGAATTTCACTTTTTTAGATGTGGATTATGTAATTTTTCAAAAAGAGTAATATTTTCAAGAATTGATCCCAATGATATCATAGAATTTATAAAACTAGTAATTTTATGATGCATCAGATTTATAGTTTTGTATTCTAGCAATTTAAATTCATTATATTAGCCTCTACACATTCCCAATATAGTATTAATAAGTTTATATTATCCAAGATATATAACTTGCAAAATTTTCATCATGTCTTGTGATGTTTTTTATGCCCCAAATTACTATTCAAATTCATATTTATTTCACAATAAAATATATTCACCACATTATAATTTATAATATACTTTAAAACATAATTTACAAATAATGATTCAGGTTCACCTTCTATCATCTTGTTTTTATTTTCCCTAATTTATGAATTATCATTCCTATGATACATAAAGAAATATTCCATTTAGGATTTCCAAAATCCATAAAATTTAACATAAATATGATGTGTTTTTTAGGAATCTATATAATATTTGTACATGATCCCCCAATATTAGAAAAGATTAGTTCTCCTTGATTTTTAATTCATGAAGTGGTAATATATATATATATATCAAGATTAGGTTCTTGCTATGATACCAATTATGGTATTATAGTTATGATTTAAAATATTTAGGGGGGTTAATTAGTCTTTAAATATGATTTTAATGTATTATCATATATTTTCAGTAAATTTTGTAGAAAATTGATATAAAATTGTGATATGATATTTTTAGAGTGGTTGGATCTAAATGATCACAGTCCACTCTTCACCCCTCTCATGAGTTGAGAGTCATTCTACGCACTATAACCAATATAATGGAATCCTAAAATTACTTCTTCCATATAGAATGACATCCTAATTTTTTATACCTTTTCACATAGAGTATTAAATTAATATATAAAATTGTTTACCCACTAGGAAGACCAAGAAGAACATCATTCCATTTTCAACGTAGAAGAAAAACCCAATTCCCGACATTTTTTTCCATTCACAAACCATAATTCTACCATTTAATGGTTCAGAATCTATGATTTAACATAGAAATAAATTCTATAACAAAAAAGGATCAAAAGATTTCATTTCAGTAGGGAATAGTAGTTGGTTACTAGAAAATCGTAGCACATTTACAATTGAAGAATATCAACAATCTGAAGTTTTTTCATGTTTTTTCAACTGTATGTGTATTGATTTCACTTTTTGGTACAAACCATTAAACATGAAAGTGATTATACCGACTTTTTGGTGACTACGTTTTCAGTTGTACATGATCATTTCCCATGTAACGATCTATGTGTACATCACTCATAAATAAAAAAAAATTATCTAATAAATCATCTTTGATATTATTTAAAATAAATAAAATCACTAAAAATGAAATTTTTCAAAAAAAAAATTACATTTCTAAATAACCATAATTAATATAAAGAGATTACTCCTAATTAATAATGAATATTTGACCCTTCTCACCTAATTTGAATTTAGATATTTCAATTACCAAAATTTCAGCATGAATATCCATACATGCATAAACCCATGAAATTCCATTTTAATTCTTCATAAAATAATTTAAAACATGTTTGCATGGATTATAAATACATGAAAATTAATTCTATAACGAAAAATAACAAATTATATCCATAATAAACGTGATGAAAATTGAAATGTTAGGTAATACATAAAATAGATCTTATTTAATCATTTCAAAATATCATATAGAAATTCACTAAACTATGTAACCATGTCCATGTAATGTAATTTCACACAGAATTTTTTTCTCCATGTATGACAACAGAAAAAGAAGAATATGTATATCAAATTCACATAAAGGAAATCACATAGCTGAATCTACCAAATTGATTCATGTAAGGGAATTCATATAGTCATTTCATATATCATAATTCTTGTATTTAATTTTAAAATATTTTAAACAACTTTAATTATAAATTTTTTATCTTAAATAATACCTTATATAATACATAATTTATATTTTTTCTATTTTAATTACATTTATATAATTTAATTATATTAACATATAATTATTAAAAAAATTAATTATACTTCTATATCTCATGTTGTCATCAAAATGATAGATAAAAATAGTTCTAAAAGACATTAGAATTCAGACTTACATCATATAGTTAATTCATAACTATATTAAAACATTATTGTGAAAAATTCCAAACATTATTTCCACTAAATAAATGTAGATACTTTTGAAACATTCCAATGCACTGATAATAAGTCATTTTTTGGTTTTGTATCCCACGTTATGGACTGAATATATAAGGTAACCAATTATAGAAAATTATCTATGAAGATTCTCATTTGGCTACTTTTATTCCCATATGGTTATGTGGTGAACATAAAATGGATATTTTTTAATAGTAAAAATTATCAAAAAAATGAAATTTTAATGTCCAAAATGACGTTTTTAGCTTAAGAACGCAACATGAAAACTGTAGAACATTTTATGACCAATAATAAAATTAAATTTAAATATATTTTAAGAAAAGAAATATTTTCTTCTATTAAATGATGATCATTATTCATTTCAAAATCAATTAAAAGTATTACAAAACATAAATAGATGAAAATAAATAAATCATTGTAATTATGAATGCAAAAAGTTTTTTTATAATAAACTAAACAATTTTGTTAATGAAACATGATATTTTAATGATATTTTACGATTTATCTTATAATCTCAACCACCCATCCAAAAAAACCATTGATTAATAATAAATAATGAAAAAAAATTGAGAGTTACAAAACATGTTATATTAATTGAAACAATTTATTGAACATGGCAATTTGATACCACTTTATATCCATGTTCGTCCTCCCTTTCATCATAGGGATTCTTCTATTCAGATGAGGTCATCTAGTACTCATATTATCATTACCATATCCCCCTGATTGTGATATAATTTGTGACATTGAATACTAAGACAATCTTATACCTGGGTAAACATACTAGTAGTCACAATAATTTCTTCTCATTTGAATTTAATATCTTATAGAGATTCCAGATTATAGATCATTATTAGTATTTAAATGAATTGGACACACATGAGACAATGAATATATTTTTTATTCTATAAAGTTATCCTAATTATATTCAGGTTTTATCATCATTTTATAAATGTGTGATACCACATTTCATAGTACTAAAATAGGATTGATAACATTTTGACAAATAAGATTTGACTTTGACAGATGTTTCAATCAAAATCTGGTTATGCGCCACTTGTGCATCCTTATCTATGTTTTCATGAGTAGATTTAGATTTGATTTTTCAGGATGAATAATTTTTATCCCATGTTGATCATGTTTGTCTTGAAACCATGTGAATTTATTTATAAGTTCATGTATCAATATTATTTAGTAGGGTAATCCTTTTAATCATATTTATCCCACTCGTTGTCTTAGATTATCTTATAAAATCACAATATTTTTTCCAATCACCACTCACAAAATTCCATTACATTCGATATTTACACAACCCATGGATCATATCTCCCCCTTAAGACTCCATCACATTAAATAATATTTCAATAAATTTAAAAAATTGGGATAGGTAAACCTCCATATATCATAATGTAGTGGAACGAGATTGGCCTTAGTAAACCAAACTATTTCTTATATCATTATTGAAATTCTTCAAAGAGGCATTTATTTCAGTGATACCATAAATTCATGGCTCTATATTAATCTATACATTCTCATTTTTATTCTCCTTTGAATTCAGGTATATTTCTTATGCGGTAATCTTCATGATTATTCTACTTTTGTTTGACACCTTCATTACAAAACAAGACCTCATCCACTAGTGTTATAAATCTCTTAATTTTCATTATTCTAATATATTTTAATGTTTATCTTTCCCATTATGTTACATTTATTATAAATATATATATTACTGATTTTTATTATTATTTTATAATTTCTTTTACTCCACACAGAATGGTTGTTGAACAATTAAATCCTTTGTTGAATAACAAAAATACATTTGAGGGTTCATCACATTATTATTTGGTCACATGAAATTGTTCTTTAATATATAATATTTTATTTCTGTATCAGCTATATTTTAACTAATTTTGAGAGATGCGATCTTATCTATCATTCTTTTTCATCTTATATTAAAATACATTTCAATATTAAATTTAAATAAATATTTATAACAATTTTTTTAAATGATTATTATTTTATAATCTCAATCATGGATTCCATTGAAAAAATTACATTTTTCATGTAGTCATCATTTAACATTATTATCTCAAACACAAATAGGTACCAAAAATGGTGTAGTTTGAGTCTTTTTGTTAGATAATAAATTTCCTTCAATATTTTCATATATTATTTAAGTTAATAACACCATAATATAACATATTAGAATCATAATAATATGATTTATACCTTATTTCTGGTATTATGATTGATTTTGATAATATTTCCTTTCATAATATAAAATAAATCCAACAAAATATTCACAAAAACAGTCTATGTGAATTGGAACCCAAAAAACCCATGTAATTATAAATCTCTTAATATATAAACATTTTTAGTTCAAATATGTTATGAACATTATAACTTTCTTTCATTTATTTGTCATAGTGAACTCTTGTTATCACATATTTTTAATACAATATAGGTCACATGATTTATTTTAATGATTAATTATCATACCAAAGTACTAATTTTCCCAAACAAATGGTATTTGATCATCATGTGACTCCTCCAGATTTTTACATGAAAAAAATATGTCTGAGTTTTCTTATTTTCTAAAAATAGTATTTTTTTTAATTAACCTAAATTAAGAAATTCATCATGTTGAACTGATCACATTTATCTAACAATAGTTATACTTTTTCTTGATTTTACATTTTGAGTAGCATTAATTGACAATTTATTTCTTTATTTTAATTATACTACGTAACTATTAGGATATATTGTCATTTTTAACATTTCATTTTACATTGTTTTTATTATCTTTATACCCAATTTTAATGCACTTTCCAATGGTTTCAATTTTAATTTGAGATACTTGATTAATCATTTACCTATAACTACATTATTTTATGTTTTGGTTAACCAATAATATATATTCCTTAAAATTATATCTTAATGATATTCTTAGAGTTCATTTTTGATTTTTTAGCATACTATTTCAGACTTTTCATTAAATACTCTTCCCTTTTTTAATCTCTTCCTCATTATCCTTCACGGAAACCATGATGGTATTTTAATAGTTAATATTTTAAACACATAAATGTTAATAATTTTAATAACTAAATACCATTTTTTAAAATAATGTAAATAATATTATGATGGATACTTCAATTTCCTCCATTTAGACACATCAACTTCTTCCTCAACAAACGTAATTCTCTCATTTTTTAATTAAAATATGCACTTTGATTTTATGATTACCATTAATAGTTCATATTTCAACCTATTCAAATTAATTAATAATTCATTTTTTTTATAATTTTCATCAAAGTCTTTAATTAATAGTTTAAGCATAATTAGTTCAACCTCATTTTATTAAAAATATAAATATAACATTTTTAACCTATTATTTAATATTTTGGTTATATATTCATTGAATATATAATTCTTCAATTGAACTCACTATCTTTATTTCAATATTTACAAATCCATCTAGTTTACTATTACAATTAATCATCATCATGTACTTTTGAGGTGTGAGAGATATAAAAATTCAAAAATATATCATTAAGGTTAAACTCCAAAAAACAAAATCTTTTTTCTTTGAACCCATATATTATAAATTTATAGACACCATGAGACTTGGGGTAAATCAGGATGTTTCCAAAATCTATCTTTTATTCACTCTATCATTCCATTTTTTGGATCTTTTTGAATTTCCATTGAGAAAGAGGGTTTTAATAGTTTATTAATTACTTTCTAACAATGTTTAACCAGATAAAAATTGATATTCTAAAACATGTATAAGGAAAAATAATTCTACAATGTTTCCTTAAATGGGTTAATTCAGGAAGAATACTCTAATAGTGTGGTTATTTACTATGAGGTAACACCACCCATTTTTTCCTTATAGATGATTATTAAATACATTTTATTGAACCAAGTGACACTCCCCCATCTTATATTTTTATAAATTACATTGGGAAATGGAATTACCAGTTTATATATTTGATTGTAACATTAAAAATTTAAAGGCATGATAGTCTCTTTTAGATCAACATAGGTTACTTATTATAATATCATTCTAATATCTCAATATATTCATTTTCACGATTCACTTTATCTTCAATATTCAACTTATTTAAGCCTAATAAGATCAAATAATTTTTATGACTTGAGTCATATGTCTTTAGCTTCCAAATACACGATGATGGTATCCTATTTATGAATATATTTACCCTTTTTATTCCAAATTAACATAGTACCAAATATTTATAAGATGACGATAATATCTATATGGATAATATTTTTTCTCCCCAAAATCAATAACCATTTATAGAAATGTATCACCTCTATGTATCTCTCATCTTCAACATTATTTAAATAGATATATAAAACATTCTCTTACCTGTTATTTAAAAAATAACCAATAATTACCCTTTATATTCATTTTCTTGTACCATGAATTTGATATGACAATATGTTCCAACATATCTTTTACAATAATACCAATGCTATTTTTTAAAAGAATGACATGAAATCAAAATGTAATCTTATTTTTGGGATTAATTATAACCTTATCATCAAAAAAATATTATATTAGTTGTATCATAAGTTTTAATATCTCAATTAACTTATAATTGCTTGGTTATAACATATAAAATATTTTCCCATCTATAAAATTGTAAACACCAGCTGAATCTGCCATATTTTTTTAGAAATATTTTCCACATTAAGTGGCCTTATATTACCTATACCAAAAAATAAAATAAATTCATTTTTATAGATTTAATCCTTATTTATTAACTAGATCATCGTGAAAAATAAATATATTATATTTAACTCACTTACTATCATATTTTCATCCTTCCAATATTCATAATTTTTTATAGATTATGTGGTTAAATTCCCCCTACGTGGTGGGATACATGAAATTCGAAGTGTCCCTAAATTTATATTTATAAAAAAAGTGAAAATTATTCACATGGAGTAATAATTATCCATCACTTCTATAAGGGTTTCAATGGACTTTAACATTTCCCATGCATGTAGACATCATAGTCTGATCCAATGTTTCACAACACAATAATTCTTATCTTCCTAAACATAAAGAAGAATAATGAATTATATTTCATTGATATTTCATACATGGATATTCTTTTGTGAAGATTTCTATATTTTGGAAAAATAAAATATATTATATTTTAGAAGAAAGAAATCACATATTAACGGAGATGTTTTCCTATTGAAATTATATACATATTTTTTAATTACCTTATATATAATTTAAATTCCCTATGTGTAGAGGAAAATATAAATACGTAACCAATTTTATGATAAATACAAAAATACATATTTTTTTGTATCACATTCCACATATTTCTCATTATATATTCAATGTTATCTCTAATATAATACTTATGGATGAAAAATATCATACACCTTAAATTCATATACTATACATTCACAGAGACCTCCAACACATAGTAAATTTTCTATAGAATTCACATAGGATAGGGTATTTTTGATAGTTCTATTCTTTACTCCATTAACTTATAAATTATTCAAAACATAACTCCATTCATATTTTTAACATAAAAAATTTCTAACAACTTCTTTACTCAAAAACATATAAACATTAACCATGATAAATTTTGATCTTTTTATCCAAAGATTCTATGAATAAATTCTAAAACAATATTTTTTTTAGAAACTGTGTTCTTCAACAACACTATATTTTATTAACGGAGAGAATGTTGAGAACAACACTCTATCTTTTTGTGATGATTTAATGTTAAAAAATACCATTAATTCTTTTTCTAATGATTTTACATTTAGTATATTTTAGGAAATTAATATTATTTATTTATATTTTTTTAATACTATTTGAGTATTTTAATCCACGTGGAATATTTGACAAAGTGTTCATAAATCACTATAGCATGTTCTGGAAACACTGTTCATACCATAGGTTGAGGAGTATAGCATAAGGATGAAAACTGTCACTTATGGGTATTCAAAAAACTATGGTTAAGCAACCATACGTTATCAATAAAGTATAGAAGAAGAATCATACATTTAGAAGGAAACTTATGTTTAGATGATCAAAAAATTATGGAAGAATAATCCTAAGTTTGGAAGGAACCTTACATTTGGATTACCATAAAATTATGGAAGAAGAGTCCTATGTTTGGAAGGAACCTTATGATTGGATTATCAGAAATGTATGGAATAATTATTTTATGTTTGTTTCTCAAATGTATGGTTCATCAACCTCACTTTTGTAAACAACCATACATATGATTGATATGTATGGATCCTAAACATTATGTTCTGAAGTACAGAAATGTATGGATCATATACCGTACGTTTGAGAGTTGAAGAGACGAGTATAGATGATCATCATTATGCTTGAGATCAACCTTACATTTAAAAAATTGATCATCAAATGTTACATTCCTTGTCAACCTTATGTTATGATCCTTAAGTTCATAGAATGTATACAATACAGTTCAAACTTATGTTTGGCATCAAATATTTAAATTACATCTTTATTAAAGAAACGATATTTATGCAGATTATTAAGTAGATTTCCATCCAGATTAAAAGCATGATTCTAAAGCAGGCCTTTGACTAATTCACAGTCATTTATTTATGATTCAAAGGATCAATTTAAGAGGATCTTTTCATGTAAAATTTTAAGGGGAGTTACAACAAATCTGTTATTCATATATTTCACTATCACAATCCTAGAGGTGACTTTTATGGATCAAAATTTAGACGGAGAAAGCTCGTCTTTATTCTATATATACATGTAATATTATGTATTATAGAGAGAGTCGATTCATAAAAAAGAAGAAAAATATATATCATGCTCCTGAGTTTTTCAGAACCACTTTTTATAGAGACAATCGAGGATTATATATCTACTGTTATGAAGAGCGAAAAATCTCTCTTTTCTAAAGAAGAAGAAATAAATTGATGATTTGATGATTTTACATCGAATATATATTGTGAATAAACTATTGTTAAAGTTTCAAATTATATTTCATAATCTATTGCAACTGGATTGACTCAGAACTAATCTTACCTAAAGAACATTATTTCTAAAAATTGATGATCCATCGACTGTAAATTGTGTTATGTTGAAATTGTGAATAACAACTGGAATGTATTTCATAGAATAAATACTCTTTTACTTTGAGTGACCAGATTCTCATAATAAGTTGTGTGTTAGGTTTAGTGTATGAACTAGAAGGATATGATTAGTCTTAATGTCATAAAGGTGTCAACTACCAGCACTCGATTGTGGAATGGTCTGTTGATAAGGGGACCAGATAGTGAAAATCACCATGATCATGGAGTATAGAATTGTTGGTGTTGACTAGAGGATTTCTATTCCCTGAACCACTATAAATCTTGTCTCATTTTCTATTTATTTTCAGATGATTAATTATTTTGATAATGTTTAAAGGATAGATCACAATCTTTTAAAGAATTTTTAATACACACAATTCTCCCCCCACCCCCTTGTTTATAAGTGGTTTAACCCAATCCAACAATTGGTATCAGAGGTGGTTCTTTTCATAAATCTATAACAAGATGATTTTTTTTGGGATTATAAAAAGAACATTGACTGATACACAAGAGGGTATGTCAATGGTTTGAGCTCCCTACTTCAATGGTGAAAATTATGGATGTTGGAAATCAAGGATGATCATTAATTTAATTAAACTTGGATACATAGTCTACTCAAAATTTATAACTCCTTATGCTAATCCATAGAAACATGAATCATTGAGTACTTATATAGAAGTAGAGTTCGACACAAATCTGAAAGCTATGAATTCTATCATCTATGGTCTTGGACCATATGAATTCAATAGAGTATATCAGTTTCCGACTACTTTTGAAATGTGGAAAACGATTGCAGTTTCTTATGAGGGAGCTGAAAATGTTAGACAGATGAGGTATACCATTGAAAAATTGAAATTTGACACATTTAGTATGTTTGAAGGAGATAGTATCACCCATAAGTATGGAATGCTTATAGAAATGGTTAATAACATAACTGCCTTGGTAGATCCTATCCAAAAAGTAGATCGAGCCCAGAAAATACTGAGAGTGCTACCACCTAGATGGAATGGGATATTAGCTGGTATTAGGAAATCCTCACCATTCAAAGATCTTACAATGGGAGATTTAATTGGAACTCTTGTGATGTATTAATTTGAGATGTAATTTGAAGAAAATGAGACTTATGTTTTAATCCAAAAAAGAAAATACTAATTTGACAGTTTCATCTCAAAAAAAGAAGAAAAAAATAATGAAATCAATGTGAAATCAGAGAAGTCTAATTCAACTGATTTAGATGTGGAACTGGATCAGCTGTCCATAAAGTTTAGTAAATACTATTGAAAGAAGAAAGGATTCCAAAAAAAATCATTAAAAATGATGAAAAAGAACCAAAAGAAGTCTGATGCTATTAATGGAAAAAGAATGGTCAAATCATACCTGACTGTCCACAATTAAAAGGAGAAAATGAGAATAAATTTTTCAAAAACAATTATTATGAGCAAAAAAAAACAAAAGAGAAATTAAAGTTACTCAGAGTGTTTCTGAAGACACAAATAGCTCATCGAAGTCTTATTCAGTAAATGAAGAATCAAATCTGGAAGAAAACATGTTCTTTATGACAGAAGCTAATGTGGTACAATCTAACTAATCATTTGATTATGATTCTAGTTATAGTTGTTCAAATAATAAACTTAGAGCCTACTACAATATGCTGGAAGAGAAATATGATTACATATTTAATAATCATAAATCACTAAAAAATATTCATACCACTATTTCAGGAGAAAGAGACACTCTACTGAAACAACATCAAGAGTTTATTGAAAAATACAACTCATCAAACACAAACTGTACAAATAACCAAACTAAAATAAAAACACTACAAATAGAAGTGGAAAAGTAAAAAAGTGCAGCTCTTATTTATTAAAAATTATAAAATACACTAAATGAAATACTTGGAATGAATGTGAATAAAAAAGAATGATTTGGAGTAGGCAGTAAAGGTGAGAAACCTAAACAGTATATGAACTATTTTGCCCCAAGTACAAAAGGTAGAATTTGTAACTAATATATAACAAAAGGTCACATATCTAAAAATTATTTTTTAAGGCAACCTCAAATAAGTGGGATTAAGAAATACATTCTTACAAGTAGTTAATATGATTATATTGATTATAGAAAAACAAAGAAAGTCTGGATTCCCAAGTCTTTGCAAGCTAACTGTAGTGGACCCAATAGAATATGGGTACAAAAACAAATCTTTGCTTAAATTCCATTACTAGAAGCAAGTCACAGAAGAAAAATTGAAATATGGTATATAGATAGTGGATTCTCTAGAATACGAGTGCAAAGTCAAAAAATTTCAGAACTCTATATCCAAAGGATGGTGGTCTAGTCACATTTAGTGATAATTCCAAAGTTAAAAGTATTGGCATTGTAACTATTCGAGATCCAGAAGCGGTCTAAATTAATAAAGTACTCTATGTAAAAGGATTGAAACTGAACCTGATGAGTATCTCTCAACACTGTGATGATGGTTATTTTGTTCATTTTTTCTATCAACTGTAAATCTATTTTTAAAGAAAAATTGTTTATTTTTAGGGAACTCATAACTGATAATGATTACACCCTAGACACAAATTCCCTGTGTAAAAAAAAATTCTCAAATTATAAGATAAATAAATCTTAGAGCTATCATATAATACATGGATATTGTAATAAATACGCTTTATATAATTTATCTAAGAAACAATTAGTTTGAGATTTTCCTAGTGTCAAATTTAAAAGTGATAGATTCTATGATGCATGTCAACTTGGAAAGCTTCAAAAATCATCCTTAAAATCTATTAACATAATTTCTACATCGAAACCTCTATAACTAATCCATATAGATTTTTTGGACATTTAGGAATAACGTGATTGGATGGTATATTTTATGTATATGTTTTAGTTGACGACTATTTTAGATTTACATTTATTTATTTTCTATAATATAAAAATAATGATTTTTCTTTATATGAAAGTGTTTGTGAAGCTGTTCAAAATGGAAAATATTCTAAAATAATTTCATTAAGATGTGATAATGGGGGAGAATTTTAGAATCTAGAATTTAATTTCTTTTTCTGAAAAATTGGTATTAAACACACCTTCTCTGAACCAATAACACCTCAAAAAATGTAATTGTTGAAAGAAGAAATATGACTATTCAACAAATGGCTAGGACTATGATAAATAAATATTGTCTTCTAAATTATTTCTAGGTAGAATTTGTAAACACAGCCTATTATATAATGAATTGAGTTTCAATCAGAACAATTATTAAAATGACACCCTATGAACTCTGGAACAACAGAAAATCTAAAGAAAACTACTTTAATATTTTGGATTCAAGGTATACACCTTAAACACCAAGGACAATCTTGGTAAGATTTATCCCAAATCCGTTGAAGGAATTTTCATTGGATATTCTGCTAATTCCAAATATTATAGTGTTTTTAGTAAAAAGTTAAGGATTTTTTATGAATCGGTTCATGTAAAATTTTATGAATCTAATCCCTTTGAGAAAAAGCAAGGAAAAATATATGAATCTGACAATAATGATAACATGCGACTTGAAAAATTAAAAGATGAATTTGAAAAATAATTTAATGAAATTCAGTTCAGTTTAGAAGGACATGACATTGAAGAACCTAAATGTGTACAACCTAGACAGTCTAGAACAGTAAAGAATCACACATTAGAAACTGTTATGGGATAACTAACACTAGAATAAAAATGAGAATAAATATAGGAAATCATGTTGAACTCTTTTCCTTTATATCCAAATTAAAATCTAAGATTATAAAAGAAACCTTTTTTGATTAATGTTGGATGATTGAAATACCATATTAACTAAACCAATTCACGGAAAAAGATGTTTAAAATTTCGTTGAAATACCTCAGAACTATCCAGTTATAGGAACTATATGGGTCTTTAGAAATAGAAAATATTATCAAGGAATAATAACTAGAAATAAAGCGAGTCTAGTAGCTAATGGTTATACTCATAAAGAATGAATATATTATGATGATACCATTTCACCTGTAGCAATATTATAATCCATTAGGATCACTTTATCCTATGCATCTCACATGAAATTTAAATTATTTCAGAGGGATGTTATGTTTGCATTATTAAATGGTTTTTTATTGGAGGATGTTTATGTTGAGAAACCTCCTGGTTTTGAAAATTAACAAAAAACCAGATTCTTTTTTTAAACATATTAAAACTCCTTATGGACTTATACTAGAACATAGAGCTTGGTGTGAATGATTATGTTCCATTCATTTAAAAAATGATTTCACTGTTGGGATGGTAAATCCAACATTTTTTAAGAAAACTACCCAATCTAATATTTTATTGGTTCAAATTTATATTGATGATGTAATTTTTGGTTCACCAAACAAAAAACATTGTCATGAGTTTTTATATTTAATGAAAAATTAATTTGTAATGATTATGATGAGAGAATTAAATTTATTTTATGGAAATGAAATTTATCAAAAATATTTTTGAATTGTTTTAAATCAAAGAAAATACAATATTGATTTGATAAAGAAATTCGGACTTGAAAACAACAAAACATATTCAACTCCTATGTGTACTAATATAAAATATGATCTGGATGAAAAATGGAAAATTAGTTGACAAAAATTTATATAGATGTATGAATGGTAGTTTACTATATGTTACCACGTGGAGGCCAGATATAATGTATTAATTATGTCTTTGTGAAATATTTCAATTTGATAATAAATAATCTCACTTAAGTGTTGTCAAAATAATTTTTTGATATTTAAAAAGAAACTTGTTTTCAATATCATCTCTATAAAAATACTACTGACATTAATTTAATTTCATATTCACATGCTGACTTTTGATGTTATATATTAGATAGAAAAAGAACCTCAGGGACTTTTCACTTTTTGGGAAGATATTTATTTTCATGGTCTAGTAAGAAAAAAACTCAGTTTCCCTGTCAATATCCAAGACTGAATTTGTATTTATAGGATGTTGTTTTGCACAAGTTTTGTGGATGAAAAACACTCTTATAGACTTTGGACTATATTTTAATAACATACTTATTTTATGTGATAATACTAGTGCTATAAATAATTCATAAAACCCTATTAATCATTATAGAACTAAGAATATTGATATTAGATATTTTTTCCTAAGAGATCATGTTCATAAAAAGGATATATTCTTAGAATGTGTAAGAACTGAAATTCAATTAGCTGGTATTTTTTATAAACCAATTCCCACTGCTAGGATTGATTTTAGTAAGGGGTGTTGGTTTATTTATTTTTAAATGATATTTTTTAATTACTAATTTTAATTCTTAATTTATTTTCTACTTATTTTTAGAATATTTATAAAAACATCATCAGATCTTCTTTAAACGTTTTTCACGTATGTTTTTTACTTTTAAATAATATAATAATTAATATGTGTGCAATTCCATGGGAGTCAAGGATGTCGGAAACATTTTCCAATTCCAAAACCAATCATTTTATACAAACACTTCAAAACCCCGAAAACATATAACACTCTTCTTTACCCTATCTTAAACCATCGAAAAAATATCTTTTCATACTATCTAAAACTGGTGGTAGCAATGGCCAAAACCAAAAGGATTTATGAGCTAGAAACCTGTAACACCAAGTGGCAGCACTCGGCTAGACAAATATTTATTAAAGGAAAAGTGATTGATCTGGAATGGTTGTACTAGAAGGATCTGATGTTGAGGCAAGCCCTTGAATTTTAGAAATAAGATAAAAACTTCAACAGAGACTATAAAAAGTTTCTTTATGAGGTAGAACATCGTTACTTTTTTAAATATGTTCTTTTCAGTCTGGGAGAGGATGAATATTCAATAATAACTAAGATTGGGGACAATAAATTTTCCATTTCTTCTGTGAGGATATGAAAAATTCTTAATTTCCCTCTAGAGGAAGTTTTCCATTTTGATTTATAGAATATTGATGACAATGTGCATAAATCTGAGGACATTATATTTTTTTTGGATCTAAAAAAACAACGAAGATGTTAGTTAAAAATCTAGAGCCGGACTATAAGATTTTAATTAAATTCATGAAAATACGTATTGCACCTAGAATGTCAGAGATGGAGGAAATTTTGTACCTTGATATGTATATATTGTTTCTGTTTATGAGGGATATTAAGATGAATATTTGGAGATATATGGTGTGATATCTCAATTATTTCTTCTAACCAGAAGTGAGGATGAACATCTATCCCTTTGGAGGGATCATTTCAAATATTATATTTAAGAATTATATGAAAAGGCTTGTGGATGCCTATGTGAGATGCCACTATCTAAACATCTTTAATTCTGGAACACTAAGGATGATTGGTTTCTTATAGAGCACTATAAAAGGAAAAATAAAGCCTATTGGTGCAAAAGATAAACAAGAGAGTGCTCATGAGCTACCTACAAAATCAATGGATGGAGTAGCTGAATCTAGAACCGGTGTATTATAAAGGTGGATACAGTTTGAATTTAATGATTCACATTCTGAGAGAAGTTAGTAAGGACTTCAAATTAACAAAACCAAAGTTACTCAAGCTATTGAGGAGCCTGCTATGGAATAAAATATTTCAACTACATGAGATTGGTTGAGCTATAAGTTTGTATGAGAAACAGATATTTAAGAGCTTCAACATAGAGCTATTGCTCAGAATTAGGTGACTCCTCAAGTGGAATAGGAAATTGTTCCTCAGGAAGAGGTAGAAGTATAGGAAGATGATTCATATAGAGCTGACCTTCAAGAATCTACTAAAAAAGATATTGATCAAGAGGAACCAGGTTTAGAAGATCCTATCATGGAAGAATTTAATGAAGAAGATGCTAGTGAAGTGAAACCATCTGCTGTGGTTGAGATTCAATAAGAAAAAATTTCTGAGGTTCATACTAAACTATTGAATGTCAATTTTTGTGTTGATGAGTTAAGGAATTACTCAAAGGAAAATATTTAGAAAATCCAGATCATAGTGACAATGAAGAAACATATGATGCACAAACATTTCCCTTTGTAATGACACATCAAATTGAAGTAGATACTAATAATCAAGCACATGGTTCCTCTGATTATATGATGAAGAAGTGGAAAATAAGTATAGAAAGTTAAATATAGCTCAATATGAAAATGTAACCTTACGAATAGAATTAAAAAAGGAACATTTGTTATTTCAAATACTGAAATTCAGTTCTGTTTCTAAGCATAAAGTTGAATATTTCAGGAAGTAAATGTTGGATTAAGTTGAAAATCTAAAATCTGAAATGGTGATGAAGTCAATTTTACTAGAGATTAAATTAGTCATGCATAATCATTTAGCAGCTGTCAGAAATAATGTAGCCAGTACATCAGGTACTTCACCGGATCTGATTAGAACATTTCTCGACAATACAACAACTATGAACAGTATGAATGACATACTACAGGACCATTAATGAAATAGTGCTCGTTTATAATTGTTATTGTACAATCAAAAGTTATTTATTGATTAGTTGACATCGAATGAACCTAGAATTAGGGTTTTTTTAATCAATTCACTGATAAGTTAACTCCTTTATGGAAAAGGAAGTGAGGTTATAGGAGTTTTCAGGGTCAATTTTGATTGAAGACATCGATCTGACTAAATAAGGAAGAGATCTCATAGTCCAGTTAGGCGATGGACTGATGAAAATGTTGAGACTATAGATGGTAGAGATCAAGGAAATCATTTAGAGGTGTGAAAACTCATTCATCAATCCTTTTCAGCCCAACCATGATTCTCATTGACATTATTGTGCTTGGAATTATATTTTCAATAAAATTTATTTGAACCATATGTTTATAGGTCATTAATTTGTTTTATTGTATTGTCTATGTTATAATTCCATTAATATAGATTCAAATATTGTTTACTAGTTTATCATAGCATTTTCATAAGTTCATTGCAATATATATATATTTTATATTCCTTCTTCTATCATTATTTTTGATATCACAAAATATGGGAGAAATATAGATAAACACAACATATTTTTTTTGATGAAATTTTTGGATAAACACAAAATTCATTATTTATAAAGGAGAAGATGTTATTTAGATCTATAAAGGGGGGGAAAATTTAAAAATTAGTAAATAATTTTGTAAAAATAAAATATTTGTTTCATCTTTGGAAAATTTTAAATTATATGCAATTAATTTTGTAACATAATTTTATTTGATATTTCATGGGTTTTGTGATCATCAAAAGGGGGAGATTGTTGTGCATGTGTGTAATTTAACGACACTATATTTTATTAAAGGGGGATTATTGATAACAACACTCTATCTCTTTGTGATGATTTTGATGTTCACAAATACCCTTATATTTTATTCTAATGATTTTACTTTGAGTATATTTCTAGAAATTAAAATTATTTATTTATCTATTTGAAATAATATTTAAACCATTTAATCCATGTGTAATATTTTAAAAAGTGTTCATAAACCACATTAGCATGTTCTAGAAACACTTTTCATACCCTACGTTGAGGAGTATAGCATAAGGTTGAAAACTGTCAATTACGGGTTATCAGTAAAGTATTGTTAAGCAACCAAACGTTATCAAAAAATTATGGAATAAGAATCCTACATTATGAAGGAACCTTACATTTTGATTATGATAAATGTATGGAAGAATAATCCTTTGTTTAGAAGGAACATTACATTTGGATTATCAAAAATGTGTGGAAGAATAATCCTATGTTTGGAAGGAACCTTTCGTTTGGATTGTCAAAAACATATGGAAGAAGTATTTCTCATTTGTTTCTAAAAAGTAAGGTTCATCGTCGTTACTTTGGTAAAAAATCATAAATATTATTGAAAATTATGGATCATGAATGTTATGTTTTGATGCATTGAAAAGTAAGGATCATATATTGTACATTTTAGAGTTGAAGAGAAAACATTGGATGATCAACCATATGTTTGATATCAACCTTATGTATGAAGAATGAATCATCAAATGTTTCTTTCTTGATTAACATTACGTCATGAAGATTATGTTCAGAGAATGTATGCAATGCAGTTCAACTGTTCATTTGGCATCAGAGATTTAAATTACGACTTTATTAAAGAAACGATATTTATACAGATTATTAGGGTGATTTCCAGTTAGATTAAAAACCTGAGTCTAAATAACTTCTTTGATTTATTCAAAGTCATTTATTAATGATTCAAAGGATTGATTTAAGATTTTATTTTCATGGAGAATATTAAGGGGAGTTATGACTTCTCTGTTATTAAAGTATTTGAATATCACAATCCTAAAGGTGACTTGTGTGGATATAAATTTAAAAGGAGAACACTCATATTTATTCTCTATATACCTATATTATTTTGTATTATAGAGGTATGCTAACCATCTAATAGAAGAAAAATATATATCAAACTCTTGGGTTTTTCATTAATACATTTTACAAAGACGATCAAGACTTACATATTTGCATTTATGAAGAGCGACAAAGATCTGTTTTATGAAGAAGAAGAAGAAACACGATTGAGGATTCCCATATTCTAATTCGAAAAAAATTTGTGAATTGACTTTTGTTAATGTTGTGAATTATATTTGAAGATATACAGCAACCAGATTGACATATAACTACTATTTCCTTAAGAACATTATTTCTAAAAATCGATGATCCATTGACAATCAATTATGTGTTGTTGCAATTGTGAAGAAAAACTAGAAAGCATTTCAAAGAACAAGTACTATTTTACTTTGAGTGACTGGATTCCTGTACTAAGATGTAGGTTAGATTCTTTGTATGATCATGAAGTCTCTGTTTAGCCTTAATGTTTAAAAGGTGTCAACTTCCTGCACTCAGTTGTGTAACGGTCTGTTGATAAGAGGACCTGATAGAGAAAATCACAATGCTCATGGAGTAGAGCGTTGGTGGAGTGGACTAGGGGATTTATATTCCATGAACCATTATAAATTATGTGTCCTTTTCTATTTATTTTCCACTTCTTAATCACTATGATAAATTTAAAAGGACAGATCATGATCTCGTTAAAAAATTTGATACGCACAATTCACCCCATCTTGTGTATATTTGGTATAACCTAATCCCAAAACATTATACTAAAACTCCTATTCCATGTATTTGAATTTTTTATATACTCCCATAATATACATTTTAAATAATATAAAATTACTATCAAAATGTATTTTTAACAAATCAAACATGTAAGATACTAGATGTTACATAAAGCATGGATATTAAATATTGTTTTTTTTTGTAGTTTTTTTTTGAGATGCTGGATAATGATATTTTTAAGAAAATTTATACAACTAACGAATGATAGTAAATCAAGTGATGATAAACCCTCTAAAATTACATTCATCAATCATAATGGGTGATTTTTATTGGATATCATGTCAATGGAAACTATATTTATAGTGCAACTGGGTTCTTATTTTTAAATGACTTTGTGATCTAGGCCTACTAAAAGTCATTATTGCCCTAATTTATAAATTATTTTAATTATGAAAATGGTATAATCTAAAATACACATTTTCGTATACATAATAGTATTGTATAAGTGATCAAGACATTATTCATCTCCATTATATGACAAATTTCTAGGGTTTTTTAGAATCCAAAGGGGAGACCCTTCTTTAACATCTAGAGGGGGTGTACCTGGGGAATATTGAATGTGTTGGGTTACTGTGGGTAGCATGGATGATGATGAAAAAAAAATTCAATAAATTTTTTGTGGATAAATATATTTTCGATTCGTATTTTTTTGAGGATGTTTTAAGATGGGGTTAGAATTATGGAGGTGAGATTTTAAGTTTTGAGTTGACACTGATGTGTAACAAAAAAATTGGGATATATGTATAGGAATAAATCTGACATGAATTTAATATTAGTTATAATTATAATTTATATATATATCATATCATGATAATTAATGTAATTAAAAATTCATGTGTAAGATATCAACTTTATAGAAATGAAAAAGTGTTAGGATATATAAGAGTAACACCGAGTTAAGACTGAGGTATTCGTGATTAACTCATAGAATATGAAAGAATAATATTTTAATGAATAATAATAAACCTATAATTTCATATATTACATATGTTTAAAAATGATAATTCATAAGAGTGTCCATATTTTTTTATTGGATACATCTGATCCATCAAGTTTTTATATAGGATTAAAATGTTATTTCCCAAGTGAAACAGAAGAATAAATATGATGATGTTATATAGTTCTTCATGATTTAAATATCAAAATTATATAGGATAACATTTATTAAAACAATTATTTTTTATACCAATATTTAAGTAGAAATATTATATATTGATATAGTTTCCTTACACCAAAGATAATGTTTTCTTGAGAAGATGACTATGTGAAGACTGACATGAATTTTATGGAAATACTAGTGAATGAAGACTATTATAATTATGGATATCTAAATGTGGACATATTTGAGATATTAAGAGGACCCTTGAAAGATAATCTTTAAATTTATGAAGGGATTTTTATTTAATTATTTTTATAACAAATGAAAGTGTATTTTTTAGGATAATTGTTGACCATTTTTAATGTTTAATATCTATCTTGTGATTTGTATAAAATATAAATTTAGCCAAGATAGTATTATATAGACATTTTTTAACAATATATTTAGATATATGTATCCATAAGAATAATTTATCCAACCAATTTATCGGTGAATGTTAGAAATTATCTTGAATTATACTCTTGAAACCCTTTAACATCATTCAAAAAATATACTATCGCACTTGACCTTCACTTTTTCCCATTATAATTTTTGTAGAACAACCAATGACTTGTGGAAATTTACATCCTCCTTTCAAACGATGTATTTATTTGGATCGTAGTTTTCCCACTATGAAAGATTCATTTTAAAAATTTGGAACCTTAAGAAATGGACCCAGTAATATATCATTATATAAAAGAAGTAGGAGTGTTTAGGTTCCCTTGTCCATCCTTAAGGGTTCCCCCTTCTATGTATATTTTTAAATTTAAGAGAATATTTTGAATACATTAACAGTTATGTTGGTCACTCTACCTATATCCTGTAGTCTCATTTAAGTTGTGTGTCACCCAAACCCCATGAACCCGGATCTCGTGGTTATTATTATACATTGGCACTTGACACAGGGGATCCACTCCAATAGTAGTAAATAGTTTAGTACTCTTCTGTGACAAGATATATACAAATTTATCATAGTATATTTTAAAAAATGAAATCAAAAATTAATTCTACTGATTGATTTACCATTCATTCTTGTATATCCTAGAAATATTTAATAAAATACATCCTAGTAAACTACGAAAGGAAAACATAATAAATGGAGAGTTTAAATAATATGTATTGGAAATATTTCCATGATATCCATCATGGGATAAATATAGAATGAATAATATATAATTGATATATAATAATGAAATATGGAAAATAAATAAAATCATAAAAAGGTTATTACCCCTAATAATTTCGTTGATATATAAATAATAACAAGGATAAAAAATTATTTTTGTAAGGATATAATACATAATGTTAGAAATCATAATCTTAATTTTAATGCCTTATGCTATAACATAATTCATTATTAGATATGGAATACAAAAAAAATACCCCAGATAATTGGTCTCATTTGAATAATTGATGCATCAATACGCTATAATAGGACCTTCCAATCCCATAATAAGTTCACTTCATTTATAATATGAAATAAAGTAATTAAAAGTCAATAAATAATTCATCTAGGAATTCATATTAAAATAGTAACATACAAAATGATAAAATTTTCCCTAGTCCATCACTTGAAAAGCATTTTACTAGTATATATAGAGTAATATATTGGTCGGTATCATTATATTATATCAATAGTAATGTATATGATTCATCAAATTGTGTCAAAATATTTGAAAATACTGTTTTAAGATCACTTAAACATTTAATTAATAAAATTGCACTTTTCATTTTGGTGATAATTATTAAAAAATTAAAATTTCCAACATTATTTTACAAACATATTACGTGAAAATTACCATAGAATTCCAGAATTAATGATTCATTGTAAATAATTTTAATAATGGTGGAAAAATTCATTTAAATATGAACATTAGAATAATGTGTTTGTTCACACCATTGGTAAAACAACATCAATCAGAAAATGGGACGTTGAACCCTTTTAAATTAGTTTAAAAATGTAAAAACGACTAATAACAGAATTCAATGAATTATTTTAAAATAGTAAAAACATTCATGAAAACATTTTTAATAGAATGTGTTGATTTGATAAAAATAACCCCATTCGAATAGAAAAACACAGTCGAGTTTCAATAAAAATATCATTCTAATAAATTTAGTAATTAGAGAGTATAAAAAGAATAGAAACATGTAATTTCTAGAAAACAAATTATAGGATGAGAATATATATACATATATATAGGGTTTAAGTTAGAATTATCGTATAATAATTCCAATGTAAATTCAGACAAAAAAATTCTTGAATAAGGATTAGCTTTTTAAATAATATGTTACCTCATGTTTGATTTCCCTTGTACGTGATTTGACATAATGTACTAAAAATATTAATTAATTATTATTCTATAACAAATTCAGAAATATATTTATAGTATTTTATTTTATTTCATCCTCATAAAACATTTTAATACTAATTTATTAATAATTATATATTTGAATCATTTTTATGACTGTTAACTATTTATATTTTAATGTAGTTTTCAGTTAAACAGTTTCATTCCTTGCATCTTGATCAAGGTCCCATTCGTTAATTTTTTTAATAATGATATAAATATCATATATAATTATTATTTAATTATTTCATTTTATCCCTAAAATGAACATATCAAAAAATAATATCATCACTTCATGTTGTTTGTAGTTCACATGTACGCAAGAGATATATTATAATTATAAAATTGGTTAAAAAGAAAAATGTTCAATGAAATATTATATTTAATTTATAATTATTCTATCATAAATATCATATTTTTCAAGGGTTATATATTTATAACCATCCAAATAAACTGATGATAAAAAATGTATTACACAACTATATAGACATGGTAGGTTCCACATACACACTAATAATGTTTTCATTTTCCATAGTATAGAATGGCTGTGAAAAATGTTTCTACCAAAGTAATAATTAAAGCATAGTTTATTTGTGTCACTTGATTCGTTATATTTTATAGTTATAATTGATTTTAAAGTTATTTAATTAGAACTAAACATTGAAAGTGTAAATCAGTTAATTAAATCTACTTTTAGGGACCCCCTTTGGATTACAACTTATGTCTTATTAGGTTGGTCTTAAGAGAAGACAATAATATCAAGAAAAAATGACGGAATATATGAATGTTTTTCGGTAGTAGTAGATAAAGATATAGAACTAAAAATTGTTTAATAAGGGACGATGGGAGATATAATTTTATTTAAAATGGGAGGTGCACACATCTAATTACATAAATTATTTAAATAAAATAAATTCACTTTCTTGAGAAAATTAGAACAAAATAGAGAGTATATAAAATTTAACATATTATATGTTCTACATATCATCCACCTATAATATTTATATATTTTTAAGTGATATTTTCACAATTACCTCTTATTTTAACTCCCCACCACTAAAAAACATATTTTAATCCAAACAACTATAACACATTTTCAAGATTTTCACTATTCATAAGGACCAAAAACTAAGATTTGATTTGTACAAAATATTATTAAGTTTAATTAAAACTATGGAATCCAGTTTAAAAGAACAAATTATAAGGATTTTCAAAATATAAGTTTGATGCAATTTTTCAAAATGGAACGATAAAAATTCTTAGCAAAATTTTTTTTATGATTAAAATGACATTATATAAAAAATGAAATAATAATTTTTCCAATATATTTAATTAAATAATATTTTATAAAATGATAATAATTTTTCATTTAAACCAATCGAAAACATAATGAAATCTTATATATACCATATTAATAGAGAATAAACAATGAAAAACTATTTGAACAAAAATGATACATTGATTTCTAAAATGTTAAGAATATATTTCAAAGTTCATCATTATATATTTTATTTGAAATATTTTATTTAGTAAATATAAATTATTTAAGGAATAAGGTTGTATAATATTTCTTCTGTTTATTATATCATTATCATGAAAAAAGTAACAATTTATGTAAAATTTGTATATTTCAAAATTCACTCATAAATTCCCATTTTTATGTAAAATATAAAAAGCTAAACCTATTCTTATTTTGACCTGTAGATTTAAAAAATGAAATAAATTAAATAAAATATAATTTATAATATTTTTCAATTAAGTTTTTAACCATAGTCATTAATAAATTCATCTGTAATATGTAACACCCCAATATTTTATATTAATTTACTTTCATTAAAGTAATTCAATATCTTCTACTACACACAACACTGAGTTCGAGCGCACCAAGACATACCAAACCAGCTGTTCCAAAAGTGGTTATGAATAGTATTCACATTGTTTTGAATTTTATATATGGTTTAAAATTTAAACATCCATATTATGTGTTTTTTAGATGTAATATAAGACTAAATTCAATTTTTCAGATAAAAGAAGTAATTTATAAATAAATTGAAATTTAACCACCTTTTAATGGTAAAATCTTTTAAAATCCAATATTTGAAACTTTTATATATTCAATTTTACAAAAAAAAATTATTCTATAAAATAGGTACATAAAAATTTTAATTGGATAAATTTTCTGTGCTTTTCTTATAACTTTCATCTTTTAATGAGTTGTGAAAAAAATTTAAATTTTTATTGAAACCAAATTTTTTTAATCAATATAATTTATAGTATTAAATTATAGATTTGAATGTTATTAACTTATAATTAGATAATATTTTTATCATTTAATCCAATGTCGGGCATTGGATGTAATTCTCCATTCAAACTGGACATAAAAACCTATCAATCTTTTGATAGTTTTTAATTCTCGAAAACCCTCTTTCTGGTTTTGTCATCATGAATATTTTTTATATAGATTAATACCACTTCTACATTCTGAATTTGGTAAAATAGACATCATTTTTGAATTTGGTAAATCAAAATTAGCTTTGGGTGAATTTTTTGTATTTTTCTGAAATCTCTCAGTTTTTGATTAATAGTGAAAACATTATGTTATTATTTAAAACCAAATTATATTTAAATAGTTATTATTTTTAATTTATTTTATTTTAATGTCAAAATATTTGTATAATACCTCAGTTTGTTGAATTTTATTCATTGGTGTCATTTTATAATAAGATTAGATATATTAAATTTTATTGAACTATTTAACGCATTTTACCCACATTTTAAACACATTTTCAAATATGCATAAAACATAATTTCACCATGTCTATGAATTGAATTTCAAGAAATATGATACACATGGTTGATATCATTAAGTAAAAATTTGGTTCCATAGGATGAAAATAATTTTTTTGAATAGTAACATTTGGATTTTATTTACCATGACTAAAATTAAATAGGGTAATTAATGATAAAAATGATATTATAATTACTCTAACACCTATCATAATTCAATTTGACAAGTTATTTTCAACTAAAATAATCCTTAGGAATAATATATGATCATATTTTATCCACTTGGATTAGATTAAGAAATTTAATATTATTTTATTTAAAGAAGAATTAAAAGTGCTAAATTCAAATTTTAATAACTAATCAATTTTTAATATAGGGTTATACATACAGTAATTTTGACTATAAATATAAATTATAAACCTAAAAAGAGTTCATACATCATGGTATTTTATTTAAAATTTTGAGACATTAAATAATAAAATTTATTTATGACACTAGGATGATGCCACAATTACATAATTAATGATAGATTAAAATAATTGAAATAAAAAATATCCAAAAAAATGTAAATTTAGAATTTTGATAAATTATTGTAATTTTATAGGTTAATATTACTTTTTAGTAATTATTTAATGTATTTTTTTGAAGTAATTTTTTTTTGACTTTCACAAAAACCAAATACTAAATATTGTCAAATTTGACAAAAATGAGTTTTTAAAACAAATACTATATTATTAAATGATATATTAATCCTGAAAATGTATGGTCTGGTTAAAGGACATATATAATGATAGATATGTCATTAATGAACCACTTGAGCTTTTCATGGAATTTTATTGTTAGTTTATTATCTAGGTAATATAAAAATACAAGAAGACATTTAAAAACTTAAACTATTTTACTAAGAGTTAAATCTAAAAGAATAGATTAATATGATGTCCTAAACATGTCAAAAACCTATTAGTTTAGAAGATGTTGACCCATCCCCAACATAGCCTCAAAATAAATCCATTTTGAGAAATTATAACTAGAAAAATATTTTATAATAAAATAATATTTCAAAATTCTCCTAAAGTGACCCTCACTTTAACATAGAGGCCTTACTTTGATCATAAATCCAACTAATGGAGACATGTTGATCAAATCAAATGGAAGAACCTGAAGAATAGGTTATAATTACACCACCTATTTCAAAGTTCCTTTCTTCTTCCACTTCCTCTTTCATTGTTGTTTCCATAACAAAATAATAACTGCAGTACCTTCTACAGAATGAGATGTTATTATTAATATCGTACTACCATATTCATTACTATATCCATCCTATGAATTAGAAAGTCTCCATACATGTGTACGTACAGCTTACCATCTCCACATCATGATGTAATTTCATAGTCAACACTTAATTATTTGGATAGGTATAATAATGAATATAATTGATGTAAATAAAAAATATAACATGTTTTTGATATTGAATATCTAATATACCATCAAATTACATATGATTTCACAATCTATAGAATGATATTGTCTGTCGTGCATACGTTCCGATTACCGTCTCCAGGAACACTGTGATAATCATTTCCCATTATATCCATTCAAGAATATATATTTTTAATTTAAAAATTATATTTAAGAATTTAATATCATTATGGATTTGAATCAATTACAACCTATCCATAACAAACACGTCTTAACTAACAAAACATATAAAGGAAAATGAATCAGTTAATAACCGAAATAATGATACTTCTGAAATATTACTACAAATGAAATATTAGAAGATAATATATTACATTAAATTTATATTTGTGGTTCTTTTATAATTAAATAAGAAATATTGAACTATTATACAAGATTTTAACATACCCTCTACTATGGAAAAGTAATAGGTTAGGGGTTTTCATCTCACTTTTTATTCCTATGAGATTCATGCTATAATGGTAACTATTTCCTTTTGTATGGTGTATTAAATATACATGATTGTATTATTTGTGTAATATACATTAATGTATCTGTATTTACATCTTAATTGTATGATCCTTATTTCATGGAGTGTATGTTTTATAAGTAACAAAATCGGTAAGGCAACATAATATTTCAATTTCAACTCATTGGGTTTTACGCACACTTAATTGATTATTTTACTATAAGATTATTTGTGAAATTATTTTTATTTATTTATGTAGTAATTTATACTCCCCTTTGTGTGGATATAATTTTTATAAACATAATCACTCTATTGATAAAATCTCATTACATTGATATGAACTATATAAGGGAAATCTTAACACATTTTCAATTCATTCAGTTAAATATCCAAGTCATTGGTTATGGTTTTAAAGGAATATGAGTGAATGTCGTCTGATTGATTTACAGATAATATCCAATGATATTGTGTGTATTTATATTTAAACACATAATTGTGTAATTTATTTATCCTTAAACTAATGATACAGACTTTATAAGGGATTTCGTCTCAATTTACATTCCATTGAGGCTTCTATGTTTCTACGCTCCAATTAACTTTTATATGATGTATATATTGTCCTTTGACATGTTATATCTTGAATAAATTTATTCTCGTGATATTGTAAAGTTTTTATTATTGTTTTTCCTCAATTATTTGTATTCAAGCATCTCTCATATGGTTAAGAATTCTTTAACTAAAATATTATTTTAAAGGCTTTAATGATTTATTCATCTAAATCATTCTCATTGATGTCCATCTTTTAAAAATGATTTTATGAATTTCTTTATACAGACATCAATGATTTATAATTAAAATTCTTTTTAATGTTTCAAATTGGTATGGGATGATTCAAAATATCTTTTAAATGACTTCATTTATAAATAGTGGAACTTTTAAGTGATTTCAAGAAAAAGAGGATATTTATGTAAAATTGTTTTACTAATTATTTTCATCAGTGTCAATATCCATAATTGTATTTTATTCTTGATTGAGGTTGATTTTTTATAATACAATCTTTTATATTGTAATGAATGCGTTATGTTTGACTTTGGATGTGCTATTTTTTATAACATTCATGGTTTGTGGTTAAAGTGTTGACATTTCGTATGCATGTTTTAATACAAATGTTTATGTTATGTTTCAACCATTTCATATAAGGAAATAATTGGACTTAGTACGTATGGGTAGAGACCTCTATAGCTCCCTGATGCATTAGTAGGTCTCATGAGACAAACTAGTGTCTTGGCACAGGACCTTGAAAAAATCTTATTTTAGTCTTGGAACGAAGCCCTGACTATGTGGTTATGATGTCTGACATTTTGTGTTCCATCATTATGAAATTACCAATTGATATTAATTTTGACTATCCGACTAGTATAATATCAATGTGAATAAGTATGTGGAATTATTTGATCTATTTTTTCCATATTATGCTAAAGTTTATGTTTAAAAGGCTTCTGTTTAGTCTTATACATTTCCATAAATTCTTATGATTATTTATGATTATTTCCGCTATATTGTTATCCTAACTGAGCATCAGAGACCATCCCTTAATTATGTTTTATATTTATTTTGATGTGAAATAGTATATTATGATTATCCTCTTGGGATAGGCCAAAGGATATGAGTGTTTTTAAAGTGGACACAATGTCGTTTTTTTAATTTCATGATGTAATGAAAATATTTAGTATGTATCCATTACATCAAAGGCTAGTAAAATAATTGGTCTTTGGAGACATGATCTCTTGTGATCATGAAAATGATATTTAATAATGCACCGAATCAAGGTAACTAGGGTTGAGGGGTTACAGTTGGTACCGGATTATGTTTATTACAAAACAAAGAAACTAGATTTAGAAAACTCTGATTAGAGAACATTACTATAAGATAGATATTGAGGAAAAGTACAGAATAACATCCTAGAATTTTTGTAATGTAGATATTTTATAAATTTACATGCAATAAATCCATATCTGGATACGAGAAGGTATATACGGCTCTGGAACAGATGTTTCTAGGGATAAAACCCAAAAAACACTATGAGTTATACCCAAATGGGAACTATTGCACCACAATTGGTCATTATGCACTCTTGGTTATGACACTCCCAGGGGATATGCATAATATAATTCAAATTTTCTTTATAGACTAATTTTATGGATTTTAATATAAGATGAGAATAAAAAAACCCGGTTAAACTTAAATTGTTTTAGATTGAAAATAAGGTGTCATGATATTCTCTAAATGATTTTATGACTATTGTTACTCATGTTATGCTTTGTGGTTTTAGTCAATGGCTGGATTCCAAGGAAGTCAACGTAACATTGAACGTGATGTACAAGGCGGGATTGACGGTTGAAATGAGAAACTAAATGGAATTTTTATAGGCATAAAAGATATCATGTCCATGCAGAAGTAGGTTTCCAAAAATTTGATCAACAACATATACATAAACCAACTCCCAAACACAACAAAGAAGAGAATGGTGGAGAATAATAAGAGCTCCAGCAGTGGAGACCATGGGGGAAGGAATGCTCAATTTTCATCATTAAGGAAATGTGGATGGAGACACCCAAGAAAGTGTCTCAATAGAAGAATGTAATAATTTTTGTGTGGGAAAGAAGAACATAATGTAAATAATTTTTTAGGGGAAATGATAAGTACTATGGAAGAAAATAAAAATGATACAAAAAATCCATTTATGGTAATTTTCCATAAATTTAGGGGACATGGGCATTAATCGAGTCATTTCCCTATTCTATAAGATAACCGCTACATTCAAGAATAATATATGTGGGAATAAATGGATGTAAAAATGTTTAAAATTATTAATTCTCTTTTTTGATGGGATTAATTTGGTAGACTTTTCTTTTTTATGAGTAACCATGCAGTTTGTTAAGGGAAAATTCTATTTGATTGGGAATTATCTTTTCTTTTTTGGATATAGTTATAAAAACCATTTGGGTTTATATGATCCTTGAATTTGAGGAAATTAACAGTTATTAATTTTTTGGATGAAAATGCAAGGTATGAGATGAAATTTGTGGTTATATTATGTTATGGTTATTTTGATGAATTTATCTCATTTTGAGAATGTTATAAAATATTGTTTCTGAAAAAGGACAACATGCACACCGTGTGCAAACCCATAGCACAAGACAAAGCTACATGAATCAAACCCACAACAAATGATGGACTGGTATTTATTACCTACCACTAGACTACGTGAAGTCCCTGGTTATTGTAACTAATTATTTTTAATTAAATTATTATATAGATCAATAAAAAGTTAATTTGGGATCTTATGTTTTATCAAATGGATATACATACAATATGAAAATGATTTGGAAATTAAGTGATAAATGTTATTTTCGATGATGTTCGGTCTATTAGGAACAGAATATTCCTAAAAAAATAGAATACTATTTGATGTCATTTGAGGAGTAATGGTGGATTTTTATTTTGGAATAATTATTTTTATAAATATTAAGGTTATTAATGAAAATGATTAGCCTGCTATAGAGAAAATTTTATTTGGGTAATTACACATCAGTTTGAGACTTTAAGAGTATTTGATGTTATTTGAAGTTAAGTGTTAAGATTTACTATAAAAGACTATGTGATTAAATTCTTTTGAGGTTTGGGTTTCAATTTTAGTTTGGATTATATTGTAGGCTTTTAAAGACAATTTTTTATTGAATTGTCGCTATTTAACATTGTGAATTGTTTCTTTAATTTTGGAAATTATGATTAGTATTTCTTTCTATAAAGGTTTATCAATTTTGGGGATCATCTGATATTGTACATTACATTTTGTTTTTGGTTAATCTCTAAAGATAATGGAAATATACAATTCATCCATTGTGGATTATATCATTCTCTAGAAGTTTATTCTAACACTTTAGGTGTGACCAAGTCATCATGGGTACTCATCAGTTAGAAAAAGGATGACTGAGTGGTAGAAATTTGTTAAAGGATGAAACTCCACTTGAAATTAAGTATATCTCTTTTTGTTCTCATTTAATCTCTTAAATAAATTCATCATCTTTAAGAAATGTAACATAAAACAAAAAACATTGTCCATTTAATTTTCTTATTGGGAAACTAATGACCGTTTAACCAATCACAAGTTTGTGGTTTTCTTGTTCTTAACATTATCCTAATAATGGTTTTCATCACTATCCATCATAACATGAGACTTATTTTACATTCTACATTCAACTTTTTCTTACATGGAATCCTAGTATGGGTTATCTCAAGGGACCTTTGTACTTCACTTTTTTTATTTTAAAGCGGCAGTTTTATTGAATCTTTTTCCGATTTGAGACATTAAATGATTTTCCCAAGACTAATTTTAAAATCAAGAGGATTAAAATTCCAAAAGGGGTGAAGAATGTAACACTCGAAGATTTCAATGTATGTTATTTTCTTCAATGTAATTCAATAGCTTGCACTACAAGCAACACTGAGTTTGAGTGCACCAAGACATACCAAACTTGCCGTCCAAAAATTAGTTATGAATAGTATTAACTAAATTTTGAATTGAATATATTATACATAATTTTAGCATCCATATTATGAATTTCTGAGACATAATATAATAACAAATTTATTTTTTCAGATAAAAGAAGTATTTTGCAAAAAATTCAATTTTACCACATTTTAATGGTTGACCGTTTTTAAATCTAAACTTTGACATTTTTATATATTCAATGTGACAAAATAATAATTTTATTTAGTATAGGGACATAACTATTTTGTTTGGACTCTTTTTTGGTGCTTTTTGGATAAATTTCATATTTTAATGAATCGTGAAAACTACTAAATTTTAATTGAAAACAAGAATTTTTAATCAAAATAATTTATACTGTTAAATTGTAAATTTTAATGGTCTTGAATTATAATTATATTATATTATTATCATTTAATCTAATTTTAGTAATTTTATGTAGTTTTAAATTTAAATTGAACATAAACACATATCAATCTTTTAATGGTTTTTATTTCTCAAAAACCAGCTTTCTAGTTTTCACAATGGTATTATTATTTTTAAATTAGTTATTACAAATTATATTTTTCTGAATTGGTAAAATAGACATCAGTTTTTAATTTGGAATATCAAAATTATCTTCGGGTGAATTTTTTTGTATTTTTCTAAAAACTCTCAATTTTTGATGAAATGTGAAAAACACTGCAAATTTTTCAAAACTAACTTTTTTTAAATAATTATTATTTTTATTTAAATTTATTTTAAACTCAAATGAGATAAAAAAATACCTATGTTAGTTCAATTTAATTAATATGAGTCATTTTATAATATGATTATATATATATATATATATAATATTATTGAACTATTCAACGCCTTTTACCCACCTTCTAGGGACATTTTCAAATTTACATGAAACAGTATTTGACTTCTTCTATGAATTGAATTCAAAATATCCAAGAGACATAGGTGAAATCATTATGTAAAATGTGGTTCAATATGATGATATTTTTTTTTTGGTGAATAGTAACTTTTTTGTTTTATTTACCACACTTAAAAGTAAATAGGGTAATTAAAGGTAAACATGATATTATAGTTTCCCTAACATATGTCCTAATTCTATTGAATAAGTTTTTTTAAACCAAAATCATCCTTAGGAATAAAATATGATACTTTTTGATCCACTTGGATTAGTATAGGACATTTATTATTATTTTATTTAAAGAAGAGTAAAAAGTGTTAAATTCAAATTTTAATAACTAATCAATTTTTAAAATAGGGTTATACATAAGATAAATTCCACTATAAATATTATTTAGAAATATAAAACAATATACTACATCTTGTTATTTTATTTTTAATTTTTATAAATTATATAATTAAATTTATTTATGACACAATGATGATGTTGTAATAACCTTATTAATGAATGGTTAAAATAGTTGATATTATAAATATCCAAATAAATGTAAATTAAGACTTTCGATGCATTAAAATAATATTATTAGTTAATATGGAATTTTAGGGATTATTTAATTATTATTTTTTAGTAATAAACAATTTTTTGACTTTCACAAAAACCAAATACTAAATAGTGTCAAAATTGACATAAATATGTTTTTTAACCAATCCATATATTATTAAATGATATAATATTCCTAAAAATCTAGAATTCAGCCCAAGGACTGATATAAAGATATTTATGTCATTAATGAGCCACTTTTGGTTCTCTTAACATTTTATAGTATGTTTATTAACCATGTATTATAAAAATAAATGAAGACATTGTAAAAGATACACTATTTATCAAAGAGTAAAATCTAAAATATAAGGTAAATATGGTGACCTAAACATATATAAAACCTATTTTTTGATGTTATATCCACCCATAACTACCTTAGCCTTCAAATAAATCCATTTTGAGCCATTATAATCAGAAATTTATTTTATAATAAAATATTATTTCAATATTTTCCTAAATTGACCCTCACCTCTCTTATAAAAGGGTACTTCCCCATATATGAAAATCACTCCTCCAAATCCATTTGGATGGGAAAACCCATTCTAAAATTTCTTCCCAACAATTTTAACCTAAACCTATAGGCCGTACATTGATCATAAATCTAACCTATGGAGCCCTTTTGATCATATCAAAAGGAAACACCAGAAAAAGAGGTAATAATTTCACCACCTCTTTCAAAGTTCATTTCTTCTTACACATCCACTTTATTTGTTGTTTCCATATCAAAATAATAACTCCAGTACCTTCTATATAATGGGATGTTATTTTAAATATTTTACAACCATATTCAGTATTCTATCCATCTTATGAGTGAAAAAGTCCACATAAGCGTGTACGTACGGCTTACCGTCTCCATGTCGTAGTGTAGTATGTTATTCAACACATCCTTATTTGGATGGGTATAACAATGACTATAATTGATTTAGATAGTAAATATAATAAGTTAATGATTATGTATATGTATTATAAAAAAACTACATATGATTCCACCTTGAATATAATGATATTGTCGCACGTGCGTACGTATAGATTACCATCTCCATACACGCGATGAGATTCATTTCCCATCGTTACAATTCATGAATAATTTTAATTTAATTATTTAAAATAATATTTATAAACATAATATATTTCTTTATATGAATCAAATACATCCTATCCATAACAAACATGGTTTACATAAAAAAACATATAAAGGAAAATGAATCAGTTAACACCTGAAACAGTGCTACTACTGAAATATTATTAACAAAGAAATATTATATGATCATATATGATATCATATTTATTTATGTGGTTATTTTATAATTTCCTATAAATTATTTAACTATTATAATGGATTTTAACATACCATTGACTATGGAAAAGTATACGGTAAGGTGTTTTCATCTAACTTTTTATTCCCGTGAGATTTATGCAATATTTTTCACTATTTCCTTTTATGTGGTGTGTGTACGTCCCATGATTATATTCTTTGTAAAATATGCATTATTTTTTGGGTATTTAAATCTTTATTTTATGATCCTACTTTCATGGAATTTATTTTTCATTAGTTACCTAATCGTCATAGGAACTTCTAATTTTAATTTCAACTCATTAGGTTTTACACACACTTCATTGATTATATTAATCCAAGATTATGTGTGAAATCATATTTATTTATTTATGTAATAATTTCCACTCCCATTTGTGTGGATAAAATTTTTATACACATAATCACTCCATTGATAAATTATCATGTCCTTGATATGAACTTGATAAGGGTAATCTTAAGTCAATTTTCATTTACCGAGTTATACATCAAAGTAATTGGTTTAGTTTTTACAATAATATGTGTGATTGTCCCTTAATTGATTTACACTGAATATAAAATCACATTTAGTGTATTTTAATTTTCACACATAATTATTTCATTTATTTATCATTAATATAATGATACAGTCTTTATAAGGGGCTTCATATCAATTTACATTTCATTGAGACTTCTTTGTTGTTATGCACCAATTCACATTTTTATGGTGTATATACTGTTGGTTTACATATTATATCATGAATTATATTATTATCATTATATTATAATGTTTTTATTAATCTTATTCCTCAATTATTTGTATTCAAGTGTTTCTCATATGGTTAAGAACCCTTTAACTTAAATTCTGTTTTAATTGTTTTAAAAATTTATTCTTCTAAATCATTCTCATTGATGTCCATGTTTTAAAAATGGTTCTAAGGTTTTATTTATATGTCCAAGAATGTTTTATAATTAAAATTAATTTCAATGTTTAAAACTGGTATGGGACACTTTGATTAAAAAATTCAATTTTAAACGACTTCTTTGATAAATAGTGCGACCTTTAAATATGTTAATGGAAAAGGGGATATTTATATCAAATAGTTTTACTAATTATTTTCAACTATATCCATATCATTTATTTTTATTATTCATGATATAGTTTGATTTATTATAATAAAATTTTCTATATTTTATTCTATGAGTTATAATTGTCTATGGATGTTATATTTTTTATACCATCCATGGTTTGTTGTTAAAGTGTTAACATTTCATATGCTAGTTTTAATACGAATTATTATGTTATGTTTCAACCTTTTCATATGAGGAATTCATTGGGATTACCGTGTGATGGATGGAGCCCTCTATAGATTCTCTATGCATTGGTGGTCTCATGAGACAAACTAGTGTCTTGTAACAAGGCCTTGACCAAATCTAATTTGTAGTCTTGGAATGAGGCCTTGACCATGTGGTTATGGTGTCCAGAATTATGCATTCCATCACTATGAAATTAGCTACTAATTTTACATCTAACTATTCGACTAGTAGAATATCTTTTGGAATATGTACATGTAATTATTTTATTTATCTATGCCATATTATGCGGAATTTTATCTTTAAATGGCCTTTGTTTTAGTCTTATACATTACCTTAAATGTTTTTTCTTATTTATGTTAGTTTTGGCTATATTTTTATCCTTAATGTGAATCTGAGCTCCCCACATTAGTATTTTTTCCTTTTTATGGTATGTGAAGAAGTATATTATGATTAACATATAGGGATAATCCAAAGGATATGAGGGTGTTCAAAGGGGACCCAATGTTGTTTTTTTATATATTGATGTCATGTAAAACATATGTATGAATCGAGTACTTAAAAGGCTACAACACGAATTGGTCATTCGAGACTTGATCTCTTATGATCATGCCAATGTTATGTAATAACAAACAGACACATGGTAACTAGGGTTAGGGCGTTACACAATATGTTATTATCTCTCTAGAAAAAAAATCAATATTATAACTAAATAATGGGTGTTACATTATTCAATCCTTCAAAAATATCATCCTAAAATTTTCTATAACGTCACTTCATGAATCTATATCTATAATTCTTCTTCCAAACTTCATCAAGATCACATGTTTCCCCTTTTATATTAAGATTTATCTAAATTTTTTTACATGTTCGTCTATAAAATTTGGTAAGAAAATATTTTCTACTGTCATGAATCTAGATATTCTCCTCCTAGTAAGATAAATTGGGTTTGAAATATACATCCATAGAGGTGATCACATGTGTTTGGTCTGGAATATACTTACTCAGTAATGATATATGGATACAATTATGAACCTCACAAGGATTATGTGTTATTGTCAAATGATAATCCAAAAATCTTTTTTCCCAAAATTTGAGAATCCATAATACACTATTTACTTAGTTTTGCTTACAGGTGGAACATTATAACATTTTTCACAAAAGATACATTTCTAAAAACAATCCCTTTCAATTGGAATTAAAAATATTTCTTTCATTTGTGGGCTTATAAATTTTTACACATGGACCATACATAATATGATTCTGAATTATATTTAAATTCACTATGGACCCCCCAACAAGATCTACTCCTACAACATTCCTTTCACCAAATTTATCCCAACAAGATTTTGTATAACACTTATTTATAAAAAATGCATCAAATCATGTCGTTTTATTGCATGAATAGAATCTATTATTAAATTTAATTCCCACCAAAGATAACTAATAATCCCATAATCCTTTAATTTTCAGGTCATTTCTACATTAACATCTCTTTAAATGTTTGAATTGTCTTTTAAGACTACTCAAGATTTTAATGATGATATGTGGTACTCAAATGTAACTCTTTCTCATGAGAATATTAAATAATCTTCCATAATTTTGATGTAAACCAGGGTCCATCCTAGGATCCATTTCGTATTGGTTCACAGCAAATTCTAATAAAATCATTAATATATAGTTTTACACAACGATAATGTTTTATATCATTCATTATAGTGAGTAAATGTGTGGTCATGGAAAAAAATAAATAATAACTTATATTTCATCCTAACTAATATTTCATCCTTATATATATGAGTCGTTGGAAATATAGGGGAAAAGTATATAGTAATATCATCCCATTTCCACATAGGAATAGGTATAAGATTCATTTCTCATTTGGAATGTTTCCTATTAGAAGTTACCTCTTTGAAAACCATACATCTTGAGACATACTATGAAATATACAATTTCTTATTATCAGACCAAAAAATATTCTGTTAAAATCCACGCATTTTGCTGATAGTTGGGTCTATAGAGAAATATTATCTATGTGACTTATCATATAATTCCCTTCTTAGGTTAGGATCATATGTAACACATAGCCATAACAAAAATTTCAAAATACCATGTTCATAAATGAATATATGATATTTTATAATAGATTTGATTTTATACATTCTAAAAATTAATAAATAAATTAAAATAATATCTTTTCGTTTCTGATTTTATTAAAAACACTATTTGTTATGCCTCATCCACCTTATATTCCTTCCTAGACTCGTAGTGTATTGTGAAAACATAATCCTTAAGTAATTATAACAAACTCCATTACCTAATATTTAGAACATTCTATGAGATGTTTTATTTCAATCTTTTTTTATACATATATATTTACTATCATTCACAATAAATGTTAAACCTATATATCTTCATTGAAATTATTATTAATTATAATTGAACATCATTTCATACATTATTATTTTTGTAAATATTTAACTTCATTGATCCACAGGAAACAACACTATCATTCTATATAAGTAAACATAAAAATAATTTATTTGATACTCCAATATATGTCCCAAATACATCCCATATCAATGGTACATTCCATATCAGTTCATTGAATAATTGAGTCTATAATTATTCATAAAATTCCTTGCAATATTCTAACCATTTTAATTTGACACATTTATATGTTTACTGGGTAAAAAGGTTAACTAGTGAAGAAAAATATTAAAACCATCATCAAAGGTTTCCTATTAATCTAGGGAATCAATGTACCATAGTTAAATTTGATGATGTTGTACATTCCCTCACTACCTCCTTCTTTGAAGGATAAACTAGTATTACAGCCTTATGGAAAATATGGTGATGAAAATTATCTTTCTAGAGATATAATTCTCATTTGATAAATTTTCAATATAACTCAATATCTCTAACAGTAATAAGAGTTACTCATAAATGTCTCATTTTCACATCACATCATTTAGATTATATCAATAGATCATCAATAAATACAACAATTAAACTTTCCAGATAAACTATGAATAAAATATTCATCAAATCTATAAAAAGGGATTACGAATTAATCAAATCAAAGGTAATAATTTTAAATTTATAATTTTAATTACTGAAATTAAATGTTTCATTTCTCATTAGATGAAGTTAACGATATGAACAAAGATCAACATTTGAAAAAATATTGAGATTTTTTAATTTTATAAAATAAGTGATAAATTTGTAGATGAAAATACATTTTACTTTTATAAATGGAATTGATTTATCTATTATTTATGAACAAACTCATAGATCTATTTTTTCTTTTCAAAAAGAATAGGATCTATGGTCAAACAAAAATTCAAATAAATCTATTGTCACACAAATCCTATATTGGATTCTTCAGTTCCACTAATAACATTCCTTCTATACTGAATGGAGTATTAGGTATCAGTTTTACACTCAATATTAGATCAATAAAATATAAAACATAACAATATGAGGGGTTTCAAGGTCGTTCTACCCAAAACAATAAATGTGTTCCTACATAACATTTATATCCTTTGTTGTAAGGATTCCTTTCCCATTAATAGGTGGTTATTTCATTTATTATGAAACAATTTACTCTTGGGGATCTACTATAGGTGGATTCATACATTATTTAGATTATGTATTATCCCATCAGATGACAAGAAATTCCATATCTCTATTATAAATCATAATCTTATTCTATAATAAATAAAATTTAGTATTATAATTTGAAATTGAATTCACTCCAAGGATTATGTCAACGTAAATCGTCAAAATAATAATCATGTTAGAAAATATTGTAATTCCATTTTTCACCAAGTAAACTTACTGATATATCCTCATTAGAGAGATAATTCCACTATAAGGCCTGATTTATAACACTTCAATTATGTTCATATGGAAATGTCTATTTTCTGGGGAAACATGGGAGATTTAAAATATTGAAATTATATAGAACTAAATATATAATTATATAAATTTGAGGCTACGATCAATGTATCAACCAATATATATTTAAGAAATTCAACATCTACTTGGTGATCGTATAATATTTTCCTTTTTCCTATGGAGATTGTTAAGGATAATTCCCTTGAAACATGGGTCATTCGTTATAATTCTACCCCCATACCATTATTGTTTTATCATTACACATTGGATGATTCCATATTTACTTAAAAATCATAATACTGATAGATTTTATCTCCATAGTTGATGAAAATAACCAATCCCATCAAGAATGGCCCACATTGATTATTTTCAATATTTTTAAAAGATTAAAATTGCACCCTTCTCATCATCCATATTATTGTATTTCATTTTCCTAATTGTTCAATTGCTCATTATTTTATTCATTTCCTTGTAAAAACTAAAAATTGTGAAAATATTATTCAATATTGGTAGGAAATAATACTATATCCTAATATTATTCAACTTTTTGAGAGGTTTATTCCCTGTTAAGTCTAGGAATTAACCTAATAATGAAGTTATTAATCAAAATCCTTATATTACATAAAAATTCGATTAAATGATTCAATAACCTAGTAATGTTACCTTCATACAAAAAAACACTTTCTCCATTTTTTAACATATGTTTAGTAAATTAATCTACATAAAAAACTATGCCCTATGAAGAAACTATTTTTCTAATAATACCTACCTAATATTCTACCACACTATTCTTTTAATTTACCTTCACAGTTTAGTTTTCTAGATCAAAATCCACCATTTTTCAATGTCTCCCGTAAGATGATGAAATACCATGATAAAATTATCTATTTAACTACATTTGAGATAATGAAATATCTCTTCTAGGTAATTGATCCATTTAATTGATAATAATAAATTATTATTCGCTTTTAATGGTGCATCTTTCTGGTGCATGTTGTAAGATATTATTTTTCCACCATGATTGGGTTTATTGAGATGATCTATATGTTAATAGTTATTGGATATAATATAAGTCAGCTACATTAAAATATTTATCAGTTTCCTAACAAACAATAGATACATCTCAAGCGTCATTGTCATTCTTATGAGGTAAATCTATATATATTATGTGAATTGATGTTGTATGAATTCCTTTTACTATGTTCCATTTTTAAAATAATTTCATATACCAAATTTTATAATTAAATTTTTTATATTAATTCATTGTATATACTTATACACCTATTGTAACACATAACATCATACTAAATTATATGAATAGGTAATAATAGAATATTAAACATAGTATCTTTGGGAATATCCTCACGTTATTAAAATAATTTCAAATCTTTCATAATGGTTTGATAATATATTCTAAATAAAATAATGCATATCCTTTAGTAGTGTATATCCAGATGTGTTGTCCTTGTAAAACTAATCATGGACTAAGGAAAATATATCTAACACCAAATCCAGCCATTTTAGAGTTGTTAAACATAGGTTCATATTTTCCATTTCCACATTCATTTTCTACTATCCGTACAAGGATTTATTTTCCTATTAAACAACTCCAACTCTATATTCGAAACCATTATGATATTATCGTATACTTATATATATCACCATATTATTTCATTGGTTTATGTTCTATAATTTATGTTTTCCAAAATCTATCTCCTAATGATCACACTAAAATTCATCTAATGAAAACTATAACACCCAAACTATAGTAACCCATCCTCGGTGGAATTTTACCAAATTTCCAAAAGATAAATTGAACTATATTCTAGGGGATAAATTTTTATAGTAGTCTTGGATGAATTTATAAATAAAAAATGCTCACACTAAACTAAAAACATGAACTACAACATAATATTCTTGTGATAACATTAAAATTTTATAAGTCCCCATGCAGACTATGTAACAACCCTTATATGGGGTAAATATGTGGTGAATAACGATTTTTATATATATTAAACTTAATTTTATTCATTATATTAGGATGATATAACCTCAGCAATCAAATATGATATATAGATAATAGTAATTTCATCATCACCCCTTATCCTATAACACCCAAGTGTTTTTATGAAATATTTTCATTAAAAATTTATTCTTCAATATCTTGTGTTGTAAGATATCGTGAGATTAAATAAACTATGAGATTAACTCAGTACAAAAATTACTTTTTCTGTATGACCATAAGGTTAGTGGGAATATGTATAAATGACATAGGAAAATGTTTTGTGAATTTAGTGGTTTCAGTTATTTATGAAAAATAGAAATTATATATTTTTATTTCTGAGTGAATTAATATTGGTAATATAAGTAATGTGATATATATGTTATATAATTTTTTTTATTTTCATCCAATATAAATTTTAATCATAGGGTTTGATGAAACTATATATTTTTTATAAAAACATATATATTTTTAATGGGTAATCTGGTGACTTTGAATGGAGAACCCCATTTAAATTAATATTTTGAAACATTATAAATTTTTAGATAACAATATAAGCATGTTCTTTTAAAGGGGGATATAAAAATTTACATTCGATGAATTTTTTATATTTTTCTCAAAACATTACCATTTTGATGAATAGTAATTATACACTATTGTTTATGTGAAAACATCATTTTTCATCAAAATAGTTTATATGGTAAAATTATAATATTTAATGGTATTAAAGTATAAATAGAATATATTTTTATCAGTCAATATAATGTATCTAATTGTCATTAATTCTAAAATAAATTTATATTTAAAAACATTTCAATCATTTGCAATGTTTTATCTTTTAAAAAATGATCTCCCATTCTGACAATGGGATTGATTTTAAATTAATTTCTGAAAATTTTGGGTTTTTAATTTAGAAAAATTGTTTCTATATGTGGAATCAAAATATCCAAATTTTGGGAATAAGTGCCTTTTATTTTTGGACATTGTGAATAGTAATTTTAGAAAATTGGTTTACCATGGTTAGAGGTTAAATCAGGTAAATAAGGGTTAATAAATAATATCAGAATATTATAAAACTACCCTAAAACATGTCCTACTCTTACTAGATGAGATATTTTTTATAATTATAATCCTTGTGCCAATATTTAGACCACATGGAGCCACTTGTATGTGACAATGAAATTTTATATTTTTTGATTTAAAGTAAATAGAAATATAACATAAATATATATATTTTATTAGAAAAATTAATATAGGATAATATAACTAATTTCGTTGACTATAAATTGTTATTATAAATCTAAAAATATTTCCAAAATCATGGTATTTTATTCATAATTTTTATACATGTTATAAATAAATTTATTTGTGGATCAATTATGATACATGATTTCCTTATTAATGAATTATTCAAAAAAATAATATTATAAATATTAAAAGTAATATAATTTCAGTATTGTGATTCTATACATGAATTTTACGGATAAATATGACATGTTATCTATGAGTTAATGTAGTTTTTTCCAACGAATATAGTTTTTTGGGATTTTTGAAAAATCAATTACTAAATAGAGAAAAAATTGACAAAAATGAGTATTTAAAACCAATTATCTTTTTATTAAATGATATAATAGTCCAAAAAATCTAATATTCATACAACTAACTTATATAATGTCACAAATAACATTAATTATCAACTTTTGGTTCTCTGTCTTTTTATTGTAACTATATTAACCGTATATTATAAAAATATAAGAATACATGGTTAGAGTTAATGATTTTAAATAAGGGTTAAAGCTAAATGATGAGGTTAATTTTATGACCCACAATTTTCTATAACCTATTGATTGAGGAGTTTTTGACCCAATCACATATTATCCTTGAAATGTATCACTTTTGACCTATTAGAACGGTAGAAATCATTTAAAAATAAAATAATATTGCAAAACATTCCTAAATATCACATCCTCTCTATTATAAAGGGCCATAACCTCTTCCCACTTACTCTCACCTATCAAACCCCTTGTCTCATACAAAATCATCTTGACTAAGCTACCAGACCCCCCTTCCTTATAGAGGTAAAAACATTGGGATAAACCCATCTTAAAGAGTCCTTTTGTTCAAATCAAAAGGATATACTCGAAAAAGAGTTAATTGTTTTTTCACCTCTTTCAAAATTATTTTCATCTTCTACATACTATACTTATGTTGTTTTTATAATAAATTAATTTATCCTATATATTATACTTTCTTAGATTTTATTATATTTATGGTACAAACTTATACCAACATTTATACATATTACAAATAACAATATCACCATGCGTGTGTACATACGACTTACCATATCCACGCTGTGGTGTAATTTTTTATTCAACAATAAATTATTTGGATGTGTATAATGATATGTATAATGGATTTAAATAATTTACATAACATGATAATTATTATTCATTATTAATATACCACCCAATTCCATATAATTTAACAATTAAGTGAATGATATCGTTTCTTGGGCTTACGTACAACCTATTGTCTCCATGATGTGATGTGATTCATTCCACATGACCTTCATTAAACCAGAATTATATACATGAATTGAATGAATAAATATTATATATATTATTCTAAAATCATATTTTAAATTATATAACTACACTTTACGAAATGGAACATGAACATGCCTGGAAAAACATTCATAAGAACATAAAATAATTAATATCTGAATAATGAGTGACAATGTAATGTTTCTAACAATTGAGTTATAATAAAATCAAATATGATATCATTAAAATTATTATCATTTTATAATATGTCAAAAAAGTTATTTAAATCATTATATAGGAGGTTTATATACATATTAAGGATATCAGACCTATGTTAAGGGATAATTTGGCAATATCATTATTTTCCGATATTATGTTTACGCAAGTATTTACTGGGGTATATTTATCATCCAAATCCATGTTTCCAAAATATAAAATATCTTTTATATTATTATACTATAGTTTAAATTTATGTTTACACACTGGAGAAGTTCTGTTAAAAGGTATGGGAGGAATATTTCATTTCTTTCCCATATGTGTAACTCTTTGACTTTTACGACAAGAGTACGATAAGAATGTTTTTTTAACTTATTCGTATTGAATGGATTTTTATGAATTCATAATTCATTATTTCCATGAAGATAAATTTACATGTTTTCAAGTTTATTTTCAACTGAATTATTTTATTTTATAATTTCGTAACATTTTGAGAAAAGAAAATGTTTTTGAAAAGAAAGGATATTTTCCTTAATAATTATGTTCATGTGTTTTATCAAAATTATTTTCCACATAAGATTACATTGGGTGATGTTTATATCCCTATTATTACATCTATTTTAATGTTTTTATGATGGAATTATTTTCATAAAATCCATTTATTTTATATGAATTATGTAGGAATGATGTTTAATAAACCCTTTTAATTTAATGGGTTATGTTGTGATGAATCATTTATATTTTTGTGGAAAATGTAAGAATGGTTTCATTTTGAGATGGTTGTGGCCTCTATCTCCCTATAATGTATTGGGTAACGATTTATATCTTATGATATAGACATGAATGGAAGGGAAGGAAAAGATGATTCAGTAATAAAGTGATGGAACAGCTTGTAAATCATGTTCAGTAATTAAGTTTGTCTGCTATGATGGTCTTGGAAAGGAAACCATGCTAATATTGAAATCATTTTCATATGATTATGTGTATGCCATGAAACATCATGTCTTACGTTAGGAATTTTATGATTATGTCTATTTATTTTTAAGAACTTTTGACATGAAATGTTATTCAGATACTTCGTATGCATGATAAAATTTTAAAATTTTTTCTTCTTATGCCTTATGAGTGTATATGATTGATGTTTTCCATGTATAACACTACTGATCATTTGATCTCACCCTTTCACGTGTTTATTTTTCCTAGATCAAGAATATGGGTATTGAGTAAGATTTGTCATAATGGAGTCTAGTTATAATGAAATAAGTGGGAGACAGTGTAGATATTTTATGAATGAGTTGTTTATGATTCTAAGTTTCTAAAGACACTATACCAATACGGTCCTGTCATGGAATTATTATAAGTTTCAATGAATGTAATTTATTTTTCATGTAATATCAATGTATGTAATTTGCGGTTCATTATAATTATAATTAGAGTAAAGTTATAGTTATCCATTTTAATCAAGGATGAGAAATCCCTAGTATGAAACCTAATAAAAGACTATGTTAAGGGTACAATCATAGTGTTTTAAAAATGAAAATTAATAACCTAGGATAAAACCTAAAGTGACCTAAATATAAATTTTATTTTTGATTATGATCTTTTCATGTTATCATTATTGTTCCTCGCACTACGATTCATGGTTTTAGTCAATGGCTAGAACCCGAAGAAACTGCGTAAACACGAAATGTGATAGAAAATGCAATGATTATACCCTTGAGAAACCAATCGTTGTGGGAGATGGAATGAAAAATATTATATCCATGCTCAAAAACAATTATCAAGAAATTAATCATGCATGCTTCCAAATGATCAATGGAGGGAGAAACATTCTATTGTGTGATTCATGAGGTATAATCCACCAACATTTATTTGGTCTTTGGATCAATTAGTGGTAGAACAATGGATTAGAACCACGGAAAAGATATATTCATTTTCTACAATGTTTTGACCATGATTATGTCACCTTAGAATTCTATCGTCTGGAATGTGTAGACGATCAATGGTGGAATCATATCATGAATATGAGGAAAAGAGATGAAATTTAGTCCTTGGAATGTGACAGGTTGAAAAACTTATTTTGCAATATGTACCTTCCTCGTATTCTACATACAAATATATAGAACGAGTTCCTTGAACTTATTCAAAAGGGTGATGAATTGGTTGGTACCTATGTAGAAAATTTTTCAAGACATACAAGGTATGCTTTTGGATTTATTTTTAATGTTGAGAGTAAAATTGATCAATTCTTTAGTGTTTTAAAACCAAGTCACCAAATTGAATTATCTGTAAATGACATTAATAGCTATGAGGAAATAGTTTGATGTACTCTCAATAATGGGATCGTGATTTTAGTAACCCATCATTCATAAGGGTCGAATAAGAAGAGAAAAATGTAATTCAAAGGAAAATATAAAAACCACACTAAAAAAAGATGAGTCTCCACTTATGCTCAATGTGTGGAAAGAAACATGAAGGAAATTATCATAAAGGTACTTTTAAATGTATTAACTGTGAAAAAACAAGCTTATCGGGTAGTTTACTGCCGAGGTGATGGGAAAAAGATTTCTAATGATATGAAAAAATAAAATGCTACATTGAAGAAACCACCTACACATTAATTCCATAAGTGCAAGGAAATGGATCATTACACTAATGAATTCCCTAATACAATAGTTATTGATTATGATTTACTTCAACAAAATATTATGTATAAAGACAAATAAATTTCACTTTCAATCACTTTCGGTGGTGTGGGGAACGATAATTAAGTGGTGAAAGGCACACATACCATTACAACCATTTCTATCTCATGAGATATAAATCATTACCCAATTCATTGGAGGGAGATATAGGTCCCACCCATCTCATATTGAAATCATTCTTACGTGTTCTACAAAACAATCACAAATCCTTCATCCTAACCCAAAGAATAAATTGGGTTTCATAAACATCATTCCATCATAACATAATCCATACAAAACAAATGGATATAATTTCATCATAAGAAAAGTGATCCCAAATAAATCATAGAGACATTATACTTTAAACATAACCATATGAAATAATGTCATCTTAGATGGAAAAAGGTTTTGATAAAGCACTTGCAATGAATTCTTGTAGAAATTATCCTTTATTCTTGAAAATCATTTTCTTTTCACAAAATGCCATGAAATTTTAGAAGAAATATATTTTGTTTAAAATATCCATGAAATATTTTGGAGGATTATTCATGAAAATAAGGCTTTATAAAACCATAAAAATCCTTTCATGACGTATATATTAAAAAACATTATTCTTGTACTTTTTTCCGAAAAGTCAAAAAGTACAACATAAAAAAGGATTCTTCACATTCCATGTAGTAAAAGTAAAAATGGGTAAAAAGGGATTTAAACATACATGAAATCATTTTTAGAAAACAAGGACTTGGATGATAAATATAACCCCATTAAATACTTACGAATAATCAATCTCAGATAAAACGAGATTGGAAAAGTTATCCCTTAGCTTATGTCTGATATGCTTTGTATGTATCTGAACCTCATGTATAATGATTTAAATAATTTCATTGACTTATTAAATAATCATATTCATTGTTATGATATCATATATGGTTTACTTATGACTATATATTACCTATTCTTTTGTAAATCCATGTTAAATCATCGTTTTGGATAAAATCGTTTCATTTATCGTACGCGTTTCAACATGTTGTTATTTATTACTTATATCAATATTTCATTAGTTTCAGAATTTAAAATATGATTTATATATAATAAATATTTAGCATATACATATATATGATAGATTGATAAAGGGAATGAAATACACCATTCATGGAGATGGTAGGATGTACGTACGCATGAACGCTGTTTTCATTTCTTTATTGAATTGAATGGAATTAAGTAGATGACATACATATATATATACATAAATCTTGTATAATTATTATTTCATATATTTCATTATTATTCATTATATATACTTTATAATCATTCATTAATGGTTATCATGGATAATGAATCTCATCACGTCGTGGAGACGGTAGACCGTATATACGCACGAGTGATGATATCATTCCCATGATCATGGAATTGTATAGAAGTGTATATAAAATATTTCAGAATAAATATAAATTTAAAATAATAATATATAGTTATTTATTTATACCATTATACACATCCACGTAATGTGGTGGTGGAAAACAGATTACTCCACAGCGTGGAGACGTCATTCCGTACGTATGCACGTGCGGTAATTTTATTTTCTATAGGATGAATAGAAGGTGTAATAGGGTTGTTTCATATTTATAATAACATATCTATATATTAGTGATACTAATTTTATTACTTCAGATTGAAACAACTAAATAAGAGGAAGTAGAAGAAGAAATAAATTTCAATGAATCTGTAACAGATATTACCTCTTCTTCGATGCACCTCCATTAAACTTCTTCTTAGGGCACTAGGGTTGGACATTTGAGAAGACAATAACCAATATGATATTACTATAGAGGTTTATAAGAGTAATTGTCAGGGTTTTTCAGAGCTTCTTGGATCAAAAGGGTGTGAAGAGAAGTGGGAAGGGGTTCACTTTTTATAAGGGAGAAGAGGAGCACCTTTGGAAATCTTAAAAATATTAATTTATAATAAATATAACCCCACTTAAAAACCCCCAAAAATGACTCATATTCTAATATTAGATGATATTGGGTTGTAATATCATCAAACAATAAAATTTAGGCATGTAGAGAATTTATTTTAAACATTATCAACTTGATTTATCCTTATTTAATCTATTAAATTTCATTTGGGGTAATAAGATACTAAATTATAAATTGTTATAAATAATTACTTTTGATCTATGAATTATCTATAATAATATAATTTATTAATGTTTATACTATATAAATTTCAATTTAAAATTTATAATTATTTTTGTGATTTTTAAACAATTTAATAATATGTTATTTTTATAAAATAACAATAGTGTCAATTTTGACACTATTCATTTATTTAAATTTAAATAAAATCCAAAGAGAGGGTATATTCGAAATAAAATATTTAATAGGTTCATAACATGTCATATAAATCTATAAAATTAGTGGGGCACATTAAATAGTTCATATAATATTTATTTTACTATTTGTAAAACCATTTATTTGATATTTCTCTTAATAAAATAATTACTACAACATTTTTGTATAATTATTAAATATACATAATTGTTGCATAAAAATTAAAAATAAAATTCTAGGATGAAAATAAATATTATATATTTAATAATAATACATTTAGTATGATTTATCTTCTAAAAAACCCAAATTTTAAAATGTTATAATTATTAAATTATGAAGGTGACAACTTTGACATCATATAAAATAAAATAATATAAGTGTCATAATCACTATTATAAGACTCCAAACGGGCATATATTCGGTAATTGGATGCTTATGGTGAATATATACATTACCAATAAGTCTTTATCAGGTTTTTTGTCCCTTTAATATGTATTACTATTTCAATAAAAACAATATTATTGATTTTTTTACAAAATAAATAATTTCTGCATCATTAATGTATAAGATAATAATGTAATTAAGTAACTCTTAAAAATTAAAAGTAAATTACGATGATATGGAAAAAAAATTTAGCTTTCAATTGAGTATTTATAACCGAATTTATATTCTGTATAACCTTATATTAAAAATACTTTAATTATTAAAGTTTGAGTGATACATATTTCACTTTTCTTTAAATAAAATAAACTAAAGGTTTTAATCACTTCCAAGTGGGTTCTAATGGATTCCATTTCGACCCAAATATGAGTTATATATAAATATAATCATCAGACTGTAATAATAAAAGTGTTGGTGTAATTTTATAATATTATATTTACCTTTAATTACGTGATTTACCTTTAACAATGCTAAATAAAATTTACCGTAGTTACTATTCATAATGCCCAAAAATTAAAAGTATTCTATTAATATAATTTGGACCCACCGATTCCAAATATAGAATCCATTTTTCCAAATTCAATACACAGAAGTTTCAGAAATTAAATTAAAATTAATCTCTTTGTCGAAAGAAAATGAGTTTTTGTTTAAAACATTGCAAAAGATTGAATTGATTTAACTAATCAATTCAATGTAAAATCAATGATAATGAAATACATTATATTAAATGGTAAAAATATATTCTATTTATAACTTAAAACCATTAAATATTATAATTTAAAATTGAACTTATAAAGTTGTTAAAAACTAGATTTAAAGTGGGTGCGCCATCAAAAGGAAGCAAAACTGCATTTTTTTTAAAAACATTATTTTTCCCGAAAAATTTATTTTATTCTCATACCATGTTCTAGAAAATGTGTAAGATGAATAATAATGTTATAAAATTCAAATTTTAGTTAATACTATTCATAACGGCTAGTTTTTGAAAAAATTATAACCATATATCAGTGTTTAGTGAAACCTGGTATTGCGTACAACATACGCTATCGAGGAATGTCACGATTGCGTGTAATGCAAGCCAAATCAGGGTTGCGTGTAGTGAAAGACTCCTTTGTTGTTGCGTATAACAAAATACAAACATATTTCATTTATACATTGAATATATATATATATATATACACATACACACTCAATGTTGCGTAGAATAGAAACTATCAAACAAACTTGAAATTATGTGTAACATGATCCAAGAATAATGTTGTGTATACTTCAAGATAATACAGTGTTGCGTATAGCGCATGATAATCTTGGTGTAGCCTATAATAGAAGATATGAAGGAAATTAAAAAGAATATATATCTTATAAAATATCGGGGTGTTACATTCTACCCCCCTTAAAATAAATTTCACCCTCGAAATTCGTCGGGGTTATAAATGGTTTACTACTTTAAATATTCTTTATTAGAAACCCACATCGTAAAAAGGAATACAAAAACTTAAATTTAAAAACTAAATTATGAAACGTAACAGTTACCCAAATTAACTAATCATTGGGTTTCCACATAAGATAAAATAGTTGAAAATATGGATATGGAAGAGAAATCTAACCATCAAGTTCTGACGGAGAGAGGTAGAGAACATGGCTATTAAAAATACAACAATCAAAAAGCCATAAATTTGTGATGATCTAAGGTACCATCGGATTCATCGGATATGAGAGTACTAGGACAACATTTTTGGTTTTCAAGACTGTTTCCCTAATTTTGATGATTTTTTGTATAAGGATAAATACTTAATTGATTTTATTGTAAATTCATCATTGGTCATTCCATGAACAATATCCGCTTAATCTCTTATTTAAAAATATGTAGTTTAATTTGACATTATTGAAGTATTATAATATCGCGCGATAGAATGATAGGTCATTCCATCTGTCTCTATCACAATAAAAGGTGAGTATAAGATATTAAATATACATAAGTCCATCTATGGTGAGGTTAATCGTATATGGTTCCAAAAATGGACTTCTACATCATCTATCATACCATGTAATAAAATAAAACTAATTTATACAAACCAGGGACTTCCTGTTGGCCAGTGGTAGGTGATGAAGGCTTCTCGCACTACGGTTGTGGGTTCTATTCCTGCAACCTTATCTGATGCGACGGGTTGCCACCCGTCCTGTAGGTTATCCTTTTTTCTAAAACTATACTAACATAATATCAAAAAGATATATCCATAAACAATACTATCTGATGTCCAACTTAATCAATTCCAACCTTTAGGCTTTTCAATAATACTTCTGTCTAATCTTATAGTATAAATAGAATGATTACGAAAAAGGCCATATAATAGGCACGTGAATACCATCATTTATCCCTCATATATCACAAGATATATCTTTCTGATCTCATTCCAAACTTGTGAATACCTTAATCTTGTATTCTCGGAAAAAATGAATACCGATTGAACCTTACAGAAAACATGGATGCTGTCGAAAGTTAACTCTTTCCACATACCAAAATTCAAAAATTTTGATATACTCAAACCATGGTATCACTTTGTCCTTATATCAGTCATGAGCTCATGAATACTATCAAACATATTATTTTCTCCTTATCCATTCATTATGCGTATATCATCTGCTATCCAAAAATATTTCAGTCACTTTTCATGGATACCAGTACCATAATCTTATTGAAAACCACAATTGACCAATACATAGATATTCCAATATACAATAAATGTAAATCAACAACATTATTCTTTAATAGAAAATACATAAACACATAAATCCATCTTCTTCAATGATTGTCATGGAATAAGTCCATCCTTGATATAGAAGTAAACTCTTAGGTTAGGGCATTGAGTTGGGTAATGCCCATGTTCTCCACAAATAAGACATTGAACTCCATAATAATCGGTCACTCTATGACCCTTCTCTCCACATAGATAACATCTTCCCATCCATGTGATGTATTCATAAATTTTCTTCTCCCCTTCTTTAGAAATCTCAATCTTCCATTATTTATGCTCCTCAACATGTGAACATACATAAAAGTCTATCTTCCTCATATTTGATGAATTAGGAATACCCCTAAATTTCACCTTGTTAATCATACATTGCGATGACTGATTCGGCTTAATCACAATATCTTTCTCTCTAGGCATTATGCAATTTCATTTCTCATAGTTACCAATTTTTCCATTGGATTCAATGTTAACCGAAATCCTTCTAGTTCCCTCCATTGACTAAAACACAATAAGAATTCTGCGAGAGGCAAAAAAAATTCAAACAAGTTAAATAACATAATCAATTGGGAGTACATTAGACATCTAACATCTTAGGATTAATTCTAATATTGTTACCGTAATTCTAGAATTATAACCTATACTTATACTTTACTTTAGGGACATCCCTAGAAATACCTTAGAAATATCTCTAGGGATCTCACTAAAGTTTTCGCATCCATGTTTCCAAATGTTAACTAAACCTCTCCTTTGATACCAACTATAATGGCCCGAAGCATGACATACGTGGACATTACATTACTTTTGCAGAATACTTAATACATAACAAAAACAAACACTTAAGGACCATAATAGTTTAGTGTCTTTGGAAACATTAAATATAAACTTCTAATCATGTTGAAATATCTTCAACATCTCCCATAACGATATTCCCCTTTTTGTTTTCTTACCTAAAACCTTTCATTATATCCTAGAGAAAAGAAAAAATATAAAGGGTGAGCTAAAATTATCAGTAAGGGTAATCATAGATAAAATAAAACAAAGCATATAAATTTTAACTTCAAAACATGAAAATAATATTTAAACATCAAAATCTTGAGCAATTACGTAAAACATGGTAGTACGTAAGGCATAGATCATAAAGAAAAATTAATCATGATAAAATAGAATGGTAATAAAACACGTAATTGTGGTAACCATTAAACACATGATATGATTTCCATAGTAGACATGAAATTGCTTCCAAGACCATCTTAGTGGAAAAAGCCCCTTTCTGAATCGAGTTCAGTCCTTGTTCCAGTCCTGTATTACTGAACCGGATTAACTTACCCTTCGAGCCATGTCTATCTCATGAGATATAAATCTTTACCCAATTCATTTGAGGGAGATATAGGTCACACTCATATCATATTTAAATTATTCTTACGTGTTCCACAAAACAATCATAAATCATTAATCGTAACCAAAAGAATAAATTGGGTTTCATAAGCATCATTACATCATAACATAATCCATATAAAACAAATTGATATCATTTCATCATAAGAAAATTGAAACCATATAAATCACAGATACATTATACTTTAAACATACACATATTAAATAATGTCATCTTAAATGGAAAATGGTTTTGATAAAGCACATGAAATGATTTCTTGAGGAAAATATCCTTTTTTCTTGAAAATCATTTTCTTTTCACAAAATTCCATGCAATTATAAAGAAAAATATTTTGTTGAAAATATTCATGAAATATTTTGTAGGAAGATTCATGAATATAAGGCATTATAAAACCGTAAAAATCCTTTCATGGCGTATAAGATAAAAAAATTCTTCTCGTACTTTTTCCGAAAAAGTCAAAAAGTGCCTCGTAAAAAAAAGATTCTTTACATACCATGCAGTAAAAGTAAAAATGGGTAAAAAGGAATTTAAACATACATGAAATTATTTTTATAAAACATGGATGTGGATGATAAATATAACCCCAGTAAATACTTACGAATAAACAATCTTATGTAAAAACGAGATTGGAAAAGGTATTCCTTACCTTACGTCTGATATTCATTGTATGTGTCCAAACCATCTGTATAATGATTAAAATAATGTCATTGACTTATTACAGAATCATATTAATTGTTATGATATCATATATGGTTCACTTATGACTTTATATTATCTGTCCTTTTGTAAATCCATGTTAAAGCAGTGTTTTGGGTAAAATTGTTTATTTTATCATACGTGATTCAACTTGTTATTCTTTATTAATTATATCTTGATTTCTTAATTTCAGAATGTAAAACATGATTTATATATAATAAATATTCATAATATACATACATATATATATGATATATTGATAATGGAATGAAATACACCGATCATGGAGACGGTAGGTCGTACGTACGCATGAACTGTGTTTTCGTTTCCTTTTTGAATTGAATGGAATTAAGTAGATGACATAAATAAATATATATAGATATATATATATATATTTTGTATCATTATTATTTCATATATTTCATTATTATTCAGTATATATACTTTATAATCATTCATGAATGGTTAACATGGAGGATGGATCTCATCGCGTCATGGAGACGGTAGTCCGTACGTACGCACGAGCGATGATATCATTCCCTTGATCGTGGAATTGTATCGAAGTGTATGAATAATATTTCATAATCAATATCACTTTACAATAATCATTTATAGTTATTTATTTACACCATTATACCCATCCAAGTAAGGTGGTGGTGGAAAATAGAATACACCACGGTGTGGAGACGATATTCCGTACGTACGCACGCGCGATGATTTCATTTTCCGTGGGATAGATATAAGGTGAAATATGGTTGTTCCGTATTAATAATAAAATATCAGTATATGAGTGATACTGATGTTATTCCTTCATAATTAAACCACTAAATAAGAGGAAGTAGAAGAATAAATAAATTTTAGTGAATCGGTAACGGATATTACATTTTCTTCGATGCACCTCTTTTAAACTTCTTCATAAGGAACTAGGGTTGGTCTTTTGAGAAGACCAGAACCTATATAATATAACTAGAGAGGTTAACAAGATACATTTTTAGGTTTTGGGCGAGCTTCAAGGCTCAAAAGGATGTGAAGAAAAGTGGGAAGGGGTTCTGTTTTTATAAGGGAGGAGAGGGGCACCTTTGGAAATCTAAAAAATATTAATTTATAATAAATATAACCCCACTTAAAAACCTCAAAAAATTACTCATATTAAAATATTAGATGAGATAGGGTATTAATATAATCAACCAATAAAATTTAGTCATGTAGGGAATTTATATTAAACATTATCAACTTGATTTATCCTTATTTAATCTATTAAATGTTATTTGTGGTAATAAGATTCTAAATTTTAAATTATTATAAATAATTACTTATATGCTGGGAATTATCCATAATTAGATAATTTATAAAATTTTTGTATATATAAATTTCAATTTATAATTTTTAAATATTTTTGTCATTTTTAAACAATTTAATATGTTATTTTTATGAAATAACAATAGTGTCAATTTTGACACTATTAATTTATTTGAATTTAAATAAAATCCTCACAGAGGACATATTCGAAATAAAATATTTAATATGTTTCTAACATGTCATTGTAATCTAGAAAATTAGTGGAGAACATTAAATAGTTCATATAATATTTATTTTACTATTTGTAAAACCATTTATTTGATATTTCTCTTAATAAAATAATTACTACAACATTTTTATATAATTATAAAATATACTTATTTGTTGCATAAAAATAAAAACTAAAATACTAGGATGAAGATAAATATTATATCATTCAAAAGAATACATTTAGTCAGATTTATCTTCTAAAACACCCAAATTTTAAAATGTTATATTTATTAAATTATGATGGTGACAACTTTGACATCATATAAAATAATATAATATAAGTGTCATAATCACTTTTATAAGACTCCAAACGGTCATATATTGGTTCATTGTATGCTTATGGTGTATCTTATAGATTACCAATAATTTTTTATCAGGTTTTTGGGAACTTTAATATGTATTACTATTTCAATAAAAACAATATTATTGTTTTTTTTACTAAATAAATAATTTCTACATCATTAATGTATAATCTAATAAGGTAATTAAGTAACTCTTAAAAATTACAAATAAATTACCATGATAAATAAAAAAAAATTTATCTTTCAAATGAGTATTTATAACCTAATTTATATTCCGTATAACCTTATATTAAAAATACTTTAATTATTAAAGTTTGAGTGAGACATATTACACTTTTCTTTAAATAAAATAAACTAAAGGACTTAATCACAACCAAGTGGGTTATAATGGATTCCATTTAGACCCAAATATGACTTATAACGAAATATAATCATCCAAATGTTTTATGACAAGTGTTAGGGTAATATTATAATATTATATTTACCCTTAATTACCTGATTTACCTTTAACGATGATAAATAAAATTTACAGTAGTTACTATTCATTGTGCCCAAAAATAAAAAGTAGTCTATTAATATAATTTTGACCCACTGATTCCAAATATGGAATCAATTTTTACAAATTCAATACACAGAAGTTTCATAAATTAAATTAAAATTAATGTTGTTGTTGAAAGAAAACAGGTATTTTTTTAAAACATTGCAAAAGATCGAATTGATTTAACCTACGAATTCAATGTAAAATCAATGCTAATGACATAGATTATATTAAATGGAAAAATATATTCTATTTATACTTTAAAACCATTCAATATTATAATTTAAAATTGAACTTATAAAGATTTCAAAATGTAGATTTAAAGTGGGAGCGCCATCAAAAGGCGGCAAAACTGCTTTTTTTGAAAAATACTTATTTTACTTGAAAATTTTATTTTGTTCTCATACCATGTTCTAGAAAATGTTTAAGATGAATAATAATGTTATAAAATTCAAATTGTAGTTAATACTAATCATAATGACTAGTTCGTGATAATATTATAACCATATATCATTGTTTAGTGAAATCTGGTATTGCGTACAACACACGATATCGAGGAAGGTCGCGATTGCATGTAATGCATGACAAATATGGGTTGCGTGTAGTGCAAGACTCCTTTGTCGTTGCGTATAACAAAATACAACCATATTTCATTTATACATTGAATATATATATATATACACACTCAATGTTTCGTAGAATAACAACTATAAAAGAATCTTGAAATTGTGTGTAACACGATTCAAGAATAATGTTGCATATACTGCAACCTAATATGGTGTTGTGTATAGTGCAAGATAATCATGGTGTAGCATAAAAAAAATTATATGAATGAAATTAAAATGAAAATATATCTTTAAAATCTTAGGGTGTTTCATACTATGTCGTTTAACCATTATATAGGCACACTTGCCCCAAAAAATATGTGAGATATCATAGGGTCCCAAAAATTTAAATTAGAATTTTCCCAATAAACTCAACATCATTAATCAACATTCAAAACATATATATCATTTTCAAGGTTTATAAAAAATAATAAATATATGGATCTCCAAAAACATCCTCAAAACAAATAATTATTACATTACATTTAATGAAAATCTCATAATCATCTTACTAAATGAATTTTTCTAAGAAATATACAATTCCTCGTGTCATAATCTGGCACATTGTTCCCTTATTTTTCATTTTGTTCCTCTTTTTGGGGTACTATTCCCTTATCTGGTGTAGTACTCATTTTTTGAGTTCATTGTTCCTCTATCTGGTGTAAAATGCCTCTTTCTAGTTTATTGTTCATATATCATGTATATTGTTCCTCTGTCCTATGTATTACTCATCTTTCTAATTAATTATTCCTTTGTCCAATAATCATATAAAATTTCATTTAGTTTAACTTATAAAAAATTACTTAAACTAAATCTATAATTTATCCATTCACATTTCCATAAATCCAAAACCTTATAACAACTAAATTTTCATGACTCTAAATTTTAATTTTTAACTCAATATTTTAACATTTTTCATCATTTGGAATTTTTATGACTCATCTTTACACCATCATATTTGTATAAATAAAACATCGACTTTATAGATGTATACTTTTATAATATTCATAACATAGAAATTTTATAGATCATCATCATAACGTTTTTTTGTAAAAATATAACATTAATATTTTAGCTAGTTTTTTTTAATGTTTTCATATCTTCTACTTTGTAACTCTAAAGTTATATATATTCCATATCCATCTTTGTAACTCAAACGTTGTAAAAATTGAATCAATTTTACTGTAAAAAATTATTTTTTCACTTTCAATGATACATTTTTACCAAAACAATTAATATCATGTAATAGTAACTTTATAACACTAAAATTGTACATCTCACAATATAAATATTATTACATGGCTTGAAACAAAAATTCTATTACATGAACATTTTACATCCTAAAACATAATGTTTTTTATTCATATTTTTTATAAAATTCAACATAAATTATTTTCCATGAAATTCAAACACATTCAAGATAAACATATTTATGTGAAATTTTTATAGTTTACAAGATATATATTATTTCATTATATATTTTTATTTTAAAAGATAATCATTGATACTAAAACAATATAAATATATAAACATTACATTTCTTAGATGATATTTGTAAAAATTGGAATATAAACATTATTATTTAAATATTGTATATATTGGAACATAAACTATGATGCATAAACTTTTTGGAGTTTGAAACATAAAACATATTAATTAATCATTGTAACTTTAACTATGTAACACTTACTTTGTCACATCAACAGTGTAACTTCATCATTAAAGATGTTACATTATAAAATCAACTTTTTAAAAATACTCTGTATAAAAACATCATGACTGAACATCTATTTTTTAGATCATCTCTCACTTTGAATAAAATCACAAAAACACACCGATAATCATCAGTAACATTGTGATATTTAGTTTATTAATGATAATAAATGAATCATATTACATTATAATTATGCAATCATAAATTTCATTGGAAACTCATTAGAAATGTTTCGTTAACTTCCATAGTAGTGAATATGAAATTATTAATAATCCTCTTCATTAACTCTGATGAAATATCTATTATACTTCTTCAGCACCACATAATTAATTTTTTTAAATGTATTTAAAAATAAATAAATAATATTACATAAATTTTTTCCACTTCACATTAAAAAAATTCATATGTTTCTTTTGAAAATCAATATAAAAGTTTATTAAAAATATTATACCTCACCTAGGAAATGTTTTTCAAACCTTTTCAAAAACAAATATTGTATGGTGATGATCACCATACACCTATAATGAATGCATCATAATGACTTTATCATATCTATAATGATGTAATTCTTACCTGATTTCCCTAGAATACTTTTCTAATGTTGTTTTGACGGATTTACCTTTGGGATATCTATATTTATTATACCCTCAATCTCTTTATCTTCTAGAACTAACATAGGTAAAATATAAATAACATAGTTACTTCTTATATATTGTACAACACACTTCTATTTTCATCATAAGTATTATATAAAAGAAAATCCTTGAGAACATTTTTCTTCAACATACTCATTGAAATTAATATATTCAATTGAAAAAATTAAATATATTAACATCAACATCCAATATGATGATCAATTTATTCTATTATATCCTTAAAATCCTTCATCAAACAAATCATGGTATATTGGATAAATGAAACATAATAAAGGGTGATCTCATATGATCAATGATGTGTCATGTTTTTACGAACCATACCATATCGATTTTGATGGAATCATTGAATATTTTAAGTGTATACAATCATTAATTGTGTAAAAATTTTATATTTAAAGATTTTGGATTTAAATATATATTATTTTAATTAATTATTAAAATATTGTGTTTTATTTTATAAATTTATGAAATGATAAAATATTATTTATCATGTTATTTTTGAATATAAATTTTTTATGATACATTGATAATAATTTTTATTATAGATGAATTAAATTCATTAAATAATATATATCTTTTTTAAATAGTATTAAATTCAAATATTTTCATTATTTTTCAAATTATATTTTTCTCTAGATGTATTTTTATGTTATAATTTTTATTATAAATAATTTTTCAAAAATGTTTCTTTTTTTAAAAAATTTAATGAATTTATAGGCTCATATAATTCCCCCATAATAATTAGATGTTATACCATTCCCCACCTCTATCTATAAAGACCGTTTTCTTCTTGATACCACTACAAACCAACTTCCATCTTCTACCATTCCATGTATCCTATTTTCCAAACCTAGTGAATCTTGTTACACCACCCTCCTCTCCCCTATATTTACCACAACCACACCTTTTTTACCGATATACCTATTATTAGAATACATCTACCAAATACATCCCCAACCCTTATGGATCCATATCAACATAACAGAGACACCTTGTTGATGAATCAAACCCCCTATTGAAATGATGTGCACTACTGAATTGGAATGATGACACCAAGCCACCTTCAACAAAATTTGAACAAGAAAAAATTATTTCATATATTTAATACATTCATATCAAGTATTATTCATGAATAAATCCTCTATACACCAAACCCACACTATCCACCACATGAGGTTGTTGTTGAGGTCGGGAAAACCACCCAAATATTACATTTTCCCGGTGCCACCATTGAGGAGGAAGATTCTCTATTCCATGATTTAGAGAGATGATTCCCCCTCTAAATATCATAATATGATATAGATACATCAATCTCAGGACACATAAAAATGAATCAACACATCAAATATTTAATACAATGATCACATTCCCACCAAAAATCAACCATACTAATGCCACTATTCAAGAAATTCAAATCTAGATGATGATCTAATCCACATTAGAAAAAGAAAGCTAAAATTGATACCATATGACATGTACAAGTATGATGATCATTCATTTTATTTAAATGAATAAGAATTCTTTATTAAACTAAAGTTATTATTGTAGAATAATTAATTAATGTCTAATACTTGACATGACACATTGGGTTTTCCTAATTCAACGTGTATGAAAGTCAGAAATCTATGATAATGAGTCTATAAATTAGATGTTTAATGAAAAAAACAACTCAATGAAAATAATCATTTAATCTCTACAAAATTTACTATAATTTAGGGAAGGTCCAAAGAACTAACAATGTTAGTGATGAATGTATTGTTGATAATTATTTTTGATCCAAATCAATAATTTCTAATATTTTTTAAAAATAGTATTCTATTTTTTGTTAATGGTTTAATTATTAGTTGTCTAATAAATGTTTATAAATGTCAAAAAGTCTTCAAACATCTCTAGTAAATTCCATTTTGAAAAAATTAAAATATGTGTTCAGTTTTTCTTAAATGAGTTAAAATTGAACTATTGAGGATATGTTGGTTGAAGTCATTTTAGGAGGATTATCATATAAGTTGTGTTCAACATTAGCAGTGCTAGAATTTTGAAGTGTCCAATTTGGAAAAACTCAATGATGATCAAAAAATCATGGAGAATATAGATCACATTAAGAAAATGTGCTAAACAGAATATAAATATAGAGAACACTTATTCAATTATAAATACGAAATAGAGAAATTAAACCTCATTCATAAATGTAAAATTTTAAAATATTATATTGTTTTTGTGATTCCTAAGATAATATTAATTGAAATAATTTCGATCAAGTTTTTTTCTGTTAGAGGTAAATGATCATGTCTGAACCGTGAAATATTTTGGATGATCATTTCTCCAGTAACATGAGGAAGAAGTTGTACAGTGAAGGAATTCCATGTGTAAGTATGATGATAAGTGCCCTGGATGGTTCAGTTTATATAGTTTGGAATTTTCATTTAACTGTATGATTCCCCCAAATTTCTAGGGGTATTGGTATCTATCCTCGAATGCATCATGTAGACGATTAACACACAACTAAGAGTATAGATCATAACCACTCGAGGAGAAGGAGAAATAAATGTTGTAGATGGTGAGGTGAGTGACTCAAAAAGACAATATTCTCACTAATTTCATATTCTTTCTACAACTCTATTTTCTAGATGAATTCAATTAATATATTTATTAATATATCTCTGAAAAAATATCATTAGAACAATTTAGGCAATAATAATGGGATGATTGATATCATAAATATTATCTTCATTTAAATTATATGTTTATTTAAGGTTAATTTTTTCTTATAGTTATCCATTATCATATTAATGAGATCTAATTTTATATTATTTTATCGATAGAAAGGTGGTGGTAGTGAACACATTTCTTGTGTATTTAATATTAAGTATTAAAAATGGATATTGATAATGTTCGCTTCCCTATTAAGAAAACTACTACACTATATTGATGAAGAAGAGATAGTTTCTATGTAAAATAAAAGATATATGTTTCAAAAAAAATGAGACACATTATCCTATCATTACCCTATATCTAACAAACAACAAATATTTTACATTTTTTAGAAATAATAAAAAATCATTGAAATCTATTCATATCAATCTGGCCTCCCAAACATTAGCCTATAATTATCTCTCACTTTTTTATTATTCTCACCACACCACATCCATTTCACACATAATTTTTAAACAATACATTTAATAATTTAATCTCCTTCAATATTTATTTTGTTTTTATTTCTATTATTTTACTTTGATTTAACCTATCACGATTCAATTTATTTATCTTTTGAATCAACACTCGAGATCAACATTTTTCAATTTTTATGTACTTACTATAGTGATATATATTTTTTATTTTCAGTAGTGCATCAACAACAACGTACACTATCAAATTTTTGTATTATTTTCTTAGAGGGAAGGATTGAAAATTTTATAAAAACTAATAAAATATTGATTAAAAAATCAGAAAGAAACACGTCAAATTTAAATAAAAAATATATAAAAATAATATTCAAAAAATTCATAACTACTTTTTATGTATTATGATTTTAAGAATGTTTCATATAAAACTGCAGACACATAATAACTTCAATGTTTGATCTTGAATCTCCAATATCTGATGTCAGTAAAACATTACTCTACCATAAATAAAAACAAAATATAAAATATAAAATAAGTAAAATAGGGCTCAAAATAAAAAAAATATACAACATCCTTTATTACTTTCACATGAGAGATCTATAATTACAGAACTTAAACTTATAATAGTGTTAATTAATCATTATTGTAATTGGATGTGTCCTACATCATGGTTCTAGATGATCAAGTATTCGGTCACGAACCAACCCAGGTCAACCCTGAACCGGTCACCCGAGCCGGTCCACGACATGGCCCGAGAGGCATTCCCGATCCTCCCTGGTTGGCGACAAGAGCCAGGGAATCAATAGAGGTGGTGGGAACGATTTCGTCCAATATAAATAAATAAGACAGTGAAAATAATACAGAGTAGCGCAGAAAAGATAAACCAAATAAAGTGACTAAACAGGAACAAACAGGAATCAAACTAACCAAACACGACGTCCGAACAACTCCGTGTGACCTCGTGGGTCGCTCTACAACTCAACGATCAAGCGTCGTCCTAGGCGAGCGCACTCAAGCTATAGCCTGCAAAAACACTAAAAACAGAAAATAACTATAGGCGTGAGTATTAAAACTCAGTAGGCTAGCCCGATATCTATTCCCAATGCACTACCTTTAAAATAAAAGACACATCATTTCAAGTTTGAACAACAATATTTAAAAGTATGTTTTTAATAATATTCTACTTAAAAACAAAGTCCAAACCATTGCCCTTTACCATTTCCAAATTCGGGTTTATTTCATTAGTGTCAATGAAATTTCAGGAAAGGAGAAAGTGATGTTTAAATTTTTCGAATTTGTATAAATGGGATTAAACACTTTCATTTGAAAACAATTTTTAGAAACCTAATCAAAAGAAAATTATCACATTCCAAGGAAAACAATACACCAGAATGCACAAAGTAAAACATACAGCAAGGGAAATGTAGGTATACATGTGAGTAATAAAAGCTGAATAGACATGGGTGAACCTAGGAGATTGAGAATAAACCAGAAGACACCAATACATGAGAAATCATCTGTATCAACATGTCACGATGAAATCAAAACGCACAATACGCTCGACCATCCACTATCGGGAAGGTCAAGGGCAAATCCCATTGTAATAAACCCAATATATCCACCTACTATGGGCCACTGGTCGGTACCATAACCTACCAGTGCAGCAATCATTCTTAGAATATTCTCTCATATGCCAGATTCCCATGTCTCAAGTGTTTAAAAAGGGGGGTGAGCCAACCGATGCCAACCGAGAATCCAATCAGATATATCTATATATGAAACACAACATGCATCCCCCGAGCCACTCCATGGGACAACCTCTAGCGTTTAACTAATCAAGTACCCGGGAGCCTCTAAGCGCGGCCTCCCAAACAATCAATTGCAACCAAGGCATGAGAGTCGTCCTAATAGGGTTTTTATCAAAACATTTTCATCTCTTTCCATAAAGTTCCAAACGGGCATGTAATACATTTCACAAACACTATTCAAAGAAAGGTATAACTTCTTTATGAGACAAAACCCAGTTTAAAACCGTTTAAATAACCCCAAAAAAACTACTTCACAGGCTAACAATATTTTTATAAACCAAACCAAAACAAAACATTTCTTTCCAAATAACCATTAAGAACCAACCGGACAACTTCTTAAAATAACCAAAGTACTTGTTCACACCTCAAAAGAAATCATTTATCATTAAACCAGAACTCTATTTTATATTCCGTAAATTATGTTTAAAATCCAAACAGGCATTCTATCAAAATTTGGTGTATGTTCATCAAAAGGATGTTTCATGTGTCATGTATAAAATAAACGGATCCTTTTTACACTAAATAACCATTTAAAAATTAACTATCTTATATTAAAAATTAATTATCGTATATTATCTCTTATTTATTGAAATTAATAAAATATTTATTTTGAACAATTAGGGTGCGCAAACAGCATGAAATAATATAATTTAAATTTTAAAAGTAGTGCAAAGGCAACCTATCTCAAGATCAAAGCGCGACGACAAAAAAACTTTGGAACCAATGCGTGATGGCACAATGTGTGTCCGAAGCCACGTGATAATGTCCGACACTCTACATAGACAATACCAAGGATTCAGACACATACAAAAACTCACTAGAGCACGCGAAACCAAGAGGCGAGAAGAAACACTCAACTCAGGACTGAAGCGCGACAACAACGGAACCTCGGAAACAAGGCGCGGCGATGGTGCTCACTCAGAAACGCCCTGCACGGGTCCTAAAATTCCTAAGCCAACAAATAAAAACCCACCATCAATTAAAACCCATGATCCAACAAGAGTACGATGATGAAGATAATAATAATAATAATAATAACAATAATAATAATAATAAGAATAATAATAATGACAACAACAGAATAATAATAATAATAATAATAATAATAACAAAATAATAATAATAATAATAATAATAATAATACTAATAATAATAGTAACAACAAAATAATAATAATTATTATAATAAGAATAAAAGAAATAATAACAAAATAATGGTAATAATAATAATAATAGTAATAACAATAACAACCATAATAAGAATAATAAGAATAATAATACTAATAATAAAATTAAAAATAACAATAATAATATTGATAATAACAATAATAATAATGAAAGTAAAATTAAAATTAAAACAAAACAAACCTTTACATGGGAAAGAGAGCGAGTGCAAGGAAGGGGCGAAGGCAGGGGAGGCCGAGCGGGCTGGCCGGGGAGCAGCGACGAACCGATAGGGGGAACCGGGGGGCCATGACCAGAGCGCAAGAGGGTGTCGGGACTTACGCTGCTGGAGGCAGCTGGGCTAGGCAAGGGATATCTGTCCTAGTTGTGGATAGAGGAGGTTGTTGTTGTGGAGATCAGATGGCACAACCAGAGGAGAGAAGGGAGGTGCGATGTCTAATCAAGGAGGATGGGGGGGGGGGGTCGCGGCCACTGGAGGTAGCAGGGAAGGAGGGCGCCGGTGGTGGGATGAGGTCGTCCGGTGCCCGCGACGGGGCTGCCGAACAGGAGCCGAGGGGGGTGATGGGTTGTCGTGCGAGGGAGGAGGGAGTCGACAGCTGGACTGCAGGTGTCGGCAAGAGGAAGGAGGCAGAGGGCCACTGCTACGCGGCTGGACGTGATCAGCGCGAGGCAGGCCAGGGGGAAAGAAGAAGAGAAAGAGAGAGAGAGAGAGAGAGAGAGAGAGAGAGAGAGAAATGGGGGGGTGGAGGCCGAGAGAGAAGGGAGGGGTAAAAAACAGAGGGGGCGGCCCGCTAGGGTTAGAAGAAAAAGAAAAGAAAAGATAAAAGAAAAATAAAATTATATAAAACAAACCATAATCATAATAATAATAAATTACAATAATAATAATAACAATAATAAAGATTAATAACAAAGCATATTTAATAACGATTATACTATTATTCGCAACATTAACAATTTCATTAATTATTTATTTATAACATAATGATAAAAATAATAATGATAATAATAATAATCATATTGATAAAAATAAAAATGATAAAAATATTCATTTCATCTAAAATAATAATAATAGCCATAAATATATTAAAATACAATCTAAATTGACAGTTTCTAATTTATTTTAATTCCTCTAAGATGAAAAGGCCACACAGTTGCATGGGCGAAGCCGCGTGGTGTTGCACTTCGCCTGCGCGTCCGACGACGTCGAACCCAAGATGCGTACTTTTTATCAAAACTCAAAACTTTCATCCGAGACTGAACGTGAACCACAACAAAAAATATTTTAAAGCCAAATAAATCATAAATTAAATTAATGCTCAGTTCTGGTTGCGAATATTCTCCCCACCATAACGCTTTCCGCCCTCGGAAAGCCACAACACTATCCAGCCGATCGATCAACACCTAAGGATTCCACAGGACACGATCCAACCTCTTATCTCAAGAATGTCACAACAACTACCAGTGGGACTGAACTTCATTGCCCGAAGTAAATCACCAACAGAAGGGTGGGTTGAACGGGCTCCCCACCAAAAGATCTGAACTAGCATTCGATAACGACTTAAGAGAAAACCCAAAGAGACAGTGGGTCTCCCCACCATAAAGAACCAACCTACTGGCGGCCAACCTGAAAACCAACTTACACATGGACCTAGCCATACTCAAGCAAGAAAGAGCACAATAAGGACCTTTAAACTACCTACTCCCTTCTGAAAGGGATAGGAGCATAAATGGATACTTTGCGCAAACTAAAATCCCTAACCCCTCAGGAGGGGAGGGAGGGACCAAGGACTAGATCACTGAAACTACGATGTACAACTACTCAAGACCCATCACATCGGGATGGACACAAACCAGGGTCGAAATGATTTAAATCAGTGGCCCACGCAAAGTCACTGATCAACAACTTACATCCAAAAGGAAAAATTCCTAACATTACGTGAGGGATAAGTCCATCACGCGCTTTGCGACAAGAGAAAACTACAACGACAGAGAAACCAGTGTAGAAACACCAGAACTATCTCTCCACACGGTAGAGGCATAACTTTAACCAGACTCCTTAAAATTCCCCGGGGGTTCCTGACTACGAGCTGGATTCACACTGAGACCTTTTGGCTGGAGCTCTGATGGATGAAGCATCTTCTGCCTCGCAGTCAGGTCCTGATTATCCCAATGAGAAACATACATCTTTTCATTTGACAAAAGAAAGGACAAGATTTTAAAATTTTAAAAACATAACAGCATTTAAATCCGGAGTTTGTCAAAAGACCCATAAAATTCACATACATTTCTAACCCAAAACAACATCAGTACAAATACAACAATAAAAGATCCCATAAACTGAAAGGAAACTTACACCAGAATCTTTGAATAGAGACCCAACAACACATTACTTTCGAGAACTTCCTTTATGACGCTTTATTGCAACGCCTCGACAAAAATCATCGCAAGTGACCCTAGAGTCCACATGCCTGGCAGGGCTTCGGGGTGCTTGGGCACGATGATTCTTGTGACCCCACTTTCCACACTGATAACACACAATAATCTCTCGCTCCGAAGAGGTTGATGAAAGATCCCATGGCCTCTTGATTCCACGACCTGCTCCATCCACTTTCATTTTCTTACGCATCTCTTTTCCAGAATCTTCACCACTGCTCATAGGGATCGAATGAGGGAGAACTACTTCGAGCACTCCTGTCATTACAGCTTCGACATGAAAAGCTTGTCTCGCCACCTCGACAAAAGAAATTAGGTTGGACTCTGACACCTTCGACTGTAGATCAGGGCGGAGACCTGCCTCGAAACGTGGAGCCTTCATGGGGTCATTCATGGAATACTCTGAATCATAAGGGACTAGCTCCACAATGCGATGGAAATATTCTAACAAGGGTATGTCGCCCTGCTGCAGATAACACATCTCCATCCCCTTTCTCACCATTTCTTCTTCAGAGAAATACTGACGAATGAACGAGGCCTTGAAAAACTACCAAGTAATCTCTTGACGGGGATTGTTCTGAGACACTGACTTCCACCACATCCACGGTGAACCTTCAAGCATGAAGGTCGCAAACATGACCTCCAACGACTCGGGCAACTCAATGAGGCTAAAGTCCCTTTCAATCTTCCGCATCCACTCCGTTGCCATGGAAGATTTTGTTTGACCATAAAAGAGAGGTGGATCCAACTTCCGAAACTCAAGCATAAAATCCTTAAGTTGATCAACCGCACTACGATCACCCATCAAAGCTTCAAAGGGATAACCGCTGGACAAGGAAAAGTCGAAAACCCAATCAAGGACAACTCAATGAGTGAATAAAAACCTCAAAATCAAGAATTGCATGGGTAATAAGCTCAAAACTCAAGGAAACAAGTTATCATACCATTAGGACTTTTCCCTTTGAAAACATCTTTAATTTAAAACAAAATTGGTGAGTTAAACCCTCACCATTTGTATCCCTTAGAGTCTCACTAACATGCATGTATTTGTGCCACCCCGGGCATCCATCCACCATACCAGAGACCCATCCACATTTCCAACATACCAAAATGCATGTGAGTACTCATCGGAACACCAAGGCCAAAAAAATGAAACTTCATTTTCCAAAAACAATTTATTCATACCTCTTCTTTTAAAACAATATACAAATAAATCATGTCATTTCAAACAACATTTTTTTTCCAAAACGAAATTTTCTAATTCAAACCACTTTCAAAAATAAAGGGGAACCCAAAACAACTCCAACAGGGGACTAGTGTCAGTGGGTGGCTTGACCATATGGTTGGCAGCCATATGCCAAACACGTCACTGACACAGAGAGCCTTCTTGGACCATGCCCCTAGCTCTGCATGGCTTGCCAGGCCATGCGGGTTAGGAGGACTAATGGCCCAAACTCCCTTTGTCGTATCCCAATTAGAAAACTGTCCCATAAAAACCCAAATAATCAAATTAAACTAGACTTCCCCTGGAAACCTGAGGATCAGTACGGGGAAGAGTTCGTGACACTCTTCTCGCACCTACCCCTCAAGTCCCAACAATCCTACCCCATCTACCTTGACATCCCAAAATAACAAAGGGTGCTCTTAAAAGGGAGGTCGCTAAGAGCTAACCTCCCTCTGATACCATTTTGTCACGAACCAACCCGAGTCAACCCTAAACCCGTCACCCGAGCTGGTCCGCGACATGGCCCAAGAGGCGTTCCAGATCCTCCCGGGCTGGCGACAAGCGCCAGGGCATCAATAGAGGCTGTGGGAATGATTTCACCCAATATAAATAAATAAGACAGCGAAAATAATACAGAGCATCGCAGAAAAGATAAACCAAATAAAGTGACAAAACAGAAACAAACAAGAATCAAACTAACCAAACATGGCGTCCGAACAAATCCGTGTGACCTCTCGGGTCGCTCTCCGACACAAAGATCAAGCATCACCCTAGACGAGCACACTCAAGCTATAGCCTGCACAAACACTAAAAACAGAAAAGAACTATACGCGTGAGTATTAAAACTCAGTAGCCTAGCCTGATATCTATTCCCAATGCACTACCATTAAAATAAAAGACACATCATTTCATGTTTGAACTACAATCTATAAAAGTATGTTTTTAATAATATTCTACTTGAAAACAAAGTAATAACCATTGCCCTTTACCATTTCCAAATTCGAGTTTATTTTATTAGTGTCAATGACATTTCAGGAAAGGGGAAAGTGATGTTTAAATTTTTCAAATTTGTACAGAGGGGATTAAACACTTTCATTTGAAAACAATTTTTAGAAACCTAATCAAAAGAAAATTATCACTTTCAAGGAAAACAATACACCAGAATGCACAAAGTAAGACATACAGCAAGGGCAATGTAGGTATACATGTGGGCAAGAAAATATGAATAGACATGGGTGAACCTAGGAGATCGAGAATAAACCAGAAGACACCAATACATGAGAAATAATCCTTATCGACATGTCACGATGAAATAAAAACGTACAATATGCTCGAACATCCACTATCGGGCAGGTCGAGGGCAAATCCCATAGTAATAAACCCAATATATCCACCTACTATGGGCCACTGGTCAGTACCATAACCTACCAGTGCAGCAATCCTTCTTAAAATAATCTCTCAATATGCCAGATTCCCATGTCTCAAGTGTTTAAAAAGGGGGGTGAGCCAACTGATTCCAACCAAGCATATAATCAGATATATCTATATATGAAGCACAACGAGCATCCCCCGAGCCACTCCATGGGAAAACATGTTGCCTTTAACTACTCAAGTACCCGGGAGCCTCTAAGCGCGGCCTCCCAAACAATCAATTGCAACCAAGGCATGGGAGTCGTCCTAAGAGGGTTTTTATCAAAATATTTTCATCGCTTTCCATAAAGTGCCAAACGGGCATTTAATACATTTCACAAACAATACTCAAAGAAAGGTAAAAAATTCTTTATGAGACAAAACCCAGTTTAAAACCATTTAAAGAACCCCAAAAACACTACATCACAGGCTGACAATATTTTTATAAACCAAACCAAAACAAAACACTTTTTTTCAAATAACCTTTAAGAACCAACCAGACAACTTCTTAAAAGATCCAAAGTACTTGTTCACGCTTCAAAAGAAATCATTTCTCATTAAACCAGAACTCTATTTTATATTCCGTAAATTATGTTTAAAAGACAAATGGGAATTCTTTCAAAATTGTGTGTCCGCTCGTCAAAAGGATGTTTCATGTGTCGTGTATAAAATAAACGGCTCCTTTTTACACTAAATAACCATTTAAAAATTAACTATCTTATATTAAAAATTAATTATCGTATATTATATCTTATTTATTGAAATTAATAAAATATTTATTTTGAACAATTAGGGTGCGCAAACAGCATGAAATAATATAACTTAAATTTTAAAAGTAGGGAAAAGGGAACCTACCTCAAGATCAAAGAGCGACGACAAAACAACTTTGGAACCAATGCGTGATGGCACAACGTGTGTCCGAAGCCACGTGATAAAGTCTGAGACTCTACATAGACAATACCAAGGACCCAGACACATACAAAAACTCACTAGAGCACGTGAAACAAAGCGGCGAGAAGAAACACTCACCTCGGGACTGAAGTGCGACAACAACAGAACCTCGGAAACAAGGCGCAGCGATGGTGCTCACTCGGAAACGCCCTGAGCGGGTCCTAAAAGTCTTAAGCCAACAAATAAAAACCCACCATCAATTAAAACCCATGATCCAACAAGAGTATGATGATGAAGATAATAATAATAATAATTATTATTATTATTATTATTATTATAAAAATAATAAAAATAATAATAATAATGACAACAACAGAATAAAAATAAAAATAATAATAATAATATTAATATTAATAATAACAAAATATTAATATTAATAATAATAATAATACTAATAAAAATAATAGTAACAACAAAATAATAATAATTATAATAAGAATAAAAGTAATAATAACAGAATAATGGTAATAATAATAATAATAGTAATAACAATAACAACTATAATAAGAATAATAAAAATAATAATAGTAATATTAAAAGTAAAAATAACAATAATAATATTGATAATAACAATAATAATAATGAAAGTAAAATTAAAATTAAAATAGAACAAACCATTACAGGTGGAAGAGAGAGGGTGCAAGGAAGGAGCGAAGGCAGGGGAGGCCGAGCGGGCTGGCCGGGGCGCAGCGACGAACCGAGAGGGGGAACCGAGGCACCGTGACCAGAGCGCAAGAGGGGGTCGGGACGTACGCTGGTGGAGGCAGCTGGGCTGGGCAAGGGAGATCGGGCCTGGTTGCGGACAGAGGAGGTTGCTGCTGTGGAGATCGAATGTCACAACCAGAGGAGATAAGGGAGGTGCGATGTCTGATCAAGGTGGCTAGGGGGGGGGGGGTTCACGGCCACTGGAGGTAGCAGGGAAGGAGGGCGTCGGCGGTGGGATAAGGTCGGCGGGTGCCCGCGACGGGGCTGCCGAACAAGAGCTGGGGGGTGATGGGTTGTCGTGCGAGGGAGGAGGGAGTCGACGGCCGGACTTCAGGTGTCGGCAAGAGGAAGGAGGCGGAGGGCCGCTGCTACGCGGCTGGACGCGATCAGCGCGAGGCATTCCAGGGGGAAAGAAGAAGACAAAAAGAGAGAGAGAGAGAGAGAGAGAGAGAGAGAGAGAGAGAAATGGGGGGTGGCGGTCGAGAGAGAAGGGAGGGGTAAAAAAACAGAGGGGGCGGCCCGCTAGGGTTAGAAGAATAAGAAAAGATAAGAAAATATAAAAAGTAAATTAAATAAAACAAATCAAAATCATATTTATAATAAATTACAATAATAATAATAACAATAATAAAGATTAATAACAAAGCATATTTAATAACGATTATACTATTATCAGCAACATTAAAAAATTCATTAATTATTTATTTATAACATAATGATAAAAATAAAAATGATAATAATAATCATAGTGATAAAAATACAAATGATAAAAATATTCATTTCGCTTAAATAATAAAAATAACCATAAAGATATTAAAAGACAATCTAAATTGACATTTTATAATTTATTTTAATTCATCTAAGCCGAAAAGGCCACACAGTTTCATGGGTGAAGCCGCGCGGTGTCTCCCTCCACCCGTGCATCCGACGACGTCGAACCTAAGATGCGTACTTTTTATCAAAACTCAAAACTTTCATCTGAGACTGAATGTGAACCACTGAAAAAAATAATTTAAATCCAAAGAAATCATAAAATAAAATAAATTCTCAGTTCCGGTTGTGACATATTCTCCCCTCTTAATGATATTTACCTTTGATGGAATTATTATGGACGACTCACTTGATTTTTTTATATATTTTTATGATTTTGTCCAATAATTTCTTCCATGAGGTCTTAGGGTGGAAGAGTTTAGGTTGAGGGAATTCCATTAATGTCTTTAGAATAGGGATAGAAATTGGTTTTAAAATCTAGATGAAATATTTTAGAAATATGGGATGCAGATTCCAATTAATTTGTCACTAAATTTTTACCCAAGAAGACAACTGTTGTATTTAGAAATAAGATAATACATTTTGACAAGTATGAGTGAAACTTTTTTCATGAGGTATTTAACTTGTTCGTAATCCTTCTTAGTTATATTCCCAACCACCAATTACATACCAACCTATTCACAGATAATTTTTACAATGTAACACACCATTTTAATCATAATTAATTTGATCAAATCGGTGGGGCTGACTTCTCTTATATGAAAACAAATGATATTATAAATGTAATTTATTTTCAAATTTATCTACACAACTGCAAAAGAAAGGTAGTTATTCCTAGAGGTAAAATAAACTCCCAAGTTATTATAATTTATGATAAAAATCATAGGGGTGGTGTTGACATTGTGGGGTGTACGATCATACTCAGAAATGTTGTCTCAATTTTCATCACCCTATCTAGATAGATGAGAATTCCAGATTTATAGATTATATTTCTATAAATTAGGGTATTAATAATCTTATCCCAAATTAGTATAAAAAATTAAAAAATAATCCAAAACGATCATGGGGAGATCAATTGAGAGCTTAAATGAAGTATTTATCCTATTATTAACAATAAAATAATGAATATTTCCAAACATAATTTTTTTTATTCTAAAAAATTATCATGTTGAAGTTAAGGGTATGTTGCAATAAGTGTTGGGTTATATTTTTTCACTACGGAGGGATACTAACACTAGAATTCATGGACGAGAACTTAAAATGGGTCAAATGACTATAGATATATATATTTTAGATACAAGGGAATGCTACCCAATATAGTAAGTCTAATCCAAAGATATAGTACTGTGTTTCATAAAACATGATCTGGTCTAAAAACTCAAAAAAATTCATGGAATATCCATGTAATGTTTAATTTGAATGAAAAGATGAACTAAAAGAGAATAGGAAAACTTGAAAACTTGAAATCTAGAAATCAAGGACCCTCATGAACAATTTAGTTACTCTTCAACTAAAAACTTGACAAAAAAAAAGGAACTGATTTAAGAAATAGTCATGGATGGAGAAAAGAATTTATAGTTTTAAGATGAATAAAATAATTTAACTTTTTTGAAGAATTATTACCCTACCATCCCATTAACAAACAGAGCTAAAAGAGTGATGAAACAATATAATTGAGTTTCTTCAAAATGATTAGAACGTTTACCATCAACATGTCATTTATTGAATCCTCGGATAAAATCTATCAAATTTCAATTTCACCAACATGATTTTGGATACAAATATATCACTATTAAAAATTGTATACTATCCATATTAATGAATATTTTAATATTTTTTCATGATGAAGATTCCTCCATATTTTATTGACCCTGGTAGTTTTTTTGTTAAATATTAAATTGGAGGAAGTGTAAAAATAAATTTTTTGTGATTACGGATAAATTATTAATTTTTATCTTACTCTGTTATCCAAAAAATGGTCCATGGGTATTTAGAATCAACATATATGAGTAAAAAACATTGTGATATATAACTCATTCATCTTTAAGGTAAGGTGAATGGATTATTATTTTGAGTAGGGAAGCCTAGGTTTCCCATAGGTTATTTAATTTATAATATAGAGTGTGATGAAAAGATCCCGATCATCATAAGAAAAATATTCATTTCCACTAGGGGTGTCTTCATTGATGAATAGATTGGAAAATGTACCCTATAGGATGTGGATGATGTGGAGGAGATTACATTTACTTATGTATCCAAATAATGTGGTTATTTATAACCTGATTGGTGTTAAAAAGAATAAGTTCGTTAAAATCCAGGACAGATCTTAGTATGGTTATTTTCCTCTTGAGGTTACATATATTATAATTCCTTATCTCATTGAAGTTATTACATAGGATTTTGTTTCATAAATTAGTCCATTTGTTGAAGATGATATATCTTTACTTTATCCACTTCTATTGTCAAGACAAATGACTACTTTTTTGAGCTACCCAATCCTTTTTATGGTAGTTTCTCATTTATGGTTGAATTTTAAAAAATCATGAAAATAGGGGAATTTTCAGGCTTATGTCCTGAAAAACTATTCTTTCTAAATATGAGAATTTTTAATTCATTGTAATTTTTTTTGACTAAGATACTATGTTTCAATACATCAAACCAAAATTTGAATGTTCAACCTTAGTCGAGCCTTCAATGAAAATTGAAATATATTTATCTGATGTTGAATCCAAGTCATTACAATGGGAGGTCTTAGTTCTCATCAATTACGAAATTTTATTTAGAAATAAAAAGTTAAATTATATTTAGTTCATCTCTTGTTTTTCAAATTTTGCTAATATTTCTCACTCATAAATGTTTTGGGGGGTGTTTGGGGAGTTTTTATTAAATAGTTTATATTACATATTTATTATTTACCATTTTCAAAAACTAAAGAGAGGTTATGGGGACCAGATTTAATTATAGAAATAATTTTATATACTATATTTTGGGAAAAAAATTTATTATAAGTTTTCTTAATGTTTAATATAGAAAAAAGTCGACCGATATTTTAATGATAAATTAAAAAAATTTATAGTGAAAGAAATTTAAGAATCTTACTCAATGAATGGTCATGGAGAGAAACTTTCATGGGATTATGTCAAGATGATGACCTAATTTTTTCTTATATATTGGGGGAATATATTTTTTTATCTTTTTTACTATTTAAATTAAATTTATATAAATTATTCTTTTTTAATTGTCTAATAGTGATGACTATTTGTTTTTCTTCATCTGAAAAGTCCATGAAAATTAGCCATGCAGCAAGAAAGGTGACTGTATGAAGAGGCAAGACTGGTTGGGAAATTTACTTTCTAGTGGTAGATTCATTTTGAAATTTAATACCTTACGAATATACTATCCAGAAAATAATTTTTAACATCCCTATACTCAATCTCTGGTTATTTTTAAAAAAAATATTGTAATTTATTAAGATATGTTTATCTTGTAAGAATTGGAACCGAGGATCCATAGGAATATCATCAAGGACCAAAGGGATAATTCATTTGAGTGCACTAAAATGAAAATCCTCCACATGAATGCGAGTATTCGTTTTTTTATTTCAATACTTGTTTACTATATGATGTTATGAGCTATGTGTTAGGGTTTTCAAAATTGTGAATTTTTCACTTAGCTGGGTGTGAGCCTTACAATTGACTAAATTCTCAAAAACCAATTTAATCCATATTTCAATCCATATCACACTAATTAAAATAAGTGTCATTCAACTAATGTTTTGTAACTATAACAACCAAGGTAGTGATGTAATAAATAATTCTTATATTCTTCAGTATTCTTGATAATAAAAACAAAGTATAAAATGAGTCATATTTGTTAAAATAATTAATAATTGGTTATATTTTAATGATTAATTTCTAAATTATAGAATTTTAATTTTAAAAAAATGATTCAAATTTTCAATTTATCATTTCAGAATTATCTTAGTATTAATTTGTGATAATTTTATGAAACGTATGATTTTATAATGAATATTAACAAATGCTTAATTTTATTGAAAACTATATATTCTTTTAAAATATTTGTAAATTAAACATTAATATTGGGTTAGTTTTAAATTTTAATTTGTTTGCTATTGTTTAAAATAAACCAGTAATGTATTTTCAAATAAAATTTAAACATAAATTTAGTAAACAAACATTTTATATTTAGAAAATAAAATTTCAATGAAAACTCATTTTTTTCTTAAATTTTACCATTTTAATTTTAGATTCAAATTTTCCAAATCAATTATTTAAATTTTAAAAAATTGATCACATATTTAGAATCATGGGTTGAACATTTAGAAAATAGGTTTGTATTATTTATTGTAAATATGAATAATAACCATATTAATTTTTGGTATCACAATAAAAGGTAAATAAGGTAATTAAATTTATAATTAGAATGATATGGAATTAAAAATGAAACTAACACATTCCATAATTTCATTTTTTGAGTAAATTTAACCAATAATCATCCAAGAGTTCGTTATATATCTATTTCCTCCTTTTAATGTGATTATAACCATTATATATTATATTTAAGGAAAATTAATTCATTTCAATATATTTTTATTAATTATAGAAATATTTTTAATATATAGATAACTAGATACTATTTTTAAAAAATAATTATTTCTCTTAATTATGGAAATTTATTTGTAATTATTAGTGAATAAATATTTAATATAAATGGTAAAAAAACACTAACGTAGAACTTATTCAACTGATTGAAAAATAAGATAAATTATATTAAAAAAATTAGAAGTATATTAATTTAATATTATTGGAGTGAGAAAATATATTTTCAGATAACTATAACATTTTTGGGTTACACTAATTTGGTATATTCTAATTATTTAGATGTCTTGATGTTATAAAAATAAACTAAATTAAATGTTCTAAAAATTAAATTATTGATATTTTAAGAAATTAAAATTTAATTAATGATTAAAAATTCATAAATATATTTAGTTAAGAAACATGAATGGTATATTTTATATGAGATATAGAAGTGTACATTTATGTGACCTTTTCATTTTATAGTATCATTATTAACGCTCATTGTTCGGAAATGATTATTGTCACAATAATTGACATAAGGATACATGAAGTGTTTGAACTAATTTATAAAGGAAAAAAGAGTAATAACCTATTGAAATTTTATTTTATTTGAATATTTTGAAAAACCCACATTCTATATTTAAAAATAATCAGTTATAATCTATAGTTAATTGAAAATTATTTTATATTAAATTAATATTTTGAAAAATTAAAGCAGTGACAGTCTCCTCTCATATAAAGGGACTCTTTTACTCCTTTTATATAATATTTAAAAACCATATTTTTTTTAAAAAAAAAATTACTTCTCAAATACCTTTATAGTTCCTTGCACATGAGCCTCAACCCGGTTGGTGAGGACTCAATAGGTGCATCCATGAGACCTGAGATCAAATCCACGTGGAGGTGTATTTCCATGTTATTGTAGTAGGTAATGTAGCAGGCATTGTTTGGTACTGTAGCAGCTATAACTATTCATCCATATGGGCCTTTGGGCCACTGGTTTGGTCATCATGTCCTGTAACACTTTCAGACCACCCAAGGCATTCCGGCCAATTGATTCTCAAGGCCTATGGGCCACCATAAGGCCCTAGGGCCACCCCAAGGCCTTCGGGACACATGAAATGCAGATGTACCCATCATACTACACGGGAAATGGCTTCAGAGGGGGATTTAGGGTAGGCACATTCATTGGAGTAAAGCTAACTGAAATTGGAAGAATGAGTTGGTATGACTTTGCCATCGATACTGGGTCTGTGCAGCTTTGCATAGGACAACTATCCGACCAGTCCTGCGAAGGTGGAGTACTGATATTATGACACATGCTCAGGAGGAATAGTTTAGAGTTGTCTTTTCTAGGTGACTCACTCTGCAACCTACAGGACATGTAATTTTCTCTAAGCCTTTGGGCCTTATAACAGTTCCACCTCACCCATTGAAAGGTTGATTATCAAATAAAAAAAATGAAGGCCTTCCGTCCATTCTGATACGATCCTTTGTAGTTCCCTCCCCTTATTCTAGAGGTATTTTTTAGGCATAATGTATACCCCATAGGTAATAAGGTGTTAATCAATGGAGACTTTCCAATGAAGTGGTATAGTTTCATACCACATATTGATGTAATACTTCTTCTTCCAACTCCTTAAAATATTACATATACATTCGTATGTTATAAAAATGTTACATTAAATATACATAAATGTTTTGATATTAATTTCACAATCTATATCCTACTCTTATTTTGTTTAATATGAAATAAATCCATCATAAAATTTGTATGAAGAACTACCGCCACATGAACCGATGAAATTATTCTTCCAACAACATCTCCCAATAATTTTTATAATGACAGAATTATTTTATATATATGGTATTAGTGAAATATTTATTATCACAAAACAAGGGAAACTAATAATGTTGTTCATCTCTACGGGTGGACAACCTCCTCCACGAAGCGATGTTATCTATTTCCCTGACCACATCACATTGAAGATATATATAAGTACAAATAATGAAATAATATTATATTAAAGATATTATAATAATTCTGGAATGATCAAATGATATTTTTATTTTTTTAATTAATGATCATTTAAAAATGGAATCGTTACACATGGTTATGTCCAGCATATTGTACACATGACTATAACATAGTTCTTTTTTTACCATCATTCATGATTAGAAATAAAAGTAAAATTTATATATATAAATAAAAATTATTTCTTTATTTTTATTCTGGATATGATGGAATAATGACTTCATTTTCCATAGTTAACTAACCAAATCCATTTAGGACTTATAAAACAAATATCATCAAGACATCTAATGTGAATTTAAATAATTAAATAATAAAAAATTTCATACTAAAAGATATAATAAAATTAACAATAAACACATCAAATTATCTTGGTAAATTAAATTATTAACTGAAATCATTATTAATGATTATAAAGAACATACATTATTTTTCAGACTTAAGGGAAGGGAATTTATTTTTAAAAATCCACTTTTTAAATTTCATATAAAAAATCCTTATTTCTTCCATTACCATAATTTTAAAAATAATTAATAAAAAATATTATATGGATATGAGTAAATTATAAAGGAAATTTTCTATATTTTTTACATTCAATCATCGGGTTTCAAAAAGAATATTTCTATGGAATGTTTTTAAGGTCTTTATATATATGTAGAAGAATTATAATATTTTATTGTACATGACGATAATGAATTTTCCCACCCCCATAGTTTTCATTTTATAATTATATTACATAAATTTTTTTCATTTTTTATTCAATTTAAATACCTCATTCCATATATTCAAATAATTAGTGTTTTGAAAATTTCATTTTGAATAATTGAGATATATTAATATCCAAAAATGATTTTTATGGGTGAAAATAATTTTTCTATGATGTAATATTTTTTAATTCTATTTTTGTTCTTGGGGAGTTTTTATGATGAAATGTGATTCCATTATAAAACTAATTGGGTGAGCCTTTTATTTCACGCTAATTCATTGGGTAAAGTGACAGAGTTAACTGATTACTTTTATCCTCGGAGATTATAGGAATATACTACAATAGTTATTCCAAGTATAACCATGATGACTATTTCAATTGTAATCGTGATGGTTACCCTATGTATAATCATGAAGTTTATTCCATGTATTTGTAGGATTGATATAAAAATGATTCCTCATGTTACATATATGATTTATCATTCCATTAGATTGGTTTTGTGTGGAAATCTTGTGATTTATGAAGTTAATTGAACATATATCCTACATTTTAAGGATAAAAAGTATTACATTGTGAAAAAATGATTGAGTTTTTCATGATTTCAAATAATCTTTTATGGGTTTTATTTATTCTTTCGGATTAATTAAGAAATACATTATGAAAGGATTTGTCTATGAACGTAATTTCATTAGTAAGAAAATGATTATATTTACCCCAAATTGTGTATGGAAAAATTAATTTTTTATTCATATTCACGTACTAATGGTTTCGTTAATTAATTATTTATCCTTTACTAAGATTTTTTTGATCGTATAATTTTTAATAAAATCATTGTAATTAAGGATGGGTAAGGGATAATAATATGTAATGATCAGAGATGTGATTAATTGTGAGGAAAATAAATAATTTTTTAATTTAAATGTTTTTTATTGTGAGAAATTGGATACTAGTTATATATGTACACTATCAAAGATATGGTTTTTTTATTAAATATTTGTGACCTAATTTTCTAAAACTCAAAACCAAAACTATATTCTTGAATATATGAATATCAATTCTATTGTGAAGACAGTAGATTATGTAATGGTTGAATTCAGATCCTTATATTTTTATCACAAAAAGGATTAAATAACATTAGATGCTATGATAATGTTATCAAAATATATTTAAAAGATTTTAAATTATGTTTTTGTCAAAATGTTAATGATTTTTTAGAATACCATTTTTTTAGTCTAAAATATGTGTATTCAGAATGGTTTTCAATAGATGGAAGAAGGAAGATGATTTAAAAAGACACCAAATGGGTGACATCCTGCTAAATAACTGACCATGAATGTTTGGAATCAGAACAAAGTATATATGTTTTGTAATGTTTCCATTAACAAAGGGTATAAATGGTGGTGGTATCCAAGCCAGAGATCATCCTAATATACAAAAGATGGAACATTTATATAGTTGATCATTTTATGAGGAAACACCCTCTAGGATTTAGTGGATATTATTAACCAATAGAATTGTAAATATAGAGGAAATACTAATGAATGGTATTAGATATTTTGGGATATTTAGATCATCATAAGTTAATTAATTCTTTTTATTTTTTTGAAGGTGAACTCGATTAATGTGGGAAATTGTTAAGAATACAAAATAAATTGAATACATTATTCACAAAGAATGAGATTATTTAAAGAATATATTCCTTCAGAAATATTTTTATATTTTTTTTATATTGTATGGAAAATAAAATATAGGAATTGTGAAATAGGGTAGGGAGATTTAGTAGTTGTGTTTGAAGAAAAAATCACCTGATTGGAATGTTATACCCTGTGTTTTATTCATGGTCATTATAGTAACATTACACATTTTTACTCAAGATTAATATAAATATATCAAATTGAATTTTATACCCATGAATTAAAAGGCTATTATAATCACGTATGATTTCTAAAGAATATAGAAATGGAGTTTAAAAATGATCATATATTCTTAGAAAACTAGAACAAAAATAATACTAGGTGGATAGAAAAGGGAAGAATGATTCATAGAAATTGAAGGGTAAATATTATATTTTCAGTTTGTGGAAGTAGTGGTAAAAATAAAACTGTGTAATGGATTATGATTTTTGGTATGTTCTTTTAATGTGGTAAAATTGAGAATATTTATCATAATTGTAATGATAAAATAAATTAAGTGATAATACCAATTTAGAAAAATAGGAATTAAAATATTTTAAATGTAATGAGAAAATTTATTATGCATATAACTGTTGGAATAAGATCGTGAATGACAAGAAGATTCCAATCTATAATTATATTGGTGTGGTAAAATCTTTCACAACCACTTCAGTAGATGCTGTGTCATATAATTGTGTTGCACCATTTACAAATCTTCTTTTTTCTGATTATGCTAACATTAATTTGATTTAGCATCTACACAAACATTCATTTCAGAGAAATTTTATTGAAAATTGAAAATTCAACCTCAATAAACCAAACATGAGGTTATGGTAAAAACATAAACGGTAATTATTAGGGAAAAAGGAATTATTATAATCTTCCTATAATTTTTGTGAAAATAAATTTCATAAAAAATTGATTTCTTACACCTATTAGAGATTGATCATATTCTAGGAATGCATAGTATTTCTATATACAGAGCTATAATGGTAAATATGTTTTTTTCAAGACTAATTTTAGCATTGATATAAGAATTAAACCTCACCTTTAATAATATATCATGAGGCTAAAAGCTGTTAATAGATTCATGTGAATGTTTTCTTGCACATATTCTATTGAATAGGGGAACTGTATTGATAAATGATGTTCCAATTGTAAAATAATTATTAGATGTTTTTCTCTTTGAGATTCTTAGTGTTATAAATTATCATGAAGATTCATGGACTATTTTATTTGTTCATGATGATATAATAATATCAAAACCTGCTAATTGAATGGATCAAGTAGAATGTTTGGAGTAAAAAACCCGATATAAAATATTCATGAAAAAGGTTTCATTCGTTCTAACATGTCACCATGTGGTGGTAGTATCATATTTTTTAAGATAAATATTTCTTAATGAGGCTATTACATAATTATTGATAATTGAAAACTATTAATATTAATAATAAGTAATTTCTTCCTTATATTGATGGTTTACTTGATAAACTCAAATAATATTCTTATTTTTTAAATAATGTGTAAGGTCTAGGTACTACCCTATAGTGGTGATGGATGGTGGCATTTTACAATTGTTTTTTTGGAATAGATAAATGAAATATGATTTTTTTATTCCCTACATCTTACAAAAATCCCCATACGTATTTATTAATCATATGAAAAGTGTATTCCATGAATATTTGGATTTTTTTTACGGATGATAAAATGATTTATTATGAAAATTACAATGATCAGGATAAATAAATAATTATTCCTCTACAAACCCTAAAAGAAAATTATTGTTTATATACATTATAAAATATGACTTTTGGTTAAAATACATTTCATTCTTTATATAGAACCTTAATAAATATAGAGTAATAGTTTATGCTGATAAAACTAAAGTTGTTGACGAATTTAAAAAAGCTAAAAAGGTTAATGAGATTCCTCGTGTTCATGGTGTAGTCAGATATTATGAGTAATTTTTTGAATTCTTTATATGATGATAAGGATAACTAAAATAGTTAACTCAGAAGAGAGTTACACTTATCTATAAAAATTAATGGGATGGTTGATTTCTTGAATGGAATAGAAGATTATTTAATTCTCATGTTTTGGCCCTTCCCCCTAGAAATTTAAAATTTTTCATATACTGTGATTCTTAATTAAAAGGAATTGGTTGGGTCATGATGCATAATGGTCAAGTAATTTATAATTCATTATAATAAAAATGAATCCTCATGAGTTAAATTATCCTACACATGATATTGATTTAATTATCATGTTTTTTATTTAGAAATTTGGATATATTATTTATATTGATTAAAGTGTGAAATATATACTAATCATAAATGTTTGTTGTCTATATACACTCTGAAATTGTTTAACTTCAGACATGGGAGATGGATATAATTAAACATTCGTTATTGTAGAAAAATTCAATTACAATTTTGAAAATAAAAAAATTGATTCTTTGAGTTAGAAACATGATACATCACTAACCATATTATCTTTAAAATATGCCCCTTTGGTTAATGATTTGATAAAAAATTTCTTATAAGTTATGGATGTAAGAATTTCCTCTTTTTGTATTAGCTGTCAATAAAATCATCACTTTTAGAAATAATTAATCAAGCTCATCTGATCTACCTTGAGTTACAAGAAAATGTAGAGTTGTTTGAAAAGTTAAGTTTTGTTAAATTTTAAAATTGATAAATATTGTTTTTTGTGAATTCGAAAGATATTATATGGGTCATGTAATTCACATTTGATGATATAATTATTTAGTGAATATCAATAATCTAAGTTTATTATTCCTTATATAAGTAAAAATATTCTTAGTTATCATTGGGGTTATTATTGGTTGGATGGAATGTAAAGAGATATTGGTTACATTAATATGAAATTAATTTCTAGGAAATAGGTTAAAGAAGAATGCAAATAACAAAATGGGGTGCTTCGTTCCATTCCAATGTCAAAGTAGAAATAGGAAAAAATATTCATTGATTTTATAGTGGGATTACCTAAAACAACTCTATGAAACAATGTTATATGGGTTATTGTTGATATATTATCTAAAAAATCAAATATCCTCCCCATTTTCGTTATTAAATCATTAAATCAACATTATCTACAATATCATAATGACACAGTCTGGTTTCATGGGGTTCCTCTCTCTATTGTATCTAACTGTGATATCAAGTTCACTTATTATTTCTTAAAAGATATTCAAGAGTCGTTGATTACTAAATTATATTTCATATTATCTTTTAATCTTAAATATGATGTAAAATCCATGCGAAACATTGAGTCCTTTGAATACATGTTTCCATTTTTTTACCACGGATTACCAATGAAGCTAAGAACAGTATCATTCTTTAGTTGAGTTTTGTTATAATTATATTTTTCATTTGGGTTTTCATATGGAACCCTTTGAGGCATTATGTGCAATATAAAAGTCAAACTAGAGATGTTTTTAGAGATGTAGGTGAATGAAATTTGATAGGACCCGTGTTAATGATGTAAATGTATAATATGGTGGAGGTAATTTGACAACATATAATAAGAAAATTTAATTGGAGGAAACGTTTTTCATATAATCATAGGAAATATATCTCTTTCAAGGTATGTCATCATTTTGTTAATTCATATCAATGAAAAATTGTAAATATTTAATAATGTAAATTTAAGCTTATAATTCGTTGGACCATATGAAAATCATGGAGAAAGTCTGATCATTTTCATTCTGAGTGGCCTTACCTCCAAATTACCCCTAGTATTCAATTTTCTTCATGTTTTGAAGTTATGAATGAATGTAATAAATTCAACTTATGTGTTGAAACCTGGTGTATTTTGGTTGGAAAATAATATTTCTTATGAGGAATATCATATTACTGTTCTTTACCCTGGAGATCAAGAATTGTGGAACAAGGAAATTCAATAGGTTAAGGTTTTATGGAAAACCCATGTAGCTGAAGAAGCTATATGGGAGTATGAATATGGTATGAGGGAAATGTAAAGCCAGTTATATCTTATGAAAATATAATTGGGATAATAAATTTCTAGAAAAAGGGGATGAAAGTAAGAAACCTAATTAATAATAGAATAAATAATTTTTATTTTTATTTTTATTTCTTAAAACAATTTAAAAAAATATTTTTTTATTGATCTCAATTATTACAAGGCTTTATTTAAACATTTACGTTTATGAATATTAATTTTATTTGAAAATTTTCATTTCAATTTTGAATTCTTCAATTCAATGCTATCTTAAGGTGAAAATTTAAGAAATTTAAGAGTATTTTGATTATTCTATGAACAATAGACAATATTGATTTATATTGAAAATTTTATTTACATGTAATGTATTTATAAACAAAATTATATTTAGTACTTGATAAAAAATTTAATATTTTTTATATAAACTATTCCATTTTTTTAGATGAATTTTAAATTTTAAATTACTATTAGAATATTTTATATTTTAAAAAGTCAATGTTTATTCAAACTAAATTTTCTATGTATTTTTCTGTTTAATTTTATATAAAATTCGAACACTTCTATGTTTCTAAATGTTAAATATTTATTACATATTTTTAGTAATTATTGAAAAAAAATTAAATATCTTCATCTTACTTTCTGCCAATATGAATATTTAACATACTATATTTTATTACCATGTTAAATGGTATATTAGGAATTAGAGAATGAAATCAAATTTTAATTGAAATTAAATGACCACGAATATTAAATTAATTTAATTAAATATGTTCATTTCACCAATATTCACCCATGATTCACTTATATGGCCATTTTATTTCACTAGAGTGTAATTATGACCTTTATTATATTTTCTTTTAACAAAACTCTAAAATTTCACACTCAAGTATTTCTTAATTAAGATATTTTTAACTCAAAGATAACGAGTGGATGTTTTTTGTTAGAAAAACTATGTTTAAATTTTAATAGTTTATTTTCATCATAGTAGTTTATTTTTAATTTTTAATTTTTAAATAATTACCATAAATTCTTCCATAATAATGATGTAGTAATTATTTAAGTAATGAAAAATAAAAGAAATGGTAATTAATAAAATCTAACATAATAAAAATTTAGATAATTAATGTGAACAATTAAAATTTTCAATACATATAGCATTTTTGGTATTTGTTAATTATTAGGATTGAATTACTTGGTTGTCACGATGTTATAAAAAATCGAATTAGATGAATATTTTAAAATTGGAATTACGGATTTTTAAATAGAATCATATTTTATATAATGATATAATATTAGTAAACATATTAGATTCAGAAAAATAAATTTTTCATGGTTAATAATATTTTCCATGGTCTATTTATGGCCAGTTTTTCATTTTCTAAAAACTTTAGTATCCCTTAAATTGTATATAATTTTAATATTACAGTAATTTTAAATGGGGTTAATGATGGGTTCAAACCATAAGATAAGTGTAAAAACATATTCAAATCCTAAATAATTTTATTTTTATTAAATTATTTATATCCATATTCTTCTTATATAGAAAATAAACCATTTTGGAGCCATTTAGAATTGAAAATTAATTTACATTAATTTCATTCTTTTAAAAATTCCAATAGGATCCCTCGCGTCTCTTATAATAGAGAATTTATTACTCCCTTCACTACACACATCAAACAACATTATTTGGGACATAATCTTCCCAAATCACTTAATAGAATGCCTCCTCTCATTATATAAGTCATTTTTTCAATAGAGTACCAACCCTCGAGGTCTTATGTTGTTTATCAAATGAGGCTTTCCAAATAAGATATATAGATTTTAGCCGCATGTTTTTTATTCTCACACCACCATAAAATCATACATAAACAATATTTTATAATAACACTAAAATTTTCTATATACATAGGTGTTGTTACAATAATTTTGAAACCTATATTTTTCTCATATTTTATCATATGGGAAATGAAACTATAGTTCATGTTCACGGAAAATTTCCACCTCATGAACCATTTTTTGTTTACCATAAAATTTATTTAATTTATATATAACATATCTATGAAAATTTTATTATTTTCAAATGATAATGTATAATTATTTTTTTACCTTTCTATTTAGTGAACAATTATAACGTCGTTTGGGCATACCTGTGGACTACCACCTCTACAAAGCGATGTTATTCATTTTTCATCCCCAAATAACATGGATTATATATTTATATATAATTAAATACATAATATTATACATATTATATAATGATCATTCAATAATGATAAAATTATACTTACCTTATTTCCATATTTATCATTTAAAAATTAAATTGTTACTCATGTGTATGTAAAACCTATTATCTTTATTATTGTAATATAGTTCATTTATCATACCCTTTTGTATGATTGGTTTTTATATTATCATTGATTTATAAAAATTATCTTTATTTAATCATTATTTTTCTATATATAATGCAATAATTTACTATTTGACCGCAGTGGACTTAAAAACCCAATTTGTAATATGGAATGAATATCATCAAAACATATAACTTGAATTTTAATAATTAAATAATTAATTATCTCATGTTAAAAACAAAACTAAAACATTTAATATACATGAAAATGGTTCTTATGAATGTAAATAATTAATGTATACTTTTTATTAAGAAATGTATAGAATATATTTGATGTTCTTGACTCAAATTCAACAGTCATTTATTATTAAAATCCTCATTTAAGGTTTACCATAAAAACAATCTTTTTCATCCATATCTAGTATTTTTAAACTATTTTACCAATGTGTTGATATTGATATAAGAGGATTAAAATGAATAATTATGCATATTTGTCTTTATTTTATTCGTTTCAAAAGGAATAATTTTTCTAACGTGTTGGCTTTCTATAAAAAAACACAAAATGAGTGTTCTATTTTCATATTTATAGAAAGAACAGATTCTATAACTGTAATAGAAAATATTTTATATTTGGATTCATCTATATTATTTCTTTTATTATTCAAAGAAATACTTTATTTACTTTTATTCTAGGAATTTAATTTTCAAAATATTGGTTTTAAATAAATTGGATATATCAATATCTAAAATTGATTTCTTATGTGTGAAAAAAAATGTTTCTATAATGAAATATTTTATGTTTGTTATTATCATTCATGGGAATTGATGATCAGTATGGTTGGTTAAATTATAATCCAAAGGCGGGTGAGCCTATTATATATATCCATGTTATTCGTACAGTGGATAGAGTTAACCAATTCAGTTTCACTAAGAGATTGTGCATATATACTAGGATATTTTTTCTAAGTATAAACATGATTGTTATTTCATGTGTTATTGTGAAGGTTACTCCAAGTATAACCATGATGGATTTTCCATGTGTAAGTATGAGTGATATTAGAATTTTACCTCAAGATAACTAGATGATTTATCTATTCTTGTTATGAATTTTATTTAAATCGTATGATTTCAAAAGGAAAATAAAATTTTATTCTTCTTTTTAAGGTTGTATGTTATAAATTTGTGAAAAAACATATTATAAGTTGTTAATTATTTAAATTAAAAATTTATGCTGTTTATATTCCCATTATGATTTCTTATGAAATATTTTAATATAATATTTTGAGAAAGATGATTATTTCATGAGCATATGAAAGTTTATTTTGTAACAAATGATTGTTTTGAAAGTGAATATTTTTAGTATTCATGGACTAAAGGATTCATCCTTACATTTCATGTCCCTTATAGGGTTTCTTTGTTCATCCAATATTTTAAAATGTATTTAGTTTCCTTAAGGAAGGGTAGTGGAATGGATTAAGTCTATTTTGAAGTTAGTAATATTAACCATTGAATTAAATCATGGTTTTCTTTAAAAGTTTAATATTTTGAACAAATTTATACTAAAACGAAGTGTCCAGTTAATAAATATAGTTCATTAATGTAATATTATTGATCATATTCTTTAATGATATAAAACTAAAAGATTCTTCAATATCAGAGAAACCGAAATATATTCTCAAGATACTAGATTAGGTAATGTTTTTGGACAGGACCTTATAATATCATTATTCGTCAATATTCATTATGATCCCAAAAGAATATTACTATTCCAATTTTAAATTAACAAAAAACATGAACCATTTTAAAAATATATAAATTATTTGATATCAAAATGAGGAAAAATTTGTAGAATCACAATCTATATTAGTTTCCACTAAGACATGGGTAAATCAATAGAAAAATTATTTTATGAATTCCTCTAATATTAAATTCATCTCTTCAACATGCTAAGGTTATTTATCCACTCATTTGAATCTATTTTCTTCACCTAATGTGTATTTTTACAATAAAAGAGGGAAGCACAAGGTATTAACAATGTTTGGAAATTAAAGGCCTACACTTTTTCATGTTTTTTAGACACCCTACCCTTGGATTCCACATTGACAAACAAGTGAATATATTTCTTCCAACACTAATGAAGAGACGTCATATATGGATTCAACTGAGAGAATCTATTCAAGTTTTTATCAACAAAAATAATTCTTTCTATGTGTCCAACCTAAAAACCCCTTCTCTTCCTGGATCCTACCAGAAGACCATAACTATTGTAATAACTAACTGGAAGGCTTCACCTATGTTGGTGGATTTAATCCCCAACATATTTATAAATATTATTCCACCTTGAGCATGTATGATATAACATGAACTTTGACTTCTATAAGAACATTTGCAATGTTGGCTTCAAGACTCTTTCTAGATTTGCTACAATCTGATTTCTCTTATTAAAATTCTCACATACATGAAGTTACCTTCTTCAATAACTACCCACATTTGGATTACTGTGCATAATTACTCTTTTATAAAGGATTAATGGAGTATCAAAATGATCATGTAATTCTATAAAACATCTTACCAACCATCATGCACATATTTATAAATCAAAATATGGTGCATGGAAATATAAAAAACATGATTTAAATTCAATCATTTAAATCCTCAATTAAATGTGTTAAGAATTAAATAGAATTAATATTTTTCACCCTTCAAATTATAATATCCAAATGTGGGTATTATAATTATATCCTCACTTTAAATACCCCATTTAAAATGGGTATTTATTTTTTATTTCTCTCACTTGAAATGCTTGAATGATTAATATTATCTCATATTCAACAGAAAAATTGAAATACTTGAATGGATTTGGGTATTGTCTTTCTCTCTTTTAATATCTCATATTTTGTGTGGTTATTATATTTATTCATTTTAATTCAAAAATACATAGATGGTATTATATATATTCACATGGAGAAAATAATTCCAACTTCCACCATGCATAAATTTAGGAAACTCATTGGAAATACATGGGGTTGGTATATTTAAATATATATGAATTTCACTATAAATTAAAAGATGAATATCTAGAATATCTATGATATTATCTTATAGATAATTGTAACAACCATGTCTCATCCTTACATTAAACAATACAAGGACTGGGGATTCTTTTTCTTAATTACACAACCTTATTATTTCCTGAAGGTTTTTCATTTTTCATCTATGCATGCAATTACAAATACCTGAGAATATAGGGTTCTCTATTTTTCATGTTTTAAATAATAACATCATCTCGTTTAATGTCCCTAAGACTCGAGATCTCCCCATATTCACATATTTTTCTAGTGTACATGAAAATATCATGTGTCCTCATCACATATACTCAATATAATGGGTTTTTCATTCAACGACCTTCCTATGATGAATGAATTTTAATATTCAAACATTCTCGATCAATTATATACGTTTAACTCTCCATTTATTCAACCAAGAAGTCAACATCCTTAGATGAACTTCATGGTTTTGGTTCCTTCTATTCTTGCATTCCTATGTATCAATTGTTTTCCAATTAAATGATTTAGGCTCACCTACATCTCACAAGTTCATCGTAGCCTATGCTTTGATACGTGGATTAATATCCATGAGATATATAGCTCAAAAATGTTGAATAAACCAAATGTGAAGATCCATTGAGTAAGGGAAGAATAATATTACCACTTATTGCCTGGTTGGATGGCTTAGATCTATTGGATAAAATATATCATGATATTTCTATCATTTTAATGATGGATGAAAAGTGATTCTATGAAACTATCCCATATTGTTACACAACACTATCAGTTTATTCTAAATTAAAAATCTTACTACATTATGTGGCATGAAAAAAAGGGGTGTCCTCCCTAATTATTATTAGAACTGACCTTTGTCCTCTGTTTCGTATTCCCTATATGGTGGTTCCACTGCTCCTTTTTTCCCCATTGTTAATAATTTCTACCCATACTACTCACATTCTACCATACAATATGGCTTGAGGTTGAATGTGGTTCCCACCTCGGTAGTGGTTTAACATGGTTCCCTCTGGAACAAAAATTGATGGGCTATATTTTTAGTCAAATCTCATAAATATTTTTCAATTAAACAATAATAAATTTTTTATTATTCTCAAAATCCATGCCATATAAATCATTCTTTATATGAATTATTTTTTCACTACATTCATAATTCAACATCTAAATTATTCTTCATGAAAATCAATACTTTTATGGTCTTAAAATATTCTTTAACCTTGATTACAATTTTTCACATTATATAGATAAAGTTTTCATGGGATTACACTTATTTTATAGAATGTGGGAACTGTTAAGAACATGTATTTATGGCTTAGAGCTTATATCAGAAATCATCACAATTAGAAACGGGGAATTGTCAAAGAATGACATTCAATTCCATTCCATGAATCTATAACAGTTCTCCTAGTATCACCACATAACCCAAAATCTCACAACACATATTGTTAGATAATTGATATAAAATACAATACTAGGCCTAATAATTTTCCCATTTGATTTATTTTGTTAATATATGTTCACACATTGAAAATTCAATATATGTCCTGAAAATTTTTCCCCCTTTGAAAATAAAATGAAATTGATATCTAGTTAGTATTATTACATCACTCTTTTTATAAATCATGATATTATCTGTTATATATAAATATTTTATACAAATTTAATTACATATATGATCTCAAATAGTTCTCTTAGAATTGACAAATTTGTTAATCAACACTAACTCTATGTGGACTAGCCCTTTGTAGACAACAGGATGGATACAACCAAGGTTCTGAATGTTACCTTTAATTTTCCATGAATGTATAATAATGTTAATAAATTATCAGTTCTCATATGAGGGGTTTCAATAAAGCATATTTATCAATAAAAATAATATATCATAAACATACTTCCACCAACACATCAAACAGTCTAGACAAAAAAGATACAACTCCACCTTTTTCATCTTATCAATAACCAAGCACTCCTCCATAATTTATTTGATTAATAAAAATAAGTATAATTGATCGATGTTTTATTGTAATACTATATCTTCAAATTTCATTAATCGATTGAGAAATAATAAATTCACTGTGTGTTAATGATTTAGAGGCTTTTTCTCAACAATTATCCCTTCAAGGGATACCATCATCTTCTTTATCATATAAAATGATTGATTACACAATAAATTAAAATTCTCCATCAATCCATTTCATTCTAGTATCTAACACATTAAATAATTTTTAATTCAGTGGAATCAATAATTTTATTTACAAGAAACAATCAAGGTGAGAGATCTCTATAATCCTTTCTTTATTATTCTTTCCATGCTCATTATGGGATGTTATTTCTTTCTTGTTTTCATGCCTCACGTTTTGTGCACATATGTTGTTATTGTGGACTTCATCTTCTTCCAGAATATATTTTTTCACTACATTCACATATATAATAACCAATTTTCAAAAACATTCACTACGTGATTTAAACTGAGTAATCAGATATTAGTTCTTGATATACACATATTTATGAGTCATTTTTTCGCTGAATCAATAATCTTATTTTCAATCTTAATATTCATTTTTCATGGACAATATACATAATTTTATGTCATTGGAGTGGGATATCACCTAATGGATTCTTTACAGTTTTTTGAATTCCTTTAAGTGTAATTATTTTACATATGACCAAGGTCATAACAAATGTAACATTTTACAAAAAAATTATACCTCATTTAATCTCTCCTTGATTTAGATTTTGGAATTTATGGAGTTCTTCTAACACCTTTGTGATTTTTGTCTTCGAAATATATAATAAAAATTTTCCTAAATCATCCATAATAAAAACACATTGGTGATATTTATTTGGGACCACCATTCTAGATCTTACATGGGAAAAAAATAACATTTTTATTTCATATATGACATCCACTTTGTTTCCACATGCGTTGTGAAATTTTATGGGTTCATCTAAATTCTCACTTTAGATTTGTTCAAAATCTCCCCAAGGTGTCTAATATTAATGCCTTTATCATTCAATTTGTGTGACTGTCACTATTATATTTTAATCACAATTCATAAAAATTTTATTTCTCTCGTAATGTTTGGATGAAATTTATATGATTCTAGAATTTGACCCATTATCCAGGGATATTTTTTTAAAATCATTAGGAATGTTCTTAAATTATATCACATTGATATTTCATATTGTTTTCTAATTTATTTTGGTATAATTTTAGGGAAACATATTCTCTTCATAATATTATTTTCCATGGATGAATAATTTATCATTGAATAGTAATCTTTGTGAAAGATTCTTCCTTGATATTCTTTTTAATTAAATTAAATAAAAATTTGATGTTATTTCTTCTTCATCGCCAAATTCACATTTCTTTTTAGATTCATTTTAGAGTTTGAAAGACTACATTATTTCATTACTAGAAGATTAGAATCATAAATAAACAAATTTATTATTTTACCGTGATTTGAAAAATAACTTATAAAATTAATTCATTAATATTTTAATTTAATTAAAGGAAATAATATTTATTTTATCTCCACTCATTAGGTTCTTCTTAGGAAATTTTTTTTCATCCTTACTCATTTATCATTTTTTAAAATTATTGAAATATGTGTAATGGGATAACTATATTCTTCATTAGATTCCATTTTAAAAAAATTATAGATCTATAGAGGGAACCTTCTCTGATATAACATGTAGAGACTATGGACATATTAGGGTCTACTGGGAGCGGGTGATACAATGGAATGGTCATTTTATTAATTCTTTTAATTTTTAATACAACCTTTAAAAATTGTTAAAGATCAAGATCAAATTAGTGTAATCTCTTATGATCACCTAATTTTTGGTAAAAAATAAGACTTTTCAGCACATGGTTTTAAAAAAAATAATTACTAAAAGACCGAATTGTTTCCATATTTGTTAGACACACATACATGGATTAATTACAATCCAACAAGAGAATATATTTCCTCCAAACTATATCTAAGAGACCACTACTTAATCTCTTATCGAGAGACACTATTTAATTTTGTTCTGAAACAAAATACTTCTATCTCTATCTCTAACTAAGAGACTCATTCTACTCCTTGTTTTATCCAAAAGATGTTAACATATCCTAGAACCAACTGGAGAGCTTCACATTTTTTGGTGGCTTTGATACACTACAAGTTGATCTTTGATCATCCAATATATAATTATTGGATTTGATGTGATCATGTACATCCTATAGAACATCTTCTGGATTTTCCTTGATACTCCCTCATGATTGGGTAAAATATAGATTCTCTTCATCATATTCTCATGTACATGTGATTAACATCTTAAATAAATACATGCCTTTTTCTCACTCATCAAAATTATTCCTTCATAATGGATACAATGGGTCTCAAAATTATTTTTCAATTTTATTAAATTTCTCATCACCTACTTGCACATATTTATGCAGATAAATTTAATGCATGGAAATATAGATAAATTTCATGATTTAAATTCCAACAATAAAATCCATAATTAAATGTGTTAATAATTAAAAACATTTAATTTTAATATTCCTTTCAAGGTAATATTCTCGTGTAGATATTATTATTACTTCCCCGTATTAAATACACTGTTGATAATGAGTATTTTAATTAGTTTTCTCACAAAAAAATACCTGAATGGGTATAATTATCCTTCATGCAATAAACCGTTTGAAATAAATGAATCTATTTGGGTACTATCATTTAATTCATTAATAAACTATAATCTATGTGTGTATTATATTCAATCATTGTAACTAAAAAATACATGAGTGGTATTCTTATTTTTCGTATAGAGGAAAGAGCTCACACTTCCACCCTGCATGAATTCGTACAACTCATTCGAAAAATATGTGGTGGGTATATTTAAATATTCATGGGATGTATTATGAGATACCCAAACGATATCATGTATAACCGTGATCATAAAATGAATCTATGTGTAAAATTTATTGATCAACCTTTCTTTATACTCCCAAAGGACTCAAGATTCTTTTGGTTCATCACAAGGGCTATTTATGACCCGAATCTCACTCTGTTTTAAAGGATATATAAAATATAAAAAACCATAGTGACTCAGGTTCATTGTTTTTTCAATTTAAATAAATATATAATCTCATTAAAAGGCCAAAGGACTCAATCTCTCACCCTATTCATAGATTATTCAATTATATTTGAAATTATTATTTGGCATCATCACATTATCCATAGATAATTAAGTTCCTCATTCAAACACCTTAATACAATGTAAAAATGTCAAAATGCATGCACTTTTAATCATACATGTTCATTTAACTCGGTTTTTTCTTCAATAGGGTTTTTGCCTTCATCATGATATCTTCATGGTTCATTTATGTTCTATTAATTCATGTTAATTTATGAATCTTTTTTACAATGAAATTATGTATACTCTCTCAGATCATATGAGTTTATTATGACCTTAAATTTGATACTTGGGTGAATATTAATGAGATCCAAGGCTAAAAAAATGTAGAAATCCCATGAATCAGATCCTTTGGGAATGAGAGGAAGAATTTAACCGCTTCCTAGTTGATTGGATTGATCAGATTCACTGGAACGAATAGACCCTCATATTTATGTCATTTTAATTATAGATGAATAGTTTAGATATGTTACTGTCACGGAAAGACTCATGTATCTTTCTTCCACTTCTATATTAAAAAATCGTAACCTTAGGTGGCTAGATGTGACTAATGAGGTACTCTCCTAAACCACTATTGGAATTAAAACCTTTCAGTGATCATTGTAATTATTCCTCCCCACATTATTGTACCACCACTTCCTTGTGCACCATTGGGTTCACTTTCCACCCTTCCTCCTCACCTACTTCCCTATAGGTTGTCATAAGTTAGGACTACTCCCCACCCCAGCTTTTCTTCCAAATGGTTCCTTCAATTGGTTAAATGGATTTCTCATATTTTTAGTAAATTGTAACAAGTATTTTTCCTATAGTAAATATAAAACTATAATGAATAATCAAATTTCATTCCAAAAACATAATAGAATAACAATTTTATATTTATTTGGAAATGATAATTCCTCTTATCAACTTTTATTCATCAAAATCAATATTTTCATAGATATAAAATCATATTAAACATTTATTCCTCTTCTATACACCAATAAAATAAAAAATTTCATGAATTTCCACTTATTTTGTTCAGTGTAAATACTCATAAGAACATTTTGTTAATAACTAATTATCATATCAAAATCCACCACATTTAAACATGGATAATTATCTATGTATGAAATCCAATTCCCTATTATGAACCCCTTACAATTATAAAGGTATCACTAATTCATCCAAACTCACCAAACACATATTAACATATCCTTGACAACAACTACAACACTTTTCCAAAAAAGTGATTATTGAACATTATTTTTACAAAATCATCATTCTTTATAATATTGAATTTCCAGTTTTTTGTGAATTAAAATATCTTCCACATTTGGATTCAAGAATGGGTATAATGTTGATTTTTAACTATTCTTGATAGTAGTATTTTTGTGCTAATCTATTATTTTATGAATAGACACATCAAAATCCCACGTTATTATTTTAATATTAATATGGATAAAATATTTCCAAATATTTAAAAAAGAGTTTCTTTGGAATTCAATTATCGTCATACTATTATCCAAACCAGTTAATAATAACATGTGTGTTTCTTAAGATTGTATTAAATCTTAAATCATTATGGTGTATGAATCTTGTGTGACGTTGAAAACAATTTTTAGGGTTATTCTATTTAGGAATTTAGTAATGGAGTGAGATAGGATAACTCTTTGTGTAATTACTATTAAAACATATGGAAACATGATTTTTGAGCTTCAACATGGGGGAATGACCTTTTTTAAAATAAGAAACCTCTTAGAGATAACTCTACTGATAATCATATAAATCTTCTAAATTGAGAGTAAAATGGAAAATTAGGATCTCAAGGAGAATCTTTGTGACTTTTATAAATGAGTGTTTGTTTAATCCCATTGTATATAACCAATGAGTGTCTATGCAAAAAAAATTCTAATGCATGACTGAGAATTATTATAAAAAACAATAATGTACATAATAATAATATATGAGTTTATTAAGTTGAATAAAATATTTAACCAAATTGTTGAAGGGGATAAATGACACATTATAAAATTTTTTGAGTTGTATCAATAATGTGAAAAAGGGATCATTAATATTTTGTAACCTATATGAGGGTAAAAAATGATGCTTCCTATTGTTAATGTTTTATTTCCACACAAATAATACCTCTTGTCGCCCTTACGTTTTGAAAATTGATTATAATTTAACGATTTTAGTGATAACCCACATATAGGGAACATGTAATTTTCAATACGGAATGAATTTGGGATCCCATGGCTTCTTTTGGGTATTTAAATTTTTGACGGACATAACGTGATCATTCCATGAAATGAATTACGTAATTTAAAACTTGTGCTTCAATAATTTATTTTAATACCATTTTCCATTTTCATAGGATTGTTATAAATATTTCCTTTTTTCTATTTTTGAAAGAGATATACAATGATAATTTTTTATGAAATTAAACATTTTTTTCATGTGAGTTTTATGTGGCCTTTATTTATAGACTTTGGCACAAATTTTTTGATGGAATTATTGAATTTTTTATGTGAATACAGTCTTTAATCTAGTAAACATATGAAATTAGATTATTTATTATTAAAATATGATTTCTCTGAATAACATATTAAAATAGTGTGTTTTTGTGGTTTAATCTCACAAATGATCATCCCTTTATTTTTTTAGGATTTGTTAAAAAATCATTTTTATAAGAGTTTATGATTTGGTTTAATTTAGGTAAAATTAATTATTTTTAGAATTTCATGCTTTTTAAAACATTTTTTTTGAAATTATTTTCATAATTTTAGAGATTACGTTTTTGAAAGGAAAATTTATTAACAGAAAAAAAAAATTAATGGAAACCATTTATTTAATAATATTTGTAATTTTGCAATTTTTTATGTATGTTTGTGTTCATAAACTCCAAACAACCTACATATATGTTCTAACATTACAACCTCTTACTACTAGAACCTACCACTACCTACCACCAACACCATCCTATAACAATATTATACAATTCCATACCCCATGCTATGAAAACCTACCACTACATGTCATCACCACCCTCCTACAATAACCACCTATTCCACCCACCTATTGTAGGAATCTACCACCACCTCCCACATTCCCCATATCTCCCAACAACATCCACCCATCTACCTACAACCTATCTAACTTCCATGGATCCACCACCGCTAACCAAAGCCACCCTATTGATAAATCAAACAACATGTTAGAATTACGATCACCACTAATATTCCACTATATGGAGAAACATTGTTTTCACATCGTATGGCTTTGGAATATTACTATATAAATTTATAGAGCCAGTCTATAAGACGGCGTGAAATTTGGAGGCCTGGTGTTTCCATAATAACTATTATAAAAATATTAAGTGTTTCATACTATTCACAGCTTTGAAATGGGATATCTCAAAAAATATAGGTCAGATCCGAAATTCAAGGCCACAATTTTGTCTGAAACACAATGTTTACCCTTGGAATGACATAAAATATATCTATAATGGAGGTTCGGAACACTCTCTTGATATCATTATGTGAAATGGATAAATTAATTTATTAATTCATTCATTTAATATCTCAAAAAAATTGCATGTCAAAGAGTCCCTCAGATCAGAGATATGAGGCCCCGGTTGAGTCTAGAGCATGGATTTACATTTGAAGGGGTATGAAATTGGCAAGAACAGGCTTCTTGTAGAAAATGAAATCAAGGGAATTTTAGTAAATAAATAAATTAACGTAATTAATTTATTCCCGATGTCAGATCATTTAACATCTAAACATAGATTTAGATTTGAAATCTGAGAGAACCATTGAGTTTGTAGTGTGGTGTTTTCCCTAGGGACGACATCAGGTGAGAGGGAGTGGGAGGTTCATGTCCCGTAATCGATGATAGATTCCTATAAATATCAAGGAAATGAGTAGGGGTTCGGCTCATTTCCTCTTAGGCATAGGTGTTGCGCCACTCTCATTATGAAAGTGATTTGATGACTTTTCTTCATCGTATCATGATGAAACATCTATTGGTGGTAGATCTGTGCATAGTGAAAAAAATGGTTGAACCACAAATTGAGGTAAGATTTCTATTTCATATTCTAGAGCACCAGAATGATTATTGTTTCATCTCCATTATCCTATGGTCAAATTCACTTCTTTGAAACCACTTATCGATGGAAAAAATAATAACATCCATCATCCCTTTGAATTTTTGGTTTCTCGTTCTTCACATACTTTTCATTCCTCATCCTCTAACATTTGATCCATGCAATCATCAATGAAAAGTGGTGTGGGGCATATTTCTGTGAATCTCTAGACCCAAGGAGTCTTAAGCTAGGACCGAATTTCAGTTATGGGCATTGGAGTATATGAAATGGAAATAAGAAGATCCTCCAACATTTCGTCACATCGAAATGTAAATGATTTTTCATGCAGAGGTTACCGATGTGTATGTTAGGTCCCAAGGATCCTTGATCTGGTCTTAGTTTGGTTTTTTGATCACTAGAGTGATTATGGTTGTATAAGAACATTTTTTCAGCATGGGAAGGTGCAGCGAAGGATGTTCTATGTGGCTAGGCGGTGTGGCACTATGGAATGCGGTGGTTGGGGTGAGTGTCACAATGAAAGGTGGCGCATCGTGGTAAGAGTGAGGCAGTTCAGTGCAGTGCATGATGACATGGGTCACTACGTGGCGGAACTAGGTCACCAAGTAGAGTAGTGGGGTCGCACAGGGTGGAGCGACCAAGAGTCGGTGGTGGACTGGTTTGATGCGGGGAAACTAGAAGGGGCTGATTAGAATGGACCGACCTAGGTGGGGTGGACCGGCCAGTTGGGATGCTCTAACTAAATTTTTCATAGAAAACTTCAATTAACTTTTTCTCTTAATACAGTTGTCTATTTCACATGTGGTCTATAACGACGTGACCCCTTTTTTGAGGAGGACCATTTGAGATGGTTTGGGGAATTTTTAATTTTTTTTAAGCTCGGTGACTCAAAACTACATTTTATTTAATAATAATTTAATTATTAATATATCGTTCTTCTTGTTTCCAGTTTTACATCTACAAACGATGTCCTATTGACACGCCATCAGAGGGGTTGTGACCCAAGAGTTGAGGAAGTCATTTCATGAATTATTTCTGGTGCTTAAACAGAAATGGAGTTATGGGACCACGAGGCCAAATTTGGGAATTTTTAGTGAAAAGTGACCCTTTCATCATGTCTACATTTTGGAAAAATGTATAGCTAATACATTATTATTTTCCAAGAGGATCATAGTGGGGAGATCCATTTGATGTGTTTAGGATCATGGTTTGGGTCCCTTGAAGCGCTGCATGTGTGTTCTATGCGGAAATGCATCTTCTTCACCAGTAGACTATTTGGGACGTAAGAAATGTGTTTTCCCTATGTGTTTTTTAGAGGATCGGAATCGTGAGAATTTATTGGTGAGGACCAAGATTGAGGTGGGGGTCCCACAATGCATTGTTCACATGTCATGCCCAAAGATGTATCTTTTCTGCTGAATGTCTGATTTGGTTGAATGAATAGTTGATATTGTTTATTTCAACACAAGGATCACAAAAGCATGATTAATTTGGAAACCTAAGGCCATTTGAGGAAGCATGGCAGTGGAAATGACATTTTTTCCCTTCAGACAAATGGTGAGCATCAAGCGCTCATCTACCCTTTTTGGGCCAAAGATTCCTTGTATGCCAAGAGTACATAGGCATGCTTAATGGTAATTGTGTAGAATTATTGTACCTGAGTATGGTATGGTACACGACCTTGCATTGAATTAGGGACGCAAGTCGTGTGGGTCCCATACATTCCATGTACCACAATACGAATCTTATAGCTCTTGTATCTCCTTCATTGGGACATGGATTTTTTTCATGCGAGTAGCCTATACTGAGGGTCCTTCCATGTTGAACATGATGGTTCTTTCTATAGTGGATATTGAGATACGATGCATGATGTTCAAGATGTGACACATATTTAGGAGACGTCTAACAATGGTTGTGATCAGGCGTTGGAAAATCAGTGCTTTCCACGATGTAATATCTAGAATGTAACACCACGAGATTTAATGAGATATATTCTTTTTAATTACATTGATGTCTTATACTATACACCAACATTATTTTCTACCATACGCAATGCCGTGTTAGCTTGCATTATACGCAACACTATTCTTGGCAAGTGTTACACACAATTTCGCGTTCGTTTGATAGTAGTTGTTCTATGCAAAATTGAGTTTATATATATATACATATATTCAATGTATAAATGAAATATGGTTGTATTATATTATATGATAAAACAAATGAGTCTTTCACTACACGCAACCCTAACTTGTCTTGCATTACACGCAATCGCGACCTACCTAGATAGCGTGTGTTGAACGCAATTCTGGGTTTCACTAAACAATGATATATTGTTATAATATTATTATGAACTACCCTTTATGAATATTATTAACTAAATTTTTAATTTTATAACATTATTATTCATCTTACACATTTTCTAGAACATCATGTGAGAACAAAATAAATTTTTCGAGTAAAATAAATATTTTTCAAAAAATGCAGTTTTGCCGCCTTTTGATGGTCCTCCCACTTTAAATCTAGTTTTTTACATGTTTATAAGTTCAATTTGACAAAATAAAATTATTATTTTGAATTAAGATATAATAATTTACATTGGATAATGTTTTGATATTTTTCTGATATCTTTCATATTTTAATGAATAGTAAAAACACACAATATTTTAATTAAAAACAACTTTTTTCATCGTAATAATTTATATGGTTAAATTATAATATTCAATGGTTTTAAAGTATAAATAGAATATATTTTTACCATTTAATATAATGTATGTCATCAGAATTCATTTTACATTGAATTCCTAGGTTAAATCAATTCAATCTTTTGTAATGTTTTAAACAAAAACCTGTTTTCTTTTGACAACGAGATTAATTTTAATTTAATTTCTACAACTGTTGTGTATTGAATTTGAAAAAACGGATTCCATATTTGGAATCAGTGGGTCCAAAGTATGTTAATAGGCTACTTTTTATTTTTTGGGAATTATGAATAGTAACTACGGTAAATTTTATTTACCATAGTTAATGGTAAATCAGGTTATTAATGGTAAATATAATATTATAAAATAACCCTAACACCTGTAAAAATTCGATTGGATGGCTAAAAGTAGACCCATATAACCTAAGGGTCGGATTAGATTCATTTTATGGACTTTTGACAGTGAAACTAATTTAATTATTATTAAAATCAAAGAAAGCGACAACATGTCACTTTCTTAAATCTTATAAGTATAATAATTTTAATTTAGTGATTAACTTCATAAAACATTGAACATGAATAGTCTCTAGAAATTTAATAAAATTGTCTACATCATGAGAATTTATTTATAATTTTTAGGGATTATATAATTGTCATTAATGGTGATACATTAATGATGTATAAATTATTTATTAAGTGAAAAATCAGTAATATAGTTTTTATTGAAATATTAATACCCATTAAAAGCCCAAAACGTGATAAAAAGTTATTGGTAATGTATACCTACACCATAAGCACCCAATGACCGAATATATGACCGTTTGGAAACATATAAAAGTGATTATGACAATTATATTATTTTATTTTAAAGGATGTCAAAGTTGTCACCTTCATAATTTAATAAATATAACATTTTAAAATATGGGATTTTTAGAAGATAAATCCTACTAAATGTATTATTATGAAATCTATAAGATTTATCTTCATCCTAGTATTTTACGTTTACATTTTATGCAAAAAATATGTATATTTAATAATTATACAAAAATGTTGTACTAATTATTTTATTAAGAGAAATATCAAATAAATGGTTTCAAAAATAGTAAAATAAATATTATATAAACTATTTATTGTCATCAACTAATTTTATAGATTACTATGACATGTTATGAACCTATTAAATATTTTAGTTCGAATATATCCTCTATGTGGATTTTATTTAAATTCAAACAAATGAATAGTGTCAAAATTGACACTATTGTTATTTTATAAAAATAACATATTATTAAATTGTTTAAAACTCACAAAAATATTTAAAAATTATAAATTGAAATTTATATAGTCTAAAGTGTCATAAAGTTTCCAATTATGGAAAATTCACTACTTATAACTTATTATTTATAACCATTTGAAATTTAGTATTTTATTATCACAAATAAAATTAAATAGATTAAATAAGGATAAATCAAAATGATAAGGTTTAATATAAAATCCAAACAAGTATAAATTTTATTTGTTTATGAGATTACAACCCTATATCATATCATATTCTAATTGAGTCATTTTTGGAGGTTTTTATATGGGTTTTGAATTTATATTAATCTAATATTTTTTAGGATTCCGAAGGTTCCCCTCTCCTCCCTTATAAAAGGGCACCTCCTCCCTCTCCTCTTTACACAACATTGAGCCTTCATTCTTGTCCAAAACCTTCCCATTTCCCTTCTAAACATTCCTAGTAACATACTAGAGGTTATTTTCTTATTCAATGAACAATTTTAGTATCCTAAGAGGAGGTTTCAAAGAGGCATGTCGAATAAAAGGTAATATCCTTTACTGATTCTTTCAAATTAATTTCTTATTCTACTTCCTCTTATTTTGTTGTTTCATAATAAATTAAAAACATCAGTATCACAAATATACTGCTATGTTATTATAAATATGAAACAGCCCCATTTCACCTTCTATCCATTCTACAGAAAATGAAATCACCGCTCGTGCGTACGTACGGAATACCGTCTCCACGCCGTGGTGTAATCTGTTTTCCCACCACCACCATACTTGGATGGGTATAATGGTGTAATGAATAACTATATATGGTTATTATAACATCATACTGATTCTAAGATATTATATCATCCACTCTAATTCCATTAAATAAATATGGGAATGATATAATCCCTCGTGCGTACGTACGGATTACCGTCTCCACGACGCGATGATATTTATTTTCCATGTTAACAATTCAAGAATGATTATAAAGTATATATAATAAGTAATAATGAAATATATGACATAATAATTCTGATGGATTTATATATATATATATATATATATATGTATGTCATCTACTTAATTCCATTCAATTCAATAAGGAAACGAAAACAGTGGTCATGTGTACGTACATCATATGGTCTCCATAAACGGTGTATTTCATTCCATTTAACAAAATGTTATATATATGTATATTCTGAATATAAATTAAATCATGTTTTATATTCTTTAATTATGTAATCATAATCTAATTAATCATATTAACAATTAGAAGTCAAAAAAGGATGATAAATGAAACGATTTTACCCAAAATGCTGCTTTAACAAGGAATTTACAAAAGAACTGGTAATATAAAGTCGTAAGTGAATCATATATGATATCATAAATATTATTATGGTTCTGTTACAAGTGAATAATATATTTAATCCCACTATAAAAGAGTCTAAGAATCATATGGAAGAAATTGGACAAAAGGTAAGGGATAACTATTCCAATCTCGTTCTTATCCGAGATTGTTTATTTGTAAGTATTTACTCGGGTTATTGTTATCATCCATGTCCATGTTTAATTAAAATGTTTTTAGGAATGTTTAATTACCTTTTTACCCATTTTTTACTTTTACCACATGTTATTAAAGGAATCTTTCTTTTGTTTACCATACGAGGTACTTTTTTACTTTTCTGGAAAAAGTATGAGAAGAATGTTCTTTTTTTAACTTATACGACATGAACAGATATTTACGGTTTTATAAAGAATTATTTTCATGAAGCCGCCTCCAGATTATTTCATGTCTATTTTCCACAAAATATTTTCCTTTTACAACTGTAGGACGTTTTGTGAAAAGAAATTGATTTTGAAGATGAAAGGATATTTTCCTCAAGAATTAATTTCAAGTGATTTATCAAAACCATTTTCCATCTAATATGAAATTATTCAAAATGTGTATATTTCAAGTATAATTTCTCTATGATTTATATGGTTTCAATTTTCTTATTATGAAATAATATCCATTTTTTTATATGGATTATGTGATGATGGGATGATGCTTCTGAAAACCATTTTATTCGTTGGGTTATTATGAATGATGTATGTTTATTTTTTGGCACAAGTATGAATGATTTAATTATGAGATGGGTGTGACCTATATCTCACTCCAATGCATTGGGTAAAGATTTATATCTCATGAGATAGACATGGATGGAACGGAAAGTTATTCTGGTTCTGTGTTACAGGACTGGAACAAGGAGTGAACTCGATTCAGAAAGGGACATTGTCCACTAAGATGGTCTTGGTAGCAATGCCTTGTCTACAATGGAAATCACATCATGTGCTTAATTTTTTTACACAATTAAATGTTTTATTCCCTTTATATTTTATCATGATTGATGTTCCTTTATGATATATGCCTTACGTACATCCATGATTTATGTCTTTTCTCACGATTTTGATGTTTAAATTTTATGTTCATGTTTTTGCATTCACATGTTTATGTATTATTTTATGTTCTCTATGATTACCCTTACTGAGTATTTGTGCTCACCCTTTTTATGTTTTCTTTTCCCAAGGATTTAAAGAAAGTTTTTAGGTAGGAAAACAATAGGGTAAGATCTTTATGGGAGATGTTGAATATCTTTCACCACGATTAGAAGTTTATGTTCCATGTTTCCAAAGACACTAAACTATTACTGTCCTTGAGTGTTGGTTTTTGTTAGGTATTAAGTATTCTGAAAAATTAATGTAATTTCTATGTACGTCATGCTTTTTTTCTATACAGTTGGTATCAATGGAATGGTTTAGTCAACCTTTGGAAACTAGGATGTGAAAACATTAGTGAGATCTCTAGAGATATTTCTAAGGTTTTTCTAGGGATGTCCCTAAGGTTACAGATAAGTATAGGTTATAGTCCTAGAATTACGGTAAAGATCTTAAATTTAACATAAGATGTTAGATATTGAAGGTACTCCCCATTGATTAGGATTTTTTCCTCTCACACTATTCTTTTTGGGTTTTAGAAAATGGCTGCAAATTGGAAGATTCACGATAATGGAGGATATAATGGACAATGGAATGATATTAATCATGAGAAACCAAATGAAATTGGATATGGGATTCCACATATCATTATTATTCATAATCTTAAATCTCATAATATGATCAATAATCTCAAATTTGGTAAGTTTCGCAACTCCGCTAATAAGAGAAAGATGGAGTTTCATGATGACCATAGAGGAAAGAAAGTTCAATTTCTCTAAAGTAAGTCACGTGGGAAGACGTATCAAGGAGAATGTTTCAAAGGAACTGGAAGATGCTATGGGTGTGGAAAAGGACAAAAAGTCAGTAATTGTAAAGGAAAAGGATCAGTTAACACAACAGACAAGGATACTAGTATTGCTAATACATCAACAATTGTTAAATGTTTTAAATGTGGAATGTATGGGAATTATTCAAATAGATTCCCTAAGGGAAAACCTAATGAAGAGAATCAACATGGTTTTGTGGGTAGTATTTATGTTGATGATGATGAAGAGACTACAAATGATATATGAGATTAAAGAAGTGTTGAGGAATAAAATGATGAAGCTTAGCCAATATTTTATGAAGGTAGTGGAATGATTGTATGTTTATCAAGAGTGTTGTTGTATAGGTAATTTAGTGGTACTATGGAATAAAGAAACATCTAAGGATTGTTACACTATTGTTTTTTCTAATGTATTTAAATGTATATGTTTAATGGTACTGTTAACCATCAAAGTTTATTCATATCTTTTTGGAAAGAAGATGATATGCGCATAATGAATGGATACAGAGAAAATAATATGTTTGATATTATTAATGAGCTCATGACTAATATAAGGAAAAATTGATATCATGGTTTGAGTATATAGAATTTTTGGGATTTTGGTATGTGGAAAGAGTTACCTTCTGACAACATTAATGTTTTCACTATGGTTCTATGGTAATTTATGTTTCAAGAGAATATTTGACTAAGGTATTCATGTGTTTGGAATGTAACCATCAAGATATATCTTATGATATATGTGGTATAAATTATTGTATTCACATTCTTGGTAGATATCCTTTCTAGTAATTGTTTTCTTTATACTATGAGTTTGGACAAAAGTATTTTGGATAAGCTCAATGATTTGAACGGATTATGTTTCACGTGAGACTGTATTGTTTAAAGCAAGTACTTTTTTTAATATTATTGATGGAATTTTATAATGATGTAGTTTTTGAAAAAGGACAACTTGCAGGACGGGTGACAACTCATCAAGTCAGAAAAGGTTGCGGCAATCGAACCCACAACCGAAGTGCGACAAACCTTTATTGCCTACCACTGGCCTTCAAGAAGTCCCTGGTTTGTGAAAACCAGGTTTATTCTATTAAGCGGTATGATTGATGATGTATATGTTCATTTTTGGAATCTTATACGATTAACCTCACCATATATGGACTTATGTATATTTAATAACTTTTTCTAACCTTATGTTTGAGACAGATGGATTGTCTTATAATTCTATCGCATAATCTTCTCACACTTCACGAATAACAAATTCAACTTCATTTCTTTAATAGATGAAGTGGGAATTTTTCGAGGCACGAATAATTTTGAGATTGTACCAAAATCATGTAAATATTTCTTTTAATTCCTCAACTTTAGGGAAATGATCTTGAAAACCAAAAATGTTGTCCTAGTTCCCTCATACCTGATAAATCAGATGGTACCTTAGATCATCACAAATTTATGATTTGTGATTTTTGGGTTTTTCATAGCCATGTCCACTACCACTCATTATCATAACATGATGGTTAGATTTTTCTTCCATATCCATATTTTCACCTGTGTTCTCCTATGTCGAAACCTAGTGATGAGTTAATTTGGGTAACCGTTACATTTCATAATTTAGTTTTTAATGTTAAGTTTCAGTATCCCTTTTTGCGATGTGGGTTTATATAAAAGAATATTTCAAACAGTAAGCCATTTATAACCCCGAAAAATTTCGAGGGTGAAATTTATTTTAAGGAGGGTAGAATGTAACAACCTGAGATTTTATGAGATATAAATTCTTTTTAATTTCGTTGATGTCTTCTATTGTACACTAGGATTTTTTTATACTATACGCAACACCGTGTTAGCTTACAGTATACGCAACACTATTTTTGGCATGTGTTACCCAAAATTTTAAGTTCGTTTGATAGTAGTTATTCTACGAAAAATTGAGTTTATATATGTATATACATATATTCAATGAATAAATGAAATATTGTTGTATTCTATTATACTCTAAAACAAAGGAGTCCTGCACTACACGCAATCCTGACTTGCCTTGCATTACACACAATCGCGACCTTCCTCTATAGCATGTGTTTTACGCAATGTCAGGTTTCACTAAACAATGATATATTGTTATATTATTATTATGAACTAGCCATTATGTATAGTATTAACTAAATATTAAATGTTATAACATTATTATTCTTCTTACACATTTTTTAGAACATTGTGCGAGAACAAAATAAATTTTTTGAGTAAAATAAGTATTTTTCAAAAAAGGCAGTTTTACCGCCTTTTGATGGTGCACCCACATTAAATCCAGTTTTTGACATGTTTATAAGTTCATTTTGTAAAAAAATAAAATTATTCATTTAAATCAGGATATAAAAATTTACATTGGGTAATGTTTTGATATTTTTTTGATAACTTTCATATTTTAATGAATAGAAATAACACTCTATATTTTAATTAAAAACAAATTTTTTAATCGTAATACTTTATATGGTTAAATTAAAATATTTTATGGTTTTAAAGTATAAATAGAATATGTTTTTACCATTTAATAAAATTTATGTCATTAGCATTGATTTTACATTGAATTCGTAGGTTAAATCAATTCAATCTTTTGCAATGTTTTATACAAAAACCCGTTCTCTTTCGACAACATGATTAATTTTAATTTAATTTATGCAACATCTATGTATTGAATTTGACAAAAAAGATTCCATATTTGGAATTAGTGGGTCCAAATTATGTTAATAGGATACTTTTTTTGGGAATTATTAACAGTAACTACGGTTAATTTTATTTAACATAGTTGAAGGTAAATCGGGTAATTAAGGGTAAATATAATATTATAAAAATACCCTAACACCTGCTAAAATTATATTTAATGGATAAAAGACTACCCATATCACTTAAGGGTCAGATTATATTAATAAAATGGACTTATGACACCGAAAATAATTTAGTTATTATTAAAACCAAAGAAAGTTACAATATGTCACTTTCTTAAATCTTATAAGTATAATAATTTTAATTTATTGATAAACTTTTTAAAACTTCAAACATGAATAGTATCCTGAAACCTAATATAATTATATATATCATAATAATTTATTATGAATTTTTATGGATTAAATAATTGTCATTAATGGTGATACATTAATGATGCATAAATTATTTATTAAGTGAAAAATCAGTAATATAGTTTTTATTGAAATACTAATACCCATTAAAAGGCCCAAAAACCTGATCAAAACTTATTGGTAATGTATACCTACACCGTAATCATCCAATGTCCGAATATATGACTGTTTGGAGTCTTATAAAAGTGATTATGACACCTATTTTATTTTATTATAAATGATGTCAAAGTTGTCACCTTCATAATTTAATAAATGTAACATTTTAAAATTTGAATGTTTTAGATAATAAATCTGACTAAATGTATTATTATGAAATCTATAAGATATATCTTAATCCTCTTATTTTATTTTTAATTTTTATGCTACAAATAAATATATTTAATAATTATCGAAAAATGTTGTAGTAATTATTTTATTATGAGAAATATCAAATTAAGGGTATTACAAATAGTAAAATAAACATTATATGAACTGTTTAATGTGCTCCACTAATTTTATAGATTACTACGACATGTTAGGAACCTATTAAATATTTTATTTTGAATATTTCTTCAGTGTGGATTTTATTTAAATTCAAATAATTTAATAGTGTCAAAATTGACACTATTGTTATTTTATAAAAATAACATATTATTAAATTGTTTAAAAAGCACAAAAATATTTAAAAATTATAAATTTATATTTATATAGTCTAAAATGTCATAAAGTATCAAATTATGGAAAATTAACAACACATAAGGGTTTATTTATAACCATTTAAAATTTAGTATTTTATTACCACAAAAAAAATTAAATAGATTAAATAAGGATAAATCAAAATTATAAGGTTTAATATAAAATCAAAACATGTATAAATTTTATTTTTTGATTATATTAAAACCCTATCTCATCTCATATTCTAATTGAGTCATATTTGGATGTTTTTATGTGGGTTTTGAATTTATATTAGACTAATAGTTTTGAGGATTCCAAAGGTGCCCCTCTCCTCCCTTATGAAAGGGCACCTCATCCCTATCCTCTTTACACAATTTTGAGGCTTCAATATAGGCCAAACCCTAAGAATTTACCTTATAAAATTCCCTATAAACATACTAGAGGTTCTGGTCTTCTTCAAAGACCAATTTTAGTATCCTAAGAGGAGGATTCAAAGAGGCATGTCGATGAAGAGGTAATATCCTTTACTGATTCATTCAAATTCATTTCTTATTCTACTTACTTTTATTTTGTTGTTTCATAATAAAGTAATAACATCAGTATCACTAATATACTGATATGTTTTTATAAATATGAAACATCCCCATTTCACCTTCTATCCATCCTACGGAAAATGAAATCACTGCGCGTGTGTACGTACGGAATGTCATCTCAACGTCGTGGGGTAATCTGTTTTTCCACCACCACCATACTTGGATGGGTATAATGGTGTAAAGAATAACTATATATTGTTATTATAATATAATAATGATTCTAAGATATTATATCATCCACTCCAATTCAATTCAATAAATATGGGAATGATATAATCGCTCGTGCATATGTACGGATTACCGTCTCCACGACACGATGAGATTTATTTTCCATGTTAAAAATTCAAGAATGAATATAAAGTATATATAATAAGTAATCATGAAATATATGACATAATAATGCTAATTTATTTATGTATATATATATATGTATGTCATCTACTTAATTTCATTCAATCCAATAAGGAAACGAAAATAGTGTTCATGCGTACGTACGGCCTACCGTCTCCATAAACGGTGTATTTCTTTTCATTTATCGATCTATTATATATATGTATGTTATGAATATATATTAAATCATGTTTTATATTCTGTAATTATGTAATCATGATCTAATTAATCATATTAATAATTAAAATTCAAAACACGGACGATAAATAAAATGATTTTACCCAAAACGCTGCTTTAACAAGGAATTTACAAAGGAACTGGTAATATAAAGTCATAAGTGAATAATATAAGATATCATAAATACTATTATGGTTTTGTTACATGTTAATGATATTTTTAAACCCTATATACAAGAGTCTCAGACACATATGGAAAAAATTGGACATAAGGTAAGGGATAACTATTCCAATCTCATTCTTATCTGAGATTGTTTATTCGTAAGTATTTACTAGGGTTATTGTTATCATCCATGTCCATGTTTTATAAAAATGTTTTCATGTATTTTTATTGTCCTTTTTTCCCATTTTTTACATTTACCATATGTTATGGAAGGAATATTTCTTTTGTTTACCGTACGAGGTACTTTTTGACTTTTCCAGAAAAATATGAGAAGAATGTTCTTTTTTTAACTTATACGGCATGAACGGATTTTTACGATTTTATAAAGCCTTATTTTCATGAAGCTGCCTCCAAATTAATTCATGAATATTTTCAACAAAATATTTTTCTTTAAAAATTTCATGAAGTTTTGTGGAAAGAAATTGATTTTGAAAAAGAAAGGATATTTTTTTCAATAATTCATTTCAACTGTTTTATCAAAACCATTTTCCATCTAAGATGACATTATTTCATATGTGTATGTTTCATGTATAATGTCTCTATGATTTACATGGTTTAGCTTTTCTTATTATTAAATAATATCCATTTCTTTTATATCGATTATGTGATGATGGGATGATGCTTATGAAACCCATTTTATTCGTTGGTTTATTATGAATGATGTGTGTTTATTTTGTGGCACAAGTAAGAATGATTTCATTATGAGATTAGTGTGACCTATATCTCCCTCCAATGCATCGGGTAAGGATTTATATCTCATGATATAGACATTTCTGAAACGGTACGTTAATCTGGTTCAGTGTTACAGGACTGGAGTGAGGAGTGAACTCGATTCAGAAAGGGACTTTGTCCACTATGATGGTCTTGGCAGCAATGCCTTGGCTACTATGGAAATCATATCATGTTCTAAATTGTTTTTCCCAATTAAATTTTTTATTCCCATTCTATTTTATCTTGATTGATGTTCCTTTATGATATATGCCTTACGTACTTCCAAGAATTATGTCTTTGCTCAAGATTTTGATGTTTAAATTTTATGTTCATGTTTTTTCATTCACATGTTTATGTATTATTTTATGTTCTCTATGTTTACCCTTACTGAGAATTTGAGCTCACCCTTTTTATGTATTCTTTTCCCCAGGATTTAAAGATAGGTTTTAGTTAAGAAAACAAAAGGGGATGATCTTTATTGGTGATGTTGAAGATCTTTCACCAAGATTATAAGTTAATGTTCCAAGATTCCAAATACACTAAACTATTACGGTCCTTGAGTGTTGGTTTTTGTTATGTATTATGTATTATGAAAAATTAATGTAATGTCCATGTACGTCATGCTTTGGGTCTCTACATAGAAGGGATGTCCAGTGTAGTTCTGTGATATGTTCAAAGTAGAACCGCAAACTAGGAATGGAGTGGGACCTCAATGACCTAAAGTGGAATCCCCCATTGGCATGGGTGTGGGTCCTCTACGACTACTCTGAAAGTGGAATCCCTCTGATGCACTAGGTTGTAGGTCCGCTATGAAATTTAGAGTAGAATCTCATATCAGCATGGGACTGCGTCCTCTATCCACTACATTTGAGTGGAATCCACATGAAAATCTTGGGAGAGGTTCCTCATCGGACAAGAGTTGAATCTCCCTAATGCATCAGGGTGTGGGTCCTTTTCAACAACTATCAGAGTTGAATCCCACTCACACACTAGGGTTTGGTTCCTCGATGATCAATACATCAGTTGAATACCCCTAACACACAAAGGTGTGGGTCCTCTACTATGAGTTTTTCATGCATCCTCTGGGCTTCGTTTTGAGGAGATGGGTTTTTACATTACTATAGACTCATTAGTAAGAGGGGGGATTTCCCAAGTGAGAAACAGACATATGACATGACTTAAAACCATGCAGGTGGGAGAGACCTTCCCAAAGGTGATAGTATCTAGGTGTGGTGATTTGGTCACTTTAACATTCCTATTAAGGGTAGACATAAGGGACGATGGGCACCACTGGTGGATAAATTGGAACTATAGGAGACTCTTTTCCAGGGGTAAGGACTCAGATGGAGATCCCATTACTCCCTTGTTTGCAATTCCTTAATTGATTATATTTATATCCTCGTTGTCATACCCACTCCGGGGGTTTTGTTTACTCTACTTCAGGGTGAGGTGAAGACACATGGGGTATGACACTTTATTTTTGTGTCTATGTTCTCATGGTTGGTCATGTTTTCTCTCCTACTATAGGTAACAAAGGCTCAATGAGATATCATTAAAATCACAATTTATATCTCCTTGTGTTTTGGAAGTGTTTACATCACTCACTAGTGAGCTAGAGTTGCACTCTATTTTATTTCACCTATCTCTATTTGGTTATCTCCTCTTAAGTACATTTTTTACAACTCCCTTGATCCATCAGGGAATCCTACTAAGTATTTATATACTCACCCATGGTTGGGATTATCTCAAACTTGGTGATCCTTTAATGATGATCAACAGGTTGATCATGACTTCAGAGGATCATCAAGATATGGGAGCTTGGACCTTGTTCAGTGGTCTTTTCTTGGGATTCAAGAGAAGGAATTTCCCAACAATTTCACTTTTTCACATGTGTCCAAGTTGTGGAACTTGTATTTATGTGTCTTTGTGTGTTCCCCCTTACTTTTTTATTTATTTTCTCTACTGTTACTGTTTAGAGTTCGATGCATGATGTGGGATCTATATAGAGTAGTTTTTTTATCTTTTTTCCTTTTTCCTATGCAATTTTATTTGAGTTGGTTGCATGTGTGTGTGTGTGTGTCTAGGTACATAGAAATAGGTATCCTGAAGTTTTTTGTTCCCTCTGCACTGGTTTCCACCACCTAGACGATGGAGGTGGGATTGGGGAAGTTGTTGCTCGATCTTTGGAATGGGTAGGGTCTTAAAAAAGTGGTATCAGCGGTGGTTCATTTCGTGGGACTTTTCTAAAATGTTCCATAAAAAGGAATTTATTGGGTTTTAGGGAAACATTGTCAATGTGTATCAAGAGAGGCACTCAGGACAAGGTTTCTTGTGATGGTATGGTGGCTGATGTACCCATTCACTAATACCCTAATTACCGGCTTGTCAACTCTGAATGTTGAGACATTTTTTTTGGGAATGTGGAACATGAATCTTCTAGGATGGAGTATTTGATGGTCCTTCTTGAGTGCGCAACACTTTTATGATGATATATATATATATATATATATATATATATGCTAACATGATCATTATACTCCATGATTGATTTGGGATTCATCCATAATGAAATAAATCTATGATATTTGATTCATTTCATGGCGATAATTCTGTGAGTGACGAGGACTCAGTTCCGGATCCAGCATACGATCCATGTCCTCCATGTGGGTAGGTAGTAGGACCTCAACCAATTAAGTAGTTGTTAGTCCCAACCGAGCAGGTTGAGGACATGCATAGGTTTATCATGCTTCATAAGTTCTTGCCTCAATGACTGCTAATCTTCCACTTTGATCCATACCCTTAGGCAGTGGAGATTTGGATTGAGTTGGTGGTTTGCATCATTAGGCTTGTTCGAACACTGACAGATCAAATGTTGGCATTGGTAACCAGTCTTTTCCACTAAGTTTTGGGATGTTGGTGGAGTCTGGTTACTTAGACACAAGATTAATCAGTACTCTCATGGTATGACATCTAGAAAATATTCCCTAAGGAGTATTACACCTCTTACTTATGATCCATTTGAATTTATTGATATTCATGAGATTCAGAAAGATGTAATGAATGTGGCTCAGTATTAGGCTAGGTTGATAGAACAATATCAGTACTCTATAGACATGATCTATGGTGGCTAATTCTGAGAATGTATATTTGAAAATGGGTTCCAAAAAATTTTTTTGTTAACATAGTGCCCCTGTACACCCCCACCTACACCATGGCGGGATAGAGGTGGATCATGGGACAAATATATTTCTGTCATTGAATCATCAATGTTCTATTTTGGTAGTGGGAACGTAAGAGATGAGATATCAGTCGCAACTAGCAGATGTCGTTTGATTGGATCATGACACTAGAGGCCTCTTCATAATCAAACTCAGGCACGTAGTCAAGTGGGGATGAGGCAATGAAGAGAACTAGGGAATCCCATTGAGGGTGAGTGTTATTCTTGTGACACGTGATGTCACATAACGCGATACTACCCGACCGAACATGTTTAACATCCTAGGGCAGTAGTAGATGAATCTCCATGGAAGAGAAAATTTCATTATTGGGGATCTCCCAGGTGGGGATGTGGTTATTTCCATAGAGGTAGTGATGGAATAAGTACAAGAGAAATTTTGGTTGGGGGATAATGTTTTGAGGTCCTTCATCCACCACTGAGCTACCCACGTTAGGCATGGAGAGATGGGGACTGGGTCCACAGGAAGAAACATGTTATGGATGTCTACAATCATTCAGAATGTGTTATGTTAACAGGTGTACTCTATATATTTTCACCATTTATCAGATAGAACATGAGAGAAACTGTGTGATGTACTGTTTTTCTCAATTCGTTAATCTTGTGGTTTTACTGTGATGAAATAGGCGTCAGTGTTACCCTTTTGTGTATTTTGATGTCACATTGAATGATTAAGTAAGTGAAATCCTTCCCTAATTAAGATATGTTTTTGTAATGAATGAAAAACCATGAGGTAGACTATGTGCCACCCAAATAGGATAATATCGAGGTGTGAGTAATGAATCCCTATGACATGTGCGTTCATGGAGGTGTTGTGCAGAGGAGTTTTGGAGCATGTCTGGCATTGCTAGTGGTTTTTTTTCATAACATCCATTATCATGGAATTCCAATTGTGGGTGTGCTAGAGTGCCTATATATGGTATTACTCTCAATCCATGTAGGGAAAACATGCATAGGGTTTTCCACATTCATTTTGTGTCTAGCCTATTGTAGTTGGATGAGTATACCCACATTATATATTCATTGGTACCATTTCGGATCAACTGCAAATCATGATAATAAATTTATCAAGTATATGTTATGGTGATAGAGACTCCACAAATAGAACTACGCAACTCAATATCTATTTCTAGAAATGGTAGTCTTCACCCAGATAATTTGGATATGTTTTATTCCGGAATAATTTTTTTTTATTTCACAGAACACAAAGGTGTCATGTGCATCATCTCTCAGAGATACTTGAACCTGAGGTGGCGACACTGGTTGAAATTATAATCATATTAAGAAATTTAGATAGTATATACTCTGATATATGGGAAAATTTTAGTATATTACCTTAGTTGGAATTTCAATGCACTCTTAGTGTGGGAAGAATCAGAGCAATTATCTTCTCTATAACTAACCCTGGTGGAGTTGGAAGGTTCAATTTTCTTCAATCAATTATGTTGAATCCTTCACTTCTTGAGTGTGTGAGAGTATCCCATATGTGAGATACTAACAATGAGATATTGTGTGACTTTGGTATCCATTGGAGACATACCCAATGGATATTCTAAAGAAGTACATCCCGAGAACTTGTTTCAGGGAAAACCAGTTGTAACTGTTGTTTTTCAGGAGGATGTGATGTGAGAGTTCCACCTCTCTCTAAACTGTGTATCCTGTTGTGGGAGATATTTTCAAGGATCTGTAGTGGTAGTCCTAGTTCACTGGAGTTAGATGATACAAACCTGAGTTCATTTCATGATGCCTCACCAGTTAGTTGGTGAAGGATAAACACATAGTTATGATGGGTTGTTGTAGCCTCTTGAAACCCCAAAGTGAAAAATTGTTAGCTTAACCATGGACTTCGTCATAGGGAATACACACATAGTGAAAGGCCGACATTCCATATGGGAGACATTATAATTCATAAAATAGTTGAAAAAATCTCTTGATCAATGCGAAGATCTTGGTAGAGGGATATGGACAGTTGTACGCAAGGGAGAATATCTTCCTGTATTAGGTACCATCAACACTCGTCTTTGATTATGACCAGTGGTTTTAATTATGATTGTGGAGAGTCTTGTATGGGGAATATTAAATTCAACTATGGATGAGTACAACCTTTCACCCCAGACAGATGTATAGACCGAGCACACTATATAGGTGTCGGAGGAAATTCTTAGGGTTTTCGTGTGTTTTTTTCAGCCGAGGAGGTGAGTTACATGGGTCTTTCATGCTGTTTGAGATCATGTAGAGTCGTGTGAGTTATCCTACCACCTTTACTGACCCCCAAGATAGAGTGGGTGTAAAATGTATTCCATATGGAATAACTGAGATGATTTTTTCTTGTTTTCCTATACATGGAATCGGTAGGACTGGACGATACATGTATGGACCATCCCCTTGGATCGCATGTTGTGGCATCATGTAATGGTCATGGAGAGTTCCTGAGAGTTGGATAGCTAGGTGATAGCATGATATCTAATGTTGTATTCCCTATTTTTTCATTTTGGGGATGAAATGCTTGAATGAGAGAATGATGTAGAGATCCATTTTTCACCTCATAGGTCTTTGGAATATTTCTACATATATTTCCACATCTATGTGATGATATGGCATGTGATTCCTATCCTCGGTGTGCCTGTAATTTATTTCATAAAAATATTAAGTGTTTTCACATTGTTCACAATTAGTAAATAGAATATCTTAAAACGATAGCTTAGATCGAAAATATGACATCATGATTGGGTCTGTATGCGGTGTTTACCCTAAAAATGACATAAAATATGTCTGTGAGGGACGTTCAGAACCCTATCTCATTAATAGTATTCTAAATAGATAATTAATTCATTAATTAATTAATTTAATAGGTTAATTACAAATATCTCCCAAATGGTAACTCTGATCAGAATTATTGCACCACAGTTGAGTTTGGAGCATGGTATTTACCTTAGGAGGGGTATGAATTTTGTGAACACATGCTTCCTATAGAAAATATTATCATGGAAATTTTCATAAATAAATTAATTAATATAATTAATTTATTCTCAATGTCAGATAAAATTACTTCTGAACGGATATTTGAATTAGAAATCTGAGAGAACTATGCAGTTATAAAAATGTTTGTATCCCTATGGGAAACCACATGTGAGAGATCGCATGAGGTTTGGATCCCACAACTGATAATAGTTTCCTATATATAAAATCTTAACAAAATGATAAAGGGTTTTGCTAATTTTCTCCTGGGAGTAGATGAAAAACCACTCTCCCTTCTGAAGGTGATTGAACATCCATTTTTCATCATATCAAGATGAAACTTCAGGCACTAGTAGATTATATCACACAAAACATGACAACGTAAACAAAATTCGAGGTATTATTTCTATTTGGAATTCTTCAGCTCCTGATTGATGATTTTTTATCATTTTCAACATATGATCAGACTTGTTTCATTGGAAAAAATTATCGATGGACAAACTAATAATGGACATCGTCGGTTTGAATTTATGAATTCCTATTATTCACATTATTCATGTTCTTCATTATAAAACTTTTTGATCCATCCAATCATCTATGAAATGAAAACATGGCATATTTTTGTAAATCTCTTGTCCCGAGGAGTACTAATCTATGGTCGGATTCATGTTCTAGGAACGGGAGAAGGGACAATGGTTAGTGGAAACTCCACCAACATTTCATCATGTCGAAACATTAATTATTTTTCGAGTGATGGTTACCACTGTGTAGGTTGGGTCCTGAGGATCCATGATCTATTCTCGATTTCATATTTAGATCACCAGAGTGATCATGGTGGTCCACAAAAGTTTTTCAGATGCAGGGTGGCAGACCAGCAGTGGTCGGGTTCAGTTAGGCGACACATCACACCAGATGGTGGTAGCTAGGGGGAGAGGTGCGATGGATGGCAGTGATCGTGGAGAGTGGCATGATGGAAGATAGTGGTTAGGGTGAGTGACACGGGGGGTGGGAGGTGGTAGCTTATGTGAGTGGCATGGCATATTATAGGGCTGCGGGGTCAACACGTGGCCGCACGGCTCAGTACGTAGGGGTGTGGGTCATCATGTGATGGTGTGGTGTCAATGCACGACAGGGTGGGGTCACATATGGTGGAACGGTTGGGAGCAGTGGGGGGTTGGTGGGCTATGGGATGACCTGAAGGGGCTTGTCTAGGTGGGGAAGATCGCCCATATCGGGCAGGTCAAGCCTAATTGGGCCCAATATACTTCAATTTCCTTTTTCTCCTAATCCTGGAGTCTGTTTCATATGATTTCTATGGGGACACAACCCTTTCCTTAAATTAGTCCCATTGAAATGGTTTTGGGAATTCATATTTTCTAATTTTTAACCTTGGTGACTCGAAACTCAGTTTTAAATAAACATAATTTAATTATTATAATTTGGGTATTTTTTTGGGTCGTACATCTACATACGATGTCCAATAGTCACATCATTAGAGGCGTTGAAACCCTCAAGATGAGGTGGAAATTTCTAGACTAATTTTGGACAACTAAACCAAAATGGAGGTGTGGGACACATGAGTCCTGATTAAGGAATTTGCGGTAAAATGTGACCTTTCCACCGGGTGTCCGTTTTAGATGAATGGATAGCGAATTCCGTGTGATTTTCTGAGGGGACTACAATGGAAAGATTTTTTTGATACCGTTTGGGATTCTGGTGAGGTTCCCGTATAACACCTCTCATGTGAGGTATGATGAAATGAAACTTCATCACCTGCTGCATGTTTGGGAGGAATGAGGAATCATTTTTGTGTGTTTTTTGGGAGGATCATAATGGTAAAATCTACATGGCTTAGACTGGGATTTAGGCACGGGCCCCATGAAGCACCGTTCATGTGTGATGCTTGGGGATATATATTTTCCAACGAATTTATGATTCAGGTGAACGAATTTTCAATCATGTGAAATTCTTCCCAAATATTTCATCAATGTGGTTCATTTGTTTACCCAGGTCCTTTTGATGTGGACTTTCAGTGGAAGTGATGTTTCTTACATTTGGAATAGTGGCGAGCAATGATCTTTCATCTTCCCCTTTTTTTCCAGAGATTCCACGTACATTGAGAGTACATTGGAATGACTAGAGGGTCATTTGAATCAATCTAGTACCCGAGAATGGATGGGTACATGGCCATGAATTGTGGCGAGGGCACACATCTTATGGGGCTCACACGCTCCGTGTACCAAACTACTAATCTTCTACCTATCGTATCTCATTCTTTTTTAATCATATTTTAGCATGTGAGTATCCTATCCTGAGTGTATTTAGGAATAGAACGTGATAGTGAAATATGTAGTGGATTTCGACATTTGTTGCAAAATGTTCTTAATGTGATGACTATTTATGAAACATTAGACAACTGTAGTGAGGAATCATTAACATATTAATGCATTTTGACATGTACCATCTTGCAGGGATGACGATTGTAGTTCCTTGATATCTTCTGATCGGAATACCCCTACCAAGTAGGGTGTGATTCCTAGAGGATCTAGAATGGAATCTTCTATCAACATTGTTGTGGGTCCTCTATGACTACTATGAGAGTGGAATTCCCATGATGAACCAGGGTGTTGTTCCACTATGATATATAGAGTGAAATCCCTAGTAGACATGGGCATGGTTCCTCTATAAGCTACTACCGAGTGGAATCCCCCTAATGCACTAGGGTGGGGTCCTTAGGAATAAGAGTGGAATCTTCTAGAAACTTCAGGGTGTGGGTCCCCTATGATAACGATCAGAATGGAATCCCCCAGACACACTAGGTGTGTGGGTCCTCCACACACTGACTGCCGAAGTGGATTCCCCATGACACACTAGGGTGTGCGTCCTCTACTATGAGTCTATGATCCCACCCCTATGTGAAAGAGGGAAGAGATGTGTTTTGACATTACCCTAGATTCATGAGTAAGAGGTGGCACTTTCCCCATCAAGGAGCATCCTTGTGATGCGATCAAAAACTGTACAAGTGAGACAGACCCATGCAATGTAGATACTATATAGGTTTGGTGATGGATTCCATTTAACATGTATATTCAGGGTAGATGTGAGGGACGTTGGCCATCATTTGCAGTTACATTTGAACTATTGGTGACTCTTTTCCCTTGGATGAGTTGTGAGATAGATATCCCCTTACACAATATTTGGCGCTTCTTTAGTTTTTCATATTTATATTCAGGTCTTTTCCCACACCATGGTTTTTATTTACTCATATTCTAAGAGATTTGATGATGTGTGGGGTATTCCCCATTATTTTCATGTGTAGCTTCTTAAGGTTGGATGAGAGTACTCTCCGGCTATAGGAATTGAATAGTTTATGAGACGTTCATCTTCATAACATTTATAACTCCATGTTTTTTGGATGTGTTTACTTCACTCTCTTTTGGGGTAATGTTATACTCTCTTTTATTGTACCATGTATTATCTATTTCTCACTTATTTGGTACATCTTTTACTTCCCCCTTAATATTTCAGTGCATCCTGCTATGTATTATTATTCTCACCCTTTCTTGGTCTTCTCCCACACTTGGTGTGCCCTTTTAGATTATCGAATGGTAGATTGTGACTTCAGAGGAGCATAAGGATACAAGATCTTGGACCATGTGTGGTGGTCTTAGCTTGGGATTCAAGAGCATACTCTCCTAGCTGTTTAACGTTTTCACATGTTGCTCGGTTATGGCACTTTTCTAGTTGGGTGTGTATCTTTCCCATTTTTTGTCCATTTTTTATATGATAGTAAATTTTAGAGGTCGACGCATGTTTTGGTTCATATATATAGAAGTGTCATATCTTGTTTCTCTTTTTCTTTTCACTTTTCATTGAGTTGGATTTGTGTGTGTACATGTACATGGGAAAAGTCATCCCAAAGTTTGTTATTCCTACATTGCTTGTCACCACCCCCTGGCCTATAGAGGCGGGCTTGGGGTATTTTCGGCTCTAGCCCATCTATAGGTGAGGTCATGACACTATGATCCCAAGACACCATGAAAAATCCCTCACTGAGGATGGTTCATATTAAAGCTTAAGGAAAAACACATCCACAACATATACTAATTAAAACCTATAATCATAGAACTGACATCCCTCTTATAGTATAATTTTTTTAAGGATCTACTTCTTGAGGATTTCACCGAGATCTGCTGAACCACATGATGTCACAACTATCTCAGTGCCACTATTGAGTATCACGTCACAATCAAACTTGAATTTTAGGGATTTTCCCCAAAATGTATCTCATTGGCCAGGACATATCAATAGATCACATATAACATTAAATTTGAATCTTAAAATTGAATATTTAATAAAAAACTAATGTACCCATAAGAAATAAACAACACCAAGGAATCATCAGAAGAATGTTTAAGTTATATGAAGATATGATCTCCATTAAAAAACCTACTATGGAAGAATCTATAAGATTTGTTGTTATCCAATATGAATATAGTGGATGTAAATTACAAACCCTCACCAAATTATCTATCTTCCTTCATGTAGAGGAATAAATTTAGGTCAGGGACTTGTGATGACGCATGAGTTGTGCCTAATTCCCTTGGAATAGACAATCAATGTCTCTGATAATGTAGTCTAAAATTCAAATATAAATGAAAAATAACACGTTGATGTAAAAATTTATTTAATCTAGAATAAACATAAAATGAAGTATGGTGGGTCCTAATAACTGAATATGAAATGGATTGAAGTGATATTGATGATGCATTTTTATCCTTATTATATATTTTCAATCCTTTTTAATCTCTTTTAATTTTTTGACCTTAGGATTCATCCACAGCATGATGATAAAGTATTGTTTATGTTGAATGATATTTCTAAGTAGTTGATGTGAATTCCATGTTCAGAAACAATGGTGGAGGTGTTGAATGTGATTTTACTAAGGTAAAATTAAACTACTAATGATTTAATGGCTGATTTTGTTACATGATATCAACCATAGACCCCTTGTGGGACTTGATTACAATCAAAATACTAAATATTTTGTGAATATAAAATTCAATTATAATAAAATACTAAGGTAGAACCATGATAACATTTAGATCATGTGATGATTAATATTTATATTTAGATAATTCTTTCTTCAATTTGGAAGTGGTAATATAGGAATTCAAGCTCATGTATTACTGGATGATTCAAAAAAAATGATGTATTTCCATGATGCCTGAGATAATTATATAGGGCATTAAGTTTTCCAAAAGTTATTTCCTGCATGGTTATAATTATCATGTGTGGGTAGAGTAATTTTTTAGAGGATATTTGTTCTAGTCATATGAGGTTGGGTATATAGATTGAAAAAATTCCATATGTAAGAACACCAAGTAGTTCCCATGATAAGTGAAAAAAACATGCATTTGATATTTACATGAGTTTTCTATTAAATAAAAAAGGCCTAAACTCACTTAGGGTTGGATAATTATCTATTCACAACTCAATAATCTAGTTAACAAACACACATCTAGGAGTGGATATTAAAAATACCTTGTGAGTTGAAGATAATAGAACTAGAGATGGATAGAGGAGTGAATATCGAATGAAAAATTTATCACATCTTCATTATTTTTTTATCTATGTGATTTCATGATAAATTAATTTAAAATCATCCTATATTTGGTTATGACCATTATTAACTAGATCAATTTATGAAATTTTTTTTTTAGGATTTTAAATCATTAATTTTTTTATGAAATTCCAAAAAATTTGAAGTTAAAATATATTCTCAAAGATATTGCATATATTATTAATGAGAACCAATTTTACATTATTTTATAGAATAATTGGTGATTATAGGGAATAGATCATGTTTTCCAGTATCTAAAATTACGTGTCTAGTTTTTACAATAATTTTTTGTAGTATATCTGGAACCCTAAGTAGTATCTCGATGAAGCCATAGATCATTAATTGAAAAAAGAAATTGTTGATAAAAAAATTGGGAATTTGTTTTGGGAAAAAATATTGTTTGGTTATTTAGGAATCCCAAAAAAATGGAAAAAAATAAAAAAGAATAAATTAATAGAATTAATGAAGTGTTATCTGGCTTATGAAATCTCATGATGATAATACGTCTTCACTTCAATAGGAAGAGTTGTGATATTTTAATCCCAGGTTTATAACACCCAGAACAAAAAATGTTACTTAGTTTATACTAGGATTCCACCAAAGGCTTATTGGGAAACACAAAATGATTCAATAGATACTGCTGATTATTGGGTGATTTATGTCAGACTTCATAACAAAAACTCACCAAGGCAACACACGAAAAACTCTATGAGATACCCTAGTTTCAATGTTATTTATTTCTGATACCATGAAATAAATTTAAATTTCCATGAATTTTTTTAATTGTTCAATTGAACAATATTAATGAAAAAACACAACAATCGAATGGGGTGAGAAGTAGTGTATGGTGTGCGAAACATCACATGAATGGGTACCCCCAAAAAAGATCACATGAGTTCAAAATAACATAAGAAAACATAAATCAATAAAAAATAATATAGGTTTATGAATATTGACATAAAAACATATAATTAAAAATCTCATTCCAATATTACATACATGAAGCTTTGGATTTATATCATGATCCACCTGGGTGATCAGAAGGCTTTTTGAACTCCATGTGACGATAAAAAGATAATGATGACGAAAAAAACTCACATGGACTCAAGAAATTATAGGATTGTGTAGAATAATTAGGGATACAATAATGGAATCTCATTTAATCCTAGTCTAATTACAAATCTGGTGCCCAATGTGTTCTTTTATACCAAAAATGGGAAGTGGTTTTGGGGACCCTAATTTCAAGAAACCATTTGGCCAAAGGTTTTGGGATAGTAAAAAAATTTATGTCACTATTCAACAAACTAAAAACATATGGGAATAAATCATTTATATATCTATCTCAAATTTGAAGGCTATATAATTTATATAATATTATATGTTGTGAAAATATAGATCGAAACTTTTTACTCTATGAAGATACATTTTATTTGATAGATGTGTCCACTTGGGCCTCTTAATTGATTAATTAGGATTTTATTTCTTCATTAAAGTTGTGCACCACGGTGTTTTAGAATGGGTCACAAAATTTAATCTAATATAGATTAAATTAAATTGAGGAACAAATAATATAGTGGACATGTTTTCATGGAATTCCATGTAGTTTGGCCCATTTTCAATCCCCATCATCACGGGCTCTCTAAATCATCACCACCATCAATTAAATGTTCAAACCAAAAGAAATTTTTCTTTTTAACAGTGAAAAAACAATTATTTAACTGATCACGAAGTGAAATTTTTATTATAATTTTAATTTTCAATAAAAAAACTTGTAAAATGGGTTATATGTGTGGAAATGAATAGTGAATTGTGGTGCGATCACACCCTTGATCCTAAAAATTTGCACTCCTTGGAAAAGTCACATATAAAAAATGTTGTACGAAATATTTCCAACTTCATGATGACTGAACATTAAATAAAAATTTTATTCTGGAATGAAATATGATCAAAGAGAAAATCAAACTAATGAGTTGTTATCAGGTAACATGGAAAAAACAACCCTTATAAATTGTATCAAAAGGAAATTCGAAGATATTTATGTAACCAATATGAGAAAGGAATTCTGATATTAATAACCCCACTAACTCTCCATGTGTATTTGTGAAAACCATTTCATGTTATTCTTTCTACTCTCTATCAAGAAAATATATGTTATTTTAACATTCTTCAATTGAAATTAATTTTTCTACCAAAACATCTCTACATCCATTACCATCAAATTTCAAAAACCACTCACATTAGCATTCATAAAGGTCAAACCGTGATATTCGGACCTACATATCCTCATATTCTATACATTTCATCACTCACCTCATTTATTACTACTTTTTACTCTGAATCAAAACATGGAAAAAATCTCAAACTCATCACTCAACCCTTTTTTGTACCCCCATGACAAATTTTGTAATTATTATTACAATGTCAAAGGATATGGAAAAATTTTCTTTGACCTACCCGATACAAAACCTATATTTGTTTTATTTATTATTATTATTTATAGATTATTTTATCGACTAAAATAGTTGGGAAATATGTATACACAGGGAGGTCAATCTGGTATAGTAATGAAACATATCAGATAAAGAATGAAAATATGTAAAAATTATTTAAGAAAGATGCTAAATATTAATGTAACTTATATTTATCTTCTACTATGTAATACATATTCACAATTTGTGGATTTGTGAAAAATATTTCTGGAGATATTAAGTTGCACAATTTACCATAAACTACTCAAACAATATTTACCACTATTATCAAAATATTTAAAGAGATACAACAATTTATATAATCGAAAAAATCCAACTTACTTAAAAAACCACCCAATGTTGAATTCATTCTAAATCACACATTTCATAAATTAATCAAAAAATTTAAATATTAATACAATATGAAATAGTGAAATTCCTCAATAATTTTCAATAACAACCATGATTATATGGGTGTCTTTTTCCATGATAAAGTGGCCATCAAAAATAAAAATTTTGGCACAAAACTTACAGGAGAAACAGTGATAAATTGAAAATATAATCCACCAATCAATAAATAGAAAAATAGTAGTGATGATAAAAATTCCTATCTATATAAGCAATATACCCATTCTTCCACACCTAGAGTATGCAGTGTCCTCACTATAATAAAATAGAGTGTGGGACTAAAGGATAATACATTGTGGTAATTATTTGTAAGTAGCTTCTAGAAGGTGGAATTGCACCACTGGATTCATTGTAAAATCCTTAAAGAAGGGTTTAAGTCTCTATACATAGATGGTAATTATTTGTTCATTATGTTAATAAAAATCATGTATTGCACAACAATAGTAATCAATAGTAACAATATAAGGACCGATCCATTAGAAACGAAGCTCACCTGGGTGAATCATTATCCTAGAATTATACAAAAGAACCTTCTCACGAATATTAATCTTCCAATAGTGAATCCAACCACCATGGATAGTATTTCTCTTAAATTTATAGATTCAGGAGTTCTAATAAGCACCAAACCAAATTTCTTCCAATTCATGAATTTTCAACATCATATACTCGGATGCATTTCAGATATTCATAATAAATTGTTTAACATCCTAATATTCATGGTACTCTTTCTATACCAGGAGGTGAATATAATTTACAAGCACAATCCTATATGGTAACATTATTATTGGGGTTTTAATATATATATTGTATGACCAAAGTTCTTAATCCTTGCATACTCTCCAATATTTCCCATTTAGTAGTACCATTTTCAACATGATTCACATAACGTCTGGATTTGTGAATTATACTTTTCAGTGGGGTTGATATGAATTAGGCACATTAAACGCAACCACATAATTTATAAGAAATATTAGTCCTGTTCTAATTTCCCAAATTTGAACCCTGATCATTAATGATGAATCTCATAGAACGAAACATACTAAAAATATGTGACCTCACAAAATCTATAATCACTCGAGAGTCATTGGTCTAGGTATCATTTTCTTCCACCCATTTAGAGACATATTTCAAATTCAATAATGAGTACATGAAACCAAATTAATTTGGAAAATTCCCCGTGAAGTCAATTCCCAATGCATCAAAGATCTCACAAAATAAAATGGGTTTTTGGGGAATTTCATTACTCATAGATATATTCAATATGAATTGACATGGAGTGCATAAATTACAAACCAGATGGGAAACTCTATAAAATGTTGTCCAATAAGGAACCGAGTGAAGGAAATTCTAAGATTTATGTTGAGAGAAAAAGTGTACACCATAAGCCAAAGTGTGAATGATTCTTTAAATATAGGTGAACACATAGTTAGGTACACACCTCCGAATGGCTTGGTCAATAAGAATTCTCCAAAAATACCTGTCATCCAAAATTTTCCATCATGAATCGTGATTGTCTTTAGGATTTTGAATTAAAGAAATCAGTGGGGACCCTAGATGTTTCTAAAAAATTCCAAATGTGTGCATACCAATGGGTATGGTCAACAACATCATAAAGGTTCTCATGGAAGAACAATTCTCCAATGGGGAGGGATGAGTGAACATAATGGTCTATTGGGGGAAATTCCACTAATGTTGTTAGCTACCAAATTTTAAAACATTCTCTTATATCTAATATCAATGTGAAACTATTAGAGGAGGGGCATATAACAAACGAGGTGGCTAATAGTATTAGTTTTCCATAGGAGAAAATAATGTGCATCATGATCTAAAAATACAATGATTTTTTACCCAACAAGATATGAACTAATTTTTCCAAGGAAAACATAATAGAAAGATGTTCTTTTTCAGTGGTTGTGTAGTTTCCTATGTTGGATCAATGGTATTCAAGGAATATACAATGAAATTATGAGACTTCTCAACCGTTTGTGATAAAACATCCCCAACTATAAGTTTATGGAAATCACACATATGTTTGAAGGGATGATCCCATAGTGGTGGTTGGATTTTGGGAGGTGATGTGAGACACCTTTTTAGTTAATTAAAATAATCTACACAATTTTAATCAAATACTAATTATTAATCATTTTTCAATAATTGAGATAGTGGTAGTAAGATCATACTTATGTATTTAATGAATTGGTAGTACAAATAAGCATGAACCAAGAAATATCACACCTCACTGACAAATTTTGGATATGGATGTGAGGAAATTAATTCAATTTTTTATTTATTCACTTGAATTACCTATTTTTAAATGACATTATCATGATTAATCCCCTATCAATCATAAAATTGGATTTCCCATAATTAAATATGAGATATTTTCCAATATAATGGTGGAGGATTGAAACTAGGAATTCCAAGAAGTCATCAATGTATGTTCCATAAACTATGAAATCATCCATAAATTGTTCTATAAAATTATCAAGGTAATCTAAAAAATACTCAAAATATATCATTGAAAAGTAATAGGAGAATTAAAAAGACGAAAAGGATCCATTTCATATTAAAATATGTGAAATAGATAGGTAAATTTTGTCTTCTCTTAATCAGCAGCGGCTATATGGATTTGAGAATAACCCGAACAACCATCATAGAAATAATAATTGTTCTTACCAACCAATATTTATAAAATTTTGTTAATTAAAGGTAGGGGAAATTGGTCCTTTCACATGTCTTGATTCATTCGACTGTAGTCAATATATACTTTCCATCTATTTTTCGGACCTATTGGAACCAATTCATTTCCTTAATTTGACAGAACTGTTAATCTTGTTTTTTAGGGAATAATTTTCATTGGGCTAACCCATTTACAATCATATATATAATAAATGATCCCAGTTGGAAGTAATTTACTAACATCCAAATTTACAACTTCTAGGATAGTGGGATTCACTATCATTGAAAATTTCTTATGGGCATATCATCATCATCTAAAAGTATATGCTACATAGAAAAAGATGGTATAATACCAAAAATATCATCAAAGGTTAATATAATTTCTTTTTTACACTCCCTTAATGGTTCTAAGTGTTTAGAATCTTACTTTGGTTAGAGGTTATTAGAAATAATGATTGGAGATTTGTCAACACCCTCAAGATAAGCATATTTTAAAGAATATGGTAGGGGTTTAAATTCCAACACTGATGGTTTTGGGATGAGATAATGGATTTAAGGGGACTGAGTTCAATGAAACTGAATATCTGGTCATATTTATTCATTAAATAAAACAGAATCAATGGAAATTAGATTTGCAGAATCATAAAATATCTTGTGTACAATATAATTAACACACTAATCAATTAAATCGGAAAAATTTAAATTTTACTAACCCACAAAACACTCAAAACATGAATCAAAACTAAAATCATCGAAGGGTGAAGAAGAGGACAATGAATCGTAGTATGGGTCAAGGAGAGAATTGTGTGTCTATTTCTCATTTGATATCATATCCATCGAATAGATAGGAATAGTGGAGTGCTCTTCAATGGGGTGGTTCATTGCTTTAGGGATATTAAATCTTACCATTTCTCCACTGAAGTCTATAGAAAACACACCATTGTGAACATTGGTGATCATCCATGCTATTTTAAGGAATGGCATGCTATGTGTGAGAGGAGCATGTCACTAGGTTCGAGTATATTCCGTATCAGGAATGTAGAATTCATCAGGGAGGATGAGATTATTCCCTATTATGAGGACATCCTCAATCACTAATAATGGGTGAGTTGTTCTCTGGTTGGAATGTTGAACAGTGATGCAAGTTCTGAGAAGCTCCCCAACCTGCAGAAAAGTGTACACAGAATAAGAAATTACATTATTTGAAGCATCTAAATATAGCATAACTTCTCAAAAGAATGTCTAATATGAGGATCATTTTTTCCAGGATGTTCTTGGATCCTTGTATCTGTTTTGAATTGAATTTTGAATCATGGTCAAGACATTCCTTCCCAATTTCACTCTCTTATTCCCCTTCAGTCACCATCTATGGGTGAAAATATTTTTATGAAAGTTGGCATATAGATGAATTTTTTAACTACATAAATAAAATATTTTCATCATTTACCTTTTTATATTTATCCATTATCAGTTTATCAATCTCACTATCAAATTTCATTTATATTTAGAGAGTGTTTTAGGGAATGTAAGAAGAATTGATTGTTAAGTGGAATCCTCAATTTAAATTTATTCATAATTTATTTCATCAATAAAATCTTTTGAGGGTTGGGAAGGAGATTTTTCTGGAGGGGGCATACCTTTTTTGTAGAATAATATGAAGAATAAACATTTTCACCAATATAAAGTGTGACTGTGCATACATCACATTTACCTTTTTATTAGAAATAGGTTGGGATTGTATATTCCCCGAACCTTGTTTCTTTATCTCATTAATGGTATTTTCCAGTTGTTCCAATAGAGTTCTTTAGTCATGAGTCATAGATTGTGCGGTCTATTAGATCTAGAAGTTCTGGGTAACTATTATATTAACCATATCCCCATGGATAATAATATATTTTAGAGGAGGAGGATTGTTTTGAGATATTTACTGAAAAGAATGTTGTAATACCTTAGGCATGTCTATACCAATTCTGATTAGGGTATCTCAAGCATCTTGTTTATTGGTACTGTGATTGTGCATTCAAAATTGGTTTGGATTTATCTTGATTGGTTCTTTGATAAAAGGAAGTTATTTTTGAGATGTTTTCTTAGGGAATATAGTTTTAAAAGTCTTAGAAGACTCTTTATGTTGTTGGTAATAGTTATAAAAAATTAGTGTTATCGGAACAAACACCACAATATAGTAGAATGGAAGAAGAGTTTGAGTTACATTGTGTTTAAGCTAATTTCCTTAGAAGGGTAAGAATCTCATCATTTTTATTATCTTCATTTTGTTCTAGGAATGAATCACTTTCCTTATAAACTCTTTAGGTTGGATTAATTTCTCATGCACCGAATTATTGCGCATTTTGAGCTATGTTGGGTATTAAGTCATGAGTGGTGGATGTAGTTTTATCCACTGTGGAACCATGAGTAGTGTAATATATCATGCTATGAACTATGGGGAAAGTTTCTCATAGAATTATTAAATTTGAAATTGGTCACTAATTTAGTGTTAGGGGAATCCTTATCAAATTTGTTTGAATCTCTCCCAATAGTCATGAAGGGTCTCTCCTTATGGTTTCCTAATGCCACAAATTCCATTCTTAATTGATGATGTTCTGGAGGAATGGAAGAAATTATATAGATGTAATAATTTAAGGTATTTCCACACACCAATTATGGTTGGTATATTGTATAGCTAGTCTTTGGCTACACACTCATGGGGGAGAGGGAAGGCCCTAAACATAACGATACCTCATCCACATTTTGGGGTTTCATGGTCAAGCACACATTGTAAAACACCTTGATATATTTGTGGGGGTCATAATAGGGAAGACCATGTATATTAAGAAGAAGGTGGATGAGTCTTGATCTCATCTCAAAGATGGATACATCTTCTAGATTTGGTTGAACATAGGTTTCTACTCCACATTCGGGGTGGTCAGTACTTTTAATGTCTTGTTATTTGCAGCCATGATTTATGGGGTTTGATTTGGTTAGATTTTTGATTAGTTTGAGATCAATTCTGGTTTAGAAAATGGGTTACATAGTGTTACATTTTTTTTCAACACTAAATGGATTAATTTTTGAGTGAAGGGTCTTTTTAATTTTTGGGACAAATTTGAGATGTTTTTAATCTTTTAATAAGGACGTGAAATTAGGTTGTGATGTTTGTTATTTTTTTTGGATATATTTTTTCTTTTTATTCAATATAGCTAAAATAAAATATAATAATGATGGTTATTGGATATAATAATATATAATGTTAGTATATACAATTAGAGAGTGAGAGAGATGAGGAGGGAGGGTGAGTGAAGAATAAAGACACAAAAACAAGAAAAAATCCAATAAAAACAAATATAATCAAAAGATATATGGGTATATTGGATAGAGTAATACTAATGATGTAAAATAGACAAAAAAATAAAATAAATAGAAAAAACGATATTGCCTTCCTCGAAAAAGCAGAAAAATTTGAACAAGTTGTCGAGTGTGTTAAATTTGTTGTATTGTTTTTACAAGGCTGTCTAAAGTATTGCAGGAAACCATGGTCGTCTCTTGACGAAACATCGAATAATTAATTTAAAAAATAATTTTTTTATTAATTAAAATGGAATGGGGTTTTATAAAACATTTGGTTCAGTGATTTAAGAATCAAAATGAAAATGGAAAGAGACAAAACAAAGAATAAATTAACTGAATTAATTAAACCTGGCCAACCGGGAGAAATATCATGATGCTCATTCTTCAACGCTTGAAGAGATAGTGTTATGATCATTTAATCCAGGGTTTCTAAAAAATAGGGCTATAATTTTACTATTTTTATTATAGGAAATCTCATAGGGTTCAGTCAAAAATAGACAATATTTCACTTGATACCGCTGATTTTTGGTTGACTTAAGTTCGACTTCATAAATGAAACTCACTAAGGCACCACACGAAGAACTCAATAAAATGTCATTGTTTTAATTTAATTTAATATTGATACTGTGACATAAATGTACACGTCCTTTAATGTGTTTATGAGATTTAAATTGAGAAATATGAACCACATGAACCTTCTAATTTAATAGGGCGGGATAAAGTGGTGAACCGTGTGTGAAACATCACATGAATAGATACCCACAAACAGGATCATTTGAGTTAATATTGACACAGTAGTACAAAATATATATATATATATATATATATATATATTATAATGGAAAAAAAATTAACAACATTTAATTAAAAAGATAATTCAAATATAACAAACATGAAGATTTGGATTTACAATATGTTACCCCCAGGTGATCACAAGTCATTTAGAACATTATAGGTGGAGAGATAGAAAACTATGATGATGTATAAACTCCCATGAATTCCATAAATTCTATGATTGATTAGAAGACTCATATGGGAATCCAAACTTTAAGAACCTTTCCTCCTTGTTGAAGTACCATATATGGTGCCGATGTTGTTCTTTTTTAGAAAAAATGTGATGTAGTTTTTGGCACCTTGATTTTGAGAAACCTATTAGTCCATGTTCTCGGCCTCTAATAAATTTTATCTCACTTATCACAATACTAATATACTATTTATATAACTATTTTATATCTCCATGTGAAATATATAGATAGATAATGTATATAATAATTTATATTTCCAAATTATTGAGGCAATATTTTTACTATATTCATTTTCATTTTATTGGATAGATTGGTTTGTCATGTCCACTTAGTGGAAGGATTTGTAATGAAGTTTTTCACAAATGCTGTAGACCATGGATTTTTTGATCGGCTCATAACATTTCTGTATATTTGGATTCAAATATTTTTCAGACCAAGAAAAATAGAGGACATTTTTCCATGGATTCTATGTAGTTTAACCCATTTTCATTTCGCATCATCATGGGCTCTCCGAATCACCTCCTCCTTTAAGGAAATCATCAAAACAAGTGAGCTTTCTCTTCCTAATAGTGAAAAAAAATTATTTAATCAATAATGATGTTCATGTTGTTATTTAATATTAATTTTCTATAAAAACCATTTTTAAATATTAGTGTAAGGGTGGAAATGAATTATGAGTCCTATTGTGATCATGAAAATATTTCCATTGAATTTTAACCAATGTAGTAAATATAGAAAATTGAAATTGTTTATTCTCCATTAATAGAACACTATCTCTTGAGTTATCATTAGGAGATCATTTCATTGTAAGATCAAAGAGCTATGTTAAACCCTTATATGAGAGCTCAATGGATCACCACCTTCTCTCTTATGAACTAGTAAAAAAAATTATGTTTCAGTAAGAACACAATATATTTGAAATAAATTCATTTTAGTCTTACACCACTAATTTAAACCTCTGATTATCTCTCACCCACTGATATTGTTCTCCCTATACCACTCTCATTTTAAACTTGTGCCCACGCACTTAATTTCATTATTTCAACAACATATTATTTTTCAAGTTGGTTTTTTTATTTGACTATGTTTAGTCACTCACACACTGGTCACTGTCCCTATGTAATAGCCACATGTACTATTAATTATTCTAGTTTTATGTAGTTTTTTTGGGTCCTATAAATTGTATATTTCCATAAGCACGTTAATAACCGCTAACTTTGTTACTAGGTAAGGGAAATCATTTAATAGAAGCTATCATATTATAAATACATCATGAATACTACCCTAGAGACAAAAAATGATCAAATATATCATATAAAAAATATTATAAAATGTGGACTAAATCCATGGATGACATAAAAACATTAATAAACACATGGAAAACATAAAATAGTTTCATAATCCTAAAATGGATAATTTCAGGCATTAAAATCATTCCATCAAGGGATCATATCCAGAAATAATACATTAATAAGGATGGTATATTCCAAATACACAAAAAAGGATTTCCCCATGAGACCTAATAATTCATCGATGGGTTGTTATAGGCCTCTCTAGTCACAAACTTAGTCAAATTTACACACCATATGAAATAAATTGATAACAATTCAATACATAATCAACACAAACATTCATAATGGAAAACAATCATATAATATGTCACTATTTTAAATTTCTAATCCCTAAAAATGATCATAATAAATATATAGTGATATGTTTGATGTTACTATTATATAGTATCCCTACTAAATACTAAGATTCATGAAAATATGTTAAAATAAATAAAAAATATTCCACGATCATGAGCACCTTCCTTGATGAAATATTATCATATAATTATAAAAAATACAAAACTAAATTCTAAAACATCCATAAGATTAGTAAAATAATTTTATTTTAAACTAAACGTTGAAAATTGTATTGAAATCGTGAAGGAACATAAAATTCATGATGGTTCAAAAATTCATTCTTTTAGTAAATGTTAAATAAATATTACATTCACACCATGGGTGAAATTACATCATTCACAAAAGACTAGAAGATTAATGTTTAAATTTTTTATAAAATTATAAAATTAAGAAAAAATTAATTAATAACGCATTATATTATACAAATAAAAAATTCTTCAAAAATGTTTAGGGAAACATAGACCGGAAGAAAACATCACAAATGTTAATTAAAAAACGATATCAACAGTCGACAATTTTTTTTTTCAAAATTTGAGTAATTACATAGAGAAAAATGTAACAATTATAGGTTATTTATATAAATAAATATAGGTGAATAAAATATATGGGGCTTATGATAGAATTATTATATAATTCCTCCTATAGACAATTAAATATAAATATATCTAAATAACGATTGAATTGTGTAAGAAACCCTTACCTAAAGTTTTATTATCCTCATAAATGTTTCTACGCTCATGTATAAGTTTTTTATACATATGTTCTGAAACCATATATATTCTTATTATATCATATATTGTCCAATTTTAAAATTTCAACAATAGTTCACTAAAAATTATAAATAAAATCGTTGTTTTTATGTGTTAATTCTTTCATTATTCATGTATGTTCTTGCATGGTAGTTTTATTTATTACATTTTTCTCAGGGTTACATCATATATATATTTTTTACCATGAAATAAATATCAATTATATTATATATATATATATATATATATCCATGAATGTCATACATTAAAAATAAATTGAATCCCATCATTGGGGCGGTAGTCCACATGTGCAGACAAGCAATGTTATAATTTTGTAATGGGTGGAAGGGTGATAATTTAAATAATATATTATAATTATAGAATTATAATTATTTCAAAAGTGTTAGATATATTAATTATTTATATCATTATAACTTTCTATGTAAAGTGGTCATAAAAATTTATCACTACATTGGGATGATATGTCTTATATATGTACGAGGAATGTTTTCATGTTCCATATGATGAAAAGAACATAAATAATGGTTGTAAAATAGTTATAAAATAGAATTATTATTATTATCATACTATATTTTTTTTATGGATATTTACAATAGATTCTTACGATGAATAAAAAAGAAATAAACATTGAGAGTGTCGGTAAAACAATTATCTATTCTTTGAGAGAACCCCTTTTTAATACACCTTAATCCTTCATAGAATATTCTTACACTATAATAAATTCAAAAATAATGAATTATAATACTCTATGAAATTTTTTCTATTTGTATTTTTTTGGATATATTTCTCATAATTTTTGAATAATGGCTGATAAGAGGTTCCCCTTCATAAATGAGGGGAGGGATACATAAGGAATTACATAAAATATTAAATAATATAGATTAATTTTCCAGTGAAATTGAAACCACAAAGAAATTAAAAAAAAATTTATATAATAAAGGGTCTAAATATATTAAATATATAAAATTAAAAAAAATTATGCCAAATTTATACCCTTATCTCTTAGTCATGGCGCCTGTAGACTATATTTAACTCCAACCATGGTAACAAATTTATACAATTTTAAATAAACAATATGTTGGAAATTTATTTCTGAAAATTTACTTAATATTAATTATTACTATTCCATATATGGTATCTATTTCTAAGATTCTGTTTTTAGATGTGGTATAATTTTTATTAATATATGTTTGTAAAACCCAATGGAGACCAGTTTTATAAAAATGATTTTTCTTTTAAAGAAATTAATTTTAAAAACACTCAAAGATAATTTTTTTTCAATAGAATTAATTCGATTATGTTAAATTAAAGGATTATTTTTTCTTTTATACCAATCCAAAATTTAAATTAACCATGTATATACATGATTTATATATAATAACTAAAAACATTACTTAAAATTATAAAATGTTAGACATATATGTATAATTTAAACACTATATTATTATAAGAATTATATTTGTTCAAAAATATTTTTCTCAATAGAACTATTTAATAATATTTTATGTTCATATTATATCATTAAAATGTCATAAAAGTAACATTTTTGTATACTTCGTGTCTTTCAATATTCGTTAAAAAATAAATTATTTCTCTAAAATATCAAATATTTAACCTATGATGATTTTGAAATGATGAATTAAAAAATAAAATTTCTTCCATAAAATCATTTTTTTAAAGTTTTTTAATTTAATTTAAAATTATATTCTTGAATGAGAAAATCTGCATTGTGTTATTGTGTCTCCAGAAATAAAATTTTTTTATAATTGAATTTATGGGGTTTCATAATATTTAAAAATATCAAAAACCCATAGATTGAATAACATATTTTTCTCTATTAATGGATGAAATTATTATGAATGCGGTGTTTCATAAATTAACCATTATTGAAAAATATGGAAGAAATTATCGAGTGCTTCCCATGATTTAACGTTTTGAAAAATCCTAGGGTATATAAATAATTTTCTTCATATCTATAATCATACATATGGACTTTATCATTCACCAATTTTTAGAATCATTTATTAATGTATTCATGGCTAAGAGATCTAGATAATGTGATTTTAAAATCATTCAACTCTATTAGTGGACCACATAAATTCAATAGGTTCATGAATCGTCTTCTATGGTGGTTTTGTTTTTTCTTCCAGAACTGTTTTCTCTTCTATTTATCCCTATAATTTTGAATTTAATGTGTTACTATAATGAAAATTTTTATTATATTTATCAGGAGACACTGATTACGAGATTATTATGTCCAAATTTTTTTTTGTAAATGGATATTATTTTTTTGTTCCTCAAGACATTTTTTAATGGGAAGAATCTTACTATTCATTATGGTAGGAACATTGATTTACAGAATAAATTGGATTCTATCATTCCATTCAACACAAATGAAACTTCACTACTACCTATAAGTGATTTAATTGTCCCTTTTCCATGGATTGTCTTTTTAGAACTTCCACAACTCATAAGGCATTCAATGTGGCTTCCTCCATGGTCACATACCCAAAACATAACGCTTGGAGGATGTGATCATGATCCATGCATATCTTTGAAATGAGGGTTTTGCCATAAAATTTTAACATTTAGTTTTCAATGATAAGGGTTGATCATGGTTTTTCCGTATTGAGGGATCATACCTCTAAAATGTTCCCTTTATCTTCCTCATCTGTTTATGATTTTTTGTAAAACACAAATATAGTGGATCACAGTTTACATATATGTACATTCAAGAAGAATCCTTATATAGATTTCATATCACATAAGATTCATAATTAACCATATAAAGGTTTATGTGAATGTAATCTTAATGATCAAATATACAAAACATCACTTCCTTGTTCACTGCTAGATAAAGCTTAAAATGGTTTACCACAACACCATTTATGTACGTACTAATAAACAAGCATACCATTTTGAATTCCTCATGGTCACCATTACTCATTCAATTAAGATACATTTACCCATACAACATTAATTCTCCATTCCATTAATTTGGATATGGAATAAGGGGAAATTAGGCTCCCCCCTAAGATAAACCAAACCCACAAATATAAATCTATTGCTAAAAACATACTCATTACATATCGGAATTTATACCAACTCAAGAAACACAAAAATAATCTTCTTGAATTAAAATTTAAATTAAAAATATTATTTCACTTATATACATAATAAATTTTAGGTTTAGTGTTTTAATTAATTGGTTGAACACAATTACATAACAAAAAACATACCCTTTCATCTGAAAGGAGAATTTTTATTATTATAACAAGAATTCCAAAATTTACATAAAAATTTTAACATCTCTAAAAACTTCATCAGATATGATAAACTTATAGAAATATCTTATATAATATAATTCTTCAGAACTAGTGGAAACTGAAACATAAAAATAGAGGGCTAAAATTTATATTTATGGTAAATATATGCATGGACAGTCAAATATTGTAAGTGAGAATATGATTATAACATCAGTATAAGATAATAACCAAACTAAATTGATATAATGTTATAGATTTGTATGCAATAAAACATAGTTCATTGACTACATGACATGAATATGTGGAATAACATAATATATTATTTATAAAAAAATCATCAACCATAATACATAACACCATAACATAGAGACATGAATATATTATAATTTTGTGACATATGATTGAGGTACAACCATGTGAATAGAAATTCATTTTCATTATTAAAGGGATCAACCAATACCACCATGAAAAAGTGAAAAAGTCACCAAATTTATTAGTATATCTTCCTAATCCTTGATTTTTTATCTCATGATATATAACTCTATATCCATTTCATTGGAGTGTTGTATAATTCTAGTCCAAACCAATACAAATGTATAGGGTCCCTTATGTGTTTGGGATTACTATATATTCTTTATATCTCAATAGATATTGATTTATCCAATGAATTATGTGAATATGTAATTATAGGTCCAAAAATCATATAATGAAAACCATATTAATGTTTTCTATAAGAACATAAAAAATTATAATTCAATCAAAACACATGTGAACCATCAAAAAGAAATATGTTTAATGATGATTTACACAAAACATCATCATAATCATATAGATATGAAATTGGGATGTTGAAATAAGAAAACATATGTAGGGGAAGATTAGAAACTTTAATACACATTCAAATGGATTATAAACCAATGGATGGAAAATGTGTTACAAAATATTTTCAAATAGTATCATATAACATAAAATTGTGATATTGATCAATAAAACAAAAATATTCATTCATAAAAATATTTAAATGAAAAGATAATTTTATGTTGATTTTTAATTTTTATTTATTAATGATAGATCATTCGGATACAGATAGAAACATAAAATTGATACCATATGATAATTTCCTTAAAAAACTAAAAACATGATGCAAAATGAAGTCCAAAATAACTTCAAATAATATTTTTATGATGTTTAAATATGGATTTTGAATAATTATTTGTTAAATAAATTTTAATTATGGAATATCTAAGATAAATATATATTATAAAGGAAAATTATTACTATAAAATATAAATATACATATGTGAAATGAATTCCCTTTAAAAATGTTTTCAAAAGATATTGGAATTTTATTTTTTCTTACTTTGCAAAAATAAAAAATTCATAGAATAATAGGAATAATATTTTCATTTAAATCCCACAGAAACATGGAAAGTAATTTTGATTGTAAATAATGGTCTTGGTGGTGGGAAAATGAGACCAAATAGGAAACATAAAAACAAATACTATTTTCACACCTTTATATAGATTTTAAAAAACAAACTCTAGAAAATGTTGGATAGTTTCCTTTTAATGTCATTTTAATGAAAATTATAGATAGTTTCAAATAACCATAAAAATTATTTAAATATATACGAGGTTTTTGTTAAAATATGATAAATAATTTGTATATTTAGGATAATGAAATATGTAAAATGCTTTAAAAATTTTAAATTGGTGATTTATTATAAAACTTATTATGAATATAAAAATAAAAAATAATCTTGAAAAAAATAACATGAAAAATAAGTTAAAATGTAAGGATCCATCCCAATGGGGTCTGTTTTGTAACTCCCCAAGCCTAAATCCAACATGCCATGGGATGGAGACTAGTGATGAGTAGAGACATAACTAAAATGAGGGGCATAATCAAAAGTACATTTATAGATGAAAACATCTCCAAGATAATACAATACTGAAATTTAAAAATAGATAACCATCAATGAATGAAAACTTTTAAATACCACAACCCAAGTATGACTTGAAGTAAATGAATTAAAATATTTCAAAATACAAGAACATAAAAAACTTTCTTTAAAAAGCCCAACCTGAAATTATGATGGGGACCGGTGTCACGGTATTATCGGAACACACCTCAATATTTCTGGTCTCACTAAGCACCTCCTTCTTCCAGTCCCTCAAGGACTCAGTCAAAATTTTGATCGTATTCCCAAGACACAACACGTGTGGGAAAATATTATGTAGGTTGATTATAAAAATTCCTAGTAGGACACCCTGAAACCATAAATAAAACATAAAAGGAATAATAATAGTTATAAATAGTATAAGACTACAACTCATATAACATGAATATCCATATATACCCAAAAAAATAAATTTCATATAAAGGTATGTCCCATCCATAATTCTATCATAGGATTCTAGATCGATGGTTCCACCAAGAACCATTCTAAAATAATAAACATCGTGAATCTAATAGTACTAATATTTTTTATCTCAGAGGCAGTGATCGTTGTGTCTCTCCATTGATAGTACATGATGAACATATATCGAGATATGATACAAAACTGAGGATCACACCCAAGATAGTGGGTTGTGCAGAAAACTCAATCTGTATTAAATTTCTATGTAGAGGATCAGAACCCATGACGTGTTGGTAATGAAGAATCAAATAACTCCTCCAAGGGAATTAAGATGAATACAGGTTCCCATTCTAGGTATCATGGATGGATTAAAACATCTCTATCCATGAATTCTTGCTATTATGATAAATTTCCAATGCATAGGGGGAAATTCCAGTCAATCCCTTATGTAATCGATATGGGGAACACACCCTAATGAAATATTTCCAATGTATAGAGTAAATGGACTCCAATCACACATCATGGGAGTGAACAGGGAGTAGTTGGGATACACTCTTTGTCTCTTTGATACCAGGTCATTCCTATGTAAATGTATTGTGTCCATGCATGTGTACATGTGAAATTACATAGTGTGTAGTTACTTATGTATTAGTACATGGTCATGTATATATAAACTAGAACAATCTCTGTATTTTTGGGAGTATATAGCATGCTCTAGCTAGTGTAAATGATCTTGTGTTAGTATACCCTCTGGGGTATATGCTATGATATTGGATATGGTTCACACTCAATGTGACTGAGTCACATTCCATGTTATCTGTAACTTCCACTGAATACCCTAGCTACATTTAGGAGGGTCCCACATGCCGTGTAATCACATATTACACAGAATATGGATCAGGTTTCTCTAGACCCTAAATCATCTTTTTTCACACACTCATGGTAATTATACCTTGAAATTTAGTGTCAGACTCATCAGAAATCATGGATCTATTTTTTAAGATCCCTTCCATGGCCATTATTCTGAATCCCACCATCAAATTCATTAATAAAATTGATTACTTTTATCACATCACCGTTCAAATTCCCTCCTCAAATCGGAATTTTTCAATTTTTTATATTTTATTCATTTCAAGCACCTTTTCACCTCTATAACATTGTACTGGGCCGATATCTACTATTTTGAACCATTACTCCATAAAATTGGTGCAAAATGTTCAATATTTCGTAATACATCAATCTGCGGTCCATGTGAAGAATTAATGTGATTAATGAAAAAAATGGAATAAATGAACCACCCAAAACACAAATAATGCAACTGAGAAAATGATCAGGTTTTCCTTGATCCATAATCATTATAATAATAGTTAGGAATCAAATAAACACAAATAAATTCTCCAAAAAATCCCATCAATAATGCCACCCCAGGAAACAATCGATCTGTGAATCAATCCTTTAGTCAATTGATTGAAATTCATCATAGAAATAAAAATGGGGAATGAAATCCAAATAAAACTACTTCCAACCATGATATTGATCAATCACTGATGTAGAATGACATGTCTTTAATGTTGGTGATATCTCTGAATCTCATTACACACCAATCACTGTTCATCGATTCGATTGATGTTCTTATGAGAGAGATCCTTCAACACTCTCCCCAATAGTTCTACAATGGACCCATGGTCATAAAGCTAACTCTAGAATTACATCATAAAATTATATTTAAATTCACTTCATTAGTTTCATCAAAAAACTGAAAATAAAATAGTTTATTTATTTATTTTATTCACTTAACATCCATGATGACTTTTCCAAAAATGCCCCATGCTAAAAAATGATAGGACATCCCTTTGGTAAAACATGAATTATAAACTCAATAGTGCCATTATATTTCTAACTTGATCCCCCATATAGATGTTATCCCACATTTTTAGGAAAACAATGTTCAGGTTCTATTTAAAATATTTAATATATTTCAATGATTTTTTCTAGAACATTTTACTTAAAACCACATTTTTTCTTAGTGCATGGTCTCAAAAATAATCCATGAAATATCAAAAAATAATTCTTTCAATATCCTACTCACTACGTAAAATACCGTAAGTATAAAGATATTCATGGTAGAAAATGTAAAATATTTAATATGTAAACCATCTAAATGAAAATAGGTTAAAAATATGAAACACCTCTCAAAAATGTATATATGAGATGAGAAACACAGTCAAATATGATATCATCTGATGTAAGAATATGTCAAGTTATATATTATATGAAAAAAATATAATTCAATATTATTATTTTTAAATAAAACTTCACAATTAGTCTATATAATTAACATAATATTTTCTTAAAATTTTCAATGGATAAGGGATGTAACTAAATAATTGTATATTGAGTTGTTAACCCCCTTATATTTACTATGGGTCCCTTAAAAGTAATTTAATCTCCAATATAACTAATGTAATCATCTCAATAGTTTATTTAGTCGGATATTTAATATAAAATACCTTTTATATACTCCATTTATAATCATTTTAGACACATGTACATGTCATTTATAAATTATTTTCATCTTCAAATGTTAATAATTATGTTTTTTAATTAAAAAATTTTAATGGGGTTGTTGGTTATTTTATGCTGAAAAAAATTACATCATTCTGATATTATATGAAGAACAAAAATTGGTATTTCATAGTTATTTTAATGTTTTAATTTCATTCTATGTAGTTTTTAGTTATTATTTATAATGATGGATTTAATTATGAGCATATTGGATTGATTTTTAGTAATTGAAAGATGGAATCCTAAAAATGATTTAAATATTTATATTATAATTATAGAAACTAAAATAATAATTATTTTCAAATTAATATCTAAGATTACGATTAATTGTATTTCAATATGCATCCATGATATAATTCTATTGCATTGTTCATGTATAAGATTAGAACTGCACAAACAAGATTGTTCTATAATCAATGAAATATTATCATTATGATGTAAAAATAATTTCTTCCTTATAAATTAATAATGATATTAATTAGCTGTTATTAGTTATTTAAATAATTATTGATAATAATTTGATGAATATGTTAAAATAATATGGAATTATTTATATATAAAATAAATACTGTCAACTTAGTATATTTGTTTTATGTCCCTAAATTTATATTGATTAGTTGTTGTCAGTGTTATTAGTAAAATTCCTTATTTATCATAAAAAATATTAATCAAGTCCCAAAAATAATTTTTATTAATTAGAAATTTTCTTATAACCATCCATGTATGTGTGTAATGAAAAACTACATAGATCACTCGTGGAGGTGGTAGCCCGCATTTAAAATGAGTGAAATTATCATTTACTAATGAATGAGATGAAGGTATATAGTGGTTATTCTATACACCTAATAATGTTTAATTATATTTGTTATACTGATTAAATTATGATTTTATATATAGATTATATTTGGATTAGGTTTAACCAGAAATAAAGGAATGGAAAAAAATAAGTGATTGAGATTTTTTACTTTTCTCTCTGGGACAACAAATGATCCTTCATTAAATAGTTTTTAAATTAGATGAAAAACTACAGGACATGGTAATTATATTAAATAATAGATTTTGGTTTATTATATTTTATGATAATATTCGTTAAATATGAGAATAAATTAAGTGATGAAGGGAACAATTAATAAGTGATAGGGGTATAGTTTTTGTAAATAATCATTAAATTACATTAATGTTCTGTAGAATTCAAGTTAATGTGGCTAAAGAAGTTTAAAATATTGAATTTTGTATGTTTATTAGTATATAATCATATCATTAAATCATATAAGAAATAATTTTTTACATATTTTAGGAACATTTCCATTAATTTAAATTTTTTACATAATTTACATTTACCATGCTTATTAAATTTTTCCACTGGGTATTCTTTTTGTGTGTATAAATAAATTTTTCCCTAAAATTTATTTTTAAAATTATGATTTCTAATTTAAAAATAAATTTTAAATATTAAAAGGATTCCATATATAATTTTTAAAAAAATATTTCGTAATCCAACAATTTTTTAAAAAAACATCCATTTCTAGGAATAAAAATGATCATACACCTAAATCACATATTGAACTTATTGTCGGGTTATTTATTGGTTTATTATCAAATATATTTTCTATTTTTTGTATCTAATTTAATCCTAATCCTAATGAAACCATTTCCACAATTTATTAATGGAAAATTACCCAAATAGTTTTAATTGGAATAAAATATCTCGTAGGGTTGAAGATATATTGTATGGTTTCAAAATTCAATATATATATTATTAAATACATAATCTTACTCGTAAAAAATTTTCAATAAGAATGTTTTATATCTTAGTAATTCATTCTTATAATAAGATAATGTCATAAACGTTTCTATATTATTCAAAAGGTTATTTTCACTACTCACAAAAAATAACTATTTCATGGAAATAAAAAAAATCCCCCGAAGATAATTTATTAATGATGAACTAAAAATGTTAGTTCATTTCATTGAATTTATAATTCTAATATTATATAATTGTATTTTAAAATAAAAAATATATATATTAAAAAATATTCTATTGGAAATTGAATTTTTGAAAGATTAAATATTCTTATCCTTATTCCATATAAATTGAGAATAAGTGATAATTTAATTATTTTCACATTAAAAACTATAATTATAATTCATTTTTATAATTTTAAATTTATTTTAAAATAAATTCACAACAATTTCAATAACATATCATTGGAAAATAACAACATTTAATGTTAAGTGCTTTCAACAATACCCCATTGAAATTATGTATTTATCTTCTAACCATAAAATTTATTCATTTTATTACTATTATATCATATAAAATATCTTTTTAAATACCATAAAAATAACGTGTTAATTCCTATAATACATTTTCTATAATAATTTATTTTAATTACTTTTTATATTTTAATTTAGGTTTTTAACTTCTTTTAATTTTCTTAATTATGTTCCACAATGTATACACATAATACATTAATATTTATCTTCTATTATAATAATTTTTTTGATGGTTCATTTTCGATTACTTTTTTGTGTGATAAAAACAACATATTAATGTGTTTATTTAAAGGAATATGTATATTAAACTATCGAGGTATTTTATTCTTCCCCACATTATTAAATTTCATCTTCTAAAAATTATCTAACAAAAAATAATTAAAATGTATGGATGTATTATTAATTTGATCAGGATTTGGGATAAAAGACATCGATTTTTACAAATAATCACACTACCCTTATCCTTTTTTATGATCCTTATCCCAAACAAATTCAATAAAAAAATTGTTATGATAATAATGGATAAAATTGTTAATATGAAAAATAAATGATATGATATTTTCTTTAATAACTACTTCAAATAAACCCATAATACATTATTTTACGAAAATATAAATCTATTTTAGTTAAACATCAAATTCCATAATATTTATCTCTTTAATATCAACAACCTAATCTATAAAAATAACTAGCATATAATAATCAAGATCATTTTAACTATATATTAATCCATAAAATCATTATAACCTACATTCCCACAATTAAAAAAATTTATTCCAAAATAAAATAAAATGATGCATAAATTTTTTTACCTTAAACATATATAAATACAAATATATATTAATATTTCCAAAAAATAAACTGAAACACCAATATATAAAATTACTTTTCAACTCCCAGTGTAATCTATACTTCATAACCTATATTAACAACATCAATTAACCCAATACCCATTTTAAAAAAATCAATAACAAATCACATTCATCTGAAAGGGTTATCTACACCTCAGTTAAAAGTTCTTCCTAAGGCCCAATAAATATACCACCAATTATCATTATTCATCTCAAAACACAATTACATAATTCCTTAAAATTGGTATTTATTACATTAAAAATTTGATAATCATTTAACATATCAACCCATAAAAGATTCCAAAACTCCTAAAATACATTTTTTATATCGCATCAAAGACTATAAATTTATCAAAACCCTATTCTGATAGCTATTAAGACCCACTAGACTTATATAACTAGATTTGGTGCTAACAATAGTCATTAACAATGGGGTTTGAGACCAATTAAATCAAATTGAATATAAACATCCATGATCATAGTATCATTGAAAATTTCATCCTCTTTTATACTGAATAAAATTTTTGTTTAATGTTTTACATAATTTGGGAATCCTTTTACGTAATAAAAACATGTTTTCCATTCTTGTTGGCACATTTTGCACTCTACTAATAATTTTTTTATCAATAATTTCATCAGTATATGATATAAAATCATATATACATTAAACTATGTTATAAATATATTGCATAATATCATTCAAAATTAATTTTTAAAAAATAAACATAATAATGGTGATCTCAAATGGTCATTATGCGTAAATATGTGGATTAACAATCAAAGATTAAAAGTGAGGGTACGATGGTCATATTTGTTTGATATAACCATATAAGTTTATTGACCTAAATAAGATATCTATACCCTAAATAATAATAAAATATGGCTCACAATATAATGTTTTGGAAGTACCATTTGGAGTTTTTGTCCTTTTTAATTTTTGATGAACATTATTGAAGAACTTTCACGATAATATCTGAGTCTTCTGTGGATCTATTAGATTTTTTTTGTTTTTTTAGTTGTTTGAAGTTGTGTTGAGTGATTTTAATGAAATCTATAATTAATTAAAGTCATTGTGAATTTTTATAAATCATCATATGACATTGATTTGTGGATGAAAAGGCATGAGTGTGTTTATTTTTGGGGAAGAGTTTATGTATGTATCATAAGCCCTTTCTAATTATTACGCTGGTAATCTATGAGCATATAACATTGAACCAACCCCAAAAAGTCACAAATTACACATTTTATGACTTCTTGTGTAACCATAATCTTTCAAGATAATATTTTTTAGGGATAGTATATGTATTTCATCTAGTGGAATAATTTTTGTAGAATATAACAATTAGAGTTCTTTACAAGTCATTTTCTTTATTTCTTTTCATATGTCTTTAATTATCATAATAATTTTTAAATAATATATTCTTTATAAAAGGTAATTAATAAAAAACATATATTTTTTTGTGAAGTTCACAAAGTGAAAATCTGCCTTCCTTGAATTTAAATATTATGATGAAATGAAAACTAAATTTTCCTAAGCTGATATTTAAGGACTAAAACAGTAGATCTCGTGTGTGATTTAATATATTTAATTAATATATTTGGATTTATTTGTAATTTTAAATATCTATATGAATTTATCAATTTTTGTACTGTTAATTGATAAATATATCGAATATGAGGTTATACATGGATATTATCAATATTTTAAATCTGTATTATCGATGTAATGATGCTAAAGAGTTTTATATTTCAAACAATTACCTATATCTAATTATATCATGAATTGAATTTATTTTTTCAAGTATTATTGATTAAATATATGAGTTATAATTTTTTTTTGAATGGAGAAGTTCATCGTGGCACAAACAGATAGAAGATGGAACTTTAGAACAATTTTTCTATAATATGATGTGTATTGATATAATTCAAAAAATATTTTATTTTATTAACGATCCTTTTTTATGTTTTTGATAATTAAGAAGTGTATTTTTGTTTTTATATTTTAAATATTAATTAAATGAAAAGGAATAATATTTAGAGATCATGGATAATAAACAGGATCCTAATAAAATAAAAACAATGTAGTATTATTTTATAAAATTATTTTATATGAATGCTTTAGAATGATATGTTCTAATAGATAACTATTAAAAGAGTTTAATTTATAGATATTTTTATATGATTATTTTAGTATCTATCAAATATAGATAAAATTTTAATTTGGTAAATATATTTCTAGTGAAAAAATATGGTGTAGTGGAAGATGTAATGAGGCCAATGTTATTAACTAATTATCTCCATTTATTATAGATCAATAATTCATGATAGTCGTATCATATTATATGTTTTAATGAGAAAATCACTATTGGATTACAAACATAGTGGTAAAATTATTCTATGTTAGATAACTATGCAAGAGGAATATAAATTACTATTTTTTTGAAAATAAGTTCTCGATTTGTTGTTCATTCTTCATTCTAATCATTGTGAAACAGGTGGTATGTTTTGTAAATTCATATTGGATACTAAGTAAAATTGATAAGGTATGATACAAAGAATGTATGATTATATTTAATGGTAAGAATTTATTGGATAATATGTGGCTTAGCGGGAGTCAAACATAGCTATAAAAAGTTACCCACAAAGGTGTAAAATATGTGAAAATTTATTAATCCGGGAATTTTTTATATTTTCATTTCACATTTTTAATGATGGAGATTTATTTTTATTTGATACCATCTTAACAAAAAAAATATTGATTTATAAGAAAAATAAATTCCAAATGAATACAATTATGGATTCACCCCCACCCCACCCACCCACCCATCACAATGTGAAACAATTTTGGGGATCTTGAAGTTGACTAATTTCATATCGGTTACCTTAGATAGATTTATAAATTCCTAGTGAATTACAATATTAAATTTTTAATAGAACTTGTTTTCTATTCTTTTCTGGAATCATATACCATGAATAGAAAAATATGATGCTTAATATTCTATTATTACATGGGAATGGTGTTTTGGATGAATTTATGTGCGGTTTTCCACTGATTATTTTTTATTTCAAATAATTTTGAGTAATAATGGAAAAATAAATATTGGTGTGAAGTAAAGAAATGAAATTCTAATATCATTATTTAATATATTTTTTAATAATGTTATGGGGTTATAAATTCTAAATGATATGTGGCATTAGCTTGATAACATAATTAATGGAAATGAAAATTTCATAGAAGAAAATCTACAGATTTAGAGAAGTCAGTTTGATAAAATCCAGATGCACAAAGATGGAATCATTGATGAGGTAGTTATAGTGGTGAATGAAGTTATTAGTTACATTCCAGAATTTGGTGAGTTTTTTTATAAATCAATTTCTGTCAAGAATTTAATGATATACTTTCATGATATATTTGATCATGATATTTCAGCTCATGATAATATTGAGGAACAATACCTTGATGAGCTACAAAATATTCTCCTCGCTTACAAAATAAGACATACTACATCATTTAAAAATAAACACTAATATGTGATGACCTTTTAATCAATGAGGAATCCAAATATCATACAATTATTTTCTGAAGATCCATTTAACTCAGATAGTTAGGATGGGATAGACAATGAATATAAGATAATAATGTCACTTATCAGACGTAACTACAAAAAAAAATGAATTTCAATGTAATAAATGTTATGATCCCACTCAAATTCCTTATTTTATTTATTATATTGGCACTTTTCCAAATAATTTTACAAATATGAGAATTCAATAATTTGATGTTGAGGTTTAAATGAATCAAAATAAAATTTGAGGAAAGTGCATAAAAGTATTCATCAAAATTAGATGAGAAAAAGAATGACTTTCGAACAATAAAAATAAGAATCCTATTAAGTAAGTAAGACGAGGAAGTAGACCCATAAAATAACCAATTAGTTAAAAAAAGAAAAAAATCAACATTTTCATGTATCATTTAGTGAAACATGATTAATATAAAAATAGTAAGATGACAAATATGAAATGGCATACTTGGAACATATTATGAAATGTGAATTGAAGGAAATAATTGATTTGAATACATAAGTAAATAATGAAAAAAACACATTAAGAATGAGAATGAGAATAATGATAAAACTCCTGATAAATTTCATAAATTTAGTTTACTTATACTGAAGAAAATAATAAATTCAAACAAATATTAAAAAGTGTGATAATATTATAAAATATTTATAGGAGGAGATAATTTGTAATGAAAAAGATCTCAACAAGGCTAATTCTAAATTGATAAAATATAACGGTATTTAAAGATGTTAAAATTTGATTATAATAAATCTATAGAGTGCTTTTCAGTGTCATTAAACTCTAATAATAATTTTAATATAGTGAAGAAGGGGAAAACCTTGTCAGATATATATATTTTAATTCTTTTTTTTTTCTAACCAAGAATGTTCATGTTCAAAATATAGAAATATATTATCTAAGAAAGGTCATAATAAACACTATTATTAATCAATGTAAGAGAATAAAATATCAAAAGATCTAATCTCCCTAATTCAGAAGGAATATCCTCCAATTTTATTCTAGTATTATCAACATGTTGGATTCGAATGACTTTATTGAAGTAAAACCATATTCTGGTAGTACTACTAGTGCTGGAATAATTTTTTCTATAAGTCTTATTAATGGTAGAAAAATATGACATTTTTTAGGTAGATGAATGGAAGAAAGGTGGAAAATTACTGAGAACCCGAGACTGAACTCATGCCTAAGGGAATCCAATAGTTGTCAAACATTTCATTTACCCACACAAAATTGATTATAATTAAGGAATGTTGTTTTTAGAACATGTGAAAAATATAATTATATGGAATAATATTTCATGACAATATTCCTAGACAAGTTCACTTAAATGGAAATCACGATGAAAAATTAGATTCATAAAAATGGAAATGATCATTTATTGTTGAAATATATTTAAATGATTTCAATATAAGAAATTCATTGGTATTCTATCATAGATATTCTTCATATATGACAGGTAATTCAAAAAATCACAATATAATTGATGATAATGTTATAGGAGTAGAAACCTTTTGAAATAACATTCCATTAGTATTTATAAGTATTTGTTCAATAGACATTGATTAGAATAAGAATATTTTCAAATATTATCTTCATTTTTTAGTGATTAGGAAATTCTCTTAAGTCATAGATAATTGTTTGACAAAGGTAATAATGTTTATTCATTAGAAAATCATGTTTTTTAGAAATTTTTAATTATTAAACGTAAAATACTAATTGATAAAGGATAGGTGGAATCCTATATAAAATTTTGGATTAAACTAATTCATGAAACTTAATCACCATTGATGAAAGAAAATTGTGGAAAGAAGGAATACACAACTTTTTCCAAAAGAGCCTATGTAAAATATCAATGTATGATATGGTAAGCTACCATACCTACATAAAATCAGAAATATAAAGTTTTTGAAATTATCTAAAAGGGGGATATGGTCTAATCAACACACACAAGAGTAGATATATAATAATCAGGACCACCTGAACATATATATTCAGGTCTATTTGGTCTAATAAGTAATTTTTCTACAAGTTGTAATTTTTATTATAATATATTCATTAATGATTTCACTTAGATTACTACATTAATATTCATGAAAAAAACTGAATTAGATAAATTGTTTAAAATATTTCTAAGATAGGTTAATATAAATCTTGATATTTAAATCATAATGCTATGAAAATTTAATTGAATTGAGTATACAAGAAAATTTTTTGGGAATTATTTATAAAGGAATGGAATGAAAATTCAGTTCATTTTTTTACATTCGACAATAGAATGGGATTAAAAAGTGGAAAAGTAATATCATTTTTAAATCAATATGATAATTTTATTCGAGTTCATACTTTCATTATTTTTATGAAGAGAAATTTTTTTCATGTTTTTCCATATTTAGAATTGATTTCTGATGATACCGAATTCAAATAAAACTTCATACATGTTTTGGTTCCAAAGAATTCCAATATTGAAATACATTGATGTATTTAGGATCATGTGAATAATCATGAACTAGATAATTAATATAATAATTATTATGATGTTGAACCTACTAACAATATTTGAGTAAGGTTTGTGAGGCTGAAGAAAATTGTAGATATTGAAAACAAAATTGGTAATCATGAAGTATCATTAAATACATGATGAAAGATATTAGTTGAGAATCAAGAAATAATAATTTCACAAAATGAACCAAAACTTGATTCAAAGGTAGTTTAACATGAGAGTTGACAATTTCCATGAATAAAGAGTTAGAAAAAATCATGAAAAATTAATCACGAGATATTGTGCCATAGATTGAAAATATAAATGTAATAGGAACCAATTTGGTTTCTAGATACAAAATAAATAATAAATAATATGTTTCAAGGAATACATCATTACTGGTTTGTTAGGGACACCCTCAAATAGAGGTAACATATACATAAGAAACAATTTCCCTAGATTTATGGTTGGAATCAATAATGATTCTATATGTAGTGGTAGGTCAAAGAAAATATATAATTTACCAAAGGTATGTGAAGTCTTAATTATGTAATGTATATATTTTAGAGAATTTTTTTGTAGTACTCTAAATGGATAATTATGGATGATGATGGAAATATAATTTTCATGTTAAAAAATAAATATATGGATTGAAATTAGTTACACAGTCTTGTTATTCCAAAATGAACAAATTACTTAAAAGGTTTAAATTTACAAAATACATTATAGAAACATGAATGTGAGAGAATAAATCATTATAACTCTATTTGGTATGATTATTGTTGATTAAATAATATTACCAAGTGTTTAAGAGTATTCATATAAATTTTTTTCAAACAAAATGATGTATATTTTTTATATTCTTTTATTCGGAGAGATGAATTAATTATTTGGTTTGTATTTTTATATGTAGATGATAGTATATTTCTATCTTAAGAGAAAAATGATAAATAATTATTTTAATTTTCTGGAAGAAATGATTAAATTATGGTTTATAATCATATTTTTTGGATCAAAACTGACAAGTACTTCTAATGGAATGAGAATAAATTAAATTAAATTATATTATATTATTAAATTCCTTATGTACCTAACCACATCATGGTCCTAAATTGAATTTTAGAGGATTTTTTCTCAAGATTACATAGTGATACCAAATATTATTATTTGATGACACCTAAGGGGATTGTGAGCTATATAAAGGAAACACTAATAAGTGGATTATAGTATAAATGTATATCCAATTACTAGTTTTGGGTGTTAATTGATAAAATTTTGGCAGGATATTGCACTATTATGAAGTCATTACATAATGGATCATTCATCCTTAGTGTGAGTTGGGTTAATTGGCAGAGTTATAAGATATTGCATGTGGATTTGAGTACAGATGAGGCTGAGTACATCAAATAAACACATTATTATACATAGATCTCATGGATATAGGTGTAGTTGGATGAATTAAACATCATGGTTGAGAAATATTTATTTATTTCTTGGGATAATATGAGTTATATAGATCTCTCAATGAATCTTGTGCAATATTACAGATCCAAACTTACTTATATTGGGTAAAATTTTATCCAAAAAGGAGAGGAATATGGTGATATAAATCTTGTCAGTAATTCCTCTTAGAAACAAATTACATATGTTTTTATAAATTATATTATAATATAGATTCTTGATGTTCATGAGATAAAACAACATGTTCAACCTTCACAACATGAAATAGGGTGTGTCAATAGTTAACCCCCATAATGATTTGGATTATGTTGAAAAGGTGGGAGATATAGTTACACAAGACCTTATCAAAAATGAGATAATTCCTAATAATATAAGTAGTGATTACTTATTTTTCATATGAAGTTATGGAATGTGATTAATGGGTGATTTTATAAATTGTGAGATAGGATGTATGTATTTAGTATGAGTTTATGTAAATCACTTTGAAATATTTTTTTTACCAAAGGTTGGAATAATCTCAAGACAAATTTTTTTTGATTTTTATTGTAAAAGAGTCTTCTCATATAATATAGGTTTAAATTTGTTGATTATCATATTTGTTGATGATTTCATGAATATATAACATGATTCCTTTTTGAAATAGTTGAATATAGATTCCAAAATTTAAATAACATGGATATTGGAGACCCTTTAGATTTTTTGTTGGTTATTATTTTTTCTCAACTTGAATAAAGTGTTTATATGATGATATATATGGATTCATTGGTTTCATTGGAGTTTTCTATGTTGTTTTTTAGTTTTTTGATTTTATATTAAGTGAAAATAAATATTTTTTATAATTATATAAAGTGTTATAGAAGTATTAGGGTTGATCTCATGACTTTGATCAGTTACTAAAAATTAAAAATGAATGAGTGTATGACACATAAATGAAGGACATTCATATTTATTAAAATCCATTTTCGATCATAATCCTTATACACTATTAGAATATTCCCTTTTTCAAAGATGAAAATTCAAATTTTCCTCCAAATAATTCATATGTTTTAAATGAAGACATTCAAAATTCTATGAATTTGTTTTAGTTAAAGGCTTTTATCTAACATAATCATTTATTATAGAGTGAATGATTTAGTGATATGGTGGAATCCCTTACCTTGTGTATTTATTATATGACTTCACATAGAACAGTCTTATGGACATTGAATATTTTTCACCATCAAATGTATGACTCGAGTTATTGTTGACACTTTTATTAAATTTCACAAGGTTAAAATATGAGTTTCTAGAATATAAATATTTAAATTAATAAAAAAATAACATTTACCAATCAAATCCTAAAGGAGTAAAATATCAACCCTAAAATGTGATTCAAGAAATTTCATGTGTTTTTTAAAATTTATTGAGCACTCTAAATTTATGTTTACTATTTCAAGTTTTTTTGAATTGGAGGATGAGATATTTATCAAATTTTATGGTCTTCTTGTAGAAGATCAAGATATTAAATATATAATTATAATGTAATGATGGTAATATATTTTATATTCAAATAATCACATGCATATTATTATGAGTGATTCAATAATTTTTTTAAAAAATATCATGTTGATGAGTTCATATTTTTTATGTAGTAATGTCTTTCTTTAAGCGATAATTTGATATGAGATGAGTTTGAACTGAAATCCTAAGAATAAGATGATTATTATTATTAGAATTAAGGAAACCACAAAATTAAGAATCATCAAATTTGATTTACTGTTGAATAAATGATTGTATTAGTGGTATATTTTTGTATATATATATTTAATGATAATGAATAATATTCTTGAGGCCATGAATGATGAACTTGAGACTAATATAATAATCAAAACAAGGATTATGAAAGAGATAAATGGAATAAAGGGAGATAAAGAGTATATATTTCAAAAAAATGAAAAAATGTGTGGAGTTGAAGTGATTCTAGAGCCTAAATTTATAAATAAATTATTACCTTCGGTTAAAGGATGATAATTTTGGATAATTTAATCTGTGTTTATTTTTTTATAATCAAATCATAATATGATTCTACACTGACTGAGAATATTATTTTGGTTGAAGGCACATGGATAATATCTTAAACTATTGTTGAAAACAAATTTATTTAGAGGATATTATTACAACATTTTTATTATAATTGTGAACCCATTAAGATATTCAATAAAAACTAGTACGATTCTAACAATCAAAACACATAATGATACAAGGTCTATCTGCATTTTTCTGATCATAAGTATTCAGTGGATCATTTGGGGATTGGATGGATTTAAACATGGAATAGAGTAAAACCCCAAACATGGTCTAAACCTAATAAAAAATTCTTGTTCATTGTTTTTTTATTTGTTCAGTTTATACAAGTATGGGTCAGTATTTATTTTGAGTGGGTCATTTTTAATTATAATAATTGGTTTATTTCTATTTATTTTTAAATTGCAAACCAAAAACTAACACTAAATCACCCCCACCTTATATGTGATGCATCTATTCATGAGTCATTTCAACTATTCTCTAATATAATACATGAGTTATAACAGAATATAAACTAGGATCCATATTATTATTACTTGTAAATAATATTATATCGTAAATATGTTCATAAGAGTGTGACACGTACATAATAATTGAAATTAATATCCTTTATCAAGGTGCACAACCAGGATTATCTTCACATAATGGAAAATGGACCTTAATTATTTATAATTTCTCTTTAATCCCTAGAATTTCATTTCATGAATTATAAGTCTTTACCTTATTTATTATAAGGATTTATAATTTGGGTCAACCCATTAATTAGTGGGTAGAGTCCATTGAGGGTTTGAGTTTACTCGTTATTACCATTTATCTCTTGTGATAAATATTTACCCAATACATTAGAAAACTATATTATTCTCGAACCACCCATCACATAATTAAAATAATGTTTTTTTTATAATAATAGAAAAAAAATTTCAATTATATCTTTCCTTACATAACATATATAATTGAAATGGGTTTTATGAATATTTTCATAAAACAGCATAATAGAATATCCATATAAACACGGTGGAGGGTATCATTAGAACACATCCCCATTGTATCATAATAATCAATAAAGGATTTAGATATAGTTGAGGAAAAAATGGATAGAAAATATGTTATATTGTATTTCCATATAGTATCACATTATATTAAACCATGAATTTGATTTGTTGATACCAATGATTAAATAATATGTGTATTTAAATCATAATACCATTATAGAATTATTTTTAACATAATTTTACAAAATATGAATCCTTTATAGATATTACGTAAAATGGAGTATAAACCATATATTAATATCATTGAAATTATTGTAACTTTGTTTCAAAAATTATAAATTATTTCAAAGACTATTTTTAGGAAAAGTAAATGAAACTTTTAAAATGATATTTAAAAAATAATTGTCAATAATTGATTATTAAACAAAACTATTCTTATGTAATAAAATTTGGATTTTAAGATATATATGGATACACAAATGAAATGAAGTGCCTTTTCAAAAAAATTTAGAAAACTAATATCATTTTTTATAACTTTTCAAAAATGAATAACCTACAGAACAATGTGAATATGATTTTTTTGGAAATGCATTGATATAAAAAATGATGAATGATAAAGAATATATTATTGATATTATTAAATTTGATCAACTAGAAGTAACGAAAACAATATTATCACAACATTATAATGAAATTTAAAAATTACATGAATGGAAAATGTTAAGAAGATTCAATTTAAAAAAATCAAAGAAAGTAAGAGGTAATTGAAAATATAATTAATCATTCGCTGAAATATAGAGAAGAAAATTCATTAATCAGAACAAGTAATATAAATGTGGATTAAAATGTGTTGGGAAAATTATTATAATACTATTAATGAATTCATTCGAAATAAAACCCGATGTAGATTTTGAAATCAAAAACCACCATAAGTAATTACCAGAGTTAAAGAATATAATACCTTGACTATAAATACATCCAGGAAATAATATTTTAAAATTTTATTATCTACAAAATCTATATGAATATTTGTTCAAAATATGAATCATGTCTCAAAAATATAAATATAATATGAGAAACCCAAACAAATGTCAAGTAATGTTAAATAAGAATGTTTCAATTTAGAGTCTATGTTATCCAAATTAAATTATAATAAAATTATAGAAATAAAATATATTATTTCCAGAGAACATAATTTACATAATCAATGAATAATATAGTAAGTGATAAAAAATATAACCTAATTAAAGATAATTATGTTATGAATTCCATTTTGTTTAATCAAGTTTCCATGAAATCATATTAACCATATTTATAATAAACATTACTATATTAATCATTTTTAAGAACATTTTTAAATATATTATATTTTATACAATTCCTTTAAAATAATCTCTTACACATAAATAATTTAGTTATTGTTTATTTTTATTATTGGATGTTAACAATTTCATTTTCTTCAAAGAAATTTTAAGATGGTGATTTCAGTTATTTTATATTGATAAAATTTTAATCATTAGTATATTATTTAATGTACTATAATAGTTTTTAGAAAATTATTTGAATTTTTAATTCATTTCATGCACGTTTTTGTTACCAATTATGAAGATTAATTCGATGATGATCTTGTTTCGATTATTTTTAATAAATAGAATGTGGTATCATAATAATGAGATAAATATTAATATTTGTTGATGTATTCCAATTGACAATCTGTACATCTATTATGTATGAAATACATGAAACTTGGATATTATTCCATCCACAATGAAAAGGGATAAAAAGTTGGCCAAAACTCATGAATCACATAAACCCACAAAGCATATGTTATTTGATGACCATACAAAGGCCATGTGAATGGATCATTCCCAATAGATAACCTTTTCCAAATCAGTTGGATCCCCTTGGATAATCCCTAGTTTCATTTGAAGGCATCCATGGCATTCGATGATCATACGGTGTCTAACAAGGTAACTCATATGCATCAGATGAATTTTCAATCGTAGGTTCTTGAAAAACAATATAGAAATCCTTATAAAATAAGATGGAAAATATTAAAAATATGGAATCCATTTGTGGTCATTCATCATCATGTGCCACACCTTTTCATTTGGTAAGACAATGTGGAATACCTAGTGATATGTCTACCATGTCATTCAAGATCCATCTACCTTTTGAACTTTATCTTATGAGGGGTCTCAAAAATGCACATTTAACTGTGTGTCGCCACTATCAACTCCAAAGACTAATAAAATGGGTTTTCATAACAATTCTCATGCATCACCACATGACCCTTTATCAGTCATGTGATGAATCGTGGATGAGGAGAGTGATTTTATTTGAAGACACGCATATAAATTCTCAATACCATGAAAATTTTGAAATTATTAATGATATAAAAGGGTAAAGTGTACTTATTATAGAACGAGATGTGATAGCCTTGATGTGAATGTGGTTATATGCCCTAGGTGATCACTAATGATCACGTTAGTCCCCCCCCCATCCTGCCACTGACATTCTTTCATAGTCTCAAGTGTACCCATTTCATGTCATGTTAACCTCATAGAGGTCCCTCAAAAAACATCCATTATCTCAAAGAATGCCCTAAAAAGTCATATCAGATTACGCAAATGCCTTTTAATAGGAATCCTAATATCCCAAAGGCCTCTATACATGTGATCCAACCCATGTAAAATCCCCTTTTCATGTCCATATGGTTCGGAAATTTGATTTTTATTCAAATAACTGCAATAAATGGGGTCTATAAGAGATGGACTCTTGGTCATTTATCATAATGGGATGTCCCCCAATTAACTTGCAATTAGATCATCTATAGCATGTAACACTTAATCCTTCCACTAATTCCATCACAAATCTATGATAGACAAACTACCAAAAGAAGTGTATATCCAAGATGATGTTTCCCATAGATACCTTCACCTTGACAGTATATAATGATCTATGGACTATGGATCTCTTAATTTATGACCAACCAGGTATGGAGTGGTCTTCATAGAGTAGCTAGTCGCCCAATCGAAATGGTTATCCAATAAGTCAACATTGAATAATTCCCTAAGTGATTACATAGAATGCACATGAACTTCACATTATCACATTACAGGTCACATGAAGGATTTCATGTGTCTCTGTTTTGCCATGGTAAGGTGTTAAAAAATATTTTCTAAATCACATGAAACATAAAAAAGAAAACACAAGACAAATATAATGCATGTATGAAATAAAATGATGTAAAAATGACTAAAATATGGGAGAGTAATGTGAATAAAAATTCATTAATCTTCATGTGATTTTCATGACTCATCTAGATCATAAAATATCTCTAGTAAATGCCTTAAAAATGATGTGACATCCCCTTGACATACTATATGGATCATGTGATGTCCTCTGGACATGTCAATCAAGTCACACAACACCCTCAAGTCAAGCCACACTAGACTCATGAAACTCTTCAAGTTCACCGTATGTATCTTTTAATGTCATCATACTAGTCACCTAAATTATATGGTGACACCAGTGTATGTCATCTAGGCATCATGAAGTCCTCTTATATTACCATCTAGATACATCTTGGTCTCATGAAATCCCCTGATATTACCTTACAGATATCACAACACCCTCCAACCATGTTAGGTGGATTTTGTGAGGAAACTAGGATAAGGGAGACAGATTGCATGGTATCCTCCAAACATGTCAGCAATTAATATGCATTTTCATATAGACTTGTAAACCTAGATCATGTGATTATCATTATAAATTTACAAACATATATATAAATATCTGGAAAATTTCCAACATAATATAACCAGGTCACATTATGTCTTCAGGATGAGTCATCCTTAATCATGCAATGGACTGAAAATATTTCATTCTGATTTTTTGACGTCCCATAGACATGTCAATTTGATCATGGATTTTATTTTGACATGTGAGTGATACAAAATCATATCTCAACGCATCTGCAAACATTCCAGGTAGAAAATCATGGTATTAAAGGAAGATAATTATGTTGGTCAGATAGACTACCAAACGTGGTTCAACATTCATCACATGATATGATTACCTTTTTCCAGTGCAAATATTAGAGAACCCTTTTTATTTATTCCTTAATAAACTAATCTAAAATAACTCTAATTCCTACCATAGAAATGATATTAAATAATTTTTCCTATGGACTAGGATATAATTTGACTCTACCTCATTGTACGTTATCTAATATCTCTGGAATTTCATCCATCGATACCCATTCTCTCCCACATGCTTATGATTATAAATCCTCCACCTTTATGATGTGAAGTAAACTGAAATATTTGAACTCTAATTCATTCCATATCCAAGATGCATAGTATTCCTTCTTATGTATTGAGCTCCATATTGAATTTCCAAAGGGTTGTTCCAACACAAATGTACTACATCCGTAAGCATTGATATTAATTACATGTTATCACTTTCTTATCAGAGTAAGAATGACTCACATAATCATAGGGAGTAGAAATATTCATATCATGTTAATCAAGAATCACTACAATATAGGGTAACCTCGATGTATATGTCCTGATCTGTGGCGTGATATTAAAACCCCCATATAACTGCATCCACCAAAGTGTATTTCCCATGGGTGTGACTTATCTATTATTACTCAAATTATATATATATCAAGGATATGTGGGATGCCTCCTCTAGGATCTAGCTCACTACATTGTTCTTAAGTTCCCATATATGTGAATTTTCTATATGATGTTAAACTGAATGTGATTAACAAACTATGTGGGTTTTGATTCCTATTATAAACTAGGAATGTATGAATCCTCATTGAGGTTTCATCCCATCCTTGTAATATTAATAACCTCCTTAGATGAAATCAAACCCAAGAATGTATGTTTATATGGATCCATTATATATTTATCTACCCATTAGTGGGAAATGGATGAAAAACCGTGGACACATACATACCGACTAATTAAAAATATTTCCATTCACATATAAAGGGGTTTAACCTACAATCATTTCATTAGGGTTACTGTCCAGCATTGGTATTAAGAAGAGATTCATGAACATATATTAAATATATAAGAGTGTCTCATAGTGGAAATTAATTCCATCCAAAAGTGTGTGATGAGACTGACCTCCCATCCTCCCGAGAAATGGTGTCTTCTTAAGCGTCATTGGATCTGTTACCTGAATTCTCCATATTCCATTAGGTTTTTCCTAAACCTAGTAATGTATAAGGGTACAATTGGGAGTTTGAATTAGGAAAAATAATATGGAACCCAATGTAACTTATTGTACTAGTCCCTGAACCCCCATAATTAATCATTGGGTTGAACTAAAATCACCTCGGCTATATATTTTCAGATGGAACAAAAATGTTGAACCCAATGTGAATCTATAAAATAAAATAATGATTTGTTTACCATGTGTCATTAGATGTATTTAAATATCCTATATATAAAAACATGAAAACCTAAAATTACTCATATGGATGATCCTCTATAGTATGAAATAAGTCAATCCTCTCCTTGAGAAGTCCACATAGAAGAAACATTGGACCAAGAATAAGAAATGGAAGTTGTGTTACCCACTCATATCTAATTGATCACATATACTATCTTTTGTTCTTCAATAATTAGTGAACATGTTTCATATTTTCTTTTTTTATACCAAAAATGTTCTCCAAAACAAAACACTGATTGAAGATAATGTCTTTATCTACTGACCGTTCATGAAAATTATCTACAACTAAAATCCCTACAGGCCTCAGAATGACGTCACATACCCAAAATCTTCAACATACCGGGGAAATATAGGGTTCTGGGAATACCATTTACATCGAATGATCCCTACCCTTGAGGCAGTATGTGATGGTATGTAAGTGCTAAACATTGTGATTCCACATCACCTAAGGAAATATGTAGTAAACCATATGGAACTCGCCGCCCCTTCTAACCACTTTAGGATTATATCACCAGAGTGCATAAATTACCACATTCGGGATCTGGTGAAGGTCGAACAATGAGTCAACTATGGATCCCTTCTCATGAATCTACCATCATGGAGGGCTCTAGTCAACATTCATCAGGAGTTCCATCTCACCAATTCCCTTAATTCACCTAGTGAGGGTACCACTCGGAAGAATTACACATTTGATACCCATACAAAAGAATCATGGCAGGCATATTGAGCATGTAAGGGTCTGGAAAATCATGAGTGGGATCATATCCTCAAACCTTCTATAAATTCCGTAAAACATATTCTAATGGTAACTAGCTCACATGATCATTTACTTATTCACTCAGAAAGAGGATATAGGTATATTCTAATAGTATGCATGGGAGAGGTGGATATTCCAACTCTCATTCCAAAAGCCCATCGACATATCGTTGTGGAATAATGAGGGAAGAAGAAGGATCATATTACCACTTAAACTAAATATTTATAATAGTATATATTTGAGATATAAAATGTAAAGACCTACATTTGTGTTTCAACTATTCTTAAGTGAAATTACATCATATAAATATCTGAAGAACTCCACTATCATATTCTAGCACTAATACAGATACAGGGTAAGGCTCATATTCTTATCCCGAAAACCAGGGAACCAAAATACACTAATTATAATGAACAAGTGGTTTCTCTGGAGACGAACACATTCAGACTCCAATCTAGGAGGATTATTAGTGAAACATGGTAAAATAAGAGGCAATGTACCGAGATCACATTCCCATTCTAGCGATGGACCGCCAGTAGATATCTTTACATGCATCAGTACAAGGTCACATTCCTATTGGAAAAGATATATGTTTTATTGTAAAGGCCAATTATTTGGATCATATACCAATTATGGTTCTCTATCACTAGGTGAGTGGGTAACGTGCCTATGGATATGTTCTTATTCCTATAAAAAAGATAAGATACATACTTCAATGTCTTAGGATTCCTCTCATGTCCCTGTTCTGATCGAGGTTCACCATGTGAGAGTTTCACATGCCTCCAGATAGCCTCGTATTCATATCAATGAATCTATATAGACTATTCTATGGGATCACATAAGCTAGGATCATATCCCCACATACACTAAGGAACATCTACACGAACATCCTTCTGAGTCTATATAGGAGGAGGCACAAATCATGTCTCCCATTCCAGTGGTCAATCAGAAAATTCTAGATGAGGAATGTAAAATCAAATTAGGTTCATATTCTTTTTACCACCATGGATTATCATGTGAAGGAGTCACATGCCCTGATGAATGCTCATATTCCTTCTAATAATGAAGAAGATAATTGGAATATTCCAGTAGCTTATCTGTAGTGGTATCATACCCCCTTATCACCCTATGTATATCAATATATTCTAGAAACCATAATACAACAAGTTCATTTCCTTATATAGTTTTGTGATCCTGGTCACTATATTCCATCCATGACATCGATTGAGGATCATATCACTAATTTTCTCAATTCGAGTGTCCTTGAAGTTGTTCGAGAGAGAATCACCCCACCCTATGAATATATCAACTATTATACACAAGTCAAAGGTTTTAATTATAGTGATATACCTCCACGTGGATGTGTTGATATGGATTCAAGAGACTTTACTCTTGATATCTTCCACGGTCAACCTCCCCTGGGGATATCCTCCATGAACAAGAAAATAATACCATTTCCCAAAAACCATTATATATAGAGGTTTTCAAATATAAAATTCATTAATATAGAGATGATCTCAAAACATTTGGTTCAATCATAAAAATATCGTGATCAACATCTAGTAACACTCTAATCTGATTAGAAGGAGACCCCAAGTTGCATCATCTATGTGCTGGCCAAATTGAGGAATGTAAGTCTAATGAGGAGGAATTAGACATTGATATATAAATAGAGTAATCTATAAAAATCTTCCCCACCATGTTATTCCCCATTTTAGTTTCTATATATGAGATCCCATATGAGCTGGAGAATCAGTACATGCTTTATCTACCCCCAAAATATTTGGGATACTCATAAGAAATGGATGGATAGACACATCCCTTATCCATTATAAAAGGTTCAACATCATACCAACATGATTCTATTTTTTAGGTATAAATTTCAAATATCTCCATGGATCAGGACATTAAACTACTATAGAATATCCCAAATCTACATCATGGTTGTCGCCATTGCTTCACAACTATTCTGCAACTAATTAAAAACTCCCTGTCATGAATCTGTATTATTGGATTTGGAAAATATATATATTGACCATGACAAACCCCTAGAATAGGATGACTCTCCAGACATGGGGTCAGGTAAATTCATATCCCCCAAATAAATTAGGGGACTAGTAAACGTGGGGTCTAGTAGGTCACCATGATGAAATTCTCCCACTACAATGGAGATGATACATTACGAATAGAGGAAGATTATAGCCAAAATATCATTGAACTTGGACCCTAGATGAAATACAAACACACTTCATATATGGAGGACAATGAAGAAATCAACTAGAAAAAATATCTACAAAGATTGACTCGTATCATGGACTTCCATTACACCTAGCTCCCACATGATCACAGTTGAACTTTCTTGAACAAGACACAATAACAACTAACATAATATCTATCCATGGTGAATCTATCCCACCAGACCAAGTGAGTATCTACCACTTCCTTCTCCCTTCATATCAGCAATCCATGATGGGATCTAGGACATTTTGATAGTAGTTATAAACAAACCTCTACCCACTAGGATTAAATGATTTTTATTTAAATTTTCATCACCATTGTTCTCAACCATTGAGATTTTCCTGGGGAAACAAATGTTGTTCTAGATCAAAACCATCCCACTGGGATAGTGGAATTAAGTTCACAATAATAATAATAGGAATAATCAAATCCTAAACATGAATCATTGAGTCATCAATAGTAGGATCAATCAATGCTAAATGTGGTCGTTAATAGTCACAACCATACATCACATGGGGATGTTTTGTCTTCATCATCACAGCATAGGTAATCAGTATTCTCTATGTTGGTCCTTAACTATCTATGGTCACCACACCATCCACTCCACCAACGGCATTATTAGCCCCTTCTATTTGGTCCCCATTTGGTAAAAATTACTGGAAATGACCCCATGTTCTCTATTCATATACCAAGATGGGTGGAATTTACGGTAAAGGTAATCAAGCCCCACTAGGGTTGCAAGAAAAAAAATCTCCACTATGTCAAATGTTTTCTAGAAATGACCATAATAATGGTATTGAAGAATATCCTTTGTGTGTTGTATGTAATGTGAGAACTATCATTTCCAGGTAATCTTTTGGGAATTTCATCCTCCTCAATACAGCTGATAATGTGGATCAAGACATAGATGTAGAGGGAATATATATAGAAAATATACCCTGAGCGGAGGATATGGATTCACCCACTAAGGCTTTAGGCATAACTAAAGGATGTTCAAAAAAGAAGGTACCTCTAAATACTGACATACCTCATCTATAGTGGAACACTATCGAAGATAAAGGAAATGGTATGGCTACATCAAAATAACCACCCATATGAACTGAAATACCATATACAGAGGTAAAATTGGTGTGATATGATAATGAGATGACAAATCTCAGAAAAACATTATAAGGAGGTACTCAGGTGAAATATTCCCATTGGTTATCATCTTCAAGAAGAGATGAATATTATCCCTCGTAGAGTTGGTTTTCCAGTAAGATCAGCATTCGAGCATCACACCAGCTTTGTATCCAGGAATTAGGTCTACATACTTTTGGATTTTGAGAATGAATGTGAATTTCATCTATTGTGGGGATAGTACCTCCCTCTCTAGGGATATACTTCATCCATAGAACAAATTGAAAATTATTGCGGAATGAAAATTGGGCCATCTAATCAAACCTCTATCGCTCCTTATATATGGTAGGTTGCTCAAATAGATGTAACTCTAATATTATGAAATGTCATAAACTCCCTAGCTACTAGAATTGAAGACATTAATGGGATATATATATATATATGTTTCCATCCTGAGAAGAATATATGTCTTGAATGGGGGGATGACGCCTTACCCCCACCAAATTTTGGTAATCCTACCTTCTCCATAAGAAATAGCATGACAGAAATAATACAACATATCAAGTAATTCGTTTCCTAATGTGGTCTATTGATGCTCCCTAGAGAGAAAAATAAGGTGTCCATGTTAAAGTGTACTAAAAAATAATCTTATAGGGACCGACATTATTTTGTAAATTAGTCTTCTAGTAGGATCTAATGATGTATACAAATAATTTCATCATTATTTCCTTCTCTAGTTATGCTACACACTAAGGAATACAATGGTTATCCACCATAAAAGTTTAAACAGTGATTAAAATGATAGTGTATATTATTTAATAGGTAGGTATAAAGTTATAAACTATTCTACCAACAACCCTATCTGATATGAACTATTCTAGGGGCTCATTAATGAGAATATATGAGATAATTAGTGGAAGCCTCCGATCCTAAGGCAATATCCTGGATGATTTTGGGAAATTTCATAAATGGCACAACCTTTTGAAGATTCCATTTAGTAGACCAAAGATATGTCTTGACTCATGCCCTCAAAAAGGGGAATTTGATGGGAAATGAATAAATTTCCACTATTTCCCTAAAAATAGTAGCATTCCCCATTCATGCACCTAGGTTGATCTAGAACCACCTAATTTCTCCAATACAGTGAGAGAAACAACAAAATCACAATGTTGTAGAAGAAAAAAAAGACCAGGGTCATATAGGATTTGAGGTACATATGGATAAAACATAATCCTTTTGAAATGAAAAATTTTACTATTATTTACTTATAACCATGGATAATAAACTCCTTATGTTGGAACTTTCTAGTAATCCCAATGACATCAAAATCACTAATCATCTTGACTTCTACGTTTTTCATAGAATGATGGGTCATAAAATCAATGATTTTCTAGTCATCAAATAGGTGCTCTAATAAATGGTTCATTCTAGATATGGGATTATTGGTAACTCCCTATTGCAAAGGGATTTAATTACTGATTTCCATCCGAATATAGAAGGTGATTGGAAAAATGTTTTGTCCATGCTTGGGAAGAAGTTTGACCGCTGGATCACTCAAATTAGAGGTGACCGAGCTCATGAAATCTTGAGAAAAAATCATTGAATCCAAATAATGGAATCTTCTTCTATATAGGATACATTCAATATTCCTCCTATAAGATAAGACAACCATCATATAAATGGTTATATAGAGGATAAAGAATAATTTTCTTCGCTGATGCAACTTCTACCTCTTGTCTATTTATTCACTATAATATTTGAAGTACATGCTCCAACCCACCAAACAAGACCATAATCAGATGAAGAGCTATTATTATTCTTTAATAACATGATGTACATTTAATACCTCTTCTCGGATGATGAATATGACTCTGAGTATGAGTTCCAAATACCTGATAGTCAATACAGAGGCTGAAGGCACAAGATCTAATGTTACAGAGGAAAGCGTGGATGTAGTAAGAATTAGTATTTGTTCATGTTCATATAAAATATAGAACTTAATCTAACACCCATGAAAATAAACTCTAGATGTCCCCAAAGAATCATTAAAGTGCCCTATATTCTTCATGTGGCCACCCATACCCTATTATTATACATGACTGCCTAGCATGGGTGAGATAATCTAATCAACCATTGAAGATGAGGAAGGTCAGTGAAATCAAATTCACTTGAATAAAAGGCTCCCTTGACCTATGTAAAAGAACATGGCTTGTCTACCTCGAATACCTATTCTATCAAACAACATAATAATTATAAATCTTTTATCCATAAGTTCTAACATCTATCTCTAATATATGACATTATGAAACATTATGTGATTTTTCCAACCAAGCCATCAATCCTGGAAATGCTCCATCATTCAAAACAATGTTGGGAAGAACTCATTGAATACCTCAATAGACCATATGCATTCAATATGGAATCCACATTTGGTGAGGCTTATTGAGTAGAAACTATTCTATCAAAAAAAATTTACAGTCTCTTTCAAATAATGTCATCATGGAGATGTCATTTAGGGACTCATGTGGCCCCTATATGTATCTAGAAGACATTAAAATGAAAAAATATGAAGGGATGTGATTGAAAATTTATATGTAATCACCCTCATTCTGATATGAACCCTTAAATGTTTGGTATATAGAGAAAGGGATTTATCAACCATAAATATAGTCATTAAAGTGTGTGAAAATCATGAGAAAAGACTTCTTTAGATGATCAATCCAAAAGGTCAATTTTTGTAGCTCACATCAAACATAGTGTTCATGATTATCTTTTATGAAACTATATATAATTTCCTAGTCAAAGGTCCCTTTATCCACAACCATGTGTTTGTATCTTTAAGGTTCCATCAGTGTTGAAATTCCCCATTAAATAAATGTTTTTCATAATATATGGTGATAATTCCCCCTTTGAGTCTTTCAAGAAGATATATGATGATGTTGGATTCAATAAATGAGTGGGAAACAACCAAAAGTGGATGATAGTACGTGGATGAATCCTCTAATGGCTAGGGGACCTCCCATGAAAATACATGGAGTATTTGTGACTGGAATTATAAGATACCCTTTAATCTAGTTGAGGTAGTTGATTCAAAAAAATACATCAAAGCTCCATCTAAAACCAGCGAAATTATAAAAGAAAATATGCTCTAAAATGTCTCTCTAATAAGTCCTGATGTTCTTGATAATAAATTATTTTCTCATCACCACCCTCTTACTGAAATTTATTTGAGATGACTTAATATTACCATGTTCATAAGAAAATTCCTCTATAGAATCAGAGTAAGAAGAAGATGAACACGACCTCTAGAATTCATCTCCCATATTTGAGTAAGAAATGTCTACCACCATAGATTATATCACGTTGGTAAATATATGTACAAAATAACACCCATGTCCTACATTATTTATTAAAATAACAGCTTTAAAGGATAAAGTGATTCACATTTCATGTATGAAGAAATAAAGGAATGTGTTCTCTTGGAATTGAATAGAAATTCCTAGACTAAATCTACATGTGGCTACAAACCATATCAACATACTCAATGACCACTGAGGCATCAAGACTGAATCCTATAGGATAAACCCCTATCATGTAACTAATGTAGTTGTAGATGATGATTATTATATCAAATCCCCAATTTTCATAGAATTGCAATCCCAATATGGCTCACCAAAAAGATCACTATTATGTAGATGAACTGGTATAATATGGTTTTCATCGATTTCAGAAACCTTAAAAAATATTTCCTAAAGAAATATATACCATTATAGATCACAAAACTCTTTATCGATGCAACTACTATATGAAAATCCATTTCTCTCATTGATGGTTTATCGGGGTAAAATCGAATAAACATGGCCCTTGAAGATTAGTAAGTCACTACCTTCCGATCACCCCATATGATTTGTTTCTATAAGGTCAATACATTTGGTTTAAATAATGTTTCTTTAACTTATAAATAAAATATATATTATATCATTAATAATATCATGGGATGAATGGATTAATTTTATGTCAATGACCTGGTGGACAAATCATGACAATGATGAGATTGCTTTAGGGATCTTCAACCAATCCTCGAAAAGATGTGGTTTCACTTTTTGAATATGAATTCGTGAAAATTCAATTATAGGGAAACATCATGGATGTTACATAGCATTGTTCTATTCCACCATGGAATTGATGTTGACACATAGAAAAAAAATTCATTCCTAGGAATTTCATCCCAAGGAATCTCAAACTAAGCGGGGCCAAAGGGAATCACCCCTACATTTGGTTCTTCATAGCCAACCTGTATAGAAAATATTCCCCCTTCACTGTCAATGGATTGAATTGAAATCCCTATCAATAGAATAATGAAAATCTATCACATAAATGACTTATTTTAAGGTTAAATTCCATTTAATTTCCATTCATGATTTTTTAGGGTTTCCCAAGCTTTTATGGAGGAATGGGTGAGTGTTCTTGAATTGGGGAAAACTGTGAGCCCAATTCCATATTTAAAATTAAATTTTTAATCCTTTATAACTCCTTAATTTTTCAAAATATTTCATCCATTCCAATTCATAATTTTCACCCCCTAAACTATTAACACTACTATATTAATTTGGACCATTTAAGAATATATAATCATGGTGGATATGGGATTTTATTTAAGGGATTGGGCCTGCCCGAAAGCCCATTTTCTAAATTAGAAATAAATTTTAGTTCTCTAATATCTCCTTCACTATATGTGTTTGTTCAGTGATTCCAACTCTCACCCATTACCACTTACCTAAGGCGCGCCCTCATTCCCTCCTACCACAATTTGGAGCTCAATAGAGTCTCGAAAGTGGTAGAATAATCTCTAGATTTCAGAAATCGCCCAGATTTGGAGAGGTAAATTAATACTTTCATAACAGCTTATATTTTTACTCTCTTTCCCAAATTACAGTTCCTAAATGATCTCTTAATAATTTTTCTAACCTCCCATGAATGGTTGTTTGTTTTGAAATTCAAATACTGGTGGAGTTTGGGTCGTTTTCCCCATGATTGTTTTTGGTAAACGTTTCTCTCTTCAATTCATCCATTCCCCTTAGGGTTTCCTCCCTATTTCATGAATTTATAGAATGTCCAGAAGTTAGGGTTTGAAACTAGGGTTTTATTTGGTGTATTTTTGGTCAAATATTTTCTTCTAGGGCTGGATTTGTCTTTCTTGTGGTGCGGCGGTGGTGCGGTTGATGTTTCACACCATATTTTGAGGGATTCAACACTTTCGGTAGGTGGTTCCAGGTGTAAACAATTATTGATGCGTTAGCTAGCTGTATTTATTCATTTTTAATATTCCTCAGTTTTTTAGTGTGGTGTGAAAATGGTTTATGATTAATTTGGATAATTGATTAATTTTATTGTTTCATTTTAACTTGAAATTGGGTGTTTTCATGTGTAACTCATGGGGTATTATTTGGGTGTATTTTATAACATATGGAATTGGTTTAAAAAATATTGTTTGGCCTTCCAATTATGGGTTGTTAATTTATTAGTGTCATTTGGGCCTAAAAATATTGTTCTTGAATAGGTTTTATGTGTATAACAATGTTGTACTTCTTGAGAGTATTTTATAAAAATGTGTGTTTTCATTTGGATCATTTGTAGTATTATTCAAAGTGATTTTATAAAACATGAAATTGGTTTTACAAATGCCTGTAGGACTTCCAATTCTATTTTTCATAGGAATTGGTATGGTTTTTGGTCTTAAGTTGGGGTTTTTAAATGAGTTTTATGTGCAAGACAGATTTACAACACTTGGGTTCTTTTTATGAAAATTGTAAATGCGTTAGTTGGTTAAACAAAGTGGGAAAATGGTAAATATTAACTGTTTGGTATGTGTGTTCACCTATTATGGGTTTTTGAAATGTTAAGTGTTGTTTTAAGATATCAAACATTTTTATAATGTTTTGTAAATTTCTGAAATGTTTTATTAAATTGTGATGTTGGAGTGAAACTTGTTTGTGGGCTGTTTCGTGTAAGTTTGATGATAAAATGATTTTGAAGGTAAAAAGGGTATTATGTAACAAGTGAGTGGGATTTTAGGAGAGTTTTAATATATTTTCATGGTTTTATAAAAAATTTTTATGGATTTGTGGAAGTGTTAAAGAAATGAGAAAAGTGTTGTGGGCTATTTTGGTGTGAGTCAGATTTCAAAATCAATTTGAATGAAAAGTGGACTTTTGTGACTTGTGTTGTATAAATGTGGGATGTTTGGTGAATTTATGATATGGAAATGATATTTTCATGTGAAAATTATATCCATTTAATTGTTTAACTTCTTTGAGAACAAAGGGAAGACCTGGGTATCTTGGTGGGTGGACGTGTACTAGTATGCTAGTGAATCTGTGGGGTTTGGCATTAGTTTCACATAGCAAGATTGACGATTACAACTCTAACTAAACTATGATGATGATGATTGGGGACCACTAGGTTATGTGTATGTTCCCTACTAGTGGATCGTTCATGATAGTAGATATTTGTTTTGGTTACTCTCACTAAGATACGAGGTTCCTGGGACCCACAGCTAGCTAGTGCCTAGGGGTTATATCCTATTTCTTGTGCTCATTAGATCCTTTATACATACCGTCGTCATATGGCATAATTGACTGGAAAAATTCAGTAGATTCTAAATTTATATTAAAATTTTTCATTCTGTAAATGATCCCACTTGAAAAATCGTTATTTTAAGTTGCAACTTTTAGAAATTGTAACTAGAAATTACATGTTTTTTAAAACTCACATGTTTTTCATCTTTGAAGGTTTATCACATGGAACCTCTTAGTGGTGGTATCCTACCGGGAATTGTATCACACCCTACTTACACCATTGGTTGTAAGTAGACTTGGTAAATTGTTTTGTCGCATGTTTGGGTAGAACTTTTGTGCCAACAGTTCAGGTTTTCACTGGTCATTCATGATGTGATTTTGTGGAGATGTATTGAGGGTGATGCCTCTTTCCATGTTGAGGTTCTTGGGCTATTCTTTTTTTGGTTTTATACCTTTTTTATAGTCTTGTTGAGTTGTTTTAGACTATGTAATTCAGTTCTGAATTTTTGTAAAACATTGTTTGGTTTGAATAATCCAGATTTGTTTCATTAGATTATTTTTTTGTTTTATGTTTATAAACTCAGGTAAATCGTTCCCAATTTTCATTTTACGATACCCGGGCACTTATGCCAGCCTATAGGGATCGGGAACGCCCTTTTGGCCTTGTCACGGGCTGGGTTTGGAGCCGATTTTGGTGGTGACCGTATTTGTTTCGTGACACTATCAATAAGCCGTTTTGAGTGTCAAGAAGGGCCTTCTACACCCATCAGTCTTTATTCCACCATTGGAATTAAATCCACTAACCTTATATTTGGTGTCATAGAGTGATCACATGGTACTCTCTTCAAACAATAAAATTGATTTGGGGAATTAGAATAGTCCCTACTACCTCATATGAATTATTCTAGGTACTGATATCTAATACATGAATGTGAATAAGCACTATCTTTCACTCATATTTATAGTGTATAAGATGATGAATTACTTGTGTAACCACGATGTAAACATAGAACCTTGTATTAACAGGATAAAATTTATCATCGGTCATCCCATTTTTAATGGGTTCTTGGATTGAATGATATAAATTATAAAATGATATGGAATCCAGTTTGTGAAATGTTAGTTTGTTAAAGGGAAGGTCTTATCCAATTTCCTTGTAGCACATCTCATTCCATTCAGTTATCGACATATACTAAGATTCTAGAACATGTTTTTTTCTATTCCTATGATAGTCCCAGGATATATGAGATGTATTTTTATGGTCCCCCCAAATGTTCTATTGGAAAGAGACTATGAAAGCCAATACTAGATCGAGATGGAATATGTATTGTATTTTATTCTCTAAAAAATATAAATTTTAACCAACTCTATATAACTAACCAAATGCTATAAAAATAATTATTCAGAATTCCCATACATCTTCCCTAGCTTGGAACAATCCCAACATCTGTAAAAAGCATACAAAAACATCAATGGGGAATCATAGCTTGTAATAAATTATATCAATAGATAATATTCCACAAATATTTATGAACTATACTCTCCCACTATCTACGTCAAAGAGATTATCATAGAGATCCCTTTTAAACCAAAATTGCATCATGTTCCACGATCAAAGAATTATTAGGCTGACATATTTGCTAATGCAGCCATATTCTTGGGCGTCCCTGATCAGGAGGAAGCAATCGTCCACATAACACCCTAAGAAATGCTATCATCAATATTTATATGTGATGTAGAACAAATAAATCAGCTCAACACCACACTATATCATGATTAATTGATATTAACCTGTTAAAATGTTGGATACCTTAATTGGTAATCTCAGAGATCAGATCCTTCCAACAAACCGAGCTAGAAGGGGACATATTCAGTACTAAGAATATAAGTTCACCGTATGGGCTGGTCCAAATTATTATAAATCCCTCTAAAAGTGATGATCTGATGGATTCATCCTTGATTCATAGAATAAATAAATATTTAGGTAATCATATTAGAAGACCACGAAGGATAAGGTACTTCTCCTCAGTTTTGTGACATGGATCTCCCACCTAATCATAAGACAAGGATACGATTAGAAATCCAATATACAAGACTCTATGTATTTCACCATGAAATATCATGAATTTCATATTAGTTCAAACAACATCATTCAACCATCGTAATTATTACAAATAGATAAATATTCCTACCAATTTTTAATATGGGTAATGGATGTTGAGGGACTTATGCCCGACAGTCATCCTAGTAGTTTATGCACATCATTACTACTATCAAATTATTTTCCAAGTAGAATGTGGAAATACGCCTGAAAAATGTTAGGAAAAATATCATCAACTTCCAGATGACCCATATCATTCCCAGGATCTAAGTCCCTTACACAATATTTTTTGATAACAGAACAAACTATTATTCTATAGAGTTGATGAAAATGTACCTAGATTACAACATTGAGTTCAATCACTCATTGCAATATCATGTAGAAGCAAGTAGAAAGATATAAAACGTCAATAATACCCTATCAATATATATTCTATATTATGGTGAATAAGGAAAATAAGTCCTGGATGGGCATGCTTATCCATGCTTTATGGGCCTATTGTACCACCACACATATTGCTACCCAGGAAACATAGTAATCATTAGTGAACAAGACCAAGGAAATGTTTCCAATATAAGTATAGTTAACATAGCTTTTAGTATCCATATTCAAATAAATCATGGATGATGAGAAATTTAAAAAGAAGATTGATGATATTGAGTATCTCGATGATAATTGGTTACATATATTTAATAGTATCAAAGTCCATTGGAATTAGATCATATGACCCTTCAATAAAATGATCAGAATCTATTAATATCTTCATGGAGAACTGTTATCGATCCTTAGAACCACAATGAAACCATGAATAAGCCTCTTAAACTAGATCCCAAATGGGAAGGGAATTATATCATATATGTGGTCTATCATGTCAGAGAATACTTTTTACACACAATGGTTGAGAAACATGTCATACCCCCACAAATGAAATGTTTCATAAGAAACACATTCATTAAATTCCATTAAGCATCTCGCATCATATCAGCAAGATGTTAAATTACATAGCATCTCTCATCCTAGTCGCATGACCCTAAACTAAGAAAATGTGACTTTATAACATGACATTAAACAACATGGATGATATCCTCACTACATGATGTTAAACTAAAAAGGAATCATCGTCATGCTGATGATTCATTGCACCAGATCTTGATATGTGTGAATGAAATATGAAATTTCCATGTCTATATGTGAGTGTCATATTCACATAGGGAATATCATAATTTGATAAATATGTGTGTCTTGAATAATACCATCATTGGATACATAATTACTCATAGATAAACATTCATGGTCACATCTATAATATTACTTTTCTTCCACATTTGGTGTCCCTCATCCTTACCACAATAAATTAAAACTCACAGCATATGTCCTTTATGCATGACACTAAACTAAAATGTTCTCAAGAAATACTTGTGGCTTGATTCCTAACATCGTATGATATATAGTGATGCATATACCTCCATTATTGGACCCATATAAAACATTACTCCTGATTCACATCAACTCGCCCACATCCTTTCCACAATACATTAAACTACATTGTTGATGTCTGTACCGCACGACACAAAGTTTCTTGGGGTTCAAGAACTGCATATGGAATGAGTGTCATTATAATGAGATATGTAAGAATTCATGGATCCAATATATTTTTACATCCACTTAATAATTCAAAATTCACTATTCCATTCTCTAACTTCTTCTATTTTGTGAGAGGAACCTTTTCTATTCCATGCTTTCCAAACCAAACATGGATCATGTGAGCTTATGATTTTTCAAAATGATTCCACCCACATGACTAATACATATCAGTTCACGATAGTGTTATCATGGTCTTGAATTAATTACCATTATAGTAACACCATTATTCCCCACCGAATGAGGTTAACCTAAAATGTTTTTGTCCCTTACATAACACAAAAATTGTGCATCATGGTTGACCTATTCTAAGAGGAACCCTAACCTTGGTGTTGGTCTCCAACCACACCTGAATTCAAGAAATTTTTGTGTCCTCATTCATATCAATAAAATATATGTAGTGACACCTGAATCACTTATGATGTGTCAAACTAAATCAATCAATAAAATACATACCCCCCTTCTTCATATGGGTCCGACCTACGTAGTGTGTTTTTCATTCCAGAATTATGTGTGATATGATTCCCGAAATCATAGGATGTATAGTGACTATGAAACCTTCATTATTGTGCTTATTCACACTATTACATTTATCATTTCATGGAGCATAATTCCTTCATTTGTGATGTTAATGTGCATGGTTTCTCAAGAACTATGTGTGGATTTATTTCTGTCATCACAAGATACGTAGTAATGCTCATGATTTCATTCATGGGCCATGTCACACTATTACCATTCAATGTTCACGTATCCAACATCACTACCACATATCATTAAAATATATTGTTTATCAAGAACTATATTTGGATTGATTGTTGTTATTAAAGGATATGTACTAAAACATGGATCTCCAATCCTAATCCCAACTTCATTAATCAATGGGATCAATTACCCCCTCAACATATGGTTCAGGCATGTGCAGAGTGATTCCCCATAAATAACTACATTTGTCTTCATTACTATTACCATATGATACATAGTGATTCTTGTATCTCCAATAATTTGTTCCAACCATTAGAAAATTAAAATTCCCCATATCTATGTGTATGGGTTAGACCTATTCAAATAAATACATACAAAGACAACATATGGGTTGATTTTTATCTTCGTAGGAAATGGGGGGACACCTAGACCTTGAATACTAGGTTAAGATATAAAATATGAATTCATTAGGTGAAGGTGAATTACATTAAACTACGAGAAAAAAAATAAAAAATACTTCTTTTAAAAGTGGTTAGAGTCTTAGAAGACCATTTTTCCTATGCATGAGTCAACAATATACATGCCTTACTTGCAGAAAAGGTATATTAGTGAATGAATGGATCCACCATATAGTTTTGACCAATATGAATTTTTTTGGGAAAAAATACCTCAAGGCATCATTGAATCATTTTTTAGGTGATTGTCTTTGTTGAAAATGTGGGCCTCCATGTTGGGTTTATTGACAAAGCAGACCATGATGTGTGAGTTTGTTGACAAAGGGTGTTTACATGGTTATTTTTCAGGTTCAAGGGATTATTTCAACAATCAATGATTGTTTGATGAACCTCGACAAAGGAATGGAAGATATGGTGGTGGTACAAAAAGAGCATATACAAGGTGACATCGTTTTCTAGTGTTTGCCAATTTTTTGGGCCTGGAAATCAGAAAACTGGGTGATGTGTTTTTTTCAATGAGAGTTGCATGAAAAATTATCGTGGTGCGCAAAAAATATAGCGGCGTGCGAACAATCTATGTGGTGTGAGAAAAATATAGAGGTGCTTGAAAAAATCAGCATGGTGCACGAAATATCAGCACAATGCGCAGAAAAATAAAGTGTTTCATGAAATATATGTGTGGTGCACGCAAAAAGAATGTGGTGCACTAATTATTTGCATGGTGTGAGGAAAAAGGGAAGTGGTGCACCAAATATTTGCAGGATTCAAGAAATAGATGGATTGGTGTTTTTTACAAAATATCTGTTTTGAGATCAGAAGCTCAAAAATGTGCAAAGGCATGAGGTGCGCAAAATGGTGGAGTCATGCGGGAAAATGATGTTGCATGGAATATCTGTTTTCCATGCTCGAAGAAGATTATGTGCTCAAGGAGGGTTTTTCGCGCTTGGTTGATTTTTCCTATAAATATGAAGTGACCCCGCTCATTCATAGTGGAAAAATACATTGAGGGTATCCGATCTATGGCATGAGAAATTAGAGTGCATAAGAGAGTTGCGAGAAAAAAACATGTTTCCACATAAAAGAACAATTTGAACGCAAAGTAGAGGTGGCGTGAAGAGAATGTTGTTGCACGAAAAGTGAATTTTGCGCAAAAGCCGGGATTTCCACGCAGGACAGTGTATTGGTTTCAAGTAAAAACTATTGGATGTGAAATAATTATTTGCATGTAAAGGGGGTGGTGTGCGTAAAAGGGTTGTTGAAAGAAAGTGAATTTCAAGAAAAGGCAGAGAATTACATGAAAGGTGCAGTAAGGGTTGTGTGTAAAAATTTCAGTTGCCCATTACACTCGATGAAAAGTGAGAATCATCTGCGGGTGAAAGTTGGACGTCAACAGAGCATCTATCAACAGTTAAGGATGCATATTTCGTTAGAGATAATTAAGATACTTACATGTCTATAAGCTATGGGTGGATATTCTGAAGAAGTAGTGATCACATTTCAGTTGTGAGATCAGTGAGCTTTCATTTTGTGATTTGTTATAAACCAGGAGTGATAGTTTGTCCGCTCTGAACTTGTAAATAGAAGTATGCTTATAGTGGAATTAGTACATTATCACACTGACGGTGTATGGTCATTGGAAATATCCCATTACAGGTGAACCAAGTAAAAACCATTGTGTCATGTGCATGCTTTAAGGATTGTTCGAACTATGCATCAGATAAGAGAGAGAAGAAGGTTTTGTCTAATAGTAAAACAAGATCAAAAGGGGCATCTATTTTAAACTATCATACCCTGATTCACCCCCCCCCCCCCCTCAGAGTATCGAGCCTCATAGACCTAAAAAAAGTTCATGGATAAAATTTTATCCCTTAATATAACTACCTCCATCTAGTGACATATTTCCTCACTAATATCTTGGACAAAATTTCACATTCCATCTTACATCATTACCATATGATGTTAAACTAAACGGAACAAAAAATGTTCTTAATTCATGATTTTAAACTACTAGAAAAATGTCCTAATCACATGACATAAAAAATGTATAAAAAATATTTTCCCACTACACAATATTAAAATTTAAATTCTATGAACAATTTTCATTCGCTATCAACGAAACACAAAATCATGACCCCTATAAACCATAGTGTGGCATGATTTTTCATAATTTAAGGCCCTCAGATCATAACTTGAAATTTGTGTCTTTAGATCCACTAGTTTTCAAATACATTCCATGTCCCCTAAAAAGGAAAATGTATCTCACATTTTTACCTTCATGCAGATTCATTTTCACTCATTTATTCCCATGAGAGACATCATGGTTCAATATGAAGGGATTTCTAATCCTGGTAATGGTGACGTCATTGCGTCAGAACTCAACACCCTTAGTTGTTCTGGGGAATCCTAGAATAATTATACCATATCGTTATTCATGAACTATATAAAATGATCAATAATATATAGTAGTTTCATCACCCTATTTATTTGATATTGGATATCTTTTTCCCTTTGGTGTCCCAATTGGGCTCTTTTGTAAAGTTCCCCACATTTTATTTACTTATGTGTCATGAAAAGAAAATATCTATCATTAGATCCAAGATATATGACCTTATAATTTATCCATAGATGGTCTAAATCAAAATTCCATAATATTCAAGAAAAATATCCAAAAAACTTGTTAGGTTGAAAAACAAATTGTTTCTATAGAAAAAAATAACTCTTCACTCAACCAACTATTCCTCTGTGGTGTTTTGGAAAAAATTAGGGAAAATAAGTGCGCCATAAATCCCTCAGTGTCCACTACATAGACCTAGTAAAATTTGATTGATGATGTATGGATACCTTAGTCTAGTAAAATTATATAGTAATGATTTTTCACATCACATCATTGGGATAACATGTTCACTGGGCAGTGACGTTACTTCTATGTCAGTCAAAACATCTATGAATAATACATCTTCATTGAACAACACATCATGATTTGTGGAAATTGGTTCATCTTAAACCACCCTTGGTTCCTGGAAAGGAAAATAGACATCTTTCTTGACCATGATATTGATGAATATTGGATTATACCCACCCACTAGAGACCCAGTGGCCCTGTATAAGGAGCTTTCAGATCCTTGTGTTCCTAACATCACTATGGAAGAACTAAACACCTTAAAGTGTTCTGGTACTTTCCTAACATAATTTTCCAAAGTCATTACTCATTACCCAAACACATTAGAACATGATTTAAGATCCCAATAACTAGACTATTGAACCAGATTAAAGATCCTAAATGTTATGTAATGGTGTTTTTTACCCTTTCTCAAAGCAGTAATATGTTGCTTCATTTCCAAAATATTTCAAGGCTCATACATTATGTCTCAAACCAATAAGGAATATGTTCCGAGCATCACAGTTTAAGAGATAAATTTTTCTATGGTTCCAAACCCCTTCCTGGAATTATTTCCACCTGTACCAAACTACATCTTCCAAACATTTGTGTCTGTATGAATATTTCATGGACCCCAGCAAATAGCACTGACACCCCTATGGTTGAACACGGAACATTAGGGTGTTTTGGGTCATCCATATTATGTATTCCCCATTACATATATCTCGATTAAGACATTTTTGTTAAGAATTACAACACCTACTTTTCAAATATTTTGTTAGACTTGGCATAGCTATTATTTCTCACTCAACCATTATTACCACATAAATAGTCATTGAATCTTGGAAAAGAGTATAGACACATGTGTTTCACAATGCCACTAATGCATAAAGGGTTTTACCTACCAAACAGAAGAATCTTCCCCTGGTTGAAATGGAACTCCAATCCTCATGGGCTCCGGATACACAACATAGTAACTCAAAACCTAAGGGTGTTTTTCGTCATCCCAGGAACGTATTCCCTATATTCCATATTCCTAAATCATGTCCTGGAAGTATTAATTTTAACTATATAGTATTTCTTGACCTACAACCTGAATTTAAACTTCACTATATGTCTATGTCCTTACCGTAAGACGTTAAAGTGTATAGAAGATATCTTTACCTAATGACATTAAATTAATGGTAAATTCCCTTACCATGTGATACTAAACTACATAGTGAATTCTACTTTGAAAACAACATATTCCTAGGGAGGAAATTTACAGACTAGAATACCCTAAACAACATCAAAATAATTTTTGATCTAATGACCATAAAATATAGAAATATAAGGTCAAAAATAGTTTAACCAAAACTATAGAACAATGATAATTTAGACTGCAAGAATAGAAAATTCACAAAAACTTTCAGAGAGAAAACTGATAAGACATAGGCTTGAGAAATTACAAATTCCATGATAACAATGGCAACCCCAATATTAATCATAAAACAATCAAGGTAATTTAAATAGATAAATATAAATTTTTGGTGGCCCAATATATTTCCTCAACAAAAATCAAGAAATGATGGATAAATCCACTAACTTCATATAATTATAGATCATTCTCCCACTCTGAACCCAAATTTTCCTTTTGTGAATCATTTAATATTACGATAAATATTGTGGATACATTAATGAAGAATACCATGTTGATAGAAATTATTGAGCATTTCTACAGAAGAAACTACTGTGACTTAAAAATTTGATAGTGGAATTCAGGATTACTCGATATTATATGAAGGATGGGTATAATTGATTATTCATATAGAATCATATCAATAAGATATCATAGACATCATGAATGAACGAAAACTGTAAAAATAAATATAAATTCATGCAGATTTTTTCATTGATAATATGAAAAAGAATGAATTTCCCCATATCAGAGTATCTCACATGAATATTCAACTAAAAGAAAATACATGAAATTAAAATCCCATTAAAAAATGTGATTGTAAAATTATTTGAACTCTGTAAACATATTACCTAAGGAGGTAAATGACTGGATTAATTGATCAAAAAAATAAGTTTATGCTGATATAACTCGTTGAAATTCTTCATCCCTAGTAATAATGCCAAGCCTAGCCTACTCTCTTATGTAATAGAGTCCCTATTTTCCCACTATAGTTTTCTCTGATATCCAATGTGAATGATAATAATATGATATCTTCTCTAGAATAGGGATAATTACATACTATCTCCTAGTCATGTGGATCTTGTACATATTATCTCCTAGTCATGTTGAAGCCACAAAAAATTCCACATGTGAACGATAAACCATGTAGACCATTGGAGGTTGGACAATTCCCTGATTAATATGTGGTAAAAAATCCTGATTCCCAACTATAGGAAACATCTCTTGAAGCAGTCCCTCAACTGAGGCCTCATCAATCAACTGGTCTTCTTAATGACACTGTCCCAAAATCCAGGCTACCTATCAACAGAAAAGAGTATTGAAAAGTAACAAGTTATTAATTAGACAAAGATAAAGGTTTTACAGATAAATTAAGAAGTAATGTTAAAGTAATTAATCCTATATGAAGTATGTCACATTTGTTACATGGAACTAATGTATCAGTGCATTGTGCCAACCAGTAGGTAGAAAAAATCCTAATGAATGGATATGTAAACCACCAAACCAAGAATGAGTACCCTATCCTAAAATACCCACCTAAATCACTACAAAACCATTTCCCTAAGATACCAAAATATACTCACCAATAGTCTTTCTCTACACCATCCTATGGATAAACAATCTCAGATACAAGTCTCTCATGAACCTACCAACTAGGTTCTACAATGTTGGCAGAAATCTCTGTGTAATGACCTGAATACCACATCTAATAAGATAGGGTCTAGAAAAAAGTTATGAGAAGGAATAAAATATGATTTGAGTCCCATTCAAAATGAAACTATATAAATACACACTACCATTTAAATCAAAATGTCATCAACCATCTCAAATACCTTGGTACCCTGATACTCAGTCCAGAATTGAAATATCTTTAAGGGGTTTCCCAATACTCACAAGTTGTAAACTATAACCTTGTATCCTACAAGAAGAAGAGGGAATAAATTTTCCATGATAAAATAAAAGATAAAATATTACAAGTATTATTGAATATTTAAATGGATAATGTTTCAGAAAATATAGGTAAAAAAACTCAAACTTGTACATAATCATGTACTTTGTATATAGAAAGATAAAATCCAAGAATCCCAGGTAACAAGAGGATAAAATCTCCACTGATCACCTCTGCCACTTTGAGATAAAGGATCAAGAAAATCATCCAACTCCAAGTGGCATTGTCCCTTTTCTTGGACCCGACATAAAAAAATCAATTGATTATCAAGGAATTGTTAGCGATGATTTGTATATCCTAGTATCCCCTCACCCAGTGTTCCATAATTTGTACCATAAAAAAATTCTATTTGTACTATTAGATAAAATAAGATATGTAAAGGCATTTAATTTCCTATGTTTAAAACCAATCCAATTCATCAATTAAAATATATTCCATATGTAAAAATTGAAACATTCAAATAGGCTTAAATGAATATTCTAAATAAAAATATTTATTTAAATACATTTGAATGAAAAAAATTGTTCTACAATTTTATGGCCCAGTATCCACTCCCACTAAAGGTAACTTATTATTATCCACTCCCATATAAGGGAAACTTACTATCAACCACTAATAATTAATGTAAAATAACAATCACACACTCCCACACGAGGTAAAATTACTATCATCTACCCCCTCTTAAGGAAAACTTATTATATGATCTTCAATAAATCAATAAATATATGGCATTCCATCAATATAAAACTTTTTAAAATAAAGTTGGCCAATTTTATTTTCCAACATGCATTTTCTCTTTCTAAACCATATCATTTAATTCCATTTACAAAATCATTTAATTGAATAATTGTTCTCATATACATCATCAAATAATTTTCACCAAAACATTTTAAAAAACAAGTCATCATTTTTTAAAATTTCACCCCATAATTGATATTCCATTGAAATTGAAATATTTTATCAATTTCCATAGAAATTTTAAATCAAGGATCAATCCATCAGAATTATATATTTTTAAATAATTTCAAAAATCATTTATATTTGATCAAAAATACAGGTTTTATATCATAGGTAAAATAATTATGTAACCACATACATTTAATCATGGAAATCAACCAATCTACACCCAAAACATTATCTTCAAACGAAGAATGAAGGCATTAATGATTATGAAATCCAACATTGAAAAAACATCCAATTAAATATAAATTATATCAATAAATGTTTAATTACCATAAAACACTAAGGATGATGGATGGAGAGATCACAAGAAACCATGTGTTTAGAGATCCACATACTGGAAGGAGGTCAAACACAATCAACCACACACCGATCCTCCATAAGAAGGGGTTTGAGGTGCCAATACTGTATCTTGAGAGCCACCATGGTTAGGGAAATCAATTTTTGTTGAGTAGTGAAAATATAGGGTTAAAATGAGAGGATATGGACATTAAAATAAAAAAATTAGATAATAAATCTACATGAGTGGTTTCCATGAGAGGTATGAAAGAATATAAAAACTATGTGCCTTATCCAGGAACTGTTACTCAGGGTGCATGGTTTCTACTCGATGGATGCCCCATTTTTAAAAAAGGGATCCCACCTTTAAAAAACTCATTATATAAGGTTTCATGGTTAACCTGGTCTATCCATATAGTTTGGGAAAACCCGGTAACCCCTCTAGAGCAATATCAATGATTGCATGCATTGTTGTGTAAAACTACATGGTTTTCTCGAACAATGTACCAAGTAAGAACAACCCCATGGGAATAAACAAATATCCAAAATTCCCACAAAACAATAATAGATAATAATAATTTAATGAATGGTCAATACGTGGATCTGGGTGTACCAAAAAAATATATAATGGGATGTTAAAAAATCCCACCGCAAATAATTTCTATCTTTGGAATGTGTATTAAGAGGTTTCCATGTCAAAGAGTTGAGACCGCTACTCTCTCTACAATTTCACCTTCCCCATGTATTATATGATTAGAAACATGATTCTATTGAAATTTGAACAATGTTAGCATCCTACCATTTAGTTCATTTGTATTAGAATTGACCATCCAAAATTGATAATCAGTCAAGGAAAACCATGATCAACATTAGGGTCCTCCCTACTCAATACACGAGAGGGTTCAAAAAGATACTTTTGAAGCGACAATACACAAAACACATTATGTATCAAGGAAAACTATAGAAGAAGCACTAAATGGTAATTATAATTCCCCACCTAATAAATAGCCTCAATATTTACTATAAAACAATGATCAAGTTTCCCTTAAATGTCATGATGTCAATGACCCAACCGAGGTGAAACTATCAAGAACACCTCGTAGAAAAAACTTCAAAGGTCTATAACGACAATAAGAATTTGACTTATACCTTCTCTATTAATTCAATATTTACTACTGAATTAACTGGATATTTTTCATCATAACTTTAAACAAAATCAGTCAAACCAAGGATGATTCAATAATATCTGACCAACACATCAGATATTTACGAGACCTCCAATATAAGGAATGAAAAGGATCCATCTTGCTCATGGAATGGTAACTATTGTTATATGAGAACTCAACCTATCCCAAATTGTCATCTTGATCTCCAAAAATATCAATAATGCAAGAATAAATGAATTACTAAAGAATAAATATATCCCTATCTACATGGAAATTCACCTATGGATAGTATGTCATACTCAAATACACTTGAGATCTCATCCCCTTCTGATGGATTCTCCAAAAATGAGGGGAAAACCAGTATCTCTATTAGATACTGTATTATATGGTACTCCATGTAAATGAAAATTATCCTTTAAAAAGGAAATTCCCAACTCATTCAAAATGGTTTTATAATAATGTTGTATATAACTAGAATATTTTATAATTATATTGATCACAACCCATATTGTTCTTTTCTTTTTAAGGGTATGTGTAAACCAAACCACAAAGCCAGTAGGGATCTCTTCCCACATCCAAGTTAGCACTAGATTTTTTTTATGAAAACCTAAAGGCATATAGTTATTCTAATAGACATTATTCCATGAATAATAATGTGAAATAATTTTATTGATTCCATATATTATACTTGGACCCTATAATCATCATTCCATGTATTAGAATATCTCAAGGGTTCCTGGGTGCATATTCTATTGGGAAATTTAGAAATCCACCATAACATATTTTATCAGTATATGTGGTACAAAATAGAATTTTTTAAAACATAGAATAACCTATATGGAGAATAAAAACTCAGTAATGGTATCCCCAACATAAATAAATTCTCTAATTCTATATAATTCCTTACAAAGATATATCTCACAATGAATCATCTCTTGAATAGTAGAGGTGAATTGAAAACTATCCAAGAAAACCTTGGTATCATTCTCTTGGACTCTTAAATGTAATTGTACAATGATAATAATAAAATTATACACCTTAGAAGATATTTCATGTAAATGGTAATATAATAACTTTTCAAACATTCACTGACAACATTACCTTTCCCCGAGGTATAGGCAATGTCAAAATTAAAATACTCTAGTTACTGCACACAACACATCTTGTGATGTTTCAAATATTTTTTAGAGAAGTAATAACCTAATATCGTGTGGTATTAAACCTGATATATCTTTCTCTTAAAATGTAATGGAACCAAATTTTTAGTTAATACATCATTTCTGTGAGTTCCCAATAATGGGTTTGATAATTCTTCTCATGTGTTTTAATTTATTGAGAACCATGGGATTCCATACAATCACCCTATATAATAACATATCCCAAATAGGAATTTGATGAATCAAAAATATCATATCATCTTTCCAAAACACTATAAGATTCAACACCGATAAAGAAGGCATATAAAATTATAGCTCAAAATAAACATCTATGACGTTTCTCATTCCAAGGACACTTCACTCACATCCAAGTGACATCAATAATTAGAGAAGAAAACTTTGTTAAGTCCTTTATAAACTGTAAATATTACCCCAAGAATCCTAAAAATATCCAAACCATGAAATCATTATTTTATTTATCCCATTTCATAACAATATTCACCTTATTAGGATCAAATCATATACCTTGTTCTAAGATAGAGTCCTTGAATAAATTTAATTCTTGAATCCAGAAATCAAATTTTTATATATTGGAATAATGTCGATGATTTTTAAACATTTATAGAACTAATCTCATACAAAACACAAGTTCCTACTTATATTGTGTGTAAACGAGGATTTTGTTCACAAAGACCACAATGAATGTATCATGATATAAATAAAAGATCAGGTTCATCATGGACATAAGGATTGAAAAATAATATATTAGATGAAATTAAATGAAAAGCCACTCATAATAGATATACCTATCGCATAAATTAGTTTAGTACATGTTATATTATTTGATTATAAATTGGTGATAACTAAGTAAAATATCAGACTTCAAGAACCACTTCATCACATTTAATAGGTTAAGAAAATTATCAATCTTTGGTATGGATACATTTCCTTTATAGTAACATGACTGAGATTCTGGTAATAATTATAACGAAAAAACTCCCATTATATTTATTAGAAAATAGAACATGAGTTAACCATGGTGACACACTCGTGTTTATAATGACTCACCATAAAAGATCCTCCATATATGTCTTAAACTCTTTCATTTAATCGGGTACATTCGAGTAAGAAGGAAGAGTAATTAGTTGAGTACTAGAACCTAAATAAATATCAAACTCTACATATCTTATTGAGGGAAACCAATTAAATGATATGAAAAGAGTTAAACAACATGATGAAAACATGAGCTAGATCAAAAATCAATTATTCCCACTCATGTTCAAAAGTAAAAACTGATATCACATTCCCCAACTCTAAATAATAAGGTCTGTATCAACTCAAACATTTGTATCATTCACCCTAAAAGATAAGGTACACCCCATCAGACATAGTAATAGAGAAATAAAGATAATAACCTTCCATTCATGACTTACTAGATAGGGACCAATATAACTGAAAAGTTAAATCACGTGGTTTCATTTTGAGAACATGTAAATCTCAGTCAAATTCAATATTAGAAATAGAGAAAAAACAAGAACAACCAATGAGATCTTAGTCTATATTAATTTTGAGATGCATAATAAAATCCCTAGAATAATACATAATATTTATAGGTAGATATTGATGGTTCATAGTATGAGTAGAAATAGAAAAATGAGATGAACCAGTATCAAATAACATACATACTAATGATGAAGCTATAGTGATGGTACCACTCATAATTACTGGACCTTTTTAGCTTGATATGGAGACATTTACACAATGTGAACAAGATTCATAGTGGATTTATATGTCTAGAATCTTTTTTTAACATGAATATTATTATTAATAGATAGTAATTTTATGTACTGATGATCTTGATATACTGTGCATTGTACAATAGAAATAGAGTAATTCATGTAGTTGTCATGACCAACCAGGGGAATTACAGATATCTGGTTCCTTAGTAAGACAACATCACAATTTCCCAACCATTAAATACTAAAAACAAGTCAAATGGGCCATATCCAGGCAATATAAGATGTATAAAAGATTCCTAATACTGATACCCACCATGAAACACATTGCACTTTTTATTTAATTTAATGAAACTCATAGATCTAACACTGGTAGAAAAATGAACTCTTATCAACCCTGACATACCAAACATATCAATCTCAACCATCAGTTCCCTATCCATCATGTTAGAATAATAAAAAATCGTCATCAATAAATCCTAAGAATGAATATCATGTCAGAGACCCTTCTCTAACAATCGTGTCTTTATCTTCTTATATGATACAATCACAGGTTAAACTACACATTATTTGAAAAGAAGTTTACATACTTATCTATTGTCTAGCCATCCTGTTTGAGTTTTAAAACTCCATCGCCTTATCCATCACCATGGACTATGTATAAAACTTAACAACAAAATTAACACTAAATTATACCCACTTTAAAACATCATTCTTATTCACCATTACCATAAAATCCCACTATCTTCTAATAGGTCCCTATAGCTTAAATGTGTCTCCTTTATCCTTAATTGAATAAGAAATTTTCATGGAATAAAAGGGAATATATTTATTTATCAACAAATTTCCTACCTCTTTAGTATGATTAATTCTATGTAGTTTAAGAAGATTTCGAAAATGAAATCCTGAGATTTATTATGAGATTAATCCATATGAGGTTTTAACACTCTATCTTAAGTAGAAATGGGTGTGGGTTCCTTTCCTAGAGCATTGAAAATATTCCTAGCAATCTTAATAAGGAGATTGTCCATGAGAGTGTTTTCTCACTTTATTTCACCAAAAAACAACATCCTATGGCCTATTTTTATATCTTCATATAGGAAGGATGCAACCAAACATCATTAAATAACATTGAAGATTTCATAAGATTGCATGGATCAAGAAATAAAACAAGGGCAATAGGAAAATCAATCCCATCGGATAAGATATCCATATTTTGATTTCAACTGGTCAAAATATAAATTAGGAAATATAATAGAATTAAATCAAATTACTCCTCCATTTTCCATTCCAAAACAATTCATGGTTACTTATGGATCGTTACGATGAGAACTGGCTGACCCTCTCTCGTAACTAACACTTATATCCCAAAAAGATACCCCAAATTTCATAGAAACATCAATGAAATTTGATCAATCACAATTTGATTCAAATTTTTCATGAACCATCCTAAATACCCTCATACACGGATAGTTTTGTTGGAACTAAAATAGACCAAAGGCCATTTGTGATCCCTCAAGAAAGGTGACGAACACCTAGTTTTATACAAGAACAAGAGGTAATGATTTTCCCAAAAAACAGGGGAAGATAAAAGATTAAAATTCATTATTTTCAACACCCCTATGTGAGAATGTACCCGGAACCATATAAGTAAAGAAAAACCAAAACTAGTACATCGTCAAATAACTCAGTATCTATGAAGATAAAACTCAAAAATCATATGTAACAAGTGGATAAGAACTCCACTGATCACTTTAATCAAATCAATCAATAAGATCAATACCATCCACCACCTCCAAGAGGCACTTTCTCTTTTCTCATACCTCTCATGAAAAGATAGATATGCCCGATGTCAAAGGTAGTGTATGAAAAATAAATTCTTGTAGGGTTTCACTATGTGTTCCGTAAGAAATACCATTCAATTTATCATTTTTTACATAAGATAATATAATATAAAGAATGAAATATCATTTATCGTATTTAATACAAAAAAATCTTTCAATAAAAATAGCCCGCAGATATATCAAAAATAACATTCACAAAATATTAAATGAAAATTTTATATAATACATTTTATTTTAATTAATTACCATGAATAAAATAATTCAACAATTCAACTGCCTAATATCCACTTTCACATAAGGGAAATTTCTATCACCCACTCCCACTTAATGGAAAATTACTATTATCCACAACCACATAAGATAAGGTTACTATAATCTCCACCCAAAAATTAAAAAACTACTATATTCCCCTAAAATTTGAGATAAATTACTATGTGAGCCTCAATAAATCTATCAAATTAGATATATATCATTATAAAACATTTCGTAATACAATTTCCCAATTTTTATTTTCATAATGCCTTTTCCACTTAAAAAATAAATCATTTGATTACATTTAAAAATCATTCAATTTGATCCATTTTCTCTAGATCAACATCAAATAATTTTCTTTATAAAAATTTCTAAAACAAGACAACGTTTTTTCAAAAAAAAAACCCCCCAATAATTTCAATTCAATTGAAATTACGTTTTTTTCACAATTTCCATACCCATTTCAAATCAAGGATCGAATAATCATAATTTTATGTCTTTAAATCATTTAAAACTTAATTTAAATTTGAACAAGAAATTGAATTTTTTATTCAAAGTGAAAGGAATTATTGAACTACCTACCATTTATAATTGAAATCAAATCTCCAACACCAGTAACTGGGTCTTCAAATGAAGAATGAAGGCCCAAGAGATCAATAATTCACACTTATAATCATGATCCAATAAAATGGAGGTTACATCAATCAAATATTCAATGATCAATAAAACACTATGGACTGAGGAAGGAGAGATCTGAATAAACTACATTGGTGGAGGCCCACTAACCTATAGAAGATTATGTATGATCTACAAAATATTAATCCTCTAAGAGATGGGGAGTTTTTGAGCCAATATTACTTCTTAAGAGCCTCAAAATCCATGAAAATTAATTATCGTTGACTGGGGGTTGACCGGGGGTTAATATAATGGGTTAAAAATTTTAAAATTATAATTTCTTATAAAATTAATCCACATGCACAATTTCCAAGAGAGGGACGCACAATTACATAAATAGTGCCCCTTATTATGGGGTGAATGGATTCTACTTGGTGGGTGAACAGTTTCAACATTATGAGACACTAGGTTTTCCAAAAAAAAATCCAACCCTTAAATTCTTCATTGTTTGAGCTTTCACATTTTTAGGGTGTTTCCACGTGTTTTGGGAAAACCGTGCACCCCCTCCATAGCACCCTCAAAGGGAATACGGTTTTCTATGACAAACCACATGGTTTTCCGTAATCTTTTTTCAAACATGAATATCTGATTTGGGTACCATAATTCTCAAAAACAACTAAATTGAAACCACGCTATACATACCCCAAAAAAATAATTATTAATATCAGGGCCATGGTGTACCCCAAAATAAGTAACATTTTGTTATAGAAAAAGTGCATAGGAATAGTAAAACAATATAACATATATGGTATATCCATGGATTTAATAACCTATTGTGAATACAATGGAGTGTTTCAAAATCATTTTATAGAATAAATGGATAAAATACCCTCTCAACTAGAAATGAGATCCAAACGATCAAACAACTAGAAAAAAGGTAAAACTAAAGAGAAATCTGATTCAGATCTATATATCTTACCTAAAAACATGGTCCAGCCACTCATGTATCTCTATAATCCATCAATTTCACTAAATATTTTCATCTTTTATATATATAAAAAGATTCCTTAATTCAAATCTCTTAAAGGTATGAGTATATACATACGATGTTTGATGACCCAATAACCAAAAAGAGGGAAATAGAAAGATAAAAAAGTAGTAATATCAATCCACAATGGACTATCAATTTGAATTTGATACAAAACTATAATGACCCAAGTATTCGAACCAATAATAGTCAAATATAAATATAATATCTTCATCCCCATATCACAACTATGAATGATGATTCCTCTTATAGCTCTAAGGGTCCATTTCTGATTCCCAACATCATGCACACATGTTTCAGTATATGTGAGGAGGGTCCACACATAACCACTACTCTCAAATGTTGAATACGGTGTATCCCCAATCATGGTTCTACAAAACCACATAGAATATAGAGTGTAGGTATCACTCATTTCCACTACTTACCCTAGTTCAGGAAACATTACATTATGTCTATGCATATCTCATAAATGCACAAGAATCGGATTGGAGGGAATACACCTCACCAATGTGATCCACAACCAAGGGGGAACACTATAAAGTGAAGGAACCATGCCTATATGAGTTAAGAGGTTCTAGATATTATATAGATGACATATGCCCTTGTTTTTAGGGGGTTCAACTTGATAGATTTAAGAATTGTGTCCTAGTGTGACAGGGGGTGGAACTCTGTTAACAATGGACCCACACCCTATTGCATCAGGGGGATCCACTCAGTATATAAGGGATACATTCCATGGTTCAATAGGGTGTTAAAATTACTTAATAAATAGTTTGGATACCCATTAACCTATGTGATATGGGGTTTAAAAACATGAAATGCCACTTATGACGCTTCTATCGGTGATCAATCTCTTGAAGAATCACTACACTCAAAAAACAAAATTTGTATCTCAAAATACCCTATGATTGAAACCATCATGTTCTATGTGAAATCTTTTTAAGGATATGCTAATCGTGTTTCAAAATCCTTGTCCAAATGTATGATATATGCTTTATGGAAGTCCCTAAAGATGATTACAAAATGTATACCGAGGGTCACATAGTTTGTGACCTTACCTAGACACCTATATGTTTCCCATATTTCAGATAACATGATTGGATACGTAGTAATACATAGAGTTTATGGTCACTTCATAGAAAATATCAGTTGATTGAGGATTTCCCTTGTACACTTGTTCATGCCTATGTAAATCTAGTCATCAATATGTAATTCAGGTCATCCCATGTACATAGATGAATTCAATAACTAGATATTTCCTTTATGCTCCTATGTATGACCATGTTCCTAGACATCCTCGATCTTGTTTACTCCCAGTGTGAAAATCGATCCACCAACATGGGGTCACTCTATGTGTATGGGTTATTCACATCATGTCATATTTATCTCTAACAAATACCCTTGCTGCTGCTTTCATCGGACTACACAAAGGGTGTTCTTCAAAGTACATGTTGTGTAATATGGTTTTTTATAGAAACCCAATTCCCTTCCTTTGGATCCCTATTCCACCGTATCCATTGGAGAATCTACCATTTGATCACCAAAAATTAAAGTGTTTTGTATCCATCTATCATTTTTTGTCCTCTGACTTTCAGTAATCAGAAATCCATTACCTCGTTATCGAGTCGGCATTCCTCCAATCAATTCTCCGTATCTGAAGTTCATGGAGTCATAACTTGCTACCCATGATCCTTTCTGATCCATCAGAAAATCACCATTTTTCATAATATTTCCTCAAATTCTATGAATCTAAGGGTTTTTTCATGCTCGAACCCACACCCTTAATGTCCCACGATGACCTAATGGGACAATGATTAAAAACATGAAAAACAGTGAGGATTAATTCACCTAATCAAAGTAAATCTATCATTCTCCAAACAAACCAATACGGTGGCTAGTTAAATCGGATAACCAAGTCAGATAACAAATCCAATGAGGGAGTCTTGTCAGATTAATCAAACAAAAATTTGTCTTGGATCATGTGAAGATCAATAAATTTTAGCTCAAATAAGTAGATAATTTAATCCATTATTGTAAATTAAATCAAGGTGTTAATAAATAAATAATGGTCCATATATCAATTATTAATCAATCATTTTTTAGGAGAATGTTCACCACTGATGATGATAGTATGTCATGTTCCTTCTTTGACACTCAATATAACTTGATCTATTCATTGTCGTCCTCTGGTCTCAATCTTCCAATGAATAATGATAACCCTATAGTGATTTTATAATGGGGTATTTCTAGATTGAGGATCAGTTTAGGTAATTTAATTAAAATAATTAAAATAAATTATTTAGTTTATTAAATTCACCAACCAATGATTGCCTTCCCTGAAATGTCTAATATTTAATAACCTTAGGCCGTGACTAGGGTAAAATATACATTCTAGAATCAACCATGGTCTCAAATTTAACATGTGAGGATTCATCTGGGAGATGTTATAAAATTTACACAAATCATCCCTTCTGTTATTTAATATATTTAATATTTTTATTATATCTATATTAGTACCCTCCAAGACTCAAGATATCATACTGAATCAGTGCCTGTATTTGAAACTATTCTTGAAAATGTTAAAAAATTTACATGGAAAAAATAGAGTCATTGAATTCACTATATCACATAGGACCTTTATGTTTCAAAGGATGGATGGTTGTACCTATATCTCTGAGTAAGGAGTTGATAGATAATGGAAACTTTTCATGTTTCTCTATGCAACTTGGGACTGAAAATTTGTGTATCTTTCAGATAAATCACAATTATTTTCTGGGTATGTCACATTAAATTGAAAACAATGTTTCTTGTTTACTTACTTGTCATTGGATTATGGTGGAACACTAGAGACAAACTGGTTTTTTACAACCATTACCAATTATGGTATAGAAATTGGATTAGAATTCCATGGATTTAATCATTAATATACTATAAAAAATTAGTTTGAATGATAAAATTTTGGCGATAATTGATTTAATTGTTAAATAATATCATATCATCACTATTATGGAGATAATGAATTTAGAATTACTCAGAATCTTTTATGTTTGAAATGTTATAAATCATTATTGTGTCCCCTAAATGATTGTTTCTAATCAGGATCTACATATCAAATCCATGATTTTTTGAGATGTTTTGGCCATGTGTTCCTAGATTAAATTAATCATGACTTATCTTAAAAAGATGGATGAGAAAAAAAATTATCATTTCAAATTCATGAGGATATTCTAAGAGTATGTGTGCCATATTTTTTTGGTTTTTTAGAAAATTATGTACCCCATGTTGAATTTTCTGATGAAAATATTTTTCAATCATCGATAAAGGTGGAACCCATCAATGGTTTTTATTTTAGGCCATTTATATCATCTCTATGTTGGGAATAGTTGGGACAACTGTCCATGGTTTTATATATCATTTTTTATGATTCGAAAAAAATGAAAAAAATTCATAAGTGGTTATTGACTACTTAAGATCATCAAGAATTCTATGAATACAATTTTCATTTCACACTATAGTTTGAGGTTGGTGAGAATTTATATATCATTTTTTACCTCACATATGAATGCATTGATTGTGAAAAAAATATAATATAAGTCTGAAGATGGTTGGTCACATTAAGATCATGGAGTGACTCGGAAAGGTGGCATATAAGTTGGATTTTCAGTTTGTAACATTAATGCATGATGTGATTTATTTTTCCCATATGAGGAGGTATCAATAGGAACATTCTTACATGATATACTAGGAATATATATTTTTTGATCCTAGCTACATAATTATTGGGAAACTAGATCAGATTATAGATATCTATGATAAGGTACTACATGGTAAAACAATTCCCTTGGTCTATGTTCTATGACAATGTATATATGATATCTTTGAGATGTTTTATTGGGAATCATTGATGAGGTAATAGTGGCCATCAATTTTTACCAGTATATAATCATAACCACCTTTAAGGGGGAAATCTTTTACGATGGGGATAACTGTGACTTCCTCCAAGTTATAGTCATTCTTTAGTTTGAGCCTCAGTCTTTATATTTTGATGTTCGAGAGGTTCTAAGGGTCAAAGGATGAAACACGGTTTTAAAGAAATGTTTTGTTCATGGATTTGGTCTATAGTTGGTCAAGCCATTTTATGCCCATGGTGTATAGGTATATGAGGCTCCAATGGAATTTTTAATAGTTTGAGCACAGTTGGACAACTAGTGTGGCTTGTCATGGAAACTATATGGTTGTTCAAGTGATATTCCAAATGTGTCTCCTAGAATGAACATAATTTCACAAAACCATGTGGCTCATCCCTAGTAATCATGAACCGTTTTTCAATTGTATAAAGTCTATACATGATTGCTTCATCGTTTGTCTAGTTGTGTGGCCTAACAATATGGCCGAATCTAAACCAATATATTGTTAAAATTTACCAATTTTACCTGGTTCATTATTATATCTATCCACCTTAGAATACCCATTAGGTTTGAACTAAACCATACCCACCCCTAAAAATGATTCTCCCTTGTAAATTTTGGATGTTTTCCTTGATTCTAGATGTGTTTAATCAAGGATTGTTGTTTTTTCCCCAATTTTCTCGCCACTTCATAAAACCAAATTATATTTATTTTAAAATACTCTTATTGGAATCCTATTATGTTTTTGATAGAGGAGCTCATCATTTTGATTGATATTTTCTTATATCTTTGGTGTTTATAGGCTTTTGATGACCTGAACTAGTCATTTTCAATCTATTTTCATGATTTTGATTATTTTTTCACCATTCTTTAGGTATGTGTCTCTACACAAAGTTTTAATTCATGAATTTATCAGTGTTCTTATACAACTCTTTAGGTTTGTTTTATAAAAATTATTTATTTGATATTAAGGTGTAATTTATTCCTGATATATATGTTTTTAAATGGGATTTTCGTTAAAAATGATTTTTTTTTGACATTATACGATTGGTTAAATGAATTAATAGCAGTCTTGAATCTTAAATGGATTTTCAATCATATAATATTCAATTCTTCAATGTCAACTTATTTTAGAAATTATAAGAATGTTTTTTGATTAATCTTTTAAGACATAACATATTTTGAAGCTTGGGTTTATGAGAAAATGGATGTAAACATTTGTTTTGGTAATACCACAAATGTTTTTTTATCTATAGATTCTATATGTTTATTATTTAATATTGATACACATTAAGTCTAACCTAGTTTTAATTTTATATGTTTGAGTATTTATTCCAATGGGATGGATCCATGTCTCGTGCTCTTTCATTTATTCTTTGTTTTACATATGACGATAAATTTCATGTTTAGTTTCACATTTAATTGTAAAATATTTTCTTAGGAGGTATCCATGGATTATTCTACTTATAAATTAATTATTTATTTCATGTACTTTTAATATTTATTTTTTTAAATAAATGAATTTTATGAAAACCATATTCTTTTTACAAAATAATTCTCTTTGAAAAAGAATTATAATTTTTGTAAATCTAGCGCTATATTTTTTATGGCACTAGGATTTAGTCAATTTTTATTTAAATATTAGTTTCATTAATTCTCACATACTAACTTTTCCATTAAAAATTTGTAGATGTGGTTTTTAGAAGACATGGGTAAATGGTATGGTGTGATGGTGATTACTAAATTCCCATGGTAATCATATTTTTCATAGTTGGACATGTTGGAGGTGATTCATGGTCACATATAGATTCATATTATGTATTTTATTGTTTTAAATTCATATTTATCCCCTTTTTTGTTAATGTGAACTGTCTTATTCATGTTTAATTTTTCTTCGACTTTGTTCTCTATCAATTTCCCCGTTATAGTAATTCATGAGACATATTTTTTTCTTTTTTTCTTTTTAATGTTGTGTGAATATACATGTGGAATTTTTGATGCATAACCGAGATTATTTACATGATTTAAAAGTATTAATCCATATCCTTCTTTATAAAATGGGATTCAAAACCATCACTCATGTGTATTCCTTATAACTTCCTTACGAACAGATATAATTCTTCTCCCATTGTGGCATCACATATATGGCCATAATGATATAAATAATGAAAATATATTATATATATAATGTAATTATTATTATTTAAATCTAATGTATCATCTACTTCCTTACCATTCCACCCTTTAAAAACATTTAATGGTGCTCATTCATATCTGTATACTACCACCTCCATGAAGTGATGTGATTAATTTTTCATATTTTTTTTCAATAATGATTATAAATAAATATATATATATATATATATATTGATTTTTAATGATATTTATATCATTATTAATTTTTGAATATGATAAATCCTTTATCAAGACAAATGTATGACAACCAACAACTAAAAACATTATTGATAAAATATTTAGTTAAAACCTAAAACATTGATAATAATGAATGATTTATTAAAAAAGAGAAAATATGTTATGAATTGACCATATATGTTATTATAAATATGTAAATGGTTCTGGTATATAGGTATAATAAAAATAAATTTATTATACAGGAAGTTAAATAATGTTTAACTAAGAAAAAACATGAGGTAAGGTGTTTCATAAATTGTTTTCAATTCATTGAGTCATACCACTACATCATTGATTATGTTATGCCACAAAAATTTGGGAAATGACCAAAAAATATTTTTTATTAAATTTCCAATATTTTTTTAAGTAATTTTTGTACACATAATCACTTCTTGGATCAATTATGACATCAATGATATCATCTTTATAAGGTTTTGCACCATGAAATCCAATCTATTGAGAAATTTTTTATCAACATGTTTTAAATAATGTAGTATACATACATCCCCTTTATGATATATAACCTGAATTTATATTTATTCATGGCAATTGAAGTTTAAATTAAAATTTTCTCTTTCAAGGTTTTGTAATTGAAATGTATCCAAAGAGATTGAAATTTATTCCACATTATATTGTTTAAGATTTATTATGTTTTAATTTAACGAATATTATATAATACTTTTTATAAACACTATCTATTATATTATCCAATCTCTATTTCATTGTTTTCCATGTTTTATTTGAAGTGTTTCTCTCTTTGTAAATTTAATTTAGATATGATATGTTTAAAATAAAATAAAATATTGTTTTTATTTTTTATCGGGAATATTTATCTTCCTTATCTATATTTTAACAAAAATTATTTAAAAAATTATTTTTATATATTAAAATGATTTGTTAATTAATTTTTCTATTATAATTGAATTCTTAAAATTATTTAATGGAATCTTTCAAATTATCACTAAAAGCGTAATGTATGACTTTATTTATAAAATTTGATATATAATGTTTCATTTTAATGTATAATATGTTAATGTATTTTAATACCATTATAACCATTTTCACCCTTAAGCTTTTTCTCAATGATTTGAATTGTTTTGCAAAGAAAATAACATAAATTAAAACCTATTTTATTTTTTTAACTCCATTTTCTTCTACGATCTAAATGACTTGATTTTATTACAAAACCCTATATTTCTAATGTATTTATGGTCATGTTTTATCTCTTATGATATTTTGGTCATTAAATTTCTCTCAAAACATTCACTTTATTGTGATCCTATTTTATTATAAACTACATTTCTCATCCACTTCTATATTCAGTGTATCATTGATATTCATATTTCCTAAACATTATACTATATATATATTTGGTTTTTTGCAGATTAATTTTTTGATATAGTGGGGAAATCGTGATATTCGATATTCATTACTTGAAACATATATTTATTGATAAGGAACATAGTTTATGAGTTAAATCGATAATTAAAATATATGAGGAATTAATTTGATATATATTGATGGGTGGGACTATGAAATATATTTCCCCGCAATGAATTAACTTGTCACTTGAGACAAAAATATTTTATAGCCTTATGAAATGTTTTTTTTATACCTAACCATTTTTTAAAATATCTTGGAATAAATCCATGATCCTTGATTTAACCAGATGAATTTCATTCATTGTGAATTCATTTATTATTATCCAAGATGTTATAAGTTTCATATCATCCATGGATCTATTTACTTCTCCGGTTATTGTCTTAATGGAATGTTGTTTCAGTTATTTACCTCTAAATTTTGATTATAGATTATTTTTTAAGGGTATTTTCTATTGTATTCATACCTTACTTGTTTTATGATCTAACCCATATTTTATATCTTTTTCTTGGATAAAATACGAAATATTCGAAATATTTTCAATGATATTGAATAGTTACTTTTAATGTGTTTTATATTTTATTTCCATTATAAAATGTGAATCATGTATATATCTGGATCTTTAAGTGTATTAAATTGACCGATCCTAAGTGTTGTGGAACCTTTTATCTTATATTAATGTGATAAATTAGAAAACATTTTTTGGGTAACTAGTGAAAATATTTTTATAGTTGGTGACATATTATTTTTTGTATAATGAATAGTAATTAGATTTAGAAAATAATATATTATGGAATGTTACCCTTTAACATACATTGAGAATTTGTCTAATTTTTTTATAATATAATAAATGCTTTTTGGAGATTGAATTATATGGTTTCCATAAAATTAAATCCCTCTCCGGATAAAATAACTGAATGTTTTAAAGACTATAACTTCTCATACATAGATATTATATCACTTTAGATGATTATTCATCACTTTAAATAAACATATTCATGATGATCATAAATTTATAGTTCCCTTGGAAATTTGGATACAAAAACAACTGGTCCATAAGTGAGCTACATCATCTAACATTATCTTTTCATAACTCGAATCATTCTTAGTTATATCATAAGTAATACCTTTCAAAACAACATCGGGAAAGTAAATAGATAATGAGTGAGATCAAATGGTCAAAAAGGAAAAAATGGAGATATCAACAAATCATGAGCATCGGGGTATGATAACATGATAATTACATTTGAAAACCACACCCTTTATATTAATGATCATAAACATGAGTCATGGAATAAAGCTTCTATGTTAATAAGAAATGAATCATAATGGTACAAAAATACATGAACTATTAGAGTCTAAAATTTTCATAAGACATAAGATTATGGAATACACATAAGCATATAATATCAATTCCTTAGTATTTAAAGGCTCATTTCCTATATGATAATATAATATTAGGTTCACTCCAAAAACCATCATACTTGTAAATCCTCACTCCCATGACTATCATAGTGGATAAAGTATCTTAATAAATGGGATTCCTCTACATTATAATCCATTTTATCTAAGGACATAGGAATATTTACCCAATTCATTAGAGAGAGATATTGGTCCCACCTAACATATAATTAAAATCATACATATGTGTGCCACAAGATCAAATAAATAATCATATCAAAACCCATCAAATGAAATGGGTTTCCATAAAATTTCTCCATAACATAACTAATATAAAGAAACACATTTCTTAATCATTTCATCAAATCATATCCCATGGAAAATGATGGGGGTTTCATAAGCATTTAATCATAGTATAACACGTGGAAGATAAATGGGTTTCATAAAAATTATTTCATCATCAATTTAATCCATTGAGAGAAGAAATATGAATTGTATACTTGGAAAATATCCTTATTAATGAGTAAGTAACATGAGATTATTTAATCTAATATGAAAATGATTTTGAATGAAAAATCGCATGGGTTGTTTCTTCAATAAATATTCATTATTTGAAAATCACTTTTTTTAAATTAAAAATTAATAAAATATTGTGGAAATCATTTTATATGAAAATAAACTTTAAATATTATAAATTAATATATAGATAAAATATTCTTCATGATTTTTAGAAATCTTCAATCATGACATACATGTAAACACAGTGTAAATAAAGATAATTTTTTTTATAAAAATATTATTCAAAACTCCTAAGTACAAAAAGAGAAGAAAATTATGGAAAAATGTATTATCATGAAATAAACACAGTGTAAAAAAATCCATTATTTTATTAGTAGATATATTATATAATTTTAGCATTTAGATCATAAACATTAACATGCCAGATAATCACTGAGATTGCATCATAAAACCCTTATCACTTGGTAACTTTTGAACTGTAGGCCCTATTAAAAAATTAAATCACATGAAAATTTTAATATCATTAAAATAAGTATATTAATTTTATGAAATCTCAAATGGGTAGTATATACACCTCCAAAAATAATATAGGTGCATAATATAACTTATGTCCCAAATAACGATGTTTTATACAAAAATCCTTTACAATAAGTCTCAACATACTTCGTACACATTAAAAAAACATATATAATAATTAATATTTTATTGAAAAAATATTAACAAATTATAAATATTTAAATATAGAAATATATTATTTAATTATTACATTATATTAATTTTTAATTAACAATGTCATGTTTAATATTTGTTTAAGAAATAACTACTCTGTTTTTTCTATGTGATTTGTTTTCTGTTTTTATTAGTCCTCATGCATTGATCATAGTTCCACAATATAAATAATTCAAAACATGATAAAAATATAATATATATTAATTATATATGAATTTATTGTAATCAATAAATTTTATAGATATAAAATGAAAAACACCATTCATAGAGATGGTAGGTCGTACATATGCATGAATGTTTTTTCCATTTTATCAATATATTGAAATAAAGAAAGGTAAATAAAATATTAAAATCAAATAAGAATTTTTATTTCATATATATCACAAGTTTTCATTAAAATAAACCTTATTACCTTCCATATAAAGAGGGAATGAATCATATCACTTCATGAGGTTGTATTCTACATTACACGTGATCGACAATATCATTTCCCATAGAACGGTAAGTAAGAATATTTATAGGATATAATAATTAATTAATTATAATGGTATCATAAATATCATATATAAACATTTAATAAATACTTATTTCATGGAATTATATTTGGGGATGGAAAATAAATTACATTGGTTCATGAGGCGGTAGTCGGTTGTACTCAGAAAAGGTGATTTTCTATCCCATTTGATCCAAGTATACATTGTATTAAGCTAGGAAAATTAAATAATAACACATCAATATATGTATGATACTGAGTTAATTATATCACAATAGTTTAATAATAATTTAATGAGTTTTGTATTGAGTAATGAAATCCTTGTTGAAGAATGTGACCTCCTCTTTGGGAAACCTCATTTGGTTTTCACCAAAATCCTTTATGGGTAGGATATATAAACAAAATAATTCATCTATAATAATAGGAGGTAATTAGGGAATGTATTTTCATATTTATTTCCCAACAATATGGTATTTTATGTGTTGATTGTAGTATAGAAGGGGTGTACTTTTATAAGTGACTAAGCAACAAACAAGTAATTTTTTTAAACGAAAATGATATACCCTTTCTTTTAACAATAAATAAGTATCCAAAATTTACCATTATATATGATTATAAATTATATGTTATCAAATGTATATAAAATTGGTTTTGGATATTTTTTGTGTCATTTTGACACATATCATTTTAGTCTAACCCCAATATTGACCCATTTTTACCTTAACCGTGGTAAATAATTTTTCTTTTTTTACTATTCATTATCATTAATAAATTATGTTGAAATTATTTTATAATAAATATTATGATTATTAAAATTATTTAATAAATTTTTTCAAATTCCATTCACCTATTTTTGAAAAACATATTTAAATTGAAACCCACAAACACGATGAAAAAGAGGCTTTCCAATGAGAAAATGTTCAACATCTTGTAATTTTTCTATTTAAAAATTCAATATGAAAATGATCATAATGATATAAATTAAATTAAATTATAAATAATTGAACTAATTAAACTTTTAAAACCATTTTAAAAAGAAATATATTCATATAATTTCTTGGAATGAAAATGATGTTTTCAATTAAAAAACAAGTATTTTTAATATTCATTGAAAAATTAATCTATTAAGAAAAATAAAAACACTTAATTCAAACCTAAATATTATACTGAGTTATAAAAATTGATATTCATTTTTTAAAATAAATTTTTTAAATTTTTTAAAAAAAGTAATTTTTTAATACAAAATTAAATTCATTTTTCATAAAGAAAAATGTATTTTTAAATCATATAATAACATTACTGAAAATTATTATTTTATTATTGAGATATTTTCTTTATATAAAACCATTATAATAAATATTTAAAATTTGTATTTTATTATTCATTCCTCCGTGATTATTTTCTAGGTAATAAGGTTCATTATAAAATGATATTATTGATAGTTTCTTATGTTCTGATAAAACTCAGTGTTTCTAGTAAAAAAAGATATCAAAAAAATTAATTCATTAATAAATATTTTATATAATAATAGGGTTTTATGTTATAACCACATTAAAATTAATATCTTCCTCAAAATTTGGTCACTTAAATTCAAATAGATAATGATACTTTTGCCACATCATATCGTCAAGTTCCCACATAGCTTCCTCAAACTAGTTATTTCGCCACAAAAAAATTGACCATGTGAGTGCTCTTGTTTAATTGATGTTTCCCTTTAAGATCCATAATATTCAATTGCTATTAATCATAAATAATAACTTTCTCTATGGGTACAAACATTGAGTTCAATACATGTTAAGGATCGTGATTTTAATTACTCATGAGAGATACATCGAACATATCCTAAACACAAGAGAGGCATGGTGGAAGAGACAACAGATAGGATGTTATCCTTCTAAAATAAACAACATAAAAGGGGATGATATACCTTGGGCTTAGTTTTCCAATCTTCCCAAATCTCATTACTTTATTCAATGGAAATATTTATAGAAAATCCTTATCACAAATATCAAATTTCATACCACATCGATAATTATTAGTATATATTTTCTTCCAACTCTGAGAAAACATGATTTAATTTAGATTGATTCTAAAAAAGACTAAAATTGATTCAGAAATATAATGTTTCAATATCATTATTTCTAACACTTCATTATATAAATTTTTATCTCAAAATTTATTTCCATAGAGCACTTCATAATAATTTATCTGAATACTCATGTGAAAGCTACTGTTGTATGTAAACTCAACTAGGGGAAGGTGTTGATCCCAACTACCATTTCATTACATAGAACAAGATATTGACATATCCTATAGGGTTTGAATTTTCCTCAGGTAAATACAATATTTTTTAAGGATGATACCTGAAGTTGAAACTCAACTCATTATAAAGAGATTGTATAATAAATTTCCATAACATTGAGGTAAACCTCATATATGGATCATACATAATTTAATGTGATACACAGTGGAAACATAACACTTATTTAACATATATCATGGAATTTAGGACAAGAGATAAATTTTCACAAATAGAAATGATGTGAACTGACATTATAAGGTGATCGACTACAAACAATATAGGGTCATTTCATTTAGATGTTTTGGGATGTGCTACTATAGAATATATGGTGGTGTTTTCACATTTCTATTATGTTATAGGTAGTGGATGTAACATCTCCTTATAATTTTTCCACTCACCCTTAAATATTTGACATATTAATCACCAAGATAGAAATACTATGATATACCTATCTAATCCTTCCCACCAGAAGTAGTCCTTAAATTCTCATTACATCATCATATTTCCGAGATTATTAGAGAATTAAGAACAATGTGCTTACTCTATTAAATATTTCTTTCAATCTGGTATGGATGTAACACATGCATGGATCTTAAACTAAATCATTCCCTCATGATGAAGGATAATTGAGGAACATTTCTATCCTTCTTTTAAAGATCTATATGTTAGTTCTTCATCACATTAAAATTTACTTGGATTGATGGTTGAAAATTAAATTGATAAGGGAAAAATATTTCCACTTCATTATGGATTTCCAGATCCATCGTTTTCTTTTATAGAAATATTTTATATTTATTATCATTATCATGGATAATCCATCAGGGTAATTTCAAATTAGATCATTAACCACCTATTTCTCTATTCTGGGGTGGTAATTTTTTGAGAGGTCATATTATTTATTTATCTCTAACCATATTCACTAAACAATATTCATCTCCTTTTATGTGAATATATATTTTAAAATTTTGTGACTATTAAAAATATAAAATTTTTCTCTATAAATATAATTCATTTATATCCTTAAAGAAAAAATCACCGAAACAAACTCTACATCTTGAATTTGGATATTTATCTGACAAACCTTCAATATTCATGAGATATTAGCTATAATATTGTAATTATACATAGTAACACATACAAATCCCTTTTTGGATTAATCATTATATAGATAAAACCCTTATCTACTATAGGGTAACATAATAATAGGTGTGCTCACAAATCTTCTATTCATTTCATTCAAATTTTCCTCAAATTAAGCTGTATAGAGGAAATTGGAAACCTTCCACGTTAACATTTTGAGTTGATTAGATAGTCATGAGGAATTATACCCAAATCTTCGATAATATTCCGATAAACTAGGAAAACTATGGATCTCATTCACCAATGTTGGTCTGTTCTAGCATTCAATTACTCTCATATTTGATTGTTCTACTCATATAGACTCCCATGATATTATATGCCTTTAAAAGGAAATAATTTGTAGCCAAAATTTAAATATTTTAATTTTTCATATAGTTTCTCCTTCCTTTTTTCCTTCAGTTCAATTCTATTGTAATATTAATTATCTTATTTAATTTTTTAATCGATAATAATCTCATCTATAAAGACTACAACAAACTGATCAAGGTAATCATGATAGAATTTATTCTCTAAATATATATAGATAGTGAGGGATTAAGAATAATAAATGATATAACTATATATTCCTACTTCCAATACAATTTATAGAATGATATCCTATTTATATCATCATTCGTGACCCTGAATTGATGATATCCATAATTAAGTTCAATCTTGGACAACTATTAAGATTTTTTCAATTGATATAATAGGTCATCAATACATGGTAGAGGATACTTTTTCTTTATTGTCGTCTTTCTCAGCTCTCACTAATAAATGATAAGTTCCATTGATCCACCTTTATTTTTATGAAAATGTAACTTGTGCATTATAGGGTGACACACATGCCTAAATGAATCCCATTTCAAAGTATTCCTAGTGTTTCTTCTTTGATTATTACAACTTAATTTCTTACGTTTATATGTTGTCCTTGAAATTAGTGTGGAACTAAGTATGTGTTCATTTGAAAAATAAAATTCAGGATTTAGAGGATGACTAGGAAAATATTTCAAAAAGAAACCATAAAATTATTCCACAGTAGGCTTTTCACTTATTTCATCTTTCTCTTCATCCATCTGAGATAAAAACCGTGTATAAATTAGAATAAAGACCCAAACAAATGGATTTTATGTCCATTGTAATTTAATACATATCATATCATTGATAGATGATTATAGTTTGGTTTTTAATATCAAACATGAAATCCCTCCATCATAATCAAATAGGGTATTTATATAGAGAAATCTAATCCATGACTAAGACAACATCAAATTTAACTAGATGAAGAATGATAATATTTAAAGGAAGCACATTCCCACAAACTTCCACAAGAGATGAATCATTTACTTGAGATATTATTATCATATCATTTAGTTTTTTCATTGGTAATTCCACATCGAATCATTTGGGTTCCATCATTATACCCATATAAAAATATTTAGATACTAAATAATGGAAATATCTATAGTAAAATAAGACATTATTAGTTCTAGAGTTAATGGTTAGTGTACCATTCACAACATCATTGTGAAAAAAATCATCAGAAATAGTGATCACAAGATATTCTACCTTTCCCCGTGTCTTATAAAAATACTGACATTGATCATCGTCATTAAATATATTATTTGGAAACATATTAGAATAGTTCCTTTACTCTTTTCATTTGAATCATTAGATTGCAGGAGGTGTATTCTGGGTAACTTTCCCTATATTTTAATGATTATAGATAATCTTCCCATTAAATCAAAAATCAATTATTGGATTGAAATCATTCCCACACATAAAATATTTACTACTCCCCTTAAAAAAATTTCTTCCACATGTCCTCTAAGACTTCAATCATAATGAAAATCTCATCTTTATCTCTCCATGGATTTCAAGAATTCCTTTGAACTCCATAATCCTCTTCTTCTCAAGACATTAAGATTGAATGGTTACTCCAGTCTCTATTTCTACCTTTAGATCACATCTAATGGTTTATTAATATCTATTGAGGCCCCTAATGGATAAATACAAATACAGAAATTTTTGTGAGATATATAAGAATTGATAAGCCTTACCTTCCGGTTGGATGATAATCCAAAAATTATAACTCATAAGTCTAGAATAAGTTACTTCATAGGATCCATTAGATTCATCTTAATTATTATTCAGCTCATAGAAATCATTATCTATTTTTCTACGCATGATACAAGGTAAGTACTTACTAAAAAATAATCTCTTAAACTCGCCCCACTATACCGAGTCAATGTAATTACATTCCAATGTATTTTTTTATGAATGTTCACCATTTATATATTTATCGTTCCAAATAATAAACTACCAAAATTAATTTTTCTGGTTTCAAACACTAGTGAATGGAAAATATTTTTTAGTGTAACTGATCTCTTATTCATCCACTAGAAGATCAGTTGAAAAACTAAAAGAATGTAGACATTGCCTCATTGAGGACTCAATATAACAGTGTTTCCCCCTTTTCTCCTTTAGTAGTTATGGATGATTCATGTCTTGAGAATTTTCTATTATCATAGAAATGAAATTTATCTTTCTATATCCCATAAAATTTGTCTTCATAGGAAGAAAATCATGTTTTCTCGCTACACTCAGCTTTAACATGGTTCCTTCAGGTTCCATTCATTATCCAAAACAAATAAATCATAGTATAATAAATTATAATAATAGTGGGTAACCACATAATCCTAAAAAATCACTTATAGGATGATTAGATCATAGAAAATGTTTAATATAAAAATCCTTCGCTTTGTATTTTTGCATTCATATTAATCATCTATTTAAATATTTTAAGGTGGTTTATAAAGGGTTTCTGAATTTACAAAGTATATCCCACAAGTGTGTCAATCAGAGTGTGTAGCAATGATAATTTCCATGCACTGTGTGGCAGTCAATTCTAGCTAAATTCTCCCATTTAAGAGTTATTTCCCCTTGGTACCTCAATGTTAGAGCCCCATCCACTTGTAATATTCAGAGTGGGTTGTAATTTCATAGACACCACTCACTCAATCCTTTACCAAATTTTTAGGACATTTTTCAACAATTTTACTCCACATTAGACTTATCATCATACATATACTAGTTCCTAAGGGTTTTCAAAACCTATCATATGATTCTAACTATGAGAAAACAAACAAATAATAAATAGGTATTAAATCATTTTATATTAATATTCATTACATTACAAAAACACAAGACATTGGATGATAAAGTTAAAATATATTTGGAATGTTGGACACAAAAACAATAAGTCCATAGTTGATCTACGTCATATCCCACCATGTTCATCATAACTACCATCCCTCTAATATGTATAATACATAATACTTTTCATCATAACATAGGAAATCAAAACATAAGAACATGTGATCTTAGATTCTTGGTAAGGGTAAACAATAAATATATCCACATTTCATGAGCATCGGGTTATGAGGACAAGAGAATAACAATTGATAATCATATCATGAATATCATAGATTGTAAACTTGAGTCATGGAATATGTATTGGAAGTTAATAATACATGAATAATAATAGAATCAAATAACATGAACCATTAGATCATAACAATGGAATATGGCATATATTTGGGTCATACACAAATGTATAGAAAATCATTTCCATAGTAGTTCAAGTATCATTTCCAAGACTATCATAGTTCATAGGTTTTACTTCCCAAATAAATTATAGTTGTCAGGATTCACTACCAATACTATGTACAATAAGAAAGACCTCTTTGGTACATTCTGTTGTGAATATATGGTGGTTGAGGTTTTCTGGGAGGTCAATGAGACTTATTTCTAACACTTCCATATTTATAGTTATGTGAACTGTTTTTCTAGGATGGTAGGTCATCTATCAGTACACCGTCTATCGGTCAATCACCAATCAATATGTCATCTATCTATAGGCCATTTATCGTTAGGTCATCTATCAATAGGATTAATAGTGTTTCCATGATGGTATGTTATGTATTTTTAGGTAATATATTGGTAGGTCATATATTTATTGGTCATCTATTGGTACTTAATCTACCGATAGGTCATCTATATGTAGGTTGATCTATTGTTTCAGGAATGATGGTCATCTATTAGTAGGTCATCTATCGGTAGGTTGACCAGTGTTTCTGGGATAGTAGGTCATGAATTTGTAGGTGTACAGTTTTTCTTGATCTGTAGGTGTAGAATGTTTCATGCTTCCAATAGTTTCACCCTTTTGACGTTATGATTAATGTAAAATACATTCAAAACCTTATTTTAAAGTATTTGAGTCTGATTTAAACCCTATAACTCTTATAATAATTTTTTCTATGGTTCTTGGTGCATTTACTCGGTTAAATGGCATATTCTTGACATGATCTACCTTTAATAGAAAATCTAAATCGTATCTAAATCGATGCTATGTTTAGAATTTTAAAAGGGTGAGTATCTTCCTCTATTATTCCTTAGTATTTTTTTATAATGTAAGATGCAACTGAACCATTAATTATAAAGGATTTGGGTGATTTTGTTGTGGACCATGGATCATGTTTTCCCAAGATTTTTTCCTACTTCATGTGAACCCCCTTTTTTAGTGCAACCATGAATTGTCTATCTAGCTTATATATAAGGTATGTTCTACCTTTATTTTTTTGGGTTCCCGAATCTGTTTCATTCCATTTATCAATTCCATGTTATGTAAAGAGATATCCATGTTTCTTATGTATATTGTTTGGTGTTGGTTAATGCTGGTGTGTCATGGAATCCTTGGGTGGATGCAGTCATTGTGGTATATGTGATCCTAATTCGTTGTGTTGGATCATTCTCATTCAATGAACATAAAAATACTTTTGAATTATGATATTCATATATTCTCTATTCTTATTTATGGGAATACATAGGTTTAGCATGAATTTTCCACGGGATCATAATGATGTTGACATAATAATTATTTTAACCAGAATAAATAATTGGTTTCAATTTCCTAGAGATGTTATTGACTTTTGATTTTCTAGATAGTGTGAAGTCTATGATTTTATGTTTTTATCTCATTATGGATGGAAATTAATAAATAACTTAAATCTTGAATTAAATTATAATTAATTGGGTAATGATAAAGATTTATGTTTAATGAATCTAGTTGTTGTTGTAATTTTATGATAATAAAATTGATGCAGTAAGAATTTTAATTTTAATTGATTGATAAACTCAAAGCATGTTGATGTTTTTTATTAAATCCAAGTCAAAATAATTGTTTAATTTATTTTTGATAGCTTTATATTTCTAGTTGATTGGGATTCCCATAACTGTAAACAATACTAATGAATCAATTAATTCAAGATGGAATAACGAACTAGTTTTTTGATAAATATAATATGTTTTTGTATCTGAGTTACCCTATTTCTGGTAAAGGCCAAGTTTATCATGCTTAGATCCAATAGATATCATTGTGTGTGAGGGATGTATACATTGTTTTAGTGTCAATAGCCCAATTTATTTGTTGTTTCTTACTGCTTGTGATGTGATGTGATCCTGGATGGTTGTTGCGGTAGTGGGGAAGGGATTCTAAGATGTGATGGGAGCCTTGGATGGCTAAGCCTAAAGGGATATTTTGGTATGTGGGGGTAGGGAGGCCCAATGATTGTGGTATTAGTTGAATCCTATAGTGGAGAGATGCATTATTTTATGCATATGGGTGTCAAGGAGGACAAGAGGTGAAAAAATAGGTTGAAGTTGGGCATACCCATCGTTATGAATGTGGGGTTCTTATTGAATATGTTTTGTGTTATCTTCTTTACTATCCCAACATCATGAGGTTGCTGGTATTTCTTACCCTCCTTCAAAAATAATCAAAGACACATGGGGTATTCCACGTTCTTTCTATATTTATATTCTCAAGGGTGGATGGGTCCACACTCCTACTATATGTGGAAAATAATTAACATTTAGTTAATCTACTCATCGTGTTGATCCCCTTGTGTTTGGTAACATATAATGATCTTTTCGAATTCTAGGAATTATGGAATGTTAAGATGATATTAATAAATGATTTAATGAATGAATTTTTAACCCACTCCATTGGTGATTTCTTAGATGCAATGCCAAGGTAATATTATTCAGATGTAGTGGACTCGGATTGGTTATACCTGGAGGGAATGGATCTTTATTGGAATGGAAATGGGATGTAATGTGGTAAATGTTAATAGTTAATTATTGCTTAAATAATTATTTAATCTGATGTAAGACAGATAAAAATGGATAAGTTACATAGTGTATCTCTTTAAGTGGTTGTGTGCTAATAGGATATCTATTCTTAGTAGTGGTAGTCAAGAGTCCAAAAGATGTTAGCTGCAGTTGAGTCTGAGACAAGGTTTTTCTCATTGTTTGGTTGTGAGATATATTATATCAAATTCTTTTTGAGTTCCTATATGATACCTCACCCTATAGGTTTGGTATACTAACACCCAAAAGACTATGATCCCTGGGGGTGTTTCCCCAAACATCTTGGTTGGAGGATAAATGATTGACTTCTCCCTTTAGCCCTTCTCTCTTCTCCTAGTAGTTCGTTTTGATGGTATGCCTGATAGTTAGTTTTCCCCATATATGTGGGTAGAGGGTTATAATGGCTCTTGGTAATTTCACACACACATATTCTAGATATAGTTTCATATGTGATACTATAGGTATAACATGTATTGGTTGTGATGGATTAAGAATCCTTACTCAGTGTATGGGGTGTAATGGCTTGAGGTATAATAATTGAGGTATGATACACATTATGCAGGTTTTGATGGCTCTTGGAAACAACCATGTTACTTTTGTTGGTGTGGTTGTGGTCATGGGTTGTATGAGGGTTATGTTGTGGTGCTACGTCCAATTGACTGTAGGCAAGCCTTTTTGAAGAGAGATGCTCAGGGAGTACAATGTTGGGGAAAACTGCGAACCATGTGGGGAAGTTGTAGTGGGTTACCCTTGGTATTATTTATTATATTATATAATCTTGTATGTGATTATTGGTGAGACTTGAAATGGTGAGGCTAGGAACATAGTATGCATGTTTTGGGGACAATTTAGTTTCACTTGTTGTTCACTGTGCTTTAGTATTCATTATTTACTTTTCCTTGAGAGGAACTGGGGGGGATCCAATTGAATATAATGTTATAGTAACCCCACATTATATATACTATTTTTAAGGTTCCTTTGAGCTGGTTGGAGATCAGGCCAACTACGACTAGCTTGTGAGTTTCGCATGAGTTTTTTGGGGTTTGTGTTCACTGTTGTTTAACTTTCATTTCGAACATGAAATTTTTCTTTTCAGTTGTAGTAGTATTTTCACTAAATTAAATATGTGTACTTGTGACTTCATTTAAATTTTAGTTTGATTAGGATTTGGTGGGTGTATATCTTATATTTTCCTTACACACATGTTTTCAGAAAGGTTAATGTCTCTCATCTGTGGTTTTTTCATTCCCTCGATGCTAGTTTCCAACTAGGGGCCTACTGGAGGAGGTACATGGTGGTCACACTCTCTCTTTACACATTTCATCCATAGGGGGTTTCACAATTTTTGGAGGAGTTCATGACATAGTGGTATCATTGTTCTAGTAGTGGGATATGATTGATTTAAGATTTCGACACAGGATATGTTGCATGGGTTTGTAAGGGAATGATGTCATCTATGTTTAGAAAACACTCTAAGAATGAGATATCGGCTGAGACATGGGTATTTTGGGCCCCTGGTGGTCTGATACATGGACTATGAAGCTTACAGTGTCTAATAAATGATGTGAAACTAGTTTTTGGGTAGACACGTAGTAAATTATCGTGCATTATTATTATTTTCTCGTGTTTTTGAATGGGTAGACATTGCGATTGGTTTCCCTAAAAATAATGAAAGAAAAAAATTAATGAACGTTATTGTCTTCCATATTCAAATATTAGGAGATCTAAATGTTTTTTCTTTTGTTGGTATGGATCTAGGTCAACTTCCTCATTAGGTTTACATGTGTGTTGTTTAGCTTGTTGCACTAACAGATGACCATAGAGTAGAGGTTGACGAAGATGACACTTGGAGTATGAAACTATGAGACATTATACACCAATGTATGTATAAGTATCGGGGATCCGTTTCAGATGTAGTCATGGAATAATGGTTGGGGTAGTTTGAGAGATCCTTCAGTTCTATCTGTTCCTTAAAGGATCACTGGGTATTGTTGGTTATAACGATGTTGTGTGGAACAAGAAGTTAGTGGTGGTTATTGTTCCTTGAAGATCGTGAGGATTCATCAGTCCTATGGGATGAGTACCGAGACTACTTCAATACCGAGTTTCATTCTTTGACCATGAAGGTGGCCAGTCGTTATGATTTGATTACCCTTTGACATGGGATATCCAGTTTGTGGGAGTTTAGAATCTTTTTTAGGATCCATTTCTGTTATAATTTAGAAATATTTATATATGATGAGGCCAGGGTGATGAATTTCAGGCAGTCTTTGCATCCAGATATCCTGTTCCAGGTCACCCCATTTATGATGAATACATATCTTGAGGTACAGGCGAGTGAAGAGGTCATCAAAAGGGCATTAGATAGAACTGTATTTTCATGAGTTGGGAGTCATCAGGATTCCTCTCAAACCATAGCAATGGTCTGGGGATCCCAATTCTTATAGAAGAATCATTTCTTTTCAGTCGGGGTGTGTCACATCCCTTAATGTATCGTTTCTCAAGAGTAAATAGCTCTCTATCCTATACCAAGGGATCATGCGCTTATTTTTCTTGTGGGGGAAGAGGTCATTAGAAGTAGGAGTCCCAAAATTTTACGAGAAATCAGGATTAATTAAATGTATATCTTTAGGTTTGTCTATTGAGGCAATTCTAGCCGAGGTAACAATACAAGGTTACACCATAATTGGATTAGTAGAAAGAAGATGGGGCAGGCAGAGGATAGCCCCAGGAAGCTCCCCTTAAACAGAGAGTAGTGTGTGGTTGTGGAGGTGGTTTTTAATGGGTTCAATGATCTTGTGGAGCATGTATTGGTCAAACTCACGTGTTATCATTTCTAGTGTCAGGTGATTCAGACGTCGTCCGTGGTACCCTTTTCTTATTTTCTATATGGGTGAATGCCTTGATTGATTTAGGAGCGATGAACTCCTTAATATATCCTACCATTTTCCATGCTTTGGTACATGATTTAGAGAGGATTCCAGTTCCCTTGTTGTTGACTATGCCTTTAAGAGGATGAAATGACTTGTTTAATGTATGTTGAGACTATGAGCTTGTTTTGGGAAGCCTCTTTCTTGGGGACAATTCCTATGTTTATGAATACAACCATATGATTTCATCGTCGATAGGGATTGTTTGTGTTTGTTGTAGGCTATAATCAATTGCTTCAGGAGGTAGGTGGTGTTCATCAATTCTAATGGAGATCCAACTGTTTTTGTGGGTGAGAGAGACCCTCGGATGGGTAAGAGGCATATTATGTCTTTTCCATCATGATTGTTGATCTGGTGTTGATTTAGACAGAGTTTCAGTATTAGGTGTTTCAAAGGGTCATAGAAGAGTACACTAATTTCTATCCAGAATAGATTGTAGAATTAACCCCTTTAAGGGAGACTGAGTTCTAGATTAATCTATAGCTTAGCATTCATCTTATATCAATGTATCCATAACGGATGGCTCCTTTCGAGTTGTACGATTTTTATATTCATCTCGATGGTCTATTGTGGTGTTGTTTTGTTCGACCGAGTGTGTCACCATGGGGTGTATAAAAATTTTAATGAAGGATGATAGCAGTTTGTGGTTGTGTGTTAATTATCGACGCATAAAAAAGTGACAGTGAAGAATCACAATCCTTTTTCATGAATTGATGATTTATTTGATCAACTGAAGGGTAAAATTTGGTTCTTAGGGATTGATTGGATATAATGATATCATCAATTTTATGTAAAGGATGAGTATATCCTAAAGAATTCATTATATTGTTGTTGTGAGTATTATGAGTTCACTGTGATTCCATTCAGTGTGATGAATGCTCTATCATGTGTTCATGGGGTTGATGAACATTGTGTTGAAAGAGATCCATTTTTCTCCTTTACACGTACATCTAGACATGATAAAAATGTATTGATTTTTTTGGATAAATATTGATGGCCATGTTTGAGTCATGCTATTTGCGGAGTTTGTGTCTCGATGCTCCGTCTTTCCGAAGCTGAAATCTATGCAATTTGTTCCCAGTGGTTTGCTCCAACAATTATATGATCCTTAGTGGAAGTGGGAGGACATCTTAAAAGAATTTGTCACTAGTTTACCTAGATCACTATGATTTTATGATTCTATATGGGTATTAGTGGATCATTTAAAGAAATCATCACACTTCGTAGAAATCATGGAGTCATGATCAGTAGAGGTTTTATCAAGGAAATATCTAGAGGAGGTGGTGAGACTCCATAGAGTCCCTATGATAATCATTTTTTGATTGATACCCTCAGTTTACCACCATTGTTTGGAGAGGTCTCTAGAGTGATTCTGTTTCTCAAATATTTCGTCACACTACTTTTTATCCATAGATGGACGATCCAATAAAGCGGACGATCTGGACTCACGAATATATGTTTCACTCTTGTGTCCTTGATTTTTAAGATTCATAAATAAAGAAATTACCCTTGGTTGAGTTCACTTACAAAAACATTTTTCACTCCCCCATGGGTATGGCATCATGTGAAGTCTAGTATGAGAACCATTACATTCTTTGTTGGGATAGAATGGGGTCAGGGAGTCAAAAATTATCAGGACAGAATAGGTACATAACACAACAGAGATGGTTTAGGTTGTTCATGAGAGGATGAACGTTGTGCAGGATCGTCCCAAATCCACTGTTTATCAAAGGAGGAGAACATTAGAGTATTGAATTAGAGATCATGTGTTTTTAATGTAACTCACTGTTAGGGTAAATGATGGGTTGGTCATGGTAGTAATCTTTCTCCCCAAAAAGTTATACCATTCTAAGTGTTGGCTCAAATTAGAGTGATGGCGTATCGGGTAGAACTTCACCCATATATGAGAAGGGTACTTGATGTTTTTCACATGACACATCACCTATTTTTCTATGTGATTAATCTCACATCATCGATTACAATGAGATTGATCTTGATAATGTTCTGACATTCAAGGAGCGACAATTAGATATCCAAGACTGCAAGGAGAAGGTGTGGCGTAGGCATGATATATCCTTAGTTCGGGTCATCTGGTGACAAAGGGGCATGGGGGAGAGTACTTGGGAACATGATTTACTGATACATGCTTAGTAACCTATGCAATTTTATGTTTATATATATTTTTATAATAATTATAGTTTTTTAGTTTTAGACCTTTCCTATTTATGAGAAATATTACTCTTGTTTCCTATTGTGTCTTTCCCTATTTTAAGAGGTCTCTCCGAAGGGAGATTGTTTAGGAGCTGGTTGTGGGTTTCTCATGGTTCTGCATTTTCCCTTTTATGATATAGTTGAGCTCTTGTGGTAGTGATATCCACGGGAGGTATCTCATGGGGGGGATGTTATAATGACCCCTTCTCTGTTTTCTCCCTAGGTTGGTTTTTTATTCTTGATGATGAAAATGTTTTTAAGGGTATATGATGTAATGACCCAAACCACTCTAGTCCATTCCTTGGGGAAATATGATGTTTGATGTGTTTTGGGAGGTCATGTTTACTTATTATTAATAATACCAAATTTTCATTTCTATGAACAGTGTTTCCATGATAGTAGGTTATATATCAGTAGGTCATCTATCGGTCGGTTAAATTGTGTTTCTAGGATAATAGAGCATCTATAAGTTGGAAATCTATTAGTAGGTATCTCTCAATTGGTCATCTATCTTCTGGCCTTGAATTGGTAGATTTAATAGTGTTTCCCAAACAGAAGGATATATTTTTGTAGGCCGTCTATCGTTATTTCATCTATCGGTTGGTTGCCTATTAGTAGGTTATCTATAAGTGGGTTGAATAGTTTTTTCAGGATGGTAGGTCATCTGTCGGTGTGTCATCTATCGATAGGTCATCTATTAGTAGGTCTTATATTGGTCAGTGTGTAGTGTTTCTAGATTAGTAGGTGTACAATATTTTTAGATTCCTAGAGTTTCTCCCCATTGATGATATCTTTGACATAAAATGCATTCAAATAATCTTTTTATGCAATTTATGGAAAATTCAAATCCCATCACTCCTATCTAAATTTTTCTTCTGGTTCTGGGCGACTTTACTCGGTCAAACCACATAATCTTGACCGAATTCACCATTAATGGAAAATGTAAATTGTATCTAAATCGCTACTCTAATTATATTTTTAAAATTGTGATATATTTTCTTCCCTAGTTCTTCCATCATTTTTTCCCTTGTAGAAGTCACCTGAACCCTTTCTCCCACAGAGTTGTGATATTTTTGTGTGGACCCTGAATCTTGTTTTCCCTGGAGTTTTTCATACTGCATGTGCACCCTCAGTTTTGGTGAAACCAAGAGCTTTCGATCCATATTAGATAGAAGTTATGTTATACCTATGTTATTTTGGGTTCATCGATCTATTTTCATCTATTTATCATTTCCATGTGATGGAATGTGATCTATGTGATTCTAATGGAGCTTTCTTTGGTGTTGGTTAATGTGATTTTGTAGTGGGGTCCTCAGGTGGATGCAGTCATTATGGGAGAGTCGATCAGGATCCATTGTGTTGGAATTTACTTAAAAAGGAGGTTAGAATCCTTTTGAGGTAGAGGATTTGTGGCTTCGCTGTTTTTATTTATGTGTAGACACAGAGTTTGCATGATTTAGCCACTAGATCATAATGAAATTGAAAAAATAAATTTTTTAAATGGATTAATGAATTGGAATCAATTTCCTAGAGATTTTATTGCCTCATGATTTTCTAGATAGGGTGATATCTATTATTTTCTTGTTTATCATTCCATTATTCATAGGAATTGGTAAAGCACAAAAAGCCAAAATTAATTAAAAATTAATTGTTTAATAATAAATAAAAATGTTTAAGGAATTTGGTTTTTGTTGTGGTAATATGATGATAAAAATTGATGCAGTATAATTGGTTATTTTAATTGATTGATAAACCCGAAGCATGTCAAGGCTTTTAGATTAAAGGCATGTCAAATTAATTGTTTAATAAATTTTTGATAGCTTGAGATAGCTAGTTGTTTAGGATTTCCAAAGTTAGAACCTATGTTAATGAATCAATTAATTCGAGAAGGAATAAAGAACTAGTTGAGTGTCAAATAAAATTCATTGTGGGGTTTGAGTTACCAACATTCTTGTAATGTCCAAGTGGATAATGTAGGGATTTGTTAGAGATCATTGCGTGTGAAGGATGAATTACTTGTTTTAGATCCAAGTGCTTATTTTATTTTCTGTTTCCTACTACTTGTGTTGTGATGTGATCCTAGATGGTTGGTTTAGTTGGGGGTTGGAGTCCCGAATGTAACATTAGCTTGGGATGGCTGATCCTGGAGGGATGATATGGTATGTGGGGGTTGGAAGGCCTTGTGTTTGTTGTAGTAGTTAACATATATTGTTGGAAGATGCATCAGTTTATGTATATGGGTGTCAGAGAGGACACCATAGGTGGTTGAATGGGTTTAAGATGGGCATACCTGTTGTTATGAATCTCGGATGATTTTTGAATATGTTGTGTCTTAATTTATTTACATTCACCACTCATTGAGGTAGCTGTTCTTGGTTACCCTATTTCCAAAAGAGGTGAATACATGTGAGGTATTTCACATGCATTCAATGTTTATATTATTGAGGATGGATGGGTCTACTCTCATGCTATATGATGAAATGAATCAACAGTTATTTCATCTGATCACAATGTTGATCCCCTTGTGTTTGGTATCTGAGAATGATTTCCTAGAATGCTTAGAATTATGGAATGTGAATATTTTATTAATAAATTAATGAGTGAATGAATTGTTAACCCATTGGATTTGGTACTTCTGGGATGTAATTCTTGGGTAATATTTTTGAGAAGCCATGGACTAGGTTTGATTATGACGGGAGGGAAAGGATCCTGGTTGGAATAGAAATGGGATCTAATGTGGTAAATTTTAGAGGTTAATTGTTGTTTAAATAATTAATTAATGTAAAAGGAAACTAATAAAAATGGATAAGTAACTTAAGGATGGTGTTTAAATAGTTGTGTTCGTATAGGATATATAGTCTTAATAGATGAAATTGGGAGTCCAAGAGACGTGACCTGTAGTTGAGTCAGAGACTAGGTTTTTTCCATAGTGTGGTTGTGAGCTATATTAGATCATGTAATTTTTGTGTTCCCATATTCTACCCACCCTGTAGGATAGGTATACTAACACCCTAGGGATCTTGAGCATTCGGGTTGTTTTCCCTAACATCTCTCTGGGAGGACAGATGGATTACTTCCCCCAATGGCCTGGCTCTATTCTATTTGTAGTTACTTGTGTTGTTATGCATGACCGTTAATTTTTCCCATAAATGTGTGTAGAGGATTGTAATAGATTATGGTCACCTCACACACAAATATCCCGGATATAGATTCCTAACTACTACTATAGTTATAACGTGTATAGGCTGTGAAGTATTGACGACCTGTACTCAGTGTATGGGCTATAATTTTATGAGGTGTAATACCAGATATATCATATACATTGTGCGTGTTGTGGTGGTTCCTGAGAACTACATAGTTAATTTTGGTTCAGTGGTTTCGGTGGGGAGTTTCACGAGGTGAATGTTGTGGTTCTACGCCCAGGAGTCTATGAGAAATCCCTTTTGGACTGATATGCTCTAGATGTGCGACGTTAGGGAAAAGTGGAAAAATATTGGGGAAGTGTTAGAGGGGAACCGTTGATTTTATTTATTATAAAATATAATCTTTCATGTAATACTTTTTTAGAGTGTCCATGGGGAGGATGGGAACTTAGTATACATATGTAGGTGACAAGTTATTTTCACTTGTTGTTCACTGTACATTATCTTGCTTTCATTAATTTTTCATGACAGCCTATAGGGAGGATCCTACTTTGTACACAATTATAATCAACCTATGTTATGTAGACTACATTTAGGTCACTTGGAGTAGGTTGGAGATCAGGATAATTATTACAAGCTTTTGTATTTTGTATGAGTTGTTCGGGCTCCATGGTCAATTTTTTTTTACATTTTTTTGGTACATATTGTTTCCCTTTTCAGTTGTAGTAGTATTCTATTGACATTACATATATATACTTAGGTTTTATTTTATAATATTGTCTGAGAAAGAGTTTTTTTGTGTATATCTTGTCAATCACTCATGCATGTTTTCTCTTAGAGGGTAATGCCTCCCATCTGTGTTTTTACAATACCCCGGGTGCTATTCACCATCCTGACGCCTACTAGAGGTGGGACTCGAGAGTCATTATCTATCATCTCGCATTTATGGCCTAGGAGGAGTACACCTTGTGGGGATTGGGTTATTACACTATCATAGTGGATAATGTCCCTTACTGAATTGGGTTAGCACCCCATTACATTCTTTTTTATCTCATGAGATACCAACCATTACCTAATGTATTTGAGGGAGATATAGTTCTTATCTATATCATAATTAAAATCATACATATGTGTTCTACATGATCCAAAACCATGTATCATATCAGAAACCTAGAAATGAAAAAGGTTACACAAAAAAATTAATCATAACTTTAGTTATGGGAAAGATACAAGTTTCATAATCATTTCATCATATCGTCAATTCATCAAAGCATAACCTGTATAAAAATAATCTGATTTCACAAGAATTTTAACATGGTAAAACCCGTTGAAGAAAAATAGGTTTCATGAAATACTTGTCATCATAAACACAAAACATTCATAACAATATTAATAATGTTATCCTTGAATTATATTCCATGATAATCATAAGAAATATCAAGCTTTTTTATCTCAGATGGAAAATTATTTTGAAGAAAAACACTTGGACTGGTTCATGAGAAATTTTTCCTTTCTTGGAAAATCACATTAAAAAATGAAAGATCATAAAATATTCATAAAATAATTTTCATTGAAATTAACTATGAAAACATATAAATTAGTCTTCAAATAAAATTATTTTCAGGATGATATAAAATTTCCATATATGTGGTACATGTTAAAACATACATTTTTGTCACATTTTGGGTAAAAGTCAAAAACGAGTTGTTTAGATAAAAATAATAATATTCCATTAAAAACATTTTAAAGAAGGAGAAAATGGTGAAAATTTATTTAATAAATCATTTTGAGAATCTTAAAAACATTTTTTTAGGACACATTGTTTTGTATGAAAATGGTTTTTTAACAAAGAGGGAAATAACTATTGTTTTCTTAAAAATATAATTTCAAAATATTTAGTACATAAAGTGATAAATATGATGCAAAAAACATTAGTTATAATGAAATAAATATAAAAAATGAAAATTCATGAATTTATTAATATATAAATCATAATATTTAATCCTTTGAGATATTTTATAAACAATCCCAATAAACAATGTGATTATATCATAGAAACATTAATAGTTTTGTATCTTTTGAATCATAGATGAAAATAAAGAATAACATAAAAATAATCCATTAATATAATGAAAAAAAATTATTTATTATATAATATTTCAACGGGGATTTATATATAATTCATTTAAGAAAATAGGTGCGAAATATAAATTCTATCCCAAAGAAGACAATTTGAGAAAAAACCAATTAACTTATATCTCAACATCCTTTGTAAACATTCACACCACCTTTATAATAAATAAATCATTATTATACATATATTAAATTATCATAAATTTATTTATATCATTCCATATATGATTTACACATGACCTTTTGTTGCCCATTTATTAGAAATTCCATGTTAAAGCCATGTTATAGGAAATAACTACAATTTTTGGGTATGTTTTGATTTTTTCTTTTTCTATACTATTAAATTGATCATGGATACATAATAAATGATATATTTATTTCATTCATACATTTTATAAGGTTTTAATAAATTGATTTTTGTATTTAAAAAAATAATTGTTCCAATTTATTTATTATTTACCTAGTTTTATTTTATATTAAGAAAGAACGAATATATAAAATAAGAATGAAATAGGGAGAATTTGTTAGCCAAAAGACACCTCTGGACATTAGTGAATCAAATTAGTGTTAAACTATATGTTTTAGGATTTTGTGGAGTTATAAACATGAATCAGAACATATGCACATCATGTATTTCAATTACACAATCTGAAATTCATTAAGGCAGACATATGAAGAAAATTGTGATGCATTACCATGAAACAAAATTTAATTGGTTAAATGATGTTAAAACCCTTAAACATCATCATATCCATGGGAAAAAGATTATTAAATGCTATGCAGTTGAGGGTTTGATGGGTTTTCCTATAAATTAAATCCTCAGTCACAACTTCATGGGATTCCGAGACCATAAGGGGTAGCACGATGTAGATGGTTAAACTCAAGAAAATATGGGGATGATACAGATCCTTGTATAGACATCGTTCTTCACCCCCATTCTTCCTTGAGAATCTGTACTTATCATGTTCATCATTCCTATCATGGGGGAGAAGATTATTTTCTTATGGGTGATGTTATTTTAAGGGGTTTTATTTTATGGATTTTTTCTATTTTCTATTCTTTTTTGGGATTGCTACAACATTTTTTATCAATTCCAAATATCTTTATTTTTTTATTGTTTGAAAATTACTACATTATAAATATTATCATTTTTCTACATCTAATAATTGTTGTATTTTGTGCATGAACATCATGCAATCTATGTTAGAAATGTTTAAATGTGGTTTTGGGTCACCTAATTTTGTTTTACGATACTTTATATGACCACTCAAATGGAGATATCGTAGAATTATTGTAGGATACCCAGTAAAAGGATCATTACTGACCCTATTATTACACCTAAACTAAATGAATCCATTATCAATTAAATACCTAGTGAAAGAACTCAGATATCACTGATTCGAACACGTATCTCTCTTTATATTTAAAAAACAATTAATGCATATTTTTTTTATCTTTTTCCAAATAACTGACCAATTTTTATTTAAATTTTTTTATTTAATTTATAACATAGAGATCATCTAGGTGGGTTCAATACTCAAACATTCTAGACACTACATTTTTTATGTAGTTCTTCTATGGTTTATAAGTTATTAAATTTGTGTAGCCCCATTTGAATTAATGATACTGAGGGGTATGATAATTTACATATAATTTTAGACATGATATAAATATCATATATATTAATTATATATATATTTTTATAAATCGATAATATTTGGATTTTGTAAAATATATACACCATTCTGGAATATAGAAGGCCATATATATGCTTGAATGTTGTACTTTTTTTCTCAATGGATTGATGGAAATAATTGTAAATAATATATTACCACTATATAATTATTTTAATTTCATATATAACACATATGATCATTTAACCCATCCAAATTACCTTTCATGTTATGTTTGAATGATTCATATAATTTTGTGATGTGGTAGTCTATCAAACACCTGATCGATGTAGTTTTATTCCCATAGAATGTAATATAAGAATATCTTTGTGATAAAACAATTATATAAGTATAATAATATCAAAAATATAATATCAAAAATTTTAAGATATCCTTATATCCCTCTATGAGAGGTGGTGATGGAAAATTAATAACAACAATTTATGATCCATTAGTTCTCCTTACACATAAATAACAATTTTATATTAAATTTCATGTATGTGGAGATGATTTTAGTTGATCAAATTAACATAAGAACATATATGTATATGGAATATAATGATTTCATCATATTTTTGAGGTTTAATAATAATTTAAGGGGATGTTGGGATAAATAAAATAAAAAAATTCTCATTAAAGAATGTTACCTCTTCTTCAAGTAACCTTCTTATATTTGTACTAAAATCCTTAATAGGTTGGATATATGACCAAAATATAGATTCTTTGATGATAAGATTAATTTAATTTATATTTTTTGTAGTTATTTTCTAATAAACTGTTTTTAGAAGTGTTAATAGAAGAGTATAAGGACTAGCTTTTATATGTATGGTGAGTGGCACACTTATAATTTTTTGAATGAAAAATTTTACCCATGTTTTTAACATGAAAAAATGACCATAAATGGTCTATTATAGAGAAATTTATAATATAATGTTTAAATGTGTCCATGAAATGGTTTTTTGACATGTTTTGGATAATTTTAACCCATGTCATTTTTTTCTAAGTCCCAGTAAACCCATTTTTACCTTTACCACAGTAAATAATTTTTACTTTTAAAAAATTTATTATGGTCAAAAACTAAGTTGAAAAAAATATACAACATTAACTATTGTTATTATAATTATTTAGTCTATATTATAATTTCAATTCATAGAAGTTGATAAATTTAATTTAACATTAGACAAGTAGACATGATGAGAAAATGGTTTCTGAAAGTGAAAATTTTCAAATGAGTAAAACGATTTTTAATCAAAATTAAAAAGGAAAATGATTTCAAAGAAGTAAATTGCTAAAATTTACATGTATTTGAACTCATGATAATTTAAAACAAATTTTAAAACAAATAACGACCTTATAAATATTTAAAATTACAGGGAATTCTTTAATAAGAACAATTATTTTTATAATCCCTCATTAAATTATTATATTCAGAAAAATAAAAATAATTCTCACTAAAATAAAATCTACATAATGATTTCAATAAAAAATTGTATTTTATAAAATTAATAATATATTTTTTTTAGAAAAAAAATTATTATTGTATTTAAATAGATATAAAAATCATTTTTTGTTAAAATAGTATTTTTGATACATATAAATATTTTACAAAAAAAATAATTATTTTTTATCAATATGTATTCTTTTTTAAAAAAAATATAACTAATATTGTTAATGTTTTTATTAATATTAATTATTCCATTTTTAGAAGATATGTAAGGACTCTATTTATTAAATAATAATACTAATAATTTGTCACGGATCTTTAATACTCAATGTTGTGTGTAACGGAAGATATCAAATAAATTTAATTTTTTCTGAAAATATTTCATAAAATTCATCGGAGTTATAAATTTGTTCTCGGAAACAATTATTATATTCATAACAATTATAAATGTATTTGGTTGAGTATATCTCAACCCTCACTCTAGTGAAAAATAAATTGACCCTTTCCATAAACCCAATTACACACTCTTGAGGGATATTATTTGTTTAATTAAAATTTTATTTATGAACCATTGTGATTAATGAGAGGATATAACCCATTAAAAATTATTATATAAAATTGTAATTTTGAATAAACCAAAAGTTTGATTGAAAGTTATTTCCTAGGATGATTATAATTTTAAATTCATAGATACCCTTATTGAGCATTTTTTAACGAATGTTCAAGACGATTATGGATATTTTTAGAGACATTTATGGGAATAAAACACTTTGGATCATTACGTTTTTTGGTGAAAAGGTTATTTGAGGAAGATTTTTTTTATATTCAGTGGTCAGAAGATGAACTCTATTGATATTATTTGGATTTAATGTGTAGTAAAATAAAATAAAAAAATTTCTATATTTCAGGAACATATGTTTTATCATATAGATAGCCATAGGATTAAAAATTTATTTGGGGAATAAGGGATTAATGTTATTTTTAATACGATTATATACTGTTATATTTATATGATTTAGGTAAAAAGAATTGTTTTTCTTCTATGATGGTATTTTATTTAAGGAAAAATGGGTGAGTTAACTTTAAAAAAAATGGAGTTTTTTATTATGGATTTGTAGTTATTTATTTTATTTATGGTAATGATTAGAATATATTAGTGATTATATGATTTTGCATATACATATTTGGTATATGAATTTATGATTGATTATTTTTATCTAGATATAAAATTTAAATTAATCTCTTATGAATATGTTGTTAAATAGTTCTACTTTTGAAATTTTTAAATTTATTAGGATTATTTTTAAATAGAAATAACGTTATTTCTTATGGAGTGATTTATGATGAACATTGGGCGTTATTTTTTTTCTATTGATTATTGTATTATTTCCTTATATGATTGTTTATTCATATGGCATATTATATCACCATGTGGTTACTATTTTTTGGTTAATATAGTGAAATATGGAGAATAATTTCGCATCCATTTGTGGATGTTATTATCAATTATAGTTTTATTTTAGTGAAATTACCATTAAAAAATAAACCCATTCATGATGATTCTTATCAAAGTATGAAACTATGTTTATATAATGGGAATAAATCATGTTTTTAAATTTTATAATATTTTTCAATCCCAATAGTAAGGATATTTCAATAACCCACGAAAACTAAAGGTAAATCTATTTAGTATTATGTGGAATGTTACACTCTTATACTGAGGTGTTTTTCTAAATTCAATATTTAATGAGTAACGCTTAGATAGCTGCATATATAATAATTTTCCATGTAATAAAATAATAATTGATGTTCTTCCAAATTTCTATATTTAATTTTATTAATATCATATAATATGTTCATTTTAGAAAATAAGAATTATAATAATGATGGTGTAATTTTTATAAGGATGGGAGAATGTAATATATCAATATTCTAGTATATATATTCTTGTATAAAGATTATAATTTTCGATATTGAACACCACATACAACCTCAATCTTAAATGAACTACAGAATATTGTTAATTAAATTATAATGTTATAATGTATTTCCTGGGTTGACGGGTTTGAATATGAATATAATATTTATGAAATATGTGTCGAAATTATTTCCATAATTCAAAAAATGAATTAAATTACAAAATTTAAAATTCATCTAATTTTTCTTACTATGAATGAATAATAATAATTTCACTTTAGGAATTATTGTTATTTTTCTTCCAAAATAATATTTAATTAAAATTTTTAATGGATTTTATAATTAATTTAAGCTACATAAATAAGTATTTTCTTATAATATATCATCTTTAAAATAAGTATTACAATATAACCATAGGATTAATTTTTGGCATTTACTAAAATGATTTATTTTTTGGAAAATGTTAATTTTTATATGTCTATAATTTAATTTATTTAAATCAACTATTTTGATTCTATTTTGGGTTGATTTTAATGTGACGTATTATCTATTTTAAAAAAACATAATCTAAATAATTCCATTGGAATAAATGTTGTATTTTATTTTGGTAAAATGTTATTATATTCTTAAAAATTCAATTTTCATAAAATAATTTTTAATTTCATACTATATTTATATTATAATTAAAAAAAATCTCTAATTATCAATGAATTATATTAAATTTATTGATTATATACGCTTATATTATAATTTTAATTCATATAATGAATATTAAAATAAAAAAAGATTATGTACGATCATCTTTTTCTTGACAAATTCACCATCTTTAAAATTTATTTTTCATCTCATTTTGCGGGATTATTTTTCAATTATTTTTTCTGAATTATAGAAATTTATTTTGATAAAATGGATTTCATTTTTTAATCATTATGTTACATTTTTTGAAATAGTTTCTTTTATTTTGAATCATTATGAATAGTAATTGTGGTAAATATTTGTGACCTTGGTAAGGGAAAATCTGATAATTAATGTTACAAATAATGTGATAACTACTTCAAAAATTATATAACACCTAAATTATGAATGTTTTATAACCTAAGTTCATCCTCCATCCTCCAATATTCACTGATATTTCAATTTTGATAAATATTTCTCCAACAAATACCTTTATATAATTAATCTGAAGTAAAATTATAAAACACCACTCGCTTTCTTTTAATTTATCATATATTTTAACATGTGGATAATAGGATATTATTAATGAATATGAAAGATTATGTTAACCATAAAAAAATTATTTCTATGATGATTTATTTGATTTTATTTTTATTTATTGCATAAATTCTTCAAATTCTTACACAACACTCGCACCATACTTGTACAATTAGTAGATAAATTTTATTGATTAATAATGATTTATAATTTATTTTAGAAAATATTATATTCAAATTTTAATTCTATAATGACGAATTTGAATTAAAAATATATTATTAGTTCTTAAAATTTCATTAATTTTATTTTATGTTAAATATTATAATATTAAATTATTTGAAAATCATAAAAAATTAAATACGAAAAATGGGATGGAATATGGTAAAATATATTATCCCATGACATTTTTTGAGATAATAATAAACATAAATTTATATTTATTACCCTTTTAAAATGATACAATAGTAACCCCACTTATGGTTAAAATTTGATAACAAATGGTTGAAATGAAAATAAAACATTCAAAAAGACACATAAAACTATCAAAATTTTATTGGTGGTATATAATTTAAAAGTTTACTATCTTATCATAGAAATGTCTTCCACTTGGGTACACTTTCACATAAAAAATAAATTATTATATTTATACATTTTAAGTAACTTCATGTTTATTCTTCCCTAACTTATAAAATAGAAGCACTTACCCTCACTAATTCAAAATTGTTCATAAGTTTATCTAAAAACTTGAAAACACCCTCCCAATCATATTTTTCCACATTCTAGTGGTTTTTGTATTACTAAAAGGCCATCCCTAGTGCCCTCAATAGTAGATATAAATGATCTCTTTCAAAAAAGTGGTAATCATCTTAACTGAACACTTTCATTTTCCTTCTTTTTCATACAAAAATAAATTATTTCCTATAAATTAAAAAAAATATTATTTATTTTAATTATAATTAAAAATTAATATACTTATTTGATAATATTAATCTCTCTCCTTCTGCGTCCAATTAGAAATAAAACCATCGCTCGTGTGGGCGTCACTCTACTACCTCACGAACCAAGGAAATTTGTTTTATCACTATGTCTCATGGATTTTCAAAATGGAGTAAATAATGAATATATATAATATATATAATATAAATATAATTATGAAAATTTAATATTACACTTCCTCATTTTAAAAAATAATAACGTCCCTTGTGCATATGTTTTGAATACTACATTCGTGAAATGATGTGATTCATTATTTATGTTTTATTTTCAAAAATCATTCCAAATATATATATAATTAATATTTATGATTTTTTATTATGATTATAATTCTATATTTGAAAAAGAAATGATAAATACAAGTTTACCATAACAAATTAATCAAAACATGCATGAAAAATGAACTATTTAATGCCAAAAAATTGATAAAAATGAAATATTGTTAGCAAACAGGTGATAAGATGTTATAATTGTATCATATATAATATTATATATATATATATATGATTTATATATGTAATTACAATTTTCACTATAATGACATGATCTTTGTAAGGGATCTTGTCTCAATTTCCATAGCATTTAGAAATATTTTTTTTATTATGACTTTATTTTCTATTTTGTGGTATACATACTTCCGTTTTATTTTACATATCATGAATATATATTTTCTCATGATAATTAACGATTTAATTAATGTATAATCTTTTAATGGTAACATTTTTAATGTTACCAAGGTGATATGAATTATTTTATAGTCCCTTTTTTAGGGATTGCTAATATTTTCATTAAATAAATATTATATTATATCCACTATTAACACCTTATATTTCCTTATACTCTCTAGATTTAATGATTTTTAATATTTCACTATAACACTTCTAATTTTTGGAACCAAAATAATTTCAATTATTTTTTAAAAGAAATGTGGTTCTTATTTCTCTCTTTGATCATGCATATTTTTCTTCCATGCATATATTTTAAAATATAATTTTACAAATTACTTTTTTATTAACTAAAATGATTTATTAATGAGAAATTATGTTATTAATATAATTTTTATATTTTAATATTAATTTTTTTTAACATTATCCAAATGTTTCATTGTTCACTTTCTCTACAAAAAGTCAAAAGGAATGTTTCATTTTAATGTATAAGAGATAACATCTTTTTCTACTCCAAAACCTATTTTACTCTTTATAGATTCTTATAAAAATTTTAAATGGGTCAAAAAATGAATATTTACAAAAAATTTATTGAAGCGTTTCACTTCCATTTTTTATATTATCTAAAAGACATTATTTTATTACAAACCCATTATTATTGATGAATTGATAGTCATCTCTCATCACATAATTAATTTTATCCTCATTAATATTCAATTGAATCATTCACATTATTTTTTTCATATTTTATTGAACATTGAAATTATTTTCCATATAAATATTATTTTTATCATTTATAAGTTTATTGTGAGAACCAAATACCATTTATATATATGTATATATACTATGAATGTTATCTGATTCATAATGGAAATATTTATACTCTATATTCTTAAATCAATATGAATATTTTATGATATAGATTAATGGTTTTGAATTTAAATGATCATTCAATATATGATGAATGCATTGGAAATCCTATGACAGGTATGTCCTGGAATTACATAGCCCCATATTGCATCAACAAGTCACATGGGGCAGACTAATTTGTTAGCCTTATTAAATGTGTTTTTTGTTTACCTGCACATATTAAAAATGATCATGGAACAAGGCCTTGATCATGAAATCCAGCATTATGGATTTCCATCAATGATAATTCAGTTATTATTATCCATAAGAGCACTATATTTATAAAATCCACACCTTCATTTCATTTTTAAGTTGTTTATTAAATGCCAAATGTTTTATGTTATTTACATTTATATATTGATTATGCATTATTTACTTTTACTTCATTCTATTGTATATAACCATCACTGATCATTTTAGATCACCCCTACTTTTTCATTACCCAAAATTTGAAAAATTAATCTATCAATGACTTTCATGGATGAAGAATTTTTACATTTACTATGTTTAATATTTTATCATCATTGTAAAATGAGAATCATTTATGTATCTGGTTCTTTGAGACTACTAAACAAATCAATCCATAGTGATTTGATCCTTTGTTTCATACTCTAATGTAATAAAGTACACATAACCTCTAGGTTTCATGAATTATGGTTGTTACAATTCCTATAGGTAGTTAAAATTAATTTATCTAAAATTATGCATAATGAAAAAAAATCAACAACTTAAAGAATACTATAATTATGAAAAAAATGTATTTATATTAAAACCATTTATAGTATTTATTTTCATGACATTTATATATTTTTTAGTAAATAAGGATTGTTTTTGTAATTTAATATAAATCCTAAATAGAATAATGCCTTGTGAATACTAAATTAAATTAAAAAGAAAAAACATTATTTTACTAGAATAAAATACTACTTATGAACCAAAATGTCAAAAATAGTTTTCTAAATTAAACGTATATAATTTTAAAATAATTATTTTATAACATAAATAAATATATGGTTGAGGAAACTATTTTATAAATTCGTAACTAATAATTATATAATTATTGTTGTATAAAACATACAGTATTTGTAAAAATTGTATTTTCACTTTTCAACTAAAAAATAAACCATTTTAGAAATATTCTAAAAATTCAAATAAAGAAACAAATTTCATGTAAAATTTAAAAATTAATTTAAATTTATCATTTCAATTTTTAATGTTTAGTTATTTAATATTGAAAAAAACATAAAATATAATTAAATATATTTTTATTGAAATTTTACTTTTTAATATTTTAAGTGATCTTAACCATATTCAATATCAAGTGAAATTAAGTTTCTATTAATTGATGTTAAGATATAAAAAATTAATTATAATAATCCCTTAATAATGGTTAATTTGATATAATAAAAATATACAAAACCATAAGAAGAATTTTTTTGAAAATATCTCTTTTTAACATTCAATAATTTATATCACATTCTATTGAAATTAATTATTTATCTTATAAAAATTAAAATTAATCAATTAACAAGTATTTAACCATACTATATACCTATTTTAAGACAATAATTACAATATTTAATAGATTATAATACATATTTTTAATAAATCATTTTAATTAATTATTATCTAATTCGTGAGGTTTTTATAATTTTTTATGATATTTACTGATGTTTCAAAGTATATACTAATAATAAATTGATTTTTACCTTTGATTATAATTATTAAAAAATAAATTATTTTATTTTTAATTTTTTTGAGATGTTACCAGATCAATATTGTATTTATAGAAAGGAAAAAAATTATTCAAAATTAATGGAATTATATAAGCTATAAATATGTTCTTTCTCTTAAGGGCATCGTAATGGTAATGTTTATTTATATTCCTTTAATCCCTTCCACAAAATAACCTCCATTTAAGAAAACAATTGATGAATTCCCCAAGATAATCCGAACTATTTTTCTTAGATACCCTCAGAGGGGGTCTATGATGATATCCCCCCTAAAATGGGCTCCCTGATGCTCTTGATGGATAAATCCTTCCATTTAATGATGATATAAGATGTGGAACACCCTTTATCTACCCCTTCTTGGTCAAAACATAAATATAATACTAAACTAAATAACCAAGATTAAATTAGTTTTTCACCATATAAAGGACTAAATATCTGGTTTAAGGAAGTTCCATTCATACATGGGTTGTAGAGGTCAAAACCAATAAGTACACATTTGTGCAATTTTTGGTGAATTATTTTAATTAAAATTATGTATTATATATTCAGTAAAATCTTTAACATTTATGTTATATATTTTCTATACAAGATATAAAAATAAATACAATTTTTTTCATAGAACATAATATTTTTTTTAAAAAAATTTTCCCCATTTGTGCATTTTTTTAAAATTAATTTTTTTTTCTAATTTTAGAAAAAACATTTTTTAAAAATTCTATGAAAAAATATTTTTTACAGAAGTCATAATTTCAAATTTATCTTATATTTTATTTTATATAATATTCTTAAAAGAAATTTTTTTATGAATAGTTTTAATATTGTGTTTTATTAAGAATTGTCATTTATATTAAAGAATTTAAAAGCATAAAAAATATTTTAAAGTTAATTTAAAAGTATAATTATTTCAATTATATACCTATTAATCTAATTTAGTTCATTGAAATAAATTTCATATTGAATTTTTATATAAAAAAATTCAATCTTTTGAAACAATTCTCTTTGGACATCTAGTTTTTCCTCACATCTAAAGGATTATTTTTCTATTAAATTTTTTCCCTTTGGTGAATTTAATTTTTAAATATTGATTTAATATTATTAATTTAAATTAATTATTACCAAATAAATTAAAATAAATTTTTTTACCATAATGAATACTAAAATGGTAAAAGATAATTATTTTGGTTATGGTGAAAATGGGTTTACCAGGGGAAAAACTAAATGGATAATTAGAAAAATGACCTAAAATATTGACAATTAGAACACCCATTTTGTCCCTTATTTCAACCTTATATCATCAAATATTATAAATGAAAAATATTGGATCCATCCGGCATGTGAAAAACATTGGTAAACCATTTTATTTTAATAATTTCAATTAAACGACTCACCCCACCTATAAATGGTCACCACCTCTCCTCAACTATTGACACACAAAAACCCATTTTGTTAGTAATATAACTACAAAAATAAATTTTAAGCACACCTCATATCAAATTGTAAGATGTAGTTTTTCTTGAAATCCAACCATTGAAGGCATTTGGTTCAATCCCAAAAATGATGTCTGAAGAGAGGTAACATCCATAACCTAGTTTTTTTTCTTCTTTCAACTCTATAAAATTATATTTCACTACTTTGATTTAGTAACCTAATTATATTCCATAAAATTAGTTGTTTTTATTTTAATTTAATGACTAAAAATGATCTTTGACCCTCTAGGAAAAAAATAATGTCTCTTGTGTGTACATCGGATTACCTCATCGTGAACCGATGTGATGTCTGTTTTTCATTTATGTTTTTCAATGATATTAATAATGTTATATTAAATAAATATTTATGTTATTTTTTAAATTATAATACTATTGAATATTTAGTATCACATATTTCTTAATACATTCTATTCCAAGGGGGATATGATAACATCATTTGTGTGTACGGTGGAATACCACCTCGCGAAGTGATTTGATTCCTTTTTCACAATCACTATGGATGGAAGGTAATAATTATAGATTAAATAAATATATGTTATATATATGAAATCATAATTAAATTGGAATAGTTGTTTTGTATTTACCTTCATTTTTTCCGTATGTTGATAAAATGGAAACAATGTTCATGTGTACGTACGGGCTACCATCTTCAGGAATAGTGCATTTCATTTTCAATCTATATTATTATGTATTTATATAAATATATATATGTGGAATATATATAATATTGATATAATCTTTAAAATTATGTATATGATAGAAAAATGATAAATTAATAGGACCAAAAATAGGAAATCAAAATATAATAAGAACATATTGTAGTTATTTCTTTAGACATGATTTAGACATGGAATTATTAATAAATATGCAATAAAAGTTCATAAGTAATATATATATAAATCAATATATATTTATATATATATGTATATATGTTTTATAATAGATATATAATAAACATATACATTATGTGTATTTACATATAAATCTCATGTGGTTTATATATTACTCATGTATTTTTTTTATTTTTCATCTAAAAATTATGGGGATTTAAATATAAATGTTAGTATCACTCTATCATGGTGTTATTAGTTCAAATGTAACCAATGTGGTAATGTAATTTATCTCAATTTTTTTGTTTAGGACATACATTATGTTTTTCACATATATTCATTTATGATGTTAACAAATAGACTCTTTCATATGTAATATCAAGAATTTATTTATTATCATGGTATTTTGAGTTTAATTTAATTTCAATCATTCATGGTGATTATGATTCAATTTTATCAAAGTGGTAAGGGTATTATTTCACAATCAAATCATTTATCAAGAATATTCAGGATTAGGCTTCTACTAGTGAAATATTTTCAATCCATATCTCATGAAACTATTGAATTATATTCTCCAATGGTTATTTAACTAGAATACATGTTTTCCTTTCCTTTTCCTATCTTTATGTACTATGTATTCCCAATGAATGTTTTATCGAAAAATTAATTTATGACTATCTTCGGTCGAGACACCTTTTCTCTTATATATCAATGTTTTATAGAAATAGTACTTAAATAAAATTTAATGTTATTTTTCAAATTTTTATTTAATTCTTTACATTGGTATTAATTTATTTAAGAAATAAAATTAATTTTTCATTTCATTTTCAAAACATGGCCCATTTCACTTTTACTAAAAAAATTAAAGGAGTATTTATTTTAATTTGTATGGTATTTTACACTATCATGAGTACTCATTGATTAAATGATTCTTTTATATGTTTCAATATTTATTTTCAAATAAAATTATTTCAAAAATACATTATAAATTTTCTGTGGTTTAAAAAATAGAAAGGATATTTTCCTGAAGAAATTTTTAAATAACTTTTCTTTCATCCTTTATAATATTCCAAGGTTATTTTCTATGAAAAATATTTTTAAATTTTTATATGTTTTATAATATTATTTTAAATTTTGAAATAATATTTTCCCCACGAAATGGTCCATGTTACCTTTCTAAATAATATTCTATCTATGAAAACGTCTTTTGAGGATACTTATTTAATGGGAAGAAGAATAAATGATATAGTTCCTATTATTTCCTAAGATGGAAAATTTTTTGTGAAAGAAATTTTTATGAAATCCGTTTATTTTTCATGGGTTATGTTGTGGGGAATGGATGAAATTTTTATGAAACCCATTTTCTCTATACAAGTAATGATGTGATTGTTAAGATGAATGTTTTATTATATTATGGAATAAATTAATATGATTTTTAATATGCGATAGGTGGGACATATATATCAAATGAATTCATTTTTTGAATCATTATATCTCATAATATTACAATGGGAAACAATTCAATAGGCTTGATCCACTATAGGAAATATGACATTCCTGATCCACTATAGGAATCTGGTTTGTCTGGATGCACAATGGGAAATATATGATAAGCCCAGATCCACTGTTTTATGGTATTGGTAGTTTTACAAGACATATAATATTTTTTTATTATATTTTCACACTAGTTTTATATGAATTTGTGGTTAATGGTTGATTTATAATGATTTCTCACTCTAATGAGTCATGTTCTCCTAATTGATAATGTTTTATTCAGTGGATTATGTTTATGATCAATGACTCGATGGGTGTGAACATAATAAGTTATTTTCATGGTCAAATATATTTATTATAATATTATTATTTCATATAATAATATATTTATATCTCATATGTTTAACATTACTGGTCATTAGATTTCATGCTTTCTTATGTTTCTTATCCATGATATAATGGTAGGTTTTGATAGGCTATGCCTAAGAGGTGTATTATGGGATAAGATCATTGGTGGGTATTATAAATATATTTCATGAAAAAATTGTATTTTGTTTCTAGCCTCTAATAGACATAAAATTTTACTACCCTTGGGAATTTTTTTTGAAATGTAAAGAAAAACATCTTAAAATATATCAGATTAATGTATGCAAGGGTATGGTCTCTATACATGGTATTAGAGAAACTATTTTGTTAAGTATAGTAAATTTGGATGAGAAAAAAAAAATAATTATATCCATATAGATATTTATATGTATTTTACTATTTACATATCTAATGATAAGCGTTTGGATGGCTCAAAGTATAAGAAAATGTACAAGAATTTTATTAAAGGAAACATAAAATGGTTTTTGAGCAATTAAATCACAATATAGATACAATAAGGGGATGTGGCTCCAGAATAGAGTTGCCTTGGGATAAAATTTTTAAAAAGGTAGCACTGATCTGGAATCGTTCATCATAAGGTACATGACAATGGGTCTTACTGCACACCTGGTTTGAAACACCTCAGAGATATAATTTTAAAATTAAAAAACACATTAAAAAACACCATAAAGGATTTGAATAATGGTGTAGGATAAGCCAATTGTGTCCAATATTAAAAATATTTTTAATATTTAAGATATCCTATAAGTTCTTGTTCATGATTATGTGGATTCCCATAGTGAGTATCGTTACTTACAATTTGTTTATGGATTTAGACAATTAATGGAACCTAAGGGAATCATGTTAATGTTGAACATAATAAAAAATTCATGCATTTTATTTCTAAGAACCCATATGTCATGGGATCATGAAAGGAAATTTTCATTGTTATTTTCACTCATCTTTATATGATTTATTATGAAATTAACTAACATAAAATGGAGGGAATATTGTAATATTGATTTCTTCATGAGGAAACATCCATCTTCTCTTAGTGGTTCCACTAATCCAATAGTTTCTGATCAATTGATAAATTCCATTGAAAAAAAAATATTTTTTATAGTTTTTTGAGAATCAATATGTAATTTTTTTTTCTCTATCATTTAGAAGGGTAAGAAGCACAATGAAAGTCTCTTATCAAGAATATGAGGAGACATGATGAAATTGAATCCATGAAGTGGGGTGAGTTTGAGATACTATATTTCAATAATCACATACCATATTATTTATATGAAAAAATAAAAGGAATTACATGATATATAAAAAAGGATAATGAATCTATTGGTTCATTTGAGAAATAATTTACAAGTCATGTGAGTTTAACTTCTATAATTATCATCCAACCTGAAACTAAGGTTGAATATTTCTTCAATGTAGTAAAACATTGACTATAAAGGGATTTATCTATATGGGTCTTTTGTAGCAATGAAAGAATCATTCAATGTTCTATCCTGATATAAATGGTGGGTTTTTACCCATTAATCACATGTTTTTGATACGAAAATATGTATGATCTTTAATGAAAACTCTACGAACCATAAAGAGAAAAATATGACCTTTCATTCATGCTTGATGAGTGGAATGAAACATGGAGGAAATTTTCTTAAGGTAACTGGTAAATTTTTTATATGTTTTGTAGGAAATGTCATCTGGAAATAGAATATTGAATTTAAGGGATGATTTTAGCAACCGATGTGGATAGAGATAAAGATCCATAAATTGCACCACAGACACTCTAGAGCATCAAGTGAATGAAGTATACACATTATGTGAATAAATTCCCCTATCCAAGGGATAAAATCGATGAAATTACACAATAACCTATATAGATAAACGCAAAATATAAATCTTATAAAAACACCATAAATTAATTGAATCATGATAATTTTGGTAGACATATCCTCCCCACCATTGTTATGAATTTAATGTTTAATTTTGTATGAATAATCCTTATAAAAATCATATTTTTCATCATTTAGGAAAATTTCCTATGAATTTGAATATTTATTGTCTATATATTTCAGGATTATAGAATAAATAAATAACATTTCATATTCTATATTTTCAAAGATGAACCAAAGATTCCAATTGAAATTTTTTTTGTGAGATAACAGCTTATTTAAGGAATAAAATAATGAAATATATTTTGAAATAATATTGGTCTCCATGTAAGATTAAAAAAATATTTATGGATACCATCTTGGGTTTAATAGTATATGTTTGATCAAAATATCAAAGTCATAAAGATCCCTTTTTAGGTTTTATGAGGTAGGTTTTTATCATGATTTTTGATATTTTGGGAGATATTTATGGAAATACAAACTTGTGGTTGTGTATATGATTTAGTAAAAAAGTTATTCGGGGAAAAATTCTTTTACATTTTATAGAAAAAGTATTAAATTCATTAGTACCATTTAAGATTTAGATTTTCATTGATTATGAGTTAATTATGGGTTATGGAAATTTTCTTCCATTATTTTAATTATTTTAAGATAGCTCTGGGAAAATATAAATATCATATTGGGTGAAATCCAGTCCCATCCTAAAAATTCCTGTGGATTTAACCCACAACTAAAGGGATACAAGGGTATAACACCTACCACTAGACATTATGAAATAGTATTTCTAATATGAGAACATGAAGATAAATATTTCGGAGTATGTATCATGGTGTTTGGTATGTAAAAAAATCATGTTTGATAGAAATATCTTCTAGGGGATACTCTGATCATTATCCACACCATAATAGAAATGGGAAAACATAACATTGTATTTTATTGTAATACTTCCAAGAACAACTCAAGGGAATAATTATATATATGTTTTAGTCAATCGCCTTACAAAGAAAGCACACTTCATCACAATCAAAGAATATTTGCCTCAAGTTCATCTTGTTAGGATATAAATTAAAAATGTTGTAATGTTTTATAGATTAAGAAATTATATTTTCCTGAATGAAGATATTCTATTTACAAAATGTTTTCAAGAATTCCTCAGAATTCCCCTGATATATTGTCGATTTTTACAACAATGTATCATCTTCAAGAATATAATTAGTCTATCAGAATAATTTAATGAATATAGGAAATTCTATTATATTATTATATGTATTCAAAAGGTGTTTGTTAAAAAAGTTCTCTATGTATGTTTTCTTAAAACAATAGATTTCACTCCTACATTTAGATGCCTCCTTATGAATCCCTTTATAAAAAAAGGTGTATAACTCCAATATACTAGAATAAATTTGTAAAAAAAAATTTGATGTGACATAAGATAGTTTATGAAATATGAGAGAAGGTTTGAAATATTTTGCTGCATTCAATGGTAGAAAAGAGTTAAAAATTTGTTATGTTGATAATCAATGATTAGATATAGAATTTGATGTTGGTCAAAAGGTGTTTCTTTGATTTTTTTCATTGTAATAAATAATGGAAATAAAATCCCTTTTTATACCTTTCACATTGAAATTATTTATTATATCTGGACTACAGCTTATCACATACATATTTTACCAAACCACTTTCAGGTTTATTATGTGTTCCATGTATCTTTCCTGAAGAAGTACATACCTAATCCATAATATTTACTAAATTCAACAGTTTTATTAAATGATATATATTATGAGGATCAACTGGTGGAGATTCTATATCATACAGAGAATGTTTTATGAAACAATACCACAAAAAATGTCCATGTTTTTTGGAAAACCCACATGTTTATGGATGTTAAACTCAAACCAGAGGATGTAACATGGCATATATATTAATAGTTGTCGGTGAAAAAGTGATGAATTGTGAGGGATATATTCATCATAAGAGAGATATAATGTAACAAATTAGGATTTCTAAAAATATTTATAACTAATAAACTTAACAGTTTTGAAATTTATAAGTACACACAACACAGATTTCATCTTCAATTACACACAAATATTAGTTTATCATTTATTACATGTAACACCAAGCATAAATGAATTTTGACATAATATTAATATATTATTATTTAATATGATATTTTCACCAATCCATTAAAATATTGGATATAAATAATATAAACTAAATTTTTATAATATATAGTTTACATGTTGATATAAAATAAATTCTTTGGGGCTAATCAATTGTTAATAAAATCCTATTTGAAAGTGAAGAAAATCTTAAACTATAGAACCATTTTAATCCATATAAACTTGTTTAGCCTTAATAAATTAAATAAAATAACATTAGAGGAATTATTTTAATATCATTTATATATTATATATTCAATTAAAAAAATTAACATTTATATTATGTATTTTCAAAACCAAATATATTAATAAATCTAATTTTATACATAAAGAGTACTTTTCTAAAAATATTCTACTTCGCACACATTGTGTAAAATAGTTTTTTTATAATTTTATATGAAATTATTTTAAAAAATATACTAATATTTGAAATTATCATTACAATATTAAATTTGAGTGAATTTTTTAGAACAAGAGCAAAATTCAAATTTTTCAATCAATTGTGTAAAATTACTTGTCTTTTTTATGAATTGTAATTTATTTTAAAAAATTTTATAACATCAAAATTATATTTATATTATTTTTAAAGTAAAATTATATAAAAAATATATATATTATGGAAATTTATTCCACTTTAATCAATTTCAAATTGAATTTTTATGTAAAAACCTTTTATACATTACAGCTTTTCTCTTTCTAAAAATGCTTTTTAATCCTGTCTGTGGGATTAATTTTAAATGAAAAATTCTACTTAAATGAAATAAAATTTTTTATAGTGGATTTTTTATTTTTAACAATCACATTTTATATTTTCTAATAATTTCATCAACATATTTAAATATAGTGAACAGTATAAATAGTAAAAATTAATTATAATTGTTATGGTGAAATTTGGTTTACTCTGTGTTAAACAAAAAAGATAATGAGTAAAATTACTTATAAGCTTGTAAAATACAATTTTATGGAAATATTTTAAAATTATATCCTCTAATATCTATAATAGTCCATTTTTTCATTTTTTTTCTTATGAAAAACCTATGTACATTTTTTTCTTTTAAAAAATTACATGTTTTCCACTCACGACACATATAAAAGGTTACCCCATATCAACTTTACTATACAATTAAAACCCCTTTGTTTCATCCAATACCTAACAAATTTTCGTCCTTAATTACATAATATAATAATATAAGCCTTTTTTGTTCATAAATTCATCAGATGAAATATTTTGGTGAAAACCCAAAGATGTATTCTAAAGAGGTACCATCCCAAACTGATCATTTTATTATATTTCATCCTCTATATCCTTCAATTATTAATAAATTATGAATATATAATATCCTAATTATCTTAAATATACTTTTTTTATTTTAAGGTAATGTACCACAAAAATATCCTAACATGATGGAATAAAATAATCTTACTCTTGTATATGGCGGACTACTGCCACATATACCAACATGAAGGGGTTTTCATTTCTGTATTTCATAGTTGTTTAATATAGAGATTGAATGAACATATATATATATTAAGATAATTATAGTTACATAATTATGATATCCTTTATACCTTCTTACAATCTATTAAGTGGGGGATATGATAAAGTTGTTCGTGTGTAGAGTGGACTACCGCCTCTAGAAGAGGTGTGATTCATTTTTAACTAACACATAGATTCTGAGGTAATAAGGATAAATTTAATGAATATATGTGATATATATGATATCATAATGAATCTATAAATTTGAATTATTTTTTATCTTTCATTAATTGCATTCGTCGAGAAGATGGAAATAGTGTTCGTGCATGCGTATGAAATATCTTCTCCATGAATATTGTATTTCATTTTTTATCTCTAAATTTTATGTATTATTGTAGATACATATATAGGGAATATATTTACATTTAGAGCATGTTTACTGTTATTTATATTAAGGAACCATGATCAATGTATGACGCCCAATAATAAAAATTCAAAACATTCATGAAAAGAAAATCTTTTATTACCTAAAACATGATTTTTACAATGAATCATAAATGCATTTGAAGTAAAATTTCATAAGTAATACATATATTTTATGATATATATAAATATGGTTCTATAATATATTTATAATAATATTATATTTATTATATATTAATTTCTAACATGTAATAAATCAGTCAAGACTGATGGTGCAATTTTTTGTCTCACCCTTATTTTTTAGAGAAAAATGTAATATTCCACGTGTGTTCCTTTTATATATTTAAGATACTTATCATGGATGAATTTCTTGATTCTTATATAGTGTTTTATGTGGATTTAGATATACATTTTACTATATCTATTTCAAGGGTTTTATGGAATAAAAGTTATCAAAGTTGTAATTGATTTTGGTCTCAAATTGTCTTCTTTGATGAATTACTTATGTTAAGAACTTATCTTATTTTATAATGTGTATGAAAACCCCCTATTAAATTTAATATAATGATAATTTATGTTTTCATTACTTTAATTTCTTCATACGGATTATGAATCAATGTTACCAAAAGTTGTATGGGTTTTATGACACAATATCATCACATAACAGGATTGTTCATAATTCTGATGGCAATGATGAAATATTTTTACAAATATCTGAAGAAACACATGATTTTTATTATCTTATGGTTATGTATTGAGAGTAAATTTTTTCATTTAATTTTCCTATTTTTATATTACCAAGATTCTAGAATAATATTTTTAATAAAACTAAATTTTATTTATCTCTTTCATCAAAAACCCATTTTTCTTATATATTGATGTTTTCTAAAAATATCTTCAAAAATATTTTTATTTCAGTTGGGATTTATTAATGGAATTTTTACCGTTTTATTATTTTTTTAAAAAAATTAACCTTCATGTAGTTTTCCAAGCAATCCCCATTTGGATTTTACTGAAAATATGAACATAGTCTTTATTTTAATGTGCATCGTATTTTTCATAACCATGACCACTCAATGTTTTAAAGCAGCATATATATGATTCAATGTTTATTTTAGAAGAAAATTAGTTCCAAAATGTTTTATGAATTTCTATTTATTTTCAGAAATTAATGGATATTTCCTTCGTAAAATTTTTTATATTATTATTAAAGCATCCTTTTTTTATTTCCGTGATTATTTAAAATTAAAAGCATTTTGAAAATTATTTATTTTTTCAAATTTATTCTTAAATGTAGAAAGTAAATATATCTCATGAAATGTGCCATGTAATATTTGAAAATAATTTCACATCTAAATTAACACTAATGATATTAATTATTCTTTAATGGGGATATGATTAACTAATAAAATCCTAATTATTTCTGTAGATGGTTAATTTTTATGCAAATAAAATGTTTAAAATCTCTATTTCATCATGGATAATGCAATTATCAATTGAGGAAATATTTATGATATTCATATTATTTAAAAGACTTATGAAGAGAGGATTTGATGAATGTTTTATGATATTATGGTACTTATAAAAATTATTTTCATTATGAGATAGGTGGTACCAATATCTATGTAATGACTTGATTATTCTCATTCTCTTGAGAATACAATGAATCATTACATGAACTTAATAGGCATCCACATGATGACAAAGGTAAGTAAGAAATACTGAATGGTTTCAAATAAAAGTGGGGAATGATATAACCCTTTTAGAAAAAAACCATTAACCAACAACCATATCCAACCAATCACCATATGATACATGAACTAAGAAAGATAAATCAACACATTATTTTTTTAACCAAAACGAAACCAAGTGTACCAATGTGGAATATAAACGACTATCAAAGAAAATATTGTAAATAACTACAAGATGCTCACAAGAAATTGAAATACTCTATTCTCTACAAGCTATATGCTTCTACATCACCAAACATCCCAAGTATCACGAGTATGTGATCAATACGTGTGATACATTACCTTTTCCCATGATCTATTAGTTATAATCTGAAAAAGAACAAAAGTTCCAATGATGGGGTGAGTATAAATCTCAGTAGTCTTTCCCCAATGACTTCCTTACTCATGCCACTAGGATTGAAGTGTTAGCCACATTTATATAAAATATTTTATAAAAACACTCTCCCAAACTAGTTTATTACTAAATATTAACATGTTCTAAAACAATTTAAAAACAAATTATACAATTTTTATTTAAAAAAATATTCTCAACATATCATATTTCCAGTAAAACTACCAAAAAAATTTTTAAACCCAATTATCATTAACATTTTTTCATAACCATTCCATTCTAATTATTCACACATTTCACCATGCATGCATCATTATGATAGTTACATACACATGAGTGATTTTTCATCAATATACCAAGTAATTGCAAGGTAATTATATCCCATGTTACATTATACATTACTCACCGAGTAAAAGGACATATTTCAAACAATCCTTGTAAATTCCATATAAATACCCACTACAACACTAGAACCATTTCTATCCATCTCAATAAGACCATTCATTTATTGCAACCCCTTTTAGAAAACCAATTCCAATCACCAATTCCATTTCAATAAAATAATTTTTTTAGTAAAAAACTTTTTACCAAATCCATTCACTATTATTCTCTAGGATTCCATTTTCAAAATCCACATTTTAAAATGAAAAAATGAACACAATTATCCAAAGTAGTAATTTTCAAGATTTTCTAAAACCATCACCAAAGAGGATTTCAATAAATAATAAAACATCCAATTCAAAACAAATCCACATAAAATAAATCAATTTGAAATAATTTCATTCAATTATTTGAAGAGTATTCTAGAGTGAACCAACCTTCCTTGATGGTTTTGATGAAAACTAAAAACAGATAAAGAACTCTCATTAAAATGGGTATGAATTACATGAAACCACTATAGATATATTATCCTATAATGATAAAGGCCAAATTTCATTATATTTGGCATCCAAAATCTAGGATATACCCATAACAAGTATGGATATAAGAAACTGAGAGGAGAAGTGGTATAGATCTATGTAGATCTATGAAAACGTTACAAGAATGGTGATGAACAACACTTACCTTAAGAATCAAGCTTGAAAACACCAAGGGAGGGCTCCATATTGGATACAAATAAATTGGGGGGGGGGTTCTCCTACCTTTAATAGGTATGAATAATAGGTTAGGGCCATAATGAAGAAAAAACAAGGGATTAAGACGGGAAACAAGTGAGATTTTATTTTTTAGGATTCTAACATTAACTCTGTGTATGGTTAGACAAACTCTATGATAACCTTGAATTAGCTACAACCTTATAGAAACCCCCACATGGACTCCTTGTATGGTATTCATAATCATTCACCCACCATGGAAAATCTACTTCCTCAAAACTAGTACTATTTATGATCACTCCTAGGATATCCGCACGGTTTACAGAAACCATTTTCATCCTGTGGGCATCCCATTTCTGAAAAAAAAAATATCGAAATATCACCCAACCCTCTCATCCTCCAGCATTACATTTTATAAAAGAAAAAGGCACAATGCAGGGGTTACATATCATAATATGGGGTTACTAATTTCCCCCCCACCATTGTTCTTTCCTTCCTCAGAATGCATAAAACTATATCTTCCCTGAAAGAGTTCCAAACATTTCTCTTTTGTTTTTTTCGTCTATTCCCCAGTCTCTTCATAAATATAACCATGTGGCCAAAAAACCTACACTATATTTATGATTGTTTAATGTATTAATTTATCTTGAGTATCTGTAATCCACAACATGATGTGTTCCAAGGAAACATCCATATCTATGTCAACATGATCCCATATTATCACATGGATATGATTAGTTTGATACTTTTTCAACTCAAAAACATAAAACATATTGATCACAAAAATAAATATTGGTGGAAATGCCAACTGATATATGAACTTGTTGTCATGAAACATCAAGAAGATTGTGAATTTAAGGTTTATATATTGTATAGGGTAGACACTAGTTCATCGCTCAAGGAGCACTGATAGGTTTACGTTATGCATTTTGTGATAAAAAGTACTAATGAGGGCATGGTTTAGAAAATAATTTGATGAAAATAACATAATTTATAAATATTAATAGTTGATTAACCATGTGGATTTTGAAAAATATAATAAAAAATGTTTTTTTTGTGAATTCACTACACACATTTCATATTCATCATTCTTGGATATTAATCAGGGTTTGATGTAAGTCATTGGTTGAAATTAATCGGAATGCATCTTACATTCCATTTGTTTATATTAACGTATTTTCAGCCAATCCTTGACCTAAAAATCGTATAGGAAAGGTCCAGATCAAATGCATGGATTAATAACTTCCAAGGAAAATTTAAATCTCATATATGTGGTGATGAAAATTATTCTTGTGATTTATAATCAGAACAACTCAAGTTCCACACTCAAAACCTCACACTGATCTGTCAAATGTAAATATAATTTCATTTAGTTAAATAAAAAAATATAAATAAAAATATGATTCTTCTGAATGATATGTTTTCCAACCCAAAATATATCCAACCAGTAGTAGTAGATGTTTTGAAACCCCCTTTTATATGATGTGTAGCAGCCTCAAAATGAACACCCACTGATTATCCCAACATCGAGAGGAGTAGGAATGTCAGGTGGAAATCCTTCTTCATTCTTGACACCCCTATGTGGATAGGGGTATCCCGTACTTCTATGATAATGAGAAGATGCCTATAGGACTCCAATATGGCATATCATGGCTCCTGGATCGAATTCTCAAATGATTTTCCCTTGGTTCCCTTTTATAGCCAAAATGGTAAGTGGTTTTGTAAACCCAGTTTTGGTGGTACTAATTGAGTATATGTTATAGACACGTAAACAGAAATATCATGACTAGTAAAAAAGAGGAGAGTTTTTCGTTTCCCTCTTTTATGACTCCCTATCAAATTTGGAGAACATTGGACATTTTATTGGGAGATAAAATCAAAATACCAAACCAAACGTCTGACTTTGTAAAGATTTTATCCCCTAGGAAGAATGGTTCAAATGGGTCCCTTAATGGATGAATGGGGCTTGGGTTCATTGTGATGAGTTTCTGGCCATAAATATTTTGAGTGTAACACAAAATACCACGCCCATTTCATGGAATTTAATTCTTGTAATGTTCAAAATATTGGACAGATGTCCTTGGGCTACTATGCAGTTTTGCCCATTTTCCTTCTAGATAATCTCTGAGGCCTCCAAATCATCTCCAACTTCATTTAAAACATAAAAAAGTATATTTTCTCCGTTTATAATTGATTAAAACAAAATAATTGAATCTATCATGATTTGAAATTTGTTATTATATTTTTAATTTCTAATAAAAATCAAATTTAATACAAGGGTCTAAGGTTGAAAATGAAAAAATGAACCACGGTGCAACCACACCCCCACACCTAAATATTATTATTCCTCAACAAGTAACATTTCTAGAAATTAGGCATGTAGATATTTCCAACTTCATAACAATTTATCATTCTATTAATTTTTAATTCCTGATTGAAATGTGATCAAATCCAAAATCACACTGAGGGTTTATTCGTAGCGATCAAGGAAAAAGGTGTCTCAAAAATTGAATCAAAATGAAATTCCACGAGATACATGATACCAATAAAAAATAATAATTCAGAAGAATGTCATTTCACTAATTCTAAAAGTTTTTCTATGACATCCATTTCATGTTATTCTTTCTACTTTCCATTGTGTAAATATATGTTATATTAATAATTGTCTACTTACCATATCCTTTCCACTGAACTATCCCTACATCCATTGCAATCTAATTTCAAGACCCACTAAATTAATCATCCTAAATGTCAAACCATAATCTCCCGAACAAGATATGAATATATGTTTCACATTTCATCACTCCCCTTGATTGTTATTATTTTTAGATGTTTCACTTGGATGAAATATCACACTCTTCCCCAACCCTTTTTTGATCTCCTCACGACACTAATTGTAATAATTATAACAATATCAAATGTTATGGAAGGGTGGATTTTAACCTTCCAAATATAAAAACTTTTCTTAAGGTGTAAAACTATCAGATTATAGGTACAACCAAATAGGTCAATCATATATAGTAATCAAATATATTGGATAAGGAAAAATGTATTGAAAAATGATTTTTTGAAATTAGTGAAAAATAAACCTAACATATATTTACCTTACATTGAGTAAGAAATATTCAAACTTCAGGGTTGGATGAAAAGATGTGTTGAGAGATTATGTAAAACAACTTTACCTTACACTATTCACAAAAATAGTACCATTCTTCTCAAAGGTATCTAAGTGATACAACCTTTTATATCATCAAAAGACCACCAAACTTCAAGAGAATGTCACACCAGATTATTGAATTCTTGTTAAAATTCAAATTTCATCAGAAATTTTATTGAATGTTAACAAAACATGAAATACGTAAATTGCACATCAATTATCAATAACTTCCATGATTAAATGGGCATCATTTTCCCTGATAATGCAGGTATAAATTAATGTAATATTTCGGCACAAATTTTAGTGGGAGGGAAAAGGGGAGAAATTAAGATTATTATTTAGAATGATAAAAAGAGAAAGATAAGAGAGATGAAACAAATTACTAACTAACCCATGAATATACCCATCCCCCACACCTAAATTGTGTATTGACCTCAGTGTAATAACATAGAATGTAGGAAGGAAGGACAAACCCTTGTGGGTGACATTGTTATGTTGCTTGTAACGTCCATGACCTGAAGCCACTAAACCAGTGCTCCGTGTTGGGTCGTCAGATGACCTCAAGCGCTCCTTCCCATACGATAGAGGTTTCTAAATAGTGGGGAGGGTCTAATAAGCCTAATGATCATACTATTCCTTCTTTACCGAAGTAATACACAAAATATCACAATAAAAATAACAGAAATAGTATGAAATAGCCAATAAAAATACATAACCAAACATTTCCTATCATGGTACAAAAACCAATAAAATACAAAAATGGCATGCCATACTAGTAGTTTATGTCAAAGAAACCCTATATAAAACAAATGGACAAAACTCTAAATGGGTCCTAACTCAAAGACTCAACTCAACATCTTAGTGTATGACCTCAGGCCTTATCTGGAACTGTAACTAAGAGATCAGCTCGGGTAACCAATGGCGGCCCGACTATGGTATGATTACAAAACACAGTAGGCCACCACTAACAGTGTCTACCAAATATTCAGTCTAATAGATAGCGAATTCAAGTACAAAACAAATGGTACATAAGAAAGGGATAGTTCAGATTCCATTTGTTAACAAGGTTCATTTAATCATGACTAGAATTTATCCCAACTCCATTTATCATATCATTATCATTACATAAGACATATTGTTCACATGTTCCCTGGGTTGTGAATAATTACCATGTACACAAGGGTACAAGTAAATCAATCGCAGTACATAAGGGAAAAATCAAGGATTTCTTTTCCTAGGGATCCACATATCAGAACAACACATTATCCTCACCATGAAGCCTCAGTCTAGGTTGAATGGATCAAATTATAACAGCCTCAAGATCCTCACTTTAAAGCCTTAGTCTGGGTGGATTGCAATGGTTAGGGTAATAGATCTCTATCTGCTTCCCTAACATGTGCATTTGTGGGTGGAGTTTAGAGCCTCATCCTAACTCGACCCGTGGGCGTAGAACCTCAATCAATCCCCCATGGTACCAATCCATGGGAAAATTCTTATTTATCAAGTCACCACAACCATACCATAACAGGACCAAGTACATTCAATGCCATTGGATATCACAATACATAAAAACAGCATAACAGAACCAATTCCATGGGGAATCAACATTCATAATGCATAACAAGAAACATGAGAATTAATTATATTCCATCACTCATTTACACAATTTCCAATTACAAATCAAATCCATTTAACCAAATTCCCATTAACGTGCCTTAACCCAATAGGTGTATTCTACAACCCATATGCCTTAGACAAATTCACCATTAACTATTCATTAAACCATTTATCCCATTTATCATTTCACAATAATTTACCCACTTTTTTATTTCAAGTACAATTCTCATATCACATGACACAATCTGTTTAGTTCATTCAACCATTTGGGTGTACCACATAATTCTTATGTATTTACCTGTTTCACAAGTTCATCCATTCCCTTATTACATCCCATTATCAAATTTACCACACTTCACAACATTTATCTATTTGTACCCATTCCCTATTATTATTATTATCTCATGAAGCATTCATTCATTGTGCTTATCTCACTTGGCTTCGTTCAACATGCCCAACTAACTAGGCTTCATTACTAGGCCCACAATCCATTACAATAGGGACTTTAATCATTTCCACATATTGATGCATTTTCATGTCAATCCAAACTACTATTTAGGAATTTATCACCCTATGAATATTTATCATCATTCCATTTACAATATAATAAACCATTAAATGTGTTCTACATGGGATTCATACTTTACTCGGAAATCCTTCACTTAAAACTACACTCTCTAGGTTTGGGATTTCTAGCGCACCCCATGGCTGGCCCTAAAATGGTCATGTCATCCTCAATGCATCCCATGGGTATTCTGCGAGTTTCATGGAAATCATTTAGACACTGAAAATGTCCTATCACACTCATGAAAACCATTACATATAAAAATATAGGCAAACCCCTAATCATACATGAAAAAATCTATAACTAAACTATAGGATATAACTTTTATACCACCAACCTTAAATCCAGTGATGAGCAAACCCCTAATCATGGCCTTATATCCAGATTCAAGCATCTATTATAGCCCCAACCTAGGTTACACTAGAAAACAATGGGGTTTATGGCTTCAGAAAAATATGGTAGAAACCACATGCCTTAATCTGTAAAAGAGAGGCAATAGTATAATTAGAGTTACCTGGGGATTTGATATGCAACCAACAGCGCTTTAAATTACAAAGAATTGACAGAGAACCACCACACAAGAGCTTGGGTTGGAATGGTTCATCACTAGGGTTGCAAAGGGGTAAGAGGGAGGAGAGACGTGAGTTGGGTTTTAAAATCCTACTGTATAATTTTTATAATTTTCTCAATGTTTCTGGGCCGCATAGTTTACCAGCATGGTTTTCTAAACCATGTACAAGCCTTGCATGAGCCACTATCCGAAAAACACCCATTTTTCATGGTTTATTGGGATTCCTGCATGGTTTTCTTAACCATGCACCAACAGTGTGTAAGCCTCTATCCATTGTTGCACGGTTACCTAGAATACCCTGCATGGTTTTCACTAACATTGTGCAACTTTTAAAATATTCCCAGAAATTCTATTTTCTTATTCATTTGTGTCCCAAACCCCCAGAACTGCCCCAATTCTTCACATGACCTCTGGGAAACACTTATTCATCCGAAAAAAAGTTGCCAAACCAAAACATAATCAAAACATACATTAAGAGAATCTAGGATCTTATAACCTCCCCAAATTATAAAAGCTCATCTATGAGCTAGTCTTCTGAGCATCACTACATCCGTAACCAGGGATCATGCCACCAGGCCTACCAATCCATTCCCAATTTCCATGTTTCTGGTTTCACATCACAATTCCTACTGATCATGAATCAAGGGAATAGAATTTCCACAAAATCCTTCCCCACCAAAACCACAACACAAGCTGAAAACTCCACAATGATTCATCAACCTCCACCATTCTCACTATGAGAACATCATGGGAAAAAACATAGGTGACAACACCTAACTCACAACACATGGAAACTAAACACACAATATCACAAAATCATAGAGGCACCAATAGGTGCCTCATCGGCCTGGTCCCATATAAAACTAATGACCCAAATCACTTTGCATCATTTTTGTATTCTTCCAACTCTAATGGTGAACAAACGTGATATCACCTAGACAATAACACATGACCCTTCCAACAAAATTTCCTAAATACTTATTTCCACAAATAAACAACCAAATGAAACTCAAAACTCTCGACAACTCGACTAGAAAACCCGTGTCAAAACACTCTACCAGGGATAACTCACCTGAATGGTGACCACTGGAGTCATTTCAACCTGGAACTCTGGTCATGTCACCATCCAAAAATTTATCTTGTATGGTTCTCTTCACCATTTTTGACTACTTGGAACCTACTCCATTGATGAAGGAACACTAGAACTCAACCCAACTTTCCTGTCGCCTAACATGTTCCAACCTAACACACCCAATCATACCTAGGATCATTACCATGCCTTGGCATCCTTCCACACCATCACAACCATAGGGAAGACATCCTTTCACTATCCTTTCATGGACCAAATCATCCTAACCCAACATAGGTACAACTTCATTTTGAATGGTTCTTTCTTCTACAACATAAACCTAGAGGTGGGTCACTCTCACCTCACCCATTCAATGTTACCATCTCAACTCGGACCACCTTTGATTGGCTTGCCCCAGAACACACTCCTTCCACTGAGGTCATTTCCTCAATTAAATTATAATTTTGTCATTACAACACTACCACCCTACAGACCTACATTGAATTCACCCTGGGAATATCCCTATATCACTTGGCCATGGTTCACTCAACATTACCACATTCCAAATCTAATTTATCAAAAGAATCACTTGGAACCAGCCTGAGCTCAGGACAACAGTTGGCTCATTAGACACCATGTCCAAGGCCCACATGCCTCTATGAGGAACCTAAAATGCACTTTATAAGTTCCTCATTTTCACCCCAGTTCCACTACATCGACATGATTTCATCTTCTCTACATACAAGATTGATTTATCACTCCCCACCTTAGGTGTGTTGATACCAATCCTCTCAAGAGGGATTTCAACCACTACATATTTTACTCGATAACAAGTCGAACCCCATAGTTATATGTGGCCATCCAATGTTTCCCAAAATATGAAAACGAACATCACCTAGTGCTCGTTATAATCTTCCATGAATGGAAACCATGACGTTTTTCGACATTAATTCCATCTTGAGGGCCTCACCCCAAGACATTTAGGGTGTACATCTCCTCATCAAGCTCCACATATACTGTTTCCATGAGGGTAAACTCAATTATTTCTCTCATCCAACCAAATACCTTCATGTCTCTTGGCGAGAGCCAAAGCTTCTCAATGTACATGGGATAATGTCACGATATTGGACATGGTCGTCACTAGCTGATGTATGCTAAGAATTTGTTTAAGAACCACACCACCAACTCATCCCTTTTCTAATGTCAAACTATGGGACATTATGAACTTCTAGGGATCTTAGGCTTCCCTTCCGAACGTGTCACATCAACACTTAACCATCACCACATAAGTGTGATTTCCATCCAAGATCAACCATAACTCCACAAAAAAACCATTCATACAAAAAAACTCATCCATGTGACCACCCCCACCATAGGTGTCACCGTTGAGCGAAATCATATAACCACACTTCCACCACCCATGTCTTTCCTGCTCAAAAACAACTTCCAGACCTCCTATCGCATGAAATATGGTTCCCTTATAAAAGAACCATGCGTAACAATACCATTTAAAAAACATGGTGGTACAATATATGTAATAACACCACCTTTGATGCATCTCCCATGCTTCATATTCTGAGGTACCTACACCAATAGTCCAACCTCCCACATGGTCACCCATGCTTTGTCAGAACTATCAGCACAAAACCATAACTCAAGTAGCACCACCCACACTCAACAATCAAACTTATCCCTCTATGAAAAATCCACACCATAAAACACCCTGAGTTCCATTATCCTTTTCCAAACATCTACATTTGAGAAACACACGAAAAATCACAAATAAATCACTATACACCTCTCTCATAGGTCACCTTCAAGTTTAAATGATACCAACTCCCAATAATGGAGTCACAACTATGAAAAGCCGCTTGCCCTATCTCCAAAACACACTTATCATGACATGAACACAGAAATGAGCATGAATGGAACTCTCACTCCCATTCTAACACACACAATGATTAACATACCAAAAAACAATCTACTCTAGGTTCCACACCAAAGTTTCACACATTTATCAGAACTATAGTATAAACATCCTCTTCATGATTCAAGACACAACTTGCAAAGTCTCTACTCATAAGGTCACCATGACCTAGGAACCATATTTAGGGTCTGACATGTACTCTGTACGGTCAAGGAAAATGATAGTTACCTCACTCACATCACAGAACAATGCATTACAACCCAAAGACCACTATACTACCATGGGTTCCCGAAACACACTTCCTAGGCCATATCATAACCGGTAAGGCCTCCCAATCCAATCCCAAAGTGTCAAGTATTAAACTCCCACTACCCCAACCCACGCATATGAGGGTCAAACCAACAACACCAAGGATACCCACCTTTGAACCTAAACATTCTCATTCCAACTGGCCATTCACTCAACACTTTGAGGAATGACCGAATGAACATAACCACATATGGAAAGATCATGCACGATCAACCTTAAAAAACCATTTTTCATCATTTTTCCCAATATTTATCATCACACAAAGAAAACTACCCCTACCATACCTATAGTGGCCTTGGTCAACATTTGGGAACCAAGTTACATAATCACTTGTCTTTAATCAAAACATCTCCAAATTAATTCTTCTTCCATAACATTATACTTTGCACATAGGCACATTTCCTATTTAAGAATATGTTAAAATCATAATTTTAACAGATTTACACCTTTCATTAGGCAAAATTCATTAACAATTTTAAAGTAGTTATGCACCCTATTTCATTTAGACACAAAAACAACTGTTAAATTTATCATAACCCAATACTTTAACTAAGTCACAACATTTCATTATAAATGATATTCCTCAACTATTTATTTGTGTTCTTTTTTTTCTCCAACTTTCTTCTCTATTTTTTAGTATCATTTTCTTCATATTTTCCAAGAAAGTAAGTTAAATTCCACTCTCTATACCCCACACACCCATACCGTGTGTGTGCCTATAAAGATTAGTGGCACCAATATCCTTAGGTTCCTAAAATTATTCATTAATGCACATCCCCATGCCATTCTAGCAGTGAGATAAATATCAAAAATCATTCAAATCACACAACATGTGCATCACCCAATAGTGAAATATCATCCAACTATAACAACACATATCATGAACTACGATTCCCACCTAGGGTGATTTTGGTTTTTCCTCATACATGGGTTAGCTACTCTTAAGGGAAAGCTCATCACCAAGGACCAACACATCCTAAAATAATTTCTACAATCCCAAAATATTAAGAAGATATAATAACTCCTTTGATACAACTTTGTAACATCTACGACAGAGAATCAACTAAACTGTTGCTCCGTGTTGGGTCATCACATGGCCTCAAGAGGACCTCCCCATACATCCGAGGTTGCCGACTAGCGGTGAGGGTCTAATAATACACATGGGAAGACTATACCCTCTTTACTAGAGTAATCCATAGAAGATCACAATAAAAATAACCGAAATAGTATGAAATGCCCAATAAACATGCATAACCATAAATTTCGCAACATGGTAAAAACACCAATCGATTACAAAAATTTCATTCCATACTAGTTGTGCAAGTGAAAGAAACCCAAAATAAAAAAATGGCCAAAACTCCCAAAAGGTCCCGACTATAAGCCGGGATCCTTCTCCAAGTACATCCAGAGCCCAACTCAACATCTTAGTGTAGGGCCCCATCCATTGACCAGACCTGCCACCAAGAGATCTGCTCGGGTACACAACGGTGGCCCTAGCAGGGTGTGAGTACAAACCACAATATGCCACCCCCAATTGAGTCTACAAATTATACAGTCTAATATATAAAGCATGAATGTACAAAATAAATGGTATGTAAGAAAGGGAAAATTTAGGATCCATTAGTTTACAAGGTTCATTTAAATCATAACTAGATTTCTTCCAAAATCCATTTCTCATAACATCAACATTACATAAGCCATATTGTTCACATGTTCCATGGGTTAGGAATAATAACCATCTATAAAAGGGTACAAGGAAATCACTCACAATTCATATAGGAAATAAATCAAGTCCATATCTCACTAGGGATCCACATATCACATCAACACATTATCCTCACATCGAAGAGTCAATTCGGGTGGAATTCATCACATTATAATAATATCATGAACCTCACCACGATACCTTAGTCCGGGTGGAATGAAACCCTTAGGGGAATAGAGCTATGTCCCCTTCCCTAACCCGTGCATTTAGGGGTGGATTTTAGATCCTCAATCTAACTCAACCTGTTTGGGTAGAACCCCATAAAATACCCCACTCTACCAATCCATTAGCACATGATTATTTATCATGTCACCACAACCATACCATAACACAACCAAGAACATTCGCTGCCATTGGATATCACAATACATAACAACAACATAACAGAAACAATGCCATTGGGAATCAATATTCAAAATTCATAACAAGAAACATGGGGAATAATACCATGAAATAACTCATTAACACATTTTAAAATTACAATTCATATCCATTTAACCAAATTTCCACTCATGTTCCTTAACAAAATTGTTCTATTCGAAACCCAATTTTTCGTAGACAAATTCATCATTGACCAATAAATAACCCATTTATCCCATTTATAATTTCACAAGCATTTACCAACTTATTCAATTCAAGTATAATTATCATATCACATGACACAATCCCTTTATTGCATTCATCCATTTAGATGTACCCCCTAATTATCATGTATTAGCCCGTTTCGAAAATTCATCAATTCCCTTATCACATCCAATTAACACATTTACCACATTTCACAACATTTAGGAATTTATCCCCATTCCCCTTTACTATACATATCTCACTAAGAATTCATTCATCTTTCCTATCTCACTATGATTTTTCATCATGCCTAACTCACTAGGCTTCATTACTGGGATCATAATCCATTCCATTATGGTCTTTAATCATTTCCACATATTGACCCATTTTCATGTCAAGGCAAACAACTCCTTATGCCTTTATCACCCTAACCATATTTATCATCATTTCATTTACAACTTAATGAACCATTAAACATGTTCTACATTGGATTCACACTTTACTCGACAATCCTTCACATAACCCTACACTTATCTGGGTTCGGGATTTCCATCACACCCCATGCGTGGCCCTAGAACGGTCACATCATCCTCAATGCTTCCCACGGGGGTTGTGACGGTTTCATGGAAATCATTTAGACACCAAAATTGTCCAATAATACACAACGCAACCGATACACAACAAAATATAGGAAAAACCCCCATCATAAAAGCATAAATCTATGAAACAAATATGGGATATAACTTCTAGAACACGTTCCTCGAATATGGTTATGAATGCACCCCTAATATTGGATTTAGATCTAGATTCATGCATCCATTGATGCCTTGACCTAGGTTCCACTAGAAAACAAAGGGGTTTTGAGCTTTGGAAGAATATTGGAGAACCCACAGGCACTAATCCAAGAAAAGAGAGGTAAGAGGATCATTAGACTTACCATGTTCTTTGATCCACAATCAACAACACTCTAAATGACAAAGATTCGAATGAGAACCACCTCTTTGGAACAAGGGTTTAATTGTTCTTCACTAGGGTTTTTGGGGTAAGATAGGGGTGAAACCAAATATGGGGTTTAAAACCTTAGGGTGGATTTTTTGTAATTTTTTCAATATTTCTATGCTGCACAATTTACCGACACGGTTTTCCAAACTGCGCACAAACCATGTGTGAGCCACTCTCTAAAAAACAACCATTTCACGTGGTTTCATGGGATTTCATCCCTGTTTTCTTAATCGTGATAGAACTGTGTGTAATCCTCTATCTGTGGCTACACGGTTACCTAGAATACCCTACATTGTTTGCACTAACCATGCAAAAATCTTGCAACATGCCCAGAAATTTCTTTTTTCTTCCAATTTCATTTCTAGAACCCATGGAACACCCATAATACTTTACATGAACTTTGGGTGAAACTTATTTATCCCAAAAAAATATGTCAAACCAATAAATAAACATAATCCTACCTTAAGATAAGCTGGGATCAGACATTTGTTCTTGAACATGGGGTTTCTCTATCGGCAACTCTAGAAGGTCATCGTAGAAGTGCTTCATCCACTTCCCATTGAAAGTAATGGTTTTATTGGTTTCTTCGTTTTAAACATGAACAACACCAAATAAAGATATATTATTAATAGTGTATGTTCCAAACCTGTGGTAAATATGCGAACAAATATGAAACTTTTTCCTTACATTGTATTAGAGGACATTCTACTTCAGTGTGGAACTGAAGGGGAATAATGATATTAATGTGGAAATACTTAATTTACTTCTTATAAATTTGATAGTTCTCAAAATAATCTCTTCTCATTTCCTCCATCTCGTGAATCTGCATATTCCTTTGAGCACCTACACCAAAAATATTGTAATTGCATTGTTTGATGGCCCATTAGGCCTGGTGCTCAGTCTCAATAGGTACGTGACAAATATTTTAAAACACAAGAAGATAGGGTGACATTTTAATGGGAGTTTTAAATGTAGTATGGTGGGCCCATAAGGAATCATCATGTTTAAGACTCTAATATTTTATTTTAGGTTGAAATGTTTTTTCAAGAATCTATTTAACTACCTATTTGACACCTCAGCTTAAGCATTGGTTTGTGGGTGATCGAAAGTAGACATTTTATTCCCTACCCCACATAGACCCAAAAGAGATTTTATTGTTCAGTTGAAAAAATCATTCTTGTAATGCTTTACTCTATCCATTTTGAATAATAATACACTTCCAGAAGAATGTAAATGTACCCAAATATATTGGGGAATGGTCACATAATGTCAATTCCCCAAACATCGAAAATTTCATGTAATATCATAGTTTTTGGTGGCATTTTATTTTTTAGATACATTCCCTATTATTTGATTGTGATGACATGAATTACAGAAATCATGGGTATCCCGAAAAAGTGTTGGCCAAAAGAGACTAGAATCAAGGACCATGTGAGCAGTCTGTTAGGGACAAAAGTGTTCCCCATAAGAGTAAGTGTGAAAGAACCTATGGATAGAATGAAACTCTCTATCGGGAACTCAACACTTGAGGATATGATCACAACATGTGTGTTAAAGGTAGGGTCATATAAAATATAAAATTGGGACTCATGTTTTAGATGGTCATCCTTATTTTTATTGACACTAGTAAGAATGCAAGATGCTAATAAAAAATTTACAATTTCGACATAACAAGGGATAGTATCTTGCACTCAGTACAATTTTTTATGTGTAAATATTTCACTTATGAGAATACCGGGGGATGCGTAAATGTCTAAGGATTGGTGAATCCAAATTATATGGTTAACAGCCACATTCTATTCTCATTTCTCTTCTCAAATTTCTAAATTGAATTCCTGATGGAGAAGCATCAAGTGAATGAGATGTGGTTTGGTTTTTGGTTTCTTAAGGAGATACTGAAGTGTTTCATGGTCTAAAAACACAATAACATTGGACCCTAAAAAATATGGCCTGAATTTATCCAAGGAAAAGACAATGCCAATAAATTATTTTTCATATGTGGTGTAGTTTTCTTGGGCAGGGTCCAGTGTACGGGAGTCATAAGCAATGACATGTAAAGCTCGATCAACCATTTGTGATAAGACTACCCCCACTACATTATTTTAGGCATCATAATGATCATAAGTGCTAAATCCCATCATGGTGGTTGGATTATCAGAGGTGATGTGATCCTCCATTTTAATTTATTAAAATATTCTTCACATTCTACATTTAAAATAAATTTTGTTTCTTTGTGGAGAAATCAGGAGAGGGAGAGTGTAATTTTACCATATTTATAAATGAAATGATGGTAAAATATAGCATGACCTATGAAATACCATATATCCTATAAATATTTGGGTAATGTAGGAGAATAAATAAAATTCAGTTTTTATTTGTGAAATTGGATACCATCTTTATAAATGACATGTCCCAAAACTATACATTATCACAACATGAATTGAAATTTGTCATAATTTATTACAATATTCTTTTAAATAAAGTGATGTATGACTAAATAAAGACTAATAAAAAATTCATCAAAAGAGGATCCATAATAATAGAAATCATTCGTGAATTCATCCATTAAATTTTCCAGGTAATCTAAAAAAATAGAAACCATACCTCACTTGAAACTACTTGGAGAACTGAATATTCCAAATGGCATCCTCTTATATGAAAATGTGCTAAAATTTCAAGTAAAGGTTGTATTTTCCTGATCCTTGGGGGGGGGGGCTAATATGGATCTAAATGTCTCTAGAATTCACATCAAGAAAGCAACAAGGGTAATTTCCTACCATATTTTCTAGAATTTCATCAATGGATGGTAATTAGAAATGGTCCTTCCTAGTGTGTTGGTTTTTTCAGAGATAGTCTATAGAGACACGCCAACTATTCTTCCCACGAGCTAGAAAAAATTCATCATTTCCATTTTTAATTACCGTAAGACCTGTTTTTTAGGAACTACTTGTACCACACTAGCTAATTTTCTATTAGGTATGGGGTAAAATATTCCAGTAGCCAATAATGTCGTTACCTCTTTTTTAAAAACACCTAGGAGGGTTGGGTTCAATCGACATTTTGACAGCCTCACTGGTTTTGCCTCATCATTTCACAATATATGATGTGTACTAAATTATGGTCTAATACATGGTAGGTCAATAAGTGTTCATCCAAAAACTTGTTTATACTCTCTCAAGAGTTCAAGAAGTCACAATTTATTCTCATTAGATATTTAACAAGAAATTAGGATAGGATAATTGTTTCTATTTTCAAGATGGTAATATTTTAAATCTGGATGGAGTTGTTTTAGTTCCAATTTAGTGGGATTTTTGATTTAGGGGATTGTGTGTGGATGTGGGAGGTCACTGATCTCATATGACTACTCAATGGTAACATCCTCAGAAGAGAAATGAGATTTTTCAAGATTATCAGTATCATTTATTGTGAGTGGATCCTTAGTGTTCAATAAATCATCAACTAATAAACATCCATCCTATTTTTCTAGAACACTGTAACAATCAAGGCATGATTTGTTTCCTAGAATTTACATAAATAATGAAAACTCATTAAATGGATGGGTGAAATAAAATATTTTTCTTCAAGTTAAGGTCGAACATCAATTAAATTAATAAATAGAGATAAATGTTCTTTTGAGGGGTGATTCATTCCACCAAGGATGTTGAAGTAGAAAATTTCACCACCAAACTCCATAGATAATGTACCATTGTTCAAATTAATTATGCTTTTGGATGTTTTCAAGAAGGTTCTTCCACAATATAATTAGTGCTTGTCCATTCATTATATCATCTTACATTTTAGGCACAAAAAATCCTATAGGAAAAATTAAATTCGCCACCCCCACCAAAACATCCTATAACACACCAGAGGGGTGTGCGATACTCAGATTTTCCAGTTAAACAACAATTCTAATGGGATTGTATTCCCCAACCCATAATTTAGAGTAAATGGAGTGAGGCCTAACATTTATTGAAGACCCTAAATCAAGAATAGAATTATAAAATGAAAACCCACCTATAGTTCATGGACTTGAGAATGTCCCAGGATTTTTGCACATGGAGGGAAGTGATGGCTATATCAATGTTGATACCTTCCTACCCATTCTCACCTATCCATCTCCATGAAGTTACATTTGGTGTGTACACATCTCTTTTAGAAACATAGTGTATTGTGGAATTTTCATCATGATATAAATTAAGGGGATGTTGAATAGAACGTTTTTGGATGGTTCTAATATTTACTTAGCAACTTTTATTTATTTTTATTTTCTTTATTGGGGTTCCCTTTGGGGAAATAGAAGAGTAATGGTTGGTCTAGGTGACTCATCAACTGAACTGATTTTCCCTTTGGACGGGATTCTCTAAGGAGAATGTTCTACCTCATTTGGATCATTTCCAGTGGTTGGGATAGTGGTTTCTTTTGAAGGGGAAAACTATAGTGGATGGGTCATTTGGATTTTATGTTTTTTTCACTCAAAATGGTGATGGCACTATCATTTCCATTGTTTCTTGGGTTAACTACTAGTTTAGAAGGTAATTTACCTAACCCATGGATTTGGATTTCCCCTCCACTGAGTTGGAAATTTGACATAAATGATTTTTAGGTCATTTATGGTAGCATGGGTGGTTTTTTGGAATTGGAAATTGTTGGAAGCCATTTCCTTCTTCATGTCTTCTAAGCCTGGCTCAGGTTTTTGAGGGGTTTTTTGTAAAGGATTTTTTTGTGGTTGAGTTTTTATGGGTGGTCGTTTATAACTAATTTTCCTCAATGGGTTCAATTGTTGTTGAGGTTTAATTGATTACACCCTTTCCTATAGGATTATTTTTCATTCGAGAATGGTTTCAATGGATAGTAATGTTCTTACCTAAAGGATTGGTTATAGGGGTTCCTTAGAAATATTTCCACACAACTATTAGGTGTTTATCTCAATTGAGGACATTGGTCAGAGTAGTGGGTGTCAAAATAACAGATACTATAATGGATGGCAGGAGGTGATTGGGATTTCCCTTGGGAAAGAGCATGTTTTTGATGATTGGTACTTACCTCTTAAAACATAGTGGTCACCTTTTTATCATATTTGATATTTTTCACCTCATGAACACCTCAAATGGATAAAAAGGAAATTTTTCTGAATTTTTCAGTGTTCAATGCCATGTTCTCAATCAAGGATCTTGAAACAAGTGGGGTCTTATCCAACAGTACACCACATACAACAAGATCAATCTTATTTCAATAAATAGTGATTAAACCTTCATAAAAATACTAAATTAAAAGTTGATAACTTATTTGGTTGTATGGGATACTTGAACATAACCTTTTAAATCATTCCCAATATTCATGTATGGTTTCTCCTTGTGATTTTTTATAGCACATATATCATTCCTTGTAGTTTCATTTTGAGATTCTGGGAAATATTTTTCCAGAAAAAGGTTTTTCATGTCTTCCCATCCTCTAATTGGTGAATTAACATAGTAAAGCCAATCTTTTGCAGTATCTTCTAATGAAAAAGGAAATTCTATTATATTTACTTGTTCTTAAACCACATTTTCATTTTTTAATATAGAACACACCATATAATATTATTTTAAGCGCTTATGTGGATACCCTCTAGTGAGTCCATGAAATCATAGAAATAAGTAAATTTGATCATATTTTAGTTAAAAATTTGGTTTCTCTCCTTTCATTTGAATGTAAGTGGGTTGGATATCAACATCATGTGAGGCTAGTTATTTTAATGTCCGGTTATTTTCATCCATGTTATGCAAGTTATGTTCAGTTTTAATGTGAGTTTCAGTGGATGAAGTATAAGGATCAATAAAAGTTTTGATGTATTTTATGTCCTCCTTCAAATGATTTTAGAGTTTATTTATAGTATAGGGAATACCCTTGGTCATCTCTCAAGGAGCCATGATAGGTTTAGATTATGCGTTTTCTGAGAAAAAAGTACTAAAGATGGGGGTGTTTTAGAAAACTTGTTTCTAAAAATAAGATAATTTTAATGTTTAATTGTTGATTTACCAAGTTGATTTTGAGAAATACGAGATAAAATGGTTTTTTTTGAGTTTACTTCACACATTTCCAATTCATCGTTCTCGGATATTAATTAGGGTTTGATGTAAGTCTTTGGTTAAAATTTATCGGCATCTCGATTACTTTTCAGGATTTTATATCCAAGAACATCGAGCCAAACCGTGACATAAAAATAGTATAAACAAGGTATAGGTATCATACATGGAATAATAACTTCCAAAAAAAATTAAATCTCATATAAGTTGGGAAGAAAAAGATTCTTGTGAGGTCCCATTAGAACAACTCAAGTCACACACTCAAAACCTCACATCGATCGGTTAAAAGTAATGATAATTTCATTTAGTAATATAAATCTAAGATAAATAAATGTAAGATAGTTTTGAATTACAAGACTTAAAACAAAAATTAAATCAAACCAGTAGTAGTGCACTTCTTGAAACTCCCTTTATAATATGTGTAGCTCCCTCACAACAATCACCCACTAATTAGCTCAACATTGAGAGGAGGAGGAATGTAGAGTGTAACTCATTCTTCATCCATGATCCCACTATGAGGATATTAGCCTCTAGAACATATATAATAATGAGTATAGTCTTCTAGGACACCAAAATGGAAGATCTTGGCTCCTGGTTTGAACATGAAAATGAGGTTCCCTTAGTGCCCTTTCATAGCCAAAACAGTTAGTGGTATTAAGCACCTAATTTTGGTGATACCATTTGATTCTCATTTTTAGACAAGTATATGCCCATATAATGACTTGGAAAAAATAGAAGAGATATTTTCTAGCCTCTTAGATATATCTATCTCAAATCCATTAGCCATTTCACATATTTATTATGAGGTAATTTCAAAATAGCATACCCAACATCTAACTTCGTGTATATTTTGTCCCCTTGATATAATGGTTCATATGGGTCCCTTAATGGATGAATGGGGTTTGTGTTCCTTGAGAAGAGTTGTATCCTATGATGTTCTGGAGAGGAAAATAGATTTTCTGCCCATTTTAAGCCACAAAATTCTATTAATGTCTAAAACAATGGACTTATGTCCATGGAAAATCATGTAGTTTGGCCCATTTTAAATCTATATCATCTCGGGGTCCCCTAAATAACCTCCACCTTCAATGAAAATATCAAAACATGTATAATTTCCCCTTTTAACAGTGATAAAAACAAAAAAAACGAATCTATCATGATGTTAATTTTTTTATTATATTTTATATTTAAATAAATATTCAGTTTAATACAATGGTGTAAGGGTAAAAATGAAACAGTGAATCATGGTGTGATCAATATGACGCCTCTCCCACTCGTTCTGGTATATCAAAGGATACAATATATCAAGGAAATAATTTTCCATTATTTCTAAAAAAATGATTTGCAAGCCTTTGAAAGATCCTAAAGAACACATGATCACTCGCCCCAATTGACAACGGTCTTCGGTGATGATTTGTATATGATTTCTGATGACTTTGATACATCACTATCCTTTTTCTAATCAGCTGAATATTCCTTGTAATTTATTAAAAAAGGCTTGTCCCTACTACTGAAGTCTCCCATATTTCCACTCAACAAAGGGGAGAACAACAAGGAATCTCATTCAATTATTCAAAATAATCCATATGTATTGTGGCCTCATAGTTAATACTAAGTGTATATGATCCTCCCATGAGCCACCTAAATCCTTTGAAATAGCCCCCAACATATATTTCAATGCCTATATCATCCTTTCAGATTTCTCATCCATCTGAGGATGAAACACCGTACGCATAGTCTACTGATTCCCAAGGGATTTCTATAAGGATTTTTAAAAACAAGATGTGAACCTAGGATCTCTATCTAACATGATAGAAACTTTTATGTCATGTACATTTACCAATTAATGGTTATAGATATTGGATACAACTTCTACTATATTAGTTTCATGAAGAGGGATGAAATGGGAAAACATAGTGAGTAAATAAACTATCATCCATAGGGTATCACATCTCTGAAACATTCATGGGAGATCTTCAACAAAATCCTTCGCTAATTGCTCCAATTTCCACATTGGGATTGTTTAACAATACAACATACTAGCTGGTCACTAATCCACTACATTAACTTAAAGACAAATTAAAAAATTTGAAAAAAAACTCCACCACATTAATTTTCATTCCACTACACAAAACATTCCCCATTAAATTTTTATACATATTCTGTATACGAAGATGTAATTCCAATCTTAAATGGTGGTAGTCCTGAAGATGTTTCTCCTTACAAGCCATAGGTACAGTAAACAAATCTATAAACCAAAAAACCAAATTCCCATATATTTTACAAACCATAATGGTCTCCCAAAGTTGATTTTTGAACTCATAACCATAACTTCCACATCATATGTTTATGCGTATTTGACTATATTTACCAAATCAAGATCCAGGGTGAATAAAAATAATACCCCAACCCCAACATAGTCTTTTGATACCACATGCATGTTTCCTAGGACCGACATTAACTACAACTCATCTAAATCTTCATTTTCCAATGGTGCATATGACTTTCTACTTAATGCATTGGTAACCGATTTAATTTTTTCCTGTGTATAAATCAAGTAAAATTCAAAAATATAAAGATACTTTGTCTATTTCCTTAACCACAGATTCAAATATCATTGTGATAAAATGTGTTTGATGATTTTATGTTCCTTACACACAGAAAATTTATCATCAAATAGATAATTATGCCATGTCTTCAAGGTATGGACAACTTCTGTGAACTCCAAATCTTGTTTTGGGTAATTCTTCTCATGCACTCACAACATCATTGAACAATAAGAAACCACATAGTCTCAATTCATGACAAAAAAATCCCTACCAAGATCCCAAATAATTATAGTACACAATGTACCCCTGTCCTAGTTCTGGAAAAATCAATATAGGTGTTGATGTAATAAAAAATTTCATCTCTTGAAAAGAGTTCTATCACTACCCAGTCCATCAGAATGGGGTGTTCTTCTTGTTCAAAGATATCATAGTCATTGTTAGTCAAGATAATTCACACACATATTGTCGATAATAACTAGTTAGACAAAGAACACATTATATCTCAAAGACTTATTTTTCTATTTCCACGTAATAATAGTGTCAATCATTTTTGGATCCACCGAAACACCTTTTCATAATTTACATGGCCAGGAAAACATACTTGTTTTATCTGGAAAATCACGCATTGAGAATTTGGCATACAAATGAAAATCTCTCAATATTCTGAAAACTATAGTTAAGTGATTCATGTGATCATCCCTTGTCCTTGAATACACAAACATGTCCTCAACAAATGCCATAACAAACGAATCCAGATATATATAATTTTTTTGATTATTCTATTCCATAGATATTGATGATGCCTTCGTAGGATGAAAAGGAATGACTACATATTCATAGTTTCCATATCTACTGATGGATGCTATATTCAGAACATCCTCCTTCTGAACTAACAATCAGTGATATGCTGAACAAAAGTCAATTTTAGTGAACAAATCAACTCCCCTCTACTAATAAAATAGATCATCAATTGATGGAGGTGGATAGAAATCCTTTATTGTTACTTGGTTAAGAATATGATTATCTACTCACAGCCTTAGTGTTCTGTATACTTTCTTTATTAACAAGATCAGTGTTTCTCATGGATACATGCTCAATTGAATGAAACCTTTTCATTCTAGCTCTTCCAACTTAACATTCAATCCCTAAAAATTTATTGCTTCCATCCTATAAGATGTAAGTGAAATATTACTCATCCCTAGAAGTAGATAAATCATAAACTCCACTTCCCTTATTAGTGGTAACCATGAAATGTTCTTGGGAAAGAAATTTATAAAGATATTCATGACTATTGGAAAACAGTTATCCTCAATCACATCCATAATTTCCAATGTCAATAGCACCAACACATAAGAAATCGTTCCAACCACTGGTACCGACATGAAAGTTTCACATTCTTTACAACCTTCTCTCCACTGAAGAGATATTCGACGTCATGCTCATTTATGAATCCAAAATGATCTTATATAATAGTAGATGTTATCCTTGAATATTTTCAAGAAACCCATAAAAAGGATTACATCATAGAAATCAATCTCTAACATCGAGAAATCCCTCTTCAACTCATCTCTATAAATATTTCTAAAACATGCTCTACATAGGAAGTCTCTACAGTCTCTTTCCTCGATATAATTTTGATGTTTTATCATAGAGGGCCTCATCTCATGTTTTAAACATATAAAATAAATAGAAAAAGAATAAATAAAAGACTGGGATGCACTAATATCAAATAGCACAGACATAAGGTTTTAATTCAAAATAATCATACCTATCACCATAAATGGTCCAACTTGATCATCGATAATAACCTTCTCAACTATATACAATTACTTCATCTATAAACTAATCACTTGGTTTCCTTAATAATATTGACCTTTCTATGGAGTCATTGGGTTCCTAACATCACCCTAGATAGCTCTACTATATTGATGATACCGATTCTGATTTCCTCATCTGGTTGAAGCATATGATGCCTAAGACACCTGAGATGTGTATCGAGGGATTAACATTAGAGAAATGCAACAATATCACTTAATTATTCCCATCTTGTTGAAATTATGGAATGCTCTTGGTTTTTTGTATTCTATCACTTTTTGTGGTCAATGGATCTACATTGGAAACATCCCACCTTATTCATGTGTCTGGGAGGGATAATTACCCATCCAGCTATCTGATTCCAAGTAGTGTTGTCACATTATAAATATGTGACCCTCTTCCTCTTTTCCCCCCGCATTAGTGTTCCCCACATTTACTATAGGTATCATCATACTTCCTCCTCCAATAAATAATAATTTATCACATTCATCCACATTCACTCTTTTCATTATCTCTGTATAATCCATAATATATAACACTGCAATCTTTGAGCGAATCTCCTGCCATAACTCTAATTTGAATATTCATTCCTTCAAGGCTACACTCTTTGTAACTTCTGGTATAAAGGGCACAAAATAAATGAATTTTTCTGTATATTATTTGACATACAGATTGTCTTGACCTAGGATAAATAATTCAATCACTCACTGGATCATTAACATTTGAGGATAGATTGTTTTTCAAAAAAACTCATCTAAATACTCCCCCGTGTAAGGCCTCGAATTAGTTTGGCTTGCACCGCTAGATCCCACCACTAATGTGCAAGATCCTCCAGTATATATGTCTCTATCATGACTTACAGGTCTAATGGTGTGCTGATGAAATCGATGAGACGATTTATCCTTTTCATCCACACCTTCACCTTTTCGAGTTTCGAATCACCCTAGATGATGGGTGGATTATGATTCATGATATGGATAAAATGATCCATATTCCTTATACCATCCCTTAAATTCCTTGTGTCAACAACATGAAATTATAGAATGATTCTCCAAAAAATATATTTGTTGTCTTGTGGCTTAGGTGAAACTAATTTTACCATAGATGAAACCACATTCTCCAAAACACTTATGTACCCAACTCCTTGGTAGATTTATGTTCATCAAAAAAAGGTCAGCTACTTCTTTTATTCTCTACATTTCAAGTCCTAACAATCCAATTCCTTTCTATAATCATAATCCATGGAAGATATAAGAATGGTTCTCAACTCCAAGAGTAATAAAAATGTGTACTACGCGTTTTTTAATGACCGAACAAACTAATACCATTTTTAATGAACCACTTATTCCCATTATCATAAGAATACAATGAATCATTACTAGGACCTAAGAAACACCCCCCACGATGAAAATGGGTGGATGTAAATGCTGAAGGGTTTCAAATAATAGTGGGGGATGATTTACCCATTATTAAATAAAACCATAAACCAACAACCAAAAAAACAAATTAACTTAGGATTTATGCACTATGAAAGAAAAAACAACACCTTATTTTACAATAAAAACAAAACATTGTGTACCAGAATGGAAGAAAAACTACTAGCAATGAAAACAATCTAAGGCAACCACAAGATACTCCATGAAAACCATAAGACTCCATACTCAATAAGTTCCATGCTCTAAATTGACCCAATAGCTCAAGTATCATGAGGTGGTTGTAAATACATATGATACCTTACCTTATCACCGAGAAGATTTTATCTGCAAAAGCACCAAAGATCCAAAGTTGGGTTGAGTATTAAAACTTAGTTGTAATTCGCTAATGGATTCCCTACTCATTCCACTTGTATATAAATGTTAGCCACATATATTTAAAATACTTTATATAAAATGATTTCCCTAATCAATTTACCACTAAATATAAACAAGTTCCAAAACATTTAAATTGAAAAGTAAAAAAGTTCTATTTAAACCAATTATCCCAGGAAGTCACATTTCTAGAAAAACAACCATTCCTGAAGTTAAAATCCTTTCCCATTAACATTGTTTCATTACCATTCCATTAAACTTATTCCCAAATTCATCCATTCATGGTTCATTATGATAGTTACATACTGATGATCATTTTCTCATCAATCTACCAAGTCGTCACAAGGTAATTATATCACATGTTCCATAACACCTTTGGAAGCAAGAGAAAGTTCATGTTTCATATATTACTCATAAATTCAATATAAACACTCACCACTATTATGTTATAACCATTTTAAACCATTTCAATAAAACTTTTATTTTATTGAAAACCATTTAAGAAAACAAATTCCAATCACCCATTACATTTCTATAAAATCAATACTTTTATTGAAAAACATTTTATAAAATCCATTCACCATTTTTCCATAGAAATCCCATTTTGAAATCCACATTTTAAAATCAAAAAACAAACACTTTAATCAAAACCAATAATTTTTCATATTTTCCACACCCATCACAAAATAGGGTTTCATGACATTATAAATCAAAATATTCACAATAAAATAAACACAGAGTGATAAATTTGAAACCATTACATTTAGATATATTAATAAGAGTCAAGAGTGAATACACCTACCTCAATGGACTTCACAAAAAACCAAAACAGATGAAGAGCGCTAATGAACCCGGGTAAAAATTCCATAAAACTACCTTAGATATCTTCTTATATCATGATCAAGTCAAAATAAAATCATATTTGGAATATAAAATATTTTATCTAACCATAATGGGAATAGATTCGAGAAACCATGAGGAGAGGAGAAGTAGATCTAAGTAGATCTATGAAAAAGTGACAAGAGCGGTGAAGAATTACACTTACTGCAAAAATCAGGCTTGAAAATTCCAATGGAGGGCTCCGAATTGGTTCTAAATTTCATAGAAGATGTTATACTAACATAAATGGAGAATAATCATGAATTTTTTCTCGCAAAGAAAAAAACTGAGGGAGTTGAAAGAAAAATGAGTAAGATCATATTTTTTAGGATCTTACATTATCTCTGTGAATAGTTAGTTTTCACGGTTGGATAAAGTGTGCACTAACCATGTGTTAGCTACTACCTTATGGATACCCTCACCTAGCCTCCTCACACAGTCTCCCTAAATGTGCACCCACCATGCTGAATATACTACCTCAAAACTCCTACTGTGCATGGTCCCTCCAAATATATATGCACGGTTTTGATAAAACCAAGTGCCACCTATGTGCATTCCCTTTCTCCAAAAAAAATATATATAAGTTCACCCAACTCTCCCATCCCCCACCCTTACACTTTATAAACAAAGAATCACAAAATAAGGGTTACATACCAGAAACCGGGGGTACTACATTCTCCCACTAATGTATTGGGTAATTAATTATATCTCATGAGGTAATAATGGGAAACAGGTCTATGGGATTGATAAATAATGGGAAAAGGGTGAGTATTGTTCCACTACACTAATGGTTTTTGTTATTATTTATTACTTTTTATAAAATCATTATTCAGATCCACAACATAACCACCCAAACTATGATTAATTTTTTATATATTTTAGGCACACCAAACTAATATTGAGAAACATGAAACTTCCATAATTCTCTCCATGAACCTTACTAATGCATCCATAAACAAAAAATTATAGATGGATCATTCTATAAAAAGAATCAAAATCCATCATCACGTTGTGATGTTATCTATATAAATTTACATTAATATCTTATAGATACAACTCAAAAAAGCTCATCTTATAGGTGGAAGTGATACTCCTCTACAACTCCCTTACTACCACACCCCTCCATAGTGAATCTCTTCAAATATCTTATTCTTTCAACTAGAGGATGCACTATAAGACCGTATAAAAGGATCAAAATGTAAATAAAATTAGGTAGTTGTCCCATTCACTAACAAATTCATATTAGTAATTAGATCATTATAAAACAACATATAATAGGATTTTATATTGAAAATCCTCACCTAAAACATAGTCTTCATATTGAGCTCATAAGGACGTAAAATGTAATATCTTATAAAACATGGTTGCATAATCGATCACTAAAAGTTATCTTATTAGTATGTCTATAAAATTTAATGATAGTTCAAGCTTTAGTAGATTAGGGGAAAATTCATTAAGGAATATGATATTGAAGGCCTCCCATCATAAGAAATTATGCCTCATCAAATACACCATAGAACCTAAATCACCCAATTTAAGGTACATGAATTATAAGTCACTGGTTTCACTATCTATCTATGGGGGTTTCAAAGATCATGTGACACCCAAGAACCATACTCATATATCCTATGTCAAAAAATATACTCTTTTATATTATATCTCTAAAAACTAATGCAATGAAACTATTTTACAATTTACTATTACAAAATAAAAACTATAATTGAGTCAATGCATACCAAATAATATTTTCTGTTTATAGATTTAGATAATTAGAAAAAATCATAAATATCATAAACCATATTTTTCTTTTCGAAAAGTATTAATGAAATATAATTAATTTTTATACGTGTACCAAATAGTGCTACATCTCAAAATCTTCTCAGTTGATCCAACTTATCCTTTTCATTATGAGAAATATTTTAAAATATGGGGTGTGTATTGAAAAACCATTGTGATAAATTTTTTTAACAATGTTTTTTTATTTTTTGAAAACTAACCTTTTGGTATAATAATGTTTCCATTTTTTATGAATCATATCTTGTACAACATAATGAGTTCTATACAAAATTCAAATGTTTCTAGATGATAAAATCCAAACAAAATGGGGGAGAAAAGTTTTTGTCTTTAATATTGAATTTTTCTGTACACTAGTTTCCAGAATCACATTTTCATACTGAGCATCACCGAAACAAAAGTATATAGAAAAATGATGTTTTTATCTAATGATTTATCGGATTCAGATCCATCATAATTGAGATTCATCAAAACTGGTGTATATTAGAATGTCATATATTTATATTTGAAAAAGTCCTATTGTTTCTAATGAGTTTTGAAAGAATATTTTCAACGTTAGATTTAGATTGTTTTTTGAACATTCTAAACTAAATCAGGCGATAATTTTCTATTTAGTAAGTTCTACCAAAATCAGGAAAATTATCATGATAAAATATTTTGATAAAATAGAAGATTCATAATAGAATCATCAGTTATAAAAATCAATAAATTGATTTTCAATGAGTAATAGCTGATAAAATTTGAGACTTGTCAATGTTGAGGTGTGGAGTTATCATCCAATATAGTTGATCATAATGATGAATCCATTATAATGGGGATTTTAGAATTATGAAATACATATCAAAGGTATAAATATTAAGATAGTTTATGAATGGTGACTTTTGAAACATTTCAAAGTTCTGATGTGGAGAATTACTTCATAATGAGATTCCATTGAAATGTGAATTCCATTATAATGGAAATTAAATCCTGATTATAATTACATCATTATGAGGATTCCATCACACTCATATGATAATGAGACGTAAATCTTAAAGACATTAGAAAGATATTGATATCCTAATGAGATGTGAATGAAATAGAAATCGTACTATGTTGGGAATGAAATAGAAATTGTAATAAGATAAAAAGGAAAATTATTTATAATGGTATAGAATGGAAATTTATCAAAAAGAGATGATAAGAAAGTAGATTCATAAATATTTTAGGAGAAAAATTTTTAATTTAATTATTACAAAGTAGTCTCAAACAGAATGATTCTATAAGTTTTATATAAATATTTAAAGAGGTAAAACATGAAATTCTATTTTTTTTGTCAATTTAAGACATCTATAATGAAGATTTTAGAACTCCTTGTAAAAATCTAAATATAAATGATCTTTGATGTTTTGAAAATTTATGAAACATAGAAATTTTTCATGTTTCTTGATTTTTTTGAGTCTCATAAAAATACTTGCTCCTATCATTCGATCGTTGTTAACTTCTACATAATCAAAAAATGTATAGCGCTGAAGAATTCAAGTGAATGTTATTTCTTGATAAATATATCGCGAGGAGGAACCTATTGGTGAAATATTATTTATCATATTGAGATTGATCTTATTGAGAATATCATATTATGTCAATAAAACTAATAATGGTTGTAATGGTTTTCTGAAAAGAGTTTGTGAATCATAGTTTTTAAATGGTATAATCATATTGATTTGATCTTATTGAGTTAATCAGAACTAAACTCATCAGATTGAGAAAATCACATCTATCCAAATCGGATTGAGGATTCAAACTGAGCAATTGGGGAGTAGTTTCAGAAAAGACATTATTATTATTTTTTGGAACAATTTTTTTATAATAAAACATTATAAACTAATGAGAGTCAATGTAATCAGTATTATTAGCCGATAGGAGGTATCTAACAGGATTTGGAACATGTTTTATTCATTTCTTCATAATTGTAAATTTCTATAGACCCAAGGGAGTTTCTATGGAAATAATGTTGGTTCCCACATTGAGGTCAAACCATGTAAATGTATTATATATTACTTTCATTACTAAATGTTTCATTCATGGGTATTTAATAAAATTTGTTAAGGAAATAAATATTAACATGCTACTGAGTTAAGTTTCTAAATGTTCCGAAACTCATAAAAACAGAACAACTGATTCCACCACCCTTCTTAGTTGTTATTCAATCCATTAGAACAACAATTAGTATCAAGTTCTTGTTCCCCAATTGAATCCATATCATGGACTATATAAATTTATTCAATAGTATATTAATTTTTGCATTATATAGAAAAAATTATTATGGGTGAAAAAATATGATGATTTGATATCTCTTATCCCATGGCCTTAATGTTTATTATGTTAAAACTATTGGTTTTACATCTATTGATAAACATTATCCTATGATGATTTCTTATAAAAAAAATATAATTTTACTGAAAGGATTGAAACCCAATCCTTATTTCATTATCAAATAATTTTTATCCAAATGTTATTGATCTCTATAATTCAAAATGTTATTTTGGGAAAACAGGAAAGTATTTCGGATGGAAATACTAATGTTATGGAAGAGAAGATAAAAATTTTTAATTGTAATTATGAAGACATTAGAATGAGGGATGAAGAATCTATATTTGAATACATTACCATAGTAAATGAAATTTTTTTCGATATCAATGAATTCAGAGATGTCTTGGAAGATTCAATAATTGTGATAAAACTTATAAGAAACATTTCGAATAGTTTTCATTCTAAAATTATTTCATTAGAAGACCTGGATGATTTATCACTTATTGAATTGAATAAATTTGTTGTTTCTTATGAAATGAGAAAATCTCAATTTCTTAAAAAGAATAAGATAGATGAAATTGATTTTGAAGATATGAGATAGATAAAAAATCAACATGTAAAATATGTTGATCCTTGTGAATCTAAAGTTAAAGAAAATGATGAGTTGAATAAAAAAACATGTCTCTTAAATCCACGAATAGTCAAATAAGATGATAAAATTATGGAGGTAAACATCCTCTAATATTTTTATAGTGCAGTGGAATTAAACACTTTTCCTTGAATTTATACAAGAAGAATGTTTGGGGAAATAGAGATGATCCTAGTGGAAGACATTTGTAGAATAAGTTGAAAAAAATTCCTAAATAAGAAAATTCATCCCAAAAAATCAAAAAGTTGTTTACTACGAATAGTAGAGGTATGTTGATTCAGAAAGATGAATCAAAATCAACTAACAAAAATTCATTAGAATATTAAAGTTTATAAATATTTATAACGTTAGTTATAAAAGTTGATAAAGTTAAATACTCCTCAAATAATGAAGAATGAGGAGGTGAAGAATAATATAGAAAGTATCATCTCAGAGTAGAAATTATTGTAGGTTATGAGAAAAAAATGTCCAAAGAAAGAAATTAGAATTATGATGAATTATTGTGAAGATATTATTGTTGGAAGAAACTATTTTATCAATAATGATGATGAAAATATTAAATATATCATAGGTTAAAAACATAGAATTTTTTAACAAGTATCATTAAAGATCTAAGTAAGAACCTATAGGATAAAAAAGAATATTTTATCATGATTCAATGATAAATTCATGAGTCCAAAAATACCCACAAGAGGATAAATTAAATCGTCAAAAAAAATCTTCAGAAGTAAAAGTTGAGACTTCTAATGTTGCTGGTAAATCTCAAATAATGAATCAGGTTAAATCCACACCAACCAAATATAGTATTTCGTCTAATTTATAAATATTTCTGCTTAAAAATGGTGTTGTTAGAGATTAGGTGGAGAATATATCTAAGAAACAAGTCAAATCTCCAGAATTAAAAAAATCATCCAAAAGTAAATATGGTCCCCATCCTGAGTATTTTAGAGCACAAAGATGTTACCAAACTCAAAAAATATTCTATAATGAAATATATTTCATGAATAAAAAATAATGACTTTATGGATATTTTTTGGTGTTGTGGAATATTTGGGAATAGAGCATATAATTGTTCTCACATCTTATCTCTACTTGAAGAAGGTTTTTGAAAATTGGAAAAAATAGTGAAAGTAGAATGAGTAACATTCCAAACTTGCAGAATGTTTAAAAGGTGAATTTTCAATATATTAGAAACGTTCCAACAAAAAATAATTTTGAATGTTTGTATGAATTATATGGAAGATATGATTTTTCCATTCATCATGTCAAAATCTGTATTACAATCCTTTGAAAAGAAGATTCTTATGATAGAAAGGAAAAAGAAACTCAAAAGAAGAAAGTTAAGGAATGATATTTTTTTGTAGATACTTCTTTGAAATAAATTTAAAAGAAACTCCCTTGGATAAGTGAAAGTTTTTTTTTCATATTATAGATGATATAAATATTTTAAAACTAGTTTAAATTCCGGATAGAGTAGAAGTTAACTTTGTTAATCATAGTTCCATAAAAATCATAATATTAAAAAGGTTATTATTGAAGCGGAAAAGATGAAATCTATGGGAGTTTTCATTGTTTATGGGATAAAAAATAACATACATAGTGTATGTCAACTTTGTGATGATAAAAAATAAGTTGTCTTTATAAAATATTTTTTGTTGTACAAGAAAAACTGTTAAATACAGAAAAGTTGTTAAAAATGATAATGAACCAGTGGGAATCACTTCCAAATAGAAGATTTCAAAATATCCTCTTACTTGAATTATGAAGATAATAACAAATTATGGTACTTTAGAATTGAGAACCATGGACATAAAAGTATAAAAAATGTAAATGTGGATGTCATTCGAGACTTTCCTAAATTAAAGAGAATATAAGAATATATTTGTTGTTGGATATGAATCTAAATATTCTACACAAGAGGGGGGGTGAACTGTGTCTTTTGAAATTTTTCGATATCTCTTTGATTGAACGAGTTCTATCCTTTATACTTTATCAGATTTTATCGTGCAATGAAATAAGTAAAAACAAGAACACAAAGATGTATAGTGGTTCAGGGAACAGAAGGCCCCTAATCTACTCCACCAATGCTCAACTCCACGAGCATGGTGATTTTCACTATCTGGTCCTCGTTTCCACAGACCGGTTCACAACTGAGTACAGGAAGTTGACACCTTCACAATCTTCAGGATAACAAAGCCTTCTGGTTCAAACACGAACCTACATAGCTTATAACGAGAAGCTGGTTACTCAAGAATAAAAAGAATTTCATAAAGAAGTTTTCCAATTGATCTTCACAATTGCAACAGAATGCAATTGAGAGTAGATGGACATAATTCTCTAGAAATATTGATCTTCAAGACGAAGCAGTTCTGAGTTGATCCGGTTTCAATAGATATAGATATATAGTTCTCAACTTCAGCAGTACTAGATCCATAGTAGATATTCGATGCAGAACAAGTGAATCTTCTATCGAGTTCCTTCTTCTTAATTAAACAGAGCTTTGATGCACTTTTTTGAATCAGTAGATCAATCGTGAATTTCTGCAGTCTTTGTTTTCCACCTTTTTAATAATATATCGATCACCATACACATACATACCTGGTGTTTCAGAGAGAACATATATAATAAAGATGAGAAAATCTCCTTCACACTAAGATCCACTAAAGTCGCCTTCTGATTCGAGATATTTATAAATTTGAATTTAAAGAGAAGTCGTAACTTACTTTAAGATTCGCCATAAAAATCTCCTTTTAATTCGATCTTAAATCCATTTATAAAACAACTTTGAATCTGTCAAAGTCGTATTTTAAAAAGGACATTAAATCCGGCTTGAAAACCTCCCAATAACCAGTTTGTTGACCGCTACATAAAAATATCGTCTTTCAAAATTTCTGACGCCAAACGTAAGGTTGATGACGTGGCCTCCAAACTTACGGTTGAAAATGTAATTTTGAACATAAACGTAGGGTTTATCATCCATAATTTTTCTTCAACTCTCAAAAGTATGGTAAAAGATCCATACTTTAACTTGATCCATACTTTTCCAAGAACATATGGTTGTTCACAAAAGTAAGGTTGATGAACCATACTTTTGAGAAACAAACGTAACATTTAGTATTTACTTATGGTTCTCCTTCCATACTTTGATGATAACCAAAACGTAAGGTTCCTTCCTCACGTAAGGTTCTTCTTCCATACTTTGCTGAAAACGTATGGTTGTTTAACCATACTTTTCTCCTATCTCAAAAAGTATACACGCTCTTCATCCTTACACTATGTTTATCCACGTAGGGTATGAACAGTGATTCCAAAACGCGCTAAAGAAGATTTCGCTCTATATTTATCTACATAAGGTATGAACAGTGATTCCAGAACGCGCTTAAAGTATATTCTGAATAAGTAATAAATTCTCGTTATTTCAAGAGTAAAATAAATTAATAAATTCCTTCAAAATACTAAATGAAATCATTAGAAAATAACTAAGGGTATTTGTGAGCATCTAAATTATCATAAAGAGATAGATTATTATTTTCATTAATCTCGCCATTTAAATAACATTAATATGTATTGTTGAAAACAATACATTACTCAACAATCTCCCCCTTTTTGATGATCACAAAACCCATAAGATAATAAAATTATTTAAACTAAATTAACTTTCAAAACTGGTTACATAATGTTTTAGGATTTTGAGAGGATGAAACAATATTTATGTTTAGAAAAATTTCTCCTTCTGAATAAACAATAAATATATAGAAAACTATTGAAATGTTGTTTTGTAAAAATAAAATATTGTTGGTTATCCAAATTCTCTTTTAATTCTCCTCTTAAATAAAATGTTGATGTTTATCCAAATTATCCCCCTTTTGTGATATAAAAAATAATGAAAAATCTTGGATTTTAACACATTTAATGTTGCACTGAACTGTAGGTAAATGCTTATTATTAACTATTTATCAATAATTAAATATGGAGTACTAACATATCAAAAATAAAGTCAGTAAAACAAATAGAGAAAGAAAGAAATAAACAATGAAGGAAATTTTCATTCAAAAATAGCAGTATATACATGACATTGATATATACAGGAATCAAGGTTTGGGTAAGATAGGAAACAGGTTCTATCTCCTCTGGATTGCAGACATGATTTCTGTAAATTGTTCCCGAAGTCTCTTCATTATCCCATATCCGAGTTTAATAATGATCTCTCTTTTTTCTTGAGTCATATGAATATCCTCGATTTAATTGACTCTGAAAAACTCATGCATCCTTTCCTCTTTTTCGACAAACACTCACAGCTTCTCTGATAACTGATTTAATAGGATTCTGACCGATGGCTCACTAGATGTTAGTTGATCCACTAGAAAATTATGATTTTACAGCAACACTGATAAAGGTTAAATGTTACATTGATGATCTTCTAACATTTCATTCATGTTTCTCATCACATTTGTGATAGCATGAAACATTTTGATTAAATCAGGTGAAGTACCTTATCCACTAACCACATTATTTGCAACTGATGCAAATTGGTTCTCCATAAATGACTTTAGTTCTGATAAATATGACTTCATAACCATTTCATATTTCAATTATACAACAGAAGTCAGCATTTCCTCTTTAAAAAATTCATCTTCTTGCCTTGAGACTGTACACTCCTTTAGCTTTTGAAACATGAAATGTTCTAAGTCTAAGGAATTTCTCAGAATGACATTCTCTGATTCAAACTGAGATACTTTTCTATACAGTTCTTCAATTTCTTCTTTCCTTGAATCAGATGCAACATGTGCTTGATTCATATTCACATGCTCTGGTTCATGCAGCAGTACCAAAGGAAATGATTCATCATCAGAATTTTCTTTTTGTCTGTCCTGAGAAGGTTGGTCCAGAGATTTTTCCTTAGAGTTCTCAAACTCCTCCACAGAAAAATCCTTTTGAAGTGCCTCTGTGTGAGCTTCATAAGCAAGCTCACCAAAAACATCTGCATCTAGGCCTTCCACTGGGTCCTCAAGAACAATATCTTCAATGTTTTCCTGAGGTCTGGCAACTTCTTCACCAGTCACTGCATCCGTCTCTTGTTCCTATTGAAGTGCAACTTCAATATCAACTATAATTTGTTCCTGATTCTCCATTTGAGCTTCTTCTTGATCTCCTGATTCCACTATCAGTGATGTCCTTTCACTAACATCTTCCAATATTTTATCAATAATAGCCTCTCATACAAAATTATATGAAAGTAAAGCTTCTGTTGTTGTTTCGAAAGTAGGGGAAGTAACTTCATCATTAATAGGTATCTTTATTTTTGATTGAAGTCCCTCCTGACTTCTGTCTTCCTCAATATCTTCCACTTCAAAGTTAATCCTTCTTACTACATTTCTGACTCTGTATTTAACTTGTCCCTCCTTGGACTTAGCAGGTTGAGCCTGAGCACTCTCTGAGTCTTCATTAGCTCCTACTGGAAAACGTTTTCCTTCAATTGTGCTCCAGAAATATCCAACCTTCCAGAAAGTTCCAGCATTAAACGTATTACTGTGATGACAGGTAACTCGAGCATCCACTAATCTCACCATGTCTTTCTTAAGCAGCAGTTTAGAAATAAATCAACTGAAAAGGTAGAAATTCATTCAGGCATCACTTTGACAGCAGTAATTGAGTTACCATACCATTTACAATGGGAAGTTTAACTTAATATCGCTTAACATAAGAAACATTATATATGTAACACATAAGACTTTTATGAGAATTATTTTTTTTTATGTTATATAAATCATAAAATGAATCTTTTACTACACACATCACTAGCTTGGCTTGCTTTACACGCTACCACGGCCTTCCCCGATAGCTTGCGTCGTATGCAATACCGAGTTTCACTAAACAACGATATACTATTAAAATATTATTAAAACTAGCCGTTGTGAATATTAATAACTGAATTTTTAATTTTTTAAAATTTTAATTGAACTTATACATTTTCTATAATGAGGTATAAAAGAAAAATCAGTTTTTTTATAAAAGAAATATTTTTCAAAAAATACAGTTTTTCCGCCTTTTGATGGTGCACCCACATTAAATCTAGTTTTTGAAATATTTATAGGTTTAATTTGACAAAATAAAATTCTTCTTTTGAATCAGGGTATAAAAATTTACTTTGGATAAATTTTTGATATTTTTCTGATAACTTTCATTTTTTGATGAATAGTAAAAATACACTAATTTTTAATTAAAAACAAATTTTTTCATTGAGATAATTTATATGGATAAATTATAATATTGAATGGTTTTAAATTGTAAATAGAATATATTTTTACTATTTAATATAATGTATGTCATTAGCATTAATATCACATTGAATTCATAGGTAAAAACATTTCAATCTTTGGCAATGTTTTAACTTCTAAAACCCGTTTTCTTAACAATGGGATTTATTTTAATTAATTACTGCAACTTATATGTTTTTAATTTTGAAAAATGGATTCCATATTCAGAATCAGTGGGTCCAAATTATGTTAATAGGCTACTTTTTATTTTTGGGCATTATGAATGGTAACTACGTTAAATTTTATTTACCATAGTTAAATGTAAATCAGGTAATTAAGGGTAAATATAAGATTATAAAATTACCCTAACACCTGAAAAAATCCTATTGGATGACTAAAAGTCGACCCATATCACCTAAGGGGCGGATTAGATTAATTTAATGGACTTTTTTCCATGAAAATAATTTAATTATTATTAAAACCAAAGAATGTGACAACATGTCACTTTCTTAAATCTTATAAGTATAATAATTTTAATTTAGTGATAAACTTAATGAAACTTGGAACATGAATAGTCTCATGAAATATAATAAAATTATATAAATCATAGGAATTTATTTAGAATTTTTTGGGGTTAAATAAGTTTCATTTATTATGACAAAATAGTGATGTTGAAATTATTTTATTAATTAAAATATCAAATAAATGGTTTTAAAAATAATAAAATAAATATTATATGAACTATTTAATGTGCTCCACTAATTTTCTAGATACATATGACATCATATGGATCTATAAAAGATTTTAGTTCGAACATATCTTCTGTATATATTTTATTTAAATTCAAATAAATGAATAGTGTCAAAATTGACACTATTGTTATTTTATAAAAATAACATATTATAAAATTGTTTAGAAATAAAAAAATATTTAAAATTTATAAATTATTATTTATATGGTCTAAAATGTCATAAAGTGTCAAATTATGTAAAATTCACATCACATATGTAATTATTTATAATAATTTAAAATTCAGAATATTATTACCACAAATAAAATTAAATTGATAAATAAGGATAAATCAAGTAGATAATCTTTAAAATATATTAAACAAATGACTAAATTTTATTGTTTGATGATATTACAACCCTATCTCATCTAATATTCGGATATGAGTCATTTTGGAAGTTTTTATGTGGGGTTGGGATTTATTATAATCTAATATTTCTAATATTTCCAAAGGTGCCCCTCTCCTCCCTTATAAAAGGGCACCTCCTCCATCTCCTCCTCACACCAATTTGAGCCTTCAAGCTCGGCCAACCCCTACCACTTTCTCCTCTCCACTTCCCTAGAGACATCCGAGAGGTCCTGGTCTTCTTCAATGACCATGTTTAGTTCCCTAAAAGGAGGTCTCAAAGAAGCGCCTCAAAGAAGAGGTAATGCCCGTTACCGATTCTTTCATCTTTATTTCATCTTCCACTTCTTCTTATTTAGTTGTCTCATTATGAAGTAATAACATCAGTATCACTAATATACTGATATGTTATTATAATTATGAAACAACCTTATTTTACCATCTATCCATCCTACGGAAAACAAAATCATCACGCGTGCGTACGTACAGAATACTGTCTCCACGCCGTGGTGTAATCTATTTTCCCCCACCACCTTACTTGGATGGGTATAATGGTGTAAATACTATCTATATATGATTATTTTAATTTGATATTGATTCTGAAGTAGTATACATATACTCCAATACAATTCCACGATCATGGGAACAATATCATCGCTCGTGCGTACGTACAGAATACCATCTCCACGATGTGATGGGACTCGTTCTACATGATCTTAATTTAATAATGATTATATAAATGAATTGAATGAATTAATATGATATATATTACACTAATAAAATTCTGGAAATGAGGTATCTATAACCTAAAGAGAAGTATAATAATTTATTCGACAAAACAAGCATAAGAACAAAAAGTAATAAACACCCGAATAACAAGTAGTAATGACATATTACTAATAAGAAGCTAAGAATATGACCATATATGATATCATAAAAATACTTATGCTTCTAAAATAAGTCAATAACATTATTTAAATCATTATACAGGAGGTTCGGACACTTACGAAGCAAATCGGACCTAAGGTACAGGAAAATATCACAATCTCTTTTTATCCGAGATTGATTATACTTTGGTATTTACTGGGGTGTATTTTATCATCCACATCCATGATTCCTCAATATGAAAAATTTTTCCATCCACCTACCATTGTTTAAATCCAACTTTACCCTTCAGTGATTTTTTAGTAAAAGATATGAAAGGAATCTTTTGTCGTTTTTCGTACAAGGTACTTTTGGCTTTTCCGACAAAAGTACGAGAAGAATGTTTTTTAACTTATACGGCATGAATGGATTTTTAAAACATTATATCCAAGAATCCTACTTTACAAGTTTTCAAGTTTATTTTTAATAAATTTACTTTTTGTTTAAAATTGTATGACATGTTAAAGAAAGGAAAATGTTTTTGAAGTAGAAAGGATATTTTCCTCAAGAATAGAGTTCAAGTGCTTTATCAAAATTATTTTCCATCTAAGATAATATAGGGTTCTGTTTCTATCCCTATTATTACATTGATTTGATTATGTTGTTATGGAATTATTTTTATGAATTCCTTTATCTTATATGAATTTTTTTATGATGTCTTGTTGTTTAAGAATCCCATTTTTACTACATGGGTTATGCAATGATGTATGATTTTTGATTTTGTGGAACACATAAGAATGGTATCATTATGAGATTGGTGGGACCTATATCACCCACCAATTCATTGGGTAAAGATTTTATATCTCATGAGATAGACATGGCTGGAATGGCAGGTTAAACCGGTTCAGTAAATCAGGACTAAAACGAGGAGTGAACTCGGTTCAGAAATGGACTTTGTCCACTAAGATAGTCTTGGAAATGAGTCTTGACTAATAAAAAATGGTTCTATATGATTATTTGTGTATGCCACAAAGTTTCATGTTTTAAGTTATGATTATTGGGATTTCATTTCAATACTATTATTTATCCCATGTTATGAAATAAGGCTCTATTTTGAAGGTTAAGATTTCCAAAATATTTGGTTCTTATGAATATGATGTGATTGATATTTCTTTTGTTTACCCTTACTGAGCATTTGAGCTCACCATTTTGTATGTTTTATTTCCCCAGGTCTGGAAGAATCTTATTAAGTAAGATATTCCAAAAGGGACTATAGATATGATGAAATAAATGGGAGACATTGTAGACACTTTATAAACCAGTTGTTTATGTATCCCAGTTTCTAAAGACATTATACCTATACAGTCCTTTCATGGTTTTGTTATATGTTGTAATAAGTACGCTTCAATTTTGAAGTAATAACAATGTATGTAATGTATGGGTCCTTATAGTTGGTATCAGAGGAAAGGTATAGTAAACCTTTGGAAACTAGGATGTGAAAGCCTTAGTAAGAACCCTAAGGATAATACTAAGAAAAGAACACAATCTTAGTGTTTTAGAAATTACCATGAATAACCTAGGATAAGACCTTAAGTGTGAAATTTTATTCTTGATTATGTGTTTTTTCTATTATAATTAGTGTTGATTACACTATTCTTCTTGGTTTTAGTCAATGGCTGGAACCCGAAGGAACCGTGTTAATGTGGAATGCGACGAGAAATGCAATGATTGTCCCCCTGAGCAACCAAACGTTATGGGATCTGGAATAAAAAATCGTGTAGCCATTCTCACACAACTTTCTCAAGCTATGAATCATTCAGGACTTCGAAACGAGAAAAGGAAGGAGCGACATTCTATTGAGTCCTTCATGAGGCAGCTTCCACCTTCTTTCAGCAGTTCTACTGATCCATTAGTTGCTGAACAGTGGATTAGTACTACTGAAAAGATATTTTCAGTTCTTCAATGTTCTGAACATGATAATGTCATCCTAGTAGTGTATCGTTTGGAAGGAGATGCTGATCAATGGTGTAATCTTATTAAGAATACGAGGCAAAGGGATGAAATTGATTCAATGGAATGGGATGAGTTCAAGAACATATTTTTCAATAAGTACTTCCCTCGTATTCTCTGAACAAAGATGGAGAAAGAGTTTCTTGAACTGAAGAAAAAGGATGATGAATTTGTTGGTACTTATGAAGAAAATTTTACAAGACTTGCAAGGCACGCTTCTGCTATTATTATCCAACCTAAGAGTAAGATCGATCGATTCTTTAGTGGCTTAAAACCAAGTCTTCGAAGGGCCTTAGCCATAAGGGACTTCAATAGATATGAGGAAATCGTTCGATGTTCTCTCAAAGTTGATATGGAGATTGGAGTAACCTATCAGTCATATGGGTTTGATAAGAAGAGGAAAAGGGAATTCATAGGAAAATCTAAAGAGCACACTGAAAAGAAGATGAGCTTTCCCTTATGCTAAAAGTGTGGATAGAAACATGGAGGTAGTTGACTTAAAGGGACAAGTAAATGATTCAAATGTGGAAAAGAAGGTCATCGGGCATTTGAATGCCATAATGATGGGAAGAAGATGTCTAATGATGCAAACAAAGGAAGGGACACACAGAATGAATCTACAATGGTTCAATGTTTTAAGTGCAAGGAGATGGGGCATTATTCCAATAAATACCCTAATCCAAGGGTTGTTGATGATGATCGACATCAACAAAATCTTACGGCTAAAGACAAAGGAGAGTCACATGCAATTTCTATCAGTGATGTGGAGTACAATAACGATGTGGTGAAAGGTACACCTACCATCCACTCTAAAGTAGAAAATGTTTTATTTGATTCTAGATCCACACATTCTTTTATTTCATAATATTTTTCTAATGTTATCACCATATTACCTCAACAATTAGGTGTTGAGTCAGTTGTGACAACACTTAATGGAACAACAGTCGCATAAAAAGTTTATAATTCTTCCCCGATTGAAGTTTGTGGGAAAGTGCTTCCTGAAAATCATGTGATCCTTCCTATAGTGGAATTTGATGTGATTTTTTGGCATGGATTGGCTTTCTTTATAGGAAGCTCATATCAATTTCCAAATAAGGGAAGTCACATTTCATATTCAGATCAATCTATGATTGTCTATCGATGCAAGGATGGACATAACCATCCAGTGGAAATTTCTTCCATCTTATGGGTCTTGATTCCACTTAATGAAGGTTATTAATCTCAAATGGTTGGTGAGAAACTCACAATTATGAATATTCCCATTGTACCGGAGTTTGATGATCTCTTTCCAGAGGAATTTCTGGGTCTTCCACCAAATCGTGAAGTTGAGTTTTCAATAGAACTCGTACCGGGTGCTTTTCCTATTTCAAAGACACCTTGTAGAATGGCCCCAATTGAGTTGCAGGAATTGAAAAAGAAACTCCAAGAGAATCTTGATAAGGGATTCCTATGCCCTAGTGCATCACCTTGGGGAGAACCTGTTCTATTTGTTATGAAGAATGATGGATCAATGAGACTCTACATTGATTATTGAGAACATAACAAGATCACTATCAAGAACAAATATCCTCTCCCACGCATTGATGACCTGTTTGACCAACTACCCGGAGCTCAATACTTTTCCAAGATTGATCTTCGTTCAGGGTATCATCAATTAAGGGTCAAAAAGGAGGATATATCAAAGACGTCTTTCCGTACAAGGTATGGACACTATGAGTTTATAGTGATGCCATTTGGTCTTACTAATGCCCCTACTATCTTCATGGATCTGATGAATAGAGATTTTAGAGACTAACTTGATCAATTTGTGGTAGTCTTTATAGACGATATTCATGTCTATTCAAAGAGCAAGTAAGAACATGACGATCACTTTAGAATTATATTGAAGACCCTGAGAAAGGAGAAGCATTATGCCAAATTTACAAAGTGTGAATTTTGGCTTCACAAAGTTGCATTTTTAGATCACATAATATCAAAAGAGGGGATATATGTGGATCCAGAAAAAAAATGGTTATCGAATGATGGTCGAGACCAACAACAGTAACTGAGATCCGAAGTTTTCTTGGTTTGGCTGGATATTATCGACGTTTTGTGAAAGATTTTTCATGATTATCTAATCCACTCACTAGGTTGACTCGAAAAGGAGTTAAGTTCATGTGGACAGATGAATGTGAAGAGAATTTCAAGGAGTTGAAAAGAAGGTTATCCAGTGCACCTGTACTCACACTTCCTTGTAGTGGAGAAAGGTTTGTGATCTACAGTGATGCATCCAAGAAGGGACTGGGATGTGTTCTCATGCAAAATGATATGGTGATAGCTTATGCCTCACGACAGTTGAAAATCCATGAGAAAAATTACCTAACTCATGATTTGGAGTTAGCTGTGGTAATCATTGCATTAAAGATTTGGAGGCATTACCTTTATGGTGAAAGGTGTGATATTTATACTGATCATAAAAGTTTAAAGTATGCTATCACACAAAAGGAGCTGAATATGCGTCGAAGAAGATGGTTGGAGCTGATTAAGGATTACGACTGATCAATTCATTACCATCCTGGGAAAGAAAACAAGGTGGAAGATGCATTAAGTCGACAAGACCATGCCAGTTTATCCATGATGAGGATCACAAAAGATCCAATATTTATGGATTTAAAAAGGATGGATCTTGGAATTATAATGGAATGGGGGAAATCATATCTTTCTCAAATGAATGTTCAACCATCTATACTTGTGAAGATTAAAGAGGCATAGAAACAAGATGTAGAGTTACAAAAGAAGGTGAGAAATGTTCCTGAATTCAACCTTGATTGTGATGGGATAATAATGTTCAGGAATCAGGTTTGTGTTCCTCCCATCCCTGAATTAAAGAAGGAGCTGCTGGATGAGGCTCATAGTTCTTAATTCTCTATTCATCCTCGAGGCACGAAGATGTATAGGGACTTGAAAGATTACTTTTGGTGGGATGGCATGAAAAGAGATGTTGCTGAATATGTCTCTCGATGCTTGGTTTTTCAGCAAGTTAAAGCTGAGAGACAGAATTCTAAGGTGGTGTTACAACCATTACCCATACCCAAATGGAAATGGGAAAAAATCACTATGGACGTTGTCACAGGACCTCCTAAAACATCCAAAAGAAATAATGTTATCTTGGTTATAGTTGATCATCTTACAAAGTCTGCACTCTTCATTGCTATGAGAGAGGATTTCTCTCTGGATCATCTTGGAAGGATATATGTAAAGGAAGTGGTAAGATTGCATGGAGTACCACTTTCTATTATATCTGATCGGGATCCGAGATTTACCTCGAGGTTCTGGTGAAGTCTTCAGCATACTCTGGATACAGAGTTGAGTTTCAGCACTGCTTATCATCCTCAGACAGACGGTCAATCTGAGAGAACAATTCAAACTCTATAAGATATGTTGATATCTTGCTCTATGGATTTCAAAGGTGGTTGGGATCAACACCTACCTTTGGTGGAATTTTCTTATAATAATAGCTTTCACTCCAGTATTCAGATGGCTCCTTATGAATCTCTCTTTGGAAAGAAATGCAGGACTCCAACTTGCTGGGATGAAGTTGGGGAATGAAATATATTAGGACCTGATCTTGTTGATGAGATGGCCGAAAAGGTCTGATCTATTCAACAACACATAAGAGCAGCTCAGAGTCGACATGAAAGTTATACCGACAACCGAAGAAAATACCTCGAGTTTGAAGTGGGTGATAAAGTGTTCTTACAAATATCTCCCTAAAAGAGGGTCATGGATTTGGAAAGAAGGGGAAGTTGAGCCCTAGATATATCGGTCCTTTCGAAATATTGGATCGTGTTGGAAAGGTAACTTACCGGTTGGAGCTTCCACAGAATCTCTCTCAAGTTCACGATGTGTTCCATGTATCTCTCCTGAGAAAGTACATACCTGATCCATCACATGTACTCAGCTCAGAAGTTGCACCACTGGAGCAAGATATTTCTTATGAAGAACAGCTAATAGAGATTCTAGATCATAGTGAAAAAGTCTTACAGAACCAGACCACTCGTTGGTGAAAGTTTTATGGAGGAACCACCAACTAGAAGAAGTTACATGAGATCGCCAAATTTTTTTTTGTAAAATATATATTTTATAAATAAATGATCTATATTATGACATCATAATAGCCCAAACTTTATGTAATAAATAATAAAATGCGAAAAATTACCAATAATATGTTACCCATTTAAAATATTGTACTTTTAATGTTATTTGATTAATTTTAAAAAACCAATATGAGTCCTCACAAACCTACATAATATTTTATGGTTTTAAATCAATTCATTATAAAGATGACTCAGTACCACAAAAACAATTGTATTATTTTAATTATATTAATTCCTGGACTTATAAAGTGATGTTTTTTTGATTATTTTTTCATATAGTGTTTAAAACATATGTTTACAAATTAATAAATAATTATCCTATCTTTTTCATAAAATACACCTATCCTTCCATACCACTTTACTAAAAACCCATTGATCGTGAAATTACACTCCCTATATATATATATATATTTTTATATACCCTTATATATGTGTTTCTATCCTATTCTGAGGCACATATAATTGTTTTAGAAGTTCCCCCTAAAAATAATGGACCCACTCCTCTTTTTTTTATTTCAACTACATTACTTGAATTGATCCTATTTGATTACATGTTTTCCATATTCAATTTTGTTTACATCCATTTATTATCATTATAATTCCCATGTAATTAGATACATCCTTTAACTCTCATTCACCCCTTAAATAAACCATTATGTACACTTGTTATACCAAAATTAGACTATGATTTTTTAATACCAAACAATTTTATACTGAATTGCCATCCCTACTTATTCTTAAGGGTATTCAGATATGTTTACCAATCTTTTATTGATTGGGTACTTCCAGGTATATAACCCACACATCAAAATTATTCAATTAAAAGAGATTAAAATAATTATTATGTTATGTGGTATATGTGGCACACTAATTCAGGGACATGAAATGAATGTGATGGGTGGACCTAGAAGTATATAGCCCTATAATGCATTTGGTGATGTTTTAACATCATGAAATTCCATGTATGGTGAATGGGAGTTTATCCTAAAAAATTATATCATTATGTATTAGAATTTATACATTAAATATTCTTATTATGTCATGATTTATGATCATTATTACATGATATAAGATGATAACATCGACGAAACATAGGAATTTGGATCACCAACGTTATGTACCCTTGATATGCCTATAGACTAACATGTATTACTATCATCATGTTATTATTTTAGTATTCCCCAACTGGGATTTAAATCTCACTGTTTTCTTATGTAAGTCCCCAATTTATCCCCTGTAGTTCTAGAATATGAATGGAATATAGAAAATGTTTTTTAGTTTTTAAATAATGTTGTTGTACCATGATTCAATTTTATGTGTTATACACCTAATTTACCCAGGACTCTAGGCCACATGATCTTTTGTGACTTTATTATATGTAAATTTATGTAATAAATCAAATATTCAGGTGTATAAAGATATGGGTTGTCATGATATTGATCTGATTTAATTTTTTTTTCAATAAAATTGATATCTGAACAGTCCATACATTTTTGAAAATTATTTCTCCAGTACTTGTACCCACTTACTTTAGATAAGTACCCCATTTTCATCTCTTTTTCTTAATTCTCTTCAAATATTCCTACATTTTCACGTTTTTTATTTATGTTACCTAAGAATCCAAATAAATTAAAGTACATGCCGATTGGTTTCTTTTTGTACAACATTTCTGAAAGATTGAAAATTTTCTTTTGTCTCAAAATATGTCTATTCTATTTATGCACAATACCAAACATATCCTCGCTCAAAGAATCATATTCTTCATTTCCCCATTCTATTTGGGATTGTAGGGGGAGACAAACAGGTTCTTGATTATATGGACTTCAGGATTACATTCAAATGACTAACCTATAACCTCTTTCTTACGATCATATCTAACATATTAATTTCAATTCCCAATTCCATTTCAACCAGTCTTCAAAAAAAATTAACATATAAAATACATTTGATTCATGATTGAGGAATATCACATTGTTCATTTTACTAAAAAATCTATGAATGTTATAAAATATAAATCACATCATGTAGAATTGTATCCCATGGGCCACATTGATCAATGTTTATAATATCTAGTGGCATATTATATATAATTTCTAAATTTTTTATTACATTTAATTGTAATATTTACCTTTTGGAATGTTTCGCACACATCACCTTGTTCTCTATTTAACATGGGAATGTATAGACCCAATCTTTTCTTCTTGAAATTAATATTTTTTTAAATTTTTTTCTCCATAATAAACATTGAAACCAAATTAATATAGTCTTTTTATGGTAATTATTTAATTAGTAGGTAAATATAGGGGTAATAGAAATATAAAATATATATATAAAATTAAATTATATAAGTGTAAGACAAAATAATACTCACTTTAAACATCGAATCAATTAGTACAGATACACAACCGAAAAAATAATTTTTAATGTGTTAAATTTATTTTAAATTTTTTATAATTTTCAAGTTTTATAAATTTATGATTATAAATAATTTTTGAATAATATTTAATATACCAAAAAATTGATTTCCTATAAAAAAAATATTTTATCTTATTTCATGATTTTAGTTTAGAGATAAATTTATAAAATTGTTGATGTGAATTTGGAAAACAAAAAATAAATTATGGACATATCATGTCCATTTTACCTTAACAATAATTTTTTTTATTTTTATACAATGATTGATTTTTAGGTGAATAGTGAAAATGTCGTCTTTACAAATAACCTAATTTTATGACATTATTAGTACATAACAAAGAATTGGTAATTTATAATACCATTTTATAAGACCCAATATGTATTTTATATCTTATTTTATAGTTCTAAAATTTTATTTTAAATTCATAACACTATATTTTGAATAACAGAATTAAAGTAATTTTTCCCAAAACATTGGTTTAATACAATCAATATTTCATATTTTATAACAAATTCTTGTCAATTAAAAACAATTGATTAATAATTTGATTTAAAATTTGGAATCCTTAGGTATAAATTATATAATAATTACTATTTATTATTTTTTTATATATGATAAATTACCAAGGTAAAACCTAGTTACCAAGGTGAAGATAAAAACAGTAAAAATGAGTAAACATAGAGGTAATGGGATTAAGGTGTTTAAAACAAGATCTTAAAGGAGTTTTTTGCTATGTGCATACATTACCATATCACTTATCTATTCTTTCTCAATTTTTGAGCCAATTTCTTTGATAGATAATAACCATTATTAAAAACAATTGAGTATTTACAAAATGATTCTCTTTTTCAATTAAAAATGGGGTACTCCTCTTCTCACTTTCATTCAAACCAAAACTCACTCACTTCAGACAAAAATATACCAAACCCTTTCTTCGACACTTCTATACACATAATGTATCAGATATAATTCTCAAAATATCAACCATATATGGTTTATTCGTTTTCTTAAATGATATCATACATGAAGTGATGAATTGGTTCAAAACCTCTATTTCTATTTTATATTTCTTTATATAGTTTTTTTCTTACTAAAATATCATTTCACCAAATTAAAATTATAAAATAATTGTTATTAGTATATTTTAATGTTATTATAATGATTTTTTAATCATTATCTATCCTACCCATTTCCTTTAAGATAACTGAAAACATTAATCATGAATTTTGAGGATTACCACCTCCGTGAATAAATGTGTCATTTTCCTTCACTTCCAAACATGGATAGTATTATTTTATATATTATAGATATATAAATTATATATTTATATATATGTAATATATATATATCATTAAAAAATTGGTTAACAAAAAAATTAATATCTTTATAATGTAATCCATTGATATCAGTAAATAATATGTAACTAGTTTATCACCATTTTAATCATCATGGAATAGGGCTAAAACACCACTGTCATAAAATTTTAAAATTATAGGTTGATATAAAACATCAACTTTAGTAACATTAGATTTTTTTAAAAGATGATATTTTGTTTAAATAGATATATTCACACCACTTTTATGAACCTAGTTCTTAAAGGTCGACATTATTAACCCCTGATCATGAAGAGATATTACAACAATCAAATACATGGAAAAATACTTTTAATAAAGAGTATAAATGATAATAAATATGGAAAAGTTTCAAAATAAATAATTAATATATTTATCCATATTTTATTTTAGGTTAAATAAATTGTTTGGAAATCACGGTTAAAGGAATGTGACTTGGTAATTCAATCTCCATTCTTTTAGTTATCAAATTTTGAATTGAACATAGTTTTACAGTGAATTTATTTTTAAATGATGGTATCCTTTAATATATTGGTTAAAATGGTATTGTATGAACATCTTTTTATGAATTATTTTCTTTTTAACATCTCTTAGAAATAAGTGATACTATTTCAAAAGTGACTCGTAACAATTACATTACAATGATGAATACAAAATGTTTTCAAAAATATAATTTCATCATTTGGTTTTAATTATAGTAAAATGATATATATTGAATAGAGTTTATTATATGTTTCTTCTTATATTTTCCTCAATTATGTTCTTATTGTAGGGTTACCATTTTCCATTATTGTAATGCCCTGACCCTAGAAGCCCAGAGTCGGTGCATTATTACGCATCATTGTCATGATAACTGAAGATCATGTCTCAAAAGACTGAATAGTTTAGTAGCCTTGGGAGTTCTCGATACATTCATAATATTTATATTACATCATGAAATGGAAAACAATAACAACATTGTTTCTATAGACAACCCCGAGATCCCTAGACTATCCCTGTAGTTCAGTCATAATATACTTTTTCACATCCAGGAAAAATAAAACATAGAAATGGGTGAGCTTAGATGCTCGGTAAGGTAACAATATAAAAGAAGCTTTTATAAATAAGCATAAACATTTATGGAAATTTATAAAACTAAAAAAAAGATTGTTTGACATAAACATGATCAAAATATGGAAAATATAAATCAAAATAATGTAATTTATTTACTCACATGGATATTCTACTAGTCAAATAATCACATGCAATATCAATATCCACTTTCTTAATGATGGAATGAATAATGCAAGACTTTCATAACCACGTAGTCAAGGTCTTGTGCCAAGACTACAATTAAGATTTTTTAAAGGCCTTGTGCCAAGACACTAGTTTGTCTCATGAGACCTACCCATGCATCGAGGAGCTATAGAGGTCTCCACCCATCACTTACTAAGTCAAATGCATTTTTTCATATGAAAAGGTTTAAACATAACATAAACATTTGTATTAAAACAGGCATACGAAATGTCAATACTTTATCCATAAACCATGAATGGTATGAAATAACAGATCCATAGTCAAACATATCACAAAACCTTCAATACAATATGGAAGTTTTGTATCATAATAAATCAACATCAATAAAACTTAAAATCCATCAAAGGATGTTGATATAGATAAAATCAAAACCTTTTTAGAGAAATATCTCATTCTATTTTGAAATCATTTAAAAGTCATGTAATTATATAAGAAAACATTTATATTTTAAAATATTCTTATAATTATTTAAGGTAATATTATATGATTTTATAACGGTGGAAAGTAGCTGAACCCTCTGTATAAGTTAGAAAAAAGACATTTTTACCTTATTTTTTTCGAAAAGGTTATAAAGGACCTTGTTCAGAAAACGATAGAAATATTCCTTTATACACATCTTATAAAAGTAAAAAAATGGAATAAATTACTTTAACCCATAGTCTAGTAAATAGTAAGAATGTATTTAAATACATTTTTATGAAACATGGTCATGGATGATAAATAGGTCCCAGTAGATAATTACGTATAAACATCCTCAGATAAGGAAGATATTGTAGAATTAATCCATACCTTGTAATTTTCCTTGGTAAAGGGTAGATTAACCTCCTTTATAATGGTAAAATAATTGTTATTAAATTATACAAGAATCATATACATTAATATGATATCATATATGATCTTTTAACAATGCTTTGTTAATAATATCTTAGTATTAATGTCATTTTGGGTGTTAACGGATTTGTTTTCCATTATATTATTTTTTATGTGAGTCATATTTATTATGGATGGGATGTATATTATTCATATCCAGAATGATATCAAGACTTTAAACATTATTTTTAATCATCAAATGAAAATTAGTCTTGAATGGTACGATGGGGAATGAATCTTATCGCGTTCGTGGAGACGGTAATCCGTACGTACGTAAGAGCGACAATATCATTCTTTTGATATTAAAATTCTATATAATTTTAATGGTATATCATATATACAGAATAATAATCATTTTATATTTATTATTTACATCAGTTACACATCATTATTATACCCATCCGAATAATAATGTATTGAATAACAATTATACCATGACGTGATGACAGTAAGCCGTATGTATGCATGTATGGTGTAATGTCATTCAAAGGATGGATAGAATAATGAATATGTTTGTACCATATTTATAATAACATCATAGTATATATAATATACTAGAGTTATTATTGTATAATTGAAACAACAAAGTAAGAGGAAGTGGAAGAATAGAGGAACTTAAAAGAGGTGATGAAATATTTACCTCTTCTTCGGGTTCTACCTTTTTATTTGATCCAAAGGGATCCATATGTTGGATTTAAGACTAAATTAAGGCCTCTAGGATTAAGAGGGGACAATTGATATGGTATTTGGGTAGGGTTTGGCCAAGCCAAATGGATTTGAATGTGTGAATTAGTGAGAAGGGTGAGTTCCCTTTTATAAGAGGGGTGGGGGAACCTTTAGAAAAGGTAGAAATGTTATTTTATAATAAAATCATTTTCTATTTATAATGGCTCCAAAATGAATTATGTAAATTATAAGGAATGGATGGGTCAAAAACCACTCAAAAATAGGTTTTAGACAAGTTTGGGTCACTATATTAACATTATCTTTTAGATTTAACTCCTAGTTAAATAGTTTGACATTTACCAGGTCACTTTATATTTTTATATTATATGGTTAATAAACATACTATATACTTCCAAGAGAACACCAAGTAGTTAATTAATGATATACCTATCACTATATAAGTATTTTGGCCGACCCTTATATTTTTAGGAATATAATATCAATTAATAATATAATATTTGTTTTAAAAACTCTTTTTTGTCAATTTTGACACTTTTTTATATTATGTTTTTGGTAAATTCATAATAGCATTATTACTTCCTAAAACATTCATTATACCAACCCTAATATGTAATAATAACCTATAATGTCTTTTGAATTCATAAAAAGTCTCAAATTACATTTATTTGGATATTTAGAATATCAATTATTTAATATTTCATTAATTAGGTAATTACTACATCATCATTATGTCATAAATAAATTAATTTATTTAATGTATAAAAATATTAATAAAACTAAAATTATGTAGGAAATCTTTTTATCTTTCTAATTAATATTTATATTCGAATTTATATTATGTGTAACCCTATATTAAAAATGTTTTAGTTACTAAACTTTGATTTTAACTCTTTTAACTCTTCTATGAATTAAATAATAATAAATGTCTTAATCTAATCCAAGTGGACCTAAAAGATCATATTTTATTCCTATTTTTTGTTTTTGGTCGAATTACACTTATCCAATAGAATTGGAACCTGTGTTAAAGAAATAATAATATCATTTTTACCCTTAATTTCCCGATTTACTTTTAACCATTGTAAATAAAAGAAAACATTTACTATTCACCACAAAATATTTTGAACTTATTGAACCACATTTTACTTACTGATATCAACCATGTATCTCGGATTTTTGAAATTCAACTCACAGAAGCGGTAAAATTATATTTTATGTCAATTTTCAAATTCTCCTAGGAGGTGGGTAAATGACGTTAAAAAGTTTAATAAAATTAGTATATATCTAAAATTATTATAAACTAACTCCAATGAATAACATTGAACATATATAGGTATTATGAATCTATGTAGACCTAATATAAATTTAAATAAAATAAATAATTTTTTAAATAATTTTTTTTTTTAAACGATAACTTATTGTTTTCATTATTCATCAAAAAATGGAAATTTTTCATAAAAATACAAAAAATTCATCCTATGCTAATTTTGATATTCCAAATCCTAAAATGATATCCATTTTGAAAGATAAATTTTAAAAAAAATTAAAAATTATGTATTACAATTCATAACGTCTATTTTTCTTGGTTGTGGTGTGTTAGGACTCGAAGTTGCATACAACACACACTATTGTATTATTCAAAGATAAGCATATCGTGGAAGCTTGGGGTGTTACATTCTTCCCTCCTTCAAATAATTTCATCCTCCAAATTTTTTGTGTATTACTGCGTAAAAATTCTCGAGTGGTTTGTCGTCATAAGTTCCTAAGGTTCCCACATTGACTCTTCTATTTTATGGTTTCTCCATAGAACTATTACCAGACGAGTCATCGGGTTTCTCCACACTTGTTCTCCAATATCAAGATCCTTGATAGGCTCTTCACAATAAGACAAACTGGGTTCAAGTTTTATTTCCTCATTGGTGAGTACATGCATTGGTTCAGACATGTAATTTCTCAATAGTGATACGTGGAATACATCGTGTACTTTGGAGAGCCTTGGTGGAATTTCCAAAAGGTAAGCTACAACCCCAATTTTTCTAGAATTTCGAAAGGTCGATCTACCTTGGACTTAATTTTCCCTTCTTACCGAAATGTATAACACCCTTCTATGGAGATACGTTCCAGAAAACATTATCTCCTACCTGAAATTCCAAATCGTTTTTTTGGTTATCAGAATAGCTCTTTTGTTTACTTTGAGCTGCCTTGATGTGGTTTTGGATTAACTTCACTTTTTCCATCGTTTCCTCCACAAGTTATGGGCCTACAAATTTTCCTTCACCAACATCATCTCAACAAGTTGGTGTGAGGCATCTCTTTCTTTATAACGCCTTATATGGTTCCATCTGAATACTTGAATGGAAGCTATTGTTATAAAAAAATATACCAGAGGTAAATATTTACCCCACATACATTAAAAGTCAAGTGAGCATCTCAACATGTCTTATAATGTTTGAATAGTCCATTATGATTGTCCTTCAGTTTGGGGGAGGTAGGCAGTGCTCAAACAAAGATCAGTACCTAGGGCTTTCTGAAGAATTTTACAGAATCATCATGTAATATGGGGATCACGATCAGAAAAAATCAACAGTGGTACCCCATGATGTCTTACAACATCATTAATATATAGTCTTTCTAATCGTTCAAGTGGTAAATCTTCTCTTATAGCAAGAAAATGTGTTGACTTGGTAAGATAATCAACAATGACCCATATTTCATTGTTCCTTCTATAATTATATGGTATCCCCATGACAAATTCCATCATAAAATTATCTCATTTCCACTCAAGAATGGGAAGAGGTTGCATGACTCCTCCAGGCAGTTCCCTTCCAACTTTCACTTGTTGACAAACCATACATCATGAAACAAAATCAGAAATCTCCCTCTTCATGTTGTCCCACCAAAAATGTTCCTTCAAATCATTATACATCTTAGTATTACCAGGGTGTATAGAAAAATTAAAACTATGATCATCATCCAATAATTCCCTTTTTAGATCAGGTATATCAGTAACACAAAGCCTCTTCCCAAATTTCAAAATTCCATCTTCATATACAAGGTCACACAATCTCCCATCATTCACAGCTTTAATATTATTTTGAAACTCTTCATTACCGGTCTGAGAACTCTTTATTCTTTTTATTAAAGATAGTTTGGAAACCATTTGAAAAATCATTGATGTTTTACCTTCCATGGTCATTCCCATATCCATCCTTACTAGATCCATGTATATAGGATTCTTTTCAACTCTCATCTTGTTCAAAACTCCATGATCTATTGTGCTCAAATCATCTGCCGTCTTATTTTCCGTCCTTGGGTGGAAGTGTATCATGTAATCATAATACCTGAGTAGTTAAATACATCGCCTTTGCCTAATTTTGAGTTATTTATGTGAGAAAATATACTTCAAACTCTTGTGATCATTATATATCCCACATTTTTCACCATAGAGATAGTGTCTCCACTTCTTCAAAGCAATTAATATAGCTTCTAACTCAAGATCATGAGTAGGATAGTTTTTCTGATGAATTTTTAGCTGCCCTGATGCATAGGCAATAATCCTATCATTCTGCATAAGGACACAACCAAGTCCGTTATTTGATGCATCACTATAAATAACAAATCAATCATTCCCCAATGGTAGAATCAAGATAAGATCATTGACTAATATTCTATTAAATTCTTCAAAACATTCTCCACACTCTTTTTTCCAAAAAAAAATTAACCCCTTTTAATGTGAGATTTGTTAATGGGTTAGCCAACTGATAAAAATTATAGACGAAATGTTGATAATAACCTACTAAACCCATAAACCTGTGTACCTCAGTCATACTCAACGGTGCTGGCCATTATTGGAATGCCTTGTTCTTAGAAGGATCAATAGAGATTCCATACTTGGAGACAATATGGCCAAGAAAAGAAATCTATTGAAGGCAGAATTTACACTTGCTAAACTTCCCATATAATTCAAGTCTTCTCAGAGTCTTCAGGATAATGCACAAGTGATTTTCATGATCATCATAGATTTTGGAATATACCAAGATATCATCGATAAATACCACTACAATGACATCAAGATATTCCTTGAAAACACAATTCATTAGATCCATGAAGATAGAAGTTGCATTAGTCAATCCAAAAGGCTTTACTGTAAACTCATAATTCATGTACCTAGTTCGAAATTTTGTTTTCGGAATGTCTTCCTTCTTCACACACAACTGATGATATCCATATTAAAGGTCAATCTTTGAAAATTATTGAGCACCATGACGTTGGTATAATAAATCATAAATGAGAGGTAGTGGAGACTTTTTCTTTATTGTTTTAGAATTGATCTCCTTGTAGTCAATGCCAAACCTCAAAGATCCTTCATTCTTTTTAACAAAAAGGATAGGTTCTCCCCATGGAGAAACACCATGGAAAATAAATCCCTTATTACTAAATTCCTCTTGTTGTTTCTTTAGGTCCACTAATTCCACAATGGACATTCTATAAGGGGTCTTCGATATAGGCCTTGATCCAAGAATAAAATCAATGGAAAACTAAATTTCTCATTTTGGAGGATGTCCAGGTAAATCTTCTGGAAACACATCAACATATTCTTTCACAATAGGTGCATCCTCTATTTGAACAATCTTTTCCTCCCCCATAGTTATTTCATTATCTTCATCCCCAATAATTGAAGTTAGTTGAGCTACTAGGGTGGATCTAGATAAGAATTAGGTGGTGATGATTCTACTCTAAAGATAAGGTGTCCTTAATCATCATCATCAAAAATAGTAGCATCCTTCTTCGTATAATAAATTTTTTCCTCATGGTCTCAAAACCAATCCATAACATGGATTATAACAAATTCAATCGTGGGTATGATGATAAGATCAGTAGATAAAGAACATTTATACTGCCTAATGGGGACTGATTCACATAACTTTGTTGCAATAAAACTTTCCTTATGGGTTTTGACACACAACTACCTTGTTAAATAAAATTAGAAATATCTAATTCTCTTAGAAAATTGGGATGATATGAATCAATGTGATGATCCAGAATCAAATAAAGCATGTCATAAACATGAGGAAACCATTAAATTACCTTTCATTACGTCTTTCTAAGCTTCAACCTCACCAGTAGTAACAACATAAGCTTGGCCTTGATCCCTTGGCCTTTATAGAGGTAAGTTCCCTTGGCGCTTAGTAAATTCATTTGCATAATGACCCATTCCACTAAAATTAGAGCATTCAACATCGACAGCCTCTTTTCCCCCCTTCAATCATGCGCTTGGTGGCCTTTTTCACCACACATGTAACAGAATCTCATTCCATTCAGGCAAGTACCAGGGTGTTTCTTCCCACATTTACTATAGGATAGATATTAAACTTTTCCCTTTTCCCCATACTTCCATTTCTAGAGTGTTCAGAAGATCTCTTCTTCTCTTTCTTTTCTTTAAAGTCGTAAGTCTTAGAGAATTATTTTTCTGTCTTGATAGCATATGAGACAATTTCTTCATACGAAGAGAAGAATTGTGAGACTAATTCCCAACAAATTTTTTTTTTCAAACAATCAATTAAATGATCAATATTACTTCTTGGGTTACATATATAATCTACAACATGCCTCACTATCCTTGTAAGGTTAGCTTCATACTTTGGGACATTCTCATCCACCTTTTCCTCAGACTTAGAAATTGCCTTTCTATATCCACTCGATGGTCACGAGGAAAGTATTTTTCTAATAAAATATCATTAAACTCCCTCTATTCCATATTTGATACTTCATAATCTTCCTTTATGTTTTGAATCAATGACCACTATTGATCAACATCTCGAGTGAGGTGGTAAACTACAATGACAACTTTTTCCCTTTCACTACTCCCCAAGGCGTGGAATATTTTCTCTATGAAATTTATCCATTTCTCAGCTACTAATGGATTTTTTTATCTCATTTAATATTTGTGGTTGTTTCCTCATTAAGTGATCTATCATTGATCCTCCACGTTGTGGATCAAGGTGCTCCAAAAGCGTAAGGTTATCCTTCATAACCTGAGTGAGTTGTCCCAGTATGGTGATTAGATGATCAGCATCAGTTGTATCACCAGCTCCACTATAATTATATTTAGTAGGAGGGAAGTCCCTACATAGAGTTCATGCATTAATAATATTTCCATTCCTTCCACTAGGTTCCATTTCAAAATAATGGCATAAGCTATATTAGTATATGAATCAAAATGCATAATTCCAATCTTCTAAAAAACATAACATAAATTGAACAGTTTATGGATATAATCCATAATCATAAAAATTTATTCATTGAGGAAGTATATAATCATAAACCCTTTATAGTGGTCTGTAATGAAAATTTGAATTATCCAAAGCATACCCCCAAGAGTGTCGTAACCAAGAGTGCAGTAAGGCCCGTTATCGTGCACCAGTTCCCATTTGAGTCTAGCTCAAAGTGGTGTTTTCGGGTTTTAACCCTAGGTATATCTGTTCCAGACCCACCTCTACCTGCTCATATAGAGACATATATTTATTTCATAGAAAACTCACAAAATCTATACAATACCAAAATTCTAGGAAGTTCTTCTATAGTAATCCTCAAAGTCTATCTTAGGGCTATGTTCTCTAATCATAGTTTACCTAAATCTGGTTTCCAAGGTTTGTACTAAACATCCTCTGATACTAACTGTAATGCCCAAATCCAAGAAGTCCAGTATTGGAGCATTATTACGTATCATTATCATGATCAGAAAAGATCAAGTCTTGAACGACCGATTAGTTTAGTAGCCTTGGAAGTGCTAGATACATTCATAAGGTTTACATTACATCCTGAAATGGAAAACTAAAACAACATTGTTTCTATAGACAACAATGAAATCCCATATACTATCCACGTAGTTCATTCAAAATATACTTTTTCGCATCTTGGGAAAAATAAAACATTGAAAGGGGTGAGATTAGATTCTCAGTAAGGATAACAATATAGCGGAAGCTTTCATAAATAAGCATAAAGATTTAATGCAATGTATAAAACTAAAACAAAAGCCTTCTTAACATAAACCTTATCAAAATATGGAAAATATAAATCAAAATAATGCAATTTACTTACTCACATGGATATTCTACTAGTCGAATAATCACATGAAATATCAATATCCACTTTCTTAATGATGGAATGCATAATGCAAGACTATCATAACCACATAGTCAATGTATTATGCCAAGACGACACTTATGATTTTGTCAAGTCCTTGTTCCAAGACACTCGTTTTTCTCATGAGACCTACCCATGCATCGAGGAGCTACAACAGTCTCCACCAATCACATAATAAGTCAAATGCATTTTTCATATGAAAAGGTTTAAACATAACATAAACATTCGTATTAAAACTAGCATATGAAATGTCAATAATCTATCGATAAACCATGAACGGTATGAAATAACATATCCATAGTCAAACATATCACAAAACCTTCAATACAATATGGATGTTTTGCATCATAACAAATCAACTTCAAACAAACTTAAAATCCATCAAAGGATGTTGACATAGATGAAATCAAAACCTTTTTAGAGAAATATCTCTTTATATTTTGAAATCATTTAAAAGTAACGTAATTATAAAAAACATTTATATTTGAAAATATTCGTATAATCTTGTAAGGGAAGCTTCAATGATGTTATAATGGTGGAAAATAGTTGCACCTGTCGTATAAGTTAAAAAAAGACATTCTTACCTTAATTTTGTCGAAAAGGTTATAAAGGACCTTGTTGGGAAAAATGACAGAAAGATTCCTTTATAAACATATTATAAAAGTAAAATAATGGTATAAATGACTTTAACCCATAGTATAGTAAATAGTAAAAATGTTTTGAAATAAATTTTTAAGAAACTGGGATGTGGATAATAAAGAGGTCCCAATAGATAATTACGTATAAACAACCTCGGATAATGAAGAGACTGTAGAATTAACCCATAACTTGTAATTTAACTTGGTTAAGGGTAGGTTAACCTCTTATATAATGGTGAAATAATTTTTATTAAATTATTAAAGAATCATATGCATTAATATTATATCATATATGATCTTTTAATATTGATTTGTTAATAATATCTTAGTGTTATCGTCGATTCGAGTGTTAATGGATTGGTTTTCCTTTATATAATTTCTTATGTGAGTCGTATTTATTATGGATGGGATGTACCATATTCATATTCAGAATAATATAAAGTCTTTAAAAAATATTTTTAATCATCGAATGAAAATTAGTCTTTAATGGATACAATGGGGAATGAATCTAATCGCGTTCATGGAGATGGTAATCCGTACGTCAGCACGAGCGACAATATAATTATTTTGATATTAAAATAACATATAATTGGATGTTATATCATATATAATGAATCATTATCATGTTATATATATTATTTTCATCAATTACACATCCTTATTAGACCCATCAAAATAATAATATATTGAATAACAATTACACCACGACGTGGAGACGATAAGTTGTATGTACGCACATATGATGACATGTCATTCAGAGGATTGATAGAATAATACATATGGTTGTACCATATTTATAATAACATCACAGTATATGGAAGATATTATAGTTATTATTTTATAATTGAAACAGCAATGATTGGGGTAGGGGAAGAAGAAAGGAACTTAAAAGAGGTGATGAAATATTTACCTCTTCTTTGGGTTCTTCCTTTTGATTTGACTGAAAGGGCTCCATAGGTTGGATTTCTGAGTGAAGTAAGGCCTATATGATTAAGGTAGGATAGTTGAGAGGGTATTTGGGCAGGGATTGGCTGATCCAAATGTCTTTGATGGTGTGAATTGTAGAGAAGTGTGAGTGCCCTTTTATAAGAGGGGTGAGGGGAACCTTAGGAAAAGCTAGAAATATAATTTTATAATAAAATAATTTTCAGTTTAAAATGGATCAAAAATGAATTAGTTAAAGGATAAGGTGGGGTTGGGTGTAAAAACACTTATCTAATTGGTTTTATATAGGTCTGGGTCACTATATTAACTTTATATTTTAGATTTAACTCTTTGTTAAATAGTTTGACATTTACGATGTCTCTTTTTTTATATTATATGGTTAATAAAAATACTATATACTTCCAAGAGAACCAAAACGGGTTAATTAATGATAAAACTATCATCATATAAGTCTTTTCGTCTAACCTTTAAATTTTAGGAATAAAATATCAATTAATAATATAATATTTGTTTTGAAAACGCTTTTTTTTCAATTTTTACACTATTTGGTATTTTGTTTTTTCTTAATTCATAACAGCATCATTACATCAAAACAAATTCATCTAACCAACCCTAATATGTCACATTATCTTAAAAAATTAGGTTAATTCATAAAAAAGTCTCAAATTACATTTATTTGGATATTTATAATATCAATCATTTTAATATTTCATTAATTTAGAAACTACTGCATCATCATTGTGTCATAAATAAATTAAATTATTTATTGTCTAAAAAATAAAAATAAAATACCATTATGTATGAAATCGTTTTATCTTTCAAATTAATATTTATAGTCCAATTTATCTTATGTATAATCTTATATTAAAAATATTTATTAAATAAACATTGATTTTAACTCTTTTAACTCCTCTTTGAATTAAATAATAATAAATGTCCTAATCTAATCCAAGTGGACCTAAAAAATAATACATTATTCCAAAGGTTGTTTTTGGTCGAATTACACTTATCCAATAGAATTAGTACATATTTTAGGCTAATAATAATACCATTCTTACCCTTAATTACCCTATTTACTTTTAACTGTGGTAAATAAAAGTAAAAAGTTACTATTCACCAAAAAAATCATCTTATTGAACCACATTTTACTTGCTGATATCAACTGTGCCTCTTGGATTTTTGAAATTCAACTCACAAAAGTGGTAAAATTATGTTTTATGTGACTTTTCAAATTCTCCTAGGAGGTGAGTAAAAGACACTAAAAAGTTCAATGAAAATTGTTTATATCTAACATTATTATAAACTACCTCCAATGAATTACATTGAACTTATATAGGTATTATGTATCTATTTTGAATTAAAATAAATTAAAATAAAATAAATAATTATTTAAATAAAAATTTGGTTTTTAAACTATAACTTAGTGTTTTTCACTATTCATCAAAAATTTAATGTTTTCAACAAAATACCAAAAAATCATTCTAAGCTAAATTTGATATTCTGAATCCAAAAAAGAATTCCATTTTGAAAGATAAAATTTAATAAATTTAAAAATGTAGGTATTACTATTCATATGACTAGTTTTATTTTTTATGGTGTGTTAGAACTCAACGTTGCGTACAACACACTCTATTGTATTATTCATAGAGAAGCGTACCACGGATGCTTGGGGTGTTACAATTATCAAATGATTTAATTCATAATATTATTTTATACTATATTTATGTTTTATGAAAACATATTAATTTCAAGGGGTTATTTATGAAAATATAATAATTTAAATTTAGATGTTTTATTAACCCATTTCATATACATGAGTTCTTTTTGGAAATAGAATTTGTTTTCATTTTGGATGTTTTATGAAACCCATTTTATTTCTATGATTACTTCATAATGATTAATGTGAATTACATTTTAGTGGAACACATAGTTATAAATTAATGATGAGTGGGGTCATATATCACCCTTAAATTTATATGATTATAGGTAATATCTCATTAGATAGTTATTAATGAATACATTTATTTCATTATAAGCATGGGTTCTGATGGTGTGGCTCTTGAAATTAATGTTTCCCTGTAATAATGTATATTACACAATTAATGTATGGTAATTCATTATCATATTATTCACTCACAATTCAAGATTTATTTTAAATTATTATAATCCATGTTTTAGTTATTATATTTACGTGTTTATATTTTGTGGATTTATGTTCATAGTCTATTAACATTGAAGTTGACTTATGGTTTATGGTGTTAACACATGATGTTATTATATTTATATTATGATCATGTTTTTAAATGTTTTTATGAACTTTTCCTTGTGGAAATTTTTATTCATACATTAATAAGTTTTTATATCACCCCTTTATTATGTTTTTTTAACAGTCTTATATTGATGATTCTTACTAATGATATGACTACAATAAGGTCTGGTACGAGTCCTACAAGTAGACTTTATCTCATGTATTTCAAAATAAGATGATTTTTTAGCTAGATTTCAAAAGCATCGAACCTACTAATCATTAGAATTCTATTATTTATGAAATGAATTACTTTTATCAGGTAAATGATTTGAAATAATTTTATGATTATATTGGGTTGATATTTTGGTGTCAAATTAATGGTTAAATTAGTAATGGATATTAGAGACACTTTTTTGAGAATTTTGTTCAGAGAAAAATTTGGAAAAAAATCCAGGAGATTAGTGTATGTATAGGATGATATACTAAAATATTGGTAAGGTTTAGATTAAGTGGTTTTACATGAAAATTCATCCCTATATGAATACAGGAAACATGATACATGATCTATCCAAATTGTACCTAATTGTAATTACCCTTCAATGGGTGTGTTGGGAATTAACCCAACCTTTACATAGTGCATGAAAAAGATTCCTAACTACACACTAGGTTTGACTCACCCATGGGATATTCTTCGGTTAGTCACATTATCATTACAAACCAAAATAGATTACTTGAGTATGATGTAAACTAATTTGGTTATATATCAAAATAGGTAAATAAACATGAATAACATAGATTGAGAATTATTAGTTCATTTTTTTAATGTATTCATGTCATTTATGAAAACATGAGGATTTAAATTTCTATAGTGTGGGATATTATACCAAAAAATAATTGATTTTTAAATCAAATAATCGAAGAGGATGTAAAAAATGGTGACATGCCTATTTGATAGGAATATATTGATGTATATATAAATGAGATTTATAGTATTTCCTCATATAATGAGGTTGCATTTTCAATCAAGCTCCTATATAGATCCACGCATATCTCAATGTGTGTGTATATAATAGCTCCCACCAAATTATATGATTCGAATATGTAACTACAGACTAATTTGGAAAAGGTATTTATGTTCCTTAGTGCCTCAACGTGGGGTGCACATGTCCTCTTTTTTAGGAATAAATATAGATTGATCAAACTTTACATTGAATATCATGAGATTTACAAGATCACTTCTAAAAATAGATATCATTCTCCCTATATCAATAGCCTATTTTATCCACTTAAAGGCTCCTAGTACATATATATGATTGATCTTAAATCAAGATATCGTTAGTTAATGGTTAAAATGGTGGATTTTTCCAAGGAAAAATTTGTAATATGGTATGTACACTATGAGTTTATTATGATTCTACATAGATTGACTAATTTTTCTACAATATTCTTCGATCAAAAATAATATAGTATTTGAGGAGTACCTAGACCATTTTTCAGTTGTCTTTATAAATGATATTCGAATATACTAAATGAGAAATAAAGATCATGAAGATAATTTTTTTATTGTGTGAATGACCATATGAAAATAGAATTTGTAAATAAATTTTTTTTAAATTTAATTTATAGAAACAAAAAGTTTCATTCTTGGGTCATGTAAGCAATATAAATGGAATATTTGGAAAAAATTTAATAAAAATGTTAATAAATAGTGGACCAAACTGTTGGAAGTGGGTTCTCTAGTCCCAACTTGTTTTGTACTTTTATTCCCACTACATGTATTATGTTTTTTAAAATACATGTGTTTATCTTTCCAAAATAGTGTAGATTCTTCTACATCCACTTTGTTTATGACAATTTCCTTAGATTACCTATCGCATCGAAGGGTTATAGTAGATCATACGATATAATGAGATCCTTGATATTCCATGACAGTAATCTTAAAGTAACATCTTATGGTCCTGTTACATCATTATAAATGGACACATATTATGTGAGACTGTCAGGTGCTGGGGGCTCATAAGCATTGAGACTACTTCTCATGAAGTTCTCACATAATGATCTTTTGTAGTTGATATTATGAGGACAGACCCTCATAATAAGAACACCATGTGTTTTTGGTGTCATTAGTAGTTCCTATATATGGACATGTGTAATGGTCTTCAGAATTGAGATCATTTTCAATGGATGTCATTTAAGTACATACATTTGATGCAAGGGAAAAACCATGGCAACAATGTCATGGAGAGGTAGTTTGTATCGAGTACATCATTAATGGCCTAGAATTGATTGAATGATCAAGAAAGGATTTGTTGCATTATAGTTTTGGAAGAGATATCTCGGTCCCGGATGATTATAATGGTTGTGCATTCATTAAATGCATGGCTATGGTAGTTGAAGGTAATACCAACTGGGCAAATCACCAAATTAAATAATGAAAGATAAATAATGACGACACTAGTGTGCATTCTGCTTTATTGATATATTTATGATTAATATATTGTATTCCACGGACCGTGTTCATAGGAAGGCAGTCGTTTCTTGGATATTCCCTTATCTCTATAATGGCCTCGATGGGTTGCTATGCCCCGTTCTAGGTAAGTGGATATTATTAACCACTATTGAGTTAAGTTCTTAGAGGGTCACGCACAATAGCGCTTTGAGAATCTTCCATATTCTAGGAATTATAATATAGAACATGGTGTTCCCCGCCAAATGGTCTGAGTAGGATCCATGTTTTATGGATCACCAAAGAATAAATAAATTCATTAATTATTCAAGTGTAGAAAAAATCATTGAATTTGTTTATAACATTTATTTACAAGTTATATAGTAAATAAAACTATTAATATTATTTGAATATATTTTAATATCCTAGGATCATTTAATATTAGTAGGAGATTTGAGTCGAGTTAAAGACTCGAGTTTATCATGTAATATATTTATATGTATATATTACAAGTAAGTGCTGATTTATAAATATTATTTATGTCATAATTTTATTTGACAAAAATAAATATTTATAACACTATATAGAAAACATTTATTTCACAGGGGTTGGGAACCCATACCGCATGTTTTAAACATTCTCTATATAATTGAGAGAGAGGATCTCCCCTTGGTCACTATTCATTTGTTGGGATTGAGCGCATCTCTCTCCACCTGGAATCTAGATAGATATTCTCTCAAGAGAAGGAAGATATTCTAGTTCATCCATCTCGGATTGAAGCCTCTTTCACTGTGGTGAATGTCGTTGTGCTAATGTGGGTGTTGGAGATCCGCACTAGCACCTGGATCTCAACGAAAGGCGTGTGAGCAGATTTTAGAGGCGTGTGTGGATGATCTTGAGGGCTTCAACGTTAAAGTCTTCGAGTAACGATCTCCGGTGTCCAGCGCTGGACTTGCACACGTCAAATCCGAAATAGGTACATGTTCAGTTTATTTTGTGATCTTTAAAATCCAAGCATGGTCCTCAGACCTTATTGAGATTTCTCACCAGAGTCGACGTCATAATGTCTCTCCGGTGATTTGAAATTTTTTTAATTCCTGGCCCACCAGCTTTCTCTACTCATCCTGGTACCTTATAGTGATATCAAAGGGTTGAATTATTTTTCAATGTAAAATGAAAATCTTAATTGCATAAAATTTAAATACGGGGGATTAAATCGGTTCCAACCCAACTGAAAGCGTGTCGATCCGTTTTCGAATGGCCATTTTATGGCCATTTGAAAAATTGAATTGGATTGACTCTTCAGTTTAATTTTTATTTCGATTCTGTATTGAGAAGAACACATTTTAATTTTATTAATACGTTCTTCCAAAATTAAAAAAATCCAACCATGATTTGGCCAAAATCCGGTAGCCAAATAAAATCTGGTAAGATTAATTTTTCGGAGATAAAATAAAATAATTTTATAAAATAATTATTTTATTTTTCTCAAAAAAAATATTATTTAAATACATGGGTTCAAACCAAGTATCACTTGTTAGTTTCATAAAAAATGGGACTAATGCTCATTATGGGGTCAAGTCATCCTCCATTAGTTTTATAAAAAAAGGAAAAGGGGATGTCCTCTTTTTTCTAAGGACAAATAAAAAAATAAGACCCAAGAGGGTCTTCTCATTCACGCGACGCACAGGAGGCACCGCACCCTAAGTGGTGAAACCTTAGCCATCCTCCCTTTCCATAGGACATCCGCCTTGAACCCCACTGGACCGTCGCGCCATGCCCCTCCCACCCATCCTTGTCGCGCCGCCTTAGAATGAGCCCCGCTGGACTGTCGCGCTGCTCCGCTCCCACCCCGTCCATCCCTCCATCTCGCGCAGGCAGAGCCCCGCACCTACCGCCACCGGTCCCGACCACGCCGGACCTAACGGTCGCTAGTCCAGGCCATGCCGGACCGGGTCGCCACCCCATCGGCTGGCCGGTTGGCCGGAGCAGCAAGCTACCACCCATGCGGCATGCCAGATTGTTACGTCGGCTCCTCCCTCTCCCTTCACTCCTGGCTAGAAGTAGTAGCCCTGTGGATTTCGCTAGACCGGGACATCCTGCCACGATCACGCCATGATCATGCTACGGTTATGCTGATATTTGGCCCTACTCCAGGACGACGCCTCGGAGCAGCTCGTAGTCCTGTTGGACTCCTCCCCGGCTAGAGGTAACCCCGTATTAAATCAATTTTAATTAATTTATTTTTTTAAATTAAATTACATCAAATTATTTTGGGGGTTTAAATTTATTTTAATCTGAAACATTAATTTTAATTAGAATTAAAATTAAAATAATAGTTTATTTTATATTTAGAATTAAAATTAAATTAATAGTTTCATTTGGTTTTATAGTTAAAATAAAATTGATGATTTAATTTAATTTTGGCATTGATATTAAAATAAATAGTTCGAATTGATTATACTAAATTAATTGAATTTATTCAAATTGATTGAATTTATAAGGATCCCCCATAAAATTTAAAATTCACTGGAGTTTATTTTTAATCGCACTTTATATTTACCGACTGGTCTTGTGCAAGAGACCGAACTGTGAATGTTTGGTATTTATTTATTTTCTAAATTATTTATTCAATGTGTGTGATGATTGTAATCATTATTTAGATAAATGATGATCTATGAATCATCCTTTTAATTTAAAATATGTATAAGGTCATGCGTGTCCAATGTACAAGATGTTTTTTGTACCCCTAGACCTCCTGGCCTACTTGTGAGTATATTTGTAATTAAATAATGATCCGAGATGCAGACCCTTCCAAGATGAGGCAGTAAGACAGACTGGAACCAAGCGCATTACACTGGGCTAGATGTGACGTGAGTCAAGTCACAACTCTGGTACGGATGCCCATAGGTCAAGATTGATCCATTCTTAATCAATCTTTATAGAATTCTCAAGACCAGTCAGATTTCATGATTTAAATTGTGAATATATTATTATTTTATGTGTCTGTATGATTATTGTGTAATCAAATAGGATAGTAAATCAGTTAAAATACATATTTATATGACAAACTATATTCTATTTCATGTTCATTTATGAATGCGACAACCCAGTTTGAACATAATAAATATAAAATGGTTACATTCATCAATAAATATAAAACCCCTCAAAGATATATTAAGGCTAAATGGATTCCATTTCACACATCTAAACAAAACCGGCTGTTTGGGGTGCTCTTCAGCCATAGTTGAGAGTGCCTCTTAATACTAGGGCATTTTCATGAGAGAACTGGGTCTACTTAACTAAAGTGAGTAGTTAAGGATTAGCCTTAGATAACTTGCTATCACTTTAGAGGCAAGATGTTGATGGAATCAATATTTGATTTCAAAATATGGGACTTTACTAAAAAAACACAGGGAACCACCCTAAAAAGTGGTTGTCCAACCTAGTGCCCCCCTTGAATCCCTCCAAGTAGTGGTCTACCACTAGCTTGTAGACTACAAGGGAGGTTTCGAGGATCCTTGCCACTAGAATAATCAAGTGGCAGAGTGTTATGAATCTAATAGTGAGGGATATTAAGGTTCTCTAAATTAGTTGGAGACATTAAAATGATATAAAAATTTATTTATCAAAAATTTGAAAAGTTAATCAAAACACATTACTAATTCTAAATGTTTATCTGATGTAGATTCAAAATGAAAATCACCAACACCACATTTACTTTATCATTGTGATTGATTTTGGATAAAGAAAATATCATGTCTAGTAATAACATCTAGAGTGGTAAATGCGCTTGTGCATAGTACTACACCAATAAATGAAATATATGTTCCGGAATCCCCAATTCCTATTGGGCCTCCTCAGGGAGAAAGAATGGCAGAAAAATATAAATGGAGAAAGCATGTAGACGATGGGATTGATGTGCAATCCATCATGCTATCATCCATTTCCAGCCAATTGCAAAAAAAAATTTGAGGATGAGGAATCCTACAAGATGAATTCACTCCTCCAAGAACTATATGAGGAGAGGTCCAGGCAAGAAAGGTATGAGATCTGAAGTGCGATTTATAAATTTTGGCTAGTAGAACGGCTTCAAGCCCGTCCTCACGTACTCAAGATGATTCGGTATATTGAGAGGCTTGAAGACCATAGGTTCAAAATGAACCAAGAACTAGTAGTGGATCTCATTCTTTCATCTTAAATATGAAGCCTCTCGAATTTAATTATCAATTATAATATGAATGATGTGAAAAAGTTGCTCCTGGACCTTTTGGATTTAGTTCACAAACCTGATAAGGATATGAAAAATACCAATTCATCTGTCCTTATGGGGAACAAGAAACACAAGGGCAAGGGAAAGGGGTATAATTCCAAGCCAAGGACAAAGACACCAATGCATAATCCTACAAAGAAGCCAATGATTCATAGGCAAAGTAATGAGCAGGAAGTTGTATGATTTGGATGTGGCAAGAAAGGCCACTAGAAGAAGAATTGTAAATTTGGGAAGAAGAATCAAAATGATGCTTCTACTTCAGGTATTTTTTTCATTGAATAAAATATATCTTTATCTACGAGTTAGGTATTGGATACGGAATGTGACTCACACATTTGTATTCATATACAAGAACCATGTAGGTTCAAGAACATTGAAAAAGATCAAGTATATTTCTGAGCTGCAAATGGAGAAAGTATAGCAGGCTTGGCGGTGGGAGACATTCAATTAACCTTGCCAACTGATTGGTTATAGTTTTAAACAATTTCTATTATGTGACTTCTGTTACCAGAAAAATTATCTCGGTGTCATGTCTAGAAACTATGTGTATTTATTTCATGTTTGGAAATAAATTTTGTCTCTTTTATAGGGATAACATTTGTTATGGTATGGAACATCATAACAATGGTTTGTATATGGACGAACTAGAGAACTCAGTAATGGAAATAAATGAAAAAAAATGCCAACATGACTCAAATATCACCCTCCTATGACACTTTAGGCTTGTTCATGTAAACGAGAAGAGATTACGAAAATTACATCAAGAAGGGTATCTAGACTCGGTACAGTTCGAACCGTTTGATGTATATCAAGCCTTTTTATAAAGAAATATTAACAAAGCACCTTTCTCTGGAAAGGAAGAAAGATCCAATTCAGTAATGGAATTAATACATACTGATGTGTGTGGTCCATATCTACTAAATGTGGTATAAGTTGGATTACTTTTACCGATGACTATATTAGGTATGTCTATATCTACTAAATGTGGTATAAGTTGGATTCATTTACGATATTTATGGAATACCAAAATGAAGTAGAAAACCAACTTGGTAAGAAGTTAAAATCACTCTTCTTAGATCGAGGTGAAGAATATCATAACCAAGCTTTTACTGATCGCTAGAAAGAGTGTGGGATAGTATCCCAACTCACTCCTCCTTATACACCACAATGTAATGGTGTTAGTGAAAGGAGGAAGAGGACCATGGTTGACATGGTCAGATCAATGATGAGTCATGCAACTCTTCCATTACCCTTTTGGGTATACGCTTTGAATACATCAGCATATACCCTTAACTGAGTACCAACTAAAGATGAAAATTAGATTCCATATCTGTTATGGTATGGAAAAAAACCCAACCAGACACACATGCATGTATGGGGGTGTGATGCATTTGTCAATACATTACCAAGTGAAAATTAGCATCCAGAAGCACTAAGTGCATCTTTATAGGTTATCCTAAGGAAACTAGATGATACTACCTATATAACCGATTAGATAGAAAACTCATTGTGGCAAGATACGCCACATTTCTAGAAATGGAACACATTTCTATTAAAAATAGTGGGAGCAAGATTGACTTCAACGAATTTAATGCTCCAAATGCACAAGAGTTGGTAGAAGAACAATCTTAATAAGAACAAGTGGAAGAAAGAGTTTTTCATGGGACATCGATACTACATAGGTCTACATAAGAGGTTAGAGAACCAAAGTGTTATGGTTTTCTTGTCCCTGATTCAGGTGACCCATTAGTCCTTGTGGATGATGAACCTCTATGTTAAAAGGAAGCATTAGAAGGAAAAGAAGCTACTAAATGGAATGAAGCCATGAATTCTGAGTTGAAGTCCATGTACCAAAAACAAGTTTGGATTTTTTTAAACCCTCCAACTAATGTAAAGACCCTTGGATACAAATCGGTATTCAAGAAGAAGTTGGATATGGATGGTGAGGTTAATACCTCTTAATCAAGACTTCTTTCAAAGGGTTTCAGACAACATGATGGTGTTGACTATGAAGAAACCTTCTCACCAGTATCAATTCTTAAATCCATCCGAATAATGCAATCAATAATAGCTTTTCATGATTATCAAATATGGAAAATGGATTTCAAGACTTCTTTTCTAAATGGAATGTTGGTTGAAGATGTCTTTATGACTCAACCCAAAGGGTTTGTTAAGTCAAAGAATGCCGACAAAGTATGCAAGATGTATAGAACCATTTATGGATTGAAGCAGGCATCGAGATCATGGAATGATCATTTTGATGAGGCCGTAAGAGATTTCGGTTTTCTCAAAAATAATAGCGAGACATGTGTCTATAAAAAGGTTGAAGGGAATTCCATTGTTTTTCTAGTATTATATGTTGATGACATATTAATTTTGGGAAACGAGGTGAAAGTCTTAAAGTTAGTTAAGACTTTTATAAAATAATTCTTCTCCATGAATGACTTAGGTGAAGTAGCCAACATTCTAGTGATCATGATCTATTGAGATAGATCTCAAAGGCTACTTCGGCTAAGTCAACATACATATATTGACATGGTACTCAAAAGATACTATATGGAACAATCCAAGAGAGGATTATAACTTGGGTCGCACAGTGTAAATCACTCCAATAAAATGTGTCCAAAAAAATAGGAGGAGATTGACATAATGAGTAGAGTACCTTATGATTCGGCAGTGGGTTCTATCATGTATGCCATGCTATGTACTAGGTTTGATGTTGCCTTTTATTTAAGCATGGTGGGTAGATATCAAGAAAATCCAGGACAGCTGCATTGGACAGCTGTTAAAACTATCCTAAAGTACTTTAGTTGTTTTAAGGATATATTCTTGGTGTACGGATAAGATGAGGAGCTAGTTGTGAGGGGATACATAGATGCTAGTTTCTAGACAGATCATGACGATATGAAATTGCAGTCAGGCTACATCTTATTCCTAAATGGTGGTGCAGTGTGCTGGAGAAGCTCAATCAATGTTGTGGTTGTTGTTTCTATAGTAGAGTATGAATATATTGTAGCATCCGATGAAGCAAGGGAAGCAATCTGGATATGCATTTTTATCTCAGACATTGGGGTTCTAGCTAGTAGTGAAAACTTGGTTCTAGTATATGGTGATAATACTGTTGTAGTGGTGCTTGCTAAGAGGCCCAGGTCTCACTAGAGGACAAAGAATATTCTTAGGAAGTTTCATCTCTTTAGTGATTTTACTCAAAGAGGTGAAGTGACATTTAACAGAGTAGCCACATAGGAAAACGTGGAAGACCCCCAACTAAAGTCATTTCTCAGCAGAAGCATGATTCACATGTGAGAGCTAGCAGATTGAAATATTTTAGCAGTTGGCTCTATTGAATGTGGGAGTGTTGAAAGTGGGTACCCTAGACCCATTTTTTTTTCTTTGATTACCACTACATGTATTCAGTTTGTTATAATACATGTGTTTATCTTTCTATAATAGTGTAGATACTTATACATCCACTTTGTATATAAAAATGTCCTTAGATTACCTATCGAATCAAAGGGTTATAGTAGATACTATGCTATAATGATAACCCTGAGATAACATGACAATAATCATAAAGTAAAGTCTTATGTTTCAGTTACATCATTCTGAAAGGACACATATTATGTGTGACCATCAGGTGTTGGGGGCTCATAAGCATTGAGACTTCTTCTCATGAAGTTATCACTTGATGATCCCTAGTAGTTGATATCATGAGGACAGACCCGCATAATATGGACACCACATTTTTTTAGGTTTCATTATTCATTAATATCTATAGACATGTGTAATGGTCTTTTGACATAATATCATTGTCAATATAATTCATTTAATTATTTACATTTGATTCAAGGAGAAAACTATGGTAACGAAGTCGTGGAGAGGTACTCTATAACGAGTACATCATTAATGGCATGACATCAATTGAATGATCGAGGAAGGATTTGTCACTTCTAAATTTTGGAAGATATATTTTGGGCATGGTTGATTAGGATGGTTGCACCTTCATTAAATCCATGGACATGGTATTGGAAGTTAAGACCATCCAGACAAATCAACAAGTACAATAAATCCGTGAAAAAGAATGATGACACTAGTGTGCATTCTAATTTATTGAGATATTGATGATGAAGAGATTATATTACACGGACCATGTTCATAAGAAGGAAGTCATTTCATTGACTTTTCCTTATAACTATAGTTTCCTTGATGGGTTGCTAGAACCTGCTCTAGGTTGGTGAATATTATTCACTGCTATTGAGGCAAGGGCCTATAGGGTCACACACAATAGTGCTTTGAGAATCTGCCCTATTTTGGGAATAGAAATATAGAACATGGTGGGCCCCACCAAAGGTTCCGAGTACTATCCATGTTCTACAGATAACCAAAGAATAAATTAATTTGATAATTACTCAAGTTTAGAATAATTCATTGAACTTTTTATAACATGTACTTACAGGTTATATAGTAAATACTAGTGTCAATTTTATTCGAATGGATTTAAATATCCTAGGTTCATTTAATATTAGCAGGAGGTGTGATATGAGTTAATGACTCAGGTTTTATCACGTAATATATTTATATATATGTTACAAGTTAGTGATAAATTATAAATTTTATTTATGGAATAATATTATTTTTCATAAATAATTATTTATGGCACTTATATAGCATACATTTATTATATTGTGGTTGGGAACCCATACCGCATGTTTTAAACATTCTTGTATATATGTGATAGAGAGGATCTCTCCTTGGTAACTATTCATGTGTTGGGATTGAGAGCTTATCTCTCCTCCTAGATTCTAGAGAGAGATTCTCTCAGTGAAGCAAGATCTTCATGGTCATCCATCTCGGATTGAATCTTCTTGCTTTGTGGTGATCATCTCTGCGATGTAGTGAGCGTTGAATATCCATGCTAGCACCCGGATCTCGATGAACGGTGGCATGAGTAAATTCAAGAGGCATGTGTGGACGATTTAAAGGGTTTTGACGTTGGAGTCTTCAATTAATGATCATCGATGTCCTGCGGCAGACTTGCACACATCAAATTCGAACTAGGTATATGTTCAGTTTATTTTATTCTCATTCAAATCCACACGTGGTACTTGGACCATACCGGGATATCTCACCGGAGTTGTCATCATAACGTTCTCTGGTGATTTGAAAAATTTTAAATTCCCAGCCCATTGTCTTTCATTACCCATCCAAATAACTTACACAAACTAACCACTATAACGGATATCTGTACTTTCCTTGGGTAAAAAATATTATTGGATATTTGTCTTAAATTTATTTGGACTGAAAAATCTATTGAAAATTTTAACATGGTAGGTAGTAAGGTTCCATGGAAATAAGATTTTAAAGAATGATTCAAGGAACTAAATATGAGGTTGGTCACTACCCTATCACTTGAATTACCCTGCATTTGGGAAGGGTTTTAAT